>OX243896.1:10877791-15877791 GCA_945859665.1 Anorthoa munda | reverse complement strand
TGCGAGATTTTTTTAACAGTTACTGAGAAAAACCGCATATGGTGCATCCAAATTTGGCCGCATTGAAATCCAAATATTTGCTCTTACCTAGATTGTCGAAATGCCTGGCATGCTGCGGGTTTTAATTGCGAATTGCGATGAGAAAAACACGCTAGGTTCGGGTTTCGGGCGCTAACTAAGATTTCGGTACAAAGAGTAACCAATTTTATTTGCGTTCTATAATCGCGCGGCAATCTAAGCATTGAACAAATAAAACCGTACAATTAGCGGCAATAAAGTAAATAATAAATAAATAAATAAATTAGCAGCCGTATCGCATTCCGGGATCTCTTCCAGGCGTTCCAGCGGCAATTGGTTTGTTGAACCAACTTTTTTTTTGAAATAAATGGATAGATCATATATAAGTTTTCATACAAAACTATTTTTAGTTTTTTTTTTTTCATTGTAATTACAAAGTAAAATCCAATCGAAAATTTTTTTTTGAATCCAGTAGGTACCGAAAACACCCCGACAGTTTTCCGAACAAAGCCGAGCCCGTGTGACGTCACAACGTTCATTTCTACTCATTGTGGCACATAGCTTATACAGTGTTTTGACTTATAACCAATTCCATCTTGTTATTATCGTCAATATATTGATGAATATCGAATACATTGATCATAAATATCGAACCTTAAAAGTTATCGTGCTTGCTTCGCATCATTATGCACGAATATTACAAATAACTCCCCATTATTATGTGATTCGCGCAATACCCAACCTAGCAAACTGTACTAAAGTTTTGAGAAATGTTCTATGTCTAACTAGATTCCAATTAGAATATGTTAATTATGTTGTTATCTTGTTCTAATTTAGTATTAGATTCTGATTAATTTCTTAATTTGATCATTAAAGATTGAGAAAAGTAAATTTTTAAGGGAACTTTCGAGCAAAGTTGATATTTTTGTATAATTACGTAACTTGAAAACATGATTTTTTGTTTATGGAGATATATTCATTATTTTAATTTTAAATGACGGATATAGGCGTAAAACTAATATTTCTGTTTGAATTGTGAAAATCGGTCGACGCATTTAAGAGATATTTGAAAATGTACCGAATTAATATTTTCACGTTTTTGTTCTACAAAGTTTTTTATTGTTTGTAATTAAATTATATAGATATTTGTGTTTAATATTATAAAGGGATATGCAAATAATTAAAAATACCGAAAATTTTAAGGATGTTATGCAAAAAATAAATAAAAATAAAGGCTCCATAGATTTCGGGTTGTATAATATTTAGTGGTACCTATGAAGTTTTTTGATATCTAAAGTCGAAGTTGCGCGCCAATCGTGTTTGTTAGCTTTTTATTTTACACGAATATCACCTACCCATATGTAACAACAATTACATTATGACAATTATGTTTCTAAATGTAATGTGTACAATGAACAACAATGACAAACACCGGTCGCGGTCCACTATCTCGTAATATTCATTACGACTACTTTACTTATGCTCAATTTTTCCAAATCGTCCATCAGATGGATATCTTTTCGAAATTTGCCTTAATGAATCCTTTATCACACATGTCTAAATAAAATTTGCTGTTATAAATAATAATTTTGCACTAATTTTCGGCTATTTTTATTAAATTTACTTGACACTGTACTATGGTGAAATTCCTTGAACGTTATGACGTCACCAACATGGCGACCAATCATGGCCCGTTCGTAGACAGGTGGTTCTTTTTAAAATTTTATCGATTTTCAATTGCTTATAATAAATTGAAAAAAAATATTTATGAGATTTTTGCAACGACAATATAATTTATGATATGTAAAGTTTCAAAATAAATTTTAAAAATCGTATTTTTTTTTAAATTCAACAACCCAAACAATTCCTTAATTATAAAAATCTTTACACTATTTAGCGATTGCTTGCAAATTTTCTATAGGGATTATATAATGGGCTAACCATTACATATTTCCTATAGAAAATTTGAATAAAGAATGTGTTAATCATTTGTTAAACAGTTCAGAGATTTTTATATATATAGCCCAATGTTGCCAAAAATAATATCTGGTGTACAGACGCCGTAAATAGCTACTGAGCTTTTTGAGCATTATTTTTCTTATCATTTTCATATATAACGTGCTAATATGTAAATTACAGCATCACCTTGGCAATTTGTAAAGGTAATAATAATAATTATGTAATTTAATACATACTCAATTCAATATTTTGCCGCAAATGTGTTGTCAAAAAATACAAATGAAAAATATATCCTGTTCAGGAAAATTACTCTCGTTTGGCGCGTGTAAGCTGTAATATACTCGTTAATGCGAATGTAACTTTGTCTGTCGGCTTGTTACGTTTAATTTACGCCTAAATAGCTGAACTGTTTTTGGTGAATTTTGGTTTAGAGATAGATTGGACTTTGATAGACGGACAAAGGGTACTTTTATCCCGGGAATATGTATCCGTGAGATATCGACATTCAGGCGGACGAAGCCACTGGCAGATGCTAGTGTTAAATAACTATTTACTCTTCTAGTATATGTATAGCTAGATATTCGCAAAAGCATTTCTGAAACATTTGCAAACCGTCAATATACGAGGAATTTTTCATATTGATGTGGAATTTTTAATATCAACCTTTTGGCTGAACTGCAGGGTTCGGTCATAAAGTTGAAAATGAAAAAGAAACGAGAGCAAGTGCATTTTAATATTTTCCCTTTGAGTTGTTTTCACTAAAAACACAAAAGAATAGTGAAATGGTTTTCTTATTAATATTATAAATGAGAAAGTTTGGATAAATGTGTGTGTGGATGTATGTTTGTTAATCAATCACGCTATAACGGCAGAATCAAATTTGGCACAGACATACAGCTAGATTATAGTCTGGAATAGCACATAGGCTTTTCATCCCTTGGGATAATAAAACACTATTCACGCGGGCGAAGCCGCTGGCAGAAGCTAGTATACAAATAATTTTAACAATATAAAGTCCAAATTCTGAGCTAGACAAATACCTTGTTCTTATTCTTCCACATCCTTTTAGACCCCGATTCTGGAGCAAAAATGAGTGTGACAAATTGTCAAGGACGCGCTAGCTTAGCTCTAATTGGTTGAATAATTTTTAACAGCCAATCGGATTACTTGTTTTGCGATTAATTTGTGACGCGCCACGTTGTACCTTTCCAGAAACTGGGGGTAGATATCTCTTAAGAGAAAACTATTCAAATGATTGCGCCATCATTTCCTCTAAAGTTTTTCCTGTGCTATTTTATTATTTCTTTACACAAAAAAAGAATAAATGTGCTTTTACGAACAGCATAACAGCACTTGGGTATAATAATGGCTTGCATAGTGCCGTAGTAAGCACTTGTCGCAAATGTTATGAGAGTGGGAAGGTATGTGACAAATGACAAACACACCTGCACTTTTAAGTATTTCCCATGCTTTTCAGTTATTTCATGAGTAGATGCTGCCCGTGGTTACACACATTTTAGGGGATTTTTTCATATAACATAGTTTTTCTGATTGATTTACGAAGCTGATTAACTTTACTAGAATGAATGGGTTACTCTTCCTGTTCTGATGTGAGTTTAATGAAATTTTAAGAGATTTGAACAGTTGTGAATAGAATAGAATATACTTTATTGTGCACCAAAAAAGTTGAACATCCTTTTTTACAAAACTTACTCCTATGGGTACAATGGTGGTCTTATCGCTGATAGCGATATCTTCCAGAAAACCTGATGGATTGAAAGAACTAAAATTAAAAAAAAACCGGCCAAGTGCGAGCCTGACTCGCGCACAGGGAGTTCCGTATAAACAGCTACATTCACCAAAATAAATAGGTAACATTACTAACATTCATAAACAATGAAAGCACTGAACATTGATCTAACGAAGGGACAAAATTAAGTTTGCCGTTTGAAAACTGTTGTCCCCATACATCAATATACAATATTTTTAATTTTAAAAGTACATTTTTTAGGTTGGTCGACTATTACTCGTAAACTTGTAAAGCCTACTTAGCTGTGATAGTTTTCCTTTTAATTTCGTTATATATACTTCTGCCGTGAATTTTTTCACATATCCAGGCAGGTGGGAGAGGGAACACTTGACTCTAACAAAATTTTGACATTTAAAGCTTAATTTTATACAAACGGATTCCTCAATCGAAAAATGGTTTTCACAGACCCGTAATATTTTAAATGGACTATCCAACGATACCCCACCATGGGAAAGACAAGTAAAAAAAACAACTCCACTTTACGTGTACAAGAGTTTACCTTTTCATGGTGTTATTTTACCAATTTGTCGACGTGATTAATACGTATATCCATGCCAAATTATAGCTTTCTAGTACTAAAAGTCTCCGAGCTAAGCTGTGGACGGACGGATGGACGGACATAGCGAAACTAAAAGGGTTCCTTGTTGACTACGGATCCCTAAAAAGGACCCCCTTTACTACCCAGTTTGCCGTGTACTGCTACATTAAAGTGTAAATACTCATCAAAAAAAATAGAAGATAAGAAAGAAAGAAAGAATCATAAGTACAGCCTTTTCCGCGCCATGATAATGATGATAATGCATGTAACCAATTTCGGCCACAGCGACCGCATTTTATGGCTCTTAATTGCGGTTGCGTGCAATGTGCTGTTCTGCTATGTGCCCTGATTTGACTTGCATATCCAACTTTGGTCAACTCCGAGCACAGAGCGGACGCATCAGTACACCATTGGCGACATGATATATGGTAGCTTTAGCTTTTAGCTTTTAATTCCAACCTCCCTTTATCCTCAAAGGCCTGCACCTGCCGCTGCATACGACATCTCCACTCGGGCCGATTTCATGACTGTTTATTCGTAAGTGTGGGGTCAATGTCCCCACTTTTCAGGTGCCTATTCAGAACATCCTTGAGGCGCAAAAACTGTTCACAATGCTTCCGTTTACCTTCCTGGAGTTCCGAATAGAGGACACACTTCGCCAGTCTCGGTTCCGGCATCGTAGAGACATGCCCACACTGGCCTCTGTTACATTGACTTTAGCTCGCCTTAGGACGCTGGTGTTTCTAACACGATCGGACCATCTGATACTCATTATTTTTCGGAGGCATTTGAGGTGGAGTTTGTCCAAGGTCCGTATATGCTTACGATAGAGGCACCACGTCTCCGAAGAATACAGAAAGTTTGGGAGAACTATTGCCATGTACGCAGAGTTATTTGTTGTCTACGTGAGAACGGAAAACTTTGGGCTGCAGTTTGCCAACAGCTGTCGCTACAGCACAAATCGTCTGAGGTCCCCTTTACTCGTGACGATGCCTCCAAGATAGCTGAAGCTAACCACTTCCTTCACCTTACTGTTGTTCCGCGCTATATATAAATGTTCCTTAGTTTCAGTGCAGGCGGTTTTCAGCAAAAATTTAGGTAAATACAATTTCCTACCGGTCCGCAGTTGGCCACTCGCCAAAAGAGGTACCGCCACACGCGAATGCAATAAAAGTCATGTGAAATGGAGGTTTCAACAAGAATGCCATTTATAAAATAATTAATAATTATGATAACCGATACTAAAACCTTATCATTAACATCTAGGACAGTGTCTATTACCTACCTCAAATATTCAATAAATGTTAACGAGACAGAGACAAATGGACATCATTTTATTACCTCGTTGCTCGAAGACATTCTTTTGCTAATTGAATGGTGAAGGAAATATTATTCTCCATTAAAAGCTGATAAACTGATAGTGTCTTTAATAGATATATTCGTTGAAGAAAAATTTAGGTTTCGTTTTACGAAGACCATATTGACTGACTTAATAAGGGCAAAAGGAGTAGGATAGGATAGATTGACCCTATTTTTCGCACTTGAGTCCCATTTGGTGCCTTGTTCATACAGGCGCCTATCTTTGAGAGAGAATAGGCTATCATCACGGTTTGGTTGATGTCACATGCCCTCGAATTTTTAAAACTCAGTTAAAACTCAGTCGTACTTTTTAGGATTGTACTCAAAAAGTACTATCAAGATCCTATTACTTGAACTCCACTTGGTTGTATTTCTTTTCATAAATAATGCCTGTTTTCGCCGAAGGTATAAGCAAAGTTGTAACTGTAGTGCTCCCACGTTTCGGCTGGTATGTTACTTCTGTACTTTTCAGAATTCGTCTTATTTGTTCAGTAAGGTACAGTAATATTCAAGTCGTCAAGTGTTCTCGATCCCATAAAAGTTTAGAGTTTGTGGGTACTTTTGAAGAGGTTTCCTACTAAGTGGATGTACTTAGAAGGTACCTAAATAACGGCTGTTAAAGTTTTGTAACAAGACGCAAAGATAAAGTAGAAAGTTTTGAGTTGTTCGGTAATTTGATTTCATGAGCACATCTGAGCCGACATCTCAGCCACACGGTTCGATCTAAAAGGTTTTTTTAAATTATAAGTAGCATCGCGCTTGACCACTATCTCACCTGATGGTAAGCGACGATGTGGTCGACGGTGAAGCACGCTTGCCTAAAATAATCTATTCACTCTTGATTTAAATACCCCTAGGTTGCAGCTATCGGGAAACACAGACTCAACTCATGTTATACAACGCTTGCCTAAGTCACCGTGGATGGATTATCATTGATTATACCCGGCAAGTAAGTTGGCAAGGTTTTGGTGTAGTGGGGGTAAGTTCGCGCATATTCCGCGAACTGACTTACCATTATATCGATCGAGCGTAACGTTGACGAGAGACGACGGGTCAGTCGATCCTTGTGTCAACTGACCAACCAATCGCGCGCTGGATAAAAATTATCATATGTGCTATACCTGACTATAATCTATCTCTGTGCCAAATTTCATCCATATCTGTCAAGCCGTTTGAGCGTGAAGAAGTAACAAACATACTAACACACACACACACATACTCACAAACTTTAACCTTTAATTATTAGTGTGATGAAAGCTAATATCAGGCAAGTTGTTTCTTCAAATCATACTATCTTTTTAAGACCCTTTACAATATATATGGAGAACTCATTAGGCAACCTTTTGATTCCATTGTTTCCCGTTTTTCCTTAGTAAGTGGAGTTCAAGAAGATACTTTTAAAATAGTTCTTTAAAAAGCTTTTCACTGTATATTCTCTTTTAAGCTTGTTATCTTGAGTATTCTGTTTGAAGTTGTGAAGAGCATTTTTAAAAGTTGAGAAGTTTTAATATAAGAATGGATTCGTTTGTGACAAGGGTTGTTTGAAAGTTATTATTGATTTTTGGTAGGCTGTTGAATGTTATAGGTAGCTTCTTCCTTAGAAACCGGCATTCCCTTATTTCCCGTACTGATAACAACGAACATCCTTGGGTGAAATAAATATTTTTTTGGGTAAAAAGAAATATAAAAAAAAAAAAACAAGTAACCGCACTGACTAAGCGGTCAAAACGTTCGCGTGTCGGTCGGCTTGCCAGAATGGTAAGATAAGATTTTTTTATTTATTTTTTTTAATATCAACAGCTATGACGTCTGCGGAGTTTAACTAGTAAAGCCCTTTAAGCAATTTTACAATGCATGTCCTCGAAAAGAGCGTTTTTCAAGTGATCAAACTGTGCGGAAAGTGTCACTTTTTTCATTAGTGTTTTTTACTTTTCTTTATTTATTTAATTTTTAACTCCGTCGTCAGCCAGACGCATAGAGTTTTCATTATATTTGAGAAAAGTTTTACAAATTAGTTAAGTACAGATTATCATTCATAAAAAATGTAAAATATAACTAACACTTCATTAAAGGCAATTTGAATTACTCTAGATTTAGATTTGATAAATTTTAAATATTCATTAAATATGTTTGGAAGAACGTATATTTTGCTCGTGCCTTTTTGCGTTACGACGTGACAGCTATTTGCACATGTGCAGTAGATATGCCCGAGGAACTATTAGTTAATCTGTGGATATGCTGAGCGCGCTAGAATAAGCCCGCCATTTTATTAATATCTTGCTTGGCTCAGATAGATTTTTTTATTTCCTCGCACAATACATAGTAAAATGTTATATGATACACGTGCGTAAGATGATTCCCGACTCGTGTCGATTTATTGATAAAATGCCATCGGTAATCACCTACCTTCCGCACTTGTAGCATAAATAACTATTCTAGGTATTAAAACACCTATCCTACCTCTCTCTGATACCAATGAACCGTCTGGTGCCAATAATGATGCATTTAATGGCACTTATATAAAGTGACAAACGGACTTCTGACGTCCCAACCCTACCATTTGGGCGACTATCGAGAGCTCTTCGGGGTCTGAGAGGCCCCAATTTAGCAGTCGATGCGAAAGGGTTGGGTCATTATTGGTCAGTAACATAATTTATGTTCCTAATGGCAAATACTGATTTCTATACGAAGTTTTATAAAATATAGAAAAATCAGCCTGGTAGTGTCTGGGCTTGCCTGGTTTAGGAAAATAGGCCCAACTACTTTATATGACACTGGCAAATTGTTCAGATATTATGATTGGTTTGTTGTTCGTGATGTTATCATCATCTGCTCAGCCATATTGGGGTTGACTTCCTGTCTAACCGCGATGTCTAAATGCTGCTAAATAGGTACAATATTTTTGATAGCCATGAAATGGCTTGTTTGTTTTTTGGTAAAGTTTTGTATAACTATTTTGGTGCACAATAAAGTATAAATTCTATTCTGTTCTATAGCCTCTTAAAACTCCACAACCCTTGTTTTTAAAGACCGTACTACAAGGACCACTATCTTATTAAATAATAACAAAAAAAAAACAAAAATAATGTCGAACATAGAACCTCCTCCTTTTTGGTAAGTCGGTTAAAAACATCATAATACGTTCTAAAATCTGCTTCTAAACTCGAAGCAAAGACTCTCAACTAACAGCAAAATCTAGCTCAAAATTGCTGAAAATGCAGACTTTGTTGCCTGCAAGAGGCAACAAAATATTGGCTCAACGTTTATGAACTAAAACTGTACGAAATTGACCCAAATTCGAGACCACAGCATACCGGAAACGACTAGAGAGGCAATTAATACTAATATGATAAATGCGAAAGTAACTCTGTCTGTTTGTTTGTTACATTCTCACGCATAAACCGCTGACCATATTTTAGTGAAATTGGGGGTAGAGATCGATTAAAGTTTTAGAAAAAGATATAGGATTATTTGTTATTATACCCAGGGGTACGTTACCTTGGGATAATATCCGAACTTTACGCGGGTAATGCCGCTGGTAGAGGCTAGTAACTAATAATCCTAGCTGGCAGCATCACCCGCATGATAGATGTTTTATCCCATGGGAACAAGTTTAACCTCGATGAAAAGTAACATATAATACAGATCAAAGTATATCCGTGTGCCATGTTTAAATCTAAATCCATCCCCTGGTTTAGACCTGAGAATGTACAGATAGACACTACTACTAATTTCGCATTTATAATATTAGTTAAAGATCGCCGCGAAATGTGCTCTGAGCACAATTTTCAGCTGTCCATGGTCAGAATTGTCATGGGTCGTGAATTTCTATGAGTAAGGGAAACACTCACTAGCACGCTTGGTTAGTGAAGTTGCATTACATTGCATACTACCTAGGTATATCGTAATAAATCGCTCGATTGTGCCCCGCAATGTAATTAAACTTGTGTGGCTGGAAGGTGGGAACACTGACTACTCGTTTGTATGTAAAGTTTTGACAATGCCGTTTCTTTCAGTGGCCGCCTAGTCGTCTCGATGCTCTGTGTTCCGGACCTTATCCGATTATTTTCCGAACGTTCGGGAACGAAATGGTCTTCCGGTCTTCCTAAATCTAAACGAGGGATTACTGTGTAGTTACAGGATATAGGATATTGACGTAACGAATGCCCCGTGGATGTTGTAAAAGGAGATGGATTATATTAAGAGAAAAAGAAAAGGAAAAGAAATAAACGTAAAAGAAAGAATATACGTTTATTTGGCACAAACTCTTAGGAACGCCCTGTATTTCATTCAGCTATTTGTATGTTAATTAGATATAAAATAGAAACCTTAGCTACGGATAGTATACATTTACAAATGCGTGTGAGTCCAGACAAACATTTACAAATCGTTAGCATAGGCAGAAAAATCGAATCGAACACATCAAAGAAAAAAAAATGATGAAAAAAATATTAAATATATATATTATATTTTTTATTATATTATATTATATTATTATTTTTTTATTATTATTTTTTATTATTTTTTTTTTTTATTATATTATATTATATTATTTTTTTTTATTTTTTATTTTATTTATTTATTATTATTATTATTTCAATGATGATTGATTGATTGATTGATTGATTGATTGAAAACAAAGTAAACACTTTTCTTTGGTTTTAATAAGTTTACTGCTTAAAAATCCTAGTAAAATCACTGTAATAATCTAAGACTTGTAAAACTGATTGGAAAACTCGTTCACAATTAATATTATATAACTTCATTCCGGATATTACCCCAAACAACCCGAAAGTCTTCGAAAATCACTTCCCCCTCCCCCAGATTTGTATTACAATAACATAAACGTTCCCGGCCGTGTGTACACATACTAATAACAGTGACAGTTTTCATACAATCTAGTTAAACGTGCTAGTACACATCTTGGTCGCAGAGTAGTGAGTATACAGAGTGATCATACTCCTATTTCTTGGAAAGGGCAATGCACTTTTCAGTGTTGTAAAGTTTGTCTCAGGGTGGATGTTCTATGCGGTACTACTTACTTAATTAGTATGAAGGCAAGATCTTATATTGTAAATACCTATTCCTGCCTGTATTCTCCGATGGGTAAGTCGGAGGTGTATCTATAGGATACCCACACTTCAGAAGACAGTTATGTTTAATTCTCATGAAAGTGAGCCTATTGCCATCGATCAGGCACAAATACAAATTCCGGGGTACTATTGAGAAATACCAAACCCGAAACGCCCATCTTGGGAAAAGATTCCCAGGTTCAGCGTTCAGGCGTTCACTCAGGCGCTCATATGCTGGTTTGGTCCATTGGGTGGTCACGGCGTGCAACGTGTTCTGATGCGCCGGTGATGGGGGGGTGCTCCCCGGAGGAAGGTCCGGTGACGGACAGCCGCGGCGGGTTCGCGGTGAGTGCGCACGCGTGCCCGTGTACCCGCTATAAGTGGCACAGGAGGACACCATGGAGTTTTAGTGGGTTAGAGTCCCACATTACTGCGCTATCTCCCCGTGGTAGCGCAGTATGCATGAGCATATCTCCAGGAGTACGTCCATTTAACCAATAATTCTTTCTTCTCTCGAAAATATTTGACTTCAGTATGGTGGCATCATTTGGTTTTTCTTCGTTTTGAAAATGTATCTAATGTTTGTAAGTGACACGACAGGAGGCTGAGATTTCTTTTTGTTTTCTTAAAATATTTTTCTATTTCTTTACTTTCATTTATACACATGTTAGAACTCCGTTACTAACTTCTTCTTTGTCTGTAACTATCCACTTTAGTAAATTAATTCAAAGTCTACAAACCACAGGTTTGTACTTGCTTGAATTTACACAGTTCGTAATGTTTGTGTGTAGTCTTGAAAGATCTGTTTTTGACGTGAAAGGGATGATTTCAGCAAAACGTTTACGGTTGCAGACGAAGAGCATAGCGAAGTTATGTAAGCTTCGCATAGTAGATAATTAAAATCTCCTGCAGACAGGAGGACCGCATGAATGCGATAATGTGTTTTCGTAGACATTTTTTTCTACGATTACTGTTTTTTTTAATAAAAAGGATTGTCGCATTGTTTTCGCAACTAGATACGCGTCGCTCCTCTCTGCGGGAGCTTAACTTAACACATCAAGTCAATATCTTAGCCACAGGTTTCTAAACTTCTAAACTTCATTGATAGTAAAGACCAGACAAGTGACATTTTATCGTTTTAAATGGATCCGTCGCTATTGAGGGTAATGTTCACATTTAGTCAGTGTACCACAGAATTTCAAACAAAACGGATCAGTATTTTAATATTGTTGTGTGTGTTAACTCGCTTATACAACTACCTACGCCAATGGCGAATAAATACGTATACGATAAAGCGTACCTATCTATCGGACTTCTGTGTGAACGAGCACTTAAATGTCAAAAATATATGGGATTCTCAAGCGCTATTGAAAAGTCACTTGATCAATCCCTTACATTTTGTCATTTTGACTGTCGCCAACGCTTTTAGAATGACAGTTTTTCTCACCCAGTCTAGTCTCAGAACATATATCAACCCAGGCACAAACACTACTCCTGCCGGGCGAGCACGGCCTCTGTGATAGGCTTGAGTCACGCACTTTATCACGGTTTTTGCTCCCAAACTGTGATAAAAATGTGTGACTCAAGCCTGTCATAGGAGACCGTGCTTGCCCCGCTGGAATATAAACCCTTGCATACGACACAGAATAAGAGCCTGCTCGTAAAAGCAAGTGGCCCTGGTATTTCCACTGGGATTCAATTAGATGTCGCAGCCGCCATTACTATCCGATCGAGAGGGGATTGCGTGGAAATTGCTAACGATATTCTGAAACTATCAACAGAGTCCAAGTAAAGTGTAGTGTTAAATATAGGAACAGAAACACCACTTTGGAAACAAAATTATGTCGAACCTACGATAACTTTGTGGATAACTAATTCTTTTCTTGTATCGGTAAATGTTAATTGACCATGCTCTGGTAAAAGTGTTTATGATAGATTATCAGGGTCGATTGTAGAGTAAACCGTATATAAGTCCGCAATTACCAAAATCTACAGAGATCCATTCAGATTTACCATTATAATTTTTATTTCGGTACTACAGAATAATAATTTTTTATTGTCACTTTCAGAACACAGGTTACTACTCAATATTTTGCTTGATCATATTTTATCCTCAAAAGAAAGAATATGGTATAGTAAAATACAGCAAAATTCGATCGGTTTGGATTGCGCCTTCTGTTTATTTGACCCCTTTCTAAAGAATTTTGATACTGTAAGTTGTCGGATAGTAACATTTTATACTCATGTTCTTACTAAGCATTAGCGAAGTTATAAGACTTTACTATGTCCATTAGGAAGACTTATTGCTTTATAGTTGTTAATTCGAATTCAACATTGTTGTAAAAAACATCTTAGAATTAAGGCGGTGGATAACATCATGCTTCTGTCCAGTAAAAGAATAGTTTTGTATGTTAGGTTACATAATATCACGCCTGTAATCTTCGAAGTGTTTGGCAGAACCTCCACGTTCCTATAGTATACCTACTCAGATTGTGTACAAGCGAACCTGTTGCCATCATCGTTCACAAATCCAGATTCTGGGCTAAGAAACCTAATAACACTCTGCCTGACTTCAGAATCGAATCCAAGACCTCAAAGAATCATGATCAGCAGTTCAGATAGCTGGGAGTAGCGGTTGGTCACGTAAGTTACGTAACTTTAAAGCCAGAAATAGCTGATATTTGCAGTTTCAACCTACGTCTCCGCATTTAAAATTGCAAAGTCATCTTTAAAGATATCTGCGTGGGAAGGGCTTTCAGCATTATTAGAGAGCAATGGACTAAGAAACCGGCTTCCCCACGATATTTTCCTTCACCGATTTGTGTGCATTAGTAATGAAATAATTTACACAAAGTAAAGCGCCTGCCTGGGTTCGAATCAACGACCTACAACTTGTACGTTGCGGCCATTACCACTACCACAGTAATTTTCGTTTTAAAAGCTTATATACTTTCACCTAAAAAACCTGTCCCGGTGCCTGTAATCAAACCTTGCAAATTTATCCCACTGCCCAGTATCCGATTGAGCTTTGATAACATTTATTTTTTTATATGAAAGCTTGTTCTCAAATTCTGATAGGGCCATTTCTCAGGCATTCAATGTTACCTTCTTCACTACAACCTACAGAAAAGGGACAAGTATCGCTCTGTCTCTTTGTCTGTTTACCCGACTGCCGAAGGAGGGTAATGTGTTTATCAGTCTATGTATGTATGTAAGTATGTATGTATGTTTGTTCCTATGTGGCGTTCCAGAGACCAAACGCGTTGGCCGATTTTTATGATTCTTACCTCAATAGATTTGTCTGAACCCTGCAAGTGTCACTCGCTACATTAAAATTGTAAAATAGAAAAATGGCGGCTTTTGAGCGCCATATTGTGGGGGCCCAAATTTTTTTTCCTTCCTATCCCATCGTGTGGGGTATCAAAATAAAGGGTTTTACGAGGCAATTTCAAAAATATATAACACTTGTATGTTTCTATGTACCAAATTGTAAAAAAAGTACTAAAAAGTTATAAATAAAAAAAGTTAATTAAAAAATCAAAAATCCCGACTGCTTAAGAAGCGAACTAAAAAGACGTTTACAATAAGAAAATCATGCTGTGCAGTCGGAGGATATATCTGGTTTAGGTCAGCCAGCTCGCGAATATGTATCCTCCGACTGCACAGCATGATTTTCTTCTTGTTTACGTCTTTTTAGTTCGCTTCTTATGCAGTCGGGATTTTTCTTTTTTTATTATTTTTTTTTTTCTGTTAGTGGTAAATATGAGGGCATTGCTCACAGTACTGGCGGTGGTAACCTAGTAGAAACGTCATTATAGTTTCGAACTCATCCCTGTGTTGGAACCAAAAATTTTAAGACATGTGACATCCACCGCACTGCTGGACAAATCCATTTCCCAGACAGGAGGCCTGTGTCCCAGCAGGAACATTGTAAGCTGATTCAGTATGTTTGTCTTGCTCAGACCATACTCTATGTCTAAGGGTTCTACCAATATGAGACAATGTATAACAATCAGTTCAGATTGGTCGAATGATGCGTAGTTATTGGACGGGTGGCGGATTTGAATAGGAATCGGTAAAGGCCTTGTTTGCCAATGTTTTCATACGGACTTATGTATTGTTGGGGAAACTTGTCTAGCTGTTTTGCTTACATAGTCACATAATGTTGCCTATTTTGTTGTTGTTGTTATTTTTAAAGTATTGAGGGTGGGACAAAATATGAGGCTTATACCTAACTGACAGGCTACGATGACGACCGACAATTCTGACGGCACGATTAGCGCAGTGTCTGAATGATTGGCTGCTGCATTGCTTGTCCTATGTTAGATTCCCGCACAAGGCAAATATTTGAACGGCCTACAGATAGTTGTGCCGGGTCAGAATGTTTGTATACGTGTATTGAAATGTTTGTAAACTCATCCACAATACAGGAACATTCCTAGTGTGGGACAATGTTAATAAAATAGCCCTGAATGTGTCAAATAAGAGGTAAATGCATGTTTTCAATACTGAACACAACACAATTTCATACACTCAAAAACTTTTTAAATTATTAACACAGTTTTCTGACAGGCCAGTAACAAACGAATACGGATTCGTTTGCAAAAACAAAACGCAGCTGTCAGAAACGTTTTTACAAACTCGTCGCTCGTGTTGTTTTGACAGGCTAACATGTTTTTCAGGGTTTTACCCGTTGAAAATACTCGTTTTCCTTTTGAAGATAGCCATACAATTATACAATGGTAATTTTTGAACTGGTTGCCCGATACCTACCTCCTTGTAACTTTCAGTGACAACCTAATCTTAGGCCCGCTTGTGCCTTTACTTTTTGGGACTGTAAATTCTCATTGGATGTCATCCGTACTGCGAGGAAGGGGGGCGGAGGGGCTAGCAGGGGCGCGCGTGGAACTCTACACGCCGCCACCGCGAGTCCTGATTGTGTGGAGAGCGACGGACGTCCTCAAGTCCTTCAACCCTGGACCCATTTAGGGAGCGACCGGTCTTTGCCTACTCTTGAGATGAGGGCACGACGGGAGGCGGCTCTTCCCACACCGTGTCCTCTCGAAGCAGTAGTGACACCGGGCGACCGGCTCCCTGTTTATGCGACACGGGTACTTCCCGAAGCAACCATCCCCAAGAGCACCTGCATCACCCGAAATGACAGGGAGCCCCGCTGTGTATTCTTACTGACTCCGTGTTAGTAGCTAACACTGTTGTATGGCATATTGTCAATTTGGCGCCAGGGGGCCTTAATATTATAAAGAATATAGTAAAATAATTTGCTTGTTTGCAAAAGGTCCGGCAATACTGATCCCATCATTCACTGGTAGAAAGAGGACTGTTACCCGGAAAAAAGAAACTATATAAGCGAGGCCGCGAGAAAACACTCGCAGCCAATTTATGCCGAATAAAAACGTTATTAATGGTTTTCTTACGCCTATTTGAATATTATTGAACATTATAATATTGAATAATCTCTAAAAGGAGGCGTGTAAATAATCTTTTCTGAAAATAAGGCAATAAACTTGGCCTTATGGCCTATTATGAAAATAACTTCCATTTTATGCTACATCCGTAAAATTATGCGCACTTAAATACAATTTTTACAATAATATTACGGAAAACCTTTAAAATAAGCATAAGCAAATGACATTGAAATTACTCAAACTGAAACATCGACAAATTGCCCTTGGCTCCTACATTTTACAATAACTTCCGTTCCTGAAACTTGGTTTAACAGCAAATTGTCAAACGCGTATTAACTGCAGTGATTGGTTTGAAAGAATTTTCAAAAGTTTCTGCACCCAATCGTATCACTTTAATTACGTTTAATTTTTGAGACATCTGTAACTTCTTTCCAAAGTTAAGTCCGGTGTTAATCGACCAATCACATGAGAGATGAATGCCGCGATGTGGATTTCCGTCTGTGTGATTGGTCGATTGGATAGCAGTCAAACTCTTTGCGTTGCCGTATTCACTTTCGCAATACGGCTGCCGGTGTGGTCGACAAAATGCCGATCTACGCAAGCCCTTGTTACAATTTGCTGATAGTCAAATCACCGAAAGGTTTACGACATTTTCGGCTTTGCCAAGACTTTGTAAGTATATTTTATGTCCCTTTCCCATCTTACTTTATGAAGGGTCCGTTTCGTGGATCCATTTTATTTATCTACATTCATTGAAGGCAGCTTTCATGCTGGTTGTGGTCTGTCTGTAGGTTTTCAATTAAGATCTCATTACTTTAGATTATTTTTTTCGTGGATTTTATTACTTTGTTATAGTCTCTTTTTCGCTAAGCCGTTGGTCCCAGCTGTCATTGGAAGATCTTTGACAGTCGTTACGGGTAGTCAGAAGCTTGAGATCTGACACCAGTCTTGCCAAGGGGTACTGTGTTACCCAGATCCTGGGTTTTGGTGTATCTGACGATAGGCAATCGCTCCATATAAAACACTGGTACTCAGCTGAATCCGGTAAGACTGGAAGCCGACCCCAATATAGTTGGGAAATGGCTAGGCAGATTGTTATACTCTCTTTTTCATTTTAAAACTTGTCGTCTAGACGACTTTTTATGAAGGTTATTCTCCTTAGGTCAGTTTTTCTCTGGATTATTATATTATAAGGCTTAGGTGATAATCTTGTAGGCGTAAAGCGTGAAGTTTTCTCCGAACTCTCAGGCGTTGAACTGAAAGCTATAATGAAATTTAAAGCTCTAATGGGAATTTCTAAACTTAATTAATGTTGTATCAAAATGATTCAAGCGTAATATAATTGCTGTCTATTTTGTTTCAATTTTATGATGTAAATAATATACAAACATATTGAAAATTAAATTAAACTTCTAGGGATTCGAAATTGTTATATATAATTAATTTATAAGCATTTCTATTTTCAGAAGTTTCACATTACAATTTCAATTAGACTAAAATGTTAGTAAGTTTTAATATTCTAGGAAATTAATTTATAAACGTATCTATTTTATATATTTAGTAGTTTCACATTTCAATTTGAATGAACCAAAATTTTGGAAGCAATATAATAGGCCCAACGGGGACATGGCCTACGGGGACAACGGGGACAAAGGGCATTTAGTAATATAATTAAAATTACTTCCCGTTGTTCCGATACGCCGCACGCTGCCCCCGTTAATTTATTGTAATATATACTTAAATACGCTCAAAAAACATAACCCTCCTTCGGCAGATGGGTAAAATGTAATAACAGCCACATAAAAAACCGTTTCGTCCGCCAATCTATACAAATATTATAAAGAGGAAAGATTTTTTTGTTTGTTTGTTTGTTTGTACCGAATAGGCTCTGAAACTACTGGACCGATTTAAAAAATTATTTCACCAATAGAAAGCTACATTATTCCTGAGTAACATCGGCATTTTTTTATCCCGAAAACGGGTCCTGTGGGGTGGTTCACGGGAGCGAAGCCGCAGGGAACATCTAGTCTCGTATAAAATTACGCAACTAGTGTTTCATAATGTAAGTGAATAAAATATATTCTGTAGTAAGAAATGTTCTTGGTCCATAACAATGTTCTACAAAAAGTAAATGGCGGCTTCGTAGCAAACTCGTAGCAAGCATTGCTACGAAGCTACGCCGTAGCAACAAAGCCCTTTCAAATGAACACCAGTAACTATGTATGTATATAGGTAGCTATATCCCTGAGTCCGTGAGATTGTTTGAAATTCTTTGAGATATAGAAGGACTGATTTATTTTGCATCATCAAAAGGATTTCAATGTTTGAACGGTAAAAACGTAAGACACCCAAATAATGTAGGAAATAATATAATATAATAAAAATAAGCTAGTCTATAATAAAAAATAAGAATATAAATCAGCAACTATAAAAAAAAAACATGCCGTTTTTCCCATAGCAAACAGACAGACTTCACGATCGGATTACTATGGATATTGCAAACGCTATTTTATAGAATTAAACCTCAGTTACAAGAAGGTCATGACTTCTGGCATGTGCTAATGCATGTGGGTATGTACCTATTCTTCTTCTTCTTCTGCCTAGCCTTTTCCCAACTTTATTGGGGTCGGCTTCCAGTCTTACCGGATTCAGCTGAGTACCAGTGTTTTACATGGAGCGACTGCCTATCAGACCTCCACAACCCAGTAACTGGATAACACGGCACCCTTTGGCAAGACTGGTGTTTGATCTCAAGCTTCTGACTACTCGTAACGACTGTCAAAGATCTTCAAATGACAGCCGGGACCAACCGCTTAACGTGCTTTCCGAGGCACGGAGGAAACTCGGTATGTTGAAATGGTCACCCATCCTCGGACCGACCTCGTCAAGCGTTGCTTAACCTTGATGATCGACCAGTGCGGCTGTTATTATTTAGCCACGAGCTCCTCCGAGGGTATGTACCTATTAACATTTAAATAATAGGTGTATACATAAGAACAGTACAACTATTTTCTTAATGTCCCTTTGGCATTCTAACAATATTTTCTTAATTCATACTTTTTAACCGACTTACCAAAAACGGAGGAGGTTCTATGTTCGACATTATGTATGTTTTTTTTTTTTTTTGTGTTTGTTCACGCATATCTCCGTCAATTTTGGACCGATTTTGAAAATTCTTTTTTTGTTTGAAAAAATATGTTTCGAAATTGGTCCCATTTTAGTTTGGTGAAGATCTGATGAAGAACTTCGATGATATACAAGAGAACTCTTCAATAAATTACGGAAAATCTCTCGGGATTGCTGCAATCGCATCTATGTTTATTGTTTATACCATTTTATAACATAACATCACACCAGTACGCTCTTAAGGGGTACGCAGATCTCTCATTTCACCGATTCTGTTCAAGTTTCATGATCGGACGTTCGGGTAATCTATTCTGGCGTTATAGGTACCAAACAACTTGCTTATTATGTAGGTACAACTAAAAGTGAAAAATAAAAAGCTTTTTTACAAAAAAATACTACCGACTTCCAAATAAAAAAACTACAAAGTGAAAAATAACTTTATTTTTGGAAGTCGGTGTCCATAACGCAAAAAATTGGTACCTACCTACAAAAGACACCGACTTCCAAAAATAAAGTTATTTTTAACTTTGTATTTTTTTGTAAAAAATCTTTTTATTTGATAGCGTTTTTTTTACAGACGTGTTGACGTTTATTTACGGTTCGGTTGTGGCTGGATGGAATAAGTTTGCTTTAAGAACGCTTTTAAATATGATTATGATAATTATCATTTCATTTTTATTTATACAGGATAAAATTTGAGTGGTTGTTTTCCCATGGCGGAATGATTTGCCATCAGTAGTACCATCAAAGCATAAAGTTAAACGTATTTTTTTAATATTCATCAACTCGAAAGCTTAAGAACCAATTACTAATTCCCTAGACGTAAATGACCGTGTGGCCCGTCGGCCCATCCGGCTCGCGTTGCTATTTATTCGTCGGTTAACTATCGCGGGTTAGAAGCGGGTCGACGTCGCTTTCGAGTTTTGTTTTTCACAATTTTATTGTTAATCTGTCATTTGTCGTGACGTAATTAGCAGGCACAAGAGTAAATAAAAAAACTTAAAAAAAAGGTATCATATTTTTTGCGTTGTGGACACCGGTTTCCAAAAAGAAAGTTATTTTTCACTTTATAGTTTTTGGAAAACAATATATCACGGGATTTTTTTGTTTTCCCTTATGAAACGCGAAAGTTTTAAAGTTTATAGTTTTTTATTTGGAAGTCGGTAGTATATTCAAAAAAAAAAAATTATCCTTATTAGTTTTACCTAATAAGCAACTTGCCTTTAGCAAAGTACCTGTAATGCCAGAATAGATTATCACCAAATTAAAATGGGACCAATTTCGGACAATAGGTACTCTTTCAAACAAAAAAATAATATTCAAAATCAGTCCTCAATTGATGGATTAATCGGTAAATACACACAAAAAAAGCATAAATTCGATGTTGTATTTATTTGTTTGTATTTATCTATGTGTGATTTTGTATTTATTATTGAATAATTTAAAAATATTGTCTGATATGGTTTTAAGACCTGAAATAAATGATTTTTAATTAGGGTTTCGTACCCAGAGGGTAAAAACGGGACCCTATTACTAAGACTTCGCGGTCCGTCTGTCTGTCTGTCTGTCACCAGGCTGTTTCTCATGAACCGTGATAGCTACACAGTTGAAATTTTCACAGGTGATGAATTTCTCTTGCCGCTATAACAACAAATACTAAAAACAGAATAAAATAAATATTTAAGTAGGGCTCTCATACAACAAACGTGTTTTTTTGCCGTTTTTTGCGATAATGGAACGGAACCCTTCGTGCGCGAGTCCGACTCGCACTTCGTCGAACGTCGAACATAGAACCTCCTCCTTTTTGGAAAGTCACACCTGATCCAGGTGTCTCGACAGTTGTGGGTGTATTATTTGATTAAGTGTCTAGAAGCTAAATAGTCGGTGCAATAGACAGTAATTAATTTACGAAATATGAATAACATAATATCGTGTGATATATTATTATTCTTGAAGGGTTAGCTGGAGTTGCATCAATAGCGCCCACATTAGAACTACCCACCCAAATATTAATGTCTGCCCAATGTATTCCCCAGCTACAGCTAATACTAATTTACTATTATAAGAGTAAACAATCTCCAAAACAAACTGTTAACTAAGTTTAATTAACTACGTTATTATTATCTTTAACCTCAGATAATTAACTTTCGGCAATAGAAATAGATAAACTATTTTCATCCTACATATTAAAGTCTGTATGTTTTGATGTTTGTTAACCAATTACGCCTTAACGGCTGAACGGATTGAGACGAATTTTGCCACACGGGTAGACATTTGTCTGGATTAGGATGGAGGATACATTTCATCCTGGTATTAAGTTCCCAGAAAGGCACATTAAGCTTTTGGCCCTGGTTGTCATTTATAGATAGTTGGGTAAAGCCCCACGCTTTCGGGACCGGGACCGCGGTCCCAAATTCCACCTATAAATACAATAATGTTTTTGTGTAGTATTTTAAGATCACAAATAAAATAAACAAAGTTATTGTGTACCCCTTAAGAGCGTACTGGTGTGCTGCTATGTTATGAAATGGTATAAACAATGAATAGAAATTCGATTGCAGCAATCCCGAGTTATTTGCCGTTATTTATTGAAGAGATCTGTTGTATAACTTCGAAGTCCTTAATCAGATCTTCACCAAATTAAAATGGGACCAATTTGGGAACATTTTATTTCAAACAAAAAAAGAATTTTCAAAATCGGTCCCCAAATGACGGAGATATCGGTAAAAAAAATAAAAAAAAGCATACATGAAGTCGAACATAGAACCTCCTCCTTTTTGGTAAGTCGGTTAAAAATGAAACCTAGCTAGATCGATTCGACATACTAAATTTCATGAAAATCGTTGCAGCCGTTACCGAGATTCAGATTATACATATATATATATACAAGAATTGCTCGTTTAATAGTATTAGATTATTATTTTTGACTGTCGATACGGGCAGTCATAAGGCATAAAATTTGACACCAGTCTTCGTGCTCAGATTAGCTGACGCTCGATGGGTTTTTTTTTAGTCTTTATACTTGCCTTTGACCACTATCTCACCTGATGGTAAGCGATGATGTGGTCGATAGTGAAGCACGCTTGCCTAGAAGTAACCTACTCACTTTTGACTCAAATACCCTTAGATTGTAGCTATCGGGTAACACAGACTCCGGCAGGGAATTCCACTCCTTAGCTGTACGCATCATAAAAGTCATAAAAGTGATAATTATCATACGTTATGTGCGTATGGGTGGGATGTCCACCAATTACCGATGGTGCATCGCCGTACATCTGGTACTCCGATGATGAAACGGACTGGGCGGAATTAGATTATGCAATTCCAAAAAAATAAGAATAATAAATACTAGTATTTTGACTGCAAGCCGACTCTAATAAGTTTAAGATAAGGGTAGGCAGATTGAATTTCTTAGTGTACGGCCAGAGTGCACGGCGTGGAGCGGGGCGGGGCGTGCTGCATTCATGTTAAACACGTGCTACGCGTAGTGGCCGTCCTGAGTGCCGGCCGAGCGGTAGCACGTGTTTAACATGAACGCTGCACGCCCGCCCCACCCGACCCACGAATATAGCGTGCACTCTAGCCGTACACTTAGTATGTTCTCGGGGGATAACTTTGTACTTTTTTACGCAGGCAAAGTCACTGGCAAAAGCAAGTTCTTAATAAGCCATTACAGTAAATTGTAGACATGGCCTCTTAATAAATTATCATTCGTGGTTAATGATAACTAATGGGGTTTGCTTTTGGAAGCAAATTAATTTATTTTACGGTGCGTTGTGTGAACTTGACCTTGACTGCCTCTGTGGTATAGTAAACGAAAGTTCTATTTCCGAGCGTAGGGTTCTGATTCCAATCCTTTGATCGGGATTATCCGATCAAAGGATTGGAACCTATTAGGGTTCATCATCATATCAGCCGTAAGACGTCCACTGCTGGACATAGGCCTCCCCCAAGCGTCACCAGATTGACCGGTCTCGTGCGTCCCGCAACCAGCGGATCCCCGCAACCTTCACCAGGTCATCGGTCCACCTAGTGGGAGGCCTTCCAACGCAACGTCTTCCGGTTCGCGGTCGTCACTCCAGAACCTTTCTGCCCCATCGGCCATCCGTTCTGCGAGCAATGTGCCCTGCCCACTGCCACTTGAGTTTGGCAATTCTTCGGGCTATGTCGGTAACCTTGGTTCTCTTGCGGATCTCTACATTTCTGATTCGATTACGCAAGGAAACTCCGAGCATAGCCAGTGACTGTAAGCTTTCTGATGAGGCCCTTTGTAAGCGACCACGTCTCAGAGCCATATGTCATCACTGGCAACACACACTGGTCATAGACTTTCGTCTTGAGACACTGTGGTGAGTTGGACGAGAAGATACCATTAGGGTTATTATTGGGTAGTTATTCGTTCTTTCTTTTTCATAGAAAGTTCTAATAACCTTCCCTGACAATTTCGCTATATTTTGCTCTACCTATACTTGTACCTTGTAACAATAGTTGGTACTATTATTTACCTACGTAACTTAAACGCGTAGGTATAGGCGTTGCCTATTAATTTACAGCTTGAACAACAAGAATAATTATGAACAATATGAAAACAATGTCACTGTGAAATGAATATACAAATAGTATTATTTAGTAGTAAAACATTGTTGTTTATGATCAGTAAAGGGTGGAATTATAATTAAGGTCTTGGAGGTAATAATTTCAAATAATTTTTAGGAGTAATTAGTATTTACAACCCTATTAGTGTCTGTTGCGTTGTTCGTTTATATTTTAGGGTCTTGGTTTTAGTTTTCTTTATGCTTATCATTTGAACTTTATTTACTGGTTTTAAGGGCTCCTTTTACCTAGTTAGATGGGGGTACTCCAACGACCCACAGTGCGATTGCGGAGCCAGGTCCCAAACAATGCCTCACCTTTTGTCGTGCTCTCTGTGCAACAACATCTGCACCTTAAAAGACCTTTGTGAGGCAAATGACAACGCTGTTAGCGTGGCTTAATAATGGTCAAAACATATTTAAATTTGGAATCATCGATATAAGGGGCTCCTGGCAGGACTTATATAGTGAATAAGGACAGGGCAGATCGCCCGTTTTTCTACCACCACAATTTTTCAAACATAGACCGAATTAAACTCGGCAGTCAGCTATCTTCAAGAACGTAAGCGTGAGACATAAAAATGTCGTGCTTCTTGTATGGTGAATGCAAACAAACCTTTGATCTTGTGGCTAAATAAAACAGCCGTTTCGGCCATGCGATCCCTTCATGGGAGAACAATTTGATCCGTTGCCCCAGTAGTCATTCGACTATTTTTGGCAGTCGTTACGGATAATCAGAAGCCCGAAAGTCTGACAAATCAAATTAAAATTATTTATTTCAACTAAACCATTAAACTTTTGAATTGTCAAATAAATAAAATTAAGCTAGTTGCACATTTGCAAGCGTCAGTAGGTCTATATGGAGAAGAAAGTGCAAGAAACTCCACGGATACACTTTTCCGAAATATCCAACACATGTGCCATCATCAGAGAGATATTTGAGAGATTATGACACACTCTTAACTGCTAGGGTACATTCAAGTCAAAGAACAATATAATAGATTCCTACAGTAAATGGTAGATTTACTTTATATTTGAGTTTATGCAATACAATACAAATTTATTAAACCAGTCTTAGTAAGGGATATCGTGTTATCTGATTTGTGGCAGTGAAATAAGCAGTTGCTCCATGTAAAATACTACATATTCAGCTTCATCAAGTTAACTGTAAGCTGACCCTAACAAAAAACTGGGCAAAGATTAGGAAGATTTTTTCATCAATTTTTTTAATATGACAATTAATTACTATATTGAAAATATCTTCAAGTAAAATAGCTTCGCCAGTGTGAAAGTCGAAAATTGTCTCAAGGGAAGATATTCCCGGGTTAAAAGTATCCTATGTGCTATTCCTGACTATAATCTATCTCCGTGCCACATCCAGTTCTGTTCAGCCGTGAAGAAGTAACAAACACACTCACAAACTTTCGCCTTTATAATATTAGTATGATTTCTGACTCTAATCTATCTCTGTGTCAAATTTCATCAAGATCTGTTCAGCCGTTCTGGCGTGAAGAAATAACAACATACTCACAAACTGTGCGTGCAATGCTTGTAAAAGGCTGCTAAGTCTTAAGTACTACATAACATAACACCAACATTATACACTTAGTTCGCAATAAACGCTTTGACTTTGACGTTTATAATATTAGTGTGATTATAACTAACTTTACTGCCAATTTCCTTGCTTATCTATATCCGTACAACTTATTGAACCCTTAATACCCCAAAGCATATCTGTGATATAAATAATATCATATTGGGGACATTAGGGACCCGTTCCAAATATCGGCTGCAATTACCGGGGCGTTTCCGTATATAGGAATAACCGTAAATCATAATATAGATGAAATTGAAACCAGTACTTATCTCGACTGGTTTCAAGTAGCCAATAGGGTTGTTAACAAAAATATCTATTTACCCCGTCAGTTAGATAACCTAAAAATATTGGACACGTATTTTTTCTTTTGCCACGTAAACAAAAAATTACGACGATACAGTGCTTTGAAATATCGTGTGACGTCACGGTGTGCTAAACTTTATAGTGACAAAGTTACGTCACAAGCCTCTCTCAAGAACTTTGATGCGCTTTATCTTTGTCAATTTTTATTTATTTGATAAAGCAAAACATACGGGTCCAATATTATTTGATAACCTTGCTGACGGACTAAATAGAATTTTGAGTATCTTGTTCCGATAGGTAAACCTTGCCGTTCCTCTTCAACTCTTTTACTTCGTTTTGCTCCCTACTCATCAAGTCGTTACGGTGGATTATTACTGTTCGTGCTGTCCGCCTCTAGAATAATCTCCCTCACTCCATACGGGACAGCCCTTCGTTGGGAATTTTCAACAAAAGAACAAGGGAACATTTCCTGTCAACATGACGCATAGATGATTATGTATGTATTTATTTATTTATTATTTTGGTTTATTAGATAGTATGTATAATGTTATGCATTGTGTGCTTTACACGTATTTGTTTAGTATACAGTTAGCAAGAATTTAAATGTTAATATTTATGTTAATAGTATGCTGTCCTCATTAAATAATAAATATCTATGACACAGAGGTTTGCAGTAAGAGAACCCAATTATGGGTTAGCACGCCTGTGTATATAAACTGTCCTACTGTATTTATTTGTATATGTGTGTTTTGTGTACAATAAAGAATAAGAATAGGAATTATCATTTAAACCCAGTAAACATCCCTATTTATTTGGGGTCGGCACAGCGTATTTTTTTATATTGATCTAATCTTCTTATGTGTTGTATTTGCAGTCATCTCAATAGACCTCTTTTCTAGAGTTATATTATCTTTCACACAATCTATTCATCGTTATTTTGGTTTGCATCTACTCCTAAGACCATTTGTGCATACTCAAAACATTCTTCGCGACAAATGATTCTCATCAATGCATAGGTAAATACCCAGTGGGCTTCAATCAATCTGCCTAGCCTTTTCGCAACTATGTTGGTGTCGATTGCTAGTGGCATAATCTTCTTTAAGCGAATGTTTTTAAGGCATAAAAAATATTTAATATTATTATTGTTTTGAATTTGCAAAGACATACTTTTAAGATGGCAGGTTTTTATTTGGCATAATTATCTTTGGCAATGTTAAAATGCCGCATAATTTCGTTAAGCATAACATTTATTTAGAGCGACGAATATTTGGTACATATTCACTTGGCATACTATGAAGATGGCAGAATCTCATTCAATTATTATTGATATGAAATATATGCCAAAAGATAAACTAACTACTACTAACTGTTAACTGTCTGTGATAATATGATAGTTCTGCCTTTTATAATACGAAATGATGGTTCTACTTTTTAATTATTATGGATATGAAATTTATGCATAAAGTTGATTCTGTAATGCAAAATAATATTCATCATCATCTGCCTAGCCTTTTCCCAACTATATTGGGGTCGGCTTCCAGTCTTACCGGATTCAGCTGAGTACCAGTGTTTTACATGGAGCGACTGCCTATCTGACCTCCATAACCCAGTAACTGGGTAACACGATACCCCTTGGCAAGACTGGTGTCAGATCTCAGGCTTCTGACTACCCGTAACAACTGTCAAAGATCTTCAAATGACAGCCGGGACCAACGGCTTAACGTGCTTTCGAGGCACGGAGGAAACTCGGTATGTTAAAATGGTCACCCATCCAAGGACCGACCTCGTCAAGCGTTGCTTAACCTTGAAGATCGACCCGTGCGGCTGTTATTATTAAGCCACGAGCTAATGCAAAATAATATTATAACATAAAAAGTTCTGATATAAAGGTTAAACCGACCGTACTGTCGTAAGAAACAGCATCAGCAATCATCGCGTGATCAAACGCTTTTATGTCATAAAAGTCGGCATTACCTACAGTGTAGTATGGTAGATCCTACACAATCGTTTGCTAATCGTTCGCTGTTTGTCAAATGCACTTATTCTAAAAGAACTCTAAAACTTCTCTATTGAAGAGAAAAATATTGCGCAAAAATCACTATCGTTTTGCTCTTGCAAGTACTACGTATTAAGTACGTAATATGTCTGCCGAACTCCTCATCCCAGTAATATAGTAACACGATTCCCCCTGGCAAGACTGGTATAAAATTTTCAGCCTTCTAATCTTTTTAATTTTCTGCCCGTAACAACTGACCACAAATTGTTGATCTACAAAAATGTCAGCCGGGTCCAACAGCTTAAAATAATTTCCAAGACACGGAGGAATCTAGGAATTAAGGTGGTCACCCATCCACAGACCGACCTCAACAAGCATTGATTGACCCGAGTGGCTGATTTTAGTTAACCTCGAGATTCTCATTTCAGTGGCTTCAGTTGGGTAGTCATCGCGATCTTCAGAAGACCTTGTTATTGGTAATATTTTGTGCTGTATAAGCTTTATTAATGTTTAGGATTGGGTGTCGATACGTTGGTTGTTGATGTAATCTAATATTGATAACAGTCTATAGGATTAAGTTGCTGGAATACAAAACACTTGTTGGATTTAAGGCATTCCAAGGTCCTTATTTTCAAGAGGTATGTACGTATCTGGGCTCGAACAAGTCGGGCAAAAAAATGCACAATCGTGCTATCCTTTTCTTAAAGCCATTCAGGACAGTTTCGACCACCTGTAACTTCATTGTGGATAAAGCCTTAAGAATTATTGCAAGTCAAAGTTCCTTAATTTCGTCACTGACTGACTCACTGACTTACTCACCGATCAACAAAATTCTAAAACACTTCTAGTAGATTCATAAGCTTCAAATTTTGAACACTTAAGAGTCGGCGCAGTATGTTGAATGCAAGCGCTGAGATTGTGATCTTTCAGATAGCGACAAGGTGCCTAGTGTAACCGACTTGGTTTAACTTTTACATAAGGGATCGACATTATTGTGTTCTTCTAATGTTTTTAGATTAGAAGAACACAAATACAAATTTACCGACTTGCTTTTCCAAGTCGGTAAATTTGTTTGTTTGTAACCCATTTTTTTATTTTTATATTTGATAGTCTCGAGCTTGACAACTATCTCACCTGATGGTAAGCGATGATGTGGTCGACGATGCATCACGCTTGCCTAGAAGAAACCTATTCACTCTTGACCTAAAGACTTTCAGGTTGTAGCTTGATAGCTACAACCTGGGAGTCGTTGAAAGCTGGTGCTTCTCATGAATTCGGTCGCATTTAAATTTGATCAAATCTGACGATAGTTTTTAAGTTATTCTTAATAATGCGTATTTTCATGGCAATACCAAAACTAAACGTCATAACGAAAAAGAAATAGGTACCATAGAATGCCGAAAAGAAAGTATTTTTTTTGCTTTGTTGTTTTTTGTTTTGGCGTCGGTTTAATTTATTTGTAAAACTTTTTTTTATCAGATTTTAACATTATACTGGTATCTACGGACTCTTTGGTATCCAAAGAGCTAATAATCCGGTACAAAAAATCTTTGAGCAAACTGCTTAAAGCTCTCCAATGCGAAGTTCTGTTCATCAAATAGTAAGTAAGAAGGTAAAATTTTACGATTAGTGAACATACGAGCCATGTTCTATGTTAGGGCGGTTTGGTTTCCGCACTTAGTCCCTCAAATGGACCATTGTACGTGGTTATTTTTATACGTACGTGGTAGATTTACATACGAGCCATTTTGCTGGACCAAATTTTGTGGAACACGGGTGAAGCAAGCGATTAGGGGTTAAGTGGCATCCCTGTGGTATTCATTCATTAAACGACACTATATGAAACTTCCATACTAGGTTTCTGAGATATATATATAATTAGCTGTTTCCTACTAATACCCGGGATAAAAAAAAAATCGGTCCAGTAGTATAAAGAGAAAAGATTTTTTTTGTTTGTTTGTTTGTACCGAATAGGCTCCGAAACTACTAGACCGATTTGAAAAATTCTTTCACCAAAAAGAAAGCTACATTATTCCTGAGTGACATAGGCTATTTTTTATCCCAAAAACGGGTCCTGTGGGGTGGCCCACGGGAGTGAAGGCGCGGGCAACAGCTAGTTGTTTATATTCTAGTACTTACAGAACAAGCATGTCAAGAATGCCTTGTCGATCTAGAAGCCCTAAACGAGACAATGGCTTGCATCTTTTGAGGTTAATCCATTTATTACTAGGTGTTTCAGCCACAAAATTCTCAAAAAAATTCAAAGAATTTCCTTGTGTAATAGAAAAAATAACGAAAGATAAGCGTATCTTTGTGACTCGCACAGGACAAACAAAAAAATTAAGTGCTTATTTATTTATATCTAATACTTCATGCACACAAACGTACAGAGACGGACTTAATACCTTCAATCGCATGTATACAGGGTGTTTTGAATTAATTGGTGAAACTTTACAAATATCAATAGCTATGATACCTGCCTATCCTTTTTTGCCAGTTGCTTCGCCCGCGTGATAAGTGTTATTTTTATCCCAGTGGAACATTAAACCGGGATGAAATAGTAGCCTATGTGTTCAAGACAATAATTATCTTAATTCATTATCTTATTTTCCATCAGTCGACCTTTGGGTGATGCAAAGACAATTTCGGCCCGGAGTCTGAATTTGTGCCTCATAAATGGCCAAGGAGTCGTCCCCTATTAATTTAAATAACTAGCGAAATAATGTGGTAGTACTACACTTGTGTCTACCCCTTAGGAACATAGGTACCTAATAAATATGATTATACTACTAAATATGAACCTGTAACAAAATATACTCCAGTCACGTTCCTACACAGAGGTCTGAAGTAAGTTTGTTTCAATAAGGACAGGTTGTGTGGATTCCTGGGATTGTACACAAATATTTACTGCTAAATATTTGTGCTACGTCTGGAATCGGTGTAGAATACTAATTTGTGTGCAGATTTTAGTTATTATATACGTATCAAATCTGAATAATATTCTACTAAATTATGACGAGGATAAACTAAATTATAGCTTCAGCTAGCATAAAAGTCGGCAATTAACCTAAGAGAACGTACTCCCGGGATCCATAAGTATTCTATATTCTAATCCAGGTCCGGTTTGCGTGAAAAGGACAAACAGTTTCGCATATAAAATATTACTCGTAGTATTGAAGAGCTTTTCTCGTATGTGGGGAGAACGCGAACTAATATTGCCCAAATTAAACCTAGAAAGTCACTGACAGTTGGGAGAAGCGAAATAAATAACTAGTAAAACAAAAACACGTCTGCCTCTCTACTATACAACAAAAAAAGCGCCCTAGTCGGCGAAAAACATTCAGTAACTAGACTTGTAAATGTCACACTTTTTACTTCGACCTTTTATACTTACAACAGGACAAGTCCGCCACTCTATTTCCAACCACTGCAACTCCAGAATCATCAGTGGTGACTACCAGAAAAGAGTCGAGACAATGAAACTCGACGAGTTGCAAAGAATCTATTCAACTGTCTTGGATCCCGCAATGAAAATAATCAGAAAAGAATATTGGAGGAATAAGAAAACATAATTTTCACTCAATTCATTTTCAAGCAGGAAACAGAACAGAGCCAATAATCATAAAGGGACGTTTACAAATGGGGTAAGCTCAATTTCAAGACAATTAAAAACCGGCCAAGTGCGAGTCGGACTCGCGCACAAAGGGTTCCGTACCAGTATCGCAAAAAACGGCAAAAAAATCACGTTGTTGTATGGTAGCCCCACTTAAATATTTATTTTATTCTGTTTTTAGTATTTGTTGTTATAGCGGCAACAGAAATACAACCCCTGTGGAAATTTCAACTGTCTAGCTATCACGGTTCTTGAGATACAGCCTGGTGACAGACAGACAGACAGACAGACAGACGGACCGCGGAGTCTCAGTAATAGGGTCCCGTTTTTACCCTTTGGGTACGGAACCCTAAAAATAGAACTCTTAAATTAATGGGTCCTTTAATCTGCTTACCTATCATAAAGAAAAAGAATCACCCCTACATACCCATCAGCCTTTCAAGATCATACGTGTTGATACATAAGGATCGAAGCTTCCTTGTACAAACTTAATATTTAAAACTTTGCCAAGGTTTTACCTGTAAGCAGCCATTTTCTCGTGATACTTTGCTCGCTCATAAATAAATTTATCTGGTAAAATGTGGCAGAATATTCAAGCTTTGAACAAACTTGTAATGATATGCGTATTTTGTAGATAAACAAGGAAAGTTATTCTTCATGTTTGACGTATCAACTTTGGCTACATAAAATACATAAATCTAATTGACGACACGGTTGGCACAATGGTTTAGCGATCGGCTGCTGCGCTGCGTGTCGCGGGTTCGATTTCCGCAAGGAACAAATATTTGTATGGCCTACAGATTGCTGTTTTGGATCTGGGTGTCTTGTGTATGGAAGTATAAATGTTTGTAAACGCACCCATGATACAGGAAGAAATTCCTAGTGTAGATAGAGAAAAGTTTTCTTTAAAAAAACAATTAATGTCTATGTGTGTAGTGACTATTTCGATTAATTATTCTGGATCATCATTATCAGCCTTTCAATGTTCCCACTGCTGGGACACAGGCCTCCTCTCTGTGAGAGAGGGAATGCGCCTTAATCCACCACGCGGGCCTAGTGCGGGTTGGTAGATGTCACATGTCTTCGAATTTATCGTTCTAGGACATGCCAGTTTCCTCACGATATTTTCCTTCACCGTTTTTAGAGCAGTGGTGATGCAATAATTTACACAAAGTAAACTGCCTGCCTGGGCTCAAACCCACGACCTACGACACGTAAGTCGGGGCCGTTACCCTGGGCCCCCACTACTCTGCTCACCAACTGGATACAGCTGAATATTAATATTTTACATTTGAGCGACTGCTTCCTTAAGACCTTAAGATTCTGGATAGAATAATATCTCTTGGCAAGACTAGAAAAATAAAATTACAACTTTTCAGCTTAAACTGTCACAAAGGCGTCCCCCAAATTCTGCCTGGTATTCTTTTCCTGAGCCACCTTAAACTATTTATTAAAATACTAGCTTCTGCCAGTGGATTCACCCGCGTGAATGTTGAAAATTTTCCCAAGGTAACATATTATGCCCGGGATAAAAATATTCTATGTGTTATTCCAGACTATAATTTTTTAATGTGATATGATTATAAAAACCAGGTCCTGAAATAAAGTATCTAGCTATTCTTGAAATCAGTCTACTACGCTGCCGTGTTCGCGCCAGCCCCAACTCCATTCTTAGAGCGTTGGCTGATAGGTGTGACTCTCCGATCTTGGGGGCGATGGATACGACTGCACGCAGTCAAATAGACATTCCCCAGGATCGGCGTGCCTCGCACAGCTTATAATAAATGTTACTAACACTATTTTATTAGTTTACATTGTTACTAACAAATATGGAAGTGATTCTGAAATAAAGTTTATTTAATTTAATTTATTTCTTTCATGCTTACGCAGAGGAAAATGTAGGTTCTATCTATTATGAAGCCGGTTAGATACGATCCACTCTTTTACTGTTCTTTGTTCGATGGTTCCGCTTCCGCACACGGAGAGTTAGAACTAAAGGCTTATTGTTCTCGGTTAGTCGTTCGTCTGCCTATCATCGTAGCTTAAGATATAATTATTATGTTCATAGCATTATGCTATGAAGATCAGGGTTGCTAAAAATCACGAATTTATTTGATTTAAATCGGATTTTTTGTTTTTTTTTACATTCTGATCTTTTGTAATTTGGAAGTCAGTTATTTATTTAAAAAAACACAACATAATATTATTTTAATTATTAATAAAATTAACAAAAAACGTAAGTATTGCTTTAAAGTTCTTCTCAAATCCAATATTTTTTTTAATCACATTTTTTTTTGTCATATTTATCAAATATGAACAAGGAAAATAAAATAGACTTTAAATTATTAAGGACATACAGCCATTTGGGTTTTACCGCAGTCGCAGTCACTTATTTTATTTATATTCATAGATGTTTTTATTGGCCTTGTATTTTTTTCGAATTTAGTTTTTTTAAAAGGAAGTCTAATTAGGCTGCTTTATCGGTGCCTAATCTATTTTTTATTTTGCTGTGCACGAAAGTCATATTTTTTGCTGATTCGGTTGCAGTAAAAAAGTATTGATTTAAATCATTGTTTTTTTTTAAATCATTTGATTTAGTCGCGATTTAAATCACTGATTTAAATCAAATCAACCCTGATCATTATATCTTATTATTAAGCCTTAATTACTGTTACTAAACATTATATTTTTTTACACCAAGCAACAGTTTGGTACTTGGTGTAAAATTAGACAGGTACAGTTTTTACCTTATGCATAGGATTTGCTATGCATAAGGTCTATATATATATATCTGTTTAACGGATTTCCTGTTTTGTAAACGGATTTCCTGGTTTAGTTGTCAGTCCTATTCCAGCTGTTTTCATTCTTCTCTATTGTGAGTTTCTTGTCCAGATTTTCTCTCCAATAATTTCGATCTCTTTTTCTCTTGCCATAACGTGGTTGAAATTCCGGTATTATTTTTGTCCATTTTATCCTGCTATCCCTTGACATGTGTCCTGCCTGCCATTTCAACTGTCTTATTTCCTTTAATATGTCTGCCCTGAGTCTGCCACGTTTTTGTAGATCTAATCCTGTCTTGCCAATATAATAAATGAGAAAGTTTGTATGTTTGTTAATCAATCACGCTTTATATACTAAACGGATTTAAACGAAAGGAACACGTGTAGATCACCCTCCTTTTAATACTTTTTATCCTAACGTTCCCGAGGAGGAATTTTTTTAACGGCGAAACAGATTTAGGTAAAATGAACACTTGTATATCATAGCCTGGGTGAGCAAATACTTATATGATATTTTTTATCCTGTAAGTACGTTCACGTGGAATGATTATCGTATTTCTTGGAAAAATTTAGAATATTTATATACCTATGTCATTGGCAAGAATAATGAGAACTCAAGAATGCACGTAAAACCAAATTTCCAATGCACCACAATTCGAAAAAAAAAAAAAGAAATGTTCTTTAAGTAGAAACAAAAAACGGCTTAAAATGACCATCGACCTAAAAAATTACCTTTGTCTTTTGATTTTCATCCTCCACTATTTACTTTTTTTTTTCTTTTTACTAACACAAATCAGGGTACAAAAAAGAGGCATTACTTGCTTCAAGCGGAATTATTTTTTATTTAAAGTCTATTCTTTAATGTCGTTTCATCAGTGTTCATTAGCCTACTTTAGGGTGTAGAATGTTAAAAGTGAACACTTTTTATCTTATTAAAATACTGATTCTGAAACCTTTCTGGCACTTCTGATAATTTTCTTTAAGTCCTAACAAAGAGGTTTACAGAAAATAATATCTACGAACTACAAAAAAATACTTTTGAGGGTTTAAAATATTCATAAAAAGTTGCTCTTTCAGTGACTTGAATGCTAAGATGACAGACAGACAGCCCTATTAAATACCAAAAAAAAACAAAATTAAAAAAGGAGAAGTTATGCTTTAAATCCATACACTTTCATATTTTCAGGTAATTTTGCCAAGGCAATAGGCATGATCTAAAGAACACAACTTCCTACAATCTTACATTACGTTCCTATACATTTAGTAATACACGCCTGCTAGTAGTGAGTCAGTACTAGACACCTGATAACGCCGAGAGACCAATCAATACTGGAATTAGTACCCTAATTACTAGAACCCTTTGGGGAATACAAACTAAACCATAATTCTTGACTAAATACCTAAACCGAATAGAATACTTCTGGTAGATACCCACCAACCTAATTAAGTCCACATTTTACACAAATAGCCCGACCCAGACAATTCATTGGGAATTAAAGCTTTTATTCAGGCAATTTATTGCGCCACAAATAATCACGGATTACTCTTCAAGTAATTAAAGTGTACAAATCAAAGATGGAATCGTATTCACTTGAGATTTGAGAGCTGTCCTCGATAATGGATCTGATTAAAGGTCTATCCACACATATCAGGGGCGTGCCCGGGACGTGACAGGGCCGGGTCCCGTCAGGGGCTCAAAAAAATATCGGTGGGAACATTTTATATGACATCGTTCACACACGTCCGGACGTGTGTGAACGATGTCATATAATGGGCACGGTCTGTCCACGTCCCGTGCACGTCTTGGGCACGGCCCTGATATGTGTGGATAGACCTTAATGTTGAAACAACTAATTTGGAGATAGAATAGCTTGATAAGAGGTTTACGACTTTGTTTATTAGTATTTAAATAGTAAAACATTTCGATAGTGAAACCGCTATCTCTGTATGCCTAACGATAATAGATAAAAGTGCCTTAAAATCTAGCAAATCTGTGCCGGTGCCGTACAAACACGTAAAAAAACACGTTTGTTGTTGAGCCCTACTTAAATATTTATTTTATTGTGTTATTAGTATTTGTTGTTATAGCGGCAACAGACATACGTCATCTGTGAAAATTTCAACTGTGTAGCTATCACGGTTCATGAAATACAGCCCGGTGACAGACGGACAGACAGACGGACCGTGGAGTCTTAGTAATAGGGCCCCGTTTTTACCCTTTCGGTACGAAACCCTAAAAATTCAAAGGCAGGTGACATAAACATATCCGCATTGGGTACACTTGGTAAATTACGAAACAATTCCCTCTTCCTCAGAGGAGGCCTGTATCAGTAGGTGAGAACATTATAGACTGATTATGGTTTTGCTTATGCAGCCACTATACTAACACTAAACTTGCAATTTGCATTAACCACTCTGCTCGACAAGATTTTGACACATGACACACCAGCTGAGTCGACAGGTTGTTGCAAATTACGTCATAAAATTCAGGAATTTACTTGAACTTTCAACATTCGAATTTATTCAGAAAAATAAGTTTACGCAGCTATCTTCCACAGTAAATTTGAAAAAAATATCTTTATTTACATGTTGCGCTCGGTTAAACCGCGTCAGTCTACTGCAAAATGTGTACAAAATACGAATTACTACACCTTTCCAAACGGTAGACAATTTAGATTTGCTCAAAATATGTACATAAACAACCTTTTCCCTTGCTGAAAAGATGCAAAAGGACAACACAAAGATATACTCATTTTATTTGCGTCCTTATGTTCCTAATTTGTCATACAAAAATTCATAAAAAAACAAGCCAAAATCTGGAAAAAAATTGCTTAAAATTTTGATGCAACCTTGCAACATGACATTTCTTTGGTGTTGTTTTTTTTTGCTGTCCATTCACGCGTCTCATAATTGATTAAAACTGCATTCAGCCTAATCGATTAAGTGTATTTCGATTATTTAAAATTATTAATTTAAATAAAAAAGTGATTTTCAAAAATGTATTGTTTTAAAATTAAAATTAGTTTATAGGCACAAAATAAAATAACAACTTATAGTAATAATATATAGTAATAACTATACATAAATGCTTTCATAATGTTATCAAAGAGTAAATTGAAAAATAAAATAGGATTCGTGGCTAATTTCGTGCCGAATTCGCCGAACGTAAAAGAATTCAAAATTCAAATTTGGAATGCAGTCGGTATTCAAAATATTTTATCGGGCACATTTTAATATAAAAGAGAGTTTTACATTGATCATTTCAGACGGTTTTATACAGAATGACCAGTATAAATATGAGTATGTTTATGTATGACTAGCACTCCGCCCGCGACTATGTTCGCGTGATTTCGTTTATCCTATAAATGATTTTCTTATATGCAGTTAGTAAAGGCAACCAAAAATAAGATATTATTAAAACTATTAAAAACTGAAAATAAAATAGGCTTTAAATTAATAAGGACATATAGTCCACCTAGGTGAACTAGGCGGGTGGCCCATGTGCAATAAACGATACAGCCATTTGGGTTTTACCGCAGTCGCAGTCACTTATTTTAATTCATAGATGTTTTTATTGGCCTTGTATTTTTTTGAATTTAGTTTTTTTTTAAAGGAAGTCTAATTAGGCTGCTTTCTCGGTGCCTAATCTATTTTTTATTTTGCTGTGCACCAAAGTCATAATTTTTGGTTGCAGTAAAAAAGTATTGATTTAAATCATTGTTTTATTTAAAAAAGTCATTTGATTATAATCGCGATTTAAATCACTGGTTTAAATCAAATGATTTAAATCATATCAACCCTGATCATTATATCTTATTATTAAGCCTTAATTTTTTTTTTTTTTTTTTTTTTTTTTTTTTTTTTTTTTTTTTTAAACTTTGCCCCACACTAGGAATTTCTTCCTGTATCGTGGGTGCGTTTACAAACATATAAACTCACATACACAAACACCCAGAGCCGGAACAACTATCTGTAAGTCATACAAATTTTTGTTTCGTACGGGAATCGAACCCGCGACACGCATCGCAGCAGTCAATTGCTCAACCACTGCGCCAACCGTGCGCCCAAAAATTACTGTTACTAAACATTATATTTTTTTACACTAAGCAACAGTTTGCTACTTGGTGTAAAATTAGATAAGTACAGTTTTTACCTTATGCATAGAACATCGGATTTCCTGGTTTAGTTGTCAGTCCTCTTCCAGCTGTTTCCATTCTTCTCTATTGTGAGTTTCTTGTCCAGATTTTCTCTCCAATAATTTCGATCTCTTTTTCTCTTGCCATAACGTGGTTGAAATTTCGTTATTATTTTTGTCCATTTTATCCTGCTGTCCCTTGACATGTGTCCTGCCTGCCATTTCAACTGTCTTATTTCCTTTAATATGTCTGCCCTGAGTCTGCCACGTTTTTGTAGATCTAATCGTGTCTTGCTAATATAATAAATGAGAAATTTTGTATGTTTGGATGTTTGTTAATCAATCACGTTTCAAAGACAGAGGACAGTTAAAAAGAGGATTTAAACGAAAGGAACACGTGTAGATCACGGCCTCGATTGTAATACTTTTTATCCTAACGTTCCCGAGGAGGAAATTTTTTAACGGCGAAACAGATTTAGGTAAAATGAACACTTGTATATCATAGCCTGGGTGAGCAAATACTTATATGATATTTTTTTATCCTGTAAGTACGTTCACGTGGAATGATTATCGTATTTCTTGGAAAAAATTAGAATATTTATATACCTATGTCATTGACAGTCGTTACGGGTAGTCAGAAGCCTGAGATCTGACACTAGTCTTGCCAAGGGGTATCGTGTTACCCAGTTACTGGGTTGTGGAGGTCAGATAGGCAGTCGCTCCATGTAAAACACTGGTACTCAGCTGAATCCGGTAAGACTGGAAGCCGACCCCAACAATAATTGGGAAAAAGGCTAGGCAGATGATGATATACCTATGTCATTGGCATGAATAATGAGAACTCAAGAATGCACGTAAAACCAAATTTCCAATGCACCAAAATTATAAAAATAAAAAAGAAATGTTCTTTAAGTAGAAACACAAAAGGTTTAAAATTACCATCGACCTAAAAAAATACCTTTGTCTTTTGATTTTCCTCCTCCACTATTTACTTCTTTATCTTTTTACTAACACAAATCAGGGTACAAAAAAGAGGCTCCTACGGCATTACTTGCTTCAAGCGGAATTATTTTTTGTTTAAAGTCTATTCTTTACTGTCGTTTCATCAGTGTTCATTAGCCTACTTTAGGTTGTAGAATGTTAAAAGTGAACACTTTTCATCTTATTAAAATACTGATTCTGAAACCTTTCTGGCTTTTTCTTTAAGTACTAACAAAGAGGTTTAATGAAAATAATACCTATGAACTACAAAAAATACTTTTTTAAGGGTTTAAAATATTCATAAAAAGTTGCTCTTTCAGTGACTTGAATGCTAAGATGACAGACAGACAGCCCTATTAAATACAAAAAAAAACAAAATTAAAAAAGGAGAAGTTTTGCTTTAAATCCATACACACACATTCATATTTTGAGGTCATTTTTCCAAGGCAATAGGCATGAATATGAAAGAACACAACTTCCAACAATCTTACATTACGTTCCTATACATTTAGTAATACACGCCTGCTAGTAGTGAGTCAGTACTAGACACCTGATAACGCCGAGAGACCAATCAATACTGGAATTAGTACCCTCATTACTAGAACCCTTTGGGGAATACAAACTAAACCATAATTCTTGACTAAATACCTAAACCGAATAGAATACTTCTGGTAGATACCCACCAACCTAATTAAGTCCACATTTTACACAAATAGCCCGACCCAGACAATTCATTGGGAATTAAAGCTTTTATTCAGGCAATTTATTGCGCCACAAATAATCACGGATTACTCTTCAAGTAATTAAAGTGTACAAATCAAAGATGGAATCGTATTCACTTGAGATTTGAGAGCTGTCCTCGATAATGGATCTGATTAATGTTGAAACAACTAATTTGGAGATAGAATAGCTTGATAAGAGGTTTACGACTTTGTTTATTTGTATTTAAATAGACTAGAACTGCAGTGGCCTATATGGAAAGCACTCAATCGTTTGCGCACCCAAGTAGGCCGCTGCAAACACTATTTGGCAAAGTGGGGTTTTATAGACCCGTCTGATACACAGTGTGAGTGCGGTGCCCCTTTGCAAAATATGGCACACATGCTGGTGTGTCCCAAGTGCCCTTACACCTGCACTTTGGAAGATCTTATGCTCGCCACTGACGACGCAATTGGCGTGGCCACCTACTGGGCCCAAAATTTATAAAGAGCTTCCCATCGACTCGAAAAGAAGAAGATTTAAATAGTAAAACATTTCGATAGTGAAACCGCTATCTCTGTATGCCTAACGATAATAGATCAATGTGCCTTAAAATCTAGCAAATCTGTTCACTCTCGGTGATGTTCCCGAAAATTAAGTACTGGTTGTGCTTCATTTTAGATTTGCTAGATTTTTTATTTACTATTATTATTGTAGCCTCGTGTAATTATTTCAACATCAACACCACTGCACACACAACGGATAAGAAACAGGTATGTTCTAGAATCAATAAAAAAACCGCCCAAGTGCGAGTCAGACTCACGCACGAAGGGTTCCGTACCATTATCGCAAAAACGGCAAAAAATCACGTTTGTTGTTGAGCCCTACTTAAATATTTATTTTATTCTGTTATTAGTATATGTTGTTATAGCGGCAACAGACATACATCATCTGTGAACATTTCAACTTTGTAGCTATCACGGTCCATGAGATAAAGCCCGGTGACAGACAGACAGATAGACAGACGGCCCGTGGAGTCTTAGTAATAGGGTACCGTTTTTACCCTTTGGGTACGAAACCCTAAAAATTCAAAGGCAGGTGACATAAATATATCCGCATTGTGTACACTTGGTAAATTACGAATCAAGTCCCTCTTCCTCAGAGGAGGCTTGTATCAGTAGGTGAGAACATTATAGACTGATTATGCATTTGCTTATGCAGCCACTATACTAACACTAAACTTAATATGCATTTATAACTATTCCTATTGGCACCTACAATACAAATGGACAATTAAGTCTCAGTCAAACTACAATCGCTAATCGCGACTGTTTCAGGTACTACCATGCATGGCTGCATTGAGATAAGCGGGTTAATGACCTATGCAACCCTGTGGCTTGTCCAAATGGCTTGACAAACATTATATTCAGGCCAATATGCAGCATCATTTATCCCCACTAGCTTTTGTAGTGGTTGTGCTCGCATTCGTGTGCCAAGTTTTATCCAAATCCGTTTAGCCGTTGAGATGTGACTGACTTACAAAAATCCATACACACATTTCACATTTTTAATACTTACTTCTGTCCGGGGCTTAACCCGCGTAAAAATTGTTTTATTACCACAAAGAAACACAATACCGGGATGAAAACTATCTCCCAGGGTCTCAAACTATCTCCGTACCAAATATAATATAAATCAGTTCTGCCGTTTAGTCGTGAAATGGTTACAAACAAAAAGTTACTTTCCCATTTTTTATATCAGTGGATTATACTGCGTTATTATAATAACCGCAGTATCTATTCTTTATAATTATCTAGTCTGTATCATACCTACAGATTCCAAGTACGCATAGCCAATTAACTCACAGTCACAGCCAATCGTGACCGTTTTACAAACCGCCATGCGTGGCTGCAATGAGATAAGCCGGCTTATGACCCTAGCAACGTTGTGGCATGTCCGAATGACTTGACAAACATGTATTCAGACCAATATATCAGCTATCCGACTGTTGCAGTCCTCGGCTGGACGGAGGCTTGTAGCAAAGTGTGTAATAATATTCGCGGTGGTTTGGGGTTTGTATCACCGCCTAATTTAACAGTCATAATAGTATCTTAGAGATATCGCTAGAAGACTTGTATCCGATGGATGATGATGGATGTTTTAAAATCTTCAAAAATTACGAAGTTCCATAAATAAAACTTTCATTCCACTTTTAACTCCTTTAGAAATAATGAATTTAGTGTTCACTTTCATTAAAGGGGGTAACAAGGCTGTTCGCTTTCTGTCAGTATTAAAATTAAATTATTTATTATTTCTGTTGAACATTTTAATACTTATACAAAAAATCAGAAGCAGCACATACCTGCTTTAAATAATGGAAAACGGCGCGACAGTCATCAAAGAAGAAAGATACAACCAAAAAAATGTGAATCCCGTTCCGGCTACTGGAATAATCACCGTACCTTTTTAAATAAATTCACACACATAAATTATGAATTGACACGTCCGTTCGCAGTCTGGTGACACCCTTATCAGGTCCAAACAAGAGTTAATAACAAACACAAACCACGTTCGAAAATAAATCTGCATTTATAACGGAATACCACAGAGCACCGAAACTCCTCGGCGGCCAATGATAGAGACAGGATTGTCAAAACTTTCCAAGACAACCACAGACATGGAGAACTAGCCTGTTGAGGACCTAATTAATGACCTTTTTTTTTTTTTTTTTGAAACGAAACAGGAAGAAATTCCTAGCGTGGGGCAACCCACGCTAGGAATTTCTTCCTGTATCGTGGGTGCGTTTACAAACATATAAACTCACATACACAAACACCCAGAGCCGAAACAACTATCTGTAGGTCATACAAATATTTGTCCCGTGCGGGAATTGAATCTGCGACACGCAGCACAGCAGTCAATTGCTCAACCACTGCGCCAACCGTGCGCACTAAATGAAACTAAAGTGGACTGTAAATACTTATATTATGGTTCTAAAGGACAGTATAATGTTGGAAATCAACTCAGGACAAGTAACATGCGCGCACCTTCGCGACCGTGCTCGGTAGTGAAGTGCAGTGCTGGCGGCTAGCCCGCTGCCGCAGTGTGATCCCGCGCCGTGTCAATGATTCACGACTTGTCTGCGTGAACAAGCCTAAGGCCGCTGCCTCGAATCTTGCGGGCAGCGGGGCGGCGGCGGGAGCGGCGCGGGCGCGGCGAGATCTAATGCATACAATCAAATGGACCGGCCCTCGAAAACAGCGGCGCGGGAGCGGCGCGGGCGCGGGCAACGAGCGGTGCGCGCCAGTCAAGCGGTGACCGCCCGCGCGTCTGCATAGCAGTGTTGTGCAATTTATTTTCGTGACGTGTCGAAATGTCCTCGGACGTGAGAGTTTTCAGCAATTTATGAGAGGACACCGATATGGAACAGCAAAGATGTGAACCATAAAAATAGACGAGTAATTAACTAGTTTAATGAACAAATCGCCCTGATAGTTTCAAGAATATAGTCAAAAGTTTCTACACTCATTCTGGTGTAGTTGTAGAATTTGTCAGGACATTGTCTCTGTTCTTCATAATTTCGATAAAACTCGCCATTTCTTTTCCTTGCCCTATAGTAGGGATTCACTTCTTCTTTTGCCCACAATAAATCGAGTGTTAGGAATAAATTTGAATCAAAATAATGTTGTCACCGTTGTTCAGACATTTCGTTCGCGAATAAAAACAAATATCTCGCCGACACAACCACGAACTCAACACTACGCCGCTATATTGCCGCGCAATCTGCCCGCTGGTTTCGAGAACGGGTCTGCGTTGCCCGCGCCGCTCCCGCGCCTCTGCCGCCGCCGCCCCGCTGCCCGCAAGATTCGAGGCAGCGGCCTAAGGCCCATTTTTTGATCCGTAGTTAAATCCAATGATAACCAATGATTTCAGATTTTGGTAAAACGAGTTTTCATTAATTATTAGTCTAACAAATGATCAAATAATTAACTCTTCAACTTAATTGACCATTTAAGATGCCAACAAGTGATGGATAAATCGCGTTTTACCGAGATTTGGGTAAAACACCATTTTTCTTCAGTTGTTAATCTCACAAAGGTTAACTATTGATCAAAAAGTGGACCATAGTTATCAATTAATACAATTTTCGGGAATGGATGATTTGTTTATGGTCCCAAATTCAACTTTTTGTTTTTGTTGTTAGATTGGCACAAATGCTTTCCATTTTAGCGCGGAGTTTGAGTTACATCTGTTATTTAGATTAAATACAGTGCTGTTTTTAGTTCAAACACTCAACAAATACCATCGAGCAACCATTTTATTTACCAGATATGGCTCCAACCGACTTGTTTCTTTTTCCTAAACTCAAATTATCACTTCGTGGCACCCGTTTTCATTCGGTAGAATGCATAAAGAAGAATTCGCGGCGAGAACTAAACTCGATTCCGGAAAAAGCGTTTAAAATATGTTTTGATGATTGGATTATTCGCTGGCGTAAGTGTATCGTTTCTGAAGGAGCATACTTTGAAGGTGATCAAATAAATTTGGATGAATAATTAACATTTTGTGTATTATGTAACATTTTAGTATACTTTCAGTAATACGGTTTGACAAGTATGAGAGAGAGAAAGTGATCATACGACCAGTTGTTGTCTTTGTCTAGAATTCTAATTAGATTACGTCGTAGGCTGTCAGAGTCACCTTCGTCATTATGACCAAAAGATACAAGTATTAGCCGCACATTCATTTCATCTCTTTATAAATTGACTAACCTGTATGTATATGATACAAACTAAGCGTGTCAGTGAGTGTCACCGTTTACTCATAGAAATTAATAATAAATAATAATAATCTTTATTCAGATAATAAAAAAAAGAAATTCCTAAAATAGTAGCAAGATTAATTATTTAATATTGCTACTATTTTAGGAATTTATTTTTTGAAAAATAATCCTAATTTACTTAAATACTATAAACATAGAACTAAATTACTAGGTCATAATTATTTATATAATGTCTTATTTATCTGTATTACAAAACGTGCACTTTAATTACACATATAAATTAATTGCATAAGCAGAAACGACGGCGGCGGCTCCTTACAATTCTGAATATAATTTTAGCAGTCGAAGCTTGTGCTCAGCGCACATCTATAGTCTCTCGTCACGTAGCTATTCCGTGCTGTGTGGTCCCGAATGTGGGCCTATTCTTACTGTCATCTAAACTACAAACAAAGCAAGCCTATTCCCCAATGGCACAAACTACAGAACATGTCACAATCTTTTATTGATAGAATGCTGCACTATCACTGAGTGTCGTAGTCATAGGCTAAGTATTCCAAAAAAAATGCACAATTCTTATGCAATGGGCCATGGGTGCAAAGCCGTGGGAAGAAAGCTAATAGTTTATAATTGTTGAGCCGCCTGCCGTCTACCTCTTGCAGTGAACGATGTCTGCAATTTTCGTTACGAATATCATTAGTAATGGAACCTCTAGATCGTCCGTGCTCTATGCGAAATATGAACGAAACCGTATTACAGTTGACAGCATTTTGCACTTACGTTACAGAAAGTACGGACTGAAAAATGAGTTATAATAATAAGTCTTAATAATACTCCATGCAGAAGAACAAGAAGACTTCTCTTTTTGTTCAAAATCTGCTTTGTTTTTTAAAGGATTGAATATTTGCTAATGTAAAAACTGTTGAACTGGAGAACTCTTTAGTTGAAAGGTGAAGTGTTGAATGTTAGAGAGTTTAGTCTGAGTTTTGTACTTCAACAACGCTGATACTTATCGAGGAGTTTTTTTCTGATGGTTACATATTTAACACCTTATTGAGTTTAGTGCGGTGGTGGCCCAGTGGTATAGGTCGCGACTTACAAGTTGTAGGTCGTGGGTTCGAGCCCAGGCAGGCGCTTTACTTTGTGTAAATTATTTAATCACCACTGCTTTCAAAACGGTAAAGGAAAATATCGTGAGGAAACCGGCAGGCACCAGCCCGTACTGGGCCAGCGTGGTGGATTACGGCCCATCCCCTCTCACAGAGAGGAGGCCTATGTCCCAGCAGTGGGAACATTAATAGGCTGATGATGTAATGTGAGTTTAATAGTAGAATAAAAGTGAACTCGTAGACCAATTCTGGATAGGAGCCGATTCAATTTAGATTTCTACGAATCTGTCAGAAAAAGTAGTACAGTTTCTTATGGAAGGAGTCCATTATAAAATTATTATCTATTTCTAACTTCGATTCGGGATTCGGGATGAGTATGGCCATAGTATATCATACATCTATAGGCAACGTTAGCCCCATATCCAACTATATTACTAAAATTATTACAGTATTCTAAGTATGATTGCGATTCGTGAGTCGCTTTTTTTACCCACGACGGAACGGAGACGGTATACCGTCCGGCTACTAGTCCGATTATGATGCAGTTTTCAGTTATGGGTTCGGGTTTGATTGGTGCATGTTCTTAGATAGGTGTTACGGTGACAACTCACCAGGGGGCGCTGCAGCAAACATTATTTGTGCAAATCCATGTTGCCGTTTATCTCCAAAACTACTAGTCCGATTTTGATGCAGTTTCCAGTTATGGGTTCGGGTTTGATTGGTGCATGTTCTTAGATAGGTGTTACGGTGACAACGCAACAGGGGGCGCTGCAGCAAACATTATTTGTGCAAATCCATGTTGCCGTTTATCTCCAAAACTACTAGTCCGATTTTGATGCAGTTTTCAGTTATGGGTTCGGGTTTAATTGGTGCATGTTCTTAGATAGGTGTTACGGTGACAACTCACCAGGGGGCGCGTATTAGTATAGATATAAAAGTATATCTATACTTCAATATCTATACTAATATTATAAAGAGGAAAGATTTGTATTTTTGGCTATAACGAATAAACTTAAAAACGAATGGACCAATTTTATTTCAATTTCAAAATTACTTCACCATTGGGAAGCTACACTATCCCCGGGTGACATTGGCTACTTTTTATCCCTGTATTCCCACGGGAACGGGAACTACGCGGGTGATACCGCTACGCGTCCGCTAGTCCTATAATAAATTGGAAAAGTCTTTTAGGCATTTCAGGGACTAATATTAGCCATGTAATGACTCTCAACGGAGTAATAGATTTTATCATTTATATCACGGGTAAAGGCAATGCAGCCTAATCCAACTAAATGGATTGTTCCCTTGAGTATATGAATACTGGAAAAACCTGAAAATATTTAGGAACTAACGTAACACAAGGATCGGGCTTGGCCGTGTCGGGCAACACGGACGTTCAGTAACGGTCATGTAGTGTCTATGGAGGCGAGTTACTTTATTGAAATGAAAAATGGGAACTATAAAGCCTTTTTGTAAACATCCCCATTTCTGTTCTGATACCCTGGTACTTGAGGTAGGTTTTTGTACGGTTTTGAACAAGTCTTTTAAAAAAAACAAACCGACTTACAAAAAAAAACACTGCAAAGTGAAAAATAAATTTCTTTTTCGAAGTCGGTGTCAAAACACGGAAAACAATAGGTACCAAAGACACCGACTTCGGAAAAGAAATTTATTTTTCGCTTTGCAGTGTTTTTTTTTGTTAAAAAGTTTTTATTTATTTCTTTTTAGTTTTGATAGGTACCTCCAATTTCCATAAAAATCATATATTGCCGAAGTATATGTCATGGCAATTCCAATAAGCCCAATCACGACTAGGATACATTGTTTTATTACGGAGTTCCAGTGCCTACCTGCCGGCTTCATCATCAGATCAGTTCGATGGTACCATTTTCATCAGTACTATTTATTTATAAGTATTTGTTTCATCATAGTCATTTAACTATTCGAGATATCTTATACCCCATAATATACTTAGCATTAAGGAGTTCTATTGGCCATCTGTGGTCTTCTTCACCAGTTCCACTTCACCAAATGATACTTTCTGAGTGCAAATGATTGCATTGTTGATGAAAATACCAAAATTGCTATATTTATGCCTATAATATTTGAGGAGTTCCCTCGATTTCTCTAAGATCCCATCATCAGATCCTGACTTGATGCCTATGGGACCAACTGGGAAGTATACCCTATCAAAAAAAAATAGAATTTTCCAAATCGGTCCAGGCGTCTTTGAGTAATCGGAGAACATACATAAAAAAAAAACATAAAAGATTCCGACGAATTGAGAACCTCCTCCTTTTTTTGAAGTCGGTTAAAAATGTAATTCATTCGAATATAAAATAACACAATGGTATTTACATGTTCTAGTGGTACTAATCTCGAAGGCATGGGTTGACTTCGATGTGCAAATATCGGTCACCCATCCGAAACCGAATCATTATCCTTGTAGCCAAGTATTTCAAGTCACTTGATTCCTCCATCTCGAACCATGAAAATATAGTTACACAAATGACAGCTTGTTATTTATTGATATTAATTGAGCATATTTTCCCGTTGTCATGCTGACTAAGTTGACTGCAGATCCTGAAACAGACTTGGAATATGGGCCTTAACCTCATAAAAATACGTACCACTAAAAAAACGTCACTGGTATCGATATACCTCATTTATTTTACAAACTGTGTATGTAGAACTTACATAAAAGTTTAACATACGTGTATACAGCTCAATGGCTACTAGCTGGTGACAGCTGTTGCAAAGGAAACCACAATAAAATGCAATAAAGTTTATTTTACTATGGCATGTTTATGCGGTGCGGTTTCAACTTTGCAGACTGATATATGCTGAATCTGTAGAACGGAAACACGGCTTTATTGGGTAATATTTTAAGAGTGTAAATTGTATGTGTTGTGTTTTTGATAATATTGAGCTTTTATCGTTCATTTCATGCTGAAATTTCTTACATTTGACGTATGAACGTCTAAACTCTATACAAAGAGCTGAGCTCGTTGTGGTTTGGTGAGCCCAAATCCAAATTACAAGCTATTGTTTTAAGTATGTCTCATTAAAACTAAAACGTTTTATTCATCTCTAGAATAGAATTTTGGACTACACGTCATTGGACGTAGATTATTTTAGTTCAATAAAATCTTAGTAACGGACGAACCTATTATTCGGACCCAAATTTAAACTATGGAAAACCAATGATCATTTTCTAAAAAGCACAAAGAGAAAGTAATCCAATTCAATCCAATACAATTCAATGCATTACCTTTAACCATTTTACATACATCCAGTTTCTCTAAAGAAATTATCGTCTTGGCACAAATAAAACATAAATCAAGTGATGGGGTTGGCTGTTAAAAAATCATTCAACCAGTCAAAGCAGCTAACGCGCTTTTGAAAATTTGTAACATTAATTTTGCGATAATTTTTGTTTCAAAAACCTAGGTCTTTTCTTCTGGTCAGTCAGATAAAAAGAACATTTCTGTGTTTTCACTCTCCATAATATAGCTTATCTTCTAGGTTTAATAATATCAACAATGTGTATCCCGAAAATAAATCGAGTATATACCATAGATCACGAAGTTAATAATATGTGATCTCTCTTTACATGATGTCCGTGAGACGAGAATAGAACAGCTATTGATCTGAGATGCCTACACGCGTCAAAGATTAATATTAATTGCCTTATGTTTCATGAATGAGCTATTTTTAACACACCACTCAAAGGGTATTGAAAGTTTTGAGGTTTTGGCTGTCTGTGGGTTTTAGAAAATGGATCAACAGATTGAAATTGCGGTTTTCTTTTATTTTTAATATGTTGTGGTCGGCATCCAGTCTAACTTGATGCAGTTGAATACCAGTATTAATACTTAGATTTACTGCCTATCTCTTTGCCAACCCAGTTATTAGGTATACCCTTTGGTAAAGTGAACTGTCAGATTTTCAGCATTCTGACTACCCGTAAGAACGGCAAATCTACCAATGACGCCCGGGAGAAGCGGCATGCGAGCTTTCTGAGGCACGGATGTGTTTCGCTAAGTAATAGATGGATCACCCATCCACGGACATACCTCGGCAAGCACAGCTTAACCTTTGATAGAATCGTGTGACTATTATTAGTTAACCACGAAACCCTTCTTTTTGTTTGTATGTCTGTGGTTTGTTCTGAGATGCCTACACGCGTCAAAGATTAATATTAATTGCCGTATGTTTCATGAATGAGATGATAAGTGGAGTTTGTGGCTTAGAACAGATTGAAATTGCGGTTTTCTTTTGTTTGTGTTTGCGCCTAACGTCGATCATGTTTTTGACATAATTGCGGGTAGGGAGAGAAACGCGAGATGTTTGGCTGGATTGGTGTCCTACCCTCTTTGTGCGGGCTTCTTTCCTTCACATCAACTCTTCGACAGCGGCAGCGGTCTACTCTCGGAGGTTCGAACCCGGGTATTTGTGCTTTCCCTAACCCTATTGTAGGCGAGTCACCGTCCACTTTGAACCAATCGCTTATCATTTCCGTTACGTATAAAGTCCCGGCATGTATATACTACAACCAAAAATTCAAAGACATGTGACATCCATCAACCCGCACTGTGCCCGCGTGGCGGATTAAGGCACATTCCCTCTCACAGAGAGGAGGCCTGTGTCCCAGCAGTGGGAATATTAAAAGGCTGATGATGATGATTAGTAAACTACGTGTATCGACAAAACATCCATGCACTGTACTAATAGTAATATTCAAACTGCATCATTTACTAAGTGTAAATTAAGCATAACATTCAAATTGCGACATTTGCTCACGGTTAAAATATTATTTAAAAGATGTTTTATCTTTCCATCTATACAAAATCAAAATTCGACGACACTTTTTCCTTTTTAGGGTTCCGTACCCAAAGGGTAAAAACGGGACCCTATTACTAAGACTTCGCGATCCGTCTGTCTGTCTGTCTGACTGTCTGTCCGTCTGTCACCAGGCTGTATCTCATGAACGGTGATAGCTAGACAGTTGAAATTTTCACAGATGATGTATTTCTGTTGCCGCTATAACAACAAATACTAAAAACAGTATAAAATGAATATTTAAGGGGGCTCCCATACAACAAACGTGATATTTTTGCCGTTTTTTGCTCGATATTGATAACGGCCACAGGTAGACGCTTGAAATATTCACAGAATATTAAGTTGTATATTTACTTCAAAAAATTATAATGATTAAATTAAAATAAAATAAATTACGGGGGGCTCCCATACAACAAACGTAATATTTTTGCCTTTTTTTGCGATGATGGTACGGAACCATTCGTGCGCGAGTCCGACTCGCACTTTGCCGGTTTTTTTTTGTAACTCTATTAAAAAGATTTTTTATTTATGAAAAGCAATGTGTATCAGTTGTCCAAATACTGACGAGGGTTCAAAGGGTTACCTCATATATAGATATGTGGCTTACATTCATGGCACATACAGAACTGTTAAATATAAAATTGATTGATTGCTTTTAAAGGAAACCTTTTTATAGATTTTACTCATATATTAATGAGGTTTTAGATCACTATTCTTTTTTCAAATCCACAGAAATCATGGCTGTATTGCCAAAAATGTAGGCAGATTTGGTGGAGGCCCGACGAAACTGCATGCCCTAATGTGTACAGTGTACACACACATTTCGCTAGTTGTATTTAGAGGTTAGAGGAGCAGTGGTGGCCCAGTGGTATCGGCCGCGACTTACAAGTTGTAGGTCGTGGGTTCGAGCCCAGGCAGGCGCTTTACTTTGTGTAAATTATTTCATCACCACTGCTCTCAAAACGGTGAAGGAAAACATCGTGAGGAAACCGGCATGTCCTAGAACCAGAAATTCGAAGACATGTGACATCCACCAACCCGCACTGGGCCCGCGTGGTGGATTACGGCCCATCCTCTCTCACAGAGAGGAGGCCTGTGTCCCAGCAGTGGGAACATACAAACAGTTTTCATCCCACTTACATAAGAGCAGAAGTCGTTGCCCTGCAGTGACACAGATACAGGCTGTTATTTTTTTTTATCTATTCTTATTGAACATCAAACGCTAATTACTCTTCTTTGTATCACGACATGACGCTTTGTCACTGTACTAGGCAAAATGTCACCCTTTAGATATCACTTAGGATATGGTTACATAATGATACGCCATAATATAGTCGAGTAACTGACAAGGCTTTTTCGATAGTTCGGGAGTTCGGGGTCACGAATAAGTAGGAGTTGAAAGTATTTCTACAATTTGTAGGGAAGAACAACTGATGTTTATTCACTACTAAATGACTCCGTGGACTTCATACAACCAAAACCATAAATCAAATTTTTTTGTTTCCTTTTTTTTGTTTGCCGACTCTGTATAGGACAACCCCAACAATAAAAATTGATTTTCGCAAGCGGTTTTTGAGTTTTAGCGAGACTTATTAACAGCATGCAGTGGCATGGTAAATTCTCAGCAGAAATACTCAACAAACACACAATTCAACAATATAGGCAGACTGTGGTAATGTTATTCTAAAAACTCTTCTAAAGTTCTTAAGTAAACAAATCGAAACAACAACAATAAATTAGAGAAAGCAACTTTAAATTACAAAGGTAATCAACCAAAAGCATTTTCTAACAATTCTCTCCACCCAACTAATTCGCCAGCGAAATTCCGAAATTACTTCGTAGTACTCGTAGCACCGTGCTACGAACCCGCTACGATGGTGCTACGCGGTACTACGCTCACGTAGCGTTCCACACCGCTGCTGCTACGAATCTCATATGCTACGGACATCCAATCGTAGAATGGAATGTGATTCCATTGTTTGTTTAGATCTGTACGTCGAAGTTAAGTTCTCGTGTATAGTGTTGTGCTTTTTAGGGTTCCGTACCCAAAGGGTAAAAACGGGACCCTATTACTGAGGATGTCCGTCTGTCTGTCTGTCTGTCACCAGGCTGTATCTCATGAACCGTGATAGCTGGACAGTTGAAATTTTCACAAATGATGTATTTCTGTTGCCGCTATAACAACAAATACTAAAAACAGCATAAAATAAATATTTAAGGGGGGCTCCCATACAACAAACGTGATATGTTTGCCGTTTTTTGCTCGATATTAATAACGGCAACAGGTAGACGCTTGAAATATTCACAGAATGTTTAGTTGTATATTTACTTCAAAAAATAATAATTATTAAATTAAAATAATATAAATTAAGGGGAGCCCCCATACAACAAACGTGACTTTTTTTGCAGTGTTTTGCGATAATGGTACGGAACCCTTCGTGTGCGAGTCCGACTCGCACTTGGCCGGCTTTTTTTTCATGTTGTTTTGCAGGGATGGGCGAAGGGTAAAAACCGGGTACTTATAGGGTAAATACCCGAGAGTGGTAGGTTTTACTCTTATATAATTTTCGGTGATTAAGGTGATGACTGTTACTGTCAGTCCAATGACGACTGGTAACTGGTAATTACTGGTAAAGAAGTAGATACTTGAGTCAAAAGTTTTATAAGATTTTAATCATTGTTTTTAGGGTTCCGTCCCCAAAGGGTAAAAACGGGACCCTATTACTAAGACTCCGCGGTCCGTCTGTCCGTCTGTCTGTCCGTCTGTCACCAGGCTGTATCTCATGAGCCGTGATAGCTAGGCAGTTTAAATTTTCACAGATGATGTACTTCGGTTGCCGCTATAACAACAAATACTAAAAACAGAATAAAATGAATATTTAATAATATTCCCATACAACACGTGATTTTTTGCCGTTTTTTGCGATAGTGGTACGGAACCCATCGTGCGCGAGTCTGACTCGCACTTGGCCGGTTTTTTATTTTGACATTCATCTACAATGCAGCAAATCTATATTGTTAAGCTATTTTTCTCTTTCAACATTGCCAGTTATATTTTCCAAGCACCACATTTTGCTAATTATTTATTTATTTATTGGCCTATCTACAATTGTTACACTGTTTATTCTAATAATAATACAAGCAATATGATACAAACATAGTATAGAATATGATGCGATAGACACAGAATGAAAAAAAAAATTACAGCATCCATAAAATTACAATAATAGTGCAGAAATAACATTTACAACAACTAGTGGGTAGTTTTAGAAACATAATAGGTACAAAGGTGACAAGACAAAAAAATTTGGTAATTACTTTTGATGGACTTGGCGCTTGAATTTTTGAAGTGTTGTGGAATAAATATCTATTGATTATATCTATCTATATCTATATATATAAAAATGAATCCTGATTTCCCTTGGTCACGGCAACACGCGTGAACGGCTGGACCGATTCCGCTTATTCTTTTTTTGTTGTGTTTGTTATTGTTAGGAGAAGGTTCTTATGTAGGGTAGGGTAGGTAGGGTAGCGTGGGTAGGTAGAGTAGGGTAAGTAGAGTAGTGTATGGTAAATTAATGTTTGGTGTTTTTATGGCAAAACAAAGTTTGCCGGGTCAGCTAGTATATTATATTTATGTCCTCGGCAAAATACTGATACTGAGAAATTCTTGATATAAATCCAATAATAATTTTCCCGTCCTAGTATTCCAACTGAATTCCTGGAAATAAGAAGTATCGATCTGGGTATTTGGCCCACAAACCGGCATTCACCCTGGTAGAATCACATCCCTACAACCTTGGTAAGTTGCTGAACTCTTAAGATAACTTTAAGTACAGTAAAGACGGTTTAAAAGGAGAAAAAGTTGGTTTAATGTAGCCCAGGTTATTTACTGAAGTGCTAAGCGATACAAGGTATTTCGAAACACTTAGCCTACTTTTTAACTGAACGGACTAAGAAGAAAGGTTGTTTTGTCCTTTTTGAACCCAAAGGTTGACTGGTAGAGAATGCCTTGATGCATTAAGTCCGCCTATACTATTGTGCATGAAGTATTGTCGGCAGCTGACCAACATTTATACGGAAGATATCCTTTTTTAGGGTTCCGTACCAAAGGGTAAAAACGAGTACTAAGACTCCACGGTCCGTCTGTCTGTCCCACTAGGCTGTATCTCGTGAACCGTGATAGCTAGACAGTTGAAATTTTCACAGATGATGTATTTCTGTTGCTGCTATAACAAAAAATACTAAAAACGGAATAAAATAAATATTTAAGTGGCGCTCCCATACAACAAACGTGTTTTTTTTGCCGTTTTTTGCGATAATGGTACGGAACCCTTCGTGCGCGAGTCCGACTCTCACCTGACGATGACTTCTTTGGAGAAAGTTGTCCATTTACATGGGCAGAAGCAGATTTTTTGAATATGATAGAAAGAAAAAAAATTCAAATATTTTTAATTAATTTAATTTTGATTGCTACCCTGTTGGCCTAGTAGTTGCAAACGTTACTGCTGAGCGCGATGTTTCAAATCCCACCTCAAAAAAAGTGTTATTGGGTTATTCCATCTAGAATTTCTTAGAAGCAGGCCGAAATCAGGATTTGTTCCCGGTTAATGGCTTACCCCATAATTCATGGGACTTGGTTAAGTGCCATGTATTATGGGACAATTTATCCTAATACATGGTTATGTATTAAGATAAATTGTGGGTGTACATCTCTGCTTAACCCGTAGGAGAACACAGCCGTGAAGGCGTGACGTTATATTTTGTTTGTTTTTTGCTGTCCACATGAATGGTATATGAAAATAAATAAATATAAAATAAACTAAAAATAAACAATTTGAGCAAAACATTTATTAAAGGTAAATTTGTTATTTTTTTTATTTAAATAAAACGTTACCCCACACTAGGATTTTCTTCCTGTATCTTGGATGCGTTTACAAACATTTAAACTCACATAAACAAGACACCCAGAGGCCATAAAAATATTAATTATTCCGTGCGGGAATCGAACCCGCGACACGCGCACACTGATCGCTCAACCAATGCGCCAACCGTGTCGTCTAGTTACATCAAAGTAAGGTAACTAGTTACATAACAGAATCTAGACCACAAATAATTGATACTAACTCATATTTTTTTTTTTCCGAGGCATGACAATTGATATAAAAACCTAATGAAACGATACCTCGTAAACATCGCGATACTTTTGCTGCCAACATATAAACTCTGATGAAACGTGAATATATCACTTTTACGAGTTTTCATTTCATTTGTTAGGTTGGTATTAGTACTTTGTTCATTCATGAAACATTTTATATTTTTTTATGATATGTAATTTATTTTGTATCTTTAATTTTCAACGCTCGAAGGGGTTTGATACCCCAATGTTCAAGGGGATATAGCTCAATAATGTTTGTCATTTGTCACTTAAGCATCGAAATTATTCTTCGTTTTTCGTGGCGATGAGCTCAAATATCTCAACTATTGAGATGTTGTCCAAACAGTATGTAGTTACTTGGACAGCTATATCCTTCGCCACGATCAAATCCTGAATGGGGCAGGTGGACATGAAATTCGACGCAGATGGAAGCAGGACTAATGGAACAGTTATAATAATCTAACCACGGTTAAGGACATTGCAATCCCAAAAACATCTTAAAGCTGTTATACTTCCCGTTGTATTAAACAGTTTCACAGTGCAGTTTTGGACAGACTGTTGAGTATTTTCAACTTCAGCACAACATTCTATCCAAATCTCAAAAGTCATGTGCACGAATGAAAACAAGAAGTCTGTCACTAACACCTCTAACTGTAATTGCTTTATAGCGGCACTTCAAAGGGATGGCAGCCAAAGAGTTTCCGTGCAAGCGCATTCTGAACTTCTCCGAGAGTTTACAGTTGCGAAGCCAAACGTGATATTAAATGTAATAGAAAATGGATCGTATCGTGACTTTTGGCTGCTTTTGGAGATTATCTCAGAGAACTTCGAAAAATCATTATCTTTCCATCTTTAACGGGCAAATAAGGCGGTTTACACACGGTACCGCGCACCACCGCGGTAGGCGGTGAAGCGGATCTCATGTCGGATTGGCCTCTAATAAATTCGTTGATGCCTAACACACGTACACCGCCCAACCGCACGGGTCGAGCCGTGCTCTCCCCTCCGCGTCAGCGGCGGTGCGCGGTGCCGTGTGTAAATCGCCTTACAAAATAATAAATCCTTCAACAACAAATTTCGACTGGCGACAAGACCACTATGACTTTAGGAATGCAGGTATCCTTTAATCAAAATCCCCAAAAGCGCTTTATGCAACCCAATAGGGCAAGCGGGAGAGGTGCGTATTATACCTCACGCAAGCTTATTGTCTAACACCAGCATTCCAGTTTTCCATAACGCAATTAGACAGGCTTTGGGATGACTTTCCTAGTTCCTTCCTTTCCCTTTACCTACATATTTGAAATTCACCGCCAAAACGCGCTCATACATTTCCGAGTGCGGCAAAGACTGTACATCAGCTCGAATCCGCCATCTGACGGCGGGTGGCAAAGACATTCAGTAAGAAATCGATAATCAATCCCGGTCGGCTCAAAATCACGTGCGCGAAGGTAAACTATCGTGAAATAAAACTAAATGGACAAGTGTGGTGATCACCCGACTCCAAGCAGTGTTCCAAGTATTCTGTAAGTACCTTAATACCTCATTATATCCTTCAGCCTGTTTTTGTAGGAATAATCACCTCAAGCCACGTCCTTGGTTGGATGTAAAGCTCATTCAGCAATTAATGAAAAAAAAAACTACAAAATCACTGATAGTAAGCTAATCTATTGCAGGAAGCCATAGGCTATTTGAGAGCATTGGTGGCCCAGTGGTATCGGCCGCGACTTACAAGTTGTAGGTCATGGGTTCGAACCCCGGCAGGCACTTTACTTTGTGTAAATTATTTCATCACCACTGCTCTCAAAACGGTGAAGGAAAACATCGTGAGGAAACCGGCATGTCCTAGAACCAAAAAATCGAAGGTATGTGACATCCACCAACCCGCATTGGGACCGCGTGGTGGATTACGGCCCGTTCCCTCTCGCAGAGAGGAGGCCTGTGTCCCAGCAGTGGGAACATTAATAGGCTGATGATGTGATGTGATGTGATAGGCTATATTGTATCCAGTAAAAATACACGGTCTCAAAGGAGTAAAAGCTGCGAGACACATAGTCTACACTAATAATAATATTATAAAGAGGAAAGAATTTATTGTTTAACCGATTTAAAAAATTCTTTCACCTATGGCAAATACATTATTCCGGAGTAACATAGGCTATTTATTCATACTGAAAAACAGGTCCTGTGAGGTGCGCCACGGGAGCGAAGCCACGGGGAGAGCTGGTGTTAAATAAAATAACTTTTATTTGAAGAACGAGGGAGAAGTAGAAAATCCGAAAAGGCCAAAGTGACTCAGTCTGGCTGACTATCTGTTTGAATGTTACCTTTTTACGTTCTAAAGGCTGGACGGATTTGGACAAAACTTAGTACATATAACATGGGTAGACTATGTTCTGAATTAGGATATAGGGTACTTTTTACCAGAGCAGTGGTGGCCCAGTGGTATAGGCCGTGACTTACAAGTTGTAGGTCGTGGGTTCGAGCCCAGGCAGGCGCTTTACTTTGTGTAAATTATATCATCACCACTGCTCTCAAAACGGTGAAGGAAAACATCGTGAGGAAACCGGCATGTCCTAGAACCAAAAATTCGAAGGTATGTGACATCCACCAACCCGCACTGGGCCCGCGTGGTGGATTACGGCCCATTCCCTCTCACAGAGAGGAGGCCTGTGTCCCAGCAGTGGGAACATTAATAGGCTGATGATGTGATGTGATGTGTACTTTTTACCCCGGAGTATGTTCCATTGGGATTATTTTTACCCGACTGCCGAAGGAGGGTAATGTGTTTATCAGTCTATGTATGTATGTAAGTATGTATGTATGTAAGTATGTATGTATGTATGTATGTATGTATGTTTGTTCCTATATGGCGTTCCAGAAAGCTAACGCGTTGGCCGATTTTGATGATTCATACGTCAATCGAAAATTGGAAAATAAAATTGGAAAATAGAAAAATGGCGGCTTTTGGGCGCCATATTGTGGGGGGGCAATTTTTTTTTTAACTTCCAAACCCATCGTGTGGGGTATCAAAATAAAGGGTTTTAAGAGGTGATTTCAAAAATATATAACACTTATATATTTAAATGTACCTAATTCGAAAAAAATGTTAACTAAAAAGTTATAAATAAAAAAATTAATTAAAAAAATCAAAATACCCGACTGCTTAAAAAGCGAACTAAAAAGACGTAAACAAGAAGAAAATCATGCTGTGCAGTCGGAGGATACATCTAGTTTTGGTCAGCCAGCTCGCGAATATGTATCCTCCGACTGCACAGCATGATTTTCTTCTTGTTTACGTCTTTTTAGTTCGCTTTTTAAGCAGTCGGGTATTTTGATTTTTTTAATTAACTTTTTTATTACTCGGGTGAAACCGCTAGCAGAAGCTAGTAGAAAATAAACCTTCTGTATTATTTCAAGACCCGCCTTTCCACAGTTTTACGACAGAGAAATAAATTAAACTCGCTTTTCCAGGAGTTATTTTAAAATATTTGCATAGTTACGTCACCAGCACAGCGAACGTGTAGCATAAAATTAACAAGTTGGTTTTAAAAGAGAGTCATTATTTTTTAAATGAGGCTGAAAATTAGGCTCAATAAGATAAGATCAGCATTGTAATAATAAATCATTTATTTTCAAGTAAGAAGACGCATAGTGTACCTAGCAATTTATTTACGCACTACGTTAGTAAAACAATACAAAATAACAATAAAAATATACATTTAAATAAGCTAAAAATAAATCTTACCCTTATCTCAATACTACTCTCAATCTTACCTGTACTGTGATTCTTAATTTTCTGGACCAAAATAACAGGCACTATTGAGTTGACCTTATTTTTTTCCAGCGTGAAACATAGTATTGTAGTTTGGCTCATTCATAAGTTATTTATCGAATCTTTGTGATATGACTCCTCAATTTAATTTTACTCATTGCTAATAATAATAATAAAAATGTTTACTTTATCTCCACAAATTACATCAAGTACATACATTATACAGCTGACATTATTTTTATTACAAGTTTGTAATTTGTGGGAGATCTGGAGTCTAAACTAAGCCGAGGCCTGTAATATAGATCTCCAGGCCATTTCATAACATAGTATAGATTGTCAACATGTGAGATGCGAACATGAATGTATCGAATGAGTAAGCGGGAGCGGGTTTTAGTATCTCTGCATGTGGGAGTGTGTGTGTGTGTGTGTGTGTGTGTGTGTGTGTGTGTATGTGTGTGTGAGTAGTTAAGGGACATATAACTCTGTCAAATAACAATTTTGCATTAAATTTTGCAATTTTGCAATTTGCTGTAAATAAATATTTTATAAATATAAACGTAATACATTAAATATAACTATATTAATAAAAATAACCTGTTATTGTAATAATTTAGAAATCAACAATAAAATCATTGATCGATCGATAGAATGTAGTCTGACACAATTGAGTAGAAATTAAATAAGGGCGTTAGGTTATAAACAAACGAAAAAAAAAACCGTGAAATATTTCCAATTTCGATCTTCTTCGACTTTCGGTCGACTTTCGATTATAGGATAATACGTCACTATTTTTATGTTACGATAAAGTGGCAACCCACCAAATGTCATTAAAGTCCTGCAAATAAAAAAAAAATCGGCCAAGTGCGAGTCGGACGCGCGCGCGTAGGGTTCTGTTCCATCATCGCAAAAAACGGCAAAAAAATCACGTTTGTTGTATGGGAGCCCCATAAACTAGTAGAGGTACCGAGATCTTTGTAAAACGTTATACCTGAAATAAGCGACCCGATTACAAAAACACTTACATTGATAGAAAGCAAAAAGTCATAGGATATAATTAAACAAGGATTTTACGCGGATGAAGTCGCGGAGAGAAGCTTTCTATCAGCTGTCATCTTACTGTCATCCTCCCTAGCATAAAGCTCAGTGAAACTGAAATCTAGAAAGATCCAGTCACATTTATCATCTTTTACACAATAAGGGCTTCCGTTTTTGTGCTCACCAGTTGGCGCCACTGGTGAGTAAGGTATTTATATATAGCTGTTAAATGTTGTTATTACGTGCACGGAAGCAAAGTTTAAATTAAAATCTTTTTAAATGTCGTAGACGTGTGATTTTAAATATAAAATCAAGTATGCTGCAGTTTCGCGCAGCCCCCTTTTGATAAAAAATTAAAAATTTATCCTCCCTTTTCGAAAAAAAAGGAGGATACATTTTTACGAAACATAAAACTCTATTAAAGCCTAATACCTATCTTAATCAGCCATATTAGGAAAATATTCCCAAAAATAAAAATATATCTTATTTAAAACTCGCGGTAAAAGCCAAAAATCTATGAAATTTGACATTTTGAAGACCTCACGCTACCCCAGCGCCCCTAGTGGCTTATTCAAAAGCGACAGCCCTCATTATGCATGAAAGTTTACCAGAGAGGAAAATATCTTACATGCTGTCGGTTAATGTATGTATAATCGTTTATATAAAAATGTGCCCACTCGTAGGTATCTCTTACAACAAGAAACTTAGGTACACTCAAAGAAAATTACCTTAACACCTTGAATGCCTGAAACGTGCATCCACGCGAATTTTTTTTTCATTATTCTATTGTTTCGGTAATAACTAGCAATCTAATTTTACTTGAACATCGAAAAAACTTCTAAACAAAAAAATTAAACCGACTTCCTAAACAAAACACTACAAAGCGAAAAATTGCTTTTTTTTCGGAAGCGGTGTCTTTGATAGTTATATATATTTTTATAGTTTTTGACTCCAATCGATCAAATGTAAATGGTCGCCAGCGTTAAGATAAAAAAAAACCGTCCAAGTGCGAGTCGGACGCGCACGAAGGGTTCAAAACCATTATCGCAAAAAAACGGCCAAAAAATCATGTTTGTTGTTTGGGAGCCCCCCTTAATTTATTTTATTTTAATTTAATAATAATTATTTTTTGTAGTGAATATACAACTAAATATTCTGTGAATATTTAGTTGTCTAGTCTAGTGTAACGTCTACCTGTTGCCGTTATTAATATCGAGCAAAAAAACGGCAAAAAAATCACATTTGTTGTATGGGAGGCCCTCTTAAATATTTATTTTATACTGTTTTTAGTATTTGTTGTTATAGCGGCAACAGAAATACATCATCTGTGAAAATTTCAACTGTCTAGCTATCACGGTTCATGAGATACAGCCTGGTGACAGACGGACAGACAGACAGACAGACGGATCGCGGAGTCTTAGTAATAGGGTCCCGTTTTTACCCTTTGGGTACGGAACCCTAAAAAAACATCAAAATCGGTTCATAATTGGCGAAAGAATCGCGTAACAAACAAAAACATACAGTCGCTTTTTGAAGTGGTTGAAAATAGGCTCAAGACAAAGTAGCATTCTATGAGCAATAATGAAATATCATGTGGTCAATCCCAAACATTTTGCATTCCGGCAATCATTATTATTTTCACTTTTTCTAGACTCTAGAGATTACGGTCCATCTCTGTGACAGATAAACAGTTTCATTCACCTTACCGAAGTTCCATTTACTGGGAATTGTTACGTATGTAGTAGATAGACAATTACCTAGGTGTAATACACACAATAGTAGGCTGTAGGCTCTATGTGAACACGGAGATTAGACTATGTATAGTTACAGGTACATAGTATCGTGCCTAATTATGTTCCTATATCCATTTCAAAGTTAACATCGCAGACAACTGTATCGGTTGCTGACAATGGTACGAATTGATACCATTATGTATTTTTATGGTAACTTACTATTACAATGTAGGTATATCTACACTTAATAATAATAATATTATAAAGAGGAAAGATTTGTATGTTTGTATGTAAAAGAAAAAAAGAAAGAAAAATTGATTATAACAAAAAATAAATAAATTGTTTTTAATTATTTATATTGTTTATTTGGTTTTGTAACGAATAAACTTAAAAACTGGACCGATTTCAAAAATTCTTTCACCGTTAGGAAGCTACACTATCCCCGGGTGACATATAATGTTTATGTATGTATTTCCACGGTACCGCGAACTACGCGGGTGAAACCGCGAGGCGTCCGCTAGTCTATACTTCTATACTAATAATAATATAATATAATAATATTATAAAGAGGAAACATTTTTTTGTTTGTTTGTACCGAATAGGCTCCGAAACTACTGGACCGATTTAAAAAATTCTTTCACCAATATAAAGCTACATTATTCCTGAGTGGCATAGGCTATTTTTTATCCCGAAAACGGGTCCTGTGGGGAGGCCCACGGGAGCGAAGCCGCGGGTAACAGCTAGTAATATTGTCGTCGCTTGGCAGCTTTTAAAGTTAAACTTATTAATGAATTACCAATATTGGCAATTCATTCTAAACCTAATCATCTATATGATGATTTTTTTAATATATACTGTAGACAATTTAATTCCACTTTTATTCCCAAAACTATCTCGGTTAATAGTAATGCTTCATTCGGTGATTGGGCTACCATTGGTATTCATAAAAGCAGAACACGGCTTTATGAGCTGTACAGTGAAAGGACTTATGTAAACACTGCTGAATTTAATTTATATGTTAGAAATTATTCAAAATTATTTAAAAAAGTTTGTTGTTTGGCCAAGTCGCGTTATTTGAGTTCGAAGATTAAAAGTAGTAGTAATGTTATTAAAACGACTTGGAATATTATTAATAGTGAAACGGGAAGATCTGGTAACCGGAATATTGACTACAGCCTATCTATTAATGACAACATCATAAAATCAGACTCACAAGTCGCAGTGGCTTTTGAAAATTTCTTTTCAGATATTCCCATTTCAACTACTAAATCCCTAAACTCATCACCTTCTGTTGCTGAGCACACTAAAAAAAATGTTAATGTTTGTGATTCGGAATTTCTTTTTGAACATATTACTTGTAGAGACATAATTAAAACCTTTCACACTTTAAATGTTAAAAAGACTGCAGATCTGTGGGGACATTCTGTAGAAGTTGCTAAGTCCATTATTGACATTGTCGCACCTAGTTTAGCTATTATCTTTAATAATTGTATCGACAGTGGGGAGTTTCCTGACCTAATGAAAAATAGTAAAATAATACCTTTGTTTAAATCAGGTAGTACTTCAGACCCTACAAATTATAGACCTATTTCAGTACTACCTACGTTTAGTAAAATATTTGAGAAATTAATTTTAGAGCAATTGCAAAGATTTTTTAATAAACATAAATTATTACATAGCAAACAGTTCGGTTTTACAAGGGGTCGTTCAACTACTGATGCCGGTGTTGAGCTTTTAGGACATATTTATAATGCATGGGAAGATAAGTGCGATGCCTTGGGAATATTTTGTGATTTGTCCAAGGCATTTGATTGTGTTCTTCATGAAACGCTAATCAGGAAACTCCGCCACTACGGGATCCGGAACAGCGCTCTGGCTCTTCTTACTTCATACTTGAGTAATAGGATTCAGAGAGTTGACGTTAATGGAAAAAGATCTCCCGGATCTATAGTAACAATGGGAGTCCCGCAGGGTTCAATTCTTGGCCCTTTCTTGTTTCTTATTTATATTAATGACTTGCCTTACCTCATAAAGGATAACCATGATATAGTGTTGTTTGCGGATGATACTTCACTTTTGTTTAAACTTAAACGTCAGCAGCTGGTTACTGACGATGTAAATAGCGCGATCTCAAAAGTAGTTCACTGGTTCAATGTTAACAATTTACTTTTAAATGGAAAAAAAACCCAATGCATTAAGTTTACCCTACCTCACGTTAGGCAGGTGAAAACTGATGTGATGTTAAAGGGCGAAGAATTGAATCCTGAAAATAGCACAGTATTCTTAGGCCTAACTTTGGATGCTAAGCTTCAGTGGGGGCCCACATATAGATAGATTGTCAAAGAAGCTAGCTCCGCAGCATATGCTGTTAGAAAGATTCGTAATTTAACTGACATAGAGGACAGCCCGTTAGTATACTTTAGCTATTTTCATAGTGTAATGTCGTATGGTATTCTGTTGTGGGGAATGCCGCCCGACATCCAGACTATCTTGTTTTGCAGAAAAGAGCTGTTCGATCAATTTATAAATTAAGCCCGAGACACTCTCTCAGAGAGAAATTTAAGGAGATTAATGTAATGACTGTGCCTTCTCAGTATATTTATGAAAATCTTTTATATGCCCAAAAAAATATAAAATTGTTTAAAAAATACAGTGATATCCATAACATAATACTAGGAACAAACACACAAATTTGTAGTACCTACAACAAGGCTCAAGAAAATAGGTGGCTCGTTTAGATGTCAATGTGTACGCTTTTATAATAAGCTTCCAAGCGACGTACAAGGTTTAAGTGTTAATAAATTCAAATCATTCATTAAACGTAAGTTGTGCCAGAAAGCGTTTTATAACATTAAAGATTACGTTGAGGACAAAAAGGCTTGGGATTGAGCTGCTCCAATTAATTTCGTTTTTTTATTTTGCTTCGTGGATTTAGTTTTTAATTATATTTTAATTTTTTTAATTTTTCTTGCAATGACAAGAATATTTACTTTTTAAAGTATTATATTATTTTATTTTAATTATTGTGAATGTGAAGACTATGTGGATTATTCTTTTTTTTTAATTTTAATTTATCTTAGTTAGTTTTTAATCATGGTCTGGCAGTTTGAGTATTTATGCGGCCTACCCGAATGTCCTTTCTTTGGTATTGTTCGTCAATTCGTTGAGCTCCTTAAATTCTAAGTTGAGCTGCACGGTTATTGACAAATGCGTGCACTGACTGGACAGGTCCACTCAATCTGGCTGGTTCTTTTCTCAAAAGACCATTTCAGACATCAGTCTACATGGTCTTCACATGATCTAACCAAGTTTTTGTCTGGACTTTAAAAGAGACTGTGACCTCTGAGTTTGTTTCGGCCTTTCTTCTCAGAGTAGTCAGACAGGAAACGCCGACCTCATCTAGTTTTAAAAAATATGATCGACATGTGAAAGTGTTTGTACAAACCAACTTACAGAAAATAAATCATTTATCATTTATATTATAAAGAGGAAAGATTTGATTGTTTGTAAGTTTGTAGAATAGTTGTAATGGATAAACTCAAAAACTACTTAACTGATTTTACAAATTATTTTACCTATGGAGAGCTACATTAATCCGGAATGATATAGGCCATTTTATGTCCCGATGACTGACTGTGGGGTGGGCCTCGAGAGTGAAGCCGCGGGCGGGGAAAAGCTAGTCCTTAATATTCGTAGAAGGATGGAATGTAAATGGAAGGATTATAAGAGTTTTGTCAAGGAGTAACCTATTTCCCAGTTCCAGTAACTGGGAAATAGGTTACCCCTGACACTCCGGATACTGTGGAGGTCAGATGGGCAGTCGGTCCATGCAAAATACTGGAATTGAGCTGCATTCGGTAAGACTTGAAGCCGACCACAACATATTTCGGAAAAAATTAAGCGGATTGATTGAATTGAATTATGGACTTTTTAAAATAGTTATCCTGGACAATTCGCATTGTAGATCAAAGAAGGATAGGGGCCTTTGAGATGTAGTGTTGAATAAGAATGTTGCACATACCATGGACAGCGAATAAGTCCTTTTTCGACCAGCTCGGATCCAGATTCTCCACGATCACCTTCCAACGAGTCCTGAGTTACTTAGGTCACGCTCGGCGACAGCCAGACAGCCTGGACAAACTGACGGAAGGTGGATGGAAAAAGACCGCACGGACGTACACCTACTCGCTGTTTAGACCAGCTAAGGAAGATTACAGAACTGAGACTGACCACTGCCCTGACAAGAGCTGAAGATAGAGTGGCGTGGAAGCGGCTCGTCAGTGACTCCGTCAAACTGTTCCAAGACGGGCATGACCTTCATAAATGAAAACAACGAATGTGAAGACAAAAGTTATCGTTGATATTATAATCACTATGTCTAGTGACCCGGTTCTTATCAATAACCAACATCAAACAATTGTTTGGTTCCTTTTTTCAAACGTCCCAACAATAAATATAATAAATCTTTGTTTTTCTTATTGCACAATCCCGACACAACCTTGAAATCATCGCATCTGGCGTAGTGTGAGATGTTTGAGACCGTATCGATCGCGCTACACTACACTACGCACAGGATCCTATGTGCTGGATATATCGCAATCATAGACCACGCAATCGCCTAGAGATTGACTAACAAAATTCATACCGCAATTGTGTGTCATGGAACTTGAAGCTAAATAACAACTCCGAGGTCGATCCGTGGATGGATTACCTTTGTTTACAAGTCGAGACCCATTCGTGTCTCAGAAAGCACGTTAAGCAGTTGATCCCGGCTGTCACCTGTACGTTTTTCGTCGTTACGGGCAGTTAAAAGTCTAAAATTTTACACTGGTCTTGCCAAGGGATACCGTGTTACACAGTTGCTTGGTTACCTGGGATCTGACCTCCAGGTCAGATAGGCAGTCGCTCTATGTAAAATACTGGTATCCAGCTGTAATAGTAATACTGCAAGGCAGGGTTGATATGATTTAAATCACTTGATTTAAATCGCGATTAAAATCAAATGTTTTTTTTTTTTAAATCAGTGATTTAAATCAATACTCTTTTACTGCGACCAAATCAGCCAAAACTGATGACTGGTGCACAGCAAAATAAGAAATAGATTAGGCACCGAGAAAGCAGCCAAATTAGTCTTCCTTTTAAAAAACTACATTCGAAAAAAGGGACATAAAAAGGTATAAGGGTAATAAAAATATCTATCCGGTAAAATCCAAATGGCTGTATGTCCTTATTAATTTAAAGTCTATTTTATTTTCCTTGTTATGACATAAATATGACAAAAATTTGTGTGATTAAAAAAATATTGGATTTGAGAAGAACTGTTTTTATAATTTCGTAATATTTTTTTAAAGTAACACATGTTTTTTTGATAATTTTATTAATAATTAAAATAACCAAATATTATGTTGTGTTTTTTTTAATAAATAACTGACTTCCAAATTAAAATAGATCAGAAAGTAAAAAAATCAAAAAAATCCGATTTAAATCAAAAAAATCCGATTTAAATCAAATAAATCCGATTTAAATCAAATTAATCCGATTTTTTTGATTTTTTTAAATAAATCGTGATTTTTATGAACCCTGCTGCAAGGTGACCCCAATATAGCTATCAAAAGCCGATTGAATCGTGTGACCGCTAGTTTCGGCTATCATAGCCATAGTTGGTCATTGTCATGGCCCATTCCTACGAGTAAACGGTGACAGTCACTGACAAACTCTCTTTGTATGGAAAGTTATGACAACGCCGCATCCACCTGTGGTCGCCGAGGCGTCTCCACGCTCTATGGCATCCTATGTCCTGGATAAATTGCGATGCATCCTTCAGCTGGTTAGGTTTATTTCCAACGCAGTGCTGTGTCCTTGGCTTTGGGCGTGATTAGAGAGTGTTGTTAATGCATCATGTGTCAACAACAGAGCTTGGGACTTTGCAAGCAGATAATTAGTAGCACAGATGTATACGGATGTTTTGCGTGGCAATATGATTTTGTTTTGTATTGGTTTTCTAATGAGAATCTTTTAACAGTTTAATAAACAATTTCATATAGTGTACTAATCATTTCAAAATGGACATCGTCTACATCGTCTTAATGTAGACTATATTATTGTATTATCATAGTATTATTTATTTTTACGCCCCGGCCTGCCTTCTAAAAGCTTATGGTAACCCCACCATAAGCTTTTAGAGTAAGGTTATTTTGTGTGTGTGTAAGGGACAGATGTATACGACTTGTATACATCTGTCACTTACTCGATCTCAAAATAACCTTACTCTAGAGCTTATGGTCACCCCCCTGTTCACAAAAAATCTGAAACATACAATTTTTGAGAACGTATGTTCAACATGGCAATACCTGCGTAGGTATTTATTTATTTAATACTTCATGCACTCAAATGTACAAAGGCGAAATTAATGCCATAGGCATTTTCTACTAGTCGACCTTTGGTTGATGCAGACACAACTATTGGTAAGTACAATATTGACAGTTAAACGAATCAGATTTATGTAAATATATGTATAAACTATAAATACAATATAATTGTACCATATACACTCAAAAGAATAAACTAAATTTATAGATATACTTAAACATTAGTAATAATAGATTAATAATTGAAGAACACTGTGACGATATTACTGCCAACTTTTTGCGAATGTGCTCGCGAACTTTAACTTCGAATGTTAACCGGTTGGTTGCCATCCCGATTTCCTGGGGCGTAACATGGGACCGTTGCGGTGGGTATTTGTATATCCCTGTCTCATTTTTCGGGAAATGGGATCCTTTCATATCATCTCCTTTCCATTGATCAAAAGTCTAAATCTGTATGCAGATATTGTTAGGACGGCATCAAACTACTACTACAAGTATTCGCAAGATTATATACGGGCAGATTTTTTAATAGTCAGATAACTTTGTTTTGTGGAATAAATGGTGGCTTGACGAGAGAGGAGTTTTTTATAGAAATAATATGTCAACAATTTACGGCGCGGCCAAACGAGCGTTATTTTGTGACACGTGTCCCGTATTTTGAGTACCGCAGTTTACGCTCAACTGAAATCACAGAGAAAAATAATATATCGACTGAAATCAGGCTGCCAGGCGGACGGACGTAACTTCAGTTGCTATGCAACGTTTGTACGGGGCGCTACGCTTACCTCGCGCCCCTCCCTCACCCCGAGCGCAATTCTGTTGAAATAATGCGCGTAGGTCAGCAGATAACTCATTTGCGTTGTGTGGTACAAATAGGACTTTAGTAGGAAACCGAATGTTGCGTAAATTCCGCGACTCATTTTACGCGATTTTCAGCTTAAAAAAATATTCCCGTTTTGCCTCACCCTAACATAAATATAATTGTAAGAACGCGCTTATCTGTCGGGCACCAGACAATTCTATCTATATATATTCTATTTTCATATATAAATAAGTAATCTGTGATTCTATCTTTTATTTTTCAAATCTTGTTCAATGCGAATGACGCTTCAAAAGTAGTCCAAAGTATTTTCTGCCAGTCTGCATGCAGCAATAAGGTTTATTACAGCATGTGACAATTACAGTACAAACCTTAACATATAATATAGTTCTGTGATCTGAAAATGGACATCAAGTCAACTAGAATAATGGGTTCGTTCACTATTGAAATATTTATTAATATCGAATGGAGACGAATGGTAGCAATCTCAGACTGGGACTGTTATTGAACATCAATGTTTATTCTAAGGATTTATTTAGATAGCAACGGTAATAGGTTTCTGAACTGAATAGATTTCTGTTAAAGCTATATTGAAATGCGACCTTAACGACGTCGGATTGTCCTTTGTGGGTTCTATTCCAATATAAAAATTAATACGAAAATGATTTGTTTGTTCGTTAAAATTTCTAGTCTAGGTAAGATTTAGACTAGAGATTTTAAGAACTACTACGCCAAAGATGAAATTAGAAGAATTCCTTTCGCATTTGGTGTCGTAAACAAAGAATGAAATGGGGGAGCCTTTGCCCAGAAATAGGACAAAATACGCTTCTTCGTATTGACAATGCTAGTATAGATTAATTTACATATTTTATAAAAGCATCGACCAAAATTCGACAACGGTAGTATTCTTTAGCTTTCTATAGGTCTTTCATAGCGCAGGTGTTTAGTAAGTACATTAGAAATGTCAATGAAAATATATAATAAATTACCAGAAATAATTAAGGAACAACAAAAATTGAATTCATTCATTAATAAATTAAAACAATTTCTATTAACTAAATGCTATTATAATGTAAATGAATACTTAAATGACAAATTTTAAATTAAACAAAACTGCCGAGCAATGAAAAAGTTCCAACCAAAAAATGCCGACAAACACCTTAACTTCATTTTTCACATTTAATTTAAAATTTGAACACAATTTACGTTTTTAGGTGGTAATATTCTGATGCGCTGTTGTTGCAAATGTACTTCAATATTGCAGACGGCGTCATTAAGCTAGCCTTTCCCGTTTAGGAGTAATTTGGTGCTATGTCACTGGAACTTTTTCATTGCTCGTTAGTGTATTTGCAATCTAATAAATAAATAAATACTTAGTCAAATAAAAGCCCTCTTCCTCTCTCCTACTTTTGCAGCCGACAGGGTCCACAATGGTCTAAATTTGTAACCTACCATCTAAGTTCACATGTGGAAGCAATAACTGTATTGAGTATTGAGCATTGAGGTGTTATTACAAAGAGCACGACAAGAGTTAAAATATAGTTAGTGGTGTGGTTGATACGCTAACAAATAATTTCTGATGGGTTTGCTCTTGACTCTAGTCTAGGTCATAAGGTGACAGAGACAAAGTCGACGATGGAGTGAGCTTACCCAGAAGAAGCCTGTTCACTCTGACTTTGAAGAGATTCGGGTTTTAGGCGTTCGGAAACATGGACGCAGGTAGTGAGTTCCATTCATTCGCTGTGCGCATTATGAAGGACGTTTGGAAGCGCTTGGTGCGAATTGGTGGAATGGCAACAAGGTAAGGATGGTAACTTGCAGTGCGTCTAGATGTCCGATGGTACAAAGGGGCTGGTGGGATGAGGTCGTGGAGTTCTTGAGCACACTCACCGAAGTACAGTCTGTAGAAGACCGACAAGCAGGCAACCTTGCGGCGATGAGCCAAGCTATGTAGCTTGGCATCCGCCAGTTCAACGTCACCAATGAGCTTCTTGGCTCTGCGTTCCACCGAGTCAAGCGCGGCAAGCTGATAGTGCTGATACTTAGCTGAGCCATCCCAAAGGTGGCTGCAATACTCCATGCAGGATCGGACTTGCACTTTGTATAGGGTTATAAGCTGTCCAGGCGTAAAGTATCGCTTCACCCTATTTAGGATACCCAGTTTTTTGGCCGCAATTTGGGCTTTGTACTTACTGGAGGCGCCGAAGTTGAGACTGGATGTCAACTCCATGCCTAGGAGCTCGAGCCGATCAGTCACAGGAACAGACGTACCCCGAAAAGTAGGAGTATGATCGAAAAGACTCCTCTTAGCGGTAAAAAGACACGCCTGTGTTTTGGTGGCGTTAAAGGAGACCAGATTGTCATCACCCCACTGGGAGACGAGGTTTTTTTTTTTTTAGGTATTTGTATTAAATTTCCAGTTAATAGATCATCAACCTACCTTCCTTATAAATACAATTAAACAAAAAATCACAATATTTACATAAACAAACTATCAGTCAACACGTAGAGTTGACACTTCGTCGTACATAGAGAACAGGCAGTGATGAATCACTATAGTTCGTGGCCGCAGCTCCACTTGCTTAAACTTTCTAGTTTAGTTTTAGTTTTGTCACACAAACTAACGGAAATGAGGCTTTAGTTTATAAACCCTGCTAGACGTAGTTTGTGACAAGTTTTGAACGAAGGTTTGATTTTGCCCTACGTGTAGGATGTTGTTCGTGGGTTGCCATCATTAATTCTGTGTTAGTGCTGAAACATGAATTTAGGCTTGTAACTAATCATTATAGGTCTAAAGTCTAGCTTCTGAATCTATAACCTGACACCATCCAATGTTGTTTTCTGATTTTTTTCAATACTCTACTCACCGCGAGTCGAATCAAGTCCTTTCTTCTTTTTTTTTCTAGTTAGATGTACCTTGTTCGAACTACATGAATTGTTTTGGTTCTCCTCTTGTCAATTCCTGCTCATTAAATGGTAATGTGAACAGGTCACTTCTAAGCAAGCGTACTTCACCGTCGATCACATCATCGCTTACAATCAGGTGAGCTAGTCAAACGAGATGATAAATAATTTTATATTATGGAGTGGCTCGTGTTAGAATATAATTTTACTATACAAAGACAAAGACAAAGATATTTTATTTCAACTAGGCCACCAAGCGGCACTTTTGAACGTACATAAAAATGATTCTACCCTGCATTCGGAAAGTAGCTTGTTATGGAGAAGAATGCACAAGAAACTCCATACTTACTCTTTTAAAAAATTATTGTTTTTTTACAATATTTAGGAACATAGGTACATATATAGTTATTAGTTCACATATGTGAGGACAATGCACCCAGAATAGCACTACACACCACCATACCACCTACAGACGTAAAGCATTAGAAGTACTCACACATGTACTGTGCAGTTATATAATAGATACTAGAAAAACATTAACATCCGAAGCAGTCAAGTTATGACCAATCCCAACTGACGGCGTCCGTTCACGAACATGACGCATGAATTGGCACCACCCAGCTCAACCATCATGAAGGGAACCGGATGATCCAACACACGCGCCACCATCAGAGAGACATTTGAGAGAGCATGACACACTCAACGGCCAGGGCACACACAAGTCAACGAACGCCGCATAGGTACAGTAAATGGTAGATTTACAGTTGGGTACATAGTACTCACACATGTGCTGTGCAGTTATACAATACTAAGGAAATTGAGTTTATACAATACAAATATATTCATACAGTCAATACTGAAAACTACTGAAATACACTGAAATAATACTGAAAACACATGGTACGAGCGCTCATGACCAAGATTTTTGTCGTCTTCGTTTTACGGTCAAAACCGGATACTATTAATAGATTTGGTTATTCTGATTACAAAAATAATGATTTCAAAAATTTTACAACATTAAAATGTATCGATTATATATCAAAAGAAAAATAAATCTTTGTTTCAAAAATGCCATTAAAAGCAACGACACACAACGCACTAATGAAGCCTCAGCCTAAATAAGGATGTAGCTAAGTTAGCTATGTTTAATCGATTTTATCAACGTTGCAGAATCATCCCGTTTGGCAAATGGTTCCGGGTAACGGCATTCAGATGCACTATTTTTCGATGTTCAGTAAGCCATAAAACTGCAATGAAGCTCTATTGCTGCTTTTTACGACACCTGTTAGAAGGAAATGGGGTGTGCTGAGCTATTTTTAACCGACTTCAAAAAAAGGAGGAGGTTCTCATTTCGTCGGTTTTTTTTTTTTAGGTATATTCAGGGAGAGCAGTGGTGGCCCAGTGGTATCGGCCGCGACTTACTAGTTGTAGGTCGTGGGTTCGAGCCCAGGTAGGCGCTTTACTTTGTGTAAATTATTTCATCACCACTGCTCTCAAAACGGTGAAGGAAAACATCGTGAGGAAACCGGCATGTCCTAGAACCAAAAATTCGAAGACATGTGACATCCACCAAACCGCACTGGGCCCGCGTGGTGGATTACGGCCCATTCCCTCTCACTGAGAGGAGGCCTGTGTCCCAGCAGTGGGAACATTAATAGGCTGATGATGTGATGATGTGTATATATTCACCGATTACTCATAGACGCCTGGACCGATTTGGAAAATACTTCTTTTGTTTAAAAAGGTGGTTCCATGGTCATCAGGTCATGATCCGATGATGGCATCCTGGAGATATCGAAGGTACTCCTCAAATAATCTAGGCATACATGAAGCGATTTTGGTAGTTTCGTCAACAATGCAATCATTTAAACTCAGTTACAACATAGTTAGGTACAGGATTCTCCTTTGTTTTGTTTAACTTTTGGAAATCCTCATAGATTATCTTGAAATGAACTTTTCAAATCCACAACCATTCGTTTTCAGATGGAATGGTTTTGTATAACCATAATGGTTTCGGTTAAAGTACATTCAACCAAACGCATCACCTAATATGCGTTTTGTCAAGTTGTTACATAAATTTTAGGATCATTTCCGTTTCAGAAACTGGGCCAAAGTCGTATGCAGGCATGATGGTGTAAATTTATTGTTAGTGTCCACCCGGTTTCGTTGGCTGGAGTTTAGAATTTAGTTCAGTTTGTTGCACAACACACTACGCTTAGAGGCAGTCTGGTACAGGCTAAGTTTAAAAGTAATGCTTGAACTTTACAAGGGATCTGTGGCTACAATTACAACCATGTTTTAACCGACTTCAAAAAAGAAGGAGATCATGTATTTGACGAGTTTTTTTTAAGTTTGATTGGGCATCTACACTCCCATTATATAGAAAGAATTACCTGGCCGAGATTTTTTTTCCATTGACAATGAGTTCTAAATTATTATTATTTTTTGTCCCTTTTTTTTGTATTTTTTAACATGTAATATTATGTATATATGTATGTAAGTATATGTGTATATAAGTTTATGGATAGTATTTATTATAACAATAAAGTTTTGTATATATTTATGTTTTAATGTAGTAGCAGTACACCATAGACTAACCCCTTTTTTATTCTAAGTTCCTTCAGTCCATCCAAAGGTTGTCTGGTAGATATCGCTGTCAGCGATAAGACCGCCTTTGTACCCACGTGTATAATTAAGTTTTTCTTATAAAAGAGATGTGTAACTTTTATGGTGTACACTAAAGTATATTCTATTCTATTCATCCCCTCTTCCTTTTTTAGACGCGTTTGTACATAATTATTGTAATCAGTTTGTGTATACTGTTATTTATTATTCCATTATTCAAATAACGTTCTAATGACAAGTTGGATAGTTAAAAGTTACAAAGTGAACGTTGATCCTTAACAAACTTTTCTATAGAAAGCACGCACTCTCTTCTGCACGCGGCTTCGCCCGCGTTAAAAGTACAAAAAAAAAATGCTCGGACCGCCACCAAACATCTTTATATTTACAGGATTATCCGCTGGGTCAATCTAAAGATTGTCTGAAAATATCATTAAAATCGGTCCAGCCGTTTCAGCGTTTATAAGGATCATACATACATACTTTATCTTTTATATATATATAGATAGATGGATTATAAAGATACCTTGGAGATTGTCAGATAAAATTTAGTCTAGTTTCAACTGAAGCATGTCAGTGCAACCATGAAGAGTACTTATACCATAAATTGATTCTAACAAACCGTGTCCTCGATGGGGTTTCCCAATGGAAAAAGTTACAAACTTCCGTTAAAACTTTCTACCCCTATTAAACCCGTTTAGGGGTAAATTTTAAAAAGTCCTTAGTGATTAACTTTGTTACCAAAAAATGTTGTGCATTTATGATTCTAGACAACACACAATCAAAACCCAGCGGTTCAGAGACAGTGAGGACATGATTGAATTAATATATATATATATATAATAATATATATTATTTTCAAGGATCATGCCAAACAATTTTTGCGAGACGTCAATATATAACAATCAGCCTATATATAATAAATTAAACGACATACTAAATATCTTCCCTATGCTTTTTCATGACATTAAAAAAACCCTGATGGATTTTAAAACCTCTTTCGTATGAAGAAGTAGAATCCATCTTAGTCAGATTAAGTTAGACAAATTGATTGCTCACAGTAAATTACTCACATCCATACAACATCCATACACTCTACACACACACACTCATATACACTCTACAGTTATATACATACACTCACGCAAACACTCATACACACTCTACACGCGCACACATTCTATAAGCTGACATTTCATTGAAATTGTATTGATTTTTAATTTTATTTTTTATTTTTATTGCTATATTTTTTTTTTGTTTTTTTATTTAATTTAATTTAATTTATTCTTAATTTTTCTGTCTAATTTTATGGTCTCAACATTATATAATAGACACTATGGGAAGTAGCGAGATAGCGCCAACACAAGTATAATTTATAACTTACTGGGGCTACCTCCAACTATGTAATGCTGTATAATGTACGAGTTACAATAAAAACATTTTGATTTGATTTGATTTGTTGAAACACCGTTACCATGAGTGACCGTTGCGAGGCCAATTGTAAAGTCGAAGCACATATAAATTAAGAATAATCTACATGAAGAAACAGAATAAGGGTTGCAATAACACAATTTCACAAATATGTAAATTTATATAATTTTTAAATGTAGAAACACATCAAGTTTGCAAAAAGCAGAAAACAACATAATCACAATTCATTAAATATTCCTCGCTAATAAAGAAATTATTAAAAAGTTACCGCCAAGCGCTCGCCCGTTTATCGCTAGTTTTAAACGCGAACCACGTCCAGCAACTTTGTTTCAAATTAGTTTTTTCTATCGCCCCCAACTTACACGGGTGCTGTATGAAAATAGTAGCTAAATAAGTAACTCGGGTAGAGCTTAGGAATGAAGCTGCTCTTGATTAAAGTTTGGTGTGAGTTATCTTACTTTTTAGGGTTCCGTACCCAAAGGGTAAAAACGGGACCCTATTACTAAGACTCCGCGATCTGTCTGTCTGTCTGTCTGTCTGTCACCAGGCTGTATCTCATGAATCGTGATAGCTAGACAGATAAAATTTTCACAGATGATATATTTACGTTGCCGCTATAACAACAAATACTAAAAACAGAATAAAATAAATATTTAAGTGGGGCTCCCATACAACTAACGTGATTTTCTTGCTTTTTTTTGCGATAATGGTACGGAACCCTTCGTGCGCGAGTCCGACTCGCACTTGGCCGGTTTTACTAATATTATAAATGTGAAAGTTTGGACAGATGTGTGTGTGGAAGATGTTTGTTACTCAAACACGCCGCTGGCAGAAGCACACACACTAATATTATAAAGCTTGTGAGTGAATGTGTGTGTTTTTGTATGTTTCTTACTTCTTCATGCTCAAACGGCTGGGCGGATCTGGATGAAATTTGGCACAGAGATAGATTATAGTCTGGAATAGCACATAGGATAAGGTTTATATCCCCGGCATATGTTCCCTCGGGATAATTTGCGACTTTCAAGTGGGCGAAGCCGCTGGCAGAAGCTAGAAATAATATTATAAATGCGAAAGTATGGATGGATGTATGTATGTTTGATACTCAATCACGTCGGAATGACTGCACGGATCTGGATGAAATTTGGCAAAGAGATAGATCATAGTCAGGAAAAGCACATAGGACTTTTTATCTCGGGAATATGTGCCCTCAGGATAATTTTCGACTTTGTGGAGGGCGAAACCGATGTTGAACCCATGACTAGTGAACCTAAGACAAGTGACATTCTATCATCGAAAGCGTAGCGATAGCGATTGGAAAAATTACGAATATGTTTGGGAATGTCAAACGCTATCGAAATGTCTCGTGATCTATCCCTTACATTTTGGCATTTCGACGATCGTCATCGCTTACATCGAATGACACTTATCTATAGCATCTCGTCATTTTTTTTTAAATCGACAATTCCGGTTGGCCCAAGAGTTAATTTCAAGAAAATAAAAAATACCAAGTGGTGCGATTTTAGTAGAGAAATCTAAAATCGATGTAAGCGGAGAAAACTCACGTATCAATATGTCAAAATATAAAACTATTTACTCTCGTTCAACCAAAAGTTATCTCAAGGGTAAAGAAAGAAAGAAAGAAAACATATTTATTTGACACAAGCCAGAGCACACAACACAAACATAAAAAAAAAACTTAGACTAAAAAACAATAATATAAAAACAAAACCGGCCAAGTGCGAGTCGGACTCGCGCATGAAGGGTTCCGTACCATTATCGCAAAAAAAGGCAAAAGGATCAAGTTTGTTATATGGGATCCTCACTTAAATATTTATTTTATGCTGTTTTTAGTATTTGTTGTTATAGCGGCAACAGAAATACATCATATGTGAAAATTTCAACTGTCTAGCTATCACGGTTCATTAGATACAGCCTGGTGACAGACAGACAGACAGACAGACGGACCGTGGAGTCTTAGTAATAGGGTCCCGTTTTTACCCTTTGGGTACGGAACCCTAAAAACAAACAATATAAATGTAACATTGGGTACGAACACGTTAACAGGCAAAAGTGAGCCTTCCATACCAAAACAAAACGGAGCAACGACCTTGGAATGCTTCCGGAGTAACAAGGGTTAAACTACACTACTGACAGTATTGCATTACTTTGCTGAACTTGGCAACGAAGGTCTGATGGTTTCCATAATTTGAGTTAGTGTGAATATATGGTCAATAGTTGAATATTTCTTCTTGAAGCCCGCTTGTTCTCTAGATTGGTTTTCATCTATTTGCTTTGATATTCTGTTAACAGTACTGTTGTAAATGTTTTGTATAAGCTTGAGAGAAGGCTTATAGGTCTATAGTTGTTTATGTTCTTTGGATCTCCTTTTTTGTATATAAGATAGATTTTACATGTTTTCCATGGCGTAGGTATGTGTTTTTGTGTCATAATTTGGTTGAAGAGAATGAGTAAGAATGGGTACTATTGCATCAACAAAAGCTTTAATAATATCGGTTTGGTTGAAAAAAGTTAAGGCCGTCGAAGTAGTAAAGTGTGGTCACTGTCAGACTGTATGATGGGCGAACACTTATCGTTTGCAATTTGTTGCAAAATATGAAGCAATTTGTAGATTGATTAAAAAGATTATTGATTTAATTAAAATTATACTTTCTGAGTGCAAATGCTTGCCATATTAATGAAAATACCAAAATCACTATATATGTCTGCATAATATTTGAGGAGTTCCCTCAAGTTCCATGGGATCTCATCATCAGATTCTGACTTGGTGACAATAGGACCACCTCGAGAGGATACTAAAACCCTTAAAAACATAAAAAATAATTTCTCAAATACGTCTATATATATGACGGAGTTATATCCGAAAATACATGAATAAATATAAACTACCGAGCAATGAAAAAGTTCCACCCACAAAATGCCGAAAAACACCTTAATTTAATTGTTTCACATTTAATTTAAAATTTGAACAGAATATTTACGTTTTTAGTTGGTAATATTCTAATGCCTTTCTCGTTTCGGAATAATTTGGTGCTATGGCACTGGAACTTTTTCATTGCTCGCGAGTATATATAGACCAGGGTCGATATTTTTAAAACCAAAAAAAATAATAGTAGGATGAAACCCATTAGAAAAGGAGGGGAATATTATAAAAATGAAAGGAAAAATAATTTACGGGCGATCTGAGGTCGGGAAGGAGATGGGGGTGAGTTTTTAAGGGTAAAAAACGGTTTTTCTCGATTTCCGGCAAAACTAAAAGTCCTATCGAAAAAAGTCAAATGGCAAAGTTGTAGGTAATAAAAAGATCTAAAACTTTTGTATTTACACTTTTTTCACATAACCTCAAAATTTATGTGAAAAATTCAAAAAACCAAGTTTTCGGTTTTTTATTTTTATCTTTTACAAAAAATTTTCTTTTTTTACGAAATTTGGTGAAAACTTACCTTTTTATGTCCCAAATACGCTGTAATTTATTTGATTAAAAATATTTATTTTTTCACCTTATTTTGAATTAATATCGAAAAAACACCCTAATTTTCAATCGAAAATTCACCCGTCAAAATATCAGCTTTTTTTAAAAAGTTGGTATGTTTTCTGTTCGTTGAAATCTCTACTTTCCGATGGTGAAAAAAAAAAAATATATGTTACCATAGTAAATCTTCTCAGAAAATGCAAAAAACCGAAAAAACTCGAATTCGATTTTTTTTTTAATTATTTTAAATAATTTTGAGCTATTTATTAAAATTAACACTTTAATTACTCGAAAAACGTTAGATTACATGTAACATTGATAAAAAAAAATTGCTAATAAAAATATACATAAAATATATATCGTAAATATATGAAATATATATGATTTTCATATATATTTCATATATTTTGAATATATCTGAAATATATTTGAAATGTATAAAATATATATGAAAATCGGCCATAGTAGTAGCATATTTTTATTTGCATTTTTTTTCTTATCAATGTAACATGTAATCTAACGTTTTTCGAGTAATTAAAGTGTTAATTTTAATAAATAGCTCAAAATTATTTAAAATAATTAAAAAAAAAATCGCATTCGAGTTTTTTCGGTTTTTTGCATTTTCTGAGAAGATTTACTATGGTAACATATATTTTTTTTTTCACCATCGGAAAGTAGAGATTTCAACGAACAGAAAACATACCAATTTTTAAAAAAAAGCTGATATTTTGACGGGTGAATTTTCGATTGAAAATTAGGGTGTTTTTTCGATATTAATTCAAAATAAGGTGAAAAAATAAATATTTTTAATCAAATAAATTACAGCGTATTTGGGATATAAAAAGGTAAGTTTTCACCAAATTTCGTAAAAAAAGAAATTTTTTTGTAAAAGATAAAAATTAAAAACCAAAAACTTGGTTTTTTGAACTTTTCACATAACTTTTGAGGTTATGTGAAAAAAGTGTAAATACAAAAGTTTTAGATCTTTTTATTACCTACAACTTTGCCATTTGACTTTTTTCGATAGGACTTTTAGATTTGCCGGAAATCGAGAAAAACCGTTTTTTACCCTTAAAAACTCACCCCCATCCCCTTCCCGACCTCAGATCGCCCGTAAATTATTTTTCCTTTCATTTTTATAATATTCCCCTCCTTTTCTAATGGGTTTCATCCTACTATTATTTTTTTTCACTTTTTATTATTTTTAAAGGCTTCTACCCTGGTCTAATATATTAACATCCGAATAGAGAACCTCTTCTTGTTTGGGATATCGGTTAAAAATAAAAACATTTTATACATTAAGATATGATTCGTGATTGTGATTAAAACCAACGTACGTTGGCTAGTAAATCGGGTATTATTAATATTTTTTAAAGGTCAAAAAAATAATTTCGTTTTTTTTTTGTAAGTAGTTAGTTTGCCGATCATTTGTATCAAGATTATTTTACTAAAACTTTTTTTGGAAACAACCAAGTTCTGAGATATATATAGTCAAGATTAACTTGTATTTTTCAGCAATCTCCAACGAAATAGAAATGAAAAAAAGCTGTGGCAGCTTTTTTGAGTTTTTGCCAAATGACATCGCCTTATAGTCAGACATTGCCCCAAAGTAAGTATTATCATGCTTAAATCATCTGCTGAGAAAGGGTAATGAATGCATGGACGGTTAGGTTAACCCGGCAAATCGGTAAAGCCTGGCAAATGTCAAAAGAATTTAGAAAACTTTTCGTAAGTCAGGCCATTCAGGAAAGTCAACATCATTAATTCGTAGATGAAGATAAATTCGGGCGACCAAAAAATTTGCTGTGGAAATGACAGCAGTCCAGTGCAACAAAAATCTGTTTTTAACCCCCCGCTGGAGAAAAGGGGTGTTATAAGTTTGACGTGTATATCTGTGTGTTTGTGTATCAGTTCTGTCTATGGCATCATAGGTCCTAAACGGATAAACCGATGTTGATTTCGTTTTTAGGGTTCCATACCCAAAGGGTAAAAACGGGACCCTATTACTGAGACTCCGCGGTCCGTCTGTCACCAGGCTGTATCTCATGAACCGTGATAGCTAGACAGTTGAAATTTTCACAGATGATGTATTTCTGTTGCCGCTATAACAACAAATACTAAAAACAGAATAAAATAAATATTTAAGTGGGGCTCCCAAACAACAAACATGATTTTTGTGCCGTTTTTTTTGCGATAATGGTACGGAACCCTTCGTGCGCGAGTCCAACTCGCACTTGGCCGGTTTTTTTATTTGATTGGTGACTTTATCGAGAGTTCTTAGCTTGATGACAATCGGTTCAGACGTTCAGGAGCCGTTCAAGTTATGGGCGTTTTACTGTTTGAATCGGGATGTTTTCGCAAGATATCGTGTCATTAATTGTGACACTCAGCTGACCACACTACCCTGAAGACAGTTTATTACGCTCTGTGCCAGTCCATACTTACGTATTGTGGCACGGTTTGGGGGGGTTCACCAAAGACTCACCTTATTCATCTTGAGAGAGCACAGAGGGCTATTCTGAAGGTCATGTCCTTCAAACCCTTTCGATATCCTACAGTCAGTCTATTTAGGGATTGTAAGGTTCTGTCTGTTAGGCAACTTTTTATGCTTAATGTGTTTATGCGTAAACACATCTCCCTTAGGTATGATCCCAGCTCTCGAGATAGGCGCCAACGCTATAGAGTTTGCCCTACTCAAAGCTGTAGGACGACACTGGCCCGCAGACATTTCTGTGGTATCGGAAGTCACCTTTATAATAAAACCAACAAACATTGCTCCATTTATTCTACTGCTTTTCAGGAATATAGAGCTACGACGCTAGGTACAGAGCTACGACGAAACAGAAAGTCTCATAAAGTTGTCATTCCTATAATACACAACCTATACACGAATTCTCCCCTATACACAAACTCGCAGAATCACAACTCCACATTCAATACACTTACACACATGGCTATGGTTTATTTTGTCTTATCACGTCACCAACTTCTGACACTCTGTTACTTTTTGATATACAACACAAGTGTGAGGATCCTGGTACCCATAACACAAGTTAAATCTTTCTTTGGGTGCCAGAATTCATTACAAATGCTACTGACATACATTGTTATTCGTTAATGTGAATTTGTTATTTTTGCATAATGTTGTTCACAAGTGTTTGATTGTACAAATTTAGTTTCAATAAACAATTTAATTTATTTATTTATTATTACGTGTTCAATAGATTATCGATCGAAGCGTGTCTACTACTAAATAAATTATGTAGCATGAAATAAAAATGTGTCGGAGGCTTTTTAATATTTCTGTCTTGTGTAAAGAAATCGATATTTGGTTGGTTTATCATATACCACTGGAACTTTGAATTTTCATATACATGCTATAACTTTGCCGGATTTTAAAACATCAATAACTCTTAGATAGTGGAGAAGATATCTTCTATATATATAAAATAAAGTCGTGTTAGTTACACTATTTATAACTCAAGAACGGCTGAACCGATTTGGCTGAAAATTGGTAGGGAGGTAGCTAAGAACCAGGAGAAGGACATAGGATATTTTACCCCGTTTAGGGTAGAGTAAATAGGGTAGGTTGGGTATGTAGGTAGGGTAGGGTGGGGTAGGGTAGGTAGTGTAGGGTACTTAGGGTAGGGTAAGTAGGGTAGGGTAGGTAGTGTAGGGTTGTTAGGGTAGGGTAGGTAGGGTAGATGAATGTTTGGTGTTTTTATGGCAAAACAAAGCTTGCCGGGTCAGCTAGTATCATATAAATAAAATCGGCTTTTTAGTCAAAATATTGATATTCTTTATTGTACCCAAAACATACTTAAACAAATACAGTAAGACAGCTTATGTACAAAGGCGAGCTTAACCCATAATTGGGTTTTCAAATCAGCAATAACAGTAGCCATGTACAAGTACCAGAAACCGGTACCACATTTACAACTGTCATCATCACATCACATCATCAGCCTATTAATGTTCCCACTGTTGGGACACAGGCCTCCTCTCTGTGATCCACCACGCGGGCCCAGTGCGGGTTGGTGGATGTCACATGTCTTTTAATTTTTGGTTCTGGACATGTCGGTTTCCTCACGATGTTTTCCTTCACCGGTTTGAGGGCAGTGGTGATGAAATAATTTACACAAATTAAAGCGCCTGCCTGGGCTCGAACCCACGACCTACAACTTGTAAGTCGCGGCCGATACCACTGGGCCACCACTGCACAACTGTATGTAGCATTATTTCTACAAATATCAATCCCAATTTATTCTGCAGAATATCTTGAAAATTCCACCAGTATTGGCATTAGAGTGTAATATTGTTCTCGCTCCGAGGCAACTGTCACTATAAAATGAATTTATTCACCTTGAACGCCGCCTGTGTACGATGTACGGGTATTACTTGAACGCAAATTGAATGTCTTTATATGAAACAAATTATAGTTGTTATTGTTATTCAGAATGGTTATAGTTGTCGCGTTAGTAGTTGGTAGTAGCGGTCATTGACCTAGCTGTATTTATTGGCATTCTTCATTTAAAAAACGGAAATAAAAATATAGGCCTATTGCATATTCCAAGTCAGTTTGAAGGACCTTCACTCGACTCAGTCGTTATACCATCGGAAATAAAACATCGATTTATATAAATAAACTAGCTGTTGCCCGCGACTTCGTCCGCGTAAAACTCGTAAAAAATATATTTTTATTTTTTTTGTTTTCTCGCCGGAACTATGATTTTTCTCGTGATCAAACGTAGCCTATGTTACTCGTTGTTACATCAGATATCTACCAGTGAAAGTCCCGTCAAAATCGGTCCAGCCGTTTCGGAGATTACCCGGAACAAACAGACAGACAGACAGATAGACAGACATCTTCTTAAAAATTGCTTATTTGTTGTTAGTACCGTATATACTTTCACGTGCATTCAATAAAACGTTGTTATTTTGATATTACATACAGACACTTCAATTTTATTTATTTGTATGTATGTATAGATAAATAACTAGCTACAAATAACAACAATTATCAATTTGATGGTTCGAGATGCCAACTGCACTTTGAATCGCAGAATGGACAACTTGGGGGACTTGTCTTGGAATATGGGCCCTAAAACCACACCGAAACGTTCGAAATCTTTCTGTCTCCAGCGTCATCAAAATTTTACCAAAGAAAAAACGACACATAGCACGAAGGTATAGTCGAGTAAGGGCAATGACCGCTATCTCCATGCTAAAACGAAACAACTATAATAAAGAATATGTAGAAATAATTCAGTTCGAGTTATTATAATGTTCTCATATGTTTGGCGTAGCGCGTAGCAGCGTAGGCCGTAGCAGAGTCGTATCACGTAGCAAAGCCGTAGCAAAAGGCGATTTTAGGACCGGGCAATTCTTTTTTCTTAAGGGTACACTAGTCGACGGCACGAACTATTTTGTGCACGGGGTTAAAATGCATGCTATATCAACCGACAACATGTGCGGAACAGATAGATGCTGTTATGAGCAGTAAGAAGCTAGTTCGCGTACGAATACACACTTTTGCAAATTTGTAGCGAAATGGATGATGATTTAGAACGAAAACGAGTGCGCGAAATTTTATAAACAGACCTTTGGCAGTCTGGATTTCATGGAAAAACGACTGAATGTATCTGTTCAAAATAAAATTATTTGCATTGTTGAACTACTAAACTATCCCTGTATGGAGGCTTTTTTCAATTTTCCCTCTTCTTATGGCACTTATTTGCGTCCAAAGATACGTTAAAATTAGTGTTGAAATATGAAACTTTCGAAGCTCATAACTTTCAAGTAAATATTTAATTTTTATTTTTTAGCTATAGGGCTAGATAATGATGAGACAAATTGATATCATTTTTTATTTTGAACGTACATCGTCAAACAGTGAAGTAAAAGCCAGACTAAGTTTGTATGGAAGAATTTTCGACTAGTGTACCCTTAATGCGGCTTTGTGGGTCCACTTATGTAGTGTTTGTGTTTTATTTTAAGGATGAGATACTAGTGATACGGAATACTTTTTTTATACACTATAGGCTCGCGCTTGACCACTATCTCCCCTGATGGTAAGCGATGATGTGGACGACGGTGAATCACGCTTGCCTAGAAAAAACCTATTCACTCTTGACTTAAAGACCCTTAGATTGTAGCTGTAAAATCGTATTTTTACGTTTGGGGATCCCGTGACTATACTGTTGTGATATACTGGCACTTATTCAGTAGGTTATTTTTCAAAAAAATACAGAAAATGTGTGTTTAGTAATAATACCAAATACCTACAACATTACACACAGAATGTGAAAACAATAACTCATTATGTCTTAAAGATGTTAAGATCTTGTCACAAATAACTTAACATTGTCATCAAAAGAATAAACCTGAGATCAGATGTGTCATTCCAATTTAATACAGTGTCAAAACTTTGGACAGTTTTATATCTACAATTCTACATACATACAGACGTAGAAGGAGGCTACATGCAACTTAATTTCCTGCGCAGAGAAAGTGCAGGCAGTTCAGAGCTCAGCACCTGGCTACAATTTGAACTTATCCTACATCTAGCTGATGCGATACCACCTTTAAGTTGAAATATTACTTACACCCAGATCAAACGTTAAGCTTATCTTCTTTTTAGGGTTCCGTACCCAAAGGGTAAAAACTGGACCCTATTACTAAGACTCCGCGGTCCGTCTGTCTGTCTGTCTGTCACCAGGCTGTATCTCATGAACCGTGATAGCTAGACAGTTGAGATTTTCACAGATGATGTATTTCTGTTGCCGCTATAACAACAAATACTAAAAACAGAATAAAATAAATATTTAAGTGGGGCTCCCATACAACAAATGTGATTTTATACCGTTTTTTGCGATAATGGTACGGAGCCCTTCGTGCGCGAGTCCGACTCGCACTTGGCCGGTTTTTTACAAGCTACCGTGCTTTCATATGTGTATCCGGCAATTATTAATCGATGTTTCAAGTATTTACTGACATCCGATTTTCTTGAAACTTGGCTTATTTATAAAAACATAAACACACATATACTTCGAAATAATATTGTACTATGGAGCTACTAGTCTCATGATGGAGCTGGGAGATGACCAAAGCTACACCTCAACCAGACAAGATGGCACCATCGTATTTGGGTTCATTAGATATGTATTGACAAACGATATTATATTTCGATATTTTTTTGCCATTTAAAGCTTGACCACTATCTCACCTGATGGTAAACGATGATGTGGTCGACGGTGAAACACGCTTGCCTAGAAATAACCTATTCACCCTTGACTTAAATACCCCGAGATTGTAGCTGTCTGGAAATACAGACTCCGGAAAGGAATTCCATTCCTTAGCTGTAAGAATAATAAACGTGTTTCCAAAAGGTTTTGTGAGTATGGGTGGGTTGTCCACCATGTATCGATGGCGCATCGCCGTACGTCTGGTAGTCCAATTATGAAACGGGCTAGGTTGAATTAGATCGTACAATTCCATCGCACACTCCCCTAAATGTAACCGATAAAAAACCGACAAGCTGGCGACGATGTTCAAGACTCTGGAGCTTTGACTTGGCAACGCTTCATCACCGATGAGCCTTTTAGCCCGCTTTTCGATCGACTCTTGTGCATCAAGCTGGTATTTGGCAGATCCATCCCAGAGATGAGAACAGACTTAGACTTAGATTTTTATTACTTTTCATTATTCGACACAATGGTTAATTCTTTATGAAGATAGTTTGGGCCCAGTAGGTGACCACGTTCGTTTGCAGCGTCCGCGTTCACCTGAAAAGTACTGATGTATGGACACTAACGTTATGTTAAACATTAAGTTTCTAATTAAATTAAATTTTCACAGCAAAAAAAAAAAACCAGTAATTACATGTTTGTATGCTATTTAATTTGAAATAGGTAGAATCATAATTTTGTGATGGGTCTTTTTAACCCCCGACGGAAAAAGAGTAATGCTGCGCAGACGAAGTCGCAGGCAACAGCTAGTACAAAATATGTTAAACAATAATACTAGCTTGTAACTGTCCCACAACAGGGTAAAAGGCCTCTTCTCATACAGAGAAGGCACCAGCATTAATCACCATCTTTGCTCGATATATTATGGATGAAATTTCATACCAAAAGTAAAACTTGTATAGCAATAATATGAAAGAGCCAAATCCTGATAAGATATGATTCAAAGATAAGATCAGTAGAAAGCAAAGTAGTAATATACTTTAGAAGAGTATTTTATTAAAAGCTATAAAAGTTTATCAAAAAATGTGCAGAGTTGAAAGGCCAACAGACAGAGAATTGTATTTCAAATTACAAAATTCCGGCTAATCTCCGCTTTGAACATGAGGAAAGGTTACGGCAGACAGACGGAACGAGAGAATGCGACAGCGAAACATCGCCTTTTCTTTTCTAAGTATTTCTGTCTATCTAAGGATAGAACAACTTCTAAGAAAGCTTGATGTAGCATTGTCGCGTCGCACCCTGTCTGTGGGAACCTTTATACTTGAAGACATGTTCACACTCGTTTGGTGTTTACGACTGATGTTCCGCTATTTTGGTTGCGACTTTTCAGTAATGTGCCGAGATATTATGTTTTTATTACTTGTTTAGGTATTTTTTCGTGTAGATGTTTGCCGTACACGTACTTTTTATTATTTGTTTATTACGCAGTCAAAATGACACAAATGACACTCTACCTGTTTTTAGGGTTCCGTACTCAAAGGGTAAAAACGGGACCCTATTACAAAGACTCTGCGGTCCGTCTGTCTGCCTGTCTGTCACCAGGTTATATCTCATGAACCGTGATAGCTAGACAGTTGAAATTTTCACAGATAATTTATTTCACATCACATCACACAATAATATATTAAAAAAAAAGTAAAATAGATAATGTATTTAAAAAAAGTAAAATAAAAAAAAGAATAAAATAAATATTGAAGTGTTTTCCGATAATGGTGCGGAACCCTTCGTGCGCGAGTCCGACTTGCACTTGGCCGGTTTTTTTTGTCACTCTGGGCTTATGTGTGCTCTAATATTTAATAGTACTTTTTATTTATTATCACGACCCATAAAACGAAAACTCCTTATTTTTAAGTAAAAACAAGCACAGATAGGTTAATTACACGTAATAAAAATTCCCGCTATAAAAGTAAAATAAAAGATACCATATTTCAAATTGGTATAGCCATTGATTTAAAATAATATTAATAAATGTGTGCTCAATTATTCATCATCATCATCATCATCATTTCAGCCGAAAGACGTCCACTGCTGGACATAGGCCTCCCCCAGGCGTCGCCACATTGACCGATCCCGTGCGTCTCGCATCCAGCGCCTTCCCGCAACCTTAACCAGGTCATCGGTCCACCTAGTGGGAGGCCTTCCAACATATCGTCTTCCGGTTCGCGGTCGCCATTCCAGAACTTTTCGGCCCCAACGGCCATCCGTTCTGCGAGCAATGTGCCCTGCCCACTGCCACTTAAGTTTGGCAATTCTTCGGGCTATGTCGGTAACTTTGGTTCTCCTGCGGATATCATCATTTCTGACGTGATCACGCAAGGAAATTCCGAGCATAGCCCTCTCCATTGCCCTTTGGGTGACTTTAAGCTTTCTGATAAGGCCCATTGTGAGCGACCACGTCTCGGTCCCATAGGTGATCACTGGCAACACACACTGGTCATAGACTTTTGTCTTGAGACATTGCGGTAAATTGGACGAGAAGATACCACGCAACTTCCCGAACGCTGCCCAGCCGAGTCGGATTCGACGGTTGACCTCTTTCTCGAAGTTGGATCTACCCAACTGGATCGTTTGTCCCAGGTAGACATAATCATCTACAACTTCAAGTAAACAGTCTCCGATCTTGATAGGAGTGGGTGTTACATGGGCATTCATCATGACCTTGGTTTTGTCCATGTTCATTTTAAGACCCACTCTTTCGGAAGCTCTATTGAGGTCATCGAGCATTGTACTGAGGCTCTCCATGGTCTCAGCCATGACCACTATGTCGTCGGCAAACCGAAGGTGAGTGATGTACTCGCCATTAACGTTGATGCCAAGCGACTTCCAATCCAGAACCTTGAAGACATCCTCCAGCGCAGCAGTGAACAGTTTCGGAGAAATGACGTCTCCCTGTCTCACGCCGCGCTGGAGAAGGATTGGTTTCGAGGTCTGGTCCTGAAGACGGACTGACATGGTGGCGTTTTTGTACAAACACTTCAACACCTCAATGTACCGGTAGTCGATCTGGCACCGTTGGAGAGATTGCAGTACTGCCCAAGTCTCGATCGAATCGAAGGCTTTCTCGTAGTCCACAAACGCTAAACAGAGAGGCAGGTTATACTCTTCGGTCTTCTGTATGACCTGCCGCAGCGTATGTATGTGGTCTACGGTGCTAAAGCCTTTTCGGAATCCGGCTTGTTCGGGAGGCTGGAAATCGTCAAACCTGCGCGCGAGACGATTCGTGATGACTCTTGAAAACAACTTGTAGACATGACTAAGAAGTGAGATGGGCCTATAGTTCTTCAGTCGGGCATTGTCGCCCTTCTTGAAGAAGAGTACCACCACACCCCTGCACCATGCCTGTGGCGTTTTGCCCTCGAGTATGACGGCATCAAACAGCTTCTGAAGGGCATTAAGGACCGGTTTTCCACCCGCCTTCAGGAGTTCAGCCGTGATTCCGTCATCACCCGGCGCCTTGTTGTTTTTAAGCTGTTTCAGAGCCATCCTAATCTCGTACAGGCTGACGTCCGGGATATCTTCGGTATAGTGTCGGGTCAATCTAGCTCTTGGGTCGTTTGCTAGACTCGCAACGGGCTTGCTGATTGATGTGTACAGCTGCCCATAGAATGTCTCGATCTCCCTCAGAAGCTCCGGTTTGGCGGATACGATCCTGCTATCGTCGGTCTTCAGTCTCGTGAGCTGGCTCTGCCCAATAGCCAGATCCCTTGCAAATACCTTGGAGCCTTTATTTCGCTCAATCGCGTCTTTAATACGCTCGGTGTTAAAGCGGCGGAGGTCTCTTTTTAAGGATTTAGAGATCTGTCTATTGAGCTGCCGATATTTGCACGCCTCATCTGAAGACTGCAGGATCATCTCACGCCTCTCCTTCATAAGCTTGAGAGTAGGATCAGAGAGCTTTTTGTTTCTATCTGTACGACGGGTCTTGAAAAACTTAGACCCGACCGTATGGACAGCTTCCACGAACCCGTCATTGTATTCGTCCACTGAGCTCCCTAGGCACTCGAAACGATTCTGGAGTTCGAGCTGAAAGCTCTCGGGGTTTTGGACCTGAATCTGTGCTGGACGGAGCGTGGACTTCACCAGTCGAGACCTTTCAAGCTTAATATTAATGTTCAATGTGCCTCTTACCATGCGGTGATCGCTCCCGCTCAATTATTATATCTATTTATTTTTTTACAAAAAAATCTTCGAGTAGACCGTGTTTGTTTGCTTTCATCATCAGCCTTTTAACGCTCCCACTGCTGGGACACAGGCCTCCTCTCTATGAGAGGGAATGGGCCTGAATTCACCACGCATGTCTTCGAATTTTTGGTTCTAGGACATGCCGGTTTCCTCACAATGTTTTCTTTGAACGTTCTTTCACGGATCGATAGCAACACTTTCGTTAAGGTTTCTTTTAATCGCGGCAAAATGGTCGATTTTTGCGGGATAATTCACGAGAAAAACGAATATAAACACGCTCTTCGCGGTAAAACCGCTGATATTAAGAAAATGCACTTCTGAAAGTCCCCTTGTTCAGATCCCTTTGTTAAAATCTCGTATTTATTGTCAAACAAAAGATACAAAGAATTTCATCTTTTACTCGTAAAAATATATTATTGTGTCATTTAAGAATCATAAAACAAGGAGGGTAAGATAACCAGTGAAATAGCACTTTAAGGAGTACCTCTCCTAGCTTCGTAATCAAATACACAAAAAATCATATTGAAATGCACTAGAATACTAAAATTATAATGACATCGAAGGAAATACGACACATTTAAATCTTATTTTATTTTGTTTTGATTTCATTTTATTTTGACATTATTTTATTTTGGTTTAATTTTAATTTCAATTTATGTAATTCTATTTGATTCTAATTTTATTTTATGTCCTTTGATTTTACTTTATGTTTGTTTAAATTCTTATTTTATTTTATGTAACTTACCTACTATGACAATGATGTGCATGCCTGTAAGTGACTTGCTTACACAGGATCTGAATGTTGGTTTTCTGATATTATTTTGTAAATGAGTCGTTGGTGTGCCTTGATAAATAAATATTCTAATCATTATTTTAAGATTTGTTTCGTCCAGTGAAATAGTTATTGTACATAAATTATCATTAACTCTTAAAAAAGCTATGTAAAATCCTATGTCTGACATAGAAATTTCAACATTGCGTAATCTATGGTTATCTTATTTTTTGCCTTTAAGCTCAGAAGTGCCAATAACAGGAGGGGTGCCAGCGAAAGGAATATAAAGTAGGGTATATTTTACATTCCTTTAAAATGTTTATTTTGTGATGTTGACTAAATATCACATGTCACGGGCAGAAATCAGACCGCATTCCTATGTTTAGTTTTTTTAACATTATTTCAAGTTTCAAGCACCATATTAAATTTATAAAAAAAAAAAATGATACATATCTTCAAAGTACTTTAATTTCTGTAAATAATTAAATTATCCCTGTAGAGTTAAAGAATAATTAAGCTAGACAAAATGCAGAGATGCTGCTGGCTGCACGAATATAATTAAATAGCTCTATAGCTCAAACCCTTCCTTAGTTCTTACTTCAAATACATACCCATAATTTCAAACTTTATAGCTGTAACTTTATAGTGGGCATCTGCGTCACCTATGGTAATTATATTTCTTTTCAACAATTAAATAGCTAAATAGCTCAAACCCTTCCTTAGTTCTTACTTCAAATACATACCCATAATTTCAAACTTTATAGCTGTAACTTTATAGTGACGTCACCTATGATAATTATATTTCTTTTCAACAATTAAATAGCTCAATAGCTCAAACCCTTCCTTAGTTCTTACTTCAAATACATACCCATAATTTCAAACTTTATAGCTGTAACTTTATAGTGACGTCACCTATGATAATTATATTTCTTTTCAACAATTAAATAGCTCAATAGCTCAAACCCTTCCTTAGTTCTTACTTCAAATACATACCCATAATTTCAAACTTTATAGCTGTAACTTTATAGTGACGCAGATGCCCATCTGCGTCACCTATGATAATTATATTTCTTTTCAACAATTAAATAGCTCAATAGCTCAAACCCTTCCTTAGTTCTTACTTCAAATACATACCCATAATTTCAAACTTTATAGCTGTACCAATCTCAATCAATAAATCTTTCTAAGTAAGTAGAATGATGTAAGTTTTACTTATGCGTTACTTAAAAAAGTTTGTGACGTGATTGATTACGACATCAAAAGTTATGCAATAAAAAAATTATGTCAGAAAAATAACGCATTACACAGAATATAATTTATTAAACCTCGTACGTTCATAGTTGCCTTAAAACTTCTTCTTGTTAATAATCTTAAAATGAAAATATTTTAGTAAATAGTGAACGATCACTGAGGCCTAACAAGATTATAAATTTTATATATACTTATCATAATTACGACCATCTTGAAGCCGAATTTCCCTCAGCTGCCTGCCATAAATAGCTGAACATATTTCCTCTTAGGCGTAAAATATTGGCTTTAGTATCATATTATGGAGCTAAAAATAGTCAACTTTAAGAAGAAATTGGAAGCTCCCGATGGCGCCGCGACGTGGGCTCGCGGCACAGTAAAGTAGAGAACTACAGAAGGTCGACTCCATGCATCGAGTAAAACATATGTAAATTTCCCTAAGATGATTAATATGATTTTATATAGAGCCGTCACAACTATCAGATATCTTGCCTATTTTGTATAATCATGATTACACAATAGTGGACAAACCACTCTATGAACTAAAAATCTTTTCAAAACTGTTGAGAGACAAATGACAATCTAACGAAATAAAATACAAACGCACAATGATAGGTGGGGAGGGCAGTACAAAACGAAGAAACTTTGCCTCAGTGGGAATTTAATCTATTACGCGACGAAAACACGAAGAGTTTTAGTACTCTTCGTGTTTTCGTCGCGTTATTTTTCTGGTTCAACTGTACTTCAAAATATTTCCAAACTGTTGAGTGACAAATGACGATCTAAAGAAACAAAATACAAACGCACAATGATAGGTGGACAGAGCGGAGAAGTACAAAACATAGAAACTTTGTCACCATGGATGATCGCGTCATGGAGTTAACCCCCACTGGGTTAACTCCATGACGCGACGAAAACACGAAGACTACCGAAAAGCATTATTTTTCTGGTTTACGTATCTGGTTTCTGATTTCTGGATCGCCGTACGTACAGTACGTACGGCGATCTCAAGTCTATCTAAAATGTACTTTAGCGACTGGTATTTGAGTCGCGAATGTGCTTGTACTCGGGTGTGCGTGCATTTTTGCTCGTTGGATGGATCCGACCTTCTGTACCTATCAATTGTATCCTCTCAACCTCAACTCCGTCCAACCACGATGAGTCCCGAGCGGTAGCGAGCCCGTAGTGCCACGAACCACGTCGTTTAAACTTATCCCCTTTCTAATTTGTGATGGGTGGTGAAAACTATTAAAAGTTTGAGAATACGGGTTGGTTCGCACATAATTGTAGTTTTGTGTAAATTGGAGTGGATTTTCTTCTTTACGAGTAGTTAAGAATTTGCTTTAATTTTTAAGATTTTTTGGCCTGGCAATTTTGTTTTATCTTTTTTTTACATTGCAATCCGCAGTTAATAAAATCGTAAAAATGAAATCATAGTTCGTTTGCCCGTCCATATTTTAGAGAAAACAACAAAACAATGCGAAAGAGGAGGAAGATTCAGCTGGTCTATTCTGCCTAAATCCCGCCGAGAAAGCTAAGGCGAAATGAGTAGACATACCACCTGTGGCATTATTCTGTAAAAATCTCTCTCCTGATTTATCAATTCACAAATGCTAGAGATTGACATTTTACTTCGAGCTAACTTGACTGCTGGAAAATATTATAACTTGCCATTTATCAAAGCTTAAAGCCTAATTTCAACTTTTTTATTACATTTATTTGCACTAGGTTAGTACGTGTTCCTCATTTGAAATACTGTACAGGTAAACAGTTTAGCGTTTCTTTAAGCTTTCATACGGAACCTCGTAGCATTTTGCTCCTAATTCATTTAGCGAGACGGCGACTACGATTGTTACGTTCTTTGTAAAGAAATTCCATTATACTGCGAGCGTCCACTTTAAAGGATTATGTGAGAAGGGTGGTCCAGATCTGATCTCTATACTGCCTTATAACAGATTTTTTTTTAAATATGTAACAGAAGCAAATATATAATAACATCCCACTTCGAGCTCATTTCACATGAGTAATCAGGGTGAAATATCTTCAGAATCGACTGGTTGAATCACTAAACCTTTTATGAAGTTATGGAGTTTCTTGTGCCTTCTTCTCCATAACCAGCTACTTTTCCGAATACACGGTAGAATTAATTTTTATTACGTGTAAATTTTAATTGTTGACGTTCAAAAGTGCCGCTTAATGGCCATTTGGCCTAGTTGAAATAAATATTTTTGAATTTGACTTTGTACCGTGGTGGACTGTTTCTTGAAACATAACATTATATCACGCGTGTATAGGACTATCCACATTTTGCCAGTTATGTCTAAGTACCTTGAAAGAGGGGGTGAGTATATTGCCTTTACTGAAAATTTACAGACGGAATGGATCCAATTACACTTTTTCCGACTCGAAGTTTGAACCCACGATTTCATGCAAGGCCATAGCACTTGCAATCACTGATAAACGCGTTACAGTCCAGTTCAGACAGTCTTACATTGAAAACATGACATAATATCTCATCCATATTTTGCAACACGGACAGAACATCAGTCTGCCTAGCCTTTTTTATACTATGTTGGGATTGACTTCCATTCTAACAGGATTCAGCTGGATACCGGTATTTTATATGGAGCGACTGCCTGTCTGACCTCCACAACCCAGTAATTGGGTAAGACGATACCCCTTGGCAAGACTGGTGACAGCTTTTAAGCTTCCGGTTACGACTGTTGAAGATTTACGCATGACAGCCGGGACCAATCGCTTAACGTGCTTTCCGTACCTCGGTAACCGTTCCCAACGTTTTGCGACTCGTGCTTTATTATTTTGCAAAGATCTCCTCTAAAGGACAGAAAGAACAGTTTCTTCAAAAACAAAAATAAAAGTAATCTCCCGAACTCATCACATTTCGTTCACGTCCTTCAATCACAACAAACAAACCAAGGCTGTCTCCATCTTAAATTTTAGTCCCGGTGCTCACTGACGTGGGGACACCCTAATTAACATCATACTGTGGGTACCCGCCCTAATGAGCGTTTTATGGATGGACATTACCATTTTTATATCTGCTTTCACTTATACAGGGATGTAATGGGTCTAAACAAATTGACATTCTATTCTTAATTGTTTATTGTACACTAAAACAATACATTTAAACAAAATGATAACAAAGTTCATGTACAAAGGCGAAATTAACTCCAAATGGAGTTTTCTTCCAGCAAACATTTGAGTTGTAGAGATCATAATAGAGGGCAGTAATCCAGTGTATAATATATATATATATATATAGTAAGATAAAACTAGTTTTGTGAGTTGGTTAAATAATTTAGTTACATAATTTATACTAATATTATAAAGAGGAAAGATTTGTATTTTTGTATGTAACAAAATAAAAAACTATTACACCGATTTCAAAAATTCAAAAATTCTTTCACCGTTGGGAATCTACACTATCCCCAGGTGACATAGGCTATTTTTTATCCCTGTTTTCCCACGGGAACGGGCAATACGCGGGTGAAACCGCAGGGCGTCCGATAGTAATACATAAAATACTAACGTTTATAAAAACTAATATATATATATTATCTACTAATATAATTCATTGAAAAGAAATGCTCCTTAATATTCCTTTTAAATACATAGAGAGCAGGGCTATCGTTGCATCTTGAAAACAGATATCCGCATAGTCTATTAGCGGTAGAAGAACAGATTGAGCATGAGTGAATTAAGTGTGAAACGGTAAGAATTTAAGAGACGTTTAAGAGACTGAAAAGAGTAGAAGATCCTCTTACTCACAACTGCAATATGAACCTCCCAAGAGAGGTCAATATCTATATGGAAGCCCAAGCTATTCGCACTTTTGAAGTCGCGCATTACTGGCGGGAGAGACTGGAGATCTAAAAGATTGAACATGTATTTGCCACCAAAATTAATTGAATAATTATTATGTCTACTAATTAAATTTAATTAAAATGAACTACAATCGGACTTGAATTAATGTAGAATTAAATTAAAATTGTGCAAGAATTAAAATTTAATTAAATTAAAATTAGTAACAAATAAATTTCTAGAAAATCAAACATATTCTAAACATTTGAGAATTTCTATAATCGTTATAGCTAATAGAATGTCACTTTGTCTAAATGAAGGTAGGTACATAAAATTAATTTCTATGAAAAATCTTATTTGTGCATAGCTTCTTTTAGGTTGATTTTTTTACAGAAAGTTTTCAAACGACTGTATTATATACATTTGAATACAGCTAATAACTTGAATTTTATTTATGTGCCTATTCATAGCTAAGGTATTTCTCTTTTTTTTGTTTATGATGTTGACTCACACACTGTTCCGTTGTTGTTTAATTATGTATTTTACCTATGTTTTCAAGATTTTTAAGTATGTGAGAACCATGTTCCTATTTATCAAATTAATAGTGCTATTCTGGATGCATCGTCCTCAAATATATGAATTTATTAATGTATGTACTTATTTAAATATTGAAAACCACTTATTATTTTTATAAGAGTAAGTATGGAGTTTCTTGTGCATTCTTCTCCATAACAAGCTACTTTTCCGAATGTACGGTAAAATCAAATTTTTATTACGATTAAATTTTAATTGTTGACGTTCATAAATGTCGCTTAATGGCCTAGTTGAAATAAATATTTTTGACTTTGAATTTGAATAAACATAAAACATAAATCTAAGCTGTGAGCAAAATTCCAAACTGTTGTCAGCCAATCGAGTTTGTATAAAAACTGAAAGGACCAATATCCAATATCACTCAAACTATTCGCCTTAAAATCTCAATTTTATAGCTAAGAAAGAGGATGCAATAAAACCATAATTTTCACTTTACCCAAAGATACCTAAGTTTTATGCATCCGTCCCTGTTTTAAGCGGAATTTTATTACCGAGCCGTCAGATGTCTTGTTAACCAAAGAATGGCGCGAAAATATTTATGATGACGAGGATGCCTGAGGTATCCTACGTGAGATTTTGGCGATAAAACGCTAGGCATAAAAGATAGCTATTTTAGATCACAGACATAGTTTTTGAGATAGCACGGAAGCTGATGATGTTTTCAGCAACTAAATGTGGTATTGACTTACTTACTTTTGAGGCCTTAACCAGTACGAATGACCTCCGCTAGACTTATTCGCAATGGCAACGGTAAAAACCCTCAATTAATATAAATAAATAACAAGATATCAATTAAATGATTGGAAAACATCATGAAGAAACCAGCATAGCCATATTACCAAACATTTGAACACAAATGTTGTGCCGTTCGTTGATGTCACCACCGCACTTGGCCCACGTGTTGGATTACGGCATATTCACTCTCGCAGAGAAGAAATTGGCATAATCTTCTGTATAGAATTTATACCGAAAAGACTCAGTCAGAAAGACGCCTTATGCTTTTGATCCCAACTGTGTTGGCAGATATTTGACAGTATTTACGGATACTGTCCATGATTACCCGTACAGATTGTCTGGTAATAGTTAGGCAGTCGCTCCATGTAAAATATAAGTCGAAAACATTGGCAATATATGAAGAAATATTTATAGGAAATATATAACATGGGAAAAGGCTGCGCAGAGTTACTGAGTTGAATCTCAAGTCAACATTGATTGTTTTTGTTAATTTGTTTGTTTTGACTCCAATAACTCCCTCTAATTGAACACATCATAATATTATTCCAGTTCTAAATTTAAACAAAGCTTCAGCCAGTTATTTATGGCTGTCGCGTTCAATTCAATGGAGTATGGAATGAAGGGTTGCCTGGAAGAGATCGCAGAACGCGATAAGGCCGTCTGTTGTATGTTTGTTTTTATTTTAAGATTTCCGTATGTATTATTGTTTTTAACTTGGTGTACAATATAGTATATATAAATAAATAAATGAAAGATGACATTGACAGAAAAATGGTTTATGTTGTCAAAATATGAATATGTCTAAGAGGGTCGGAGTTTCAGAGTAATTTAATAAAGCGAGATAATTGATTTATTACACAGAAGTGGTTGTTTGTGAAATATTGGGGAATTTCCGTGAAGTGTTGCGATTAATATTGCCTAAAATTCGGTACAAAAGGTGGTAATCACGTAGCTTAAGGAAGGATTTCTCACAAACAACATACTTATTGCTACGGTAGATTGTACCCTTAATACTGGCTGATTAAAATCCAACTATTTTTAAAACAAAAGAAATTTAAACAATATAACTCATAACATCAAACCTGTATTCCTTGAAGGACTAAGCACCCTGCACCCACAATCCACATTTTGTCAATAAAATTATGTTTAAGTCCCATTTAATAAAGTAAACCTATTGACATCAACTGGGCACAAATTTAGACCTTGTTACTGAGTTTCAGATAGAAAACGAAATAAAAAAATTGGTTCTAATTTAATTGGGCGCACGGTTGGCGGAGTGGTTGAGCGATTGACTGCTGCCCCAGTTTTCCCTCCATGGATGTTAGGTACCTCTATAAAGAGGAAAGGTAGAAGGGAGGATGTTAAACTGTCGTAAACTGATCCTAGAGGTACTCTAATAGAATAATATTTTATTACTTTGCACTTTTTGGTATTTCGCCTTTTTATTTCATGTTTTATTTATTTTTTACAACCAAATAAGTCTTATTTAGGTGAAAACTACATCTAAGGCAGTATATGTTTATCTTCTTTTTCGAGTCGGTTTCTGACATTTTTTCTTAGAATCGCAGCGTGATTTTAAATAGCCTATAAACTATATATAAACTTTCTTAAAAAATAAGCTATAATAAGCAAATTCAATAAGACTTTTTTATAATCTGACTAGTAGTTCCAGAGATCAGCGCGTCAAAACAAAAAAATATTTTTTTGACTACTTATCTATCTCATGACTGGTTGCTGGTGGAACATTATAATATGTAGGTAGCTACATAATTAATTAACTATACTTCAGCTTGGACTACAAATTGACGGAAGGGAGGCACTTGCCCTGCAGTGGGACGTAACAGGCTCATAATAATAATAAATGATTGTTGACATTACCGTCCCGTATGACGGGAACCTCGTGAAAGTCGAGAAAGATAAGCCAATCAAGTATCTTGACTTGGCTCGCGAGGTTGTCGATATGTGGGATGTGGATACAACGATCATTGTACCGATTGTCGTGTCAGCCAATGGCTTAATAGCCACGAGCCTCGACCAACACCTTAGGAGGCTCTCGTTAGGCGGCTGGGTCAAGGGCATGATCCAGAAAGCAGTACTGCTGGACACGGCTCGTATTGTTAGGAGGTTCCTCTCTCTGGAGCCCTGACCGCCGGTAGCTTGGACTCTGTTCCCGATACCGGTGGGCCTCTATTTTTTATATTTTTAATTATTATTGTTTTTTAATATATTTTATAAAAATATTTAAAAAATGTAGATAATAAGATATTTCATGAATAAAGGACATAATATTTCAGCTTTATTATATATGTGTAGATTATGGAGATATAGTTTCTCATCCAAGGAATGAGATCCAAGGGAAGGAGAAAGTAAAGCAATATTAATATGATTATCCATCTACATTATCTACCTATGTTTACTTCCGAAACTTTAAATTGAAGTAAGTTTCAACAGTACAATAAATATGAAATTGTATCAAGTTATTAATATCAATCTCGGTTTCAATTTCCACTTCGAAGTCTTCCAACTCCTACTCACATAACATTCCAAGAATAAAATATCCAATAGGAATCGACGGAGCTTACTCTGAAATGCGTAGCTTAGCTGCTTACCTCGCTGTCTCCGATATAAAAGGTTAACATACTCTGGTCATAACAGTGCTGACGTTTGTATCAGTGTATCTTTGATCGTATTCTACTTGTATGTTGACATCATTGAAAAAAAAAAAACCGGCCAAGTGCGAGTCGGACTCGCGCACGAAGGTCTCGCGCTCCGTACTTGGTAAATTAAAAAAAAAACTACTTACTAGATCTCGTTCAAACCAATTTTCAGTTGCAGTTTATATGGTAATGTACATTATATTTTTTTTTAGTTTTATCATTCTCTTATTTTAGAAGTTACAGGCGGGGGGACACACATTTTACCACTTTAGAAGTGTCTCTCGCGCAAACTATTCAGTTTAGAAAAAAATTATGTAAGAAACCTCAATATCATTTTTAAAGACCTATCCATAGATACCCCACACGTAAGGGTTTGAAGAAAAAAAAAATTGTGTTTCAGTTCTAAGTATTGGGAAACCCCAAAATTTTATGTTTTTTTTTTGTGTGAAATTCTTAATGCGGTGCTCAGAATACATCTACTTGCCAAGTTTCAGCAAAATAGTTTCGGAAAAAAGGGGCTGTGTCATACGGACGGACAGACAGACAGACAGACAGATAGACAGACAGACAGACAGACATGACGAATCCATAAGGGTTCCGTTTTTGCCATTTGGCTACGGAACCCTAAAAAATGCAATTTTTATATGGATAGGACGTATCGTTTCTAAACATCAGATTGTTGATACCTTAGTTTTAAACCTCAATCAATTTGCCTAACCCTTACCAATTATATATGTTGTGTTGGGCTCCCAAATCTAACCGGATCCAGCGGAATGCCAGTATTTTATATGTACTAGCAACTGCCTATCACTCCTCCAGTAACTAGGCAACACGATATTTCTTGGCGAGATTGGTTGTCTATGTGGTAATTTTAAAACATCTTCCTGTCCTTGTCCCATGTTACTTGTACATTTATTAAATTAATGTCTTATAATGAAATTGTTGACTCTGAAATCTATTTGTGAAACTTTAAATGCATAGAGAAATTGTGATTAATAAATATTAATTTTAGTTTGATTTACAATACATAATAAACATTGATCAAGTACCATCATGTTTTGTGTTGAAATCAAACATAGAAAACATTATGACGAACACTTGTTTTCAATCACATTTAACTTGTCATCACCAACATTTTCACTTTGCAACATTCTGTTAATTCTAGAAAGTGAAACCTTTATAACCATTTTCGTAGTAAAAAAATAATCCATCGTACTTTCGAACAACACAAAAGTGCCAGGAAGAACAATGTAATATAAAATCAACACGAGTTTTATATTAAAAGCAAAGACAATAATTTGCTGTACAGTCATTCTAGGACTTTTAATATTAAGTTCCTTTTATAAAAAACTTTTGCCGCTAAGGAAATACTTTTCTTGAAAGGAAACAAATCTTGAAAGAGTATTACTACTCTGACAATTAGGATGCTTTGTTACCTAGATGTAACGAGGCGCTGTGCGAGGAAAAAATCCAACAATGGAATCGATACATTTTCCTAGCAGAATACATTTGCCTAACAACACAGCACAGCACAGCTAGGTATTTTTACATGTATAAATAATAATAACTAAAAGTAAAAATATTTTTAATACAAGTTTAAACACGATTGAGGAGTTGCTATCCGTCATATTCCGGCTCTATCAAGAGACCAGCTTCATAGTACTCATCATCTGCCTAGCCTTTTTCCCAATGATTGGGGTCGGCTTCCAGTCTTACCGGATTCAGCTGGGTACCAATGTTTTACATGGAGCGACTGCCTATCTGACCTCCACAACCCAGTAACTAGGTAACACGATACCCCTTGGCAGGACTGATGTCAGATCTCAGGCTTCTGACTACCCGTAACGACTGTCAAAGATCCTCAAATGACAGCCGGGACCAACGGCTTAACGTGCTTTCCGAGGCACGGAGGAAACTCGGTATGTTGAAATGGTCACCCATACACGGACCGACCTCGTCAAGCGTTGCTTAACCTTGAAGATTGACCCGTGCGGCTGTTAGTATTTAGCCACCAGCTTCATAGTACTATATTATTTAAATGTTTCCAAAGTTAAGTACATCAAGTTTCAGCTTAATCGGATGCCAGTAAGTGCAAAAATCCATTACTAGTGGCCGGACACATACGACAGCATGCTAATATAAACCTTTTAATAATAAATAACGCGAGGCTTGTGCGAGGACCGCGAGTGACGAATGTGTATGCCCGCGCACAGCTGAACAGAGTCCGCTTCGCATACTCGCATACTCGCACCGCCTAGTTACCTTGTAAGTACATCTCTATCGAAAAAGCAAGCAGCGTAGGGCAGACAGTTTCAGGGAAACGGGTTTTCATGAAAAATATCTTACACTCAAGCTTAGGTAAGTAGGTACTGTGAGGACTCTGCACCTATTTAGAGGTAAACTCCTTGCCTATTATAAGACTGGTGACAGATAACTATTTAGTTTTGAAAAGTGATTGAAAATGGAACACATATAAAATAATTGAAGATATTTTTGCTTAGCTTTGGTTGTCAATTCGGTAGAAGCCACCTGAAGACAGGCACGTTGTTGATTCAATACAAGATTTCAAAGTAATTTCTGATTATTAATTATTAATTTATTATGGGTTGTCTGTAAGAGATTGCCCTGTGCGATAAGACCCCATTGGACACTTATCTTTATAATGTTTTGTTATTATTTAAGTGGTGTACAATAAAGTATATAATAAATAAATAAAGCTCCCTGAGTTTCCTTCCTCACATTTGGTGCAGGCGCCGTTGCCAGGCTTTGTTGATTAAATCACTCAATTAATCCGTTCGTTGCCGGGTAGAAGAAGAGGCTGGCAACATTAGCTAAGCATCGAAGAAATGTTTGTTTATTTGTTACGCGAATAGGGCTACATAGGCTCAAGCCAGGGATTATCCCAGTGGGTTTCTTAATGTAATGGTCGTAACTGAAACCGACTTTGCTAACGGGGCATAGCCTTTGCAAAGGATGTCGAGTGAGATCATTGGTCTAGTTAAAGACTGTTGTTTAAAAAAAGTAAATGCATTTATAATGATAAGCCGTGGTGCATATTATATGATAGGACAGATAAATTCGATGCGATCCAGCCTTTCCTTCTCTGCCCTGATAAATGCACGAGAGCAAAAAATTTTATCATGTCCGAATTTTTAAATTAAACCCCATCCAGGTCGATGTGAGTTGACGCATCATTCCTGTTAGTGGCGAGAGGACACCTTGTTTCTTTTTCAGAGGTCTTGACCAAGGAGATTCAAGCATGACGGTGTTGCCTTGTTAATGCATATGCGCACGTCAGCTAAAGTTAATGTTCTAAATGCTCACAGTACTATGAGATTCCACGATCTTGATGAATGAAGATAAAATCGAACTCGTCAGGAAGTTTAAGTATAGGTATGGGAATTGTCAAATTGCTAAATTAGAAACCTAAACTAAAGGCAATAAATGCCGCTATATCATCTGCATGTTAAGCTTTGAGAGGTCTGAAAAGCGAAATCAGTGTAGAACAACTGAAAATGGTATGTTTTGCGTTAGTCGAGTCCAAAATTAGATACAGCATACTTCACTGGGGAAACAGTTACGATTACAATATTAAAAGAGCCTTTGTTCTGCAGAATCGTGCAATACGGACAATAGTTCGTAGCCCCCAAACAAAAAGTTGACGGCAACATTTTATAGCCAAGCATTTATGTACTTGTACTTTTAACTTGGCTTACCTTCATGAAATTTAAACTACAGAAGAACAAGAAATAAGGGCAGGCACCCATAGAAAAGACCTTCAAGATATGATCAATCCAAATTTCAATTATTTTCTTTGTCCTTGAAAATAAGCAAAAGAGAGTGTGTGTGTGTGTGGTTGTATGTTTGTTACTTCATCACGCTTTAACGGCTGGACAGATCTGGCTTTTTATCTCGGGAATATGTTCCCTCGGGATAATTTTCGACATTCACGCGGGTGAAGCCGTTGGCTGAAGCTACTAAATAATAAAATCGGCAGTACCTAACTAGATTTTTTACTGACGAAGCTTTGCTTGTTAATAATTTTACTAAATAGCATCCGCTAGAATAGATTCTTATAACAAGCAGCTTTTCAACACCATGGTCAAAAATATCGACACAAATACAAAACCATTTTATTTTTTTCATTTACCATCAGATTACGCTTTTCCAGAGTAACAGGCCATTAGTCTTCTGTGAAAATACTTTCATCATATTAAGACGAAGATTACGAAGAAGCCTAAGATTTATTTCACTCAGCAACAAAGTCGTCAACTTGTTACTTACGAAACAATATACGCTTCCAAATAGAATCTCCGAAACATGAAAGCCAAACACGCTCCTAGTCGAGACCCGTAAAAAATAACGAGGTAACTACAACACACAAATGAAATGTATTCTATTCGCTATCCAAATAACATGAAAGTCAAATAATGCTCCCATTACACCCGATTGGATTCACTAACAAACTTGTATGTTCAGAAAAGTGTTATTCGTAGCACGAGCTTCGACTTAAGGGCCAGTGACATCTGGACGATGCTGAAGTGATTTTACGTGCTCGATTGTTATGTCGTTTATGTAACGGCTTTTGTTAGGGTACATTGAATGTTAGAAAAAAACTGCATCCATCCATCCATCATTAGTCTCCGTCATTAAAACCTGTGTGTGGTAGTCTTTTTTTCTCTCTCTTTCGCTCAAATGTTAAGTTAATACCAGAGTAGGGTGCCTACGGAAGTAATCTGTCAAATTTAAAATAACAGGCTGGATGAATATCCAGCCTGTTGCAGCCAAACTAAAAAAAAAAATCAAATAACCCGACTGCTTGAAAAGCGAACTCAAAAGAAGTAAACAAGGAGAAAATTAACGAAGTTTTCAGATATATGTTCAAGATACATATATGTTTTCCTCTACCATATTCAATAGATTTAGCAAAAAAAAATTTAAAAGCAAGTCTTATTTTGGACTTATGCACCGTAAATTTCCGTGTAAAAGCTGATAGTAGAACATAATACGTAAAGCAGTACTTATCATCTTCATATCAGCCGAAAGACATCCACTTCTGGACATGGGCCTCCCCCAAGCGTCGCCATATTGACCGGTCCCGTGCGTCCCGCAACCAGTGGATCCCCTTCCCAACCTTCAACAGGTCATCGGTCCATCTGGTGGGAGGCCTTCCAACGCAACATCTTCAGGTTCGCGGTCGCCACTCCAGAACCTTTCTGCCCCATCGGCCATGTTCCGTTCTGCAAGCAATGTGCCCTGCCCTCTGCCACTACTGTTTGGCAATTCTTCGGGCTATGTCAGTACTTATGTATGTAGATTAATCTGTCTCTTGAAAATGAAGTCGCCTGAAAGCACAACCAACGCGCTTCGAAGCTTAAATCCAAGTAATCTTGTTTGATGAAAGATTACTTGATCTGATCTTGAATCTGTCATTGATTGTTTAGATTTTGAATAATAAAGGTCAAAGAGAGAAAATCAATTTCGTCAGAATTATCTTCTCACGACACACTCTAAAAATATACATAATCCGCAGAAAAATCTGCAAAGTCAACAGATTTCATGAGAAAAATTATAGGTAGGTAAAATCTTTTTTTAATAAAGCGGTTCTTTTTGCTTAGAAAATGTTAATAGAAATATGTAAGCCGTAATATAGTTTCGAATTATAAATTAATAAGCAGCTTATAGAAGCATTACTAAACATCAAGCGTGTATTCTTAAAAGAGGTAGACAGACGTAGGTCTATGTACACCCACATTTGTCTATACTGTGATTTTTAATTTCGTAGACTAAACTGACATTTGGGGGGTTGTCACTTTATCGTTAATAAAAATTGTGTCGTATCCTGACTATCCTGTGTGATCGAAGTAGATCGAAAATGAAACTATTTCACGGCAATAAATAACAATTTGTTTAGAAACTAGCGGTCCTTATTTAATTTCTACTCATTTATGTCAGACTTAATTTTATCAATCGCATTTATTTTATTGTTGATTTCATATATATCACAATAAAAGTTTATCTACTTTGTGTATGAATACTGTTATATTTAAATATATTAGGTTTATATTCATAAAACATTTATTTACACCAATTTGTAAAATTTTATTGAGGAGTCATGTCACATCGATACGATGAATCACTTAAGATTGAGCCTTACCTACAATACTATGCTCCGAGCTTGCAACATTTAAAAAAAATAAGGTCTGTGGCAGCTGTCAGTTTAGTCTACAAAATTAAAAATCACAGTATAGTCATAATATCTAAGTCCTACAGCCATTAACTGAGCGAAGATTCATACTTCTTAAAAGAGACTTTGACTTCTGAGTTTCTTTCGATGTATCTGTCAGAGTACTCAGCTCGGAAAACACAGGCTAAATCTCTAAATAGTATAAAACAAAGTCGCTGTCTACCTCTATCTGTTTCTCTGCTTAATTCCTTCCATTCACTTTGCTTGTTAACCACGCAATGGATTTTGATTTCGATTCACTAATAAAATGAGCGATAAACATAAATAAACGAGAAAGGTTTGTGTATATAAATTGTCCCGAGCATAACCGGGGAAGGTCGCTAGTCTTGTTTAAATTGACAAAAAATGTTTATGTGTGTGTTATTTTTAACCAATTTACAAAATTAATGGCCCTGCCATATTATCTCTCCACCACGCTGGTGTTGACTGGTAGAGAATGCCTCAGGCATTAAGTCCGCCTATATACGATGTTGCATAGTTTTAATAAATACATAGCAGCTACTGAAAAAGCCTAATAGAAAAACTTCGCAACATTTGAAGACTCTCCATGCTAGGAATCAAGCTAGCGACCAATACACTAAAGTGTCTTAAGGAAAGTTATGAGATTATGACAGATTAAAAAAGGTTTTACCATAAACAGGTACCTACACTTTTCCCACCAAAAAAAAATTCTTTGGTTTCTCTTGTTTCTTTAACCTGAGTTTTGTTATAAAACCAGCCAGGTGTAAAACCAACGAAGTTATGGGGCTCAAGTTTTTTTCAATTAGACTAGTAGGGGTGCAATTTATGGAGCAGTAAGGACTTAGATTTGCTTGGAAGGGTGGGAATTATATGAGATTGCTGTGTTAAAGTCCTGGCGGTCAGTAACCGTTGCCTAGCGACCGTTAGCTTAGTTGACTTTGTAAGATATACATAGACAACGATGTAAATAGTAAAGTATTATTTCTTAATTTCTCTGGGGTTAGGAAAAAAGTTGTTTATAAAAATATGTTGATACACATAACATCATGCCTTTATGCCCTGAAGGGTGTAGTAGAGATGTACATACCATAGTGTAGCAGACTCTTGAGATCGCTACAAGACGTATTGTCATAACGCCTTTTTTATTTAATAAGCTGGCGGTTACATTATACGAATTTCAAATTTCGATTGACTAGAAAATATAACTTATGAAAAAAGTTTCATTGTAGAAAAATCATCGTAGATGAAAGAAATATTTTTCTGGTGAATCTATAAGCCTAGATTTTAAAGTTTTGATTGTTATGACTTCTTGTGTTCATTTATGCGTAATAAATAATCTTCTACCACATAACTTATTTGGAGAATTCGTCTAAACATATAAAAGAAGAAAGTGACTGACTGACTGACTCACTCACTGACCATCAACGCACAGGCCAAACGGCTGAAGTTTCAATCATGAAACTTGGCACGTAGGTTCCTTTGGTAGTGTAGGTGAGCACTAAGAAAGGATTTTTGGAAATTCCACCCCTAAGTGCGTGAAATAGGGGATGAAAGTTTGTATGAAAATCCGTCAGTTTTAAAGTCAGAATCTTCATATTTTGGGTTTAGGCTGAAGATTAAAAAATAACTTACACGTGTCTCAGCGATTTTGAAGATTCCACTCCCATGAGGGTGAAAAGGGGGATGAAGTTATGAGAATAATTAAATCGTCTAGAGACTTGAAATTTTGCACATAGATACTTTATACTGTGCAGGCATCCACTAAGAAATATTTTTTGTGAATTCCACCCCTAAGGGGGTGAAATAGGGGATGAAAGTCTACAAGTTTTGAAGTAAGGATCTTCGAATATTGGGTTTGGGCTGAAGATTAAAATCTAACGCAAATTAAGGTTTTTTGGGAGTTCCATCCTTGGGGGGGCGGATCATGGGGGATGAAATGTTGTGTACAAAAGTCCTTCTTTTATAAAGGAAAAATTATTAAAAATACCCTCAAGTCTTTAAAGTCTGTTGGTAACTATAAAATGACTCAACGCATAAATATAGGAATTAAATAGGGACGGGTAAATCTGCTTCGCCATGACAATTAATAAGGCTCAAGGACAAACTCTGAAGTATGCTGGTGTAGATATGAGGGCAAATTGCTTTTTCCATGGACAGTTCTAAGTAGCGTGTTCACGTGTTATCTCATGAAATAGTCTGGTGATATTGGCGTCAACATCCAAAGTGGTTTAGATGTTGTTTATAAGGAAATACTTTCATTTAATTACTTACTTATGCTTATGATTACTTATTATTAGTCATGGATAAACACAGAAATAGTGTAGGCATACGGAACGGGACAAGAATAGAGCGTTTTTATGATAGAGTAGGTAAGTATAAGTCTGTCCTAAGAAACACTTTCGCATTACATTATTTTTTACTTTTCTCAACATACTGTTAAAATATGATAAAGAGAAACATGTAGTCTACGCGTGCGAAGCCGCGGGCAAAAGCTAGTTCATTAATAAAACTAAAAAGTCTGAAATAAAACAAATTATTATAAAAACAAAAACCCGACTGCTAAAAAATAGTAAAGAGAAAAACAAGTAGCTACTAGATATAATTTATACATTAAATATTATAAGTTGCTGCAGACGAGGAAAAAGAAAACTTATAGATAAACCGATTAAAACTTCGTTTGTCACCGCTGCCGCTGGCAGCACCTCATAATATTTAATGTATAAATTATATCTAGTACTTGTTTTTCTCTTTTCAGACAATTATTTTTAGCAGTCGGGCTTTTTGTTTATATAATAATTTATTTTATTGTATCATAATATTGATTGTTCATTTCTTTGTCTATAGATATCAGATATAAGAAATCGTACTCCGGCTTTGCCGTACGGGCGTGAGCCTTTGTGAGCCTGCCGAGTCCGAGGTTCAGTACGTTTACAACGGCCTGTGTTTTGCTCAGAGAATTGCGGTACAATTTCTGCCCGTAAGCAGACAACGGATTTTTCGTCAGGCGCAAAGCGCCCACGAATAATTGACGTATCATTATTTATTTCAATTAGTTTTTGTGATAAAAATAACCTTGTAAATTACATAATAGTTTGAACTTTTAAAATTCGACGGATTAAAACTTATTTTTATGTCATAAAGGATTTGTTTACATCTGTATGCATAAGCCAGAATCTAACCAGTTACAACTGCGTAGAAGATAGGTACGTGTGTTCAGCGTATTACTCTCAAATTTAGTTAAAATTTCTGTCCCAAGGTTTTTCTTACGAAATATATAAAATAACATATTCAATATCAATATCTGCGGTTCATTTATTTAAATAATGACTGACAAAGAAAAGATGGATGGACTCTGTGAGGAGTGATATGAAAGAAAAGGGAGTCAGTGATAGCATGACGGAGGAAAGGACGGTGTGGAAGAAGTAAACGTGTTGCGCCGACCCCAAGTGACATGGGACAAGGGCAGGAAGATGATGATGAATCAAGTTTTTTACTTTTTTTTTATTATTTTATATACTTTTGTTGATTTTTTTATTATTAAAGGAAATTGTACGTTTAAATATGACGTCAAGTGTTATTCTTCCTTTTTTTATAACGCCACATAAAATAGCAACGGTAGAGTAAATTTTGATTACTTGTACATTTTTAATTTAGATTTAATGTTTGACGTTCAAAAGTGCCGCTTATTGGCCTAGTTGAAATAAATATATTTGACTTTGACTTTGACATCTCCATTTCGCTAGTTATGTGCATGAAATAGGGGATGAGCCTATTGCCAGAATCAGAGTTTCTACTGAAAAATTCCAGATGGTTGTTATAACTGAATACAACAGACTTTATGATTCTGTAGCTCTGAAAATATCACAGAGCGTTGATTTAGTAATAAATAAAATGCTTATTTATGAAAAGGTTAAAGTTGCCAATTCAGAGGACAGCAAAATTTACAATAAAGTAAATCCTAGTGAAGGAATACCAGATTTTTTGTCTGATTGTTAAAGGATGAGAAAATCAGGTTTTTGCGCAATTTATGTTTTGAACAGTTTGCTGGTGCTTAAAAATAAAAATACATAATCTCAATGAGAAATCTTCACAAGGATTTTTGGCAGATAGGCCTTGATTTTTTTTTTATTTCATAGACATAATTATGTATAGTTTTAAACTACTCGATTGTTCGAACGATACAGAACTAGTAAATAAAAAACCAACGTAGCTTTTATGTAAAAACTAAGCCATTGTAATACTGATTGCTAAAATATCCAGCTTAATCAACTCATAAAAGAAAAGATATAATCAACTTATTTACAATAAGATAAATTAAATCGATATTCCTAGTTCCCGCAAAATAACAATAAGAACTCGATTAAGTAATAAAAATAAATGAGACTTAATTCTACGGCCGAGGGAATCTATTGTGGATAAACAACGCCATTTCGGTTTCTATTACTAAAAGTGCTGTTACGTAGTTTCCTGTCGTTTTATTGTATTCGATATTTAAATTGAATTTTGTGTTTATGGTCAAATGTAGTTACCTCGTAATCAAAACATCGCATGTTTTAATTAAAACTCATAATAATCTTGTTCTGTGTATTTTTTTGAAATAGGTATTAAGGCTTTCCTTTGAATAAGTTAATAGGTATTTATCTTGTGGCCTGATCAAAGAATTGACCACATAATGATGAGCCCGACCATTTCGTGAAATAATTGCATTTCATATTGGTTTGATGATATGTCAATCCACGTTTGGTATATGATAGCAAAGGCTTATTTTTTTTTCTTTAAAACTTTTGTAAATTTCAAGTAATATTGTATTCTCACGACATTACACTTCACTTTTATCTTCAATTGGCGCAATTTATTTGCTTAGCTTTTTTATCACAATAGTGGTCCGCCCAGTGAACGGAAATAAACAGTCCGCCGCCATGGAGCAACTATAAAAATATCGACATCAGCGCCTCTAACGGTGGATTATGTAACTATTTTACGATATGATCAATAATGTTTGACAATAATCATGAAGTAGCCGTGCGTTTAGCTGTTCTTAGGCTCTAGACAAGTGGTATTCGATTTCAGTGAAGGCGATTGTCGAAATGTCATAATGCTACATTTTGACTTATCGTGATTTTTCGATATAGCTTTTTAATCCCATACATTTTTTCCTTTTTGACAATCGCTGTCGTCACGCTTTCGATGATAAAATGTCACTTGTCTAGGGCCTCTGATCATCAAACGCTGATTTTTCATTGTTCTGGCCAGAACTTATCATGATGTGGTCTATGGTTATTTTATATTTCATGAAATAGTTGGCCACATCATGAAGTGATCAATTCCAAGATCTAACGAACGCCTTAATACCTATTAAAAAAATAAACAAAACAAGATTATTATGAGTTTTAATTATAAATACCATCTAACAATTATGAGGAACCTACATTTGACCATAAACACAAAGTTCCATTTAAATATCGAATACAATAAAACGACAGGAATCTCCGTAATAGCACTTTTAGTAATATAAACCAAAATGGCGTTGTTTATCCACAATAGATTCACAATAGTGCCTTTTAAAGTTAATCCAGTTTAACCCCTGATTAAAATTTAAAGTTGAGTATTTGGTTAACTCTAATTTAGCCTGAAAACCTTTTACAAATCAGCATTAAAGTATTGTTAGACCTATTCTTAACCTCTCTCTTTAGTTTTTTTTATACAGAATTTGCTAATCAGTTGCTGTTGTTGTTGTTTTGTTGTTATGGTGCTAAACAGGTCAGATTTTTAATAACACTGACACATTTTAAAACATGACACTTTATGGTCTCGTGTTGCCAAACCTAAGAAATAATAATAAAAAAACCAATCTCGAAATAAATCACGTCAATTTCCAAACTCAAACTAAGATACAAATCATCACGTCCTATATAATCTGTATCTCTATGGTCTTGACCTTGGATCCGCCGGAAGTGACGGACACGCGGCCATTATCCTTTACGACGTGACGTCATAACATAAGTACTGGCCACCTTTTTATTAGAGCGATTGATTGCCATTAGATAATTATTATTTTGGTTAGAGCCGTACGTGAAATTGGTGGACGATTATTTGGTATGTAACTAGGTACCTAGTTGTTGGTTTATGGTGATCAGAGCTATTGTGATGCGAAGCCATCATTATAATTGAAATCAGTTAAGTTTTGGTTTCAATTGGGTATCTTTAATGATTAGGTTTGACAAAATTGGTTCTGTTATGTACCTAGTCAAGCTGCTGAAATAGTTTTGAGTTAAAACTTGCACCTTCATTGTTTAAATAAAATAAAATCCATTTATTGCAGACTAATCACATGTCCATAGTTTTTATTTATTTAACTTACACACACTATCTTACAGGTTGAACCCAATACAATAGAATGGTTAAAATCTTAATCTAAAATTAGACTTTACTTAAATATAATTAAATATTATAATAATATAAACCTAAACTTCTAACAATATTAAAATCATCTAAACTAATATAAAATAAAAAAAGTTTTATTATAACTTAACTAAACTTAACATACTTATCTAAATTTTAATTATAACTAACAAAATTCAACAAAACTCTTGCGAATTCACTCCAATTGCACGAAAATATGTCCAGCCTCTCATGTAATTCGTTGAGAACACAGATTGTTATATATAGTAATACAGTATAGATAGTTATAGTATAGTAATACAGTATAGTAGTTAGGTAGGTTTTATTACATAAATAAAATAAATGATGATTTATGGTTCTCATAAGAACCAAACAAAAAAGTTTTTTTTGGCAATTTTAATTAAAATGTTTAAGCACATAAGAACAGATTTTTAATTCCAAATTTCTATGGAGTATTTAAATTAAGTATCAGCTAAACAGTTATTTAAACTAATCTAACAAATGATTAACTATGTTTTATAAATAAGGCCAAGTGTGATTAGTACTACTAACCTACATTACGTGATATTAACCTACTTGGTACTAATAAACCAATCAAAAAAGATTTTCAAGATTTTTTTTGCTTATTAAATACAATCAATATTACGCTAATAAATAAAAACTAACAACTTACCGTTTGTTTTGCTCCCTTCAAAACAGCCACACTCTTCAACTTCGAGATAGTTTTATCGACGACAATAAACTCACATTCACAACACTATCAAAAACAATAAATGGTACATAACAAAACTCCTTGCTACATTTAAAAACAAAACAAGTTTTCTTTTCAGAACACTGAAACACACAAACAACTCATTCTTTATTTGAAATTCGCGCGCGCGCCGAAAATATGAACCGTCGAATACCGGGATAAGGGCGGGAACAGACTGCCGCGTTTCGCGGCTACCATTCGACTGCCTTGGCGGTCCTTGCAAAGTTCACGCGGTATCCAAACGCGTAGTACTGAATACCGCAGCTCGCAGGCGCGATGCAGCGGAGATGAAATGGGCCGTGCACGTAATTTGCGAGCTTAATCGTAATTGTCGCGCCAATATAAACTGACATTATGTGACGTCATTGTTGAAGCGACTGTCGATTTTGATTTTGGAATGATTTTGTATGGGGAATTCAGCAAACTAGACCAGGGTCGATAATTTTTGAAACCAAAAAAAATAATAGTAGGATGAAACTAATGAAACCCATTGGAAAAGGAAGAGAAGATAACAAAAATGAAAGAAAAAGTAATTTACGGGCGATCTGAGGTCGGGAAGAGGAAAGGGGTGAGTTTTCAAGGGTAAAATCGGCTTATCTCGATTTCCGGCAAAACTACAAGTCCTATAGAAAAAAGTTAAATCGCAAAATTGTAGGTAATAAAAAGATCTACAACTTTTGTATTTACTATTTTTTCACATAACCTCAAAATTTATGTGAAAAATTTTAATAACCAAGTTTTTGGTATTTTCATAAAATAAAAACACGAGATTGCCTGAAACTTACCATTTTATTTCCCAAACACACTGTAATTTTTTTTTATTCACAGTATTTATTTTTTCACCTTATTTTGACTTAATATCGAAAAAAGCACCTTAATTTTCAATCGAAAATTCTCACGTCAAAATATCTGCTTTTTAAAAAAGTCGGTGGGCTTTTGGTTCGATGAAATCTCTTTCTGATAGTGTAAAAAAATATACATTACTATGGTAAATTTAATTTAATTTAAAAACGAAATAACAGGTCCCGACCCTCCCAGCCCCTACCCCACTTTTCTATGAAATACCTTTTGATGGGCCATAATTTGCCTTAGGTCACTCAGGTATATAAGATATCTTAAAAAAGATTCTACAATTTTCTCAAAATATTGTAGATGTCTTACTAAATATTAACTTAATTTTTTGCAATTTCGTATTTTACGTGTATTTATGTCTATTTTTACACCATCAGAAAGTTGAGATTTCAACGAACAAAAAGCCTACCGACTTATTTAAAAATGCAGATATTTTGACGTGAGAATTTTCGATTGAAAATTAGGGTGCTTTTTTCGATATTAAGTCAAAATAAGGTGAAAAAATAATATTTTAAATAAAAAAAATACTGTGTGTTTGGGACATAAAAAGGTAAGTTTTCAACAAATTTTGTGAAAAAAATTGTTGTATAATAGATAAACTTAAATAAACAAATTCTTGGTTATTTGAATATTTCACATACATTTTGAGGTTATGTGAAAAAAGTGTAAATTCAAAAGATGTAGATCTTTTTTATTACCTGCAGCTTTGCGATTTAACTTTTTTCCATGAGACTTGCAGTTTTGCCGGAAATCGAGGTAAACCGTTTTTACTCTTAAAAACTCACCCCCTTCCACTTCCCGAACTCAGATCGCCCGTAAATTATTTTCCCTTTACTTTTGATATATTCTCTTCCTTTTCTAATGGGTTTCATCCAAATTTTTATTTTCCGTTTTCTAAAGCTTCAACCCTGGTCTAAACCTACTACTTGAGGAGCAAAAACAACCTACTAAGGTGAGACTTACATTGATACAATTCGTAGATAAATTATAAAATAATCAAAATGAAAATAAAAAAAAACTTAATTAAAAAAATATTTTTTTATTTATAACTGTTTTAGTTATTTTTTTTTCGAATTTGGTACATAGAAACATATAAGTGTTATATATTTTTGAAATTGTCTCGTAAAACCCTTTATTTTGATACCCTACACGATGGCATTGGCAGAAAAAAGAATTTGGGGCCCCACGATATGGCGCCCAAAAACCGCCATTTTTCTATTTTACAATTTTAATGTAGCCAGTGATACTCGCAGGGTTCAGTAGAATCGATTTACGAAGATCATCAAAATCGTCCAACGCGTTTGGTCTCTGGAACGCCACATAGGAACAAACATACATACATAGACTGATAAACACATTACCCTCCTTCGGCAGTCGGGTAAAAATACAAGTCTTACTAAAAATACAAGATTGCTGAATACGTACCTACTTATAAGCGCAAGGATGTCTTTTTAGGTACTAATTAATGCATAAATGTGTCAATACATATTGATGTGTTTATTTGAATAAAGACAAAATTAATTTTGTTTTTAGAAGTTCAGTGTTTCAATATAAAACCGCAGAACTAATATTTTAATTGGAAAGTAGAAAATATTGACATTCAGCCACATGACCACATTCAAACCATCGTTAAGTCACTAAGATTTTAATCAAGAAAATATTCGAGTTACTTTTATTGCCGGGTACATTGTGTTTAAGAGATCAGATATAATATATAAGTTATGACAAATCTGTAAATACTAAACTAACAAAGAGATCTATTTATTGTTTGTAGTCTTTGGATCCTATAACGATTACGAAGATTCTGTCACTGATAGAAAGCAACTTTATCGCTGAGTACAATAGGCATAGCTGCATAGGCAGAGCACGTGCCTAAGGGCTACAAAAGGTTACAAGAGGCGCACGCGTGGCAGTTTTTAAACAAAGAAAAAAATTAACATGAAATTAATTGCTATAAATAATACAAGTAAGTATTTAGAAAGTTCAAGTTCCAGTAGTAAGTACTTATATAATATAAAAGATTCTTTAATTCCTACATCGCCTGATTACATAATAAAAGTTCGTAAGCACACGAGCAGTGGTGGCCCAGTGGTATTGGCCGCGACTTACAAGTTGTAGCTATTGTAGATCGTGACTTCGAACCCAGTCAGGCGCTTTATTTTGTTTAAATTATTTCATCACCACTGCTCTCAAAAACGGTGAAGGAAAACAACGTGAGGAAACCGGCATGTCCTTAAACCAAAAATTCGAAGACATGTGACATCCACCAACCCGCACTGGGCCCACGTGGTGGATTACGGCCCATCCCCTCGCACAGAGAGGAGGCCTATGACCCAGCAGTAGGAACATTAATAGGCTGATGATGACGAACACAAAGACAATAGTGTGGTAAAACTAGACGACGAAACGACTTCAGTTGGTGTAAACAAACAACGAAATAAACACAAAGATCACAATTATAACCTCTTTAAAAGTCCTGACAATGTCTTGGTCAGATCGTTGATATAAGAACTAGGATGCTATAAAGTCATTTACAGAAATTCACTATGCTTTGATTGCTATCAAGGCCAATACTGAGCAAAAACGTTATGTTGTAAGTGTAGCTAAAAGCATAAGATCGAAATTAGAACGACTAAAGGTATAATAGATTGCTAATTGAAAATTGAAACCCACTTCCTACTAAATTTCATAAAAATCGTTGGAACCCTTTTTTTTGCTCGTTTAAATGTATTAGATATGTATATGGACGCTAGAGGGGCGCCGATGAGGTGCTTGCCTAGGGCGTTCTCGACTTTTAATCCACCTTTGTGCATAGGCATATGTCCATAGGCATAGGTCCATAGGGGAGTGATGTGAAGTTTCGAATGACGTTATTGCGAAGCATGCTATTTCGAAAAAGTGATGTGAAGTTTTGAATGACGTTATTGCGACGCATGCTATTTCGAAAAACTTAAGACTGGTACGCTAATACGAAAGTTAAGGTATCAAAATCTACTGTTTGGAATAGCATATTCCAATCTGAATTTGTCTTGGGATCGAATCGCGACCCCAATTAAAGCCTTATCTTTGTATTAGGTTTGGGAAATAAGAGCAATGAGAAGCATAATTTTAAGTTAACTTTTTAATTGCCTTAAGAATATTAATCAACAAAGAAACCAACAAATCAAAATTAACAACACTGTCATATTGATGACAAAATGATAGATTCAAATCAATATAGACTAGTATTAAAGGAATATTACGCAGTTTTGGCATACTTGTCTCCAGAAAATATACCTGATGTCTTTATACGGTTGAGGGAGAGCATTTTTTTCGGAAGAAGCATAAGTTTTGAACCATTTTGTCATCAATATGACACGTACGTACCAGTCTAACAGTTTTTCGAAATAGCGTGCGTCGCAATAACGTCACTCGAAACTTCATATCACTCCCGGTCCATGGCCATAGGCCCTTAGGCATTGGTCCTTAGGCTTAGGTCCATAGGCTTAGGTCCATAGGCTTAGGTCCATAGGCTTAGGTCCATAGGCTTAGGTCCATAGGCTTAGGTCCATAGGCATAGGTCCAAAAGCATAGGTCCATAGGCTACTTTTTATCCCGGAGAATACATGTTTGCAGTGATATGGGCCACGGGATCGAACCCACAAAAACAGAGCTAGTTACGAAGATATTATAAAATAGGCGCGACCTTAGAGTAATATTATTTTTTTTAGATTTGTCTAGCAAAGTGTTTGCTGTAGCTGTAAAGCTCTAGCTCTAGTTATCACTCGGGTGAAAGTCAAAATTTATCTCCAGAGAACGAAAATTGAAGACGGAAGACGTTGCGTTGGAAGGCCTCCCACCAGGTGGACCGATGACTTGGTGAAGGTTGTGGGGATCCGCTGGATGCGGGACGCACGGGACCGGTCAATGTTGCGACGCTTGGGGGAGGCCTATGTCCAGCAGTGGACGTCTTTCGGCTGATATGATGATGATGAGAAAATTAGGTCGACTGAAAATGTAATCTAGATGTGAGGCTGTGCGCAAAAATTTGCAAAGTCGCTTCGCTCAGCAGCAGCAAACAGCATGTTGATATAGCTTATGCTGTTTTTAACCGACTACAAAAAAGCAGGAGGTAATCGACAGTATGTTTGTTACGCGATTAGTCCGCCAATAATGAATTGTTCTGATGATTATTTTTTTGTTGAAAGAATAGGTACCCGAATTGGTCCCATTTAAATTTGGTGAAGATCTGATGAAGAACTACGAAGATGTACAACAGAACTCTTTAATAAATGATGGGTGATCTCTCGGGATTGCTGCAATTGCATATCTATTTCTTTTTCTTAACATTTCATAACATAACATCACGCTGGTAAGCTCTAAAGGAGTACACACTGTACACAGATGTGTAACGTTCACCCTGGTACACACTCATTTCAACGATAAAGTTCAATTGCATGTTATTCGGGTAATCTATTCTGGCATAACCTTTGGCATTATAGGTACTAATAGAATATGACCATTACGTACAACTACAAAAAAATAAAATAGAAATGAAAAATATATACTTTTTCCAATAAAAATATAATATTTGGAAGCTGGTTGCTGGTTTGGTGGTTGGAAAATAACAAAAGAAAAATAACTTCTATTTCGTCAGTTGGTGCCAAGAAACAAGAAACAAAAACAGGAACACCGACTGCCAAAATTAAAGTTATTTTATATTTTATTTTTATTTGGAAGTCGGTTTTATTTTTTACAAAAAAAGTTTCTGTGGAGAAATGTTTTTGGTTTAAATTTTATCAAAAACACTTTCGGAAAACCAAAACAAGGTTTATAATCCTATCCCTTTAATAATATATAAATATCTGCTAAGTCATTGAGCGTATATGCTGTGTCATTGTGAGTACCTACTTTATGCAAATACTGTAAGATCTTATTTGGAGCTAGGAATGATTGTTATGACGCACTTTCAAGTTTGCAAAAAATGTGGGATAAAAAATTGGCAAAAACCATGTCTATATAATATAGAGCGCGTGTGTCATGATTCCATCTGTTACATAAATTATTATCACCGCCCACGAATATCATTTGAACAGGTAGCAACATACAATCATGTAATCCAAATTTAAAAAATTAAAACTATTTTAAGCATCAAATGTAACAATGGTTCAAACTATTGTTAAATTTGTGGCCTAAAATAGTTAGTGTCGAACTGTAACTATTAGTAATGTCTATTGGTCTTGCGGTGGTCCCCAAACTAGGCAACAAATCATTTATCTTGAGAACCTGCGTTGTACTTCATCGAGCAATTTACACGTGAAGTTTCTCGATACTAGTAATAGTAATAGCTAGAACTAGACGTTTACAGCTAGAGCTAGACATTTACAGCTAGAACTAGACATTTACAGTTAGAGCTAGACATTTACAGCTAGAGCTAGACATTTACAGCTCGAGCTAGACATTTACAGCTAGAGCTAGACATTTACAGCAAGAGCATTATAGCTAGAGCTAGACATTTACAGCAAGAGCATTATAGCTAGAGCTTTATAGCTAGAGCTTTATAGCTAGAGCTTTATAGCTAGAGCTTTGTAGCTAGAGCTTTATAGCTAGAGCTTTATAGCTAGAGCTTTATAGCTAGAGCTTTATAGCTAGAGGTATATAGCTAAAGATTTACTGCCAGCGCTTAAAAGCTACATTTAGAGCTGGAGCTTTATAGCTAGAACAAGAGCTTTACAGCTAGAGCTTTATAGTTAGAACTAGAGCTTTACAGCTAGAGCTTTATAGCTAGGCTAAAGCACAGAATAAATAACAGTACAAGGCTAAAGCTTTATATCTATATTTTTACAGCTAGGTCTAGATATTTACAGCTAGGCTAAACCGTTATAGCTAATTTTTTACAGCTTTGTCTAGATTTTAGAGATTTACAGCTAGAGCTAGCAAGGATAGTTGGCTTCATATCGCTTTCTAGATATAGGTAGCTAGAGCCCGATAGCTAGATCAAGGTAGCTAAAGCCTGATAGCTAGAGCCCGATAGCTTGATCAAGGTAACTAGAGCAGAGCTATTAATTAGTATTTTTTACCAGTGGCAAGTTCGAAGACTAGAAGTGCTTGAAGCAAGCCTTTATGGATATACAGCCACAAGATAAATAATTGCCCCCGTTGGCACCCGTTATATCCGTGCCTGGGTATCAATGACTGGAGCCGGTTTCTGAATAGAGTAGTATGAGCTATGAACTTGTAACTCAATATGCCAATGAATGACCGTGCACTGCAATTTCTTTTCCACTACAATTTTGTTACAGACTTATCAAATACTTTGGATAGCCACAAAATAAATCCATTCCTCATACGATTTAAACTCGATTGCCAATAATAACAGAATGACAGAAATAATCACAGGCGTAACGTCTGGCTGTGCCGCTCCCGAGCCGAGCGCTATTTACATTTGCAACGAAGCAAAATTCACGAAATACACATCGATTGTGGGACAGACTCGTGGGTAACGATGCCAGTATAAATACTATGTATTGATTGGAAAATATAGCCTTGTTAATTTTGATGTACGATGGAAAATCATATATATTTTTTTTTTTTTTTTTTTTTATTATGGATAGGCTCGCGCTTGACCACTATCTCACCTGATGGTAAGCGATGATGTGGTCGACGGTGTAACACGCTTGCCTAGAAGTAACCTATTCACTCTTGACTTAAAGACTCCGACTCCGAATATATATTATCAGTCATAAATAATATAAAAAAGAAATAGATAATAAAATATTAAAGTGATAATCTTCAGTTTATCTATAACTAGCGGACGCCTCGCGGTTTCACCCGCGTAGTTCCCGTTCCCGTCGGAATACATGGATAAAGAATAGCCTATGCCACTCGGGGATAGTGTAGCTTCCCAACGGTGAAAGAGTTTTTGAAATCGGTCCCATAGTTTTTAAGTTTATTCGTTACATACAAAAATACAAATCTTTCCTCTTTATAATATTAGTATAGGTTTTGTTGGCCCAAAAGTGTTTTTTGGAATCATCATCATCATTTCAGCCGAAGCTGTTCTTCTGCTGGATACAGCCCCTCCTTGAGTGTCGCGACAATGACTGCTCCCGTACGCGAACACCGTATCCTTAACCGTAGCATTTGCCAACAATCTTAACCAGGTCATCGGTCCACCTAGTGGGCGATATGCAATTAAATTAACAAAACTACTTTTACAAAGATTTCCACGAGACTAACCACCGGTTCCAGAAAAAATATTGACGCCTCACAAATTAAACCCAAGTCAAGTGATGCGATAGGCTGTTAATAATTCAATCACCACAGCAGCTAGTTCACATTAATTATGGTTTGTTTTCTTTCCAGAAACAGGGCACATATCATAGTAGGTACATACAGCTCTAGAGAAACCTCACCCTCTAGAAATTTATAAAAAGCGACAACTATGGACAGGATATACTACGATTTTACGTTCGCCGCGTGCGCGCCATCTATGAGACATCAATGAAGTTAGTTTTCTGTAGTTATTGACATCGATTCCACTAGAAAGCGTGTAAAATACCCATATAATTGTTTACGTTATTGATACAAAATTGTCATGCGCTAACCACCATCAGCATATTTAGGCAGGGTATGGCTATAGAGGAGTGTTGCGGGTTGAGAGGAAGTAGGCAGGTACTTATAAGGCGGTCTATCAAATTAAAGGAGAATCACTTAAATACGTAGTATTATTTATTATTCCTATGGTATTAATTAATAAAGTAACCCAATTTAGATAAGCAAATATTTATTTACTGAAAAAACTGATAGTTTAGTTTTGAAGATTTCAAAAAAGAACCAATATGTTACTCACGATTGAAACAAACAGAACAACAATTTACATCTCTCGAGATTTGTCAAAACTGTTTACTAAAAAACAATTAGCTATAAAAAACTTAACTGTAACTTGTGGTGTCAAACCTATACTTATAACGGAGAGGGTAACCTTTATTTTCTATAACTTCTAATCTTGAGCTCATTACATTTACCATATTATTATAACAAATTGCAATAATTGCAAATCTTCTCCTGGCTTGGCGATGAGCTACGGTTAGTTATTTTTTTTAGTAGGTTTATAATTATAGATCCCAGCTGCATGTAAATGTCTTCGGACAGTGGTAAGCGAAATGCCATGTCTGGCACCAGATCGGGTGGTAGTAAAATAATCAGTGATTTGGCTATTCACAATATCACGATGACGGCTGGATAATTTGTGTAATCGATTGGACGTGGCCCTTGGCTGTTACACTTTACTTCACCAGTTTCTTGATACCGTCGCACCCATAAACGAACTGTGGGCTTGGGTCTAGTATCTAGTGGCATGATGAGAGGGTTAAAAGTGGTTAAAGCTGGTAGCGGATGGGTTCCTGATTAAAACACTACCACTCTTATTACAAGGTTTTGCATATTTTTCGAGAAAATAACAAAAAATGTTTCTAACCTCAATCAGATAAACAGTGAAAACGAACGTCAAAATAGGCGATTGGCAACCAAAACAGTGCCGGTATATTATCTGTGACGCAATATTTAAAAAAAACTATGGTTTTTGCGTCATGGGTGACGTGTGTCAGTGTAATTTGCTATCGTTCATTCCGTTTCTCCCCGAGTCGCGTGAATGTACTTTTTCTGTTTTTTGGTGTTTTATTCGACGACTTTGGCTTATCTTCTGGACTTTGATTGTTTGCCTTCACGATTGACCAACGCTCAGAAAGTAAGTTAGTATACCCCCACTTCATAGTTAAAATAGGTCGAATCTGTTCCAAAACCGAACCGGGACACCCCGACTTCACGTAGTCTTTTGGCTGCTACCCCTAGAGTGTTTATAAAAACCGGAGGCGTGAAGGGAGAGCAACGCCCGCCCGCTGTATCACCTCCGCAGCTTGGGCTTACTGGTCGCCTCCGGCGACCAGCCTCACCCGCTACGGCTCGCACGGGTGCCTATCCTTTGTTACGTAAGGGCGAAGGAGTTGCACTTCCCGCAGCGCCGGAGACGATGCAGAAGCAACTTTAAAGTGTTTTGAAGTTAGGTTACAATAATGTGTTTTTTCTCAGGAACGGTGACCGTTCCTGAGAAAAAACACATTATTGTTACCCCTCCCCCCTGGCACCACTCCCATTACAAAATGGGAGTGGTGCCAGGGGGGAGGGGTAACCCCCTCATCGATGTCACAGAGATGGCGCGCACGCGGCGCACGTAAACATCGTAGTATATCATCCTGTCCATAGATGTCGCTTTTTATACATTTCTTTTCAGGGGGTGAGGTTTCTCTGCTGCTGTATGTACATGATAAGGGTAAACAATCATATGAGAAAACAATAACTTCTTACTTATTAATATAGTTTGTTGCAGCTGTGCTATGGAAGTGTGGACAGATTAATTAAATAACTAATCGAGCCTCCAAAACCAATTAAGGGAAGGGGAATTTTTCCCCTTCCAATTATGGTTGCCCGATTAAACAATGTTAATATTGTACACGTATTTTTCTTTTTACACGTAAACATAAAGTGATAACGGTATAATGCGTTGAAGTAGCGTGAAACGTCACGCCGCTAGTACACTTTATACTGCCCAAGTGTCGTCACAAACCCCCACTCCTGAACTTGGATGCGCTTTTACTTTGTAATTTTTTATTAATTTGTGAGTCCAATATTATTAGATAATCTCACTGACGAACTATAGAATTATCATTTTTCTATCCAGGAAACATCCTTATTTTGAAGTTTATACTCATAATTAAATTATTAAAGCTATCATATATATATATCAACGTTTAAGAAAATGGTGAAGGAGCATTACCTTTCACTATAATTTTTAATCTTCTCCTTTCTCTGTTATTTTTGTTATGTATTAGTATATTTTATAATATTGTATGTTTGTATTTTATGTTATTAAGTCTAAGTAGTATATTATTTATGATAATTTGTACACTGACAGCCCTAAACTCTTCTCCTATCGTTCAGTCCATCCAAAGGTTGTCGATTGCCTAGTGCGATAAGACCGCCCATTGTACACTTGTTATTGTGAACGTTTGTCCTGTATGTTTTATTTTGTGGTGTACAATAAAGTATATATTTAATAAACTAGCTGTTGCCCGCGGCTTCGCTCCCGTGGGCCACCCCACAGGATCCGTTTTCGGGATTAAAAAATAGCCTATGTCACTCAGGAATAATGTAGCTTTCTACTGATGAGAATTTTTCAAATCGGTCCAGTAGTTTCGGAGCTTATTCGGTACAAACAAACAACAAAAAAATCTTTCCTCCTTATAATATTAGTATAGATAAATACATAAAATATATACCAAACACAAAAAATGAGCAACTGCGCCTGAGTTAGGCCGAGCATGTATTTCAGGACGCATTTCACTTGCCAGACATTATGAACAATACAACATTGCTTACGTTTAAATAATACGAGTATTATATAACTTACAGCAAAATAACATTTTACAACAGAAACAGTAAGTGTTGTGTTTGGTGTGTTTAATAGTTTAACTTTATCTTAATATTTTAAGAAGTTCTTCTGTAGTCAATAATCAAGTCTGTCATCAAAAGTAATTAGGAAGTTCAATAATTTGGTTTTGCATTCACGTTTACTTAATTTATAGATATTAAGATAATTATTTAATTTTTATTATATAGAAAAAGACCGCTAAAGCTGAAAAACCTAGAATGTTTAAATTGAAAGGACTGGGGAACTACAGTATTACGACGACACTTATATTTTAATATAATATTTTTAATATTTAACCTCGCTCTAGAACGCGTTGCAGCAATTACACCAATGGAGCACAATCTTATAATAAACTCACAATAAGTCCAGATTTCTTTTTTTAGGGTTCCGTACCCAAAGGGTAATAACGGGACCCTATTACTAAGACTTCGCGATCCGTCTGTCTGTCTATCTGTCCGTCTGTCACCAGGCTGTATCTCATGAACCGTGATAGCTAGACAGTTGAAATTTTCACAGATGATGTATTTCTACTGTATAACAACAAATACTAAAAACAGTATAAAATTAATATTTAAGGGGGGCTCCCATACAACAAACGTGATATTTTTGCCGTTTTTTGCTCGATATTAATAACGGCAACAGGTAGACGCTTGAAATATTCACAGAATGTTTAGTTGTATATTCTCTTCAAAAAATAATAATTATTAAATTAAAATAAAATAAATTAAGGGGGGCTCCCATACAACAAACGTGATTTTAGTGCAGTGTTTTGCGATAATGGTACGGAACCCTTCGTGTGCGAGTCCGACTCGCACTTGGCCGGTTTTTTAATGAAGAATATGCCTGTCAAAAAGTGTAATGGAGTGTTGTTATATGATTGTAGTTATAATGTAGAGAAGGCGTACGGTCGGTAGGTTTCATGACTGGTATAAAAGAAGTGTAGGGTTTCCTTGCGTGATCGCATCAGAAATGTGGATATCCGCAGGAGAACCAAAGTTACCGATATATCCCGAAAAATTGCGAAACGCAAGTGGCAGTGGGCAGGGCACATTGCTCGCAGAACGGATGGCCGATGGGGCTGAAAAGTTCTGGAATGGCGACCACGAACTGGAAGTGATGCGTTGGAAGGCCTCCCACTAGGTGGACCGATGACCTGGTTAAGGTTGCGGGAATGCGCTGGATGCGAGACGCACGGGATTGGTCAATGTGGCGACGCCTGGGGGAGCTATGTCCAGCAGTGGACGTCTTTCGGCTGAAATTATGATGATGATGATGATATGTAGGGTAATCTATGCGTTGGAAGGAGTTAACTTTTAGCATTTCCCGTCATGCAATTTCAAGTGGAAGCAGAGTAGTTTTGGCAGCTACACCCCAACATGAAATGCAGTAAGTTAGAAGCGATTGACAGAGGGCCCTGGAAACTTTAAAAAAAATTAAAATATCTGCTACATACCGGAAATTCTTTAAAACAGATGAGTTTTCTCTTCTTCTCTTCTGCACTTAAGTTCAGCGATGAGTCCAGTATGACGACCAAATATTTAACCTCCGATTTCCTGATCAGACAAGGACAATTACATGTAGTAGCATTTGTTGGGTGGAAATGAACATAGTGTGATTTAAGGGTAAGTTCTATGGGGGTTTATAAGGATTTTGTGTTGTACATGTCCTTTTATGGACATGTACAAAGTTTTGCCTGAGTCAGTGATGTCCCATCCCATACAAAGAAACCGTGCCGACGTACTGTACTGATTATTTTTTGTACGTCAATCGCGTTCGGTTCCGTTCCACGGATATAGATGGTGATCTATCTATCGCCGTAGAACGGAAAGGAACGCGATCGATTAACAGAAAATAATCGGTATAATCAGATGAAAAACAACACTTACTTCGGCATGGTTTCTTTGTATGGGATGAGGCATCTGTATGCTAGTATTATATTATCTGTGCCTGAGTTTAGGGTGAGAACATTTTATTTCAGCCATTCTGACACCGTCCCCGTTGAAACCGTTCTGTGTTCTGTGTCAACGTGAAGATGTTTTCCCAATTATTAGCAGAAAATAGCAATGCTGTGTCGTTAACATTGGAAATAATGATACCCTGCTCCACGTTCAGTTCACACAGTAAATACTTACAATCTTACCGATTCATACCTCTTTATCAAATTAGTTTAGATTTCCAAAGAAGTAGAAATTGTGAATTCTAAAAACGACTCTTTCGTTTTCATCTACGCATTTGTACCTACTGCCTATAATTCAATCAGTAAATAGGGTTTTAAAAGGATCTAAAAGATATCACATTGACCGTCTTTAGAACCTTTTAGATATGATCAGTATTCAATTTGTAAATTCTTCAAAATTTTCCATTCATCCTAAAACATTTCATTTCAGGATTTATTAGAACTTTTGTAGACCCTTTTGTGTTCCATTTAAATAGCTATTAGTTTTAACACAATCTAAGTATCAAGTTTTATTTACGAAAGTAAAAAAAAATATTCTGTGCTCTTATCACCGCCGCCACTTACGTATATATCCATATATCATAATATCCATATGGCAAGTTTTTTTCCAAATCGGTTCAGCCGTTAAGACGTGAAAAGGTAACAAACAGCCAGTCAGACAGAATTACTGGATTTATATGGATTTTTTACCAGTCTCTTGACTGCAAACTGAATACAATTTCGAACAGAATACAAAGACACAGAATAATTAATAGTACAAGTACAGAAGAGTCACTTCGTGCAACGATTCATTGAAATAGAGACTCCTGCTAGTAAGCAACAAAATGCAATTCAGCTCGCATAAGCGCTCAGTGCCTAACGTGATATTCACCTAAACGTTGCCGCTCTCTTTTAACGCGTAGCTCCGTCGCTGTCTGGCGCGGTTTGACTCGGCTCGTAAGGGTTGTCGACTTGCCGCTTTCGCTTACGACAACATATTAATTGTCTAATAATAATAAAATTAATATACGGTTGGGTCTAGGTATGCTACATGTCTAAGTAGGTTCATATCTTGTTCGTTTTGTGAACAATTATTGCATTTCTAATAGTAAATAGTTTCCGGCGTAATCGCTTTGCGGAAAACCATATTCTTCAAATAATATATTATAAGGTTGATAACAATTTGTAATAAGGTCATCTCTATTTCGAAGCGCAGAAATGTAAACTAAAAATGTAATCAACCATAGGTATACTCCTATTTGCATTTCAAATACCTACCTACCTATAGATACGTTATAGTAATAAAAAAATAAATCAATTTATATTTGTGAACAACACGTAAATCTAAAATATCTAAGTAGGTAGGTACCTAATTATTAGTATTTCACACACCTATTCATTCTTTTAGGAACACCAAAATGCCTAAATTTTTATACAAAACTCGTACTCATTATGCACCTACTACCGATAGTTACAGAGTATTTATGTAATGATTTAAATAGGTACAACAAAATAGCTTACCTTTCAAAATCTTTCGGTACTTTAAAAAAACTTAATATCGATTCATTGTTCTTTGCTTTATTTAAACACCCGTAAACACAACAATATCTTTTAAAGGCCTAAGAAGTACGTTTAGAAGTCATCGTTCTTTGCTGCATAAATCATAGAATTAATAACGTGGCTAACGTGCGAGCCGAGCGGTAAGCGGCAACCTAATGCGTTATTCCCTCTGCAAGGTACCGCCGGCCGATCGTACCTAAACTGCGGAGTGACACCCCCCTGACAAAGAATTGTATGCTTGTTACTTGTAGGTAGCATGCAGAAAATTCTTGGTATTCTCTCTTCCCGTTAAAATGTGGCAAGGTTATACATTTCAAAAGGAATCCGGGTTAAAGCAGCGTATCAAAAGGAAAAGCTAGAAAGTTAAAATAAATAAAATTTCATTTAGGTAGTATTTTCACTATATACAGTTTGTCTTGGTATGGTCATGTGATGAGGAGGGATGAAACGCATATTACTAAAAGAGTTATGAATATGAATGTGGATGGATGGAGAGGGAGAGGAAAGCTAAAGGTGATATGTATGGACTGTGTGAGGAGTGACATGAAAGAAAAGGGAGTCAGTGAGATCGTGACGGGGGACAGGACGGTATGGAAGAAAAAATCGTGTTGCGCCGACCCAAACTAACATGGGATAAGGGTAGGCAGAAGAAGACTATTGATGTTTTGTGAAATTGCCTTGCAGATATCCGAAAGACTATTCCTTTTTAGGGTTCCGTACCCAAAGGGTAAAAACGGGACCCTATTACTAAAACTTCGCGATCCGTCTGTCTGTCTTCCTCCAGGCTGTATCTCATGAACCGTTATAGCTAGACAGTTGAAATTTTCACAGATGATGTATTTCTGTTGCCGCTATAACAACAAATACTAAAAACCGTATAAAATAAATATTTAGGGGGGGCTCCCACACAACAAACGTGATATTTTTGCCGTTTTTGCTCGATATTAATAACGGCAACAGGTAGACGCTTGAAATATTCACGGAATGTTTAGTTGTATATTTACTTTAGAAAATAATAATGATTAAATTAAAATAAAATAAATTAAGGGGGCTCCCATACAACAAGCGTCATTTTTTTTGCAGTGTTTTGCGATAATGGTACGGAACCCTTCGTGTGCCAGTCCGACTCGCACTTGGCCGGTTTTTTTACTTCTTATGCATCGCACCTAAATAGCAAAATATGGGAGTACACGCTAAGTTACCTTTGTTTAATTTTAGAGAAATACAGATGCAATTGGTAGGTACTCTGAACAATCTCAGTGGTGGCCCATAGTTTGTATGATGACATTACGATATCCTCCCTAATACATTCCTATATTATGGTTGTTAAACTGTGTAATTGATTAACTCATGATCGGCGCAACGTCAGTGTGCCATTGTATTTTACGGGAACACCCAAATACCGAAATATTTTATTCCGAATTTCGATATTCCGAATTTCAAAAGTACGAATTTCAAAATACCTAAGAATTATAATGACTATTATAAAAAATCACGAAATTTGTTTTACCGAAAGTCGTAAATGCGATTTGTTAGTTTTCCGATTTTCATACGTTCGAAGAATCAAATGATCGAAGGGTTCTTGGTCCGAAAAACGACATTACGATTTTAAATACTTCGAATAAACTAAAAGTCAACATGTTGTGCCAAAATTTTGTGTCAGAAACGAAACGCTGCAAAACCGACTTCACGCAGTCTTGTCTGCCCTACTCTAGAGTGTAATTTTAGCTCACGTAGGCGCGGAGGGGTGGGGCGGCCCGTGAGCTGCGGAGCAGGTGGTTCGAAGGCCCGCCGCCGCAGCTGAGGCTGGCAAGCCGAAGCTGCGGTGGTGAGCGTTAAAACCATCTGCAACGATAAGCTCTCGTGGGACTGCCCAAACTCCGCAGCGCCGGAGCCGTGACAGAAATAATGCTTGCTGCATGTTGCTTGCCTGCTTACATGTTGCTTGCATGTTGCATGCCTGCTTTCATGTTGCATGCTGCGTGTCTGCTTGCACGCTGCATGCCTGTTTATTTTTATTTTTTGTTTATTTGTCTTGCTATTCAGTTTTACAAAGCGTTTTTATTTCGAAATCGGTATTTTAATAATCAGAATTCATATTTTTGATGTTTCGAATTATCATTAAGTCGGACTTTTGCTATTCAATCTTTTAAAATTCGGTATTTTGAGAATAGTAGTTATAAATGTTAGGAATATTGAAATTTAGGAATTATAAAATCAGGGGTAATCAATGATAAGTCGGAGTTGTTATATTCGGAATTTTGAACCATTCGGAATTATGAAAATCGGTATTTTGAAATTCGTATTTGTGACTGACGGAATAAAGGTTTTCGTATTTATGTAGTGTACCCGTATTTTACACCACTCGTTATTATGATACAACATTTCCATAGTTCCGTTACGAAACTAAGAGTCCCTTTTTAAACCCTGACGGAAAAAGAGGGGTGTTTTAAGTTTGACGTGTGTACCTGCGCGTTTGTGTATTTGTGTATCTGTCAGTGGCATCATAGCTCCCAAACGGATGAGCCGATTTTGATTTAGTTTAAAGTGTTGCCACGGCCAGCCAGCGGAATTGATGGGCAGGGGAAGTCGGGTTCGAAATAACAAAACTGCGTCCAAATCTCCTCGTTTATTAAAGGTTTATAAAGGTGCCTAAAACAATAAAAATTATAAATGATTACAAAATGGATACTCGTTCAAGCCTCAATACATAGACACAATTACAAAATAACTTACCCAAAGGGCACCTTGAAGTAGGTACTAGAAATCACAATATAACGCAATACACACAGTTCATAAACCGAATATATTAATATAATATAATAATTTTTCCTATATAAAATTTAAATTAATGCCTTGAGCGTCAGCAGGCCAGAGCTATTTTTCTTGACAGCTCCCTTGAAAAAACGAGGCTTTTTGACAGACATTCCATCAATGAATTTTGAATTTTTATTTTTAAGAGATCGCCAAAATGATTTGAACCAAAAAAAAAGGTCGACATGGTCACAGTGTGACATTGTCGGGATTGTTCTTAGCTATGTTTGATGAATATCGGTGGTTCAGCCGTTCAAAAGTTATGGGAAATCGGGGGTTTTGGAAATAAAGCTTATAAATACCTCGCTTAGACATAGTAGCATTCTATCAGTGATGTATCAGTGTAAAGATAATCAAATAGTGTGATATGTCCTTTTTACCCGATGCGAAGGAGGATAATGTGTGTGTATCAGTCTGTGTATGTATGTATGTTCTAGAGAAAAAACGTGTTAGCCGATTTCCATGATTATACATCAATCGCTTCGTCTTAACCTTGCTAGTGTCACTAGCTACATGAATATTGGAAAAAGAAAAATGGCGGTTTTTGGGCGCCATATTGTAGGGGTCCCAATTTTGGAATGGAAGGAATTATCCCACCTATATTACGATTTGGATAAAAGTTCCTCCCAGATGTCAATATGTGGTTTACATAATCTAGAGATTTTCTCACGGTCACCCCGTGTTAAAAAGTACGCGTCCATGGTCGGTGGTGCGAAATAGTATTTTGCAGCACGTCGCTGCACTTCAAGGTCGACCGGAAGTACGGCAGCAAGTACCGGTAAGGCCTCAGTACTAACCGTCCTGTATGCTATGCATAAGAATATCAAAACTAAACGCTAACTTTGAAGAAATTTACGTCGTACCGCCCCTATTGTGGCCCTATCAGCCCAAAAAGGTGCCCCATAAATAGTCTTTAAAGTTAAAAAAGACAGACTCCACGTAGATTTTGATATTCTCGTTAAGGCATAGAAGTTCTTTTTCACCGACTATTTTAACATGATCTATAAATGCAAAACTACCTACTAACACTAGACCAAGATAGCACACTGACTGTTTTCTTTTTACGGAAATATTATTAAATTTAATAGTAGGACATAATTTAAGATTACCTTTTAAAATGAGTGTTTTGTGCGGAGCAAAGGTCGGTTTCGATCGCCCCACTGAGATATTAATCGTAGACAAGTGTCAGCCAAGTTCTCGAGTCCATTTCGAATACTTGATTGAATGATCAGAAGACTGTCGTCCGTTTAACCGGTTAATGAACAGCCGCTTGGAAGCAGAATCGCGAGGAAATCATCAAAGCCTAAATTCCATAAAGGCGGACCAATAACCCAACCCTGAGGACATCCCATGGTGAAAGACATGGAACGATGGCCGAGTTTGAGTTTCGCGGAACCATTTAAAAAGTAAGAATAAACTAGATTATATATATATATATCTATAGCAGCCCCGAGTTTTCATTTTAAGTAATAGCATTGGCCACTATGCGTTATCAAAAGCCCCAGAAATATCTATAAAAATCCCAATTACGTATCATCAACATGTTCAGATGTATTAACTATTTTCCTAACAGTAAGGGCCGCGTCTACGGTAGATTTTCCCATAGTGTAACCGAATTGATTGTTATGAAATTTTGGTCCGTCCGGTATCAAATGTGGAACTATAAGGCGCTCCAGGAGTTTTCCTAAAGATGGAAGTAATGTTATGGGTCGGTTAACGACTGTAAACGGTTAAAATCGCATCACCGGCTGTTTTACACGCTTCTATAATTATCCGATTAGATATTTTATCTTCATCTGATGATTTGTATAGAGCAGTGGTGGCCCAGTGGTATAGAGCAGTAGTGGCCCAGTGGTATCGGCCGTACTTTCAAGTTGTAGGTCGTGGGTTCGACCCCAGGCAGGCGCTTTACTTTGTGTAAATTATTTCATCACCACTGCTCTCAAAACGGTGAAGGAAAACATCGTGAGGAAACCGGCATGTCCTAGAACCAAAAATTCGAAGACATGTGACATCCACCAACCCGCACTGGGCCCGTGTGGTGGATAACGGCCCATTCCCTCTCACAGAGAGGAGGCCTGTGTCCCAGCAGTGGGAACATTAATAGGCTGATGATGTGATGTGATGATTTGTTGAGTGGTAACCTCTTGACAACATCAATAAATTCGTCAGTGGATGGAAGGTCTGATGCTGGTGATTTAGGTGGTACAGGTGCCCATGCTCTGATCTTTTGATGGTAGTCGTTGTCATTAGCAAATAAGTCATCAGGTATAAGAGTCTTCAGCAAAACTACAGTTGTTTCCTCAATACCGGTGGTGTGTTTATTATTTACTTATTACATACTTTGCAGCTGCAGTTTTGACAATCGATATCGCTGAAAGAATGTCTAGAGCAGGAGATGAGCGTCTACCTATAATTATGCGACTGATGTTTTAAACCCATTATCAAGTTGATAGATACGGCAGCTAGCACAGTGAGTCGTTATAGTCAGGTGTATATGGCGACGTACGATTGTGTCGTTTTTGGTGCGAAATTAATCGACAATGGATCGCACGCGACTACACAATACTTACGTAGGGCGCACACGTACGTATGCGATCGGCAATGCAATACATTTATAACTATCCATCCTACGAATAATATAAAATGTAAAAACCTGTAAAATGTCTGTAAAATAATCATGCTTCAACGGTTGAACAGATTTAGATAAATGTTGACCTGAATAAGGACATGAGTCGGTATTTTTTATTTCAGTAGTACATTCCCATGAGATAATTCTTGAGTATCACGAAAAAAACGAGTTTGTTATTTACTGGGTTTTTACCCGTTGCTTTGCTCTCGTGGCTTGTGCCACAGAGACGAATGGACTACTTTTTTGTGCTTATACTATTATAACAAAGTCACTCTTTAAATACATAATTATAAACATGTAATTTTACCTCTTTGTCTCTCTTCTTTGGCTTCAATATTTACACAGAAACATTGCTTCTATTAACACAGACCGTAAAATAGCTGACTGAACTGAACATTTTCATTAAGTTAATGAATGCAACAAAGAAACCGTCGCGTCGTCTTGCTGAAAATGTTCCGGTTTTGCAACATTGAATTATGTCCAAAATTGTAGCTGAATGAAGTAAGCATTTTAATGTCCATGTCTCCGGTGTTGGGAAAAAGTTAGTGTTCTAAAAGTTAGGCAAGCTTACCTTGAGAATTGTCGAGGCAGTGTTTCCAGGGCATATTCTCAAAAAATTCGGAAACCTTATGGCACAAGTTTTAAAGTTATAAGCATCAAGTACTTACATTTACATGCCTTACTGCCGCACGCAGAGTCATTTAACGGTTACTTAAGGCACTCCTTAGTATAGATTTTGTACCAAAAATATTATGAATAAGGAGAGCTTTAAGTAATTATCGTTAACGTCTCTAAGTGTGGCAGTGAGTATGTTAACCAAGCTGCAATCACTTTTCAAGAAATGATTGCTGTGATTATTTAAATTACTAAATATAAAAACCCAAATACCAATTAAACGAAAAATATTTAACAAAAAAATTTGCTGACTTCCAAAACATAACACTATCTTTTCTTTTCGGACAAATAACATTCTTTTCGAACATTGGTGTCTATTTTGACACATCTTCCGAAACGAAAGTTGTTTTTCGCTTTGTGGTGTTTTGTTTTGGAAGTTGGTTTAATTTTTTTGTTGGAATAGTTATTTATGCTACAAGTGCGGAATGTAGGTGATTTCCGATGAGTGGCATTTTTATTCACGAGCGAGCGAAGCGAGTGAGTTGCTGATGTCATTTATTAAAGAGTTATGTTGTATATCTCCGAAGTTCTTCATCAGATCTTCACTAGAATTAATATGGAACCAATTTGGACCAACATACTCTATCAAACAAAACAATAATTTTCAAAATTGGTGCACAACTGACGGATAAATCGGTGAACCATCTTGGAAAGTAGGTTAAAAATGATCTACTATCAAAGTAGAAAATTCCTATTCTACGATAGCTGTTATCATCATCAGCCTTTAGTAGCCTCTGGACATTGATCTTTCCTATTGCTATTGCACTTACTCATCCATACATACTATCAGCCACCGTGCGAAGATATCACTCTACCTAGCCTGAGAATTCAATATTCTCATTCACTTACCAAAAAAATGTCTAGAATATTTAGCACCAATTCTGTTTAACTGAGTTATAATTGCATTAGTAAACGTTCGGAAGGTGAAAAATAACTTCCTTTTCGGAATTCGGTGTTATAAAACGAAGAAATGAAAACAGGAACACCGACTGCCGCAATTGAAGTTATTTTTCATTTAGAAGTGTTTTTTGGAAGTCGGTTGTATTTTTTTGTTTTTAAACCTCGTTAAAGGATTTTCGTACGAAGGTTGCAAACAGTTTAGAGATTTTTATCAATAAGATTGTCTATCTTAGCATCTCCGTTTTACCTTTTGAATCAATCGCAAGTGTGCGCCCCCCTTCGACCTAAGTAGTGGCGTTGATTAAGGAAGTCATTATTGGCACGCTCAGACACACAGACCATACTAACAATGGTCGACCGCGAATAAATGACGGCCACTCTGTTTATTTCTCTCTAATGTTGTTGGGTAGTCTGCAGACTTTGAGGGCTTTAGAGTAAGTGGTTCTCAATTGAGACATCCGGCACAGTGGAATTATTAGGTTTGCCCGAAAAAAGTCATATCTGCAATTTAGACCTTCAGGTTTACTGTCGGCATGTCAATGTTTTCTTTGTGAACAATTTAGTTTAGCAAGGTAGTATCGATCTCGAATCATGTGTGGTTGGTTTCACGCGGCATTGTACTGAATAATTTTTAGGGTTCCGTACCCAAAGGGTAAAAACAGGACCCTATTACTATGACTCCGCGGTCCGTCTGTCTGTCTGTCTGTCACCAGGCTGTATCTCATGGACCGAGAAAAAAGGAGTCAGTGCCCACTCAACCCGATTAGACTCAACCCGAAGAATAATACCAGAAATTTTACTACCATTTGTACAGTCAGGCAAAGTGTTATTTAGTCCTAAATAACTTATTAATTTATTATGCATTGAATATTTTGTTTTGATACTTAATTTATCCTGGTAGTAAGAGATATCGTTTAAAAAATGTAGCTTTATAAAGATAACCTCTCCCTCGCTTAAACCGGTTTTCTGGAAACAATAGACGAAGCGGCTCATATATATTTTTCGAACTTTTTTTTGCAAAAATGCAATTATGTAGGGTGCCGGTATGATAAGAAAGTAAAGTATGTATGGTTAGTTTGTCATTCACAATGTCAGGTGAAGGGCCTTCTCAGGACAGAGTGCGTAAAAATTATGAATTAATTTCCAATCAACGTGGCCAACGCAAACGTCGGTCATGTATTCCGGAAATACACCTAAAAGCTTTAATATTTTAATTGTGTTGTTCCTACCTAGTCCTGTATTCTTTAAGATACCTAATGTTTATTTTTTAAAGATAATTAAGTAAATCATATTTTTTTTATATTTTAGAACCTACTTGTTAACCTAATAATTATAATCACTTATCTAATAATACCACCGTGCCATTAGCTATAAGATTGTAATGATAATTAACAATAATCTACTAAGTACAAAGCGTATACTATATTAAAAAGCATAAGTATTTACTTGTTTAATTATTCATCTATTTATCCAAACATTATTTAAATTATATATTCTCTGTGGTGCAAGCGTTAAATCAACACTTTCCTGCCTGACTGTACTTCGACTTTTTTACGCATAAAAAAACATAACTCTGCAGGTATTTTTCTTCGGGTTGAGTCTAATCGGGTTGAGTGGGCACTGACCCGAAAAAAGTAGAAAGAAAGAAAGATTTTTTCACAGATGATGTATTTCCGTTGCCGCTATAACAACAAATACTACAAAACAGAATAAAATAAATATTTAAGTGGGGCTCCCATACAACAAACCTGATCTTTTCTCCGTTTTTTGCAATAATGGTACGGAACCCTTCGTGCACGAATCCGACTCGCACTTAGCCGTTTTTTAACAGTATCAACAGCGGGATGTTGCCGTTTGATTTCATCATAATACTGCAAAAAACACGTAGCAGAATATTTTAAAATATTGCTGGTGGATGTTTACTGCCAAACAATTCTGGTAAATTGTCCACTAGGCCAGCCTAGAACACATTTTGCTTAGGAATTTAGTCAACTATGATTTGGGTATCTACAGGGTATGAATATTTTGTCTAACAAATTTGGTTCTTTATTGGCAATGTATGTTTTGTAGACCCACACAAAGTGCTATCTAGGTAAACACCCTTCACTGTTAATATACAAGGGACCTTGACAAAAACTTTGAGTATCGTCGCCATAGTTGACTCAATAACAGTAAATGTGACACGATATTCAGTAAAGTTATTACGACAGAACAATAGGAATACAACAAACTACATGTTTCCTTTGTAACTATTACATAGCATTGTGTTTCAAAGCATTAAGGCTTGAAACAATATTGGTTTTGGCTGAAAATGTACAAGAACTATTAAGGGTGATTACATCATTTGATATCCTTTTAATAGGTTTGCGATCGTGTGTAAATTAGAGTATTAATATTAATTAATTTGACTTTTGTAAACCCGCATAATAAACACCAGTCTTAATTCCTGAACTAAAAGTAAGATATCAAAATCAAATTGAATTGGACGAGAATTTTTCATTTTGTCAACATATAGATTTCAATTTAACCATAATTTAAGAGCTGCTTTGACAGAAGCTTTCAAATGAGAGGTGGTTTATTCAAATGGCCTAAGAACTTGTAGTCAGTACAGCATCAGAAATGTATTTTTCTGTACATTCATTTCACATCCGTTATTTCAGTATTCAGCTATTCACCCTCTTTATAGCCATAACAATACTTTTCACAAAGACTACACAAAATCTATTATGTTGTCTTTCCTTACGCTAATAGCTAAGAAGAAAGAAAGGAAAGAAGAAGAAGAATAAGAAGAAAAAGAGAAGAAGAATAAGAAGAAATATAAACAAACGAAGAAGATTAAGAAAGAACAACATAAGACAACAAGAAGAATTAGAAACTATTCGGCTTTCTAAGTTTCAAAAGATAGGTGGCTTCTTATCTTTAGAAATATTTACCTAGTACCTAATACTATTAGAAATTAAGAGTTAAGTACATCATTTAGAGGCGATTTAGAAACAGTATTTGATAGAATAAAGCGGAGGCTACATAAAGGAATATCTAGAGAACATAACGGCTACACAAAGAAATTCTATCTAAAAAGACCTTTTGAACGATTTTAATAAAATATCGTAATAAAGGGACTAAAGACGGGTAGGCAATTTCCGTCCCGAACTGTTGAGAAAAGGGATCACGAAAACAAAATCTTATGAATATATTTAAAAGCTTTAAGGAGCTCTTAAGCAGTTAACACGTTTTTAAGTGAAAATGAGCGAAAAACAGCGTTTTACATAATTTATGCGTCTCCACTTAGCAGTGAACTTCGACCACTGAAGTGAAGCTGCTAAAACCAGTGAGATGGTTAATAACTTAATAAAAATCACTGTTTTTGGAGATTTTGGTTGGTATCATTTCTGCCATGCCTCGGAATCATAGATAGACTGAGTTTTTCCTACTTAACAGACAATAGAGAAGTAGACTAAAACATAATTGGAAACACTCGTTACATATTTTTACCGCATTTTCCTGCTAATAAAGTAACGTATATATATCTAGGGTACCTACCCTAACAACGAGTAATTTTCTTAAACATTCTGGCCTATCTGTTTTATTTTGATGCTATATACAGTCTTCGTCATCATGACAGCCCGAAACGTGCCCAGCAATGGGTGATTGATGGAAATAGAAGTATAAAGTATGGATAAAAGTATGGCAGAAGAAAGAGGAAACTCCCTGTGCTTCTCATTCAGGTGCCGGGAATAATAATTACGTTCTATTTCTTAATAAAAGTGACGGGGAAGTTTATCTCACTAACTCTAATTAATACAAAAGACCTTACTTAATGGTATTTAGAGGTCCTTTATGTAGTGACGCAGCTGCAGATTAATTTCGCAGTTCGGACACCCAAATAATAAATTGGATTGTCCGATGGCCATAGATTACCTAACAGTAAGCACTTGAATAGGCTGTCTGGGTCCAAATATGGACATCTGTAGATATGCAATGTCATTGATATTTAATTTTGTAATAGTGCTGTAGAATTGCTTGTAGAATACTAATGTGGGCTATTAGTGAAAATAATAGTAATGCTAAAACACGTGCTAATGCCATCTGATGCCAAAATAGTTTGACTTGTTTTGGCCTACTGCGAAACCTGGCCAGAAAAATGAGTCTTATTTTACTTATTTCTGTTTTAAACCCGAAAACCACCGTCCTCCGATTTTGCAAAGTGGGTGATTATGACTACACTCGTGAAATCATACCATTGGGTCGTGTATGACTTCTAATTATATGGTGATAAATTCCTTGTGATCGAATCTGAAGCGAGGTGATCCGGCAGAGAACCAAAGTTGTCGACATAGCTCAGAGAATAAACAAGCTGAAGTGGCAATGGGCCAGCCATATTAGCCGTAGAGCCGATGACCATTGGGGTACACGGGTTCTTGAGTGGAGACCGCGAACTGGTAAACGTAAGGTAGGACGCCTTCAGGCTAGGTGGAGCGACGATCTTCGCAGGGTGGCTGGTAGCAGCTGGATGTGAGTTGCCAAAATTCGAAGCGTGCAATTGGATAGGCCTATATTCTATAGGCTATAGGCTGATGATGATGATGAAAATCCTTGTGTGAAAAAGCTGTGTTTAATACCCTAGTTTTGGTAATCGCGACCAATACATATCGTTACTCACTAAATCCCCCACATGTTATATTAGATATGTGTGACTACTGGCCAATAATAAAATTAAATACCCTTTCTGATAATAATACGGACACAAATCCTTGGGTCACCAAGTTTCCTTAAAGACATCTTGGTGAAACTAGGAGGCCTTATCTGCTTCTGGTGGGCTGGTCGACATGAGAGCCGCTGATGGTTCACCACTCAAGAAGTAACTGCGGAAACCAAAATATCGATAAGATACATAGACCTTTTCTCTGAAAGTAACGGAGAGGATTAAATTGATCTCAACTCCTAATACTACTGAGTAGCACGATCGTCTCGGGATGCAAATCTGCCAACTACAAGAGAAGTCCATCTGACTGAGAGTGACGGCTGACGTGACTACGTTTCCAATGACGCCCTGTTTTTGACCAGGGTCGTAGGGATTGAAGATATTCAGGGTTGTATATATAGCGATACACATATGCCAAAGTTCTGCATGCACAAAATGTACAAAGGCGGACTTAATGCCTTAGGCACTCTTTACCAGTCAACCAAGGGTGGTGTAGAGATAACATGGCAGGTGCATTGTTCAATAATAAAAATAAAACCAGTTATTATATAACATACTAAAATAGGTAAAATACACGTATATATATATTGAAAATAATATATACTTATATAAATATATATACTTATAAAGTAACAGAAAAGAAGAAGGTGAGATGACTCTGCTTAGTTGTTGTGATTTTTGTTTTGTATAAAATGATGAATACGGCGGCCCATCCACGAAAATAAAACGGGTGTATATCCGCGCTTTTTCTTTTTGGGGGTAAACCGAAAACTACATGAAACAGAACTAAATGTGTAATAAAATCCATGAAAGTTTTATCTACCTGAACTAAAGTATGAGTACCTACCTAATTCAAATGACTGATGACAGTCTACCTAAGTACTTAAAAACTTTGAGAACAAAAACAGAAACGACCCAAAAACATTATTTGAGTGCGCACTTATAATTAGGTAAATGTAGGAGGCGTAGGTAAACCTTTTACAAATAAACAATCCAAAACTTTTTCTCTCACAACACAGTTTAAAAACTTTTTTATTGTATCATACAAAAACTTCTTCAAAACCTAAAGAACTGTTGTACCAAACTTCTACAAACAACATAAAAATTATATAACCCCCGTGTTTCATTTCACACGGCTTGTGAATAAAAACGTCTGGGAACAAATCAAATAACTTAGTTCCCGAAAAGTCGTGAGACAAGATGACGAGTTTTCTGAAGAACTGTTTTTCTAGGAAAAGTAAATCTGACGTGCAACTTTCGTCCAAGGTTGGTTGGGAATATTTTTGCGAGAATTTATTTATTTATTTAAGGCACATCAAGAATACAGACACAAACATGGACTTATTACATTTCATAAGGTCTTATACTGGTATTTATGTCAATAACAGACGTGCACAACATTTACAAAAATAATCTCACATAATACAAAAATTCAATAAAAATTCTAATATACACAGAGGATGAATGAATTAAAGGCAAATTTACAATATAATATAAATACATGTCACAATTTATGAGATTTAAAATAAAATTATAATAATTTAGATTAATTAAATGAAAACAGTAGGCTAAAAATTTGTATTAACTTAAAATAAAATAATTCACAGATAGCAAATATCTTTTGTTTTGTTTTCTTGGATGCTAAGCCCAATTGTGATATGTTCGCGGATGATTGGAAGAAGATTTTGTCTGTATGTCTGGAGTATTGTGAGATGAGCGTATGACTGCCGTGTAATTATAGATATTATCATTGTTGTTTATTTTTGTATTTAATTTTTTTATTTTCATGTTTTTTATTTTTTTGTAAACATGTCTTTAACTAAAGTAATTGGCCTATGGCCGTGTTATGTTAAAGTAAATAAATAAATAAATAAATTTGCTTTCTTTTCCAACAACTATCATTTGAGCCGAGTAGGGCGGTCATGAAAAATGTCTAGGTTTAAAAGCTCACACCAAGCATTATATGTTGCAGGCAGCCTTGCTATTGGGAAGAATGATATAGAACTAGCTTTTTATTAGCTAGCATAGAACCCTGAAACTATCCCAAGGGAACATACTACTGGGATAAAAAGTATCCTATATCATAAGTCCTAACCAAAGCGTGTGCCAAGTTTCAATATTTTATTATAATTGAAATGACAAAAGTTTTAATCGTTCTTATAATAGAGAGATTAGATGGTGAACGAAGGAAAAGACAACGTCTGGGACAAAGCCTGGAGTCTGAAAACTAAGCTACTTTCAAAGCTCGGCTCAGCGTAGAAAGTCTGTAGAAAGTCCCACAGTGCAATAACATTTTTTCCTTGAATCAAGTGTCGCCTAGTGTTAGTGAAAACGTTTATAGATAGTTCAACTCACCTGTGCGCGCGACGCCATGTGTGCGTGACCTTGTAAATTACATTTTTACATTTGTGTGGCAGTGACGCGGCAGTCGTCGTCCGAGCAAACAACCACCCACATGTCGCCACGCGCGCAGATGAGTTGAGCTATCTATAAGCACTAAGTACCATGGCCAAACCGGGATATCCAACGGCTATAGGTACTCAGATCCTGTCCAAGAACATTTTCAAATCTTTCAGGTGTACGATGTAGATACTTACGATGCAACGTTTGCCATTCCACGAGCAATCCTCCGACTAGTTGGGCTTCGCATCACCAGGGATGATTCTACTTATGTCAGGTTAGTAGAAACCCAGGTGCTTTAGAAAAGAATAAAAACCGGCCAAGTTCGTGTCGGGCCACGCGCGATAATACGGTTCTGAAGTTGCATAATAATGCGGACTAAAAAGAGGGTTTTGTTGTTGTTATATGAACAGTAGAACGGTTTCAGCGGCTCACAAAGTCTAAAAACGGGCCCACATACAAACGGGCCCATGATGGTTTTTTTTAATCTATATTCTCGCGTTTGACCACTATCTCGTCTGATTGTAAGCGATGATGTGGTCTACGGTGAAGCACGTTTGCCTAGATGTAATCTATTCACTCTTGACTTAAACTAAATAAGGACTAACTGGTAACTGAAGAAGGAGTTATAAAATCCAACTACGCAACTGAAGTTAGAAAAATATTATCTATTTGAGTACCACCGCGGGTGCGAATTGCGAAAGGAGCCGATATGAGCGCGCGTTAGAGCCACGGGGAATGGTACAGTTCGTTCCTGGATCCTTGCGTGCACGCTCCTTGTTTATTTCTCTTTCGGAATTAGAAAAAAATCCTATGTATTCACCTCTAATCTCCTCTAATACCGCAGATTAGAGGTGAATCCTCTAATCTCCGGTATTCACTATTTCATTCTGGAAAGTTTTACGCTACTCAATTAGTAGTGATGAAGTCGTAGTAGTGGTCGAATATTGACTTTATAGAAGGATATCGACAAAAGAAAATAAGTAATTTGCTTGGAAATCGAATCTAATTTGACTTTACTTTTAGGTTTTAATTATAAAACGTCGAAAATACTTCAGCACTAACACAAAATAGACTCCGCGCGCATGCGCCGTATGGACTACAGACTGGTACTGCCAACGACTCCAACCACTAAAATGCGTTATTCGAGCTTAAACATTATTAATTTAGAAATCATTATTATTAAGGAGGTTATTATTTTATTTTTGTATATTTTTACATGGTTTATATATATCTATGGTTTATATATATCTGTTTTACACAGCTAACAACGTTATTTAAATAATTTTTCAATGGCATTTGTACAAAATTTTTACTGTTCCAAGTTGGTCGACTATTACTCGTAAACTTGTAAAGCCTTGTTATCCGTGATAATTTTTCATTTAATTTCGTTATATTTACTACTGCCATTAATTTTTTCACATAGCCAAGAGCAACCATTTCGATGGCAGGGGAGGGGGACACTTGACTCTAACATAAATTTGCAACTTAAAGCTTAATTTTACGCAAACGAATCTCTGAATCGAAAAATAGTTTTAATAAACCCATAATAGTTTTAATGGCCTATCCAACGATACCCCACACCATGGGATAGATGAGAAAAAAAAATACATCCCCACTTTACGTCTATGGGAGATACCCGAAAAAAAATATTTTTCATGATTTTATGTTACCACTTTGTCGGAATTATTAATATGTATATACATGCCAAATTATAGCTTTCTAGTACTTAGATTATCTGAGCTAAGCTGCGGACGGACAAACGGACAGAGCGAAACTATAAGGGTTCCTTGTTGACTTCGGAACCCTAAAAACAAATATAGTTTAGTATTGCCCAAATATAAAAAGAACGCATCAAAGTTTTAGTATCTTGGCAGGGGGGTGTCACTCCGCAGTTTAGGTACGATCGGCCGGCGGTACCTTGCAGAGGGAATAACGCATTAGGTTGCCGCTTACCGCTCGGCTCGCACGTTAGCCACGTTATTTATATTATGTAGCAAATAACGATGACTTCTAAACGTACTTCTAAGGCCTTTAAAAGATATTGTTGTGTTTACAGGTGTTTAAATAAAGCAAAGAACAATGAATCGATATTAAATTTTTTTAAAGTACCGAAAGATTTTGAAAGGTAAGCTATTTTGTTGTACCTATTTAAATCATTACATAAATAATCTGTACCTATCGGTAGTAGGTGCATAATGTGTACGAGTTTTGTTTAGGTAGGTTTAGGTAGTTTTTTTTACGAATTTTGGTGTTCCTAAAATAATGAATAGGTGTGTGAAATACCTAAATAGGTACCCACCTACTTAGATATTTTAGATTTTCGTGTTGTTCACAAATATAATTTGATTTCTTTTTTTATTGAATGGTCACAGTTTTGTTAACATAAAAATAAACGCTTTATATCCAGTTTAAAATAAATTATAATTGCCTAAGTAGTTACTTACTTAGCCTATGAATTTACCAATAGCCTGAGTAAGTGTACGCACTTGTTAAAGTTAACGTTTGTATATAAAACTAGGTACTTACTTATACCTAACGAACAAACAAAAAATATTTCGTAAGAGTTCTTCAAGCCAACTTTAAATAAACTAACAAAAACTATCACTAAAGAGTAAACAATGAGGTAGGTACCTATACTCAATTTGAAATAACATTAGACGTCTTTACAACTCGTTTTACAGCCCGTTCAACCGATTTTGTGTTCTATCTCGTACACATAAGGATGATATAAAAAGCACAAATCTGTTACCAAAACCAACTGTTTGCTTCCATTTGTCGTATCACCAACGCAATAGAAGTCAAAATCGATTGACCGGGCTGTAAAATGGGCTTATTTAAATGTCTAATGTTATAAGTAAATGAAGTTTAGGTAACCTAGTTTTCATTTGTTAAGTACCAAACAAAATGACGGCCTATAATATTCATTGTCTATCTACCTACTTGACCGTGTAATCATAGGCATCAAACATAAGAAAGATTACGTGGTTAAGTAGGTAGATAGTGGATGTAAGCGAAAGCGGCATGTCGACAACCCTTACGAGCTGAGTCAAACCGCGCCAGACAGCGACGGAGATACGCGTTAGAAGAGAACGGCAACGTTTAGGTGAATATCACGTTAGGCACTGAGCGCTTATGCGAGCTGAATTGCACTTTGTTGCTAACTAGCAGGAGTCTCTATTTCAATGAATTGTTGCACGAAGTGAGTCTTCTGTACTTGTACTATTATTTATTCTGTGATCTTGGTATGATTTTTAGGCTTCCGTACCCGAAGGGTAAAAACGGGACCCTATTACTAAGACTCCGCTATCCGTCTGTCTGTTTGTCTGTCTGTCCGTCGGTCAACAGGCTATATCTTATGAACCGTGATAGCTAGACAGCTGGATTTTTTATAGATTATTTATTTATTTATGTATCCATGTATAACTTTACAGGTTATACAATAAGAAAAAAAAACGAAACATACATACATACGATGACGGCACAGGACGTCAGTCGTTCGTCCACACTCATACTATTAAGTTAGGCCTTATAAAAGTTTAGAGTAAATTTTATTATGTAATTGTTGTAAGTGTTAGGAGAGAACAATATAGTACGGTTTTATATTATCGTGAATTGTTATTTCATTTGACCACCAGAACACACGCAAACATAGTATCCTAAATTGGTGATGATGATGGTTTTCTGTTGCCGCTATAACAACAAATACGCTATAATATTAGAGTGGGGCTCCCATACAACAAGCGTGATTTTTGTGCCGTTTTTTGCAATAATGGTACGGAACCCTTCGTGCGTGAGTCCTACTCGCACTTGGCCGGTTTTAAATGGTATTATTAATCTTCTTCGCTGAAGTTTTTTATAAAAACTGTTCAGGACCCGTTTAAAAACAGTAGAATTGGTTTTAAGCTCGTTAGCCGGCTTCAGTTCAGATTTTTTTAAAGCGTGATTCTCTAAATTTTTAATGCAAGCCTCCATAATCTTTCAGCTGAATACATTAGCTCAATCTTTCTTACTCACGTTAAACTTAAATCATCCTACTCTTCTGTCGCAGGCCTACTGGAAGAAATTTCTTATGAAATAAACTGTACCTCGCTGTTCTTCTATCTGCTTTATTAAAATAAAAAAAATACTCAAAAACAAGTGAAGTCTGTTTGACGATAGATTCGATGTTGTCTACTCTTCCGAAAATGATGAATCTAATAATCGATTTTTATGTGATATATCACATCAATAATGAGGATTATATTTATTGCAATTAAATGAGCATCATAGTGCACATTTAATTGCAATTTCTGAACAGAGAAATAATATTAGGCCACGAATAGGAGAAATAAATATTAAAATTAGACTATTGAAATTATTTTGTCACTGTTGTCCATCAGTCCCGTTACTATTTGATTGGTAGATTCATGGGAACTAGGAAATAGAACTCGTGATACCACTAATACACATTGTAAGGATTTGAGGACCTGGGGGTGCCTCGGGTTTGAATTCAAGTTCCTGTGGCACCCCCAGGGATGCCCTGCAGGGGTGTCTTGGGTCCGGAATGGGAAAATATTGACACTACAACCAGTATATCATTGCGGCAAGACAAAACAACGAGGATAATAACTTAAAAAGAGCCTATTCCAGGTTACTATGGAACATATTCTACTGGTTCGAGTTCGGTAACCTGTTCGTGGTGACGTGGCTGGAGCTGGTCAACATGGCGCAGACGGCACGGGGCGGCTCATTTCAGGATGCCGTCGAAATCTTCCGCATGATGCCTTGTGTTGGATACCTGCTATTGGGTTCGTTTAGACAGATAATAAATTACAGGATTGATGACATGAGTAATTTCAGCTATTTCAATATCTCGGCTTATTTTTTTTCTCTTCTTTGTCGAATCTTCCCATTATTATGAATCCACGGATTGCAAGAACTTTGCACGTCGTAAAGTTATATAACTTTAAAAGTACCTACCTAGGTACTATGTTTTTATTAAAAATTTAATACTATGAACTTATTAGTTAATTTAAGCTCTTATTTTCGCTATAGGTAATCTTTGCCTCTTTCATTATTTTTATTAACATAATGTTTTTGATAACTCATAGCAACTATGTCTTCGAATTAGCAATTGGTTATTTTTTGCTGATTTGTAGCCTGATCTTGTCAATATTCAACCACAGTAAAAATATACACACAACCATGAATAAATAACCACAGGATAAACTACTACACCGTGATAGAATCTCAAATGAAAATTATCAATACATTTCTAATGTTTCTTTCTAGCAATGGCTAAATCCTACAAGATAGTGTACCACCGCTCCGTGTATGAGAACCTGGTGAGTGAACTGCGCAGCATGTGGCCTCGAGGAGAGGTGTCGGATGAAGAGCATCAGATCGTCAGCAACGCGCTGCGGCACCTCAACTACGTCATACAAGGTATGTCTTTTTATAGACCACAGGTACCAAACATAGACATCTATTTGTAAGACTATGCACTCCTTTAGTCTTCCCGGTTTACCCACCACCCTTATTAATAAACGCGGAGTAAAGTTACGCCAAGCTTGAACCTCGAAAAATGTATGGTTAATATGTAAACTCGAAGTAAAGTTACAACCTATATCAGCTATGTAGCTGATATAGGTTGTAACTTTACTTCGAGTTTATTATTAAGGGGGCATGAGTCAAAGTTCTTTATTTCAATTAGGCCATTAAGCGGTACTCCAGACATATAGACAAAATCTTCTTCAATTCGTCCGCGAACACATCACAATCGGGCTTAGCATCGAAGAGAGCGTTGAGCGCGGCGAGTGTAGGTACGAGGGAAGGGAGACTGGGCTCGAGCGACGACGGTTCGACTCCCTGGTACGGCGAATAATCTGTGCCTCCTACTACGTCTATAATTGACTGGGGCAAAAAGATGGGATAGTTCAGGAGCGTAAGTTTTCTCGTGAAAGATTTTACACATATTTTTGATTTGATAATTTTTCCTTCTGACCTCGAGAGTGTTGTAGCCTAAACAACCTAAGAGGTAGTTAGAAGGGTATAAGAATGGATGCTATCCATATAGACGCTTATACAGATACCTCAGAAAAGCTTTCTGAACCTATTCAAAAAATAAGTGTGTATTTCTTTTCATGAGGGTACCAGACACATGCATTAGACTCCAGCTTACTGCGTACTAGTACATTGAAAATAGATTTGATTGCACTGATGTTCTTGAAATCCTTTGCATTTGGTAGAATGAAATCTAATCGCCTAAATGAATCTTTTGCTACCAATACCAGGTGATCGTGAAACGTTAATCTCATGTCAAAATTGACACCCACATCCTTCATTCCACTTGTCCTAGTAATGGTGCTATAATTAATTTTGTACGCAAAATTGATAGGGTGTCGTGCGCGAGTAAAACTCATGACGAAACATTTTGTAGAGTTAAATTCTATTTTGTTTCTAACACTCCGTTAGGAACAAAATAGATTTTTTTAAACGCGCTTAAGTCACACTGCAGCGTAAGACAATCAAGCTTCAGACTTGACTTCAGAAAAACGTTTCAAATCATCCGCATACTGAGTGACGAAAGGTCCACCACCAGCCACCATTACACCATTATTAGAAACAAGAGTGGTCCCAATATTGATCCCTGACTCACATGTGGTCGACCACCACCATCCCTTATTGAACGATACTTTATCTAGAGCCCACGTCTATATTATCCTCCCTGACAACAAACTCCAGGCTTCCACTCCAGCTATCCAATATCAGTCATTACATTCGTATTAATTAGTACTTCGCGCTAACTCCAATTAACGGGACGCTATCTAGGGGAGCATCAGTCCAGTACCTGCGTGGGAAGACCTAATAATAGTTACTTCCATTCTAATTACAAGTCTTGGAATACCTGTTATAAATAATGTCTGGCTATTTGCTGTTAGGTGCCTTACTGTCTCTTTAATATGTCCAATTGTTTTTATTACATAAGAGGTGTATGGTGATCCTTTGTTTGAATACGCGAATAATTTACCACAACGATGGTCTAGTTAGACTCTGAAAGTTTTGATTTTATAAGTTTTCTACATATTCCATAGTTATTATTAGTATATTATGTAATACTGTATGTTATTAAGTCTAATTAATATTATTTTTATATTTTGTACACTGACAGCCCTAAATTCTTCTCCTATCTTTCAGTCCATCCAAAGGTTGTCTGTAAGAGATTGCCTAGTGCGATAAGACCGCCCATTGTACACTTGTATATTTGAACATTTGTCCTGTATATTTTTTGTGGTGTACAATAAAGTATATATTAATAATAAATAAATATTAAAGGACAGTCAGCCAAGTTACCTTGTTTTGCTGACTGGCTAAAATCTTTAGGTTGAATTTGATAATATTATCTTCAGTGACATAATTCAAGCTCATCATCATCTTAGCCGAAAGACGTCCACTGCTAGACATAGGCCTCCCCAAAGCGTCGCCATACTGATCGGTCCTGAGAAAATTTAAGCTCAACCTTGTCAGAATTTTTTATTTTTATTTTACTTATATTATTATGTCGACTTTTCTTGAAAAACAGCATTTTCCTTTAGCCCGATGAGGTGATGTTGTAGCCTTGACATATTTAGCATAGCATAAGCTGTGACTTATTGAAAAAAATATGCAAAACCAAGGTGAGTATTGGGGAAAGTAACTGGCCCACAAAAATGTAGGGTAAATCAAATTCCATGGCTGGTTCGATGCGGCAAAATATTGGTAGGGGAGAAAGTTGCAAGGTATGGAAAAAAAGGCAAGCATTTTTTATGAGGCCCCAATTCATCTTCCGGAGCAACATATGTTTACGGGCTTTTCATATTTATCTGATACTAGCTTTTCCCCGCGACTTCGTGTGCTGTTATTAGGTACTTCGAATAGTAGTCCAGTAGAAATAAACATTAAAATCGCAAAGCTTGACGTAGTTCTGATTTTTTTATGGGCCAGTTAGTTATTTGCGATTTCGAAAATCGTTTGCTCGCGGCGCACCAGGCGTCAAACTGGGCAATTTTGGAACTTTTTCCACGTTTTGGTTTAAAAGTCATAAACTATGCGTTTTTTGACAAACGTAATTCTAAACTTTTGTAAAGTTCTTTAAATTTGCATCAATTTAAGCCCAACTGCAGATTTATTAACGTTTTAGGGACCTAGCTATGATCCTTCGAAGATTTCTAAGATTTCCATACGTTCCGCACCTACCACCAAGTGCAAAAGCGGCTGCGGGCACAGATAATACGCGGGCGGGCGGGCTAGTATTATATTATCTGTGCTGCTGGTACAGACGGACCCCACCGAGTGGGTTTGGGAAATGAGCTCCTGCGACCTCATCCCACTAGTAACTAACATCAAGCCAGGCCCACCACAACTTCTCAAAATCATAACCTAAAAATGTAAGATGCGATAAAATGCTCAGCACTTTTTTTAAATTTGCAAAAATTTACGCCAAACCGTAGCTCTATATACCCTTTAGGAACCAAGCTATGGCCCTTCGAAGATTGTCTATTTGCCCGAAAATTGAGAATTTTTAGTTTTGCTCCAGTCCAGGTCAAGATATTGGCAAAATCGCTCGCTCACGCAATATGAAAGTAAAAAGTCACTCACTCAATCGTCACGAAATATGTAAAACCGCTTGACCTATAAAGATGAAATTTGGCAAGGAGGTTCCTCAAGTGACGTAAAAAAGGAAAAACAGGAAACAAATAAAAAAAGGAAAGGAAAGGATTTTTGGAAATTCCACCCCTAAGGGGGTAGAAAGAGGGTTGAAAGTTTGTATGAAATTACTACAGTTTGTAAATTGGGCACATGAAATTTTAGGTTTACGCTCTTGGTTGATAAAAAGATTTTATGTAGATATTTATTGGGTTTTGGAAATTCCACCACTAAAGGAGAAAAAAAAAAGGTTGAAAGTTTGTATGAATTTTTTACAGTTTGTAAATTGGAGACATGAAATTTTAGATTTACGCTTTTGGTTGATAGAAAGAATTTACGTATTTAGAAATTGGTTTTTGGAAATTCTACCCCTAAGGGCATAAAATAGAGGTTGAAACTTTAGGTGAAACTTCTTCGGTTTGGAAGGTAAAACATCTGAAATTGTTGGTTTACGCTCTTGGTTAATAAAAAACAATGAGCTTTTTTTAATTTCGTGAATTTTACCCCTAAGGGAGTAAAAATGGGGTTGAAAGTTTGTATAAAATTTCTATAGTTTGTAAGTCGGACACCTGAACATTTAGATTTATACTTTTGGTTGATAAAAAGAATTAATGTATTTATTGGTTTTTGGAAATTCCACCCCTAAGAAGGTGAAAAGGTTGATATTTGTTGGGTTTATATATTTTAAACTTGGCATAAATACTAACCTAAGTATAGGTTTTCATTATTTATTTTTCAAAACTACTCCTAAAAGACGATTTAAGGGGTGTTAAAGATTTTTGGGCGGTGGTGGCCCAGTGGTATCGGCCGTGACTTACAAGTTGTTGGTCGTGGGTTCGAGCCCAGGCAGGCGCTTTACTTTGTGTAAATTATTTCATCACTACTGCTCTCAAAACGGTGAAGGAAAACATCGTGAGGAAACCGGCATCTCCTAAAACCAAAAATTCGAAGACGTGACATCCACCAACCCGCACTAGGCCCGTGTGGTGGGTAATGGCCCATTCCCTCTTACAGAGAGGAGGCCTGTGTCCCAGCAGTGGGAACATTAATAGGCTGATGATGTGAAAGATTTTTGAACAATTTTACTGTACAGGGCTTCTTTTTATGATGTAGGGGAGCACTAAGAAGGGATTTTTGGAAATTCAACATTTAAGGGGTTGAAACTAAAAAGTCATCTTGTAGGATTAAATACGGATCACGCGAATGAAGTCGCGGGCGAAGTGCCAGTTAGGTGTATAGTTGTAGAACATATGATTACCTTTCATTGAAGCTTATAACAAAGTTTGTGAGACTAATAGTTCACTCACAGTCTTGATTAAACGAAAAGAACTTAGAAATAGATTTTTGAATAATTGACACAAAGCCCTCTGAATAAGTATATATGTGCATTGAAAAAGGCATAAAATCACGTAAAAAAAGGCATTTCAGGCCAGCTCTCAGTCTTGTACACGCCCACCTGCATCAGTTACTATTACATTTGTAGGCTAGGATTTTGAGTAGGTCATAGCTTGGACCCTATAGGGATTATAGAGCTGCGGTTGGGCTTAAATTGTTACAAATTTAATTTATTTTAATAAAGTCCGAAATTATGTTTGTCTAAAAACGTATTTTAGACGACTTTTTGAGCAAAACGTGAAAAATGACTCATAATTTCGCATATTTTCGCCTGGTGCGTCGCGACTCGTGAGCAAACGTTTTTCGAAGTTGCAAGGTTTAAGACTACCCTAACTGGCCCAATACAACATACTTACTAAAAATGCAGAACTACATCAAGCTTTGCGATTTTAGCCTTATTAGTGTTGATTTCTATTGGGCTATAGCCTATTTACCCGACTGCCGAAGGTGGGTTCTGTTGTATCAGTCTTTGTATGTATGTATGTTTGTTCCTATGTGGCGTTCTAGAGACCAAACGCGTTGGCCGATTTTGATGGTTCTTACGTCAATCGATTCGTCTTAACCTTGCGATTGTCACTGGCTACATTAAAAATTGAAAATAAAAAAATGCCCTGTTCGGTTTTTGAAGCAGTCGGGTTTTTGATTTTTTTAGTTAACTTTTATTTTATATCGCGCTATTATATTGTAGGTGTGTAGGCTGCCTTGCTTGAGAAATTATTGGTTCATCATACAAAATTCCACCCCCCTTTCCACCCCCTTAAGGATTATTTTCGGGATTAAAATCTCCAATGTCCTTCCTCGTCTCAAACTATGTCCATAAAAAAATTCATCTAAATCGGTTCAGCGGTTTAAGCGTGAAAGGTAACAAACAGACATACAGAGTTACATTCGCATTTATAATATTAAAGTATGGATTGAAATATAGCTGATTAACTTTGGTTAGGCGTCTATGCCTAACCTAAGAAAGAGAGAAATCCCCAAGCCGACTCCGGGGAGACTTGAGAAATCCTGATGATATTACAAATTCAAAGAAAGATCTAAGAAATTAGAGTACCTATTTAGAGAGATACTCTAAATAGGTACTTTGATTTCTTTGACCTTTGACTTTCTTTCTAGAAACACTTAGGCAATTTATGAAACTTTTGCCCAAAATAATGTTTTCATTTTGAATGACTAGTAAGGAATGATGTTTCGAATTTGTAATAGTTTATTTATTATATACTTTATTGTACACCACAAAATACGTACAGGACAAACATTCACAAAAAACAAGTGTACAATGGGCGGTCTTATCGCACAGGGCAATCTCTTACAGACAACCTTTGGATGGACTGTTCGATAGGAGAAGAATTTAGGGCTGTCAGTGTACACAACTACATACTTAAATAATATTACTTAGACATAATAACATACAATACATACCTACAATATTATATAATATACTAATACATATCAAACAGAGAAAGGTAAAGAATAAAAATTACAGTGACAGGTAATGCTCTTTTACCATTTTCTTAAACGTTGGCAGTGTTTGAGCACGTCTTATTTCAATTGGCAATACATTCCACAACCGAGCCGCTTGAATCGTGAAAGATTTGTCAAAAAAAGAAGTGGAATGCATACGAATATTTAATTTTAGATTTTCCGATGATCTCAAGGACCTAGAATGGGTGTCATAGAGGAACTGAAAGCGTTCTTTGAGATAAAAAGGAGTAAATGGATTAAATAGCACGTTATAAAGCATAGAAAGTATGTGGGCATTCCGGCGGCGAATCGGAAGCCATTTGAGCTTAGTACGAAATTCAGAAACGTGATCATACTTGCGCAAGCCAAATATGAATCTGATACAGAGATTTTGAAGTCGCTCAAGCTTGTCCAATTGGTCTTGGTTGAGATCAAGATAGCTGGCATCAGCATAGTCCAGGATTGGGAGAAGTAGAGATTGTGCAATCGCAATTTTAGTGGAGATGGGAAGAAAATTACGAAGACGTCTCAGGGAGCCCGCAGAAGCAAACAGTTTACGACTGACTTCCTGCAGTTGTTTGGTCCAGGAAAGAGTGCTGTCGATATAAATCCCCAAGTTCTTCACAGTGTTAGCTATAGGAGTAATGGTGTTTAGTTTGTAAATGATGTTTAGAATTTAAGGCTGAGAAATTATCAAACTCTATTTTTATCATGAGCATGATAACTTTCATTCAAATACATCCTAAATTTGTTACAAAACTTACAAAAACCGACCGATCTTTACTTATATAATATAATGATTTAGAAGAAATGTTGATATTATGATATGATTTAGGTCCTAAAAAGGATTGTCTTTTAACAAAAGTAACAAGGCTGCATGTTAGGCCTTACACAATACTCCAGCCATAACTGGCTACAGAAAGTGGAAAACTCTCAAAAATACCATTAAATATTATTGAAAAAAAACCGGCCAAGTGCGAGTCGGACTCGCACACGAAGGGTTCCGTACCATTATCGCAAAACACTGCATAAAAATCACGTTTGTTGTGTGGGAGCCCCCCTTAATTTATTTTATTTTAATTTATTAATTATTATTTTTTGAAGTAAATATACAACTAAACATTCTGTGAATATTTCAAGCGTCTACCTGATGCCGTTATTAATATCGAGCAAAAAACGGCAAAAATATCACGTTTGTTGTATGGGAGTCCCCCTTTAATATTTATTTTATACTGTTTTTAGTATTTGTTGTTATAGCGGCAACAGAAATACATCATCTGTGAAAATTTCAACTGTCTAGCTATCACGGTTCATGAGATACAGCCTGGAGACAGACGGACAGACAGACAGACAGACAGACGGATCGCGAAGTCTTAGTAATAGGGTCCCGTTTTTACCCTTTGGGTACGGAACCCTAAAAAGGTTAATGGCATCAGCAAAAAAAATTACTGACAGCAATTTTACAATTGAAGTCTTAAATAATTCCAACTCTTGGAATATTTTTGATTGGGTCCCCGTACTCCATAGATGTATTAGATAGTTTTATTTTATTTCCTTTGCAATATAGCCCTTCAATACAAAATTTGTTTTTATCGAATAAAAGTCGCTACTCGTGGCCTGATTTTTTTCCCGGCAGCAAAGTGTGTAGGTCTCCTAGGGCTATCACGATTTGTTACAGGGAAAATCATTTGTATTGACAAAGGTAGTGAATATAGTAAGAGTAATGTTTTTATCGCTGTTAGAAGGAACACCTAACCACAGATAATATAATACTAGCATACAGATGCTTTATCCTATACAAAGAAACCGTGCCGACGTAACTAGCGTTTTTCATCTGATTAATCTTGTTATTTTTGTAAGTACATCAATCGCGTTCGATCCCGTTTCATGGCAATAGATGGTGTTAGCAGCGACTTGCAAGTAAAAGGCTTTACTAGGTTTGTGAATATTTTTTTCTTTAAATACAGTGTCGGTTCGTTTTATAATATTTTTTGCACGTTTTTACAGTTTTTTTTGTACCAAAATGTGTTACATTGCAAATTTTATGAATTATATTAGAAAAATATCTGGTTTAACTCAGGGTGATGTTCTGAATTAGTTTGTGCAAGAATTTTTGTTCGAGAATGTAGAGAATAATAGATATTCAGTCATAAACTTTTGTAGGTAATAATGTTGTTAATAGGTAATATTATTCAATTTCGTGGAAGTAAAAGGGGAATATCGCATTAGTATTTCCCTTACCTAGTTATTTTAGCATGAAATGTGTAGTATACTCTTTGGAAAGAGTATATTTATTTAAACTAAGTGACTTTGACGTGTATCAAAAGGTTGTCGTCAACAACCAAGCTATATTTTTTTTAGACCAAGTCTAAAAAAATATACAACATTCTCTTCTTATTCGTTGTCTTCATTACTGAAGGTTGTGCCCGTCTTGGAAAGCTTTGACGGACTTTTGCAAGCGAAATTGAGTACCATTAACCTTTCTCATAATTTGCAGGCTACTACTGGTGCAACAACGCTCTCCTAGTGATCTTCCTCTCGCCTCCGTTTGTCGAGATCGTGAAGATAGCCATGGGTCATGAAATACCCCTCATCCTGCCGTTCTTCTACTGGTTTCCATTCGACCCCTTCCAGAGAGGGTACTATGAGGTTATTTTGGCAGCACAGACTTGGCATGGTAAGTACAAGTCAGAAAGCGATTCCATACAATGTTTTTTCTATTTCCTTACTTAAAGGGATGAATTAAAAAAAAATCTTATTAATTCTCACGTTCTTTACATAAGGGATTCTTGTGAAAAAATTCTAGACCAGCAGTTTAGGTTAAGCACGCACGTAATTCCAACGTTGCAATTTTTAAATTGCAAATGAAATCTATTGATAATCACAAGCGATTTCTGTACGCAATGCGCGGGCTCTAGTATATTGGTTTTAATTACAGATTATCCGCAATTATTATAATTCGGGGTACGCGCATTGCCTGCCCGTGAACGAATTAATAAATTTTTCACACCACCTGCTCGATAATGTCCAATTACATATCATGCAATCTCAACGTAAAACATTACCTACCAAGGGAGGTAAAGTTGTATGAAACTCCAAAGTGATATGAATTTAGCACGTTAAACTCGTGTGGAAACTCGTAAAAAATGTCCTTATGGGATTGTAAAGAGGTTTGTGCGAAAATCGAATTGGCTACCATAAGCAGAACTCAAAAAAAGAAAGAAAAGAGGCGCATTTCAAATAATGTGAAACAAAAGACGGTGTTTCGTGCTGTGATTTTCAGTGAATTTTATTACAATTTTCGTGTTAACAAATAAATGTTTTTTCAACACAGTTGTTAAACATGGCGTACTTTCAGAAGCTATAATTATGAATCGAAAATTAAATCTTATGCATAGGCATTTTTCTATTACGCGTTCGTGACTTTTGTTTACGAGCTCGATCATTAGTTTTGCAGTTTAGTTTTAAATTTATAAGTCAATTTAAAAAGTTTAGTATCAAAAAGTTTTCATACATAGAATAAAATGGGATAGATTTTATATGAGGAAAAATGAATGATTCCATACGCTTTAGCATTGAACTCTCAAAAGTCTTTTAAATGGTTGTTTAATATATTTAATTACCAGTTTTAATTTAATTATTTTCACATCAACATTTGTCTAAAATCAAATAGGATGTATAGACTGTTTTCGTTGTAAAAAATGTCCAGTTGCAAAAACGCGCCTTTAGTTATAAGTCAATTTTAAAAAGTTTAGTAGCAAGGAGTTTTCATACATAGAATAAAATGGAATAGATTTTATACGAGGAAAAATGAATGATCTGTACGTTTTAACATTTAATTCTCAAAATTCTTTTAAATGGTTGTTTAATATGGTTAATTACCAGTTTCAATTTAATTATTTTCACATCAACATTTGTCAAAAATCGAATAGGCTGTGTAGGCTGTTTTCGTTGTAAAAAAATATGTTCAGTTGCAAAAACGCGCGAAAATTTTGTTTTTTTTTTTTGTGAATTAACAAATCTAATTCTTTGATTTGTTTTTACCATTTCCCACAACTGTATTGAAAAATATCGTGTGATACACGGGCATGTAGGTTATTGCAAACAAGCCCGAGCCGAAGGCGAGGGTTTTTAATGACACGAGTTTGAACCTACTTTCCACCCATGTATCACAATGTACTATGTTGGCACTTTAGAGATTAATAATAAATCTACTAGGTACCGGACAAATAATAACACAGATACGAAAAAGCCTATGATTTTTTTTTTTCAATTGAGAACAACAAAAGTAGGAGTCAAGGCTGTGTCGGAATCCGTCCTTTTAGTTTATTACTTTCTGCCTGCGCCATTCGTACTTGCCTGATGAGCTGATGAGGACGGTCGTAGTACCAATTGTCAAAAATAAAACAGGTGACAAACAACTACAGGCCGATCTCATTAGCGACAGTTATCGCGAAGGTATTTGACAGCATGCTTAATGCTCAGTTAAATAAAACAATCAATCACTTTGCACGATAACCAGTTTGGTTTCAGGCCCAAATTGTCCACAGAGAGTGCTATACTGAGTCTAAAGCATGCTGTCAGATATTACACGGATCGGAACACGCCTGTTTACGCCTGCTTTTTTGATCTGTCCAGGGCGTTTGACCTGGTTTCGTACAAAGTGCTGTGGAAAAAGTTATTAGATAGGCAAGTTTCGCCTGAAATTGTAAAAATCTTCCAGCACTGGTACGGGAACGAGGTCAATAACGTGAAATGGTCGGGAGCTCTGTCGGACTCGTATAGGTTGGAGTGCGGGGTGAGGCAGGGGGGATTGAGCTCACCAACGCTCTTCAATCTGTACATCGATGAGCTTGTTGCCGAGCTCAGCAGCCGCCATGTTGGATGCCATGTTGACGATGTTTGCTTTAACAACATTAGCTACGCTGATGACATGGTGCTGCTGAGCGCGTCAATTGGGGGACTCAGGGAGCTCATAAGCATTTGTGAAACGTACGCTCATAGACATGGCCTAAAATATAACGTTAAAAAGAGCGAGCTTATGGTCTTCAATTCGGGTTCCAAGAGTCCGTCGCAGGTTCCACCAGTAAGACTGTGCGGGGTACCCTTGGAGCGGGTACATAGTTTTAAGTATCTGGGCCATATTGTGACGTCCGACCTGAAGGACGACGCTGATATCGAGCGAGAAAGGAGGGCGCTGTCGGTGAGGGCGAATATGATTGCCCGCAGGTTTGCTCGTAGCTCCAAAGAAGTAAAGATCACCTTGTTTCGAGCCTACTGCACATCTTTTTATACGAGTAGTCTGTGGGTGTCATATTTGCGGAAATCCTACAGCGCTCTACGCGTTCAATACAATAACGCGCTGAGGGCGCTGCTGCGGCTGCCACGCTTCTGCAGCGCATCGGGAATGTTCGCTAGTGTACGCGTTGACTGTTTTTATGCCAGCATGCGCAAGAGGGCGACCTCGATAATGAGTAGATTGCGGGGCAGCGGCAACAGTCTCCTTGCCGTCGTTGCCGACAGGTTGGACGGGCCATTTATACAGCACTGGCAGTCCTTACATGTACCCGTGTATCGGGCGTGGGGCAGGTGAACCTTAAATGTATTTTATTATTATAATATTTCTTTTAGACATTTTTAATTGCTTTAAATTTTATTATTTTATTTTATCAATTTTTAATACCCTGACATTTAATTTTTTATACTTTTGTGACATGACATGTTTTAATATCGTTATGACAGTGTTGCTGACAATTAAATTTTGGCATTGATAGATTTAATTTTTTAATCTATTCAGTATTTTTTAAGTCTGAAATGATGAATGACATTTTATTTTATTTTAATTTTGAATTGATATTCATTTATTATTTTTATTTTTAATGTAATGCATGAATGTAATACGATTATGGACTACTGTGTCTGAAAATAAATAAATTATTATTATTATAGCAGAAACTTGAAAGTCAAACGGACTATGGAGCATTTTTTTAATGATCAGATCTACAATAGGCATCAAACACAATATTCAAATCAATACATACAGCAGTTTCTTTGGTCTCGCAGAAGGTGTGAAAATTAAAGTATGCTCCTCTGGGATAAAGCCTGTCTTCGTCTTGGGCAGCTTGGACCCCTCGCTTTACTCAGGACGCTACATAACCCCCGAGCGAATCCCTTGTTACGCTCAGGGTTCAATATGCCGCCGTGACGTAAGACACTGCTTTATCCCCTTGGTGCATAATCTACTATTATGAGCAGAATCGGCATTTTGAAATGAAAACAATACCGTACTACAGTAAACTATCCAATATCCCAGTGGCTTCACATCTGTCGTTTGAAGTAAAACTGCCTTCTTTTCGAAGGGTGCCTTTTTACCCGGCTGCAAGGAAAGGGTTATGTTTTTCGCGCGTATCTTGTATGTTTGTATGTAATATTCTTTATTACCTCATATCTTTCAAACTAATTGGCGATTTTTATAATTAAGACATTTAAAAAAAAAGGAACATGGCGGATTTTGAGCGCCATATTGTGGAAGTTGCAATTTTTTTTCATCTATACCCATCGAGTGGGGTATCAAAATGAAGGGTTTTTAGAGGAGATTTCAAAAATATACAACACTTATTTTTAAATGTACATAATTCGAAAAAAATATGCTAACTAAAAAGTTATAAATAAAAAAAGTTAATTAAAAAAATCAAAAAACCCGCCTGCTTAAAAAGCGAACTAAAAAGACGTAAACAAGAAGAAAATCATGTTATGCAGTCGGAGGATACATATTCGCGAGCTGGCTGACTAATACGAGATTGATTGATTGATTTTTTTAATTAACTTTTTTTACTGCCTACCTATTGTATTGTATCAATAAAGCAATAGCGAATCTTTCTTTGCCATAAAGTACGACAAACACAAGCAGTTTTCAAGCGACTATATTATAATTACAGCTCACAACTAACTTCAGGTTACTTTAACTCAATCTGAAGTAACTAGATTAATCACCGAAGTTCAAAACAAAACAGTTGTTTGAACCTTTTACGATAAGTTTAATGTTTAAACGAAAAGCGAGGCGCTATCGCGATGGACTCTCAAACGATGACAAAAATTAATGACTTTCTCGTCTGAAACCGATTTTAACTGGAAAAATGCAGACAAGACATAGCGTCGGTAAAGGGTAATTTATCAGGGAAAATAGACGTTATGATTTATCTTCTTAATAAAAAACTCAAGTCTTTTCATTCACAGACAAGGGAGTTCAAATGCTGGATCTAGATGCATGAATTGCACAAGCCTTCCTAATATTACACATATTATTTTATTTTTATTTTAAATGACAGCATTCGCAGCTGTAAGTAATCAATCATATTTATATTCTTTATTGTACACGAAATACATTTTTTTTTTGTTTATCGATAGGCTCGCGTTTGTCCTCTATCTCGCCTGATGGTAAGCGATGATGTGGTCGACGGTGAAGCACGCTTGCCTAGAAGTAACCTATTCACTCTTGACTTAAAGACCCCAAGGTTGTAGCTATCAGGAAACAATGACTCCAGCTGGGAATTCCACTCCTTAGCTGTGCGTACAATGAAAGTATTCGCAAAACGCTTTGTACGTATAGGTAGGATGTCCACCATGTACCGGTGGCGCATTGCCGTACGTCTTGTTGTCAGGTAATGGAAAGGCCTAGGCGGAATCGAATTGTGCAGTTCCATCGCACACTCCCCGAAATGTAACCGATAAAAAACCGACGGACTGGCCACCTGGCGTCGATGTTCAAGGCTCTGGAGCTTTGAGGCGACCAGTGCATCGTTGCCAATAAGCCTCTTGGCCCGTTTGTCAATCTACTCAAGTGCATCAAGTTGATATTTGGCAGATCCATCCCAGAGGTGAGAGCAGTACTCCATGCATGACCGAACTTGCGCTTTATACAATTTGAGCAGCTGTTCAGGCGTGAAGTACCGTCTCACCTTTGCAAGGATCCCCAACTTTTTTGCAGCCAACTGAGCCTTTGCCTCGATGAATGGACCAAAATTGAGGGTCGATGTTAACGTAACACCAAGAAGGTCGAGATGGTCCGTTATCGGCACAGTTACACCACGGAAAGATGGAGCCGGGTGGAATAGGCTCTTTTTTGTGGACACAAGACACGCCTGGGTCTTAGCAGCATTGAAACTGACTAGATTGGCATCGCCCCATTCGGCGAAAAACATATTGTACGGGGTGGACGTGATCGCTGGCGGTAGATAGGGATTCTAGAGGTTGTAAGGCTCCTGCACCAGCGCGTTGACACCCTTGCACCTATAGTTCAGTTGTCATCAAGAATTCTCGCCTCTGTAAGCTGCTTGATGATCATGGGTGAAGATATGATGTCCAGGAAATAAAAGACTTTATTCTTCTTAGCGTTTTGCGATGTTTTTTCAAGGTCTTCGTGACACAAAGTTGCGTGGATTCTTCTAATACAAATTTGGCTACCGAATTGCTCAGCGCGCATGCGCACTATCGTACTACTAAACTTTACCGTAACAAGGACCTTGATTTCACGCTCGCACAAGTTTTTTATTTACACAATTTTTTATTATAAACTTATGCTATAAATCAACAGAACTTCCCTTCCCTGTGTAATGATTATGGCATGACCCATATGGTTGGAAGCGCCCTGAAATGGCCCTTCCGGTGGACCCCGGACCAGGTCCCTGACTACCTCCTCCGAGGAGTTCTGCCAGGAAGAACGAGTGATGAAGGGAAATTCTGCTGGTTTTTCGAACTTAGGGCTATTACATGCTAAAATATAAATTTTTCCACTAGTTTCATCGTAAGAGTTTGGAAGCCCTTTCCCTAAGCTATAGGAATCTAGTGTTTCTATAGCTGTATCTATAGTCTTCAGGCGTGTAGCCGCCTGGAAGTGTGTGTGAGTAGCGAAAGGTGTTATTTTCTAACATAAAGTTAGTTTGTACTCAGGGTACCTGTGGAATCCACACCCACCAAGTATCAATCGGTAGTCATCACGACAGGCTACCCTATGGTAGTACTTTGGTGGGCGTGGCTTCAACCCTCGGGGCAGTATTCACCCTGGAGTGTCTGAAAATGAGAATGTCCCGGGGCCGGGCAACATATTTCAGGGGTTATCTCCCTGGTCACCAGAGCTGGGCTCCTTACAGAAGTGTGATCAGGGAGGTAAAGAAACAAGGAATCGAATGGTGTGTGTAACTAGGGTATACCACAAACCCTTCTGGTGGTTTGGGTGCCGGGAAGTGGCCGAAAAGGAAAATATTTGCCAGGCCCAGAAAAACCAACAGACTTCATGATATGCCCGAAGGTCAGAGGACCTGGGGCCTATGAAAGAATTCGGGCGCCTGCCTGCCAGCCCCCGAGGGTATTGCTCCAGAAAGCAAATCTATAACCCTTCAGGTTCAGAAGGTACCTGAAGGCGGGCGGGCCCGCCGACAAGCGCTCGAAAACCCTTATGTTTTGTGTATACAGACACATTATCCCAAGCAAGTGGCCTTTATGTACTAGAACTATGTGAGTACTATCTGTTTACATGTCCTAGGCAGATATCTAGGTTACCTAGAAGCGCTGAATCACTTAAAACGAGTTTATCTTACCACTTACTTGAGAGAAATGTGTATGTATCTAGTGTTCCAGGGTGAAACTCTATAATCCCTAGCTATGTACTGTTGTTATGTATCGTTTTTCAGTCATAGCCTTAGGGTATCCAAGTTAGAACACCTAGATTGTGTTTCCTAACAGTTTAGTGTATGTAAGGTAAATAATACGCATTGGTGCGTGAGTGTATCGCACCCGGCGCTACTTGCGCTCCCGCTTTTTTGGGGACTCCTAATCGAAAAGAAATAAATTCTTTATTTACCTATGCTATTACATACAATGCTTACTTATAATAACTTAAGTATTTCAATGGTATATAGGCGAGTATATAAACTATAAGCTATGTGTCGCTTCGTCGCGAACACATATACAAATACAAAAGGCAACGTATGTACAAAGGCGAGCTTAACCTATAACTGGGTTCTCTGACAGCAAACCTCAGTGTTATAAAGTTTACAAAATTAGGACAGTTAACAAAAACGCACAACAAAAACTTAAAAAAAAAACAATTAATCTGCCTAGCCTACTAGGTAGTAGATACTTTAATATAAGACTTTTTATATTTACATTTTATAGTTTTTAACGTTTTCGTACCTGAACACTAACACTTTCTTAGCTTACAATAATACACCCCTTTGCAACCTACGCCCGGCGCCAATGTATAACTGCAATAAGATAAAATAATTGTAGCGAAAACTGGATTAAGCCAGTTTCATACTCTGAGGTCAGTATGTCAATTTCCGGAAAATAATAACCTTTGCCCTTTTCCGTCGGAAAGTAGGTCAGTTCATCGATGTACGATATACGAAATCAATTAGTAGAAAGGGGCAATGAGAGAATGATCCGACGACCATTTTTCATAGAAATAGTTCAACGGTTTATTTTGCCACCTGGATTATCCCTAGACGAATAATACCAATTCGAATTTGCTAATATTAGGGTTGTCGCGATCGTGGTGGCCCAGGCTGACACCTCGCCTCTCGTTCTTGAGGTCGTGAGTTCAAATCCGGGCAATTACCAAGCAAGTATCGTGTTCGTGAACAAACCTGCGGCCCTACCCTAACGTGTTAAAACTACCATGGATCCATCATGACAGAGATACGCTATTTAGCTATTTGTCATGTATACCTCCGTCTCTCTCTCAAAGTCGATCTATGATAGTTTTAACACGTCATGGTTACATTCTGCAAGTGTGGTTGAGCCATCTCTATAAGGGTAAAGGCCTTTGTCCAGCAGTGGGACAGAATAGGGTTTATTAGTTTGGGAAGATTCGTTATTTGACTTAAAAAATAATAAATTTTAGGTTACCGCCACAAAGTAAAATCCTCACCTAAAAATTTAATAACCCCTTTTTGCCCCGTTGCGAGACGAGTTTTTAACAACCCAAATATTATGTTATTCACTATAACAAACACCCCTTAACCCTATCTGAGGAGTAGTTTTAAAAAACGTCATATATCAATTTTGATTACTTACTTTATCCCCTCATCTCTTTATTTAAGGATATCCCTCCTCATATCTTTATTTAAGGAATTAGATTTTTATCCCCTTAAAGGTTGAAAGTTTCAAGTTTAAAGTCTTCAATCGTCTTTTAGGGTTAGTTTCAGAAAACAAATAATGACAACAATAAATGTTCATTTAGGTTGATATTTATGCCAAATTTCAAGAATATTAGCTGAAGGAATTCGATTTTTCATACAAACTTTCAACCCCCTTTTTAACCCCATAGGGATGGAATTTACAAAATTCTTAGTGCTCACTTATCTCACTTGAGGAACCTTCCTGCCAAATTTCATGTTTCTAGGCCTAGCGGTTTTGGCTGTGCGTTGATCGATCAGTCAGTTTTTCTTTTATATTTATAGATTATAGATATAGATGAAGCAGCACTTGAATAAAACTCATCATTTCAGCCGAAAGATGTCCACTGCTGAACAAGGGCCTTTCCAAAGCGTCGCCACGATAGTTTTGATACGTCATAGTAATGCGCCTGTTCTCTTTCAGGGCTCATAACAATCTGGTTCATGCTGTGTGGAGACCTGCTGTTCTGCATATTCCTGAGCCACATCACCACGCAGTTTGACCTGCTGGCTGTCAGGATACGAAGACTGGTGTATGTGCCCGTGGATAAGCAGTTGGTTGATACTTATCCGCTTGGTAAGTAGTAGCACATGTCTTTCAGGTAAGTACAAACCAAATAAAAAACAAAAAATAATTTTATGGTAATTCCGACTGCTGGGAGTAACAGATCTAGTTCCTAGGTAAAGCAAAGTGTTTGTATGTTTTTCCTTTAGAGATTTCTCAGAGCACTTTGAGGTCTTGTAACCCGTTGATATGACCCTGTGATTTACTCGTCCATTTGTTCCTAAATATTACTGGAGAAATGTGGGTGTAACTTTTTTCCTCTCTGCTTAACCCTTTAGGAACACACGCGAGATTTAACGTTAGTCATGTTTTGTTTATTTTATGTGTGTCCAGCATCGAAGTCTGTTGATTTCTACTTAGCCAACAGGCATCATAATCATCATTCATAATTACAGCCGAAAGACGTCCACTGCTGGACATAGGCATCCCCCAAGTGTCGCAACACTGTCCCGTGCGTCTCGCATCCACCTAATTCCCGCAGCCTTAACCAGGTCATCGGTCTCCTAAGCTGGAGGCCTTCCAACGTTGCGTCTTCCGCCACACCAGAACTTTCGGCCCCATCGACCATCCGTTCTGCGAGCATGGTGCCCTGCCCACTGACACTTCAGTTTGGCAATTCTTCGGGCTATGTCGATGACCCTGGTTCTCCTACGGATATCCTCATTTCTGATTTGATCACTTAAGGAAAACTTCGAGCATAGCCCTCTCCATTGCCCTTTGGGTGACTTTAAGCTTTCTGATAAGGCCCATTGTGAGCCACCACGTCTTAGCTATGGCATGGGCCTCCTTAAATAGATTCTTAATTTAAAAGTAGGTAATAACTGTTTATTAGGAACTTATTTAAGCAAACATCCTACAATACAAATGTAAACAAAAAAAAACAAAACTTACCCAGGTAATTTTGCCAACGACACTCAAAATACCAACTTTAGCAAAAGGAAAGATAAAACAAAGTGAATGATCAAGGTAACGATTAACAAAAGTTTCTAATTAAACCGGTCTTTATTGAAATGCCTAAGGAAGGGTTCACGTTTGTAGCGAGTCTACCCCCTAGCTTGATTAAAAGGCAAGTTGCCTTGTCACCTCGTAAATGGACGGTGAGAGATGTACGTAGTATCGCACTAATATTATAATAGCGAAAGTTTGTGTGTAGGTCTTTGTTTATATGTTTGTTACTTCTTCACGCTTAAACAGCTTGATGAATCTGGATGAAATGGCACAGAGACAGGTTATAGTCTGGAATAGCGTAAAGGCAACTTTTCATCTTGGTATAATGTTTCCTGGGATAAAAATAACATTTTTCACGCAGGTGAAGCCGCTGTCAGAATCTAGTATTATACAGGTCTATCGAAGTAGGAAGAACGTAATCAAGTGAGACAGTTAATGAACTCGTTTCAAAGAGTGTGTTTGTGCCTACTAGTTACATTCAAGGAGACAGAAACACTAAGACAAATAGTAAGGCCTACTTTTGTGGATGATAGATTTTCTAGCAATAAGTATTAAGATGTGTAGTTTTAAGATGTGACTTCTATGCGAAAGTAGTTCCTGACAAACTGCTAAATAATGTTTATACAGAAAAGTTATCAAAAGAACTATTAGCATTGAATAATAAAATATTGTTTACCGACCACAATCATTGTTCGAAAAAAAACGCCAAGTGTTTTTATAGGTATCCAGTAGGTATTGCTGGAGATAGTGGTAGGCTCTATCGGGTATAAGAATTAACTATTCTCTTACCGCTAAACGATACAATCAAGCATGTTATTCGGTGATCCTCTGCTCTTTACACAATCTAACATGGGCATCCAACCAACCATCAAATTCTGCATGAAATTCAAATCAGAACAAGAAAAAAATCAAAATTTAAAAAACCCCCGATATGTTTTTATTTCATGCTACATAATTTATCTAGTACATAGTAGATACGCTTCGATCGGCAATCTATTGAACACGTTATTATGACACGATATCTTGCGAAAACACCCCGATTCAAACAGCGAAACGCCCAAAACTTTTGAACGGCTAAACCGATTTTATTCAAACATAGCTAAGAACACTCTTGACAAAATCACCTTTCAAACATAAAATGTTTAATCCAAAATCGGTTCACTCGTTTGGACGCTATGATGCCACAGACAGACACACGTATACACAGATACACCCCTCTTTTTCCGTCGGGGGTTAAAAATACCAAGGTGATACAAAACAAAACACTGAATTGGGAATCCTCGCGAAGGTGAGACGGTACTTCACGCTAGAACAATTGCTCGACTTATATCAAGCGCAAGTTCGATCATGCACGGAATACTCCTCTCATCTCTGGGACGGATCTGCCAAGTACCAGCTGGATGCACTTGATTCGATCGAAAGATGAGCTAAGAGGCTCATCGGCAATGAAGTACTGGTCGAATTTAGGCTCCAGAACCTCGAACATCGGCGCCGAGTTGCCAGTCTGTCGGTTTTTTATCGGTTACATTTCGGGGAGTGTGCGTTGGAACTGCATGAACTAATTCCTCCTAGCCCGTTCCATCCTCGGACTACAAGACGTATGGCGATGCGCACAGAACAGAAAAAACGCCTGGCGATGCGTCGTCGGTACATAGTGGACATCCCACCCATACGCACCAAAAGTGTTGGGAATACTTTTATTATGCGTACAGCAAAGGAGTGGAATTCCCTGCCGGAGTCTGTGTTTCCTGATAGCTACAACATGGGAGTATTTAAGTCAAGAGTGAATAGGTTTCATCGTCGACCACATCATCGCTTACCATCAGGTGAGATAGTGGTCAAGCGCAAGCCTATAAACAATAAAAAAAAAACTACCGAAATCCTGAAAAAAAATAAACAAAAGCACACAGGTAAACGTATAGTGGAAAATAGCAATCAGATTTACAGCCAGTCTCCGATCGGACTGAATTTCCAATTAATCAAGCGTCCGACTGTTTCAATTTCCATTAAGAGTAGTTTCTCTCGATAACCGTTAGTTAGCTTTTAAGAGATATACGGTATCCTACCCAAAACATAAATGTAAAATAAAGCAAAGTTCTTGATAATGGCTTCGCTGATAAAAGAAGTGAGATCCAACTGTATACCAAAATCTCTCAAAGTTTCTTAAATCATACTGCACCTGTCATGCCAAACAATTTTTTCCTGTAAAAGTCACCTGGAAATAGAGTCTAACTTTTGATGAGTGAAGTGAGTCAGCCAGGCGGACGTCATTATCTCGTGTATGGTAAGAAGTTTTTATTGAAATTTTGGATTTGGTAATTAGAAAGATCTTACTAGATAGGTCCAGGATTGGACGGGCCATATAATCGAGGGTGCGTTTGCACTCCGTGCCTGGCTTGAGAAGCTTGATGCAAGCCGCAAGACGGACGGTAGGGGCACGCGCAGGCTAAAAGGTGCTGCTTTTGTGACCTACATAAAAATTTGATAGATGCTACATACCATGTGAATGTAAGCTTTTATCACAATATGACATGCATATCACCACCATATGAATTGCATATTGAGTAATTCTCACCATTTCGTTCACGCAAAAGACTTGTGAGCAGGCCCGGATCTATCTAATGGCTATTTGGGCTTTAGTCCAGGGCCCCGTGAATATAAAGGCGGAGACCCCCATTAAAGACAGTTATTTAATATTCTACTTATGTTGAGCATACAAACCATTTCTGTGTATGACGACTAACTTTCTCCTATTTCTGTGCAAAAGGTTAAAAGTAAATCTAACCCAATCCAAATACTGTGCGTACCTATTAACAAAAATTTCGGAGCTCGCTTCGCACGCTTTTTACCCGACTGCCGAAGGAGGGTAATGTGTTTATTAGTCTATGTATGTATGTATATATGTATGTATGTATGTATGTATGTATGTATGTATGTATGTATGTATGTATGTTTGTTCCTATGTGGCGTTCCAGAGACCAAACGATGATTCTTACGTCAATCGATTCGTCTTAATCCTGCGAGTGTCACTGGCTACATTAAAATTTGAAAAAACAAAAATGGCGGATTTTGGGCGCCATTTTGTGGGGAAAAAAATTTTCATTTTTTCGTCCAAGCCCATCGTGTGGGGTATCAAAATAAAGGGTTTTAAAAGGCAATTTCAAAAATATATAACACTTCTATGTTTAAATGTACCTAATTCTAAAAAAAAATAACTAAAAAGTTGTAAATAAAAAAAGTTAATTCAAAAAATCAAAAAACCCGACTGCTTAAAAGCAAACTAAAAAGACGTAAACAAGAAGAAAATCATGCTGTGCAGTCGGAGGATACATCTGGTTTTGGTCCGCCAGCTCGCGAATAAGTATCCTCCGACTGCACAGCATGATTTTCTTCTTGTTTACGTCTTTTTAGTTTGCTTTTAAGCAGTCGGGTTTTTTGATTTTTTGAATTAACTTTTTTTGTACTTTACATTAACATATCTGCATAAGTCAATAAAGTCAAATAAATAAAGTTATCATGTTATCATTAATTCTGTACGAACGTTAAAAATTAAATCTATCCTCTCCGAACCAAGGTGAGTTCCTAATACCTATGTATCTTGCTTCGATTCTTTTAGCATTCCTTCCGTTTTCACCAATTCATGAAATTGCCGACAGGGGCAGAAAACTATATAGTATACCTACCTATTCCTATTGCTAAAGAAATTGACAAAAAATCTAATCTATTCGAGCCTGAGTGCAAAATTTTCGATCTTTCTAACCTCTGCACTGGAGCTCATGAAAACTTTATAGAAAAGTACTTTGGCTTCAGTACTTTTAGTTACTCACTAGCTTTTGCCAGCGGCTTCGCCCGCGTGAAAAGTGTTTTCATATCCCAAGGGAACATTATACCGGGATGAAAAGTAGGCTAGCCAATCTGTCTCTGTGCCAAAATTCATCCAGATGCTTTGAGCCGTTCTGGCGTGAGTGAGTAACAAACATACACACATTCATCCATCCAAACTTTCACATTTATTATATTATAAATAAGATGACCAGTAGTAGAAATTTTCAGACGATAGACAAATGTGCTGGTGTCACACCTTTTCGCCACAACCTACTCCTCTCCTATAAAAGCACACTTTCAGAAAAATTAAAACAAGTTTTTGGAGAAAAAGTCAATTACTTTGATTAATTCGATAGTTTATGCTGTCTATGGATTAGTGGTAGGCCCTCAAGAGTGTTAGCCCAGGGCCCGAAAAATTCACGAACCACCCCTGCTTGTGAGAGACAATTTGCAGTGCTGAAGCGCATTAGTAGTAGGCCCCGTGGGCGCCGGGCTTGAGAAGGGCCCGGGTGGCTCCACGCAGTCCGACCCTGTGTAAGTCCAATAGATTTAAAGTTCAGGGGGGTAAAAGTGGGCCGAAATGGATCGTAAAACACAACTCTTGGCCGGTGTGCCGCCCTTCTGTTTCACGAACTTGGCTGACACACTACCGTGTGTCTAGATCTACGATTGTACGAATGAAATATTCCAGCGTAACACGCCAGGCCGATATTTACCTTTTCTTTTAGGCCTAAAATTTTTTGGTTTTGTTTTGTTTTCAGGCCACGTATAGAACGATGTTGAGTCTCTGAATCTTGATTTATGGTACGTTTGTATGTTAACAAGTTCGGTCTCTCGTTACTCTTAATGAGATGTGGGTGGCATATAAGTAGAGGGCTGGACACTGTTCCGAAGGTCGAACTTTTGAGACCTCAATAAAAAAGCTAGTTTATGAACAAAATACAGGTTTTAAGGTAACAAGATGGGATTGTCCGTTTTGTAGTAGATCTAAAGGCAATCGTTTTTGTTTTTTTAAAAATCGATCACGATAGCTGTACCTAAGACTTGAGCGTGTAAACTGAGTGACTTCGCCATAACTGACTTTGATTTTTAGGTGAATATTGCAAAAGCTATGCGCACAAGAACAAAGACCTTATTGACTCTTTTGATGACAAGGATTGGGAAGAGAAACACCAGAAGGACCTCTCTGAGATCATAGTGAGACACCGAGCTCTCGTCAGGTACCTTAATAATTCCTGCCTGAATTAATGTTACATAATTGTTTAAAAAATAATAAGCTGGAAAGAGCTACGATAGGGTATAGGAACAAGAAGTCACCAGGACCACTACAGAAACAAATAGCGGTATAGAGCCGACCGACCTACAGTACTCGCCAAACTTCTTCAATGGCTGCGCAGTAGTAAATCTCATACAAAAACAGCACCGCGCCGTGCCTTGAGCATCGGAAAGCCAACTTCAGGGCGGCCAAGAAGATTGGCGAATACTGTACTTAAAGACGGATAATATGTCCCAAGATGTTTTAATCTCAAAATTTAAAAAAGACAAAGTCAAATCATTCAAACATCATCACAGAAAAAAGTCTAGAATTTGTTGTTTGAATTTGATATACCCTCATATCTACTTGTACATACTTTACATATTGTTTTTATTATTTGTTTCGTTTTTTGTTCTGTACCAATTCATATATTTTTATGTTTGTTAATAGATAAATTTTATCTAATAATTTAACTGATCCAATTATTGCATTATGCAAAGTGATTGCCTGAAACACAGGATTGAAAGAACCTAAATCGGGCAGGTCCCTACCAAAAATAGAAATTCTTCTTTATAATCTTGCAGTTGTAATAAAATATTTTAGTTATTGTTTACATATAAGCACTATTTATACCATTGTTTTAGAAATAATACTACTGCACCTAATGCACATTTTTGTGAACATACTTACTTTTTAATATTTTTTTCTTATTCTTATTTCAATTAGACCATTAATTTCAGCTTAGCTCCGCATGACTTTTAATATTAAGTAATTTTTAATACTTGTAGGCAAACTGAAAATTATATTAAACTGAGCTTTGCTAAGTATTCCTCAGCTAAGCAACTAGCAGCTAGTCTGCAACCAGCTAAAAACTCAAACATTATTTGCAGGCTTGCCGGTGATGTCGAGGATATGTTCAGCTTTGCTTTGCTCGTCAATTTCTTCAACAGTTCCATTATAATCTGCTTCTGCGGTTTCTGCTGTGTTGTAAGTACCAGTCCAGCCAGGATGCACGCCTGTCTTGACATAACCAGTAGAAGCTATTCTATTGAGACTCCATACTATGCTAGGCGTGGCTAAGGTCAAAGTGTTACCATATCGAAACCAAGACCCAGTATAATCTGGCCTGTTATTACACTGAGACTTTATGCTGGTCTAACTGGATCAGTCAAAGTGTCGCCACCGACGTGCAGTCAACTTTATCTTGTCAAAAACATCAAACTAAGGGGGCACGAACAGAATTCGTTCCATTTTCCCCAACATTGCGTCATACTGATATTTTTATTCGCGTATTTGACCTTCAGGAATATGCAAGGAAATCCTGTCAATAAACATCCAGGTCCTGTAGGTGATAATATTTTATTTGTTTGTTTTCTGTGTACCTACTCACTTGTTTTAATTTTGGGTGGCAAGTGAATCAACATAAACGAAAACAAGTGTAAAAGAGTCAACAACAAGGAATAGTTCGGTACAAAATGTATGGCAAGTCGGAACACTCTGCAAGTCAGTGCACTATAAATTTAAGTGACAACGGGAGTGAGGAGTGGGTATTAAGCAGCAACTTTGTTATGTATAGACAACTGGACATTAAGGGTACACTAGTCGAAAATTCTTCTCATCATTATCTAGCCCTGTATGGAAGCAAAATAGTAAAAATAAAAATTACTTGAAAGTTATGAGCTTCGAAAGTTCCATATTTCAACACTAATTTTAACGCTTCTTTGGGCGCAAATAAGTACCATAAGAAGACGGAAAATTGAAAAACGGCCTCCATACAGGGATAGATTAGTAGTTCAACAATGCAAATAATTTTATTTTAAACACATACATTCAGTCGTTTTTCCATGAAATCCAGACTGCCAAAGGTCTGTTTATAAAATTTCGCGCATTCGTTTTCGTTCTAAATCATCATCCATTTCGCTACAAATTTGCAAAAGTGTGTATTCGTACGCGAACTAGCTTCTTACTGCTCATAACAGCATCTATCTGTTCCGCACGTGTTGTCGGTTGATATAGCATGCATTTTAACCCCGCGCACAAAATAGTTCGTGCCGTCGACTAGTGTAACCTTATGCACCACGAAAATCTGCTTCGACATAACAGCGCTATCAAATTGTTATTACTGATGCAGTTGGCTGTAGCTGTAGATATATGTAAGTGGATAATATCTTCCCACTTACCTTATCAGTGTCAGTGGTCAGACCTGAAAATGGCCTAACGGCAATCTTGACATTATGCGGCCGAGTGACAGATTGGCAAATATGCCCCCGTGACAGCGGAGCGGTAGAGTTTCAAATGTTTCAGATAGTGGAGAAATGGAACGAGATGGTGTACAAGTCGTTCTTGACGACTGCACTGTCTCAGACATGGCTACTGTGTTGGTATGGACAGCGTCTACTGGAGTCGGTAAGATATACCTACCTACAGATACGCAAACATTACGATAAATGACAATTATATCATTTTCACACAATCACTATACTTCATAAAAGATAGCTTGATGTCTGCGACATATGTCAAACTGACATACCTATACGTTATTGTTAGCCTGTCAAGCGCTATTGTTACTGTATTGATAGTATTGATACTGACAGCTGTCGCAGAGATCAAGCTATCTTTTATGAAGTATAGTTGGTAAGAAAATATTACATTACATTGTGACCTATAAACAGTGTCAAACTAAATTAGCTAGCCAAATTCCCCACAAAACATGTATAATTTTAAGTTAGGTAAGTAGGTACTACACTACCTGTGCACGTCGACCTCGTAGCTGTAGTTACTTGAAATATAGAGTAAAGAATTGATTACCTATTATTTCATTAGAAATAAGGAGATATTAGAAGGAGCTCGTGGCTAAATAATAACAGCCGCACTGGTCGATCATCAAGGTTAAGCAACGCTTGACAAGGTCGGTCCGTGGATGGGTGGCCATTTCAACATAACGAAGCACGATAAGCCGTTGGTCCCGGCTGTCATTTAAATATCTTTGACAGTCGTTACGGGTAGTCAGAAGCTTGAGATCTGGCACCAGTCTTGCCAAGAGGTACCGTGTTACCCAGTTACTGGGTTGTGGAGGTCAGATAGGTAGCTCCATGTAAAACACTGGTACTCAGCTGAATCTGGTTAGACTGTAAGCCGACCCCAATATAGTTGGGAAAAGGCTAGGCAGATTGATTATTTCATTAGAAATAATTTTTCTCTCGGGGTTTTGCTGGCTAATTTATATTTGACCCTGTATATCAATGGAAAATCACTTGCCAAAGAATGCATAATAGGGAATATTTTCAACTCTAAAAACACCAAAATAAAACACAAATGGATAATACAATTTATTTAACTTGTGCCCCTCAATAAGGAAACCCGAGGGAACAAATTGAACAAAATCTTTGCAATTTCATTTTATGATAGCGTCCGATTTTGTGTTACATTCGTGAATTTTAAGGAAGCGGGTTTTACTTCACTCTTTTTTGTAATTTCTTATTGAAATGAGCCATGAAAATTTATACGGTCATTGTGCAAAAACTTGTGGAAAATCGAGACTTGAAAAACGACTAAAAAACAATTTGCCGCGAAAGCGGACGTTGGAAAGTCATAAATTCTCTGTTGTTTATGTTTGTTGATACCAACAACGGAAGTGAAAGAGTTATTTTTAGAAAATCAATTTGTAAGAAGTTTTATCATCCTTTCTAGGACTTTGAATTACTTTCTTATTTTTGGAAATGCTGTTTGCATCTAACTTTTAAACTTTTGAGAACTTTACATATCGTATTTATGTAATGGACCTCGTATCGTAAGTACCTACTTATCGTACGTCCCTACCTCGCGTGAACTTACGCACTTACTTAAGTAGGCACACACTCCTAACAATTTTTGTTTTATAGAGTGAGGGACTCTCAGATGCGCTCTACGAAAGCGGATGGTACAAAGCATCCAAAAAAATTAAGAGCTCCGTACTTATTATGCTACACAGGTAAGAACTGATTGCCCTAGGTCAGGGATCGCGAACCTTTATTAGAAAACGTACCATTTAAATTATGTATTTTTAGGGTACCGTAACCAAAGGGTAAAAACGGGACCCTATTACTAAGACTTCGCGGTCTGTCTGTCTGTCTGTCCGTCTGTCATCAGGCTGTATCTCATGAACCGTGATAGCTAGACAGTTGCAATTTTCACAGATGATGTATTTCTGTTGCCGCTATAACAACAAATACTAAAAACAGAATAAAATAAATATTTAAGTGGGGCTCCCATACAACAAATTAAACGTGATTATTTTGCCGTTTTTGCGATAGTGGTACGAAACCCTTCGTGCGCGAGTCCGACTCGCACTTGGCCGGTTTTTCTTATGTGTCAATGAAGTGCCACCAAAGAATTTTGACTTTGTCTTAATTGACAAAAAATAAAACTCTAAATGCTATGAATTAATCAATTCTCTATTTACACCCAGAAATTCTTACAGCAATCCTAATATTTATGTATTTAAATAAAATTAGGAGTCGGTGTCATATCTGCTGTTACTAATTATCTAGATGTTAAATAACCTCATTTTAGCGTGCCTAAAATATTTTTCAACACACTTGCTCATAAAGTGGCTCTAATTTCACCGCAATTAGGCACATAATGACACTTGTAATCAAACTGTGACTTTTTCATTGCTATTATTCACAAGTGAGTTTTGTATTGATACTGACAGCTGTCGCTGAGATCAAGCTATCTTTTATAAAGGTGACGATATAAAACAAGAAAGTTGCTATCCTACTCACCTACTATGTTTATGGATGGCGCAATTCATACCGTGCCGTGCTTGCTAATGAGTTGCCGCTGCTTTTTGCTACGTTTTAGGCGAACTACTCGAACTAGCCTTGATGACAAGGCGAGAAAATGCACGAAAAAGTAAATGTGCATTCAGTCATTTACATCTTTTCCGTACCTATACGCACCACCTCAGAACCTACTGAGAACCTACCAGGAATATAGGTCAGTTTTTAAATCAACGAAGCATAGGAATATTCAAGGCCTGTTTGAAATGTCTGGACAGGGACTACCTACTATCAGATAGATGCGGACCCATATAAAAAATTAACTGAATTTTATGAAACTATCTGCTTGATATGTTAAACCAGACCATAACCAGTAGGGTTGAAACAACCTGTAATGTTAAACGGAACGGAACAATGTTTTTGCTATAATCAGTATGCCTCTAATCCTTTCAGGGCTCAAAAAGACGTGCATGTGACTACGTATGGATTTTCTATAATTTCATTGGCGAGTTACACTACGGTAAGCAGGTGTCTAGATCTTACAACAAATCCTAGGTATCGTGTCATGCAGATGTCCTGCATACAATTTTTTTTTTTTGAAATTCAATTTATTTTTCAGATAATCAAGACATCTTGGTCGTACTTCACCCTGCTCCTAAATATTTATAAAAAATAAAATGGCAAGCCCAGCTTCGGAGTTGCTTTGTTTTCCTTCACTGGTAAATGCGTAATGGTTGTGGGCAGTGCCGACAAGAACTAATCATATCAATTTATTTGCACTACACAGGCATTTTATTTGTGTCAATAAATTGTTAGAGAAAAAATCTGTGTTTAATTTTAATTCAACAGATTTAAATCTGAATGGTCATTGTGGCCTAGGCTATTATAACGCCAGGATTACATACTTAACTATCATAATGAGTGGACTGCTTCTTGTGAAATTATAAATCAATAGCGGAATAGCGGATAGCCTGCTGTAGTCAGCTCGTGGTTGAAGTTCTAGCCTACAGACTCTACGTCACCTGTCATCCCATTTGTTTGTTGAAAGAGGCTGAAACAGAAAAAATAATTCTCAATATCCAAGGTGCTATTCTGTAAATTAATTTGATAAAAAAGTGAAACCACCCATCCATGGCTCTTTATTTTTCATTCGTTCATTTGCTGATTCTATCATTCATTCATTGATTGTCTGTGGTAATTGTTTGTGTGTGTTTTACGTCGTGTGGTTGTTTCGCCGGACAAAAATGTCGAATAAAAAAAATAAAGAAATAGAAGTTCACGACAGTGAAAGTGAGGAAGAACAGGATTCTGGTAGTGAAAAAGACTCCGACTTTGATTCGGATGGAAACTTTGTTGGGGACAAGGTAGGTTTTTAATTATAACCTAAAAATCACATGGCATGCCGCGTTTTATTTGTTGTTTATTTTCCTTTACGAAAATTTTCTTTAATTTCTCATTGTTTGTTATTCCATTATATACTAATACTGCTTTATACTTTTTAAAGAAAAAATTTCACAATCTCATTGTTTTTTTGCCAAACATCTAGAAACGTTGGCAATGTAAATTAGTCATACAATCTGCTTTTTTGTGCTAAGTTTTTTGGTTCTTGTTTTTAGGAGTTACAAGCGGACTTTGAAGGTCGTAACCCTGAGGACTGCGACTACCATGGAATCCGACAGCTGCTGAGACAACTGTTTCTCAAGTCCAATGTTGAATTGGGTGGCCTCGCGCAAATCATTATCTGTAAGTTCAGAAATAGTATTCTTTGTTGTCATATCTTTCATTGAGTAATGCCTTTTCTTTTTGCTCCCAACTCTACTTACTAGTTTGTAAAAATGTAACGAAGTATAGCTCTCAATAATTATATTTTTTATTTCAGCTCAGAACTATGTCGGCAGTGTTGTGAAACAGTGCATTGATGATGGTATGGAAGAGGACGATGATGACGACGATGGTAGTGATGGAGTGTTTGGCATCACCACTATTGTCAATATTACCAAGAAAAAAGTAAGTTCAATGTTTGAATACACACTGAAAGAGGAAAAGTAGGCATATGTCCTGCAGTGGAACAATACAGACTGAGATCCAACTTTATCATCAGATCTGCACCTAATTTATTCCATTAACACCAAATACCGCATCGTTTGTGGTAATTTTAAATATATCTGTAACAACGGAACTATTTGCAGATAAGCTTACTTCCTCTGTCCCATTTTAGCGCATTGATAGTGCTTTTGCAAGTTGCAGTTTGTTACAAAATAATAAGTTGAAACAAAAAAAGCATTTTAGTAAAACACTGGCTCTAGTGGTCTTAATCTTGAATAATAATATTATAAGGAAGTAAAAATGTTCTTTATACTATCACTCAAGCCATATCCTGGAAACATAGATGGTTTCTTTATTGAAAATCAGTTATCTATGCACAAATAAAACCAAAACTTAAAAAAAAACTTCTGATTGTCATTGGTAGGTCAGGGGCCATTGACAGACATGTTACAGACATGTCTGTCAATGGCCGCACTCATGGCATAAAGAGATATTTTATTTTTATACATACAAATCATCCAGTGGAAAAGCTTAATAATTTAATCATAATCAGTACAACTATTTTATTAATGTCCCTCGGTGAAAATTGCATTTCCGTTTATATTTATTATTATTTATTATATACTTTATTGTACACCATAAGATACATTTATAAAGGACACTTAAAACTAAAAACACATACAATGAGCGGCCTTATCGCATTCTGCGATCTCTTCCAGGCAACTGTTTATAAATGAATGCTTATTTCCATGGCCATCAATTATTAGATTTATTGTGTATAATAATTTGAATTCAGAACTAAGTACTTAATTGTTGATTTATTTTGATTTCCATTTCCATCTATATAGAGCTGTAAAACTATTTTCCTTTAGCAGCTTTCCTCCCATTTTTTAAATAAATTACATAAAGCTAAAAGACTATTAACAACTCTATATACTTTGAAGTTGATTGAGAGTGTCCGTACTGCCCAAGTGCAAAGGGCAACTGATAGAAATCCAACAACTGACGTAACACGATTTTTGCCGAGGGACATTAAGAAAATAGTTGTACAGTACTTTTGGGATAATTTTAGCAAAAAACCTTGTGATACTAACTTAAAATAAACATTTCTTTCAGGAAGAACAATCTATACAACAGATCCGGACACTGCTGACGACGCTAGCTGAAGAGAATGCGGATGACAGAACTAAAGCACTCGTCAACAAGATACTGGCCAATGAGTCAGAGCATGTCGGACTAGTCATCAATGAAAGGTAAGAGAATGTGTCTGATAAAAATAACAATCTCCATGAGTCAATATTTCCAATAAATGAAAATCTAGTGAACCCCAAGCAGTTGACCCTACTAGTATTAAGCAGAGTCAGAATTTTATTTGCTCTAAATATAGGTACAGTATAAGATTAATAACATAAAAAAATCAGATCAGCTACATTTTACGGCATGCAAATCATTACATTAATAAAATCATAATAATAAATAAAAAAAATGTCAACACTACAAATATAATTAATAATGAGAAAAAAACAACAGATAGTCTGGTAATTTAAGAAACATTAACAATTTATATATGCTCAATAACAATTTGCACTAGGTAATTATATTTAGTCATTGTAGTTTATGTTTAGTTCAGACTGAGTAATATTTTACTTAATATTATACTTCTTGGTCAATTCTGATATATTTCAAACTAATACATAAGAATTAAAATCAATTGAGTCATCATCATATCAACCGAAACACGTCCACTGCTGGACATAGGCTTCCCCCAAGCGTCGCTCATCCAGCGGATCCCTGCAACCTTCACCAGGTCATCGGTCCACCTGGTCGGAGGCCATCCAACGCAACGTCTTCCGATTCGCGGTCGCCATTCCAGAACTTTTCTGCCCCATCGGCCATCCGTTCTGCGAGGAATGTGCCCTGCCCACTGCCATTTAAGTTTGGCAATTCTTCGGGCTATTACGGTAACCCTGGTTCTCTTGCGGATCTTTATATTTCTGATTCGATCACGCAAGGAAAATCCGAGCATAGCCTAAATAGTCAATTGAGTCACTTGCACCAAATTCATAGTCATGGAATGTTACAGTGCGTGCCACGAAATATGAGACTTGACACACCACGTGGTTTGACTTGCGCAGTAGATGATATATAGGTCTCTTTAGCGGTATGAGGTCTGAGGACGGGAAGGAATCGGGAGTCATTGGGGCGGCGGAAAGAACGCGGGAGGCGCGGTACGGCACACGTCATCTTTCGTGGCATGCACTGTAGTTATAAAGGATATAGGAACATAACTGATGAAATGTGGACTATATGTCCCATAGGATAGGATAGATGGACCCCTTTTCCGGACTTAGACTCGTAATCCGTAATCCACCATGCGAGCCCAGTGCGTGTTGGTGGATGCCACATGTCTTCGAATATTTGGTTCTAAGACATGTCGGTTTCCTCACGGTGTTTTCCTTCACCGTTTTGAGAGCAGTGGTGATGAAATAATTTACACTAAGTAAAGCACCTGTCTGGGTTCGAACCTACGACCTACAACTTGCAAGTCGCGGCCGTTACCACTGGGCTACCACTGCTCCCATATGTCCCATTTAAGGCAATGAATTAATAAACTATTGATAATTATGGAGTTTTAAACACCTATTACTGCCAAGAATTTACGAAATTATGTTATTTACTTTTATAGAAAACGTATATAATGTATAAAATAAAACTAAAAAATAATGATAATAAAACCAGTCAAGCCCATGTATGCAAACACATACACCCACACACACACAAACACACAACACCACACACCAGAATCCCACACACACACACATATCTTCATACTCACATGCACACTCTAACGCATAATAGTAATAAAATAAATTTGTGTAATTTTGACACATTCTTTAGCACTGCACCACATTTGTAATGGCAGTTCGAACACGGTGGTGACGGAAGTAACTGGTGCTTATAGCACAGGAATCCTCCTAGTTTAAGCCCAGTTGCACATATTTTGTATCTTGCCACTAACTTAATGATTCTAATTTAAGGTACAATCATTGTAAATAGGTTTAAGTCCTGATCAAATAAATATTGTTTATTGTTTGTTTGTTTATAGGATCCTGAACATTCCCGCAGCCATCAGTGTGCCTCTATTCTCGTCCCTGCAAAATGAACTGGACAAAGCTACAAAGAAGAACATGCCATACACATTCCAGTACCTCATATGGATTTGCAAGACTTACAATACAGGAGGTATGTACATTTCGAACTCAGTATCCTATACTAGATGCCCGGTCAGAGCTCCAAAAATAGGCCGAAAAATATCGCCACAAATACGGTTGTGGTCTTATTTCAAATTAGTTTTAAGATTGCATTATTTTAATGTAGCATTTAAGGTTGAATTTGGATTAATGTATATTTATTTCAACTAGAATTCTTAGAATTACCTAAACACAATTGGCGTCAGTTTTGACGAGAAGTTTTGTATTGGATCTTATATCTAGTGTATCATTGATCGAAGAGTCAAAGAATTTTACTAGTATTTTTCAATAGAATAATATGACTTTAAATTACAAATTTTAATTGAACTTCCAAGCCAAACCGAAAATACCAAGCCAAGTTCTCACAGTTCAAAGTGGCTCATTTCGTAAAACGGCAATTTCATAGGCTCAATAGGCTCATCCCCCCTATTACATAGACTTCAAACTTAACTGGCTAAAGTGTGGGTGACCCTGTCTACCGTCTATTGGAATAAATAGTGTGAAGTTGTCATTGTCATGCATGTGATGAATATGGCAGTATTTGTAAACAAGTTTACTGTATGCTAAGAATTATAAACAATGCTGTGTTTGTGGCTGCAGCATTGTTGTTTCCAGTTGTTTGTAACCAATAATGTCGGCTCGGAAAATTCCGCGAGTAGCAAATTCGTGTGACAGCTGGGGTGAGGTACTCTGCAGCAAGAGGGCACTTTTCAGACGTCATTAAGTTTGAATCGATCTATAAAGAACGGAAGATCGCCATGCCTGAATTTCTTAAAAGGCAATAGCAGGATATATTAAATAAATCCTGTGTTGAAGATGTTACTGAATAAGATTAACATTTACGGATCAATGGTATCTCTCTGCCTTGCCCTTTGAGGTATACAGGTGTGATGTTATGTAGTTGATGGTATTTTATATTCAGGACCCAGAAATCTGTCGAAAGTTTGTTTTTGGCGTGGTCAATCATCCAATGACATCTTCCGCTCTGGGTGAAGCGGGCGGGCATGTCAGACTTTTACTGACTAAAACCTACCCGTGTTCCTTCAGTTGCTTGTGCCAGGGCCGCGGTAACTCTCTTTTCTTATTTATCCTCGACAAATCTGTCAAATCTGGGAGTCGAAACTCGACAGCGCGACAGCTTTTGCATCTCCCCCATTGAAATCTTTCAAATTAACAAACATTATATAGTTACCCCAAATTTTTTTGGCCAGACTGATGTTGGCTATAAATGGCTGCGCAGTAGTAAATCTCATACTAAGCCATGAGCATTGGAAAGCCTATGTTTAACCCGGCCAAAAATATTGGGGTTAACTGTACATTGTTTTCTACACAAATATCATTTCTAGATAGTCAGCAATTCATTATAGATTGTTTCCTCTACGCAAACTGATTTCCCTTTACCGTTATTTACAGAGGAATCTACAGAAGTATTGTTCGCGAATCAAGAGGAGAAGGCGATAGCGGACGAGGCCCTGGCGAGCTTTGACGTGGACGTCACCGAGCAGGCGGAGCTCTCGCAGTGGGACTACGAGGGAGGCGCGCTTACGCCTTGCAGAAAGGTATAAATACCTTATAATACTAATCTATACTAATATTATAAGGAAGTAAAGTTTGTGACGTTGTAGGGGGTAATCTCTGGATCTCCTGATCCGATTTTGAAAATTCTTTCACCAGTAGAAAGCTTCATTATTCCTGAGTGTCATAGGCTATAATATATTTTCAAAAAAAATAGAAATCCTTATGAAAATTGCAATAATGTAACCCAAAGTAGCAAAATGTTGCTTGTAAAATTAATTCTTTGGCATGCGTTGAGAAAACTATTGATGATACATAAATAAAAAATTTAATAAAAAAAATCAAAATACCCGACTGCTTAAAAAGCGAACTAAAAAGACGTAAACAAGAAGAAAATCATGCTGTGCAGTCGGAGGATACATCTGGTTTTGGTCAGCCAGCTCGTGAATATGTATCCTCCGACTGCACAGCATGATTTTCTTCTTGTTTACGTCTTTTTAGTTCGCTTTTTAAGCAGTCGGGTATTTTGATTTTTTTAATTAAATTTTTTATTTATAACTTTTTAGTTAATTTTTTTTTCGAATTAGGTACACTTAAATATATAAGTGTTATATATTTTTGAAATCACCTCTTGAAACCCTTTATTTTGATACCCCACACGATGGGTTTGGAATAAAAAATAAAATTGGCCCCCCACAATATGGCGCCCAAAAGCCGCCCTTTTTCTATTTTCCAATTTTAATGTAGCCTATGACACTCGCAAGGTTAAGACGAATCGATTGACGTATGAATCATCAAAATCGGTCAACGCGTTTGGTCTCTGGAACGCCACATAGGAACAAATATACATACATACATACATAGACTGATAAACACATTACCCTCCTTCGGCAGTCGGGTAAAAATATGTACTACATGATAAAGTACTCATTATTACCTACAAAAAAGTCTGCAAGAGAATATATCTAACTATAATAACTATAACAGCTTTTATGTTCTAAATTTTCGCCGGTAGAACCAAAAGTTAGTTACATTCGTATTGTAGTATAATTCTTATTCAAATAAATAGTTTAACAAATTAGTAGTAGTTAGGTAGGTAGGGTAGGGTAGGTGGGTAGAGTAGGTAGGTAGCCATTTGAAGAGAGCAAAGCCGCGGGGGTCTGTTAGTATAATAATAATTTTATTCATAAGCCAAGGAGATAATTAGGCCATATAACAAGGAGATAATTATCACTAGAAAAGTAAACTGATTGGACAGGTGTGAAAGTTTTGACACCTAAACTAGGATATGTCCTGTATCTCAGGTGTCAACGTTCCTTCCTGGCTAGTCACAATGTAGAAAATATTAACTTCTGTCAGCAGTTTCGTTTAAGTGAAAATCCGAAATTATCCCAAGGAAACATATTCCTGGAATGAAAAGTAGGTTGGTCTACCCACTTTTCATTCCGGGAAATATGTTCCCGAGGGTCATAATCCTAGACATGGTCTACCCATCACCTAACTAAAGGAAAAACATAGATATTCTATAGTTTGTCGGGATAAGTGTCTTATTAATGTTTGTATGAATCTCCTTTTGACGTATCTAATTGGTTCAGAGGTTTCTGTCCATCCTGACAGTATGTCCACGAAAATGTCTATAACGGGAGACTAAACACAACAGCAACAGACTTATAATAATACGTAACAATCTTTTGATAGTAAGTGGGACAGGCATTTAGTGCCTATTTACAACAAGGAAAATGCCCGATGTATTTTTATTTCATGCTACATAATTTATCTAGTACATAGTAGATACGCTTCGATCGGCAATCTATTGAACACGTAATTATGACACGATATCTTGCGAAAACACCCCGATTAACAGTAAAATGCCCATAAATTTTGAACGGCTGAACCAATTTTATTCAAACATAGCTAAGAACACTCTCGACAAAATCACCTATCAAACAAAAAAAAACTAAATCAAAATCGGTTCACCCGTTTGGACGCTATGATGCCACAGACAGACACACATATACACAGCAACAAACCTCAAACTTATAACACACCTCTTTTTCCGTCGGAGGTTAAAAAGCGGTTTAACAAATACCCAGGTTTAATTAAACCTTGTTTTCACCATACATTAAAGAGATAGATACATTAAACCTGGGTTTTTAGTAAAACCGCTATTACTAAGGCATGTCATGTTGTACTGTATGCCTTAAATTAGCAGCTTATGGTTGTCAAAAAATACAAGTCAAATTTAAAAATTTCCAAAACCCCCGGCAATTTTTATTTATTTAATACTTTTCAAACTACATAATTTATCTAGAAGTAGACACGCTTCGATCAATAATCTATCGAACACGTAATTATGACACGATATCTTGCGAAAATACTCCGTTTCAAATTGAAAACAGCCCATAACTTTTGAACGGCTAAACCGATTTTCACCAAACATAGCTAAGAACACTCAACAAAGTCATCTTTCAAACAAAATTTTTTTAATCAAAATCGTTTCATCCGTTTAGGCGCTTATACACATATACATAGATACACAGCAACACACGTCAAACTTATAACACTCCTCTTTTTCCGTCGGGGGTTAAAAAGGCCCGTTTTGACAGCTATAAAAATGAATCCCTATTTCCCTTGGTCATGGCATCACGCGTGAACGGCTGGACCAATTTAGCTAATTCTTTTTTTGTTGTGTTTTTTATTGTTGGTACATATGAAAAAAAAAAATAAGGAAAAAAAAATTGCTACCTTACCTTAGGTAGGGTAGGTAGGTAGGGTTGGTAGGGTAGGGTAGGTAGGTAGGGTTAGTAGGGTAGGTAGGGTAGGGTAGTGTAGGTAGGGTTGGGGAGGGTAAGGTAGGGTATGTAGGGTAGGGTAGGTAGGGAAGGGTAGATAAGGTAGGGTAGGTAAGGTAGGGTAGGTAAGGTAGGGTAGGTAAGGTAGGGTAGGTAAGGTAGGGTAGGTAAGGTAGGGTAGGTAAGGTAGGGTAGGTAAGGTAGGGTATGTAAGGTAGGGTAGGTAAGGTAGGGTATGTAAGGTAGGGTAGGTAAGGTAGGGTAGGTAAGGTAGGGTAGGTAAGGTAGGGTAGGTAAGGCAGGGTAGGTAGGGTAGATGAATGTTTGGTGTTTTTATGGCAAAACAAAGTTTGCCGGGTCAGCTAGTACTTAATAATAATTAAACTTCATGCTTGAGAATGATCCTCGTTGTCATAGTGTATCGGTAACATAGTATTAAATTAGGATTATGAATTAGATTTTTAAATTTTTACATTATCGAAAGAAAATCAGAATGTTATCGCGGCATGTAAAATGAGAAACGTCAACGGACTTCTTAGATTGTGACGACTTTAGTGACACAATTAATTTAGCAAGAGCTAAATTGCATTTAAAACGCACGCACGGAACAAATATTGGTATGACCTACAGATAGTTGTCCCGGCTCTGGGTGTTGTGTATGTGAGTTTATATGTTTGAAAACGCACCCACGATACAGGAAGAAATTCCTAGAGTAAGGCAAAGTAAAAAAAAAAAAAATATGGTTTCGAAAGTCGATTGTTCTGGTTCGTTCTAGAAACATCTACCGTGCTATATAAAGAGTGGTCGGGTTCATCGTGACCGTGAGTTAGTTTCGATTGGGAAGCGATACCAAAGCGAAAATAGGGCGAAGTAATAAAGTTGTTTAAGAAGTGGTTTAGTAATAAAGTGTGATTAATTGAAGTCTGCTGTTTAAATAATTAATCCCTGAACCCCAGCTCGTAACAATATGATACAATGTAAAAAAACCGGCCAAGTGCGAGTCGGACTCGCACACGAAGGGTTCCGTACCATTATCGCAAAACACTGCATAATAAACACATTACCCTCCTTCGGCAGTCGGGTAAAAATCACGTTTGTTGTATGGGAGCCCCCCCTTAATTTATTTTATTTTAATTTATTAATTATTATTTTATGAAGTAAATATACAACTAAACATTCTGTGAATATTGCAAGCGGGTACCTGTTGCCGTTATTAATATCGAGCAAAAAATGGCAAAAATATCACGTTTGTTGTATGGGGGCCCCCCTTTAATATTTATTTTATACTGTTTTTAGTATTTGTTGTTATAGCGGCAATAGAAATACATCATCTGTGAAAATTTCAACTGTCTAGCTATCACGGTTCATGAGATACAGCCTGGAGACAGACGGACAGACAGACAGACGGATCGCGAAGTCTTAGTAATAGGGTCCCGTTTTTACCCTTTGGGTACGGAACCCTAAAAAACCACATGCATTTATACAATTTTACATAGTCAATAACGCTCAACCTTTTTGAGGCAAGATTATGTGCGCTAACGATTTAGGTTTGACGACGGTTTGGTCATACTACATAATTATTCTTACGTTATATTTGTTTCAGATCCTGATATTCGACGGCAGTAAATTCAATCACCTTGTGAGACTTATCAAGGAGGAGGTGGAGGCCGTCTAATTTGCTTTTATCACATCTGTGACTATTATATTTATGCCATACAATGCGTGTATTCATATTTATATTTTTATTATTACATACATATTAAACGTAAGCTTTACCTATTTTTGTTTATCATTTTTGAAGTGAAAACTTCTTCAGCCCCGTTTTATATTCACATCACATCACATCATCAGCCTATTAATGTTCATACTGCTGGGACACAGGCCTCCTGTCTGTAAGAGGGAATGGGCCGTTATCCACCACGCGGGCCCAGTGCGGGTTGGTGGATGTCACATGTCATCGAATTTTTGGTTCTAGGACATGCCTGGTTTCCTCACGATGTTTTCCTTCACCGTTTTGAGAGCAGTGGTGATGAAATAATTTACACAAAGTAAAGAGCCTACCCGGGCTCGAACCCACGACCTACGACTTGTAAGTCGCGGCCGATACCACTGGGCCTCCACTGCTGTTATTATATTATTTATTTATAATTAAATACTATATTTACACCAGATTTGGGTAGGCTTATCGTATTCCGCGATCTCTTCCAGGCAAACTGCAGCTGTATGTAGCCAAGTTGACAATCTACAATCGATAACGCTAGTTGAAAAGGAATCAATGTATGGAAATGACACATCTACGTTAAGTCACGTGGTCAAACCATAAAGATAGAAGCCATTAACGATTGTACAAAGTGATTCGATAAGAAACTTTTTGTAACTTGGCTAGGTGGGCTGGACAGTGATTGCCTGGACATGACATGGGATTGTCAGTGGTGCAACAATACCAACAATGAATATATAGATACAATCAATCTGCCTAGCCTTTTCCCAACTATATTGGGGTCGGCTTCCAGTCTTACCGCATTCGGCTGGGTACCAGTATTTTTACATGTAGCGACTGCCTATCTGTCCTCCACAACCCAATAACTGGGCAACACGATACCCCTTGGCAAGACTAGTGTCAGATCTAAAGCTTCTGACTACCCGTAACGACTGTCAAAGATCTTCAAATGACAGCCGGGACCAACGGCTTAACGTGCTTTCCGAGGCACGGAGGAAACTCGGTATGTTGAAATGGTCAGCCATCCACAGACCGACTTCGTCAAGCGTTGCTTAACCTTGATGATCGACCAGAGCGGCTGTTATTATTTAGCCACGAGCTCCTCAGAATATATAGATACAATAACACATAATAATATAGCTATGCTATAACGCGTTGTGAATTTAAAGTAGAAACTCGATGAAAAGAAAAAAAACCGGCCATTATCGCAAAAAACGGCAAAAAAATCACGTTTCTTGTATGGGAGCTAGGGCGTGCAGTTTCGTACATTTTCAATTTCGAAATTAGCTTACGAAATTGGACTTCTCAGTTTCGAAATTTCGAAACTGTGGAGCCAACTATAATGGAAAATCAAAAAATACTTGAAATAAACTCAAAACGCAGAATTTGTAGTCTGGAGAGGTGCCTAAGTGCAATTTATACTCAAATAAAGTGATTTTTTTCTACTACAAATACTTCGACGATAGCAACCAGCTTTCCGAGCTCGGAGTGGCAAGAGGCGTTTGGTCAGCGTTGATTCGCGAGCTGGGGTTAAAGATAGTTACAGATAGCGACTCATAAAATTGAGGCGCTGCCGAAGAGTAGAGAGCCATCCAGCTCGTTAGTGACAATAGGAGATGCGCAAGTCCACTATCTTGGTTTAACCATGTACGTCGGGGCTTCGAAAAACATTTTGAGCTCCCTTTGTGCGGGACAAAGGGATTTTGTGCGGATTGGGAGGCCAGTGGGTGCTTTTGTAGACTGCTGCCCAATCTCGGAGGCAGAAATAGACTGTCAGATGTCCGACGCTGCAGGACTAAAATCAACAGCCTGTAACGGAAAATGGTCATTTGAATAGCACGTATGGCTGAAAAGAGCGGAGTGCATCTACTACAGGCATATTGGGTTGGATTGGGTGATAAGTCACGGTAAATTGCCATCATTGTAGAGGCAACTTGGATTCTGCACGGCACACACTCGAGGAGTGCCTTCTTAGACCTTTGTGCCATGTCTCTGCCAATATTAATGAGAAATATGCTGGCGGAGACAGAAAACTAGAGTGAAATAGCCACCGAGTGGAATCGTGATAAGGCCAACCCCATTCATCGAAGAAGGTATCGTGGAGGCAACCACCTCGATGTAGACACGCCGAAACCCCGCTTTTAACATTTAAGGCAGGTGGAACTCCGGGGTTTCGGGCGCTCAGAGTGGGGTCTCTGTCCGTCCACCGAGTGACCTCAGGAAAGACAGTGACACAGTGATCACGTGCTACCATCCACAGCGAGGTTCAAGGGAGACTCCTTTATAGGCTCTCCAAGAAGAGAGTGCTGATGAATTCAGAAGAATTTTAAGAAGTGCTGATGGGATCACCGGTTTCGTTTTAATGAGGTAAAAATACCACACTACCTGGTTTTTTTTCCCCAAAAGTTCAGTTTTACACCTTGTCAAAGTATTCCCCTCACTGGCCACCATTAATACAAAGCTCGGTTTTTTTAAATGGCCGAGCTTTTTTCACTCTTCTTTATTTATTGAACACCATGGTTAGCCTTTGTTTTATTTTAATGTTAGCACACATGGTCACAAATGGCCCAACGCAACGGTCTAATTGGCTTTAGATTTGTATTCAGACTCATTTTCAGATGACCCTCTTTTGGTTTCAATAATAAATTTAAATATTTTATAAAAAATAACATAATCTTTAAATTAAATCCAGTTTCGAAATTTCGAAATCAAGGCTGTCAATTTCGAAATTAATAAACATGCAAATATGGTCCGAAATTTCGAAACTATAAAATTTCGAAATTTCGAAATGCATGCCCTAATGGGAGCCCTACTTAAATATTTATTTTATTCTGTTTTTAGTATTTGTTGTTATAGCGGCAACAGAAATACATCATCTCTGAAAATTTCAACTGTGTAGCTATCACGGTTCATGAGATACAGCCTGGTGACAGACAGATAGACAGACGGACAGCGAAGTCTCAGTAATAGGGTCCCGTTTTTACCCTTTGGGTACGGAACCCTAAAAAGTGACATTATAAAGAGACAAACACATACTATAATATAGAATTTAACGTGCGAGCGAGAGAATGAGATATAATAGGTACATTATACAGAGTTTCTTTTTGAAGGTTTTACTTCTACCGCGTGTGTGATGGCTTCCCTGTATTCCACAATCAATACCGGACAATAAGACTGCAAAATTTTCCCTGATCTTAGGCATCGTACAGAAAGAGAATAGAATCGCGCGAATACGCTATGGTGTGCATTTGTATGGTAAAACCGGAAAGCGCCCTTTATCGGCACAACGATACGATCGAGTTTGCCGTACTATTGAACGCATTGATAACTCTAATAGAGTAAAGAATAGTTACATGAAATTTTTGTTATTTATTAGACCACCAACTACACAATAATACAGGGTGGGCCAGAAAGATGGGCGGATTTGAAAAAAAAGGTCGAATATTATACAAACAAATCTTTATTGTAATAAAAATAGGTAGACGGGAAATTTATTTTTTGAAAATGACATCCTCAAGATGTGCACCATCGCGCTGCAAACACTCCTCCGATCTGGACCTTAGATTAACGAAAACTCGCTGTCACATTGCTCTTGGAATAGCCGCCATTTCTTCGATATTCGTCTTCAACTGGGCAACTTTTGGCGAATGCAGAGGCTTTTGATGTTTGGAACAAGTGGGTTTACTGCGGCCCAGTAACGGCAATTCTGTTTATTGACGTGGCTATTTATGTGCAAATAGGCTTCGGCATTTGGCATCGGAAAAAAGAATATTGTTGAAACTCCTAAAACTCTCCAACGTTGTTTCGCAAAAAACACGGCGTAAATTGAGATCATTTGGCTTCAAAGCCGGTACTAATTGAATCTTATATGGGTAAAACTTAAGATGTTTCGTTAAAATGCGTCGCAAAGTTGTTCTGGATATAGCAAGCTCAGCTGAACGCTTGCGAGTTGATAGACCAGCAGCCTAATTGCGTAAGTGAATTCTGCAAAGCAAACAAGTCGATTCCTTCAAAGAATTAGAATAATTTCTTTCAACTTTTTCGGTATTGTGAAACTAATTTGGAAAGAGTACAAACATCCACCTTTGAGTTGAAGTTCATCTACTGCGTTATGTTTCATCAAACTCGAATGATTTATTTCCAAATCATTAGGACATAATTTCATTTCATAATACCAATAGTGAAGTTTTATCTCGATTCTTCCGCTTTCGTTCATTTTTTACAATCAATTCTACTAAAAATATTGGTAATGGAAAGGAGCATAACCTTTCCGTTTCAGAGTGTAATATGCAATACGAAAAGTCGTTTTTGGGAAGGTTCCAACTTGTATGCTTTGCAGAATTCACTTACGCAATTAGGCTGCAGGATTACGTTGCACGGAAGCTTTAACTTCGTTAATTGCTTCTTCTGTTCTTGTAGACCTTGGGCGTCCCGAAGGTTTCTGATTGAGAGTTGACCCAGTAGACTATAACTTTCTGACCCAAGACCTAATCACACTTTCACTGGAACACTGATTGAGGTCGTGTAATCCGTACTCAGAATGGTACCTATAAACGTCGAAAAACACTGCACGAAGCGTTCTTTGTAATCATTTTTTACGCAGAACGCACGCTGTGCACCCGTGAAGCGCTCCATGGCAACTAAATTTCCGCAAACCGAGCTACTTATTCCCATCTCCCGCGCCCCGCTACCGCAAACCGACGTATTAGCACAGATAATATAATACTAGCATACAGATGCCTCATCCGATACAAAGAAACCGTGCCAACGTAACTAGCGTTTTTCATCTGTTTAATCTTATTATCTTTGTAAGTACATCAATCGCGTTCGATCCCGTTTCACGGCAATAGATGGTGTTAGCAGCGACTTGCAAGTAAAAGGGTTTACTAGGTTCGTGAATATTTATTTCTTTAAATACAGTGTCGGTTCGTTTTTTAGTATTTTTTTGCACGTTTTTACAGTTTTTTTGCTCCAAAATGTGTTACAATGCAAATTTTAACAATCGAGTGGAATGCCTCAGAAATTTAAAAATGCGCCATCTATTGGCATCAATTTTAAATGATTCGTTCAAATAATCTTTGAAATCTGAATTAAGAGCCCAATATTCCATAATTTTGTACTTAGGAGAACATACAATTTTTATGTTCAATTACAGAAAATGTTAATTTTACACACTATTCTATTGAATCGTGTGTACATGTCGCGTCATCTATTAAGATTTATTTGAACCAAATTTTCTTTCTTAGCAATGAGACCCCGTAGTAATTGTTATTCAAAAATCGTACGTCTTTATGGCCCACCCTGTATTACCCGACTGTTGCTGGCCCACTGTAGGGCAAACTGATCTTCTCAAACAGAGCAGGCACGAACATTAATCAACACGCTTATTCAATGCGCGTTGGCGATTTCAAACTTATATTAACTACCGGGTTTTCCTCACGATTTGTTTCGTTTACCGTTGTCAGCGATGTCCAAGACAAACTTAGAAAGTAAATATGAATTGAAAAAGTCACATTGATACTGCCCGGATTTGAACCCTCGACCTCAAATACTAAAGTCGAGTTCTTAGCTACTGGGCCACTACGAGAATAACTACCTACATGTTATCCTGAATACTTGGGCTATCTTGTTTGAGAATAAGAAAACGCTTCAAGAAAAGGTAGGTAGTGCGGTGTACATGCGAGATGAAAAACGCAATGTGGATTTCCGTCTATGTGATTGGTTGATTTTTCATGCTCTTTGCCCTTTGCCTTGCCATATTCGTTACGCAATAAGACTGCAGATGGCATGACATTGGTGCCGTGGAAGGTGGATAGGCCTCTGATGTGGGACGCAACCACAACCTTTGTCGACACCTTTGTGCTATCTCATGTTCCTAGTACGGTGGGCTGTGCTGGCGCTACTGCAGCCGCACTGTTGAGACCCTCAAGCGCTGCAAATACAGTAACTTAATTGGTAATTAAAATGATGAGCCGTTTGGGTTCATGGGGCGCAAGTGCACGTCTCCTTTTTATGGAGATCTCTCGCCGACTGATCGACAGTGTGCGTGACCAGAGGGCTGAATCGTTCTTTGCGCAAAGAATCAGCATTGCCCATCAACGTGGCAATGCTGTCAGTCTTCTGTACACGTTCCCGGATGATAGCGATGTGGAGGAGTAGGTACTTTGACGTCTAGGTGTACCTTTCTATGTATATATTTTGTAAGTAGTTAGCTTTAGTATGGTTTAGTTTTGTTTAGTGTTTAAGTATGTACATATTTAGTCAATTGGAAAAAAATAAACTACACTAGTTTTGTATGTCATCTTCATCATCATATCACAGTAAAGACACTAATAATTATAGACCAGTATCAGTGCTGCCGGTTTTCAGCATGATATGTATTTGAAAAAATAATGCTAAATCAAATACTCATTCATTATAATACGAAAAACATCCTACACGATAAACAGTATGGTTTTACCAAAGGACGATGTACGACCGACGTTGGTGTCACCTTTTTTAAAACACATTTTTGATGCTTGGGAAGATGTACAAGATGCCACAGCTGCTCAGATGCCTTCTGCGACCTGTTGAAAGCGTTTGATTGCGTTAATCATGAAATATTACTTTTGAAACTTGAGCATTACGGGCTAGGCCAATCAGCGTTAAGTTTAGTAAAATCTTATTTAAATGATTCAATTTTGGGTCCTTTCTTATTTCTAGTCTATATTAACGATAAATTATAATTAATATATTAATTATAATTAATAATAATTAAAATATTAATTATAATTTATCGATTAACATATTTTCAATAGATGGGGTAAACCCTATCTATTGAAAAACAATCTAAACATGGTGTTATTTGTAGATGACACTTCTTTGATTTTTAAGATAAATAGATGTACGACTAACGTTGACAACGTAAATAACGTCTTGCGACAGGTTCAAAATTGGTTCGCAGCTAATAATTTAGTTTTAAATGCTAAAAAGACTAAGTGCGTAAAATGTGTATTGCCGAATGTCAAAAGTACTGATTTATATTAAACAGGCAGAAGCTAAAATTCGTCGATAAAACAGTTTTCCTAGGGATCACGCTAGACTTGTTGATACAATGGGGTCCTCATTTAATATCACTTGCAAAGCGGCAAGTTCGGCAGCTTATGCTGTTAGAAAAATTCGTCAGTTTACTGATGTTGATACCGCAAGGCCAGGGGTCGGCAACCTTTTGAGTCGGAAGAGTAAAATATTACAATTTACAAAATTTTAAAGTTCTAAAGAGCCCCAATTTTTTTTCTTGCCAACAATGAATAGTAGGTACTTGCATAAATAAAGTTTTAATAATAAAAAACTGCTCTATTTATTAATATTAGTTGGCTTTTTACTTTATTATATTCATGCAAGAGAAAGCTTGCTCGCACGAATATGTCGATCCGAAGATAGTCAGCACTCCAAATGCCAACTTCTTCACCTCACTGTAGCAATCTGGAAGACTACGGATATATAGGGATGGTCCATCACTTCAGGCTGGAGAACAAGATCGCATAACCAACACCCCCCCCCCCCCCGCCCCCGCCTAAACTCGTTACCTTCCCCCCTCAATTTTTTACTTCAGTCTAAAAATATCAAAATGAATCTTCTATAAAATTGCGCAACAAACCCCTCCTGCCCCTCCCCCCTCACCCACTCACTCGGAATCCATCGTCAGATTTCGGAGCAGCTCGGGGTGTCAGGTTTATTTTCGTTACGGCATTTCTTGATTCGGTCGCCGCGCTCAACCAGTCGCCAAGTATGGGTAACAGAAGAGATTGTGCAAGCGCAATCCTGGTGGCAGTCGGAAGAAAATTACGAAGTCTCCTCAAAGACGCAGCAGATGCAAATAGCTTGCGGCTAACCTCCTGCAGTTGGGCAGGCCAGGTGAAATTCCTATCAATGAAAATCCCCAAGTTTTTAACTTACTCGCAAAACGGAATAACTGAGTTATCGAAATAAACCTGGGGCAGAGTAGTCCAGTCGATTTTTGAACCCATCCTAGAACTGCCCACCACTATAATAGTGTGGCTCGCTGTTTGTGGGGTTAACCGCAAGTCCATATCTTTAGCTCCATTCGCATATGCGGGCTAGATCACGGTTTATTGTTACGATAGCCTCAGACAGCTGTCCGAGAGGAGCACGCGCATAAATTTATAGATCGTCCGCATAAAGATGGTAGGAAGAAGTTAGTTCACTGGAGATAGACTTTATAAAAACTGCGAAAAGTAAAGGGGATAAAACGCCACCCTGCGGTACCCCAGCAGAAGTACTACACCAGGAAGACAAGGTCTCTCCAATGCATATACGTTGCCGGCAATATTTACATCGCCAGTAACCAGCTGCTGACGTTTAAGTTTAAACAAAAGTGAAGTATCATCCGCAAACAACACTATATCATGGTTATCCTTTATGAGGTAAGGCAAGTCATTAATATAAATAAGAAACGAGAAAGGGCTAAGAATTGTGCCCTGCGGGACTCCCATTGTTACTATAGATCCGGAAGATCTTTTTCCATTAACGTCAACGCTCTGAATCCTATTACTCAAGTATGAAGTAAGAAGAGCCAGAGCGCTGTTCCGAATTCCGTAGTGGCGGAGTTTCCTGATTAGCGTTTCATGAAGAACACAATCAAATGCCTTGGACAAATCACAAAATATTCCCAAGGCATCGCACTTATCTTCCCATGCATTATAAATATGTCCTAAAAGCTCAACACAATCAGTAGTTGAACGACCCCTTGTAAAACCGAACTGTTTGCTTTGTAATAATTTATGTTTATTAAAAAATCTTTGAAATTGCTCTGAAATTAATTTCTCAAATATTTTACTAAACGTAGGTAGTACTGAAATAGGTCTATAATTGGTCGGGTCTGAAGTACTACCTGATTTAAACAAAGGTATTATTTTACTATTTTTCATTAGGTCAGGAAACTCCCCACTGTCGATACAATTATTAAAGATAATAGCTAAACTAGGTGCGACAATGTCAATAATAGACTTAGCAACTTCTACAGAATGTCCCCACAGATCTGCAGTCTTTTTAACATTTAAAGTGTGAAAGGTTTTAATTATGTCTCTACAAGTAATATGTTCAAAAAGAAATTCCGAATCGCAAACATTAACATTTTCTTTTAGTATAGACTCAGCAACAGAAGGTGATGAGTTTAGGGATTTAGTAGTTGAAATGGAAATATCTGAAAAGAAATTTTCAAAAGCCAATGCGACTTGTGAGTCTGATTTTATGATGTTGTCATTAATAGACAGGCTGTAGTCAATATTTCGGTTACCAGATCTTCCCGTTTCACTATTAATAATATTCCAAGTCGTTTTAATAACATTACTACTGCTTTTAATCTTCGAACTCAAATAACGCGACTTGGCCAAACAACAAACTTTTTTAGATAATCTTTCTATATATATATAAAAATGAATCCCTATTTCCCTTGGTCATATGGCATCATGCGTGAACGGCTGGACTGATTTCGCTAATTCTTTTTTTGTTGTATTTGCTATTGGAGATATATATGAGAAAGTTCTTAGGAAAAAAAAAAAGTTGGTGCCTTACCTACATAGATAGTAGGGTGCTTCTTATTTTTCGACTTTTGAAAAATTACTGCGTCAGCCCGCCATTCGCTTCTATCACCTAAAAAACGAACCTATATTTTTTATTTATTTTTTAGATAGGTTTTTAGGGGTCGCTACCTCATGTCAAAGTTTGAAAAATTATGATAATGATAACTTGCAGCTCAATGTATATAAAACAGACATTCATCATTTATATGATAAAACATACTAATGCAACTCGTTGTCACATTATTCCGTACGAGTACACTCGTACCCACCCCTCTCCCCCCCTGCACTGGAAATACTGCTGGTAGCAATCGTAGTTCAAGCAGTAGGTCCATCAAGTGGACCAGAAATATTGATTTTCAAACGATTTAGATCTGCTTGGCCCAAATTTTTACCAGAATAAGTTCAATATAGTTTCTACAGACCCTGACGCTTTAAGATACGTAGAAAATATAGCAGGCAGCGCAATTTCATTTGCTTTAAGCAGCTAATTGATTATCAACCACGTGACGCTTACAAGGAACTGTTGACGCTTGCAATAATATTTTTGGGAGGTGTGCCTAATAAAGGGATATCATCCACAGCTCCAGCAGGTCTTCATCGCGCACGATGGATGGCATAAGCAATTTATTGCCTTAAGTTTTTTATGTTCAGAGACCAGTTTAAACTGACAAAAAAAGAACTTAAAGCCATTACTGAAATTTGCGTTTTCATCGTTACGATTTATGTAAGATGATGGTTCCAAGCTCCCGTGGCAGCTTCAGCACCAAGGAATGACTTGTAGCTGTTAAAAAATAAAGGCCCAAGGTGCATTTGTGGTATCTGTCATCTGTGAACTTGTTGCGCTTGCTTTTTTTTGATGACGAAGTTTATCTTGAAAGCAAACAAAAAATGGTGATTGCACTGAATGAGGAAGGTTCAGACTATAGCCCAAAGCGAATCACCTTGGATCTAAGTCACATCGAAGAAAAAATATTGAGGATTTCGTGACCAGCAACACCTGGGAATTCCGTCTGCATTTCTGCAAAAAGAACCTCGTCTTTGGGAAGAAGATGAAGACTACAAAGCTGCCAGAGAAATTGTACGTTCTATGAGAGTGGTGAACGACATTGCGAAACGCGGTGTAGCATTGATTGACAAATTTAATAAACTAATTACCCCAGACGAAGAACAAAAACAATTCCTTCTTTTGGTTGTGAAAATTTTCAGGCAAAAGTATATAATACAAAGAAATCTACTTTATTATCATAAGTTACAATAATTTTTATCCTTATGGTTATAAAATTTGTGTATGCTTGTCTTTTTTAGAACTTAATTAAAGAATTTTCATGAATACTTTTTTTTATTTTTCGTTCGCTGCTAGCGACCCCTAAATATTACTTTAAAAATAAAATAAAAATTACATATTAGTTTTTTGCGCCTTAGAACAGAATAAAAGGGTGACCCGCAACAAAATAAAAAAAAATAAAAAATTGACCAGTTAAGAAGCACCCTAATAGATAGGGTAAGGTAGGTAGGGTAGGTAGGATACATGAATGTTTGGTGTTTTTATGGCAAAACAGTTTGCCGGGTCAGCTAGTTTTGAATAATTTCTAACATATAAATTAAATTTAGCAGTGTTTACATAAGTCCTTTCACTGTACAGCTCATAAAGCCGTGTTCTACTTTTATGTATACCAACGGTAGCCCAATCACCGAATGAAGCATTACTATTAACCGAGATAGTCTTGGGAATAAAAGTGGAATTAAATTGTTTACAGTATATATTAAAAAAATCATCATATAGATGATTAGGATTAGCATGAATTGACAAACTTGGTAATTTGTTAATAAGTTTAACTTTAAAAGCTGCCAAGCGACTTGCAGTTTTGGGGTTAACAGTGATATCCTTTTTAGCCACTTTGTTATTTTGGTTTGGTATAGTAATCCTCTGCCCGCAATGATCAGAATCTAGTAAATTTATAATTTCTTTGTGGACTGGTATAACATTAGTATAAATATAATCTAAGCAAGTGGCACTAGTAGGGGTTATTCTTGTGGGTTCCAAAAATAGGTTTACAAGATTGTAGGACTGAAACAGACTTATTATTTTATTACAAGAACCTGAGTTTTCTAATAAATTAACATTAAAATCACCACAAGTGATAATGGATTTATTTGAGTTACAAATCTTGTGTAACACTTCATCCATTACCTTTTCAAAGCAGTCATACAATCCTGAAGGGGGTACAATAAAATGCTCCAATTCTATACAAGCTATTTCAACTGTCCGCTCAACAGATAGGCTCACAATATCTTTACGGTCTTTAAATTTAAGCTGGTTACTTACTAAAATCAAGGAGCCACCATGTATAGCATTAACTCTGCTGAATGAACTACCAACCTGGTGATTATTAAAATTGAACAATAACTGGTAGCTTTTAAGCCAATGTTCAGTTATACAAAGAATATCAATACTGTTAAAATTCATGAATAATTCTATTTCTAAATCTTTGTTTATAAATCCCTGCATATTTTGATGCACCAGGTTAATACTATTAACTGATTTTAAACTTTTATTTGATTTTATTTTATTGCCAAACAAACTATGCAGGTTATCAGTAGATGCTTCACAGTATTCACTACGTGAAACAGAAAAAGATAGTGAATGTCAAAAGTTAAAATGTTATATTATAAATCTCTCTCTCTCTCTCTTCAGTCGGTCCCTCATTACTGAGGATCGTGGTCACTGGACCCCTTTAAGCGGACTATCTGCCTCCATCGACTCCGGTTCAAAGTTGAATTTGCTTGAGGACGTAGCTTCCTTCACCTAATAGTTTAAAACCTTACTATACATTTAAAGAGGAATTTTATATTTGTGACTGTTTAATATTCAAGAATAATTGCATAGTAGTTCATAGTTCACTGAGAGCTGAAATGTTAATGTGAAAGAATTCATTATAATCATTTAGGAATTGATAAATGTAAAGCAAGAGCCCGATCTTGTATGTTTTGGCCTTATATGACAAGAGATATAGAAAATAAAGTTTTGAATTGTAGTACATGACGTGATAGATACAGAAAAAATAATGCAAAAGAGCCTATGAGTATTAGAGAAATGCCTTCAAAACCTTGGTAAATTTTAGGATGTGATGTGTTTCATTATAATGACAAAAATTATTTGTTAATAGTTGACTACTATAGTAAATATGTAGAAGTTGAAGTTTTAATAGATTTAAGTGCTGAAACAACAATATTTTTATTAAAATCAATTTTTAGTAAATTTGGTATTTCACATATGTTATACTCAGATAATGGTACTAATTTTTCAAGTTATAAATTTTAACAATTTTCAAATGAATGGAATTTTATTCATAAAACTAGTAGTCCAATGTACGCACAACATATGGAATTATTTAAAGTTCTATTAAAATAATTATTTATATTTAAAAAAAATGGAATATAAGAAACCCCAAAAAAATAATTTTAACCTTAATTCAATGTTCTTGACATAATAATCTCCACGTGACATAATTATAAAAAAAAAAAAATAAACAAAATCGAATGTTTTTTATTTCACATAGGCACTTATAAAACGTCGACAAAAGGTGCACGGTTCGGGTTGGTCGTTTTCTGTGGAGAAGGACCGGCAAGGAACTCCACCGTTACTCTTTTAAAAAAAGTGGTTTGTTTTTACAATATTTCCATGTTACAGCATTAGTGCTTAGATATAAGGGGACAACGTAGGCCCGAAACTTTTTTTTTAGTTTCTTATGACTTATTAGTCGTAAGAAACTAAAAAAAAAGTTTGTATAAACGAGATAAAGAGTTAACAAATCTTAACGAGCGTCTAGAAATCTAGAAGGTACTACCAGTTTTAATTTATACTGTTAACCTATGCATATATATCGGTTAATTAGCCGAACTATCTGTCATAAAACCATTTTATAAAAAGAATGATTCTCAGAATATGAAGATTACTGTCCATACCCGGTTGTCTGAAAGAGATCGCGGGATGCGATAAGGCCGCCCATTAGTATGTGTTTTTAGTTTTAAGTTTCCTTTATAAATGTAACTTATGTTAAAGTATATAATAAATAAATTATAAACCTATTACATTTGGCCCAGTGTTTTCTAAAGTGATCGAAAGAGTAATTTATAAAAGTCTCTACTAATTCATAGTAAAAAAACAATATCCTAACTACACACAGAACAGTAGGTACCTATGGTTTAAGAATACTTAATAGTAGATTATGCACCAAGGGGATAAAGCAGTGTCTTACGTCACGGGCGGCATATTAAACCCTGAGCGTAATGAGGGACGGAGTTATGTTGAGTCCTGAGTGAACGAGGGGTTCAAGCTGCCCAAGACGAAGTCTAAAAGCCATAAAACCGACCATTTCTCAAAAAGTTTTTAGGAATGGCTCCAAAAATATTCAACAAACTACTCAAATCTACAACAAAGACCTCGGAAGACCAAAACACAAGACACTCCATATTTTTTAATACAAAAAGCATGCTATAGCATAAATTTATATTTAGAAGAAAAATAGAAACCATGCCTTATGTATACTCTGCGATTTACTTATTACATTTAATTTATTTAATTTAGAACTACTTGTATTATTAACTAAGTAATAGAAAGTGTTACTTTATTTTGTGTTTTTTGGAAATATGTTATATGTTGTATGTTGTTGTTGTATTTTTGTGTATTTGAAATTGAATTTGCTTAAAATAATTTTGAAATGTAATAGCATAATTTTATTAAAAAAAACTGGTCAAATGCGAGTTGGACTCACGGACCGAGAAACTGAGAAACTGAGACCCTTCGCGCTCGCTCGGTCAAAAATATTGGAAATAGTTATCATCTGTGGTATTGCATATTGTCTATGGCAATACAGACATCCGTCCTGTTGTAGACAAACCGCCATGCATGTCGTCTAGTGAGCAAAGATTGTTATATTATAAACTATCCTATTCTATACTTAATAAACGTGTCTACTGTACTGTTGTAAATATGAATGTAGTCAACAGATGTTGAGTGAGCGCATGCAGGAGGCCTGTGAGTTGGTGGACCTGGTTAAGTATAAATCAGAGAGGTATGAGTCACTGACTAACAACCTCACCTGTAGCTGTGTTGCCGATCCGCCACCTCTCATGTCACATCATGTTGCTCCTACAACTTTACCCATTGATCTCACTACAAAAACTTTGAAACCTACCAAAAGTAATATCTTAGTATAGGTATTCTGATAAATTAGGAACAGGTTTTGGATCTTTGTTAAATAACCGTTCTAAACGTACAATAGTGAACCATTGTTTTCATAAACTGCATTTTAATGAGCTTGTTCATAAAATTCAACAGACACAATTGAATGAGCAAACTACTGTAGTTCTTCTTTTTGGAAATAGCCTTAATGTAACAAAAAAGGACATAGTTAATGGTATCGACACCCTACTTAAGTTAAAATTAAACAAATTAATATTATGTGCATTGCCCTATCCTGACAAGTTACTTGATCAGGAAAATGAATAAATTTCTAGTTTAAATAACTTGATGCATATTTTATCTTGTCGTCATAGTGACCGTTTATTGTTTTTTGACACCAACAATTTTGTTAGTGATTGGTATATGTTTCTTCCCAAAAATAGTCGACATTTATTAGCTACATTGTTAGCTTTTAATATACACGCAGTTATTGATGATTTAACTGAGACTAGGTTTAGTGATTTAACAGTATTATCTAGTTTTTCTGATAATACTATTGTAGATTCTTTAAACTATTATATTATACTATATTATTATTTTACTATATCATCAAAATATAAATCGCTTCTCCGGCAAAATTTTAGACGTGGAATTGTTAGTAGATAAATACCACAGGGATATCTTATGTTTTTGTGAAACTTGGTTAAAATCAGATAGGATGTTGTTTAATGTAAATAATTTTTCAGTTGCCAGCGCGTACAACAGATCCACAGTGGGTGGTGGTACCCTGATACTTTGTAATAGTCATCTTAAATATAAGGAAAGAAAGGATATCACTGCTTACTCTGTTGATCGCTTATGTGAGGTAGCATGTGCAGAGGTCGAGGGGCATACTATCTTGTGTGTTTACTGACCACCAGCATCAAACTTGTCATTGTTTTTAATTACAATGGAAGAATTATTAAGTAAACTTTTCAGAGATAATAAATTAGTTTTTGTTTGTGGTGACTTAAATATAGATCTGTTAGTCAATTCACCGGAAAAATGTAAGCTCATTTCATTGTTTAAATCATTTAATAAAATATTTATTTAATGAACCGACAAGAATAACTGCAACTTCAGCTACGTGCATAGATAATGTATTCACTAATTGTAAAGTTAAAGATTCGTTTTTAATTAGTGGCGTTAGGTCAGACCATACTGGTTTCTACTTTTGAGTCAGATAAAAAATGTAATCTAGCTAAATCAATTCGATTAAGACCTCTTACTAAAAATAAATTAAATTCTTTTAATAATAATGTTTCTAATGCCAGTTTTGATTCAAAAGACCCCAATATAAATTACGGCACGTTGTTTTCTACAGTACCAAGAATTCAATAAAACTTGTCCTGTAAAGACAGTTAAAGTCAATAATTCCAAATCGAAATTTAATGAATGGGCCACTGTGGGCATAAGGAAAAGCCGCGATTTCTTATATAAATTATATTACGAAAAATCTTTGACTTCCGATCAAGTTTTCCACAATTATGTTAGACACTATTCCAAAATATTTAAAAGAGTCTGCGCTCAAGCAAAATCTCAAATAATAATTAACAAAATTAGTGTTTCTAATAATAAAATAAAAACTGTGTGGCAAGTAATTAATAGAGAAACTGGCAATACACAACAACGCGATCAGAAAGAGTTGTCTTTGAAAATATCTAATCAAACCATTTCTGATAAGCAAGAAGTCGCTGAGACATTAGAAAATTTCTTTACCAACATTCCGTTAGAGGTTACGAAGTCACTTCCCTCCTCATCTAAATTAGCTGAAGCTCTTCTTAAAGAAAACTTTAGTAAAGACGTACCAACCTTTAAATTTAAACCAATATGTATTGATACAATTAAAAACGCGTTCAAAAGTCTGAATATAAAAAATACTGAAGACTTATGGGGGATTTCCGTTAGGGTTCTTGGAGATATTATTGATTCAATCGCTCCTGTCCTAACAGGCATATTCAATCAATGTTTGGACAGCGGCACGTTCCCTGACTTAATGAAACACAGTAAAGTAGTACCAATTTTCAAATCAGGCTGTAAGAGTGATCCCTCTAATTATAGACCTATATCCGTGCTTCCAGCATTGAGTAAAATCTATGAAAAAATCATGCTGGACCAGATGTTGTCTCACTTCAATTTAAATGGGAGCCTGCATAGTCAGCAGTTTGGTTTCACGAAAGGTAGGTCGACAACGGACGCGGGAGTGAAACTCATCAGCCACATCTTGGAATCTTGGGAGAAGTGCCAGGATGCAATTGGCATTTTCTGTGATCTCTCAAAAGCGTTCGACTGCGTCGATCACAACACACTGATCTGTAAATTACAACACTACGGAATTCGAGGACAAGCTACTGATCTTGTGCTTTCATATTTATCAAACAGACAGCAAAAAGTAAATGTAAATGGGGCGACGTCCTCCGGGTCTCTAGTCAAGATGGGCGTGCCCCAAGGTTCAATTCTCGGTCCTTTCCTTTTTCTTGTTTACATTAATGATCTCCCTTTTATGATGGCCAAATTATCGGATATAATTTTATTTGCTGATGATACTTCGCTAATTTTTAAAATAGATAGGAAAGATACGGATGTGTTACATGTCAACGAAAGTCTAATTGTTCTCTCAAAATGGTTCGCAGCTAACAATCTTTTACTGAATCCGAAAAAAACAAAATGTCTAAAGTTCTCCTTACCAAATGTACCTCAACGTAACCTAAATATAAATCTTGACGGTAAAAATCTTGAAGTTATAATGGAAACTGTATTCTTGGGGATTACAATCGATTCTAAATTCAGTGGGGCGCGCACATTAGAACTCTTTCGGGTAGGTTAAGTTCGACTGCGTATGCAGTAGGGAAGTTAAGGCAGTTAACCGATGTGGCTACGGCTAGGCTGGTATACTATGCTTACTTCCACAGTATTATGTCTTATGGCATTCTGCTGTGGGGATGCAGCGGACGTTGACTCAATTTTCGTCTTACAAAAGAGGGCAATCCGCGTGATCTATAAAATGGGTCCTCGCGAGTCCCTCAGAGAAAAATTTAAAGAGATCGATATACTGACTCTACCTTCACTTTATATTTTAGAATGTATTTTGTACGTACGCAAAAATCGAGGGCTTTTCAAAACTAGAAGCGACTTCCATAATTTAAATACACGCAGTAAGCACGAAATAGTAATACCCAAAATCAGATTAACGAAAACTAGCAAGTCTTTTCTTATAAACAGTATACGCTTCTATAACAAGTTGCCAAAGTCAGTTATAGAACTGACCGATGGAAAGTTCAAAACTTCATCAAACGTGTCCTTATTAAAAAAGCATATTATAAAATCAAGCACTACGTTGAAGATAAAAATTTTAGCTCCTTCTGCACATGCGGCTTCCCTGGTAACTTATAAACGGTACAAATATGTGGATGTCTCTAACTGTTCTCAATCTCATTTTTCTTTTTTTTTCTCTTCTTTTAATTGGACTTTTTACAATGGGGTTTACAATCATCTTAATAACCCTTTGCTAAGAATAGTTACAGCACTGATAACTACATTTGTGCCACATGTTTAATTTAGTCTTGTTATATATTTTTTTTAATAATTTTTTTTTACCTTTGTATCTTAGATGCTTTTACCGATTGTTTTGTAAATGTGTGAACATTGTAGGCCTTCTAGATTCCTAGATGCTTGATAACATTTGATAACTTTATATCTCGTTTTACTTTTTATTTTTAGTTTCTTACGACTTATTGTCGGGCCTACGTTGTCCTCCCATATTTAAGTAATGCTGTAACATGGAAATATTGTAAAAACAAACCATATTTATAAAAGAGTAACCATGGAGTTTCTTGCCGGTTCTTCTCCATAGGAAACGACCAACCCGAACCGTGCGCCTTTTGTCGACGTTTTATAAGTGCCCATGTAGGCCTATATAAAATAAAAATAAAATGATTTTGATTTTTGACTGAAATCATGAGTATATTATTAATTTTTATTAGGTTATGGGCCCAGAGCTCATTGTATTCAGTCAGATCAACAAAGAGAGTGTAGTGTAGGAAAGTGATAGGAGCCGCCATTACTAAGGCAGGCACGGAAAGGCAGGTTCTCTTTCAGCAAAGATATTTCTAAAGCAAGAAATAAACAAAGAAAATAATCGAGATGGCGATGCAAGTATTGCATATCCCAAAATTAGAAAGGGATAATTTCTCTAACTGGCTTTTTCTCGTTGAGATGGCGATGGATGAGAGAGGATGCCGAGACATGCTAAACGAAATGGCAGACAAGAAAAACGATGATTTTAAAAGTAAAGACGCTAAGGCTCGCAATATAATTATACAAGCACTGCCAGACAAACATTTGGAATATGTAAAAGAATCCAGTACAGCCTACGAAATGATACAAAATCTTAGAAGAGTTTTTGAGAGACAAAGTACGCTCTCAAACCTGTATTTGAGAAGACAACTGATGAGTCTCAAATGTAAAAAACAGGACAATGTTGAAGAACATTTTAGCAAGTTCGACAAAATATTAAGAGACATGGAAGCAAATGATACAAAAATGGAAGAAAAAGAAAAGGTATGTCAACTTTTATTGAGCTTGGAAGATGCATATCAGTCAACGATTACAGCTCTAGAAACAACAGACACTGAGCTAACGGTAGAATTCGTGAAATGTAAATTACTTGATGCAGAACTGAAATCGAAAAATGATAAAAGACAAACATCTATAAAAGATTATGCTTTTCAAAACAGCTCTATAAAGTGTTACAGCTGTGGAAAGCCAAACCACTTTGCTAGAAATTGTCCTCGTAATGCTCGGACAGATTATCAGCAAAATCAAAGAGGTAGAGGAAATTACCAAGGCAGAGGAAATTACAAAGAGAAGAATAAAAATAGCAGCTCAAGCGCTAATATTGGAGAAGAAATAGAAAATGATAGTAAGGTTGTATCCTTTATTGCTGAACAAGCTCACTCAGCAACAAATATAAAAGATTGGGAGAACAAAATAGAGTTTGTAATTGATTCTGGAGCAACACACCATATGGTGAATGATAAATACGAAAAATGGATGACAGAAATACAAGAAATACCTGAAATAAAAATTCAGACAGCAAATGGAAATATGATTTCAGCAAAAAAGAAAGGCAATATTAGTGGATTATCAAAAGAAGGAAATACTGTTGAAATAAAAGAGTGCCTTATAATAGAGAAGCTATAACATAATCTCATATCTGTGGTAAGGCTAAATGAAAAAGGATTGAAAGTAATATTCGAAAGAAAAGTGTCAAAAATAAGCAACAGAAATATACAAGTTGAAGCTCCAAACAATGGAAAATTATTCACCCTTAGTCTGAATGTCAACAAAGAAAAAGCATTAATCACAAACAAGACAGATTCCAATTTGTGGCACAGAAGGATGGGACATCTAAATTATGGTGGAATGAGAATACTTGGTTTACCATTATCTAATGAACGTTGTTCCATATGCATGGAAGCTAAAGGAACCCGCTGGTCATTCACTCCCACACCAAAACCAAGATCAAGACAAATTGGAGATTGGTGGTCCAGTAACACAAACAACCATGAACGATGAAAAATATTATTTGACAATAATAGTGTAATAGTGACTATTCACATTTTACGGAAGTATATCTACTAAAAACAAAAGATGAAGCGAAGGATTACATTATGAGATACATAAGAAGAATGAAAAATAATGGTACAAATGTGAAAAGAATAAGAACTGATAGAGGAGTTGAATTTATAAATGTAGAGCTGAGAACATTATATGCAGAACATGGTATAAAACAAGAAACAACTTGTGCATATACACACAAAATAGTATATGTGAAAGGATGAACCTGACATTAGTTGAGTCAGAGCGATGTTGCTTGAAACAAACTTACCAAAGTATCTATGGGGAGAGGCTATCAGAGTTGCAGCATATACAATCAATAGATCCCCTACAAAAGCACTTGATGGAGACACACCAGCTAACATTATGTTCTCTGGAAAGAATAATTTGGAAAAGTTGAGAGTTTTTGGTTCAAAAGCATGGTGTATGATCTTGCCAAGGCAAAACAAACTGGAACCTAGAGCAAAACCAATGGTTATGATAGGATACTGTGGATCAGGATACAGATTGTGTGATCCAAAGACAAATGAAATAATTGAGTCAAGAGATGTGCGCTTTGATGAGACCAAATACAGATTTGATGAAAAAGAGGTAAGAAATGTATATATAGAAGAAAATCAGTCAGAAGAGTCCAAAGAAAGATCACAAACAGAAATAACAAGAACTAGTGAAGCACATGAAATGACAAGAGACCAATATGAAAGCTCAGAAGAAAGAGAGGAGTACAATCAGAGAAGTAAAAGACAAATAAAAATACCTACCAAATATGACGACTATGAGATATACGTAGCTTACGCATTAATAACTGAGAATGATCCCGAAACATACGATGAAGCCATTAAAGAAAGTGTGTGGCAAGAAGCTATACAAAAAGAAATAACAACACTTGAAAACCTAAATGTATGGACAGAATGTAAATTGCCAAGTAATGAAAGGACTATTGAAACAAAATGGGTATTCAGAACTAAACAAGATGGCACAAAGAAAGCAAGGCTTGTTGCTAGAGGTTTCCAGCAAGAAGTAGAAGACAACAATGTATATTCACCAGTAGCAAAAATGACAACAATAAGACTAGGATTATCACAAGTAATACAGAAGAATATGACAACTAGACAGTTAGATATTCCTACTGCTTTTCTTAATGGACAGTTACAAACTGATGTTTATATAAAACCACCCAACGGTCTTAATATGAAGAATAACAATTTGGTTCTTAAATTGAATAAAGCTTTGTACGGACTGAAAGAATCACCCCGCTGCTGGAACCAAACATTCAACAAATTTTGTCTAAATATAAACTTAACAAGATCAAAATATGATGCTTGTCTTTACACAGGCATAGATATATACCTCATACTGTTTGTTGATGACATTCTACTACTAGGTAAAAAGGAAGAAATAGACAGGATAGTGAAATTATTACAAAAGGAATTCAAGGCTAAGGATATGGGTGAAATAAGGAGTTTTCTGGGAATTAACATAATAAGAAATAAAAGTACACTTGAAATTTCACAAACAAGATTTATTGATAAATTAATAGATCAGTATGGTATGACAGAATGTAAAGAGGCAGCAACACCTATGGAAGTAAACTATTTATCTCAAGAAAGAGACATACGTGCAAATGTTCCATTTCGAGAACTATGGGGCAGTTTAAATTATCTCTCAATGATCAGCAGACCTGATATAACATTTGCAACTTCATACCTGAGCAGAAGTTTGGATAAACCAACAGATAGTGACTGGAATGCAGCCAAGAGAATATTGAGATATTTGAATGGAACCAAACAGCTCCATTTGACTTATACTTGCAATAGTGTCAATTTAATTTAAAAAAATTCAGACGCTGACTGGGCAGGTGACAAAGTGGACCGTAAGAGTACCAGTGGCATGACGGTATTCCATGGTGATAACCTTATCTCATGGACATCCAGGAAACAGCCAATGGTTGCCTTATTTACAGCAGAGGCCGAGTATGTTGCAGCAGCTATGTGTACAAGTGAACTGTTGTTTGTGAAGGGACTTGCGTCAGAGTTTAAACAGTGTATCAGTGCAGTGTTAAATGTAGACAACCAAAGTGCTATTAAGATGATCACTAACTATGAAAACACTAAAAGATCGAAGCATATTGACATTAAGGTGCATTTTGTGAAGGATTTTTATGCTAAGAAGTTAATGGATGTTAAATTTGTTTCAACTAAAGAAAATATAGCAGATATTATGACCAAAGCATTAGCTAAAGATAAGTTTTTGTATTTACGTAAAAAATTGTTTTAGTTTTACATTTGAAGTTCAAAATGTTCGAATCATACTCTTTGACATAAGGTTTGGTGTTGTCACAATATGATTGTAATTTCCATAAAATTAAATGTTGTCAGGTAAAAAAAATCTTTGAAATAATTTGTGTTTGCAATTGAAAGTTTTTCTTTTTGATTTGTTAAGAAACTTACAATTGAGAGGGAGTATTGGAAATAGTTGTCATCTGTGGTATTGCATATTGTCTATGGCAATACAGACATCCGTCCTGTTGTTGACAAACCGCCATGCATGTCGTCTAGTGAGCAAAGATTGTTATATTATAAACTATCCTATTCTATACTTAATAAACGTGTCTACTGAAATCATGAGTATGTTATTAATTTCTATTAAAAAATACAGAAAAAAATATCAGCTTTCGTAAAATGGTGTTATTTTAAAGGAACACTAGTGACGCAAAGCATTATTATACCAAAAACAATAATGCTAAAACAGTTATGCCAAAGTAAATTAGGAAAAAACATAAGGGATCCCATTTGAACTACATCCTGTCAGATGGTAGAGGGTGTTTCTCAGGTAACTGGTAAAATAAATAAAACTATGTTATTATTTTTTTTTTTTTTTTTTTTTTTTACTTTGTATAGGCCTGTGTTTGACCACAATCTCACCGTGGTCAGTGATGATGTGGACGGTTATTTATTATCAAATAAAAGAAAAATACAATTATTGCTGTGATAATACTTATGGGTAAGTTCTATTCATTCATGTGATTTGATAAAAACAATTTCTGTGAGAAAATATTTTACACTTGATACAAGAGAAACAAATTACATTATAAATACATTCGTTTATTGTAACATTTAAAATTCGTGTGGCAATTGCAGCAACTCGTCTGTTTTTCATATTTATCCTTTAACCTAAACCTTCATTTTAAGACAACAACAATATTTAATAAAGAATACAGCACAAGACAGAATACAAATCTGAGATAAAAGTGGAAATACAGAAGTCGTGCCGTGCCGGCAGTAGCTACTTTTATTATTTCTTTAGATGAAGTTTTGTTTACTTTTTTCTAAATCATATGTTAACATTATATTGCACAATCAATAAAATTGCCTAGCCTTTTCCCATCTTTGTTGGGATCAGCTTCCATTCTAACGCGACCGCCTATTTGACCTCCACAAGCCAGTTACTGGGTAATATGATACCAAGTGGTAAAACTCGTGTCAGAAATTATGGCTTCTGACTACCATAACGACTTTCTAAGATCTTCAAATGACAGCCGGCTGCACGTGTTTTCTGTGGCTCCAAAGAGTCTCCCATCACCCATCCACGGACCGACCTCAACAAGCGTTGCTTAACCTTGAGGATTGACGCGTGAGGCTGGTATTACTGATCTACGAACTCTTCCTCCGCGGCACGATCGTTGTCAAGTAATAATTGGATAGTATCGAGGATGAGTTCAATAAGGCTTCCACTGGGGTTTGGACAGCAGGAAACGTAGTCGGAGAGGTTTTTGATAAGCATATACACGAGTTTTATTCGATATCTGGAACAATAAAATAATAACGTTAATAACATTGAAAGTTCTCAACTACAAATTATTTGTCCACATTAAAATTTTAAGACAAAATAATGCTGACTATTGCTGAAATCTGAGAAATAAAAAAGGAACAATTAACTGTAGTAAATTGATTCAAACAAAAAATTGCTTAGCCCTTATCAACTATATTGGAGTCGGTTTCCAGTCTAACTGGATACAGCTAGACAATTGATTCAAACCAATACTACAAAAAATCAATTTTAATATTATATAATTAAAGTATTATTATAAATACCTCTCTGAATCTCGAGGCTCATCAGGCACAGTCATTTTGGATGATAAAAAAAAATTATAAACTTCAACTTTTTAAACTTTAACTTAAGTTTTACCAACACATGTAGGATGGCTGTAGTGACTCTAATGGGGCACAAACACAAACTGATTTCAAAATCCAAAAATATCGTAAAATCTTAGCAACCTTCCCTTTCACACATTTCTGGCAGTAATTATTCTATTGTCATTCAGGTACCCAATATAGTATTCACACAATAGGGTGGCATCTAGATAATAAAGCTTATCAGTAAGGTGATTAGGTAGTTCTCGGTATCTATTACTTTTGTTCAAAGTAAAAGGATGGAGTTAATACAAAGAACCTACCGCCACCGTTTAAAGCAATATTATTTTAAGTTAGTTCATGTTTTCGTACTATAACATTTTGAAAACAAGTTAACTAGATTTATGCATCAATGTTGCTCTGACAAGATCTTCTAACTTGTTGATTGACAGGTATGCGTATCTCTTGCGGTTGAGAGTTTAGAAGATATGGTATTAATTTGTTATTTTTAGTAGATAAGGAATTGATTCTAAATGGTGATTGAGTATCGCCCGTAGCATAGTTTTTGTGAGCAGAGGATCAGACAGTGTCTCTAAAATTATGTTGTGAATGGTTTTTTAATGTTCAACCATAAGTAATAGTTTACAAATATTGTTGTTTTAAAAGGCGGCAACATCAAACAAGTTTATTTGCAAACTGTTTCTTTTACCATCTATAGGTATTGTATCAGAGTTCTTTGTCTAATAGCTTTTTATGATTTTTTTACTTATGAGAGTGAAGGCACAGACAATACAGTGTGCGCCTCTTGCTTTGTCTGTCTACAGGGAAACAAGAGGCATTGTTTTATAATTATCTTTCTAGCTACTTTATAGTTAAATGATGTGGTTGATCAGAGGGAGATTGGAAAGTATTATAATAGATAGCAAGCAATCGAAATCCTTCCGCCTCTAACAAATCATAAAGGACCAGAATTTGAGGGTTATTGGACGACTCGCCCGAATTTAACTCGCCCGAACCGGGCGAATTGTCCACTATTAAAAATATTCATTTTTCTGTGTCAATTCGCCCGAAGTTATTTTATCGGTGGGCAAATCGACCACTCCAATATTATTTAGAGGATGATTCGCCCGAATTTTATTTTAGAGAACAAACAATATAAAAGTACAGTCGAGCTGACCCATCTCGGTAATAATATGAAGAATTAATCGAAGTTAATAGATATTGTACTAGAAACTAGGAAAGCAATTCAAACTACCAGGAGGCCAGAATCATGAAGAAGTATTTGCAGTGCTGGAATCATTAGTGGTAGATACTAACGGAGTACTAGGGCTTCAGAATCGAAAATCGCCTAAAATAAAATCGCCCAATATTGTTTGTTCTCTAAAATAAAATTCGGGCGAATCGTCCACTAAATAATATTGGAGTGGTCGATTCGCCCACCGATAAAATAACTTCGGGCGAATCGACACAGAAAAATGAATATTTTTAATAGTGGACAATTCGCCCGATTCGGGCGAGTTAAATTCGGGCTTCTCGTCCAATAACCCGAATTTGATTGTATGTTTGTTTAGCAAATTTAAGCAAAGTAATCGTGAAATATAAGAATAATAATTATGTGCTTTATTAGTTAAACTATTAGTATTAGGCTAATAATAATAACTAGGTTAATAGCGCTAATTAATGTTTTGTCAGTAAGTTTTAGCTATGTATATTATATTACATAAATTTCGAAAGTGACAAAGACAAGCATGAAAATGAAGATTCACCGCAATGGAAAATACTGGTAACCATTTTGGCCCAAAAGTAAATAATTATTGCTGACCTAGGTAATATTAAAGTACTGTTAGTTCTACTAGATACGACTGGGGATCGAACCCAGGCCCTGACACTCAACAGTTACGCTTGCGACTAGTAAACCAAAAAGTCGTTTTGGTTAAAAACGTAATCTTATGAAAATGTATCAACTCATTTCAGATCGTCGACCTTTACGAATAAAAAAAAAATATAATTAATTTTTGAGATAAATTAAAATGCAGCAAATTGATTATAAAATACTTTATTTACATACAATCAATAACTTTTTTCTACAAGTTATTTACAAAAAGAACGTCCAATTCATTGAAATTAAATACAATAAGAACGTCAAATTCATAGAAATCATATACAACAACAATCAATTAATTAGCGCAGAGAGAATCTCGAGGAATTCGTCCACAAAACGAAGTTCCCTGGGCGTCCTGAGCTTTCCAAAATATGTACCTGTTTCGGCGAGGGTTTCGAAAGCGATCTCCACGAGGTCATCTCGTAATCTGAAACAATAAATGAATAACGTTAATAACATGATAAATAAAATTCGCAGGGACAACATATTCGTCTAAATTGAATGTTTAGGAAAATATAAGGTTTGTTGTTGATTTTTTTAATCGAAAATAAAAAGGAGGTTCTCAATTTTTAGGGTTCCGTACCCAAAGGGTAAAAACGGGACCCTATTATAGTTCTCGCCAAACTTCTTGGCCGCCCTGAAGTTGGCTAAAATGGCTGCGCAGTAGAAAATCTCATAAAAAAACAGCACCGTTTCGTGGCTTGCGCATCCGGTAAACCAACTTCAGGGCGGCCAAGAAGATTGGCGAGAGCTATACTAAGACTTCGCGATCTGTCTGTCTGTCTGTCTGTCCGTCTGTCACCAGGCTGTATCTCATGAACCGTGATAGCTAGACAGTTGTAATTTTCACACACACTAAAAACAGTATTAAATAAATATTTATATTATTTAGTTGTATTACCCATACAACAAACGTGATATTTTTGCCGTTTTTTGCTCGATATTAATAACGGCAACAGTTTGACGCTTGAAATATTCACAGAATGTTTAGTTGTATATTCTCTTCAAAAAATAATAATTATTCAATTAAAATAAAATAAATTAAGGGGGCTCCCATACAACAGAAGTGATTTTTAGCAGTGTTTAGCGATAATGGTACGGAACCCTTCGTGTGCGAGTCCGACTCGCACTTGGCCAGTTTTTTTACATAATATGACCACGCATAACATTTTAAAGAGGAATTGGAATTCTGTAATTCTTGTTTTTATGGCAAAGAGTCTACCTTGTAATTATACAAAGCCCCTGCAAGAAATAATAAACTCCGATATAAGCATACTAGAAAAGTTTAAACACATGGATAAACACCTATCATATTTACTAATAAATAAGATAAATATAGTCAAGGAAACAAAGTTACCAAAAACACTAATAGCAGATAAACAAAACAGTAAAAACAACTAAAAGATGATATCAAGCCAAAGCTGATATGAAATAAATTGGGCGAATTGTATACTATTTTTATCCATAAGAAAGGAAAACTAGACTTAATTGGTAATTACAGACCAATAAGCCTTATTTCGAACGTTTACAAATACGTTGGACGAAAGTTAACCGATAGAGCAGGCAGGATTCCGAAAGAGCTACACTAACTATTGATCATATTCATACAATTAAGCAAGTTATGGGAAAATACAATGAATATCAGATCAGAAGCCAATAGATACACACAATACAATGAATACATCGTCTTTATCGATTATTCCAAGGTACTCGACAGCCTGAATCGCAAACACACCTTAGACAAGTTACATTCAATCAACGAAAGCGTGGCGATAGCGATTGGAAAAATGCCAAAAATGTATGGAAAAGTCAAACGCTATCGAAATTTCACGTGATAAATTTATAACATTATGACCATCGCCATCGCTGACATCGAATGACAATTGTCTAGAGCACAAATATAAATCTAACTAGATAACACAAGGCCCTCGATCTGTATGAAAAGAAAGCGTGCCACTTTTTCACACACAATTTATAAACAAATTTACTGAGCAATGAAAGAAAACATTTCGAATGCCTCGGCCAACTTTTTCTATACAGTCTTTACAGCTTAATATGACAAAAAAGGCATTTTCCTAGATTTCGGTGGATTTCCGGTGCCGATAATGCTAAATGAAAAGCTCAGATCACGATCATTGATCGTAATTTTCATCCGTATTTTGACACGCGAAGTACATACAATAGCGTCATCTAGTTAGATTTATATCTGTGTTCTAGAGCCTCTGGTACGCCTAAACCATTTGAGATTCACTGACAATATAATCCTATTAGAATAATGCCCCAAGAAATTAGAAATCATGATAAAAACTCTAGCAGACATGAGCAGAGAACAGGGGCCAGAAATGAATGACATGCAAACATGGAAGTTAATGATAAGAAATATGAATATAAAAGAGACTATGTTTATATATGACAAATTATCTCCCCACATGATGCAATTTTCAAGACAGTTAACAAAAGAATAGCCGCCCGGTGGAAAAATATTGGTCTCTGAAAGCATTAATGAAGAGCAAATCATGCATAACTAAAGGAAGACTTTCAAAAGTTGGATGTTTAACATATGGATGTGACACTTGCTCGCTTACTGACAAACATAGGGACAAACTAGCAAAATATCAGAGGGCAATGGAGAGAAGCATGCTAGGAGTGAAATTACGGGACAAAATCTTAAATTCAGAGATACGAAGGAATACTAAAGTTACGGTCACATAAACTCACATCGATCATTTCAAATGGAGCTGGACAGGACACATGCTTCGAGGTAAAATAAACAAAAAGTCCAAAAACACAATGGGAAGACGATCTCCGCAACTTTGGGGCCTTATTGGAATAGAGTTACAGAGGACAGAGTACAAACGAGAGAGTTGGAGGAGGCCTATGTCAACAGGCGCACCGAACTGTGAGACATCTTATAACTAGCATCTATAAATATTTTTTATTAAAGAATTATGCTGATGTATCAAAATTTCAACAATATTTTTTATTATTAAACCTCGAAGTTGATCCCATTTAAATTTGAAAAATCGAGTCCGGGATGGATTTAAATTTGCAAAATTAATTCAGGGCAGTAAAAAAGGATTGATTAATAATTTTCCTACTCATCATTTAATTGTGAATTGAATCTGTTGAAATTAAGCAAACTGAAAAGCGAAAAATAAAACCTATGATAACAAAAAAAAAACGGACGACAATACAAATTGAGATGCAAAAAATATAAAAACATACATTTTAGGCTTGAGTTTAATTTTTGTGGCGGCGCAAAACAAACAATAAACGAAGATCAACCTAGCTACAATACAATTCTACGTTTGACGTAATTAATTTGCATGTTTGTTCATATTTTAGGTTTTATTTTATTTTTTGCTTTTCATTTCGTTTTTTCGTCGGTTCTATTCTTATTATCAATAAGGTTTTTTCCAACCATATTGGGGTCGGGGTCGAATTTAACCATTATCACATGAATAATATGATAAAATATTATTTATTTACCGTAAAGCGTGGAGAAGTTTGAAGCAATCTTCAGCATAGCTGATGCCTTCGAGCGTCCCACGACGTATCTCAATGTCGCATCGAAATCTGAAACAATAAGAGAATAACGTTATAAATATTGTTCACCAGAGCATAGTATTCAACCAAATTAAAAGTTTTGGACAAATAAATATGTTTGTTATTTAAAGTTTTAAGACTACATCCATACTAATATTATAAATGCGAAAGTAACTCTGTCTGTCTGTCTGTCTGTCTGTCTGTCTGTTACCTTTTCACGCTTAAACCGCTCAACCGATTTATATGAAATTTGGTAAGAAGATAGTTTGAGACCTTGAAACGGACATAGGCTACTTTTTTTTGCAAAAAATGCGAAGGGGGAGAAATGGGAGGGGGTTTAATTTTGAATGAAACTTCTTATTATGGCTTAAGCCGTTGAACCGATTAAGATGAAATTTGGTGTGAAGATAGTTTGAGACCCAGGGAAGGACTTAGGCTACTTTTTATTTGCATAAAACACAAAAGGGAAGAAATAGGGGGGTGGGTTAGATTTGTATGAAACTTCTTATTATGGCTTAAACCACTGAACAGATTTAGATGAAATTCGGTATGCAGATAGTATGAGATCCTGGGATGGACATGGGCTACTTTTTTGTATAAAACAAGGTGCGGGAGAAATGGGGTGGAATAGTTATAAAATATGAAAATAATTAAAATAATATCAAACTTCTTTTTATGGCGTCCTTCTTATTCGGCTGTAGGCATGATATAATTGTTTATGAAAAATTTGAGTGTCAATTTGAAAAAGTCAAATTAATGTCAGTGTCCGTGAAAGTGGTAATTTAAGCAAAACTTTTAAATATTCTACTGCTTATTTTTATTAGGGGGATATTTTTATGCTGTGGATATGCCTCGCAAGCGTAATACTCCTTTGAGCCGTAGCTCTAGCAGAGCTCAAACAGCAAGAGTAGCTAGAAGCTAAGAAACAGAGTAGCAGACTCAATCCGTCTAATTTTAGATGCTAAGCGTCACGCAACCCAGAGAGCTGCTGAAACTTTCGATCAGATTCAGGCTCGCCAACTCGCAGATGCTGAACGTCACGCAACTGAAAGAGCTGCTGAGACTTTAGACCAGATACAGGTTCGTCAACACGCAGATGCTGAGCGTCACGCAACTCAAAGAGCTGCTGAGACTTTAGACCAGACTCAGACTCGCTAACTCGCAGATGCTGAGCGTCACGCAACTGAAAGGGCTGGTGAGACTTTAGACCAGATTCACGTTCGTCAACACGCAGATGCGCTCAGCATCTGCGTGTTGACGAACCTGTATTGACAACACTGTATTGACAAAGAGCTGCTGAGACTTTAGACCAGACTCATGCTCGCTAACTCGCAGATGCTGAGCGTCACGCAACTGAAAGGGCTGCTGCGAATTTCAACCAGACTCAAGCTCGCCAACTCACAGAGCTGAGCGTCACGCAACTCAAAGGGCTGGTGAGACCTTTGAGCAAACACAGGCCCTTCGGATTTTAGATGCCGAACGTCACGCGTCATCGATAGCTGCTGAGACGCCTGAACAATCCCAAATACGGCGTGTTTTACGAGCTCAACGGCAGTCTGAAAGGAGACGTACGTTTGCAAGAAATACATGGGAGTCGTTCCACAACGCTGCGTCTGATTATGACCCATTGATTGATTACACTAACCATCAATTAGTTCTCATAGGGAACATGGATAAAAAATGTAGATATTGTGAAGCACTCAAGTGGAATGATGAGACACCGGGTATGTGTTGCTCTGGTGGAAAAGTTTTAGTTCCAACGCCTGGTGAGCCAGAAGAACCACTCAAGTCTTTGCTTTTGTATGACAGTGATGAATCGCGCCGTTTTTTAAGCAGAATAAGAAAATATAATACATCCTTCCAAGCAAGCTTGAAGCAAGTGGCAGCAGAGTGACTCACCCTGAAACTCTACAGGGTGAGAAACTCTACCCTGTAGAGTTTTTTAACTCTTTAGAATTATCAGGGGTGCCGTCCCATACGTTGAGGCTGAAAGTTGGTGTCCCAGTACTGTTAATGAGAAATCTGGACGCACCAAAATTATGTAATGGCACCCGACTACAAATAACACACCTAGGACGCAATATAGTAAGGGCAACAATTATGACAGGAATAGCAAAGGGAGAAGATGTAATGATTTCACGTATTCCGATAATCCCAACCAATATGCCATTCCAATTTAAAAGGTTGCAATTTCCCCTTAAAGTGACATTCGCGATTACCATAAATAAAGCTCAAGGGCAAACACTGAAAGCTGCAGGAGTGAATTTAGAAAAAAACTGATTTTTCCGTGGGCAACTGTATGTAGCGTGTTCACGAGTATCAAGTCCACATAATCAATATGTTTTAGCAAAAGATGGTAAAACTAAAATATTGTTTACACGACTGTGTTAAAGTAAGTTATTAAAAATTACAACTCTGTGCTCACAACCTATTTCCACACTTTTGACGACAAAAACAATATTTATAAGAATCAAAAATCAAATTAGTACCTACTGCATTTTATGTTACGCACAATACACTATTTTTGTACTACTCTGTGTTTCCTTTTCTACGTTTTACGCGAGCGAAGCCGCGGGTAAAAGCTAGTATAATAATATACAGTTTGCGGGAATCTGAGAAAAATGTGTGACAATTACCAAAAAAAAAAACGGTTGGATGCATTTGAATTTATCTCAAACCCCAACTCAACTCGTTTTTAGTAAAACTTGACGGAAGGGCCTTCAGTTTTTTAAATGACACTATCAATGAGCGGTTGAAGTGGCGACGCCTGGAGGACGCCTATGTCTAGCAGGGGACGCAAACCTGATACCAAGGGCCTCATTTATAAAAATCTCGACGGTGTTTAGCAATAGGTAATGCACGAATGTAAGATTTTTGATTATTGAGCTTCACAGTTGATGATTAAAAAGAGAAGTCCGATATGAGGAAACGACAAAATAAAGTGATCTCTGTACTTTATTTACAATAACTATTTACACCTATGTGTTACAAATATATTTGATATGATTTGACTTGAAATCTGATGTCAACTAAAAAACCACAGCACGGACTATAAATCTACTTACATTAATTAATTCTAACCTTAATTGAATGTTCTTAGCAACTGCATATAAAAATATAGTATTGCCCTAAAATACGATATAAAATGCGATATTGTTACGCATGTTATCAAAAACTTTGCTACAGAAATCTCACCAGTTTTGTTTATATTTTAAGCCTATGCATTCCAGTCACAGATTGTTTCATGGATATGTCGAAGGCCTTTGATCTGGTCGATCATAGAACCCTTTTCATAAAATTAAAGAAACTTGAAATCTGACTGGCAACGTTCTAGAATTCTAATTAGGTCTAGCAAATAACTAAAATCACGAAATTTTGTGCACGTGTAACAGAAATAACTTATCAAAACAAAGGTGAATGATATACGGCGTACCTCAGGGGAGTTAATTTGGTCGGTTATTATTCCTGTACTATAAATGATATTCTTGACTTTTCCGTCCCTATAAATAAATATATTTGAATTTGTTTTAAGGAAGTCCGAAAATACAAGTAAGATTCAAATAATACTGCTTTAAGAGACGGCGGTAGGTCCCTTGGATTAAATCCTGCCTTTTTTGTACAAAGGCATATACCGAGAACTACCTAATTACCTTACTGATAAGCTATTGTGTGAAAGAGGTGTTTGGTACCTTGATGCCATTAGGACGTTCTTACTTCTCTTACTTACTCAGCGCTACGTGGCCACTCGCCACGCCCCCTTTTTTGGTGTGATGTCGCGTCAAGACTGTTCTTAAATCAGTTTGTGTTTGTTCCCCATTAGATTCACAACAGCCGTCCTGTTTGTGCAGTTTGAACTTAAAGAAGCTTTAAGTTTTTGTTAAAATCAGTTCAAAATGACTGTGCCTGGTGAGCCTCAAGATTCGGAGAGGTAATTATAATAATTTAAATTTGCATTATCGTATTTTTAGCCCCCGCCAATGGAAAAGAGGGGTGTTATAAGTTTGCTGTGTATTTGTATATCTTTGTGTCTGTCTGTGGCATCATAGATTCATAGCTCCTAAACGGACAAACCGATTTTGATTTAGTTTCTTTTTGTTTAAAAGATGGGTTTTCTGAGGGTGTTTTTAGTTATGTTTGATAAAAATCTGTTTGCCGTTTAAAGGTACTGCGCCTTTTACTCTTTAAGGCAGAGTTTCTCACCTCTAAATTATCGCAGATATATGTGACTAATTGTCAAGCACGCGTTATCTGCTATGATTGGTTGAATGAATTTTCAACAGCCAATCACAGCAGATAACGCGTGCTTGACAAATTGTCACATTACATACATACATAAACTTACGCCTTTTCCCCATTTGTCACATTAATTCTGCGATAATTTAGAAGTGAGAAACACGGCCTAAATCGTTTTTTTTAACATTCTATTAACGAAAACATTGCGATAGCGATTCGTAAAATGACAAAAATGTATGGGATTGACAAACGATATCGAAATGTCACGTGATCAACCATTTACATTTCGACAATCGCCATCGCTGATAGAATGATTAGAGCTTCTAATATGGTGTCATAATTTCGTGTTTCGATAGATTGTCGATTGAAGCTCGTCTACTGCTAAGTTAATATTATTATGTAATTTAAAAGTATGAAATAAAATTTTATTTAAAAAAAAAACCGACACAAAACCCCTAAAAGGCAAATAGATCGCTGTGTAAATAAAATTAAAATTAAAATAACAACGTGCATATTTGTATTATAACTAAATAACTGCTATTAACTTAGCGGTACTGCGACGCGAGTACGAAGCTTATTTTTACCTTTTAGAGGTTTTTGTGTCGAGAGTTTTATTGTTTTTGTAATATTGGTTTCAATAGATCTAGTAGCATCCAGTTAGACGGGATCCAAACAAACTGCTAAGCCTTTTCTCAACTAGCAGTCTCGCTTTTTCTGGCTTAGCAGTTTGTTTGGTTCGAATCGATTTTCTTTAGTTAATTGTCCCTTAGTTTTTTTTTCGTTCTCAGATTTCAGCAACCTACAGTAGTCACAGTGGATCTTTGTGTCTTTGAAGTTGGCTCTGTGAACCATTGCGCAATAACTAGTTTGTCATAGAGTTTACAGCATACAGTAAGCGAGATAGGATGTTGCGACAAACGTAAGCGTGTGAAAGAGGCAGTTATACAATGCTATGTTTTAATTCAACATTGATACAAACATAGCAACTGCGCAGGATCTTCAAGCCAACTTCAGAGACACAAAGATCTGCTGTGACTACTGTACCTACAGTGTATTAGAGTTTTAATTTAAACAAATATTTTGTATTGGTGGATTTTCAATGTTATTATTATTTTATTGTTTCAGATATCGAATGAAACTCGTGTATATGCTTATCAAAAACCTCTCCGACTACGTTTCCTGCTGTCCAAAGCCCAGTGAAATCGTTATTGTTCAGATCTGCGATACTATCCAATTATTACTTGACAACGAGCGTGCCGAAAACGAAGATCTTGCGACTCAATAATAACAGACGCACGCGTCGACCTGCATGGTTAAGCAGCGCTTGCTGAGGACGGTCTACTGCCGACAGGGCACGACATTTGTGTTTCCAGTTGTTATGTTGATCTCAGATCTTATTCTGATCATCTTTTAAGGGTTCCTTATTCGACAAGGAACCCAAGTGAACCCTGTACCAAAGTGCAAGTTTACGTGGAAAAGTAAAAATTTTGTGTATTGATGTAAGGGGACAACAGTTTTCGAACGGCAAAGTTAATTTTATCCGTTCGTTAGGCCAATGTTCGGTGCTTTCATTGTTTATGAACGTTAGTAAAGTTACCTCTGTGTGCGAGTCAGACTCGCACTTGGCTTGGTTTTTTTTAATTGAATAAACACAAGGCTCAAGTAATAATGTTAATATTGTGATAAGTATGTTATTCTTTGTTTTGAGGTTATACAATTAAGGTTTAGGTTAAATAATAAACAACAATTGCTTCACGAATATTAAATGTTACAGTGAATGAATTTATAATGTAATTTTGTTTCTCTTATATCAAGTTTAAAATATTTCTATCCAAAAAATGATTTTGACTGTATCACACGAATTAATAGAGCTGATCTACAGCTGTACTTGTATTTTTTCTTTTATTTGATAATAAAATCCGTAAAATAATAACATGGTTTTATTTATTTCACCAGTTACCTAAGAAACACCCTCATAACATGTGACAGTATTTTACATTACTAGCGTTCCTTTAAAACTAGGTTAGGTTCCCAAACATTTTTTGTCGCACCTCCCTACTGCCTAAAATGAAAATACCCACGCCCCCGCTTTTGTATTTATGTTTAGGTAACTAACAGTCACAAACATTCTTAAGTTAAAGAAGCGGACGGAAAAGATTAAGGAAGGAAGGGTGGGTGTTTTGGCATAAGGTTACTATGACTCCACATAATAATAATATAGGCTTAATCTAAAATCTACCGTAGAACTGTTGTACAAATGGAAACAAGGGAATAATAAATCCAAAAATCAACTGAAGGTTGATTCAGATGATTAAAATCTGCGGTTCTCTTAAAACAGTGTCCTTTAAAAGTTTAAAAGCACACCATTTTACGAAAACTGCAGATTTTTCTGTATTATTTTTGTAATTTTTTATGTTATGTGAGGAAACGACATATTCTATAACCGAAGACATGTGACATCCACTAACCCGCACTGGGCCAGCGTGGTGGATTATGGCCCATTCCCTCTCACAGCGAGGAGGCCTGTTTCCCAGCAGTGGGAGCATTAAAAGGCTGATGATGTTAACTCTCGGTGCGTGAGTCTAACTCGCACTTGGCCGATTTCTTTTAAATATAATTTTGCCATTTAATTTCGAAATTATCTTGAGCAAATTCAAACTTAAAATATTACAACATCTCAAAATTATTATAACTGCCTTGTCACGAACAAAAAGGAAGGTGAATACGCTTATCAGTAAGGTGATTAGGTAGTTCTCGGCACTGCCTTTGTTTGTAAACGAAAACCTCATCCAGGGAGGTAACTGTAATGTCACAACAATAGCCAATGATTGCTTTTTCAAAAGCTTTTGTGTTAATTGTTAAGCCAGATTTCAATTAAAGTATTAGACTAGGTAATTACGATTATTTCAATGTAATCTAAAGACCATAAATGGAACAAATCAACATGCTTTTCATTACTATTCAGGCATTTCGGCCTAGAAACTACGCTTTAAACAAAATCGATTATCTCCTTCCTCTAAATGGATTTTAATTAGTTACGCATTGTTTTAGCGAGCATTGCACATGGACACAGTGTACATCTATGTATTTGTTTACAAACATTTACCAGTGTGTCAAAAATAAATACCAACATTTTAATTGGTGTTTCTTATATTGAGTTGTATCTACCTTTCTAAAATTATGTTTTGAATGACACGTGGTTTTTTAATGTTCAACCATAAGTGATAGTTTACAAATATTGTTGTTTTAAAAAGCGGCAACATCAAACAAGTTTATTTGCAAACTGTTTCTTTTACAATCTATAGGTATTGTATCAGAGTTCTTTGTCTAATAGCTTTTTATGATTTTTTTACTTATGAGAGTGAAGGCACAGACAATACAGTGTGCGCCTTTTGCTTTGTCTGCCTTCAGGGAAACAAGGGGCATTGTTATATTATTATCTTTCTAGCTACTTTATGGTTAAATGATGTGGTTAATCAGAAAAAGATTGGAAGGTATTATAATAGATTTTGATTGTATGTTTGTTTAGCCTGTTTAAGCAAAGTAATGGTGAAATATATGGTGTAATATTACATACAATAATGAAATACAAGGAAAGACGATGAAAAAGATAAAATATTATACAACAAGTTCTAACGGTTTAGTTATTAGATTTTTAGTAAGTAACAGAAAGAGCATGAAGAAAGTAAGTTTGTGTTTGTGTGTGATGTTGTGTGTTGTGGGAATGTTCTTAGAATGAGGTGTGAGTATGCGCAATGGTTAAAGAAGCAAATTAGCTGAGGGGATGTTTCGTTTGACAAGCCTTGGCATTTATTTCATAGGGGTCAGTAACTTTTCGGTACCCTCGTAGTCCAGAGCCTTAAGATATGTAGTTAATAATGCTTTACATTTATATTTAGTCTGGGAATAGATGTTGAGGATATCATTCAATTTATTGTATAAGTAAGGTTCGAGGAAGAAAAATAATTGATGTGAATGTGTAGATTTTGCAATTTGGGTTTGGCATACCCTACATTTCCGGCACCTATCCAACTGGAGTTTTGGGTCGAATTTCAATAAGGAATGTTCTTTGAGCGCCGTACGCAATAAGAAAGTTTGCCTAACCGTAAGAACATCCCAATCCTTGAAAAGTTCAACAGTAGGATATCGGTAGGGGAGACCAGCGCCAACCTTGAGAATTGCACGCTGTGCTCTTTCGACTTCAATCAGATAAGTCTTTGCGGCGCCTCCCCAGGATAAAATGCAATAGTCTATAAGGGAATGGCACAAGGCATCATAGACCATCTTGGTTAAGCATTGATCTATTATGATACCAAGATATTTGATATCATCAACTCGCTGAAGATTAGGACAGGAGCACCAGGAAGCGCTTGGGACACATACATGGTAGGATATGCCAAAATAGGATGGAGGCAGAAGATTTAACCTATTTGCAAAAGCAAAGTATTTAGTTTTGTTAACATTTAGTGTTAAAATATTCGCTCGCAACCATTTGCAGACTTTGCTAAAACCACTTTGAGCAGAGTTAAAAATTTCTTCCCATGTCTGCCCACAGAAAAACAGGGCAGTATCATCAGCGAAAGTAATAATATGTCCACAGTGAAGCTGAAGACGGCAGAGGTCGTTGATATAGATCAAAAACAAAGTTGGGCCAAGTATGCTACCCTGGGGCATACCGAAATCGACACGAGCCTCATTGCTCAGCACCTGGCCTATTCGAACTCTTTGTTTTCTTTCGGTAAGGTAGTCCTGCTATAGTTTCAAAGGTACACCCCTAACACCGATCTCTTCCAGCTTTTTGAGTAGGTGCGGGATAGAGACCGTGTCAAATGCTTTAGCCAGATCGAAGAAGACAGTAATGCATTTGTTCCTTTGGTCCAAGTTAGTGATAATGGAATTTACCAGTTCATGTACTTCGTCATTGGTTGACTTATCACGTCGAAAACCAAATTGGGCAGGCGAAGATTATTAGCTTCTAGATAATTTGTTAGTCGTTCCAAGATCTTCGACAATGTTGGTAAGATAGAGATCGGTCTTAAATTATCAACACAGTCTCTTTCCCCTCCCCTTGTGTATTGGTTTGATGACCGCTAATTTAAAGACTCTAGGAAAATCACCCGACGCCATAGCCAGTTTGCAAATGTGTGTAATAGGAGTAGTAAGAAAATTTATATAACTCTTTAAGAACTTGCTAGATATCTATCAGCATGACAAATGAATGAACGGGAGCGACAGTTGGAGAGTCAAATGGTGTTGGTGTGTCCTGCGATGAGTTAGTTGTTTACTCTGCTAGGCTTCTGTCTACACCAGCAAAGAAATCATTAACACCATTTATGTACTAGTTCTTGATTTTTGGATTTAATGAGATGGGATGAAAGGTCTGGGGGTCGATTAGAGATGCTTATCGTTTAATTGCATCCCATAACTGCCTTTTATTTCCTTTTGCACTCTGAATCTCGTCTCTTTCATAATGTCGTTTAGCCTTTTTGATAATACTATTACAAAAATTTCTATAACGTCTGTAGATTTTGTTGACAATCGTGAAATAGTGATCCAAGGCTTACTAACCCGCTGCCTTTTGGGAATTTTATTGAACATGAGCTATTATTTATTGCCGTAGTTAGGTTCGTAACTAGCAGGTCAGTTGCAATGTCGGCGTCATTACACTCTAGGATAGGCTGTAAATTAATTTGTCAAGCGATTCAAAATCCATTTTATAAGTTTATAAGCATCATGTGGTCTAAGCAAGTGCGCCCATGGGTCAGTACGTTATGACCTGGTAGTAAACAGTGACTTGCTAGGACATTTAAATAGGGAAATTATAAGTCTAGCCACAAAATTATTTATTGGACATGTGATTAAACTTCTAATTTTATAACTAAGCAACGGGAAAATGACATAGCCTCTAATAAACTAATTCGTCTTTTTTGCAACGCCAACTAAATATTCTACAGAAAGCGTCAAGTAAAGATCATCAATTATTGTGACTTGTCCTTCTTATTTATACATTGCCACGTAATTTACTAACTCGGCCACGGATTTTATATCTTGTCACCATTTTACGTTTTACAGCTTCAACGCAATATCCTCAAAAAAATATAATTCAAGCTTCTATCGAAGAAAGAAAGAAAGCATAATTTATTATAACTTAGCATGTAAAACAATACATCATATTCTTTTATCGTGAAAATAGCCACTGCATGATCTGGCGCGAGTACGCGAGACGACAGCGACCGGCCATTTGCACCAATCAGAGAGCGCCATTCGATTCATGTGACGACGAGTTGAGTTGATCACATGTAATTGTTTATTGTCGTTCGTGCGTTCGTATTGCAATTGTTTTCGCTGTAATTAAATTAAAGTTTTCGATGAGTAATAATTAGTTATGACGTTTAAAAGTGAAAATGAAGTACCACTGTACTGTTCTGACGAGGAATTTTAAATAATATATTATATTTAAAATAATAAATGACGGTCAATGAATAAGTCCAAGAGCGAGCGTAGCGAGCTCGGGAGCTTAGGGCACCCCGAAATCAAAATCAAAATCAAAATCAAGGTATTTATTTCAATTAAACTTTAGAAGTACTTTTGAATTGTCAAACAAAAAATTAATAAAAAGATGACTCTAGTCGCAAATTCGCAAGCGTCTGTAGGTCTCAATGGAGAAGAATTTGCAAGAAACTCCCCGGACACTCTTTTCCATCAGTTTTAATTACAAGTTTTTGGTTACATCATTCTTGTTGAAAAAATACATATATGTGAGAACGATGTAAAAAGACGTGTACGTAAAAGCGTCTAGAGTAACAAATAATTAAAAAAAAGCACTTTAACAGGCCGAGACAGCTAAGTTATGACCAATCCCAACTGATGGCGCCCGTTCACGAACATGACGCATGGATCGGCACCACTCAGCTCAACCATCATGAAGGGAACCGAATGATCCAACACATGTGCCACCATCAGAGAGAAATTAGAGAGAGCATGACACACTCAACTGCCAGGGCACACAGAAGTCAACGAACGACATATAGGTACAGTGAATGGTAGATTTATCTACAGTCGGAACATAGTACTCACACATGTGCTGTGCAATTATATAATACTAAAAGAAATTGAGTTTATACAATACAAAAATTTGCATACAGTCTTCAGCATGTCCAACAATACTTCGATACTTTTCTGCCCATCACTAATTGTTCTTGCGCCCTAGTGGCTGCGGAGCAGGACCAGCATTGAGCCAAGCATTTTTATCAGCGATGTAATCCCCCAACTTATAATATGCTTGCCTACATAGTGTGCGTTTTATACAAGTCTTAAATTTCGTCTCATTTAGTTGTAGAATGTGGGGAGGAATTTTATTGTAACATTTTATACAGTACCCCATAAAAGATGATGCTACTTTTGCCAGCCTGAAACCTGGTTGAATTAGTTGATCCCTATTTCTAGTAACATAATTATGTCTGTCACCGTTTTTACTAAAAAGATGTAAATTCTTTCTAACATACATGATGTTTTCATAAATATATTGACAAGGTACCGTCATGATGTTAATGTTCTTAAACAGTTCCCTTAGAGAATCGCGCCGGCGAAGATTGTATATCGCTCTGATGGCTCGTTTTTGCAGAATAAAAATTGACTCAATGTCTGCAGCCCTTCCCCATAGTAAGATACCGTAAGACATTATACTATGAAAATAACTAAAATAGACTAATCTTGCGGTATCGACATCAGTAAACTGACGTATTTTTCTAACAGCATAAGCTGCCGAGCTTAGCCGCCCCGCAAGTGATATTAAATGAGGCCCCCATTGCAACCTCGAGTCTAGCGTGATCCCCAGAAAAACCGTTTTATCGACGAATTCTAGCTTCTCCTTGTTTAATAAAATGTCACAATCATTACTTTTGACATTCGGCAAGACAAATTTTATGCACTTAGTCTTTTTAGCATTTAAAACTAGATTATTAGCTGTGAACCAATTTTGAACCTGTCGCAAGACGGTATTCACATCGTCAACGTTACTCGTACGTCTATTTATCTTAAAAATCAACGAAGTGTCATCAGCAAATAACACCATGTTTAGATTGTTTTTCAATAGATGAGGTAAATCGTTAATGTAGACTAGAAACAAGAAAGGACCCAAAATTGAACCCTGGGGTACCCCCATTTTCACGGTTAACCCGGACGAATTGACACCGTTTATTGGAACTAATTGCTGTCTATCATTTAAATAAGATTTAACTAAACTTAACGCTGATTGGCCTAGCCCGTAATGCTCAAGTTTCAAAAGTAATGTTTCATGATCAACGCAATCAAATGCTTTCGACAGGTCGCAGAAAACCCCTATGGCATCTTGTGCCTCTTCCCACGCTTCAAAGATATGTTTTAATAAGGTGACACAAGCGTCAGTCGTACAACGTCCTTTGGTAAAACCATACTGTTTATCGTGTAGGATGTTGTTCGTATTAAAATGAATGAGCATCTGATTTAGCATTATCTTTTCAAATATCTTGCTGAAAACCGGCAGCACCGATACTGGTCTATAATTATTTGTGTCTTTACTGTTCCCGGATTTAAAAAGTGGTATAACCTTACTATGTTTCATTAGATCCGGAAAGACTCCTTGATCTACACACAAATTAAAAATTAAAGCTAAGTACGGCGCTATAGTCTGAATAATGGAGGTACAAACTTTGATGGACATTCCCCATAGATCTTCGGTCAATTTGATCTTGATTTGCTTAAAAGCTTTTATTACTGTTATTGGGTTTACATGTGAAAAGTTAAATTCTGTCGGGCAGGCTGAAACGTTTGCGTTTAATAAACCAGAAGCAAGTGAGGGCGAAGAATTTATGGTTTCAGTAGTTTTAATTGGGATGCTGGTAAAGAAATCCACAAATTCTTGAGCAACTTTTTTGTTATCTCTAATAAGTCCATGTGTAGTTTCAAGCGTGTAATCAGTATTATTTCTTTTGTTTCTGTTCGTTTCATTGTTTATAATTTTCCAAACAGTCTTGATTTTATTTTCTGCGGTTTTAACTTTATTACCAATGTATAAAGCCTTAGCTACTTTACACGTATTTCTAAAAATTTTTGAATAAGTAGCAACATACTTGTTAAAAGTTTCAGTGTTAATATAAGGCTTAAGGCCATAGAGCTCGTAAAGTCTTTCCCTACTTTTCCTGAGTCCTTCAGTCGCCCAGTCACTGAATAAAAACTTAGGGCATACAGTTTTAGTTTTTTTCCTAAAAGAATTATTGAACTCCTTTTGGATTACTGAGAAAACTTTTTTATATAGAATATTACCATCATTCACTGTAAGGTCTTGATCACTTAGCTTACTAATTAAACTGCTGTTAAACTGATTTAATTTACCGGATGTTATTGGTCTGGATTGAATCTGCACTTGTTGAATTGGTATGTTGGACTCAAAGGTTACCAATAGCCCACTATGATCCGAAGGCAGACAATTTATAATGGCTTTGTCTAAGTAGTCGCAGCAACAAAATACATTATCAATACATGTAGCAGAAGTTACAGTTTTTCGTGTTGGTTCCATAAACACATGTGACAAATTAAATGATTTGAAGAGATTTAATAATCTACTGCTATCTGAATTACTCTCTAAAATATTTATATTAAAATCACCACAGATTATGATTAGTTTATTTCCAATTGCAAGTTTTGCCAAAACATCTTCCATCACTGACTCAAATATAGAGTAGTTACCATAATTGGGGGGTCTGTAAACGCACACTATGACATGCTTATCCAGCTCAACGCATGACAGTTCAACACTATGTTCAACTGATAGATCTACAATATCTTTACGAGGTTTTGATTTAATACCATTTTTAATTAATATAAGTGAACCTCCACGTAACATAATATTTCTATTAAAACAACTACCCACAGTATAATTTTCATAATTAATTAGCATTGTATGATCTTTCGACACGGACAGGTTAGGTTCGAAGGAGATGACGGGAGCTGAAGTGAGCGAGCAAAGCGAGCGAACTCAGCTCCCGTCATCTCCTTCGTGTTAGGTTACTTTAAACCCTGCATACAGAAATAGGAGCCCCGCGCAGCGGGGCTCCGTCGACTCTGTCGCATAAATACTAATCCAACTTGCACCTATTCTATATTAAAACCAAAAAATAAAGTCTTTTATTTTGTCTCTCCTCAATAGCTTCTGGTAATATTAGTGGCCAATATACTATTTGATGAAATGTTTTTGCAATTTTTTTACGATCAATTAATATGGGATGAGTTACATTTTAAACGTACCGAGTTAAAAAATTAGAAGCTAAATAAATATATTTTTTGATGTCATTTAATAGTATTTTAGAAATTTACTGTTAGAATGCATGTTAAAAATTATGATGCTAAAAAATAACCATCATGCTGAGTTGTATTTAGAGTGGTTTACATAGAAGATAACTAGTGGCTAACATAGTATTATTTAGATGCTCGTTAATTGTGGCTGACTTAGTAATTTAGAAGGCAACATACATTTTTGGGGGTGAATAATGATATTAAAAAGAAGCCTGTTTAATTAGCACCCATTTAAATATTCATTAGAGCGTTTGTGCTGACTATTAGGGGCTATGTCGATATTTATGTCGCCGCAGAAAACAATATTTTGAACCTACTTAATTTTATTAGTTGTAAATCTATTGAGTTAATAAAGTTATTGGTGTTGGTTTGACTTGGAGGGTGGTAGATTCCGATCACACACGTATCTGTACCTATTTTAAGCAGTAAGCAGTTGGCATCGTCTAACTGGGGTTCTTCAATTGTTACTATAAGATTTTTGTTACAATAAAAAACAACTCCTTCATTTTGCGTTCTGTGCGTCGTGGTTGATGCAAGACTGTAGTTATCGAGCTTCGGTATGGTCCGAGCTGTAGGAAGCCAACATTCAAATATAACTATAATGTCCCAATAAACGTCAGATCTTTGCAGAAGGGTGGTGAGATTAGGTATGTTACAATTAACGCTACGGATATTCTGAGACAAGATATTCAGAGCGCAAACACTTGTCGATATGTATGTTTTTACATCGTTGATGTCGCAAGAAAATGATTTAGCTACCTGGAAATGGCATTGGCCAGCATCAGCCTAGTTAAACTATTAGTATTGGGCTAATATTAATAACTAGGTTAATAGCGCTAATTAATGTTTTGTCAGTAAGTTTTAGCTATGGTAATATAAATTTCGAAAGTGACGAAGAAAAGCATGAAAATGAAGATTCACCGCAATGGAAAATACTGGTAACCATTTTGGCCCAAAAAGTAAATAATTATTGCTGACCTAGGTAATATTAAAGTACTGTTAGTTCTACTAGATACGACTGGGGATCGAACCCAGGCCCTGACGCTCAACAGTTACGCTTGCGACTAGTAAACCAAAAAGTCGTTTTGGTTAAAAACGTAATCTTATGAAAATGTATCAACTCATTTCAGATCGTCGACCATTACGAATAAAAAAAAAATTATAATTAATTTTTGAGATAAATTAAAATGCAGCAAATTCATTATAAAATACTTTATTTACATACAATCAATAACTTTTTTCTACATAATATTTACTAAAAGAACGTCAAATTCATTGAAATTAAATACAATAAGAACGTCAAATTCATAGAAATCACATACAACAACAATCAATCAATTAGCGCAGAGAGAATCTCGAGGAATTCGTCCACAAAACGAAGTTCCCTGGGCGTCCTGAGCTTTCCAAAATCTGTACCTGTCTCAGCGAGGGTTTCGAAAGCGATCTCTACGAGGTCATCTCGAAATCTGAAACAATAAATGAATAACGTTAATAACATGATAAGTAAAATTCGCACGGACAAAATATTCGTCTAAATTGAATGTTTAGGAAAAACATGTAGGTTTGTTGTTATCGTTTTTTTAAATCGACAATCAAAAGGAGGCTCTCAATTTTTTTACATTATATGACCACGCATAACATTTAATAGAGGAATCGGATTGTTTTTATGACAAAGAGTCTACCTCGAAATTATACAAAGCCCCTGCAAGAAATAATAAACTCCGATATAAGCATACTAGAAAAGTACAAACACATGGATAAACACCTATCATATTCAACAATAAATAAGGTAAATATAGTCAAGGAAACAAAGTTACCAAAAACACTAATAGCAGATAAACAAAACAGTAAAAACAACTAAAAGATGATATCAAGCCAAACCTGATATGAAATAAATTGGGAGAATTGTATACTATTTTTATCCATAAGAAAGGAAAACTAGACTTAATTGGTAATTACAGACCAATAAGCCTTATTTCGAACGTTTACAAATACGTTGAACGAAAGTTAACCGATAGAGCAGGCAGGATTCCGAAAGAGCTACACTAACTATTGATCATATTCATACAATTAAGCAAGTTATGGGAAAATACAATGAATATCAGATCAGAAGCCAATAGATACACACAATACAATGAATACATCGTCTTTATCGATTATTCCAAGGTACTCGACAGCCTGAATCGCAAACACACCTTAGACAAGTTACATTCAATCAACGAAAGCGTGGCGATAGCGATTGGAAAAATGCCAAAAATGTATGGAAAAGTCAAACGCTATCGAAATGTCACGTGATAAATTTATTACATTATGACCATCGCCATCGCTGACATCGAATGACAATTTTCTAGAGCACAAATATAAATTTAACTAGATAACACAAGGCCCTCGATCTGTATGAAAAGAAAGCGTGCCACTTTTTCACACACAATTTATAAACAAATTTACTTAGCAATGAAAGAAAACATTTCGAATGCCTCGGCCAACTTTTCCTATACAGTCTTTACAGCTTAATATGGCACAAAAAGGCATTATTCTAGATTTCGGTGGATTTCCCGTGCCGATAATGCTAAATGAAAAGCTCAGATCACGATCATTGATCGTAATTTTAATCCGTATTTTGACACGCGAAGTACATACAATCGCGTCATCTAGTTAGATTTATATCTGTGGTCTAGAGCCTCTGGTACGCCTAAACCATTTGAGATTCACTGACAATATAATCCTATTAGAATAATGCCCCAAGAAATTAGAAATCATGATAAAAACTCTAGCAGACATGAGCAGAGAAGTAGGGCCAGAAATGAATGACATGCAAACATGGAAGTTAATGATAAGAAATATGAATATAAAAGAGACTATGTTTATATATGACAAATTATCTCCCCACATGATGCAATTTTCAAGACAGTTAACAAAAGAAAAGCCGCCCGGTGGAAAATATTGGTCCCTGAAAGCATTAATGAAGAGCAAATCATGCATAACAAAAGTAAGACTTTCAAAAGTTGGATGTTTAACATATGGATGTGACACTTGCTCGCTTACTGACAAACATAGGGACAAACTAGCAAAATATCAGAGGGCAATGGAGAGAAGCATGCTAGGAGTGAAATTACGGGACAAAATCTTAAATTCAGAGATACGAAGGAATACTAAAGTTACGGACACATAAACTCACATCGATCATTTCAAATGGAGCTGGACAGGACACATGCTTCGAGGTAAAATAAACAAAAAGTCCAAAAACACAATGGGAAGACGATCTCCGCAACTTTATATATGACAAATTATCTCCCCACATGATGCAATTTTCAAGACAGTTAACAAAAGAATAGCCGCCCGGTGGAAAAATATTGGTCCCTGAAAGCATTAATGAAGAGCAAATCATGCATAACAAAAGGAAGACTTTCAAAAGTTGGATGTTTAACATATGGATGTGACACTTGCTCGCTTACTGACAAACATAGGGACAAACTAGCAAAATATCAGAGGGCAATGGAGAGAAGCATGCTAGGAGTGAAATTACGGGACAAAATCTTAAATTCAGAGATACGAAGGAATACTAAAGTTACGGACACATAAACTCACATCAATCATTTCAAATGGAGCTGGACAGGAAACATGCTTCGAGGTAAAATAAACAAAAAGTCCAAAAACACAATGGGAAGACGATCTCCGCAACTTTGGGGCCTTATTGGAATAGAGTTACAGAGGACAGAGTACAAATGAGAGAGTTGGAGGAGGCCTATGTCAACAGGCTCACCGAACTGTGAGACATCTTATAACTAGCAACTATAAATATTTTTTATTAAAGAATTATGCTGATATATCAAAATTTCAACAATATTTTTTATTATTAAACCTCGAAGTTGATCCCATTTAAATTTGAAATATCAAGTATTAAAAAAGGATTGATTGATAATTTTACTACTCATCATTCAATTGTGAATTGAATCTGTTGAAATTAAGCAAACTGAAAAGCGAAAAATAAAACCTATGATAACAAAAAAAAAACGGACGACAAAACAAATTGAGATGCAAAAAATATAAAAACATACATTTTAGGCTTGAGTTTAATTTTTGTGGCGGCGCAAAACAAACAATTAACGAAGATCAACCTAGCTACAATACAATTCTACGTTTTACGTAATTAATTTGCATGTTTGTTCATATTTTAGGTTTTATTTTATTTTTTGCTTTTCATTTCGTTTTTTCGTCGGTTCTATTCTTATTATCAATAAGGTTTTTTCCAACCATATTGGGGTCGGGGTCGAATTTAACCATTATCACATGAATAATATGATAAAATATTATTTATTTACCGTAAAGCGTGGAGAAGTTTGAAGCAATCTTCAGCATAGCTGATGCCTTCGAGCGTCCCACGACGTATCTCAATGTCGGTGAGGAAATCCAGAAGCACGTAGTATAGCTCGCATCGAAATCTGAAACAATAAGAGAATAACGTTATAAATAATGTTCACCAGGGCATAGTATTCAACCAAATTAAAAGTTTTGGACAAATAAATATGTTGGTTATTTAAAGTTTTAAGACTACTTATAATAATATACAGTTTGCGGTAATCTGAGAAAAATGTGTGACAATTACCAAAAAAAAAAACGGTTCATCCCAATCAATCTGCCTAGCTTTGCCAAACTTTATTGGTGACGGCTTCCAATTTAATAGGATGCAGCTAGATAATGGATAAAAACTAAAATTATAAAAATAATATAGTATAATCTTAATCTAAATTTTAAACCTTATAAATTACCTTTCTAAATCTGCAGGTGCTGGTAACGGCATTTTGGAAGAACTTCAGGTAAGTTACTCAAATAGGACGGATATGATGGCTATAACAGCTTTATGGCGCACATACACTAAATGTCAACTGATTTTCAAAACACAAAAATTTCACCTTGCCCTAGGCGATAGACGCTTAGGGCTAGGTGGGAATTTCAATATTCCTTCTCTTTCGCACTTATGAGAATAACATGCAGGTACCTAATACCTAATCCACACAATAGTGTGCCGCACGGACTTGTTTGCCTGGACTGGACTGTATATAAATAAATTACAATATTAGACTAGGTCACGACAAAAGAATAAATGATTTTTACGATAAGATTAGTTTGTATTATGTATTCTAGTAGCAAAGGCTTATTGTTTATTTGTAAAATAGATTATGTTAAAATTATATTGGATGCATTTGAATTTATCTCAAACACCAACTCAACTCGTTTTTAGTAAAACTTGACGGAAGGGCCTTCAGCTTTTTAAATGACACTATCAATGACCGGTTGAAGTGGCGACGCCTGGAGGATGCCTATGTCTAGCAGGGGACGCAAACCTGATACCAAGGGCCTCATTTATAAAAATCTCGACGGTGTTTAGCAATAGGTAATGCACGAATGTAAGATTTTTGATTATAGAGCTTCACAGTTGATGATTAAAAAGAGAAGTCCGATATGAGGAAACGACAAAATATAGTGATCTCTGTACTTTATTTACAATAACTATTTACACCTATGTGTTACAAATATATTTGATATGATTTGACTTGAAATCTGATGTCAACTAAAAAACCACAGCACGGACTATAAATCTACTTACATTCATTAATTCTAACCTTAATTGAATGTTCTTAGCACCTGCATATAAAAATATATTATTGCCCTAAAATACGATATAAAATGCGATATTGTTACGCATGTTATCAAAAACTTTGCTACAGAAATCTCACCAGTTTTGATTTATATTGTAAGCCTATGCATTCCAGTCACAGATTGTTTCATGGATATGTCGAAGGCGTTTGATCTGGTCGATCATAGAACCCTTTTCATAAAATTAAACAAACTTGAAATCTGACTGGCAACGTTCTAGAATTCTAATTAGGTCGAGCAAATAACTAAAATCACGAAATTTTGTGCACGTGTAACAGAAATAACTTATCAAAACAAAGGTGAATGATATACGGCGTACCTCAGGGGAGTTAATTTGGTCGGTTATTATTCCTGTACTATAAATGATATTCTTGACTTTTCCGTCCCTATAAATAAATATATTTGAATTTGTTTTAAGGAAGTCCGAAAATACAAGTAAGATTCAAATAATACTGCTTTAACGGACGGCGGTAGGTCCCTTGGATTAAATCCTGCCTTTTTTGTACAAAGGCATATACCGAGAACTACCTAATTTTCTTACTGATAAGCTATTGTGTGAATGAGGTGTTTGGTACCTTGATGCCATTAGGACGTTCTTACTTCTCTTACTTACTCAGCGCTACGTGGCCACTCGCCACGCCCCCTTTTTTGGTGTGATGTCGCGTCAAGACTGTTCTTAAATCAGTTTGTGTTTGTTCCCTATTAGAGTCACAACAGCCGTCCTGTTTGTGCAGTTTGAACTTAAAGAAGCTTTAAGTTTTTGTTAAATTCAGTTCAAAATGACTGTGCCTGGTGAGCCTCAAGATTCGGAGAGGTAATTATAATAATTTCAATATTTAAATTTGCACTATCGTATTTTTAGCCCCCGCCAATGGAAAAGAGGGGTGTTATAAGTTTGCTGTGTATTTGTATATCTTTGTGTCTGTCTGTGGCATCATAGATTCATAGCTCCTAAACGAACAAACCGATTTTGATTTAGTTTCTTTTTGTTTAAAAGATGGGTTTTCTGAGGGTGTTTTTAGTTATGTTTGATAAAAATCTGTTTGCCGTTTAAAGGTACTGCGCCTTTTACTCTTTAAGGCAGAGTTTCTCACCTCTAAATTATCGCAGAATTAATGTGACTAATTGTCAAGCACGCGTTATCTGCTATGATTGGTTGAATGAATTTTCAACAGCCAATCACAGCAGATAACGCGTGCTTGACAAATTGTCACATTACATACATACATAAACTTACGCCTTTTCCCCATTTGTCACATTAATTCTGCGATAATTTAGAAGTGAGAAACACGGCCTAAATCGTTTTTTTTAACATTCTATTAACGAAAACATTGCGATAGCGATTCGTAAAATGTCAAAAATGTATGGGATTGACAAACGATATCGAAATGTCACGTGATCAACCATTTACATTTCGACAATCGCCATCGCTGATAGAATGATTAGAGCTTCTAATATGGTGTCATAATTTCGTGTTTCGATAGATTGTCGATTGAAGCTCGTCTACTGCTAAGTTAATATTATTATGTAATTTAAAAGTATGAAATAAAATTTTATTTAAAAAAAAAACCGACACAAAACCCCTAAAAGGCAAATAGATCGCTGTGTAAATAAAATTAAAATAACAAGTGCATAATTGTATTATAACTAAATAACTGCTATTAACTTGGCGGTACTGTGACGCGAGTACGAAGCTTATTTTTAGGGTTCCGTACCCAAAGGGTAAAAACGGGACCCTATTACTAAGACTTCGCGATCCGTCTGTCTGTCTGTCTGTCTGTCTGTCTGTCTGTCTGTCTGTCTGTCTGTCCGTCTGTCTCCAGGCTGTATCTCATGAACCGTGATAGCCAGACAGTTGAAATTTTCACAGATGATGTATTTCTGTTGCCGCTATAACAACAAATACTAAAAACAGTATAAAACAAATATTAAAGGGGGGCTCCCATACAACAAACGTGATATTTTTGCCGTTTTTTGCTCGATATTAATAACGGCAACAGGTAGACGCTTGAAATATTCACAGAATGTTTAGTTGTATATTTACTTCAAAAAATAATTATTAATAAATAAAAAAATAAAAAATTAAGGGGGGCTCCCATACAACAAACGCCGACTCGCACTTGGCCGGTTTATATTATTTGGGTATCTTTTGATTTTTTACTTTCTGTTTAATAAATTGGTGTATTGACTAAGCGCTCCCTGTCACTGACAAGCAAGCCGCATTATAAAAGAGTGCGCAAGAGGCTTGATCGTTCAATTTTGATTTGACTTCGGACTTTGAACGGTCAGGTACGTTTTGATTGCTCTTGATTTATTATTAACTAGCTGACCCGGCAAAATTTGTTTTTCCATAAAAACACCAAACATTCATCTACCCTACCTACCCTACCCTAACAACCCTACACTACCTACCCTACCGTACCTAGCCTACCCTAACTACCCTGCACTATACCTACCCTACCCTACCAACCCTACCAACCCTACCCTACCTACCCTACCTACCCCACCTACCCTACCCTACCCTACCTACCCTACCCTACCCTACTCTACCCTACCTTACCTACATACCTACCCTATCCTACCCTACCTACCCTACCCTACTTACCCTACCCTACCCTAAACGGGATAAAAAATATATCCTGTGTCCTTCTCCTGGTTCTTAGCTACCTCCCTACCAATTTTCAGCCAAATCGGTTCAGCCGTTCTTGAGTTATAAATAGTGTAACTAACACGACTTTCTTTTATACATATAGATGTTATAAATTTGATTATGTTGTATACTGATGATTTTCATTATTAATGTGCGTGTAGTTTTACGCAATAATATTGTTGCAAGTATGTTACTGATGTTATTATGCTGCTTTGAATATAATAATTATGGTCTAATTCATGCATTGGTTTTATTCCATTTCTTTTACACTCACATTTGCTTATAACCTCACATTTTGTTGTTTACACTTTCACACATAGGTGATTGTATCTGCATAATAACAGCCGCACGGGTCGACCAACAAGGTTAAGCAACGCTTGCCGAGGTCAGACCGTGGATGTGTAATCATCTGAACAAACCGAGATTCCTGTGCGTCTGAAAGCATGTTAAGCCATTGGTCCTGACTGTCTTTGACAATCTTTATGGGTGGTCAGATGCCAGGAGATCTGCCATCAGTCTTGCCGGTATCGTTTTTTCCATTTACTGGGTTGTCTTGTACTAGAGGTCAGATAGGCAGTCACTACATGTAAAATACTTAATACCGAATAGCGATTAGACTGGCAGCGGACCCTAACATAGTTGGGAAACGGCTGGGCAGATTGATAACACTAATATTATAAAAGCGATTTTTTTTATGTCTGTTTTCCGAATGGATGGTAGAATAAAATAATATTACTAGTAAATATTAATTGTTGACTTTCAAAAGTGCCGCTTAGGGGCCATGTTAAAATAAATACTTTTGACTTTGACCCTGACTTTGATTTTTACTTTGACTTTGACTATGACTTTGACTTTGTTACTTCTTAACGACAGGATGGCTGAAAAAATCTGGATGAAATTTGGCACAGAGATAGATTACAGTCAGGAATAGCACAAAGTTTACTTTTTATCCCGGGATTATGTTCCGTCGGGATAATTGCTGACTTTTCGATAAATTTTCGACATCAAGCGCAAGAAACCGCTAGCAGATGCTTGTTGAGTCATATAAGTAAGTTTTGAACACCAGAAAGAATTCATGGAAAATCTCTTGAAAGAGAGGGTTTAGAAAAACATACCATAGCTTGAAAGAAAAACCATGTGCTTATCACCCAACGAAAAATCCCCATAAGTACTACGAAGAATGTAGTCGTAGCATAGTGTGAGCTACGCCGTAGGCCGACGCGTAGCACCGCTACGAAAAACTCAAACATAACCTACGGGGGCTATGTTTGAGCCCCCGTAGATATGTTTGAGTTGTTGTTGTTGTTTGTTGTGTGATTGATTTTAAAAGGCCCACCAACTTTTAAAAACCAACGCGAAAACACACACAATGTTTTCTTACATCTTATATATATCCAACACGTACTACACGGTCAAAATGAATGTGCACCTCGCTGGAATGCGAGTTATTTTGACCGAGCAGTATAATTGAACAAACAAAAAGGAGACCGGTGTCCGTGCCCAATATATACGCACTCTGCGTATAGAAATTTTACAGTTTTTACATGAGCAGCCGTTGACCGGTGAAACGAAGGACAGTTATCACTTCCCCTGTTGATCTAGTGAGCTGGATACAGGGAGAAATTTGTGTTCTTTAGTAATTTACCTGTTTTTGAAGAGAAAGATCATCATCATTTCAGCCGAAAGACGTCCACTGCTGGACTTAGGCCTTCCCCAAGCGTCGCTACACTGATCGGTCCTGTGGGTCTCACATCCAGCGGATTCCCGCAGTCATAACCAGGTCATCGGTGCATCTAGATGGAGGTTTGCCAACGCTACGTCTTCCAGCTTCAACTTTTCGGCCCCATAGGCAATCCGTTATGCGAGCAATGTGCCATGCCCACTGCCACTTTAAGGTCTATCCACACATATCAGGGGCGTGCCCGGGACGTGACAGGGCCGGGTCCCGTCAGGGGCTCAAAAAATATAGGTGTGAACATTTTACATGAACTCGTTCACACACGTCCGTGCACGGTACGTGCCCGGGCCCGTGCACGGACGTGTGTGAACGATGTCATATAAAATGTTCCCACCGATATGTTTTTGAGCCCCTGACGGGGCACGGTCTGTCCACGTCCCATGCACGTCCCGGGCACGGCCCTGATATGTGTGGATAGACCGTTAGTTTGACAATTCTTCGGGTCTAATAGATTACCTATCCTATTTGAACTAAACATAAACCAGAAACTCAAGATCTTAAAACTCAGGTAACTATATATATATATATAACTAAGCCAATAAGAAAAACTTGATTACTTCTTAAATAAAATCGTTATTTATTCGACTCATACAACTCCCACGCATTACGATGTAGGCGGCTTATTCTTAAGACAAAGAGCCACAAACTTAATTTTGTACAAATACTAACTTATTCATATTAAATGAACCTTTTGTTTTTATGTAAGTTAAACAAAATAAAGAGAATATCTTATTAGTTTAGGGGCCGGCAATAGACAATGCTTTTATTCTTGGATGTCTACTGTTAAATTCATAGATGAATCCGAACCTTTGAAAGCTTGATAACAAATTTTCAGTAGGTATTGGAAAAGGCTTTTGCCAGTGCAAAAAAGGTAGCCAAAAATATCTCCCTGTATTGTATAAGAGAATGAAAATCAAGTCAAGCAATTACTAAAGTTGGCAGCGGGGTTGACTGGCTGTCCAGGGATCTGTGAAAGTATAGTTCTCGCCAAACTTCTCGGCCGCCCTGAAGTTGGCCTTATGGAATATTGGGCTCTTAATTCACATCTCAAAGATTATTAGAACGGATCATTTAAAATTGATTCCAATAGATGGCGCTGTTTTAAATTTCTGAGGCATGCCACCCGATTTTTAAAATGTCTATTGTAACACATTTTGGTACAATGAAACTGTAAAAACTTGCAAAAAAAATATTGTAAAACAAATCGTCACTGTATTTAAAGAAAAAAGTAGTCACGAACCAAGAAAACCCTTTAACTTGCAAGTCCCTGCAAACACCATCTGTAACCGTGGAACATAACTGAACACGATCGATGTACTTCTAAAATTAATCATAATAATCAAACGAAAAAAAACAAATACGTCGGGCACGGTTTCTTTGTATGGAATGAGGCATCTGTATGCTAGTATTATATTAACTGTGGTAATGTGTAATTATTGTAACTCAAATAAGATATACAGTCACACTCAGTGCGATTACCCAAAGTAGAATCTAGCTTAAACTATTATAACCTAACCATAACTTAGACGGCAGCTGTCTTTCTCCCCATCGCGAAAAACATTTGGTCTTATAAACGGCACGCACAACGCTGTGGTACGCGTTGCCGGAGATATAATCACGGATGGAAAGGCCATTCTATACGTTCATACAATTATGGGACGTGTGCGGTCAAGAGGACATAGCTTTACTCAAACTATTTATACTCACTATAGCTAGCTAGATCAATATTTTAATTTTTAACAGCTAAAACCCTTCGTTGTTTACTACTTTATAGGGATGTAGTGACCGTTTATAATAACTTATTATTATTATGATGTAGTTTAATTATTAACAGGCATCAATGGTTTTATTATTGTTTTGTTAATTTTAATGGCGTCAGTTTAAGGGTCGTTATTAGGGTTCCGTACCCAAAGGGTAAAAACGGGACCTTATTACTGAGACTCCGCGATCCGTCTGTCTGTCTGTCTGTCTGTCACCAGGCTGTATCTCTTGAACCGTGATAGCTAGACAGTTGAAATTTTCACAGATGATGTATTTCTGTTGCCGCTATAAAAACAGAATAAAATAAATATTTAAGTGGGGCTCCCATACAACAAACGTGATTTTTGTGCCGATTTTTGCGATAATGATACGGAACCCTTCGTGTGCGAGTTCGACTCGCACTTGGCCGGTTTTATTTACCTTTTAGAGGTTTTTGTGTCGAGAGTTTTTTTGTTTTTGTAATATTGGTTTCAATAGATCTAGTACCATCCAGTTAGAAGGGATCCAAACAAACTGCTAAGCCTTTTCTCAACTAGCAGTATCGCTTTTTCTGGCTTAGCAGTTTGTTTGGTTCGAATCGATTTTCTTTAGTTAATTGTCCCTTAGTTTTTTTTTTCGTTCTCAGATTTCAGCAACCTACAGTAGTCACAGTGGATCTTTGTGTCTTTGAAGTTGGCTCTGTGAACCATTGCGCAATAACTAGTTTGTCATAGAGTTTACAGCATACAGTAAGCGAGATAGGATGTTGCGACAAACGTAAGCGTGTGAAAGAGGCAGTTATACAATGCTATATTTTAATTCAACATTGATACAAACATAGCAACTGCGCAGGATCTTACAGCCAACTTCAGAGACACAAAGATCTGCTGTGACTACTGTACCTACATTGTATTAGAGTTTTAATTTAAACAAATATTTTGTATTGGTGGATTTTCAATGTTATTAACTTTATTATTTTATTGTTTCAGATATCGAATGAAACTCGTGTATATGCTTATCAAAAACCTCTCCGACTACGTTTCCTGCTGTCCAAAGCCCAGTGAAATCGTTATTGAACAGATCCGCGATACTATCCAATTATTACTTGACAACGAGCGTGCCGAAAACGAAGATCTTGCGACTCAATAATAACAGACGCACGCGTCGACCTGCAAGGTTAAGCAGCGCTTGCTGAGGACGGTCTACTGCAGACAGGGCACGACATTTGTGTTGCCAGTTGTTATGTTGATCTCAGATCTTATTCTGATCATCTTTTAAGGGTTCCTTATTCGACAAGGAACCCAAGTGAACCCTGAACCAAAGTGCAAGTTTACGTGGAAAAGTAAAAATTTTGTGTATTGATGTAAGGGGACAACAGTTTTCGAACGGCAAAGTTAATTTTATCCGTTCGTTAGGCCAATGTTCGGTGCTTTCATTGTTTATGAACGTTAGTAAAGTTAACTATTTATTTTGGTGCATATAGCTGTTTACACGGAACCCTCTGTGCGCGAGTCAGATTCGCACTTGGCTGGTTTTTTTTAATTGAATAAACACAAGGCTCAAGTAATAATGTTAATATTGTGATAAGTATGTTATTCTTTGTTTTGAGGTTATACAATTAAGGTTTAGGTTAAATAATAAACAACAATTGCTTCACGAATGTTAAATGTTACAGTGAATGAATTTATAATGTAATTTTGTTTCTCTTATATCAAGTTTAAAATATTTCTATCCAAAAAATGATTTTGATTGTATCGCACAAATTAATAGAGCTGATCTACAGCTGTACTTGTATTTTTTCTTTTATTTGATAATAAAATCCGTAAAATAATAACATGGTTTTATTTATTTCACCAGTTACCTAAGAAACACCCTCATAACATGTGACAGTATTTTACATTACTAGCGTTCCTTTAAAACTAGGTTAGGTTCCCAAACATTTTTTGTCGCACCTCCCTACTGCCTAAAATGAAAATACCCACGCCCCCGCTTTTGTATTTATGTTTAGGTAACTAACAGTCACAAACATTCTTAAGTTAAAGAAGCGGACGGAAAAGATTAAGGAAGGAAGGGTGGGTGTTTTGGCATAAGGTTACTATGACTCCACATAATAATAATATAGGCTTAATCTAAAATCTACCGTAGAACTGTTGTACAAATGGAAACAAGGGAAAAATAAATCCAAAAATCAACTGAAGGTTGATTCAGATGATTAAAATCTGCGGTTCTCTTAAAACGGTGTCCTTTAAAAGTTTAAAAGCACACCATTTTACGAAAACTGCAGATTTTTCTGTATTATTTTTTGTATTTTTTTATGTTATGTGAAGAAACGACATGTTCTATAACCGAAGACATGTGACATCCACCAACCCGCACTGGGCCAGCGTGGTGGATTAAGGCCCATTCCCTCTCACAGCGAGGAGGCCTGTTTCCCAGCAGTGGGAGCATTAAAAGGCTGATGATGTTAACTCTCGGTGCGTGAGTCTAACTCGCACTTGGCCGATTTCTTTTAAATATAATTTTGCCATTTAATTTCGAAATTATCTTGAGCAAATTCAAACTTAAAATATTACAACATCTCAAAATTATTATAACTGCCTTGTCACGAACAAAAAGGAAGGTGAATACGCTTATCAGTAAGGTGATTAGGTAGTTCTCGGCACTGCCTTTGTTTGTTAACGAAAACCTCATCCAGGGAGGTAACTGTAATGTCACAACAATAGCCAATGATTGCTTTTTCAAAAGCTTTTGTGTTAATTGTTAAGCCAGATTTCAATTAAAGTATTAGACTAGGTAATTACGATTATTTCAATGTAATCTAAAGACCATAAATGGAACAAATCAACATGCTTTTCATTACTATTCAGGCATTTCGGCCTAGAAACTACGCTTTAAACAAAATCGATTATCTCCTTCCTCTAAATGGATTTTAATTAGTTACGCATTGTTTTAGCGAGCATTGCACATGGACACAGTGTACATCTATGTATTTGTTTACAAACATTTACCAGTGTGTCAAAAATAAATACCAACATTTTAATTGGTGTTTCTTATATTGAGTTGTAGCTACCTTTCTTAAATTATGTTGTGAATGACACGTGGTTTTTTAATGTTCAACCATAAGTGATAGTTTACAAATATTGTTGTTTTAAAAAGCGGCAACATCAAACAAGTTTATTTGCAAACTGTTTCTTTTACAATCTATAGGTATTGTATCAGAGTTCTTTGTCTAATAGCTTTTTATGATTTTTTTACTTATGAGAGTGAAGGCACAGACAATACAGTGTGCGCCTCTTGCTTTGTCTGCCTTCAGGGAAACAAGGGGCATTGTTATATTATTATCTTTCTAGCTATTTTATGGTTAAATGATGTGGTTAATCAGAAATAGATTGGAAGGTATTATAATAGATTTTGATTGTATGTTTGTTTAGCCTGTTTAAGCAAAGTAATGGTGAAATATATGGTGTAATATTACATACAATAAGGAAATACAAGGAAAGACGATGAAAAAGATAAAATATTATACAACAAGTTCTAAAGGTTTAGTTATTAGATTTTTAGAAAGTAACAGAGTGAGCATGAAGAAAGTAAGTTTGTGTTTGTGTGTGATGTTGTGTGTTGTGGGAATGTTCTTAGAATGAGGTGTGAGTATGCGCAATGGTTAAAGGAGCAAATCAGCTGAGGGGATGTTTCGTTTGACAAGCCTTGGCATTTATTTCATAGGGGTCAGTAACTTCTCGGTACCCTCGTAGTCCAGAGCCTTAAGATATGTAGTTAATAATGCTTTACATTTATATTTAGTCTGGGAATAGATGTTGAGGATATCATTCAATTTATTGTATAAGTAAGGTCCGAGGAAGAAAAATAATTGATGTGAATGTGTAGATTTTGCAATTTGGGTTTGGCATACCCTACATTTCCGGCACCTATCCAACTGGAGTTTTGGGTCGAATTTCAATAAGGAATGTTCTTTGAGCGCCGTACGCAATACGAAAGTTTGCCTTACCGTAAGAACATCCCAATCCTTGAAAAGTTCAACAGTAGGATATCGGTAGGGGAGACCAGCGCCAACCTTGAGAATTGCACGCTGTGCTCTTTCGACTTCAATCAGATAAGTCTTTGCGGCGCCTCCCCAGGATAAAATGCAATAGTCTATAAGGGAATGGCACAAGGCATCATAGACCATCTTGGTTAAGCATTGATCTATTATGATACCAAGATATTTGATATCATCAACTCGCTGAAGATTAGGACAGGAGCACCAGGAAGCGCTTGGGACACATACATGGTAGGATATGCCAAAATAGGATGGAGGCAGAAGATTTAACCTATTTGCAAAAGCAAAGTATTTAGTTTTGTTAACATTTAGTGTTCAATTATTCGCTCGCAACCATTTGCAGACTTTGCTAAAACCACTTTGAGCAGAGTTAAAAATTTCTTCCCATGTCTGCCCACAGAAAAACAGGGCAGTATCATCAGCGAAAGTAATAATATGTCCACAGTGAAGCTGAAGACGGCAGAGGTCGTTGATATAGATCAAAAACAAAGTTGGGCCAAGTATGCTACCCTGGGGCATACCGAAATCGACACGAACCTCATTGCTGAGCACCTGGCCTATTCGAACTCTTTGTTTTCTTTCGGTAAGGTAGTCCTGCAATAGTTTCAAAGGTACACCCCTAACACCGATCTCTTCCAGCTTTTTGAGTAGGTGCGGGATAGAGACCGTGTCAAATGCTTTAGCCAGATCGAAGAAGACAGTAATGCATTTGTTCCTTTGGTCCAAGTTAGTGATAATGGAATTTACCAGTTCATGTACTTCGTCATTGGTTGACTTATCACGTCGAAAACCAAATTGGGCAGGCGAAGATTATTAGCTTCTAGATAATTTGTTAGTCGTTCCAAGATCTTCGACAATGTTGGTAAGATAGAGATCGGTCTTAAATTATCAACACAGTCTCTTTCCCCTCCCCTTGTGTATTGGTTTGATGACCGCTAATTTAAAGACTCTAGGAAAATCACCCGACGCCATAGCCAGTTTGCAAATGTGTGTAATAGGAGTAGTAAGAAAATTTATATAACTCTTTAAGAACTTGCTAGATATCTATCAGCATGACAAATGAATGAACGGGAGCGACAGTTGGAGAGTCAAATGGAACACCATTTGACTACATTTGATTTCTACTTTTTACACACCAACAGGTGTGTCCTGCGATGAGTTAGTTGTTTACTCTGCTAGGCTTCTGTCTACACCAGCAAAGAAATCATTAACACCATTTATGTACTAGTTCTTGATTTTTGGATTTAATGAGATGGGATGAAAGGTCTGGGGGTCGATTAGAGATGCTTATCGTTTAATTGCATCCCATAACTGCCTTTTATTTCCTTTTGCACTCTGAATCTCGTCTCTTTCATAATGTCGTTTAGCCTTTTTGATAATACTATTACAAAAATTTCTATAACGTCTGTAGATTTTGTTGACAATCGTGAAATAGTGATCCAAGGCTTACTAACCCGCTGCCTTTTGGGAATTTTATTGAACATGAGCTATTATTTATTGCCGTAGTTAGGTTCGTAACTAGCAGGTCTGTTGGCGTCATTACACTCTAGGATAGGCTGTAAATTAATTTGTCAAGCGATTCAAAATCCATTTTATAAGCGGTTGTATTGCGATAATCCGGGTGAGCCTTAAGGTTTAAACTAAGGGCAACAGACTCGTGGTCTGTTATTGACGATTCAAAAACAAAGCACTTAGCTTCTAGCTTTGTTTTGAGCATCATGTGGTCTAAGCAAGTGCGCCCATGGGTCAGTACGTTATGACCTGGCAGTAAACAGTGACTTGCTAGGACATTTAAATATTCATTAGAGCGTTTGTGCTGACTATTAGGGGCTATGTCGATATTTATGTCGCCGCCGAAAACAATATTTTGAACCTACTTAATTTTATTAGTTGTGAATCTATTGAGTTAATAAAGTTATTGGTGTTGGTTTGACTTGGAGGGTGGTAGATTCCGATCACACACGTATCTGTACCTATTTTAAGCAGTAAGCAGTTGGCATCGTCTAACTGGGGTTCTTCAATTGTTACTATAAGATTTTTGTTATAATAAAAAACAACTCCTTCATTTTGCGTTCTGTGCGTCGTGGTTGATGCAAGACTGTAGTTATCGAGCTTCGGTATGGTCCGAGCTGTAGGAAGCCAACATTCAAATATAACTATAATGTCCCAATAAACGTCAGATCTTTGCAGAAGGGTGGTGAGATTAGGTATGTTACAATTAACGCTACGGATATTCTGAGACAAGATATTCAGAGCGCAAACACTTGTCGATATGTATGTTTTTACATCGTTGATGTCGCAAGAAAATGATTTAGCTACCTGGAAATGGCATTGGCCAGCATCAGCCTAGTTAAACTATTAGTATTGGACTAATATTAATAACTAGGTTAATAGCGCTAATTAATGTTTTGTCAGTAAGTTTTAGCTATGGTAATATAAATTTCGAAAGTGACGAAGACAAGCATGAAAATGAAGATTCACCGCAATGGAAAATACTGGTAACCATTTTGGCCCAAAAAGTAAATAATTATTGCTGACCTAGGTAATATTAAAGTACTGTTAGTTCTACTAGATACGACTGGGGATCGAACCCAGGCCCTGACACTCAACAGTTACGCTTGCGACTAGTAAACCAAAAAGTCGTTTTGGTTAAAAACGTAATCTTATGAAAATGTATCAACTCATTTCAGATCGTCGACCATTACGAATAAAAAAAAAATTATAATTAATTTTTGAGATAAATTAAAATGCAGCAAATTCATTATAAAATACTTTATTTACATACAATCAATAACTTTTTTCTACATAATATTTACTAAAAGAACGTCAAATTCATTGAAATTAAATACAATAAGAACGTCAAATTCATAGAAATCACATACAACAACAATCAATCAATTAGCGCAGAGAGAATCTCGAGGAATTCGTCCACAAAACGAAGTTCCCTGGGCGTCCTGAGCTTTCCAAAATCTGTACCTGTCTCAGCGAGGGTTTCGAAAGCGATCTCTACGAGGTCATCTCGAAATCTGAAACAATAAATGAATAACGTTAATAACATGATAAGTAAAATTCGCACGGACAAAATATTCGTCTAAATTGAATGTTTAGGAAAAACATGTAGGTTTGTTGTTATCGTTTTTTTAAATCGACAATCAAAAGGAGGCTCTCAATTTTTTTACATTATATGACCACGCATAACATTTAATAGAGGAATCGGATTGTTTTTATGACAAAGAGTCTACCTCGAAATTATACAAAGCCCCTGCAAGAAATAATAAACACCGATATAAGCATACTAGAAAAGTACAAACACATGGATAAACACCTATCATATTCACCAATAAATAAGGTAAATATAGTCAAGGAAACAAAGTTACCAAAAACACTAATAGCAGATAAACAAAACAGTAAAAACAACTAAAAGATGATATCAAGCCAAAGCTGATATGAAATAAATTGGGCGAATTGTATACTATTTTTATCCATAAGAAAGGAAAACTAGACTTAATTGGTAATTACAGACCAATAAGCCTTATTTCGAACGTTTATAAATACGTTGAACGAAAGTTAACCGATAGAGCAGGCAGGATTCCGAAAGAGCTACACTAACTATTGATCATATTCATACAATTGAGCAAGTTATGGAAAAATACAATGAAATTCAGATCAGAAGCCAATAGATACACACAATACAATGAATACATCGTCTTTATCGATTATTCCAAGGTACTCGAAGCCTGAATCGCAAACACACCTTAGACAAGTGACATTCAATCAACGAAAGCGTGGCGATAGCGATTGGAAAAATGCCAAAAATGTATGGAAAAGTCAAACGCTATCGAAATGGCACGTGATAAATTTATTACATTATGACCATCGTCATCGCTGACATCGAATGACAATTGTCTAGAGCACAAATATAAATTTAACTAGATAACACAAGGCCCTCGATCTGTATGAAAAGAAAGCGTGCCACTTTTTCACACACAATTTATAAACAAATTTACTTAGCAATGAAAGAAAACATTTCGAATGCCTCGGCCAACTTTTCCTATACAGTCTTTACAGCTTAATATGGTACAAAAAGGCATTATTCTAGATTTCGGTAAATTTCCCGTGCCGATAATGCTAAATGAAAAGCTCAGATCACGATCATTGATCGTAATTTTAATCCGTATTTTGACACGCGAAGTACATACAATCGCGTCATCTAGTTAGATTTATATCTGTGGTCTAGAGCCTCTGGTACGCCCAAACCATTTGAGATTCACTGACATTATAATCCTATTAGAATAATGCCCCAAGAAATTAGAAATCATGATAAAAACTCTAGCAGACATGAGCAGAGAAGTAGGGCCAGAAATGAATGACATGCAAACATGGAAGTTAATGATAAGAAATATGAATATAAAAGAGACTATGTTTATATATGACAAATTATCTCCCGACATGATGCAATTTTCAAGACAGTTAACAAAAGAATAGCCGCCCGGTGGAAAAATATTGGTCCCTGAAAGCATTAATGAAGAGCAAATCATGCATAACAAAAGGAAGACTTTCAAAAGTTGGATGTTTAACATATGGATGTGACACTTGCTCGCTTACTGACAAACATAGGGACAAACTAGCAAAATATCAGAGGGCAATGGAGAGAAGCATGCTAGGAGTGAAACTACGGGACAAAATCTTAAATTCTGAGATACGAAGGAATACTAAAGTTACGGACACATAAACTCTCATCGATCATTTCAAATAGAGCTGGACAGGACACATGCTTCAAGGTAAAATAAACAAAAAGTCCAAAAACACAATGGGAAGACGATCTCCGCAACTTTGGGGCCTTATTGGAATAGAGTTACAGAGGACAGAGTACAAATGAGAGAGTTGGAGGAGGCCTATGTCAACAGGCTCACCGAACTGTGAGACATCTTATAACTAGCAACTATAAATATTTTTTATTAAAGAATTATGCTGATATATCAAAATTTCAACAATATTTTTTATTATTAAACCTCGAAGTTGATCCCATTTAAATTTGAAAAATCAAGTATTAAAAAAGGATTGATTGATAATTTTACTACTCATCATTCAATTGTGAATTGAATCTGTTGAAATTAAGCAAACTGAAAAGCGAAAAATAAAACCTATGATAACAAAAAAAACACGGACGACAAAACAAATTGAGATGCAAAAAATATAAAAACATACATTTTAGGCTTGAGTTTAATTTTTGTGGCGGCGCAAAAAAAAAAATTAACGAAGATCAACCTAGCTACAATACAATTCTACGGTTTACGTAATTAATTTGCATGTTTGTTCATATTTTAGGTTTTATTTTATTTTTTGCTTTTCATTTCGTTTTTTCGTCGGTTCTATTCTTATTATCAATAAGGTTTTTTCCAACCATATTGGGGTCGGGGTCGAATTTAACCATTATCACATGAATAATATGATAAAATATTATTTATTTACCGTAAAGCGTGGAGAAGTTTGAAGCAATCTTCAGCATAGCTGATGCCTTCGAGCGTCCCACGACGTATCTCAATGTCGGTGAGGAAATCCAGAAGCACGTAGTATAGCTCGCATCGAAATCTGAAACAATAAGAGAATAACGTTATAAATAATGTTCACCAGGGCATAGTATTCAACCAAATTAAAAGTTTTGGACAAATAAATATGTTGCTTATTTAAAGTTTTAAGACTACATATAATAATATACAGTTTGCGGTAATCTGAGAAAAATGTGTGACAATTACCAAAAAAAAAACGGTTCATCCCAATCAATCTGCCTAGCTTTGCCAAACTTTATTGGTGACGGCTTCCAATTTAATAGGATGCAGCTAGATAATGGATAAAAACTAAAATTACAAAAATAATATAGTATAATCTTAATCTAAATTATAAAACTTATAAATTACCTTTCTGAATCTGCAGGTGCTGGTAACGGCATTTTGGAAGGACTTAAGGTAAGTTACTCAAATAGGACGGATATGATGGCTATAGCAGCTTTATGGCGCACATACACTAAATGTCAACTGATTTTCAAAACACAAAAATTTCACCTTGCCCTAGGCGATAGACGCTTAGGGCTAGGTGGGGATTCCAATATTCCTTCTCTTTCGCACTTATGAGAATAACATGCAGGTACCTAATACCTAATCCACACAATAGTGTGCCGCAAATAATAAATGATTTTTACGATAAGATTAGTTTGTATTATGTATTCTAGTAGCAAAGGCTTATTGTTTATTTGTAAAATAGATTATGTTAAAATTATATTGGATGCATTTGAATTTATCTCAAACACCAACTCAACTCATTTTTAGTAAAACTTGACGGAAGGGCCTTCAGCTTTTTAAATGACACTATCAATGACCGGTTGAAGTGGCGACGCCTGGAGGACGCCTATGTCTAGCAGGGGACGCAAACCTGATACCAAGGGCCTCATTTATAAAAATCTCGACGGTGTTTAGCAATAGGTAATGCACGAATGTAAGATTTTTGATTATAGAGCTTCACAGTTGATGATTAAAAAGAGAAGTCCGATATGAGGAAACGACAAAATATAGTGATCTCTGTACTTTATTTACAATAATTATTTACACCTATGTGTTACAAATATATTTGATTTGACTTGAAATCTGATGTCAACTAAAAAACCACAGCACGGACTATAAATCTACTTACATTCATTAATTCTAACCTTAATTGAATGTTCTTAGCAACTGCATATAAAAATATAGTATTGCCCTAAAATACGATATAAAATGCGATATTGTTACGCATGTTATCAAAAACTTTGCTACAGAAATCTCACCAGTTTTGATTTATATTGTAAGCCTATGCATTCCAGTCACAGATTGTTTCATGGATATGTCGAAGGCGTTTGATCTGGTCGATCATAGAACCCTTTTCATAAAATTAAACAAACTTGAAATCTGACTGGCAACGTTCTAGAATTCAAATTAGGTCGAGCAAATAACTAAAATCACGAAATTTTGTGCACGTGTAACAGAAATAACTTATCAAAACAAAGGTGAATGATATACGGCGTACCTCAGGGGAGTTAATTTGGTCGGTTATTATTCCTGTACTATAAATGATATTCTTGACTTTGCCGTCCCTATAAATAAATATATTTGAATTTGTTTTAAGGAAGTCCGAAAATACAAGTAAGATTCAAATAATACTGCTTTAAGAGACGGCGGTAGGTCCCTTGGATTAAATCCTGCCTTTTTTGTACAAAGGCATATACCGAGAACTACCTAATTACCTTACTGATAAGCTATTGTGTGAATGAGGTGTTTGGTACCTGGATGCCATTAGGACGTTCTTACTTCTCTTACTTACTCAGCGCTACGTGGCCACTCGCCACGCCCCCTTTTTTGGTGTGATGTCGCGTCAAGACTGTTCTTATATCAGTTTGTGTTTGTTCCCCATTAGAGTCACAACAGCCGTCCTGTTTGTGCAGTTTGAACTTAAAGAAGCTTTAAGTTTTTGTTAAAATCAGTTCAAAATGACTGTGCCTGGTGAGCCTCAAGATTCGGAGAGGTAATTATAATAATTTATAATTTAAATTTGCATTATCGTATTTTTAGCCCCCGCCAATGGAAAAAAGGGGTGTTATAAGTTTGCTGTGTATTTGTTTATCTTTGTGTCTGTCTGTGGCATCATAGATTCATAGCTCCTAAACGGACAAACCGATTTTGATTTAGTTTCTTTTTGTTTAAAAGATGGGTTTTCTGAGGGTGTTTTTAGTTATGTTTGATAAAAATCTGTTTGCCGTTTAAAGGTACTGCGCCTTTTACTCTTTACGGCAGAGTTTCTCACCTCTAGATTATCGCAGAATGAATGTGACTAATTGTCAAGCACGCGTTATCTGCTATGATTGGTTGAATGAATTTTCAACAGCAAATCACAACAGATAACGCGCGCTTGACAAATTGTCACATTACATACATACATAAACTCACGCCTTTTCCCCATTTGTCACATTAATTCTGCGATAATTTAGAAGTGAGAAACACGGCCTAAATCGTTTTTTTTAACATTCTATTAACGAAAACATTGCGATAGCGATTCGTAAAATGTCAAAAATGTATGGGATTGACAAACGATATCGAAATGTCACGTGATCAACCGTTTACATTTCGACAATCGCCATCGCTGATAGAATGATTAGAGCTTCTAATATGGTGTCATAATTTCGTGTTTCGATAGGTTGTCGATTGAAGCTCGTCTACTGCTAAGTTAATATTATTATGTAATTTAAAAGTATGAAATAAAATTTTATTTAAAAAAAAACCCGACACAAAACCCCTAAAAGGCAAATAGATCGCTGTGTAAATAAAATTAAAATTAAAATAACAACGTGCATAATTGTATTATAACTAAATAACTGCTATTAACTTGGCAGTATTGTGACGTGAGTGCGAAGCTTATTTTTGACCTTTTAGAGGTTTTTGTGTCGAGAGTTTTATTGTTTTTGTAGGGTTATTGGATGACTCGCCCGAATTTAACTCGCCCGAATCGGGCGAATTGTCCACTATTAAAAATATTCATTTTTCTGTGTCGATTCGCCCGAAGTTATTTTATCGGTGGGCGAATCGACCACTCTAATATTATTTAGTGGACGATTCGCCCGAATTTTATTTTAGAGAACAAACAATATAAAAGTATAGTCGTGCTCACCCGTCTCGGTAATAATATGAAGAATTATTCGAAGTTAATAGATATTGTACTAGAAACTAGGAAAGCAATTCAAACTACCAGGAAACCAGAATCATGAAGAAGTATTTGCAGAGCTAGAATCATTAGCGGTAGAGACTAACGGAGTAATAGGGCTTCAGAATAGAAAATCGCTCGGTACTCTTTTTAACGCTCATGATTCCAGCCTAGCTTCCTCATGATTATAATCTCCTGGTACTTAAGTTAGTCTTTACCGGTACCGAAATGACCTAATAGCGTATAGAGCTTTCTCTTTCATTTTTTTTGTAGCGAATATTGCTGTTTCCCTCTTATTGTTTTTTTGCCTGTTAACGTACTCTCGTACTCTTTTTACCGCTCATGATTCTTTTGATTCATTGGCGACAAAACACTAAGGAGGGAGAGAGCAATATTCGCTACAAAAAAAAAATAAGAGAAAGTTCTATACGCTATCAGGTCATAACGGTACCGGTAAAGACTAACTTAAGTATCAGGAGATTATAATCATGAGGAAGCTAGGCTGGAATCATGAGCGGTAAAAAGAGTACCGGGCGATTTTCGATTCTGAAGCCCTAGTACTCCGTTGAGAGCAGTGGTGGCCCAGTGGTATCGGCCGCGACTTACAAGTTGTAGGTCGTGGGTTCGAGCCCAGGCAGGCAGGCGCTTTACTTTGCGTAAATTATTTCATCACCACTGCTCTCAAAACGGTGAAGGAAAACATCGTGAGGAAACCGGCATGTCATAGAACCAAAAATTCGAAGACATGTGACATCCACCAACCCGCACTGGGCCCGCGTGGTGGATTACGGCCCATTCCTTCTCACAGAGAGGAGGCCTGTGTCCCAGCAGTGGGAACATTAATAGGCTGAAGATGTGATGTGAGATGTGATGTACTCCGTAAGTCTCTACCGCTAATGATTCTAGCTCTGCAAATACTTCTTCATGATTCTGGCCTCGTGGTAGTTTGAATTGCAACTGAACAAAGAATTGCTTTCCTAGTTTCTATCTATTAACTTCGATTAATTCTTCATATTATTACCGAGACGGGTGAGCACGACTGTACTTTTATATTGTTTGATCTCTAAAATAAAATTCGGGCGAATCGTCCACTAAATAATATTGGAGTGGTCGATTCGCCCACCGATAAAATAACTTTGGGCGAATCGACACAGAAAAATGAATATTTTTAATAGTGGACAATTCGCCCGATTCGGGCGAGTTAAATTCGGGCGAGTCGTCCAATAACCCTTTTTGTAATATTGGTTTCAATAGATCTAGTACCATCCAGTTAGAAGGGATCCAAACAAACTGCTAAGCCTTTTCTCAACTAGCAGTCTCGCTTTTTCTGGCTTAGCAGTTTGTTTGGTTCGAATCGATTTTCTTTAGTTAATTGTCCCTTAGTTTTTTTTTCGTTCTCAGATTTCAGCAACCTACAGTAGTCACAGTGGATCTTTGTGTCTTTGAAGTTGGCTCTGTGAACCATTGCGCAATAACTAGTTTGTCATAGAGTTTACAGCATACAGTACGCGAGATAGGATGTTGCGACAAACGTAAGCGTGTAAAGGGGGAATTAATCAATGCTATATTTTAATTCAACATTGATACAAACATAGCAACTGCGCAGGATCTTACAGCCAACTTCAGAGACACAAAGATCTGCTGTGACTACTGTACCTACATTGTATTAGAGTTTTAATTTAAACAAATATTTTGTATTGGTGGATTTTCAATGTTATTAACTTTATTATTTTATTGTTTCAGATATCGAATGAAACTCGTGTATATGCTTATCAAAAACCTCTCCGACTACGTTTCCTGCTGTCCAAAGCCCAGTGAAATCGTTATTGAACAGATCCGCGATACTATCCAATTATTACTTGACAACGAGCGTGCCGAAAACGAAGATCTTGCGACTCAATAATAACAGACGCACGCGTCGACCTGCAAGGTTAAGCAGCGCTTGCTGAGGACGGTCTACTGCCGACAGGGCACGACATTTGTGTTTCCAGTTGTTACGTTGATCTCAGATCTTATTCTGATCATCTTTTAAGGGTTCCTTATTCGACAAGGAACCCAAGTGAACCCTGAACCAAAGTGGAAGTTTACGTGGAAAAGTAAAAATTTTGTGTATTGATGTACGGGGACAACAGTTTTCGAACGGCAAAGTTAACTTTATCCGTTCGTTAGGCCAATGTTCGGTGCTTTCATTGTTTATGAACGTTATTAAAGTTACCTATTTATTTTGAACCCTCTGTGCGCGAGTCAGACTCGCACTTGGCTGGTTTTTTTTAATTGAATAAACACAAGGCTCAAGTAATAATGTTAATATTGTGATAAGTATGTTATTCTTTGTTTTGAGGTTATACAATTAAGGTTTAGGTTAAATAATAAACAACAATTGCTTCACGAATGTTAAATGTTACAGTGAATGAATTTATAATGTAATTTTGTTTCTCTTATATCCAGTTTAAAATATTTCTATCCAAAAAATGATTTTGATTGTATCACACGAATTAATAGAGCTGATCCACAGCTGCACTTGTATTTTTTCTTTTATTTGATAATAAAATCCGTAAAATAATAACATGGTTTTATTTATTTCACCAGTTACCTAAGAAACACCCTCATAACATGTGACAGTATTTTACATTACTAGCGTTCCTTTAAAACTAGGTTAGGTTCCCAAACATTTTTTGTCACACCTCTCTACTGCCTAAAATGAAAATACCCACGCCCCCGCTTTTGTATTTATGTTTAGGTAACTAACAGTCACAAACATTCTTAAGTTAAAGAAGCGGACGGAAAAGATTAAGGAAGGAAGGGTGGGTGTTTTGGCATAAGGTTACTATGACTCCACATAATAATAATATAGGCTTAATCTAAAACCTACCGTAGAACTGTTGTACAAATGGAAACAAGGGAAAAATAAATCCAAAAATCAACTGAAGGTTGATTCAGATGATTAAAATCTGCGGTTCTCTTAAAACGGTGTCCTTTAAAAGTTTAAAAGCACACCATTTTACGAAAACTGCAGATTTTTCTGTATTATTTTTTGTATTTTTTTATGTTATGTGAGGAAACGACATGTTCTATAACCGAAGACATGTGACATCCACCAACCCGCACTGGGCCAGCGTGGTGGATTAAGGCCCATTCCCTCTCACAGCGAGGAGGCCTGTTTCCCAGCAGTGGGAGCATTAAAATGCTGATGATGACGATGTTAACTCTCGGTGCGTGAGTCTAACTCGCACTTGGCCGATTTCTTTTAAATATAATTTTGCCATTTAATTTCGAAATTATCTTGAGCAAATTCAAACTTAAAATATTACAACATCTCAAAATTATTATAACTGTCTTGTCACGAACAAAAAGGAAGGTGAATACGCTTATCAGTAAGGTGATTAGGTAGTTCTCGGCACTGCCTTTGTTTGTAAACGAAAACCTCATCCAGGGAGGTAACTCTAATGTCACAACAATAGCCAATGATTGCTTTTTCAAAAGCTTTTGTGTTAATTGTTAAGCCAGATTTCAATTAAAGTATTAGACTAGGTAATTACGATTATTTCAATGTAATCTAAAGACCATAAATGGAACAAATCAACATGCTTTTCATTACTATTCAGGCATTTCGTAGTTTCTACGCTTTAAACAAAATCGATTATCTCCTTCCTCTAAATGGATTTTAATTAGTTACGCATTGTTTTAGCGAGCATTGCACATGGACACAGTGTACATCTATGTATTTGTTTACAAACATTTACCAGTGTGTCAAAAATAAATACCAACATTTTAATTGGTGTTTCTTATAATGAGTTGTAGCTACCTTTCTAAAATTATGTTGTAAATGAAACGTGGTTTTTTAATGTTCAACCATAAGTGATAGTTTACAAATATTGTTGTTTTAAAAGGCGGCAACATCAAACAAGTTTATTTGCAAACTGTTTCTTTTACAATCTATAGGTATTGTATCAGAGTTCTTTGTCTAATAGCTTTTTATGATTTTTTTACTTATGAGAGTGAAGGCACAGACAATACAGTGTGCGCCTCTTGCCTTGTCTGCTTTCAGGGAAACAAGGGGCATTGTTATATTATTATCTTTCTAGCTACTTTATGGTTAAATGATGTGGTTAATCAGAAAGAGATTGGAAGGTATTATAATAGATTTTGATTGTATGTTTGTTTAGCCTGTTTAAGCAAAGTAATGGTGAAATATATGGTGTAATATTACATACAATAAGGAAATACAAGAAAAAACGATGAAAAAGATAAAATATTATACAACAAGTTCTAAAGGTTTAGTTATTAGATTTTTAGTAAGTAACAGAGTGAGCATGAAGAAAGTAAGTTTGTGTTTGTGTGTGATGTTGTGTGTTGTGGGAATGTTCTTAGAATGAGGTGTGAGTATGCGCAATGGTTAAAGGAGCAAATCAGCTGAGGGGATGTTTCGTTTGACAAGCCTTGGCATTTATTTCATAGGGGTCTGTAACTTCTCGGTACCCTCGTAGTCCAGGGCCTTAAGATATGTAGTTAATAATGCTTTACATTTATATTTAGTCTGGGAATAGATGTTGAGGATATCATTCAATTTATTGTATAAGTAAGGTCCGAAGAAGAAAAAGAATTGATGTGAATATGTAGATTTTGCAATTTGGGTTTGGCATACCCTACATTTCCGGCACCTATCCAACTGGAGTTTTGGGTCGAATTTCAATAAGGAATGTTCTTTGAGCGCCGTACGCAATACGAAAGTTTGCCTAACCGTAAGAACATCCCAATCCTTGAAAAGTTCAACAGTAGGATATCGGAAGGGGAGACCAGCGCCAACCTTGAGAATTGCACGCTGTGCTCTTTCGACTTCAATCAGATAAGTCTTTGCGGCGTCTCCCCAGGATATAATGCAATAGTCTATAAGGGAATGGCACAAGGCATCGTAGACCATCTTGGTTAAGCATTGATCAAGATCCAAGATATTTGATATCATCAACTCGCTGAAGATTAGGACAGGAGCACCAGGAAGCGCTTGGGACACATACATGGTAGGATATGCCAAAATAGGATGGAGGCAGAAGATTTAACCTATGTGCAAAAGCAAAGTTTTGATCCTTTATCTTTTTAAATTGTATAACGGAAATTTGAATTATTAATTATAAAGCTGTATTAATCTTTTGGCTCTAATGTACAATTAATATTATGTGAATACAATTGAGGGTGGACGCCGATACCTATATTACAAGATATTAAGTTATCTTAGTTTAGGTATTAGTTGCAACTCTAACACGTTAAATATTGTAACTACCTTTCGGCCTATTTTATTGTAAACCTGTTTCTTTATGTTAATTTTTGAAGGTGCAAATAAACATTTTATTTATTTATTTAAAGTATTTGGTTTTGTTAACATTTAGTGTTAAAATATTCGCTCGCAACCATTTGCAGACTTTGCTAAAACCACTTTGAGCAGAGTTAAAAACCTCTTCCCATGTCTGCCCACAGAAAAAAGGGCAGTATCATCAGCGAAAGTAATAATATGTCCACAGTGAAGCTGAAGACGGCAGAGGTCGTTGATATAGATCAAAAACAAAGTTGGGCCAAGAATGCTACCCTGGGGCATACCGAAATCGACACGAGCCTCATTGCTCAGCACCTGGCCTATTCGAACTCTTTGTTTTCTTTCGGTAAGGTAGTCCTGCAATGGTTTCAAAGGTACACCCCTAACACCGATCTCTTCCATCTTTTTGAGTAGGTGCGGGATAGAGACCGTGTCAAATGCTTTAGCCAGATCGAAGAAGACAGTAATGCATTTGTTCCTTTGGTCCAAGTTAGTAATAATGGAATTTACCAGTTCATGTACTTCGTCATTGGTTGACTTATCACGTCGAAAACCAAATTGGGCAGGCGAAGATTATTTATTAGCTTCTAGATAATTTGTTAGACGACGATTAATAAGCCGTTCCAAGATCTTCCACAATGTTGGTAAGATAGAGATCGGTCTAATATTATCAACACAGTCACTTTCCCCTTCTCTTGTGTATTGGTTTGATGACCGCTAATTTAAAGAGTCTAGGAAAATCACCCGACACCATAGCCAGTTTGCAAATGTGTGTGTGTTGTAATGTGTGTAGTGAGAAAATTTATATAACTCTTTAAGAACTTGCTAGATATCTGGTCGATTCCTGTGGCACACCTCTCCTTTAAGCCTTGGATAAAGAAAATACTTCTTCCTCATCAGCATGAACAGCATGACAAATGAATGAACGGGAGCGACAGTTGGAGAGTCAAATGGTGTTGGTGTGTCCTGCGATGAGTTAGTTGTTTGCTCTGCTAGCCTTCTGCCTACACCAGCAAAGAAATCATTAACACCATTTATGTACTAGTTCTTGATTTTTGGATTTAATGAGATGGGATGAAAGATCTGGGGTCGATCAGAGATGCTTATCGTTTAATTGCATCCCATAACTGCCTTTTATTTCCTTTTGCACTCTGAATCTCGTCTCTTTCATAATGTCGTTTAGCCTTTTTGATAATACTATTACAAAAATTTCTATAACGTCTGTAGGTTTTGTTGACAATCGTGAAATAGTGATCCAAGGCTTACTAACCCGCTGCCTTTTGGGAATGTTTATTGAACATGAGCTATTATTTATTGCCGTAGTTAGGTTCGTAACTAGCATGTCAGTTGCAATGTTGGCGTCATTACACTCTAGGATAGGCTGTAAATTAATTTGTCAAGCGATTCAAAATCCATTTTATAAGCGGTTGTATTGCGATAATCCGGGTGAGCCTTAAGGTTTAAACTAAGGGCAACAGACTCGTGGTCTGTTATTGACGATTCAAAAACAAAGCACTTCGCTTCCAATTTTGTTTTGATCATCATGTGGTCTAAGCAAGTGCGCCCATGGGTCAGTACGTTATGACCTGGCAGTAAACAGTGACTTGCTAGGACATTTAAATATTCATTAGAGCGTTTGTGCTGACTATTAGGGGCTATGTCGATATTTATGTCGCCGCAGAAAACAATATTTTGAACCTACTTAATTTTATTAGTTGTGAATCTATTGAGTTAATAAAGTTATTGGTGTTGGTTTGACTTGGAGGGCGGTAGATTCCGATCACACACGTATCTGTACCTATTTTAAACAGTAAGCAGTTGGCATCGTCTAACTGGGGTTCTTCAATTGTTACTATAAGATTTTTGTTATAATAAAAAACAACTCCTTCATTTTGCGTTCTGTGCGCCGTGGTTGATGCAAGACTGTAGTTATCGAGCTTCGGTATGGTCCGAGCTGTAGGAAGCCAACATTCAAATATAACTATAATGTCCCAATAAACGTCAGATCTTTGCAGAAGGGTGGTGAGATTGGGTATGTTACAATTAACGCTACGGATATTCTCAGACAAGATATTCAGAGCGCAAACACTTGTCGATATGTATGTTTTATCATCGTTGATGTCGCAAGAAAATGATTTAGCTACCTGGAAATGGCATTGGCCAGCATTAGCTTGGAATAATCATTATTTACTTATTATATCAATAAGTTAAACTATTAGTATTTGGCTAATATTAATAACTAGGTTAATAGCGCTAATTAATGTTTTGTCAGTAAGTTTTAGCTATGGTAATATAAATTTCGAAAGTGACGAAGACAAGCATGAAAATGAAGATTCACCGCAATGGAAAATACTGGTAACCATTTTGGCCCAAAAAGTAAATAATTATTGCTGACCTAGGTAATATTAAAGTACTGTTAGTTCTACTAGATACGACTGGGGATCGAACCCAGGCCCTGACACTCAACAGTTACGCTTGCGACTAGTAAACCAAAAAGTCGTTTTGGTTAAAAACGTAATCTTATGAAAATGTATCGACTCGTTTCAAATCGTCGAACTTTACCAAAAATAGAATTATATTTTTTTTTGAGATAAATTAAAATGCAGCAAATTAATTATAAAATACTTTATTTACATACAATCAATAACTTTTTTCTCTTTTCTTTTATATTTACTAAAAGAACGTCCAATTCATTGAAATTAAATACAATAAGAACGTCAAATTCATAGAAATCACATACAACAACAATCAATCAATTAGCTCAGAGAGAATCTCGAGGAATTCGTCCACAAAACGAAGTTCCCTGGGCGTCCTGAGCTTTCCAAAATCTGTACCTGCCTCAGCGAGGGTTTCGAAAGCGATCTCCACGAGGTCATCTCTAAATCCGAAACAATAAATGAATAACGTTAATAACATGATAAGTAAAATTCGCACGGACAAAATATTCGTCTAAATTGAATGTTTAGGAAAAACATGTAGGTTTGTTGTTGTCGTTTTTTTAAACCGACAATCAAAAGGAGGCTCTCAATTTTTTTACATAATATGACCACGCATAACATTTTATAGAGGAATCGGATTGTTTTATGGCAAAGAGTCTACCTCGAAATTATACAAAGCCCCTGCAAGAAATAATAAACTCTGATATAAGCATACTAGAAAAGTACAAACACATGGATAAACACCTATCATATTCACCAATAAAGAAGGTAAATATAGTCAAGGAAACAAAGTTACCAAAAACACTAATAGCAGATAAACAAAACAGTAAAAACAACTAAAAGATGATATCAAGCCAAAGCTGATATGAAATAAATTGGGAGAATTGTATACTATTTTTATCCATAAGAAAGGAAAACTAGACTTAATTGGTAATTACAGACCAGTAAGCCTTATTTCGAACGTTTACAAATACGTTGGACGAAAGTTAACCGATAGAGCAGGCAGGATTCCGGAAGAGCTACACTAACTATTGATCATATTCATACAATTAAGCAAGTTATGGAAAAATACAATGAATATCAGATCAGAAGCCAATAGATACACACAATATAATGAATACATCGTCTTTATCGATTATTCCAAGGTACTCGACAGCCTGAATCGCAAACACACCTTAGACAAGTGACATGCAATCAACGAAAGCGTGGCGATAGCGATTGGTAAAATGCCAAAAATGTATGGAAAAGTCAAACGCTATCGAAATGTCACGTGATAAGTTTATTACATTATGACCATCGCCATCGCTGACATCGAATGACAATTGTCTAGAGCACAAATATAAATCTAACTAGATAACACAAGGCCCTCGATCTGTATGAAAAGAAATCGTGCCACTTTTTCACACACAATTTATAAACAAATTTACTTAGCAATGAAAGAAAACATTTCGAATGCCTCGGCCAACTTTTTCTATACAGTCTTTACAGCTTAATATGGCACAAAAAGGCGTTTTTCTAGATTTCGGTGGATTTCCCGTGCCGATAATGCTAAATGAAAAGCTCAGATTACAATCAATGATCGTAATTTTAATCCGTATTTTGACACGCGAAGTACATACAATCGCGTCATCTAGTTAGATTTATATCTGTGGTCTAGAGCCTCTGGTACGCCTAAACCATTTGAGATTCACTGACAATATAATCCTATTAGAATAATGCCCCAAGAAATAAGAAATCATGATAGAAACTCTAGCAGACATGAGCAGAGAAGTATGGCCAGAAATGAATGACATGCAAACATGGAAGTTAATGACAAGAAATGCGAATATAAAAGAGACTATGTTTATATATGACAAAGTATCTCCCCACATGATGCAATTTTCAAGACATAACTAATAAAAAAGAAAATAGCCGCCCGGTGGAAAAATATTGGTCCCTGAAAGCATTAATGAAGAGCAAATCATGCAATAACAAAAGGAAGACTTTCAAAAGTTGGATGTTTAACATATGGATGTGACACTTGCTCGCTTACTGACAAACATAGGGACAAACTAGCAAAATATCAGAGGGCAATGGAGAGAAGCATGCTAGGAGTGAAATTACGGACATAATCTTAAATTCAGAGATACGAAGGAATACTAAAGTTACGGACACATAAACTCACATCGATCATTTCAAATGGAGCTGGACAGGACACATGCTTCGAGGTAAAATAAACAAAAAGTCCAAAAACACAATAGGAAGACGATCTCCGCAACTTTGGGGCCTTATTGGAATAAAGTTACCGAGGACAGAGGACAAATGAGAGAGTTGGAGGAGGCCTATGTCAACAGGCTCACCGAACTGTGAGACATCCTATAACTAGCAACTATAAATATTTTTTATTAAAGAATTATGCTGATGTATCAAAATTTCAACAATATTTTTTATTATTAAACCTCGAAGTTGATCCCATTTAAATTTGAAAAATCAAGTCCGGGATGGATTTAAATTTGAAAAATCAAGTCAGGGCAGTAAAAAAGGATAGATTGACAATTTTCCTACTCATCATTCAATTGTGAATTGAATCTGTTGAAATTAAGCAAACTGAAAAGCGAAAAATAAAACCTATGATAACAAAAAAAAAACGGACGACAAAACAAATTGAGATGCAAAAAATATAAAAACATACATTTTAGGCTTGAGTTTAATTTTTGTGGCGGCGCAAAACGAACAATTAACGAAGATCAACCTAGCTACAATACAATTCTACGTTTTACGTAATTAATTTGCATGTTTGTTCATATTTTATTTTTTGCTTTTCATTTCGTTTTTTCGTCGGTTCTATTCTTATTATCAATAAGGTTTTTTCCAACCATATTGGGGTCGGGGTCGAATTTAACCATTATCACATGAATAATATGATAAAATATTATTTATTTACCGTAAAGCGTGGAGAAGTTTGAAGCAATCTTCAGCATAGCTGATGCCTTCGAGCGTCCCACGACGTATCTCAATGTCGGTGAGGAAATCCAGAAGCACGCAGTATAGCTCGCATCGAAATCTGAAACAATAAGAGAATAACGTTATAAATAATGTTCACCAGGGCATAGTATTCAACCAAATTAAAAGTTTTGGACAAATAAATATGTTGGTTATTTAAAGTTTTAAGACTACATATAATAATATACAGTTTGCGGTAATCTGAGAAAAATGTGTGACAATTACCAAAAAAAAAACGGTTCATCCCAATCAATCTGCCTAGCTTTGACAAACTTTATTGGTGACGGCTTCCAATTTAATAGGATGCAGCTAGATAATGGATAAAAACTAAAATTACAAAAATAATATAGTATAATATTAATCTAAATTATAAAACTTATAAATTACCTTTCTAAATCTGCAGGTGCTGGTAACGGCATTTTGGAAGGAATTAAGGTAAGTTACTCAAATATCGGATATGATGGCTATAGCAGCTTTATGGCGCACATACACTAAATGTCAACTGATTTTCAAAACACAAAATTTTCACCTTGCCCTAGACGATAGACGCTTAGGGCTAGGTGGGGATTTCAATATTCCTTCTCTTTCGCACTTATGAGAATAACATGCAGGTACCTAATACCTAATCCACACAATAGTGTGCCGCACGGACTTGTTTGCCTGGACTGGACGTATATAAATAAATTACAATATTAGACTAGGTCACGACAAAAGAATAAATGATTTTTACGATAAGATTAGTTTGTATTACGTATTCTAGTAGCAAAGGCTTATTGTTTATTTGTAAAATAGATTATGTTAAAATTATATTGGATGCATTTGAATTTATCTCAAACACCAACTCAACTCGTTTTTAGTAAAACTTGACGGAAGGGCCTTCAGCTTTTTAAATGACACTATCAATGACCGGTTGAAGTGGCGACGCCTGGAGGACGCCTATGTCTAGCAGGGGACGCAAACCTGATACCAAGGGCCTCATTTATAAAAATCTCGACGGTGTTTAGCAATAGGTAATGCACGAATGTAAGATTTTTGATTAATTATAGAGCTTCACAGTTGATGATTAAAAAGAGAAGTCCGATATGAGGAAACGATAAAATATAGTGATATCTGTACTTTATTTACAATAACTATTTACACCTATGTGTTACAAATATATTTGATATAATTTGACTTGAAATCTGATGTCAACTAAAAAACCACAGCACGGACTATAAATCTACTTACATTCATTAATTCTAACCTTAATTGAATATTCTTAGCACCTTCATATAAAAATATATTATTGCCCTAAAATACGATATAAAATGCGATATTGTTACGCATGTTATCAAAAACTTTGCTACGGAAATCTCACCAGTTTTGATTTATATTGTAAGCCTATGCATTCCAGTCACAGATTGTTTCATGGATATGTCGAAGGCGTTTGATCTGGTCGATCATAGAACCCTTTTCATAAAATTAAACAAACTTGAAATCTGACTGGCAACGTTCTAGAATTCTAATTAGGTCGAGCAAATAACTAAAATCACGAAATTTTGTGCACGTGTAACAGAAATAACTTATCAAAACAAAGGTGAATGATATACGGCGTACCTCAGGGGAGTTAATTTGGTCGGTTATTATTCCTGTACTATAAATGATATTCTTGACTTTTCTGTCCCTATAAATAAATATATTTGAATTTGTTTTAAGGAAGTCCGAAAATACAAGTAAGATTCAAATAATACTGCTTTAAGAGACGGCGGTAGGTCCCTTGGATTAAATCCTACCTTTTTTGTACAAAGGCATATACCGAGAACTACCTAATTACCTTACTGATAAGCTATTGTGTGAATGAGGTGTTTGGTACCTGGATGCCATTAGGACGTTCTTACTTCTCTTACTTACTCAGCGCTACGTGGCCACTCGCCACGCCCCCTTTTTTGGTGTGATGTCGCGTCAAGACTGTTCTTAAATCAGTTTGTGTTTGTTCCCCATTAAAGTCACAACAGCCGTCCTGTGTGTGCAGTTTGAACTTAAAGAAGCTTTAAGTTTTTGTTAAAATCAGTTCAAAATGACTGTGCCTGGTGAGCCTCAAGATTCGGAGAGGTAATTATAATAATTTATAATTTAAATTTGCATTATCGTATTTTAGCCCCCGCCAATGGAAAAGAGGGGTGTTATAAGTTTGCTGTGTATTTGTATATCTTTGTGTCTGTCTGTGGCATCATAGATTCATAGCTCCTAAACGGACAAACCGATTTTGATTTAGTTTCTTTTTGTTTAAAAGATGGGTTTTCTGAGGGTGTTTTTAGTTATGTTTGATAAAAATCTGTTTGCCGTTTAACCTCTCACCTCTAAATTATCGCAGAATTAATGTGACTAATTGTCAAGCACGCGTTATCTGCTATGATTGGTTGAATGAATTTTCAACAGCCAATCACAGCAGATAACGCGTGCTTGACAAATTGTCACATTACATACATACATAAACTCACGCCTTTTCCCCATTTGTCACATTAATTCTGCGATAATTTAGAAGTGAGAAACACGGCCTCAATCGTTTTTTTTAACATTCTATTAACGAAAACATTGCGATAGCGATTCGTAAAATGTCAAAAATGTATGGGATTGACAAACGATATCGAAATGTCACGTGATCAACCATTTACATTTCGACAATCGCCATCGCTGATAGAATGATTAGAGCTTCTAATATGGTGTCATAATTTCGTGTTTCGATAGATTGTCGATTGAAGCTCGTCTACTGCAAAGTTAATATTATTATGTAATTTAAAAGTATGAAATAAAATTTTATTAAAAAAAAAACCCGACACAAGACCCCTAAAAGGCAAATAGATCGCTGTGTAAATAAAATTAAAATAACAACGTGCATAATTGTATTATAACTAAATAACTGCTGTTAACTTGGCGGTACTGTGACGCGAGTACGAAGCTTATTTTTTACCTTTTAGAGGTTTTTGTGTCGAGAGTTTTATTGTTTTTGTAATATTGGTTTCAATAGATCTAGTACCATCCAGTTAGACGGGATCCAAACAAACTGCTAAGCCTTTTCTCAACTAGCAGTCTCGCTTTTTCTGGCTTAGCAGTTTGTTTGGTTCGAATCGATTTTCTTTAGTTAATTGTCCCTTTGTTTTTTTTTCGTTCTCAGATTTCAGCAACCTACAGTAGTCACAGTGGATCTTTGTGTCTTTGAAGTTGGCTCTGTGAACCATTGCGCAATAACTAGTTTGTCATAGAGTTTACAGCATACGGTAAGCGAGATAGGATGTTGCGACAAACGTAAGCGTGTGAAAGAGGCAGTTATACAATGCTATATTTTAATTCAACATTGATACAAACATAGCAACTGCGCAGGATCTTACAGCCAACTTCAGAGACACAAAGATCTGCTGTGACTACTGTACCTACATTGTATTAGAGTTTTAATTTAAACAAATATTTTGTATTGGTGGATTTTCAATGTTATTAACATTATTATTTTATTGTTTCAGATATCGAATGAAACTCGTGTATATGCTTATCAAAAACCTCTCCGACTACGTTTCCTGCTGTCCAAAGCCCAGTGAAATCGTTATTGAACAGATCCGCGATACTATCCAATTATTACTTGACAACGAGCGTGCCGAAAACGAAGATCTTGCGACTCAATAATAACAGACGCACGCGTCGACCTGCAAGGTTAAGCAGCGCTTGCTGAGGACGGTCTACTGCCGACAGGGCACGACATTTGTATTTCCAGTTGTTATGTTGATCTCAGATCTTATTCTGATCATCTTTTAAGGGTTCCTTATTCGACAAGGAACCCAAGTGAACCCTGAACCAAAGTGCAAGTTTATGTGGAAAAGTAAACATTTTGTGTATTGATGTAAGGGGACAACAGTTTTCGAACGGCAAAGTTAATTTTATCCGTTCGGTGCTTTCATTGTTTATGAACGTTAGTAAAGTTACCTATTTATTTTGGTGCATATAGCTGTTTACACGGAACCCTCTGTGCGCGAGTCAGACTCGCACTTGGCTGGTTTTTTTTAATTGAATAAACACAAGGCTCAAGTAATAATGTTAATATTGTGATAAGTATGTTATTCTTTGTTTTGAGGTTATACAATTAAGGTTTAGGTTAAAAAATAAACAACAATTGCTTCACGAATGTTAAATGTTACAGTGAATGAATTTATAATGTAATTTTGTTTCTCTTATATCAAGTTTAAAATATTTCTATCCAAAAAATTATTTTGATTGTATCACACGAAATTAATATAGCTGATCCACAGCTGTACTTGTATTTTTTCTTTTATTTGATAATAAAATTCGTAAAATAATAACATGGTTTTATTTATTTCACCAGTTACCTAAGAAACACCCTCATAACATGTGACAGTATTTTACATTACTAGCGTTCCTTTAAAACTAGGTTAGGTTCCCAAACATTTTTTGTCACACCTCCCTACTGCCTAAAATGAAAATACCCACGCCCCCGCTTTTGTATTTATGTTTAGGTAACTAACAGTCACTGTTTGGGAGTTTATGAGGACTGTATTAAATGACGAAGCTGATTACTTGATTTCAATGGTTTATTGCTTAGCTGAAGAGACTTTACAATAAAAATGGTGAATCGACGCGTACAATGCTCGCGGAAGATGGTCAAGTGTGTGGCGCTCCCCGCCGCGGTTCTGCCTTATACGTTGATGGCCGGCGAAGGAACCCCGTCGCCCGCTTCCCGCTGTCTCCCTGCCGACGCCGTCGCTGGTGCCGCTCCACCAACGTTATCGTTCAAGAACGTTCCAAACAGCAACTTTGTTATTTTGGTTTGGTATAGTAATCCTCTGCCCGCAATGATCAGAATCTAGTAAAGGACATGGCTAAATAAAGTATGGACGACTGCCCTAGCAATGAATTAACATTTTAACTAGTAATACGTAATTCTGAATAGCTGAATATGAGTATTTCGTATGAAAAAAGTTACAGACACTTTTTGTATCGTCACAATCCTGAAAATAAGATCGTAGAAACGCCTACATTAATAGGTATACAAACTTGTAAAAGAATAAGATTTTGCTATGATACTTTATTAAGGCGTTCAGAGGAGCTCGAGGCTTAATAATAACAGACGAACAGGTCGATCTTCAAGGTTAAGCAACGCTAGCCGAGGTCATTCCGTGGTTCCATCGTGTACCATCTTTACATAGCGAGTTTCCTCTGTGTCTTGGATAGCAAGTTAAGCCGTTGGTCCGTTGGCTGTCATTTGAAGATCTTTCATTTGTTGCTACACCAAAGTTTATGCTTCTCATGATGAATCAATACGCACTTGAAACTTAAGACCATACTAGTTGGCTCTGTATTATACATAATACCCGGCGAAAAGTACTTCATTTAAAGTGAGTTCCCATGACACCCCCAACATGTTTTTTTTTAATTTGGTTCTAATCGAATCGAACGTGTCAGCACTATATAAGCGCCGTTGCTTTGCAGATTTTGCCAATAATTTCTAGAAATCAGATAATCTCTAAGGTTTTGAGATATAATGCGAAAGGTACAAAAAAATAAAATAATGAATACTGTTCGTTTCGATTTACGCAAATGTCTTTAAAAGTAGGTTTATTGACTACAATTTTTCGTAGAACGGAATCTTATGTTCTTCTTGTCAAATAAAAACGTGAAAAATCTTTTAATTATTTGATTAGTTTACGAAAGTTCTAGAAGAATAATAAAACTGTTATAATTCATTAATGGATATTTGAGATGTATTGCGATAGGTACAATATTAAATAATAATGAATACTGTTCGTTTCGACTTACGCAAATGTATTTAAAAGTAGGTTTATTGACTACAATTTTTAGAAGAGCGGAATCTTATGTTCTTCTTGTCAAACAAAAACATGAAAAATCTTTTAATTATTTGATTAATTCACGAAAGTTCTAGAAGAATAATAAAACTGTAATAATTCATTAATGAATATTTGAATGTTACGAGCTAGTGAGAAATTTCTAGACGTGCTAAGGGCAGTTGTTTAGCCATGTCCTTTATAATTTCTTTGTGGACTGGTATAACATTAGTATAAATATAATCTAAGCATGTGGCACTAGTAGGGGTTATTCTTGTGGGCTCCAAAAATAGGTTTACAAGATTGTAGGACTGAAACAGACTTATGATGTTATTACAAGAACATGAGTTTTCTAATAAATTAACATTAAAATTACCACAAGTGATAATGGATTTATTTGAGTTACAAATCTTGTGCAACACTTCATCCATTACCTTTTCAAAGCAGTCATACAATCCTGAAGGGGGTCTGTATACACTTAATACAATAAACTGCTCCAATTCTATACAAGCTATTTCAACTGTCCGCTCAACAGATAGGCTCACAATATCTTTACGGTCTTTAAATTTAAGCTGGTTAATTACTAAAATCAAGGAGCCACCATGTATAGCATTAACTCTGCTGAATGAACTACCAACCTGGTGATTATTAAAATTGAACAATAACTGGTGGCTTTTAAGCCAATGTTCAGTTATACAAAGAATATCAATACTGTTAAAATTCATGAATAATTCTATTTCTAAATCTTTGTTCATAAATCCTTGCATATTTTGATGCACCAGGTTAATACTATTAACTGATTTTAAACTTTTATTTGATTTTATTTTATTGCCAAACAAACTATGCAGGTTATCAGTAGATGCTTCACAGTATTCACTACGTGAAACAGAAAAAGATAGTGAATGTCAAAAGTTAAAATGTTATATTATAAATCTCTCTCTCTCTCTCTTCAGTCGGTCCCTCATTACTGAGGATCACTGGACCCCTTTAAGCGGACTATCTGCCTCCATCGACTCCGGTCCAAAGTTGCCATCACCACCTGCTGGAATTTGCTTGAGGACGTAGCTTCCTTCACTTGGTCAGACCATCGTGTTGGCGACCGGCCTCGTGCTCTCTTTCCTTCGGTATTGCCAACAATGACCAGCTTTTCAAGGCTGCTATCTCCTCTTCGCATTATGTGGCCAAAATAAGTCAAAATACGCTGTAAGCAAACCGCAGACAATCGGGTCTTGATATTGAGTTGTGAAAGGACAGACACATTCGTGCGTTTGGCTGTCCATGGGATTCGGAGCATCCGCCTCCAGCACCACATTTCGAATGCATCTATCCTCTGTCTTTCTCTTGCTCGGATTGTCCACGTCTCAACTCCATAGAGGAAAATCGGGAAAACCAATGCTCTGACCAAACGCGCTTTGGTTTTGAAACTTACACCTCGATTTTTCCAGATATTCTGGAGACGCGTCATAGCATCTTTAGCCATGGCGATCCGTCGCTTTATTTCCGGGACGCAGCTGCCTTCATTATTAACACTAGAGCCCAGATAAATAAAACTATCTACGATATCGATACTCTGGATGCTATTGGCGCCCGCAAGCTTTCCCGCACGATCTATCACCATAAGCTTGGTTTTCTGCCTATTTATTGCAAGCCCTAATTTGCCGCTCTCCACCTCCAGTCTGTGCAGTATCTCCTTCATGTCGTCAAAAGTTGTAGCAAGGAGAACGGTGTCGTCTGCATAACGCAGATTGGAGATGCGCTTTCCACCAACAGCAAACCCCTTTTCCCAGCCCTCAAGAGTTTTCCGGATTATATACTCTCCATATACATTGAAGAGCAGAGGTGAGAGGATGCATCCCTGTCTAACGCCTTTCTTGATGGAGAACACATTTGAATAGTTGGTGTCTATTTTAACGAAAGAGCGGTTGTTGATGTAGAGGCATCGGACTAGGTCAATAAGGTGTTTCGGCGTACCCATGTCGCCCAGAACCTCCCACAGCCTATCCCACTGCATGCAATCAAAGGCCTTGCTGTAGTCAATGAAACACAACAAAACAGGGCTGTTAAATTCTCGGCTTTTTTCAATAATTTGACGAAAGTTCAGGATTTGTTCCCGCGTGCCTTTGCCTTTAACAAAACCCGGCTTGTTCTTCTGGAATTTGTGGGCCGAGAAAAATTTTAAATGGTTAGCTTGAAATAAAAAAAATACCTAATAGTTTAAAACCTTACTATACATTTAAAGAGGAATTTTATATTTGTGACTGTTTAATATTCAAGAATAATTGCATAGTAGTTCCTAGTTCACTGAGAGCTGAAATGTTAATGTGAAAGAATTCATTATAATCATTTAGGAATTGATAAATGTAAAGCAAGAGCCCGATCTTGTATGTTTTGGCCTTATATGACAAGAGATATAGAAAATAAAGTTTTGAATTGTAGTACATGACGTGATAGATACAGAAAAAATAATGCAAAAGAGCCTATGAGTATTAGAGAAATGCCTTCAAAACCTTGGTAAATTTTAGGATGTGATGTGTTTCATTATAATGACAAAAATTATTTGTTAATAGTTGACTACTATAGTAAATATGTAGAAGTTGAAGTTTTAATAGATTTAAGTGCTGAAACAACAATATTATTATTAAAATCAATTTTTAGTAAATTTGGTATTTCACATATGTTATACTCAGATAATGGTACTAATTTTTCAAGTTATAAATTTTAACAATTTTCAAATGAATGGAATTTTATTCATAAAACTAGTAGTCCAATGTACGCACAATCTAATGGAATTATTTAAAGTTCTATTAAAATAATTATTTATATTTCAAAAAAATGGAATATAAGAAACCCCAAAAAAATAATTTTAACCTTAATTCAATGTTCTTGACATAATAATCTCCACGTGACATAATTATAAAATAATAAAAAAACAAAATCGAATGTTTTTTATTTCACATAGGCACTTATAAAACGTCGACAAAAGGTGCACGGTTCGGGTTGGTCGTTTTCTGTGGAGAAGAACCGGCAAGGAACTCCACCGTTACTCTTTTAAAAAAAGTGGTATGTTTTTACAATATTTACATGTTACAGCATTAGTGCTTAGATATAAGGGGACAACGTAGGCCCGAAACTTTTTTTTTAGTTTCTTATGACTTATTAGTCGTAAGAAACTAAAAAAAAAGTTTGTATAAACGAGATAAAGAGTTAACAAATCTTAACGAGCGTCTAGAAATCTAGAAGGTACTACCAGTTTTAATTTATACTGTTAACCTATGCATATATATCGGTTAATTAGCCGAACTATCTGTCATAAAACCATTTTATAAAAAGAATGATTCTCAGAATATGAAGATTACTGTCCATACCCGGTTGTCTGAAAGAGATCGCGGGATGCGATAAGGCCGCCCATAGTATGTGTTTTTAGTTTTAAGTTTCCTTTATAAATGTAACTTATGTTAAAGTATATAATAAATAAATTATAAACCTATTACATTTGGCCCAGTGTTTTCTAAAGTGATCGAAAGAGTAATTTATAAAAGTCTCTACTAATTCATAGTAAAAAAACAATATCCTAACTACACACAGAACAGTAGGTACCTATGGTTTAAGAATACTTAATAGTAGATTATGCACCAAGGGGATAAAGCAGTGTCTTACGTCACGGGCGGCATATTAAACCCTGAGCGTAATGAGGGACGGAGTTATGTTGAGTCCTGAGTGAACGAGGGGTTCAAGCTGCCCAAGACGAAGTCTAAAAGCCATAAAACCGACCATTTCTCAAAAAGTTTTTAGGAATGGCTCCAAAAATATTCAACAAACTACTCAAATCTACAACAAAGACCTCGGAAGACCAAAACACAAGACACTCCATATTTTTTAATACAAAAAGCATGCTATAGCATAAATTTATATTTAGAAGAAAAATAGAAACCATGCCTTATGTATACTCTGCGATTTACTTATTACATTTAATTTATTTAATTTAGAACTACTTGTATTATTAACTAAGTAATAGAAAGTGTTACTTTATTTTGTGTTTTTTGGAAATATGTTATATGTTGTATGTTGTTGTTGTATTTTTGTGTATTTGAAATTGAATTTGCTTAAAATAATTTAGAAATGTAATAGCATAATTTTATTAAAAAAACTGGTCAAATGCGAGTTGGACTCACGGACCGAGAAACTGAGAAACTGAGACCCTTCGCGCTCGCTCGGTCAAAAATATTGGAAATAGTTATCATCTGTGGTATTGCATATTGTCTATGGCAATACAGACATCCGTCCTGTTGTAGACAAACCGCCATGCATGTCGTCTAGTGAGCAAAGATTGTTATATTATAAACTATCCTATTCTATACTTAATAAACGTGTCTACTGTACTGTTGTAAATATGAATGTAGTCAACAGATGTTGAGTGAGCGCATGCAGGAGGCCTGTGAGTTGGTGGACCTGGTTAAGTATAAATCAGAGAGGTATGAGTCACTGACTAACAACCTCACCTGTAGCTGTGTTGCCGATCCGCCACCTCTCATGTCACATCATGTTGCTCCTACAACTTTACCCATTGATCTCACTACAAAAACTTTGAAACCTACCAAAAGTAATATCTTAGTATAGGTATTCTGATAAATTAGGAACAGGTTTTGGATCTTTGTTAAATAACCGTTCTAAACGTACAATAGTGAACCATTGTTTTCATAAACTGCATTTTAATGAGCTTGTTCATAAAATTCAACAGACACAATTGAATGAGCAAACTACTGTAGTTCTTCTTTTTGGAAATAGCCTTAATGTAACAAAAAAGGACATAGTTAATGGTATCGACACCCTACTTAAGTTAAAATTAAACAAATTAATATTATGTGCATTGCCCTATCCTGACAAGTTACTTGATCAGGAAAATGAATAAATTTCTAGTTTAAATAACTTGATGCATATTTTATCTTGTCGTCATAGTGACCGTTTATTGTTTTTTGACACCAACAATTTTGTTAGTGATTGGTATATGTTTCTTCCCAAAAATAGTCGACATTTATTAGCTACATTGTTAGCTTTTAATATACACGCAGTTATTGATGATTTAACTGAGACTAGGTTTAGTGATTTAACAGTATTATCTAGTTTTTCTGATAATACTATTGTAGATTCTTTAAACTATTATATTATACTATATTATTATTTTACTATATCATCAAAATATAAATCGCTTCTCCGGCAAAATTTTAGACGTGGAATTGTTAGTAGATAAATACCACATGGATATCTTATGTTTTTGTGAAACTTGGTTAAAATCAGATAGGATGTTGTTTAATGTAAATAATTTTTCAGTTGCCAGCGCGTACAACAGATCCACAGTGGGTGGTGGTACCCTGATACTTTGTAATAGTCATCTTAAATATAAGGAAAGAAAGGATATCACTGCTTACTCTGTTGATCGCTTATGTGAGGTAGCATGTGCAGAGGTCGAGGGGCATACTATCTTGTGTGTTTACAGACCACCAGCATCAAACTTGTCATTGTTTTTAATTACAATGGAAGAATTATTAAGTAAACTTTTCAGAGATAATAAATTAGTTTTTGTTTGTGGTGACTTAAATATAGATCTGTTAGTCAATTCACCTGAAAAATGTAAGCTCATTTCATTGTTTAAATCATTTAATAAAATGTTTATTTAATGAACCGACAAGAATAACTGCAACTTCAGCTACGTGCATAGATAATGTATTCACTAATTGTAAAGTTAAAGATTCGTTTTTAATTAGTGGCGTTAGGTCAGACCATACTGGTTTCTACTTTTGAGTCAGATAAAAAATGTAATCTAGCTAAATCAATTCGATTAAGACCTCTTACTAAAAATAAATTAAATTCTTTTAATAATAATGTTTCTAATGCCAGTTTTGATTCAAAAGACCCCAATATAAATTACGGCACGTTGTTTTCTACAGTCTACCAAGAATTCAATAAAACTTGTCCTGTAAAGACAGTTAAAGTCAATAATTCCAAATCGAAATTTAATGAATGGGCCACTGTGGGCATAAGGAAAAGCCGCGATTTCTTATATAAATTATATTACGAAAAATCTTTGACTTCCGATCAAGTTTTCCACAATTATGTTAGAAACTATTCCAAAATATTTAAAAGAGTCTGCGCTCAAGCAAAATCTCAAATAATAATTAACAAAATTAGTGTTTCTAATAATAAAATAAAAACTGTGTGGCAAGTAATTAATAGAGAAACTGGCAATACACAACAACGCGATCAGAATGAGTTGTCTTTGAAAATATCTAATCAAACCATTTCTGATAAGCAAGAAGTCGCTAAGACATTAGAAAATTTCTTTACCAACATTCCGTTAGAGGTTACGAAGTCACTTCCCTCCTCATCTAAATTAGCTGAAGCTCTTCTTAAAGAAAACTTTAGTAAAGACGTACCAACCTTTAAATTTAAACCAATATGTATTGATACAATTAAAAACGCGTTCAAAAGTCTGAATATAAAAAATACTGAAGACTTATGGGGGATTTCCGTTAGGGTTCTTGGAGATATTATTGATTCAATCGCTCCTGTCCTAACAGGCATATTCAATCAATGTTTGGACAGCGGCACGTTTCCTGACTTAATGAAACACAGTAAAGTAGTACCAATTTTCAAATCAGGCTGTAAGAGTGATCCCTCTAATTATAGACCTATATCCGTGCTTCCAGCATTGAGTAAAATCTATGAAAAAATCATGCTGGACCAGATGTTGTCTCACTTCAATTTAAATGGGAGCCTGCATAGTCAGCAGTTTGTTTTCACGAAAGGTAGGTCGACAACGGACGCGGGAGTGAAACTCATCAGCCACATCTTGGAATCTTGGGAGAAGTGCCAGGATGCAATTGGCATTTTCTGTGATCTCTCAAAAGCGTTCGACTGCGTCGATCACAACACACTGATCTGTAAATTACAACACTACGGAATTCGAGGACAAGCTACTGATCTTGTGCTTTCATATTTATCAAACAGACAGCAAAAAGTAAATGTAAATGGGGCGACGTCCTCCGGGTCTCTAGTCAAGATGGGCGTGCCCCAAGGTTCAATTCTCGGTCCTTTCCTTTTTCTTGTTTACATTAATGATCTCCCTTTTATGATGGCCAAATTATCGGATATAATTTTATTTGCTGATGATACTTCGCTAATTTTTAAAATAGATAGGAAAGATACGGATGTGTTACATGTCAACGAAAGTCTAATTGTTCTCTCAAAATGGTTCGCAGCTAACAATCTTTTACTGAATCCGAAAAAAACAAAATGTCTAAAGTTCTCCTTACCAAATGTACCTCAACGTAACCTAAATATAAATCTTGACGGTAAAAATCTTGAAGTTATAATGGAAACTGTATTCTTGGGGATTACAATCGATTCTAAATTCAGTGGGGCGCGCACATTAGAACTCTTTCGGGTAGGTTAAGTTCGACTGCGTATGCAGTAGGGAAGTTAAGGCAGTTAACCGATGTGGCTACGGCTAGGCTGGTATACTATGCTTACTTCCACAGTATTATGTCTTATGGCATTCTGCTGTGGGGATGCAGCGGACGTTGACTCAATTTTCGTCTTACAAAAGAGGGCAATCCGCGCGATCTATAAAATGGGTCCTCGCGAGTCCCTCAGAGAAAAATTTAAAGAGATCGATATACTGACTCTACCTTCACTTTATATTTTAGAATGTATTTTGTACGTACGCAAAAATCGAGGGCTTTTCAAAACTAGAAGCGACTTCCATAATTTAAATACACGCAGTAAGCACGAAATAGTAATACCCAAAATCAGATTAACGAAAACTAGCAAGTCTTTTCTTATAAACAGTATACGCTTCTATAACAAGTTGCCAAAGTCAGTTATAGAACTGACCGATGGAAAGTTCAAAACTTCATCAAACGTGTCCTTATTAAAAAAGCATATTATAAAATCAAGCACTACGTTGAAGATAAAAATTTTAGCTCCTTCTGCACATGCGGCTTCCCTGGTAACTTATAAACGGTACAAATATGTGGATGTCTCTAACTGTTCTCAATCTCATTTTTCTTTTTTTTTCTCTTCTTTTAATTGGACTTTTTACAATGGGGTTTACAATCATCTTAATAACCCTTTGCTAAGAATAGTTACAGCACTGATAACTACATTTGTGCCACATGTTTAATTTAGTCTTGTTATATATTTTTTTTAATAATTTTTTTTTACCTTTGTATCTTAGATGCTTTTACCGATTGTTTTGTAAATGTGTGAACATTGTAGGCCTTCTAGATTCCTAGATGCTTGATAACATTTGATAACTTTATATCTCGTTTTACTTTTTATTTTTAGTTTCTTACGACTTATTGTCGGGCCTACGTTGTCCTCCCATATTTAAGTAATGCTGTAACATGGAAATATTGTAAAAACAAACCATATTTATAAAAGAGTAACCATGGAGTTTCTTGCCGGTTCTTCTCCATAGGAAACGACCAACCCGAACCGTGCGCCTTTTGTCGACGTTTTATAAGTGCCCATGTAGGCCTATATAAAATAAAAATAAAATGATTTTGATTTTTGACTGAAATCATGAGTATATTATTAATTTTTATTAGGTTATGGGCCCAGAGCTCATTGTATTCAGTCAGATCAACAAAGAGAGTGTAGTGTAGGAAAGTGATAGGAGCCGCCATTACTAAGGCAGGCACGGAAAGGCAGGTTCTCTTTCAGCAAAGATATTTCTAAAGCAAGAAATAAACAAAGAAAATAATCGAGATGGCGATGCAAGTATTGCATATCCCAAAATTAGAAAGGGATAATTTCTCTAACTGGCTTTTTCTCGTTGAGATGGCGATGGATGAGAGAGGATGCCGAGACATGCTAAACGAAATTGCAGACAAGAAAAACGATGATTTTAAAAGTAAAGACGCTAAGGCTCGCAATATAATTATACAAGCACTGCCAGACAAACATCTGGAATATGTAAAAGAATCCAGTACAGCCTACGAAATGATACAAAATCTTAGAAGAGTTTTTGAGAGACAAAGTACGCTCTCAAACCTGTATTTGAGAAGACAACTGATGAGTCTCAAATGTAAAAAACAGGACAATGTTGAAGAACATTTTAGCAAGTTCGACAAAATATTAAGAGACATGGAAGCAAATGATACAAAAATGGAAGAAAAAGAAAAGGTATGTCAACTTTTATTGAGCTTGGAAGATGCATATCAGTCAACGATTACAGCTCTAGAAACAACAGACACTGAGCTAACGGTAGAATTCGTGAAATGTAAATTACTTGATGCAGAACTGAAATTGAAAAATGATAAAAGACAAACATCTATAAAAGATTATGCTTTTCAAAACAGCTCTATAAAGTGTTACAGCTGTGGAAAGCCAAACCAATTTGCTAGAAATTGTCGTCGTAATGCTCGGACAGATTATCAGCAAAATCAAAGAGGTAGAGGAAATTACCAAGGCAGAGGAAATTACAAAGAGAAGAATAAAAATAGCAGCTCAAGCGCTAATATTGGAGAAGAAATAGAAAATGATAGTAAGGTTGTATCCTTTATTGCTGAACAAGCTCACTCAGCAACAAATATAAAAGATTGGGAGAACAAAATAGAGTTTGTAATTGATTCTGGAGCAACACACCATATGGTGAATGATAAATACGAAAAATGGATGACAGAAATACAAGAAATACCTGAAATAAAAATTCAGACAGCAAATGGAAATATGATTTCAGCAAAAAAGAAAGGCAATATTAGTGGATTATCAAAAGAAGGAAATACTGTTGAAATAAAAGAGTGCCTTATAATAGAGAAGCTATAACATAATCTCATATCTGTGGTAAGGCTAAATGAAAAAGGATTGAAAGTAATATTCGAAAGAAAAGTGTCAAAAATAAGCAACAGAAATATACAAGTTGAAGCTCCAAACAATGGAAAATTATTCACCCTTAGTCTGAATGTCAACAAAGAAAAGGCATTAATCACAAACAAGACAGATTCCAATTTGTGGCACAGAAGGATGGGACATCTAAATTATGGTGGAATGAGAATACTTGGTTTACCATTATCTAATGAACGTTGTTCCATATGCATGGAAGCTAAAGGAACCCGCTGGTCATTCACTCCCACACCAAAACCAAGATCAAGACAAATTGGAGATTGGTGGTCCAGTAACACAAACAACCATGAACGATGAAAAATATTATTTGACAATAATAGTGTAATAGTGACTATTCACATTTTACGGAAGTATATCTACTTTTTTTTTTTTTTTTTTTTTTCCCCTTTTTTAGGGTTCATCAATAGGATGGACCCTAATCATATTACAATCTAGCCTTATAAATAGACTAATAAGTAATTTAATTATAACTTAAACTATTACATTGTCTTTACTAAGAATGTGTCCAATAGCACTTTTCTTATTGTCTCTATTAAGGCGAATACACTTCGTTCTTGTGTTTGTTTGGTAGCACATTTGTACGTTACACTATTCACTAACACTAAACACTAACTCGAACGGTTTTGTTCTTTTTAGTCTTTTCACTATGTTTGTTTGGTCGAGAAGCTGGATTGCCTCGACGTTCACATGCTGATGAAGTCTCTTTTCGTGAGCTTCTGCAAATTTCTGGATCACTTTTTCGATGAACTCAACTTTTAGGTCCCGATGGAGGTCATCATTTCGTATGTACCAAGGTGCATTTACAATTGCCCTTAGCACTTTGTTCTGGACTCGTTGTATAGTTGATATATTGCTCTGTTTGGTGCAGCCCCATAGCTGAATACCATAAGTCCAAACTGGCATCAGGACTTGTTTATATAGCAATAATTTGTTTTGCACGGACAGCATGGAGTTTCTTCCAAGCAGCCAATACATTCTTTTATATCGGCAGTCGAGTTCTTCTTTTTTCTTCTTGACGTGGGCTTTCCAGCGTAACTTTGCGTCAAGGGTCATGCCGAGATATTTGGCTGTATTCTCGTATGGCACTTGTTTATTATTAATGTAAACTGGAGAATATTGATGTTTTTTGTTGGTAAAATCTATGTGAACAGATTTGGATTCATTTAGTTTAATCCTCCATTTTTTGGTCCAGTCATAAACTTGATTAACAGCCATTTGAACCTTTTGTACTGCTTCTGCGTGGCTATTTCCTACAGCCATTATGGCTGTATCATCAGCAAAGGTCCCAATCGTGTTTTGCTCAAATTCAGGAATATCACAAGTGTATAGTAGGTACAGGACCGGACCTAACACACTTCCTTGCGGTACGCCAGCTTTTATTTGTTTCAATTCGGAGTAGGCATCTTCTTGTCTTATTCTAAAGACTCTGTTTAGAACATATGACTCTAATATGTCAGCAAATTGCTTCGGTAACAGGCTCTTCAATTTATGTATAAGGCCTTCAAGCCATACTTTGTCAAACGCTTGCGCCACGTCTAGGAATATAGTAGAACATACTTTCTTGTCTTCAAGGGCATTTTCTATTACATTTGTGATCCTATGCACTTGATCAATAGTAGAGTGTTTTTCTCGAAAATCAAATTGGTGCTCTGGTATTATGTTCTTGCTATCTATTATAGGTTTAAGTCGTCTGAGTAACAGTTTTTCAAATAGCTTGGACATTATTGGTAGCAAGGAAATAGGCCTATATGATGATGATTCGTGAGCCGGTTTCCCTGGCTTAGCTATCATTATTACTTCAGCCACCTTCCATAAGTCTGGTACATATTTAAGCCTTAGTGCGGCATTGATAAGGGTCGTTAATTTAACCAGACCCTTTCTCGGTAGGTTATGAAGTACTTCTCCTGTTATTAAATCGTACCCTGGTGATTTTCGTGTGCTTATGTTGTATTTTATTTCTCGCGCGACTTCTCTCGGTGTTACAAGTTTTATGGTAACTTCATTTTCCGATGTCACCATATTAAGCAATGTGTGATCTTCAATGATTTCCCCGTCGTTCGGTTGGAAGATATTTTCTAGGTGTTCTGCAAACCTCTTCGCTTTTTGCTCGTTAGTTACTGCCCATTGCCCGTTTTCACATTTGATAGGTGGGATTTGGGTAATCGGCCTTTTTAAGTACTTAGTAGCCTTCCAAAGAGAGTAGTCTGTCCTTTGATCGTTATTTAGACTCTGAAGATAGGTTTTGGTTGACTCGTCTTTAAAGTCTTGGATTAGTCTTCCTACCTTTTTAGTTAGATTATTCAATTTTCGTTTGTCTTCAGGGCACCTAGATTGATGCCACGTTTTCCTCTGTTTTCTTTTCTCCATAATGAGATGCTTGAGTGGGTAAGTATTTCCCTTCGTCCTCTTGTTGCAGTCAGGTGTATTTTCCCACGCTGCTTGCTGGATATGCATTATGAACTTTTCTACTTCGATGTTTAGATGTTCGGGTGTTTTTAATGGAACTTTAAGGTCTATCTGATCATTCAATCTGGCCTTGAAGCTCGCCCAGTCTGTAAATTTATTAACAAGAGTGGGCCTGTTTTCTTTATACAAAATGGTTTCGCTAATTTCTAGATAGATTGCAGAGTGATCTGAATTCATGTCATACCTTTGTTCCGCTTTTATATAACTAGTTGATAAATCTTTGGTTATAAAAAAATCTATTAAGTCCGGCATTTTATTTTGGTCTGTTGGCCAATAGGTGGGCTTTCCAGTTGATATAACATCACATTTCAGCTCTTTTATGGCACTTAGTAGTTCTTTGCCTTTAGTAGTTGTCAGTCTGGAACCCCAATACGTATTTTTTGCATTGAAGTCACCTCCTAAGATAAATCGACTTCTAAAGCGAGTTAGAAAGTTCATATAGTACTCTTTTTTTATCATATACCGTGGTGGACAGTAGATGGCAGATACTGTTATAGGATATTTTTTGGTTTGTAGACATATCGCCACTGCTTGGATGTCCTTCTCTTCGTATTTAAACTCTTCATAGTGCTGTAGGTTTTCTTTTACAATAATGGCACTACCACCTCTTGCAGAATTGTCAGGGTGGAGGGCATGGTATACTTTGTACCCTTTAAACTTAATGTGAGACTGCTTTGTGAAGTGACTTTCTGATATCAGGCACACATCAATCTTTTCTATGTCTAATACTACTTGTAACTCGTTCTGATGTTTTTGTAACCCATTTGAGTTCCACGCCATAACTTTTAGTGTAGTATTCATTTTTGTGGCTTAGAAGTAGCAGCTTTGTTGCTATTTTCAATTTTTTTCAATCTTTCGTCGAATGATGACATTAACTTTAAGATTTCATCCAACTTTTTGTCACTGTTCATAGCAACTAAAGGCGCCTTGGCTATGCCTCTTGTAGCTACTTGGGCATAAGATACGTTTTTAGTTGTAGTTTGCATTATATTTTGACTTCGTTTGTACTGGTTGGGGACTTCGTCTCTTCCAGTTCGTGTATTTTCTTGAGTGGCAGTATTATTTCCTTTCGATTTTTTGTTTCGAATCTGCTGGATTTCTTTGGCTACAATACATCCCCTGTAGTTAGCTGGATGTGGCGCTCCACAGTGGACGCACTTTGGCTTCTCCTCTTTTGATTTTTTGCAATCCTTCGTGAGATGTTTGCCTGTGCACTTTACGCACCTCGGCTCTTTGGAGCAGTACTTTTGCGTATGGCCGTAAGCCTGGCATCGTTTGCACTGAGGTACCAGTTTTGTGGATTTTAACGGTTGTATTTCCACATTACATCCTAATACAGTTTTAATTTTATAAATTTTGCTAGTTTCTTCATCGTTTGAGAATGTGAGCATGAACATATTGAGTGGCTCTTTAGTTTTCCAACTCAATTTGTTGGCTGCTTCTAGAATTTTGTAGCCTTTGCCACGCAAGTCTTCAACAATTCTCTCCGGAATGCATGTGAAATGCAATTTTTTTGCCATAACTCTAATTGGTCTCTCTTGCTTGTTCTCATACGAGTGCCAAAGGCAATTGTTGAGTGAGAGGGCCTTTGTAATTGCTCTGTAAGAATCATCGTTTTTGGCATTTATTTTGATTGTGTCGCCGTTCATCATTTTGATGCTGAACGCATCAGCTGGTTGGCTCTCAGAAAGAAAATCAAAGAATTTCTGGTAATCCTGGATACCATCTACTACAATAGGTGGTGGCAAAGGAGTTTTTATGGCTTTTTCCTTACCTTTGTTATCTTCACTTCCTTGTTCATTCAGTGCGGGTTGGGCGGGAGAGGTGTTCAATTTTCTTTTCTTCCTGCTTTTTTGCCGTATCCATCCTGTTTCTCGAGCGAGTTCTTCTTCATCCGTTGTATATTCAACAGGCGGGGAAGAAGTCTCAGGGGCGGTTGTAGATGATGATTTTGGTGGGTTCTCCGCTTGAAGTTTCAGCTGTTGCTGGAGGTTTTCTATCTGACTTTTTAAGTCATTTAACTCTTTTTGCAGATTATCGCGCTGCCTTTGTTCTTCACAAAGGTACTTGTACAACAGATGTTCAGTCTCTGTTGATAAGTGCACGCTATATAATTTTTTCGAACTCATTGTAGAAGTTAAGCGAGTATTAACTTCGCCTTAACAATAATATTAGCCTGCAGCCGTCAGCATTACGCAATAACTAGGTCATTGCGGTGCATCCGACTGGCCGGCGTTGTTTTGATGCGTAAGCACTTTTACACTGTGGTACGCGCGCGATCGCATGTAACACAACTGTTCTCAGCAAAAATCGAACGAGAAAATGTACTAAAATCAAAATCTACTAAAAACAAAAGATGAAGCGAAGGATTACATTATGAGATACATAAGAAGAATGAAAAATAATGGTACAAATGTGAAAAGAATAAGAACTGATAGAGGAGGTGAATTTATAAATGTAGAGCTGAGAACATTCTATGCAGAACATGGTATAAAACAAGAAACAACTTGTGCATATACACACAAAATAGTATATGTGAAAGGATGAACCCGACATTAGTTGATAGAGTCAGAGCGATGTTGCTTGAAACAAACTTACCAAAGTATATACAATCAATAGATCCCCTACAAAAGCACTTGATGGAGACACACCAGCTAACATTATGTTCTCTGGAAAGAATAATTTGGAAAAGTTGAGAGTTTTTGGTTCAAAAGCATGGTGTATGATCTTGCCAAGGCAAAACAAACTGGAACCTAGAGCAAAACCAATGGTTCTGATAGGATACTGTGGATCAGGATACAGATTGTGTGATCCAAAGACAAATGAAATAATTGAGTCAAGAGATGTGCGCTTTGATGAGACCAAATACAGATTTGATGAAAAAGAGGTAAGAAATGTATATATAGAAGAAAATCAGTCAGAAGAGTCCAAAGAAAGATCACAAACAGAAATAACAAGAACTAGTGAAGCACATGAAATGACAAGAGACCAATATGAAAGCTCAGAAGAAAGAGAGGAGTACAATCAGAGAAGTAAAAGACAAATAAAAATACCTACCAAATATGACGACTATGAGATGTACGTAGCTTACGCATTAATAACTGAGAATGATCCCGAAACATACGATGAAGCCATTAAAGAAAGTGTGTGGCAAGAAGCTATACAAAAAGAAATAACAACACTTGAAAACCTAAATGTATGGACAGAATGTAAATTGCCAAGTAATGAAAGGACTATTGAAACAAAATGGGTATTCAGAACTAAACAAGATGGCACAAAGAAAGCAAGGCTTGTTGCTAGAGGTTTCCAGCAAGAAGTAGAAGACAACAATGTATATTCACCAGTAGCAAAAATGACAACAATAAGACAAGGATTATCACAAGTAATACAGAAGAATATGACAACTAGACAGTTAGATATTCCTACTGCTTTTCTTAATGGACAGTTACAAACTGATGTTTATATAAAACCACCCAACGGTCTTAATATGAAGAATAACAATTTGGTTCTTAAATTGAATAAAGCTTTGTACGGACTGAAAGAATCACCCCGCTGCTGGAACCAAACATTCAACAAATTTTGTCTAAATATAAACTTAACAAGATCAAAATATGATGCTTGTCTTTACACAGGCATAGATATATACCTCATACTGTTTGTTGATGACATTCTACTACTAGGTAAAAAGGAAGAAATAGACAGGATAGTGAAATTATTACAAAAGGAATTCAAGGCTAAGGATATGGGTGAAATAAGGAGTTTTCTGGGAATTAACATAATAAGAAATAAAAGTACACTTGAAATTTCACAAACAAGATTTATTGATAAATTAATAGATCAGTATGGTATGACAGAATGTAAAGAGGCAGCAACACCTATGGAAGTAAACTATTTATCTCAAGAAAGAGACATACGTGCAAATGTTCCATTTCGAGAACTATGGGGCAGTTTAAATTATCTCTCAATGATCAGCAGACCTGATATAACATTTGCAACTTCATACCTGAGCAGAAGTTTGGATAAACCAACAGATAGTGACTGGAATGCAGCCAAGAGAATATTGAGATATTTGAATGGAACCAAACAGCTCCATTTGACTTATACTTGCAATAGTGTCAATTTAATTTAAAAAAATTCAGACGCTGACTGGGCAGGTGACAAAGTGGACCGTAAGAGTACCAGTGGCATGACGGTATTCCATGGTGATAACCTTATCTCATGGACATCCAGGAAACAGCCAATGGTTGCCTTATTTACAGCAGAGGCCGAGTATGTTGCAGCAGCTATGTGTACAAGTGAACTGTTGTTTGTGAAGGGACTTGCGTCAGAGTTTAAACAGTGTATCAGTGCAGTGTTAAATGTAGACAACCAAAGTGCTATTAAGATGATCACTAACTATGAAAACACTAAAAGATCGAAGCATATTGACATTAAGGTGCATTTTGTGAAGGATTTTTATGCTAAGAAGTTAATGGATGTTAAATTTGTTTCAACTAAAGAAAATATAGCAGATATTATGACCAAAGCATTAGCTAAAGATAAGTTTTTGTATTTACGTAAAAAATTGTTTTAGTTTTACATTTGAAGTTCAAAATGTTCGAATCATACTCTTTGACATAAGGTTTGGTGTTGTCACAATATGATTGTAATTTCCATAAAATTAAATGTTGTCAGGTAAAAAAAAATCTTTGAAATAATTTGTGTTTGCAATTGAAAGTTTTTGTTTTTGATTTGTTAAGAAACTTACAATTGAGAGGGAGTATTGGAAATAGTTATCATCTGTGGTATTGCATATTGTCTATGGCAATACAGACATCCGTCCTGTTGTTGACAAACCGCCATGCATGTCGTCTAGTGAGCAAAGATTGTTATATTATAAACTATCCTATTCTATACTTAATAAACGTGTCTACTGAAATCATGAGTATGTTATTAATTTCTATTAAAAAATACAGAAAAAATATCAGCTTTCGTAAAATGGTGTTATTTTAAAGGAACACTAGTGACGCAAAGCATTATTATACCAAAAACAATAATGCTAAAACAGTTATGCCAAAGTAAATTAGGAAAAAACATAAGGGATCCCATTTGAACTACATCCTGTCAGATGGTAGAGGGTGTTTCTCAGGTAACTGGTAAAATAAATAAAACTATGTTATTATTTTACGATTATTTATTATCAAATAAAAGAAAAATACAATTATTGCTGTGATAATACTTATGGGTAAGTTCTATTCATTCATGTGATTTGATAAAAACAATTTCTGTGAGAAAATATTTTACACTTGATACAAGAGAAACAAATTACATTATAAATACATTCGTTTATTGTAACATTTAAAATTCGTGTGGCAATTGCAGCAACTCGTCTGTTTTTCATATTTATCCTTTAACCTAAACCTTCATTTTAAGACAACAACAATATTTAATAAAGAATACAGCACAAGACAGAATACAAATCTGAGATAAAAGTGGAAATACAGAAGTCGTGCCGTGCCGGCAGTAGCTACTTTTATTAATTCTTTAGATGAAGTTTTGTTTACTTTTTTCTAAATCATATGTTAACATTATATTGCACAATCAATAAAATTGCCTAGCCTTTTCCCATCTTTGTTGGGATCAGCTTCCATTCTAACGCGACCGCCTATTTGACCTCCACAAGCCAGTTACTGGGTAATATGATACCAAGTGGTAAAATTCGTGTCAGAAATTATGGCTTCTGACTACCATAACGACTTTCTAAGATCTTCAAATGACAGCCGGCTGCACGTGTTTTCTGTGGCTCCAAAGAGTCTCCCATCACCCATCCACGGACCGACCTCAACAAGCGTTGCTTAACCTTGAGGATTGACGCGTGAGGCTGGTATTACTGATCTACGAACTCTTCCTCCGCGGCACGATCGTTGTCAAGTAATAATTGGATAGTATCGAGGATGAGTTCAATAAGGCTTCCACTGGGGTTTGGACAGCAGGAAACGTAGTCGGAGAGGTTTTTGATAAGCATATACACGAGTTTTATTCGATATCTGGAACAATAAAATAATAACGTTAATAACATTGAAAGTTCTCAACTACAAATTATTTGTCCACATTAAAATTTTAAGACAAAATAATGCTGACTATTGCTGAAATCTGAGAAATAAAAAAGGAACAATTAACTGTAGTAAATTGATTCAAACAAAAAATTGCTTAGCCCTTATCAACTATATTGGAGTCGGTTTCCAGTCTAACTGGATACAGCTAGACAATTGATTCAAACCAATACTACAAAAAATCAATTTTAATATTATATAATTAAAGTATTATTATAAATACCTCTCTGAATCTCGAGGCTCATCAGGCACAGTCATTTTGGATGATAAAAAAAAATTATAAACTTCAACTTTTTAAACTTTAACTTAAGTTTTACCAACACATGTAGGATGGCTGTAGTGACTCTAATGGGGCACAAACACAAACTGATTTCAAAATCCAAAAATATCGTAAAATCTTAGCAACCTTCCCTTTCACACATTTCTGGCAGTAATTATTCTATTGTCATTCAGGTACCCAATATAGTATTCACACAATAGGGTGGCATCTAGATAATAAAGCTTATCAGTAAGGTGATTAGGTAGTTCTCGGTATCTATTACTTTTGTTCAAAGTAAAAGGATGGAGTTAATACAAAGAAACTACCGCCACCGTTTAAAGCAATATTATTTTAAGTTAGTTCATGTTTTCGTACTATAACATTTTGAAAACAAGCTAACTAGATTTATGCATCAATGTTGCTCTGACAAGATCTTCTAACTTGTTGATTGACAGGTATGCGTATCTCTTGCGGTGGAGAGTTTAAAAGATATGGTATTAATTTGTTATTTTTAGTAGATGAGGAATTGATTCTAAATGGTGATTGAGTATCGCCCGTAGCATAGTTTTTGTGAGCAGAGGATCAGACAGTGTCTCTAAAATTATGTTGTGAATGGTTTTTTAATGTTCAACCATAAGTAATAGTTTACAAATATTGTTGTTTTAAAAGGCGGCAACATCAAACAAGTTTATTTGCAAACTGTTTCTTTTACCATCTATAGGTATTGTATCAGAGTTCTTTGTCTAATAGCTTTTTATGATTTTTTTACTTATGAGAGTGAAGGCACAGACAATACAGTGTGCGCCTCTTGCTTTGCCTGTCTTCAGGGAAACAAGAGGCATTGTTTTATAATTATCTTTCTAGCTACTTTATAGTTAAATGATGTGGTTGATCAGAGGGAGATTGGAAAGTATTATAATAGATAGCAAGCAATCGAAATCCTTCCGCCTCTAACAAATCATAAAGGACCAGAATTTGAGGGTTATTGGACGACTCGCCTGAATTTAACTCGCCCGAACCGGGCGAATTGTCCACTATTAAAAATATTCATTTTTCTGTGTCAATTCGCCCGAAGTTATTTTATCGGTGGGCGAATCGACCACTCCAATATTATTTAGAGGATGATTCGCCCGAATTTTATTTTAGAGGACAAACAATATAAAAGTACAGTCGAGCTGACCCATCTCGGTAATAATATGAAGAATTAATCGAAGTTAATAGATATTGTACTAGAAACTAGGAAAGCAATTCAAACTACCAGGAGGCCAGAATCATGAAGAAGTATTTGCAGTGCTGGAATCATTAGTGGTAGATACTAACGGAGTACTAGGGCTTCAGAATCGAAAATCGCCTAAAATAAAATCGCCCAATATTGTTTGTTCTCTAAAATAAAATTCGGGCGAATCGTCCACTAAATAATATTGGAGTGGTCGATTCGCCCACCGATAAAATAACTTCGGGCGAATCGACACAGAAAAATGAATATTTTTAATAGTGGACAATTCGCCCGATTCGGGCGAGTTAAATTCGGGCGAGTCGTCCAATAACCCGAATTTGATTGTATATTTGTTTAGCAAATTTAAGCAAAGTAATCGTGAAATATAAGAATAATAATTATGTGCTTTATTAGTTAAACTATTAGTATTAGGCTAATAATAATAACTAGGTTAATAGCGCTAATTAATGTTTTGTCAGTAAGTTTTAGCTATGTATATTATATTACATAAATTTCGAAAGTGACAAAGACAAGCATGAAAATGAAGATTCACCGCAATGGAAAATACTGGTAACCATTTTGGCCCAAAAAGTAAAAAATTATTGCTGACCTAGGTAATATTAAAGTACTGTTAGTTCTACTAGATACGACTGGGGATCGAACCCAGGCCCTGACACTCAACAGTTACGCTTGCGACTAGTAAACCAAAAAGTCGTTTTGGTTAAAAACGTAATCTTGTGAAAATGTATCAACTCATTTCAGATCGTCGACCTTTACGAATAAAAAAAAATATAATTAATTTTTGAGATAAATTAAAATGCAGCAAATTGATTATAAAATACTTTATTTACATACAATCAATAACTTTTTTCTACAAGTTATTTACAAAAAGAACGTCCAATTCATTGAAATTAAATACAATAAGAACGTCAAATTCATAGAAATCACATACAACAACAATCAATCAATTAGCGCAGAGAGAATCTCGAGGAATTCGTCCACAAAACGAAGTTCCCTGGGCGTCCTGAGCTTTCCAAAATATGTACCAGTTTCGGCGAGGGTTTCGAAAGCGATCTCCACGAGGTCATCTCGTAATCTGAAACAATAAATGAATAACGTTAATAACATGATAAATAAAATTCGCAGGGACAACATATTCGTCTAAATTGAATGTTTAGGAAAATATAAGGTTTGTTGTTGATTTTTTTAATCGAAAATAAAAAGGAAGTTCTCAATTTTTAGGGTTTCGTACCCAAAGGGTAAAAACGGGACCCTATTATAGTTCTCGCCAAACTTCTTGGCCGCCCTGAAGTTGGCTAAAATGGCTGCGCAGTAGAAAATCTCATAAAAAAACAGCACCGTTTCGTGGCTTGCGCATCCGGTAAACCAACTTCAGGGCGGCCAAGAAGATTGGCGAGAGCTATACTAAGACTTCGCGATCTGTCTGTCTGTCTGTCTGTCCGTCTGTCACCAGGCTGTATCTCATGAACCGTGATAGCTAGACAGTTGTAATTTTCACAGATGATGTATTTCTGTTGCCGCTATAACAACAAATACTAAAAACAGTATTAAATAAATATTTAAGGGAGGCTCCCATACAACAAACGTGATATTTTTGCCGTTTTTTGCTCGATATTAATAACGGCAACAGTTTGACGCTTGAAATATTCACAGAATGTTTAGTTGTATATTCTCTTCAAAAAATAATAATTATTCAATTAAAATAAAATAAATTAAGGGGGCTCCCATACAACAGAAGTGATTTTTAGCAGTGTTTAGCGATAATGGTACGGAACCCTTCGTGTGCGAGTCCGACTCGCACTTGGCCAGTTTTTTTACATAATATGACCACGCATAACATTTTAAAGAGGAATTGGATTTCTGTAATTCTTGTTTTTATGGCAAAGAGTCTACCTTGAAATTATACAAAGCCCCTGCAAGAAATAATAAACTCCGATATAAGCATACTAGAAAAGTTTAAACACATGGATAAAAACCTATCATATTTACAAATAAATAAGATAAATATAGTCAAGGAAACAAAGTTACCAAAAACACTAATAGCAGATAAACAAAACAGTAAAAACAACTACAAGATGATATCAAGCCTAAGCTGTGTGGTATTTCGCTATTTTAAACCACATATTTTAGTTATTTCACTGAGTGAGCTGGTGTTCTCACTTAATTCACACTTAGGTCTCTTAATACTTACTTCATATTATTCCATGCCAATACATTTTACATCATATACTTTTACTTCGCATCCTTTATACGTTTACATTATTATTCTGCGAATCGGTCTAAAACGATTCGTTTTCTTATAAAATTAATCATATTTTTCAATGTTATGACACCTACGTCAGGTTGTCAAGCTGTCAATACTTTTCCTTTTAAATTTTCTGTCATAGAGCTTCTTACTAGCTTAGTCTATGAAGATTACTTTTGATTTATATAATTTAAATTCTTTTTATCAATATGGTTAGCTCAAATATTGTATTTTATAAATTGAAAATTAATTTACACGCTCTCAGAATTCATCGAAAAGGTTTTGGATTGAATATTACTGGCTGTTTTGAATACTGGCAGGTTGCACTTTTTTTATGACAACAAGATGTCACTAACTTAAATTCTGGTTCTGATTCTGTCAAGCGGTGGATATAAAAGACGGAAAGGCCGAGGGCTTGGGAGTCTTGAATCTGGACTGAACGCTGGAAGTCCGTTTTTCTGTTTAATACTATGAAGTATAGGATTGTATCTAAAAAAACTCTTGAAAACTATAATAAATACGGCCTGTGAATGTATTTAAATCTTTGAAGTGCAATAAATATAATATATATTGAGTGTGAAACCTAAATTTCATTGACCTAGTCGGACACCGCTTCATTTTTAAAGGGCTCTTTTGATTGGCATACGAAGCCACAGCCCGGCCACCACAATCCTTCCTGCCCGTCCAGCTGCCTAGCTGTGAGATAGCTACCCACGTCGTCCTGCAGCCTACTCTACAGCCTACCTCGGGCATTCTAAGCCTTCCTGCCCGTCCAGCTGCCTAGCTGTGAGATAGCTACCCACGTCGTCCTGCAGCCTACTCTACAGCCTACCTCGGGCATTCTAAGCCTTCCTGCCCGTCCAGCTGCCTAGCTGTGAGATAGCTACCCACGTCGTCCTGCAGCCTACTCTACAGCCTACCTCGGGTTTTCCAAGCCTTCCTGCCCGTCCAGCTGCCTAGCTGTGTGATAGCTGCCCACTTCGTACGAAACCGGACCTTCCTAGCTGCCCACGTCGTACGAAGCCGGACCTTAATCTGTTATTTATATCCTTTTCTTAGTTTTAATTTATATTTACCTTTAATTTTATTAACGTGGCTTACGTATAGTTCATTTGAACTATACGTAACGCTACAGTTTGGCCCCAGGAAATGTGGTATTTCGCTATTTTAAACCACATATTTTAGTTATTTCACTGAGTGAGCTGGTGTTCTCACCTAATTCACACTTAGGTCTCTTAATACTTACTTCATATTATTCCATGCCAATACATTTTACATCATATACTTTTACTTCGCATCCTTTATACGTTTACATTATTATTCTGCGAATCGGTCTAAAACGATTCGTTTTCTTATAAAATTAATCATATTTTTCAATGTTATGACACCTACGTCAGGTTGTCAAGCTGTCAATACTTTTCCTTTTAAATTTTCTGTCATAGAGCTTCTTACTAGCTTAGTCTATGAAGATTAATCCCTCTAAGAAAAGATAATGCATTAGGGGCTTATTTAATGAGTTGCTACCAATTCTAAAAAAAACTACCACTAGTACTTTCTTTTGGACTCTTATTTGGCTTAGTCTACTCATATTCATTTATTTATTTATTTACCTTATTCACTTTTTCTCTTCTTCTTCTTTCTTCTACTCAACACATATTCATACCTACTTACACTACACCCCACACACATCCCTTTTACCCTCTGGTAATTGGCACCCATTCTTCACTTGGAAGTGTTTTTAAAACCATTCGTGGTCACTCACAAGCTGGGGTTTGGTTTACTCTACGACGTACTGTAGGAGAATATCCTATAGTCGTTACCATAACGTTCCATAACACATAACTCTCTAATACTTCACTACCCTACACTCACCTCTTAAAGTCCTCTTAAACTTGAGTTTTCTGTAACTCTTGACCTCAACTCTACTCTCTTGAGTCGCCTTTAGCACTCATTAACCCTCACCCTCACCCTCATTTGGCTATAATGCATTATTCTTTTTTTTTTGAGCGGTAGCAACTCATTAAATAAGCCCCTAATGCATTATCTTTTCTTAGAGGTATTCTTAAAACCCTCTAAACCTTAAACTCAAGTTACTCTTGAGCTCTCTTAAACTCAAGTTACTCTTGAGCTCTCTTAAACTCAAGTTCCTCTTGGGCTCTCTTAAACTCGAGTGTCTCTTAAACTTGGGGTTTTTCTTAAACTTTAAACTTTTCGAGCGGATAAGCAACTCGTTAAATAAGCCCTAATGCTCTTGAGCGGATAAGCAACTCGTTAAATAAGCCCTAATGCTCTCTTCTAAATTGGGTTTTCAAACAGGTGCGGGTTACGACACCTAATTAAAAAAAAAGCCTTCGTAATTACAATATAAATATTTCTTTGTTGGAGTATGCGTCATTGAATGTGAACCATATCCCCTACGTGTGAATGAATGAGAGTGTTTGACGAAAGTATGAAAGATGTTGTGTGTTGGAGCAAGGACTTATTTTAACCTTCAAAATTTTCAATGGAGTTGAAAATTTTCCGGGGTTGTTGGGGAAATGTGGTATTTCGCTATTTTAAACCACATATTTTAGTTATTTCACTGAGTGAGCTGGTGTTCTCATCATCAGGTTTAAAATAGCGAAATACCACATTTTCTCAATGTGGTATTTCGCTATTTTAAACCACATATTTTAGTTATTTCACTGAGTGAGCTGGTGTTCTCACCTAATTCACACTTAGGTCTCTTAATACTTACTTCATATTATTCCATGCCAATACATTTTACATCATATACTTTTACTTCGCATCCTTTATACGTTTACATTATTATTCTGCGAATCGGTCTAAAACGATTCGTTTTCTTATAAAATTAATCATATTTTTCAATGTTATGACACCTACGTCAGGTTGTCAAGCTGTCAATACTTTTCCTTTTAAATTTTCTGTCATAGAGCTTCTTACTAGCTTAGTCTATGAAGATTACTTTTGATTTATATAATTTAAATTCTTTTTATCAATATGGTTAGCTCAAATATTGTATTTTATAAATTGAAAATTAATTTACACGCTCTCAGAATTCATCGAAAAGGTTTTGGATTGAATATTACTGGCTGTTTTGAATACTGGCAGGTTGCACTTTTTTTATGACAACAAGATGTCACTAACTTAAATTCTGGTTCTGATTCTGTCAAGCGGTGGATATAAAAGACGGAAAGGCCGAGGGCTTGGGAGTCTTGAATCTGGACTGAACGCTGGAAGTCCGTTTTTCTGTTTAATACTATGAAGTATAGGATTGTATCTAAAAAAAACTACCACTAGTACTTTCTTTTGGACTCTTATTTGGCTTAGTCTACTCATATTCATTTATTTACCTTATTCACTTTTTCTCTTCTTCTTCTTTCTTCTACTCAACACATATTCATACCTACTTACACTACACCCCACACACATCCCTTTTACCCTCTGGTAATTGGCACCCATTCTTCACTTGGAAGTGTTTTTAAAACCATTCGTGGTCACTCACAAGCTGGGGTTTGGTTTACTCTACGACGTACTGTAGGAGAATATCCTATAGTCGTTACCATAACGTTCCATAACACATAACTCTCTAATACTTCACTACCCTACACTCACCTCTTAAATTTTTCATTATTCCTTTTTTTTGAGCGGTAGCAACTCATTAAATAAGCCCCTAATGCATTATCTTTTCTTAGAGGTATTCTTAAAACCCTCTTAACCTTAAACTCAAGTTACTCTTGAGCTCTCTTAAACTCAAGTTACTCTTGAGCTCTCTTAAACTCAAGTTACTCTTGAGCTCTCTTAAACTCAAGTTCCTCTTGGGCTCTCTTAAACTCGAGTGTCTCTTAAACTTGGGGTTTTTCTTAAACTTTAAACTTTTCGAGCGGATAAGCAACTCGTTAAATAAGCCCTAATGCTCTTGAGCGGATAAGCAACTCGTTAAATAAGCCCTAATGCTCTCTTCTAAATTGGGTTTTCAAACAGGTGCGGGTTACGACACCTAATTAAAAAAAAAAGCCTTCGTAATTACAATATAAATATTTCTTTGTTGGAGTATGCGTCATTGAATGTGAACCATATCCCCTACGTGTGAATGAATGAGAGTGTTTGACGAAAGTATGAAAGATGTTGTGTGTTGGAGCAAGGACTTATTTTAACCTTCAAAATTTTCAATGGAGTTGAAAATTTTCCGGGGTTGTTGGGGAAATGTGGTATTTCGCTATTTTAAACCACATATTTTAGTTATTTCACTGAGTGAGCTGGTGTTCTCACCTAATTCACACTTAGGTCTCTTAATACTTACTTCATATTATTCCATGCCAATACATTTTACATCATATACTTTTACTTCGCATCCTTTATACGTTTACATTATTATTCTGCGAATCGGTCTAAAACGATTCGTTTTCTTATAAAATTAATCATATTTTTCAATGTTATGACACCTACGTCAGGTTGTCAAGCTGTCAATACTTTTCCTTTTAAATTTTCTGTCATAGAGCTTCTTACTAGCTTAGTCTATGAAGATTACTTTTGATTTATATAATTTAAATTCTTTTTATCAATATGGTTAGCTCAAATATTGTATTTTATAAATTGAAAATTAATTTACACGCTCTCAGAATTCATCGAAAAGGTTTTGGATTGAATATTACTGGCTGTTTTGAATACTGGCAGGTTGCACTTTTTTTATGACAACAAGATGTCACTAACTTAAATTCTGGTTCTGATTCTGTCAAGCGGTGGATATAAAAGACGGAAAGGCCGAGGGCTTGGGAGTCTTGAATCTGGACTGAACGCTGGAAGTCCGTTTTTCTGTTTAATACTATGAAGTATAGGATTGTATCTAAAAAAACTCTTGAAAACTATAATAAATACGGCCTGTGAATGTATTTAAATCTTTGAAGTGCAATAAATATAATATATATTGAGTGTGAAACCTAAATTTCATTGACCTAGTCGGACACCGCTTCATTTTTAAAGGGCTCTTTTGATTGGCATACGAAGCCACAGCCCGGCCACCACAATCCTTCCTGCCCGTCCAGCTGCCTAGCTGTGAGATAGCTACCCACGTCGTCCTGCAGCCTACTCTACAGCCTACCTCGGGCATTCTAAGCCTTCCTGCCCGTCCAGCTGCCTAGCTGTGAGATAGCTACCCACGTCGTCCTGCAGCCTACTCTACAGCCTACCTCGGGCATTCTAAGCCTTCCTGCCCGTCCAGCTGCCTAGCTGTGAGATAGCTACCCACGTCGTCCTGCAGCCTACTCTACAGCCTACCTCGGGTTTTCCAAGCCTTCCTGCCCGTCCAGCTGCCTAGCTGTGTGATAGCTGCCCACTTCGTACGAAACCGGACCTTCCTAGCTGCCCACGTCGTACGAAGCCGGACCTTAATCTGTTATTTATATCCTTTTCTTAGTTTTAATTTATATTTACCTTTAATTTTATTAACGTGGCTTACGTATAGTTCATTTGAACTATACGTAACGCTACAGCTGATAAGAAATAAATTGGGAGAATTGTATACTATTTTTATCCATAAGAAAGGAAAACTAGACATAATTGGTAATTAAAAAAAAAAAAAAAATAATTAATTAATTAAATTATGAAATAAATTAATTAAATTAAATAATTAATTAAATTAATTAATTAATTAAATTATGTATTGAAGAAAGCATTCATGTGTGGATTCGAATGAGAACTCACCTTTTCAACTCCCGCACACGAGCCTTGCGCACCGTGGGCTCGGTCGACGTGCAGACAGCGAAGGTTTTGAATCCAGCAATTAACGCACAGTTCCACAGGTGCTGATCACTCACTTCTCTTATCCGGAGCACTAGAATACTTGATGAGCGAGAGGAAAACTAGGAATTTCACTTAATTACCGGCGAGGGTTCGGTAGACAGCCCTTTCGCGCGCTAGTCCATTAGTTCAGTGAAAAAACACGCAAGAAGATGTGGCGCTGCGGTGTTGTCCACCAATCGGAGGGCTCGGCCAATGATTAAGAGCCAAAATGGCGGTTCCGCTCAAATCCACTCAATTTGCAATAAATCAATACATAATTTATTGATGAAATTATAGTCGATGTGAGGTGAAGAAAAGCCCAGAAAAATCCCTTGAAATTATTATTTTATTTTCCCTACAGTGGGGGCAGTATTTACTCTTGATACAAAGAACGGTACGGAACATGCCGCTCGCCTTAAAAGAATGAAATTCTTTTAACCTAACTTAAAAGGGATGAAATGTTTACTTAAATGAAATAGCTTCTAAGAGCAATGAAAGTTTACTAAAGACTAATGTATACTTACTATCAATACTTAACAGGCAGGTACTTAACTAAGATTCGTAACAGTAATAATTAGAAAAACTTATTCTAACGGTAGAGGACATATTTTAACTACTGCCCGTTTAACAAAGCAATTGCCCATCTGAAGGGTTACGACGCGCGTAACATTGTCCGACCCCGGATGAAGCGCGTGTACACGAGCCAGTCGCCAAAGTAACGGTGGCAATTTATCATCACGCACTACAACAATCATACCCTCTCGGAGTTGAGATCCGCGATCTTGAAACCACTTATTTCGTTGTTGAATCTCATGTAAGTATTCACGACTCCAACGCCTCCAAAAATGCTGTACGTACTGTTGTACCCTACGCCATCTAGTGAGACGGTTTGGCGAGTCTTCAGATAACGAAACATCAGGTAGGGCCGTCAAAGGACCTCCTATTAAAAAATGAGAGGGAGTTAGGGGTAAAGGATCTAACGGGTCAGCGCTCAACACACAGAGTGGGCGCGAATTTAAAACCGCTTCTATTTGGCAAAGAAGGGTAAGCATCTCATCATAAGTTTGAGTCTGGGTACCAAGTACACGATGGAGATGGTGCTTAAAGCTTTTGACCCCAGATTCGAAAAGACCACCAAAGTGTGACGCATATGGTGGTTGAAAGTGCCAAGTGATACCTTGCTCTAACGTCATACGGTTTAAAGCAGCTTGAACAGAATCTTCACGTAAAAACTTATACAAGTCTTGTAGGTAGTTATTACAACCCACGAAGTTTTTTCCACAATCAGAATAGATATCGGTGCACAAACCTCTACCGGACGTGAAGAGTCGCAAAGCCGCTAAAAAGGCATCAGTTGATAATTCAGATACGAGTTCGAGGTGAATGGCCTTGACGGACATGCACACGAAAACGGAAACGTAGCATTTCACAATTTTAGCATTGCGGACCTTATTTGCCCGAACGTAAAAGGGACCCGCGTAATCAACCGATGTCTTGAGAAAAGGTCGCTCGGGACGCACTCGAGCAGCTGGTAACGGACCCATACATGGCTGGAGGTGCGCGGGACGCGCACGGAAACAACGCACGCAGCGATGTATGCGCATACGTATCGCGTCGGGACTAGACAAGATCCAGTACTTTTGTAACAAAATGTACTGTACGGCTTGTGGACCTAAGTGCAAGTGAGTCACGTGGACATGATCAATAATTAGATTAGTAAGATGATGCCTTTTGGGCAGAATTAATTGATGTTTGGAAACAAATGGCAACAGAGACTTATGAATTCGTCCACCTACACGCAAATTATTTTGTTTATCAATGAAAGGTTTCAACCTACGTAATTTAAGTGAAGGATATTTTCCAATTAAAATATTTTTAATGTCTTCGGGAAAAGACGAATGTTGAACTAAAGGAATAAGTCGATCTAAGCAAAAATTTAATTCGGGAACAGTTATGTAGGTTGGATACTGAATTTGAACCTTCTTGCATCTATTATAAAATCGAAATAGGAGTGCTGTGACTCGAACAAGTTTACCTAAAGTAGAAAACCTTTCAATGTAGTCCGCAGCATCCGGAGGCGCTGGAGTCGCGATAGACGAGTGTGTTAATAATGATAGGGACGAATTACGTTTTTCCTCGGTAACTGTTGGTACCATTTTAGGAATTGGCCAACACTTTGAATCGCGGGATAACCACCAGGGCCCCTGGAGCCACATATGATTTTCGATAAAACTAGCAGGAAGAATTCCTCGCGAAGGTGCATCGGCTGGATTATCAGCAGATGGAACATGCCTCCAGCAGTCGGCAGGAAGCCGTGACAAAATCTCACTTAAACGATTGGAGACGAATGTTTTCCATTCGTGTGGTGGCGAGCGAAGCCACGCTAACACGATCTGAGAATCGGACCACGCATAAACTTGATTGCAATTTACGCGGTCTCCATACACCTTCATAATCCTATCAATTAGTTGTGATAACAAAACAGCTGCACACAACTCGAGGCGCGGAATAGTGAGAACCGGTTTGAGCGGTGCTACACGTGTTTTCGCCAGTAAAAGAAATGTTTTGACGTTCTCACTACTATCAGTCACACGGACATACACACACACAGCGTACGCCCGCTCGGATGCGTCCGAAAATCCATGAATCTGAATTGAACTTATGTTTGGAAACACAAAACGTGGAATTTGAAACTTTGATAGTAATGATAATTCTTTGATGAAATTAGACCAAGAATTTATTATGTCTATGGGAGGTGACTCATCCCAGTTGACACCTGAAATCCATAGCAATTGAATCAGATGTTTTGCGTAAATAGTTATAGGAGATAACCACCCCATAGGATCATAAATTTTAGCTATATGGGATAATATGGACCGTTTTGTAACTTTATCTAAAGTTACTTGTACACTGAAAGAAAATGTATCTGATTTTGGGTTCCATTGGAGTCCCAAAACCTTTGTTTGCTTATCATTTTCTATTGAAGCAAATGAAACATTATCGGGCCGCTCGCCATGAGCTTCTGATGTCTGTAATGCAGCGAGTAACGCTGGCGAATTGCTCTGCCACTTTCGTAGTTCGAAACCAGCCGCTGAACAAATACCTACTAATTCCCGCTGTAAAGCCAGAGCATGTGTGACGTCACATGTCCCGGTGACTACGTCGTCTACGAAAACTTGGTCTCGGAGGACCTTAGAACCCAACGGAAATTGAGCGGCTTCGTCATCCGCAAGCTGTTGAATAGTACGAAGAGCTAAGTACGGTGATGAACTGACCCCAAAAGTAACGGTTCGCAGCCGATAATCACGCAAAGGTTCGGTTGGAGATTGTCGCCACACAATACGCTGATAATCCCAATCCGATTTTTGTAACAAAATGTTTCTGTACATCTGCTTAATATCAGCAGTGACAGCAATGGCATGAATACGAAAACCCAACAAAACATCAATGATATCCTGGTGCAACTTTGGCCCAGTTAATAAAATATCATTAAGTGAAATGCCATTGGAAGTTTTACAACTCGCATCAAACACAACACGAGTACGAGTTGTCTCACTGGACTCTTTGACCACGGAGTGGTGCGGAATGTAATAGGTTTTTATAGAAGCGGAATCCACGGGTTCCATGTGACCAAGATCCAAATATTCCTGGAGGCATGCGTGATAATCAACCTTAAGTTGTGGATTACGTTCTAACCTATACTCTAATTTCTTCAACCTGGAGACCGCCGTATCTCGTGATTCGCCGAGGGCAGGTGCATCCGGTTTAAACGGAAGTGAAACTATATATCGCCCAATTTCGTCGCGAGTGTGTGAATCTACGAAGATAGACTCACATAAAGCTTCGTCAGGGCTGGAAACTCTCTTTTCTGGAAGAGACTCTAATTCCCAGAACCGTTTCAGATTCATGACGTCATCGGAGGATGAGCTTGAACTACTGAAACACACTTGAAGAGAAGGCGTATTTTGGTTGTAAGAAACATCTCCCATCAATAAATAACCAAAGATACTATTTAACGCTAATGGGGACCCGGAGGGACCCGCGATCACGTGACCTAATACCACTTGGGATAGAATATCCGCACCGAGAAGCATTTCCACCGCTTGTGGAAGATAAAATTTGGGATCTGCCAAATGTAAATGTTTTATGTGTGGCCAATCCCTAAATGGTAATGTTACACAAGGCATATGTGACATGAGAGTGGGTAAAATCAATGCATCCACGGAAATGGAAGGTTGATCAGTATGAGTAGGTGTAATACAGCACGATACGACACCCTTTGGATATACGGGGTCACTTCCACCGATACCGAACACAGGAACGCGCGCATGCCTACGTTGCAATCCTAACCGCTGCACACAAGACTCTGTAATAAAAGTCGCTTGACTACCGGTATCTATAATACATCGAACGGTGAGTTTTTGCGAGCCTACGTGTACATTGATAAGCGCTGTACATAAGAGCACCGTATTCGTACGTACGGACGGCGCAATGGATTGTGAAGCGGGCGCGTGATCACGCGACGCCTGATTCACAGTGGTCAGCACTGCTGTCTCTGTCGTTTGGTTCACGGGAGGTGAGACAGCGCACACGTTTGTGTTCGAATCTACTTCATTGATAAGTGACGATTGATTAAAATGAATTAAACTATGGTGTCTTTTATGACACGCACGACATACAAAATTGGATTTGCATTGTTTTACATCATGTCCTACGCTTAAACAATTGTAACAAACATTTTTGTTTTTTATGAAAGAATACCTCTCATTTGGAGATAGGTTTAGAAAATTCGCACATTTAGTCAACGTATGTTGAGCACCACAATTAATACAAGAAATCTTTTTATTGTTTGGAAGGTTGGACTGTGAATGGTTTGTTTTTGATTCTGATACCGCCGGGACACTGGACGCGAGCGCATGACGCGCGTTAGGCGGAGCCCGAGTTCTCGAAGTACCCACTTTCTCTAAACTATGAACGGGTTTGCCTGGATATGTGAATTCACTTGCGGATAACTCACGTTCCAAGAAATTCATCAAGTCACTAATCTTAGGTATCTTAGATGGTTTTAATAAAGACAATTCGAAGCGTCTGCGTAGTGTAGACGGAATTTTACGTAATAAAATCGTCACTAACATGAAACTCCACTCATTTGTAGGAAACTGCATCACCTCTAATGCCTTGATATTTTCATGATAAGTGTTGAGTAAATTTCTCAGACCCTGAACTATTGCGTCAGTTTTGTCGGAATGACAAGGTTCTATATCTAATATTTTTTCTAGATGTATAGAAGCGATGGCTCGTTCGTTATCATACCTAGAAAGTAACATAGCTAGAGCGACACTATAGTTCTCGTCAGTTATTGGAATAGATTTAATAAGATTGTAGGGTTCATTTTTCAAAGCAAGTAACAAATATCGAAATTTCTCCGTGTCCGAGTAGGTATTTCTGCTGTGTACTAATGATCTAAATAAATCGTAGAACGGAGGCCAATCTGTAATTTCTCCCGAAAAGGTAGGCATTGGGAGTATAGGTAATCGACTTGCACAGTTATTATTTGGCGGTGGCACGTGCACAACGGACCTATTCGGGGATTCGTATGACGACAACCTACGTTTATATTCTTTTTCATCTTCTTTGATTTTATCTAAATGTCCCACAATAGCATAATAACAATCATCAAAACTGTTACGAATCTTAAGTTGTTCCTCTTTCTCAAAAGTATTAGATTTGATGAGGGATTTTTCTATCTTAGTTTGAAGTTTGTAAAACTTGCGCTGTTGTACAGTTAAATCTTTAGATCTAGATTTAAACTGTTGTTCATCCGTATCTATGCACTGTAATGTGCGTTGAAGATCATCCAGGATCATTTCTCGCTCGAAAAGATCTTGTTGGATTGCCGCCATATTGATAGCCGCGTGGCGACGTAAATCAAATGCGTTAACAAGGTAATTAATGAAAAAACCTCACAGTTAAGAAAATATGAGAAATCCGGATCGAATGGATCAAAATTATGTATTGAAGAAAGCATTCATGTGTGGATTCGAATGAGAACTCACCTTTTCAACTCCCGCACACGAGCCTTGCGCACCGTGGGCTCGGTCGACGTGCAGACAGCGAAGGTTTTGAATCCAGCAATTAACGCACAGTTCCACAGGTGCTGATCACTCACTTCTCTTATCCGGAGCACTAGAATACTTGATGAGCGAGAGGAAAACTAGGAATTTCACTTAATTACCGGCGAGGGTTCGGTAGACAGCCCTTTCGCGCGCTAGTCCATTAGTTCAGTGAAAAAACACGCAAGAAGATGTGGCGCTGCGGTGTTGTCCACCAATCGGAGGGCTCGGCCAATGATTAAGAGCCAAAATGGCGGTTCCGCTCAAATCCACTCAATTTGCAATAAATCAATACATAATTGATGAAATTATAGTCGATGTGAGGTGAAGAAAAGCCCAGAAAAATCCCTTGAAATTATTATTTTATTTTCCCTACAGTGGGGGCAGTATTTACTCTTGATACAAAGAACGGTACGGAACACAGACTATTGGTGTGTAATTACCAATTAAGTCTAGTTTTCCTTAAGTCTAGTTTTTCTTTAAGTCTAGCCTTATTTCGTAATTTTACAAATACGTTGGACGAAAGTTAAGCGATAGAGCAGGCAGGATTCCGAAAGAACTGCAGTACCATTGATCATATTCATACAATTAAGCAAGTTATGGAAAAATAAAATGAATATCAGAAGCCAATAGATACACACAATACAATGAATACATCGTCTTTATCGATTATTCCAAGGCATTCGACAGCCTGAATCGCAAACACACCTTTGACAAGTGACATTCAATCAACGACGCCACGCTTTCGTTGATTGGATGTCACATGTCGAAGGTTACCAAAACACTAAGGTTACCAAAAATAGCGATTGGAAAAATGCCAAAAATGTATGGAAAAGTCAAACGCTATCGAAGTGTCACGTGATAAATTTATTTCATTATGACCATCGCCATTGCTGACATCGAATGACAATTGTCTAGAGCACAAATATAAAGCGTGCCACTTTTTCACACACAATTTACTTAGCAATGAAAGAAAACATTTCGAATGCATCGTCCAACTTTATCTATACAGTCTTTATAGCTCAATATGGCATAAAAAGGCATTTTTCTAGATTTCGGTGGATTTCCGGTGCCGATAATGCTAAATGAAAAGCTCAGATTACGATCGTTGATCGTAATTTTAATCCGTATTTTGACACGCGAAGTACATACAATCGCGTCATCTAGTTAGATTTATATCTGTGGTCTAGAGCCTCTGGTACGCCTAAACCATTTGAGATTCACTGACAATATAATCCTATTAGAATAATGCCCCAAGAAATTAGAAATCATGATAGAAACTCTAGCAGACATGAGCAGAGAAGTATGGCCAGAAATGAATGACATGCAAACATGGAAGTTAATGACAAGAAATGCGAATATAAAAGAGACTATGTTTATATATGACAAATTATGTCCCCACATGATGCAATTTTCAAGACAGTTAACAAAAGAATAGCCGCCCGGTGGAAAAATATTGGTCCCTGAAAGAATTAATGAAGAGAAAATCATGCATAACAAAAAGAAGACTTTCAAAAGTTGCATGTTTAACATATGGATGTGACACTTGGTCGCTTACTGACAAACATAGGGACAAACTAGTAAAATATCAGAGGGCAATGGAGAAAAGCATGCTAGGACAAAATCTTAAATTCAGAGATACGAAGGAATACTAAAGTTACGGACACATAAACTCATATCGATTATTTCAAATGGAGCTGGACAGTACACATGCTTCGAGGTAAAATTAACAAAACGTCCAAAAACAAAATGGAAAGACGATATCCGCAACTTTGGGTCCTTATTGGATTAGAGTTGCAGAGGACAGAGTACAAATGAGAGAGTTGGAGGAGGCCTATGTCAACAGGCTCACCGAACTGCGAGACTTCTTATAACTAGCAACACTAAATATTTTTTTTTAAAGAATTGTGCTGATGGAGGGTAGACGCTGCAATTGCCAAGTAAACAAGTTCGTTGTGTAGCTCTATTGTCATTAAATATAAACCCGTAGTTGTTTCCATAATAGTCATCAAAAACAATATCATGAACCTCTGAAAATACAGTGCTATCATTTGCAAAGTAAAATATAAACTCAGTGATACGTATAAACATTGATGTGTTTGTGCCTCTTTGACTTTCAAGCAAAACTTTTGTAAACAATATAGTGGCTCAAAATATCTTCATACTTCATCACTGTGTATAATAAAGACCTTTTACGAACTATCATCTTTGCAAACAGTGTTCCTAAATAACTTAAATTTTAAAAGTGTTCATACAAACTGTGTTAGATATTCAAACAATTAAAAATACCCGAGTACCCGACCGACCTGTCAACGAAAAAACTGGGCGCGTTCCATTGAAGATTCTGAGCTTGACGCTTTCCGTAGCATATCTCAAAACGTTCCAATTTTTGCCGACATCAACATCCTAAGCATTGCTGCATATCTGCTGTTTGATATTACGAGCATTAACACCTATAAATGGATCGCATTTGCTGTGCATGTTTCGAAGCACTATCTGACTCTAAAACAATTAAATGTACTGGTTGCGGTGGTCATTTCCATCTTCGTTGTGCTAATGCACCAAAAGAGGATAAACAACATTATCTTCTTAAATGGACCTGCCCTACTTGCAAAGGAAAGGATCCCAGAGGTGATAAGCCGACCAGATCAGTGCAAACATCAATGCCGACGTTGGACGAGACTATTAATGTCAACGCGCAGCCACGTTCCCGGGTGGCGATCTCGGATCCTACTATTCAGACTCCCGATAGTGACTCAAACGCCATTAAATCCCTTACCCGCGAGATACGCTTGATGCGACAAGATATGTCACAAATTAAATCTCAACTGAATGAGTTGACTTTAAGCATCAATACCTGCAACTCTAGACTGGACAGTTTCGACGACAGAATCACCAACACCGAACACAAGATTGCCTCTCTAGAGACTCAAGCAAACAAGCGGATAATGGATTTGAACGACACCATCTCTCAGCTCCGAGGCGAGATGAATGCGCAGGCGCAAGCGGCAATGTGCAACGAGCTGGAAATTATGGGCTTAAGCGAATCCAAAAATGAAAATTTGAAACATGCGATCCTGCTGACCGCGTCCAAAATTGGTGTAGACTTAAAGGAAGATGATCTTGACTGGGTGGCTAGAACTGGAGTTGCTCGGAAACGTGCCTCAGGTGACACCAACGTGAAGATACCACGGCCGATCATCGTGCGTCTTCTGCGACGATCTAAAAGAGATGAGCTTATTAAAGCCGCAAAAATCAGGAAGAATTTAAATTCAAAGGATATTGTCTCTGATGGTCCGTCGGAAAGAGTATTTTTCAACGAGCATCTGACAAAGCAGAATCGGTTGCTTTTTCGTGAGGCGAGAACAAAAGCTCAGGCGAGAGGCTTTAAGTTTTGTTGGATACGAAACGGCCAGATTTTGCTTCGCAAAGAGGAGGGCATGCCCGCCACACGCATCCAGAACCTGGCTAATATCTACCACCATATTGGTCCTGATATATCTGATAAAAACCCCGATCTCGGCGTTCTTCTTAAATCACCCTCGGACTCCAATAAATAAGATCCTAAACAGAAATTTATATCCCTTTTATTCCTGTAGAAAGATAAGATTTTCTCCTTATACACTAACTGTGTTTCTATTGCACGAAATATGTACTATTACAACAAACGCTAACACACTCACTCACCCACACACAACACTTCAAACTCGCACTAACTCTTATTTCAAACTCACACGCAGCTTTAAAGACAGAGGCAAAACTTTGATTAAATATAGCACAATTTATTTGCAGTTATATAAAATAATAAGTGACAATTTTAATTATACCCCATCCTATATTAAATTCCTTTCTTTACCATGGCTAACTTAGAAGTATATGATAGTATTGATGAAAGTCTTAGCATAGTTTGTCACTTGGTCGATAATCTCGAATCATGTGAAGAATACCTAAACTGCGATTACAACTTCAAGATACTTACGTTTAACATTAGAAGTGCACAGTGTAACTTTGACAGCTTCTTGATAGCGCTGAAACGTTTAGACATTGAATACGATATTATTGTACTTACCGAGTGCTGGCTGCGTGAGAGTTCCGTTATCAGGCAAATTGAAGGCTACAACGTTTTTTACACTACTCACCATAAAAACAGGGCAAGCGGAGTAATCATTTATGTGAGAGACTCCGTCGCAGCGTCGGTATCAGAGCCAGACATAGACGATGCAGACTGTCTACTGGTAAGCATAAACAGTTTTATACAAATTCTTGGCATATACAGATCCCCTTCTACAGTTAATTTGGATAAGTTCTTGGAATCTCTCGACTCTAATTTGTGCAAATTCAAGGAAAATTCCAGGTTGATACTACTTGGAGACCTGAATATAGACATTCTGACGGAGGCTCCAAACACTGATAACGTAGCGTATCAGTGTCTGATGGCACAACATGGCTTACTTCCCGCCATTTCAAAACCCACCAGGCGGGACAGCTGTTTGGACCACATTTACATTAGAAGTAAAGATTCACTGGTGGGGGTGGTTGGCAAATGTGCGGTAACGGACCATGATTTAGCTATGGCCGGGCTCAAAATAACAAATGGAAAACCAAACAGAAAAAAAAGGATTATGTCGAAGACAAATTTTGAAGCTGTTTCTGCTGATCTTAAGAAGGCTGATTGGCGCACCGTTATGAGCAAGAATAACGTGAATGAGGCGTTGGAAAGTTTTTCTAATATTGTCAGTTCAGCAGTAAACTTACACACACACTTAATTAAAAGTAGCCGCTCGAAATACAACTTAAAGCCTTGGATCACTCCAGGTTTGATGAGATGTATGCGGCACAGGGATAGTTTACACCGACAGGTAAAACTAGACCCTAATAATGACACCCTTAAACTTTCGTACACTAGATACAGAAACTTGTTTATAGGCATTATACGAAAAGCGAAGAAAAAATATGAAAGTAAAGCCTTGGAAGAAAATAGTCAAAATACAAGGAAACTGTGGACAACAATAAAAGATATATGCGACATGCGTCAGAAAAGAAATGACTCGGCCGATCTACTAAAAGCCAAAAGTTCTGCAAAAGAATCGGTTAAATACTGCAACAACTACTTCTCCACGATAGGCAAAACCTTGTCTGTACAGGTACTGCAGAGTCTAAAAAGTACTGAAGAAGCACTGGCAGCTAATTTTGATTGTAGTACATCGCCGGCGGATTCAATGTTCATAACACCGACAGATATGACTGAGGTGGACTCTATTATAAGAAACCTCAAACACGATAGTGTACCTGGGCTGGACGGATTTAAACCCTCTCTAATCAAGGCGATAAGCACCAGTATTTTGGAACCATTCACTTACATATGTAATCTGAGTATTTCGACAGGGGTATTCCCCGAGCAGTGGAAGGTGGCAGTGGTGTCTCCGATTCATAAAGCCGGACCATTGAACTCCCCGGATAATTATAGACCTATTTCTCTGCTTAGCATCTTTTCAAAAGTTTTGGAGAAACTAATGAATACTCGCATAGTTAATTACCTAGAAAATAACTCATTTCTCTCAGAAAGGCAATTTGGGTTTAGAAAAGGAAAATCTACAACTGACGCGGTCGAACTGTTGACGAACATTATATCCAAACATACAGATGGTGGTGAACGCTGCCTTGGTATATTTTTGGACCTTGCTAAGGCGTTCGATACAGTCTCTATTCCAATACTCCTTAGAAAGCTTGAAAGGTTCGGAATAAGAGGAACAGCACTTGACTGGCTTCGTGGTTATTTGAGTGGGAGACGGCAGTGCATCAGAGTTGAAGATATAGTCAGCGAAGAACAGGAAATAAGCTTCGGTGTCCCACAGGGCAGCATACTTGGCCCAACACTTTTTACTATATATGTGAATGATATACTCAATCTTACAATACCAAATGCTGACATAATCTGTTACGCAGACGACACGGTGATACTAATCCACGGAACCGATTGGGAGGACGTTTATGGGAAAGCTGAAGCAGCAGTGAGCATGATCGCAAACTGGCTCAACAGGAATCTGCTTACACTGAATATAAAAAAAACGAAGTTTATAGCTTTTAGAAAAACACTGGCTACAAAAATACCGTTATGGAGTCTTAAAATCCACAAAGAAAGTTGTCATAGCACCTATAACACCGTCACCCAATGCTCATGCAATAACATTGACAGAGTAGACGCAATGAGATATTTGGGAGTTATTATCGACCAGCACCTGTCATTCAAACCACAGATTATGGAACTTGTTAAACGCGTACGGAAGCAAATATATGTTATGAGAATGATACGAGACTGTGCACCCGACGATGTAAAAAAACTTGTCTATGTGTCTCTGTGTCAGTCGCTAATACAATATTGCATAGTAATTTGGGGAGGAGCTGCAAAATCTCACCTGATAACTCTCGAAAGAGCACAACGCGCAGTTCTCAAAACCCTGTTACGCAGGCCTTTCCGTTTCCCAACAGAAACCTTATACTCGGAAACTTTAATTCTAAGCGTAAGGAAAATGTACTTGCTGAAGGTAACAACAATGACCCACAGCAGAACTCTTAGGAGGTGTGACCTGAGTATTTTACAGGCTAAACGCAAGTTCAGGATCCCTACTCCTGCAGCTAAATCCGCATACGCACAAAGACTTCCACTTTTTCTGCATTCTCATGTATACAATGAAGTTATTAACAAGTGCAACATAAAAAATCTCACTCTGAAACAGACAAAAATTAGAGTGACTTCCTGGCTGCTGAGCCTATCATATGACGAAGCTGAAAAATTAATTACCGTGGCAAGATAAAGTTAAAACACTCACATTCACACCCACATTCATTCATTACACTCACATTTACACGCTCACTCGCATTCACATAATTTATACTCACATTCACACAAACTCATAGTAACAAAATAGCGTTAAAATTTATGAAGTATAAAATGTTGTTTTATCAGGGGACTTTTTTAATTGTTTACTACTTCTGTTTTCCTATAATTTGATTGCTTTATTTTGTTTGATATTAATTTACTTTTTTCTGAAACCGAACATATGTCAAAAATCTTTTAAATGTTTACCTTCAAAATTGGTTCCCAAAATACAGGCTTGCCTAGTTTGGGGCCAATGTAAAATTTTTTATAATACTGTTCTTAAATAAATAAAAAATTTGAATTTTGAATTTGAATTTGATGTATAAAAATTTCAACACTATACTTTATTATTAAACCTTGAAGTTGATCCCATTTAAATTTGAAAATCAAGTCCGGGATGGATTTAAATTTGAAAAATCAAGTCAGGGCAGTAAAAAAGGATTGATTGATAATTTTCCTACTGAATTTTCAATTGTGAATTGAATTTGTTGAAATTAAGCAAACTGAAAAACGAAAAATAAAACCTATGATAACAAAAAAAAAACGGACGACAAAACAAATTGAGATGCAAAAAATATAAAAACATACATTTTAGGCTTGAGTTAAATTTTTGTGGCGGCGCAAAACAAACAATGAACGAAGATCAACCTAGCTACAATACAATTCTACGTTTTACGTAATTAAACGACATAAACCAAAAACCTGACCTGGTTTTTGGTTTATGTCGTTTTATGTGATTTAAGTTTGAAACTAATATAAAAATTAACAACTAGTGACTATCAAAGTATTTTCATTTACATTATTATACAGTCCACCAATCGTCCGTAATATTTGCTAAGAACCTAGAAAGCAGCTCTAGTTTAGTAACCGTTGGTTCAAAAGGTTTGTGAGTGGCTGCGTAATCCGTAAAACGGTCTCGCGTGTGTTCATTAAGTTTTAAAAGGACCGTACGAAGAAGCTCGAGTGATGATAGGTACTCGTGCTGCTGAAACAATTTTATAATGGCAACGCAGTTCCTCAGCTTGTTGGTCAGAATGTTTAAATGTTCAGTGTTACCTATTTTAATACTGCGTAGACCGGAAATCTCGTGTGCGACCAGTTGCTCTGGACGCGCGTAGTTTTTCTCCAAAGCAGTCATCACCTCCTCGGGATTTTCTGTCTGCCATAAAATTGAAGAAACGGCTGCCCGGGCGGCACCACGAACGGCGAATGTTAAGCGAGCTAAATTTTCTGAGGGCGTGAAAAAGGTTTTAGTTCGCTCATACGTACACTTGAAAGCCAACCATTCATCTATATAGCCTGTAAAAGGAATCAGCTCCGGCTTTCTCGGACGATCGGGTAAAGAAGAAAAACCGGCCAAGTGCGAGTCGGACTCGCACACGAAGGGTTCAGTACCATTATCGCAAAACACTGCATAAAAATTACGTTGGTTGTATGGGGGCTCCCCTTAATTTATTTTATTTTAATTTATTAATTATTATTTTTTGAAGTAAATATACAACTAAACATTCTGTGAATATTTCAAGCGTCTACCAGTAGGGTAGAATTGGGGGTTCTGGATCACTTGCTCTCGCTTTGCTCGAGCGCATGATCCAGAACCCCCAATTCTCCACACATAAACACAATATCATTTTAAGCTTAAACATTTTTAGTAGTTATAGGACAGTTATTTATATTATTAATTAAAGAAGGTATTTCATCTTCTGGCAGTATCTGGTAGCATAGAATGTCTTCTGAATCAGGAAACACTATATCACGCACTATACTTCTTGTTATTAATTTAGTGTCAGGCACAGCATTTGGTGACCTTGCAGCCAGTTTTTCAGGACCAGGATGTATGTTGCCAACTCGACCAAATGTAAGGAGCTCATTGCGACCTCTCTTGAGTGTTAGATATGTCGTATTTTCAATGGTGGATTTTACTGAGTTTTGCTCTGTCTTGCTTGTATTGTCCTGAAGTTTTGATGAACTGGTGTTCATTATTTTTTGGTCACTAATGTCTTGAGTAAATAGAATCTCACCACTAGTATTCTTGAAAATAACTTTAGAAATGCCTTCCAAATCAAATTTCGATGAATGAAACATATTGTGAATAATATTAATTTATTATTTTTCTTGATATAACAAGCGTTGATTAAGATGGAACCATCACATTACAATGCTAAGAGTTTAATGCTGTGTGGAGATATGCATATTTCATTATATATTCTCTCCCTTTCACAGCGTTCAAATAAACACAATCAGGATAATGTATAGCATGTTGCATCCAAGGATCGTCATAAATCTCCCAATCTTCGATAACACCACCGCATGAGAAACATGCTGCAATATCATTTATACTATTTCCATAGTAAAAGAATCCTGCGTCAGCCATTTCCATCACTAATCTTTTCTTTTTATTAAACACCCCCCAGTAATAATTAAATGAAAATTCACGCATTTTAAACTTGTTATACATGTCATATCGAGGTTTGTATTCATTTTGAGACATGTTCTATTCACTTTCTAATTCAATTATAAACGTATAATGATATCATCTACCTTTTGTCAACAACTTATAAAGACCGGACAGCGGTATGTGGAGGGGGGTAGAAAACTAAGATGTGTTTTACCTAACTATAGAAATAAAACAAAAACAATATTTATTTTAGAATTTTATTATCAAAGCACCACTTATTTAAACATAATACATTTTTTAAAGCACATACAGAGTCATGATAGTAGTAGTAGTAGTAGTAGTAGTAGTAGGGACTCCCTTTTCCGCACTTAGACTCCCATTTGGTCCGTTGTGCGTGGGGGTGCTGGCTAACATAGCCAGCCCAACTCCGCCCAGAAGCACAGAAGCTTCCTGGGAGCTTCACAGGCTTCACGGAGCGACCTCATTGTTCCGAGGATTTCTTCGCGTTGAGAAGCCACGGCCTCGCATTCCAGGATTACGTGGGCGGCTGATTCTTCGGCGTTAAAACAGCCCCTGCAAAGTGGGCTGTCTGTGGCGCCTATGTTGAATAAATGTTTGTTAAGAAGGGTGTGGCCCGTTATTGTCCCTATAATTATTTTGAGGTTATTTCTACTCAGGCTGAGGAGTTTTTTAGTGAGACGCGGGTGTAATTTTGGCAAAGCCATTTTTGACTGTCTGTAGTCTGTTGCCCGTGACCATCTGTTATTGTGTAGTTCTGTTGATCTTTGACGAATCCATGCACGAAATTGCGAAAAAGGCAAGGGGATAAGTGGGTACGGGCCTAGCACTAACATCTCGGAGCCCCTCTTCGCAAGTTCATCTGCGGCATCATTGCCTAGGGATCCACTATGCCCCCTGATCCACTGGAGCGTAATTCGATTGGATTTCGATATACTCTCCAGGGCGAGGTGGCACTCAAAGATTAGTTTGTTGTTAGTCAGTTTGTTTTCTAAAGCTTTGAGCACAGCCAGACTATCAGATAGGAATCTGATCCCGTAGTTCTGGATACCTAAACGCTTTACGGTTTCTGCGGCTTGTGTTAAGGCGACACATTCACATTGAAATATCGAACTGTGTGTGCCTAGTGGTATGTGAAAGTTAATGTTGAGGTCAAGGGAATGTACGCCAGCACCTGAACCGTTATTAGTTTTTGAGCCATCTGTATAGATACGCACTTCATTGGCTCCTGACTGATCCCTTTCTTCCTCTGTTGTTTGTATGTTATAATTTTTGTTGAACATAGGTTGTTTTTGTATCCTATCACACGGAGCAGCGATGAGAGGTTGATACTCAATCGCCCGGTCCAGGATTTTAGCGTGTGGACTCGTGAGGTTTTTGCCCCATATGCCTAGATGCATGAGCCTGATGGCAGCTAGCGCTGCCTCTTGCTGTATGTATAGGTCCAGGGGAGTTATTTGTAGGGCTATCTCCATGGCTGCTGTTGGGGTAGTTCTCATACAGCCGGTGATAGCTGAACAGGCCTGACGCTGGAACCGTTGAAGTCGGGCAATGGTGGTCGAAAGTTCGGTCCTCGTCCACCAAACCAGAGCGCCATAAGCCAACATTGGCCTGATCACCGCTGTGTATAGCCACAGAGTAATCCTTGGAGACAGCCCCCATGTTTTTCCTAGCATTTTTTTACACTGATAGAGTGCGATTGTGCATTTATTGAGTTTGTAGTCAAGATGCTTGTTCCAGAGCAATTTGCTATCAAGGATTACCCCCAAGTACTTGACCTCCTCTTTAAGTGTTAATTCTGTGTTGAAAAGTTTTGGCAGCCTATGCGGTCCAAGACTTCGTTTGTTAGTGAACATTATTAGTTCCGTTTTTAAGGGGTTAACCGATAGTTCGTGCTTTGTGCACCAGCTCTCGATTATTTTGAAGGCCTTTCTCATGAGATCACATAAGATGCCCTCAAATTTCCCCGAGATTAGAATTGCTATGTCATCTGCGTATCCTACCGAGTAAAGACTGCTGGCGTTGAGCTCTGCAATAAGCTCATTCACGACTAAATTCCACAGAAGTGGTGACAGCACCCCACCTTGTGGGCAGCCCCTATTCACGATTCCTCGTGTGGTAGTGTTCACAGTGAATTGAATAGCACGGTTCTTTAGCATGTTGTTAATCCATTCTACGAGCGTCGGTGCAACACCGTGCGTGGCAAGTGCCTGCCCGATGCTGGTGAAGTTAGTTTTGTCGAAAGCTCCTTCGATATCAATGAAGGCGCCAAGGGTTGGATTTTTGTTTTTGAGAGCATTTCCTACGCGTGAAACTACGCTGTGGAGCGCTGATTCAGTTGATTTGCCTGAACAATAGGCGTGTTGGTTGGGATGCAGGGGTTTTTGTAACGAAATCTGGTTTCTTATCTTCCTGTCCCCCAGCCTCTCCAGTGTCTTCAGAAAGAACGAGGAGAGGCTTATAGGTCTGAAAGATTTGGGCTGGGTGTAGTCGCCCCTACCTGGTTTCGGAATAAATATTATTTTTACTTCGCGCCATTTCAAGGGGATATAGCGGTGGGCCAGACAGGCTCGAAAGACCTTGACGAGGTATTCAGCCAGCAGACCACCGCTCCATCTTAGCAGAGCTGGAAAGATACCGTCCATCCCCGCTGCCTTGAATGGCAGGAAGGTGTTGATTGCCCACGTTAATTTATCTTTGTCGATAACCTCTAACGCCACCTCCCAGTCCAAGCTACTCGTAGCCCTCTCCCTGTACGGTTCCCAGCTTTGCTGAGTGGCGATTTGGCAACCCGGGAAGTGGGTAGTTAGGAGTAATTCGCTGGTTTCTGCGTCGTTTGTTGTATAAGTGTTATCAGGTTTTTTCAGGCATCCTATAGAAAGGTCTGTCTCTTGAGCAAGACATGTTTTGACCCTTATTGCCTGGTTGTTGTTTTCAATGTTAGTGCAAAAACGCCTCCAACTTGTTTTTCCTCGGAGGCGAATTAGTTTCTTATAGGTTTTGCGGTTTGTTGTGTAACGGTCCCAGTCTTCTGGTGACCGTGTGTTCCTAGCTCTGTTGAATAGCCTTCTCAGTTTGTGCCGGTGTCTCTCCAGTTCAGGACTCCACCAGGACTGCCTGATTCCTCGCCTAGGTATGGTGAGGGGACACGACTGTTCATAGCTAGATAAGAGGATGGAAGTGATGTTGTCTACGTGTTTGTCTATATTGGTTACGGTTATTTCAGCTGGAAGAGAGGGTAACCTACCCAGTTCAGTCCCTACAAGTCTAACGAACTTAGATTGGTCTGTGTTGCGAGGAACCCTTCTTGGCTGTGGTGTAGTCAAGTTGAAGTTGATTGTAAAACGGATCCATCTGTGGTCTGAGCATGATATCTCATTGGACACATGCCAGTCGTGGATTGAGTTGGATACACCTAAAGTTGCTAAAGTTAGGTCTATTATTGTTTGCGATCTTGCGTTTATGAAGGTGGGTTCAGAACCCTTGTTAAGTAGTACAAGGTTGTTGCTAAGAATAAAATCAAGCATTTCCTCACCTCGGTTGTTGGTTTTGACATTACCCCAGAGCGTGTGATGCGCGTTGGAATCTGTGCCGATGATAAGTTCAAGTTTCTCCCTTTCACAGTACTCCGCCAGCAAGGCGAGCTCTGGTAGAGGCACGTCCACGTCGCTTGGCAGGTATGCCGAGGCTAGTACAATGTCCGGGAGTTCCTGTTCAGTTCTGAAAAGCCTGGTTGCTGTCAGGTCCCTTGAACAGAATTCGTTAATTAAAAGGTTAGGTACATGTTTTGGGACCAATATACAGGTACGCGGATTACTTACGGAGGTGTCTAGCAGCAACTTACCTCCGATGTTAGCAAGACCGCATATTTTGCCACTTCTAATCCACGGCTCTTGGATGAGGGCGATGGTCCTCTCTTGTTGGTTCTCCAGCACTCTGCGTAAAGTAGCCGACGCAGTTTGACTGTGCTGGAGGTTGGTCTGCAGAATCCTAGTCATCCCGCAGAGGAGAGGAGCAGGGGTCGCTGTCCTCGTCCCTACTTCTCCCCTCCGGCGGAAAGCAGTCCTCGTCCGAAGTTAGTCCGGGCGAGGGTGGATCCTGTGTTGATCCCTCGGTTGAGTCAACCTCAAGCGCTGCCATGGAAGTCGCCAGTTCCACCGCCTCCCCAGCGGTCCCCGTCGCGAGAGGCGACGTGGATCGCCCAGGCAGCGGCGGACCAAGCTCCGCTCCAGGCGCAGTCGAGGTCGTTGAGGTTGATGGCGCGGCGGCATCCTCTTTGGTTTCACCTTCCTTCAGGAACCGGATGTATAGTCATGATAAATACAGTTATATAAATCTTGAGAATGTTTATATAGATCGTATAAACTTATCAAACTAGAACAACCTTTATCTTCTAAATTAAATATATTACAATTACTATTTTCTAAAATATGCTTTAACCACAACACTTTTTCTGAACCTTTAACGTAGATACATTTATCTCTTAAAATATCTATAACCAAATTCTGATAATTAGAATAGGGTAAAAATCCTTCACACCAGTGTATCTTTCTGTTACGTTCAATCCAAGAAACTTGTTTTTTTTCTAGTTTCGTTAATTTTGAAAATGGAAATGGTGGCTTTATTAAAAACACTTGTAATTTTTTATCATACAATATAGCGATTTCTTTTATTATAAATTCATTTGTCTCTGTTTTAAAGCCTTGAATATCCACAATAGCAATCATGATAACCTGCGCACAATGTTGCTGAGAGGTTTGTATTCCACAAGTCGATCGTTTATAATCAAACAATATGCAGTCGTCTTATCTGGTATTGCCGTAGAACATTCAATTTCCAACCTCACGTCCACTGGACCTGTTTTCAGGCTATCGTTTTGTCTTGAGCAGTCTAAGATAAAGAGAGGAGCTTTTTCTTTGAACTCCTTTAGATCAAGCAACGGGTCTATTGGACAGTTGTAATACGACTGACGAAATTTCACAAACATTTCGTATAATATACTATATTTGTTCTCAGAAAACTTTAAACCTAAAGGTTCATATGGATAATATTGAGAATTCAAAAAGAGCGTAACGTTTGTTACTTCACAATGATCGAATACTGAACCGTCTTTAGTTTTATTATTTTTTCGATTAGTTTGTAAACAAAAAATTACATATCTAGGTTTTTCCAATTGTGAAGCAGTTTTAACTGACCAAGAATGCTTTGTTGTTTTAGGTAGTAACGGATACTCATACAAATCTCAATTTCTAAACGTCAACTGAATAGGTTTATCTCTTTCTAAATGTTTTAAAAGTGACAGTCGTTCTCGGTCTGATACTTTTATATGCGGCACCCTCCACTGAACTCTTTGTACATCTATTTGAAAATTAACAATATCATCAGTAAGGATAACGCTATTTAAATTAGTGTTACTTCTGTTCAATATAAGTTCATGTTTACAATTTATCACTATTTTATTATAATCCTCTGCAAATCCTAATACCTTATTTAATGGTATCACCGCACTAAAATGCCCATCACTTTCAAATCCCTCTAAACTCCAACCCCATAGGGCAGCAACTTTATTTTCTGCTTCATTTAATGAAATGTATGATTTTATTGTTGATGTTATTCCAGAATTTTGTATGCGGTCTATTTCAATACCATTCATTTCGTATCTGATGTCTTGAAACAAAAACATAACAGAGTTATTAGTGAACGTAACATTTTTCTTGATTGGATTCCCATCTTTACCGAAGAGCTTCGCTTTTCCTTCGATGTAAATTGAACTGGCTGATGGTAGCACGTATATGTCTTGCTGGTGGATGGGAATTCTGATTTCATCGTTTTCTCTAAAGCTGTTATTGTAGGGATTGTATGAATGGACTTCATAACTTTCGATCGAAGTGTCGAAGTGTGGTAATTCAGTAACCTGTAGTATATTCATACTTTAAATCCTAGGGCTTTTAGAAAATCCTTATTTGCTTTAGTCAATTTCTTAACTTTTTCCTTGCGTCTTTGCACCTTAACAATCGCAGAAGAACTAAGACGTTTTTCATTCGCTTGAGTGTTTTTATAATGTACTATCATTTTGTTTTCCTTAAGTGAAGACGTAACTGAACTTGTTCCTCTCCAAAATTAATACAGTGTCCAAATTGATCTACAATCTTAACAGATACCGATGAAATTATATTTTTATTTACTGGAAAGTAAATAACATTTTGCGGTATTTCCATGCACTGTTGACCTGGAGTAGTATCAGACACAAATTCATGAATAAAATGAGTTGGTAATCCGTTGCAGTACGAACCCTGAACAAGATCACATTCGATTCTGATTACAGACAGACCTTTGTTAATAATGGGAATATTTGGTCTTGATTTTAATACTGAAAAAAAGTATATCAAACCGCACTCATATTGATCTGACAAATGCAATGGTGGTTGAAAGTATGAAACTAGTTCCGATTTTTTCCCAGAGATGGTAATCGTAGTAGACATACTTCTATACTGACAACTTTCGGCAGATCCTGCTTATTTTATTCCTTCACTGCACCAAAAATTCTTCAAAAAGTTTAAACAAAGATGTCCACAATTAAAAGGGTGATCACGCTGAATATTATCATAATTATAGTGAACTTTGGATCCCAAGTATTTTATAAATTCCTTAGGAGGCTTGAGATTTCCGTAACTATCAAAATACTCAATATAATCGTTGTATTTTGCATAGGCTACCCAATGAGAACCAGGATTTTTAGAGCTATCTAAATTTATTACTCCACATTCTTTTTTAAAAGGATGTTTAGGGAGCTTATCTCTCATAAAGACACCTCTGAAATAGGGAATATTATTTCCATACTTCAAAATGTCCAAATTACTCAAGGCTCGTTTGGGTAGCCAATATCTTAGTTTTTTTCTTTTGATACAAAAATACCGAGTCCATCTTTATGCGGTTTAAGGTGTATTCCTTTTCCGATGCAGAGAGCTTCCATCTTTTCATTGTGTCTCTTCGATTCAGCCCATAACTTTTTCGCCATCTTGAATTCATTTATGGTTTTAGCAATACCAGCTGCACCACCTGCTAAAGCTCCCGCCGCAGATAATCCCGCAAAAATCGTTATCAACGGCAATACTCCACCAGTTTTTGGTATAGGAATAACACGAGGAAGTTTAATGGATGAATCACCAGCTAATTCTCTGGCAGCGGCCATAGCTAATTCTATTGCCACTTTCTTGCATTTCGGTTTTAATTTTTTTATATGTTTCCCCGTTTTTCTAATAACATTTTTAAATTTATTTTTTAATCCTTTTCCACATTTAATTTTAGGAGAACTCTTTTTGTCGTCTTTTTTTAGACCAAATCCAGTTTTAATTTTTGCCGTCATAGCACTGCTTACTAAGCGTGCTGCCAGTTTTTCCCCTACACTCGCATCTGAGGCAAGTGCGCGCTCTTTAGCCATATTTAACAAAACTAAATCTGCCTTGTGGCGATCCTTTAACTTTGAAGACTCGTGATAAGCAATGTCGTGTTGTTTGCAATATTCATCTAACTTGTTAACACCTTTATCTCCACGTGTAAGCCTTTTAATTAATTTAGTGCCATGCCCACAATAATTGTATCCCGGTAAATGTAATTCAAATGGTAAATGATTTATAATCCAATTGAGAAGACTACTCTCTTCAATACACATCATAAGACTGACACATTTGGACTGAACACTTAATAAATATTCGATTTATCAATCCAACTGTTTTCAGAAGAAGGCAAACCTAACCATTTAACCAAAACCCTGTTTCCTTTCCTTCTAAGAACTTTTTCAACCAGATACATGTGAGGATTTTTTGTCTTTTGAAGCTCTTGTACATAAAATGCTCCTAAAATGGGTTGGCCTCTGATTGCATCTTCAATTAAGTAGGTGATAGGAGTTGTATTTTGTTTTTTTCGAACTTTAAATATTTCTGTCGACCAGTTGGGAGTATATCCTTTTTCAAATGTCCCCTTATACTTACTAATGCGTACATAATCACCCTCTTTAAACTTGCTTTTTAGGCTAATAGTTTTTACTAGACTGAAATATCTTTGTAATATGTGTTTTTTATTAGTGTTATCCACGTTTGCTGGGATTTCATCAATTGTACGATGATAGGCGTGATTGTATTCATAAATAACATTATTAAGAGTACTGTCTATCCAATTATAGTTACCTTTTAAACTAAATTTCTTGTACAGTTTCGATTTCAATGTTCTAATAAATCGCTCGACTATTGACGCCTTTTTTGTTGAGAAGGTTGAATAATGGTTTATGTTATAAGATTTCATAAGGTTTTGAAATATGTTATTATAAAATTCTGTTCCATTATCCGTTTGCAGATTTTTGGGAACACGTCCACTAACCAACAAAATCTTGAAAGAATTGCATACACTATCCTTTGTCTTACTTTTCAAAAATGTGTCCCAGGCGTATTTCGAAAATGTGTCAATAACAGCAAGAATAAACCCGAAATTTTTATTTTCTTTGGAAATTGATTGCATATCAATTAAGTCTGCTTGCCAAAGGTCATCTATATCTTTCATAATAACATGTCTTCGTGGAAAGTTTAGTCTTGCATTTTTATGTATTTCGTTGACTACGTCGGCTTTACTCATATTTTTAATTCAGTATATCAACATTTGTCTTGAACCCACCAATAATACTGAATGAAAAGCATACTATCTCCACTATTTATTCTCTAATTATATCAGCTTCTTTTAATTCTTCAATTATCGATAAAATTTCATTATCATGATTTGTATTGCCAGCATCTCTTGAAGCGACTAATAATTTTAATCTCTCAACCAATTCATTGGGATCATCCCAATATACCAAGTCGGTATTGTTTTTGTACTTCTTTAACTTTGGCAAGTTGCCTCCAAGTTTGGCGTGAATGTTATCATTTAACGTGTCAGTAAAAAATGGTCTGATTATTTCACGATATTTTATTCCTTTATCACCTTTTATTTGGCCTTTAGGATTAAAGTCTCTTTTGTGAGCATTTGTGTAATGCAATATATCCTTGTAGACAAGTTTATCTTTAGGGGATACTAATTGTAAATCAGGTTTTTTTCGAAGTAAAAGTTCTTTCAGGCCAGGAGTTAAATTGTAAGATTTATCACCGATTTTAATCAAAATGACGCTATCGTTGTTCAAACTATCAATTTTAGAAAATGATACTATCGAATTACCCATAAATAAAGTTTTGTTTTCACTTCTTATTCCAAACGGTATATTTACACCATCATAAATATCATAATCCTCTAATGAAATCTCTAAATCATCTTCCATTTTAGGAGACTTTTTAACCAAGTGTGTGGAATTTTGATTTGGTTCGTAACAATCCTCAAATTTTGTAGTCGACCTACTATTAATTTCATCCAATTTAATATCTCCAGAACATGTGGGGGTTGTATTTTGTAACAAAAATATTTTTTCCATATTTGTGTTGGAATCAGCTAGCGTTTTAAGAGGATCTGTGACAGGTTTAAGCATTTTATCGAGTGACAAGTTCATTGTGTGTTCCTGGTTCTTCATATGTTTTATTTTATTCTTTATGGAGTCTACGGACTTTATTAATTCTATCTTAATAATTTTCTCCATATTTAATTATCAACTGCGTTCAGCTAGTGAACAAATCATACTGAATTTGTTTTCGCATGTTAATTACTTATATGTATAAACAATAACATGGGGCTTAAACATAACTGGCTATATGTGGGTGTACTATTAGGGTATGCCTCTGCATAACCCTTCGAGGATTACAGACATGAAGTATATAGGAACAATCAATCAAATTTAAAAAAAGTATCGAAGTTCTGCCTGTACCTTCCATTATTTAATGACGATTCTTTGTTAATAAGTAGAAAATTATAAGGTTTACTCCAAACAGTTTGACAAATATTTTTAAACTCTTTCCATTCTAAATCAGAACTTACATGCTCTTCATAAATATGCTTTAAATTTACATCGTCTTGTTTAAATATTATAAGAAAATTTACATTATCACGTAACAATTGTTTCGGAATTTTGGAATAGGTTTGTGATAGGTAGAAGCAATCGATTTGCTTATGTCTACCCATAGAAAAATAATTGCGGATATTAATTTGATTTTCACATGCTACATCATCAAAAATAAATACCGAGTTAGTTAAAGCTTCACTCGGAGATATTACATCTTTGTCATCATTAAACTCGTAGAACTTTATTTGAGGTACTCTTCTTAATACTTCGCTTAAAAAACGATATTTTGGCTGAAAACTTGTTTTTGAGTAAAGATAAAGATTCTGAAATTTTAGTCCATTTTCATGCAGAAGCAAACTGATCATCACGTTTGTTTTACCACAGTTCGAAGGGCCGCATATTATACAACGAATCGTATTAGGCAGTAAAATGCTGTGTTTGATTTGGTGAGCAGAGTCACTAAAATTTATATTATTATTAACGTTCAGAGATATGGGTTGTTTAATCAACTTCATCTTGCTAATTACTTCAATTCTTTATAGACCTTCATATTTATATACACGACTTATATGGTAAGTAACTTTATCCCAATCCTACAACAAGTTTAGACTTGATTATTTGCATCGTAAAAGATAATAAAAATATGGTAAGTGTAACTTAATTCCTGTACCAGTTTCAATATAGTGAAGCAACAAAGCTCATAATTCAGTTTATTACTATTCTTCCAATAAGTAGGACCTATTCAGAATTAAATCTTCAAGGCAAGTATTTCTATAATTTTATATTTCATATAATTATGATATCTCAATAATTAATTATTAGAATTTATGTCTAACCTTTTTTTTTTCGTTTTTTACAGAATTATGTCTGTCTCCCCATCGTATAGTCCTGTGGAGAGTGATTTTCTTGCGGTGCGTATTTAATTTATCGTTATTTGAGCCATTTGTAATTTACTTATGTTATAATTATTTTATGTTATAATTATTTTATGTTATTACAGGAAACGAATAATCTTTGTCCAGACGACACCTACTCTCTTGGAAATCCGTTTCTTTTTGCGCAAGACAGGGAAACTTTTTATAACACAGAAGCAGAACTAGCACATCAAGAGTATCTAAATGAAAAAAAAGAAGAACAGAAATCTGTGGAAACTAAAGAACATAAAAGAAAAAAATCAAATATTAACAAGAAGGTCATGAAAAAGTATCCTACACAGTCTTCATCTTACGTTATTCGGAAGGAGACAGGAATACCTCATCATTTGATTAAAATACTTATATATGATCTTACCAGATGTGTTAAAGACAATAAACAAAATTGTGAAATTGACTATGATGTGAGTGACAGCGCTGACGTAAACATCCAATACCTTGTAAAAGATGATTATGATGACATTTTAGATGAAACTGAACATCTAGTCGGCAAAGTAGTGAAAAAATTAAGTAATAAGCAGTTTTAAATGTGTGTAATATAAAGAGTTTGTTTTGTGATTGTGAACATTTACCTAAGTGCGTGTTTTGATTATTTGACTATGTTAAATTATGTATTTTGTTTTTGTAATATTTAAGTCTTTCTTTTTGTCTCATGTAAATATATAAATCTGAAAGTTTAATAAATATTATGATTTCCAACTTAACTAGTTTCATTTTGTGTTAGACTGCATGGGTAGTAAAATAACATAATAAAACACATCACACAATACTCATTCATTCCTAGAGTTCATTCGTACATTCATATTCACTCATCCTTTGTAAATGTCATTCGCATTGCGCCCATATTTTGCAGTTTTGGATGCAAATTGAAAAATACATTAATCGATGAGAACGAGCCTCATAATGCATGCCATCTATAATTTAAAAGTGAAATTAAGTTGGACTTGACTAACTATCAAGTTCATCACTTAGTAACTAGATGGCTCACTACAGTAAAACATTATCACATTATAATAAAAGTCTAGCCTATTGTCATTTCCTCTGATAAAATAATAACTTTACTAAGGATTTCAGAGTAAAGTTTAAAACATTTATTTGAACTGAGAATTGAACTCAGACTCAGGTTAAAGGTACTTTAGACAAATGAGTATATTTATTACATAAAATGAGAAATAAAACAAGAAATATTATAATACATGAGATTTTATTGTTCATACAATGATATATTATTGTAACATTATAAAATAAAATAAAGTAAATAGTAGATAATAAAATTAAGCAGGTACATAGTCCAAAATAAACATCTTAGAACATAGTACGATGATGACCCCAAGGTACAGTATCATTTTTATTTTTTCTTATTTGACGTTTGTCATCATTTCCATTAAGTACTAATTTATTAATTTTCTGTGTATACAACTTATGATTTTTAGATCGAATGACATACATAGTATCTCTGAGATTTATGTCATTATTCAAAGTTTTTTTATATTTCTCAATTGTGAGTTTATTAGAAACAGATTTTTTAACTCCTTTAGCTTTTTTAATTGTGTTGTTTAAACTATTTATACAATATAGTTTAGCCCTCAAACCAATAAACTCAGTAATGACATCTCCACCCATCTCATCCTTAAAATAGCCAGGTATTTGTTTATTCACTTTCGGAATACCATAAATATTATTTTCTTCAAAGTTGCTAGTATCAAAATATTTTATATTTTGTATCATGTCTTTATAAAAATCTTCTGTATGTATTAAATACAAGAGACTATCAGTATCAGTATAACAAAGTTTTATTCCATCTTTATATATTTTCTTCATAACAGAATAGTGAAATTTATATAAATGACACTTTGCTAATTCCAGTATTGTAAAACCAATGTATATTGGTCTATCTAAAACAACTTTAGCAGGCTCTAATTGAACAGCAACAAGGTTCTCTGAAATAATAGCCATATTTTTAAAATTAGGGGCACTTACATATTTTTCTGCCCCCTTTATTTTATTGGTCTTATTAAAGCTATCTTTCCACACATTAACTAATTTAACATCTACTTGTTTCCTTTTGTTTTCAATTGTTTTACCAAATATTGAATTATTTTGCTTCTTGAAAAAATCTCTTTCGAAATCTGAGTTAGCTTTTTGTCTGAGTACTGTATTAAGATTTATGTATGGTTCTAAGATATTTTTTTGAGTAAATGCTAGAATTTTGTGGATATTTAATAATATAAGACCATTCTTTAAACATTCTTGTAAGTGAGCATAGTGGATGACATATCTATATTTATCATACAGATTAGCAATTAGTTTTGTGTTTTTGCTACCAGATGGAATAGGAACGGATAATTTTTCTGGCGCAAATGGCAAATCAGAATGCATGTCATGTAAATCAGGAGGATAATGAATATCAACTTCAAGTATGTACCCTTCGTCACTATCAGCAGAAACGGATGCAATTTCAAATAAAGCTATTTCAGATTTTGTTAAAAATCTAAAATTGCCAGTGGGAAGTCTTTGTTTCATAGCATGCCCATACAAATTGACACAATCTAAGTAAACTAAAAAAGTGCTTGATTCTTTTTCGTTATAGTCTGACAAATATTTATTATTAGCCTTTGCATACCGCAGTGAGCATTGAGCAAGACCTCCTCTGATACCTTTTTCTAGCATTTGATATATTTCTATATCAGATATTAAATCTAATTCTACTTTAGTTAACAAGAGCATGGCGTCCCAGCTTAATGATGGTGATGAAACATAATGGCAAGGGTCAAGCGCATAATGACGTAAACTCATAGATCGGAATTTCTCAAATATGTCACACAATAGTAAGACATCACATTTCAAATATAAATCAGTATATTCACCTAAATTCTTAATACCAAATTTAGACCACACATTTAAAGCGTGATTGTAATCGTCAGTAGACACTGTTTCGGATGTGAGTTTATTAAAAAAAATTGAGCGATCTGGTAACCGAGTTTCCGCATATCGTTCCCAGGAGTCTATATAATCATAGCAATACACACCTTTCCTGAGGCATAGTCGAAATAAATTTTCATTAGTGAAAAATGATCGTAAATGCTTTAAATCATTGGAGTCCAGCGTCTTTACTAAGTTGTCTAAACTCGAACTTAAGAAATTAAAAGAATCTATAAATTTTAATTGGACTACTTTCTGAGGATTAAATGGGAAAAATTTAGTAAAAGAAATATATTTTTCCTTGGTTCTTGGAATTAAATTGATTCGACCGCAAACACTTGAAAGTTCTTTTATAAATAAATGGCAGTCATATCCTGAAAGATTATGAAATATTATGGGAATAAACTTTACAGACTTATTATTTAAGTTGCATGAATTATGAGCTGGACCACGATATTTACCGGTGAAATGATCATGGTCATGAACGATAATATCATTACTAGAAAATTTTTCTTTACAAATATGACAAACTGCAGCAGTCTTAAATGAAAGAAGCTCTTCATCATTCAGCGGGGACATGTCTCTAGGCAAAGATAAAATATCATATAAACTTTCTAAATCCTTAGCAATAGATTCTACAAATTTTTTTGAACAATTTGGACCTCGATAAGATACTAAATTATTAAGTTCTGGATTAGTCTCGCAGCATATATAATAGGCAAAACATGTTGCTTCATGAATTTGTATGTTTTCAACAAACTGACTTTTATTTTTATCTGAATATTCTCGAAGTAAGCTTTCAAAGTCTCCATAAATAACAATAGGAATTCTTTGAGTCCTTATATAATTAGAAAACCGAAGCTTGCTATTCTCTTCTGGGAGCACTGTTTGCATTCGTGCACAATTATGATTATCTAATTTTGCCTCTGAATCAAAGTATATAAAACATTCGTCACATAAGTGAATTTTAGATTTGTGTTTTGTTAATTGATGATGAACTAGTCGCGCAAAATTCTTTATCAAACAGAAATGATTTTTGTCTCCTCTTTGAATCAATAATAAATTTACGTGAGCAAGTTTCCGCTGTAAAGTTTTGTATAATGGTCCAGTAATAGTGTTTTTTTTTTCTAAACCATAAACATTTACACTTATATGAGGATTTATTTTTTCGAATTGTTTTATGTCATCAAATGATGGTGGGAAAGATATACCATTTATATTTAATAATTTAGAGTAATGTGGATATGATGAAACTCTATTACTGTTATAGTGTGCTGGATACATATGAGCTACAATACACCAGAGAAAGCAATGTCTATCTTTATTGCAAATATTAAGACATGACTTTGTTTTAATAATTTTTATCGGTAAAGATATGTAACTGCCAGCTTTTAAGGGATTATACTTTACAATATTCATTTCCAAATGATTAATCAACTCTATAGCCCAACCAGATTCTGATAATTCAAATTCTGTGCACTTACACAGTATTTTTTGTACACATTCTTCAAAAACTAATTTTATATTAGTATTCTGAATTATCACATAATACTTTGTATTGAAAGATTTCAAAGACAATTCGTCGTTTTTAGGTAACTTGTATAATACAAAAAGCTCAAATTGTATTTTAATCGCTCGATGTTTTAATCTCAATGTATCAATAATCTTGTAAATCATGCTAGAAATATCTGATAAAAATATCTCTGGTGATATGTTATCTAAACTTATTGGATTAAATCTGTAACTAGCAATTCTGTTTTTGAAAGCAGTAGCTATTATTTGTACATTATCAAAATCAGTACTCAACAAACAGTTTGATTTATGTATATTACTTTTCTTATGTGATGAATATTTTTGGGTATAAACCTTACAATCTTGGCAAAACTTCATGTTTGATTATATTGAATAAAAAACAGTAAAACAATAGTCCATTAATTTAACCTTAACTATATTCACCAAAATTAAAGTTGTTTCAAGTTTTGTTCTTCAAGGTCAAAATTACTAGTCTAGAATTTATAACTTCTTCAAAATTAAGTTTCAATGTCACAATTACTGATCTGGATTTTTTAAATATTTAAAGCATCAGATTCAAGGCCATAATTACTGGTCTAGTATTTTAAGCTTTGAGATTAATTATTTCTAGTATATTGGCTTTTGGTTTTTAGTTTTTTGGCTTTTGGTTTTTAGTTTTTTGGTTTACTGAAAGAAAACATACATATAATTATATACAAGTAAGTACTTAAAGCATCAGATTCAAGGTCATAATTACTGGTCTAGTATTTTAAGCTTTGAGATTCATTATTTCGAGTTTATTGGCTTTTGGTTTTTAGTTTTTTGGCTTTTGGTTTTTAGTTTTTTGGTTTACTGAAAGAAAACATACAAATAATGATATACAAGTAAGTACTTATACTAATCTACTTAATCTACGGCAAAAAAACATTAAAAAGAAATATCAATTATAGACTTCATGGATATGTACTTACTTAAATTGTAAGTTTAGACTGTTTATTACTGTTTAATATTAGACTGATAAAGTGATCGTTACAACTTTTTCTGTCTTTAAAAATTGTGGTAAGAGACGCTTACCTACCTATTTTTTAAAATAAGTTAGACTGATAGAGTATCGGTTGTATCTTCCGATAATCTTCTTTAGCAGAATTCACAAGTTTTGTGACTGCTTTCCATACCGGACTGCTGTCATCAACAGCCGATTTGAAGGTAACTAGTGCTCGTTTCCAGCGGTCGGTGCCGAGCGCCTCCGCTTCCCGAGCGTTGTAAACACGCAGTTCCACGTAGTAGTTGCCCTGCCGGGTGGGATCCCGCTGGAGTGTATAACCAGAACCGCTACGTCTTGACAAGAAGCTCCGCAGTGCAGCCGCGCGGATGGGTTCACCACCAAGTTCTTGTTCGTTCTGAAATTAAAAATGATTATCATTAGTGACCTAGTGGCAAACACCTTGATTCTCATGCTTGAGGTCGTGGTTTCAAAAACGGGCAAGTTCCTATGCGAATTTATCAAATTCATTTGTATTTTCTAAGTTTATCTTGGATGGCCCTGACAACGGTGAAGGAAAAACATCGTGAGGAAAACCGGGACTTTATAGTTAATACCTATAAGTTTGAAATCGCAAACCCGTCTTGAGCAAGCGCGGTGATCAATGCTCGGGCCTTCTCTGTATGAGAAGAGTGGTTTGCCCTGCAGTGGGGGGTTCCTTAAAAAAATAAATAAACTTTAGCATACCTCTGAATCCGACAGCTTCCTTTTTTTGGCCGATGTCGATGGCGCCGGCAAATCAACATCCGACTCCGTGTCGGACCCAAAAAAGCTAGATTTTACCACTGGAGCACTGGAAATCTTCTTTATTGCAGGTTTATTTGTTTTGCCGGAAACCTTTTTCCTTGACTTCTTTTTCTCTACCGATGGTGCTGGCTGAGATGCTGGTATTTCACAGTCAGAATCGAAGGGATTTGTCGACCTAAAATTAAGAACACCATAAATAAAGTCACTCATAAATTCAATTAACTATTACATATTATAATATATCGAATTTATTATTCGATATTAATATTATTTGAGTTATACGCACATACTTGAAGTTCTATTGATCACAATAATATTGAAAAAAGCAAAAACCACGAGTACTCGGGATGAGTGCTAATTAAAATGAAATTATTGAATGCAGTCATATTTATAGATTACACGATTTAAAGCAGTGATTACAGTTACAAATCGCTAGCAAAGTGAGAAAGCGTTTTCGACATGTGAGCTAAAAGATTAGTTCTATGTCATCAGCAAATAGGGTCTAAAATTCATTGATTGTTACTTACTCAATATGATCGCATCCTTACTTTCCCTATTTGTCGACGGCGCCGCTCTGTCGCGTATACCTGAGATGATTTTCTAAAAAGGAAGTGCTATGTACTCTCTCAGAACAATAAGATTGATACCTATCACTTGGTAAATTTGTGTGGAGAAAGCGAGGAATATGTTTAGAATCGGGACTTCTCGCAGTTTTATAAATTGGTTGTAAATGGTATGAGAATTCTTGACACTCTTTTACGTGTAATAATTAACAAGAAATTAAGAGAGTAATTATAATCTTATTTTTATTCGTACTGTGGTGAATAACAAAAAGTATAATATGACCAATAATTTTAAGCAGATAATATCACATAATTTTGTATAAAGTGAGCTAATTTTATATAACAGACATCAAACGAATAAGACACGTTCGACAATTGTCTCGATGCGACATTTATTATGATCAGTCGTTGTAAGCAGACACGCTTTGAACTATAACTGCTAACAATTAAATAATAATTAATTTAATCATCATCGCACATATGAGTCGATGCAATCAGATTCAGATGTGCGATGATATTTGTTTATGTGTGGAGAATTGGGTGTTCTGGATCATGCGCTCGAGCAAAGCGAGAGCAAGTTTAAATAATCATAACATCATCGCGCATCTGCGTCGATGCAATCAGATTACTATACGCATTGTATTAATCATGTGTGGAGAATTGGGGCTTCTGGATCATGCGCTCGAGCAAAGCGAGAGCAAGTGATCCAGAACCCCCAATTCTACCCTACTTCTACCTGTTGCCGTTATTAATATCGAGCAAAAAATGGCAAAAATATCACGTTTGTTGTATGGGAGCCCCCCTTTAATATTTATTTTATACTGTTTTTAGTATTTGTTGTTATAGCGGCAACAGAAATACATCATCTGTGAAAATTTCAACTGTCTAGCTATCACGGTTCATGAGATACAGCCTGGAGACAGACGGACAGACAGACAGACAGACAGGCGGATCGCGAAGTCATAGTAATAGGGTCCCGTTTTTACCCTTTGGGTACGGAACCCTAAAAAGCCTTCGCAAGCTGAACAATCGGATCTCCTTCCGCTCCACAAGTAGCAGTGTTACCTACGGGTGCTTGAACGCGTAATACGCGTGGTTGTGGGTCAAGTGCCATGTTGGGTGCGTTTTGGTTGCCCACCCACGTTGTTACACGTTCTTTGTGCGAACTACGGGAAGAAACGCTACCAGACCTGTCAGAATGTGCATCCAGGGAAGCAAGCTTTGCGCACAGCTCCAACTCGTCAGCTTTTTGCTGTTGAAGCGCAAGATCGCGCTCTCGCTCCCGCTCGCGCTGTTCACGTTCGCGCTCTCGCTCTGCTAGCTTGCATTCACGCTTTACGCGACGTTGCTGAATTTCGGCCTCTATGGTCAGTTTTTTAGCTAGAATAGAAGAGCTTGAAGAGCGTCTTGTGTATGTTGACTGACCTCTGTTTCCGTGCGGCTGATGTTGAAGACCGGAACTAGCCGGGAGTACAGTCGTTTCTTGCTGTGCAATGTTTGTAGTAGCTCCCGCCGCCAGTTTAGAATCTTCAGCGATGTGCGCCGCTTGATGCGATCCGCTCGGCTGCGGCTCGGCGCGCTCGCGGCGAGGGGGTGGAGAATTTTCCTAGCGATCTGTTTCGTCTGGGCCTTGTGTCGTCGTATTCGCATATTGCGATTTAGTTTGATTATGAGTAACTACCATTGTGAAAATGACGTTATGAAAACTAGGATGAAATGGTATAAATTTAGGCTTCGTAAGGACCAAATATTACGGACGATCGGTGGACTGTATAATAATGTAAATGAAAATACTTTGATAGTCACTCGTTGTTAATTTTTATATTAGTTTCAAACTTAAATCACATAAAACGACATAAACCAAAAACCTGACCGAAACACATGCCAAACAAAATGTCAGTACAAAAGAAGCTAAAAGGTTTAAAAATATAAACTAAATAGGTTGCACCAGCCAGTCGCCAACAATTACCTTTCTAAATCTGCAAAAACCATTGAATGTTCTTAGCACCTGCATATAAAAATATATTATTGCCCTAAAATACGATATAAAATGCGATATTGTTACGCATGTTATCAAAAACTTTGCTACAGAAATCTCACCAGTTTTGATTTATATTGTAAGCCTATGCATTCCAGTCACAGATTGTTTCATGGATATGTCGAAGGCGTTTGATCTGGTGGATCATAGAACCCTTTTCATAAAATTAAACAAACTTGAAATCTGACTGGCAACGTTCTAGAATTCTAATTAGGTCGAGCAAATAACTAAAATCACGAAATTTTGTGCACGTGTAACAGAAATAACTTATCAAAACAAAGGTGAATGATATACGGCGTACCTCAGGGGAGTTAATTTGGTCGGTTATTATTCCTGTACTATAAATGATATTCTTGACTTTGCCGTCCCTATAAATAAATATATTTGAATTTGTTTTAAGGAAGTCCGAAAATACAAGTAAGATTCAAATAATACTGCTTTAAGAGACGGCGGTAGGTCCCTTGGATTAAATCCTACCTTTTTTGTACAAAGGCATATACCGAGAACTACCTAATTACCTTACTGATAAGCTATTGTGTGAATGAGGTGTTTGGTACCTTGATGCCATTAGGACGTTCTTACTTCTCTTACTTACTCAGCGCTACGTGGCCACTCGCCACGCCCCCTTTTTTGGTGTGATGTCGCGTCAAGACTGTTCTTAAATCAGTTTGTGTTTGTTCCCCATTAGAGTCACAACAGCCGTCCTGTTTGTGCAGTTTGAACTTAAAGAAGCTTTAAGTTTTTGTTAAAATCAGTTCAAAATGACTGTGCCTGGTGAGCCTCAAGATTCGGAGAGGTAATTATAATAATTTATAATTTAAATTTGCATTATCGTATTTTTAGCCCCCGCCAATGGAAAAGAGGGGTGTTATAAGTTTGTTGTGTATTTGTATATCTTTGTGTCTCTCTGTGGCATCATAGATTTATAGCATTTTGATTTAGTTTCTTTTTGTTTAAAAGATGGGTTTTCTGAGGGTGTTTTTAGTTATGTTTGATAAAAATCTGTTTGCCGTTTAAAGGTACTGCGCCTTTTACTCTTTAAGGCAGAGTTTCTCACCTCTAAATTATCGCAGATTAATGTGACTAATTGTCAAGCACGCGTTATCTGCTATGATTGGTTGAATGAATTTTCAACAGCCAATCACAGCAGATAACGCGTACTTGACAAATTGTCACATTACATACATACATAAACTCACGCCTATTCCCCATTTGTCACATTAATTCTGCGATAATTTAGAAGTGAGAAACACGGCCTAAATCGTTTTTTTTAACATTCTATTAACGAAAACATTGCGATAGCGATTCGTAAAATGTCAAAAATGTATGGGATTGACAAACGATATCGAAATGTCACGTGATCAACCGTTTACATTTCGACAATCGCCATCGCTGATAGAATGATTAGAGCTTCTAATATGGTGTCATAATTTCGTGTTTCGATAGATTGTCGATTGAAGCTCGTCTACTGCTAAGTTAATATTATTATGTAATTTAAAAGTATGAAATAAAATTTTATTTAAAAAAAAACCCGACACAAAACCCCTAAAAGGCAAATAGATCGCTGTGTAAATAAAATTAAAATTAAAATAACAACGTGCATAATTGTATTATAACTAAATAACTGCTATTAACTTGGCGGTACTGTGACGCGAGTACGAAGCTTATTTTTTACCTTTTAGAGGTTTTTGTGTCGAGAGTTTTATTGTTTTTGTAATATTGGTTTCAATAGATCTAGTACCATCCAGTTAGACTCCCGTCTAACTGGATGGTACTAGATCTATTGAAACTGCTAAGCCTTTTCTCAACTAGCAGTCTCGCTTTTTCTGGCTTAGCAGTTTGTTTGGTTCGAATCGATTTTCTTTAGTTAATTATTGTCCCTTAGTTTTTTTTTCGTTCTCAGATTTCAGCAACCTACAGTAGTCACAGTGGATCTTTGTGTCTTTGAAGTTGGCTCTGTGAACCATTGCGCAATAACTAGTTTGTCATAGAGTTTACAGCATACAGTAAGCGAGATAGGATGTTGCGACAAACGTAAGCGTGTGAAAGAGGCAGTTATACAATGCTATATTTTAATTCAACATTGATACAAACATAGCAACTGCGCAGGATCTTACAGCCAACTTCAGAGACACAAAGATCTGCTGTGACTACTGTACCTACATTGTATTAGAGTTTTAATTTAAACAAATATTTTGTATTGGTGGATTTTCAATGTTATTAACTTTATTATTTTATTGTTTCAGATATCGAATGAAACTCGTGTATATGCTCATCAAAAACCTCTCCGACTACGTTTCCTGCTGTCCAAAGCCCAGTGAAATCGTTATTGAACAGATCCGCGATACTATCCAATTATTACTTGACAACGAGCGTGCCGAAAACGAAGATCTTGCGACTCAATAATAACAGACGCACGCGTCGACCTGCAAGGTTAAGCAGCGCTTGCTGAGGACGGTCTACTGCCGACAGGGCACGACATTTGTGTTTCCAGTTGTTATGTTGATCTCAGATCTTATTCTGATCATCTTTCAAGGGCTCCTTATTCGACAAGGAACCCAAGTGAACCCTGAACCAAAGTGCAAGTTTACGTGGAAAAGTAAAAATTTTGTGTATTGATGTAAGGGGACAACAGTTTTCGAACGGCAAAGTTAATTTTCTCCGTTCGTTAGGCCAATGTGTGCTTACGTGTGCTTTAATTGTTTATGAACGTTAGTAAAGTTACCTATTTATTTTGGTGCATATAGCTGTTTACACGGAACCCTCTGTGCGCGAGTCAGACTCGCACTTGGCTGGTTTTTTTTAATTGAATAAACACAAGGCTCAAGTAATAATGTTAATATTGTGATAAGTATGTTATTCTTTGTTTTGAGGTTATACAATAACGCTCTTACAAATAAACGCGGAATAAAGTTATACCAGGTATAACAAAGGAATAACCATACATTTTCATAGGTTTATACATGGTATAACTTTATGCCGCGTTTATTTGTAAGAGGGTTAAGGTTTAGGTTAAATAATAAACAACAATTGCTTCACGAATGTTAAATGTTACAGTGAATGAATTTATAATGTAATTTTGTTTCTCTTATATCAAGTTTAAAATATTTCTATCCAAAAAATTATTTTGATTGTATCACACGAATTAATAGAGCTGATCTACAGCTGTACTTGTATTTTTTCTTTTATTTGATAATAAAATCCGTAAAATAATAACATGGTTTTATTTATTTCACCAGTTACCTAAGAAACACCCTAATAACATGTGACAGTATTTTACATTACTAGCGTTCCTTTAAAACTAGGTTAGGTTCCCAAAATTTTTTTGTCACACCTCCCTACTGCCTAAAATTAAAATACCCACGCCCCCGCTTTTGTATTTATGTTTAGGTAACTAACAGTCACAAACATTCTTAAGTTAAAGAAGTGGACGGAAAAGATTAAGGAAGGAAGGGTGGGTGTTTTGGCATAAGGTTACTATGACTCCACATAATAATAATATAGGCTTAATCTAAAATCTACCGTAGAACTGTTGTACAAATGGAAACAAGGGAATAATAAATCCAAAAATCAACTGAAGGTTGATTCAGATGATTAAAATCTGCGGTTCTCTTAAAACGGTGTCCTTTAAAAGTTTAAAAGCACACCATTTTACGAAAACTGCAGATTTTTCTGTATTATTTTTTGTAATTTTTTATGTTATGTGAGGAAACGACATGTTCTATAACCGAAGACATGTGACATCCACCAACCCGCACTGGGCCAGCGTGGTGGATTAACGCCCATTCCCTCTCACAGCGAGGAGGCCTGTTTCCCAGCAGTGGGAGCATTAAAAGGCTTATGATACTAAGAACGATTCTATCACTAGGGATGAATAAAGAACCCTATAATATAGTGTTTATTTACTTTTTAATTGTATCCATATTGAATGTTGATAACCTGGAAATATCTTGTTTGCCTAGTGTAAGCTATTCCATGAATGTTGTCTTACGATATATTGTTCTAATGCTTTCCATAACTTATCTTTTCTCTTGCAATATTATGCTACACGTGCAACTTCTACACTTGCTATTCTATGTAAAAGAGAGTCTTAACAATTTTACTTTATTTTTATTGCAAATGTTAATGATACTTGACTTCAAGTTTTATATCTTAAAATTCTTTAATTGTCACTATCTGACAAGAGATGCTTATATACTTGCTCAGACTTATTTAATATTACTGTTTAATAAATTAATTATATACTATCAAAATTGTAGGGGAGCTTCGCACTAAACTGCATGTTCTATTTATGAATATTTTATCCAACTGCTACGATGTCATAATACTTACGGAGACTTGGTTAACCCCTGAAATATTCGACTCTGAGTTCATTGATCAACGTATTTCGTATATAGATGTGATCGGGATCGCAAGGCTACTCAAAAGAAGGATGGTGGCGGCACCCTTATAGCGACGCTGAAGGGGCTGGGATCTGTCACAATTGAGTCCACTATCAGATTAAACCAATACATTGAGCATGTCATTCTGCGTTTCCCGAGCGCAACGAGAGGAAAGTACGATATCATATGTTCAGCATACATTCCACCAAAAACACCCGAAAGTGTTTATGTTGCATATTTGGAGCTTTTGCAAGCGGTTGTTGAGAATGGATGTGTTCAAAATTTCTACTTGTTTGGTGATTACAATCGCCCCGACATTGATTGGTTGGCTGCTGGAGGTTCATGTTCTACCATACAGGATGTAAATAGCAGCAACTCTCCAGTTTGTAGACACATAGGAATCTTCATGTCCATTTTTAATGCCTTCTAGTATAATAATATAAAAATTCATCCGGAAAGATTTTGGATTTGGTGATCAGTAATAATGTGTGTTCTGTTTTAGCACCCACTGACACACTATTAAGCTCAGACCCTTATCACCCACCCTTATGTATATTGGTTTCTTTCAATTTAGGCAACCGAGCCATGACACGTAAATCTACACAGAGGTACAATTACTATAAAGCGAATTACGAAGACATTAATGCTGATTTGGACAAAGTTAACTGGGGAGAATTGCAGAGGCAGTCTGCTGAAGATGCAGTAAATACATTTTATGAAGTTATTTTCAGAGTTATTAAAACTCATGTTCCCTTAACATAATAAGTCCTCTAAGTACCCGGTCTGGTTTTCACCATCATTATTAAAAATATTTAAAAATAAAACTAAGGCGTGGTGTAAATGGAAGTCGTATCAAAATCTATCAGATTACGAACAATTTTCACTATATAGGTCGAGATTTCATGCTGAATCTAAAACTTGTTATCACCAATATATAAAGTCCGTTGAGGATAGCATAAAAATTAATACCAAATATTTCTGGAGTTTTATATCTAACCGGAAATCTATAGCTTCCATTCCTTCAACTATGCATTACCAGGGACAATCATCCAACAATCCAGACGAAATCTGTAATCTCTTTTTAAACTTCTTCCATTCTGTCTATGAGCCTTCCACTCTCAACAATCTGCAGCAGCAGACCTTCGACGATGCTGAGAATAGCCGTCTCGTTAGCAATCTTGTGATCAGTATTGAACAGGTACACAGTGCTTTGAAGGCCGTGGATTGTTCTAAGGGTCCGGGACCCGATGGCATCCCGCCACTATTCCTTAAAAATACCGCTAACACTTTAAGTCTTCCTCTATTTATTATTTATAATAAGTGCTTGAGCCAAGGTACTTTCCCAGAAGTGTGGAAACGAGCCAATATCACCCCTATCCATAAATCTGGTCCGAAACACGAAATTGAGAACTACCGTCCTATTTCTATTCTGCCGATCTTGTCAAAGCTTTTCGAGAGGCTTGTCCACGATCAGCTTTATCCGATTATTCATGATCAGATTATTAAGCAACAGCATGGGTTCGTCAAGAAAAGATCTACAACTACTAGTTTGATTGAGTATACTGATTATTTATTCAATAATTTAGACACCCGTGTACAGGTGGACTCTATTTATATTGATTTCCGTAAAGCCTTTGACAAGGTCGATCATAAATTACTTTTAGGCAAAATAGCATTTAACGGTATTCGTGGCGATTTGTTCCGTTGGTTTACTTCCTATGTTACAAATAGAACGCAAAAAGTGGTGGTTAATGGTTTCCATTCCAAATCCATAACTGTTTCATTAGGGGTGCCTCAAGGCTCGATACTGGGTCCTTTGTTATTTATTATATTTATCAATGATATTGACATGTGCTTTCTTAATTCTAAATTCTTACTTTACGCAGATGACCTTAAAGTCTTTAGACCCATCAAAACTATTCTTGACTGTCAACTGCTTCAACAAGATCTCAATCGTCTTGCAGATTATTGCACTAGAAACAAACTCCAACTCAGTGTTTCTAAATGTTATTGTATTAGCTTCACTAAAAATAAAAATATATTTAAATATCCCTATGCAATACATAGTGAAGCTCTGGCAAGGGAGAGTTTAATCCGCGACCTGGGAATATTACTTGATGATAAACTGCACTTAGACGCACATGTTAATAAAATTGTCAATAATTCTTATCGCATGTACGGCCTTGTGATGAGATCATCCACGGAGTTTAAGCACCCTAGTACATATTTATATCTCTATCGATCACTAGTTAGGTCTCAGTTGGAATATGCGGTACCTGTGTGGAACCCCTTCTACAATAAATATATTGAGTGTATAGAAAGCATACAGCGTAAATTTTTAAAGTCTATGCATTATCGATGCTTAAGAAGTTGTTATCTCTCTTATAGTGAGTTACTTAAGAAATATAATCTGCTTTCCTTGAGTTCAAGGCGTACTTTTCTTGAAACTACATTTTTGTATGATTTATGCAATAACTCGTATGATTGTTTAGAAATTTGTAACAAGTTGTGTTATATAGTTCCCAGAACATGCCAGGAACGCGAGGTGCGCGCACGACCTGTATTTGCTACTACTTCCTGTCGCACTAATGCCGGCTTGCGTGCGCCTCTTCGTCGCCTTACGAGCAATTTTAATAAGAATTTCTGCAGTTTGGATCTGTTTGCTTTACCACATGGAAAGTTTAGACTCATGTTACTTGACATATTGAGGAACTAATGTGACAGTGTTGTTCCACTTATGCGGCACTTTTGTTGGCTTTATGTTTTGTTTTGTTTATACTTTACTATTGATAATCCTCTTTTTTATTTATTGTTTACAACGCTAATCTTAAAATTTGCCAAATTGTCTTATTGTTATCTGTGGAGAACGTGGTTGATTTCACATTTGTATAATTTCTGTATCCTATATTTTTGTAATACTTAATGTGTAATTGTTTGTTTTCCCGAATAAATAAAATAAAAATAAAATAAAAATGATGATGATGTTAACTCTCGGTGCGTGAGTCTAACTCGCACTTGGCCGATTTCTTTTAAATATAATTTTGCCATTTAATTTCGAAATTATCATGAGCAAATTCAAACTTAAAATATTACAACATCTCAAAATTATTATAACTGCCTTGTCACGAACAAAAAGTAAGGTGAATACGCTTATCAGTAAGGTGATTAGGTAGTTCTCGGCACTGCCTTTGTTTGTAAACGAAAACCTCATCCAGGGAGGTAACTCTAATGTCACAACAATAGCCAATGATTGCTTTTTCAAAAGCTTTTGTGTTAATTGTTAAGGCAGATTTCAATTAAAGTATTAGACTAGGTAATTACGATTATTTCAATGTAATCTAAAGACCATAAATGGAACAAATCAATATGCTTTTCATTACTATTCAGGCATTTCGGCCTAGAAACTACGCTTTAAATAAAATCGATTATCTCCTTCCTCTAAATGGATTTTAATTAGTAACGCATTGTTTTAGCGAGCATTGCACATGGACACAGTGTACATCTATATATTTGTTTACAAACATTTACCAGTGTGTCAAAAATAAATACCAACATTTTAATTGGTGTTTCTTATATTGAGTTGTAGCTACCTTTCTAAAATTATGTTGTGAATGACCGCTAATTTAAAGACTCTAGGAAATTCACCCGACGCCATAGCCAGTTTGCAAATGTTTGTAATAGGAGTAGTGAGAAAATTTATATAACTCTTTAAGAACTTGCTAGATATCTGGTCGATTCCTGTGGCACACCTCTCCTTTAAGCCTTGGATAAGGAAAATACTTCTTCCTCATCAGGGGGCAGCATGACAAATGAATGAACGGGAGCGACAGTTGGAGAGTCAAATGGTGTTGGTGTGTCCTGCGATGAGTTAGTTGTTTGCTCTGCTAGCCTTCTGCCTACACCAGCAAAGAAATCATTAACACCATTTATGTACTAGTTCTTGATTTTTGGATTTAATGAGATGGGATGAAAGGTCTGGGGGTCGATCAGAGAGTCTGCTTATCGTTTAATTGCATTCCATAACTGCCTTTTATTTCCTTTTGCACTCTGAATCTCGTCTCTTTCATAATGTCGTTTAGCCTTTTTGATAATACTATTACAAAAAATTCTATAACGTCTGTAGGTTTTGTTGACAATCGTGAAATAGTGATCCAAGGCTTACTAACCCGCTGCCTTTTGGGAATGTTTATTGAACATGAGCTATTATTTATTGCCGTAGTTAGGTTCGTAACTAGCAGGTCAGTTGGCGTCATTACACTCTAGGATAGGCTGTAAATTAATTTGTCAAGCGATTCAAAATCCATTTTATAAGCGGTTGTATTGCGATAATCCGGGTGAGCCTTAAGGTTTAAACTAAGGGCAACGGACTCGTGGTCTGTTATTGACGATTCAAAAACAAAGCACTTCGCTTCTAGCTTTGTTTTGAGCATCATGTGGTCTAAGCAAGTGCGCCCATGGGTCAGTACGTTATGACCTGGCAGTAAACAGTGACTTGCTAGGACATTTAAATATTCATTAGAGCGTTTGTGCTGACTATTAGGGGCTATGTCGATATTAATGACGCCGCAGAAAACAATATTTTGAACCTACTTAATTTTATTAGATGTGAATCTATTGAGTTAATAAAGTTATTGGTGTTGGTTTGACTTGGAGGGCGGTAGATTCCGATTACACACGTATCTGTACCTATTTTAAGCAGTAAGCAGTTGGCATCGTCTAACTGGGGTTCTTCAATTGTTACTATAAGATTTTTGTTATAATAAAAAACAACTCCTTTATTTTGCGTTCTGTGCGTCGTGGTTGATGCAAGACTGTAGTTATCGAGCTTCGGTATGGTCCGAGCTGTAGGAAGCCAACATTCAAATATAACTATAATGTCCCAATAAACGTCAGATCTTTGCAGAAGGGTGGTGAGATTAGGTATGTTACAATTAACGTTACGGATATTCTGAGACAAGATATTCAGAGCGCAAACACTTGTCGATATGTATGTTTTTACATCGTTGATGTCGCAAGAAAATGATTTAGCTACCTGGAAATGGCATTGGCCAGCATTAGCCTGGAATAATCATTATTTACTTATTATATCAATTAGTTAAACTATTAGTATTGGGCTAATATTAACAACTAGGTTAATAGCGCTAATTAATGTTTTGTCAGTAAGTTTTAGCTATGGTAATATAAATTTCGAAAGTGACGAAGACAAGCATGAAAATGAAGATTCACCGCAATGGAAAATACTGGTAACCATTTTGGCCCAAAAAGTAAATAATTATTGCTGACCTAGGTAATATTAAAGTACTGTTAGTTCTACTAGATACGACTGGGGATCGAACCCAGGCCCTGACACTCAACAGTTACGCTTGCGACTAGTAAACCAAAAAGTCGTTTTGGTTAAAAACGTAATCTTATGAAAATGTATCAACTCATTTCAGATCGTCGACCATTACGAATAAAAAAAAAATATAATTAATTTTTGAGATAAATTAAAATGCAGCAAATTAATTATAAAATACTTTATTTACATACAATCAATAACTTTTTTCTACGTAATATTTACTAAAAGAACGTCCAATTCATTGAAATTAAATACAATAAGAACGTCAAATTCATAGAAATCACATACAACAACAATCAATCAATTAGCGCAGAGAGAATCTCGAGGAATTCGTCCACAAAACGAAGTTCCCTGGGCGTCCTGAGCTTTCCAAAATCTGTACCTGTCTCAGCGAGGGTTTCGAAAGCGATCTCCACGAGGTCATCTCGAAATCTGAAACAATAAATGAATAACGTTAATAACATGATAAATAAAATTCGCACGGACAACATATTCGTCTAAATTGAATGTTTAGGAAAATATAAGGTTTGTTGTTGTTGATTTTTTTAATCGAAAATAAAAAGGAGGTTCTCAATTTTTAGGGTTCCGTACCCAAAGGGTAAAAACGGGACCCTATTATAGTTCTCGCCAAACTTCTTGCCCGCCCTGAAGTTGGCTAAAATGGCTGCGCAGTAGAAAATCTCATACAAAAACAGCACCGTTTCGTGGCTTGCGCATCCGGTAAACCAACTTCAGGGCGGCCAAGAAGATTGGCGAGGGCTATACTAAGACTTCGCGATCTGTCTGTCTGTCTGTCTGTCCGTCTGTCACCAGGCTGTATCTCATGAACCGTGATAGCTAGACAGTTGTAATTTTCATAGATGATGTAGTTCTGTTGCCGCTATAACAATAAATACTAAAAACAGTATTAAATAAATATTTATGGGAGGCTCCCATACAACAAACGTGATATTTTTGCCGTTTTTTGCTCGATATTAATAACGGCAACAGTTTGACGCTTGAAATATTCACAAAATGTTTAGTTGTATATTCTCTTCAAAAAATAATAATTATTCAATTAAAATAAAATAAATTAAGGGGGCTCCCATACAACAAAAGTGATTTTTAGCAGTGTTTAGCGATAATGGTACGGAACCCTTCGTGTGCGAGTTCGACTCGCACTTGGCCAGTTTTTTTTACATAATATGACCACGCATAACATTTTAAAGAGGAATTGGATTTCTGTAATTCTTGTTTTTATGGCAAAGAGTCTACCTTGAAATTATACAAAGCCCCTGCAAGAAATAATAAACTCCGATATAAGCATACTAGAAAAGTTTAAACACATGGATAAAAACCTATCATATTTACCAATAAATAAGATAAATATAGTCAAGGAAACAAAGTTACCAAAAACACTAATAGCAGATAAACGATAAACAAAACAGTAAAAACAACTAAAAGATGATATCAAGCCAAAGCTGATATGAAATAAATTGGGAGAATTGTATACTATTTTTATCCATAAGAAAGGAAAACTAGACTTAATTGGTAATTACAGACCAATAAGCCTTATTTCGAACGTTTACAAATACGTTGGACGAAAGTTAACCGATAGAGCAGGCAGGATCCCGAAAGAGCTACACTAACTATTGATCATATTCATACAATTAAGCAAATTATGGAAAAATACAATGAATATCAGATCAGAAGCCAACAGATACACACAATACAATGAATACATCGTCTTTGTCGATTATTCCAAGGTACTCGACAGCCTGAATCACAAACACACCTTAGACAAGTGACATTCGTGATAGCGATTGGAAAAATGCCAAAAATGAATGGAAAAGTCAAACGCTATCGAAATGTCACGTGATAAATTTATTACATTTTGACCATCGCCATCGCTGACATCGAATGACAATTGTCTAGAGCACAAATATAAATCTAACTAGATAACACAAGGCCCTCGATCTGTATGAAAAGAAAGCGTGCCACTTTTTCACACACAATTTATAAACAAATTTACTTAGCAATGAAAGAAAACATTTCGAATGCCTCGGCCAACTTTTTCTATACAGTCTTTACAGCTTAATATGGCACAAAAAGGCATTTTTCTAGATTTCGGTGGATTTCCGATAATGCTAAATGAAAAGCTCACATTACGATCATTGATCGTAATTTTAATCCGTATTTTGACACGCGAAGTACATACAATCGCGTCATCTAGTTAGATTTATATCTGTGGTCTAGAGCCTCTGGTACGCCTTAACCATTTGAGATTCGCTGACAATATAATCCTATTAGAATAATGCCCCAAGAAATTAGAAATCATGATAAAAACTCTAGCAGACATGAGCACAGAAGTAGGGCCAGAAATGAATGACATGCAAACATGGAACATGCATGCTGTGTCTATCGCATCATATTGTACACTTAGTTTATTGCTTGTATTATAAGTTTGTTATTAGTGTAACAATTGTAGATGGGCCAATAAATAAATAAATAAAAATAAATGGAAGTTAATGATAAGAAATATGAATATAAAAGAGACTATGTTTATATATGACAAATTATCTCCCCACATGATGCAATTTTCAAGACAGTTAACAAAAGAATAGCCGCCCGGTGGAAAAATATTGGTCCCTGAAAGCATTAATGAAGAGCAAATCATGCATAACAAAAGGAAGACTTTCAAAAGTTGGATGTTTAACATATGGATGTGACACTTACTCGCTTACTGACAAACATAGGGACAAACTAGCAAAATATTAGAGGGCAATGGAGAGAAGCATGCTAGGAGTGAAATTACGGGACAAAATCTTAAATTCAGAGATACGAAGGAATACTAAAGTTACGGACACATAAACTCACATCGATCATTTCAAATGGAGCTGGACAGGACACATGCTTCGAGGTAAAATAAACAAAAAGTCCAAAAACACAATGGGAATACGATCTCCGCAACTTTGGGGCCTTATTGGAATAGAGTTACAGAGGACAGAGTACAAATGAGATAGTTAGAGGAGGCCTATGTCAACAGGCTCACCGAACTGTGAGACATCTTATTACTAGCAACTATAAATATTTTTTATTAAAGAATTATGCTGATGTATCAAAATTTCAACAATATTTTTTATTATTAAACCTCGAAGTTGATCCCATTTAAATTTGAAAAATTCGGGATGGATTTAAATTTGAAAAATCAAGTCAGGGCAGTAAAAAAGGATTGATTGATAATTTTCCTACTCGTCATTCAATTGTGAATTGAATCTGTTGAAATTAAGCAAACTGAAAAGCGAAAAATAAAACCTATGATAACAATAAAAAAAACGGACGACAAAACAAATTGAGATGCAAAAAATATAAAAACATACATTTTAGGCTTGAGTTTAATTCTTGTGGCGGCGCAAAACAAACAATTAACGAAGATCAACCTAGCTACAATACAATTCTACGTTTTACGTAATTAATTTGCATGTTTGATCATATTTTAGGTTTTATTTTATTTTTTGCTTTTCATTTCGTTTTTTCGTCGGTTCTATTCTTATTATCAATAAGGTTTTTTCCAACCATATTGGGGTCGAGTCGAATTTAACCATTATCACGTGAATAATATGATAAAATATTATTTATTTACCGTAAAGCGTGGAGAAGTTTGAAGCAATCTTCAGCATAGCTGATGCCTTCGAGCGTCCCACGACGTATCTCAATGTCGGTGAGGAAATCCAGAAGCACGTAGTATAGCTCGCATCGAAATCTGAAACAATAAGAGAATAACGTTATAAATAATGTTCACCAGGGCATAGTATTCAACCAAATTAAAAGTTTTGGACAAATAAATATGTTGGTTATTTAAAGTTTTAAGACTACATATAATAATAAACAGTTTGCGGTAATCTGAGAAAAATGTGTGACAATTACCAAAAAAAAAACAGTTCATCCCAATCAATCTGCCTAGCTTTGCCAAACTTTATTAGTGATGGCTTCCAATTTAATAGGATACAGCTAGATAATGGATAAAAACTAAAATTACAAAAATAATATAGTATAATCTTAATCTAAATTATAAAACTTATAAATTACCTTTCTGAATCTGCAGGTGCTGGTAACGGCATTTTGGAAGGACTTAAGGTAAGTTACTCAAATAGGACGGATATGATGGCTATAGCAGCTTTATGGCGCACATACACTAAATGTCAACTGATTTTCAAAACACAAAAATTTCACCTTGCCCTAGGCGATAGACGCTTAGGGCTAGGTGGGGATTCCAATATTCCTTCTCTTTCGCACTTATGAGAATAACATGCAGGTACCTAATACCTAATCCACACAATAGTGTGCCGCACGGACTTGTTTGCCTGGACTGGACTGTATATAAATAAATTACAATATTAGACGAGGTCACGACAAAAGAATAAATGATTTTTACGATAAGATTAGTTTGTATTATGTATTCTAGTAGCAAAGGCTTATTGTTTATTTATAAAATAGATTATGGTAAAATTATATTGGATGCATTTGATTTTATCTCAAACCCCAACTCAACTCGTTTTTAGTAAAACTTGACGGAAGGGCCTTCAGCTTTTTAAATGACACTATCAATGACCGGTTGAAGTGGCGACGCCTGGAGGACGCCTATGTCTAGCAGGGGACGCAAACCTGGTACCAAGGGCCTCATTTATAAAAATCTCGACGGTGTTTAGCAATAGGTAATGCACGAATGTAAGATTTTTGATTATAGAGCTTCACAGTTGATGATTAAAAAGAGAAGTCCGATATGAGGAAACGACAAAATATAGTGATCTCTGTACTTTATTTACAATAACTATTTACACCTATTTGTTACAAATATATTTGATATGATTTGACTTGAAATCTGATGTCAACTAAAAAACCACAGCACGGACTATAAATCTACTTACATTCATTAATTCTAACCTTAATTGAATGTTCTTAGCACCTGCATATAAAAATATATTATTGCCCTAAAATACGATATAAAATGCGATATTGTTACGCATGTTATCAAAAACTTTGCTACAGAAATCTCTCCAGTTTTGATTTATATTGTAAGCCTATGCATTCTAGTCACAGATTGTTTCATAGATATGTCGAAGGCGTTTGATCTGGTGGATCATAGAACCCTTATCATAAAATTAAACAAACTTGATATCTGACTGGCAACGTTCTAGAATTCTAATTAGGTCGAGCAAATAACTAAAATCACGAAATTTTGTGCACGTGTAACAGAAATAACTTATCAAAACAAAGGTGAATGATATACGGCGTACCTCAGGGGAGTTAATTTGGTCGGTTATTATTCCTGTACTATAAATGATATTCTTGACTTTTCCGTCCCTATAAATAAATATATTTGAATTTGTTTTAAGGAAGTCCGAAAATACAAGTAAGATTCAAATAATACTGCTTTAAGAGACGGCGGTAGGTCCCTTGGATTAAATCCTGCCTTTTTTGTACAAAGGCATATACCGAGAACTACCTAATTACCTTACTGATAAGCTATTGTGTGAATGAGGTGTTTGGTACCTTGATGCCATTAGGACGTTCTTACTTCTTTTACTTACTCAGCGCTACGTGGCCACTCGCCACGCCCCCTTTTTTGTTGTGATGTCGCGTCAAGACTGTTCTTAAATCAGTTTGTGTTTGTTCCTCATTAGAGTCACAACAGCCGTCCTGTTTGTGCAGTTTGAACTTAAAGAAGCTTTAAGTTTTTGTTAAAATCAGTTCAAAATGACTGTGCCTGGTGAGCCTCAAGATTCGGAGAGGTAATTATAATAATTTATAATTTAAATTTGCATTATCGTATTTTTAGCCCCCGCCAATGGAAAAGAGGGGTGTTATAAGTTTGCTGTGTATTTGTATATCTTTGTGTCTGTCTGTGGCATCATAGATTCATAGCTCCTAAACGGACAAACCGATTTTGATTTAGTTTCTTTTTGTTTAAAAGATGGGTTTTCTGAGGGTGTTTTTCTAAAAATCTGTTTGCCGTTTAAAGGTACTGCGCCTTTTACTCTTTAAGGCAGAGTTTCTCACCTCTAAATTATCGCAGAATTAATGTGACTAATAGTCAAGCACGCGTTATCTGCTATGATTGGTTGAATGAATTTTCAACAGCCAATCACAGCAGATAACGCGTGCTTGACAAATTGTCACATTACATACATACATAAACTCACGCCTATTCCCCATTTGTCACATTAATTCTGCGATAATTTAGAAGTGAGAAACATGGCCTAAATCGTTTTTTTTAACATTCTATTAACGAAAACATTGCGATAGCGATTCGTAAAATGTCAAAAATGTATGGGATTGACAAACGATATCGAAATGTCACGTGATCAACCGTTTACATTTCGACAATCGCCATCGCTGATAGAATGATTAGAGCTTCTAATATGGTGTCATAATTTCGTGTTTCGATAGATTGTCGATTGAAGCTCGTCTACTGCTAAGTTAATATTATTATGTAATTTAAAAGTATGAAATAAAATTTTATTTAAAAAAAAACCCGACACAAAACCCCTAAAAGGCAAATAGATCGCTGTGTAAATAAAATTAAAATTAAAATAACAACGTGCATAATTGTATTATAACTAAATAACTGCTAATAACTTGGCGGTACTGTGACGCGAGTACGAAGCTTATTTTTTACCTTTTAGAGGTTTTTGTGTCGAGAGTTTTATTGTTTTTGTAATATTGGTTTCAATAGATCTAGTACCATCCAGTTAGACGGGATCCCTTAGTTTTTTTTTCGTTCTCAGATTTCAGCAACCTACAGTAGTCACAGTGGATCTTTGTGTCTTTGAAGTTGGCTCTGTGAACCATTGCGCAATAACTAGTTTGTCATAGAGTTTACAGCAACATAGCAACTGCGCAGGATCTTACAGCCAACTTCAGAGACACAAAGATCTGCTGTGACTACTGTACCTACATTGTATTAGAGTTTTAATTGTAACAAATATTTTGTATTGGTGGATTTTCAATGTTATTAACTTTATTATTTTATTGTTTCAGATATCGAATGAAACTCGTGTATATGCTTATCAAAAACCTCTCCGACTACGTTTCCTGCTGTCCAAAGCCCAGTGAAATCGTTATTGAACAGATCCGCGATACTATCCAATTATTACTTGACAACGAGCGTGCCGAAAACGAAGATCTTGCGACTTAATAATAACAGACGCACGCGTCGACCTGCAAGGTTAAGCAGCGCTTGCTGAGGACGGTCTACTGCCGACAGGGCACGACATTTGTGTTTCCAGTTGTTATGTTGATCTCAGATCTTATTCTGATCATCTTTTAAGGGTTCCTTATTCGACAAGGAACCCAAGTGAACCCTGAACCAAAGTGCAAATTTACGTGGAAAAGTAAAAAGTTTGTGTATTGATGTAAGGGGACAACAGTTTTCGAACGGCAAAGTTAATTTTATCCGTTCGTTAGGCCAATGTTCGGTGCTTTCATTGTTTATGAACGTTAGTAAAGTTACCTATTTATTTTGGTGCATATAGCTGTTTACACGGAACCCTCTGTGCGCGAGTCAGACTCGCACTTGGCTGGTTTTTTTTAATTGAATAAACACAAGACTCAAGTAATAATGTTAATATTGTGATAAGTATGTTATTCTTTGTTTTGAGGTTATACAATTAAGGTTTAGGTTAAATAATAAACAACAATTGCTTCACGAATGTTAAATGTTACAGTGAATGAATTTATAATGTAATTTTGTTTCTCTTATATCAAGTTTAAAATATTTCTATCCAAAAAATGATTTTGATTATATCACACGAATTAATAGAGCTGATCAACAGCTGTACTTGTATTTTTTCTTTTATTTGATAATAAAATCCGTAAAATAATAACATGGTTTTATTTATTTCACCAGTTACCTAAGAAACACCCTCATAACATGTGACAGTACTTTACATTACTAGCGTTCCTTTAAAACTAGGTTAGGTTCCCAAACATTTTTTGTCACACCTCCCTACTGCCTAAAATGAAAATACCCACGCCCCCGCTTTTGTATTTATGTTTAGGTAACTAACAGTCACAAACATTTTTAAGTTAAAGAAGCGGACGGAAAAGATTAAGGAAGGAAGGGTGGGTGTTTTGGCATAAGGTTACTATGACTCCACATAATAATAATATAGGCTTAATCTAAAATCTACCGTAGAACTGTTGTACAAATGGAAACAAGGGAATAATAAATCCAAAAATCAACTGAAGGTTGATTCAGATTATTTAAATCTGCGGTTCTCTTAAAACGGTGTCCTTTAAAAGTTTAAAAGCACACCAATTTACGAAAACTGCAGATTTTTCTGTATTTTTTTTTGTATTTTTTTTATGTTATGTGAGGAAACGACATGTTCTATAACCGAAGACATGTGACATCCACCAACCCGCACTTGGCCAGCGTGGTGGATTAAGGCCCATTCCCTCTCACAGCGAGGAGGCCTGTTTCCCAGCAGTGGGAGCATTAAAAGGCTGATGATGATGATGTTAACTCTCGGTGCGTGAGTCTTACTCGCACTTGGCCGATTTCTTTTAAATATAATTTTGCCATTTAATTTCGAAATTATCTTGAGCAAATTCAAACTTAAAATATTACAACATCTCAAAATTATTATAACTGCCTTGTCACGAACAAAAAGGAAGGTGAATACGCTTATCAGTAAGGTGATTATGTAGTTCTCGGCACTGCCTTTGTTTGTAAACGAAAACCTCATCCAGGGAGGTAACTCTAATGTCACAACAATAGCCAATGTTTGCTTTTTCAAAAGCTTTTGTGTTAATTGTTAAGCCAGATTTCAATTAAAGTATTAGACTAGGTAATAACGATTATTTCAATGTAATCTATAGACCATAAATGGAACAAATCAACATGCTTTTCATTACTATTCAGGCATTTCGGCCTAGAAACTACGCTTTAAACAAAATCGATTATCTCCTTACTCTAAATGGATTTTAATTAGTTACGCATTGTTTTAGCGAGCATTGCACATGAACACAGTGTACATCTATATATTTGTTTACAAACATTTAACAGTGTGTCAAAAATAAATACCAACATTTTAATTGGTGTTTCTTATATTGAGTTGTAGCTACCTTTCTAAAATTATGTTGTGAATGACACGTGGTTTTTTAATGTTCAACCATAAGTGATAGTTTACAAATATTGTTGTTTTAAAAGGCGGCAACATCAAACAAGTTTATTTGCAAACTGTTTCTTTTACAGCCTTGGCATTTATTTCATAGGGGTCAGTAACTTCTCGGTACCCTCGTAGTCCAGAGCCTTAAAATATGTAGTTAATAATGCTTTACATTTATATTTAGTCTGGGAATAGATGTTGAGGATATCATTCAATTTATTGTATAAGTAAGGTCCGAGGAAGAAAAAGAATTGATGTGAATGTGTAGATTTTGCAATTTGGGTTTGGCATACCCTACATTTCCGGCACCTATCTAACTGGAGTTTTGGGTCGAATTTCAATAAGGAATGTTCTTTGAGCGCCGTACGCAATACGAAAGATTGCCTAACCGTAAGAACATTCAACAGTAGGCTATCGGTAGGGGAGACCAGCGCCAACCTTGAGAATTGCACGCTGTGCTCTTTTGACTTCAATCAGATAAGTCTTTGCGGCGCCTCCCCAGGATATAATGCAATAGTCTATAAGGGAATGGCACAAGGCATCGTAGACCATCTTGGTTAAGCATTGATCTATTATGATACCAAGATATTTGATATCATCAACTCGCTGAAGATTAGGACAGGAGCACCAGGAAGCGCTTGGGACACATACATGGTAGGATATGCCAAAATAGGATGGAGGCAGAAGATTTAACCAATGTGCAAAAGCAAAGTATTTGGTTTTGTTAACATTTAGTGTTAAAATATTCGCTCGCAACCATTTGCAGACTTTGCTAAAACCACTTTGAGCAGAGTTAAAAACCTCTTCCCATGTCTGCCCACAGAAAAAGAGGGCAGTATCATCAGCGAAAGTAATAATATGTCCACAGTGAAGCTGAAGATGGCAGAGGTCGTTGATATAGATCAAAAACAAAGTTGGGCCAAGTATGCTACCCTGGGTCATACCGAAATCGACACGAGCCTCATTGCTCAGCACCTGGCCTATTCGAACTCTTTGTTTTCTTTCGGTAAGGTAGTCCTGCAATAGTTTCAAAGGTACACCCCTAACACCGATCTCTTCCAGCTTTTTGAGTAGGTGCGGGATAGAGACCGTGTCAAATGCTTTAGCCAGATCGAAGAAGACAGTAATGCATTTGTTCCTTTGGTCCAAGTTAGTGATAATGGAATTTACCAGTTCATGTACTTCGTCATTGGTTCTAGATAATTTGTTAGACGACGATTAATAAGTCGTTCCAAGATCTTCGACAATGTTGGTTAGATAGAGATCGGTCTAAAATTATCAACACAGTCTCTTTCCCCTCCCCTTGTGTATTGGTTTGATGACCGCTAATTTAAAGACTCTAGGAAAATCACCCGACGCCATAGCCAGTTTGCAAATGTGTGTAATAGGAGTAGTGAGAAAATTTATATAACTCTTTAAGAACTTGCTAGATATCTGGTCGATTCCTGTGGCACACCTCTCCTTTAAGCCTTGGATAAGGAAAATACTTCTTCCTCATCAGGGGGCAGCATGACAAATGAATGAACGGGAGCGACAGTTGGAGAGTCAAATGGTGTTGGTGTGTCCTGCGATGAGTTAGTTGTTTGCTCTGCTAGCCTTCTGCCTACACCAGCAAAGAAATCATTAACACCATTTATGTACTAGTTCTTGATTTTTGGATTTAATGAGATGGGATGAAAGGTCTGGGGGTCGATCAGAGATGCTTATCGTTTAATTGCATCCCATAACTGCATTTTATTTCCTTTTGCACTCTGAATCTCGTCTCTTTCATAATGTCGTTTAGCCTTTTTGATAATACTATTACAAAAAATTCTATAACGTCTGTAGGTTTTGTTGACAATCTCATTCTCGGGACATTTTTTAAGCTTTTTGTGTAAGTTATCCCTGTTTATCATGCAGCGAAGCAATCCCTTAGTGATCCAAGGCTTACTATAACCCGCTGCCTTTTGGGAATATTTATTGAACATGAGCTATTATTTATTGCCGTAGTTATGTTCGTAACTAGCAGGTCAGTTGCAATGTTGGCGTCATTACACTCTAGGATAGGCTGTAAATTAATTTGTCAAGCGATTCAAAATCCATTTTATAAGCGGTTGTATTGCGATAATCCGGGTGAGCCTTAAGGTTTAAACTAAGGGCAACAGACTCGTGGTCTGTTATTGACGATTCAAAAACAAAGCAAGGACATTTAAATATTCATTAGAGCGTTTGTGCTGACTATTAGGGGCTATGTCGATATTTATGTCGCCGCAGTAAACAATATTTTGAACCTACTTAATTTTATTAGTTGTGAATCTATTGAGTTAATAAAGTTATTGGTGTTGGTTTGACTTGGAGGGCGGTAGATTCCGATCACACACGTATCTGTACCTATTTTAAGCAGTAAGCAGTTGGCATCGTCTAACTGGGGTTCTTCAATTGTTACTATAAGATTTTTGTTATAATAAAAAGCAACTCCTTCATTTTGCGTTCTGTGCGTCGTGGTTGATGCAAGACTGTAGTTATCGAGCTTCGGTATGGTCCGAGCTGTAGGAAGCCAACATTCAAATATAACTATAATGTCCCAATAAACGTCAGATCTTTGCAGAAGAGTGGTGAGATTAGGTATGTTACAATAACGCTACGGATATTCTGAGACAAGATATTCAGAGCGCAAACACTTGTCGATATGTATGTTGAATGTGCTTACGTCCAACCAAGGACGTGGCTTGAGGTAATTTTTCCTACAAAAACAGGCTAAAGGATATTATGAGGTATTAAGGTACTTACAGGATACTTGGAACACTGCCTGGAGTCGGGTGATCACCACACTTGTCCACTTAAGCCTATTTCACGATAGTTTTTCTTCGCGCAAGCGAATTTGAGCCGGCCGGCTTTGCAATCGAGTTTTTAACTGAATGGTTTTGTTGCCCGCCGTAAGATGGCGGGGTGGATAGATTGTCTTTGCTGCACTCAGAGGTGTATGAGTGCGTTTTGGCGGCGAATTTGAAATTTATAGATAAAGGAAAGGATGGGACTAGGAAATTCATCCCAAAGCCTGTTCATATGTGTTTACATCGTTGATGTCGCAAGAAAATGATTTAGCTACCTGGAAATGGCATTGGCCAGCATTAGCCTGGAATAATCATTATTTACTTATTATATCAATTAGTTAAACTATTAGTATTGGGCTAATATTAATAACTAGGTTAATAGCGCTAATTAATGTTTTGTCAGTAAGTTTTAGCTATGGTAATATAAATTTCGAAAGTGACGAAGACAAGCATGAAAATGAAGATTCACCGCAATGGAAAATACTGGTAACCATTTTGGCCCAAAAAGTAAAAACTTATTGCTGACCTAGGTAATATTAAAGTACTGTTAGTTCTACTAGATACGACTGGGGATCGAACCCAGGCCCTGACACTCAACAGTTACGCTTGCGACTAGTAAACCAAAAAGTCGTTTTGGTTAAAAACGTAATCTTATGAAAATGTATCAACTCATTTCAGATCGTCGACCTTTACGAATAAAAAAAATTATAATTAATTTTTGAGATAAATTAAAATGCAGCAAATTAATTATAAAACACTTTATTTACATACAATCAATAACTTTTTTCTACATAATATTTACTAAAAGAACGTCCAATTCATTGAAATTAAATACAATAAGAACGTCAAATTCATAGAAATCACATACAACAACAATCAATCAATTAGCGCAGAGAGAATCTCGAGGAATTCGTCCACAAAACGAAGTTCCCTGGGCGTCCTGAGCTTTCCAAAATCTGTACCTGTCTCAGCGAGGGTTTCGAAAGCGATCTCCACGAGGTCATCTCGAAATCTGAAACAATAAATGAATAACGTTAATAACATGATAAGTAAAATTCGCACGGACAAAATATTCGTCTAAATTTAATGTGTAGGAAAAACATGTAGGTTTGTTGTTGTCGTTTTTTTAAATCGACAATCAAAAGGTTCTCAATTTTTTTACATAATATGACCACGCATAACATTTTATAGAGGAATCGGATTGTTTTTATGGCAAAGAGTCTACCTCGAAATTATACAAAGACCCTGCAAGAAATAATAAACTCCGATATAAGCATACTAGAAAAGTACAAACACATGGATAAACACCTATCATATTCACCAATAAATAAGGTAAATATAGTCAAGGAAACAAAGTTACCAAAAACACTAATAGCAGATAAACAAAACAGTAAAAACAACTAAAAGATGATATCAAGCCAAAGCTGATATGAAATAAATTGGGAGAATTGTATACTATTTTTATCCATAAGAAAGGAAAACTAGACTTAATTGGTTATTACAGACCAATAAGCCTTATTTCGAACGTTTACAAATACGTTGGACGAAAGTTAACCGATAGAGCAGGCAGGATTCCGAAAGAGCTACACTAACTATTGATCATATTCATACAATTAAGCAAGTTATGGAAAAATACAATGAATATCAGATCAGAAGCCAATAGATACACACAATACATCGTCTTTATCGATTATTCCAAGGTACTCGACAGCCTGAATCGCAAACACACCTTAGACAAGTGACATTCAATCAACGAAAGCGTGGCGATAGCGATTGGAAATCTGACCAGATGGAGGAGGCTGACATCGAATGACAATTGTCTAGAGCACAAATATAAATCTAACTAGATAACACAAGGCCCTCGCTCTGTATGAAAAGAAAGCGTGCCACTTTTTCACACACAATTTATAAACAAATTTACTTAGCAATGAAAGAAAACATTTCGAATGCCTCGGCCAACTTTTTCTATACAGTCTTTACAGCTTAATATGGCACAAAAAGGCATTTTTCTAGATTTCGATGGATTTCCGGTGCCGATAATGCTAAATGAAAAGCTCAGATTACGATCATTGATCGTAATTTTAATCCGTATTTTGACACGCGAAGTACATACAATCGCGTCATCTAGTTAGATTTATATCTGTGGTCTAGAGCCTCTGGTACGCCTTAACCATTTGAGATTCGCTGACAATATAATCCTATTAGAATAATGCCCCAAGAAATTAGAAATCATGATAAAAACTCTAGCAGACATGAGCAGAGAAGTAGGGCCAGAAATGAATGACATGCAAACATGGAACATGCATGCTGTGTCTATCGCATCATATTGTACACTTAGTTTATATTATTGCTTGTATTATAAGTTTGTTATTAGTGTAGCAATTGTAGATAGGCCAATAAATAAATAAAAATAAATGGAAGTTAATGATAAGAAATATGAATATAAAAGAGAATATGTTTATATATGACAAATTATCTCCCCACATGATGCAATTTTCAAGACAGTTAACAAAAGAATAGCCGCCCGGTGGAAAAATATTGGTCCCTGAAAGCATTAATGAAGAGCAAATCATGCATAACAAAAGGAAGACTTTCAAAAGTTGGATGTTTAACATATGGATGTGACACTTGCTCGCTTACTGACATACATAGGGACAAACTAGCAAAATATCAGAGGGCAATGGAGAGAAGCATGCTAGGAGTGAAATTACGGGACAAAATCTTAAATTCAGAGATACGAAGGAATACTAAAGTTACGGACACATAAACTCACATCGATCATTTCAAATGGAGCTGGACAGGACACATGCTTCGAGGTAAAATAAACAAAAAGTCCAAAAACACAATGGGAAGACGATCTCCGCAACTTTGGGGCCTTAATGGAATAGAGTTACAGAGGACAGAGTACAAATGAGAGAGTTAGAGGAGGCCTATGTCAACAGGCTCACCGAACTATGAGACATCTTATAACTAGCACCTATAAATATTTTTTATTAAAGAATTATGCTGATGTATCAAAATTTCAATAATATTTTTTATTATTAAACCTCGAAGTTGATCCCATTTAAATTTGAAAAATCAAGTCCGGGATGGATTTAAATTTGAAAAATCAAGTCAGGGCAGTAAAAAAGGATTGATTGATAATTTTCCTACTCATCATTCAATTGTGAATTGAATCTGTTGAAATTAAGCAAACTGAAAAACGAAAAATAAAACCTATGATAACAAAAAAAAAACGGATGACAAAACAAATTGAGATGCAAAAAATATAAAAACATACATTTTAGGCTTGAGTTTAATTTTTGTGGCGGCGCAAAACAAACAATTAACGAAGATCAACCTAGCTACAATACAATTCTACGTTTTACGTAATTAATTTGCATGTTTGTTCATATTTTAGGTTTTATTTTATTTTTTGCTTTTCATTTCGTTTTTTCGTCGGTTCTATTCTTATTATCAATTAGGGTTTTTCCAACCATATTGGGGTCGGGGTCGAATTTAACCATTATCACATGAATAATATGATAAAATATTATTTATTTACCGTAAAGCGTGGAGAAGTTTGAAGCAATCTTCAGCATAGCTGATGCCTTCGAGCGTCCCACGACGTATCTCAATGTCGGTGAGGCAATCCAGAAGCACGTAGTATAGCTCGCATCGAAATCTGAAACAATAAGAGAATAACGTTATAAATAATGTTCACCAGGGCATAGTATTCAACCAAATTAAAAGTTTTGGACAAATAAATATGTTGGTTATTTAAAGTTTTAAGACTACATATAATAATATACAGTTTGCGGTAATCTGAGAAAAATGTGTGACAATTACCAAAAAAAAAACGGTTCATCCCAATCAATCTGCCTAGCTTTGCCAAACTTTATTGGTGACGGCTTCCAATTTAATAGGATGCAGCTAGATAATGGATAAAAACTAAAATTACAAAAATAATATAGTATAATCTTAATCTAATTTATAAAACTTATAAATTACCTTTCTAAATCTGCAGGTGCTGGTAACGGAATTTTGGAAGGACTTAAGGTAAGTTACTCAAATAGGACGGATGTTATGGCTATAGCAGCTTTATGGCGCACATACACTAAATGTCAACTGATTTTCATAACACAAAAATTTCACCTTGCCCTAGACGATAGACGCTTAGGGCTAGGTGGGGATTCCAATATTCCTTCTCTTTCGCACTTATGAGAATAACATGCAGGTACCTAATACCTAATCCACACAATAGTGTGCCGCAAATAATAAATGATTTTTACGATAAGATTAGTTTGTATTATGTATTCTAGTAGCAAAGGCTTATTGTTTATTTGTAAAATAGATTATGTTAAAATTATATTGGATGCATTTGAATTTATCTCAAACACCAACTCAACTCGTTTTTAGTAAAACTTGACGGAAGGGCCTTCAGCTTTTTAAATGACACTATCAATGACCGGTTGAAGTGGCGACGCCTGGAGGACGCCTATGTCTAGCAGGGGACGCAAACCTGATACCAAGGGCCTCATTTATAAAAATCTCGACGGTGTTTAGCAATAGGTAATGCACGAATGTAAGATTTTTGATTATAGAGCTTCACAGTTGATGATTAAAAAGAGAAGTCCGATATGAGGAAACGACAAAATATAGTGATCTCTGTACTTTATTTACAATAACTATTTACACCTACCTACCTAATATATTTGTGTTACAAATATATTTGATATGATTTGACTTGAAATCTGATGTCAACTAAAAAACCACAGCACGGACTATAAATCTACTAACATTCATTAATTCTAACCTTAATTGAATGTTCTTAGCACCTGAATACGATACGATATAAAATGCGATATTGTTACGCATGTTATCAAAAACTTTGCTACAGAAATCTCACCAGTTTTGATTTATATTTTAAGCCTATGCATTCCAGTCACAGATTGTTTCATGGATATGTCGAAGGCGTTTGATCTGGTCGATCATAGAACCCTTTACATAAAATTAAACAAACTTGAAATCTGACTGGCAACGTTCTAGAATTCTAATTAGGTCGAGCAAATAACTAAAATCACGAAATTTTGTGCACGTGTAACAGAAATAACTTATCAAAACAAAGGTGAATGATATACGGCGTACCTCAGGGGAATTAATTTGGTCGGTTATTATTCCTGTACTATAAATGGACTGTCATTCTGAACTTCGACAGTTAATTATTTCGACACAGTCTCAATTTCGAAAAACAGTAGTTCGACTACTCATTGCTTCGACAGAACATATATTCGACTAGCATTAGTTCGACAGATTATACTTCGACAACACACATCTTCGAAAAACACTACTTCGACAGAACCCTACTTCGATATGCACTTGTTCGGCGGATCTCTATTTCGACGGAACATACCTTCGACATAATACTGCTCTGAAATGTGACAATACGATCACGTGTCGGAGTTTCGGACTAAAGTGGCTGCCGATTCGGCGTCGTCGAGATACCCATATCCTATCTCTTCTCTATACTATCCTACACAATCCTAATTCTCGTCAATACCTTCGTGAACGCTTTGAGTACTTTTCCCGAAGGGTAAACCCTGTCGCACTTCCACTTCTCTTCTCCTTCGTACCCCACGTCACACTTCCAGCCGCTATGACGGCTCCTTCTCTGTTACTGCAGTGCGTCTCTGGAACTCTCTTCCACATTCCCTACGCGACAGCCCTTCTCTGAATGTCTTCAAGAGGAAAATCAAGGATAATTTTCTTTCGGAATGACATAATATAAGTATATGTAAATCAAATTTATTATCACCCTATGTTGTAAATGTATTTTTTTGTGTACAATAAAGAATTGAGAATAATATTTGAATTTCGCTATAAGGTACCTAAAAGGTATAAAATAAAAACATAAATAATAATCAATTATGTTTTTAATTATAATGTCACAAATCTTTGTACAGTTTAATCATTTCTTCAGATTTAATCAGCGACATTGTACTTAAATAACAAATATACTTAACTAACTTACTTAACTTAAATAACAATATAACAAATGTATTTAAATAATAATACTTAAATAAAAAAATATAAACTAACTAAGCCGAATAATAAACATGTCTAAAATATGGCATCGTAACACTACTCCACATCGCTGTCCAATGGCATTGTGGTTATTATGGCAATGCTTGTCCTCTGACCAAGATAAAAGGCAACTTTTGGGTCACGTGAAGTGTCAACTAGGCGTTTATGCAGATCTTTGAATAATGGGTGAGCACTCGGACCCCACGGACCAAAAGTTTCAACCCCAAACGGCTCGAAAATATAACTACCGATAAGGTTATTATATTTCCACCACTTGAGGATATCTGCAGTCGTAGCGGCAGCGCCAGCACAGCACAACGAGGTAGGAACATGAGATGGCGCAAGAGTATCGTCGCAAGTCGCGCCCCACACTAAAGGCATACCCATCTTCCATGGAAACAAAGTCCTCGGACTTTGAATCCTACTCGCACTTGATTGGTTCTTTTTTTTTGCGTAATGTCTCGCACCTTTTTGACTCCTACAGACTCGAATAACCCAGCCTTCAAGAAGTGTAACCATTACATAAATTGTACATGCTGAAATCGGAAAGCCTGATTTTCGAGCGAGAGTAGAGTAGCTTCACACATGCAAAAAATAATAGGCAAGAAGGTAGTGTAGTCGATCATACTCGATTTTTTTCGAAAGAAATATGTTTTTCGGCAATAAATGTATACGGGCCTCATTATCCTAATGTGCCCAGGGCCTCCAATAGGTTAAAGACTGCCCTGCCTCATCGGTTTTGTTTTCTTTCTTTTGGATTGGTCACTGGCTGCCTACAACTTTTTGATAGCTTCATATAAAGCGAAATTCAATTATTATTGTCACATTTCAGAGCAGTATTATGTCGAAGGTATGTTCCGTCGAAATAGAGATCCGCCGAACAAGTGCATATCGAAGTAGGGTTCTGTCGAAGTAGTGTTTTTCGAAGATGTGTGTTGTCGAAGTATAATCTGTCGAACTAATGCTAGTCGAATATATATTCTGTCGAAGCAATGAGTAGTCGAACTACTGTTTTTCGAAATTGAGACTGTGTCGAAATAATTAACTGTCGAAGTTCAGAATGACAGTCCTATAAATGATATTCTTGACTTTTCCGTCCCTATAAATAAATATATTTGAATTTGTTTTAAGGAAGTCCGAAAATACAAGTAAGATTCAAATAATACTGCTTTAAGAGACGGCGGTAGGTCCCTTGGATTAAATCCTACCTTTTTTTGTACAAATGCATATACCGAGAACTACCTAATTACCTTACTGATAAGCTATTGTGTGAATGAGGTGTTTGGTACCTTGATGCCATTAGGACGTTCTTACTTCTCTTACTTACTCAGCGCTACGTGGCCACTCGCCACGCCCCCTTTTTTGGTGTGATGTCGCGTCAAGTCTGTTCTTAAATCAGTTTGTGTTTGTTCCCCATTAGAGTCACAACAGCCGTCCTGTTTGTGCAGTTTGAACTTAAAGAAGCTTTAAGTTTTTGTTAAAATCAGTTCAAAATGACTGTGCCTGGTGAGCCTCAAGATTCGGAGAGGTAATTATAATAATTTATAATTTAAATTTGCATTATCGTATTTTTAGCCCCCGCCAATGGAAAAGAGGGGTGTTATAAGTTTGCTGTGTATTTGTATATCTTTGTGTCTGTCTGTGGCATCATAGATTCATAGCTCCTAAACGGACAAACCGATTTTGATTTAGTTTCTTTTTGTTTAAAAGATGGGTTTTCTGAGGGTGTTTTTAGTTATGTTTGATAAAAATCTGTTTGCCGTTTAAAGGTACTGCGCCTTTTACTCTTTAAGGCAGAGTTTCTCACCTCTAAATTATCGCAGAATTAATGTGACTAATTGACAAGCACGCGTTATCTGCTATGATTGGTTGAATGAATTTTCAACAGCTATGATTGGTTGAATGACCTACCAAGTGCAACTAAGGAACCTATGACTTTATTTGCTGATGACAGTACTGTAACAATAGCACCCAATAATTTATCTGACTATAATTTTGACGCAAATAATTCATTAAACTCTATAATTACCTGGCTTAGCAATAATAATTTGAAAATTAATCTCCATAAAACTAACATAATGCATTTTAGACAACGGGAAAAATTACATAATTTATCAAAATTAAATTTATCTTACAATGACAATATTATACAAGAAGCAGATACAGCCCGATTTCTGGGCTTAATCATTGATCCACAATTAAATTGGAAAACCCAGGTTAATGTACTTTGTAAAAAAATCAGCAGCTCGTCGTTTGCCCTGTATAAGCTTGCTCCTACTGTCAATGCAAATACTTTACTGACGGCCTATTACGGACTTGTGGAATCTTTGTTGAGATTTGGGATTATTTTCTGGGGTAATTCAACGAACAAAGACACAGTGTTCAAAGCACAGAAGCGTTGTGTACGGGCTATGTTTCGGTTACAAACTATGGACAGTTGCAGACCGATGTTCATAAAGCACAGAATTTTAACACTTCCGTCACTCTATATATTGGAAATGGCTATATTTGTAAAAAGTAATCCTCAGTGGTTTCCGCTTTTGTCAAAAAATTCGGATAGAAATAGACGTGAGCAGTATAGACTTTGGGTGCAGTCACACTCGGCCAAAACAGCACTTCTGAAGAAAAGTGTTGTATGCATGGCGCCAGTAATATACAATAAAATTCCGAATGACATAAAGCAATTAAATTTTAATTTATTTAAGAAAACACTTAAAAATCTACTTACTGATAGGTGCTACTATAACATTGTTGATTTCTTAAATGATAAATTTTGAATTTGATTTAATTTTATTCTATATTGACATAGTTTGTATGTAATTAATATTGACTACATTTTGTACTGACTCTGATTGTATGTTGAAATATTTATAACATTTTGCACTGACTCAATTTTTTTAATATGAAACTGACATTAATTTATTCAATTTATAATTGCCATTTTAATTTTAATGAATAACATATTATATTCATTTTGTACGCCGAGTGAGGCAAAACATGTTGGTCCGGTAAAATTATGTTCCATCTATATGTGCATATTCATGTATCATGTTACACATGTTTAAACAAATAAATTTATCTTTATCTTTATCTTTAATCACAGCAGATAACGCGTGCTTGACAAATTGTCACATTACATACATACATAAACTCACGCCTTTGCCACATTTGTCACATTAATTCTGCGATAATTTAGAAGTGAGAAACACGGCCTAAATAATTTTTTTTAACATTCTATTAACGAAAACATTGCGATAGCGATTCGTAAAATGTCAAAAATGTATGGGATTGACAAACGATATCGAAATGTCACGTGATCAACCATTTACATTTCGACAATCGGCATCGCTGATAGAATGATTAGAGCTTCTAATATGGTGTCATAATTTCGTGTTTCGATAAATTGTCGATTGAAGCTCGTCTACTGCTAAGTTAATATTATTATGTAATTTAAAAGTATGAAATAAAATTTTATTTAAAAAAAAACTCGACACAAAACCCCTAAAAGGCAAATAGATCGCTGTGTAAATAAAATTAAAATTAAAATAACAACGTGCAAAATTGTATTATAACTAAATAACTGCTATTAACTTGGCGGTACTGTGACGCGAGTACGAAGCTTATTTTTTACCTTTTAGAGGTTTTTGTGTCGAGAGTTTTATTGTTTTTGTAATATTGGTTTCAATAGATCTAGTACCATCCAGTTAGACGGGATCCAAACAAACTGCTAAGCCTTTTCTCAACTAGCAGTCTCGCTTTTTCTGGCTTAGCAGTTTGATTGGTTCGAATCGATTTTCTTTAGTTAATTGTCCCTTAGTTTTTTTTTCGTTCTCAGATTTTAGCAACCTACAGTAGTCACAGTGGATCTTTGTGTCTTTGAAGTTGGCTCTGTGAACCATTGCGCAATAACTAGTTTGTCATAGAGTTTACAGCATACAGTAAGCGAGATAGGATGTTGCGACAAACGTAAGCGTGTGAAAGAGGCAGTTATACAATGCTATATTTTAATTCAACATTGATACAAACATAGCAACTGCGCAGGATCTTACAGCCAACTTCAGAGACACAAAGATCTGCTGTGATTACTGTACCTACATTGTATTAGAGTTTTAATTTAAACAAATATTTTGTATTGGTGGATTTTCAATGTTATTAACTTTATTATTTTATTGTTTCAGATATCGAATGAAACTCGTGTATATGCTTATCAAAAACCTCTCCGACTACGTTTCCTGCTGTCCAAAGCCCAGTGAAATCGTTATTGAACAGATCCGCGATACTATCCAATTATTACTTGACAACGAGCGTGCCGAAAACGAAGATCTTGCGACTCAATAATAACAGACGCACGCGTCGACCTGCAAGGTTAAGCAGCGCTTGCTGAGGACGGTCTACTGCCGACAGGGCACGACATTTGTGTTTCCAGTTGTTATGTTGATCTCAGATCTTATTCTGATCATCTTTTAAGGGTTCCTTATTCGACAAGGAACCCAAGTGAACCCTGAACCAAAGTGCAAGTTTACGTGGAAAAGTAAAAATTTTGTGTATTGATGTAAGGGGACAACAGTTTTCGAACGGCAAAGTTAATTTTATCCGTTCGTTAGGCCAATGTTCGGTGCTTTCATTGTTTATGAACGTTAGTAAAGTTACCTATTTATTTTGGTGCATATAGCTGTTTACACGGAACCCTCTGTGCGCGAGTCAGACTCGCACTTGGCTGGTTTTTTTTAATTAAATAAACACAAGGCTCAAGTAGTAATGTTAATATTGTGATAAGTATGTTATTCTTTGTTTTGAGGTTATACAATTAAGGTTTAGGTTAAATAATAAACAACAATTGCTTCACGAATGTTAAATGTTACAGTGAATGAATTTATAATGTAATTTTGTTTCTCTTATAGCAAGTTTAAAATATTTCTATCCAAAAAATGATTTTGATTGTATCACACGAATTAATAGAGCTGATCCACAGTTGTACTTGTATTTTTTCTTTTATTTGATAATAAAATCCGTATAATAATAACATGGTTTTATTTATTTCACCAGTTACCTAAGAAACAACCTCATAACATGTGACAGTATTTTACATTACTAGCGTTCCTTTAAAACTAGGTTAGGTTCCCAAACATTTTTTGTCACACCTCCCTACTGCCTAAAATGAAAATACTCACGCCCCCGCTTTTGTATTTATGTTTAGGTAACTAACAGTCACAAACATTCTTAAGTTAAAGAAGCGGACGGAAAAGATTAAGGAAGGAAGGGTGGGTGTTTTGGCATAAGGTTACTATGACTCCACATAATAATAATATAGGCTTAATCTAAAATCTACCGTAGAACTGTTGTACAAATGGAAACAAGGGAATAATAAATCCAAAAATCAACTGAAGGTTGATTCAGATGATTAAAATCTGCGGTTCTCTTAAAACGGTGTCCTTTAAAAGTTTAAAAGCACACCATTTTACGAAAACTGCAGATTTTTCTGTATTATTTTTTGTAATTTTTTATGTTATGTGAGGAAACAACATGTTCTATAACCGAAGACATGTGACATCCACCAACCCGCACTGGGCCAGCGTGGTGGATTAAGGCCCATTTATTGAAGATTGAGTGAAAGACCGTGAGATACAGTTGTGAAATGTTTTATTTTGATCAATGATCAACAATTAAGCAGAAGAACAATATTACTTTTAGAATTTATAATGCAACAAAACCGTCTTGTAGTAATCTTGAAGATGAGAGAGCACAGACAATGAAAAACATTTTTTTTTTTTATATCAAAACGACCATAGGCAATATTATTATTTTCTTGTGTTGTCATCAACACCGTCCCTCGACACAAGAAAGCCAGTAAAAAACAACAATTTGGATTATTCAAAAACAAGACTGATACTCTTTTACATTAAGCTAAACAGAAAATATCAAATTTTAACTTAGTCACTTTTACATCATGCATCTACCAGAAAATTATGAACTTATGTGTTACAGTTTTATATCTTAATCTTTACAGGATAATAACAATTGTTTTACTTTATAACTATGTACTGTGCTCACTTCCATCTATTTAAGTTGAACTTATACAATCTAAACTTAGAGTTAAAACAAAAATATACTTTTATTTAAAAGTTAAACATATCTACTTATATTAATTTTAATTATCCCCTTAATTTAACAAATGTAGGACCTGACAAGGGTTTGGTGATTAAATCAGCTATTTGTTCTGATGTTCCTATATAATTTAACCTTATTATCCCATCTGCAATTTTCTCACGAATAAAATGGTGTTTGATGTCAATGTGTTTCATTCTTTTATGCAAAACCGGATTTTTAGCTACTTTAATGGAACTTTGATTATCCTCAAACATTAATACATAATCAATATCAATCGAAAAATCACTTAAAAGTTGTTTGAGCCAACAAGCTTCTGCAGTAGCCATGCTGAGTGCCATGTACTCTGCTTCAGTTGAAGACAGGGCTACAGATGGCTGCTTTCTCGTACACCATGAAATAGGGCAACCAAATACTTTAAAAACAAATCCAGCTGTTGACCGTCTATCAACTAAATCACCTCCCCAGTCAGAATCTACATATCCAACAACAATAGCATCATTAGTATTATTTCTTAAACTTAAAAGACTAAACTTAAATCTAATGTACCCTTAATATACCTAAGAATCCTCTTTAACGTACTCCACAACTCTTCACTAGCACATTTTTGAAAACGACTTAATATTGAAACACTTGCACATAAATCAGGTCTACTACCTAATACTGCATACAATAAACAACCTATTAATTGTCTGCATCTTGTCTCTAACTCTTGAGTTTCTGAGTTTTCTCTTAAAAGACTATCAGTCCTGAATTTTGAATCCATGGGTGTAGCAATAGTTTTACAATCTGACATGTTATTTTTTTGTAAAATCTGTTTTAGGAATGCTTCCTGATTAATTTTTAAGACACCATTAGTTACATCCTGCTTGATAGAAATACCTAAAAAGTAGTTTGCTAAACCCAAGTCTTTCATACAAAAATGTTTCTTTAACAATTTTTTAGTATTATTCACACATTCAGTATCCGTCCCTGCAAGCAATAAATCATCGACATACAGTAATAAATAAACCACCCTTCCATTATATTGTTTTACATAAAGACCATAATCTGTTTTACATTGTTTGAAACCTTCCGACAATATAACTGAATTAAATTTGTCATTCCAGTTTTTGGGTGAGCTCTTTAGCCCATGCAATGATTTTTTAAGTTTACATATCATATCACCATGAGAATATCCCTCTGGTAATGACAAATATATCTCATCTTTAATATCACCATGAAGGAAAGCACTTTTGACATCCATTTGGTGTACTAACATACCTTTTTGATTACATATGGCTAATAGAGTACGGACAGTTGGAAGTTTAGCTACTGCTGCAAATAAATCATCATCAATAAAATCAGTTTGTTGAAAGCCCCTAGCCACGAGCCTAGCCTTGTAACTAGTAATATTACCTTGATCATCAAGTTTTCTTTTAAATACCCATTTGCTTTCAATAACTTTACAATCTACAGGTTTTGGCACTAACTCCCACGTATTGTTTTGATTTAAACTATCTATCTCCTCATCCATAGCAACTTTCCAATTTATTTTCTCAGTACTTTTCATGGCTTCTTCATACGTATTAGGATTATTTTCAATATAACTTAATAAGCATGTATAATCTGTACTGTAATGCTCATGCCATTTAGGCTTCCTAATCTGGTTTCTTGGTCTTAATTTTCTTATTTGTTCTTCCTGAGTTTGACCTTCAGGATTTGTATCAATAAAACCTTCTACAGATTCATTACTGGACTCAACATTTGGAGTATTATTTAAGTTTTGACTTGACAGTTCACTAATAACTGGTACCTCACTCTGTATTGACCTATCCATACTATTTGCATCCTGTGCATCACCATCAACATTATTTATTTCTTCCAATGGTTGTTCATTATTATTTTCTACTAAGATTTCTATTTCGCTATCAGGTATTTTATATTTAGGGTAACTATCACTATCTTTAACAAAAACTACATCTCTTTTAATTTCTACTTTATTTTCTTCCTTGTAATAAATCCTATAACCTTTTGTTTCCTCACCATAACCTACAAAATATCCTTTCTTTCCTTTTGGGTCCAATTTTCTTCTTTTCTCTTTAGGCACATGACTGACTACTATACTGCCGAATTTTTGTAAACTGTTTATGTCAAACTTCCTACCTGACCAACATTCATATGGTGTTTTATCAGTATTTTTATTTTTAATGTAAGTTCTATTTAAATTATACACAGCTGTACTAACAGCTTCAGCCCATAAACTCTTATCTAGGTTAGACTGAATCAACATAGTTCTAGCAGCTTCTATAATAGTTCGCATTTCTCTTTCAACTTTTCCATTTTGTTCCGGTGTATAGATTACTGTAGTTTGGTGTTGTATGCCTTTATTTTTTAAAAATGACCCTAATGTTTTATTTAAAAATTCTGTCCCATTATCTGTCCTTAAGACCTTTACTTTATTACTAGTTGTTACTTCAGCCTGAATGATGAAATTTTTTATTTTACTTGGTACTTCAGATTTATGTTCCATAAAATAAACTTTCCTATATTTAGAGAAATCATCTTTAATAACCAATATGTACCTTGACCGCCAACAGAGGCCACTTCCATCGGTCCGCACACATCAGCATGTAAGATCTCACAACACATACTTGTTTTAGTTATACGAGTACTTATAGGAAAAGGTAAGCGATGACATTTTCCTTCCATACATGCAACACATGAATCATCAGAATCAACAAATTCTATGTTATTGTTTTTTAGCACTGACCGACAGTAATCATAATTTTGGTGAGCCAACCTCTCATGCCAATCCTTAAGAATATTGGTCTTAACCTGAGTGGTTACATTTATATTGCATGGAGAGTCAAAGATGAACTGCATTACATAGAACTTATCTACACATTTACCAACTGAACAAACTACATTATTTTTAATAAATTCACATTTTTTACCTGTTATTTTAAACATATAACCATTTTCTACAGCTTTAGTAACAGAGAATAAATTTACCTTAAGTTCAGGAACATATAGTACTTTATTTAGCGAAGACACAACATATTCATTACCATCATAAGCCTTTAGAAGTATTTGTCCGATACCTTCAACTTTTAGTTTCCTTCCATCTCCGACTATTACATATCTTCTGGCATTGATACCAGAAAGGCTGAAAAAAAGAGATTTATTATGGGTCATGTGGTCACTTGCACCACTGTCTACTATCCATTCATCTATGCTGGAGTTACGACCAATAAAAGCACTTGAGATGTAAGCATTTCCTTTGGTATCCTTTGTGCTATTTCCTTTATTTCCCCTTGAATTACTGTATTTATTTTCTTTCCAATTACTTCCATTATTTTCTTTTGAATTATTTCCTTTTTCTTTGTTCTTCTTAAAGTAACTCTGTTCTATTGTATGTCCAAGCTTTTTGCAGTAAGAACATGTTTTGTTATTTCTACAGTTACTCTTTTTGTGTCCAATTTTACCACATTTATAACACTTCATATTTTTCACTGATAAGGCAACGGGCTCCTCAATTTCTTTCATACGTTCTTCCTCAATGAGTAACCTTGCTTGCAAGTCATTTAATGTTTGTAATTCATGAAGAACACTTTTCCAAGCCGAAATAAAGTATTTGTATTGAGGTGGTAAGGTCATTATTGCTTTTGTAATTATCATTTTGTCAGAAATAGATTCACCTAGTTGTTTCAGTTGATTTGCCATTTGTTCTACTGTACTAAACAACTTCGCTATACCACCAGCCTCGTATTTATATTTCATGAATCTTTCTTGCATCAAGTGAACGCTCGTTGAGCTTTTAAGTTCGTATATGCTGGACAATTTGTTCCACATTTCTGCCGCCGAGCAACATGTTATTAAGTGTTGCATGACGTTTTCTGTTACTCTCGACACGATGTGTGTTTGTGCTTAAAATATATGGTGTAATATTACATACAATAAGGAAATACAAGGAAAGACGATGAAAAAGATAAAATATTATACAACAAATTCTAAAGGTTTAGTTATTAGATTTTTAGTAAGTAACAGAGTGAGCATGAAGAAAGTAAGTTTGTGTTTGTGTGTGATGTTGTGTGTTGTGGGAATGTTCTTAGAATGAGGTGTGAGTATGCGCAATGGTTAAAGGAGCAAATCAGCTGAGAGGATGTTTCGTTTGACAAGCCTTGGCATTTATTTCATAGGGGTCAGTAACTTCTCGGTACCCTCGTAGTCCAGAGCCTTAAGAAATTTTCTTAAGAAATGTAGTTAATAATGCTGGGAATAGATGTTATGGATATCATTCAATTTATTGTATAAGTAAGGTCCGAGGAAGAAAAATAATTAATGTGAATGTGTAGATTTTGCAATTTGGGTTTGGCATACCCTACATTTCCGGCACCTATCCAACTGGAGTTTTGGGTCGAATTTCAATAAGGAATGTTCTTTGAGCGCCGTACGCAATACCAAAGTTTGCCTAACCGTAAGAACATCCCAATCCTTGAAAAGTTCCTAGAAAACAGTAGGATATCGGTAGGGGAGACCAGCGCCAACCTTGAGAATTGCACGCTGTGCTCTTTCGACTTCAATCAGATAAGTCTTTGCGGCGCCTCCCCAGGATATAATGCAATAGTCTATAAGGGAATGGCACAAGGCATCGTAGACCATCTTGGTTAAGCATTGATCTATTATGATACCAAGATATTTGATATCATCAACTCGCTGAAGATTAGGACAGGAGCACCAGGAAGCGCTTGGGAGACATACATGGTAGGATATGCCAAAATAGGATGGGGGCAGAAGATTTAACCTATGTGCAAAAGCAAAGTATTTGGTTTTGTTAACATTTAGTGTTAAAATATTCGCTCGCAACCATTTGCAGACTTTGCTAAAACCACTTTGAGCAGAGTTAAAAACCTCTTCCCATGTCTGCCCACAGAAAAAGAGGGCAGTATCATCAGCGAAAGTAATAATATGTCCACAGTGAAGCTGAAGACGGCAGAGGTCGTTGATATAGATCAAAAACAAAGTTGGGCCAAGTATGCTACCCTGGGGCATACCGAAATCGACACGAGCCTCATTGCTCAGCACCTGGCCTATTCGAACTCTTTGTTTTCTTTCGGTAAGGTAGTCCTGCAATAGTTTCAAAGGTACACCCCTAACACCGATCTCTTCCAGCTTTTTGAGTAGGTGCGGGATAGAGACCGTGTCAAATGCTTTAGCCAGATCGAAGAAGACAGTAATGCATTTGTTCCTTTGGTCCAAGTTAGTGATAATGGAATTTACCAGTTCATGTACTTCGTCATTGGTTGACTTATCACGTCGAAAACCAAATTGGGCAGGCGAAGATTATTAGCTTCTAGATAATTTGTTAGACGACGATTAATAAGTCGTTCCAAGATCTTCGACAATGTTGGTAAGATAGAGATCGGTCTAAAATTATCAACACAGTCTCGTTTCCCTCCCCTTGTGTATTGGTTTGATGACCGCTAATTTAAAGACTCTAGGAAAATCACCCGACGCCATAGCCAGTTTGCAAATGTGTGTAATAGGAGTTGTGAGAAAATTTATATAACTCTTTAAGAACTTGCTAGATATCTGGTCGATTCCTGTGGCACACCTCTCCTTTAAGCCTTGGATAAGGAAAATACTTCTTCCTCATGAGGGGGCAGCATGACAAATGAATGAACGGGAGCGACAGTTGGAGAGTCAAATGGTGTTGGTGTGTCCTGTGGTGTTAGTTGTTTGCTCTGCTAGCCTTCTGCCTACACCAGCAAAGAAATCATTAACACCATTTATGTACTAGTTCTTGATTTTTGGATTTAATGAGATGGGATGAAAGGTCTGGGGGTCGATCAGAGATGCTGATCGTTTAATTGCATCCCATAACTGCATTTTATTTCCTTTTGCACTCTGAATCTCGTCTCTTTCATAATGTCGTTTAGCCTTTTTGATAATACTATTACAAAAATTTCTATAACGTCTGTAGGTTTTGTTGACTATCGTGAAATAGATGATCCAAGGCTTACTAACCCGCTGCTTTTTGGGAATGTTTATTGAACATGAGCTATTATTTATTGCCGTAGATTGGTTCGTAACTAGCAGGTCAGTTGCAATGTTGGCGTCATTACACTCTAGGATAGGCTGTAAATTAATTTGTCAAGCGATTCAAAATCCATTTTATAAGCGGTTGTATTGCGATAATCCGGGTGAGCCTTAAGGTTTAAACTTAGGGCAACAGACTCGTGGTCTGTTATTGACGATTCAAAAACAAAGCACTTCGCTTCTAGCTTTGTTTTGAGCATCATGCAAGTGCGCCCATGGGTCACGTTATGACCCGGCAGTAAAAAGTGACTTGCTAGGACATTTAAATATTCATTAGAGCGTTTGTGCTGACTATTAGGGGCTATGTCGATATTTATGTCGCCGCAGAAAACAATATTTTGAATCTACTTAATTTTATTAGTTGTGAATCTATTGAGTTAATAAAGTTATTGGTGTTGGTTTGACTTGGAGGGCGGTAGATTCCGATCACACACGTATCTGTACCTATTTTAAGCAGTAAGCAGTTGGCATCGTCTAACTGGGGTTCTTCAATTGTTACTATAAGATTTTTGTTATAATAAAAAACAACTCCTTCATTTTGCGTTCTGTGCGTCGTGGTTGATGCAAGACTGTAGTTATCGAGCTTCGGTATGGTCCGAGCTGTAGGAAGCCAACATTCAAATATAACTATAATGTCCCAATAAACATCAGATCTTTGCAGAAGGGTGGTGAGATTAGGTATGTTACAATTAACGCTACGGATATTCTGAGACAAGATATTCAGAGCGCAAACACTTGTCGATATGTATGTTTTTACATCTTTGATGTCGCAAGAAAATGATTTAGCAACCTGGAAATGGCATTGGCCAGCATTAGCCTGGAATAATCATTATTTACTTATTATATCAATAAGTTAAACTATTAGTATTGGGCTAATATTAATAACTAGGTTAATAGCGCTAATTAATGTTTTGTCAGTAAGTTTTAGCTATGGTAATATAAATTTCGAAAGTGACGAAGACAAGCATGAAAATGAAGATTCACCGCAATGGAAAATACTGGTAACCATTTTTGCCCAAAAAGTAAATTATTATTGCTGACCTAGGTAATATTAAAGTACTGTTAGTTCTACTAGATACGACTGGGGATCGAACCCAGGCCCTGACACTCTACAGTTACGCTTGCGACTAGTAAACCAAAAAGTCGTTTTGGTTAAAAACGTTATCTTATGAAAATGTATCAACTCATTTCAGATCGTCGATCTTTACCAAAAAAAATTATAATTAATTTTTGAGATAAATTAAAATGCAGCAAATTAATTATAAAATACTTTATTTACATACAATCAATAACTTTTTTCTACATAATATTTACTAAAAGAACGTCAAATTCATTGAAATTAAATACAATAAGAACGTCAAATTCATAGAAATCACATACAACAACAATCAATCAATTAGCGCAGAGAGAATCTCGAGGAATTCGTCCACAAAACGAAGTTCCCTGGGCGTCCTGAGCTTTCCAAAATCTGTACCTGTCTCAGCGAGGGTTTCGAAAGCGATCTCCACGAGGTCATCTTTTTCGTCACAACATCGAAGCGCAGAATTGCTATATTCGCCGATCAGACTGGATACGGAATACGACAAAAATTACAGGACTTGGTGGGAGATTCATTTCATGTGATGTCTTTCATTAAATCTAATGCGCCTCTTAGAGATATATTTAGCTCAAGTTTGTCTATATGTAAGGATTTTACCGACTCAGATTTCGTATTATTAATGGCGGGCTCCAATGACAACAATCCCCTGCAAGTTTTAAGCTCTCTACATCACAACTTGCAGAATCTGCCAAACACAAATATCTTAGTTAGTAAGGTCTATCGTAACAATTATATGAATGTATCGAAGCTAAATGATATGTTAAAATTTATCTGTAGTAATTGCAATCATTCAAAATTTATTTTACTAGACAATGACTATGATAATTATCGTAAAACTTTTAATAAGCAAATTGCATGCCAGTTAATATATAGGGAAATACTACAAGTGAGATATACAATTGCCTATTCAAATTACAGGGAAAATGTGCTCAATAAGAAAAAAACATTAAATAAGCAATCACGACATGCATGCACACAAACAGATTGTAATTTTGACGACAAGAAGAATTTAGACGATAAATCGACTAGATTATTAATAGATTCTTCTATTTCAACACAGATTAATAATTCCCCTAGTTCTGGCGATGTCGTTTGTTTTCGAGACTAAAGTAGAATCACGAAACTATTATTCGCTGCATAAGAATCTTTCAGACCCTTTACTATTAGATACAATCTGTTTAAAATTATTTCACCAAAACGTATGTGGCATAAATAATAAAAAACTTGAACTTGAATCATATATTGAAACTTTTTGTAAAGGCTTGGACTATGTTTGTATAACGGAACATTTTTTGAATGATAAATCTATTAATTTATTTCAATTGAGCAATTATAACTTAGTCTCATATAACACAAGGACAAACAAAAAAAGAGGTGGTAGTCTTATTTTAGCGTATATGAATAAAAAATGTGAAAATATTGATGCAATACAGAAGTTATACAGATCAGAAAGTTTTGAGGTTTGTGGTGTAAAGGATCTTGAGACAGGTTTAAATATTTGTTGCTGTTACAGAAGTCCAAATGACAAAAATTTTGACAGTTTCTTAGGAAGCCTAGAAAAATTGTTAGAACATTTTATTGATAGGAAGTGCGTTATACTTGGCGATTTTAATGTTGACATACTTGCGGAAAGTAAAAAATCTTTTGAATTTATAAGTCTATTAAAGTCTTACAATTTTGGGCACCTTATAGATACTCCTACTTTTATTCGAAACAAATCATACTCTTGCATTGACAATGTATTGACTAATCTTTCCGAAGATGATATAGAGCAATGTTTGGTAGATCACAATGGTTTAGCAGATGGCCATGGCGGCCTTCTTTGTAACATAATTCTTGATAGGATTGATAAAAAGACAAATGAATCTGAACATACCATATTGATTAATAAAAGAACATTTAACACAAAAAATAATGCTGTTTTTAAAAGGAGCTTTCAAAATAAAAGTAATAATATCGTAGGTATCAATACATTTCTCAATTATTTTAATAAAATTTTTCGTGAGTGTTACCCAAAGAAAAATAGGAAAGTAAAACTGATGCATAATAATCAGATAAAGTGGATAACCAAGGGAATTAAGGTGTCAAGCAAAATGAAAAGAATATTATGTTCGGGCACCATCAATAATACTAGTGTTTATAACTACAAAATCAATTATATAAGAATCTATCGAAGAGTTTTAAAGCACGCACGTAAGTTAGCCATATCATGTCATCTCAACAAAGCCAAAAACATATCAAAGGAGACATGGAAGATTGTAAATGAACAGACAAAGAGAAAGCAAAACAAAGTTAGAAGAAAACTTGTTCTAAACATTGACAAAAGGGTGGTTACAGATCCACAAGAAATAGCAGATACTTTTGTTGATATATTTGTGTATAAATCATCACTTTTAAATACAGAAAAAGAAAGAGCGATATCCTTCCTAAGAAACTCAACACCGAGAGCAGAAAGTGAGATGACATTCAATGTAACGACACCACAGGAAATAGCAAAAATTGTACGTAAGATGGCAAACAAAAAGTCTTGTGGACACGATGAAGTGCCTATATCGGTGATCAAGGATAACATAGAAATATTATCGTTTCCCCTATCTGAATTCATTAATAAATGTTATGAAGAGTCTGTTTTTCCAGAACAACTTAAATTGGCAAAGGTGGTTCCGCTACACAAAAAGGGTACAAGAACGGATCCCAAAAACTACCGGCCAATATCCTTATTACCAATTTTATCAAAAAAATTTGAAAAAATTATGAAGACTAGGTTAATGGCGCACTTAAATTTAAATAGAATAATTAACTTTAGACAATTTGGATACCAAAAGGGAGTTGGCACTTTAGATGCGATAAATAATCTTGTTAATGACATTATTGGTAAATTGAATGACAAAATGAAAGTGGCTGGCTTGTTTATTGATTTAAGTTCTGCGTTTGACACAGTAGACCACGAGCTACTTCTAGCTAAACTAGAGCATTATGGCATTAGAGGTAAAGCGTTAAAACTTTTGACATCTTATCTAAAAAACCGTAGAATGTACGTAGAAATAAAAGACATTAATGCAAACAATTGTGACATAAAGTGTGTGAGTGAAGTAATATATAAGTCAAAAATGACCAAAATAAGCCGTGGTGTGCCTCAAGGCTCAATTTTGGGACCAATATTATATATAATTTTTACTAATGATTTACTTAATTTTATGAATAATACCCAACCCGACGCAGGGCTTGTAATGTTTGCAGATGATACGAACGCCATAATAGGGTCGTCAAACTTAAATGACTTGACAGAAAAAGTAAATACGTGTTTAGAAAATCTTTCTGTTTGGTTTACAGCAAATAACTTAATTATAAACCCAAATAAAACCCATGTTATATTGTTTAAAACTACTTCACGTAACAACGATAGCATAGATGTCATGCTTAGAAGGGATAATATTGGACTAGTAAACGACGTTAAATTTTTAGGAGTCTATATAGATTCCCTATTAAACTGGAAAAAGGAGCTCACCACCATCGATTCCTCAATATCTTCAGCTTGTTACGCGCTAAGAAACCTCAGGGACGATATTGATCTAAAACAGCTAAAATCAGTATATTATGCATTGGTAGAATCCAGGTTACGATATAGCATTATGTTTTGGGGGAGCAGTTACGGGTATAATTGCCAAAGAGCATTCATACTACAGAAACGTGCATTGAGAACGATTGTCAGAATCCCACAACGAGAGTCGTGTAAAGAATACTTTAAAAAGTTAGGTATATTAACAGTACCAAGTTTATATGTTTTAGTACTACTCAGCCACTTTGCAAAATACATTCACGAGCACGAATCACAAGAAGAACGTGAACTTAGAGAGAACACTAGAAGAAACGTTATAAAAAACAAAATTGCAACTAAACTCAATATTGCTAAACATTGCTCTAAATACCAATCAGTAGAATTATTTAATAGGTTGCCTACCGACTTAAGATCTTTGATTTACAAGGGTACTCTATTTAAAGCTAAACTTAAGGAATTCCTGTTGAATAAATGTTTATATTCTCTATCTGAATTGTAGACAAAGGATGGTAAATAGTTTTTATATTTAGTAATTTACCATTTTGTATCCACCATTTATTCATGACATAAAATATACGCATTATTAGACTTTTTGTATTATATAGAATAAATTTAAAACATTTGACATGATAATTTTTACAACCATTCATTTATTAACTGTTTACAATCTATTGACATAATATTTATCATATGTTATTGATTATTTTTGGTGAAATTTACTGTTTGAAATTTATAATTTATGTTCTGAGCTGTGATAAATTAATGAATGTACTACAAAATTCAAACACAATGTGAATTGTTATATGAATAAATAAATAATCTCGAAATCTGAAACAATAAATGAATAACGTTAATAACATGATAAGTAAAATTCGCACGGACAAAATATTCGTCTAAATTGAATGTTTAGGAAAAACATGTAGGTTTGTTGTTGTCGTTTTTTTAAATCGACAGTCAAAAGGAGGTTCTCAATTTTTTTACATAATATGACCACGCATAACATTTTATAGAGGAATCGGATTATTTTTATGGCAAAGAGTCTACCTCGAAATTATACAAAGCCCCTGCAAGAAATAATAAACTCCGATATAAGCATACTAGAAAAGTACAAACACATGGATAAACACCTATCATATTCACCAATAAATAAGGTAAATATAGTCAAGGAAACAAAGTTACCAAAAACACTAATAGCAGATAAACAAAACAGTAAAAACAACTAAAAGATGATATCAAGCCAAAGCTGATATGAAATAAATTGGGAGAATTGTATACTATTTTTATCCATAAGAAAGGAAAACTAGACTTAATTGGTAATTACAGACCAATAAGCCTTATTTCGAACGTTTACAAATACGTTGGACGAAAGTTAACCGATAGAGCAGGCAGGATACCGAAAGAGCTACACTAACTATTGATCATATTCATACAATTAAGCAAGTTATGGAAAACTACAATGAATATCAGATCAGAAGCATTGGCTTCTGAAGATACACACAATACAATGAATACATCGTCTTTATCGATTATTCCAAGGTACTCGACAGCCTGAATCGCAAACACAGACTTAGACAAGTGACATTCAATTAACGAAAGCGTGGCGATAGCGATTGGAAAAATGCCAAAAATGTATGGAAAAGTCAAACGCTATCGAAATGTCACGTGATAAATTTATTACATTATGACCATCGCCACCGCTGACATCGAATGACAATTGTCTAGAGCACAAATTTAAATCTAACTAGATAACACAAGGCCCTCGATCTGTATGAAAAGAAAGCGTGCCACTTTTTCACACACAATTTATAAACAAATTTACTTAGCAATGAAAGAAAACATTTCGAATGCCTCGGCCAACTTTTTCTATACAGTCTTTACAGCTTAATATGGCACAAAAAGGCATTTTTCTAGATTTCGGTGGATTTCCGGTGCCGATAATGCTAAATGAAAAGCTCAGATTACGATCATTGATCGTAATTTTAATCCGTATTATTTGTCACGCGAAGTACATACAATCGCGTCATCTAATTAGATTTATATTTGTGGTCTAGAGCCTCTGGTACGCCTTAACCATTTGAGATTCGCTGACAATATAATCCTATTAGAATAATGCCCCAAGAAATTAGAAATCATGATAAAAACTCTAGCAGACATGAGCAGAGAAGTAGGGCCAGAAATGAATGACATGCAAACATGGAACATGCATGCTGTGTCTATCGCATCATATTGTACACTTAGTTTATATTATTGCTTGTATTATAAGTTTGTTATTAGTGTAACAATTGTAGATAGGCCAATAAATAAATAAAAATAAATGGAAGTTAATGATAAGAAATATGATTATAAAAGAGACTATGTTTATATATGACAAATTATCTCCCCACATGATGCAATTTTCAAGACAGTTAACAAAAGAATAGCCGCCCGGTGGAAAAATATTGGTCCCTGAAAGCATTAATGAAGAGCAAATCATGCATAACAAAAGGAAGACTTTCAAAAGTTGGATGTTTAACATATGGATGTGACACTTGCTCGCTTACTGACAAACATAGGTACAAACTAGCAAAATATCAGAGGGCAATGGAGAGAAGCATGCTAGGAGTGAAATTACGGGACAAAATCTTAAATTCAGAGATACGAAGGAATACTAAAGTTACGGACACATAAACTCACATCGATCATTTCAAATGGAGCTGGACAGGACACATGCTTCGAGGTAAAATAAACAAAAAGTCCAAAAACACAATGGGAAGACGATCTCCGCAACTTTGGGGCCTTAATGGAATAGAGTTACAGAGGACAGAGTACAAATGAGAGAGTTGGAGGAGGCCTATGTCAACAGGCTCACCGAACTGTGAGACATCTTATAACTAGCAACTATAAATATTTTTTATTAAAGAATTATGCTGATGTATCAAAATTTCAACAATATTTTTTATTATTAAACCTCGAAGTTGATCCCATTTAAATTTGAAAAATCAAGTCCGGGATGGATTTAAATTTGAAAAATCAAGTCAGGGCAGTAAAAAAGGATTGATTGATAATTTTCCTACTCATCATTCAATTGTGAATTGAATCTGTTGAAATTAAGCAAACTGAAAAGCGAAAAATAAAACCTATGATATGAAAAAAAACGGACGACAAAACAAATTGAGATGCAAAAAATATAAAAACATACATTTTAGGCTTGAGTTTAATTTTTGTGGCGGCGCAAAACAAACAATTAACGAAGATCAACCTAGCTACAATACAATTCTACGTTTTACGTAATTAATTTGCATGTTTGATCATATTTTAGGTTTTATTTTATTTTTTGCTTTTCATTTCGTTTTTTCGTCGGTTCTATTCTTATTATCAATAAGGTTTTTTCCAACCATATTGGGATCGGGGTCGAATTTAACCATTATCACATGAATAATATGATAAAATATTATTTATTTACCGTAAAGCGTGGAGAAGTTTGAAGCAATCTTCAGCATAGCTGATGCCTTCGAGCGTCCCACGACGTATCTCAATGTCGGTGAGGAAATCCAGAAGCACGTAGTATAGCTCGCATCGAAATCTGAAACAATAAGAGAATAACGTTATAAATAATGTTCACCAGGGCATAGTATTCAACCAAATTAAAAGTTTTGGACAAATAAATATGTTGGTTATTTAAAGTTTTAAGACTACATATAATAATATACAGTTTGCGGTAATCTGAGAAAAATGTGTGACAATTACCAAAAAAAAAACGGTTCATCCCAATCAATCTGCCTAGCTTTGCCAAACTTTATTGGTGACGGCTTCCAATTTAATAGGATGCAGCTAGATAATGGATAAAAACTAAAATTACAAAAATAATATAGTATAATCTTAATCTAAATTATAAAACTTATAAATTACCTTTCTGAATCTGCAGGTGCTGGTAACGGCATTTTGGAAGGACTTAAGGTAAGTTACTCAAATAGGATGGATATGATGGCTATGGCTTTATGGCGCACATACACTAAATGTCAACTGATTTTCAAAACACAAAAATTTCACCTTGCCCTAGGCGATAGACGCTTAGGGCTAGGTGGGGATTCCAATATTCCTTCTCTTTCGCACTTATGAGAATAACATGCAGGTACCTAATACCTAATCCACACAATAGTGTGCCGCAAATAATAAATGCTTTTTACGATAAGATTAGTTTGTATTATGTATTCTAGTAGCAAAGGCTTATTGTTTATTTGTAAAATAGATTATGTTAAAATTATATTGGATGCATTTGAATTTATCTCAAACACCAACTCAACTCATTTTTAGTAAAACTTGACGGAAGGGCCTTCAGCTTTTTAAATGACACTTTCAATGACCGGTTGAAGTGGCGACGCCTGGAGGACGCCTATGTCTAGCAGGGGACGCAAACCTGATACCAAGGGCCTCATTTATAAATCTCGACGGTGTTTAGCAATAGGTAATGCACGAATGTAAGATTTTTGATTATAGAGCTTCACAGTTGATGATTAAAAAGAGAAGTCCGATATGAGGAAACGACAAAATATAGTGATCTCTGTACTTTATTTACAATAACTATTTACACCTATGTGTTACAAATATATTTGATTTGACTTGAAATCTGATGTCAACTAAAAAACCACAGCACGGACTATAAATCTACTTACATTCATTAATTCTAACCTTAATTGAATGTTCTTAGCACCTGCATATAAAAATATATTATTGCCCTAAAATACGATATAAAATGCGATATTGTTACGCATGTTATCAAAAACTTTGCTACAGAAATCTCACCAGTTTTGATTTATATTGTAAGCCTATGCATTCCAGTCACAGATTGTTTCATGGATATGTCGAAGGCGTTTGATCTGGTCGATCATAGAACCCTTTTCATAAAATTAAACAAACTTGAAATCTGACTGGCAACGTTCTAGAATTCAAATTAGGTCGAGCAAATAACTAAAATCACGAAATTTTGTGCACGTGTAACAGAAATAACTTATCAAAACAAAGGTGAATGATATACGGCGTACCTCAGGGGAGTTAATTTGGTCGGTTATTATTCCTGTACTATAAATGATATTCTTGACTTTGCCGTCCCTATAAATAAATATATTTGAATTTGTTTTAAGGAAGTCCGAAAATACAAGTAAGATTCAAATATTACTGTTTTAAGAGACGGCGGTAGGTCCCTTGGATTAAATCCTGCCTTTTTTGTACAAAGCCATATACCGAGAACTACCTAATTACCTTACTGATAAGCTATTGTGTGAATGAGGTGTTTGGTACCTGGATGCCATTAGGACGTTCTTACTTCTCTTACTTACTCAGCGCTACGTGGCCACTCGCCACGCCCCCTTTTTTGGTGTGATGTCGCGTCAAGACTGTTCTTAAATCAGTTTGTGTTTGTTCCCCATTAGAGTCACAACAGCCGTCCTGTTTGTGCAGTTTGAACTTAAAGAAGCTTTAAGTTTTTGTTAAAATCAGTTCAAAATGACTGTGCCTGGTGAGCCTCAAGATTCGGAGAGGTAATTATAATAATTTATAATTTAAATTTGCATTATCGTATTTTTAGCCCCCGCCAATGGAAAAGAGGGGTGTTATAAGTTTGCTGTGTATTTGTATATCTTTGTGTCTGTCTGTGGCATCATAGATTCATAGCTCCTAAACGGACAAACCGATTTTGATTTAGTTTCTTTTTGTTTAAAAGATGGGTTTTCTGAGGGTGTTTTTAGTTATGTTTGATAAAAATCTGTTTGCCGTTTAAAGGTACTGCGCCTTTTACTCTTTACGGCAGAGTTTCTCACCTCTAGATTATCGCAGAATGAATGTGACTAATTGTCAAGCACGCGTTATCTGCTATGATTGGTTGAATGAATTTTCAACAGCCAATCACAACAGATAACGCGCGCTTGACAAATTGTCACATTACATACATACATAAACTCACGCCTTTTCACGCATTTGTCACATTAATTCTGCGATAATTTAGAAGTGAGAAACACGGCCTAAATCGTTTTTTTTAACATTCTATTAACGAAAACATTGCGATAGCGATTCGTAAAATGTCAAAAATGTATGGGATTGACAAACGATATCGAAATGTCACGTGATCAACCGTTTACATTTCGACAATCGCCATCGCTGATAGAATGATTAGAGCTTCTAATATGGTGTCATAATTTCGTGTTTCGATAGGTTGTCGATTGAAGGTCGTCTACTGCTAAGTTAATATTATTATGTAATTTAAAAGTATGAAATAAAATTTTATTTAAAAAAAAACCCGACACAAAACCCCTAAAAGGCAAATAGATCGCTGTGTAAATAAAATTAAAATAACAACGTGCATAATTGTATTATAACTAAATAACTGCTATTAACTTGGCGGTACTGTGACGTGAGTGCGAAGCTTATTTTTTACCTTTTAGAGGTTTTTGTGTCGAGAGTTTTATTGTTTTTGTAATATTGGTTTCAATAGATCTAGTACCATCCAGTTAGACGGGATCCAAACAAACTGCTAAGCCTTTTCTCAACTAGCAGTCTCGCTTTTTCTGGCTTAGCAGTTTGTTTGGTTCGAATCGATTTTCTTTAGTTAATTGTCCCTTAGTTTTTTTTTCGTTCTCAGATTTCAGCAACCTACAGTAGTCACAGTGGATCTTTGTGTCTTTGAAGTTGGCTCTGTGAACCATTGCGCAATAACTAGTTTGTCATAGAGTTTACAGCATACAGTAAGCGAGATAGGATGTTGCGACAAACGTAAGCGTGTGAAAGAGGCAGTTATACAATGCTATATTTTAATTCAACATTGATACAAACATAGCAACTGCGCAGGATCTTACAGCCAACTTCAGAGACACAAAGATCTGCTGTGACTACTGTATTAGAGTTTTAATTTAAACAAATATTTTGTATTGGTGGATTTTCAATGTTATTAACTTTATTATTTTATTGTTTCAGATATCGAATGAAACTCGTGTATATGCTTATCAAAAACCTCTCCGACTACGTTTCCTGCTGTCCAAAGCCCAGTGAAATCGTTATTGAACAGATCCGCGATACTATCCAATTATTACTTGACAACGAGCGTGCCGAAAACGAAGATCTTGCGACTCAATAATAACAGACGCACGCGTCGACCTGCAAGGTTAAGCAGCGCTTGCTGAGGACGGTCTACTGCCGACAGGGCACGACATTTGTGTTTCCAGTTGTTAAGTTGATCTCAGATCTTATTCTGATCATCTTTTAAGGGTTCCTTATTCGACAAGGAACCCAAGTGAACCCTGAACCAAAGTGGAAGTTTACGTGGAAAAGTAAAAATTTTGTGTATTGATGTAAGGGGACAACAGTTTTCGAACGGCAAAGTTAACTTTATCCGTTCGTTAGGCCAATGTTCGGTGCTTTCATTGTTTATGAACGTTAGTAAAGTTACCTATTTATTTTGGTACATATAGCTGTTTACACGGAACCCTCTGTGCGCGAGTCAGACTCGCACTTGGCTGGTTTTTTTTAATTGAATAAACACAAGGCTCAAGTAATAATGTTAATATTGTGATAAGTATGTTATTCTTTGTTTTGAGGTTATACAATTAAGGTTTAGGTTAAATAATAAACAACAATTGCTTCACGAATGTTAAATGTTACAGTGAATGAATTTATAATGTAATTTTGTTTCTCTTATATCAAGTTTAAAATATTTCTATCCAAAAAATGATTTTGATTGTATCACACGAATTAATAGAGCTGATCCACAGCTGTACTTGTATTTTTTCTTTTATTTGATAATAAAATCCGTAAAATAATAACATGGTTTTATTTATTTCACCAGTTACCTAAGAAACACCCTCATAACATGTGACAGTATTTTACATTACTAGCGTTCCTTTAAAACTAGGTTAGGTTCCCAAACATTTTTTGTCACACCTCTCTACTGCCTAAAATGAAAATACCCACGCCCCCGCTTTTGTATTTATATTTAGGTAACTAACAGTCACAAACATTCTTAAGTTAAAGAAGCGGACGGAAAAGATTAAGGAAGGAAGGGTGGGTGTTTTGGCATAAGGTTACTATGACTCCACATAATAATAATATAGGCTTAATCTAAAATCTACCGTAGAACTGTTGTACAAATGGAAACAAGGGAATAATAAATCCAAAAATCAACTGAAGGTTGATTCAGATGATTAAAATCTGCGGTTCTCTTAAAACGGTGTCCTTTAAAAGTTTAAAAGCACACCATTTTACGAAAACTGCAGATTTTTCTGTATTATTTTTTGTAATTTTTTATGTTATGTGAGGAAACGACATGTTCTATAACCGAAGACATGTGACATCCACCAACCCGCACTGGGCCAGCGTGGTGGATTAAGGCCCATTCCCTCTCACAACGAGGAGGCCTGTTTCCCAGCAGTGGGAGCATTAAAATGCTGATGATGATGATGATGATGTTAACTCTCGGTGCGTGAGTCTAACTCGCACTTGGCCGATTTCTTTTAAATATAATTTTGCCATTTAATTTCGAAATTATCTTGAGCAAATTCAAACTTAAAATATTACAACATCTCAAAATTATTATAACTGTCTTGTCACGAACAAAAAGGAAGGTGAATACGCTTATCAGTAAGGTGATTAGGTAGTTCTCGGCACTGCCTTTGTTTGTAAACGAAAACCTCATCCAGGGAGGTAACTCTAATGTCACAACAATAGCCAATGATTGCTTTTTCAAAAGCTTTTGTGTTAATTGTTAAGCCAGATTTCAATTAAAGTATTAGACTAGTAATTACGATTATTTCAATGTAATCTAAAGACCTTAAATGGAACAAATCAACATGCTTTTCATTACTATTCAGGCATTTCGGCCTAGAAACTACGCTTTAAACAAAATCGATTATCTCCTTCCTCTAAATGGATTTTAATTAGTTACGCTTTGTTTTAGCGAGCATTGCACATAGCTGTGTCCATGTGCAATGCTCGCTAAAACAATGCGGCAACATCAAACAAGTTTATTTGCAAACTGTTTCTTTTACAATCTATAGGTATTGTATCAGAGTTCTTTGTCTAATAGCTTTTTATGATTTTTTTACTTATGAGAGTGAAGGCACAGACAATACAGTGTGCGCCTCTTGCTTTGTCTGCCTTCAGGGAAACAAGGGGCATTGTTATATTATTATCTTTCTAGCTACTTTATGGTTAAATGATGTGGTTAATCAGAAAGAGATTGGAAGGTATTATAATAGATTTTGATTGTATGTTTGTTTAGCCTGTTTAAGCAAAGTAATGGTGAAATATATGGTGTAATATTACATACAATAAGGAAATACAAGGAAAGACGATGAAAAAGATAAAATATTATACAACAAGTTCTAAAGGTTTAGTTATTAGATTTTTAGTAAGTAACAGAGTGAGCATGAAGAAAGTAAGTTTGTGTTTGTGTGTGATGTTGTGTGTTGTGGGCATGTTCTTAGAATGAGGTGTGAGTATGCGCAATGGTTAAAGGAGCAAATCAGCTGAGGGGATGTTTCGTTTGACAAGCCTTGGCATTTATTTCATAGGGGTCAGTAACTTCTCGGTACCCTCGTAGTCCAGAGCCTTAAGATATGTAGTTAATAATGCTTTACATTTATATTTAGTCTGGGAATAGATGTTGAGGATATCATTCAATTTATTGTATAAGTAAGGTCCGAGGAAGAAAAAGAATTGGTGTAAATGTGTAGCTTTTGCAATTTGGGTTTGGCATACCCTACATTTCCGGCACCTATCCAACTGGAGTCGAATTTGAGTCGAATTTCAATAAGGAATGTTCTTTGAGCGCCGTACGCAATACGAAAGTTTGCCTAACCGTAAGAACATTCAACAGTAGGCTATCGGTAGGGGAGACCAGCGCCAACCTTGAGAATTGAACGCTGTGCTCTTTCGACTTCAATCAGATAAGTCTTTGCGGCGCCTCACCAGGATATAATGCAATAGTCTATAAGGGAATGGCACAAGGCATCGTAGACCATCTTGGTTAAGCATTGATCTATTATGATACCAAGATATTTGATATCATCAACTCGCTGAAGATTAGGACAGGAGCACCAGGAAGCGCTTGGGACACATACATGGTAGGATATGCCAAAATAGGATGGAGGCAGAAGATTTAACCAATGTGCAAAAGCAAAGTATTTGGTTTTGTTAACATTTAGTGTTAAAATATTCGCTCGCAACCATTTGCAGACTTTGCTAAAACCACTTTGAGCAGAGTTAAAAACCTCTTCCCATGTCTGCCCACAGAAAAAGAGGGCAGTATCATCAGCGAAAGTAATAATATGTCCACAGTGAAGCTGAAGATGGCAGAGGTCGTTGATATAGATCAAAAACAAAGTTGGGCCAAGTATGCTACCCTGGGTCATACCGAAATCGACACGAGCCTCATTGCTCAGCACCTGGCCTATTCGAACTCTTTGTTTTCTTTCGGTAAGGTAGTCCTGCAATAGTTTCAAAGGTACACCCCTAACACCGATCTCTTCCAGCTTTTTGAGTAGGTGCGGGATAGAGACCGTGTCAAATGCTTTAGCCAGATCGAAGAAGACAGTAATGCATTTGTTCCTTTGGTCCAAGTTAGTGATAATGGAATTTACCAGTTCATGTACTTCGTCATTGGTTCTAGATAATTTGTTAGACGACGATTAATAAGTCGTTCCAAGATCTTCGACAATGTTGGTAAGATAGAGATCGGTCTAAAATTATCAACACAGTCTCTTTCCCCTCCCCTTGTGTATTGGTTTGATGACCGCTAATTTAAAGACTCTAGGAAAATCACCCGACGCCATAGCCAGTTTGCAAATGTGTGTAATAGGAGTTGTGAGAAAATTTATATAACTCTTTAAGAACTTGCTAGATATCTGGTCGATTCCTGTGGCATACCTCTCCTTTAAGCCTTGGATAAGGAAAATACTTCTTCCTCATCAGGGGGCAGCATGACAAATGAATGAACGGGAGCGACAGTTGGAGAGTCAAATGGTGTTGGTGTGTCCTGCGATGAGTTAGTTGTTTGCTCTGCTAGCCTTCTGCCTACACCAGCAAATAAATCATTAACACCATTTATGTACTAGTTCTTGATTTTTGGATTTAATGAGATGGGATGAAAGGTCTGGGGGTCGATCAGAGATGCTTATCGTTTAATTGCATCCCATAACTGCCTTTTATTTCCTTTTGCACTCTGTATCTCGTCTCTTTCATAATGTCGTTTAGCCTTTTTGATAATACTATTACAAAAATTTCTATAACGTCTGTAGGTTTTGTTGACAATCGTGAAATAGTGATCCAAGGCTTACTATAACCCGCTGCCTTTTGGGAATGTTTATTGAACATGAGCTATTATTTATTGCCGTAGTTAGGTTCGTAACTAGCAGGTCAGTTGCAATGTTGGCGTCATTACACTCTAGGATAGGCTGTAAATTAATTTGTCAAGCGATTCAAAATCCATTTTATAAACGGTTGTATTGCGATAATTCGGGTGAGCCTTAAGGTTTAAACTAAGGGCAACAGACTCGTGGTCTGTTATTGACGATTCAAAAACAAAGCACTTCGCTTCTAGCTTTGTTTTGAGCATCATGTGGTCTAAGCAAGTGCGCCCATGGGTCAGTACGTTATGACCTGGCAGTAAACAGTGACTTGCTAGGACATTTAAATATTCATTAGAGCGTTTGTGCTGACTATTAGGGGCTATGTCGATATTTATGTCGCCGCAGAAAACAATATTTTGAACCTACTTAATTTTATTAGTTGTGAATCTATTGAGTTAATAAAGTTATTGGTGTTGGTTTGACTTGGAGGGCGGTAGATTCCGATCACACACGTATCTGTACCTATTTTAAGCAGTAAGCAGTTGGCATCGTCTAACTGGGGTTCTTCAATTGTTACTATAAGATTTTTGTTATAATAAAAAACAACTCCTTCATTTTGCGTTCTGTGCGTCGTGGTTGATGCAAGACTGTAGTTATCGAGCTTCGGTATGGTCCGAGCTGTAGGAAGCCAACATTCAAATATAACTATAATGTCCCAATAAACGTCAGATCTTTGCAGAAGGGTGGTGAGATTAGGTATGTTACAATTAACGCTACGGATATTCTGAGACAAGATATTCAGAGCGCAAACACTTGTCGATATGTATGTTTTTACATCGTTGATGTCGCAAGAAAATGATTTAGCTACCTGGAAATGGCATTGGCCAGCATTAGCCTGGAATAATCATTATTTACTTATTATATCAATAAGTTAAACTATTAGTATTGGGCTAATATTAATAACTAGGTTAATAGCGCTAATTAATGTTTTGTCAGTAAGTTTTAGCTATGGTAATATAAATTTCAAAAGTGACGAAGACAAGCATGAAAATGAAGATTCACCGCAATGGAAAATACTGGTAACCATTTTGGCCCAAAAAGTAAATAATTATTGCTGACCTAGGTAATATTAAAGTACTGTTAGTTCTACTAGATACGACTGGGGATCGAACCCAGGCCCTGACACTCAACAGTTACGCTTGCGACTAGTAAACCAAAAAGTCGTTTTGGTTAAAAACGTAATCTTATGAAAATGTATCAACTCATTTCAGATCGTCGACCATTACGAATAAAAAAAAAATTATAATTAATTTTTGAGATAAATTAAAATGCAGCAAATTTATTATAAAATACTTTATTTACATACAATCAATAACTTTTTTCTACATAATATTTACTAAAAGAACGTCAAATTCATTGAAATTAAATACAATAAGAACGTCAAATTCATAGAAATCACATACAACAACAATCAATCAATTAGCGCAGAGAGAATCTCGAGGAATTCGTCCACAAAACGAAGTTCCCTGGGCGTCCTGAGCTTTCCAAAATCTGTACCTGTCTCAGCGAGGGTTTCGAAAGCGATCTCCACGAGGTCATCTCGAAATCTGAAACAATAAATGAATAACGTTAATAACATGATAAGTAAAATTCGCACGGACAAAATATTCGTCTAAATTGAATTTTAGGAAAAACATGTAGGTTTGTTGTTGTCGTTTTCTTCAATTGACAATCAAAAGCAGGTTCTCAATTTTTTTACATAATATAATAATAATAATAATAAATTCGTTTATTTCTCACCACAAACAAAGTACAAAACAAAAGATATTTTAAATTGTAGATTACAAATTTGGTTGTGGATCGCTGGTGCCTGTGGTAGGTAAATAAAACCTGTGTTACAGGTCACCAGGCCTCCACCTCAAATCGCTTTTTATAAGCCATTACAATTGCACATAAAAGTAGCATAGACGAATATGACCACGCATAACATTTTATAGAGGAATCGGATTGTTTTTATGGCAAAGAGTCTACCTCGAAATTATACAAAGCCCCTGCAAGAAATAATAAACTCCGATATAAGCATACTAGAAAAGTACAAACACATGGATAAACACCTATCATATTCACCAATAAATAAGGTAAATATAGTCAAGGAAACAAAGTTACCAAAAACACTAATAGCAGATAAACAAAACAGTAAAAACAACTAAAAGATGATATCAAGCCAAAGCTGATATGAAATAAATTAGGAGAATTGTATACTATTTTTATCCATAAGAAAGGAAAACTAGACTTAATTGGTAATTACAGACCAATAAGCCTTATTTCGAACGTTTACAAATACGTTGGACGAAAGTTAACCGATAGAGCAGGCAGGATACCGAAAGAGCTACACTAACTATTGATCATATTCATACAATTAAGCAAGTTATGGAAAAATACAATGAATATCAGATCAGAAGCCAATAGATACACACAATACAATGAATACATCGTCTTTATCGATTATTCCAAGGTACTCGACAGCCTGAATCGCAAACACAGACTTAGACAAGTGACATTCAATCAACGAAACCGTGGCGATAGCGATTGGAAAAATGCCAAAAATGTATGGAAAAGTCAAACGCTATCGAAATGTCACGTGATAAATTTATTACATTACGACCATCGCCATAGCTGACATCGAATGACAATTGTCTAGAGCACAAATATAAATCTAACTAGATAACACAAGGCCCTCGATCTGTATGAAAAGAAAGCGTGCCACTTTTTCACACACAATGTATAAACAAATTTACTTAGCAATGAAAGAAAACATTTCGAATGCCTCGGCCAACTTTTTCTATACAGTCTTTACAGCTTAATATGGCACAAAAAGGCATTTTTCTAGATTTCGGTGGATTTCCGGTGCCGATAATGCTAAATGAAAAGCTCAGATTACGATCATTGATCGTAATTTTAATCCGTATTTTGACACGCGAAGTACATACAATCGCGTCATCTAGTTAGATTTATATCTGTGGTCTAGAGCCTCTGGTACGCCTTAACCATTTGAGATTCGCTGACAATATAATCCTATTAGAATAATGCCCCAAGAAATTAGAAATCATGATAAAAACTCTAGCAGACATGAGCACAGAAGTAGGGCCAGAAATGAATGACATGCAAACATGGAACATGCATGCTGTGTCTATCGCATCATATTGTACACTTAGTTTATATTATTGCTTGTATTATAAGTTTGTTATTAGTGTAACAATTGTAGATAGGCCAATAAATAAATAAAAATAAATGGAAGTTAATGATAAGAAATATGAATATAAAAGAGACTATGTTTATATAATTATGACAAATTATCTCCCCACATGATGCAATTTTCAAGACAGTTAACAAAAGAATAGCCGCCCGGTGGAAAAATATTGGTCCCTGAAAGCATTAATGAAGAGCAAATCATGCATAACAAAAGGAAGACTTTCAAAAGTTGGATGTTTAACATATGGATGTGACACTTGCTCGCTTACTGACAAACATAGGTACAAACTAGCAAAATATCAGAGGGCAATGGAGAGAAGCATGCTAGGAGTGAAATTACGGGACAAAATCTTAAATTCAGAGATACGAAGGAATACTAAAGTTACGGACACATAAACTCACATCGATCATTTCAAATGGAGCTGGACAGGACACATGCTTCGAGGTAAAATAAACAAAAAGTCCAAAAACACAATGGGAAGACGATCTCCGCAATTTTGGGGCCTTATTGGAATAGAGTTACAGAGGACAGAGTACAAATGAGAGAGTTGGAGGAGGCCTATGTCAACAGGCTCACCGAACTGTGAGACATCTTATAACTAGCAACTATAAATATTTTTTATTAAAGAATTATGCTGATGTATCAAAATTTCAACAATATTTTTTATTATTAAACCTCGAAGTTGAACCCATTTAAATTTGAAAAATCAAGTCCGGGATGGATTTAAATTTGAAAAATCAAGTCAGGGCAGTAAAAAAGGATTGATTGATAATTTTCCTACTCATCATTCAATTGTGAATTGAATCTGTTGAAATTAAGCAAACTGAAAAGCGAAAAATAAAACCTATGATATGAAAAAAAACGGACGACAAAACAAATTGAGATGCAAAAAATATAAAAACATACATTTTAGGCTTGAGTTTAATTTTTGTGGCGGCGCAAAACAAACAATTAACGAAGATCAACCTAGCTACAATACAATTCTACGTTTTACGTAATTAATTTGCATGTTTGATCATATTTTAGGTTTTATTTTATTTTTTGCTTTTCATTTCGTTTTTTCGTCGGTTCTATTCTTATTATCAATAAGGTTTTTTCCAACCATATTGGGATCGGGGTCGAATTTAACCATTATCACATGAATAATATGATAAAATATTATTTATTTACCGTAAAGCGTGGAGAAGTTTGAAGCAATCTTCAGCATAGCTGATGCCTTCGAGCGTCCCACGACGTATCTCAATGTCGGTGAGGAAATCCAGAAGCACGTAGTATAGCTCGCATCGAAATCTGAAACAATAAGAGAATAACGTTATAAATAATGTTCACCAGGGCATAGTATTCAACCAAATTAAAAGTTTTGGACAAATAAATATGTTGGTTATTTAAAGTTTTAAGACTACATATAATAATATACAGTTTGCGGTAATCTGAGAAAAATGTGTGACAATTACCAAAAAAAAAACGGTTCATCCCAATCAATCTGCCTAGCTTTGCCAAACTTTATTGGTGACGGCTTCCAATTTAATAGGATGCAGCTAGATAATGGAAAAAAACTAAAATTACAAAAATAATATAGTATAATCTTAATCTAAATTATAAAACTTATAAATTACCTTTCTGAATCTGCAGGTGCTGGTAACGGCATTTTGGAAGGACTTAAGGTAAGTTACTCAAATAGGATGGATATGATGGCTATAGCAGCTTTATGGCGCACATACACTAAATGTCAACTGATTTTCAAAACACAAAAATTTCACCTTGCCCTAGGCGATAGACGCTTAGGGCTAGGTGGGGATTCCAATATTCCTTCTCTTTCGCACTTATGAGAATAACATGCAGGTACCTAATACCTAATCCACACAATAGTGTGCCGCAAATAATAAATGCTTTTTACGATAAGATTAGTTTGTATTATGTATTCTAGTAGCAAAGGCTTATTGTTTATTTGTAAAATAGATTATGTTAAAATTATATTGGATGCATTTGAATTTATCTCAAACACCAACTCAACTCTTTTTTAGTAAAACTTGACGGAAGGGCCTTCAGCTTTTTAAATGACACTATCAATGACCGGTTGAAGTGGCGACGCCTGGAGGACGCCTATGTCTAGCAGGGGACGCAAACCTGATACCAAGGGCCTCATTTATAAAAATCTCGACGGTGTTTAGCAATAGGTAATGCACGAATGTAAGATTTTTGATTATAGAGCTTCACAGTTGATGATTAAAAAGAGAAGTCCGATATGAGGAAACGACAAAATGTAGTGATCTCTGTACTTTATTTACAATAACTATTTACACATATGTGTTACAAATATATTTGATTTGACTTGAAATCTGATGTCAACTAAAAAACCACAGCACGGACTATAAATCTACTTACATTCATTAATTCTAACCTTAATTGAATGTTCTTAGCACCTGCATATAAAAATATATTATTGCCCTAAAATACGATATAAAATGCGATATTGTTACGCATGTTATCAAAAACTTTGCTACAGAAATCTCACCAGTTTTGATTTATATTGTAAGCCTATGCATTCCAGTCACAGATTGTTTCATGGATATGTCGAAGGCGTTTGATCTGGTCGATCATAGAACCCTTTTCATAAAATTAAACAAACTTGAAATCTGACTGGCAACGTTCTAGAATTCAAATTAGGTCGAGCAAATAACTAAAATCACGAAATTTTGTGCACGTGTAACAGAAATAACTTATCAAAACAAAGGTGAATGATATACGGCGTACCTCAGGGGAGTTAATTTGGTCGGTTATTATTCCTGTACTATAAATGATATTCTTGACTTTGCCGTCCCTATAAATAAATATATTTGAATTTGTTTTAAGGAAGTCCGAAAATACAAGTAAGATTCAAATAATACTGTTTTAAGAGACGGCGGTAGGTCCCTTGGATTAAATCCTGCCTTTTTTGTACAAAGGCATATACCGAGAACTACCTAATTACCTTACTGATAAGCTATTGTGTGAATGAGGTGTTTGGTACCTGGATGCCATTAGGACGTTCTTACTTCTCTTACTTACTCAGCGCTACGTGGCCACTCGCCACGCCCCCTTTTTTGGTGTGATGTCGCGTCAAGACTGTTCTTAAATCAGTTTGTGTTTGTTCCCCATTAGAGTCACAACAGCCGTCCTGTTTGTGCAGTTTGAACTTAAAAAAGCTTTAAGTTTTTGTTAAAATCAGTTCAAAATGACTGTGCCTGGTGAGCCTCAAGATTCGGAGAGGTAATTATAATAATTTATAATTTAAATTTGCATTATCGTATTTTTAGCCCCCGCCAATGGAAAAGAGGGGTGTTATAAGTTTGCTGTGTATTTGTATATCTTTGTGTCTGTCTGTGGCATCATAGATTCATAGCTCCTAAACGGACAAACCGATTTTGATTTAGTTTCTTTTTGTTTAAAAGATGGGTTTTCTGAGGGTGTTTTTAGTTATGTTTGATAAAAATCTGTTTGCCGTTTAAAGGTACTGCGCCTTTTACTCTTTACGGCAGAGTTTCTCACCTCTAGATTATCGCAGAATGAATGTGACTAATTGTCAAGCACGCGTTATCTGCTATGATTGGTTGAATGAATTTTCAACAGCCAATCACAACAGATAACGCGCGCTTGACAAATTGTCACATTACATACATACATAAACTCACGCCTTTTCACGCATTTGTCACATTAATTCTGCGATAATTTAGAAGTGAGAAACACGGCCTAAATCGTTTTTTTTAACATTCTATTAACGAAAACATTGCGATAGCGATTCGTAAAATGTCAAAAATGTATGGGATTGACAAACGATATCGAAATGTCACGTGATCAACCGTTTACATTTCGACAATCGCCATCGCTGATAGAATGATTAGAGCTTCTAATATGGTGTCATAATTTCGTGTTTCGATAGGTTGTCGATTGAAGCTCGTCTACTGCTAAGTTAATATTATTATGTAATTTAAAAGTATGAAATAAAATTTTATTAAAAAAAAAACCCGACACAAAACCCCTAAAAGGCAAATAGATCGCTGTGTAAATAAAATTGAAATTAAAATAACAACGTGCATAATTGTATTATAACTAAATAACTGCTATTAACTTGGCGGTACTGTGACGTGAGTGCGAAGCTTATTTTTTACCTTTTAGAGGTTTTTGTGTCGAGAGTTTTATTGTTTTTGTTATATTGGTTTCAATAGATCTAGTACCATCCAGTTAGACGGGATCCAAACAAACTGCTAAGCCTTTTCTCAACTAGCAGTCTCGCTTTTTCTGTTTTCGAATCGATTTTCTTTAGTTAATTGTCCCTTAGTTTTTTTTTCGTTCTCAGATTTCAGCAACCTACAGTAGTCACAGTGGATCTTTGTGTCTTTGAAGTTGGCTCTGTGAACCATTGCGCAATAACTAGTTTGTCATAGAGTTTACAGCATACAGTAAGCGAGATAGGATGTTGCGACAAACGTAAGCGTGTGAAAGAGGCAGTTATACAATGCTATATTTTAATTCAACATTGATACAAACATAGCAACTGCGCAGGATCTTACAGCCAACTTCAGAGGCACAAAGATCTGCTGTGACTACTGTATTAGAGTTTTAATTTAAACAAATATTTTGTATTGGTGGATTTTCAATGTTATTAACTTTATTATTTTATTGTTTCAGATATCGAATGAAACTCGTGTATATGCTTATCAAAAACCTCTCCGACTACGTTTCCTGCTGTCCAAAGCCCAGTGAAATCGTTATTGAACAGATCCGCGATACTATCCAATTATTACTTGACAACGAGCGTGCCGAAAACGAAGATCTTGCGACTCAATAATAACAGACGCACGCGTCGACCTGCAAGGTTAAGCAGCGCTTGCTGAGGACGGTCTACTGCCGACAGGGCACGACATTTGTGTTTCCAGTTGTTAAGTTGATCTCAGATCTTATTCTGATCATCTTTTAAGGGTTCCTTATTCGACAAGGAACCCAAGTGAACCCTGAACCAAAGTGGAAGTTTACGTGGAAAAGTAAAAATTTTGTGTATTGATGTAAGGGGACAACAGTTTTCGAACGGCAAAGTTAACTTTCTCCGTTCGTTAGGCCAATGTTCGGTGCTTTCATTGTTTATGAACGTTAGTAAAGTTACCTATTTATTTTGGTACATATAGCTGTTTACACGGAACCCTCTGTGCGCGAGTCAGACTCGCACTTGGCTGGTTTTTTTTAATTGAATAAACACAAGGCTCAAGTAATAATGTTAATATTGTGATAAGTATGTTATTCTTTGTTTTGAGGTTATACAATTAAGGTTTAGGTTAAATAATAAACAACAATTGCTTCACGAATGTTAAATGTTACAGTGAATGAATTTATAATGTAATTTTGTTTCTCTTATATCAAGTTTAAAATATTTCTATCCAAAAAATGATTTTGATTGTATCACACGAATTAATAGAGCTGATCCACAGCTGTACTTGTATTTTTACTTTTATTTGATAATAAAATCCGTAAAATAATAACATGGTTTTATTTATTTCACCAGTTACCTAAGAAACACCCTCATAACATGTGACAGTATTTTACATTACTAGCGTTCCTTTAAAACTAGGTTAGGTTCCCAAACATTTTTTGTCACACCTCTCTACTGCCTAAAATGAAAATACCCACGCCCCCGCTTTTGTATTTATGTTTAGGTAACTAACAGTCACAAACATTCTTAAGTTAAAGAAGCGGACGGAAAAGATTAAGGAAGGAAGGGTGGGTGTTTTGGCATAAGGTTACTATGACTCCACATAATAATAATATAGGCTTAATCTAAAATCTATAACCGAAGACATGTGACATCCACCAACCCGCACTGGGCCAGCGTGGTGGATTAAGGCCCATTCCCTCTCACAGCGAGGAGGCCTGTTTCCCAGCAGTGGGAGCATTAAAATGCTGATGATGATGATGTTAACTCTCGGTGCGTGAGTCTAACTCGCACTTGGCCGATTTCTTTTAAATATAATTTTGCCATTTAATTTCGAAATTATCTTGAGCAAATTCAAACTTAAAATATTACAACATCTCAAAATTATTATAACTGTCTTGTCACGAACAAAAAGGAAGGTGAATACGCTTATCAGTAAGGTGATTAGGTAGTTCTCGGCACTGCCTTTGTTTGTAAACGAAAACCTCATCCAGGGAGGTAACTCTAATGTCACAACAATAGCCAATGATTGCTTTTTCAAAAGCTTTTGTGTTAATTGTTAAGCCAGATTTCAATTAAAGTATTAGACTAGTAATTACGATTATTTCAATGTAATCTAAAGACCTTAAATGGAACAAATCAACATGCTTTTCATTACTATTCAGGCATTTCGGCCTAGAAACTACGCTTTAAACAAAATCGATTATCTCCTTCCTCTAAATGGATTTTAATTAGTTACGCTTTGTTTTAGCGAGCATTGCACATAGCTGTGTCCATGTGCAATGCTCGCTAAAACAATGCGGCAACATCAAACAAGTTTATTTGCAAACTGTTTCTTTTACAATCTATAGGTATTGTATCAGAGTTCTTTGTCTAATAGCTTTTTATGATTTTTTTACTTATGAGAGTGAAGGCACAGACAATACAGTGTGCGCCTCTTGCTTTGTCTGCCTTCAGGGAAACAAGGGGCATTGTTATATTATTATCTTTCTAGCTACTTTATGGTTAAATGATGTGGTTAATCAGAAAGAGATTGGAAGGTATTATAATAGATTTTGATTGTATGTTTGTTTAGCCTGTTTAAGCAAAGTAATGGTGAAATATATGGTGTAATATTACATACAATAAGGAAATACAAGGAAAGACGATGAAAAAGATAAAATATTATACAACAAGTTCTAAAGGTTTAGTTATTAGATTTTTAGTAAGTAACAGAGTGAGCATGAAGAAAGTAAGTTTGTGTTTGTGTGTGATGTTGTGTGTTGTGGGCATGTTCTTAGAATGAGGTGTGAGTATGCGCAATGGTTAAAGGAGCAAATCAGCTGAGGGGATGTTTCGTTTGACAAGCCTTGGCATTTATTTCATAGGGGTCAGTAACTTCTCGGTACCCTCGTAGTCCAGAGCCTTAAGATATGTAGTTAATAATGCTTTACATTTATATTTAGTCTGGGAATAGATGTTGAGGATATCATTCAATTTATTGTATAAGTAAGGTCCGAGGAAGAAAAAGAATTGATGTAAATGTGTAGATTTTGCAATTTGGGTTTGGCATACCCTACATTTCCGGCACCTATCCAACTGGAGTCGAATTTGGGTCGAATTTCAATAAGGAATGTTCTTTGAGCGCCGTACGCAATACGAAAGTTTGCCTAACCGTAAGAACATTCAACAGTAGGCTATCGGTAGGGGAGACCAGCGCCAACCTTGAGAATTGCACGCTGTGCTCTTTCGACTTCAATCAGATAAGTCTTTGCGGCGCCTCACCAGGATATAATGCAATAGTCTATAAGGGAATGGCACAAGGCATCGTAGACCATCTTGGTTAAGCATTGATCTATTATGATACCAAGATATTTGATATCATCAACTCGCTGAAGATTAGGACAGGAGCACCAGGAAGCGCTTGGGACACATACATGGTAGGATATGCCAAAATAGGATGGAGGCAGAAGATTTAACCAATGTGCAAAAGCAAAGTATTTGGTTTTGTTAACATTTAGTGTTAAAATATTCGCTCGCAACCATTTGCAGACTTTGCTAAAACCACTTTGAGCAGAGTTAAAAACCTCTTCCCATGTCTGCCCACAGAAAAAGAGGGCAGTATCATCAGCGAAAGTAATAATATGTCCACAGTGAAGCTGAAGATGGCAGAGGTCGTTGATATAGATCAAAAACAAAGTTGGGCCAAGTATGCTACCCTGGGTCATACCGAAATCGACACGAGCCTCATTGCTCAGCACCTGGCCTATTCGAACTCTTTGTTTTCTTTCGGTAAGGTAGTCCTGCAATAGTTTCAAAGGTACACCCCTAACACCGATCTCTTCCAGCTTTTTGAGTAGGTGCAGGATAGAGACCGTGTCAAATGCTTTAGCCAGATCGAAGAAGACAGTAATGCATTTGTTCCTTTGGTCCAAGTTAGTGATAATGGAATTTACCAGTTCATGTACTTCGTCATTGGTTCTAGATAATTTGTTAGACGACGATTAATAAGTCGTTCCAAGATCTTCGACAATGTTGGTAAGATAGAGATCGGTCTAAAATTATCAACACAGTCTCTTTCCCCTCCCCTTGTGTATTGGTTTGATGACCGCTAATTTAAAGACTCTAGGAAAATCACCCGACGCCATAGCCAGTTTGCAAATGTGTGTAATAGGAGTTGTGAGAAAATTTATATAACTCTTTAAGAACTTGCTAGATATCTGGTCGATTCCTGTGGCACACCTCTCCTTTAAGCCTTGGATAAGGAAAATACTTCTTCCTCATCAGGGGGCAGCATGACAAATGAATGAACGGGAGCGACAGTTGGAGAGTCAAATGGTGTTGGTGTGTCCTGCGATGAGTTAGTTGTTTGCTCTGCTAGCCTTCTGCCTACACCAGCAAATAAATCATTAACACCATTTATGTACTAGTTCTTGATTTTTGGATTTAATGAGATGGGATGAAAGGTCTGGGGGTCGATCAGAGATGCTTATCGTTTAATTGCATCCCATAACTGCCTTTTATTTCCTTTTGCACTCTGAATCTCGTCTCTTTCATAATGTCGTTTGGCCTTTTTGATAATACTATTACAAAAATTTCTATAACGTCTGTAGGTTTTGTTGACAATCGTGAAATAGTGATCCAAGGCTTACTATAACCCGCTGCCTTTTGGGAATGTTTATTGAACATGAGCTATTATTTATTGCCGTAGTTAGGTTCGTAACTAGCAGGTCAGTTGCAATGTTGGCGTCATTACACTCTAGGATAGGCTGTAAATTAATTTGTCAAGCGATTCAAAATCCATTTTATAAACGGTTGTATTGCGATAATCCGGGTGAGCCTTAAGGTTTAAACTAAGGGCAACAGACTCGTGGTCTGTTATTGACGATTCAAAAACAAAGCACTTCGCTTCTAGCTTTGTTTTGAGCATCATGTGGTCTAAGCAAGTGCGCCCATGGGTCAGTACGTTATGACCTGGCAGTAAACAGTGACTTGCTAGGACATTTAAATATTCATTAGAGCGTTTGTGCTGACTATTAGGGGCTATGTCGATATTTATGTCGCCGCAGAAAACAATATTTTGAACCTACTTAATTTTATTAGTTGTGAATCTATTGAGTTGGAGGGCGGTAGATTCCGATCACACACGTATCTGTACCTATTTTAAGCAGTAAGCAGTTGGCATCGTCTAACTGGGGTTCTTCAATTGTTACTATAAGATTTTTGTTATAATAAAAAACAACTCCTTCATTTTGCGTTCTGTGCGTCGTGGTTGATGCAAGACTGTAGTTATCGAGCTTCGGTATGGTCCGAGCTGTAGGAAGCCAACATTCAAATATAACTATAATGTCCCAATAAACGTCAGATCTTTGCAGAAGGGTGGTGAGATTAGGTATGTTACAATTAACGCTACGGATATTCTGAGAAAAGATATTCAGAGCGCAAACACTTGTCGATATGTATGTTTTTACATCGTTGATGTCGCAAGAAAATGATTTAGCTACCTGGAAATGGCATTGGCCAGCATTAGCCTGGAATAATCATTATTTACTTATTATATCAATAAGTTAAACTATTAGTATTGGGCTAATATTAATAACTAGGTTAATAGCGCTAATTAATGTTTTGTCAGTAAGTTTTAGCTATGGTAATATAAATTTCGAAAGTGACGAAGACAAGCATGAAAATGAAGATTCACCGCAATGGAAAATACTGGTAACCATTTTGGCCCAAAAAGTAAATAATTATTGCTGACCTAGGTAATATTAAAGTACTGTTAGTTCTACTAGATACGACTGGGGATCGAACCCAGGCCCTGACACTCAACAGTTACGCTTGCGACTAGTAAACCAAAAAGTCGTTTTGGTTAAAAACGTAATCTTATGAAAATGTATCAACTCATTTCAGATCGTCGACCATTACGAATAAAAAAAAAATTATAATTAATTTTTGAGATAAATTAAAATGCAGCAAATTTATTATAAAATACTTTATTTACATACAATCAATAACTTTTTTCTACATAATATTTACTAAAAGAACGTCAAATTCATTGAAATTAAATACAATAAGAACGTCAAATTCATAGAAATCACATACAACAACAATCAATCAATTAGCGCAGAGAGAATCTCGAGGAATTCGTCCACAAAACGAAGTTCCCTGGGCGTCCTGAGCTTTCCAAAATCTGTACCTGTCTCAGCGAGGGTTTCGAAAGCGATCTCCACGAGGTCATCTCGAAATCTGAAACAATAAATGAATAACGTTAATAACATGATAAGTAAAATTCGCACGGACAAAATATTCGTCTAAATTGAATTTTAGGAAAAACATGTAGGTTTGTTGTTGTCGTTTTTTTAAATCGACAATCAAAAGGAGGTTCTCAATTTTTTTACATAATATGACCACGCATAACATTTTATAGAGGAATCGGATTGTTTTTATGGCAAAGAGTCTACCTCGAAATTATACAAAGCCCCTGCAAGAAATAATAAACTCCGATATAAGCATACTAGAAAAGTACAAACACATGGATAAACACCTATCATATTCACCAATAAATAAGGTAAATATAGTCAAGGAAACAAAGTTACCAAAAACACTAATAGCAGATAAACAAAACAGTAAAAACAACTAAAAGATGATATCAAGCCAAAGCTGATATGAAATAAATTGGGAGAATTGTATACTATTTTTATCCATAAGAAAGGAAAACTAGACTTAATTGGTAATTACAGACCAATAAGCCTTATTTCGAACGTTTACAAATACGTTGGACGAAAGTTAACCGATAGAGCAGGCAGGATACCGAAAGAGCTACACTAACTATTGATCATATTCATACAATTAAGCAAGTTATGGAAAAATACAATGAATATCAGATCAGAAGCCAATAGATACACACAATACAATGAATACATCGTCTTTATCGATTATTCCAAGGTACTCGACAGCCTGAATCGCAAACACAGACTTAGACAAGTGACATTCAATCAACGAAACCGTGGCGATAGCGATTGGAAAAATGCCAAAAATGTATGGAAAAGTCAAACGCTATCGAAATGTCACGTGATAAATTTATTACATTACGACCATCGCCATAGCTGACATCGAATGACAATTGTCTAGAGCACAAATATAAATCTAACTAGATAACACAAGGCCCTCGATCTGTATGAAAAGAAAGCGTGGCACTTTTTCACACACAATGTATAAACAAATTTACTTAGCAATGAAAGAAAACATTTCGAATGCCTCGGCCAACTTTTTCTATACAGTCTTTACAGCTTAATATGGCACAAAAAGGCATTTTTCTAGATTTCGGTGGATTTCCGGTGCCGATAATGCTAAATGAAAAGCTCAGATTACGATCATTGATCGTAATTTTAATCCGTATTTTGACGCGCGAAGTACATACAATCGCGTCATCTAGTTAGATTTATATCTGTGGTCTAGAGCCTCTGGTACGCCTTAACCATTTGAGATTCGCTGACAATATAATCCTATTAGAATAATGCCCCAAGAAATTAGAAATCATGATAAAAACTCTAGCAGACATGAGCACAGAAGTAGGGCCAGAAATGAATGACATGCAAACATGGAACATGCATGCTGTGTCTATCGCATCATATTGTACATTTAGTTTATATTATTGCTTGTATTATAAGTTTGTTATTAGTGTAACAATTGTAGATAGGCCAATAAATAAATAAAAATAAATGGAAGTTAATGATAAGAAATATGAATATAAAAGAGACTATGTTTATATAATTATGACAAATTATCTCCCCACATGATGCAATTTTCAAGACAGTTAACAAAAGAATAGCCGCCCGGTGGAAAAATATTGGTCCCTGAAAGCATTAATGAAGAGCAAATCATGCATAACAAAAGGAAGACTTTCAAAAGTTGGATGTTTAACATATGGATGTGACACTTGCTCGCTTACTGACAAACATAGGTACAAACTAGCAAAATATCAGAGGGCAATGGAGAGAAGCATGCTAGGAGTGAAATTACGGGACAAAATCTTAAATTCAGAGATACGAAGGAATACTAAAGTTACGGACACATAAACTCACATCGATCATTTCAAATGGAGCTGGACAGGACACATGCTTCGAGGTAAAATAAACAAAAAGTCCAAAAACACAATGGGAAGACGATCTCCGCAACTTTGGGGCCTTATTGGAATAGAGTTACAGAGGACAGAGTACAAATGAGAGAGTTGGAGGAGGCCTATGTCAACAGGCTCACCGAACTGTGAGACATCTTATAACTAGCAACTATAAATATTTTTTATTAAAGAATTATGCTGATGTATCAAAATTTCAACAATATTTTTTATTATTAAACCTCGAAGTTGAACCCATTTAAATTTGAAAAATCAAGTCCGGGATGGATTTAAATTTGAAAAATCAAGTCAGGGCAGTAAAAAAGGATTGATTGATAATTTTCCTACTCATCATTCAATTGTGAATTGAATCTGTTGAAATTAAGCAAACTGAAAAGCGAAAAATAAAACCTATGATATGAAAAAAAACGGACGACAAAACAAATTGAGATGCAAAAAATATAAAAACATACATTTTAGGCTTGAGTTTAATTTTTGTGGCGGCGCAAAACAAACAATTAACGAAGATCAACCTAGCTACAATACAATTCTACGTTTTACGTAATTAATTTGCATGTTTGTTCATATTTTAGGTTTTATTTTATTTTTTGCTTTTCATTTCGTTTTTTCGTCGGTTCTATTCTTATTATCAATAAGGTTTTTTCCAACCATATTGGGATCGGGGTCGAATTTAACCATTATCACATGAATAATATGATAAAATATTATTTATTTACCGTAAAGCGTGGAGAAGTTTGAAGCAATCTTCAGCATAGCTGATGCCTTCGAGCGTCCCACGACGTATCTCAATGTCGGTGAGGAAATCCAGAAGCACGTAGTATAGCTCGCATCGAAATCTGAAACAATAAGAGAATAACGTTATAAATAATGTTCACCAGGGCATAGTATTCAACCAAATTAAAAGTTTTGGACAAATAAATATGTTGCTTATTTAAAGTTTTAAGACTACATATAATAATATACAGTTTGCGGTAATCTGAGAAAAATGTGTGACAATTACCAAAAAAAAAACGGTTCATCCCAATCAATCTGCCTAGCTTTGCCAAACTTTATTGGTGACGGCTTCCAATTTAATAGGATGCAGCTAGATAATGGATAAAAACTAAAATTACAAAAATAATATAGTATAATCTTAATCTAAATTATAAAACTTATAAATTACCTTTCTGAACCTGCAGGTGCTGGTAACGGCATTTTGGAAGGACTTAAGGTAAGTTACTCAAATAGGACGGATATGATGGCTATAGCAGCTTTATGGCGCACATACACTAAATGTCAACTGATTTTCAAAACACAAAAATTTCACCTTGCCCTAGGCGATAGACGCTTAGGGCTAGGTGGGGATTCCAATATTCCTTCTCTTTCGCACTTATGAGAATAACATGCAGGTACCTAATACCTAATCCACACAATAGTGTGCCGCAAATAATAAATGCTTTTTACGATAAGATTAGTTTGTATTATGTATTCTAGTAGCAAAGGCTTATTGTTTATTTGTAAAATAGATTATGTTAAAATTATATTGGATGCATTTGAATTTATCTCAAACACCAACTCAACTCTTTTTTAGTAAAACTTGACGGAAGGGCCTTCAGCTTTTTAAATGACACTATCAATGACCGGTTGAAGTGGCGACGCCTGGAGGACGCCTATGTCTAGCAGGGGACGCAAACCTGATACCAAGGGCCTCATTTATAAAAATCTCGACGGTGTTTAGCAATAGGTAATGCACGAATGTAAGATTTTTGATTATAGAGCTTCACAGTTGATGATTAAAAAGAGAAGTCCGATATGAGGAAACGACAAAATGTAGTGATCTCTGTACTTTATTTACAATAACTATTTACACATATGTGTTACAAATATATTTGATTTGACTTGAAATCTGATGTCAACTAAAAAACCACAGCACGGACTATAAATCTACTTACATTCATTAATTCTAACCTTAATTGAATGTTCTTAGCACCTGCATATAAAAATATATTATTGCCCTAAAATACGATATAAAATGCGATATTGTTACGCATGTTATCAAAAACTTTGCTACAGAAATCTCACCAGTTTTGATTTATATTGTAAGCCTATGCATTCCAGTCACAGATTGTTTCATGGATATGTCGAAGGCGTTTGATCTGGTCGATCATAGAACCCATTTCATAAAATTAAACAAACTTGAAATCTGACTGGCAACGTTCTAGAATTCAAATTAGGTCGAGCAAATAACTAAAATCACGAAATTTTGTGCACGTGTAACAGAAATAACTTATCAAAACAAAGGTGAATGATATACGGCGTACCTCAGGGGAGTTAATTTGGTCGGTTATTATTCCTGTACTATAAATGATATTCTTGACTTTGCCGTCCCTATAAATAAATATATTTGAATTTGTTTTAAGGAAGTCCGAAAATACAAGTAAGATTCAAATAATACTGTTTTAAGAGACGGCGGTAGGTCCCTTAGATTAAATCCTGCCTTTTTTGTACAAAGGCATATACCGAGAACTACCTAATTACCTTACTGATAAGCTATTGTGTGAATGAGGTGTTTGGTACCTGGATGTCATTAGGACGTTCTTACTTCTCTTACTTACTCAGCGCTACGTGGCCACTCGCCACGCCCCCTTTTTTGGTGTGATGTCGCGTCAAGACTGTTCTTAAATCAGTTTGTGTTTGTTCCCCATTAGAGTCACAACAGCCGTCCTGTTTGTGCAGTTTGAACTTAAAGAAGCTTTAAGTTTTTGTTAAAATCAGTTCAAAATGACTGTGCCTGGTGAGCCTCAAGATTCGGAGAGGTAATTATAATAATTTATAATTTAAATTTGCATTATCGTATTTTTAGCCCCCGCCAATGGAAAAGAGGGGTGTTATAAGTTTGCTGTGTATTTGTATATCTTTGTGTCTGTCTGTGGCATCATAGATTCATAGCTCCTAAACGGACAAACCGATTTTGATTTAGTTTCTTTTTGTTTAAAAGATGGGTTTTCTGAGGGTGTTTTTAGTTATGTTTGATAAAAATCTGTTTGCCGTTTAAAGGTACTGCGCCTTTTACTCTTTACGGCAGAGTTTCTCACCTCTAGATTATCGCAGAATGAATGTGACTAATTGTCAAGCACGCGTTATCTGCTATGATTGGTTGAATGAATTTTCAACAGCCAATCACAACAGATAACGCGCGCTTGACAAATTGTCACATTACATACATACATAAACTCACGCCTTTTCACGCATTTGTCACATTAATTCTGCGATAATTTAGAAGTGAGAAACACGGCCTAAATCGTTTTTTTTAACATTCTATTAACGAAAACATTGCGATAGCGATTCGTAAAATGTCAAAAATGTATGGGATTGACAAACGATATCGAAATGTCACGTGATCAACCGTTTACATTTCGACAATCGCCATCGCTGATAGAATGATTAGAGCTTCTAATATGGTGTCATAATTTCGTGTTTCGATAGGTTGTCGATTGAAGCTCGTCTACTGCTAAGTTAATATTATTATGTAATTTAAAAGTATGAAATAAAATTTTATTAAAAAAAAAACCCGACACAAAACCCCTAAAAGGCAAATAGATCGCTGTGTAAATAAAATTGAAATTAAAATAACAACGTGCATAATTGTATTATAACTAAATAACTGCTATTAACTTGGCGGTACTGTGACGTGAGTGCGAAGCTTATTTTTTACCTTTTAGAGGTTTTTGTGTCGAGAGTTTTATTGTTTTTGTTATATTGGTTTCAATAGATCTAGTACCATCCAGTTAGACGGGATCCAAACAAACTGCTAAGCCTTTCTCAACTAGCAGTCTCGCTTTTTCTGGCTTAGCAGTTTGTTTGGTTCGAATCGATTTTCTTTAGTTAATTGTCCCTTAGTTTTTTTTTCGTTCTCAGATTTCAGCAACCTACAGTAGTCACAGTGGATCTTTGTGTCTTTGAAGTTGGCTCTGTGAACCATTGCGCAATAACTAGTTTGTCATAGAGTTTACAGCATACAGTAAGCGAGATAGGATGTTGCGACAAACGTAAGCGTGTGAAAGAGGCAGTTATACAATGCTATATTTTAATTCAACATTGATACAAACATAGCAACTGCGCAGGATCTTACAGCCAACTTCAGAGGCACAAAGATCTGCTGTGACTACTGTATTAGAGTTTTAATTTAAACAAATATTTTGTATTGGTGGATTTTCAATGTTATTAACTTTATTATTTTATTGTTTCAGATATCGAATGAAACTCGTGTATATGCTTATCAAAAACCTCTCCGACTACGTTTCCTGCTGTCCAAAGCCCAGTGAAATCGTTATTGAACAGATCCGCGATACTATCCAATTATTACTTGACAACGAGCGTGCCGAAAACGAAGATCTTGCGACTCAATAATAACAGACGCACGCGTCGACCTGCAAGGTTAAGCAGCGCTTGCTGAGGACGGTCTACTGCCGACAGGGCACGACATTTGTGTTTCCAGTTGTTAAGTTGATCTCAGATCTTATTCTGATCATCTTTTAAGGGTTCCTTATTCGACAAGGAACCCAAGTGAACCCTGAACCAAAGTGGAAGTTTACGTGGAAAAGTAAAAATTTTGTGTATTGATGTAAGGGGACAACAGTTTTCGAACGGCAAAGTTAACTTTATCCGTTCGTTAGGCCAATGTTCGGTGCTTTCATTGTTTATGAACGTTAGTAAAGTTACCTATTTATTTTGGTACATATAGCTGTTTACACGGAACCCTCTGTGCGCGAGTCAGACTCGCACTTGGCTGGTTTTTTTTAATTGAATAAACACAAGGCTCAAGTAATAATGTTAATATTGTGATAAGTATGTTATTCTTTGTTTTGAGGTTATACAATTAAGGTTTAGGTTAAATAATAAACAACAATTGCTTCACGAATGTTAAATGTTACAGTGAATGAATTTATAATGTAATTTTGTTTCTCTTATATCAAGTTTAAAATATTTCTATCCAAAAAATGATTTTGATTGTATCACACGAATTAATAGAGCTGATCCACAGCTGTACTTGTATTTTTACTTTTATTTGATAATAAAATCCGTAAAATAATAACATGGTTTTATTTATTTCACCAGTTACCTAAGAAACACCCTCATAACATGTGACAGTATTTTACATTACTAGCGTTCCTTTAAAACTAGGTTAGGTTCTCAAACATTTTTTGTCACACCTCTCAGTAGAGACCTAAGTAGGCAGTAGCCTAAAATGAAAATACCCACGCCCCCGCTTTTGTATTTATGTTTAGGTAACTAACAGTCACAAACATTCTTAAGTTAAAGAAGCGGACGGAAAAGATTAAGGAAGGAAGGGTGGGTGTTTTGGCATAAGGTTACTATGACTCCACATAATAATAATATAGGCTTAATCTAAAATCTACCGTAGAACTGTTGTACAAATGGAAACAAGGGAATAATAAATCCAAAAATCAACTGAAGGTTGATTCAGATGATTAAAATCTGCGGTTCTCTTAAAACGGTGTCCTTTAAAAGTTTAAAAGCACACCATTTTACGAAAACTGCAGATTTTTCTGTATTATTTTTTGTAATTTTTTATGTTATGTGAGGAAACGACATGTTCTATAACCGAAGACATGAGTGACATCCACCAACCCGCACTGGGTCAGCGTGGTGGATTAAGGCCCATTCCCTCTCACAGCGAGGAGGCCTGTTTCCCAGCAGTGGGAGCATTAAAATGCTGATGATGATGATGTTAACTCTCGGTGCGTGAGTCTAACTCGCACTTGGCCGATTTCTTTTAAATATAATTTTGCCATTTAATTTCGAAATTATCTTGAGCAAATTCAAACTTAAAATATTACAACATCTCAAAATTATTATAACTGTCTTGTCACGAACAAAAAGGAAGGTGAATACGCTTATCAGTAAGGTGATTAGGTAGTTCTCGGCACTGCCTTTGTTTGTAAACGAAAACCTCATCCAGGGAGGTAACTCTAATGTCACAACAATAGCCAATGATTGCTTTTTCAAAAGCTTTTGTGTTAATTGTTAAGCCAGATTTCAATTAAAGTATTAGACTAGTAATTACGATTATTTCAATGTAATCTAAAGACCTTAAATGGAACAAATCAACATGCTTTTCATTACTATTCAGGCATTTCGGCCTAGAAACTACGCTTTAAACAAAATCGATTATCTCCTTCCTCTAAATGGATTTTAATTAGTTACGCTTTGTTTTAGCGAGCATTGCACATAGCTGTGTCCATGTGCAATGCTCGCTAAAACAATGCGGCAACATCAAACAAGTTTATTTGCAAACTGTTTCTTTTACAATCTATAGGTATTGTATCAGAGTTCTTTGTCTAATAGCTTTTTATGATTTTTTTACTTATGAGAGTGAAGGCACAGACAATACAGTGTGCGCCTCTTGCTTTGTCTGCCTTCAGGGAAACAAGGGGCATTGTTATATTATTATCTTTCTAGCTACTTTATGGTTAAATGATGTGGTTAATCAGAAAGAGATTGGAAGGTATTATAATAGATTTTGATTGTATGTTTGTTTAGCCTGTTTAAGCAAAGTAATGGTGAAATATATGGTGTAATATTACATACAATAAGGAAATACAAGGAAAGACGATGAAAAAGATAAAATATTATACAACAAGTTCTAAAGGTTTAGTTATTAGATTTTTAGTAAGTAACAGAGTGAGCATGAAGAAAGTAAGTTTGTGTTTGTGTGTGATGTTGTGTGTTGTGGGCATGTTCTTAGAATGAGGTGTGAGTATGCGCAATGGTTAAAGGAGCAAATCAGCTGAGGGGATGTTTCGTTTGACAAGCCTTGGCATTTATTTCATAGGGGTCAGTAACTTCTCGGTACCCTCGTAGTCCAGAGCCTTAAGATATGTAGTTAATAATGCTTTACATTTATATTTAGTCTGGGAATAGATGTTGAGGATATCATTCAATTTATTGTATAAGTAAGGTCCGAGGAAGAAAAAGAATTGATGTAAATGTGTAGATTTTGCAATTTGGGTTTGGCATACCCTACATTTCCGGCACCTATCCAACTGGAGTCGAATTTGGGTCGAATTTCAATAAGGAATGTTCTTTGAGCGCCGTACGCAATACGAAAGATTGCCTAACCGTAAGAACATTCAACAGTAGGCTATCGGTAGGGGAGACCAGCGCGAACCTTGAGAATTGCACGCTGTGCTCTTTTGACTTCAATCAGATAAGTCTTTGCGGCGCCTCCCCAGGATATAATGCAATAGTCTATAAGGGAATGGCACAAGGCATCGTAGACCATCTTGGTTAAGCATTGATCTATTATGATACCAAGATATTTGATATCATCAACTCGCTGAAGATTAGGACAGGAGCACCAGGAAGCGCTTGGGACACATACATGGTAGGATATGCCAAAATAGGATGGAGGCAGAAGATTTAACCAATGTGCAAAAGCAAAGTATTTGGTTTTGTTAACATTTAGTGTTAAAATATTCGCTCGCAACCATTTGCAGACTTTGCTAAAACCACTTTGAGCAGAGTTAAAAACCTCTTCCCATGTCTGCCCACAGAAAAAGAGGGCAGTATCATCAGCGAAAGTAATAATATGTCCACAGTGAAGCTGAAGATGGCAGAGGTCGTTGATATAGATCAAAAACAAAGTTGGGCCAAGTATGCTACCCTGGGTCATACCGAAATCGACACGAGCCTCATTGCTCAGCACCTGGCCTATTCGAACTCTTTGTTTTCTTTCGGTAAGGTAGTCCTGCAATAGTTTCAAAGGTACACCCCTAACACCGATCTCTTCCAGCTTTTTGAGTAGGTGCGGGATAGAGACCGTGTCAAATGCTTTAGCCAGATCGAAGAAGACAGTAATGCATTTGTTCCTTTGGTCCAAGTTAGTGATAATGGAATTTACCAGTTCATGTACTTCGTCATTGGTTTTAGATAATTTGTTAGACGACGATTAATAAGTCGTTCCAAGATCTTCGACAATGTTGGTAAGATAGAGATCGGTCTAAAATTATCAACACAGTCTCTTTCCCCTCCCCTTGTGTATTGGTTTGATGACCGCTAATTTAAAGACTCTAGGAAAATCACCCGACGCCATAGCCAGTTTGCAAATGTGTGTAATAGGAGTTGTGAGAAAATTTATATAACTCTTTAAGAACTTGCTAGATATCTGGTCGATTCCTGTGGCATACCTCTCCTTTAAGCCTTGGATAAGGAAAATACTTCTTCCTCATCAGGGGGCAGCATGACAAATGAATGAATGGGAGCGACAGTTGGAGAGTCAAATGGTGTTGGTGTGTCCTGCGATGAGTTAGTTGTTTGCTCTGCTAGCCTTCTGCCTACACCAGCAAATAAATCATTAACACCATTTATGTACTAGTTCTTGATTTTTGGATTTAATGAGATGGGATGAAAGGTCTGGGGGTCGATCAGAGATGCTTATCGTTTAATTGCATCCCATAACTGCCTTTTATTTCCTTTTGCACTCTGAATCTCGTCTCTTTCATAATGTCGTTTGGCTTTTTTGATAATACTATTACAAAAATTTCTATAACGTCTGTAGGTTTTGTTGACAATCGTGAAATAGTGATCCAAGGCTTACTATAACCCGCTGCCTTTTGGGAATGTTTATTGAACATGAGCTATTATTTATTGCCGTAGTTAGGTTCGTAACTAGCAGGTCAGTTGCAATGTTGGCGTCATTACACTCTAGGATAGGCTGTAAATTAATTTGTCAAGCGATTCAAAATCCATTTTATAAACGGTTGTATTGCGATAATCCGGGTGAGCCTTAAGGTTTAAACTAAGGGCAACAGACTCGTGGTCTGTTATTGACGATTCAAAAACAAAGCACTTCGCTTCTAGCTTTGTTTTGAGCATCATGTGGTCTAAGCAAGTGCGCCCATGGGTCAGTACGTTATGACCTGGCAGTAAACAGTGACTTGCTAGGACATTTAAATATTCATTAGAGCGTTTGTGCTGACTATTAGGGGCTATGTCGATATTTATGTCGCCGCAGAAAACAATATTTTGAACCTACTTAATTTTATTAGTTGTGAATCTATTGAGTTGGAGGGCGGTAGATTCCGATCACACACGTATCTGTACCTATTTTAAGCAGTAAGCAGTTGGCATCGTCTAACTGGGGTTCTTCAATTGTTACTATAAGATTTTTGTTATAATAAAAAACAACTCCTTCATTTTGCGTTCTGTGCGTCGTGGTTGATGCAAGACTGTAGTTATCGAGCTTCGGTATGGTCCGAGCTGTAGGAAGCCAACATTCAAATATAACTATAATGTCCCAATAAACGTCAGATCTTTGCAGAAGGGTGGTGAGATTAGGTATGTTACAATTAACGCTACGGATATTCTGAGACAAGATATTCAGAGCGCAAACACTTGTCGATATGTATGTTTTTACATCGTTGATGTCGCAAGAAAATGATTTAGCTACCTGGAAATGGCATTGGCCAGCATTAGCCTGGAATAATCATTATTTACTTATTATATCAATAAGTTAAACTATTAGTATTGGGCTAATATTAATAACTAGGTTAATAGCGCTAATTAATGTTTTGTCAGTAAGTTTTAGCTATGGTAATATAAATTTCGAAAGTGACGAAGACAAGCATGAAAATGAAGATTCACCGCAATGGAAAATACTGGTAACCATTTTGGCCCAAAAAGTAAATAATTATTGCTGACCTAGGTAATATTAAAGTACTGTTAGTTCTACTAGATACGACTGGGGATCGAACCCAGGCCCTGACACTCAACAGTTACGCTTGCGACTAGTAAACCAAAAAGTCGTTTTGGTTAAAAACGTAATCTTATGAAAATGTATCAACTCATTTCAGATCGTCGACCATTACGAATAAAAAAAAAAATATAATTAATTTTTGAGATAAATTAAAATGCAGCAAATTTATTATAAAATACTTTATTTACATACAATCAATAACTTTTTTCTACATAATATTTACTAAAAGAACGTCAAATTCATTGAAATTAAATACAATAAGAACGTCAAATTCATAGAAATCACATACAACAACAATCAATCAATTAGCGCAGAGAGAATCTCGAGGAATTCGTCCACAAAACGAAGTTCCCTGGGCGTCCTGAGCTTTCCAAAATCTGTACCTGTCTCAGCGAGGGTTTCGAAAGCGATCTCCACGAGGTCATCTCGAAATCTGAAACAATAAATGAATAACGTTAATAACATGATAAGTAAAATTCGCACGGACAAAATATTCGTCTAAATTGAATTTTAGGAAAAACATGTAGGTTTGTTGTTGTCGTTTTTTTAAATCGACAATCAAAAGGAGGTTCTCAATTTTTTTACATAATATGACCACGCATAACATTTTATAGAGGAATCGGATTGTTTTTATGGCAAAGAGTCTACCTCGAAATTATACAAAGCCCCTGCAAGAAATAATAAACTCCGATATAAGCATACTAGAAAAGTACAAACACATGGATAAACACCTATCATATTCACCAATAAATAAGGTAAATATAGTCAAGGAAACAAAGTTACCAAAAACACTAATAGCAGATAAACAAAACAGTAAAAACAACTAAAAGATGATATCAAGCCAAAGCTGATATGAAATAAATTGGGAGAATTGTATACTATTTTTATCCATAAGAAAGGAAAACTAGACTTAATTGGTAATTACAGACCAATAAGCCTTATTTCGAACGTTTACAAATACGTTGAACGAAAGTTAACCGATAGAGCAGGCAGGATACCGAAAGAGCTACACTAACTATTGATCATATTCATACAATTAAGCAAGTTATGGAAAAATACAATGAATATCAGATCAGAAGCCAATAGATACACAATACAATGAATACATCGTCTTTATCGATTATTCCAAGGTACTCGACAGCCTGAATCGCAAACACAGACTTAAACAAGTGACATTCAATCAACGAAACCGTGGCGATAGCGATTGGAAAAATGCCAAAAATGTATGGAAAAGTCAAACGCTATCGAAATGTCACGTGATAAATTTATTACATTACGACCATCGCCATAGCTGACATCGAATGACAATTGTCTAGAGCACAAATATAAATCTAACTAGATAACACAAGGCCCTCGATCTGTATGAAAAGAAAGCGTGGCACTTTTTCACACACAATGTATAAACAAATTTACTTAGCAATGAAAGAAAACATTTCGAATGCCTCGGCCAACTTTTTCTATACAGTCTTTACAGCTTAATATGGCACAAAAAGGCATTTTTCTAGATTTCGGTGGATTTCCGGTGCCGATAATGCTAAATGAAAAGCTCAGATTACGATCATTGATCGTAATTTTAATCCGTATTTTGACGCGCGAAGTACATACAATCGCGTCATCTAGTTAGATTTATATCTGTGGTCTAGAGCCTCTGGTACGCCTTAACCATTTGAGATTCGCTGACAATATAATCCTATTAGAATAATGCCCCAAGAAATTAGAAATCATGATAAAAACTCTAGCAGACATGAGCACAGAAGTAGGGCCAGAAATGAATGACATGCAAACATGGAACATGCATGCTGTGTCTATCGCATCATATTGTACACTTAGTTTATATTATTGCTTGTATTATAAGTTTGTTATTAGTGTAACAATTGTAGATAGGCCAATAAATAAATAAAAATAAATGGAAGTTAATGATAAGAAATATGAATATAAAAGAGACTATGTTTATATAATTATGACAAATTATCTCCCCACATGATGCAATTTTCAAGACAGTTAACAAAAGAATAGCCGCCCGGTGGAAAAATATTGGTCCCTGAAAGCATTAATGAAGAGCAAATCATGCATAACAAAAGGAAGACTTTCAAAAGTTGGATGTTTAACATATGGATGTGACACTTGCTCGCTTACTGACAAACATAGGTACAAACTAGCAAAATATCAGAGGGCAATGGAGAGAAGCATGCTAGGAGTGAAATTACGGGACAAAATCTTAAATTCAGAGATACGAAGGAATACTAAAGTTACGGACACATAAACTCACATCGATCATTTCAAATGGAGCTGGACAGGACACATGCTTCGAGGTAAAATAAACAAAAAGTCCAAAAACACAATGGGAAGACGATCTCCGCAACTTTGGGGCCTTATTGGAATAGAGTTACAGAGGACAGAGTACAAATGAGAGAGTTGGAGGAGGCCTATGTCAACAGGCTCACCGAACTGTGAGACATCTTATAACTAGCAACTATAAATATTTTTTATTAAAGAATTATGCTGATGTATCAAAATTTCAACAATATTTTTTATTATTAAACCTCGAAGTTGAACCCATTTAAATTTGAAAAATCAAGTCCGGGATGGATTTAAATTTGAAAAATCAAGTCAGGGCAGTAAAAAAGGATTGATTGATAATTTTCCTACTCATCATTCAATTGTGAATTGAATCTGTTGAAATTAAGCAAACTGAAAAGCGAAAAATAAAACCTATGATATGAAAAAAAACGGACGACAAAACAAATTGAGATGCAAAAAATATAAAAACATACATTTTAGGCTTGAGTTTAATTTTTGTGGCGGCGCAAAACAAACAATTAACGAAGATCAACCTAGCTACAATACAATTCTACGTTTTACGTAATTAATTTGCATGTTTGTTCATATTTTAGGTTTTATTTTATTTTTTGCTTTTCATTTCGTTTTTTCGTCGGTTCTATTCTTATTATCAATAAGGTTTTTTCCAACCATATTGGGATCGGGGTCGAATTTAACCATTATCACATGAATAATATGATAAAATATTATTTATTTACCGTAAAGCGTGGAGAAGTTTGAAGCAATCTTCAGCATAGCTGATGCCTTCGAGCGTCCCACGACGTATCTCAATGTCGGTGAGGAAATCCAGAAGCACGTAGTATAGCTCGCATCGAAATCTGAAACAATAAGAGAATAACGTTATAAATAATGTTCACCAGGGCATAGTATTCAACCAAATTAAAAGTTTTGGACAAATAAATATGTTGCTTATTTAAAGTTGTAAATCCGTAATTGGCTGTAATGGTAGTACAATAAGTGTGTTAAAGTATTTTTAAGAGCTGTGGATTTTGTGATGAATAAATAAATAAATAAATAAAAAGACTACATATAATAATATACAGTTTGCGGTAATCTGAGAAAAATGTGTGACAATTACCAAAAAAAAAACGGTTCATCCCAATCAATCTGCCTAGCTTTGCCAAACTTTATTGGTGACGGCTTCCAATTTAATAGGATGCAGCTAGATAATGGATAAAAACTAAAATTACAAAAATAATATAGTATAATCTTAATCTAAATTATAAAACTTATAAATTACCTTTCTGAATCTGCAGGTGCTGGTAACGGCATTTTGGAAGGACTTAAGGTAAGTTACTCAAATAGGACGGATATGATGGCTATAGCAGCTTTATGGCGCACATACACTAAATGTCAACTGATTTTCAAAACACAAAAATTTCACCTTGCCCTAGGCGATAGACGCTTAGGGCTAGGTGGGGATTCCAATATTCCTTCTCTTTCGCACTTATGAGAATAACATGCAGGTACCTAATACCTAATCCACACAATAGTGTGCCGCAAATAATAAATGCTTTTTACGATAAGATTAGTTTGTATTATGTATTCTAGTAGCAAAGGCTTATTGTTTATTTGTAAAATAGATTATGTTAAAATTATATTGGATGCATTTGAATTTATCTCAAACACCAACTCAACTCTTTTTTAGTAAAACTTGACGGAAGGGCCTTCAGCTTTTTAAATGACACTATCAATGACCGGTTGAAGTGGCGACGCCTGGAGGACGCCTATGTCTAGCAGGGGACGCAAACCTGATACCAAGGGCCTCATTTATAAAAATCTCGACGGTGTTTAGCAATAGGTAATGCACGAATGTAAGATTTTTGATTATAGAGCTTCACAGTTGATGATTAAAAAGAGAAGTCCGATATGAGGAAACGACAAAATGTAGTGATCTCTGTACTTTATTTACAATAACTATTTACACCTATGTGTTACAAATATATTTGATTTGACTTGAAATCTGATGTCAACTAAAAAACCACAGCACGGACTATAAATCTACTTACATTCATTAATTCTAACCTTAATTGAATGTTCTTAGCACCTGCATATAAAAATATATTATTGTCCTAAAATACGATATAAAATGCGATATTGTTACGCATGTTATCAAAAACTTTGCTACAGAAATCTCACCAGTTTTGATTTATATTGTAAGCCTATGCATTCCAGTCACAGATTGTTTCATGGATATGTCGAAGGCGTTTGATCTGGTCGATCATAGAACCCTTTTCATAAAATTAAACAAACTTGAAATCTGACTGGCAACGTTCTAGAATTCAAATTAGGTCGAGCAAATAACTAAAATCACGAAATTTTGTGCACGTGTAACAGAAATAACTTATCAAAACAAAGGTGAATGATATACGGCGTACCTCAGGGGAGTTAATTTGGTCGGTTATTATTCCTGTACTATAAATGATATTCTTGACTTTTCCGTCCCTATAAATAAATATATTTGAATTTGTTTTAAGGAAGTCCAAAAATACAAGTAAGATTCAAATAATACTGCTTTAAGAGACGGCGGTAGGTCCCTTGGATTAAATCCTGCCTTTTTTGTACAAAGGCATATACCGAGAACTACCTAATTACCTTACTGATAAGCTATTGTGTGAATGAGGTGTTTGGTACCTGGATGCCATTAGGACGTTCTTACTTCTCTTACTTACTCAGCGCTACGTGGCCACTCGCCACGCCCCCTTTTTTGGTGTGATGTCGCGTCAAGACTGTTCTTAAATCAGTTTGTGTTTGTTCCCCATTAGAGTCACAACAGCCGTCCTGTTTGTGCAGTTTGAACTTAAAGAAGCTTTAAGTTTTTGTTAAAATCAGTTCAAAATGACTGTGCCTGGTGAGCCTCAAGATTCGGAGAGGTAATTATAATAATTTATAATTTAAATTTGCATTATCGTATTTTTAGCCCCCGCCAATGGAAAAGAGGGGTGTTATAAGTTTGCTGTGTATTTGTATATCTTTGTGTCTGTCTGTGGCATCATAGATTCATAGCTCCTAAACGGACAAACCGATTTTGATTTAGTTTCTTTTTGTTTAAAAGATGGGTTTTCTGAGGGTGTTTTTAGTTATGTTTGATAAAAATCTGTTTGCCGTTTAAAGGTACTGCGCCTTTTACTCTTTACGGCAGAGTTTCTCACCTCTAGATTATCGCAGAATGAATGTGACTAATTGTCAAGCACGCGTTATCTGCTATGATTGGTTGAATGAATTTTCAACAGCCAATCACAACAGATAACGCGCGCTTGACAAATTGTCACATTACATACATACATAAACTCACGCCTTTTCACGCATTTGTCACATTAATTCTGCGATAATTTAGAAGTGAGAAACACGGCCTAAATCGTTTTTTTTTAACATTCTATTAACGAAAACATTGCGATAGCGATTCGTAAAATGTCAAAAATGTATGGGATTGACAAACGATATCGAAATGTCACGTGATCAACCGTTTACATTTCGACAATCGCCATCGCTGATAGAATGATTAGAGCTTCTAATATGGTGTCATAATTTCGTGTTTCGATAGGTTGTCGATTGAAGCTCGTCTACTGCTAAGTTAATATTATTATGTAATTTAAAAGTATGAAATAAAATTTTATTAAAAAAAAAACCCGACACAAAACCCCTAAAAGGCAAATAGATCGCTGTGTAAATAAAATTGAAATTAAAATAACAACGTGCATAATTGTATTATAACTAAATAACTGCTATTAACTTGGCGGTACTGTGACGTGAGTGCGAAGCTTATTTTTTACCTTTTAGAGGTTTTTGTGTCGAGAGTTTTATTGTTTTTGTTATATTGGTTTCAATAGATCTAGTACCATCCAGTTAGACGGGATCCAAACAAACTCTTTGTGTCTTTGAAGTTGGCTCTGTGAACCATTGCGCAATAACTAGTTTGTCATAGAGTTTACAGCATACAGTAAGCGAGATAGGATGTTGCGACAAACGTAAGCGTGTGAAAGAGGCAGTTATACAATGCTATATTTTAATTCAACATTGATACAAACATAGCAACTGCGCAGGATCTTACAGCCAACTTCAGAGGCACAAAGATCTGCTGTGACTACTGTATTAGAGTTTTAATTTAAACAAATATTTTGTATTGGTGGATTTTCAATGTTATTAACTTTATTATTTTATTGTTTCAGATATCGAATGAAACTCGTGTATATGCTTATCAAAAACCTCTCCGACTACGTTTCCTGCTGTCCAAAGCCCAGTGAAATCGTTATTGAACAGATCCGCGATACTATCCAATTATTACTTGACAACGAGCGTGCCGAAAACGAAGATCTTGCGACTCAATAATAACAGACGCACGCGTCGACCTGCAAGGTTAAGCAGCGCTTGCTGAGGACGGTCTACTGCCGACAGGGCACGACATTTGTGTTTCCAGTTGTTAAGTTGATCTCAGATCTTATTCTGATCATCTTTTAAGGGTTCCTTATTCGACAAGGAACCCAAGTGAACCCTGAACCAAAGTGGAAGTTTACGTGGAAAAGTAAAAATTTTGTGTATTGATGTAAGGGGACAACAGTTTTCGAACGGCAAAGTTAACTTTATCCGTTCGTTAGGCCAATGTTCGGTGCTTTCATTGTTTATGAACGTTAGTAAAGTTACCTATTTATTTTGGTACATATAGCTGTTTACACGGAACCCTCTGTGCGCGAGTCAGACTCGCACTTGGCTGGTTTTTTTTAATTGAATAAACACAAGGCTCAAGTAATAATGTTAATATTGTGATAAGTATGTTATTCTTTGTTTTGAGGTTATACAATTAAGGTTTAGGTTAAATAATAAACAACAATTGCTTCACGAATGTTAAATGTTACAGTGAATGAATTTATAATGTAATTTTGTTTCTCTTATATCAAGTTTAAAATATTTCTATCCAAAAAATGATTTTGATTGTATCACACGAATTAATAGAGCTGATCCACAGCTGTACTTGTATTTTTACTTTTATTTGATAATAAAATCCGTAAAATAATAACATGGTTTTATTTATTTCACCAGTTACCTAAGAAACACCCTCATAACATGTGACAGTATTTTACATTACTAGCGTTCCTTTAAAACTAGGTTAGGTTCTCAAACATTTTTTGTCACACCTCTCAGTAGAGACCTAAGTAGGCAGTAGCCTAAAATGAAAATACCCACGCCCCCGCTTTTGTATTTATGTTTAGGTAACTAATAGTCACAAACATTCTTAAGTTAAAGAAGCGGACGGAAAAGATTAAGGAAGGAAGGGTGGGTGTTTTGGCATAAGGTTACTATGACTCCACATAATAATAATATAGGCTTAATCTAAAATCTACCGTAGAACTGTTGTACAAATGGAAACAAGGGAATAATAAATCCAAAAATCAACTGAAGGTTGATTCAGATGATTAAAATCTGCGGTTCTCTTAAAACGGTGTCCTTTAAAAGTTTAAAAGCACACCATTTTACGAAAACTGCAGATTTTTCTGTATTATTTTTTGTAATTTTTTATGTTATGTGAGGAAACGACATGTTCTATAACCGAAGACATGTGACATCCACCAACCCGCACTGGGCCAGCGTGGTGGATTAAGGCCCATTCCCTCTCACAACGAGGAGGCCTGTTTCCCAGCAGTGGGAGCATTAAAATGCTGATGATGATGATGTTAACTCTCGGTGCGTGAGTCTAACTCGCACTTGGCCGATTTCTTTTAAATATAATTTTGCCATTTAATTTCGAAATTATCTTGAGCAAATTCAAACTTAAAATATTACAACATCTCAAAATTATTATAACTGTCTTGTCACGAACAAAAAGGAAGGTGAATACGCTTATCAGTAAGGTGATTAGGTAGTTCTCGGCACTGCCTTTGTTTGTAAACGAAAACCTCATCCAGGGAGGTAACTCTAATGTCACAACAATAGCCAATGATTGCTTTTTCAAAAGCTTTTGTGTTAATTGTTAAGCCAGATTTCAATTAAAGTATTAGACTAGTAATTACGATTATTTCAATGTAATCTAAAGACCTTAAATGGAACAAATCAACATGCTTTTCATTACTATTCAGGCATTTCGGCCTAGAAACTACGCTTTAAACAAAATCGATTATCTCCTTCCTCTAAATGGATTTTAATTAGTTACGCTTTGTTTTAGCGAGCATTGCACATAGCTGTGTCCATGTGCAATGCTCGCTAAAACAATGCGGCAACATCAAACAAGTTTATTTGCAAACTGTTTCTTTTACAATCTATAGGTATTGTATCAGAGTTCTTTGTCTAATAGCTTTTTATGATTTTTTTACTTATGAGAGTGAAGGCACAGACAATACAGTGTGCGCCTCTTGCTTTGTCTGCCTTCAGCCCGGCGAGCACGGCCTACTGTGACATGGCCTAAGTCACACTTTTTATCACAGTTTGGGCGATAAAGCCATTTTGTCTGAAATGCTACGGCGGCGTGAGATATTTTCTTGACTTGTGGCATAACTTCTTGACATTAATTTGTTTTCTTTTTCGGAAATTTGCCAATTTTATGGCAGTTTCGGTTTAACCTTGGCCATAAAAACCATTTAGGTTCAGAGAAGCTTAGTCCTACGACGCACTATTTCCGAATTATGGGCCTCCGAATTTTATTTTATTTTACATAAAACGCTCTATATCTCGAAAACGGTATGTCCTAGGCAAAAAATAACCAAAATTTAGCCCCCCCTTTGATACCCCCATCCCAACTAAGCAGCTAGCAGCATCCCAACATGAATTTAAGAAAAAAAAATTTTTTTTTTTACTTTGCTTGTTTTTCGACTTGAACTACAAATTCTTAACAGAAAATATTTTGGGTCATGACAAGTTATGATAAAATATGTCGTGTCTTACAATTTGTCTTAAATACTAGCACGGGACAACCATGTGACATAGTTTCAAGACGCGACATGCCTTTCTTGTGGCTGACTTCATAGTGCGACATAATCTGAATAGACGACCAAATAAAATAATACTTATAAAAGTGTGCCGTTCATACAGATAAAATACTTTTTAATTTTGTTGGGCACAAATTAATATTTGACCCACGACCATAGACTTATGCACACTTTATTTTTCTTTGTTTGTTTGATAACATATTAAGTGTTAATAAAATATTAATAATTACTTAAAAAATGTAATAGCTTGGACCCAGTTCCCGATACCGGTGAGCCCCTATTTTTTTATTTTAGTTGTTTTTTGGGGGGTTTATTTAAGAAATAATTTAAAATGTAGAAAGTAAGAAGAATATGGAATATAAGAAAATAATTATAAAAAAGTAATAATCAAAATAAAAATAATAATTAAAAATAGAAATAACAATTATAAAAAAGTAATAAAATAGAATTAATTAATAATCCTGTAACATTTCAATTAATTAATATTTTTTGGGGGTTTTATTTAAGAAATAATTTAAAATGTAGAAAGTAAGAAGAATATGGAATATAAGAAAATAATTATAAAAAGTAATAATCAAAATAAAAATAATAATTAAAAATAGGAATAACAATAAAAAATAACAATTATAAAAAAAGTTATAAAATATAATTAATTAATAATCCTGTAAAATTTCAATTAATTAATAAGCATTGATCACCACACACACAAAATAAATTTATTGCCATTTGGTGCAGTAATTAGAAGGAAAATATTTTATTTTTCAACTATAAAATTTTATCACCACCTCCGAACGAAAGTGATACATTTTTCTTAATCATCTGTCTAAATGTGAAATTTGTGACAAAATGGGTGCGCCCGTATTAGCAAAGTAAGACCCGATAAGTCCCAAATAAACGTCAGGAAATTTTCTCACGCCGCCGGTACTAATAATTAAGACAAAATGGCTTTATCGTCCAAACTGCGATGAAATGTGTGACTCAAGCCATGTCACAGTAGGCCGTGGTCGCCGGGAAGCAACAAGAAAGGCATGTCGCGCCTTTAAAATAAGTCACATGTTTGACCCGGCTAGCATTTAAGACAAATTGTAAGACATGACATAATTTATCATGTCTTGTCACAAATGTCTTGGGTACGCCCATGCTCGCTCCGCAGGGAAACAAGGGGCATTGTTATATTATTATCTTTCTAGCTACTTTATGGTTAAATGATGTGGTTAATCAGAAAGAGATTGGAAGGTATTACAATAGATTTTGATTGTATGTTTGTTTAGCCTGTTTAAGCAAAGTAATGGTGAAATATATGGTGTAATATTACATACAATAAGGAAATACAAGGAAAGACGATGAAAAAGATAAAATATTATACAACAAGTTCTAAAGGTTTAGTTATTAGATTTTTAGTAAGTAACAGAAAGAAAGAAGAAAGTAAGTTTGTGTTTGTGTGTGATGTTGTGTGTTGTGGGCATGTTCTTAGAATGAGGTGTGAGTATGCGCAATGGTTAAAGGAGCAAATCAGCTGAGGGGATGTTTCGTTTGACAAGCCTTGGCATTTATTTCATAGGGGTCAGTAACTTCTCGGTACCCTCGTAGTCCAGAGCCTTAAGATATGTAGTTAATAATCCTTTACATTTATATTTAGTCTGGGAATAGATGTTGAGGATATCATTCAATTTATTGTATAAGTAAGGTCCGAGGAAGAAAAAGAATTGGTGTAAATGTGTAGCTTTTGCAATTTGGGTTTGGCATACCCTACATTTCCGGCACCTATCCAACTGGAGTCGAATTTGAGTCGAATTTCAATAAGGAATGTTCTTTGAGCGCCGTACGCAATACGAAAGTTTGCCTAACCGTAAGAACATTCAACAGTAGGCTATCGGTAGGGGAGACCAGCGCCAACCTTGAGAATTGAACGCTGTGCTCTTTCGACTTCAATCAGATAAGTCTTTGCGGCGCCTCACCAGGATATAATGCAATAGTCTATAAGGGAATGGCACAAGGCATCGTAGACCATCTTGGTTAAGCATTGATCTATTATGATACCAAGATATTTGATATCATCAACTCGCTGAAGATTAGGACAGGAGCACCAGGAAGCGCTTGGGACACATACATGGTAGGATATGCCAAAATAGGATGGAGGCAGAAGATTTAACCAATGTGCAAAAGCAAAGTATTTGGTTTTGTTAACATTTAGTGTTAAAATATTCGCTCGCAACCATTTGCAGACTTTGCTAAAACCACTTTGAGCAGAGTTAAAAACCTCTTCCCATGTCTGCCCACAGAAAAAGAGGGCAGTATCATCAGCGAAAGTAATAATATGTCCACAGTGAAGCTGAAGATGGCAGAGGTCGTTGATATAGATCAAAAACAAAGTTGGGCCAAGTATGCTACCCTGGGTCATACCGAAATCGACACGAGCCTCATTGCTCAGCACCTGGCCTATTCGAACTCTTTGTTTTCTTTCGGTAAGGTAGTCCTGCAATAGTTTCAAAGGTACACCCCTAACACCGATCTCTTCCAGCTTTTTGAGTAGGTGCGGGATAGAGACCGTGTCAAATGCTTTAGCCAGATCGAAGAAGACAGTAATGCATTTGTTCCTTTGGTCCAAGTTAGTGATAATGGAATTTACCAGTTCATGTACTTCGTCATTGGTTCTAGATAATTTGTTAGACGACGATTAATAAGTCGTTCCAAGATCTTCGACAATGTTGGTAAGATAGAGATCGGTCTAAAATTATCAACACAGTCTCTTTCCCCTCCCCTTGTGTATTGGTTTGATGACCGCTAATTTAAAGACTCTAGGAAAATCACCCGACGCCATAGCCAGTTTGCAAATGTGTGTAATAGGAGTTGTGAGAAAATTTATATAACTCTTTAAGAACTTGCTAGATATCTGGTCGATTCCTGTGGCATACCTCTCCTTTAAGCCTTGGATAAGGAAAATACTTCTTCCTCATCAGGGGGCAGCATGACAAATGAATGAACGGGAGCGACAGTTGGAGAGTCAAATGGTGTTGGTGTGTCCTGCGATGAGTTAGTTGTTTGCTCTGCTAGCCTTCTGCCTACACCAGCAAATAAATCATTAACACCATTTATGTACTAGTTCTTGATTTTTGGATTTAATGAGATGGGATGAAAGGTCTGGGGGTCGATCAGAGATGCTTATCGTTTAATTGCATCCCATAACTGCCTTTTATTTCCTTTTGCACTCTGTATCTCGTCTCTTTCATAATGTCGTTTAGCCTTTTTGATAATACTATTACAAAAATTTCTATAACGTCTGTAGGTTTTGTTGACAATCGTGAAATAGTGATCCAAGGCTTACTATAACCCGCTGCCTTTTGGGAATGTTTATTGAACATGAGCTATTATTTATTGCCGTAGTTAGGTTCGTAACTAGCAGGTCAGTTGCAATGTTGGCGTCATTACACTCTAGGATAGGCTGTAAATTAATTTGTCAAGCTATTCAAAATCCATTTTATAAACGGTTGTATTGCGATAATTCGGGTGAGCCTTAAGGTTTAAACTAAGGGCAACAGACTCGTGGTCTGTTATTGACGATTCAAAAACAAAGCACTTCGCTTCTAGCTTTGTTTTGAGCATCATGTGGTCTAAGCAAGTGCGCCCATGGGTCAGTACGTTATGACCTGGCAGTAAACAGTGACTTGCTAGGACATTTAAATATTCATTAGAGCGTTTGTGCTGACTATTAGGGGCTATGTCGATATTTATGTCGCCGCAGAAAACAATATTTTGAACCTACTTAATTTTATTAGTTGTGAATCTATTGAGTTGGAGGGCGGTAGATTCCGATCACACACGTATCTGTACCTATTTTAAGCAGTAAGCAGTTGGCATCGTCTAACTGGGGTTCTTCAATTGTTACTATAAGATTTTTGTTATAATAAAAAACAACTCCTTCATTTTGCGTTCTGTGCGTCGTGGTTGATGCAAGACTGTAGTTATCGAGCTTCGGTATGGTCCGAGCTGTAGGAAGCCAACATTCAAATATAACTATAATGTCCCAATAAACGTCAGATCTTTGCAGAAGGGTGGTGAGATTAGGTATGTTACAATTAACGCTACGGATATTCTGAGACAAGATATTCAGAGCGCAAACACTTGTCGATATGTATGTTTTTACATCGTTGATGTCGCAAGAAAATGATTTAGCTACCTGGAAATGGCATTGGCCAGCATTAGCCTGGAATAATCATTATTTACTTATTATATCAATAAGTTAAACTATTAGTATTGGGCTAATATTAATAACTAGGTTAATAGCGCTAATTAATGTTTTGTCAGTAAGTTTTAGCTATGGTAATATAAATTTCAAAAGTGACGAAGACAAGCATGAAAATGAAGATTCACCGCAATGGAAAATACTGGTAACCATTTTGGCCCAAAAAGTAAATAATTATTGCTGACCTAGGTAATATTAAAGTACTGTTAGTTCTACTAGATACGACTGGGGATCGAACCCAGGCCCTGACACTCAACAGTTACGCTTGCGACTAGTAAACCAAAAAGTCGTTTTGGTTAAAAACGTAATCTTATGAAAATGTATCAACTCATTTCAGATCGTCGACCATTACGAATAAAAAAAAATTACAATTAATTTTTGAGATAAATTAAAATGCAGCAAATTAATTATAAAATACTTTATTTACATACAATCAATAACTTTTTACTACATAATATTTACTAAAAGAACGTCAAATTCATTGAAATTAAATACAATAAGAACGTCAAATTCATAGAAATCACATACAACAACAATCAATCAATTAGCGCAGAGAGAATCTCGAGGAATTCGTCCACAAAACGAAGTTCCCTGGGCGTCCTGAGCTTTCCAAAATCTGTACCTGTCTCAGCGAGGGTTTCGAAAGCGATCTCCACGAGGTCATCTCGAAATCTGAAACAATAAATGAATAAAGTTAATAACATGATAAGTAAAATTCGCACGGACAAAATATTCGTCTAAATTGAATTTTAGGAAAAACATGTAGGTTTGTTGTTGTCGTTTTCTTCAATCGACAATCAAAAGGAGGTTCTCAATTTTTTTACATAATATAATAATAATAATAATAAATTCGTTTATTTCTCACCACAAACAAAGTACAAAACAAAAGATATTTTAAATTGTAGATTACAAATTTGGTTGTGGATCGCTGGTGCCTGTGGTAGGTAAATAAAACCTGTGTTACAGGTCACCAGGCCTCCACCTCAAATCGCTTTTTATAAGCCATTACAATTGCACATAAAAGTAGCATAGACGAATATGACCACGCATAACATTTTATAGAGGAATCGGATTGTTTTTATGGCAAAGAGTCTACCTCGAAATTATACAAAGCCCCTGCAAGAAATAATAAACTCCGATATAAGCATACTAGAAAAGTACAAACACATGGATAAACACCTATTCACCAATAAATAAGGTAAATATAGTCAAGGAAACAAAGTTACCAAAAACACTAATAGCAGATAAACAAAACAGTAAAAACAACTAAAAGATGATATCAAGCCAAAGCTGATATGAAATAAATTGGGAGAATTGTATACTATTTTTATCCATAAGAAAGGAAAACTAGACTTAATTGGTAATTACAGACCAATAAGCCTTATTTCGAACGTTTACAAATACGTTGGACGAAAGTTAACCGATAGAGCAGGCAGGATACCGAAAGAGCTACACTAACTATTGATCATATTCATACAATTAAGCAAGTTATGGAAAAATACAATGAATATCAGATCAGAAGCCAATAGATACACACAATACAATGAATACATCGTCTTTATCGATTATTCCAAGGTACTCGACAGCCTGAATCGCAAACACAGACTTAGACAAGTGACATTCAATCAACGAAACCGTGGCGATAGCGATTGGAAAAATGCCAAAAATGTATGGAAAAGTCAAACGCTATCGAAATGTCACGTGATAAATTTATTACATTACGACCATCGCCATAGCTGACATCGAATGACAATTGTCTAGAGCACAAATATAAATCTAACTAGATAACACAAGGCCCTCGATCTGTATGAAAAGAAAGCGTGCCACTTTTTCACACACAATGTATAAACAAATTTACTTAGCAATGAAAGAAAACATTTCGAATGCCTCGGCCAACTTTTTCTATACAGTCTTTACAGCTTAATATGGCACAAAAAGGCATTTTTCTAGATTTCGGTGGATTTCCGGTGCCGATAATGCTAAATGAAAAGCTCAGATTACGATCATTGATCGTAATTTTAATCCGTATTTTGACACGCGAAGTACATACAATCGCGTCATCTAGTTAGATTTATATCTGTGGTCTAGAGCCTCTGGTACGCCTTAACCATTTGAGATTCGCTGACAATATAATCCTATTAGAATAATGCCCCAAGAAATTAGAAATCATGATAAAAACTCTAGCAGACATGAGCACAGAAGTAGGGCCAGAAATGAATGACATGCAAACATGGAACATGCATGCTGTGTCTATCGCATCATATTGTACACTTAGTTTATATTATTGCTTGTATTATAAGTTTGTTATTAGTGTAACAATTGTAGATAGGCCAATAAATAAATAAAAATAAATGGAAGTTAATGATAAGAAATATGAATATAAAAGAGACTATGTTTATATAATTATGACAAATTATCTCCCCACATGATGCAATTTTCAAGACAGTTAACAAAAGAATAGCCGCCCGGTGGAAAAATATTGGTCCCTGAAAGCATTAATGAAGTGCAAATCATGCATAACAAAAGGAAGACTTTCAAAAGTTGGATTTTTAACATATGGATGTGACACTTGCTCGCTTACTGACAAACATAGGTACAAACTAGCAAAATATCAGAGGGCAATGGAGAGAAGCATGCTAGGAGTGAAATTACGGGACAAAATCTTAAATTCAGAGATACGAAAGAATACTAAAGTTACGGACACATAAACTCACATCGATCATTTCAAATGGAGCTGGACAGGACACATGCTTCGAGGTAAAATAAACAAAAAGTCCAAAAACACAATGGGAAGACGATCTCCGCAACTTTGGGGCCTTATTGGAATAGAGTTACAGAGGACAGAGTACAAATGAGAGAGTTGGAGGAGGCCTATGTCAACAGGCTCACCGAACTGTGAGACATCTTATAACTAGCAACTATAAATATTTTTTATTAAAGAATTATGCTGATGTATCAAAATTTCAACAATATTTTTTATTATTAAACCTCGAAGTTGAACCCATTTAAATTTGAAAAATCAAGTCCGGGATGGATTTAAATTTGAAAAATCAAGTCAGGGCAGTAAAAAAGGATTGATTGATAATTTTCCTACTCATCATTCAATTGTGAATTGAATCTGTTGAAATTAAGCAAACTGAAAAGCGAAAAATAAAACCTATGATATGAAAAAAAACGGACGACAAAACAAATTGAGATGCAAAAAATATAAAAACATACATTTTAGGCTTGAGTTTAATTTTTGTGGCGGCGCAAAACAAACAATTAACGAAGATCAACCTAGCTACAATACAATTCTACGTTTTACGTAATTAATTTGCATGTTTGTTCATATTTTAGGTTTTATTTTATTTTTTGCTTTTCATTTCGTTTTTTCGTCGGTTCTATTCTTATTATCAATAAGGTTTTTTCCAACCATATTGGGATCGGGGTCGAATTTAACCATTATCACATGAATAATATGATAAAATATTATTTATTTACCGTAAAGCGTGGAGAAGTTTGAAGCAATCTTCAGCATAGCTGATGCCTTCGAGCGTCCCACGACGTATCTCAATGTCGGTGAGGAAATCCAGAAGCACGTAGTATAGCTCGCATCGAAATCTGAAACAATAAGAGAATAACGTTATAAATAATGTTCACCAGGGCATAGTATTCAACCAAATTAAAAGTTTTGGACAAATAAATATGTTGCTTATTTAAAGTTTTAAGACTACATATAATAATATACAGTTTGCGGTAATCTGAGAAAAATGTGTGACAATTACCAAAAAAAAAACGGTTCATCCCAATCAATCTGCCTAGCTTTGCCAAACTTTATTGGTGACGGCTTCCAATTTAATAGGATGCAGCTAGATAATGGATAAAAACTAAAATTACAAAAATAATATAGTATAATCTTAATCTAAATTATAAAACTTATAAATTACCTTTCTGAATCTGCAGGTGCTGGTAACGGCATTTTGGAAGGACTTAAGGTAAGTTACTCAAATAGGACGGATATGATGGCTATAGCAGCTTTATGGCGCACATACACTAAATGTCAACTGATTTTCAAAACACAAAAATTTCACCTTGCCCTAGGCGATAGACGCTTAGGGCTAGGTGGGGATTCCAATATTCCTTCTCTTTCGCACTTATGAGAATAACATGCAGGTACCTAATACCTAATCCACACAATAGTGTGCCGCAAATAATAAATGCTTTTTACGATAAGATTAGTTTGTATTATGTATTCTAGTAGCAAAGGCTTATTGTTTATTTGTAAAATAGATTATGTTAAAATTATATTGGATGCATTTGAATTTATCTCAAACACCAACTCAACTCTTTTTTAGTAAAACTTGACGGAAGGGCCTTCAGCTTTTTAAATGACACTATCAATGACCGGTTGAAGTGGCGACGCCTGGAGGACGCCTATGTCTAGCAGGGGACGCAAACCTGATACCAAGGGCCTCATTTATAAAAATCTCGACGGTGTTTAGCAATAGGTAATGCACGAATGTAAGATTTTTGATTATAGAGCTTCACAGTTGATGATTAAAAAGAGAAGTCCGATATGAGGAAACGACAAAATGTAGTGATCTCTGTACTTTATTTACAATAACTATTTACACCTATGTGTTACAAATATATTTGATTTGACTTGAAATCTGATGTCAACTAAAAAACCACAGCACGGACTATAAATCTACTTACATTCATTAATTCTAACCTTAATTGAATGTTCTTAGCACCTGCATATAAAAATATATCATTGCCCTAAAATACGATATAAAATGCGATATTGTTACGCATGTTATCAAAAACTTTGCTACAGAAATCTCACCAGTTTTGATTTATATTGTAAGCCTATGCATTCCAGTCACAGATTGTTTCATGGATATGTCGAAGGCGTTTGATCTGGTCGATCATAGAACCCTTTTCATAAAATTAAACAAACTTGAAATCTGACTGGCAACGTTCTAGAATTCAAATTAGGTCGAGCAAATAACTAAAATCACGAAATTTTGTGCACGTGTAACAGAAATAACTTATCAAAACAAAGGTGAATGATATACGGCGTACCTCAGGGGAGTTAATTTGGTCGGTTATTATTCCTGTACTATAAATGATATTCTTGACTTTGCCGTCCCTATAAATAAATATATTTGAATTTGTTTTAAGGAAGTCCGAAAATACAAGTAAGATTCAAATAATACTGTTTTAAGAGACGGCGGTAGGTCCCTTGGATTAAATCCTGCCTTTTTTGTACAAAGGCATATACCGAGAACTACCTAATTACCTTACTGATAAGCTATTGTGTGAATGAGGTGTTTGGTACCTGGATGCCATTAGGACGTTCTTACTTCTCTTACTTACTCAGCGCTACGTGGCCACTCGCCACGCCCCCTTTTTTGGTGTGATGTCGCGTCAAGACTGTTCTTAAATCAGTTTGTGTTTGTTCCCCATTAGAGTCACAACAGCCGTCCTGTTTGTGCAGTTTGAACTTAAAGAAGCTTTAAGTTTTTGTTAAAATCAGTTCAAAATGACTGTGCCTGGTGAGCCTCAAGATTCGGAGAGGTAATTATAATAATTTATAATTTAAATTTGCATTATCGTATTTTTAGCCCCCGCCAATGGAAAAGAGGGGTGTTATAAGTTTGCTGTGTATTTGTATATCTTTGTGTCTGTCTGTGGCATCATAGATTCATAGCTCCTAAACGGACAAACCGATTTTGATTTAGTTTCTTTTTGTTTAAAAGATGGGTTTTCTGAGGGTGTTTTTAGTTATGTTTGATAAAAATCTGTTTGCCGTTTAAAGGTACTGCGCCTTTTACTCTTTACGGCAGAGTTTCTCACCTCTAGATTATCGCAGAATGAATGTGACTAATTGTCAAGCACGCGTTATCTGCTATGATTGGTTGAATGAATTTTCAACAGCCAATCACAACAGATAACGCGCGCTTGACAAATTGTCACATTACATACATATATAAACTCACGCCTTTTCACGCATTTGTCACATTAATTCTGCGATAATTTAGAAGTGAGAAACACGGCCTAAATCGTTTTTTTTAACATTCTATTAACGAAAACATTGCGATAGCGATTCGTAAAATGTCAAAAATGTATGGGATTGACAAACGATATCGAAATGTCACGTGATCAACCGTTTACATTTCGACAATCGCCATCGCTGATAGAATGATTAGAGCTTCTAATATGGTGTCATAATTTCGTGTTTCGATAGGTTGTCGATTGAAGCTCGTCTACTGCTAAGTTAATATTATTATGTAATTTAAAAGTATGAAATAAAATTTTATTAAAAAAAAAACCCGACACAAAACCCCTAAAAGGCAAATAGATCGCTGTGTAAATAAAATTGAAATTAAAATAACAACGTGCATAATTGTATTATAACTAAATAACTGCTATTAACTTGGCGGTACTGTGACGTGAGTGCGAAGCTTATTTTTTACCTTTTAGAGGTTTTTGTGTCGAGAGTTTTATTGTTTTTGTTATATTGGTTTCAATAGATCTAGTACCATCCAGTTAGACGGGATCCAAACAAACTGCTAAGCCTTTTCTCAACTAGCAGTCTCGCTTTTTCTGTTTTCGAATCGATTTTCTTTAGTTAATTGTCCCTTAGTTTTTTTTTCGTTCTCAGATTTCAGCAACCTACAGTAGTCACAGTGGATCTTTGTGTCTTTGAAGTTGGCTCTGTGAACCATTGCGCAATAACTAGTTTGTCATAGAGTTTACAGCATACAGTAAGCGAGATAGGATGTTGCGACAAACGTAAGCGTGTGAAAGAGGCAGTTATACAATGCTATATTTTAATTCAACATTGATACAAACATAGCAACTGCGCAGGATCTTACAGCCAACTTCAGAGGCACAAAGATCTGCTGTGACTACTGTATTAGAGTTTTAATTTAAACAAATATTTTGTATTGGTGGATTTTCAATGTTATTAACTTTATTATTTTATTGTTTCAGATATCGAATGAAACTCGTGTATATGCTTATCAAAAACCTCTCCGACTACGTTTCCTGCTGTCCAAAGCCCAGTGAAATCGTTATTGAACAGATCCGCGATACTATCCAATTATTACTTGACAACGAGCGTGCCGAAAACGAAGATCTTGCGACTCAATAATAACAGACGCACGCGTCGACCTGCAAGGTTAAGCAGCGCTTGCTGAGGACGGTCTACTGCCGACAGGGCACGACATTTGTGTTTCCAGTTGTTAAGTTGATCTCAGATCTTATTCTGATCATCTTTTAAGGGTTCCTTATTCGACAAGGAACCCAAGTGAACCCTGAACCAAAGTGGAAGTTTACGTGGAAAAGTAAAAATTTTGTGTATTGATGTAAGGGGACACAGTTTTCGAACGGCAAAGTTAACTTTATCCGTTCGTTAGGCCAATGTTCGGTGCTTTCATTGTTTATGAACGTTAGTAAAGTTACCTATTTATTTTGGTACATATAGCTGTTTACACGGAACCCTCTGTGCGCGAGTCAGACTCGCACTTGGCTGGTTTTTTTTAATTGAATAAACACAAGGCTCAAGTAATAATGTTAATATTGTGATAAGTATGTTATTCTTTGTTTTGAGGTTATACAATTAAGGTTTAGGTTAAATAATAAACAACAATTGCTTCACGAATGTTAAATGTTACAGTGAATGAATTTATAATGTAATTTTGTTTCTCTTATATCAAGTTTAAAATATTTCTATCCAAAAAATGATTTTGATTGTATCACACGAATTAATAGAGCTGATCCACAGCTGTACTTGTATTTTTACTTTTATTTGATAATAAAATCCGTAAAATAATAACATGGTTTTATTTATTTCACCAGTTACCTAAGAAACACCCTCATAACATGTGACAGTATTTTACATTACTAGCGTTCCTTTAAAACTAGGTTAGGTTCCCAAACATTTTTTGTCACACCTCTCTACTGCCTAAAATGAAAATACCCACGCCCCCGCTTTTGTATTTATGTTTAGGTAACTAACAGTCACAAACATTCTTAAGTTAAAGAAGCGGACGGAAAAGATTAAGGAAGGAAGGGTGGGTGTTTTGGCATAAGGTTACTATGACTCCACATAATAATAATATAGGCTTAATCTAAAATCTATAACCGAAGACATGTGACATCCACCAACCCGCACTGGGCCAGCGTGGTGGATTAAGGCCCATTCCCTCTCACAGCGAGGAGGCCTGTTTCCCAGCAGTGGGAGCATTAAAATGCTGATGATGATGATGTTAACTCTCGGTGCGTGAGTCTAACTCGCACTTGGCCGATTTCTTTTAAATATAATTATGCCATTTAATTTCGAAATTATCTTGAGCAAATTCAAACTTAAAATATTACAACATCTCAAAATTATTATAACTGTCTTGTCACGAACAAAAAGGAAGGTGAATACGCTTATCAGTAAGGTGATTAGGTAGTTCTCGGCACTGCCTTTGTTTGTAAACGAAAACCTCATCCAGGGAGGTAACTCTAATGTCACAACAATAGCCAATGATTGCTTTTTCAAAAGCTTTTGTGTTAATTGTTAAGCCAGATTTCAATTAAAGTATTAGACTAGTAATTACGATTATTTCAATGTAATCTAAAGACCTTAAATGGAACAAATCAACATGCTTTTCATTACTATTCAGGCATTTCGGCCTAGAAACTACGCTTTAAACAAAATCGATTATCTCCTTCCTCTAAATGGATTTTAATTAGTTACGCTTTGTTTTAGCGAGCATTGCACATAGCTGTGTCCATGTGCAATGCTCGCTAAAACAATGCGGCAACATCAAACAAGTTTATTTGCAAACTGTTTCTTTTACAATCTATAGGTATTGTATCAGAGTTCTTTGTCTAATAGCTTTTTATGATTTTTTTACTTATGAGAGTGAAGGCACAGACAATACAGTGTGCGCCTCTTGCTTTGTCTGCCTTCAGGGAAACAAGGGGCATTGTTATATTATTATCTTTCTAGCTACTTTATGGTTAAATGATGTGGTTAATCAGAAAGAGATTGGAAGGTATTACAATAGATTTTGATTGTATGTTTGTTTAGCCTGTTTAAGCAAAGTAATGGTGAAATATATGGTGTAATATTACATACAATAAGGAAATACAAGGAAAGACGATGAAAAAGATAAAATATTATACAACAAGTTCTAAAGGTTTAGTTATTAGATTTTTAGTAAGTAACAGAGTGAGCATGAAGAAAGTAAGTTTGTGTTTGTGTGTGATGTTGTGTGTTGTGGGCATGTTCTTAGAATGAGGTGTGAGTATGCGCAATGGTTAAAGGAGCAAATCAGCTGAGGGGATGTTTCGTTTGACAAGCCTTGGCATTTATTTCATAGGGGTCAGTAACTTCTCGGTACCCTCGTAGTCCAGAGCCTTAAGATATGTAGTTAATAATGCTTTACATTTATATTTAGTCTGGGAATAGATGTTGAGGATATCATTCAATTTATTGTATAAGTAAGGTCCGAGGAAGAAAAAGAATTGATGTAAATGTGTAGATTTTGCAATTTGGGTTTGGCATACCCTACATTTCCGGCACCTATCCAACTGGAGTCGAATTTGGGTCGAATTTCAATAAGGAATGTTCTTTGAGCGCCGTACGCAATACGAAAGATTGCCTAACCGTAAGAACATTCAACAGTAGGCTATCGGTAGGGGAGACCAGCGCGAACCTTGAGAATTGCACGCTGTGCTCTTTTGACTTCAATCAGATAAGTCTTTGCGGCGCCTCCCCAGGATATAATGCAATAGTCTATAAGGGAATGGCACAAGGCATCGTAGACCATCTTGGTTAAGCATTGATCTATTATGATACCAAGATATTTGATATCATCAACTCGCTGAAGATTAGGACAGGAGCACCAGGAAGCGCTTGGGACACATACATGGTAGGATATGCCAAAATAGGATGGAGGCAGAAGATTTAACCAATGTGCAAAAGCAAAGTATTTGGTTTTGTTAACATTTAGTGTTAAAATATTCGCTCGCAACCATTTGCAGACTTTGCTAAAACCACTTTGAGCAGAGTTAAAAACCTCTTCCCATGTCTGCCCACAGAAAAAGAGGGCAGTATCATCAGCGAAAGTAATAATATGTCCACAGTGAAGCTGAAGATGGCAGAGGTCGTTGATATAGATCAAAAACAAAGTTGGGCCAAGTATGCTACCCTGGGTCATACCGAAATCGACACGAGCCTCATTGCTCAGCACCTGGCCTATTCGAACTCTTTGTTTTCTTTCGGTAAGGTAGTCCTGCAATAGTTTCAAAGGTACACCCCTAACACCGATCTCTTCCAGCTTTTTGAGTAGGTGCAGGATAGAGACCGTGTCAAATGCTTTAGCCAGATCGAAGAAGACAGTAATGCATTTGTTCCTTTGGTCCAAGTTAGTGATAATGGAATTTACCAGTTCATGTACTTCGTCATTGGTTCTAGATAATTTGTTAGACGACGATTAATAAGTCGTTCCAAGATCTTCGACAATGTTGGTAAGATAGAGATCGGTCTAAAATTATCAACACAGTCTCTTTCCCCTCCTTTTGTGTATTGGTTTGATGACCGCTAATTTAAAGACTCTAGGAAAATCACCCGACGCCATAGCCAGTTTGCAAATGTGTGTAATAGGAGTTGTGAGAAAATTTATATAACTCTTTAAGAACTTGCTAGATATCTGGTCGATTCCTGTGGCACACCTCTCCTTTAAGCCTTGGATAAGGAAAATACTTCTTCCTCATCAGGGGGCAGCATGACAAATGAATGAACGGGAGCGACAGTTGGAGAGTCAAATGGTGTTGGTGTGTCCTGCGATGAGTTAGTTGTTTGCTCTGCTAGCCTTCTGCCTACACCAGCAAATAAATCGTTAACACCATTTATGTACTAGTTCTTGATTTTTGGATTTAATGAGATGGGATGAAAGGTCTGGGGGTCGATCAGAGATGCTTATCGTTTAATTGCATCCCATAACTGCCTTTTATTTCCTTTTGCACTCTGTATCTCGTCTCTTTCATAATGTCGTTTAGCCTTTTTGATAATACTATTACAAAAATTTCTATAACGTCTGTAGGTTTTGTTGACAATCGTGAAATAGTGATCCAAGGCTTACTATAACCCGCTGCCTTTTGGGAATGTTTATTGAACATGAGCTATTATTTATTGCCGTAGTTAGGTTCGTAACTAGCAGGTCAGTTGCAATGTTGGCGTCATTACACTCTAGGATAGGCTGTAAATTAATTTGTCAAGCGATTCAAAATCCATTTTATAAACGGTTGTATTGCGATAATTCGGGTGAGCCTTAAGGTTTAAACTAAGGGCAACAGACTCGTGGTCTGTTATTGACGATTCAAAAACAAAGCACTTCGCTTCTAGCTTTGTTTTGAGCATCATGTGGTCTAAGCAAGTGCGCCCATGGGTCAGTATGTTATGACCTGGCAGTAAACAGTGACTTGCTAGGACATTTAAATATTCATTAGAGCGTTTGTGCTGACTATTAGGGGCTATGTCGATATTTATGTCGCCGCAGAAAACAATATTTTGAACCTACTTAATTTTATTAGTTGTGAATCTATTGAGTTAATAAAGTTATTGGTGTTGGTTTGACTTGGAGGGCGGTAGATTCCGATCACACACGTATCTGTACCTATTTTAAGCAGTAAGCAGTTGGCATCGTCTAACTGGGGTTCTTCAATTGTTACTATAAGATTTTTGTTATAATAAAAAACAACTCCTTCATTTTGCGTTCTGTGCGTCGTGGTTGATGCAAGACTGTAGTTATCGAGCTTCGGTATGGTCCGAGCTGTAGGAAGCCAACATTCAAATATAACTATAATGTCCCAATAAACGTCAGATCTTTGCAGAAGGGTGGTGAGATTAGGTATGTTACAATTAACGCTACGGATATTCTGAGACAAGATATTCAGAGCGCAAACACTTGTCGATATGTATGTTTTTACATCGTTGATGTCGCAAGAAAATGATTTAGCTACCTGGAAATGGCATTGGCCAGCATTAGCCTGGAATAATCATTATTTACTTATTATATCAATAAGTTAAACTATTAGTATTGGGCTAATATTAATAACTAGGTTAATAGCGCTAATTAATGTTTTGTCAGTAAGTTTTAGCTATGGTAATATAAATTTCGAAAGTGACGAAGACAAGCATGAAAATGAAGATTCACCGCAATGGAAAATACTGGTAACCATTTTGGCCCAAAAAGTAAATAATTATTGCTGACCTAGGTAATATTAAAGTACTGTTAGTTCTACTAGATACGACTGGGGATCGAACCCAGGCCCTGACACTCAACAGTTACGTTTGCGACTAGTAAACCAAAAAGTCGTTTTGGTTAAAAACGTAATCTTATGAAAATGTATCAACTCATTTCAGATCGTCGACCATTACGAATAAAAAAAAATTATAATTAATTTTTGAGATAAATTAAAATGCAGCAAATTAATTATAAAATACTTTATTTACATACAATCAATAACTTTTTACTACATAATATTTACTAAAAGAACGTCAAATTCATTGAAATTAAATACAATAAAAACGTCAAATTCATAGAAATCACATACAACAACAATCAATCAATTAGCGCAGAGAGAATCTCGAGGAATTCGTCCACAAAACGAAGTTCCCTGGGCGTCCTGAGCTTTCCAAAATCTGTACCTGTCTCAGCGAGGGTTTCGAAAGCGATCTCCACGAGGTCATCTCGAAATCTGAAACAATAAATGAATAACGTTAATAACATGATAAGTAAAATTCGCACGGACAAAATATTCGTCTAAATTGAATTTTAGGAAAAACATGTAGGTTTGTTGTTGTCGTTTTCTTCAATCGACAATCAAAAGGAGGTTCTCAATTTTTTTACATAATATAATAATAATAATAATAATAAATTCGTTTATTTCTCACCACAAAGTACAAAACAAAAGATATTTTAAATTGTAGATTACAAATTTGGTTGTGGATCGCTGGTGCCTGTGGTAGGTAAATAAAACCTGTGTTACAGGTCACCAGGCCTCCACCTCAAATCGCTTTTTATAAGCCATTACAATTGCACATAAAAGTAGCATAGACGAATATGACCACGCATAACATTTTATAGAGGAATCGGATTGTTTTTATGGCAAAGAGTCTACCTCGAAATTATACAAAGCCCCTGCAAGAAATAATAAACTCCGATATAAGCATACTAGAAAAGTACAAACACATGGATAAACACCTATTCACCAATAAATAAGGTAAATATAGTCAAGGAAACAAAGTTACCAAAAACACTAATAGCAGATAAACAAAACAGTAAAAACAACTAAAAGATGATATCAAGCCAAAGCTGATATGAAATAAATTGGGAGAATTGTATACTATTTTTATCCATAAGAAAGGAAAACTAGACTTAATTGGTAATTACAGACCAATAAGCCTTATTTCGAACGTTTACAAATACGTTGGACGAAAGTTAACCGATAGAGCAGGCAGGATACCGAAAGAGCTACACTAACTATTGATCATATTCATACAATTAAGCAAGTTATGGAAAAATACAATGAATATCAGATCAGAAGCCAATAGATACACACAATACAATGAATACATCGTCTTTATCGATTATTCCAAGGTACTCGACAGCCTGAATCGCAAACACAGACTTAGACAAGTGACATTCAATCAACGAAACCGTGGCGATAGCGATTGGAAAAATGCCAAAAATGTATGGAAAAGTCAAACGCTATCGAAATGTCACGTGATAAATTTATTACATTACGACCATCGCCATAGCTGACATCGAATGACAATTGTCTAGAGCACAAATATAAATCTAACTAGATAACACAAGGCCCTCGATCTGTATGAAAAGAAAGCGTGCCACTTTTTCACACACAATGTATAAACAAATTTACTTAGCAATGAAAGAAAACATTTCGAATGCCTCGGCCAACTTTTTCTATACAGTCTTTACAGCTTAATATGGCACAAAAAGGCATTTTTCTAGATTTCGGTGGATTTCCGGTGCCGATAATGCTAAATGAAAAGCTCAGATTACGATCATTGATCGTAATTTTAATCCGTATTTTGACACGCGAAGTACATACAATCGCGTCATCTAGTTAGATTTATATCTGTGGTCTAGAGCCTCTGGTACGCCTTAACCATTTGAGATTCGCTGACAATATAATCCTATTAGAATAATGCCCCAAGAAATTAGAAATCATGATAGAAACTCTAGCAGACATGAGCACAGAAGTAGGGCCAGAAATGAATGACATGCAAACATGGAACATGCATGCTGTGTCTATCGCATCATATTGTACATTTAGTTTATATTATTGCTTGTATTATAAGTTTGTTATTAGTGTAACAATTGTAGATAGGCCAATAAATAAATAAAAATAAATGGAAGTTAATGATAAGAAATATGAATATAAAAGAGACTATGTTTATATAATTATGACAAATTATCTCCCCACATGATGCAATTTTCAAGACAGTTAACAAAAGAATAGCCGCCCGGTGGAAAAATATTGGTCCCTGAAAGCATTAATGAAGAGCAAATCATGCATAACAAAAGGAAGACTTTCAAAAGTTGGATGTTTAACATATGGATGTGACACTTGCTCGCTTACTGACAAACATAGGTACAAACTAGCAAAATATCAGAGGGCAATGGAGAGAAGCATGCTAGGAGTGAAATTACGGGACAAAATCTTAAATTCAGAGATACGAAGGAATACTAAAGTTACGGACACATAAACTCACATCGATCATTTCAAATGGAGCTGGACAGGACACATGCTTCGAGGTAAAATAAACAAAAAGTCCAAAAACACAATGGGAAGACGATCTCCGCAACTTTGGGGCCTTATTGGAATAGAGTTACAGAGGACAGAGTACAAATGAGAGAGTTGGAGGAGGCCTATGTCAACAGGCTCACCGAACTGTGAGACATCTTATAACTAGCAACTATAAATATTTTTTATTAAAGAATTATGCTGATGTATCAAAATTTCAACAATATTTTTTATTATTAAACCTCGAAGTTGAACCCATTTAAATTTGAAAAATCAAGTCAGGGCAGTAAAAAAGGATTGATTGATAATTTTCCTACTCATCATTCAATTGTGAATTGAATCTGTTGAAATTAAGCAAACTGAAAAGCGAAAAATAAAACCTATGATATGAAAAAAAACGGACGACAAAACAAATTGAGATGCAAAAAATATAAAAACATACATTTTAGGCTTGAGTTTAATTTTTGTGGCGGCGCAAAACAAACAATTAACGAAGATCAACCTAGCTACAATACAATTCTACGTTTTACGTAATTAATTTGCATGTTTGTTCATATTTTAGGTTTTATTTTATTTTTTGCTTTTCATTTCGTTTTTTCGTCGGTTCTATTCTTATTATCAATAAGGTTTTTTCCAACCATATTGGGATCGGGGTCGAATTTAACCATTATCACATGAATAATATGATAAAATATTATTTATTTACCGTAAAGCGTGGAGAAGTTTGAAGCAATCTTCAGCATAGCTGATGCCTTCGAGCGTCCCACGACGTATCTCAATGTCGGTGAGGAAATCCAGAAGCACGTAGTATAGCTCGCATCGAAATCTGAAACAATAAGAGAATAACGTTATAAATAATGTTCACCAGGGCATAGTATTCAACCAAATTAAAAGTTTTGGACAAATAAATATGTTGGTTATTTAAAGTTTTAAGACTACATATAATAATATACAGTTTGCGGTAATCTGAGAAAAATGTGTGACAATTACCAAAAAAAAACGGTTCATCCCAATCAATCTGCCTAGCTTTGCCAAACTTTATTGGTGACGGCTTCCAATTTAATAGGATGCAGCTAGATAATGGATAAAAACTAAAATTACAAAAATAATATAGTATAATCTTAATCTAAATTATAAAACTTATAAATTACCTTTCTGAATCTGCAGGTGCTGGTAACGGCATTTTGGAAGGACTTAAGGTAAGTTACTCAAATAGGACGGATATGATGGCTATAGCAGCTTTATGGCGCACATACACTAAATGTCAACTGATTTTCAAAACACAAAAATTTCACCTTGCCCTAGGCTATAGACGCTTAGGGCTAGGTGGGGATTCCAATATTCCTTCTCTTTCGCACTTATGAGAATAACATGCAGGTACCTAATACCTAATCCACACAATAGTGTGCCGCAAATAATAAATGCTTTTTACGATAAGATTAGTTTGTATTATGTATTCTAGTAGCAAAGGCTTATTGTTTATTTGTAAAATTGATTATGTTAAAATTATATTGGATGCATTTGAATTTATCTCAAAGTCCCAACTCAACTCGATTTTAGTAAAACTTGACGGAAGGGCCTTCAGCTTTTTAAATGACACCATCAATGACCGGTTGAAGTGGCGACGCCTGGAGGACGCCTATGTCTAGCAGGGGACGCAAACCTGATACCAAGGGCCTCATTTATAAAAATCTCGACGGTGTTTAGCAATAGGTAATGCACGAATGTAAGATTTTTGATTATAGAGCTTCACAGTTGATGATTAAAAAGATCCGATATGAGGAAACGACAAAATATAGTGATCTCTGTACTTTATTTACAATAACTATTTACACCTATGTGTTACAAATATATTTGATATGATTTGACTTGAAATCTGATGTCAACTAAAAAACCACAGCACGGACTATAAATCTACTTACATTCATTAATTCTAACCTTAATTGAATGTTCTTAGCACCTGCATATAAAAATAAATGATTGCCCTAAAATACGATATAAAATGCGATATTGTTACGCATGTTATCAAAAACTTTGCTACAGAAATCTCACCAGTTTTTTTATATTGTAAGCCTATGCATTCCAGTCACAGATTGTTTCATGCATATGTCGAAGGCGTTTGATCTGGTCGATCATAGAACCCTTTTCATAAAATTAAACAAACTTGAAATCTGACTGGCAACGTTCTAGAATTCTAATTAGGTCGAGCAAATAACTAAAATCACGAAATTTTGTGCACGTGTAACAGAAATAACTTATCAAAACAAAGGTGAATGATATACGGCGTACCTCAGGGGAGTTAATTTGGTCGGTTATTATTCCTGTACTATAAATGATATTCTTGACTTTTCCGTCCCTATAAATAAATATATTTGAATTTGTTTTAAGGAAGTCCAAAAATACAAGTAAGATTCAAATAATACTGCTTTAAGAGACGGCGGTAGGTCCCTTGGATTAAATCCTGCCTTTTTTGTACAAAGGCATATACCGAGAACTACCTAATTACCTTACTGATAAGCTATTGTGTGAATGAGGTGTTTGGTACCTGGATGCCATTAGGACGTTCTTACTTCTCTTACTTACTCAGCGCTACGTGGCCACTCGTCACGCCCCCTTTTTTGGTGTGATGTCGCGTCAAGACTGTTCTTAAATCAGTTTGTGTTTGTTCCCCATTAGAGTCACAACAGCCGTCCTGTTTGTGCAGTTTGAACTTAAAGAAGCTTTAAGTTTTTGTTAAAATCAGTTCAAAATGACTGTGCCTGGTGAGCCTCAAGATTCGGAGAGGTAATTATAATAATTTATAATTTAAATTTGCATTATCGTATTTTTAGCCCCCGCCAATGGAAAAGAGGGGTGTTATAAGTTTGCTGTGTATTTGTATATCTTTGTGTCTGTCTGTGGCATCATAGATTCATAGCTCCTAAACGGACAAACCGATTTTGATTTAGTTTCTTTCTGTTTAAAAGATGGGTTTTCTGAGGGTGTTTTTAGTTATGTTTGATAAAAATCTGTTTGCCGTTTAAAGGTACTGCGCCTTTTACTCTTTACGGCAGAGTTTCTCACCTCTAGATTATCGCAGAATGAATGTGACTAATTGTCAAGCACGCGTTATCTGCTATGATTGGTTGAATGAATTTTCAACAGCCAATCACAACAGATAACGCGCGCTTGACAAATTGTCACATTACATACATACATAAACTCACGCCTTTTCCCCATTTGTCACATTAATTCTGCGATAATTTAGAAGTGAGAAACACGGCCTAAATCGTTTTTTTTAACATTCTATTAACGAAAACATTGCGATAGCGATTCGTAAAATGTCAAAAATGTATGGGATTGACAAACGATATCGAAATGTCACGTGATCAACCGTTTACATTTCGACAATCGCCATCGCTGATAGAATGATTAGAGCTTCTAATATGGTGTCATAATTTCGTGTTTCGATAGGTTGTCGATTGAAGCTCGTCTACTGCTAAGTTAATATTATTATGTAATTTAAAAGTATGAAATAAAATTTTATTAAAAAAAAAACCCGACACAAAACCCCTAAAAGGCAAATAGATCGCTGTGTAAATAAAATTGAAATTAAAATAACAACGTGCATAATTGTATTATAACTAAATAACTGCTATTAACTTGGCGGTACTGTGACGTGAGTGCGAAGCTTATTTTTTACCTTTTAGAGGTTTTTGTGTCGAGAGTTTTATTGTTTTTGTTATATTGGTTTCAATAGATCTAGTACCATCCAGTTAGACGGGATCCAAACAAACTGCTAAGCCTTTTCTCAACTAGCAGTCTCGCTTTTTCTGTTTTCGAATCGATTTTCTTTAGTTAATTGTCCCTTAGTTTTTTTTTCGTTCTCAGATTTCAGCAACCTACAGTAGTCACAGTGGATCTTTGTGTCTTTGAAGTTGGCTCTGTGAACCATTGCGCAATAACTAGTTTGTCATAGAGTTTACAGCATACAGTAAGCGAGATAGGATGTTGCGACAAACGTAAGCGTGTGAAAGAGGCAGTTATACAATGCTATATTTTAATTCAACATTGATACAAACATAGCAACTGCGCAGGATCTTACAGCCAACTTCAGAGGCACAAAGATCTGCTGTGACTACTGTATTAGAGTTTTAATTTAAACAAATATTTTGTATTGGTGGATTTTCAATGTTATTAACTTTATTATTTTATTGTTTCAGATATCGAATGAAACTCGTGTATATGCTTATCAAAAACCTCTCCGACTACGTTTCCTGCTGTCCAAAGCCCAGTGAAATCGTTATTGAACAGATCCGCGATACTATCCAATTATTACTTGACAACGAGCGTGCCGAAAACGAAGATCTTGCGACTCAATAATAACAGACGCACGCGTCGACCTGCAAGGTTAAGCAGCGCTTGCTGAGGACGGTCTACTGCCGACAGGGCACGACATTTGTGTTTCCAGTTGTTACGTTGATCTCAGATCTCATTCTGATCATCTTTTAAGGGTTCCTTATTCGACAAGGAACCCAAGTGAACCCTGAACCAAAGTGGAAGTTTACGTGGAAAAGTAAAAATTTTGTGTATTGATGTACGAACGGCAAAGTTAACTTTATCCGTTCGTTAGGCCAATGTTCGGTGGTTTCATTGTTTATGAACGTTAGTAAAGTTACCTATTTATTTTGGTACATATAGCTGTTTACACGGAACCCTCTGTGCGCGAGTCAGATTCGCACTTGGCTGGTTTTTTTTAATTGAATAAACACAAGGCTCAAGTAATAATGTTAATATTGTGATAAGTATGTTATTCTTTGTTTTGAGGTTATACAATTAAGGTTAAAGTTAAATAATAAACAACAATTGCTTCACGAATGTTAAATGTTACAGTGTATGAATTTATGATGTAATTTTGTTTCTCTTATATCAAGTTTAAAATATTTCTATCCAAAAAATGATTTTGATTGTATCACACGAATTAATAGAGCCGATCCACAGCTGTACTTGTATTTTTACTTTTATTTGATAATAAAATCCGTAAAATAATAACATGGTTTTATTTATTTCACCAGTTACCTAAGAAACACCCTCATAACATGTGACAGTATTTTACATTACTAGCGTTCCTTTAAAACTAGGTTAGGTTCCCAATCATTTTTTGACACGCCTCTCTACTGCCTGCCTATGGAAACAAGGGAATAAAAAATCACCTGAAGGTTGATTCAGATGATTTAAATCTGCGGTACTCGTAAAATGGTGTCCTTTAAAAGTTTAAAAGCACGCCATTTTACGAAAACTGCAGATTTTTTCTGTATTATTTTATGTTATGTGAGGAAACGGCATGTTCTATTACCAAAAATTCGAAGACATGTGAGACCCACCAACCCGCACTAGGCCCGCGTGGTGGATTAAGGCCCATTCCCTCTCACAGTAAGGAGGCCTGTGTCCCAGCAGTGGGAACATTAAAAGACTGATGATGATGTTGTTAACTCTCGGTGCGTACTTGACCGATTTTTTTTTAACAAAATTTTGGCATTAAATTTCGAAAATAACTTTTATTTTATTTATTTATAGTTAATTAAAACGATACAATACCAATTACAATAATTAACATAGAAATATAATATAACAATGTTGACAATTGTGTCACATAAAATCAATAATTTACCCAATACATTTATTATAATAATTTATCAAACAATACATTGAACAGTGTTATGCCAATACAATCAAACCAAAACAAAGAAAGAAATTTCGAAAATTACAATACGAATATATAACATGGCACAGTGGAATAGCAATAATTTAAGTAATTTAAATATAACAATAATTATAATCAACATGGCTCCGTGCAATGATAATATACAAATAATCAATAATTCAAATATAAAAAATACAATTATAAAAAATACAATTATCATGGAACAGTGGACACCCTTGCATACTTTCTCTCACAGAACACCAGACATGCTCGCATTTGTTTATTCCATTCGTCCGCAAACACATCACATTCAGGATTGGCAGTCAAGAGGGCATTGAGCATTCTCAAAGCACGACACTCTGGGGATTCAGCCCTGGCGACAGTTCTAGATGGTGGTGGTGCGAATAGGATTACAGGAATAGGAATCTTACATGCTACTGCGAGCTGATCATAGCCTCTCCTCACCTCCAACGAGTTAAAACCTAAGATTCCTAAAAGGTAATTCGTGGGGTACATATAAGGGAAGAAATGGTATACCCTTTGGTATAGGAATCTTAGGAAGGTTTTTTGTACTTTTTCAAGCATCAGTCTGCTTCGCGGTATATGGGTGCCAGACACAAGCTCTGGACTCGAGTTTACTTCGAACCAGATTGGTGAACAACAGCCTAATAACACTGGGATTGCGGAAGTCACGAGCGTTTCTTAAAACAAATCCCAGGCGCCTGAAAGATTCCTTCGCAAGGTTAGCGACGTGATCTTTAAAGGTCAGACAGCGATCGAAGGTCACTCCTAAGTCCTTTATGGTGGTGACACGAGTGATAACTTCACTACCCAATCTGTAGTCGTAGTGGATAGGTCGCAACCCCCGACCGAACGACATGACATAGCATTTGCCAGTATTAAAAAATAACCTGTTCGCAATGCTCCACTCGTATATGGCGTCAGCATCCCTTTGTAGGAGTTCGCAATCCTTGTCTGTTCTGATTTGCGCAACCAGTTTTAGGTCGTCGGCATATAGCAAACATTTAGCAAACCTAATCTTAGATAGAAGATCATTGATCATAATCAGGAATAGAGGCGGCCCCAACACGGATCCCTGACTCACGCCCGAGCGAGTATAATAAGGCTTGGACTCCAAAACAACCATGTCGGACAAACTGCTTGCGATCCCTTAGGTAGTCGGCAAAGAAGTTAAGAAAGCCGGACGAGAAACCGATGGCACCCAGCTTTGTCAGGAGCACATCATTATCAACTTTGTCGAACGCTTTCCGGAAATCGAAATACAGAGCGTCAACCTACCCACCGGTGTCCAAGCTACTGGATATGAAGTCGACATGAGTAAGCAAATTCGAGTTTACGGAGCGACCTGGCCGAAAACCGTGCTGGGCATCAGAGAGCATCATATTTATGCGTTTGTAAAAAGCAGCGTGGAGAATATGCTCAAAGACCTTTGCAACGGTTGGTAGGATTGCGATGGGCCTGTGCTCCTCTACTGATGTTTTGTCACTGGTTTTAGGGATGGGTGTGACACGTGAAGTTTTCCACGGCTCAGGATACACACCGGACTGGAGAGATAAATTAAAGACATGACATAGAGGAGCCGCCAAGGTATCGCAACATCCTTTTAGTACAAATGCTGGAATGTGGTCAGGGCCAACCGAATCACACGGCTTGAGTTTAGCAATCCCCTTCACCACATCCGAAAGTGTTAAAGAGGGTAGAGGAATATTGGCTCCCTCACTATTCACATCCACAATTTTCGGGTTCAATTTAGGTGTGTCTTGTAGGAACACGCTGGAAAAGTATTGTGCAAACGCCTCGGCCGCTTTGACACCTGAACTCGTCGCACCATCAAGTACCACGTTTGGCTCGAACCCGCCCTTTGATCGCAGGCTTGATATGTGCTGCCAGAACTGCTATTGCCTATGTTTTGTATTTTTGCCTATGTTATTTTCTACAGCGGCATAATATAATCTGTAGGCATTCTGGGTTCTCACTTTCAGATCCGATCGCAAGGCGCTGAACTCAGCATATAAAAGATAACACCGCAAATGTTTCCATTTACGATGGAGTCCGGTTTTACGCTGAGTATCGCTCACGATATCTCGAGTAAACCAGACTGGATACCGCCTATTGCCGGAGGCTTTTCTCTTCTTTTTTTGGTATCGAAGAATCAAATAAGTCATAAATTATTTCATAAAACTTACCCACAGCGGTGGTTGCGTCATTGCAACGAAGAACATCTTGCCATGGAGCAGTGCGAACAAGATTGTTTACAAGTGTGTAGTCTCCTTTACAGAAATGCCAATCTTTACCACGATCAATATTGCTGGGGTCTAATTTTTCCTTTACCTTATTCTGAGTTATTAAAGAAACCTCAATATCTAACGGAGGGTGATACAGATCGATTGGGACCAGTTCCGTACCTTTCACATGCACTTAAGCAAATTCAACTTAAAATATTATTACAACATCTCAAAATTATTATAACTGCCTTATCACGAACAAAAAGGAAGGTGGTTACGCTTATCAGTAATCATATTGTTTTATGAAGTTCTTCTGTAGTTTCGTAATCACAAGTACTTAGGAATTTCAATAGTTTGGTTTTGCATTCTCGTTTACTTAGTGTATAAATATTAAGAGAAGTAAGTATTTAGTTTATTGTATTCTAGCTGTTCCCCGCGGCTTCGCTCCCGTGGACCACCCCACAGGACCCGTTTGGATTCGGGATTGAAAAATAGCCTATGTCACTCAGGAATAATGTAGCTTTCTATTGGTGAAAGAATTTTTTAAATCGGTCAGCAAATTTTAAAAAAGCAACGCTTCTGTTTATTTGTTTTCATATTTCGAATAGGTTTCAAATATTTTTGAATTGATTGACTTTGTTTAGGGTGGGCAAGGGGTGGGCTTCATGATTCATGGCTATCTGAGGCAGCGTAGATACATAATATCTGTTTTCAAGAATTTAATTTAGAGTAGATACCAATAGCTGCGTCACTAAAGTACATAATTTTGTAAAATAAACATTACTTAAATTTCACATGTTTGGTGTTCTTTTTTCTGCAGTCTTATTTTTTGCTAAAATAAATTGTCATTATATTTTGGTCCCCTATTTTATGTTAATCTGTAGCCTTGTAGCCCAGGAAAATAAATGTAATTAGACGCCACTCTGCAAAAAAAACCTATTTAAGTGATTTCACCGGCATTATGTTCAATATGGTAGTAGTACCTAATGTTGCCTAATGCATGTTGCATATTCCCTACCAAGAAGGTACACTTGAGAGGTTATTATGTCGTCTATGTTATGTAGTCGATATTTTTGGTGCACGGTTTATGTTGGCATCAACTTAAATACATATAAAATGTATGTGCTACTACAGATTAAATAAAATAAAAAGTCCATAAAAATCCCATCACAGCAAAAAAACATTATGCGATATCAAAGCGCCCAAAATGTTTGCTAAGTTCTCGTAAAGTTTTGATTTTACTGCAAATTGTGCTCAGAGCAAATTTATTCCTTGTTTAATTGTGCATAAAAAGTAAGATTATAAAAGATAAGATAAAAAATCTCAATGCTAAAATTGGACAAAAACAAAACTTGGGTAACAAAAGTATCATAGAACTCGGAAATTGAAACGAACTTGGAGCTTGGCACTTGTCTTAACCAGTTTGTCTTTGGACAGCAGCTTTGTATAGGAAATAGTATCTTCTTTAAGAAACATCAAAGATGTCGGACGTGGATCTCTCCAAAAACAAAAACTCTCTATAAAACAAAAAACGAGATAGATTACATACGAACAGATAAATTATGAAAAAATATTTAGTTCAAACCACCGCTGCTTGGAGCGACTTTAGAATTCGACACAAAATCCACCGGCAAAATCTTTTTGGAAACCAAATTTGATTATTATAGTAGAAGATTGAATAGGGAAAAGCTTGTTGCATGTAAAAAAAAAAACGAAAAAAATACGCTTTATTAATAGAAAACCAAAGCAAAAAGTAGAAAATAATTTTCAATATACTGTGATTAATAAAAAAAAATATTTTATTGTAAAAAGCGTGGGGTGCATTTGAGATATTTTAAAAATGGCTCTGCTTTTACCAAAATCTGTCAATAAAATTGATCTGACGTTTTGAAGGGGGTGAAAATCACATCCAAAGATTCCGTTACATAGATTCATAGATACATACATACCAAGCTAATAAAAGCGTGTCAAAAATAGCTTTCATTTACCTAATTGGTAGGTACAGGCACAGATAGCATACAGAGTGTGAAATAAACCAACAGTTCAACAACATCGTAGTTAATATAAAAATACCGGTCAAGAGCGAGTCTGACTCGTGCACAGAGGGTTCCGTATAAACAGCCTACACTCATCTAAATAAATAAGTAATATTACTAATGTTCATTAACAATGAAAGCACCGAACATTGCTCTAACGAAGGGACAAAATTAACTTTGCCGTTCGAAAACTGTTGTCCCCATAAATCAATTTACAAAATTATTACTACCTTAAGTACATTTTATAAGTTGGTCGACTTTATAACTTGGTCTATATATACTACTGCCGTGAATTATTTCACATATCCAAAAGCAACCATTTAGCTGGCACTGGACACTCCTGTCTATAACAAAAATTTGCCATTTAAAGCTTTATTTTACGCAAATTGATCCCTGAATTGAAAAATGGTTATCACAAACCCGTAACATTTTTGAATGGCCTATCCTTCGATACCCCATACCACGGGACAGACGAGAAAAACAACATCCCTACTTTCGTGTACAGGAGTTACCCTCAAAAAAATATTATTCATGGTTTTATTTTACCACTTTGTCGGCGTGATTAATATATTTTTAGGAACCAGAAGCAGGGACATTTTAAAAAAAACAATGCGATACACAACTCAAATCATACAACTCTTTATTTTTTAATTAGGAATAAAATAACAATCACTGATAACTAACCTTAGTTACCACAAATAATAACTTAAAACAATTAGCACATAAATATCAAAAAGGTAAAAAACGTTTTTTTTATCAACACCATTGTTTAGCTTAACCATGCTTCTTAACATGGAATAGATGCACCACAGCAAACTGTGCTAGTGGTTACTTATCATACGTTCGAAAAACATTTGACCGAATTTCATTTCACCTAAAACTTTTCAACTATTATCGTTTTGTTTTTTTTTTTACTTCATCGATGTCACGTCTGCCACTGTCTCAGTTGACCTATTATTAATTCGATTTTTTCCGTTACTCCGACGTTTCACTTGGTCGAAAATCTTTTTACCGAAGTTACACTTAGCCGAAATAACATTTGTTCGAAATATTTATTTAAACGCATATCAAAATACTAAGTGAGAGATAAACTGTGGGCGAAAACAAATGTTTAAAACAGCGACATGAAAAATAAAATTGTCGACGGAGCCCCGCTCGACGGGCTCCTATTTCTCTCTGCAGGGTCTAAAGTAACCTAACACGAAGGAGATGACGGAAGCTGAGTTCGGTCCCTTTGCTCGCTCACTCGGATGATGGGAGCTGAACTCCCATCATCCCCTTCGAACCTAACCTATCCGTGTCAGGTGCCCTAAATTCCCGAGCTCGCTTTGCTCGCTCTTGTACAAATTCTTTGAAATTATTAATTAATAAAAATGTCTAATGCATGACAGCTATTAATAAATCATTTGCATGAAAATTCAAAATAAATATATAAACACAGACAAGACTGCGTGAAGTCGATTTTGCAGCGATTCGTTTCTGTCACTAAATTTTGTAGCACAACATATTGATTTTTTATCACACTATTTCAATTTTAAATTGAAAATGCTACCAAGTTACCGCCTATATATTTGTGACTAAATAATATTCCCTAAAATGTTGCTTCGGTTTGGTGAAAGTATAGCAAATCAAAAAGGTTCAAAAGTGGCTTCGTCCAAAAGCAAAAAGTTATTTAGTAAATCGGCGAAATGTAGTTCGGTAAAATAATAACGATGGCAATTGATACTTCGATGACCTGAAATTATGTCAAATAATGCATATGGCAAAAAAGTCGTCGGCCAATAGTTTTCTGTAAAATGAAATTCGATCAAAAAAGATTCGGAAATGTGATCGGTTCCCCTGTGCTATGATGTATTGGCGAGTTCGAGATATATGACAAAAACACATTTTCAAAAAATGACTGTGTATTTTTCTTGCTAGATCAAGAGATCTAAACTATCGTCAAAGTCAAAACGTTTATTGCGTTTATCGTAGGCAGCTAAGTACTTTTCTCTATATTTTGCGGTAACTAGGCTATCGTTTACACTTTGTGTTTCATTTAGTATTCCTAGTAGGACAAGGGAGGGTACCAATAACGAAATAGTTAGGAGTACATCCACCAACAAGAAGGTACCTTCTTGCTCTCACTTAGTTAATACAAAAAAGGGGCTAAGCAGAATTCCTTGAAATTATTCCATCAAAATATTCAAGGTTTTCTGCAAAGCAATTGGAAATAGAATTATTTTTAGAAAAGACAATGTTTGAAATTATTTGTTTTACTGAGCATTGGCTGCAAGATTATGCAATGCTTATTAATTATGAAAACTATACTGTGGGCAGTTGTTTTAACAGAAATATTATGTTGCGTGGAGGTTCACTTATATTGGTTAAAAATGGTATTAAATCAAAACCTCGTAAAGATATTGTAGATCTATCAGTTGAACATAGTGTTGAACTGTCCTATGTTGAGCTTGATAAGCATGTTATAGTGTGCGTTTACAGACCCCCAAATTATAGAAACTACTGTTTATTTGAGTCAGTGATGGAAGATGTTTTGGCAAAACTTGCAACTGGTAATAAACTAATTATAATCTGTGGTGACTTTAATATAAATATTTTTGAAAATAATTCAGATAGCAGTAGACTATTAAATCTCTTCAAATCATTTAATTTGTCACATGTGTTTGAGGAACCAACCCGTACAACTATGACTACTGCTACATGTATTGATAATGTTTTTTGTTGCTGCGACTATTTAGACAAAGACATTATGAATTGTCTGCCTTCGGATCATAGTGGACTACTGGTAACATTTGAGTCCAACATACCAATACAACAAGTGCAGATTCAATCCAGACCAATAAGTTCCGGTAAATTAAATAAATTTAACAGCACTTTAATTAGTAAGTTAAGTTATCAAGACCTCATAGTGAACGACGGTAATATTTTATACACAAAAGTTTTCTCAGTGGTTCAATAATACTTTTAAGAAGAAAACTAAAACTATATGCCCTAAGTTTTTATTCAGTGACTGGGCGACTAAAGGGCTCAGGAAAAGTAGGGAAAGACTTTACGAGCTGTATGGCCTTAAGCCTTATATTAAAACTGAAACTTTTAATAAGTATGTTGCTACTTACTCAAGAATATTTAAAAATACGTGTAAACTAGCTAAGGCTTTATACATTAGCAATAAGGTTAAATTCGCAGAAAATAAAATTAAGACGGTTTGGAAAATTATAAATAATGAAACGAACAGGAACAAAAAAAAAATACTGATTACACATGGACTTATTAGAGATAACAAAAAAGTAGCTCAAGAATTTGTAAATTTCTTTACCAGCATCCCAATTAAAACTACTGAAACCTTAAATTCTTCGCCGTCGCTCGCTTCTGGTTTATTAAACGCTAACGTTTCAGCCTGCCCGACTGTATTTAACTTTTCACATATAAACCCAATAACAGTAATAAAAGCTTTTAAGCAAATCAAGATCAAACTGACCGAAGATCTATGGGGAATGTCCATCAAAGTTTGTACCTTCATTACCACTTTACCACACCACTTTTTAAATCCGGGGACAGTAAAGATACAAATAATTAAAGACCAGTATTCGTGTTGCCGGTTTTCAGCAAGGTATTTGAAAAGATAATGCTAAATCAAATGCTCATTCATTTTAATACGAATAACATCCTACACGACAAACAGTATGGTTTCACCAAAGGACGTTGTACAACCGACGCTGGTGTCACCTTATTAAAACACATCTTTGATGCGTGGGAGGAAGGGCAAGATGCCATAGGTATTTTCTGCGACCTGACGAAGGCGTTTGATTGCGTTAATCATGAAACATTGCTTTTGAAACTTGAGCATTACGGGCTAGGCCAATCAGCATTAAGTTTAGTAAAATCCTATTTGAATGATAGACAGCAATTAGTTCAAATAAACGGTGTCAATTCGTCGGGGTTGAACGTGAAAATGGGGGTACCCCAGGGCTCAATTTTAGGTCCTTTCTTATTTTTAGTCTACATTAACGATTTACCCCATCTATTAGAAAACCAATTAAACATGGTGTTATTTGCTGATGATACTTCTTTGATTTTTAAGATAAATAGACGTACGTGTAACGTTGCCGACATAAATAATACCTTGCGTCAAGTTCAAAATTGGTTCAATGCTAATAATTTAGTTTTAAATGCTAAAAAAACTAAGTGTGTAAAATTTGCCTTGCCAAATGTCAAAAGTTATGATTGTGACATTATATTAAACAATGAGAAGCTAGAATTCGTAGATAAAGCAGTTTTCTTGGGGATCACGCTAGACCCGAGGTTGCAATGGGGTACTCATTTGATATCCCTTGCGGGGCGGCTAAGTTCGGCAGCTTATGCTGTTAGAAAAATACGTCAGTTTACTGATGTAGATACCGCAAGGCTTGTATATTTTAGTTACTTTCATAGTATCATCTTCCGTCTTACGGTATCTTACTATGGGGAAGGGCTGCAGACATTGAGTCAATTTTCATTCTGCAAAAACGAGCCATCAGAGCGATATACAATCTTCGCCGGCGAGATCCTCTAAGGGAACTGTTTAAAGACATTAACATCATGACGGTACCTTGTCAATATATTTACGAAAACATCATGTACGTTAGAAAGAATATACCTTATATATCTATCTTATATATATCTTTTTAGTAAAAACAGCGATAGACATAATTATGTTACTAGAAATAGGGACCAATTAATTCAACCAGGTTTCAGGCTGGCTAAAGTAGCGTCATCTTTTATGGGGTACTGTATAAAATGCTACAATAAAATACCTCCCCACATTCTAGAACTGAATGAGTCGAAATTCAAAAATTGTATAAAACGCACACTATGCAGGCAGGCATATTATAGGTTGGGGGATTACATCGCTGATAAAAATGCTTGGCTCAACGCTAGTCCTGCTCCACAGTCACTAGGGCACAAAAACAAGTGATAAGCAGAAAAGTTCTGAAGTATTGTTGGACCTACTGAAGACTGTATGAATATATTTGTGTTGTATAAACTCAATTTATTTTAGTATTATATAACTGCACAGCACATATATGAGTACTATGTACCAACTGTAAATCTACCATTTACTGTACCTATATGTCGTTTGTTGACTAGTGTGCCCTGGCAGTTAATAGTGTGTCATACTCTCTCTAATGTCTCTCTGATGGTGGCACGTATGTTGGATCATTCGGTTCCCTTCATGATGTTTGATCTGAGTGGTGCCGATCTATGTGTCATGTTCGTGAACGGGCGCCGTCAGTTGTGATTGGTCATAACTTAGCTGCCTCGGGCTGTTTTTAATTGCCTATGTATTGTTTTTTTTTATTATTGTTTGTTTTGCTCTAGACGCTTTTACGTGCACGTCTTTTTACATCGTTCTCACATATATTTATTATTTTCTAACAACAAATGATGTAACCAAATACTTTCATTTTCATTTTCATTTCATTTATTCATAACAAAGCCTTACAAGAACAGTATAAAATGACGTGTGAAATATAGAACAAGGCAAAAAATTAACTGTGAAACCCTGATTCCCAAACTAGGCAGTTGCCTGTATCTTGGCAATCAGTGTCCCTCTAGATAAACAATACCAGTAATATATAACAGAGCAAGGCATGCATGTACAATATTTAAATCAATAAAAATTAAAATAAAATCCAATATTATAAGTAAAAAATCCAAAATTAAAATATTCACAATTAAAAACCATAAATTAAACATTCAAAATAAAATAAAAAAAATTAAAATATAAAACTCAAATCAAGGATCAATGGATAACAATAAAATTGTTAAATTACATCAAATTATATTCGACCATAAATTACAATGATAATAAAATTTACTTAGGTCAGGGATTGAGAATGTTACTATTCTAAATAAGTCCGTAGTGTAGAGGTGTAAGTATGTAATAGTAATTGGATGTATGTATGTGTGAGAGTATGAATGTATGTACGTAAGTGTTTTATTTAATTAACATTTGTGCGGCCAAGATGTCCTCAGTTTGATCATAATTGAGGCTGAGCAACCATGTCCGCAATGTTTTTTTGCAGACATAGTAACTCGAGCCGAAAATATTAAGGTGCCTGTTGATGGTGTTATATAACTTTGAGCTAGCTATATGATAATGACGACTAGCGAAGGTAGTTCTATGGGATTCTACCGAGAATACCCTATGTTTCACTCTGCCAGTTGGAGTATCTAATGGTCGAACGAGATGTTTACGTAGTACACAATGAAGGACGTAAAGTTGTCTAACAGACAGCACTTTACAGTCAGCGTACAACTGGACAGTAGGGCATCTAAACGGCTTGCGTAACATTACCCTTAGAACAGCACGCTGAGCTCTCTCAACTTGGAGAAGATGGGTCTTAGCAGCACCACCCCAGACCGGAAGACAATAAGAGATCATTGACTGACATAGTGCATAATATACTGACATCAAAACATCTGGATTAGCAGAATTACGCAGTTTTTTGAAGACAGCTATCAGCCTTCGCATGCGAGAGGCAAGGCTGGCTAAATGCTCACGCCAGTCAAGGCGATACCCGATAAGGACGCCTAAGTATTTAACAGTAAGAGCCCTGTCGATAGTTAAGCAAGCGCAAGTTTCTGTAGAAGAAGCGCATGTGTGGGCTCTTAATGTGAAATTCCCAGGAGGAGACCGGTTGGACGTGATCGAAAACGAAATGTACTGTGTCTTGGCGACGTTGAGGGTAAGCAGGTTAGTGGTCAACCAAGACATAACAATAGAGAGTGCGGATTCCGCATTCCTGTAGGTTTCCGCCCAGTTGTCTCCCTGAATAAAAAGGGCCGTGTCATCTGCATATGTATAAATGCTGCATTTGGGGACTTGTAAAACACTTTTTATTTTAAAAGAGTAAGTGTGGAGTTTCTTGTTCATTCTTCTCCACAACAAGCTACATTTCCGAATGGACGGTAGAATCAATTATTGTTACATTTAAAATATATTTTTTGACGTTCAAAAGTGCCGCCCTTCTGACGGGGTTAATTCTATCAATTTGTTCATCTTTTGCACCCAAACTTGACATTTTTTTAATAATTTACCACACAGCGACAAATACGATAAAATTATAAATATGAAAATTATGAAAAATGGTGCATAATTTTTTAACGTGCCATATGCAAAGTGAGTGAACATACAGCCTATTTCAAAAGTTTAATTCTAAGTGATACAATGCAAATATTAAAATATTTTATAATTTTTTTTTGTGAATTATGAATAATTTGATAATAATAAATGTTTGTTTGACTTAGGCCCGGTTTTTTGATCCGTTAGTTAACTCAACTAATGGTTAAATAAGCTAACTAACGGTTTCAAATTTCGTTAAAACGCGTTTATTCATCAATAAGTATCGATTCGATATTTATTGATATTTTTTTTTCTTTTTTTTTTTTTTTTTACCTATTATAGGCCCGCGCTTGACCACTATCTCACCTGATGGTAAGCGATGATGTGGTCTACGATGGAGCACGCTTGCCTAGTAGTAACCTATTCACTCTTGACTTAAAGACCCCTAGATTATAGCTATCGGGAAACACAGACGTGCGTTAGACAAGTATCTCTCAGCAACAGTGCTGTCGTCCGCATACCCAAAGGTGCCGGGTTTTAGCAGATCGTTAATGTGCAGCAAGAATAAAGTTGCTGAGAGTACCGACCCCTGAGGGACCCTGGCATTAATATCCAAGTGGTCCGACGTGCAACCATCGATAACCACTCGAATGGACCGATCTCTCAGGAAGTCAGCAATCCAATCACACAGACCACCGGGCAAACCGAATGAAGGAAGCTTACCAACAAGGCTTTCGTGCCAGACCCTATCGAAAGCCTTTGAGATGTCTAGGGAGACGGCAAGCGCTTCCCCGTGCCTCTCGATGGCCTCACTCCAGATGTGAATGGCATACGCTAGAAGATCCCCAGTAAACCGATTTCGGCGGAAGCCGTATTGGCGGTCACTTAGGATATCGTTTGCTTCTAGGTATGCCAGGAGCTTAATATTGAGTACACGTTCGGTTACAGATATGGGTCTGTAGTTGGCTGGGTCAGCTCGACTTCCCTTCTTGGGCACGGGCTGTACGTTAGCCTGCTTCCAAGCATTCGGCACTTTTCCAGCCTCATAAGAAAGGCGGAATAGGCGTGTCAAGATCGGAGACATTTCAGGCGCACAGGTTCTAAGAACAATTGCTGGTATTCCGTCAGGGCCGCTACCTTGTTCACGTCGAGGTTGCGCAACACCCTACGGACATCTTTTTGATGGATACGAATGTCCGACATACTTGTCTCGCATCCATCAGAAGAAGGAGGGGGCCGCGCGCCACCGGGATTCAGACGTGAAGATTCCGCAAAAAGAGAGGCAAATAAATTTGCCTTCTCCTCAGCGGAGTGGGCCAGCGACCCGTCGGGTTTCAGCAGTGGTGGTAGTGAGGGACGACAGAAGTTCGATTCGACCGACTTAGCCAGAGACCAAAACGCTTTACTACCTGCTGGGTAAGAAGCAAGTTTGGTCCCTATTCGGCCAATGTGGTCGAACCGAGCCCTTCGCAACACCATCTTGCAGGACTTGGCAGCCCTGTTGAAGGCCTTCTTCTTCTGACCCACGTCACCCGCCTTACGCGATCGAGCGTCGACCCAAGCCAGGTACGCGTCATGCTTAAGCGCGTTGGCGCGCTTACATTCGGCGCCAAACCAAGGCCGGTCTTCGCTAGACATTGATACGTCGGAGAACGGAATGTAGTACTCCATTCCCTGACGCAACACATCCGTCACGGCGTCCGCGCACGACGATGGATCAGTCGAAGAAAAGCAAGTAGGCTGCCAAGGATAGCATGCGAAAAAAGATCGCATACCATCCCAATCTGCTGACTTTTACCGCCAAACCCGCCGGGTGCCTTTTGGGCTGAGATCGGGCGGGGAATAGACGGACACAGACTTCACCAGACAGAGGTCGGAACTACCTAATGGTGAAGATATCGACACAGAGTATCTGTCTGGATCTGTTGTCAGCAGAAGGTCCAAGCAATTCGCCGTGTGCGAATCGACATCCGGTACCCTCGTTGCCCCCTGGACCAGCTGAATGAGGTTTAGCGCTAGCGAAAGCTTACGCATTTCCCGTCCAGCATGGTCAGTGCACTGGTATGGGAAGAGCCACTCCTGGTGGTGGGCATTAAAGTCCCCCAGTAACACTAATTGGGCGGACGGGTACTACTGCTGTTGTGCCACGTCAGCAGCCTCACTGAGGTACTCTGTGAGCCTGGTTGTCTCCTGATCTCCGCTGTGCGAACGGTAGACACAGGCGTAGATAATCTTATCCAGACCTGTGTCCACTAAAGCCCACAGCGTTGAGAATCTGGAGTCCTCAAGGTTACGGAGACGCCGATAGCAAGTATCGTCACGGGCGTACATACACACACCCGCGCGCGGTTTAAAATTGTGCTCCAGGGTAAACCCTGGGTAAGATAAGTACGACACGTCAAACGGACTCACTATCTGCGTCTCCGCAAGGAAAAACAGCGCTGGTTTCTCAGCCTCCAGATGGTAGTGGACTGCAGAGAGATTTGAGTGCAAACCTCGAATGTTGGTGAGGTGCACTTTGTGGGGGAGGGGGTGCAGCCGCTGTTTAAGTCTAATTGAATTCTTTTTCCTTGGCATCATTGAAGAAGAGTGAATGGAGGTGAGGAGAAGGAAGTGAGACGAGGTTCTACGCTGCTAACCTTCAGACACGCACTGAAAAAACGACATCATTGGGGCACTAGTCCGGAGACTGCGGGGACGCCCGAGCCCCCCCGGAATGTCCATCTGGCCCTCCCCATCTGGTCGCCAACCAGCACGATGGTGCATTCCGGGATTTTTCGACAGTTGGCGGGGCAGCCTTTCATGTGTGGCTGGCACACTACTTGGGCCCCCAACTACCTGCGGTCGGCCAGCGGCGCACCGTGCCTCGGATCCCGCTACCCTCCGCGACTAGTCCCCCGATACGTCTATAACAGCGCGCGTCAGGCTGGTCTGCCAGCAGTAGAACAGCTATCTCGACCCAACTCCTCTAGTTGGCTACACCGAGCATCGTAACCGGAACACGGCTAGGCCGCTTGGCGGTACGTCTTTGCCCGGTGGGTGGTCGCAAGCCTTCGGCCGAAACCTACCACCAGTTATTGTCACCTGATTTGCACCACCCGGGGACCACATGTAGGGAATCAAAGGGTACACTCCTACGGACGTGGGTGACTCGGCCCCCAAAAATCTACACTGAGACGCTGCGCTGCGACGACATGCGTCGCCCTCTTGCGTTACGATGTAGTGCGTGCTCGCAAAGCAGGTGTGGCATACAATGCGTTGATCCGTTGCGACGACGCAACGCAACGAACAAATGGGGCCTCAGCACTAGAATTAAATTCGATGAATTCATAAATTGACGAAGAAAAGGCTAGGTACCGATAAAGCCCCAGGGATGTCTCCTAACAGGCATTGCACAGAGAGGGTTCCGGGGTGGTATTTTAAGAGGTGACGGGGCCTCTTCCAGATGCTGATGAAGATCACCGGGGTGGTTTTAGTGAGGTAAAAATACCACACTTCCTGGTATTTTCCCCAAAAGTCCAAGTCCCTTTTGAAAGATTACTCTTGAACAAAAAAAAAGGTATATAATAATGACCTTAGACCTTTAATACCAATGACGTATGTAGGTATTATCCTGTATAATTTAATTCGTTATATGTACCTACCTCATGGTTTCGGATGAGGTCATGCATCCCACTTCAAAAATCCACCTGTATAGCTTACGTAGGTATATAACATTACCATTACATTACCCATTAGTCCCACAAACGGCAAACGGTGTCTACGTGCATATGAGCATGTGTAGAAGATTTTACTAATAAAAATAGTTCTGTATTTAATTAACTAGATTATTAGACATTATTACGTTCACATTAATCTTCTGTTTGGGTGCTTGATTAGTTTACTAATACCCTACTTTACCGTAAAATCTTCATGAAAGCCGGTTTTGAGGATGAAAATTTCGCACTCGGCAAGGACAGTTAATTTTTTTTTGTAAATTCATACAGAAATAACGATAACTTCGTGGACTTACGCACAAATGAGCGAGGCAAGCGGGCTCCGAGTAAATTCTGCGTCTTGGGTTAGATTTTCTTTTAACCTTTTGTACATAAATAGAAGTAGGTACTTAAGTAAGGTAGTCGTCTTATGCAAATAATGAAAAGTAAAACCTTTTTAAAATACGCTTTGTTGGACTAAAAAGTACAAAATGTAATATCCAATGAGCCGAAACACGATGGTTGGTTTCCGCGATTGCCAAACAGGTCTCAGCTCGCGAATGTAGCTCGTGCTTTGGCGAACCGTGAAGCGATGTCCTCTTCAATACCTCCAGTTTCTGACACGAAATTTTTGGACGCGTTCTACTGCCTTGGTGCCTCCCGAGAGATATTTCGACCATTTACGGCCACAGAGGGTGACGGTGTCTGCATCAAGTCATGCGGGCCAATGCCTAGCCGGAGAAGTGCGATGAATTGTTCAAGCACTCCAGCGCGGTATGAGTCTGATAGACCCCTCCGCCCCGCTCCAGGGCGGAGAACACTCATAAGAATACTACACTTGGACCGATTTATAACTTGAAACTGGAATTTATCACATACGAACTGAACGCAAATAAAAACAACGCCTTATATATTTTTTTATTGCAATGTCTGTCAGTCTCAACAAAATCTTGAGTAGGTACAATTATTCCTTTAAAAATCTCATATAGGAAATTGTGTGGTATGACTGTACCTGTGACTGTACCATTCCCATTCTTTTGTTTGTAGAACGTTGTACTATTAGGTACTCGTACTTTGAGAATAGGACGATCTGACCCCGTACCCTCGTGTCAAAACTATGATAGTTCGACTGTAAAAAAGGGACAAATTTATACAAGTCATATACATCTGTATCTTAGGCACACTCAAAATAACCTTGCTCTAAGACCTTATGGTCACCCTCCTGCTCATAATTATGTCGTTTTGCGAATAGAATATTTTGATACGGCGTCAATTTTTACCCGACTACGGCGAAGCAAAAGGGAGTTTACATTGGTAGAGTGCGATTGTGCATTTGTTGAGTTTGTAGTCAAGATGCTTGTTCCAGAGCAATTTTCTATCAAGGAGTACCCCCAAGTATTTGACCTCTTCAATAAGTGTTATTTCTATGTTGAAAAGTTTTAGAAGCCTATGCGGTCCAAGACTTAGTTTTTTTGTGAACATTATTAGTTCCGTTTTTAAGGGGTTAACCGAGAGTTCGTTCTTTGAGCGCCACCTTTATTTTGAAAGCCTTTCTCATGAGATCACCTAAGATGGCCTCAAATTTCCCCGAGATTAGAATTGTTATGTTATCTGCGTGTCCTACCGAGTACAAACTGCTGGCGTTGCAATGAGTTCATTTATGACTAAAAACATATATGAAAAGTTATCAAGAACGGCGCCGGGGTGCGAAAATCAGCATGCGCCCTATGCTGATTTTCGCACCCCGGCGCCGTATTTGCTTGAGATAGCCCTGGCTGAATGTGGATTACCTTATATTTTCAGAAAAATGCACGGTTTCTGCCAAAAAAACACAGTAATCTTCATTATGAAATACTTTAAGATATTATAGAGTACATATAAAATATTCCCGGGTTTGTAGTAATAAAACTTTAACGCCACTATAAACTTAATTTTATCGATAAAAATTAAATTTAAAAAACCCCCGACACAAAAACTTCTAAAAATCTAAAAATTAGCTTCGTACTCAAAAAACACAAAAATATAAAAAAATTAGATAACTTTTGAAAGGATCAACCGATTTTAATCGATCATAGCTAAGAACACTTTCAACAAAGTCACCTTTCAAAAAAAAAACAAAATCTGTTCATCCATTCGGGAGCTACGATGTCACAAACACACATAGACAAGTCAAACTTATAACACCCCGTCGTTTTTGCGTCGGGGTTTAAAAACACCCCACAAAGAGGTTTAATCCGAACATGGTTTTATAGCATTGCCTAAATTTATTTTATTGCATAGCCATTCATATGTACTATATGTAATAGGAATATAGGTAATCTAAAGGTGACGAATGACGCCTGGACTGTTTTCAGAAGCATTTTAAATTTTAGGTAAGTAAAGTGGTTTATTCCATCGAATTATTTGCTGGCGACAGGAATGCGCGCGTCATTTCTTATCACACGTAGTATATAGGGTACGCAGTTGTCCTGTTGGTAGTTCATTCGAGAAAATCTACGATGTGGAACAGCTTACCCATGTCTACGAGGATGGCTGGCAGCTCACGCGCCGGGGCTCTGACGCTGCTACTACTGCTGCTTGCTGACAGCGCGGTAAGTTCGCTATTTTTTTTAATAATTGATATGCTCGCATTTAACGTTTAATGCGTGTGGGTGGGATGTCCATGAACCGATGGCGCATCTCGGATAAGTTTGTCCATATGCAACATTGTCTGTTTATATTGTCACAAAATGATAAAAACAAGAGGTACCAAAGACCGGTGTCTTTAGTGCCTCTAGTTTTTATCATGTTTTCCGGAACGAAAGTTATTTTTGCAATTTTTTGTGTTTTGCTTTCGAAAACAGTGTTTTTTTTTTGTAAAAATGATTTTTTTGTCGATTAAAGAGCAGGGTTATTTGGCTGATTTAATATTTGTTTGGTGTTTGTCCTTAATTCGATCACCGCTTAAGAACTCTATAATTTTCCTCAAGTACGAATAAGTTAATTAGTGTTTACCGATCTATTCACCATTTTCTAATTAGCCGTGTTTTCGCAATATCCCTAGGGCTTTAGCGAAAATTCGAATTAGCAAATCATCCTGCAGCATATACATATAATGAATTTTAAAGAAAAATTATCACAGCTTAGTAGTCTTGACAAGTTTACGTGTCATAGTCGACCAGCTTATAAAATGTATTTCTTTCTTTTTCTTTATTATAGATAGGCTCGCGCTTGACCACTATCTCACCTGTTGCTAAGCGATGATGTGGTCGACGATGAAGCACGCTTGCCTAGAAAAAACCTATTCACTCTTGACTTAAAGACCCCTACCTACATTGTAGCTATCGGGCAACACAGACTCCGGCAGGGAATTCCACTCCGTAGCTGTACGCATAATTTCAAAAAAAAAACTTGGCAAAGTATATTGATGTATGGGGACAACAGTTTTCGAACGGCAAAGTTAATTTTGTCCCTTCGTTAGGCCAATGTTCGGTGCTTTCTTTGTTTATGAACTTTAGTAATGTTACCTATCTATTTGGTACCTATTTATTTGGTGCATGTAGCTGTTTCTACGGAACCCTCTGTGCGAGAGTCAGGTTTTTTTTATGAAGTGGACTGAACGCTGTGTGAGCCCATTCAAAGGGCTATTTCCCTGTGGGCCAATCTTGTTGCAAATGATGTGGAAGATATGAGCGTGATTTCCGTTTCGTGTACCTACAATCGTTTGGTATGTATATTGAAGTGTCTTGTGTGTGCAGGTGGACTCACAGTCTTCGCAAACGCAGTCCACGTCGGAGGAGGTTGGGCAGATGGTTTCTGGCAACGGCACGGGGCAAAGCGGGTTGAGTGATCGCTTGGGAGCACCGCACCCTGAACGTCAACTGGCAACGCAACCTCATCGAAGCCTAGGTACCTACACATTTTTTTACTTTTCTAATAGTAAAGTAATTTTCAACTAAACTAGCTGCCGCCCGCGTTGAATTAGTACTTCCATCAATATTTTCATAATTTGTGGCATAAATGTGTCATTATGTACCGTATGTGCATTTGTAACAACCCTATTGCGATCGCCGACCCGCCTGCCAAGCGTGGCGATTATGGCAAAAACCCCCCGAGAACAGCACAAATAAAAATGGGCCCTAGTGCCCGGCAGCCTGCCTATCGCCTACACCGAAGACTGGACCTGGAAACGTACAACACGTGCACACTCTGGATCGACGAGAAGATGACCGAGCTTAACGAGGAATTTTGCAGTTTAAGGTTGAGTATTATAAGGTTATTCGGCAGTCCGAAGAGTGAGGGAGGACTCCAAAATCTGCTTAATTGCCTAGAGGGTGACCGGCAGTCGTTTATCGGTTTATCGTCCACAAGTCCCTCGTTAATAACGTGGTGAAGATCGGCAGTGTGTCAACCAGAATGGCGTACGTATAATACTCAAAATATTCTCAAGATATTCACTGAAGGTCTTACAGGAGAGTGACCATAACCTCTTTGGGCAAGGTTATCTCCAATGTGCGTAAGAGACAGATGTATTTGACTTGTATACATCTATCCCTTTTTCACAGTCGAACCATTATAATTTTGACACGTCATGGTACGGGGGCAGGTCTTTCTTTCAAAACTTACTTCACCGTCAACGCGAAACGAAACAATGATGAACTACAAGTAGGGCAATTAGGAGTTGGATGTCGGAACCACCAGAGCCACCTACTGGCCAGTTTTATGGAGAAGGAGGGTCTCTATATTATTATGATGAACTCCTTCTTCAGAAAGCGTGAGCACTGGAAGTGGAACTGGCAGAGCCGCGATGGTGCAACTAAAAATGAGATAGACTTCATCATCTCAACCAAGAACAAATATTCAAAGATGTCTCTGTGATCAATTCGGTGAAAACCGGGCGTGATCACTGCATGGTAAGAGGCACATTGGACATTAATATTAAGCTTGATAGATCCCGCCTGATGAAGTCCACGCTCCGTCTAGCACTGACCCAAGTCCAAAACCCCGAGAGCTTTCAGCTCGAGCTCCGGCATCGTTTCGATTGCCTAAGGAGCTCCGTGGACGATTACAATGATGGGTTCGTGGAAACTGTCTATATAGTTGGGTCTAACTGCCACACTCAGAGACGTTTAACGTTTACTTAAGTCGTTCCTTAGTGAAGATTTAAAAAAGTTCACTCTCAGAGACAGTTAACGGTTCCTTAACGTCCCTTAATGACAATTAAAGTTAAGTATAGCAAAACCCTTACTTAACTGTTTAACGATTGATTTTGACATTTACGTTTGAGATTATATTCTTATTTTTAATAGAGAATTCGTTTTTATAGTGCGTATCTTTAGATGAAAGGTTTTCCTTGATAAATAAAATAAAATTAAAATTATTATAAATAAAATAAAATAAAAATAAAATTATTATAAATAAAATAAAAATAAAAATAAAATATCTTTGGTTGAAATGTTTTTTCTTTATATGAAATTTTTAACCGACCCCAAGCAACATGGGTCAAGGGCAGAAAGATGAATTCTATAGGTAATAAATGAAAATCCATAAATTAATCAAATTATAATACTATTATTTTAAACCACAAAAAGAAACAATAGATTTCTAATAATATATTATGATAAATATGTAGTTAAAATTTACAACACGAAATTTTATTTTTGCCGTGTGTAACAATTTATAACCTTTTACCACTTTTTTACCACTTTATAACATTGACAGTTAGCTATAAATGATACCAGAAAAACAAAACCTCGAAAAACCCGACTGCTTGAAAAGCAAACTAAAAAGACGTAAACAAGGAGAAAATCATGCTGTGCAGTCGGAGGATACATATTCGCGAGCTGGCAGACCAAAACCAGTCGGGTTTTTGGATTTATTGAATTAACTTTTTTTATTTACATCTTTTTAGTTATTGTTTTTTCGATGTAGGTACATTTAAACATATAAGTGATATATCTTTTTTAAACCACCTGTTAAAACCCTTTATTTTGATACCCCACACGACGGGATTGGAAGAAAAGAAATTTGGTCCGCTACAATATGGCGCCGAACATCGGCCATTTACCTATTTTAAATTTTTTATGTAGCCAGTGACACTCGCAGGGTTAAGACGAATCGATTGACGTAAGAACGATCAAAATCGACCAACGCGTTTGGTCTCTAGAACGCCACATAGGAACAAACATACATATATGCATAGACTGATAATAAACACATTACCCTCCTTCGGCAGTCGGGTAAAACGGGTCCGGTTGCTTTATTTATATGAAAACAGCTGTATCACTTTGTCGTATATTATCGCTGTTCTATAGCGTTGTGAATACTGTCGACGGGAATATATTATATAATGGACAGCGGCAGCTTGGAAATAGACAATATTACTGTGCGTAAAAAAACAAGATCTAATTCAATGGACAACATTTTAAATACAAACTTGAGCAGTAATTCCACATTACTAGATACGACAATGATGAGCTTGCCAAACAATTCACTTAATGACAGCGATACAATTGCAAGCTTTAAAGACACAGTAAAACGGTTAACTATGGAATTAGATAGCGCTCATCTAGAAATCGACAACCTGAATAGTGAGAATTTTCGTTTGAAAATGGACATAGGCCAATACCAAAAAGTGATAGAATCCTATAAGAAGGTTAATTTACTAGAAACAAAGTGTTTTTCATCAAAGTCTGCACGCAAAAGACAAACATTAAGAGCTAGCTGTTTTTCTACCCCGACTAAGTTGAATCTTCCTCCTATGACAAATGACCAGCCTGACACTGCGGTAACCACGCAGACCCCAAGCGATGTGGGTGACACTTCTTTCGACACAGCCGGCTCAATCTGTAGTCTTGAGGGGATACCCAGCCCAAACACGCCACTGAAAAACAACCTGCAGAAGTCCAGTATCTACATCACAGATAAAATTAACCATGGCGATCGAGGCAAAGAAACTTCATCCATCCAAGAAAAGGAACCGAAAGAAGCTTGTATTCAGGGGACTAGCGTAGAAACAACTGTTGTGAACCTACAGCTGACATCACAATCTCCACAAACTCAACCACAATCAAGTGATAAACAGAGAGTTATGATTTTTGGCGACCAAGCCGGTTATCATTTCCGAAATATTATACAGGGCTATCTTGGAAAACAGTTTACCGTAACATCATTTTTGAAACCGAATGCGACCACCAAAGAAGTTTTGAGACCCTGCGTAAATATGTGTAAAGACTTTAATAAATCAGATTATGTGATTATTCTAGTAGGTACAAATGATAGAAACCCTATAGACATCCAAACATTTTTATATCACACAATCTGTCATCTAGAATGCACCAATGTGTTAGTCGGCCAAATCTACAAACATTATTATTTAAATGAAAAAAATGTTAATAATTTATTGAAATTGGTATGTTATAATGGTAAAAATTCGTACTTTGTGCCTTTTCATGGTGACTTTAATCAATCAACAAATTATGTAAATAAGGTAAATGCTTGCAGATTAATTCATAGGCAAATTCTGCACTTAAATTATAAGTTTAACTATCAAAAATATACTGATAAATTGACTACTATGAAAAGGCAATTAAGTGCGGTGGACAAAGGTGTACAAACCTATAGCCTAAAAGATGCGAGTGTACAGACTGATGATTTCAATGAGCCAGCCCAGAAGAGTGACTTTTTTCGTCAATAAAAATGAGACTTATTTAACAATTATTCATCAGAATATAGCCGGGGCACTAAATAAGCGTGATGAAATCTCGTTAACAATATTAGATTTACAAAATAATGATATTAGCATAGATGTATTATGTTTAACTGAAACATTTTTACTTGATGGGGCGGAAAAAAACTTTCGCCTTAGAGGTTTTACGACAGCAGCGTACTATTCGAGGAAAACATCCAAACGAGGGGGCGTCATTATTCTCATAAAAAACGATATCGAATTTAAAGTTATAGCGGAAACAAAAATTATATCTGAAACATTTGTGTTTGAATGCTGTGGGATCGAGCTTATTAAATATGGTATAATCCTAATCTGTCTATATAGAACACCGTCGTCGAATGTAGTGATTTTTCTAAATAAACTAGACACGCTATTAAGAACGCTGTGTCGTAACACTAGAAAAAAAATTATTGTGTGTGGCGATACAAATATTGACATTTTAAAGAAATCCAAGGAAAGCAGGGAGTATAACTATTTATTAAACGCATATAATTTAAAGCATGTAATCTCATCACCGACTCGAGTAACAGAAATGACACAAACTTGTATCGATCACATTGCAACCACCATCGAAAACGGTTATGCGAAGGTACATGAGTTGGGTTTATCAGATCACTCAGCCCAAACATATTCCTGGGCTGTTACTATGCGTAGGCAGCCGGTTTTAAAATGGTGGTATGAGCTCAAACGAGATTACAGTGATGAAAATAAGGTAAAATTTTTAAAGTCCATTTCGTGTTTATCTTTTAATGACGTGTTTGAAGAAACCTCAACAAACGAAGCATTTGTTAAATTTTATGACATGTTTTTATTATTTTATAATCTTTGTTTCCCTACCTGTCGCGTAAGAGTTACAAACAAAACATTAAATAAATCGAATTGGCTTACTAAAGGAATAAGAAGAAGTTGTAAAAATAAAAATCAATTACACTATAAATTAAAATATAAGAATAGTGATCCTCATAAAAAGAGTTACAAGAATTATTGTAATTTATTGAAAAAATGCATCTTAACGTCCCGGAAAATTAATAACACGAATTACATAAATGGAGCCCAAAGTAAGTGTAAAGCAGCGTGGAATGTGATAAAAAGACATACAGACACAGATTTAAAGAATTCGTGCATCTCAAAAATAACTGTTAACAACATCGATTATGTAAGTCCTGACTCTATCGCAAACAAATTTAATAATTTTTTCATTGACACAGTTACTAAGAATAGCCCCGATAGTTTAGGACATTCGAATTTAAATTATATAGATAATAATATTGAATCAATCGGCAGCTCTATGTTTCTGTATCCATTAGATGAGAGTGATTTAAAGAAAATTGTGATATCTCTAAATGACTCCAAGGCCTCTGGTCACGATGACATTCGCACTGACATTTTAAAATTATCTGTAAATATTATTCTTAAACCACTTTTGTATATTATTAACCTCTCATTAGAACAAGGTATATTTCCTGAAATATTAAAGAGATCAATTGTAAAACCGTTGTATAAAAAAGGTGATAAAACTGAAATGAACAATTATAGGCCCGTCACACTAATACCTATATTCTCTAAAATCTTTGAGAAAGTTTTTCTTAAGAAACTAGTGAACTTTGTCGAAAAACACAAAATTATAAATGACGAACAAAATGGTTTTCGCAAAAATAGAAGCACATCTTTAGCAGCCTTTCAATTAATAAAATCAATAATGGACTGTATTGATAACAAAATTCCTGTTTCAGTGCTGTTTATGGATATGAGTAAGGCGTTTGATCACGTTAATCACGAACGTTTGCTGGGAAAAGTTTATAGATACGGAATCCGAGGAAAAGCGTACGACTGGCTAGAGTCATATCTATCTGATCGGGTACAGGCAGTTGAAGTTTCCAGTTTCAATGATCGAACCAAAGCACGTGAACTATTCCAGTCCTCATTTTTATTAAATAGGTATGGGGTGCCACAAGGCAGTATTTTGGGTCCTCCGTTGTTTTTGCTCTACATTAACGACTTTCCTAATATTTTGAATCACGAATGTGTACTATTCGCGGACGATACTTCTATTGTGATAAAGGGCGATGACAAAAATATGTACGAACAGGAAATAAACGCTGCTCTACAAACATCTATAGACTGGTTAGAGGCTAACAACTTAAAGGTCAACATTGGAAAAACCAAATTTATACAATTTCATACCTATCGAGGTAAGGCACTAAATCTAAAGGTAGCTTATAAAGGGGTAGCCCTGACAGAAACTGATTCAATTAAATTTCTTGGGATTACTGTGGATAAATTTTGCTCCTGGAAGAACCACGTAAATGATGTTTGCGGTAAGATGAATAGTTTTATTTACCCTCTCAGACGGATTAGCTGTGAAATATCTAGAAACGCTGCAATTACTGCTTATCACGGCTATATTTCCTCCATATTGCGGTATGGTATCATTCTTTGGGGTCGCTGTGTTGAAATTGATCAAGCATTCATAATGCAAAAAAAGTGTTTAAGAGCCATATTCGGGTTGAAACAAATAGAATCTTGTCGTCCACTCTTTAGAAAATATAAAATTTTGACTTTACCATGCATCTATATTTTGGAATCATGTATATTTGTTTTTAAACATAAGGGACTTTTTGAGCAAGCGACAAGTTATTACGCCCCTCGATCACATAATGTTAACATGTTGCATCGACCAAAAACTAATCTCATCCAACAACTGTTATATTATGTGCATTAAATTGTACAATAAAATTCCGAGTGCCATAAAAACATTACCATTCTTTAAATTTAAGCGTAGTTTAACAAATCTACTTATTGATAAATGCTTTTACAGTGTACTGGAGTTTTTAGAGTATAAGTTGTAAGGCGGTAAAGGATAATAATTATACTTAAAATTTAATGTTCCAATTTCAATCTATGTGATATAATTTATTTTTAATTTAATAATCATTTATGTTAACTAAATCTTAATTTATTTGACTGCTTGCATGAATTTTGACTTTAGTGATAAATAATAACTACTATGACTAATTTGCACGCCGAAATTACAGGCACAATAAGAGATCTGTATTTATTGCCTAAGAACTTTCTGTACCTTATTGAAGCAAATAAATGATTTTGATTTTGATTTTGTCTTTTATTAAAAACGATCAGTAAAAGAACTTATTTTCATTTATATTACTTATTTACATGCTTTCAATATGTATACATAACCCTACGGATACTTAAAATTGTCATTAACTAATGAACCCTTAAATTATGTTTCTGGGATGTATCGTTAATTAACGGATTTAATGATACTTAGTTAAGTACACATTAGGACTAATTTAATGAACCTTTCTGAGTGTGGCAGTAAGTTCTTTAAGACCCGTCGTACAGATGGAAACAAAAATCTCTTTGATCCTACTCTCAAGCTTATGAAGGATAATCCTGCAGTCTTCAGATTAGGCGTGCCAATAGCGGCAGCTCAAAAGACGGATCTCATATCCTTGAAAATGAACCGCCGTCGCTTTAATGCCGAGCGTATTAAAGACGCGATTGAGCGAAATAAAGACTACAGGGTATTTTCAAGCGATTGACTATTGGGCAGCGCCAGCTCACGAAACTAAAGAACGACGATGGCAGGATCGTATCCGCCAAATCGGAACATAGAGACTTTTTATGAGCAGTTGTACACATCATCATATCAGCCGAAAGACGTCCACTGCTGCCTCCCACAAGCGTCGTCACATTGACCGGTCCTATGCGTCCCACATCCAGCGGATCTTCGCAACCTTTACCAGATCATCGGTCCACCTGGTTGGACGCCATCCAACGCAACGTCTTCCGATTCGCGGTCGCCACTCCAGAACTTTTCTGCCCCATCGGCAGTCCATTCTGCGAGCAAATGCCCACTGCCACATAAGTTTGGCAATTCTTCGGGCTATGTCTGTATTCCTCTGGTTCTGGGTCTGGTTCTCTTGCGCATCTCTACATTTCTGATTCGATCCCGCAAGGAAACTACGAGCATAGCCCTCCCCATAGCCCTTTGGGTGACTGTAAGCTTTCTGATGAGGTCCGTTGTGAGCGACCACGTCTCAGAGCCACAGGTCACTGGCAACACACACTGGTAGATATATATTTTCGTCTTGAGACATTGTGGTAAGTTGAACGAGAAGATACCGCGCAACTTCCCGAACGCTGCCCAGCCAAGTCGGATTCGACGTCAACCGTCGAATCCGACTTGGCTGGGCAGCCTCTTTCTCGAAGTTGACCACAACTTCCCGCTTCCATGTTCATACTTTCTTCAACTTCCATGTTCATCTTAAGACTCACTCTTTCGGAAGCTCTACTGAGGTCATCGAGCATTGAACCGAGGTCCTCCATGGTCTCAGCCATGACCACTATATCGTCGCAAAACCGAAACTAAGTGATGTACTGGCTATTGACGTTGATGCCTAGCCCTCTCCAGACCTTGAAGACATCCTCAAGTACAGCGGTGAAGAGTTTCGGAGATATGACGTTTCCCTGTCTCACAATTCGCTGCAGAAGGATAGGTTCCGAGGTCTGATCCTGAAGTTGAACTAACATGGTGGTGTTTTTGTACAAACACCTGTTCGATATACCTGCAGTTGATTTGGCACCATTGGAAAGACAGCAGTACAGCCCAAGTCTCGATCGAATCGAAGGCTTTCTCGTAGTCCACAAACACTAAGTTGTACTCTTCGGTCTTTTGTATAACTTGCCGCAGCGTATGAATTTAGTCAACGTTATTGAAGCCTTTACGGAAGCCGGTTTGTTCGGGAGGCTGGAAATCGTCTAACCTGCGTGCGAAACGATTGACGATGACTCTTAAAAAAAGCTTGTAGACATGGCTAAGAAGTGAGATGGGCCTATAGTTCTTCAGCAGGGCATTGTCGCCCTTCTTGAAGAAGAGTCACCACATCCCTGCGCCTGTGGCGTTTTCCCCTCGAATCTGACGGAATCAATCACAGCTTCTGAAGGGCTTTGATTACTAGTTTCCAGCCGCCTTCAGGCGTTCGGCCGTAATTCCTTCATCACCCGGTGCCTTGTTGTTCTTAAGCTGTTTAAGAGCCATCCCAATATCCTATAGGCTAACGTCCGGAGTATCTTCGGTATTGTGTCGGGTCAATCTAGCTTTAGGGTCATTTACTAGATTTGCGACGGGTTTACTGGTTGACGTGTAGCTGCCCATAGCATCTCTCGATCTCCATCAGAAGCTCCGGTTTGGCGGATACGATCCTGCCATCATCGGTCTTCAGTTTCGTGAGCTGGCTCTGCCCAATAGTCAGACCTTTTGCAAAGACCTTGGAGCCCTTATACCTCTCAATCACATCTTTAATTATTTCGGTATTAAAGCGGCAGAAGTCGTTTTACAAGAAATTTGAGATTAGTCTCTTTAGCTGCCGGAATTTCAACGCTTCGTCTGAAGACTGCAGGATCAGCTCACGCCTCTCCTTCATGTGCTTGAGAGTAGGATCAGATAACTTTTTGATTCTATCTGTACGGCGGGTCTTGAAAAACGTCCATGAACCCATTTCTGTATTCGTCCACGAAATCCAGAATCGTTTTGAGTGCAGATGCAGAGTGAGCTCCCCTCTGCACTCAAAACGATTCTGGAGTTCGAGCTGAAAGCTCTCGGGGTTTTGGATCTAGATATGTGTTAGACGGAGCGTAGACTTTGTAAGGTAGGATTTTTACCTTGCACACCAGGGGTAGGCAGTAACATGAGACTATTATAGGGATGTTTTCGCATGATGTTGATGGAAGTAAAAGTCACACGGTTGGTCAACTAGTTTAATCTTCACAAAAACATACAGTCCGTCACTACAATTTCTTGAGTATTATTAAGTAAGCACCACTTACATTCAAAGTGATATTATTACCCTTAATATTCAAAACTGGAGATATGATATCTCAAACAGCATCGTCAGCCACAGCTGTTCACGCATCGTGCGGATCAAGATGCCATGTGTATTCGGAGCTTGCTGCTGAAGTTGCAGGATCTAGATTTTTTGCAGAGTTGACCATGTTTATATATATATTAATTATATATACTAATATTTACAGTTTACAGCCTATTAATCTTATGGGCTTTCTTAAACTTAGGCCTAGACCCTTGCCGCCTTCGTGTCAACCTGATCGGTTTAAGTTTTTTTTCTTTGGCAATATAATTTATTGGATGCAACCATAGACTACTATTATATGTGTATTATATACTGATGCAACCGATCAAAGGACTCCAATTAAAAATAAATGTCATTCTTGTAAACCATAGACATTGAGCGTTCATAGATTAGTAAACGCATCCATGATTTACTTTATGCCACCAATCTATACTTAATAATAATATTATAAAGAGGAAAGATTTTTTGTTTGTTTGTTTGTACCGAATAGGCTCCGAAACTACTGGACCGATTTGAAAAATTCTTTCACCAATAGAAAGCTACATTATTCCTGAGTGACATAGGCTATTTTTTAATCCCGAAAACGGGTCCTGTGGGTTGGCCCACGGGAGCGAAGCCGCGGGCAACAGCTAGTCTAATATAAGATTTGATATTTTGTTTATAAGTTGGATTGTGTGTTTATTATATTATTTATTAAACACATATTCATATATGTATTTAAATGAACACAACATACTTTTAAATGAACAGTAGGTACATAAGTATAGCTGATAATTTTAAAATATACTTTCTAGATTGCAATGCAATATAGAAAGTATTTCTTCAGTAATATTGAGCAGTTCTTTAAATTGATTGTAGGTATTACATACTTCCAGAGGTTACACATTCATATAACATGGTAGCATGCATTCCCACGTCCGTGCTCCATAAACATTATTAAGGTACGATGAATGTGAGGTACAGGCAGCATTAACGTAAAAACGATTAACTTATTTAATTGAAGATGTTAGTGAATACAGGTATGGGTTAAATACATTCAAAAGGAAAAAAAATAACTACGTTACTGCAAATTGAAGATACGACTCTATCATAAATTGTAACTATAGTTAATTGGCATTCCTTAATTATGCACAACATTTTAGGAAGCTGCTATATACTAAGTTGTCATTTGATTTAATATACTCATTCTGGGCCCTGGACATACACGAACATTAGCAGCTACATGTAGCTTGGCCGTGGGTAAAGCATGGCTTTTCCAAATGCACCCCTGCTACCCTTGAGCTTTGTTAATAGTAATAGCAAAACTAAGTTTGATTAGAAACTGGAATCTTTTGAATTGAAATGATAGGTCAGTGGGGATTATTGGGATTCGACGTATGAACACGATTTCCCCTTTTTACCCGACTGCCGAAGGAGGGTAATGTGTTTATCAGTCTATGTATGTATGTATGTATGTATATATGTATGTTTGTTCCTATGTGGCGTTCTAGAGACCAAACGCGTCGGCCGATTTTGATGATTCTTACGTCAATCGATTCGTCTTAGTCCTGCGAGTGTCACTGGCTACATTAAAATTGGAAAAAAACAAAAATGGCGGATTTTGGGCGCCATTTTGTGGGGAAAAAAAATAATCTTCCAAAGCCATCGTGTGGGATATCAAAATAAAGGATTTTAAGAGGCAATTTCAAAAATATATAACACTTATATCACAGAATAAATAATAGTACAAGTACAGAAGACTCACTTCGTGCAACAATTCATTGAAATAGAGACTCCTGCTAGTTAGCAACAAAGTGCAATTCAGCTTGCATAAGCGCTCAGTGCCTAACGTGATATTCACCTAAACGTTGCCGTTCTCTTCTAACGCGTATATCCGTCGCTGTCTGGCGCGGTTTGACTCGGCTCGTAAGGGTTGTCGACTTGCCGCTTTCGCTTACATCCACTATCTACCTACTTAACCACGTAATCTTTCTTATGTTTGAAGCCTATGATAACACGGTCAAGTAGGTAGATAGACAATGAATATTATAGACCGTCATTTTGTTTGGTACTTAACAAATGAAAACTAGGTTACCTAAACTTCATTTACTATAACATTAGACATTTAAATAAGCCCATTTTACAGCCAGTGATACGACAAATGGAAGCTGTAGTAAACAGTTGGTTTTGGTAACAGATTTGTGCTTTTTATATCATCCTTATGTGTACGAGATAGAACACAAAATCGGTTGAACGGGCTGTAAAACGAGTTGTAAAGACGTCTAATGTTATTTCAAATTGAGTATAGGTACCTACCTCTTTGTTTACTCTTTAGTGATACTTTTTGTTAGTTTATTTAAAGTTGGCTTGAAGAACTCTTACGAAATATTTTTTGTTTGTTCGTTAGGTATAAGTAAGTACCTAGTTTTATATACAAACGTTAACTTTAACAAGTGCGTACACTTACTCAGGCTATTGGTAAATTCATAGGCTAAGTAGGTAACTACTTAGGCAACTTTTTTTTCTTAAAATGAGAAATATAATTTATTTTAAACTGGATTTAAAGCGTTTATTTTTATGTTAACAGAACAGTAACCATTCAATAAAAAAAGAAATCAAATTATATTTGTGAACAACACGAAAATCTAAAATATCTAAGTAGGTGGGTACCTATTTAGGTATTTCACACACCTATTCATTCTTTTAGGAACACCAAAATGCTTAAATTTTTATACAAAACTCGTACACATTATGCACCTACTACCGATAGTTACAGATTATTTATGTAATGATTTAAATAGGTACAACAAAATAGCTTACCTTTCAAAATCTTTCGGTACTTTAAAAAAACTTATTATCATTTTCAGATTATCTCTCTACCTCTACCAGATATCAGATATCAGATTCATTGTTCTTTGCTTTATTTAAACACCCGTAAACACAACAATATATTTTAAAGGCCTTAGAAGTACGTTTAGAAGTCATCGTTATTTGCTGCATAATATAAATAACGTGGCTAACGTGCGAGCCGAGCGGTAAGCGGCAACCTAATGCGTTATTCCCTCTGCAAGGTACCGCCGGCCGATCGTACCTAAACTGCGGAGTGACACCCCCCTGCTTATATGTTTAAATGTACCTAATTCTAAAAAAAATAACTAAAATGTTGTAAATAAAAAAAGTTAATTAAAAAAATCAAGAAACCCGACTGCTTAGAAAGCAAACTAAAAAGACGTAAACAAGAAGAAAATCATTCTGTGCAGTCGGAGGATACATCTGGTTTTGGTCCGCCAGCTCGCGAATATGTATCCTCCGACTGCACAGCATGATTTTCTTCTTGTTTACGTCTTTTTAGTTTGCTTTCTAAGCAGTCGGGTTTTTTGATTTTTTTTATTAACTTTTTTTCTCATACCTGGTAATATATTGGCACCTATTATATTTTGCCCATATTGTGTAATACCAAGCCTCATCCCATTAGATAATATAAATAAATATGTAGATCTCAATCATTTGTTATCAAAAACATGCCTGCAACCAAATCGGAAGCCGCAATAAAAAGTTTTATACAAAGTTCAGCTTTCCCCATGTACCCCCTTAAAATCGAATTTATTAAAATCCTTTCTTTATACTAACACCTGCCAAAATGCTGCTTCATGAAGAAAATTTGTACATCTTATCTTTACAACCCCAACTCCCTTTTAGGGGTAATTAAAAAAACAATACACTTTACTTATTTGTTACAGAAGCATTTCCGCAAAATTTTAAGTGAATCGATCCCCATAGTAAGAAGTTTCATAAAAAACTAACTTATTTAATTGAAGATGTTAGTCAATACAGGTATGGGTTAAATACATTCAAAAGGAAAAAAAATAACTACGTCGCTGCAAATTGAAGATACGACTCTATCATAAATTGTATCTATAGTTAATTGGCATTCCTTAATTATGCACAACATTTTAGGAAGCTGCTATACAGGGTGTCCCAGAAATCGACGTCAAGCCGTAAATGGGTGATAGACCAAGTTATAACAGTTCTCAGAAAAATACGAAAAAAAATCTATCTCATGTTTTTAAAAATTTATGGTCACTTTAAAAATTTACAAAAAAAATCAATCCCTGTAATGGTTCTTTAACTCCAATTGCTACAAATCCCATAATTTATCTAATTTTTTTATTATTATGTAATCTTGAATAATGCTTGTGTAGATTTTTGCCTAAAATTCAAAGCCAACTCCTCCTACTTGGAAGAAAATTAAACTTTTTTAAAACCAAATTTTTCAAATTTACTATTTCGCCCAACTTTAACTGACTGTACTGAAAAAAAAATGTACTACGCTAGTTTGGCAAGTAACATGAAAAATTGGCGCATTTAATAAGGATTCAAAAATGGTGTAACACTTGCTAGATTACGTTTTCAATAATTGGTCAAGTTTTTTTTTGTAAATAGTCTCAGTTTTTACACAAAATGTCCATACTTCCTTAAAATGACTTTAGCTTACCTAAAGCTTTGCTAAACTCCTTTTCTAGTTCGATAGAGACGGAGAGAGTCATTTTACGAAGTGTGAGCGAGACAGAGAGTGACGCCACCTTTATCAGTGACACAACCTTTATCATGAAACGGAGATACAATTTACCGATGAGTGCGAATGAGACAGCAATAGTTATTGTTCTGTTTTGTAAGCGCAGACGCACACACAATTACAAATCAGTACGTTACGCTGCTTTGTTTACTGCGCATCTCCGTATTCGTTCATGTTGATTCCGTACTTACCACTTTTTGCGTTGTTTTCTGGACTTAATTGCTTGTGATTTGGACTGTTTAATTCCTCTTTCTGACGACCTGTGCTTTACTCTGGACTGTTGCTGATCCTGTGATTGTGTAGTACTACCATGGCTGTGTACACTGCATTGGAATATGCGAACATGCACCTCGTTTATGGTGAATGCAGATGCAATGCCAATGCAGCCGCTAGACTTTATCGTGAGAGGTACCCGAACAATCGTCACCCAGATCATCGAGTTTTTATTAATGTGCACCGTTCACTATCAGAGGGACGATTCCCTAACCAAGTACATGGTGAAGGAAGACATCGTAATCCGTACGAAGACGTCGTACTACAAGCAGTCCAAGAAGACCCAAGTGCTTCTGTACATGGAATCGAAACAAGCACAGGTGTATCTAAGAGTACCGCCCACCGAATCTTAAAAAAGAACGAGTTCCACCCGTATCATGTACAGCGAGTACAATCATTACTGCCACGGGATTACGCTCCCAGAGTTGCGTTTTGCCAAAGGATGCTAGAAAGGCACAGAGAAGACCCTCGATTCTTAGAGAAGATTTTATGGACAGGACGATGAGTCAACATTTAAAAAAGATGGCTACATGAATTTGCACAATTTGCACGAGTGGCATGTAGAAAATCCAAATTTGATGAGGCAAGATAAGTCACAGTATCGATTTAAAGTAAACATGTGGACCGGGATACTAAATGGCAAAATAATTGGACCTTTTGAGCTGCCAGAGATTTTGAATGGCGCAGTTTATTTGGATTTTCTTCAAAATACTTTACCAGATTTATTAGAAGACGTGCCACTGAACGTTTACAGGGAAATGTGGTTCCAGCAAGATGGCTGCCCAGCGCATTATGCCCGTTTAGTAAGAGAACATCTTGATGAAGAATACCCGCTCAGGTGGATAGGGCGCGGTGGGACAATCTTGTGGCCACCCCGTTCGCCTGATTTAAATCCCCTAGATTTTTTTCACTGGGGAGCGGTAAAAGAGAAAGTGTACTCAAAAACAATAGAGAATTTAGCCGAGCTGCGGGAAAGAATAACGGAAGCCGTTGTCTTTGTAAATAGGGGAAGATTTGCCCGGAAAATAACCAGATCTTTTTTAAGAAGATGTCGTGCTTGCATTGCCGTCGAAGGAAGGCAGTTTGAACATTTATTGTAATAAAAAAAAATTAAATCTGATAATTTGTTTTTTTTTTTCTAAGATGAGAAAACTGGTCCTGACTTAAAGTAAAAAGGTTGAGTCACTATCATAACTTTGCTCTTAAATTACGTAAAATTTCGATTTCTTATCTCGCTCACACTTCGTAAAATGACTCTCTCCGTCTCTATCGAACTAGAAACGGAGTTTAGCAAAGCTTTAGGTAAGCTAAAGTCATTTTAAGGAAGTATGGACATTTTGGGTAAAACCCGATACTATTTACAAAAAAAAAATTGACCAATTATTGAAAACGTAATCTAGCAAGTGTTACACCATTTTTGAATCCTTATTAAATGCGCCAATTTTTCATGTTACTTGCCAAACTAGCGTAGTACATTTTTTTTTCAGTACAGTCAGTTAAAGTTGGGCGAAACAGTAAATTTGAATAATTTGGTTTTGAAAAAGTTTAATTTTCTTCTAAGTAGGAGGAGTTGGCTTTAAATTTTAGGCAAAAATCTACACAAGCATTATTCAAGATTACATAATAATAAAAAAGATTGATAAATTATGGGATTTGTAGCAATTGGAGTTAAAGAACGATTACAGGGATTGATTTTTTTAGTAAATTTTTAAAGTGAACATAATTTTTTAAAAACATGAGATAGATTTTTTTTCGTATTTTTCTGAGAACTGTTATAACTTGGTCTATCACCCATTTACGGCTTGACGTCGATTTCTGGGACACCCTGTATACTATGTTGTCATTTGATTTAACATACACATTCTGGGCCCTGGACATACACGAACATTAGCAGCTACATGTAGCTTGGCCGTGGGTAAAGCATGGCTTTTCCAAATGCACCCCTGCTACCCTTGAGCTTTGTTAATAGTAATAGCAAAACTAAGTTTGATTAGAAACTGGAATCTTTTGAATTCGACGTATGAACACGCTTTCTCCTTTTTACCCGACTGCCGAAGGAGGGTAATGTGTTTATCAGTCTATGTATGTATGTATGTATGTATGTATGTATGTTTGTTCCTATATGGCGTTCTAGAGACCAAACTCGTCGGCCGATTTTGATGATTCTTACGTCAATCGATTCGTCTTAATCCTGCGAGTGTCACTGGCTACATTAAAATTGGATGATTTTTTTTTTCCCCCACAAAATGGCGCCCAAAATCCGCGATTTTGTGGGGGAAAAAAAAAATTTCTTCCAAAGCCATCGTGTGGGGTATCAAAATAAAGGATTTTAAGAGGCAATTTTAAAAATATATAACACTTATATGTTTAAATGTACCTAATTCAAAAAAAAATAACTAAAAAGTTTGCTTTCTAAGCAGTCGGGATTTTTGATTTTTTTAATTAACTTTTTTTCTCATACCTGTTAATATATTGGCACCTATTATATTTTGCCCATATTGTGTAATACCAAGCCTCATCCCATTAGATAATATAAATAAATATGTAGCTCTCAATCATTTGTTATCAAAAACATGCCTGCAACCAAATCGGAAGCCGCAATAAAAAGTTTTATACAAAGTTCAGCTTTCCCCATGTACCCCCTTAAAATCGAATTTATTAAAATCCTTTTTTAACTTAAGTTTACTATCTTTATACCAACACCTGCCAAAATGCTGCTTCATGAAGAAAATTTACAATCTTATCTTTACAACCCCAACTCCCTTTTAGGGGTAATTAAAAAAACAATACACTTTACTTATTTGTTACAGAAGCATTTCCGCAAAATTTTAAGTGAATCGATCCCCATAATAAGAAGTTTAATAAAAAAATAACCCCCCCCATTTCTCCCCCTTCGATTTTTAAGCACATTGAAGCACATGTCCTTCTCAGGGTCTCAAACTATCTCCATACCAAATTTCACCTAAATCGGTTCATAATAAGAAGAAGTTGTTGAAGTTGAAGTTACATACAAAATTAACACTCTCCCTATTTCTCCCCTTCATGTTTTATGCAAACAAAGTAGTCTATGTCCTTCCCAAGGTCTTAAACTATCTCCATACCAACTTTCATCTAAATCGGTTTAGCGGTTTAAACGTGAAAAGGTAACAGACAGACAGACAGAGTTACTTTCGCATTTATAATATTATAGTATGGATGGAAGTATGGACAAATAGATATAAAGTACTATTTAGGATAAAGATAACCTGGAATACAAATAATAGTTGTATGTCTGAGAAAATAATTACCCCGTGGCCAAAATTTAGATAAATGGTCTAACAGAAATTCTATTGTATCATGCCAACATTGATTTATAGATGCGCCGCGCGTACTGCATCGCACAGCCACCACCATAACCGTGAACATCCGCATCTACTCCTTCAGTGGATATTCGGAACACAGACTGATAGTGACCGAAGATCCGCGCAACAACACGTCAAATCGCTGGCGGGACTGGTGCGACGTGCATGAGCTGGACGTTTGGCCACCCTACGTGATAGTGGTGCAGCGCTACAATGTGAACTTGTTAGCTGTCAAGCACTTCATTATCGGCGATGAACTCAACGGCTGCAGAAACGGACCGCTCAAGCCCGGCACCAAGTACTATGTCAAGCTGTGTGTGCACGACGGGTGGCGCTGCATCAACGACAGCGCCTACACCGAGATCTACACAGGTACTCGCCATAACACATTACCACTAACCAACAAACATAACAGTATGTGTTTCGTAATAGCGTCAGAAATCTTACTTATATATATATGTAGGATCATGAGGGCCGAGGGGTATATACGGTCAGGATTTGAGCGTTCCCAATTTGTTGGATAAACAAAAACTGTACAACCAATAACAAGGTTGTTAATTACAGTACTAGTTTCACTAATAAAACAATACTAATGGTAACAAGATAAAGTAGGTTTAAAAGGGTATAGTAACAATACAGTTAAACGAACAAACCCTTAAGGTTACAGTTCGTACAGCAGCCTAAGCCACCCAAGTACAAAGTGTATCATTCGCCATCAACAAGCCAATACAGCTACGTGAATATACAGCAGTGCTGTACCAAATAAACAGACAGTTTTGTCGGGAGCAGGGAAGCTCTTTATCGAGTCTAATCCGAAGATAGCCTAAATTGCATACCGATGCAAGCTCTTTTATACCTTGCTATCCCTCCACAACAACTCTGTCCGATGACATTCGGAAGTACGTCACGTGTTTACTTGATACAAAACACTAAAATGTGCTAAATCAAATAAAACTCACATTCTAAAATAGTCAAATATCACAAGAATAATTGTCGTAAGTAAACAATGGCAACATCGATTACAATTATCGAAATAAGTTGCCAAAAATCAATCTGTGCGTACACTGAGTGCTCAATAAATTATGATTTGATTTATTAGGCAATAATTGATAGTAAAATCACTTAAATTAGTAATAAGAAAACAAAACTTTATAAATTCTGTTGACTACCCACAATTTTAATTGATAACTAACTCCGACATATATATACTTATACTATAGCTTCTGGCAGCGGCTTCGCCCGCTTGAAAGTCGAAAATTAACCCGAGGGAGCATATGCCCGGGATAAAAAGTGATGTGTATGCGAACGTAAGGCAAGTGAAACAAATGATAGCTGGTAGTACACTGAGTTTATTTGGCAAGCGACACAACTTATATAGGAGTGGATACAACCACCCTCATATTGACATCTAATATACAACATTCCTCCCCATAGCTTGACAACATAAACATTATTAGAATTATCTAGTAAAATTGTTTATCTAGTAAAGCAATTATCTAGTAAAATTGTTTATCTAGTTTTGATGATTGCTTTCTAGTCTAATGCCGGTCACTCACATCCGCACGAATACGCAAATCCACAAGTGTAGTACAACATTTGCAAATGATTATGCAAAATTTTCGCTGCATTCGCGGTTTTCCAAACTGTGTCGGTTTTTTAACGGACATCATAGCGCGCGAACCTCGATCCTTCGCTTAGTCAGCACACGATTGCGAAGGTAACGGATATTTCGCCATTTTCATAGTTCGTGAATTGTACTGTGTGTGTGTGTAATTCTTCATCATGAATTGAAGCAACACCAAGGTGTTGGAGTTCATTGAACTCCCTGCGGAATGAATTGACCATATGGGATCCTCAAAATACATCCCATAAAAGCAAGCAAGACTATGACATTCGTAAACAAGTGTAGGAGGAAGCGCAAACGGGTTCGCAAATTAATTATGCGAACCTTTTTGCATATCCTCTAAGTTTGCGAATGAATGTATGAAGGCCCTTCATATGCGTGGAAACATTCGTACAATGTACGAATGTTTGCGCGCATTTGAGTGACCGGGGTAGAGTCTCTGACCTAAGCTGCGGACGGACAGACGGACATAGCGAAACGAAATTGTAAAATCCAGATTTGGTAGTAGGCAACACGGAAAACGATCATCTCAACTTTACAATAAAATAAATAAAGAGATAGGTATATGTATACGCCAAATAATATTATGAATGTAATTTGTGGTTTTGTGTCTTATAACTAAATGGATAAAACCACTCGAAATGAGGAAACGGAAGCTCTCCTGCAGCACACATCATAATTCACTCATTCATGCGGCATTTACTCACATGGACAACTAGTAGGTACACGACACCACCTCAAATACATAAACAATCCACACACATACATAAACACTCCATACACACACTTATCACACATACAAACCCAACTCACATAATAAAATACACATAACTCACACTCATTTGATTAAGATGATATAAAATAACAGTCTTCTTTAATTCTCTTTCCTATTAATTTAATTTAGTTTATTTTCTCAAAATATATAAATAGTAAATAGTGGCATATTTTTTCTATGTTATTGTAAGTAATCTACGTTGCCGCGGTATGGAGTGTCCTAATACAGGCATTTATTTGCTTAAAAGGACACTTCTGACACTAGCTACGTAGTACAAAAAATGTTAAAGAATATAAAACGATTTGTATTTGTAAAATTCTTAGTAAAACCTTGATTTTGATTTTTTTTTTGTTTGAATGTGTATGTTCCGAAATTGGTCCCATTTTAATTTGGTGAAGATCTGATGAAGAACTTCGGAGATATACAACAGAACTCTTCAACTCTTTTTACAAAAAAATACTGCCGACTGAAGTCGTTGTCTTTAGTAGGTACAAATTTATTGCGTTATGGACACCAACTTTCAAAAATAAAATTATTTTTCTCTTTGTAGTTTTCTTATTTGGAAGTCGGTGGTATTTTTTATTTTTGATTTTTTTGTTGTTCCTACCTAATAGACAAGTAGTTAAGTAACTAAGGTACATTATAATACCAGAATAGATTACCCGAATATCATGAAACTGAACATAACCGGTGAAATGTGAGTGTACCAAGGTGAACTGTACACATATGCGTACCCCTTTAGAGCGTACTGGCGTGATGTTGTTATGAAATGGTATAAAGAAAAACAAAAAACCGGCCAAGGGCGATTCGGACTCGCGCACGATGGGTTCCATACCATTATCGCAAAAATGGCAAAAAAATCACGTTTGTTGTATGGGAGCCCCACTTAAATATTTATTTTATTCTGTTTTTAGTCTTTGTTGTTATAGCGGCAACAGAAATACATCATCTATGAAAATTTCAACTGTCTAGCTATCACGGTTCATGAGATACAGCCTGGTGACAGACAGACGGATCGCGAAGTCTTAGTACATAATAAGGTCCCATTTTTACCCTTTGGGTACGGAACCCTAATTAACAGAGATGCTATTGCAGCAATCCCAAGAGGATTGTCACAAAAAGAGTTTTCGAAATCGGTCCACAATTGACGGCGATATCGGTGAACAAAAAAATAAAATCGAACATAGAACCTCCTCCGTTTTGGGAAGTCGGTTAAAAACAGATGTGAATGGCACTAGTAGACACTAATTATCTTCACCCAGAAGGCTCACGTCGTGCTGTCAGGAGAAAAATATATCTGCTGTCACAGTGTTTTTTTTTTTCTATGATTCTACAAAATCGACTAGCTGTAGGTACTAACAAAGCTCATGTGAATGCCATAAAGTTACAAATTAAATGGACGTCTGATGGTTTTCACGTTGATATTTGAGACATTCTGTACTTAACTATCCCCTCATATGCCGCAGATCTACGCGAGACACAATAGCTTTTTAATTGTTTCATACAAGGGGCTACAATAATAAAGGCAAACAAAAATGCTCATTTGACTCAGTTTATACTAATTTGCTCCCTCTTACAGAGAGGAAGCCTGTGTCCCAGCAGTGGGAACATTAAAAGGCTAATGATGTGTTGTGATGTGATACTTATTTGTGGCCAAAAAAAGTACTTCTGAAGATATACTTAAGGCAAACATTGAACAGATGGGTGCTGGCCATCGCTCACATAATATCCTCACACACATCACACATCATCAGCCTTTTACTATCCTCATGAGTACGAGCCAGTTTTCGAGTGAATGTATTGAAAAAGTATTAAGGTCTATCCACACATATCAGGGCCGTGCCAGGGACGTGGACGGACCGTACCCCGTCAGGGGCTCAAAAAAATATCGGTGGGTACATTTTATATGAACTCGTTCACACATGTCCGTGCACGGGACGCTGATATGTGTGGATAGACCTTTAAAGTCTAATTTGCAACGTCCGTCCACTATTTGCAGCGCCGAGCGACTGGAAACCGCAGCCGCCGCGCGAACTGCATCACTCAGCCACAAATGTAACCGTGAGCTTCTCCCTTAACTACTACGGTCCCGATGTTTGGTACACGCTGGTAGTGGCCGAAGACCATCGCAACGACACATCAGACCCCTTGCCGTCGTGGTACGAAGTGCACGCGCTGGACGTCTGGTCACCCTACCAGTTACCGTTGTTCTTCGATAAGGAGAACTTGACGTCCGTCGGGATATACATTATCGGCGCGGACAAATGCGAAGCGGGTGGCCCCAGATTCTGCAACGGGCCGCTGAAGCCCGACACCAGGTACTACGTCAAGCTGCGTGTCTACACCACGATCGACAAATTCACCGACAGCGCCTATACCGTGGTCTACATGTCAGGTACCCACCTCATTACATCACCACTTACCAACAGTATCGTGACTATCATCTAAGTTAGTAATCACTTAACTGAAACTAAAAGACAAATTTTGTGATTTCAGATGGCAATACAAATTATACTGTAATATCTATTTCAATCATTGCTGTAACGGCGTTGATCCTGCTGGTGGTTTTTGTAGCAAGGAATCGTTGTTGGTTAAAATACAATGAACCGAGCACACACCGATTACAAACATGCGAAGTAAGTTTATATCATATCATATACTTTTACTCAAAACTGAAAATGTCAATGCTAATCTATCTCACGTACTTAAGTTTTTAAGTACTCAAGTTTGGATCTATGTATTCAAGAAATAAAGAAAGAAATGAGTTTATTTGCGCCAGGCACAACACATACCATAAAAAAACAAAAGGAGTTACTTAAATATTATAATTACAAAGTTTGCGAGACAAAGCCACAGTGCTGGTTTTCCGCTATAACCGGTGTCGACTGGATGCACAGACTACTTAGAGATAGTTACTACGTATTGACACCAATCTAATGAAAACTTAGGGGCAAGTGAAGGAGCGAACAGTTTTATTATTTACTAGCTGTTCCTCGCGGTTTCGCTCCCGTGGGCCACCCCACAGGACCCGTTTTTTGGGATTAAAAAATAGCCTATGTTACTCAGGAATAACGTAGCTTTCTATTAGTGAAAGAATTTTTTAAGTCGGTCCAGTAGTTTCGGAGCCTATTCGGTACAAACAAACAAACAAAAAAATCTTTCCTCTTTATAATATTATATTATTTATAAATAAATAAAAAACAAATAGGTAAACAGTGTCAAAATACAAATAAATAGTTATTTGTCGCATCAGGGTTGCCGATAGATGCAAATCATCGGGCAGTCAGGATGTATTCCCTTAGGTTAAGACATCGTGGGTGGACGGTAGGTTGGTACAATCGTGCAAATTAATTTGCACAAATTATTCGATAAACTGGGTTTATTCAAATAGACACAGTTACAATATTTGCTTACAATTAATATTACGGATCGACAGTGGTTCTACGATGTCTTAGCTTGAAGGCGGTCAAAAATATCCAGTTCCGATTACCGGGAGCCACCTACGGCTGCATAAAACGCGGCAAACAGTAGTAATTGTTCTTGATTTGCCACCAGAGGGCGTGCTTGCGATTTGTTTAGAAGTCGTGCCATATTACTATTGACTAGACCTGACATAATGTATATGACTAGCTGTCCCTTGCGGCTTCGCTCTATCTTATCTATCTATGTACCCTACCTACTACAGCGTAATCGCTTCAGGACGCTTTGCTTTTTAAATAAAAGATTATTGAGATAGAAATCTTCTACCAAATTATTGGTATTTTTATTGCAAGCAGCAATACGACCATGGCTATGTCAATAAGGGTGTTTCCTGGGTAGGCAAGTATCACCTTAATTCTATTTAGTCCGTCAGTAAGATTATCAAATAATATTGGACACGTATTTGCTTTATCAAATAAAACAAAAATTGACAATGATAAATCGCATCAAAGTTCAGGAGTGGGGACTTGTGATGTCACTTTGTCAGTATAAAGTTAGTGTAGCACACCGTGACGTCACACCATATTTCAAGCAATTGTATCATCGTATATTTTTGTTAACTTAGTCAAAGAAAAAACCGGCCAAGTGCGAGTCGGACTCGCACACGAAGGGTTCCGAACCATTATCGCAAAACACTGCATAAAAATCACGTTTGTTGTATGGGAGCCCCCCTTAATTTATTTTATTTTAATTTATTAATTATTATTATTTGAAGTAAATATACAACTAAACATTCTGTGAATATTTCAAGCGTCTACCTGTTGCCGTTATTAATATCGAGCAAAAAACGACAAAAATATCACGTTTGTTGTATGGGGCTCCCATTTCTCCCCTTTAATATTTATTTTATACTGTTTTTAGTATTTGTTGTTATAGCGGCAACAGAAATACATCAAACTGTGAAAATTTCAACTGTCTAGCTATCACGGTTCATGAGATACAGCCTGGAGACAGACGGACAGACAGACAGACAGACAGACGGATCGCGAAGTCTTAGTAATAGGGTCCCGTTTTACCCTATGGGTACGGAACCCTAAAAATACGTGTTCAATATTGTTAGGTTATCTGACGGACTAAATAAATATTTTTTGTCAACTACCCTATTCTTGATCGGGCGCCACATAACAAAAAAATTAAAGCATAATGCCTCGTTAAACGTATAATTTTTGTTTTTACAATACAAACACCGAAAACATATAAAAGGATAGAAAGGTACCTAAATCACAACATTAACAAAAATACAAAGACCTTATTACGATTATTAAGAATACTTTCTGAAATACTTGCACAAAATAAGAAACCTAACAAAAGAGCAAAGAAATACGTAATAAATGATGATATTATTACTGTCATACAAATGCAATCAACTAATTTTGAAATAACAATCGGGTACGCCCAAGAAAAGTTACGCTAGCTACATTTTTTTTTTTTGTTTTAATTTTCTATTTAATTTTAGATATACATACCTGGACAACCAAATACAGTATATTGTAAGAAGGACAGTTCCGTCCGTTTATCTGTTGGTAGCAGGAAATTGAAGAGCGTGAATTTCTATATCTATATCCTCGCCCACGGATCCATGATATTTTGGATAATATTCGTGGTGCAAGATATATAAGTTCTCTTGATTTTAGAAGTGCGTTTTAACAGATTCCTTTAGCTTACAAGGATAGCTGTGAGAAAACCGCTTTTTTTTTTTTTTTTTTTTTTTTTTTTTTATTTGATATAGGTTCGCGCTTGACCACCATCTCACCTGATGGTAAGCGATGATGTGGTCGACGATGGAGCACGCTTGCCTAGAAGTAACCTATTCACTCTTGATTTAAAGACCCCTAGATTGTAGCTATCGGGAAACACAGACTCCGGCAGGGAATTCCACTCCTTAGCTGTACGCACAATAAAAGTATTCTCAAAACGCTTAGTGCGTATGGGTGGGATGTCCACCATGTACCGATGGCGCATCGCCGTACGTCTGGTAGTCCGATGATGAAACGGGCTGGGTGGGATTAGATCATGCAATTCCTTCGCACACTCCCCGAAATGTAACCGATAAAAAACCGACAAGCTGGCAACTCGGCGACGATGTTCAAGGCTCTGGAGCTTTGACTTAACCAGTGCCTCATCGCCGATGAGCCTCTTGGCCCGCTTTTCGATCGACTCTAGTGCATCTAGCTGGTATTTGGCAGATCCGTCCCAGAGATGAGAACAGTACTCCATGCATGATCGAACTTGCGCTTGATACAAGCTGAGCAGCTGTTCTGGCGTGAAGTACCTTCTCACCTTCGCAAGGATCCCCAACTTTTTGGCAGCCAGCTGAGCCTTTGCCTCAATGTATGGGCCAAAATTGAGAGTCGATGTCAACGTAACGCCAAGAAGTTCAAGATGGTCAGTTATTGGCACGGTCACATCGCGGAAAGTTGGAGCCGGGTGAAATTGGCTCTTTTTAGCGGAAAAAAGACACGCCTGGGTTTTAGCAGCATTAAACTTGACCAGATTGGCATCGCCCCATTCGGTGACTGCCTGCAAGGACAGGTTCAAGCGCTCCACCATGGCCTCCCGGAGAGACTGGATCTGAGGCCCGGTAGCACGAGCGTTGGACATGTATCTCTCAGCAACAGTGCTGTCGTCTGCATACCCAAAGGTGCCGGGTTTTAGCAGATCGTTAATGTGCAGCAAGAATAAAGTTGCTGAGAGAACCGACCCCTGAGGGACCCCGGCATTAATATCCAAGTGGTCCGACGAGCAGCCATCGATAACCACTCGAATGGACCGATCTCTCAGGAAATCTGCAATCCATTCACACAGACCACCGGGCAAACCGAATGAAGGAAGCTTACCAATAAGGCTTTCGTGCCAGACCCTATCAAATGCCTTCGAGATGTCTAGGGAGACGGCAAGCGCTTCCCCGTGCCTCTCGATGGCCTCACTCCAGATGTGAATGGCATACGCTAGAAGATCCCCAGTAGACCGATTTCGGCGGAAGCCGTATTGGCGGTCACTTAGGATTTCGTTTGCTTCTAGGTATGCCAGGAGCTTAGTGTTTAGTACACGCTCCATACTCTTACAGAGTATGGACGTTACAGAGATGGGTCTGTAGTTAGCCGGGTCAGCTCGACTGCCCTTCTTGGGCACGGGCTGTACGTTGGCTTGCTTCCAAGCATTCGGCACTTTTCCAGTCTCATATGAAAGGCGGAATAGGCGTGTCAAGATCGGAGACAGTTCAGGCGCACAGGTTCTTAGAACTATAGCTGGTATGCCGTCCGGGCCGCTAGCCTTGTTCACGTCGAGGTTGCGCAGCACTCTACGGACGTCCTTTTGATGGATACGAATGTCAGACATACTCGTCTCGCATCCATCAGGAGAAGGAGGGGGCCGCGCGTTACCAGGATTCAGACGTGAAGATTCCGCAAAAAGAGAGGCAAATAAATTTGCCTTCTCCTCAGCGGAGTGGGCCAGCGACCCGTCGGGTTTCAGCAGTGGTGGTAGTGAGGGACGGCAGAAGTTCGATTCGACCGACTTAGCCAGAGACCAAAACGCTTTACTACCTGCTGGGTAAGAAGCAAGTTTGGTCCCTATTCGGCCGATGTGGTCGAACCGAGCCCTTCGCAACACCATCTTGCAGGACTTGGCAGCCCTGTTGAAGGCTCTCTTCTTCTGACCCACGTCACTCGCCTTACGCGATCGAGCGTCGACCCAAGCCAGGTACGCCCCATGTTTAAGCGCATCGGCGCGCTTACATTCGGCGCCAAACCATGGCCGGTCTTCGCTAGACATTGGTACGTCAGAGAACGGAATGTAGTACTCCATTCCCTGACGCAACACATCCGTCACGGCGTCCGCGCACGACGATGGATCAGTCGAAGAAAAGCAAGTAGGCTGCCAAGGATAGCATGCGAAGAAAGATCGCATACCATCCCAATCTGCTGACTTGTACCGCCAAACCCGCCGGGTGCCTCTTGGGCTGGGATCGGGCGGGGAATAAACGGACACAGACTTCACCAGACAGTGGTCGGAACTTCCCAATGGTGAAGCTATTGACACAGAGTATCTGTCTGGATCTGTTGTCAGCAGAAGGTCCAAGCAATTGGCTGTGTGTGAATCAACATCCGGTACCCTCGTTGCCCCCTGGACCAGCTGGGTGAGGTTTAGCGCTAGCGAAAGCTTACGCATCTCCCGTCCAGCATGATCAGTGTACTGGTATGGGAAGAGCCACTCCTGGTGGTGGGCATTAAAGTCCCCCAGTAACACTAATTGGGCGGAAGGGTACCGCTGCTGTGCCGTATCAGCCGCCTCACTGATGTGCTCTGTGAGCCTGGTTGTCTCCTGATCTCCGCTGTGCGAACGGTAGACACAGGCGTAGATAATTTTATCCAGACCTGTGTCCACCAAAGCCCACAGCGTTGAGAATCTGGAGTCCTCAAGGTTACGGAGACGCCGATAGCAAGTATCGTCACGGGCGTACATACACACACCCGCGCGCGGTTTAAAATTGTGCTCCAGGGTAAACCCCGGGTAAGATAAGTATGACGCGTCCGACGGACTCGCTATCTGCGTCTCCGTAAGGAAAAACAGCGCTGGTTTCTCAGCCTCCAGGTGATAGTGGACTGCAGAGAGATTTGAGTGCAGACCTCGAATGTTGGTAAGGTGCACTTTGTGGGGGAGGGGGTGCAGCCGCTGTTTTAGTCTGATATTCATTTTCTTTGACATGATAGTATGGTAGAGTGAATGGAGGTGAGGAGAAGGAAGTGAGACGAGGTTCTACGCTGCTAACCCACAGACACGCACTGAAAAGACGACATCATTGGGGCACTAGTCCGGAGACTGCGGGGACGCCCGAGCCCCCCCGGAATGTCCATCGGGCCCTCCCCATCTGGTCGCCAACCAGCACGATGGTGCATTCCGGGATTTTTCGACAGTTGGCGGGGCAGCCTTTCATGTGTGGCTGGCACACTACTTGGGCCCCCAACTACCTGCGGTCGGCCAGCGGCGCACCGTGCCTCGGATCCCGCTACCCTCCGCGACTAGTCTCCCGATACGTCTATAACAGCGCGCGTCAGGCTGGTCTGCCAGCAGTAGAACAGCTGTCTCGACCCAACTCCTCTAGTTGGCTACACCGAGCATCGTAACCGGAACACGGCTAGGCCGCTTGGCGGTACGTCTTTGCCCGGTGGGTGGTCGCAAGCCTTCGGCCGAAACCTACCACCAGTTATTGTCACCTGATTTGCACCACCCGGGGACCACGTGTAGGGAATCAAGGGGTACACTCCTACGGACGTGGGTGACTCGGCCCCCTGCTTTTATAGGTCCACAGCGTGGAATATTTGAGTATGTCAGAATACCGTTTGGACTCACGAACGCTGCATCCAAAATGCAACGTCCTACCGATATGATTGTAAATTTTTGAATATACATCAACTAGTGATGATCATTTGCTGGGGTAAATGGACCATCAAATTTTGATTTCTAAGGACTTTCACAGTCATCTCGCGCTTCTGAGAAAGGTTTTGAACCGTCTGAAAGAAGCTGGTCTATCCATTAATTTAAAAAAATGTTAACTTTGTAAGAGCGAATTGAAATATTTGTGTTATATTGTAAATGAAGAGGGCTTGGAAACTGAGTAAACTAAACACTATTAGAGATTACCCGACTCCTTGCTCCTTGAAATCACGTAGGGATTCCTACGTGGTTTCATTGGAATGTGCTCTTATTATAGACGCTTTGTTGACGGTTTCTCTTAGATTATAGCACCTCTCACTGCCCTCATTGGTAAGAGGAAGGGTCGAGATCCTATAAGTTGGAATGACGCAGCCGATAAAGCTTTTATTAAGTTGAAACAGGCATTCATTAAAATTCCTGTTATGGCATTTCCTGACTTTTCCAAACCCAAATCCAGCAGTTGGTCTCAGATCAGTGCTCTCACAGACGATCGACAACGTACACCTATAGGTTATTACTCCCGTCTATTCTCCAAAGCTCATCGTACCACTACAGTACCACTGAACGCGAACTCTTAATCTGTTCTCGATTCCACTAAACATTGCCGCTGTTATTTGAATGGAATGAAGGTTTCGGTCATCACTGACCATATGGCTTTAAAGTGGCTTCTTACCCTAAACAACCCTTCTGGTCGTTTACTGCGCTGGGCGATGGTTATTTCACCTTCCACCAGGGCCTTGAACATACTAACGATAGATGGTACAGGAAAATCTATTTAGGTGCTCGTGACACCTCTCAGTGGTTGCCCGCTTATTCAATTGAGAATGCCGTTCTTTTAAGGCGCATGCCTATTACTTCTCCCTTGTCTGCAGATCCTTGGCGGGTCGTATTACCCGCCGAGAAGGTACCTCCTGTGATTTAGAAATTACATAACAATTTTCCTTCAGTACATCCTGGTGTCACGTCATCGTCATGTCAAGTCATATTTCAAGATAAGAGAGATATATTATTGCCCGATAGTCGTAGTTCTTTTTTGAAATTAGCAAAAGCTGGTGTTACTGTTGTGCTTTCATGAACAGCACCGCGATATGCCAGGCGAAATGGTTGAATGTGTTTACCCCAATCCTTCTGTCTGATTTCCACAATCTTTGCCAGATATCTCAACTGTGATTGATTGAATCGTTTAATCATCCCGTCTGATTGCGGATAATAAGCAGTAGTTCTGGTTTTGTGAGCACCCATCACACGACACGTCTCCTTGAATACTTCAGACTCGAAGTTCCAGCCTTGGTCACTGTAGATTTCTAAGGGTACCCCGAACCGACAAAACATTTCGTGAACCAACTTGTCAGCCACCGTAGAAGCTTCATGATTAGGAATTGCAAACACTTCCGGCTATCTGTGAGTAAAATCGTTCTTAGATCTTGATTAGAGTCCTCTTTACTCCCATATGACCTCCTGAACTTTCATTGTGATAGAACTGTAGCACCGTAACTTTAGGTAAGACCCTTTGTAGATGGCACTGGTCCCCGCGAGTATTTCTCATTTCCGGCACAGAACTCCATACTGAAAAACTAAGCTTTCCCACATCACTCCACCGAGGCCTAGGAGCTCCTGATTTCTTCCATTCGGAGGATCATTTTTATGTCTCTATCATCTTGCTGAGCAATCTGCAAGATTTCTTTCCACTCTTCGCTAAGATCCGTCCTCAACATCCTCACAAATTTTGCCTGCTCATCCTCTTGTCTGGCACTGAGTACATTGATCGGAACACGATCAACGCGAGAGAGCATCTGCATTACCGTGGTGTGTTCTGTTAATTTCGCCTTTGATGAACAGCCATTCTAAAAAAAAAAACGTAATTGAGAGTTCCTTGGGGCTCTTTTATCACCTGCCACCAACCTCCACTTAGTCCTGGCGTCTACTGCTGTCCCTGCTGCTGGGGTGACCGACTCTACGACGGGGACTCGTTCGCTTCGGGCAGCTCTTCCTCCGCAGCTATAGCACCGGGGTGAACACACAACCTCCCTTATGTGGTGAGCTCGATTGTCCCATAGTACAGCTTCTACCTCCAAAACATAGGCAAGGGCGTCCTTAAAGTTCTTAAAATGGCCTAGCCCTACGGCTGTCCTAACTTCTGGGTTGCGGATCCCTTCGGTGAACGCCTGTACGAGGTTCCCGTCGATCAGCACAGGTGAAGACTGGTAAGCCTTCCGGGCCAGGATTTCCACTTCCAGAGCCCACTAGCCCACGAGTCTCACCAACCCGTTGCCATCGGTTTTTCAGCAGGGCTCGATACACATATTTCCGAAGCGCGTCACCGTATATAGCTTCCAATGATTCTAGAAGTTTCTCATATGTGATGCCCAAGCGATTCCAACATAATATTTGTCATATTGCCTATTCATATTGGGCATTTTCCAAATGGGCGTTATTCAGAATGCCCAGGCATTATGAATAATATGAGTAGGCAATATGATAAATATAATGGGCCTTGCTGAATTCACTTATGCAATTAGGCTGCTGAGGTGCAAACTATTGGCCGCCCACATTAAAATGTCGTTAATGTGTCTTGCATTTTTTTAGGTAAGGAACCCCTTCTATCTAAACTTGCTTTTTCGCAAGGAATGTGCGAAGGAAATTGCTGAAATAGAAGGAATGAAATATGATGAAGCTGAAGGTCACGAGCATATCTACGAGGAAATCAACTACGCTAAAATAGTTCGTAGAAATTCATTCGAGAACATAATTGTACCTGCTGTAACTGACTCCGAGAATAACGGGTAAGATTTAAAATGACTCATTTTACAAAAAAGATATATCATCTTTAAGTGTCAGTTTGTTCAATGAATATCGCCTTCATCAAATAGGTAGCCTTTTCCTTGGCAATTTATTAACTCATCGAATTGAAATAAAACTACTTACATTATGTACCTAAGTTTGGATATAGACTAGTCAAGAAAACATAGATACCTCCCATATTTATTATATTACTCTTTGATAGATACTATCTGGACACATTTATAGTCGGCGACAAATCTATTCGGTAATTCGTAATAGAGACCAGCTGATATGCATTTGCATCCTGCATATTTAGCCTCATTTAACTATAATTATTAATTATACATTATTGTTAATGAGTTAGTATATCGCAACATACTCGTAAGTGTTACATTCTCCCTAAACGGATCTTACAAAACCACAACCGTTGGTCGTCAACATCTTTTGTAAACCACCTTCTAACGTCAGCCGAGTGTTGAAAATCTATGTCGCTTTTTAGGCATTCATGGTGTCGCCTAGTGTTTGTGAAAACGACAAGAAATATTATAAACAACAAATAACACGAATATTAGAATCATTGGGATTACTCGTTCCAAACAGTAGGCTACGGTTAGGGCCAAGGAAGAGGCTGTTTAAAGATTTGGTATCTTAGATTGTGACACTTAGCTAGCGTTGTATCCTCTATAGTACCTACCTAAGTTATGCCGGTACCCTGAGCTGTTACTTGGGACTGGCCAAGCAGAAACGCGACTGTGTGTGATCAACTTTTCAGGAGCGTTTGGGTGTGGCAATATGGCTACTTTTGTTAGCGTGGCTCCTACCAGTAAAAACAAATGTATGGGCGAATGAATAAATAAACTATATTTTTCTTTTTTTTTTGTAGGTACATCTATGACGAAGCATACGAATTAAAATCAATCACAGATTTGTACACATACGACAGTGCGATAACAACCATCATCGGGCAGTTGCCCCGACCAGACACAGCACCCGTCTGGTCGGAGGATACACCCTGTTCTGCATACTACGGATGTTACGGAGGTGGTTTATCGGAACGAAGTCGAAATCGGAGTATTTAAATTTAGTTTTTCGGAGTCGGAGGTAGTGGCAGAAGAGCGATATGATAAGGACACATTAAAATCGGCCCGAGAGTCCCGAGACTCCGTTCAGTGTTTTTCGCTATTCCTAATAGTTTCGGCTTTAGCCATCCACGCTCAGTTGAAAAATTGTAACTGTATAATTAATTTGTTGTTTTTTTTTATTTGCATTGTGATTATTTTATTTTATCTGTAACTTTTTATTTATTTGTAATTTAATCTTAATTTTAATTCTAGTTCGATCTTATTTCAATTCTAGTTTTTTTTAATTGTACTTAGTTTAATATTCAAGTAATTTTATATTCTCGAACACAAATATTGTATATTTTTTTATAGATTTATATTAAAAACACTATTCCGTAGTTCTAGTCTGTGAATGATGTGCATAACTTAACTGCTGCAGCCTGTAACTGACCTATTTGCACAGGACTATCTAGTTGTAACGGTTTTCTCTAGTCATTGAAAATAAGTTTATGGTGTATCTCCAGTGGCGTATTTACTAAAGATTTGGCGCCCTTGCCGCCCACAAAAACTGTTTTATAGAAAACATAACCGAGGCGGCGTGCTAAAAAATTTCGAGCGAAGCGAGCTCCTTGGGTTCCTTCTCCTCTGCCACTATTGATTGGTTCGACTCCTATCTTAAAGGCCGCTCGCAGCGGGTACGCCTTGACGAGTCTTTTTCGGATTGGTGCTCTCTTACTGCGGGTGTACATCAGGGTGGCGTTCTGTTTCCTCTTCTCTTTTCTATTTTTATTAACTCTATTACTAGGGTAATTATCTCCTGTAACTTCCATCACTACGCTGACGACCTGCAGCTTCAGTCGCAAAGTGCACTACACGTTTCACTCGCTGAAATTCCTCCAGAGTTATTTGCCATTGAAAACCAAAATTTCCCTCACCCAAACTCTCATTCAGCCCATCATCGACTACGCGGACGTCTGTTATTTGGATGCCAACGAGGAGCTTTTAAATGAACTTGAGTTTTGCAAAATATATATATTCATTTTATTTTCAATCTCAAAAAGTATGATCATGTTTCAGGCTTTCGCTAGATGCTCAAGTGGCTCTCTATTCGACTTCGCAGGAACTCTCGGCTTTTGTGTCTACTATTTAAGGTCCTTCACAACCCTAAAACGCCTTCCTACCTCCGCGAACGCATCCCCTACTCCCGAACTTCGGATGCACCTTGTAGGTCACATAAGCATATCTCCTTGACACTCCTTCCCACACTACTGACTTCTAATCCTACAGAATCCTACTACTCCCTAACTGTGCACGCCAGTGAACATGACACGAACAATCTAGTTCCATTGATTTACGTCCTGCTCCCGGATAAATCTAAGATAACGTACACGAGGTTGTTCTGTTCATTACGAAATCAGTTCCAAATTAATATTGAATATTACAAGTGGAGTGAGGGAGCTACTGTGCCACTATTTACATTGGCTCCGTAATTAAACAAGTATAAAAAAAATGTATTCGACAAGTGTGAATGAACAAAATGACAAAAAACTAAGCGAAAAATAACATAATTATATTGGAGATATGGACCAGTAAAAAAAGACTGTGCCGACGACGCCGTCTAACAGCACCAGTGTTTACTTTTACCAGTGTGTACTGTCAGAGAGAACTATTTACATTTTATTTACTAGGACTATTTAATATTATACCAATGAAGACTTATTTCATGTAGTGGAAAAGTGCAAACATAGCAATAAATTTCAAGTGGTGTATCAAATAAATATACTTTGTTGATTATACTCTCAAATTATATGATTGCATAACTTTATACAACGCCATCTGTTACGAAACGAGCATACTACTTCATACTACACCAAACTACATTTTACCAAGATCTAATGTGCGATCATAGTTCACAAACAGACCAGAAGAGGGCGCCACACTTACCAAAACAAGCAAGTTATACTGTTTTAAATCATAGAGGAAGAGAGCTCTCTATAAGAGGCGAACTAAAAAGACGTAAACAAGAAGAAAAGCATGCTGTGCACTGCAGTCGGACAAAACATATTCGCGAGCTGGCTGACCAAAACCTGTATCCTCTTTCAGTATATTGAAATGTACTCTGTGGTATCCTCCGACTGCACAGCATGATTTTCTTCTTGTTTAAGTCTTTATAATCGCTTCCGCAGTCGGGTTTTTTTGATTTTTTTAATTAACTGCTTTTAGTTATTTATAGGAAAATAACTAAAAGCACTTTTTGCATAACAATTTTTTTTCGAATTAGGTACATTTAAACATATAAGTGAATATGTAAGTGAGTGAGTGTTTGATATTTTTGAAATCACCTCTTAACCCTTATTTTTATCTCAAACCAACAAAAAAAGGACGTTTGGTCTGAGATTTTGATACTCTACACGATGGGTTTAGAAGAAAAAAAATAATTGGCTCCCAGAATATGGTATCCAATATCCATTTTCCTATTTTTAACCGACTTACCAAAAAGGCTCTATTCTATGTTCGACATTATGTTTGTTTTTTTTTTTGTGTATGTTCACGCATATCTCCGTCAATTTTGGACCGATTTTGAAAAAAAAAATATGTTTGAAAAAGTATATTTCGAAATTGGTCCCATTTTAATTTGGTGAAGATTTGATGAAGAACTTCGAAAATATACAAGAGAACTCTTCAATAAATTACGGCAAATCTCTCGGGATTGCTGCAATCGCATGTCTGTTTATTGTTTATACCATTTCATAACATAACATCACGCCACTACGCTCTTAAGGGGTACGCAGATCTCTCATTTCACCGGTTATGTTCAAGTTTCATGATATTCGGGTAATCTATTCTGGCGTTATAGGTACTTTACTAAACAATTTGCCTATTAAGTAGGTACAACTAAAAAGTGAAAAATAAAAAGTTTTTTACAAAAAAAAAGTAATTAAAAAACTAAAAGACCCGACTGCTTGAAAAACGAACTAAAAAGACGTAAACAAGGAGAAAATCATGCTGTGCAGTCGGATGATACATATTCGCGAGCTGGCTGACCAAAACCGTATGCATACATACATACTTACATACATACATACTTACATACATAGACTGATAAACACATTACCCTCCTTCGGCAGTCAGGTAAAAAAATACTACCGACTTCCATCCAAATAAAAAACTACAAAGTTAAAAATAATTTTATTTTTGGAAGTCAGTGTCCATATCGCAAAAAATTGGTACCTACGAAAGACACCGACTTCCAAAAATAAAGTGATTTTACATTTTGTAGTTTTTTATTTGGAAGTCGGTAGTATTTTTTGCTTAAAGTTTGTTTATTTGTAAAAAGGTTTTTATCCAATTTGAATGTAGCCAGTGACACTTGCAAGGTATAAACGAATCGATTGACGTAAGAACAATCAAAATCGGCCAACGCGTTTGGCCTCTAGAACGCCACATAGGAACAAACATACATACATACATACATACATAGACTGATAAACACATTACCCTCCTTCGGCAGTCGGGTAAAAAATGTTGATGTCTTCTTCTCTAGCAAACAACACAACACACAAAACATTTTTTTCGCAAATGCGTTTATAAGGCATTGGACCTGACACATAGATTCTACACAATTATAGGTGATCTAAACGGTAAAATAGGCCAACCCAGAACAGACGAGTACTTGATAATGAAAATAAACGGATACCTACGGTGTAAGAAACCAAAGAGCACAAAGGTTAATCGACATTGCTCTTGAAAACAAATTAGCAAGTGACCAAAAAATGTTGGTTCTAGGAAAACTTTCTTAATGGGGGGCCAGAAAGTTTAAGAAATTTCAGAGGAGGGCCAGAATTAAAATGCATTTTAAATAAAGTTTTTTTTTCTACTTTTTTTATTGCATTTTGTGTTGAAACTTTTAATCATATAAAAACATTACAGCATACACACTTGCACAAATGATAAAAATTACAATTTATCTCTTATTCGAAGGCCTGGCCCTGCCGCAACACAATCATGAACTACGCGACTAGTCTAACTGGCTTCTTTACCTATGCATCTATTATTCTTCTAAGTAGAATCTACTTTATACTTCTGAAGTCTGGACCGTCAACATATAATTATCGCGGGCCATGTACTATTCATGTAGAAAGACCGTCGGCGGGCCGGATTAAATGATTTCGGGGGCCGGAGTTGGCCCGCGGGCCGTACTTTGCCCATCACTGTTCTAGGCATGCCAGATTCCTCACGATGTTTTTCTTCATCGTTATGAGAGCAGTGGTGACGAAATAATTTACACAAAGTAAAGCGCCTGCCTGGATTCGAACCCACGACCTACGTAACATAAATCGCGGCTTTTACCACTGGGCCACCACTGCTCTTCTGCTCTAATTATCCATATTCTAATTATTTCTTATATCTATTTATTATAATCTAAAGTCTATATTTCTCTAAAACTTATAACTTTTATATAAAAAGCAGTTTCTTATTTTTATATTTGTATTCTTAATTTAGTTTAGTTATTATTATTTTCAGTCAAAATATAAAGTATTTGTCTCTTGCAACAAAAACTTGAATAACATAATTTACATGTTTTATTTCCTAAGGTAGTTTTTACAAGTTAGATATTATTATATTCTATGATTGAGCTTATTACTAATATTTTACTTTTCTTAATACTATTAGAAACAAGAAATATTAAAAGTTTAATTCGATCTATGTATGTTTGTCCACGCATTTCTCCAAAACTACTTATCGGATCGTAATCGTTTGTGTTGGGTTAAGTATCTCTCAACATAGGGAATAATGCAAGTTTCATCAAAATCGGTCCAGCATTTTTCAAAATATGGAGCATACCACCGAACTTCAGAGCGAAAAACAGCACGAATGTGTAAATTGAGTTATTATAGGTTTGGGTGACAAAATTGTCAATCCTTGCTATAGAACTTGCCCATTTTTAGGGTTCCGTACCCAAAGGGTAAAGACGGGATCCTATTACTAAGACTCCGCGATCCATCTGTCTGTCTGTCTGTCACCAGGCTGTATCTCCTGAACCGTGATAGCTAGACAGTTGAAATTTTCACAGATTATGTATTTCTGTTGCCGCTATAACAACAAATACTAAAAACAGAATAAAATTAATATTTAAGTGGGGCTCCCATACAACAAACGTGTTTTTTTGCCGTTTTTTGGGATAATGGTACGGAACCCTTCGTGCGCGAGTCCGAATCGCACTTGGCCGGTTTTTAGTGATTTTGTACTAAAACTACAAAGAGAGAAAAAAAAACGTTTTCAAAAAAAAATAACCCGACTTCAAAAGCTAAACACTAAAAAGTGCAAAATAACTTTCGTTTCGGAAGTCGGTGTCTTTGGTACCTAGGTACCTCTTGTTTTTTTATCAGTTTTCAAACACTGACTTTTGCTTTTGAAGTCGGTTTATTTTTTTGTGAAAACGTTTTTATTTTTCAGTCTATCTGTACTTTGCCAATAGGACATTTTGATACGTAGTCGGTCGAACTTCGAAACTCTGCTCATAATTGTGCCGAAACATAATGTCATACTAAACACAACGTATTTTTTTTTTTATGCGTGCAGCAGTACACTACAGGAAAGATACTGTAATGCTGTATGAATAAGTTCAGCAGTTTAAAAAAAAACACAAAAGAACTTCGATCACAAAAGAATAAATACATAGAACTTGTATCTATTGTTATGAATGATTTATGATTAGTAATGCCACCAACAGTACAACTCGTATCTATACGTTGCTTAGGTAGGTACCCACTCTTCGAGGTATATAAGTACCTACTCATTGAGGTAGGTAGGAAGGCTGTTAGATATTATTATATTACTTTAATTACTATATATATTAAAACTATTATTATTTTACTTTGTGCTTAGGTAGTGTTTAAGTATTTTCACCTATCATAACTTCGTACAATTGGTGCATCGGTAAGTGTCCAATGTTCAACGTTAAATAATATCTACTGTTTGCTGTAGTCTCTGTGGTGTGCGTGTGCGCATACCTATCTAGCTTTGTATGTGTGAGAAGGAAAGGAACGAGAGTGTGCTTTATCTAGCTTTACGTGTATACACGAGTTAATAATATTAATATGCGCGCGTTCACTACATATCTTCTGACTGCTCACCAATGGGTCTATCCCTTTCTCACATTGGTCAAATAGCGTAGACAGAGAGACAGAGCAAACTATGAAATAGCATGCATTTTTTTTCCACGCCCAACGGCGTGTTTGACTGAGTGGCGTGGGAGATTAGTTCTCAGGCATGTGTGAAAGAGAAGGAATACTGGCACGCTCAGTCGCTCACTACCAGTTACCACACCGTCATTACCTAGCCCTACGCGTCGCGTCGGCCGACTATTTACTGGATTTTGAAATCAGTAGTAGTTCCTTAGTGCGCTGTAGAGGCGCTGCTGCTGCCATATAATATCCGTCCGGCTTGTGTAAACATAACGTTTTACTTTTTCATTATTATTTCAAAATGACTGTGCCTGATGAGCCTAGAGATCTAGACAGGTAAATATCATATTTTTATTATTAGTTCATACATTGGTTTATAAAGCGATTTTTTGTGGTAAATTTTTCACTGTTTAGATTTTAACAACCTAACTACCTACCTAATTTTGACGAATACTTTTGTTGTCGTGGTGAATTTTCAACGTTATTCTTCTATTGTTTCAGAGAAAGAATCAGACTCATATGTTTGATTCTAGAAGGGCGCTTCAGCTATCTCTCCTGCTGTGGAACGCTCACTCAAGGTATTTTTGAAGAGTGCCTCCTACTTATCCTTAGATTACATCAACTCCTTTCTCAGCTCCATAATAGTGGCGACAACTATAATCCAAACGTGTAGTGTAAATACGAACTAAAGATATATGACGTCACACAAATCAGCGGGATTTGTAAATAGTATATACTGTGAATACTGTCATGTCGTCGTCGGGTCGAAGGGACGCCCGCCGCGCGGCGCCCCGTGTCCCGTGCGTCGTTCCTTCCTCCCGTTGCCAATACATGCACCGGGGCCTGCCGCCGCGAACAATAGCCGCGTGCTGTAGTCTCCCCCCGCGCATGAGTACATACCCCCGGGGACTGCGCCAGCATCTGCCGGTCTATTATGAGGCCTTAGTGAGAGTTTTTACTCACGCTCAACGTTAACGTCAATTTGTATTGAAACTGGATAAGCGCCGTCTGGTGACGGCATGGAGAAACTTCTTTTTTTTGTATACATTTTGACATAAGAGATAGTTTACGTTATCACGAGTGAGTATGTAAAATACCCGAAATGAGCACGCTGTAAACAACTCACCGTGAAAACTTGAATGGAACAAGCTTGAAGTGTCATGTCATTTCACTTTATTTGGAATAATTGACAGCATAATTTTTCATGGTGTGTGTTCATTGTTCATTCTTCTGTGTGCTTAACGAACTCGATCGTGATTACGTAAAGGATCTCATAAGTCAAAATGTATACCAAAAAGAAGTTTCTCCTTACCATCAATAGACGGCGCTTAACCAGTTTCAATACAAATTGACGTTTACGTTAACGCGATCCAGCATGAGACAAAACTCGCACTAAGCTCTCAGAAGAAACAATAGCACTACCGTGCGCCGGTGCGCGTCCCCGTGCACACAGCTCACCCATCGTGCCCGAAACCGCACCCAAGTGCCTCGCCGCACGCGTTCGCCGAGTTCCTCCGTGACTGCGCCCGCACCGATCACCGCAGCTCACGCGCCTGCCGCACCACCTTATCTGCTTCTTGCTGGCTGGCTGGGTGACAAATCGCTCCTCCTGCGCCGCCCAGCATCTCCCCGACTCAAGCTCGATGCTCTCGGCCTGCTAATCACGCGCCGGGTCGAGTATGTCGCTGGCGTCAGTTGGCCGGGAAGCATGGACATCAACAATACTCCGTCGCTGGGTTCCGACTAAAAGCTCCAGCGAAGCTGCAAAAGCGAAGCCATACTGCACCAACATCGCGAGGACCTAGTAATTTACGCTTGTTACTAGACCAGCCAGACCTGACCAGCATCAATAGAAGCGCGCGCGCATAATTATTGTGATATAATAACTCGAATTGTTGATTACTGATCTTTTGTGCTGTGAATATTGTAGGTTGTAGGTAAGTAAATTGTTATTGTAATGTGACTGTGTTCTATACCTAAGTTAGACAACATAAATAATTAGAATAGAATTTATTTCCAAACATAGGTAAGTGTTACATTGTACACCATAAGTACTAGTAATAAGTTTACAAAACTAATCTAAGTAAAAATTTCTCACTAAATAATAAAATAAAACACAAGTAATAATAAAAAAGAGAAAAAGTAATAATAAAAAGAAAGTGAGTATAGTACTCGCCAAACTTCTTGGCCGCCCTGAAGTTGGCTACAATGGCTGCGCAGTAAGTAGTAAATCTCATACGAAAACAGCACCGTTTCGTGCCTTTCGCATTGGAAAGCCAACTTCAGGGCTGCCCAGAAGTTTGGCGAGCACTATACCTTCAGCAGACTTTCCTTATTTTTATACATCCTATCTGTAGTTATGTAGGTATCTTCTAATGTCATGTCGTAGGCACGCTAGAAAAAAAAAATAAGGAGCACCTTTTTGCGTTTTTCTGTCTGTATACTTATATGTACTTTCTCTAAAAAGTGTTATTTTTGTACTTAAATAATAAATAAGTAATAAATTTATTTGTAAATTAATTTGCTGCATTTTAATTTAAGTATCCCAAACTCCATTTTAGGTTCCTAAACCTGCTGCGGCTTTTTCCATATTTCCCTGTACACAATCCGGACAGTAATGGTAAATAGATACTAGTTCTCGCCAAACTTCTTGGCCGCCCTGAAGTTGGCTACAATGGCTGCGCAGAAGTAAATCTCATACAAAAACAGCACCGTTTCGTGCCTTGCGCATCGGAAAGCGAACTTCAGGGCGGTCCAGTAGTTTTGCGAGCACTATACCTGTGGTGAAACTTACTGATTCATAAAAGGGTCAGAGGGCCCACAGAAGTCCTCCATCGCGAACTGTCTACAGCTTCAAAAACTTGCAGACTACTTATGAGCTAAACTAAAATAATTTTGAGTTAGCTGAGGTAGCTTACTTATAGATATACATACAGACAGACCGTTAACCAGTAAGGAAATATACCTCAGCTATCCGAACTAAGATAGTTTAGATCTTGTTAAAATCAAAGTCAAATATATTTATTTCAACTAGGCCATTATTTTGAACGTCAACAATGTGTTCATTCCGCTGCTCGTCACTTCGACCAACACGGTGCGAAACTAGCACCATAATGCGTATAGCCCTCGCCAAACTTCTTGGCCACCCTGAAGTTGGCTTACCGGATGCGCGAGGCACGAATCGGTGATGTTTTTGTATGAGATTTTTTACTGCGCAGCCATTGTAGCCAACTTCAGGTCGGCCAAGAAGTTTGGCGAGGGCTATACTATCTGTTTTGACAGCACGCACCACACTTCTTCTCTTTCATCTTGACCTAGACAGTCTCAGACTAGAAAAAAGAAATCTGAGTCAACAGTATCATAGCGTGTTTTACGCTGTCTAGTAGAGGGTTTTTTTACCGACTTCATTTTAACATAATTATTAAATATGAAGCAATAATTTCAAGGAAAGCATACCGTGCGCTTTGAACTTACACAATATTAGGATGTAGGTTTGATGGGGACTGCCACCCTTTATTTACGTTTGCTTGGCTATGTGATCGGGAAAACACCATGAATCAACCAAATGCGAGATAAAAGACGCGATGTGGGTTTCCGTCTATGTCCATTTGCCTTGCCGAATTCACTTACGCAATTAGGCTGCTGATTTACCAATAGGCTAACTAGGCTTGAACCTGGGCGCAAGGACCGAGTGGGTATGGATAACTAAGCACCACTCATATACAGAATAAAATACTAAATTGTACATTTTCGCAAACATCTTTATCTGTCTATCCATATAGCAGTGGTGGCCCAGTGGTAACGGCCGCGACTTACAAGTTGTAGGCCGTGGGTTCGAACTAAGGCAGGCGCTTTAATTTGTGTAAATTATTTCATCATCACTGCTCTCAAAACGGCGAAGGAAAACATCGTGAGGAAACCGGCATGTCTTAACACTAAAAATTTGAAGACTTGTGAGTTGTGACACACCAACCCGCACTGGGCCCGCGTGGTAGATTACGGCCCATTCACTCTCACAGAGAGGAGGCCTGAACGCACAACGGACCAAATGGGCGTCTAATTGCGGAAAAGGGGGTCCATCTTACCTATCCTATCCATATAGTTAGTGCACCACATATTACATCAGTTCTTAGTAAGTCTCAATCGCCGCCACGCAGTAGCGTATTTTATTATTCTTGGTATTAGGCAAAGCTTGCAAGCTACTTTTATAATTGTACTAAGAGAAGGCTGATCTTACCATCTTCAGACATGATATTATAATATAATAAAATCTCATTGATCAGTACCTACGGTACCTGTCCTCCGACCATAGGTATTGATGTAAAAATTACCATTCTGTAGGTAGGTAGGGTGGAACTTTTCCATATTTATGTTGCTTTACTCCAAAGCTGTCTATTTTTTATAACTTCGACGCAATTCCAATTGAACTCATTTACCTGAAACATACATACGCCCGAAGCGGATTATAGGACAAAAGGCTGAATAAGCCCAACCCCAGGACTGATGTTCCAACATCAGTCCTGGGGTTGGGTTGGTAGTATATCTACTTGGTTGAATACAGATCACAGAAAAGGGTAAGAAAATCATTAATCCCAACTTTAATCAATTTACCACATTCATTAATTGATGAACATTATTGAAATACATTATACAATAAAAATACACTATTCAACTTTCCCGCCAAAATATTATATTCTCTCGTCGAGAGTCTCCAAAGACTTTCCAAAATTCAAATTCATACGGCCAAAGCTCTGGAACCCATACAGCCAGCCACGGAACAGGAATTCACGCTTGACCACTATCACTCCTGATGGTAAGCAGGGCGTTCAATCTTAGTACAAAAAAAAACTTTTTACAAAAAAATACTACCGACTTCCAAATAACAAAACTAGAAAGTGAAAAATAACTTTATTTTTGGAAAAAAAGTGGTATGCGGTGTCTTTGGGTAGGTACCAAATTTTGAAGTTATGGACACCGACTTCCAAAAATAAAGTTATTTTTCACTTTCTAGTTTTGTTATTTGGAAGTCGGTAGTATTTTTTTGTAAATAGTTTTTTTATTTTTCACTTTTTAGTTGTACCTACCTAATAGAGAAGTAGTTAAGTAAGTACCTATAACGACAGAATAGATTACCCGAGTAACATGAAACTTGAATATAACCGGTGAAATGAGAGATCTGCATACCACTTTTGAGCATACTGGCGTGATGTTATGTTATGAAATGGTATAAACAATAAACAGACATGCGATTGCAGCAATCCCGAGAGATTTACCGTTATTTGTTGAAGAGTTCTGTTGTATATCTCCGAAGTTCTTGATTAGATATTCACCAAATTAAAATGGGACCAATTTCGAAGTATACTCTTTCAAACAAAAAAAAGAATTTTCAAAATCGGTCCACAATTGACGGAGATATCGGTGAACAAACATAAAAAAAAAAAAAAAAAAACATACATAATGTCGAACATAGAACCTCCTCCTTTTTTGGTAAGTCGGTTAAAAAACTGGGGACAGCAATGGGTACAATGATACAAAATCACGAAGCATATGTAGTTACTGTACAAAATAACTCATAATGTGTTTTTTAATTTTGTTGGATTACAATCGTGATTTTTTTACCAACTTGTTAAACTAGATGGCGCTAAACAAAATCATAATTTGTCAATATTGCCTAGTAGGTAGCATATTACTACTAAAATAGTATATTTTTAACCAACTTCTGTGATATAATAAATATTTTATGTTATGAATAATTTTTACTGGTTTTAATTACATTTTATTATTTTTTGATTAATTAAAACATATAGCAATAACTTTTACAATCATTTTGCAAATTTTCATTAGGGTGGTAAATTTCCCTTGGTGGTTTTATGAACCATAAACTGGTTACCCCAATTTACAAATGTCTGCTGATATCTGACGCTTGCGCCCGGTATTTTGCGATATTTTGTTTATTTTTGTGATCTTTCTGTGTTATTATCACAGGTTATGATCACAGACGACTTAGAGATACTACGTATGTTATGATGTGCATTACAGTTAACGAACATTACAGTTCTATAGAATAAAATTAAACCCTTACATGCACATACACACCTACGCACACTCGCATACACACAGCTATATCATAGGTTTAGTTCTAACTATATAGGTCAGATGGCGCTAGTTTCTTCAAGAACGCAAATGACGCGTTCCACGGAACGAGATTGGTCTCTATTTCAGTATATTAAAATGTACTCTGTGATGGTAAGCGACAAGGGCGGATCCAGGATTTTTTTCTGGGAGGGGCACAAGGGCCGGACAGGCAAAAAATCAACAATAACTGTCAGAAATAAACTTGAAGTATCATACTTCATGTTTATTTCTACAAGTTCAAGTATGTACAGGAAGTGTTATGAAAGACAAGAGTTTCACTCATGTTCTTTCTGTTTATCATCATCATATCAGCCGAATGATTTCCACTGCTGGACATAGGCCTCTCCCAAGCGTCGCCACATTGATCGGTCCTGTGTGCCCCGCATCCAGCGGATGCCCGCAACCTTCGCCAGGTTTTTTGTCCACCTGGTGGGAGGCCTTCCAATGCAACGTCTTTCGGTTCGCGGTCGTCACTCCATAACTTTTCTGCCCCATCGGCCATCTGTTCTGCAAGCAATGTAACCTGCCCACTGCCACTTAGTGTGGCAATTCTTCGGGCTAGGTCGGTAACCCTGGTTCTCTTGCAGATCTCTACATTTCTGATTCAATCACGAAAAGACAAAGTCAACTTTTGACCGAATTTCATTTCACCTAAAACTTTTCAAATATTATCGTTTCGTTTTTTTTTTACTTCATCGAAGTCACGTCTGCCACTGTCTCAGTTGACCTATTATCAATTCGATTTTTTTCGTTGTTCCAATGTTTTACTTGATCGAAAAACTTTTTACCGAAGTTACACTCAGCCGAAATAACATTTGTCCGAAATATTTATATTTAAACGCATATCAAAATAATAAGTGAGAGAGAAACAGTGGGCGATACAAATGTTTAAAACAAGGACCTGAACAAAAAAAATGTCGACGGAGCCCCTATTTCTGTCTGCAGGGTCTAAAGTAACCTAACACGAAGGAGATATAGGATCTAAGTTCGCTCGCTTTGCTCGCTCACTTCACCTCCCGTCATCCCCTTCGAACCTAACCTATCTGTGTCGGGGTGCCCTAAATTCCCGAGCTCGCTTCGCTCGCTCTTGGTCAAATTCTTTGTAATAATTAATTAATGAAAATGTCTAATGCATGACTGCTATTAATATATCATTTGCATGAAAATACGTAAACACAGACAAAACTGCGTGAAGTCGATTTTGCAGCGATTCGTTTTTGTCACTAAATTTTGTAGCACAACTTATTGACTTTTATGACACTATTTCAATTTTAAATTGAAAATGCTACCAAGTAACCGGCTATATATTTGTGACTAAATAATATTCCCTAACATGTTGTGTCGGTTTGGTGAAAATATGCCAAATGAAAAAAGTTCAAAAGAGGCTTCGGCCAAAAGCAAAAAGTTATTTGTAAATCGGCGAAATGTAGTTCGGTAAAATAATACATATGCCACATGATACTTCGATGATCTGAAAATATGTCAAATAATGCATATAGCAAAAAAGACTTCGGTCAATAGTTTTCGGTAAAATGAAATTCGACCAAAAAATATTCGGAAAAATGATCGGTTCCCCGCAAGGACACCTCGAGCCTGGCCTTCTCCATTGTCCTTTAGGTGACTGTAAGCTTTCTGATGAGGCCCATTGTGAGCGACCACGTCTCAGAGCCATAAGTTCGTCTTGAGACACTGTGAAAAGTTGGACGATAAGAAACTGCGCAGCTTCCCGAATGCTGCCCCACCGAGTAGGATTCGACGGTTGACCTCTCTCTCGAGATTGGAACTGTCTAACTGGACCGTTTGTCCCAGGTAGACATGGTCGTCCACGGCTTCGGCTGTGGAGCCACCGATCTTGATTGGAGTGGGTGCGACATGAGCGCTCAACATCACTTTGGTTTGTCCATGTTAATTTTTGGACCCATTCTTTCGGAAGCTCTACTGAGGTCATCGAGCTTTATCATCAGCGAATCGGCCTCTCCAGTCTAGAACATTGAAAACATCCTCCAGTGCAGTGGTGAATAGTTTCTTTCTGTTATTTTATTCATATATTTTAACAACTCTGTAATTTGATTTGCTTCTAAGTATGTACTGTGATGGAATCTCTACAGTACGCAAAATACCGTCTGGGGGGGGCACGTGCCCCCGTGCCCCCCCCCTAAATCCGCCCTTGGTAAGCGATGATGTGGTCTACGATGGAGCACGCTTGCCTAGTAGTAACCTATTCACTCTTGACTTAAAGACCCCTATAATAGATTGTAGCTATCGGGAAAGACTGACTCCGGCAGGGAATGCCACTCCTTAGCTGTAAGCATAATAAAAGTATTCTCAAAACGTTTAGTGCGTATGGGTGGGATGTCCACCAGCGATTTATTTTTATATGGATTTAAAGCCATTCACCCAAATTTTGTTTATTTTATTTATGTTGCTTGCACAAATTTAATAGGAAAAGGGTTGTGGTGCAAGTGGGTAGAGGCGTAGCTATGTAGCCAAAGGCCCCTTTTTTTTTTTTTTTTTTTTTTGGGTGGGAAATCATCCAATGACTTCTCCCGCTCTGGGTGAAGCGGGAGGGCGTGTCAGACTTTTACTGACTAAAACCCACCCGTGTTCCTTCAGTTGCTTGTGCCAGGGCCGCGGTAACTCTCTTTCAAATTTATCCGCGACCCTGACAGGCATCGGCCCTAGCGGACCCCGTCAACTTTTGCTGACATCTCTTTGAGGCGCGCGTGGAACACTACGCGCCGTCGACTCGGGCCTGGTCCTTATCGGACGGCGAGCTACCCATTACTCGCCGTCCGCAAGCCCGCGCCTACGGTGGCCGGAAATCGGCTTGCGACTCCCGACGCCCGGGGCGTCTCCTGCGGTGGCTAGGGGCGTGAGGGCGTCTCCGTTGTGTCTCCCTCACGCGTTCCGCCTCCTCCTTTGCGAGCATTACTGCTTCGCTGAAGGAGGTGACGGCTTCCCATGCGCTCTCGCTCCGTACCATGGCCTGAACCAGGGCCGGACAGCCAAAGGCCCCTAATATTGAGTTCTGCCCAGGCCACGATTTTACATGTAACATTTTGATATTTCACGTTTTCACGAATGTCTTAGATTCGACCCCGATTAGTGAATAATGAGAACGTCAGTCTTAATAAATACCTACCCACCGTTTGAAACATTGAAATTAAAAATATTACAGTAGCAAGTTTACTGAGTTGTTAATTTTGACTGGACAATTGTTTTCACAATAGCTGTAAATATAAGGCGCTTATATTTTGTTTTTGTTAAAATTTTGCGTAATACGAAACGTTTTAAGCTTTTTATTGTCTGTATTTTCTGTCAATGACCCTGAAATGACAGCGCATTTCATCTATCCGTGATACCTTACATTTTAAGCATGCATATTCATGTTACTCTTTCTTAATCATTCAATTTTTTATGTGGCTATCTCATTCTTGTGACCCTAGCCGTTTTTACAGCGTGCGCGTTTTTTTAGCGCTTGTGTTTTCGACTTTTCGAGGCATTTTGTTGTAACTAACGTTACAAATAATCAATTAAAATTAATCCAGCACGTAAAACCTCTGAATAAATATTAAGCTCCTAGTTTTGTGTGGAGAAATTAGCAATCAACATTTAACAAGTATGTAACAGAACAAGCTCAAGCAAACTGTATTGGGCATCGTTCTGCGATCTATTTAATTGAGAATGAGCAAGCGACGCCGTGCATCTTCTGGTGCTTCTCGTGGAGCTGATTTAGATGACAGTGATGATGGCATCGAGCTGAGCAACCCTGGACCTCCGCCATCAACTCGGAAAAGAAAGAAGTTGGACCCAGTAAGTTTAAATTGATTCGGAAAGACGCAATAAGACATTGCCGGCATGCATACATATGTTGTATACATTTACCTTGCTCTATGATATCATACTATTTACGAGTTCTTATGACTAAAACTCATTAGATAAGTCAATAATAAAACATAATAGATGAATAAAACTTATTAATAGGCCTAAAACTTATTAGATAAGTAAATCAATAATAAACATAAATAGTTAAAAATAAAACTTATTATTTAAGTCAGGCAATGGCATGTCCTTTTGGTTGTATATTGAAACTTTTGTGAGATTGTTTATTAATAATCCAGTTAATGGCAATATCTTGTTTTGAAACAATAACCGGTTATGTTTGTTCCAAGGTAAACAGAGTGGCTGTTCCATCTTCTTTTGTCAAAATTCTGTTTCAGATAATTTTAGTATAATCTGGTCTTAAGAGTTTACTTTAAAAGAGTTGGTTGATGTTGATGTAGTAGGTCAATAATCCAGATGTTACTGAAACATATTTAGCTCTCCGATTTTGATGAATTTCTCAAATCATGGTCTCAATGACTTTCTCTCATTAAAATAGAGGACATCTATTGATATCTCATCATAACTAAGAGTAAGCATTATTTTTAGAAAAAATGGCTTCAACTGTTATAGGAGGAAATTGTGTCGATGCAGTAGGTGTTGATAAGCTTTCCTGAGCGGAAACATGTTCTGTAACAAATCTAGTACTCCATCAAAATTGTACTAGGAACCTCGATTTTATGGCCTATTAAATAATGATACAACAGGAAATCGCCAAGTCCCCAATTGTCTGAAGATTCATATTGCATGTATGCTTAAATTCTGAGCTGCAAATCAGGTGAATTGTGTAGTAATACCGGAGTATCATCCCCAGAATCTTAAAGTATATCTTGATAATTTTTATTCTTATTTCTCATGTCTCCTGTGCGGGTCACAAATAAATATTTTTTCTTTCTTTCTTTCTTATATGCATAATAAATATAATATGTATAAAGTGACAGATAGTGAATCCAATCCCGCGAATGCGTGCTCAAAAAAGCACTTTACACACAAAGAGTCGCAGCACATTTGAAAAAACCAGTCAAGTGCGTGCCGGACTCGTGCACAGACGGTTCCATACCATTATCGCAATAAACGGCAAAAAAATCACGTTTGTTGTATGGGAGCCCCACTCACATATTCATTTTATTCTGTTTTTACATAACATAAATACATAATCTGTGAAAATTTCAACTGTCTAGCTACCACGGTTCATGAGATACAGCCTGGTGACAGACGGACAGACAAACAGATAGACCACGGAGTCTTAGTAATAAATAGGGTCCCGCTTTTACCCTTTGGGTATTTTATATTGGACACCCCAAGCACAGCCTCATTAATAAGTGATTTTAGAATTTTTCCATAGAACTTGTGACTTTTCTATAGAATTTGAATGTATGGAAAGTAATTTTGTTTTCAGTTTTTTACAGAAAATTAAATTTTCGATTTCTGTTTTGTGTTGTATGAATGAATCCTTCAAGTACTGTATGACTAGGGATTCCCGTACAACACAGTGATTTACTTTTAGCGGGGTTGATGACCTAAATCCTGCAGGCTTGTGGGTTCGCGATTTTGATGCAGTATTTCAAAGTCAAAGTCAAATATATTTATTTCAACTAGGCCAATAAGCGGCACTTTTGAACGTCAAACAATAATAAATCTAAACTAAAAAATAAAAATAACAATTTCTTATACCGTGCATTCGGTAAAGTAGCTTGTTATGGAGAAGAACGCACAAGAAACTCCATTTATAGGTTATCCAATTAGTATTGGATATCTCTCTGTTATAGGTAATCCAATTAGTATTGGATTACCTATAACTAGAGTTTCGGTACAGTACATTCTCCATTTTTCATCAACTCCTCAATAATTTTGTGAAACTGTATAAGTGTAGACTATTTAACTGCCTGAAACAAGTAAATAATGACAGAGTTTCGGTACAGCGCATTCTTCATTTTTCATCAACTCCTCAATAATTTTGTGAAACTGTATAAGTTTAGACTATTTAACTGCCTGAAACAAGTAAATGCTAACATTGTATATTTACATTTTACTGCTGTAGGTTATAAAGGTCTATTCCTAATTGCCACCACTGCTACAGTAAACTAGGAAAATAAAGTTGAGTACAATTATTTGACAACACAGTTGTATAATTATGTAATACTAGCGGCTTCGCCCGCGTGAAAGTCGAATATTATCCCGAGGGAACATATTCCCGGGATGAAAAGTATCCTATGTGCTATTCCTGACTATAATCTATCTCTGTGCCAAATTTAATTCAGATCCTTCCAGCCGTTTGAGCGTGAAGAAGTAACAAACATACAAACACACTCACAGACTTTCGCCTTTATAATATTACTAGCTGTTCCGCGCGGCTTTTCTCCCGTGGACCACCCCACATGACCCGTTTTCGGGATAAAAAAATAGCCTATGTCACTCAGGAATAATGTAGCTTTCTATTGGTGAAAGAATTTTTCAAATCGGTCCAGGAGTTTCGGAGCCTATTCGGTACAAACAAACAAACAAATAAACAAACAAAAAAATCTTTCCTCTTTATAATATTAGTATAGATATAGTGTGATAGGTTTTCTTGAAATAGAAGGGTTGTAGTAAGTAATATGGCTTAAGTAATAATATGCAAATGGATTTGAAAAAAAAAAAATCTGTGTGTGTCTGTTAATCACAATAAATAATATTTGAAAATATCGTAATAATTTGACAGGAGACTTGACTACACAATGACATTAAATATATTTTAAAATACCCGCATTTGATATGATGAAATTTGGCTCATCATCCACTAAATATGCAAAATTTGACTATATTCGTTTTCTATCTACTCTCATTTTAAAATTAATTCAGGTATTTTCATGATTTCGTGGGTATTTATACAAAAATAACATCATCAAAGCTTTGCGACATGAACACGAGTCGATTATACGGTGGTATACATACCATTATCCAAAATTATCAAGAAAGCTGCAGTGACAAAAACCTTTCAGACAAAAAAGTTCAGGTAAATCGATCCCAACATTTACCTACTATTTGGTCAAAATAACTGCACCTGACGCTGTCACGACACTGACATTCGACTCTCGCTATTGGCGCACGAGGGAAACGCGGGTCGACGCGCGCGCGCGGGTAGGCGGGCGAGGGGTCGAATTCGAATGTCAGCGAGGTGCACAGTTATTTCGACGTACTTCCTACATATATCCTGGAATCAGATGATTGCGATTCAGACTCTGAAGACTCTCTCTATACTTCAAACAGAAGCTCTCGAACTGTATGGTGAGATGAATTTTAAGAAGATAAGGCCGATATATTAATCACTCGTGATTTAGATTAGCCTGAAGATATTATGAATTTGGTGACGCCAATTCAATATTTCAGTTGTACCAATGAAATGTTCCAACATAATATAAAATAAGAAACATTAGATATACATACATACATAAAATCACGCCTGTTTCCCATGGGAGTAGGTAGAAACTACAAACCGCCACCTTATACGATCCTTACTTCTTTTGCTTCACTCACATTCATACATCTAGTCATGCACACACGCCTGCGCACCTAGCCTTTCTGAAGAACATCACCTATAAGGTTTATGTATGCCTTTCTAGGGCGTCCCCTCCCAGCGTTCCATTCACGTCTGCCTTGTAAATACCTTTCGTTAGTCGCCTTTCAGTCATCCTCTCAACATGGCCAAACCGTCTTAACATACTCTTTTCAATTTTAGTCACTACATAAGTATTTTAAACCACAACGTTGTCCTATTACATCATTCCTCAATCTATCATTTAAAGTTACACCACACATACTTTGCAAGGAACGCATTTCTACTGCATTCATCCTATAGTTCTCGCCAAACTTCTTGGCCGCCCTGAAGTTGGCTTTCCGATGCGCAAGGCACGAATCGGTGCTGTTTTTGTATGAGATTTACTACTGCGCAGCAATTATAGCCAACTTCAGAAGTTTCGCGAGAACTATACTTTCATGTCTTTCTTCTTACATTAAGATATGATTGTGAAAAATGTCCTGAAAGACTTTTCCGTGGATGAATGTTATGGAAAGCAGCATAGAACAGAAAATAACGAGAGACATCCTGCTTCAGCAGACACGCTTAGATGGCCACCTTGCCTCTTTGGACCACCGTAGTAAGGTCCAAAAATGCAAAGGGAGATCACAACATTTCGCTTGGAAAATGCAGAGTTATCCTATGCCTGAACGAAAAATTATTTGATTATTTTGTAGTGAACAATTTGCGAAAAATTTTTTGTGATTTAAAAAATAAGTCTTATCGTATTTTAGATCGGTGACCACGGGTCAAACCAAATATTCAACAGAAATGCTAATGTTTCTGCCTGTAAAATCTTATTTAGAAAATTTTATTACGCAAATAAAGATACTTACATTTTTAGTTCTGCATTCCAATTAGAATTCCATTCATAATTTTCGTGCTATTAATTTGTCCTTTCAGGGTGAAATATGCCAGCAGCTGTATGACACTATCAGGACATACAAGAAAGAGGATGGCACGTTACTGTGTGATTCCTTCATCAGGGCTCCGAAGAGACGCCAGGAGCCACAGTACTATGAAGTAGTGTCTCAACCGATTGATTTGTTGAGAGTAAGTATCATTTTTTGTACTTCTCAGTTTAGCAGGCGAAAGCAGACGGATAAAGTACGCACGGTATGGTTGGCTGCTGCGCCGCGTGTCGCGGGTTCGATTCCCGCACGGAGCAAAAGTCTATGGCCTACATATAGTTTTTTTTTTTATTGGGACCTACTTTATTTATAATTCAAATAATATGTACAACTGACTATTCCTAATCTTATGACTAATAACAAAACAAACTTACATACAAAAGGGAGAGAGAAAATGGCTCATAGCGCATCAAAAAATTCGTCCACATCGATGTCAATGGGAAAATTTGGGCGCACGGTTGACGCAGTGGTTGAGCGATTGACTGCTGCTGTGACTGTCGCGGGTTCGATTCCCGCACGAAACAAATATTTGTATGACCTACAGATAATTGTTCCGGCTCTGGGTGTTTGTGTATGTGAGTTTATATGTTTGTAAACGCACCCACGATACAGGAAGAAATTCCTAGTGTGGGGCAACGTTTATTTTAAAACAAAAAAAAAAAAAAACGTGCCCAGAACGCTGGCAGCATTGCCACGTTGAATGGCAATGCTGATTCTCTGGCTGAAGAAAAGGCCAGCCCTCTGGTCACGCGAACAGTATATAGTACATATAGTTGTTCAGGGTCTGGCTGTTTGTGTATTTGATATTAAATGTTTGTAAACAGGAATAATTCTTAGTGTGGGGCAACTCCTTTATTTAAAAAAAAAATGTAAAGAGTATAGGTTGAGAACAATTTAATTTTAAAACTAAAAACTTGCCATTAATATTATGTATTTCTTAAAAAATTTAATATAGGGTGAACCTTTCATACTAAACTCCATTTGCGATAACATTAGTCGTTTAAATTAGCCCATTTTACAGCCCGTTCAACCGATTTTGTCATCTATTGCGTTGGTTATACGACATATGGTACCTATAGTAAACAGTTGGTTTTGGTAACAGGTTTATGCATTTTATGTCCTCCTTATGTTTACGGGATAGAACTCAAAATCGGTTGAACGGACTGTAAAAAGATTTGGAAACATGTCTAATGTTATTTCAAATGGAGTATAAGCAAGTAAGGGCAAAAATCATTTCTGGATCCCTAACTCTGTCTGCAGAGTAAGCTACTATGGTTGGACTCTGAGCTAGACTAATAAATTTATTGTTTTTAAGAAATACAAAAGTTGTAATGTAAAAAAGGTATTTTTTTTACTTGATTTTGCTCCCCATAAGTTCCAATCTTGATCTAGAATACCTATTAATTCTCCATAGGTGCAACAGAAACTGAAAACAGACACGTATGAAGACATAGAAGAGTTATCAGCGGACATAGAGCTCCTTGTGAACAATGCTAAGGCATTCTACAAGCCGGACACCGTTGAGTACAGGGATGCCGTTGACCTGTGGAAGCTGTATATGCAGACGAAGCAGGCTCTGGAGAATGGTGAGGGAATTTTTGCTTCTTTGCAGGGTTAAGAGTTACTGAGAGTCGTGATGACTGGTGTACTAACAGGCAAGAATATTATCTAGTCTTGAGTCGCCATCTTGTGTTCCTTGTGTAGGGTTGCTCCTACGGTTTTGATAACACAATGGTGTTGTGTTTACTGCATCCCTATACAGAACGACCGACGATGAGTCGTGGCCCGTATGAACACAGGCTTTGCGAACTTTCGCGCATACACTCGTGAAGAAAAAAAACATTTAGTTCGTAAAATATGTTCTCCGCAGCCACTTGGCGCTAACATCAGACGGGTCAAGACTCATCGGTCGTACTGTGCATGGCATGTTATGTCCACAGTGTTGAATGCTGTGGGCTGATGATGAATGCCCGTTTTCATTGACATAGGCGATACCTAAATGGATGAACTATGCTGAATATATACTTTTATTTTGTGGTGAGAAAATAAAATCTTATCTATCATTTTTTGATTTTCAACTCTCGGTTCTGAGTCGAGCGTTGAAAATAGAACAGCAGGTTTTTACTTAGGTATCCATTTAGGTTTAGTATTGTACTATTTAATATTTAGTAGTAAACAGGCAGTAACCTTGTACTTAGGTACCCAGGTTCAGGGTTGATATGATTTAAATCACTTGATTTAAATCAGTGATTTAAATCGCGATTAAAATCAAATTATTTTTTAAAAAAAAACAGTGATTTAAATCAATACTCTTTTACTGCGACCAAATCAGCCAAAAATTATGACTTTGGTGCACAGCAAAATAAGAAATAGATTAGGCACCGAGAAAGCAGCCAAATTAGTCTTCCTTTTAAAAAAATAAAATATATATTATATATAAATTCGAAAAAAATATAAGGCTAATAAAAATATCTATCCGGTAAAACCCAAATGGCTGTATGTCCTTATTAATTAAAAGTCTATTTTATTTTCCTTGTTCATATTTGATAAATATGACAAAAATTTGTGATTAAAAAAATATTGGATTTGAGAAGAACTTTTTTATAATTTCATAATATTTTTTTAAAGTAATATTTATGTTTTTTTTGTTAATTTTATTAATAATTAAAATAACCAAATATTATGTTGTGTTTTTTTTAAAATAAATAACTGACTTCCAAATGAAAAAACCGGCCAAGTGCGAGTCGGACTCGCACACGAAGGGTTCCGTACCATTATCGCAAAACACTGCAAAAAAATCACGTTTGTTGTATGGGAGCCCCCCTTAATTTACTTTATTTTAATTTAATAATAATTATTTTTTGAAGAGAATATACAACTAAATATTCTGTGAATATTTCAAGCGTCTACCTGTTGCCGTTATTAATATCGAGCAAAAAACGGCAAAAATATCACGTTTGTTGTATGGGAGCCCCCCTTAAATATTAATTTTATACTGTTTTTAGTATTTGTTGTTATAGCGGCAACAGGAATACATCACCTGTGAAAATTTCAACTGTCTAACTATCACGGATCATGAGATACAGCCTGGTGACAGACAGACAGACAGACAGACAGACAGACAGACGGACAGCGAAGTCTCAGTAATAGGGTCCCGTTTTTACCCTTTGGGTACGGAACCCTAAAAAGATCAGAAAGTAAAAAAATCAAAAAAATCCGATTTAAATCAAATAAATCCGATTTAAATCAAATAAATCCGATATTTTTGATTTTTTTAAATAAATCGTGATTTTTATCAACCCTGCCCAGGTTCCTACACCTTAAATCTTTGTATTTAATTTAGAGCAGTCCTACAGCCAAACACTTGTAGCAGTATATTTAAATAACAGTCTTCTTAGAAACAGATTTGATTGTTCAACTGGAATTAGCATGATCAGTCATATATCTAGTCAATTGGACAATACACGCACGCCGGTTATGAGTACTACGCACCTGGACTTTCTGGAGAACTTCACCAATATGATGCGGTTATGTCCTAAGACGTCCCCTCCCGGCGTTTCCACTCATGTTTGCCTTGTAAATACCTTTGGTATAAACTTAAACGAAGCAAAAAGAGTTTGTAAGAATCGTAGCAGGTGGCGTACTGTAGTTTACCTATCCCCCATGGGAATAAGGATTAGTTTTGTATGTTAACATTACTCTGTGGGTTCACAAATTAAAGAATTTCTTTTTCTCAAAGGTGAAGACATCAAGACGCCGAAGCTTTCACGTACCGGGTCCTCTAGTCGTAGATCCGATGTAGCAGAAGACCTGTCGGAAACCTCGACAAACTATGAAGAGGATAATGTGTTTGAAGAGCTATTTAATGCCGTGAGTTTTATTATTTACACTGGTCTATTCCACTGGAGTTATGCATTTTGCCAGGATAACTTATGACACACGATAATGTAGCTTTGTGTCAATGGAAGCATTTTTGTAATCAGATCCGCACCCTAATTCACTTTTTCGTCATTTTCACAATGTGCCCAGTTGGCGCCACACTAAAAAACTATAATAAATAAATTCGCATAAGCCTACATGGGCACTTATAAAACGTCGACAAAAGGCGCACGGTTCGGGTTGGTCGTTTCCTATGGAGAAGAACCGGCAAGAAACTGCATGGTTACTCTTTTAAAAAAAATGTTTTGGTTTACAATATTTCCATGTTACAGTATTAGTACCTATGTATATATGGGGGGACAACGTAGGCCCGACAATAAGTCGTAAGAAAGCAAAAAAAAAAAAAAAAACGGCATAAAATGTTAACAAATTTTAACAAGCGTCTAGAAATCTAGAAGGCCTACAATGTTCACACATTCACAAACAATCAGTAAAAGAATCTAAACAAAGGTTAAAAAAAAAACTGGCGTGTAAGGTCCTTAAGGTTGCACTAGTCCACGGCACGAACTATTTTGTGCGTGGGGTTAATTTGCGTGCTATCTCATCCGACAACACGTGCGGAAGAAATAGATGCTGTGATGAGCAGTAAGAAGCTAGTTCGCGTACTAATTTTGAACTTTTACAAATTTGTAGCGAAATTGATGATGATTCAGGACGAAAACGAGCTCGCAAAATCGAGTAAACAGACCTTTGGGCGTATGGATATCATAAAAAAACGACTAAGTGTATTTGTTCAAAATAAAATTATTTGCATTTTTGAACTACTAATCTATCCCTGTATGGTGACCGTTTTGCAATTTTCCTTCTTCTTCTTAAGGTATTTATTTGCGCCCAAAGATGCGTTAAAATTAGTGTTGAAATATGGAACTTTCGACGCTCATAACTTCCTTCCATACAGGGCTTGATAATAATGAGACAAATTGATATCATTTTCAGGGTTCCGTACCCAAAGGGTAAAAACGGGACCCTATTACTAAGACTTCGCGATCCGTCTGTCTGTCTGTCTGTCTGTCTGTCTCCAGGCTGTATCTCATGAACCGTGATAGCTAGACAGTTGAAATTTTCACAGATGATGTATTTCTGTTGCCGCTATAACAACAAATACTAAAAAGAGTATAAAGTAAATATTAAAGGGGGGCTCCCATACAACAAACGTGATATTTTTGCAGTTTTTTGCTCGATATTAATAACGGCAACAGGTAGACGCTTGAAATATTCACAGAATGTTTAGTTGTATATTTACTTCAAAAAATAATAATTAATAAATTAAAATAAAATAAATTAAGGGGGGCTCCCATACAACAAACGTGATTTTTATGCAGTGTTTTGCGATAATGGTACGGAACCCTTCGTGTGCGAGTCCGACTAGCACTTGGCCGGTTTTTTATTTCAAACGTATACCGTCAAACAGTGGAGTAATCGCTAGACTACGTTTGTATGGAAGAATGATCGACTAGGCCAACCTTAAGCGTAGTTATTACGCGCACAGGAGCAAAGATTTTTTATAGTCTTTAGGCTCGTGTTTGACCACTATCTCACCTGATGGTAAGCTATGATGTGATCGACGGTGAAGCACGCTTGCCTAGAAGAAACCTATTCACTCTTGACTTAAACATCCCTAGATTGTAGCTATTGGGAAACACACACACCGGCCGGTAATTAAAATCGTTTCTTTTGCCGTAGAAGTGCAATTAAATATCACATCGAGTATGTCGCAATTTTGCACAACCCCTTTTTTCGAAAAAAAGAAGGATAAAATTTTCCGAAACATAAAACTATACCTGTACATGACTTAATCTGCCATGTTTGGAAAATATTCTCAACAGTAAAAAGTAGTAAATAAACTCGCGCTAAAAGCCAAAAAACGTTGACGTTTTGAAGACCTCATTCTACACCAGCGCCCCTAGCGGCAAATTCAAACGCGATAGCCCTCATTCAACCGTAAAAATTGCGTGTTTTACGATGACGTGTCGATTGATATTTGAACATACGAAGCAGCTTGCATTCAAGCAAAGCACTCGCACGCTTTCTTTGAGCTATCAAAAAGTTACGCAATTAGGGGGAAGTACTTCCAGAGATTACTCATTACAAACAAACGTACAATTTTGTCAAACAACGAGACATATTTTCCTCACAAAGTTATTAGAGGATTGAAAAGAATCAGCCCTAATTAGAAAACAAGTCAACCTTATTTCGTGCCAATTTCTATAAAAATCTTCCTTATTCAATCTCGAAACTGTTTAGCAACAGCACACTCTTTATTTAAATTTCTAACGGTAGGAGAACAATGGATAAGCAAAAAAAAATTTATAAGTTGAATAAAGAATCTTCTAAACAGCTTAGAGGTTTTTAAAAATAAGGCGCAATATTCTTAATCAACGTTTACCTTTCTCTCCTTAGGTAATGACAGCAAACAGTGACGGTCGGCCTCTGTACACGGCCTTCCAGTTCTTACCATCCAAGCGGCGCTACCCAGAGTACTTCAACGTCATCGACTCCCCCATAGACCTGAAGACTATAGCCCAGAAGATCCAGGGTGAAGAGTATACCAGCTTGTCAGAACTGGAGAAGGATCTACTGCTGATGGTCAGAAATGCTTGCCATTTCAATGAGCCCGGCAGCCAGATTTATAAAGATGCTAAGACTTTGAAGAAGGTTGGTGTTCTATTATTTTTAATTTTAAGCTCATTTTTGCACATTGTTAGTTAACCTTTTTGTATTTTGGAGGAGGAACAGATACTGTGGTTAGTGAGCAAGAGCATATTGCACTTACTGCAACAATCAAAGAAATATCTTTATCAATCCATACTAATATTATTAATATGGAAGTAATTCTGTTTTTCTTTTGACTTTTTTGGATGAAACATGACACACCAGTAGATCATGTCTTGGATCAGGACATTAAATAATGTTTATTCCGGGAGCATGTTCCCTAGGGATAATTTCCGACTTTAACGCGGGCGAAGCCGCGGGCAGAAGTCAGTAGTTAATAAAACTTTTTAATTAATTCTTTGGCAGACAACAGTCAGGCTAAACTGCTGGGTTTAGAACCTTGAAATTCTACACAAGATTTCCATAAATAAAGAAACTGAGTCAGGGGAATAAAAGGTTTACTGTACCTTTTATGTAAGGAATGAAATTTTGTATGAAATATCGTAATTTTTGCATCGTTGTTTCGAATCGTTGCATAATAATCAATTTATTTTCACCTATGTGTGCACAGTATTCTGCAAAAGTAATGTCCAATAACCTATTTATTTTTATTATATAGATAATAAAAATAAATAGCTTATTGGAAATACTAATAGCTCTATACTAATAATATTATAAAGAGGAAAGATTTGTATTTTCGTATGTAACGAATAATCTTAAAAACTGCAGGACCGATTTCAAAAATTCTTTCACCGTTGGGAAGTTACACTATCCTTGGGTGACATAGGCTACTTTTTATCCCTGTATTCCCACGGGAGCGTGTACTACGCGGGTGAAACCGCGAGGCTTCCGCTAGTATATTATATATAATATAACTAGCTGTTCCCCGCGTCTTCGCCCCCGTGGGCCACCCCACAGGACCCCTTTTCGGGATTAAAAAAGCCTATGGTACTCAGGCATAACGTAGCTTTCTATTAGTGAAAGAATTTTTTAAATCAGTCCATTAGTTTCGGAGCCTTTTCGGTACAAACAAACAAAAAAATCTTTCCTCTTTATAATATTAGTATAGATAAATAATATAATAATGCCGTGAGTTGGATGTATATATTAGCCATTGTTTAATTTTAAGTTGCTATATATTTCCTTTTATAAAACTTATTAAAAATCATAATAAAAAGAAGCTATTACTTCCTACACCCTTTTGCACACTACACACAACATAACACTTCTGTCGCATCGTGCGTAACCAGTATTTGGCGTAGACGACCATTGATGTTAAAGTTCATACAACAGGTCATACAAATGCGCAAGCAAGAGATCGACCAGCACGGCCGAAGCGGACCGGCGAAGACTTCCGAACGTATCCGAAGTAAGAGAACTTCGCGCGTTGGCCCGGTACCTAACAGCAAGGCTTTAGCGATAATGGAGCCACCTGGCTCGGATGCTGAGCCTGAAGTTAAGGTAAGATTGAATCTATTATAAAATCTATTTTTCCAATTAAAAAAATATTTTTAAAAGCTTTATATTACCTCGTTTTCGTATGTCTGGCAACTAGTCCAGTAATCCAGTCTTCAAGTATTGATAACACTGTGCTGTGTCACACAGAACATGAAATCTGCCTACTCAATTTTTTTTTAATTCGGCCACCAAGATACAGGCTATGCCTAGTTTGCGGCCCATGGCCAGTTTCATTGTGTTGTGTTGTTTTTTGTTTCCTTTGTGTAAATTATGTAACTTGTGTGTGTGGCAATAAATTTAATTTAGTTAAGGTGCTTCCTGGCATCCGATTAAGCAGAAACTTGGCGTACTTATTAGCTTTGGAAACGTTAAATTAGTATGGTACTATAAAACTGGTCCCATGATGGAAACCGAAGGTGGCCATCGTGTTTGGGGCTCATTGGATGTGTATTGACCAGTGATATTACATTAATAAGTAACTTTTAGTACAAAAGCTTGTTTAAAAAATAATACTAATTGAAAAAGCTTTTAAGCGTGTATGCAAAATGGTATGGTTTAAAATTCAGTTGCAAGATTTCACCCACATATATACAGTACAACTATTTTCTTAATGTCCCTCGGCAAACTTCGTGTTTCGTCAGTCGTCGGCTTTCTATCAGTTGCTCTTTGCACTTGGTGCAGATACAAGAGTTATGGTGATCTGGGTGATGTGATGACTCATCATCAGAGTGAACTGTCGGCTTCGGTGCGGGTTTATGTGCTTTACTTGCAAATTATTTATTTTGTTAAGTATTATTATGTTATGAAATAATTTTATGTAATAATTTAGAAGAGTACTTATTTTGTTTTACCAAAATGAAGTTAGTATAGAATATCTTATCAGGAATTTAAGTTTCATAAAAAAATACCTTTATTTATATTATTTTCATTTAAATCACAAAAGTGCATTTTCTAGCAAGTTAAAAAAAAATGAGTGTATAAAGTGCGATGTCACGCAAGTTCTAAATTTAGAACAGTATTTTTTTGTATGTTGTGCGACTAATATCGACTAATATTGTCGGGCGCACGGTTGGCGCAGTGGTTGAGCGATTGACTGCTGCGCTGCGTGTCGCGGGTTCGATTCCCGCACGGAACAAATATTTGTATGACCTACAGATAGTTGTTTCGGCTCTGGGTGTTTGTGTATGTGAGTTTATATGTTTGTAAACGCATCCACGATACAGGAAGAAATTCCTAGTGTGGGGCAACGTTTTTTTAAAGAGAAAGAGAAATGATATACAATACCAGACGCTCTCAATCAACTTAGAAGTATATAGAGTTGTTAATACTCTTTTAACATCATCATCATCATCATTTCAGCCGAAAGACGTCCACTGCTGGACATAGGCCTCCCCCAGGCGTCGCCACATTTACCGATCCCGTGCGATCTCTTTTAACATAATGTAATTAATTTTTAAAATGGGAGGAAAGCTGCTATTTTTACAGCTTTCTTTCATTTCACACGGAACTCAGTTTAGTTTTTACAAAAAAAAAGTGCATAGTTCTAAATTCAAATTAACAACATGATAAATCTAATAATTGATGGACACGGAAATTAGCATTCGTTTATGCAATGCGATGATTGCCGAGGGACATTAAGAAAATAGTTGTAATGTACTTAGGTACTAGACGACTTAAATAAAAGCTGTATTAACAAAAACAGTCTAATGTGGAACTGAGGTGATACAAGACTCATAACTGAGGTTTTCTCACTCAAACATTTTATGACCACAACTGTCACTAGTCTAGCGGTTTACTAAATATCAGTTTGGTGGAATGATTTAAGTGATATGATAAGGTTGAGCAAAGAGAAATTGGAAAGTAAGTGTCTCCTTGAAATAGATGGCAAGTAATCATAAACGGTTCTAACAAATCAATAAGGACCAGATTGTATGTTTGTTTAGACAGTTAAAGCAAAGTAATGTTGAAATTAATAGATCATTCTGTACTTAATTTGTAAAATGAAGATATTTGGAGTTATTTAGCGCTAATTCATAATTTATCAGTAATTCTAAGATATAAAACAAAGCTTATAATATTGTTCTATCTATACAGCATTCAGAAGACAGTGCAGGCGAAAGTGATGAAGAGAAGCATGAAAATGAAAATTCACCGCAATGGAAATTACTGGAAACCATCAGAAACCATTTTGGACCAAATGGTAATAAATCATTTCAAAGTTAACTATTAAAGTAATGTTAGCACCGTCTGGGGCTCGAACCCAGGACCCGACGCTCAATAGTTTTGCGACTACTAAACCAAGAAATTGGTTAACTTCATTAAGTTAGAACAGAAATCACATCACACTAATATTATGAAGGCGAAAGTTTGTGAGTGAGCAAGTGTGTCTGTGTTTGTTACTTCTTCACGCTCAAACGGCTGGACGGATCTGGATGAAATTTGGTACAGAGATAGATTATAGTCAGGAATAGCACATAGTATACTTTTTATCCCGTGAATATGTTACCTTGCGATATTTTTGAGTTTCACACGGGCGAAGCCGCTGTCAGAATCTAATCTTATAATAATTTCAATTTATTTACAGGTCGTGTAGCGGAATCATTCTGGAAGCTTCCATCTCGCCGAGCTCACCCAGATTACTACAAAGAAATCAAAAACCCTGTCTCCCTAACTCAGATCAAGAACAAAATCATACGAGGGAGCTATGGGACGTTGTCTGAAGTGGCAGGAGATATGAACATTGTGTTCGAGAACGCTAAGCAGTATAATGCACCTTCTTCTAAACTGTATAAAGATGCTGTTAAGTTGCAGAGGTAAGTTTAAGACATCTCCACTGCTGGGAATAGGCGTCCTCCAAGCGTTGTCATTGCCACATTGACTGGTCCTGTCCGGATTGTGTATTGGTATTAGCAAAAATCTGTTTTGTTTGATTTTTATGAATGAGTGTAAGGTAAAATAACCAGTTATTGGCACTTTAAGAAACTGCCTCCCCTAGCTTCGTAATCAAATGCTCAGAAAATCATATTGAAATGCACTAACATAGAAAAGAACAATGGCGAAATTTTAGCTGACTTAAATTTGAGCGTCTGAAAGTGAGTTATATACGAAAGACATTCTATTAATTGTCTTTGTTTTTTAAAGTATAATTAGGCCTGGTCCAAAATAGATAAAAAAAAACATAATAAATAAAAAGTTATTTGATTTTTTAGTTCATTTCTTTAGCATAGTGTTGCCATTATATATTTTATCTGCTAAGTGACAAGTAGTAACTATATTAAGTAATAATATCATTATTGTATTTATTGCAGTAAATGAGTTAACAATACAGTTTATGTCTAAGTGTAGATGTTCCTTGCTGGTAGGTAAGAATATTTTAGTGTAGTAGAAATAAATGAATTACTTTCAATTAATGATTGGCAAAAAGACTAGTACCCAAGTCTAAAAAAATATAGCTTGGTTGTTGACGACACCCTTTTGATACACGTCAATGTCACTTAGTTTAAATAAATATACTCTTTTTGTTTTGTTTAAATAAATATACATATCATGCTAAAATAACTAGATAAGGGAAATACTAATGCGATATTCCCCTTTTACTTCCAGGAAATTGAATAATATTACCTATTAAACACATTATTAAAAGTTACCCATCTACAAAAGTTTATGACTGAATATCTATTATTCTCTACATTCTCGAACAAAAATTCTTGCACAAACTAATTCAGAACATCACCCTGAGTTAAACCAGATATTTTTCATTTAAAGACTTAAATTTAATCTCAGCTAAAACAATGTATGAGCACCTGCCATTGTTCATTAGAACGATATTGAAGGAAATTTTCTAATCTTTATTTTAAGAGTTGTTTGATCCAATGAAATAGTATACATATATTTTCATTGAATTATAAAAAAGATAAACCAAAAATCGTGGAAATTCCAACATTGCGTAATCTATGGTTTATTTTTAGCCTGTTAAACTCAGAAGTGCCAATAACTGGACAGCGATAGGGTGATTTACGCCACTAGGATGTGTAGTGTTGGGCGAAGTTTAAAAAAAAAAAATCTGTTTGCGGCTAGATATTTCCAGGCAATCCAGCATCTATTCTACTATCAATTAATCTATTCATGTCAAAGTCAAATATATTTATTTCAACTAGGCCAATACGCGGCACTTTTGAACGTCAAACATTAAATCTAAATTAAAAATGTACAAGTAATAAAAATAGACTCTACCGTGAAATCAAAATGAAATTTAATCAAAAACAAAATCTACCTACAGTTTTTTTTTACAATATACCTACAGTTTCTTTTTACAATATACCTACAGTTTCTTTTGCATTGAGATCTTAGGTTATGTCGGAAATTGAAATAGCAGAAGCTCTTTGATCAAATTTACCAAAAAAATGTTACGAGTTAGGGTTGGGAACCAAATAAAATGCAGCAAATTAATTTATAAATACAAATACTTTATTATACAAATAAACAATTGGTTTTGAATACAACTTATGTTATATGTTCTGGAAAATTGTATATAAAGTTTACTATATGGCTGATAAGTTGAGGGTGATGACAATAGTATGACCACGGGGACTACCATGAGCTCTTAAAGCAAGGTAAATCCATTATGCGTAAGTGACAGATGCATCTGACTAGTATAAATCTGTCCCAGCTCTTGGTTGGGGCCCAGGTAGGCAAGCAGGTTGTTGGTCAGGATGCGCATTAAAGTCTCCAGTGGTACTGTTAGCTGGTTGACTGATTAAGAGCATGGTGATGTCACGATGAAGTAGCTGTCGTCCAATGACGAGGATCACCAATACATAGAGTTGTGCGAAAAAGGGTGGATAGTAACCCAAACCTCCATTGAAAACGGAGCATCCTCTGATCAGACGGGTGTTGTGTCTGGTCAGTGGTGTCTCATCCCCTACAAAGAAACCGTGCCGACGTACTGTACTGATTATACTGATTATTTTTTGTACATCGATCGCGTTCGGTTCCATTCCACGGATATAGATGTTGATCTGTCTATCGCCGTTCAACGGAACCGAACGCGATCGATTTACTAAATATAATCGGTATAATCAGATGAAAAACGCTAGTTACGTCGGCACGGTTTCTTTGTATGATGAGGCATCTGTATGCTAGTATATTATCTGTGGTCTGGTGGAGAACTGCCCGAAGATGGTTGTCGGGCATCGTTTGTGTTCTAATCGCACTGAGCACTTTAATTGTTCATATTTGCACTATACTGTTAGTTCTATAGATTGTTATTATTTTCATCCGGGGCACCCCCACCCCCAAGTAAGGTAAATAGTTCTACTAATAGATTCATGCAGTCTTGATACATGGCTTGTGTGCATCTCCCGCCGTTTCTGAGATAAATGTAGACCTCTCTCAGTAAGCCGTATATTAGGATGATTCGAGGTCTGAAACAATAGAAGAATTACGTTAATACTGTTGAAAAAATTCACCACAGCAAAAATCATCCAAAATAAAGTTTTAGGAAAAGTATGTAGGTTACTGAAATCTAAGATAGAAAAAATCGGAATCTAATAGGGAATATGCATGAAAATAAAATTATTCATTGAAAATTCGTGGCAGTGCACAAAAAATAACTAGTCCGCCATCTTGGGCGGTCCGCCATAATTAATTTTAAATGACGTCACTAAGCTAACCATGCATTGTCATCCAAACTAAACGTGTATGCATAATTTCACCTTAATCGGTGGCGGATAACTGTTTTAAAATTCAGTTGCAAGATTTGACCCGAACACACTTACATACATATATACATACATTGCAAGTTAAATAAAAGCTTGTAAAAATATTTGTTGTCTAACCAGTTTATCAAAAAATATACAGAAATTGAACAGTATAAAAAAAAACATAATAACTGCCGTGGTGGCCCCGTGGCAAGCCCTCGCCTCTCGTGCTTAAGGTCGGGGGTTCAAAACCGGGCAAGTACCAATGTGACTTTTTCAATTCATATATACTAAGTTTATCTTGGACATTGCTGACAACGGTGAAGGAAAACATCGCGAGAATGGCTGCTGGACTTATAGTTAACTAGCTGTTCCCCGCGGCTTCGCTCCCGTGGGCCACCTTGCAGGATCCGTTTTCGGAATAAAAAAATAGCCTATGTTACTCAGGAATAACGTAGCTTTCTATTGGTGAAAGAATTTTTTAAATCGGTCCAGTAGTTTCGGAGCCTATTCGGTACAAACAAACAAACCAATCTTTCCTCTTCTTTATAATAATACTAGCTGTTCCCCGCGGCTTCGCTCCCGTGGGCCACCCCACAGGACCCGTTATCGGGATAAAAAATAGCCTATGTCACTCAGGAATAATGTAGCTTTCTATTGGTGAAAGAATTTTTTAAATCGATCCAGTAGTTTCGGAGCCTATTCGGTACAAACAAACAAACAAACAAAAAAATCTTTCCTCTTTATAATATTAGTATAGATTATAATTATAATAATATTAGTATAGACTAGCTGTTGCCCGCGACTTCGTCCGCGTCAAACTCGTAAAAAAAATATTTTTATTTTTTTATTTTCCCGCCGGAACTATTAATTTTCTCGTGATCAAACGTACGTTACTCGTTATTACATCAGCTATATACCAGTGAAAGTCCCGCCAAAATCGGTCCAGCCGTTTCGGAGATTACCCGGAACAAACAGACAGATAGACAGACAAAAATCTTAAAAATTGCTTATTTGTTGTTAGTACCGTATATACTTTCACGTGCATTCAATAAAACGTTGTTATTTTGATATTACATACAGACACTTCAATTTTATTTATTTGTATAGATATCATCATCTGCCTGCCCTTATCCCATGTTACGGCGCAACACGTTTGCTTCTTCCATACCGTTCTATCCCCCGTCATGTTATTACTGACTCCCTTTTCTTTCATATCACTCCTCACACAGTCCATCCATCTTTTCTTTGGCCTTCCTCTCCCTCTCCATCCATCCACATTTATATTCATAACTCTTTTAGTAATATGCGTTTCATCCCTCCTCATCACATGACCATACCAGGACAAACGGTTTCCTTTCAACTTTTCTGCCACTGGCGCCACTTTCAAACTGCCTCTAATATACTCATTTCTCACTTTATCCAATCTCGTCACGCTTTATTTGTATAGATATGCGTTTGTGAATGTGCTCCATTGGTGTAATTGCTGCAAGGCATAAAGGATAAACAGTAACTAATGAATAATTGGCCGAAAGATAAATTAGATTTAAAAAAATACCTATACAAATAGTGAACAAATATCTATCCTTCTCGCGTAAAACGTATGGACTTCGTGGTATTTAACGTCAGATACTACATCGGACTTCTGGTTGGAGGAGCTCGTGGCTAAATAATAACAGCCGCACGAATCGATCTTCAAGGTTAAGCAACGCTTGACGAGGTCGGTCCGTGGATGGGTGACCATATTTTATCATACCGAGTTTCCTCCGTGCCTCGGAAAGCACGTTAAGCCGTTGGTCCCGGCTGTCATTTGAAGATCTTTGACAGTCGTTACGGGTAGTCAGAAGCCTGAGATCTGACACCAGTCTTGCCAAGGGGTATCGTGTTACCCAGTTACTGGGTTGTGGAGGTCAGATAGGCAGTCGCTCCATGTAAAACACTGGTACTCAGCTGAATCCGGTTAGACTGGAAGCCAACCCCAAAAATAATTGGGAAAAAGGCTAGGCAGATGATGATACTACATCGGACTTCTCTTTCCAATTGTCAACTTTGAAGCTTTATAACATTGTCGCTGCTGAACATATGTATGTATTGAAAATTATTTTATATTTGTTTACTATGACTTATAAGTATTTTATTTAGCAAATAAAAAGCTGCCATATTCCCTATTAACTAAAGAAAATCGATTCATACCAATATTGGAAACGTAATATTATGGTACAATTGTGAATAGTTATAATTATGGTGAAATTAAAGAAAATCTAAGCTAGTACTTATTTATGATGTAGGGACTTATATGAAATCAGTTAACTGCCACAAGGATAAAAAACCGGCCAAGTGCGAGTCGGACTCTGGCACGAATGGTTCCGTACCATTATCGCAAAAAACGGCTAAAAATCACGTTTGTTGTATGGGAGCCCCTAAATATTTAAATATTTATTTTATTCTGTTTATAGTATTTGTTGTTATAGCGGCAACAGAAATACTTCATCTGAGAAATTTTCATCTGTCTAGCTATCACGGTTCATGAGATACAGCTTGGTGACAGACAGACAGACAGACGGACCGCGGAGTCTTAGTAATAGGGTCCCGTTTTTACCCTTTGGGTACATTTTTACCCTAAAAACTAAAGCTAAGGTAATACTGAACAAAATCGTAAAATAAAAATAATCCTACTATATAATATTATAAATGCGAAAGTTTGTGAGGATGGATGTATGTATGTTTGTTACTCTTTCACGCAAAAACTACTGAACGGATCTGGTTAAAATTTGGCACAGAGATAGATTATAGTCAGGAATAGCACATAGGATACTTTTTATCCATAGACGATTTTCGACATTCACGCGGGCGAAGCCGCTGGCAGAAGCTAGTAATTTATAATTCTAATGATAAAATATAGAAAATTTCATATTCGTACTAGAACCTCTTAATCCAAAACTAAAGAAAATCGATTCAAAACAATATATTACAAACGTAAAATTATGAATACTATAAAACTTACCCAACCCAATCTCCAGATTCCTCAGGCTGATTCTGATTCATGTTGAAATGATTTAATAAAAAAAAAAAAAATTCGTCACAGAGTAATTGTAAAACTTCTTTAACACAAATCTTCTTGTTTTCGCGTCGCGGTACACAATTAGGACGTAAGCACAAGGAGGTCTGGCTGACACTAGGGCGCACAAACTTCTTATGAAATTCAGAAGCCGATCTACTGCTGGTGCACGCATAGGGGTAGGGTGGGGATGGCATCAATAAGCCTTCTCTTTCACACATCCCTGAGAACTCCTTAATGCAGCCAATGCAGGTACCCAAAACCAAATTCGCACAAAAGCGGGGTGATTAAGCTTATCAGTAAAGTGATTAGGTTCTCTCGGTACTGCCATTGTTTGTAAAGAAAGGAGTTTAAAAGCTGACGAGTGCAAAAGTACCTGCTAATATTATAAATGCGAAAGTTTGGATGTATGGATGGATTTTTGTTACTCCATCACGCCAGAACGGCCGAACGGATCTAGATGATATTTGGCACCGAGATAGATTATAGTCTAAAAGCATATAGGCTACTTTTCATCCCGGTATAATGTTCCCTAGCAATAAGAAAACACTTTTCACGCGCGGGTGATGCCGCTGGATGAATCTATTTCTGAATATTGCAATCTTTGTTCCGGGGCGCGGGACGCTGGTGCCATTAGTACATAGCTATACTTACCATCCATTCCTGATGCAATTAGAGATTGCAGCACTAATTACTTATTGATTAAATTACTGTTGTAACTGAACATAATATACCCTAACGACTCACAGGCATTTCTATTTAGTTCTAAACATACATGTTTATTATTTACTTCATTATTGTAAATTAATTTGGGCAATCGTTTGTTAATGTGTAGACCAGTAATGCGTGTTTTTAGACATTTTAATGCTTACAGCAAGATATTAGGATAATAATAACGAGATTTGAACTTGTAAAGAAAACAAAATAAATAAGTTTACTGCCACAAGGATAAAAAAGGCCAAGTGCAAGTCGGACTCGCGCACGAACAGTTCCGTACCATTATCCCAAAAAACAGGAAAAATACACGTTTGTTGTATGGGAGCCCACTTAAATATCTATTTTATTCTGTTTTTAGTATTTGTTGTTATAGCGGTAACAAAATACATCATCTGTGAGATTTTCAACTGTCTAGCTATCACGGTTCATGAGATACAGCCTGGTGACAGAGAGACAGACGGACAGTAGAGTTTTAGTAAAAGGGGCCCGTTTTTACCTTTTGGGTACGGAACCCTAAAACAGTGTAGTGACGACCCCAAATAACTCAATTTATTAGGGCAGGACGGCCCCGTTGGTATAGTGGTCACAAACGCTACGGGATCCTGGGTTCGAATACCGGATCGGGTAGTGTTATTGAGTTTACCCATCTAGAATTTATTAGTAGCAGCCTGGAGTCTGTGTGTGTACTCCATTTGAGATAAAGATAACATTAGCCATCTTTCAATCGATTTTGACTTCTATTGCGTTGGCGATATGACAAATGGCAGCTGTATCAAACATTTAGTTTTGGTAACATGCTTATTCTTGTTATGCCATCCTTATTTTTACGGGATAGAACTCAAAATTGGTTGAACGGACTGTAAAAAGGGGTTGTAAAAATTTCTAATGTTATTTCAAATGGAGTATATGAGTATTCCTGGCATTGAATTAAGCTGAAACTTTACGGCCATAGCAACTCCTCAACCAGACAAGATAGCACTATCGTGTTTGGGCTGATCTATATCTATACTTAATATTGTAAAGAGGAAAGATTTGTATTTTTGTATGTAACGAATAAACTTAAAAACTGCTGGACCGATTTCAAAAATTCTTTCACCGTTGGGAAGCTACAATATCCCCGGGTGACATAGACTTTTTATCCCTGTATTCCCACGGGAACGGGAACTAAGCGGGTGTAACCGTGAGGCGTTGAGCTAGTTGGATATATATTAACGAGCGATTTAACATTTCGAAAATTTCAGTCCATTAAGAGCTTGTTTTAAATCGTGTTTTTTATTTAATTATTAGCAGTAGGTGAGCCCCCTAATACTTGACTTGAAAATACCTGGCTAAATGTGAGAGTACTATAGATGCACTCTGTCTAACCTTTGGGCAATATAGGCGTGATGTTATATTATTAGGGCAGGAGGATGACCATGATATTTCACTTATACTGTATTCCTGTTGACAGAATAATGCAGCAACGTGTACAAGAGTTACTGGACATAGTACAGAGCTCGTCGAGTGACGACGAAAGTCTCTCGTCTGTGAAGAATCAATCGCAAGTACAGACGCCGAGACCTAGAGGTAAAGTTAGGGGTAGGCAATTTTTCAATATTTCCTTCAACTCTCTTTTTCTTTGTTCGTAATTTTCGTGTCTTTCTTTTGCAAGCAAGGGATTTAGGTAAGAAGTTTGTCATCGACACGCTAAACAAAAAGAAATATTTCATAAAATATTTGCAGAAACTCACATCATCAAATTATCAGCCTATTAATGTTCACACTGCTGGGACACAGGCCTCCTCTCTGTGAGAGGGAATGGGCCGTAATCCACCACGCGGGCCCAGTGCGGGTTGGTGGATGTCACATATCTTCGAATTTTTGGTTCTAGATAGAAAATTTCCCGGTTTCCTCACGTTTTTGCATGCCGGTTTTCCTTTACCGTTTTGAGAGCAGTGATGATGAAATAATTTACACAAAGTAAAGCGCCTGTCTGGGCTCGAACCCACGACCTACAACTTGTAAGTCGCGGCCTATACCACTGGGCCACCACTGCTCTTCAGAAACTCTAATCGAATGAAATTTAAAAAATCTAGAACTGTTGTGGGATTTTTTTTCTATTCTCACTTCTTTTTTGTCGTACTGTTCGTGTCATTCTTTTGCAGATATTTTATGAAATTAAATTTAAAAAATCTAGATCTGTTAATTTTTCTATGCTTTGGGCGGTTACGCACTACATCCGATCCGATTCCGTGATTTGAGAACCGAGTTCTATCCGAATTGAAAATGTTCTGAATTATGACGGGTAGAGTTCGGATGTAGTGCGTAGCCGCCCTTACTCTCTTTTCATTTTTCGTATCGTTCTTTTCCAGATATTTTATGAAATTAAATTAAAAAATCTATATCTGTACCAAAATTTATCCAGATCCGTTTTGTAGTTTGCGTGAAAGAGTAACAAACATACAAACACACTCACAAACTTTCGCCGTTATAATATTAGTGTAATTTTTTTACAGGTCGTCCTCGCCTGAACCCTGTACCAGCCGTAGCTCCTTCTCCCGTAAGCATTCCTAACAAAACCAACCTTCCATTGAAGAAGAAGCTGCATTACATATCCAAGCAAATGGTGGAGTTCACCTGTTCCGATGGAAGACAACCCATGTTGTTGTTCATGGAGAAACCGAGCAAGAAGCTCTATCCGGAGTATTATAATGTCATTGATAAGCCTATTGATATGATCACTATTGAGGCTAATATTAAGGTATGTGGACAATATATTTTTTTCTGTGTCTTTGACTGTGATTTTCATCCCCTTCAAAACGTCGGATTCATTTGAAACTTTGCACACTTATAAAGGACCGATGACAATGCAATAATTTAAATAGTTTGTCCCATTATCCTTATGAGTATCTTCAGGATTAGTGATTGAACTAAAAAGTTAAAAATAAATAATAGTTAAAAAACACACTAATAGAAAACCAAACTAAAACGTAGGTTTTCTATTAAACCGTGTTTTTTAGTTTTTTAGATCTATTATTTTTACTGATTCTTTGTGAAATAATAAACACACATCTTTTGCACTTGGAGATAGACAGAAATCATAGAACGCCACCTACTACGATCCTTACATATTCCTTTTGCTTCATACGTCTAGTCCATACACAGTTATGAGTAGGTACTGCGCACCTGGCCTTTCTGAAGAACTTCACCAATAAGGTCTATGTATGTCCTCCTTGATGCGGCCCATTCCTGGCCTTTCCACTCACGTCTGCCTATTAAAAACCTTTTGTTAGTCGCCTTTAATTCATCCTGTTAAGGGTACACTAGTCGAAAATTCTTCCATACAAACGTAGTCTGGCTTTTACTCCACTGTTTGACGACGTACGTTCAAAATAAAAAATGATATCATTTTGTCTCATCATTATCTAGCCCTGTATGGAACCAAAAAAGTGAAAATAAAATTTACTTGAAAGTTATGAGCTTCGAAAGTTCCTTATTTTAACACTGATTTTTACGCATCTTTGGGCGCAAATAAGTACCATAAGAAGAAGGAAAATTGAAAAACGGCCGCCATACGGGGATAGATTAGTAGTTCAACAATGCAAATAATTTTATTTTGAACAGATGCATTCAGTCTTTTTTTCATAATATCCAGACTCCCAAATCTGTTTATAAAATTTCGCGCGCTCGTTTTCGTTCTAAATCATCATCCATTTCGCTACAAATTTGCAAAAGTGTGTATTCGTACGCGAACTAGCTTCTTACTGCTCATAACAGCATCTATCTGTTCCACACGTGTTGTCGGTTGATATAACACGCATTTTAACCCCGCGCACAAATTAGTTCGTGCCGTCGACTAGTGTACCCTTAACATTTCCTAACTATCTAAGCAAGCTATTTTCAAATTTTGATACTACATCTTTTAAACCACAACGTTCGTCTTATTACACCAATCCTTCATCTATCATTTAAAGTCACACCACACATACTTCGCAAGGAATGCGTTTCGACGGCATTTATTCTACTTTCATGTCTATTAAACACCACGTGTGTTTTCATGTAAAATAATAAACATTTCTTAAGAAGGCAGTAAAATGTTTTTTTTTTTTAACTTGAACCATAATTGATGATTTTATGATAGCAACAAAATATGTATAACAATACCTCTTTTGTTCCCGAAGCGCATTTATATTATCTTTGCTTTCAATCTCAGAAAAGAATGGGTTACTACAATTAGTTAAGATTACTTTCAAACTAAGCCATTCTTTATATAGACTGTAAATGAAACATTTTGCAAATAACGTGTGCTTTTAAAACAATATGTTTTGTCTACATTTTTACAAGCTTTTTATTACCTTGCTTTCGTTTGTATGGCAACTAAATTCACCGCCAGATAACAAAAAAAAAAAAAGTCGTTAACACCTGTCTACCAATATATTCCAATATTACAAAACGATACGAAAAAAATGTAAAGGCAGTGTCGCTAACACGATCAAAACATACGAATCGTGGTAAGGGGCGTCCTTGACCCTTTCACTTATGGCATTCAGTAATGAGTTAATCTATACTAATATTATAAAGAGGTAAAGTTTGTGAGGTTGTAGGGGGTAATCTCTGGATCTACTGAACCGATTTAGATTAAATTTGGTATGGAGGTAGTTGGGAAGGATAGTTTGTATTCCCTTGGGATGATAAAACACTTTTTACAAGGGCGAAGCCGCGGGCAGAAGCTAGTATCTCATAAACGCGTGGACCGATTTACATGATTTAAACGGATAAAATGGTTCTACGCCTATCGGTATCTCCATAAACAAAATAAGTTACGGAATTATACTTTTTGATACAAGCGGGATCAATGACATTTATTTTATTGTTATCTGGCGGAGACTTTAGTAATCCATTTTCCAAGCACTTCCTTGCAGCCGATTAAACTGAAAATTGGCGTACTTATGTAACTTTGGAAACATGAAATAATATAGTTCTATGGAGCTGGACTCATGATGGCACCGGCAGGTGGCCATGGCAACTCCTCAACCAGAAAAGATAACACCATTGTGTTTGGGCTCATTAGATGTGCTGACAAGTGATATTACACTTAGTACCTTTCAGTTCAAAGAGCCTGTAATGTAATGTAATAAGTATTAAGTAAAAAATATTTTTTACTTAATACTTATTACATTTTTATTTTAGAATGATCGCTACAACTCAATCGACGAAATGGTATCCGATTTCCGGCTTATGTTCTCAAACTGCCGTCAATTCAACGAAGAAGGCTCCATGATCTACGAAGACGCGAATCTTCTAGAACGAGTGATGAACGAGAAACTCAAAGAAGTAAATAATAGCAGCAGTTTCGAGAAAAAAACTCCTTTGAAAACGTTCAAGGCGGCGCCCAAGGCGAGGCAGTTGTCGCCTTTTGAACAGAAGCTGAGGACTTTGTACGATGCTATCAGGGATTATCGGATTCCAAAAGGTTGGTATCACATCATCATCACATCATCATCACATCATCAGCCTATTAATGTTCCCACTGCTGGGACACAGGCATCCTCTCTGTGAGAGGAGATGTGCCGTAATCCACCACGCGGGCCCAGTGCGGATTGGTGGATGTCACATATCTTCGAATTTTTGGTTCTAGGACATGCCGGTTTCCTCACGATGTTTTCCTTCACCGTTTTTGAGAGCAGTGGTTATGAAATAATTTACACAAAGTAAAGCGCCTGCCTGGGTTCGAACCCACGACCTACAACTTGTAAGTCGCGGCCGATACCACTGGGTTGGTATAGTTTATGCTTAATTGTAATAAAATCCTGACAAAGCATTCGCTATTCTTGTTGATGTGTACTATGTTTGAGGTTCATGACAAAATGACTATAATATGCTACTGTAAAAGCCCGAACTACTGTAAAACCCTGGATTTGACGGTAAAATCTAAGATTGACCAAGTCTTGCTGGTGAAATTCCGAAATAGCTTGTTTTAAATAGAGGATTATTTTTAAAATGCCTTATGTTAAGAGTGCACTAACAGAAATAAAAACAATAATTCCTTCTACAGCCAACCGCCAACTCGCCCTAATCTTCATGAAGCTGCCAAGCAAAATCGAGTATCCAGACTACTATGAGCTAATCAAAAACCCTATAGACATGGAGAAAATCGCCCATAAACTAAAGAACAGCGTCTATAGTTCTGTCAACGAACTTGCTTCGGACTTCATACTGATGTTTGATAATGCTTGCAAGTACAACGAACCTGATTCACAGATTTATAAGGATGCCTTGATCTTACATCGGGTTTGTTTGCAGACTAAGCAGATGTTGAGGTGAGAATTAGCATAGTTTTGTTCTTAAATTATTTCGAGAGTAATCTTCATTCGTCAAATACAATGTTTTGTTGACTGTATAATTATTAATTACATACAGTCAACAACACATTGTATTTGACGACTAAAACTATTTAAATCTCTAATGGGCCTTTCTGAAACCCAATTTCAAAAACGAGTTGAACAAAAGATTTGTTCAGTTCATAGAAAAATACGATTTTAAGTACGCTAAAATCACTACGGAAGGGCACAATAGGAACCATTTGAAAAGCACATAGTTATACTTTTAAATTGTTCCTATTGTGTCCTTCTTTAAATCGATTCCGTGTAGAAACAATAGCTATTTTTAGTTAAGAGGATTTACTTGACGAAGCAGTTCCATTATGTAAACATACTTACTTTTCAGTGTTCATAATATATTTCTTTAATCCCTATTATAGCCCAGGCAATAAGACAACTTAAGGGTACACTAGTCGACGGCACGAACTATTTTGTGCGCGGGGTTAAAATGCATGCTATATCAACCGACAACACGTGCGAAGCAGATGCTGCTATGAGCAGTAAGAAGCTAGTTGGCGTACGAATACACACTTTTGCAAATTTGTAGCCAAATGGATGATGATTTAGAACGAAAACGAGCGCGCGAAATTTTATAAACAGACCGAGAATCGACTGAATGTATCTGTTCAAAATAAAATTATTTGCATTGTTGAACTACTAATCTATCCCTGTATGGAGGCCGTTTTTAAATTTTCCTTCTTCTTATGGTACTTTTTTACCTCCAAAGATGCGTTAAAATGAGTGTTAAAATATGGAACTTTTGAAGCTCATAACTTTCAAGTAATTTTTTATTTTACTTTTTTGCTTCCATACAGGGCTAGATAATGATGAGAAAAATTGATATCATTTTTTAAATTGATCTTACATCGTCAAACAGTGGAGTAAAAGCCAGACTACGTTTGTATGGAAGTATTTCCGACTAGTGTACCCTTAACATAATTCCGCTGAAAGTACTTAACTATGTTGTTTTTCGCAATTGGAACTCTAATTACAATTATTTTCCTGGGCAGTAATCGTATAATTAAAATCTGATTTGTCCTGTAACACCCTTAACTTCTTAACAGATATTAACTAATCGAGAGATATTACTAATTCATTGAATAACAAATAGATTTGATATAATGAATTATATAATATATTATGTATGCATTTCCACGCCACCTGCTTGCGGTGTCAGCAGAGGATCAGGCCGTGTCAACACCAGGTGCGTCTGCCACATTCGGAATAACATCGCACGCCTGAACTATAGAGACGCAACTCTGCATGATTAGTACTGAGGGCGAGATTCATAGACTTCGCTTAATAGACTTAGACTCGCGTTTCGACCTTATTCTTGAGGATATAAGGTTTATATTCGTATGTTACTTTATGTAGAAAGTCAAAGTACGATCTATGATTCTCGCCATTATTGTCATTGGATAAGTCATACATGTGAATGAGTAGGTATGCGTAGTCTACTTTATTAGCTGAAATAGCTTGTAATTTTTTCGATATTATGGAGTTCAGGGCCATCTTTACAAGGTTGCAAGGGGTATAAAAAATCCGGGCGCAAAATCCTAGGAGGCGCAATATCTTGATAGTACCTACTACGACATCAACCCTGACTTGGAGGGAAGTGGAAATTCGTATTTAATTTTTTTTTCCTACTCTTCCATTCTTCTTTTCTGATTAATTTCGTTGCGGGATCCAAGACAGTTAAATTCATTCTCCGGGACTTTGTCGAGCTTCATTGCCTCGGCGCTTTTCTGGTGGTTGCCACTGTTGATTCTGGCTTTCAGGAGTTGCAGTGGTTTGGGAATAGTGCGGAGGGCTAGTCCCAGTGATACACGCGAGTAGAGCCGCGAAATTGATCGGCTTTTGTATGAACAATATAAAATTACAAATTAAAAAAACCCTCGATTTTTATTTTTATATCATGCTTTTTAAACTACATATAATATACCTAGTAGCAGACACGCTTCAATCGACAATCTATCGAAACACGTAATATTGACACGATATCTTGCGAAAAAATTTAGATTCAAAGAGTAAAATGCGAATAACTTTTGAACGGCTTAACCGATTTTATTCAAACATAGCTAAGAACACTCGACAAAGTCACCTTTCAAACAAAAACAAATCTAAATCGGTTCATCCGTTTAGGCGCTGATATGCCACAGACAGACACACATATACACAGATACACAGCAACATACGTCAAACTTATAACACCCCTCTTTTTCCGTCGGGGGCTAATGAACATAAGAAAACACATCCCATTCTAGAGAGGTAACGGAATTATTCAAGCTCATTGAGCTTGCTATTGAATCCTTCATCTTCAGTTCTGAAGCTTTGCTTGATGAAAAAAAACATTGTACCATTCGAGAACCGGTGAAAAGGTTTCCAACCTCGCTTCGCTTGCATTCTACAATATCATAAATAAATACAAAAAAAATGCATAACTTGGCATTATTGCACCTACTAACTTCTGCCAGCGGCTTCGCCTGCGTGTAAGTAAAAAAATATCCTTAGGGAACATATTCCCGGGATAAAAAGTAACGTATTTATATCCAGGATGTTAGCTACCTCCATACCAAATTTCATCAAAATTGGTGCAGCCGTTTGAGCGTGAAGAAGTAACAAACATACAAACGCACACACAAACTTTCGCCTTTATAATATAAAGTGTGATTTCTATTTGAGTGGACAAAAGAGATCTTCTGTCGAGGCGGTTGCTACATTTTTCGAGCTCACTACACTCGCTCTTACTTTCTCACTATTTTGAAATCGCTGTATTATTCTACTAAATTGTACTGTGTATAAGTTCTGAATGGTCATAAGAAAATCTATCCTACCTACACAGTTTAGCTTTCTGTGAGCTAAACTTTTTGAGGTCTCTTCGTTTAATCTTGCATCATTAGCATCAAAGGTTTTCTGTATAATGTGACTAAGCGACTCCTGTTTCTATATAAATCAATCTGCCTTTTTCAATTATATTGGGCCTGTCTAACCTGTTACCTGAGACAGATGAATACCAGTATTTTACATGGAGCGAATGCCTATCGTACCTCCAAACCTGGGTAATACGATACCCCTTAGCAAGACTGATGTCAGATTTCCTTACTTCTGACTACCCGTAACGATTGTCAAAGATCTTTAAATGACAGTTTCTAAATGAATGATCAAAACGAAATTTAACGAAATGTAAATAAAATTAAAACCCTTTCATTTGATACCCATATCATGGCAGTGCAAAATAAATAACTAGTCCGCCATCTTGGGCCGTCCGCCATATTGGATTTAGAAGGACATCACTTAACTAACCATGCATTGTCATCCAAACTAAACGTGTATGCAAAATTTCATCTTAATCGGTGGAGGATAACTGCTTTAAAATTCAGTTGCAAGATTTGACCCGAACACACTTACATACATACATATATTGCAAGTTAAATAAAAGCTTGAAGACCTAAAAGCTGCGTCACCAGTTGGTGTTGCCGTGGCTGAATTCTGGGTTAAACATAAAGTTTAGAGACTATTTTTGCTATCGAAACGCTAAGAAGAAGAATAAAAGCTTGTAAAAGGCCTCTATTCATTAGCATTCTAACTTTCGCACCCTGGTTTGCTTAAGATGGCCCTGGAGTTGTTTGCTAAATTGCATTGCTTAATTCTTTTAGTAGTAGTTGCGACTCTATTTTTGTTTTGTGCGAATTTTAGCATCAAATTTTTTTTGCCTGAAGTACGAAATTGTTTGCAATTTATTTTTAAAATACTTATTGGATGACAAAAGTATTTGTTGTTAATTAGATTTGTAGATTATTTTGCTATTATACAAGGGACTGGGTTTAAGCAAAAGGGATGACAATGGATGTTACATAGTCACCCTTATTTTATAAATCTCGATACTGTTTAGTGATTACTTAGCTCATTCTATATTCAAATTTTCAAAAGAGAATTTGAATAAATAATCTGCTAATCAGTTGGTAAGCAGCTCAGAGATTTTTAGAAAGACGGCCTATTGTTTCGTTCAAGTTCCCCTGTATGTTCGAATGTTTTGCCTGATTTTGAATGTCGCTTACGTCACCTGAAGTATACGTCGCTTTCTAAAGTATTTGGAAAGCATGATTTATTCGAAATAATTGACAAAGTAGAATTCTCACATTTGCTTAATAGACCGATGAGTTTTCTCCTTTCTATCTGTAGAATACCGTGTAAGGCTTCCAAGGTTCCAGAAAAGAGTGTAATTTTAAGTTAAAGATTGACTTAAGAGAACTTTTTCTGGAAAACATTGTTGAATTCTCAAACGTATGAAAGGAAACTTAAAATTAAGTATCCTAATTTAAAGTCTACTTTAGGTATCATGCTCTCTGTCACTTTTAAACTTTTGAACGCCACAGCATAACGCATGTGCGAAATACGCCACGGTATTTAAATTTATTTGATGATTTATTAAATACGAACGGGCGCTTGAATTTGTAAGATATTGTCGTATAAATAAACACAAACTAGATTGGTTATTTCGTTTTACAGTGAACCGCATTTTTAAACAATGTGAGTGGTTATTTCGTTTTACAGTGAACCGCATTTTTAAACAATGTGAGTTTTTCATTTCATATCAGGAATGTTAAGGAGCTCCGTAACCGTAACCGAAACTATCGGATATCCGAAATGAAAATCTATCCGTAACCGAATCCAATATAAAATTTGCGGTTAATTTCGGAGGGGGCGAAGTCTAAATGAGACACATTATGACAGTTTTTTCTGCCTGGTCGAGCCGACACACTCGCTGCGCGCGTCACATTCATGTTCGTTTATTATTTCTAATGCTTAGTCATAACTAGCCTTTGTGTTTAAATATTACAATTTCTTAAAAATCTAATATCCGTAACCGAAACTAACGGATAAACCGAAATAATTTCATATCAGTAACCGTATCCGAAACCGGTATAATATAATTTCTATATCAGTATCCGTATACAGATCCGAAATTTCATATCCATAACATCCCTGATTCATATATTATGTGCTTTCTAAGTTTATCTTGGACTTCGCTGACAACGGTGATGGAAAACATCGCGAGGAAACGTGGACTTATAATTAGTTTATTATACGTTTGTACTCCATTGTTGTAATTGCTGAAGGCGTTCCAGTGCGAGTAGATTAATAAATACCTTTATCTACACTCACAACGTAATGTTCCAAATACGAATTCGAAAAATATTGTATAAACACGTACTTTATATTCGTGGATAGGTAAAATTTAAAAAAAAATCCATTATAGTTCAACATTTTCCTTCGATTTTCAAACAACTGCATCATAAACACTCGCGTAATATTATTATCAAATTCGGCTTCGCCTCATTTGATAAACCTACGCTCGTGTTTTAATAACCCCTATTGCCACCACCATTGCATAAACTACTATTTTGTCACATATTTGTGTCGTGGCGTACAGGGTACGCGCTCGCTTGTCATGTGTATATGACAATGGCATTCAAAAGGTGAAGGTGTGTTGAAGTGATAGGAAGATTTTTAAGCTTTTATCTGCTAAAAGTTGTTTGAGAATTCAGCCATTAGTTGAGAATCGACGAAACATTTGATTTTAAAGCTTTTCAGTGGGATTTTTTATGGTGTTTGGCCTGTACTGTTAATATTTTAAAAACATTTTTTTTTGGTAGGCATATAGTTTCTTGTCCGTTCTTCTCCATAACCTTTGCAAATGGGTAACTAGAATCAATTGTTTAATATAATTTTGCCATTAAAAACTGCCATTGAATGGTCTTATGGAAATAAAAGATTTGACTTCGATCTTAATCTTAACTAATATTATTAAGAGAGTGCCCGAATTTTGGGGTAAACATGTGGGAATCATGGAACTACTACTACGCCTATTTGAAAAAAATATTTTACCATTTGAAACGTACATTATTCCAGATAGGCTATAAATATTATGACCTAAGCAAAGCCGGGGCGGGCCACAATTTTTTTTTTTTTAGTCTTGTTCCGCCACTAGTTTTGTTATAAACTTTAACCCTATAATTGTGTCTCCAGGGAGGATGATGACGCAGTGCCAGATGTGCCGGCAGCAGTTCAAGAGCTGCTGCTTAATCTCTTCACCAGCGTCTACAACCATCAAGATGAGGAGGGCAGGTGAGCTGCTTAGCTTTATTTTTATTATTGACTAGCTGTGCCCGCGGCTTCGCTCCTGTCACATACAGGGTAGGTTACCCTACCCCACCTACCCTTCCTACCTTACCTGCCCTAACTACCCTACCTACCCTACCTTCCCTACCTACCCTACCTACCCTACCTACCCTACCTACCCTACCTACCCTACCTACCCTACCTACCCTACCTACCCTACCTACCCTACCTACCCTACCTACCCTACCTACCCTACCTACCCTACCTACCCTACCTACCCTACCTACCCTACCTACCCTACCTACCCTACCTACCCTACCTACCCTACCTACCCTACCTACCCTACCTACCCTACCTACCCTACCTACCCTACCTACCCTACCTACCCTACCTACCCTACCTACCCTACCTACCCTACCTACCCTACCTACCCTACCTACCCTACCTACCCTACCTACCCTACCTACCCTACCTACCCTACCTACCCTACCTACCCTACCTACCCTACCTACCCTACCTACCCTACCTACCCTACCTACCCTACCTACCCTACCTACCCTACCTACCCTACCTACCCTACCTACCCTACCTACCCTACCTACCCTACCTACCCTACCTACCCTACCTACCCTACCTACCCTACCTACCCTACCTACCCTACCTACCCTACCTACCCTACCTACCCTACCTACCCTACCTACCCTACCTACCCTACCTACCCTACCTACCCTACCTACCCTACCTACCCTACCTACCCTACCTACCCTACCTACCCTACCTACCCTACCTACTCTACCTACCCTACCTACTCTACCTACCCTACCTACCTTGCCTACCCTACCTACCCTAACTACCCTACCTACCCCACGTACCCCACCTACCCTACCTCAAAGCTCGTGTATTTTCTGTATGAGAAGAGGCCTTCGCTCTGCAGTGGGATTGTTACAGGCTGGTATTATTATCATAGGGACACGTCTGATCACTATCTCACCTCATGGTAAGGAAAGATGTGGTCGACGGTGAAACACGCTTGCCTAGAAATAACCTATTTACCCGACTGCAAGGAAAGGGTTATGTTTTTCGCGAGAATCTTGTATATATTACTTCATATCTTTCAAACCGCTAGACGGATTTAGTCAGCCAGCTCGCGAAAATGTATCTATCCTCTGACTGCACAGCATGATTTTTACTTGTTTATAGCTTTTTAGTTCGCTTCTTATGCGGTCGGGTTTTTGATTTTTAAATGAACTTTTTTTAGTTAGATATTTTTTTTAATAACTTTTAAACATATAAGTGATATATTTTTTTGTTATCACCCAAATCCGTTCAGCCGTTTTTGCATGAACGAGTTACAAACATCCATATTTATAAACTTACACAATTTTATAATATTAGTAGGATTAAAATTTCCCTGAAAGCGCGCCCTGACCTACTTGCGTAGGTCGTGGGTTCGAACCCAGCCAGGCGCTTTACTTTGTGTAAATTATTACGTCACCACTGCTCTATAAACAGTTAAGGCAAACTTTGTGAGGAAACCGGCATGTCCTAGAACCAAAAATTCGAAGACATGCTACATCTACGGCCCTACATTAAGGCCCATCCCCTCTCTCAGAGAGGAGGCCTGTGTCCCAGCAGTGGGAACATTGAAAGGCTGATGATGCTTATGTTTATTATAAAGCTTCCCTCACATTTCCAGATGCTACTCGGACAGTATGGCCGAGTTAGCGGAGCACGACGAGGCAGCTAACGGCGAGAAAGTCCGCGCCATCTCTCTGGACTTGGTGAAGAGACGACTTGACAAGGGCCTGTATAAGAGGCTCGATCACTTCCAGCAGGATATGTTCGCGGTGTTTGAAAGGTTGGTTTACATGTTTATGATGATTTTGCTTTCGAATAACGGGTTTACAGCTTATTGTTGAAATCTGTACTTAAGTATAACAATCTTAAGGGTACACTAGTCGACGGCACGAACTAATTTGTGCGCGGGGTTAAAATGCGTGCTATATCAACCGACAACACGTGCGGAACAGATAGATGCTGTTATGAGCAGCAAGAAGCTAGTACGCGTACTAATACACACTTTTGCAAATTTGTAGCGAAATGGATGATGATTTAGAACGAAAACGAGCGCGCGAAATTTTATAAACAGACCTTTGGGAGTCTGGATATCATGAAAAAACGACTAAATGTATCTGTTCAAAATAAAATTATTTGCATTGTTGAACTACTAATCTATCCCTGTATGGAGGCCGTTTTTCAATTTTCCTTCTTCTTATGGTAATTATTTGCGCCCAAAGATGCGTTAAATTGAGTGTTAAAATATGGAACTTTCGAAGCTCATAACTTTCAAGTATTTTTTTTTTTAACTTTTTTGCTTCCATACAGGGCTAGATAATGATAAGACAAATTGATATCATTTTTTATTTTGAACGTACATCATCAAACAGTGGAGTAAAAGCCAGACTACGTTTGTATGGAAGAATTTTCGACTAGTGTACCCTTAATAGGGTTTCGTAATGAGAAATCAGGATGTAAGGGTTGTCGCATGTCTCTTGGTCTCATGTGAATTGTAGTCGCCAAAATCTTATGTAGTTTTTAGGAAGCTTTAATTCACTAGTCAGTTGAAAGCATATTTTTATTGGTTTCTTTCTTATGTGCTGGTATAGAATCTCCGGTAAATCAGCAGTATAATTTTGATACTTAGCTCGCAATTTTCTGGCTCCAGTTATGTAATTAATATGTCTTGCAAGAATTGAATCAATCTTTCTTTTGTTTTCAGGGCCCGTCGCCTCTCCCGTACCGACAGCCAAATCTTCGAGGACTCAGTAGAGCTCCAGTCCTACTACATCGAACAACGCGACCAGCTCTGCCGAGGAACCCTGCAGTCCCCTGCACTGTCCTTCACCAGAGACACGATGGCCACCAGTGTGGAGCTGGTCAAGCAGTGCAAGCTGCTGCAGGAGAATGAGGATGAGGATGAGACCAGGTTAGTCACTGATAGATTGTATAAAATATTGTAGAACATAGTAGTAGAGCTTTTTATGAAAAATCTCATGCGGTGAAGAATACATAAGCTGCTACTGCTGCTTCTATTGGACGAAGAAATTGTAGGTTTTCCGTAAATCTGATGACCTTGAAAACTTTTGACAGGTTGCAAATCGTCACGATTTAATATAAGCCACGATGTTTCCGTCTGATTTGCCATAAACAGGCAAATCAGACGGAAAAATTGTTAATTGGCAATGACATACGTTAATCGTCCTTTTTTGGAAATCTGAATGTGTACCCCCTGACCACAGGGTTCTAATTCATATTCTAGAAATTATTTCAACAAGCCGCACCAACTCAGCTATCAACATTTCGCCCTAAAATATGTAAAAAAAAATATCAGATCCCCTTCTCATAACTTCGAGACTCCTAATATCTCTTGTGACTTTATTGATTTGTCCCCAGGTCAAGCACAGACGACACAATGCCCTCAGGCGGGGCCCCACTCCAGACGGCATACAGCAAAGGAGACTTTGTTTATGTCCATCCGGAGAAGGGTAACAAAGAGCCCGCCATCGTGCAGGTGGAGCGCGTGTGGACCAACAACGAGGGCGTGCCCTGCATGTACTGCACGTCTTACTACAGGCAAGTCTTCATTATCTACCTATCCTTTTATTCGGACTGCCCGTAACGCTTGACTTATTGTATGTTTAAACAAGATATAGTCTTCGCCAAACTTCTGGGTCGCCCTGAAGTTGGCTTTCCGATGCGCAAGGCACGAAACGGTGCTGTTTTTGTATGAAATTTACTACTGCGCAGCCATTGTAGCCAACTTCAGGGCGGGCAAGAAGTTTGGCGAGGACTGTACAAAGATTTGATATGCCAGGGCAGACCGAGGCTAGGCCGCTCGTACGGTTCTGTTAGCGTGATACTCATGATTCGCTATTGAGTAATATTCTATTTTTAGGGTTCCATAGTCAACAAGGAACTCTTATGGCGATTACGCACTACACGTCCGTGTCCGTGATCTGCGTCCGTGATTTGAGTGCCGAGTTCAAAATGTTCTGAATTTTCACAGATTATGACGGATAAAGATCGGTTGTAGTGCGTAAGCTTCCCTACAAGAAGTACTACTTCGAAAAAAAAATACGGATACAAATCGTATGTAGTGCGTAACTGCTCTTAAAGATTCGCCATGTCCGTCTGTCCGTCCGTCCGTAGCTTAGCTCAGAGACTTAACAGTACTAGTAAATTGTCATGGATACACATATTAATCACGCCGAAAAATTGGTAAAATAAAAACAAAGTGTGGATGATATTTTTATTCTCGTCTTTGTCATGGTATGGAGTATCGTTGGATAGGCGATTCAAAAATATTACTGGTCCAAAACTATTTTTCAATTCAGGGTGCTTAACGCACCCTGAATTGAAAAATCCGGTTTTTTTTATATGTGAAAATATTTACGCCAGTAGTATATATAACGAAATTAAAAGGAAAACTATCACAGCTAAGTTAGCTTTCTAAGTTTACGAGTAATAGTCGACCTATAAAATGTACTTGGAAAGGTAATAAAAATTCTTTGTACAATAAAAGCACCGAACATTGCTCGTTCGGTGCTTTTATTGTTTACTAGCTGTTCCCTGCGGCTTCGCTTCCGTGGACCACCCCCCAGGACCCGTTTTCGGGATAATAAAGTAGCCAATGCCACTCAGGAATAATGTAGCTTTCTATTGGTGAAAGAATTTTTCGGTCCAGTAGTTTCGGAGACTATTTGGTACAAACAAACAAAAAAATGTTTCCTCTTTATAATATTAAGTATAGATGAACTTCAGTATTTTACCTATTTATGTTGACGAATGTAGCGGTTTGTACGGAACCCTCGGTGTGCGAGTCCGACTCGCACTTGGCCAGTTTTTCATAATTGTATGTGTAAATGAATAAATAAATAAATGTTCTTTCCTGTCTAAAGTGCTACAATTTAAACAAAAGCAATAAAATTTTAAGATCCAAAAATCGCCTTCCTCTATCCTTACTTTCTTTTTTCACGAGTTCAATATGTATTTCACAAGATTATTTTCAACACACTTGCTTATAAAGTGGCTCTAATTTCACCGCAATTAGGCACATAATGATACCTGTAATCAAACTGACTTTTTCATTGCGTTGAGTTATAGTTTTTTTTTATTGGTTGAGTTGCTTTGTTCTTAAAAAAGTTTCGATACAAACAATATCGTGCTCAATAGTACAAATGAATTAATGTACCTATTGTATGCTCATTTCATACAACTTCGTATTTAAATAGATAATTTCAACTTGTACGTGTTTAATAAATAAAACTTTCACTCAAATATAACTTTTGTTTTCTCTGTAATAAAGGAAACTTGAAATTCCCCATTTTATACGTGGCTAAAGCGCAGTCCGCGAAAAGCCAAAAAAAAGAAACCTCATTATTTTAGTCTATGGCCGATCGCCATTGTTAGATGCGCGCGCATAGGGAAACTGATAAATTTTGCCCGTCATTGCGGAAAGTTTTTCACAACTCGTTTTCACTGTTGAAATTATAGTTATTTTAGTATTATTTTATTCACAAGTGTGTTGAAAAACGTCGTATGATGCACGTGTGTATTGATGATTACCGTCCTCGGCTCTCTTAAGACCCTCACCTAACAGCTTGGGTCACAATGGCACCTCAGCGGTAATCACCAACATTACACACTTGTACCATAATGTACTATTTTTTATGTTTCTATATAAGACTAACAAACGCATGTTCTCCACAGGCCTCAAGAGACGTACCACGTGCGCACGCGCAAATTCCTCCACCAAGAGGTGTTCAAGACGGAGTCGCACCGCGTAGTGCCTCTCGACCAGGTCGTGGGCAACTGCTACGTCATGAACGTCAAGGAGTACTTCAAGTTTAGACCCGAAGGTAGGTGTATCATTATCAGCCTGTAAAGCCTAAACCGATTGCGGGCCCAGGATGGCCGCTGTAGAAACAACCAGGCTAAATGGAGTGTCATAGACCCAACCAATACACACTGACAAAGTGAAGTCCCTTCGCAGGATATGGCCCACCTGCGGCGGGTTCGCGGTGAGTGCTACCGCGTGCCCGTGTTCCCGCCATAAGCGGCACAGGAGGACACCGTGGAGTTTTAGTGGGTTGGAGTTCCACATAACTGCGCTATCTCCCCGTGGTAGCGTAGTATGCATGAACATATCTCCATGCCAAAAAAAAACAAAGGATATAGCCCACCTCCCAGTCTGCTTTTTATTCCCTACCACCTACATCTTTCAGGATTTGAATTACAGAGCTATCCAAGTAGCTACATACTAATCGGACAAAATCTGAGGAGTTGAGACGATTTTTGAGTTAATAAGGAATATGCATGTCATTTTTTTATTAGCTAAATGAAATACTTATTAGCTATAGTAAAAAAATATGAAAGATTTTTTAAAATATCTCGATCAAAGTTGAGAATAAGAAAGAGAAGTCCGACGTGCCACATGACGTCAGATGGCACGCCACCCGCTGGTCATAGATCTCTCCAATCGCAAGCCATATAACTCATTTCTCGGCTCCTCTCATAAAGTTTATTTACGAAGTTAGTCGCTCCACCTAGCTAGTTTCCTTTTTAACTTAGGTTGCCCGAATCGCGGTGTTTCCTTATTAATGTGAGCTTACATTATTTACCGCCAAGCGATCATCTTCCTACAGGCTCTAACCTTCCGTGGTCTACTTGGAAGTCCCTGAACCGCCTCAGAACCCAAAGTTCTCGCCGAACTTCTGGGCCGCCCTGAAGTTGGCTTTCCGATGCGCAAGGCACGAAACGGTGCTGTTTTTGTATGAGATTTACTGCTTACTGCGCAGCCATTGTGGCCAACTTCAGGGCGGCCATGAATTTTGGCGAGAACTATAGGAAGGTGTAATGCCAACCTCGTAAAATGACAGCTGCAGGGTGTGCTTGTGGCGCCGAGTCGCAAATGATGCTCCATATTCACATACGACATGACATGTCGTCTGTGCCCCAAAACATATAGCCCGGGTGATCTATGCGCTGCCACCGACGACGCCGTCACAGTAAAAATATTTGTGTGAGCGTGCCGTTTTGAGCGTTTGTAGGTAGTTTCCATACTGTTTGTATATTTTACTGTGACGCCGTGGTAGTGGCTAAGTTGTTGTTGCCAGCGATACTAAGAAGAATGTGTGCATAACCCTTACCAACAATTGTATGCTATGATAAAATGACCCATAAAACTAAGCCTATAAGTATGTGTTTTGTTCAACAGGTTTCGCCGACAAAGACGTTTACGTGTGCGAGAGCCGATACAATACTAAACAGCGCTGGTTCAAGAAGATCAAGGTGTGGGAGGGCGCCGAGAAGGAAGCCACACTCATACCTAGAGAGGTAAAAGAATATTACATTCAAATTTTATTCTTAATCTTTATTGTGCACAAAAATTATACAGGACAGCTTATGTCCAAAGGCGAGCTTAACCCATAATTGGGTTCTCTAACAGCAAACCTCAGTTGAACTAAGAAAGGAGAATCGGGAAAATGGTCTACAAGACCATATATATGACATTAGAAAGCTATTTCCATGTTCTACAATAATTATAATGGCGGTTAATTTCAAATAGCTGTGAGAAAAGAGTTATTGCCATGGTAAGGCTGCTATTATAACATAATAGCATCCAATGTCTTGGGAGTCTAAACCGTTTGTATGCTACTTTTCTCACAGCGATTTGAAATGGCCCGCCGTAATAACTATTGTTGTACATTTAAAGGGCTACCTAATGACATATATGTGGTTGTTATTGGTTCCAAGACCGGCTTCCATAATTTTTTGCCTATTCGCCTTTGCATATGAGGACAGTACATGCAAGTGCACAATAAAAGTGCAGTGCAGTTTCATCATATCATATCAATCTGCCTAGCCATTTTCCAACTATGTTAGCCGGCAGTCTAACCGGATTCAGTTGAGTACCAGCATTTTACAGAGTCTGCCTATCTGACCTACAAAACCCAGCAACTGAGTAACACGTAAGACTGGTCTCAGATTTAATGATTTTTGACTACCGTAACTACTGTCAAAGTCAAATGACAGCTGCAACTAGGGTTGCCATCTCTAAAATCTGCCAACCAGGACATGAAGCGTGAATACCCCGGATTTTGGAACTTTCAATCCGGACATTTGAACAGAGTATTTTCATTCTAAGTTACTTAAAATATAGTTGTAAAGGTTATAAATATTTTAATTTTTTATTTTCATGCAATTTTAAACTAAATTTAGTCTTAATAAGTCAGAAAAGAGAATCTTCTTAAAGTTTAAAGGAACTATTAGCAATCCTGCTTTCATTTCTTTCAAAATTATACTCTTTTAACACAACAAAAGCGGCGAGCGGTGGTGATTTTAAGACTTTAAAATCCGGACTACAAAAACAACCCCGCCCGGACGCTCCCCGGACGCTTTCTTAACTAGTACAAATCCGGGGAAACCCGGATGGATGGCAACCATAGCTGCAACCAACGGTTTAACTTGCTTCGAGGCACGGAGGAGTCTTGCTATGTGCAGATGTCATCCATCCATGGTCGACCTCGGTAAGCATTGCTTAACCCGGATATTATTATTTAGTTACTAAAATGTTATATATTGTGCAGGTGCCACTGGAACCTAATAGAACCGTATCTGTATTCCGCGAACGCGTCGAGAAGCATAAGGATGAACTTGCAGAACTGGAAGTGTTGGAAAACGTCCACGAGAAGGAAAGACCTGTAAGTTCATTACACCATTATATTATTATTCTCATTATTTACACATATTCTTTGCATATTAAAAATATTATTAGTCTATAAAAAAGAAAAAAAAAACATTTTAAAATATGGTAGCCCACCGGTTTCGGGAGCAGGGTCCAAGCTCAGATCTCAGAATAATTTTTTATCACTTGTGAATTTTAATTGTTGACGTTCAAAAGTGCCCCTTAATGGAGTAGTTGAAATAAATATATTTAATAACTAACTTTAAACGAGAAATTCTTATATTTATATAATCTGAATCTCGGAAACGACTTCAACGATTTTCATGAAATTTAGTATGCAGGGGGTTTCGGGGGCGATAAATCGATCTAGCTAGGTTTCACTTTTAAAAAAACGTCGTTTTCTCTATTTTCACTCGAGCAGAGCTCGGTCGCCCAGGTACTTATTATTATTAAACACATTTTATTTACTTTTTAATTTTTATATCGAAATTAACTTTTACATTTCTTTTTGTTTTCTTTCTATACCGGAATTGGCCAGAATTCTAGTGTGAGTATCAATACAACGTTAAAATACGTACATAGACTGCTAAAATTATAACTTTTCGTCCTTGCTTTGTTGTAGCTTTTGGACGCATCATTTCCAAATGCGTAAGTTTCATAGGCTAATTATTATCCCGAAAAAATAACGAGAGCGAAGCCACGGGAAAAAATATAGTTTTAACATAAATTAAGCCTGAGATCGCGTATTCATCTAGCGGTCTATTTCTTCTTGTGTCTTCCCTAACCCCATTATTATTTGGTGCCGGGTCTACTAAGTCTACTTATTTCTGCAATTTAGTCAAAGTAGTTATTTAACTATAGTACTCGTAGTACTGGCAGAATTCAAAAAGCTAGTTAAAAAATACAGTCCCTTTCAAAATCTGTATATTTGTTGTAGATTTGTTTCGGACTCCCAGACAAATATTGATTTATTTTGACCATAGAGTATTCAGAAACCCTACTATGACATCTTAAAACCGTCACGATACCAGTGTAAGAGAGAAACATAGCCGTACAATCCGAATAACACCATCCCTTTTCCACAACGGAATTATGATTGCATTGGGACTTACGGCCCCAGGCAGCAGCCATCATTTCAACCGAAAGACGTAGACTTAGACATAGGCCTCCCCCAAGCGTCGCCATATTGATCGGTCTTTCGCGTCTCACATCCTTTGGATTCCCGCAGCCTTAATCAGATCATCGGTCCACCTAGAGCATTGGTTCTCAACCTATGGGTGGTCCGCAAGAGCGGTAAAAATATGGTCCGCGAAAGGTTTAAAATTTCAAATGTATCAACTTAAAAATAGGTATAAGTATTTTCGATAATTTTTATCTCATTAATTTGATTTAAAAAATAAGTTTAAATTTATGATATTTAATTTGTGATAATAGTACATTGTGATACAAGGGTGGAAAGTAGGTTATTACAAACGAGCTGTCATTTACAAGCCCGAGCCGAAGGCGAGGGTTTTTAATGACACGAGTTTGCAATAACCTACACGCCCGTGTATCACACGATATTTTTCAATACAGTTGTGGGAAATAATAAAAACAAATCAAAGAATTAGATTTGTTAATTCACAAAAAAAAAAATTTTCGCGCGTTTTTGCAACTGGACATATTTTTTTTACAACGAAAACAGCCTACACAGCCTATTCGATTTTTGACAAATGTTGATGTTAAAATAATTAAATTGAAACTGGTAATTAAATATATTAAACAACCATTTAAAATACTTTTGAGAATTAAATGCTAAAACGTACGGAATCATTCATTTTTCTCGTATAAAATCTATTCCATTTTATTCTATGTATGAAAACTCCTTGCTACTAAACTTTTTAAATTGACTTATAACGAAAGGCGCGTTTTTTCAACTGGACATTTTTTACAACGAAAACAGCCTACACAGCCTATTCGATTTTTGAAAAAGGTTGATGTTAAAATAATTAAATTAAAACTGGTAATTAAATATATTAAACAACCATTTAAAAGACTTTTGAGAGTTCAATTCTAAAACGTACGGAATCATTCTTTTTTCCTCGTATAAAATCTATCCCATTTTATTCTATGTATGAAAACTCTTTGCTACTAAACTTTATAAATTGACTTATAAATTTAAAACTAAACTGCAAAACTAATGATCGAGCTCGTAAACAAAAGTCACGACCGCGTAACATAAAGATGCCTATGCATAAGATTTAATTTTCGAATCATAATTATAGCCTCTGAAAGTACGCCATGTATAACAACTGTATTGAAAAGTTTATTTTTAGGTAAACACAGTAGTCCTACTACTACCCTTGAGGTCTTGGTGCTAACAACAAAAAAATCAAAGTAGTCCCAGGTTAAAAAAAGGTTGGGAACCACTGACCTAGAGGGAGGCCTGCCAACGTTGCGTCTTTCGGATCACTGCAGAATTTTTCATAAGGGCGAAAATACAAATGCCTGTAACTTATATAAATTGTGACATTCACCGATCAGTAGTTATGGTACAATGGCATGCAAGCTACTTGCACACTTTATGCAAGTGACAGGAAATGTATTTTCACCTTTATTAATTGTTTTTTTTTCCCAGGACGTGGTGATGTACAATCCTCTGGGCACGGACGATGAAAACACGTACTATGAACAGTACAATACCGTCTGTTCCGGAGTTATCAAGACGGGAGACTACGTGTATGTGGTGACGGACGGAGGCAAGCAGATGATCGCGCAGGTCGATACTATTTGGGAGACTGGAGAGTGAGTATACAGGGTGCATTTTATAAATGGGATTAGAATATTATACCAAGGGATAAAAAGTGTAGTCATCGGCACGTAACTTGGCAAGAGTCGTTAGATGCGCAGAAGTCGTTTTTAGGTCTCCTTGGTAGTGCGCGCGGGACGCGGGGTACAAGGCCGCGCGATCCGAGCGCGTGATTGGTGGCTCAGTCGACCCTTGCCTCACGCACCGCATCCTCTTTCCGTTCGCTCCCCATTACACTTGCGTGCACGAAAGTTGTACCCTTTGATTTTGTTGAATTTTTTTAGGAGTAGTTGTTATTGTTTTAAATTTAGTTTTTGTTACGAGTGTTACTGTTTTAATTTAAAAAAAACAATATTAAAAATTAATATTAATATCTTTTTCGAATATTTTTTTTAAACTTTTAACTGTATATCTTCTTCTTCCACCTCGCCACTTCCCGTTACTCGGGGTCGGCTTTCCTGGTCATGAGGCGCCACTTGTTCCGCTGATAAGCATCGTCAGTAGATAGGCAGCACTTCTTCATGTCCTTCTGGACGCTCGTCATCCAAGATGTCAGCGGTCTACCTCTCCCTCCCTTTTGTGTCGTCATGGAAAGGCACTTTTTAACGATGTGATCATTGGGTCTCCGCACCACATGGCCGTACCATCGAAGCCTGGATTCGGTAAGCTTTTCGGCGATGGGTGCAACTTTAAAACTACCCCGTACATACTCGTTCCGAATTTTATCCTTCAGAGTGACTCCACCCGCCCAGCGCAGCATGCGCATCTCTGCGGTGTGCAGTTTCTGCTCGTCACTCTTTTTGGTGGCCCAGGTTTCGCTACCGTAGAGTAAAACTGGTCTTACCGCTGTTTTGTAGACCTTGCCTTTTGTTCTAATTGGCATTTTTGGATCGCACAGAACCCCCGTTAATGTACGCCATTTAATCCATCCTGACGTCGTTCTGTGAATGATGTCATTGGATATCGATCCATCTTCAGAGATCATTGATCCCAAGTATTTAAATTTATTCACTCTAGGTAAGGCTCGGTCGTCAAGTTTTATTTCGGGCTCGGATAGGCTGGTATCGGGGTTGAATTTACACACCATGTATTCAGTCTTCGTTCGACTGATGCGCAGCCCGTTAAGTTCCAAAGCCCTCCTCCACAGCTCCAAACTTTCTTGCATTTCCTGTGCGCTGTCTGAGATAAGGGCCACATCGTCTGCATATAGAAGGTTCCATGGTGTAGGTTTCTGGATTTGCGCTGTGAGGTAGTTCATGGTAATGTTGAACAATAATGGACTTAGCGCGCTCCCCTGATGGACTCCAACTTTAATATCGAAGCTCTTTGATATGCCGGCGGCACTTCTGATACATGTCTGCACTTTATGGTACATGTCCTTTATGAGGTTTATATATAGCTCCGGAACATTCTGTGCCCTCAGTGCTTGCCATATTATTGTTCTCGGTACACGATCAAAGGCTTTTTCTAGATCTATGAAGACCATCCAGAGATTTTGCTTGTTTTCACGAGCTTTTTCCATAACCAACCTGATTGCATGGATGGCATCAGTAGTTCCCCTTCCCGCAGTGAAACCGAACTGATTTTCTGTGAGTGATACTAAGTTTTGAAGGCGCTCACTTAGGACTCGCTCCCAAATCTTCAGGGTGTGTGATGTGAGTTTAATACCACGAAAGTTTGAGCAATCCCGGACATCTCCCTTGTTTTTGTAGAAGGGTATCAGAACACTCTTTCTCCAAGCTTCAGGCATTGATTCGGAACTTAAAACATGGTTGAACAACTCCACAAGCCATATCTCACCATCGCCCTTTAGGGATTTCCAGAGTTCAGAGGGTACATTGTCTGGGCCTGTCCCTTTATGGTTTTTCATTTTAGATATTGCTTTCCGCACCTCTTCAATAGTGATTTCATCAAGAGGTCCCTGTGTCATTGGTAGTTCCACTTCTGGCTGTCTAGGGAATTCCTCGTTCAGTAGTTCTTGATAGTACTCACACCACCTTTTGCATATGTCCTCGTTGTTTGTAAGTAGCATGCCTTCTTTATCCTTAATATACTTTGTGGTTTTAAAATCTTTGGTGCCATTATGTCTTTGTTTAGCTATTTTGTATATGTCATTATCTGATGCTAATTCGAGGCGCTGATAGAGCTTTTGACCAGCTTTTTCTTTCTCTACAGCCACCGTTCTTCTAGCAGTTTTCTTGGCCTGTTTGTAGAGGTCTCTATCTTTAACCAAGCCCGTCTTTTGCCAGATTTTAAACAAGCGTTTCTTTTCAGCTACGCTGTTTATGGTGTGGTTGTTCCACCATGTGGTGTCTTTCGCGTTATGAAGGGATCCTTTGCTGACTCCCAGATCTCTTTTAGCTGAATTGACACAGAGCTTTTCAAACGTGGTCCAAATTACTGACGGATCTTTTTCTCGAGGAGGATTGTCTCGCAGGTGATCGACCACCTCTCTTTTCAGGTTCACTCCTTTCTCCGTATTTAGTAAATGCCATTTTATCCTCTCTGTTTTAGGCTTTTTAATTTTTATAGGTGTTTTCAGTTTTATGGCTGCTAACAAAAGTCTGTGCTGGGAAGTTAAAGGCTCTCCCGGGATCACCTTGCAGTCTTTGACTTGTTTTATGTCCTGTTTGTTAACCAAGATAAAGTCTATCTGTGTCTTTGAGCTTCCACTTTTATAGGTGATTAAGTGTTCATCTTTCTTCTGAAAGAAGGTGTTAACTATTGCAAGATTTTGCGCTGCTGCGAACTCAAGTATCGTTTCGCCTTCGTTATTACGCTTTCCGAACCCAAAACCGCCATGGCAACCATCGAAGCCGCCTCTGTCCGCCCCCACATGACCGTTTAGGTCTCCACACAAAAGTGTTTGTTCCACGGATGGTATTGTTGTTAGGTGGGTCTGTAGGTCTTCCCAAAATTCTAGTTTTTCTATTTCGGGGCAGTTTACTTGTGGTGCGTAGACAGAAACCACATTCAAGCACGGTTGTTTTTCCAGGGCTAGCTTAACGGACATAATGCGATCGTTGACCCTATTGATATCCACTATGTTGTCACTTAGATGTTGATCCAGGATTATTCCAACACCATTTCTGGTGTTCTCTTTTCCACTGTATATCAGTTTAAAACCATTTCCAATTAAACGTGATTTGGCGCCCTTCCATTTTGTTTCTTGCACACAACAGATGTTGATGCGGCGTCTGTTTAGAATAGTGCTTAGTTCGGCACTTCGTCCTGTCATTGTTCATCATTTTAACTGTATATATTTTATTTATAACACCTAATAAACTTCACGAATTCCTCTCCTTTATTTAACTTTCTTCTAAACAAATGATGATGATTAAAAAAAATTATGGCCATAACCATTGAAAAATGACAAGAAATATAAGTGACACAGTTTTGTGGCATTAAGTGTACGATGCGCGAACTTACGCCCACTACGCTAAAACCTTGCCAAGTTACGTGCCGATGACTATATACTATCTCCTAATCCAGAACATGATATCGCTTTCCATCAGGTGAGATAGTGGTCAAATGCAAGCCTGTCATTAATTAAAAAAAATAACCTAACAGTGTGCCAAGTTTCATCTAAATCCGTGCAACCGTTAAGGCGTAAAAGGTAACAGACATATAGATTTACTGACGCATTTATGAGACTAGTATGGATAAAGCACTATGGTCAAAAGAACCACGTCAACTGCAAAAAGGTAAAAGTGTGTAGTGGAGTATTAAAGAGCTGGGCGGTGACCATAAGCTCACTAAGCTAAGCTCGGGGGGGTGTGTAAGGGACAGATGTATATGACTTGTATACATCTGTCACTTACGCGATCTCAAAATAACCTTACTCTAAGAGCTTATGGTCATCCCCCTGTTCTCTCAGGAAAGCCAGTGTCAAATATACAGCGAACCGATAGCGTAGTGAAGCGTTTTTATTTTGTAATGTATGGTATAGTTTGGATCTAGTCACATTGAGAAGCGAAAGCGAACCGATACGTGTCGATACCGCGGCGAACCGAAAGGCGTGTGACGCCGTGACAAACCAAAGGCGAGCGCGCGAAACGAGGCGTGAGCTGGATAGTTGTATTAACTGGCTTTATATGCACGACATCAAACAGAGGCCTTAGTGCTTTTTACCCACTCTCAATCGCGTCAATTTGTATTGAAACTGGATAAGCGCCGTCTGGTTACGTAAGTATTAACCTCTTTCTTTGTATACATTGACATAAGAGATCGTTTACGTTATCACAAGTGAGTACGTTAAAAAACTCGGAAAAAGCACACTGATAGCGAGTGCGAGACTAGAAGCGAGAGTGACCCGCGACGTTTGTGTTTATTTACAAATTCCAAACTATTCCGACACTTGGCTGTGACGAATATCGAAAAGTTTACGTAAAAAATAACCAATATTTTACAATACACGTCACAAGGGCTATAAAGAAGCATTAAAAATTTTGGTTCACGCCACGAGTCAGTGGCGTCCCGCAACGACACTTCGATTTCTGAGTTCAATTCGCTGCACCTAGTTTGACGTCTCCTCTTCGGTTCACATTCTACACGTTTTCGGTTCGGTTCGGCTGGCAGTTATGTTTGACACTGGCTGAAGGGTTGGTTCTCACAATCAACTCGCTAAGTAGCTAACATTACCATTTCAGATATTAGTATCAACTGTTTCTGTTTACGCCTCATGAAATCTAATAATTGAACCAACGATAATGTTGCTGATAAGGTTCAAATTTGCAAATAATACGCAGCTATGTTTAAACAGACTATTTTTCCATAACCATAATAGGCCAATCAACTTGCGCTGTTTTTATGTAAATTAAAAGGGCACAACCCTATACTCACAACATTATCTTTCTTTGTTACAGCAACAAGTGCTACTTCCGTGGCCCGTTCCTAATCTTCCCTTCAGAGGTCGCCAACATCATAAACAAGGTTAATTCAACAAATGTGTGCCCACAGTCCGTACACAATTATTTTACCTCTGACTACAACAACCTGCAACCACCAACAACGTCTTTACACTCTGTTCTGCATACAGAAAGAAAGAAAGAAAAAATATTTATTTATGACCCGCACACACACGAGAGTTAAAAAAGCTATAATAATAAACAAAAAATTTAAACAAGCTTTATATTTAAAAACTGCAATATTACGAGAAAGAAACGTATGTGCAAAATTATAGCTTAATGGGACACTGTGAAGTTTGAAATTTGATTACAGACACCAGCAGCCGTATTGCGTAAGTGCGCTAAGAGTTTGATCGCTATCCAATCGACCAAATCGACCAATCACACAAGACAGAATTCCACATCGCGCATGTGATTGGTCGATTGGATAGCGGTCAAACTCTTTGCGCACTTACGCAATACGGCTGCTGGACAGGTGAAAGTAAAAAAAAAACAAGGGATAATGGGCAAAAATGTATGGAACTTGGTCCAAGAGCCTCCACCTTTGATACTTGTGGGAAACGAAAGTACATACTTGTCATATGATTCTGGCAAAAGATTATCAAAATCCATCCGAGGATTATTTATTTATGGCCATTAACCTAGCTACATGAAATATGAAGCTTTATAGAAGTGTCTAAAATGGTGTGCCGAGTCAGAACGCGCGCGCTCCGCCTCCGCTCCGCAAAAACATCCGGCCAGCGTGCGCACCTCCACTGTGGCCAAGTACTAAAATATGACTTTACGCTGATAAGTCTAAATAATCCTCGGACGGTTTTTATAACCTTTTGTCAGCATTATGTGACAAGTATGTACTACTTTCATTTCCCACAAGTCTCATCAAGAGCCGCCTCTTAGACCACTTTTGGCCATTGTCCTATAAAAAAGAACCAAATGGCTCCTATCTCAGCATGTGCAGTGATGCCTCCATAAACCCAAACGGCAACCGACTAACAACCTTATTGCAACAAAATTAAGGTTCACTTTGACACTGACGTAGAATCATAGGTAAAATAGCAGTGAACGGACTGTACGCCCGAAACCGTTTGGTAAACGTATTCAATTAATTTATCTTTAACTGAAGAGCATGTTTAATTTTCAGCCGTTTTATAAGCAAGAGGTGCTGTTGACGACGATGCACGATACGAGCCCACTGGTGGGGATTGTGGGGAAGTGTGGCGTGCTGGACTATGATGACTATTTGAAGAGTGAGTTCTTTTTTTTGCAAGCTCTTATTTAACTTGCTATGTATGTATGTATGTAAGTGTGTTCAGGTCAAATCTTGCAACTGAATTTTAAAGCAGTTATCCTCCACCGATTAAGATGAAATTTTTGCATACACCTTTAGTTTGGATGGCAATGCATTGTTAGCTAAGTGACGTCATTCTAAATCCAATATGGCGGACTAGTAATTTTTTGCGGACTGCCATGATATGGGTATCAAATAAAAGGGTTTCCTAAGAAGAATACGAAAAAGCTTGTTTAAAAAATAAATAAAATATGAATAATTTTATTATTTTTACCGACTACAAAAAAAGGAGATAATCAATTCGACACGTATGTATATAATATTGTTGGAATTGCCCAATATTCACATATGCTTCTGTAATTCGGCTTCTAAGCGTGTGCCAAATCTCATAAGTGAATGTATGTTTGTAGGTATGTATGTTTGTCCACGCATTTCTCCGAAACTACTTATCGGCTCGTGACCATTCTTGCTCAATGTTTAGTGATATTGTACAAAAATTTAAAAGAGAGAAATTAAAACATTTTCACACATAAACCGGAAATCGGTAAAAAAAATTCCCTAACACACCGGCTTCCGAAAAGAAAGTTATTTTGCACTTTTTAGTGTTTTGCTTTTGAATTCGTATTATTTTTTAGTGAAAAAGTTTTACTAATGATGATAAGCGATAATGTGGTCGATGGTGAAGCACGCTTGCCTAGAAGTTACCTATTCACTCTTGACTTAATCGTATGTTTTAATTTTTCAATTTTCCTTTGACAGTTTCTCGATCCACAATTATTGCTAACTTCTTTGACAATACTGTAGTTTTAGTGTGATCAATTTATAAGTCTTATACTTTAGCTTAATTTTGCAGGATATTTTAATTTGTATGGAAGCTTTGTGAAAACTATCTTTTTAGGGTTCCGTACCGAAATTGTGAAAACCGGACCCTATTACTAAGACTCCGCGGTCCTTCTGTCTGTATGTCTGTGTCCAGGCAAATTTTCACAGATGATGTATTTCTGTTGCAGCTATAACAACAAATACTAAATACAGAATAAAATAAATATTTAGGTAGGGGTCCCATACAATGAACGTGTTTTTTTTTTTAGATTTTGTCGATATTGGTACGGAACCCTACGTGCGCGAGTCCGACTTGCACTTGGCCGGTTTTTTCTACTTACCTAAATAGTGACCTACTGGTGGTTAATAGCCTCTGTTTTATCTTTTATCCATGTCACCGAATTATTGTAGAAGACACTTTTTAACTTTGTAACATATCTTGCAAGCCTTGCAAGTCATAGAGACATAAATGTCAATATATTGGGAACGAATCATTCAAATCATCATCTGTCTAGCCTTTTCCCCAATTATTGTTGGGGTCGGCTTCCAGTCTTACCGGATTCAGCTGAGTACCAGTGTTTTACATGGAGCGACTGTCTATCTGACCTCCACAACCCAGTTACTGGGTAACACGATACCCCTTGGCAAGACTGGTGTCAGATCTCAGGCTTCTAACTACCCGTAACGATTGTCAAAGATCTTCAAATGACAGCTGGGACCAACGGTAACATGCTTGCCGAGGCACGGAGGAAACTCGGTATGTTTGAAATGGTCACCCATCCACGGAACGACCTCGTCAAGCGTTGCTTAACCTTAAAGATCGACCCGTGCGGCTGTTATTATTTAGGAACGAATCATTCAAATACAGACAATAAATCCCAACCAAATTCGATAGGTTGCACTATTTCTTCTGAATAATACACGAATATATTTCGTGTATTGAGAAGAAATAGTTTACAACCCCGCGCGATTAATTATAAACTTACGATGTTTGCAATAATCCGTTGATATCCATATTAAACGATTTCTTTCTACGTCTGCCATGCTTACAAGCCCAGAAATGTGTTCAAGTAACTAGTCAGCAGGTTTCCTACAGCTGAATCAAACTAAATTCAACACAAATGATATGTAATTATTTCTCTTACAGCTCGTCCGACAGAGATAGCAGAGAACGACATTTACGTTTGCGAGTCTGTATATGACGAATCCAACCGAGTCGCGCGCAAACTGAAGGCGGGACTGCGCAAGTTTGAGCACACCAAGGATGTCACTATTGATGAGGTGAGTGTTACGGCATCTTTATTTTTACCCGACTGCCGAAGGAGAGTAATGTGTTTATCAGTCTATGTATGTATGTATGTATGTTTGTTCCTATGTGGGGTTCTAGAGACCAAACGTGTTGGCCGATTTTGATGGTTCTTACGTCAATCGATTCGTCTTAAACCTGCGAGTGTCACTGGCTACATTAAAATTGGAAAATAGAAAAAAGGCGCTGATTTCAAAAATATATAGCACTTATATGTTAAAATGTACAAAAAAAGATAAGTAAAAAGTTTTAAATAAAAATAGTTAATTAAAAAATTCAAAATACCCGACTGCTTAAAAAGCGAACTAAAAAGATGTAAACAAGAAGAAAATCATGCTGTGCAGTCGGAGGATACATGTTCGAGAGCCGGCTAACCAAAACCATATTTCTTCTTGTTTACATCTTTTTAGTTCGCTTTTTAAGCAGTCGGGTATTTTGAATTTTTTAATTAACTATTTTTTTACTAAGATAACTAATAGTAATAAAATCGGCGCAATAAGACTAAACCACATGAGTTGACGACACTGTTAGCGCAGTGGCCGAACGGCTGCTGCGCTGCGTGTCGCAGTTTCGATTACCGCACAGAACAAATATTAGTACAGATAGTTGTTGTTTGTAAATAAAACTTAAAATGTGTGCACAGTTAAGTTGACTGTTTACAATTATACAATTCCCGCGGGTGAACGTCTGTTGAACCCCTACCAAACCCCCCCCCCCCCCCCTCCCTTCCCTACCACACACGTACGGGGACGATCCTGGATATTCCGGTGTGCATAGTCTTTAGGCTGGGTACAAGAGGATACTGGACGCAAAAGACACTATGTACAACCTAGCCACAGTAACTCCTGAAAGGCATAATCAACAGAGCAAGTCAATAAAGCCGGACGAGTCCTAGCGAAACTATTTATCTGTCTTGGATCCCGCAACGATATTAAAGCCATCATGAGTACTGCAGATATCTTGGTATTTTTTTTAATGTCATTTTCTTTTGCCTGCAGATCTACTTCTTCCCGAAGCCTCTAGGCCCACCAGCATTGGCCACGGCTCAGGAGGTACAGTCCACATCCAGTGCGTTTACGCAGAAGCAGCAATTCAACCCGCATGCAGGCAACTCCATGGATTCCATGGTAAGTTGGATTTTATCATGATAAACTGTAAAGAATTTCGCCTGAAAACAGGGTTGCATATACTTTCTTGTAGGGTATGTTTCCTATATTTATTCTACAGTGGCAGATGATGGTGATGTCAAAAACATCTATTTTATCTGTCAGTTAGATTACAAAATCAATCATCATCATCATATCAGCTAAAGACGTCCGCTGCTGGACATAGGCCTCCCCCAAGCGTCGCCACATTGACCGGCCGTTGCGTTGGAAGGCCTCCCACCAGGTGGACCGATGACCTGGTGAAGGTTGCGGGGATCCGCTGGTTGCGAAACGCACGGGACAAAATAATATTGGATACTTATTTTTCTTTGGTCACATAAACAAAAAAATAACTAACTACGATATAGTGCGTTCAGAGTTCGCGTGACGTCACGCGTTGGTATACTTTCACTTAAAAATGACGTCACAAGCGACGTCACTTCTGACTATGATGCGCTTTATTTTCGTCTATTTTTATTGACTTGATAAAGCAATAAATATTAGTCAGTTATTAGTATTTTTGGCAATCTAACTTACGGGCTGAATAGAATAACAGAACCCAAAACAAGCTTTATTTTAAATGATTATATTTTATTTCTGTCTCTTTCCTTCTCAGAATATGTTTACAAATTAGGTTGTATTCATAAAAAGTTTCTGCTTTAAAAATATGTTTGTTATTCCAGCCTGTGTCTAATATCGTTCAATCTCGTGCACCTTTTGTCGACGTTTTATAAGTGCCCATGTAGGCCTATGTGAAATAAAAAACATTTGATTTGATTTGATTTGAATCTCCCCCCACAGGATAGCAAGCCGCAGTTCACAAACCTGATCAATACCACTATAGGCAGTCAGGATGTGGAGATGATACTAGAGAACTCGCTCGACGACTCGTCACTTGCTTCCCCAGCTACACCATTATCTATTGGTAAGTTCTTACATTTGTATTACCTTTTCTATCTCGTTGGTGTATTGAAGGAAACTTCGTTGGAAACCGAAAAAAATATCGAACCAGTTAACGCCTAAGTGGGGGATTATTTTCATTCGGTTTTGTTCTACCTTTAACCACAATTAAACGGTTTTAGGTTTTGTGGAATAACCGGTTATGAAAAGAAAGAAAGAAAGATTTTTTTTTATTTGCGCCAGGCACGACGCATACCATAAAAAGAACAAAAATACTTAAATACAATCATTACAAAGCATGCGTCACAACTACGCAAAACGGTCATCGCTCAGCATTATGTTGGCACTCGTGTACGAGACAGATCCACAGCGCTGGTTTTCAGCGATAGCCGGTGTCGACTGGGTGACTTGATTGATGAACAGTTTTTGTCACCTAACTTCAAAGCAAACACATATTGGAAACGGTCGTACGTCGTACAAATCTACACAAATAATTATATTTGTTAAATCCACGGGCAGGGAGACACATAAAGAACAATGGCGAAATCTTAGCTGACTTTAATTTGAGCGCCTGAAAGTGAGTTATATACGAAAGAAATTCCATTAATTGTCTACGTTTTTTCAAAGCATATCATTAACTTGTTTACCACGGATAAAAAAACATTATAAAAAAAAGTTACTTGATTCTTTCGTCTTTCATTAGCTCAGTGTTGCCATTTTATACTTATTCTGCCAAGTGATAAGAAGTGACAGTAGTAAGTATATCAATATTGTATTTGTTATTATAATAAAATGGAATAGATTAATAAACAATACAGTTTATTTCTAAGTGTAGGTGTTCCTTGCTGGTAGATAAGAATACTATAGTGTAGTAGAAATAAATGAGTTACTTTCTTTCAATTAAACATAGGCAAAAAGACTAGAATCCAAGTCTAAAAAAATATAGCATAGTTGTTGACGACGAGCTTTTGATACACGTCAAAGTCGCTCACTATAAAAAAATATACTCTTTCCTAATAGTGTAATTTACATTTCATGCTGAAATAACTAGATAAGGGAAATACTAATGCGATATTGCCCGTTTACTACCACGAAATTGAATAATATTACCTATTAAACACATTATTAAAAGTCACCCAGACATAAGCTACAAAAGTTCATGACTGAATATCTATTATTCTCGGCGTTCTCGAACAATAATTCTTGCTCAAACTAATTAAGAACATGACCCAAAACCAGATATTTTTCATTTAATGACGTAGGAATTGAATCTCAGCTAAAACGATGTATGGGCTTCTGCCACTGTCCTTTCAGATGGAAAAACCCAATAACACTTTAGCCAATATGGGAATCAAAAATAGAGCCCGAACCTGTGGACCAACGAGTAAGTCAAAAAATACAGTACTAACGTCAATAACACCAAAATCCTTTGTTCCAGGTGGTAACAGCAACCCCTACAATCCGTCCATGACGGCCACGCCATCACAAGAGCGCATCAGCACCGCCACACCAGCCAGTTCTAAGAAGAAGAAGGACAATAAGCAGAAGATCGTCACCGGATACATTCTGTACTCCAGCGAGGTCAGAAGAGCCATCGTCGCTAACAATCCCGAGTCTACTTTCGGTGAGTGTCTTACGTATTTTAGTAGGAGCTTTGGAATTTTAGGTTAGACAAAAAAATATTTATTTTAGGCATTTGTAGGTCGTGGGTTCGTTAAAAGAGTTATGAATATAAATGTGGATGGATGGAGATGGAGGGGACAACTAAAGAAAAGATGAATGGACTGTGTGAGGAGTGATATGAAAGAAAAGGGAGTCAGTGATAGCGTGACGGGAGACTGGGCGGTATGGAAGAAGAAAACGTGTTGCGCCGACCCCAAGTAACATGGAACAAGGGTACGAAGATGATGGTAGTAGGTCGTGGGTTCGAACCCAGGCAGGCAATTTACTTTGTGTCAATTATTTCATTACCACTTCTCTTAAAACGTTAAAGCAAAACATTGTGAGGAAACCGGCATGTCCTAGAACCAATTTCGAAGACATGTGACATCCACCAACCCGCACTGGGCCCGCGTGGTGGGTTTTAGCCCACTCGTCACACAGATGAGGCCTGTGTCCCAGTAGTAGGAATTTTATAGGGTAACTAGGCTAGACTAGGTTTGTTTGGTAACTTGAAAGCTAAGCGGAATAACTGTATTTGCTGATTCATGAACCCCATTTTCTCTCGACTTAAAATTAGAAGAAAACTGTGTTATTGTATTAATCTTCAAAACTTATACAAGTCACTGAAGTAGACATTTTGACAGAGTTAAAAGATTTATCATCTGAACAAGATAAAAAGCCATTATTTTCAAGGTTGTCTTTGTAAAGATTGTTTTATTAAAAACCGAAAACAATTTTAAAACATAACTTCTCGTAAATTTGCTGCTACTCCATTTGTACATGTGGTGTCTCATTATGTGTATAAAATAAACTATCTTGTTTAAAACACTGATTTACCACTGTTCAGTTCTTTTTTATGGGTAAACTTTCAATTAGGGACGTATTACTCTGCATTATATATCTGCCATTTCGACTGAAGAAAAAGGAAATAGTTATCTGATATGCATGGTTATGTTTCTGACTAAATTCGGGTTTGTGGACTCCAAGTGGACACGACCAAATTAAATTCAACCTGGCCCGCGCGGTGGATTACGGCTCGATACCTCTCACAGACAGAAGGTCTGTGACCCAGCAATGGGAATATCATAGGTTGAATATGCAATTCCAACTTCCAAACAAACTACTTCACGATTCATGCCAGGGATGTTATGGATATGAAATTACGGATCTAGATATGGATATAGAAATTATATTATACCGGTTTCGAATACGGTTACTGATATGTAATTATTTCGGATTATCCGGTAGTTTCGGTTTCGGATATTAGATTTTAAGAATTTATTAAAGTTTAACACAAATAGGTAATAATTTTACTTTATTTCAATGTTACCATTAGGACTTGCATTGCAAGTCGCCCACGAAGCTAGTGTGTCGGCTCGGCCGGGCAGAAAACCAGTCATACCGTGTCTCATAGACTCCGCCCCTATCCATAATTTTCCGAAATTTATATCTGATTCGGTTACGGATATCCGATAGTTTCGGTTACGGTTACCAAAATCCTTAACATCCCTGATGCATACGCGGCAACTCAACAGCAGATATGTATCCCATCAAAAAATTTATCCTGAAAGAACTGAACAATGGTAAAAGACCAAACTATTTCCATGTCGTATGTGTACACAGCTTTATATCATCCTGTTGTAAATGATCCTAACGCCACCTATATGTAAATCTAGCTAACAAGGATAAAACTTTGAAAGCGGGTAGGTAATGTTTCTTCTATCAAGTAGCTCGCTTGTCTCATTCAATGCACGCTAAACGCATTTATGTTGTTTATTCCATATTGTTTAATTGGCTGTTATTTTTGTGTATGAAGACATTTCATTTTTCCAATTGTTTATCTACGTTATTTAATGTAGATAAATAATTGGATTTTTGGAATATACCAAATCAAAATTTTGTAAAAGTCGTGCATGTAAAAGCTGAATCTGTTCATATAAATCCTTACTATAGATAGATTATACTAATAGACTATAATTGAAAGTCCGTACCATAAATATAAAGTATTGGAAATGGTGGCACTTAATTCACACCTATTCTCTTGCTCTAACATTGTTTTTGCGAGTGAATGGACCTATTGTTAGCGCCGACACTTTAAATCCGTTTCTTTCAAGGCGTAAGTAAATGACAAGGAAAATTGGCACAAAGGCATTTCATTTCTCAATAAACCTTTTGTGTCTTTATATTAAAGCTTTGTGCCAAAACAATTGAGTAACTTTCGTGCCTAGGACACAAAGAGGACCTTTACTTTTTAAAATGAACCTTAATCTCAATAAAATAAAGTCCAAATAAGCTCGTACACAACCATAACCGTCCCACTGCTAGTTAAAAATCCAGTACCAACATAATCTCTTTTTAAATTCACGCACACATTGGACCAGAGAGAGACACACCGCGGAAGTTATCCCGGTGTAATAACTCAAAGGTACGTGTATAGCTAGGCTATGTCTGTGTAGGCGAGATCTCGCGGATTGTGGGCAACGAGTGGCGCTCTCTGCCGGCGTCCACTAAACAGAGCTGGGAGGAACGCGCCGCGCGCTGCAACGAGGAGACGTCGGCCAGGCTCGCTGAGGAGATGCGCGAGTTGCAGCAACATGTTAGTATTGTAGTCTTATTTATTTTATTTATTATAGATAGGCTCGCGCTTGACCACTATCTCACCTGGTGGTAAGCGATGATGTGGTCGACGATGTAGCACGCTTGCCTAGAAGTAACCTATTCACTCTTGGCTTAAAGACCCCGAGGTTGTAGCTATCGGGAAACACAGGCAGGGAATTCCATTCCGTAGCTGTACGCATATTGAAAGTATTTCCAAAATGTTTAGTGCGTATGGGTGGGATGTTCATGATGTACCGATAACGTCTTGTATTCTTTGATGAAACGGGCTAGGTGGAATTCTCACTCCCCGAAATGTATCACTTATACACGTCTTTGTGGTAAACAGAAGTTGTGTAACATTTTGTTTTGTTTTTAACATGTTTAACGGCTCGCAAAACGATGAAGGAAAACATCGTGAGGAAACTGGCATATCCTAGAACTAAAAGTTCAAAAGCATGTGACAGCCATACTGGGCCCGCGTGGTTGATTATGGCCCATACCCTCTCCCAGAGAGGAGGCCTGTGTCCCAACAGTGGGAATATTATAGGCTATAATATTATTATTCTGTGTTAAATGTTGCTAGCAATATGTATCAAAACTTGTTGCTGAAACATGTTATGCAACTTTTGCTTATCATAAAAAAGGGACTAAGTGAGGTTCCTCATCGATTCTCAATAGTTGCGGTCTTTATTTTTAGTTTTGCTCTGTCAATGTTACTCGAAATCAATAAGAAGTTCCGTAATACAACATTTATAAAATGTGATTCGATACAATTTTAAGTTTTGGTTCTAAAGCCAAAGTCAGCTAAACTAGATGTTACAGCTAGACATATTTTGGATGTTATCGTGGTTTTCAGTATTACTGACGTTCTTAATTGCAATAAATAGTTAAGTCTAGAGACTTAGGTACAAAATAATTTATTAATAAAAGACCTAGGTCTTTTTTTATCCAGTCTTTTGAATATGTTACCTATATTTCTACAAAATTCTTTAAAAAAATCAGGGTTGAACACATATCGACGATCTTATTATCAGATTTTTTAACTCCATTTCGGTACTGTTTACAGGAGCAAGATCAATCTGCCAATAGCCTTTTAAAAAAACAAGACAAAGCAGATTTGTATTATTACTTAACTAGTTGTACTGCGCGGCTTCGCTCCCGTCAACTCATCTATCCTACTAACCTAACGACCCTACCTACCTACTTACCGATTCTATATATCTACCTACCCTACTTACCTAGCTACCTACCCTACCTAGGTAGGGTAACAAAAACTAAGCAAAATTAGGTAGGTAGGGTAGGTAAGAGGTAGGTAGGGTCGGTAGGTTAATAGGATAGGTAGCGTACCTACGCTACCTACCTACTTACCTACCCTACATACCTAATTTTGTTTTGTTTTTAAACCTTTCCTGTATTCTGGCTAACAAAACAAAAAAAGAATTAGCCAAATAGGAGCAGCCGTTCTGAAGTGATGCGCTTACATACATTTCGGCGATGCATTTTTATTTTTGGAGATAGATTCGTTACGACTGGAGTTACGAATTCTGATAACAAGACTGTCGATAAATGCTTATTACGGAATCGTGCAACATGTTCCTTAAAAAACTAAATATCTCTACATAAACCTCATGCATTTTCACAGACTCCGATGGAGACGACGTACGAATGCGCGTGGGACACCTGCGACTATCAGTTCGAGGACCTTGCGGACTGCATGGAGCATTGCATCGGCGATGGAGGTAACAGTAAGTGTCTCCGTTATGTGTACCTATCAACTAGCGGACATTGTGTAATAGATCCTTCGAAAACTCATGCTCATACTAGAAAATTGGTTAAAGAAAGTCGGAGATTTTAAGTTACTTTTATAACTAGCTGTGAAGCTGTCATAATATAGTGTTTTGTAAAAAAGAGGCTATAGTTAAAAGTAAATATTGGAGAACGAAAGTTTCTAATATTTTTCACTGTCAAATAATTTTACATTATCATTTACTATCAAAATAATGTTTACATGTATAAACATTAAGGGTCGCGGATAAATTTCAAAAAAAGTTACCGCGGCCCTGGCTCAAGCAACTGAAGGAACACGGGTGGGTTTTAGTCAGTAAAAGTCTGACACGCCCTCCCGCTTAGCCCAGAGTGGGAGAAGTCATTGGATAATTTCCAGCCAAAAAAAAAAACATTTGTTTACTTCTGAATAATGAAATTTGTAACTTATAAATAAAACACAAATTGAGAAAACGAAAACATGATTTTGTGTTCTCCAAGATCATTATTGGTTCACATATTCTTCATAAGTAGTACTAAACATGTTTTTATCGCATTCATTTTCATACCTACATGTTTTTGTAATTTTTTTAATGCTGCTAGTGATCGGTACATATGTCGAGACCAAGAAACCCAAGCTAGAACGTAAGTAACGTAGCATAGACAAAATGTAGAGTCATAGACAAGATGATAGACAACTGCCAAGGAGTTAAAAATATAGCTTATATCTTTACCCTCTTACAAATAAACGCGGTATAAAGTTATACCAGGTATAACAAAGGTATAACCATATATTTTCATAGGTTTATACTTGGTATAACTTTATACCGCGTTTATTGGTAAGAGGGTTAGAGTTTTGATTAGCTCTGTAAGTAACCTAGCTTGATATTATCATTGTTAGTAGTCATTTCTTGGCAATATTTAATTATCACCTTTTCTATGATACTATACTACTAATTCCATGTGCATGCTATTACGAAAGCTACGTGCGAGTGTTAAAATACAGCCTTTTTATGCGAGACACGAACAATTATTTTTCCTCTACCTGATGAGCTTACTTAATTAAATGCAAATAAGTTCCAAAAGAAATTTATTAGAAACGTTCAGACTAAAAACCACAGACTATATACACACAATCAACCCGCGCTTTTTCGAGAGGGTTACCTCTCGAAAAAGCGCGGGTTCAGTATCATTCTGCCAGTTACATAATGCTATCAAAACTCCACACAAGTCATTTTGTAACTGTTAATATGTAATTTAGTTTTTTTTAAAATTTTTGTTTTATAATCTTGTGTCTATATGAATGATGAATGATGTTTATTTTGAAAGAATTTCTTAAGCAATGTGTTACATAATAGACAAGGTAGTGGAAAAAGAATTTTGGGCAGCGGCCCCTAAGGCCCAGCGCACACCTCTGGAGGCGCGGCGGAGAGCAATTGAAGTCAACAATTTAAATATAAACCTTAACTACCTTGACACATGGTCAATATAAGATCACTGTGTCATGCGCCGCTCGGCTCGTTCTTATTTATCTTTGCCATGACATTTTCAACTTTACAACATAAGAATTAGGGTCTAATTTAAATTGTTATCTTCTCAGTATCTTCGCCGCGCCTCTCCAGGTGTGCGCTGGGCCTAAGGCTCACTTGCGCCAAAGGCTTAACTCGGAGTTAATTGGTAACACGAGGTTAAATAACAAATTTAATATGTCATACATTATATTGGCCGTATTAGCTACTATCTCGGAGTTAGTGAGATAACCCAGGGTGGCGCAAGCGGGTCTATGTAAGTTTAGCATGATTTAATCTATATTTTTATACTGAAGAAGATAAAAAAATATGGATTATATTATGTTCAAACAAACTGTTATTTTCGGTGAGTTGGTTTTGGGTATATATAACAGAAAATTGAATGGAAACTGAACATTAGAGTTTTATCAATTGGTTGAAAGTTTACAGTATTTCAATGATGTGTCGATCCAACTTTGTGTTCAATTTTTACCAGAAAACAACAGATTTGCACATACATAGAATTTAGCTAGAGAAAATCATTTGTTCCAAACAACGTGACTGCATGTTCCCTGAAGCCTAGTGTTGACCCTGGTTGCAGACCAAGAACTAACCTAAGTTAGTATAGCTTAGGGCGGGTTCACCTTAGGTCGGACCAACAGTTTTACCGGAACGAAGGTGTCGGAAGCAAATTGGCATGTGTATTTCAATAGCGCTGTTCACATTAAGGCGACCCGATAAACGCCGACGACACATTTACCGGACATTCAGCCACGATTTCTGTCGGGTCGGATATAATATTGGCATACTGCTTTGTATAGCGCCGTTCACACTTGTCGGCTCGTAGCGTAATACAATATCTGAATCTTGTATTTTGAGCTCTTACGCTTCCTTTAACTTTCGCAAAATCAATCAATGGAACGAATAGACATTCTAAAGTAATTATAGAACTAGCTCATCACTTCTTAAATGACTTATTAACGTTTGAAATGTTCCAACATCATTACGCTCCGCATAGATGGGATGAACCTAATATTTCCTTTTTATTTTTTCTATTTAATAATTTTACTTTTTTTACCACATTACTACAAGAACAGAACGTTGTCATAGTCCATTGTACACAGAAACCAACTAACAACTACTTTGTGGCGAAACAGGCAGCGGTTAACGACCGTGGTGTTCACATTACGTCGGATCGGCAGCTTATAGTGTGAACACCATAACCCGATAGCCGGCCAACGGTTAAATTGTCGGCCCGACCTAATGTGAACCTAGCCTTAGTTTGCATGGCTATGGTAGTTTTTCATACTTCTTCCATAGTTTGCGGTCTGAACAAATGTATGAAAAATTATATCAGCTATATGTCCTAAGGCCCGCCGATAAACTAACTTAGGCCCGCTTTGGCCACCCTGCATAATCTTGCTAACTCTGAGTTAGTAGCTAACACAGGCCCATTATTCTTACACATTAATCTGGTGTTAGCAACTAACTCGAAGTTCAGTTTTTCAATTCGACTTAGCTCTTGGTCTGAAACCGAATAGTCTTAGAAAACGGGTATTGGACTACTTTGTAGAGCATTGCTTCATTTTCAATATACTACCCGTGTACCAAACCATACTACCTTCTCTAACCTTCACCCCTCTCGCCCAACATGTGTGTCGGCAGCCGGCCACGTGCAGCAACACTATCGCGGCACGCTGACCGAGTACCCGTGCGTGTGGCGCAACTGTGCGCGCGTGCGCAAGGGACAGGCGCCCTTCCCCAACCTGCCGCGCCTGTTGCGACATGTGCGCGACTTGCACGTCAACAAGGGCAACGGAAGACTTATGGCCGTGCATGAGCGATCCAGGTAATGTACCAGAAGTAGCTTAACTGTGGTGCGACATGTGCTCGACTTGCGCGCTAACAAGGGCAACGGACGACTCAAGGCCGTGCATGAGCGGTCCAGGTAATGTACCAGAAGTAGCTCAGCTGTGACGCAACTGTGTGCGTGCGCAAGGGACAGGCGCCCTTCCCCAACCTGCCGCGCCTGCTGCGACATGCACGTCAACGAGGGCAACAGACGAGTTATGGCCGTGCATGAGCGATCCAAGTAATGTACCAGAAGTAGCTTAACTGTGGTGCGACATGTGCTCGACTTGCGCGCTAACAAGGGCAACGGACGACTCAAGGCCGTGCATGAGCGGTCCAGGTAATGTACCAGAAGTAGCTTAACTGTGACGCGACATGTGCTCGACTTGCACGCCAACAAGGGCAACGGACAACTCAATGCCGTGCATGAGCGGTACAGGAAATGTACCAGAAGTAGCTTAACTGTGTCGCGACATGTGCGTGACTTGCAAGCCAACAAGGGCAACAGACGACTCAAGGCCGTGCATGAGCGGTCCACGTAATGTACCAGAAGTAGCTTAGCTGTGACGCAACTGTGTGCGTGCACAAAGGACAGACGCCCTTCCCCAACCTGCCGCGCCTGCTGCGACATGTGCGTGACTTGCACGTCAACAAGGGCAGCGGACGACTCATGCCCGTGCATGGGCGCTCCAGGTAATGTACCAGAAGTAGATTAGCTGTGACGCACTGTGTGCGCAAGGGACCGGCGCTCTGCTCCAATCTGCCGACTTGCACGTCAACATGGACGACTCATGGCATTTATAAGCGGACCAAGTATGTACTAGTAATTACTAACTAGGTCAAGTTACCATAACAGCGATAAGCTCACTCAGATAATAAGATTTGGCAACAATCAATTTGTCGAATTCTATCTTGATTTGTCTGGCGTAGTAGCAGTCCAGAGTTTGAATTTGTACCCGGTTGACAGGCTCGCTCCCCATGGGACATGGGACCTAAAACTATAACTGGTAGAATGTGGGTATACTATAAGTGTACCCCTGCCGAACCCTTCATCATTTTAGTATTCCCCAGGCGTGATGTTATGTTCATCCGTTTAGATTCTTTATTCCATTTGTGTTTTGTTACATTTCAGGAACTTCGTGCCGTCCTCGAAGAAGCCGCCGAAACAGTTCAGTTCTAACGTACGCAGTGGTGTGATGTCACCGGGAGGTATGCATCAATTAACTTGTAGTATTTTTATCTACCGCCTGACATAAAGCACAGTCCATTAACGGATTAGGGTCGTGTAGCTGGACTAAAAAACGACCCAGATAGAATTTTTCAACATTTATTAGATAGCAACAGGTCGTGAGGGTAGCCTAGGTTGATGAACTTCAAACTCCGCACTTATTAAACAAAGACGGAAAAGGTACCTCTTTTGGGGTCCTGCAGCGTTATTGCGTAAGTGAATTCTGCAAAGCAAACAAGTCGATTCCTTCAAAGAATTAGAATCATTTCTTTCAACTTTTTCGGTATTGTGAAACTAATTTGGAAAGAGTACAAACATCCTCCTTTGAGTTGAAGTTCATCTACTGCATTATGTTTCATCAAACTCGAACGATTTATTTCCAAATCATTAGGACATAATTTCATTACACAATACCAATAGTGAAGTTTTATCTCGATTCTTTCGCTTTCGTTCATTCTTTACAATCAATTCTACGTCAAAATATTGGTAATGGAAAGGAGCATAACCTTTCCTTTTCAGAGAGTAATTAATTTACGCAATTAGGCTGCTGGTGATGATGTGATGGCCGGCCCGTAAGTACAGCCCGACGTCTCTGGACAGGTTAAAATAAGCGTGTCGGCTGGAAGGACGCCCCTTTTAAACCCTTGAATGCAGATCTACGTGAGACAATGGCTTTTTAATTGTTTCCGTTATTACGGCATACAAGAGGTTAAATCAGTCGCTCGGTGTGCACTGAAGATGAGCACGTATCTTGTGCACTCAGTATTAGTGGGTCCGAAGTTGATACTGTTTACATATTTACTCACTTTTAAGATTATGACATTCCGATTCCACGTACCGGAAGTCGCTGAAATTTGAAACCATTGGTTATCATATTTAACCATTGGTTGAGTTAACTACGGATAAAAAACTGGGCCTAAGTGGATCGATGACCTGGTTAGGTTTATGGGAATCAGCTGTATGCGAGACGCACAGAACCAGTCGATTTGGCGGCACTTGGAGGAATGATCAGCAGTAGGACGGCTTTCGGATGATGACTTTCAGCTGACATGATGAAGATTCTAAGAGTGCTGTGTTCAAATAATTATTTAAAACTCTTGACACCCAACAAATGCTGAGTTAGTAACCCTTTCGTCATGCGCACGTTCAGCGCAATTTTTGATTGTACTTTTTTACTATTCTTCCATTTAACTTTGTCATTGTTGCTGTTGTATTGTGTCTATGTCGAATAAATGTTCTCTATTTATTTCAGCGTCTTTATCGGGTATGTCGCCGCTGGCGCGTAACACGCCATCGCCGGGCGCGGGTGAGGGCACGGCCACCCTGACGGTGGCGCCGCCCGCCGCGCGCCCGCCCCTCGACCCGCTGTTCGTGGCCGCACCGCCCCGCGCGCAGAGGTTGACGCACTCTGAGGCTTATATCAGGTAAAAAAAACATTCTGCCCAGCCTTTTTGCCCAACTATATTGGAGCCAGCTTTCAGTCTAACTGTATGCAGCTTGAATACCTGCATTTGGGAACCGATCACTTTTCCGTTTTTTTTTGTTCGAATTTCATTTTACCGAAAACTATTGACCGACGTCTTTTTTGCTATATGCATTGTTTGACATATTTTCAAATCATCGAAGTATCATGTGGCATATGTTTTATTTTACCGAACTACATTTTACAAAATAACTTTTTGCTTTTGGCCGAAGCCTCTTTTTTTTCATTTTGCATATTTTCACCAAACCGAAACAACATTATAGGGAATATTATTTAGTCACAAATATATAGCCGGTTATTTGGTAGTATTTTCAATTTAAAATTGAAATAGTGTCATAATAAGTCAATATGTTGTGCTACAAAATTTTGTGACAGAAACGAATCGCTGCAAAATCGACTTCACGCAGTCTTGTATGTGTTTACGTATTTATTTCGAATTATCATGCAAATGATTTATTAATAGCTGTCATGTATTAGACATTTTTATTAATTAATTATCTTATAGAATTTGACCAAGAGCGAGCGAAGCGAGCTCGGGAATTTAGGGCACCCCGGTTAGGTAGGTTACTTTAGACCCTGCAGACAGACATAGGCTCCGTCTACAAATTTTTTTTCATGTCTCTGTTATAAACATTTGTATTCGCTTACTGTTTCTCTCTCACTTAGTATTTTGATACGCGTTTAAAAATAAATATTTCGAACAAATGATATTTCGGCTAAGTGTAACTTCGGTAAAAAGTTTTTCAACCAAGTGAAACGTCGGAGTAACGAAAAATATCGAGTTGGTCAACTGAGACAGTGGCAGACGTGACTTCGATGAAGTAAAAAAAAACGAAACGATAATAGTTGAAAAGTTTTAGGTGAAATGAAATTCGGTCAAATGTTTTTCGAACTTATGATAAGTAAACCTGCATTTTGCATGAAGCGGGTGCCTGTCTTCTACAATCCAGTAAGTAGATAACACGATACGCCTTAGCAAGAATAATGTCATATTTTCTGGCTTCTGGCTGGCCGTGACGACTATCAAAGATCTATAAATGACAGCCGGGACCAACAGCAGAACGTGCTTTCCGAAGCAAGCAGCACCTTTACAGATGGTCACCCATCCATGGACCGACTTCGCTAAGACACAGATAATTTATAATACTAGCATACAGGTGCCTCATACCATACAAAGAAACCGTGCCGACGTAACTAATATTTTTATAAGTACTTCGATCGCGTTCGGATCCGTTCCACGGCTATAGATGGTGTAGCAGCGACTTGCAAGTAAAAGGGTTTACTCGGTTCGTGAATATTTTTTTCATTAAATAGTGACGATTTGTTTTATAGTATTTTTTTGCACGTTTTTACAATTTCATTGCAACAAAATGTGTTTTAATACACACAATCGATTGTAATGCTTCAAAAATTTAAAAACGCGCCGTGCTCCATCGTAGACCACATCTTCGCTTACCATCAGGTGAGATAGTGGTCAAGCGCGATAGATTAAAAAAAAAATCTATTGGCATCAATTTTAAATGATCCGTTCAATTAATCTTTGAAATGTGAATTAAGATCCCAATATTCCATAATTTTGTGCTTAGGATAGTTGATTAAACAAAAACATACAATTTTTATGTTCATTTCCAGAAAATTTTAATTTTACACACAATTCAATAACAAATCGGTGCATATCCGCCATCTAGTGAGATTTATTTGAACCAAATTTTATTTCTTAATGCTGGGACCCCGTGGCCAAGCGTAGCGTAACCTTCAATATCGACCCGTGCGGCCGACCGTGTATATACATTTTGATCTCCTATAACACACATAATCTTAACAATTTAACACTCAATTAGTATATCTTTCGAAGTTATTTTGTGCCCGAAAACCATACAAGAAAGCAAAAACTGAACCACTCATTCTTCCACAGGTACATCGAAGGCCTACACTCAGAACAGAAGTACATAACACCATGGGAGAAGTCTCTGACCCCCATGCCAATCAACCCAGACCCCGCACAGTTCAACATGCACAAGATTCCAGCCCACTGGATGACAGAGGAAGCCATCAATGGCTACCTAGCCCAGGACAAAAGCCTCTCAGAGACTGACATACAGAAAATGGATCAGAACTCCAAAATTCTGAAAGGACTTTGTTGTTTGAGAGACTTCATGATGAAAGATGCTTTGCATCTGTCTAAAGTCGTATATGGTAATAATTCTCAAACATAAATGACTAACGAATGTAAAATGCATGTTTGAATATTTTTTGACAAGTAAAAAATGAATTTCTTATATTATATACTTACGTTTTCTATCGAATATTGTTGTTTTGCTTTTTTAGATCTATTGTGTAAGGGCTAGATTATTGTCTAAATCAACTTCGTATAGTTTAAGAGATTTGTGAACACAAGGATCATAATAAAAGTATTAATAAATAATTGTTGTTTTATTTCCAATTATCATCTGCCTCCGGTTATTTGGGGTCGGCTCAACATGTTTTCTACTTCTCCGCTGTCAACCGTCACGCTTTCCATTCACTACCTTTTCTTTCATATTTTTATTAACCCCCGACGGATAAAGAGGGTGTTGTAAGTATGACGCGTGTAGGTATCTGTGCCATCATAGCTCCTAAACGGATGAACCTATTTATGATTTAGTTTTTTTTTTGTTTGAAAGGTGACTTTATCGAGAGTGTTCTTAGCTATATTTGATGAAATTCGGTTAAGCCGTTCAAAAGTTATGCGTATTTTACTCTTTGAATCGTGGCATTTCCGCAAGATATAGCTCTCGCCAAACTTCTTGGCTGCCCTGAAGTTGGCTTTCCGCATGCGCGAGGCACGAAACGGTGCTGTTTTTGTATGATTAAGTTCATTAAAATAAAATAAAAAAATAGTTTTCTCATATTTTAATTATCAGTCATTTATCTCGACGACACGATTGGCGTAGTGGTTGAGCGATCGACTGCTGATCTGCATATCGCGGGTTCGATGCCTGCAGATAGTTGTTCCGGATCTGGGTGTCTTGTGTATGTAAGTTTAAATGTTTGTAAATGCACCCACAATATAGAAAGAAATTCCTAATGTGGGACAAAGACTTAAAAATAAAAAAACAGGTTTCATTAGATTTTTAGGGCCACTTGCACCACAAAATACATTTAATTCCTATAATTGAAGGAGTGCACCAATTGAAACAAAATTTTTAAGACTTTGTATTTTATGTGTACATCTTCCTTTAGATGTCTTAAATATGTAAATATACTCTTAGACAAATTTAAAACTCCCTTATTTGTGTTCTATTTAAATATTTATTTAATACTTCATGCACACAAACCATAATGCCTTAGGCATTTTCTACCAGTCGAAGTTCTACTCCGTTGTAAGCACCCTTTTAAAATAAGGATTGGCCTGCAATGTCAGAGGGTGTCTCGCTCCTTTTCCACATCTTTGCCCAGCAGTGGGACATAATGGGCTAGTTAGAACACTTAAAACACATTCTATTTCTGTCCAAAGTTAATGTTCATTTAAAAGATTTGTGGTGCAAATAAGCCTTCCAACATTTTTACTACTGAAAGTAAATATCAAACCATTGTGGAAAATGTGACATTAACATTATAAAGTCATTATAACATTTTGAATTTATTACAGACAAATATTTATTTGTTGATTCAATATAACAATTTTTTATTGAATCAGGCAGTTGTATTACATCTATGTCTAATAAAACTACAATGTGACTAAGATGTGTTGGATACAATACAGAAAATACATTACAAGAACAGTTTCCTTTTATGTGCTGGACAAATGTTTGAACAAACCTTTCTATGTTTTTGTCAAAGTTTGTCATTATGAATAAATAATTGAGAACACCACAGCATATTTGGAAGCAATTGGTGGAATTGGACGCTTTTTTGACAATTTTTTTAAGAGCTGCATCAGAACTAAACATGCCTTCTATATTTGAATCTGCTGCATTCAATATACTGTGGCATAGTTCTAAAAGAAATTTTTCAATGTCCGGTTTCAACTTTAAAGAAACATCTTCAGCAGTTTGTGGCACTGTACTAACACAATCACTTGTCCATAAGTCGGTTAGTATCCGAATATTCTTGGTATCTGTACTGTTCCAATGGATAATGTCTTTCAATAAGGCATCAAGGTACACTCCACTTTGATTTAAATTTACTAAAGCTTGCACTACTTCTGGATTTAAAGGCGACTTGTGACTGCTACTAAGGTTCATATCCTTTAAATTTCGAATCAAAAATGCATCTAGACTCCTCTCCGTTGAATCAATATTTGTAGGTGTCGTATCTTTAATTATTTGTTCATAAAACTCCAATAATAAAGTAGTAAAGTTTTCATCGACTTTGATATGGTTTTCTGGTTCAAGTTGACACATTTTTCTTATATTCTCTAGTATGGATAGTCGTAGATTGTTGTTAACTTTTGAGTTCCTTTGAGACAAGTTGAGAATTTTTACGAAACTTTTTGCAAGTGCCTTTGCTACGTTCCTGTCGAGCACTGGATTCTCATATGTGAATTGAGGGCATGGTAGGTTATTTGCTGTTATGATTTTCTCTATTAATTGTTTATTCATGATCAAATTCTGTCAAAGTTTATAACATTAACAAAACAACAATATCTCGGCGGTCCGCGGAATAGTTACCGAATACCCGATACCGGTTTCAGCTGTCAAATGTCAAAGAGAAAGATGACGACGTCAGAGTTTAAAAAGCACCACAGATTATATCATATACTAGCAGATTTAAACAAATAAACGCGAATGACACGGTCGTTTCATTCTTGTCTATCCATGTTTTACCTTTTTGATTTAATTTAATAAAATTCTTTAGTAGTTTATTTTCTTATATTTCATATAAAGCAAAATACTACAATTAAACTTTGCTTATAATGAAACTGTTGAGAATATTATTTATCGCTGCCATCTAGTGTGCAATAGGTAGCCTAATTTGACTCTGTTACTTAAAATGTTGCTATTCGACGCTAGGTGGCAGTAGTAAAAGCTGTGTTCACAGTTCATATTATATTTTTAACTTTTAGCATGTTGAACACAAGAAGTGTTAGGCATCGTGTACTTTGCATCCAAAATTTATTTTTGCGCGAGTATTTGTAGTAGTAGTTACATACAAATTGATCATTGTCGCAGCAAAAAAAATGGATTGATCCGACTGACTGCGCTAACAGCTTCGAACTTTTTCCAACTTATTACTTTCATCATCATCATCGTTTCAGCCGAGAGATGTGGCGCTACTGGACATAGCCCTCATTGAGCGTGCATCGCCACGTCGACCAGTCCTGAGCTCTTCGCATTTAGTGGACTCCTGCGGTCAGTCTCATTATCATCATCAACATATCAGCCGAAAGACGTCCACTACTGGACAAAGGCCTCCCTCAAGCGTCGCCACATTGACCGGTCTCGTGCGTCCTGCATCCAGTGGATCACCGTATTCTTCACCAGGTCATCGGTCCACCTGGTGGGAGGCCTTCCAACGCAACGTATTCCAGTTTGCGGTCGCCACTCCAGAACTTTTCTGCCCCATCGGCCATCCGTTCTGCAAGCTATGCGCCCTGCCTACTGGCACTTAAGATTGGCAATTCTTCGGGCTATGTAACCCTGGTTCCCTTGCGGATCTCTTAATTTCTGATTCGATAAAGCAAGGAAACACCGAGCATAGCCCTCTCTATTGCCCTTTGGGTGACTGTAAGCTTTCTGATGAGGCCCATTGTGCGCGACCACGTCTCACAGCGATAGGTCATAACTGGCAACATACACTGGTCATAGAATTTCATCTTGAGACACTGTTGCATAGATAATATAATACTAGCATAACTGTGGTAAGTTGTTCTAGAAGATACCGCGCAACTTCCCGAACGTTGCCCAGCCGAGTCGGATTCGACGGTTGACCTCTTTCTCGCCTCTTTCTCTTTCTCCCTTACGCAACTGGACGTTTGTCCCAGGTAGACATCGTCGTCCACAACTTCGAGTGTAGAGTCTCCGACCTTGATAGGAGTGGGTGTGACATGGGCATTAAACATCACCTTGGTTTTGTCCATGTTCATTCTAAGACCCACTCTTTCGGAAGCTCTACTGAGATCATCGAGCATTGTACTGAGGTCCTCCATTACCACTATATCGTTGGCAAACCGAAGGTGAGTGATGTACTCGCCATTGACGTTGATGCCTAGCCCTCTCCAGTACAGAGCCTTGAAGACATCTTCCATTGCAGCGGTGAACAGTTTCGGAGATATGACGTCTCCCTGTCTCACACCTCGCTGCAGAAAGCTAGGTTCCGAGGTCTGATCCTGAAGTCAAACTGACATGGTGGTGTTTTTGTTCAAATACTTCAACACTTCGATGTACGGTAGTCGATTTGCCACCGTTGGAGACTACAATACAGCCCAAGTCTCGATGGAATCGAAGGCTTTCTCGTAGTCCACAAACGCTAAGCAGAGAGGCAGGTAATTGTATTTTTGGAAATAAAGTTATTTATTTTATTTTATTTATTTTTTAGGTTGTACTCTTCGGTCTTTTGTATAACCTGCCGCAGCCTATGTATGTGATCTACGGTGTTGAAGCCATTACGGCATCCGGCTTGTTCGGGAGGCTGGAAATTGTCAATTCTGTGCGCGAGACGAATCGTGATGACTCTTCAAAACAGCTTGTTGACATAGCTAAGCAGTGAGATGGGCCTATAGTTCTTCAGTAGGGCATTGTCACCCTTCTTGAATAAGAGTACCACCATACCCCTGCACCATGCTTTAGGCGTTTTACCCTCGAGTATGACGGAATCAAACAGTTTCTGAAGGTCCTTAAGTACTGGTTTTATCCCCAGAGGAGTTCTGCTGTAATTATCCGTCATCAACCAGTCCCTAATCTTAATCCTAGCGGCCAGTCTGCCTAATCTTAATCCTTATACTTACGAGTACATGCTACTCAGTTTAAGCCAAAGTGTTTGTTGGTTTGGAAACAACACCATAAAACCATAATTCCGTCTTGTCAGTTTAAGGAGACCTAAAATATGTCAACTGTCTATATTCTTCTTAGACCAGCTACAGCTGGGTACTACCCACCTGTAGTCCAGTGGGTAGCAATCCATCCATCATATAAGTACCTACACAAAACTACCCAATTGGTGGATCCAATGGGGAGCAATAATGAGCCAGATAAGTAATGAGTGTAGGTATGTATTTATTTTTTATCAATGACACTGCCGGATTAAGCCAGTGTGGGAAGCCTGTAGCAAATTCTGCTATGGGTATTTGGATTGGTACCCATAGTAGAATTTGCTACAGTCAGTACATACCACAGATAATATACTAGCATAGCCATAGTAATATTTGAGAATCTTAGGATTTTTAATAGATAGCCCTTTTTTCTGAAACACCTTTTTAGTGCTATTTTTATTGTTGTTTTTAGAGTTCCGTACTCAAAGGGTAAAAACGGGACCCTATTACTAAGACTCCGCGGTCCGACTGTCTGTCTGTCTGTCACCAGGCTGTATATCATGAAGCGTGATAGCTAGACAGTTGAAATTTTCACAGATGATGTATTTCTGTTGCCGCTATAACAACAATTACTAAACACAGAATAAAGTAAATATTTAGGTGGGGCTCCCATACAACAATCGTGTTTTTTTTTTGCCGTTTTTTGCGATAATGGTACGGAACCCTTTGTGCGCGAGTCCCACTCGCACTTGGCCGGTTTTTTTTTATTTTCGAGGTAAGTATAATATATTTCGGAGTTCAGTGTGCTTCTTAGCAAAAGCAATCCCTTAGCTATTTCCTTTGCTTTATGTTCTTTGCAAGTCTTCTCCATCTTTTACGTTGATGATCCCTATTCCGTTTACCACATCTAGGGTACCTACCATTCTGTCAGGTTTTTGCACCATTTTTCCTGGAGGCACCGTAACATCTTAGTGTGGATGTCTGTCAGTCCTATCCTAGTTCTTATAGATGTGTTCCTTTCTCTGTCTTGACTTAGCTAACACTAACTCAAAAAATGCCAAATTGCCAAATGAATGTAACTTTGTTATTGGCGTTTTTTCAGTCGCGTTATTTCCGTTTTGTTGCCTCTCATACAAAAGCCCGGCCTGTTTGTGTCAAACAGCGATGCAAAATGAGTTAAATGCTTCACTTGAATGTAAATTACATACTTACGCGACTCACAACTCACAAAATAACGCTCGTTTGCCCTCACACTTAAGTTCACGTGAGTCATACAAGTTTTATAGATGGATGAAGGTAGGTAGATATAGGTACTTGTATCCAACATCAATTTCCGAACACACCGTGAACTCTAATCTGTTGGGCGAGTGCACTTTGACACGCCTCATACACATAAAACGCTTTCACATACAAACAACGTTGCGTTGAAACATTAAAATATCACGATAACGCAATAAAATTAGTAGCCGAAGCAAAAACAAATTCTGAAAATGCCCCGTAATAACACCAACTAATAGGTGAAAGTAGAATTTACTCGTAAAACCGAGTGTAAATTAAAAAAAAATGAGATCACTCATCAAGATGAATAATAGAAGATTCGGATATCTTAATTAGCATGAATTTACACCGTTATAAAGCGTGTAAGATGAAAAAGGTTAATAATAATTCATCTCGCCATTTCGCCGGTATATTTCGAGACCCGAGTTGGTATTTGTGGGGCCCAGTTAATAAATTATGATCGAGACCTCACATAGAGTGGCTTAACTACGTGGGCCACACCGTTGAAGGCTCCGCCCGAGAGAGAGAGGGGGTATCCTCCTTCTCCGTCCTCCATAAGGCTGTGTGGTAGTCCAACAATGCGTCTCTGCGATATAAAACCCGGAATGTATGTTTACTTACTTAAAGCTCGTTTTTGGTGCAATTTCATTAAGTTTTCTAATTAGAAGCGCTATGTTATACAGCTCCCAACGTAATTTGATTCTTGTCTAAGTAGCGGAACGTAAGTCTGGGCACAGATAATATAATACTAGCATACTAGGATTGTTTTCTACTAGATTTAAATTTTAGCTAAAATTACTACTGAGGTTTGGAGTAGCTTCATGAATATAGTTTTTATATGGCAATGTAGTAAGTAAATGTAAGTTTAATCAGTACGAAAAAACAGTGGCACAGGGGTAACGGCCCCGACTTACGTGTTATAGGTCGTGAGTTCGAACCCAGGCAGGCACTTTGTGTAAATTATTATCATCACCACTGCTCTAAAAACTGTGAAAGAAAACATTGTTAGGAAACCGGCATGTCTTAGAACCAAAATTTCGAAGACATCTGACATCTACTAACACGCACTGGGCCCGCGTGGTGGAGTATAGCCCACTTCTTCTCACAGAGAGGAGGCCTGTGTCACAGCAGTGAGAATATTAAAAGACGAGATGATAATGATGAAGTTGAGTCAGTAAAACTGAAAAGGTTTTCAGTAAAATGTATTATTTTATGACCAATTGATCTTTCCTACTGTGTTGGGCTCGGCTTCCAACCTAAACGGATTCAGCTGAATAAAACCAGTATTTTACTACCTGGAGCCTACCTTTTGTACTTGTACCTGACTTCTTGTATCTGACTAGAACAGTTGATAACTGGGTAACATGTAACACGTTACCCTTTGATAACACTGGTCATTGAGCATTTTCGCCGTAGTACTTTCCGAGCGTTTCCAAAGCTTCCGTCAGCAAGACATGGCCCACCTCCTTGCCACCTGCACCTTGCGGGATTTGAACGTAGCAAATGAAAGAGCTGTCCGAGTAGCTACATACTGGTCGGACAAAATCTGAATGGTTGTATAGTTTGAGTTAATCGACACGAAAGAAGAAGAAGAACACTGGTTATCATACTTTCGGGTTTCAGATGTCAAAATACCTATAACGACTGTCGGTGTCTTCAATTGACAGTCGATCCTCACAGTCTCGATATGAAATGGATGCAAGTCATCCATCTACGCATTGACATAGACAAGCATAGTATATAACCTTATCGGGTGTTAACGATTTGAAAAGAAAATGACGGTAGTTGTGAAATCTTTTTCAGCCTGTTTGTGTCTAGGTCCCAACTAAATAGTATTTGATAAGCATAAAGTTTATTTGAGATTTCTTTTAATAGAGCTTTTTCAGATGTAAGAAACAGTTTATTTACATACGGAGGTCGAACGACGACGGTCTAACAAAACATTGCGCTTGTCCACTCATGCAGAATAATGACCACTCTATGCCCTTACCAGCTATTACTTACCTTCTGCTCCATAGTTTTATTTTATCTGTGTTCTGCTCACCCGGGGCTCTTGATAATTGAGTATTGAGTGTCAAACCTACTTTAGTGCCTTTTTACTGCGAATTCTTAATTCAGATTCAGGTGAAAGTTATCTATCAAAATAACTGTATTCAAAAAGTTCAGACGTAACGGGATTGACACATGCGTCCGATATGTCATGCGATTCATCTTTTACATTCTGGCATTGCCACAATCATAATGATCGCTATTTTTCTAGGCCTTTTTGTCACTAAGCATTAAAAAAAACATATAAATCATCATACTATAGTAATTAAGTACCCGTATATAGTACGGTACTTTAGATAACTACAGTATATCTCACTAGATGGCGCTGCGATGGAGTTCAATAGCAACATTGAAGATGAGATCATTAAATATACATACCAACATACAAGAGTTATTAGAAGAACTATGTTTTGTACTAATAACTTATCCGTGGGAACTATCGAGGCAGTTACTGGTAAGTTTAGTAAAAAGGTTAATATATCAAGTCTATTTATAGAGTTACGTACTGAAGCTATTGCCATCATTAATACCACAGTTGGACATTAGGAGGCTATTTCGTATTGTGTGTACAACTTTAGAGGACGTAATGAACGCCACTGACTCTGCCATTAACGTGGCCGCTAACTGGGCCCTAAATATTTAAAGAGTTTGCCATCGATTCGAAAAGAAGAAGAAAAAAAACCGACTTCTAAAACAAAACACTAAAAAGTGCAAAAATAACTTTCGTTTCGGTAGCCGGTGTCTTTGGTAAGTACTTCTTGTTTTGTCGAATTTAAACAAAAGGTTTTTTGCAAATTTTAGTGTTTTGCTTTAGAAGTCGGTTTATTTTTTGTGAAAAAGGTTTTTATTTCTCTCTTTTTACCCTATAACTAAAAAGTCAGCAAAGTCTATAGTAAGGTACCTTAAGGATTGACAAAATACCCATATTAACTTAATTTATAAATTCGTGCTGTTTGTCGCTAAGGAATTCGGTTGTATGTTCCATATCTTGAAAACTGCTCAACCGATTTTGTTGAAACTTGCACTGTTCCCTAAGTTGCGAATCCAATAAAAAAGAATGATCACGATCCGATAACTATTTTTGGAGAAATGCGTTGACAAACATACACAAATAGCTACCTACAAACAAAAATACATACCTACATACACTTATGAAATTTGGCACACATGTTTAGAAGCCCAATTAGAGTGACATATGTGAATATTTGAACATAGATGAAATAAAAAGAAATGCTGGAAAAGACTGGAAAAAACTAGCGAAGACAAGAAAAACCTGGAAATTGTTGGAGGAGGCCTATTCCCGCCAGGGGCTTTAACTTAATGTAAATAAATTTGTGTACCTAATGTTAAGAAACTCTGTGTATAAGGAAATAAAAAGGTTTAATAATAATGTGAATATTAGCCAATTCCAACAATATTACATGTATGTATGAAACTAGTGTTCTAATTAAAATAGTGTCTATGAAATCTCCCAGAAAAGCTACCCGAAACTTATTTAATAGATTTGATAGCTGCACGGACTGATCGAATATAGGGGCAGTCAGAATTCTGTAACCCTGACAACTAGTCCTTACCAGGAGGTATTATATAGTGGTACCACCTGAAGTTGTGAAGGTGAGATAGAACGTCGATTCATGCAAAATATTGATATTGTGAAGCATCTAGTTTATCTGGAAGTCAATCTCGGTCCCCAACACTGGCAAAGGCTAGACCCCATGCACCCACTTACCCCCACTCATGGTAATAGGAACTATGGGGCTTTAGTCGGTAAAACTTTGACATAACGTCCGTTTCCTAGACGGAAGATATCCATGAAGAATTACTCACAACTATAAGGCCCCAGGCAGATGATAATGTTTTTTTTTTCAAATATTTTCTGAAGAGTCTTCCACTTAGGAACACCGCTTGGCCTCTCAGCCTAGTTGGAAAGTGGCCTCTCAGCCTAGTAGGTGCCAGCACATTATGTATAAGATGAGTCACACGGTAAACGCCCATAAAACTAACTTGTGCGCGGTCCATCATCTTCTATTCTAGTACATAATCATTAGGGTGACCATTCAAAAGTTCTTTGGAGAACAAGCTGAAAATTCTGCGAGGTGAATCTTGAATAGGATAAAAAAATCAGCTGAAAGTTTCAGCAGTCCTGATTGCCTATATTATGTGTAACTTATCATGACATTTATATTTTTTATTAATGGCAAACAAAAAACTGAACTATCTACCTGATGGACCACTTGGGCATAGCCAAAGTGGTTACGGCTTCCTATGCATCTGCAATACCCAGAGGCATAACTTTAGCAATCTATAGTAATAAGTAAGTAACTTAGATTATGTCTCTAGCAAAACTAACACGAATAGGTACTTCATTCCAACGGAACACAGCAAAGCTGCGCTGTTTTGCTTGTTTGGCGGCAGAAATAGAATTAGAACAAATAGATATTATGATTCCCAGAAAAAATATTTCACAATTAGCTCTATCTACATACCTACGAATCCTTTTCTGTGCTAGATTTTTAGGACCCAATAAGACCGAACTCTCTTCACCTTTCAGGAAATATCCTACCAACTACCTAAAGCTTAGCGATCTTAGCCCATCTTTGCCATCGTCAACATGTCCAAATGATTGATAGCGCCCAACGTGACCGCTCCGCCATTATACACACTTATCAAACAAAAGAATTGGCCCCGATGATCGTGCGAAAGGTGACGTCGTGGCCCGATGATTGCCGATCATTACCGGGGATTGCCGAAGTGACGAAATCAACGCACGTGACGATTGCATTAGATCGGTTTCAGCGTAGGTGGTGGATGATTTGATTGATCAATTGATGGTTTTCGCTGAAATGATTAAGGCAAACTTCGGTCTAAGAATTTATTACAATTCAAATGTACCTAAGCCGTTGTGAGCAGTGGTGGCCCAATGGTAACAGCAGCGACTTACAAGTTGTAGGTCGAGGCCTCGAGGGTTCGAACACAAGCAGGCGTTTTACTTAGTGTAAATTATTTCAACACCGCTGCTCTCAAAACAACAAAGGAAAACATCGTGAGGAAACCGGCATGTCTAAGACCCAAAAATTCGAAGATATGTGACACACCAAAACGCACTGGGCCCGCGCGGTGGATTTCGGCTCATTCCCTCTCACAGAGTGGAGGCCTGCACGCAAAACGGACTAAACGGGAGTCTAAGTGCGGAAAAGGGGGTCCATCTATCCTATCTTGGAGAGTCGCTAAGGGCAGTCAGAAACCAGAAAATCGAGTACCAGTCTTGCCAAGGGCTATCGTATTTCCCAGTAACTTGTTTGTGGAGGGCTCTCCATGTAAGTACTGCATTCAGCTTCATCCGGTGAGTCTTCAAGCAGACCCCAACATAATTAGGAAAACCTTTTTCTTAAGCAGTCGCTTAAGAAGCGAACTAAAAAGACGTAAACAAGAAGAAAACCTTGTTGTGCAGTTGGAGGATACATATTCGTCACTTCGCCAGTTGGCTGACCAAAATCAGAAGTATCCTCTGACATCATCATACATAGACTGATAAACACATAACCCTCCTTCGGCAGTCGGGTAAAAAGGCTTGTCAGAGACAAATGATGAGAGAGTGCTCTGATATCCAGACACCATTCCAATGTCTTTACTTAAAAAAATCTTCGAAATCGATCTGAGGATTGTAGCAGGTGGCTTCGTGAAGTTTCTGCCTACGTGTTTATGATCTTCGAAGTCACAAATCATTGTTTTCTTTCTTTCAAAATGTATACCGTTGCTTTTTTGTAAGAAGTTACTGTAGTATTATGTCTCATATTTTAAAATAACGTCTAAAACAGTTAAGTTTTTGAAGTCTGATCAATTGTACACACTTCTTATTCTTTTGTGGTACTTATAAGCCTTTCAGCCTCAAGTTGAAGTTAAAGGTGCCTATAAAATAATTATTAGCACCAATAATAAAACGCATTGTGCGAGGAGTTACGACATAAGCACCTTTGTGATCTCTTAATGTCTTCTTAGATAAGTTCGTTCAATGATGGTAAGTAGACCTCCCAGTCCTGTAAAACATTGATGACTCAGAGCAAGAAAGGTCACAAAGAAACGTTAGAAATTGCATATCAATTGATTTAATTTAATAAACTAATATATAATGAGTTAGCTGTAATTCCAACAAAGGCTTATCTTCTGGCAACTGAAAGCCAGGTGGGTCTATTACTAAGAATAGAATAAAATAAAACCGGCCAAGATCGAGTCGGACTCGCGCACGAAGGGTTCCGTACCATTATCGCAAAAAAACTGCAAAAAAACACGTTTGCTGTATGGGAGCCCCACTTAAATATTTATTTGATTCTGTTTTTAGTATTTGTTGTTATTGCGGCAACAGAAATACATCATCTGTGAAAATTTCAACTGTCTAGCTTTCACGGTTCATGAGATACAGCCTGGTGACAGATGGACAGACAGACAGACAGAAGGACCGCGGAGTCTTAGTAATAGGGTCCCGTTTCTACCCTTTGGGTACGGAACCCTAAAAAACAATTAATTGACATAGACACGACACAACACAATAGCAACAATCACAAAGTAGCAGAGAAGAACACAAGATTATGTAGCTACTTAGCTCTTATAATAAAATACGCTGACCTTTTCAAAGAACAAGGGCGGATTTATATACGTCCCTATTTGGACTGCAGCCTAGGGCTCCGTTGAAACTAAAAAGTCGGAAATAAAACAAAAAATAAAAAAATAAAAATCCCAATAAGTTTGTCACCGCTGCTGGCAGCACATCATAATATTTAATTTATGTAAAGGGGGTTGCGTTGACTGGAAGTCGAGGACGTCACTCGTTCCGGCAGACAGGCAAACTCCAGGGTTTTGCAGGACGATTTATTCAGTAATTTCCAACAGTTATGGATGATTACATACAATAGATAGTTGTATAAACAGTACTTAGGCCTTCCGCCAGCTTCACCATGCCCGCTTGGACGAGGGAGGCGGTAGATGACCTCTAATCCAAAAAAAGTAGGTAACAGCACGAAAACTAGCTAGCCCAAGAGTCCTACGCACTTTTCCAATTAGGATGAAGTGGTTGGTGCACTTGGTTAGAAGTAATCTTAAAGAAATCAATGTTTGTAGCGAGGGTCATTAACTCACGGTAACTCTTAACAGCGAGTTTTAGAAAACAGTTGTAAGCGAACAGCGACATCTAGTATTAATCTTGCGAACTATGTACAATGCAATCAATGATATTAACACAGTTAGTTGGCTACGCATACTTATTGGTAATAGTTTACAGCTTTATACGCAGATGGCGTTAGTGGTAGTAATTAGATCTGTTACAGTCTCCCCCTCAGTCCCCGAAGACGTCTCGGCGAGAGGGACTGGATTGAGAGGAGTTATTGTTTCTTAGGACGTCCACGTCCTCGTCGTGTAGCTGAGGATGATTTGTTGTCGACCACTTTCTTCTTGGGTCGTCCTCTTCTGCGAAGGGGTTGTATAGGCTCTGGCACGGTAGTGTGAGAGTCTATCTTGTATGGAGACAAAGCGGATGCATGATAAAGTCCAACTGATGTTTCAGGATCAGCTGGTGTAGCCAATTGAAAAGATGCGGGTCCATGTTTTTCTTTGATGATATATGGCCCATCTCTGCGGGGTGCAAATTTAGCTGTTACACCCTGTGCTGCTTTACTTATAGGATGCAGGTTAACAAGTACCATGTCTCCTGGTTGGTACAGTGGAAGTTTTCGTCTAAGTTTATCAACATACGTCTTGCGAGTCTCTTCCTTCATTTCCTGTACTTCTCTTGCTTTCATTAGAGTTTCAGCCAACTGAATTAGGGACGGGGTGATCTCCGGTATTAAGTTTTCAGATATCATTATGTTTTTGAAATCGACTTCATTATCCCGTGGGGACCGTAGCTCTCTTCCAAAAGTTAGGTAGGCTGGCGTTCTATCAGTAGCAGAACAATGAGCACTATTCATTGCAAATCGTATTACCGGTAGCAACTCAGACCATCGGTTGTGTTCTCCTCCTTGCACTAATATGGCCAGCTGGGTTTTTAGGTCACGGTTTCTACGTTCCACAGGGTTGGATTCCGGGTGATATAACGGCGTAAAATTATGTTTTATGTTCAGGCTGTAAGTAACCTGTTGCATAACAGCGCTCACAAATTGGGTTCCGTTATCACTAATTAGACGTCTAGGCACTCCATATCTTAGGAACACTTCGTTGATGAGAGTCATAGCGCAGTTTTCCGCGGTCGCAGAGGATAGGGCGAATAGTTCTACCCATCGTGAAGCCACATCTTCCACAATCAATATCCAAGTCTTACCATCTTCAGTGGATGGAAGAGGTCCAAACAAATCAAATGATACTACCTCAAATCGTTGGCTCATAGAAGTAGTTTGAAGGAGTCCCGCCGGTTTTTGGTTAGAAGGCTTATATCGTTGGCATTCTAAACAATTCTTTACATAACTTGCAATGTAACTACGCATTCCACTCCAGTAGTATCTATTGGCAATCTTCTTGAATGTCCTCTCGGCACCGTAATGCCCTGCTAAGGGATCGTCATGGTAAGCACCGAGAACATTTTGCCACTCATGACAAGGTACAACGAGTTGAGCGTCATCTACTTCTGTGTCAGGATGTAGACGGTAAAGCATACCATTATTCATTAGGTAACCTTTGTTACTCCAATAGATGGCTTCCTCGTTGCTGTTTGTTTCTTCTAAGGCGTCTATTATTTTCTTGATCTTGTTATCCTTTATTTGTTCTTCTCGAATTTCCTTGCTACTTCTTGTAGGCATATCTATTTCTACTGCACATAAAGCACAGGCAGAAGAATCCTCACAACATGGTGGTCGAGATAAGGCGTCAGCCACAGTATTTAATCTACCAGGCTGATAGTTGATAACGAGATTGAAGGCTTGAAGTTGTAGGGCCCAGCGGGCTAAACGACCTGTAGGCGATTTCAAATTCATCAACCACTTCAGGGCTTGATGGTCCGTTACTAGAGTCACGGGTGAACCATCGATGTAAGCTCGAAATTTGTTCAATGCCCACACGACGGCTAAAGCTTCGCGCTCAGTAGTGGAGTAGTTTCTTTCTGCTGATGTGAGCAACCTGCTCGCATATTCTACTGGATGTTCCTCGTTCTTCTCCCCCTGGACGAGAACAGCTCCGAGTGCGTAACCGCTGGCATCAGTTTTTATAATATAGGGTTTTGTTTCATCTGCTTGTCGCAATACAGGAGCAGTAGACAAACTGGTTTTCAGTGTAGAATAGGCATCTTCCTGTTCCTTTCTTAGGATTTCTTTCTTAGTCCTTGATAAGTGATAAGGAGGCACCGATATGGGAACGTCACTCTTTGTAACAATACAGTGTTCCCCAAGCAAGGATGGTTGGTTATTACCAATAAAAACATCTTGGTACTCTACTAATAATTTATTTAGTTCGACATCTAAACAACCTATTTCTATATTGGTATCGTGAGTAAATAGTTGCTCGGAGTGGGGAGAGAGCGTAATGTCCGCTTCTTGGATGTTTTTCTCGGCATCCCTCATCATATAATCGGCGAAAGCCGGCACATATCCGTCGAATATCTTTCGCGTTCGCTTTGGTGGCGAAAGTTTCAGCGGTATCAACTTATAGCCGGTGCTGTCAGGTAAGCTAGCCTCTTGTGACACCGTCGCAGCTTTATCGGCAATTTTCGGTGAACTAGTGATACTCACGGCACTACTTTCGAATTGCACGAAATCTTCGTCGTACATTTCAAACGTTCTATGGTCACTGTCCCCATAGTTCCACGTGAATTGTCCAAGGTTCAATACCATTTTTGCTTGCTGTAGAAAGGAGACTCCCAACAAGGTACGGTTGTCTCTTGCCTCAGGAAGTACAATGAAGCGAGCAGAAAATGTACGCCCTTCCAGCATCACTACGACTGTGGTGGATAAGACGCGTTGTGTTTTTCCGACGCCATCGGCCAATGTGACCCGAACCATTTCCTCTTCAAACTTGCTGCCATTCTTAACTAATTGCTTATATAGTTGATAAGAGGCGACATTAGCTTTCGCACACGTGTCTATATAAGCTGTGCCCTTTATCCCATTGACCTCAACAAATACAATGGGCCTCATCTTGATGTCGTATTGGAGGTTAATTGGGCAGAAACTTAGGCCAACCACCTCGGTTTTTGCAGACTCCCTCTTCTTCGTTGAACAGGTTGGGCAACTGGTACGAACAACGCCGGGCGCACCGCATCCATAGCAGGATACTCTAGGTGTCGATGGTGATGGTGCCTGGGTACCTTTTATTTGTGCTTGTGGACCTGGATCTAACTCGACCATACCCGATTCCTTCTCCTTCTTTTGCAATTTCCGGCACTGCTCTGTGCTGTGTCCTGGGAAGTGACAAAACCCACACTTTGGTTTTGGTTGTTTGGACTTCTTAGAAAACGTTGCAGGATCTCCTTCTCTTGACATGCTGCACCATAATTGCTCAATAGCTCGCGCTGCTTTAAGTAGGTCATCGAAAGTGTTTATGGAATGTCGTGGAATTTTCTCCTGGATTCTGTGCTTCAGCTGTCCGTACACCATATCCAGCTGTTGCGCCTCAGTGTGTTCAGGACCTGGGAGCTGAGCCAACAACATGCGTTTATGAGCAATGAAGTTCTCAGTAGGCATTGCAAAATCCTGCCTGACTTGTACTATCTCTTGATAGATTATGTACGCGGGCTTTTTAGGGGCAAACGCGTAACAGAGGCGCTCCTTGAAGTCCTCCCAGGTAGTGACTTGCTGTTTCACTCCCTGCCACCATACTGCAGCTTCTCCCTTCAGTACAAGTGGTATACCAGTAAGTGCCTCTGAGTCACTTATGTTTTCAAGCTTTTTGAAAACACTTGTCGCTGCCAAAAATGCTTCCACCACTTCTGGATTCTTCACTCCATCATATTGAGCGTTACAGGAAGCAAAGGAACCGTGTCTTCCAGGTGACAGTCTAGCCAGAAGTGCTTCAAACTGCGTGTCTGACAGGTTGACAGACATCTCTGCTTGCCTTCTTTTCACTGTAGTCGTAGTGATACGGCCGGAGCGGGTTCTGTATTTCGGCTTGCAGTCGTGCCCACCGTTGGTCGCCAGTTTGTAAAGGGGGTTGCGTTGACTGGAAGTCGAGGACGTCACTCGTTCCGGCAGACAGGCAAACTCCAGGGTTTTGCAGGACGATTTATTCAGTAATTTCCAACAGTTATGGATGATTACATACAATAGATAGTTGTATAAACAGTACTTAGGCCTTCCGCCAGCTTCACCATGCCCGCTTGGACGAGGGAGGCGGTAGATGACCTCTAATCCAAAAAAAGTAGGTAACAGCACGAAAACTAGCTAGCCCAAGAGTCCTACGCACTTTTCCAATTAGGATGAAGTGGTTGGTGCACTTGGTTAGAAGTAATCTTAAAGAAATCAATGTTTGTAGCGAGGGTCATTAACTCACGGTAACTCTTAACAGCGAGTTTTAGAAAACAGTTGTAAGCGAACAGCGACATCTAGTATTAATCTTGCGAACTATGTACAATGCAATCAATGATATTAACACAGTTAGTTGGCTACGCATACTTATTGGTAATAGTTTACAGCTTTATACGCAGATGGCGTTAGTGGTAGTAATTAGATCTGTTACATTTATAAATTATATCTAGTACTTGTTTTTCTCTTTTCAGTTAATTAATTTTTAGCAGTCGGGTTTTTTGTTGTTTTTTTTTTTGAGGAGCTCGTGGCTAAATAATAACAGCCGCACGGGTCGATCATCAAAGTTAAGTAACGCTTGACGAGGTCGGTCCGTGGATGGGTGACCATTTCAACAAGCCGAGTTTCCTCCGTGCCTTGGAAAACACGTTAAGCCGTTGGTCCCGGCTGTCATTTGAAGATCTTTGACAGTCGTTACGGGTAGTCAGAAGCTTGAGATCTGACTGACACCAGTCTTGCCAAGGGGTACCGTGTTACCCAGTTACTGGGTTGTGGAGGTCAGATAGGCAGTCGCTCCATGTAAAACACAGGTACTCAGCTGAATCCGGTTAGACTGGAAGCCGACCCCAATATAGTTGGGAAAATGCTAGGCAGATGATGGGTTTTTTGTTGTTTCCTCAATTTTGTAAAGATACTGTGTGCCAGCTGTACACTCTGGTGCAAGAGCCCGCGAGGATGATGTATATTGCTCTCAGTACTGAGTCCAATCATGAAGACACATCACACATCATCACATCATCAGCCTATTAATGTTCCCACTGTTGGGACACAGGCGTCCTCACTGTGAGAGGGAATGGGCCGTCATCCACCACGCGGGCCCAGTGCGGGTTGGTGGATGTCACATGTCTTCGAATTTTTTGGTTCTAGGACATGCCGGTTTCCTCACGATGTTTTCCTTCACCGAAATGAAGAAGAATAATCATGAAGTATTTTGTTTAAAAACTCAATGTACAGCGTTTCCTCGGGCGTTATTTTATAACCATAAAAATAATTGTGTAGGTAGTTTAATCATTTATCCGATATGAAGTCGCGAATCGACGTCACATATTCAAAATAAACTGTCATTATGATAATAAATGCGATGGACAAACTGCCAATGTTTATAAATTACGTTGCTCTAGGTGTAAAGCGATAAATTATACTGAGAACGTTGCACGGTTACTTTTTTTAACTGGTTAAAATTGCAAATCGGTAAACTGCTTCTGCATTGTGAACAGTGTGACTGTTTCGATCTCTTGATTTATAACAGGGTTTTGATTCGATTGCAAGTAGGAATAACCTATAGGTATACATGCTAATGATAATGAATTAAGTTTAGAATACTGTCCCAATGATTGCTCATTTGGCCCTGCAATAAATATTTGTGAGGTAAATGGTGAGGAACGCAACATTGTCTTAACTTATTCCGTTTTTTCTTTTGGACGACCAGAGTCTGCGCAACATGTCTTCAGCCATACTTCTCTATATAAGTCTTCATCTCAGCTGCCACCCTGTCAGCAGAAAATAAACAGATGTCGACGAAAAAGCCTTTGAACAGAAAACTCCATTCACACGATACAAGTTTCTTGCCTGTGACTTGACTTTGACTTCATGTCCTACGTTCCCTGGATGGGGCAAAGGGTGTCCACACTAGTCCTCCATTGCGATCTGTCTTAAGCTTCACGCTTCACCTCGCTCCACGTCATACCGATGCTCGTCGCTTCCGCCAACACGGTGCGACGCCAGGTTTGACGGAGACGGCTATACTTTCTTTTGCCTTGGGGATTCCAATCCACCGCTTGCTTCAGTGTTTGATTAGAATCCCTTCGCAGCGTATGGCCAATCCAACTCCATTTGCGACGCTTGATCTGGCGGTCGATCGGGCTCTCGTGGCATTGCTCCAACAGCTCTACGTTGGTGATGGTCTCGGGCCAGTAAATGCCGAGTATACGACGAGAATAGCGGTTGACGAATACTTGGATCTGACGTGAGATGTCTTTTGAGACCTTCCACGTTTCGCGCACGTAAAGCAGCACGGATTTGACATTTGATCCGAAGATTTTGAGTTTAATCCTTCAGTTTCCGCGATTGCCAAACAGGTCTCAGCTGCGCGAAGATAGATTATTGTGCTTTGGCAATCCATGTCCTTTTCACTACCTTCTGTTTCTGACACGAGGCTCCCGAGGTAAGTGAACTTGTGGACGCGTTCCACTGCCTCTGTGCCTATCAGCAACGCTGAAGTATTCTTCACACCAGATCTCATCTCTTGGGTCTGCCGGGTGTTTATTTTTAGTCCCGTTTCTGCCGCTGCCTGACTTAAATCTTTCAATTTAGCTTGCACGTCAGAGTGGGTATGACTCAGCAGGCATAGGTTATCGGCCTAATCCAAGTCCTCTAAGACGTTGGATAATCCCCACTTTATCCCACGGCGCTTGTTGTCGAAAATGCGAAGCAAAATCTCGTCAAGAACGACTAAAAAGAGGAGAGTTGAAAGGAGACAGCCTTTGGCGGACACCTGCGTGTACTGCTATATCATCCGAGATGAGGCCGCTGTTATTTTACAGGAATAATTCTTGTATATACTCTCCAAGAGACGGACAATTTTCGGTGGCACTCCGATGTCCAGTAGGCGGAACCAGATGCTGGACCACTTCAGCGTATCAAATGCCTTTTCGGTATCGACAAAATCGACAAAGGTGATATAGATCTCCCTCTGTCATTCTGATGCCTGTTCTAAAATTATACCGAGAGTGTTGATCCGTGCACGAGCGGTTCGCGCAGAAACCAGCCTGCTCTTTGCGTAGGAGAGTATCCATGGCCTTCGATAACCTATCCAGGATAATCTTGCAGAAAACCATCGAGGGAATTGAGAGCAACGTAATACCTCTCCAGTTATCGCATTGACTAAGATCTCCCTTCTTGGGTACAGTTATCAAAAGACCCTTGCTCCATTCGTCCGGAAGCTCTTCGGTGGCCCATATCCTCTCAGTAAGAGGCGTCAGAACGTTGACGGCGGAGGATAAGTCAGCTTGTAGCATTGCCGCAGTTTTCAGGTCGAGACCTGGTGCTTTGCTTGTCTTCAAAGAGAGGACTGCTCTTACAATTTCCGAAGCTGACGGTGGTTCCGTGTCGATGTCGAGAGGCCGGTCTAGAACTGACTTGCAGCGCGTCAGGTGTTGTTGTTGCTGACAAACGGAAGACAACCTTAAAGTGAGTACCCCAGCGTAAGAGCTGCCCTTCCAACGTCACTATGAGCTGACCGTCTTTAGACTTGAGCGGCTTCTTCTTATACTAGCCAAAGTTTTGGTAGCTTTATACAATTCCTTCAGGTTACTGGTTTTTGCAGCTTGTTGAGCACGATCAGCAATATCATCAGCCCACTGCCTCCTATCTTTGCGGGTGCTGCGATAGATTCCTCTGCGTTTCCGTCGGTATTACATGTTAAAGTCGGCTCGCATGGCGTCATTACTAGACTCGACCCAAGCAATCTCAGATGAAGATTTCTTCTGTCTTCGATCAGGCTCCAAGTGTGCTGTGACATCCAGTCTTCGCGAGAATGAGTCGGTTTTTTGTGTCCTAGAACAACGGAGCTGGTTTCTGTATAGGCCACTTTGATGAGTGAGACTCCTCGTCCAATGAGTCCGAACCGGTTTCAAGTCCCGAAAAACGATTACGTAGCTCGAGTTGGAACGTTTTACGGATGCCCGGGTAACGCAGTTTGCTCACGTGGAACCTTCTTCCGATCTTGCCGGGTCCTCCAGCTGCACAGGCTACTGCAACCTCAAGCCGGATTTCTGCAACTACCAGATGGTGATCGCTATCAATATCGGCGCTCCTGCGGTTTATTATAGGACATCGAGCAATGAGGAACGCCATGTGGTGCTAATGGCAAGGTGGTTAATCTGGTTCTTGGTGACTCCATCAGGTGAGTTCCACGTGTGCACTTGTGGTGGTCGCTATGTAATAATAATGTTCCTCCAATGGTCAGGTCGTGGTTCTGGCAAAACTTCGGTTTCGCGAAGGAGAAACCTTCTCGACGTCGCGTCGTCGTTCGCGGCGTTCGAGGCTCGTAAGTCGGTCCACATTAAACGAATTTGTGCTCGGCTCGTGCTCGGCTCGTTTAGCGTAGACCCAGCTTTAAGTTTCGCAATTTTGTTTTTTAACTCAAGTGTTTGTGAATAGTTTTCATCGTCGGATAAGTTCGGTAGACTGTTACTGGTGCCATCTAGCTATATATTGTTGAAACAACAATTGTCTTCGTTGATTGTCGTATCCGACAATGATCGGGAATGAGTTAGAGTCATAGTTTGGGCTGTCTTTCGATTTCGGTACGTGACATTCTCTAAGAATTCCATCGTAATTTTTACCAGACTACCGAAGGAGGGTAATGTGTTTATTAGTCTATGTATGTATGTTTGTTCCTATGTGGCGTTCTAGAGACCAAACGCGTTGGCCGATTTTGATGATTCTTACGTCAATCAATTCGTCTTAACCCTGCGAGTGTCACTGGGGACATTAAAATTGGAAAAAAGAAAAATGGCGGTTTTTGGGCGTCATATTGTGGGGGCCCAAATTTTTTTTTCCAAGCTTATCGTGTGGGGTATCAAAAGAAAGGGTTTTGAGAGGTAATTACAAAAATATATAACACTTATATGTTTAAATGTACCAAATTCTAATAAACAAAATGAAAAAGTTGTAAATAAAAAAATATTTAAAATTAACAAAAACATGCTGCAGTGTGCAGTCGGAGGATACATATGCGCGAGCTGGCTGACCAAAAGCAGATGTATCCTCCGACTGCACAGCATGATTTTCTTCTTGTTTACGTCTTTTTAGTTCGCTTTTTAAGCAGTCAGGTTTTTTGTTATTTTTAAATATATTTTTCATCATACGCCTCCGCATGACCTAGCTTAGGCTTATTTTTTCCCAAACTCGGGTACTTACCTTATAGACTATGGTTTGGATAATTCTGATGATTGGGCAACGCCTTAAGCCTTGTGTGTGTCTTCCTTTTCCCTTTTCCGGGACCACTTCCAAGCTATACAACGCGCGTGTGATCGCGATGCGCTTTGGGTGGCCAGCCCGCAGTAATAACGCCAAACAATGATCTATGGCACCGCGCATGCGCCGACATCGACTGCGCCGTACCCGTGTCTCTATCTAGAACTTTATGGACTATGATTATACCTAGATGTACCTCTAAGTACCTAAGGAATAGTGACTGCCGGGAATGGACGGTCTATACTTCATAAAAGATAGCTTGATCTCTGCGACAGCTGTCAGTATCAATACAGTAACAATAGCGCTTGACAGGCTAACAATAACGTATACGTCAGTTTGACATATGTCGCAGAGATCAAGCTATCTTTTTTATGAAGTGAGGTCTATAGATTTAGCAAAATCACGCCTGAACCATGTCTCTACACTTATTAACAAAAGTTTCAGTGTTATCTTTATGGTGAGTTTTTGACAGATTTGTCACACAAAGTGTGTAAAGCACTTTTTTTTTAAACAATTGCCCCACACTAGGAATTTCTCCTGTATCGTGGGTGCATTTACAAACATATAAATAAACTCACATACACAAACACCCAGAGCCGGAACATCTATCTGTTGGTTAAACAATTTTTTTTTTCCGTGCGGGAATGACTGCAGTGCTGCGACACGCAGCACAGCAGTCAATCACTCAACCACTGCGATAACCGTGCACCCACTCAGTTGAGAGGCCTCTGAAAAGTGTGTAAATTAGTGAAATCAGGGTCCAGTATCATGCAGGTAATAATTATCTACTTACCTAACTGTTAGCCTCTGATATTACCAACAACCGGCAAAACCCAGACTCTTGGGCTGTTACTGGGAAACCCCAACTCAAGGAGAACATATTTGCGATCAAGAACCAGGACCTATGTGGTAGTCAATTCAATAGGTGCCTACCAGTCTGCTATATTCAATTCTACGAATTGACGTCCACTGCTGGACATAGGGCTCTCCCAATCGTCTCATCGACCGGTCCTGTGCTTCTTGCATCCATACATACGCTAACATACCTACAATTATGTAACCCAAGGCAGTGGTGTCTCACCCCATACAAAGAAACCGTGCCGACGTACTGTACTGATTATTTTTTGTACATCGATCGCGTTCGGTTCCGTTCCGTTCCACGGATATAGATGGTGATCTATCTATCGCCGTGGAACGGAACCGAACGCGATCGATTTACAAAAAAATAATCTGTATAATCAAATAAAAAACGCTAGTTACGTCGGCGTGGTTTCTTTGTATGGGATGAGGCATCTGTTTGTATGCTAGTATTATATTATCTGTGCCCAAGGTAAGCCAACTTCCGCTGAACATAAGTAGAATCAAACAGTGCTTTATATTTATGGCTAAAGGCTAATGATTTCTGTGCTTACCCTCCAAGGATCATTACCGTGGTTTGATATCTCATGAATAAATGTAAGAGGGGGTGAAATAAACCTTAATGTTTCGGTATTACCATGGTTTTGCATGTGAAATATGTAAGGAACTGGTAAAACAAAGCGCGCTGTTTGCTTCACCAAACTCATTAGGTTTTCAGTGGAAGCACTGAAATCTTAATGAGTTTGGACTTAGTTTTGTATTCATTGCAAAGGTAATGTTTATTGAGAGTACCTTACTAATTACCTGCTTTTTAGGGTTCCGTACGCAAAGGGTACAAACGGGACCCTATTACTGAGACTCCACGATCCGTCTGTCTGTCTGTCTGTCTGTCTGTCACCAGGTTTTATCTCATGAACTGTGATAGCTAGACAGTTGAAATTTTCACAATACTAATTTCCATTCCCACTCCTTCTCTGTTCATGCAGTACGACTGTGGAACTCACTTCCACCTAAAATCCGTGACTCTAAAAATGTATCTCTATTCAAGAAACAGGTCAAAGAAAATGCATTACCTCTCCACTATCTTGTAATTTGATATATTATTATATTATATGTTGTATGTATTTTATGTTTTATATATGTAGTTAAGGTATATGTGTAATTTCTATATATTTAGTTTAGTTATTATTGTCTATTTTAAGTTTCTTTATTTCTTTCTGCACACTGTGTCTTCGTCTATCATCCAACTTTCCTGTCGCAGGTCTGCTGGAAGAAATTTCTACTGAAATAAGCAGTACCTTTGTGCTCTTCTATCTGTATTCCTACTTTCTCTGTTAATTGTTTTGTGTGTACATAAATAAATATTTCTGTTGCCGCTATACCAACAAATACTAAAAACTGAATAAAATAAATATTTAAGTGGGGCTCCCATACAACAAACGTGATTTTGTTGCCTTTTTTTGCGATAAGGGTACGGAACCCTTCGTGCGCGAGTCCGACTCGCACTTGGCCGGTTTTCTTGACAGGAACATTGCTACGGAAATTTTGGCAACTTGCATCAATCCCTAAAACTACTTGAAGAAAATTCGTCTAGCTTTTTGTATACCTAGGAGCACACCAGGGGAAGTACAATGATTAATTGACACGACCATCTTCCTGCTAACAAGCAGTGCTGATGACGGTTTCAAAGGTATTGGGAATTTGGGATAGATTATGTATTTCTTTTGGGGCAATCCCACCGCACTATTCCTAAACCACTGCTACGCCTGAAAGCCAGAATCAACAGTGGCGACCATCAGAAAAGCGCCGAAGCAATTAAGCTCGACGAAGTCCCGGAGAATGAATTTAACTTGAAATTGAAAATGAAATGTAATTAAGCAGAAAAGAATAGAGGAGGAGTAGGAAAGCAAAAACATAATTTCCACTTCCCTCCATATCAAGCAGGAGACAGAACAAACAACGCCAATAAGCTTAAAGGGTCCTTTACAACTGGGATAACCCCAACTATCTAGCGCTACGGATAAAATTTTACATTAATATTAAATGGGTGAGCTTTTATATTTGATTACAATAAAAAGTTTGGCAAAAACGCTTGAACGCACGGAAATTTCCGTAATAACTCCGGATTCAGCCTGTACATTATCCAACGCAACAAATATTGCGTATAGATTATGTATTATTACATTATGGATTTTCAAACAGTTCATTTCATGCTATCGTGAGCTCTCTGATGACTGCCCCTAGTCACAGTAAAAATATACAAACAGTATGGAAACTACCTACAAACGCTCGAAACGGCACACTCACACAAACATACGCACCGACGAGACCATTCGGGCATTTCTGCAATGCTGTCAGTAGTGCGAGCCGCTTAGGGGTCTCGTCGATGCGCATGTTTGTGTGAGTATGCCGTTTCGAGCGTTTACTGACAGCACTGCAGAAGTCGAATGTCGTGGTGGCCTAGTGGCTAATACCTCGCCTGTCGTGCTTGAGGTTGTGGGTTCGAGTCCGGGCAAGTACCAATGTGACTTTTTTAAATTCATATGTACTTTCTAAGTTTATCTTGGACGTCACAGCCAACGATGAAGGAAAACATCGTGAGGAAACCTGGACTTATATAGTTAATGTAAGTCTGAAATAGCCAAGTCAGAGGCCTGTGGGGTTTCCCAGAGGCGGCTTAATTAACTCTGACACCAGAGGTGGCAACACCTCACACGAAAAAGAAAGAAAAACACTGCAGCCTGAATGGTCTCGTCGATGCGCATGCTTGTGTGAGTGTGCCGTTTCGAGCGTTTGTAGGTAGTTTCCATACTTTTTGTATATTTTTACTGTGACCTAATCCTATTAGCAATTTATATGCTAATAGGAATGTATTTATGTTACTCGACAAAACCAGCAATGTTTTTTCTCAATTGTTAATATAGTCCAAGTTGTTCATAATAATGAGTCTTTATTAAGAATTCCAACTCATCTCTTTTCAAGAATCGCATTAATTCTATTAGACCTTGTATACTATTTTAAGAATGATAGGACATTTGTAACAAACCAGCAGCGATGCTTTTGGTATTGTAAATGTCTGGCGGTGAACACTTAGATATCATCAGCGGGCCGCCTATTTCATGTATCATCATAATCAAATAAGCCCTTTATTTGGTACATAGAACAATTGTCTAATGTCGTTAATATTGAGCAATAATACTTGAACGTGAAATGTCGCTGTTTGCAACATCTGTGAATGTTTCCTAGTCGTGATCAAAATAATGACAGCTTACGCAAATATTAGTATGTACATAATATTATCATTGTTAGTGTACTTCTATAGGGGCAGATATAAATATTACTAAGTCTTGGTTTGATGGGCCAATTTGAACCTAATTTTGTAAGAAAGACGACTATGCTATAATGGTCATCTTATTTCCAAAATGACGATGACTATTGATGTACGGTACCTATAGTAACATACATTTTTATTTTTTGGGTGGGAAATCAAAAAAACCCACCCGTGTTCCTTCACTTGCTTGAGCCAGGGCCGCGGTCGAGGTCGGCCCTCGCAGACCCCTTCAGTTCTGCTGATATCTCTTTGAGGCGCGCGTGGAACACAACGCGCCGTCGACTCGGGCCTGCTGGTCCTTATCGGACGGCGAGCTACCCATTACTCGCGTAACATACCTAGCTAATAAAAGTAGCAAATAAAAAGTTACAGCCCGTTCGAGTTTGTATTTGTGTCCAAAATATTTGAAATTGAAAGTTCCTGGTCCTGGGTGGTCTCCAAATCTATATAAGTTAATCAAAGCAAGGCAGTTTGGGGTTGATTGGAGGACGCAAAGATTCAATGAAAATTTGAATGATTTAAGATTTGTCTGTAAGAGATTGCCTAGTGCGATAAGACCGCCCATTGTACACTTGTTTTTGTAAATGTTTGTCCTGTATGTTTTTGTGGTGAACAATAAATTATATAATAATAAAAAACGCTCGCTCTTGCAATCTACTGTTCTTTTTTACCCGACTGCCGAAGGAGGGTAATGTGTTTATTTATGATTGCTAAACAGTGTTCATTTATTGGTGTTTATGGGATGGCATAACTCTTTGACACAGGACGCTCATTCTTGCTTACTCTCTTTTGATCCTCAATGTTTTTTAAATCTATACAGTAAAGAAAGGTGTACAAAGATTGCCGTGATCTGTCGCTTCTTCCGCTCTCATCATCAGCCTATTAATGTTCCCACTGCTGGAACACAGGCCTCCTCTCTGTGAGAGGGGATGGGCCGTAATCCACCACGCGGGCCCAGTGCGATTTGGTGGATGTCACATGTCTTCAAATTTTTGGTTCTGGAGGAAACCGGCATGTCCTGCCGGTTTCCTCACGATGTTTTCCTTCACCGTTTTTGAGAGCAGTGGTGATGAAATAATTTACACAAAGTAAAGCGCCTGCCTGGGTTCGAACCCACGACCTACAACTTGTAAGTCACGGCCGATACCACTGGGCCACCACTGCTCTCATATCCTGCATAAAAACCTAACACTTGTGAGGCGAGGATATTTTATTTTTATCTCAGGTCACTCTCTCTTGCATCTTACGTTCTGCCAGTTCTGCGTTCTCACAAAGATTTTGCATGGCAACTGATAATTGGTTTACCGCCCCGGGCATACGATAGGCTTAGTCCGCCACTGACCTCTAGGATTCACTGCTTTCTTAACCCATCACCTAATCATTCTCATTTCCTTCTTCCTTATTGAACAAGCAATAAGGATCACACAAATTTTATAAAGGCGAAAGTTTGTGAGTGTGTTTGTTACTTCTTCACGCTTAAACGGCTGGACGGATCTTGTTGAAATTTCGCACGGAGATAGAATTTAATCTGGAATAGCACATAGGATACTTTCTTATCCCAGAATATGTTCCCTTGTGGTAATTTTTGACATACACGCGGGCGAAGCCCCTGGCAGAAGCTAGTGATCTAATAAGGACTTTACGATTACAGTTCATACAAGTTTTACTGCAATTATTAAATACCAATAAATCGTAAGAAAGATGTCCAATCATATCTGACGTCACAGCAGCCATCCAATCAATGTTTACAGCCCCTGAACGACTTTCGAACAATGTAAACTAGTTAGGGCACTCGAAATAATTACGTCTATGAGACATGGAACTTATGAGTAATGTAACCATTTTTTTATATTCGAAACAGGACATTGTCAAAAGTATGACCCTGAACTCGCAGAAAAAAAAAAATCGTTCGAGAAATCATTTGCGAGCGAATGAATGGAACTCACTACCTTTTTTTTTTTTTTTTTTTTTTTTTTTTTTTTTTTTTTTTTTTTTTTGCGTGGAGAAATGCTCATGCATACTGCGCTACCACGGGGAGATAGCGCAGTTATGTGGGACTCTAACCCACTAAAACTCCACGGTGTCCTCCTGTGCCGCTTATGGCGGGAACACGGGTACGCGTTAGCACTCACCGCGAACCCGCCGCGGCTGTCCGTCACCGGACCCTCCTCTGGGGATTACCCCCCATCACCGGCGCACAAGAACACACTGTGCGCCGTGACCACCCCAGGGACCAAACCAGTACATGGGTGCCAGACGACCCCGTGTATGGCACCCTTGGTCCCCTTGTGACGGGTCAAGGTCAATGGCCCCGCCACCTACCATGTTTCGGCCGCAGGGGATAGGGAGAGCGGCCAATGCTATACCGACACTCCTCTTCCCCTGCGGCCCCACCGCGTCCGCCATCAGACGGTGGCGACCCCGTCCAGGCCGCGGAAGGTAGGGAGAGCGGCGCACCGCAATACCGGCACTCCTCTCCCGCCGCGGCCTCCAACCCTCAGCCGTGATATCGTATGGGTTTGGGAGACCCCATACGACATCACGGCCCGCCTCAGTTGCGATGTTGCCCAGGCAGCACCGCAACCTACATGTTGGCCGCTACGTCGTCGGCTTATCGGCAAAAGCCCTGACGAGCGGCCCCTCCTCGGGTTCCTCTTCGCTTCACCGTGGGTGACCAAGCCACGGTTACTGAGCCCCCCCGCCTCGACAATGCGGGAACCCACCGGGGGGGGGAACTCACTACCTGCGTCTGTGTTTCCGAACGCCTACAACCCGAATCTCTTCAAAGTTAGAGTGAACAGGCTTCTTCTGGGTAAACTCACTCCATCGTCGACTCTGTCTCTGTCACCTCTGACCTAGACTAGAGTCAAGAGCAAACCCATCACAAATAAAAAAAAAAAAAAAATTACTAGACTAGAGATAGAGGTAACCAAATATAGGTAAGTATCTAAATGTATGGGGCAATTGACATTTTTTCGTTTTAGGGTTGGCTATGGTAAGAGTTGTTCATAATGATGAGCAATATCAACAAAGACACCTTTTCAAGAATTGCGTTATTTCTGATTACTTTGTTCTTGTTTTTTGGATTTCACCAAAATCGATTAAAACAAAAAGTCTGGTTATTTTCCGATCGTATTTTCAAGGTTCATTTCAAATTCGCTTTCCATGTAAACCTAGTACTTTACAATAGTTCGATCACAGTAAAAATATACAGACAGTATGGAAACTACCTACAAACTCTCGAAACGGCACACTTACACAAACATACGTGACCATTCGTTGCGTCGCAGTGCTCAGTACCTGCAAGTACTGAGCACCGCGACGCAACGAGTGCCCGAGTGGTCTCCTCAGTGCATAAGTTTGTGTGAGTGTGCCGTTTCGAGCGTTTGTAGGTAGTTTTTATACTGTTTGTATATTTTTACTGTGGTTCGATGCTATCGGAGAATCTGTTAAATTTCGTAATAGAGCACATAATGTGTATAATATTTTCTCTGTTATTTGATGATTTTAAGCTTTTATCAGTGTTTACGCTTCTCTACCTAAAAACAGAACAGTTCGGCTTCCCAAAGCTTACTTCGGGGGCACCGGGACGGATAAACACATTACCCTCCTTTGCGTCATGCAGTCGGGTAAAAAAGGGACAGTCCTATTAAAATCGGGAAGTATGGTAACATTACTTATGAGTAGTAATAAAATCGTCATTCGGACTTATTGTTGATTGAGTTGAGAAGTTATTACTGACTAGGAATTTACTACTGGGTTTACTTGTGTTGCTTTTTAAAGAATTTTGGATCTTTTCATTTGGGTATTAGGGTTGATATTCAATCATTCTTCTGCTTTCCCTATTGACACGAAACATACAAGTACTTATATGGGGTAAAAGGATGAAAGTGATCAGTTCAAATGTGTCTGGAATGTGGCACAGGCAAAGGGCATTCTAGTCTACAACTCTGCAGACTCATATAAAGAAAAGGCGTAAAGATTTGCATCCTGTAAAATTTTCTCTTCATGAAATTAAAATCAATTTAATTTCTAAACTCTGGTACTGACAAGTGTTGACAATTTTCTAAAGAAGATACTTTTATTCAAAATAAAGTCTTTGAAAGACGTTAGTAGGTAATTCCAATTTGTTCCGTTCTAATACCAACAACTAATTTATACCACTGGTAGGTATTTGTTTCAACTCATATTTATTTTCTATTCCGAACGAATTACCACTCTGTGGCAGTAGGCAGGGCACATTGGTCGCAGAACGGATGGCCGATGGGGCCTTAAAAGTTCTGGAATGACGACCGCGAACCGGAAGACGATACGTTGGAAGGCTTCCCACTAGGTGGACCGATGACCTGGTTAAGGTTGCGGGAAGGCGCTGGATGCGAGACGCACGGGATCGGTCAATGTGGCGATGCCTGGGGGAGGCCTATGTCCAGCAGTGGACGTCTTTCGGCTGAAATGATGACCACTCTTTAAATAATTAAATTTATTGTGCGTAAGATGAATAAGTACTCACAACTTGAATTTGGTACAGTCAGCCCTCACGTCCTCTTTACGGATACCAAAATCTTATTAGTTTATTTAAGAAAACTTATTCATTTTAAAGCTATGTAGGCACCTCAAAAACATTTATGAGCTGTCATAAATACATTATTATCTACATTCTACAGCCGAAGTCCTCAACAGAATAAAGACAAATATTTCCCTACTAACTGGCTAGTAAACACAATTCTCTTTAACGTAAATACTTTAAAATTATTCCTTTTACATTTTACGTTGGCTGGTGGTCCAGTCGATATTGCCAATTTACATTTTAAAACCAATCCGTACGCAGTAATCCTTGCCTTATTTGCATCAGAAAAGAAAAATGGCGAATGATTGTTATTTGGAAACTACTAAAGATAAAAGGCACGAAGTTAAGCCGTCAAGACGTGTCGTTTCTTTTAAAAAATCCCGTTTAAGTATGTTAATAATTTCATCTTGGTAATTGAGTGGTGCGGGTTTGGCGTAGGGAGGGGAAATAGACGTTGCGGTTATCGATAAATATCCGCAACGTGTGATGTGGATGTGGACAATTATCAGTTGTCATGTCTATTATTTGTTTTTTAAAACTTCATGCAACATGCGGTAAAGGGAGGGGCAGTCTATTTTATTACATAAAAACCTACTTGTATTACCCAATATTTAATTTCTATTGTATTGAAAGTAAGTCAAAATTAGGTTGGTACTCATGCATAATTTAGTTAAGGTATCTATGCTTCAAGTCGACTTTATACTGTACCATGACATAAAAAATAAAATAAAAATGCTATGAAATAAAATTGAGATAGGTACTTCAGTAATGCTTCCATAAATATGTCTACTTGTGAATCAAATTAATGCTAACCGAAGTGTAACGAAACAGCCGAATAAAAAAACAAATTACTTTTCTAATTACTGTTAGATTGGCTACAGCGACGAATATTAAGCGTCGCCGCACCTTTAAAAACGGAAAAGACATTCGATTGAGTTGTCATTGCTACTTGGTTTTTTTTTGCCGCTTACTTATATTTAGCTATGTAGTTAGATAAAATTGAGACTATATGAAGATATTTTTTCTTAAAAAATATAAGGTTTTTATGGTGAAAATATGAACCATACTTAAATTGCTTTACTAAGAACAATGTCTTATTAGTGTCTTATTTTTAACCAGAAAGCCTAGCCTAAGTGACATTTTATTAAAGAAAAATAGAAAGAAATCATTCATTTGCTGATAATTGTTGGTTTGGTTTCCTTTTTGTCCGTATTTATTAGCTGTAAGTCCTACATGTACTAAAATAAATAAAAAAAATCAATAATATAAGTTGGAATATTGGTTGTTGTTGGTTGGTTGGAATTTATTTAAGGTTATTTATTTGGTTGTTTTGTTGGTTCAGAGATAATGATTGCCAAAAAATCCAAAATGTATAAAATTTACGGATGCAGCTACCACTGTTATCCATAGAGGAACTGCCTGTCTGACCTAAAAAAACGCAGAAACTGAGTAACACACTAACACGATACCCCATAGCTAGACTGGCATCAGAATTCCTGAAAGAGAATCTCACCACATTAATTACAAAGCGACTAATCCGCCCATTATTCGACGGTATTGTTATATCGGTGCGCCTGCGCATCTCTATAGGTAATGAGCGTCGTGTGAGGCGCGCGGAGGTGGCGCGATCGATGCTCAAACTTATACATGTACCTATTATGTAGGTACGTAGCGTGTGTTATTGTCCTGTTGGTAGAAAAACTCCCTTTACGCGAATTTATATATAAAGCAGGCATTGTTATGGGTGAAAAAAATGGCTACTGGTTTAGGAATGGTTTATGATCTTTGATAAAAAACGAAGATACTTTCGTGTTCTAATTGCACATGAGGCAGAAGCTCTTTGGTGGTATTTTCTACTGGCCTAAAACGTTGAGGATTACTATAGTTGTGGTCGGATAATATGAATATAATTTGTATGATATGAAAAAATAAAATCTCTATTTAAATTACTGTTTGATTTTCTAATAAGAATAAAGAGCTATTACAACCACAAGTCCACGATCCACGACACATTCACAAAAATACTTAAAACCAACCTGTTTCAAAGCTCTACATCAAAATATTTAACAAGTACACGAAAACTAATTCCCTTTTTATCAAAAGCTAATCGCTCGTTAAGATTTCCGACATCAATCAGCCAATCAGACGAGATTAACAGCGAGCTAACACGTTACGAACATTACGAATGACCTAATTCGGCTCAACCCGTGCGGTCCTCATTTACACTGGCTATAAAACCTCTTTTTGACATATCCGTGGCAAAACCCCTAACTGATATGACCCTTTATAACGTTAAGGTGTTAAGAAAACTGAACCATTACACACTAAAACCAACCTTACCTTGCTAAAATTAAAGTTGGATTTCGAGTGGGAGGGGTATCCCGTTTATTAGACTACAAAGACGCCGCCGGGCCGGCGGTGCCTTTGATGCGGCGGCGTAATTACGTAAGAGCGGGCGCGATGAATGCCTCCGTACGAATGTGCTACAGTCAGGACACCTAGGATTTACATTCACAATGGGCTGTAATTGATTTTTTTATCGCTTATAGAATTGGTTTCTGAAATATTTTCATAATAATGGTCTGGTAAGCTGTCTTTAAAATTTAGAGCTTGGTGGTATTTTTTATTTTGTGAATGAACCACAATTTACCACAGGAAAAGTGTTAAGGGCATTTTTAGGTTATACATTACATACATATTTTCATTTTTTCCTAAAGAAATCTACCAGCAAGCGATGGATTGAAGATTTTTTTATAAGTTATTAACTTATTACAAAAGAAAAACAATGAAGATAAAAACAACAACTTAAAACGTGTACATCGTTTAACCGAATTCTACTAACCGGCATAAAAATACGAAGACAAAATATGAATTCCAATAAATCAGTCTAATTCAAGTCAATCTGATTTATTTGAAAAAATCTTTCAAAATATTTTAAACCAAAACATCATTCAAAGTACCACTCAAAGTCTAGTTAACAACAAAAAAACCTCAAAAGTCAACAAACAGCGTCCACCCTTAATCCTTTAACAAATTCTAACGTAAAACTGCAACATTTCGCCGTATTTAGTCTCCGTTCGTAATTAAAACAATTGTGATTATACTGTGACGAATTAACTACAGTCAACCGGCGGGGCGACGGGGGGCGGGTCACGGGGGCGTGGCCTCGCTACATCAAAGGAGCCGCCGCCGCGCCGCAAAAGGGAATGCTTATTGATGTGCGAGAGAGAGAGGACATAAAACTCTAAAGATAAGAGGGAGATGGATGGTGAGTGTGTTTGTAGTAGTAATCCTTATGAACGGGTTGATTCAAGATTGTGAGAATGGCGGATAGTGCGGTGCTGAGATTGGTATCGATAAAGTGGACTAGTATTTATGGATTTGTGTTATTGCAAAGTATTTGTGTGTTGTTAGCTAAAAGGAAAAAACATTTTTACCCGAATGCCGAAGGAGGCTTATTATTTGTGCCTCGAATAGGAAATGCTGTAAAATAAAAAATAAATTTTAATAAGTAATAAAATAAAAATCCGTGCGAGGCCAAAATGAGTACTTTTAATGATGTTCTGTGATATGAGAGTGCGAAATTGGTCTGAACTGTTTCATTAATGTGATTGGCGGATACCCATTTATGGAACAGTAAAATAGATAAATAAATAACTGATTTGTTGTTTTGTGTAAACCTACTTTGTTATTTAGCAAAATTATTGGTATTTAGCAAACTGTGCTAGTTAGTTAATAGTACAGTTTAGGAAAATTAATAAATTGATGTCAAAGAATGATACAAGCACAGACATAAATCTAACTAGATAACGCAAGTCCCTCCATCTGTATGAAAACCAAGCGTGCCACTTTTTCACACAAAAAAAAAAATCTAATGACAGAAAACATTTCCAATGCCTCGGTCAACTTTTTCTATACAGTCTTTACAGCTCAATATGGCATAAAAAGGCATTTTTCTAGATTTCGGTGGACTTCCGGTGCCGATAAAGTTAAATTAAAAGTTCAAATTACAATCATTTATCGTAACTTTACTCCGTTTTTTGGCACGCGAAGTACATGCAATCGCGTCCTCTAGTTATTATTTATGTATGTGGGTAGAGTTTCTAGGCAATTGACAGGTGGCATGGCTGTACTATTTGACAAAGAAGTGTGAAGTTTTGTATCTAGTTGAGTCTAAATTTGTGATACAATAAGTAATTTGACATATCCAAATTTAGCCTAACTGCCTTTTGTTTTGAAAAAAACAGATTTAAAATGTTTAGTTTGATTTATTGTTTACGTCCACGGACTTTACATTAGAAGTTTATTGTACTTCTCTCTTGTACAAATATTTTTCTGAAAAAGTTACTTTGATAAATTGATAACCTAACCGTACACGTGCGCGGGGTGGCGTGTCCAAAAACCCGTAGATTCTAATTAAAGCACAATGACATCTATCACATTTTCCACCACTAACATCAAACTTATCGACTTATCGATATATCCGCAGCATCCACCCGCGCCGTGTCCCAGCCCTAGCGATAAATCTGTGCCGCTAAAGAAGCTTACGTCATTGACGTATTGTTTATAAATCAAATGCCGCCTCGGATGAAGTCTCCGACAGTATTACCCGACTCAGTTATATTGGACAGTATCGTGCGACAATTTCTTTACTGCCGAGGAAGAAGGTCAGATATACTTAATATCTGGTTTGGCAAACGTTTGATGAGATGGTACAATTATGAAGGGACAACTTAAAGTTTAAACAAAGCAGATGGATAGAATGATGTTTATCCCTCCACCGAGTCATGCGATAGGTTTGGGGATCCCATAAGGCTGGGGTGATATAAGTTCTAAGGGCGCGTCGAATCATGGTTGTAGTAATTGACAAACATTCTACCGATAGACAAGAACATTCATGAAAACCATTTGTTCAAATGTCGGTGAATTAGAACTAAAGTTCGCTGCAGCGCTAAACATTATCTATGTTGTCTAATCAAACTATTAAAACATGCAGCGCTAGATCGGTTATAGAGTTTAGTTTACTCGAGATTAAAACGTCGTAAGCGCCATGAAATTTACAAGTTGAGTTCATGGCGCTTACGCGTTTCGTTCAACATAGTGTAAAGTAAGGTGTACGGATTGCAGTACAGTTCAGTCGAACAGAGTGAGTGCTCGGATCGCCAAATCTAGTGCCTAGTACATATTATTATATACGGATGGATGTAGTATACTAGAGATTGGCTTTCTTAGCAACGTCAAAATAACAGTTAAAGGGTGAAACACAGATGATTAAGATTTATTGAAAAAAAAATTCTGTAAATTCCTTACACCTGTACCACACCGTACCATGACGTGTCAAAACTATAATGGTTTGACTGTGAAAAGGGACAGATGTATACAAGTCAGATACATCTGTCCCTTGCGCACACTGGAGATAACCTTGCTCTATGTGGTTACACCCGTTACCGTATGTCCCGTAGGTCCCGTTATGGTCACACCCGTGGGCTTATCTTTTGCAAGAGCAAATTTTTGCGCAATAATTGCTCTTCAATACAAAAGTATTAGAGTTGTAAAGATACCTACACTGCAGGTAATGCCGACTTTTATGACATAAAGCGTTTGATCGCTATCGTTTTGCTCTGGCAAAAGATACGTAATAAGCCTACCGTATATCTTGGGTGTAACAACTGTTCCGTTATGTTAAAATGCACGATTTGGCAACAGCGCGACCAAAGAGAATCCTCTTTAAAAAAAAAACAGTTTGTAGGTATAGGACAACTATCTCCCTTTGCCAACTTGAAGTTTCTCGACCGTTTTGTGTTATTCTTTGTCCCTACATTAGACAATGCTGTAATCAAGGCCGTCTTAAACTATGATGGGGCCCTTGGGCACACAAGAATGTGGGGCCCTTGGGCACACAAGAATATGGCGCCCTTTTGGAAAGTAAAGAAAGCAAATTATAATAACATTTTTCTACTATGATCTTCTATTTATTATGGGTAATCAAATATATAATATAATATGTAATTAATGATATTAGTATGCCACTGGTTTTTTGGTTACGATTACGATAGTGGTTAGACTTGCTTTTGCCTTAATCTGGTTAAATAAAATCGTCATAATTTTGAATTAAACAAAAATAAGTTTTATTTTTAACCCGGGTGCTCAATGTGCCCGACAAAAATGTTTTGAGAATAAATATGAGAGAAATTGTCGTTTCTTCGGGGCCCCCTGATGATGGGGGCCCTGGGCACGGACCCCGTGTGCCCTTATGGTAAAGACGGCATTGGCTGTAATGCTCCGACTATGTCTTTGAGTTTAAACGATTACAAAGCCCTCTTAAGGGTCTTCTTTGCAATGACCATAAATAAATCTCAGGGTCAGTCATTATGGGTGTCAGGCATAGATTTAAGGAAAGTGCATCTCACGCGGGCAATTCTACGTTGCCTGTTCCAGAGTCAGTACTAGCAGCCTGGTCATTTTGGCACCCGGCAGAAAATCCATCATAGTGGTATACAAAGAAGTGCATAATTAAATTCTAACTTCCTGATGACGACTTTGTTAGCGTAAACTAATTGGAGTACACATATCTCGACTGTAGGTACAGAATAGCGCAAAACTCATAATATCACTCTATCGGAAGATGCTATAATTTATTCTTTGTGAAGTAAACATATACAACATAAACTGGCCAAGTGCGAGTCGGACTCGCGCACGATGGGTTCCGTAACACTATCGCAAAAAAACGGCAAAGAAATCACGTTTGTTTTATGGGAGCCCTACTTAAATATTAATTTAATTCTGTTTTTAGTATTTGTTGTTATAGCGGCAACAAAAATACATCAACTGTGAAAATGCAACTATCAAGCTATCACGGTTCATGAGATACAGACTGGTGACAGACGGACAGACAGACAGACAGACAGACGGATCGTGGAGTCTTAGTAATAGGGTCCCGTTTTTACCCTTTGGGTACGAAACCCTAATTGCTGGTAAGCTCCAAGCACTTGTGTACTACGCTACGACCACGAGGAAGACAAGTTTTCATCTCTATGAATATGTGAATAAGCAAAATTATCATCTCTGTGGCACAGAAAAGCCGCGTATAATCCAGGAAGAGTCATTACACCCGCTCAAAGTTACTGCATGGTGTGTTGTTTTTCATGGATGAGTGCTAACGCGTGCCCGTATCCCCGCCATAAGCGGCACAGGAGGACACCGTGGAGTTGTAGTGGGTTCGAGCCCCACATTAGTGCGCTATCTCCCCGTTGTAGCGCAGTATGCATGAGCATATACCCAGGAAAAAAAATGGTGTGTTGTTTACGCTGGAAGCGTCATCGGGCCGCTACTGTGGTCGATGAGGTTCCAGAGCCTTGATTTATAAAATAAAATTGTTAAAATAAATGTGGTTCCAACAGGATAGAGCAACGGCGCTTACTGCACGATGCACAACCGAAATTCTGAGGGCTGCATTATCCGGCCTTGCTCTGGTCGGTAAGATCGCCTGATTTAAATATTCCAGGCTTCTTTCAGTGGTTTTTTTTTTAAGTCACGAGTCTATTTCAACAAACCTCAGACTCTTGAAGCCCTCAAAGATAATATCCGCCCGAATGTTTATCAATTCTTGTGACGGTGCGGGCGAATCATTTTCTCGACTAAACGGAAAAATAAATTAAGACACTAAATAAACATTATTTATTTATTTATTATTAGGCTTTTCAACACTGAGTACACAGTTACTTTATAAATTTGTACATTTCAAACTTAAGTCTAAGTGCCTCATCACTTAAAGAAAAGCACAGCATGCACTAAATTTTGCGGCTTTATCCAAAAGCAGATCCAAGTACATAATTAAAAAAAAAATACAGGCTTTGAAAATTGGGTGTTAACTTTTGCGCCACTTTGTATTAATTTTCTATCGTGTATATATAGTAGGATTCAGAAATTTAAAGCAAAGTGGTCGTCCACTATTTGTACCTCCCCGTGGAAATCAATCCCACGAGACTTCGATGCTCTAGCTATTAGAACACGACGGCAGTTCAGTTTATGCTCATTTTATATCAATTTACATGTATATTTTATAATTCGATAAAATAATAAAATGGAACAATATTTTTAGTCTAAGCGTACAAAGACGCGGGCGGAGTGCTATGTTTGGATAATAATTTGCAATATCCCGTCAGAACTGCAAAGAACGAAACAGCCAAAATCGCATAGTCCACGCAGGCGAAGCTAAGGGTGGGAAGCTACTTTCAAATAAAAATGACAGAGTTTCATACAAACTTTCATCCCCTATTTAACTCCCTTAGGGGTAGAATTAAAAAAAATCCTTGCTTATGCCTTGTCTACATTATAAAGGAAACCTCTGTGCAAAATTCCAGCTTTTTAGGTGCGAGGATTTGGCCAGGGCGTTGATGAGTAAGTCAGTCAGGACTTTTCTTTTTACCCGACTGTCGAAGGAGGGTAATGTGTTTATCAGTCTATGTATGTATGTATGTATGTATGTATGTATGTATGTATGTATGTATGTATGTATGTTTGTTCCTATGTGGCGTTCTAGAGACCAAACGCGTTGGCCGATTTTGATGATTCTTACGTCAATCGATTTGTCTTAATCCTGCAAGTGTCACTGGCTACATTAAAATAGGAAAAAACTAAAATGGCGGATTTTGGGCGCCATTTTGTGGGGAAAAAAATATATTTTTCTTCCAAACCCATCGTGTGGGGTATCAAAATAAAGGATTTTAAGAGGCGATTTCAAAAATATATACACTTATATGTTTAAATGTACCTAATTCTAAAAAAAAATAACTAAAAAGTTGTAAATAAAAAAAGTTTATTAAAAAAATCAAAAAACCCGATTGCTTAAAAAGCAAACTAAAATGACGTAAACAAGAAGAAAATCATGCTGTGCAGTCGGAAGATACATCTGGTTTTGGTTCGCCAGCTCGCGAATATGTATCCTCCGACAGCACAGCATGATTTTCTTCTTGTTTACGTCTTTTTAGTTTGCTTTTTAAGCAGTCGGGTTTTTTGATTTTTTTAATAAACTTTTTTTTATTTATATAGATATATTGGATTAATTTTAATAATTTGTAAAGAGTCCCCGACGATCGCTTCACTGTCAATCTAATTACCAATTTATAACTGCTAAACAATGATAGCGCTATGGGTTTCTGATTTGTTTCACTGTTCATCCTAAACTTGTTTGTCCGACCCCAAGTAAACGGAAAAGGGCAGGAAAATAATGATGATTATTATTGACGTGTCTATTAAAATGACTGTGTATTTATTTAAATTACAATTAAATTGAAGTTTCGTTACCTATTGATTTTATTTCTATGTAATTAGTAATATGGTTTTCTTAAAGATTTTCAATTATCTAGTCGTGATTAAGGCGAATGGCAACCAGGATTGTAAATTAATTCCAGTATTTTAAAATAAACGCACTCGATATAGAAGATTTTTTTTTATGGCAATCCCACCGCACCATTCCCAAACCACTGCAACTCCTGAAAGCCAGAATCAACAGTGGCGACCACCAGAAAAGCGCCGAGGCAATGAAGCTCGACGAAGTCCCGGAGAATGAATTTAACTGTCTTGGATCCCGCAACGAAATTAATCAGAAAAGAATAACGGAGGAGTAGGAAAAATATAAATACTACTCGTCGTTTTAATATAGAAGACTACTATAAATCCCCTATTTACACAAATTGACGAACCACTGTCAAGTTATTGGGGTATTCCTAGAAGTGCACCCAATTGGAAGCGCACCTCATGAAGCGCATTTAAAGTATTTCTCGAAGCGCATCCATGATGACACAGAGAAGAGGAACCCTTCATTCTATTACGAATGATATCGATAGACGTCATAAAATTCGACTATCTTAATTGTTTAATTATTAAAACTACCAGGAAAGCAGAAATTAACTAGAAGTAGGTGCTTAAGCGAATTACTTCTTACCTCAATATTATAAAAATACAGGTTTTGAAATTTAATCATTTGTTGTTTTGAAAAGTACCAGGGTGACAGATATGAACAGAAAATAGGCGCCTAAACGATCTCACTAAGTTATGCACCAACGATTCAACACAAAGAGGAATGTAAAGTATTCGTTATTATTCACTATATCGATAGAAGTCTTACCCTCTTACAAATAAACGCGGCATAAAGTTATACCAAGTATAAACCTATGAAAATGTATGGTTATTCCTTAGTTATACCTGGTATAACTTTATTCCGCGTTTATTTGTAAGCGGGTTAAAATTCAACTTTCCTATATTTTACCTATAACTATTATATCCTATACCTGTAACTATCACATCACACATCACACATCATCAGCCTATTAATGTTCCCACTGCTGGGACACAGGCCTCCTCTCTGTTAGAGGGAATGGGCCGTAATCCACCACGCGGGCCCAGTGCGGGTTGGTGGATGTCACATGTCTTCGAATTTTTGGTTCTAGGACATGCCGGTTTCCTCACGATGTTTTCCTTCACCGTTTTGAGAGCAGTGGTAATGAAATAATAAAATTTATACAAAGTAAAGCGCCTGCCTGGGCTCGAACCCACGACCTACAACTTGTAAGTCGCGGCCGATACCACTGGGCCACCACTGCTCATGCTGCTGTAACTATCAGGAAAACAGAAACCAGTTGTTTCTGCTATACTACTTAGCTCACTAATGATTGAAGAACACGCTTTAAAATTGTACTATCAAATTTGTTTAACTAAAAGTTCCAGTGCGGCAGAAATGAACACTAAACAGGCACTAACAATTTTTCTGTGTTTGTCTAAAGGATTTAGTGTATGCATATGGCATCCTAAAGTACAAAATACATTCCAATAAGCTCTGTCAGATTGCTAAGCCAGATTTCAACGAAATGTACGGCAATTCTGATCGAAACGATGCGCTCTGGTATGATAATTTCAGCGCGAGGAGTTTTAGTTTGCTATTAGACAAGGTAATAATGATTATTCCACTGTAATCTGGTGATCATAAGGAACATATTAATATGGTTTTCATTACTATTCAGTCATTACAGGGCCTGATGCTACGCTTCAAACAAAATCGATTACATAACTCCTTTAATTGTAGCACCTAAGTACAGCCCATTTAATTAAAATGAATCTCTTAAATGTTTTTGCTAATTGTAGGAATCTTGCTGTCCGATGAATTAGTTCTTTTAACATGCATGACATTGGATATCAAAGGATGATGAAAGAAGTGATGAGATATGAAGAGAATTAAGGCATAACGATATTAGAATGTCGAAGTTTGATTGGCACATGAAGATATATCTAGTGTTTCACTTGAGAAAAAACTATAAGGATGGCAATTATAAATCACCAGTATTATTCTTATTCTTTATTGCACAAAAAATAAAATAAAATAAAGATACAAATACAATGGACAGCTTATGTACAAAGGCGAGCTTAACCCATAATTGGGTTCTCTAACAGCAAACCTCAGTTGTTATTGGAAATTTGCGTATGAGGACAGTGATCCAATTGCACAACAAAATTCCAAGTAAAAAAAAAATATATATAAAAATCGTTGAATATTTAAAATTCTTACATACTAAATAAACTAAACAGATACCTATGTGTAAACATAATACATACTATATAACAATAAAATACATAACTAAAATCTTGCATTCATAAATACATATTTATGCGTCATGTTGATAGGAAATGTTCCCTTATTCTTCTCTTGAAAACCTACAACGAAACGCTATCCCGTATTATCGATTTCAATCTTAATATCTTTTTACGCTACTTGCACCACCCGTCATTAAATGCATTTAAAGCTTCATCTTCTTCAACCGATTGACAGAAATATAAGGATTATTTAAAATGGTTGAGTGCCTCTGTGGTGTGACCTAATTTTATCCAACTGCCCTAGGAGGAAGGTATTTACGTAAGAAAATAAATGTGGATTCATATTTGTTTATGGATACATATCTTAAGGACAAGAAAAAATAATGTCCAAGTAGCTGATATTCTCAACCATAAGTCAAAATAAAGTCATCAATTAAACCATACTTCAACCAATTCCCATACACCTTGCACCATTTCATCAATATCATAATCAGTTACCGGTCACTTAAAAAAATGGCCGCCAAATCACAAAGCAAGAGAGTTCCCTAATTCGATAATTACAAGTTCCGAGCTATTAAATCGAATTATCTATGACATGTTCACATCGCAGGAGAAAAGCTAACTACTCATTACAGCTAATATGACCAGGGTACTAAGACCTGTGAAGATGTTCCGTAAACCTCTCAAGTGGAAGGCGATTTTAGGTGTAAGGGACGCAGGGAAGGTCTTGTTAAGTGGTGCTGCGTTAATAGAAAGAATGCTGAGTCATGGGCCTTCGAGTCGAAGCTTTAAAGTGGTGAAGCTCCTAATAGATTCCCACGATCGCGAATTTGATAAAGATGGGATCTTTTCGTTTGTTTTGTTGGTAGATACTCTTTTGGGTTGATGGGTGTGATTGAGCGGAATTTTGCATGGATCAATATCTTGATGTACTGCGAGACAGTGATTTTGAAGATAATGAATCGTAGGTAAGCAAATGTAGATAGTAGTTGAGGTAAGGGTAAGGTAAGTAGGTATGACAGATTTGTGAAGGGATCTAAAATATCAAACAAAGATTCTAAGCTTAACATAAACAATTAAACATCGCGCTTAGTAAGAAAAAAACGCCATCATTGATGGTAGGTACCTACTTAAGGTAGGTATGGGAAATAACGTCTGTTAAAACTGTCAAATTCATTTGATCTGAGAAAACATGGAAACAGAATTTAAAAAAAATGTTAGATTTGAATCGATGGAGAATATACAAGTAAAGTGGTTACGTGTATATTCTCCATCAATTCTTATCGAACATTTTTTTTTTGGAAATTTCAGAGACTTGCAGACACCTGAGAGCTTTGTCAAAGTGATATGGTATCAGCGATAGCCGTTATCAAAAATGATGGTATCGATTAGCACTACCGAAATCATCATTCCAGCCGAAAGACGTCCACTACTGGGCATAGGCCTTCCCCAAGTGACATTAACCGATCCCGTGCGTCTCGCATCCAGCGCAAATGTCTCGTTCCTTTTTTTATTTTGACATTGTTAAGGCTGGCATACCCTTCAGTAGCAGATTTTAAAACGAGAATCACGTCTAAACAAATAATACTATTTTTTTGGAAAAAATATATGTGACATTAAACTATTTTCTTAATAATTTGATCTATGAAAATTTTGCGATTGATTCGTGTAACATTGTGTAATTAATTTTTAAAGTTATTTCTAACACGGACGAAAAAAAACAGGCCAACTGTGAGTCGGACTCGCGCACGAAGGGTTCCGTACAACTATCGCAAAAAACGGCAAAAATATCACGTTTGTTGTATTGGAGCCCCACTTAAATATTTATTTTAATTGTTGTTATAGCGGCAACAGATATACATCATCTATGAAAATTTCAACTGTCTAGCTATCACAGTTCATGAGATACAGCCTGGTGACAGACGTACAGACAGACAGACGGATCGTGGAGTCTTAGTAATAGCTAGGGTCCCGTTTTTACCCTTTGGGTACGGAACCCTAAAAACGACAATCACACCAAAACCCCCGGGCGTATTTAATATCTAGATTTTGATTCAAGGTTTTTTTTAAAGTCTTAGAATAATAAGGAAAGTAGAAAAAACTACTGAATTTTAAAGTAAATAAATAAATAATAATAATAAATTTTAAAGTTACTGAAGGTCACGCGGGTGTGAAACGAGTGCGCGTTTTGTTTCCTCAAGGTCGTGGGCGACTGTCGTCGTCTTAATGCTGTTAGAATGATACTCTCTCTTTGTCTATCAGAGCCCCTCAGCATACAAACCTAGATTCCAAGACTAAAGTCTTCTAAAGAAGACAATTATATTCATCCATCAATTCACACCCAAATATCTAAACAGCAGATTTGGGCATATTTCACCTCATAATTATACCAGTTGACTTTGCCAACACGTAACATGGCGGTCCTACCATAAATATTCAAATATTGACACAGCACAGGTGTGGCGAGGACGCCATACTTCCCATAGACTATAGAGTGTCACGCCTTCAACAGACACGGCTAATTAAATAATTGCTTTAAATAATTAATCATTGTGTACATTTAGTTATCTTTATTAAAATTATGTGAGAATTTTTGCATTTTTAGGACAGGGTTGGTTAATGGAGGTGATCACTCTATTAGGTTTTGGCTTTTGGCCAAGGCTTTTAGGAATATTGAATATTTTCTGATGACAACTAATGTTGTAGGTGAAGCGGAAAGCAGTAATCCTTTTGTGCTTAGATTCCTATCTAAGCACAAAAGCACTTTCTTGACCTTACTCAAGAACAACTCGATAAACTTGAGCGACTTCAAAATGTTTGTGTAAGGTTCATTTTTGGTTTGCGCTATTTGCGCAAACCAAAAATGAACCTTACACAAACATTTTTGACCATGTTTCCGAATTCCGTGTAAAGCTCAAGTGGTTGCCAATTCGCCTTCGCCGGAATGCTCATATTCTTTCTCTTTTGTACAATGTGCTTTTTACTCCTTCCACCCCTCTTTACCTCAAGGATCGTTTTCAGTTTATCTGCGATTCCCACACGAAATCTCTTAGGTCATCAGAAAACTTGCGACTTAAAATGCCTATGCATTCTACTACATTCTTAGATAAATCATTTACTGTCCAGGCTGCTCGTTTGTGGAATGCATTGCCTGACTCAATTAAACGTTCTCAGTCGTTGCCTGTCTTTTAAAATCTTATAAAGGAACATTACCTGTCTCTGTGATCCTGTGCTTGTTTAAGCTGTATTGTTTTCTTGTTTGTATATTTAGATTATTTTGTATGTATGTATTTGTGTATCTATTTTAGTAGTTTGTTTTTATTTCCTAATTGTACTTAGTATTAACTTGTATGATTTCAAATTTGCACCAAGTGCAACCCCATGTCGTGTCCAGGCTATCTCTATCCATTCAAGGTTGCCTGGAAGAGATCGCGGAGCGCGATAAAGCCGCCTGTTGTATTTTTGTTTTAATTTTTATGTTTTTTTTTGTATTGTTTTATCATGGTGTACAATAAAGTATATATAATTAAAAGCACTTTCTCATGATGAACAGTTGTTACCAAAGTTGGTATGCAAATTCAGCAGCTTTATTGCGTAATTAATTCGGCGAGGTAAAGGGCAAAGAGTATGAAATATCAACCAATCACATGCGAGATGAAAGACTCGATGTGGTTTTCCGGAATCCACATAAAAAAATCAACCAGTCGGTTGATTTTTCATACTCTTTGCCCTTTGCCTTGCCGAATACATTATGCAATAAGGCTGCAGTTGTAGTTCAAATTGGAATTTGGTATGGGCAAACAGACGTTTGTAGGCTACCGGAGATCTCAGGACAGACATTTCTGGCCACTTTTTCATTGCTACACTTTACTTGAGCTAAGTTTTTTTTTTTTTTTTTTTTTTTTTTTTATTTGAGATGGGTTTGCTCTTGACTCTAGTCTAGGTCAGAGGTGACAGAGACAGAGTCGACGATGGAGTGAGTTTACCCAGAAGAAGCCTGTTCACTCTAACTTTGAAGAGATTCGGGTTGAAGGCGTTCGGAAACACGGACGCAGGTAGTGAGTTCCATTCATTCGCTGTGCGCATTATGAAGGATGTCTGGAAGCGCTTGGTGCGAATTGGTGGAATGGCAACAAGGTAAGGATGGTAACTTGCAGTGCGTCTAGATGTCCGATGGTAGAAGGGGGCTGGTGGGATGAGGTCGTGGAGTTCTTGAGCACACTCACCGAAGTACAGTCTGTAGAAGACCGACAAGCAGGCAACTTTGCGGCGATGAGCCAAGCTATGTAGCTTGGCATCCGCCAGTTCAACGTCGCCGATGAGCCTCTTGGCTCTGCGTTCCACTGAGTCAAGCGCGGCAAGCTGATACTTAGCTGAGCCATCCCAAAGGTGGCTGCAATACTCCATGCAGGATCGGACTTGCGCTTTGTAAAGGGTTAAAAGCTGTCCAGGCGTAAAGTATCGCTTCACTCTATTCAGGATGCCCAGTTTTTTGGCCGCAATTTGGGCTTTGTACTCAATGGAGGCGCCGAAGTTGAGATTGGATGTCAACTCCATGCCTAGGAGCTCGAGCCGATCAGTCACAGGAACAGATGTACCCCGAAAAGTAGGAGTATGATCGAAAAGACTCCTTTTAGCGGTAAAAAGACACGCCTGTGTTTTGGTGGCGTTAAAGGAGACCAGATTGTCATCACCCCACTGGGAGACAAGGCTTAAGGTCAAATCTGTCCGCTCCACCATAGCCTCTCTCAAGGAACGAACTTCATCCACGCTGGTTTTTGCGCTGGACAGGTATCTCTCTGAAACAGTACTGTCATCTGCGTACCCAACAATACCAGGCAGAAGTAGGTCATTGATGTGCAGCAGGAAAAGAGTTGCAGAGAGAACAGACCCCTGAGGAACTCCGGCGTCAATAGCCATAAGGTCAGAGGAGCAGCCGTCAATGACTACTCGGATCGACCGTTTGCTGAGGAAGTCTGATATCCAGCTACAAAAACCAGCGGGGATGCCATACGCAGGAAGCTTACTGAGTAGACTCGCGTGCCAGACCCTGTCAAAGGCCTTCGAGATATCAAGCGACACAGCAAGTGCTTCGCCGTGTCTCTCGATGGCTTCGCCCCAGCAGTGCGTGACATACACAAGAAGATCACCAGTTGACCGTCCCCGGCGAAAGCCATACTGACGGTCACTGAGGAGATTATTGTCTTCAAGGTACGTCAGCAACTTACTGTTGAGTACCCTTTCCATAACTTTGGACAAAATGGAGGTAATGGCGATTGGACGGTAATGAGCAGGGTCTGCACGGTTGCCTTTTTTGGGCACTGGTTGCACATTTGCAAGCTTCCAGGATTTCGGCACCATTCTTTTTACAAGAGAGAGGCGGAACAAGCGTGTCAATACAGGAGACAGTTCAGGCGCACACTGCCTCAGCACTCTCGCCGGAATGCCGTCAGGGCCGCTGGCCTTGTTCACGTCTAGACTGCACAATACTCTCCGGACCTCTCTAGTGTGCACAGCGATCTCCGGCATCGAAGAGTCACAATGAGGTACAGTAGGTGGTTGCTTGGAGCCAGCGTCCAGACGTGAATTGCTAGCAAAGAGAGATGCAAATAAATTTGCTTTCTCACTCGCAGAGTGAGCCAGCGACCCATCAGGTTTCAGCATTGGAGGTAATGTGGGACGACAGAAATTCGTTTCAATCGCTTTAGACAGGGACCAAAACTGTTTACTACCCGGAGGGTGTGATGCCAGCTTGGCCCCAATACGCCCAATATGGTCAAAACGTGCCCGACGCAGAACCCGCTTGCAGAACTTGGCGGCAGAATTAAAGGCTCTTTTCCTCGCGCGAACCCTACGTGCTCTAAGTTTGCGGTCGCGGGCCCCGACCCAGGCTTTATAGGCAGACTCTTTTCGGGCCTCTGCGTGGGCGCATTCTGCATTATACCAAGGTCGGGATTTGTGACCGAGCGGTATGTCGGAGAATGGAATGAAATAATCCATTCCCTGTCGAATCACATCCCCAACCGCGTCCGCACAGCTCGAGGGGTCACCCGAGGAGAAGCACACATGCCGCCAAGGATAAGACGCAAAAAAGTGCCGCATCTCGTCCCAGTCTGCTGACTCGTATCGCCATACTCGTCTCGTGCCTCTAGGACTGTCATCTGGAGGAGAGCAAGTCGACACGGATTTCACCAGACAGTGGTCAGACGTTCCCAGCGGGGCTGAGACCGACACCGAATGACTGTCCGGATCAGTTGTCAGCAGAAGGTCTAAGCAATTGGGTGTATGGCCGTCAACATCCGGTACCCGCGTTGCCACATTCACCAGCTGGGTTAGATCTAGCGATAGAGAAAACTTGCGCGCCTCCAACCCGGCATGGTCAGTTTTCCGGTACGGGTACAACCACTCTTTATGATGGGCGTTAAAGTCCCCCAGAAAATTAAGCTTCGCTGTTGGGTACCGTTGCTGGGCCATGTCAGCCGACTCCACGAGGAAATTAAAAAGCGCTGTCGTCTCCTGGTCACCGGTGTGGGATCGATAGACGCCGATGTAGAGAGACTTCTCCACGCCAGTGTCCACAAGTAGCCATATGGCAGAAAACCCCGATTTCTCAAAGCAACGGAGACGACGACAACAAATGTCATCGCGGACGTACACACAGACCCCTGCTTGCTTCTTGAACTTGTGTTCAAGAGAGTAACCCGGGTAGTTGAGGTACGCCACGTCCGACGGGGTTGTTATCTTCGTCTCCGTTAGGAAAAACAGGTGCGGCTTCTCGGTCTCAAGGTGGTGGTGGACCGGATCGAGATTAGAGTGCAGCCCCCTGATGTTAGTGAGGTGCACTTTTAGTGGGAGGAAGTGCAGCCGTTGTTTCACCATATTCTTCTTTGCTTTCTTCATATTAAAGTTAAAGAGTTTGCTGGGGAAGAAGTCGAACTGTCGAGGCGATGCTCAGTGAACCAAGTGGAACACTGGAGCTAACCCAACCTATGGGGAACTCATCTGGAGACTGCGGGGACGCCCGAACCCCCCCGGATATGGCCACCGGGTCCTCCCATCCAGTCGCCAGCTGGCACGGTGGAGCATACCGGGATTTTTCGCGAGTTGGCGGGGCAGCCTTTGGCACGTGGCTGGCGTGCTACTTGGGCCCCCTACTGACTGCGGTCGGCCAACGGCTGGCACCGTGCTTCGGATCCCGCTACCCTCCAAAATGAGCTACCCGGCAAGTTTTGCCCAGAGACCAAGACCTGTTCTGAACAGCGCAACTAACATCCTCCTTCTCCCCCAAAGGCACTGGCACTCCCACACACCGACGGAACACAGCAAGCTGTTTGGCGCCGGACTCCGGTGGGATGGTGGTCGCGAGCCAGGCGGCCCCTTGCGGAGCCTACCACCGCTTAAGTGGGATCGTTCAGCCGTACCACAGGCAAGCCTGTGGTGCCGTTGCCCGGGATGGACCGCTAGGAGGTAGATCCCATACCCACCCCTAAAAGTTACTGTGAGTTGGAGCCTATGATGGCGTTAGTCTCTTCAAAATTATCACCAATTCACCAGTCTATTTGAATGCACAGACGAAAGGTGATGAAGAAGAGAGAAGAGATTTAAAGGAAATTCACTGTTTGAACAATTCGTTTGATCTACACAAATAACGCAATTAATTTTCAATGTTATTGAGTTGTCGCAGTTAAAAGCACTGCAGGCAGGCCTGGCGGGCGGGTAGCTCGCCAGCCGTCGCTCCGTGCGGACGTCTCGCTGCTCGTCGCCCCACCGCGCTCTCCGGCGCCCCCACTCTCCGTCTCGTCGCGCCCCTCTGCGTGACGTCACTGCGGTCGTCGCGTCTTCGCACGCCGCTCCAAAGGTGTCGCTACTAGTAACTTTGGTTACTAGTAGTGGCAGCTCAAATCCACATCTTGTGTGGTCCCTGGCGGGAAACCTAGCGGTGCTAACAAGCCAGTGAGGGTGTGCCCCAAGCACCCGCCAAGTCCCATAAGGACACGGCAGTCATTGGAGTCGGGAGCGGGATCAGTTGGCCTTGGTAGATAGCCTAGTCAACCCCCGCTTCGTTCCCACAGCTTACACCTGGCACGGTCGGGTGTTTTCTATCCCGACGTACCAGACTTTTGGTACACAGTGGTGGGTGGCCCACCTTCGGTGGGTTTACCGGTACCTTAGGGCCCTGCCACCCAATAAGATTGGTGGCAGGTAAACAAGCTTAGGGCTCACTAGATACTCACCTCCCAGTCTAACCCGACTGGGAGTGTAGGATTGCACACATCCCCGGGCCTGTCCACCCGGGGAATATCTCACTCCCTTTTCCTTCACTTGTACTGGCTCTATCAATAGCGAGACAGGATGCATCCTGTCGAAGCATTGATAGAGCTCGTCAAGGACGCGTTGTCGGACGATCCCAGTCCGGTCAGCGTGAATAAGCAAAGGCTTAATTTCATCCTCCATAAGCTTGCTACATGCCCCCCCCCTCCTCCCATACCCGCCCCGGAGTCCATGTCTATCGGCATCCCGGCGCCCGCCCCCGTTTCGGCGCTTGCGCCCACTAAACCCCCAACTCTCAAATTTCCTATTAATTTCTCGGAAAATCCTGCCTCCCCGAACGTTGACAGTCCACTCGTCGACGAACCCATGTCCGGTGATGATCACGGTAAAGATGATTCCGATGATTATGTCACTACTGATGACGCCTCCGCCGATTCCTCCTCAGAAAGCTGTCAAGCTACCTCTGAGGGGAAGAGGAAGAGGAAGAAGGGCAAGTCCCACCCCAAAGCCACCAAGCCCAAAAAGGTCGCTTCGACCAACCCTCCAACTCTGCCGTCCACCTCCTCCTCCGACGTGCAGCCCACCCCTGTCACCGCTTCCCAGCGGTCTAGGCGCTCAGATCGCTCCCCAGCCCCCAGGAGTCGCTCCCGTAGTCCCCTAACTCAGGCCGACGCTTCCCCAATGTCGAGCCGCGACCCCAGTCCTGCTGCTATTCCCAAGAAGCAGAAATGCCCTCCTATCTTCCTCCACGATAAGGCCAAGTGGACAGAAGTTTCTAAAATTTGCGATGAACGCAAAATCAAATTTCTTAGTGCCACCGCTTGCCAGGTGGGCATTAAAATCCTACTCCCGACCCCTACTGATTTCAGGAACCTTACCAGGCTCCTAAAAACCTTGAGGATAGAGTTCCATACTTATTCTCTCCCATCGGAAGCGCCCACCCGTGTGGTTATCCGGCGCATTCCGAAGGAAATCCCGGGGAAAACGGGGATTCCGTTGAAATTTATGCGGATCTCGCCGCACAAAAAGTCCCTGTCAATGCCGTCCACCGCATGCGTAAAGCTAGAGGTGGACAGGAATACGACATGGTAATGGTCGAGTGCGACCCTGCCGAGTCCTATAACCCTATCTTCAAAATCAAAACCCTATGCTCCCTTTCAGGGTTCTCCATAGAGAAACCTTACCGTCCCTTTGTCGTTGGTCAGTGTCACAACTGCCAACAATATGGCCATAGCCAAAAACACTGTTTTGTCCGCCCCAGGTGCGTTAAGTGCCGAGGGGATCACGGCACAAAAGAGTGCACCCGTCCCAAAAACCCTGCCGAATGCACGGAGCCTCCCAGCTGCGTGCTATGTGACCAAGTCGGTCACACGGCAAACTACAAGGGTTGTCCTAAAGCCCCCAAAGTTGCGCCTAGATTGGCCAAAATCCATGCTGAGCGTCAAGCACGCCAAGCTCCCTCGACTAAACCCCCTCCCCGGCTAGCCCCTCAGAGGGCTTCGCCATGGGGCAAGCTCAACCACCAAAATGTGGCTCCCCAGACCGTCCAACAGCTTCCAGGCTTGATGGATCATCCCATTCCGGCCCCTCAGGCATCCATAGCCCCCATGCCCGCTCAAAGCCGACAGGAGGCTCCCACCTCTGCCGCTGCTAAGAGCCCGTTTCTATCCACGCCCAAACCCAGACGCTGCGTATCTGATACCATCATCAGTGCGTACAAAATCTGGATGACGGACGAGGCCAGATCGCTGGCTGCCGAGATCAATAGGATCGAGGCAGCCGGGGATATGACCCAAGCCCAGTCCAATGACCTCTTCAAACGGTACCCTAACATAACCGAGGAGCTAGACAGCCTCGTTTATAGAAACGGTCAATGGGTGCGCATTTAAGTCGCACCTACACCGTTTCTAACCAAGTTTCGCCAATTGAGGCTCACCTCTGACCCCTCACGATCTCTACTCTGCTCCTTAAGAGCCTAGGGAGTAGAATATACAAACGTAAAAATACAAACCGATTCGTCAGTCCTCGCCGCCGAGGCTCGTCGCGTATCCCTTCAATTAAAATCTTGCCAGCCCGCGTAGCTGAGCATTAGTTAATTTATTAGATATGAAATAGAGTTTCTTGTCCGTTCTTCTCCACGTAGGCTTATTCCGAACGGATGGTAGAATCACTTGTCAAGATCCAGCTTTTGCTTGTCCCCCCAGCGACGGCCCTGAGCCGAGGTCCGACCCCAACTGGGGTAGCCCTCAGCGTTGTCGCTTAGGTTTAGTAATTTTTTGCCTAGCTGGAGGCTATATAGCTTAGTCTCCGTAGGAAAGTCCGGTTAAGCAGCTACCAGTCATTCTGACTGAGCTGTGAGACGCCCCGCAGAAAAAAAAAAAAAAAAAAAAAAAAGCCTGGCGGGCGAGCACGGCCTACCGTGACAGGCTTGAGTCACACATTTTTATTAAATTTTGGGAGCAAAAAACGTGGTAAAATGCGTGACTCAAGCCTATCAAAGAGACCGTGCTCGCCCGGCTGAAATAGCCACTGATAAATATTAAGATAAATTAGAATAACGGTAAAAGGATGATATCAATAACAATTAAAGAAAATTATAATACAAATCAAAAACACGAGGATCAGGTGGGCAGCCAGCTCGCGAATATGTATCCTCCGACTGCACACATGATTTTCTTCTTGTTTACCATTTTTCTTTTTAGTTCGTTTCATATGCATTCAGGTTTTTCATTTTACAATTAACTTTTTTTATTTAAGAACAACTTTTTAGTTATCATTTTTTTTTCGTATTACTTTTATACATATAAGTGGTATACGTTTTTGTAATTCCACCTCTTAAAACCCTTCATTTTGATACCCCACTCAATGAGTTTGGAAGTTAATAAAAATTGGGACCCACACAATATGGCGCCCATAATCCACCATGTATGTTTTTCTTTTACGTCATCTGTTTAAGAACACATAAGCGGTCAAGACGAAGATAAGTCCGTCTATACTGTGATTTTTAATTTCGTGGACTAAACTGACAGCTGCTATTGACTTTATTTTTTTTAAATGCTGCAAGCGCGGAGCATAGTGTTGTAGGTAAGGCTCAATCATAAGTGATTCATCGAATCGATGTGACATGACTCCTGAATTTATTTTTACTAATTGGTGTAAATAAATGTTTTATGAATATATACGTAATATATTTAAATATAACAGTATTCATACACATAGTACATGAACTTTTATTGTGTTAAATATGAAATCAACAATAAAATAAATGCGATCGATAAAATGAAGTCTGACATAAATGACTAGAAACTTTATTAAGGGCCGCTAGTTTTTTTTTGCCTTGATGTAGTTTCATTTTCGATCTACTTCGATTTTCGATTAACTTTCGATCACTCAGGATAGTTAGGGTACGACACTATTTTTATGGGACGATAATGTGACAACCCCCCAATTGTCAGTTTAGTCCACGAAATTAAAAATCACATTATAGCAGTTTGAAAGATATGAAGTATTATAGAATATTACAAGATACGCGCGAAAAACATAACCCTTTCCTTGCAGCCGGGTTCAACATCATAGCTTTATAAAGTAGGTACCTATGCTAAGTTCAGCAATTAAACAGAAGTCATAATGCCACAATAATCCTCGATGATTTGAATATTATGAACACATTTCGTACCTCTGTAAATAGCCCCGAAGTTTTTTATCATAATTAAGAATATCTAAGTTTTTATTAAAGTTGTCTAAGGTCACATGTTGTTTCTTAATTATATTTTCGGGTTTTTAAAGTTGCTGTCGTAAATGAGTTTGTTTTTTTTTTCCTTTTTTAGTAAGAACAAAATTCTTAATAATTAATTACGATCTAGCCTAAAAGACTAATAAGCAATGTAACTCTAACCTAATATTTTACATTATAGATAATGTTAAAACTAAGAATAGTGTCCATTTGCACTTTTACACAAGTCCGTAGCACTTTCTTAGAGTCTGATATAATTTATAAAAACACTATGTTCATGTGTTATATGTATAGCACAGCGTTGTCACTATTATTCATTCACTTTGTACACTACACTAATACAAAAAGTTTAGTTCTTTTTAGCCTACGCACTAAGTCTGTATTGTCTAGCAGCTGGATAGCCTCAACATTCACGTGTCGATGAAGTCTGTGTTCGTGGGCTTCAGCAAATTTTTGGATGATGGTTTTGACGAATTCCGTTTTAAGATCACGGTGAAGATCGTCATTTCTTATGTCTACGGCTACACACAGGGATAGATTAGTAGTTCAACAATGCAAATAATTTTATTTTGAAAATATACCCACATTTAGTAGTTTTTTCATGGCTCCCAAAGGACTGTTTATAAAATTTCGCTCGCTCGTTTTCGTCCTAAATCATCATCCATTTCGCTACACACTTGCAAAAGTGCTAATTCGTACGCGAACTAGCTTCTTACTGCTCATCACAGCATCTATCTCTTTCGCACGTGTTGTCGGATGAGATAGCAGGCATTTTAACCCCGCGAACAAAATAGTTCGTGCCGTCGACTAACGCAACCTTAATTCAGAAATTTAGGGTATTTTACTTTGAGATTTCAGTCAGTGAGACCTCCCAAAAATCCGTTAAAAATCAAGCAAACCCACACGCCAAGTTATACCGTAACAGTTGCGAGTCCAAACCATTAGATTCAGTGCGGATTCGAGGCACGCCCCGTAGCGGACCGTTCCGTAATTAGCGATCATTTATCTTAGCGCCTCTGTCGAAACTGTGTCGTTCAACGAAAACATTTTAAAATATGCCATAATTAGGGTACCATTTGATTAATTTGACCACAGGATTCGGTGTTGCCAGGTTTTGATGGTTATATAACCATGGAAGTAGTAAGTACTAATTTGAAAGTTGGTTGCATAAATTTCAGATTCGGAAAAGGTGCTTTTCAGATTAAAGGTGCATACAAAAAAAAATTCAAAGAGAACCGTTTCTTATTTTGGACCAACGATGTGACAGAGCCAAAAACAATAACTAGTTTTATTGTTTCCCTATCAAAAACATACATTCATACATCCAAATATAACATAACATCACGCCTGTATTCCCCGAAGGACTATGCAGAGTTGGTCCTATATTTCTCCCACATTTCACCCGTTAAGTCCCATCTAAAAGACAGTCAGCCTATTGCCATAAACCGGGCACATTAAATTCCTGTCAAAACACCGAAGCCCTTCAAAAAATCACCCACCATAAACGGTAATTAAATCACCTGGCAACACTAATAAAACTAAGTTCTTCATACGTCAAGTTTTGACCGTTTGAAGGTGTGAATTAGACGATTTTTCTCCTTGATAAAGGTTGACGGATGGACGGAAAATGTTACAATGTCTAATTATTCACGGTTATCTGTTAAAATTTTATTTAATAATACACTTTGATAACGTACCGGACATATTTTGTGTGGCTGATTGATGAGAAGTCCGAATCTTTTGTGCTTGACTTTATTAAAAGTTCTTGTTAGTTGAAATATTATGATGTGAGCGGTCAACTAGAGTTTTTGGCGGTTCCTTTTTTGTTGCCATGCTAATTGAGTTCTGTTTGGGATTGTTGGTCATGGTCGGAGGATTTAGATTGCGATAGTTAGAGTAACGTCGAGTTTGGATCTGAATAATTTGTTTTTGTTGTTATTAAAGCTTGTTTTTCTAGATCTCATTCAGATCAAGCATTTTAATTATAATAATTCACTTCAAATGGTTCTGGAAGGTACGGCAGAAGAGTTCTCACAATACACCCACATATTATGACCAGGTACGTTAAAGTTCATGTTATCTATAAATTTCCGGGCCTTGCTGGCAGCAAATGGGACAAACCAAGCTGCTACTGAGAAATTCCAATTTATCCCTAAGCTCAGCAATAACGCTTGCGAACACAGACCAAAGTCCATTGATCTCTTTGGAAAACTTTATTATGTAACCGGCCTATATAGATAACATGAACTTTAACGTAACTGGTCAATGTGGGTGTTCTGTAAGAACTCTTCTGGCATACCTTCCGGGGGGTTATTGGATAATTCGCACAAATTGAACTCGCATGAAATGTGGAAGAAGAAATAAATATTTTTTTTAGGATCCGTACCCAAAGGGTAAAAACGGGACTCCTTTACTAAGACTCAACAACTAATACTAAAAACTGAATAAAATTAATATTTAAGTGGGCCTCCCATACAACAAACGTTATTTTTTTGCCCTTTTTGGCGATATTGGTACGTAACCCTTAGTGCGCGCGTCCGAGTCGCACTTGGCCGTTTTTTAATAATATTTTTTTTTCTGTGACGGGACTGTAATGTAACCCACATAATTGGGGCGGCCCCCAAGTGCGAGTGGGATTCGCGCACGAATAGTTCCGTACCATTATCCCAAAAAACCGCAACAAAATCACGTTTGTTGTATGGGAGCCCCACTTAAATATTTATTTTATTCTGTTTTTAGTATTTGTTATTATAACGGCAACAGAAATACATCATCTGTGAAAATGTCAACTGTCTAGCTATCACGGTTCATGAGATACAGCCTGGTGACAGACAGACGGACAGTGGAGTCTTAATAATAAGGTCCCGTTTTTACCCCTACGTTTGTACGAATCCCTAAAAATGACGATTCGCACATTTCATGCTAGTTCAATTCGTGCGAATCATCCCATAACCCCTTCCGGGAAATACAAGCTTGATGCTATGCATTGTGTGTTGTGTGTTTAGTGAGAAAATCAAAAAACCCGACTGCAAAGATATAAACAAGAAGAAAAGCATGCTGTGCAGTCGGAGGATACATACCTATTCGCGAGCTGGCTGACCAAAACTATTAATATCCTCCGACTGCAACGCATGATTTTCTTCTTGTTTACATATTTACAGTCGGGTTTTTTGATTTTATTAACTTTTTTATTTACTACCTTTTAGTTATTCTTGTTTTTTCGATTGACTTTTAAACATATAATTGGTATATATTTTTGTAATCACCTCTAAAAACCCTTTATTTTGATAACCTACTCGATGGGCTCCGAAGAAAAAAAAATTTGCAACCCCCACAATATGGCGCCCAAGTCCACCATGTTCCTTTTTTTAACGGCACTTATCTAAGAACACTTGGGCGGCCAAGACCTATCTAACGATGTATTAATTATTATAAAAATCCGTCAAGTGGTTTGAAAGATACGAGTTAATAAAGAATATTACATACATACATACAAGATACGCGCGAAAAACATAAACCTTTCCTTGCAGCCGGGTAAAAAGAAATGGTGTATACCTCATATTTGGTTTTGTATACTATGCGAAATAGTTTGGTTCTTCTATAGAGCTAACCAAGGTTACAGTTACTGAACACAAATTTATTTTACTTACTGAACACAAATTTATTTTACTTATGTATACATAAACACGTCACCTTGCAGTATAAAGCTGATATACATCCGTCACCTCACACATCAGGTCCAGTTGAAAACCAGCGTCAGACACTAGTTGTCTGACATTTTTGCTGAACTGGGCCTATTTGGCGCAGCCGTGAGGCACACTTTCCTGCAAACTCCTTGCGTCAGATTTTATACTTTTTTGTTTATTTTTATTTTATCTGATGTTAATATTTATTTTGAATGTAGTACTTATATTGTGTGTCTTTCAGTCTGTGCTAAATAAATGTATTTTCTTTCTTTCTTTTTCTTTCTTTTCTTCTTTCAGTTGATGCACACCTGGGCCTGTCATTAATTAAAATATACTCCTGAAAGACCACCTTGACTGAAATACTTAAAAATAACCTACCATTACCCTCCCTTATCAATGGGCAGACGTCTTTTGTAGACGTGTTTCAACAAAAAATCTAAAAGATTCACATCGTGAAACACATGTAAAGGGTTGCCCAAATTATTGCTCACAATGCCCTCACGAGGTAACGTGTAATTTTCTTTTTGTGCCCTTTCATAAGCACGACTATTGTTCTAAATGTAGTGTGGAAATGGCTTAAGTGACAGCTTTGGCTTTGCGATATTGAGGATATCAAATCTTAAATTGGGGCGATTTGGTTCTGAGAAGGCAGAATACAGTTGTACAATATGAAACAAGCTAAGAAAATGAGCAAAAAATAAACTTATACCACAATTGAACAGACTTTCTATCATAATCCGAAAGATTTTGAACTAAAATTCTAATAAAAGAAAAAACTTTTTAACAAAAAAGTAAAACCGACTTCTAAAGCAAAACACAACAAATCGAAAAATAACTTTTTTTCCGAATTCTTGAATTGATTTTTTTTATTTTAAATTATATTTTAATTATAAGTTTTTTATTTTTCACATAATGCACAAGTTTTATAGTAAGAGTACCTATACTATAATGCCCACACTCCCGAGAGATTTGCCGTCATTTATTGAAGAGTTCAGAAGAGAGTAGTGGTGGCCCAGTGGTATCGGCCGCGACTTACAATTTGTAGGTCGTGGGTTCGAGCTCAGGCAGGCGCTTTACTTTGTGTAAATTATTTCATCACCACTGCTCTCAAAACGGTGAAGGACAACATCGTGAGCAATCAAGAACCAAAAGTTTTAAGACATGTGACATCCACCTACCCGCACTGGGCCCGCGTGGTGGATTACGGCCCATTCCTTCTCTCAGAGAGGAGGCCTGTGTCCCAGCAGAGGGAACATTAATAGTCTGATGATGTGATTGAAGAGTTCTGTTGTATATCTCCGAAGTTCTTCATCAGATCTTTTCCAAATTCCTCCTTTTCGGGAAGTCGGTTAAATATACATTTAGGTTTAAATATGATTATGTTGAGTGTTGGCAGTTAGTCTATTTGGCAGTTGGTCTATTTGACAACGGTATAAATGGCGTCTTTGTCAAAATGTACGGCATCCATTGATTGTGTTTTACGCAAAAAAAACCGTGAATTATACTGTTCATGGAAACTGCAGCAACTAGAAAAAGAAAATGTGGTATTATTGGTGTTTTTGCAATTCCTAAAAGACCAATTACATTAAGGTTACACTAGTCGATCATTCTTCCATACAAACGTAGTCTGGCGATTACTCCACTGTTTGAGGGAAAACGTTCAAAATAAAAAATGATATCAATTTGTCTCATCATTATCTAGCCCTGTAAGGAAACAAAAAAGTAAAAAAGATTTATATTTGAAAGTTATGAGCGTCGGAAGTTCCACATTTCGACACTAATTTTAATTCATCTTTGGGCGCAAATAAATACCATAAGAAGACGGCAAATTGCAAAACAGTCACCATACAGATTAGTAGTTCAACAATGCAAATAATTTTATTTTGAACAGATACGTTTAGTAATTTTTGCATGATATCCTGACTCCCAAAGGTCTGTTTACAAAATTTCGCGCGCTCGGTTCTTCCTAAATCAACACCCATTTCGCTACATATTTTCAAAAGTGTGTATTCGTACGCGAACTAGCTTCTTACTGCTCATCACAGCATCTATCTCTTTCGCATGTGTTGTCGGATGATATAGCATGCATTTTAACCCCGCGCACAAAATAGTTCGTGCCGTCGACTAGTGTAACCTTAAGCTCTACCCGTAACATAAGATTAACAAATGAGAAAGTGGCTAAGCACTATAAAAAGTAACTCTAAATGAAAATGTCAAGTAATTTCAAAACTTAATAGCTTTAAATGAATATTTATTGCACACATTAATTGAATGTCCATCAGCAACTCGTCAAAAACAAACAAAAGATTAACCAATTAAGATTTTAATTGATTCTTCAAAATAATTCTATGATCTATAGTAATATTATAAATGTGAAAGTAACGCTGTCCATCTGTCTGTTTGCTTGCGTAAAACGCTACACATAAACCGCTGAACCAATTTTGATCAATTTTTGGTATAAAGATAGATTGGACCTTGGTGATGGACATAGCATACTTTTATCCCGGAAGGCATTCGTTCATCATCATCAGCCTTTTTGATGTTCCCACTGCTGGGACACAGGCCTCCTCTCTGTCAGAAGGAATGGGCCGTTAACACAGACATAAATCTAACTAGATGACGCGATTGTATCGCTTGCCAAAAAAAAAAGTTAATTAAAACAATCAAAATACCCGACTGCTTAAAAAGCTAACTAAAAATGAACGTAAACAAGAAGAAAATCATGCTGTGCAGTCGGAGGATACATATTCTCGAGGTGGCTGACCAAAACCAGATGTATCCTCCGACTGCACAGCATGATTTTATTCTTGTTTACGTTAATTTTTAGTTCGCTTTTTAAGCAGTCGGTATTTTGATTTTTTTAATTAACTTATTTATTTATAACTTTTTAGTTATTTTTTTTTTCGAATTAGGTACATTTAAATATATAAGTGTTATATATTTTTGAAATCACCTCTTGAATCCCTTTATTTTGATACCCCAGACGATGGGTTTGGAAGAAAAATAAAATTGCACCCCCACAATATGGCGCCCAAAAGACGCCATTTTTCTATTTTCCTATTTTAATGTAGCCTATGACACTCGCAAGGTTAAGACGAGTCGATTGACGTATGAATCATAGAATCAAACACACATACATAGACTGATAAACACATTACCCTCCTTCGGCAGTCGGGTAAAAAGGAGTAAAGTTACAATAAATGATCGTAATCTAAGCTTTTCATTTAGCATTATCGGCACCGGAATGCCATCGAAATTTAGAAAAATGCCTTTTTATGCCATATTGAGCTGTAAAGAATGTATAGAAAAATTTGGCCGAGGCATTGGAAATGCTTTATTTAAAAAAAAAAATGTTTTTAAATTGTTTGTAAAAAAATGGCACGCTTGGTTTTCATGCAGATGGAGGAACTTGCGTTATCTATAAGTTAGATTTATGTCTGTAGCTGTAATCCACTAAGGCATTCGTTCCTTTGGAATAATGCCCGGTTTTCACGCTGGCGAAGCAGCTGCAAGAAGCTAGTGTCTATATTAAAAGCAACAGTCCGTCCGTCAGATATATTAAGTTAATGTCAGGTAAGACAAATGAGTGAAAACGGGTACAGTGATCATGATCAACTGCATAGATTGTTATCCGATATTAATTTATTAAGAAGAAGGTTAAGATGTATCAATCAATCAGTCTAGCTTTGGTTTAAACTTTCCCAAAAATCAGCTATCAGTTTCTGACAGTAACTTTTTCCCGCGGCATCCATCCAGTATGTCATTCACATGAACCACGCATTTTTCAGAATAATAAGTCTATGGTACATGGTACTAAATGCTACATTATAGATAGCTTCCTTTCAGTGAAAGAATTTTCGAAATTGGAACATTATATTCTGCCAGACATAACCTCCTGCAAGCTAGTATAAAATTTAACAACTTTATGATTATATTTGATTAGAAAACTATCGACCTTAGCAATTATGAACTGAGAATTACTGATTTTGTTTGTTTCAAAATCATCCGTCTCATTCACAATACGCCAATCGGAATTTACTCAATAAACAAAACCCTCTTTCAAGCACTTGCAATTTAATCATTCAAAAACCAAAACACAAGGACAACTCACAAAACAACTATTAACTTTAAAACTTTCGCGTTTCATAATTGAAAAACAATATATCACGGGCAACGTCGGGTGAAATAGGTAAATAAATAATCTAAATCATCGCGTTACATGCCCGTGATATATTGGTTTTCAATTACAAAACAACTGTGAACCCTAAAGAAAAAGTCTACACCAAAAACATAATCCTCCCTTATGCTTCACCGTAGTCGGGTAAAAAGTTCACGTACAAGACCTGTCAATGTCAATTTCATCTGTCATCTGTCAAAAAATTACCGAAATCAATTCACCTAATTGAAGGCTCGGATCACCTTGCCAATCGAAGTTCGAAGCGACAGAGTGACATCACTAAAGGCAAGTAATCGGTATTAACCGACTTGTCAGTTGATATTGTCTCGTAAGTAATTTCACATTCCGAGGCTCGATTGTGAGGCGTTATAATGACAGGAGGATGACGTATGGATTTGGCGCTTACGGCGTTTGGCGGCGCGCGCCATCGGCCACATCAAAGAGGTGGCCTTCTTTGATGTTGCCGCCGCGCCGGCTTTAGGGATGTGCGTGTGAGCGAGCGGTTTTGTTGTTGTCGATGTTTTTTGTTGGACTTAAATCTCTCGTCGGACGTTAACCTGATGTTTTAATATTGAGTTCGGCTATTGCATTATCGTTAGATAACGTGTTTTTTGCAGTTGCCGTTCAAAAATAGTTTTTATTAATATGTTTGACTGCGAGCTCGGATTATAATTTTATTAAGATATAATTTCATCCATTTATTTGGATAGGTATTTCAGTAGCTCTGTATTATTCTGAGGAGATTCTTTTGAGTGCAATACATTTTTTCTTAAATCAATACGGTTTCTACCACCGTTACAAATACGAATTGGAAAAAAATATATGTTCCGATCATTGCTATTTAATGTGTATCCTTTTGATGTGTTTGCTTATATGATAATGGCTTTTATGAGCTTACATTTGAGTCTAGAATCTTTCATCTAACAGTCGGCACAAACAGCTTAAACTCTCATTCCTCCTAAAAGCTAGTTATAAGATCCCTCAGCTTTACAGCACGCTTTTACGTGTACTATGTGTGTGTGTGTATTATGTATTTTTCTAACAAACATGGGGTAACCAGATAATTGAAAAGAGTGATGGAAAAGAGTGTCCTGTGGAGTTTCTTGCACATTCTTCTCCATAGAGACCTACTGACGCTTGCAAATGTGCAACATAAAATATAGCTTGATCTCTGCGACAGCTGTCAGTATCAATACAGTAACAATAGCGCTTGACAGGCTAACAATAACGTATGCGTCAGTTTGACATATGTCACAGAGATCAAGCTATCTTTTATGAAGTATAGATTCATATTTTGTTTGACAATTCAAAAATACCTATATAAGGTTTAGTAGAAATAAAAATATTTTGATTTTGATATCAGCTTATTGTCACTATCAACTTCAACACCCGCTTCTATCGACAAACAAAACAAAAACATAAAAATCTATCGATATCGACGCTCTACCCTTTGGCCACATCACCGCAAGGTAATAAAACGAACGGAGCACGTATTTTGACGTGGAGCGGCGCTTCTGGTCGTGCGTCCTGCTCTGGCGGATCGCGGCTTTCCCCTCTAGCACACGAAGGTGTCTGAGAAGCTATTATGGCGTATTCGTCCGGACTTCGCTATAAATTATGGTGCAATAGTGCCTATTCTTTTGGTCATACCTTCGTTCGGTTAGAAGCGAAACGATATGACAGAAATTGTCTAAGGTGTTTGAGTATAATGTGGAGCTAGCTTGGTAGATCTATGTGTGAATATTCTTTTAGTTGATCGAAATTCGGTTCAGTCTGGAATTATTATGTTTGGTAGATGTGTGAAAAAACAGATAAGGTTGGTCAAAATTCAGTTATGTTTGTAATTATATATTGTGTACTGAATTAAAGTGAGTCAAAACAAGTTAAATCTTAAATTAAGCGATCCAATAAAAAAATCATGTACTCGGATTTTGTTTGGTTTTGTAAAACTACACCCCAAATTGAGTAGGTAATACACACTCTATCATAAATTCATATTTCGAATGATTTTGAAGGAAGTTCCTATTTTATATGTATATATATATATATTATTTATCTGGTCGACTACGGCCTACGTTAATAACACAAACAATGTTGCTGAAAGGTTGTCTTGGAAAGATCGCTTTTAGCGATAAGGCCGCCCATTGTGTCACCCAGTGTAATGTTTTCTTTGTCTATACTTTCTGTAACTTATATGGTGTACATAATAAAGAGTATTCTATTCTATTCTGAATTGACAAAATGAAAGGCAAAGCCGTTGTCTTTGAAAGGTTCACGAGGGTCACAAACATACAAGTCTCATCTCTCAGGACCTTTGAACACTTCGAAAGTATGAAAGGTATTTCTCCTGAGAAGAACTATGTAGTCCTGATGACTATGGGAACCTTAACGCAATCATAACTCATACACCTCTTCATAATCATAACTTAAGCTTTTTAAATTTAAGCCCACCACATACAAACTTTTACTACATAAAATTTTACGTTCTGTCTTGTTTTTTAATCTTCATAAAACTAGAAGCTTCTGTAGCTAAACTTTTACCACAAAAACCCCGACATCTTTATGATATTGACGGAACAAATCAATTTTAAGTGTCACTCAAAATGTACAAAGATTTTCGATATACCGAACATGGGATATTTACCGAAATATTTGAAAAACAGAGACGTTCGAAACGTTCAAATTGAACGATTGAATTTAAACTTCGAACGGAGTGTTTACATAAAAACTTAGATCGGGAGTTCGGGACACAAAAAACGGGCCAATAAATAGTACGGGAGGCTTTGAAGGCCCGCGTGGTCATAAAACGGCCCATTAGATGTCGTATTAACGCCTATATCGACATAATTAGGACCAATTCACTCCTAAAACGGCCTAGAGTTATATAATTGTTTATGTTTTATGTGTGTATCAATATTAATGGAAGTTTAGGGTGGCCGGCGTCCTCTATTGAAAGGTATCGATTAACCTAATTTAATTTAGTTAAAGCTACGGGCGGGTTTTTTTTGCTAATTTTTTAGCCTTATCTGATAGGTTTTTGATGGATTTATTTTTAAAACTGTTAGCTTTTTGTTCTGTCAGTTTTAACATCTGTTCTCTATCAGATTAGAGAACAGTTCTCACTTTTAAATGTTTTGGTGTTTAATGGAAAAACTGGAAAGTAGATTTATAGCACTATTCTGAATCCGTAGTACCTAATCCGTAAATAAAACGAATGCAATGGAAATTGCTTACAAAATAATAAATTGCTTGCATTTGTAAATGGCATTTGAGTCGTATTTATTTTGAATTATTATTATATTATTTATTTATTATAGGCTCGCGCTTGACCACTATCTCACCTGTAGGTAAGCGAAGATTTGGTCTACGATGGAGCCGAATTTATGAAAAAAATATAAATATTTTCCAAAATTTAAAAAATCGAGTTTATTATGCAATCAGAGGGCTATAGACAAATTGAAATTATATTAACAATAACAATGGTCGAAAACCGTGAAATTTCGGTAAGGTAGGTACCGCATGTCAATACCATTCATTTTTGGGATGGTTGGGATTATTATGTTTTACTTTTAAGAACTTATATATAATTATAAAATTCGCTATACTACTTTTTTATTACTCTATATTGTCCCAAAGTTGGCCAAAGGCTTCCCCCATAGCCTTCCAACGTTCTTTGAATCTTGGCATCGCCGGCCAATCCGTCAAAAACGAGTTCAAATTGTCACGTTCAAGTCTAAAATATCTTAATTTATTTATTTAGACGATTCTACTTTCTTTCTCATTTGTTAATAGAAAGATGGACATTAAGGTTTGGTCATACGGTTAAACGAGTCTTTATTACCTAATATAACACACAGGAAGTCGTTAACTTTCTACAAAATATTAGACATTCGATATGTTTGCTCAAACAGTACCTACCGTAAAAAAAATCCTCATAAATTATTTATAAGTATGTTTTTTAAAAAGCGGATAGTCTGACGCCTTGGATAAGCCTCCTCAAGAATTGGCGAGATGGAGTACAACACCAAGAGAAGTGGAAGCAATGGGGGAAAGATTTTGTCCAGGACTCGAGTGGGACAATACAGACTGCTCGGAGCTGCTCTTGAAAAATGTTTACTCAGCTAAAACAAAATTTCAGGGTCTACATTATAATTGTCTACATTATTCACACAAAAGCACTAATGAATGTATTAAGTAGTGGCTTTTACATTCATTTGTTATTTTCCGGCTTACTTACTGATTCAGTATTTCAGCATGGAACCTGCTAGCCGACGAAATAAGACTGAGGCACTAGCCGAAAGATTACCAAACTTAAGTGGCAGTGGGCAGGGCACATTGCTCGCAGAACGGATGGTCAATGGAGCCGAAAATTTCTGGGGTGAGTACCGCCGACCGCGTACCGTAAGACGCAGCATTGGAAGGCCTCCCTCTAGGCTGAGAGATGACCTTGTCAGGGCTGCGGGACGCACAGGACCGATCGAGGTGGAGACACTTGGGGGAGGCCTATGTCCAGCAGTGGCCGCCCTTCGGCTGAAATAACGATGATGATGACTAGCCAAAGTGTCATTATATCAGCGATAACGATTGTCGAAGTGTCAAAATGTAATGGATTAATCTCTTGACATGTCGATAGCGCTTGGCAATCCCCTACAGTTTTTGACATTTTACTTAAGTCGCGATAGCCATACTTATGGCTATCGCGACTATCGGCCGATTTCTGAATTACAATCTAGGGGTCTTTAAGTCAAGAATGAATAGGTTACTTCTAGACAAGCATGCTTCACCGTCGACCACATCATCGCTTGAAAAGTTGAAAAAAGTATGTGACACACGGACAGACAGACGGGACAAGAGAGTGATCTTAGAAGAGTTCCTTTTTTTACCTTTTGAGGTACGGAAGCCTAAAAAGCACCGCACCGCGCCTTGCGCATCTTCAGAGCAGCCAAGAAGATTGGCGAGAACCATACTCCTTTCAAGTCTTTGATGCACGATCCTCTCCACGAAGCCAAAGACAGAAGCAGGTGGCGCAAATTGGTGAAAAAGAAGTTGTTTCCACGTAGATCGGGGTATCACGACCCTCAGTAACGAGGAACACTATGCGAAGAGGGACTCTTTTATATTTTACCGCACCAAACCAAATACCAAACACAGATTTAGTTTTCAGCACCGATAAACAGCTATTACAACCCATTTCATATTCATAACCGCAGTTAAATCCCGAAAGGATGTTTAAACAGCGCTCAAAGACTGACATTGCTCATAAAACCATACCTGGGTAATATCACAGCTGTTCAAGACACAATAATTCGTATGTGTTTATTAAATGGTAACAAACATGCTAGCTTCAAACGGCAGATTATGATATTCCTTTGAGCGATGCTCCAGCCTTTGATTCGATAAATAAGATATAAATCTTATAGTTTTATGTTAGCTTGGTACATCGGCGCTCGTGCTAAGTAATTAATGTACGTTTTCTGGGAAAGATTTTTGTTGTACGATAATATGGAATATGACATCTTGTTTCTGGCTGACACATGATTTTTTGTTGTGCCAGACTTCATGGGAAAATAATAGAAATATCTTTGTTTTTTTTTTTAATCTTGCCCAACACTAGAGTCTGGCAAACGAAAGTAGACACTGAAAAAGCGCGGCAAATTTAAAAAATATCAGCATAGCAACCCTAAAAACTAGTATGAAATACCTGGAATAACCTTATTTGATACTTTAGAATTATTTATTTTACTTCGGCTGAATAAAAATACTATAGGTACTTTATATAGGTAATTCTTTAGATATTATGTAACAAGATGAATAAAAAAAAAACACTTTGGTTTATACACACCACACGTAAATAATCTTTTTTTTGTTTGAATTCGGCGTCTTTCTCCTGTTGAGTTTCTTGATATTTAGACATCATGCGAAACAACATCTCCCGTAATTGTTTTATTCATTTTTCACTTAATAAATGCTAGTATCAAGACTATAACAAATCAGGTTGTCATTAGTATAGCATTGCCATATAAAAAGATTGCAAATAATTCGAGTGTCTACTTTCGTTTGTCAGACTCTAGGAATTTCTCCTGTGTGGGTAACGGACCCACGATACAAGATAAAGATAATTTATTTGTCCAAACATGAGTTCACATATAGTAGGCATGTAGGATGATTTCACACTGATATATCATGGCCTAGCGAGGCTTACAAATATATTTTAGAATATTTAGGAATTAAATCATAAAATGGTAAAAAAACACAGCCAAGTGCGAGTCGGACTCGCGCACGAAGGGTTCCGTACCCAGGGTGGCGTCAACTATATATGTATGGGGACACCTTTTAATTTTCAACGTTTTTTTTTTTTTTGATTTTTCCCTTTATTCATACAGGAAGAGGCACCCTGGTGTATGCTGTTTGCCGATGACGTTGTGCTGGTTGCCGAAAGTGGCCTAGAGATCCAGAGCAGATTGGAGATGGGGTCACAGTCTGGAGAGTGTTGGCTTAAAATTGAGCAGAACTAAAACCGAATACTTGTTCTGCGATTTTGGCGGTCTCTCCAGTTCCGTGCCTATAGCTCTCACTGGAACACCCATACCGATGTGCTCCGACTTCCGGTACCTAGGGTCGCCTGTCCAAGGTTGTTTTCACGAAATCTAAATTTGCCCATATTTTTTTATCGTGTTGACTCAGGACCTTCATTTTTATACACCTAATAGAGAGACTATAGACCTCAGTATCTGGTATAAATTTAAACTTGCTAGGTCCACCCGTTCCTGAGAAAATCGGTGGTGACACACGGACAGACAGACGGAGATGAGAGTGATCTTATAAAGGTTCCTTTTTTACCTTTTGAGGTACAAAACCCTAAAAACGAATTAAAAAAATACAATTAAAAAAAAAGCACAATGAAACATAAAAATCCAGATTCGTATATTAAAATAATATCAGAACGAACAAAAATAATGTCAGATTCTTTGCACCACCCGGGGACCACGAGTAGGGGATCAAAACGGTACACTCCTACGGACGTGGGTGACTCAGCCCCCAAAATGCTAAATGAAAAGCTCAGATTACGATCATTGACCGTAACTTTTCTCCGTTTTTTGGCACGCGAAGTACATACGATCGCGGCATCTAGTTAGATTTATATCTGTGGTCATAACCTTGCGAGTGCAAGTTTTTGTCAGCCAGCTCGCGAATATGTATCCTCCGACTGCACAGCATGATTTTCTTCTTGTTTACATCTTTTTACCCGACTGCCGAAGGAGGGTGTTTATCAGTCTATGTATGTATGTATATATGTATGTATGTATGTATATATGTATGTATGTATGTATGTATGTTTGTTAATATGTGGCGTTCTAGAGACCAAACGCGTTGGCCGATTTTGATGATTCTCACGTCAATCGATTCGTCTTAATCCTGCAAGTGTCACTGGCTACATTAAAATTGAAAAAAACAAAAATGGCGGATTTTGGGCGCCATTTTGTGGGGAAAAAAATAATTTTTCTTCCAAACCCATCGTGTGGGATATCAAAATAAAGGATTTTAAGAGGCGATTTCAAAAATATATAACACTTATATGTTTAAATGTACATAATTCTAAAAAAAAATAACTAAAAAGTTGTAAATAAAAAAAGTTAATTAAAAATATCAAAAAACCCGACTGCTTAAAAAGCAAACTAAATAGACGTAAACAAGAAGAAAATCATGCTGTGCAGTCGGAGGATACATCTGGTTTTGGTCCGCCAGCTTGCGAATATGTATATATGTATCCTCCGACTGCACAGCATGATTTTCTTCTTGTTTACGTCTTTTTAGTTTGCTTTTTAAGCAGTCGGGTTTTTTGATTTTTTTAATTCATCATCTGCCTGCCCTTATCCCATGTTACTTGGGGTCGGCGCAACACGTTTGCTTCTTCCATACCGTTCTATCCCCCGTCAAGTTATTACTGACTCCCTTTTCTTTCATATCACTCCTCACACAGTCCATCCATCTTTTCTTTGGCCTTCCTCTCCCTCTCCATCCATCCACATATATATTCATAACTATTTTAGTAATATGCGTTTCATCCCTCCTCATCACATGACCATACCAGGACAAACGGTTTCCTTTCAACTTTTCTGCCACTGGCGCCACTTTCAAACTGCCTCTAATATACTCATTTCTCACTTTATCCAATCTCGTCACGCCGCACATCCATCTCAACATTCTCATCTCTGCTACATGCAATCTCCTTTCATTCATCTTTTTTACAGCCCAACATTCCGATCCATACAGTATGACAGGTCTAATCACAGACTTGTAGATTTTCCCCTTTAACTTGAGGGGCATCCGTGGGTCGCAAGTTGTTCCAGTGTCCTGTCGCCATTTCATCCATCCTGAGTTGATCCGGTGCGTTACGTCTCGGTCTACCTCGCCATTTCCTTGGACAAGCGACCCTAGGTACCGAAAGTCGGAGCAGATTGGTATGGGTGTTCCAGCGAGAGCTATGGGCACGGAACTGAAGAGACCGCCGAAATCGCAAAACAAGTATTCAGTTTTGCTTCTGCTCAATTTCAGGCCAACACTCTCCAGTCTGTGCCACCACTCCTCCAATCTGCTCTGGACCTCTAGGCCACTCTCGGCAACCAGCACAATATCATCGGCAAACAGCATACACCAGGGTGCCTCTTCCTGTATGTCCGACGTAAGAGCGTCCATTATCAACAAGAAGAGATAGGGACTGAGAGCCGACCCTTGGTGCAAGCCGACTGCCACACTGAAGCTGCCAGTATTGCCCACTGTAGACCTAACTTGTGTACTGCACCGACTGTACATCGCTCGAATCAACTCTACATACTTTCCAGGCACTCCTTTCTTCTTAAGGGCCCACCACAAAACCTCACGAGGAACCCGGTCGTATGCCTTTTCGAGGTCAACGAACACCATGTGCAAGTTTTTATGTGCACTTCTATATTTCTCACACAACTGGCGGATTGCGAAAATGGCATTCGCTGTACCCCGACCAGGCATAAAACCGAATTGGTTCTGCGATATTTCACTCTCTTCTCTCAGCCGCCTTTCAATAACTTTCTCCCAAGCTTTCATACTATGTGACATTAGCTTTATCCCTCTATAGTTGTTGCACTCCAGCACATCGCCTTTGTTTTTAAAGATGGGCACCAGAGAACTATTGCACCATTCATCAGGTATGGCCTCTTCCCGCAGCAACTTATTGAAGAATAAAGCTAACCACGTCCATCCATCTACGCGCAATAACTTCCACACTTCAACTGGTATTCCGTCCGGACCAACTGCCTTACCATTCTTCATTCCATTTACTGCTATTCTTACTTCATCCATACTAACCATTCTCACTAACCCCTCATTCACAGGTTTACTTTCTAACACACCACTCCAGTCATTTTCCTCATTCATCAGTTTTTCAAAGTAGTCCTTCCATCTATCCTTAATTTTTGCATCATCAGAAAGAATCATTCCAACCTCATCTTTTATACATCGTATACACTACTATATACACAAGCCGGTACAGGTCTTTTTGGCCTGCTGGACTATCCAGCGTGTCGTATATTTTATCGAGAGCTTTTGCTCTCGCTATAGCCACGGTTTTCTTGGCTTTTATCTTCACAGCATCATACTCTCTCTTTCTTTCAGCTTTCAAACTAGCGTTTTCCTGGTCTACACCTTGCCATTCCTTGAATTTTTTCTTCTTTTCCTTTAACAGATTTTGTATTTCAGCTGACCACCACCATGTATCCCTATCTATCGTGCCCCTTCCTTTCGTCTCTCCCAAAATATCCTTCGCTGCACTCCTAATACAACCAGCAATCTCCTTCCAACTTTCATTTACACTTCGATCTTCCATATCTCCCATCTCTAACATTTTGTCTACTACTCGCTCTCGAAACTTCTTCGCACAATCATTCTTCTCTAGCATATGCCATTTTAGGGGGAGGACGCTCTTTGCTTTTTATGCTCTGTACTTTTACCTCTTGCACCATAACCAGTAGTCTATGCTGGGAAACCAAGTCTTCTCCTTGCAATTTTTGACGTGTTGTATGCTGTTTGTTTTGGCGTGTTGGGTTTTGTGGTTACCGCTTTTGTAAGTTATCAGGTGTTCGTCTCTTTTTTGGAACCAAGTGTTAGCTACTGCCAGGTCAAATGCAGTAGCGGATTGTAGCAGCGACTCTCCCTCGTTGTTGGTACTCCCAAAACCCCATCCGCCGTGAACTCTTTCATAAATCCCTTTCATTCTGCCCACATGTCCATTAAAATCCCCTCCAACAATCAATTCCTCATGCACAGGGATGGTCATCAAGGCTGTATCAAAATTCTCCCAAAACTTCTCTTTCGCCGTTTCATCACATCCTACCTGCGGTGCATACACACTTACTACATTCAACATCACATTCTCTAAAATAACTTTCACAACTATCAGTCTATCATTAATCCTTTTTACATCCATCACGTTTTCTTTCAAATTACTATCTAACACTATTCCTACACCGTTTCTTTTTCCGTCACTTCCACAGTAGAAAAACTTGTATCCTTCCCCTATTTCCCTCGCTTTGGTTCCCCTCCATTTAGTTTCCTGTAAGCAGGCTACGTTTATTCGTCTTCTTTTTAATACATCCGCTAACTCTCTCGCCCTTCCAGTCATAGTCCCAACATTCCAACTTGCATACCTCAATCTTATTTCTCGAGCTCGCTTCTTACGTTGCCCCCGCCCGGGGTGGTGCAACAACCCTAGTCCATTTCCCACCGGAGCCGGGTGCTGCCCCTGCGCGTCGCCTGTGGGGTACGCCCTAATCCTATCGCGCATTCCATTTATGTCAACCATGTTGCAGAGGATTTGGCAAAATATTTTACGGTCGGCCGCCAGCCTGACACCAACCCTCCTTGGGAATGCTATTGTTGGTGGTTTACCCCCCACACAGTGTCTGGCCGAACGATAACTATGTCTCCTACCGTCGCCCTTAAGGCCTTTCACAATGCCTAACTGCCTCGCCACCGAAGGAGGATTGCCATTGCGGCCGAAACAGATCCTGTGCACAATGCAGGAAGCAACTGCAAGACGTAAGTGCCGAAACACTTAAGCCCCTCTCTACCAGGTTTAGCCCACGAGTCGACGTGGTTACCGGGGTGTGGCCGCTGCGTGCAAAACAGCTACTTGGAGCCACTGGTGAGAGTTTGTATGCTGATTTTTTTGATGAATTTGAATTTTTTGATTTTTTTAATTAACTTTTTTTATTAGTTCGCTGCTTAAGCAGTCGGGTTTTTTAATTTTATGAATTAACTTTTTTCAAAGCCTATTTCCATAGCACAATCGCACAATCCTTATAATCACAATCGCTTTCATTTCGGCAATCATATTCACAATCACCCTTGCTTTGAACCCGAACATGAAAGCCATAAACATTATTGAACTGTCGCAATTAAACTTACTTTAGAATTACCTTCGTAATTTATTGCCGAATAGCATTGAGACCGAATGGACAACCCATTATACTCGAGTACAATGAACAGGGTTCATATACTGATCATATTAATTAAATATGAACTTAATGGTGATGGACCTTTATGGCAAGGGAATTTGTGGATCTGGCTGCAAGTCAAGAGGCATGCCCATTGTCCAGCAGTGGACATGTGAACCTGTGTGAACTGTGTTGGGGTCGACTGCAGTCTAACTGGGTGTTACTGAATATCAGTATTTTAAATAAAGCGACTGATCGCTCTGGAGATGTGGTGCTGGAGAAGAATGCTTGGAGTGTCGTGGACCGAGTTCCGCACAAATGTCTCGATACTCCACGAATTCCGCATCAAGCAGCGTCTGTCTGCAATAGTACTTTCTTCGGACACGTTTCAAGGCGAGACGGTCAGTCCATAGATCGGTTAATCGTCCAAGGAAAACTGGAAGGCACTAGACCGCGTGGAAGGACCGTTGGACCGACTCGATCAAGTCTGCTGTAGGCGGTCCCGTGCACGAATGTACCTGGATGCATATAATTTAGAAAGGTGGCGAGACATTGTGAGACGCAATAATATATCTGCCGCAAATACTAACAACACTTCATGACGACCACGACCGAGAAGAAGAAGAAGAAGAAGACTGACCTCCACAACCCAATAACTGGGTAAAACAATAGCCCTTGGCAAGACTGTTGACAGATTTCATGGTTTCTGACTACTCGTATCGACTGTTGAAGGTCTACAAAAGAGAGCCGGGACCAAAGGCATAATGTGCTTTCCGACGAGGCAAAGCTAGGTGCCTTCGTATGGATGGTCACCCATCTACGGACCGAAATCGGCAAGCAAGAAGAAGAAGGTAGAAATAATAAAAAGCTAGTATTCGCGAGCTGGATAACCAAAACCAGATGTATCCTCTGTAATTAACATTTTTATTTATATCTTTTTAGTAAAATATTTTTCGAGTTAGGTAGGTACATTTAAACATATAAGTGTTATATTTTTGAAATCACCTCTTAAAACCCTTTATTTACCCCACACGATGGGGTTTGGAAAAAAAAATTGGGCCCCCACAATATGGGGCCCAAAATTCGCCATTTTTCTATTAACTAATTTTAATATACGACACTCGCATGGTTAAGACGAATCGATTGACGTACGAATCATCAAAATCGGCCAACGCGTTTGGTCTCTGGAATGCCACATAGGAACAAACATACAAACATACATACATATGTACATAAATACATACATACATAGACTGATAAACACATTACCCTCCTTCGGCAGTCGGGTAAAAATAGTAAGTACAGTATGTGATGATGTTGACTTAGATATGCCTAAATACCACCGTAAATCTAATTTGTACTTCATCATTACCATCATCAGCCTTTTAATGTTCCCACTGCTGGGACACAGGCCTCCTTTCATAGAGGGAGTGGACTACAATCCACCACACGGGCCCATTGTGGATTGGTAGATGTCACATGTCTTTGATTTTTTGGTTCTAGGATATGCCGGTTTCCTCACGATTTGAGAGCAGTGGTATCGAAATAAATAACACAAAGTAAAGCACCTGCTCGGTTTCGAACCCACAACCTACAACTTGTAAGTCGGGCCCGTAACCACTGGACCACCACTGCTCTGTTCTAAGTTGTTCTTGAACACGAGAAAAGCAAACAACGAAAATTGTCATCAAACCTCTGCTAATAAGACGCGCGTCAATTCTCATCACAAATGACACAGCCCTAATCCTCAAGAATATTGATGAGCGACATGAAATTGCCACCCATTACGATATCAAAGCAATGGCATTTTTTTATGCTGGGAATCTCCATCAACTACACCTAAAATTACGTCGAAAGTTAGCCATTAATGGCAATCTATAGACACAATAAATAAAATTGAAGTGTCTGTTTGTCATGTCAAAATAACAGCTTCATATTGAATGCTTATAAATCACACTAATATTATAAAGGCGAAAGTTCGTGAGCGTGTATGTGTTTGTATGTTTGTTACTTCTTCACGCTCAAAAGGCTGGATGAAGTTTGGAACAGAGATAGATTATAGTTACACACACATAGGATATTTTCCCTTTATCCCTCGGGATAATTTTAGCCTTCACGCGGGCGAAGCCGCTGGCAAAAGCTAGTTAGACAAAGGTCAGACCGCACTAGGCGTATCAATCGATCTGCCTAGCCTTTGCCCAACTATTCTCCATTTGAAATAACATTAGAAATTTTTACAACCCCTTTTTACAATCCGTTTAAACATTTTGAGTTCTATCCCGTAAACATAAGGATGGCATAAAAAGCATAAACCTGTTACCAAAACTAACTGTAGCTGCCATTTGTCATATCATCAACGCAATAGAAGTCAAAATCGGTTAAACGGGCTGTAAAATGGGAATGTCTAATTTTATCAGAAAAGGAGTATAGGTAAGTTGGGGTTGACTTCCAGTGCAACTGGATGAAGGTGAGTAGGTAACAGTATTTTATATTATCATCATCATTTCAGCCAAAAGACGTCCACTGCTGGACATAGGCCAAGCGCCACCACACTGATCAGACAGGAGTACAGGACCGATCAGTGTGTTTTACATGGAGCGAGATTTTTGCACGATATTTATACCAACAAACTTTCTATTCCGGCTAATGTCCGAAACGGTTGGAACGATTTTGACGGGGCTTTCACTGGCAGATAGCTAAAGTAATAAGTAATTGGGCTATTCTTAATATAACAAAAATAATTAGGATTCCGCGCAAAAAAAAAACTCGTGCAATAGGGAATATGCATGAAAAAAAATAACTGTTATTTGAGCAGTTTTTCGATAAAGAGACTAAAATAGAATAATAATAGTCATAGACAACATAATCAAAATTGATCGAAAAACGAAAGTGATATAACAATTTAAAGAAATATAATTATTATTTGTCCATCTCTATGAAAACGCCGTGTTCTATGGCAGCTGTATGGGCGCCGTGCTATCTGACGTCATGTGGCAGGTCGGACTTCTCTTTCTAATTTTACTTTGACGCTTTATAACTTCTTCTCTGAACGATATATTTAAAAAAATCAGTCATATTTAAGTGTTTTATTTAGCAAACAAAAAAAATACATACGGTATTCCCTATTGTTAACAAAATCCAATTCAATTAGTTTTATTGCTTGACGCAGACGAAGTGGCGGGCAAATGCTTGTTAATAATAAATTGTCCAATAAGCTTACTTAATATAGTTTTTCATTGAGCACTTTCTATGATGGTTTTTTACCGTCGTTGTCATACGTAATTGATCATGGCGACTGTCTCTATCGGCGTTATTATTGAGCCTGTCTTGTGAACTAGTTTCAGTTGATCGGTTATTGGCTTCAACAAGTGCATTAGATGGTAGATTGTAATGATTGAGGTTTAGATCGTCGTTTAAGCTCTACCTGCTACAGTAGCAACGCCTGTATGCCTGAAGAGTTGTGCAGAGTGTAGTATAGTATTTACATCCACATTTTACTAGTGATGTTTAAGCCATATGTTAGGGGGGAATTGCCATCAACAGGACTCAAATGCCAGCATAAACTTTGCTTGTGCCGGAAATCGAACCCAGATCTTCCATTAAATATCAATCAATGAAAGTGGTATTTTTTTAACTTCATAGAGATTCTTTATTAATTAAGGTGTAAGTTTTTTTTGTAAACTGCAGCCCGTCTCGAAAAATAACTATCTAATAATAATCCTCTTATAGACTTGCGAAAATGAATGAAAAATGTCACAAAGTCACCATAAATGGAAACCAAGTTTGTGTTCAAATTTACAGTTTGTCCAATCTCTTAGCTCTAGACTCGATTAATAGTTATAAATTCATCTTTATAGCTGCTCTAAATATCCTTATTTACAATCGCCAAGACGTTTTGCATACATTCATCAAAATGTTAAATTCATTTCATCTTGGTATCGGCTGCTTCATCAAACTTTATACCAGCCGAAACTATTAAATCGTATCTAATCCTGTATCAAAGGCGGCATTAACTAGGCCCGAATAATGTTATTATCGGCTTACTATTCTACCAACATATTTATGCAGCTATAAAACTAGACTATTCATCTTAATAGCCAGTCAATAAGGTTTAAATTCAAATCGGTAGATGGTAAAAAGTTTTAATTCAAATGTGTCGCTCAAAAGACAAGGTCTGCCGCAAGGAACCATGGCTCATTAGTACTTATAGCAAATCAATTGATACCGAAAGTATTTATGACATTCCTAAGGCTCGGGTGCGATATCTAGCGAGTTTTATAAGGCAGATAATCAGAGTGGTTGATTTTACAGCCACTTAAAGTAATTTAGATAAGTTTGGATTAATAGAATTAGTTGTGTCGTTTGTTTTGATTTGGGTGAGGCGTTTGATGAGGTTGACCATGGCTCTAACATGGCAGTTTGAATGAAACTTTTAGAAACCAATCCCAGGACTAATCGTTTCTACATTAAATTAGTAGTCGACGTAATAAGTAGTCCTTCATCGAATTATTCTTTTTACGATGAGTAGGAACATAGAGATATTATTCTACCGTTAATATATGGCTATATTCTAAAGACTTAAGGATATTATATAACTGACTGGTTCCACCAAAGATTTTTCATTCATATCCGAAAACTATGAAGTAATATCAATGAGATTGGTGACAGAGGTTATAGAGAGAAGCTCAATTTCTGGAACGATTTGTAACATATATTTTTTGCAAAATTAATGTCACAAACTGTCAAATTAGCATTAGTTGCAGTTATTGGTTAAACGCTTGTTCAATAGTCAATCGTATCACTGGATGCGTTTAACTTGTGATTCCCCGATAAGTTTTTCAAAAAATCGTTGATACTACGCAACCTGCACAGCCAAGAAAAACGCCTTGAGAAATCGCTTTCAGTCTAACCATCTCCTAAGCTTTACAAAGAAGGGATTAACACACGCGTGGTATCGGCAACGAGACACGCCAACAATACGCTGCTGTCCCACAGTACGCCGGTGTCTTTGATACGCCACGATTGACGCGATCCTTGTTAGTTTCTACTTGACGGCCGTTGTTCATGTTAAACAGATTAACATTTGGACAGGCTTAAATAAGCGGAATGATGTGGCTTGATGTCGTTGGTATCTTTGATTTTGGGGGCTTTGTTCAAGTTTTCTACCAGAAGAAATAGATTTGTTGAAAAAGGGCTGGGAATTTGACTAAAAGATCTATTTGGCTGGTTGGTGTTTTTGGACATTCTTTGTAATTTATAAATTACAAAGAATGCGACTTCGTCCGCGTCCTACTCGTTTTTTTTTTAATTTTCCCGCAGGAACTTTGGAGATCTGTGAGATGGGATAAAAAGTACTTACTCCTTATAACATCAGCTATCTATCAGTGAAAGTCCCGTCAAAATAGTTCCAGCCGTTTCGAAGATTTCTCGCAACAAACAGACAGACAAAAATCTTAAAAATTGCGTTGTTTGTTATTGTGCGTGTATACTTTCAAATCTTTTACATGCATTTTATAAAACGTTGTTATTTTGATCAATGGCCGATGGGGCAGAAAGGTTCTGGAGTGGCGACCGCGAACCGGAAGACGTTGCGTTGGAAGGCCTCCCACTAGGTGGACCGATGACCTGGTGAAGGTTGCGGGGATCCGCTGGTTGCGAGACGCACGGGACCGGTCAATGTGGCGACGCTTGGGGGAGGCCTATGTCCAGCAGTGGACGTCTTTCGGCTGATATGATGATGATGATGATGATGATGTTATTTTGATATTACATACAAACACTTCAATTTCTCCCTCTCACAGAGTGGAGGCCTGTGTCCCAGCAGTGGGAACATTAATAGGCTGATGATGTGATGTGATGATGTGACTTCAATTTTATTTATTTGTATAGATACGTTAAAAGTCACTGATTCTCACTCTCAAATTGAAATTTAAAAATCGATTAACATATAATAGAATAGAATAGTTACTATATTTATTCGACACAGGCACAACACAACAGCAACAAACATGGAGTAAAAAACAAAAAGGAAGAGCATAGACAAATTGCGCTGAACGTGTCCGTACCGAAAGGGTTACCAACGAAAAAGGGTTAATACGAGTATATCACACTTGTGTTCTCAAAAGGGTTAGACAGAGGTGCATCTATAGTAGATATGTTATGGACAAAGTGATTAATACGCCATTATTCATAATACCCGGGCAACCCGGACGAAACCGAAAACCTCATAATTGTACCACATTAAGGTCACATACTCACCCTCCTTTTGGGTAGAGTGTCGATGAGTGAGTGTATGTCACTCACTCATCGACACTCTACCCAAAAGGAGGTCTACACTACACGTTACTTTTATTGTTCTTTAATTTATTTTTATTTATTTCTTATCTGCTCCTAGTTTATGTATAATTTAATATAATGTATAAAAGCAGGATTGAACTTGCAAGCTTTTAAATGTATAATGGAAGAGCACTGTTGTCTGAGATACAGATATTAAGGTATCTAGTTCAGACTCAGACGTCTTGTGGAATTTTGGTTAGCTTAAGATCATTAAAATTGTATCAAATTCTATGTACCTTTATCAATTGATTTGAATAAATAAATTAAATTATAAAAAAATAAATTATAAATTAAATAAAATAAAAATTGACAAATGCTCTATATGAGTAGGCTATATGATAAAAACTATTGAAATAATTAATTGACCGGGCTTTCTGAATAATACTCATCACTTATTGGGCCGGGTAATAAAAATATGTGTTTAAATAAATTATTTTAATGTTGACATTGGTTTTAATATAGAATAGGTAAGTACGATTACTATTTAAGCAACAAAGTCGACGGAGCCCCGCTAAGGACTCCTATTTCTGTCTGCAAGGTCTAAAGTAACCTAACATAAAGGAGATCATCTTCTTCGAACCTAAGCCATCCGTGTCGGTGTGCCCTAAGCTTCCGAGCTCGCTTCGCTCGCTCTTGGACTAATTCATTGACCATAAATATCGAATTGCGCAACCATTACGTAGCAATATCCATAATGACCAGACAATGTGATACATATGGGGACACGGTTGGCGCAGTGGTTGAGCGATTGATTGCTGCGCTGCGTGTCGCGGGTTCGATTCCCGCACGGAACAAATATGTATTTGTATGACCTACAGATAGTTGTACCGGCTCTGGGTGTTGTGTATGTGAGTTTATATGTTTGTGAACGCACCCACGATACAGACAGAAATTCCTAGTGTGGGCCAAGTTTTATTTTTAAAAGGAAAAAAAAAAGAAATAAAGTTATAGAAGTTTAAATCAGTAATCATTACATTGCCCAATTTAGAATATAATAGAATATAATAGAATAGAATAGAATAGAATTTTAATTTGACTTGATAGATTCATAATGCCCGTTATTATACATAGTGCACCAGTGAACGATAATAATCCGTTCAAGTAGTACACTAATTAATAATTTCATCCACTTTTCGCCAGTTTTTGTGTAACTCTTTTTATAAATATTCACCGCGGACATAATGAAATAATTATTGGTCTAATAAAGCATTTATTTCAATGAATCTATTTACAAGCACAAGGAGTCTGTCAGTCAGAAAGAAGAAGCCCACACACATCCAAAGAGTAGATAATTATCTATGGAAAAGAACGTGCTAGGTTCTCCATGGACACTCTTTTAAATCATATTATTACAAAAATCCAAGAATAAATAAAGATTGAAATTCAAACTGTAATTTTACTGTATTTCCAAGTGCTAACAGCCATTATTTGCAAGCATCATACGATAGACAAGTAACACGTAGATATAACTGCATAACTAGTGTCATCAGAGGATCGTTATCTATGCACTTACTCGTAAGTCAATGATACTCTGTGTACTAAGCAAGTGTTTATAGTTAATAGCGTAGGCAGTATAGCCTCTTGTATTGCTGATACTATCGTTAAAGTAATCATAAGTAAATAATATGATAAAGAGGTAAAATATATATGTTACTGTGTTTATATGTTCGTAATGTCACAGTGGTAATATTTGGAAGTACCATTTGCCGCATTCTGCGGGGCGAGCACGGCCTACTGTGAAAGGCACATTTTGGGAGCAAAACCGTGATAAAATTCGTGACTCAAGCCTATCAATCGTGCCAATATATACCTACCAACAAACAGAAATAAAATCATTTATCACAGAGGCCGTGCTCGCCCGGCTGCTAATCAAAGCCAGTGACGATGGCGTTCCGTAGTTTCTAAAAGGAGTTCGTAAGGATCAAATTAAGGGCTTATTACACAACACACCCTAAATCATTCCGAAGCAATAAGGTCGATATTATGAGAACCCTAACTCCCTACCAGTTATTACACTACCCTGAATTAGAGTTTAGGGCCCTGAATACCGTGTAGTGTAATAAAACCTTTACGTATATTTCGCCAAACTTCTGGGCCGCCCTGAAGTTGGCTTTCCTGAGATTTACTACTGCGCAGCTATCGTAGCCAACTTCAGGGTGGCCAGGAAGTTTGGCGAGAACTATACTCCTTTAGCTTCATTTACGTGTATACATCTAAACTCCATTTGATATAACATTAGACATTTAAATAAGCCGATTTTACAGCCCGTTCAACCGATTTTGACTTATATTGCGTTGGTGATACGACAAATATAAGCTGTGGTAAACAGTTGGTTTTGGTAACAGGTTTATGCTTTTTATGTCATCCTTATGTTTACGAGATACAACTCAAAATCGGTTGAACGGACTGTAAAATGAGTTGTAAAGACGTCTAATGTTATTTCAAATGGTGTATAGTCATACACACGCACGACGATAATTAGTACTGTGCACTTAGCTTTTGTGAAGTGACCAATGAGATCCTCCTAGGGTGTCCCCTTCCGATGTACTCTTTTTATTCCAGAAAAATGCAGCTCCTGCGGCATAGAACATGGCAGCGAAGCCGCGGGAAAAGCTAGTAACAACTATACAAACAACATTGAAACTAGCAATCAAGTAATATCATAAACCTTTTAATGATCATAGAAAACATTGTATGGCAAATTAACAGCTCGATGTACAATTAACAATATAATACATATGAAAATGTAAACAATAGTGTTCTTGGTCGCCATCGTTTTAGATAATCACGCGATTCCTACGTAATGACATACGATATCCCACAGTGCATAGAGCTAAGATACGCCTCGTAATAACTGGCCGGGGAGCGTGACGAAATGCGCAAGAACTTCAGCGGCCTCCCAGCCAAGGGTAGCTGTAGAACACCGTATGGTTTTCAGGCGCGGATTCAGAAATCCGCTCAGGGGGGGTAAAAGGCTCTCTAGGAGGTGGGAGGGGGGGGAGGGGTCGTTGAATAAAGCTGATCCTGCTTTTCGTCCTTGGTTTTGTTTTTCAGTACGATTTTTGATGAAATGTAAACTTGTAAACCGTTGTGGTTAAGAGCGAGCGAAGCGAGCTCGTACATTTTAGGACTTCATTGATAAATATAGCTCACGTTTTGACCATTCTTCGAAAATTTTAGTGTCCTGTATCGGAGATAAATTTTCTGTTGACCATTCATCCATCCATACTATTAGTTTGGTTAAGGCCCTGGGGGAGAAGGGAAGGGGAGGGAGGCAATCGTCCGCTTTGCACCCTACCCCCCCCCTGTATCCGCGAGAGAGGAGTGAAGTGTGGTGGAGTAAGAGTCTGGCAGATCTCTACTCTCACCAGGGTGGAGGACACCATCAGAAGTCCTACGATAAAAAGGGAGAAGACATAACTTTCCATACAAACCAAGCGTGTTGGACTGCCAGCGTTTAATGTAACGTGTTTATTCATAGAATTTGAATGCTCTGACCATTCTGACAATGGATATGATCAACAGCCTAATTGCTTAAATGAATTCGGTAAGGCAAAACGCAAAGAATGATTGACATGGATTTATATCTTGCTTTGCCTAGCCGAATTCACTTACGCAATTAGGCTGCTGTACTCAGCGCACCATAACAGGCATAATATAGCTAATGAAATAGCCAGACGGGTCGATATTCAAGGTTAAGCATCACTTGCCGGTTTCAGCCCGTAGATTTGTGACGTTGTAGACCTTTGACAGTGTTATCAGAAGACAAAAACCTGACTCTAGTTTTGTCAAGATATATCGGCTTACAGTTACCTACTGTCAGATAGGCAGTCACTGGTGTATACTGGTTACGACTGGATACGGTTAGACTGGAAGCCGACGCCCACGTATTTGGGAAAAAGGTAGGCAGTTTGATTGGAGTGTTCTAGTCCCGGCGAGGATGTTCCGTGCTCTGTGACAGTGGCATGCAAGCGCACTAGAGGTAATTATAATACATTGTTTATAATAATACAGCTGTCTATGAGTGTCGCGAGGACTAATTACCGACACTTGTTGGTAAAAACTTGCAACTTTGTAGGTGCTAGTAAAATATGGTGTGTGAAGTTTCCATATTAGGATTGTATCCTAATTGCAACACATACTTGTAATGACTATTGCTTTCATGCTTCATCATTTTAGATGTCCACTGCTGGACATAGGCCTCCCCCAGGCGTCGCCACATTGACCGATCCCGTGCGTCTCGCATCCAGCGCCTTCCCGCAACCTTAACCAGGTCATCGGTCCACCTAGTGGGAGGCCTTCCAACGTATCGTCTTCCGGTTTGCTGCTTTCATGCTTATTATTGATATTGTTATATATGTGAATGAGGAGCAGGTTTTATCTAGGATTTCTCAGCTTGGAGTCTGAATTTGTGGCCAATTGCTGGTATTTGGCACACTCTCTATCACTTGGCACTTGGTCTTTAAGGGCCTTCCACCGCTAGTGCCGTAAAACGGTTATTTTCTAAAGCATACTCCTTAGTAACGGCTAGGTTAGGGTTGTAAAAAAATATATATTTATTATTGATTCATGTACATTATTTGTGAAACATAGTTTTTTCGCGTAACTAATAGTTTTGATTTAAAAACAATAATTAACGACACGATATTTTTTCGCTGCTTTTGGATTCTCCTCCAAAACGACTTGGATGTTTAAAAATATTTTTACTTACACAAAAAAAATTATGGCTAGAATTTCTTCATAACTGAAATATTTTAAATAAAAACAATATTTTGCAAACAAAACGTCCAAAAAGAGGTTCAATATTGATATTCTGGCTCCGAGCGGGCGCACAGCCAGTGCTGCGTTACTTTTTTTTATTTTTTTCTACGTGGCGATGGCGTCTTGTATATCAGCCAAAATGGTGTCGTCTGCTTAACAGGGTGATCCTGTAGAGACTAAGCTATATAGCCTCCGGCCAGGGCAAAAATTCTAAACCTAAGTGACATGCGTTAACAATGGGAAATATATACGCCTTAAGGTCTATCCACACATATCAGGGCCGTGCTCGGGACGTGACAGGGCCGTGCCCAGGCATTGAAGCTCCGTCACAGGCCCGTGCATGGACGTGTGTGAACGAGTTCATATAAAATGTACACACAGATATTTTTTTGAGCACTTGCACTGTCTGTCCGCGTCCCGTGCACGTCCCGGGCTGATATGTGTGGATAGACCTTTAACTTTTTTTCCGCTGCCTCTTTGAAGAATATGCTATCAGAAAGCGATTGTGATTACGTGTGAGTGTTACATTATTCTCGTGCAGATTATGATTCATTGCTTGTTGTTGCGGTGACGCGGACGTGTGAGGAGTCCCTTAGGAGTTAATGACGTTAGATGACAATGAGGCATGTTGTTAATGGCGGTATTTCACAAATCTATTATGAATGTAGTATGTTCGGGTACACAAGTTCAATGATGTTATTATTTGGATTTATTATTTTGTCGAGTTGATATACCTACTAATACATATCCTACAAAATACCAACTAATAAACCGTATCTAAATGAACTTGATTGTCAGCCTAAATTGTTTCTGAATGGACCAAGAGTTGATATTTTTGGTAATTATTATTAATTCATTTATTTAAGGCGACAGGGCCCATATAAAATAACTATATTATATATAAACATATACATAAGCATTGCTATACAACGCGGTAATGCTGCCAGTTTTTTGGGCATATTACTAGTGGACAACGATGTGGAGGAGTTTTTCGACGCCATATTTTAGTTTAGTATATTTTTAGATTAAGTTAGTGAGTAGTTTTTGGTTAAAGTGAATATGTTTGTAGTCATAGTTATTTAAGTATTTTATACACTATCATGATGTTAGTTACTATATAAACTTAGGTATACCTTGTTAGTAACACAATAACAACAGACAAAACTTTAACACAATTACATTTAATATTTACATACGAGAAAATCATCATTGCTTCAGCATTCCAGCTGAAATACGATTCATATGTACACAGTCCAGCCTGTCAGCAATCATGCCCATGATGCCGTTGGAGCAAGAATGCACATCTTTTACGCATCAATGCATAAAAGCAATCGACACGCATTTCCGCAAACATCCCCGATGCGCTTCAGAAGCGAGGCCGCCCCATCAGCACCCTGAATGCATTATTATACTGAACGCGAAGGGCGCTGTAAGATTTTGCGTAAAATTAAACCACAGGCTACAGGTGTAAAACGAGGTACAGAAGGCCCTAAACAGAGTCTTCTTAACCCCCGCAGACGTACGTGAAAAGCTGCGGACAATCATATTCGCTCTGACTGGCTCTGTATGCGCCTTCCGCTCTCTCTCAATGTCGTCATCGTCCCTGAGGCTAGAGTACAATACATGCCCAAGGTACTTAAAGGTCTGTACCCTCGACAAAGATACACCATTTGTTTTAACATGAGGTACAGTAGCTGGGTATTCCCCACCAGCTCCAAACACCATAACGACTCACGGCATTATACAATGGACCGTTGGTACTGGCGAACTTTCTCATAGTCTCCAACTCACCAACTTTTTGAGGTCACAAACTGAGGCACTGACCAGCACCATGTCATCTGCATAGCTAGTGTTATTGACACATATGCCATCAATATAACATCCGACTCTGGTGCTGCTCAGTTCTACAATCAACTGGTCCATGTACAGGTTAAAGAGTGTGGGAGAACTTAGACCCCATGTCTCCCACCATACTCCAAACCAAACGCACTCGAGTACGCGCGCCGTCCCATCTAACACTGTTGAGCAATCCTTATTGCGTAATGAATTCAGCAAGGCAAAGGGCAAAGAGTATGAACAATAACATGCGAGATGAAAGACGCGATGTGGAGATCGCGATTGACGAATGTCTCTGACATATGTCAACTTGACATAACACTAAGAACTAGTTTTCGGGCGTAACAAGTGGGTATGAAACAGGAGATCGAGTAAGAATATGGCGGGTTGGATTGAGTTGTGAATTCGTGATAAAACCTAAGGAGAAATACAGTGAGAGTTACTGATTGTTCGTGTAGGTCAAACTACGTGCTTGGTGGAATGTCGTTTAATTTATTCTCCAATACATAACGTGATTAGTTACATTGTGACCTTACATACAAGCAAAGAAGTTCGTTTGTTTAACATCTAGCCCGAAAAGGACCCATGCAATAATGGCTTTTCCTGACAATTACACAATCTTCCCTACATATATATAGATAAATATAAACCATTCTAAGTCACCTTTCAGTTGATTCCAGTTTTCAATTATAAATTTAGAAAAGGGGCAACTGGGCCCTGGTCCTAGTTCCATACGCGGCCGACGTGGCCCGCGTGGTCAATCCCAAAATTTTGAACTTTTTTGTGATAAAAAGTCACTTTATCTCAGGAACTTCTTCTTCTTGCTTTTAAGTATAGGTAATGTATGTGAATGATTAATTTACGTTTCGCAGATGATCTGATTTTAATCTCAGAATGTCGAAAAAAAAAACTAGAGCAAATACTAACAATTATCAGATCAAAGCATAAAAACAAGACTTACTCCAAACTAACTAAACTAACATAAACCTAAACTATGACTAATGCTTCACAGACATATAACATCATTGAACATGGAGAAAATAGAATTCGTGAACGAATATGTATACCTAGGACAACTAACAACAACACCGGATAAAGAAATCGACAGAAGAATAATAAAAAATAATAAAAAAATCGACAAAAAGAGGAAAAGATTTTGGTCTCTTAGCGATGTTGTGAAAAACAAACACATGCCAATTAAATATAAAAGAAAAGTGTATAACACATGCATTTTGCCATGTTCAACATATGGCTGTCAAATATGCGCATTGACAGAGCATTTAAATACCAAAGTAATCGTATGACAAAACGGAACAGAGAAAAGTGTAGTCGGTCTAAGAAGAAAATATAAAATTAGATTATTTAAATAAAATTAAAAATGAATTTAAAGATGTGAATAAAGTTTGCAAAACACTTAAATGGAAATTGGCAGGACATGTGCTGAGAGAGTAATGGACGTACCACTGATACCCCAGGGATGACAAAAAAAGTAAAGGCAGACAAATGAAACGTGGGGAAGATGACCTCAAAAATGTTGCTGGTGAAGAATGGATCAGAATTGCGAGACACAGAGATAGGTGGAAGTTTTTGGAGGAGGTCTTTGTCGAAGGTCAAGCTGTTGTTGGAAAAACCAATCGCCAGGTAGTATTGTATTGTAAATTATTATAAAACAGTAATAAAGGCTTTTATATTATTTAAAATGTTTGTGAATTTAAGAACCACCAGTCAATATCACATGAGTTGCCTATAATTCTGGAACTAATTTTTCCACATCTCGTAATTCATTAAAAAAAAAACGCGTTTTCTACCACACGTGCTAAACCAGGTGCAACAAGCAGAAAAAGACTGCTCCAAAAAGATTGGTATTTATTCTATGCAAGCTTTATGACACTTCAAAACGAACCAAACAATTCTGACAGCAACTGTACCAGCTTTCAAAACGCAAGTTTCACAAGAGCGAACGCCTCCTCGATCCGTCGCACTAATCGTCCAATAAACGTCCATTTATAACATAATTGTGCTTTAATATACCCACACGCGGCGAAACGCCTAAAAACATGACAAAACCACTTCATTACGGTCCATTGTCACCATTTCACTCCACTTCCAACCGCCATTGTGCATCTCATAACTTTTGGCGCGCTGTTTATTTTTTTCCCGACGCCAATAAAGTTTCGAATAGCATGTTCCATTTTTGAACTTACACGTACTGAGGGCAGATGAAAGAGAATTCACTAATAGTTCGAAAAGAACTGTCAAAATCATTCATTGTATTTCAATCTGTATGTGATTGTCATAAAGGTTAAAATCCAATGAATAATTTTGACAGTTCTTGACGTTACTGGCACTCTGTAGGCAGTTTTAAAAGATAATAGGGAAGCGAATGTGCGAAACAATTTATCATTGAAGCGAATTCTCTTGTTAATTCGATACAGTGAAGGCTGGATTTTTGGGTCAATTCTTTTGCCTTGGGGAGTTAAATGTGGAAAGAAAAAATTATGATGGTCGTGTGGGGCTTTAGTGATGAATTTGTAAATATTATTTATTAGCATTGTAATATGGCGTTATTAAATTATAAAATTGTTTATGGCCATAATAGACGTTTTGACCCGGTTTGGGTGTTAGAAAGGATGCTTTCTCAATAGTTTCTTGATTGTTTTCTTGTATTTATTCACTTTGTATTAAATGTAAAGAACTAGGTACATAAACGAAGCCGCATGTATTCTTATTTGTTGTATTTTATATAAGACATTTTTTTTTAAATCTTAATAACCCATAAAAATATATTAATTTATAATTATAATCAATAAATGCAACCTTTTATCCCATACCTATTTATTGAGATACCAAACACTTTAAAATAAATAGGGATATTGTATCCGATTTGTATCAATACAAGCTTCTTTAATCCTAAAACTTGTGTGATGAAAGAAAGACATGTTTGATGAAGTTAAAAACCACTAATTAGGACATGCAGCTAAAAAAACAAAAAAAAATACCTCTGTAAATATTCCTTTTCAAGTTGTTGTGAGTAACTGACATTTAATTTTGTCATTTAACGACAAAAAAATACTAACTTTAAAAACATTTGCGTTTCTTCATAATCCCCAGTAATTGTTCCATTTATGAACATAAAAGAACCTTTCACATTTTTTTAAACAATCATGTCATCAGCCAGTATTTTTTTTGTACCAACTACCAGAATATCCACCAAGTTGTGGGTGGGTCTATTAAAAAAACTCACAACTGTCAACACCTTAGGCGGCGCGTGCTGTTCAAATTAATTAATTTGACGCTTTAATTATAATTAAAATGACGTTTTCATTATAATTTAAACTATTATTTCTAAATGACGTACTCGTGTTACAAATAACGAATACCTGGTGTGGCGAAAAGAAAAATTACAGTCGTTTAAAATTATCGTCTTTAGTATGTTAACATAATTAAAGCGCCAATAAAAGAAATAGGGAAATGTTATGTCAAGGAATAATATTTTTAGTTGCCAATTAAAATAATAATTATGCTGGCAATACATTACCCAAACAAAGCCCCCACCTTTCATTAGGGTTCCAAAAACAAATGCTGCGTTATAACATCCTATGATGTGCGCGGTAATTATTTTGAATTTCGAATTGTTGCATTCGAAATCAACAACTGTTATAAGATTGCCAGTTTAAGTTGGCCCCTCCTTCTTTATGCATTTGGACTTTGAAAAGATGACTCAAGAAGAGCAGCGACGCCCGAGGGTGTATTTAAATTGGTCACATTTTACAAAGCAACATTACACCCCGCCATCACGCGCGTTGACCTCAAAAATTATAGTATTAAAGTTGGAACAAAGAGGCCGAAAGCCGCAGTTTTGAGTTTTTGAGTGCAGCCCGCGAAATCAATAAAAGGCGGCCCAGTATTAATTACGGGACAATAGGCAACATAAATTAGCAGCTCATGGCTGTGTTATTACTGGATTTCTTTCTTTGCAGTATGTTTTTCACTTAATTACTGTTCATATCTTTGTAATGCATAATTTTGTAAAGTTTCCTTTAATTTCGTGTTGATATTCCAACCGCAATTCAAACATGATCGAATAAAAAAAAGATAAAAATATGTCTTATGTAAACGGAACCTTAAAATAGCGAAGGAAATTGACTATAGTTATAAAACGTTTGGTGTGGGTCTTAGACGGTATTTAAGCAATTATTTATTGTTTACGGTTCATCACATCACGCTTGTGCAAGAATAGTGACCATAGTTAACGTATTAACAACCACGAATTAATATTTAAAATGTGACCGAAACCAGCGTGCGTGATAACTTAGAATCCATTATATTAGGACCTCTAACTTAGAAGATAGGTGTTAGGATTCGTAGGTCAATTTATTTTGGTGATTAAGGGTGTAGTGGGCGACCAATTAACGTTTAACAAACTTTTGTCCGTAACAAATTCTCGTACAGTTTTAACAATTTGAGTTTGGAACGTTTGGTGTAATTTGACAACGGCTGTTAGGCTTAGTTTACATTTATCACGTGTTCGCTTTTTGAATTTAAACTAACGATCCCTGAGTCTGGCAATCTTGGAAATGAAATAAAAGAATTTCCTACAGGATACTTCTCGCTTACCTACTAGTTAGAGGTCGTGCAAGATCTTCATAATAATGATATTATGAAGATCTTATTAATAATGATATTAGGTCACACTGAGAATAGTGTCAAAATAGCCGCCTGTTGTCATCAATAGGAGGCTATATTGAGGCTCTTTTGTCTATTCTCAGTGACAATTAATAATTGATGCACTTTGGTACAACCTGCATTTAGTAGCTGTATGAGTATTGTCTCTCTAATTAGGAGTAAATTGGTTGTGACTTCAACTTAGGGAACGCCATTTTCTAGCACAAAACTATGCTTATTTCAGCACTGTGTTCAACATTCCATCTCATAAGGAGCGACGGGATCAGACCCAGAAGCTCTAGACAAAAGTGTCTATCGATGTCAGCGATCGCGGATGTCAGAGATGACAAAAAGGGAAGGAAGGGAGGGAGGGATTGAACACGTAACATTTCAATAGTCCTTGACAATTCTATACATTTTAGACATTTTTACAATCGCTACGCACTGCTGGGACACAGGCCTCCTCTCTGTGAGAGGGAATGGGCCGTAATCCACCACACAGGTCCAGTGCGGGTTGGTGTGTCACATGTCTTCGAGTTTTTGGCTCTAGGACATGCGGGTTTCCTCATAATGTTTTCCTTCACCGTTTTGAGAGCATTGGTGATGAAATAATTTACACAAAGTAAAGCGCCTGCCTGGGCTCGAACTCAAAACCTACAACTTGTAAGTCGCGGCCGATACCACTGGGCCACCACTGCTCTTGTAAAGTACAGGGTAGGTAAATGAAAATCGGAAGAGTTCTGTCTAAATCTTGTATTCACAATCAAAAGGGGAAAATAAATAACTGGCAATCGCTTAATTATCCCACATCCCCACTGCTTGGCATGGCTTGGCAGGAGGGCAGCCATCAATATGGCGGCTGGCTTTGGCGGGCTTGGTGCGCATTGGTCGGTTGCACGTAGGCTGACGTCACATCCGTTACACAAGTGAATTTCTTTACGTCGTCACACAATAAAAAGCCAACATTATTGTTTTGGAAGAAAGAAAAAAATCTAGTTTATTTGGCACACACATACACACAATGTAAGTACAAATAAAAGGGAACTTAATTTTAAAACAATTACGTATATAGTCCAGTTCAGCAAAATTCCAGACAACTGGGAGTTGCCTGACGCTGGTTTTCAACTGAGCCTTACGTTGAAGTGTAAGGATGTGAATAGGTTTTTACTGTGTTAAATATACAGGTAAATAGATATATGTTAGTGTGTGTGTTTTCTATCCGCTCTTGTAGTCGCAGCTGATCTTCATCCGGCACGCGACGGGGCCTACAACAAACACTGAGCTTAGACAATCGCTGAAACAACTACAGTGCAGCCTCCAGTGAGAGATCAGCGACGGCGAGCGAAGATATAGGAATGTTATGCGCAACTTATACTTAATGTAATAAAATACAATTTCAATTTTATTAATGATGATGATATGACTGGTTACTACTACTACATTCACAATAAATAAATCTTATCTTATCTTATCTTATTCAGTCAGTGGCTTCGCCCGCGTGAATAGTGTTTTATCATCCCAATGGAACATTATACCGCGATAAAATTCGAGATTTTTTCATTTAATTGATCTATATTATTATTATTTTATTTTCAATCTCATAAATTTTGACATGTATTTATATTATATTGTAATTTTGCCTATAATTCATTCATCATCATCTGCCTAGCCTTTTTCCCAAATATTGTTGGGGTCGGCTTCCAGTCTTACCGGATCCAGCTGAGTACCAGTGTTTTACATGGAGCGACTGCCTATCTGACCTCCACAACCTAGTAACTGGGTAACACGATACCCCTTGGCAAGACTGATGTCAGATCTCAGGCTTCTGACTACCCGTAACGACTGTCAAAGATCTTCAAATGACAGCCGGGACCAACGGCTTAACGTGCTTTCCGAGGCACGAAGGAAACTCGGTATGTTGAAATGGTCACCCATCCAAGGAACGACCTCGTCAAGCGTTGCTTAACCTTGAAGATCGACCCGTGCGGCTGTTATTATTTAGCCACGAGCTCCTCATCCTGTGTGTAAATTAGAATTTTTATTTTATGTGAGTAATAAGTTTTGTATTATGTGAGATTATTTTTATGAATGTTTTGCACGTTTGTAATTGATATAAATACCAGTATAAGAACTCATGAAATGTAATAAGTCCATGTTTGTGTTTGTGTTGTTGATGTGCCTTAATAAATAAATAAATAAAAGTAGCAGTATGTCCTTGCCCGACTATAATCTATCACTGCGCCAAATTTAATGCAGATCCGTTCAGCCGTTTTAGCGTGATTGAGTAACAAACATACACACATCCATCCAAACTTTCGCATTTATAATATTACTAGCTTCTGCCAGCGGCTTCGCCCGTGTGAATGTCGAAAATTATTCCAAGGGAACATATTCCCGGTATAAAAAGTATTCTACTTTATTCCAGACTATTCCAGACTATAATCTATCTCTGTGCCAAATTTCATCTAGATCCGTCCAGCCGTTTGAGCGTGAAAAAGTAACAAACACAACACAAACTTTCGCCTGATAATAACATCACATCACATCACATTATCAGCCTATTAATGTTCCCACTGCTGGGACACAGGCCTCCTCTCTGTGAGAGGGAATGGGCCGTAATCCACCACGCGGGCCCAGTGCGGATTGGTGGATGTCACATGTCTTCGAATTTTTGGTTCTAGGACATGGCGGTTTCCTCACGATGTTTTCCTTCACCGTTTTGAGAGCAGTGGTGATGAAATGAAGCCTTTATAATATTAGTGTGATAATACAGTAAGATTACTTCTGATTGAGCAGTGGTGGCCCAGTGGTAATGCCCCCGACTTACGTACGTGTCATAAGTTTGAACCCAGGCAGGCGCGTTACTTTGTGTAAATTATTTCATCACCACTGCTCTCAAAACGGTGAAGGAAAACATCGTGAGGAAACCGGCATGTCCTAGAACCAAAAATTCGAAGACATGTGATATCCACCAACCCGCACTGGGCCCGCGTGTTGGATTATGGCCCATTCCCTCTCACAGAGAGGAGACCTGTGTCCCAGCAGTGGGAACATTTAAAGGCTGATGGCTTCTGATTATATTGATTACAAAAGAGTGTAGATAATTTTCTTGCTCGTATCCCAGGTGCAGCCTGATGTCTTTATTCCAGTCACCCCCTTTCAAAATATCTTTCACACAGCTCATTCATCGTTTCTTCGCCTATATTAAGGCTCAAATTTTTATAAATTTTTAGCCGACTTCCCAAAAAGGAGGAGGTTATCAATTCGACTGTATTTTTTTATGTGTGTTACCTCAGAACTTTTTACTAGGTGAACCGATTGTTTTAAGGCTGGTGCTTGTCATGCGGATCTGATGAAGAACTTCGGAGATACACAGCAGAACTCTTCAATAAATGACAGCAAATCTCTCGGGATTGCTGCAATCGTATGTCTGTGTATTGTTTACACTATTTCATAACATACCATCACGCCAGTCTGCTCTAAACGGGTACGCAGATGTGTACAGTTTACCCTGGTACACTCTCATTCCACCGGTTATGTTCAAGTTACATGTTATAAGAATTATCTATTCTGGCATCACTGTGGGCATTATAGGGCATTATACTATAGAACTTGTCCATTTTGTACCACTAAAAACTGAAAAATAAAAAAACTTTTTAACAAAAAAATAAAACCGGCTTCTAAAGCAAAATAACTTTTTATTCGAAGTCGGTGTCTTTGGTATCTACTGTATTTCGTTTTTAGACACCGACTTCGGAAATAAAGTTATTGGTTTTATTTTTTTGTTTATAAAGTTTTTATTTTTTTCCGTATCACATGTCTTTACTATAACAACTGATTTCCACACAGCTGTTTAGTCACCAGTCTGTTTCAAAAGTGAGAACTTACCATTTGTATGTTCATTATTTTATTTCCTTTTCATGTTCTTCACTCAATTATCACGTCTCTGCTTATCCAAGCTTAGGTAAGCTCACACTTATCCGTAAGCACGCCAAGCGCCCAAATCAAACAATTCAAAACGAATGCTTGCATAGAACAAAATTTGTAAAAAAAAAACACACGTAGCAAAAAGCGTAGCAAAGTGCTACGAGTGCTACGAATAATTAGTATGTTTATATCAATTTCAATTACTCGTGGAGTATGTCGTAGAGAGCAGTGGTGGCCCAGTGGTAACGGCCGCGACTTACAAGTTTTAGGTCGTGGGTTCGAATCCAGGCAGGCGCTTTACTTTGTGTAAATTATTTCATCACCACTGCTCTCAAAACGGTGAAGGAAAACATCCTGAGGAAACCGGCATGTCTTAGATCCAAAAATTCGAAGCCTTGTGATAGCTAGTCGCTAAATAATCACAGCCACTCGGGTCGATCTTCAAGGTTAAGCAACGCTTGACGAGGTCGGTCCGTGGATGGATGATCTTTTCAACATACCGAGTTTCCTCCGTGCCTCGGAAAACACGTTAAGCCGTTGGTCCCGGCTGTCATTTGAAGATCTTTGACAGTCGTTACGGGTAGTCAGAAGCTTGAGATCTGACACCAGTCTTGCCAAGGGGTACCGTGTTACCCAGTTACTGGGTTGTGGAGGTCAGATAGGCAGTCGCTCCATATAAAACACTGGTACTCAGCTGAATCCGGTAAGACTGGAAGCTGACTAGGCAGATTGATTGATATCAATTTTAATTACTCATTGGAGTATGTCGTTGTTCATGTTTAAGTTAAAATGTGTCACTTATGTCTTACTGAAATTAGTTCATCCAGTTCCGATCAACTGTTCTGGCGTGATTGAAGTAACAAACATACATCCATCCATCCTAACTTTCGCATTTATAGATTTATAGTATATAGTAAGATATAAATATATGTATATATATTATTACTAATTAAGATGTATGGATATTTGTATAGAAGATTACGATTTTTCTAGTGAAGCATATATCAATTTCTGTTATTACTATGACCTATGCAAAGTATACCTGATGATAATGGACGCGCTGACATCGGACATACAGGAAGAGGCACCCTGGTGTATGCTGGTTGCCGAAAGTGACCTAGTGGTCCAGAGCAGATTGAAGATGTGGAGGCACAGACTGGAGAGTGTTGGCTTGAAATTGAGCAGAACTAAAACCGAATACTTGTTCTGCGATTTTGGCGGTCTCTCCAGTTCCGTGCCTATAGCTCTCGCTGGAACACACATACCGATGTGCTCCGACTTCCAGTACCTAGGGTCACTTGTCCAAGGGGATGGCGAGGTAGACGTAACGCTCCTGATCAACTCGGGATGGATGAAATGGCGACAGGTCACTGGAACAACTTGCGAGCCAAGGATGCGTCAAGTTAAAAGGGAAAATTTACAAGTCCGTGATTAGACATGTCGTACTGAATGGATCAGAATGTTGGTCTGTGAAAAACATGGATGAAAAGAGATTGCATGTAGCAGAGATGAGAATGTTGAGATCAATGTGCGGAGTGACGAGAATGGATAAAGTGAGAAATGAGTATATTAGAGGAAGTTTGAAAGTGGCGCCAGTGATAGAAAAGTTGAAAGGAAACCGGTTGTCCTGGTATGGTCATCTTATGAGGAGGGATGAAACGCATGTTACTAAAAGAGTTATGAATATAAATGTAGATGGATGGAGGGTAAGGGGACGGCCAAAGAAAAGATGGATGGACTGTGTGAGAACTGATATGAAATAAAAGGGAGTCAGTGATAGCGTGACGGGGGACAGGACGGTATGGAAGAAGAAAACGTGTTGCGCCGACCCCAAGTGACATGGGAAAAGGGCAGGAAGATGATGACTATGACCTATGCAAAGTGCCTTTTAAAAGAGAAGGAAGATTATCTTGACCTTACTCAAGAACAACTCGAAAAACTTGAGCGGCTTCAAAATGTTTGTATAAGGTTCATATTCGGTTTGCGAAAATATGATCATGTTTCCGAATTCCGTAAGAAGCTCAAGTGGTTGCCAATTCGCCTTCGCCGGAATGCTCATATTCTTTCACTTTTATATAATGTGCTCTTCACTCCTTCCACCCCTCTTTATCTTAAGAAACGTTTTCAGTTTCTCTGCGATTCCCACACAAAATTTCTTAGGTCATCGGATAACTTACGACTTCAAATGCCAATGCATTCCACGAGTTTTTTGGATAAATCCTTTACTGTCCAGGCTACTCGTCTGTGGAATGCGTTGCCAGACTCAATCAAACGCGCCCAATCGTTGCCTGTGTTCAAAAGACTCGTGAGGGAGCATTACCTGTCGCTGTGATTATGAATTAATTGTCATAATTTTATTTATTGCCTTTACATTTTAGTATGTATGTATTTATGTATATATTAAATAGCATATGTATTATGTATCTGCATATCTTTTATAATATAATTTTTGTAACACTAGTATTGTCACACCAATAACAGCCCCACTTCGTGTCCAGCAATTACTGTCCATACCTGGTTGCCTGGAAGAGATTGCGGAATGCGATAAGGCCACCCATTGTATGTGTTTTTAGTTTTAAGTGTCCTTTTTAAATGTAACTTATGGTGTACAATAAAGTATATAATAAATAAATAAATAAATAAGATGGTGATTTTAGTGGCACATTTGACTTCTTTATCGCCTGATGATAAGCGAAGTAGCGATGGATGAGATTTAAGAGCTTTGAATTCTGGGGGTGGCCATTCCAGCAGTGGACGTCTTTCGGCTGATATGATGATGATGATGAATACTGACAGTTACAGTGGTAGGGTACTCAGAGGCTGATGTTCATATGTTTCTTTTTATTTCAATATTCTACCGCGGACATGTGGCAGTTCGCGCTCTTTTTTATAGTATTTATTGTTTGTTTGGTTTTTTTTTTCATTAAAGTAACAATTGTCTGACCCCTACGTCGGACACTATTTTTGGGCTTACTTAACTAACTTAAGTCTACGTGAGTTCATCCCTCCCCAAATACTATATATATATATTACACACTGGCATTACAATTTTAGTTTCTATTTACTACTTATCTTAATGTTATTAACTATTTTGTTACTTATTTCTATTGATACACTCCTTATGTTATTTACTATACTGTTTACTTATATCTATTGGTACACTTTCGGGGAAGATGCATGGCAGTGCGAGCAGACCAGTCCCGGCCGACGGTTCCGGCTATAGAATCCCGTCGTTAGGACGTTAAGGTGTGTATGACTCGCTCCACCATGCAGCTTTACAAATATATATATAATTATTTTGCTTTACAGGATTTAGACAGGGTGATGGTTTGGGTATGTGTTCATATGTTCGGAGCTTCTTTATCAGTTGTTCTTGATATATATTGCAGTTGTAACTTTTCATAGTAGCAAAACGATAAACATATCATATCTCCAAATGGACTACCTTCCCTTGACTTCAAGTCAGATCTATGCCGAATTGATTACGACCAGCATGTGAACACATGTTTTTGTTACAACTAATCTCTGCACGGCATATTTCTGATTAGGTAACAGTTTGATCTACGCTTAGTTCCGGTATTACCAAATAACACGCGTACGTAAGAAAAACTAACACTTTACCTGCACTCGAATTCTGAGTGGCTAAGCTGCGCACTTTTTTTGACAGTCTGACAAGATTATTTTAACTGTTACGATTTCAGTCAGCAAAATAAGTCATTTAAGATTTTAGAGTTCCGTACCCAAAGGGTAAAAACGGGACCCTATTAATGAGACTTCGCGGTCCGTCTGTCTGTCTGTCTGTCGGAACGCTTCGTGCGCGAGTCCGACTCGCACTTGGCCTGTTTTTTTTCTTTTTTATAGACTCGCGCTTGTCCACTATCTCACCCTATGGTAAGCGATGATGTGGTCGACGGTGAAGCACGCTTGCCTAGAAGTCATTTATTCAATCTTGACTTAAAGTCCCCTAGGTTGTAGATATTGTTGGTATTGGTTGCTAGCACTACCACCGCTACTGCTGTGAATGAACCGCTGCGTTAGATGCCCGGGTCGGCAAATTGTTATTGTGTTTTTCCAAGGAATTTCTCAGCCCGGAGGGATATGGGATTTAAACATTGAAAAATGGGTGTTCTGTATGGTTATGCTATATGGTAATGGGTGTAAAATAGGTACACGTCTGCCTAACCTTTCGTGCAATACAGGCGTGATGTTATGATGTCGTGGTGACCCAGTGGTTAAGAGCTCGTGGGTTCAAATCCGGGCAAGTACCAACGTGACTTTTTCAGTCCATATGTACTTTCTAAGTTTATCTTGGACATCACAGGCGACGGTGAAGGAAAACATCGTGAGGTAACCTGGACTTATAGAGCCCAAAGAAATATATAAAAAAAAAAACGAGCCAGTCCGAAGAAATATGTGTCATTTATATAGCTCTCTTGGGCCTGCAGGTGGTGGATTACTTGCAGCCATTCCTTCTCATAGATAGGGGGCTTAACAGTTTTGTCAGACGCATTTTTTAAATTATTGATTAGTTTGCGTTTGATCACTATCTCATCTGATGGTAAGATGATGTGGTCGGCGGTGGAGCACGCTTATCTAAAAGTAGCCTATTTACTCTTGACTTAAAGACCCCAAGTTATATCTATCTATCAGGCAACAAAGACCCCGGCAGGGAATTCCACTCCTTAGTTGTACGCGCAATGAAAGCATTCCCAAAACGTTTAGTGTGAATGGGTGGGCCATGGGTCCACCATGTGATTTGTGTAATTCCATCGCATTCTCCCCGAAATATAAACGATAAAAAGAGAGAGGTGTCTTATGGACACCTGGTTGAAACGGAGTTCGATTAATTAAATTTACAGTGTTTCAGTTTCGTAAAATATGACGAAACTGAAATAACAACAACACAGCTGATTCTCAGTGTAAACACACAATGGCGGCTGCTAGCGTATTATACTGTATGTGTGTAGTCAGCGCGCGCTCGTACGTCTTCGGTTTTCTTCGTGCGCCTCCGGATCTCTCCTCAGCGTCTCCCTTTTGCGCAGATCTTCGCTTGTACTATCCTGCATGCAGCACGCTGTGCCTCGCACAATTTATCATGCAATAATTATTAATTATATATATAAAAAAGTGTAAATTAAAATTATAAAAGTGTGTGTGGAAATTAAAATTATAAAAGTTTTTGCATATACTCAAAATTGACGGCAAACTGAATCGATTGAAAATAGTTTTAGTTTCCTAGGTTATCGGGAGGTGCCTTAAAATCACAGCAAAAAGGTGTCGGTTTTTGGTGTCGTTATTTTTATTGTTGCATTTTTGTCGATCTAGCCCCTCAGCCCGCAAACAAATCAGAACTATAACGTACGACAAGGCACTCCGTTCCAAAAACCAGCACCGACCGATATTTCCAGGGGCTAACTGCAGCTATCATTGTTCCATAGAGAGATAGCTCATATTTAGTTCGTCAAACGCAAAAAACAGTCTGCACACAGCCTAATGTTATTAGATGACTATTTGACTATTTCCTGAGTCGCCAATTAGGTGTTAAGAATTTTATGATCGCAGCGATAATTTGACGACCTCCATGATGAAATTCGTCAATTGTTTCGACGCCCACATTATAATTTAATCGACGTCTGTAATCATTCGATTCTAATAATCGATTTCCACATAGTTATGGTCCATAATAGGTGCTCAAGGTTTAGATCTAGCTTAGAGATCGATTGTGCCATTCTGTGCAGTTCCAATTTCCGATTTATTTACTTACTTTTGCCAGCGGCTTCTTTTGCGTGTATTATACATATAAACCTTCCTCTTGAATCACTCTATCTATTAAAAAAAACCGCATCAAAATCCGTTGCGCAGTTTTAAAGAACTAAGCATACATAGGGACAGACAGACAGCTGAAAGCGACTTTGTTTTATACTATGTAGTGATAATATACTTTTTTTTTATTCAACCTATGTTGTCTCAGTGGGTGGACCGATGTTGCCGGAATCCGCTGGATGCGAGACGCACGGGATCGGTCAATGTGGCGACACCTGGGAAGGCCTATGTCCAGCAGTGGACGGCTAAAATGACGATGATGTGACAACAACACTAATTTAGCAGCGTTGTTTACCCACATTGGTGAGTTCTGAGTTGGTGAGTGTGTACCCAATATGCTACGCTAGATCGCCCTTTCATAAACCTTGAGTTTGGACTTATGAGACTCGGTCAGAGACAATTTCCTATTAATGAAAAAACCGGCCAAGTGCGTGTCGGACTTCGCAAATTTAGGGTTCCGTACCAAACCCCGGAAAGCACGCTATGCCGTTGGTCTCGGCTGTCATTTGAAGATCTTTGACAGTCGTTACGGGTAGTCAGAAGCTTGAGATCTGACACCAGTCTTGCAGTGGGAACAAACGATCGTGTTACCCAGTTACTGGGTTGTGGAGGTCTGATAGGCACTCGCTCCATGTAAAATACTGGTACTCAGCTGAATCCCATAAGACTGCAAGCCGACCCCAACAATAATTGGGAAAAAGGCTAGGCAGATGATGACTAGTAAATGATACAACAATGACAATCGTCTTTCGTCGTGTTGACAAGAGCTACCTGGAACTATCTGAAAAAATGCCCTGACTATCCAATATTTGGCATCGATCGTTTACCGCATAACATAACCAAAGACGCGAAAACCGTTGGTATTCTGACAAAACATGAAGATTGCACGTACGCAAGGCACATTACACATTATAGGTATCGAATATATGAACATGCAAAATAACAAAATTTTCCCACATGAATAGATGTGGTATATTCTAAAATAAATGTAGTCAGCACTTTAATGTTTACATCTATTCATTATTAGATTGCACCAGCGGTGTTCGGACGTCCCATTCAGTGCTGTCTACTTACTGATAAATCTGGTTGTTTTATTATAAAACCCAAACCCTAACTAGTGTTACTAGTGAACACCACATTGTATGTGTGTGATAGTTTAACTCTTTTTGGATATCGGGACTTTTGTACAAGATGATGCAATGGAGATGTAAAGCACCAGACTCCAAATAAGTAGAGTTCAAAACAGAATGAAATTTTACCAAAGAGACGTCATACTCATTATAAAGAAATAAAAACGGCGATATTTTACTTTAGCTACCTATACAGAACCTATAACTTAGAACTTTATTTCTATCACTGAGTACGATAAAAGATCACAGAGATATAAATAAGACACTGTTGTCAGAAAGAGAAACATACTGTTTAAAGGTATACGTTCGTGTCGCAGCCAGACGCACGCAGAACGGACTGACTTCACTCAAGCTTGTGTTTGTATTGCCGCGCAGACGTCGGTAAAACGTATCTACCTCAGCATATAAATAACATCAGTGATAATACCTACTGCAATCACTGATCAGTAAATATGGCCTTCGAAGGCTTTAATTTGTTTGATCACAGCCAGGATAAAAATAATTATGTATGGTTAGAATTAAGGGGTACCTAAATAATAAATCCAAACAAACCTTTTTAGAACACATAATGTTTATTTACACTAAGTAATATTCACATAATTTTCGAAGCACATCTAGTGCCTATGTATAACGTTAATCAAACGTTACATTATTATAAGTAGCTGTAAGTTATCATAGTAGGAACAAGAAGACTATCAGATCAATACCGATGCTTGCAAAAAAAAAAAATTGTCTATGGATGTTGACACTCGTAATTTGAAAATGGAATATAGTGTTGTAGAGCGTAAGAAAGTATTGTATTTTTTATCTATAATAAAATGTGGAATTATGGCATCGATCTAATAGGTTGTAATTAACAAACAATAGAAGAAAATATAGTTTAACATTGTTCCAGAAAGAAAACATGAACTGTTTAGTTTTTAAGTACATACAGTAAAACGTCGTCAGCTATTAACAATAAATTGATGAAACTTTACAAATTACGACGTGAAATTCATAAATAGGCAAGAATATTTAAGTTATTAACTTATTATACTATCCAGACTGATTTTTAGTCACTATTTAGATAAAAATCCAGTCACATTTTCAATAGTTATTACAAAAGTATTTTTTTATAGTAATAAAATGTAGCCGATTCATTCAATTAGTGATATAACTGACTAATAATGATTTATTTACACAATGCATACAAAATTGTAAAACTGGAAAATAATTGTGTTTCTTACGTGAAAAAATCATTGCACATTTTTACGACTTGCGTTCATTATTTTGCACGTAACGGTCTTAAAATCACATGAAATTACTTAGTCATTACCATTCATATTCGTTCTCTATTGCTCGTAGTTAATTAGTAGAAATCCACAATTTGAACCAATTTTGAATTAGTAATTACACTTACTAATTAAAAATTACATAAGATAGGTAGGTACTATACACTTCATCAACGCCGAACATCTCATTAAGATTATAAAACTACGCTTTAAGTTTTAATCACTAAACAAACTATCTTTACATTAATATGTACAATAGTAACATACGCTGGAACTTTTAACTGGCTCACAGATAATGTAATTTTATCATAATTATTGCACATTTATGAAAAAAAACTCCTATTTCAGTATCTACATGTCCAAAACTATTCACTGTTTCGTTACTCTAGTCAATAAAATTAATGCTGTCCAACAAGCCAGTTAATATCCAACAAAAATAAATAATTTAGGAATATCTCTATAAAATATTAAGTACTTAAATAATAAAATCAACTATCACATTTATTTCGAACGAAGCTTCAAAAGTTTGTACAACAATACTCTACGGTCAACTAATACTATTTACAGACGTATTAAATAGTGATGTACTTTACGAAATACTATTAATAGTGGAGATAAAAACATCTAACGTCACTAAAACGTTCGGTATGAAATCGAAACACATTGTCACTTTAGTCGATTCGACTATCGAGTTAATAGTCGAGCACGCGCCGATCGTAGCTGGCTTCGTTTGCGATCGCGCGTGATGCCTCGTTTCATTTGGACGCGTTCACTACAAGGTTCGTGGCCGCCTCCTCACTGGCGCCTATGCTCATCGCTTTCTTCTTCAGAATTCCCAAATCAGTCACGTTTTCCAAGAAGCTTTTGTGAGCTGACAATACTTTAGCACTTTCCACGTCTTTTTTTAACTCCTCCATGTCTCGTTTCAACTTTGCTCGTCTGTTTTGGAACCATGTGATGACTTGAGCGTTGGAAAGCCCTAGCGAGCTCGCGATCTCATCTCTGTCTGCGGGCGAGAGGTACTTCTGATACAGAAACCGCTTTTCCAGCTCAAAGATCTGGTGGTTGGTGAAGGCTGTTCGAGATTTTCGTTTCTTCTTGGGCTGCGGCCTCGAGTTGAAGAGATTCAGGTGATTTGACTGACCATCTGGAACAAAATATCAAAGAATTAGCTACGGTTATTAAGTTATTAACTATGTGTAAAAAAGAATTTAGTAAGTGGCCAATTGACAAGGTATTAAAAGGAAAAAAAGTTGCGTTAAACGAGAGAATCAAACGAGTTTGTTGATTAGTCGAATTTACATATATTTTTTGTTACTAACGAAGTGCCTTTCTCTAAGGTTAACATTTACGAAAACGACTTGCAAATATTTCAAGGAGTATTACTATCAAGCGTATCTGCAATTTAAATCAAAATGAAATTGCAGATGCTTAGCATAACTGTTTGACTAAGGAGTAGTCTAGACCTATTGTGAATGTAACCTATTTATATAACAAAGCCAAGCCCAGTCACAGAAATCAAGTTCCATATAAAAAGATTAAAGTAAAAGTAGGGTTATAGACACAGACGCACAGATAACCACTCACTCGTTATCAGGCACTAAAACACCAGAGTCTATGACAGCGCAATAAAAGGCCCGCAGCGCTAAAATGTTACTGTTCCCTCGTAAAAGGCACTATAAAACACACCCAGCTATCGTTACATTTTAACGAGCTGAGAATCACATACGGGCCTTCGGTAAAACATTTTAATAATAATGAAAAAACAATCAAATAAGACTACGCAGCCAATTTTGTTGCAGATCTATTAGTGCTGTAATTGCATTCTGTTAGTTTTAAGACCTTTATGTTTGCTAGGTTGGCATTATAATGTGTAAGGTGGTAATCGGTGCAGGATAATGAAGGTTCGATAAAATGATAATGCTAATTCTGTTTAGGTGTAGCTAATTGCAGTTGGTTATGGGTTGCAGTAATCATTGTTTGTGGTCTGAAATATATCATTATCGATTTGCTCATTTCTATACGATATTTTGTCTATTTAATACATTTCTCTTGTCTAAAACCGTTGTAATTCTTTGTAGTATTGAATCTGTGTTTTTTTTAATGAAAATTTAATTTATTCATTGGCTCGTGCAAAAACACGGTGTTTCCAATCCTATATTTCAATAAAAACAATATAATAAGGATATAACGCCAGCCATCAAAATAATTAATAACAGTTAGGTAGAGAAAAAACAAAAACGTTTCTTAAGTGCTAAGGTATTTAAGTTTAGTAAACATTTTCCACGCCTGTTAAAATTCAATTTTCTATTTATTGCTCTGGCAATAAACATAAAGGAAATGAAGACACAACACAACAATGGCGCTATCTAACATCCGGCACATTTTGTATTATCTGTGTTCAAATTGCACACTGTGCGTAATTATTTTTTTGAAATTAACTTGTTAATGTTTTTAGGTTTGCTTTGGTTTATAATGTGGAACTCTAGATAACAATACAATGTTATGATAACTATCGGTTTTGTATTTTAAGTCGTGCATATCAATCAACAATGCCAATCTTCAAAAAAATATAATTATAAATTCTCATGTAACGATGTACCGTTCACCATATCATCAATAACTGTAATGGAAGCACCTCTATCAGTGACACTTTACGTGCGAAAATATAATTAGAATTATTGTTTATGGTCATCAAAAAAAGTATGAATACAACACGCGACCTCCTCAGAGGTATTTTGCGTGGTTTACCACAGATATTAATAAAAAAATGTGCGTCGTTAAGTAAAACTGCCTATGCATTGTCAGATTTATTGGAATTCACAACATTGAAACTAATGGACAATTACATTGACCACATGCTAAAATATTTTTTTATGATTTTTTTAGCGCTAAGTAAAGTTGGTTTGGCGGTAAAAGCATACGTCATTTTTTTTAGCGATTTGATGATTAATCTTTCAGTATGTTGTAGTGAGTCATGTATCATTGTTAAAATATTTAAATTACGTCCGTTTTATGTTGGTAAATTATAAGTTCTGCATTTTCCAAGAATTGTAATTTCATTTTAAATTTTCCTTTAGATGGCGTCTGATAGATGGCAGGATTCAAAATAACTTTGACGCATTTAACTTTAACATTATACTGCAACCCAAACTTTAAGAAAAACCTAAAATTTAATATTGGTTAATTAAGTCGTACCTCTGTTCCTTAAGACATTTAACAAGTTTTTATCATAACACTGATTAGAACAAGCGCAAAACAAGTTGTCTAATAAATAACTAGGAAATTAATTTACTGCCTAAAACCTTTTTGTACACAGAGCACAAAACTTATGCAACATTTTTTTTTCAACTTTATTATGTTGGTAAAATAACTTTTTAAAAATAGACTCCGATACATCAAAGGAATCAATTAGTACAAACAGGACATGCGATGCATGGAGTGGTAATTAAATGATAAATAAAATGAATCCCTGCCCATTTATCAGATGTCAGACACGTTCGGTCACCGTCACGTCTCATTAGCAAAAATTATAAAGGATTTTATTTTTGTATTAGGTACGTTGGTAGGTACTGGTCGTCGTTTTATGAGTTTTGTGGAATTGGAGTCTGATTCATCTTCCTATGCATAATTGGTACAGTTCATTACAATTTTCTCAGAAAACCGTTTTTGGAACTATGCTAGCTAAGAAAATGTGGTTACAGAATTAAATAACTTGATAGATTTCTGGGTTTAATTCTTTGTAATTTTGGGAAAAAAAATACAAAGAACTTTTAAATTTGATTGAAAAACATCACTTGGCAAAATTTTCTTAGAATTTTCATCCCTCACAAATTTTTACTAAATACAGAATTCCTTCATCGTCTCGTAATTTTGACATTGCGATAACGTTCTGCCGAAATCTCCTCAAATCCCAGGCACATCGTCCGCTAACAGTAAAGGTAACTCTAAAGATCGCCGGCTGTATTAATCATCACCTAATCGTATCCTTAGCGAATTCGGACCTCAATTACATGTGAATCAAACGGACAAAGTGCGAAAAAAGAGCCGACCCTAAGACGTCGTTAAAGACTTGGCAAAAAACATGAAATCAGTCACGGTGGAAACACCTGACCAGCTGTGTCACTTGCTGCCTTAATGGCTGGGAAGATTTTTGAAGGTGTTAGGGTTTCTCCATAAATAATGTCGAAATAATCTGAACTAACAACTAAGCAAGTTATGGGTGCGCATAATTTATAAAACAAGTGAATTCGGTGTCGAATCATGAAGTCTGCATTCGAGTTTATATCGAAGACAATTTTAAAGAATTGGTCTATGCTACAGAATACGTCTGTTCTTTGTGTCAGTTGATGTGACATGCCAGTGCTGCCAACCTAATTAAAACAATTTTATTAAAGAGGGTTTTGACATGATTTGTTATGACAAGCTTATCATACGATAAATGGATCATAACAAGAACCAATTAATTTATGTATCCGATAAAAAATATTGCAGCAAAAAATACCACTGCAATAAACTTAATTAATTGCATTTTTTCGTCTAAAACGATGTCAATAAAAACACGTAAAGAAATAAAGTTCTTCAGAATCGCAGAGGTCGAGAGACAATCATTCCGACCGCATCATTTATCAGAATTAAGCTGAATCTTAATTCCATCAAAAGCTGGAGAGAATCGAGACTTCCTTCGTTTTATTTTGTCACGGATGTTGCTGTACGTACTTAATTAATTCCTCAATAACATCACGTAGGGCCTTGTGTGTGAGGGGCATCAAACTGACCCTTCTTTCTTCTCGAAACACAAAGAAAACTGATCCAAACACCTTTGTATAATTCATTGCTTCATTGCAACGCGCGTGTCAATAAAACTTTTTGGGTGAGCGCGCAATCGATACCGATTAATTGAACGCATCGCTATTCAGTGTTGCCATATAAATTGGCTTGTAATCAATGGAGTTGCCAGCTCTGAACGGATCGATACGCACGTAAACTTGTTGTTTAAGGTCGGTTTTGTTTTGCAGCAACCGTTTAGTGAAGAGCGAAGGGTTAAGTAAGTGGTAGTTGGGTGCAACTAGCCGACGAATAGAGGCATTAGCGAGACGTTACAAATAAATCATGATGCCAGTTATTTTGGTAACCGGAAAATCTCAGTGAACTTGGCGCAATTCTTCGTCACACTAAACTTGTTCCAATGATATTCTTTTTTTTTCGTCGGATTGTCAACCACCGCCACCAGTTTCATCTCCTTGGCAATGGAAATGCAAAAAAAAATGGTTCAAGTTTGTCTTAAACCTTTAGTTAGTAGATACCTATGGCTAACCGGTCTTTGTCAAAAACCTTTGAAAATTGTTGTGTACCTCATTTTAGCTACTAAATAGGTACTCTATGTTCGTTGCACTTGCTCGCCTCAATCAAACCGCGTCCTTATTCTGCCCAAACGTGATATTTGAACAAAAGTGTGAGACAGCTCCTTGACGATCACAAATTGAATGTCCTGTCCAGTTTTTTCGATCGTACACCTTGTTATTCGGCCCGAAGACACAAAGGAAAGGCTCTTTTTCTTAGATCGCACGCTCATTTGGATTTATACGCGAAAAAAGTGTAGCGAAATAGGGTTCTATGTGTGATGCATTGATTTTTTTGAGCACTGATTGATTGTACGACCCTGAAGACAGCAAACTTACCTAGATGTTTTGAAGATCCAGCCAGCAGACATGGCTGGCGAAGAATGACTAGGTGAGCCGATCTTAAATATGTACTACGTATACAATAATGGAATAAGTCTAGGCTAAGAGCGATACGAATTGATTTAAAGTTGAGTTAGAATAAGAAACCTACAGATGATCCTGTCTTATCTATTTATTGTTACTCAATATAAATTCACGCCTTTTTCCCATGGGGGTGGGCAGAAACTACAGAACATCATCATCATCTTTAAATCCTTTTGCCATACACGCATACAGCCACAGATATAAATCTAACTAGATGACGCGATTCTATGTACTTCACGTGTCAAAAAAGGTATTAAAATTATGAGCAATGATCGTACTTTGAGCGGTTTCATTTAGCATTATCGGAACCGGACATTCACCGAAATCTAGAATATCTCTAGTAATTATGTTATATTAAACTGTAAAAACTGTACAGAAAAAGTTGACTTAGGCAATGGCAATTTGCGTTATCTAGTTAGATTTATATCTGTGCATAGGTGCAGCCATACACGCACGCCGTTTATGAGTAGGTACTGCGCACCTGGCCTTTTTTGACTCTGTTAGAATGGAAAACTTCCGAATATTTAAAAAAGATTTACTTGTATTACCTAATTAATCTATACTAATATTATAAAGAGGAAAGATTTTTTTGTTTGTTTGTTTGTACCGAATAGGCTCCGAAACTACTGGACCGATTTGAAAAATTCTTTCATCAATAGAAAGCTACAATATTCCTGAGTGACATAGGCTATTTTTTTTATCCCGAAAACGGGTCCTGTGGGGTGGCCCACGGGAGTGAAGCCGCGGGCAACAGCTAGTAAACAATATATTTGGGGAAAATTCGGTACAAGTCCCAACTCATTGAATACAAAACCGAACTGGCAACCAACTAGCAAAACAACTTCTAGGTGGGCCATTGCTGACTAGCCAGTGTCAGCCACAGATCATAGAAACAACAGTTGTCTATGATCTGTGGTGTCAGCATTTACTATTAGAGTATAGGGATGTAACAATCCCCCCAACAAGATGTGATGATTGAAAACAATTGCTGAATAGTCCATCATAAGTGATCAATCAACTAATCCGTGATATTTCTTAATTGAATTTGCTTATTTTTGTTAAATATTTAATCTCTTGTAAGGATTGAAATATCACGTGTGTTATTAATTGAATATTGAGATTTATTGTGCTAAAAGGATTAAATTGATTATTGTTTTTATACAGTAGTCTTTAGGAATAAGGTCATAAGGATTATCGGCTTTGCGATGTTTTTTGCGTTATTGTAAATCTACTAAATGCATCATTTTAGTGCAAAGGAAAATATAGTTATCTTGTTTACCTTAGAGAATAGAGTTAGTTTTTATTAAAAATCTAGAATATGATTAGAATGATGAATGTTTGGTGAAAGACATCTTAAGGGCCTACAACCGCTTTAGTGCCGTAAAACGGTTACTTTCTAAAGCCTTGTAACGGCTAGGTTAAAAGGTTTGAAAAAAAAAAAAAAAAATTATTGATTCATGTAAGTACATTGTTTTTAATACAAGGTATTTTCCGTGTAACTAATAGTTTTGCTTTAAAAACAAATTAACAACACGATATTTATTCGCAACTTTTTGAAACTCCTCCAAAACGACTTGGATGTTTAAAAATGTATGGCTGGAGTTTCCTTTAGAAAGTTACCGTTTTACGGCCCTAGCGTATGTAGGCCCTTAACATTGGGGCGTATATATCGCCTTAATAATGGAAAGCATGCAATTGAAAGTCTGCAATTATAGTTTCCAACACGGAATCGGTACAAAAAAACATAAGAAGGCTTGCTTCCATTTCAAATTTAGCAGCTAGGAAAAATATTACTTCCTTATCCGAAAAGCTTTCCGTATGTTTCTGCCACCATAGATGAAAAAAAAACAGAAGGTACTGATCACTGCATCGATTGGTTACCCCCTTATAAAAGAAACAATATCCGTGTGACACAATTAATCTGGCAGACTGTACCAAAAATCAAATCATGCGGCATTATTATCTCTAAATGGAATTTTCTTCTGTATAACATTATAGCCGCTTACTAATAATAAGATATTACTTTATTTTTGTTTATCAGTGTTAACTGGCTGTACCAAGAAGTCAGGAGGTATCAAGTGGTGTGATTTTGCAAATTATACCGGTTCAGAGACCACAAGTCATTCTTATTTTGTTTCTAGTAATATGTTGAAGTAAGATATATTAATTTAATTTTAAATTCCAGCTATCATTTAGTATTGTGTCTAAGGGATTGCTTCGTTAGTTTGGTAGCTGCAGAACTTGAGGTCCCATTCTTTGAGTTCGATTCCAGCACAGATAATATAATACTAGCATACAGATGCCTCATCCCATACAAAGAAACCGTGCCGACGTAACTAGCGTTTTTCGTCTGATAGATGATTATTTTTATAAGCACTTCGATCGCGTTCGGTTCCGTTCCACGTCTATAGATGGTGTTAGCAGCGACTTGCAAGTAAAAGTTTTCTCGGTTTGTGACAATTTTTTTCTTTAAATACAGTGTCGATTTGTTTTATAGTAGGTATTTTTTGTACGTTTTTAGTTTAAATTAACCAAAAGGGTTATCAAATTTAAAAAATAGAGTGAAATGCCTCAGAAATTTAAAACCGCGTCTATTGGAATCAATTTGAAACGGTCCGTTTAAGTAATCTTTGAAATATGAATTAAGAGGCCAATATTCCATAATTTTCTGCTTAGGAGAATTGATTAAACAAGCACTTACAATGTTTATGATCAATTCTTCTAGAACTGTTAATTTTACACACAATTCAATAACAAATCTATGCATATCGCGCCATCTAGTGACATTTATTTCAACCAAATTTTCTTTGTTGGCGCTGGGACCCCGTGATTCCAGGTACGAAAGAGTATTATTTGGTTTTAAAATCCAGTTTCTGTTTCTGTTTCTGTTTTCTGCCCAGTTGATGAGAATAGGCTCGCCCGCATTAGTTGGCGAATTGTGGGTGTAGGTACTCTTATATACACAGGTTAACCGCTACAGCTTTATGAAAAGTAAAGCAAATACCAGTGTGTTCAAAGAGCAAAAAAAAAAACACAAAAAAATAATTACATGATACCTGACGGAAGTTGACCATAAAGAAATAATTAAAAAAAGAACACCAATTTGTTCTTTATAAACGGCATAAACTTTTACAAATAAAAGTAATTCCGCTGATTACTACTTGTAACCGTAAAATAATATAAAAGATTACCCGATCATATCATTTCACCCGATTAATATGCAGAATGCATTCGTAAACGCAATTACGGGAACTATGCATAATAACCAGGTGGCTACCAAAAAATAGAAATAATACGAAGTTGTTTGATTGCATGAATAAGAATAAATGTGATTGCTTTAATGACTGTTAATCTATATTGTTTTGTAAAAACTGTTTTTGTAGTTACGTTGAAAACGCGTTTTGTTTTGAACAGTCAGTGTTGATTTGAAAATGTTGTGACTTGAATGTGACTTACAAATTATTATTTTTTCTATGATAATCTATATCCGCACAAACCCATTTTTGATCTTTACACATTTTATTTCTTTTTTTTCCATGATTATGATGTTATGTGTAATTAATATGCGAGTACCTACCATTGCGCAATTTATTACATTAAACTTTTTGCAAAATAAAGTTGTTCTATAAGATTTTTATTGTATATTTTTTAATTTGTATCTTCACTTTTTTCGATTAGGTATTCGTTGTTCTTATTTTTTCTAACTTTTATAATGTCTGTTCTATCAAGCGTGGATTATGTTCTTTACAAGCTAATGTAGCTTTGCAATAATATCTGTTGTAATGATATCTAAAATATAGGGCCAGTAACGCCATCTATGTTGTCTATGCGTCTAAATATGGTTTATGTAATAAAGCAGTCATTAGTCTGTCTTTGCAAGTGACGTTATTTTATTTTAGGTTATGGGCCGCTCGCTCATAATTTAATCGCGATTTTTGTCAGTATCCAGTATTTTGCAGTATTAGCAAGTGTTAAAAGACGATTTCGAGACGTGTTTTTCTATTATCAATGATAATGACACTTGTTGAATATTCAATATTGGCTATAAACGCCGACCATATTAGATTAAATTCAAGTCTGTCTGATAGGTCGTTGTACCTTCTAACGTCTCAACTACATAACAAATAAATCTGCGAGACGCCAAATATATAAAAAAAAAGTTGAAACAATATGCTGGAACGATCGGGTACAGCCACGAAAAAAATTAAAATAATAATAATTATTTTAAATAGAAATACAAAAATAATAAACATCAGAAAATAATAAATTAGTAATAATTAATACTCGTAATTAATTGACATCAGATTGAGAGAGTGGTGGAAGAGCAGTGGTGGCCCAGTGGTATCGGCCGCGACTTACAAGTTGTAGGTCGTGGGTTGGAGCCCAGGCAGGCGTTTTACTTTGTGTAAATAATTTCATCACCACTGCTCTCAAAACGGTGAAGGAAAACATCGTGAGGAAACCGGCATGTCCTAGAACCGAAAATTCGATGACATGTGACATCCACCAACACGCACTGGGCCCTCTTGTTGGATAACGGCCCATTCCCTCTCACAGATAGGAGGCCTGTGTCCCAGCAGTGGGAACATTAATAGGCTGATGATATGATGTGATGTGACATCAGATTCATTAGGTACATAATCAAAACTTTTAAATCATAGTTTGTGCCTCAAAACTACGCCAAAAAGTTTCATTTCAGCAGTAATGCGAGGCACATGCTGTCTGATTCTGGTTTCCTAGTGACAAGTGATTCTTTCTCTCCTCCTTGGGCTCTGCTTATTCCTCAAGGCTAGGATTACTTTTAAAGAAACATAAAGCGGTTCCCTTTGGATGCGAGTTAAACCCCTAAATAAAAATAATGTCTACAGAAACAAATTGCTATTAGTGTCTAAAACTGTCATCACATTATTAACTGACATTGACGCTTACATCAGTCTCAATTCTAATTATATTCCCAGACATGTGTCACATCTTAGATTCGGTATCAAAAAACGTCACAACATAGCTATTATCAAAATACAGCACAAAGCGACGCCATGGTAACGGGTGAGTTCTCACCACGGCCTATTTCAGTCGACTCCGAGTGTTTCGAGTTAGTCTGCCGTTTGAGAAGCCGCCGCAAAATGACGCGTGACATATAACGATGTTTTTGCTTCTTAATTAGGGATAAGTATCCGGTTAAGAGGATTTTTTTGCCGGTTAAAATTAGTTGTTTGTAGTTTACAAGAATCTTGGAGACGAAAACTCAATCAGAAGGTCGTGAAAATTCTTGTAACATTTTTTAATGAGAGCTATCTTAAATTGTCTTGTCAGGTACTCGTGTGAATTTAGTACTTACCTACGATTGCTCAAAAATAATGTTTTGATCTGATAACCGATGAACAATGTCGAGTGAAACTGCCAATTTGACAAACGAGTGAGTTGCGGTCGAATCGAATCGAAGCGATCACAGACGATTCGGTTTGTTGCGGTCGCTTCTCGGAATCCGTGTCAAAATAATATTCGAATACTTTCCGAGATTGAGTTTTTTTGCGTACTTGACGACGAGAATTGAATGTGAAATAAAAAAATACTATTTTTCGGATGATTTCATTCAATTTAATAGTACCAATGATTCCTCCGTGCGTTGCTGCGTTAATGTAAATCTGGCACAATTTCAATGTGCATGCATTATGATATCGATTCGCGAAATGATGTAATAAATAGCATCTTTATTGAAAACAGGATTGCATCATAGTTATCATTTCAATGAGTTTCTGTATTGCCGTTATGAATTTAAACGATTCATTAATCATCTTTTCTGCCATTTCGTTTCGTAAATAACAATCTAATGCAATAAGATTGAAAATAATTGGCTTTGGCTTGTACCTATTTCCTTTGATTTAAATCGACGGCTTAATCGAAGGAAATGGGTGACTAGGTACTCAGGCGCACAGAAGAGGAGAGAGGGTTAATCTAATAAAACAATCGAAGTTCGACCACATTCTCACGGGCGCCTGTTCACACGGACAGAACATTCGGGTGCTGTCCACAACACGTCGGACCTTCTGGTTTCACGGCCCGTTGGCTACCAGATTACGAGGAAAAAATCAAATCGTTTTTACAACAAAAATCGTGTTCAAATTACAACTCTGTTTGCAGTTTTAGTTTATTTTGTAAGATATCGGTAAGCGTCGGTAAACCGCTGGGAATGCTCAATAGAACTCACTCAATTTCGAATAAGTCAGCATGACTATTTTTCGTAACGGGATTTCTAAAATTAGAAAATTGCTTCGTCAATTTCATTCAAAACTGTAGGTAAACCATTCAGTAGTCCGGATCCGGAAGATTAAAACAAAGCAGAATTGTAGAAATAGGGAAATAATTATGCAATAAGGAAAACAAATGCATCATCCAAGAACAACAGAAACAAAAACGCAGCGAAAGTCGTATGAATCTTGATTCCGAGTAAAAACAAAATATACATACTTAGTACTCCGTTCTGCACTATGTCATACAAAACGAGTCATAAAGACGTGCACATTTGCATAGACTATAATTGAGTCGATACGTCTACTCGATCATTACCCACCATTAAATTACTTTAATTAATTAATGGTTTATAGTATCAGTGTGTGTGACACTCTACGTATTGCGCATAAAGGCTGTCTGGCCCACGCCACAATGCCACAATGTCTCATTAGTAACAATTAGTATGGTATAAATTACTAGACATTGTCTTTGGCGCGTTGGCGGTTCACTGCTATTATTGTCTATGATACTTAGGAATTTATAGAGATTAATCTATGGATCTTAGGCGGTTTATCGTTTTTGTTTTTTTATTCAACTAGAATTTTGTAGAACGTGCCGTAAAATCCGTTCTCTTTAAAGAAATGTCTAAATCGCCGAATTAAATGGTCGTAAAACACAGAATATTTTGATCAATTTTAGGAAATTTACGCAATCATCAGATTAGCTTCAGATATTTTTTGGGAAAAAACCAATACAATTAAATCACAGACTAAAACCGTTAGCGGTCCATCAAAGTTGGCGCCAAAATACCATAGATACGGAATCGGTTTTAAAATTTTTCAGCCACATAAATCATAGGCGCTTACTAATTGTCCGTATTACGCATACCAGCACGCATTCTAATTTTGAATTTGAAAGAAAGCCCAGTGCTACAAAAAGGCGGCGTTGTGGACAAAAACGTTGCACGCGTGGTGTACGCCGGCAGTTAGTGCATCGCCCGTGACTGCGTAACGACCGATTTTTATCATAAGATCGGCTTGTCTTTAGTCAAGACGATGCCGGCAGACATTTTGTAAAAAGTATCTATGTAATTTATTTAAATACTCTCGTTATTCATATATCCTTAAAGAGATGTACCTAGTTGTGTAATAAGCTTGTCTGATTTTAAACCTGAGATATTTTTCGGCAGACAATTTGACAGTAACATTTTTTGAAGACATTATTAGCTGACCGCAAAAAACGAACCACCTAAAAAAGCTAAATAAATGCGGATGCATACTTGGGACGCACTCATGTTCGCCCTTGTCATATTAATTTGTCTGTTACACTGATTGACAGTACCGCACAGTCGTTTAACCATTTGAAATGAGTGGGGGCTTTCGAGGCCATACTGCGTACCTCATCAAACATAAATAAATACATGCATACTTAATATGCACATTACGGCTTATGTAGCATTAAGATTCGTATCTCCCTTCACGCTGGCTGCTGCATTTACCATACTTCGAATCTTTGTACAATAGACGATAATATATGTACTTAAATGATTATTTAAATTGAAGCTGTTGATAGTCAACAATTTTGCATGGAAATTACAACAAAACCTTACTTACGAAGAATCGCTTGTGGAGCGTAATTTATTGTGATTCATAGAATCTAATCATGTTTATATATCCCTTGGATGTATTCCGTAGATCTAAGTTAAATACATAAACCTACTTCTCTAGGTGGACAAATTTTATAGATTTGTGGATAATATCTAATGGTATAATATCTAAGGTATATCTAATGATACACAAGACCCTCTTAAGGGTACACTAGTCGACGGCACGAACTATTTCGTGCGCGAGGTTAAAATGCGTGCTATATCAACCGACAACACGTGCGGAAAAGATAGATGCTGTTATGTGCAGTAAGAAGCTAGTTCACGTACGAAACACTTTTGCAAATTTGTAGCGAAATGGATGATGATTTAGAACTAAAACGAGCGCGCGAAATTTTATAAACAGAGCTTTGGGAGTCTGTATATCATGAAAAAACGACTGAATCTGTTCAAAATAAATTATTTGCATTGTTGAACTACTAATCTATCCCTGTATGGAGGCCGTTTTTAAATTTTCCTTCTTCTTATGGTACTTATTTGCGCCCAAAGATGCGTTAAAATTAGTGTTGAAATATGGAATTTTCGATGCTCATAACATTCAAGTAATTTTTTTTTTTACTTTTTTGCTTCCATATATAGATATCAATTTGTCTGATCATTATCTAGCCCTGTGGCTAGATAATGAGACAAATTGATATCATTTTTTATTTCGAACGTACATCGTCAAACAGTGGAGTAAAAGCCAGACTACGTTTATATGGAAGAATTTTCGAATAGTGTACCCTTAACTTTAAAACACAGCTTTTATGACAAATTGAAGTACGTAAATTAAAACGCAATTCGCTTCAGGCCATCTTTCTTTGAATCAGAAATTAAAACTTTAATGTTTTGAAATGAATTTTGATAAGCGATTCTTACTAAGCGAAATAAGTAACGTTAACGTTTACATGGACGCCATGCATTGTAATTGGACCGATGACTAGAAATTTTCTTAGAAAATACCGGTGCAATATCGTCTCGTCTATCGACGCAATTTGCATTGCGTTGCGACATCAGCGAGGTCCCTTACTTAGCTGCACTAGAATTGTGTTTATAGCATGTATTTTTGCTTGCACTGTGTTTATCTCTCCGTCCAACCCGTATGAAGGTGTTAGTTTAAGACCTGCGTGGTTATTCCCACTTCAGCTTGACGTTATTAATACTAAGTTATTAGTGTTCACGACTTCAGTCTAGACATGATTCAGATAACATGATAAACGGATTTGAATAAATGTTGGGTTTAGAGTAGAAATGATTGAAGTACCTAGAACTTTATTATCAACAAATAAACATACTTATTAATTAACTAATTTATTGCTTAGTCATTTGACAGACCTTACAATTCGCACTCACTTGTCGCCTAATAGAATACAGCGCGAACAATCACTAAGCGATTTTGTATCGCGAACGAACATTGATCGTGCGAGCTTTTGTTGCGTAAAGAACATTCATTCGCCAAACAGTTTGGTGAATGAATGACCCCTGCCCTTTTTATATGCATTCGTAGTTTTTTATTTAAGTGTGTTTAGAGGCAGTTTTTATTAATTATTTCAGTATTTTATACGAAGTAAATTTGTATGTGTGTAAATAACTAGGTTTCGTGAGTTGGTAGGCACATAAATCTAACAAACATCTAACCAGTCTGTGCTCGCGAACGATTGTTCGCCGCGTAACAAAAGCTCACGCAACAAATGTTCGTAAAAAACAAATTTGAGAGGAGAATACTCGCGGTGAGTATCCTCCTTTTACTTAGTAGACTCCTTTCAAAAATTAATAAGGTAATTAATAGCCAATCCTGTTAGTTTCAGATGTGAATAACAGTAGCTATATTAACTCAGATAAGTTAAATAGTTAACTCATTATTTTTTGGATTTTGTAAATTGCTAATTGGTTATTAAATGCTACTCATCATAACGAAGAGTAACTAATCTTGATTGGCTCATTCATATCTCATAGCTTAGTTTATGAAGTAGTCAAAACAAACATTGTTTTGTAGGATTTATTATTTTAAGGGTGCCCTACTCGGCAGCACGAACTATTTTGTGGCCGGGGTTAAAATGTCATATCTCATCCGACAACACGTACGAAAAGGATAGACGCTGTGATGAGCAGTAAGAAGCTAGTGCGCGTACGTATACACACTCATAGTATAAAAATTATAAATGGATGATGATTTAGAATGAAAAGGAGCGCGCGAAATTGTATAAACAGACCTTTGGGAATATGAGTATCATGAACTACTGAATGTATTTGTTTAGAAAATTATTTGCATTTTTTAACTGCTTATCTATCCCTGTATGGTGACTGTTTCGCAATTTTTCTTCTTTTTATGGTATTTATTACCGCACAAAGATGCGTTGAAATTAGTGTTGAAATATGGAACTTTCGACGCTCATAACTTTGCAATACACGGTATTTTTACTTTTTTGTTTTCATACAGGGCTAGATAGTGATGATTTTTTTTTTATATTGAGCGTACACCGTCAAACAGTGGAGTAATCGTCATACTACGTTTGTATGGAAAAATGACTGACTAGGACAACCTTAAGTCATTGTTTGTGAGAGAATTCGGCCTTCTTATGTTCTAGACATTCTATCATCAAAAACGATTGTCAAATGTCTAAAATTTTTGGTATAGAACAAATGACAGTTCGCTAGCGCATTGTCAATCGAATACGACAATTGGAGGCTCTAGCTAGACGAATTGTCATCCTATTAGCGATGGCAATGGTCTAAATGCCAAAATGTGAACAATCCCTTATTGCTTGCTTGGCATTCCCATATTTTCCAATCTTTGACTATGACGAACAAAGAATAACCGTAGCATTTTATCTCAAAGGAGATGCGCTTTCACTACATCTGAAGATTTTTTTACCACCATTATAAAATCTCAAAGTACGACAATTTCGTAACGCCGCAAACGTTCGCATTAGGTTCACTGGATACAATCTGAGGAGACATTTGTCTTTCCCACAGCACAGTGGGCGCGCGGCGGCCGCAGTGGGACATAAATCGAGTTTAACAACAATTTGTAAGAGTTACGCGACACCGCTTTGTACCCTGCCTTTCTAGCAGCACACTGACTTACGTTCCGGAAAAATGGTCGCAATCACCCTAAAGTAATTTTTACTATTGGGTAATCTATAGAACTTATCTGATTGCATTAAAATTGAATCAATTTTTTTGCGCAATTATCTTGCTCGAACTAAAGAGCCCTACGCAATAGCCTGTTAGCCACAATTTTTTTTTTCACTTCATGATTAGCAAGAATATTTTAATACGGTTTTTAATTAAAGTAGAGCCTGTTTAAAAATCACAACTTAATCACCGAAATTCAATTATCATACAGACATTCAAAAGCCGCGAGTCCGATTTGCACAAATAAAAAAGAAAGAGGTTACCAAAAACCGGTAGCGTGTTGCATATAAATCACAGCGAGGCAATAATGTGGTGCCCCCCGGGATCGCTCGCCCTCCGAGAGAAATGCGATCGACGAAAACACTTCCTTTGTCACATAATTGCCTAAATTGTTATTAGACGGAATAAAGACATATTGCTGTGGGACTCGGCTGCGATATTTATAGACTGTAAGAGATGATCTTTTAATAGTGTGATGCGGATGAATGTTCTCTGCTGGTAATAATTTTTGGGGCGTTGCAAGGGAGATCTAGTTTGATAAATGATGTGATTTGGAGCTATTAAGACGGGTATTTGTCAGTTTCTTTTGGTCTTTTAGTAGTCTAGTGTTCCGTGGCGTTACTGCAGACAATGATAAAGAGGATATGAAAATGATGCAATTAACTTGTTCGTAATAGTCTGACTCAAAGTTCAGTCTTTGATATTTTGTAAATATGATTTATTTTTATGTTTTATAATGTTAGTAAATCACACTTCTACCATTATCCCAATAACATTTATCATCTTGATTAGCCCAAACATTACGTTTAAAACTACATTCAGTACATTTCCTGGCAAGCGCACCGCAATTAATAACGACCCAAACGTTGACAAAGATGATCTTTTCCTAATAGTTTTACGAGTTTCAAATGAAGTGACACTTTAAAAATGTATTACAAACATTTCGGCGGCCAATAACAATAATAAAACAGAATATTTGTGTGCGGTCCTAACAAATCACTGCCATGTGTTCGGCACTAAAACCTACAACAAAACACCCCACTGACAGATATATTAGCGGCATTACATTCACACAAAAACCACGGAAAAGGCACATTATACAAAATTCTCATCCGCACAACTTTGAACTTTATTCCCCTTTGTTACAGCCCTATATGATCTTGGACAGCCGCAAAACACATGCATCTTAATTCACAACTGTAAATCCAGCAGAGGGTAGGCAGAATCTGGGTATATCATCGGTTAAAACTTAAAATATCCACTTTAATACGATCGTTTGACATATTTATGTAAAATTCCATTTCTTTCCGTAAAAATCGGGCCATTTTTGTACTGAAATTAGTTTAAAATAGAAAAAAAGTGTGTTTAGATATAGCTTCTTGCATCACTTTTATTTATGTGATAAATGAAGGATGTTCAAGTGGCTAATGAGGTTACCTTTGCCATTGAAAATTTAGTAAATGTGTTGTGTGATTGCAAAAAGTATGTCGATAAAACAAATAAAATAACGTTATGGTACGAGTACTTCAGAATTGTTTTAAAAACCACCTTGATTTTTTTACCTTAGTTCATCAACCTTTAAAATATACAAATTAAAGTGCAAGATTTTTTGTGGCAACAATTTTGTCCCCCCGTAATCACATTTGTCGCAGTGTGCGTCACTAATTGAGACACATGGGGATGTACTTATGTCTTCGTGTCGCCACATTACACATAGCTGAAGTCTCTTCTGCGGACATAATGGGGATATAGATAACTTTTGTCTTACTAATTGTCGGGACATGGATTACTAATTGAAAACATAGTTAGATGGTTTTTCACATGGCACATTCTTAAGGCTACAACGTTTGACCAAAAGTCTAATTGACATGCGCGCCGAAACGTCCCGTGGTCAATAATAATCCCTTACATTTTGACGTTTCGACACTCGTTCTCGCTGATACAATTTCACACTGTACAGTGTTGCCGGTTAATTCATTTGCAAATATTTTATCTGTGATCCTGTGTAAAACGAAGGTCTCCATGAATCGTCCTCACCTGATTCCTAAATAACATTTTACTCAAATTCCGTCACTAATAATCCCGCAAATAACGCGTCTGTGAATAAAACAAATGGCGCCTATTCGCCACAACCGTTGTACGGGAAGCAGGAACGATTGTTGCCCAACAATTTAAACGTCGGCGCCGAATTAGATTTATTTCGTCCCGGGATTTATTGCTAGTCCCGGTGGGATGGCATAACACTACGGTGCGGATATAAGTCAGTTTTCCACGGAATCTGTTAGTTATTGTGACTGGAAGTCATGTTTGTCTGTAGTATATTTTTGGATTTGTCCTGTGAATTGCTGGTTTGCTGTTGGGGACTAATAAATGTACTGTATTGCAGATAAACAGTATACTTTTATAAGTTGTCTTATTTTATTTGCTGTTTAATATTTGTTTGGGCATTCTAGCTCTACATTCAGTTGTGTTTTAATAAAAAAGTTGACATTACAGTATGGTTAAAGAAAGTCAATAGCAAATTGCTGGCTTTTCGGCTTAAACTCATCTACATGACTCCTTTCCAAAGCTTCTACATACCATGCATCAAAATTCATAACACAATACCATCTTATTGACAGTGAACTCAATTATTACAAATTAATGGTTTGCGTTGTGTTATTGATAGAGTCTTCTATGTATGTTTTTTTTTCACGCGCCACTTGCAAGGTAAGTGAACATACAGCCTACTTCAAAATTATAATTTTAAGTGATAAAATGCAAATATTTTATAACAAATTATTGTATATTATGAATAATTTGATTGTAATAAATATTTGTTTGACTTAATTAAGGAAGTTTGAATAATTTTAATTTTCAGTGGCATAAATCCTATTTGTTGTTACAAAAAAAATAACTGTATCACCCGGTTAAATTGAAAATGCTCTGTTTACTCGCATCGCCTATAACCTACAGTAAGGTACTAATTTAACTCTGTAGGATAATTCTATTACTCACTAGTGTGTAATATTATTTATTACTTACGTGTGTAAAAGCGATGTAATAAGGCTTACTTTACGAGCAAGTGTGCTGAAAATTAATTTGTTTAATTAGCAACCGCTAATAGTTACACGTGAAGAGAAATAAATACTTGTGAAATAATTGATTAGGTTTGAAAGTAATTGGTTTTGTATTAGTTTTATAAAGAGAGTTAAATAAATTCTATTAGAATGAAGCAGCTACTGCGTCGTTATTACAAGAATGTCTAATAAAACATCCATTAGCGAGTAATAATAATGATACACAAGATCCTCTTAGACGTTAAAACACAGCTTTTATAACAAATTGAAGTACGTAATGTAAAACGCAATTCGCTTCAGGCCTTACTTTAATTTCTTTTAATCAGAAATTATAGTTTTGAAATTTATTTGCTGAACATGAATCAAATAAAATTTTAATACCCAGACTGCTATAGAAAATAAATTTTATTTTAAATATAACCATAAAATACCATTTAGCTCGTTGAAGAAATCTTAAATTATAATCTTAGATTTTTAGTTAAGTGATTCGGTTGAAAGATGCTTTGAAGTTTCAGTATACTGATAACTTTTTACGGGCTCTTCAGGAGGGTAGTCAAAACAAACCGTTTGAGTCCCATTGAGAAGCCACTTGAGTTTATTGCCTCCCTTTATTTTATATTTACTGTTTTTTGCCCTCGAAGATGTTTGTGCCTAACCACTGTGTGCATCAAGTGGACATTTTGAAGTGTTTTGGTGCACGTGACAGGTTGCAATTGATCAAAATTCAAGTTTTTTTTTTAATTTGAATTTTGAGTAAAGAAAGCTTTCGAAATAAAAATTGACCTTACATGTATTCTTAATTTATTTTTAAATACGATAAACTTATGAAAACGTGTTATATTGGAAAGGATATATTTAAGATTATCTTGTCTGGTTCCAGACCAAGATCTAAGGCTTCTAAGTTAGTTGAGCTTAGTTGGCACAGCTGAGGTTATTTTTTCCTTACTTGTTACATACGAGTAGTTTGAGGTCCGCACACAAAGCCTAAAATAACTATACGAACTAGGCGTAAACTATGTGATCTTACTGATAGCTCAACGCGATTAAATTTATATCACACGGATAAGCAATTTTTACAAAGCGAAATTGCAAGTACTTTTATATTGACGTAATTCGACCGATGTGCACAAGAAATGTTCTTAGAAAATACGTGCGCGATTTCGTCTATCGTATTAACGCAATTTATACTGCGTTGTGACATCAGGGTCCCTTACTTAGATGCACTAGAGTTGTGTTTATAGCATATATTTTTGCTCGCACTGTGTTTATCTCTCCGTCCAAGCTTAGCATGAAGGTGTTAGTTTAAGACCTGCGTGATTATTCCCTTGACGTTATTAATACTAAGTTATTAGTGTTCACGACTTTAGTCTAGACATGATTCAGTTAGCATAGTTAACGGATTTGAATAAATGTTGGGTTTAGAGTAGAAATTATTGAAGTACATAGAAGTTTATTATCAGCAAATTAGCTTACTTTCTACGTACTTATTAATTAAATAGTCTATTGCAGTTATTTGACAGACTTTACAATTCGCACTCACTTGTCGTCTAATAGAACACAGCGCGAGCAATCACTTAGCGATTTTGTATTGCGAACCAATGTTCGTGCGAGCTTTTGTTACGCTAAGAACATTCATTCGCCAAACGGTTAGGTGAATGAATGACCCCTGCCCTTTTTATACGCATTCGTGGTTTTTTATTTAAGTATGTATATATACATACGTAGGTAGTTTTTATTAATTAAGTATTTTATACTATGTAAATTTGTATGTATGTAATTATACAAAGTTTGGTGAGTTGGTAAGTACGCAAATCCAACAAAAATTCTAACCAGTCTGTGCTCGCGAACGAGTGTTAGTCACGTAGCTCGCGCAACAAATGTTCGTAAAATCAAATTTTAGAAGCGAATGCTCGCGGCGAGTTTCCTCCTTTTACTTAGTTAATAATCGCAGATTTATACCTTGACATCTTTCAAATATTACTAAGGTAATTAATAGCCAATCCTGTTAGTTTCAGCTGTAAATAACAATAGCTATATATTAACTCAGTTAAGTTAAGTAGGTTCTTCATTGTTTCTTGGATTCTGTAAATTTCTAATTGGTTATTGTCTTTAAATGCTAATCATCATAACGAAGAGTAATGTTGATTGGCTCGTTCATAATTCATAGCTTAATTTATGAAGTAGTCAAAACAAACATTCTTTTTTATTTTAAGTTATTGTTTGTGAGAGAATTCGACCTTCTTGGGCTCTAGACATTCTATCATCGAAAACGATTGTCAAATATCTGTGGTATAGCAGTTTTTGGCGGGATTTTTTCGAGTGTAATTCAGCGGCTGTTAATATTATTTGCAAATTGATTCCTAGTGGATATTGTGATATAAAATTGGTGTAGTTTTGTGTCTCAATTGTCTGCGCGACTGGACGATAAGTGAAATCATTGCCAGAAGTGATCTCGGGATAGTGGAGCGGAGAATTTTATTGTAGTATTGACTACCTCCGCAAAATTTACTGGGAAGGCTGACTCGATATAATTTGGTGCCAAATACTCTAAAAAACATTAGAATCTGTTACATCCGTATTCGAATGATATTATACGAGGCGGTATGATCGAAGACCTTAGCCTGCCCGAGTAGGGCAAAGGAAAAATTAAATAAAAAAGTGTCTGTAGTATAGAACAATGACATTTCACTAGCGCTTGTCAATCCAAATCCAGTACGACTATTACAGGCTCTAACTAGACGAATTGTCATCCTATTAGTGATGGTAATGGTAGACCATTACCATCACCAAACAACTCACACAATGCCAAAATGTAAGAAATTGTTCAAGTGACATTTAATTTTATCATCCCAAACATTAATCGTTTAAAACCACATTCAGTACATTGCCTGGCAAGCGCATTGCAATTCATAACGACCCAAATGTTGTCAAAGATGATCTTCTTCTAATAGTTTTACGAGTTTCAAATGAAGTAACACTTTAAAAATGTATTACAAATATTTCGGCGGCCAATAACAATAATAAAACAGAATATTTGTGTGCGGTCCTAACAAATCACTGCCATGTGTTCGGCACTAAAACCTACAACAAAACTCCCCACTGCCATTGCATTCACAAAAAAAAACACGGGAAAGACACATTATATAAAACTCTCTTCCGCACAACTTTGAACTTTATTCCGCTTTGTTACAGCCCTATATGATCTTGGACAGCCCCAAACACATACATCTTAATTCACAACTGTAAATCCATAGAGAATAGGCAGAATCTGGGTAAGTAAGTACATCATCGGTTAAAACTAAAAAATATCCACTTTATTACGATCATTTGACATATTTATGTAAAATTCCATTTCCTTCCGTAAAAATGGGGCCATTTTTGTTCTGAAATTAGTTCGAAAATAGAAAAAGAAGTGTGTTTAGAAATAGCTTGTTGCATCACTTTTATTTATGTGATGAATGAAGGATGTCAAGTGGCTAATATGATTTTCCCTTTGCCATTGACGTTTTAGCAAATGTGTTGTGTGATTGCAAAAAGTTTGTTGATAAAACAAAAAAAAAATTATAACTTAAGTTTTTTTTTTTAAAACCACCTTGATCGAAAACGAAGGTCTACATGAATCGTCCCCACCTGATTCCTAAATAACATTTTACCCAAATTCCGCCACTAATAATCCCGCAAATAACGCGTCTGTGAATAAAACAAATGGCGCCTATTCGCCACAACCGTTGTACGGGAAGCAGGAACGATTGTTGCCCAACAATTTAAACGTCGGCGCCGAATTAGATTTATTTCGTCCCGGGATTTATTGCAAGTCCGGTGTGATAGCACAACACTACGGTGCAGATAAGTCAGTTTACCACGGAATCTGTAAGTTATTGTGACTGGAAATCATGTTTGTCTATGGTCTATTTTTGGATTTATCTCGTGAATTGCTGGTTCGCTGTTGGGGACCAATAAATGTACTGTCTTGCAGATAAATAGTATACTTTTATATCTTGTCATATTTTATTTGCTGTTTAATATTTGCTTGGGCACTCTAGCAGCTCTACACTCAGTTGTGTTATAATAATAAAAGTTGACATTACAGTACCTATGGATTTTCGGCTTAAACTCATCTACACGATTTCTAATTCCAAAGCTTCTACAAACCATGCGTCAAAACACAATACCATCTTCTTGGCAGTTAAATTAATACCAGCTCTAAAACGAGCATTTAAACGCGACAGGACAACTACAAGCAACACACGCGAACCCCTTTCGGCATCATTTGTCAAGCGAGCAATTCCAGTCCAGTAACAGGTCTGGTCCAATCGGGGCCCAATCGATTTGTGTCAGCGACTATTGACAAATTGATAATCGATTGTCCCTTAGCAACGTGTGAGGATCAATGTGAGCGTGTTTTGTTTGTGATGGCACTAGACTTGTGTCGAGGTGGACTAAGTATCGATTGTTTGATTGGCTGGTTGGGTCAAGGACGTTGTGAAGAAAGTTTTGCTTTGAGACATGGCGTGTGTTGTTCGACAGTTCCTTTTTCTGGAGCTGTTACGAATTCAAAGGTAGCTTAGACACAGTTTTGGATATTGAGGGCCAATTGCCACAATCATAAAGAACGGTCGCACCCATCCATCAGCCAGAAACATCTCTTATTTCCCTACATTTTGTAGTCAAGGAGGTATGTGTTTTCACATAGTTTGGCGCCGAAAAGAGATATTGCGCGCGTCTTGAATTTGAACGTTTTTAAGGTACTGATAATATTTATTAAAACGTAACGAAAATAAATAAATTATGGTAATGATTAAGATCACAAAAAAGTTTTTCGAGAAACAGAAGATTTATAATATAAAAACAACGTTTCATGATGTATACAAAAGGCTCTACAATAAAATCAAAGCGTGTAAAACATAGCTCCATTTATTTGATAGTCCCGGCCACATGATTACATGTAAGTCACGTCCGTCAGCAACGCCGAGATCCCTTTAGCAAACAAATAGTGCGAATCCCGGGATTAGGGTGACAATTTGAGCGGATAACGCGGGATCGACTCAAGAGCCGGGACCACGTCGGTAATTTGTTACAATTACTTGCCGGTCCCGCGAAGAGAATTGTTGTAAATTGTATTTGTTTTAGCTGTGTTTTTTTCAAGATTAGACGAGTCTTTGCTTTGGATTTGATTTGTTGTTATTGACTTTATTTAAACTATAAGAAAGCGTAATTTGTTTATAAAATAAATTTATTATTCTGATAGAAAGCTAGATTATCACTGAGTGTGTGCAGCTTTTTGTCCTGAAAATACATTTCCTACGGAAGCAAACCCTCGAAAAAAGCTGGTTATGTGGGCTTGTGAAAATATTAAATATTTACTTTGAAACTAACAATCTGCATAAAAATAAACTACTAGTTTTACTTAACCCTAGACAGCTACACTTAACAATAACTAACTCCCAATCTTTCACAATTTTAATTAAATATGAAAATAGCTTTCCCCAGCTCGCCTCACAAAATTAACTCCTGAGGTAACGATCCAATCAGAGTCCGCCATTACTCCGGTCTATTTGCTGTAACTAAAACTAAAGTAATCAACAGTAAACTCGGGGCTTGCCTATTTGAACATATCAAGCGCATAGTGGATCGACCGGCGGGTTAAAGCGGACAAAATTCACTCGACAAAGTGAAATTTCGTTAGCGCACGTTAAGGGGAGCAGCGAGGGGGTGGGTTGTCACAGGGGCGTTTTCCATTTCACGCTCCGTTCGCCGCTGATGACACCGCATTCCGGCGAGCAAATGGCTCGACAAATGAAGAGAAGGCGCAGCCGCGGACACGCCCTGCCTCGTCATAACTGTCACTTCGGCTAAAGGGAGACTTGCTCCCGTTTTCACTGAAAGCCTTTGTGCTGACAAATTGATTCGATTTAGACCCGTTGCCCTTGTCTTATAGACGAGCACCCCTTTAATTAACGCTGATACAGTTAAGTGTGTGTGTTGACTTGTAGTACTGTACAAATGTATGTTTGTGAAACCAAACGTAATGATGAACAATGGAAAGTAAAGTTAAGGAGCACTGCCATTGTTGTTCACCAAAATGACGTAGAATTATTTCTCCAAGTCAATTATTCTTTTCGCTTTTAATTGTCGGCTATAAGCTGTTTTTGTAACATAAAAAACGGGCTATCTAATCGTGTGTAATTATTTAAAAGAAAGGAAATTAATTTTATTTTCAAGTCGTGCCGTTCGAGGTATTAATGTGGCAGTTATTTGAGTTCGAAGTGTCGTTTATTATATTAATTTGTTTAATTGGCAACCGCTAATAGTTACACGTGAAGAAAGATAAATATATGTGAAAGAATTGATTAGGTTTAAAAGTAATTGGTTTTGTATTAGTTTTATAAAGAGAGTAATAAAAGTTCCATCGGAATGAAGCAGCTACTGCGTCGTTATAACAAGAATGTCTTATAAAACATCCATTAGCGATCGGTATTTGTGACAATTGTTCCGTAACTGAGTATCGTCGGTGTTTTCTTGTGTTCCACGATTGTTAAGCGTCGCTCGTGACAACTGTCGCCACCTTGCAACCGGTTGTGATAAAAACTTTACTTTTTGTCCACCTGACAGCGATGTGTAACACAGTGCGCGTGCTTCTGTTCAAGACACGGAGATACTAATGTTATGAAGTACATATTTGGCTTATTATGAGAATCCATTACAAGATCGTTTGCTTAGCTTACTTAGTTAACTTGAATGGATATTGTTTAAGTTGTGATCTTCTTGAACAATGGAGCTTAGACTGAAATGACTTCCACATGTGTTAAATTTTAGTATGCACCCTTGATGAATACGTATTATTTGTTTGTCTATAACTGCACCTTTACGTGATGTGAATTCTGTAAGTTACATAAAATAAAGCTTCTAAAACTACAGTAATAAAAATTAATCAATTTACAAAAGCTTTCTGAGATAATGATCATATTAGCAAGAATAGTTGAACACCTACGCTAATTGATTTATTTTTTGGCGAATAATCATAATAGAATGTCAGATGCCAATCAATTGCCATTTCTGATTATGTCATGGTCATAACCCATTCTTAAGCAAGTATAATTATTTTTTTATTGTTTGACCAAAAATAGCAAATGCCTGTATCATTTATATTGTGATTAAATCTTAAGTAATTTGAATTTTAAGGCGTAGTTAAGTCTTTTGTTATGTAAACTTAAATTTTCTTTCCATTTCCATAAGAAAATCGTAAAGTTGTGAATATTTCAGAATCTTGTAATGTAGTTTGTGAGTGAGAACGTTATGTCGGTCGTAAGCGATTGCTTTCAACTATATTTGCATTAACTATGCAAATAGTTACTGGTCGTAACCTTAAAAGCAGTTGCACTTATTTCGATGAAGTCTTAAAGTTGTTGACAGTTTAAATTTGCTTTCCAATAATCTTAAAAATAACCTGAGATTTGGCTTACCTACTCGTTTGATGTGTCTGTTTGTCGTGATGGTTTACAAATTATTATGAGTAAGGACATTTTTGTGCAAAATGCCGAGGTATCGAAACTCACTCACAAAAAAAAATGTTAAATCTACATAACCAAGGAACTACATTTGAATTTGAATTTCGAAATGTCACTGACAATTCTCGGAACACAATGCTTCCTTCAAATCACCTATCTACTAGGTGTAACTAATACATACCCATCGTCAATCAAAAAATAAGTTTTTCCGTTCGTGGAACAGGTGCACAATTGCTGGCGTTCCGCTTCACCGTGTTATGTAAAACCACATTCCATTGCTAGACGTCTTGTATTTTATTATGTGCGTCATTGACAAGTTCGATCTGGTACTCTGCGGGGAGTAGGTACGAACATACTTCTCCTGAGACGGTGGGTACAGGTGCTTCGGGTGTTGATATCGTGGAACGGAGTGATATCATCTGTCATTTGATCTGATTAGTGACGCTCGTGTTTTATAGTCTGTGCTCTGGATTCCGTGGTTTATTTATGTACTGGCCGTATATAAATTAGTTCGGGGAACTAGGTTTGATTGATGGTGTTTCTTTTGGTTTGAACGGTTTTGGATTTAGGTTACGCGTTGTGACAATCGAAAGACATCAGTTTAAATTGGGCTTAGGTACTTTTTTACAGTTTATATGGGGTTAGTTTTCTCCATTTAGACACACTTTCATTTAGGAAAGATAGCTAGTTGATTTAAAAAAGTTCTCATTCTCGATCAATAGGTAAATACGCCTCGTTCTAACCTCATATTTTTGAGCTCGTGGCTAAATAATAACAGCCACAAGGCTCGATCATCAAGGTTAAGCAAAGCTTGACGAGGTCGGTCCGTGGATGGGTGACCATTTCAACATACCGAGTTTCCTCCGTGCCTCGGAAAGCACGTTAAGCCGTTGGTCCCGGCTGTCATTTGAAGATCTTTGACAGTCGTTACAGGTAGTCAGAAGCTTGAGATCTGACACAAGTCTTGTCAAATGGTACCGTGTTACCCAGTTACTGGGTTGTGGAGGACAGATAGGCAGTCGCTCCATGTAAAAGACTGGTACTCAGCTGAATCCGGTAAGACTGGAAGCCGACCCCAATATAGTTGGGAAAAGGCTAGGCAGATGATGATGTCTAATGGCGATAATCTCTGAAAGTACCAACTTATATTCTCTGACTGACAATTCTTTCGCCGATAGAAAACTACACTATCGTTAAATGCCATACGCTTCTTTTCATCCTGGAAAAATTGCTCGGCCACGGGAACGAACCCGCGGCCAAACGTTAGTTTCCAAAATAAGACCCTCTCTACACCCTTTAATTCTCTTAAACACCCAATAAAACAACGAAACTTCTATAAATAACAACACAAAACAACGCTTACAAAGTGTAATTACATTTCAGCTTCAGTCGGGAGCTGAAAAATGTCCTCGCAGTGACATTTGTTATTACCGGAACATAAACGAGCGACGGTTCGTAAGTGGAGTAATAATGCTTGGTTTCTTTGATGTATGGGGGTGATGGAGAAAAATGTTAGCTTTGTATGTATGTGGGTTGGTTGAAGAAAAGCTTGTGTATTTTGTGGAATAGTGGCTGGGGGATGCGGTTACGACTTTGTGTTTTCTTTTTATTCGAGACGCAAATGTTTTTTTTCTGTGCACAGATAGCTGCATCAATTGGCTACATACTCCTGCCTGACCTACTAAATTCTTTCTACTTAGGAAAGGTCCGTAAGGCCGTCTTAAACTATGCCGGGGCCCTTGAGCACATAAGAATTTGGGGCCCTTTTGGAAAGTAAAGAAATATCTACTATGATCTTCTATTTAATATGGGTTATCAAATATATAATATAATATGTCATTAATGATATAGTATGCTGCTGGTTTTTTGGTTACGATTACGGTAGATTTTGCTCAATAGAAATCCCGAAAGAACCCACTCTAAAAATCTCCTATTATAAAAAAATAAAAAAAATAAAAACTTCTTTTATAAAAAAATAAAAAAACTTCTTTTATAAAAAAAGAAAAAAAAACTATTATATCCTCAAATTATATCCTAAATGTGAGAGAAATTGTAGGTCCTTTGGGGCCCCCTGAGGTTGGGGGCCCTGGGCACAGGGCCCGTGTGCCCTTATGTTAAAGACGGTACTGCCGTACTTGCTTGCTCAGCATTGCACATCAATGACGAAGATAATAATGACGATATGAGACGAAGCTACTTCATTTACCTAACTTAAAGGCAATTTATTCAAAACTCCTAATAAGACTAAATATGAGGAATTCAATGAAAACAGGGATGTTTCCTGGGTAGAAAAATGATAATTCTATTTCAAATAATATTGGATCCGTATTTCTTGCTTTATCAATTAAATAACAATTTACAAAGATAAATCGCATCAAAGTTCAGGAGTCAGGGTTTGTCACGTCACTTTGTCAGTATAAAGTGTAGCACACCGTGACGTCACACGATATTTCAACGCATTGTATCGTCGTAATTTTTAGTTTACGTGGCAAAAGAAAAATATGTGTCCTTTATTTTAGGTTATCTAACTGACGGATAAAATATATATTTATTGTCAACTACTCTATTATTAAAAACAAAAGAACCCATTGCTATGTCATACTGGATTGATTATGGCCAGTATGGAAAAGGCTGAAATATGATTATTTTGAAAATAATAACCGGTAGGCTTATTACGTATCTTTTGCAAGAGCAAAACGATAGCGATCAAACGCTTTATGCCATAAAAGTCGGAATTACCTGTATGATAGTATGGTAGGTCCTACACAATCGTTTTCTAATCGCTCGCTGTTTTTCAAATGCATTTATTTAAAAGAAAAACCGCCAACATCTCTAAAACTTTTGTATGGAAGAGCAATTATTGCGCAAAAATCGCTATCGTTTTGCTCTTGCTAAAGATACGTAATAAGCCTGCGGGTGTGATTCCCAAGCATTTTCATTGGTGGTTACGGGAATTTTCACGCTGTTCCGCGTATAGTTATCAAGTTTGACGTGACATATCTTGTAAAATCTCGTCGTTAGTAAGTAGATATAATTATGTTTAAATACAGATTGACGTTAATTAAACGGGCCCGTTTTATGCCGGAGTCTTGTGCCAGATCTATCTAAGATACACAGGGTTGAGGGATTTGATGACGGGAATAAATAAATCTTATAAGCTATTGAATGAAGTTTCATTGCTTATCAGATCATCTGGTATGGGAATAAATATGGGTATTAAGGTAACATTCTCTGCCTTATTATTGGTTTTGTTTAGGAGAATAGGATAGTTCAAACTTAATGTAGACTTATAAAGAGAGGAATGCAGATAAATTAAACTACTTTTAAAATTAGATGTAGCTTCCTATGATTCTGGAAATATTAAAATGGGCGAGTCGGCCTCGCGCACGAAGGGTTCCGTACCATTATCGCAAAAAACGGCAAAAACATACGTTTGTTGTATAATAGAAGTAAGTAAGTAATAAATATAAGTAAGGCTCCCCTTACTTATATTTATCATCTGTGAAACATTTCAACTACTTAGCTATCACGGTTCATGAGATACAGCCTGGTGACAGACGGACTGACAGACAGACAGATGCACCGCGGAGTCTTAGTAATAGGGTCGCGTTTTTACCCTTTGGGTACGGAACCTTAAAAACAATCTGAGTTTTATGATGAAAAATATCTGTAACGATGTGGTATGTAGTACTGGTGTGTAAATGTACTGGCTTCCTCACGAAATACTTGTATTGTTTGTAAAATATCATATGATTCTTATGACACTCGGAAATATACAACTACCTTACTAATTCTTTGGGCGCACGGTTGGCGCAGTGGTTGAGCGATTGACTGCTGCGCTGCGTGTCGCGGGTTCGATTCCCGCACGGAACAAATATTTGTATGACCTACAGATAGTTGTTTCGGCTCTGGGTGTTTGTGTATGTGAGTTTATATGTTTGTAAACGCACCCACGATACAGGAAGAAATTCCTAGTGAGGGGCAACGTTTTAAAAAAAAAAAAAAAAATCTTATTAGTATTTTGAATTTTAGATGTTAGAGTCAACCCTAACATCCGCAGAACATTTGCTGTGATCATGTCACTAAGATAACACAGATCGCAAGATTTATACTCAAGATATACTTCTGAACAATCTGTTAACGTGCTGTATTTTCAGATCCACCATTTTGAATACAGGAATACATTACTTTACCAAAACGATTGATGGCCGCGTGGGTTGGGAAATAATTGGACATTGAACTGACAAACTAAATACAACATTATGATTGTCATCTCTATAAGTCTTATGGTCAGTGGAAGACGTCGTTAATATTTATTTTGCAGTTGGAAACATGTTTATGATACCGCCATTTTCTTTTTTTTTCGCGCTTTTTCTGTAGGTTGTCAAAACTTAATACTTTAAGGGAAATTATAAGTCTAGCCACAAAATTATTTATTGGACACGTGATTAAACTTCTAATTTTATAACTAAGCAACGGGAAAATGACATAGCCTCTAATAAACTAATTCATCTTTTTTGCAACGTCAACTAAATATTCTACAGAAAGCGTCAAGTAAAGATCGTCAATTATTGTGACTTGTCCTTCTTATTTATACATTGCCACGTAATTTACTAACTCGGCCACGGATTTTATATCTTGTCACCATTTTACGTTTTACAGCTTCAACGCAATATCCTCAAAAAAATATAATTCAAGCTTCTACAGAAAACATCATTTATTATAACTTAGCATGTAAAACAATACATCATATTCTTTTATCGTGAAAATAGCCACTGCATGATTTGGCGCGAGTACGCGAGACGACAGCGACCGGCCATTTGCACCAATCAGAGAGCGCCATTCGATTCTTGTGACGATGAGTTGAGTTGATCACATGTAAATGTTGAGCGAGAAGAGCGAGCGTAGCGAGCTCGGGAGCTTAGGGCACCCCGACACGGACAGGTTAGGTTCGAAGGAGATGACGGGAGCTGAAGTGAGCGAGCAAAGCGAGCGAACTCAGCTCCCGTCATCTCCTTCCTGTTAGGTTACTTTAAACCCTGCATACAGAAATAGGAGCCCCGCGCAGCGGGACTCCGTCGACTCTGTCACATAAATACTAATCCAACTTGCACCTATTCTATATTAAAACCAAAAAATAAAGTCTTTTATTTTGTCTCTCCTCAATAGCTTCTGGTAATATTAGTGGCCAATATACTATTTGATGAAATGTTTTTGCAAATTTTATACGATCAATTAATATGGGATGAGTTACATTTTAAACGTACTGAGTTAAAAAATTAGAAGCTAAATAAATATATTTTTTGATGTCATTTAATAGTATTTTAGAAATTTACTGTTAGAATGCATGTTAAAAATTTAGATGCTAAAAAATAACCATCATGCTGAGTTGTATTTAGAGTGGTTTACATAGAAGATAACTAGTGGCTAACATAGTATTATTTAGATGCTCGTTAATTGTGGCTGACTTAGTAATTTAGAAGGCAACATACATTTTTGGGGGCGAATAATGATATTAAAAAGAAGCCTGTTTAATTAGCACCCATACTTTAATTGCCAGCAAATGAAAGAAATATAATGATTTTCAAGAATCGACAGGCAAGGTGACCACCGTAAAAATAACATGTCATTATTATTTATTTAATCATTTCACTTAATCTCACACAAATGGTTAATCCCATAATTTCAAGGAAATTACTCATGATTGTCATATACGAAAAAAAAAAAGGTTATTTTTAATGGCAAGTGTAATAAACTCGACGAGTATGATTGTTGGCTGTATAAATAGTCCCCTTTGCCATGTGGGTGTGACAAATATCATTCTTTACAGTACATTGACTTGCACAAGTGTGTGTGAATTACACACTTGTGAAGCAAATCAGACGAACTGATTTTTTTATTGTCGGTCATCGACATTTGATAGAGTTTGATGAAAAAATATGGAGGACTGTTTAGTGTGAATACAAGCTTATTGTTTTATGCCAAGTGAAGAGGACACTATTCAAATGAATTTGTCTGAGTAGCCTCAATAAATTTTCTTGAAATGAGGTAACTCATGTATTATAAAGTTTGGTGGTACTTTTACCAAATGCATATGAATGTAGGACATTCAAAGAATATTAAAAAAATACTTACTTCCCGGTTTTTCCCGGAATCCAGACAACGGTCTTCCCGTGTTCCACACATACTAATCCGTTGGAGCGTAAACATTTAACAAATACTATCAGATTTTCATATTTATAATATTATCTATACTTTATAAAAGATAGCTTGATCTCTGCGACAGCTGTCAGTATCAATACAGTAACAATAGCGCTTGACAGGCTAACAATAACGTATACGTCAGTTTGACATTTATGTCGCAGAGATCAAGCTATCGTTTATGAAGTATAGTAAGTATGAGGATAGGTAAATATGACTTAAGATACAGGTAGATAATATGACATAAGATACATATCCTAAAACTATTACCAACCAGAGAAAAAGAACCACACAATTTATAGGCTCAATAAATTTCCTATTCACGCAGTTTTCCCAATAGATTCCCTTCGCTCATAAAGCCACGGCCACACCGGCGCGGCGCGTTTCTGCCGCTCGAACGCGTGCGGACAATCGCGACCGCGGAACACAATACAGGTTTATTCTGTAATTTTCCAAACCACTACGCCATAGGGTTTTATACGCACTTTTGTACGTAAGGCTGGATTGTGATTGGCTCTTTGTTGGGTATAATAGTTTTATGTTTGTTTTTAGTAGTTTTTTTTTGTTAGGGTTCGCTCGTAAATTGATTTTGTAAGTTTTTTTTGGGAGATGAATGAAATGTTTGGGGTAGCTGAAAAGAATTAATTAATTCTAAATTAGTTATACTGATTTGAATGCAGGAACTTTTATATGGCGTTTCTTTTTGATACGATTAATTCTCTGCACTTACTAATTGAAAGTAAATAGCATTGTGACAAAGCTACTTAACAAAGACTGAAAATAGTTAGTAAATCTAATCGTCCATCCTGCAATTAACCCGTCCGTCAAAGTACCAAACACTCCGCCGTTGGCTGCAAACGTGGGCCTCTGCCATGCGTACAAATCCACATGCATGACAGATTAAGATCTGTCAGCACAAAATTGTGTTTGTGAACGCACGCAACAGATGTAATAACTGATAACATAATGCTGATAGCATAATGCTGAGCATATACCGCTTGATAATTGAATGAGCATGTTTTAGATTCATTTCGTTTTATCTGTTTAGAAATAATTGTTGCTTATATAACATGTAATGATTGAACAATACATTTATGTAGTGCACTTTGAAAGGCTATCATGACTTTTGCATGATACCGCCTACCTATATTGCTGGCAAATGGTAGCACGGGACGACATTTATAACATAGCTATTGTTCAAGTGCAACATGCTATTAAATTGAGTACAACATAATATAAAATATAGCTGTCGAGTGCCGCATTATGTAGGTAATATTTTTATTTTATTAAATGCATTGAAAGAATTATAGCATAATTCTCGGGTGGAAAACATCGCAACAGAATTCAGTTGAAACTCTCAACACTATTTTTTTTAATAAAGTAACCCCTACTTAAACTACACCATCAAAGCGAACTTTATAAACATTAATTACCCAAAAAAAATATGTCAATTAAATGAACCAAAAAGCAGCAAAAAATCACATTACAACTGGTCCCCATACCCTAAGTTAACAAAATGCGCAATCGTGTTGAAGCGTACCGAATCACCCTTCCCTTCCAACATTAGCACAGATTAGGGGCTTCCACCAATGTTGTCTTTAGCTAAACGAGTTCTTGCTTAACGCGTAACACATTGCGCAGTACCCTTTACATCTTTGCATGTTTGTTGAAGCATTAGCAGCAATGCAAAGCTTGGAAATCGTAAAGTCCGTTACGTGTGAATGGTATTGCGAAATGATTTCGGGCTTTGTTCAGGAGTGCATAAAATTGAATTCTGTTCAATAAAAGTATTGACGCAAGTGTTAAAGGTTAGTGTTAATTAAATCTCGCACTGTTTGTGTTTAGATTAAGTGTTTTTTCTTGTATGTTTATGGTTTAACAATAGTCTGTGTTGTAAACTTGTTTTCTGTTCATTATTTTGTGTGATTTGAAACAATATTTATGTGACACTCAATTATTATTAGGTATCTGTTGAGTTTAAGGTAGTCAAATTGACTAACTTACTAAATTTAATACTACTTACCTAATCAGAATTTTATATTATAATGATATGTTGCTCCTATGAAAATTTTCTTTATGCACTTGCCTCTGCCTTTTTCTTAAATCGTAAACTTATTCTCAGCGAAAACCAAATAAAGATTAGTTCCGTGCACAATCAAAGTCCGGGCTACAATTAGGGTAGTTACGTGCCGCTTCGCCGTCGAACGTCGAGACGTCGCGTGCCGAGCTATCGCGCGTCCGATCGCGCGTTAAACCGCGCGGTCGCACGACATCGCGACAAATCACTGGAATTACGAACTAGCCCTCATTAGCAACTATATTTCAGTAAGAAACCACGAAACAAGGACATGGCTGGTTGTCGTGTGGTCTTAACATCAGAATATTATGGTGGGTGGGATATAAATAATGTGACTACGCATGAGAAATGGGTTGGCTAATTGAATTTATGAAAAATGTTGTGACATGGTTGAGGATTTGCTTTGAACTTTTGTTTTGCTTGTCTCTAAAATGATTTAATTATTTATTGCAGAAACTATTGCTTGAGATTTTGATTTAGTTTCAGATTTATTTGACCGGAGCGAATCTTTCAATGTTCCTTGCCCTTTTTACCCGACTGCCGAAGGAGGGTAATGTGTTTATCAGTCTATGTATGTATGTATGTAAGTATGTATGTATGTATGTATGTATGTATGTATGTATGTATGTATGTATGTATGTATGTTTGTTCCTATGTGGCGTTCCAGAGACCAAACGCGTTGGCCAATTTTGATGATTCATACGTCAATCAATTCGTCTTAACCCTGCGAGTGTCACTGGCGACATTAAAATTGGAAAATAGTAAAATGGCGGATTTTGGGCGCCATATTGTGGGGGACAAAATTTTTTTTTACTTTCAAACCCATCGTGTGGATTTTCTTCTTGTTTACGTCTTTTTAGTTCGCCTTTTAAGCAGTCGGGTCTTTTAATTTTTTAAATTTACTTTTTTTATTCCAGCACATTTTATAGTGACACCCAAAACATAATCAACAGTTAGAACTTGAGGAATTGCCGAATCGTTACAGTTATATCAATATAATATGAAGCTTTAAGGGCTTCAGAAGTCACCGACCAACCGATGCGTATATTGGCTGATTAACGCACCAGCGGCATGCGGCACAGCGGCAATAAACGGAACAACAACACATTGTGCACCTCCCACCGTACCCAAAACGACTTTTTCAACGTCCTACTCAAATATTAGGACGGACACACACCGCCCGAAAGAAAAAACAGATAACGAGTTGTACTGCTACCGGTCAAAGCAGCCGCCCGTGCCGCCGACCAATAGGGGCGGGGCGCGTCACGCGTAAAACAAACTGAGGCGACGTGTGCGAGCAAGACAGACACACGCCACCTCCAAGCGCCAAACGAGACAGCAACAGCCCGGTGCTACACACACCTAATTTAAAACTCGAAAATAAATTGATGGTGAGTTCAAAACAAACAGATATGGCTGACAAAAAAGGACGGCCGCATACGAAATCTTCATTAGCGAGCGAGCTAGAACAAGGGCGCCGGCGAACGTTCCTAATTTAAAAATATCGAAAGCAATCGCGACGGTGATTCGACATTAATACGAGTTTTAAAAAAAAACTCATTTCTTACTCATTCAACCGTGATTATTTTTCACAAAAGGGAAACAAAGCAGTATGACGATGCTGAACCGCGCCTTTAATGAATGAGCTGTGGTTATTAGCAAATTGAGGCCGTTAAAATTAAATTATATCTCAGTAGCTTCGTTTTTAACGTAATTAAGAGCGTAATAAATCTGTGGAAATCTAGTGATGGATTAAATGAGGTTTTGTAGTGGAGGTAAATCGATACACTTATATTTTTATGATGGTTTTGCGGCAGGGTGAATGAAATGAGAACTCTAAATCCTTATTAAAACTAATTACAAATTAAGCTGTGATGACTTTTTCAGATCACTAGTTTTCTGTTTTACAAATGAGGCAATGGCGTGTTTTAGTTTTTTTGCACCTAGTATTGTGGGGAATATCATACTGGTATTGAACACAAAAAATCTGGCAAGCACATAAAAATACTGACTTCTAGATCACAAAAAAGCTCATGAGGTACTTGATAACTTTTTTGCACCGCACTTGAAACTTCAGAAAAAAATGCAGATAACTTTTGCCCGCCCTTTTTTGCCGCGGGTTGGCGCCAATATTTTGACAGACGCGCAACGAGCCAACACTAAACAGACTCCAATGTTGCCATCATGTTATGAAATATTACTAAGTGGTGGTTCTGATAAGAGGCCTTTTTGCCGGCCCGCCTGTGTACACTCCCTTGATCTTTATGTAATGGTTTATTGTGTAACGTAAGTTGATTTATGTGGAGTAAGTGAGAAGTGTATGTAACTAAAGTACATACAAAAAATATGTAACTACTAACTACACTTAAAATGTAATTACGTCTTGGAACAAAGAGAGGTTGCTCACTGGTGATTCATCTTCAATAAATCTGCACTAACATCTATTATATAGTAAATAAAATACTTAACGAGTACCCATCAAATAAAAATTAAACACCGTTATAAACGCTCATGAATAAGTATCATTTCAAAATATTTTGTTACTTAAAGACGCAATAATACTAGTTAATTAATAAGCCTTCAAGTGAGTATTGTTAAAAGCAAAATTTATCGTTCTAAACACAATAAAAACTGGTAAATATAACACTAGTTTCCTAAAACAACTCTACTAATGTGGGTACAACATGCCACCCACTGCATTTGCACAAAAAGTGCGGAAACAATATCTCAGAATGTCAAGACAATACATTTTATTGCACAAGTATGTTGATTTTAGTTAAAAACAAAAACTCAAGGGTCACGGTCTTGCGACCACACGTACGATTACCCAGAAGTTTTGAGTTTTGACTAACTACCCGTTTTTGTTGGCAAACAGGATTGGGTAAGGTCCTTTTTTTGTTACTCAATATAAGATTTTTTTGTGTATTTCCATGGTGATACTGTAGTGAAATGTAATATGTAATTTATTTTGATAAGACAAGAAAATAAAAATACCTATAGACTTAACATTTATAATAAAAAATAACCCTATTAATTGAGATATCTCAATTATAAAGTATGTACTGGACAAAAAAATCCCTCATAATGAATAACAAAATAAAGAAAAACAAAAAAAATCTTTCATCGTCTGACACAATCGACAGATCAATCCTCTCAAAGCAGAACACGTATACCACACAAGAGAAACCGCAGCACAAAGCAAAGAGTACATCGATAATAAAGAGCTATTCGCTGCGTTTAATGACGGAACATCTTGTTCTACCGGCAAATTGGTAACCCGACCCCATGACCCGTGTGTGGCCGAGAGGGGAGCGAGCTCTGAATGTGTAGTGTGCAAGCTGCCTTATGATAGCATAGTGAATTAGAATTTTTAAATTAAGAAGATTTAGAATTCTTTTTTTGAATTAAAATTCGTCGTTGGTTTTTCGTGACTATTTTGACAGTTAGTTTAGTAACTTTAAATCATTGGTATTAGGAGTAATATGAAAAGGGAGTAGTCAGTGTTAGTGTGACAGTTACCAGGACGGAATTGAAGATATCGTTTTGCGCGTAGGTACCCCAAGTGCCTAACATGGGTGAAGGGCAGGAAGATGATGATCTAATCAGTAATCATTGACTTCAGAGTTTTAATCAGAACGAAAGGGGTTCAGCGTAGCCGGACAGCCTAGCTTTAGCAGGACATAATAATGTTTGCTGTTTTATATATTTTACTTTACTATTGTCGGTAGTGCCATGCTCCTATTCTAAACATTTAAGAGCAAAAGCTCGAGCATTGATACAGAAAATATTTAGAAAATTACATGCCAAATGTAGATAGGTAGATATCCATTACACTCAAACAAAAATTAATAACACAGTAACCGCTTATTATGCCCCACATCTTAATAAAACAAAATACCAGCACATTAGGAGCCGGTGTGCCTTGCATACTTCCTCAGGTAAGAAAAGTCGGCATATCAATTAGAGTATGTGTAATGAAGCAACAACTTCCAGTAATGAGATATAACTTGATACTGCAGGCATATTCGTATCTACCCTTGTACTTGACGTAAGTTGGAGAAGTTAGCGGGAAGATCGTGTGGGAAGGAGTTATACAATAAGGAGTTTAGCGTCAAAAATAATAGACAAGTTCTCCTTGCTTTATTTACAAAAAAAGGACTAGCTAGCTGCTTCGGGAAAAAAAATCTCCAATTTATAATTTTTTACGAAAATAAGTTTCCATTTTTACAGCTATCCACGGAACACTAAATGGTAAAGGGCAGTGGGCATTTTTACCAAAGCTCACTTATTAAATAAATTATATTAATGTCATAGACAAGGATTTTTTCTAAACTTAAATTACCACTTAGGTTACATTAAAATTTTGTATAGTACCCAACCTTTAATTGAAATTAATTTAAAACAAATTAAAGGTACTAGGTGGTGGTCTAGGTGGTGGTAGGTTACTTTGATAAGTAGTAGTTTAAAATGGCAACACTATTCAAAAATTAAATTGATCCCATAATCGCTACGCCCTTATAAACTAGACACGCGTATTACTTGTATCTCAAGCACATGTAATTTATGCAAAACTAGGTAACCTTTACAAACGGGGAGCATCGTTAACTCGCATCTTTACTAACGATTATTATACTATTGGCAGTAATTGGGTTTGTTACTGCGTTCCCATACGGATGCCAGGGTTACCAACGCGCAAAATTATTTTCGGTAAAGTTGGAAAAGAAAACATTTTATAGACCGTATTTAAAATAATTATAGTCATTTGTTTCTTGATTTATAATTACTTTTTGTGGTGAGCAAAAAATACATGTCAGAAAAATACATTTACATTTATTCCTAATAAAAAAAAAGATATGAAAAACCCTAATGAGGAATAATTAAAACAAGTAGCTATCATTACCGTAATACTTAACAAGTTGCAATAAAAACAACAATAAACACCGTAAAAAATAAACTTTTAAACGTAGAACATTGTTTTTTGTTAAAAAAAGCAAATAAAAAAAACTGGTTCATGACAGCCCTTATTATCAAGCGTGCGTGTCAGGAGTCAGCCATCTTTACGATCAACTTATGTGACGTAAGCACGCGAACCCGGGAACTATACTTATTGGTAATGTTGGCTTACGTAAAACATACATCGCCCTTTTATAATAAAAGACTTTCATTGACGTTCTTAAAAAAACAACAATGTGTGTCGAAAAAGGGCCAACATTGGCCATTGTCTTGGATCCAATTTATCGATTTGCATTTCTTACTATTGTTTGCCACTTCCATCTTCCTGCCCTTTTCCCATGTTACTTAGGGTCGGCGTAACACGTTTTCTTCTTCTATACCGTCCTGTCCCTAGCTTACCCTCAGTTTCCCACCTTAAAATTATCGCAGTATTAATGTGACAAATTGTCAAGCACGCGTTATCTGCTGTGATTGGTTGAATGAATTTTCAACAGCCAATCACAGCGGATAACGCGTGCAATATATATAACGCGATAATTAAAATGATAATTTAAAAACGACTCTTTCGGACATTTTAATTTCCGTAAAGGGAGTTGTAGAACATCTTTTCGATGTTGTAATTTGAGTAAATTATGAAAAGATATGCATCAACGCCTTACGCCTGTATTATGGCAGTAATTAAATGAATTAATGAAGCAATTATTATCGTTAATTTTGTGCACTTCCATAACAGAGGCAGTTCTTCCACTTCCAACTTCTATTTCATACCTACTTAGTAAAGTGTTTTCTTATCCCAAGGGAACTTTATACCGGGATGTAAAGTTGCCTATGTGCTATTCCAGACTATAATCTATCTGCCAAATTTCATCCAGATCCGTTCAGTCGTTCTGACGTGATTGAGTAACAAACATACATCTTCACATACATCCAAATCTTGACATTTATAATATTAGTAAGAATAGTTTCTACCAGCGGCTTTGTCGGTAATTAATCCAGGTAAAATCCCACGGGCATAAAAAGTATAGGTACTTACTTTGCCCTAATCCAGGTCATGGTCTGCCAGTGTCTCAAATTTTATCACAATTCGTTTTGCTGTTGAGGCGTATTTGGTTACCAAACATCCAGTCTTTCACATATATAATTTTAGTAGGATATATTCATTCTGTTCCTTGAAATTAAGTTGAAACTCGTTTAAAGTTTAACCTATGTCAGTCCACTGTACAACCAGCCGGCTGGTTGTACAGTGGACTGACATGGGTTAAACTCAACCGGGAGATCACGGCCTCTGTATGGGCAAAGAGCGTCGACTGAATTTCCTTAGTAAAAAGTCATAATTCGAGGTTTGGCTCTCGCCTATTTTCTCCTTTTTCTCCTTCAATATTAGACTTATTTAAAAGATATTCCATCAACTGAAAAAGTAAGATATACACTATGCCCCTTCACTTTACTTTTTTCATTTATATTTGTCAAATTTGTACAAGCCTCTGTTGACAGCGCAATTTTGAGCATTTTTTGAGGGTTCTAGTGCTTCTAAAGATAATGTAGGTATCATCAAAAAGAAAAAACACAGGGACACAGTATATATGTTTCGTTTTCAGTTTATATCTTTTAAATTGGTGCAATATTGAAGGAGGAAATAGACGAGAGGTAAACCTGGAATTATGTCTTTTTACTAAGGAAATTCAGTAGGCGCTCTCTGCCCATATTTCCTCCATTTTCACGGTTTTTGCTCCCAAACTGTGATAAAAATGTGTGACCCAAGCCTGCCACAGTACCCTGTGCCCCCCGACAGATTGACTCATCTTTACTGAGCATTGATAGGTACAACTGGCTGTTACTTTGTGGGTTTGCTTTATTAAAAAATCAAGTAGACATTGACATGTTAATTCACTTCTATCTACAAAGTATGGGCAAGCCAGACAGCGTGATTTTTTAATACAATATATTACGTTTATTGAATGACTCAACCTATCGGTCATAACAAAATCTCTACTCAACAAATTATCGAGACAATATAAATTAAATTAATTTATTTTACAAACACGGATGTGCTAATTTTAGATTTTTATTGACATTATAGTTACATCACAGCTGTGTTGTCATTGGAAACAGTCGAATACTGTTAAAAACTGGGACACAGTTAGTAAAATCTTTTAATATTATCATCGTGCCATCGGTACATGGTGGACATCCCACCCATACGCACTAAACGTTTTGGAAATACTTTCATTATGCGTACAGCTAAGGAGTGGAATTCCCTGCCGGAGTCTGTGTTTCCAGATAGCTACAACCTCGGAGTCTTTAAGTCAAGAGTGAATAGGTTACTTCTAGGCAAGCGTGTTACACCGTCGACCACATCATCGCTTACCATCAGGTGAGATAGTGGTCAAGCGCGAGCCTATCAAGAATAAAAAAAAAAAAAAAAAAAAATCCTTTAGTAAGGAATAGAGCTTCTTATGAAAGAGTCAAATACATTAATTTTAGAATTACATATTATATTGTGTATAAATTTTTAACAAGAGAACGATACGAGAGATTCTAGATTTTTGTATTTTCATTCACACGCTCACACGCACACACACCAACAGACTATGGTTACATACAAAAAATAGACTATTAATTATTAATTTTCATTGCACTTTTGTTTTGTAACTTATTACACTCGTAAGATATAAAAGTGCGGCGCCTCCTGGTACAGGCATCTATATGCTTAAAAGGGGACGCCTCCAACTGTATACCATTGTATAACGTGTAATAATGAAATAAACATTTTTGATTTGATTTGATTTGTCTGATCTGGCAATAAAGCCCAATCTGGAAAAGGTTAAAATCATTAAAAATTCTGTTCTGAAGAATTCTAGACGTAATCCATAATAAGTAGCCATATTGTTATTATCTTAAGCTCAGCTGTATTGAGCTGAGTTGCACACATCTACACTAAGTCGTTACCCACGGCTAAGTACATTCGAGTACAATGTTATTAGTGAAGGGAAAATTGTCCGCTTAGGGATACAATAATAATAATTATAAATTAAATTAAAGAGTTTTGCTGGCCTTTGGAAAGAAATTGTCGTGTTTCATCGTCGACCACATCATCGCTTACCATCAGGTGAGATAGAGTGGTCAAACGCGAGCCTATCAATAACAATATATTAAAAAAAAATGAACAGCAGGGTATATTAATAAAAAAAAAATGTGATTTAAAAAAATGTGTAAGTATGTTAACATTAACTCCCGTGACTCTTTATGTTTGATATTTCACCTAGAGTACTTCACAAGACTGTCTGTTATTTATTGGATTGATGACAAACATAATAATTACTTATTCATTTTTACTCGTTTGCTGTCCAGTGTTGTCTACTAAGCTCGTTATTTGTAATTCCAAAAGCATTTGATTAAAAATATCTATTAGGTACGTCTACTATAAAGTTGGTCGGTGTCTTTGGGCAACCCACGCATTTTTTCGGATTGTGTTTTATTGTCAGTACCTACGGCAAATTATTGATGTGTGGTCTGCCAATAAATCAACTTGAATTCCATAATATTGATGTTAATGTCATACTAAAATAAAAAGTATCCTTGTCCTTGAGAGCTATCAAATTTATCGGAACTTTAATATAATTTTGCGCTTAAAAAATTAAAAAGAAACTTAATTCCAATTTCAATACTATTTACGAACCTCTTTCAGCGGTTTTAAAGCGCCATTTGCTGGGAATTTTCGCTGCACCTTTAACTGGCAACACTAACCAATATGGCGAAGGATTTAAGGCCAAATTACTCGCGACAAGAAAATTATCTTTACAATTACACGGTTCAGACCACAACATGGTCGTAATTGGATAAAGAGGAGGTATATTATTTTTATTCACCAGCGTCTTTAAGTAGGTAATTAATATTATAACCTCTGAGGAAAATATGATATTTTTGAACTTATTACGTTAATGCGCCGTGTTATTGTTAATTGATTGATGCTTGAGTTCATAATTATGAGCATTCATTCCCTTCCCTTTAAATTAAGGGTCTTTTAATTTAGTGTCAATGTTTTAATTTAGTGCCAATGTTTTATTTTAGTGCCAATGTTTTAATTTAGTGCCAATGTTTTAATTTAGTACCAATGTTTTAAGGGGGTTTGCGCCATGAATATGTTTTTTTTTTCTATAGGAGCAACGTTGAAACATGATAAATTAAATTCATTCAGGATATTTACTTCCCCGAATACTATCTCTAGTTCACTTCTAGATTAAGTGCCTACTTGGTTTTTAAAACTATTCTCTAATCCTGCTCCTTATGCAAAAACACCTGCACCATGCGGGACCTTTGTGAGGCCTGTACTAAGGGTATCAACGTAGCGGAGTACTAGATGAAGAAAATTGTATCTAAAGACAAAACGACATACAATATAAGAACATGCATATGGTAAACCCTTAACAATAGTATTTACTTAAATTAAGTTAGTAAAGACGAGAAATAAATCAAACAATAATAACATATACTACCTACATTTTGTTTATAACAGAAAAGAAATAGAGTGAAAAAGATGCCAGGCAGATGCATGCCGTGATTGTGGCAAGAAGGCTTCCACTCAGCATAATGCTGTGCCGTGGGGAACCCACAGCACGGCACTGATTTTCAGTGGTCGCCTATCGAAGTCCACTTCTAGAGATGAAGGTACAATCAACTGGACTTAAAATATCCTAGCCCGTATATGCTCGTAGAAACACATCAGTTTCTGACCCTGTATACTTAACTATTATTTGGCCTCACGATCACGAACAATACTTAACCCAAACATACAAATACATAATTTAATTTGTTAGTAGATAGAGAACTGACAGCATTATAATTTTAGTACCTAGGAGGTAATTTTGTATACTCAGAGTAATGATCCGTGTCAGCCATTTAAGCACAGTTGTTTGCTAGATCCACAGAGTAACGAGACGGCTCAGTGGCCACTGTTAAAGACGGCATTGTCAAAACTTACTATTCGAACCAAGCGTGTCAGTGAGTGTCACCGTTTTCTCGACGGCCAGTGTCAATTAGGACTATGGATATGATTAAGGTTGCCATTCGTCCCGGTTTTCCCGGAATTATCCTAGTTTAAAAGGCGTCCGGGTAGCGTCCGAGCGGGGTTTTATTTGGAGTCCGGGTTTTACAGTCATCAAATCACCACCGCTCGCCATGCCATCGCCGTAGACGGGATAAGAGTATAATTTTGTTTTATTTAAATTATTGAAAAATTTAAGACTGCTAATAGTTCTTTAAAACTTTAAGAAGATTCTGTTATGTTTCTTTTTAAGAATACATTTAATATAGAATTGTATGAAAATAAATTATAACCTTTACAAATATATTTATTCGCTGTTCAAATGTCCGGGTTGTAAGCTCCAAAATCCGGGGTTTTTTATGCTTTTTGTCATGGTTGGCTAATTTTAGTGATGGCAACCCTAGTTATGACAGCTGAAACTTGTGCTCAATGCATTTTGCATGGGGATATGCACATTGCGTTAGTAATGGTGACTCTGGTACGGAGTGATTCCGTACTCTATGGCTAGGTCGGAAAGCAATAGGTGTCAGAAGTCAAATATATTAACATGAGACAATATTGCTAAGTGGGTAGGTTGAAAGGGCAGAAGATAGACTAATACACAAATAGTTTATAAGTAGTGACAAGAGTACACCTGCTCATAGGTACAGTAATTTTTACATCAGTAGCTCGGACCTTAGTTCTAGTCTGAGATCAGTAGTAACATTTTTTCATTGTTAGCGTCTTTGGAACTTAAACCTAAGAAGTGCTATTTACGTAAGAGTACAACCACAGATAATATAATACGTACAATTGCGATTGACAGGTACTTTAGAGAAGAAAGGCAAAAAGTTATTATCAAAAGAATATCTAGGTAGGCATATTATTATGTCGCCGGAAAATTTCAAATTAGGGGATTTTTATAAATGTCTGTGCTATTGGAATTTAAATTGCACGTTCCAATAAACATCTACTTATCCTATCGTAAGAACTATGAAGCAAGTAGATATTAATTTAACAAAACCCAGAAATATAATTGATAAATGATTTGTTGTGACGGTTTCGCGTAAAAATAACATACATACTTCCTTACAAATAAACAGAAGAACTTACGCTAATTCATGTGAGCGGCAACTTTTGAACTTGCATGACTAACTAAAATCCTCTTTAAGCAATTTACAATAAGAACTAGAATTATCTTCAACTGCTAATATTCTTGAAAACAAACTTACTTCCCACGCTGATACATGCCAAAATCACCTCTGTGTTGCCGTATTAAGGTTGGTGTGTAGTGTTTATGGTAAGTGTGTGTGTTGTTAAGTGATCTAGTGTACTGGAGATCATGATCGGGCGCCCGAGGCCGCCTCATTAAAGTGAACTAACGATGTAATTGGCACACAGTTGTAGTTACCGCTAAAGTACGAAATTGGATGATTGCGGAAAAGTTCAATCGTTTTAAGTGCAGCCGTTCTCTTTATTTGATTATTTAATAGAATTATATGATCGGTAATTGTAGAACCATGGACCATTTTAGGTAATTAAATAATATAAATTTCTTTAAGTAATATAAAATGTCTAATTAATTACAAAAAAAAAACAGTATTTTAAGTTCATTTAACTAAATCTACCATACATCTACCATGTTCTATCTCTGCACCATCCTAAGGCCGACTCATTGAAAATGCCTAAGGAATTAAGTTCACCTTTGTACAGTAATTTTTACTTGTGCATAAAGTTTTAATAAATAAATTATCATTTCACTATTGAACCTAACTTTCTTACTTCTTGAAAAAGCGACTTTAAAAAATATGCAATGTATTTACGTGTGAGAAAATAATTGGCAATTAAAACGTCTTATCAGTAGTTATTGTTTCTGCCTGATTTGATAGTTGGACCGCAACAGTGACTAGGCACATGCCGCCTATACACGCACTGCACGCTAAGCCGTTTAATTGCAGTCTTACTGGATAACGTGTGGAAGTCGCCAGCAGCGGTCTGACTGGGTTTTCATAAACCTTTCTGGATTACTTTTAATGTATAAAAATATCTTGATTGATAAAATAGAAACTCGTTTTTACTTTTTCCACGAAAAATATGTGCCATTAGCAGGCATATCAATCAAATAAAAATTTAATTTCAAAAAAGTATGGTATCAGTTTTCTTTCTCTCTCCTACAATTTGATAATGAGAAGTTAATTTTATCCATTTAGCTAAATGTTTATTGCTGCAAAATATAATTTCTGGTCAATATGAATTTCAGATTAGATTTAGCAGGTTCAGTTTATTCACATCACATCATCAGCCTATTAATTTTTCCACTGCTGGGACACAGGCCTCCTCTCTGTGAGACTGAGTGGGAATGGGCCGTAATCCACCATGGCCCAGTGCGGGTTGGTGGATGTCACATTTCTTCGAATTTTTGGTTCTAGGACATGTCGATTTCCTCACGATGTTTTCCTTCACCGTTTTTGAGAGCAGTGGTGATGAAATAATTTATACAAAGTAAAGCGCCTGCCTGGGTTCAAACCCACGACCTACAACTTGTAAGTCGCGTTCACTATATTAATTGTTAATACTATTGACAGGTACTGATAGCCAAACTTGCTAAACTAGTAACTTCACCATCCTCCTTACTTCCGACTTCCCCCGCAGCACTAACAACTGCTAAACGGCCAGGTTGTGTCGCTGAACAATGTCGTGTGGCCGGTGGCGCACCCTGCCGGCCGTACTGTAACTTGTCCGTTACACCAAATTATATGTAAAAGCAATCAGTGCACTTCTGACTGTGATAACTTTAAGGTGCAGTACTCGTGGATATGAGAAACTTTAAAGAGTGTAATATTTTAAATTGGAAACTCAAAAACATTAAGAAATATTTTGTACATACCTTTTTCCACTTCTGCAAAGGAAATGGAAATTTCAAGAACAATGACAAGACAAGATTAACATTTAAAAAAACCCTATTATGGACACTTCAGAAAACCACTAACAAATTTTGATACCTTATCAGCCTCCGTACCATGATGTGTCAAATCTATCATGGTGCGACTACGAGAAAGGGACAGATGTATACAAGTCATATAGATCGGTCCCTTACGCACACTCAAAATAACCTTGTTCTAAAAGCTTAATGGTTATTCAGAAAATATTAACAATATTGAAAGTTGAGTTTTTGATTTGCATTGGACAAAAAACATTGCCTACATTCGGAGATATACTTTCGATTTGAATTTGACAACAGAAATGTCAAAAAACACAAACCAGCGAACCACACACGACACAAAATCAAAACACTATCGCTTACAACCGATCACACTTGCCATTAAAAAAACTAATGTGAAAGCATTAACTACTTATTCTAATAGGTTCGCGAATCACCATCGATTAGTCCCCAATTAACTCAACACCATTGAAATATTATTTTATCTACTAGCTTTTGCCCGTGGCTTCGCTCGCGTTAATATAAATTTTATCAATCAATTCTTGTTGTCGATCTACTTCTTCATGATTTTGATCTCCTGGTACTTTGTAAGTAATGTAATTAGAGGGCATAATAAAACTAATCAAATAAATAGGCACCCCATTCCTCCGAGGTATCCTTTAGCCAATTCCAGCTACCCAATTGCGTAGGTGAATCCAGCAAAGATCACGTTTAGGTAAGGGTAACGACACCTTTAAAATAACGTCTTTCGTATTGCGTATTATACCTACTCGAAAGGGTCATGGAAAGGATATGTGAATTCAACTCATAGGGAGGAGGACGTAGCCTTTCTAAATTATTTACTCAATTCCGAAAACATTTAAAGGAAACCTGTCATACACGTTCATGGAATTGTTCCGTTTGTCCTGCCGAACTCATTTACGCAATTAGGCTGCATTTTTTTTATCTGTGCCGTCTCGCTGTTCAACCAAATGATTAACTTCTGCTTAACTGGACTTTCCCTGTGGAGAATAAACTAGAGCCTCCAGCCAGCCAAAAACATAACCTAAGCGACCGCGCTGAGGGCTATGCTCTATGGGACACGTACTTCAGCTCAGGGCGTCGCTGGGGGTCAACTAGAGCTGGATCTTGATTAAGTGATTCTACCATCCGTTCGGAAATTACCTACGTGGAGAAGAACGGATAAGGAAATTAGGCTGTAGGGTCCCGTCAATCTATGTACCAAAATTCTTAAAAATCGGTTGCCGATTTAGGCGTCAAGAACAAACTAAACATACAAACAAAGTCACTTTCGCATTTATTATATTACTAACTTCTGCCAGCGGCTTCGCCCGCGTGGTAGTCGATAATTATCCGGAGGGAACATATTCCCGGGATAAAAAGTATCATATGTGCTATTCCTGACTATAATCTATATCTGTGCCAAATTTCATCCAGATCCGTCCAGCCGTTTGAGCGTGAAAATGTAACAAACATAGAAACACACTCACAAACTTTCGCCTTTATAATATTACTAGCTTCTGCCAGTGGCTTCGCCCGCGTGAATGTCGAAAATTAAAAAGTACCTTATGAGTTATTCCAGACTATAATCTATTTCTGTGCCAAATTTCATACAGATCCGTCCAGCCGTTCGAGCATGAAGAAGTAACAAACATACAAACACACTCACAAACTTTATAATATTAAGTGTGATTTAGGATAGTTAACATCAAACAAGCCGTGTTGTATCACTATAATTATAATATTAAAGTCGCGAGTGAAAATAACACCATGGCATGTCCGCTTTCTAACTATCTGATGGCTAACTATGCAATTATTGATAATAACTGTGCTAACGAGTGAGCTGTTTGTGTGTGGGATGTGTCCTGATGAAGGAAGATGGTGTGGTGTACTATGGAGGAAAGTGCAGTAATTATTTTCTCTAGTAGTTTTATTGGCTATAGCACCGCTATTAGTGGTGTATTATCCCATACAAAGAAACCGTGCCGACGTACTGTACTGATTATACTGATTATTTTTTGTGCATCGATTGGGTTCGGTTCCGTTCCACGGATATAGATGGTGATATATCTATCGCCGTGGAACGGAACCGAACGCGATCGATTTACAAAAAATAATCGGTATAATCAGATGAAACACGCTAGTTACGTCGGCACGGTTTCTTTGTATGGGATGAGGTATCTGTATGCTAGTATTATATTATCTGTGTTATAGGTAAGAAAGACACCACATCAGTGACTAACCAGAATAATCAATCTTGCTGAATTAAATAAAGTAAAGCGAGAATAGACAATGGACCTTGCAGAATTTCATATAAATCAATCATCATCATAATATCAGCCGAAAGACGTCCACTGCTGGACATAGGCCTCCCCCAAGCATCGCCACATCCCAAGTAACACAAAAGTGCTGTATAGTAGCTGAATCACTGTCCACAATAGAATCCTAAGCTGAACAAGCCTTCTGAATAAGAGCATTAAAGGCGCTGTTTCAGCTGATATAACTCTGGTTTGGGCACAAATTAAACAGCTGTTAACTGAATAACTGTAACTATTTGCATTATATCAGCATTATATGAGCATTATTAAAGGTAAAAGTCATCCCAAGAGCTGAATATTGACTGATTATTAGAGTATTTGTTACCTTTTATATAGCACAATGGCCGATTAATAGAGTTATGGTTACCTATTTTTCAGCACAAGGTACACACCAGAATATTTATAATGCTTCTTTGGAATTGAAAATTCACAAGTGGCAAAATTGTGAATAGTTTTCACTCTACTCCTTATTATTTTGATATGTTGTTTCTGTTAAACATTTTGTGGTGAAATAGACAAATATTGTTTTCCGTAACAAAAACTTTGCTTTTTCCTCCTGTGCGTGAAATTCGAAGGGGAAAGAGAGTTTATTGTCAAATAGTATATGAATATAGGTGAAAATTTTCACGCGCTCTCAAAATATCACTGTTTACTTGAAAGTTATAGTATAAAATAAGTTGATGATATATTTAAAAAAATAAATAATTTTATTTTGCATTTGTAATTTGACAATAAGCTGTTTGCGTATAAAATCATTAGATTTTCTATTGAAATCCAGTTGTTATTTTCGTTATTTAACAAAGAAAAAATTTTAATATTACATAGGTTATTGTTATTTTACATAGGTTAGAACCTAAAAAATGGCAGACAAGCAATGTGCACTGTATTAAACACAATTAAGCGGTATGTGCTGTTTAAGTATCCACTATTGGTACATAAATCAGCAACGAGCTGATACGAGTAGTTCTTGTGTGAATCAAGTCAGCCACTGATTCCTGTAAAGCTTGATATTAGGTAACATGAACGCAAATATTGTTGGTAATCATCAGTGAACCACTAAAGTCTCAGCAGGAATTCTAGGGATCCATGGATTTATTTTACAAAATTATACGTCTGTTGTGTCAATCCTTTTTGCATGTTATTTGGTTACCTACATCATCCCAAGAAACACTCCTCCGATTTTCGTATTTTTTTTTTGCAAACTTGGGTGCTGAAAAGATAAGTCTACAAGATCTTATTTAACTGCATTAGTAGATTAATTGCCGACGCTAGTACACGTATTCAGCTCTAACCGGGATCATAGGTAACGTGTGAGCTAATTTATAGCAGTTTGCTGTAATTTAGCATCATATAAGTTCACCCATAGTGATCATGTGGGCTATATAAGTGCTATTATAAGATTGCGTGTAACAAGCTGATTAACACTACTAAAGTTCAACAATGTGCAGCAAGACGCATTATATCATTGTTATTTGAAGTCACAGACTAACTGATTGCATTATAGTAGCTCACATGTTCTTTCTTAGAATGCAAGCGGTCTAAGGGTACACTTGTCGCCTCCAATTCAGAATATTGCTGAGTTAAAGTCCATAAAAATGCTTAATTGCAGCTTACAGTACTAATACTGAACTGCATACCTATATTAACGCTTGCAGCATTACAGTGTTGTCTCCGTGACGCATAAAAGCATTATTATACAGACGGAAGCGTAATTTTCAGCTATTGCAGTTCGAGTGTACTGTAATAAGTCTTCATAAATGCTGTAGTTACCGATGTTACCCTTTGTGGCATCCTATAATGCAGTTTTGTGCTACTTGGGATTGACCGGTCCCGTGCGTCTCGCAACCAGCGGATCCCCGAAACCAAATAAATTAAAATTAAAAAAAATTATAAACCAATCTATAATACTATAATACTAATATGTATAAGTATATATATCTATAATACTAATACTAAGAAAATATCGACACAAAATTGTTTGCAATTAAATTCCCTAAATGGGTGTTATATACAGCCAAAAAATCAATCAAAAACACTTTAGAAAGTGCAGTTTTTAGCAAAACTTACATATCGTCAATTAGTAAACCGTAAAATTAGTAAATTTAACCATTTTGTACACAAATCCTAACTAACCTATTAAAAGAAATCACGACTAACAAGCTGGCTAGACATTCCAACTTGAAAGTCTTGCTATTAATAAATCTAGGTAGAGTCTGGGAAAAAATTAAACGTAATTGATCTACCAGTCTATTAATTCAATTCAATAACTTTTTTGTAGATCAATCAGAATCTTAGCTTTACTTTTCCCTTTTAGTAAACTTTGCAGCTTTTAAAAATATCAGTTCTGGCCAAAGAGACGTAGAAGAATATTCTTATTATAGGGAGATCTTTTCACAGCCGGTAGCCCTGACAATCATTATAATCATCATTTTAATGTTCCCACTGCTGGGACACAGGCCTCCTCTCTGTGAGAGGGAATGGGCCGTTATCAACCACGCGAGCCCAGTGCGGGTTGGTGTGTCACAATATGTCTACGAATTTTTGGTTCTAGGACGTGCTTGTTGCCTCACGATGTTCTCCTTCACCGTTTTAAGAGCAGTGGTGAAGAAATAATACAATACGGGTATATAATAATAAACTTTGGGCGATGATGTATCCATTTGTTTCATAGTATATTTATCTATCTACATAATCCATAACAGCCGTCACTACAGTTAGACCCCTACTCCTTTTGCCACAATATTTTTTTTAGGATCCCATAGATGACATACTTCTTTGATCGGTACTAATTTCTTTAGTGTCTGACTATTTTCAAGTTAATAAAAATCTTGATTGATAAATTGGGAACTAATTTTTACTTCTCCGACGTCAAATATGTGCCATTGCCAAGGATATCGATCAAATAAGTAGGTAACAAAAATTAATTAAATAATAAAATACTACCACAATTTTATTTTTTATGATCCTATAGATGACACACTTCTTCGATCGGTACTAATTTCTTTAGTTTCTGACTATTTTCAAGTTAATAAAAAATCTTGATTGATAAATTGGAAACTAATTTTTACTTCTCCGACGTCAAATATGTGCCATTGCCAAGGATATCGATCAAATAAGTAGGTAACAAAAATTAATTAAATAATAAAATACTACCACAATTTTATTTTTTATGATCCTATAGATGACACACTTCTTCGATCGGTACTAATTTCTTTAGTTTCTGACTATTTTCAAGTTAATAAAAAATCTTGATTGATAAATTGGGAACAAATTTTTACTTCTTCGACGTCAAATATGTGCTATTGCCAAGGATGTCGATCAAATAAGTAGGTAACAAAAATTAGTTAGTAAAAAAATATTGACACGATTTTATTTTTTAGGATCCTATAGACGACACACTTCTTCTAACGGTACTAATTTCTTCAGTCAGACTCAAGCTCGTCCAGACTTCTTAATAAAACATTAAAGTCACATCCAACACCAAATGACCTTTATAAATGCCAAACTTTCCTCCACATTTCGAGTCATCCACGAGACTTCCTCAGCCCGGGGCAACAGCCACATTATCGTTTTTAAACTAGCCCCAATCTTGAGGTAATGTGTTTTAAATATGACGAGCATAACACGCGGCCTCTTTGATTTTAAAACGGGACAGATACGCGGTTATGTCTTAGTTTTCGATCAGGTTTTTTTGGCTGGATTTTTAAGGCTTCATTGGAAAAAATCTCTGTCTTGAGTTCATCAATAAGTTTTAAGGTAAGTATAATTTCATTACACGTACCAAATGTATGTAGGTCCTCGTATTGATATACTTACCTAAAACAAGAGAGAGACGGAGCTATACAAGACAAATATCACTGTCCCTTTTTCACAGTGATGATAAGAAATGAAAGCATGTTTGAGAAATCCCATAAAGGGGTAAAATAGGGAATGGAATTTCGTATTTTTTGCGTAATTTACCGGGCACAGGATTTGGTGCCGTAAACCGGTTACTTTCTAAAGCATACTCCTTAGTAACGGCTAGGTTAAAAGGTTTGAAAAATATATATATTTATTATTGATTCAGGTCTAATATTTCTGAAACATGTTTTTTTCTTATATCTAATAGTTTTGCTTCAAGAAAATAATTAACAACACGATATTATTTCGCTACTTTTGGATCCTCCAAAACGATTTGTATGTATAAAAATATTTTTTTAAGAAAAATTTATGGCTAGACTTTTTTTTTTTTTTTTTTTTTACTATATATAGGCCTGTGTTTGACCACAATCTCACCGTGGTCAGTGATGATGTGGCCGATGGTGGTAAGCACACAAAGCCTAGAAGGGAACTGGCTCTCAAGTGCTGCTGACGGAACACACCGGAAGGTGCTTGGCGACAGATTTTCAACTTGAGGGTGGTTGCCAGCCAGGCGGGTACTACAAAGTACCCTACCACCGTGCTATGGTTTCCTCACGATGTTTTCCTTCACCGAAAGCTCAAGCTCATTGTAGGATTCAAACCTCGAACCTAACATAACTGAAATAGCTTAGGTAAATCAAAGAATATTTTGCAAACAAAACTGTTCCAAAGGAGGTTAAATATTGATATTCTGGCTCCGAGCGGGCGCACGGCCAGTACTGCGTTAACATTAAAGAAAATATTACAAAAGCAACCACTAGACAAATATTCTATATTAACAAAACGATATTCATAATCACCAAATTCCATTAAAAATCAAATTAAGAATACAGAAACAAGACCATAGATCATAGGTGATTAGAGATAATTATAAAAACCAATAGTATCGCGTAGTTTATGATATCGACTCTCACTGGACCTTGGACACAAATATATTATCATTATTTATTTATTAGGTAACTGTCTGTAGCTATACTATATTTTAGCAAGTACAAGGAGGTATTAAAAATGAAGACAAATCGCAAAACGTGAAAATTGTTTTTAAAATGAATTAAAGCGAATTTGAATTATAGTCTTGGGGCAATTCTATCTTACATGCTCATTATAAAAATCTAATTATTTAAAACATTTTATAGCCAGAAGCGTCTATTAACGATGATCTAAAAACTGCTATAAAACAGTAGCAGATTAATATCTGACAAGTATATAATCTCTTTTAAAATCCCACCGAGAAAGAATCATATTTTTATCATAATCTTCTAGAGAAAACTGCGAGTAATTACACATCAGAACCGGCCATAAAAACTAAAGGTTTAACTTCAAAATTAAGAATAAATCTCCAACTTTTTATCATCACTAATAAGTTTTTTCAACAAAAAACCGATTCTGTCGGTTCTAGTTAATATCATTTTTAGTAAGTAGCCATGATGTGCCATAAAATGACGAGAATGACGTCATAAATTGTCGTATTAAAGCCTCTGTTAATGAGGACGGCGGCACTTTGAAGATACGTTGCAAAAGCGTCGAAGATTCTTATAATTCTTATAAGTATGCTAATTTCAGTAATTTTATTAATTTAATGGCTGAGATCGGATTTGACGCGCGGGGATTATTGACAGTCTGGTTTATATTATATGTGGATATAATACTAAATTAATTTGGTTCTCGTAAATAAAAAGTCGTTTATATGAGTTTGGGAGATGATGAAGTTCATGAGTTCTTTGTAATTAGTTTGTAGTACGTAGAGTATTGGGACCACATTGACAAAATAATTGTTGCTGGTGTTGCTGCTAATATCTGCAATGTTGATCAGAATATTATATCAGCTTTTTTGTTAACTGTACTTTAACTTCTTTGTAGGGTTCCGTACCTCAAAAGGCAAAATAGGAACCCTTATAAGATCACTTTCTTGTCCGTCTGTTGTCTGTCCGTATGTCCGTGTGTCACCACCAATTGTCTCAGGAACGGATGGACCTTGTAAGTTGAAATTTATACCAAATACTGAGGTCCCTATTAGGTGTATAAAAATGAAGGTCCTGAGTAACACGATAAAAAGATATAGGCAAATTTAGATTTTCGCGAAATCTATAAGTTAGTTTCCGTTGACCTGGTTACCTAATTAAGTTGGTGAATGTAGCTGTTTGTACGGAACCCTCGGTGCGCGAGTTCGACTCTCACTTACCAGTTTTTTCTTCCCAAAATACTACTCAAAAATAATATTATATTTATAGGTGGAATCCGGGACCGCGGTCTCGGGCTCAAAAGCCCCACGACCCGTAATTTCTCGTAGAATACAAACGGCAAATCTGGTTACTTACCGACAGAACATTATAACATAACGACTGTATTATCACAAGGTTTCAGCAGAGTTGAACATATAGTACACTCACATATCACCAGTTCTGATTAATAGTTTATTCGTTACCTTTCATTAACAAAATATTAACCAGACCGATTTAAAGATGAGACACACGCTAATAAATTTAAAACCGGTTAAATACTCCTAAAAAGTTTGCCAATGATTTTCAGAAAGTCATAATGTCACTGTCGGTCTCAGATCTAACTACATATTCGTCATTAGTCTCCATCTCATTGTTAACAACCATGACATCATCTGCAACCAGCTTCCGTGTCGCTAATCACTGTCGTTTCATCAAAATCTCTAAGACATTAGTTACACTAACTGCTTACTAGTTACGCATAGTTATTCGCGTACCATGATTACTGCGCGTGCGTATTGTGAAGAGTATAATTTAGAGATCACACGACGACGTATAAATATCGAGCAGATAGCAGTAGATACCATTGAACACCGGTAGAAACCGTGCGTAAGGTGTTAAATTTGTAAAGGCAAGGTGTACCTACTATTGCTTGTGAAGTCAAATTTCAATAATAAAGAAACGAGAAGTATGAAAAGCTCCCCACTAACTAAATAAATTAAAAATAGCTTCCTAAATGATGATGATGATTTCTCCAAAAAAAATCGAATTGGATGGGCTGATATATGTATGTAAACGCGAGAGACAGACACTCTGAAGTTGGTGTTAAAAAAAATGGAAATTAAAAGATCACAACAAATAACGGTTACAAAAATTCGCACACTGTCCTCTTTTTATCGTGACTCTTCAACAGCATCAAACCCAAGCACCAATTTAAAGCCTTCAAAAAATCAAGTCTTTATTATCGAGTTAAGATACTCTGACACTTTAATGCAAGGCGCATTCATTTCCGTGTCAACGTTGATTACGGCACAATCAGGTGTCGGGTTCGATTTTAGACAGTTGTAAAAACGAAAGTGGGAGCCAGATAGTCTCGAGTCTCGGCACTCTCGTGCCTCTCCGCCAGCCAGAGTGCCCGACGGTCGGACTTAATCGCTGTTTAATAGCCGCGGCACTTTACAAAGAGCGGGCGCTTCGCCACTGGCATACGGAAGGACCAGGAATGCGTTTTGAAATATTCTAATTGCTTAATACCGCCCTTGTGTTGTGTTTTAGGTGTTAGTCATAATCATAAGTGTGGGTGTTCGTTTTATCTTAATCTTTAATTAATTGACACTTTTGCAAAACCTCTTTTTTGAAATACAACATTCCAGTCTTCTTTTTTCTAATCTCGTGTTCGAATTCTTTTTTCAAATCTGCGAAAAAAGTTCGCACTCAAAAATTTTCTGTTTCTATTTCTCGATTGCGTGCGTCGGCATCAATGGAAAGCCACAGCTTGTGAGTGGGTGTCATGAATGGCTCCACACAATCGTGTTATGTCGGCCGCCGGTTTGAGCAGTGTACCGCCAAGCGATGTCTCAACTCTCGAGAAGGATTTTTAATGGATGGAAACTGAGTTTATTGGGATGATAAGGGTGTTATAAAGACGATGAGGTTTGGAAGGACGTTAAAGGACATTGCTTTATGTTGGAGGTGCAAACAAGAGATGTTGGTCCGTAAAAGCTTTGACTTATTCAAGAGCTTTATAGCAATATACTTGAAGTAATTTTACTGGAAATGAGACAAGTCTTTTGAAGTTCAGCCTTTTTATAAAATGTATTCTACTAACAATATTGTTCTTCATGTAAGTAAGCGCCAATAATAAAGATGTGAATGACAGCAGACATATTAATGTCGTCACAAAACATTTATTGCAATACATGACAGTAATAACGTTTAATCTGTGCAGACGACAATGGACAACTGTTATAAATGAATCTATAGCGTGTATGGGCCCGCATATAGGTATCGTGAGCCGATGAGCCCGAACAATTCGACCTAAGTCTCGAGTTAGTAAAATCAAAAGTTAACTACCATATCGGTAACTAGTCGAAACAACACTGGCCTAGCACAAAACTAGGGACCTATGGATTCTATGGAATGTTTTCAACCGGTTCTTCAATGCCGTAAATTAGACTTACTTTAATAAAAAGACTGCATCTTTATTAGAAAAATTATGTTCAATCTCAACCAAAGTCCAGTAGCTATGAGTTGTGAGACATTTATTACTTTGCTTATAAATTTTTATTGTTAATAGGTTAATGGGACACGTAACAAATAAATTATTTAACGCAATAAGGATTAATGTACTTCAAAACTACCGGCTTGTAAGTCGGGCCAAGATTAGCGAATTCGTTCTACTTTTTGTAAAAGATTGAAATCTCGTAAATCTATTCGATTTCATTCGGTTTTTAATCGAGGATTTTTTTTTAATTTCTCTCCAGGCACTAACGCCCGCTGTTCGTCATATCGCTGTACGTGACCGCGGCCTTCTTTGAGAAACATCCTTTTTTCTCTTAACACTTACACTTTTTTTTTACTTTTTATTATTATTATTGGTTACTATATTATCTGGCGGCTACTGGTCGAAGCAAGGGGCTGTTATAATTTAGTTTTATTTATGCAAAATAAAAGTGATACTGGCGAGATTTATTGAGGCGCGGGTGGCCCTTTAGCTGTGAGTTTTAATATTATGTTCGTTCGTTTGTCATTTGTTTTTAGCATTTAAAGTTCTTTCTTTTGAATTGCCTACATTGTAAGCTGACAAGATTGAATAGATTTAGCACTACTTTTTATTTTCGGCCCAGTAGAATCCCTAATACAACAAATTCTATCGTTGCAGTGCCTACTGCCTACTGTGCTTGGTTTGATTTTCTAAGTCATGAAAATTTTCTGTATCTAAAAATCTTTTAAATTCTTCAGCCATTTTTTTATTAAAAGTAAAATGTTATTTATAAAATCGATTTAGATGAGTATCTTGAATGCACGTACAGATATATTAATTCTGTGACTAAAGTCTGTCAGTTTAGAAACATTTCAATTTGCCGTCGGCAAATCAACAGTGCGCGAAATTATTTCGCTAGCAGACAAAAATAAATACGAAATTAAGACTGTTTAAAATGAAAACTTTAGCTTCTCTTTTGTAATTTTCACTGACGTTAACAATTTTGTTATTTTCTACTTTATCATCCATTTTCCTACTAATATTATAAATGTGTACGCCTGTATTATCAGTGTCAATCACGCATGAACAGCTGAACGGCTTTGGATGAAACTTGGTACTTGGAAAGTCCACGAAATGGATTAGGTATTATTTACTTTAGATGAGATTAGTGGTAGTATGAGAAGTGATTTAAAAACAATTATAGGCACTCTATGGTGTATGTCATTTTTGTGTACTTACAATAAAAATTAAGTATGTGTACTGTACCTAACACTAATTTTGAATCTTTAGGTTGATAAAATAATGCTAGCATCTCACACGATATACGTAACATTTCACCTAAGCTAAGCAATTTCGCACAAGAACTTCAAACAGCCATGAAAAACAACAGTGCATAATTAGAACCAAAGTTGTTAGTCTAGAGTTCTACAGAGCTTTCGAAAATCTGCATACTAGTCCGTTTCCCCGGTTTGTTTGAGGCAATTGCCGTAACCAATGCTTTAGCATGGAAACAATTTGAATTTATTACGAGAAACATGCTTTTCTAGAGAACACTAATCCAAATTCAAACTTGGAAGTTTAGAACTGCCAACGGTCTTTTTGGTTTGAACCTTTATGGTGCCGAACTGCCGACGGAGATTTGAAATTAGAAGTTTGGAATAGACTGGTTGGTTCGCTATTGGCCCTCTGTAGTGGTGTCGGTGGCAAAGCCGAGCATTTTTTGATGGGCCCTTTTCTCCTTCCAAACTTCTGTGCGATTTCAAGCCATGATTGTCCCGAATGATTAAGTATTAATATGAACTTATTATGCATTTTACTTTATTTCTGTTGTAGCCACAGAAATAAATCTAACTAGATAACGCAAGTCCCTCCATCTGTATGAAAACCAAGCGTGCCACTTTTTCACACACAACTTAAAAACAAATTTACTTGCCAATGAAAGAAAACACTTCCAATGCCTCGGCCAACTTTTTCTATACAGTCTTTACAGCTCAATATGGCATTTTTCTAGATTTCGGTGGATTTCCGGTGCCGATAATGCTAAATGAAAAGCTCAAATTACGATAATTTATTGTAACTTTACTTCGTTTTTTGCCACGCGAAGTACCTACATACAATCGCGTCATTTAGTAAGATTTATATCTGTGGTTGCATCAGTCAAAATAGGGTATTCAAGACAGGTCATCCTGCTCACCTCCCACCGACAAAGTCGTAAAGGTGTAGGAGTACCAACATCGTAAACGATACAACAAAATGACGTTTTTAAAATATTCTTTAAATCTCACAATAACGGCTGTTCGGTTCAGGTATTAGAACGTCCCGAAACTAATCGCCACACACGTATCAGATTCGTCAAGGTGGAGTAAAACAAGAAGATTGCATCGCACGGGAATCGAACCTGGGGTCGCGAGCCCGCCGCCGACGGCCCATTCATAAAATCCAGTATTAGGGGCCAATATAAACTTTTATGCGTTTGTAATTGTAGAAATGGTTCGTTTCCGGGCTAAAAGTGATATATTTACGTGTTTTAATGAAAATATAAAAGATAAATATAATCTTGTATAATTATGGATTAAAAAGTGATATATAGGAGGATTAAGTTCATTCTTAATTTAAATATTGTCGGAACCGGAAAGTGTCAACTTATTAACCAAATTAATATTATAAATATGTTTTTTTAATTATCTAAAAAGTTGTTGTAAAACCAGAAACTTCACAACCTCAGTAAGAAATTCCAAGATTGAGTTTAAACAGCGAATTCAACACAACACTCATGCTGCTAAATCGTAATAATCCCTAGTCACCTCAATACCTTAAAACCTTACACCTCCAACGAACCAGGCTTCCAAACCAAGAAGTATAAAACGAAATGGCACCGACTGACGGGAGGGGTGTTAGAGCGAGCGAACAAGCGCGGCACGAGCGAGAGATCCCACAGCGGCCGGCTCAAAGCAGGCGGCAAACGCCAAAGGCGGCGGCGAGCGCTAATTGGAGAGCGCGCGGCTTCAAAGTCAGCCGCCCGCGAAGTTTATATTAGGCAGGTACACACCAGCTACGATTGATTAATTTCACCGCGAGATGGCGAGGCAATTAGTAAGCCTTTGTTAGGGTCACTCGATGTGTTTCGGGCTGAGGTTGTCGTGGCTGTCTTATTGGAGTGGGCGGAGGATAGCTCCGGATACAAGGCTATAGGGCCCAAGTTGAAGGGATAGACAAAAGCGAAGGCTAAATGCAACATGAAAGAGTTAAGAATGAAACAGTCACAATGTGTTGGCACTGTGAAGAATCCCAAAATGTTCCAAATCTGTGAGTTTAATCGACAAAGAAGTAAAAGGCAAGAAAACACATTGAAACTAGAACAAAGAAGGAAAAAAATGACACTACACATTAGTAGTAAGATTTATTGTAAGACGAAAATTACGAAGTTAGTGTAAGAAATTGTAACAACGCAAGTGCATAACAAGCCAAAAACAAAGAGCAAACTAGAACAGAACTGAGAACCACACAACAAACAATTTAACCAAGACCCCGATGACACGAAACTATGCAAAGAATCACAAAACGCTTACCGTGAACAGGCGTTCAATTCTTTAGCGTTTACTAGAAAACGCGTGTAACTCCGCACTGAAGAACAAAGAGATCTCCTTCATTGTACCACCCTACCGAGTACCATTTACTGGGATCACCGTTAACTGTTGACACTAAGCCCGATTTCCTACCAATTCGACACAGCTTCTCTCATCTACTTCACCAACTTATCATTACTGTCCATCGATACCATACTCTTCAAAGAATAAAGTTTCAATTCGCTTGGTTCGGCAGTTTCAAGACATGGTTTGGGTTTCCTTTCGGATCTTTTTGATAAGGCTTAAAGGGATCAGATTGGTAACAGACAGATGATTGAAGGTATAAATCATGATGATAGGTGTATGTAGGTTAATCAGATGGATGGGTTTGTTCGTATTTAGGTTTTGTTCTGCAAAAATGATGGGTTTATCTTTTTTGTCTGTACGTTCTAAAGAGGCTTATAAGATGTTATGAGGGTTCAAGGTTACCTTGCATTATATGGATTATATTAATAATCGACATATTTACGATTCTTTTCGCATCATAAGCTGAGTCTATAAATTTGCATACTTCCTATATTGTTGTTGCTTCATCCAATTATTTGCCTTCGCTTTACACACCCCGTCGGTCCTAGCTTCCGTCTTTAATTCCCTATTAAAAAAAACAACTTGGAAGCTCTAATTTCCTTTACATTGTTGCTCTGTACCCTTTGCATCTAAACATTTTCACGAAATAAGTTTAAAATCTTCATCTAAGTCCAATATTCACAATAAAAAATTTATGTATTTTTTTCTGTATTCCCGAACAAAACGTATTAATACAACCCCAAGTGATAATGGCTGAAATTTGATGAATTTCTGCATCGCCGAAAAAAAGGCCACACGCAAGTCTAGACACCTACGCATTAAAAACCCATAATGAGTACAAAAATCCCACAATTACATAGGAATGTGAGTCGAAGCGCTTCCAATCCATAATGAGAGGTTAGGGGTATCAAAATAAGTGAACATCAGGATGATACAGATAAGATCGGACCCCGGGCGACGATGAAATGGCTCAATCTAACGCTGCGCTTGAGTCCCGAGACCTGATTGGATGGAGTGAGTGTGCCTTTGATTTAGTGTCTCAATACATGAGGGAGCTATGTTTTCTGGAGTTTGGTGCATTCTATATGAATTTCAGTGCAGTTTTTGGTGTTATAAAACAGATGGGCGAGATTTTGATCTCATAGAAGAATGGCCGTAAGGCTTTGAGTCTATGAAAATTATGAATGTCTTAATTTATCTTGATATAGGCTCATTATAAGGGATACCATGAGGACCTCCTAAAAAGTAAATTTTTACCAGTACCTAGAGATTTAGATCATACAGCGAATGGACTCATTGCACATAAAAAATTATCTCACATTGAAATGGGAAAGTGTTCTAAAGGCTTGCAGAAATGATGAAAGATTAAGATAAGGAAAAAATCTAGGATCTTCTAACTACCCAATAAAAAAATTCACATAAAATCTCAACGAATTCTTTCCACCATTTTTTCTAAATCACTATTAATTAGCAGAAACAAATAAAATCTACTACAATAGCGGCACGGCAATAGTGTTACCGAAATATAAAATGTTAACGCGAAACAAATGAATGCGATCTCATCGAGACGTGTTCGAGCTTGGGGATCCTCGCCCGTGGCAAAACGGTGATTATAAATTTTATAATCAATTCGACTGAATCACGCGTTTCTGCTAAGATAGTATCTGCTACTGTGGTTACGGAGATTTGGGATATTTTGTCTAGTTGGATAGTTTTTTAAGGCCTTTGTATGTAAATCGCAAGATACAAAAGGCTGCATTTGTATCTTGCAATTAAGCATTGATAATATTAAGAAGTTTGAAGCATAACTAACTGGCTCTTGAAATTAGATCATTGACACAATTGTATGACAAACTTAAAGTACCCACAATTAAGATGTCATAGAAGAAGATGGATTGTCTTCATGAAATTTACATCAGTTCCATCAAAGGCACCAAAGGCCATATTCGGAGAACTTTTATCGTACTTAAAACGTGGGTTATGTTATGACCGAATAAAAGTCACTTTTGAAGATTGTGAATCCATAACCACGCACAATATTCTCATGCCAAGACATTCTTTAGCCAGTAAAGTTACGACAATGAAGTAAGAAAATTAAAAACATCATTAACTTAAACCGACGACTTTTGAAGCAAATATTTATAAACTTAAACAGCAAAGCATTCTCCCTTGCAAGCTTGGTCATAAACACTTGGACTTAGAATAACATAACATGGTGTTAAAACTTTAAAACAATGTGTACGAAACACCTCAACAGGGCAATGGTCGTACTTAATCAATTATTCATTATGGAACTCTATAACGTCTCTATTTCTGTGTTTAATAGCTTTTCAGTGCATTCTAAGCGCTGGCGTCTATGGTACTTTAAAACCTATAGAACTTGTGTTTTATTGTAGTATTTTATACACTTATATGCACGATTTCTATGAAGTTTTTAAGCTCATGGTGGATGGTAATGATAAAATTGATGAAAGAGATGCTGCAGAAATGACTACGTAAAGAAGTCCGAAAGTGACACCGGAGACTGAAAAGTTTCGAGGAAATCGGTTGCTATGGCATAGGCATGTGTTGTAGAGGAATGAGGATAGTGTCGTGAGGACAGTTTAGAGTACGATTGTGGCTATCAGAGAAGGGGAAGACCTAAGAAAGGGTGTGAATGTTTATATGGCCCTATCTGGCCATATAAGACTCCAGACGCAAGAAGGGCAAGATAACGATAATAACTGGTGGGTAGATTTCAAACCAAATATTTTAAATATCTAAATTTTTTAAGCCTTAACTCTTGGCAAAATATTCTTATGTTATTTTTATAGCTTTATGTAGGTATTTTTGTCTATTTTGTAGTCTGATCTTCCTATTCTTTGACTTGCAACATAAAAAGATGCCCGCTTCCTTACCTATAACATGCATTTTATGCTCCTAAATACCCATCGCAAGCTATCTACCAAGAACCATAATGGCACATACCATGCTCTACTTACCTATACAAACCTCGATTCATGTGTTACACTACAAGCATTTCATAAAGCCCTACCTTCAGGAACCGGTCGCTACGCGCGTGGCGCCGCTGGTGGTCGATTTCGGAACTAATCGACGGCCATTACCGTCATTACATCTGCTGTTCCAAACGATCAGTATTTAAATTGTAACTCGGCGGGACGAACATCACTAAAATTAGCTATCATTATTAGGTACTTGTTTTGCGAAGGAGTGATGTTTAAATTGAGTTAATGTTAGGAGGTTATGAAATAAGAAGTCCTCAGGCGAAAGGTGTTTGAGTTTGAGGTGTGGTTCTAAAAGGCCACCCTGTAACTTCTCCCAGGAGGTCGAAAAATGTTTATTTACTGTTACATTTACAAAAAGCTTCATCACAATTTCAATTAGATCTACGAAAAGGAACGATGAGATGCTACAATTTCTACAACCGGTACCTTTTCTGATACAGATTTATATTTCCATTTTATGTTTAAACAAGCTTCTAAATTATTGTGTTTTCTTTTCAGACAGGGTAGAAGAACCTACAATGGATAGGTTTATCAAGCTACATGTCAGACATGGGACTTGATAAATCATTCTCTAATTGGATGCTGTGTTTGTTTGTGTATTCATGTGTGCACTAAGATAGTTGTTTAAGTTTTACTAACATGCTATGGGCCTTCGACGCCTGAAAATAAAAGATTTTTATTTTTTATTTATTTTATTGTAACCGTGGCGTTTCTGACCCAGAATAAGAATGCTTTCATAAGAAAAGTATAGATAATGATGATATTCAAGAATTGCACGATGTTCCAATGTCTACCAGCGAATAGTTAGATAACCATTGGCAACTTTAACGACTCGTCAAGTAAGATGACGTTTTCATTATTCTTATTTACGACAGTCTTCCAAGACACGGCATTGGATTGTTAAAACACAGGAGTCTCAGTAACAAACAAACTCTTGCAAAGTTATAACAATCAGTCATAAGTTAGCCCATAATAGGCATTCTAACTGCAAATACTCAACCAGGATTAAGTCTAGCCGAACTGAGCTTGAAGAACAATGCCTCTACTTCTTACTCAATTCGCTTGACTATTAATACTCGTCTTACTAAAACGTACAGAAACAAAACACACATTGGACCAAACGACCGCTTCCACCAAGTTTAATTAACCCGCCTGCTATTATTACCTCTGATTACCAGTAAGCCTGCTTTAAGTGCTGGCATTCGATTAGTCAACGCAGGATTAGAACAACAATAGTGTATTTATAGTCTGGGTTTGTAGCAAGCGGTTATTGTATCGAGCAAATCGACTGTTTATTGTGATTTGTGCCACCAGCCGTACTTTGCGTATGTGTGTATGGGGAATTGGATGGTGTTATGGAACAGTGACACAAGCGACAGATTTATGAAAATAAAAAATGTCTTTAAAGTTTTGAAACTGATATTGCATTGAGGTGTCGCCACTTAGGTAAGTATATTTAAAAGGCACTATAAGAGTATTTTTTTAACGAAAGTATATTTTGGAAAGATAATTAAACATGGCATGTTTTTTTTTTTGCCTTTATAGCTTGTTTCCTTGTTCTACACCGCTATCCAATTGTTTCAGTGTGTGCTACGCGTTTCGATTTTTATTCGATTTTTATTCATTGTTTATTTTGATTAAGATCGCTTTTGTCATAACGTGAACGAACTTTAATGAAGTGATTCTATATTTGAATTTAAACAAAGTGTGATTTAGATCAAAACTCGTTTTATTGGTGTCACTGGATTATTCCAAAAGCTGCCACTTTATAATAAAACGCGTGAGTTTGTAAACTCTTTCTTCTCAATAAGACAAGCATATACACTATAGAATTTGGGTTGGATTTATTGTATTTGAAATGATAAGTTATCAAGAGTTTATAATTTTGCAAAATGTATTACAAACAGTTCAGTTTCTGAAACATACGAAACTATAACTGTTTCTCGCTTATAGTGCCGTATGTTTCGGAAACTGAACTATCATTAAAACAGTGATTAATAAAGGTTCCGCTGAATAAATTGATTTCATGGCTTACCTACAGTTTCGTGAAGGTGAACGCGTAGGTAAAACACTGATTGCCTATGTCACCGGATAATTGCAAACACCCAAAAGTTTGTAATACATTTTGCGAGATTATAAACTCTTTATTAACTTATAATTTCACTAGCTGTTCCCCGCGGCTTCGCTCCCGTGGCCCACCCCCACAGGACCCGTTTTCATGATTAAAAAATAGCCTATGTCACTCAGGAATAAAGTAGCTTTCTATTGGTGAAAGGTTTTTTTTAAATCGGTCCAGTAGTTTCGGAGCCTATCCGGCACAAACAAACAAACAAAAAAATCTTTTCTCTTTATAATATTAGTATAGAAATACAATAAATCCAATCCAAATTCTATAGTTTATATGCTTGTTGCAAGAAATACCTACATAAAAGACAGTCGACCTACTCCAAAATGATTTACGGAAAGGCTAAATTAAATTGTATATTACTCTAAACGAAATTACTAATGAGGTCTTAGGAAAGATGTTCAACTAATTCACCAACTAATAGGCTGTCAAATATTTAAATTGCTCAGCGGCTTCCTACTCTAAGATTGAATGCGGTTTGTGTTACAACGCAATAGCCCTACCACACTGTTTTCCAACAACCAACATTAACCAACGATTTCTTAACACTGTGCTTCAAATTCCTCGTAGTCAGAACACAAAGCGACATGGTGTGTTAAAATGTCGGATTTAGAAACGGATTAGTGAGCTTTGATTTCGCAAAACATTTTTGTTGTCATTTGAAAGTGTGCACATTCATCACGGTTTCAAATAGACCATTAAGATAGGAATGATTTGATGTAGTTTGATAATAATTTGAAGTGATAAAATCTGCTAATTTGATTACTGATACGTGCTTATAACTCGGTGAACACAAAAGCGTTAAGCAAGTTTGGCATTTAAGCCGGAATTGGCACATATTCAAAGCTCAGGGACGTATTTTCAGCGTCATATTAGCTGACCCAAAAACGCCAAGTTACGTTATCAAACTCACCCATAACAAGGTTGTGGTTGGCTTCCAGTGTAACTGGATGCAGCTGGATACCAGTACCTTACATGGAGCGACGGCCTACCTGATACCCTCAACCCAAGCAGTTACTGGCTAACACAAGATCCCCTTGGTATTTTCAGGCTTCTGACTACCCTATCTACTTGGCCGCCCTGAAGTTGGCTACAATGGTAGCGCAGTAGTAAATCTCATACAAAAACAGCACCGATCCGTGCCTTGCGCATCGGAAAGCCCAGTTCAGGGGGCCAGAACTGGGCTTTTCTCTCGGGTTTCGTGCTTAGGGAAGCACGAAGTCCGTAGTTTCGGTCTTAGTTACGGGCGGTCCTATTTCCTAACACCTACGGACGGATGATTCGTTCGGGGCCCGAACTAAGAATGAATGATAACACAATTTGACAGTTGTAGCTACTCCCGATGTGTTTTTACCTGTCCGAAAAATTGAACTTACGTTTTTTTTCTACTTTCAGACGGGGCCCGCAACTTCGTTGACGGAGATAGGGAGTAGACGCCTAGGGCGGCCAAGAAGTTTGGCGAGAACTATATCTATGATTGACAGCCGGGACCAACAACTTTTTATGCTTGCTGACAAACGGAATATTCTATAAATAATTCTTTCTTTCTTTTTTTCTAAATAGGGTTTATTTTAATTACAAACGCAAACAAGAAAAAGCTTATCAATACTCGTGTTCTCATTAACGACTTTGTTACATTAAAGCATAACGCTAATAACGTTGCATGTCCGCCATTGTTCTATTTTCGAACGGGCCAATGGGAGGCCACGGTTGACGCGACGCGGTGACGTCACAAGTCATGTAAACATAATTCAATTAAGTGGATTGCGAACGGTCGCTTATCGCTGTTATCGTGTGTGAAGAATTGGCGCTAATAGATTGCTTTATCGGTACCGTGACGATGGCAACACTGTAAACATAGTCCGCGTTGGATGTAAATTAAATTGTTATTGCGTAGATTTTCCTTTTGTTTTCGGATTTTCATTGCGTGGTAGCGAAAATTTGTACTCAAGAATAATATGTATTCCATTTCATTTTATGCTATGCAAAGGTACAAATCTGCCATTTCTGTTACATACTTTCAAATTTTTTCGCATCTGGAAATGTACACTACCTAACACTTTTCGAATATGAACAATAACATCTTAGGGCTATCATTAGCCACTGATTAAAAAAACTAGAACTACAATCACAACACAATGGGCAACAATAAAATTATTGTGCCTACACATTCGCACGCACGCACTGCCAAATTATTCTATTGCGAAATACCCAATTATTTCCTCACCATTTTAACTTTCACACAATAAACGCAACAAAAATTCATATACATTAACGAACTAATCACAACATATTATAAAATAAAGTACCCCGCTGTGTCTTTTCGCGAAAAACTCAAAAATTACTGAACGGATTTGCATGCAGTTTTCACAAATAGAAAGAGTGAGAAACGAGGAAGGTTTTTGTGTATAATTTTGTATATATAAATAAAATCGTGACTCTGATATTAAGAATATAGAGGAGAGGAAAAACCATGAGTAAGAATCCAAAAAAGAAGCGTCGACACAATTGATTCAACTTTTGTTCGACAAGCCTTTTATCATTCCATTTTTAAATGCTGTCAATAACGTTTAAGACGGTATTACCAACCGATGAAAAATTTAATGTTGGTCTTTTAGTATGAAAATGCATTGCGTGTTATAATAATGATGATGGGAAGTCGTGACCGTGCTGTTCCATACAAAAGTTTGGAAAGTGAAGAATTATTTAATGAAAAGGTTAATATTAATATAATGGTTTTTTGATCAGGGCCTCTGAAAGTCCTTGTAGAGCTAATAATAGGATCACACTCAATGTAGCTTAAATTATTTAATGAAAAGCAATTTTATACAGTTTAAAATTAAAAGACGCGGTCGCTTTTGTGCGTTGCATTTAAATTTAAATTGGTATTATGTTTTTTAATAATTATGTCGAAATTCGCGGCCATAATGACCGGAATATTATGCAAAACGTATTTTTTTGTTGTATTTTACATACTTAATTGTGGTTCTGTTGAATTAAGGACAAAATAACTGGCTCAGCAATTAAACTAAATAGGCTTACTAAATAATGAGCTGAACTATGATAGTGTGGTTTACTCCTATATAGTAAAATTAAAGTCCAAATTTTAAGAGCCTCAAAACGGTTTGGTTATTTCGAAAGCTACTTACAAAGTAGACAGCAATTTATTTCGACTAATCCGCTACTTAGCATATTTTTTAGCTAATTGCTCTTCGTTACTTTTCAACATAATTTTAAAGCATTGTTTTTACAGTCAAAGACCTCTATATTACTGTTTTAATTATCCTTAAGAAAGTATAAGTACCATCTCACACTCATTTGAAATCTTAACAACTTAATTTCTTTTTCTTAGCAACTTTAAGCAATATTCCAGGCAACAAAACCGAGATAAAACTTAAAGTAGCCATTGATCCTCCCGAACAATAAAAACGCATGATCTTCACATCCAATTAGTCGTGCACTTTTTCATGTACAATGAGTCAATAGTATAGTCGCCAACTCGACTCTCCCAAAGCTAATGCGTAAAAAAAAATTGTAGAGCCAGTTAAGAGCTCCAAAACTTATTGAATATATAGGGAAGTTGACAAAAAAAATCCATTTAGTCTGTCAGTTAGATAACCTAAAAATATTGGACATATTTTTCTTTTGCCACGTAAACAAAAAATTTGGACGATACAGGCTTTGAAATATCGTGTGACGTCACGGTGTGTTACACTTTGTACTGACAAAGTGACGTCACACTCATAAGCCCCCACTCCTGAACATTGATTCTTGTCAGTTTTAATTTATTTGATAAAGCAAAAAATTTGGTTCCAATATTATTTGATAATTTCACTGACGGATTAAACAGAATTATCATTTTTTACCCAGGAAACATACCTATTGTATCAATAAATCCACTTAGCTCTCTTCCCAACTATGTTTGGGACGACTTCCAGTCAGACCGGATGCAGTGCAGCTGAACCTCCACAACCCAGTAACTGGGTAATACGATACCCCTTTGGCAGTTTGACAGTGTCAGTTTTCCTGACATCTGACTATCCGTGACGACTGTCAACGATGCAAATGATTGTCGGGACCAACGGCCAAATGTACTCTCCGAAGCACAGAGGAATCTCGGTATGTTAATATCACCCATCCACGGACACACCTAGGTAAGCGTTGCTTAACCTTGAATATCGACCCGAGCGGCTGTTATTATTTCTCCTGCAATTAATCTATTGTATAGAAACTAAAATAAACCTAGATTATATTATTCTACAAAAACAAACGGTACCTTAGTTTTGGTTAAGTGCGACTGCACTTCTGACCCGTGACTGTACATAGGCACAATACATGGGTACGACGTACCCACGTTTATTCTAGCCATTTACACATCTATCAGTTCTTAATCTCGGAGTCAACGACTCAAAACGGATGTTCGCGTTATAAATCATGAGAAATGCGTGCTTAGGTATAAATTTTATGTACATTAATTAAGTATATAAGGTATAGCCCTCGTTTGAAGTAAGTAATGTTGCCATAAAATTACCTTTTATATCAGCGAAATTGATGGTTATGTCTTATGACAAGCGGATCCATTGTTTTCACGATTTGTTGGGAATTTTAGCTGTAAAGTGCGTACCTTATGGAGAATCACTTATAATTAGTAATGTAGATTTTACCCATAAAATTGTTTTAAAGTGGCTTATTTATTGACAGTTAAATTAAAACCACATTACAATCCATCTACCTTTTCTGACGGTATATAATGTATGTAGGCATATGTATTTATATCTACATACGTAGTGTTACGCAAACCCGTTGATAAACTTCTTGTTAACCGAATTTGCTTGCGAAAATTGCACAGTGTACTTAGATTTCTGAGAGGAATTTTTATTTAGCTTTATAAATAAGGTCTGAAACTGGCTGATCACTTCATTAGGAAAACTAGGGTTCCAATACTACAGGACGTATTGACAAACGAAAATCCTGTGACAAATCTCTTCAACATTTTTGTTTAGTTACTATTTTAACAGTGAGTAGTCATAGAAATACTCCAATGAGTAACCCAAAAATAAGCTGCCGCGTCTACCAGGACAGTATAAAGTATAACAATTTAATAACAGCTAATATTTACGTTCAACTATTCTAGTTAAAGGCACGTCAGACGAATGCCACTTCATCGAGATCTAACAATAGGAAATATAATTAGAGACTATAGACGTTTTGAAGACAATGCTTCGTGTGCCTTGGCTTTCTGTCAACAACCTCTCATATATCATGGTGATAACGGGTAGCAAAGGCTGCCGGCAGACTGAAGAGTAAGAAAGTCTAGAAGAACCAGAAGCCCTAGAATGTGTATCATTCTATCAGCTATAGCGATTGTCAAAGTTCGAGAAAGAAGAAAGGTTCGAGAGTGTTATTCAGGCAAGATTGATATTCAGTGAAGCTCGTTGTTGTCTTTCATGAACATTTTACAAAAAGCAAAATCTTGTCTGTAAAATTCACAAAATATTTGTTGTGTGCTGGGTCTGGATATATTGTTACCCAGTTACTGGGTTGTGGAGCTCATTTATGCAGTCGCTCCATATAAAATACTGGTACTTAGCTGTATTCTATTAGACTAGAAGCCGACCCGCAACGCAGTTGGGCAATTGCTGGACAGGTTGATTCAGAGCTGGTTGTCGTGATTTATTTTGGATTGATTTTCAGTGATCCTACTAGATGTTGTATTTTATTTCGGATTGATTTTCAGTGATCCTACTAGATGTTGTATTTTATTTCGAATTGATTTTCAGTGATCCTACTAGATGTTGTATTTTATTTCGAATTGATTTTCAGTGATCCTATTAGATGTTGTATTTTATTTCGAATTGATTTTCAGTGATCCTACTAGATGTTGTATTTTATTTCGGATTGATTTTCAGTGATCCTACTAGATGTTGTATTTTATTTCGAATTGATTTTCAGTGATCCTACTAGATGTTGTATTTTATTTCGAATTGATTTTCAGTGATCCTACTAGATGTTATATTTTATTTCGGATTGATTTTCAGTTATCCTACTAGATGTTGTATTTTTTAAGAACGTTGAAAAGGTTACCAAAGATAAGATTCAAAAAGCTCTGTGGGTATGTATATTTTAGATTTTTGTGCTTTTATAAAATGGACCTTCTGAACAACATTGTAGTAAGTAAATGCGGTGTCCGAGTGACCAGGGTCACAATGGTCAGCGATTCATCAGCAATGTTGTAAACTCACTTACCTACTTTAGGCCTGTCGGTGGCTATATTTCAGTGACATTAAAGGGCTACGCCTTGTGACCTACAAATGAATTGTTTGTTGAACTTTAGGCCTGTACTTAGCAATAAAATTAATAGGTAGGTATTAATAGGTACAGTCTTTCACTGTATATCAGAAGACCAACACTTGCGGCACATAAGTCGACTATTCGGCAAAGTTAACCTTGTAATTGGGTACCTACAGTTTCAGCCTTAAATACATAACAGGACCATATACCTTATACTGAGAACCCATGTGCCAGAATTAACACGTACCCATTTAAAAGGGCACCACCCTGCGATGGGCCTACATAATAGTAAAAAACCAAACACCTTTTATATATACAGGGGCCAATTAATAAATGGCCACCTGACCCTACACCCATAGACCCTATTAGAAAACACACATAATATAATTATTTTAGTCCGTTAAAAGGTACAAAAAAGTAATTCAATTGATTTTAGAATCGATTATGTTATCTGAATCAATATCTGAATAAAAAAAGTTAAGGTGGCACCATGACTTTTGTCTATGGAATGATGGCAATGGCGCGAAACGTTATGGTCATGTTTTATTTCAGTAAAATGTCAGTTTAAATGGGTGCATTGGGTAGCCTAACCTCGACTAGGCTAGTTTGGTATGTTGATATTTTTCTATATTTCGACAAAAATCTTAATACAGTCACCGGATTATTTGCAAACACCGTAACATTGTAATAAATCTTGCGAGGATATAAAGCCTAGATTTTATTATGATCTTATAATTTCAAATACAATAAACCCCATCCGAATTTAATAGTTTACAATAAATACGTGCCTTATTGAGAAGAAAGAGTTTACAATCTCACGCATTATGCGATACTCAATTATTTATTGCATTCCACCAATGCAGTTATCCTTAGTTGGTTGTTTAAAATAGTGTTGGCATCAATCGATTATTTTATTTTATTAATCGATAGAAAATATATTCGATTTAATTAATCGAGATTAAATAGTAATCGCAATCGATTAATTTAAGTCATCGTCAATCGTTAATTTGATTAGTTAGGTATAGGTATTGATTGGATTTAGCTAGCACTTGAAAAAGAACGTGTATGGTGAAATAATTAGCGAAAACATACACAATTTTGCCAAAAATAATGATTATAGTATCCATATCATTCTAATATATTATATAATAATATAATATAAATGCATCCGCAGGGCAATTCGTGGCCAGCTGGTGAGCAATGGCGACCCCGCGGACCTGATCTCCAGGGAGATATCTTGTTCCTCATCTCTGGCTTGCCTTTGTTGGCCGATTGGAGTGAAAACTGACGGGGACCAGAGCTCCCACATCTCTTTTGCCTTAATTGGCTGCGTGTAGTTCAACAGTGGGCCTCTTCGAATTGGCTTCGGACCTTCGCACACCTTTTAAAGAACTGGGACCCCAGGGACCCGAGATTGTCAAAGTCATATAAATGCGATAGTGCGAACGATAACTGACAACTTGATCATTAATCGCCGATTAAAAGTATTAATCTTTAATCGTTAATCGCGATTAACTTATAGTCGTGATTTTTATATCGCAATCGGGATTAACTTTTGCCAACACTGGTTTAAAAGATATATAGTCACACCAATTTGGACTTAATATTTTGTCTTCATAGAGTAAACTAAAAAAGGTTAGTAAGAAGTACAAAATGTAATATGTAATATTTCTCAAGATAGAAGATAGATTAAGAACATATTTTTGTGAGACTCAATCGTGTGGAATCTATAAGTATATAAATAGGTTTAATTCAAGTAAATTTTACCATTCAATTGGACAATTCACTTCAAAGTGTAGCCGCTAGAGTAAGAATGTTTTTATGGGAGCTTAAACTGTCGTTACTTTAGAACCTACAAGGTTGTCTAAGCTGTCACTCACCGTAAACGCAAGGTGTTAACGGCCCAAAAATAGTCTGTTAGGCCGACAAAGCAAATTGTCTATTGCTAAGACTACTTACATACAAATAAAGATTGAGTTGTTACATTTGCTTAAATTACCCTTCTGTCAAAAATATTAGGTGTCAAAATGACGTTTCACATAAGTGCTATCCAAATAATTTTGTAGTGTGTAATCAAAAACGAAACATTTATTTTTGTGTTTTTTTTATCATTGCCATTTCCAAATTCGGCATTTACGATTACAAATGACTGAAAGATCGAGTCATTGCCAATAACTACGTAATCATAGACTAGAACTCAAAAAATACTTTTTGCTAAAAACCTTTTTTTCCTTGCTAACACTAAATTGTAATAGGCCGGTCTACAACCAGTTTCATCAAAATTAACCCGTGTTCTGCCGGCGGTTTATTTACAAAAAGAGGCCTATAATTCGGGCCCGGGGTGTATGAGACCCGTCAAATATGGGGTTATTAAATAATGACCCGCTGCCGCACACGGGTTGAGCTGAATGTGCTTTTGTAATCATTGGGAATGTTTATATGATAGACTTGCGGTTTTATGGCAAAGGGGAGACTAAATTGAATTTATTTTCATAAATGGGAGCTTTTGTGGACGTGCTTTGTAGGTATTGTCATGTAGCTGGCTCATTTAATTTAATAAAAGTCCTTGATATAGTTTACTGTATAAGTAAGGGCCGATTTCACCAATTATATTAATCGCGATTAGTAAAACTAAACTCAGTTTACGCAATTACAACGTTCTGATTGGTAGTTTCTCAGCGGTCTCCACCAATAAAAACGCTGTATTTGCGTAAACTGAGTTTAGTTGAACTAATCGCGATTAATGTAACTGGTGAAATCGGCCCTTAATTGTTGGTAAAGATGTACTCCGTATTTTTTAAACGTTATTCATTTATTGATATTCTTGATGGTAAGCTATAATGTGGTCGATGATATTGCAATTCCTATTCATGTACTCTAGTTGACCGCTATGAAGTTGGCTTTCCGTTGCGCAAAGGATGGTGCGGTGCTGTTTTAGTATGATAGTTACTATACTTCGCAGCCATTGTAGCTAACTTCAGGACGGCCAAGAAGATTGGCGAGTAGTACAGTATTTTATATCAGAAAATTTAATTTCAATATATATGTATATAAACATAGTTACCGATTTATTCGATATAGCTATCCTAAGTGGATATGTAGATAGCACTCGGATAGTGTAATTAAATTAACTGACAGATCACCTGTCCCCCTCTGTCGCCATACGTGCGACAAGGATGGATGTATGCACCTTGCTCTTCCGAGAATTAGAGGGTTAATTTAAAAGATGGCGATTAAATACTAAGGGGGCGATTTAAATGTTATAAAAAAATGTGCTGTGCGTTTTTATTTCAAAAAGGCATTCAGATAATAAAAATATGCAAAGGTTGCACAGGATTTTATGGACGAGGTAATGGTAGACTCTGGTAGGTCTATCTCCATAGAGTCATTATTTTCCTCCGTAGTGATTCCTAAGAAAAATATTACGCATCTTGTACGCAGCAGTAAAGAGCAGGGCGTATGTGAATGATACGTTCTTGTACTAGCAGGTTATCATGAACATTTTATTGCTACAATTTTCACAGTTAATATGTTGTTATTCTTTGAATTCAAGAAAAAAATTAAAGGTTGGGATTAAGACTCATTTTCTGTCTCAGGAATTACATCACCATGACACAAAATCATATCAACCAAGTTTTAGATGTTATATATCTTAATAAGAACTGTCAAACACATACTGGCTATCGATAAGAAAAGCTAAGAAGAAAAGGCCTGAATTGCGCTCACTATTACAAGTACGGTTCAGTCATTTTCATAAATAGAACGAATATAACGACTATACCTAATTAAGTGGCAATAAAAACAAGGAATTCCAATTTGAAATTGGAATGTCAAATTAACTATGTGCAGTTAAGCCCTGAGAATAGCCTAATAGTCACCTTGAATAGTATTTGAGGCAAAGGCGTTACGGCTTACAGCCTGGTGCCAAGAATTAACTATGGTGTGGTGACGCCAATGACATTCTACTTAATACTGCTTGTTTCATGAAGTTTATTTTTGAAATAGGAACTTGTTAAAGTACTGAAATTAATGTTTGTGATTGTATGCATGTGTTTTCTGGTATAAAAATAAAATAAAAGATTCAGTGCATATTATAGTGTCATGATAAAGAAAAAAAAACTGCTTCAGTGAATATTTGAAATTGAATAATTATTCTATTAAACAGGTAATGGCAGCTCAATTGTTCTTAATTTAAACCTATGCCAGTTTTAAAAGTCAGTGCATTTGATTCATTGTTCATACTTTCAATCCCTTTGCTTCAGTGGTTTTTTTTCCGATCTCTAACCCATTTCCCAACGTAGTGAAAATCGAATTATTGACACCCCATTGATTTCCAATTTAATAAAGCGCGCCATTCACAATAATAATCAATTAGTCAGCGATTTCGTTTAGAAACTGGCATTATTCATGTAAAAGCTTACTGTGCGCGCCCTTCGACGCCGGGTGCCTTTTGAGCTTATTTTTTTACATATTTTTTTCATAATGGGGGTAATATAAACGTGTTGGGACCGACACCTTGGCGGACCCCACAAGCCGCGGCATAATTTGTGGGATAATAAAATATAATAATTCTTTGGGCCGAGTGTTAGTGTCGACGGAGTGAGATGATTCGATGACGTTTTTTGTGTTGTCTATGATTGTGGAACGAGTTGTATTTATGTTTTAATTTGAAGTGTGTTGTGACGGAAATGGAACGCGGTGAGAGTTGAATTAAGAATGTGAAGGGTTGAATTGTAACGAGTTATTTTTTTGTAAGTATCATAGTGAAATAATTAGCTATACATGATGTTTATCTTTTTGAAACTTTCATTTGAAGTTAACATTTTAAAACCTAAACAGTATTAAAATGTTAACTTCAAATAAAAGTAATAACACTTTATACAGGCTGATCCCAAAACCAAAATGGTTATGGTTCACCAAGAAAAAAAACGCAAGGCAGGCAAAACTACAGGCTATTCAGTTTTCGTCCGGTTACTATACAGCGTGTCTTCAAGCCCATCACGGTTGAGCTCCAACTCATCACGGTCTAAAAGCCATATCTATTCAGTACGTACATAATTACAAGTACATACATAACATTAGTAGGTACAATCGTAAATATAGCAATCAGTAGTAGTTTAGATTGCATCGCCGTAATAACTTTAATGTTACAATATATACTAACATTCATATTATGTACTGTCTGGCTATTTACCGCGGTAAATCTGCACATTATCATTGTTTTGACCTTGTAGGGTAGTCTTTAGTTGTCATTTTGAACACAATCTCTATGGTTCTGTGTATTTACCTAGTTAATTACTCATTTGCCGTTTGAAAATTATTTTTTTACGATTCTTTTTCATAAATAGAATTTCTACGTAATTTTACTGTTTTAATTGCACCTGATTGGTTTAGATTTCTATAAACTATGATATAGCTGTCAGATAATCAGGCACTGTCTGCAAAGGTTTTCTCTCTTGTTGAAGAACTAATCATTTTTCTAAGAAGTGTCTACTAAGTAGCGCATATTTTTCTCAGTCTTCTCAACAACAAGTCAACTTATTTGTGCTCGGAACGCATCCAATAATAAAAGCCAAGTTTTTATCCTTTAAGAAATAATGATCCAACTTGATTCACTTTTAATAAAAACCCTTAATTCCATCCTTAGAGAGAGGATCGACAGTTCCATATTATCCCCATAATTATAATGTATCTTTATGACACGCATTCATGTAACTCTCTAATCATCACACAGGCATTACTCAAGACTTCTAATGTCCCGTAGTGAACAGGGGATATATAAAAAAATATTATATCCGTTCCTAGACAAGAAATGACTTCCTCAATCAAGCGCTCAGTGCTGCCAATGACAAATGACCATTTGTTACATGTTAATCTCATAACATATGGAGCATAGACAATTCCCGCCTTTTCTACTTCGAATATCGTTTTTTTTTCTTGCCAGTTAATCGTAGTGATGTCTTCTTTTGTGCCAGCAACAATAGATTTTTTGCAAAGTCCGTGTAAATTAGTGTATGGAGTTTTTCAAAAAGGTTCACTCGGTTGAATGATGTTTGATACTTTGGGGGTCTTTAAGAGCTCATTGATTTGTTCTGTTGCTGCATTAAGTGGTTAATTCTCATAAATAGCGTTCGTTATTAGTGAATAGGCGTTAATTTAAAATGAATTTGGGGTAAATTAGATTATAAGGGGCTGTGAGTGTTGTAAGTGTGAAGTTTTCTTGCTTTTGGAAATATTTATTTTGTTGTGTTGAATTTGCAACGTTTGTCTTTTATGAAGATCTTTCATGCTTATTGGTTATCTTGTCAACTGGTTTATTTCATAGATTGATGGATCATTCTTACCAGAAGCGTTATTTGTGAAAATAATTGAAACATTACTGCTACTTCACACCGACTGTATTATTACATTTGTTACTTAACCTTTTCATTGTTACGTTACACAAAAGTTTCACAACCGACCATCCTTCGCGGATTCATCAATACCAGAGACAAATTAAAAAACAAAAACCTCACGCACACTAATGACAGAGCGCGGGCTCGTTCGGTTCAGAGATCATTCAATTACAGCTCGCCGCTCTGTAATCATAACACAATCATCTATTTCGGCACAACACTAGGTGTTTGTCGATGGCCGACGTCTTTATCGATAACGATCGATAAATTGATATTGCATTGTTGATTTCGTGTGTGTGACTGGGACACTGTTGCGTTATGCAGTTTTGTTACGTGAATTAAAAAAAAAAGTTTTTTTTTCTATTTTTGAAAGTGGCGTTTGAGATACCTATTATTTCAGTTATTTTTTTTGATTTTTCGTATCGTCGAACGATGCTTATACCTACCTATCTTGATATTAGTAGTAATAGTTTGTCAATTATTAATTTAATTTTATTCTATTATGTAATGCTTTTATCTACAAATGAATACACGCACCTACGATACAGGAAGAAATTCATAGCGTATATTTTTTTTTTTTAAAGAAAGAAAAAAGAAAATAATGTTTATTTTTCTTTTCATTCTTTATGTACTACATCTGTCTGTTTTTAATTGAGTCAAAACAGAGCTTGTTTTTTGAATGCGGACTTTTATCGGACAGCAAAGTCATAACTGTAATTTTTGAGCCTCATAATTAAAACACATGAATAAGTAATTTAAATTATTTAAATTGTTGAAGTTATGCTTGTAAATTATTTTATTTTTAGTAGTCCAACTTGTGACCATAAAAAAACATAAAATGGACGGTTTTAAAAATAAAATAGGCATTTACCTTGTTAGAAAATTAAAAATATTATATGTGTTACATTTGAATATTAAAGAATAAAATCATTTAAACCACAATTATCTTTTATTTTTGAGAGAACAATTACCTAAGCAATTAACTCCATGGCTGAATAATTCTGAAGGCGATGAAATAATAGTGTCACATTAACAAGTATTTAGGTTATCTTTAATAATAAATACCCAATCTTGCTATTATTTTAAACTAGGAAAGTTTTAATTGAAGGCAAAAACAATGCGTTTGTAATGACCGTTAAAAATGACACGAATATTGTTCTACATAATATTATTACCTATATACTTTCTTCAGAACCATTATGAGAACGCGTTGTCACATTGTCACGTTGTGCATGTCTGTGGGCGCTTTTATCTTCTTCAGTTTTTATTTTATTACAGCCTACTTTCATTAAAGGATGCAGTTTATGAAAGGAACAAGCCTCCTAAATCCCACACACGAACAAAAACAACCAAATCACAGCTTTAAATTACTTACTACACAGAATAATCAAGAATAACAATCTGAATAAACATGAAATGTCAATACACACATACAATATTGTCTATGGTAAATGACATGACATTTGACATGTACTAACTACAGAGTTACGTATACATCGTTGTTTACCCAGAACAAGTATTTTACAATCATCAAATACGTATTAACTGAAATAGGCTTTGCTTATTGCTAATGACATTTCAATCAAAAACGAATAAATAAAACATTATTTAACCAAGGAGGATTTATTATTTTTTATTTGTGTGTATCTGTTGAAAAATTAATTTCTGGTGCTTTATGGTTACCTACTGGAAAAATTATAGAACATTTTCAGCAATTTTGTGCGGCATATCGCATAATTTTGATGATAATTTTTTACTGTGTAGAAGAAGTCACCATCAATTTTTAGCTTTGGTAATATAACTACTAAAACAGGGGGTCGGACTATTTAATATTTATCCCAGACTTTTATATATAAGCAAAAAATAAATAGAATATGAGTAAAAATAACTCGCACGGCAAATGGAATAAAATAAAACGGTTATGAAAATAGCTTGAGATTTTTTTAATTCAAAATCATGAAAGATACCTCGATTACTGCAATAGGTCTATATTATAGAAATAATACGGACACGCTTGCGAGAAAATTTTACTCTTCCTAAAGATGAAAATGATTAAAGACTATTGTTTCAAACTATTTCGTTTGGTAGCTGCGTAGTTATGCTTGGCGTAGAGTCGTAGTTGTTATAGAATCAAAAGACATATTACCTAGAAATAAGCAATATGACTAGTGGCTGCCTAGTCACGCCCAATATCACCCCAAATGACTTCTAATTAGTGCAATTAATCCGGACATAAACAATACATCTCCATTGCAACAGACCGTCTATTCGAGTCCCGGTGCTGTAACAGTGGTGCTTGCCAAAATAGCCCGAAACGCCAGAGGAACATTTAGTTTTATTTACAGACACGATTTATGTTTTATTCAGTTAAATATAGATGGAAATGTAGTAATTAGCGTTTGTTTAATTATCTTAGTTAATGAGGGAGAGAGACGGATGATATATCAATCCACAAGTTGTGGTCATTAAGATGAAAGAGTTTGAGATCGGTACTTTTTCGTGATTTTACGGAATTGTCCTGCTTTAATTGGAATGGATTACAGTACTTATTAATGCCATACTTAATAACTTAGCAAAAAATATTTTAGCTAAAAAGTAACTGAAAAATAACTTTTTTTAAAGACGGAAAAAAGAAAAGAAAAAGTGTCGATGTTATACAGCCAATACAGCAAATGCAGCCTGCATTTAAATATAATTGCATTAATTTTAAGGAGTGAAAATATTCGTGAAACAAACATTTTATTTTACATGAAAGAATATAACTTAACTGGACTGCTGCCAAAATTTTGTGTTCCATAAATTTAAATTTATCAGAATTTGGACCAGTTCCGAAGGCATGCAGAAACTAGTCCATAGGAAACAATGTTTGGGGCACCCATGAAAATTCCCATTCTGACCTTCTTCTATCTTTAATTTTTACACAGTTTGTGATACGGTTTGAGCTTTTCCAAACTGGGGCGCACAATACAAAAGAAAATGTAAAGTTTTCATACTCATAGTTGATTTATTGCACTTCTCGTATCAAACCGATTTTTCTTATTGGATGTCAAAGATCACTCTCTGAAGGGTGTATTTTATTGATTCTCAAATTAAAATACAACATCATTGACTATAATATATAGTCGCAAAACCGAGTTCATACAAAATTGCAGAGCTTTTGAAGTTTAACACAACTTTTTCCATTAAGGCACTAACGAAGTGGGCCAAAATGAAATGGCAGGAAAAAATACTGATTACTTACCTCCACTGTCAGGATTATTGGCCTCGAATGTCTTGCTCGTCATGTGGAATAACGCGTCCAGAGGAGTGTGTGGGGCTGCAGAGCCTTGCTGAGGAGCTCGTCTCGGCTCCGAGCAGCAATCCGACGCGGATGAGGATCTCTCTGAAGCGGAGTCACAGCATTCCGCTGATGCCATGTCCCGGGGACGCAATAGTCCCAAAGCAGCCAACCGCCATCGTTCTCCATCCAGCAAAGCCGCCCCCGCTAGCCGCTGCAGCCGCTGCAAGCGCTCGAACCCTGAAGCATCCCACGGACGCACTATACGCGGCGGAGTGCGCGGACTGTGCGACAAAATGTCCAAAATCGAGAAACTCTTCACTCCATCCCCTCGCCTCTCCTCCGCCGGCTCCGAAGCCATCTTCAAGCGCTTCAGCGGCCGAAAGTAATCGTGCGGCGAAGGAGACCGCGACGGCGCCGGCGATGGTCGACCAACACTGATATCGTCCTCAGAACAGCTGTGTCCCGACATCGACTCCTCCTCCATTTTCAGTTCACAGATCCATCACACAACAGTCACAATTTCGGAACGTTCAGTTGATTGTGTTTATCTCACAAAACATCAAGCTAACACGAGATACGGCTGACGGCTCGACGCGCCTCGGTCAACTGACGTGGCGGGTGACAGCCCTGGCTCGGGCGGCGAACAGAGGCGTGCCCCATTAAGACTCAACCAATAGGAGTGTTGTATTATATTGCGGGTGCGTTCTGATTGGTCGGGCCGGGCGGGTGAGGCGCGCCGGAGTGTCACACTCGCCTCTCCAATAAAACTTTTTAATCCGGACCTGGATTGGGGGGCGAGATTCGTGGTGTGATTAATTTAGGTGCGCGCGGGTGGACGGGCGCCCGGGGCGGTCGGGGAGGGGGGACGGCCGGTTAATTACCGGGATGAAGACGCGCGTCTAACTACTCGCGCCATTATTTAGCGTCGATAAGGCCGACGTTTGTCACTGGAGAGATTGCCACTTTCCTTCATTTATAGTTCATCGGTTAATTGTCTACTACGGCCGTACTGACCTGCAGGCTACTTATCGGAGGGAATTTTACAGGTGTTCCATTAAATTGCTGTTTGATTTTCCTTGTGATGTGTCTACCGGCCTGGTATTAACTGCGACTTGCGACTATATAATTACCTTGACAATTAAAGACACTGAATATGTGTCATTATGAGATATTGCTTTTTTTTTCTAGTTCAATAGAAGCCTACCATAAACCATTTAATGGTAGGTAGAGTTCGTAATTACAGTCTTTCTTACATTAATAATTAAACCATTTCCTTCACCTCTTTTTTTACATTGTGTTAGGTTACCTATCTATTTGTCTATACTTCTAGAGCGACGTAGGTAAATTACAAATCATCCCAAAATTAATAATAATATGCATAATAATTTGTAAATTTTTACAACTGAAGTTAAATGTGAGAAAAAATCGTAGACCGAAAAATACAACATATTAAATAAAATACCGAAATAGAAAATAGAATAGAATATAATACTCTTTATTATGTACACCATATAAGTTACAGAAAGTATAGACGAAGAAAACATTACACTGGGTGACACAATGGGCGGCCTTATCGCTAAAAGCGATCCTTAGTATCTTCCTTTGTATTTTCCTTTTTAGTGAGTATCTTCCTTTTTAGCACTATTGAGTTTCTTCCATTATGAATATAGCAGCCCGGAGTCTGGATTTCAGTTCGGTTGATATCAATAGGCTCGCCCCTAATTGAACGCGTGAGGGAGGCGCAACGGAGACGCCCTCAAGCCCCAAGCCACCGCAGGAGACGCCCTGGTCGTCAGGAGTCGCAAGCCGTTGCCCGGCCACTGTAGGCACGGGCTTGCGGACGGCGAGTAATGGATAGCTCGCCGTCCGATAAGGACCAGGCCCAAGTCGACGGCGCGTAGTGTTCCACGCGCGCCTCATGGAGATGTCAACAAAACTGACGGGGTCCACTAGGGCCGAAGCCTGTCGCGAATAAATTTGAAAAAGAGTTACCGCGACCCTGGCTCAAGCAACTGAAGGAACACGGGTGGGTTTTAGTCAGTAAAAATCTGACACGCCCTCCAGCCTCACCCAGAGCGGGATAAGTCGTTGGATGATTTCCCAACCAAAAGAAAAAAAAGGCTCACCCGTAATATATGGGACTTAAACATAACGGACGGAATACCTATGGATTAACAATAGTTATATCTACCTAATCTTTCGAAAATACAGGCGTGATGTTATTTTATGTATTGGTAGACTTAAGGTAATAAATGACTAGTGTTATTTACAAAAAACGTTTTAACCATTATGGATAGCTTAAATCTGATAAGCAGAATCATAATTAAAATTTTCTATTAAGACTTCTGAATTAAGAATTTTAAGTAGAATATTTGTCAATGTCTACTTTTATTAGCCACGTACACACACGTTCTTAACTCAAATATACAAAATCGATTTCTTCTTTTATATTTCATATATCTTTTATCAATCTCGATAGGACCAAACTAACGCGGCAATAACTCGAACTTTTATTTCGGACAGATGTATTACGATTAAAAATGTACCATTTCCAAAATGTTCCAATACCCAAAATATCCAATATTCCTACCTCACCAAAAAATACTTGCACTTAATATTCAAATTCCCCGTCGCACCGTTAAAATATCAGCCATTTTGTATGTTTACTTTCCGCGCCAAGTCACGCTCTGTGGCTTCTGGGGCTAGGGTGACTGATGTGGAAAAATTAATCTAATTTGACGTTGAGTTTAGTTTTAATGGGGGCACTGACTGGCACCCATTCTGCCTTGTTTTGATAGGGTGGGGTAAGTATGATGTCGGCTTTACAGTTCATTATTGTTTTTTTTTTTGTTGCGAATGGTTGGTAGTGGTAAGTAATCTATATATATATATATGTACTTTTATGTATGTACATTTATTTTAAACACATGTAGGTATGTCTAAACTTACACATGTGTATATCTAAACTTAATACTAGGAGTGTATGTTTGGTCTAAATTTGCTGAAACAGTGTCATACAATTGTTCAAGAATAGAATAGAATAGAGTGTTTATTTGCTAGAAACATGGTGTTTACAGAAGTGTTCATTTCATAACATTGCATAGTGCTACATGTCTCACCGTTTTAACGGCATGCAAACTCAAATTCCAATTTAATGAAATTCTTACGTAAATTTTCAATAAATAAAAAAAAAAAACAATCATTATATATCTAATATACTACACACACTTCCATTTTTACCATATCATTAAATAAATCAATACACTTAACATATTATCACTTAACCTAAATAATTACTTAAGCCTGTATTTAGATGCCTGATCAAGAGAATAAAATTTACAGGGACATTTTAGAAAAAAATCGTGAATAGAGTAAATACATTCCTGCAACAACCACTTTCGTAGTGGCGAATTATTCAAATATCCATTAATGTTATTTATTAAATATCAGTTTCTTGAGTAGAAGTTCATTTATCTGTTCTTATTCCAATAGGTCTCTATTAGAACTGTAGCACCTTCCTGCTTAACTTACTTTAGATCACCATTTATCATCCGTTGTATAATGTTTATGAACTTCCATTCATTAGATACATAGGTATTTAATTCAAACAAGAAAAAATAACAAATAGATATGTTTATTTATTATATTACAGCTTTCACGTCTCTGGTCCCAAACCTATAAATTATTCTGAGCCTGTGCCTTTTTAATTCCACCCCACCACACACAACGCAACACGCCATAAAACCAATTATTTTAATATCTCAATAAACATAACAAACGAACAGAAAACAATCAATAAACAAACATTTCAACAGTTTAATCCATTATTAGTTCCGATGTAATTCCCATAAACCGACCGGAACCGACGCCATATTGTGCGCTTTCCCGCGCAGCGATCGACCAATCAGCGTCGATTTCCGCCGCCATAGACAATTATTGGTATTTTTTTCTATTATTCCATTTATATCATACCGTGACATTATTATTTTGTCCATTATTTATTGTATCAGTTTCGTTTTAGATTGAATTAGATTTTCGTAATAGATAGGTTGAGTATATAAAGTTATTACATTGTAAATGGCCTTTATTTTGTGTGGGTTAATCCAAATAAGTACCTGCCTATATGTATGTAGATACTTAGGTAGGTAAGTACACTAATAATTGCTAGTGACATTTTCATAGTCTGAACGAATTTAAGTCCCCACCATCATTTTCGATATTGGTCTATGTCAATTAATGGAGCATTACTCATGTATAATTTTAGTTATTACCTAAAATAACCAAAAACCAATTAAATAATTAATAATAATATACTAGGTTGCCTGGAAGACTGCGGAATGCGATAAGACCCCCTGTTGAATGTTTGTTTTTAGTTTTTAAGTTTCCTTATGTATTGTTTTTATCTTGGTAATAAAGTATGTATATATAAATAAATAAACAATGTGTACTACATAAAAAAGTTTAAATATTCATTGTCATCACGCATGTGGAGTGCCATGTAGCGAACTGTGTAGCATGTAGCGGAGAATTTGGTGTAGCGTTCTGCGTAGAAGTATCATTGTATCTTCGTAGCGAACTGTGTAGCATGTAGCGGAGAATTTGGTGTAGCGTTCTGCGTAGCAAGTATCATTGTATCTTCGTAGCGAACTGTGTAGCATGTAGCGGAGAACTTGGTGTAGCTTTCTGCGTAGCAAGTATAATTGTACCTACGTAGTAAAATGCGTAGCGAACTGTGTAGCATGTATGGCGTAGCGTTCTACGTAGCAACTGGCTTCACAGGTGGCGTAGTGTGCGACATCAAGTGCCTCGTAGCGAACGGCGTAGCATTGGCCTTTTTTTCACATAACAATGCTTCTTCTGAAATAAGCAGTCTTCCTCATAGACGCCTAATTTCAGAAGAAACATTGCTATTTTCGTTTCTATACCGAATCTGTACTGATGCTGTACGTGTATGCACTTGGTAAAGAATCTGTACTGAAACGACTTCAGTCCTGACTGATTCGTTTTTGTAGAAATTCGCACCAGCCCGATGAGGAAGGCCCCTAAGAGTTCTAGGTTCTATCAAAGCCACTTGATGAACTTATCTTAGGTCACGTAACTAATTATTTTTTTATGTTTACGGGGGCAACCTTCATTTCCAGGGCCTGGAGTTTTGGGCAAAATACCAGGCAGTATGGAATTTTTACCTCACTAAAACCACCCTGGTGATCAGCACGTATTATATATCTTATATATTATATGTATCTTTACCTAGGTCACATACCTTTTTTTTTTTTTGCGTGGATAAATGCTCATACATTCTGCACTGCCACGGGGAGATAGCGCAGTTATGTGGGACTCGAACCCACTAAAATGCCACGGTATCCTCCTGTGCCGCTTATGGCGGGAACACGGGCACGCGTTAGCACTCACCGTGAACCCGCCGCGGCTGTCGTTCACCGGGCCAAGTACTGACAAAAGTAGTTCTGTAGAATCTATTAAACGTTAATATCGAATGTAAACAAAGCATCCATCGAAGTACTAATAACAGGACATCCTGCTGACTTATCTCCACAAAACAATTTCTCCTTGGTTCCACCCACTTCCTGACGACGGCTACTGCGAACTGTTAGCATCATAACGTGCACAAATTGCATCCGCTGTGGTACTGGCTGGTTTTTACTTCCATCTCCTCGTGAATCATTAGAAACTCTTTGGATGTTATTATAATTATACTGTTTAGAGGGTTTTGTTTATGTTTTGAAGAGGAATCTTTACGACGATGTAGGAAATCCCGTGAGTCAGCTTTTATTGTGATCCGCTTGTAGATTTGGAACCTGAATCTCTGATAAAATGTGTTGAAATTATTTTTTGCCTTTGTCTTACCAGTGAAGCATCGGTCAAAGGGATTTTATATTTTTTGAATAAATGTGGACTTAGCTTTGGACACAGGAATTGTGCATATTTCCAGGATAAAAGATGCGTCGTGTTTCGTGACTCTTTCGTGATTCGTAGGTACACGATAGAGTTGCTACTCTATCGTGTACTCACGAATCACGATAGAGTTGTTTTTGAGTAGTTACAGAATTTGCGTAATCATATCAGAAGCCAGATAAGATCGGATCCATGATAGGATCGCCATGAAAGAATCATCATCATCATCATATTTTTTAACAAAGACGAAATGATCCATATGAAATCATATGATTATATTATAATATCATATAAATATGACCTTTATGATATTTTAATACCCCCGACAAGTGACAGCAATAAAGTGCCAATAGCGATGTAGAAAATAACAAGAATCTATTGTCAATCTAATACATTTTTTACATTTTGACTTACAAACGGCTTGTAGAAATAAAACTGTTTCCAGATTAAAGATAGCGAAACTCTCTAAATATTTTCTGGTCACGTCCAAGTGCAATTTACCGGACTGAAAAACTTTCAGATTATGTGCGATTCGTCAATGTTTATTTATAGCAGTTTTAAGCAAGGCATTTGAATGCTAGATGCTCGATTCAAAGAAATGTTGAACAATGTCTGGTTCTGGTCTGTGAAATATGTCTGGTTTAGAGATAAAGGTTGTTAACCTGTTTATTTCCAGCAATGTTCAGTTAGTACACCCATTTTAAATCAAACTTATTCTAAGAATGCAATTATGCAACCTTATTGTTAACGGTTCTTCCGAAATCTCTGCAATACTGCTTGTTATACAAAACCTTCATTTTAAGTATCACTTGTTATAATTCATGTATCTATATATAATTACTTTCTATGTGAATACGGAAGCCCAGCAATAAATATATCGAGATGTAAGCAAACGGCTAGTCGACTCTTCACGTGACCAGAAGGCTGGGCTTTTCCTTAGCCATAGAATCAGCATTGCTATCCAACGTGGCAATGCTGCCGCCAGCGTTCTGGGCACTTTTCACGTTGACAGCGATGTGGACGAATTTTTTGTCGACCTATGACCCCTGCCCTTTTCTACGCGTTCGTAGTTTTATTATATTAAAAAAAAACATATCTTCTTATTCAATATTATAATTAACTTTTGTACTATACTATATATCTTTGATATTGACAATGTGTGCATAACTGCCTCTCCATAAAAGGTAAGTATTTAAAACTTTATTATCGGTAAAAGGTCCAATAGTTTTAACTCTAGACCTAGTACAGATTTTATACTATAGGTACTAAGTGTGATACATCCATTTGATCTAGCATGAAAAAAAAAATACAAACACGGAAGCGAAACCACAAAAAAAAACTTAATTCGAAAGCGCCAAAAAGAGCATCTGCGGTTGCCATTTACCTTTACAATAACACAACCCAACAATTATAAAGAACCCCCAATTTAATAAATGACATCTCTATCGCTACCCTGCAGTTATAAGCTGACAAACTTATATGTGCATGTTAGGGTGGCGCTGCTTGTCAAGGACAGCTGTCAAAAAACTGTCAATATCTGTACATTTTACGTTAGTTCCCTTTTTCGCCGCATACACTTATAAGTTTGTTGGTCTATAATAAAGGTGGCGAACTATTTGGTCTAAATTGATAACGGAAGCTATCCCCGGACGCGTTGTGCGTTTGTATGTCATTACCATTAGGGGTCTCTAGTACTAGTAGACACGGTATTTGGGACTCGCGATAATGTTAGTGTGTTAGATCCTTTTGGGAAACGAGTCTTGGGGCATTGAGGGTTAGTTCATGAAAGTTTCCGTTAGAAAATCATTGAAAATTATGATTTATACCTAAAATTAATCTAGATTTCTAGCTAATCAGAGACATATATGGTATAGATTTTATATATGTTAACAGTAACATATATAAATCTATATGCAAGTAATATTAGAGTAAGCATCTTCCGTAGATGTTGTTAACTTCCTGAAATTAAGTTTTAATTGTCTTAACTGATTTTAAAAGTAGACTAGGTTTATATGCGAATAACAGTAAGCATGGTATAGTAACTGAAAAAATTAAATGTCAAATGATCACATCACATCATCAGACTATTAATGTTCCCACTGCTGGGACACAGGCCTCCTCTCTGTGAGAGGGCATGGGCCGTAATCCACCACGCGGGCCCAGTGCGGGTTGGTGGATGTCACATATTTTCGAATTTTTGGTTCTAAGACATACCTATTTGAGAGCAGTGGTGATGAAATAATTTACACAAAGTAAAGCGCCTGCCTGGGGTCGAACCCACGACCTACAACGACTTACAAGTCACGCCCGATACCACTGGGCCACCACTGCTCTCAAGCAGTATTATATGATCTGTGTCTCAAGTGATACGATGACAATTCACCGAATTAATTTTAAACTAACTTCGTACCAGAAAGGTGTAACGCTTCTGAAAAATCCTGAAATCTAACATACTGGTCCAGGTTTACTTAATAATCGATTATATTTCCGGTAATATTTCGAAACTACAAAAACAAAAATTCTCTTTTACATGCTTTGGTTAAACCACCGGGAAGTCGAAACCCCCCGTCCTAAACGGGAACACACCCAACTAGTCTGTAATTTCGGGTGCGGTCATTATGACACATCTTAATTTGGTTTCGACACATAAATTGTAATAAGCAGACGTGGTCGAATGCGGGTGGCCTCAAGACGAACGGGCATTAGTGCACAATAGAACACGGTGATTGACTTGATGGAAAACGAACGATATTGGAACAATTTTTGGACTAGTTAGGTTATTAGGACTAATATTAATAATCTTTAAAAAAAACTATTATGATCTAGGTAGTACGAAAAGGTTTGTCTGTCTGTCAAATACATTTTCACGTCTATACCGTTGAAAGGATTTTGATACACACGAATAGACTAAGCCCCGATTTCTGGATTAAGAATTTGAAGTCAAGTACAATTTTTTTAAATTCAATTTTAGAATGAAAACATTCCAAATTTGGCACATGTCACCAAATACTTAATTTAGAAATCTGCCCTTTGACTAAGATTAGGACAGAATGCTTTAATGCCGGGATTACATTTCCTTATAATCGGAAAAAGTAATAAAATATAATATCCGATATCCACGCGGGTGAAGCCGCGAGCAAAAGCTAGTTTTAAATAAACTTTCGTCACTGAATATTTATCTCTATATTAGTTTGTGATCTCTGACATTGTCTAATTAATTATAACTTCGCATTGTAACCTATTATTGCGTTTCGAATCTCGATAAAGTGGTTTCGATTTGGATAAATTCGATTTGCAAAGAAAATGATAAATCAATTGTAAAACTGTGTAGGTGGGGATTAGAAAATAAGTAGATATTGAGCTCTCTCTCTTAATAATAAAGATATAACCTACTAGTCATGAGAATGGAAAACTTTACAACTTAATTAATATTACCATAGATTTCTGAGGTGTCATTTGATTGAACTGTGAAACTTTAGAAAATTTTGTCTATGGCGACACTTTTTTCTTCTTCTAATTATGAAAGCAACGGAAACAAACAGCCCTAGGGGTGTATTAGTATGATCGTCCCTATTTCCTAATCGGTCCAATTTCGTCATTACACGTGTGTATTTGTTCGCTTGTAACGCGATGTGTGGCCAGTAATCGATTATCATAAGTGCTGGCTGGTGGAACAAGAAATGAATGTGCTTTTTTGTGCGTTTGAAATTGGAAGGCTTTGTTTTTTAGTTGCGGGAAGTGTGATGTTTGACAGGAAAGATGATATTATTTATAATATTTCAGCAGGGATAGTTTGTAAACTGATAAAAAAACCCTGAGAACTTTGCACTGGATGTAGAAAATTGCAATGTATATTACGATAGACATTGCAATTTTAGTGTATGCACTATAATGTTACGGATAGTCGAATTCGCCGAAAAAAATGGCTTATGTTTAACTTACCACCAGATATAGTAACATATAACAGACAAAAATAGTAAATGATCACCAAAATTAAACCCGCATCTTATTGTAAAATTATAACCAAAGTTTTAACATCTCGCTATCCTGTTTAGGCAAAATGACTCCAAATAAATCATTGTTAACCCAAAAGTAGTAAATGATCACCAAAAGTAGTAAATGATCACCAAAATTAAACCAATGACCAAAAAGATTATAAAATTTCTGGGAGCAACTTGGAAGTAGCGCTCGCCGGCCGCTGCCGCGGCACCGCTCGCTTTGCTCGCTCGGCTCGCGCGCGGTTGGTCACAGTTCTAACCTAACCTAACCTATTTTACAACATTAAATAGCGCAATAATTTGCTATTAAAATTTGGTGATCAATTTACTAAATTTGGTGATCAATTTACTAAATTTGGGTTTCATAGTACAATTTTAGGTAATAGAGGTTATGGTCACAAAGTAATTTTAGGTGGTCATTATATTTATCCCCGAAAAAAATTCGTCTAACAAACATAATACCAGCTTTGGTGAAGCTTAAATTGTTCTCATCATTTTATATCATAGTGTGTCATAGAAATTGCAATTGTTCAAACATAGTCTTTGAAGTAAATCCTAAGATATTCCGTGTGATTAAAAGCCGGAAATTATCAATTATCTCAGATCATTTCAGGCTTTTACCAGTATGAATTGGTAAATACTAGGATTTACCGTACTTCGGGCTTTTACAGCTACATATGCAATAAAAAAATTATATCAACAAAAGCATTACAATTACAATTCACATAGTTTAATTTAGCTCGGACAATGACAATATAATTATTAATTAACTAATAACATTTACCTTAATCATAACTTCGCTATCAACAGTCAAAGCCATTATTCCATTTCAGTTTCTAAAACGGTAACCAAATAACATTCCATCCATGACTATGTCTACTAAAACGAAATAAACATAGCATGAAATACATTGATATCAAAGCAGACGGTAGCTAAGCACAGGCGAATTACAGGGAATTGCGTTCAATCGAGTATTTGTACTGGACTGATTGCTTTTACTGCTGTTGAGGTACGAGGGACTAAAAGGGATTCCTTATTTAATTTTGGTAGAAAAGAGGATCCATTTTTTAGTAAAACCTTTATTGCTCGTCTGGGATTTTCGAAATTGGAATACGACATTAATAGAAAATGATGATCCTTATTTTGTAGTGGCACCTTTCAAACTTTTCTAGGATAGGCACTGGCAGTCTAGCAATTTCGAAATTGGAATATAACATGAAATAATGTTTTAAATAGTGCCTACTAACTAAAAATGGGATTCATTAGGATATCTGAAAATGGGTTATTGGACGACTCGCCCGAATTTAACTCGCCCGAATCGGGCGTATTGTCTACTATTAAAAATATTCATTTTTCTGTATCGATTCGATACAGAAAAAAGGGCTTCAGAATCGAAAATCACCCGGTACACTTTTTACTGCTCATGATTATAATCTCCTGGTACTCCGTTAGTCTCTACCGCTAATGATTCTAGGTCTGCAAATACTTCTTCAGGATTCTGGCCTCCTGGTAGTTTGAATTGCTTTCCTAGATTCTAGTACGATTCGGGCGAGTTAAATTCGGGCGAGTCGTCCAATAACCTCTGAGAATACATAGATACCAAAGCAGACGGTAGCTGCAAGCTCACAGGCGAATTACAGGGAATTGCATTCAATCGTGTCTTTGTACTGGACTTATGGTTTTTACTGTTGCCGAGGAGGGACGAAAATGATGATCCTTATTTTTTTTTGTAAAACCTTTTTGGCTAATCTGGGATAGGCACTGGTAGTCTAGGAATTTCAAAATTGGAATACAACATGAATAGCGTTTTAAAAAGCGCTTAAGATAACTACTAATTAAAACTAGGATTCATTAAAATATGTGAGAATACATTGATATCAAAGCAGACGGTAGATGAGCTGTACATGCGAATTACAGGAAATTGCATTCAGTCGAGTGTTTGTATTTGACTGATGTAGTGGCGAGAGGTACGAGGGACTGAAAATGAGGATCCTTTCGTAGTAAATCCTTTTTCAGCTTGTCTGGGATGGCACTGGCAATCTACGAATTTCAAAATTGGAACCACGTGAATAGGACGTAAGAGAGACATGAACCTCAGTTTTAGTTAGTAGAGACTAACTAAAACGGAGATTCATGTCTTTGGTACCTATTTTTTTCGTTTTTAACATCGACTCAGTTTTGGTACCCTATATTAACATGAAAATAATTTATAGCCAGAGGGCTTCTGATGACAATTCCAACAAGCCTAAACACGACTGGGTTACATTGTTTTATTATAGAGTGCCGGCGCCTACCTTCCAGCCTCATCACCAGAGCAGTAAGATGGTACCATTTTCATTTTAAACATTAGAAATATTTAATTTGGTTTATCACGGTCATTAACTATTCGAGGTATCTTATACCCAAAACATACTTATCATTAAGAAGCTCAAGTGGCCACCTGTGGTCTTCTTCATCAGTTCCACTTCACCAAATGATACTTTCTGAATGCCTATGCTTACCATGTTGATGAAAATACCAAAATCGCTATATGTATGCCTATAAAATTTGAAGAGTTCCCTCGGTTTTCATGGGATCCCCTCATCAGATCCTGACTTAGTGAAAATGGGACCACTTCGAAGGTAGGTATACCATAGGTACCAAAAAAAAATCGATATCCGTCCATAATTCACGGAAAAATCGGTGAAAATAAAAAAAAACCAGCCAAGTGCGAGTCGGACTCGCACACGAAGGGTTCCGTACCATTATCGCAAAACACTGCAAAAAAATCACGTTTGTTGTATGGGAGCCCCCTTAAATATTTATTTTATACTGTTTTTAGTATTTGTTGTTATAGCGGCAACATAAATACATCATCTGCGAAAATTTCAACTGTCTAGCTATCACGGTTCATGAGATACAGCCTGGTGACAGACGGATCGCGAAGTCTTAGTAATAGGGTCCCGTTTTTACCCTTTGGGTACGGAACCCTAAAAAATACATACATCTGAACATAGAACCTCCTCCATACTTTTTAAAGTCTGTTAAAAAAGCTCCATCCATCGGAGGCCCCATCCGATAAATTAGCCACGGGCCTCAAATTGTATGGTTACGTATATTCAGCCAGCAACAAATAATAAAAGGCACGCAACCCATGTAACCTCATTACAGTACTAACAGTCTCATTCCTTATAATATCTGATGGCCAATTCCCCTTAAATATTTTTTTTCTTCTTTGGCAACTGAGCCGATGCCGACTATTCTGCCAGTGTCACTCTATTGGTAAAGAAACGTTCGCATTCGGATCATTCTCAGTCGCAATCTGTCAGATCAGACAAATCATTTTTTTGACATTGATTGTCGCCGAGATGATGTTGCTACTTAGATGTGAATGTTATAAAAGTACCTTAGAGAATTTTATTGACCTTTTGAGCTGTTAAAGCACGGAGGGGCAGTTCCTGTATTTTAAGGAATACTGGAATAATATCCAATAATAATAACACACAATTAAGAAGAACATTAAATTTATCAAATTTATCCATTTTCTGAGCAATATAAAAGTTTATCTTTTATATTGCTCAGCCTTCAACTGGTGCATCTACCCTTCGTTGTTAGGAAAACTAATAAACCATTTATGTATTGAATTGTATGCATTGAAGATTAAAGGTAGATTATTATTTTGCATTTTAGGTTGTCCGACTGCAATAAGATTGATGAGAAAATAAATAAATATGGTCTCATTGCGATTTGCGAGTAAATTAGTGATTCGTATTCACAGACATTATCTAATCACGGGGTCTCATTGCTAAGAAAGAAAATTTGGTTCAAATAAATCTCACTAGATGGCGCGATATGCACCTCCATCTGTTATTGAATGTGTGTAAAATTAACATTTTCTGGAATTGAACACAAAAATTGTATGTTCTTGTTTAATCAACTCTCCTATGTACAAAATTATGGAATATTGGGCTCTTAATTCACATTCCAAGATTATAAGGATCATTTAAAATTGATGCCAATAGATGGCGCATTTTTTAATTTCTGAGGCATTCCACTTGATTGTTAAAGTTTGCATTTTAACACATTTTGGTGCAAAAAATAACTGTAAAAACGTGCAAATAAATACTGAAAAACAAACCTTCACTGTATATAAAGAAAAAAATATTCACGAACCTAGTAAACCTTTTACTTGCAAGTCGCTGCTAACACCATCTATCTATCACCGTGAAACAGAACCGAATGCGTTCGATGTACAAAAAATTGCCAGATTAAGCAGACGAAAAACGCTTTACGTCGGTCGGCACCGTTTCTTTGTATGGGATGAGGTATCTGTATGCTAGTATTATATTATCTGTGATCTAATTAAATTCGTCACAATCTAAGAGGTCCGTTGACGTTTATTTATTTATTTATTTAATACTTTAAGCACACAAATGTACAGAGGCGGACTTAATGCCTTAGGCATTTTCTACCAGTCGACCTTTGGGTGATGCAGAGATAAATAGTGGTAGGTGCAATCGCGATAATGAATGGATTTAAATGTATATACAATACATAAATATAAACTAGAAGCTAGAAATAATTAATAAATACAATATAATTTACAAATAATAAATTTCTCATAAATTTTTCTTTTTTTTTTTTCATTTTTCATGCCGCGATAACTTTCTACGTAACAAATTGCAATATCAAATTCATAATCCTAATTAAATACTATGTTACCCATACACTATAACAATGAGTATCATTCGTAAGCATCAAGTTTATTATTAAGTATTTTTATAGCTGTCAAAAAGGGCCTTTTATGCTTTGACAACTTTAGATGACGCGAAAATATGTACTTTGCGAATCTAAAAAGGGAGCATAAGTGAAAACAATGCTCTTATTTTGAACGTTATTGGAACGGACGATCAACCGAAATATAGAAAAATTCATGAGTACTTAATTGAGTTTTTTTTTTATTGTGCTGTACAAACTCTACAAATCATTTGGCTGAGAACATGCCGAGAACGTATTAGTCCGGTCAAGTTAGTCCGAAAAATAGGGGTACACTTGCATAAATTCCAAAGATGTTGAAAATTTATTCGAACATTAGGGATACAATTATAATCACAGATGGAATCGATGAGGAGTTTGCAAAATTTCATTATAATGGTATCCCTAACGTTCATGTAAATTTTGAGTTTCTTTGGACTTTATGCAAGGGGTCTATTTTAACCGGACTATATAAAGAGCTCCAGAAAATGTGACATTCTTCTATCAACGATAACCAGAAATGCCATTTAGGTAGCACATGCCAAGCCCATATATGTTGAACTTTAATCGTTAAACAATCTTAATCGTTGCAGTGGATCTTTGTGTCTCTTAAGGCTTGCCCTGCGCAGCAGCTATTGTGTCAACGTTGAAGGTGAAGATAGCATTGTATAACTGTCTCTTTCACTCGTGTTTGTCGCATCGTCCTATCTCGCTTACTCTATGCATTATACTCGATGACAAACTGTTTCTTGCGCAATGTTTGGCAGAGCAACTTCAGAGACACAAAGATCCGCTGTTGCTAGTGGCCCTCTTGACTGACATAGGGCCGATTTCCGAGTTGAGCATTTGTCAAACTATACTTTAGCCTGAAAACCTGTAAAAATTTGGCAATAAAGTAGGGTTTATACTCAATTCAGAAATCGGCCTTAACCAACCAATAACTTTTATTTAAATAAAGACATTTACGACGGGCGTAAGCAATATCATAGAAAAAGCGTGACATTTCTCAACTTTCCTGACCAGTCAATGAGAGATATTTCATGGCATTACCGTCAAATCAAGCGGAACAGCACTTTTTTTGGATGGTTTTCTGAGGTTTTTCCTTGTTTATGGTCAGATGAAGTGGTACTCAATTCCTAAACGATTAATTTTTTAGTTGGCACAATTGGCGATCAACTTTATTTACCTACTACAAGCTTCTGCTGGCGGTTGCGCCCCCATGCAAAGGGTTTTTATTATTCCAAGGGAACGTACGACTGGGATAAAAAATATCCTAGGCCTCAATCATGCCAAGGTCTACCGTGTGTCAAGTTTCATCCAATTGATTTAAAAACTTCCAGACGACCTGGAACGGATAGAAAGTAGGATTTGTAGGATGACAATCGTATCAGATAAATCGATCTTCCTATCCGTTAAATCGGACCATGGCCTTTCAGCTGACAAGCTGTAAGGTCATGGCCCGATTTAAATAAAAGAGCGCCTTTATTTCGCAGCAGTACCTAAACCCGTAGTTTTTGAGGTCCTACAAAAAAGGATTTTTACAAAAAAACGATAATAATATACCGACTTCCGAATTAAAAACACTATAAAGTGAAAAAATCTTTTTCGGAAATCGGTGTTCCTGTTTTCTTTTCTTCGTTTTATGACACCGAATCCCGAGAGATTTGGTGTCATTTATAGAAGAGTTTTGTTGGACATCTCCGAAGTTCTTCATCAGATCTCCACCAAATTTAAATGGGACCAATTTAGGAACATGGGTACTCTATCAAACAACCACTCCGCATACAATTGACAGAGAAATCGCTGAACACACAAAATATAAAAACAAAAAACGTACATGAGGTCGAACATAGAACCTCCTCCTTTTTGGAAAGTCGGTTAAAAATAAATAGACCTGTGACAAGTTTACGCAAGGTGTTTTGATCAACATATTACAGTAAGTAACCCCAAAAAAAATGTATTTAAGAAGACTTCATCACCACACATCATAGCATTGCTCAAAAACTTACATTTTGGTAAACTGACATCAATACTCCATAACACAATAATCAGATCGATCGTCAATCCTCGTCAGAGCTCGTGAATGGTCGGGTGAGGTCGTGTGACATTGGGTGACATCGGCGTTGACGCGTCGAGCCGTGCGACAAAGCGATGGAGTGTCGGCGACAAGGCTAATCATTTGTATTGTTGTTCTGCAGATGTTCGGGATTTGTAGGGTGACACTAAATTTTGGAGGATAGAAATTTTTCGACCTAATTGAGATCATTCAGCAATAAATGCGATTGCTGTAGTCAAATGTGTAATGTTCTTTACCATTTTTTAAGAGATGGGTGACAGCAGCCAAAAACAACTGAGTTTCATCAGTTTATCTCCACATTAGGAATTTCCCTAGTGTGGGGAAAGGTTTAAAAAAAAAATTGAGTAATCAACTGTATCGTGGGAGTGTTTACAAACATATAAACTCACATACACATTCCACAATCTGACAAACACCCAGAGCCAGAACAACTACCTGTGTGTCATATAAATATTTGTTCCATGCAGGAATCGGACCCGTGACACGCACCCCAGCAGTCAATCGCTCAACCACTACGCCAACCGTACACCAAAATTATAATAATAGAATACTTTAAGATCCCAAAACAAACATTTACCTCTCATACTATCTTAGTAACTTTTATCAGCAAAAAAGTGTGCAGAACTGAATATTGTCAAAAGTCCATCTTATTTTATCTGTTGCCAAATATCACATGCTTTTAGTGGCCATTTGACTAACAATCAATCAGTCAACAAATCTCATTTGTTTAAAAATTTTGTTTTGTCAACAGATTTAAGTCAACTGTGTCATCATCATCTGCTTTACTTTATCTCAACTATGTATGTTAGGGTTAACTTCCAAATATAGCCGGATGCAGCTGAATATCAGTAGGTATTTTATCTGCTTACTTATTTGAACATCCTCAGCCTTCTAATGTTCCCATTGCTGGGACACCGGCCTCCTCTCTGTGAGAGAGCGCCGGCCCAGTTCGGGTTGGTGAATGTCACATGTCTTCAAATTTTTGGTCCTAGGATATGCCGGTTTCTTCACGACATTTCCCTTCACCGTTTTCAGAGCAGTGCTCATGAAATAATGTACACAAAGTAAGCGCCTGCCAAGGTTCGAATCCGATGGAGGATGGAGGCGACTTTGATTCTGCACAGCACACTCTCGATGAGTGCCCAGCGTGGGCCTCTGAGCGGCAGGTCTTGGTCGCTAGGATCGGGCTACGTTTGATCACGAGAAAATTCATAGTTCCGGTGGGAAACTAAAAAAATAAATATATATTTTTTACGAGTTTGACGCGGACGAAGTCGCGGGCAACAGCTAGTTAGGTAATACAATACTGTCAGACATAAATGGCCGAGGTGACAGAAGAAATGATACTCATTAGGCAGGCAAGAGAAAAAAACAAATCAGCAAATAGATACTCTCGCACTAATCGTAAAATAAATCCCAAATGTCTTGTCACCCCACGATTACAATATGTAGCCGTTTAATTACGCGTGACCGATGTACTTCAGTTATTGAGCGGCGCCATTATCCGCCCTGATAGATAGACTCCTCGGGATGAATGCCTAATTGTGAAACTATTACTTATACATATTTGTAATAGAGATGTTTATGTGTGGGCAGGATATGGTGAGAGTGATGATTGAATGAAGAAGGATCTCTGAGAAGGGGTGACGGGGTAACATTTATTAGTGAAATAGTCATAATTAATTATAAAAATCTATGAATAAATACGTTGCTTGCAGAACGGATGACCGATGGGGCAGGTGGACCGATGACTTGGTGAAGGTTGCGGGGATCCGCTGGTTGCGAGACGCACGGGACCGGTCAATGTGGCGACGACGCTTGGGGGAGGCCTATGTCCAGCAGTGGACGTCTTTCGGCTGATATGGTGATGATGATGAATACATAAATAATAAACAACATACTTACTACAAGACGCAGCGTTGGAACGCATCACTCAAAGTAGACCAATGATCTGGTGAAGGCCGCAGAAATCCTCTGGATGGCTGGGGAGGCTTATGTTCAGAAGTGGACATATTTTGGCTGAAATGATGTAGTTTCTTTTTTGTTTTTTTTTTTTAATAGGCTTGCGCTTAACCACTATCTCACCTGATGGTAAGCGATGATGTGGTCGACGGTGAAGCACGCTTGCCTAGAAGTAACCTATTCACTCTTGACTTAAAGACCCCGAGATTGTAGCTATCGGGAAACACAGACTCCGGCAGGGAATTCCATTCCTTAGCTGTACGCATAATGGAAGTATTTCCAAAACGTTTAGTGCATATGGGTGGGATGTCCACCATGTGCCGATGGCGCATCGCCGTACGTCTTGTAGTCCGATGATGAAACGGGCTTGGCGGAATTAGATCATGCAATTCCATCATGATGAAGCAATACGAACTAAGATCTTGTATCTTAGATTATGTCACGAGGATCTAAGTTTCAAGGCAAAGAGATATTCTAACAACGATTTTCGAAAAGTCAAAATGAAATCTCAAAAAAAAAAAGTATGCTCAGGTATTTAATGGCTGTATAATGTTACTTTGCCTAGATACTCTTATTTCAACTACTTAACTACCTAACTTACACGTTTTGGTCTATGCCCACTTGCACGAAAAACAAAACTTGGAGTTATATAGTTGCTAACACGAATTTAAAATGACAATATTGTATGACAAATTGTCAGTTGGTCACTGAGTTAAGTTTTTCGTGCAGGTGGGCCTAAGTAAATTAAAATAAAATGTTATCAAAAGACCACACAGCCTCAGAAACGGCAATACGTTCAAACGAAAATGTGTCATTCATCAGCGTAACTGCCACTAAATCTGAGCATTAAATCCAAGATGGCCGGCCTCCAACGCAGCTGATTGCATTATGCGTATCTGTCACATTATCACTCGCTACAAAACTGCCATTATTAATGGTGATAAAGTTCTAAGACAATGGAGTAATAATTAAAATGGAAATCTGTAGTTTGTTATTATTCGATGAACTGAAGTGACTGAAGCTTTCTTGATCAGTGGTTCGACTTTGACTTACTTTATCTATACTAATATTATAAAGAGGTAAAGTTTGTGAATGTGACGTTGTGAGTTTGTGACGTTGTAGGGGGTAATCTCTGGATCTACTGAACCGATTTTGAAAAATCTTTCACCAGTAAAAAGCTACATTATTCCTGAGTGTCATAGGGTATAAAATATTTTCAAAAAAAATAGAGATCTTTATGAAAATTGAAATAATGTAACCCAAAGTAGCAAAATGTTGCATATAAAATTCATTCTTTGGCGTGCGCTGAGAAAACTATTGATGATACATGAAAATTATGTAATATATGATTAGGTAGGTTAGGGTAGGTAGGGTAGCGTAGGGTAGGGTAGGTAGGTAGCCATTTGACGGGAGCGAAGCCCCGGGGGTCAGCTAGTCTTCAATATTCTGATGACCATCGATCTACTGTTGCTCATTATTTAAGTGTCATAATATCTTTTGTTGGAGATCTTCATAAATTTCATAGACATATCACTCACTGCTAATTAGGTTCTATAACATTAAGTCCTAAAAAGAAATGCGGTCGCAGACATCCTACTGAATTAAAAAACATACTGAACATAAAACAACACAACAACAAACAACATACATACAAGAAACATACTGAAGTAAAAAGTCATGATTCGAGGTTTGTCTCTCGCCTATTTCTGCCTCCAATATTGGACCAATTTAAAAGTTATTCCATAAACTGAAAAAGAAAGATATTTACTGTGCCCCTATGTTTTCTTTTTTTGTCATTTATAGTTGTCAAATTCGAACACTAGGCTTCTGTTGACAGCGCAATTTTGAGTACCTTTTGAGGCTTCTAGTGCTTATTGATCATGTGTCATCAAAAAGGAAAACATAGGGGCACAGTATATATTTTTGATTTTATTTTTGTTTATGGAATGTCTTTTTCAAGGATGGATAATTTTCCACTCAGTAATTGGCATTTCGTTTGATTTGTGATTGTTTTGTTTGTTTTCATTTGGTAATGTCGAAACATATTACGCAAGTAAATTGTCTTTGGCCTCTCACCCACAGATAACTGTTTATTCTTAGATAAAGTAGGTATAGATTAAGCACTGGCGTGGCCGCACATGAGACAGCAATAGTTAGTTCTGGTGTTACAACAAGAACAAGAACACTACAACCCACCATCGCACTGACACTTATTATCTATAAATAACCCAAATTCCTTGTCTCAATTAACACATAATACCACGAAATCATAGAAAATCAAACAAAACCGAGTTTGTTTGTCAAACCTGTCATTGTATTAGAGTTTGACAAACGACAGAAACCGGCCACGGTGACAAAGACAAAAAATAATCTTTTGTCCTTATCATTTACATGGAGCTGCCAATTAGCCATCTCGCTCTATCAATCAAGGTCATTTTAAGGCTTAATCTATACCTACTTTATCTAAGTGTTTATTGCTCTCATCAAGCAATAGACAAAATTGACAAACTTTTATAATTTTTTGTTTTAAATACGAGGCTTTTGGCTAATTTGTGACTTTGGTGAATGCCACTCTTTATTTTGTATTGTGCGTTTAGTTTGTGCAGAATAAACAATTTTTCTTTTCTTTTTTTTTCTTTTAAATTGGTACAGTAATGGAGGAGGAAATAGGCGAAAGACAAACATCGAATTATAACTTTTTTTTACTTAGGAAATTCCGTCGGATATCCGCGACCGCATTTCTTCTTAAAACTGTGATATGTTTTAGCATCACTGCTGACCGATCATTCAGAATCAGAAGATTCTTTCAGGACCTAAAACAAATAACATAACGCCTTTATTTCCCAAAAGGTTAGGCAAAACTGTTTACATGCATCCACATATCGTCGGGTATACTTGTATTTATTTAATTTTATTTATTTAGGTAACCAACAGCGATACACACAAATATTTTACAAAATATGCGTATTACAATTTTCATGGCCAATTATAGGTAACTGGGATATATGTATAAAACATGCGAACGAACTAATGCCAGAAATTTAAATCAAAAGATGCAATTCAATCCAAATTTACATAAGGTTAAGTTTAAATCACAATTTCGAAATGGTAAAAAAAAGGATGAATAACAAAAGACAGGAGAAGATAGGAGATAGAGGATCGGTTGACTGTCACTCGTCTCCACTATTCCTTTTTTGAATGTAGGTTTAAAAAATAGGAGGGCAAGCTTATTGCTTTCAGGATACATGAACATTCAAACTTATAGCATTCACGTCAATAGGCATCTTTATTCCAAACACTTCTAATTACGAAGCTATAATCATTTAACTGTCTCCGTATCACAGACCTCGCAAAAATTCCTACTCTCCGCCCCTGGAGACCACACGGCAGTCCCAAAGACCATGAATAGGTAATTTTATAGCAGATGTGAAGATGGTAATGCCTCATTTTATTCATAGGCAGTCCTCAGTAGTTATGAGCTGACGATGAAATTAAAATATGGAGGGCATCTAGCTATCCACTGGTAATTATGGCATTCTTTGGTGGCGCGATGGCATGTCATTTGCGTTTTCATGGCTTTATAAATCCCAGTCACAATACAAGACCTTTGTCTGAAGCCGCAGGCATTATCCATAATTTCTGTTGTCTGAATATAATAAATCTATGAATAAACAAATTAAATACTTGTTATACAATTACCACGGTTAACAACCAATAAGCAAGCTAAGAGCAGTGGTGGCCTAGTGGCTTCGGCCGCGACTTACTTTGTGTAAATTATTTCATCACCACTGCTCTCAAAACGGTGAAGGAAACCGGCATGTCCTAGAACCAAAAATTCGAAGACATGTGACATCCACCAACCCGCACTGGGCCCGCGTGGTGGATTAAGGCCCATTCCCTCTCACAGAGAGGAGGCCTGTGTCCCAGCATTGGTAACATTAATAGGCTGATGATGTGAAGCAAGCTGTAGTGGCAATGGGCCGGCCATATTAGCCGTAGAACCGATGACTGTTGGGGTAGACGTGTTCTTAAGTGGAGACCGCGAACTGGTAAACGTAAGGTAGGACGCCTTCAGGCTAGGTAGAGCGACGATCTTCGCAGGTTGGCCGGTAGCAGCTGGATGACAGTTGCCGAAGATCAAAGCAAATGGCGTGCAATTGGAGAGGCCTATGTCCAGCTGTGGACTGCTATAGGTGATGATGATGAACCACGGTTCACTAATGCTGATTAGTTTTTGTTTGACAAAAAAAGACAAAGTAACATTGTATCATAGCCCTCAAAGCCAGGTGACCATTTGGAAGCGCCCTATACATATTGGACTTGTCACTCAGAATGTAACTTTTTCTGTAGTCCAAAGGCAGGGTAGCAGCTATCACCCGAAACCTCTTTAAAATCACTGTAACATATCCGATCCGCGTTGTAACTTAAACACGCTATTAATCAGAAAACTTCAACAAGCAACAAATAACTTCTGCAATAGTTCTGCTTTATTTATTTAGTACGGAGCCTTGAAACACGGCTACCATATCAAAATATTATACGCATGACGTGTCCAACAGCCTACTGCAAAAAATCCACCGTATTTTTACGATGCATCCACTAGCAAAATGAAAGGAGCTCGCTAATTTTCGCAGGGGAACATGAAAACGAGGCAAAGAGGCGCAAACATATTTATCTTAAAGTCAACATCTCCATTTTGTTCAACTCCAAATGGACCACCTTTTAGCGCCTCTGTATTTAGTCACAGAATCCTTTTAACTGGATTACAAACTTTTTTGGAAACGAAAAATCTGGTGACTATGGTCCCATGTCGGCGAAGTTTTGACATCCATCGGTGCTTAACCAACGAACTTGGCAACACCCTCGAGAACAAATACAGCAGTGCATGATAAAATTTGTCAGATTTCGGAGTTAGTAAGGAAGGTTTTAAGGTTCATTTTCGTGTGAACGAGTGCACAGTAAAGATTGTAAGGACGGTCATCTGTCATCAACGGATGTCACATTAAGCCCCGTTTTCGGACCACAAAAGATTCGGGTTCCTTTCTAATCAGTTATGTATTTATATTATACAACTCTTTACAGACATTTTTTCATCAGTTTACAATTCGTTACTGGTTTTGATTGAGTGTTGTTCTGTTGTTATATAGCTAAGCGAGCAATGGATAGGTTTTCTGACAGAGTTGTCATAGATATTTGTTAGTGCACTTCAAAATAGACGATCAATAATGCATTATTCCGGTTGAAGGTGTAAATTGACTTCAAAATGCAGTTTAATCGATGTGCGGTCTATGAGAAAGGGTTTTTTTTGTTAGATTTCGGCCCGTTTTGGTAGCACATTGTCAATAACCTTTTTGGTGGACGGTGTTTTGTATATTCTGTGCTTTTCTGCCCCATTTGGTGTATTATAAAAAAAAACATTGAATAAATCAACGACAAAGTAGATATAGATAAATAATATTTAAGTCTCTTAACTTAAAACTTCCCACTGATGTAATTATCTCTGAAACCTAATTTATACATTTACATGTAGGTAATGTGGATAATTTTCCACTCAGTAATCGGCATTTCGTTAATTTGTGATTGTTTTGTTTGTTTGTTTTCATTTGGTAATGTCGAAACATATTACGCAAGTAAATTGTCTTTGGCCTCTCACCCACAGATAACTGTTTATTGCTCTCATCAAGCAATAGACAAAATTTGACAAACTTTTATAATTTTTTTGTTTTAAATACGAGGCTTTTGGCTAATTTGTGAATTTGGTGAATGCCACTCTTTATTTTGTATTGTGCGTTTAGTTTGTGCAGAATAAACATTTTTTCTTTCTTTCTTTCTTTTTTTAGGTAATAAAAGATCAAGTTGTAATTCAGTTCCTCTACCACTGGTGAACAATAATATTACTGTTACTATGTTCTCTCATATATTACGAAGATCCTTCCTATTGCAATGATACATATTCGGTTTTTAGTTCTTCTCCACTTGTTATTATCAATCAATCTATTCTATACTATATCTATACAAATAAATAAAATTGAAGTGTCTGTATGTAGTACACGTGAAAGTATATACGGTACTAACAACAAATAAGCAATTTTTAAGATTTTTGTCTGTCTGTCTATCTGTCTGTTTGTTCCGGGTAATCCCCGAAACGGCTGGACCTATTTTGACGGGACTTTCACTGGTAGATAGCTGATGTAATAACGAGTAACATAGGCTACGTTTGATCACAAGAAAATTCATAGTTCCGGCGGGAAACTAAAAAAATAAAAAAATATTTTTTACGAGTTTGACGCGGACGAAGTCGCGGGCAACAGCTAGTATATACTATAATAATAATATTATGAAGAGGAAAGATTTTTTTGTTTGTTTGTTTGTACCGAATAGGCTCCGAAACTGCTGGACCGATTTAAAAAATCCTTTCACCAATAGAAAGCTACATTATTCCTGAGTGATATAGGATATTTTTTTATCCCGAAAACGGGTCCTGTGGGGTGGTCCACGGGAGCGTAGCCGCGGGGATCAGCTAGTCTCTTATATAGGTATATATTATATTCAATAATGTACGTGTATTTTACCTAATTTAGTATAATAACTACTAGCTTTTTATTATTAAACTAAGCACCTGCCACGTTGTCTCTTCACCGCCCTTGGTTGACTGGTAGAGAATGCCTAAGGCATTAAGAAATCTCACTCAAGTGGGATGACCTTTAAATTTAAACTACGAATTGTTCGCAGTCTCAGTAGAAAGAGTACCTACAACTTAGACAGTCAAGAGGTCAAATAACTTGGACCGACATAAATGGAAAAGCGATAACCATCCGACCACTTTTATAGTCACTTGTATGTTGTAGTCTCATAGTCTGCCGATCACATATAGTCGACCATTTCAACGCCGACAAGTCGTCTAGTAAGCCCATCTGTACCTCTCCACCGACCTGCTTACGTCTGTTACCAGTGCCTGAACAATAGACTATTACAGCCTCGATCTGATGTTTTGAAGCTCAATACTTATAGTACCTAAACAGGCGGGTCAAGTGATACTCACGAGTGGACTTGAAACTGACATAAATATAACTAGCTAATAGGCCATGAATATTGGAAACTAGGAATGAAATTTACAATATTTCAATTCCGATACTGAGTGTTCCAATATCGGAATCTCGGAATAAAAAGGAATATATTTTAGCTTATTGTGAAGCGACGAGTGATTAGCAGTGATCGGAAAATCAGGCGCCTATTTACTTAAAATTCACTTCATGCAATATTATAAGGGATTCAGCAAGCCATGTCCTTGCTGAATCCCGGATTTACAGTCCTGAGATTGCTAAAAATGTTATCAACTTATAAAACACCCCCACACACACACACAACACAACACAACACAGCTTCATAGAACCCGTTATAACATTGATATTTTCATTGATTATCGCTTAGGTTGCGGGAATCCGTTGGATGCAAGAAGCAAGGGATCGGTCAATATTGCGACACTTTTCTCTACATTATAAATTTAAATTGATATTCCATTGGTTTTGAGAGTTGTTTTACGAAATAAGTTAACCTCGTCATCGTAATCGGCAATCCAGGATTAATTTAATTTAAATAATAATTCGCAAGATGTACTGTCAAAAAAATCAATAATTGTAATAAGACTAAATGCTTAGAATGTATTCTAGTCTACTAAAAAACAATAAAATAAATAGGAATAAGCAAAAATATCATTTTAACATTTTGTTAGTTATCGCCTATGTCCCATGGATTTGGCTATTGATACTTATATACTGAATTTTTAAATCATTTATCATTAATTGTTTCAGATTCATTACTTTCAGTTCAAATTACTTTCAGATTCATCAACAAACATTTATTTTCTTTATTTTTACCCGACTGCGGGAGTGTAATGTTTTTCGAGCGTATGTATGTATGTATGCCCATTTCTATAGCACGCTCTACACTACAGCCCAAACGGCTTGACGGATTATTACATATGAGGTGTCGTTGGATTCGTCTCAATTGTGGGAGTGACTTAGGCTATCTATATATTTTTTTAACTTTAAAGAAAATTGTAACACCCCCTTTTTTAACGAGGTGGGCGCCATCCCACCCCCTTTTTTTGAATTTTCTTTTTCGTTAACATTACAATATGGGTATCAAATGAAAGCTACTAAATAGATCATTCCAAAAATATGTCGCAGGGATATGATGAAAACAGGGAATTGATCAAATCTCTAAGCAAAATTGGTTCAGTGAAATGACAAAAATAACTTTTCTGTAGTAATTTAAAGGTTTATTTTGTACGTTGAATTAGTATTTGTGTGGCAGAGCCGACGGAGCCCCGCTGCGCGGGGCTCCTATTTCTGTATGCAGGGTCTAAAGTAACCTAACACGAAGGAGATGACGGGAGCTGAGTTCGCTCGCTTTGCTCGCTCACTTCAGCTCCCGTCATCCCCTTCGAACCTAACCTGTCCGTGTCGGGGTGCCCTAAGCTCCCGAGCTCGCTACGCTCGCTCTTAGAGAGATTTGATCAATTCCCTGTTTTCATCATATCCCTGCGATATATATATCATAACACTTTTATGTTACTATTTTGGCACAAATTCAAGAACTAAAAGGTCTGAATATGAGGTGCTGCAGGCGGGGACAAACAAAAATTATAGAAAACTTACCAAAACTTCGTTTGTCACCGCTGGCAGCACCTCATAATTTCAGGTTTCCTCAAAATTAATTATAATTAGAATAAGAGAATAATGATGATTTATTACTCTAGGTACTGTGGTTGATTGGAAAAGAATGCCCCAGGCATTAAGTGTGCCTATATACCTGTATGTTGCAAGAAGTTTTAATAAATAAATAAATATTACGTTAGAGGTATGCGTATTGAATAAAAATAGGATGTTTTATGCAAACATAACATTTAATAACAGTAAAGTAAATATTAATAGTATAGCATTGCGGTGATCTTTGCTAGTTCCTAAGTAGTACGTACCGACGACGCTCAAGAACTCGATGCGTTTGATAGTTTTAAAAGAAGCACACCTCAGGTTTAAATTGAGGTAGTAGAGTTGCATTGTGGACATGGCTGCGGATTAGTACCAAGAAGTAGCATTCGTGGGAGCCGAGGCGGTTGTCCTGGTCGCCGCTGGTTCCCAAGTAGTACCATTGGTTACGTTTGTAGGAGGAGCCCAGGTGGTCGACGGGATCAGTGGTTCCAAAGTAGTGCCGTTGGTAACTTTTGTAGTAGGAGCCCAAGTGGTCGACGGGATCAGTGGTTCCAAAGTAGTGCCGTTGGTAACTTTTGTAGTAGGAGCCCAGGTGGTCGACGGGATCAGTGGTTTCAAAGTAGTGCCATTGGTTACTTTTGTAGTAGGAGCCCAAGTGGTCGACGGGATCAGTGGTTCCAAAGTAGTGCCATTGGTATCTTTTGTAGTAGGAGCCCAAGTGGTCGACGGGATCAGTGGTTCCAAAGTAGTGCCATTGGTTACTTTTGTAGTAGGAGCCCAAGTGGTCGACGGGATCAGTGGTTCCAAAGTAGTGCCGTTGGTAACTTTTGTAGTAGGAGCCCAGGTGGTCGACGGGATCAGTGGTTTCAAAGTAGTGCCATTGGTTACTTTTGTAGTAGGAGCCCAAGTGGTCGACGGGATCAGTGGTTCCAAAGTAGTGCCGTTGGTAACTTTTGTAGTAGGAGCCCAGGTGGTCGACGGGATCAGTGGTTCCAAAGTAGTGCCGTTGGTAACTTTTGTAGTAGGAGCCCAGGTAGTCGACGGGATCAGTGGTTCCAAAGTAGTGCCGTTGGTAACTTTTGTAGTAGGAGCCCAGGTGGTCGACGGGATCAGTGGTTCCAAAGTAGTGCCGTTGGTTACTTTTGTAGTAGGAGCCCAGGTGGTCGACGGGATCAGTGGTTCCAAAGTAGTACCATTGGTTACTTTTGTAGTAGGAGCCCAGGTGGTTGACGGGATGAATGGTTCCAAAGTAGTGCCGTTGGTTACTTTTGTAGTAGGAGCCCAAGTGGTCGACGGGATCAGTGTTTCCAAAGTAGTGCCGTTGGTAACTTTTGTAGTAGGAGCCCAGGTGGTCGACGGGATCAGTGGTTCCAAAGTAGTGCCGTTGGTTACTTTTGTAGTAGGAGCCCAAGTGGTCGACGGGATCAGTGGTTCCAAAGTAGTGCCATTGGTTACTTTTGTAGTAGGAGCCCAAGTGGTCGACGGGATCAGTGATTCCAAAGTAGTGCCGTTGGTAACTTTTGTAGTAGGAGCCCAGGTGGTCGACGGGATCAGTGGTTTCAAAGTAGTGCCATTGGTTACTTTTGTAGTAGGAGCCCAAGTGGTCGACGGGATCAGTGGTTCCAAAGTAGTGCCGTTGGTAACTTTTGTAGTAGGAGCCCAAGTGGTCGACGGGATCAGTGGTTCCAAAGTAGTGCCGTTGGTAACTTTTGTAGTAGGAGCCCAGGTGGTCGACGGGATCAGTGGTTCCAAAGTAGTGCCGTTGGTAACTTTTGTAGTAGGAGCCCAGGTGGTCGACGGGATCAGTGGTTCCAAAGTAGTGCCGTTGGTTACTTTTGTAGTAGGAGCCCAGGTGGTTGACGGGATCAATGGTTCCAAAGTAGTGCCGTTGGTAACTTTTGTAGTAGGAGCCCAGGTGGTCGACGGGATCAGTGGTTTCAAAGTAGTGCCATTGGTTACTTTTGTAGTAGGAGCCCAAGTGGTCGACGGGATCAGTGGTTCCAAAGTAGTGCCATTGGTATCTTTTGTAGTAGGAGCCCAAGTGGTCGACGGGATCAGTGGTTCCAAAGTAGTGCCATTGGTTACTTTTGTAGTAGTAGCCCAAGTGGTCGACGGGATCAGTGGTTCCAAAGTAGTGCCGTTGGTAACTTTTGTAGTAGGAGCCCAGGTGGTCGACGGGATCAGTGGTTTCAAAGTAGTGCCATTGGTTACTTTTGTAGTAGGAGCCCAAGTGGTCGACGGGATCAGTGGTTCCAAAGTAGTGCCGTTGGTAACTTTTGTAGTAGGAGCCCAGGTGGTCGACGGGATCAGTGGTTCCAAAGTAGTGCCGTTGGTAACTTTTGTAGTAGGAGCCCAGGTAGTCGACGGGATCAGTGGTTCCAAAGTAGTGCCGTTGGTAACTTTTGTAGTAGGAGCCCAGGTGGTCGTCGGGATCAGTGGTTCCAAAGTAGTGCCGTTGGTTACTTTTGTAGTAGGAGCCCAGGTGGTTGATGGGATCAATGGTTCCAAAGTAGTGCCGTTGGTTACTTTTGTAGTAGGAGCCCAGGTGGTCGACGGGATCAGTGGTTCCAAAGTAGTACCATTGGTTACTTTTGTAGTAGGAGCCCAGGTGGTTGACGGGATGAATGGTTCCAAAGTAGTGCCGTTGGTTACTTTTGTAGTAGGAGCCCAAGTGGTCGACGGGATCAGTGTTTCCAAAGTAGTGCCGTTGGTAACTTTTGTAGTAGGAGCCCAGGTGGTCGACGGGATCAGTGGTTCCAAAGTAGTGCCGTTGGTTACTTTTGTAGTAGGAGCCCAAGTGGTCGACGGGATCAGTGGTTCCAAAGTAGTGCCATTGGTTACTTTTGTAGTAGGAGCCCAAGTGGTCGACGGGATCAGTGATTCCAAAGTAGTGCCGTTGGTAACTTTTGTAGTAGGAGCCCAGGTGGTCGACGGGATCAGTGGTTTCAAAGGAGTGCCATTGGTTACTTTTGTAGTAGGAGCACAAGTGGTCGACGGGATCAGTGGTTCCAAAGTAGTGCCGTTGGTAACTTTTGTAGTAGGAGCCCAAGTGGTCGACGGGATCAGTGGTTCCAAAGTAGTGCCGTTGGTAACTTTTGTAGTAGGAGCCCAGGTGGTCGACGGGATCAGTGGTTCCAAAGTAGTGCCGTTGGTAACTTTTGTAGTAGGAGCCCAGGTGGTCGACGGGATCAGTGGTTCCAAAGTAGTGCCGTTGGTTACTTTTGTAGTAGGAGCCCAGGTGGTTGACGGGATCAATGGTTCCAAAGTAGTGCCGTTGGTTACTTTTGTAGTAGGAGCCCAGGTGGTCGACGGGATCAGTGGTTCCAAAGTAGTACCATTGGTTACTTTTGTAGTAGGAGCCCAGGTGGTTGACGGGATCAATGGTTCCAAACCAGTCACACGCGCTCGTGAGATATCCCGCGGGTGAAATCTGCAAACAATACAACATGAATAAATATTTTACTTCGAAAAGAGAAAAAAGTGGCATACTTCGCGTAATGGAGAACCGAGTCATGTAGAACGGGAGCAATTTCATGTGGTTGATGTGAGTCAGGTAAGCAGGACGTCCGAACCCATCATCACAGAGCATGTAAACTAACTACAATAAAGCTACGATAAACTACGATAAGCTAACTAACTACGATAAATACAATAAAGCTCTATGGCACTGGAAGTTTGCTGTTAGGGAACCCAATTATGGGTTAAGCTAGCCTTTGTACTTAAGCTCACCGATTGTATTTGTATCTGTTTAGATTTCAATTTGTCTATCTATCCATACCTGTCTTACTTCTTACTAATCCTACTATCACACTTAACATTATAAAGACGAAAGTCTGTGAGTGTGTATGTTTGTTACTTCTTCACGCTCAAATAGCTGGACGGATCTGGATGAAATTTGGCACAGAGATAGATTGTAGCCTGGAATAGCACATAGGATAATACCGGGAATATGTTCCCTTGGGAACATTTTCGACTTACACGCGGGCGAAGCCGCTGGCAGAAGCTAGTACTATTATTAACTTGAAACTTTGTGAGGATGGATGGATTGATGGATGTTTGTTACTCTTTCACGAAAAAACTACTGAACGGATGTTGATGAAACTTCACAGACAGAAATATAGCTTATTTATACATTAGAATAACACACAGGCTATAATTTATAAAGATATTGGGAGAAGTACTAATACCAGATGGGTGGAGCCGCGGGCGGCAGCTAGTATCACACTAATAATATTATAAAGGCGAAAGTTTGTGAGTGTGAGTGTGTTTGTTACTTCTTCACGCTAAAACGGCTGGACGGATCTGGATGGAATTTGGCACAGAGATAGATTGTAGTCGGGAATAGCACATAGGGTCTTTATCCCGGGCATATGTTCCCTCGGGATAATTTTCGGCTTTCACGCGGGGGAACCGCTGGCAGAAGCTAGTATATTATATACTCACACACACATACACAGAGAGCAGTGGTGGCCCAGTGGTATCGGCCGCGACTTACAAGTTGTAGGTCGTGGGTTCGAACCCAGGCAGGCGCTTTACTTTGTGTAAATTATTTCATCACCACTGCTCTCAAAAACGGTGAAGGAAAACATCGTGAGGAAGCCGGCATGTCCTAGAACCAAAAATTCGAAGACATGTGACATCCACCAACCCGCACTGGGCCCGCGTGGTGGATAACGGCCCATTCCCTCTCACAGAGTGGAGGCCTTTGACCCAGCAGTGGCACACACACATTCACAAACTTTAGCCTTTATAATATTTGTTTGATGCGAAAGTAGCTTTGTTACCTTTTCACGCTTAAACCACTGAACCGATTTAGATTAAAATGAGACCCTGGGAAGGACATAGGAATTTTATCCTGGTAGTGAGTTCCCTTGGGATGATAAAACAAAGGTGAAGCCGCGGGCAGAAGCTAGTAGAGTATAAATGAAATGAAGCTCTTGAGAATTACAAGCACTCATTAAGCAGCTGAATTCTAGCTGATTACACCAAGACAAAGTTCTTAAGGGCTGATGATATCGATCCTTTGCCAAATTAGAACTTACTTCAAGTTTTCATCGTAGGTCTGGTCAGCGACAACACTGATTAGAAGACAGCACCACACAAGAAACTTGTTCATAGTTGAGTAGTTGAGCGAGCGAGCGACGAGCACTGTGCCGGGCAGAGGGGCTGTCCACTAGATATACTGCTGCAAGGACCGCCCTTTTGATAAGCCCTGCTATGTGCTACAGCAAGTTATCAATTCGATGCCTCCGCGGAGATAACGTTGTAAGCTTGGTCGTTGTGGCGTGATCTTACTTACTGGCTTAGTCACGTGGATTAAAAAAAAAAGGGAAATCATGATGAATTTCGCAAAAATCCTTGAAGGGTATAAAGTTGAAGAAGGCTAAAAGGAAGGAAAAGTACCTGTGAATTCCAAAAGTACCCGCACATGCTCATTATGCAGCGGAAATCATTCGCTTTATTCGTGTACTAAGTTTTTGGATTTAAACGTTAAAGAGAGATTAGAATTCGTTAATAATAAAAGGTTATGTGTTAATTGTTTACGAGCTGGACATTTCGCTTTAGATTGTTATTTTGGTCCGTGTAAACAATGCAGTAGAAAACACAACAGTTTATTGCACAGTAAAAATAATGATAAAGTAGAAAACGCATTAGTATCAGTCGTGGAGTGCCAACCGGATTCTAACCGCACTCGTCGGTAGTGTTACATACAGCCGAACCGACACGCAACGAGAATGCGAACAATAGTTTGTATACGCAAACAGTACCCTTAATATCGACTCAGAGTTACACTATTTTTCATAAGTGTATAAAAAGGTATGTCAAAGTCAAAGCGTTTATTGCGAACTAAGTGTATAATGTTGGTGTTATGTTATTACTTTGACTTAATTCAATAATAGACTGCGTGATTAGACCTGTCATACTGTATGGATCGGAATGTTGGGCTGTGAAAAAGATGGATGAAAGGAGATTGCATGTAGCAGAGATGAGAATGTTGGGATGGATGTGCTGCGTGACGAGATTGGATAAAGTGAGAAATGAGTATATTAGAGGCAGTTTGAAAGCGGCGCCAGTGACAGAAAAGTTGAAAGAAAACCGTTTGTCCTGGTATGGTCATGTGATGAGGAGGGATGAAACGCATGTTACTAAAAGAGTTATGAATATAAATGGATGGATGGAGAGGGAGAGGAAGGCCAAAGAAAAGATTGATGGACTGTGTGAGGAATTAAAGAAAAGGGAGTCAGTAATAACGTGACGGGGGACAGGACGGTATGGAAGAAGCAAACGTGTTGCGCCGATCCCAAGTAACATGGGATAAGGTCAGGAAGATGATGATGATGAGACTGCATCAATGCTACTGACGTGAAACAGTTGTAGATGGAGCGCCTTTGGCCGCCTGAATATAGTACTCAAAAGTCTTTTATCAGGCAGGAACAAGGTGCACGCCTTCAACGGCTGGGTCATGCCAGATTTGTTGTACTCTTTTGAAATGCTCAAATGGACGCAGACGAAACTTACTGCCCTGGATAGGAAGGTCCGCACACTACTTACCGCAAATAATAGCAATTACACTATTGTTTATAAAATAAGAAATTCAGATCTAAAGATACACGCAAGAACAAAGGGTTTTTATTCGGAATAGGCTCGCGCTTGACCACTATCTCACCTGATGGTAAGCGATGATGTGGTCGACGGTGAAGCATGCTTTCCTAGAAGTAACCTATTCACCCTTGACTTAAAGACCCCTAGATTGTAGTTATCGGAAAACACAGACTCCGGTAGGGAATTCCACTCCTTAGCTGTACGCTAAAGTATTCTCAAAACGTTTAGTGCGTATGGGTGGGATGTCCACCATGTACCGATGGCGCATCGCCGTACGTCTGGTAGTTCGATGATGAAACGGGCTGGGCGGAATTAGATCATGCAATTCCATCGCACACTCCCCGAAATGTAACCAATAAAAAATCGACAAGCTGGCCACTCGGCGACGATGTTCAAGGGTCTGGAGCTTTGACTTAACCAGTGCCTCATTGCCGATGAGCCTCTTGGCCCGCTTTTCAATTCACTCTAGTGCATCAAGCTGGTATTTGTAGATCCATCCCAGAGATGAGAACAGTACTCCATGCATGATCGAACTTGCGCTTGATACAAGCTGAGCTGCTGTTCTGGCGTGAAGTACCTTCTAACCTTTGCAAGGATCCCCAGCTTTTTGGCAGCCAGCTGAGCCTTTGCCTCAATGTATGCGCCAAAATTGAGAGTCGATGTCAACGTGACGCCAAGAAGCTCAAGATGGACAGTTATTGGCACGGTCACATCTCGGAAAGTTGGAGCCTGGTGAAATTGGCTCTTTGAAGAAACTGTCATAATATTAATAATTTTAAATAGTTCCCTAAGAGATTCTCGGTGACTTAACTTATATATGGCTCTGACAACTCTTTGCACTATAAATATGGGTCAATGTTAGCCGCTCGACCCCACAGCAAAATACCGTATTACATAATGCTGTGAAAGTAACTACAATAGACCAAATGCGCGGTTTCTACATCCGTTAACTGTCTTATCTTTAAATAGATAGATAAATAATTTATTTAGTGCACACAAAAGACACAGCACAACACACAAAATCTTAATTAAATTAATACAGTTTACATGTATGTTTAAAAACAAGGTGCCAACATAAAACAAAAAAAACCGGCCAAGTGCGAGTCGGACTCGCGCACTAAGGGCGGAACCCTTCGTGCGCGAGTCCGACTCGCACTTGTCCGGTTTTTTTACCATTATCGCAAAACACTGCAGAAAAATCACGTTTGTTGTATGGGAGCCCTACTTAAATATTTATTTTATTCTGTTTTTAGTATTTGTTGTTATAGCGGCAACAGAAATACATCATCTCTGAAAATTTCAACTGTGTAGCTTTCACGGTTCATAAGATACAGCCTGGTGACAGACAGACAGACAGACAGACGGAACGCGAAGTCTCAGTAATAGGGTCCCATTGGGTACGGAACCCTAAAAAGGAAACCATACCTACAGAAATAAAAGTAAAAGTGACACCGGTAACTTTAAGTATGACAATCAAAACACAGTGCGGTGTTCGTCTCAAGGTTGCACTAAATGGAAGTCCAGTTCAGCACGTGTCAGGCAAATATACCTGACGCTGATATTCTGCTGGATCCCTGTAGTGACATATGGTCGCTAAGCAGACGTGATATGTTGCAATGGTTATCTTCCTAACAGCTTAAGCGGCTGAGCTTAGCCGACCCGCAAGAGATGTTATGTGAGGACCCCATTGCAAATTGTCGTCTAGAGTGATTCCTAGTATGTATAAATTTGACTTAGTGTTATCAATTGGTATTAAACAGTTACCATGATACTGATTGTAATCGTGTAGTGATTGTATGACTTTGATATAATCGATAAAGGTCCGCGGCGCGGGGCGCGTGACCAGCGTAACATGCGCTCTGTGCTCGGCTGGCCACCTCGTCTCGGGGTATCGTTCGATTATACTGGGCGGATTATCAGCGAGTGCAGATTTACTGATATCCGGTTCTAGTTGATAACTATTATGTCAGATTTATTAATTAAGGAACATGGCGTCATTTATTGTCCTATTTTCCCAAGTTTAGTTCCGTGAAGACAATTTCTACTCGATATCGTATCATCTTTAGATAATGAATGATAAAATGTTAATGATTGTGCCTAGTTCGCTGATTCGTTGTGTTCGTTCCATAATTTATTTAAATATGTCACCTATGTCAATCTCAAGTTGCAGGTAGGTCAGGAAAGTGGAGATGTGTATGATGTGATAATGTTAACATCTAAACAGAACTGGATGACGGGAAGAAAGAATACAGGATCTTTGAAGACAGCGCAAGTTCGGTCCAACCTCTTATGATCCACGCATAACGGTCTACAGAAATAAAGCATAGTTCTCACAAGCATCTAATACCAACGTTTGCCAGCATAGCTGATGCTACAACTGACAGAAACATGGACTAGACCACCGCGAGCACTGGTGGGATGGACAGGATACCCTTGCCGAAGAAACGATGCTCGGTTAGCCCCTGGCATAGTTGATGTTCCCTGTTCATGCTAGTCAGGCGACGATGCGCGACACGATTGCTTCGACAACGCGCGGAGTTGAGAATCCTGTTTCAAATTGATTAAGATCTTCATCAAGAACATCTCGGGGTATTCCAACCGCTGATAACACTATATTTAGGCACACGAGGCTGTTGATATACGGACGTGAATCAAACTACCATTGTTTCGGTTCTTAATCACAGGTAATTAATTGATAACATTTCAGAGATCCGTGTCGACGTATCTCTCAAATCCTCATTGAGACCGCTGACAACGTAGTGTATTTTTTTATGTAGTAAGAAGTACCTACGGGTACTACCGGCTCGTGATACACATTCAAGTTCCCTCCCACATTCACTCACACTGCATTTTTTTTACACAAATAAATATATAAATAAATTTCTCATTCAGAATATAAAAGTACCTACCTACGTGGTAATTGAGAAGAGATTTCGGGATGATAACCGATATTAAAGGTTGCTGAATACGTAATGTGTTTCTTTTCCGAACTGAACGGAATGAAAGTTCGTTTCATACAAAATTCCAAGGGACGCCAAGTCGTCGCCATCCCGACCGTGCACCTGTGACGTATACTTATTCGTATACATTTTGTATGAAAATCAAACGATATTTACCCGGCTGCAAGGAAAGGGTTATGTTTTTCGCGCGTGTCTTGTATGTATGTATGTTTGTATGTAATTTTCTTGATTACCTCGTATCGTTCAAAACACTTGCCGAATTTTTATAATTAAGACATCGTTAGATAGATCTTGGCCGCCCAAGTGGTCGAAGTGTGAGATAAGAGCCATTAAAAAAAAGAAACACGGCGGCTTTTGGGCGCCATATTGTAGGGGTTGCAATTTTTTTGTACCCATCGACTGGGGTATCAAAATGAAGGGTTTTAGAGGTGATTACAAAAATATATACCACTTTTATGTTAAAACGTCATTCGAAAAAAAAAGTCTAACTAAAAAGTTGTCAACAAAAAAAGTTAATAAAATCAAAAAACCCGACTGCTTAAAAAGCTCACTAAAAAGACGTAAACAAGAAGAAAATCTTGCTGTGCAGTCGGGAGATACATCTGGTTTTGGTCAGCCAGCTCGCGAATATGTATCCTCCGACTGCACAGGCAAGATTTTCTTCCGTTCTTCTTTTAGGGTTCCGTACCCAAAGGGTGAAGACCCTATTACTAAGACTCCGCGGTCCGTCTGTCTATCTGTCTGTCTGTCACCAGGCTGTATCTCATAGAAAGTTGATATTTTCACAGATGCGATGTATTTCTGTTGCCGCTATAACAACAAATACTGAAAACAGAATAAAATAAATATTTAAGCAGGGCTCCCATACAACAAACGTGATTTTTTTGTCGTTTTTTGCGATAATGGTACGGAACCCTTCGTGTGCGAGTCCGACTCGCATTTGGCCGGTTTTTTATTCTAAGTTTTTTTCAGTCCATCCAAAGGTTGTCTGGTAGATATCGCTGTCAGCGATAAGACCACCTTTGTACCCGTATAAATAATAAAAATAAGTTTTTCTTGTAAATGTGTATGATTTTATGGTGTACAATAAAGTATATTCTATTCTATTCTAGAGCGCGGGCGCGGGCGTGGATGATTGGACATCCATGATATAAGAGCCTTGCCAACCCATCCGTGCCTTGAACAACACGGTTAGTAAGACGTTGGCTGACATTTGCAGGTATTTGACAGTCGTTGACGCATTAAGGTAGCCAGAACCAGTATTGCCGATGGGTATCGTGTTACCTAGTTACTGTGTGGAGGTCACATAGGCAGTCGTTACTGATACTCAACGAAATCCGGTTAAACTAGAAACCAACCCCAACAGGAGGAGGGTTCACATCGGCGTCGGGTTAAAGATGAAGTGCCTGGGACTCGTCCTCGACAGCCGGTGGAATTTCGTGGAGCATTTCCGACGTTTGACGCCCAGACTGGAGCGGGCTGGGGCTGCTCTCAAGTGACTCCTGCCCAATCTAGGGGATCCAAACGCCTCCTCGCTCTACGGCGCACTGATGTGGGCGGGTTCCCTGAGGTGGTGACCAGCCCGCTCGTTGAACGCGTCCCAAAGGGTCATGGGCTGGTCCGGGGATACCGCACGGTCTCCGGTGAGGCGGCGGGCCTCCTTGCCGGATTGCCGCCATGGGATCTGGTGGCAAAAGTCCTCCCGCACATTTGGGAGTGGTGCGAGGAGGCGAAACGCCGGGGCATAATTCCGCTGCCGCGACAAATCGCAGCCCGGCGGACAGAGCTCCGGCAGAATCTCATGGCGACATGGAGAGATTGACTCTCGCAATCCAGTGCTGGGCACGCCACAATTGCGGCGATAATTCCCCTCTTTGAGGAGTGGCTTGAAAGGCGCCACGGTGTCCTCACCTTCCGCCTGACGCAGGTCCTCACAGGACATGGCTGTTTCGGGAGGTTTCTGTTCTGGATAAGGCGGGAGCAAACGCTTGGGTGTCACCATTGTGTGGATCGCCCGGAGGACACGGTGGAGCATACGGTGGAGGTCTGCCCCGCTTGGGCAGGGCACCGCCGTTTCCTCGTGGAGGCGATCAGCGGTGGCAACCTCCCGCGTCTGGCCCTGGTTCAGGCCATGGTACGGAGCGAGACGGCATGGGAAGCTGTCACCTCCTTCTGCGAAGCAGTAATGCTCGCGAAGGATCAGTCGGAACGCGTGAGGGAGACGCAACGGAGACTCCCTCGTGCCCCTAGCCACCGCAGGAGACGCCCTGAGCGTCGGGAGTCGCAAGCCGATCCCCGGCCACCGTAGGCGCGGGCTTGCTTGACGGCAAGTAATGGTTAGCTCACCGTCCGATAAGGACCAGGCCCGAGTCGACGGCGCGTAGTGTTCCACGCGCGCCTCAAAGAGATATCAGCAAAAAAGCGGGGCCCGCTAGGGCCGATGTCTGTTTGGGTCGCGGATAAATTTGAATTGTGTAATCGGATTAATTATGACTGATGAGTCAATTACAGGATGAGTGCACAATATTCTGTACTTAGCGTCTTTCGACGATCTCTTTCAAAATCTCAACGGACCTTTCAACGTAAGACCTTTTAACCTTTCGTTCGTTCAATAAATAAGTGAAAGTTAACTTTAGTATTGCATTATTGTTCTCATTTATATGAAATGTAAATTGTTCATCGGATGGGTGATCTGCCGCGCGCTCTTGTTCCTTCCACTCTAATCAATAGACTCGTTGCTTCCTCTTATGTACCTCAACCACATATTGAACTGGAACCTCTCAAATGTTTGTGTGAGTATTCACCATGCATGCATGGTAACACTGTCGTGCAATTGTACCGACCGTTCCATCCAGTTCAGCAGCTGCCATGCTCCTTATGACAGCTGCTGAACTGGATGTTGGGTAAGTAAGCGTTTTTCTGCAAATAGTTGCAATGCCATGGAAGAGATGACAGAGGTTTGTACCCATTTATCTGCTACATGGCTGTTTATGGTTTTGAATTCTGATCGCACGGTTCACTGTGTAGAGTGCTAACGCCAATCACCAAAATTATATCATTAATCAATCAGATATTAGAGATACCTAATTAGGTCCGCATATAGAATCACTAATTATTATTATCATTGTAAACAAGCAAGACAAGTATTACGTGCACGTTATCTGTGATAGATAACCGATGGTCCGATGTCCGATGGTCCGATTAGAAGCGGAACAGGACAGGGGCCGTGCTAGAACGTGTCAACAACATCATGATTCAGCTGTGAAAACATATTCGCGAGCTGGCTGACTAAAACCAGATGTATCCTCCGACTGCACAGCGTGATTTCCTTCTTGTTTACGTATTTTTAGTTCGCTTCTTAAGCAGTCGGGTTATATGTGTCTTAGAACGCTACATAGGAACAAACATACATTCATACATAGACTTTATCAGTCTATGTATGTATGTTACACATTACCCTCCTTCGGCAGTCGGGTAAAAAGGGATAGTGCTCTTCGTTCTGAATAGCTCCGTCTCTCTCTCTCTCTCACAGTGGAACCATGATAGTTTAGACACGTCATATTAATATCCCCTGTATCCCAGGATCGCTCCGCACTACATCCGCCTGCAATGCGGACACCTTCTTACTTGTCACTAGATTATTTCGAGTCATCAGTCAACCCTACTTTTAATTAGGTCTTTATGAAGAGGCATCATTCCTACTCGTTGGATTTATTTAGCCGTACGTGATAAAAATGTAATGCATGCACGATAAATATAACAGAAGTGTGGACGTGTATGTGTTTGTGTAGGTAAGGATGAGGGTCTAATAGACGTAACAAAAACTTAAAAAATCGTTTATTTTTGATAAAATATATGCTCGACCCAGCTCGACCAGTGAACGTTGTGTTGTGTTAGTTGTTGCAACTGTTACAAATAGTTATATAACATATTGTAATGTTATGATGGGTGATGACGGTATCACGACTGAACTCCTGAAGGCGGGTGGGAAACCGGTCCTTAGGGCCCTTCAGAAACTGTTTGGTTGCGTCATACTTGAGGGCAAAACGCCACAGGCATGCAGGGGTGTGGTCGTCCTCTTCTTCAAGAAGGGCGACAAAGCACGGCTGAAGAACTATACTCGTAGGCCCATCTCACTTCTTAGCCATGTCTACAAGTTGTTTTCAAGAGTGATAGAATCATCACGCGCGTAGGTTTGACGATTTCCAGCCTTTTGGACAAGCCGGAGTCTGAAAAGGCTGCATACATACGCTGCGGTAGGTTAAACAGAAGACTGAAGAGTATAACCTGCCTCTCTGTTTATGGACTACAAGAAAACCTTCGATTTGATCGAGACTTGGGCTGTACTGCAGTCTCTCCAACGGTGCCAGATTGACTACTGGTACATTATGAGGTGTTGAAGTGTTTGTACAAAAACACCACCATGTCAGTCCGTCTTCAGGATCAAACCTCGAAACCAATCCTTCTCCAGCGCGGCGTGAGACCGGGAGGCGTCATTTCTTCGAAACTGTTCACTGCTGCGCTGGAGATTGTCTTCAAGGTTCTGGACTGGAGGGAGCTCGGCATCAACGTTAATGGCGAGTACATCACTCACCTTCGGTTTGCCGACGACATAGTGATCATGACTGAGACCATGGAGAGCCTCAGGACAAAATCAAGGTCATATTGAATGCCCATGTAACACCCACTCCTACCAAGGTCGGAGACTCTACAGTCGAAGTTGTAGACGAATATGTCTACCTCGGACAAATGGTCCAGTTGGGTAGGTCTAACTTCGAGAAAGAGGTCAACCATTGAAGCCGAAACGGCTGGGCGGCGTTCGGGAAGTTGCGTGGTAGACAAAAGTCTGTAACCAGTGAGTGTTGCCAGTGATCACCTATGGGACCGAGACGTGGTCGCTCACAATGGGCCTTATCAGAAGGTTTAAAGTCACCCAAAGGGCAATGGAGAGGGCTATGCTCGGCGGTTTTCTTGCGTGATCATGTCAGAAATGAAGATATCCGCAGGAGAACCAAAGTTACCGATGTAGCCAGAGGAATTTTCAAACTTAAATGACAGTGGACAGGGCACATTGCTCGCAGGACGGATGGCTGATATTTTTAGCAGTCGGTTGTTTTGTTTTTATAAGAATTTGTTTCGCATTGTCCTTATTTCAGAAAGACATACCTTTAGCATTATTTCTTGGCAATAAATGTCAAATTTAGGTGACTTGATTAGAGATAGACACAATAGAAAATCCCACCATGTCGTGGCATAGATGTGTTTTTTTTATTGTACTTAATCCAAACAATTAACAAAAAATAAGGTGCGATATCTAACGAATTCTGATATTGAGATCTAATATCGGCAATCAATTACGGAATTGAAAACTTCCGATATTACATGCCCTACTAGATAACGCAAGTACCTCCCTGTATGAAAAAAAATCCGATGAATGAAAATGTGTCCATTGTCTCGGCCAACTTTTTATAGAGTTTTTACAGCTCTTTATTTTTATTTAACGACTCCTCCACCTCCGACTTCAAAAAGCCGGAGGATCTCAATTCGATTAAATATATGTTTTCGTATGTTTGTTACGCGATTACTTCGCCAATTATGAACCGATATTGAGGTTCTTTTTTAAATTAGAAAGCTGGTGCTGCTCATGTGGTCCCATTTAAATTTGGTCAAGATTTGACGAGTAGTTTTTAAGTTATCCTTAATAATACGTATTTTCATGGTAATGTATACATAATAACGTACCAAAACTACATAGCGAAAAATAAAAATACAGGCTCGCGTTTGACACCTATCTCACCTGATGGTAAGCGATGATGTGGGCGACGGTGAAGCACGCTTGCCTAGTAACCTATAAGTAATTAAGGCATAATTAAACATTTTTCTAGATTTCGGTTGATGACTGAGGCCGATTTCGTATAAATGAACCAGCCCAAAGTGAGTGCATTGCTTTTACTGTTCCTTCCTTTTGGAAAGGCGAAGTACCGGTTAACCGGGGTTACATTGCGATCTGGGATAACATTGATGATAACTTATTTTTTTTAGATTTTTAAAGCTAACTCTGTGAAAACGGAACGCACCTCAATTTCCTTTTTTAAATTAGCAAAACTGACATGTCAGCCATGTTTTGCATCAACTTCAGTGCAAGAATAAGTTTACTTGTTGCAGAAAAAATATTTTGAATTGTAGAGTGTGAATTCATTAAAAATACATTTTAAATTGGGGTTACTTTATATTGCAATGAAAAAACAATGGGTATCAAAGTAACCCCATTTTCATTTTAGCGTTCATAGGCTCGTTTATTTTTTATTTTCTCCCAAACTATGGAAGTAAAAAAATTTGTATTTGGGATTATAATTTCTTTTGAGAAGTCGCCAATACTGCATTTTATTCATATTTTTCAAAATATAATTGAACTAGTTATCATCATCTGCCTAGCCTTTTTCCCAATTATTGTTGGGTCGGCTTCCAGTCTTACCGGATTCAGCTGAGTACCAGCCCAAGTAACACATAAGCAAGATAAAAGTACACATTTTGCATATTATACAGTTCAAAGATGAATATAGTTTGTATAAGAGCTTTGGGAATAGCCAAATGCTGGATTAGATTGAGTTCGGACCCATAAAATTCTTAACGCTTAATAAATTCTGTATTTCTGTCCTTACCTTCTTAACGCTTAATAACCAATCACCGTAGGATTATTATACAGACGTTATTTAGCATTACGCGTTTCAGGTTGCTTAAAGCTGAAAAACAGCCCCGTCGGTAGCATTTGTCTGAATATCCATAATCTGTATTGCTATTATAAAAGCATTACTAAGCTATTAGCGCTTGAAACAGCTCAATGCTGAATAAAGTATCACCTTCTGAATAATATTGTTACATAATTCTATTAAACAGCTTGATACTGAATAATTGCTTTTATTTTATCTTCAAACTGGATAAGATTCTATGTTTTACTAATTATTCAGCTGCTGAATAAATAATATTATTTATGTTTTTATTAAGCTTTGTCCTGTTTAATAGAGAGTTTGAAACTAACTTATTCAAATTAAAGACCATATGTATGTTGTTATAGCGCTCATAGCTTAATACCAGCTTAATTAAAATATTATTCACCGTATTTATTTTTTGCGTTATTTAATATGAATCAAAAATCGTGGAAAAACGTAAGAGAACTGGTTACATCAAAAGAAAATTGTTAAAAGAATATTTAAATATCAGCAATAGTAATTGTCCAAGTGTTTCTGGTCGTCAAAAGATTTATGAAAATAGTTTGAACAAAACTGAACCCGGTCCCAGCCAGCATGCGTGGTTGCCGTGCAATGAAGAGGGTTCCGTCCCCCAAAAAGTCAAACAGCATTGCGATTCACACAAGATGAGAATGCATCTGATGGCAGTGTACAGATATCGAAGAAGAACAATGTAGATACATGAAAAATTTGATATTTCGAGAAAAATTTGAAAATGGGCTTTCGAAAAAAGATCACACAAGTAGCACTAAAGGATTTGGCAGAAATATTAAATCAAAGATTCCCAGACATTTTACCTAATGATCCAAGGACAATTTTAAATACACCGAGACAAGTCCACATAAAGTCTATTGAGCAAGGTGAATACTGGCACAATGGCGTCATTGAGACACTTAAAAAATATTGATTAACACAAACATTTTGCCAGAAAACATATCACTGAATATAAACATGGAAGGTCATCCAATTTTAAATAGTCCCTTTAGAAAGAATTTCGGCCAATTTTAATAGAAAAAGAAATGATCATTTTATTAGCAGAAGGTATTACAGTACAAGAAAATAAAATTTACGTTGTGATAAGATATTTTATTTGCGACTCTTAATTCTCCAACATGCACATAAATTTCTTCAAGTTTTTTCATGATTTTGTCTTGACTCTCCATAATATGTTGTGGTTTCGCGTATATATTCTTGATTCCTTCTAGAGTCTGTACGTCTGGTGTCCATCAGTGCCAAGTGACAGCTGCACGGCTACGTTTTTCAATTTGACAGTTTCGGGTGGCTTGATGTACTGGCGTTTGTACATAAAACAAATAACAAAACACGGATTAAACAAGGGCCCAGTCCACACCACACACGCGAAATCTATAGCAGATTTCGTGTGTGTGGTGTGCACAACATTTTTAATCATAAATGAGATTTTCTCGAAAAAAAATGCAAGCAAAGACGCTATAATTTTAAATGTAATGAATTCAGTGAAAGCCGGGCGTGAAATTCCACAATAGAAAAGGTTTTTGTTAGATCGATTAGAGAACCCTAAAGATCTGAATAATTTAGAAATGTGATCAACTATATAATTGATATTCAGAAGTTAGTGTACTGAGACTACTTTTTTCAAGTTATAGCTTAGTAACAAGGCATGTGTGCACTTTTATTCAGCATTATACACCAAAACAATCGATCGCCATTAAAAATCTTTGTAATTTATACTTTCACGGAATTTACGAGATACCAAAATGCTTAATCTTACAACTACAACATTTTCAACTCGATTCAAGTTATTTTGTTGGATTGAAATTGCTAGTATTAGCTATTTCGTCACAAGTACTTTTGTCAGACCTATTATGTATGTATGAAAATACTATTTACTATCTATTATCTTGATTATTAACGCGGCGCGTAATAAATAATGAAAAAAAAACATACTATTCACGATAAAATTACTTGCGCACTAACAATTAACATATAGAAGACCTCTAACTTGTAAATTAAAATTTACTTACCGATTTTATAAGTTCACCATGTCAAATCACATTTAAATTCGACATCGACATTAAAATATTTAATCCAATTGAATTATTTTCACAATTTGTATGAATATTGTTTGTAAAAGTGTGAACAATAATTTAAATGCTTAATAAATTCTGAATACAATAACCAATTCGATTAAGCTGAGTAACTCAGTTGTAAGAGCTTAATAAAAGCAATGTGAGCTGTTATTCAAAGGTTATTAAGCTAATTGAAACTTTATTAAGCTCCTACTCAGATCTTGCTCAGATGTTATTCAGCGTTAAGCATTCAAAATTGGGGCCCTTTTTGCTTGAATAACAGCTGAATAGACGGGTACTCAGACGTTATTCAGCTTACTATTCAGCTTATGCTCTTGATGATTGCTCTTACTCAATCTTTATTCAGCACGTTTGTGTTACTTGGGAGTGTTTTACATGGAGGAACACGGTACCCCTTGGCAAGACTGGTGTCAGATCTCAGGCTTCTGACTACTCGTAACGGCTGTCAAAGATCTTCAAATGACAGCCGGGACCAACGGCTTAACGTGCTTTCCGAGGCACGGAGGAAACTCGGTAAGTTGAAATGGTCACCCATCCACGGACCGACCTCGTCAAGCGTTGCTTAATCTTGAAGCGATCTTCCGTGCGGCTGTTATTATTTAGCCACGAGCTCCATAATTGAACTAGTTATGTCAATTTAAATTTCAAAATTAATCAATTTAACCTCGTTATATAATATTCGCTTAATCTAATTAGATTTATTCCTATTACTTCAAAAGTCGTCTGGCATAAGCTGAAAGATATTTCAATCAATATGGGAATACACAAAAAACCGGCCAAGTGCCAGTCGGACTCGCGCACGAAGGGTTCCGTACTTGGTAAATTGCGGTTTACGATTTATGACGTATTAAAAAAAAAACATATATTTTTTTTTAGTTTTATCATTCTCTTATTTTAAAAGTTACAGGAGGAGGGGACACATTTTACCACTTTGGAAGTGTCAAGAGACACTTCGTCTCTCGCGCAAACTATTCAGTTTAGAAAAAAAATATATTAGAAACCTCAATATAATTTTTGAAGACCTATCCATAGATACGTATGGGTCCCACATACGTATGGGTATCCACACGTATGGGGTTAATGAAAAAATATTTTTTGCGTTTCTGTTCTAAGTATGGGGAACCCCAAAATTTTTTGTTTTAATTTCTATTTTATTATGAAAACCTAATGCGGTTCACAAAATACATCTATTTACCAAGTTTCAACAGCATAGTTCTTATAGTTTCGGAAAAAAAGTGGCTGTGACATACGGACGGACAGACAGACAAACAGACAGACATGACGAATCCATAATCCGTTTTTGCCATTTGGCTAGGGAACCCTAAAAAGGGTCATGTTATGTATTTCTTTTATGGGATCTACATAACAGCCTGTTTAAAAGATCTTCTCGTAATTATTTCTACGACCCCTATTAGTATGGGTTCGCAGATCACACTAGTATTCTAATTTATTGCAATAAACTTGAAGTTTTTGCTTCGAAAAGCTAAAAAGGCAATAGAGAATTCAAATATTTACGAGTATCTGGTAAAACTGACTTTATAAGACTGTATTTTAATAGATAATTCAAAAGTTGGTTTGGTAAAATAACTGTTAAAAGAACTTCACGGGTGTTATAAATAAATCCAACCAATACAATAGTATGATTGAAAAAGTACTTAAAAATGTTGTTTTCGTAATAAAATCCACAAAAATGAAAATATTTCTGCAAAATAAACACGCTTTCTTACCATAGAAGTACATTAAAATTTAAAACTTTTTCTATTCCCGCAAAAACTCTGCCTGTAATTTTGGTGACGTAATACTGGTATGTAAACAAAACAGTCGTGACGACCGCATCATTCAACTATAATTCGCATTTGGTGATTTATGGAGAAATAATGAATTATCGTTAGTCTTTGTCTAGTTGTACAAATACCAGCGTAACTCCAGAAAAGTTGTTTATCAATGTGCCAGATGTTTTGATTGACCTGACAGATCATAACTTATAGTTATAGTAGTGTTAGTTTTAGGTCACGTGGTATATAGATTAAAAATATCGAGTTTTAATTTTAATATATTAATATAAATTAAATTATTAATTATATTAATATTATTAATTTTAATTATTATATATTAATTAATATTTTATTAATTATATATTATTATTAGGCTAGAGGGCTGGCCTTTTCTACAGCAAGAGAATCAGCATTGCCATTCAACGTGGCAATGCTGCCAGCGTTCTGGGCACGTTTCCCATTGACATCGATGTGGACGAATTTTTTGATGCGCAATGAGCCCTTTTCCCTATCCCTTTTGTATGTAAGTTTGTTTTGTGATTAGTCATAAGATTAGAAATATTCAATTGTATATATTATAAATACATATAAATTTAAAATAATGTGGTTTTATGACTCAAAATCAGAGTATGTAATTTCTATACACATTTTAAATTTTAACACATTTCACAATTTATTTTCCTTTACCGAAAGTACCCTAATGTAGCGATCCTTTGGATTAAGCCGAATTAAGAACATGCATCGAGAAACATTCATCATCTTCATCATCTGCAGCCTGACTTCGCCAGCTACTGACCATACTGCTCTCTTTTGTGTCCCCCTTATCCAGGTTCTGCCCGCGGCCGCGATGCCAACAATATCGACTGCTAATCTCGCTGCCGGACGAGAAGCATTGGATATTCAAAAATAAAGAACTCTGATTAACTTGCTTTACGTAAATCTTTCTAGAAACACTACAGTCCATTATTTTTCTAATACCAGCCCGAGAATCTATTCGAAACTGCCAAATAATCAAAGATCCCAGCCTTTTAATCAAGTTCAATAAAGTGAACCGCTTTTGATTCGTACGCCGAAGGTGCGTCCAAGAAGAAGAATCCATCCGTACTAATAATGTATGTTTGTTTGTTATCTTTTTACGACTAAATTGCTGAACCGATTAAGATGAAATTTGGTATGGAGATAGTTTGAGACCCTGAGAAGGACATAGGGTAGTTTTTATCCTACTGTTTCTTTTCTTTGGGATGATAAAACCCTTTACGCGAGCGAAGAAGCGAGCAGAAGCTAGTTCAGTATAAAAATATCTCTTTTTTTTAAGAAGAGACTAACTTGTTTCTAGCAACACTACATTCAATTATTTTTCTAATACCAGCCCAATAGTCTAGTCGAAACTGCCAAATAATCAAAGATCCCAGCATCCTAATCAAGCTCAATAAACTGATCCGCTTCTGATTCGTACGCCAAAGGTGCGTCTTAAGGCGCCGATTAGAGGCTCTGTCGCTCCTCTCATTACTGAGAGCCCTAATTGCACCGCCGCGGAGCCTCAAACGCGCCGACCGCTTTCATCTCGCCGACAGCGTGTGGCGTAAAGTGTGGGAGAGAGCGGGTGCGGGCGGATGGGCGGTAGCGTTTTTGTTTTAGTAGATTTACCTAGGTACTCCAATTCTTTTTTGGTATTTTGTAGAAAAAAAATGATCAATAGAAAGGTAGGTACTTAATTAAGTTATGGATAAAAATATGTGAAAAAATAGTTGGTAAGTATGTATCTATTATTTACTAAACTGACTGTATAAAGGTCTATCCACACATATCAGGGGCGTGCCCGGGCCGTGGACAGACCGTGCCCCGTCAGGGGCTCAGAATCAGAATCAGAATTATTTATTTGCCAGCAATGTAGGTACAAGTTTGGATTCTGCCTTACGGCATGCAAAAACATTATTTTTTGAAGATAATATACATAAAATAAAAGCATCAGATTAATATCGGTGAGAACATTTTATATGACATCATATAAAATTCACATGACATCATATTTCATATAAAATGTTCCCACCGATATTTTTTTGAGCCCCTGACGGCACCCGGCCCTGTGGCGGCCCTGATATGTGTGGATAGACCTTTAATGGTGTAAAAGGAATATGACGATTCCGATTAGAGATAACTTAAAAATCGTTTCATTACGAGTAGGTAGCATTATCAGTAGCCAGTAGGCAGTGTTCAAATGGAATATCATAGACCCATCCAAAACACAGTGCCAGTGTGGGCTTTCTTCGCAAGATATGGCCCACCTCCTTGTCTGCCCTTCATGCCCGACTACCTGCACCTTACGGGATTTGAACGTAGCAAATGATAGAGCTGTCCGAGTATGTACATACTGGTCGGACAAAATCTGAATGGTTGTATAGTTTGAGTTAATCAATACGAAAGAAGAAGTGTCCATTGAATAATTAGACACGCACAACATGATGTGATGTTTCCAATAGTTTGCAAAACAACACCTGAACAATTATTTCATATTACAGTTTTGTAAGCCTGCTGTAACTTAAAATATTAGTCTGTTTATTAATATAATGTTAGCCTGTTTAATATGCAATACAAAGTCATAAAACATAAACGTTTTCTGTGGTTTTAAGTTTCTGTACACAACAAAAAGTAAAGACTATTGAACAAATTAACCTAAATAAGTAAACATCTTCGGACCCGGAATCTTCTTTCGCGAATTGATTAAAAGTAATAATTGATCAAAATATATCAATAACGAATTATATACCGATTGCTACACAAAAACTAGATTTATTATTAACTAGCTGTTGCCCGCGTCTTCGTCCGCGTCAAACTCGTAAAAAAAATATTTTTATTTTTTTAGTTTCCCGCCGGAACTATGAATTTTCTCATGTGATCATCATCATGTGAATGTGATCAAACGTAGCCTATGTTACTCGTTATTACATCAGCTATCTACCAGTGAAAGTCCCGTCAAAATCGGTCCAGCCGTTTCGGAGATTACCCGGAACAAACAGACAGACAAAAATCTTAAAAATTGTCTATTTGTTGTTAGTACCGTATATACTTTCACGTGCATTCAATAAAACGTTGTTATTTTGATATTACATACAGACACTTCAATTTTATTTATTTGTAGTATGTATAGATTCTCCGTGTTTTCTAATTAAAAACTCGATAACCCTACATTTTACTATTCAAACCCAATTGATATTATATGGCAATTATTAAAACCATCTATCTGACACTAATTAACATAGCAAAAACTGTATCATCGTTTGAAATTATTAATTCGGCACATCAATATTCATAATCGAAAAAGTTTTGACATAAAACATAATAACACGCTGTCGCTTCCGCTTGTGACGCATCACCTCTCTTTTCACACAACGCTCTCCGCCCAAAATTATTCTGCAGTTGGTAAACGGATACGGTCGATGATACTTTGGAAATTGGGCTTTATACCTTTTACATAAGAGCCGTGTGAATTGAATTACCGCCGGTGTAAATGTTTCGTTAGGTTGGTATTACTGTAATTGTTTTTATTCATTTATTGCCCCATAGACTATCTGTAAGGTGGGCTTTATAGCCTCTCTATTAGCGGCCAAGGAGTTATCATCGCCTTATAGTGGATTTGTACTAATTTTATTATATTCTTAACTTTATTGGCATCGACAATGTTTTTAATAAAAACGGATGCAACGTGATATTAATTAAATTTTAAAAAGCCCTGTGTATCAACTGGCTATAAAGTGTCTACTGAGTTAGCAATCAAGATGGCGGACATAAAAAATGACAGCAAATTGATAGATTGATTGATTGATTAGCGGCAGGCCGTTTTGAATAAAATACTAGCTTGTAAAAGCAGTAGCTTCTAGTTTTGTTTGTGGTAACACAGATGTGTTTACGTCGTTTGTTAGATTTTTATTAATTTTATTGGTTAATTACATCATAATAGGGAAATATAATTTTGTATTTTAATAGGAATTCAACTGGTTTCGTCAATTTGGCTACTAGAGCCAGCCACCTGGTACAGTTGTCTAAATCTGAATATTTGAATGAAGGAAATAAGACACGGGATTCCACTTGAGCTGTTTAAAACAGTTTATTTTAGAGTTATAATCCTTTCAATCACAAAGCATCCATGTATCTATGGTCCCTTGGGACCAAAATCTTATTTTAACCCCTCATATACACAGATCTATGCGAGACACAATTGCTTTTTAATTGCTTCATTTAATTACGGCATAAAAGGGGTTCAAATTCGTATCACATCTTCATTTCTCATCAAAAACAAATATAGTTTCTAAAAACCCCAACATATATAGTTATTCGCATCACTTCATTTTAAAATAGCCTAAAATTAATTGATTTCTAGACATCTCATCTTTAATAACGATCTTACATTCAATATTTTTTCAAAGCAATCTCTCAGAGACCACCATGTTGCTTTTATATTAGGAAATCGTGATATGATACCAACATTACGGCAAATGGGTACATGGAACAAGCATTTACCTTCTATACGTAGGCGTACTAGAGAAAGCTGTATGTGTGTATGTCTGTCTGTTTGCATCAATTTAACGTATTATTGAATGGAAATTAGATGTTTGGGTTTATCATTTTAAAGTGTTTTGAGGATATGTTTGATTAAGTCTTGCGTAATGTTGCTTTTGTAAACGCACCCACGATACATGAAGAAATGCCTAGTGAGGGGCAACGTTTTTAAAAAAAAAAAAAAAAATGTTGGGTTGTGTGTGAAAATCTAAGGGAAAATTGATGTAGGTGGTGTAACCTGAAATCTGTTTCAAATAAGTATCTTACTCATGATTTCAGCATCAGAGTGTCCACTAAAAGAGAGATTTGGTTAGATTTACGTGCAGTAGATAAAGATAAAGACATAGCTCGAAGAATTGCCAAACTTAAGTGAAATGGGCAGGGCACATAGCTCGCAGAACGAATGGCCGTTGGGCCGAAAAGTTCTGTAGTAGCGACCAGGTACCTGCCGGAAGAAGCAGTGTTGGAAGGCCTGCCTCTAGGTGGAGCGACGACCTGGTCAAGGATGCGGGAGTCCAGTGGATGCGAAACGCACAGGTGTGATCAGTGTGTCGGCGCTTGAGGGAGGCCTATGACCAGCATTGGACGTCTTTCGGCTGAAATGATGAAGAGATAAAGATAACGATAGATTCTTATATCATGTTCTCATCACAAAAAGAACCCGCCGCGGCTGTCCGTCACCGGACCCTCCTCGGGGGATTACCCCCCATCACCGGCGCACCAGAACACACTGTAAGCCGTGACCACCCCAGGGACCAATCAGCACATGGGCGCCAGACGACCCCGTGTATGGCGCCCTTGGTCCCCCTGTGACGGGTCAAGGTCAATGGCCCCGCCGCCTACCATTGTTCGGCCGCAGGGGATAGGGAGAGCGGCTAACGCAATACCGACACTCCTCCTCCCCTGCGGCCTCTAACCTCCAGCCGCGACATCGCATGGGACCTGGAAATCTCCATAAGACATCGCGGCCTGCCTCAGCTGCGCTGTCGCCTGTTCCCAAGCGGCACCGCAACCTTCCAGTTGGCCACTACGTCGTCGGCTTAATCGGCAAAAGCCCTGACGAGCGGCCCCTCCTCGGGTTCCTCTTCGCTTCACCGTGGGGTGACCAAGCCACGGTTACTGAGCCCCCCCGCCTCGACAATGCGGGAACCCACCGGGGGGGAAGCAATTAACACCTGGTTTTTGAATCGAGAATTCGATGTTGAGAGCTTGTGAAACTCTACTTTAGCATGAGATATTATCAAACTATCATAAAAGGTAAATAGGGTAAAAAAATTATGATTATATTTAGTTCATCAGTGAGGTTATCAAATAATATTGGAACCATGTTTTTTGCTTTATCAAATAAATACACACTGACAAAGATAAAGCTCTCATACATAGCTCGGTCTTCGACAAATTTCAGTCTCATTTAGAATTTGGTATTATTATGTCCTTTATTCATGAAATATCTTATTATCTACATTTTTAAATATTTTTATAAAATAAATTAAAATATAAAAATAGACGCCCACCGGTATCGGGAACAGGGTCCAACCTACCGGCGGTCAGGGCTCCAGAGAGAGGAACCTCCTAACAATACGAGCCGTGTCCAGCAGTACTGCTTTCTGGATCAGGCCCTTGACCCAGCCGCCTAACGAGAGCCTCCTAAGGTGTTGGTCGAGGCTCGTAGCTATTAAGCCATTGGCTGACACGACTATCGGTACAATGATCGCTGTATCCACATCCCACATATCGACAACCTCGCGAGCCAAGTCAAGATACTTGATTTGAATGAATTTGGTATTTATTATTATATTTATTAGTCTATTGTTTTAGAAATTATTTATGTCTTTTATTAGTTAGGTAGTTTATTAATATCCGAATTTAATTATTGCTCATATTTTTTATTTTTTTATGATACCCCTACCACTGTTGTGTCCTTTTGAACCCAAAGGTTGACTGGTAGAAAATGCCTTACTACATTAAGTCCGCCTATGTATAACCATTATACATGAAGTTTAAATATATAAATAAAGCGCATCAAAGTTCAGGAGTGGGGGCTAGTGACGTCACTTTGACAGTATTAAGTGTAGCACACCGTAACGTCGTCAACGAAATTTCAACGCACTGTATCGTCGTAATTTTTTGTTTACGTGGAAAAAGAAAAAATACGTGTCAAATATTTTTAGGTTATCGCACTGACAGACTAAATAGATATTTTTTGTCAACTACCCTATTAGTTAGTTTCAGATTCCTAAATTAGATCAAAGTATAAGTAAGTAATTCCTGAACATAGGTACAAAGAAAAACTACAATAGTATAATTATGTTATTCATTATGTAAGCAAACGGATAGTCGACTCTTCACGTGACCAGAAGGCTGGGCTTTTCCTTGGCCAGAGAATCAGCATTGCCATCCAACGTGGCAATGCTGCCAGCGTTCTGGGCACTTTTCACGTTGACAGCGATGTGGACGAATTTTTTGACGCCCTATGACCCCTGCCCTTTTATACGCGTTCGTAGTTTTATTTTATTTTTATTTAACTGTATATACAGGTAGTTATTGTTAATTAAGTATTTAATAGTATATAAATTTTAATAAAAATAAAGGTAGATAAGCAAAAAAAAAAAAGTTCATTACATAAATGGATATGTAAGTAAGTTTTATTGAGTGTAAAACAGAGGCGAGAGCTGGTATGAAGTACAATAAAAGCTTTACAGAGAAACTGCTTGTAATTCATTAGAACTTCCTTTATAGTTTCCGCCTACTGGGTGGTATCCCACATAGACGTACCAACAACTAGGACACTCACTGGAGATCTAAAGAACTTGCAATGCGTAAAATATAATATTATGTAGGTACTCCTTAGGTACGTGATGTTAGGAAGAAATTGATTTAGGTACTTCGCCATTACAGTATTATAAACTGCCGAACAATGAAAAAGTTCCACCCACAAAATGCCGACAAACACCTTAATTTAATATTTAATTTAAAATTTGAACACAATATTTACGTTTTTAGTTGTTAATATTCTGATGCGCTGTTAAATGTACTTCAATATTGCAGACGGCGTCACTAAGCTAGCCTTGCCCGTTTAGGAGTAATTTGGTGCTGTGTCACTGGAACTTTTTCATTGCTCGTTAGTGTAGATACATACATAGCATATTCTGTTGGTCTCTCGAGTGCACTGAAAACATACTGAATCTTAATTAAAAAGCAAAATAAACTGGGAAATGGGTGCTTTTATCGAAAATTTGCTTTTTCCCCACAGATATAACACCACCCTAAGGTCGACTGGTAGAAAATGCCTAAGGCATTACGTCCGCCTTTGTACTTATGCATAAAGTTTTAATAAATAAATATAAATCTATCTAGATGACGCGATTGTATGATCTTAAAACTAAGATCAATGGTCTTAATTTGAGCTTTTCATTTAGCATTATAGCCACTGGAAATCCACCGAAATCTAGAAAAATGCCTTTTTATCCCATACTGAGCTGTAAAGACTGTATAGAAAAAGTTGGCCGAGGCATTGGAAATGTTTTCTTTGATTGTTATGTAAATTTGTTTTTAAATTGTGTTTGTGTTTTCATACAGATGGAGGGACTTGCGTTATCTATTTAGTTAGATTTATGTCTGTGTTTTTCCCTATCTCGTAGGCACCGTTCGCTTTTCCGGAACAAAGACTATACTAGTCTATGGCACTCATCCTACCAGTGAACAACTTTCGCAATCCGATCAGTACGTTTTCAGATTCTACAAAAAATGTAACTTCTTTTTAATCTTAGTTAGATTTTAGCTAACGAAACAGGTATTTTTAACTTGGACTACCTCGAGCTCGATTCAGCTGCTCAAGAAAAACCGCGCAAATGTTTGGATTTTTCAAAAAAATCGTTCAATCAATTGTTCAGCTGGAGCAGCGTCGTAGTCGACCTGTAAACGAAAAAACATTCAAAAGAATTAATACCTTGATCTCTCTTAATTCAACACTAATTAAAACATCTCATAATAACCACAACAAAAAAAAAACAACTTCTATAGCTTCACCTTATCACAATAAATCACAACGAAAGCCGAGAATTAGAGGTGGCATTACAAACACAGAGGTTTCCCATAGCGACCATAGACTACGGGTACAATAGCGCCTCTCTAATTGTACCATAGAGCAGACCACACACGGCTGGATGATGGATGCTGTATTAACGTCTCTACGATGGGATTCTTATTAAAGAGTACGTTTTTCATTATTTATAAGGTTTGATATCATTCTGGGATTTATTGAGTGGAATAAATTTTAGGTACGAGTTTATTATTGGTGGGTGCGTGGTGGAGTTGTAAATTGATAGATTTTTCTTGACCGTTTACAGATTTTTCTTGATCGTTTTCAGATTTTCTTGGTCGTTTTCAGATTTTTCTTGATCGTTTTCAGTTTAAAGGTTTTCAACTGTCTCTCGTTGTCATTGACTGGCGTAGACAGACATTTTTTTAAACTTCATAACTAACTTGGTTTACCACATATATACATACATAAACTCACGCCTTTTTCCAACGGGGGTAGGTAGAAACTACAGAACGCCACCTACTACGATCAGGGTCATTGGTTTACCACAATTTGAGCTATTTTGTAAAGAAATATGAAGCGAAGGATTGCCACCCTACTACTGCTACCTGCAAATGTAAAAGTAGTCTAAATGATCGATAGTTTGCGGCTGAAAGAATTCTGATGAAACCTAACACACGGGTAAACCATGATCTAGATTAGGACATAAGATAACTTTCATCCCGGTAGTACCTACATTCCCTCGGGATAATTTCTGCATTCCATGCGGGCGAAGCCACTAGCCGACGCTAGTACCGAAACCATTAAGTTTCAGCAGTATTTATTTTGATATTTTATAGCTATTCTTAGTTTCTTATAAGTAGTTTTAATTCAAAGAAACTTCCGCGTAATCGTAGACATTTAATTAAAAACCGCAAGACCATGATTTTAAATTAAAAATCTCTTCTAATCTAATCTCTTGTTGGTCTCTACTCGCTACCGAATCTTACAAAACAGTTTCAGTAATAGATTAAATATGTTTAATTATTTCGTGGTGGCTCAGTGGCTAAGATCTCGGCTATCGTGCTTGAGATCGTGGGTTCCAATCCGAGCAATGTGACTTTTTCAATTCATATGCACTTTCTAAATTTATTTTGGACATCGCATACGGTGAGGGAAAACATTTAGATGAAACCTGGACTTATATTTAGTACAATTTTGTGCTCCATTGGTGTAATTGCTGCAAAGCGTTCCAGTTCGAAGATAAACGAATAAAATAAATAAACAAATTCCACTTCACCAAATGATACTTTCTGAATCCAAATGCTTGCCATGTTGATGCAAATATCAAAATCACTATATGTGTGCCTATAAACATTGAGGAGTTCCCTCGATTTCCATGGGATCCTTTCATCAGATCCTGACTTGTTGACAATAGAACCACATCCAGAGTATATCCTTTCAAACAAAAAAGAATTAAAAAAATCGGTCTATCATAGCCGGATTAATCGCGTAACAAATATTCAAAAAAATAAAAGTCATTAGTCGAATTAAGAACCTCCTCCTGTTAGAATTCGGTAGATAAACAGAAAAATATCCCACTTACCTAGCTAACCCCATATATGTTGGAATCGGCTCCCAGTCTAACTGCGTGCAGCTGATTTCCAGAATTTTACAGGGAACAAGTGCCTTCGAGATCTCCACAACCTAATTGTAGTAACTGGAGTAACACGGTACCCCTTGGCAAGAGTGTTATCAGTTTTTCTGGCTACTGAACATCCGTAACTTCGTAACTACGTTAAAGATCTTCAAATGTCCTTTGGGACCGACAACTTAAGGTAGCCCCAGTCATACAAACGTAGTCTGGCGATTACTCTACTGTTTGACGATGTACGTGCAAAATAAAAAATGATAACAATTTGTTTCATCATTATCTAGCCCTGTAAGGAAACAAAAAAGTAAAAAAAAAATATGTTTGAAAGTTATGAGCGTCGAACGTTCCACATTTCAATTTTCAACACTAATTTTAACGCATCTTTGGGCACAAATAGATACCATAAGAAAATTGCAAAACAGTCACCATTACAGAGATAGTTAAGTAGTTCAACAATGCAAATTTTATAATTTTATTTTGAACAGATACATTAAGTAATTTTTTATGATATCCATACTCCCAAAGGTCTGTTTATAAGATTTCGCGCTCGTTTTCGTCCTAAATAATAATCCATTTCGCAAAAATTTTGTAAAAGTGTGTATTCGTTCACGAACTAGCTTTTTACTGCTCATCACAGCATCTATCTCTTTCGCACGTGTTGTCGGATGAGATAGCATTAATTTTAATCCCGCGCACAAAATAGTTCGTGCCGTCGACTAGTGCAACCTTAACGTGCTTTCCGAGGAGAAATGGATAGTCACCCATCCACTGACCGACCCCGACTAGCGTTTCTTCACATCATATCTTATGGGAGTGTATTCTTTAGCAGAATGAACGCAATATTATGTCGTATAATGTACTATACGGACCTTGTACGAGTACAAACTAGAACAAATTTCCGCGCGTTCAAGTGTTTTTGGCATACCCGTTATTGGAACCAAAAATCACACAAACAGCTCACAATGTTAGGACCCATTAATATTAATGATAATTTTTATCCGTGGTGCATGCAACTAGGCTTTTCCCAGTTATAAACGACCCTTTGTGCCTATTCGCCTTGTTTGTTATGTCTCCTGCTTGGTATGGAGGGAAGTATACATTTGTATTTTTCCTACTCCACCGTTATTCTTTTCTGATTAATTTCGTTGCGGGATCCAAGACAGTTAAATTCATTCACCGGGAATTAGTCGAGCTTCCTTACCTCGACGCTTTTCTGATGGTCGCCACTGTTGATTCTGGCTTTCAGGAGTTGCAGTGGTTTGGGAATAGGCCGTGGGTAAGTCCAAAAAAAAAGCTTTGCTTAACTTTGAAGATCGAACCTTGCGGCTTTGAACTGACAAAAAGAAACATACCACGGCACCACCAGTAAACGTTACACCAAATTAAATAGCGTCGAAAAAAGAACAAATAAAAGCGTAACATCATACCAAAGAATTGATTTCAAAACGATCTAATAGTTAATAGCAAAATTGCTGGCGTATGGCTAAATAACTTAATGTGCTTACAGACCAGAACATCTACAATCTTCATTGTGTATTAAAATTCCCCCTGTAGTTTACATACCATGATATTTTTACACTCATGCTCTCGAGTATCACCCTTATTGACGGTAATTTAGGGTTGGTGTGAACTGCATGGGCTAAACTTGTAAGAGCGCTTGTAGAGGGGTATGGCAGATCTCAGTAAAATGGTGTGTAGTACCAAAGCGTTCCCATTAAGGTTGTCTATTACAGCAATGATATTATCCACAATTTCGTATCATATCAGTAATAATACATCTATGCGTTACTCTACTATTATATGATGAGCATTTACTGTTTATACATAGGTCATGTTTGTGTGTACGTGTGCTTTTCAGTAGTTTTCGGGGTTCCGTACTTTTCAGGGAAGTTTCGTATGAAAATGACGGAGGTTCATGAAAATTCAACCTTAAATCTTTTTCTTACTCCCATTGTTGACCATCCATTATTATTTTAATTTTTCCACTGTCCGTCATTAGAATTTCATTATTTCAGTGCAATGTTGTCTCGAAAACGTAGGTATTTTTTTATATATATGTGTAAAGACGTGCTACCTCCTTACCTATTTAAAGCTGGCAACTGATATTTAGTTTTAGAAGATTAATCATATTACTAACGCTAGAAAATATTTGAAGATATTTTTGTTTATTTATTCTAGGGACTTCTGTAAAAGCCACCATAGATAGGGTTAAGATTATGTTGAAAATATAAATAGGTAATAGTAGATTATACACCAAGGGGATAAAGCACGGTCTTACGTCACGGGCGTTCGCTCGAGAGTTATGTAGAGTCCTGACTGAAGCGAGGGGTTCAAGCTGCCCAAGACGAAGACAGGCTTTATCCTAGAGGAGCATAGACTGCTTTTCGCACCTTCTGCGAGACAGTAGAAAGCTGCTGTATGTATTGATTTGAATATTGTGTTTGATGCTTATTGTAGATCTGATCATTGAGTAAATGCTACATAGGCTGCTTGACTTTCGAGTTACTGCTAAATGTTAGAAATAAATTATCGCTCGACATTTTTTGTCAACACGAATATTGCAATAAAATTCATGTAAAATCACAGCAAACACCGTCTTTTGTTTCACATTCTTTGTAATCGCGCCTTTTTACCCGACTGCCGAAGGAGGGTAATGTGTTTATCAGTCTATGTATGTATGTATGTATGTATGTTTGTTCCTAAGTGGCGTTCTAGAGACCAAATGAGTTGGCCGATTTTGATGATTCTTACGTCAATCGATTCGCCTTAATCCTGCAAGTGTCACTGGCTACATTAAAATTGGAAAAACAAAAATGGCGGATTTTGGGCGCCATTTTGCGGGGAAAAAAATTTTTTTCTTCTAATCCCATCGTGTGGGGTATCAAAATAAAGGATTTTAAGAGGCAATTTCAAAAATATATAATACTTATATGTTTGAATGTACCTAATTCTAAAAAAAAATAACTAAAAAGTTGTAAATAAAAAAAGTTAATAAAAAAATAAAATAAAAACCCGACTGCTTAAAAAGCAAACTAAAAAGATGTAAACAAGAAGAAAATCATGCTGTGCAGTCGGAGGATACATCTGGTTTTGGTCCGCCAGCTCGCGAATATATTGTATCCTCCGACTGCACAGCATGATTTTCTTCTTGTTTACGTCTTTTTAGTTTGCTTTTTAAGCAATCGGGTTTTTTGATTTTTTATTGATTTTGAGTTCTTGTTGGTGGCCAGTTAGATAGCCTCTTACAAACCTCTTTACAATGTCATATGGGCTTTCTTTTACTTAGAGTTTTCCACACGAATTTGACGTTCCAAGTTCGTTCATTTTACTCCCTTGGGAGTTTCATACGACTTTACCTCCCTTGAGACGCCGTCCTGCTTTACTTTATGTTGAGATGGCATGATATATAATTGGACATTGTCGAGCAGGTGGTTTGAAAAAGCAGTTTTCCTCTTTAATTTAACATGCACAAGCTTCGTCCCCATAGTACTTTTACTGACTAAAACTCAGGCCGCGGTAACTCTCTTTCAAATTTATCCGCGACCCAGGCAGGCATCGGCCCTATCGGACCCCGTCCCTTTGCTGATATCTCTTTGAGGCGCGCGTGGAACACTAAGCGCCGTAAACTCGGGCTTGGTCCTTATCGGACGGATACCCATTACTTTCCGTCCGCAAGCCCGCGCCTACGGTTTCCGGGAATCGGCTTGTGACTCCCAACGCCCGGGGCGTCTCCTGCGGTGGCTAGGGGCGTAAGGGTGTCTCCTTTGCGTCTCCCTCACGCGTGCCGCCTCCTCCTTTGCGAGCATTACTGCTTCGCAGAAGGAGGAGACAGCTTCCCATGCCCTCTTGCACCGTACCATGGCCTGCACCAGGGCCGGACGCGAGAGGTCGCCACCGCCTCCATGAGGACACGGCGGTGCTCCGCCCAAGCGGGGCAGATCTCCACCGTATGCTCCACCGTGTCCTCAGGGTGGTCCACACAATGGTGACACCCGGGCGTTTCCTCCCGCCTTATCCTGGAACCTTTCGAAACAGCCGTGTCCGGTGAGGACCTGCGTCAGGCGGAGGGTGAGGACGCCGTGACGCCTCTCAAGCCACTCCTCAAAGAGGGGCCTTAGCGCCGCAATTGTGGCGTGCCCAGCGCTGGGTTGCGACAATCGCCATCTCCATGTCGCCATAAGACCCTGCCGGAGCTCTGTCCGCCGAGCCGCAATTTGTCGCGGCAACGGAGTTTCACCCCGGCATTTCACCTCCTCGCGCCACTCCCATATTTGCGCGAGGACTTTTGCTTCCAGATCCCATGGCGGCAATCCGGCAAGGAGGCTCGCCGCCTCACCGGAGACCGTGCGGTATCCCCGGACTAGCCGGATAGCCATGACCCTTTGGGACGCGTTCAACCGGCGGGCTGGTCGCCGCCTCAGGGAACACGCCCATACCGGTGCCCCGTAAAGGGCCATGGACCGCACGACCCCCACGTAGAGCCTCTGGCAGGAGGCGTTTGGACCGCCTAGATTGGGCAGCAGCCGCTTGAGGGCAGCCTCCGCCCGCTCCAGTCTGGGAGCCAAACGTCGGCAATGCTCTACGAAATGTCACCGGCTGTCGACTACAAGTCCCAGGTACTTCATCGTCGACCGAACCCCTCCTACCGTTATTTGGGATCCCGGCGGTGGCGCGTTCCGAGGACCGTGAAAACACGTGGCCTCGGACTTGTGCAGGGTCAACTCATGTCCCAATTGCCGGATCCTCTCGACGATTGTCGCAACCCCGCGTGTCGCTATTTCAGCCGCCGCCTGGTGCTACCTCCCTTGTGCCAGGACCAGCGTGTCATCAGCGTAGCAAACCACGCTGACGCCACTAGGGAGATCGGCGCGCAGCACCCAGTCGTACCCGATGTCCCACAGATGCGGCCCCACGACCGATCCCTGTGGGAAACCGCACGACATCTCCCGCCGTTTCTACTCTCCCTGGTGACCGGGGTAGATGACGGCCCTGTCCGTCAAATAGGACTCGACCACGCGTCAGAGGTAGGGCGGCATCCGGTGATACTGGAGTGCCTCCTTGATGCAGCTCCATGGCAGGGTGTTGAAGGCATTGACGATGTCTAGAGACACCGCCAAGACAACTCCACCCTGGGCCACTGCTTCCCCCGTCGTGAGCGCTCGCACGCGCATGATGGCGTCCACCGTAGAGCGACCCCTGCGGAAACCAAACTGGCTCTCCGCCAGATCCGGCGCCAACCGCACCAGCTGCCCGACGAGGCTCTGCAATGACTATTTCAAAGAGCTTGCCCACCTCATCGAGCAGCACGATGGGCCGGTAAGCGGCTTCTTAATGAGGACCAGTTTGCCCGTCTTCCTTTCCCCATAGTACCTACCTATACTTAATTACATTTACTATCCAATTAATTGACTAAGTAGATAGATACAAAAAAAAAAAAACTAAACTGAAAAACAGAAATCTGTATTCCATCTATTCCTAATCCTAAGTATAGATTTTTTCGACTGCATGTCGCCACAGAACAAAAAAAAATGTAGATTTTTTACATTAATGACTTTATGCTCATGTCAAAGCTCTTGTATATCTAATTAAAAAAAGACCTCACAAAAGGCAGACGTTTTTTATCACCCTTACGGAACCCTAAACCCCCGAGTTACGAATACCTATAATGTTTTATTGCCATGTGCACTTAAGTGGTCAAAGATGCCTAATTTAATTAGATATGTATTAACGTACCCGTGGGTGGCACGCATTGCATACGTAGGTACCAGGCAACAAGAAACAGAGAGAGGTATAAACGTATATTTAGAGCTTTTGTTTGTTGCTCAATTGATGGAAAAGGAATCTGGAGTTGCTGCAATGAAAAACCCTGATATCGAATATCTAAGGTCAGAATTGTATCTTATATATAATTTACTAGCGGACGCCTCGCGGTTTCACCCGCGTAGTTCCCGTTCCCGTGGGAATACAGGGATAAAAAGTAGCCTATGTCACCCGGGGATAGTGTAGCTTCCCAACAATGAAAGAATTTTTCAAATCGGTCCTGTAGTTTTTAAGTTTATTCGTTACATACAAAAATACAAATCTTTCCTCTTTATAATATTAGTATAGATGAATATACCTAGTTTTTAACCGACTTTCCAAAAGGAGGCTATGTTCGACTGTATTTTTGTTTTTTTTTTGTGTATTTTCACCGATTTCTCCGTCGATTCTGGACTGATTTTGAAATATATTTATATTTTAAATTTTTGTTCCCAAATTGGTCTCATTTAAATTTAGTGAAGATCTGATGAAGAACTTCGGAGATATACAACAGAACTTTTTATTAAATTACGGTTGCAATCGCGTATCTGTTAATTGTTTATATCATTTGATAACATAACATCACGCCAGTACGCTCTAAAGGGATACGCAGATGTGTGCAGTTCACCTTGGTACACTCTCATTTTACCGGTTATGTTCAAGTTTCATGATTATTCATGAACTTGGTAAGTGGGAAGTGGGTTGTATTTTTTGTAAAAAAAAAATATTATGCCATTATGCTCACAAAAAAATCAGTTTTCTAGCTTTATCGACAACGAAGTAATGGGGTTCGAAAATATTCTAAATGACTTCGAGAAAAGGATGATACGGCTGTGCCTTTGTTTGCTTATTTTTGCTCGGCTGACTAAACTGCAAGGGCACGCCTGATTATAATTTATTAAGTAAAAAAAAGCTTTGATAATGGTAGTTAATCTATTCGTCGTTATGTAAAATAGTCTACTAATAATGAGCTCTTCAACGTTGTTAACTTTACCATACGCTGTAATTTTACCTATTCGCAATGATAATGTAATGATAGCTTGTCACTGAAAAGTGATTAAGTAGCAGCATAATATTCTTCTGATCTTATTTATCGTATAGCTTTTCCACTTTTTTATGGTTCCGTACCCGAAGGGTCCAAACGGAGCCATATTGATGTTACTCACGTGTACGTCTGCCCGTCGCCTGTCACAAAATTTTGTTCCGAGGATTATTTTAACTTCTCATTGACATATGAACTTGAAATTCGGTGATAATTATTATTACGTATAGGTTAGGATAGATGGACCCTTTTCCGCAATTAGACTCGCATTTGGCCCGTTGTACGTACAGGCCTTTTCTCAGTGAGAGGGAATGGGCCGTAATCCACCACGCGGGCCCAGTGCATGTTGGTGGATGTCACATGTCTTCGAGTTTTTGGTTCTAAGACATGCCGGTTTCCTTCACCGTTTTGAGAGCAGTGGTGATGAAATAATTTACACAAAGTAAAGCGCCTGCCTGGGTTCGAACCTACGACCTACAACTTGTAAGTCGCGGCCGTTACCAATGGGCCACCACCGCTCCATAAGTACCACATAAGTACCTACTAGGAATTGTTGTATATTATTACGTATATTTAACTAACAAATACCAATATATTCTAAATTTGGTACGGAACCTTAAAAGTGCGAAGTCCGACACGCACTTGGCCGGTTTATTTTCAGGCAAATTGTGTTCACACTCTCTCTTCCTCTTCATTCTTAATTATGTAAAATGTCTTGGGCAGTATTCCTTCTTGCAAGACTACTGACACCAACGCGGCGTATATTCACAAGCGAATTAACAGTCATGATGATTATAATACCTTTAAACGAGCAATTCTTGTATATACAGGCTTCTTCTGGGTAAGCTCACTCCATCGTCGACTTTGTCTCCATCGCCTCTGACCTAGGCTAGAGTCAAGAGCAAACCCATATATATTTTTTTTTTTTAAAGAGTAAGTATGGAGTTTTCTGTGCATTCTTCTCCATATCAACCTACTTTTCCGAATGCACGGTAGAATCAACTTTTTATAACATGTAAATTTTTTAACGTTCAAAAGTGCCGCATAATGGCCTAGTTGAAATAAATACATTTGATTTGATTTGAATAAATAAGTAATAATAATAATATAAGCAAAAAAAAAGAAAAAATATATGTAAATAAATAATTTAAATTTCGGAAACGGCTCCAACGATTTCTATGAAATTTTGTATGCAGGGCCTTTCAGGGGCGATAAATCGATCTAGTTAAGTCTCATTTTTAGAAAACGTCGTTTTCTTTATTTACACCCAAGCAGAGCTCGGTCGCCCAGGTACTCTATTATCATTCGCTGAATAATCATTCTGTATGATGAGGAATTCATCGATATCTTCACCAAATTATTCTCCCGAAATTACATAAGAATACATTTGAAAACTTGCTTGGGGTTATGGACCACGGACAGAGCACGACGACACAAAACAGTGTGTTTTAATGAGGGTATAAAAAAGAAGCAGCTTAGTAAAAACCTACCACACAACACAATCACCTACTTAATTACTATTAATTACTAATAACAACCACCTTGACGTCATCCACCGTAACTGATACCCACTTTGCATGTTTAACGCCAACCGTGCAATTTATACAATGTTTTTTTATAAAGTTTAATGGCGAACGTCACTTACGACAATCTATATATATAAAAATAAAAATCAATCCGTATTTCCCTTGGTCACGGCATCACGCGTGAACGGCTGGACATGGGCTGGACCGATTTCGTTAATTCTTTTTTTGTTGTGTTTGTTATTGTTAGGAGAAGGGTATTATGAAAAAAAAAATAAGAAAAATCAAATTGGTACTTAGGTAGCCTACGGTAGGTAGGGTAGTGTAGGTAGGGTAGGGTAGGTAGGGTAGGGTAAGGTAGGTAGGGTAGGGTAGGGTAGGGTAGGGTAGGGTAGGGTAAGTCGGGTAGGGTAGGTAGGGTAGGGTAGGTAGGGTAGGTAGGGTAGGTAGGGTAGGTAGGGTAGGTAGGGTAGGGTAGGTAGGGTAGGGTAGGTAGGGTAGGGTAGGGTAGGTAGGGTAGGGTAGGGTAGGTAGGGTAGGGTAGGTAGGGTATGGTAGGTAGAGTAGGTAGAGTAGATCAATGTTTGGTGTTTTTATGCCAAAACAAAGTTTGCTGGGTCAGCTAGTACTATATATTTATGCACTTGGAATCCAAAAAAAAAAAGTTAATTAAAAAAATCAAAATACCCGACTGCTTAAAAAGCAAACTAAAAAGACGTAAACAAGAAGAAAATCATGCTGTGCAGTCGGAGGATACATATTCGCGAGCTGGCTGACCAAAACCAGATGTATCCTCCGACTGCACAGCATGATTTTCTTCTTGTTTACGTCTTTTTAGTTTGCTTTTTAAGCAGTCGGGTATTTTGATTTTTTTAATTAACTTTTTTATTTATAACTTTTTAGTTAACATTTTTTTCGAATTAGGTACATTTAAATATATAAGTGTTATATATTTTTGAAATCGCCTCTAAAAACCCTTTATTTTGATACCCCACACGATGGGTTTGGAAGAAAAAATAAAATTGGCCCCCCACAATATGGCGCCCAAAAGCCGCCATTTTTCTATTTTCCAATTTTAATGTAGTCTATGACACTCGCAAGGTTAAGACGAATCGATTGACGTATGAATCATCAAAATCGGTCAACGCGTTTGGTCTCTGGAACGCCATATAGGAACAAACATACATACATACATACATACATACATACATACATACATATATACATACATACATACATACATACATACATACATAGACTGATAAACACATTACCCTCCTTCGGCAGTCGGGTAAAAAGCGGTATCTTTAAAATTTCGCCAATTCTGTTTTATTGCATCGGTTAGCCTAAATTACAAGAAATCAGATCAGAGCGATCATAGGACTCACGGTGACCACTGCCCTGAGAAGAACCGAAGACAGATTGGCTTGGCAGCATCTTGTCAGTGACTCCATCAAAGGTTTCCATGACGGGCACAGCCTTTAGCAAAGAAGACAACTAATAATAAGAACAGTGAGCATAAAATATTCCGCATCTAATCAAGTCGAAAATGCCGTAACTTTATTGGAACCTGAAAAAAAAACACTATTCATACTTGCTTGTAATAAATTACTAGGTTCTGTAAGCGGCTTCACCCGCGTGAATAGTGATTTATCATCCCAAAGGAAAATTAAGGTGTGCCTAGTGGTAACGGCCCCACGTAAGTCGGGGCCGTTCGTAGGTCGTGGGTTCTAACCCAGGCAGGCGCTTTACTTTGTGTAAATTATTTCATGACCACTGCTCTAAAAACGGTGAACGTAAACATCGTGAGGAAACCGGTACGTCCTAGAACCAAAAATTCGAAGACATGTGACATCCACCAACCCGCACTGGGCCCGCGTAGTGGATTAAGGCCCAATCCGTCTCTCACAGAGAGGAGGCCTGTGTCCCAGCAATGGAAACATTAAAAGAAAGATGATGTTGAGGATGATGATGAAGGAACATTTTACCGGGATAAAAAGCCTATGTGCTATTCTAGACAATAATCTATCTCTGTGCCAAATTTCATCCAGATCCGTTCAGTTGGTCTGGCGTGATTGAGTAACAAACATACATCCATCCAAATATTAAGTAAGATAAAATGCTCTGTTTGTTTGGTAGTTTGGTACGTTATTACGCCTAAGCCGCTTAACCGATCTTAATGAAAAACAAAAATCACTCCAGGACACGGAGAAGGAAGATACTTTTTATCGAGAAATCACGAGGGTGAATCCGTGGGCACAGGAGCCTGTTTCAAATACATGCCATTGAAAGCATAAAAAAAATTTTTTTTTCTTCTTTACTTCGTTTCTGGAGTTACCGCTATTCGGCTTCTGAAGACAGAATAATTAATTTCAATAATCAATGACCTTGTTCATAACAACAACTATAACCACCTGTGGGCTAAACGACATATGAGACGGGATGGGGGGGTTGTTAATAGCCCCTCAGAATTATCACTAACTGGAACCGATGAAGATAAAGATGAAGTATTGCTTGTCTGTCTGTCTGTTCGTGTGATCTTGTGCCAAAGAGTTCTGGGGACGAGAACAATGAATCACTACAGAAAAGACGCTCTGTGGTAGTAATAATGGTTGAAACAAACTGGTTGGTGACGAATCAAACTCTTGAATGGGTTGATGATAGGTTTTGTTGAACTCTTTGATTGGGTAGTGCATATATTTGGAATTTTCTGTTCAAAATGTCTTTAATTGAACGAAGTAAAGCGTTCATTTACATAATGCACGTAATTCATGGCAAACTCGAAAAAAAATACATGTTTAATAAATCTTTCCTCAACATCATATGCTTGGTAAGAAAGAAAGATCCTAAAGGATACCTACCTACACTATTTCCCAAAGAAAAAATTACGATTCCATATTTCTTTACTGATGGGCGATGCAGATGATGTTTTAGGTACTTAAGATTTCACAAACACCGAAGTTTTCATGCTGAAAGATGACGATTTGAGGTACCTTAAATCAGCTCGTAGATGCGATGCAGTAGAAGAAGATACACAAATAAGCAGACACATCACTAACGCTGAACCATGCATGTCCACGTCACTCCACATTCTGATTTATTCCCACAAGCCCGCAAGATTGTCGCCAGTCTGCGATTATCCTTACGATAATCACACGACAAACAACTAATCGCAGTCGCCATAATTATTTTATATAGTCGTCTGACTAGGTCTCATACAGTTAGTTCCAGTTTGGTCCAGATACGTACAGATTATGGGGACTGTTAACGCCCAAACCTCATGCACATCACTACGATACCGAGCGGCGGCGCATGGACATCTCTACTCGACGCGCACCGCCTCGCCGCCTCACTCTGCAACGGAGCGCGCCCAAGACAAGTCACAAAATCACCCAAACCAATTTCTGCTAGCCACCGATAAAAATATTGTAAAACTAGATATTATAACTATTATTTCAAGAAGTCAGTGTATCATTGAAGTATAAATTAGTACACACCTAGCACCAATACATTCAAGAAACCCGATTTTACTACATGAACAAACATTATGGCGACCGTGACAGGACATTAATTCTATGCGGGAAGCATAGAATAAGAATTGTACCAGCGAAGGAACCAGAAACCAAGCGAAGTAGAAGCAAATTGGAAGGGAATCCAAGGCCTGGCAGCACGCTGACGTCTTCATATAAGGTGTGCCCGTTCCTTTCCTATTATTTCTTACCTCCTTCAATACCTACCTAAATTCCATTTTCCCGGTATTTCTTTTGTTTGTGCGATCATTGTGTGTGTGTTGCTATTTACCTAAGACAGGGTTGCGGGTGTCTAGCTTTCTGTTGTGGGGTCATTTAAGTACCTACAGTGAGTCGCTAAAGTCGCCTCGTAAAGGCTACCGCTACCAACTAAGGCACGGTAACGGCTTCGACTGCTTAGCTAGGAAAAGCTTATAACAAGCGCTGTTTCTTTATCTGTTTTTGCATATTTAAACGTAAGAACTTCAAATTAGGTACCTACTGATACCTTTCTACTATATAACAACTTTGCATTCCTTGATTACCCTTTGCACGTGCACATTTCATTCCCGCCAAATTCATAGATCGCACGCTAGCTTTGTTTTGCAAGCAAATAAAACCGCATTTTGTAACCAATTCCAGCTCGAACGACCAACGTATAGGTATATACTTACCTACACAGCGAGCGCATCGGGATACGAGGCGAGCGGTGCCTGTACTGGACGAAGTGGGCGTTACCTACCTATACCTACCAAGTGAACTGACGCCGATCTGCAGCTGGTTCATGTACTATGATCATCAGGTTTGCTGGGAGATCAGGTATTTATTAACAAGATTATTAACTTCTATACTTTGGTGGGCGAAAGCCATTTTAAATACTTCTATTCTACATCATGTCTGACACGGAGTTAAAAGACTTAAGGCGTCAAAGGGGATCAATAAAGGGAAGACTAACCAGTTTCAAAAATTATCTAACTGAACTTCAGAATGAAGATTCTATTTCTAAACAACAATTTTTGGAATTGAAACTTAGACTTAACAAAATTGAATCCGTTTAGTCTACATTTGACAGATTCTACTTTTGACATCATAGTCTACTTTTGACAGATTCTACATATGACAGATTCTACTTAAGACAGATTCTACTTAGGACAGATTCTACATATGACAGATTCTACTTATGACAGATTCTACATAAGACAGATTCTACTTAAGACAGATTCTACTTTTGACAGATTCTACATTTGACAGATTTTGAAAAAAGTGAGACAAGTAAGGAACATTGTTGCATCAAAAATAATAGTGTTATATTGTAATCACTATATTTATTGATAGGCGTATTTTGTTTTTATACCTAGTATTAAATGTTTATATTATATAGTAAATAATATTTTTCGTTCAAGTTCGAGTTTCATTAAAGCCGTTCCGCACAAAATGTATGAGAAAATGAACTGTGTCCTCACTAACCGACTTTCCAAAAAGGAGGAGGTTTCTCAATTCGGCCGTATTTATATACATATATTTATGTGTATTCGCGGATAACTTCGTCGTTTACGAACCGATTTTGTTGATTCTTTTTTTGTTGGAAAGGAGATATTCCAATGAAGAAACCGATGATCTGATGATGGGATCCTAGCTAAGTCGTGGGAACTCCTCAAATATTATAGGCATACATATAGCTATTCTGGTATTTTCATCAACAATGCAATCTTCTGCACTCAAAAAGTATCATTAGGTGAAGTGGAACTGATGAAGAAGACCACAATGGCCACTGGAATTCCGAAATAAAACAATGTATCCTAGTCGTGTTTGAGCTTATTCGAATCGTCATGAGAAGTACTTTGGCTATAAATGATTTTCATGTTAATTGCAGAGTACCTACCAAAAGCAAAAAAAGAAAAATAAAAATCTTTTTAGCAAAAAATCAAACCGACATCGAAAACAAAACACTACAAATCTACAAATAACTTTCTTTCACGAAGTCGGTGTCGAATAACGGAAAACAATGGGTACAAAAGACACCGACTTCGGAAAAGAAAATGAGGAGACAGTTCATTTTCTCCTTGAACTTGAACGAAAAATATTAGTTACTATAAATATAAACATTTAATACAAGGTATGAAAACAAAATACGCCTATCAATAAATATAGTGATTACAATATAACACTATTATTTTTGATGCAACAATGTTCCTTACTTGTCTCACTTTTTTCAAAATCTGTCAAATGTAGAATCTGTCAAAAGTAGAATCTGTCTTAAGTAGAATCTGTCTTAAGTAGAATCTGTCTTATGTAGAATCTGTCATAAGTAGAATCTGTCATATGTAGAATCTGTCCTAAGTAGAATCTGTCTTAAGTAGAATCTGTCATATGTAGAATCTGTCAAAAGTAGACTATGATGTCAAAAGTAGAATCTGTCAAATGTAGACTAAACGATTGAATCGTTATTCAGTGACTACGACATAATTCAAAATAAAATAGAGATTGTGGATTCCTCGGAGGAAGGGGTCTGTGATAGGGATTCCACCGAAAACGTGTTCTATAGTCAAATTAGTTTAGCGCAAGAGTTAATAGAAAGACACGCACCTCATTTTCAAGAGACTGTTGAAAGCATAAATTCACAAGATTGTAGGAACCCTTCAATTCGGAGTTGTGATAATAATATCAGTAGTGTAAGATTGCCTATAATAAAGCTACCCGTGTTTGAGGGAAGTTACAACAAATGGCTAGAATTTCATGACACATTTAATTCATTAATCCATAGAAATACAAGCTTAAATGAAATCAATAAATTCCAATATTTAAAAGTGTCGTTAGCAGGCCAAGCTGCCTCGGTTATAGAATCTTTAGAAATTTCATCCAGTAATTATGCGGTTGCATGGAAATTGATATGTGATCGTTACAATAATACACGGCAATTAGTGCACAACCATTTAGTATCTCTACTCGTGAATGTACCTACTATGAAGAATTCTGAAACGTCACTCAGAGCTCTTATTGATCACATATCGAAGCACATGCGAGCCTTAACTAGCTTAAATGAGAAAACTGAAAATTGGGATACATTGATTATTTTCCTATTTGGCCAGAAATTAGATGTGTTAACGTCAACCAAATGGGAGGAATATAGAAATAGTCTATCAGAAAACCCCACCCTAGATAAGTTTTATGAGTTCCTAAGAAGTAGGGCAGATGTTTTGGAAATGGTCAGTGCAGGCCACGGCCACGGTGACAAACATACTCAAAATGAAAAGCCACTGAAGTCTATCGATAAACCATCTCGGTCTAATGAAAAGCCACATAAAATGTTTGTTGCTGCTGCATGTAACCAAGACCAAACCAAAACTAAGTCTCGCTCATGTTTTATTTGTGGTGGGGAACATTTAATCTATTATTGTGAAAAATTCAATAGCATGTCAATTGATGATAGAAATTTAGAAGTTTCTAAACATAAGATTTGTTCAAATTGTCTGCGTAGTGGACATTTTTCTTATAAATGTACTTCTACTCCATGTAGATTTTGCAAAAGAAAGCATAATTCATTGCTACACAAAGGTAACTTGTCTACGTCCAATAATGTAGAGAGCAAAGCAAGTTCTAATATTACTAATAGCGTATGTAATCCAATCGCACTATCAACCTGTTCAGAAAACCAGGTATTACTATCAACGGCAATTGTTACATTAAATAACAATAAGCAAAGCCATGAGATCCGATGCCTATTGGACTGTGGTAGCCAGTCATCATTTATATCGGAGTCTCTAAAATCTAAGTTATGTATTGAGGGCCAATCTATTCATTCTGTATCTGTAACTGGCATCAATAACATGACATGTTCAGCTCTAGAATGCTGTAGTATAACTATTAAATCTCGTACTAATTCTTATTATAAGGAAATTAAAGCATTTGTAATTCCAGAGATAACTAGTAGCTTACCTAGCGACGGGGATCGCTGGGGAGGCGGTGGAGCTGGCGACTTCTTTGGCAGCGCTTGAGGTTGACTCAACTGAGGGTTCAACACGGGATCCACCCTCGCCCGGACTAACTTCGGACGAGGACTGCTTTCCGCCAGGGGAGGGAAGTGGGGACGAGGACAGCGACCTCTGCTCCTCTCCTTTGCGGGAAGACTAGGATCCTGCAGACTAACCTCCAGCACAGCCAAACTGCGTCGGCTACTTTACGCAGAGTGCTGGAAAATCAACAAGAGAAGACCATTGCCCTCATCCAAGAGCCGTGGATTAGAAGTGGCAAAATATGCGGTCTTGCTAACATCGGAGGTAAGTTGCTGCTAGACACCTCCGTAAGTAATCCGCGTACCTGCATATTGGTCCCAAAACATGTACCTAACCTTTTAATTAACGAATTCTGTTCAAGGGACCTGACAGCAACCAGGCTTTTCCGAACTAAACAGGAACTCCCGGACATTGTACTAGCCTCGGCATACCTGCCAGGCGACGCGGACGTGCCTCTACCAGAGCTCGCCTTGCTGGTGGAGTACTGTGAAAGGGAGAAACTTGAACTAATCATCGGCACAGACTCCAACGCGCATCACACGCTCTGGGGTAATGTCAAAACCAACAACCGAGGTGAGGAAATGCTTGATTTTATTCTTAGCAATAACCTTGTACTACTTAACAAGGGTTCTGAACCCACCTTCATAAACGCAAGATCGCAAACAATAATAGACCTAACGTTAGCAACTTTAGGTGTTTCCAACTCCATCCAGGACTGGCATGTGTCCAATGAGATATCATGCTCAGACCATAGATGGATCCGTTTTACAATTAACTTCAACTTAACTACACCACAGCCAAGAAGGGTTCCTCGCAACACAGACCAATCGAAGTTTATTAGACTTGTAGGGACTGAACTGGGTAGGTTACCCTCTCTTCCGGCTGAAATAACGGTAACCAATATAGACGAACACGTAAACAACATCACTTCCATCCTCTTATCTAGCTATGAACAGTCGTGTCCCCTCACCATACCTAGGCGAGGAATCAGGCAGTCCTGGTGGAGTCCTGAACTGGAGAGACACCGACACAAACTAAGAAGGCTATTCAACAGAGCTAGGAACACACGGTCGCCAGAAGACTGGGACCGGTACATAACAAACCGTAAAACCTACAAAAAACTAATTCGCCTCCGAGGAATAACAAGTTGGAGGCGTTTCTGTACTAACATTGAAAACAACAACCAGGCAATAAGGGTCAAAACATGTCTTGCTCAAGAGACAGACCTTTCTATAGGATGCCTGAAAAAACCAGATAATACTTATACAACAAACGACGCCGAAACTAGCGAACTACTCCTAACTACCCACTTCCCGGGCTGCCAGATTGCCACCCAGCAAAGCTGGGAACCGTACAGGGAGAGGGCTACGAGTAGTTTGGACTGGGAGGTGGCGTTAGAAGTTATCGACAAAGATAAAATAACGTGGGCAATCAACACCTTTCTGCCATTCAAGGCAGCGGGGATGGACGGTATCTTCCCAGCTCTGCTCAGGTGGAGCGGTGGTCTGCTGGCTGATTACCTCGTCAAGGTCTTTCGAGCCTGCCTGGCTCACCGCTACATCCCCTTGAAATGGCGTGAAGTAAAAATAATATTTATTCCGAAACCAGGTAGGGGCGACTACACTCAGCCCAAATCTTTCAGACCTATAAGCCTCTCCTCGTTCTTTCTGAAGACACTGGAGAGGCTGGGGGATAGGAAGATAAGAAACCAGATTTCGATACAAAAACCTCTGCATCCCAACCAACACGCCTACTGTGCAGGCAAATCAACTGAATCAGCGCTCCACAGCGTAGTCTCACGCGTAGGAAATGCTCTCAAAAACAAAAATCTAACCCTAGGCGCCTTCATCGATATCGAAGGTGCTTTCGACAAAACTAACTTCACCAGCATCGGGCAGGCACTCGCCACGCACGGTGTTGCGCCGACGCTCGTAGAATGGATTAACAACATGCTAAAAAACCGTGCTATTCAATTTACTGTAAACACTACCACACGAGGAATCGTAAGTAGGGGCTGCCCACAGGGTGGGGTGCTGTCACCACTTTTGTGGAATTTAGTCGTGAATGAGCTCATTGCAGAGCTCAACGCCAGCAGTCTCTACTCGGTAGGATACGCAGATGACATAGCAATTCTAATCTCGGGGAAATTTGAGGGCATCTTATGTGATCTCATGAGGAAGGCCTTCAAAATAATCGAGAGCTGGTGCACAAAGCACGAACTATCGGTTAACCCCTTAAAAACGGAACTAATAATGTTCACTAATAAACGAAGTCTTGGACCGCATAGGCTTCCAAAACTTTTTAACACAGAATTAACACTCAAAGAGGAGGTCAAGTACTTGGGGGTAATCCTAGATAGCAAATTGCTCTGGAACAAGCATCTTGACTACAAACTCAATAAATGCAATCGCACTATATCAGTGTAAGAAAATGCTAGGAAAAACATGGGGGCTGTCTCCAAGAATTACTCTGTGGCTATACACAGCGGTGATCAGGCCAATGTTGGCTTATGGCGCTCTGGTTTGGTGGACGAGGACCGAACTTTCGACCACCATTGCCCGACTCCAACGGTTCCAGCGTCAGGCCTGTTCAGCTATCACCGGCTGTATGAGAACTACCCCAACAGCAGCCATGGAGATAGCCCTACAAATAACTCCCCTGGACCTGTACATACAGCAAGAGGCAGCGCTAGCTGCCATCAGGCTCATGCATCTAGGCATATGGGGCAATAACCTCACGAGTCCACACGCTAAAATCCTGGACCGGGCGATTGAGTATCAACCTCTCATCGCTGCTCCGTGTGATAGGATACAAAAACAACCTATGTTCAACAAAAATTATAACATACAAACAACAGAGGAAGAAAGGGATCAGTCAGGAGCCAATGAAGTGCGAATCTACACAGATGGCTCAAAAACTAATAACGGTTCAGGTGCTGGCGTACATTCCCTTGACCTCAACATTAACTTTCACATACCACTAGGCACACACAGTTCGATATTTCAGTGTGAATGTGTCGCCTTAACACAAGCCGCAGAAACCGTAAAGCGTTTAGGTATCCAGAACTACGGGATCAGATTCCTATCTGATAGTCTGGCTGTGCTCAAAGCTTTAGAAAACAAACTGACTAACAACAAACTAATCTTTGAGTGCCACCTCGCCCTGGAGAGTATATCGAAATCCAATCGAGTTACGCTCCAGTGGATCAGGGGGCATAGTGGATCCCTAGGCAATGATGCCGCAGATGAACTTGCGAAGAGAGGCTCCGAGATGTTAGTGCTAGGCCCGTACCCACTTATCCCCTTGCCTTTTTCGCAATTTCGTGCATGGATTCGTCAAAGATCAACAGAACTACACAATAACAGATGGTCACGGGCAACAGACTGCAGACAGTCAAAAATGGCTTTGCCAAAATTACACCCGCGTCTCACTAAAAAACTCCTCAGCCTGAGTAGAAATAACCTCAAAATAATTATAGGGACAATAACGGGCCACACCCTTCTTAACAAACATTTATTCAACATAGGCGCCACGGACAGCCCACTTTGCAGGGGCTGTTTTAACGCCGAAGAATCAGCCGCCCACGTAATCCTGGAATGCGAGGCCGTGGCTTCTCAACGCGAAGAAATCCTCGGAACAATGAGGTCGCTCCGTGAAGCCTGTGAAGCTCCCAGGAAGCTTCTGTGCTTCTGGGCGGAGTTGGGCTGGCTATGTTAGCCAGCACCCCCACGCACAACGGACCAAATGGGAGTCTAAGTGCGGAAAAGGGAGTCCCTACTACTACTACTACTACTAGCTTACCTAGTTCTAAGGTTGATATATCAACCTTAAACATACCAAAAAATATCACACTTGCAGATCCTAGTTTCTATAACCCATCGCAAATAGATCTGTTGTTGGGAGCTGATGTTTTTTGGGATGTCATTTGTCCTACTAATCAGATCAAATTGGGAGATGCTAACAAACCTGTACTACAAAATTCCCAGTTTGGTTGGTTAGTGGTGGGGCCAGTTATGTGTCCTGACTATGTATCAAGTAAGGAAAGTCGCTGTAATTTCAGTCAAGCTATACGACACCAATTGAAGCAGTTTTGGGAGCTGGAAGAGCTGCCAGATACACCGAAGCTCACGTTGGAGGAACGTGCCTGCGAGGAACACTACGTGCATCACACACGCCGCCTGAAAGACGGTAGATTTTGTGTCACGTTGCCTTTGCGGGATAACCCAGAACTATTAGGTAATTCTGTCCGCAAGAGCCAAGGTGGCGCCACTGAAGACTACAACCATACCCAGGTTAGAACTTTGTGGTGCACTTCTAGTTGCACGCTTATGTAACAAAATTTGTAAATCACTACGTTGTGAAATAACTAAGAAAACTTTTTGGTCTGATTCTAAAATCGTACTGGGTTGGTTGTGCACACCTTCAAATAAACTACAAACTTTTGTCGCAAACCGCGTAGTAGATGTTAATGAACTGTGTAATGACAGTAAGTGGCTGTATGTCCCAACCTCACAGAACCCAGCTGATATAGCCTCTCGGGGTGTTTTTCCAAACGAAGTGGCCTCATTGTCACTGTGGTGGCAGGGACCTACATTCATACATGACGGTGAGGAACATTGGCCAAGTCAAAGCACTAATGCAACCTATACAACACTACCTGAAGTTCGGGTAAACACTACTAGGGTCAGCGAAACACCAACTTCTAATTTTGTAATTGATACTAAAAAATATTCTAGTTTCCGTAAGTTAAGAAACATTGTTGCATATATATTCCGTTTCTATAATAATATTAAGTATGTTAAGAATCAAAACAAGCAAATGTTAACGGTTGAAGAATTAGCATGGGCAGAAAATAAGTTAATTTACATAGCACAACAAGAAAGCTTTCCAAATTTTAAGACGCAATGTAAACTAGCTCCACTTGTAAGTTTAAGTCCATTCATTGATGATGATGGATTAATGAGGGTTGGGGGCAGGTTAGAAAACTCACCATATGAATATGAGAAGAAGCATCCTGCTATCATTGATTCTAATCATCCCTTATCAAATTTATTGTTCACTAGCTGTGCCCGCGACTTCGTTCGCGTGGTTGTCGAGAGCAAAACAACGTCGTTTAGATAAGAGTATATCACCTTTTTGATGATTTAGATAAGAGTCCTGACTTTGGTATAGTTGATTACGTTAATGCTTCTCTATATACTATGTTAGCGGTGGAATTACCCGGAGCATATACAAAAAGGTTGTTTGGGTTGCTAACACGTGATAGAGAAACATAGAGTTGGCCGTGTGAAAAACAATCAAAAGTAAGGTCTACACCCGCAACGGATAACGTCTGGCCTTGGGCTTTATTAATAGTCATAGCGTAACAGAGGCTTACAGGAAATTGCACACGTTTGAAAGTAAACGGAAAATTATTGGGGATAATGGGTATCCTGGGAATGAAAACAACATCACCGGAGCCGCAACCTGTTAAGATTTCGGCTTCGATGACATTTCGTTGGAGATTTGTTACTCTCAACCGAGTTCCATTGCATAGTTTTGGTGGGCTTAAATTTCTGAGTAGAATGATTGGTACTCCGACTTTTAAATAAATTTTGTGTGCTGGAAGACCTGGTGTATTTAGAGAGTCTAAAAACTCTACTGGATAGTGGGTGGCATCTCCTTCTTCTAAAACCGTGTTAATAGATAAATATTCCCTACTTTCTCCAGAAACATGTACCAATATTTGAGAATTTATTGCTGCTGCTTGGTCGTTGCGAGGTGCCAAAATAGCTCGTTGGCATAGCCAAGCAGCGTCATGGTTCGAGATCTCTGATGGATCTCCGTATACAGAGGAAATGAGTTCCTGCTGTGAGGCAACAGAAGAACACAGGCTTTCGACTAAAGTTACTTTACCTCCTTCTTGAGTCGGGTATGTGCCGTTACCAATTTGAAGTAGTAAATTTGAGAAAACCTGCGCGTTTGCGTCACCTCCCAAATATGCTCGCATATTAAAGCTCAAATTAGTTAATATGACACTACGCCATAAAATAGAGCTCTTTAAACAGGCACCTATTTCATCGGCCCTCGTTCCTCTGGGTATTATAGGGAGTGTCTGCCTGAAGTCTCCACAGAATAGCACCGTTAAGCCTCCCATCGGTCGGTCATTTTGTCTTATATCTCGCAACGTTCTATCTACAGCTTCCACAGCTTTACGATTTGCCATCGTACACTCGTCCCAAACGATAAGGGCGCAATCGCGTAAAACCCTTGCTTTATCACTATTGCGAGACACGTTGCAAACAGGGTTTTCTGTGCGGTCCAAGTCGATTGGTATTTTAAATGTTGTATGTGCAGTTTTTCCTCCTGGTAATAAAGTGGCAGCTATTCCTGAGGAAGCGACGGCAAGGGCAATTTTGTTTTGGCTCCTTATTTGAGCCAAGATAACTTTAGTGAGGAAAGTTTTACCTGTTCCACCAGGTGCATCTAAAAACAGCATTTCTCCTAATGAATGTTCTACACTACAGCATACTCTATCAAAGATTTGACGTTGTTCTGACGTCAAATTTGAACAGCCATTTCGCAATATTTCTGCTAACTCTTCGGGGTTGTAATTTATTTCAGATGTATACTCCCTATTAATTCGTTCCCCACCAACTGTCGGTGTCGGCAAGCCGTATTGACTGAGGGGGTTCCCTCCTATACTTGTAACTATATCTTGTATAGCCAGCAAAGCCCTATTATGGCAGCTTTCACGTACTTGGTCAGAAGTTTCACTATTTATATTTTGCTGTCTCAAAAAATCTTCGGCAAACGCGTCTTTATATTTTTGCCACAACTGCCCAGCGTCCGATAGGCCACAAAATGTCAACAAAATGGCAAATAAATGGCGCAAACGATGTGGACTATCACTGACGCATGCTTCGGCTAAAGCATCATCCCAATGCTGATCGCCATCTAATAAATGCCGTGCGCGGCAAGCAGCTTGAAATGTGGGATATTCTATATCGTCCACTTTGCGGAGCTCAGCAAAAGAAGTAGGTCCTCGCACTGTGTGAAGAAGAAGGCGTAAATAATAACACTCTGCATTATTTGGGTGCACCGTGTATACTCTTCCAATCACGTGTTCTTTAAAAATGCCGGACTCGCCTTCTACAGCAGTTCCACGTCTCCTGCGATTAAAAACACCTTGCTGCTTGTTATAAGTATAATAATGTGGCACTTCATTGTACAACAGAGACTTAGCGAAATTGTCTCTTTCGCAAAGGCGAAAGAATGCGAGCAAGGTGGTTTGTCTTGGGTTGTTCATTCTTTCTGCCACATTTTCTGGCTGAAAGTAAACTCGCTGCCCGCCTTCCAGGTGCACGTCAAGATGGATGACTGGCGGATACCTTTCATGAATAGGGAAACTCAAAATGCGCCAAACTGCCTCCGAAGAGCTTATGTATCGGCCAGATTGATACCTTGTCACTTCATCAAATTGGTTGTTATTTCTTAGTGCTATCATGGCTTGATCACTACCTTTATTAACATATTTACATATATATTTTATAGATTCGACGCTATTACAAATTTCAACATTAATGTGTGCTTGAAAAGCGTTTGACAAAACTGGAGAATACGGTACCACCCAACTATTATTTAGAATTATTTCTTGTCCACGGAATCTGACAGTAGCTGTGAAACCACCTTGTGACGGTGATCTTCGCCGGTATTGCGGATACCCATTTTCCCCAGCCATAGTTAGTTCTTTCAGTGCTCTGGGGTATTTTTTTGAGCATTGACCATCTTTCATGCACGGTGATTCCCTGTTTAAGAGGCCACATGGCCCGTGAACCATATGTGTTTTTACTATGTCATGCAAAATCGGATCTGCATTATAGTCCGGAAATTCTGCACTTATGACACTGTCTATAGCATCGGGACGAATTTTTTCTTCCAGCCACAGAAGAATGTGCGCGTGGGGTAAACCACGCTTTTGCCACTCGACGCTATACATAAAACAAAGAGTTGAACCGAAAACTTTCTCCTTTGTAAGTAGATTAATCAAGACTTTGAGTTTTAAATGAAAAATCCTAGCAATAATGTCATGTCTGTCGTATGACGCCTGTCCTGTGAGAAGTGCCTGGCAAATCTCCGTCCACTTTGGATTTGTTGTAAATGTTATAAAAAGGTCCGGCCGGCCGTATTTACGGACGTAACAAAAAGCATCTTGCGTTCGTTCGTGCATATACCGCGGACCGCCTGTGAAACTGGATGGCAAAATAACCAATCGACCCAAGTTTTCGACGTTATTATCTGATTGCATGGCGTCCCGCAAGTGCACGTATTCTTCAGCGCGTAACCGTCGCTGGTTAGTGCGAATATACACTAAACGTTCAGTTTCTATTTTTGCGTACATGTCCACAATAAATTGGCTGAACAAACCACGAAATCGTTGCAAATATACGAAACTGTTTTGCCTTATTTGTAAAAGGTAGGAATAGTATTGTTGAGCAGATATTTTTTTTTGATAATTAGTGACTCTCGTAGTAGGGTTCACTTGGTACAGCCCAAAATTGTACCCATCTTCACCATGACAATAGATTAGTGGATATTGCAGGGCGTCGTAAGCTCGGTGGGTTTCCAAAATGCGTTGAAGGCGATCGTCGCGTGTACGCAACACGATATCACGTCTCTCACACTCCTGGTCGACTAAAACAACTGCAACTTCATCTGCGACGGGTGCATTGTGTCTTCCACGGTGTTCACCCACAGGACGTCTATCGGCACTTATAACAATTTTGAAATCATTGCTGCCTTGTGGAATTGACTCCAATGCAGCTTTGAATTCACGAACGTACTGGTTAACGCGATGCAGCAATTCTTGAAGTTGACCCAAAAGCTCAGCATTGAGCTGGGGAAAATTGTGATTTCTAACATTGAGCTGTTGCGTGTAATCGGATACAAAATAAATTTGGAGAAATTTGGGTTCATTTTCTGGCAGCAAAGATCCAATAAGGTGATAAACTTGACCTTGTACTTTGAAGGTTGGCATGAACGGTCCTTCCGTTATTTGTTTTGCCCCAAAGGAAGTCATTTGGAAAGCACTGTTATATAAACGAATATTATCCAAAAAACGGTTCGACTGGGGATGATCGCCATTCAGGAGACTTATAAGTAAGTGTGGTGGATCTTGGAAATTTGGAAGAACAATTTTTCCATTTGAGCAGCACATTCCATCTGTCTCTTTCCTCCATTTCAAAGCATGACAAAAATTACAAATTTCTCTCATGTCACCCACGAAAGTAAAGCCAGCATAATTAATTCTAGACGAATATGTGAACCCTGATTTTTCCCTATTGTCCCAAGGTAATAAAATATTTGCATCGTCATTTTCCATGGACTCATCAGCTCCGCTATTTGTTTCTCTATTCATATGGTATCGAGCTCGTTCTATTTCTAGGCGAGATTGACGTTGTTCTGCTGTTTCTGCTCGTCTTAGTTCATCTATTCTTTCCCTTTCAGATGCAAGATAACTTTCATTGTTTCTTTGTACACCTACATAGTTATGTCTAGCTATTTCTAATCGTTCTTCTCTTTGGGAGAGAGATTCAGACTCGCGCGAGAGAGCGTGTCGCTCTCGGTCAGATGACAGACGTGCTTGGCGTTCCTCGATACTCTCTTGAGAACGCAAAGTCGCGGTCCGAGTTCTTTGCGAACTTAAGCGCGACTCCCTTTCTGTGAAAGTCTCTGACTCGCGTGAGAGAGACTGGCGCTCCCGATCAGCAGACAGCCGAACTTCGCGTTCCTGGATATTCTCTTGAGAACGCAAAGTCGCGGTCCGAGTTCTTTGCGAACTTAAGCGCGACTCCCTTTCTGTGAATGTCTCTGACTCACGTGAGAGAGAGTGGCGCTCCCGATCAGCAGACAGCCGAACTTCGCGTTCCTGGATATTCTCTTGAGAACGCAAAGTCGCGGTCCGAGTTCTTTGCGAACTTAAGCGCGACTCCCTTTCTGTGAATGTCTCTGACTCACGTGAGAGAGAGTGGCGCTCCCGATCAGCAGACAGCCGGTCTTCGCGTTCCTGGATACTCTCTTGAGACCGCAAAGTCGCGGTCCGTGTTCTTTGTGAACTTAAACGTGACTCCCTTTCGGTGAACGTTTCCGATTCACGTGAAAGAGCGATGTGCTCTCGGTTAGCAGATAACCGTGCTTCACGATCTTCTTCCGATTCCTGAGACCTACAAAGTCTCATCCTTTTCGCATTTCGGCTACGCAGCGAAAGGTTAGTTTTTTTTCTTTGAGGCATTTTCAAGGAAAATTAAAGCAATAAACAAAACTAACAACACTTATGACTGAATAGCCTACAAACTTAAAAGAACGGTGCGTCGAACAGTCTAGTGTGACAACGTATCGTCTGTTCGTGGTCGTGACTCAACGAATTGGCAACACTAACTTACTGTATAACGATTGGCACTATTGGATTCAAACTACGAAGTAAATCAAATACAATCTTAACTTCGTACTTCAAACCAATGACCAAAGTTGACCAAACGAAACCAATAAGATAAGCAAATACTTTTTTTTCGACCAATTTAGAAAATCGATAAACCAAGCAACCAAAGAACTTTTACGACACACGCAAGAACTTTTAAGACACCTAACGAAACCCAATTTGCCTAGTAAACACGGTGGACGTCATCCTCGCGCGGAAAATCTTAACACCGCGATTCAGAAAATGACGTCATTTGCACAACGCCATCTATCGGATTTAGATTTCAACTATCAACATTAGTTCTCGTAACGTAATATTTTACTTCTTGAACTCACTAAATTAATCATATCTTTTGATAGAGTGAACCGATTTCGATGAAACAAAAACTAAGTTAAACCTCAAGTTGCGTATAATTTTTGTATATAAACATTGTCAGCATTGAATTCGTAGATTTTACGTGATGTGCGCACAAACAAACAGACAAACAGACAAACAGACAAAAATTTCAAAAATGATGGAAATGGGTTCTGTTACTTATCTTTTCACACGCTGGCTATTTTTTGTTTCAATTTCTTCAATGTACAAAAATGACTTTTCTACAGATTTATTATATGTATAGATTTACTATCATATAAAACACCTGCATGCAGGGCCACAACTTCTCCTCTCACTCATCCGCGAAAGGTACTGGCCCATAAGGGGCAGGACTCTAGCTCGAAAAACTTTCAGAAAATGTGTTCTGTGCACTCGCATGAGAGGAGTAGTTGCCAAACAAATAATGGGAAATTTGCCATCCCCTAGATTAACGCCAGGTTTTCCATTTGAAGTCACTGGAACCGATTTTGCTGGGCCGTTTTTAGTTAGCGATAGAAAAGGCCGCGGTTCTAAGCTAGTTAAATGTTATTTTTGTGTTTTTGTATGTTTCAAGACTAAAGCTGTACACCTAGAATTAGTAAGTGGTCTCAGCACCGAGGCTTTTATCCTGGCTTTACGCCGTTTTATCAGTAGAAGGGGTAAGCCCCTTGAAATATGGTGCGACAATGGGACAAACTTTGTCGGTGCCAGTCGCGAATTAGGTAAATTTATACAGTCTAATTCTAACTCCATGTCAGAGCCTTTTGTAGAGGAAGGCATAAAATTTAAATTTCTACCTGCATACTCCCCAAACTTTGGTGGGCTGCATGAAGCAGCTGTAAAGTCTGCTAAGTACCACTTGAAAAGGGCCGTGGGACATTCCCATTTTACGTTCGAAGAGCTCACCACTTTGATCGCTCAAATAGAAGCAATATTGAACTCACGGCCCCTTTCCCCTCTATCTTCCAACCCTCACGATCTGTTCCCTCTTACCCCAGGGCACTTCCTTATTGGAAGGACAATGACCTCGCTGCCAGCGCCAGATCTTCAGGACGCCAGAGTCAGCTGCCTGCACAGATACGCTAGAATTGAACACGCCAGACAGCACTTCTGGCGTCGGTGGAGCCACGAATACGTCTGCGAGCTACAGCAGCGCACGAAGTGGCAGAAGCGCCACCCGGACTTGTCACCTGGTCAGCTGGTGCTTATTAAGCAGGAGACTTCTCCTCCATTAAATTGGCCTCTGGGACGGATTGAGGCTGTTTTCCCTGGATCGGATGGCGCATGCCGCGTAGCCGATATTCTAACAAATAAAGGAATAGTTCGCAGAGCAGTCAATCGCATCTGCCCACTATTAGATGATAATAACTCTTGAAACTGGAGTTTTCAAGGCGCGGGAGGATGTTAACGCCCAAACCTCATGCACATCACTACGATACCGAGCGGCGGCGCATGGACATCTCTACTCGACGCGCACCGCCTCGCCGCCTCACTCTGCAACGGAGCGCGCCCAAGACAAGTCACAAAATCACCCAAACCAATTTCTGCTAGCCACCGATAAAAATATTGTAAAACTAGATATTATAACTATTATTTCAAGAAGTCAGTGTATCATTGAAGTATAAATTAGTACACACCTAGCACCAATACATTCAAGAAACCCGATTTTACTACATGAACAAACAGGGACTGATTAGATAGGTACCACAGAACACGGAATGACGCGCCGGCTACGACTAGAGACGCGGATGCTAATAATATTCAATATTATCATCAAGACATCCTTTGTTGGACATGTAGTCCTCCCCCAAGTCCATATCAAGCAGTAATATAATCATAATCTTTATTTTTCCTCACAAAAACATGACCTTTTGGAACATAAGTTATTTCATAATTACATTTAGAAGGGAACATTTTGCAGTCAAGTGAGTGTGCGGAGCTGGTGTCTGTTATAGGTGTTAACCTGTATTACAGATCACCAGGTCCTCACCCCATGAACAATAGGTATAACATAACAAATTTTTAATTAAATAAACAAGCGTTTGAAATCTATAAACTAAAACAATCTGGTAAATTAAGGAAACGATTCAGCGACGAAAAATAAATATCATAATGCCACAAAGCACAATATGAGTGTGAGTGTGAGTGTGCGTGGAGTGGGTGTGTGTTGTGAGTGTATGTAATTTTTTTTATTTTTTTATTTATTTTACACGATAAGTACAACATCTTACAGTATTCCAAGACGATGTTATACATGAATACATAATTTTAAATATATACACCATATTTAAATAATAAAAATTTAACAATTAAAATAAAATAACAAAAATTTACATTAAATAAAGAAACAATTAAAATTCGATTCCCTCTTCAATGCACCTTTGTGCTCCCGACACAAATTTCGGCAGGCTATGGAAGATATCTTCCAATGGCATATTATTTATAATACGCGCAGCCCTTGACAAAGGGGCAAACTTTAATAAATTTGTCCTAGCCCTTGGCACATCTAACAAAGTAGGGCGGCGGCGCGCACCCACATACCCGTCCGGGACATGCAGCCGCAGTGCCTCCAGTACATCTGGGTGATGCACCAGCCCGCGCAGCACTCTCGCCACGTATTTTACTAACGCGACGTCCCTTCTAACCGCCAGCCTGGTGTACCCGACCATGCCCAACACAAACAGACTCGGATACATCAACGGGTAGAATGGGTAAACCCCATATTGCTTCAAATATAGATACCTAGTAAATTTATTTTGAATTTTTTCGACCATGATACTATATTTGTCCTCATGCGGATTCCATATAATAGCACTTGTCTCGAGATGACTACGAACCAAAGCATTATAAAGTATTTTTACCACTGCTACACTTTTAAAATCCGCACATTGTCGTAATATAAAACCTAAATTTCTAAAGGATTTGCTACACAAATCTATAATATGGTTGCGAAACATCAACTCGGCCACCATATGAACCCCAAGATCCCGCATTTGCGTGACACGCGGCAACACTATGCCGTCTATCTCATAATGATTTTGTAGCGGGGCACGCGCGCGACTGTACGTCATCATGCAACATTTGGTCACATTGAAGACCAGTTTGTTTTCCTGGCTCCACTGTACCACCTTATCGAGATCTCGCTGAAGCCGCTCGCCATCCGAGGCGCTCGCTACAGAGATAAACACTTTAAGATCATCAGCAAATAGCAAACACCTCGCACCGCTCACGACCTCAGGGAGATCATTAACCATAATAATGAATTCCAGTGGACCCAAATTACTGCCCTGGCTTACCCCCGAAAATGTATAAAATGGTTCAGATTTGTGCCCGGCGTACTCAACGTACTGTCGGCGCTCACTAAGATAACTCGCAAAGAACTTTAGCAAATGAGGAGTAAAACCTAACGCAGCAAATTTTGCCAATAGTATATCATTATCCACCGTATCAAAAGCCTTCCGAAAATCGAAGTACGCGACGTCCACCTGCCCTCCAGCGTCCACTACTGGCGCCACATATGACATAAACGACAGCAGGTTACTGCCCGTACCCCGACCGACGCGAAAACCATGTTGAGCATCATGCAGCTGTGGGCTCACTTGCGTGCAAATGGATTTGTGTAATACTGATTCAAAAACTTTAGCGAACGCCGACAGTACGGCCACTGGTCGATAACCACTGACGTCCGACCCTGAACCTCCCTTTGGCACCGGGATAACTCGCGTCATTTTCCATTGATCTGGATAGTGTCCTTCTTGTAAGCACAGGTTGAAAATGTGTAGCAGTGGTTTCCAAAAAACTGAGCTACAGTCCCTGACAAGAAAAGGTGGTATTCCATCCATAAATGGATGTATGTATGACTGTTAGAGTATGTGTGTTTATGTGAGTGTGTGTGGTGATGATGTAATAATAATACCTAGCTATCAAATGATAATGACTACTATAAAAGTTTCTCTGTGGAAATATAGTCCTGTGTATATATGATATACTATGCGTCTCGCATACAGCGGATAGGATGATCCATTACAAAAAATCTGTATTGAAACCGTGCCATGGAAAGCACGTTAAGCCGTTGTTGGTAACCGCAGTTATTTGTAAATATTAGACAGTCGTTATAGTAAGTAAGTATGGTAAGCTCAAAGAGACAGGATAGAATAATAAAAAGATCTCCGGGCCAAAACAAAGGTGACCGACATTCTAACAGGAATAGACCAACAAAAGTGGAGGTGGACAGGCCACATGATGCGAGACACTAAAGGCAAGTGGAGTAAGTTAGTGACAGAGAGGTATCCAAGTGACGGCAAAAGAAATCAGGGAAGACAGCTTACACGATGGAAGGAGGAAATAAAGCTGACAGCAGGTCCAAACTGGAAGAGGGTACCCCAAGACAGACGACAATGGAAACTGATAGATGAGGCCTATGCCATGAGGCCCACCGAAATTCGAGACATTTTGTGATTTTTGTTGTAACTATTATTGTAAATTTAGCTTTGACTAGTTTCGAAATATGTAAAAGGCTTCATTATTATGGGCAGTAAGAAGCCCGAAAATATGACATCCGTCAAAAAAATGCACCCAATTATGGGGTTGTGAATATCATTGGCAGTGGCTCCAATTAAAATACTGGTATTCAGTTGCACCCGGTTTTAAAGGAAAACTAAAGATAACCCCAAAATAGTTTGTATGGAAACTTTTAACAATGCCATCTCTGGTCGCCGCCACCGATGCGTCTCGGTGCTCTGTGGTGGCTACCGACTTTGCTTTGAGCTCGTTTTAGTAACTCGGTACTTAATATGGAAATGTGTGGCTGTTTAGAAGTGGTCGACAGCTCTTAATTGCGTATTTAATTCGGTCGAGAGTAGATTTCAGATTTCAATGTTTCATTTCAAGTTGTTGCTCCAATTGCTACTAATATTTTTTGTTTGTCTGACATAGTTAATATTTTAAATTGTTGGAGATCCCCATATATAGTGAAAGAGACAAGATTAAAACCATCACTAACTAGTATCAATGATTCAGATCAGCAATCTTATACAATGATCCCCTTCTTCGTGACTATGACACGAAAGTACCAGTACACACTCTGGTTTCAGGTTTTGGGATATAGAGAACCAGATAGGAGGTGGCAAATAGGTAGTGATTAAGCTCCACATTCACACCCTGATGCCGTTCCGTTGACGTAGCCTGACTTCGCGAGGTTGGAGTTAAATCTTCCCTCTTGGGTTTGGGATACAGTTAAAGTTATACTTCGATGATGACCTATAAATTCGCCTTTAACCTTTAACTTGGTTTTTCCTGGTACCTAATATTTCTTTTGAAAACTACTCAGGTACTATAATGGTCAAAAGTGCAGTCACACTCTACCAAAACAGAAAAGGCAACTTTTTGTAGGCAGCGGAATTTCAACTTTACGCGGTTAGTAGGAATAATCTATACATTAATTTCTTTACAAAATATTAAATCAGTTGTGGATAATTTAAATTCTTCTACAAAAACTTGCCATTTAAGTTTTGGCAGAGTATGACTGCACCTTTGACCCTTGACTTGTCAAGGAATTTCAGAGAGTAGAGACAGAAAACTATTTAGAAAGAAACGGACATCCCTTATGACAGTTTAACTACCCTAGAAAGCAATAGCTTTAATATAGCTTATACATACTTAATGGCATGAGGAAGCCGTCAGAAGCAATTACTAGCCTACTAACATACCGAGAGCACTTTACATATCTGAGGCCTTAGTGCGAGTTTTTACTCACGCTCAATCGCGATAACGTAAACATCAATTTGTACTGAAACTGGATAAGCGCCGTCTGGTGACGGTAAGGAGAAACCTCTTTTTTTGTATACATTTTGACGTATGAGATCGTTTACGTCATCACTAGTGAGGACGTTAAAAAACTCGCACTAAGGCCTCAGATGTGTTCAATTGAAGCGTGTGCTCGTTCTAATTAGTCGCTGGAGTCATTAGACGCATCGCCTGCGAGCGGTGATGATTGACGAACCAATGTGTTACGGAGGAAGATTTAAAAAAAAGTTTAATTTTTGTAAAATATAGGTATCACGGCATATTCTATAACCCAAAATTGGCTCCAAAAAATCATCATTATCATCATCAGCCTTTTAATGTCCCCACTGCTGCGATAGGCCTCCTCTCTGTGAGAGAGGAAATGGGCCCTAATCCACTACTCGGGCCGAGTGCAGGTTGGTGGAATTCCAAAAGCCAATTTCAAAAATTGCCACAGCTCTTCTCAACATTATGGATGATATTCGGTTAGTCATGGAAAGCAGTAATCTGATGGTCTTGGCATTTCTGGATTTCAATAATGCTTTTAATACTGTTGATTTCGATGTTTTGCTTGGCATTCTAAACTCTCTTAATATATATCCATCGGCGGTTGACTGGTTTCGTAGTTACCCGTTCGGGCGCCGACAGCGTATTAGCGTCGGAGAGAACTTGTCTACCTTATGCAGTACTTCTGTCGGGGTACCACAGGGTGGCGTTTTATCCCCTTTACTTATCGCAGTTTTTATTAACTCAATTTCCAATGAACTAATTTCTTCCTTAATTAATCTTTATGCAGACGATCTGCAATATACTCGCGAGCTCCTCTCGGAAAGCTGTCTTAGGCTTTAGCTACCATCAATCTTGATCTGGCTTGCATGTGTGATTGGAGCAGGAGGTATGGGCTTAACGGCTTATAGTCAACCCAATAAAGACGCAGGTACGCGTAATAGTAATGGGCAGTTCTAGAATGGTTTCTAGGATCAACTGGACTTCTCTTCCTCTAGTTCTTTTTGAAAATTCAATAATTCCCTTCAGTGAGAAAGTTCAAAACTTGGGGATATTCATCGACAAGAACTTCTCTTGGACTGCCCAACTGCAGGAAGTCAGCCGCACATTAGTTGCTTTTGTAACTTTGAGGAGACTACGTAATTTTCTTCCAATTAACTGCCACCAAAATTGCACTTGCACAATCTCTTCTTCTTCCCAGCCTTGACTATGCTGATGCCAGTTACCTTGACCTTACTCAAGATCAACTCGATAAACTTGAGCGGCTTCAAATTTTTTGTATAAGGTTCATATTCGATTTGTGCAAATATGACCATGCTTCCGAATTCGGTGTAAAGCTTAAGTGGTTGCCAATTCGCCTTCGCCGGAATGCTTATATTCTTTCTCTTTTGTTTAATCACCTCTATTTACCTCAAGGATCGTTTTCAGTTTGTCTGCGATTCCCACACGAAATCTCATGATATAACTTGCGACTTAAAATGCCAATGCATTCCACAACTTTCATGGATAAATCTTTTAATGTCCAGGCTGCTCGTCTGTGAAATACTTTGACTGAACCAATAAAACGTGCTCAGTCATTGTCTGTATTTAAAAAAAATATTCAAAGAACATTACCTATCGCGGCGTTCTTGGTTTTTTGACATGACGTGCTATGATTGTCATTGGTCATTTATTTTCATTGCTTATATATTAAGTATGTATGTATTATATAGCATATGCATGTATTTGTGTTATTGTATCTATAAATATATTGACGCACCACTGACAATCCCATGTCATGTCCAGGTAATCTCTGTCCATTCCAGGTTGCCTGGAAGAGATCGCGGAATGCTATAAGGCCGCCCGTTGTATGTGTGTGTGTACACCTATAAATAAAATAAATAAATCTTTCTAAAGTCCAAGCACACAAACACATCATTTTGTCTAAGAACACAATCATTAGTTAGGTATCGATTTATTCCTTTTATGTATTAGGTACGTGTGTGACTCTTGAAACATACAAATATTGCGAGTTATAGAGAGCTTTTTCAAAGGTACCGTTTCATTTGATTTTAGGTTTAAACATCGAAAATTCCTTGCCAGGCGACAAACTAGTACAAAAAACATAAAGCTAATATCCGAGTACTGAAGCTCATTAGCTGAAAATTGCACGATTAATGAGAGCGGGTACGACGTGACGAGGCGACGCGGGCGCACCGTGACCGAGCCGTAATTACTACGGGGACCATGCTGGAGTGGGAGACACGGGACAGCAATATATAGCGTAAGAAACGTTGGATAGAATGATAGAATCCAATATGGATAAGGAATCCTAAGCGACATGGAATTAGGACGTGCCAAATGTTAGGGCGCTGCATAATGCCAAAGTACCTCCTGGCATCCAGGAAGGACCAGTAAAGTAGAAGGACTGATGTGTTTTGCTGGAGATTCCTCGAAATATAGGTACTGACGCTGTCGGAGGAAATCTTTAAATCATTCAATTTCTAGATTGAGGAAAGCCATAAGAAAAAAGTATGTGATAAAAGTTGGCTGCTGATTATAGATTGCTGATATTAGAGTAAGAGGCGACTAATAAACTGCCAAGGTGTTACATTTATATTTCTCCGAGATTGTTATTATCATTGTCCACTTAAGCGTCACCACATCAACCGGTCCTGAGATTCTTGCAGAGGATTTCAACCTTCACCTTTGGGAACCCTGCCGCCCCCTTCTCCTAAAATATTTCCTCTGATTTACGGCTAATGACCTAGAGATCCTCAGCTTGACAAACAAAGAAAAGAATGATACACAGACACGCGACGAGATTTTATCCCACCTACCGCTTCAACATGTCCCCCCTACCAATAATGTCCGCTCGTTTGTTGTTTTAATTTAGCTCTAAATACACGCATGTGTTACTGTCATTCATAAATAGATATTAATTAGGTGGGGACCGCTTCTTTTCGTTAGTATTTTGCTTAATTAACTAAGCTATTAGTGCGGCTTTAGTTTCGGGAAATGGACCGACTGTTTCGGGCTTAGATGTTGAGTTGGTAACCATTTTGATGACCATTTTGATTTTAATGAACTTCTATCGTCTAGCGATTTCAAGCTGACGTCCCAAACAATACTGCCCCTTTTGTCGTGCTTTCTGTGCAACAACAAATGCTAATGATCGTAACGCTGTCGACGTGGCTGAATTCTTGTCAAAACACATTTAATTTGGAATCATTTAATTGTTATGACGAAAAGAAAAAGAAAACACTAATTAATTCCCTAAAATAATCTGTATAATCAGATGAAAAATGCTAGTTACGTCGGCACGGTTTCTTTGTATGGGATAAGGCATCTGTATGCTAGTATTATATTATATGTGGTCAATCACAGCAGGTGACAAGTGTTTAACAGTAGGTATTTAAGCTAATAGGTTAATTATAGCTAGGAGATTTGCTTTTTGTAAACACTTCATCTTTTAACTTAGTATTTGCATGCCAACTTAGGGTGAAATGTGTCATTGCGCTAATAATTTATTTTTACCGTCTATTGCATTCAATGCAAATCTGTTTGTTGCTAAGTGGATACGTCTCCAGGTATAAGATCAGGTGACATAGTGGTCAAGCGCGTGCCTATTCTAAATAAAAAAAAATAAAAGATACCTATCAAAGAATCCTATATTTTGATCAGCTATACATGTTTACGGACTCAACTGGATTGGCTAGCTTTCCTTATGTATTTATATAAAGGCGCAGATACACCTGAGTAACTGATTTTAAAATGCGAATCTTGTCTAAACGGTCAGATATTATTTTGGGAAAAAATATATGTTACATTTAGACCATTTTCTTAAAAATTTGATTTAAGAAAATTTTGAGTTTTTTTCGTCTAAACATAAGTAGTAATTTATTCTATAATAAGTAAAATTATTTTGTAAAGTTATTTAGATCACGGACAAAAAAAAACGACAATCGCACCAAAACCGCCGGGCGTATTTTAATGAAATTGTTACCATCTCAAAGACAACTTAATTATCTACATTTTGATCGGAGGCGTTTTTTTAAAGTCATAGAATAATAAGGAAAGTACAAAAAACTACTAAATTTTGGGTAGCACGGGTGTGAAACGAGTGCGCGTTTTGTTCCCTCAAGGTCGTTGGCGACTGTCGTCGTCTTAATTTAAAATCGCACTGGTACGCCTTGCAGCAATTACACCAATGGAGCACAAACTTACAAATACCAACTATAAGTCCAGGTTTCCTCGCGATGCTTTCCATCACCGTTGTATATGATGTCCAAGATAAACTTTGGGCGCACGGTTGGCGCAGTGGTTGAGCGATTGACTGCTGCGCTGCGTGTCGCGGGTTCGATTCCCGCACGGAACAAATATTTGTATGACCTATAGATAGTTGTTTCGGCTCTGGGTGTTTGTGTATGTCAGTTTATATGTTTGTAAACGCACCCACGATACAGGAAGAAATTCCTAGTGTGGGGCAAAGTTTAAAAAAAAAAAAAAAAAAAAACTTAGAAAGTAACATAGGTACTTAAATAAATTGAAATAGTCACATTGATACTTGCCCGGATTCGAACCCACGATCTGAAGCACGAGAAGTCTTAACCACTGGGACACCACTAAGGTACTTAGTTGGCCATCTCATTATTACCTATTTATTGAAGTCACAGATAATATAATACTTGCTGAAGTTTACAAACAAGCAGAATTACAAAGATCCCTCACCATAGTGTAACTACGCTCCCTGATGACTAAATTACATCTCATTACAATGGAGAACACGCATGATTCAAGCTATCCCGTTGAACAGCAATCAAACTTGACAACTAGCAGCACTGGCTGGCAGCCAAACGTCAATTAGTTTGCCTTCTGCTCCTTCATTCAACATGTCAAGCGCAACTAACAGTGTGTAAGCGCAGGTCGTTTAAAGTTAATGACGACAGTGAAGTTCGCTTTTCGCAGGACTGTACCCCACTATATATAATTGCAACCCGAATTCCCCTATTTCATCATCAACATCATCAGCCTATTAATGTTCCCACTGCTGGGATTCAGGTCTCCTCTCTATGAGAGAGGGAATGGCCTCTCAAACCACCACACGGGCCCAGTGCGGGTTGGTGGATGTCAAAAGTCTTCGAATTGGTTCTAGGACTTGCCGGTTGCCTTACGATGTTTTCCTTCGCCGTTTTTTAGAGCAATGGTGATGAAATAGTTTACACAAAGTATAGCGCCTGTTTGGCTTCGAACCCACGACCTACAATACGTACCTAAGTCGAGGCTGTTAACACTGGGCCACCACTGTTCTACTTGACTTTATTTTAGAGTGAACACTGACAAGAAATTACAGAGCTCTCAGAGTTCTTGCCTGGCTTGAGTGGCGATTCGCAATACCAACGTTCGAAGGAAGGAAGTATACACCAGCAGCCTAATTGCGTAAGTAAATTCTGCAAAGCAAACAAGTCGATTCCTTCAAAGAATTAGAATCTCTTTCAACTTTTTCGGTATTGTGAAACTAATTTGAAAAGAGTAACAAACATCCTCCTTTGAGTTGAAGTGTATGATGAACTCGAATGATTTATTTCCAAATCATTAGGACATAATTTCATTACACAATACCAATAGTGAAGTTTTATCTCGATTCTTCCGCTTTCGTTCATTTTTTACAATCAATTCTACGTCAAAATATTAGTAATGGAAAGGAGCATAACCTTTCCTTTTCAGAGTGTAATATGCAATACGTAAAGTCGTTTTCGGTAGGTTCCGACTTGTTTGCTTTGCAGAATTCACTTACGCAATTAGGCTGCAGTTATGGTACTTCTCCACTCCTGAAACAACACAGGATATGTTGCACGGTAGGTTGGCGGTGGTGCTACGTCACTAAAGTGCAAGCAACGGTTTTTGGGGGCCCATTTATTGAGAGTGCAAGTCACCGCCTGCCTATAACCGTGTTTTGTAATAGTGGTCAGGCAAGTGATAAGTGATTTAAACTTCCATTGTCATAAGTAACCAGTCCACATGTAACGCTAATAACTTAGTTTCCATATCCTGCACCGACCGGGAATTATAATGTACTTAGGCCCGGCTTCTCGACGCTAAATTATCGCAAAATGAATGTGACAAATTGTCAAAAACGCGTTAACGGCTGTGATTGATTGAATGAATTTTCAACAGCGAATCCAAGATAACCGGCGATTATTCGTCGATTACGTTAATAGCCTGATAATCGAGTTTTGAGAAGCCGGGTTTTAGGTTAGAGTATTCCGGGCAAATCGTCGGTTGATACCTCATTTCAATCAAATGGGTATCTCTTAATGTAGCTCTCAATGAGACTTGCAGGATTATTACAGGGTGCTTAAAACCAACCCCACTTGCTGCACTATACCCGCTTGCTGGAATAGCCCCTCCGTATGTCCGAAGAGAAGTGGCATGTTATTCAGAGAAGCACAAGCAAGAGACAGACAAACGACATCCTTTATATAACGTGGAGAAGCCAAGGAGTAGATTAAAAAGTCGAAACATCGGCATCCTTTATATAACAGCTTCCTGCCGGACACTAAATCAATTAACGACAACGTGTTAAGCGAAACAAAGAAAAATCTATGGCTCAGAAAAGCTCCCTGCGGGCCACCAACTGCCTTGGCCCACCTGGAAATCTCTAAACCAGTCGGTTTAAACAAAGCACACAAAGCCTGGTGAGTCGCTGCAGGCACAACCTAGTTAGATAGGGATACTCCAATGACCCACAGTGCGATTGCGGAGCCACGTCCCAAACAATGCCTCACCTTTTGTCGTGGTCTGTGTACAAAAACACCTGCACCTTTAAAGACCTTTGTGATACAAATGACAACACTGTTGGCGTGGCTGAATTCTGGACAAAATATATTTAATTTTGGAATCATCGATACGACGACGAAGAATCAAAAGGGTATAACTATGCGAGTTGGTTTCTGGCTCTCGTACCCCTTCCAATGGACTAAAGTCCTAAAAGAACTGTCAAAGATAAAATGGGTACTAAACACTGATTAATTAAACTAAAATTATACACAGCGCCATCTCTTATTGAGTAGCTAAACTAAGTCAAAAGTCATACATAGACGACATCTAGCGACAAATAGCTAAACTTTTTAGTTAGCTCGCTTACTAAATTCATCATAGTTTGACAGCAGGCTGGAGACTATTGTCAGTACTACTATGCTACTAAATAGAAACGTAAAATTTTGTTAAAGAGAATCTTAATAAATCATGTATTTTACTCTGTGCACCTAGCGACAGTAAAGGTTAACTGTATACTTTTCTAAATAGTTGGCTATTCTTGATTGTCAAGCAAGTTGACGCTGGAATACGTAGTTCCTCCCGACGTCATCACGTCAAATTCACTTCGTTGTTGAAACTGGTTTTCAGAGCGGGAATGGTATGAAGACATACCTTGGCGGAGATCAGGTGATTGTATTATATACACGCGTATCAGCACAATGCCGCCAAGTAGCTTACGGGTAGTGTACGCGTTCGCAAGAGAAATGCACCCAAAAACGAGTGATGTTTTCATTGAATACGGGACAGCCGGATTCCGCACAAAGTGAGTAAAAAATTCGAATATTTTTATTTATTTCCTTTTATGTATTAACCAAATAAGGCTATAGAATAGCGATATAACACATTTTCGCTGCACCTTTCTCTCATGCGCTTTGAGTTTGTCACGTAAGCATATTGTCGCAAACTTAGTACAAGTAATAGTTACAAATTGTGAGTCATATATCCATGTATGTAGTATCGTTTACTAACGAATTCATAACGGGAAGTCGCTGACACGGCCGCCTGTGATTATGGTCAATGACTCGTGGTAATTTATAGGCAAAACAATAGGATAGGCAGTGATTCATTGTGCCTTGGGTGCATTTTGACTATGTGCATACTAAATAACTCAATGATTATGAGGAAAACGATATTATAAAAGACCTTGTGGCAATTAAAATGTCAACAACAACAAACAAAGTCTGGTTTATACATTTTGCAAATAATTTTAGAATGATGACTCTTGGTGGGGGGTCTCAAACATATTGTGGCATATTTCTCACTCCCTGGTGGCAAAATGTGCTCTATAGCAAATTATCTTAATTATACCTACATCTTCTAATGAGAGTTCACAGGTCAAAATAATCATCATATATATTGTTGTTTGACATTATTGACCTTTCCGGAATGTAAGGTTACTCTTCTTCACACTTTCATCACATGAGAACAATTTAAGCAAGAAAAGTATTTTTTTGTGATCCAAACTTACGTCAAACTATGTCTATGTATGTACAAGAGTCTATGTTTGTACAAGTTTGTACGTCTATGTTTGTGCAAGTTTGTATAATCTCTGAAAATACTGATCTGAATAAACTGATATAATGCTATACAATCGTTGAGCATCATAGTCTACTTTTTATACCAGAAAACTGCATGCTTCCATTGGTATAGGGTATGCAACCGAAGCCGCTAGCAAAAGCTAGCTAAAGCAATATAGTTCAAAAAATATTATTACGTATTACTAGCGGACGCCTCGCGGTTTCTCCTGTGTAGTGCCCATTCCCGTGGGAATACAGGATAAAAAGTAGCCTTACGTCTCCTGGGGATAGAGTAGCTTCCCAACGGTGAAAGAATTTTTGAAATTGGTCCTGTCGTTTTTAAGTTTATTCATTACATACAAAAATACAAATCATTCCTCTTTATAATATTAGTATAGATAAAAAAATAAGTTTCTTTTCCCTCATTAGGTATATAATAATATTATTGATTAAAATGTAAATGTGGCATAGTTTTGTAACTTGTGACAAAAGTATTGCAATAATTTGGAATGTATTATTTGAAAGTTTCAAGGCTAGCGATAACGGTAACAGTTGTGTTAAATAACAATGCAATATTTTACACTTTTTATTGCTCTAGATTCATTGTATGCTTTAATTTCCTAAATATGTGAAGAGATTTATTTGTTTTTACAATAAAATTAATTGGTGCATGAAATTAGTTTGGAGTAAAATTATAATGAGCTACTTAATTCTTCTTTTGTTTGTTTGTAAATGGTAATCTCTGAAAGTACTGATCTGTTTGGGAACATTCTTTCACTAATAAAAAGTTACACTATACCTGGTTATTTTTTATCCAGAAAAAAAGCTCTCTTCCCATGGGATAGGTTACAGGAGCAAAGCCACGGTGAAAAGCTAGTCACACTATCACACTAATATTATAAAGGCGAAAGTTTGTGAGTGTGTTTGTTACTTCTTCACGCTCAAACGGCTGGACGGATCTGGATGAAATTTGGCACAGAGATAGATTATAGTCAGGAATAGCATATAGGATACTTTTTATCCCGGGAATATGTTCCTTCGGGATAATTTTCGACGTTCACGCGGGCAAAGCCGCTGGCAGAAGCAAGTTCAAAGCTAAATTCATTGACCCAATTAGTACTTCAAAGGAAGGAAGAATTTAATTCAGTATTCATTCATTCACATGCAAATCAATATTTAATTAGGAAGGAAGTAGAACATAATATTCATTTATAAAAAGCCTGATTATCTATTTTACTGCCTATGTGATATAACCTCTCCATGGTTACCGCCATGAGTGACATTAATAATTACAGAGGTCATGAGTTCATACCCTGCATTCCTGCCAGCTAAACTGTTTAAGTGAACCCATTCCCACCAAATGCAATAAACTATGTAGGGGGACTATAATTGCTTTGAAGTCAAGCATTTTTGTATGTAATTTGCTTGTAAAAACACTAATATACACACGATACAAGAAGAAATTCTTAGTGTGGGCCAACATCTTTTTTATTTAATGTCCGTAGGATAGACTATAAGATTTACACTTTAAAATAGGCAACAAGTTTTTCACTTTATGACAGAGTAATTAAATTTTACAACAGTAAAAAAAATATGTACCTAACGCTATTAATAATTTCAAAGTCCATACTAAAACTATATTATTGTAAAATTGCCGCTGAACGAATTCTGTGGAAACCTGGCACACAGATTGATTAGGATCCTGGTTTGAGAAATCCCAGTTATGCAGTCTTAAGTTCCCTTGGGATAAACAAAAACCACCCATTCCTATCAGGGTCGGAGACTCTACACTCGAAGTTGTGGGCGACTATGTCTACCTGGGACAAACGATCCAATTGGGTAGGGCCAACTTCGAGAAAGAGGTCAACCGTGCAATCCGACTCGGCTGGGCAGCGTTCGGGAAGTTGCGCGGTATCTTCTCGTCCAACTTACGACAGTGTCTCAAGACGAAAGTCTATGACCAGTATGTGTTGCCAGTGATGACATATGGCTCTGAGACGTGGTCGCTTACAATGGGCCTTATCAGAAAGCTTACAGTCACTCAAAGGGCAATGGAGAGAGCTATGCTCGGAGTTTCCTTGCGTGATCGAATCAGAAATGTAGAGATCCGCAAGAGAACCAGGGTTACCGACATAGCCAGAAGAATTGCCAAACTCAAGTGGCAGTGGGCAGGGTACATTGCTCGCAGAACGGATGGCCGATGGGGCAGAAAGGTTCTGGAGTTGCGACCGCGAACCGGAAGACGTTGCGTTGGAAGTCCTCCCACCAGGTGGACCGATAACCTGGTGAAGGTTGCGGGGATCCGCTGGTTGCGAGACACACGGGACCGGTCAATATGGCGACGCTTGGGGGAGGCCTATGTCCAGCAGTGGACGTCTTTCGGCTGATATGATGATGATGAAACAAAAACCTACTTCATGCTATTAAAGCTGCAAGCAGAAGCTAGTTCTTGTAAAGTAAATGGAATTTTAAATACCTACTTAAAGATTTGAGTCTGGATACAGGAAATACTAAATTCAATGAAGACCTAAATCTATTCTAGAATAATTTGCACACATGTGTGCAAAATAGAAATGTATTTATAACCTGGTTAACATACACCAGATTGCACAAACAAATTCAGCAATGCAAATGCCTAAAATAATAAAAATCCCACTTCTGATGCCGTACCTTTTCCAATATATTACTTTTGGCTGTGGTCCAAACACTTAGAAGATGTATTGACTTTATTATTTGTTATCAAAACACTCACAGTTTATTATAACTGTGTGTTTTGATAGATTATAACTTTTGTTTTGAATTGGAATGAGTACTTGTATTGTAAAGTATTTTTTGAGATTTTATAAACTTTTTTTTACCTTAGGTAATGTTTCTGAATATCCAAATAAAAAAATAGCTTGGTAAGGATTCCTAAGTAACACATTATTCATCATTATCATCATCATATCAGCCGAAAGACGTCCACTGTTGGACATAGGCCTGTGCGGTTGTTACAACTGTTACTACTTAGCCACGAGCTCCCTGGTATAATAAGCAGTAAACATTTAATAGGCTAACTAGATTATGTAAGACTACCACGTCCATAACATGGCATTTGCTTATTAAACTTATTTCTTTAATTAACGTAGGTATACTAATTAGAAATTCATATTGTTCCGCTTGTTAAGTAATTGCTCATTAGCTTAGGCATGCTAAGCTTGTTATGAGTAGTGAATACTGGATTTTACTTCAACATTTAAGTAGGTAACTGGAATATAAAAGGTGAAGGGATAAAGTCGCATATTATCTATATATAAATGCAATAATGTGGACTCCCACCAGGTGGACCGATGACCTGGTGAAGGTTGCGTGTATTCGCTGGTTGCGAGACGCACGGGACCGGTCTATGTGGTGATGTTTTGGGGGAGGCCTATGTCCAGCAGTGGACGTCTTTCGGCTGATATGAAGATGATGATGATACTTAAATCCTAACTAATAAATGCGAAAGTAACTCTGTTACTTTGTCACGCTTTAACCGCTGAACCGATTTAGATGAAATTGGTCTGGAGATAGTTTAGGGAATTTATGGATAGTTTTTAACGCACTAGCGGTTCCTTTAGGTGTAAAAATACTTTTTACGCAGGAGAAGTCGCGGGCAAAAGCTAGTGGTTTCATAAACGGTTATAATGTACAGATAGCAGTAATGGTATGTATGTATGGGCATTAAGTAGGCCTATTGATTATGCAGATGTTATCTCACTAATTTAAGAGTGTTTACGCACGAGGAGGATGCTTGAATGAGCATACGAGTAATACATACCTACATACTTGGGAAGTAACTATGTACCTCGTTGTTATGTGGGAATAGTCATATTGTGAAAAACATACACAAAGATGCTATTTTTTATACACATAACCTTAGAGTCAGCTCACACCGAGTACCGACAATACGTCAAGCTGCGTAGACTTTTTAAAATAGCTACATTGTATAGAACTTTATATTCACGAACGAAGTCCCTGCCATCGCCATCCCCTTCGTGTTAAATTCTCTTGGAAAGAATTAGGAGCCCTGCAGCAGAGGCTCTGACGACAAGTCAATAGCCAACGACGATAATTAAAAATTTGGTGGCAATTTATTATAATAACATGAAGATTGGATGGTCCTAATCAGCACTGCATATGCAGAATCTCTACGCAGACCATGGCCCATCTTACATCTTGCGCCGCAAGCCCTGTCACCGGCTGGTACACGTGCTGACCAAATTTGGGACCCAATGAGTGCGTCATGTTACTGTAGTAACTCTTTGATTGGTTGATGGCAATATCCTCGCCTTCTATTCATTATCTGCCTAGCCTTTTCCCAACTATATTGGGGTCGGCTTCCAATCTAACCGGATTCATCTGAGTACCAGTGTTTTACATGGAGCGACTGCCTATCTGACCTCCACAACCCAGTAACTGGGTAACACGGTACCACTTGGCAAGACTGGTGTCAGATTTCAAGCTTCTGACTACCCGTAACGACTGTCAAAGATCTTCAAATGACAAACGTGCTTTCCGAGGCATGGAGGAAACTCGATACGTTGAAATGGTCACCCATCCACGGACCGACCTCGTCAAGCGTTGCTTAACCTTGATGATCGACCCGTGCGGCTGTTATTATTTTGCCAGGAGCACCTCCTTATCTAATATCCTCGCTGCTGCTGGTGTACTATAAGTCTACCTCTGCCAACCCTTCTGGGAATACCAGGGTGATGTTATGTGAATCAAAAACTATTTTTTGTCGTAGATCTAAGAATAAGTGTCTTATCATGTTCAGGATAAAGTGGTACAAGGCTTTTGCGCTCAAAGCAAACCTATACATAGACATACAGTAATCAATATGCTGACTCAGAGAATTCGTTTGTGTCTATAATTCACCGGTAGTTTTCGCAAGAATATTATTCCTAGTATTATATTAAATAGTAGCATTAAAAATGTATAAGTGTTGTTTGGAAGTTTGTCAATAAATCACGCTTCAACAGCTGAACTTGGATTAACTGGGTACATGGGTAGACCATGTGCTGGAATAGGACATTGAATCCTTTTTATCCCGGGAGTACATTAGTTTGATATAATAGCGATGTTTCCTGGGTAGAAATATCAAATAATATTGGACACGTATCTTTTGCTTTATCAAAGTTAAAGCGTATCAAAGTACAGGAGTGGGGGATTGTGACGTCACTAAGGCAGTATTAAGTGTTCTAGTGGCGTGACGTCATACGATATTTCAACGCATTATATCGTCGTCACTTTGTTTACGTGTCAAAAGAAAAATACGTGTCCAATATTTTTTATTAATCTTTATAACGGACAAAAAACAAATTTTCGGTAAACTACCTTATTGCCGACATTCACAGAAGCGAAGCCGCGGTCAAAAGCTATATTTTATAATGTAAGAACCATGACAAGATTAGCACTAAGCCATCACAAATCAATTAATTTGCAGCAAACTTCCACCTATCTATAGGCAAACAAAACGCATTTTTTTACTCCGTTTTGAATGACTACAAACAAGCGCTTCAAGCCTTCAGGTAAGGTCGCCGTGCCTATCAAAGCCGATAATTGGCAAGTATTGATCGGTCTATAACTGTGCAACGAATAAAATCATAGCTGTTGGTACTATAGAACGTGTAAAGAAGTTATCTCCATGATGGAACAGTGTTGTTTTGAAGTTATGTTTGTAATTGAGATTGTAATGAGCAATCTTCTTGCAGGATAATTGACTTCACTTCCAGTTACTGCGCACGCTATAAAGTGACCTAGTTTTCAAAGACAAAAGTGAAATCTGTTGGCAATAATGTTGATAGAGTTGCAATGTGCGGAAGAACCATAGATATAATAAATGGGAAGAACTTAGCTTCAGTAAAGGGAGATCGGACTCTATAATCCAGCAATATTATGTAACTACTGTCCTCTCCTTCTAGAGGAGAGGAAGCTGAGTCCCAGCAAAGGAACACTATACTAGCACAGATACTAGTGTCTAGTGTGTTAATAAATATTTTTTCTTTCTTTCTTTCTTTTATGGCATATTTTGTAATTACCCTCAAACTATGTTCTTGTCTGTTGCAGTTTTCTGCATAAACAAGCAAAATGTTTTAAAACTGTAAGTCGACTACGATTTATTTCAGCCTATGTTACCCGTCCCATAGTAAAGAATCGATTGACACCTTATTCATCAAAATCGAATGAATAGTTTAGGCGCTACGGAGGAACATACGTAAATTCAAACTTACATACATACATAGATTGTTAAAATCATAACCCTTCCTTTTGGCTTCGCTGTAGTCGGGTAAAAAAAATCGCGGGTAGCTAGCAGTATAGTAGAGAGTTTATACCCCTGATAGTATGCCATATTTTGTCGTTTCCTTCAAAACATACCCCTGAAAGTATGCCATATTTTGTCGCTACCTTCAAAACATACCCCTGAAAGTATGCCATATTTTGTCGCTACCTTCAAAACATACCCCTGAAAGTATGCCATATTTTGTCGCTACCTTCAAAACATACCCCTGAAAGTATGCCATATTTTGTCGCTACCTTCAAAACATACCCCTGAAAGTATGCCATATTTTGTCGCTTCCTTCAAAACATACCCTCATGAAAGTATGCCATATTTTGTCGTTTCCTTCAAAACATACCCCTGAAAGTATGCCATATTTTGTCGCTTCCTTCAAAACATACCCCTGAAAGTATGCCATATTTTGTCGCTTCCTTCAAATCATACCCCTGAAAGTATGCCATATTTTGTCGCTTCCTTCAAAACATACCCCTGAAAGTATGCCATATTTTGTCGCTTCATTCAAAACATATCCCTGAAAGTGCCATATTTTGTCGTTTCCTTCAAAACATACCCCTGAAAGTATGCCATATTTTGTCGTTTCCTTCAAAACATACCCCTGCAAGTATGCCATATTTTGTCGTTTCCTTCAAAACATACCCCTGAAAGTATGCCATATTTTGTCGCTTCCTCCAAAACCTCTTCCAGTTTTCTGGATAAACAATCACGGGCCCTGTTATAGATGGATGCAGTCCATCTTCACGACATCCCATGTTTTAGCCGCGAGTCCACGACTTACGACACTACGGGAAGCGATGGGCTATTCTTAGAGACGGATCACACGGCACGGCGTAATCCACATACCGATGTCTGCTGTTTGTTGTACCTGTCTCGTATTTATTTGTATGGTTTATGTGTCTGACGTAATTACTTGATAGTCAATAGATGAGTAGATTAGTCATGTTTAGTGTGAATATCTTGTTAGTCAGCTTTCGTTGTAACATTGATAGCGAGTGAAGTAGTTTTTTGTAAATGTGTCACTTGGGTGTATCCTAGATTGTGATGAAGGATTCCAAGTAAAAGTAGGTTTTATATGGATGTGGATGTTGGAATGTTGAGCTTAGATTTCCTAGTAGGTGAAGTTTAAAACTCCTGAAGGGAATCGTCTATAGAAGTGTCTAATACTGTACTTTTTTCTGCCACTGTTCTTGTCGGTTTTTTATCGGTTACATTTCGGGGAGTGTGCGATGAAATTGCAAGATCTAATTCCGCCTAGCCCGTTTCATCATCGGTCTACCAGACGTACGGCGATGCGCTATCGATACATGGTGGACATCCCACCCATACGCACTAAACGTTTTGAGAATACTTTTATTATGCGTACAGTTAAGAAGTGGAATGCCCTGCTGGAGTCTGTGTATCCCGATAGCTACAATATAGGGGTCTTTAAGTCAGGTTACTTCTAGGCAAGCGTGCTTCACCGTCGACCACATCATCGCTTACCATCAGGTGAGATAGTGGTCAAGCGCGATCATATTCTAAATAAAAAAAAATATGTATAATTACTGTATGCCAGTTTTAAGGATACGGATTTCGGTGAAATTACAGGCATATGAGGCATTTCAAAGGACGAAGATATGATGTAACACATCCATCAATCCACACCTGGCTCGCGTAGTTTATTATGGTCAATTTCCTCTCGCAAAGAGAAGCCCAGTATCCCAGCAGTGGGAATTTACGAACATAGCTGATTATGCTTGTGTGGCTGTGGCTGAGTGACTTAAGGCGGTGGTAATCATTTTCTATGACGTGCACTGTCGTTCTTTTTTGTCAAGCTACACCAGATTTGGCCAGTCAGACCCTTAAGAGTGTCTCACCTCTGCCTGCCCTTAATTTCAAGGAATACAGGCGTTGTTATGACAATAAACCACAGTTTAGATTTATTCCGCCACAAAACATTGTAAGCGTGAACAATAAAGAGATTATATTAATTGTTATGACTTTGATAACACGGTGACACAAAAAAATCAATATTAAACGGAGCGAAACGCAATGTTTTATCAATATCTATATAGTTGATAACATAGGCAAACAGACAAAGACAATGTTCAGTGTGTATTGGTGTCAAACGCTTTATGTAAATCTTTCAAGAAGTATCAAGGATACTAATTTATTGTTTTAGAGCTATTTTGGCACCCTACTAGACTTTACTATGTGATGAGACACGCTCGATAGGCTGAATGCTAGCTAGCTAGGTTGGTCTTGGTCTCTCCAGCGTTTTAGTTCGTTTCGCCCAATAACGTAAATTAATGTCGAGTAGGTATATCTCTTATGATTTCCTCAGGTTATTGATGTTCATTGCTAAAGGGCGCATGTAGAGCTCATGATTTGGCTAAAATACCACCTTAAGGGTCTCTTTCAATAGGGTAGTTGTCAAAAAACATATCGATTTACTCCGTTAGTTAGCTAACCTAAAAATATTAGACACGTATTTTTCTTTTTCCAATTAAACAATAAATACGCAGATACAGTGCGTTTAAATATCGTGTGACGTCACGGTGTGCTACACTTTATACTGACAAAGTGACGTCACAAGCCCCCACTCCTGAATTTTGATGCGCTTTATCTTTGTAAATTTTTATTTGTTTGATAAAGAAATACGGGTCCAATATTATGTGATAATCTCACTGACGAACTTAATAGAATTATCATTTTTCTATCCAGGAAACATCCCTATTTGGACATTTTGTGTGGGACCGTAGCGCAGTCTTAATTGAAAGAGCCCTAAGACACAGCAAAATTGCAGGTCCCAGTGTTCTCATGGCGCCTCTTCCTGACAAAATATCTAAATCATGTTTTATGGCACCCAAATATAGGCAGGAGATGACCTTATTATTGTTTTCTGTGTCAATGATAAAGTTTTTGCTTGTTCCAGAGCCAACTTATTAGAACATGTCGTCTACCGCATGGGACTGCTGGCTGTCATCCGATCCAGGGTGAAAAATGGTAAGATTCTTAAAAAATCCGCAATGATTGTAATTGAAATGAAAGTAAAGCAGTTTGCTCAGGGAATTACAACCATAATATAAAGCTGTAACTATTGCTGCCACTCAACGTATTGGCTACTTGCCGGGTAAACAATTTTTTTTATAACACAACATTCAATTAACACTTATCACCTAAGCAATAAAGTCTAAAATTGCACAGCATTATTCAAAATTATTTCAACAGGCTTTATCTACTGGTAAAATTGTAGCTACATAAGACTATTCAACCTTGTTTCTAAGGTAGTAAACTTATCAACAATTCTCTAGGTATTGCAATGCAGGGTTCATAATAATCGTCTTCTTGCCCTTATCATAATGTCACTTGGGGTCGGCGCGACACGATTTTTTAGGGTTCCGTACCCAAAGGGTAAAAACGGGACACTATTACTGAGACTTCGCTGTCCGTCTGTCTGTCACCAGGCTGTATCTCATGAACCGTGATAGTTAGACAGTTGAAATTTTCACAGATGATTCCTGTTGCCGCTATAACAACAAATACTAAAAACAGTATAAAATTAATATTTAAGGGGGCTCCCATACAACAAACGTGATATTTTTGCCGTTTTTTGCTCGATATTAATAACGGCAACAGGTAGACGCTTGAAATATTCACAGAATATTTAGTTATATATTTATTTCAAAAAATAATTATTATTTAATTAAAATTAAATAAATTAAGGAGGGCTCCCATATAACAAACGTGATTTTTTTGCAGTGTTTTGCGATAATGGTACGGAACCCTTCGTGTGCGAGTCCGACTCGCACTTGGCCGGTTTTTTCTTCCATCATGGAATGGAATTGTTGATTATGTTGTATGTGTGTATGTTGTGTTGTTATGTTCTATTTCTATGTTAATTATTGAAAATGGTATTTGTATTGTTTTAATTAACTATAAATAAATAAATGAGTTGCAAAATACTTTCCAATCACAAGAACCGTACGTCCAGTTCAAAACTCTACAAAGGTTCCATTCTACGTACTTCGCCATACCTACTGAATAATGCACCAGTCGACCTTGGTTCGTACTTCGTACGCATACTGCCGTTATTAATATTAAACGGTAAATACCAACATGGTTTACCAACTCGATCATGGATAATTTAAAAACAGAGGTACTGCAGGGCAAAGAGGCATTTTTCACCTCTGCCCACTTTTTACCCGACTGTCGAAGGAGGGTAATGTGTTTATCCCTCTATGTATGTATGTTTGTTTCTATGTGGCGTTCCAGAGACCAAACGCGTTGGCCGATTTTGATGATTCGTAAGTCAATCGATCGTCTTAACCATGCGAGTGTCACTGGCTACATTAAAATTAGAAAATTGGCGGATTTTGGGCGCCATATTGTGGGGGCCCAATTTTTGTTTTCATTCACATCCGTCTTGTGGGGTATCAAAATAAAGGGTTTTAAGAGGTCATTTCAAAAATATATAACACTTATATGTTTAGATATACCTAACTCGAAAAAAAATGTTATCTAAAAAGTTATAAATAAAAAAAGTTAATTCAAAAAATCCAAAAAACCCGACTGCTTAAAAAGCGAACTAAAAAGACGTAAACAAGAAGAAAATCATGCTGTGCAGTCGGAGGATACATCTGGTTTTGTCACCTAGCTCGCCAATATGTATCCTCCGACTGCACAGCATGATTTTCTTCTTGTTTACGTCTTTTTTAGTTCGCTTTTTGAGGCGATATATACGCCCCAATGTTAAAGCAGTACTGGCCGTGCGCCAGCTCGATGCCAAAATATCAATATTGAACCTCCTTTCCAAAAAGAAATTCCAGCCATCAATTTTTCTGGGTAAAAATATTTTGAAACATCCAAGTCGTTTTGTAGGAGTTTCCAAAAGTTGCGAAAAAATATCGTATTGTTAATATTTTTTTTAAAGCAAAACTATTAGTTACGCGAAAAAACCTTGTGTTCAAAATTATGTACATGAATCAATAATAAATATATATTTTTTTCAAACCTTATAACCTAGCCGTTATTAAGGAGTATCCTTTAGAATGTTTTACGGCACTAAAGCGGATGAAGGCCCTTAAGCAGTTGGGTTTTTTGGATTTTATGAATTAACTTTTTTCACTGTGTATTTCGATCTTTCAGGTTTTTAAAATGGAGTGTCTCTGGGCCTGAGTTATTATACCCTGCCATTTGGGATCTTAGGCCTATCTTTTATGTGCCAATCCCCGCACTCCTGTTCAACCTCATCCGAATTCTACCTGCGATGTTGTGTTTTTTTTTCATCGTTTATTCAATAAATTGGCAGTACGGAAATCTTCTGCCAAACTCCAGTACATATTGTATGGTTATAAGCAACCACTATTATGTTTTAAAACAAAGTAATTCAAACGCGTTTCATGACTAATCACAAGTTATCAAATCGCGTATCGGTCATTCATTCCATCAAGACTTAGATAAAGTACCTATAGATTAAGCACTGGCGTGGCCGCACATGAGACAGCAATAGTTAGTTCTGGTGTTACAACAAGAACAAGAACACTACAACCCACCATCGCACTGACACTTATTATCTATAAATAACCCAAATTCCTTGTCTCAATTAACACATAATACCACGAAATCATAGAAAATCAAACAAAACCGAGGTTGTTTGTCAAACCTGCCATTGTATTAGAGTTTGACAAACAACAGAAACCGGCCACGGTGACAAAGACAAAAAATAATCTTTTGTCCTTATTATTTACATGGAGCTGCCAATTAGCCATCTCGCTCTATCAATCAAGGTCATTTTAAGGCTTAATCTATAGGTACTTTATCTAAGCATCAAGATATCTGTCGTCAACTACAAAGCGTTCAAACGGGTTTTCTGTCGGCAAATTACTGCGTAGAAGAACAATTTGTCTGTCTTTAGCCTCTGAGCTAATTAGGAGTAAACAATTGTAGGTATGAATTAGCATTGCAAGCGGTTGCGACTAAATTCAATACTGTTCTACATAATGCGCCTTGGAATGCATTTGTTACTGTCGCACCTCATTGTCTAAGTGCATAATAAGGTGCGAATTTCGTACCCCAGATTCTTGAAGAGCTAATATGGTATCAGGCGTTGTCATATTAGCATACTGCTTTTAAAGTAGATATAGTGCCCGACACGTAAGTTGGCAAAGTTTTGGCGTAGTGGAGGTAAGTTCGCGCATATTCCGCGAACTGACCAACTACCATAATATGGTGGTTGGTCAGTGAAGGAACGTGGACGCGACACGATTGGTCAGACGATCCTTGTGTTAACTGACCAACCAATCGCGCGCTCGGAAATGTCCTAAACGTTCACCGCGCCTCGCTTCACTACCAAAGATACCTAAAAAACCGGCCAAGTGCGAGTCGGGCTCGCGCACGAAGGGTTCCGTACCAGTATAGCAAAAAAAACGGCAAATAGATCACGTTTGTTGTATGGGAGCCCCACTTAAATATTTATTTTATTCCGTTTTTAGAATTTGTTGTTATAGCGGCAACAGAAATACATCATCTGTGAAAATTTCAACTGCCTAGCTATCACGGTTCATGAGATACAGCCTCGTGACAGACGGACAGACAGACAGACGGATCGCAGAGTCTTAGTAATAGTGTCCCGGTTTTACCTTTGGGTACGGAACCCTAAATATGATTTCTGCGCATCTAACGACTCTTGCCAACTTACGTTCCGGGGATTGTACCTATACGCCTAATTATGCCTTTTTTCCATGGTGGTAGGCAGAAACTGCAGAACCCCAGCTGCTACCATCCTTCATACCCCTTTTGTTTCCATATTCTCAAAATAAATGTGCTAGTATCTCCTTGTTGAAGAGTTTGTTCAGGGAATTTCAACCGTAATGGATAGCTGTAACTATTGACTGCTTTCTGGGAGTCAGTGAAGGTGCTGCCACATAAGATAATTCAACCCGATCGTTCTAAGATCGACAACCTATCAACAATTGCCTGAGTATTGCAGATGTGTTGTCTCCATTCACACAATTAATGGCAATGCCTTTCATTTTGACAATTCAACAACATTAATTGCGTTATTAACGCTATCGAGAAGACGATTTTTTCAACCATAAATGAAGCAGGCATTTTCTTCAAAATCCTTCTGGTGTTATAGATAGTGTGTAATGCAAATGGTGTGCTGGTCATATAACACGCAGGTTGTAAGTTCTACGCTCATAATCTTTTTACAAGCTTTTAAATAACTTGCAATGTATGTAAGTGTGTTCGGGTCAAATCTTGCAACTGAATTTTAAAGCAGTTATAAATTTTGCATATACGTTTAGTTTGGATGACAATGCATGGTTAGCTAAATGACGTCATTCTAAATCCAATATGGCGGACGGCCCAAGATGGTGGACTAGTTATTTTTTGTGCACTGCCATGATATGGGTATCAAATGAAAGGGTTTTCTGAGAAGAATACGAAAAAAGCTTGTTTAAAAAAATATATTTTTTCATGAATAAATTATTGAAGACCTAATTTTAATATTTAGTAATAATGCTTGGATAGTATCTGGTTTTAGAGCTCCCAATAGAGCGTGTTTCAAATTGAAATATGAATGTCGCTTAAGACAGACACAGACCTTTGACATTTTTAACAAGGTCGTCACGAGAAACAAGAATGTCAAGTTCCATTCCAAATAATTCCGATCTGGCGTTCAAAATCGACGCTTAAGAGAAATTACAAGCCTCGATTTATTGTTCTACAACCTATTTGCTCAAATAAGTATTGTCTACTCAAGGAGCTACCATTACTCCCGATTTTAAGCTGACTTCAGGTGAAAATCATCGTAAGCTGTACTCCTAAGTGAGCACTGAGACGCGTTTGCAGCTATTGCTAGGGACTACATTGTTAATACTTTTACTTACAAACCAAGCGTGTCAGTACTCCTCATAGATCATCATTATCAGCGTATAGCAGTCCACTGCTGGACATAGGCCTCGCCATTTGCTACCAGCCACCCTGCGAAGATCGTCACTCCACCTAGCCTGAAGGCGTCCTACCTTACGTTTGCCAGTTCGCGATCTCCACTCAAGAACACGTCTACCCCAACAGTCATCGGTTCTATGGCTAATATGGCCGGCCCATTGCCACTTCAGCTTGTTTAATTTGTGAGCTATGTCGACAACTTTGGTTCTCTGCCGGATCACCTCGACCTCCTCATAGATATTGACTGTTTATGAAAATTTTTACTGTGGCTATGACAGCCGAAATATTATGTGTGCAGGGTTAGAGTAGTAGGTAGTAAAGACAACAATAATATCACAATAAAATAAAGTTGGTATTTTTGTCAGTCTGTGTGTGCGCTTATTTCTTTTTAACCACTCACTGTCATTTAGATCATTTCTTCCATACAAGCGTATAATGTGTATTGTATCCCACTATATTATGTACTAGTGGACGCCTCGCGGTTTCACCCACGTAGTGCCCGTTCCCGTGGGAATACAGGGATAAAAAAAGTTAATTAAAAAATCAAAAAACCCGACTGCTTAAAAAGCAAACTAAAAAGATGTAAACAAGAAGAAAATCATGCTGTGCAGTCGGAGGATACATATTCGCGAGCTGGCGGACCAAAACCTGATGTATCCTCCGACTGCACAGCATGATTTTCTTCTTGTTTACATCTTTTTAGTTTGCTTTTTAAGCAGTCGGGTTTTTTGATTTTTTAATTATCTTTTTTATTTACAACTTTTTAGTTATTATTTTTTAGAATTAAGTACATTTACACATATAAGTGTTATATATTTTTGAAATTGCCTCTTAAAATCCTTTATTTTGATACCCCCACGATGGGTTTGGAAGAAAAAAAAAATTTTTTACCCCACAAAATGGCGCCCAAAATCCGCCATTTTTGTTTTTTCCAATTTTAATGTAGCCAGTGGCACTCGCAGGATTAAGACGAATCGATTGACGTAAGAATCATCAAAATCGGCCAACGCGTTTGGTCTCTAGAACGCCACATTACATACATAGACTGATAAACACATTACCCTCCTTCGGCAGTCGGGTAAAAAGTAGCCTATGTCACCCGGGGATAGTGTAGCTTCACAACGGTGAAAGAATTTTTGATATCGGTCCAGTAGTTTTAAGTTTATTCGTTACATACAAAAATAAAAAAAATACAAATCTTTCCTCTTTATAATATTAGTATAGATATAGATAAAAGCGAAAGCTTGTGAGGATGGATAGATGTTTGTTTCTCGCTCACAACGCGGGCGGCAGTTAGTTATGTATAATGTAAAGAAAATTCGATGTATTCTCAAGTCGTAAAATCCGCGCGAAGCAGGGGGCGGGTTGCTAGTAAATAATAATGTACTATCACGGCTGACGTTCCAATCCAGTGACGCGAAAATCCGCACATCGCCGGAGTCGGTAAACTAGAGCATATTGTAACATCACAAGAAATAGGCTAACTGATGGAGATGCACAGGTTTCAAGAATAGAAGTGACAGCTTCATTTAGACTTCAAGATTTTCTTGTAACTTGAACTGAGACTTTATTTTCGTGGGCGTAAAGTGCAAAATTGTACGACATCGACGCAGGCAATTTAATTACTGGCACCTGAGACATTCCAATTTTAAATCTAGATTGAACAATGCATTTACTGGTACCACAAAACTTCATAGAGCACCTCCTTGTTAACTACTCAAGGTCTAATGAAAAGTCATCACCCAAACTCTCGCGAGCAAATTTCGCTTATGTCACTAAGAATAAGGGTTTTAATCCTTTGTCAGCTTTTCCTAACCCTGGCCGCTAATAATTTCATGATGTTTTTCAGGTCGCACAATCGGCATGATGATCACTGCCTCGCACAATTTGGAGCCCGACAATGGAGTGAAGCTTGTGGACCCAGATGGTGAGATGTTGGAGGAAAGCTGGGAGGCCATTGCCACCACGCTGGCTAACGTCAGGTAAAATTGAAGTAGCATGAAGATTGAGGAGACATACTTAATAGTATTGCCACCGAATGTACTAATTTCTGTTTCCTAACTGCGTTATTTTACCCCGGTAAAAGAACGGGCAAAAAAATATTATAAAACAAATCGTCACTGTATTCCCCGCGGCTTCGCTCCCGTGGACCACCCCCACAGGACCCGTTTTTGGATAAAAAATAGCCTATGTCACTCAGGAATAATGTAGCTATATTGGTGAAAGAATTTTTTAAATCGGTCCAGTAGTGTCGGAGCCTATTCGGTACAAAAAAACAAACCAAAAAAATCTTTCCTCTTTATAATATTAGTATTAGTATAGATATAGCCGTAGAACGGAACCGAACGCGATGGGAGTACTTATAAATATAATCATCATAATCAGACGAAAAAAGCTAGTTACGTTCGCGTCGGAATTTCAGCTGTCTTTTGTATTGTAGGCGGTGAATACGTCTTATTATTTGTGGACCGCTCACTGCCTGCGTCTGTATTTCCAACGTATACAACCCGAATCTCTTCAAAGTTAGAGTGAACAGGCTTCTTCTGGGTAAGCTCTTTCCATCGTCGACTTTGTCTCTGTCACCTCTGACCTACACTAGAGTCAAGAGCAAACCCATCATAAAAAACCGCCTGCTTACTTTTGTCAATCAATAACATAAAAGAAAGACGAATCCAGGAGCTCGTGGCTAAATAATAACAGCCGCACGGGTCGATCTTCAAGGTTAAGCAACTCTTGACGAGGTCGGTCCGTGGATGGGTGACCTTTCAACATAGCGAGTTTCCTCCGTGCCTCGGAAAGCACGTTAACCCGTTGTTCCCCGCTGTCATTTGAAGATCTTTGACAGTCGTTACGGGTAGTCAGAAGCCTGAGATCTGACACCAGTCTTGCCAAGGGGTATCGTGTTACCCAGTTACTGGGTTGTGGAGGTCAGATAGGCAGTCGTTTCATGTAAAATACTGGTACTCAGCTGAATCCGGTAAGACTGGAAGCCGACCCCAACAATAATTGGGAAAAAGTTAATTAAATATATCAAAAAACCCGACTGCTTTAAAAGCGAATCCTCCGACTGCACAGCATGATTTTCTCCTTGTTTACGTCTTTTTAGTTCGCTTTTAAAGCAGTCGGGTTTTTTGATATTTTTTTTAATTAACTTTTTTTATTTATAACTTTTTAGTTATTTTTTTTCGAATTAGGTACATTTAAACATATAAGTATTACACATTTTTGAAATCACCTTAAAACCCTTTATTTTGATACCCCACACGATAGGTTTGGAAGATATCAAATATTTGGGCCCCCACAATATGGCGCCCAAGAACCGCCATTTTCCGATTTTACAATTTTAATGTAGCCAGTGACACTCGCGGAGTTAAGACGAATCGATTGACGTAAGAACCATCAAAATAGGCCCACGCGTTTGGTCTCTAGAACGCCACATAGGAACAAACATACATACATACATACATAGACTGATAAACACATTACCCTCCTTCGGCAGTCGGGTAAAAAGGCTAGGCAGATGATGAATAACATAAAAAAACGACGTTTTCCATATCGATAGCAAGAAAAGTCTTATTTTAAAGCCACCTTTCTCTTGGTTTCTGAGGATCTGTCTTTAATTACGGAATGGATAAAGTTAACTACCTGTTTTAACTTTCTTAGTGCGTATTGTATTGCTCCAGATTTCGATCCAATAAAATTCGGTGATCAATCTCCATTGATCGCTGGAATTCGTCGAATTGAACGCGTTACACAACAGTTCATAAGAATAGAATTCCAGCTATTCGATGTAGATTCTCAATCGGATTCAGTGTACGATTATGTCCGTCTAGGAAATTACTGGAGTTCCGTCTAACTATCCCATTATGTCCTATTGCTGGGCAAAGAAGTCCCTCTCCCTTTTCCACTCACTCTGCCTTTGGGCCAGCTCTTCCGGTAGTGAGTTAGTTATTCCCTTTGTTCTGCCCGGATGTTGCCTTGCATTTCCTATCGCTTGGCAAATTCGTATGTGACACTCCAATGGTCAGCGGGCGCGGGGGACTTAAGGCAGCGGGGGTGGTAAAACGTGCGCGCGGGACGGGTGCAACTGACGGGTGCGATTCGCACCGTCACGTCTTTGGGTAGTAACGTCCCCCGCCACCAGCGTAGACCATGGGAGTCACACGTACGAATTTGCCAAGCTATAGTGTTTATTGAATCAACCAGAAATCTTGCTGTTAAAGGAAGACTAGATTACCTCAATAGATAGTGAATTAAGAATGCATTCTGGTAACAATTGTAGGCAATTCAAGCCCACATTTAACACCCACGCTAGCATGTTTCTTTGCGATTCCGTATTTACAATAAAGTAGTTAATTTATTTGCAAAGTGTTCTTCCGCATGCCCTATTTGGTATGATGTTTATCAATCTCTAACTGCCTCGTTCGTCTACTGGGTTCACTCTCCAAGTCTGGGCAAGTTTTGAGTTCTATTGGATTTAGGAGCTCGAATATAGTAAAAGTAAAGTAAAAAATGTCCTTCCATCCTTATCATAACTATTTAAGTTGACATTATATATGTTTTGGTAAACATTCTAATTTGTGGGAGATCTGGAGTCTAAACTAAGCCTAAGCCTTTATTTCAGATCTATATCTATCTATCTATATCTATAATCAATGCAATGGGGGGCATTGCATTGACTACATACATAGATTGTCAACATGGAATGCGAATGAGTGATGGTGTGTATGTGTGTGTGAATGTCTATGTATAATAATTAATAATTTATTGTTAAATTAAATATACATATATCTATATATATAAAAATGAATCCCTATTTCCCTTGGTCACGGCATCACGCGTGAACGGCTGGACCGATTTCGTTTATTCTTTTTTGTTGTGTTTGTTATTATTAGGAGAAGGTTCTTATGAAAGAAAAATTAAGAAAAAAAAAATTGGTACCTTCTTACATAGGTAGGGTAGGTATGTAGGTAGGGTAGGGTAGAGTAGATAGGGTAGGGTAGGTAGTGTAGGGTAGGTATGGTAGGGTACGGTAGGTAGGGTAGGCAGGGTAGATGAATGTTTGGTGTTTTTTTATGGCAAAACAAAGTTTGCCGGGTCAGCTAGTAAAAAATAAATATGGGTTAAATTATAGGTTCGCCAAATATAGGGACTTAAACAAAGATATTGATGAAATGTACTGCATCTTGGTTTACTCTTATTATTATTATTATTTACAACTTCTTTTTAACATTTCAGTGACAATGATTTAGAGAAGACTGTCCAAGAAATCATCGCGACAAATGGAGCTGACATGGCGCTCAAAGCGAGTGTATTCATCGGGATGGACACCAGGTAACTATTGTCATTTGTGTATGTGGATAACTATCGTTGTGTGTGTTGAAGTCGACTTGGATGGAGCTGAATACCAGACATTTAACTGGTGCGACTTCCCATCTAATCTCCACAGCCCAATTACTGCACCAGTCAGTTCACTCGATTTTTAATAATAGTCATTGGTTGCACTCGTCTTACTGAACTTGGCGCATGTTTCTTAGGGAAATGTCTTGACGCGGTATTTTTGAACTAGTCTTTTTTAAGGTTCCGTACCCAAATGGTAAAAACGGGACCCTATTAATAGGACGCCACGGTCTGTCTGTCTGTCTGTCACCAGGCTGTATCATATGGTTGACATTTTCACAGATAATGTATTTCTGTTGCCACAATAACAACAAATACTAAAAACAGAATAAAATAAATATTTAAGTGGGGCTCCCATACAACAAACGTGTGTGTTTTTTGCGATAATGGTACGGAACCCTTCGTGCGCGAGTCCGACTCGCACTTAGCAAGTTTTTTTATAGTAATGACAGTACCTAACTTACAAAATAAGCTCCCACAGACTTAAGGCCCTGAAAGGGTTGATAGGAGATTTCACCTTTTGCAAAATTTTGTCCGTACCTTTCTGCATGGCGACCATTTTGGCTTACAAAACCGGATGAACCAGTAGACTAAAGCTGTTCTTACTCATTCCAGATACACAAGTCCTCGCCTAGCAGCGGCCGCAGCCAACGGCGTGATCGCTCTTAAGGGCACGCCCAAAGAATTCGGCATCGTCACCACACCGATGTTGCACTTCTTCGTTAAGTGCCGGAACGATAACTCTTATGGAACTCCTACTGAAGAGGGTTAGTAGATGAAGTTTGTATTATCATCAGCTGAAAGACTTCCACGGCTTAATATAAGCTTCTCCAATTATCAGTCCCGAAACCTGATGTGTCTCGCATCCAGCGGCTTCCGGCGACTTTAACCAGGTCATTGGTCCACCTGGTGGAAGTTTATATAATACCTTTATATTTATTGCTATTATGAGGGGATTAGGCCGTTAGCTCTGAAGGGCACATCCAAAGAGTTCGGCATCGTCACCACGCCGATGTTGCATTTCTTCGTCAAGTGCCGGAATGACAACTCTTATGGAACTCCTACTGCTTCGTTTAAACCTGTTATTTAGTAAATAAATAATCTTTTTATTACTGCCAATAGTAAAGCATTTGTATGCTAGAATTAGCAGAACAAAATACACTGGGCCCACATGGTGGATTATGGTCCACTTCCTCTCAAAGAGAGGAGACCTGTGACCCAGCTATGAGAATTTAAGAGGGTGAATGTTATAAAATACTAGGTTCTGCCCACGGCTTCGCATGCGTTCAAAATTAAAAAAAGGTTGCGATCGCCACGTCTGAAAATTTCATTTAAATCGGTCCAGCCGTTTCGGAGTCTATTAGGAACATACATACATACATACTTTCTCTTTTATATATATATAGATTATAAATGCTTGGTGGGCAATGTGACTGCTCATTGTATTTCTGACGCGGGTACCCAAAATTGATTTACTTTATTATTTAATAATATAAATATAATATTTTCTGATATTGGTATGTTTTCTATGTAGTCATAAGGTCCAGTTGTTCGCTGTAAGTTAACCACTTAAAACAAGACTGGCTAAATGTACTACACCTCTATCCAATCTTTCTGCGAATACAAACGTCATGCTCGATCCTTTCTTAAAAAAAAGAAAGCACATTAACTAGCATGTTTTGAAACACTAGCAGTCCATAGTTCAGTAGTAAATACCACAGCGTTGCTAACGTTGGCGCGGGTTCAACTCGATTCATTGAGAAACAAGAATGTTACCTAGCACCACAATCTACTACGGCACGGTTACTATCACTCGTTATCTGGACAGACAATCAGTCTGTGTGCCAACTGACCTCATTACTATGTTGCTAAATGAACAACTGAATATATTATTGAGTTGATAGCAGATTGAAAGAAAGTAATAAATGTAATATCATGTTTGTAGGTAGGTATGTCCCGAAGGGATCAGGGGGTGACCATAAGCTCTTAGAGCAAGGTTATTTTGAGTGTGCGTAAGGGACAGATGTATACAAGTCATATACATATTCAGATTATTAAAAAAAAATGCCTCAGGAACAATCTGACTGATCAAGTGTGTTTTTTTTTTACTTGAGGTACTTTTTAGGTACAATATTTTGGTGTAATTATATTTTATGAGTATTGGTTAAATAATAAAATATTATGGAACACCCGACATCTCGATGTCAATATGGCGGGTGTAGTTTGATTTCGAAATAATATCGTTCTGAAGGAGGTACAGATTTTTTAGATTTAGGTACAAAATAGTATATTTTAGGTATTTTTTTTTGGTAATTGGTATAATTAAATTCGCTATGGTACACCCGTCGCATTTTGTCTCTCACATTCTAAGAGCTTATAGTCACCCCCTAAAGAGGTAATGCATTTTACACCTGGTTTTTTCAGGTTATGAGTCCCATACCATAGAGGGTGAAGCTATACAATACAAATTTCAGTCTGTTATTGAGAAATAAGCCAGGTTGGGCGTAAATCCAGGTTTCGTCGATTACTGTTAAATTACTATTGGACAAACCCAACAATTAATGGCTGACTTAGGAATCGAAGCCGCGACCGGGCTAAGCAGTCGCGATAACAAGACAGCCTAGACACAGTTTTCTAATGTATTTTATAAAAGCCTTAATAACTTGCAGCATAAAAAATATAACCTTGCTTTTGGAGTCCGCCGCATTTGCGTAAAACTAATATTAATTGTCATTCAACCATTCCAGGTTACTACGACAAAATCGTCGGTGCCTTCAAGAACATCCGCAAGCGGCTACCTCCCCACGGAGACTACAACCCTCGGCTGTACGTGGACGGAGCCAACGGTGTGGGCGGCAAGAAACTGAAGGCCGTCAAGAAGAACCTCACAGAACTCGACCTGGAGCTGTACAACATTGGTGGATTGGGGGAGAAGCTTAACTTGGGAGTAAGTAGGAGCTTACCTCTATCATCACCCGCCCAGCCATTTTTTTATAATATTTGGATACCGTCATGAATGTCCTCGGCCCTGGGGTGGGCGAAGGGGTCTGTTAGACTCCAACTGACTGAAATCACACGGAATCCTGCAGCTAACTTTGACCGAGGTCCTGGATTTCGTCACACTCTCCCGGCGCTCTCTCTAGGCGGGTGTTGAATTTATGAATTCATCACCCGCCTAGCTTGGCTTCAAGTCTATCCGGATGCAGCTGAATACCCGTGTTTTATATGAAGACTCTGCTTACCTGACCTCCAAGTTCACAACTTATGCAGTTACTGGGTAAAACTGCTTCCCCTTAGCAGTGGTGTCTTATCCCATACAAAGAATCCGTGCCGACGTACTTTACTGATTATACTGATTGTTTTTTGTACATCGATCGCGTTCGGTTCCGTTCCCCGGATATAGCTATGGTGATCTATCTATCGCCGTGGAACGTAACCGAACGCGATCGATTTACAAAAAATAATCGGTATAATCAGATGAAAAACGCTAGTTACGTCGGCACGGTTTCTTTATATGGGATGAGGCATCTGTATGCTAGTATTATATTATCTGTGCCATTGGTAAGACTGGTTGTCACACCTTCCGACTTCGCTTCGGCGCTTAGTTAATTTTACTTTCTCATTAGCTCGTTATACTGTGCCAGCGAAGAAGAAAGGTTTTTTTGCAAAGCCACCATTTTGAATTCGGTTTTTTAACGGCGCGGGTCATTCGAAGTGGTCAGACAACGGGTGAGTGAGCGAAGGTATACCCGAAGCGCTCATACTGTTCGTGAACGAAAATGTGTGGGAAATCGAAGTTTAAGGGCTCTTCCAATTTAGACGTGTGGTCCGGGACTGCTGCGGTTCCGCAGCGGTGCGTTTGTCGTACTGCGCACGACCGCTTGATTTTTTCAATATAATTTTTACCAAGAGCGTGCCGGTGCCGCGCACGCACGACAGCAGGACGACTAAGTTTGTGCATAAATTGTATGAAAAAATGAACCGGTCGTGCGCAGTACGACAAATGCACCGCTGCGGTGCCGCAGTAGTACCGCACCAAACGTCTTAAATCGAAAGAGCCCTTAGAGGTATACGGAACATAGTAAAGACCCGCAACCTCAATCAAAAACCGGCCAAGTGCGAGTCGGACTCGCGCACGATGGGTTCCGTACCATTATTGCAAAAAACGGCAAAAAAAAAACATTTGTTGTATGGGAGCCCCACTTAAATATTGATTTTATTCTGTTTTTAGTATTTGTTATTATAGTGGCAACAGAAATACATCATCTGTGAAAATTTCAACTGTCTTGCTATGACGGTTCATGAGATACAGCCTGGTAACAGACGGACCGCGGAGTCTTAGTAATAGGTTCCCGTTTTTACCCTTTGGGTACGGAATCCTAATAAGGAAGGATCCTCTGACCAGACGGTTGTTGCTAGACTGTTGTATGTGTATGTGTTTAATCGGGCCGGCAACTGCTTCGACGCCACGGCATAGATGCCGCTACAAAATAACAAAACTTACAAACATTTTGTATCTTTCCAGTGTGGCGCTGACCACGTGAAAGTATCTCAAAGTCCGCCGTCGGGCATCAAACACCCGCCGTTCCAACGAGTAGCGTCGGTAGACGGTGATGGCGACAGGATAGTGTACTACTACCTCGATGAAAAGTAAGTAATAACTCCAAACACGAATATAAGTATAAAGGCATATTATCAATTAAATTATACATACATACATAAACTCACGCCTTTTTCCCATGGGGGTAGGCAGAAACTACAGAACGCCACCTGCTACGATCCTTACATACTTCTTTTGCTTCACTCACATTCATACATCTAGTCATACACACACGCCGGTTATGAGTACTGCGCAATTAAATTATCTTGTTTTGAAATCCTTTACGCAATGCCCTACACGACAATGTTCAACTTGTGTTGTTACCAATATGTATTTAAGACTTTTGTAGGGGCAGGCGTGTAAATAACCGTGATCCTAGGGCGAGATGAGAACATATTACGACTTGACACGTCTATATGTAGCCTATGGGAAAGACATGGGGGACCATTCGACACGAAAACCAACGAGAAAATTGCAAATCGCTTACCGAGACTGCTTCCTAGTGAATCGCTCCAGATGCTAGAAGATTCCCGTTGTTCTTATCTTCTTGATGGCGACCAGTGTTCCTAATATCCAGTCATAACATACACTGACTGACTTTTGCGGGTTATAATGTGCTCCAGAATGGAGATGATTTTCAAATTAGGAAGAAAACCAAATTCGACGCTCATAATAGCGTGCGATCGCGGTGCGGTGAGTTTTTCAACTAAAGGTGGGAATATGGCGTCGCATGCACATATTCGATTCTGCTAGTGTGGCGCCCTCTGTGAGTTTTCGGTTTACGATTACAAAATCTCGCAAGGCAGATGTCAAAGGTCTCCCAAGCCATCTCATAGACTATTACTAGTAATTATTATGCTATAGGCTAATAGGGGGTGACTGCCACACCAAATTTTATGTTACAAAAGGTTTTTAGAACTACCTTCAAACTAGCAAAACTACAGACAAGATTGATATGTTAATAATGTCTTTATTGGGGTAAATCATGTCTGAAGTGTAGCCAGATCGTTAAAAATTGGAACTGTTTTTTTGTATTCTGACCTAGTACCTGTACGTTTCAGAGAAAAAATGTTCCTCCTCGACGGAGACCGCATAGCCACACTTATAGCATCCTATATACAAGAACTGCTGCAGGCCTGTAACGCAACCGACATTACCCTGGGCATCATTCAGACTGCGTACGCTAACGGAGCCTCTACTAAGTACATCACGGATACACTGGTAAGTAAATTAGAGTGTAAATAAGTAGCTTTGAAAAGATTAGAAAAACTTTAAAATACGTGATCATCAACAAGTACAGATCGATTCAAACTTAAACACGGCTGTGAAGTCCGCTTTTCACTGCATTGTACCCCAATCTTTACCCCTGCTGTCACATGAGTTTGCTAAAGTACACAGAAGTTTGCCTTCGATTGTACTCTGTTTTCTTGTGCCAATCCCCAAGCTCCTATGCTAACCTCATCCAAATGCTAAAGTCCTCGCCAAACTTCTTGCCCGCCCTGAAGTTGGCTACAATGCCTGCGCAGTAGTAAATCTCATACAATAACAGCACCGTATCGTGCCTCGCGCATCCGGTAAACCAACTTCAGGGTGGCCAAGAAGTTTGGCGAGGGCTATACCCGCGTTGGCAACAATGTTGTCAGAATATCTTTTAAAAACATACAGTATGGGAAGAGCAGTGGTGGGCCAGTGGTATCGGCCGCGACTTACAAGTTGTAGGTTGTGGGTTCGAGCCCGGCGGTTTACTTTGTGTAAATTATTTCATCACCACTGCTCTCAAAACGGTGAAGGAAAACATCGTGAGGAAACCGGCATGTCCTAGAACCAAAAATTCGAAGACATGTGACATCTACCAACCCGAACTGAGCCCGCGTGGTGGATAACGGCCCATTCCCTCTCACAGAGAGGAGGCCTGTGTCCCAGCATTGGGAACATTTTTTTTTTATTCTTTCCCCATACTAGGCATTTCTTCCTGTATCGTGGGTGCATTTACAAACATATATAAACTCACATACACAACACCCAGGGCCGGAACAACTATCTGTAGGTCATACAAATATTTGTTCCGTGCGGGAATCGAACCCGCTACACGCAGCGCAGCAGTCAATCGCTCAACGACATTAATAGGCTGATGATGGGAAGAGAACAGTTATGACCCCGAAGGCTTCTCCCATAAATTCATCTTGTACCAATTTTTGAGACAAGAAAAAATTTACAAAGAAATTTAGCAACGCAAAATTACCGTAAGGAGTAATATTGAAGAAAACATGTGATGCACTACAGTGACAATCTATACTAATATTATAAAGAGGAAAGATTTTTTTTTTGTTTGTTTGTACCGAATAGGCTCCAAAACTACTGGACCGATTTAAAAAAATCCTTCACCAATAGAAAGCTACGTTATTCCTGAGTAACATAGGCTATTTTTTTATCCCGAAAACGGGTCCTGTGGGGTGGTCCACGGGAGCGAAGCCGCGGGCAACAGCTAGTTTAGTATACAGTGATAATTTTATTCACACATATAATTTGCGATATATTATTTTCAGAAAGTCCCAGTCCAATTCGTGAAAACGGGCGTGAAGCACTTACACCATGCCGCACAATTGTACAACATTGGTATCTACTTCGAAGCCAACGGACATGGCACTGTGCTCTACAGCGCTAAGGCTAAGAACACTATCACCAGAATCTCGCAGGAAGGGTGAGTTATATATCTGATCTACTGAACTAGGTACAAATATTGCTCTATGAATTCACAAAGAAAATGTTTCTTTTATGAGATAGAAAAACCTATGTCACTCACCAGTAAATATTCTATCTCTGTTAAAAATCACGTCGATTATTTGCTACTAAGAAGGAGTATAAAGTAAGTAAGTAAGTAAGTAATCAGTAAATAATCAAGCTCAAACATGAGTACAGTACACACAACAAATAATTGTCAATATGTAAGACATGTTAAAAATTAAAAAAAATACAGCTCGTCATGTTTGCCTTAGATAATGGCATGCAAATATTAATAATAGAATACAAATCAAAACAATGAAATGTAAATCAAAATAATAAATCTAAAATATCATGTTATTTACTCAAACTATTTTAAAATGTCGTGTAAATGTTAAAATTATCATTCTAGAATGTCAAAATAGAAATATTAAAAATGTCAAAATATTAAATTAAATCATAACAATAAAATAAATTATACAAGTTTGTCAAATTGAGCCAAATCATTAAAAATATGTAAAAATAATAATAAAAATACAATAAAAAAATTACGTTCTAGAATGTCATAATAAAACTATAAAAAGGTCAACAAAAAAAAAATTAAAAAAAAATTACAAGTCCAGCATTAAATTATTAAAATTTCTAAAATATAAATTGGTATAAAAATTATTCATATTTTTCATTTAAAAACTCATTTATATTATAATAAGCCTTATCTGCTAAGAAATCTTTAACTTTTTTTTTAAATGCTAGATCATTCAACTGCTTCCAGCTTTTAGGAAATTTATTGTAAATTTCTGGAGCCATGCAAAAGACACTTTTACGCATAAGTGCCGTTTTGTGCTGATGTTGACAAATTTGAGTATTGTCACGTCTGTTTCTGGGAAATTGATCTGCCATGCGAGAAAATAAATGCGGATTAGCTCTCAAGAACATGGCATTTTCTAGTATGTAAAGGCAAGATAATGTCAAAATTTAGAATTTTTTTAAATAAGGCTTGCAGTAGCTTAAAATGTGTAATAAAAGAGACTTCTTTTCACATGCCCCGGTTTTCGGGTAGCTGGTGCCGGGTAACCAGCTGCGAAGTGTATAGCCATGTACGTTAGCTTTCACACGTACCGGCGTACATGGCCATACATTCGCCGCCGGTTACCCGGCAACCGGAGCGTGTGAAAAGGGACTTACGCAGCCCTGATGACAGTCTCTAAAACATTGTCAAAATATATTTTTTATACAAGCTGTTTTCGTATTCTTCTCAGCAAACCCTTTCATTTGATTCCCATATTATGACAGTGCACAAAAAATAACTATACCTCTATCTTGGGCCATCCGCCATATTGCATTTAGAATGAGGTCACTTAGTTAACCGTGCATTGTCATCCAAAATAAACGTGTATGCAAAATTCCATGTTAATCGGTGTACGATAAACTGCTTTAAAATTCAGTTGCAAGATTCGACCCGCAGGCTTATTACGTATATCTATACTAATATTATAAAGAGGAAATATTTTTTTGTTTGTTTGTTTGTACCGAATAGGCTCCGAAACTACTGGACCGATTTAAAAAAATCTTTCACCAATAGAAAGCTACGTTATTCCTGAGTAACATAGGCTATTTTTAATCCCGAAAACGGGTCCTGTGGGGTGGCACACGGGAGCGAAGCCGCGCGAAGCAGCTAGTTACGTATATTTTGCAAGAGCAAAACAATAGCAATCAAACGCTTTAAGTCATAAAATTCGAAATTACCTGCAGTGTAGGTATGGTAGGTCCTAATCGCTCGCTGTCTGTCTGCACTTATTTAAAAAAGAAAACCACCAACAACTCTAAAACATTTGTATTGAAGAGCAATTATTGCACAAAAATCGCTATCGTTTTGCTCTTGCAAAAGATACGTAATAAGCCCGCCGAACACACTTTCATACATACGTAGCAAGTTAAATAAAAGCTTGTAAAAATAATCATTCCTTATGTTCAAAATCCATGCCATACCAATTCATCCATTGCATTGTCAAAATTAAAGTGGTTCTAATCAAAAGTCACGAAGTCAGTGCCACGTTCTACAGTTTCTTCTTTCGTCAATGCGAAAATTCAAATATCTAAATAATTTACATATTTCTTTCTTTTTCTAGTGAACCTGGCCCCCGTAAAGCAGCACAGTTGTTCCTAGACTTCATCGACATGACGAACGAGACGGTCGGCGACGCGATCTCAGACTTGTTCGTCGTAGAAGCTATCTTGTGCGCGCGCGGCTGGAGCGCTGTGCAGTGGATGGAGCTGTACGACGACCTGCCCTGCAGGCAGCTTAAAGTTACTGTTAAGGTAAGGGCTCTTGGACTATATAGACACTAAAAAGCTGTAAGGGTAACGGTATATAAACCAAGAGTTTTGTAGCCAATCGAATGGGCACGACAAGACTCAGTAATCCCTGAACGAGGGGTTCCAACTTCTAAAAAAGTTTATTAGTAGGTACTCGATTTTTTGTATTTAATAAATTCCTTTTTTTTTCCGCAGGACCGCAGTGTAATAAAAACGACAGACGCCGAACGGATATGCTCCGAACCTGAAGGACTACAGACTCGCATCCAAGAGCTGGTCGCGAAGTATCCCAGCGGAAGGTCGTTTGCGAGACCTTCGGGCACCGAAGATATTGTCAGAGTGTATGCTGAGGCTCAGACGAGGGAGGTTAGTATCCACATAGTCATATGATCTTGAAGCTGCCAAAATCGAAATGAATCTCATCGTGCGGCAGGGCCAGGCGAAAATTATTATACCGTGGTGTAAATGCCATTCGGCTATGCTGGTCTGGGGCATGAGTCAGTCAGCATAAGAAGGCCAATACGCGTAATACAAAATATTAAAATTTAAGTCAAAATATCATATTAGCGACAATAAATTCAACTCAAAATTTATTTCAATGAAACCATTTATGGTACTTTTAACAATGCCACAGATAATATAATACTAGCGTACAGATGCCTCATCCCATACAAAGAAATCGTTCCGACGTAACTAGAAAAAATAAACTAGAGTTTTTCGTCTGATTATGCTGATTATTTTTATACGTACTTCGATCGCGTTTGGTTCCGTTCCACGGCTTTAGATGGTGTTAGCAGGGACTTGCAAGTAATTGGTTTTCTTGGTTCGTGACTATGTTCTTTAAATACAGTGACGATTTGTTTTATAGTAGTTTTTATGCACGTTTTTAGTTTCATTGTACCAAAATGTGTTACCATCTTAGATAAAGTACCTATAGATTAAGCCTTAAAATGAACTTGATTGATAGAGCGAGATGGCTAATTGGCAGCTCCATGTAAATAATAAGGACAAAAGATTATTTTTTGTCTTTGTCACCGTGGCCGGTTTCTGTTGTTTGTCAAACTCTAATATAATGGCAGGTTTGACAAACAAACTCGGTTTTGTTTGATTTTCTATGATTTCGTGGTATTGTGTGTTAATTGAGACAAGGAATTTGGGTTATTTATAGATTATTATCTATAAAGTAAAGTACTAATAAGCAGTAGCACTAATAAGTAAATGACTTATTAGTGACAGTGCGATGGTGGGTTGTAGTGTTCTTGTTCTTGTTGTAACACCAGAACTAAAACCACGCCATCTATTGGAATCAATTTTAAATGATCCATTCAAATAATCTTTGAAATGTGAATGTCCAATATTCCTTAATTGTGTGCTTAGGAGAGTTAATTAAACAAGAACACAATTTTTATGATCGTAATTAGAAAATCTTAATATTTCACAAAACTTAATAACAATTCGAGCTTATCACGCGATCTAGTGCAATTTATTTGAACCAAATTTTCTTTCTTCGCGTTGGGTACCCGTGGCTCAACTCAACTATCTTGCAGGGCACCGAATGATCACAAACAACGTCATTAGGACCAATTTTTTCTGGATACACAAATGATAATAATAACCAACCTCTAATCGGTTGCCAACTTAAACGACACTTTCTCACAAAGACACTTTAAAAAAATATATATATATATATATATTGATTTGGAAAAGTAAAGGTTTCCGGCCTAAATTTTACCCAAACACAGGCACTTGCCAACTTAAACGTACTTTCTGTCCACAGGAAGCCGACCTGCTAGCAGCGGAAGTATCCCAAGCGGTGTACGACCTGGCCGGCGGCGCAGGCGCACGCCCCGAGCTGCCCGAACCGGCCGTACACTAACTCTGCATTGTGCTCATATCGACCACTAGAACAAAATTATGTTATATGACATCTACTAACAATGCGCGAAAATCACATTTTTATTTCTTGTAGGTTTTTGTCTGAAGATCTATTTATCTCAGTGAAACTATTAGTACTGGTATGAGATCGGTGAAACTTCACAGACGTTTGCCAAAAGCCACTGTGTCTCGCGTGGATCCACGTCTAAACACACGAAAGCTTAAATACAATGTCGACGAAAATTAAAAAAATATATATGACACTTGAAACTTGCCATAACTCGTAATAAAGTTATGCCATTTAAACCACAAAGATTTAATGGTAAATCTGGAGATTTTATTTGTCGACAATTTACTTTGCGTTTGTTAATAAAAAGCATACCCAATTAGTTGAATATATGAATTTATTTTTTATATTATTACCTACATGTGTGTGACCACAGACAAATCTAAGTTGATCACGCGATTGTACGATTAATGATCGTAATCTGAGCTTTTCATTTAGCAATATTGGCACTGGAAATCCACCGAAATCTAGAAAAATGCCTTTTCCTATTCAGAGTCCGTATATATACTATTTACATTTAACAAAAAAATTCACTGTGAATCGTTTAAATTATTATTTTAAGTCATTTTGAATAGATCTTCAGACAAAAACCATGCCTTAACAAAATAATTATCAATTAATCAAAAAAATTATCATTAAAAAATCGCTGTGCGATGTTATTAAATATAATATTCTCTTTATAAAGTAATCGATAATATTATTATACAGTTAATTTTATTAATTTAGCTCATAGTTTTACTAACGGTGAAGTTAACTGTGCGACCGCACTGCTGCTTACGCGCCAATAGCGAGAGTCCAACGTCATATGACGTCACAGCCCCGGGTGCACAGTTAATTTCACCGTGTTATAATTTTCAGTCATGTCTGTACAACGCACTACTAGTCCTATTGGTTTGTTTAGGTGTGTATTACTTTGGACCAATGTTTTTATACTTATCTTTTTTTTTTTACTTGCAAGAATCTTTTACTTGGAAATACGTATGTTTATTAGACAACAAATGAGACAATTTTAACACAAAATAATTTTCGTACGAATGCTCCCATATTGTACCGAAAATTAAAATGTTACTTTGTCGAAGCCTTTTTAGACAAAAAAAATGTTAATTAAAATATCAAAAAACCCGACTGCTTAAAAAGCGATTTCGATTTCGCTTTTTAAGCAGTCGGGTTTTTTGATTTTCTAATTATTTTAAATTAGGTATATTCAAACATATAAGTATTATATATTTTTGAAATAACCTCTTAAAACCCTTTATTTTGATACCCCACGCGATAGATTTGGAAAAAAAAATTCATCCCCCACAAAATGGCGCCCAAAATCCGCCATTTCTTCCTTTTCCAATTTTTATGTAGCCAGTGACACTCGCAGATCGATTGACGTAAGAATCATCAAAATCGGTCAACGCGTTTAGTCTCTAGAACGCCACATAGGAACACACATACATACATCGACTGATAAACACATTACCCTCCTTCGGCAGTCGGGTAAAAATAAGGCTCATATTTAAGGACTCAATAATTGCAAAATGTCGGATCATTGTAAAAATTCAAACATGTAGGTTGCATGTTAAACAAGGAACCATTTTACCTTCTAAAGCTGCAAACACACATGTCTGTAACTTGCATAGAACAATACTTGGACCAAGCCGTGCATAGTTTTGTGTAACTGAATGTATATTAATTGGTTGACATTTGTTGTCTTTTAAATTCGTGGTTTTAAAGACTATTTTTAGGCTCTCTTGCTCATAATAGAGTACCTAGGTGCTACTGACAAATGTTGAGAAAAAAATATATAAAAAAAAATGATTCTGCTCATAATTATACTTGTACTAACTTTTATACTAACAAACACATTAAAAAGAGCTATATTTTTACAAAGCAAAGCTTAGACTATAATTTTCACTTTTTGACTTTTGATTCACGCAAGCGACTCCTTTTAATGTGTTTGGAAGTTGATTTAATTAATAATAAATATACTACAAATTGGAGGCATAACAACAAACAGCTCAGAGAAACTATTGAATAAGAACCTGTCCAATATTAAAATGAGTAGACAAAAAATTCCACGCATGTATTTTTATTGTACCCAACCACTGCCCTTTTAGCCTTCGATAACTCAAAAGAACGTAACTTTTAGATTTGCTTAAAAGTATTTCTGTCGCATCAATTCACCTTGAAGTGACTGAGATGGCATGTGACTTAAAGGTGTATTAAAAAGTTGGCTCCATTTGAGTTTTCGGCCGATAGCCTAGATTTAAGAGCTTTTACGCAGAGATGAATAATCTTGATGCCTTTGCGCATTTTGTGACGAAAGTTTACAACTGTTACGCCAGGTGTTGGAGAATTTGATGTTGAGAACTTTTAAATTTTTTCTATAGGTTGAAAACTTGCCAAGTTCTTAACTTGGAATTCTTAATTTAGAAGCATTTGCCACTTCGAAGGGTAGTTGACACTTTTATAATTAGCTCAAAATAAAATTTTATAAAAACTCTAAAACTTTTGTAACTTTACACGATTTAAACTAATTGAATTTTTAAAAATGAATAGATAAAAATACAATATGGGTCAACTACCCTAAATTTCGACGAAATATACGCAGAGGCAGAAAAATTATTAGTTTTGATGCGTAACTTAACAAAATAAAAAGTAGAATGTTTGAAATTGATGTAAGTGTAGGCAAATTATATATTGCAAAATTTATTGACTATCTTATTTAGACTGGATTTATCTAAACTAAATATTTTATTTTTAAACTTTCTAACTGGGATGGGATTTAATAATTCTGCACTAATTTGCTTAATAATTAAATTATTTAAATATAAAAAATCAATGCTATTTTTGCTGTTAAAATACAATTATTTGGTATCCTTTAGTTTCAAAAGTATGGATATAATAATTTTTTTAATAATATTGTAAAAATAGAATATATGAGAGTTGTGAATAAAAGAAATAGGTACCGTTCGGAATTGTGATTTGGAGGACTGATTGCGAAAGAGAAAATGTATCTATTTATCAATATTTTTGTGAGAATGTATCATAATAAAACTGCATTTGCTGTACCTACATTAGTTTTATATTAGGAAATTAGCTTCGTAATAATTCTGAAAACACTTGATTAGATATAGTTTAAAGCTTGCAACCACAAGATACCTAAGCGGCAGGTCAATAGGGATGTTTCCTGTGTAGAATAATGATAATTCTATTTAGTCCGTCAGTGAGATTATCAAATAATATTGGACGCGTATTTTTGCTTTACCAAATCAATAAAAAATTACATAGTTAAAGCGCATCAAAGTTCAGGAGTGGGGGCTTGTGACGTCACTAAGGCATTAGAAAGTGTACTAGCGGCGTGACGTTTCACGATATTTCAACGCATTATATCGTCGTCACTTTATCTTTACGTGTCAAAAGTAATAATACGTATACAATATTTTTTATTAATCTACCTGACGGACAACAAAACAAATTTTTTGCAAACTACCCTATTCTGTCAAATCCATGATTTGTATTAAATGAACTCGTACATTTTATTTTTAATTGAATTATCTGTACTTATAGCCCGCAGCACAAGAGTTGCGCAATATATTGCTGCAAACAATGTTGCATACACATACTGCATGCAATGTTGCCAGCATCAAAAAATCTTGTTGCAGCCCGAATCCTAAGCCGGTTGCAGACCAAGAGCTAAGCTAAGTTGATTTAAGCTTAATTCGTATAACTGAGGTAGTTTTTTTTTAATACTTGTATACAGACCGCAATCTATGTAAAAAGTAGGTATGGTCACAGATAATATAATAGCATACAGATACCTCATCCCATACAGAGAAACCGTGCCGACGTAACTAGCGTTTTTCATCTGATTATACCGATTATTTTTTGTAAATAGATCGCGTTCGGTTCCGCTCCGTTCGGCGATAGATAGATGGCGGAACCGAACGCGATCGATGTACAAAAAATATTCAGTACAGTACGTCGGCACGGTTTCTTTGTATGGGGTGAGACATCTGTATGCTAGTATTATATTATCTGTGGTATGGTGCAACCCTTAGATAAAGTACCTATAGATTAAGCCTTAAAATGAGCTTGATTGATATAGCGAGATGGCCAGTTGGCAGCTCCATGTAAATAATAAAGACAAAAGATTATTTTTTGTCTTTGTCACCATGGCCGGTTTCTGTTGTTTGTCAAACTCTAATATAATGGCAGGTTTACAAACAAACTCGGTTTTGTTTGATTTTCTGTGATTTCGTGGTATTATGTGTTAATTGAGACAAGGAATTTGGGTTATAAATAGATAATAAGTGTCAGTGCGATGGTGGGTTGTAGTGTTCTTGTTCTTGTTGTAACACCAGAACTAACTATTGCTGTATCATGTGCGGCCACGCCAGTGCTTAATCTATACCTACTTTATCTAAGGGGTGTAAGGATTTGTTCTTCTGTGCCTACATATATATTCTATATTATAACAAATTCACCGGAATTGAAACTGCTCAATGTGTCTCGATAACGTTATCTCGATTCATGAAAGAGTTCTTTATATTTTGCACTAAACATTTTATCGTTTTCTAGTAATTTGTATTTCGTAATCAATCTGCGTAATTGTGTACTGTATATTTCATTTTGATTTTGTGTTGTGAATGATAGATATAAAATAGGCTCGAAACTATGTTTTATTGGATGTATCGCAAATTCCAAATTTAGTCCCAGATTCTGGAACGAAAATGATCGCAAAACTAATGTGACTAATTGTTAAACGCGCGCTAGCTGTTGTGAAAGGTTCAATACATTTTCAACACCCAAACAAATCACTTGACTTGCGTGTAATTTGTCCATAATTATATCCTGACTAGCTTCTGCCAGCGGCTTCGCCCGCGTGGATGTCGAAAATTATCCCAAGAGAACATATGCCCGGGATAAAAAGTATCCTATGTGCTATGCCTGACTAAAATTTCTCTCTGTGCCAAATTTCATCCAGATCCGTACAGCCGTTTGAGCGTGAAGAAGTAACAAACATACAAACACACTCACAAACTTTCGCCTTTATAATATTATTAGTGTGATACCGTTTTACCGACCTAGGTACAATACCTACCTATATTCTAGGTCAGTTCACCCAGGTCGATAATACAATTCGGGCCAAACTCGAAGTTTATTCAACCGTCAACGAAAGCCTATCTGATTAGGACTCGATAGCACTCGATCGTGAACTACTTTTAGAGTTCACATACATTTTTAAACTTAGTTGACCGTCGGTTTAAAATTAACCGCTCGCCTCTGCCAACTGGGTGTAAAAGTAATTACTGCTAACTTTTACTAGTTTATCGTGGGGAAACTTTTAATTGAATAAATACCATTATTGGGGTAATTAAACAAAAAAATTACAAGAAATTATTATTATGTCCTTCAAATTATATACATACTTTAAACATGTTTAAATATTAGCTTATAAAAATACATTTAAAAATAGCAGCCCACCGATATGAACAGGGTCCAAGCTACTGGTGGTCAGGGCTCCTGAGAGAGGAACCTCCTCCAACTGCCCAACGAGAGCCTCGTCCAGGCTCTTGGCTATTATACTATTGACCGTCGTATCGGCACAATGATTGCTGAATGAATGAATGATTCACATCCCACATGTCGACAACCTCGCGAGATACAGATCAAGATATGTACCTACTTAGTTTTCTTATCTGTCCCAGCCTTCACGAAGTTCTCGTCATGAGGGATCGCTATATCACCAATCATTGCGCGACTATTATCTGCGATTCTAAGCTAGTCCTTTGAGAAAGGGTCCCGCTGATTCCGCCATTTTTCCTGGCCCTACCGCGTCGTCGTTGTGAATTGAGTAGATTCCCAAAATATGTACCTACTAATTATTAGTTCGTCAGATAGCCAAATAATAGGACATGTATTTTTTTCTTTTGTCACGTAAACGAAAAATAATGACGAAATTTTAACGCACTGTGCGTTAAAATTTTGTGTTATGTCACGACTTGGTCAAAAGTGACATCACAAGCCTAAACTTTGATGTTCTATATCTTTGTCAATTTTTATTGATGTGATAAAGCGAAACTACGTGACCAATATTTTTAGATAATCTAACTGACAGACCAAATAGAATTACTTATTATTCTTTTTACCAAGGCAACATTCCTATTGGTTAATTTTTGGCAAGTGTGCTCCATTGTCGACCTCGTCATCGCTTACCATCAGGTGATAATGGTCAAGTGCGAGCCTATCAATAATAAAAAATCAATATTTTGTATTAAAAATTGCACACGAGAATCAAACGTGTGTGCAAAATTTCTCCTCGATCGAGCACCGGCAAGTGGGGCGAAATTTCTGTCTACCTATGTATTTCAAAAGGATACGAAAAAAATGTAAAGGCAGTGTCGCTAACACGATCAAAACAGACGTATCGCGGTAAGAGGCGTCCTTGAACCTTTCACTTGGCATCCAGTAATGAGTTAATATCTCATAAACGCGTGAACTGATTTACATGATTCAAGTGGATAAAATGGTTCTATGCATATACCTTTCAGTCGCCACCCCTTAAATGAACATCAATTCCAACCTGCACGCCTAAAAAGCCGCAAAAGCTTTCTGAGACATTCGACCTCCTTGAAAGCCAATGCAACTGACAAGAGGTGTAAACTGTGGAAAAAGGTACATCCTGCCCCTCCATACTACATCACTCCGGCAGAGCGTCTGCCCCCTGGACACGAACTGCCATGGCCAATCCCTAAACCGATTGCGGGTACAGGTTGATCGCTGCAGAAGAAATCTGGCCAAATGGTGTCTCATAGACCCATCTCAAACACAGTGCCAGTGTGGGACCCCGTCGCAGGATATGTCCCACCTCCTTGTCTGCCCTTCGTGCTCAGCCACCTGCACCTTCCAAGACCTGAACGTGGCAAATGACAGAACGGTCCAGGTGGCTACATACTGGTCAGACAAAATTTGAGAATAGTTGAGTAAAAATTTGAGTTTATCGACACGAAAAGAAGAAGAAGATTTGAGACGAAAATTATCAAAATATCTTCATAAAGAAAAATCATGTATTAATTAAAAAAATATACTTTTTGGTAAAAGTCGGATTCGACTTTTATTTTTTTTCTATCCGGCGGAGACTACACACAGACACAGGTTATACTAAATAAAATCTTGGAAGTAATAAGGCTATATTTGCGTTACGTCCAATAATCATCAAATTCAACCAAAAAAAAACGACCTCGAAGGTCACATAATTGTATATATCCAAAATAATCTTTATAGATAAAAAATAAACCATTGAGGGAAAAAATATGTACATGGTCTGATAAACGTAGGAGATAAGAGAGTGTATCATAAGATTGTCAGATAGATAATATATAATGTACCTACTGATGTCGGTATTTTTATGGCGTACGTAAGCTTTGATAAGGTGCATCGATGGCCGATACTTATTACCTCAATGATTGTCCAGTTGAGTTGATGATGTTCGAAAACGCCTTAGAAACCCAACATAACCCGAGCTGTAGGTAGATTCAAAAGTAATGGCGGCTCGGAACACGAGGCGAATCGCTGCGCTGTGCTGTTGTAAGTTCATGAGACTGTGAGGTGTGGGGTATTGCGCCCAACAAACAATAATAAAGTATGTTGTATTCTATTAACAGCCGCCATCAACTTTGAATCAAACTATAATATTCGTCTTGGTACAATTATCAAATTGATGTCTAAAAGCTAGTATGAATCTGAATTTTATACATCCTATAGTTGCATTTATGAAGCTTATATTCCGTAGTAGATATTTAGCTAAACATGCCTTATTTCATACTAACTAGTCCCATACTTGCCAATAAAATAGGCTCTAATGTTTTGGATTGATAAGAAAAGACAAACATTGTTTTGTGGATTACAAGTCTGCCATTTGTCTACATGCCTTTAACCACGTCTACACATCTAGTACTAAATGCAAAGTGGGTAATTCACTTACAGACGTGCCTGGACCATGACCTAGTAAAATTATGTCCTATGTCTGTTAAGTGTGTGTTCGTCGCAGACAGACAGAAATACCTACAGCGGAAAGTACACTATAATGTGATTTTTAATTTCGTAGACTAAACTGACATTTGGGGGGTTGTCACTTTATCGTTACATTAAAATAGTGTCGTAGCCTATCATGAGTGATCGAAAGTTAATCGAAAATCGAAATAGATCGAAAGTAAAATTATTTCACGCCAAAAAAATTAAACTAGCGGCCCGTATTTCGTTTCTACTCATTTATGTTAGACTTCATTTTATCGATGGCATTAATTTTATTGTTGATTTCATATTTAAGTTCATGTACTATGTGAATGAATACTGTTATATTTAAATATATTACATTTATATTCATAAAACATTTATTTACACCAATTAGTAAAAATAAATTAAGGAGTCATGTCACATCGATTCAATGAATCACTTATGATTGAGCCTTACCTACAACACTATGCTCCGCGCTTGCAACATTAAAAAAAAAAATAAGGTCAATGGCAGCTGTCAGATTAGTCTACGAAATTAAAAATCACAGTATAGATGAAGGCAGGCAAGCTATGTCCGTTGTTACGCTTCTCTATAGGCCTGTCTTTGTGCGAACAGCGATGGTCACACACTAGACAGTCTAGAGCCTAGGACAGAGCTAAAGTATCGAGGTCTGGCGGACATGGTCCGACTAGTGAATCCTTGGGCATCTACTCGACCGCAGAAACTGACCTCACCCAGTAACATGCCTGACTTGCGCTCGAACAATGGTCTCATATCATGAAATATGAGACTGTAGGGGTGGTGATAAGAATTTCTGCAGTTCAAGTAGTACATAACATTGTGTGATAAAATTCCGGCAGATAACGTCAAAGATGTTTTGATAATTTCATTTAATGGAATGTGTTGTTACTCTATATTTAAGGTTTTCTAAAAAGGGATAGTGTCCTTCGTCCTGTATAGCTCACCCTCTCTCTCACACAGTGAAACCATGATAGTTTAAACACGTCAGAGTACCTATGACCGGTCTCTGTGTATAAATCCTGTGAGGACTGGAATCAGAATAGCCTTAAATATTGAAAATTTGTTTTTAGCATAAACCTGCATGTTGCTATTCTGCCAATATTTGTTCAAATCTATTGTGTGCAGTTGTTGTGTGATTATTATTTAGTTTATGCTGATGTTATAATTCAATAAATCAATTAATAACTAACAATCGTTTTTTTTACCACTGGCCCATCACTTTTAGCCCTTTATAGAGTCAACAGAGTGCACTTTTAGGATCAGTCTGCCTTGACTTTTCCGAAGTATCCTGGTGTTCCGAAGTATCCTGTAGCCTAATTGCGTAAGTGAATTCTGCAAAGCAAACAAGTTGGAACCTTCCCAAAAACGACTTTACGTAGTGCATATTACACTCTGAAAAGGAAAGGTTATGCTCCTTTCCATTACCATTAATTTGACGTAGAATTGATTGTAAAGAATTAACGAAAGCGGAAGAATCGAGATAAAACTTCACTATTGGTATTGTGAGGTATTGTGTAATGAAATTATGTCCTAATGATTTGGAAATAAATCATTCGAGTTTGATGAAACAACGCAGTAGATGAACTTCAACTCAAAGGAGGATGTTTGTACTCTTTCCAAATTAGTTTCACATTACCGAAAAAGTTGAAAGAAATTATTCTAATTCTTTAAAGGAATCGACGTGTTTGCTTTGCAGAATTCACTTACACAATTAGGCTTCTGGTGTTGGGTTCCAGCCTAACTAGATACAGCTGAGTATTAGGCCCGGTATCCAACAAAGCGGAGAGGAGACGAGACGAGATGTGCTGCGAAGCTGGCAGGTTATTTCCACCAAAGCGGAAAGGAGATGAGTAGCGGAGAGGTGATGTGAGCTGTGAGAGCTCTAAATCAGTCAAGTGCTATCTACGAAAGGTAGACGCCATGCGGGGAAAGGGGCGCGCCGCCGCCGCCCGACTACACACATCACCGCTCTGCTGCGCCGCTTGCTCACTCGCGGCACAAAATTCTATAGAAAAACTTATCTTATTATCTTATTAATAACTTATTATCGCAAAAAAATCACGTTTGTTGTATGGGAGCCCCACTTAAATATTTATTTTATTCTGTTTTTAGTATTTGTTGTTATAGCGGCAACATAAATACATTATCTGTGAAAATTTCAACTGTCTAGCTATCACGGTTCATGAGATATAGCCTGGTGACAGACAGACAGGCCGCGGAGTCTTAGTAATAGGGTCCCGTTTTAACCCTTTGGGTACGGAACCCTAAAATTGAGACATCTCTACTCTCCGCTTTGGTGGATACCGGGCCTTAGTATTCCACATGGAGTAACAGCTTATATGAACTCAACCCAGTAACCGGGTAACACAATCCCCCACTCCGCTTGGAAAGATTGATGTCAAATTTAGGATGAGAAAAAATAAACAAAAATAACAAATAAACATTTTATTAACAATAAAACATCAATACTACTTCGGGGAAACGAAACTTATTTCTATAAAATTTCTTACATAATAACAGTGCAATCATTCAATATTAATAAAATTTTATAAATTCAATTCTGGCATCACAAAGGAAATCAAGTTTCGCTTTCCTACAAATACATCTAAAAGGTGCAATACCTAAATATTACAATGAAATTACTAATAATGTTTAGAGATCAAATAATTAAATCATTAATGCTCTACTTTTAAATGAAAAATGAACATTTTATAAAGGATACTGTGACGAATGTTGGAATGTTAATATTTTATTTCACTTTAATCTTAAAATGACATAAAATACCCACTAAGTATATAATAATAAAACTAATTATAAGATGACAGTGTAAAAAAATATGAATAATTGTTACAAACAAAATCACAATAATTTAAAAACTAATCAATATTTACGTTTTGTCGTCATTTGTAGTTTATATGTTTAATTGTAATAGAAGTTTCAGAGCCTCATATCTAGTATGACTTGTCAATTTTATGTGAAAAAAAAACATAACTTATAGTTTAATTTGTGATGATGCGAATGAAGAGTAGTCCACCATGGACTAATGCAATAGTTATCAAAACCATGAAAAAATAAGATTACAGCTACGTCATGATAGGACAATGGTCAATAGCTATTCTAACTTAACAATACTTACAATATGTGGGTAGTTGTGAAAACAATAAGTGTTTTAAAATATTCTGTCCTAAGTTTAAAAATATTGTGCAAGAAAATCCATAATAGTTAAGAAAGCCTGCAAAAGAAAATCAATCATAGGAATCATTTCTTCTAGTGAACTTACAGTTCATAATTCCCACTGACTGGTTAGGAATTTTTTTTGTATGAACACAGTTTAGTATTTAGATTTAGAAATAGGGAAAGTTAAAAGATGTAAAAAGTAACAAATAAAAGGAAGCATAAAACTTAAAATAACATTAATTTTGACTTAGGCATAGAATTCTAATATTCTAACAACAATGATAAAATCATGAATATACTGATTTCGTCAAATACTCAACATTCACAACTAACAACAATAGAATTATCATTTCCAACGTCAAAATAAGAATCCAGTATTTATTTTTGTTTTGTTACATGTAGGTGGGATTTACTACATTTAGAATGTAATACATAAAATATTAATATAACTAAAACATGTCTGTTCTGTCTTGCTATAGGAATTACATAGTCACAATACAATGATTTATTGTAGGGTAGGGATAATTATCTTATACTGTTTCGTGAACGCATACAAATTGGTCTATGGGAACTGCTAATCTTACTGGTAACTAACATAATACCATACTTTATGACTTTGCAGATATGGACTATGGATTGTAAGTACCTACATATTAAAAAAACAAATACTGATATTTCATGAAGAAGACATTCAAATACATATTTCTACACAAATTCAAGATAAAATTATATAAACTATTATATGGCCAGGAACTTAACATGGATCTTAACATTTTATTTTAATATCCTCAAATAGCTACCTATTATTAGTAAATTTGTACCTAACCAAGATTTGGTCCTAAATATGGTGCTTGATCACAGTAGAAACATTTTGGCACTTCAGTTTCTTGCAATTCTACTAAATTGGTGCTTACCTCGTTAGAAACGAAGTAGTAGCGACATCGTCTCGGTCCGATACCTTCGATTAATGTGTCATAAGGTGGAGAGAGGATGTCGAAGAATGCCGCTGGCGTCTCGAGAGCTTCTATCTCATGGTAGTTGGATACAGTTGGTGTGAGTATGCAAGTACCAGAGTTATCAGAACAAACTTTATCAGTGGTGATTTCGGCGAACAACTTTCGTCGCATGTGGGTACCCTGCGCCAGCCGCGCCGCTTCTCTTCTCGCGCGAATTTGGAAGTCGGCCGGATCCACATCCACTGTCACCGGGTACTCCGAAAAGCTCCTGATCTTCACCGCACCTGATATCACCTTGAGAAGCCCGTGCATTTCAGGGTGGTCATGGAGCGGCATTTTAAAACCCGGCTTTAAAACAAAAATGCTCATATTTATTTGGCTGTTCTGAAATACTTCTATGTACGTACATGGTGCCTTGTTGGGACGTTTCCAAAGATCCTGGTCTTTCAAATTATTGTCGTAACCCAAGTCTTCAGCTCTTAGACCATCCATCATAATCTTTAGCTTATCCAAGTTAGCCCTAAGATCACTTTTTTGACAGTCATCGAAGGTGTGCAGAGAGTGCCGGTAGATTGACACGATTGGCGGTACGTTGACGAGTTCCATGGCTGACTTCTCTTCATCTCCTATATCCATATGAAATCTGACTGAATTTATACACAAAAATTTCTTTTTTCTAATGAATGCAGAAATTAATCTCGACGATAACAAAGCGCAACTGTCAACAAACGTCATTTTGTTTTTACTTTATATAGATTACGTTTCATTACTCCGAGCTATGTTCGTCTGTCACAATTTTGATTAAAGAAAATGAAATGAAATTAAAAAATAAAGAAGCCAGTAAACATACATTTTTAAAGAATACAAAAATAATATATATGGCAAATGCAAAAAAAATTACATTTGATTCCAAATTCATTACAATTTGCGAAGTTTCGTCTGGTTTCACTAGCTATAATGCATCGCAATTTACACAAAACGAAATTAAATGATTGAAAGAAAATTTATAAAAGCTCCATCTAGTGACGAATAGTTAATTGCTAATGCCAAACAGTCTGCAAACAGTGGTAGTATCTTTTTATTCTGTATTGGCAATTGAATGTGTCCAATAAAAATAATAGATGGCGCAAACAGTGGCGTGGTTGTAAACGTAATGGATAGCTGCAACTATGCTAGTATTATATTATCTGTGCTGCAACGCATGTACGAATTGAACTTCGATATACTGGAATACAGTCATCCCTCTAATAAAATAAATTATTCAAGATGCAGTTTTCACTTCTTATGATCTGAGGGCTTAGTGCGAGTTTTGTCTCACGCTGGATCGCGTTAACGTAAACGTCAATTTGTATTGAAACTGGATAAGCGCCGTCTGGTGACGGTAAGGAGAAACCTCTTTTTTTGTATACATTTTGACGTAAGAGATCGTTTACGTTATCACGAGTTAGCGTGAGTAAAAACTCGCACTAAAGCCTCAGAGGCCTTAGTGCGAGTTTTTACTCACGCTGACTCGTGATAACGTAAACGATCTCTTATGTCAGGAGTGTGCGTGAGTTAAAACTCACACTAAGCCCACATAGGCCTTAGTGCGAGTTTTTATTCACGCTTAAACGCGTTAACGTAAACGATCCCTTATATCAAAATAATGTATGTAATAAATAATGTATACATAAAAAGAGGTTTCTTCTTACCGTCCCCAGACGGCGCTTATCCAGTTTCAATACAAATTGATGTTTACGTTAACGCGTTTGAGCGTGAGTAAAAACTCGCACTAAAGCCTCTGTTCACAGGAAGAAAACTCAACGAGCAGCCAGCTGATCTAAAATATTGTAAACTAAATGAAATTATTCTGGAAGTTCAGACTACCCTCACGGCACACCATATTCTAGGTTTTCGTACGTCTGAGAACACAAAACGCAGGTATTCTGATACAAAAAGTTAGAGGGTTTTCCACTGAAAAGATAAGAATATACCTAGTGAAAATACCACCTAAACAAAATAATTACATCACCCACAACAAAACAAAGTCAGTATCAAAATAAGGTGTACTCAGGCTCAGGCAACAATAAAGATCGTAAAAGCGATCAGTTTTATGTGTGGTCTGGTCGGTCGCGGGTGGTGTACCAATAATACCACTTAAATAAATACCAGCCCATTGTAAATGTTACTCGGATTTTATTGAGTTCCAATGCGCCTGGGTTTCATCCATTCCCGCCATTAACGGCGACCATAGACTATAAACATAGATAAATTAATCAGGTGTACGCGAATAGAAGTTGCTATTGTAGCGGAAAAATATTAGTTTTACTTTTTTTATTGTCTTTGGAAATAAATGTTTCGGTTTTATTGAGATGTTTGGACTGATTTCCTAATCATTTTGTTTCGATGTGCTTTTTGTGGTTAAAATAACTTTTTGTGCGATTATTGTGGTTTGGCAAACAACCATGCCTTGGTTAAGTTTTTTTTCTATTTTATTAGTTTTATGAACCCGCGCACCTGTTGTGTCTAAACTAGACTCTTGTAAACTTCGAAAATTAAATGCATGCTCACCATGGTTCTGATTTCTGAGGCATTAATATTATAGGTAAGACAGACGTGTTAAAATAAACTGAAAGCAAAAACAATATTACCTAACCCAAACCAAAAACAGATTCACAATTTCGTAGTATTTTACTTCCTGAATATTACCCGAGCTACTTATAAGTAAGTACTTACCACAACAATAAAGCTTATTAAAATCCTGTGATAAAGGCACATCTCATTTCTTGTTTCTGCTGTCATTTGAAGATCTTTGACAGTCGTTTTAAGGGTAGTCAGAAGCCTGAGATCAGACACCAGTCTTGCCAAGTGGTATCGTGTTACTCAGTTACTGGATTGTGGAGGTCAGATAGGCAGTCCCTCCATGTAAAACTCTGGTACTCAGCTGAATCCGGTAAGACTGGAAGCCGACCCCAACATGATTGGGGCAAGGCATGGCAGATTGATTGATTAAAGGCGGGCGGGCCTCTTTATATATTATCTTTTAGAAATATTAAATTACTTATTTTCTTTTGTCGATATCTATCTATAAAGTCAATTTCCAACCCGAGTACATCACTAATTGAGTAGCGAAGAACTTTCGAGAACGAAATAGTGAATACATAAAAAAAAATTAAAATGCCGAAAGTGAAAGAAACAAGGAGCGTGCGTGCGAGGATCCAGGAACGAACCATACCATTCCCCGTGGCTCTAACGCGCGCTCGTATCGGCTCTTTTTGCAATTGACGTCCTTCATATAGATTATTTATTGCAGCTTATTTATTGCAGCTTAGTTGGTTGTTCCCATACAAAGAAACCGTGCCGACGTACTGTACTGATTATACTGATTATTTTTTGTACATCGATCGCGTTTGGTTCCGTTCCGTTCCACGGATATAGATGGTGATCTATCTATCGCCGTGGAACGGAACCGAACGCGATCGCGATCGATTTACAAAAAATAATCAGTATAATCAAATGAAAAACGCTATTTAACTACGTCGGCACGGTTTCTTTGTATGGAATGAGGCATATGTATGCTAGTATTATATTATCTGTGCTATAATTGAATAATTTGATTTTACTTTATGGTAGTTGAGTAGATTGTTTGGAAATACTCATAGTAAAATATTTGTTTTCGGTTTGTAAATATTTGGAGATTTTAACGAAGACTATCTCCGTTACCTCAATACTGTAGTATTCAAATTATTAAGTGACGCTGGTTATAAATCTTTATTACAAACGCTTGCCTTTACCCGCGGTAGTACTCAAATAGATAATATTTTTTCTAACTTAACTTGTGAAGTTGGATTTTATAACTCTTACTTCAGTTACCATCGTCCTATGTGGGCCCGTTTTTAGACGTTGTGAGCCGCTGAAGCCGTTTTAATGTTCATGTAACAATAAAAACCCTCTTCTTAGTCCGCATTATTATACAACTACAGAACCCTATTAATGCGCGTGGCCTGACACGCACTTGGCCGGTTTTTTAATTAAGCATAATGCATAATGGCCCATTGATTGTGATTTACCTAACAAAATGGACACAAGTTGAGTTATGAAAAGGTTTGTTAAAGTAGGTACCTACTAAGTAGTACTTATTACTAACAATTACCACAATAAGTATTGCATATTTATTTGGAAAATTTCAATATTCTAAATACTTCATTACTAGTGATAAGCGCAATAAGTTTGGATTATTGCAGATATGTTATTTTTGAAATAAGTAGGTAAGTAACAGATGTTTGTCAAGACTATAATGTGATTTATTATTTCGTGGACTAAACTGACATTTGGGGGGTTGTCACTTTATCGTTACATTAAAATAGTGTCGTACCCTAACTATCCTGAGTGATCGAAAGTTAATCGAAAATCGAAGTAGATCGAAAATGAAACTATTTCACGGCATAAAAAAATAATTTGTTTAGAAACTAGCGGCCCATATTTAGTTTCACTCATTTATGTCAGACTTAATTTTATCGATTGCATTTATTTTATTGTTGATTTCATATTTAACACAATAAAAGTTCATGTACTATATGTATGAATACTGTTATATTTAAATATATTAAGTTTATATTCATAAAACATTTATTTACAAAAATTAGTAAAAATAAATTCAGGAGTCATGTCACATCGATTCGATGAATCACTTATGATTGAGCCTTACCTACAACACTATGCTCCGCGCTTGCAACATTTAAAAAAAATAAGGTCAATAGCAGCTGCCAGTTTAGTCCACGAAATTAAAAATCACAGTATAGCATGTCTTAGGTACTAATAAATACCGCAATAAGTAAAATGTATACTGCACTTACGGTTACAACACTATCTAACACACGATTAATTATTGCTGGTCAAAAGTGCAATATGTTGATTTACTAACGATTACTGTAGAAGGCGTTTTTTTAGGGTTCAAAGGGTAAAAACGGGACCCTATTGCTGAGACTTCGCGGTCCTTCTGTCTGTCTGTCTGTCACCAGGCTGTATCTCATGAACCATGACAGTCAGACAGTTGAAATTTTCACAGATGATGTATTTCCGTTGCCGCTATAACAACAAATACTAAAAACAGAATAAAATAAATAAGTGGGGCTCCCATACAACAAACGTGTTTTTTGCCGTTTTTTGCGATAATGGTACGGAACCCTTCGTGAGCGAGTCCGACTCGCACTTGGCCGGTTTTTTTTCTGTTCTGTGATTACTGCAATAAGTAGGTAAACTATACTTATTGTGAGTTTTAATAGTAAATATTATATGAATGTAACAAATGGTGCTAATATGTAAATTACTGTGTTTTTGGAAGCATTAGTATAATAGGTATATTTAAAACATTAGCTACTAAGAAATAAATAGTTTAATTTTATTCATAATCCAGTGAAAGTTACATGTTGGTAGCGTAGTGGTCTAATGATGGAGATAGGTTTAAACAAAAAAAAAAATTACCGCGTTTTTTTCGAAAGTTGGTTATTGCACTTACCGTAAAGACTGAGAAGAACTTTGCTGTTCGTTGGTGAGCGCATTACTTGAGTGAATTGAGATCGCCCTGGACCGATTAGGCTATTTATTTTAAAGGATTCATGAAGTTTTACTAAAGTCCCAAAGGGTAAAAACGAGACCCTATTACTAAGACTCTGCGGTCCGTCTGTCTGTCTGTCTGTCTGTCCGTCTGTCACCAGGCTGTATCTCATGAACCGTGATAGCTGGACAGTTGAAATTTTTATGATGTATTTCTGTTACCGCTGTAACAACAAAAAACCCGACTAAACCCAAAAAAGACGTAAACAAGAAGAAAATCATGCGTTTGGTATCTAGAACGCCACATAGGAACAAACATACATACATACATATATACATACATACATACATACATAGACTGATAAACACATTACCCTCCTTCGGCAGTCGGGTAAAAATAGAATTAAATAAATATTGAAGTGGGACTGAAATTCGTCGGGACAGTTAGGCTTAGTCCTGTAATAAAAATCGCATCACATTTCTTCAATCATCTATTGGACGATACCCAGTACAAACCTTCAAGCCTACCTATTATACGTACGGGCTTCAGCACGCGGCTTCGCCCGGGTTTTAAGTAAAAAAAAAATGCTCCGATCGCCACCAAACTTTATTATTACTATTCTCTGAATATTTCATTAAAATTGGTTAAACTGTTTCGGAGTCTATAAGGAACATACATACATACATACATAATTTCACTTTTATATATATAGATTAAATAGGAGAAAACACCCAGTACCTGCTAACTGCACATATACAGTTGTGGTCATATAATTAGTAACGACTGATACCGAAGTCACTTTTGTATAAAAAAGTTACTTTCAGTTTTGTATCAATTAATGATAGCAACATAAAACCACATAAAATAGTAGCTTTATTAGAAGGTTTTAATGATTGATACTCATTTAGCAAAACAATTGCACTTCCCTCTAAAAACCTATTTATTGTAAATTGACATTGTATTTCAAAAGACCTGGCCGCTGGACAAATAATTAACTATGAAAGCAAATAAAAATGTTCGCATTTTTGAATTTCGGAAACTAGTACCTATTAAAATAGCTGTCTATTTATGCGGTTTTTTATGCGCTATTTATGCGGTAAGCTGATACAAAGGTTACAACCACTTATTTAACCAAAAGCACAGATAATATAATACTAGCATACAGAGCCCCTAGCACGAGTTTCTGCGTAATTGGATCGACTACGTTAACGTATCGCCTCCGACAATTTTTGTATGCAAAATTAATTAGCGCCATGTGTCCGTATTTGGAACTAACAAATCGGTAGCACAAGTTTTTGACAATTGCCTTCGTATCGAGTTCACGTATTTACGTTGCGTTAACGCTCCAAATGTATGGGAATCGGTAGCACGAGTTTTCATTTTGACATGTAGTATCGAATTTTACGCTAGGTGTGACGAAAGCACGTCGACAACTATCTCACTGACATTTTCTCGGTGAGACGTTTCACGTCAAACAATTTTCCATATTTATTTGGATATTTTTGCAATAATATGCTATTTAATCAGGAATAAAAGGGGAAGGCATGCTTTCTATTGATTATCTTACCTCCTATTTTAATAAAGAGGCTAGGAGAAAATGTTAAACGTGGTATGCAAAATTTACATTTTCTTTGTAAACAAACAGTAATAGTTTCTTATAATAAACCATTTCTGTAAGTTATTGATACTAACCACACATAGAGCGTCGCGGCACGTCCGCACTGCCTTCCTGCCGTAGTGGAGTACGGTCTCAAGCGCGTTATTCGCCGCAACTCTACGTTTTTCTTGCGGTTCTCCATAATTATCATGACTCATTTGAAGATTCAAGAATCGAAGAAAACGGCGATATGCTTTATATATTATACATTATAATACTAGTATGCACGTATGCCTATATATTTTGTAACCGGTTTATACCGGTATATAAAGTTAGTTTGAGAATATGGGTTAGAATTTGGGATAAACAACATTGATAGTTGCTTCAAGGCAACTGAAGCCCTTTCATTTATCGGCAGCTAAAATGTTCTTGAGTACCCTATTAACAACAATACAAATCTAAAACTTATTAATATATATGTTCTTTAGCACGTCTTATGGCAATGGTTGCAGTATTTTAAGTAGCAAAAACCGTGAGCCGTTTTACAAGTCTAGCTAGTCTGTCGATGATAAATAGACACAGATGTACAACGAAAGAGAGAAAACTAGGACAAAAATAAAATAGAATACATTATAACGGTCCATTATAAAGACCTTCCATCGTAATTGCCACCTGACAGCCAATGTTCCAGAATCCAGAGTAACCATTATAAGACGAGAAATCGATGCAGAGAGTGGGACTGTGATAGGACTCTCCTTCAAAACTAATCGGATCCTAAGTCATATCGTTCCTTCGTACATGGAAAGCCTTGTTGGCTCAGCCTATTATTATTTAAAATTCCTACTTGTTGTTGATGTTTATTGAATTTATTATATTTCTAACATGTACATAAGTATCCGTGAATCGAATAAGTAACTAACTAAGCTATTAATGTGATAATAAAAACCTAAATAAAGAGAAACTATATGTATTCCTAATCTAAACATATATACATAAACTTACGCTTTTCACCTGCTACATTTTATTCACGTTCATACATCTACACGCACGCGGGTTATGACATGCACGCACGCTGGCCTTTCTAAAGAACATCTCAACAAGATCTGTTGCGGACGGTACCCGGGTGGTGTAAGTACCCGCGTGGTGTAAGTACCCGCGGTCGCCCTGGGACAGTATTGCACTGTTGTTTGACGTGATTTCCATACGTTCTGAGTCAAGCGACTCTGCTGGTGGCACACGCCACCACGCACCCCTGAATGCGTATGTAGGGTGGTAGGTACGAGGAAGACCCACATACAAGATCCAAGTTTTGACAAAAAAAATAAACTTGAAATATTTTGTTGCACGTGTTTAGGCCATTTTTTACGTTCATATTTACTTAGCTGAAATCTTAAGAGCCATAACTAAAAAAAAAAATATAATCATTTCAAACCCCTTATTGACATACGGCGATAATAATTACACATTTTAAAACAATTAAAAAGTTCGTAGAACAATAACATCGAAAATTCCGGTTTGGTACACTTTCATTACGTTGGATAAGCGAATATCTCGTAAACGTGTGGACCGATTTATATTATTCAAACAGATGAAATGGTTCTACAACAACAAAATCATGTTTTCAAGTTACGTAATTATACGACACTATAAACTCGTAAAAAATTTCTTTAAAACTATTTTCATCAATCATTAAACGTTAACGCTAGGATTCTAATATGACTGCTACTTAAAAGCGAAATAACATAATTAGAACACTTCGTCTTCTTCTTTTCTTGTAAGGATGTGACCACCTCTGGTGTCAGAGTTAGTTATGCCGCCTCTGGGAACCCCTCAGACCTCTGACTTGGCTATTTCAGAATCACATTAACTATATAATAAACATAAAAGTCTACTGTGCTTTCATTGACTTGGAGATGGCCTATGACAGTGTGTGGAGGGATGAACTGTGGTCGACGCTATCCGGGTACGGTGTGGACTTGGTACGGGCACTGAAATCTCTATATAGGGATTCCAGTGCTTGTGTTAGGATTAATGGGGCGTATACGGACTGGATTTCCATCTCAAGGGGTGTTAGACAGGGCTGTGTAACGTCACCGTGGCTGTTCAACTTGTACATGGATAGTTGTCTAATAGGTTTGAAAGAACATGAGTGCGGATTGGGGATGAATGAGTGTGCGGATTGGGGATGAATGAGTTGCCTGTCAAATGCCTTCTCTATGCAGATGATCAAGTTCTACTTGCATCGTCAGCAGAACAGTTGCAAGACATGGTGACTGTGATGAATGAAGCATTTAAGTTAAAAGGGATGTGTATAAATGTGAACAAGACTAAGGTAATGGTGTTTGAAAGAGAAGACGATTTATCGGAGTGTGAAGTGAAAATAAATGATAAGAGTGTGGAGCAAGTGAACGAGTTTGTATATCTGGGAAGTATGTTCACAAGGGATGGAAAGACTGAAAAGGATGTGGAAAGGAGAGTGAATGCAGGGAATAAAGTGAATGGTGCTATACATGCGGTTGTGACCAGCAAATCGATGTGTCCGGAAGCTCGACTCGCCGTTCACAACAGTGTGCTGGTGCCTACACTTATGTATGGAAGTGAAGGTTGGGTATGGCAAAATAGACATGAAAGTAGGATTAATGCAGTAGAAATGCGTTCCTTGCGAAGTATGTGTGGTGTAACTTTAAATGATAGATTGAGGAATGAGGTAATAAGACAATGTTGTGGTTTAAAAGAAGATGTAGTGACTCAAATTGAAAAGAGTATGTTAAGATGGTTTGGTCATGTTGAGAGAATGAATGAAAGGCGACTAACGAAAGGTATTTACATGGCAGACGTGAATGGAAACGCCGGGAGGGGACGCCCTAGAAAGATACATAGACCTTATAGGTGATGTTCTTCAGAAAGGCCAGGTGCGCAGTACTTATAACCGGCGTGTGTGTATGACTAGATGTATGAATGTGAGTGAAGCAAAAGAAGTATGTAAGGATCGTAGCAGGTGGCGTTCTGTAGTTTCTACCTACCCCCATGGGAAAAAGGCGCGAGTTTATGTATGTATGTATGTATATAATAAACTAATACTCGTAATATTTTCTAACTGGAAACTATCTAATTATAAATAATTAACAATTACGATGCTAGAAACTTGGGTATTGCATGAATCCCGTTTTTTTACTATATGTACAAGGTACGAGTATAATATCTCTGTAAGGAAACGCCTGCCGTTCCTACCGCTAGGTGTAGCAGTAAAAAACTTTAGGGGCTGATCATGCAACAGCTGCATTAAGAATAAGTAGTAGAATATGTAGCTGTTGTAGGTGGTAGGAATCTATATTATGCATTGATGAAATAAAATACAGATTTAATTAACATAACTTTGTATTACATAATGTTCTTTCAAATTTGCATCATAATGAATTGGCAGAGCTTCTAAGATTCCAACCATAGCTCATAGCTACTCCGAACGCTTGAAATAGCATGAAGAGCATTTGTACCTAAACGGTTGTGAATAAGTAGTTTTAACGTCGTATTAATAATATTCCCCCGATTCCTTCGTTGGATGTCACTATTGCACAAAGAGACGTATAGCTTGCCGTGGGCTTTGAAGAAAACACGTCTGCAGTCTTGTAGACGGTGGTGCAATCGATCGGAATGGCTTGTCTTCTCTTAGTGGCAATGCTGGCTTATATTGTTGCGGTGTCGACAAAGGCTTTTGGCTAGTACCAGGAATATTTTACTCGTCATCTCCTGTTGGTAAAAGAAGTTGATATAGAACAAAATACAAAGATTCTGAAACTAAATACAACATTGTCGGTCGTCCAGTGATAATGGACTTTTCCATTAGGAATTTCTTAGTAGCAACCCGGAGTCTCACTCTGTGTGCTGTGCACGGCAATAGTCCCGCTTCTTTCTTACATGAGACCTCATGGAATTAAGCGGATGAAGCGCATTTTGCATAATTGTATGAATCTATAAAATAAACTTACTTTTTTGCTTCTTTATGAAGTTCACCATGATGATGAACTGAGTGAAGCAAGTTCTTTATGGATTCCTTAATTCTTAAATCACTGAACCGTCGTACATAACAGATTTTCGTATAAAACTGGTAAATATAAATAATTATTTGAAATGACAACAAACAACAATAGACGTTTACACCTTAGGGTCTGCTCACACCGAGAAGCAATGCGGTAGTACATATAACCGCGCGGCATTTAAAATAAAAAAAAGTGGTGAAATCCTCCAACCGGTGGATACATTATTGCAATCTATTTATTCATATATTAATTTAATAACATACATGATATTATTATGCGTAAAATGTAAATGATTATGTGGACAATCCTGGTGAGTAATAATGGAGGTATATTTATTATGTCTAGCTATCTGGGCATGATTGCTGACTGGCTGTGTTGTATAGAATCGTTGCTCCATTATTTCAGCTAGAATATTGAAGCAATGATGGTTGCCTGTGTGTAAGTGTTAAATGTTTGTGTGTATAAATGTTGTTCGTTGTTATTGTGTTACACATATCTATGTAATTTCCCTGTAACCAAATACTTGTAATTGTACTGTATTGATGGAAAAGAGTGTGCATGGAGTTTCTTGCACGTTCTTCTCCAAAGAGACCTACTGACCCTTGCGAATGTGCAACTAGATTCATCTTTTGTTTGACTATTCAAAAATGCCTATAAATGTTTTAGTTGAAATAAAGTATTTTGATAAGTTTATATTGTTACTGTTATATTTTTGTAATTTGAAGGAAACCTTCAAACATTAAGTGACACTATTAATATAATATTTATTATGGTTAAGTTATTCTGTGGGCCCTATTGCCTTTAATAAATAAATTAATAATTAAGTATAACAAGGTATTTAACGTTTCGGTGTGGACGTGCAAAATACCTATTTTTACCAATCACTGAGTTCGGAAAGTTCGTCGGAAGAATTTCGCTTCTACACGCGTTTGCATCAGTGTGCTAACGGTTTTATATTTTTGTAATTTGAAAGATACCTTCAAACATTAAGTGACAACTGTCAAACGTCATGTACGGGACCGTTCGAAACCGAATAATTTATCATAAATTAAAACTACACTAAACTGAAATTTTTAATGACTTATTAAAAAAAGAATTAATAAAAATGTTAAATATGTTTTAACATGTGTTTATAACAAATAATTTTTCAGTTTTGGTCTCTAAATTATTTAAGACAAAGTTACCCGTTTTTATCTTTTATTTTCAGAACGCACCATTCACTACAAACCAATCCAAACGCTATTGGATTCTCGGCCTTAATTAACCATCGTTCAATTACTACTTCCGAGTTGTCGCAAGACGTTTTTTTGAACTCGTGCTGCCAAAATAACTTGACGCAGCATCGAGTACGTTAACGTCTGGTGAAAACGTCACGATGACGATACGAATACGCTAGAAACTTGTGCTAGGGGCTCAGATGCCTCATCCCATACAAAGAAACTGTGCCGACGTAACTAGCGTTTTTCATCTGTTTAATCTTGTTATTTTTGTAAGTACATCAATCGCGTTCGATCCCGTTTCACGGCAATAGATGGTGTTAGCAGCGACTTGCAAGTAAAAGGGTTTACTAGGTTCGTGAATATTTTTTCTTTAAATACAGTGACAGTTCGTTATATAGTATTTTTTGCACGTTTTTACAATCAATTTTTTGCACCAAAATGTGTTACAATGCAAATCTTAACAATCGAGTGGAATGCCTCAGAAGTTTAAAAATGCGCCACCTATTGGCATCAATTTTAAATGATCCGTTCAAATAATCTTTGTAATTCTAATTAAAAGCCCAATATTTCATAACTTTGTACTTAGGAGAGTTGATTAAACAAGATCATACAATTTTTATGTTCAATTCCAGAAAATGTTAATTTTACACACAATTCTATTGAATTTATTTATTTATTAAAATCTCCCTTACAACTATCATTACAGGTATATATCTAATGCGATAGCGCGGTCTTACAATTAACTTATATACAATATAAAACTATGAAAACAGTAAAAATCTAATTGTGTGTACATGTCGCGCCATCTAGTGAGATTTATTTGAACCAAATTAGCTTTCTTAGCAAAGAGACCCCGTCAAAAGTAACTACAACATCAGACGTTCCTAATTATATTGTCACAACTGTAACTGTGTCCTATGTCCTACGGCTTTCGTTAGGCAGGTACCTAGGTGAGTAGCTAGCTAATCTAAAATTTCTTCAGTTTCGTTTGACCACTACCTTCAAGTAGGTAGTAGGACCTACCTATAGCAATTTTCCACTGAAACCCAAGTAGCTATCACCGAGCTACCGTGCTCTGTACTTCGTCGGTTTGTTTGTCAGCTGCGCCGGCGCCGCGCTGGGTGGCCTTCCTCGAACTCTTTATTTGGGTGTTCACTACGCAAGGTACGGAGATAGAGGTGATCGGTTGAGTAATAGTAGCTGTTGTAATGGCTCTTGGGAAGCAGAGGTGCATTGGTTAATGTTGGCACAATTTACGTAGATTGGTAACTTGTTTGATTAATGTGAAGTATCAATTGAACTTGGATTACGGATTTTATGTTAAACCCCTTTTACACAAGTCCCAACCAATGTTGTTGGAAGGTCAACTTCATAATATCTATGGTCAACTCAGTTTGGTTGGCCAACCACCGTTTACTGCACGATCTTTTTTTAGGTTGGTGCCCCGACCAAGGGCAGGTTGGTCGGAACAACCACCTGACTGTCGGTAAATATAAAGTCGGTGTTCTTGTTTTTGCTTCTTCGTTTTTTGACACCGACTGCCGAAGTTGAAGTTATTTTTCATTTTGTAGTGTTTTATTTGAAAGTCGTTTGTATTTTTGTGTAAAACGTTTTTATTTTTCACGTTTTATTTGTCTTACATATTAAAAATGCCCGTGGTTATGCCAGAATAGATTACGCGAATAACATGAAACTTGAACACAACAGGTGAAATTAGAGTGTACCGTGAACTGTACACATCTGCGTACCCCTTTAGAGCGTACCAGCGTGATGTTATGCTATAAAATGGTGTAAACCATAAACAGACATGCAATTGCAGCAATCCCAAGAGAATTGCCCTCATTTATTGAAGAGCCTTGATCAAATTTAAACGGGACTACATGGAAAGCAACAGCTTTCAGATAAAAAAAAAAATCATCAAAATCGGTTCACCTAGTAATAAGTTCTGAGGTAACAAACACATAAAAATACAGTTGAATTGAAAACCTCCTCCTTTTAGAAGTCGGTTAAAAATACAGTCGAATTGATAACCTCCTCCTTTTAGAAGTCGGTTGAAAATACAGTCGAATTGATAACCTCCTCCTTTTAGAAGTCGGTTAAAAATACAGTCGAATTGATAACTTCCTCCTTTTAGAAGTCGGTTAAAATACAGTCGAATTGATAACCTCCTCCTTTTAGAAGTCGGTTAAAAATACAGTCGAGTTTATAACCTCGTCCTTTTAGAAGTCGGTTAAAAATACAAAATACAGTCAAATTGATAACTCCCTCCTTTTTGAAGACGGGTTTAAATTACTATTAATGGCTTCAATGTAAATTAAAATTCCCTATAATATATGTAAGTTATGTGGGACTCTAACCCACTAAAACTCCACGGTCTCCTCCTGTGTCGCTTATGGCGGGAACACGGGCACGATTTAGCACTCGTCCTTGAACCCACCACGGCTATCCGTCACCGGACCCTCCTCTGGAGAGTACCCCCCATCACCGGCGCACCAGAAAAAATTACACGCCGTGACCACCCCAGGAACCAAACCAGCACATGGGCGCCAGGCGACCCCATGACTGGCACCCTTGGTCCCACTATGACAGATCAGGGGGGTGACCATAAGCTTTTAGAGTAGGTAAGGTTATTTTGAGTGTGTATAAGGGACAGATGTATATGACTTGTATACGCCAGTCCCTTACGCACACTCAAAATAACTTGACTCTAAGAGATTATGGTCACCCCCCTGGTCAGTGGCCGCGCCACCTACCACTTTTCGGCCGCAGGAGATAGGGACCTCCTCTGCGGCCCCACGGCGTTCGCCATCAGACGGTGGCGACGCCGTCCAATCCCCCCCGTCCCAATACTTTCGCAACACTTCACTCCCGCCGCGGCCTCCAAACCTCAGCCGCAATATCGTATAGGAGGATACGACATCGCGACCCGCCTCAGTTGCGATGTCACCTCTGTTACCAAGCATTACCCCAACCTAATTATTGACCGCTACCTCATCTGCTTAATCGGCAAAAGCCCTGACGAGCGGCTCTTCCTCGGGTTCTTCTTCGCTTCACCGTGGGTTGCCAAGCCACGGCTACTAAGCCCCCCCCGCCTCGACAATGCGGTAACCCACCAGGTAGGTAAGTAAGTACTTACTTACCTAAAAATCCTTCAGCTTATCTTCTTCTCTTTTTCAAACATATATCTATTTACCTGTATATTTATCACCGTAAAAACTGATTCACATCCGTACACTTCAACGTAAGGTTTTGAAAACCAGCGTCAGGCAACTCCTAGTTGTCTGGCATTTTGCTGAATTGTAGGTACCTATTTGGCGCAGCCGCGGGGCACACTATTTAATTGTTTTTTTTTTTTAAATTAAGTTCCCTTTTATTTGTACCTACATTGTGTGTATCTGTGTGTGCCAAATAAACTAACCTAAATTAAGGTTCTGTGGCCGGGATCTAAATATCGAACTCAGACTGATTGCAAGTTACGAGGGTGTTATTCCGGTGCAATATATAAGTAATAACTTCTCCCAAGAAAATGATCTATTCCACAGAATTTCCTCCTACATCGCCATAAAACCAGCGAATGTTTTACGAATAAAATTCATATTTTAATAGCTTATTTTTTACGTGCTATGTATAATGCTAATGAACCGGAAGTGCCGCCATTAATGCTGTGATGAGCGTTCACTTGTCGTAAAACGGAACGTTCATTAAAAAGAACGAGGTTATGAAGTAAAAATAGTTGGAATGTGCGATAGACTGGTTACACTTGGGATGTAGATTTCAGTAAGTACATATGCGTAGAGGAAAATCCTGCACCCTCTCGCATATATAGGTCTTGCTTCAACATAAAATTCGTCGTTTTCGTCGTCTTACTCTTTTGTTTCCCTAAACGAATGGTATCAATAAAATCAGTGGGGATTGTTCTACGAGCCCCAGTTTCCTGAGCGGAAACTTTAAACTTTTGGGTATATCTACTTCGGTTCGTAAACAGTCTGCGGCGGAATATGTCTGGGAAAATCTTTTAGTTTTACAGGTCTTATGCCACAGTTACTGTTAATTGAAGGGTTATATCCAGTACCCCTTAAACTATTCTCTGGTATAGCTTTATTAGCTTTGCCGTAAAAAAGGTGAAACACGAAGTACAGACAGCCATATTGCCACACTCCAGAATGCCAGAATCGACAGGAACAACCACCTTCTGGTGGTCGTTGAAACTGTAGCGTTACGTATAGCTGAGATGAGCTATACGTAAGCCACGTTAATAAAAGTAAAGTAATTATAAATTAAAACTAATAAAAAGGATATATATAACAAATTAAGGTCCGGCTTCGCACGACGTGGGCAGCTATCTCACAGCAGATCGGGCCGGAAGTCCCGAAGGAAGAATGCCCGAGGTAGGCAGGTGAGCAGTCACCACAACGGTGAAATAGGCAATCGGGCTAGGCTGTAGAGTAGGCAGCAAGACGGATAGACAGGCACACAGAAGGATGGTCAAGGCAGCTGAACTAATAGTCAGGCAGTCAGTTAGGCAGTAGAGTAGGCTGGCACTGGCAGATAGGAGTGTGGAGGTCGGGCTGTGGCTTAATATGCCGATCAATCAAGCCCTTTACTATGAAGCGTCGACCGACGAAGTTTATGAACCAGTAAAATGCACACATTTAAGTTCCACACTCAATAAGTTATATTTATTGCACTTCTAAGATTTTATTACATTCACAGGCGTTTGTAATTCTGTTTTTCTAAACAGAATTAATAGCCCGAAGTTGAAGACAAACTTGGTGAGTACCGGTGAAACGATGCAACTGTAAGTCTGAGGAAATTGTGTTTTTTATATCTTGGTATAGATTCTTTTACCGTTTGTTTTGTGAATGTGTGAACATTGTAGGCCTTCTAGATTTCTAGATGCTTGTTAACATTTGTTAACTTTTTATCTCGTTTATACAAACTTTTCTTAATTCTTTATTGTACACCTAAAACAATATTCAATACAATGTGATAATAAAGTACATGTACAAAGGCGACCTTAACTCAATGTTGAGTTCTCTTACAGCAAACCCTAGGGTGACAGAGAATGATGACAAAAGAGGGTAGGATCCAGTGTACAATTTTAAAATAACATAATTATAATCATAAAAATAAATCATAAATAAATATATACATACATAAATACAAATATATATATCTTCTACTTTTGTTTTAGTTTCTTACGACTTATTGTCGAGCCTACGTTGTCCCCCAATATCTAATTATGCTGTAACATGGAAATATTATAAAAACAAATAATTTTTAGGGTTCCGTACCCAAAAGGTAAAAACGGGACCCTATTACTGAGACTTCGCGGTCCGTCTGTCTGTCACCAGGCTCATGAACCGTGATAGCTACACAGTTAAAATTTTCACAGATGATGTATTTCTGTTGCCGCTATAACAACAAATACTAAAAACAGAATAAAATAAATATTTAAGTAGGGCTCCCATACAACAAACGTGATTTTTTGCCGTTTTTTGCGATAATGGTACGGAACCCTTCGTGCGCGAGCCCGACTCGCACTTGGCCGGTTTTCTTTTTTAAAAGAGGAGAGGAGTTTCTTGCCGGTTCTTCTCCATAGGAAACGACCAACCCGAACCGTGCACCTTTTGTCGACGTTTTATAAGTGCCCATGTAGGCCCAAGTGAAAAAAAAAATGATTTTGATCAGAAAAGTTCTAAGGACATGGGGTTAGTGTAGATTTAGAGGACGCGTCGCGTTTATTTGCAATGTTAAATACCCAGAACTCGATCTAGGTAGTCCAAATAAAGTCTAACACTAATTACTAATGATTCACGACTATATAAAGCTGGTTAGTATTATAGCGGTGACGTCCAGCTTTCGTAATAAAAGCTATCATTTCGCCAATCGCTGTATTTACGTTTAAAATAATTTATTTTAGTACGAGCACATCTGCAAGTAGATGTATGGGGCTCCGGTTACTAGTTATAGGAATATTGCAGAGAGAACCAAGATTTAATACCTGTTAATTTAAAGACTGTTAGATTAGACTAGATTAAGAAACAAAAAGGCAGGGAAGCAGAGGATATGTTTTTTTTTTTGTGTCTGTTTCACCGCACTATTCTCAAACCACTGCAACTCCTGGTAGCCAGAATCAACAGTGGCGACCACCAGAAAAGCGCCGAGGCAATGAAGCTCCGGCAGTCCCGGCGAATGAATTTAACTGTCTTGGATCCCGCAAAGAAATTAATCAGAAAAGAATAACGGAGGATTAAGAAAAAATACAAATTTCCACTTCCTTCCATATAAAGCAGGAGAAAGAACAAACAAGGCCAATAGGCAAAAGGGTCGTTTACGGGATAAGCCCAGTTGCCTAGCACCACGGATAAAAATTAGAATTAATATTAATGGGTCCTAACATTGTGAGCTGTTATATTTGATTCCAATAATAGGTATCATGGCAAAAACGCTTGATCGCACGGAAATTCGTTCTAGTTTCCACAAGGTCCGTATGGTAAACAACTCCAGATGCAGCCTGTACATTATTCAACATAATATTTAGTGTCCGACCGGGAGTTCGGTTTTTGGCAAACCTGCCGAAACTACGACCGAAACCGAAACTGCATCTGCGAGTTCTCGCGCTGTGATCGGTCATGTAGTAGAGTATTTTTTTGCGAATGTTTTTTTCTTAAATGAGGGGTTGATTTGTTGTTTTTTTTTGTTATTAGCATACCATTAAGTGAAAAAGTCGAACACTGCATAGCTGATTTAAAGATAATGCAGTGTTCGATAATATGCAGTGTTCGACTTTTTCACTTATCACCGGCTTCATTATCAGATCAGTTTCATGTTACCATTTTCATCAGTACCATTTATTTATGACTATTTGCTTTATCATAGTCGGTTAACTATTCGATATATCTTATAGCCGATACTTATCATTAAGGAGATTCAGTGGCCATCTGCGGTCTTCTTCATCAATTCCATTTTACCAAATGACACTTTCTGAGTGTAAATGATTACATTGTTGATAAAAATACCAAAATCGCTAAATATTTGAGGAGTTCTCTCGATTTCTCTGGGACGCCATCATCAGATCCTGGTTTTTTTTATCATTTTTTCACCCTTGGGATATCTCTTTTTCAACAAAAAAAGAATCATCAAAATCGGTTCAAAACCAAGAAGTTAGCCGCGAACACATATAAATATATAACGGAGATAGGAGGGCTATCTTCAATAATACCCTCGGTCTGTGGGCATATCGTGGGTATGCAATGCACAAAGCAGGTAACTTATGCCGTTTTAGAGGTAGTTCTTGTTCCAATTTTATCAAAGCAGCGGATTCGGCCACCAATCGTTTCGCTTTTTCCCAACTAAAACACACTTGTTCAAGTTCACACACGCCACTTCTCAACTCTTTTTCTCTCAACTCCTTTTAACTCCCAAAACAGCGCGTCCGCGCGTATCTTTTCTAACTTCACGACACATTATGGCGGGAGAAACCCACTCTAGAAAATCCGTATAGACTTTCCTCGCTTTTCATTGGTTCAAGAACACATCCGGCAAAGTAGGTACTGCTTGTATTATCCAATCCAAATCGAGTATTTTGACATAAGAAAAAGTGCTGTCAATCGAATAAAATCGAACTGAGAATTGATCAAAAGCTAAATGTTGCCAATTAAACAAACCTGAAGTAATAAGTTTACAAGCGATTTCAAGCGAATCATTTACCTTCCTCCGATATATATATATATATACACGATCAAATTGAGAAACCTCCTCCTTTTTTGAAGTCGGTTAAAAAATAAAGACTGACTGATTATAATAACGTTTTCTTTATTTTTCCCTCAACACATGACCCTTGTAAGGAAGTTTCGGTTTCGGCCGAAACTGATACTGTTGCTCGGTTTCGGCTTCGGTCGTAATAACCAGTTTCGGTCGGACAGTAATAATATTGCGTTCATTCTGCCAAAGAACACACTCCCATAAGATATGATGTGCAGATATGATTGAAATAACTTTTCACGCTTACGCATTACAAAATGGGAGATTTCATGATGGGCATCCACAAACACTACCTACATTAACTAGGCCGCCCCAACCTAACAGTATCCTGAAGGCACGAACGCAATACTTACTTAATAGAGGCTCTCTACACACAGATATGGTGGCACCCATTAATGGATCTTTAGTAGACCTCCGTTTCAAAACCGCTAAAATATGCGGAGGCGGATGCAGGTGTGTTTTAGTGTGGAAGTACGATTTCTTACGGTAGCTCCGCATTTGCGGATGAGGAGGGGAAGTTCCGTTGCAACTCTAATTAATATACTTTAAGTAAAATTGATTTTTGTTTGTATGTTTGTTTGTACCGAATAGGCTCCGAAACTACTGGACCGATTTAAAAATACTTTCACCAATAGAAAGCTACATTATTCCTGAGTGACATAAGCTATTTTTTATCCCGTAGACGGGTCCTGTGGGGTGGTCCACGGGAGCGGCGAAGCCGCGGGGAACAGCTAGTTAAAGTATAAGTACATAGGTAATCAATTAGGCACAAACCGAGTTGATAATTAATACTGTCGCCTATGAAACTACAATATTTTTAATTTGCTTCTGTTATGAATAGCATCGTCCACATTTATCCCGGGACGCGAACATATTTTAACGAGAGTGAGCCTACACACCACGGATATCGTTCAGTTACGACATTAGTCACGAGTTACCGACTAATAATACTACCTAATTTTAATAATATTAACCAGAATAAAGTCTTCTCCATCATTTTTGTGTAAAGTAGTTGGCGAAGACCCGAGAACAACTTTAAAATGAATATAGGACAAACTTATAAAGATGGAACACAACATAATGGAATTATCGCACAGGGAAATCTCTGGAAGTATTTATCCAATAAAAAAATCTTTAAATATTTCATAGGTGAAAAGCTGTGTATCATAGAGTAAAATAGTAGGGCCACTTGTTATTCCAACAAAATGCATAGTTCCACAGGTATTCAAAGCAGAAGTGATGAAAACATGATTATATAATGTCGGGTTTAGTCAATAGTACGGACGTCAAAACAAATCACAAGCACGCCACCTGGTGGCAAATCAAGAATAACTTCGCATTGGCGCGCTGTTACTAACCACTTTCGTGGTGGGGACAGCAGCATATGGCAGTTGACTACTGAAGACGTCGTAGAATCAGTGTCGATCCGTAATATTAGTAAGCAAGATTGCAACTGAGTTGTCACCATTTGAAATGAATAAACCCAGTGTATCGAATAATTTGTGTGATTTTATTTTCACGATTGTACCCACCGACCTGCCCACACACGATGTCTTATCTTAACCTAAGGAAATACTGACTTCCCGATGGTTTACATCTATCGGCCACCCTAGATGCGACATATATTTTAATTTTAAGTAACCATAAAAAAAATCATTATAAGAAAAGCCCTCTCAAGTATGAAACATAAATATGTACGTACATATTCAAGCAAAGCTATACATAATTAAATTACTGCTACACTCACAAATTCAATCCACACTAATTTAACTTATACACCTCATCTCAAACACCTGTAATAACCATAAACAATGCCACTGTAAACTTCTACCATAACACGTCATCTCATTTACAATGACTGGCCGCAAAAACTTGGCACACATTATTCTTTTCTTTTTATTTCGCGTCAGGAGTGCCAATTATTATCAAAAGCTGCCAGTAACACGATGAAAGGAACTCTTTGACTTTCATGTCTATTAAATGGCTCGCTTTGTAGTGTAATTATAGACTGTATTGTTTGATAATTCGCAAAACGAAACGTCTGCCGTTTCCTTAAATTTTGTTAATATTGTGCGTAGTGTGAAGGTTTCATTTTGATTATGATGTTATTTGGACAGAGTGAAATGAAAAGTAAGACAGAAAAAATACCGGCCAAGTGCGAGTCGGACTCGCGCACGATGGATTCCGTACCATTATCGCAAAAACGGCAATAAAATCACGTTGGTTGTATGGGAGCCCTACTTAAATATTTATGGTATTCTGTTTTTAGTATTTGTTGTTATAGTGGCAACAGATATACATCATCTGTGAAAATTTCAACTGTCTGGCTATCACGGTTCATGAGATATAGCCTGGTGACAGACAGGCAGACAGACAGACGAACCGTGGAGTCTTAGTAATAGGGTCCCGTTTTTATCTTTTGGGTACGGAACCCTAAAAAATATATTTTTACGATTTATAACACAGTGCTTAGCGATTATTACTAAGCGAAACGTTCACATGAATGCATTGGTGCAATTCGACCAATTTTTGTACTTGAAAGGTGAACAGATTTAGTACCGCATACTTTTTTTGTTGTTCGGTTATAGAATTGGTACCACTTATTAAGGCAACTAAGCCATTTATTTTCATGTAAGTTTACTATTTTTAGAACTTCGGATTAATTAATAAAATCAATAAAAAAAAAATAAAAAAAAATTAAAATTGTTATTAAAATCGTAATAAAATCGTAAACGCAGTAATGTTTTTAGAAGTTGCCTTATGTAAAATAAAACAAATATTGAAAAGATAATTAATTATTTAGAAATAAATAACATTAAATATAATCAAACTCATCATTATCAAACGGATATAGGTATCTAGCTACTATTGCCCTGAGTGGGTACGATCCTCATCTCAATCTATGGTACTTAATGGTAAGTAAAAAACTACAAAGATAACAACAAAAAAATTACTTTACACATCATGTAACATTTACCTATATGTAACCAATCTACTAGTACCTACTAAACCTTTAAAAATAAAACTGGTTATAACTTTTACGTCACCAGTTCTAAAAATCTGAGAATTTAAAAAGGGATTATCTATCATATTACCAATAACAATAAAATAATACTATCATAATACCAATAAAAATAAAAAAAATATCCCAAACACGAATCGCGATATCGGCTATCGACACAATTTAAATTGCGTTGCGCTCGCACCTCCAGGAAAGTCCCTTTGGCTTTCGAAGTAGTTTTGGGAATTGCCAGTGTCACGTACGTAGTAAAAATTGTTTACCAGCTAGCTTTAAATAATACGGTCTCTCAAAATGGGCCTCATCAAAATATAAAACGTTTAGGGATGTGAGGGGGGAAATGTTTTAAGTTTCCCTGATTTTTTTTTCCCGCGTCTCATTCATTTGTTTTTTTCATATTTCGAACATTCGAGGCCATTCCAAAATGTTGCCGTAGCGAATAATCTTAAACATTAAATCAAATATTATTTATAATAAAACCTAACACATGCATTAAGTACAGTTTACATCTCACAAGTGTAGTTCAGTTAAATAAAAAGTGAAATACATAGTTATACAATATACATATACTCACATGCCTCAATTCTGATTCTGATTGTTAATAACAATAAAAATAAAATGACTAGGTACTTAATTATGTCTGAAATTAAGTAGTTTAGTGGAATTTTAGCAATGTTGAGATGGATGTGCGGAGTGACGAGAATGGATAAAGTGAGAAATGAGTATATTAGAGGAAGTTTGAAAGTGGCGCCAGTGACAGAAAAGTTGAAAGGAAACCGTTTGTCCTGGTATGGTCATCTGAAGAGGAGGGATGAAACGCATGTTACTAAAAGAGTTATGAATATAAATGTGGATGGATGGAGAGGGAGGGGACAGCCAAAGAAAAGATGGATGGACTGTGTGAGGCATATAAAAGAAAAGGGAGTCAGTGATAGCGTGACGGGGGACAGAACGGTATGGCAGAAGAAAACGTGCTGCGCCGATCCCAAGTAACATGGGATAAGGGCAGGAAGATGATGAATGAGTTTTTAGCAATGAGAATAAAAATGATCATTCATAATAAATAGTATTTTGCCGATTCTAGATTTCATCTGACGAAAATCGGTGTTTGTTGCGTCGATAAAATCAGAAAAAACAGCCACCATTAATTTTTGAACATTGTTATTTTCAAATTACACATTACATTCGAAGCATGTCTTTTAATCTCACAAGAATGCCAACTATAACATTTAAATATTGAGATGTAAATATTTACTCTCCAATTCCGGATCCCACTGACAATCTTCAATCCGGTAGTCGTTTCGCCGGACAATCAAGCTGTCAGGAAAACGCGCCACAGAGTAAGATACTTCAGAAGGTTTAACTGAGGAATTCAATCCGCCCAAAGTTGGACTTTGCTTTTGTTTATCCCTTTTAAAAACAGGTTATCCCTTTTACAAACTTAAAGACTAGGTACCGAAACTAATATTATTTTTGCTCTTTTTTTGTGTTTTGCTTTAGAAGTCGGTTTATTTTTTGTGAAAAAGTGTTTTATTGCTCTCTTTTTAGTTTTAGTGATAGGGTATCACTAAATAAAAAGTAAGCAAAGTCTATAACTAATTAATTTTTAATTTACACATTCGTTCTGTTTATCGCTAAGGAGTTCGGTTGTATGTTCCATATCTTAAAAAGTGCTGAACCGATTGTGATGAAACTTATACTGTTCCCTAACAGTATAAGTTTCATCACAATCTAAGTCCCTAAGTTGAGAGATTCCCAATCCAATAAAAAAGAATGGTCAATATCCGATAAGAAGTTTCGGCGAAATGCTTGGACAAACATACACACATATATATACAAACATAAATACATACACTTATGAACACACTCACTTATGAGCGTTTTATTTTCCCTCCGTTTTTTTGAAGTCGGTTAAAACGCTGGCAAGAGGATGGGAAGTGGGAACGCGAGTCTATACGCTCGATAGGTGTCAGTTGTGACATTAGGCTTTAGAAGAAGTTTTATTAAGTCAGCGTTGGCGATGGTCGAAATGTCAAAAAGTAAGGAATTGATCACGTGACATTTTGGTAGCACTTGGCATTCCCACACATTTATGTCATTTTTAGGGTTCCGTACCCAAAGGGTAAAAACGGGACCCTATTACTGAGACTTCGCGGTCCGTCTGTCTGTCTGTCTGTCACCAGGCTGTATCTCATGAACCATGATAGCTACAGCTTGAAATTTTCAGAGATGATGTATTTCTATTGCCGCTATAACAACAAATACTAAAAACAGAATTAAATAAATATTTAAGTAGGGCTCCCATACAACAAACGTGATTTTTTTGCCGTTTTTTGCGATAATGGTATGGAACCCTTCGTGCGCGAGTCCGACTCGCACTTGGCCGGTTTTTTTTATAATCGCTATAATCGACGCTTCCGTTGTTAGAATGTCACTTGACTATACTCCATTTGAGATCCGTTCAAGCGATTTTGACTTCTATTGCGTTGGTAATATGAAATATGGCAGCTGTATTAAACAGTTGGTTTTGGTAACAAGTTTATGCTTTTTATGTCATCCTTATATTTGCGGCACAGAATTCAAAATCGGTTGAACGGACTGTAAAAAAGGGTTGTAAAAAATTCTAATGTTATTTCAAATGGAGTTTAGATCCTATTAAGTGCCGATGTTGTCGACGATTATAATGGTGCCTTAAACTTCTGATCTCTACTTATTCTCTGTCCACACACTCCGCACAGGCACAAAGCGAGTATCCACCGCCCGGCTCCGCCTGTTTGTGTTACACAACGCATTAACCGCCCGAGTTCGCGCCTTACACATAATACTAAGAACACTAAATTACGCCTTTGTGTTTATAGGTTAGTTTCAGGCAGAGACTTCATGGAGTATTCATACAGGTGGTAACGCAGTTTTATTTTGAACTACTGTTTCTCTCTCTTCTTAATTTAGTCAAAATTTTACAAAGAGTTTCCTTAAATTATAAGCTAAGCCAAGAAAGATTTTTGGAAGGTTTTGCAGCATGCTGCATCTAAGGTAAAATAAAAACTTAACTTTACGTAAAAATAAAAACTAAAACTTGAATATAAAAAAGAAAATGTTGAAAGACAAAAAAAATAAAAAAGGAAAAGGAAATGATGAATGATGATGAGGAGGAAATGTTGAATGTTGGATGTTGAGAATGTTGTTGTTGTTGTTGTTGTTGTTTGAAAGCTGCTTTTCTAAAATCATTTTATCTGTAAATAGCTGTGTTCTACACAGTATTTCTGCACCAATATAATATTTATTTTCTACATAAACAACGAAACATGATAAAATAAAATAATTAAAAATACACCTCAAGCCAAAGAGGACTAAAGCCGTTAAATTATAATATCAATATTTCACGTTCGAATTCTCTATTTCGTCACACTACTCTGTACACCATAAGAATCAAAGCTCTGGCGTGCTTCCAGGCTGGCATTCAAAGACAACTAAATCTGTCTTTTGATCAATTGTCCACTAGTGGGGTGCCCGCCACTGCAAGCCCACATAATAACACACTTTGATGTACACACCACTGTTTCAAACAGTAGTTGTTAATCCAAAATCATTTTCATTGATCATACTACTGATTGATGTACCGTACCTTACCTAGACGACGAGTTTCCGGGAATTTTGTAGAGATATTAGGTTGGTATAGCTTCCATGTTTGAATTTTCAAATTTTGAATTTGGAACGGAAGAATGGATTTGGAAAATTGGCTATTGAGATAAGTAGGACACAGAAATCGGTTTATGACGCAACTGATGGTTTCAAAATGAATCTTTATGAGTAGCATCGGTTTCTATGTAAGATTGCCGCTAAGCATTGTTTTTAAACGATCGCTTTCGTCCTCAGATATTAGTTTCTTAGCTCAAAAACTGAAACCTAAATTCAAAAAGTAAATTGTGAAGTAGTAGGTAAAGAATGAAAAAAAAGCTCACATACAGCGTACATTTTAAGATTAAAAGTAGCGTCGTAGAACTTTGCTACGCGTATGACATTACGAGTATATGTGCCTTATTTGGGATCAAAAAAATATGGCAGGTTACCTTTATTAAATCTAAATAGGAGAAATATGTAATTAGGTAAAAACGTCAAAATTAGTTTAAAATGTTTTTTAAATTATACAAGTAGTTTGAAACGTTTACATCTTTTTATTATTTTACTGCTCTGCAATTTTATGACCTCAGACGATTTAAAACTAAACGAAACTTTAATAGCTCATTTGAATCGTAACGAACTAGTTAAAATAAATAAGAATTCATGAAAAAAATGTTGTTATTGTAACTCCACACCCCTAAAGACGTGGTTCCACGAGTTATGTTAAAACATTAACACCTTAAAAAAATCTTAAATACCTATTAACTAACCCGCCCTTTAAAATTGAAGAACATTCTTTGAAACTGACGAACTTTTCTACTGTGAACTTTAAACAAAATCCCTTGCGTGTTTTGATCAGTATTATAACCAAAGCTAACATACAAAACCAGCAATGTGTACTATAGAAATCGAAAAACACGTTATTTTTTAAAAAAGCTCGTACCTGAAAGCGTAACATAAACAGTGTCCCAGTTCGAACGACAAAAAGTATTTAAAATTTTAAAATAAGAATTAATAGGAAGGCGTCACGTGTGCCGGTTCTAGGAAGTGACGTGATTACTGGCTGGCAACCAATAAAACGGTGCATTACGACGAATAATAATAAAGTAAACTAATATGGCCGACTTGATACCTTACAAAAATGTAACACTAAACACCCTCGTGAGTTTTTTATGTTTTTAGTGTTAATGATTATATTTTTCTGTAAACGAACCAAATGTGCTTAGATCGTGAGTTAAGTATTAAAATATTGAAAATTTATTCTATCATTAATTTTATTGAATTTCTTACAATAATTACTTATGTTTTTTTACATCTAGAAGCGTTGTCATTAGTTATTGTATTTTATATCAATACAATTTTCCAGAATTTGCTTTTTCGATACATACATAAAATAATTTTATTGCATACATCGTTCTATGGAAAAGTCGCAATCGATCAACCAAACTGGAAGTGGTAATAAAAATCTCCGCGCCGTTTCCCTCATAAAATAAAATAAATCACACGTCAATCAAATCTCAAGTTATTATTAATTTCCACTAAACAAATAAGCATCCATACAGCAGATCTAGTTGAACGCGAAGTAAATCAATGGCGGTCCATTCTCGATGCGTTTTATGCCACATTTACATTCCGGTAGCATAAACTTTTGATATGTTTCCCCTACCTGTTTACTGAGGTCGGAAGTGAGGGGGGCGCGTTTGGATGGACGAGTTACTGGCTTGCTAAAACGATAAAGATTTTGTCAGTCTATGTATGTATGTTTGTTCCTATGTGGCGTTCTAGAGAACAAACGCGTTGACCGATTTTGATGATTCTTCAATCGATTCGTCTTAACCTTGCGAGTGACTTACGAGTGAGTCACTGGCTACATTAAAATTGGAAAATAGAAAAATGGCGATATTTTTTTCTTCAAAACGAGGTATCAAAATAAAAGCTTTTAGGAGGTGATTTAACTAAAATGTACCTAATTCGAAAAAATCTCTATTCGATGTATCCTCCTACTGCACAGCATGATATTATTCTTGTTTACGTCTTTTTAGTACGCTTCTTAAGCAGTCGGGTTTTTGATTTTTTGAATTAAGTTTTTTATTATTGTTGTTGCAAGCAACGAGCGGTCGGTTTTTATGATTGTTTTTAAGGGCCTTAGGATTATTAAGTTGATGACGTATGGTTCTTTTATTATAAGTAAATAGAGTTAAAGAAAGTTGACTGCTTGGTTTTGATGCCATGAAAAATATAATAATGTACAAGTGAAGTAGATAGAGTCAATAAAACAAAAACCAGAAAATGGAAAAATGAGGTGAAAATCATCAAACATCTTATTTCTTAAGATCACGCATAGTTTTTCTGAAGGCGTTGGCAAAGGCGTAAGGACTAGAATATTCAATATTGTGTTGTCATTTGTTCACTTCAATTGTAACTAATTTTGTGGATGAGGTATCTATTATTGATTGTCAGTAAGCTCAGGGGCTCAATTTCACATTCCAAGCTGCTACTGAGAATTTTCTCAAGGAAAAACCCAACAACACTGCTAGACAGGCAAGTGGACTTGCTCTCTTGCTTACTCACCGACAAAGTAAGCCACATCCAAACGCTCCCGCAAGCCTTTCAAACATCGCACCGAGTTGTCTAAGTCGGTTTTATTTTTAATGCGTGAGGCACACGTGTGGATTGTTTTCAGCCAGCTAATTCTGTGGGCTTTGTGCTCACGCTAATTGATTCCTGAACGAGCGGCTGAGTATCCCTGCTTTTGTCTTTGAAGGTGATTGAGTCGTTCGACCATTATATTTTTCGTTCTGAAAAATTGGTATGAAAATGTTTCCGGTGTGAAGAAAGTGATTTCTGGACATACTTTAACGTGTATTGGTTAATCGAAGAGGTTTTGAAGAAGATAATTAACACTGACGTACTTACTGCTTAGCGCTTCATAATAATTATGTGGCCAGTATCCGCTCTTTTTTTTTAATTCTTCATTAGAAGATTTTCTTATTTTAACATTAGATACTTAGTTAAATACGGTTTCCTCTTTTTATACGCGTTTGTATATAGGTATGTTATATACACCGTTGAATGGTTGTTTAAATCCCGTCGAGGGTCGACCCGGTACATGAATCAGTATCGATATCTAAAGACAAAATAATAAAAAAAACAACAAAAGAAACGACTTCCAAAGCAAAACACTAAAAAGTGCAAAAATAATATTAATGTCGAAGTCGGTTTTGCAAAATGATAAAACAAGAAGTAACAAAGTCACCGATTTTTATCCGTTTTTTTTGTTGCAATTATTTTAAAATAAATAAAGTTACAGACGAGCAGTCTTTAATCAGCGCCTTCCAAGAATCGAGTTGATGATTAATATATAAAATAGTAATAGATCATGACATGACACGTGTTAAGTGCTGTATTGTGTTTCAGTTCTTATTTCGGGCAATTCATTCAGTTATACTGAAAATAATATTTTAAACAATGAAGAAAACGTTCAGAATTTTATTAAGATTTTTTTATAATCAGAAGCCTACTTTCGTAAGTGAGTTCGAAAGAGCAAAAGGGAACAACTTCATGAAAGAATATGACACATTTCCTTTAAATGTTTTCGGTATTGCGTAAATAATTTAGATCCTTTTCATGACCTATGCCCTTTCGAGTATTACGCAATACGCAAGTCGTTATTTTAAAGGGGTAGTCGCCCTTACCTATACCTACATGTTCTTTGCCGTATTCATTTACGCAATTATGCAGCTGCTGGTAAGCACTTATATTCGTATTTTAAAGGTCATTTTAGAAGGTAGCTGGTACATCATGATTGCTTTTTATTCTCATTTCGAAGTTAGAACGATCGTATCAAACACGTCGCGCGTCGTCGAGAAACCACTATACTTACCTACTTACGCTTTTTCCGTATTCTAAATTTGCTAAAACAAGTCAACATTTTATCTCAAATAATCTAAAGATTAGATAATAAAACCGTAATAACATCACAGTACATTCGCAATAGCCGTCTTGCTGGAAAACCGACGTGAAACAAAAATAGCGACGGAGAAGTAACGCGCGAATTCATGAGAACTTTTGCGAATTACCTCATTGCGTACCTACACTTTTTAATTATTATAAGCTACTAGCTGACCCGGCAAACTTTGTTTTGCCATAAAAACACCAAACATTCATCTATCCTAGCTACCCTACCTACCCTACCCTACCTATTCTACCCTACCCTACCCTACCTACCCAACCCTACCTACTCTACCCTACCTACATACCTACCCTACCTATGTAGGTAAGGTACCAATTTTTTTTCTTTTTTTTTCCATAAGAACCTTCTCCTAACAATAACAAACACAACAAAAAAAGAATAAGCGAAATCGGTCCAGCCGTTCACGCGTGATGCCGTGACCAAGGGCAATAGGGATTCATTTTTATATATATAGATAGATAGATTAGAAAAGGTGCAGAACCAAAATGTATTATTATGTGTTATGTTTTAGTTGGTCGTTTTTAGGGTTCCTTACCCGAACGGAGCCCTTATGCTGTCCGTCGGACACAATTTTGTTCCGAACTTCCCATTGACCTGTGAACTTGAAATTTGGTGATAATGTTTATCTTAATATATATATTTCTTGTGTGCGTGTGTATGTGACTGAACTCCTCCTAAACGACTGGACCGATTTTGATGAAATTTTTTGTGTGTGTTCGTGGAGATTCGAGAATGGTTTAGATTTAAAAAAAAAAAAAAAAAAAAATGGAAAATTAGGGTAGGGTAGGTAGGGTAGGGTAGGTAGGGTAGGGTAGGTAGGGTAGGGTAGGTAGGGTAGGGTAGGTAGGGTAGGGTAGGTAGGGTAGGGTAGGTAGGGTAGGGTAGGTAGGGTAGGTAGGGTAGGGTAGGTAGGGTAGGGTAGGTAGGGTAGGGTAGGTAGGGTAAGTAGGGTAGGTAGGGTAGGGTAGGGTAGGTAGGGTAGGGTAGGTAGGGTAGGGTAGGGTAGGTAGGGTAGGGTAGGGTAGGGTAGGTAGGGTAGGGTAGGGTAGGTAGGGTAGATGCATATTAGGTGTTTTTATGGCAAAACAAAGTTTGCCGGGTCAGCTAGTTATTACATATATTTTACTAACAAATAACAATATATTGATAAGTTAGATTTTTTCTTTGGCACGCAACACTAAATGTGCGTAGTCCGACACGCACTTGGGCGGTTTTTTGAAATAAGAATATTTAAGTATGTTTTGAAAGAGGGAAGAAGCACAATACCTACAGAGAGAAATGGTAAGAATGGGGAGGTCTTTGCCCTAGAAAGAGTGGGACAGTTCAGGCTAAAAAAATACTGTCTACAATAAACGAAGAGAAGTGCCTAGGACTGACAGAACATATTATAATTATACAACGCAAGACTACATAAAAAGCTGTTCGTGAAATGTGTTTCAACCAAACACGAAGAAACGGAATTTGTCGGGTAGGTTGGTGCAGTAAAGCTGGATCTCCTACGACACATTCAACTTTAAGAGTCTGTAAATTAATTGTCGTCGGTTTTGTGTATGAAAAAGCCAATGATAAATGATATTTGACATATATTTATTTACATATATATATATATTTGTTTAAATTTTTATTTTTACTTTTTTTATTTATCTTCTTATTAATTTTCAACTACTAAAGACATTTTTTTTTAATCCAGCTCGTTCCAGTGGCTCTTCTGGGTCTACTTAAGTAAAAGGCCCTTGAATTCACTGAAGTGAGTATTTTAACTCAAGTCAGCCCTGTGTACTAAATGAATTTTATTAAGCAATGGGCCCTAAAATCTGTGTAGTAATATATATCTATGGTGTAATAGGAGCTGGAGCTACTATAAAGCCATAAACTATTTAGTGCCAACCTTTAAATAAAAGCAAAAAAATAAAACATTCAAATTTCGAACCTCCAACATGTGCGTGTATTGTTTATTTTTTTAACAAGTGTGCGTGTCACTAAACGGCCAGTATTTTGTTATTGTTTTTTACGACGACAATAAAAGATGGAGTTTATTTAATCTGTGCGTTGCGGTGCGATTGCGAGTAATTAAAAATGTTAATATCAGTGTCTGTTCGTACGTAATTTCGGTTTATGAGACATGAGATTCTGTTGGCGAGTGTTTTATGGAATGTGCCTCATTCTGTATGATTGGGTTATGTGTGGAAGATTTTATCTGAACGCTTTTCGAGATCATTTCCCGGGTTTTCTTCGGTGCATGTAAAAATAAGTACCTACCCAAGAATTTTCACGATTCCACGTTTCACAAAATTATAGAAAAGGGTTTGGACAAAGTCGTACATTATTCTATCTGCGAAAAGAACTTTAATGCCCATAATTCTAAATTTATGGGATTTGAATTGCACTGCAGGAATGGTACATGGTACATCCCTAACGTTTTGGATTTTAAACCTTAGGTATCACTGATAATTACAAAAATCTTAATTACTTGAAAGATTTGATTATTTGCCTCATATAATCATTAATGCAGAATAAATCAGTTAAGTAACATGAATATTTATTCAAGTTTTGTCGAAAATGATCCTACACTTATCTAAATGAATATTATAAAGTTAAAAAATTGTTTAGGTAGTTGCGCGGTATCTTCTCGTCCAACTTACCACAGTGTCTCAAGACGAAAGTCTATGACCAGTGTGTGTTGCCAGTAATGATTTAAGGAACCGAAACGAGATGGCTCACAATGGGCCTCATCAGAAGGCTTAAAGTCACCCAAAGGGCAATGGAGAGAGCTATACTCGGAGTTTCCTTGCGTGATCGAATCAGAAACGAAAATATCCGCAAGAACCAAGGTTACCGACATAGCCCGAAGTATTGTCAAACTGTGGGCAGGGCACATTGCTCGCAGAGCGGATGGCCGTTGGGCTGAAAAGTTCTGGAGTGGCGACCGCGAACCGGAAGACGTTGCGTTGGAAGGCCTCCCACTAGGTGGAGCGACGACCTGGTCAACGCTGCGGTAGTCCGGTAGATGCGAGACAATGATAATGATGATGATTTTTATCCTAATCATCCGATTAAAAAAAAAACACTGATAAAAAGGTACACTATCGTTGAGTCATAATAGGCTAATTTTTTTCCCAAATAAGGCACGGGGATAGGCTGGGAACGAACTTGGGGAACAAGCCTCAAGCCAAGACCTCTAGGTCTACGGTGTCTAGTTTGGTAATTAAAAACTCACGCAAATCCATTTCGTTCAAACCCCACAATAAACTCACAGTTCAAGGCAAAACGCTAAAATTAAAACCTTAATTATTAATTTAATTATCATCACTACAATATCCAGAAGCTTAAAGCAATAAAAAATTAACAAAACAAAACGTGTATTAGGATTATTCTGCGAGGTTTTAAACAGTGAGATTATCAACAGCTTTGTTCAAGACACAGAACTCGGAAGGCCGCGCGCCGCGCTGCCGCCGTGCCGACAGCAAGGCGCAATCAAAAAATCCATCCCAAACACAGTAGTAAAGTAACCACAAAATTTGAATTGTTGAGACTCAAAATATTAATTGTGGCAATTACGCTGAAGATAAGTTTCAGCATCACGGACTGTCAAATGCAATGAGTGAACGGTGACTCAATGATACGCTTTGTTTGTGTAACTATAAGTATATTTTTATTTTTTTTTAACATGTTTTTGTATTATAAATTGCATTGTCACGAAAAACAAACGTCTGTGCAAAATTTTAAAGAAAAAGAAATAAAGAAAGAAAAAATATTTATTTGTGACCCGCATAGGAGACACGAGGAATAAGTATAAAATTAATAACAATAATAAAAAATAAAACTCCGTGCGAGACCAAATAGGCTCCTATCTCAGCATGTGCAGCGATATCCAAGAAGGATATAACGCTGCGCTGATATTCTGATAGGGCCCACTGTTGATGCCATGGACACAATTGCGGAAACGGAAAATACTTAAATAATAAAATATAATTGAATATATAAATAACAAACAAAATTGAATTAACACAGAAGGTGGATCAAAGTATGTGTAAGTATAAAACAAATATGTAAATAATTCATATTAAATGTAGTTAGACCTATGTAGACCGCGTCCGCGATGCTCAATGGGAGACTGGGAAGTGGGTCAAATTTAACTAACAAGTTTTGATTACAGACACCAGGATAGGTTAAACTGAGTAAAAGCTTGTAAAAACTTTTGACAATGTCGTTTTTAGCACTGGCCGCAGGGGCGTCTCGGTGCTCTGTGGTGCCGATAGCCTCGTTCGAGATTCAAATTATTTAATGGTTTCAGTGACCAACAACTTCTATGAGTAAAGCCTGTGCTACACGGTCGCCAACCAAGCCAAAAACCAAGGTCACCTTGGTCAGAAGCGGCCGTTCCCGACCGTGTAGACAGTGGTTGCCAACCAAATTTAGCATGACCTTCCAACGCCCTTGGTCGGCGTGCGTGCGTTGCCAACGAGTTGGTCGGCGACTTGTTTGATGCCGTGTAGACGCTTGTTGACAACCACGCGTATGTCAGTCGCGCTTCTGCAGGCGGCGAGCGCAGACGCACGCGCAAAAAATGGCTCAACAGAGCGAACGCAATGTAATAACGGAACTTATAGATATATACAGAGACTTGTCCTGTCTTTGGGATTTGACATCAGAGTCATGCACCTGAAAAACGCAACTGAAAAAAAAATGCATGGGATATTTTTTTTAAAGTATATTTTTTTACTTTAAATGTACCTATATTAAATAAACTAGCTTCTGCCAGCGGCTTCGCCCGCGTGAAAAGTGTTTTCTTATCCCAAGGGAACATTATACAGGGATGAAAAGATGCATACGTGCTATTCCAGATTATAATCTATCTCTGAGGCAAAATTCATCCTGATCCGCTCAACAATTTTAGCTTGATTGAGCAACAAACATACATACATCTATCAAAACTTTCGCATTTATATATTAATAAGAAGATAGTAAGATTAGAGTTTAGTTTTTAAAGTTTATTAGTATATTATTTTTGAAGTTTTGATAGGCAAGGCGCCATGAAGTCGTTGTAATGAATGTACGATTAAGATTAAGATTATTTATTTGTGGAAACATGAGTACACATACAGAGCATGCAAGTTATTAAATTACAACATAGATTAGGATCAGTCATGTTTGGCCTTAGTGGCGTACAAATATTCAAATTTCAGTAGTTCAATCAAAGTCATTAGATAAAATATTAGATTACATAAGAACAAAATAGTAAATCTCAATTTCAAAATCAGATAAATTTAATTTAAATTTTGTACGGTACGAGCGTAAATGCGTCCTCTCTGCGCGGCGTTCTAAACATACTGATGTTGGGAGCTTGTCGCAAACCGTGTAGCCGGCATCGCCCGACGCGCTTCCGACTAAGGTGACCTTGGTTTTTGTCGCGGTCGGCGACCGTGTAGCACAGGCAAACGACACGCTTGATTTGTGTGGAAAGTTTTGACAATGCCGTCTCTAGCAGTGGTGATGCTCTGTGGTGCCAACAGCTTCGTTCGAGATTCAAATTATGTATGGTTCGAGTGACTTTTTGTGAGCAATTAAAAGTCATTCTCTGACGTCTTATAAACTGCGCGGACGTTGATGAACATCCAGGAGCAATATTTATTGCTTTTATAGCATGAATCATGTCTCAAGAATCCATACTAATCCAAACTAATGTTATAAATTCCAGGGAGTGTGTCTCTGTTTGTCTGTCGTCTGTTGCCTTTATCTTCTTAGTAGGTACACTCCTGACGGAGTGGTCGTGGCCTTGGTTCGTCTGATCAGTTGTAAGTGGTTTTTGAATCACTCTATTCAGCGAGAACGTTGGCCTTCTATTCTTCCTTGTACTATTAATCGTTCAAATGAGCCGTTACCTTTATAGGTAATTGGGAAACCGCTGAACCGATTCTGAAGAAATTTGGGACAAAGATAACATAAAAAAGGAAAGGTCATAGGTATATTTTAAAAGAATTAATCTCTCTTGTTTAAATGGGAAGAGACTTTAACACCAACGTGTTTTAGTTGGTTTGGGAAAATCTTAAATTCCGGCGGGTGAAACCGCGGGCATAATCTAGTCGATAATAAAACCACCAGAAGTGTGGGTATGTAATCAGTTCGTTATTATTAGACTAACTAGAAATTAGGGAGGGTGCTGCCAGACCTAGTTTTATGTCGTTTTCAATTCTGCGCTTGTTTCCCGGGATTTGCGTACTGAGTAGCTACTTTCTAGTGAATCCATTTGGCCAGTTCGTAACCTATTATAGCATTTGAATCTGACAATTACGAAGAAAACTATTAAGAGTAAGGGCCGATTTCTAAATTGAGAATTTTGAGTCTAGAATGTATGTTTGACAGTCTTTCAGTCTAAAGTAGAATTTAATAAATACTCAACTTTAATAGAGTAAATGACAAAAAAAGCTATTTAGTCCGTCAGTTACATAGGTTGGACAAGTTTTATATTTAACTTTTGTCGCGTAAACAAAAAATTACGACGATACAGTCCGTTGAAATATCGTGTGACGTCACGGTGTGCTACACTTTTACTGACAAGGTGACGTCACAAACCCCACTCTTGAACTTTGATGCGCTTTATCTTTGTCAATTTTTATTTATTTGGTATAGCAAAAAATACGTGTCCAATAATATTTGATAATCTCACTGACGGACTAAATAGAATTATCATTTTTCTGCCGCGGAAACATCCCTATTCTTGTTGCCTACATTGTGTCCCACTGGTGGGCAAAAGCCTAAATTCTTATTTAGTTATGTTTGGAAAGGTTTGTTTCACTTCCATTTAATTGAAAACGTATACTTACGTAAAAAAAGTAAAAAGAACTGGAAATCTTTAAAATTGCTTCGGTTACCTGGGGGGTGACCATAAGCTCTTAGAGTAAGGTTATTTTGTGATCGCGTAAGTGACAGATGTATACAAGTCATATACATCTGTCCCTTACATACACTCAAAATAACCTTGCTCAAAGAGCTTATGGTCACCCCCCTGTTCTCGGGTAGGAACTGACGTACAAACATTAGGAACGCAATAGATGACTGTGATGAGTCTAACAAATTGTATTCGTCGTCTGCCTAGCCTTTTTCCCAATTATTGTTGGGGTCGGCTTCCAGTCTTACCGGATTCAGCTGGGTACCAGTGTTCTACATGGAGCGACTGCCTATCTGACCTCCACAACCCAGTAACTGGGTAACACGATACCCCTTGGCAAGACTGGTGTCAGATCTCAGGCTTCTGACTACCCGTAACAACTGACAGTCTAACAAATTGTATTCTGGTATAAAATTAGGCATAAAAAGATATAATGGTTGGAGTTAGGAAATGAATTTAGAAGAATTCCCTGAAGGTACTGTAGTATTAAATAATCTGTGTTGTAGGGTTTCAAATTAAAAAGATTGTACTAACTATCCATACCGTAACGTATTACAAAAACCGGCCAAGTGCGAGTCGAACTCGCAAACTAAGGGTTCCGTACCATTATCGCAAAAAACGGCACAAAAATCACGGTTGTTGTATGGGAGCCCCACTTAAATATTTATTTTATTATGTTTTTAGTATTTGTTGTTATAGCGGCAACAGATATACATCATCTGTGAAAATTGCAACAGTCTAGCTATCGCGGTTCGAGAGATACAGCCTGGTGACAGACAGACAGACAAACGGACCGCGGAGTCTCAATAATAGGGTCCCGTTTTTACCCTTTGGATACGGAACCCTAAAAATGACTTATGTTTTAAAGGTCATAATCTACATTATTTTTCCTTAAAAACCTAGCTGGCCCTCGATTCCCACCATAAAAATAACACGATCCTACACGTCCATTCTTGCTCTTATAAACACCACAGTTTTAACGACTCCCAGTTAAAACAACCACAGAAAATCAACACCACAACCATTCATAGATAAACTTAATTCATCAGAGTTACAATACAAATAACCAAATATCCGGAAAGTTAATCTTATGTCAGTACACGTCAAAATGGCCGTCAAAATGGCCGCGATGTTACTCGCGCGTTGGTCAAAATATTTGTTTTCTTATGAAGGGATCATCTCGTGTAGTGCATTAGTGCTGTTATCATTCGTTCTGAACGATTGAATGATTGATTGATTGACGTGATTGTTTCTTCTAATAGTTCAATGTTCTATTATGAAAATAGTGGTGTTTTATTGGGCGGTGGGTGGTGTTACCGTGTATACGGAAGTTTCCCTAAAGGGTTGCGCTGTGGTAAAAATTCTTGTGAAGAAGTGATTGATTGAACGGTGTTTGGGTTATCAAATGTAGAGATTTAAGGCTGGTGGAAATAGATTTCGATGGTTTCCAAGTTCCGAGAGTGAGATCCGAAGATTCGTTTTTCCTCTATTTTTAACACGGTTTCATACCAAAAGATAAGCTGAATAATATGGTTACCTGAGTTCGCACCGCTGAAGTAATTTTTCATACGGCCTAGGAACGAGAGCGATCTGATTACCGTATAACTTTTAGGTGTAACAGCAGCCTTAGAATTAGAAAATCATGCAATATGATTTTACCGGTTCAAAATCATACCGGTTTAAGAGTCATATTATCAGCGATAAAGATTGTCAAAGTTACAAAATATTTCGTATTGGCCTCGTGACGTTTGTAAACGCAATGTCAATACTGTACAATATTCTACAATGCACGTCCTCGAAAAAAGCGTTTTCCAAGCAGCCAAATTGTGCGGAATGTGACTTTTTTGCACTAGTGCTTTTTACTTTTCAAATTTTTTTTATTTTTAAATCCGTCGTCAGTCAGACGCATAGAGTTTTTATTATTTGAGAAAAGTTTTATAAATTAGTTAAGTATAGCCCTCGCCAAACTTCTTGGCCGCCCTGAAGTTGGTTTACCGGATGCGAGAGGCACGAAACGGTGCTGTTTTTGTATGAGATTTTCTACTGCGCAGCCATTGTAGCCAACTTCAGAGCGGCCAAGAAGTTTGGCGAGAACTATACAGATTATCATTCATATAAAAGGTAAAATATAACTAATACTTCATCAAAGTCGATTTTAATTTTATTACTCTAGATTAGATTTGATAAATAAATCGCACAATGCATAGTAAAATGTTGTATGATACACGTTCGTAAGATGATTCCCGACTCGTGTACTCATCGGGAATCACCTACCTTCCGCACTTGTAGCATAAATAACTATTTGACAATCGCTGATAATATGACACTTGTCATGGTTCTCTTATTTGTCAACCCGTCGCAGACCGACCATAAACAACCGAGCAATTATAATATAAACACTATTCCTAGCTGCCTCATGCAACACAAAGTCTGTACCACGTACCTAAACTTTTCGAATCACATATTTGGAAACAGTAGGAACCGGCTCCAGTTACCAACTAAATGCGACTGATTCTAAATACCATCACACTTTGTAATCAAGGATATTACAAATTAGATGATTATATTCAAAATAAGAATGCGTGGAAACATTTTGCTCCATAGCGGAATCTTTAGTGTAGACAAAATCAAACTGGTTTATTTATCTTACTTACTTCCTACTAATATATATATAATATTATAAATGCGAAAGTTTGGATGGATGTATATTTGTTACTCAATCTTGCAAGAACGGTTGAACGGGAAACGATGAAATTTAGCGCAGATATAGATTATAGTCTGGAATAGCACATAGGTCATTTTCCGAATTTCACGCGGGCGAAGCTGCTTGTAGGAGCTAGTATATTTATAATTATAGTACTTATTGCTTTTTATTGTTTGCTTTCTTATCATCTATGTTTGTTTAAAAAATTGACTCACACACTGTTTCGTTGTTGTTGATTTCGGTAATTATCTATGTTTGCAATATTTGTAAGTATGTGAGAACCATGTTCCTATTTATCAAATAAATGAATTTACCTGTTAGTGTTTGTAATACTTTATACCTGTACGTACTATAGTAGTGTAAGTCAGGGTGCATCGTCGTCCTCGTGTATGTGAATAAATCTATGTATGTAAATATTGTAAAGCCACTGGAATGGTCATGTGATGAGGAGGGATGAAAAGCATGTTACTTAAAGAATTAGGAGTATAAATGGGGATGGATGGAGAGGGAGGGGACGACTAAAGAAAAGACGGATGGACTGTGTGAGAAGTGATATGAAATAAAAGGGACTAAGTGATAGCGTGACGGGAGACCGGGTGGTATGGAAGAAGAAAACGTGTTACGCCGACCCCAAGTAACATGGGACAAGGGCAGGAAGATGATGATGTAAATATTGAAAACACTTTTTTTTTTAAATAGTATTTGTTGAGTTTCTTATCCGTTCTTCTCCATAACAAGCTACTTTTTTCGAATGGACGGTAGAATCAATTATTATTACTTTGAAATTTAATGGACTCGACATCATAAACCAGTGGAAAAACCTGCCATACTGCCATATCTTTCAACCCTTCTTACACGGTAACTAAATCACTACCAAGCAACTACAAAGAGTGAAAAGATTACTTCTAGACAAGAGTGCTTCACCGTCGATCACATGTTGATGTGGTCGACGGTCGCCTGATGGTAAGCGATGGCTTGACATCATGCGAGATAGTGGTCAAATCGTTAAATAAATAAAATTATATCCTACATCTTTTCAACACAAGTCTGCACGACCTAGCTAGCAGCAGCAGCTCCCTGATTTTCCGACAATTTCCCGAGTTCCGCAAGTGTCCCGTGGAGCAACAAATAAAAAGCTGAGTTCGCCCGCCAATGGCGTTTACAGCTCAAGTAGTGCACAGGCTGTAGCTTTTATTTATCCCTGGAAAATTTGTTCGATAAGAATCCTGACTTAATTGGCATATTGTTCGCAGAACGGATGGCCGTTGGGGCAGAAAAGTTCTGGAGTGGCGACCGCGAACCGGAAGACGTTGCGTTGGAAAGCCTCCCACCAGGTAGACCGATGACCTGGTGAAGGTTGCGGGGATCCGCTGAATACGGGACCTATGGGACTGGTCAATGTGGCGCCGCTTGGGGGCTATGTCCAGCAGTGGATGCCTTTCGGCTGATATAATGATTAGTTTGTGCAGAATAAAAAATTTTTCTTTCTTTCTTTTTTCCTTTCTATGATGATGAAGAATCCTGACAGTAGGTATTATTGATTGGGTATTTAAAAGAAGTGGATTGATAAGTATACTTTGAATGATCTATTCGATCTTTCATACAGAAAGAAGCGTCAACGTCATGTTAAATTACTCATCTTACGTAGTATCTGGTTTATTTAATTTTGTACTGGATCCTGATCCAGTGTAGGCAAATTAACAAAGCGTGTTTTGCGAAATTCATTTCTGGATATTGGTTTCTCCAAAGTTACGCATATAAGCAAGCATTACGCATGCTTGTTATCATTTGGGTGGAAACCAGTGATGATGATGAGTTACAAAATGGTCGCCAATTCAAAGAAATTACACTTTTACGATAGTAACCAATTAGTAGCGACGTAGCGATCAACAAACGCATGTCTCACAACGTTCTCTGACCTGGAATATGGAAAAGCTTTTCCCCAACATTTTCAACCAACACCCTGTAAATAAAAAGTGCCTCGCCAATAGCCAATGATAATCGGGCCGGTCAGGTGTGACGGTACCGGACCGGGGGTGAACGGGGGCGAACGGGTCGAACGGCCCGGGCCGAAGGGGACGACAATCGCCCCCTAATGAGTCGCGCTCTAATAATAATTATCTACCTACACTTTCTGTTCGACTTTGCGAGTTTAGCTAGGGCTGTACTGTGTGGGGGAGTTTTTCTTTAGAATATATTTTTTGTTTTATTTGATGGGTTCTTCAGTGGTGTATTAAATTTCTGTTAGTAACAGTTACTGGCTCTGATTCTTTCTTGTAAGTAACATATAAGAATATTTTTATAAAAATAACCCCCGTACTACTGCGGAAGTAAATGTAACAGGAAATGTTCCATTTACTTATGTAGATCACATTGCTGCCGTACAAAAGGGTATTTGAACAATTCCTGAACACTTTATGACATGAAAGGTTGTATAGGTATACAAGATAATGCATTATTTTTGGGGCTGATGTCCGATTATTTAAATAATTGTAAAACATAACGTGGGTTGTCAACTAGTTTTGTTTTTTGTTCACTGTAAAGACAAACTAAAGCGGTGTAACTCGAAACTACCAAAAAGATCCTAACTTTAACTCAATCACCTCATCCTTTTATGCCAGCAATAAACATTCAAACAACATCCCCTTAAAAAAACTCCAGCAAAAAATCTCCTTGCCAACCCTGACCAGCAATAATAGGAAATTTGTTTTCCGGTTCGGTAGCGCGCTCCAATTACGGGATTAACGAATTATTTCCACTTTTTTCCGTCGATCGGCTCCACCCACCCCCTACCCCTGCACACTTCTTCTCTCCTGGTAATTCCGTGGCGGTTTCCGCCTATTGAATCCCTTTTGATTAGTCTTCTTGCCTTCTTTCCGTTTGAAGGTAAATTGTTCGCTCCGTCACGTCCGACGACCACGCCAATCGACGATGTATTGAGCGCTTTCTACTTTTGTAAGAGTGTTCGTCAAGTTTTCAAAATGAGGTCGGATTTTACGTGGCGTTTTCTTTAGATTGGAAAAATGTGTTTTAAGATTCGCGGTGGGTAGTTAGTGGGTTATCTCTGTAAAATGTTGAATGTACGCAAATCGTTTGGGCGCGATTGAAGTAAACTAAATACCGAATCATACTAATTTTAAGTTGTCAATTTTCTAAAATGTTGCTTGTGCCTTCTTTCAGTTTTTTGTTGTTTCTCATCCGATTTGTGAATACATATAATATGCTTGGGCTATACATGTTCGGTAATTATTGCTCTTTTATGCTTAAGATCATATTGTCCGTTCATATCTCGTTTTGCATAGAATAGAATATACTTTATTGTACACCAAAAAATGAATTTACTCATCTCTTTTACAAGAAAACTTATTTCTACGGGTACAAAGGCGGTCTTAAGGTTTATCCACATATATCAGGGCCGTGCCAGGGACGTGGACGGACCGTGCCCCGTCAAGGGCTCAAGAAAATATCGTTGGGTACATTTTATATGAACTCGTTCACACACGTCCGTGCACGGGCCCGGGCACGTCCCGTGCACGGACGTGTGTGAACGAGTTCATATAAAATGTACGTAGATATTTTTTTGAGCTCCTGACGGGGCACGTTCTGACCACGTCCCGTGCACGTCCCGGGCACGGCCCTGATTCGTGTGGATAGACCTTTATCGCTGACAGCGATATCTACCAGACAACCTTTACCCGAAGCATCTTCAAGGCAAGTTACTTACTTACTATCGCCTCGAAGATGCAAAACGAGAAAATGTATACGTGAGCTATTGAGATGAAAAGCCATTGGCAGCCAAAACGCTTCAGTTATTTGATTAATGGTCTTTTAAATCCTTCATAACATATTCATAACTCCTATATCCCAGCTCTTAGATTACAATACCCATTCTCCCCGCTTGATATCCAGCCAATGCCATCTCCTAGGAGCTCCAACTACTAGGTATATGTGTGTGGTGCCATTAACCCGGATGGTCAAGTGTGGTCTAAATGCGGCCGTAATAGACCTCTTGAGTTTCGCTTGCCCAATTCAACGGCACTTCTTTAACGGACAATCGGGGAGAGAAGTGATTTGATTTGGTTTTTGCGAATGTGTTTTGTTTTATTTTGTTGTTGTTTTTTTATAATTCGAAGCGTTTGAAGTCATAATGAGAATGGGTACTACGTAAAAGTTGTTAAAAGCACCGTATTTCTGAGTATAGTATGTAGAGTCGCATACTGCATTATAGCTTCACAATCTTCACATTACCAGATGCTTAGTGGTTATAAATTATTTTATGTTAATAGCAATTCAATCATCTCTTTAAGCAGAAATAGCAGCCAGTCAGCTTATCTACCAGCAGTCTGTAGGTAAGTAAACTTAAATCAAATTTGATTAAAATTACGGCAATTTAAACTCCTTCACGGCCGACACCTTCTAGCTTAAAGTATTGCTCATAATTTATTTCAGAATCTTTAAAACTTATTTTTTATTTTCAAGCAATTTTTCTATTAAAGTATATTTTTCACTCCAAGCACAGTTTTCAGAAAATGCAGATTGCTGTAATTGATTGTTTCCAGTTCTAAATCAGTAAAACGATTTAAAAGTCGAAACTGGCAAGCACTTTTCTCTCCGCCAGTACGTTGCTGATTCTTTTGGCAACTGGAGTGGTCTGAACGCACACTCATGAGTTTTTCGGACGCACTTCCATTGTCGTTATCGTAAATCAATGGCTGCCGTATAAAACAGACCATCACTGATCAATTATGGCGGCCTCCGTCTGTTTGGCAGCAAAACTGTATGTGTCTTAAGTTATTTACGTAATAAATATGAAGGTAATCGAAGGGCAATCGCTTTGGAGTTTGATTTGACGTGTCGGTAAATAAGGGGTAATGTAATAGAGGCCTTGGGGCTGTAAGTCCTTTGTGATTTGTCTTGCTGGGTTTGTGATTTGAAGTTGGATTTAATAAAGATTACAATTATACGCTGCAATTTTTGGGTTAGGTTTAACAAAAACCGGCCAAGTGCGAGTCGGACTCGCGCACGAAGGATTCCGTACCATTACCGCAAAAAACGGCAAAAAAATCACGTTTGTTGTATGGGAGCCCTACTTAAATATTTATTTTATTCTGTTTTTAGTACTTGTTGTTATAGCGGCAAAATAAATACATCATATGTGAAAATTTCAACTGTGTAGCTATCACGGTTCATGAGATACAGCCTGGTGACAGACAGACAGACAGACGGACCGCGAAGTCTCAGTAATAGGGTCCCGTTTTTACCCTTTGGGTACGGAACCCTAAAATGTCTTAGTAAATAAAGGATTAAAAAAAAAAATGTTTTGTCAGAAGTTCAGTAAGATGACAATGCATAAGATGATAAGATTATTGCTATCTATTTTAGTGGTCTTTTTACCAGGGCCGGATCTAGGGAGAGGGGCGAGCTGTACAAATGCCCAGAGCAGCATAAATGAGGGGCGGCCAAATTGCACAAAAAGCCCTTTTCATTTCATCATAAAACTTTTTCGTGGTGTGGTGCTAAAATTTTCAAACTCGCTTCGCTGTCGAATGTTATTGGCCCTTGTTGTAAACACACCGTTAAATAACTTAACAATCTTAATGAAAATCATAGGTAACATTTTCGAGGTCACTTCGTTTTCACTTCGCTCGAAGTTGTCAAAAAAGCGGCTTTAACCGATCCGGCAGTTAAAAACCGTTTTTTTTTTCAATAGATAATATCCTGAAACATTTACCTCCTTAAAAGGCGTCATTTTAAAGGGCGCCAAGGGCGGCAAATATTGTCTATGCCCAGAGCGACGAAATATTTTGTATCAAGAAAAAACATCACCTACATTAGATGAAGCACTAACATGACCTAGGTAGTTAGAAATAATTGTATTTTTTTTTGTGATATTTTATGCTGAATAAACATGAGAGCACATTTAAATCTAACTTAAATACTTCTCCACTCTGTTACATAATTTGAACAATTAAAACGCCAAAGTGAAGGGACAACAACAAAAAAATCAAGTGCTTGCGTTATCGATGGCTGTGGCATCTATTTCGCCACCGAAACCGAGACCTGTGCTATGTCACCGAGATAACTGAACATCAGGTGAAGTGCTCCTCTAGCAACTCCTTGCTCGAGTTGTTGCTACTTATTTGACGGGTAGTGTTGGCCGTGGTGACGATATCGATAGATTTGTGCATGTCTGTGGCTCTAGAAATTTGACTTTCTATTGACGGAAGCGTCATAATAGCGATTAGTAAAATGTAAAAAATTATGTGCTAACAAAATGTCACGTGATCAATTTCTTACATATCAAAAAAAAAAAAAATATTCTTCAGACTCGCGCTTGACCACTCTCTCACCTGATGATAAGCGATGATGTGGTCAACGGTGTAGCTTCCTAGAAATAACCTAATCACTCTTGACTTAAACACCTCTAGATTGTAGCGGTCGGTATGCACAGACTCCGGCAGGGAATTCCACTCCTTAGCTGTACGCATAATAAAAGTGTTCCTAAAACGTTTAGTGCGTATGGGTGGGATGTCCACCATGTACCGATGGCGCATCGCCGTACGTCTGGTAGTCCGATGATAACGGGCTAAGTGAAATTAGATCATGCAATTCCATCGCACACTCCCCGAAATACAACCGATAAAAAACCGACAAGCTGGCAACTCGGCGACGATGTTCAAGGCTCTGGAGCTTTGACTTGACCAGTGCCTCGTTGCCGATGAGCCTCTTGGCCTGCTTTTCGATCGACTCTAGCGCATCAAGCAGGTATTTGGTAGATCCGCCCCATTGCTGATAGTATGACATTATACCCTTGACTTTATCTAGTTGTAGTTCAATGTTGGCTTTGATTGAATTATTGTTATTTATGAGCATTGTTCTTATTTTAGGCTAAGTATATCCGCCCACGAAACGATAATTCTTCTTCTTATCGTATCGATAGCAAATATAGTTTCTAAATATTATGTTTGGCCCAGAATTCTGCCACGGCAACACCATCCGGTGACGCAGCCTCAAGGTCCTCATATGCACAGGTGACAGGGCAAGCCACGCAAGACGAAAGGTGCGGACCATGGTCTACGGAGAGACGCCGCACTACCACTGAAGATTGGAGCCATTGAACGCTAATTGTGACACTATCATTTAATTATTTTTCTCTATCTTTTTAGGGTTCCTTACCCAAAAGGTAAAAACGGGACCCTATTACTAAGACTCCGTGGTCCGTCTGTCTGTCACCAGGCTGTATCTCATGAACCGTGATAGCTAGACAGTTGAAATTTTCACAGAATAAAATAAATATTTAAGTGGGGCTCCCAGCTCCCATACAACAAACGTTATATTTTTGCCGTTTTTTGCGATAATGGTACGGAACCCTTCGTGCGCGAGTACGACTCGCACTTAGCCGGTTTTTAAAGGTTTTCTTTTCTCTTAATTAAGGTTTATAACTTATTTTTTGTTCACACATTGCAGGATGTATATTTTTAGATAGATAGAAAAATTATAGAGAAATTTACTACAAATAAAAACCCTGGCTATTTGTCGTGCCAAAAATAAGATGGTCGATTTATCGATAAATCTGCTCAATTTCTCTACACACAGCCCATCACTATCGGCCACTTGGTTAAGCTTAAGCATCGCGACTTCTTAAGTGGCACACGTAACCCATTGGTTAGTATCTACTTGTATCTACTGTCTGTTTAACTGTTTACGTCTCAAGAACGTTGGTTATACCCCAACTTTGGTGTTCTTTACGTTTTTTAATAGTTCTTCAGGAAGATGCGTGACAGGTTTTTGAAGAGGCTCAAGTTTAGAATGGTTTGAGAAATTGTGATTTTATCTTTGAAGGGTTGTATTTTTTATAAATAAGAACTTACAATATTCGCTTTTTTTGGGTAGCTTATTTAAGCTCAATTTGTTGGGTATCTTTGATGGTGGAAAATGATGACAAAAATATTTACGATTTAATAAGTAGTTAAATGTTACAACATCAACATGCAACATTTTTTAATGTTCCCACTGCTGGGACTCAAGCCTCCTCTTATAGAGGGAGTGGGCTATCCACCACGTGGGCCCAATGCGGATTGGTAGATGTCACATGTCTTCGAATTTTTGGTTCTAGGACATGCCGGTTTCCTCACGATGTTTTATTTTCCTTTAGCGATTTAAGAGCAGTGGTGATGAAATAAATTACACAAAGTAATGCGCCTGCTCGGGTTCGAACCCACGACCTACAAATGTTACTAAAATAAGAAATTACAATATTCGCCTTATTTGGGTAGCATATTTAAGCTCATTTTGTTGGGTACCTTTAATGGTGAAAAATGATGACTAAAATATTAGGGATCCTCCTCGTCCTCCTTGCGTCGTATTCCTCAATATTGAGGGTCGTGACCTCCCTTCTGCATCACCTTCTCTCGAATGGTCTTTCTCCATCTCTTTCTGTCTCTGGCAGTGTGGAGGGCGTTGTAAACTTTGTAACAAATCAGGGATCCAATAAGTAGATATTATATATATGTTACTAATTATTACAGTTGTTGAAGTATGAATGTTTGGATGTATTGATAGATGGCAAAATAGTGCATTGTAACAATATTTTTGAAGCGAATAAACTCATGGAAAACAACATGTACAAAACTATCCCTGTTTTCCTGTTCAATTGGCCTCTATGTCTTGAAGTGGTCATAAAACTGAACGCTGAAAAGTGCTCCAAATTCTGTTTATATTCGTCTGAATGATCATAAAAATAACGCAAGTAGATACGTACAAATACCTGCAATAAAATGGAATGTTGGTATTTGTTGTTTTATGTAGTTTAGTTTGCTACATAGAGATTTTGCTATTGCCAATACCGGAACGGGATTCTGTCAAGACATGTTTAAAAATCTCTCAAAAATATGGTGCTAAACCCGATGAACCACCTCCGCACCTTTTTTAGTATGGAAATATATTGGATCTTACTGAGTTGCATAGTTAGGAAACCTACAATTACCTACGTACAAACACACAAACTCCAGGACATAGTCTACCCTTGTTCTAAGTAACATCCAATTCTGTTCAACCGTTAATATGTGAGAAGGTGACAAACAGACAGACACACTTACTTTCACCTATATAGAATAGAATAGAAGAGGGACTCCCTTTTCCGCACTTAGACTCCCATTTGGTCCGTTGTGCGTGGGGGTTCCGGCTAAAGTAGCCAGCCTAGCTCCGTCCAAAAGCGCAGAAGCTTCCTGGGGGCTTCACAGGCTTCGCGGAGCGACCTCACAATTCCGAGGATTTCGTCACGTTGGGAAACTACGGCCTCGCAGTCCAGGATGACGTGGGCAGCTGATTCCTCGGCGTTAAAACAGCCCCTGCAGCCACTTTGCAGGGGCAGCTATGTTATAAAGATGTTTGTTAAGAGGGCTATGACCCGTAATTGTCCCTATATTTCACCTATATAATATTACTATGGATTTATTATCAGGCCCATGTCAAACAGTAAACGTTAACCCTGCTCCCATAAAAAAGGTTAAAAGGTCCATAAAGCCATGATGGTTGCCATTCAAAACCCCGAAACACATTCGTACACTGATGATTCGCAATAGCCCCATAGTAAAACCGTTTTATTAATACAAGTCAAGTGTTTTGCCTACCTGACTCCAAGTGGAGTGGGTATTGCGCAATGCACTAAATCATGAGAGTACCGTACAATTGTATATAGACATGGAGAATGGACTGAGCTTCCCCAATCATGAGAGCAAGATAATGCGGGTAGAAAAGTGAGAGAGAGAAAGAAAAAGATAGCAACAGCACATAAAGCACGCTCGGTGCTCAGAAAATAATAATAAAAATGGCTGTGCTAAAAAGGTTGATATCAACTATATTAAATTTCATTTTCAAAGGACGAGTGACGGATTATTTTTACGTAACGGATTGCAGCCGGGCTTTTTCTAGAATTGTGATCGGTCCACGACACAAGCTTACTGTTGAATACACATACAGGCCTGCGGATCACAAGCCAAGAGGGGCCCATGAGCAATGCTGCGACTTTTGGATCCTACAACCCGCAAAACCGCGATACGCGGCAGCGGTATCTAGGGGTCTGTTTTTTGGAATACCGGTTCCCGTCACAACACAACACGACATAACTTACAACTACTACTCACATTTGTTCCCGCGGTGGTCTCCTGGTCATTCAACACTTACAGTGTCACCTTTGTCACTACGACGAAGTGAAAAGAGATAGATATTGTCTGCACAGTCGCTTTGTCTCTATGTGTAGAGAGATCAATTGTGATGGTAATACTCAGTCCATTCTACATGTGTGTGGTACTGTACTACCACTCTGCCAGTGTATGAATTGTATGATCTATATGTCTAGACTAGCTCTCTAGTGTTTAGTCTACTGCGTCTTCATATTGGACTCAGCTTGGGCGGTTTAAATTTTGTGGCAGATTGGTTTATTTTTGGTCCTAAGGCTTGGGTGTCGTGGTATGGTTCTTAGGCTTCTGATATGTAATTTGTATTTGCTTCAGGTATTATTTGTGTTAATGAAACATGTGAAAATGCAATATTGCTATATGCTGTTTTTTTTGCCCAGAGCAGCTCTTCTTGAACCATGTTTGTACTATTTATACCGGGTAAAACGGGGTGAATAGAACCTCAGGGTTGAATGGGAACAAAACTTTGAAGATAATTTTCACGTTATTAAAAAATTGTTTACTACATCTTAATAGGTACTCCAATATATTAAACTAGCTGTTCCGCGCGGATTCGCTCCCGTGGACGAACGCACAGGACCCCTTTTTCAGGATTAAAAAATAGCCTATGTCACTCAGGAATAATGGAGCTTTCTATTGGTCAATGAATTTTTTAAATCGGTCCAGTAGTTTCGGAGCCTATTCGGTACAAACAAACAAACAAAAAAATCTTTCCTCTTTTTAATATTATAAGTATAGATAATTACTTAAAAAAACGATGCTTTGTCTGAAACCAATAAAGTGGTATCACAGTTAAAATCCTAATCAAAGTTTTGTTCCCATTCACCCGTGAGGTTCTGCTCACCTCGTTTTACCTGTTCTTCGCTACTACTTTGTAATTGTTGATATTGTGTTGTGTCTGTGTCTAATATTTTCTTTCTGGTTTAATTCTATTCTAGATGGGATTCTACCATAATTGAGGAGGCTCTCTTATTTATTTAATTTTAGGCACTAGTACAAAGGCGGATTTAACGCATTTGCTACCTGACGACTGTAGGGTGCGTTGGACTGAGGTTTGATTTATCAAACTGATTTAAGTTCTTGGGTGAACAGAATATTTAAACATATGTTATTGATTTACAATCAATCTCACATACACAGAATGTCAATTTAAAAAATTCTAATATTGTTGATTGGATACGTCAGTCGTGTTTTTGAAGTTGTCGAGTTTTCACCTTCAAAGCTTGTGGTTGTTTTATATTAAGGGTACACTAGTCGAAAATTCTTCCATACAAACGTAGTCTGGCTTTTACTCCACTGTTTGACGATGTACGTTCAAAATAAAAAATGATATCAATTTGTCTCATCATTATCTAGTCCTGTATGGAAGAAAAAAAGTAAAAAAAAAATTACTTGAAAGTTATGAGCTTCGAAAGTTCCATATTTTAACACTAATTTTAACGCATCTTTGGGCGCAAATAAGTACCATAAGAAGAAAGAAAATTTGAAAACGGCCTCCATACAGGGATAGATTAGTAGTTCAACAATGCAAATAATTTTATTTTGAACAGATACATTCAGTCGTTTTTTCATGATATCCAGACTCCCAAAGGTCTGTTTATAAAATTTCGCGCGCTCGTTTTCGTTCTAAATCATCATCCATTACGCTACAAATTTGCAAAAGTGTGTATTCGTACGAGTACTAGCTTCTTACTGCTCATAACAGCATCTATCTGTTCCGCACGTGTTGTCGGTTGATATAGCACGCATTTTAACCCCGCGCACAAAATAGTTCGTGCCTTCGACTAGTGTAACCTTAAGTTTATTTTGTGAATTTACCACGCAGTTTGCTTCTCTCCTGTTATGTAAATAAATATGTGTCTGCTCAGCCCACCTGGTATTCTTTTCACAGGGTAATGCAGAGAAAAACCAGGAGGAATAGGAGGAGAGACGCACGGGATCAGACAATGTGGTGACGGCTGAAATGATGATGATGATGAGAGCTAAAACGTGGCAGTAGCATCCGAATGAAAGAATAAATAGGATGGGATAGGGTAGAGTAGGTAGGTAGCTAGTTGACGGGAGCAAAGCCACGGGGGACAGCTAGTACGTAATAATTGAAATTAGTGAATCAAGAAACCGCAAACTGTGTATGTGAAAAGAATTATTCACGCAAAGGGCGTATCTGCTATTACTTCACTTAAAAATCACTTTAAGAGCAAACATCCTGATGAGTTTGAAATGTTTTAACCAGTGAAAACGCAATACAACAAACTTCATCTCTGTTTAAAAAAAGTCACATCACACATCATCAGCCTATTAATGTTCCCACTGCTGGGACACAGGCCTTCTCTCTTTGAGAGGGAATGGGCCGTAATCCACCACGCGGGCCCAGTGCGGGTTGGTGGACGTCACATGTCTTCGAATTTTTAGTTCTAGGACATGCCGGTTTCCTCACGATGTTTTCCTTCACCGTTTTGAGAGCAGTGGTGGCCCAGAGGTATCGGTCGCGACTTACAAGTTGTAGGTCGTGGGTTCGAGCCCAGGCAGGCGCTTTACTTTGTGTAAATTTAAAAAAGTAACAAAATTTATTTTCATTCTAAAATAATAATTTAAATCAGCATCCGCTGATGTCAATGACGAAATATCAGCATCAGCGGATGTGAAAAAAGGGCATCAGCAACAACCCTAATTCAGATCACGACAAAACTCTTTCAAATCAGTCCATCTCCAAGAAAGTATTTCCCAGAGAGCTCGTCCACTAACTGAACAGCCTCTGTTCATTAAAGAGTAAGTACTCAAGTGATACACAGCGAGATAATTATAATTACGACGATAAGCGCGGTGGGGTCATCAGGCAGGTCCTTTGAGCGCATTAACTGCTGTCAATTTTTGTGTAGACTTCAGTAAGAATAGACAAGATGAAGGAAGTATTGCTTTTGTTACTTAGATTTTTTATTTTGAGAAAAGCGTGATAAGAATTTTCAGGCCACAGTTTCTTTCCTGGAAAAGAAAAATCTTGCAACTGTATAATGCACTAGTTATCTACAATACATTTTCTGAGAATCCATACTTAACGTAAATAAGGTTTCTCAGAAAATCCTAAAATACCTACATTTGTTTTATAGACTATAGGAACTATTGATTGATATCCCATTTATCTATACTAATATTATAAAGAGGTAAAGTTTGTGAGTTTATGACGTTGTAGGGGGAAATCTCTGGATCTACTGAACCGATTTTGAAAATTCTTTTACCAGTATAAAGGTATATTATTCCTGAGTATCATAGGATATAATATATTTTCAAAAAAAATAGAGATCCTTATGAAAATTGCAATAATGTAACTCAAAGTATCAAAATGTCGCATATAAAATTCATTCTTTGGCGAGCGCTGAGAAAACTATTGATGATACATAAAAAATATGTATTACATGATTAGGTAGGGTAGGGTAGGTAGGGTTGGGTAGTCAGGGAAGGTAGAGTAGGCAGGGTAGGCAGGGTATAGGCAGGGTAGGCAGGGTATAGGCAGGGCAGGCAGGGTAGGCAGGGTAGGCAGGGCAGGCAGGGTGGGCAGGGTAGGCTGAGTAGGCAGGGCAGGGTGGGTAGTGTATGTATGGCAGGTAGGATAGGTAGGTAGGCAGGTAATTGGAGGGGGCTGCTTTGGAGGGGGCTGCTGCGGAGAACCTAAGGTTCTTCCGGAAGCGCCCCAAATCGGGGGATGGCCTGGGGTCGTTCTCCGATGACGAGCTGGCCTCGGCTCGGAAGATCCCTACCAGTAGGCGGGGTGGGGGCCGAGACAGAGGAGTGGGGAGGGGTTTCACCGCCCAGGAGGCTGCCCATCGAGCCGAGAGGCTTGCCGAGGAGGGGCGCCACCCCGGATCAAACAGCCGCAGGGCTGTCCTCTCGGGGTCTTCTGGCGACGAGCTGGACGCCGCTGGTGGCTCCAATTTGGAGCAAGCGGCCAGGTTCGCAGAGGTCGTGGGAGCCGCTATCCGGGATGTGGCCTTGAAGAGGAACAAATCCTCTAAAGACAGGGCCATATCCGCGGCCACGGCCTCCATTATGGCGGCGGCGGAGGCCAATCGCGCTGGGCCCCCTTCGGATAGCATGTCCGAGATGCGGGCGGAGGTCGCCCGCTTGAAAGCCGACATGGAGCTTCTCCAAAAGGAAAACGAGAAGCTCCGAGCGGACCTGGCCGGGCTTCGAGGGGCCGGCTCTCAAGAAATGCTGCAGGAGGAAGCGCAGCATGGGTTAGTCCGGCCCGTGCATGCGGAGAACCAGATCCTGAACTTGGTGCGGCAGGAGCTGGCTGCCTTTCACAGCAGGTTCTCTGCACTGGAGGCCATCGTCCTTCGCCCCCCGCTAAAGGCGACCCAGTCGGCCTTGGGCCAACGGAAGGAGGCCTCTTTTGCCGCCGCCGCAGCTGCCACGGGCTCGTCGAGACAGCCCAATAATGGAGCCATGCTGGAACCCACGAGGTCAGCCCCGGTGAGATCGGGAAATTCAGCACCCAAAAAAGCCGGAGCGGCTGGACAGGTGGCGAGGGCCCCAGCCCAGGTGGCGAGTCGGCCGCCCCAATCTCTTCCACCTCCTGACTCTCCTGCGGCCGACGCCGAATGGCAAGTGGCCGGGGAGAAGAGGAAGGCGGGCAAGGCAGCAAGGGCGGCTAAAAGAAAGGAGAGGCGGAAGCGGCGCAAAGAGCGAAGCTTCGCGGCTAGGCTACGCGCCCCGAAGTCCGCAGCTGTAGTGATCACGCTGCAGCCGGAAGCGGAAAAAAAGGGCGTGTCCTACCGCGAAGTGCTCGCCAAAGCGAAGGCGGCGGTGAACCTAGAGGAGCTCGGCGTCACCGAGGGCATCCGGGTGAGGGTCACCGCGACAGGGGCCCGGATACTGGAAGTTCCCGGTGCGGCCAGCGGCCCGACCGCTGACGCCCTAGCCGAAAGGCTCAAGGCGTACCTAAATGCGGACGAGGCCCGAGTGTCCAGACCCACCAAGTGCGCTGACATGCGCATTCTGGGCCTGGACGACTCTGTGACGGAAGAAGAGGTGGTGGCCGCCGTCGCCAGGACCGGGGGGTGCTCTGTCGAGCAGGTGAGGGCAGGCACCATGCGCCCTGACTTTACGGGGATGCGAGCCGTTACGGTGAGCTGCCCCGTCCCGGCGGCCCTAAAAATTGCCGGAGAGGGCCAAAGGCTCTTGGTAGGCTGGGTTTCCGCACAGGTGAAACTGCTGGAACCCAGACCTCTGAGGTGCTTTCGCTGTCTCGTGGGCAACCACGTGGGAGCTAAATGCACATCGGAGGTGGACCGCAGCGACCACTGCTTCCGCTGTGGTCAGCCCGGTCACAAGGCCGGCTCGTGCAATGCCACACCGCACTGCGTCGTATGTGCGGCAGCTGGCAAGCCGGCCGATCACCGGGCTGGGAGCAAGACCTGCGCTCCACCTGCCAAGGCCAGGGGCAGGGGCAAGCCCACCATCGCCGTCGCCGCCGCAGCCGCAGCCACTTCCGCCACTGCTGCTGCCCCCACAGCCGTCGCCGCTAAAATCACCGCGGCAGGACCCTCACAGGGGGCTCGGGAGGAGGTTGTAATGGAGTGCCAATAATGGCCCTATTACGCCTCCTCCAGGCGAATATCAACCACTGTGCCGCTGCTCAGGATCTTATGCTCCAGAGCATGGCCCAGTGGTCGATTAACATCGCCGTGGTCGCTGAGCCGTACTTTGTCCCACCCAGAGATGACTGGGTGGAGGACCTGAGCGGCTCAGTGGCCTTAATTTCTTCGGCCGCCGCCGGTACCCCTTCCCTCGAGGATGTCAAGAGGGGACGGGGTTGTGTAGCAGCACGGTTTGGGGAGATTGCCGTTGTGGGGGTATACTTCTCCCCGAACCGAACTCTCGCCGAGTTCCACAACTCCCTTGCGGAGTTGAAAATCGTCGTCGTCGGGTACCGCTCCCTCCCTGTGCTCGTCCTCGGGGACTTCAATGCCAAGAATGTGGCCTGGGGTTCCCGGTATACGGACTCACGGGGCAGGATGGTGGAGGACTGGGCTCTGGAGACAGGCCTGGTCGTCCTAAACCGGGGTTCTGTCCCCACGTGTGTACGGATGCAGGGCGAATCGGTGGTAGACATTTCGTTCGCCAGCCCAGCTCTGTTTCCACGTGTCGTTGACTGGCGCGTCATGGAGGAGGTGGAGACCTATTCCGACCACCGGTATATCCGGTTTGACGTCTCCGCCCAGACCTCGAGCGTGCCGGTCCGACAGACCCCGAGTGGTCCGCGGTGGGCGCTGAAGCAACTGGAACGGGAGCTCCTCCTGGAAGCCTCGATTGTGCAGGCCTGGTTGCCATCACCGGATAGGCCTGCTAACATTAATGACGAGGCGGAGTGGTTCCGGGAGGCCATGTCCGACATATGTGACGTGGCGATGCCCCGAGTCCAGCCAGGACGCGCCCGGCGCCAGGTGTACTGGTGGTCGCCGGATCTTACGGCTCTGCGCCAGGCGTGCGTTGCTGCGCGACGCCGGTACACCAGGCACCGCAGGCTCCGTAACCGCCCTCCGGATACGGAAACCGTTCAGGCGGAGCTATACGAGAGGTACAGAGCGGCGAGAACCACCCTCCGAGCGGAAATCAAGCGGGCCAAGGGTCTGGCCCGTGAGGAATCGCTGGAGACTCTGAACAGGGATCCGTGGGGACGCCCCTATAAAATGGTGCGGGATAAACTCCGCCCATGGGCTCCCCCGCTGACGCAGAGTCTCCGGCCGCAGCTCGTAGAGGGCGTGGTGAGCACTCTGTTCCCTTCGCGAGGGGATCATACTCCCCCGCCCATGGCTCCGCCTCCTGCGGCGCCTAATGCGGACCACACTGCCGACGACGACGACGATGCTTCGGAGGTGACCGAGGTAGAGCTGAGAGTGGCGGTACGCAGGCTGAACGCTAAAAATACCGCCCCAGGACCAGATGGCTTACCTGGAAAAGCCTGGGTCCTGGCCTTGGAGGCTCTCGGGCCTCGACTAAGGGGGCTCTTTAGCGCATGTTTGGAGAGGGGCCAGTACCCACTTCGTTGGAAGACGGGGAAACTGGTCCTCATTAAGAAGCCGGGGCGCCCTGCGGACTCTCCATCCGCTTACCGGCCCATCGTGCTGCTCGATGAGGTGGGCAAGCTCTTTGAAAGAGTCATTGCAGACCGCCTCGTCGGGCAGCTGATGCGGGTGGGGCCGGATCTGGCAGAGAGCCAGTTTGGTTTCCGCAGAGGGCGCTCTACGGTGGACGCCATCATGCGCGTGCGAGCCCTCACGACGGGGGACGCAGTGGCCCGGGGTGGGGTCGTCTTGGCGGTGTCTCTAGATATCGCCAATGCATTCAACACCCTGCCATGGAGCTGCATAAGGGAGGCACTTCGTTATCACCGGATGCCGCCCTACCTCTGTCGCGTGGTCGAGGCCTATATGACGGACAGGGCCGTCATCTACCCCGGTCACCAGGGAGAATGGAATCGGCGAGAGATGTCGTGCGGTGTCCCACAGGGATCGGTCCTGGGGCCGCATCTGTGGGACATCGGGTACGACTGGGTGCTGCGCGCCGATCTCCCCAGTGGCGTCAGCGTGGTTTGCTACGCTGACGACACGCTGGTCCTGGCACAGGGGAGTTCGCACCAGGCGGCGGCTGAAAACGCGACACGCGGGGTTGCGACAATCGTCGAGAGGATCCAGCAATTGGGACTCGAGGTGGCCCTGCACAAGTCCGAGGCCATGTGTTTTCACGGTCCTCGGAACGCGCCACCGCCGGGATCCCAAATAACGGTAGGAGGGGTTCACATCGGCGTCGGGTCGACGATGAAGTACCTGGGACTCGTCCTCGACAGCCGGTGGAATTTCGAGGAGCATTTCCGACGTTTGGCTCCCCGACTGGAGAGGGCCGGGGCTGCCCTCAAGCGGCTTCTGCCCAATCTAGGGGGTCCAAACGCCTCCTGCCGGAGGCTTTACGCGGGGGCCGTGCGATCCATGGCCCTTTATGGGGCACCGGTATGGGCGCGTTCCCTGAGGCGGCGACCAGCACGCCGGTTGAACGCGTCCCAAAGGGTCATGGCCATCCGGCTGGTCCGGGGATACCGCACGGTCTCCGGCGAGGCGGCGAGCCTCCTTGCTGGATTGCCGCCATGGGATCTAGAGGCAAAAATCCTCGCGCAGATATGGGAATGGCGCGAGGAGGCGAAATGCCGGGGCGAAACTCCGTTGCTGCGACAAATCACGGCTTGGCGGACAGAGCTCCGGCAGGATCTCATGGCGACATGGAGAGGGCGACTGTCGCAACCCAGCGCTGGGCACGCCACAATTGTGGCGATAATGCCCCTCTTTGAGGAGTGGCTTGAGAGGCGTCACGGCGTCCTCACCTTCCGCCTGACGCAGGTCCTCACCGGACACGGCTGCTTCGGGAGGTTCCTGTTCAGGATAAGGCGGGAGGAAACGCCCGGGTGTCACCATTGTGAGGATCGCCCGGAGGACACGGTAGAACATACGGTGGAGGTCTGCTTGGGTGGAGCAACGCCGTGTCCTCGTGGAGGCGATCGGCGGTGGCGACCTCTCGCGTCCAGCCCTGGTTCAGGCCATGGTACGGAGCGAGAGGGAATGGGAAGCTATCACCTCCTTCTGCGAAGCAGTAATGCTCGCGAAGGAGGAGGCAGAACGCGTGAGGGAGAGGCAACGGAGGCGCCCTCATGCCCCAAACCACCGCAGGAGACGCCCTGAGCGTCGGGAGTCACAAGCAGATTCCCGGCCACCGTAGGCGCGGGCTTGCGGGCGGCGAGTAATGGGTAGCTCGCCGTCCGATAAGGACCAGGCCCGAGTCGACGGCGCGTAGTGTTCCACGCGCGCCTCAAAGAGATGTCAGCAAATTGACGGGGTCCGCTAGGGCCGATGCCTGCCTGGGTCGCGGATAAATTTGAAAAAGAGTTACCGCGGCCCTGGCTCAAGCAACTGAAGGAACACGGGTGGGTTTTAGTCAGTAAAAGTCTGACACGCCCTCCCGCTTAACCCAGAGTGGGAGAAGTCATTGGATGATTTCCCACCCAAAAAAAAAAAAAAAAAAAAAAAAAAAAAAGGTAGGCAGGTAAACAATTGACGGGAGCGAAGCCACGGGGGTCAGCTAGTATCCCTTAAAGTGATTTTTTAGGTTCTTTTCCATATTTTTTAGAGTCACTTTGAGTAATGTAACAGTAAGACCATAAACAAATAGGTATTTCATTTAAATACTTGACTAAAGCAGAGCAATAGATTAACATAGTAACATAATATTTGAAGACAAATATCAGCTTGAATTTAGCTTCTAAAACCAGCAACTCTTCTTTTTTATTTAACTTTAAATTAAGGTGCATTACCAGAAAGTTCTACGAGTTTCAAAGCTCTACAAAATGTCAAACATCATCGTGGGAGCCTGACCACCTCAATGCGGTAATGTGTGTCCTGACCCTTGAGAACCAACCCCAAATCCCCACTCAATTCTCAAACATACCCCTCTAAACAAAAGCACCAGTTTCCCTTCACAACAATCTTAAGAGCCAGTACACGTTAATTGACAATCCATCCGCAACCTTACCCCTCTTAACTAAAGGCCCAGTTTCCCTTTAACTAAAGTCTTAAGAGCCAGGACACGTTAATTGACAATAGTAAGCTTCTGTGCTCACAAGTGTAGTGATTGTACGGCTGTTATGATACTCATCATGGTCTTAAGATGAGTGTCAATTTGTTTGAGCTGCTTGAGATATTCATTACTTGGAAGATTGTTAGAGACACTGGAACAGCAGGGATCTTTATAATAGTCTATCTTTAAGTATAGTAGGATTCGAAACTTTCCTTAGGAGGTTAACCTATAGAGAATACTAATAATATTTTCAACACATGTGCTCATAAAGTGGCTCTAATTTCACCGAAATTAGGCACATAAAGACACCTGTAATCAAACTGTGACTTTTTCATTGCTATTATTCACAAGTGAGTTATAGAGTTTTTTTTATTGGTTGAGTTGCTTTGTTCTTAAAAAAGTTTCGATACAAAAAAGATCGTGCTCAATAGTACAAATAAATGAATGGACCTATTGCTTGCTCGTTTCATGCAATATATAATTTTAACTTGTACGTGTTTAATAAATAAACCTTTCACTCAAATATAACTATTGTTTTCTCTGTAATAAAGAAAACTTGAAATTCCCCATTTTGTACGTGGCTAAATCGCTGTCTGCTAAAAGCCAAAAAAATAAACCTCATTATTTTAGTCTATGGCCGATCGCCATTGTTAGATGCGCGCGCATAGGTAAACTGAAAAAAACACACACACTGAAAAATTCTACAACTCGTTTTCATTGTTGAAATTACAATAGTGCCTCAGCGGTAATAACCAACAGTACACACTTGTACCATAATGTACTATTATTACTATATAATTAATATAAAAATATTAATTCACATGTATGTAGTTGAAGAATAGTCCAACGAACTGCAAAAGTATCTCAAATCGTTATCAGTTTAGGTCTCATGTTATGGGGGCAGTATACGGGTTTATAGCCATCGGCTGGGCACCAAAAACTGTATCAAAATTTCGCCTGGACAGCCTGAGACGAAATTTTGGTATTGAATTTTGTAAAATTGATAAAATGAAAGACAAAATGGCAACAATAGAGAAATTAAGTGAACTCCTTCTCTGATTTTTAACCGACTTCAAAAAAAGGAGGAGGGTGTCAATTCGTCGGATTTTTTTTAATGAAGATATGTTACCCGATTACCCAAGGACGCCTCGACCGATTTGAAAAAGTCTTCTTTGTTTGAAAGGGTATACTTCCCAGGTAGTCCCATGGTCATCAGGTCAGGATCTGATGATGGGTTCCTGGTGAAATCTAGGGCACTTCTCAAATATTATAGACATACGAATAGTTATTTTGGTATTTTCATCAACAATACAAGCATCATTTGGTGAAGTGGAACTCATGAAGAAGACCACAGAGGTTTACTGGAACTCCTTAGTGATAAATATGCCATGAGCAGATATAAGATATCTCGAATAGTTAACCGAATATGATGAAGCAAATACTTATAAATAATTGGTACTTATGAAAATGGTATCATCAAACTGATTATGAAGCTGGAAGGTATAAGGCAATGGAACTCCGAAATTAAACGTCCTCCAGTCTCTCACAAAGGAGCTTCTTGTAAATGTTTTAATATAGTTTTAAGTACATACATTTTTAAGCAACCTTTGTGGAGAGAAAACAATAAATTTATTTATTATTATTTATCCTAATCTTATTTGGGCTTATTGGAATCGTCATGAGATGTACTTTGGCTATAAAAGATTTTCATGTTAATTGGAGGTACCTACCAAAACTAAAAAGAGTGAAATAAAATACCTTTTTTTCACAAAAAAATAAACCGACTTCTAAAGCAAAACACAAAAAAGTGCAAAAAAAACTTTCGTTTAAATTCGACCAAACAATAGGTAACAAAGACCAACTTCGGAAAAGAAAGCTATTTTTCGCTTTGAAGTGTGTGCTTTGGAAGTCGGTTTATAATTTTGTGTGTTGAGTGGGTGGGACATTATGCAGTTCGAGTTCTTCATTCACAATCAAAGCGCACTATATGCTGCCTGCCACCTAGGATGCCGTGGAAGTGACTAAGTATTGGGCCAATTAAATATAACTATCTACCAGGGACACGAAGACGAGATCGCACAGCTCATATCGAAACAAGAAAAATAATTGGATCGCTTTAATAGCTAGCACTATAAAACAAGAACTTAATAACACAGCTAAGTGAAAAATCAAATATATAAAGAATAATCTGATCCACAAAAACCGTACAATGTAACCGACACCGGTAAATAGAGCAAAATTTGACGGTTCGAATATCGCGCCCCTCTTAAAAGCTAAAATGGAGTCAAGTGATTGTTTGCGGTTACGATCCCGCAGGCAAATCTGTGTGCGTACTGTGATCCATCACCAATCGAGTAGGCCAGGAGATGATGGATAAAAAGAGGATTATGTAATTAATATTTTTGATGGACTTCATAAGGTATTCTTCAAATACCAATAAACATTTAAAATAATTTCGGTTTTGTAAATTATTTCATCACCACTGCTCTCAAAACGGTGAAGGAAAACATCGTGAGGAAACCGGCATGTCCTAGAACCAGAAATTCGAAGACATGTGACATCCACCAGCCCGCACTAGGCCCGCGTGGTGGATTACGGCCCATTCCCTCACAGAGAGGAGATATGTGTCCCAGCAGTGGGAACATTGATAGGCTGATGATGTGATGTGATGTGATGTTCCAATTCCAAACTAGGAATTATCGCCCGTATCGAATGAATTTTTTATTATTGCTAGGCTGGCGTTTAACCACTATCTCACCTGATGTTAAGCGATGATGTGGTCGAAGATGAATCATAGCTTGCCTAGATAAAATAATCAGTAATCTATTCACTCTTGACTTAAACACCTCTTGATTAGCGGTCGGTAAGCACAGACTCCGGCAGGGAATTCCACTCCTTAGCTATACGCATATTAAAAGTGTTCCTAAAACGTTTAGTGCATATGGGGGGGATGTCTACCATGAACCGATGGCGCATCGTCGTACGTCTGGTAGTCCGATGATGAAACGGGCTGGGTGGGATTAGATCATGTAATTCCATCGCACACTCCCCGAAATGTAACCGATAAAAAACCGACAAGGCAACTCTAACTTTGTACGCACAATGAAAGTTTTTTTTTTTTTTTTTTTTTCTCTTTAAAAAAACGTTGCCCCACACTAGGAATCTTCTTCCTGTACCGTGGGTGCGTTTACAAACATATAATCTCACATACACAAACACCCAGAGCCGGAACAACTATATGTAGGTCATACAAATTTTTGTTCCGTGCGGGAATCGAACCCGCGACACGCAGCGCAGCAGTCAATTGCTCAACCACTGCGCCAACCGTGCGCCCAAAACGTTTACGAAACGAAAGTATTCCCAAAACGTTTAGTGCGTATGGATGGGTTGTCCACCATGTACCGATGACGCGTCGCTGAACGTCTTTAAGTCCGATGATGAGCGTCTGAATGATGAGACTACTAACACCACATCCTGTTAAGAACGACTTGATTTCGTTAACCCAGTCTGTGTCTTCGTAAGATGGAGACTTAAACTGTGACTCAGTTACAATCAGGTCAAAAATATTAAAGCTCTGCTAATGTTTCTAATCCTTCTTTGTACATCATACAGTATTTCTTTAATTCTGTTTATATTTAACTACCTGTTGGACCACCCCACAGGACCCGTTTTCGCGATTTATAAAAATTCTATGTCACTCAGGAATAATATAGCTCTCTATTAGTGAAATATTTTTTTAAATCGGTACATTAGTTTCGTAGCCTATTCGGTACAAGCAAACAAACAAATCTTTCCGAGATGTAGATGATGTAGTGTAGTCTAGAGAGGTACTTACCAAAGACTAAACAGTCTAGTCAAAGACTATTTCATATGCATGCTATAGTCTAATTAAGCAAAATTATTCCAAGCCTAAGTATGTAATGACTATTTCAAAAAAAATATGTACCTTTATAATTTTAATGAGTGCCTAAAGCTCTATCCACACATATCAGGGCCGTGCCAGGGACGTGGACGGACCGTGCCCCGTCAGGGACTCAAAAAAATATCGTTGGGAACATTTTATATGAACTCGTTCACACACGTCCGTGCACGGGACGTGCACGGGCCAGTGACGGAGCCTCAGTGCCTGGGCCGACGCCGTGACGTGCACGGGTGTGCCGATATTTTCCCGGCACGTTGTCGACGTCGTAAATATTCTTTACTTGTACCTATAGTTTTTAAAGAAACAAAGTGAATGACAAGTGATGTCAGTATATACAACCAAAAATTTTTGAAATTAATAAGACGAAAAAAATATAATTATCTCTTAGTTTTTGTTCCCAATAGTCGATTTTTCTTAAGAAAATATGAATGACGAGTTATTAATAGAGGCAGTACGCATATATAGCGTGTTGTACGATTTATCTCACCCAATAGAATAGAATAGAATAGAAGAAGAATATAGAATATATATTCCCATATTAAAATTATGGGATGAATTTCAGATAAATTGATAACGCCATCTACTAGCAATACCGGAATCAGCATACAACGCCATGTTCATTTTTGTGAGTGCTTTGTTTCTATCATGTATCAGAGATGGCGCTGTGTTCGCAAAATGTATGAGAAAAAGTTTTTTTTTATTGTAAATTTTTTCGATGTTTTATTAATTATTATCCTATTCCAAACGAAGATAAAACCAAAAAAACTAAAATCATAAAAATTGGTCCAGCCGACTAACACGACTTTGTTTTATATATTTATATAGATTTTCAAATAAAGGTTAGTTGATCAAATACTATTTTTTTTTTTTATTAATTACCTCAAGCAGACCACTAATCTTTCCAGTAGTGTAATTGCTTTTCTCCAATGTGTGTCTTTTTTTTGTAAGCAGTTTTGTAATTTTTGTAGCAGTAGATGAAAACATGATTCGGACATTTTTAAGTAATCATGATAAGCATTTGCATTTTTTGTTAGTTTTCTGTATATTGTGTGAAATTCTCCCAGTAGCTCTCTGTCCTGCCACAACTCTGATACCCAAACACGTTTATTAACCACTTTCTGTCTGTCTTGTACCTCTTCCATTTCCTCTTCATCTAGAGCAATTGCAATCGCAATCAACTCCTCTATATTAAACAAAGACATGACTTAGGTATATTGCGTGTTGTAATTTATATTTCACTACACTACACTGAAGCTATACTCTGATTCGAAAACAAAATGGTGACCGAGGGGCACAAATGGAATATTTATTATTTTACTCTTTGACGCGGCCTGTCCACGGTCCTGTCACATCCCTGACGTGTGTGAACAGAAAGTCCCTGACGGGACTCGGGATGCACGGTCTTAGCACGGCCACGGCCCTGACACGTCCCGGGCACGCCCCTGATATGTGTGGATAGACCTTTATCCGTACGTTTCGTCCCTAATATTAAACTTCACAAGTTCACAAAGTAATGCAATGGTTTCACTTTAAACAGTTGGTTCAATCCATCATACCGCTGTCTCCTAGCCTATCCGCTGAGTAGTGCAGGGGTGGAGCCGTGCCATCCCCCCTCGCCGCAATACAACACTTTAATGTGCCGCGATTTGTTTGTGAAACATTTTACAGCACTGTACAGACAATAAGAGGGATTGACTGAGAGTTTGTAAGGTTTTTGAAGTCAAATACAGAAAAAGCTGCGTTGTTTAAAAGATTCTTAAGAGTTACCACGGCCCTGGCTAAGACTTACCGCGGCCCTACTTAAGACTTACCGTGGCCCTGCTTAAAACTTACCGCGGCCCTGGCTAAGACTTACCGCGGCCCTGCTTAATACTTACCGTGGCCCTGTTTAAGACTTACGGCGGCCCTGGCTAAGCCTTACCACAGCCCTGCTTAAGACTTACAGCGGCTCTGCTTAAGACTTACAGCGGCCCTGCTTAAGACTTACCGCGGCCCTGCTTAATACTTACCGTGGCTCTGCTTAAGACTTACGGCGGCCCTGGCTAAGACTTACCACAACCCTGCTTAAGACTTACAGCGGCCCTGCTTAAGACTTACCGCGGCCTTGACTCAAGCAACTGAAGGAACACGGGTGGGTTTTAGTCAGTAAAAGTCTGACACGCCTTCCAGCCTCACCCAGAGTAGGAGAAGTCATTGGATGATTTACCACAAAAAAAAAGGCTATGATAGAGCACGTGTATATCACTATGGAAAATCCTTGGATACCAACTTACCTGGTAGTACCCTAACCATTCCCTTATATACACACTTAATCAGCCACCAAACACACATAGCACTGGGCAAAAGCTGGGCTTTCTGTCAGTGAAATATATTTCAAATTGTACTTCTAATGATACAAAAAAAAATACCTTTATTTTGTTAGTTAGCTGTAATTATGTTCAGAAGGACTAAACAACGCTGCTGCTTACCACAAAACAAAAAAGAGGGTGGGTCTTGGACCAACATTCCATAAGAACTTAAACCCTTCTTTTCTATTGCTTGACCACAAAACAAAAAAGAGGGTGGGTCTTGGACCAACATTCCATAAGAACTTAAACCCTTCTTTTCTATTGCTTGACCTGATTTCGTCATCATTGTGTAAAAAGCAACTTGCCAGTAATTTTGACATAACTAAAAACTCTATTCTCGTTTACTCTTTTGCTCCAGTTAAACCGATTAACCCGTCATTCAATACGGTTAATATTATAAACCCTTTCTGCCGTGCGACGTGTCGTGCGTCAGGGCGTGTTTGTTTTAACTCAATTTTAGTATTGCGTTACAGAGCTTTAGGAAAAAATCCGCGTCGTTTAGTGGCGGGGGTGCTCAAAGTTTTGTCAAATAGTTCCGTATGCACTTTTAATTTTTTTTCAGGAATTAAAGTTTTCGTAAATATTAAGATATTTTGTGGATATTACCATAAATATAGCATATATATGTGTGATGGACACTACTACAATTCCAATTCCTGAAAGCCAAAACATACTGGTGACTACCAGAAAAACGCCAAGCAAGGCCTTGAAGCTCGATGAGAAATGGAGAAGCGATTCAACAGTCTAGGATTCCGAAACGAAGTAAATAAATCAGAAAAACCGGCCAAGTGCAAGTCGGACTCGCGCACGAAGGGTTCCGTAACATTATCGCAAAAAACTGCAAAAGAATCCCGTTTGTTGTATGGGAGCCCAACTTAAATATTTATTTTATTCTTTTTTAGTATTTGTTGTTATAGCGACAATAGAAATACATCATCTGTGAAAATTTCAACTGCCTAGCTATCACGGTACATGAGATACAGCCTGGTGACAAACGGATAGAAAGACAGACGGACCGCGAAGTCTTAGTAATAGGGTCCCGTTTTTACCCCTTGGGTACGGAACCCTAAAAACAGCAGATGAGTCAGAAAAGAACATTATCTCCATAATATCAAGAAGGAGTCAAATAGAACCTAGGTGGGATAACAAGCACAACTGAGGATTTAAATAATTTATTATTTATTTATATCCAAAATACTTAACCTATTTTACATTTGGTTTTATCCACACTGTTGTGTTGTAAAACCTCACAGGGCTTAACTGTGTGATGGCGAGCCGTTTATTTTAAACTAAATTACAAATTGAAATGCTGAGTTATAAATTTACTAAATAACACATAAAAAAAAACTTTTATAATTATACATTGATAAATTTTGTTGAAATATAAATTAATTGGAGAAATTTACTGTGATAGAATTTACTGTTTACGCTGGTTGCGGGACGCACGGGACCGGTCAATGTGGCAACGCTTGGGGGAGGCCTATGTCCAGCAGTGGACGTCTTTCGGCTGATATGATGATGATGATGACTGTGTTAGAAATCGTTATAATTTGTACTGTGTTTTAAACGTTTTAATTAGGTCCAATAAGCACTTAGGTGTGTATCTAAATTAAGTTCTGTAGGTGCTAAAGTTTGAGATACACTGTAAGACATCAGTGAGGAACGACTATTAAGTAATAGTTGTGCGCCGGATGCGACTTGTAAATATTGCCGCGCAGCAAGACAGCGCATCTGTGGAGACGTCTTTATATTGTTGGCGATTGTAGATTTTTTAATGGATTGTTTTGTTATTTTTTTGCAGTTTTGTCTACGCTGTTTGTCAAGTTCGTTAAGGAGAGAATTTACGAGCTTTCCTAAAAAACCAGCGAAGTGCGAGTCGGACTCGCGCACGAAAGTTTCCGTACCATTATCGCAAAAAACGGCAAAAAAAACAATCTTGTTGTATGGGAGCCCCACTTAAAAAAACATTTAATTCTGTTTTTAGTATTTGTTAGTGTGTAGTGTTTGTTTAGTATTTCAACTGTCTAGCTATCACGGTTCATGAGATACAGCCTGGTGACAGACAGACAGACAGACAGACGGACCGCGGAGTCTTAATAATAGGGTCCCGTTTTTACCCTTTGGGTACGGAACCCTAAAAATGCTTTTATGATGCTGTTCAAAATTGGCAAAAACAACTTCATTTCAGGACCTACCTAAAAGTCATCAGTCACTGATCTTTTCATCTAATTTAACTTAGTACTAACTAAGCCTTGTATAAACTATTTAAGAGTACATCCATGAAACAAGGTTTTTTTGTGTATGGGCAAAATCTCTACTTTCAATCAATACTAATATTCGAAGCGACTCCACATCTTTATGCTTCCGCTTTAAAAGCGCCAATAAATTAATTAGAACTACGTTAAAGACGTCAATAGCTTGTTTCATATATTCTATACGCCATACATCATCTACCACATCACATCTCCCTAGTTAAGCAATAATCACCTTTATTGCCCATCAAAATTGTCTTCACATTAGAAAATTTAGCACACAACTTTACGCCTTATACTAAAAATTAAAGTAAACAAAATACAGTTATTTTCGTAGTTTTTTAATTATAAATGGGGCCCATTGAGGACGTTGCGTTCAATGAGTTTGAGAAAAATAATTAAAAATAGTGTTAATGGGCGTACGGGGCTATTTTATGGGAGACTAGTTTGTGCCGGCGGCTCCGCCTGCGTAAAAGTTGGAAATTATAACATAGTAGTACTCCTCCCGAGATAAAATTACTCCATTCGGTTGAGATTAAAACATTGATTTCGAGTATTACGCAAATAGGGTTCCGGTTATGAACCCTATTAGTTTGCCAGATTTTATCAAAATCTATTCAGTAGTTTTTTTCATAATTGAGTAACAACAAACACACATACTTTCAGACTTATAATATTAGTAAGATTAGACGGAGGAAGTGTCTTCCCGGCCTTTTTATCTGGAGTTTTTACGAGAAAAGAGGTTTTATATCCATAATTATGTGTTTTTTTTTTAATGCGCGTAAAGGAGAACGGATAATTTAATGAAGTGCGCGTGTATAGTCTAGCAGGGTTGCCAGATGACCGGGATGTTGATGTCACGATGTTTTGTCGAGGTAGCGAGGTAATTATAACTTTGGGTTATTTTGAGAACATATAGAGGCGCTTTTCTGAGGAGGTGGAGAATTTATGATGTCTTTCTACTAACCAAATTCACCATGAAAGTTTTCCCACACTATCTACACACTGTTGGGCTTTTTTACCATGAACAAGAAGCATTCAGTTACTTTTGACCATCCCTTCAATTGAATTATTTGCAGTTGATATTAGAAGAGCTCGTGGCTAAATAATGACAGCCGCACTGGTCGATCATCAAGGTTAAGCAACGCTTGACGAGGTCGGTCCTTGGATAGGTGACCATTTCAACATACCGAGTTTCCTCCGTGGCTCGGAAAGCACGGGTTCCGGCTGTCATTTGAAGATCTTTGACAGTCGTTACGGGTAGTCAGAAGCTTGAGATCTGGTACCAGTTTTGCCAAGGGGACCGTGTTACCCAGTTACTGGGTTGTGGAGGTCAGATAGGCAGTCGTTCCATGTAAAACACTGGTACTCAGCTGAATCCAGTAAGACTGGAAGCCGACCCCAATATAGTTGGGAAAAAGGCTACGCAGATTGATATTTGTCAAATTTGGGACACTGGGACTACACGTCCGTGTCTGTGATTCGTGTCCATGATTTGAGTTCCAAGTTCAAAATGTTCTGAATTATGACAGATTATGACTCAGTCTACTTAGAGATACGATTATGACAGTTTGTGACACAGACTACTTAGAGATACGATTATGACAGTTTGTGACACAGACTACTTAGAGATACGATTATGACAGTTTGTGACACAGACTACTTAGAGATACGATTATGACAGTTTGTGACAGAGACTACTTAGAGATATGATTATGACAGTTTGTGACACAGACTACTAAGAGATACGATTATGACAATTTGTGACACAGACTACTTAGAGATACGATTATGACAGTTTGTGACACAGACTACTTAGAGATACGATTATGACAGTTTGTGACACAGACTACTTAGAGATACGATTATGACAGTTTGTGACAGAGACTACTTAGAATTACGATTATGACAGTTTGTGACAGACTACTTAGAGATACGATTATGACAGTTTGTGACAGACTACTTAGAGATACGATTATGACAGTTTGTGACACAGACTACTTAGAGATACGATTATGATGGATAGAGTTCAGATTTAGTGCGTAAGCTTCCCTCCAAGAAGTACTACGGCTACTTCGGAAAAGAAATTTCACGGACACGGATCGCAAGTAGTGCGTAACCGTTACCGCCCTAAGCAGGCAATTTCTTTCTTGGTCTAGATTACCTACGCCGTTCATAGACGTATGATCTTTGATCCATGGGCAGACAAATCTCGTTTACTTTTAAATCTTAAGCTGCTGACAGCCCTCAATGAACAATAGAGGTTAATGAGGTATTCACACTCGTTAACATAAAACTGCACGATCCGCTGTAATTACTGAAGACTACACTAGCTGCCTACTTACTTACAAAGAGTTGAACACTCCTGCGCAGTTCTAACACAATTTGATGCTGGTTGGCGATTACGTAAGATGCTTTTTTTAAAAAGAGAATGATGTGAAACTCTTTGGTTTTTTTATTCTTTTTTTTCTAGAGTGCTAACCTGAGATGAAACAGTGCTTTGAAATAAAATCTTTTTGTATATATTATCTAAGTTACTATATAATCTACAGAGGTTTTTTTAAAGTGGAAAACTCCTTTGTACATGATAGGAAATCTTGGTTTTGTTGATTGAAGTGATGGGTTTTTTAATAATTTATTATTTTTGCTTGGATTATTTATTACCAGCTTCTGCCAGCGGCTTTGCCCACGTGAAAAGTGTGTTCTTATCCCAAGGACATTATACCATTACCTTTATAATTTAACATTACAGAATCAGAAACTGAAGACACTAATAACATTTCAGCACATATTGAAAAATTTGTTTTCAAACAGCGACGCCAATTTTCCACCATCTTAATTCAAATGAAGTAAGTAGGCTCCAACACCACTCATGTTAAACATAAATCTTTTCGACTCCCATAGCAATCCAAACTCTCCATTTCCATAAAAAAAAACCTCATTCACAAATTGGCAATAGGAAGACCACCAAGAGTACTCTTGAAACGCATTACTGCCATCGAATGGTAAAAGAGCATATATTCTTCAGAAAAAATATGTACATGCGACTTTTTTGTCGCAGGGTCGATTAGTCGGTACGCTTGAAGTGACCGCGCCGGTGGTCGGTGACTACGTGGCGACGCCTGTCGTGACGCGATGTCGCTCGTCTAGACATGAAGAGAACTCGAATGGTTGTGGGAAAGTTAAAAGAGAGTGAGATTTTGAGGACAATTTGATGAGATTGGTTTAAAATAGTTTTCATTGGTGGTGTAGGTACGTGAATGGATATTTAAAATATTGTTCTTCTCTCTTATGAGCATGAATGATCAGACGATAGACCATAATTTAGATATTTTTTTTTTAATCAATGTGCCTTTTTTATGGAAAAATTAAACCAATCATGAAGGTTCATGCAAATTACTTGAAACTAACTTTTAGACAGAGTTCGCCAAACAATAAATAATAAATGGGTGCTAATTAAACAGGCTTCTTTTTAATATCATTATTCGCCCCCAAAAATGTATGTTGCCTTCTAAATTACTAAGTCAGCCACAATTAACGAGCATCTAAATAATACTATGTTAGCCACTAGTTATCTTCTATGTAAACCACTCTAAATACAACTCAGCATGATGGTTATTTTTTAGCATCAAAATTTTTAACATGCATTCTAACAGTAAATTTCTAAAATACTATGGGAAATTATAAGTCTAGCCACAAAATTATTTATTGGACACGTGATTAAACTTCTAATTTTATAACTAAGCAACGGGAAAATGACATAGCCTCTAATAAACTAATTCGTCTTTTTTGCAACGCCAACTAAATATTCTACAGAAAGCGTCAAGTAAAGATCATACATTGCCACGTAATTTACTAACTCGGCCACGGATTTTATATCTTGTCACCATTTTACGTTTTACAGCTTCAACGCAATATCCTCAAAAAAATATAATTCAAGCTTCTATCGAAGAAAGAAAGAAAGCATAATTTATTATAACTTAGCATGTAAAACAATACATCATATTCTTTTATCGTGAAAATAGCCACTGCATGATTTGGCGCGAGTACGCGAGACGACAGCGACCGGCCATTTGCACCAATCAGAGAGCGCCATTCGATTCATGTGACGACGAGTTGAGTTGATCACATGTAATTGTTTATTGTCGTTCGTGCGTTCGTATTGCAATTGTTTTCGCTGTAATTAAATTAAAGTTGTCGATGAGTAATAATTAGTTATGACGTTTAAAAGTGAAAATGAAGTACCACTGTACTGTTCTGACGAGGAATTTTAAATAATATATTATATTTAAAATAATAAATGACGGTCAATGAATAAGTCCAAGAGCGAGCGTAGCGAGCTCGGGAGCTTAGGGCACCCCGACACGGACAGGTTAGGTTCGAAGGAGATGACGGGAGCTGAAGTGAGCGAGCAAAGCGAGCGAACTCAGCTCCCGTCATCTCCTTCGTGTTAGGTTACTTTAAACCCTGCATACAGAAATAGGAGCCCCGCGCAGCGGGGCTCCGTCGACTCTGTCGCATAAATACTAATCCAACTTGCACCTATTCTATATTAAAACCAAAAAATAAAGTCTTTTATTTTGTCTCTCCTCAATAGCTTCTGGTAATATTAGTGGCCAATATACTATTTGATGAAATGTTTTTGCAATTTTTTTACGATCAATTAATATGGGATGAGTTACATTTTAAACGTACTGAGTTAAAAAATTAGAAGCTAAATAAATATATTTTTTGATGTCATTTAATAGTATTTTAGAAATTTACTGTTAGAATGCATGTTAAAAATTTTGATGCTAAAAAATAACCATCATGCTGAGTTGTATTTAGAGTGGTTTACATAGAAGATAACTAGTGGCTAACATAGTATTATTTAGATGCTCGTTAATTGTGGCTGACTTAGTAATTTAGAAGGCAACATACATTTTTGGGGGCGAATAATGATATTAAAAAGAAGCCTGTTTAATTAGCACCCAAATACTATTAAATGACATCAAAAAATATATTTATTTAGCTTCTAATTTTTTAACTCAGTACGTTTAAAATGTAACTTACGTGTAAAATTTTTAACATGCATTCTAACAGTAAATTTCTAAAATACTATTAAATGACATCAAAAAATATATTTATTTAGCTTCTAATTTTTTAACTCAGTACGTTTAAAATGTAACTCATCCCATATTAATTGATCGTAAAAAAATTGCAAAAACATTTCATCAAATAGTATATTGGCCACTAATATTACCAGAAGCTATTGAGGAGAGACAAAATAAAAGACTATATTTTTTGGTTTTAATATAGAATAGGTGCAAGTTGGATTAGTATTTATGCGACAGAGTCGACGGAGCCCCGCTGCGCGGGGCTCCTATTTCTGTATGCAGGGTTTAAAGTAACCTAACACGAAGGAGATGACGGGAGCTGAGTTCGCTCGCTTTGCTCGCTTACTTCAGCTCCCGTCATCTCCTTCGAACCTAACCTGTCCGTGTCGGGGTGCCCTAAGCTCCCGAGCTCGCTACGCTCGCTCTTGGACTTATTCATTGACCGTCATTTATTATTTTAAATATAATCAACTCGTCGAATCGAGATGTGATCAACTCAACTCGTCGTCACATGAATCGAATGGCGCTCTCTGATTGGTGCAAATGGCCGGTCGCTGTCGTCTCGCGTACTCGCGCCAAATCATGCAGTGGCTATTTTCACGATAAAAGAATATGATGTATTGTTTTACATGCTAAGTTATAATAAATTATGCTTTCTTTCTTTCTTCGATAGAAGCTTGAATTATATTTTTTTGAGGATATTGCGTTGAAGCTGTAAAACGTAAAATGGTGACAAGATATAAAATCCGTGGCCGAGTTAGTAAATTACGTGGCAATGTATAAATAAGAAGGACAAGTCACAATAATTGATGATCTTTACTTGACGCTTTCTGTAGAATATTTAGTTGGCGTTGCAAAAAAGACGAATTAGTTTATTAGAGGCTATGTCATTTTCCCGTTGCTTAGTTATAAAATTAGAAGTTTAATCACGTGTCCAATAAATAATTTTGTGGCTAGACTTATTATTTCCCATAATAAATTAAACAGAGAGCAGTAGTGGCCCAGTGGTAACGAGCGAGTTAAAAGTTGTAGGTCGTGGGTTCGAACCCAGTCAGGTCTTTACTTTGTGTAAATTATTTAATCACCACTGCTCACAAAACGGTGAAGTAAAACATTGTGAGGAAACCGGCATGTCCTAGAACCAAAAATTCGAAGACATGTGACATCCACCAACCCGCACTGGGCCCGCGTGTTGGATTATGGCCCATTCCCTCTCACAGAGAGGAGGCCTGTGTCCCAGCAGTGGGAGCATTAAAAGGCTGATGATGATGATGAAATAAAAAGATAGCAGGCCTTGTTTATGAAGACAGACATTTTAATGTCACTACTCACAAAATAAAACAATATGTATTTTTCTAATCCTCCGTTATTCTTTTCTGATTAAGTTTGTTACGGGATCCAAGACTCAATTAATATCGGAGAATGAATATTGACTCTAAGAATCAATATTCATTCTCTGGAACTTCGTCGAGCTTCATTGCCTCAGCGCTTTTCTGGTGGTCGCCACTGTTGATTTTGGCTTTCAGGAGTTGTAGTGGTTTGGGAATAGTGCGGTGGGATTGTACAAAGAAAAAAAAAAAAACAATACACAAGGAAGTAATCTCGAATCACTTTCTTCTCACTCCATTCAAAAGTTCATAGTAGGGGGTCGTCGACTAAAGCACACTTGCGTCAATGTGGTGCGATTTTTTTGACGTCGCGACAAGTCGGTCGTCTGTTTTGCCTGCCGTTAAGTGGCGTGGCGAAACTTCACTAATTTGCTTTTTGCACGACCCTTTTTTTGTTTAAAGGGTTGCCGAAGTTAAAGGTTAAAACCTTTTAAATTGTCATAAAGGAGGGTAGGGGTAAGGTCGAATAATTTTGTAGAAAAACTATTTTAAAAATCAAAGAATGTTTTATTTTTAATGGTATATTAAGTATCCTATTTACGATCCCAACATTATCGTGTCAAATGGCATAATTTGGTTATGCAGCATCAGAAGCATACATAATATATTTTTTCATGTCATCTATTTTCTAAAAATAGACTTGTTAAAAGCATCAAGTCAATTTTTGGATAATAATTTCTAAATCTCGTAATAAGGGCACCATTATAAAATAGTAGAAATAGCATGACTCAAATGTACATTTTATATTGTATACTGGACCCATCCGTTTCTTCCGTGTTCGAGACACTCTTTTTAATTATATAGGTACTAGTTTCTACCAGCGGCTTCACCCATATTTCCGGGATAAAAAGTATTCTATGTGCTATTCCAGACTATAATCTATCTCTGTGCCTAATTTCATCCAGATCCGTTCAGTAGTTTTTGCGTAAAATAACAAACATACAAACACACACACACTGACAAACCTTCGCCTTTATAATATTATAGCTTCTGCCAGCGGCTTCACCCGCGTGAATATCGAAAATTATCTTGAGGGAACATATTCTCGGCATAAAAAGTATCCTATGTGCTATTCTAGACTATAATCTAGCTCTGTACCAAATTTCATCCAGATCCGTCAAGCCGTTTGAGCGTGAAGTAGTAACAAACATACAAACACACACTCACAAACTATCGCCTTTATAATAACATTGTTAGGACATGTAATATCGGAAGTATTTCAATTCCGATATTGATTTCCGATATTAGATCTCAATATCGGAATTCCGATACCAATATCGGAATTGCGCACTTTCGTTAAAATTTGTAATTTTTTTTTGTTTATTGCCCAAATTCAGTATAAAGTTGAATTGAGTACAATCAAAAAACACGTTTATGCCGCGACATAATAGAATTTTAAATTGCGTCTCTCTCTAATCACCAGTGATTGTGGAATCGGGCGCTTATTTACCTAAACTGCACATTTGTTCCCAAGAAACAATATAAGTTATGTCTCTCTGAAAAAAGATAATGCAAAAATATCCAGAAAATAAATGTTTATCGATCAATCTGAAAGTAGTCCCGATAAGTGTAGTGAGTAATAATGATTTATAAATCCAGTAAAAATATCGGTTAATATAGCGACGCCTCCTGGGGGTGGCTTATGTTCAGCAGTGGACGTCTTTTGGCTAAAATTATGATGATGATGAGAGACAATATAATCAAGTAGTGGAAGTTGACTTATCCAACAGATTAGTGATCGGATAGACTAATTTGTTGTAATCAATACAAGCAGAAGGCAGAAAAATATTAAGTTTTAATTTTATTAAGGTTTCCGAGCAACTAACAAATTATTTGAAATTAAGTTTAGCAAGGATAGGCACTCGTTCCGAAACAGTTCTCTCAAATGTATGAAAAACTATCTTAGCATGCATCATCATCATCATCGTCATCGTCATTTCATCCGAAAGATGTCCACTGCTGAACATAAGCCTCCCCCAAATGTCGTCACATTGGCCGATCCTGGGCGTCTCAAATGTGGATACCTTACGGGTATACACAGGACAAATGCCCGCAGCTAAATCCATAATTAATAAAAATATCATTGTTACAACGGATTTTATGAATCTGTATTTATTTACTTGTACTCTTAAAGGTAACATTTTGCAATCTCAGGACTGTTACCCCGGGATTCATGAAGGCATAAATGTTTTTTTCATGAAGTGAAGTTTAAGTAAATAAAAGCCCGATTAGTAAACAGAACATCCGACCACTGCTAATCACCGTAGTCAACGGGTTTAAACACGCTTTCTCGCTCGACGCTTCACAAGGAGCTAATATAAAGGTTTTTACTGATTCCGAGATTCCGATATTGGATCACTCAGTATCGGAATTGAAATATTGGTGATTTCGTTCCGAGATTCCGATATTACGAGATGCCGAGATTCCGATATTCATGCCCTAAACATAGTGTGATAAACTTACTGAAAAACAGACATAAAAATCCCATTCTTTTATTTGCCCACTCACACATTATCACCAACAAATTAATTCCCTTCATATGCTGTTAACAATCGCACCAAGCAACTCTCATCATAATTGCAATTCACAACAGGACAACAACTGCAACATTTGATGGCCGGCGTTACGATCGTTCCCATCGCGATGTTTACACGATCACGCACATTTGGTATCAATATACTTGATGTGGTTCTCATGTTGATGAGTTTCATCTGTATGACGAGTGAGTCATGGGATGTGATTGACCATTGGTATCTATTGGCCTTTGACTGACAATCACTCTTGTCAAGAAAAACCCAGCAACTAGCGTGTGGAGATCAAGGCTTTGGCTATTAGGTTTAGCTCCTTCTGCGCATGCGGCTTCCCTGGTAACTCTTAAACGGCACAAATATGTGGATGTCTCTAACTATTCTAAATCAATTTTTTTTATTTTTTTCCTTCTTTTAATTAGACTTTTTACAATGATTTCAATACTCTTTATAGCCCTTTGCTAAGAATAGTTACAGCACTGATAACAACATTTGTACCACATGTTAAATATATATTTTAATTATTTATTTTTGTATAGATTCTTTTACCGATTGTTTTGTGAATGTGTGAACATTGTAGGCCTTCTAGATTTCTAGAAGCTTGTTATCATTTGTTAACTCTTTATCTCGTTTATACATTTCTTTTTTCTTACTTCTTATTGTCGGGCCTACGTTGTTCCCCCATATCTAAGCACTAATGCTGTAACATGGAAATATTGTAAAATCAAACCAATTTTAAAGAGTAGCCGTGGAGTTTCTTGCCGGTTCTTCTCCATAGGATACGACCAAGCCGAACCGTGCACCTTTTGTCGACGTTTTATAAGTGCCCATGTAGGCCTATGCGAACTAAAAAACATTTGATTTTGATTTGTTTTGAAGGCTCTTGAGGCGTCGCTCCAAGTAAAAATATTGAAAGAAAGAAATAAGACTAGTTTATTTGGCACACAGATACACACAATGTAGGTAAAAATAAAAGGGAACTTAATTTTAAAACAATTACATACATAGTGTTCTGTAAAACCGCGGCTGCGCCAAAAAGGTCCAGTTCAGTAAAATGCCAGACAACTGGGAACTGGGGATTGGTATTTACCTATAGAACAGTGGTGGTCCAGTGGTAGCGGCCGTGAATTACAAGTTGTAGGTCGTGAATTCGAACCCAGGTAGGCGCTTTACTTTGTGTTAATTATTTCATCACCACAGCTCTCAAAACGGTGAAGAAAAACATCGTGAGGAAACCGACATGTCCTAGAACCAAAAATTCGAAGACATATGACATTACCCGCACTGAGCCCGCGTGGTGGATTACGGCCCATTCCCTCTCACAGAGAGGAGGCCTGTGTCCCAGCAGTGGGAAATGATGATGATCTATAGGCCGATCACTTAACTGAGACCGTTCCTAAGGCAGCAAGAGAGATGTTGATACCCATTAGTGAACTATCGACTGACAGGTCACTTAACAGACGGTTAAACTAAGTTCAGCTATGTACTTTAATGCCGCATGAAGTTTTAATAAATAAATAAATAGACCCCTGAAAATAAATAAATGAAAAGATTGCTTTTGCATTGCCCTGTGCAATAAGACCGCCCATTGTACACTTGGTTTTATGTTATTTTGTCCTGTATATATATTTTTGTGGTGTACAATAAAGAATATAATAAATAGTAAATAAATACAACCCTGCCGTACCGCGCAGCTACTTTTGAATGGTCTCAGTTAGACTTTTGGGAACAGCAAGGCAGATATGTATTTTGGCTGATTGTCTACTGTCCAAAAGTAGTGCATTAAAATTGATACCGTTCACAAGTGACGAATGACGAATATAGATTAAATGTACTTACACCAAGCGCCGGCGCAAGAGTAGCAGTTGTTTCTAGCTAAGTTCCTTGCACCGACTTCATTTGCTTGAGTTATAAAATCATAGACAACTATGAAAAATAGAACAGAATCCATACCTAATGAACGCTAGTGTAAAATATATCAAGCCGTCGCCGTTGGACTCTACCTAGCGTTAGCTAACTTACGTATCTTGTTCGACTTCTCAAAGAAAGTCGGTCTTCATGAGAATGTTATCTCTATCTTATATAGTATAGTCCAGGGATGGTGAACATTATTAGAAAACGTGCCATTTTTTTTATGTGACAGTGAAGTGCCACCAAAGAATTTTGACTTTTTTTTAATTGACAAAATTAAACTCTAAATGCTATCAATTAATCAATTATTTATTTGCAACCAGAAATTCTTACAGCAATCCTAATATTTATTTACAGTTTTATGTTGTATTTAAATAAAAGTGGGAGTTAGTGTCATTTCTGCTGTTGCAAATTACCTAGATTCTAAATAACCTCATTTTAGCGTGGCCAAAATATGTTGTCGTGTGCCACCATAGACACGCGTGCCATAGGTTCACCATCCCTGGTATAGTCTCTGTCTTATAGCCTTATTCCAATACCAAAGACAGCTGTAGCTAAATTTTTGTCTATCATTAAAATATTGACAACACAAGTTTTAAGAACCCGTTCGTAGCACCGTAGCAATTCTCGTAGCAAGCGTAGACCCTTCGTAGCACTTTTTCACCGCTATCTTTAAACAATTTTTTTTACCCCACCCTTTCTATCTTATTATAAACACCGAAAATAGGTGTATTATTTAGTTTTATTGTAAGTAATTAGTAGATATTTGTGTTAGCAGGAGTGTAGACGTATTTGTTTACGACGACACATCCGGCGCGCGCACGTGCATGTAACTCGAGACTCTGCTGCCGAGTGCGACTGTTAATGCAAAGTGCGAGTAGTGATGTTCTGAGGTGTACTGGGGTACCGATAAAAATGGACCTAGTTCTGGGGCATGAATAACAATTATGGACTATAAAAGACACATACCTATACTCCATTTGCGATAACATTAGACGTATAAATTAGCTCATTTTACAGCCTGTTTAACTGATTTTAAATTCTATTGCGTTGGTGATACGACAAATGGTAGCTGTAGTAAACAGTTGGTTTTGGTAACAGGTTTATGTTTTTTATGTCATCTTTATGTTAACGGGATAGAACTTAAAATCGGTTGAACGGACTGTAAAAAGATTTGGAAACATGTCTAATGTTATTTCAAATGGAGTTAGTTTTATTTTCGGTTTATTGCCAGAGTTAAAAAACGCGAGTGATCGGAAAAACGGACCTCATCTAGTTTATTATTAAAGTTTCTTGAGATTGAATTCGAAAAGAAAGAAATAAGAAAATACGTTAATTTTCCTTTTTTTGCTTATGTAACAGTCCAAATAAGTTGATAGGTTTGCTCCGTTAACAAATTATGCTTAGGTCAAGTGAGTAACGTTGTTAGCTTTAAAATTCTATTCTATTTTTTATAATAAATATTTATTAGGAATACGTAGATTCACTACAAAACTAACATGTTACATTATAATCATGTTATTTCTTAACAATCTTACGCAAATAAAATTCATCGTAATTATTTGCACATCGACATCGTTTATCGATAACACATCGTCCCATCACTATTCAGTATTGAGAGGATGAGCGGTAATGCACTGTTTACAGTGTAGTGCATCGACAATCAGTTAATAGCATTCAGTACATCAGTGTTTCTCGGGAATAGTCCACAAAACGAAGTATGTAGCTGGACGGTAGGAAACACGGAGTTCGTTTTGACAGGAATGTTTAAAAAAAGAAAGGTTTAATACACGAGACTATGTATTCATTAGTAATATCACAGATAATATAATACTAGCATACCGTGCCGACGTAACTAGCGTTTTTCATCTGATTATACTGATTATTTTTTGTAAATCGATCGGGTTCGGTTCAGTTCCACGGCGATAGATAGAACACCATCTATATATATGATGATGGATGTTTGTTACTCTTTCACGCAAAAACTACTGAAATATTTTTTATGAAACTTTACAGAAATATAGCTTATACATCAGAATAACACATATAGGGAATTTATAAAGATATAGGGAGAAGTACTAATACCATACAGGCGGGGCCACGGGTGGCAGCTAGTCTATTATCACATCACATCACATCACATCATCAGCCTATTAATGTTCCCACTGCTGGGACAAAGGCCTCCTCGTGGGTATTATGAATTATTGTTGTATTTAATTACAACGGGCCAAATGGGAGTCTAACCCCGAGTTTCTCAGCTTAAAATTATAGCAGAATTAGTGTGACACATACGCGTTATCTGCTGTGATTAGTTGAATTAATTTTCAACAGCCAATCACAGCAGATAACTAGTGCTTGACAATTTGTCACACTAATTCTACTCAAATTTGGTCCGACCAAATATGGCTACCATAAGCTCTTAGAGTAAGGTTATTTTGAGGTTAAGTGATAGATGTGTATGACTTGTATACATCTGTCCCTTACGCACACTCTAAGAGCTTATGGTAACCATATTTGGTCGAACAAAATTTGAGTAAAGTCGACAAAGAAGAAGACTATACCTACATTATCTTACTTCTTACTAATATTATAAAAGTGTAAGTTTGGATGGATTTATGTTTGTTACTCAATCACATCAGAACTGCTGAATTCATCTGGATAAAATTACGCACAGAGATAGATTATAGTCTGGAGTAGCGCATAGGCATTTTTTATCCCGGTATAATGTTCCCTTGGGATAAGAAAACACTTTTCACGCGGTCGCAGCCGCTGGCGGAAGCTAGTTGGTAAATAAATGGCTCTGAAATATACCGTCCGTCAATCAACGGTGCCCGACAGTATCGAAGTTTATTATTACAAAGCTACTTATTCTCATCTCAACATCTACCTAGGTAGATGTTGAGAATAAGTAGCTTTGCCCCCAATATAGTTGGGAAAAGGCTAGCCTTTTGCTTCCTTTTTTTTTGTTTTCCTTTTTTTTTTTGGGGTCGGCTTCCAGTCTTACCGGATTCAGCTACCAGTGTTTTACATGGAGCGACTGCCTATCTGACCTCCACAACCCAGTAACTGGGTAACACGGTACCTCTTGGCAAGACTGGTGTCAGATCTCAAGCTTCTGACTACCCGTAAAGACTGTCAAAGATCTTTAAATGACAGCCGGGACCAACGGCTTAAGGTCTATCCACACGTATCAGGGGCGTGCCCGTGACGTGACAGGGCCGGGTCCCGTCAGGGGCTCAAAAAAATATCGGTAGCCTCTGACGGGGCACGGTCTGTCCACGTCCCGTGCACGTCCCGGGCACGGCCCTGATATGTGTGGATAGACCTTTAACGTGCTTGCCGAGGCACGGAGGAAACTCGGTATGTTGAAATGGTCATCCATCCACGGATCGACCTCGTCAAGCGTTGCTTGACTTTGATGATCGACCCGTGCGGCTGTTATTATTTAGCCACGAGCTCCTCTTACATTACAAAGCCACTTATTCTATTCAAATAAAACTTAAGAATCTTCTCTTCGAAAACCTGCATCTAATTTACAATTCCACTTTAGTAATAAGTATGATTTGCCCCTATTCATCCACCTCAGGGTAAGCGCGGGTGAATCGTCACTCATCGGCGGCAGTCTTAGGAGATTCTTCGTCCGGAAGCCGGAGCTTGGCATTTTCATAATGTCTGCGCGGCCCGTGTCTCCCCCCGTTCTAGCATAGTATTCATATGATAATTTTATTTGAAGAACATTTGTTAGTTGGTATGGCGACGGCTTTTGTATTTTGCTTGAGAATATTCTTTGCACATACCTACGTGAAAGTTGACTTTTCATTTTGTGGAAAGCTTTTAATTCTTCAAAAGCTCTACGCAAAGTTAAAACCGTTTTTTTTGATGTAATAATTTACATTACGTCATTTTCAACGATGTAGAGAGGCTAATTTCACATTATTAGTATGTAAGTATTTTAAGAAGCTTTTTTAATAAAACTTAACTTGTATTTATTAAAAGTTTATTAAAAAAAATCTAGAGCTAAACTTCTTTCTTACCCGACTACAGCAAAGCCAAACGGGAGGGTTATGATTTTAGAAGTCTTTGTATGCAGGTATGTATGACGAGTGTATTTACGTAGATATGATTCACCACAGCCCCTAAACTACAGAGCTGATTTTGATGAATAGTGTCAATCGATTCGTTATTACAAAATCCTTTCCACAATGAACAAAACTTTTTCCATTTCCAAAATCTTACCATTTCCACCTTAAACTTTAAAAGCCTCCTCCACACAAACCCATCTTGCCTCAAGTAGGTATTCAAGCAATTTGTCGCGCGGTGATTTCCCGCGCATTCTTCACTCTCGCCGGCAGTTCGAGCACCATCTTGGAAAATTACTGGCCTTCGACGACTCTCGGCAAAAGTTTGAGAGCTGACGAGTTCTAAATTTAAAAGTTGAAAATTGATGTGCTTTAGTTGGTAGTTATTTTGAATTGATATATGTTAAGATTGGTATTAAATGGAACGCTTTTAAAAAAAGATTTAATTCGGTAAAAAAATGACAGGGTTATGAAAGGAAAATGTACCGTAAAATGGGGTGAATAGAACAGGGGTGAATGGGAACAAAACTTTGAAGGGAATTTTCACGTTATTTAATAATTATTAGCAGCTTTTTAGTAGGTACTCCAATATATTAAATAATCTTCTATACTATATAATCTATACTAATATTATAAAGAGGAAAGATTTTTTTGTTTGTACCGAATAGGCTGCGAAACTACTGGACCGATTTGAAAAATTCTTTCACCAATAGAAAGCTACATTATTCCTGAGTGACATAGGCTATTTTTTATCCCGAAAACGGGTCCTGTGGGGTGGTCCACGGGAGCGAAGCCGAGGAACAGCTAGTTATTTATAAAACACGATGCTCTGTTTGAAACCACAAAGTGGTATTAAAGTTAAAATCCTAATCAAAGTTTTGTTTCCGTTCACCCCTGAGTTCGTATTAACCCCGTCATCATCCGTTCATTCATTCATTCGTCCGTTCATTCCGTTTTACCGTTACCTATATTAGTAAGGACATCCAAGTTACTCTGTTAAGAATATCTTCTATAGATCTTCTTAAATTGTTCACTATCCTTTAACTTCTAGACCAATTAGTACGAGGTAGGTACACTGACCGTATATAGTCCGATGGATCCACTTTACTTACGTACTTTCACGTTATGATTTAAACTAGAAATACGAAGGGTAAGGAAATGTCATACTTCCTAATCACAAGTTAGGGTTTTGAGTGGAGTCACTTAACGAAGATGGTAAGGTTGAGGTTGCAATTATGTGTCTAGGAATTGGGCGAATTTCATGGTATTTAGCTTAGCTTTTATTAAAGTCCAAAATGTACCTTCGTATCTTTGGTAGGTATGCGTATGAACTATTTAGACAGAACTAGAGAGATATCTCATAAATGGTACATTAAAAGTGGAAACTCTGGTTATTAGTATATTTTTAACTTTCTTCAATGACAAAGCTTAAACGTGAATTGTGATAAGAAAGTTTTATCAAGCAGCTTTGTATGTGTTTGGGTGTCAAGGGTAATGTTATATTCAGAAAAACCACAAAATAAGTCGCCATCATCTTTATTGCACCTTGATTAAGATTAATTCCTACTTTTGTACTATATACAAACGTGCCAATGCATTAACTATTAAAATATTTATCCAACCTTAAAAATATTTACAACAGATAAGACTAAACAGTAACAATTCTACTAACTACGTGCTTTGGCTAACATTACTCCATCTTTGGTTTTCTTTATTGCCAGATTAAAATATTAAGTACATTTTCAATAAAATTACATCAATCATAATCATAACTTTTAAAATCAATTTTAAATAAAAGCGAAACTTTTTCTTATTTTGCATCGAACTGTATTTTTTTTAAGTAAAAAAAATAAGTTACCGAGTATAGATTCTAAATTCAAATAGGAAAGTTCGCTTTGACATGATTCTGGGTGTTACTTACTTCAAAAACATTTTAAACATAGAACGATCACTTTGGAGGTCTACATTCGATTACTACAAAATTGCTATCCAACCTCTTTACTCAAATAAATCCTAGAAAACATCTAATTTTCAATTTCAATATTACTGGCCATACTTTCGTTACTGTTTTCATTTAAGTCGATATGAGTTTTTGGTTTGGTATCTGTCTTTTCTTTATCTTTTTCTTCGGAAAACTCTTTACTATCTGTCCGTTCAACTTGATTTCTGTCTACGTCACAAGGAACTGGCATTCCAAAACCTGAATGACCTGGGTAGTACATATAAGGTAGAGGCAGATTGGGGTAATTAACACCCAAGTGTGGGCCGTATAAAGATTGTAATACTGCTTGATTGTAAGATTCTTGTAATAAAGCTTTATATTCAGGGTTCTTCGCGAAATCGACACCATAGACGCCAGCAAAATGCTTCAAAATCGGCGAACTTTCTAGTAGGTTCGGTGGCGTAAACAGGGGATTTAACGACTTCCCTAGCATCGGGTTCTGGTAGGACTTCAAGTCTGGTATACTCGGCTGACCATTATTATTCACCAGAACTTTGACAGCAACTTTTCTGGCATGGTTCGCGGCAGCCGCTGCGGCCGCAAGCATGCCATTCTCTTGCATCTGCAGTTGCTTTCTCTTGGTCTTGTACCGTCTATTCTGGAACCAGATTTTCACTTGGGTCTCTGTTAGTTTCAAACTCACTGCTAAATCAGCTCTTTCGGGACCAGACAGGTATCTTTGCTGACTAAATCTTCTTTCCAATTCGTATACTTGAGCATGGGAGAAGGCTGCTCTTGAACGTTTTTTCCGTCCTCCGTTTTGTGAGTATTCTGTAATATTGTAGCTCGGGGAGTGCATCATTCTGGAGTCGTTGGTTGGTGTGGAACATTTCCTCTGGTCGTAATGAAGGCTGAAGGGTTTGTAGGCGATGTCTGAGCTTGGTGAAGAGTTGGCTCGTCGGACTGGTGAGCCTGTTGTGGAGGAACGGGAGTCGTAGTCATCTGTAACAATGGGAGAAGATGGTTAGTTTGTTGTCTTTTGGTTTATGAAAAAAAAATACGGAAAAAAATGCTATTTTCTTCTCTATTGTTAATGTTATTGTAGTGTTCTTTATAGAGATGTGCCAACTATGATGGACTTGGCCGACTAGACGACTAGTCAGTACTGAACTAGCTGACCAACGATACATTTTAATGTGGCTGGATAGTCGATTTCCCCGATTAATTGAATTATATCATGTTGTGTATTTGGAAGAGCAGTTGTGGCCCAGTGGTATCGGCCGCGACTTACAAGTTATAGGTCGTGGGTTCGAGCCCAGGCAGGCGCTTTACTTTGTGTAGATTATTTCATCACAGGTGAAAGAAACCATCGTGAGGAATCCGGCATATCCTAGAACCAAAACTTCGAAGACATGTGACATCCACCAACCCGCACTGGGCCTGCGTGGTGGATTAAGGTCCATTCCCTCTCACAGAGAGGAGGCCTGTGTCCCAGCAGTGGGAATATTAAAAGGCTGATGATGATCTTGTTGTGTTGCATGTTTTAGAAGAAAAACAAGAAGTGTACTTAATCATTAAACACTATTAAAGGTTACATCATATGTGCTTCAGTTATTGCAACGTATCGAGAATTTCTCGAAAAGCGCTAAAGAAAAGCGCTTTCAAATCAAACCAAACCAGGTAGGTACCCCAGGCGTACCCCACGTGACCCTATTATCATCAAGCTAAAAAGACGCCACGAACAAAACTCCAAACTCATTAGGGTAGCTTCACAAGATCACATGGAATCAATTAAATTGCCTATCGGCGCACGCCATCCGCGTATAAAGGTCCCAACACAATGGATCCATTACGCAAATTGTCGCCGGTCATTAGACGCGGTAAAAGGATGCGACGGCACGAACGTAACAGTATTTTTGCGTGTGCTGCTTTTGTTGAGTTCGGGGTCGTTTTTATTGTGTAGTTGACGCTTTGGCGGTAATTGATGTAAGTATGAACTAAATAGGTTGGTATCTCTATAGCGTATTCGACGTCATTTTGTGTACCGTCGATTTTGTGGTGAGCTTTGTGGTGTAGCGCATTTTCTGTCTTACTTTAGTCGTATAGCATATGCCTAAATGTTTTCGAGGAGTCAAAGTGTGTCAGTAATCAACCTTTGTAACCCAATTGCTTAAAAAAAACAAGCATTTCTCTCCGTGCCAGAAGATACTAATCCTAAAATAATTCAGGATCAAGTAATCAGTCTACAATTTTAAAATTCAAGAATAACTTAGACAATGCGTTGAATTAATCCCATTATCATTTAATATTAACATAATCATAATGACTGACTCCTCGAGGTCGTAGAAAAATCCAATCACAAAAATTTACATTAAAACCAGACAATTTGGCAGGGAACTACAAACCTAGTAATTACTAAATTGAAAGGCTGAATGGCTCTAAGCGTCATCACTTATTATAATGAGGGGGTAGCGTAATCGCGCGAAGTGACGATTAAGTGGCGATGTCGCGGGGACGTACGACGCGTGACCGCGCGGTGGGTCGGCGTGATGGTGTGAACGCGCCCTTAGTTACATTGTCCGACGGTGATTATTGAAGCAGCGTTTTAATTTAGAACAATCGATAGTTGGGCGCTCACTTGTTTTATACGATTCAAGTGTTTTGTTGGAGACACCAAACACTTGAACGCTTTATAGAGTAGATACCTAGAATAGATACCAAAGTAGATCTTCGGGTCTATAATCAAGATCGATGCTCAAGCATGAATCTTGATTTAAAATGCTAATTTCTATGTATCTAATTCCTACTTGATGAGAGTATTACACAAAAGCCACTTTATCTGATCGCCCTTTGCGATAAGACCGCATATTAGACACCTGTTTTTACCCGACTGCCGAAGGAGGATAATGTGTTTATCAGTCTATGTATGTATGTTTGTTCCTATGTGGCGTTCTAGAGATCAAACGCGTTGGCCGATTTTGATGATTCTTACGTCAATCGATTCGTTTTAACATTAAAATTGAAAATTAAAATGTTGGCGGATTTTGGGCGACATATTGTGGGCAACAATTTTTTTTTTCTATCCCATCGTGAGGGGTATCAGAATAAAGGGTTTTGAGAGGTGATTTTAAAAATATATGACACTTATATGTTTAACTGTACCTAATTCTAAAAAAAATATACTAAAAAGTTATTTCAAAAAACCCGACTGCTTAAAAGCAAACTAAAAAACGTTAACAAGAAGAAAATCATGCTGTGCAGTCGAAGGATACATCTGGTTTTGGTCAGCCAGCTCGCGAAAATGTATCCTCCGACTGCACAGCAAGATTTTCTTCTTGTTTACATCTTTTTAGTTCGCTTTTTAAGCAGTCGGGTTTTTTGATTTTATCAACTTTTTTTTTTAATATTTTTCTTGTTATTTTGGATGTGCAATGAGTTCTGCTAAATCAAAATTCACACTTATGATTCTCGATTTCAAAAGCTCCACCCAAAGCAGTTCATAGATCAAAATAAGTCGTAAATATATGAGTAAGCTCTTGAAACCGCGTTTGCAAATTAATTATAAGTACCACTTACATAAAATACCTACAATAACACGTCAATCTAATGTTCCTAATGTGTTTTAGCCAGATAATAATAGTGCATTAATACTAATACACACTTAATGGAAACTGCTTCATCATTGCAATCTTCTTGGAGCATTATGTTGGTAGGTACAGTCAAGGGTCAAAAGTGCATTCGTTCTATATCAAAAGTAAAATATCTTTTTACCCGACTGCCGAAGGAGGGTAATGTGTTTATCAGTATATGTATGTATGTATGTTTGTTCCTATGTGGCGTTCCAGAGACCAAACGCGTTGGCCGATTTTGATGATTCATATGTCAATCGATTTGTCTTAATCCTGCAAGTGTCACTGGCTACATTAAAATTGGAAAATAGAAAAATGGCGGATTTTGGGCGCCATATTGTGGGGGAATTTTTTTTTTTTACTTCCGAACCCATCGTGTGGGGAATCAAAATAAAGGTTTTTAAGAGGTGATTTCAAAAATATATAACACTTATATGTTTAAATGTACCGAAATCTTAAAAAAAAAAACTAAAAAGTTATAAATAAAAAAAGTTAATTCAAAAAAGCGTATTCGCGAGCTGGCTGACCAAAACCAGATGTATCCTCCGACTGCACGGCATGATTTTCTTCTTGTTTACGGCTTTTCATTTAGTTCGCTTTTTAAGCAGTCGGGTTTTTTGTTTTTTTGAATTAACTTTTTTTATTTGTAGAATCCACGATTAGTCAAATCTATAGGTACCTACTTTAAAATCTATGATATAAATTAAATCAGCCATGAATCATAGGCTTCCTTCCAAAGATAATTTTTGACTTTTTAGTTTTGGTAGTCTCTTAAATGGCAGTGGGCAGGGCACATTGCTCGCAGAACGGTAGGCTTATTACGTATCTTTTGCAAAAGCAAAACGATAGCGATCAAACGCTTTATGTCATGAAAGTCGGAATTAACTGCAGTGTAGGTATGGTAGGTCCTCCACAATCGTTTGCTAATCGCTCGGTGTTAGTCAAATGCATTTATTTAAAAAAAAACCGCCAACAACTCTAAAACTTTTGTATTCAAGAGGAATTATTGTGCAAAAATCGCTATCGTTTTGCTCTTGCAAAAGATACATAATAAGCCTGCGGATGGCCGATGGGGCAGACAGGTTCTGGAGTGGCGATCGCGAACCGGAAGACGTTGCGTTGGAAACTTGGAAGGCCTCTCACTAGGTGGACAGATGAACTGGTGAAGGTTGCAGGGATCCGCTGGATACGAGACGCACGGGACCGGTCAATGTGGCGACGCTTGGGGAAGGTCTATGTCCAGCAGTGGACGTCTTTCGGCTGATATGATGATGATGAATTTTGGTAGAGTATGTCTCACTTTTATACCTTGACTGTACAATGAGTGATTGTTGTCTATTTTTAATTTAACCTTTATGAAGTTTAAGTGGGCGTGAATGTAATTACTGCGTAAACATTAGTGGGAGTTTAATGACGTAAAGAAAAACTAAACGTAACTAACCAAAGAATATTAGAGTTTGCCTGTCTTACAGTGAAAAATAAATTGCGATGGAATCATTTTTGTGACACGTTCTCCAAAATATCAATATTACTATAACATTAATTTGATTTTATTACTAATCCAGTAAACCAAAGGTTTGATTACTGGGTGGGCAGTGTTATTGGGTTTCCAACTTTCCATGTGGAATTTATCATTTCTTCGTCTATTACATGGGACTTCGACGTAACTGGCGAAATGTGGGCCAGTGTGGGTGTGTGTGTGTGTGGGTGTGTGTGTGGGGTGTGTGGGTGTGAGTGGGGGTGGCAGGTGTACTGCCGTAGTCTTCAGGAAATACAAGCGTGATGTTATGCTCAACCAAAATGAATTATGATATTTTTTACAAAATGTAAAACTGACCAGAGTAATACCTCTGCATTGTGCAATGAAATTGATTTCATTGTTTACATTATTATTAATAATATTATTATCCTCGTTATAAGTTTAGTAACATTAAATTATTTGTTTTCGTTTAAGTAAAATGTAAATAATTTATGAGAAATAAAATATCTTTAATCAGGTATGACATTAAGGCTATTTTCACTTTCAAGAATTTTTGATTTTGATGTTGATGGAAAATTATCTTCTTACTTATCTTATTATTTAATTAAACGTGGCAGTGCTCTTGCTTAAAATTTCACTCTCTAAGAGAACAATAGAAATATAACATTATGATGTAATCAGAATAGAAGTAAATATTAGATAAAATAATAAGGCAAACTGACCTGATAATTCCGTGACAGGATACTGGTTCTTCCTCGACATATCCAGCGCACCATCACCACCGAAGTCCCGGTATCCATTACAGTCATCATAATACTTCAGTCCTTTCTCCAAAGACTCCTTCTTCACTCCATATCCGTCCTCCTTGCCGAAGCAACTGGCCGGTTTCCCCAAAAAGTTCATCTTCCCGCCAAAACTCTCCGCACAAAACATTCCATTTTCAAATTCACACTTTCCCTCGTTTTCTTTAGTCAAAATGTCATTTATCGAAAAAGGCGTCGTCAAATTAGGCTTCTCACAATCTTGTAGAGTTAAAGACTCTTTGAAATTCTTCAATTTAGATTCCATTTTAAAAAATTCAAACACATGTAGTATTCACTTCACGCGCGGTCCTGACTCGCCTCACCGCAAAAGCGTTCCTCAAACGAATAAACTTTGGGTGATAGATTGCCCGCCTGTTTGACGTGTTTAAGCCTTAGAGGGAGACGGAGCTATGAACCCACTAGCAGTGTTTGTTTAAGTTGGAGCAGGACAGCGATACTTTAAGGCGGTCGTTTTTTAAAAAAGCTCCTGAAGTAGCGTAAGTAGTGGGGATCGTTGAGTTTTTCTTGAAGATGTTTACGTGAATGCGATTTGATCGCTTAGGTCACATGCAGATTGTGATGCTGTCGTGAAGTGGCCACTGAGTAAACATTTTCAGTGGAAAATTGGCGACCACATGAAAATTCAATGGCTTGTTTAATCTAATTAAGTTTGGTTGGAATGCTGTTTCTTCATCATGATTTCAGCCGAAAGACTGATGACTGATGTAGACATTCTGTTTGTTTTAGATATTACTAGATTCTATTTTTTTATATTCAGTATCAAATTAAAAGATTTTTTACCTGAAATTACTAATGACAATAAATCAACGTTTTTCTGTACACTAGAAGATAGGTGGTCGATTTCAGTGATCAGGAGAGCTTAACTGAAAAATATGTTAGGTATCAGAAATCATATAAATATGTATAAACGCTAACGTTAAGCGAACTATTTTTATGTTAGGTAAACTTCTTATCATTATCAACCTCTCAGATAACAATACTACAATAAATCATCAGTATCGCAACCAATCCGCAGAGACCCCACTATTTCGTTGCACCGTCCATATAATCCAATTTCCTTAGGCGCCGTTAACGCGCGCTTTATCTGTAAGTACTTGACAAGTGTCTATCTATCCCTTTCGCACCTACACCCATCGCCCATGCCCTAGTACCACCGTCCCTTTTCCTCATTAGAGCCCCATTTAAACCGACCAATCATGGCTCACCGTCTCTTGTGACGGACCAATAAAAGAAGTGGGTGAGTGGAAGTGTCAACATAAATTTTCTTTTTCAATTTTCGAATGTGGAAAATTCGTTCTTATGTTTTTGTTGAGCGGTTGAGCGTGATTTGGAAGCGATCGCGATGGTTCCCTGTTTCTTGAGAATTCGTGATTTATTTTTGGACGTTTTATTTATTTATTTTTTCATGAAATAGATTTTTATTGAAAATGGGATTGGGAATACGAAAACGATGGACAGATTAGTAAGAACCTATTTATCGGACGACAATCGTTTCGGCTTTATTGTTAAAAAAACATTTTCACAAAAAATAAAACGGCTTTAAACTTTTGTTTCGGAAGTCGGTGTTGAAAAACGATAATAAACAAGAGGTGCCAAAGATACCGACTTCCGATACATAAGTTATTTATATTTCCACTTTTTAGGGTTCCGTATCCAAAGGATAAAAACGGGACCCTATTACTAAGACTCCGCGATCCGTCCGTCTGCCTGTCTGTCCGTCTGTCACCAGGCTGTATCTCATAAACCGTGATAGCTACACAGTTGAAATTTTCACAGATGATGTTTTTCTGTTGCCGCTATAACAACAAAAACAAAAAACAGAATAAAATTAATATTTATTTGGGGCCCCCATACAACAAACGTGATTTTTTTGCTCTTTTTGTGATAATAGTACGGAACCCTTCGTGCACGAATCCGACACGCACTTGGCCGGTTTTTTGTTTTAGTGTCACTAATAAAAAGTGAGCAAGTTCTATAGGAGTAAGTAAGGTATTGAAAGGATTGACAAAATACCCATAATAACTTATTTTACATATTCGTGCTTTTTGTCGCTAAGAACTCCTTAGCGACAAAAAGCATCGGTTGTACACGTTCCATATCTTGAAAACTGCTGAACCGTTTTTGATGAAACTTGCACTGTTTCCTAAGTTGAAAGATACTTAATCCAAAAAAAAAAGAATGATCACGATCCTTTAAGTAGTTTCGAACAAATGCGTGGACAACAACATACAAACATATAAACACTTATGAAATTGGAACACATGTTTAGAAGACCACATAGAGTAACATATATAAATATTGTGTAATTCCAACATACACACGTATCGAATAGATTACCTCCTTTTTTTTGAAGTCGGTATAATCTACAGTTTAACTATAGTATTACTTACATTACAACTAATTTCTCAATTTTGAAAATATCAACTTCAAAGTTGGCACACCTTCCTAATTTCCGTTCTGATTTTTAGAAAACGTGATATCATTTGAACTTAGGTATTCAATAAAAAAACTTTTATTTCCAAATCTTTCGGAAACATGAAACACAGCCGACTCCGTTTTAAATCACAAAAATAAAACAAAGTGCACATAACATCCAAACCAATCAAATACACTGACCCAAATAAAACACTTAACCTTAATACCAGAGACAATAAAAGCCGAATTAAACCTCCACTCAATAATCGAGTCGAGTTTAATCGATGCTCGTCTCGATTGATTGACTATCGATATAATATCGATATGGAGGCTGACCGCAAACACACCACTTATGAACACTTAGGTCCGACCACTTATGAGTGCATAGACTTGGGAATGGATAGAAGGAAATGTATGGTAATTAATAATTGAGTGTGTGTGGTCATTTTAAGGGATCCGTACTAAAATTGTCAAATAATTCGGTTATTCCCGCTATGCTCGACTCGAAAAATGCCGCTATGCACGAAATTCTTCGATTCTACGTAAACAATGGAAGGTACAGTTGGAAAGAAAAGTGTTTGAATTCAATTAAATTGAGTAGGAAGCTGAAAAATATTGTAACTAAACTAAAAGCATTGAAATCTTAGTTCAAAATATTTTTAGGTTAAGTTTAATTTTTACGTTTCGTTTTTCACAGTTCTATCGAATGGATGGACACTTTGCTTTTAATATGAATGACGCGACGTGTTGAGTGGCGGCAAGGCGAGTCTGCGTTAGTATGTTGAAACGGAACCTTTATTAACTTTTTATTCGCGAAAGTAACGGCATTTACATACTAGGTTTTCTTAATTTACTTTTGAAATAGTTAAATAAAATATTCCACTGTAACACTTATCTTCATCACTGCCCGCGAATTTGATTTCGTCCATAGCGGAACCTTTTAGTATGTATTTTTCGAGTCGAGAATAGCGGGACTAGAGCAATGCGGAACTAACCGAAATAATTAACCCTAATGGTGTGACTTCGTGTGTCTGTCACAGCAGCTCATTTCAGGAAGTTAGAGTACCTACTAGTCTAATGCTAACTACTAGATATTTTTTACGTAATTTTCTGAGTCGAAAATGCTTGATCAAGTAAAAAATACTAATGCTTTCTTGAAGCTTAGGCAATGGCGACCATTATAAAACCAGAAAATTGATAACGCAGTGACACATTTCTTATCAAAAGGATTAGTGTTTGGGCTTGCAATTATGTTTGGGGCTTGGGGGGTGTTTTTAGCAGACTGCTTTGCTTCCCATAACAATGACTAAAAAGTCTAAACCTTTTAAGACGTAAATTATAATGTACAGTGAGAGAAAAGAAAGATTAATTAGGTCTCATATTATAAAGTGCACTTTATGGAAAAACATGAAAAAAGTTTTAATAAGAAACAAATAAGTTTAAGACAGCCAATTTACAAAATAAATAAGTACCTTTCATTTATCTCCATTACTTGGGGTAAAGTCAGCATTCAGCTATGTGGGACATTTAGACATTAAGATTTAGGAAAAGTTCGACTTTGTAGTTCGTCATCTCACTTATCTCTGTCACTCATAGCTGTATGACAGGCCAGCGATGTACACTCTCGAGCGAGAGCCCGCGATGATGATGTACAATTGTACATTGCTCTCTCAGTACTGAGTTCAATCATGAAGTATTTTGTTTAAACTGTCATACAGCTATGAGTGACAGAGATAAGTACACGAAGAAGGTAATTAAAATAGGTGCAACTCTAAACATGCGTCAGTCTGTGGCACACCACTTGATGGCAACCGATATCCTGAGCGAACATCATCTAAATGAAATATAAAACGCTTACAACAGCTTCCTTATTTGTGAGTAGCTTACTTAATAATGTATATAGCTGTCTATATTTATTGTTCAATGTTTGGAAGTTTGGAGAAACTGAAATAATAAATAATACTAGTTTAACCAGCTGAAATATAAAAGCTGCATATTTGTGAGTAGCTTACTTAACAATCCAGATAGCTATGTGTACTTATAGCGGTTTAATGTTAGGTGATTCTGTAAACAAGTTTGCAGAAACTGAAATAAAGTTTATCTAGCTGGTATATAAAAGCTGATATATTTGTGAGTAGCTTGCTTAATAATATAGGTAGCTATATGTACTTTTACTGGGTTAATGTTGAGTGATTCAAGTTTGCAGAATCTAAAATAATTAAAGTTTAAGTCACTGATATATAAAAGCTGCTGATTTGTGAGTAGCTTACTTAATAATGTAAATAGCTATCTGTACTTGTAGTGGAGTAATGTTTAGTGATCCTTGTTTGCAGGTTTGCAGAAACTGAAATAAATAGTTTAACTAGTAGAAATATAAAACGCTTACAAAAGCTTCCTTATTTGTGAGTAACTTACTTAATCATATAGATAGCTATCTGTACTTATAGTGAAGTTATGTTTAGTTATGCTAGTATTATATAATCTGTGGTGTAGTGATCCTTGTATGCATATCTGCAGAAACTTAAATAATAGCATACTTACCTTCATACCTTTAGGTACTGTTAGCAGTAGAAAGGATAAATCCCTGAAGAAGCTTTTCTTATCTTTCAGTTCTCACACACTGTTGACTATATTTTCTTTTTCATATTTCCTTCATCAGCTGGTAGAAATTTCTATAAAAACAAGTAGTTAGTACCTTTGTACTTTGTTGTCATGATGTCTCTAACTATTTTACAGTGTGTACATTAATTGTAAAATAAATAAATAATCTTTTATATATTTCGGATTCACTGGCGAAACAGATACATAATAATTATCTACTGTCGTTATTTAGCATTAGTAACATTATATTATTAGGTAATTATTACTTATAATTTATTATTCTATCCTTCGAATTTAGTGTATTAAAGAATCAAAGCAATACAACATAATCTGCTTTGCTTAAAACAATGTTGTAAGAATAATATTTTTGATTAGTTCGTCAATTGATTTTCAAAGAGAAGAACCGGAAGCAACCTCTAAACAAGAACACGATTGATCATTTCTTCTTCCATACTTCAAACTATTCAATTTAAGAACATCAATAGCTTTTCACTTCCAAACTAATTCGAAATTCAAACAAAAGAAAAAAAAGTGCTCTTCAAATCCGAAAAATCTATGAACGAACATCAAAATAGCTTCACATTCAAACCAATTCAAATTTTAAAACAAGAAAAAGAGAGTGGCACTTACTAAACAAAGGAGTTCTTAATTGAATCGAATAGAGGTGTAATTGATTCAGTCGATCGACTTACAAAAGATAATAATCGAGTGATTACAAAAGGAAGAATCGATTTGATGTGTTCCGGATTGTTCGGGTGCGTTCACCGTGATGTGTTTGATGAGGGGAGCGGTATTTGCATTTGAGGGAATGGATTTCGTTCTTTTGTGGGACTATAGGGATTAGGGATGCAGGTTATTTTTACCAGTTTAATTCAGGTTATCACATGCCCTGCGCATTCAATACAACAATACCTTCAGGGCGATGTTGAAGCTTCCACCTTACTGTAGTGCGTCAGGTATGTTCGCTGACGCGCACACTGACGATTATTTTGTGTTAATGCGGAAGAAAGTTGCCTCAGTAATATCCAGAGTGAGGGGAAGCAAATTCAAAATTCAAATTCAAATAATTTTATTTGTAGAACATAGGTAAGTAAAATAAAAAAGGTACAGATGTCAATGTTAATAAAATGAACGCTATGTCTTGCCGTCAACGGCGTACAAATATTCTAATTATAATTAATAATTGGTAAGAAATAATAATTCATTCAAAATAAATAATAAAATGTCAAAAGATTACAATTTGTCTTCCAGGTACAGATGTCAATGTTAATACAATGAACGCTATGTCTTGCCGTCAACGGCGTACAAATATTCTAATTATAATTTCTAATTAACAATTGGTAAGAAATAACAATACATTCAAAATTAATTAATAAAATGTCAAAAGATTAAAATTTGTCTTCTAGGTACTCATTGACTGTATAGTAAGCCTTCTCGCCCAATAGATCAAGAAGAGCCTTTTTGAAGTGGTTTATGTTATCAAGATCTCTTATTGTAATGGGCAACTTATTATATAACTTGGGTGCCATTCCTAAAAAGCTCTTTGAGTATAATGCAGTCTTGTGTGGAATAGCACATATCTCCCCATTGCGACGTTTCGATCTCAGTGTTTCAAACAGATGCAAGTTTAATTTTGCGAATACTGCTGTCTCGTAGATGTACATACAAGGCAAAGTTAAAAGTTTATATTTATTAAATAATGGCCTACAACTATCAGTCTTTTTCAAACCAAACGCAGCGCGTACACAACAACAGCATTATGAGGATGTTTGCAGAGAGGCTAGATGGGCCTACGATGGAGAGGTTTATCAGGCTACATGTTGGCAACAAAGCCTGTTAAACCTTCCTGTGATTGTGGTTTTCTTTATTATTTTTGAGTGTTCCTGCATGTGACTAACATAGTTTTAAGTAAGATGTAATACTAATACCGTATGGGCCTTGATGACAATTTTTTTTTTTTTTACAAAGGCTTTCTTAAACATCTTTGGCTGTTGTGTGTTTGATAAGCACAGTGTGCAGCATGCCTACTTGGACATAGGGTTTGTTAATGAACTTTTCCATCTGGAATTTCTAAGAAGCTGCCTGGAGTCGTGAATTGTGTGTGTCCGGTTGACAATATTCTCGCTCACCCCCCCCCCCTATTACATTAGATTTACGAATTGTATGGGTAGGTCCACTTCTGCGTACCTCTTCAGGGCAAACAGGCGTGAAGTTATGTTATAACCTACAAAGTGAAGGTTCGACTGCAGACTGCATTCGTGTTCGTAAGTAATTAGGTATTGTTCAATATTGAGCTAGGTACCTACTTACGGGATGGGAAAACAGTGCCGTGTCGCTTTTAAATACCGGTTTGGGGGTTCTGTAGACGTTATAAGTATCAGTCAGTTCCTGGATAAAAAACCGCCCAAGTGCGAGTCGGACTCGCGCACCGAGTTCCGTACAAACAGCATTCACAAAAATAATTGGTTAATATTACTAAAATTCGTAAACAATGAAAGCACCGAGCATTGCTCTAAAAAACGATAAACAGAGTCCTCAAACAAGGCAGATTAGATTGAGGGATAAAATTAAATTTGAAAAACTGTTGTCCCCATACATCGATATAGGTCGCGGTCAGGTCACAAACTGTTTTTTTTTAATACCAATTCGGCAGGCTTATTACGTATCTTGCATGAGTAAAACGATATCTATTTTTGCGCAATAATTGCTCTTCAATACAGAAATTTTAGAGGTTTTGGCGTCTTTTTTTTAATAAGTGCATTTGACATACAGCGAGCGATTACCAAACGACTGTGTAGGACCTACCATACCTACACTGCAGGTAATTCCGACTTCTATGACATAAACCGTTTGATCGCGCGATGATTGCTGTTTCTTACGTAATTATGTCTGGGATATTATAAATTGCATATCAAATAAATAATCGCCTATCAATACATACTCATCATTTATATTCTTTTTTACATCAAATAACTTACTTCACTACAAATAAACTAAATGTTTAACAAAACTCAAACTGCAGATAATTCGAAATTATACATCAATATGACATTACTATTTTCCTCATAATGCAATACAGTTAAATTTAGTTTTGTACAAAAATACTACATACATAGCATAAATACTGACTGCACAGCAAATTTTCCATATTTCATAGCAAAATAACTATCCCAGTCGCATATTAACCAGTAAGTACAACAAAACCTGTTCATCATATTTGTCTTAATTTTCAAGAAGCCATGCTCGGCAAATTTGATGATTATTATAACAAAAAAATCCTGTCACATTGCATTATTTCTAAAAGCAGAACAAATTAACTGAAAAAGGTTCGCGGCTTCGCGCGCTTTTTCGTCACTAGACTGGATATTTGTCAAAAGGTTCGTAAATTTTGACTTTGTTCGGGAATTTAGGGCACCCCGACACAGATAGGTTAGGTTCGAAGGGGATGACGGGAGGTGAAGTGAGCGAGCAAAGCGAGCGAACTTAGCTCCCGTCATCTCCTTCGTGTTAGGTTACTTTAGACCCTGCAGACAGAAATAGGTGCCCCGCGGAGCGGGGTTCCGTCGACATTTTTTTTTCAGGTCCTTGTTTTAAACATTTGTATCGCCCACTGTTTCTCTCCGACTCAAGTACGTGGCGCCACCTGCAGAAGCTAAAAATGTGCCTATTGGGTAAAAAAGGAAGCGTGGACGCCCCGCGAAAGCAAGACCCGCTTTAATAATTCAATAAATTACAATTTTGTATCTCATTTTATATTTTTTTTTGCTGATCTCATTATGTGGTAATTAATAAATAATAAGAAGACTGTGACTAATAAAATGCTGTTTTATTTAGAAAAACTGCTGTAAATAATATAAAAATAGAAGCTATATTTAAAAGAAAAAGAGTTAACATGTATAATGTGCATTAAGATTATTAGCTGTGTATTGATGAAAAAGCTTTTGCTTTAGGAAAAATCGCTGTACGCTGCGAAAATAAATTGTAGTGTGTTTAGTGATATTTTGAGTTGAATATTTTGCTGTGCAATCAGTAATTTTGATGGGAATTCGGAATCTTATTGCATAGAAAAAGGATATTTTTTGATTTGCGTTTAAATACTACCCATTATGTCTGCGGGTTCGGATTTTTTGTTTTACTCTAGACGTTTTTAGGTGCACGTCTTTTTACATCGTTCTCATATGTATTTTTTTAACAAGAATGATTTCACCAAATACTTTAAAACACTTTTTTTTTTATAGTAAGTGTGGAGTTTCTTGTCCGTTCTTCTCCATAACAAGCTACTTTTCCGAATGGACGATGGAATCAATTACTATTACTTTTAAATTTTTGTATACTTAACTACATATGCTCAAAAAAAATACCAAAGAGAATGAAATGCCAAAGTTTGACAGGTTTTACGGCTAAAGTAGAGTTTGATAAATACCTACTCAATTTCAAATTCATAATAATTCAGAAATCATGGTCAGTTTTAGTTGAGAGTCTTATACTGCCATCTAGCGGAATGTTCCTAAAACTATAGCACCATTGAAAGAACATCTTACAAACACTTGGTGTAGTATAGCTACTCGATAACAGAAAGCGTTGTAATAAATATGCTTCAACTTAATACTTTTTACCTAAAATTACGAAAACTGTCATAAAGAAATTGAACGTGTATTTGAATTTTCGGAGATCTTTTCATCAATGTGCATATTGGTCAAAGTAAAGATTTAAACAGCATTGTTAAATAGTTTAATATTACTACTCACTAATAGATGGCGCTGCTCGTCGGAACTTTCTGAACAAAGCTTTTGCAATGTTTATAGTTTCAATTTGCAAAGTTATAAATATAATTAATTAAGGATGATTGTCATTTAAATATGCTTAAAACAATAAAGCCCTATTAATATTGATAGCTACATATATTATTGCCTACTAAAGTAACCCTCCGTCCAAAGCTTCCCCAGACACTAACCACATGGTCGTGTCATGTTTGACCGGCGTTTTATTCTGTAATTGATACGATAATCGCCCTCTGTTGTTGTGTACGGAGATTTACGTTGCATTTAATTGACTACCCTAGCACTGTATAGGGGATAGTGGGGACATGGCTTATATATGTTAAAACAGAAATACAGAAAAGCGGGTTGCAGACCAAGAGCTAAGCCAAGTTTGTTTTGTTTTTGTAAACTCTCCACTTGTGTGCCAAGATGAATGTGTTGGCTTAACCAAGGGCTGGAATGTCTTTTTTTTAAATAATAATAGGTCAGTATTAATCTTCTATTTCTATGTGTAACGTATTCATCATTGGAACTTTTTTCATTGATTATATTCATGGTGAGCGACGTCCGTCGAACTGAACTTCGCAACACCTAACTGAGCTAAGAGCTTTCGTTTAGTTCTTGGTGTGCACGGGACATATTTTTAGTTGGGCATAGGTTTAGGCTGGCTATCCTGTTAGTTTAGTGATTGTAAGTTCTACTGCTGATTATGAGGTACTAGGTTTGATTCCAGCGTCGGGTAGTGTCATTGGGATTTGCTATCTGGAATTCTCGGTAGTAACCCGGAATCCTGGATTTCTGACCGGTTGATATTAATAGGTTCGTTCTCTATTACATGGGAATTTATCATACATAAGTGGGGGCACTATATGTACGTAGGTAGTGTAGGCTGCCTTACCTTCTGGCAATACGGGCCTGATGTTAGTGCTGGAAATATAACTTTCCCATTGCTAATAGCCACGAGCCTCGACCAACACCTTAGGACGCTCTCGTTAGGCGGCTGGGTCAAGGGCCTGATCCAGAAAGCAATACTGCTGGACACGGCTCGCATTGTTAGGAGGTTCCTCTCTCTGGAGCCCTGGCCGCCGGTAGCTTGGACCATTTCCCGATACCGGTGGGCCTCAATTTTTTTTTTTTCATGTTTTTATTTTTTAATTTATATTATAAAAATATTTTAAAATGTAGGTACAAAATAAGAAAGCAGTTAAATCAAGGATATATATATAACAATAGCTTATTGCTAAAACTACGTTTATGTATAAAAGTTGGTCATGTCCGCAAGGGATGTTATTTTATTTCCAAATAAAAGCTGGTAAAATAAATTATTCATTAATAAATCTTTTTTTAAAACAAGCTTTTTTTCGTATTTTTCCCAGCAAACCATCAAACCCTTTCATTTGATACCATATCACGGCAGTGCCCAAAAAATAACTAGTCCACATCTTGGGCCGTCCGCCATATTGGATTTAGAATGACGTCACTTTGCTAACCATGCATTGTCATCCAAACTAAACGTGTATGCAAAATTTCATCTTAATTCGTGGAAGATAACTGCTTTAATCTTCAGTTGCAAGATTTGACCCGAACACACTTACATACATACATTGCAAGTTAAAGAAAAGCTTGTAGAAATTAGCTTAGCTTGTGGTCTGAAACTGGTGTTATACAAACCATAAGATATTTCACCGTGTGCCTAATATTTTAGACTAAAAAAAATCAGAATCCGGCGCTTGCATTATGTTTGTATATTTTTTGCAAATGGCGCCAACTAGCCTGCTTGTCCTTGTGGAAGCAATAACTCACAGACCAATACGGACATGTTAGGTCAATCAACCACACATCAGAAGAACATTAAAACTGCAAAAATCACCCTTATTGCTGCGAGGAAAAGGAACTGTCAATCTCCAACTGTTAACAAAAACATGTGGTGGAGTGTTCGGAACACACGACATGGACCCAAGTGACCCCTACCGTGATTCGTTTTTGTTTATTAGACATGCCATATTGACCTTTTATTGTAAAAAAATTGGATGTTTAAAATTGTTGTGAAATGTATTTTTTATACAGCAGATTTGATACAACTCCACTACTAATTGCTACATTTTCCAATTTCTTATTTGGCTTTTGTCTGTTTTAATTCAGAGTCAACCTCTGATGGCAACACCACCTTGAGAAGATGCAACCTTTCATCGGCCTATTGAGGAGTCTCCCACACAGATCATAGAAACTGATGGTGTGGTCTCCCACCAGGGCACGCGTTACCGTGGTCGACTCGCAGTCTTATTGCGTAATGAATTTGTCAAGGCAAAGGGCATCTCGCCATGTGATTGGTCGATATTTCATACTCTTTGCCCTTTGCCTTGCCTAATTCATTACGCAATAAGGCTATTGGAAATCTCTAAATGGACTTCGCACTCAAGTCGGCCGCAGTAAAGGCAAGCTCCACAGGTGGAGGTTCGAGGATGGCTCTCATCTTCATATCTCCTCAGACCATGGTCCACCTTTCGTCCTGTATGGCATTGTCACCTATTCTTATGAAGACCAGGCTGTGTCAGCGAATAGTGTAACCGAAGCCGAATTAAACAAAAAAAATAGCCATCGGCACGTTAAGATTTAGCGTAGATATTAGCAATATAATTTCAGAAAATTTTGACTAGTCTTACTAATGTATACAATTTATTTTATCTTTATATTTCTCATTAGAATAGAATAGAATACTCTTTATTATAAGTACACCATATAAGTTACAGAAAGTATAGACAAAGAAAACATTACACTAGGTGACACAATGGGCAGCCTTATCGCTTCATTTTATTTTCCTTTTATAGTATTTTTCTTCTCTTTTGAATTTGACTCGAACAAATGCTTTTTGGACATTGGCTTTGGGATTGGACTGGAAAGCAAAGGATCGCACAAAACTCTCACATAATATTTCCACCTCTGAAATGTTATTAATAATTCAAAATTCCAACCAACCGTGAGACACAGCTTCTAATATCGTTAAAAAAACTAATTTTTGGGCGGTCGGGGGCGTCGTATTGACAAAATGCCAATATAATTTATAGGCGGCGCGGCGCCGGCGGGTTTCAGCCGTTTTTTGCGGAACCCTGACAGAGCCGTGCGATGTGAATGTGACCTCAGACTTGTCAGGTTCGTGATAACGTGCCCTTTTACACTGCAACCGCTTTTTAAGGGCTTTTCGGTTTTTTAGAGACGGTTTAGTAACTGTGCTGTGTTGCTGTAGTAAGCGTGCCCAATAATTCAGCCAATATTATATTATCTGTGCCTCGGATATCTATGTCCAAGCCATTTCTCAGCCAAATAAGAAACAGATATATTTAAACTTACAGAGCCGCGGTACCGAAACAAGTAGGTAACTTTTGTACGGATGTGGGATATAAGTTATAACTTATCTTTTTACCAAACCTCGGTAAATTAAGCTTTCAGAGCTTAAATTCAGGAGATCCTTTTTTTTTGAACTAGTCCACCGTGCTATATAACCAAACAACGCAACTTCTGCAAAATAGAATCAACAGTGGATACCACCAGAAAAGTACCAAATCAATTAATCTCGATGAGTCCCTGAGATTCGATCCAATTGTCAGTCAACAGCAGCAGAGTAAGAAAATATACAAATTACAATAATTTCTATTATACTACATACTAATAAAAATTGGCAAAAAATACTGATGCAATATCTAAACTGATCCAATAATATCCCATTGTTCATTAATTTTTCTACGTAACCTACATCATCATCATATCAGCTGTCAAAAGACGTCCACTGCTGGACATAGGCCTCCCCCAAGCGTCACCACACTGACCGGTCACGTGCGTCTCGCAATCAGCGGATCCCGACCTTAACCAGGTCATCGGTCCACCTAGTAGGACGCTTTCCAATGCAACGTCTTCCAGTTCGCGGTCGCCACTCCAGAACTTTTCTGCCCCATCGGCCATCCGTTCTGCGAGGAATGTGCCCTGCCCACTGCCACTTAAGATTGGCAATTCCTTGGGCTAAGTAACGACTCGGTATCCCTGGTTCTCTTGCGGATCTCTACATTTCTGATTCGATCATGCAAGGAAACTCTGAGCCTAGCCAGAGGGCTTACATCACCCGTACGGCAGTGGAGAGCCATTGCCCTTTGGGTGATGTAAGCTTTCTGTACTAAAATACATACACATAGTAAATCCCAAATCAATAAAATACCGAATTAATAAAATTCTTAGAAGGCACTATCGATTAGGGCAATGATTTTACTTACTTTTTATAAATTAGCCAAAAAGTTATACTTATACTCAGGGTTTCAGAATTCTAACTCAGACATTAAATGTTTTACCAAAATCACAACATGCATGAAATTCGCCTGAAAATTTCTACCAAAAATAATTGATACAATAGGTATCTAAAAATACCTAATTCCTCATTCATTTTTCTACGTAACAGACATACACATAGTAAAACCCGAAATCGATTAAATATCAATATAATAAAATTCTTAGAAGGCACCAAATCGATTGGGGCAATGATTTTATGATATTCGTGGCGGCCACATCATCTCGCGGCAATTAATTGAATGAAATCGAACGAACGGGAACATTAAACTGTGCACATGTACCGACCACTGATAACGCTGAGAAAGATCATAGTGTACAGTGGCGGACATGGAAAGGCATACAGCGGGAATATTAATTTTGTATGAGAGAAAGCTTAAAAGAGCAAAGATACCCTAAACTTCTGTGGGGCTGAAAAGTTTACTCATGAAATGTTTAGTTGTTTAGTTTTTAAAACTGACTTCCACTTACGCTTTAACGGTAGATTTCTAGTTATGTTTGAAAAGGGATAGCTGAAACTAGAAAAAAAGACGCCCTAAAAGACGATGCTTCATAGGATGTGTCAAGAAAATATTATTTTGGTTTCATAAACTGCCTATCATTGATTTGATGCTGACACCTGATTATTGTTAGGTTAACAATGTTTTCCCCCGGTGGGTTCCCGCATTGTCGAGGCGGAGGGGTTCAGTAGCCGTGGCCACTCTCCCTATCCCCTGCGGCCGAAAATGGTAGGTGGCGGGGCCACTGGCTTGACCCGTCACAGGGGGACCAAGGGTGCCAAACACGGGGCACAGGGGGTCACAGCATACAAAGTATTCTGGTTAGTATATGTATATATATATTTTTGTACTTATGTATGTATGTATATTTATGTATATTTTATTTTATTCTAAAATTGTACACTGGACTACTTCTCTTCTTCCTTTTGTAAACTCTCTCTATCAATCTAAGATTTAAGTTAAGATTTCTTTGAGTTAAGCTCGCCTTTGTACGTCAACTATATAATCACACATGTTGTATATGTATTTTCTTTTGAGTACAATAAAGAATTAAGAGTTGATAATCACTCGAGACAGTTCATAAACTTAGAGTTAGCAATAATCCAATAACATTGCTTACTTGCAACCACTTGCAACTTGCAATCCTCAAAAGCCATTTAATTTGGAGATGCTGCTCAATTAACTTTCCTCAGATGATGCTCCATATTATACATTTTCTAAACATTCAATTCTGTTTTTAAAAATACATTAGCACCTACCGGATTATTTTGTTGCTCTTTATATTGTTATGACCTACAAGATTATTACAATGGTATGTATGAAGAAACTTTTTCCATTCCTCTGCCATACACACGTTTACATTAACTGTATACTACACATGTCCGCCAGTGTACGGCGCGGCTGGAACAGGAGTCCGGCGTCCAAATAAAAGCTAACGAGCACGCACTGCACGGGGGCTTAGTAATGCTGTACACGCGCACGAGATGCTGGAATCAGAGAGTTGTGTATGAAATATTTATATTACTTACAATTATTCAGTAATTATAACTTGGAATGGATGGATGCCTTTGCCCAGGATAGCGACAAAACAGGGAAGCAAAAGTATTTTTTTAATTGCCTTAATATGTATAATGAAATAAAGTAAAAAAAAAGGAAGAAAACATTTATTGCCAACTGTAACAGAACATGAACAATCACAAATTAGCTCTGAGGCACAATATTATATCAGTATGGCAAAAGGAGCGGGGGATATGTAGGGTCCTATAAAAGGTGCTGCAATAATTATTGGAGTTTAGACATATGAATGTCAGAAATCATAGTTTTTGAGCCACATCTATTGCTTATTCAGTAAAGTGAGTTCAAAGCAAGTAAGATTTTTGACCTAAGTTTATCACCGATAACAGATCAAATTTTAATCTGGGCTTTAATTGATAAACTCGGGTACCTTCCTTGATTCTTCTTCTTCTTTGCGTGTCACTCAAATTTTGTCCGACCAAGGGGGTGACCATAAGCTCTTAGAGTAAGGTTATTTTGAGATCGCGTAAGTGACAGATGTGTGCAAGTCATATACATCTGTCCCTTACACACACTCAAAATAACCTTACTCTAAGAGCTTATGGTCAGCCCCCAGGTCGCCAATGAATTTCCTTGATATGCACACAGTATAAGGTATAACTTACAACCTATGTGTAGAAAGGAACTATATTTTAAGGCTTTTAAAGGATTTTCGCTATTGTCTCAAATAAATGAACTAATTGCAACCTTTTTTAATGGGTTTTATAAGTCCTTAATTCATTTGTTCTTGCCCTATTTTTTTTTTGTATTTATATGAAATCTTAAACGCAAATTACAAAAATAAACTCAACCTCTGTAACCAATACCGCCTTGCGGTGTACTCTCTGGTGGCATGGCATCGGTCTATCGGACCAGATCACCTTCCACCCGCGATAACCTTAAAAGCCCCGCAATATTAATACATCAAACGCCCACGTGCGATGTGCGCCCGCGCAACAGCTTACGTGCCGTCGTGTTCTGGAGCAGCAGACTCGTTTGAGAGATACAGTACTGAACTACTGATTTGGTCGAGATTTGCGAGGAGAATGAATATTATTTGGGCGATTTAGCTCGCTGGCTGCATTTTGTCCCGATAAGTTTGAATATTTTCAGGTAATTATACCTGAACCCTATACCGGCCACAGCAAAAAAATACAGCTAGGTAAAATCAAGGAAATTTGTTTACAACAAAAATTCTCAATCAATTGTCACAAACACAAATATACCTTGTCACTTTTTAACCGACTTACCAAAAAGGAGGAGGTTCTATGTTCGACTTTATGTATTATTTTTTTATGTTCACCGATATCTCCTTCAATTGTGGACCGATTTTGAAAATTCTTTGATTTTATTTGAAAGAGTATGTTCCGAAATTGGTCCCATTTTAATTTGGTGAAGATCTGATGAATAACTACGGAGATATACAACATAACTATTCAATACATAACGGCAAATCTCTCGGGATTGCTGCAATCGCATGTCTGTTTATTGTGTATACCATTTTATAACATAACATCACGCCAGTACGCTCTAAAGGGGTACGCAGATGTGTACAGTTCATCTTGATACACTCTCATTTCTCCGGTTATGTTCAGTTTCATAATATTCGGGTAATCTATTCTAGCAGTATAGGTACCTTACTACTTGCCAACTAAAAAGAGAAAAATAACTTTTTGGACTTTTTGGAAGTCGACACCGACTTCCAAAAATAAAGTTATTTCTCACATATTTGGAAGTCTGTAGTATTTTTATGTAAAAATTTTTTATTCATCCTTCAATATCCGGGTGAAAAACAACCAGTTTCCTTGACCGTATCTAATAACTAGATTTTGACCTAGCTTTCACCTGATTTTGGAACTTTTAACGGGCGGATTTTTTCAGACAGTATTAGTAGTTAGTAGTAGCTAAAACTGCGATAGTAAGAAAGCGCTAAAAGCTTTTTGCGACTAATTGCTTCTTTTTCTCCTTATTTCAATTATAATAAGATCAATAAAACACTTCAATGAGCCGCATCTGGCTAGTGGCTTGTCTGGGAGTGGACTTCACAATACTTAAAAATAACACTGCTTTTGGACTTCGCCGCTGTCGGGTTAGAACATAACATCACCCCTGTTCCCCCCAAAGTGTTAGGCAGAGTGTACCTAAAGTAGGTACACGAACATTTCGCTAGTCAAATCTTATGTATTATGGAGCGAGCCTTTGCCATAAAATGGGAACTAATTCAAACTCCGGACTGCCACTCTGTCGACTGAATGGATCGCCTAGCTTCTACCAGCGGCTTCGCCCGCGTGAATGTCGAAAATTATCCCGAGATTTTTGATTGTTTATTTGCGCCAGGCACAACGCATACCATAAAAAGAACAAAAAAATCTTAAATACAATCATTACAAAACACAACTACGCAAAACGGGCCTGGATACAAAATTACCATATGTGCTATTCCTGACTATAATCTATATCTATGCCAAATTTCATCCAGATCCGTTTAGTCGTTCTGGCGTGAAGAAAAGAAAGTAACAAACGTACACACTATCCAAAACAATCTTTCACCTTTATATTATTAGTGTGATACACTCAATAATGCTTTGACCGACTCGAGAATCGAACCCAAGATCCGTGCTCAGCAGACGCTTGCGGCCACAAACGAGCGACCACAAATAAATACGCCTTAAAAAGCAATTTCAAATTTTATTGCACATTTCACCACCAATTAATCACACACCATCAAAAAGTTACAGTCATAAAACACTGAAAAGAAAATAAAAAATGTTTTTAAGTCATCCCTAAAAATAATATGACCTGTCAAACCCTCAAATACCGTGCAGTAAAAATTCGCAAAAACAAAACAGGAATTCTGAAATTCTATTTTCGAAAAAAATATTTGAAAGTTTTCCAAATCGCGCACGCTTAGCATATAAAAGCTTTTAGTGTGGAACAGGTGGCGATCCGACATTCCCATAGGGTATAGACATGGGCACCATAGACGCAGGTCCCATGGACACGTGTAGGGATCAATATCTTATCGGCATGGCGCCGGCGCCTGCAAGGGACGCGTTAGGGATGTGGGTAGGTAGGCGGGCGGTTTTACAGCGATTTAGACGCTGGATTAGTGAAGCTGTCAAACGTCTGCTATGAGCGATGATTGCAATGAAATTAAAGTTACATGTATCTGTTACTATAGTCTCAAGACTAAGGAAGGAAGGACGACCTAAGGAAAGACGTAAGGCATGTTTTGATCTCAATTGATCATAAAAACGTTAATATTCAAAAACTAGAGAACTGTGTGTGTTGAGACTGGAAATGACATATGAGCAAAGGGTTTTCATAACTTAATTCTCCCGCGAAGGGGACCAGATTTGAATTATGCATAACATATGTCATAGAACCATCAGAAGAACGTCTTTGGTAATGTCGTACATTGTGTTAGTGGTAGTCTAGCGTAGTCCGGTTTGTATTATTCTTTACTTATTAGTATTACTTATACCTACTGGTAATTATTACAGCAGTTGCATTATAACTTAAGTACTGGGTGAGCCTCTTGCCATGACCTGGAATAAATCTAGACAACGGTCTACTACTGATAAATGCCTGTCAATGCTGAACCAATGGGGTTCTCAGTACCCCACGCTCAATAGTCAGGTTTGTTACCCGACTACGGCGAAGCAAAAGGGAGGGTTATGTTTTTGACCAGTATGTATGACGTATGTACGTAAGTACATATTTTCTTTTTTCATACTTTTTAGAGCGTGATATTTTAGTAGTCGGGTTATAGTTTTTTTACCACTGGCACTGGGGCAATCCAGCACAACCACTGCCGTCCAAAAAATAAACTTCTCTGGTGGCGGCGATTAACGCGCGGCGTTTCAACCGCCCGCCTGTACCTACCAACCCTCATTCGCAGAGGTATGGTAGCAATTCAGATAAAAGCGATCTCTACAAATTGAACAGAAAAAAACACTGAAACATTCAGGAGATAGACACTTTCTGTTTTATGTTAGTTTTTTTTTAAAGCATTTATGTAAAATTTTATGAGGCGGCTTTTATTATGATGGATGTAGTTAATAGAGCTTTAAATATTTTTAGTGCCTTGTTCTGATATGTTATGAGCTTTAAAATTCTGTTTAGTGTGGGATGTTTAGGTACTTATTGATTTAAATAATATCTACTTGAAGATTTTGTACCTAATTATTATGTAACCTTGTTTAATATGTTACTTGTTAACACATAGGTACCTATTTAGTGTGGTGTGTCTGTAAGTTTAGGTTTAGATTATATAAATTGGTAAAAAAGTTAAGTGCTTCATCGGAACCATAAAAAGTGTAGTTTAAGTAAATATTAAATGAACATCTAAAATTGATTTGATTCAGTAGTTTATGTACTGTGATAAAAAGAAAACGAACACAAATAAAGTAGACAATTTTATTTACAAAACAGTTCTTATAATCTATTTAATACTTTGGCGTAGCATCGTAATCATTGCACAGGCATGCACAAATAGTCAATAAAACTAGACAATAACAAAATTAATACTAAAATATAATACTCTTTGGCAATCAGTCTAATATGGCGCAGTCATTTTAACAAAAAAAATATCAACAAACAAAATTTAGTGGGAAATACTTTTTGATTTCCGGTTCCTCATACATTTCCTTACGATCATTAACTAACATATTATCAGTCGAGTATAAAGTCTGCATATCAGATGTTGTACCTACGTGTTCTATATTTAGCTGCTTATTAAAATATTTCTCGTTTTGGTTGTCGTACGCTAGACTATCGTCGAAATAGATGGTAGAGCTAAGTTGGTCACTGGAGTAAGATTTGTCATTATCACATCTGGGGTCTTTAAAGGCTTCATAGCTTGGTGCTGGTATCTGTACTTCTCTGTTCTCTGGCTTAAACATCTTTCTACCATTTAGTGGCTTGCTAGGCTTTGCATCAGTCGAAGTGGAGACTTCAGGTGACTTGATCCGTTTACTCTTGTATCTCCTGTTTTGAAACCAGATCTTGACCTGGGTGGGAGACAGGTTGAGGGTCACGGCGAGCTGTTCTCTCTCAGGAGCTGTGAGGTACCGCTGGTGCCTGAAGCGTACTTCTAAGGCGTGGACTTGCGTCTGTGAAAAGAGGATGCGAGGTTTCCGCTTGGCGCTCTTGTCTTTTCTTTCTGGTTTCTCGCAGGTAGGCGTTTCTGTTAACAAAACAAAAGGGTTAAAATTATGTAGGTTAATGTACTAAGAAACTGCAGGCTACAGGGCATGATAATCAATCATTTAAAAAGGGTCATTCAATGAGACTGGATTTATTATTAGTCCGACGCCATTCGCGTTTACTTTGATCCCTGTATAAAATAGATGAATTAATCTGCGTGTTTTTAAACCTGAAAGATATGTTCTGGATAAGCTAGTAATCTAAGTTGCACTGAAACTTACTGTTGATTTTTCTACACAGCACAGAAGATTTCTCCTCCGGCGGAAACTGCGTACAGATACTCTTCTCAATGCTGCCTCGCTTTTGTAACGTCAACGAATCCATAGATAAAGACTCCCTTTCTTCATTCTCCACTCTCAAAGAAGCTTCCGTCGAAACGTGAGGTCCAGGAACCACTTCACTGCTGTACTGGTCATAGTTCTGATGATACAAGTTGTGGCAGTAAGGGTTGTAGCTGTAGTATTCATCGATTTTATGGTCGTGGTACACATCCTGGTTCCAATAAGGGTCAATATTCGCAGGCACGGGGACGTTGGGATACACTTGAGTAAGATACTCCGGCGGGCAATAACCCTGGGATTGGTACACCTGATCATACTCGTAGCTTCGTCGATCTCTCTCGTTGTACTTCCAACCCTCATTCCTTTCATAACTGTAGTGCGGCTGATTGATGTTCAGTATATCCTTCACGGAGAACGGCGTCGTCAAGCTCGGATTGATCTGTCCTTCCTCCAATTTCACTCGGAAGTTCTTCGGATCGTAAATGTAGTCTTTATTTTCAATTTGTTTTTCTTTTTCCAGGTATGTATTGTCGATGAATTGATAGAAGTCGGTTTTAGATTCGTTGAAATTGTGTTTCATGTTGTTGTTATTGTAGGAGGTTGAGACTTCATTGTGTTGTTCGTAGTTCTCCATTTTTGTGGCACTGTCACTTCATTAGTCACTTTTGGGTTTTACTAATTGTTTTACAGCCGAGTGGTAATTAAGTTGTGGTTTAAAAGGCACGCGGTGGAAGACTGATGGTGTTTAGATTGTCGGGCGAAGCCAATCGACGCGGGCTAGTCTGTTGTGGGCGTGGCGATGGGGTTCTCTCCATCTCTTTTTGCCATGTGAAGGGCTGGTATATCATCGTCCTTTTCGTCTGCGGTGAGTAGTGTTTACTACGGAGTGTAAATAAAGCGGATGATTTCATTTCGCAGTTGAGATGCTCTTTGATTTTGCTAATGACTTAATTATGTTGGTTTTGAAAAAAGTGTGAGATCAAGTTTAGGATTAATGAAGTTTGTTACGGTTTTGTTTTTAAGAGAGGTTGTTATTTGAATATAGTAAAATAGTATTTTTTTTGTCTCTAAATCTGTACTGAATTATTTAGGCTTTGTAAAAAAAATGTGGATTTGTCAATTTTCTGAGAGATTTTTGGGTATTTATTTAATACCCAGCCGGCAGTTTGAATACAACCTATTTAGGTAAAATCAAATTTGGGTAACTCAGATAGTTGAATAATTTTAGTTTATTTATTTGGTTTTATTCTACTTGGCACATACAGATAGCTTTTATTGTATTGTGAATGTTTAAGAAGGAATAATTCGAAATAATCCTTCCAAGATTTGAGTTACTAACTTTTCTTTTCAGGAAAGTTATGATCTTAAAATACTTAATTTAACATTGATCTCGGCAATCTGGCAACCAGTCTTGCCACGGAGTGTCGTGTTACTCAGTCACTGGGTTATGGAGGCAGTGGTTCAATGAAAAATAATGGTTTACATCCAGTTCAACTAGAACTGACTAGAAGCCAACACCTGTATAGTTAAAAAAAGGTTCTTCAAAATCTTTGTGAACTTGACAAGCTGGAACATTTAACAATGTCAATTATTGCAGTCTCTATAAAACTGTATTGAGGGGCAGCGGGCTTTTAGGGTGAAAGGTTGATAGCTAAGTAGCTGCAGCTGAGAGAATACAGAAAATATAGGTACCTATGTGAAACATTTCAAGTTTTAGATACCTATATTCCCGATTGGTAAGTGGTCCACTTTTAGGCTTCCAAAAAGGAAATTTAAAACGCACAGGGCCGTTCATTTTCATTCTATCTAGTGCAGCTTGACTCAAAATGGCATTTCTAGACAAATCGGATGAAGAAATTGTAGGGTTTCCCTAAATCAGACGTTTTAATAAGACGTCTCTACCATTTTTCGCCCCAAAACCCTCCCAGCTCCCGTAGATATTGTAGTTAGAGCATGCAATATTGTTATGTTTTTCAGTACCGCATGAGCAAGATTAGAAATGCGAATTTCGCGGTATTAATAAACCGGCCAAGTGCGAGTCGGACTCGCACACGAAGGGTTCCGTACCATTTTCGCAAAACACTGCATAAAAATCACGTTTGTTGTATGGGAGCCCCCTTTAATTTATTTTATTTTAATTTATTTATTATTATTTTTTGAAGTAAATATACAACTAAACATTCTGTGAATACTTCAAGCGTCTACCTGTTGCCGTTATTAATATAGAGCAAAAAACGGCAAAAATATCACGTTTGTTGTATGGGAGCCCCCATTTAATATTTACTTTGCACTGTTTTTAGTATTTGTTGTTATAGCGGCAACAGAAATACATCATCTGTGAAAATTTCAACTGTCTAGCTATCACGGTTCATGAGATACAGCCTGGAGACAGACGGACAGACAGACAGACAGACAGACAGACAGACGGATCGCGAAGTCTTAGTAATAGGGTCCCGTTTTTACCCTTTGGGTACGGAACCCTAAAAAGGAACAATCCTTGCTACGAATTGTCATAATTATGTTGGTTTGGCGGACGGGATACACTCTTGGTAACTCACAGTAAGTCGAGGAATTTCCGAATTCCCTACAGCGAACAGTCTTACTCGCAACTACTCGCAAGTCGGACGAGTGACTAATCTGTATACCCCACCAACGAGTGTAAAAACTGAGAGAGCATTTTCGCCTGCTGGATTCATTTGTAATTAAATTAGAAGTTCTTTAAATGATGATACAATTGATATTTTATGTTTTTTAAGTAAACATTTTCATATAAAAAAATTGGTTGCCTGTAAAGTCGGTATACGGGCGAAAGTTTTACGTGACAACGACTTTGAGTGGTAAAATAATTTTAATGTGAATATTCATTCGTATAGTAGGAAGAAGGATTATGTCTGTCTCTCTCGCTCTTAGGCGGGCTAACCATGCCCGAGTGGAAGGGACGCGTGCCTCTCACTCGCTCTCATTGTGAGCGCATAACGTGAGCGGAGCGTAACGCAGTTTCTTGAAGTGTCACCCGGCAAACCAATTTATAAGACGTTGTCACGTCAAAAAAAAGATTAGCGTTGTGTGTGATTAATTATAACTCATGGTAGATTTATTTTAAGCCCCATTTAACGATTTCGAATTTCGAAATACCGCAATATCGCGGTATTGTATATTAACTGCGGTATTGCATGCTCTAATTGTAGTTATTTACAAAATAAATTCTACTTTCTCCAAACTAAATAATCTTTATCATAGAAAATTTCTAGGTATTTATAAACTAAAACCCCAGTACCCAATAATTGTCAGCAATATCACTCGTTATCGTTTGTTGGTGTAAGCTGGAGGTGTTAGAACAATTGTTTACGCCCAAGTGTCGGCACTCGTGGCCCGTGGGTTATCGAGGTAGCGGGCGATGTGGCTCTCGGGCGCGGATATTGGCCATGGGCGATGACAGACGACGACATATTTATTTCTTTATATAATAAAATACCTTGCCCGACACTCGGAACTTCTCCTGTATCGTGGGTGAGTAGGCGCAGATTCCCTTGAGTAGCTGATTTTAAAAAGAGAATCATGTCTAAACGGCTAGTCGTAATTTTTTTAAAAAAATATATGTTACATTAGACCATTTTCTTAATAATTTGATCTGAGAAAATTTAGAGTTTTATTCGTATAACATAGTGTAATTAATTTGTAAAGTTATGTCTAACGGACAAAAACACGACAATCGCACCAAAACTGCTGGGCGTATTTTAATGAAATCGACACCATGTCAAAGTAAATCTAATTATCTACATTTTGATCTGAGGTTTTTTTTTAAAGTCATAGAATAATAAGGAAAGTACAAAAAACTGTAAAATTTTGGGTCGCGCGGGTGTGAAACGAGTACGCGTTTTGTTCCCTCAAGGTCGTTGGCGTAAGTCGTCGTCTTAATACACATACAAAACACAAACACAAATACACAGAGTCAAAGATCCGGAACAACTATCTGTAGGCCTTACAAATATTTTTTCCGTGCGAGAATCAAACCCGCGACAAGTAGCTGCGTCCACCATGTCGTCTATTATTTAGTCTTCTTTACCAAAAAATTGGGGATGGTGCCATTTTCTTACCACCGCTAGAAGAAGAGATTTATTATTTCATAAAATCCGTCAGTTGCTCTAAAACCCCGTTGTGTTTACGCCCAAGTGTCGGCACTTGTGGGTAATTATCGAGATCCGCGGCCTGCTAACGCTATGGCCCTCTGGCGTGAATATTGGTCATGGGCGATGACAGACAGCGACATTTTTTTTGGGTGACTCAACTTGCGTGAGCATTTTGGGGTTAAGTTCGGTTAGAAAGTAGGTAATTTGTATGTGGCGTGTAGGTATGTTAGTTTTTGATTGGAGGTTTAATTACACGATTTTCGGAATTAAGATAGCGGAATTTAACTAAACTAAATAACTTTTTAGTTAACATATTTTTTTTCGAATGAGGCACTTTTAAACATATAAGTGTGATATATTTTTGAAATCACCTCTTGAAACCCTTTATTTTGATACCCCACACGATGGATTATAGGTACAAAAAAAATTGGACCGCCACAATATGGCGCCCAAAAGCCGCCATTTTTCTATCAAAACACTCGCAAGTTTAAGACGAATCGATTGGCGGACTAATCATCAAAATCGGTAAACGTGTTTAGTCTCTGGAACGCCACATGGCAACAAACATACCTACATACATACATACATACATACATACACTGATAAACACATTACCCTCCTTCGGCAGTCGGGTAAAAAAGTAGATTGACCTTAAAATGATAAAGGATTTTATCAAAAAGCTTCCTTATTTTTTGTGAATCAAATAAATAATTGTGTTTCAAATAGGTACCTATGCGTAGATTTTAATAGTACTATATAAGTCAATGCATCTAGGTCATTGAAAAGTGTAGTAGTTGAGTAGCCTAGTAAACTGCCGAGCAATGAAAAAGTTCCACCCACAAAATGCCGACAAACATCTTAATTTATTTTTTTCACATTTAATTTAAAATTTGAACTCAATATTTACGTTTTTAGTTGGTAATATTCTCATGCGCTTTTAAATGTACTTTCAATATTTCAGACGGCGTCATTTAGCTAGCCTTTCCCGTTTAGGAGTAATTTGGTGCTGTCACTGGAACTTTTTCATTGCTCGTTAGTGTAGCAGACAAAATGCTTGTTGCTCACTCACAGAAAAATTATTATAACTTTAAAAGGATTTAATATTTTAACCGGCATGTCCTAGAACCAAAAATTCGATGACATAATTATGTGACATCCACCAACCCTCAAAGGGTCCGCGTGGTGGATTAAGGCTCATTCCCTCTCTCACAGAGAGGAGGTTTTTGTTCCAGCAGTGGGAACTTTAAAAAAGTCTGATGATGATGATGAATATTTTAACAAAGTACTTAAGGGCCTACAACCGCTTTAGTGCCGTTAAATGGTTAATTTCTAAAGCATACTCCTTAGTAACGGCTAGGTTAAAAGGTTTGAATAAATATATATTATTATTGATTCATGTTCATAATTTTTGAAACAAGGTATTTTCGTGTAACTAATAGATTTGCTTTAAAAAAATACTTAACAACACGATATTTTTTCGCAACTTTTGGTCCTCCAAAACGACTTGGATGTTTAAAAATTTTGACACAGAAATTAAAAATTGATGGCTGGAATTTCTTCATAACTGAAAACTTTACACACATCACACATCATCAGCCTATTAATGTTCCCACTGCTGGGACACAGGCCTCCTCTCTGTGAGAGGGAATGGACCGTAATCCACCACGCGAGCCCAGTGCGGGTTGGTTGATGTCACATGTCTTCGAATTTTTGGTTCTAGGACATGCCGGTTTCCTCACGATGTTTTCCTTCACCGTTTTGAGAGCACTGGTGATCAAATAATTTACACTAAGTAAAGCGCCTGCCTGCCACGACCGATACCACTGGAAAACTTTACATAAGCTAGTAAATCAAATAATATCTTGCAAACAAAACTGTTCAAAAGGAGGTTCAATATTGATATTTTGGCATCAAGCGGGCGCACGGCCACTGGCCGTGCGCCCGCGTGCGTTAACATTGGGGCGTATATATCGCCTTAAGAACTAAAATTCTTTTTTATAAACAGAATATCTATTTATTAAATTACCATGTGTTACAACTCAATATTTTTTCTACATTCCTTAAAAAACTCGGTGCGTTGTAGAAGCTCTTCTCAAGTTCTTAGGTAACTGCTAACACTTTAGTACCAAATAAAATTTTATTTTATTACCAAAATTAACGCCACAAAAATCAGCACCAACTACCGGAAAGTCACATAAAAGTTTTACAACTTCTTAATTTTTTCTACGCACAAGTATCAGTCAGTTGGACTCGTGGTGGAGTTATAAAAAGTTGCCTCCTTCCGCATAGAGGTGAAATGTGAAACTTTTGTGCAACTGTAATTTGAACTGGTGATTTGGTGAATGGAACAAAGGAATCGTTTGTTATTGTTTTTTTGTTTGGGTTCACGGTATCTGTGGGATTGATTTGTGTCTAGGATGGTTAATTAGACAATTAAACTGAATATGAAGAAGAGAGATTGTTGTGATTTCTGATAATGATGTTTTGTTTAGTGATTTCTTTTAAGCTTAATTTCGCAAAATGTGAAGGTATCTATCTACTAGGGATGATATGGTGATGATATTGGAACCGGAGTCGCTTGCTACTGAATATGAAAAAAAAATATTGACGGGCAATCGAGTTCAGGGGTTTGATTTAAGTAACTATTTACTTTTTACCATATTAAGGGATCGTCACTGATAGGAATACGTTGTTCTCTATTGTACCTCCTCATTAAGTAAACCCTTTCATGTAAGACATTTGTCTTAAACATCATCAACTTCGGAGTTTTAAATCGGATGTTATCGGTAACATCCGATTTAAAAGTTTCGGAATTGAAATCGAAATCGGAGGTTTAACAAGATAAAATTACAAATTTAAAAAACCCCCGATTTTAATTTTTATTCATGCTTTTTAAACTACATATAATATACCTAGTAGCAGACACGCTTCAATCGACAATCTATCGAAACACGTAATAATGACACGATGTCTTGCGAAAAAATCCAGATTCAAAGAGTAAAATGTAAATAACTTTTGTTCGGCTAAACCGATTTTATTCAAACATAGCTAAGAACACTCTCGACAAAGTCACCTTTCAAACAAAAAAAAACTAAATCAAAATCGGTTCATCCGTTTAGGCGCTATGATGCCACAGACAGACACACAGATACACAGCAACACACGTCTAACTTATAACACCCCTCTTTTTCCGTCAGAGGTTAAAAACAATCGGCATTTACGACTTTCAGGAATCGGAATCGAACCCTCGTAACATCCTTAGTATCTACGTATTCTTTTCTAAGTCAATCTGTTCGCTGAGCCTAAAGCGTCTGGCTTAACATGTCAAAGAATCTAATACATCCTACTTTTATCTACATATTCTTTAATAAATTCAGTGAAAAGGTTTCGCGACAGTATCTTGGCCGGCCGTATGCTGCAAAAGCTTCACGGTTTGCCTAATTTTGTGATTAAATTCACCCGCCGCATGAAATAATAATTTTTGTCTAGAAAATGAGTATAATTATGTTCGCTACTTACCCCACTGCAGCCAACTGAACAATCAAAAGGGGCGGGACAAGACAGGGGTGCACACTAGCATGATTTATGAAAATGTAAACGTAATTAGAGCTGATTGTCCAACAAACATGGCGATGTGTGCTCAGACATCAGACATTACGCTCGATGCTCTGTCGAGGCTCGGTGGATCAACTGGCCATGACCTTATTCAGAGGGTGATTAAATTATTGTGTAATATGGCTGATTTGTGAGTTAATGGCTTTCTGTTATGCTACGGCTTGCAAATAAGGTAGAATTATTCTATCAATCTGCCTAAACTTTTGGCCAACTACATAATTATGTTCGGATCGGCATGCATTCTCGAGCGAATGCCTATCAATTCACAACCCAGTACCTGGGTCACACGGATACAGTACCTAGATACACACAACGTCAGATTATTAATCCACGTTTCACGCTAGTAGGCACAGTGGGCTACGGGTCAGTGGTTAAAAAAAAATTGTTTAAGCTCGCATTCTATTAAAACTCGCAGCGCTAGGCTAGCTGAAGCTCCAAGTACTACCAGCAGTTTACGCTTATGGACTGCTGTTGTTATCCTAGGCTAGTGTTCATTACATAAACGCATTATGATGTTGAGGGATTAAGGTAGACCTTACAATGTTTAAGAATTGAAAAAAGATTCAGACATCGATTACTTCTTAGTTCGCCATCAATCTGAAAAGTAACCAAATTAAATGCTAGCTATGAAATTTGCCATTTTCTACAACAACCCGACTACTGAAAAATAACGGTCTAAAAAGTACGAAGCAAGAAAATATTCCCGTAAATTTAGCGTGATAGTATGCCACCTACCGTAACAAAACAATACCACAGAATAAATAATAGTACAAGATACATACTGCAAATTAGCATTCGACCACGGTAAAATAACGGGTAAATTTTCTTGTTTCGTACTTTTTAAAGCGTTATTTTACAGTAGTCGAGTTTTAGTTTTTGAAATTATTTTTTATTTAAAATATTTTGGTGTTTTTGCAGAGCCTGAGGTAACAAATAAATATAAATGCATACATACTTACATACCTATTAACAAACACTGCGACGCCGCGCCGTAGTCGGGTAAAAATTAATTTTCATGACTTTGACGGGATATGGCTCGCAAACGGTACGTTTGACAAAATTATGATGTACCAAAATTTTCAAATACCTGTTCAATGATACCACACATGATTGGGTGCGGCGATTTTGTTTTTGTTCTTGACTTCGGGCCTCCTAGAGGGCGCCATATTCAATTTAATGTGACTTCGCATAGCCTATAACCAGCGGACAAACAAGACGCTTCCAATAACACCTCATTTGTCAAATTATAATAAGTAGAACAGATGACCATGCATACATACCCACCCACATACCGGGCAAAAACATAACCTCCTCTCCCTCCCTTTTGCTTCGCTGTAGTCGGGTAAAAAATGCAATCACTGGTCAAAATAGGTAATTCATAATAAGATTAACTTGCAGCTGCACAGGTTATATAAAGCATTACACGCCCGTGTCCGTGATCCGTAGTGTCTGTGATTTGAGTTCCGAGTCCAATGCCAAAACCCGCTGAATAAGTAATAATAAGTCTTTTATCTTGCAGATGACAAACATCTGCCATGGAACTACATGCCTTTATCCCTAAATTAGTGTTTATTAGGTCGACGTAAGTATACATGTCGCAGGGATATGATGAAAACAGCGATTTGATCAAATCACGGAGGATGTTAAAATAGAGCCGACGGAGCCCCGCTGCGCGGGGCTCCTATTTCTGTATGCAGGGTCTAAAGTAACCTAACACGAAGGAGATGACGGGAGCTGAGTTCGCTCGCTTTGCTCGCTCACTTCAGCTCTCGTCATCCCCTTCGAACCTAACCTGTCCGTGTCGATTATTTTAACATCCTCCGTGATTTGATCAAATCGCTTAGAGATTTGATCAATTCCCTGTTTTCATCATATCCCTGCGACATACATAATAATCTAGATTTTAAATGAGGAGGCCATCATTCTTTTGATTATGTGCCTATTTTTTCACAAAAGACAATAATCTAGATTTTAAATGAGGACGCCATCATTTTGATTATGTGCCTACTTTTTCACCAAAGACAATAATCTAGATTTTAAATGAGGACGCCATAATTTTGATTAAGTGCCTAATTTTCACCAAAGACAAATTTTGTAACAATATTTTTCATGTTAAGTTCCTAGACTCGTTCGTAAAGAGTACCGTTGAAACATGTAAAACATTAATGTTTTTTTTTATAAATATGTGTTTTTTTGGAGTGAAGTATTTTAGCAAAGTCATAACTTAGACCTTAATTGAGTCTCTCTCAGGGGTGATAACAGAAAATTGAGCGTAAATAACCTTTACAAAATATACCAAGTTGTTGTGAACTTTTGGAGGAGTTGCTAAAAGCGTTCTCAAACCAAACTGTCAAAATTCTTCTAATAAAGTAGCAAGTTTATGATGGAGATACTTCAGATACGTAGATTCTTTAAGCTAAGTCAAGTGGTCTACTTAATTCGTTGACGTTTTGTCAACAAAAAGGTTTTAAACTTTTAACCCCCGGCGGGTGGGCGAAATCATGGTGAATAGTGAAAACTGTAAGTATCTATAACAATTTCCAACATGATAAAAACTAATTATTTACACACAGAAAAAAACAATAAAAAGTCTTCGCTAGGTATTTAAGTATGGTATTTACCAAAAAGCAAGGTAGATATACTAATATCTGATATCATTTAACTTTGTGAAGATAAAATAAACGTTTTATATTAGTTATTAATTAATATAGGTGTTTGACGGGTAGACGGACGGACCCGTCAAACTAATAAAGGTGTCTCGTCACTCTATTTAAAATCTTTGTAGCCAAGTTGACAATCTACAATCGATAACGCTAGTAGTAAACGAATCAATGTATGGGAATGACACATCTGAACGTTAAGTCACGTGATCAGACCATACAAATAGAAGGAGTTAATGATTGTAGAGAGAGATTCGATACGAAACGTTTGTTACTTGGCTAGGGGGGCTGGTATACTGTACTGTTATTGTATGCCCTCTCAATAAGTCTACCGAGGATTTAGCACCTAACAGCGTGGTACGTACTACAGTGGGATTGATCTCTATGATGTTCAATCAACATTGTCGTGATGACCCAGTGGCTAAAGACCTCGCCTCTCGGCTTGAGGCCGTGGGTTCAAATCCGGGCAAGTACCAATGTGACTTTTTCAATTCATACCCTTATTTATTTTTCTAATTGTGTAATTTCAAAGTGGTCACCGGCTGGGTGCGAGACGCACAGGACCGATCAGTGTGGCGACGCTTGGGGGCGGCTATGTCCAGCAGTGGACGTCTTTCGGCTGAAATGTTGATGATGATAAAACTTGCTCTCATTGCTTCATATGTTCAAAAATCTGTCTGGTACTCGACAGCGTCAAACACGCAATAATTAAAATATTGTTGAGTTACCAAAATTAAAGGAGTATGCTTCGTGCTGTCAAAACAGATACGCAATTAGGGTGCTGGACTTAGGTCGAGTTTCTCACCTCTAAATTATCGCAGAATTAATGTGACAAATTGTCAATCACGCGTTGTCTGCTGTGATTGGCTGTTGAAAATTCATTCCTTGTACACCTACAATACAATCTTATACTTAGTATAAGATTGTGCTTCATTGGGGTAATTGCTGCAAGGTGTTCCAATGCGAGGGTAAATAAATAATAATCAAACACTACCTTCAGTTGGACATAGGCTGCTGGCTTTTTCTAAGTGGTGCCACACGTAAAACCAGCGGCCCTTCGCCTTCATCACACCACACCACTCGACCTGGAACTGACTGCATGCGAAAGGCGGTTCTTGAATCAAAAATAAACGATAGGCTCGCGTTTGACGAATATCTCACCTGTTGGTAAACGAAGCTGTGGTCGACCGACGGTGAAGCACGCTTGCCTAGAACTAACCTATTCACTCTTGACTTAATGACCCCCAGCTCTTTTAAATTTGTCCAATACTGGAGGAGGAAATAGGCGAGAGCCAAACCTCGAATTATGATTTTTACTAAGGAAATTCAATCGGTGCTCTCTGCCATATCCTGTTTAAAATGTAGCTGTGACTCCCAGCCACTTTTTATGTTGAACGCTTTTCTATCTAGCCCACCCCTACTCCCAATGCCCCCTTGAAATAAATAAGTTAATAACTAATTTGTTTCTAAATATTTATAGTAGTAATCTTACCAAATCTTAATTAATTAATATTTGGTAAGATTAGTTACTGTTAGACTTATGTCTCATTATTGACGAATACTTTTTTTGATGTTCACAAAAAATATTTTTACTACAAACTTACAGTGACATCTGTTATCGAATAGTAAAATTTAAATTCTACCATTAGCAGCGCCATCTATGAAATAAATGTGTAAATAATTAGTTAACAACATTGCTTCGTGGTTACACGTGCGGCCCATAGATGGCAGTATGCTGTATTAGTTCATATAAGAACTAAGAGATGGCGTTTTTTCTTTCTTTCTGAAAAGCACTATAGAGGGCGTTCCAGTATTCGTTGAAATCTTAATAATATTATAAATGTGTGAAAGTTTGGATGGATAGATATGGATGTATGTTTATTACTCAATCACGCCAGAAAACGGATCTGGTTGAAATTTAGCATAGAGATAAATTATTAGTCCGGAATGGATTGGAATTTTACCCCGGTAAAAATATGTCCTTGGGATCAGAAGACACTTTTCACATGGGCGAAGCCGCTGGCAGAAAGCTAGTTACAATTAATATTTATTTGGAAAACCAGAAAAAAATAATTGATTTCATGAAATTACAAAAAAAATTGTTCTGTGTAAGTATTGACTTGTTAAAACTCAATTAGTAAACCCTAATTATGATACGTAATAATACTAAGGAAATCCTCACTGTATTTCGGTACATTAATATTTTCAACCTCACAATTAACAATAAGAAGACATTCACAAAAAATACATACCTATCTATCTATAGATAGATATCTACCTATATATATAAAAGAGAAAGTATGTATGTATGTCCTTATATACTCCGAAACGGCTGGTCCGATTTTAATGAAATTTTCAGATAATCTTTAGATAGACCCAGCGGATGATCCTGTAAAGTTTGGTGGCGATCGGATCGGTTTTTTTTATCTTTAAACGCGGGCGAAGCCGCGAGCAGAAGCTAGTACACTATAAGAACATAACCATCACGCTTGTGCCTACTCTCACTACGTTTCGCATGTCATGTATATATATGTACAAAAAAAATACAGTCGAATTGATAACCTCCTCCTTTTTGAAGTCCGTTAAAAAGTTAGTATGAATAATAACAATCTCAAATAAAACAAATAAATGTATCAGATTAATTAGTAATTAATTGACTAATCATGTGCCGCGACCGCACGCGCGTTACATTTCGCCGAATCATCGCCTATCTCAAAGACGATCGCCGAATCGATTCACCCGAGCCAAATAATCGAATAATAATCGTATAAACCGAATTATACGATTGTTCTTAGTCCACATCTCGGTGGGTGGGCAATCGATTGCTCGCTAAGATTACTAAATGGGTAATTCTGCGTCACGTTCTGTGTATTAACAAATAATCATGTTCTTGTGTTTAGTGGAGTTATTAGGCAGATACTGGTTTTCTTTGTTTTCTATACGGAATCAGGCGAAGAAACTATACGAGTAGTTTATGTTATAATTTCGTTTGAAATAGGAATGGATTAGTAGGATGGTGATGTGAGAATATTACCGTTTATAGATACCTAGCTGTGAGCTATTTTCCTAGAATTTGATGTCTTCAAAGCATGGGGATGTCGTGGCCAGATCGTTGAATTTATCACTTGATGATGTGGCCGACATCATGATGGTCTGGTCAGATTGATGAATAATCAGCGTTTGACGATATGAACAGCTATATGCACGGCTACTTCATGCTACTCGTATGTTCAAACATTAGTTATCATATCGTAAAATAGTTACATTATTCACAGTTAGAGGCGCTGATATCGTTTTGTTTTTGTGATACATCAGGCGGACAATTATTCTGATAAAAAGCTAATAATAATGAGCCAATTGAAGATAAAAGTGAAGTAAAATGGCGTTACGAAACAAAACTACTTGAATTTTACGAAAGTCACTCAAAAAAAAACGCAACATAAAAAAAAATCTTAGAGTACGGAACACTAATGATTTGCCCAAACGTGGATTGGCATATCATCAAATGTTGACTTTTAAATTATATGTTCAGTTTTAGTTATATCCTTAAATATATCCATATCATGAAATACAACGATTTCATGAAAAGATAAATTTGACCGACAAATCATGAAGTGATCAATTTTATGATCTAGCCACGACAGAACCTCGGCGGCCGTCATAGTATCTTTTTTTGTACTAAATGTGTTAGTGAGTATCTTCGATACAAACTGACGACCTGTCATAATTCTAACTATAGGTAATTACCTGAAGCAGCTGAAACTTGCAGGCAACTGCCGCGGACGAATATTTTGTAACGGCTTCTCCAGACACTGCCATTGCAACGGTTTTATTCTTTGGAGCTTTTCTCAAATCACCACAAACATGAAATCTAACCTTTTATTAAACTCAGTAATAGAGCTTCGAATAGGTTTCTTAGCGTAGTTTTGTTGGTCATAGACACAGAAAACTTATAAAAAAGCGATATTTCATAAACTTCACTGTGACAAAAAGAGTGAACAAACAAACAAAATATTCAATCTGTTAATTTATTTGCTTACAAAGCCATTTCTAAGTAGATACAGTTATTTACCGGATAAAGCGAGACCCCGGGAAGGAACGCACACCTTGAAGTACTTATTTTAAGTAGACTTAGATCAAATATGTCCAGCATCATGACAAAGTTTCGCTACATTTCAATGCACAGACACTATCCTTTGCTCCGAGGCATGGTATCCTACGCCATCATATGGCCAACATGCAGCATCACGCAGGAGTACTTAGAACATGGCACAAATATAATCGACGCCAACTGGGCTCGAGCAGCTCGCTTCGGATTCTTCGGCGCATTCTGCATGGCACCTGTATTCTACGGCTGGATGAAGTATTCCAGTCGATTCTTCAAACGAAATGATCTAAGGACAGCAATGTTCAGAGCTGCCATCGAACAGGTATCGTACTCTCCCGTAGCCATGGCATATTTCTTCTTCGGAATGAGCCTCCTCGAAATGAAGCCTATAGATGCTTGCGTTCAAGAAGTAAAAGAAAAACTTTGGCCCACGTATAAGATCGGCGTCATATTCTGGCCGACGGTTCAGACCTTGAACTTTTATTTTATCTCTGAGAAGAATAGGGTAGTGTTTGTGAGTGTGGCTAGTTTTATCTGGACTGTATTTATGGCACATATGAAGTCGAGGATAACTAAACCAGAAGAAATAACTGAGAAGCAGACTTGAGGAGTCGATCTTAATGTAAAATACTTAGAATTTTAGATACATTTATATTTTTCGATTCGAATTATATTGGTACAGTACAATACTGGTTCGTTAATATTTTTACTTAGAACAACGGGGTTGAGGAATGTGAATTTTCCAATAGCTATATAGCAACATAACATTCTAAGATTTGAGAGCGAAAACATGCGTAAAACCTGAACCAAAAAAACCTTCTAAACAACGTTCTTTCGGGTCTCCAAGTGTGGCTAACGATTTCATTCACCATCAATTTGGAAAGGGTCTTAAGGAGCATTCTTCATTTTTTGTCCAAAAAAAGGACAATAATATTAGAATTAATAACGCGAATGAATTTATTATTGAACAGTTTTTATTAGACATTAATCATGTTTTGTCATCGGACGAAGTTAATGTGAGCAGTGAGTTTATAGTTCCACGGTTTTTTTTTGTAATGTTGGAATTCTTTGGCAAAAAGGTGAAGTGGCTCGATTTTGATCATAAAAAGTGTTGTGTGTGAAAAAGGTAGTGATTCCCAGTTGTTCGAAATTGTTGCTTATTGGAAACTATCTAGTTTAATAGATATTAAGTCGAACCTACTTAGAAATTCAGACTTATGTTTGCTGAGAAAAATAGTTCATAGCTGAAATAGTAAGTTCTAGTAAGTACAGGGTGTAGAATACAACAAAATAATTGAAGCACGAAGATAATGAGATCATACAACATATAGGTATTAAGGCAATTGATATCAATCAAGAAACAGTTTAGAAAGAAGAAAGGAGAAAGAAGATATGAGTATTTATTCAGCACGGACATAATAAGAACAAACATGCAAGCGACCATGTAAAGCAGGCACGGCAAGTGTTGATTTTCTTTCAAAGATTGTGTGTAATACACAAATTGTGCAGTAGATATTATTGAACACTTGTTACCTATTGAAGGTAAGAAAAATCCTAATGTTACCAAAAAGCTTCTAACAGATCACAAACCAAACACCATCGCCAAAAACGTATATCATATAACAAACACCATAATATTTATTCGTACCAAAACGTCTGTTTCCAGAGCTAAATATATGAACACACGTCGACAAGGCCTGAACCCCATGGCTACCAATTTGATATGGGCCCCATAAACCATGGGGAGCTGGGACAATGTCGCGATATATAACGACACTGTCATCAAAACAGTTTGTTTTATTTATTTTAAGAGAAGTTGGCGTCCATTTTGTGGGCAGCTTATGTCGATTTTGGTGAAAGTCTGTAAGTTGAATATGAAATGTTTGTTGAGTGGCAATATACCGACGGCTTTGGCGTTGGGTTATCGATATGGTAGAAGGAAATTTCATGTAATTATTCTTAGGGCTAGATTCTAGTAGTCTTGTGCCTGGTACCTACTACCAATAAGTTTGTCCTCTTTTTAACCGACTTACCAAAAAGGAGGAGGTTCTATGTTCGACATTATGTTTATTTTTGTATGTACACGCATATCTTCGTCAATTTTGGACCGATTTTGAAAATTCTTTTTTTGTTTGAAAATGTATGTTTCGAAATTTTAGTTTGGTAACGATCTGATGAAGAACTTCGAAGATATACAACAGAACTCTTCAATAATTACGGCAAATCTCTCGGGATTGCTGCAATCGCATGTCTGTTTATTGTTTATACCATTTCATAACATATCATCACGCCAGTACGCTCGAAAAGGGTATGCAGATCTCTTATTTCACCGGTTATATTCAAGTTTCATGTTATTCGGGTAGTCTATTCTGTCGTTATAGGTACTTACTTAACTACTTCCCTATTAGGTAGGTACAACTAAAACGTGAAAAGTAAAAAACTTTTATACAATAAAATACCGACTTCCAAATAAGAAAACTACAAAGTGAAAAATAACTTTATTTTTGGAAGTCGGTGTCCATAACTTAAAAATTTGGTTAACTTAAATTACACAAAATAAAATATACAAAACAATTACAGAAAAACATAAGAGTTGCAAAAATAAAATTAAAAGAAAAAGAATTAGTTCCCATAGGCAACAATAACATAACTTGAAATTAAAACGCTAGATTATTTGTATATGTATGAAAGTGAGTGAAAGGATATATAAAATTTGTCCTAGGGATCTTACTTGAAACCATTTTGTAATAAATGTCTAGCATTAATTTCTAAATATTTCATTGTCATACGGTAGTCGATCTGCCTCAGAACGATTCTTTAAAACGTATAATCAATGTTAAAAAAAAGCCTGATCATCTAATGAATCCGGTCAGCTTACCTATTAAAAGACAACGTTTAGAAAATACAAATCATCAGCTATAAGATAACATAGGAAAACATACATTATACATAATTGACGGTCCGACAAAATCATTAACAAATGCAGATTACGGACTAGTGCCGACAAACACAGATATTTACAGCTCAAACAGACAGTTCTAACCTAACATATTTATCGTCAACATCCTCATTGTACCGTTTCGCTGTTATCATGTTAGACCCTTACCCTCTTACAAATAAACCCGGAATAAAGTTATACCAGGTATAACTAAGGAATAACCATACATTTTCACAGGTTTATACTTGGTATAACTTTATTCCGCGTTTATTTGTAAGAGGGTTAAAAGTTTGTCCTTATGATTGGATTTGGATCTTAGTTTAAGGTAAGTACTATTCGCAAAGTCTCATTAGCCGTTTTTATTTTTTTAATAATTACTAAAGATTTTTTTCTACGTTGGCAGTCGATAGAACTTTACCGACGAATAGCTTAAAAAGCCGGGTCATTATAATGGATCCGGGTTACCTAATTATAAGGGTTCCGTACCCAAAAGGGTAAAAGGGAACCCTATTACTAAGACGCCGCGATCCGTCTGTCAGTCTGTCTATCCGTCTGTCACCAGGCTGTATCTCATGAACCGTGATAGCTATACAGTTGAAATTTTCACAGATGATGTATTTCTGGTGCCGCTATAACATCAAATACTAAAAACAGAATAAAATAAATATTTAGGTGGGGCTCCCATACAACAAACGTTTTTTGCGATAACGGTACAGAACCCTTCGTGCGCGAGTCCGACTCTCACTTGGCCGGTTTTTTTTTATAAAACAACTTTTTGTCAATGAGTAGATGATAAATTTTCTTTGGCATAATAGACATAATTGATGGTAGCATTATCAAAATCATTAGCAAAAGTCGATTAGGGACTAGTTCTCACAAATACACCATCAAACCTGATTTTTACAGCTCAAGCAGACAGCTCTAACCTAACATCTTTATCACCCACGTCCTCGCATCAAAATGTCCACACTATACCGTTTCGCCAATTTGCGTCCTGCGCAAATTAGCAGAGATTGTTCCTCCGTACTATCTCAATCCATATATACATTAAAATTCGTACGTTTGTACGATTAATTAGCCAGATAATGGTGGTGTCGTATCGTTGCTACCGGCTACAAACATAGCCCACAAAAGAGCCGAAACTGGTTCTTTTTCACTTAACGACCTCGAGTCGACGTTGCTACCAAAAAACATTGCTAAAAAAATACACTTTTACCTGAACCGGGGAGGTGTATAGAGATATTGTTACCGCTTTTGGATTTATGTGTTCGAGAGATATTTTTTATAAACACACTGATCACATTGAAATATTGGTTTTTTATTAATGATAGGCTCCCGCTTGACCACTATCTCACCTGATAGTAGCGATGATCTGGTCAATGGTGAAGCACGCTTGCCTAGAAGTAACCTATTCACTCTCTTGTTTTGAAGACTCCTAGGTTGTAGTTATTGGGAAATATGGACTCCGGCATGGAACTCCATTCCTTAGCTGGTCCGTTCACTTCACTTGCAATTTTGTAAGGAAAGTCTTAAAATTGAGCGGAAGAGCCGCACAGACGTGCAGTTATAGGATACTAACTGTTCCCCGCGGCTTCGCTCCCGTGGACCACCCCACAGGACCCGTTTACGGGATTAAAAAATATCCTATGTCACTCAGGAATAATGTAGCTTTCTATTGGTAAAATATTTTTTTAAATCGGTCCAGTTTCGGAGCCTATTCGGTACAAACAAACAAAAAAATATTTCCTCTTTATAACACCAGTTACGAATACCTTGTTAAATTGTGTTTACATTCTTAGTTTTATGTCGTAAGACCACTAATTCCTTATAATGATAATATAATCTTCTGTTAGATATTGTGATGCTTCGAAATATTCATATGTTTCATTGGGAGAGCCGTATTGCTGTCGTTATTTTATTCTGAAACTTTTTGTAAATTTGATTTAACTCAATAGTGGTTCAAACAGCTCTTAAAGTATCCCAAAGTGAACTATTTCACGGTACACCCAGAGGTCTATATTTTGTTAAAAGATAAAACTGACCAAAATCACAAGACATAAAGAGATTTTTTGTCCGACAGTCCTCGAATGTCCCACACCGCTGTCTTCACCTGCATCAGCGACATTATTTATAGTTTTGTAAAAATCGCATCAAAAACTTCACAGCCTAATAATCGATTTTATTTCTGACGTCACATAATTAGTGTGAAATATGGTCGTCAAAGGTCGTTCCTAAAGTTTTTTGCGTCGCATTTTTTCTTTTTTTATTCTGGATCGAGTCAAACAATTTTTTTTTGCTTTGGACGTTGAATTTAGTCCAATTTGAAATAGGAAATTGGTGACGGTTTCGTTTATAATTGGTGAATGTTTATGGTAATGTTATATTTGTTTATGGAAGGTATGGTAGAACAGTAGTTCAAGGAAACGAATAACGATGTCATCTGGGTCTTGGCGTTTTGGCCCAACGCATATGATGAGTTTTGTATGACAGTAATTAGTTTTTTGTTCGTAATTGTAGACTACTGAATAGGGGTGCAGTTATGTTAAATACATTTTAGCTTAATAATGGTTTGTATCCACTGTACAGAATAGACAACTATTGAAGAAATATGGAAGCAATAGTCATTTTGCACCAATCCGATTTGTAATAACGGCATGAGCATGATGAGTGAAGTTTATCCAATACCTGAGCTTTTGCAACTACGATGTCGTGTTAGAGGCAACAGTCATAAGTTTTCTTTTAAGTTTTCTAAAAAAGCAGGCAAAGCCAGGACAAACCACCAGTGCAAAAATATAAACAATCAAATCAAGACATAAAAGCTCCGTACTGCGAAATTTTAATTACAACAGGATTATGATATTATGAAGATATTAAAAAAGTTACGATAAAAACTTTACGATCAATTTGGTTTAGGTTCGATTCCCCGCGGTATAAACACACAGTCGCTTTTATGGCCTAACTTAAGGGGTAGTTATGGCTTATCAAGTGGTATGAACCAGCCAGTATATTTTGACAGGCGGCGAATAATGGAACTACGTTTGAAATGTCCTGAATTTGACGTAAGGTTGACAGTTGTCTTTGGTAGAGGCGCCATCTTGAAATGTCAAGAGATTCTAGTCACTGTGTTTTTTTTTCTTCTGAAGAATAAAGATGTTCTTTGTTCAGCCTTGTTGATTGAGTTGTTTTATTAGTTATGGTACATGTGATGTTAGTCTGTAAGTTTTTAAGTATTATAAAGCTCTCTTGATTGCTTAGAAGCATCATGTTGATAGGTAGGTACTTATGTCGATTGTAAGTCGTTGGGTGTCTTGTACGGTGTAGGTACATAAATAGGCAATCTTAAATTGCAATTTGTAGATATTTTTTGATCGTTAATGGCATTCATTCTTCTATCGTAAATGTTTTTTTATTTCAAAGTTTATAATAAAGGTAAAACAAGGTGTAAAGTAGATAAAACTAGCAAATTTATGTCAATTAATCAGCAATTTTGTTACACTTCTGCCACAGACGAAGGAGAAAAAGTGTTTTTTATAGGTCTTGTTTTTGCGCTACTTACCAAAGTTTCAGGAAGATAATAAGTTACCTTTATAATTATTAGACATTCAGGGGTGTGACCATAAGCTCTTGAGCAAGGTTATTTTGAGTATATGACAGATGTATATGACTTGTGATCTGTCACTTTTTACAGTCAAACTATGATAGTTTTGACACGTCAGAGTACGGGGGCAGGTATTTAATCGATTTTTAATAGTACCAATTCTTACTCATGAGTTACCCAGTGATTAATAAAAGATAAAAATGGGAAGCTCCACAATAAGTCACAATCTTTAAATTCGTATTAATTGTTAGGGCGTTCACAAAAAAGAAAGATTTGTTGTTTCATCCTAAAAGAAAATAAAAAAGATGGGCAGCACCCGCCGTCTTCCGGCAACCTGATTATATTTTTATGATAATTAAGATATCATAAAAAAAGATACATTTTATTTTGGATCCGCATAATAGGTGGGCGGATCCCTAGTGGGGGTCCAAACTATGGATCTCTGACAAATGGAGTTATTGTTTTAAACAAACTTAACAAATACAAAACGAACAAATCTTTTTCTGCATTTGTAACTTTAGGGTGTTAGAAATTAGACTCACATTCCTGTGATTTAATTCCAGAAACCGAAAGTCGTATGTTGGTAATATTTTTTCTTTTTCCCTTCTGCCTCTGACGTGAGTAGTAATTAAAAATAAAAATTATTGTGATTGGTTTTGGCAAATTGCAAATTGGCTCTTTATAAATTTCGAAGACAAAAATTAAATGGTTTTCCTTTTTATTTTAAGGCCGCGTTAATTACTTAGTCGCAGATAAATTAAAAACATTCGTTTCGGTTTGAAAATGAATTTGCGTGGGAATGAAACAATTATTGCTGGATGACTCAGAATTATTTTGTTGCGTAATTTCCTCTCCTTTGTCGCATACTATCAAGAAAACTGATTGAAGCCATTGAAATTGTACCAATTGTAGCTTTCACATACTCATCATCTGCCTAGCCTTTTTCCCAATTATTGTTGGGGTCGGCTTCCAGTCTTACCGGATTCAGCTGAGTACCAGTGTTTTACATGGAGCGACTGCCTATCTGACCTCCACAACCCAGTAACTGGGTAACACGATACCTCTTGGCAAGACTGGTATCAGATCTCAGGCTTCTGACAGCCCGTAACGACGGTCAAAGATCTTCAAATGACAGCTTAACGTGCTTTCCGAGGCACGGAGGAAACTCGGTATGTTGAAATGGTCACCCATCCACGGACCGACCTCGTCAAGCGTTGCTTAACCTTGAAGATCGACCTGTGCGGCTGTTATTATTTAGCCACGAGCTTGTAGCTTTCACATAAAAGGAAGGTAAAACTAATTTTAATGTCTTCGTTTTAAATGTTAGGATATTACCACATTTACCACACCAATCGATCGATCGCCGGTCGATGTCGGTGTTAAATGTCTCATTCGACGTCGATCGGCAGCTCTTACTATATACCTAATCAAAGCCAAGTTACAACACTAATCGTCGGACGTGGACCAACTTGATCAATACACTTGTTATGGACCAAGTGATTAATACAGCATTATTCACTTAATCTACTAACACTGTTCCTGTTCTTGTTTTGTGGCAATTAAATACTTTTTGTTGCTTTCTTTTTTCTTTCTATTCATAATGCACGGACAATTTGAAAAATGCCCAATATGAGTAGGCAATATGCTAACAATTATTGAAATAATAAAATTTAGATAGAGCACCGCTGTTGCTGCTAGTGTTCCTATTTCTGCCTGCAGGGTCTAAAGTAATCTAACAAGAAGGAGTTGACGAATGCTGAGTTCGCTCACTTCTGCTTCCGTCATCTTCTTCGAAACTAGCCTATCCGTGCCGTGGTGCCCTCAATTCCAGAGCTCGCTTCGCTCCCTAATTCTGCTGCTCTAGGACTAATTCATTGGACATATTTATCAAATTGCCCAATCATTACGTAACAATATTCATAATGACGAGACAATGTGATAAATATAGAATAAGAATTTAAATCAGCATTCATCGATTTGACTTGACTAGATTCATAATACCAGGGCATTATACATAGTGCACTGATTAATCACTTGGTCCATGAGATACACACTAACACAGTAAAACACGGGTAATTAGCGCTTACTAACTTACTTACAAGCCTGTATTCTGTATTGTTTTCTCTGATGTTAATGTACTTGTTGGCATAGTATGTCTCTCAATTCAGCGTGCCTCTTGGCAAAGGTCTTCTCTAGCTGTATCTATTAAATTCAGTCACGATTTCACGAACTACTCTTAAAAACTAAAAAAAATTAACTTAGTAACTTTAAGTTAGTTACTAAGTTATTTTTTTCCAGTCACCATTAAAACAAAGTTATAGCTTATACTGCCAAACTATAATTAAAACATCATAAACTCTTGAAACAAGTCCTAACAACTCATAATTTAACAGGATACGACTTGTTACCAAAGAGATCAGTCGTACATACATACGTCACATCACGTCGGCACCTCATCAAGCGGTCGTTAAACAAGCGATAAATAAGCTTGTGACAAGGAAACAAAACACACGCGTTTATGAGCCGGCCGTGACACTGACAACGTCAAGAGTGACGAAGTGACAATGATGTCGTAACGATGATGTAGTGACAATTTATGACTGGATTAAGATTGGACTGAATTTCACCTCAGATATTCCGACACATAAGTAAACAAGTTAAAACAAAAGTCTGTAAAATTAACTTTTCCCTAAGGTCCCACTTCCGTGGTCTATCCCTCAGTTCATCTGGAACCGTGCATATTTCTATCCGGGTACCTAGTGAAGATTTGTTCGACTTAATGTTATTTTTTTTCCATTTTCATCGATATTTACGTCAATTGTAGACCGATTTTACAAGTTCTTACGTTATTATTTTCGTTATTATCTACCTTCAGAGATTACCTTGTACAAACAAACAAACCTGGGAAAATACAAAAAGTTACAATAATTCTTTTAAACATCATACTAACTTTGACACCTTTTTAGTGCAATTTCGTTAATTATTTTCCGACATTGGTTCGCAATTTTACCCAACAACTTTTGCCGTGGCGTCATATTAGGCGCAAATAAACTCCTTCCTTTAATAGGTCTACATATGCGCCGGCGCAGATCTTGCCACCGTGGCGGGGCCAGGGGGCGCCACTCGCGATGTCAACGGAAGAGTATTTTTAACATGTTTTACTAATGCTGTTAGCGCTTCTTAATAGAAAATACTTGCTCGGCTTACATGGAGTGACGAGAGATACATTTTAACATATTTGTGTATCGGAAAATGTTAGGAAAGAAGCGTTGTTGAAGAATGGAAGCACATGTCACCTATAGGCATATTTAGGGACATGACCAAATACCTAAGAAAAGTAAGAAAAACAGATAGACCACAGATTGGCAAAGGAAGTCATAAGATGGCCTAGTCTGAAGTGCAGAAACTGTAATAGCAGATGGAAATGCAATACAAAGACTTTTGCAACTAGATTCAAAGAGTAAAATGCGGATAACTTTTGAACGGATCAACCAATTTTAATAAATATCACTAAGAACACTCTCGGCAAAGTCACCTTTCAAACAAAAAAAAAACAAATTCAAAATCGGTTCATCCTTTCGGGAGATACGATGCCACAAACAGATACACAGAGACACGTCAAATTTATAACCGCCGTCATTTTTTCATCGGGGGTTAAAAATGAACAAAACCTTGTGATAATTCTAGATTACCTACATAGTTATTAAATGATAAGTTCGAGATTAAGAACAAAAGATTTCTATCTTTTTAGAATCAGAAATAAAATAACGGCATAACAGTAGCGTAGAAAACGAAGGTACCGTTAACCAGTAAAAAGCTACACCACTCAACCCCATATATACCAACCGCAGAACACCCACATCTATCCGCACCAAAAACGTACTACCAACCGAATAAATTGTAGAAAAAAAAAATAAAAGATCAACGTTGTCGGCGAGATAAAATAAGTTGCTGTAAAGACTGGAGAGCGATAATTACTGCCGTGGCGGAAACGACGCGATTAGTGGCTAAAAGCCATTCCTTTTAATGGCTTTTGAATAATTTAGCCAGATTGAGCCATCTTACCCGACGGAGGGTTAATACGTTACATTACGTTTTAGCTACTGTTTGCAAAGGTGTGTATCTTTAAGTGGTGTAACGGGTTCGATTCCTGATTGGTTGTTAGTGGCATGTGTTTTTAATTTGAGTCGATTAGTTATGCAAATATTTGGGCCATTTTTCGCTAAGTAGTTTGGCACATTATTTTAATTCTTTTCTAATCTGGTTTGATTACTGATCGATCGAGCTTTGGAAGTGTCATTAGTAGCCTGTATAGCATTATACGGTTTGTAATCATGGTAAGATGTGGACCGTGAATTCTGGTGCAAGTCTTTTTTTACCCGGCTGCAAGGAAAGGGTTTATATAATTAAGACATCGTTAGATAGGTCTTGACCGCCCAAGTGTTCTTAGCTAAGTGCTTTAAAAAAAAAAGTAACATGGCGGATTTTGTGCGCCATATTGTGGGGGTTGCAATTTTTTTTTCTTCCATACCCATCGAGTGGGTACAAAATACCTATATATGCAAAATGAAAGGTTTTTAAAGGAAATTTCAAAAATATATAACACTTATATATTCAAATGTACCTAATTGGAAAAAATATGTTAACTAAAAAGTAATAAATAAAAAAAGTTAATACTAAAAATCAAAAAACCCGCCTGTTCAAAAAGCGAACTAAAAAGACGAAAACAAGAAGAAAATCATGTTGTGCAGTCCGAGGATACATCTCGTATTATTTGACTGAGACTTAATAAATTGCAGTGATAATCATGTAAACTAATACTAGCAATGGCAAAATTGTTTGTTAGTTTGTGTATGGTAAACTCGGGAAACAGAACTTTACGGCTCCATCGACCATCTGTTCTGCGAGCAATGTGCCCTGCCCACTTCCACTTAATTTTGGATTGCCAAACTTAAGTGGCAGTGGGCAGGGCACATTACCTATATAATAACCAGCAGATTTGTTCTTCTGGTTATATGGATAAACCTCGTTTTCTGGCGGTTGTCTTCATTTCTTATTTGATCACGCGAGGTAACTCCGAGCCCTCTCCATTGCCTTTTGGGTTTCTTTGCCTTCTGATAAGGCCTATTGTCAATCAAGCTAATAACCCTGAATGTTTTCCTCAACCTAATTACGCCTAACAAGATCTAAACCTAGCTGCTCAGAGTACAGTCCATCCAACTAGCTGTTGCGCAGCGTAAGCGCTGCGTCGTTTTACATATATTAAAACGACGCAGCCACAGCGCTACGTCGACGCAACGCTGACGCAATGTGTCGGGTGGACCAGCTCTAACGATGCGCGGCTAGAACACGCAACAACGCGCGGCGACGCGGCGGGCGCGGATCACGGGGTGGGGAGCGAGGTCGCTATCAGCAGTTAACACTGGCTGATGTCTCAAAACCTCCCAGTGTGCCAGAAGAAAGCCTACGTAGAAAAAAGACATCTACTAAGCCACTATATAGAAAAGATGTCGGGAATATTGCAATGAAAAATGGTAGTAAAGAGTCAGCATATACAAGAGACAATCCCAACTATAGAGACGAAGATGACAATCACCAACATTCTCCATATCAAGCCATCAGTCACGATAACATGATAAGAAACCTTATCACAGATCACAAATGTCAATTCAACTGAGAACTCTCGATCTCCACCAACTATACCTAATTACATCTAACCAACTAAACAAGACCTAATTCTAGCTGCTTAGAGTACAGTCCACCAACAGATTCTATAACGACGTGTGGATAGAATATGCAACAACGTGCGGCTAGAACAAGCGCCAACGCGCGGCGACGCGCGACTAGGCGGGCGTGGATCACGCGGGGAGGGGTATGGCAGGTAGGGCGGTATCAGCAGTTAGCAACGGCTGATGTCTCAATACCTCCCAGTGACTAGAAGAAAGTATAGAAGAAAAAGTATCCACATCTACTTAGTCGCTATACCTGTAGAAAAGATGTAGGAAATCATGAATTGTAAAAAACAAAGTAGTAAGAATCAGCATATACAAGAGAAAACCCCTACTATAGAGACGAAGATTACAATCACCAATATTCTTCATATATCGACAAGCCATAGAAACCATATCACAGAACACACATTATGTCAATCCAACTAGAACACTCTCGAACTAAGTTAATTTTTTAAATGAATTGGACTACGGAACTCCCAAAAGGTGCTGTGGTCCAACTATTTTTAAAGTTGGACAACTGCCCCTAGTAAAGACCCATGGTCCAACTAGTTGGACAGAGCAGTTGGACCACTGCCCCGGACTGGCCCCAACGATTCCTAATTAAAACTAAACAATAACCAACTTAACAATACCTAATTCTAGCTGTCCACCAACAGGTTCTATAATGACGCGCGGCTAGAACTCGCGAAAACGCGCGGCGACGCGGCGATCGCGGATCACGTGGGGAGGGGTATGGCAGGGAGGGCGGTATCAGCAGTTAATACCGGCTGATGTCTCAATACCTCCCAGTGTGCTAGCCTATTATTTCTGTCGCACACGATGCGGTTGTAGTGCTGTTGTGTGGAGTAGGATTCTGTGCAGAAAACTTGATTAAATACAAGTATCTATTTTTGAAAAAAACATGAAAATATTCGAAAAAAAATTGGCTATACCGATATACTTGAAGAGTTTGCAAGCTGAATTAGTTAGCACCGGTCATATCTTTCGAAAACCCGTTGGGGAAAACGAAATAGCAAATCCGTCAGCTTAGCGTCTAACCAAGTTAGAGAGGCTTGGACGAGATCTAATCGTAACAGAATTGAAAAGAACAATCGGATAAGCTGAAGTTATACCAAAGTCGCCAAGAGAATCTATAAATCACAAGCAAAATTAAAAAAAAAATAAAGTCTCCCGTCACATTTTTATTTCATGCTGCATAATATTTATCAAGTAGTACTGTAGTAGACACGCTTCAATTGGCAATCTATTGAAAACGTAATTATGACACGATAACCGTAAAAAGCCTATAATTTTTGAACGGCTGAATCAATTTTCATCAAACTAAGACCACTCTCGATAAAGTCAACTTTTAAACAAAAAAAAAACAAAATCAAAATCGGTCATCATAGGAGCTATGATGCCTCAAACCGATACACAAATACAAAAACACACAGGTAAGTCCTGTGTACCAGTACAAACGTCAAACTTATAACTTTTTCCGTCGGGGGTTAAAATACATAAACTTGTGCGAATATAGGTTTTATTCAGGATATTATAATCAAATTAGACCATCAATCAAAATGAGTGATGTTATGTCTGTCCGTAACAAATCTGTTACTTGTAATTAACCTCAATAAGCACATTGATAAAACCCATATTCTTTAGTGCAAGGTGTTCAATAAGTTGGCATTAGCGCTAATAGTTTCGACTGTACGAGATTGCTAAGCTTTGTATAATGAAAGTATTTCCAGAGTTAAAATCCTATTAAAAATATGTAAGCTAGCTTCGGATATAAGAAAAATATCTATAGAATCTGAGTTCTCCAAAGTTTATTGATTTTTAATTTGATGACCCCGTCATTCAGGACCAAGAAGTATGAAGAGTGTAAAGAATGATTTACTACCTGCAAATGTATCTGTTTCTCTTTTATTTGCATTAATTTAATAAATACAGAAGCCCTTTCCACACCAGCGATCACCCCTATTTAGGTTGTACTAAAGCGTGGTGCATGCTTGTGCACCTACAATGCGTTTATGTGTTGCTGTTCATGCATACCAGCCCTAATATCGAAACGAAGCACGGCTTTAATCCATAAAATGATATTAAACCCTATTTTCTTTTCACAAAAGCTCAATTTCCTAGACCCATTGAAATAATTTTCCCTAGTGCAAGGGTAACTGTATCGTGTCTTTTCATCAATTGAATTTCGAATTTAATATTGTGGTTGTAAGAATAGTTTTTCTTTGCAGTGAGATAGTAGTAAGGGGGCGTCCATAAATTACGTGAGGTGTTTTTTTTTAATTTTCTGTCCCTCCCTCCCCCCCTGGTGAGATGTCGTGAGATTTTATTCAACCCCCTCCCCCATCCCCCAATCTCACGTGAGATTTTTCAAAATGTGGGTTTGTGACGTAAACGCGTTGGATTGTTATTGTAAAAAGAAAAAAAAATGCTTCGTGCTTTTATTTACACTAGTTAAGACTAGTAATCAATATTGCTGAGAGTTTAATTATAAGTGTAATAAAAATTTAACAAGAGAATACTACTGAATCGTAATACTACTGTGATTAAAAAAATAATGTCTACTCTAATTCAGTCCATGGAGATTCATGCGCGGTCTCAAGAGAGACTATTGGATGATGAAACGTAGATGTATAACGTGGAAGTATGAATGAAATTATTTTCTTTCGAACGAATTAGTGAATGATCTTAATAATATTACGATTACGCTTAAGATTAAATCTTAAGCATGTACAATCTGGATTAAATGGACCAAAATAGTAATTGATTTTTAAGTTTCAATCAGAAAAAAAATTGCGTGATATTTGCCGAGACCCTCCCTCTCTCCAACGTAAGATTAGATGAGATTTGACTCGACCCCCTCCCCCCCTTAAACATCTCACGTAATTTATGGACGCCCCCTAACGTCGTTTCGAAAATGGAATAGGTATTTTCAGATTTTAAATTGTGTTCTATTAAGAAGAGCTTATGAAACAAAACATGAAGGAGTTAAATTGGATCATAGCTGGTTTGCAATAGAGTTTATATTAAATTGTTCTTGTGTAACTCATAGGTTAATAAGGGGTGGGCAGTGAAGAAGCTAGTGTGAGGTAAGGTGAATTGCGAGAAAGTAGCGCTATTTGCTACCGTATCGCGCGCCATCGCGGCTTCAGGCGTGTTCAACCTTTAGCGACCTCTGGCGCGCCTGAAATGAAGCAATAACAATCAATGAGCGATTTTCTTTTACAATGCTGGTCTTGTAACTTTTTATCGTTTGATCGTCTAAGTTTCTTTGATAGATGTACGTATTGTTAAAGGTACATTTTATTTGGATTATAGCCATGTTTCTCTCCTATTTAGAAAGTACCTACTTGACAGTTGCCTCTACCTTCTATGATATATGTAGAGACGCTTAAGAATGAATGCATTTGCCTGTAATCTGAGGCTCTTTTGCAAAGTCTAACACACTTTTCCATTAGACTTCATGACTTCTTCTTACAACTAAACACTCCAAAACTCAAAATATCTAAAACTCAAGGTCCCCAACATCCAATTCCTCGATAAAAATAAAAAAAAACAATTAAAATGTTGGCATTACCTGGTCCGCGCATTCGATGTCACATCTGCCGCTCCGCATCCGTCCAATCAGCGGCATTATATGTTAATAGCCTATTAGAATATATGCTGCAGGGTTCTTCGCGCCGCCGCTCGCGCCAGCCATCTCGAACCCACTATAATTCCCCCACCAACACAACCAGACCTACCAAAACCATTGTCCACAACCAAATTAGAGATCAGGGGACAATGGTCGCTTGCTAATACGCGGCAAAGTTATTCCAACCCTGATATATCGCATTTTAACGACTAAATTGCAGAAATAAGGATGTCGGTAACCGAAAATGTAAGTTTGCAGCCGTTTTGCACGGTGGCTTGTTAGGAGAAGTGTTCATTGTTTTTGTTGATCTCTTATTGTATTTTATGTAAGTTAGTGCTTTGTTACCCATTGAGCTCGTGTTTTGGTGGGTGGCTACTACTGGAGTCAAAAACGTTTTAATAAACCCAGTATCTTTAACTCGTGTACAAAATAACAGAATTCTAAGAAGTTCCGGCATTAAAAGTTTAATGAAAAAAGAAAAAATATTGAACGACCCATTCCTAAAACGTATCGGGGCCCGTTCCGTCCGCGGTGTCTTTGCTCGAGCGGCGATAAGATCTCCTTTATAATGTTTCAATTAACCAGTAGCGAGTATTTATTGGGGACACGATGAGGCGGCCGGCGATTCATTACCTGCCCGTTACGAATTAACAAAAAATTTAAAGGATACGCCGCATTTCAAAGTTAAACCCAACACTACAATTTTAATGGGGATTTTTGTTCTTAAAAAATAAAATTTGAATTTAGAATTACCTAACGGAAAATAAAGAGGTTTATTTTTAAAATTAGAACGCAGAACTTGTATTTATTATGTCGGCAAAACTTTTTAATTAGAGCTAGGTCTTTACAACAATTGGCTAGCGATCAGATTATATTTCACAGAATTTTATTCTACAGTTATTTGAAATGTAAATATACGGAACCATTAGCGTTATTTATCGCTATAAGGACGCCTTTAGCGATGCGCGTAAGAGCAAAAAGTATTGCGATTTGTTTATTTTCGAATAAAAAAACATGGTCGCGTATTATTCGAATTAATTCAGCTGTAATTGGATTTATGGTGTCTCGGTTGAATATTTCCAAATCCACCCTGTGTGGTTGCTAATTACGCCGCTCTGTGGTATTTTAACACTATTTATTGTGCGTCGGCCATCTTAATTCTACGTTAAGTGGTATTATCGTGCGTTGATATTGGATTATCGATATTAACTACTGTGTTGGATGATAAAGTTTTCGTTGAAAGGCTACTTTGTTACAGGTATTTCGGCTTTAGTATGAAGGCATAAAGGTTTGTAATACAGCTGTATGTTTATCCAATTATAGGGCAGTGGAATATATATTGGCAAACTTTGCGAAATCATCTGCTCATTATTGTAATCGCTGTTCATCTTGTCTCTGGGTGACTGTTCTTTATCGTTTCGCGTGTTTTAAGCACATTGTCTCATTAATTGCTATTGTTTATAATTTAGTCATCAAGGACACAAGCTGAATATTATCTAAATATCATAAGAACATATCAGTAGATATGACATCTACAAGACTGTAGGTAAAAACTATTTGTGATTGTTGTCATTTTGCTGATGAAATACCTCATAAATTTACCTCGTCAAAACTCTAACTCATGTCAACACATCTCTATCACTCCATCACGCACCAACTACCTCATTCACATGCCATCTAACTAAACCATACCCCGTTTCAACCAGCGCGAACAATCTCTCATTGGAGACACATACCCTACTGTCATTCAGCGTTATTATTAAAGCTATTCAAACGCCATTCTCTTTTTAAAATACGATCAAAAATGTATACATGGCCGCTAAGGATACACACTAAGGGTATCGTGACGGGGTTACAAGTATAAAAAAAGTTATAAAATAAAAAAGATATATCGTAGCGCCATTTCTCGTTATTATTTCGGAAGACAATAGCGCCTGGGCTGTCAGGTGAAGCGCGGCCCATGCAAATAATCATAAATAAATAAATAAAAATAAATATGAGTCGAAAGGACGATGTCTTATTTTAGGGCTCCGGAGTCGCTAGTCCTGATGTGGTGGTGCTGGATGTGGCCTTGTATTAAAAGATGTTAAGTATGATCAGCTGGATCAGGATTTGCTTGTGGATTTTCACTAGCATACCTAAATGCTGCCACTAATATTATAATTGTACCTAAGCGTAATTGTTTGTCTTGCTTTTGATTAACCACATGGAATAAATTTACCTGAATTAATTCTCGTAGAATGTGACTAAACCGCGAGCAACAGATAAAGTTTAATAATTTTGTCGTAGATCCTGATATTACGTACCTATTAGATTGTTACAGCAGTGCTTTAGGTTCTTTGTCTTAGTTCCTGGAACGAAAATTATATAAAAATATGACAGATTGTCAAATTGCTGCGATTGTTTGAACAATTTTCGTCAGCCAAATTTCATCATTTGACTTGCGTTTAATTTGTGACGTCTCATTACAATGATTTCTGTGAAGAAACGGGTGTTAGAAATATTTATATCTTAATATCACTACTGTAAAAGTTGGAGATCCATGCAAAGGTGAGACGGTACTTCACGCCAGACCAGTTGCTCAACTTGTATCAAGCGCAAGTTCGGTCATGCATGGAGTATTGCTCTCATCTCTGGGATGAATCTGCCAAGTACCAGCTGGATGCAACTTGAGTCGACCGAAAAACGGCCCAAGAGGTTCATCGGCATTGAGATACTGGTCGAGTCTAGGCTCCGGAACCTTGAACATCGGCGCCGAGTTGCCAGCTTGTCGGTTTTTTATCGGTTACATTTCGGGGAGTGTGCGTTGGAATTGCATGAACTAATTCCTCCTAGCCCATTCCATCATCGGGCTACAAGACGTACGGCGATCCATCATCGGTATATGGTGGACATATGCCATACGCACCAAACGTTTTGGAAATACTTTTGTTATGCGTACAGCAAAGGAGTGGCATTCCCTGCCGGAGTCTGTATTTCCTGATAGCTACAACCTGGGAGTCTTTAAGTCAAGAGTGAATAGATTTTTCTTAGGAAGCTTGCTTCATTATCACTTACCATCAGGTGAAATAGTGGCCAAGCGCGAGCCGATCAATAATAAAAAAAACCGGCCAAGTGCGAGTCGGACTCGCACACGAAGGGTTCCGTACCATTATCGCAAAGCACTGCAAAAAAATAACGTTTGTTGTATGGGAGCCCCCCTTAATTTATTTTATTTTAATTTAATAATTATTATTCTTTGAAGAGAATATACAACTAAATATTCTGTGAATATTTCAAGCGTCTACCTGTTGCCATTATTAATATCGAGCAAAAATCGGCAAAAATATCACGTTTGTTGTATGGGAGCCCCCCTTTAATATTAATTTTATACTGTTTTTAGTATTTGTTGTTATAGCGGCAACAGGAATACATCATCTGTGAAAATTTCAATTGTCTAACTATCACGGTTCATGAGATACAGCCTGGTGACAGACAGACAGACAGACAGACAGACAGACGGACAGCGAAGTCTCAGTAATAGGGTCCCGTTTTTACCCTTTGGGTACGGAACCCTAAAAAGTATCATACATACATAATAAGCAGCTGTTGTCTTATTAGAAGATTCTATAAAGAGACGACACATGGACATGTCGAGTTAGGAATTTCGGCCGATTTATTAGTTTGCGCTCGAGATCGCTTTACGTAAAACTAATGAATTAATTAAGTTGCGGGCTTACTCAAAGTGTAGAGGAATGCAAGATTGGTTTATCTGCTACATTGAGTGGGATTTAGGTAAATACGATGGACATACCGTCCCAGGTGGCTTTAAGACACCGTCTAATGGGGTTTTATTTAATTAGTGCCTAACTATCTTAAGCCCAGCCTCCAACGACTAGACATCGCAGATGTTGCTGCAACATATTTTACTTGACAACCATGCGGATATGTCTACAGATAATTATTTTAAAAGAGATTGAGTTTTCTTCTCGATCAGTCACCATTATTAGGCCTCTTTCCCATGTGCTTTGCTTCCCCGTAATGTGCGAATCTCAACCAGGTTTAACCCACAATCTTTAGAATGTCATGCCCCATTCTGCTGTTGGTATGAGCACCGAAATATTTCACGTAAGACGAAAGTGAAATTGGTTAATTCCCTAGTGTTCTCAATCTTTAGTTACAGGGCCGAAACGTGGACTTTAAAGAAAGCTGACCGTGACCGCATAGATGCGTTTGAGATGTGGTGCTGGAGAAAGATGATGCAAATCCCTTGGACCGCCTTTCGCACCAACGACTCCATCCTCCGCGAACTGAATATCAAGATTAGACTGTCCACGATCTGGCTTCGTAGGATATTGGAGTTCTTTGGTCACATCGCCAGAAAAGATGGAAACAACCTAGAACAGCTGATGGTTACTGGCAAGATTGAAGGGAAACGTCCTAGAGGTCGCAGTCCAATAAGACGGTCAGACCAAGTCCACACATCGTTGAACACCAAACTGCACGATGCTCTCCACGACGCAAAAGACAGGCACAGATAGCGCAAATTAGTGAAGGAAAAGTTGCTTCCACGATGACAGGGGAATCACGACCTTCAGTAATAAGGAACACGACTTGAAGAGGAGGATCTGGCTATCAAAATATAAGTACGCGTTTTTTTTTCAAACAAAAAACACACAAAACCATACCCACAGTATATTTTACAAGGTTTCTTGTTCAACCTTCTTTGAAGACGCCTTCTTATTCGTCATCGTGTCTCCGGCGGTGGTTTACTCATGACTTGCGATGTCAGTTTGTTTGTCAACCGATTATCTACACGCTTCCATATTTAAATCATGTAATCGGTACATCCAGTAACCCAACATCTCTGTGACCAACTCGTTCGAAGTTGTCCAAACAAGGGAGACTGGCTCGAGTGCCATCTCGGCCGAAACAAATGTCGTCGTCATGGAAATAAAGCCATGTACATACTGTACAACATATTAACATTATACTTGTGCTATAAGCTGTTGTATTGACAATGTAGTGAAGCTATTTACAGGCGATAGTGGTGATTCGTTTATGGTTTTTATGTCCTATTTATTTTTAATAACATTGTATTCTGGCCTGCGAATGGACTGTTTCATTCTGGTCTACGATCGGTCTGTTTCTCCTCCTATGTATGTGTCGGCAATCAGATGGCCAAATCTGATAGTAAAGCAACACCAACCATGGTTATCTGATTCTGCAACAACAGAGGCTTATCAGATTAAATGCCTAGAGAAAAAGACAAGATGATATGTCTTATGTCATCATCATCATCAGCCTATTAATGTACCCACTGCTGGGACACAGGCCCGACGCCCTGAGCCGAGGTTCGACCCCACAGAGGGTAGCCCTCAGCGTAGTCCCTTAGGTTAAGCTTTTTGTCCCTGGCTGGAGGCTCTAGTATACACAGGAAAGCCCGGCTAAGCAGTACATAAATCTTTTGATTTAACTGTGAGACGCCACTGATAAAAAACCGGCCAAGTGCGAGTCGGACTCGCGCACGAAGAGTTCCGTACCATTATCGCAAAGAACGACAAAAAAATCACGTTTGTTGTATGGGAGCCCCACTTAAATATTTATTTTATTCTGTTTTTAGTATTTGTTGTTATAGCGGCAACAGAAATACATCATCTGTGAAAATTTCAACTGTCTAGCTATCACGGTTCATGAGATACAGCCTGGTGACAGACAGACAGACAGCCAGACAGACGGACCGCGTAGTCTTAGTAATAGGCCCAGTGCGGGTTGGTAGATGTCACATTTCTTCGAATTTTGGTTCTAGTACTTGCCGGTTTCCTCACGATATTTTCCTTCACCGTTTTGAGAGCAGTGGTGATGAAATAATTTACACAAAGTAAAGCGCCTGCCTGGGTTCGAGCCCACGACCCAGAACTTGTAAAGTCGCGGTCGATACCACTGGGCCACCACTGCTCATATCTTTTGTCGTAATTGGCTGTAGGTAATTTTGCGTTATCTGTGACACAAAAAGGGTTTTTTTTTGTGAAATACTTGGCAGTCAGAACAAGGTATGATATGTAATTGTAGGTGCCTACTTACAATTTACCCCAATGAGCTTCTTCACGAAGAGTTCTTCACGAAAATTCGGCAAATTACTCTACAAATACTGAAACCACCAAAAGAATTAAAGAAAATCAGTCAGCTTTTCCCCCTAAATCCAAAAGGGAGTGTTTTTCGTAGCTAAAAGCTAAAAAAAACAAACTTACATACATCACAAGTTATACATACCTAAGCTATAAATTGGCCCAATCCATGGGTTTTATTATGTGAACAAAAATAGCAGAACGAATGCCAGAGTGGGCGGGCGCAGGAAATCCATTACCTCCACGTACTAGCATTCGTTGCTTTACGTAAGGATGGGGGAATTAATGTCGATAATTGACGGAGATTTTCTATTTTGTTTGGGAGACGCGGGAGGTCGTGTTTTGTGGCAAACTGTGGGATTCTCCTCAATCCATACGCACATAATTGTTGCCATGAGCCTAAGTTCGTCATTTATATGGACGTGTCCGTAACAAATGAACATTTTTTAAGACGACGACTAACGCCAACGACCTTGAGGGAACAAAATGCGCTCTCGTTTCACACCCCCGCGACCCAAAATTTTGTAGTTTTTTGTACTTTCCTTATTACTCTATGATTAAAAAAAAAAGCCTCAGATCGAAATGTAGATAATTAAATTGTCTTTGAGATGGTGTTGATTTCTTTAAAATATGCCCAGCGGTTATGGTGCGATTGTCGTGTTTTTGTCCGTTTTAGACATAACTTTACAAATTAATTACACTATGTCATACGAATAAAACTCAAAATTTGCTAAGATCACATTATTAAGAAAATGGTCTTATATAACATATATTTTTTCCAAAAAATTACGACTAGCCATTTAGACGTGATTCTCATTTTAAAATCAGCTACTCAAGGGAATCGGCGCCTTAAGTCAAAACTTCTTTAGCTTTGTAGAGCGATATTTTGTAGCGACAAAACTCATGGGTTCGCGTCACCGACATGCTAATGTGACATGTTGCCTATTTTTATTTCTTTCACACTATAAATGGAAAGCAATAAATTAATACCTTCCGTAATTACCTTCAATATGAAGCAAAGTTAAAAAAGTTACGAATCGCAAAAATAAATCTAATAAAAATCCTTTGTTCCCACTAGTACATGGCTAGCTACTTTGTCGTAGTCGAGTAATAAAAGGAGATTTATTACAAAAGTTATGACATACCTACAGTGTATTTATTGCAAACCTAAAATGTAGAGCTATTCCAGGTTTTTAGATAACATTTTGACCTATTTCTCTACTTCTTCATACTATGTCGATGGCAAATACAATTTTTTTATGTTATTTAAGTGTTTTTAGATGTTCTCGGATGGTACCGATATCCAGTGTTTGTGCGGCGTGTTTTAGCAGATCATGGCCCATCTTTCGTCCTGTACAGCATGACCTGTAACTTGTACATGCGAGGACTTTATGGCTGCGTTAGAGAATGCTGTGGCCGTAGTTGAATATTGGGCCAAACAAAACATACAGTGAAAATCTACCATCCCATCGATAAAATCCTTAGCACATCACTAAGAAAAACATATTAGAGTGCACGTAGTCACATTTTCTAATCTATATTCAAATTGGCGCACGGCGCGCCTCGGCGCCATTGTGAAAATACGAATATTTTTCCAATTTCGCCCGGAAAACTCGCACCACTGCCATTTATACATACCTACCAAATTACCCCAGCATCAACCCTACCAATTTCTAACTTTATCTCCAAGACATAAGGTTTAAAATCTTAAGGCTGACGCTAAATGAAACTTTGTCGAATATAGACGTGAAAATGTATGAGCGAAAACTTTGATTGCCGTCTCTCTCTACCTTTTGTGTGACGTTTTATTTGGCTGCACACTGGTGCCTACGTTGTTTGCATATTTAGATAGAAAGCTGTTGGCTGGATATTGGGTCACTACCTAAAGAGGTGGGTGTACCTAATGTAGTAGCCCTAGTATGTGTTTTTAACCCCCGACGGAAAAAGAGGGATGTTATAAGTTTGACGTGTGTTGCTGTGTATCTGTGTGTCTGTCTGTGGCATCATAGCGCCTAAACGGATGAACCGATTTTGATTTAGTTTTTTTGTTTGAAAGGTGGCTTTGTTGAGAGTGTTCTTAGCTATGTTTGAATAAAATTGGTTTAGCCGTTCAAAAGTTATTCGCATTTTACTCTTTGAATCTGGATTTTTTCGCAAGATATCGTGTCATTATTACGTGTTTCGATAGATTGTCGATTGAAGCGTGTCTGCTACTAGGTATACCGTAGTCTAAAAAGCATGAAATAAAAATTAAAATCGGGGGTTTTTTAAATTTGTAATTTTATCTTGTTGTAGGTAGATTTCCTAGAAACCAGTAGGTACTTACTTATAACGTGATACCTACATTTGGGTCTCATGTTTAACTTATAATAAATAGCTGTTCCCCGCGGCTTCGCTTTCGTGGACCACCCCACAGGACCCGTTTTCGGGATTAAAAAATAGCCTATGTTACTCAGGAATAACGTAGCTTTCTATTGGTGAAAGTAGTTTCGGAGCCTATTCGGTACAAACAAATCTTTTCTCTTTATAATATTAGTATAGATTATTACTAGCTGTTGCCCGCGACTTCGTCCGCGTCAAACTCGTAAAAAAAATATTTTTATTTTTTTAATTTCCTGGCGGAACTATGAATTTTCTAGTGATCAAACCAAGCCTATGTTACTCGTTATTACATCAGCTATCTACCAGTGAAAGCCGTTTCATAGATTACCCGGACAAACAGACAGACAGACAAAAATCTTAAAAACTGCTTATTTGTTGTTAGTACCGTATATACTTTCACGTGCATTCAATAAAACGTTGTTATTTTGATATTACATACAGACACTTCAATTTTATTTATTTGTATAGATTTATAGATTAGTATCTAAGATAGAAGATAGGAGTTGATGTTACATGAGTACCTTAAGTACACCCAAAGGGAAATGGAGAGGGCTATGCATGGAGTTTCCTTGCGTGACCGAATCAGAAATGAAGACATCCACAAGAGAACCAGGGTTACCGACATAACCCGAAGAATTGCCAAACTTAAGTGGCAGTGGGCAGGGCACATTGCTCGCAGAACGGATGGCCGATGTGGGCGAAAAGTTCTGGATTGGCGACCGCGAAGGTTGCGGGGAACTGCTGGATGCAAGATGCGCGTGAGCGGTCATTGTGGCGATGCTTGGGGGAGGCCTATGTCCAGCAATGGACGTCTTTCGGCTGAAATTAAGATGATGATGATGAGTACCTTAGTTACCTTCGTTTTGTCCATATTTATATTAAGACCTACTCTATCAAAAGCTCTACTGAGTTCATCGAGCATTATAGCACTGAGGTCCTACCTAGAGTTAGCCATGACCACTATATCGTTGGCAAACCGAAGGTGAGTGATGTGCTTGCAATTGACGTTGATGCCAGTCCTCTCTAGTCCAGAACCTCGTATATGTAGATATACGAGGTTCTGGTCTAGAGAGTGGTAGGATGTAGATCCTCTAGTGCCTCAGTGAACAGTTTCGGAGAGATGATGCGTCCCTGCCTCAAAACCCGCTGCAAAAGGATAAATGTGCCAAATTTCATATCAATCCGATCAGCCGTTAAGCTGTTGAGGTATGATTGATCAACAAACATCCAGACTTTCACATTCATAATATTAAAGGTAGCTTTTATTCTTGACCAGGACTAGGCGAATAAAATAACTTTACTTGCTACTCTATTTTTTACCCGACTGCCTACAAGGAGTGTAATGTTTTATCAGAAACTTATCGACAAAATATTGACCTACTTGAAAAATGATAAAAACGTGTCAGCCATGTAATGAGCCGCTAAAAGCTTAGTTTTTTGTGTTCCTGTGTTAAAACAGTCGCCTACTTGTATCCGGTGTGTTAAGTACGGAGATAATGTTGGCAAATCCTTCACTTAAGAAGGGATGTTCAAAGGTGGCTTATACACCGCGGGTGTGATGGTTTTTTATTGTTTTTGCTAATCCAGCAGTAGATATAGAAAAGAGATGGACTTTTCTTAAGGCGCCGATTCCCTCGAGTAGCTGATTTTAAAATGAAAATCACGTCTAAACGGCTAGTCGTAATTTTATGAAAAAAATATATGTTACATTAGACCTGTTTTTTAATAATTTGATCTAAGAAAATTTTGAGTTTTATTCGTATAACATAGTGTTATTAATTTGTAAAGTTATGTCTAAAACGGACAAAAACACGACAATCGCACCAAAACCGCTAGGCGTATTTTAATTAAATTGACACCATCTCAAAGACTGTTTAACTATCTACATTTTGATCTGAAGCTTTTTTTTAAAGTCATAGAATAATAAGGAATGTACAAATAACTACTAAATTTTGGGTCGCGCGGGTGTGAAACGAGTGCGCGTTTTGTTCCCTCAAGGTCGTTGGCGTTAGTCGTCGTCTTAAGTCCATCTCTTTTCTATATCTATTCAGAGTTGAATGGCTTAAAAACCTCTGCTTTTGAGGCTTTTTGCTACAGTTCTCTGTAAAACCTTGTATCGTCTTGTGCTATTGATCGATGACGCGCAATCCGTTACTTATTGTACATAAGCACGTCCACTGCTGAACCTCTAACCTCTCCAAAGTATCGCCACATTGACCGGTCCCGTGCGTCCCGCATCCAGCTGATTCCCGCAACCTTCACCAGGTCATCGTTCCACCTAGTGAGAGACAGTTGAAAAATCAGACAGCTTAATTAAAAGTTATATTACGTACTTACTAATAGATTTACAAACAAAACAACAAACTTCACAGCTTCCTAACTAGGTCCCACAGGTGACCGTCGGTCGGCACCAACAATAAGGCTGCAGACGTGAGCCTACATACAGCCCCACTCATTACTGCCTATTACTTACCTCTCTCCAACTAATTTGCACTTCACTCTAGGCGGCCATCTTTGTTTAGTATCGTAAATACCTCCCCGCTATCAAAACACTGGGAGTATGGTAAGACAATCATTATGTGAAGAGGTTTTTATGTCCAAATAAGTTGTAAACTTTACATAAACTAATTGAAGATAAGTTGTCGTTGTCGACGAATGGATATACCATGTCTGTGTCTCGGTTTCAAAAGAGTTGACTATTGGATCAAAATCAAATTATAGATCCGTTCGCTTTTCAAATTTATCTAACATCTAATCATCATCTTTCTTAGGGGTCGGATCAGAATGTCTTCTTTTTTCATACACCTCTATTTGCCGTGTTAAGGGCCTACATCCGCTTTAGTGCCGTAAAACGGTTACTTTCTAAAGCATACTCCTTAGTAATGCCTAGGTTAAAAGGATTGAAAAAAAAAAAAACATATTCATTTACATTATTTTTTTCGCACACAAGGTTTTTTCGTGTAACTAATAATTTTGCTTTATAAAAATAATTAACAACACGATATTTTTTTCGCAACTTTTGGAAACTCCTCCAAAACGACTTGGATGTTTAATAATATTTTTACACAGAAAAAAATATGGCTGGAATTTCTTCATAACTAACAACATAGCATATGTAAATCAAATAATATTTTGCAAACAAAACTATTCAAAAGGAGGTTCAATATTGATATTTTGGCATCGAGCTGGCGCACGGCCAGTACTTCGTTAACATTGGGGCGTATATATCGCCTTTAAAATTAGTTAATCGAAACTGTTATTTTATAATATAGTCTAAGGTAACATTTTCTTATAATTTTAAGGTTTACCAAATATAATTTATCTTGTCTAGTGCCACAGTCTTGTGCGACCTGCGTTTTATTTCTTAAATCTTTTTTAATTATCAAATCTCTAATCTAAAGTCTCATTCACGAGAAGCTTTAAATTTTGTAAAGAAATACTAAGTTACGTAGCGACAATTCAATCAACAACAAATAATCCCAAATTGAAACAAATCAAAGTAACATACGTTTAATACGGAATTATAGAGCAATTTCACTTGGTCGGGTTATGTTTTAGCGATTTAAAACACTGTCGTCTATTGTTTTGTGGTACTGGAACGGGTCTGACTCCTGGAACGTTCTAGTACTAACCTAACTTAGTAGTGTTATTTATTTACACAATTTATAGCTTCTCGTGACGTGATAAGATAAGTTAGATAAGATCACTAACTCACAAATTATTAGGGCAATTTAACATGCATATAGGTTTTCTCTGCTGCATCTTAACTTAATTTTGGAAATCACGAACAGATGGGTTATTGGACGACTCGCCCGAATTTAACTCGCCCGAATCGGGCGAATCGTCCACTATTTAAAATATCCATTTTTCTGTGTCGATTCGCCCGAAGTTAATTTTAGAGAACAAATAATAAAAAAGTACAGTCATGCTCACTCGTCTCGGAAATAATATGGAGAATTAATCGAAGTTAATAGATATTTAACTAAAACCTAGGCAAGCAATTCATTAAATAAGTAATTACCACTTAAAACGTCCAAATATGCCAGTTAGATATGACATTTATACCCAAACTACCAGGAGGCCAGAATCATGAAGAAGTATTTGCAGGGCTAGAATCATTCATCGATTCGGGCGAGTTAAATTCGGGCGAATCGTCCAATAACCCGAACAATTTCTAGGTTTTCTCTTTGAATGTGATAAATTATGATAAAGCAAAACGATTATATAAGGGTCGTCGTAGGTGGGGTTCTGTAGTTTTTGCCTATACCCATGGGAAAATGGCGTGAGTTTGTGTATGTATGTATTAATAACGGAAATGAAGTGTTAGGTGGTAAATTTCTGGATATTTTTTATTTGCCTACAATGTTTTCATTAAATTATTTAATCAAATAATAAGTAAAGTCCATCAACGCACCTATCTCCTAACGTGTGAAAGTTATCTCCACCATTGTTCTCATGTCATGGCGGCCACAAAGCAGTAATCCGTACAAACACTGCGCCTGCGCCTCTCAACTTTGTAGCTGTGTCAATATTAAATGAAGATAATTTTTTACTGCAACTGTTTCCTGGCTCTATTGTCTGACAACTTTAGAAAGAGTATGTGTGGTAAAATTGTAGAAATTGTAAGTTTGGGCGAAAAATTCTCAATCTCTTTTCTATGTCTAATTAGGGTTCGCTTCTAATGAAACTTTTTCTTGGATCGTTCTACAAGTTCTATGTAAAATCTGAATGTTTCTTGTCCGTTCTTTTCCACGTAGGCTTTTTCCGAACGGATGGTAGAATCACCTTATTAAGATCCAGCCCTAGTTGTCACCCCAGCGACGCCCTGAGCCGAGGTTCTACCCCACAGGAGGTAAACCTCAGCGCGTTCACTTAGGTTTAGTTTTTTGAAGCCTGACTCCGCAGGGAAGTTCGGTTAAGCAGATCACAATCACTTTATTGAACTGCGAGACGACAAGTATTAAAAAATAAAAATTATTTCTTTAGCAATGCTTTTGGATGAATATACTTTCTATATCGATATATCTAGATCGAGAAAATCCGTACTTTTCTTTATTTGTAACGATACTTGTGATTTTCGATCCTACTCGTACTACGGAAAATGTGTTTTTCTTCTTATGGTTTCTGAGTGGGAAATTATTTTGAGTTTCGCATCTGGCGACGAAATAAATCAACTCAGCTGCTGCAGTATTATTGTGGTAAGATAAAATACTCATTTTAATGCTGATCCCTAAAAAACTTTTATTTTAATATCTCCATTTTAAGTGACGATACGATGTCCAATAATACCCAGACAATGTTATTAACAATTATTTTAACACAGCCGCTTTTTAATTGCCGAAATAAAACTCCAAAAAACGTATATGCCTGCTTATAGTGAAACGTTTTATTAAGCCGTAATCATTTTATTGTTCTCCATAATAATCTCCTTACAGGAATTAATGGAGTGATTAAGGCCAAGTGTGTCAACAGAGTTGTGATGACGTGTTCACGCAATATGCGCAGGAGTGCGTCGATGTGCGCTTAGCGCCATCAGGAGCCTTTGATGTTGCCGACAACTTGGATGTTGAGAGCGGCATGTGTCAATTATATTGTAAGTATACTAGCGACCCGCCCCTGCTTCGCATGGCATGGTGACATGTCAAAACATGGAGGTTTCTATGCTAAATCTAAATAAGGTATACCAAATAATAATGTGGGCGCACGGTTGGCGCAGTAGTTGAGCGATTGACTGCTGCGCTGCGTGTCGCAGGTTCGATTCCCGCACGTAACAAATATGTGTATGACCTACAGACATTTGTTTCGGCTCTGGGTGTTACGTATGTGAGTTTATATGTTTGTAAACGCCCCACGATGCAGGAAGAAATTCCTAGAAAAAACTAGATTCAATACACTAAGATAATGCATTAGACCGCCCATTGTACACTTGTTTTTATAAATGTTTGTTCTGTATGTTGTATGTGGCGTACAATAAAGTACATGGTATATAACTAGCTATCTGCCAGCGGCTTCGCCTGCGTGAATGTCGAAAATTAGGGTCCGTGCCCACTCAACCCGATTAGACTCAACCCGAAGAATAATACCAGATTTTTTACTACCAATTCAGAGCCATTTGTACAGTCAGGCAAAGTGATATTTAATTCTAAACTTTGGAAATTAGTACCTACTTGTAAACCTAACTGATCTGACTGATCCAATAAATACCACCGTGCCACTAGCTATAAGATTTTAATGATAATTAACAATAATCTGTGATTTTTACTACAAAGTACAAAGCGTATATATACTATATTAAAAAGGATAAGTACTTGTTTAATTATTGATTTATTTATACTCAATACATTTATTAAACATTATTTAGATTTTACACTCTGTGATGCAAGCGTTAACACTTTTCGTCGTTTTTACGCCTATCAAAATATAAATATGCAGGTATTATTCTTCGGGTTGACTCTAATCGGGTTGAGTGGGCACGGACCTAAATTAGGGTCCGTGCCCACTCAACCCGATTAGACTCAACCCGAAGAATAATACCAGATTTTTTACTACCAATTCAGAGCCATTTGTACAGTCAGGCAAAGTGATATTTAATTCTAAACTTTGGAAATTAGTACCTACTTGTAAACCTAACTGATCTGACTGATCCAATAAATACCACCGTGCCACTAGCTATAAGATTTTAATGATAATTAACAATAATCTGTGATTTTTACTACAAAGTACAAAGCGTATATATACTATATTAAAAAGGATAAGTACTTGTTTAATTATTGATTTATTTATACTCAATACATTTATTAAACATTATTTAGATTTTACACTCTGTGATGCAAGCGTTAACACTTTTCGTCGTTTTTACGCCTATCAAAATATAAATATGCAGGTATTATTCTTCGGGTTGAGTCTAATCGGGTTGAGTGGGCACGGACCCGAAAATTATCCCGAGGGAACATAATGCCCGGAATAAAAAGGAACCTATATGCTATTTCTGACTATAATCTATCTCTGTGCCAATTTTCATACAGATCCGTCCAGCCGTTTGAGCGTGAAGATGTAACAAACATACAAACACACACACACTTACAAACTTTCGCTTTTGTAATATTAGTGTGTTGATAGTGTGATAAATGATTTCATAATTATTACGTAGTTTCTTGTTCGTTCTACTCCATAAGGAAAATGGAAAATATAAATTACTTTTTTAACTGTATATTCAATAGTGCTTTTTAATGGTCTTGGTTTGACGATGACTTACATATAAATCTTCCATGATCGATGCTGAAAACCGCATCAAAATTATTCGTGTAGTTTAGAAGATCTAAGCTATACACATACTCAAAAAGTGATGTTGCTCTATAATGTGATTTTTTATTTCATGCAATAAACTGACAATTGGGGGGTTGTCACTTTATCGTTACATTAAAATAGTGTCGTACCTTAACTATCCTGAGTGATCGAAATTTAATCGAAAATCGAAGTAGATCGAAAATGAAACTATTTCACGGCATAAAAAAATAATTTGTTTTGAAACTAGCGGCCCATATTTAGTTTCTACTCATTTATGTCAGACTTAATTTTATCGATTACATTTATTTTATTGTTGATTTCATATTTAACACAATAAAAGTTCATTTACTATGTATATGAATACTGTTATATTAAAATATATTACGTTTATGTTCATAAAACATTTATTTACACCAATTAGTAAAAATAAATTCTGGAGTCATGTCACATCGATTCGATGAATCACTTGATGATTGAGCTTTACCTACAACACTATGCTCCGCGCTTGCAACATTTAAAAAAAATAAGGTCAATAGCAGCTGTCAGTTTAGACCACGAAATAAAAAACCGGCCAAGTGCGAGTCGGACTCGCACACGAAGGGTTCCGTACCATTATCGCAAAACACTGCATAAAAATCACGTTTGTTGTATGGGAGCCCCCCTTAATTTATTTTATTTTAATTTATTAATTATTATTTTTTGATATAAATATACAACTAAACATTCTGTGAATATTTCAAGCGTCTACCTGTTGCCGTTATTAATATCGAGCAAAAAACGGCAAAAATATCACGTTTGTTGTATGGGAGCCCCCCTTAAATATTTACTTTATACTGTTTTCAGTATTTGTTGTTATAGCGGCAACAGAAATACATCATCTGTGAAAATTTCAACTGTCTAGCTATCACGGTTCATGAGATACAGCCTGGAGACAGACGGACAGACAGACAGACAGACAGACAGACAGACGGATCGCGAAGTCTTAGTAATAGGGTCCCGTTTTTACCCTTTGGGTACGGAACCCTAAAAATCACAGTATAGTTACCTATACTTTGTACTTATATTACCTATAGATTTATGAATATAATTATCCCGTTTTAATTTCAACATCCAAAAATAATTTGTGACCGTTAACGTTTGATCATGGGTTTTATTTTCCGGAAAACGGATCTGGGTAATCCTCAAGAGAAACCCAAAGGTCTGGAATTTTGACCGATTTGTTATTGTCTAAATAGGTATGTGCAGTATTATAATCATACAATTAATATTAATAGCGTTAATAGTTAGGTAGTGTACTACAAGCGTATCGGGAATAAATATCTTGTGTTAACTGTGGTATATAATTTATGGCGATTTATTTTGGTTTTCAGCAGTGGGATTTCCTTGTCGATCGAAAGCTGAAAATAAATTTTTAGGGTTAAAAACGGGTAAAAACTGGACCCTATTACTAAGACTCCGCGGTCCGCCTGTCTGTCTGTTTGTTCGTCTGTCACCAGGTTGTATCTCATGAGCCGTGAAAGCTAGACAGTTCAAATTTTCATGATGTATTTCTGTTGCCGCTATAACAACAAATACTTTAAACAGAATAATATAAATATTAAAGTGGGGCTCCCATACAACAAGCGTGATTTTTTGCCGTTTTTTGCGATAATGGTACGGAACCCTTCGTGCGCCAGTCCGACTCGCACTTGGTCGGTTTTTTAAGTAAGAACGGAATTATTAATGGGCAACCCACTTTTATAAGTTCCCAGAAATAAGTCTTGGTTTGTGCCCGGTTGGTGGCGAAAGACCTGCCCCCTAATAGGTACCATAGACTCAAACATAACTGACAAATTAATTTGGTTGTTCCCTAAGTACACCTCGGCTCAATCCCCCGGGGAGGGTAGATAGTTGTCAAAAATATCTATTTAGTACGTCAGTTAGATAACCTAAAAATATTGGACACGTATTTTTTTTTTACCACCTAAACAAAAAACGACGACACGGTGTGTTACACTTTATACTGACAAAGTGACGTCACAAGCCCAAAGTGACGGCAAAAAAATACTGGTCCAGTATTATTTGATAATCTTGCTGACTGACTAAATAGAATTATTATTTTTCTACCCCGGAAACATCCATAACAATTTTCTTTTTTTTTGATTTTTTTTTCTTTTTTTTCTATTACATGTCTTGAAAGGTTTTTTTTCTGCGTAAGGAGGATCATTATTTGATTGCTGATTTTTGTACATAGGGACAGGTATAAATTGTTTCGGATGATCCGGAATTATTTATTGAATTAGTCGTTCTGCAACCCCAAACCAAATATTACCAAACCATCCTCACACATTCACTCACTCACTTACATCACACATAAAGAGAGGACACACACCTACCGTTACTTTTCAATTTGTATTTTTTGTTATTTCTATATCTTTCATTATTATATATATATTTTTTTCATGTCTACATTACTTTGGATATATTTATTTAAAAAGGGATCTTTAATTCGCCAATTCGAGGGGATCGGCGTTGAAGGCTGAAATACAGGCTATGCCTAGTTTGGCCTCAAATGCTAATATTTTGTGTAATTTACATTATGTCTAAGCACTTCATTTGTTTAAAAAGTACAATTTTTTTTTGAATAAGTATATTATTATTATTATTTATTATCCTCGATTAACTTTAGCAAACCATGAACCATTTGCACACACTTACAAAAACACCCTATTTCACAAAAAATAGCGCCACATCGGCAAGTTTTTACAAAAAGGGACACTTCAAGTAAGCGCCACTTCAAAACTCTGTAATTCAAAACTGTCAGTTGGCGGCTCCTCTCAATCATCTCGCCTTTCATATCTGCCGAAAGATGAACTAATATTTGAACACCTTGGACCGCCTGAGTGATACAGATTTTGCAATGTTTGATCGTGTCTGTTTGACTTTGTGATAGGAACTATTGGCGAATGTAATTTGATAAGGTTATTACTGGATAATGGTGTTTATTTAGTGAATAAAATTACAGATGTTTTTATTTTTTATTTTGCTACTGATTGCTAGATTGTTTTTTTTTTGTTTAATCCATACTTTCATACTTTATAATACTACTAGCTGTTACCCGCGGCTTCGCTCCCGTGGACCACCCACAGGATTATCGGGATAAAAAATAGCCTATGTCACTCAGGAATAATGTATAGCTTTCTATAGGTGAAATAATTTTTTAAATCGGTCCAGTAGTTTCGGAGCCTATTCGCTACAAACATACAAACAAAAAAATCTTTCCTCTTTATAATATTAGTATAGATAAATGCGAAAGTAACTCTGTTTAATAAAAATGACATAAAAACAAGAAGTAATATTTTCACGCCTAAAATGTTGAACCAATTTTGATAGACATAGTTGGACCTTGGAGAAGGACATAGCCCGAATTGGGTATTTTTTTATCGTGGGAGTAAATTCCCTTGGGCAAATTTCTGAATCATGTAGGCGAAGCCGCTGGCAAAAGCTATTAAACACATACCGCCACCCTTTTACGCACACATTCATACACACATCCATCTTTATACGTACTCACACAGAACACCATCCTAATCTCTCTATGTCACACACACACACATAACACCACACCACACGCACGACACCTTCCACTTCACACTCACACTTCGCATACTTACAAACATACACACGCGTTTTTAATTTTAATTATTATTTTATTAAAGAATTTTTAGATTATTTTTTTTTTGTTCCTTATTTTATTGTTTTTCTTCATACAATAGTCCTACATGGCCTACGTTCTACATTTGTATAAATTTCAATCCCGGCGAGGGGGGCCACGAGTCCATAGCACAGGGTATCCTAGTTTGGATGCCTGACTCCCACAAACCTTTGTACCTTCAATATTTGTAACATAATATAGATACAAAATTGTACTTTGTGGGATATAAATAAATATTACTATATTACTATACTATATTAACTACCTACACTACAAGAGTGAAATGATTTACAAAATCATCGAGCTATTAAACAAAGAAATACTATAAAAGAAGACTAATATCTTCAAATTCCTTTGTAGCGACATAAGAGGAATTGTGGTCGCAGACACCAGACTGAATTTCCTGAGTAAAAAGTCATAATTGGAGGTTTGTCTCTCGCCTATTTCCTCCTCCAATATTGGACCAATTTTAAAGATACTCCATTAACTGAAAAAGAAAGACATATACTTTGCACCTATGTTTTCCTTTTTGATAATACATTATCTTTAGAAGCACTAGAAGTCTTAAAAGATGCTCAAGATTGCGCTGTCAACAGAGGCCTAGTGTACAAATTTGACAACTATAGATGAAAAACGGAAAACATATGGGCATAGTATATATATTTAATTCAGTTTATGGAATATCTTTTAAATTGGTCCAATATTGGAGGAGGAAATAGGTGAGAGACAAATCTTAAATTATGACTTTTTACCCGACTGCCGAAGGAGGGTAATGTGTTTATGTGTATGTTTGTTCCTATGTGGCGTTCTAGAGACCAAACGCGTGGGCCGATTTTGATGGTTCTTACGTCAACCGATTCGTCTTAGCCCTGCGAGTGTCACTGGCTACATTAAAATTGAAAAATAGGAAAATGGCTGTTCTTGGGCGCCATATTGTGAGGGCCCAATTTTTTTTTCTTCCTAACCTATCGTGTGGGGTTTAAAAATAAAGGGTTAACACTTATATGTTTAAATGTACCAAATTCGAAAAATTAAATTAACTAAAAAGTTATAAATAAAAAAAGATAACCCGACTGCTGAATATGTATCCTCCGACTGCACAGAATGATTTTCTTCTTGTTTACGTCTTTTTAGTTCGTTTTTCAAGCAGTCGGGTTTTTGATTTTTTTAATTAACTTTTTTTTACTTAGGATATTCAGTCGGATACTGCGACCGTATTAAGAGTAACATTTCTTTAACAAATGTAAACCAACCAGCTTTCGTGTTTTCCCATCAATATTTGCATTTTTATCTTATTTGCGCAAGGGCTTGTGCAAAGTCAAAAAAAAAGGAGAAATACGTAAACTGTTTTTTCCACAAATGTTGTATTTCCCACACTTAGTTACCGTTATGTTTGTGATATATTAATGTGTTTAATTGTTTTAAAACTACGACAAAGTAGGGCCGCTTATGGGCTCAGCTGTCCCCGAAATACAGAGTAGGGTACAGGTAGAGAAAACATACTATATTCTTCATTCTTATATTCCACGTTTTGTGTACTTTCGGTGTTCATCTCAATGCACACGCAGTGAGAGATCGGCCTGATTATAAAGCTTTTGAAATAGATAATTTTGTGTGATAAATAAAGATAACCTAGAAAATACAAGTAACCATAAAAAGGACCAGACTATCTTTCAGTAAAATTATTTATTTGTATATTTATTTTTCTTACATGGCCAAAGAAAAAGTCATCATCATCATATCAGCCGAAACACGTACACTGCTGGACATAGGCCTCCCCCAAGCATCGCCACATTGACCGGTCCCGTGCGTCCCGCATCCAGCGGATCCCCGCAACCTTCACCAGGTCATCGATCTACCTGGTGGGAGACCTTCCAACGCAACGTATTCCGGTTCGCGGTCGCCACTACCAGAACTTTTCTGCCCTATCGCGGCCATCCGTTCTGCGAGCAATGTGCCCTGCCCACTGCCTCAAAGAAAAATCTGCTGAGAAAAATTACATAATAAGTAAATTAAAGACATGTAAATGAACTCGAACTGCCTCGTTGGTTTAATGGTTGCAAGTGCTACTGCTGAGCTTGAAGTTCCGGGTTCGATTCCCAGGTCGGGCAAGGTGTTATTGGGTTTTTCCATCTTGAATTCTCAGTAGCAGCCTGGAGTCTGGACTTGTGCCCGGTAGATGGCAATAGGCTGCCCCCTATTACATAGACTTAAATATTACTGGCAAAATGTGGGTGTACTATAGATGCACCTCTGCGCGTCATATTCGACATTGGGCACCCGCTTTAACGGCATCTGAGTGAATGGTACCGGAGGTGTTCTGTATACGGCACCTATCGATATTTTTCGCAGATACCATTAGTGTAATAATTTATTTTTGAAATTTTATCCCAAATTTGGCACCTACGAATTAGTAGGGACTTGTGTTGGGACACTTATATTTTTTAGGATGGCAAAATCATCAGTAATACTTCCTCCTCCTCAAACTTAAGTAACAGGAGATTATAATCTCCTGTTACTTAAGTTAGTCTTTAGCGGTAATGATTTCAGGCCCGCAAATACTAGTTGTTGTTGTAAAAAGCAAAAGAGGAAGTTATATTTTTATCATTTTATTAAACTCTCTACTGATTTTGATCGAATTTTTGATTTTGATGTCCTAAAAATATAAATGTACCTACTGATCCGTTTTTTTTTTGTATTGTCTATAGGCTTGCGCTTGATCACTATCTCACCTGATGGTAAGCGATGATGTGGTCGACGGTGAAGCACGGTTGCCTAGAAAAAAACCCATTCACTCTTGACTTAAAGACTCCTAGATTGTAGCTATCGGGAAACACAGACTCCGGCAGGGAATTCCACTCCTTAGCTGTACGCATAATAAAAGAGTACCCAAAACGTTTTGTGCGTATGGGTGGGATGTCCACCATGTACCGATGACACATCGCCGTACATAGGTGCCAAATGAGGAATAAAGGTTTTTTTTTTAATAATAAATTATTAGCGAAAAATATCGATAGGTGCCGTATGTGGAATACCTCAGGTGCCGTTAAAATAGGTCTCCAATGTTGAATACGTCCTCTGTCCAACCCTTTGGGGAAAACAGACGTTATGTTATGTTATGTATTGTAACACAATCAAGGTTATATAAAATCTAATACAATTTTCAAAGATTTTTTTTAAATTGTAATTAGTACTGTCCTAGAGTTATCACCTCCATATTCCTAAATCAGAAGCTTGTTTCACACTACTCTGTACACCATAATATCAGATTCCCATCAATCAATGAATCCTAGTGGCTTAATCGTCCCTCAAATATTAGCCCGGGGCCATAAACTGCTCGCTTAGCACCCTTGTGGACCCCAAGGCTTTCTCTCACACCCCTTGTAGGTAGCCATCTTGTTTTTATGTCATTTTTAAATACAGAACAATATTGTTTGTGGAAGAGATTTAATTTTGGTACGTTCGGTTAAAAGTATCAGGTTTTATGGAATTATGGGAATTTGGAAGGGTTGTAATTGTTTTAAAGATTGAGGGGTATAGTGTAATCTGTTTTTATAACTAGGTAAGGTTTTTAACAAAGTAGGAAAATAATCCCCTCAGGTACTCAGTCTATTCTATATAGTCAGATTTAGAAAACACACAATTATTTCAGCTTCTTTAAAGAATCTTTGAAAATTACTCTAATTGCTGATAATTACTCTAATTGCTGAAAATTACTTAAATTTCTAATGTCGTTCATAAAAGTATTTAAATCATTATTCAGCCTTTTTAGGGTTCCGTACCCAAAGGGTAAAAACGGGACCCTATTACTAAGACTCCACTGTCAGTCTGTCTGTCTGTCACCAGGCTGTATCTCATGAACTGTTATAGCTAGACAGTGGAAATCTTCACAGATGATGTATTTCCGATGCCGCTATAGCAACAGATACTAAAAACAGAATCAAATAAATATTAAAGTAGGGCTCCCATACCACAAAAACGTGATATTTATGCCGATTTTTGCGATAATGGTACGGAACCCTTCGTGCGCGAATCCGACTCGCACTTGGCCTGTTTTTTTGTTTAGTGCTTAACTCATTTAATGATTAGTAGTGGAAAATAAAATCAGCCGGTTTATAATAAAAGCTTTTCAAATATTCGCCCACTTCCCAGTGTTAAATCTGACATGGTCATTGGGCTGTAAAGATAGTCTGCAAGCTCTACAGCTTGCAAGCCTAGCCGAGTCTATGAATAGCCTAGGCTTGTAAGATTAATCTTTTGTTCTAGCTAGTACAGCTTGCTGGATGCTTTCGTGGGAAATAGAGCTGACATAGTGGTGACGAAAGACCTTTTAATAGGTATGGTTACTTACTGGCTTGAGTAAAATAAGGGTTGTAGTTTTTTTATAGGAGTTTAACAGCAGAGAAGAGTACTAAAGGTTACACTAGTCGATCATTTTTCCATACAAACGTAGTCTGGCGATTACTCCACTGTTTGACGATGTACGTTCAAAATAAAAATGATATTTATTTGTCTCATCATTATCTAGTCCTGTATGGAAACAAAAAAGTTAAAAAAAAATGTTATGAGCGTTGAAAGTTCCATATTTCAAGACTAATTTTAACGCATCTGTGGGCGTTAATAAATACCATAAGAAGAAAGAAAATTGCAAAACAGCCACCATACAGGGATAGATTAGTAGTTCAACAATGCAAATCATTTTATTTTGAACAGATACCATTTAGTCGATTTTTCATGATATCCATAAGGTCTATTTATAAAATTTCGCGCGCTGGTTTTCGTTCTAAACCATCATCCATTTCACTACAAATTTGCAAAAGAACTAATTCGCACGCGAACTAGCTTCTTACTGCTCACAGCATCTATCTCTTTCGCACGTGTTGTCGGATGAGATAGCATGCATTTAACCCCGCGCACAAAATAGTTCGTGCCGTCGACTAGTGCAACCTTAAGGTAAAAAGTTAATTTAACTCGATAAAAATAAACGGTGCATGTGGACAATCTGATATAAGTATTAAATAAACCTACTCGTACAACCATTTGTAGGCCATTGCAGATTGCCCAATCTGTGAAATTCAGGACGGTGGTTTATCGAAACCAATATTTATTATGAAGGGGTAAAAGTGTATTTTTAGAAGGTATTCAGTGAAACAATTATTTTCAGGCAAAAATCTACATTATCGCTTCGTAGGCCAACCTATCAAAGAAAAACGAATATAATAACTAGCCGAATCTTTATGATATTGTAGTCACAGATTTCTCCCCAATCATTTACTCCACACTTACTACTCCATACTTACTACTCCACTTATACTTACTCCATAGAAAATATTACATTTTCTTAAGAAACGTCCTGGCAGATGTGATATCATACCAACTCACAACTACCAACCGATCGACACAAATAAGGAAGGGAAACCGCACAACACAACGCCCCCTCACTATTTATGTCCCAGATAATGTTGTAAACTGCATGTTTACGTTTGTGAATGTGTTTACAAAATCCTGAGGAGGGGGGCGTCAACCGGAAGTGGCGGAAGTGACGGGCAGTGTATCATACAGGGGCGTAAGGTGTTACACTGTGTGTCAGAGAAACGAGTGTTAAGTTATGAGGTTCTAGTGTTGTAATGTATTGTTGGGCTGTTCTCGGTGGAATTTGTTGTGTTTATTTTATCTATTGTGCTATTATATTTGTAAAGCTAAGTTATTATTTAGAATGGTCTAATTTGTACTTGGCCAATGAAAACACATCTGCCTAGCATCTACCCCACTATGACTATAGGCTACATATTTTCATAAAATAATAGAACTATATTATTTTTTTATTATGAGATTGCAATCTTACTAATTAGTTGTGCCTCTATACATCTCTACATAATTCTTCTTCAACGTTTTTTTTAAGGGCCTACATACGCTTTAGTGCCGTAAAACGGTAACATTCTAAAGCATACTCCTTAGTAACGGCTAGGTTAAAAGGTATGAATTTTTTTTTTATTGATTCATGTACATAATTGTGAACACAAGGTTTTTTCATGGAACTAATAGTTTTGCTTTAAAAAAAATTAACAACTCGATATTTTTTCGCAACTTTTGGAAAGTCCTCCAAACCGACTTGGATGTTTAAAAATATTTTTACACAGAAGAAATTGTTGTAATGATAACTCGTCAGACTAGCTATGTCGTCCCTATCCTTAATAGGTCACTTTCACTATTACGTCACTTTGTACAGGTAGTCAGCTTCCCAATTTGTCTCAAGCCGTATTTCGTCTCTTTCCCAACTCGTCCGACGCTTTGTTCAATGTACTGTAAGGTACAATGATGGCTGGAATTTCTTCATAACTAACATAGCATATGTAAATCAAATAATATTTTGCAAACAAAACTGTTCAAAAGGAGGTTCAATATTGATATTTTGGCATCGAGCGGGCGCACGGCCAGTACTGCGTTAACATTGGGGCGTATATATCGCCTTAAGCTTTGTCTGTTGCGTGTAGGTATATAAATAGATATACATTAAGGAAATAGTAAAATATTTAAAGGACAACTACCGTGATTTAAAAAAAATGTTTCAAAGTGATGCTACCGTCAAACAGTTTTTGTCTTCGCAACTTATGGTGTTCCGTCGGCAGAGTTTTCACTCCGCCAGTGCCTTTCTAATTCCGTTCTTCTTTTCAGTTTTCACTATTATCATTCATTCCTTTACATTCCTACATCACTGAGTCCCAGCGCTAGGAAAGAAAATTTGGTTCAAATAAATCTCACTAGATGGCGCGATATGCACCGTTTTGGTTTTGAATTGTGTGTAAAATTAACATTTTCTAGAATAAAAATTGTATGGTATTGTTTAATCAACTCTTCTAAGCATACAATTATGGAATATTGGGCTCTTAATTCACATTTCAAAGATTACTTGAGCGGATCATTTAAATGGACGCCAATAGACGGCGCAGTTTTAATTTTCTGAGGCATTCCAATCGATTGTTTAAATTTGTATTGTAACACATTTTAGTGCAATAAAAATATTCACGAACCAAGTAAACCCTGACTTGCAAGTCACTGCTAACACCATCTATACTATCTATCGATGTACACAAAATAATCAGTTTAATTAGACCAAAAACGTTAGTTACGTCGGCACGGTTTCTTTGTATGGGATGAGGCATCTGTATGCTAGTATTATATTATCTGTGCCTACATGAAGTAAAATATCAAATTCAACTGTACTTACCTACTTACAATCTCAGCAAAAAAACTCCCAGAATTCAACTCAAGCTTTTGATACTCTCAGCAATATAATCAAATTTTATTCACCTCCATATAGACGGGTTTCATCGTTGCTATCACAATAAGCTATAGGTTTCTCATTTTATCCTACAAAATACGCTGTAAAGTACTAAATGTGCGCCAGGCGCATATATACGGCCATATTATTCTGATCAAAAGCGATTCGGAATGAGGTTGAATGTTTTTTCGTCGACTTCTTAATGTCAATTGTATTTTCTGTGGGTTTATGAAAATGTTGTGTTGGAGATATTGTACTTTTGTTTGTGTTATGATTATGTTAGATATACAGTGTTTTATGATTTAGTTGGATCTCTCTTTGAAGTTGCAAGGTTCTCCATCGTAACTGTAATTGTAATTTAAAACGTTTTAAATTTTGCAATCTGTAATATAGATTTTTTGAAGCCTATAACTTTGTAACACCACTAGTTTCTGCCTGCGGCTTCGCCCGCGTTAAAGTCGAAAATCATTCCGAGGGAACATATTCCCGGGATAAAAAGTACTACACCCTCGACCACATCATCGCTAACCGTCAGGTGAGATAGTAGTCAAGCGCGAGACTATCGATAAAAGAAAAAAAGTTTCCTAAGTGCTATTCCTGACTCTGATCTATCTCTGTGCCAAATTTCATCCAGATCCGTTCAGCCGTTCTAGCGTGAAAAAGTAACAAACACATTCACAAACTTTCGCCTTTATAATATTATTAAGTGTGATAGTATGATTGGTCATAGTTAAAACACAATACGTTTTAACGTACTTGATAATTATAGCACTAGTTCACTTCCAAATTACTTGGGAGTTTGGAAGTTGGCAGGGCTACGCTTACGCCTCAGACATCACGTTATGTGTTTGATCCTGCTTCTGATCTATCTCCTGTTGTGTCAAATTCTTGTTCCATTCTATGATAGAAAATTGGAATCCTCAAGGAAAAAGGAAGCGAGGCCGTCCCCGTCAAACATGGCGACGCACCGTATTGGCTGAAGCGACTAGTATCGGAATGACGTGGAGCGGGGTGAAGCGCGTATCTCAAGACCGGTCTCGATGGAGGACTACTGTGGAAGCCCTCTGCCCCAGCTAGGGGCCATAGGATCTTAAGTAAAGGAACTAAACAGACAGTGCAACTGTATTTGAGCAGACACTTGGGGGCTACAATTAGTTTGAACGTCAACAATTACATTTACAAGTAAAACAAATTGATTCTACCGTGCATTCGGAAAAGTAGCTTGTTATGGAGAAGAACGCACAAGAGACTCCATACACACTTTAAAAAAAAAGTCTACTATATTTACATAAGTTCATATATTAATAAATTCATATAGGTGAGCACGATGCGCCTAGCACTACTATACTACATATATGTATAAAGTATTACAAGCACTAACTGGTAAATTCCTTCACTTGATAATTAGGAACATGGTTCTCACATACTTACAAATATTGCAAACATAGGTAAATAAAAGGCTTGAAGCCCGCTTGCTGTTTTCAAAAAGATCCCTATGTTATTTTATTCTCAATGCGGTGACAAACAAAGTTATTAACCGTAAACATTATCATAATGTTTGTCAGTCAGAGAGTCGGAGCTCAGTGTAATGTGTCTCCAGCTTTAGTGATACCACTTGATGGCTATCACATTATACTGCTTTATTCATCATAGCTTTTATTTATTTGCCATTTCTGAAACTGTTTTACTTTAAGAATTCTTCTAGCTGTGCGTTGCGAACATGCGACGGTGCAATTTTGTTTTGAATGTTTTCTTAATCATAAAAGCACTATATCGTCTGATGTTAAGCGATGATGCGATCTACGGTGAAGCACGCTTACCTAGATGAAACCTATTCACTCTTGACTTAAATACCCCAAGGATGTAGCTATCAGGGAACAAGGACTGCGGAAGGGAGTTCTACTCCTTAGCTGTGCGCACAATGAAAGTATTAGCAAAACGCTTTGTGCGTATGGGAGGGATGCCCACCATGTACCGATGGCGCATGACCGTACGTCATGTAGTCCGATGATGGAAAGGGCTAGGCGGAATCAAATTGTGCAGTTCCGTCGCACACTCCCCGAAATGTAACCGATAAAAAATCCTCTGTAAATACTGTGGGGACTTGGCTCAGGGAGCTCAAATGATAGACAAAAATTACTTTTAACTTGTATTGACTCAACAACGTGTCTTTTTTTGGGGCGTGTCAGACTTCTACTGACTAAAACCCATCCGTGTTCCTTCAATTGCTTGAGCCAGAGCCACGGTAACTCTCTTGCAAATTTATCCGCGACCAATTACGTGCCTGCCCTATGTCGGCTTTTACAGAAGTGACAAGAAAAACTAAACTAAATTTCTTTAATTATTCTTAGCGTTTTTAATACGATTAGGTACTCAACTAAACCGTGCTAGCTTTAATAAAGGCGATGAGTTCGCCTCTTTACATATCGCCTCCTTACAATAGGTAACTTAAAGAGACATCAAGGATATGTGATAAGGATCCGTAACAAGAGAGATATTTCATAAACTAAATTAATATCATTGGATTGACGCAAAACGAGCTAAGTATTTTTAAGTGGTGCCTTAACAAAAATCACTGATTGACAGAAAATTACTAAAACAAAGTTAACCGCTGTTAAACCATGATTCGATGACTTAACTAAATTATAGTTACTTAAAGTTCCACAGCGTTAGCTATCAATGAATTATTCAGTACTTTTCTAAATTAAAACTTATCAATACAATCTGAAATCATATTCCATCAATCTCACACCCCAAACAGCTTCAATCACGTCAAATAATAGAAAATAAAATCTACAAAGAAATCTCTACTACAATGCAAATGGTCCTAACAGTTTATTAGAAAAGCGTTCTTTTGTCGCACTCGACTCGATTCAATTCGCCAGAATAGGCCCCTTCGCAATAAAATCTTACGCCTACGTCTGATATGCAAAATTCTTTGAACGCGAGGGAAACGGCGGAGTATTCTGGTTAACGTGTTAATTAAAGTGTGGTAAACGAGTAGACTTTACGTTTTGTAGAAGTGAAATAACGACAGTTTTCGAGAAAATATCGTTGTTATGACGGCTTTGTCTTTGATAGTCAAATAAACCGAAAGATCTAAAAGGCTTAATTACTTTCTCTTTGTGGTTAGTAAATAGCAAGATTTAATAGTACGTTTAAAATACTGTTTGGGAAAATAAGAGAATACAATCATATTAGTATCAAAACTTGTCAAATGTTTTAGTGGCAAAGAGTCCGTGATTTTTACAAGTTTTATTTTTTATTAACTTGCTATATGTATGTACCTAAGTGTGTTCGGGTCAAATCTTGCAACTGAATTTTAAAGCAGTTATCCTCCACCGATTAAGATAAAATTTTGCATAGACTTTTAGTTTGGATGACAATGCATGGTTAGCTAAGTGACGTCATTCTTCATCTAATATGGCGGACGGCCCAAGATAGCGGACTAGTTATTTTTTGTGCACTACCATGATATGGGTATCAAGTATTTGCTGGTTTGCTGAGTAGAGTACGAAAAAAGCTTGCATAAAAAAAAAAAATATTAAGTAATAATACTGCCTATAAATTGCTGAAAATGCCTACCTTCAATAAGTATGTTTTTATCATTCATGTAATTTTGAAATTGCTGCCTAGTTAGATATAGAAGGCAGGCGTATTATCTTTGAAGGAGCGTTCTATTCTCGCGAAAACTTTACACAGAATTTCCCTACGAATATCCCAGACTACAGAATAAGCATACCCAATAACATAGCGAATAAAAAGAGTTGATTTTCGATTTGGATACAGAGCGGGCGCCGGGTGGCAATTCCGTAGATCTGGCTGATACATCTCGCATGGGAAATCACTAGTGCTCGCGAATGCAAATTTAACGCAACGCCGAAATCGGTGTTGAGAATAGGTACCTTTTTTACCTATATACTGTTTGAAATTCGTTGAACGAGATTGATTTTCTACAAAGGAAAGAAAGGAAATCAGTCTGAGATTAAATAAATTGAGCTTTTTTGTATATTCGCGAAGAATCAGGTAACTAAATACGTACCTATGTATGTTTGTATGATAACTTTTCCTTTTAAATATCCTCTCATTTTGATCGTAAAATGCAAAGCTGGATTGGAATTAGGAGAACTGGCCCTAAATGGTTAAATAGCTTAAGGCCGTTTATTTTTTATATTAATGAATTGTTTTTTACTGAATTTCCCATAATTAACTCCTAAGTGTGAATTAATTAATTATACATTAAAAAAATACAGCTGTTATAACTCAAACAAAAACACGAAGCCATTCGCATTAGTCACAATTATAAACAAAAAATATGCAAATCACCCAAATTTCTTTGAAAGAACAATAAAAAAGTAAAAAGATATATATAATTAAATCTTGATAATATTAAACACAATTAATTAACAGTACAATAAAAGTCGAATTTTAATGTTTAACCTACCCACAAAGTTTTAACTGAAAAGTTAAAAGTATTATTACGAAAAATGACTTAATTCAACGTGCGGCGGGCTTAATTAAGAAATTAAGATAAGCTTGGGTACACAAATAAAGCATTTTGTAATCTACTCCGGAAGTGACTCGGAAGCTATCCGAAACGGACAGCGAGCTTAAATTTGTGTGCATAATAAAAGCCTGAAATCGAAATACTGGTCCCCTACCTTTTGTTTCTAACGATTTCTAATCGGTTGTGGGCGGACCACCGACTCACCGAGCTTACCACATGTGCGATTTCATTGAACTGATATAAGGTATTTAAGTAAGTAAGTAGTAAATATCATTCGAAGGGCATGTACTACACACTTCTCATTACCGGTGTTTAATTATAATTTCGATCAAAAATTGAAAGCAAGTGATGTTAATTAGTTTTATCGAGATGCTCTTTTAAATAATGGCGAAATGTTAGGACGAATTTAAAACCTTTTTCAGATCCCGTTTGATTAATTAAACTTCTCAATTCTATTATATATAACGATAACATTTATTAATTTAAAAGATTCAATTAAAGAAGAAATATCTATCTCGACGCGCTATCGAATCTCGATCGCTACTCGATAAAAAAGGATGGAGACGGTACGATTAGTAGGGGCTGCCGTTTCGATACAAAGCGTTCGAGTCGTATACATAAATTTCAATTAAGGTTACACTAGTCAACGGCACGAACTATTTGGCGGCGGAGTTAAAATATTTGCTATCTCATCCGACATCACGCAGGAAAGAGATAGACGCTGTGATGAGCAGTAAGAAGCTAGATCGTGTTCGTATACACACTCATAACGCTGTGTGACGCACACATGCGCAATTTCATTGCAGAGCGCCGACAGCGCGGCGGTGTGTGTGCAAAGATTACTATAATATACTTGTGTGTGGTTGCGGTGTCAAAGCTAACACCTATTTTTTATGTTTATGTTGTCAATGAATTGCATACGCGCCACCGCACCGGCGTGCCGGTAGAACTTTGGATTATTACTGTGTGTAACGTAATTAGAAGGCACTCAATTTACTTGTTGTTATGCACCTATACTTACCCGCGACTTTGCCAACTTGACAATAAGATGTTTTGCGAAAATGTGAATTTACATAGATATTGTTATTATCGACAAGTAATGTTAGATTTGACTTTTTAATTATTTTTGGCGGCGGCGACGGCAGAGCAGCGCGAGCCGCTTGCGCGCTTATTGAACCTTATGCCCTTAGTTATAAGAATGAAAAGTGTTCGAGCGTCAAGTCGGTAGATTTTACGTTGGCAGAGCGGGCGCCAGGGCTTCGCTGACTGTAGGTATCGTACCAGCGCGTGCGAAAAGCTAGGCTCTATGCGCACGGGTGTAGGTCATGTCTTTATGTTTTTGTATTTTATTGCAGGTTTTGCAATTATTACAATGTGTGTTAAATAGGTATTTACTTACCTTAGCTAGTAAGCTATAACCTACAGGCGCCTCCCCGTAAGTAGGTATTTCATACCAGCCAGAGTCAGGATAACTGCTTTTTCGACAGCGCCACTTTGATGTGAGACTTGTTTTCTAGGTAATTAGGTTCATCAAATAAAAAATAATGTTATTTTGTAAATTGTTTATTGATTGTTTGTTTACAATAGCAGTTTGAAATATTCTCTTTGTTATCACAATACAATATAATAGCTTCGGGTGGCTGAGCCGAGCTTGTGAGTGTCAGCGCGCATAGTAGGTATACAAATAAAAAACCGGCCAAGTGCGAGTCGGACTCGCGCATGAAGGGTTCCGTACCATTATCGCAAAAAACATCACGTTTGTTGTATGGGAGCCCCACTTATATATTAATTTTATTCTGTTTTTAATATTTGTTGTTATAAAGAAATACATCATTTGTGAAAATTTCACCGGTTTAGCTATCACGGTTCATGAGATGCAGCCTGGTGACAGACAGACGGACCGCGAAGTCTCAGTAATAGGGTCCCGTTTTTACCCTTCGGGTACGGAACCCTAAAAAGAATCATCAAAATCGGTTCACATTAAAAAAGTATTGAGGTAATCATCATCGGGATTGCTGCGATCGCAAAACTGTTTATTGGTTAGGCCTTTTGATAACATAACGTCAAGCCGGTACGCTCTAAAGGGGTACGCAGATTTGTACAGTTCACCCTGAAAGATACACTCTCATTGCACCGGTTATGTTAGTTTTATGTTCGGTATTCAGGTAATCTATTCAGGCATAAATTTGGGCATTTTAGGCCCAGATTTTCTCTAATCTGAGATTATAGGTATTATTGAACTTGATCTTTATGTACCACAACTAAAAAAAAAAAAATTACGAAGAAACAAAAACAAGAACACCGACTTCCGAAATTAGTTATTTTTCACTTTGTAGTGTTTTTATTTGGAAGTCGGTAGTATTTTTAAAAAAGATTTTCTAATTATAGATAAAGATAGGCAGTTTGTAATTTTAAAATTTTATAAATGCGCGTGAAATATTAGAATTACAAGTCTGTGTTTATTTAGGTATAAAAGTCAAGTCAAGCGCCCTCATGAATTGTACAAACTAAATTCGATAAAAGATTCAACTTACCCATTGTTACTTGAACTGCTGAAGATCACTTCACCTACGCAACAAGTTCAAATTCAAACGCCATGTTAATCAGTATGAAATCCCACGAACGCCAGGGTCAGTAAAATTTCGGACCAATTCAAAATAATCAACACAACACATAAAGGAATATTGGAATCCAAAGTTCAAGCCAAGGGTCAATGTTATAAAATATTATACGAATACGTTATCGTCGATATCACAATATCAATAACATACACCGCACGCGCGTAATTACGGTGACGTATATATTATGCAGCAGACGATTGAGGCCCCTCTGGGGCAGCGGGGCGCGGGCGCCGGGCGGTAGCTAAACTAGTGAGCGTGTGTGTGTGTAGGTGTAAATGCGACGCACGCGCACCCCTCCGCCCCACTGACCGGGGAGGAAATTTGTAGCGAGATGGATGATGATTTAGAACGAAAACGAGCGCGCGAAATTTTATAAACAGACCTTTGGTAGTCTGGGTATCATGAAAAAACCACTGAATGTATCTGTTCAAAATAAAATTATTTGCATTGTTGAACAACTAATCTATCCCTGTATGGAGGCCGTTTTTCAATTTTCTTTCTTCTTATGGTACTTATTTGCGCCCAAAGATGCGTTAAAATTGGTGTTGAAATATGGAACTTTCGAAGCTCATAACTTTCAAGCTAATTTTTTTTTGTACTTTTTGCTTCCATACAGGACTAGATAATGATGAGACAAATTGATATAATTTTTTATTTTGAACGTACATCGTCAAACAGTGGAGTAAAACCCAAACTACGTTTGTATGGAAGAATTTTGGACTAGTGCAACCTTAAGGGAGGTGTGACAACTCGCTCACGAATTTTATCGCGTATCAGACGCGTTAGAATACATTATCATACAACTTTATTGTTTACCTTGTTATGACAGCCGACAGTCGCCTTTGTCGCGCCGAAAATGTATCGATATATATATCGTTTTTTTTTACCGGACTGAAAGGAAAGGGTTATGTTTTTCGCGCGTATCTTGTATGTATGTTTGTATGTATGTAATATTCTTTATTACCTCATATCTTTTAAACCGCTAGATCGATTTTTTTAATTAATACTTCGTTAGACAAGTCTTGACCGCCCAAGTGTTCTTAGATAGGTGAAGTTAAAAAAAAATAAACATGGCGGATTTTGGACGCTATATTGTACGGGTCTCAATTATTTTTTTCTTCCAAACCCATCGAATGAGGTATCAAAATGAAGGGCTTTATAATATGTTTAAAAGTAATACGAATAAAAAATGATATTTAAAATATGCAAATAAAAAATTAATTTAAAAACAAAAACCCGACTGTTTAAGAATTGAACTAAAAAGCTGTAAACAAGAAAAATCATGCTGTGCAGTCGGAGGATCAGGTGGTCAGCCAGTTCGTGAATATGTATTCTTCGACTGCATAGCATGATTTTTTCTTGTTTACAGCTTTTTAGTTCAATTCTTAAGCAGTCGGGTTTTTTATTTTTAAATTAACCTTTTTTATATTTAATAGGTTTGCGCTTGACCACTATCTCACCTGTTGGGCAATGATGTGGTCGACGGTGAGACACGCTTGCCTATATGTATAATGTGATTTTTAATTTCGTGGACTAAACTGACATTTGGGGGGTTGTCACTTTATCGTTACATTAAAATAGTGTCGTACCCTAACTATCCTGAGTGATCGAAAGTTAATCGAAAATCGAATTAGATCGAAAATTTGTTTTGAAACTAGCGGTTCTTATTTAGTTTCTACTTATTTATGTTAGACTTCATTTTATCGATCGCATTTATTTTATAGTTGATTTCATATTTAACACAATAAAAGTTCATGTCCTATCTTTATGAATACTGTTATATTTAAATATATTACGTTTATATTCATAAAACATTTATTTACACCAATTAGTAAAAATAAATTGAGGAGTCATGTCACATCGATTCGATGAATCACTTATGATTGAGCCTTACCTACAGCACTATGCTCAGCGCTTGCAACATTTAAAAAAAATAAGGTCATTGGCAGCTGTCAGTTTGGTCCACGAAATTAAAAATCACAGTATAACCTATTCACTCTTGACTTAAATACTCCTAGATTGTAGCTGTTGGGAAACACAGACTCCGACAGGGAATTCTACTCCTTAGCTGTACGCATAATAAAAGTGTATCCAAAACGTTTTGTGCGTATGGGTGGGATGTCCACCATGTACCGATGGCACATCACCATGACCCGGTGGAATTAGAAACGATCGATAAAATAATAAGGGTTCGATACAAAAGTTACAGAATAAGGTGTTAAAATTTAAATGGCGTCGTATTTTTATGGCTAAACACCTGTTTAATTTGAATAATTAGATTTGTGAAAGGTTTCAGCTCCGAAGCATTTTATAACTAATGAAAGAAAATAAGCGGAACCATATTACTTTTGACAATACGTTTATAATCTCGTATTTAATAGATTTTCGATTCGTTTTCGTAATTACCGATAGTGTTGGTAGGAATGGAAAGTAATCGGGCATTTTCTTTTAAAATGTAATAAAGCATTTGCTTGGCTTCGTTTTCAATCTAAATTCAATCGTTTTTCTTAATAAGTTGGTATCAAAGAATAATAAGTTAATATCGTTAACAACTTGGCAGTCTTTGTTGTTTAGTAATTAAATGTGAAATGAAAAGGTGTGATTGTTGATTTGTATTTGAATTACATTAGTTTGTAACTACGTCGTTAATGCTGATGTTGTGATTGTAAAATGAATTTACTTTTTAATAAGTGCTTTGAATCGTAGGTAGCCGTATAGATAACATTAGGGTAGGTAACTTTTAGAATCAACTAATGAGTGGCCTTCTAGACAACGATTGTCGAAATGCCAATGTGTAAATAATTGATCACGTAACACTTCAAAAATTTGTCATATAGTACTTAAGTCATTTTGGACATTTTTATCCGACTGCAAGGAAAGGCTTATGTTTTTGACAGTGGATATAACTGCTAGAATAATCACTTTATTTAGAGCAGGCAGATAGCGCCATCTTGAATTTAAGCGATTTTCATTTGAATAAATTCAACTCATTTTGAATTTCAGTTGTAATAAATTGATGATCAATCTAGAGCGGATAGCTAGCGCCATCTTGAATTGAAGCTATTTTTATTTGAATCAATACAACTCATTCTGAATTTCAGTTGTAGTAAATCGACGATCAATCCGTCTTTGGATTTTCATTTGAATAAATTCAACTCATTCTGAATTTCAGTTGTATCGATGATCAATCCGACTTTTTATTCTTTTGTTTTTTTTTCTTTTCCAAAAATTGCTAATAATGGCAGAGTTCCTAATTTAAATGAATTAGGAACTCTGCCATTATTAGCCCATGAACTTGAAACATGATATGGCCAAAAAGTACCGTCGAACGGGATGAATAGAAACAAAACTTTGAAGAGAATTATCATGTTACTTTTTCTTGCAGCATTTAAGTTGGTCCTCGAACATATTAATTAATTATTTAAAAGAAAACGATGCTTTGTTTGAAACCAATAAAGTGGTATCAAAGTTAAAATCCTAATCAATGTTTTGTTCCCATTCACCCCTGCACCCTATTCACCGCGTCTGTCGGTACGTAAGCGGGCGGGGTAGAGATAAAGGCTTGGAATTGGCGTCTAGCATCGAAATATGGACTTTCTAACGCCTTTTATAATAAGTAACTACACTGATTTCAAAATAACACTGAACCCAACTTTTTCTGTACAACAAACTTGCCAGTTATTAACTGATTTAAGTGTCACTAGTGCAAACTAAATCCTTACAAAATAACTCACAAGGAAACATTTATAACTTCATTACGACAAGCTATTGGTACAGTCGCTCACACAAGTGTCATTAACGACCGCGTTTGATTTTATTTCGTCCAATTAATGTCTTAGCATGAAATGCTGTAAAACGAGCCAAGTCGCACGACACGCCCAGTACACTGAAATACACAAGTGTTACAGTATTGGCATTGTCTGTAAAATGAATTTTATTGCCTACTTTTATTACTGTTTCATGTTGCCGCTAAGATAAAATGAATGTGTGTGAACGTTTTTGGATTTTATGTTGCTTTTTAATGTTGCTGGCCGATAATGTTTTAATTAAATAAAAAAGTGAAATTAATAAATTGGTAGGCAGTTTTAAACAGCAAAAAAGGTTTGCTTTTACGGAATACGGAAGAACAGTGTTTCTATATTTGTAAAGTAATAATCGAATACTCATTTTATAATTAAATGCATTTTACTTTCACATGAATGAATAATCCGGCCAAGTGCGTGTCGGACTTTGCAAATTTAGGGTTCCGTATCAAATGTAGAATATATTGCTATTTGTTAGTAAAATATACGTAATAATAAACATTATTGAGAGCAGTGGTGGCCCAGTGGTATCGGCCGCGACTTACAAGTTGTAGGTCGTGGGTTCGAGCCCGAACAGGCGCTTTACTTTGTGTAAATTATTTCATCACCACTACTCTCAAACGGTGAAGGAAAACATCGTGAGGAAACCGGCATGTCCTAGAACCAAAAATTCGAGGACATGTGACATCCACCAATCCGCTCTGGGCCCGCGTGGTGGATTACGGCCCATTCCCTCTCACAGAGAGGAGGCTTGTGTCCCAGCAGTGGGAACATTAATAGGCTGATGATGTGAATAAACATTATAACCAAATTTCAAGTTCATAAGTCAATAGGAAGTTAAATAATTCTTTGGAACAAAATTTTGTGACAGACGACAGAAAAACAGACTGACAGACAGGCGGACACGTGAGTGACACCAATAGAGTTCCGTTTGGACCTTTCAGCAGGCTTATTACGTAAGAAACAGCAATCGACAATCATCGCGCGATCAAACGCTTTATGTCATAAAAGTCGGCATAACCTACAGTTTAATTATGGTAGGTCTTACATGATCGTTTATTTATGTTTGCTGTTTGTCAAATGCATTTATTTAAAAAACAACCGCCAAATACTCTAACTTCTGTATTGAAGAGCAGTTAATGCGCAAAAATCGCTGTCGTTTTGCTCTTGCAAAATACGTAATAAGCCTGCCGGTACGGAGCCCTGAAAACCACCCTACACTTTTTCTTTCAATCATTGGACCCCACTAGTTCACTAAATACTTCAAATAGATTTTGCTCATAATCAAATAATGTCACACCACTTCTCTCCGCGACAGTATTTTCCAGTCATTCCCTTTGTAGTTGCTGAAAGCTTCAGCAGATAGTTAACTGTGTTCGGGGACGTCGACTGAAGTCATTTACGAGCTCGCCTGTACCGACGATTCTTTGTATTGGGGTAACAAGCGCTGACTTTGTAGTCGTCTTAGGGTGATGGAACAGGAGACGGCTTTGTCTAAGTATATCGCCGAATTATTATTTGTAAATGTCAATTTTCATTTGTTGGTTAGTTTCGATCGTGTATGATGAAATATTGGAGTAGCTGACTATGGTTTCATTTCTCTTTTTACCCGACTGCCGAAGGAGGGTAATGTTTTTATCAGTCTATGTATGTATGTATGTACCTATGTATGTATGTATGTTTGTTCCTATGTGGCGTTCCAGAGACCAAAGGCGTTGGCCGATTTTGATGATTCTTACGTCAATCGATTCGTCTTAATGCTGCGTGTGTCACTGGCTACTAAAAATGGCGGATTTTGGGCGCCATATTGTGGGGCACCAAGTTAATTTTTTGTTACAAACCTATCGCATGGGGTATCAAAATAAAGAGTTTTAAGAGGTGATTTCAAAAATATATAACACTAAAATGTTTAAATGTAAAGTAAGAAATCGCTCAGGTTAAGATAGATCTTTACTTTGTTACTAAACCGACATCAAAGATCTAGAACAACTTACAAATAAGTTTTTATTTTGTGTCAAACCTCTAGTATATTGTGATAAGCATTATACCTACCAATTTTCAATGCACATTCTAGTCAATACCTTACTCAATCTCATTGTAAGTTAGTCCAGACTTTGCTTGTGGGCGGCTTTATGTCTGTGGGCGGACCGTGGGTACTCAGAACAGAGCATATAGATGTATTGGGAATTGGCGCCAATTTCACTTTGTTCTCGATTTTTACTTTTTACGATGGCTAAGGGTAGGATTACTTCAGGGAAAGATAAAATAATGTTAGTGCAGTTGATTGTGTCTTGGCAAACTCGGTACTCCCCATCCGCAGTTGGTATTAATTAAAGATGCTTGTATTCATTATTGGTTTCAAATAGGCCGTATCTATTGTTAAAACAAGTCTGATTTATTAAGACTACAGTTATTTGAGGAATATGGAAATATAAATCACATTGCATCATCAGCCTATTAATGTTCCCACTGCTGGGACTCAGGCCTCCTCTCTGTGAGAGGGAATGGGCCGTAATCCACCACGCGGGCCCAGTGCGGGTTGGTGGATGTCACATGTCTTTGAATTTTTGGTTGTAGGACATGCCGGTTTCCTCACGATGTTTTCCTTCACCGTTTTGAGAGCAGTGGTGATGAAATATTTACACAAAGTAAAGCGCCTGCCTGGGCTCGAACCACGACCTACAACTTGTAAGTCGCGGCCGATACTACTGGGCCACCACTGCTCATAAAAATATGCATCGCACAAATGTCTCGAACTTCAAGGAACTACAAATAGAGAAAGCGCAACAACTATCCTCAGGTCGAGGTCGCCCGTAACGCGTCTTGATATACTTCGGCCACATTGCCCGTAAAGAAACCAAAAACATGGAAGACTTATGGTACCTGGCAAAATAGAGGGTAAAAGACTCAGCCCCAAAAGGCGGTCGGATCAAATATCGGAGCAACTGGAGTTACCGATCAGCGCCGCACTCCACTATGCTGCTGATCGTAACAGATGGAGAAAAGCCGTTGATGGTCTGAAACGGGTCACGATTCTCAACAGTGAGAGCGCGATTAGGAAGAAGAAGATTATGTATCGAAAAGAGGTTATGAAAATGAAGACGGCACAAAATAAAACAGTATATACATTTTTCACTAATGCGTGGTACCAGAAGGGTCCAAACGAAGCCGTATTGCTATCGGTCACGTGTCCGTCTGTCTGTCCATCTGTCCGTCGTTGGTCACACAATTTTTTTCCAAATATTTTTTAACTTTTTTAGTAATGTTTATTATTACGTATACTTTACAAACAAATACCAATATATTGATAAATCAGATTTTTCAACTACGGAACCCTAAATGTGCGAAGTCCGACACGCACTTGGCCGGTTTTTAGGGTTCCGTACCCGAAGCGTCCTTGGAGCCCTATTGCTTTCAATCAAGGGTCTTTCCTTCGTCTGACAGACAATATTGTTCCGAAGAATTTTTAATATCCCATTGACCAATGAACTTGAAATTACGTGATATTTTTATTATTACGTATATTTTACTAACAAATAGCAATATATTGATAAATCAGATTTTTCTTTGGTACCTACGGAACCCTAAATATGTGACACGCACTTTGCCGGTTTAATTATAGCTCTCTGTACAGCTAATGATAGGTAAGTATGTTTATAGTTGACATACGAAAGTTATATGACTAAAATCGATATGATTTTGATTTCCTACAAAACATCTGCTCAAATACTTACCCGGATTTTTCTCGCATTTCAGCAACAATTTTACCAACAAACAATATCAATTAAAACTCCCCGAGCTTACCAACCGGGTTATTTTATAATTAGACTTAATTAATGTCTGTTCTTCAAGTCAATGTAATACTTAATAATGATTCCTAGAAGTGTGGGCAGAGTTGTTGGTTTGTTAGTTAGTCTTGTTAGGTTGTAATTTTTGTAGTTTTGTTCATAAGGGCGGTGTTGAATTGTGTCGGTAGGTTCTAAATATATGTGGCGTTAAGTTTGTTTTGTAATTAATTGGGCATCGTTATAGTTAATACGAATCGGACTCGCGCACGAAGGGTTCTGTACCATTATCACAAAAAAGGCAAAAAAAAACACGTTTCTTGTATGGGAGCCCCACATAAATGTTTATTTTATTCTGTTTTTAATATTTGTTATTATAGTGGCAATAGAAATACATCATCTGTGAAAATTTCAACTTTCAAGCTATCACGGTTTATGAGATACAGCCTGGTGACTGACAGACAGACAGGCAGACGGACAGTGGAGTCTTAATAGTAATAGGGTCCCGCAGCTGAGTTGTGCAAATGAATTCGGCAAGGCGCAAGGTTTGACCGCTATCAAATCTACCAATCACATGCGAGATGAATGACGCGGTGTGGATTTCCGTCTGTGTGATTGGTCGATTGATAGTGGTCAAACCCTTTGCGTTGCCATATTTACTTACGCAGTAAGGCTGCCGTTTTTACCCTTTGGGTACGGAACACTAAAAAGGCATTATAGTAGATATTTATTTTTATTATTTATCACTGGTGACTGTTACCCCTACGACTATGTCATCCTACTCCAGGGCAAAGTCCTTCTTTAAGATTTCCAGCAAGTTTTTTTCACGACAAAACATGTAGGTAGTTTGAAGTATAAGTTTAGTCTGCTCGCCACACTATCTTGCGATGTCTTCTACCTGTATCAGGGCACTCAACCACGGCTCAAAATATGGTAAATTTTGGCCTAGCTTATGGGATATACGTATGTTACAAAATGTCATATTTTACACTGATAAAAAAACAAAAGGAGTATGTAAGGACCTTAGCAGATGGCGTTCTGTAGTGTTTCCGCCTCCTCATGGACACAGGTATGTGTATGGTATGTTTTAAAATAATAATCCGTGGGTTTCGCCATTCTACATACATTTAAGTATAGATATATGGTTTTATATCCCAATTCACACGAGACAGGTTCCTATCTCATTCTCAGGAAATCATAACTAATCCAATTAGGCTATAAAATCAAACGATACTTAACCAAAATCTTGTTCTAGAGCAATAAACTCAGCGGTGCTTATTAACAAATTAAATAAATGTAAACCTACTTAATTACCGAATTATTTGCTCTGGTAATTAAGTATGTGCTTCCTTCCTTCAAGAGTAAGTGGATTATTTTATATTTGAAATCAAATATATTTATTTCAACTAGGCCATTAAGCGGCACTTTTGTCAACAATTACATTTACAAGTAATAAAAATTGATTCTACCGTGCATAGTGCAAGTAGCTTGTTATGGAGAAGAACGCACAGGAAACTCCATACTTACGCTTTAAAAAAATAAAACATAAGTACATACATTAATAAATTCATATACGTGAGAACGATGCACCCAGCACTACTATACTACATATAGGTATATAGTATTACAAGCACAAACAGGTAAATTCCTGCACTTGATAAATAGGAACATGGTTCTCACATACTTACAAATATTGCAAACAGTGTGCGAGTAATTTTTTTTTAAATCTGAATTAAGAAACCTTACCAGGTTTAGTAAAAACATAGATACGTATCTGAAATGTATGGCATAGAAAGTTACACAATATTTTATTTACACTGTCTACTTTTTGCCACAAAAGTATCTACCAACAATTAAACCAAGAAAAAACTTCTTTTTAACACGCTTTTTTTAGCTTGGTAAGTATGTATCTATGAATCTATGTAACGGAATCTTTGAACGTGATTTTCACTCCCTTCAAAACGTCAGAATAATTTGAAACTTTGCACACTTATCAAGAACCGATGACATTGCAATAATTTAAATAGTTTGTCCCATTATCCCCCTGCTTTTTAATTATTTTTTTGTTAGTTACACTATTCTTAATTTAAATTTATTTTTGTTTGGTTTTCTATTAAAACGTGTTTTATAGATTTTTTTATTCACCTTTGTTCTTACGTTAGCTTTAAGAATTGTACACTGTATTACAATAAAATTGTAACAGCAGATGTGTAAGCCCAGCATTTCGTGTCAACAATTTTTTATTTATTACTCGACTACACACAACGTCAAAAACTTTTTTCTTTGCTAAGCTAAAAGTGGTGTTATCTGGGCCGTCACAGATAGCCTAGCCGACATTGTGAATGTAATCGTTTTTATTTTAATGTATTTGTTTCCGATAAAAGCTAGTTTTAACCGTTAACCGGTTGCTTGTTAAGTGGGTGAAATAAGGAAGCTATCTTGCATGGGTTGTTAATTGTTGTGGGACGTATAATTAATGTTTTTTTTTAATAATTCATTTAGTTTTTGTTAAGCTCAAATAATTTTTAGCAAATTATGAGTAGGCATGTAGATTTCCGCTGTTGCAGTTGGAGTAATGCTATGTTACCTACCATATTTCAGTTACATTCTGTATTGTAAGTAACATCTTTATTTCCAAAGCATCAATGAGAGAGAATGAATCTAGACAAGTAAAAATTACAAAATCCCCGATGATATTTTTTTTTTTACATTTTTTAAACTACTTTTATCTAGTAGTAGACACGCTTTGATCATCAATCTATCGAAAGCGTAATTTAGACACGATATCTTGCGAAATTACCCCGATTCAAACAGTAAAACGCCCATAACTTTTGAACGGCTGAACCGATTTTTATCAAACATAGCTAACACAACACTCCTGATAATGTCACCTTTAAAAAAAAACTAAATCAAAATCGGTTCATCCGTTTCTGAGATATGGTGCCACAAAAAAATACACAAACACACAGGTACACACATCAAACTTATAAACCCACTCTTTTTCCGTCGGGGTTTAAAAAAGGAATCCTGAAACCGAATAACGAAGTTCTTCTTACAATGTACATAAAATAAGTTATTCTTATCAAATACCACAAATGTTTATAGTTGTAAAGGTAGGTACAAGGTGGTGCACAGTTTTCACAATTTTGTATATACACATGCCTTAATTTTTGGGAATAATGATTATTTATTTCTAGAAAGATATGACTTCCAATTGCAATTGTCACGATTGTAATCCAAGAAGATGAACACTCAACACATCACATCATCAGCCTATTAATGTTCCCACTACTGGGACACAGGCCTCCTCTCTGTGAGAGGGAATAGGCGATAACAAAACAAAATAGGCATAGACAAAATTTGATAAACTTTTATAATTTTTTGTTTTAAATACGAGGCTTTTGGCTAATTTGTGAATTTGGTGAATGCCACTCTTTATTTTGTATTGTGCGTTTAGTTTGTGCAGAATAAACAATTTTTCTTTTTTTTTTTTTTTTTTTATAACGATCCACCACGCGGGCCCAGTGCGGGTTGGTGGATGTCACATGTCTTCGAATTTTTGGTTCTAGGACATGCCGGTTTCCTCACGATTTTCTCCTTCACCGTTTTGAGAGCAGTGGTGATGAAATAATTTACACAAAGTAATCCCCCTGCCTGGGCTCGAACCCACGACCTACAACTTGTAAGTCGCGGCCGATACCACTGGGCCACCACTGCTCTCCAACTCAACAGCTAAAGTTAAATTTTAGCATCACAAGTGTCCTTAATCCAACATCATCTTAACCCTCAGTCATCCCAATATTTATCTAAGTTTAAATAAATGTCACATTAAAGTTTATGGGGCAGTAAGCAGATAGCTCCCCTGCATGTATTTATAACGTGAGGGTGCAAGGGACCAAAGAATCAGGGGACGGTTGTAACGCCCAGGGTAAGAATTATTGTCACTTAGAGCGGTTTAAGATGTTTGTATGAGGGGTGGTTCGTATTGTGTGGATAAAATTTAAGGATATTAAAGAATGTTAGCATTTTTGGGGTGGTTGGAAATATGGCATTGTAGCAGGGGAAAAAATCTTAGGTATAATAATGCTTGCATAATGCGAATGGTCCAATCTAGCATAGTTAAATTTTACTTACAGTATTATAATATTTTGACTGTGAAAGGAGATAAATACTCGTCTGTATTGTCATCATACTTATAATTTCAATACATGCGAAGTTTGACATGGCATGGTGGACATCCCACCCATACGTACCAATACTTTTATTATGCGTACAGCAAAGGAGGGAATTCCCCTGCCGGGGTCTGTATTTCCTGATAGCTACAACCTGGGAGTCTTCAAGTCAAGAGTGAATAGGTTACTTCTAGGCAAGCGTGCTTCATCGTCGACCACATCATCGCTTACCAACAGGTGAGATAGTGGACAAGCGCAAGCCTAAAAACAATAAAAAAAAGAAAAAAAAAGTTAAAAACACTTAACACTTAACTTTTTTTTTAGTATTAGTAGTAGTAGATTTAAAAAATAAATAAATAAAAAATAAATTGTTTGTTGTTTATTTGTAATAAATTGTTTGGTTTTCTTACGATACTTTACTACCAAATGACTTTATTAATCTGGTTTCTAATCAGCGTTGCTAGACGTCCCGATAATGGCGGGACGTCCCGATTTTTATGCGTCGGGCGGGATGTCCCGCGCGGGACAGACTCAGTCCCGCTTTTCGGGGATAACTCGACCGTGCATGCAGTCTGTCGAAGGCTGTCACTTTAATATTGATCTTAACATATCATCATTTCAGCCGAAAGACGTCCACTGCAGGACATAGGCCTCCCCCAGGCGTCACCACACTGACCGATCCCGTGCGTCTCACATCCAGCTCATTCCCGCAGCCTTAACCAGCAGCCTTAGTGCGTAATGATTTCGGCAAGGCAAAGGGCAAAGAGTATGAAAAAAGATCGACCAATCACATGCGAGATGAAAGACGCGATGTGGATTTCCGCCTATGTGATTGGTCGATTTTTCATACTTCTTCCATTCATTACGCACTAAGGCTGCAGGGCATCGTTCCTCCTAGTGGAAGGCCTTCCTTCCTTTGTCTTAACATACATTGCAAAGAAAATATTATATATGTTTATATGTTTGTTAAGGGTACTGATGAGTCTTTTTCACTGATAAAAGCTAAACTATTTTTGAGTGTCAGAGTACTTTTGACCTGGATAAATGAACGGTTTCTACGGGATGGAAGCGATGGGAGGGAAGCCGCATTCATAAGCTGCCAGTGTCAATATTACTCCCCAACAATCACTATAAAAATCTATATATATAAAAGGCAAAAGTTATTGACTGATGCATCAACGCACAGGCCAAACCCTTAGGGCTAGAAACTTAAAATGTCGCACACGTATTCCTCTTATGACGTAAGCATCCACTAAGGAAGGATTTTTCAAAATTCAACCTCTAAGGGGGATAAAAGTTTGTATGAAACTTTTTATTAAAAATTCATCTGTAGGATAAAACACGGATCACGCGAACGAAGTCGCGGGCGAAGTGCTAGTGCCAAAATATGCACTAAAAAAGGGTAAAATATGCACAATCAAAATACTTTTGTCATTAGAATTTTGTTTATTGTCACAATAATATTTAAGTATCAGTTGTGGTTTTTGTGACATCATACTAATAAATATATTTCTAGAGCAAACTTCTGACGTTTGTTACTATTTATTATTAATGTTTAGGCTGACTTCTACGTGACCTCTACTGATGTTATTAGATAGATCTTGAAATTTGGCACCATATCTGCAGATTCTTTTTCAAGCTATAAATTGGTTTTTATATAGAACAGCATTTAATTAATAAAACAACACCGCTAATACATTTAAATACGAAACAATGAAAAAGTTTTACAATATGCAATAACGCTATAAAATAAAAATAAATAAGTTCAAAAACTAAAACCCGATTACTGAAAAACGAACGCTCTAAAAAGTACGAAACAAGAAATTATTACCGTAAATTTACCGTACAATTTATTCTGCAAAGTAGCATACGACCACGGAAAATTTAATGTAGAGGGCGCCATATTCAATTTAATGTGACTTCGCATAGCCTATAACCAGCGGACAAACAAGACGCTTACAACAACACCTCATTTATTAAATTATAATAAGTAGTTTAGAAGTTATGAGGGAACAGATGAACATACATACCCACATACCGGTCAAAAACATAACCCTCCCTTATGCTTCACCGTAGTCAAGTAATTAGAGTTTTATACATTTATAATCCGATGTCTACTTATAACTCTTAAACGTGGTTCAGATGAGCTGATCGCTTTAAGTTCAGTGTGATTCTTATCTCATAAGTTAACGCACAAACCACCTCTGACTCTACCCTCACATTCCTCAACTAGGATGTTTCCGCCCCCCGCAGCCAAAGGAGATAATTCCCTACGCTAGGGTGACCACATCTTTCGACACATGGGGACACATTCTTCACGACAGTTGACTCTGTACTGATAAAGGTGACCACATATTTGTGATTGCATCGGGAATTTTAGGGATAGTTAATAGTTCCTGACATGTTTTGGGTGTAGTTGTCTTGTTATGGGTTAATTAAAATTGATGTTTTGTAAGGGGAGATGTAGAAATTCATAAGGAGTTGTACTGTCTTAGATATTGCATTGTTCTTCAGTGAGGACATCAATCATTTATCAGATCACTGTCCTAAATAGTGCCGGCTTTAAAGTGATTTATTTAAGTCGCCTGTTATTTGTTTCAATGATTCTGACTTTAGCTAGTAGAACTCGTTTTACAACCTGTCACGGTTTCTGTAATCAAATCTTAAAAGCATACTTTTGACCACTTTCCTGTGTGCAATCGAGCTGAAAATTTGCAGAAACGTTACCTAGTTTCTTGTGACAATGTTTTTGTTTTAATATAAAAGCTTGTTTAAAAAAAAAACTGTAACCCGACTACGTTTTTTTTAGGCTTCGTTACCGGGGCCATAATAACGAATTGATTGACCCCTTATTCATCAAAATCGGATGAATAGTTTAGGTGCTACGGAGGAACATACGTAAACACAAACATACATAGACTGCTAAAATCATAAGCCTTCCATTTGGCTTCGCCGTAGTCGGATAAAAAAGCTTATTAGAGGTAGTTATCTACCATCATCTCTCGTCATCAAAGGTAAATATGAAATCTTTGAAATGTATTCTTAGATTTATTTATATAAAAATCAAATGTAATTACCTACTATCATATTTACATTTGATTTTTATAAATTTTCTGCTTATTCAAATACATTTAAATTCCCTAAGATACAGGTCCTACCTAGTTTGACGACCACCGTTAAAAACAAACTGAGGGCTAAATAAAATAGTATATAATACTATAATATTATTAAGTTATAGTTCTAAGATCATTTTGTAACAATGAACAAATAAACTTTGTTCTTATTCACCTTCTCTAAAACCTAAACCCCTAAATAATCTGCTTGCCCAACAGATCAAGCTCGCCGCGGCTTCCGGCGTCACAAACGGCGCGAGGCGCCTGCGCAGCGCCGCATGTGACAATTTACAGCCGCCCCCTTCCGCCACTAGATGGCGCCACGCACACAATGTTTAGCTTTGTTTGTAAAGCTTTCGTGGATTCTGAGTATTCGGTCTTGTTGCTTGTTTTTTAGTATTTACGGAAGATTTGTGATTTCAAGTTGCTTTTGTAGTTATGATTTTTGTTGTGTTCTGACTGATTTTTGTCGTAATTGTACCTAGTTTGCTGATTTTCAGAATAGGATTCTTTGGATATCACACTTTGTCTAGTCTTGTGATAATTATCTACATCTATAATTTATGTACGGCATCTAATAAGGTATCTAGGTACAGGCTTGTGTAAATTTCCTATTTAGAAAGCACGGTCAAGAATAGCTAAGCAAAATCCAAGAAGGCAAAAGTAATCGATGATGATGTGTATTTTAGCCGACTTACCAAAAAGGAGGAGGTTCTATGTTCGACATTACGTTTGTTTCTTTTTTTTTACACATAACTCCGTCAATTATGGACAGATTTTGAAAATTCTTTTTTTGTTTGGAAAAGTATATTTCGAAATTGGTCCCATTTTAGTTTGGTGAAGATCTGATGAAGAAATTCGAAGTTATACAACAGAACTCTTGGGATTGCTGCAATCGCATGTCTGTTTATTGTTTATACCATTTCATAACATAACATCACGCCAGTACGCTCTTAAGGGGTACGCAGATCTCTCATTTCACCGGTTATGTTCAAGTTTCATGATATTCGGGTAATCTAATCTGGCGTTATAGGTACCTTACTAAACAACTTACCTACCTATTATGTAGGTACAACTAAAAAGTGAAAAAAAAAACATTTTTACAAAAAAATACCACCGACTTCCAAATAAAAAAACTACAAAATGAAAAATAACTCTATTTTTGGAAGTCGGTATCCATAACGCAAAAAGTTGGTACCTGCGAAAGACACCGACTTCCAAAAATAAAGTTTTTTTTCATTTTCTAGTTTTCTTATTTGGAAGTCGGTAGTATTTTTTTGTTAAAAAAGATTTTTATACACTACTTATTTACCACCGGATCTATGGTAGACAAGCCAAAGTAGGAATAATTTATTAATGAAACCTTTAGCTAATTAAATAAGACGTCTACCAGCTGGCCAATCCTGGAAGAAAATCTTGATACAGAATGTCGAGGTTCCTAGTTACCTACTTATTTGCTACTATTTTATTTATGTTCTTCCTGGACTATGACTCAAGGAGCAAACCCTGGTAGATACTTAGCTGTTTTATCGTATACTTATATAATTTGTGAGATTGTGAACACGGCAGGCCCTAATAATTTGTAGAAATAATTAATTCCTAGACTAAATTTGTCTGCCAATGGTGACAAGTCAAGAAGACAAACACTCAACCTTTAAAGTCAAACATCATCATCATCATATCAGCCGAAAGACGTCCACTGCTGGGCATAGGCCTCACTAGAGATAGAGATCCCGTGCGTCTCATAACCAGCGGATCCCCGCAACCTTCACCAGGTCATCGGTCCACCTGGTGGGAAGCCTTCCAACGCAACGTCTTCCAGTTCGCGGTCGCCTCTCCAGAACTTTACTGCCCCATCGGCCATCCGTTCTGCGAGTAATGTGCCTTACCCACTGCCACTTAAGTTTGGCAATTCACCATCACAATTAAATCTATACTAATATTATAAAGAGGTAAAGTTTGTGAGTTTGTGACGTTGTAAGAGGTAATATCTGGATCTACTGAACCGATTTTCAAAAATCTTTCACCAGTAGACAGCTACATTATTCCTGATTGACATAGGCTACAATGTATTTAAAAAAAAAAATAGAAATCCTTATGAAAATTGCAATAATGTAACCCAAAGTAGCAAAATTTTGCCTATAAAATTTATTCTTTGGCATGCGCTGAGAAAACTATTGATGATACATAAAAATGATGTACTAAATGATAAGGTAGGGTAGTGTAGGTAGGATTGGGTAGGTAGGGTAGGGTAGGGTAGGGTAGGTGGGTAGGTAGGTACCAATTGACGGGAGCGAAGCCCCGGGGGTCAGCTAGTAATTAGTAAAGCTTTCGCGGATTCTGAGTTTTCGATCACCTGCTAGATATTGACTCACTTCAAATTCACGTCACTTATTACACGCTATATATAGCGCAAAAAGAGCGGCATTTATATCATCGCCACTTTTTTTCACGGGACAAACAGTCTAACAGTTGTTGGGTTCTTTTAAAACAGGGGTAAATAAACTCGTGACTCGTGACAATAAAGACGTAAACAAGAAGAAAATCATGCTGTGCAGTCGGAGGATACATATTCGCGAGCTGGCAGACCAAAACCAGATGTATCCTCCGACTGCAAAGCATGATTTTCTTCTTGTTTACGTCTTTTTAGTTCGCTTTTTAAGCAGTCGGGTATTTTGATTTTTTTAATTAACTTTTTTATTTATAACTTTTTAGTTAACATTGTTTTCGAATTAGGTACATTTTAATATATAAGTGTTATATATTTTTGAAATCACCTCTTAAAACCCTTTATTTTGATACCCCACACGATGGGTTTGGAAGAAAAAATAAAATTGGCCCCCCACAATATGGCGCCCAAAAGCCGCCATTTTTCTATTTGCCAATTTTTATGTAGCCTATGACACTCGCAAGGTTAAGACGAATCGATTGACGTATAAATCATCAAAATCGGTAAACGAGTTTGGTCTCTGGAACGCCACATAGGAACAAACATACATACATACATACATAGACTGATAAACACATTACCCTCCTTCGGCAGTCGGGTAAAAAGAGCGGCATTTATATCATCGCCACTTTTCTTCACGGGACAAACAGTCTAACAGTTGTTGGGTTCTTTTAAAACAGGGGTAAATAAACTGGTGACATTCATCAAACATCAACAGACTAATTAAACCAAGTAATTGCATAATAAAACGCACTAGAACATCAAAACTGATTGTGCGCATACGCATGTTACTTTTATCTAATATCACATTAGTTAGTACATCAATGAGTTTAATGACTTTAATTGACATTTACGACATGTTTGAGGAATTAAATAAGCTATTAACCTAGAAAACTGGGTTTCTCACTAATGGTTACTTGTTAGAAAATTAACTTTATGATCGTATCTGCTTTGATGTGTAGGACTTCATTACATGACGCATATTTTAGGGTTCCGTACCCAAAGGATAAAAGTGGGACCCTATTACTAATACTCCACGATCTGGCTGTCTGTCCGTCTGTCACCAGGCTGTATCCCATGAACCGTGATCGCTAGACAGTTGAAATTTTCACAGATGATGTATTTCTGTTGCCGCTTTAACTACAAATACTAAAAACAGAATAAAATAAATATTTAAGTGAGCCCCCCTTACAAACGTGTTTTTTTGCCGTTTTTTTGCGATAATGGTACAGAACCTTTCGTGCGAGAGTTCGACTTGCACTTTTTTAAGAATATAAGCTTACCTAAACGTCTTATTAGTACCACGATGCCGAACACGACGATCCAAACTAATGTTTTGAATTAAAGTGATGTTTATTAATTACCTATAGACAAAACATAGACTTCGAAATTTGTTCAAAATAACATCAAAAATGTTCATCTAGCCATTATTGACAAGACAACGTGACAGTAAATTGAAAACTTCAATTATCTACGTCAACATTTTAAAACTCATGTTATCGTTAAAAATGCCATCAAAAATTGTGAAGCGTCGCAAAAGGGCCCATTGCAACTCTTTGCCGGGACTCGATAAAAAATCAAATTTCCTGCAGTTTTGTGATGTCGTGATGTTATAGGAGTATGTAGTGGTTTATGGTATGGACTCAAATGCGATGGGCCATCGTTTAACCATGATGGCCTATCCTGGACCATCGTGCTTAGACTTTGATGTTGGTAACATTGGGTTAGGAGCTACAATTTTCTAAGTAGGTCAATATTGCTAAGTGCTAAGTTTCAAAAAGCTTCCTGGGGACCTTAATCTCGACTTATTTTGTATCAGTGTGGCGACCTTGAGATGGCTATTGGCACAGTAATTTTTCAAGGATAGTTAAATTATCTACTACTCTAATTATATATATATATTTTTTTTTTCTATATTAATAAAAACTACGGTTCTTAATAATAAATTACAATCTAGCCTTAATTGTATAATGTTATGACTAAGAATAGTGTCAATTTGCACTTTTATACAGTTCGGTAGCACTTTCTTAGAGTCTGATACGTTAAAAACACTTAGTTCACGTGTTACATGTATAGCACAATATTGTTTGCTATTATTTTTTCACTTATAACACACTTTTACTACACTAACTCAAATGGTTTAGTTATCTTTAGCCTACGCACTATGTCCGTGTTATCTAGCAGCTGGATTGCTTCCACATTCACATGTCGATGAAGTCTGTGTTCGTGGGCTTCAGCAAAGTTTTGTCATATAAATTTCTATGTAATTTTTTTTTATCAACTTTTTCTTCATTAACTATATGTGGAGGCTTGTTATTAGCATTTTTTTTTATATTACATTATGTATGTCATTGGTTTGTTAGTGTGTAAGCCTTATTTAAAATAAAATAAATAAATAAATATATTATTGTTCTAACATTTCTTTTAAATATGTTTTTATGTGCTTAGACACAAGGATTTCTTAAGTGATATGCCTTGAATAACAAAGACTGTATCCAGAATGACTATGTTCTAAAACAATTTTGTTTATGAAGGGGAAAAGTGGTAGAGAATTTGGAATCTATTAGTAATCTGAATCTGATCTGGAATTAGAAAAAATATTTGTTAGAGATGCAATACAGTCTATGGCTATAATGGGTCTCTTAAAAGATATATTTTTATAGTTCTCATCAAACTTCTGGGCCGCCTTGAAGTTGGCTCGGATCGGTGCTATTTTTATATGAGATTTACTACTGCGCAGCCATTTTACCCAACTTCAGGGCGGCTAAGAAGTTTGGCGATAACTATGATCCCCGACGGAAAAATAGGGGTGTTATAAGTTTGACGTGTGTACCTGTGTGTATGTGTATGTGTGTATTTGTGTATCTGTCTGTGGCATCATAGCTCCTAAACGGATGAACCGATATTGATTACGTTTCTTTTTGTTTGAAAGGTGATTTTATCGATAGTGTTCTTAGCTATGTTTGATCGGTGATGGATTGGATATGGCAAATCGGTTCAGCCGTTCTAAAGTTATGGTCGTTTAGCGTTACTTGATTATACACAAGATCAATAATTCTCCGAAGATATTCTTCAAGAAATTTGTAGAAAACCTTTGCTGATAAGATAGCTACTACAGAAGCAAGACAAAATAGCTTCCAATTTTATAACAAACGAATAAAATACCATCACAAAATACGGCACTGACAAAAAAGCCGATATTTCTAGAATTTGGGTGTCCAGCCAAAGCGGATTTCCATGGATTTTTCCAATTTCCACGTGTATGCATATCATGTGTCCGCTCGACTGACTTGTGCACTTTTTTAAACGTACTCTACCGTTATTGAAAACGTTCGACTGACGGCTTTATTAAATGGTGTATGCGATTTTGGACGTTTGAGGGATTACAATTTATATCTACTCTATTTCTACATAATTACTGTGTTTTAATATAGATATTGAGTTGTACCTGTTATGTATTTGCAGGGTAGTGGTGGCTCAGTAGTTGAGGCTTCAACTTACTAGTACTAAGTCGATTTAGCATTGCCAGATGTCCCGATTTGCGCGGGTCGTCCCGATTTTTACCCGACTGCCGAAGGAGGGTAATGTGTTTATCAGTCTATGGACATAGACTAATAACGAAAGGTATGTATGTATGTTTGTTCCTATGTGGCGTTCTATAGACCAAACGCGTGGGCCTATTTTGATGGTTCTTACGTCAATTGATTCGTCACACGCCACACGCATAAGACGTATCTTCCGACTGCACAGCATGATTTTCTGACGTCGGTGTCGTGCCGTCGGGTTTTTTGATTTTTTTAATTACCTTTTTTTAGAGGTCGTAGGACGCATCCCCAGGATGCGTCCTGCGTCCCTATTACCTATCGGTCCCTATTACCTGATCGGGACACTAAATGTCCCGATAAATCAATAAATTTATCAAATACCATTATTTTAAGATAAAATAAATACATTACGCATCACATCAAATAAAACGTATCATATTCTGAAAACAATAACAATACAACCAATAAAAACCACAAAATACAACCAATTTAAACCCCCCAACATTATATTTTTAATTAAAAAGCGACAGCTACAACAATAAGGCTAACACGTCGAACAATTTAGCTAAATCCATAAAACCATTACATCCCCCTGTGCAAACATCTGAGATTCACCACGATAAACTGTTGTAATTCACGAGTATCGCATTACCGACGCCAGCCGACGTCGTCCGATGTTGCCCGACGTTGGCCGATTTCGCGCGACGCCGCCCGATAATACACGACACGCGCCGATTATGAAATCCGATGTAGGTAATCGTGTGAGCAGTTGGGGTTGGTTATAGAAGCGACAGGTTTGGGCGTTGGGTTTTGTGCCTAAAAACATAATAGGAACGGGTGAATCGGTTGGTGTCTGAGATGTATAATGATAGTGTGTAGAGCTCCTCATAGAGTTGTCCATAGAGATGCTTGGTAGTCGATGGCAAGATGGCGTTAAAATGGTGTCATCAACTATTTTCCTGTGTAAGGTAAAATTTAATAAAACTTATTTAATAGCGTGCAAGAGCTTTTATTGATTATCTTATTTCGAAGTTAGTACAAGAAGGCCTTGGGACATTTCAAATGGCGACGAGTACAAAATAAAGATTAAAGAAAACTTTTACAATGGCCGGTACCGGGAACGCTATGTTGAAACCATTCATGGAGAATGAAGATATTAATTGTTTCTTAGAGAGATTAGAACAGTATTTTGCTGCTAATACCATAGCGCCAAATAAACAAGTGGCAACTTTGTTGATTTCCATTTCTGAAAATGTGTACAAAATATTAAAAAATCTTTGTCATCCGGCATTACCAAAAGAAAAAAATTACGAAGAATTAGAGCAATTATTGAAGCTTCGCTTTCAACCTAGAATTTCTCACTTTCGCAAAAGAATATGTTTCGACAAATTGATGCAGAATGAAGGTGAAAATATTTCGAAGTGGTATGAAAGAGTACGAGAGGCGGTGACAGACTGCAACTTCGGTGTTACGGTGGAGGACCGTGTTAAGGATAAATTCGTAACAGGGCTCCGTCCAGGACCTATTCAGGAAAGACTCTGCGAAGAGAGTATTACCAAAAGTGTTTCAAACTTATTGGATATTGCATTAAATAAAGAAGCGGCTTTGACAGAGAAGATAAGTGTTCATAAACTTAATAGTGAGTATAAGGGCAAGGATAAACAACAGAAGTATATTAAACAGCCCGATAAGAAATTAATATGCATACATTGTGGTAAGCCAGACCATAATTTTAGTAAATGTAAGTATAAGGAATACAAGTGTAAGAAATGTAACAAAATTGGCCATTTGGCAACCGTTTGTAAGTTCAAATCTATTAATAGTGTGGACATTAAGGATAACTGTGAAACGGTAGATTTATTTTCATTGACAGATGATAGTCATTTAAATTTTATTTCACCATTTATTATAAATTGTAACATCAATAATAAAATGATTAAAATGGAAGTAGATACTGGTGCAGCAATTTCATGTATTACAGAAGAGGTTTATAAGAATAATTTTAATAGTATGGTATTAGAACCGACACAGATTGAGTTAAAAACTTTTACAGGGGAAATATTAAAACCAATAGGTGCATTGAAAGCCAAATTAAAGTTAAATAAAAAAGAGTTAAATTGTGACATTTTAGTGGTAAAAAAAGGTGTTAGATGTTTATTGGGGAGAGACTTAATAAAAAAATTCAATTTAGAAATTAAAGATTTTTCTGCAATTCATAGTCTATCTGATAGTGTTGAAAACAAGTTGGAAACTATTTTAAAAGAATTTGAAGAGGTGTTTAAGAATGAGTTAGGTGTTATTAAACATGAAGAAATTAAATTAGAAATGGAAGAAAATTGCATTCCAATTTTTCATAAGCCCTCACCCATACCATATGCGTTTAAAAATAAAGTTGATTTAGAACTAAAAAAATTAGAGAGAGAAGGTGTTATAGAAAAGGTGGAAAACTCTAAATGGGGTACACCATTAGTTCCAGTCTTAAGAGAAGATGGAGAAACTTTAAGACTATGTGCCAATTATAAAATAACGGTCAACAAGTACTTAAAGAATTATAATCATCCTGTACCTCGAATTGAGGACATTTTCACTGCATTACAGGGAGGTCAAAAGTTTTCAAAACTCGACTTAAAAAATGCTTTTAATCAATTAAAATTACACCCTGATACACAAGAGTTGTTGGCTTGGTCAACACCAAAAGGAATCTTTAAAATTAAAAGGTTACCTTATGGTACTAAACCAGCAAGTCAAATTTTCCAGGCTAAGCTTGAAAAAATCCTTTTAGGTGCAAAAGGGGTTGTAAATTATATAGACGATGTGGTCATTACAGGGTCAACCGATATTGAACATTTAGAGAACTTAAAAGAAGTGTTACATAGGTTTCAGGTAGCTGGTATTCGTTTAAATAAGAAGAAATGTTTGTTTTTTCAAAAGGAGGTGTGTTATTTGGGGCATGTTATTTCCAAGGAGGGATTAAAAAAAGATAAAACACGTTTATCTGCTATTACAGATGCACCACCACCTCAAAGTGTCACAGAAGTGAGGTCATGGATTGGCATGGTTAACTATTACTCTAAATTTGTTCCACAGCTATCAGTAAAGTTAAAGCCTATATATGATTTATTACAAAAGAATGTTCAATTTAAATGGTCAGATAAATGCCAACAAAGTTTTAATAGTATTAAAAAGGATATTATTTCAGATAACATTTTAGTTCATTTTAATAGGAAGTTACCTTTAAGATTAGCATGTGATGCATCTCAGAATGGTATAGGGGCAGTTCTATCACATGTACTGGAAGACGGCTCAGAGAGACCGATCACTTTTGTTTCTAGAGTTTATAGTAAAGCTGAAAAGGGGTACTCAATGATACATAAAGAAGCTTTAGCTATATACTGGTCTATACAAAAATTATATCAATATTTAGTGGGAACCAAGTTTCAATTGTGTTCAGATCATAAACCATTAAAAGCTTTGTTTGGGGAAAATAAAAGTTTACCTCAAATGGCGGCAGGCAGGCTGCAAAGATGGTCTTTGTACTTAGCAGGTTTTGACTATACTTTTCATTATGTAAAAGGCTCAGAAAATGTTAATGCTGATTGCATGTCCAGATTACCTTTAAATAACAAAATTATAGATAATAATGAGTGTCTAAACAAACAACATGATTATATTAATTTTGTACAAAACCAAAATGCTATAGATTTGAATATGGTTAGATCAGAAACAAGAAAAGATGTTATTTTGAGTTCTTTGTTTAATATGATAAGATATGGTTTTCCAAATACCTTGGAAAATAATAATTTAAAATCATTTTGGAATAAGAAAGATGAACTATATATTGAAAAAGGAGTTATTATGTGGGGATATAGAGTTATAATTCCTACTAAGTTACAAAATATGTTATTAAAAGAGCTTCATGCTACACATGAAGGCATTGTTAAAATGAAAAATAATGCTAGATCTTATTTTTGGTGGCCTAATATGGACAATGCTATAGAATCTTTTGTTAAAAATTGTAATATTTGTATGCAAGCACGTCCAGAACCAAAAAAATCTAATGTTATTTCATGGCCTAAAACATATTTTCCTTATGAAAGAATTCATGCAGACTTTTTAGGACCAATTAATGGTAAAAATATTTTAATTATTATTGATTCTTATTCTAAGTGGCCAGAGGCATTTATTATGAAAAATACTGACTCTAAATCTACCATTGAAAAGTTTAGAGAGTGTTTTAGTAGGTTCGGATTGCCTAAAATTGTTGTTACTGATAATGCTATGCAATTTGTTTCACATGAGTTCTCAGAATTCTTAGCTAAAAATGGCATTAAACATCAAACATCACCACCATTCCACCCAGCCACTAATGGCTTTGCGGAGAATGCGGTTAAGAGTTTTAAAACTAATATGTTAAAGTCATTAAAAGATGTAAATAATACAAATGTAACTTTTGAAACATTAATGTATAGATATCTCTTCCACTATAGAAACTCAGTTCATGTAATTACAGGTGTTTCACCATCTGAATTAATGTTTCAAAGAAAATTAAGAACTAGATTAGATTTGTTGTCAAATAAAGTAGTTAACAGTAGTAATATTAAAAAACATAATGAAAATGTAAAAGAGGGAAGATATGAGGAAGGAGATGAGGTTTATTGTAGGGATTATAGAAATCCAAATAAAAAACATTTTGTCAAATGTGTAATTGATGAGATTTTAGGCCAGAGGACATTTTTGTGTAGAGTTATTGGTGATAATTTAATATGGAAAAGACATCTTGATCAGATAATTAGTTCATTGCCTCAAAATGATAAGTTAAAGGTAAATGAGGAATTTGTAGATTATAAGTCACATAGTAATGAGAATATAAGTTCCTCAAATAATATTGTTAATGTTCCATTGGAAACTTCACCTAATATTGTAATTGAAAAGGAAGTTCCAATAGTTTTAAAGAGTCCTAGTTATAGTGAGGATAGTGTTCAAGCACCAATTGTTTCAAATAGTCCTAAACCTATCAATGTCAAAAATAATGATCAAAGTTTTCAGCAAACTAAATTAAGATATCCTAAAAGAAATATTAAACCTCCAGAGCGTTTAAATCTTTAAGGGGGAGTATTTGAGATGTATAATGATAGTGTGTAGAGCTCCTCATAGAGTTGTCCATAGAGATGCTTGGTAGTCGATGGCAAGATGGCGTTAAAATGGTGTCATCAACTATTTTCCTGTGTAAGGTAAAATTTAATAAAACTTATTTAATAGCGTGCAAGAGCTTTTATTGATTATCTTATTTCGAAGTTAGTACAAGAAGGCCTTGGGACATTTCAGTGTCTATCTAAGTGTACCAAAGAAGTTTGCTTGCAGATATTACCCAACAAAAAAACCAGCGCGTAACAGCCCCACTGTATAGCAAAGACGTCTAATTGCCTTAATTATAGAACTAAGCCATACCTTAGGTCGAGATTAATTAATACTTAGCATGCGGTTGTGTTTTAAAACTTTCCAGTCTCTACCTTGCACCTGTAGTTTAACAGTTGTTCGACAGTGACAGGAATAACAAAAAGCTAAATACGAATTAAGAGCCTACAACCGCTTTAGTGCCGTAAAACGGTAACTTTCTAAAGCATACTACTTAGTAACGGCTAAGTTAAAAGGTTTGAAAAAAATATATATTTATTATTGATGCATGTACATAATTTTGAACACAAGGTTTTTTCGTGTAATTAATAGATTTGCTTTAAAAAAAATATTAACAACACGATATTTTTTCGCAACTTTTGGAAACTCCTCCAAAAAGACTTGGATGTTTAAAAATATTTTTACACAGAAAAATTGATGGCTGGAATTTCTTCATAACTAACATAGCATATGTAAATCAAATAATATTTTGCATACAAAACTGTTCCAAAGGAGGTTCAATATTTTGGGTTATATATTTTGGCGTCGAGCGGGTGCATGGCCAGTACTGCGTTAACATTGGGGCGTATATAGCGCCTTAAGTAACGTCTGTGCCTTGGCCTTAATGTTGCTACGAAATACACCATATTTTTCGTAGCAAAAGAAACGCTAAGAGAAATTTTACATTAGACGGCAGTGTCTTAATTAATCAATCGTCAAAAGCAAAAAAATCGTAGCAAACCTCTACGAGTCAAACCCTTAATAGGCACAAAACCAACTCCCTTCCACCTCACATCTACTCTTTGCCCCATCCCTCGTTAAGGGTGAGCTACCCTTGTAAAAGTCAGCGTGAATAGAGCTAATCCTTATCACGACCGAGGGGTTAGAGTGAATCAATTAAAGATAAGCAAATATGCTCCATTGTGGACCGGAGGGATTGAATTTGTTGGTGTGAGAAAGGAAATTAACTTTTGGCGGATAAAGCGATCCGTCATCATCGTGTGACGCCCCCTTAACTCGCGATCAAAAACTTAATTGTATGAATTGTTTTGTTGGATTAGATATCTCGTGTGTTTTGTAGGAAATGTGGGAAAATTGTTGTTTCTAATTTTTGTATGTTTTGAATTTGAGAGGAGTTCTCACTTTTTACCCGAATAATGGAGGAGTAGGAAAAAAATCAAATTTCCACTTCCCTCCATATCAAGCAGGAGACAGAACAAACAAGGCCAAATAGGCACAAAGGGTCGTTTACAACTGGGTTTACATTTTGGTATATTGTTTAACTAGCATTACATAGCATAGCATATTTGAACGTTAAACAAAAGTATTTCGAAGTAGAAAATAATATCACTAGTACCTAGGTATGTACCGAGTCGACTCACTGCCCTGTGTTTATCTTTTTTACCCGACTTCTGAAGGAGGGTAATGTGTTTATCAGTCTATGTATGTGGCGTTCTAGAGACCAAACGCGATGGCCGATTTTGATGATTCTTACGTCAATCGATTTGTCTTAACCCTGCGAGTATCACTGGCTACATTAAAATTGGAAAATATAAAAATGGCGGCTTTTGGGCGCCATATTGTAGAGAACCAAATTTTTTTTTCATCCAAACCCATCGTGTGGGGTACCAAAATAAAGGGTTTTAAAATATGATTTCAAAAATATATAACACTTGCATGTTTATATGTACCTAATTAAAAAAAAATAACTCAAAAGTTATAAATTATAAAAGTTAATTCAAAAAATCAAAAAACCCGACTGCTTAAAAGCGAACTAAAAAGACGTAAACGAGAAGAAAATGCTGTGCAGTCGGAGGATACGTCTGGTTATGGTCAGCCAGCTCGCGAACTATATTTTTCGAATAAACTCTTTTTATTCAGATTGAATTTATCATCATCATCCGTAGCCTGACTTCACCCACTGCTGGGCAAACTCCAAACCTTTATTACCGTATTCCACATACGGCACCTATCGATATTTTTCTCAGGTACCAAAATTAAATGGGGAATTATTTATTATTTAATTTTTTTTTCGACATTTGGCACCTACGGATGAGGGTTAGTCCTAGGTTCGGACTAGTGTTGGGACGTTTATTTTTTTAGGACGTCAAAATTTAAAATTCGATTAAAATCAGTAGAGGGTTTAATAACATGATAAAAATATAATTTCCTCTTTTGCATTATCGAACGTCATCGAACAATATTGTCGGCCCATCTCGTTGTCGGCTATTGAAGACAGTACATCTTACACTTAAACAATATTAAAGATATCCTGTAGGTATAACAATATTTACTGATGTTTATTAGACCTATTAAATGTAAAGGATCATTTATCTAGGTACTACCCAAAGTAATTTACAGAAGTTAATAACTCTACATAATTTGGTGATACTTCGCTTCTCTTTTTTATCTTTTTTAGGGTTCCGTACCCAAAGGGTAAAAACGGGACCCTATTACTAAGACTTCGCGATCCGTCTGTCTGTCTGTCTGTCCGTCTGTCTCCAGGCTGTATCTCATGAACCGTGATAGCTAGACAGTTGAAATTTTCACAGATGATGTATTTCTGTTGCCGCTATAACAACAAATACTAAAAACAGTATAAAATAAATATTAAAGGGGGCTCCCATACAACAAACGTGATATTTTTGCCGTTTTTTGGTCGATATTAATAACGGCAACAGGTAGACGCTTGAAATATTCACAGAATGTTTAGTTGTATATTTACTTCAAAAAATAATGATTAATAAATTAAAATAAAATAAATAAAGGGGGGCTCCCATACAACAAACGTGATTTTTATGCAGTGTTTTGCGATAATGGTACGGAACCCTTCGTGTGCGAGTCCGACTCGCACTTGGCCGGTTTTTTTTTCTTCGTTTCTCTTTTACATTATGGCAAAAATATTCTCCAAAACTTACCTACCTAAAAGTGAGAAATTTATATAATTTATACAAAACATTTCGTTTTAATAAATCAGAACTATAATTTTATAAACTTTCTTTCCGTTTGGATTAATTATAATTAATCATTTTAATCCTAAACTGAATAAAATAACAATTAATTAAACCAAGCCACTAATAACTTGAACTGATTTCACAGTCAATCAGTAATAACATTATAAGAATTTATTTTATTACTAATTCTGCTAATCCACTAATGAAAATTTTACGCCTAATACATTACAGACCGAGCATAAAATATAACGAAAACTAGTTTCACTAAAGAATCGATTTGGAAAAATAATAAAAATGACTAAAATCTAATAAATTAATCATGCTACCTATTACAAGGGATCGAATGGTTCTCCCCACACTGAATAATTCATGACTAAATTAATAATATTAACAATAAAAACCATTATGGCGTCCACTGGTTATGAATATTATCCGTTCGGCTTTGGCCGGCTATAATTATTAATAAAAAATTCAAATGTGTAGGATTACAGGCGTAAGCCTCGGATCTGAATTGTTTAGAGTTCTCACAGTAAAAAAGGTTATAACTTATAAATTGTGATGGTTTTATATGTGGGGGTGTGTGTTTTATGTATGTGAGAGTGTGTGTATGTGCAGTGTGAGTGAGTGTGTGTGTGTGTTGTGTGGTGTGGTTATAGCTTAATAGTGATGTAATGTGGTATTCTGTAATCCCTTGTGAGAAATGTCAATATGGTTTGGAATGGGGATTTCGTTTTGATAGCTAATCCCAGAGGAATCAAGAGGGATGTAGGAAGTGTGTCTTTTAATGCAATTCATATGATTTTAGTGTGATAGTAGTTCCAAAAAATGATTAATGTGTTGTAGCTAAATTGTTATTATAGGGTCGAGATATTTGTATTGACATATTAATATTATGAGAACTGATGTTGAGTTTGAGTCATCATGGTAGAAGGATTGGGCTCACTTGACCCAAAGACTTAACTCAGAGTTAGTTTCTAACATGAGGCTAAAAAACAAAATATGCCATACATTATTGACCGTGTTAGTTACTAACACGGAGTTGGCAAGATAGCCCAGGGTGGCAAGCAGGCCTAGTCAGCTAGACTCTGTGTTACCAAGTGCTTGCTGTTCAGGGTGCGCCGGATGTTTGGAATTGCAGTCATATTATATTTTTTTCTCAAACATGCTTGGAAATTTGAGCATTATTTTGGCAACCTTCTTCGAGATAAATGAAATTGCAGTACTGGCCAAATACAAGCGAGCAGCGGTCGGCAAAAGTTGTATGAAAATCCATATCTGCCGTGTTTAGCGGCCAAATAAATTACAAAGTAAACCCATATCTGTCGTGTAATTTAATAAAGGAACGATCTTTTACTTCGAAACATGGCAACCAAGGAGGTAACTTATCAAAGGTTTTATTTATATTTCGAACTAGCTTGCAAATAGAACGCTGTTTATTGAACAAAACAACAAAAGAACACTTTAACGCGGAAACAATTATTGTTGTTCGTCATTGATTTTGACAAAATGAGTTCTAGATACTACTTAGTTTTAATTTCCGCGCATTATTTGAGAAAAGTACTATACGAGCCTTGGCCACAACTAGGCATTGATGGACTTACGTATGTGTGCCTTGGCCCACATTTACACGTTCGTCCATCAATGCCTCTTTTGCTGGCCGCTGCAGTAATATACTATAACGCCGTTTGAGGAGGCTCCTTTTATGATCGGAAAGGAGGAATACTACAGAGGTGTGTGGAACACGGCGTAAAGTCCCACAACCCACATTGGACGATCCTCTGACTAGATTGCTGTTGTCTGGTGGTTGTGATTGGGTCGTGTATCAATTCTGCTCAGCCTTTTTCCAACTATATTGGGGTCGGCTTCCAGTCTTACCGGATTTAGCAGTGTAGTACCAGTGCTTTACATGGAGTGACTGCCTATCTGACCTCCACAACCCAGTATCTGGGTAACATAATACTCCTTGGCAAAACTGGTGTCAGATCTCAAGCTTTTGACTACCCGTAACGACTGTCAAAGATCTTTAAATGACAACCGGGACCAACGGCTTAACGTGCTTTCCGAGGCACGGAGGAAACTCGGTATGTTGAAATGGTCACCCATCCACGGACCTACTTCGTCAAGCGTTGCTTAACCTTGATGATCGACCAGTGCGGCTGTTATTATTTAGCCACGAGCTCCTCTTGTCCCGTGTTGTCGGGTAGTATAATATGTTCAAATCGCGCGGATAACTTTGATTGTTGCGATGTAGGGTGTGAGATCTTTTTGTAGTTCGTATGTATACGGCATAGATGGCAGATGTATAAAAGAAAAAAATACGCATAATCAGTAAACACGAAGTAAACAAAATAAACTTCAAAATATATATTTTGCCCTAAAAAATCGGGAAAAATATCGCCATTATTACCGCCATCGCCTACAGATTTTCTCCAAATTTTATTTATTCAGTAAACCATTAAGATTAGGCGTGACGCCTATATCCGTCATCAGCGTAACATTAGCGTCGTGCGGCGTCGCAGCGTGTGCTGATAAACGCTAATACACGGCCTCGTGTGACGTCACCTATGAGCTACGCATTAATAACTTTGACGCGGAAAAATCGACAAGTGTTCGGTGTTGGGGGTGTGTTTCCGTTGAAAAGGTGGCACGGAGAGGAACTACGATTTCCAAAAGCATCGGTGTCCTCGAATCTTAGCAGAAACTGTATCATGACCCTGAGGAAATACGTCTAGCGTTTACTGCCCGCTGTGGAGCACAGATTTATGATAAACATACTATAAGTCCAGGTTTCCTCATGATGTTTATTTATCTTCACCGTTGTCAGTTATGTCCAAGATAAACTTAGAAAGTACATAATTACGCTAATTAGAAGTAATGATATTATTGATTGTTTCAACCAGTTACAGTATAGTTAGGAAAAGACTAGGCAAACAGAAGCATGATTGTGGACCGTCTTAGGGATAGAGGAAGATCAAAGGACCAATGAATGAATAGTGTTAAAGAAGATACGGCAAAAAAAAGTTAATTTAAAAATCAAAAACCCGACTGCTTAAGAAGCGAACTAAAAAGCTTTAAACAAGAAAAAATCATGCTGTGCAGTCGGAGGATACATATTCGCGAACTGTGTGACCCCCTGATTTTTTCTTGTTGACAGCTTTTTAGTTCGCTTCTTAAGCAATCGGGTTTTTGATTTTTAAGTTAACTTTTTTATTTAAAACTTTTTAGTTAGGTAGTACCTACCTATCTTTTCTTTTCGAATTACTTTTAAACATGTAAGTGGTATATATTTTTGTAATCACTTCTTAAAACCCTTAATTTTGATAACTCACTCGATGGGTAGGAAGAAAACATATTGGGATCCGCACAATACGGCACCCAAAAGCCGTCATATATTTTGTTATTTTTTAACTTATCTACTTATCCTATCCTAGAACACTTTGGGTGGTCAAGACGTGTCAACGATGTCTTAATTATATAAATCCGTCTAGCGGTTTAAAAATATGAGGTAATAAAAAATAATACAAACTTACATACAAAACATAAAAAGAAGCTGACGGGCTTCGGGTAAAAAGAAGCTGACGATTGAGATAACGGTGAATGGAGAGGTGGAAGAAGAAGACATGCTCCCTCTTTAAATGGGGATAAATAATAAGAGCTTGATAATTATGAAACAAGGAAGATTCTACAACCTAAACGCCTCGTCAAACATTGGAAACCCACCCAATCCAGCAATATTTCACGAACACACACGTCTCAACTCGCGCATTATAAATGATTACCACCTGAACGATGTGGAGACAGCCTAATGATTCCACACTGAACAATAACATAATGTGCGGGAAACATCGATAGCAGTATTCTTTCATTAGAGGAGACTCGGAGGTTATTGATAGGTAAAGAGTGATTGAAGAAAAGGAATATTGTGTAGAGAAAGTTGATTTAGCTTAAGGGCAGAAGCTTAGCAGAATATGTGAACAATTGCAATCCGTGTCTAAAGTGTGAAAGTAGAAAGAAGGGCCGTCATCGACAATTTCCTCGCGTCGATCGCATCAAGCGTATGATCGTAAGACAACAAGAACTAAGCATTTTTACAAGATATATTCCACCATTGCAGTAAAGTGATACATAGATTGCCATGGCACCCGGAGATTGCCAGTTGACTACGAGACAAAGTAAATAACAGACTATTACTATTAGCTAAATTACTGTCAGCCTATATCATCAATCAGACAGGTAAGTGCTTCCTGCTGTTTTAGTCCAGGACCACTGTGGGCCATTGGTAAGGTGCTTTTTTGAAAAATGTTTCGATACTGAAAAAAAAACAAAATGTGCGGGAAAGCTTCGATAGCACTGTTCTTTCATTAGAAGCTTTAAGTTTAGTCACAAATAATATAATACTAGCATACAGATACCTCATCCTATACAAAGAAACCGTGCCGACGTAACTAGTGTTTTTCGACTGCTTATTCTAGCAATTTTTTGTACATCGAACGCATTCGGTTCTGTTTCACGGTGATAGATAGATGATGTTAGCAGCGACTTGCAAGTAAAAGGGTTTACTAGGTTCGTGAATATTTTTTTCTTTAAATTCAGTGAAGGTTTGTTTTCTAGTATTTATTTGCACGTTTTTACAGTTTTTTTTTGCACCAAAATGTGTTAAAATGCAAACTTTAACATTCGAGTGGAATGCCTCAGAAATTTAAAACTGCGCCATCAATTGGCATCAATTTTAAATGATCCGTCTAATAATCTTTGAAATGTGAATTAAGAGCCCAATATTCCATAATTTTGTACTTAGGAGAGTTGATTAAACAAGAACATACAATTTTTGTGTTCAATTCCAGAAAATGTTAATTTTACACACATTCAATAACAGATCGAGGTGCATATCGCGCCATCTAGTGAGATTTATTTGAACCAAATTTTCTTTCTTAGCAATGAGACGTGGTTTAGTTAATGATGTTATTGATACGTTTATGAAAAGTATTAACATGTAGAAAAAGTTGATGTGATTTAAGGGCATGGGGAAGCCGCCGAAAGTTCAATATGAATGGGATATTCCGGTAGAACATGTCAATCCAATACAATTTGGACTTTTCGACTATCGTTATCACTCTGAGAATGTCACTGTCTAGGTAACAAAATTTTATCCATAGATTTAGAATTGTTTTGCTACGTATATCTATGGCATTATCATGCTTGGTTCCAGGTTAGTTTTAGCCTGCATCATCACACTTTTTGGCAACAATTTATACCATGACTTCAAACTGTTTTGGTCCACGACTTGATGCCCTTCTGAAAAAATTAATAAGGGATTCCGGAAACTTATCTAATTTGCTCACTGGTAAGAAAAAAGTAAGTCTAAAATACGTTTTAGCGCCTAATTAGTGTGCCTCTTCAACATCATGAAGAGATAAAACAGGAAGTATCCTAGCCCTTGTTTCGTCCTTATATTTTTAGCAAACAACCCTTAACTTAGCCATGGTAAACAACCACATACCATCATCCCCAACTTGTTATCTGTTTAGCGTACCAAGTGCGTTACTAACACGGGTAGCACGGGTGCCACCCCATCATTTAGTGCTCTAATGGGTTAAGCAAAGTTTGCTTGACCACCCATGGGCTGTGATCACGTGGATAAAGCATCTGTGCTTTTTGGCTTTTTAGGGTTCTTTTTTTCTTTGTGATTGAGATAATACATTGGTGTCATGTGCCAGACTGCCTAAGTGTCGTATTAAAGCCGGCCAAGTGCGAGTCTGACTCGCGCACAGAGGGTTCCGTATATACAGTTACATTCACCAAAATAAATAGGTAACATTACTAACGTTCATAAACAATGAAATCACCGAACATTGCTCTAATGAAGGGATAAAATTAACTTTGCCGTTCGAAAATGGTTGTCCCCATACATCAATATATAATATGCTTACTTATTCAAGTACATGGTCGACTATTACTCGTAAACTTGTAAACTTTCCTACTTAGCTGTGATAGGTTTTCCTTTTAATGTCGTTATATGTAATACTGCCGTTTTAAATTTTTTTTTTCACATATTATTATCCTTATAATTTTTCGTATTATATTGACTATTATTTAATTCAATAATACAATTTTAATGGGCTTTTATCTGTTTAGTGATTATGATCAATATTATTTTTTTATAATATTTGTAACTCTATTTTATTAAATATTTGCACGCCGAAATTAAAGGCAAAATAAGAGAACAATTTTGTACATTTTACCAACCTTCTGTACCTTATTTATGCAAATATATGAATTTTTAATTTTTGAATTTAGAAAAAAATCCCCACTTTACGTGTACAAAATTTGTTTTTCATGGTTTTATTTTACCACTTTGTCGGCATGATTAATTCATAAGATCCATGCCAAATTATAGCTTTCTAGTACTAAGTCTCTGAGCTAAGCGACGGACGGACGGACGGACATGGCGAAACTATAAGGGTTCCTTGTCGACTACGAAATCCTAAAAATGAATTGAACCTGCCCTGAGACAAAAGCCCAATATATCATAATAGATCATGTGTACCAAGTTTCCTTACACCTTATTTTTTAGCTACAAAATAAATTTTGCCGTAATCTTTATATTTATATAGCACAGGTGAGACGCGACAATGTGACAATGATGCGACGACGCTTTTCATAGATAATGTTCTAAAATTATCAGATGAACTTAATACACTTATTTATGGCAAAATTTCCATCAGTAAGCATTGTCGCATTGTCACGTCGTACTTATCTTCTGAGCCGTATAGCCCCGAATAGCTATAATACCTGCACTCAAATTAAGATCCCCTAGAGGGACACTCCAGGGGATCTTAATCTAATTTAATCTTTACCGAAATCAATAAAAAATCTACCAATATTTTTTCATCTTGCATTCCCAAATCATCCAGCTTCAAACAAAACACCACTTATGGTCAAACCACCAATAATTTCACACGTTACCCGTCCGTTTAGCATCCTAACTGTTGGAGTGGTGGCACTATCATACTCACTAACGAGTATAGCAAACAGTACTGCTGACCACCCGCGTAGTGCAGCACGTGAAGCAAGGGTTTTGGGTATAAGTGGCTGTAGAAGGGGTTCTATTACTTAGTTTGGGAAGACGGATAGACAAACAGACATACATTTGAAAAATAATATCTACTCTCCTTTTTTCAGAAGTTAGTGCTCATACTCCTGCACTTAAGACGACGACTAACGCCAACGACCTTGAGGGAACAAAACGCGCACACGTTTCACACCCGCGCGACCCAAAATTTAGTAGTTATTTTGTACTTTCCTTTTGTTTTTTTTGAACTGCTGCAGTCTGCCCTGTAGCACCAGCTAGTATTGTAAGTGTTAGACGACAATACTACTTTATAAGCCCAATTTTATATAATAAAATAAATGGGATTTTGAACATTTACCCACTTACTTCACGTGAGTGTAAATCAATTACACATAAATGGCTCAGTTCCCTGACTTATGAAGAGCTTGAACATCTTGTAAAAATCTAAAAAAGAAATACAAAAACCTTTCATTCCCACTGCCTTCCAAATCACATAATCAGACAAACATACGTATACATACTCACACATTCACTCACACTCATACACATACACACTACACTTACACTCACGCTCATATACACACACTCACATGCAAAAGTAATATAAATAGTGCTTAAAATTATTTTATTTTAATTGTTTGTATATTTTGTTAGTATATCTTACGTAGTCTGCATATTTTTTGTTTTTTTTTAAATATTGTTATTCCACAAAATCTTACATACATATATATTTTGTTGTTATTTTTATTTTATATTTTTGTTATAATGTATACCTAGAACGCTGTCGTCTCCCTACCTGGAGGTGGGCGCTAATGGCCGCGACACAGTATTCCATACTAATGCGGCTGTTAACGAACTCAAACTCATGTAAACTGTTTTCTTGTTCCAATAAATATATTTGATATTCTATGACTTTAAAAAAAAAAGCCTCAGAACAAAATGTAGATAATTAAATTGTCTTTGAGATGGTGTTGATTTCATTAAAATACGCCCAGCGGTGTTGGTGCGATTGTCGTGTTTTTGTCCGTTTTAGACTTAACTTTACAAATTAATTACACTATGTTATACGAATTAAACTCAAAATTTGCTCAGATCAAATCATTAAGAAAATGGTCAAATATAACATATATTTTTCCAAAAAATTACGACTAGCCATTTAGACGTGATTCTGATTTTAAAATCAGCTACTCAAGGGAATCTGCGCCTTAAGAGGACTTAATGAATGCCACTGAACCGGCAATGACATGGACCCAAACTATATAAAGAGTTTAGATACAATCCACTCGCATTTAAGATCTGTCTACGGTTTGGCTTTGCAATGAAAAAGATTTGAAAAAAAAAAGCTCAAAGCTTTTAGTCCAGCCTTGTATGAAACTTTTAGACAGTCGAAGGAATACTTAAAAACTTATACTAAGCTGTTTCTCAGAAGCCGATTTCGAATAAAGCCACCGAAATAACTCCTCCGATAAAATAAAAAAGTATATTCTAATACCTAAATATACTTAACTGGCTTCGCTCCCGTCAACTGGCTATCTGTCTACCTACCACTACCTACCTACCCTACCTACCCTACAAACAAACAAACTCATTAGCTATATAATATCAGTATAGACGTTAAAAAAAATCCTTCGCAAATTAACAAATTTGATTATCATAAAAGAATGGTTATAGTGAGTCAATCTTAAAAGATAGACATAAGCTGTGGCGTACTTTTTTCTAGAACTTTTAAATCATCATACATGATATTTGCGTTAACGCAGCGCACGCAACGGAAGCTCTCAAAAAGGAATAATTTTGCCCGTTCTTGCAACATTTTTCATTTATGCTCCGCACCTATTGGTCGTAGCGTGATGTTATATAGCCTATAACTTTCCTCGATAAATGGACTATCCAACACGAAAAGAATTGTTCAAGTAGTTCCTGAGATTAGAGCGTTCAAACAAACAAACTCTTCAACTATAATATTAAGTACCTACTTATACTAAAAGAAATAAAAACACACGAACAGCAACAGCCAGCTTTATATTGATTGCCCAATTAATAGACATCGTTGGTAATGTGATGTTAATGAGACTCCACGGACACCAACCAAGACAAACAGCTTTATTTGATCAGAGTACTACGCTCAAACATCAGAACACATTCCTACTTCCTATCAGAACCATGTGTATTCGACAAAGATAAGTTCAAAATTACCTACTTTAAAATTGTATGATTAAACAATGTATGGATTAGTGGTATCGGCCGCGACTTACAAGTTGTAGGTCGTGGGTTCGAGCCCAGGCAGGCGCATTACTTGGTGTAAATTATTTCATCACCACTGCTCTCAAAACGGTGAAGGAAAACATCGTGAGGAAACCGGCATGTCCTAGAACCAATAATTCGAAGACATGTGACATCCACCAACCCGCACTGGGCCCGCGTGGTGGATAACGGCCCATTCCCTCTCACAGAGAAGAGGCCTGTGTCCCAGCAGTGGGAACATTAATAGGCTCATGATGTGATGTGATGAATTAAGACAGGGAAAATTAAGTTTTTACGAGATAAAAACCTTGATAAAAAACTCAAAATTGATAAATTTGATGTTTAAGATTAAAAAAAAAACTTATAACCTGCAGTGGGCATGAAAAGAATACCAACCGTTCCCTTTGTCCCCAACCAACGGGGACAATGGGAGTACATTACATTACAAACGGTGCACCGTTTTTTATAGCAAAAATAATCAAGGCAGATGAAACACTTATACGATTGTAAGATTAATTAATCCTAAAATCGTATAAGAGCTTCAGGTTTCAATGCCATCTTATAGATTACGATATACAGAACAAAATGTACCTACACTAGACTAACCACGATTTTTGTTACCAAAATCGTGACTTGCCATGACCATCGATCGGAAATGATTAGGTAGTACCTACCGACATTTCAAAATGTTTTTTTCAGGTCAGCATAACCTCGCGAACAGAAAAAAAACAGGCCAAGTGCGAGTCGGACTCGCGCACGAAGGGTTCCCTACCATTATCGCAAAAAATGGCAAAAAGAAAAGCACGTTTATTGTATGGGAGCTCCTCTTAAATATTTATTTTATTCGGTTTTTAGTATTTATTGTTATAGTGGCAACAGAAATACATCACCTGTGAAAATTTCAACTGTCTAGCTATCACGGTTCATGAGATACAGCCTGGTGACAGACGGACAAACAGACAAACAGACGGATCGTGGAGTCTTAGTAATAGGGTTTTTACGCTTTGGGTACGGAACCCTAATATTATATACAGACTATAAATTTATTGAAATCGTCTTCAATAAAATAAACCACTGAAAGAAGCCTTTTAAAACTGTGGGATAGTACAATAGCAGCATAAGCATATCTTTTTATTAAAAAATAATTGGCAGAGGTTTGAAAGAAAATAGACTGGCCGCTGCGGGCTAAATTGTTAAAAATGTATACAAAGAAACTAATTTATTGAGTTTGGTTGTCATTTAAATCTAGTTTAATCAGCATAAGGTTACTTTAACATAATATGAAAAACTGGCCAGGTGCGAGTCGGACTCGCGCACGAAGGGTTCCGTACCATTATCGCAAAAAAATCACGTTTGTTGTATGGCAGCCCCACTTAAATATTTATTTTATTCTGTTTCAACTGTCTAGCTATCACGGTTCATGAGATACAGCCTGGTGACAGACGGACAAACAAATAGACAGACAGACAGACGGACCGTCGAGTCTTAGTAATAGGATCCCGTTTTTACCCTTTGGGTACGGAACCCTAAAAATTAAGGCTCCATCATTTCTTGAAACATCTTGTGCCTGTGCTATCTTGTCTAATTTATTTGGGTCTTTTACCACTATTCAAATATTTATCAGCCATCACATTTCAGGTTACTGGGGATGCAGTACAAGACGAAACGTGGGCCATGATCTGCGGAGAGACTGGACGTCGGTACCATTCGAGAACACTTACCCGTGGAGGTTGTCTTTGCTGTAAATACAACCAGTTGGAGTCCGCATGCCCTGTAACATGTACATAAGATGGTGTTGCCGTAACTGAAAATTGTATTTTCCATCGACACGCTAAGGCGAAGAAGATCATATCTTAGTAATCACTCTCGTCCTAGCCATATCATCTCGCACAAAATCCCGCCATCGTGTCTTCATCCAAACACAAATAATACACTCTCGCAGACCATCTAATCTCCACGTAAAACCTATTCAAATTCGATATTCAAACCGCTCTATTACCACTGGCCACTAGCTATTAAAATATAAACTAAACCATAAACAATAACGAATATCCAAGGCGTTACTATAAATACTGAATCTCGTATTATGAAGCTGAAGGCGTCTCCATACATGTTCCAACGCAATGCTCCGTAACATCGAATAGCAAAGCATTGATGTCATAAATATCTATACTTCGAACCGTAAATATAAGGAACAAAGCGGTACAAACGTATAAAACGACCCTACATCTCTTAATGATATGTAGATTCCCTACATTAGTTACATGACTGTGTTCTCAGTGAAAACATCTCGCTAACTCTGTGATGAAACCTCTGACATAAAACGGCAGCACACTTCAGGCCAAATTCACCTGTAACTTACAACTTTAAAGTTCATTTTGGTTGAGTATGGATCTGTACTTAAGATATTCTGTCTGGAGAGCCATATCGACTCATTAAACAAGACATAATTTAAACGCATCCTGTATTAACATTCAATTTAGTGTTTCAGACCAACGATACACGTTCCAATTTTCTCTGTTAACAATTGTCCAAGTTACTGCGTTTGAGAATTGAGGCTTTAAGCTCGTGTATTTTAAACTGCGATCGAAACGAAGCTTAATTTTGACTGTTATAAGGTGGTGTTTTAATTGTGTTATCTCGGAAATTGAGACATTAGAAATCTTCGAGCGACTATTACCGTGTTCTTTTAACAAATGCACGACGGCGTACGGAGTAAGATGTTAGTTTGTGCCGGCGTGCATAAATAAGGCCCGGAGAAGTATCGGTTATTTTAATACTGGACCCCAGGTGGGCGGGGACCCATCATATATCATCGACAACAATTATTAAATTATCTTTTTCGTTGACATTAAGTAATTGTTTCGGTTGGTCCGTGCTCATAACTGGCGCGCCGAGCGATGAGCTATCGTTTTTAAATTGTCGTATTAACTTGAGCTTAAATTCCTTTGTTTAGATGTATTTTTATTAATATTAAATGATGACATTATTAAAAAACATACCTTTCATCGTTCTAATGTTTATTTAAACTTATGTCCGTAACTAAGAACGTGAAAGTCATTTTCGAATCACATTTCTCATTTTTATTTATAAGATTATGTTCCCACGTAATTTTTTCAACAATTCCGCATTAAGTTGTCTTTAAGGACATTGAAATATGACTATTAAATGAACATAAAACGATAAGCATCAACAATTCAGCAATAGATACGATAATTGAGTTGGAACAAACTGTATAAGCAATTATGCCGATTAAATAGTACGAAATCTTGTATATTTAGTTGGGGCATTAATCATGCACGACGGTGTAATCGGGTCAGGCGGGCGTTGGTGTAATGAATCAAGGGGGTAATTAACTAACTAATACACTTATCACGACATGAAGTGTACATGTTCAATTGGAGCGGTCTCGAGCTCTATGTAAGCTAGAGTCTCGAGCACTCGAAACGAGCTCGATTTCGAGATTGGCTCGGGATTATAAATTGCAAATGAACTAAACATTCGGAATTGCTCGAATTATTTGCGGCTATTTAGATTGCTGTGATGGGAGTGTGTGAATAGTATGGAGGGTGATAAGAATGGCATCTTTGCATTTAGCGTTTATTTAATTGAATGAATTTATTATGTATTTAATTTAAAGGCACTGGTTTTAAAAGGCTGACACAAGTAGCTTAAGGCATAAAAATATGATTGCAGCGGCACGTAAGTTGGCAAGAGTTGTTAAATGCGCAGAAGTAGTATTTTAGGACCATTCCGAGCGCGCGATTGGTTGGTCAGTTGACACAAGGATCGACTGACCAATCGTGTCGCGTCTTCGTTCCGTTCGCTCTATATGGTGGTTGGTCAATTCGCGGAATATGCGCAAACTTACACCAAATCTTGCCAACTTACGTGCCGGGCACTATATTTTATTCGCAAAACTTATAGTGAAAAAACTCGAGGTATGGCCAAGACAAAATGTTCTTTGACATTCTATCCTTAAGATTGTCAAAAAGTTCAAAAACCTATGGTTTGACAAGCGCTACCAAAATGATTTGCGGTCAATCCAATATTCAGACTTTTCGATAATCGTTATCGCTGGTATATACAATGTGACTTTGTCAAGAACCCATAGAAGTCCTCGATTTTTTTACTCGACTGCCGAAGGAGGGTAATGTGTTTATCAGTCTATGTATGTAGGTATGTATGTATGTATGTATGTATGTAAGTATGTATGTATGTTTGTTCCTATGTGGCGTTCTAGAGACCAAACGCGTAGGCCGATTTTGATGATTCATCAATCGATTCGTCTTAACCCTGCGAGTGTCACTGGCTACATTAAAATTGGAAAATAGAAAAATGGCGGCTTTTGGGCGCCATATTGTGGGGGACAATTTTTTTTTTCTTCGATACCCATTCTGTGGGGTATCAAAATGAAGGGTTTAAGAGGCGATTTCAAAAATATATAACACTTATATGTTTAAATGAAACTAAATATTAAAAAAAAATAACTAAAAAGTTAAAAATAAAAAAATCATTAAAAAATAAAAAACCCGACTAGAAAGCGAACTCAAAAGACGTAAACAAGAAGAAAATCATGCTGTGCAGTCGGAGGATACGTATTCGCGAGCTGCCTGACCAAAACCAGATGTATCCTCCGACTGCTCATCGTTTTTGATTTTTTGTTTATTTTTTTTTTACCTTACCAGTTACATATACCAATCATTCCCATAAGAAAATTGCTCTATCACCAAGATCTAGACAGTTTAAAACTTCTGAGCAAGCCGCAACTACGGAAGAAAGCCAAACGCAGGCTCCAGACGATGTCTTATAATACTTAGGACTTATCTACGATCACGTAGTCAGCAAAACATTCGATATAATAAAGGAAACTGTCCGTAATAGAATGTCAATATTGTCGCAATGGAAAGCAGATTATAATCTCAAGCAGTTTCAACTTCCGTTCTATATTATCTGGAGTAGGAAGATTACTTAATAAATGATAGATATTGCATAGAAAGTAAAGCGTACGGTATGCGACTACCCGCAGCCTAATTGCGAAAGTGAATTCTGCAAAGGAAACAAGTCGATTCTTTCAAAGAATCAGAATCATTTCTTTCAACTTTTTCGGTATTGTGAAACTAATTTGGAAAGGTAGCGTTAGCTTTCCAAATCCTCCTTTTAGTTGAACACAGTCTACTTAGAGATACTATGGAGTTGAAGATATATGACATTTGCATTACACAATACCAATAGTGAAGTTTTATCTCGATTCTTCCGCTTTCATTCATTCTTTTACAATCAATTCTACGTCAAAATATTGGTAATGAAAGGAGCATAACCTTTCCGTTTCAGAGTGTAATATGCAATATGAAAAGTCGTTTTTGGGAAGGTTCCAACTTGTTTGCTTTGCAGAATTCACTTACGCAATTAGGCTGCCGGTTTTGTATCAATCTGGACATTTGCTGCATATGGAGAAATGAAAGTTTCTGCAATTTTAGATAATACGAAAATAGGAAATGATAGGTACACAAACATGGTAGGGATAATGGTAAAGCTGAGTGCTTGTTGATTGAATTGAATAGTTGATAATCTTGAATAACCTACAGTCCTCTTAAAGGCCGTCCACCGCTTTAGTGCTTTAAATCGGATACTTTCTCATGAACCGTTATAGCTAGTCATTTGAAATTTTCACAGATGATGTATTTCTGTTGCCGCTATAACAACAAATACTAAAAACAGAATAAAATAAATGTTTAAGTTTGGCTCCCATACAACAAACGTGATTTTTGCCGCTTTTTGCGATAATGGTACGGAACCATTCGTGCGCGAAGCCGACTCGCACTTGGCCGGTTTTTTTTTCAAACCTTTTAACCTAGCCGTTACTAGTTTAGAAAGTTACCGTTTTACGGCACTAAAGCGTATGTAGGCCCTTAAGGCACCGATTTCCTTGAGTAGCTGATTTTAAAATGAGAATCACGTCTAAATGGTAAGTCGTAATTTTTTAGAAAAAATATATGTTACATTAGACCATTTTCTTAATAATTTGATCTGAGCAAATTTTGAGTTTTATTCGTATAACATAGTGTAATTAATTTCTAAAGTTATGTCTAAAACACTACAATCGCACCAAAACCGCTGGGCGTATTTTAATGAAATCATCACCATCTCAAAGACAATTTAATTATCTACATTTTAATCTGAGGCTTTTTTTTAAGTCATAGTATAATAAGGAAAGAACAAAAAACTACTAAATTTTGGGTCGCGCGGGTGTGAAACGAGTGCGCGTTTTGTTCCCTCAAGGTCGATGGCGTTAGTCGTCGTCTTAAGGTTGGTGTTTCTATATGTAAGTAGTTGCCAGTCGTCATTAGGTACGATTCGCACAAACCAATGACGTGCAGACAATTCAAAAACCAGTTAGTGCTTCGGTCAGATCGAACGTGACCGCAGTTCAGGATTTCTTATTTACAAAACGCCGAAATGTATGCTGTAATGATTGTAAACCCTGAAACCTAATGACGGCTAATAGCGTAACGTGTGATGAACGGATTCTGTTGAAAGGATAAAAATAGGTTTAGAAAACAGAACCATGGCATAAGCTTATCTGTTACTTCAAGAGTGCCTTTAGCCGAAGGTGGACTGCCAAGTAAAGCGACTCAGGCGTCACTGTTTTGAGCAAGTTTATTGCTCAAAAGAACATGATACTGTACCATCTTATATTAGATTCTATATGAAAATAATCGTCGTCTAATGACTATGCAAAAGCACTCATTAGATTTTTACCCGACTGCCGAAGGAGGGTTATGTGTTTATCAGTCTTTGTATGTATGTTTGTTCCTATGTGGCGTTCTAGAGACCGAATGCGTTGGCCGATTTTGATAATTCTTACGTCAATCGATTCGTCTTAACCTTGCGAGTGTCACTGGCTACATTAATTGGATAATAGAAAAATGGCGGCTTTTAGGCATCATAATGTAGGGGCCCAATTTTTTTATTATGTTTTTTTTTCTTCCAAAAATGGTGATTTCAAAAATATATAGCGCATCATCATCATCATAATTTCAGCCGAAAGACGTCCACTGCTGGACATAGGCCTCCCCCAAGCGTCGCCACATCGACCGGTCCCGTGCGTCTCGCAACCAGCGGATCCCCGAAACCTTCACCAGGTCATCGGTCCACCTGGTGGGAGGCCTTCCAACGCAACGTCTTCCGGTTCGCGGTCGCCACTCCAGAACTTTTCTGCCCCATCGGCCATCCGTTCGGCGAGCAATGTGCCCTGTACACTGCCACTTAAATTTAGCAATTCTTGGGGCTATGTCAGTAACCCCGGTTCTCTTGCGGATCTCTACATTTCTGATTCGATCACTGTGACTGTATAACACTCATATGTTTAAATTTAACTAATGAGAAAAAAAAAACTAATAAGTTATAAATAAAAATAAAAAAAAGATTCTGACGAATTGAGAACCTCCTCCTTTTAATGAAGTCGGTTAAAAAAAAGTTGATGCGAAAAATCAAAAAACCCGACTGCTTAAGAAGCGAACTAAACATATGCAAACAAGAAGAAAATCATGCTGTGCAGTCAGAGGATACATCTGGTTTTGGTCAGCCAGCTCGCGAATATGTATCCTCCGACTGGACAGCATGATTTTCTTCTGCTTGCAGTCGGGTTTTTTGGACTTTTTTAATTAACTTTTTTTGTTGCTATTTATGTAAACTGCAATGGGCCTTAAACACCTTTCGCTAATACTACTTCTACATAAATACTATCTATAACAAGCAACCTTTACCACATAAAGTTCTATTCCACCTGTACCAAGTGATTACGTACTGCGATCGTATCAGCGACCACATTATTGTCTTAATTGATACGTTTTGTTCGAGCCAAGCTAGGCCAGATTAAAATAGTTTAAATCGCTAATTCCTTGATTTAACCCGCTGTGTTGTGCCGGCAATCCTTGGTAATGAGATCTAAAGATTGGCTTAATTTATAGTTCTGTTCGGTTGGTACTTGGTAATGGCTGCGTTTTTGTTGTTATGTTGGTAATTGACGTTTAATTTTATTGTTGGTTTTGATTATCTGTATGTATGTGAATTTTATCATTTTTTTTTTAGATTTTAACATTATTTTCGTTACAGTATTCATTTATAGGTATTTTTTTTATAGATACAATAGGTATTCAAAGTGTCTTTAAAAAGAGTATATTATCTGCATCTTGATATCTTGTATTATCTAGTATTTTCATCGGGAAGATAGACGCTCTTAGACCTAGTTTTTTGACCATAGTTAACTCAAGTAATGGTTAAATATGGTATAAAATTTCGGTAAAATGCGTTTTTATCATCGATTGTTAGCCTCACAAATAGTCAAATAAGTTGGAGAGTTCTTTAATTAACAATTTTTTAGACGAACAACAATTGATTAACAAACGCTTGAAACCGTTGCTTAGCATAAACCATTGGTTGAGTTAACAACGCATAAAAAACTGGGCTTTAGCGAGCCAGGATGATATTCAGATGTAGTATAAAGGCCTAAATTATACAATATGTTTTTTAAAATATACAAGATGTATTTTAAACATGAGTGTGTCATGATATGACTTATTTAGATCTGAGTGTACCTAATAACTATCTTTTCTGGCCTGCATTTTTATTTTTCCGTCCACTTTTTTCTCACATCCTCTGCACCAAAAAACTTATATTCCCATACCCGTCATACCAACAAAACCACATTGAAACCTCTCAATTGCGTCCACACACATAAAACAATCACATGAAACTATTAATCCTGCTCCACAGAACACGTTGAGTTGGCAAAAATGGCGGCTGGTCCCTTCGTATATCATAAATTTGAATATTCCTGAGCAGTGGGATAATATAGTGCGGTATTGTCATGCCGGCGCGACGACGCGGACCGAGCAGAAATAAAACACGGGGAAAAATCGCGAGTTTTGTGTCGGAACTAACAGATACAGAGTAGAGTGAAGACAGAGAGTTTTGAGGTTATTTTTTTGAAATTGTCGAAAATCTTGCCTTGACTTGTTTTTTTAAACATAAATTAATAAAAGATTCGCTGATGAACACACGAAAGCACAGCCATTGTTTTTACTAGATAACCTTATTTTATTTATCCTTCTGAGTATCCAGAGATACTTCATAAAAGATAGCTTGATCTCTGTGACAGCTGTCAGAATCAATACAGTAAAAATAGCACTTGACAGGCTAACAATAAAGTATACGTCAGTTTGACATATGTCGCAGAGATCAAGCTATATTTTATGAAGTATAGTCCGTCATACTTTTAAACATACACACAGCTTTAAAGAACTTGACTTAATATTTTGGGTCATCACCATCATCAGCCGTTTAATGTTCCCACTGCTGGAAGCACACACACAGGCCCATACACAGGCACACACATAGGCATATAGGTAGTTTAGTCTTAATGACTGAATTCTTTACGTTTAATTTGCAAAGAGAGCTTTAGCGCCATCATATTTTACGATTAATTTTGACACACAAAGGGACCATCCTGATGATGGTGCGATGCAATTTAAATTTCGTTTATAGGCGATATGATATCGTACAAGTATTTGCTATAAAAATTTCAAGTGCAAGTCGGTCGAGTTGCATCGCATTGCGTTGAAACATCTGAAATGCCGCTTACTCTTTTCATTGCCAGCAATTTATGAATCTCATCATTGTATATATCTTTTCATATTTCCCATGTGAAATTAACAAACTATTCTCTGATATTCCCATTCCATATACATCATTGCTCTGTATCAGAATTGAGACATCTCGAGGCACGGCCACGGGGCGCAGCTCGCAGGCGCAGCGTCTCGCGGGGAATGTTAATATGCAAACCGAGGGCCGCTCGGCTTCTCACAAACTATCGATACCTCATGCTGCCCATAGCGAGCTGATTCCAACGATACATAGGTCTTCTTATAATTGTTCAACTACATTCTCAATTCAAACCGTTTATATTGTTAACCTGCTGGATGCGGAACGCATCATTGGACGTCTTTCGTCTAAAATATTGATGATGATATCGATTAAACCATGTCCAGATACTTTTAAATAGCCAGTCAGAAAGATGAAGCTAATTGCCCATTCCGAAGTGTAGATCTTTATGAAGAAGTATCGGCAAGACTATACCAGAGATAATTTGCTGACTCTAAGCTATTGTCTTCTTTAAATTGTTACTGGCCGGTACTGTGTCACTGGCCAACCGGTCCCTTGAGGAGAAAAAATGTGAATGGCATATTATGAAAATGAACTATAATTCATATTTAGAACTAGCTGTGCCCGCGACTTCGTTCGCGTGGTTGTCGAGAGCAAAACAACGTCGTTTAGATAAGAGTATATCACCTTTTTGATGATTTAGATAAGAGTCCTGACTTTGGTATAGTTGATTACGTTAATGCTTCTCTATATACTATGTTAGCGGTGGAATTACCCGGAGCATATACAAAAAGGTTGTTTGGGTTGCTAACACGTGATAGAGAAACATAGAGTTGGCCGTGTGAAAAACAATCAAAAGTAAGGTCTACACCCGCAACGGATAACGTCTGGCCTTGGGCTTTATTAATAGTCATAGCGTAACAGAGGCTTACAGGAAATTGCACACGTTTGAAAGTAAACGGAAAATTATTGGGGATAATGGGTATCCTGGGAATGAAAACAACATCACCGGAGCCGCAACCTGTTAAGATTTCGGCTTCGATGACATTTCGTTGGAGATTTGTTACTCTCAACCGAGTTCCATTGCATAGTTTTGGTGGGCTTAAATTTCTGAGTAGAATGATTGGTACTCCGACTTTTAAATAAATTTTGTGTGCTGGAAGACCTGGTGTATTTAGAGAGTCTAAAAACTCTACTGGATAGTGGGTGGCATCTCCTTCTTCTAAAACCGTGTTAATAGATAAATATTCCCTACTTTCTCCAGAAACATGTACCAATATTTGAGAATTTATTGCTGCTGCTTGGTCGTTGCGAGGTGCCAAAATAGCTCGTTGGCATAGCCAAGCAGCGTCATGGTTCGAGATCTCTGATGGATCTCCGTATACAGAGGAAATGAGTTCCTGCTGTGAGGCAACAGAAGAACACAGGCTTTCGACTAAAGTTACTTTACCTCCTTCTTGAGTCGGGTATGTGCCGTTACCAATTTGAAGTAGTAAATTTGAGAAAACCTGCGCGTTTGCGTCACCTCCCAAATATGCTCGCATATTAAAGCTCAAATTAGTTAATATGACACTACGCCATAAAATAGAGCTCTTTAAACAGGCACCTATTTCATCGGCCCTCGTTCCTCTGGGTATTATAGGGAGTGTCTGCCTGAAGTCTCCACAGAATAGCACCGTTAAGCCTCCCATCGGTCGGTCATTTTGTCTTATATCTCGCAACGTTCTATCTACAGCTTCCACAGCTTTACGATTTGCCATCGTACACTCGTCCCAAACGATAAGGGCGCAATCGCGTAAAACCCTTGCTTTATCACTATTGCGAGACACGTTGCAAACAGGGTTTTCTGTGCGGTCCAAGTCGATTGGTATTTTAAATGTTGTATGTGCAGTTTTTCCTCCTGGTAATAAAGTGGCAGCTATTCCTGAGGAAGCGACGGCAAGGGCAATTTTGTTTTGGCTCCTTATTTGAGCCAAGATAACTTTAGTGAGGAAAGTTTTACCTGTTCCACCAGGTGCATCTAAAAACAGCATTTCTCCTAATGAATGTTCTACACTACAGCATACTCTATCAAAGATTTGACGTTGTTCTGACGTCAAATTTGAACAGCCATTTCGCAATATTTCTGCTAACTCTTCGGGGTTGTAATTTATTTCAGATGTATACTCCCTATTAATTCGTTCCCCACCAACTGTCGGTGTCGGCAAGCCGTATTGACTGAGGGGGTTCCCTCCTATACTTGTAACTATATCTTGTATAGCCAGCAAAGCCCTATTATGGCAGCTTTCACGTACTTGGTCAGAAGTTTCACTATTTATATTTTGCTGTCTCAAAAAATCTTCGGCAAACGCGTCTTTATATTTTTGCCACAACTGCCCAGCGTCCGATAGGCCACAAAATGTCAACAAAATGGCAAATAAATGGCGCAAACGATGTGGACTATCACTGACGCATGCTTCGGCTAAAGCATCATCCCAATGCTGATCGCCATCTAATAAATGCCGTGCGCGGCAAGCAGCTTGAAATGTGGGATATTCTATATCGTCCACTTTGCGGAGCTCAGCAAAAGAAGTAGGTCCTCGCACTGTGTGAAGAAGAAGGCGTAAATAATAACACTCTGCATTATTTGGGTGCACCGTGTATACTCTTCCAATCACGTGTTCTTTAAAAATGCCGGACTCGCCTTCTACAGCAGTTCCACGTCTCCTGCGATTAAAAACACCTTGCTGCTTGTTATAAGTATAATAATGTGGCACTTCATTGTACAACAGAGACTTAGCGAAATTGTCTCTTTCGCAAAGGCGAAAGAATGCGAGCAAGGTGGTTTGTCTTGGGTTGTTCATTCTTTCTGCCACATTTTCTGGCTGAAAGTAAACTCGCTGCCCGCCTTCCAGGTGCACGTCAAGATGGATGACTGGCGGATACCTTTCATGAATAGGGAAACTCAAAATGCGCCAAACTGCCTCCGAAGAGCTTATGTATCGGCCAGATTGATACCTTGTCACTTCATCAAATTGGTTGTTATTTCTTAGTGCTATCATGGCTTGATCACTACCTTTATTAACATATTTACATATATATTTTATAGATTCGACGCTATTACAAATTTCAACATTAATGTGTGCTTGAAAAGCGTTTGACAAAACTGGAGAATACGGTACCACCCAACTATTATTTAGAATTATTTCTTGTCCACGGAATCTGACAGTAGCTGTGAAACCACCTTGTGACGGTGATCTTCGCCGGTATTGCGGATACCCATTTTCCCCAGCCATAGTTAGTTCTTTCAGTGCTCTGGGGTATTTTTTTGAGCATTGACCATCTTTCATGCACGGTGATTCCCTGTTTTAATTCCATGGCCCGTGAACCATATGTGTTTTTACTATGTCATGCAAAATCGGATCTGCATTATAGTCCGGAAATTCTGCACTTATGACACTGTCTATAGCATCGGGACGAATTTTTTCTTCCAGCCACAGAAGAATGTGCGCGTGGGGTAAACCACGCTTTTGCCACTCGACGCTATACATAAAACAAAGAGTTGAACCGAAAACTTTCTCCTTTGTAAGTAGATTAATCAAGACTTTGAGTTTTAAATGAAAAATCCTAGCAATAATGTCATGTCTGTCGTATGACGCCTGTCCTGTGAGAAGTGCCTGGCAAATCTCCGTCCACTTTGGATTTGTTGTAAATGTTATAAAAAGGTCCGGCCGGCCGTATTTACGGACGTAACAAAAAGCATCTTGCGTTCGTTCGTGCATATACCGCGGACCGCCTGTGAAACTGGATGGCAAAATAACCAATCGACCCAAGTTTTCGACGTTATTATCTGATTGCATGGCGTCCCGCAAGTGCACGTATTCTTCAGCGCGTAACCGTCGCTGGTTAGTGCGAATATACACTAAACGTTCAGTTTCTATTTTTGCGTACATGTCCACAATAAATTGGCTGAACAAACCACGAAATCGTTGCAAATATACGAAACTGTTTTGCCTTATTTGTAAAAGGTAGGAATAGTATTGTTGAGCAGATATTTTTTTTTGATAATTAGTGACTCTCGTAGTAGGGTTCACTTGGTACAGCCCAAAATTGTACCCATCTTCACCATGACAATAGATTAGTGGATATTGCAGGGCGTCGTAAGCTCGGTGGGTTTCCAAAATGCGTTGAAGGCGATCGTCGCGTGTACGCAACACGATATCACGTCTCTCACACTCCTGGTCGACTAAAACAACTGCAACTTCATCTGCGACGGGTGCATTGTGTCTTCCACGGTGTTCACCCACAGGACGTCTATCGGCACTTATAACAATTTTGAAATCATTGCTGCCTTGTGGAATTGACTCCAATGCAGCTTTGAATTCACGAACGTACTGGTTAACGCGATGCAGCAATTCTTGAAGTTGACCCAAAAGCTCAGCATTGAGCTGGGGAAAATTGTGATTTCTAACATTGAGCTGTTGCGTGTAATCGGATACAAAATAAATTTGGAGAAATTTGGGTTCATTTTCTGGCAGCAAAGATCCAATAAGGTGATAAACTTGACCTTGTACTTTGAAGGTTGGCATGAACGGTCCTTCCGTTATTTGTTTTGCCCCAAAGGAAGTCATTTGGAAAGCACTGTTATATAAACGAATATTATCCAAAAAACGGTTCGACTGGGGATGATCGCCATTCAGGAGACTTATAAGTAAGTGTGGTGGATCTTGGAAATTTGGAAGAACAATTTTTCCATTTGAGCAGCACATTCCATCTGTCTCTTTCCTCCATTTCAAAGCATGACAAAAATTACAAATTTCTCTCATGTCACCCACGAAAGTAAAGCCAGCATAATTAATTCTAGACGAATATGTGAACCCTGATTTTTCCCTATTGTCCCAAGGTAATAAAATATTTGCATCGTCATTTTCCATGGACTCATCAGCTCCGCTATTTGTTTCTCTATTCATATGGTATCGAGCTCGTTCTATTTCTAGGCGAGATTGACGTTGTTCTGCTGTTTCTGCTCGTCTTAGTTCATCTATTCTTTCCCTTTCAGATGCAAGATAACTTTCATTGTTTCTTTGTACACCTACATAGTTATGTCTAGCTATTTCTAATCGTTCTTCTCTTTGGGAGAGAGATTCAGACTCGCGCGAGAGAGCGTGTCGCTCTCGGTCAGATGACAGACGTGCTTGGCGTTCCTCGATACTCTCTTGAGAACGCAAAGTCGCGGTCCGAGTTCTTTGCGAACTTAAGCGCGACTCCCTTTCTGTGAAAGTCTCTGACTCGCGTGAGAGAGACTGGCGCTCCCGATCAGCAGACAGCCGAACTTCGCGTTCCTGGATATTCTCTTGAGAACGCAAAGTCGCGGTCCGAGTTCTTTGCGAACTTAAGCGCGACTCCCTTTCTGTGAATGTCTCTGACTCACGTGAGAGAGAGTGGCGCTCCCGATCAGCAGACAGCCGAACTTCGCGTTCCTGGATATTCTCTTGAGAACGCAAAGTCGCGGTCCGAGTTCTTTGCGAACTTAAGCGCGACTCCCTTTCTGTGAATGTCTCTGACTCACGTGAGAGAGAGTGGCGCTCCCGATCAGCAGACAGCCGGTCTTCGCGTTCCTGGATACTCTCTTGAGACCGCAAAGTCGCGGTCCGTGTTCTTTGTGAACTTAAACGTGACTCCCTTTCGGTGAACGTTTCCGATTCACGTGAAAGAGCGATGTGCTCTCGGTTAGCAGATAACCGTGCTTCACGATCTTCTTCCGATTCCTGAGACCTACAAAGTCTCATCCTTTTCGCATTTCGGCTACGCAGCGAAAGGTTAGTTTTTTTTCTTTGAGGCATTTTCAAGGAAAATTAAAGCAATAAACAAAACTAACAACACTTATGACTGAATAGCCTACAAACTTAAAAGAACGGTGCGTCGAACAGTCTAGTGTGACAACGTATCGTCTGTTCGTGGTCGTGACTCAACGAATTGGCAACACTAACTTACTGTATAACGATTGGCACTATTGGATTCAAACTACGAAGTAAATCAAATACAATCTTAACTTCGTACTTCAAACCAATGACCAAAGTTGACCAAACGAAACCAATAAGATAAGCAAATACTTTTTTTTCGACCAATTTAGAAAATCGATAAACCAAGCAACCAAAGAACTTTTACGACACACGCAAGAACTTTTAAGACACCTAACGAAACCCAATTTGCCTAGTAAACACGGTGGACGTCATCCTCGCGCGGAAAATCTTAACACCGCGATTCAGAAAATGACGTCATTTGCACAACGCCATCTATCGGATTTAGATTTCAACTATCAACATTAGTTCTCGTAACGTAATATTTTACTTCTTGAACTCACTAAATTAATCATATCTTTTGATAGAGTGAACCGATTTCGATGAAACAAAAACTAAGTTAAACCTCAAGTTGCGTATAATTTTTGTATATAAACATTGTCAGCATTGAATTCGTAGATTTTACGTGATGTGCGCACAAACAAACAGACAAACAGACAAACAGACAAACAGACAAAAATTTCAAAAATGATGGAAATGGGTTCTGTTACTTATCTTTTCACACGCTGGCTATTTTTTGTTTCAATTTCTTCAATGTACAAAAATGACTTTTCTACAGATTTATTATATGTATAGATAGAATACTGATTGCTAAATGCTGTATAATTTAACACTTTGTATAATTCAAAACTTTGTATAATTTAAAAATAAATCTAGTAGGAAGGAACAAATTCTTATCCTTACACTAAAACACGTATGTATTGTTAACTCAATAGGATGATACTATTTTTTTCTACACTAACAACGTAATGTTCCAAATATGAATTCAAAAAATATTGTATAAACACGTACTTTATATTCGTGGATAGGTAAAATTAAAAAAAAAAAACTATTACTGTGCAACATTTTCCTTCGGTTTTCAAACAACTACATCATAAAATAACTTTTAATTTTTATAGCACACTTTTACTTTTTAATTTATTGGCGCGTATGGGCCCATAATGTAGAAAAGTAGTGTCATTGTCTATGGATGCGCGCGCTGCGCAGTCATGCGCAATGAGAATCTAAATTGCCCGCCATTCCACATATTTTTCCGTTTCCACTTTTGTTTTATTTCAACTGTATGAGTGAAGATAAAGTAGTGTATGCAACGGCATATAATTAGGTATAAAACACTCGCGTGATATTATTATCACAAACCCACGCCTGTGTTTCAATAACCCCTATTAAATGACTATTGTATAAACTACTATTGTCTGAAAGTCAAAATGTTAGGAATGTTTGGTTGTGTTGGCATTTTAGATTTGTTGACATCCATTAACACTGATAGAATGTCACTTGGTCAAGTTAGAGCCTTTTTATTTCTGACTGCTCTTGTCTTTTAAGACAGCATAATCCTGAAAACAAAAGAAAATTTCAGTTATTTATTCGATTGCTTTTGCTCTTGATTGATAATTTTTTGTTCTACTAAAAATTGATCATTATCAGCTTTATTTAATTGATATGCAAATAAACTGCATCAACACACACTCACAAAAATTAACCACGCACTCAATCAATCCAGAATCTTTTGATTCAGTAGCTGAAGAGCGTATTATTAATTTCCGGAATATCTTAAAAGGGCAGTAAAGCACCCATTATGGCTATTATTACTGCAATAAATAAAGAAATTATCGTCAAATCGACGATAAAAAAGCTAAATCCAATTAATTTAATCTCGAATGGAATCACGAATTTGTTTTATTCATAAATAAACAGAGGACTATCGTTAGTTGAAATCTGTCCTCGGTCTTTTTTGATTGAAAACTAGGTATGTTTTGGTCCGGACAACGCTACAAATATAGCTCTCAAACTAAAAACCAAGCCAATTTGAACTTTATATCTTTCTAATAAGATGCTGTCGTGAGATTATTTTTTATTTTTGTAATGTTGTGTGTGCGCATAGAATCCTATTGTTATTTCCATACGTCACATCAAGGGTATGCGATGAAGGGAGCGCAGTTTACTATAATTAGTTTGTGTTTTATCTTGATCGTCGGATTCGCAATAGAGATGGGTATTGAGTTGATAAAGTGTGACTGTGATTGCTTTAGTGTGTGTTTTACTTTAAAATGGTTCTGCAGAATCAGGTACTTTATTTATTTACTCTGTGGCTTAAATTATAAAGTGTCTAGAATTGGTGCTCAATTTTGTTTGCAAGCTCACTTATTTTTACCATTTAAACGATATATACAGAAGTACCGTATAAGAAGGCAAAATACTGAACAAACAATACATATTGTCAACATGCGGTCACTATTCCATCTTAAAATTTCTCTCATTTTTGTATTTTTACACTACATTTAATCATTATTTTCTTAACCTTATTTCATTTCATTTGTAGTCAGTGCATATCTTCTTCACCCATCATCATCATCATCATTTCAGCCGAAAGACGTCCACTGGTGGACATAGGCCTCCCCCAGGCGTCGCCACATTTACCGATCCCGTGCGTCTCGCATCCAGCGCCTTCCCGCAACCTTAACCAGGTCATCGGTCCACCTAGTGGGAGGCCTTCCAACATATCGTCTTCCGGTTCGCGGTCGCCATTCCAGAACTTTTCAGCCCCAACGGCCATCCGTTCTGCGAGCAATGTGCCCTGCCCACTGCCACTTAAGTTTTGCAATTCTTCGGGCTATGTCGGTAACTTTGGTTCTCCTGCGGATATCATCATTTCTGACGTGATCACGCATCACCCATACTTCTCTATTATTCGACATCTCTTTTTCCATTAGATTGAATAAATAACTCAACTTCTATGGCTTTAGCAACAGGCGTTGTAAAAAAACATCTTTCAAAGTCGGTAACAACAGCTCCCTTAAATCCAACGTCCTCACACTTATCAAGTCTACAATCACGTCGCTTGATGTCCTGATGAATGAACGTTTTGTGATGCTAATACACAGATTATGTATTAAAACTACTGTTCCACCCCTTCCACATCAAAACAACCTAACCGCCACTACACTACATTTGACTTTCAACTTTCACTTTTGAACTATAGAGTTGGGATTTGATTGTAGGTTTTAAGTGAGATATAAAGGGTGTTGTTTTAGTCAGGTAATGAGGTATAGTCTAATAGAACACGTGTTTTCCTTATCTCTGATTAGCCAGTTTAAAGGCTTTGTCTCGGGCTGTCGAAGGGTAGTTGTAAATTGACTGTGAATGATTTATTGGTACGTTGAGCTGATCGGGTTGAAGGTTGATTTTGATTGGGTTGTTTTTAAGCTGTTTAGTAAATATAGTTAAGGATCGATAGAAGGATATTTTCAGTGATAGAAGGATTTGAAAGAAAAGCGTCAATACTAAGCTTTATTTAAACTAGCCAATTCGAAGAGTTGCACAGAGTAATTTACAAAATTGCAAATCAAATGCACGTCAAAATGAAAGCAATTGTCATAAATACGAAAAGTGTAATTACGAAATAAAGGTGCTTGTATTGATCACCAGTAAGACTGATCCCGTATCTATCATAATTATATGGTGGGCGAAGCATCAGAATCAACATCTACAGCCTCACTAAGCCCACTGCTGGTCATAGATCTCTCTTCTCTTGTGCCAATATCCACGATCGTGTGCCAACCCTATATAGATTGTATCTGAAAAGACACCTGCCGATATCGCCTCAGAGCTCTAGAAGGGGTATAGAAAGGACAAACCAACTTGAGTTTATAACATAAACTATTACTTACATTAACTATTTCTTGAATAGGAGAATTGGTATGTAAATCCCACCAAATCTATCAAATTAAAGAGCACATCTTCGAAATAAAAGGTCCTGAGGTAATGAGAAACCCCGATCATCGACAGCGCCAAACATTATGATATCTGATCTGGCAACCGCTAGCCCTGGATGACATAGAAAAATACACTGACCTTATTTTTATTCTTTATTGCACACAAAACATAAAATGAAGATACAAATACAATGGACAACTTATGTACAAAAACGAGCTTAACCCATAATTGAGTTCTCTAACAGCAAACCTCAGTTGTTAGAGGAAATTTACGTTTGAGGACAGTGCATCCAAGTGCACAGCAAAATTCCAAGTTAAAAAGCATTGAATATTTAATATTCTTACATACTAAATAAACTAAACAGATACGTGTAAACATAATACTAAAATACATAACTAAAATCTTACATTTATAAATACATCACATCACACTTCACACTATAATATCACACTAATATTATAAAGGCGAAAGTTTGTGAGTGTGTGTTTGTATGTTTGTTACTTCTTCACGCTCAAACGGCTGGACGGATCTAGATGAAATGTGGCACAGAGATAGATTATAGTCTGGAATAGCACATAGGATACTTTTTATCCCGGGAATATGTTCCCTCGGGATAATTTACGACTTACTCGCGGGCGAAGCCGCTGGCAGAAGCTAGTATTTACCTAAATATTTAATGATCTTATTGATGATGACCGTCAAAAAGACTGGTCATACTTGAAAACCAGTTTCCATGTATGATGACCCTTTGTATTGAACGTGGACGAAGCAATATGAGTATAAAGGATCAAAGTATTTAGTACCCAATGGGAAAAAGGCCTGAATATGTAAATCCCACCAAAACTACGAACCATCTTCAACCAAATTAAAGCAAACATCTTCAGAATAAAAAGTCCTGGGGTAATCAGACCCCGGTCACCGACGGCACCATACATCACGCTATCTGATCTGGCCACCGATTGATTTTCGGAAATCGCCTCCGAATAACCCTGACGATAAAGTGATTTACGGCTCGGACATACGGACAGGGCGATTGGCGAACTTGGAGACTTGATTTGCGTCATTAGCATAACTTGGAACTAATAGAGAAGATTTTAAGACACTATATATTAATGCAGACAATATTGTGGATACTTCTTCTGCTCTCTGTGGAGTGTTATGGAGTGGTGCCGATCCATGCGTCATGTTCGTGAACGGGCGCCATCAATTGGGATTGGTCATAACTTAGCTGTCTCGGCCTGTTAAAGTATTATTTTTTTTAATTTTTTGTTACTCTACTCGCTATTACATCGTTCTCACATATATGTATTTTTTCAACAAGATTGATGTAACCAAAAACTTGTAATTAAAACTGATGGAAAAGAGTGTCCGTGGAGTTTCTTGCAAATTCTTCTCCATTAAGACCTACAGTCGCTTGCGAATTTGCAACTAGAGTCATCTTTTTATTAATTTTTTGTTTGACAATACAAAAGTACCTCTAAGGTTTACTTAAAATAAACTACTTGATTTGATTTGATTCTCAGACTAAAACACACGTGCATTTCGCTGGTTGCAGACCAAAATATAAGGTTAGTTAGTTTCAATATTGGACCAATTGAAAATACTATAATCTGAAAAAAAAAAGATATACACTCTTTTTGGTCTCGCACGGGTTTATTTATTTTTATTTTTTTATTATTGTTTGTGTTTTTCTTATCTCGTGTCTCCTGTGCGGGTCACAAATAAAAATGTTTTCTTTCTTTCTTTTCTTTCTTTTTTACACTGTGACCATAACTTTTCCTTTTTGATGATACATTATCTTTAGAAGCACTAGAAACCCTCAAAAATTCTTTAAATTGCGCTATTAACCTCGAATTATGTTTTTTGTACATAAGTTTTCCTTTTGTATTTTAAAAGTTTATTTTGTGTACAATAAAGAATATGAATATGAAATTCAATTTCTTTATTTTCTACTTCTTCTCTTAACATAGTTTACGGTCTTCTACAGTTTGAAAATTTCCTCAGCTATTTATACTTCTATTATATGTATTACTATATCAATACTTCTATACTAATAATAATATTATAAAGAGGAAAGTATTTTTTGTTTGTTTGTTTGTATTGAATAGTTTCTGAAACTACAGGGCCGATTTCAAAATTCTTTCAACAATAGAAAGCTAGATTATTCCTTAGTGACATAGGCTTTTTTTGATCCCGATAACGGGTCCTGTGGGGTGGGCCACGGGAACGAAGCCGCGGGGAACAGCTAGTATAATTATAATTATAATAATATGATAAAGAGGAAAGATTTTTTTGTTTGTTTGTTTGTACCGAATAGGCTCTAAAACTACTGGACCGATTTAAAAATTCTTTCACCAATAGAAAGCTACATTATTCCTGAGTGACGTAGGCTATTTTTTAATCCCAATAACGGGTCCTGTGGGGTGGTCCACGGGAGCGTAGCCGCGGGGAAGAGCTAGTGTTAGATAAGCTGGAACTTACCTATTTAACTCTTGATTTGAATTTGAACCAGCAAGATAATGCTCTCTTTACCCTGTTCATTGTTACAAGTTCTATATTCATCAGTGCCATTATCTTCGTCACTAGTATGTACCTAAGTTATATTCTTCCTATACTGAATTCACCTTCTGACGAATTATTTCATCACCAGTTCTGCAAAAACAATCAAGCTTTCGTTAAGCAAAATCGACGTCAAATTTTCATAGTGTTGTCCAGTCTTATAGACAGTGCGTCCAGTAATTTTATCGATATCGAATCAGCGCCGCCGATTGGCTCCGTAATGGCTTGATTATCGTATTAGGGCGAGCTGATTATTTTCCACTTTTCCCTTTCTCTTTGCGCATAACACAAATTGTTTGTTTGTGAACTGATAAGAGGAGAAAGCTTTTCTCAAATTGCTTGTTGAGTGTTGTCGTTTTGGTAGTGTTTTCTTTATTAAAGTTATTGAAGCTTGTCTTGAAGGTGCGTGTTTTATTGCAAATAATTTAGTGTAAAAGGTGATGTTGATACCAGGATCTAAGTTATCATTTACATCACCAGTAACCAGGTAATAATTGTAAAGTCAATTTTGTCTTCTATGAGAAATAGTTGAGTCTTATTTTACGATACAATAGTCTCACAACTATAAGCTACATATCACCTATAACTAAGTGAGGCTCAAATCAATATCAAACCTGTATTAAACGAACCAAAGCGATAAGGACAAGAGTGTTGTCGCTGCATACTTACGAGACCGTAATACCGCAGTCCCTTCAACCCTGCAGGTTTTTTTTTGGGACATTCCCACCGCACTATTCCCAAACCACTGCAACTCCTGAAAGCCAGAATCAACACCACTAGAAAAGCGCCGAGGCAATGAAGCTCGACGAAGTCCCGGAGAATGAATTTAACTGTCTTTGATCCCGCAATGAAATTAATCAGAAAAGAATAACGGAGGAGTAGGAAACAACATAAATTGCCCTGCAACATATAAACCCTGCATATATTTTACACCAATACCTCGCAACATGATAATCATCATAACTTCTGCCGAAAGACGTCCACAGCTGAACATACTATAGGCCTTCCCCCAATGTCACCACATCGAGCAGTCCAGTGCTCATCACACAATTCGTTTAACACAACAATACGTTTTCGTAGTAAAAGCAGGACAAGCTGGCTGTACAGCTGTAAAGTGAGAAAAAGGCAGTGAAAATGAAACAGGTTATTAGTTGAAAATTACCGCGCGCCCCGGCCTGTAATGTCGCCTGCAATAAAGCCTGCCCGGCGAAGAGGGGTCACGAACCTAAAGTAAATACTGGAAGTGAAAATTTTCTTTTTATTTATCGAAATCTTTAGGAAATAGAAAAACTGCATAGTTTTTCTGCCAGTTTACATACTGATATTGTGGCACACACATCGTTTTCTGGTTTCCCAGCAAATAATATCTCTTGCCAATCTTTACTTATCGTCATCATTTCAGCCGAAAAACGTCCACTGCTAAACATATTATCATGTAGGCCTCCCCACTATATCGAACTGTTCTGTGGGTCTCACATCCAGCGGATTTTGTCAGCCTTAGCCAGATCATTGGTGCACCATGGGGACCTTCCAACGCTACATCTTCTGGTACTCGGTCGATACTCCAGAACCGTTAAGGCAAATCGACCTTCCGTTCTGTGAGCAATGTGCAATGAGTTTTGTTTGTTTTTGTCCTTGTGATGTGTAACTAACCTTTTAGCTACCAAAAGCAGTTGTAATTGTACAGTATTTATGCTGCTTCCAATCAGTGGACTGTTTTACCTTTACCGGTTATTTTTGTTGTAGAAGCAACGAAAACTTCGAAGTAACAACTCTATTCATGTATCAAATAGACATAGGTAATCATATTTAATTGTTTCAAGTGGGTACACAATTACACATCTCAAACTCCAACTACACTACTGTACCTTCTATACGACAAATATTCTGTGTACCTCGTTGAAGACAGGGTGGTTGTGGGGCCTAAGCCCAACCTCCAGAGGGGCCGGAATGGGGTGTGGGGGGTTGCAGCGGGCAGCAGGGGAGAGGGGCGGTCTTAATTACCGCCGCTTTTATAGTTTTAATGAGTTCATTTTGGACCGGGGCTAACAAGCGGCGTAATACCTATTTAAACCAATTTTGAAATTAATATCGTGAAGGGATGTTTTGTGACAAAGTCGATGTTTTTGTAGTTTAGGTATTAATGTTTTCGGATGGAATATGTTATTAAGTATGTAGTTAAGGGTCATTTTGAGTAGGATATTAGCTGGAGGTGGCTTTCCATAACAGCTAGACTGTTTGTGGTATCTTTAAAACGTAAAATGATCGCAAAGTCAAGCCAGTAATTGCCGTTGTAATGTCCGATGCTTCACATTAAACTTCTGAGGCTCTAGTTATGTGTCATTCGATGTTAGTGATGGTGATGATCGAAATGAGTAATGTAATTATCGAAATGTAAGAGATTGATCACAAGTAATTTCGATAGTGTTCGATAATACACTTATTGTCAAAGTCAAATATATTTATTTCAACCAAGGCCAATAAGCGGCACTTTTGAACGTCAAACATTAAATCTAAATTAAAAATGTACAAGTAATAAAAATTGACTCTACCGTGCATTCGGAAAGTAGCTTGTTATGGAGAAGAACGCACAAAAAACTTATACCATAAGTATACCATACTTATACTTCAAAAAAAAAATGTTTTACAATGTTTACTTATGTACATACATTAATAAATTCATATATGTGAGGACGATGCACCCAAAAATAGCACTACACACTATACTTCGTACAGTATTGTTGGTATTTTTATATATGCTCGTTATGGGTATTTTTTTAATTCCTATCGGGACGCTTTTGTTTATAGAATGTCACAATGTGTAGCGCCTTAGGACTTATATTTTCTGAAACATCGTATTCTTTTAGAATAGCCGAGCATTTACTATGTGCTATAAATATTTTAAATCTGAGCTAAAAGCAAGCAGTATTAAGCTTGAAACAACTTTATCGATAAGACCAAAGAAACAACAGGCACATCCCTAAAAACTTTTATCAGGAGCGCGCAACTCGCGGTCGACTCGACTATTTTGTCGATATTAATTAAAAAGGGGTCTGTACAAGTTAATATTAAAGAAAATTAAGCAATCCCCTTCTAAAGTTGGTAATGAATTTTCACAATAAACATTTTCATGTTGCCGTAAACCGCTCGACGGCATTTTGTTTCGTAAGCGCTTCAATTTTGTTTCTAAATTAAATTTTGTTACAGTTTGAGCGTTTATTTATTAACAATTATGTGCTGGGTTATATAATATAATAGTAGATACAGTGAAAGCTTTGTAAAATGAAATGACATACTAAACTGTAGTTCAAACTCCCTAAAGCTAAGGTAGGCTATGCAAAATAAAACTTACAAAAAATCTATAGAGACAGCTAACTTAAACGCTGGCACTAATAATTATAGAACCATAGCTTTTTGGACAAGAGGAAGGCCCATCGTATATTTAAGAACTCACGATATCATTTGTCATCATTAAAGTAGTCACAGACACAGGCAAAACAGCCGCCAAACTAAAGTGGAATTGGGCAGGCCACATCTGCCGCATGTCGCAACGGAATTGGGCAAAAGTAACCACTGCTGGGATTCCGAATGAAAAAGAGATGTCGTGACGAATTAGACGTCTATCTGGATGATTGGCCAGATGTAGCAAGAGACAGGGAAAAATTAAAAGACGGAAGGGAGGCCTTTGCCTTACCGTGGGACATAACAGGCTCATAATAATAAAAATAGTAGTCACAGACACAGTGGATATTTGTGTCTCTGAAGTTGGCTGCAAGACCCTGCGCGGTTGCTATTTTTGTGTCAATGTTGAAGTAGAAGATAGCATTGTATAACTGTCTCTTTCAGTCGCTTACGTTTGTCGCATCGTCCCATTTCGCTTACTCTATGCAGTATACTCGATGACAAACTGTTTCTTGCGCAATGGTTCGCAGAGCCAGCTTCAGATACACATGATCCTCTGTGACTACTATACAAAGCGTGGCGACCATGTGATCCAGAACTAGGAGAAGAAGAGACGTTGCTGAATATTCAAAATGTACACTTAGTTATGAAAATAATTACTTCTATCCACTCCCTCTTTCCTACTTAACATTTTTGTATAACAAACTACGCCCATCTGCATCACGTGTTTTGTTGCCGAAAATTCTGTAATGGTGTGTACCTAAAACTTGGGCTTTTGACCGAAGGTAGTATTTTTCTTTAACCCAATCGTTGCGGTAAGTAAACTTGCAGCGGCTGTCTCAACTATTTATATCAAAAGAAATAAAAAAAAGAAAATAACGAAGAGAAAATAAAGAAAACAAAGAAAGAAAATAAAGAAAAGAAAGAAAGAAAGAAAGAAAAGAAAGAATAGAAAGAAAAGAAAGAAAAGCAAGAAAAGGAAGAGGAGGATATTTGTGACCCGCACAGGAGATACGAGAAATAAGCAAAAAATTCGGTGTGTCTTCTTGGAGTCTTGGTATCTCTACGTACCTCTGCTAGTAGTATCTCTACTATCCTTGTACTGGTACCGATTCCATGTATCATCTCTGTTGTCTGTCATTCATCGTTGAAATAAACACAGATACATTATTCGAAAATTTATATTATCTTTGAGAATAAGTCTTTGTTCAGGTAGAACAGAAAATCTATCCAAAACCTCTTAAGTCCTTAATTAAAAGGCGTTTTATAAACAAAAACACATGACCGAACACCTACCTACACTTGACCCACCCTACCCCACCCCAACAGTGTGCCATCGGGTGGGGTGGCCACGTAATAGCCTCGCAATTATCACCCTATTAAGTAGTTTGGAACCATTATTCACGATGGTCCCCGCTGGGACTCCACATCCACACAATGGCCAACTTCAGTATATGCTAGCTGATATACATTTTAATATGTGAAGTGAAAATTCGGACTAGCAATTAGTATGGCGTGAATTATTAATATTAACGAGTTCGCGTGACTTAATTAGTGAATATATCTCGGTTTTTTCATGCGAAGTGTTATTAGGACTTATTAGAATGGAATTAGGTGGTCTTTTAATTTAATTAGATTTTTATGATTGATTAGAGACAACTCATAATAACAAAACATCATGCAAGTATTCACAAGGGAATGTACTTGATAGTACAAACACATTTTGCAAGTTGTTTAAGGCCCATGAAATAGACGACTAGCCTATAGCCGTCGACTGGGAGCTAGTCCAGACTCTAGGCATCTACTCAACCCCAGATGGAAAAACCTGATTATACTTAGCCCAACCCTGGCATCAAACGCCGTTCAGCAGTAATGCTTGTTGTTGTTACTCTAGCTAGACTAAGGCAGAACATAGAGTCATGCTTATAGTGTGTATCTACACACTCTTTATTCTTTGTTATGAGGGTAGATAAAGACATAGATATTTTGGGCCTATATATATAGAATAGGGGGCGAATTTATCAGCACGTCCCGCCAATTCCAATTTCAATATTAATGAGAATTCCTAACAGAAAAGTAGAGATAGATCTGAGAATAATATTTGGATCCACCAAAACCTTGTTTCTGAATGCTGGATGACATTCGGAGGTAACGTAAATAAAATAATTAATAAAAGTTAATATTTAGCTCTCAGAATTTAGTGTATTATTATATTTATTATAAGCCAAATTTGTAGCCTATGGTAATTCCGGCCACAGACTTACAGAACTCGCAACAACTTATTCACGTTTCCGTCGGGAAGAACTTACTCTAAAAATTCTCTTGTTTATGGTATTGGTATAATTGGTATTTCCTTCTATGACATTACTAATATTGTAGAATGAATTACACAGGCCTTGCTTAGCCCTTTTTACGATGTATGTTATTATTTAGTTCTATTCAATAGAAAGCCAGACTATTAAGACTGTCAAGAATCTAGATTCCAGCGAATACTTTTGCAGCAGACAAACACTATCATATATAGATTTTGAATACAGAGACCGGTTTCTTAAAACTATTCCAACTACTTACCATGTTCTTGTAAGAGTAAAAGGGAAGAAAATATGCAAATTGTCTGCAAAAAGGCTGCGTTCCTACGAGAGACCTGGGTTAGCAGCAAAACCTACTTTGAATATCACATTCTAAGGTTGATTTTTAATTGTAGTTTCATGAGTTATGTTACCTTCTATAAGATTGAAAGCTTCGCCCATTGTTACAACTTCATTTGCTCCTACGTTCACTTTATTCTTTTTCGAATATTGATTCAAAGTGCCTCGTAAGTCGGTATGCGGGGAATTTTTACGATTTGCCACCAGAATATGAGCAAAAAGCATTATACTGTCAATTGTTTTGTTTAGAAGTATTATTTGTGGGCTCCAGTGGAATATATGGCTTTGGTTTTGTAAAGTGAACTACGCCGATTTGTTGTGGACTCCTCTCTGCTCTTAGTTTTATTGCTAAGGATGCAAAATGAGCTCTATCATTGTTTCTTTAAGGTCCTCTTCTTGCTCATAACAAGGAAAAGGTCTTTCGATACAAAAGTAGTCTGACATAATAAACTGAGAACCAGAATACTGATCTTTAACCGGTATCTAATCTGCTTTATTTTCTAAGAAAGGGTCTCCTTTATCCAGTACCTTCAATAGTATTTTTAACAAAAACAGAAGAGATGCGTCGGTGCTAGAATATTAATTTTGAGCCAACCTTTCACAATTCAGTATCTGACATCCAACTTTATTATTTACTCCGACGGTTGCACCACTTTTAGTATCTGCTATTTTGTGCACTGCTATAAAAAGAGGATAAGACCAAAGACCTGATGGATAGACTGTATGTAAGTCATAATGGCTAGAAATGAGGTGAGTGCTGAGCTGGCGACTGCCAGTGAAGAATGATTCAAGAAGACATGTTAAACCGACTCCAAATTAATCAAATATAATATCAAGAAAATGGTAAGTAGCAGAAGTAAAAAAAACTGATATTATTCTTACGTGACTTAGTTTAGAGGTATCGTGGAACCAAGTTACCGGGTTTCGGAGGCCAGGCCGTCACCTTATTATGTAAATAAAAAAACGAATTAAAAAATCAAAAATCCCGACTGCGAACCGAAGAACCGAAGCGAACTCAAAAGACGTAAATACGAAGAAAATCATGCTGTGCAGTTGGAGGATACTTAATCGCGAGCTGACTGACAAAAGCCAGACGCTTCTTTAGCAGTCACGATTTTTGATTTTTTGAGTTAACTTTTTTTATTGATAACTTTTTAGTTAACATTTTATTTTTATTTTCGTACATTTAAACATATATGTGTTATATATTTTTAAAATCACCTCTTGAAACCTTTTATTTTATTACCCATAGACCATAATCAAAATCCACCATTTTGCTATTTTCCAAATTTAATGTAACCACTGACAAGGTTAAGACGAATCGATTGATGTAAAAATCATCAAAATCGGCTAACGCGTTTGGTCTCTAGAACGCCATATAGGAACAAACATACATACATACATAACATAGACTGACAAACACATTACCCTCCTTCGGCAGTCGGGTAAATACGGATTCAGCTGCATCCGATTAGACTGGAAGCTGAACCCAATACCCCAGGTATGCTCATTTATTGAAAGGCCAGTGAATGATGATGATTTTGTGCATTGCTGCATGACGACTTATTGCATCTGGCCCTTCGATTACTAACAGCACTTAAGATTAATTTGCCAACAAAACTGCAACACTAACAAACTCCATCTGCAAATTGCGTGGGTCACCGTAATAAAGTTATCGGGGCAGTGATTCTGCGGGGGTCCAATTGTGGCCCATCGGATCGCGGCGGGGGCCCCGCGTTAATGGAGCCGCACCATTATGTTATTAGCTATAAACGCGTTATGACTATGTGCTTGAGTGGATTGTTTTTATATTGATATTTTGTGCGAGTTAATTTTTGTGGTAGATCGTGTAAGTGGTTTGAGGGCTTTATTTGAGTGGGCGGAGTTATGATGAGTTTTAAAATGGTACTGTTCGTAAATCAAATATTGAAGCATAGCTTGCACAGTTTAGCCTAGCTGAATATTGAATTTCTACTGAAAAATCGTTTCCTAATAAAAGTGTATTACCATCATATACCATCATATACCATCATATATATCATATACCATCATATCACGTACATATATATAAAGGGAACAGATAGCTAAAATGTTAATAGATAAGGAAATATTGAGCGCTATTCCTCTCTCCTAGACACTGACTGTATCTAGAATGTTGCTGTGCCCGACAGGGTCCATAATTGTTTCTGTAACTTATATTTACCACCTGTATGTACATTATGGATGCAATAAATTTAATTTGAATTTGAATTTGAATTATATACCTGGGTATTTTTCAAAATGTTAAGGCCCTTTAGGAGTTTTGATAAGCGAGCCTATAAATAATTTAAAAAAAAACAACTGTTACAAACTATTTAATTTCCTCTCATATCTGATCTTTATAAGCGTATGTATGTAACTATATATTTTAGAATTATGTATTTATATAAGTATACATATATCACTTACTCTATATGTACATGTTTTATTATCTTAGGTTAGTCGTTAATTTTTCTTCTCTTCCAGCACCTGAAGCCAAGTTGACAATCTACAATCGATAACGCTAGTAGAAATCGAATCAATGTATGGGAATGACACATCTGAACGTTAAGTCACGTGATCAGACCATACAAATAGAAGGCGTTAACGATTGTAGAAAGAGAATCGATACGAAACATTTGTATTTTGGCCGATCTCACAGACTATTTTGTCATTACATATCTATTTAATTTTTCCTTTTCGCGGATCTGCTGGTAGAAATTTCTTCAGAAATAAGCAGTAGGTATCTTTGTACCATTTTGTCTTGATTTGTTTTTCTGTATGTATTGTACATTAATTATAAAATAAAAAAATAAACAAACGATCAACGGTGAAGGAAAACATCGTGAGGAAACCGGCATGTCCTAGAACCAAAAATTCGAAGACATGTGACATCCACCAACCCGCACTGGGCCCGCGTGGTGGATTACGGCCCATTCCCTCTCACAGAGAGGAGGCCTATGTCCCAGCAGTGGGAACTTTAATAGGCTGATGATGTGATGTGTGATGTGATGTGAAATAAACAAACTATATGCGAAAGGCGGAGGAACGTGTGTTGTGGATTTGAATAGGCTGAATTGAGTGTGTTGAGTTGAAGCTAAGCTCGTTCTCAAGTGTGGTGATAACCCAATGTTTAGGCCCAATGGATAACCCAATGGGCGCACGGTTGGCGCAGTGGTTGAGCGATTGACTGCTGCGCTGCGTGTCGCGGGTTCGATTCCCGCACGGAACAAATATTTGTATGACCTACAGATAGTTGTTACGGCTCTGGGTGTTTGTGTATGTGACTTTATATGTTTGCAAACGCACCCACGATACAGGAAGAAATTCCTAGTTTGGGGCAAAGATTAAAATTAAAAAAAAAAAAAAAAACCCCTGATGACTGTCTCACGCCTAACGCCGCTGCCGATTGACATATCGAACACGAAGGACACTATCCAACAAATTATGACGTTTCCTCTACATATATCAATTAAACTGTTACTACCCCACAGTACAAAATTGCGTTAAACCCCGACACTTAGCTTCTAAACACTGTCGCAATCGATCAGTCGATTATATCCCGCCGATAACATCGATTTCTAGATTGCCATCGTTAGGGAAAACGTCGCGGGGAAATCTATCATTATAGTTTATATCCTTAATACTTCATATCTCGCAGTACAGGTAGCTGTGACTTGTCTTCTCTAATTGAATACAAGTTAGAAATCCTTTATTATGGTTATGATTTATCTGATTACTCTTACTTTGTCTCCACTGGCTTTTTGTGGGATACAAAAATTGCCTAGATACTCAGGGATACTGTAGCTGTTTGTGAGCTGATGAATGAGTTTTCTTATTCAAACCAGTGTTTCCAGAGATTACTCTTTACTAACATAAAAAAAACCTTTTTAATATTAAACTCTAATTTGTAATTTCGTAGATTGACATTATTTTGGGGCATTGTCACTTTTTTTTTTAAATTTTTTTTTTTATTTGAGATGGGTTTGCTCTTGACTCTAGTCTAGGTCAGAGGTGACAGAGACAGAGTCGACGATGGAGTGAGTTTACCCAGAAGAAGCCTGTTCACTCTAACTTTGAAGAGATTCGGGTTGAAGGCGTTCGGAAACACGGACGCAGGTAGTGAGTTCCATTCATTCGCTGTGCGCATTGTGTTGCATAAAAATAGTGTCGTATCCTGACTATCCTGAGTGATCGAAAGTTGATCGAAAATTGAAGTAGATCGAAAATGGAATTATTTCACGGCAAAAAATTACATTTGTTAAGAAACTAGCGTTACTTAGTTTCTACTCATTTATGTCAGACTTCATTTTTTCTATCGCAGTTATTTTATTGTTTATTTCATATATAACACAATAAATGTTTATGTTTTATGTGTATGAATATTTTTATATTTAAATATATTACGTTTATGTTCATAAAACATGTATTTACACCAATTTGTAAAATTAAATTGAGGAGTCATGTCACATCGATTCAATGAATACCTTATGATTGAGCCTTACCTACAACACTATGCTCCGCGCTAGCAACATTTTAAAAAATAAGGCCTTTAGCAGCTGTCAGTTTAGTCTACGAAATTAAAAAACCGGCCAAGAGCGAGTCGGACTCGCACACGAAGGGTTCCGTACCATTATCGCAAAACACTGCATAAAAATCACGTTTGTTGTATGGGAGCCCCCCTTAATTTATTTTATTTTAATTTATTAATTATTATTTTTTGAAGTAAATATACAACTAAATATTCTGTGAATATTTCAAGCGTCTACCTGTTGCCGTTATTAATATCGAGCAAAAAACGGCAAAAATATCACGTTTGTTGTATGGGAGCCCCCTTAAATATTTATTTTATACTGTTTTTAGTATTTGTTGTTATAGCGGCAACAGAAATACATCATCTGTGAAAATGTCAACTGTCTAGCTATCACGGTTCATGAGATACAGCCTGGAGACAGACGGACAGACAGACAGACAGACAGACAGACAGACGGATCGCGAAGTCTTAGTAATAGGGTCCCGTTTTTACCCTTTGGGTACGGAACCCTAAAAATCACAGTATAGTGTATATTTGACACTCGTACTTCGTAAAACTTAATAATACTAAAGTTGATAAAGTTAAAGAATATGACGTCTGTAATAATGAAAATGGAAGTATAAAACTTTTATACAAAAAGGTTCTTAGAAAAGGGCAAATTGGAAAAGTACATACATATAAACTTATTAGAACAGGACAACGTCTGCTCTGCTATTATAGAATTACTTACGAAACATTTAAGTATCTGTCCCCTCCAATAAACATATAGTTTTCTTTTTGGAATCGCTCACACTAAAATATATGCGCCATAGCGTGGAGCAGTGGTGGCCCAGTGGTATCGGCCGCGACTTACAAGTTGTAGGTCGTGGGTTCGAACCCAGGCAGGCGCTTTACTTTGTGTAAAATTATTTCATCACCACTGCTCTCAAAAACGGTGAAGGAAAACATCGTGAGGAAACCGGCCTGTCCTAGAACCAAAAATTCGAAGACATGTGACATCCACCAACCCGCACTGGGCCCGCGTGGTGGATTAGGGCCCATCCCCTCTCACAGAGAGGATGCCTGTGTCCCAGCAGTGGGAACATTAATAGGCTGATGATGTGTGCGTGATATGTGGTTATCAATAACTACTTATCAGAAAGTTGATAATTCAGTCACTCAGGGCAACCATTAAAAATACACCTTCGGCTGCTTCTTGTCAAGCTCAGCCAACAATTATCTGTGTTAATTGCACCATTAAAATTATAATTAGGAACCTATTGAGCAATTTATTGACGTCCAGCACCCATTGTATAGTAGCAATGACATTTACGTCTTCAATTTCCTCTCTGACAGACAAACAGTCAGACAGTTGCCAAATAGGCAAATATCTACAATACTTAACACTAAAATTGCAAACGATACCTCTGGACGGGCCTGTACGACCGAACAATATTTTATTAACCCCTCAATGGAGTCATAATAACTGTTTAATAGACACCGATTTATCTCGAGAAGAAAACCAAAATAACTTGCATTATAATTCTTAATAATCAAGCTATTTTCAACCTTATTGCACAGAATTAAGGGTTGGGTTAAGGAAGGGCAAGTTTCGATGAAAATGGCATGTCGATATAAGAGTCATATCATCGTCATATTTGAATCGCGTGCCATGATTCGGCAGAATCGATCAAAGCAACGCCGGACCACCAGAGACTTCGCGTTCTTTTAGAGATTATTAAAGGTTATCGATAGATTTGTCGACTAGTTGAAAGGTTATTGAGTAAGTAAAAAAATATGGTCATAAATTATCGTTAAAAGATATTAGATTCCGTTAATGGTTTTGTTTGTTTTGTATTTCTGTGTCGAATCGTGATGTAATTGTTTTATCTTTTAGTACCGTTGCGTTGTAAATATTATGATTATGTTCTGCTAATTGGTAATTAAAACTGACTTATTCATATTTGTAACGAAAATTAACAAAATTTTTTTTAGAACATGCTCAACATTTATAACATTAATTTCTCCTTGACCAATCTAAACCTCGATATCGACATTAGTCCATCCCTATGATACTAAAAAGCGTTTTCAAGAGGCACAATCAACACACATTGAATATTTCTTTGTATCGCCGAGTGATTTATTGATTGCGTCTCTGTCAACACCGGCTGGCATTTTACACCAAGCTGAATACTTCATTTGATCCGGATTTTTATCGATAATAAAACCTGATCATGATTCACATCACTCGTTAAGTGTATTTAGTAACAAATGATTTGATCGTGTTCGTCGAGTACTTTCAAATTTTATTCAATACTTTCGTTCTTTCTATTTGTGGTATGAATTTGCGCTTATTTTCAATTTATCATTTGTGATGGGAGGTCTATGGGTGGCTATTAATATTCATTTAGTCATGGTGTGGTCATCAAGACTCAAATTCAGGCAAAGTTCAGTCAAAATGGTGACTCATTTGAACCGAGGCAACTATGATGAGTCTTTTTTATCTTGATTGTCAATATATCGCAAAGATCTTATAGGTTTCAGTAATATCCTATTGGTCTAATATTAAATTTAATTTCAAGATACATTCCATATCCACTGGTCCGTTTCAGCGATATAAGAATGCATTAGAAATCATTCTATATATATTAACATTATTAACATCATCATCACATCATCAGCCTATTAATGTTCCCACTGCTGGGACACAGGCCTCCTCTCTTTGAGAGGGAATGGGCCGTAATCCACCACGCGGCCCCTGTGCGGGTTGGTGGATGTCACATGTCTTCGATCTTTTGGTTCTAGGACATGCCGGTTTCCTCACGATGTTTTCCTTCACCGTTTTGAGAGCAGTGGTGATGAAATAATTTACACAAAGTAAAGCGCCTGCCTGGGCTCGAACCAATGACCTATAACTTGTAAATCGCGGCTGATACCACTGGGCCACCACTGCTCCCTGCACATTATTAACATTTGGGCATTATAAGAATGCCTATTCTTAAAATGCCTAAGTGTTAAATGTGATTTGTTATGGTGTACAATAAAAAGTAATCTATCCATCGTTTTATGCATCCATGGCTTTTCTTTGATGACGGCTTGAAGATCTAACAAGACCCATCCGTAGAACGAGACCTAGAAAATAATACAAATTGTCTAATTACCTAACGACTATCCAACATTCCTATGTATTTATCAGACTCCATACATCCAAAATCTCATCCAAATGCACAAAAACACATGCACAATAGCTCAAATGAATTTTCTTCACATAACATAGTACTAAGCGACAGCCAGAAGAAAACCACCAACATACAATTATCACAATGGGTGGTCCCATATTACAGGAAAGAATGGAAAGAATCGCATTCCTATTTACAATGTATTAATTCTAGACTAGTGCTGCCACGCTATGTGGAAAATGTGAGACTGAAGTAAAAAACAATATGGCCGTTACGCTTGCGGGCTTTGAAATGGTTTGTATTTTTAACCGACTTCCCAAAAAGGAGGAGGTACTCGATTCGGATGTTTATATTTATATTTTTTTTATGTATGTTCGGATATCATCATTTCTGACGTGATCACGCAAGGAAATTCCGAGCATAGCCCTCTCCATTGCCCTTTGGGTGACTTTAAGCTTTCTGATAAGGCCCATTGTGAGCGACCACGTCACGTCGCAGGAGAACCAAAGTTACCGACATAGCCCGAAGAATTGCCAAACTTAAGTGGCAGTGGGCAGGGCACATTGGTCGCAGAACGGATGGCCGGTGGGGCCGAAAAGTTCTGGAATGGCGACCGCGAACCGGAAGACGATATGTTGGAAGGCCTCCCACTAGGTGGACCGATGACCTGGTTAAGGTTGCGGGAAGGCGCTGGATGCGAGACGCACGGGATCGGTCAATGTGGCGACGCCTGGGGGAGGCCTATGTCCAGCAGTGGACGTCTTTCGGCTGAAAAATGTAAATTTCGTTGCGGGATCCAAGACAGTTAAATTCATTCCCCGGGACTTCGTCGAGCTTTATTGCCTCGGCGCTTTTCTGATGGTCGCCACTGTTTATTCTGGCTTTCAGGAGTTGCAGTGTTTTGGGAACAGTGCGGTGGGATTGTATACCAAAATGAGTTTTAAGTTTTGTTAAATGTATAGCATTTATGATAAATCGTCGATATAAATAGTATGCAATTTAACGAAAGAGGACGTGACCTTTGGATAATGTCAAATGTGTTTCATTTCCTCAGTACATAGGAAATTGAACAGGGAACTGAACTTTATGCCAAAAAGAACACCTGACATTATATAAACTGAAACCTTATATCTTTTTAGGGTTCCGTGCCCAAAGGGTAAAAACGGGACCCTTTTACTAAGACTCCATGATCCGTCTGTCTGTCTGTCTGTCACCAGGCTGTATCTCATGAACCGTGATAGCTAGACAGTTGAAATTTTCGCAAATTATGTATATTTGTTGCCGCTATAACAACAAATACTAAAAACAGAATAAAATAAACATTTAAGTGGGGCTCCCATACAACAAACGTGATATTTATGTCGTTTTTTGCGATAGTGGTACGGAACCCTTCGTGCGCGAGTCCGACTCGCACTTGGCCTATGTTTCCTTCTGGTGAAGTTTTTCTAAGTACAAAAATACTTACATAAATTTACATACCTTTATCTTATTCTAATAAATTAAAACAAGTAGCTACATAGAAAACATTATCTTTGCAGACGTCAAAATTTAAATAACGCCGTTTCGAAATACTATAAATTATAGAAAAATAGTGTTTCGTGACTAATTATCACGCGGTATGTCTTCGAAGATAATATTAATTGCAGAGTCAGTAAAACTGTGGTTCTTAATTTATAAGTTCAAATGTAGAAAATGTTTGAAAATGTGAATTAGTTGAATATCAATTACGTATTTATCTTAGGAGATAGTAATGTATACTAAGTGGTAGCGAATTAGGTATCTAGTAAAAACAATTATATTATTGGTAATATTCATAGCTAAAGATGTACATAGATTGTTGTATTAATTAAAGTATATGTTATTTGATAACAACTCTATTTTAAGCTTTATGCAAAAAGCAGCTACTTACCCTTAAACTCAAAGCTAACGTCAGTAGATTCTTCTCTTTAAATGTGTGTTTTAGTCACAGATATAAATCTAACTAGATGAACCCGTGTCAACAAGATAAAAATACAAATTAAAAAAAAAAACATTTCTTGCTTTTCAAACTACATACCTAGTAGCAGGCATGCTTCAATCGACAATCTATCGAAACCCTCTAATAATGACACGATATCTTGCTAATAAATCCAGATTCAAACAGTAAAATGCGAATAACTTTTGAACAGCTACACCAATTTTATTCAAACATAGCTAAGAACACTCTCGTCAAAGTCACCTTTCAAACAAAAAAAAACTAAATCAAAATCGGTTCATTCGTTTAGGCGCTATGATGCCACAGACAGACACACCGATACACAGATTAATATATACACAGCAACACACGTCAAACTTTTAACACCCCTCTTCTTCCGTCTGGGGTTAAAAACGGAGTAAAAGTACGATCAATGATCGTACTTTAAGCTTTTCATTTAGCAGTATCGGCAACGGAAAGCCACCGAAATCTAGAAAAATGCCTAATTATGCCATATTGAGTAATAAAAACTATATAGAAAAAGTTGGCCGAGGCATTGGAAATGTTTTCTTTATTTATTTTTTCTTTAATTGGTAAGTAAATTTGTTTTTAAATTGTGTGTGACAAAGTGGCACGCTTGGTTTACATACAGATGGAGGGACTTGCGTTATCTAGTTAGATTTATATCTGCGGTTTTAGTATTTGAGGAACGCCTCATCATCATCTTTTCAGGCTAGAATGATCCACTGTTGGACATAGACCTCCATTCCTGCTATTTTTACGGGCACGTGAAAAATGTGGTAGAAGTGTGTATTTTTTGGAAATTACTAGTCTCTGGCTTTTAGCATTCTAGAGAAGATCAATCCATACCTTCAATCACTATGACAATGAGGTTTGCTGTTAGAGAACCCAATTATGGGTTAAGCTCGCCTTTGAAAATAAGCTGTAGTTGTATGTTTTGTGTGCAATAAAGAATATGAATATGACCATTGAAATATATATTACTTGCGTAAGGACCAGGCCAACCGCGCGACTAAATGGCACCAGCGCGCTGGTCCTAAAATTGCAGTTTAGGACCAACGCGACTCAGTTGACAGTGGTCCGTGTGCGTGTCTCTGACTAGTATATAGTTATCTGTGGCGGGAGTGAGCGAGTGTTTACTTGTCATAAGAAGGTTTCTATAAAATGTTCAGATGGGCGTATCCATCCTTTCGAAATCATTGAATATGACATTGCGTATTGTGCTGGTGATGATCAGGACTATTCCTATCTCTACCTTTATCACCAGCACCCTATCACCACTTACGTATTTAACGGTGGATCCCACGTTCATACATAGATAATTGCCACAGCGTACACCTCAACGTAATTGTTTCGCTCTTTTTATCAGAATTCATTACGCGTGTCATCACTTTGTTAGCGGCCAGTGATGGCTGCCAGACTACAATGTAAACCTGAGTTATTATGTGTTTTGTAGACAACCTGGAAAAACCAATAATTAATTCTTTGATTGAGGAAAAGATGGTGGGACGCCTTGGATGACTTCCTCAAGAATAGGGATGCTTCCTAGGTAGAAAAATTATAATTCTGTTTAGTCCGTCAGTGAGATTACCCGTATTTTTTGCTTTATCAAATAAATGAAACGTGACAAATATAAAGCGCATCAAAGTTCAGGAGTGGGGGCTTGTGACGTCACTTTGTCTGTATAAAGTGTCGCACACCGTGACGTCACACGATATTTCAATTATATATCGTCGTATTTTTTTGTATACGTGGCAAAAGAAAAAATACGTGTCCAATATTTTTAGGTTATGTAACTGACGGACAAAATATATATTTTTGTCAACTACCTTATTGGTGAGTTTAAGTACAGCACCGAGAGTAATGGAAAAATGGGAAGACGCCTTTGCCCAGGCGTGGGGCAATAAAGACAAACAAAAAAAAATAGTTAAGTGGATTAAAAACAGCGAAACCCAAAAAAGAACTCAAATGCGTACGACATATATATCCTGAGCAGTCAGTTTCACTTGTAACCGTGCACTTTGATCGTGCAGATAATTGCAAAACACATTTGGTGGCTTATGATCTACAAGGGCCTCTAGGATAGGATAGTTGGACCTCTTTTGCGCACTTAGATTCGCATTTGGTCCGTTGTGCGTGCAGGCCAGGAGGCCTCTCACAGAGTCCTCTCTGAATAGACTCTCGGAGTTTTCGAGTCCTCTCGGAATGGGCCGTAATCCACCACGCGGGCTCAGTGCATGTTCGTGGTTGTCACATGTCTTCCAATTTTTGGTTCTAAGATATGCCAGTTTCCTCACGATGTTTTAAATGAGGGCCTCTAGAAAAATTGACATTCGGTTAGTGATGACGATTATAGTCAATCTTTCTGCCTTGGCAGATTGGTTGCCTTTGTCTAATTCTGTTGGGGTTGGTTTCCAATCTATCCGGATGCGGCTGTATACATGGACTGACTGTCTATTTGACCTCCCTGACCCAGTTAATTAGTAACACGACATGATACCCCTGGGTGGGACTGGTTAACCGACTTTCAAAGATCTATGAATAACAGCCGGAACAAACGGCTTAACATGCTTTCCGACGCAAGATGCATTGAGGAGTTTTTATATGTGATTATTATTATGTCGGTATTACATGGTGGACATCCCACCCATGCCACATCATCGCTTTCCATCAGGTGAGAAAGTGGTCAAGCGCGAGCTTTTTTCAAATAAAAAAATCGTTTATTTATGACCAAACACTTTTGCACGTTTAACGGGTAAACTATATCCTGGATTAGGATAAAGAAATACTTTATATTCCAGGATTATGTTCCGTTGGGATAACTTCCTCGCATGCAAAGCCGCTAGCAGTATCTAGTAAGCTTATAAATCAGACATGTAGGTACTAACCTAATTATTAATAATCTAAGAGAAGCTAATCGATATAGATATAAAGATAAACGAATAAGAACGAGCCATCAAACCAAACAAATGACAAACGTGAGAACCACCCATCAAACTGCAATTTCCTAAAACCACTCCAATACTCTTTGTAATTCATAACGTATATAGAACAAAAAAACATAATTTTATGTGCGAACAGCCATAATGGCACCATTGTCGTTAGGTGTGAAAGAAACCATCTTTGAGTCAGCTGATTAACGCTGGAATTATAACGCGATTAATCTAAAGGCCGAGTTGTAGCCATAATGATGATAAATGCTAGGAGTTTATTTATCATAATTACGTCATTTCTTACAAGTCAAAAGTTATATGAAGATATATTATACACACCTTATTTTATGGAAGTCGTGGAGTATATTTGACCATTTAAACAACTTAAACAAACACTTTTTAGGGTTCCGTACACAAAGGGTAAAAACGGAACCCCATTACTAAGACTCCACGGTCCGTCTGTCTGTCTGTCACCAGGCTGTATCTCATGAACCGTGATATCTAGGCAGTTGAAATTCTCACAGATGATGTATTTCTGTTAACGTGATTTGTATGCCATTTTTTTGCGATAATGGTACGGAACCCTTCGTGCGCGAGTTGGACTCGCACTTGGCCGGTTTTTTTCTTATTTGGGGATCAAAACTAAAAATCATGCTTGGAAGTTGTGCTTCCGACTTCTAACCGAATGAGGGTGACCATTCGCTGCCGACAAACTGTCACGCAGTTTAGCATTTCTTCGGGCTATGTCGGTAACCCTGGTTCTCTTGCGGATCTTTACGTTTCTGATTCGATCGCGCAAGGAAACTCCGAGCATAGCCCTCTCCATTGCCCTTTTGCGTGACTGTAAACTTTTTGATGAGGCCCATTGTAAGCGACCACGTCTCAAAGATACCATAAGTACATATCTGAAAAACAAATGAATTGCTCAAATTTAACTTAAACAGCGCATGTGTCCTGAAAATATCTGAAAAACGAGCAAGCATGTCCGTACAAATGAGTTTGTCTGAACAGTGTTAGTAGTTGCCCAGAATTTTTTTTGTTCAAAAACTCCACTATAAACTTCTTGACACATAATCTCGTAAATCTCTCCAAAAATTTAATAATTAAAATAGATTTTTAATTGCCCAATCAAGGCCCGGGTGCGTTCATAAATCATGTGAATCTTAATAGTTAATTACTCGCTCGTTTCATAGAGGTTTGAACAGAGACATAACGTTGTTTATGAATGCGCCTTCATTAGCCGACACTTCTGCTGGCCCCGGTACCGCTTTATTACGGTTTGATGGTTATTATAATTTTATTATTTGCGACTGGAATTGTGTTATTTTTAGTTCGTCGATTTATGTGAATGATCATTGGTGTCTTATATGGTGCTAGGTTTATTCGTGGTTCATTTATTTTAATTAGCGATGTTTGTTTGAGATTAAGGTCATAGTAAAAATAAACAAACAGTATGGAATCTACCTACAAACGCTCGAAACGGCTCACTCACACAAACATACGCACCGACGAGACCACTTTTGCAGTACTGTCAGTACTTAGTAGTGCGAGCCGCTTAGGGGTCTCGTCGATGCGCATGTGTGTGTGAGTGTGCCGTTTCGAGCGTTTGTAAGTAATTTCCGTACTGTTTTTATACTTAGATTATAATATTTTAATATTAATTACACCTCACCTCATTAAAACTATTATTTGTCACGATTCCTTTTCGGGTTATGATTTGGAGAGGTTCAACACAATCGTCATCATTACTATCAGCGCCTTACGAGTCCAATATAATAACGGATTCAGGATGTTGACGGGGCTGCCCCGTTTTTGCAGTGCATCAGATATGCTCTCGGTATCTCGCGTTGATGATTTCCAAGCCATCGTCAGGCAGATATCTGCCTCTTTGCTCTGCAGAGTGCGGGCTAGCTCCAACTCCATCCTGAAAACCATAACGGCAGGCTTATTACGTATCTTTTGCAAGAGCAAAACGATAGCGATCAAACGTTTTATGTCATAAAAGTCGGCATTACCTGCAGTGTAGTGATGGTACGTCCTACACAATCGTTTGCTAATCGTTCGCTGTTTGTCAAATGCAATTGTTTAAAAAAAAAACCGCCAGCAATTCTGTATGGAAGAGCAGTTATTGCGCAAAAATCTCTATCGTTTTGCTCTTGCAAAAGATACGTAATAAGCCTACGGGAAGATACGGCACTCTGTTATTATGGAATGTTGTTCTGAAATGCATTCAGAACAACTACCTCGTTACTAAATAACATTTTTTAGATATAAATGATAACTGTACTAAAATAGGTACAAGTTTTCTCGTTTACTAACCCATACGGATGTTACTTGTCTGATATTCTTTTTTAATTACATCTAAGTGACGTCTACTGCTGAACATAGACCTCCCTCAAGCGTTGCTGGACAATGACCGGTCATGTACTTCTCGTAACCAGTGGTCTCCCGTGGTTCTTACCTGACCCGTTGGCCTTTGGAGGGCCTCCCATACGGTAGACCGATGTCCACCTCTTGAGAGGCCTTCCAGCGCTGCATCTTCCGGTACGTGGTTGCCAGTCCTGAACCTTTCAACCCAACGGCCATTTGTCAACTTTACCAGAACAAACACTCAGATACTCCAGTACCTACAGAATATACAACATACTTAATATTATCATCATCTTCCTGCCCTTATCCCATGTTACTTGGGGTCTGCGCAACACGTTTGCTTCTTCCATACCGTCCTGTCCTCCGTCACGTTATTACTGATTCCCTTTTCTTTCATATCACTCCTCACACAGTCCATTCATCTTTTCTTTGGCCTTCCTCTCCCTCTCCATCCATCCACATTTATATTCATAACTCTTTTAGTAACATGCGTTTCATCCTTCCTCATCACATGACCATACCAGGACAAACGGTTTCCTTACATAACATACTTAATATTATATGAACCAAAACTAAATTTTCAAATATGGACGATGTATCACTTATATTTACAAAATTGATTAATCAAACTCCAATATAATTTCACTAAATGAAATTCCATTTTCCAATTAAACTTATAGCTAATTTGCAGCACATTTGGGCAGCATGACACTTGGCATTGATTGGCGCTTTGTGCCATTTCGTGCCACATTGTGCCACATTGCCACCCGAGTGCCTGTCACTCAAACAAACATGGGTTTAACTTGTAAACAATGCGCATCACTGCTTTTGTCATTGGGGTTTGGAATGAAAGTGAGGTAAGTGTGATATTTTAGTTTCTGAGCTTTGCTAAATTTGGTTTTTGATATGTTTATGTGGATGTTTTTTTTTACAAGTAAATACTTAAGTACCGTGTGTACTTTTTGGGTTAGGTTTTATAACAAAATTAAAATCATAATAACACATAGCTAAAATTAGCATCAAGTCTGAACTTTTTCAGCTTATCTTGGGATGTGGTTTTTAGATAAATAAGAAAATTTGAAATAAAACAAGAAAAAATATTGAAAATATGTCAATTGAATAAATTTTTAAGTATTTTACATTTGTCTTACTGCACATCACATCCAAATCCTTAACTAAATTACTCTCCATCCAGAATATAATTTTAAATTTGACATAAGCACGCCTATTAAATTCCATAATTATTAACAGGCAACCATAAACAATGATACGCAATCCTTCATGGACGCTTACAATTGTGACGTGACGTGCTCTTTAACCACGATATCCCAACGTTTTAAAATTCATAAATGAATCGAATTATGTATCAGTAAATAAAGCATTCAATATTTTTAGTTTATTATCATAAATCATAAAAAAAGTATTTTAGTACTTTTTTTTCATATTGAAAAAAGTAATATTGGATAAGTAAATAATATATATTTAGATAGATAAAAGTCATACAAACTGTAATAGTTCATTTTAGTACATAAAACTTAGTCATTATACGCCTGTCTATAAAAAAATACATAATATTTAGCAAGAATAAAATACGTATGTGTTAAATCTATTAAAATTTATTTGAAAATAAAGTTGATTGTTGTCATAAATGGAATCGGTGGCACTTGAGAACATCACTTAATAATAAGTTTTTGAGCTGTCAAATGTAAAACAGGCTGGAAGGAATATAATTCCAAATAAATATTTTTCCAAAAAATCAATTTTCTCACTTATCCCACTTTCAAACCCAACTACTACCGCCTACAGACTCTAGAATTATCCAATAAAATTGGATTTTGTGCGGTACGATGCACTCGAAACGGACAATAACAAGTCAATCTTTTTCGCATTATTTCCTATTGACAATAGCCAGGCTTAGTGGCAGTGACGGACAAATTTTAATCTCAAAATGATGGATTTATTACAAAAAACTTTTTATTCTTTTTTTGTTTCTTAAATCTGAAAGCAGGTGTTGTTTGGCCAGGATTACAAGTATACACTTGTCAAAGGTTTTTTGATTGATTGTGGGATTTTGTTCGATCGTATTGAGTTTTGTAATTGCGAATCTAAACAGAGCTGACATGATATTGTAAGAAAACAGAGGAATTTAAAGATGTGTGTATCTGTTTTTGGGTGGGTGTGTTACTAAATTGTATTGATGCTTTTATATGAGTGAACTACCACAAAAATAAACTCAATTTAATTTGACTAAAATCTCTTTTTTTATGAATTTCTAACATTCAATTTAAACTCACGACATTTAATCATAAAATAATACAAAATGCAAATAGAAATACGTTAACTCAGGTTATAAATAAGTAAGGCGGTGGTTACCTATGTATTGTTCCGATATCACAAAATTGGTGCAATGTTTTTCAAGCCTATTAAGCTAGCTACGGGGCCAAGAAGCTCATCGGCAATGAGGCACTGGTTGAGTCAAAGCTCCAGAGCCTTGAACATCGTCACCGAGTTGCCAACTTGTCGGTTTATTATCGGTTGCATTTCGGGGTGTGTGCGATGGAATTGCATGATCTAATTCCACCTAGCCCATCATCGGTCTACAAGACGTACGGCGATGCGCCATCAGTACATGGTGGCCATCCCACCATACGCACTAAACGTTTTGGAAATACTTTCATTGTGCGTACAGCTAAGGAGTGGAATTCCTGCCGGAGTCCGTCTTTCCCGATAGCTATAACCTCGGGGTCTTTAAGTCAAGAGTGAATAGGTTACTTTTGGCCAAGCATGCTACACTGTTGACCACATCATTACTTACCGTCAGGTGATATAGTAGTCAAGCGCGAGCCTATCTACAATAAAAAAAAATCTACAATGCCTACAATTATAAGCAATTGAAATATTTTTTCAAACCACATCCTTCAATTTCCTCTCTTCCCAGAACAACAAACACACCACAAGCCCACATACATCGCACTCCAACCCAAACAGCATTATTTAACAAAAACAAATTATTTCGACCCATTCATACACAAAACGTCAATTACTATGAATGCATTCACTCCCGCTGATTTTCTTTTAAATCGTTCAACAAAAGATTTAAAAGTGACTTATGCCTATTTGCTAAAGGTGTTGTAATCCCTTTAAGTTTATCATCGGCTTAAGGGTTTTTTTTCGAAGGTTTGAAGATGTAAGTACTTAAGTGTTGAAGATAAAATGAGGTTAGATTTTTTAGTGTTTCACGGGTTTTGCCATTCTGTGGAAGTTTTAGATAAAAGTTTTATCTTTACGTGCGTCGTTAGGATTACATTGTTTGTGTATTTCGTGGTACCAAAAACAAACATCATTGTGAACAAGATCTGTTGAAGAATTAGGTCGATGGTATAATATCCCCAACCAAAACCTCTATGGGAAGACTCTCGACTACCCCAGAAGTGTTACGGTTATTAGCTCGAAATCTAAGGTTGACTGCCAGGTATTTCTTCCTTTTTAGGGTTCTGTACCCAAAGGGTAGAAATGGGACCCTTTACTAAGACTCCACGATTCGTCTGCCTGTCTGTCTGCCCCATCTGTCACCAGGCTATATCTCATGAACCGTGATAGCTAGACAGTTGAAATTTTCACTGATGATATACCAGATATTTTTGCCGCTATAACAACAAATACTAAAAACAGAATAAAATAAATATTTAAGTGGGCTCCCATACAAAAACGTGATTTTGTGCCGTTTTTTTGCGATAGTGGTACGGAACCCTTCGCGCGCGAGTCTGACTCGCACTTGGCCAGTTTTTGCCCTCCATCTAGGCTAAAAAGCTATGAATTTTTCATGACAGCTGGCTTCTCAAGTTCCTTACAAAGTATCATGGAAATTAATAATACAATGTGAAAATAATAGTTATGATTATGCAAATATGTGTTAACTATGTTGAAACACTCGCGTTCATATAATTATGTAAAAAGTAGACACCGTGAAGGAACTCGTGGCCCCCTAAGGACTCTGACCAGACTTATTGGTCGACAGAAAAATTACATCTGTTCCTACAGAAGTCGCCATGTAATGACCACGACCGCCCTGACAAGAGTTTCACGACACATAAGGGTAGAAGATCTATTTATGTCAAAACCTCATTTACTGAATAATACAAAAAAAAAATACGCAAGTTTTTTAAAGACTCATATGTAGTACTTGCAAACAGAGAATAGTAGTTTATGAAACTGTTGCATAATAAGAGGTATTAAAACATGAGCGTGTGTTTAAAAACCGAACCGGAGGCGAGGTTTTTAATAGTATTCACACGAATGTTTTAATGCCTAGTTATATGCAGTTTCATAAACTACTTTATCTACACTCATTCATTGGGATTGAACCTACTAAATACCTTTTTTGCATTTTCCATGCCATAAAGTCGTGATAGCATTTATTAAATAATTTTCTCGACTTTGCTGGCTAGATTATGAGCAATTTTCCGCATCTAAAATATCTGGCGAAGTAAAATTTTCTTCACATTCACTGATATCAGACATTTTTAAGCAAGAATTTAAAAAAAAACTCTTGAAATTCAATACAGCAAAACTTGCAAAATATGAATGGCGCCAAAACCCAGCACATCCCCGCATTAACCGCGCATGCGCTAAGGTTTAGCACGCACTGCGATTTTTATACGCGCGATCTTTTTTCGCCTTTTCTGCTACCTATGGAATTGTATGAAGCTGCTCGCATTGCAGTAAAAAAATCGTGCAGAAATAATACCGCAAGAAATCCGTGTTTTGCCACAGAATCAACCGCACCGCGACGCTAATTTAATTCGCGCGAATATTTTGAGCCCTATGAACAGGTAGAAAGAAGGAGGAGAGACAAAATTCGCGTGAATAAAAATCGCAGTGCGTGCTAAGCCTAAAGCGGGCACTGTCATAGACAAGTAAAAATTGGAATCAAATCTTTTTAAATAGGTATTATAAAAATGGCATTACAAAAAAATGATTGATGAAAACTCCTTAGTGATTAACTTCTTGGATTTGTCCTGTATCGTAATAGAAAAAAATTGTATTATAGCATTATTTTGTTAGAGAAAAAGTGTTATAATAAGATTCTATTTTTAAATTTCGGTATTGTGTTTATAAAGTACTAGCTGTTGCCCGCGGCTTCGCTCCCGTGGACCACCCCACAGGACCCGTTTTCGGGATTAAAAAATAGCCTATGTTACTCAGGAATAACGTAGCTTTCTATTAGTGAAATAATTTTTTAAATCGGTCCAGTACTTTCGGAGCCTATTCGGTACAAACAAACAAATAAACAAACAAACAAAAAAATGTTTCCTCTTTATAATATTACTAGCTATTCCCCGCGGCTTCGCCCCCGTGGGCCACCCCACAGGACCCGTTTCCGGGATAAAAAAAATAGCCTATGTTACTCAGGAATAACGTAGCTTTCTATTGGTGAAAGAATTTTTTTAATCGGTCCAGTAGTTTCGGAGCCTATTCGGTACAAACAAACAAACAAAAAAATCTTTCCTCTTTATAATATTAGTATAGATTATTAGTATAGATTATAGTATAGATGTCAATATAAACTCGTTTTGAAGTTTATAATTCGAGTATCACGATATGAGATTAGATAAAAGGCTGTTAAATAACACCAAATAGTTTTACCTTCTATCATGGCAAATCAAAAATATTTTCTAAATAATTATGTTTATTTTTATTGTGAATTTAAAAAAAAAAATCGTTGCTCCACACTACGATTTTTATACAGTATCGTGGGTAAGTTAACAAACATTCAAACTCATATACACAAGACACCCAAATCCGGAACAACTATCTGTAGGCCACACAATTAATATTTGTGCCCTGCGAGAATCGAACCCGCGACACGCAGCGCAGGAGCGTGAAATGAAATAAGTTTCCCAATAAAAAAACTTTTTTAAAAACAATATTTATAGCTAACCATGCATTGTCATCCAAACCAAACGTGTATCCAAAGTTTCATCTTAATCTGTAGTGGATAACTGCTTTAAATTTTTGACCATTTGATCCAAACACACTTACATACATACATACACTGCAAGTTAATAAAAAGCTTGTAAAAATCATGTCGCTCAACCACTACGCCAACCGTGTCGTCTAAAATATCGTCTAAATAATTATATTTTTGCTATGTGGCTCATTTACTCCAAGACTCCAGTGTACGCACTTTAAGTGCTTAAGTACAATAACCCCATATAAATAAATAATGTGGTTCAAATTACGTGTTATTGTTGCTATATCGATAGCAAAGCAAGAGTAGCCATTTTACTGCAACTGATTAACTAACAGTCGATAAGAATTCCCACTTATTCCGCTCTAGAAAAAAGCGCGTAAAATGGCCACCATTACTGCCAATTACCACTCAATAACCCTACACATAATACGCACTACAGAACTTCTATTTATTCATCTTAATTAATCGACACATGCATAATCTTGAATCGAGTCCTACCATAGAGCAAGGAACGCCGCCTAGAGGCGCAAATCAATCGGACTCGCCTTTTTACAAGCTTTTTATTAACTTGCAATGTATGTATGTAAATGTGTTCGGGTCAAATCTTGCAACTAAATTTTAAAGCAGTTATCCTAAACCGATTTAGATGAAATTTTGCATACACTTTTGGTTTGGATGGCAATACACATTAAGCTAAAAAGTTTGTTTAAAATAAAAAATAAAATTGAAAACTTATACTATGTTGGGATCGACTTTCAGTAATGCAGCTGAGTAAAGACCAGTATATTACATGTAGAATATTAATATTTACTATGCGACTACATAACTGACCTCCAGGTCCCAGTTACACGATACCAAGTGGCAAGACTAATATTAGATTCTCTTCTTTTTGGTTTTTTATTACTCAGAACGACTGTAAAAGATCTTCAAATGACGGCCAGGACCAAACCAACTGCATAACATGCCAACGCTTTGAGGAGTCTCAGTATGAAATGGAACACCCATCCACGGAACGATCTGCGCAAAAGTAGCTTACCCTCCTCGACCCGAGCGGCTGTTATTAAGCCAAGAAACGCCATTTCTAAAAATATTCGTAACCGGGCATTTTTTACTGTCATAACTAGGGACCGGATTAAATAAAAAGCTCGAAATATGCATGAAAATCGCGTAAAATATGCATGAAATTTGCCAAAATATGCAACATCAAATAATTAAAACATTGTTATTATTAGTTGTTTTATTTTAAAAAACCACATACAATCTGTGCATTTTATTTGATTTTATTATTTAATTCATAAACCCATTTTATAAATAAAAAATGAAAAGTAGGTATCTAAAGATTTGCTACTAAGTATTGTAAACATAAACGACAGGGACTGTTCCAAATGTTCGGTAGTAAGATTGTGTCTTCGATCACTCAAACATTATTAAAAGAAGAAAATAATGGTTGACTCTACGTCGATATTTGTACGAAAATATGCATCATCACTAGTTTTTTGTTAAAATTTGTAATAACCGGTAAAAAGGGGCCAAATAAGCAAATGCATATGCAAACATACAAATGCATATAATCCGGTCTCTAGTCATAACCGTAGTCAAAATGGGCAATCCTTCCTATGGCCTTCAAGTTCTAAGAGTTAACGATGACACTTACTGACATGCTTACCGTCTCTACCAATGACCGCTGAGGTGCATCTGTGCTCTGTGGGTCCTAGAATTCCGTTTCTCCGAGCGAACCTATCATGTAACTGTGTTGCATGCAATGCATAACTCTGTGTGTGTAAGTGTGTGTGTACTAAGTAGAGTTTATGTGTGTGTATATAGGAGGGTGTATGTGTGTGCAGTTGATTGAATTTAGTAACGCAATCACTTTTATTGCAAGCAATTACTATTGAATGTATAATGTTAGCGCTAAGTTGCCATTTCAAGACGGTTAAGCGTGAGTTTGATAACTTGGGATGCGAATGGATTGAGTTGTTATTACAAATATGAGGTGTTTAAGTAAAGATAAGCGTAGTCGCTTCAGTGGAACGGAACGTTCTTAGGCACGAGTATAATATGTTTGAGAGCGAAACTTTTACGTAAATACCGTGAAATATATTGGATGTCAAACGGGCAGATTGATTGGTAAATGTGCGCTTCCTAGCAGCATAAAGCTGGCCTGGTTTCCTAGCAGCATAAAGCTAATATAGATATAATAATTATACTCGTGGCTAAATAATAACAGCCGCACGGGTCGATCTTCAAGGTTAAGCAACGCTTGACGAGGTTGGTCCGTGGATCCTTTTCAACATACCGAGTTTCCTCCGTGCCTCGGAAAGCACGTTAAGCCGTTGGTCCCGGCTGTCATTTGAAGATGTTTGACAATCGTTACGGGAAGTCAGAAGCTTGAGATCTGACACACGTCTAGCCAAGGGGTACCGTGTTACCCAGTTACTGGGTTGTGGAGGTCAGATAGGCAGTCACTCGATGTAAAACACTGATAGTCAGCTGAATCCGGTTAGATCGGAAGCCGACCCCTATGTAGTTGGGAAAAGGCAAGGCAGATTGATAGAATTATCCCAAGACCAGGTCATGTCGTCACTGCTGCTGACGTCTTGAATAACTGCTCCTCATCATTTTCTTTCTGCTCTTGTCACCATGTTATTTGGGGTCAGCTCAATACGTTTTCTTCTTCCATTCTCTGAAGAGACTGCACTGCAATTCGTTGGGACAGAGAGATTCTTCTTCCATAGCTCCGTCTATCTCACACAACGGAATCATGATGGCTTTGACACGTCATAGTAGGGGGGCAGGATGGCTCGCTCGTTAGTCTCATTAAATCCTGGAGGATCCACTTATTTGGTCACGAAGGGCAGGAATAACTAAATGCTATTATAATGTAAATGAATACTTAAATGACAAATTTTAAATTAAACTAATTGCAATCTAATAAATAAATAAATACCTAGTCATATAAAAGCCCTCTTCCTCTCTCCTACTTTTGCAGTGCCCGACAGGGTCCACAATGGTCTAAATTTGTAACCTACCATCTAAGTTCACATGTGGAAGCAATAAATGTATTGAGTATTGAGAGCAGATGGCTTAAATCACCAGGTATACTTTCTTACGGGGCTCCACGCTCATACTCACCAAATTTACCAAAATTTTCTTCATACTATCACCAAACAATTAAAGAGTGGATCTGTTTCCTGATAGCTACAACCTGGGAGTATTTAAGTCAAGAGTGAATAGGTTGTAAAAAAATGGTAAAATGTGCTCTATCATCGACCACTATCATCGATTACCATCTGGTGAGCCAGTGGTAGGTCATGGATTCAAACCCAGGCAGGCGCTTTACTTTGTGTAATTTATTTCATCACCACTGCTCTCAAAACGGTGAAGGAAAACATCGTGAGGGAACCGGCATATCCTAGAAGCAAAAATTCGAAGACATGTGACATCCACCAATCGGCACGGGGCCGCGTGGTGGATTATGGCCCATTCCCTCTCACAGAGAGGAGGCCTGTGTCCCAGCAGTGGGAACATTAATAGGCTGATGATGTGATGAGAGTTAGCGGTCAAATCTTTTTGCTACAAAGCCGAATCCCCCGTTTTTCTCATCCTCCCATTTACCCCTAAAACCAGTCATTATATCTAATTTCAATTCGTGCATTAGCGATAATAGTTCGTTGAGTGATTTTTTCCTCGCGTACAAACAATTACAGTGGAGTCGTAATTGCAGATCAGTTCGCACCATTTACATCATTAAATACTTACGTACTCATTAACAGTTAGTTCGTTAATTAATATGGGTATTTAAATTGCAATCTTTCTTGATCGTTTTTCCTTAATTAAGACGCAGTTTTCTTTAGTGTTGAGAGTTTATGGAGGCTAACAATGTTAGGGTTTAAGGTGGCTTTTGATAAGTACTGTGTGGAATCGTTTTATTTTTATTAGTTTACTAGCTTCTGCCAGCGGCTTCGCCCGTGTGAAAGTCGAAAATTATCCCAAGGGAACATATTCCCGGGATAAAAAGTATCCTATGTGCTATTCCTAACTATAATAAGTGCTATTTAAGTGGTGTACGATAAGTATATAATAAATAAATATAATCTATTTCTGTGCTAAATTTCATCCAGATCCGTTCAGTAGTTTTTGCGTAAAAGAGTAACAAACATACATACATCCATCCTCAAAAACTTTCGCATTTATAATATTATATAATATTATAGTAGGATTCTCACACTGGAACGTCTTGCAGCAATTACACCAATGGAGCAATATACTTATAATAAACTCACTATAACACAGGTTTCCTCACAATGTTTTCCTTCACCGTTGTCAGCAATGTCGCAAGAGAACCAGGGTTACCGACATAGCCCGAAGAATTGCCAAACTTAAGTGGCAATGGACAGGGCACATTACTCGCAGAACGGATGGCCGATGGGGCAGATAGGTTCTGGAGTGGCGACCGTGAACCGGAAGACGTTGCGTTGGAAGTCCTCCCACCAGATGGACCGATGACCTGGTGAAGGTTGCGGGGATCCGATGGTTACGAGACGCACGAGACCGGTCAATGTGGCGACGCTTGGGGAAGGCCTATGTCCAGCAGTGGACATCTTTCGGCTGATATGATGATGTCTGCAATGTCCAAGATAAACTCAGAGAGTACATATGAATTGAAAAAGTCACATTGGTACTTGCTACTAGATCTTAGCCACAAGGCCACCACGGCATAAACACATGCCGAACAAATATAGGTCGATGATCGGTCTGTAAATCTGTATTCTGAACTATCTACCATATAAATAAGGTCGACAGTATTTTACACTCCACACTATCGCTAAAAGCTCGTTTTCAACCATTATACTTCCTTTCTGCTTCATTTAAGGCGCCGATTCCCTTGAGTAGCTGCTTTTAAAAATGAGAATCACGTCTAAATCGTAGTCGTAATTTTTTGGAAAAAAAAAATGTTGTATTAGACCATTTTCTTAATAATTTATTCTAAGCAAATTTTGAGTTTTATTCGTATATCATAGTGTAATTAATTTGTAAAGTTATGTCTAAAACGGACAAAAACACGACAATCGCACCAAAACCGCTTATTTTAATGAAATCAACACAATCCCAGTTTTTTTTTATACTGTTAGAATAATAAGGTAAGTACAAAAAAAAACTAAATTTTGGGTCGCGCGGATGTGAAACGAGTGTGCGTTTTGTCCCCTCAAGGTCGTTGGCGTTAGTAGAAGTCTTAAGCCGCGGCTAGCATAGGTCACTGGCCGTCCATCGCATTTTCAAAGGATCGATCCGCTTATTAAGGCGTTGCCGAAGAGCAGAGAGCCACCTAGCTCGTTAGTGACAATAGGAGATGCGCAAGTCCATTATCTTGATTCAACCATGTCCGGTGAGGCTTTGAAGTGCATTTCGAGCGCCTTTTGTCCCGCATTGGTAGGCTAGTGGGTGCTTTGCAGAGACTGCTGCCCAATAATGGAGGCAGAAATAGACTATCAGATGTCCGACGCTGCAGGACTAAAATCAACAGGCTGAAAAGAGCGGAGTGTATCTCCTACAGGCACATTCAGGTACTGATCGGGCACGGTTGCTTCGGTGAGTACCTGATTAAGATTGGTCACGGTAAATTGTCATCATTGTAAAGGCAACTTGGATTCTGCATAGCACACGCACGAGGAGTGCCTTCTTGGGCCTTTGAGCGGTGGGTCTTAGTCGCCAGCATCGGGGGAGATATGTCTCTGACAGTATTTGTGAGGAATATGCTGACAGAGACAGAAAACTACAGTGAAATAGCCAATGGTGAGAAGGCCAATCCCACTCGGAGAAGATGGCATCGTGGAGGCAACCACCTCTATATATATCGATATATATACGCCGAAACCCCGCCTGTATCATTTAAGGCAGGTGGAACTCCGGGATTTCGGGCGCTCAGAGTGGGGACTCTGTCCGTCCACCGAGTGACCTCTGGAAAGACAGTGGCACAGAGATCACGTGCTGCCGTGCACAGTGAGGCTCAAGGGAGACTCCTTTATAGTCTTCCCAAGGATGTGGTATTTTAAGAATTGCTGGTGGTGATCACCAGTTTGCTTTTAATGAGGCAAAAATGCTGATAGCAAAAAAATATGGGCATTCCCAGCAAATGATTGGAGAGCTTGCTAAAGTATTCCCCTCACTGGCCACCATTATTATAAAGCTCGGTTTTTTTAAATGGCCGAACTTCTTTCACTCTTCTTTGTTTATTTAACACCATTGTTAGCATTTGTTTTATTGTAATGTTAGCACTCATGGTCACAAAGTGGCCCAACACATAACGGTCTAATTGGCTTTAGATTCCTATCCAGACTCATTTTCAGATTATCCTCTTTTGGTTTCAATAATAAATTTTATAAAAAATACATTATATTTAAATTTAATCCAGTTTCGAAATTAATCATAGATGATAGCGCTGGTAAATGAAAATGGTACCACAGACGAAATCAAACGTCAAAAAGGCAGATAACTCGGCGGAAACATGAATTAAGTATTGTTAATGTACGATTTGTTTTTATTTAGTAATATTTTAGAAATCAAAAATGGAAGGTAGATCACTGACTGTTAGTTTATTCAAATAAAATAATTGGTAGCTAAATCTATTCAGAATATTTGTAAAAAGTGTTATTAATTACTAATCGAATATTGTACACAATTACTGTATTTTTACAAAAGTAAATCTAAAATTAATTGATAAACGAATATCACCGGTAGTTGTTGCTGTGTGACGTCTTGTTATTTGTTTAAACGTATAAATAGGCTGGTTCTAGTCTAAGGAACTCAGGATTGAATTGTATTTTGAACTGTGCACTTATAAAATTAATTTGTGTGACTTACTATTGGTGTGAGTAATAAAAAGTATTTTACAAGATGTCTGATCATTATCATTTGAGAACCCTGAGTACTCCCGCTCTTACATCAGAAGAAAGGGATCAACTCGTGCCTCAACTAGACCGCACTCGCCCAGCCTACCGACCACTCGACCAGGACATTCGGATGAGCTGAATTTACTTCGCTGCCAGATCAAGTTGCTGAAAAGGACGGTGTTCAAAAACAAAACACCAGTCCCCACAAGCTAAGTGAAATTTATTAACCTAATTATGATCTTGACTAGCATACAATAACAATTGAGTAAACAAGTTACAAGGTGTCTAACAGCTATGCGAGGTAGTTGTCTGTTGCTAGGATGAAGGGATTTTCATGCATGCAAAGACGCACCAAGCAATTGGTAGACACTAATGCTCATTCTCTTGCACTCATAGCATAATTTAGTAGTGAAACTAGATATTAATATTGTCTATTGAAATTGTGTGTGTATTGAATAGACTTCAAATCAAGCATAATCTTTTTCTGAATATGGTACCGAATCATAACGTTTATTTTAAAGAATTTCTCCTAAAGCTCCAATGGCATAAGACCAAAGTTTTACAAAGCTGAACCCCTCGGGTCAAGCACCGAGATCACAAATGAAACTGATTTGCTACATTGGGGAACTATCGTAAACAACCCGCCGATGTAATATAAGAAGAACCCCGTGTTAAACAACCAAGGCTCGCTATCATCTGTGACGTATTACAATTGCATTAAACCACATATTTCTCGTGATTGCAGGAACATTGTTTGTGAAGTCTACAAGAAACTAGTTCATCCATTTGAGGGCTGCTGGTATACAAAAAAAAACTAGGAACATTCCGAGACAAGCTCTGCTTCATCCGCTGCACCACCACCTTCACGCCGGGCAGGCGACTACAAAGAGGTGATATCTTTCTTGTTTATTTGATAGTATTTCTAAATTTTCGCTTAATAAGAAATGTTTCTGGGTCAATTTAAAGGTAAACGCCAATTAGAACTTTTGTATTATGAGTGTTTGGGGGTAGTAGCATACCATCGATTAAATCCATTAACACATTCGATGACGTTACGTTTGAAGTAAAACTTTATATTGTTAATGATTTAAATTAAGATGTCATTCTAGGACAGACTCTTTTAAGGTACCTAGTATTAAAATATTTATTTTTATAAAGGAAGGCAAAAAAAATATAAAAAAAAATGTAAACTTGCAACGCCATAGAGACTATTATACATTTAGGATCAGTGGGTCGTCATAAGGTAGTATTTGACCGAATTTCTCATGCAACTATTAAAATTAAATTAGAGAATCATCAACTCGTACAGTACTCGTAGTCCCTCAATCATTTGTTTGTTCATTTATGAGTGGATAGATTAGCATATTTTGCTTTTCGAAGTTCACCCCATTGATGATCATTGAATAAGTATACTTTCCGATAAACTTAAGCCTTACGTGTAATCTTACTGGAGGAAAAACTACCTTAAATTTACTTTTGTATCCACTGGTAGATAAAAGTACTAAAAATAATCTATACATTTAAAATGCTTTGTCCTGAATGACTGACTGACGGATCAACGCACAGCCAGAACTGCTAATCGTAGAGACCTGAAACTTGAAAGGTGTATTCTTTGTATGACGTAGGCATCCGATAAGAAAGGATTTTCCGAAATTCTATCCCTAAGGGGATTAAAAAGGGGGGCAAAGTTTGTATGAAAAATCTAAATCCTTCAGCTAATATTTTTGAAACTTGGCACAAATAGTAATCTAAGTAAATGATAAAGATTGACATTATTAGTTTTTTGAAACTACCCCTCCTCAAGTCGATTTAGGGGGTGTTAAAATTTGTATGGCAGGATCTTATTTCATGAGATATTAAACTTGAAACATTGCACAAATACTAACACAAATAAATAATAATGATTGTTATTGTTAGTTTAGTTTTTTTGAGGCATCTTACTGAGCAATCTAACTAACATAATCGAAAAATAATAAAGAAAAGAAAAGAGTGAATAAGTAACATATTTGGGTTGTTAAAACTCAAACCTCAATGGGGCATAAAGGGGTTATTAAGTTTTTAGGGGAGGATGTTTACTTTGTGCCGGTAACCTAAAATTTATTAATCTTTAACTCAAATAACGAATCTTCCCAAACCTATAAACCGTAGAACTCTACGAAATCACATTTTTATTTGGTTTAAGAACAGCTTATTTTTGGTTGCCTTCACTAACTACACATAAGAAAGTCACCTGTAGGAGGTATACAATACGAAATCACGCGAACGAAGTCGCGGGCGGAGTTAATATTTTAAATGTGAAAGTAACTCTGTATGTCTGTCTGTCTTCATTTTGACGCTTAAACCACTGAACCGATTTAGATGCAATTTCGTTCGGAGATATTTTGAGACTCTGGGCAGAACATACGATCGTTTTTATCCCGGAAATCATACTTAAGTGGTAGTAAGAGGGGTAGAAGTTTTTATGGATAACTTAGAATATTATTCCGCGATATAAAAAAATAAGCTATACTAAAAAGCCACTGCGAAATTAACATTTTGGTACCTCATGTCGAAATATTTCAAATGGGGTATCCGCTACTATGGGAACAGATTAAAGCCTTTTTTTCTTTTCTTTTTACTCGCGGTACACGTAGAACTAACAGTGAATCTGAAAAGGTTTGGGTTAATAAAATAGGTGCATTATAATTGGATATATTATTTACGAAATCTAAGGCTTCCGTATGGCCCTTTAGAACTACTATTAGGTAAAATAGCCGTCCCCTGCAATTGAAAACGCCAAATTCATTCAGACCCTAAGAACAGAATGGCCGGAACGGCAGGAAAAACAAAAAAATAACATTTTGGTTTTAGAAAAAGACTTTGTTCACTCAATGATCGCGTTTCAAAGTAGGACCAAAATATCTGGAAACCTATCAAATAATAAACTATACGTAATAAGTAAATAGTACAAGATAGGTGCTAAATGCTAATTTTTACTGAACGAATAGACCGTGATAGCAAGAATAAATAATAATGAAAAAGGGTTAAAACTGTTTACAAAATTATTTAGAATTGAAAAGTTAAGTTAAAAAAAAAAAAAACTGTCGAAACAAGTCAAAGACGGGCCTCTGAATCTTTATGATCAAGCAACGATCTGCGACCTCTGAATTTGACAGTTAGTTGGTTAAATAAAATTCTGTCAAAACAAGTCAAAGACGGGCCTCTGAATCTTTATGATCAAGCAACGATCTGCGACCTCTGAATTTGACAGTTAGTTGGTTAAATAAAATTCTGTCAAAACAAGTCAAAGACGGGCCTCTGAATCTATATGATCAAGCAACGATCTGCGACCTCTGAGTTTGACAGTTAGTTGGTGAAATAAAATTCTGTCAAAACAAGTCTAAAGACTGGCCTCTGAATCTTTATGATCAAGCTACGATCTGCGACCTCTGAATTTGATTTGAGTTAGTATAATGGAAGTTTAAAAAGGCCTTGGTTATGGCTATGGTTTAAGTTGGTTGATTCTATACATTTTAGTCAAAACAAGTCAAAGACGGGCCTCTGAATCTTAATGGTCAAGCCACGATCTGCGATCTCTGAGTTTGACAGTTAGCTAAAAGGTTTTTCTATATTTTAATATTTTTCTATGATTTTCAGAAAGATTCGCTGGGCCTAGCAAGGCCCGCTCGTCAGTATGGCCGTGATAGCGCTGGTAAATGAAAATGGTACCACAGACGAAATCAAACGTCAAAAAGGCAGATAACTCGGCGGAAACATGAATTAAGTATTGTTAATGTACGATTTGTTTTTATTTAGTAATATTTTAGAAATCAAAAATGGAAGGTAGATCACTGACTGTTAGTTTATTCAAATAAAATAATTGGTAGCTAAATCTATTCAGAATATTTGTAAAAAGTGTTATTAATTACTAATCGAATATTGTACACAATTACTGTATTTTTACAAAAGTAAATCTAAAATTAATTGATAAACGAATATCACCGGTAGTTGTTGCTGTGTGACGTCTTGTTATTTGTTTAAACGTATAAATAGGCTGGTTCTAGTCTAAGGAACTCAGGATTGAATTGTATTTTGAACTGTGCACTTATAAAATTAATTTGTGTGACTTACTATTGGTGTGAGTAATAAAAAGTATTTTACAAGATGTCTGATCATTATCATTTGAGAACCCTGAGTACTCCCGCTCTTACATAGATGTAATAAACAAGTACTGTATTATATAGCAGACAGCAGTGGAGCAGTGGTGGCCCAGTGGTATCGGCCGCGACTTACAAGTTGTAGGTCGTGGGTTCGAGCCCAGGCAGGCGCTTTATTTTGTGTAAATTATTTCATCACCACTGCTCTCATAACGGTGAAGGAAAACATCGTGAGGAAACCGGCATGTCTTAGAACCAAAAATTCGAAGAAATGTAACATCTACCAACCCGCACTGGGCCCGCGTGGTGGATTACGGCCCATTCCCTCTCTCAGAGAAGAGGCCTGTGTCCCAGCAGTGATGATGTGTGTATTTTATATTTCTATGAAATTAATTAACAGACATACACGCATACTTGGAGTGTTACTTATGTTATTTACCGGTACCTACACATCCTTAGTATTTATTCCACTTGTTACCTAATGAGAATCCTTACTATTTTGTAAATAATATAGCGTTAAAATTATCAAACGATTTTAATGACGAGTATTTCCATTATTATTGTATCTACGATGACCAAGGTGACAAATAAATAAAACAAAATGCAACATGATGAGAAAAATAATTAGTGTAATCAAGAGGAAACATTGCTTGTATTTTTGGGGAATTACGTAAAATTTAATACATTTATTTACTAAAGCGGAACTGCCACTATGATAGTCAGTGTACATATTTAGCAAAAATAATAATGTTTTGCACAGTCTTGTCCGTTCTTCTCCACGTAGGCTTATTCCGAACGGATGGTAGAATCACTTTATTAGATCCAGCCTTAGTTGTCCCCCCAGCGACGCCCTGAGCCGAGGTTCGACCCCAACTGGGGTAGCCCTCAGCGTTGTCGCTTAGGTTTAGTAAATTTTTGCCTAGCTGGAGGCTATATAGTTTAGTCTCCGTAGGAAAGCCCGGTTAAGCAGCTTACCAGTCACTTTGACTGAGTTGCGAGAAGCCAAGTATTAAAAAAAAAAAAGTTTTGCACAGTAATGAGGAGAACAAAGTTTTAATCAATTCTTCGTTATTAATTGATTATTAAATTGTAAGCCAAAATATTCGGAGCTAGTTCTAATTAGGACATATTCCACATTGGGCTACTATCTGAAGTTCTGTATGGGCCTGAAACCTAATTGCGCCTAATTCTGCAAGGTAAAGGATTTGACCGCCATCAATCGACCAATCACATGCGAGATGAAAGACGTGACGTGCATTTCTGTCTATGATATTGGTCGATTGATGAAGGTCAAACCCTTTACCTTGCAGAATTCACTTGCGCAATTAGGCAGCTGGTTTGGGAGTGAGAAAGCATTTTTTTGTTATAAAATCGTTTTCTTCTGTGAATAATAAACATTGACCACCTTTTTTATACGAAATTGCAATGTGACCCATGCCACGGTCTAACAATAAAACAACCATATCTCTCGGCGTTGCCTAAATTGGACGTATTCCACATTGAGCACCTGTTTTAACGGCACCTAAGGTGTTTTACATACTTCACCTACCGATGTTTTTCGCAGGTGCCAAAAGTGGGAATAATTTATTATTTAAAATTTTAATCCACATTTACAAATAAACACACAAAATACTTAGAAAAATATGACTGTTTTTCTGATGCGCAATATAGATTTAGAGCTGGCCGTTCAACTGACAACGCAGTACTTGATCTTGTTAATTTTCTAGTTAACAAATTAGATCGCAAAAATAAATGCTTGACTATATTTCTCGACCTAGCAAAGGCGTTTGACATTGTCTCTGGTCCCCGGCTTGTGCAAAAACTTGAAGATCTTGGTATTAGAGGCATTCCACTGGCCTTACTATCGGATTATTTAAAAAAACAGAACCCAATCAGTAAAAATTGGAGAATACATATGTGACGAACTTCCAGTGGATTTTGGGGTGCCACAGGGCAGTATATTTGGCCTTACTCTTTTTACCCGACTGCCGAAGGAGGGTAATGTGTTTATCAGTCTATGTATGTATGTATGTATGTTTGTTCCTATGTGGCGTTCTAGAGACCAAACGCGTTGGCCGATTTTGATGATTCTTACGTCAATCGATTCGTCTTAATCCTGCGAGTGTCACTGGCTACATTAAAATTGGAAAAAATAAAAATGGCGGATTTTGGGCGCCATTTTGGGAGGAAAAAAATTTTTTTTTTCTTCCAAACCCATTGTGTGGGATATCAAAATAAAGGATTTTAAGAGGCGATTTCAAAAATATATAACACTTATATGTTTGAATGTACCTAATTCTAAAAACAAAATTACTAAAAAGTTGTAAATAAAAATAGTAATAAAATAAGTCGGAGGATACATCTGGTTTTGGTCCGCCAGCTCGCGAATATGTATCCTCCGACTGCACAGCATGATTTTCTTCTTGTTTACGTCTTTTTAGTTTGCTTTTCAAGCAGTCGGGTTTTTTTTATTAACTTTTTTTTTCTCTGCTACATAAATGGGCTTTGTACCCTCAATATCAAAAATTGTAGCACCTCCGCATACGAAGATGACACTGCCCTAACCTTTTATGCAGACTCCTGGAGTGAGCTTTTTAAACTCGCACAGGATGGTTTTAACACTGTGTGTCACTGGCTATCATTTAATTCTCTTACTTTAAATGAAGACAAAATTAAATACATTTTATTTTTTAATCGTAATCAATCAAAAGATTCTAACCTCACCAATTATAAAAACTATGTGCATAAGTGTAACTTTCCTCCAACTCCACATCACACATCACATCATCACCTCCTCTCTGTGAGAGGGAATGGGCCGTTATCCACCACGCGGGCCCAGTGCGGGTTGGTGGATGTTACATGTCTTCGAATTTTTGGTTCTAGGACATGCCGGTTTCCTCCCGATGTTTTCCTTCAACGTTTTGAGAGCAGTGGTGATGAAATAATTTACACAAAGTAAAGCGCCTGCCTGGGCTCGAACCCACGACCTACAACTTGTAAGTCACGGCCGATACCACTGGGCCACCACTGCTCTACCTCCAAACTTCCTCCAACTCCAAACTGTCCTAATACTAATTCCTACTAAATGTCTCAAATATCATGGAATCGAAATTGACGCTAATTTAACATTTGAAAGCCACGTTAATAATTTATCTAAAATAATATGGAAGCTCACATACATTTTTAAAGAACTTCGTGGTGTAGCTGAGAAACAGACGATGAGGATGGTATAAGACGCTCTAGTTCAATCAATAATTTGTTACTGCATCACAACATGGGGTGGTGCATGCAAAACTAATGACTGTTGAAAGAGCCCAAAGAATGATCCCAAAGTTAGTTTATCCAAACCACGTCTTTTCGCCACCACTACACTATAAGGAAGCGCAAGTGCTAATGGTACGCCAGCTGTAAGTACTGCTTACTGCAATGCTCCAACGATCTAACTTACCCGAATAAAGGAGAACACGCATAGCCCTCTCCAGAAGAAACTACGCCATATTATGTAAGACGACTGCGGTAAATACTTCTTTTGCGCAAAGATTTTTCCCTTTCCGTAGAGGCGAATTATTTAATAAGCTAAATAAAATTGTATAATAATGAAATTGTCATAAAATTGAATGCAAAATGAAATAATCAAATGGTAACCTTAATTTTGAAGAAACAGAAAAGTTACTTGATGTAGCTAAATAGCAGGGCAATTGTTTAACTATTCTTACTTTTCTTAAGTTTTATATTAATATAAGCTTTTTACTTTGTCTGATAATTGATTAATTACGCTAAGATTGAAAGTTTCCTGGGGATCGTGAAGCGGGTGCAAATGTAGGTAATGTTATGGTTTTGTACGTTCTATGTAAATCTATTTGTATAATATTTAAGAACAATAAATTATTAATTATTAAACATACACCACTCACACACTCACATATATAGACCTGCACACATGCACGCACACACACATAAACACCATCCAAACACATCATCACTCTTTTTCATTAGTTAGTTCCGTGGAGTTCTGAAATACAGGCCTAGGCTTATTTTAGAGTTCAGATCTTCCACAAATTAAAATTTTTTTATAAAAATCTGTCAACGTAAATAGTTAGGATAAGGATGTAATTTGTTGTGATGAATTAACGTTTTTTATTATTTATTTTATTAATATTCAACCAGACAAGATAACACCATCGTTTTTGGGATATGTATTGACTTTTTACAGTAAAAGCTGGTCTAAAAAAGATTTTTTACTTTTAATAATTATTTAAAGGCTAAAGTAACATTTTATCAGCGACAAAGATTGCCGAAAAGTCCAAAATGTGTGAGATTGACATGTGTACTACCATATAGAAGGTCATTTGGTCTAGTCTCAGGTAAGAATTTAATCCTACACGAGCGGGAATGACAACGGTCGCGAAAAAACGTCCTCCCGAGCGTAAAAGTTGAAATTCAAAAAGAGAATGAAAAAAGTTACCCGCTACTCGAGATCCGTTGACACAAACTACAGAAATGGGGCCGAGACTCTCTTAACTAATTTCTTCCATCGCTACCGTATACAGAGAGTGTTAATTGCACTGTGGGAGAGAGATGGGAATATAAATTAGTACCATGTGAGAAAGGGACAGTCGTTAACACGGCAGGAAAATAAAAAGTTGTTCATACCAGTTGGGGCACACACACAGTAGCACAGGCTCGTTAAGTCACTGCTTTTAACCCTTTAACGAGTGCTTATGTTTGATTAAAAAACATGATTTTAGTGTAACTGTTTATTTTACTGTCGGTATCGACTGTCGTGACAGTTAAGTGGGGCATTTTAATAATTTGTTTAATTGTTTTTAAATGTGAGGTAATTATTGCAAATGTTTGCGAAAAATTCGTGGTTATTTTTAGCATAAGATACAGCTGCTTTTTCTGCATAATGTACGAATTTGTAAAAAAAAACTTTTTTACAAAAAAATACAACCAACTTCCAAATAAGAAAACTACAAAGTGAAAAATAACTTTATTTTTGGAAGTCGGTGTGTTTAGTCGGTACCAAATTTTTAAGTTACGGACACCGACTTCCAAAACTAAAGTTATTTTTCACTTTGTAGTTTTCTTATTTGGAAGTCGGTTGTGTTTTTTTGTAAAAATGTTTTTATTTTTCACTTTTTAATTTTACCTACCTAATAGATAAGTAGTTAAGTAAGTACCTATAACGACGGAATAGATTACCCGAAAAACATGAAACTTGAATATAACCGGTGAAATAAAAATAAGAGATCTGCATACCCTTTTCGAGCGTACTGGCGTGATGTTATGTTATGAAATGGTATAAACAATAAACAGACATGCGATTGCAGCAATCCCGAGAGATTTGCCGTAATTTATTGAAGAGTTCTGTTGTATATCTTCGAAGTTCTTCATTAGATCATCACCAAATTAAAATGGGACCAATTTTGAAACATACTTTTTCAAACAAAAAAATAATTTTTAATATCGGTCCAAAATTGACGGAGATATGCGTGAACATACACAAAAAAAAATAGAAAAAAAAAACAAACAATGTCGAACATAGAACCTCCTCCTTTTTGGTAAGTCGGTTAAAAACTGGTTTAGTTGGCCAATTATCTATTTATTCATGCAATTAATGTTTTATTTTGTAGGACAAACTGTGTTATTCATATCAAAACATGAGAATTAACTTACGACTTGGATAATTAATTAAGTGATTATTTATAGTCTTTGGATCATTGCGTATTCTTCGCTTATCTATTAGGCCAGCGCATATTGATAACATTCCTGGAACTTTTAATTACGCAGCCAATAGATACATGCATAAGTTTGTTTTGTACGGCTTGTTGCGTTTTTGCATAATTATTTAATTCGTTACATTATTATCAGTCTTAGAGGAGCTCGTGGCTAAATAATAACAGCCGCACGGGTCGATCTTCAAGGTTAAGCAACGCTTGACGAGGTCGGTCTTGGATGGGTGACCATTTCAACATACCGAGTTTCCTCCGTGCCTCGGAAAGCACGTTAAGCCGTTGGTTCCGGCTGTCATTTGAAGATCTTTGACAGTCGTTATGGGTAGTCAGAAGCCTGAGATCTGACACCAGTCTTGCCAAAGGGTATCGTGTTACCCAGTTACTGGGTTGTGGAGGTCAGATAGGCAGTCGCTCCATGTAAAACACTGGTACTCAGCTGAATCCGGTTAGACTGGAAGCAGACCCCAAAAATAATTGGGAAAAAGGCTAGGCAGATGATGACACTATTATCAATCTTATCATATCACACAGGGGTGAGTAGATATAGGTCTACCATGACACAAATAATGTTTAATGTGATATTTTTGAACTTGTATCGTGAATCAAGAGCAGCAAGCCTATAAATGTTAAGTTTAAGTCAATGGCCTATATTCCAAAACAGTTCGAAGGTCCTCGCCTCAACACAGTGGCTAAACGAAAAAATCCCTCGGTTAGTATCAATGAATAACAAGCTAAAACCTCAATTGATTGATTGTCAATTCGAAGTGTAGTCGAATTGTAGGACATCACTTGCTGTATGGGGTCTTGCCCTTTTTCATGACTTTAGTTTTCTATTAGGCAGGTATCCTACATCTAACAAAAACAATTGGGTTATTGAGTGATTTGCACGAATTTAACTCGCGCGAAATGAGTGAATCGACCCCAGAAAAAAATATATTATTAATAAAAAAAGCATAGATTTATAAGAAAAAAAGTAAATTTAAAAAATCAAAGGTCCCGACTGCTTAAAAGGCGAACTAAAAAGACGTAAACAAGAAGAAAATCATGCTGTGCAGTCGGAGGATACATATTCGCGAGCTGGCTGACCAAAACCAGATGTATCCTCCGACTGCACAGCATGATTTTCTTCTTGTTTACGTCTTTTTAGTTCGCCTTTTAAGCAGTCGGGTCTATTGATTTTTTAAGTTTACTTTTTTTATTAATAACTTTTTAGTTATTTTTTTTTTGTATGAGTCACATTTACACATATAAGTATTATATATTTTTGAAATCACCTCTTATAACCCTTTATTTTGATACCCCACACGAAAGGGTGGGAAGAAAAAAAAAGTTGGTCTCCCACAATATGGCGCCCAAAATCCGCCATTTTTCTATTCGCCAATTTTAATGTAGGCACTGAGACTCACAAGGTTAAGACGAATCGATTGACGTAAGAATCATCAAAATCGGCCATCGGTCGTTTGGTCTCTAGAACGCCACATAGGAACAAACATACATACATACATAGACTGATAAACACATTACCCTCCTTCGGCAGTCGGGTAAAAAGGGTCGATTCGCACATTTCGGGCGAGTTAAATTCGTGTGGATGGTCCAATAACCCAAAAAAATTTAGGTAACAAAATGGGAGTTTGGTCTGATCTTCTTTCGTGCTTTTTTCGATGACGACATACAATCACAATCTATCTGCCAAACATGTCGATTATTCGTAACGTAATTACTCTCTAAAACACATACAAAAACTATGTTTCTCACAAAACTCACACCAGGGTCTAAAAAACCCCACACCCACCTTCAACAGTTACATCAACCCGTTGACAAGTTGACAGCGATTGGCACCGAGCAAGGCACATCGGTATCCACGATATGGTTAATTAGTAATAAAACCTTGCCTTCTTCGGCTCTTGAGGGTTATCTCTGCTACTTTGTTAGCAATAAATGCGTGTAATAACACTGCAATTGTGAATCGATTAGGCTTGGCCGCCATCTTGAATTTTGATTTGTGGGGATTGAGATCTTGATTGTTGTGTGATGGTTTTCTTGGGTTATTTGTACCTAAGAGACTAATCTGTTTAAAGGTACTTGGATTATAAGTACTTTAAAGTACCTACTGTGGTCGCCTAACCGTATTTCATCCCACCCAGGGATAACATGGTTGGAGATCTCGACGGTTTGGTGGCCATCATTGGCGGGGCTCTAGTCAGCCCGTCCCGAGGTCACAGCTGGGTGCATGGCCGCCCTCGCGGACGGCGTAGGCACAGTTGGTGCGTATTTTTCGCCCAACAAGAGTCTCGCTGACTTCGAGAGTTTCCTTGTCGAGTTCGCCCTGTGCTGTTGCTAGGGGATCTCAACGCCAACTCTTCGGCGTGGGGATCTCCGGTAACCGATGCTAGAGGTGAGGTGCTGGAAGAGTGGGCAGTCATCACTGGCGACAGCGGGGAGGTTCAATAGTGGACGTATCGCTAGCCCTGCTGTCGCGAGCCGTGTCCGCTTGCGATGCATTATTTCGGACAAAGCAAGGACGCGGGAATTTGCTGGATGTCAGACCGGTCAATGTGGTGTCGCTTACAGGAGGTCTAGGTCTAGCATTGAAACTCTTATACCTGTGATATTAATAAAGAACTGCATAATTTTGGGCAGAACAATGAAAATGAAAAAAATAATAAGTTCATAGAATTTTCTTACCGTGCAGTTACATCGTTGAATTTTGTGAATGATCTTTATTTAATACTAGCTGTTCCCCGCGGCTTCTCTCCCGTGGACCCGTAATCGGGATTAAAAAATAGCCTATGTCAGGAATAATGTAGCTTTCTATTGGTGAAAGAATTTTTAAAATCGGTCCTGTAGTTTTCGGTACAAACAAACAAACAAAAAATCTTTCCTCTTAAAATAAAAGTTGATATTTTAGTTTATTTTCTAAGGTTCAGTTTAGGAAAATCTTTGTACTTATATGAAAGTCGTTTTGTGGCAACTAACACTTTTTTAACCGACTTACCAAAAAAGGAGGAGGTTCTATGTTCGATATTATGCATGTCTTTTTTTTTTTATGTATGTTCACCGATATTTGCGTCAATTGCGGACCGATTTTGAAAGTTCTTTTTTTGTTTGAAAGAGTATATTCCGAAATTGGTTCCATTTTAATTTGGTGTAGATCTGATGAAGAACTTTGGAGATATACAACAGAACTCTTTAATAAATAACGGCAAATCTTTCGGGATTGCTGCAATCGCATGTCTGTTTATTGTTTATTTAGTTTACCATTTCATAACATAACATCACGCCAGTTCGCTCGAAAGGGGTATGCAGATCTCTACTAGAGAAATAAAGAAAAACTAACTAGAGAAAGAAAAAAACATTTTTACGAAAAAACACAACCGACTTCCAAATAAGAAAACTAGAAAGAGAAAAATAACTTTATTTATGGAATTCGGTGTCTTTGGTTGGAACCAAATTTTTAAGTTAGGGACACCGACTTCCAAAAATAAAGTTATTTTTCACTTTGTAGTTTTCTTATTTGGAAGTCGGTTGTGTTTTTTTGTAAAAATGTTTTTTTCTTTCTCTAGTTTCGAATTGGGTAGCTACTTCAAATAGAAATGGCCAATCAATGTAGGCATGTCTTATTATATACTTAACCAATCATGTACATAGCAAGTAATAATTTGCATACAGATTTGGTATTGACAGAAAAAAAACAGGATTCTCCATCTGCGTTCACAGCAAGGTGCAAAATGGACAAAAAAGGGTCTTACAACTCATAAATGACAGGATATGATCAAATATAGAAGTCATTTCAAGTCTACACGTCACTTACCACCTTTTAGTATCAATAAACATGTAATTACCAGGTTTTTTTTGGAATTTTAGTCGATGTTTAATTTTAGTTAGGTAGGTTGGACATCTGTAATTCCTTTTGAGATGAGACTTAACATATCCTGTTGTACATATTCATATATCACCTGTTTGACCTCATAAAACAGATTGCTTAGTGATTACTTGGTTAAAATCGATTCTGAGAATCGATACTTTAGGCCAGGGATGGCGAACCTTTATTAGAAAACGTGCCATTTAAATTATATATATTTTAATGTGACAATGAAGTGCCACCAAAAAATTAGACCTTATCTTAATTGACAAAAAAAATCTAACTGCTATGAATTAATCAATTATTTATTTGCACCCAGAAATTCTTACAGCAATCCTTATATTTATTTACAGTTTTATGTTGTATTTAAATAAAAAGTAGGAGTTGGTGTCATTTCTGCTGTTGCAAATTACCCAAATTCTAAATAACCTCATTTCAGCGTGCCCAAAATATTTTGTCGTGCCACCACAGGCACGCGTGCCATAGGTTCACCATCCCCGCTTTAGGCCGCCGCGCCGTGCGCCCGCTCGGAGCCAGAATTTCAACATTGAACCTCATTTTGGACAGTTTTGCCTGCAAAATATTTTATCTACTCTCATATCGTAATATTCGAATTATAAACTTCAAAACGAGTTTATATTGACATACTTTATAAACACAATACCGAAATTTAAAAATAGAATCTTATTATAACACTTTTTCTCTAACAAAATAATGCTATAATACAATTTTTTTTCTATTACGATACAGGACAAATCCAAGAAGTTAATCACAAGGAGTTTTCATCAATTATTTTTTGTAATGCCATTTTTATAGTACCTATTTAAAAAGATTTGATTCCAATTTTTACTTGTCTATGACAATGCCCGCTTCAGGCTTAGCACGCACTGCGATTTTTATTCGCGCGAATTTTGTCTCTTCCTACATGTTCATAAAGCTCAAAATATTTGCGCGAATTAAATTCGCGCCGCGGTGCGGTGGATTCTGTGGCAAAACACGGATTTCTTGCGGTATTATTTCTGCACGATTTTTTACCGCAATGCGAGCAACTTCATACAATTCCATAGGTCGCAGAATAGGCGAAAAAAATTCGCACGAATAAAAATCGCAGTGCGTGGTAAACCTTAGCGCATGCGCAATGCGGTGATGTGCTGGGTTTTGGCGCCATTCGTATTTTGCAGGTTTAGTTGTATTGAATTTCATGAGTTTTTTTAATTCTTGCTTAAAAATGTCTGATATCAGTGAATTTGAAGAAAATTTGACTTCGCCCGATACTTTAGATGCGGCGAAGGAAATTACTCATAATTTATTACCAGCAAAGTCGAGAAAATTATATGATAAATGCTATCACGACTTTATGGCATGGAAAATGCAAAAAAGGTATTTAGTAGGTTCAATCCCAATGTATGAGTGTAGATAAAGTAGTGTATGAAACAGCACATAACTAGGTATTAAAACATTCGTGTGAATACTATTAAAAACCTCGCCTACGGCTCGGTTTTTAAACACACACTCATGTTTTAATACCCCTTATTATGCAACAGTTTCATAAACTACTATTTTGATTTACATCATTTCCTATATTATATAATAAAGATATTTTAAACATCCAAGCCGCTTAGGAGGAGTATGCAAAAGAAGCGAAAAAATATCGTGTTGTTAATTAATTTTTGAAGCAAAATTATTAGTCATACGTTAAAACCATGTTTCATGTTGTTGTTGTTTTGTTTTGTTTGTTGTTTATTGTTTGTGTTTTTCTTATCTCGTGTCTCATGTGCGGGTCACAAATAAAAATGTTTTCTTTCTTTCTTTCTTTACAAATAATGTAGGTACATGAATCAATTTTTTTTCAGACCTTTAAACCTAGCCGTTACTAAGGAGTATGCTTTAGAAAGTAACCGTTTTACGGCATTAAAGCGGAGTACGGGCCTTAATCAAATTATGATAGCCATTTGGTCCATTTCTAGTAAATATATCGGTCTGCCTAACCTTTTTTCCTCTATTTTGGAGTCGACTTTTCGTCTTACTGCATGCAGCTACTCTTCATCATCAGCCTATTAATGTTACTAATGCTGGGACACAGGCCTCCTCTCTGTGAGAGGGGATGGGCCGTAATCCACCACGCGGGCCCAGTGCGGGTTGGACGTCACAAGTCTTCGATTTATTGGTTCTAGGACATGCCGGTTTTCTCACGATGTTTTCCTTCCCCGTTTTTGAGAGATGTGGTGATGAAATAATTTACACAAAGTAAAGCGCCTGCCTGGGCTCGAACCCACGACATACAACTTGTAAGTCGCGGCCGGCAACTGTTAATCAGTAGATATTTTAGATGGGGTGATGGGTGATCTGACTTCCCAAACCACTGGGTTGTCTGGTTGGGTTGGGATTGGTTGTTAGACTTCCAGGTATCTCAACACCTGTAACAACTGTTAGAAACTCACTAAAGCAATACTATGTTGAATAATGTACAGGCTGCATCAGGAGTTGTTTACTATACGGACCTTGTGAAAACTAGAACAAATTTCCGTACGTTCAAGCGTTTTTATCCGACTGCCGAAAGAGGGTAATGTGTTTATCAGTATATGTATGTATTTATATATGTATGTTTGTTCCTATGTGGCGTTCTAGAGACCAAACGCGTTGGCCGATTTTAATGATTCTTACGTCAATCGATTCGTTTTAACCTTGCGAGTGTCACTGGCTACATTAAAATTGGAAAATAGAAAAATAGATTTTTTTCTTCCACACCCATCATGTGGGGTATCAAAATAAAGGGTTTTAAGAGGTTATTACAAATATATTTAACACTTATATGTTTAAATGCACTTAATTCTAAACAAAAAATATAACAACAAAAAACCCGACTACTTAAAAAGCGAACTAAAAAGACGTAAACAAGAAGAAAATCATACTGTGCAGTCAGCAATACATATTCGTGAGCTGAATGACCAAAACCAGTTTTATTTTTGCCATACCTATTACTGGAATCAAATATAGCAGCTCACAATGTTAGGACCCATTAATATTAATGCTAATTTTTATCCGTGGTGCTAGGCAACTGGGCTTATTCCAGTTGTAAACGACCCTTTGTGCCTAGTGGCCTTGTTTGTTCTGTCTCCTGCTTGGTACGGAGGGAAGTGGAAATTTATAATTTTTCCTACCCCTCCGTTATTCTTTTCTGATTAATTTCGTTGCGGGATCCAAGACAGTTAAATTCATTCTCCGGGACTTCGTCAAGCTTCATTGCCTCGGCGCTTTTCTGGTGGTCGCCACTGTTGATTCTGGCTTTCAGGAGTTGCAGTGGTTAGAAATAGTGCGGTGGGATTGTCAGAAACTCGTTGAACCATTCCCATAATACGAAAAACTTTTATTTGAAGATCCTAACCTAATAAATAAGATTTTGTTATATGGGGAACTTCAAATTCAAGTTTTATTAACAAATGTGTGTTACACACTTAATTGCGTAACACCATATCGTTATAATTATTCAAAATCTTTATCAACACTATATATTTTGAAAATGTACCCATCTATTTCAATGACGATTTGCGTACGTAGTCTCCGCATGTAGGGTGAATACCACTGTTGTTGTCCGTGGTCACAAGTTTTATTTTTGATACTATGTAACGGATTTTGATGAAACTTTACAGAAATATAGCTTATACATCAGAATAGCATATAGGCTATAATGTATGAATATATTGGGAGAAGTACTAATACCACGAGGGCGGAGCCGCGGGCGGCAGCTAGTAATCACACTAATATTATAAAGCCAAAGTTAGTTAGTGAGTGTGTTTTTGTATGTTTGTTATTTCTTCACGATCAAACGGCTGGACGGATCTGGATGAAATTTGGCACAGAGATAGATTATACAGCACAGCACATAAAATTTCAGGACAAATTTCGACTGTCACGCGGGCGAAGCCGCTGGTAGAAGCTAGTAATATTATAAATGCGAAAGATTAGATAGAAGGATGGATGGATGTATGATGTATATTTGTTTCTCATTCACGCCAGAACGGCTGAACGGATTTGGATGAAATTTGGCACAGGAATAGAATAGTATATAGTCTACTTTTCATCCTACATATAAAGTATAATGTTCCCTTGGATTAAAAATAAACACTATGTATGTACCCGGACGAAGCCGCTGGCAGAAGTCAGTACAGATTATGGGAAACTTTCGCCAAAGATGTAGGTATGATGCTAACGCGAATTTAGATTACAAATATGTTATATATTACTGGTAGAGTTGTCTATTAACCCGCTTACGTATATTTTGCAAGAGCAAAACGATAGCGATTTTTGCGCAATAATTGCTCTTCAATACAAAAGTTTTAGAGTTGTTGGTGGTTTATTTTTAAATAAGTGCATTTAACAAACAGCGAGCGATTAGCAAACGATTGTGTAGTACCTACCATACCTACGCTGCAGGTTATTCCGACATTTATGACATAAAGCGTTTGATCGCTATCGTTTTGCTCTTGCAAAAGATACGTAATAAGCCTGCCGGAGTTAGTGGGTAACCCAGAAAGGCGTTCGCGGTGCTAACGCGTGCCCGTGTTCTCGCCATAAGAAGCACAGGAGGACACCGTGGAGTTTTAGTGGGTTAGAGCCCCACATTACTGCAATATCTCACCGTGGTAGCGCAGTATGCATGAGAATTTTTCAACTAAAAATACAAAGAGTGGCGCAAGTGGGCCTAAGTGGTTTCAATAATTATTGAAATTAAATTAACTACATAATATTAATAGAAAGTTAAAAACAATTGTTTTTGACGTGCCAATGTGATTATGTCCGAATCGAGGTAACAATAACAATTACAGTATAATTATACTCGAATAAGTACAGTTATCGTGATTATATAAACATTGATAATTAATGAAACCACTTGATTGCGTACAATTGCTAATTATTATCAATTAGTTAGTTTTTAGTGCACCTGATTTGTTTGTGATGACATTCAAAGTTTTTTGTTAATATTCTTCATGGTTCTTCTTACTAATTATGACTATTAACAGATCTGATAATAATTAGTAATTATGACAATGTTTTTCAATTAAATTATCATAAAATTATATTGTTTAGGTTGTTAGTTGAGGTTTTTCCAAAGTTACACAAAATGACTGTGGTTGATGACATTATTCTGTCTGTCAAACAAAGTATTTCAGTTATTTCAAGATTTTCAGTCACTATTTCCTTCACTTTTGCGATGTTAACTTCAGTTACAGACGTTGATGGCCTACCAGACCGAGGCAAATCTTCAAAATGTTACAGGAAGCGAATACGTGAATGTTACGGTGAATCGACTATATCAAAAACTTGTGCTTATGAATGGTACAAAGCGTTCAAAAGAGGTCGAGATGTAATGGAAGATTTGCCTCGCTCTGGTAGGCCATCAACGACATCTCGACCGCTTTTGAACGCTTTGTACCACTCATAAGCACGTGTTTTTGATAAAATCGATTCACCGTAAGCCTTCTGTAACATTTTCAGTGACACCGAACACGTAATTGACGATGCAAAATTTAAGACATACTCTTTGTTCACAAAACTCCTTGTGCCTTTGTTAAATGCATAAGAGATACCACAGGATGTAAGGCAATACATTATTGTTCGTACATTATATTAGACTTGACAGATCTATAAGAAAGTAGTAAGTAGTCATATAAAATCAAACAAAGGTGCTGTCTAAGGAGCAGGCCACATTGAATTGGCATCGGGCGCGGACATGGCACGGGCGGCTTCCTAATCCATTCAAATTTCATACAAAATGCATGGAAATAAAGCGCAATTTGATCAGGTGCGGGCGACGAAATAGCGCGTCATAACCACGTCCGAGCAACGACATACCGTGTGTCCTAAATTGCGCTTTATTTCCATGCATTTTGTATGGAATAGAAACCGCCCGTGCCATGTCCGCGCCCGACGACATTTCTATGTGGCCTGCACCTAAGTTTGAACAAGTTCCATAATAGTTTTTTTCTAGAAATCTAAAAATATTCATCATGATAGTGCCCAACTTGGGGGCGTATTTTGCCAAGCAGTTGGACAGTATAGGCACAGATAATATAATACTAGCATACAGATGCTTCACCCCATACAAAGAAACCGTGCCGACGTTATTTTTTTTAAGCGTTCGCGTTCGGTTCCGTTCCACGGCGATAGATAGATCACCATCTATATCCGTGGAACGAAACCGAACGCGATCGATGTACAAAAAATAATCAGTATAATCAGTACAGTTCGTCGGCACGATTTTTTTGTACAGGATGAGACATCTGTATGCTAGTATTATATTATCTGTGGTATAGGAAAAAAAAAAAAAAGTTCAAACTGTAACTGTTCACTTTTCAGCTGGCCGTTAATAAGCCTACTCACCTCTCCTCTCGCATAATCTGTTTTAATAAAAATAAAACAGAATATAAAAAACGGGAGCGTCAGAGAAAAACAAACTGAATGCGTTATCAGTTAAATGTGTCGTAAAACGATAATTGTCTGCAGTAATTGCAATAAAAATTAAAAGTTATTGCAGTGTGTTATCGTCGGGTCACGGAGACATGAATATGTGTACTTATATACGAGTATATAGAGATTTGAGAGTAGTAATTAGCTTCCATACACAAATCACACATCATCAGCCTATTAATGTTCCCACTGCTGGGACACAGGCCTCCTCTCTGTGAGTGGGAATGGGCCATAATCCACCACGCGGGCACAGTGCGGGTTGGTGGATGTCACATGTCTTCGAATTTTTGGCTCTAGGACATGCCGGTTTCCTCACGATGTTTTCCTTCACCGTTTTTGAGAGCAGTGGTGATGAAATAATTTACACAAAGTAAAGCGCCTGGCTGGGCTCGAACCCACGACCTACAACTTGTAAGTCGCGGCCGATACCACTAGGCCACCACTGCCACTGCTTCCATACTGTGAACAGTTTAAAGCATCGACCTGGTTTAAAGTAATATTGTTAAGCTGATCGATTGACTAAGTACTCGTACCAACTGAAAGAATATTTTGTGCTTGTGGGCACAATTTTGTTCACTCTTTCGGTATGCGTATTATGAAGGATGTTTGGAAGCGCTTGGTACGTGGTAGAATGGCAACCAGGTAAGGATGGTAACTTGCAGTAAGTACGTCTAGATGCCCGATGGTAAGAGGGGGCCGGTGGGATGACGTCGTGGAGTTCTTGAGCAAAATGGACAATGGAACAATGGACCAAATGAGAATCTAAGTATGGAAAAGGGAATCTCTTTACTATTAAATACTGAAGGGTATTTTCTTATGCATATCCGAATTTTTAGTTTCAATAAATTTTTTCGATGGTTAGTAGGTTTGAGATTCATATAAATCAAATTGAAATAAAACTAAACTACTTTATTTTGGATGGCTATTGATATCGTCTTGATCGTTAAAGCCCTCTTTTGGCACACACATTAGTACATTAAAACAAATAAAAACATAGGAAATAGATAACTTAAATGTTAATAATAAAAAAAAAAGTTAATTCAAAAAATCAAAAAACCCGACTGCTTTAAAAGCGAACTAAAAAGACGTAAACAAGAAGAAAATCATGCTGTGCTGTCGGAGGATACATCTTCGCGAGCTGGCTGACCAAAACCAGACATATCCTCCGACTGCACAGCATGATTTTCTCCTTGTTTACGTCTTTTTAGTTCGCTTTTAAAGCAGTCGGGTTTTTTGATTTTTTGAATTAACTTTTTTTATTTAAAACTTTTTTGTTATTTTTTTTTTCGAATTAGGTACATTTAAACATATAAGTGTTGTATATTTTTGAAAACACCTCTTAAAATTCTTTATTTTGATACCCCACACGATAGGTTTGGAAGAAAAAAAAATTTGGGTCCCCACAATATGGCGCCCAAGAACCGCCATTTTTCTATTTTCCAATTTTCATGTAGCCAGTGACATTCGCGGGGTTAAGACGAATCGATTGACGTAAGAGCCATCAAAATCGGCCCACGCGTTTGGTCTCTAGAACGCCACATAGGAACAAACATACATACATACATACATACATACTTACATACATACATACATACATACATACATACATACATACATACATACATACTTACATACATAGACTGATAAACACATTACCCTCCTTCGGCAGTCGGGTAAAAATATTGATCGTTGTACCTCTCTCCAAGACACTGCAGACTTTATCTAGAATGTTGCTGTGCCCGACAGGGTGTATATTTTTTTCTGAAATTTATATTTACAAGTACATTATGGATGCAATAAATTGAATTTTAATTTGATTTTATAGAATTTCATCCGGTTAGTCCCGCTATGCTCAACTCGAAAAATACCTACCTACTAAAAAGTTCCGCTATGCACGAAATCGAAGAAAAGTGTTACAGTGTAATATTTTATATAACCATTTAAAAAGTAAATTAAGAAAAAATAGCATGTAAATTCCGGTACTTCCTCGAAATAAAGTCATTAAAATAATAAATAGAAAAAAGTTGCATCATACTAACGCACACTAGCCTCGCCGCCACTCAACACGTCCGAATCATCGCGTCATTTATTTTAAAAACGAAGTCTCCATCCATTCCATAGAACTGTGAAAAACAAAACAACTTGCCGTAAAAGAGAAACTTAGCTAAAAATATTCGAACTAAGATTTCGATATTTTTAGTTTAATTTCAATATTTTTCAGATTCCTGCTCAATTTAATTGAATTCAAACACTTTTCTTTCCTGTACCTTCCATTGTTTACGTAAAATCGAAGAATTTCGTGCATAGCGGGACTTTTTAGTAGGTATTTTACGAGTCGAGCATAGCGGGACTAGAGCATAGCGGGACTGAGCTCATCATTGACTATGATTCATACTTCTCTTCTTGTTAAAGAACCCCAGTTGCGTGTACATTTCATAAAATGAAAGCTCATACAATCATCATCTGCTTAGACTTTCCTACTTGGAGTCGATTTCCAGTCTAACCGGAACAGCTGAACACCAGTATTTCACATAGACCGCCTGCCTACCTGACTTCTACAACCCAGTAACTGGGTACCCAGATACCCCTTGGTAAAACTGCCAGACCAAAACAGTTTTAAAATAATCAAAAATTAATAAGCTAACAGGCAGGGGTCGGGACCTAAACCCGGCTTATCGATAAAAACTATATATGACTTCATGAATTTCTTTGCCGCTCATATTGTTTTGACGAATGCCCGTGATAACCTCCGATTTCTGCATTCCTAGTACTTTGGTGACGGGAAATAACGTAATTAACGAATTTCTGTTGACAGGATGAATAATTAAAATTAATCTTGTTTTGTCAGAGGTCAGAAACGTTTATTTCAGTGTCGTAAAAAGCGTCATAAGCAACACAAAGTTTTTCAAGATGCTGCGATGGTCTACCCGTGTGCCAAGTTTCATCCAAATCTGTTGAGCCAAAAGAAAAGGTAGCAAACAGGCAGACTGACAGCGTTACTTTCGTATTTATAATATTAGTATAAAAGATGTATCTCTTAATCAGCTACTAACATTATTACACTATTGTTACGTATTGTTACCCTCCAATCTTCGTCGTATGTGGCGATGTTATCTGTCTACCCTCCTAAGGCATGTAAGCTTGATTTGATATTATGTTTAGACGAATCGATGTATTTATGTTTGTGAATTTATACTACCTACTTCTTTCTACCCGACTGCCGAAGGAGGGTAATGTGTTTATTAGTCTATGTATGTATGTATGCATATATGCATTCTTACGTCAATCAATTCGTCTTAACCCCGTGAGTGTCACTGGCTACATTAAAATTGGAAAATGGTGATTCTTGGGCGCTATATTGTGGAGGCCCAATTTTTTTTTTCTTCCAAGCCTATCGTGTGGGATATCAGAATAAAGAGAGTGTTTTAAGAGGTGATTTCAAAAATATAATACACTTATATGTTTAAATGTACCTAATTCGAAAAAAAAATAACAAAAAAGGTAAAAAGAAAAACAAAAAACCCGACTGCTTGAAAAGAGAACTAAAAAGACGTAAACAAGGAGAAAATCATGCTGTGCAGTCGACGGATACGTCTGGTTTGGTCAGCCAGCTCGCGTATATGTGTCCTCGGACTGCACAGCATTTTTTTCTCCTTGTTTACGTCAGTCGGGTTTTTTTTTAAATTTTTTTTTTATCTACTGTACCCCATATTTTTTTTAAATAACTATTTTTAGTACATTTTGCCCCACTTGTCATATCAGCAAACAACTCCAGTCAGCGAGCTGTTTCTCAGAAATCCGATACGCCACCGTCGCAGGCGCAGCCGGATCACAGGGTCGATACTGCACTAATTTATAGCGCACACAATCACTTTTATTGCTTTCTCAATTACTTCGCTTCCTGCACAAATCACCGTTATTCATATTATTGTTAATTTTATTGTTCGTTCTGAGAAATTCTGTCTGTTATCAATGATAAGGTACCTACGTCATGAAGACCGCGACTTACATTCATATTTAAGTTATTTTTAGAAATACTATATGGCAGATGAATTGTAGATGTTTAGTACATTCTGTTTTTTACAATATACAATGGAAAGACGTGATGATATTAAAAAACCGGCCAAGTGCGAACCGGACTCGCGCACGAAAAGTTCCGTATCATTATTGCAAAAAACGGCAAAAATGTCATGTTTGTTGGGAGGGTATGGGAGCCCCACTTAAATAATTATTTTATTCTGTTTTTAGTAATTGTTGTTATAGCGGCAACAGAAATACATCATCTTTGAAAATGCCAACTGTCTAGCTATCACGGTTGATGAAATACAGCCTGCTGACAGACAGACAGACAGAAGGACAGGAAGGTAATAGGGTCCCGTTTTTACCCTTTGAGTGCGAAACCCTAAAAATAACTGACGACAACTTTTTATGGAAAACCAAATTCTTTGTTTGGGTGTTGTCTTTGGACTTCCTTGATGAAAGTTGGTATTTTACATGGGTAGAAGCAGTTTCTAAAATGTGATCTCACCTTTACCTTACATCCTATATATATACTACATCACTCACGTGGCTAAAAAGGGATCTTTTGAACAAAAATAGTGACACGCAAAGACTTCAGAAGATGTCCTAACACTTCAAGAAATTGTGCTCAAAAAGACCAAAATTCTTGACTAGAATAAAGTCACTTACATTTATTCTTGTGGAAGATATCAAAACGGCACAGTGTGATTCAATTTGTTTATTACGATATAGTATGTGTGTGTGTTTGTATGTTTGTTACTTCTTCACGCTCAAACAGCTGGACGGATCTGGATAAAATTTAGCACAGAGATAGATTATAGTCTGGAATAGCACATAGGGTTTTTTTTCTCGGGAATATGTTCCCTCGGGTTAAATTTCGACTTTCACGCGGGCGAAGCCGCTGGCAAAAGATAGTATAGATATAAGATAATGTTATTCTTGTATTAAAATAATGACACTCAGTATGTATCGACTAAACGATACTAGTCAATGACAAATAGTAATTGTCTATAGTTCTAGATTTTGTACTGCTATTGTCTATGAAATAAAACTCTCCATCTTTTCCTTGTGAAAGAAAGTCACGTCGTTTTATTTAAAGTACAATAGATAATTATCAGAATTTGGGTTTGGCCCGGTGGTTTGCAAATGGCAATATAAACCCTTTATAATAATAGAAATAACCATAATTGTCGAAATATTATTCTCACACCTCTGCAAACCTCTTAGAAGTACACAGGCGTGATGTTGTATTATGTTAATCACTGCCCAAATTAGTGCTGAAACAACAATCATAAATCATGAAACCGAAGAATTATGAACATTGAAAAAGTTAAGCGCAGTCATCCGGGAACGAAGTCGGTTTTCAAGCAAAAACGTAAATTGGCATTTGTTTATAAATAATTAATTGGCAAGATCGTTAACAACTAATCATCAACACGGTATTGTTAAGATCTAGTCTCTTGTTCATAGTATGCTAAGATTTTTATACGTCATTGGTTTTAATTGCATTAAGGTGCATTATATCTATTTTAGCATAATTTTCGTTAGTAAAACAATATGCTTAAAGACCATGACTTTTAAAATGCCAAATCGTATTGTATATGTATTGTAAATGTATTCATCGAAAATGTATTCACTGAAAGTGTATTTTTTTTTTTTTTTTTGAATATTATGGCTTGGTTACTAAGACCTTTAAGCCAAGTCTTTTTGATGGGTAACATTTTAACACAATAAACATAAAGTATTTACTGCACTTATATGTTAAATTTTTTGAATAGTACTTTTAACATATTTGTAAAGCGGTATAAAACAGTTTAATTCTTTTAATAAATTTTTAAGCGGCGGCGGGCGGGAAGAACTATCACTTTCACTTAAGTTTAGCACATCACTAAGATCACTGGCTAACATTAGTCTGTCAATCAAAAATTTCTGACAACTGAAGAATAGATGTTCCATGTCTCCGTCTTTTTCTTCACAATATATACAAGTACTGGATTGAATTATGCCAAGTCTTGCAAGGTGTGATGGCACAGTGTTGTGGCCAAAACGCAGTCTATTGATAGTAGTTATAAAGTCACGGCTGGCATCTTTAAGTCGATCGTACCAAGGTCTAACAGGTAAGCTCTCTTGAATGCTTCCATACCACCGTCCTTTTGTCTCCTGGTCTTTCTTCCACATCTCTATCCACAGATTCTTAATATTTTCATTTATAGAATACAGATAATCAGTCATAGGCACATATACTGTATTTGTAAGGTCAAGAGCATTAACACCCTCAAACGCAGCTCTATCAGCTATTTCATTGCCAGCAATGCCTTTATGAGATGGCACCCACATAAAAGAAATTTCAATGCCCCTGAGCGAATGTCGATGAATTTGTTCTTTTATAATGTACAAAATAAAATTAGATTTAAAATTAATTTTGAGGTTAGATAAACCTTTAATCAAACTTAAAGAGTCAGTGACAATCAAAAAGTATTTACAATTATCTACATTTTCAATTCGCCTCAGAGCTTGAAAAACTGCATAAGCCTCTGCAGTGAATATCGAACACACATCATGCAGAACAAAACTCTGAGTAAACTTGATCTGAGAATCATACACAGCACATCTCACATAACCATCTCCTTTACTACCATCAGTATAAAATGTATAATATTCATTATTTTCCGAAAGAAAGTTTAGCATGTCAAAATTATTGTCAATTGTATAATGTATTACTTTAATGGGATGTATAATGCTTTGATATGAAAAAGTATAACAGGGCCAAGGGCACTGCTTTTTAATCTTAAGACAATTATTCTCAATTTCCAGGAAAATATTGAGCAGCATTGGGGAATGACCGATTAGGAGAGAATTACCAGTAGCCAAAGGTCCAGAATTGCTGATTCTATGAGGTATAATTTTGTTAATAATTTGTGTGTTATTTGAGTACAACAATTTCAAACAATATCTCTCCGCAAGAAGGAGACGTCTCAAAATCAAAGGCATAATTTTAGTTTCAACTTTCATGGCCCTAATGGGAGTTGAGCACATAGCTCCAGAAATTATTCTCAGAGCTCTATTCTGCAAAATGTCTAATTTATGGGCATGAGCACTGTTTAGATAAGCTATGGCACTATAGTCAAAATGGCTCCTTACTATTGCTTTATACAAAATAGATAATGTTTTGGGGTCTGCTCCCCAGGAAACTCCAGCAAGGCATCTAATTATATTCAATGCTTTTAAAGCATTTTGTGAAATATGTCTAATATGCTCTTCAAAAGTAATTTTTTGATCAATGATAACTCCCAAAAATTTCTTTGAACAAACTCTACTAATTGCTTCTCCACCATATACAATATCGCAGGTTGGATCATCTTTGCCAAAAATCATAAAACTACTTTTAGATGCATTAATTTTAAGATGTAATTTACCATTATAATAGTTAGATAATTGATTTAAAGCACTATTAACTATATAAAACTATGTCATCAGCGAATTGCAAGATATTTACATTACTTGTATCTACATATTTACATATTTCACTTGTATACAAATTATACAATAAAGGCGACAATGTAGCACCTTGCATGGTGCCTTTTGATGCAATTTTTGGCCCATGTAGTATATTATTATGCTTAACATAAACAGTTCTGTTACTTAAAAACTCATAAATCCATTTACATAAATGACCAGGGATATTTATATCAGATAAAATTTTAACCAGGATTCCAGGATCAACATTGTCAAAAGCACCTTGTACATCTAAAAATACACATACAGTGTTTGAAAGTAAATTATTTGCTCTTTTCAGGTCCGAGATCAAAGATACAAAGCTGTCAACGCAACTACGCCCACGACGAAAGCCATACTGCACATGAGGGATTATACCATTCGCTTCCACATACCAATCCAATCGAGCCTTAACCATGTTTTCAAATATTTTGCCGAGACATGATGATAGAGATATTGGTCTATAAGAATTCACATTATCTGGAGATTTATCAGGTTTAAGTATAGGAATAACACACTGTGTTTTCCAAGAGTCTGGTATCAACTTTTTATTCCAAAGAGAATTGAGAATATTTAAAAAAACTTTTTGAACAGACTCATGCAAATTTTTTATCACAGCATATGGAAAATCATCTAAGCCTGGGCTTGTATTACGTCTAGACTGTAGACTTAAAATGAATTCTGTCCATGAGAAAGATTCCAATAAAAATTTTGAATTTTGGTTATTGTTATTTTTTCCAAAATAAGTGTTAAAATTATTAGTTTCTAATAGGTTCCTGTTATCTGAAAGTTTGTCTAAAAATGAAGGAATAAACTCATCTTTGTATGATTTATTCACAGTTTTAATTCCTTTAAACTTTTTAATAAGATTCCAAATTTTACTGATGGGAGTAGTCCTATTAAAAGTATGACATACATTATTCCAGCCTATCTTCTTTTGCTCTGAAATTGTCCTTTTCTTTAAGGCATCTAGCCTTTTATAATTAATGTAGTTATCAATATTAGGGTCACTTCTGTACAGTTTTAGGGCATTATATGATGCAACTACGGCCTGCTCACAAATTTCATTCCACCAAGGTGATGGAGGTCTACTTTTAAAATTATTATGTTTAGTTAACTTCGGAATTACCATCAACTTCAGGTCAGCAAGACGGTTACAGAATCAGCAAATCAATCATACATCTAAATATGAAGACATAGGGTCTGCCACATCTATCAACATGTCTGCAAATAATATTTCTGATAATTCATGGTATTTATTCCAATCAGCTATACCATACAAAAACTTGTCGACAGGAGGATTAACTTGATATTTGTCAACAGCCAAAGATATTTCAGTTATTGTAGGATAATGATAACTTCCCATAGCATCATCATGCACAGACCACTCGCAAAATGGTGCAATACAAGAACTAGTGAAGCTGACATCAATAGCAGATGGATTACGTGTGGGATTATTAATTGTAGTAAAACTGCCATCATTTAAAATGCACAATTCAGAATCATCTATAACATCATACAAATCCCGACCGCGACTCTTAGTCGACAAACAGCCAAATGCAATATGATGAGCGTTAAAATCTCCACTCATAAAAATTGGCTTAGGAAGATCTCTTAGTATAATACGCAGCCTGTTCATTCTGATGTGCCCGCTAGGAGGGCAATATACACAAAGTATTGAAAGATTACCTTTTTCAGTGGATAATGATAAAGCAACTGTTTGAATATCTTCATAAAATCTGGTATTTAAAATATTATACTGAAAATATGCCTTAATCAATATGGCTACTCCATTATGTTCATTCTTTGAGTTTCTATTATAAATATTATATCCAGGTATTTTAAAGTTACTATTGCCTTTAAACCAAGTCTCATTTAGCAAACATACATCAATATTTTGTTTTTGCAAGAACTTAATTAGTAAGGGCTTTTTACTATTAGCACTTTGAATGTTAAACTGCGCAATACGTAATCGAGATGTTCTAGGACTTAAATCCATTATTTGGTTAGATTTTTAAGTAGCATATCTTTAATTGTGAGTGTAGTGATGGGTGTAGAGTCACCCTTATTGCCCAATTCCACCAATGTCTGTACAAGGGCCATTAGTACATCATTGTTGGACATTATTTGAGACTTGATGTCTACTGGAGGTAATACAACATCGTTGCTGGAAGCCTGGGAAACAGGCTTGCCATGTACAGATTTATTTACATTACTATTTACAATTTTATATACAGGTTTAATATTTACAGGTTTATTTACATTTTGAAGTGGATGTTTTGGCATCGGCAGTGGAGGGAATTCAATATTTTGAGATGTCTTAGTCAAGGCAACACTTGCATAAGTAATTTTAGATTTTTTATCAGTAATTTTTTTTAATCTTTATTGGACATATTTTTGATATTGCTCGATGAGGACCGCTACAATTGATGCAGCAGATCTCATTTGGCTTATCACAATCTTTATACAAATGCTCCCCTGAGCAGATCGAACATCGTTGCTTGCCATTACAAATTTTAGCTGAATGGTTAAATTTAAAGCATTTGAAGCATTGCTGCAATGGTGGGATATAATCAAAGACTCTATACGCAAACAAGTCATATTGCACATTAAAGGGTAATACATTTGATAAAAAAGTAATGCTAACTGTTTGTAGTGGTACACGCTCTTGACCCACTTTTTTAGTGAATCTTCTGATAGCAATGATTTCATAAATGGAAGATAGCTTTGTGTAGAGTTCCTTGTTCGAAATATTACCTGGTACAAATCTGATTATGCCTGTTTTTTCTATTTGTGCTGCAGGAATATATGCTTTTATTTCATATTTCTCCATGAAAGGTGAATTATTTATAAAATTGTTTGCCGTATTATATTGCTTGAATGTAACTGCAATTTTATTAGTATTTACACGCTGAATTGCCACCACACCCTTTACTTCGTTATTGAAAATATGATTTAAATAAATGGGACTTTTATTTCCCAATCTGTCCTTTGCATTTTTACTTTCTACAAACACTTTAAATTCGGTATTGGAGGAGTTCTCCGGGTAGAGTCTTTTATAGTTTGGTTTTAAATATGGTAAATACATGGAGTCAATACGCTCACCGCCGCCGCTACTAGAGTCCAAGCCGCTGGAGGTGCCTCCGTCCCCAGGCCGAGGACGTTTGTTTGAGACGGGCGGGTTATCCCCGCCCCCCTCGTTACCATCCATTTTTTAGGTAAACTTATACTACCAGTGTAGTTTTAGTATACTTTTGGTAACTTTAATTAAAGAAAAACTAGGGAAAAATCTTTTATAAAAAAGTTGAAACCCGCTCTTTTTCAAGTTCCCGCCACTGAAAGTGTAGAATATAGGCAACCACAGACATACATCAAACTAGATGACGCGATTGTATGTACTTCGCGTGCCAAAAAACCGGCCAAGTGCGAGTGCCAAGTCGGACTCGCACACGAATGGTTCCGTACCATTATCGCAAAACACTGCAAAAAAATTACGTTCATTGTATGGGAGCCCCCCTTAATTTATTTTAATAATTATTTTTTTTTTAAGAGAATATAGAACTAAACATTCTGTTAATATTTCAAGCGTCTACCTGTTGCCGTTATTAATATCGAGCAAAAAACGGCAGAAATATCACGTTTTTTGTATGAGAGCCCCCCTTAAATATTTATTTTGTACTATTTTTAGTATTTTTTGTTATAGCGGCAACAGAAATACATCATCTGTGATAATTACAACTGTCTAGCTATCACGGTTCATGAGATACAGCCTGGTGACAGACGGACAGACAGACAGACACTGCAGCTCACTGCAACCTTTTCTTACCATGACCTTATCTATCTTTCTTATCGTATCCGGCCTCCTAAACACAAACCCCATCTCTGTTATTTACGCAATTATAATGGTATGGATTTGGTAGCGTTGAAGTGTGACGCCGATGATATCGACTGGTCTCTCGTCTTCGATAGTGACTGCGTCGATGAAAAAGTCAATTGCTTCAATGCCAAACTGTTGACACTTTATGACAAGCATGCACCGCGTCGGCGAATTAAAATTAAACATAGTCCTGCTCCGTGGATCACTCCTCAAATTAAAAACGCTATTGCTCGTAAGGATAAGGCGAAGGGCAGGTACAGGCGTAGACCCACGGATCAGAATCTTACTAGTTTCAAAAATCAACGTAATCACTGCAATCGTCTGTGTCGAGATGCTAAGAGACGCTATTTCCACGAATCTCTAGTCAATCGCAAGTCCTCTGACGTCTGGAGATTTCTCAAGTCTGTCGGTATCGGCAAAGCTCCCACTAGTGCCTGTAAAGATGTCGACTTGTCGGCTCTTAATAGGCACTTTTCGCTTCCACCTGTCTCTCTGGATCCTAGTGTGAAGACATCCACTTTGACTGAACTCTCTGAATTGCCGTTGCCGATTTGCCCACCATTTAATTTAATTTCTGTGTCTGATGACGATGTCAAAAAATCTCTTCTTGCTATTTCCTCTTCTGCTGTTGGCCATGATAGTCTGTGTTCGAGAATGATAATACCTATTCTCCCACAACTCCTTCCTATTCTCACTCATATTGTCAATTATTCTTTATTCTCTGGCACATTTCCTTCAGCCTGGAAACAGGCACACATAATACCACTTCCCAAAATAACCAATCCTTCTTCTCTATCTCACTTCAGGCCCATTTCCATACTACCATTCCTCTCTAAAGTTCTCGAGCACATCGTCCATGGTCAAATTTCTAGATTCCTTTCGTCTCATGATCTTATCTGTCCTTTCCAATCTGGCTTCCGTAGAGGTCATAGTACTGTGACTGCACTTCTGAAGGTCACTGACGACATCCGTTGGGCTATGGATAATAAATCTTTAACCGTATTAGTCCTACTTGACTTCAGTTGTGCATTCAATTCGGTGGATTTTGATATTCTACTTGGGGTATTACAATCTATTAACTTCTCGTCCTCTGCGTTAGCCTGGTTTGACTCATATCTTCGGGGTCGCTCTCAGTGTGTTCGCCTTGATGAGATATTCTCTGATTGGTGTGATCTCACTGCTGGTGTACCTACCTCAGGGTGGCGTTCTCTCTCCTCTCCTTTTCTCTATTTTCATAAACACTGTTACCAAGGTTATCACTTCCAACTTCCATCTTTATGCAGACGATTTGCAGCTCTATCGACATTTCTTGCTTGCGGACGTAGATGTAGCAATCGCTGACATGAATCGTGACCTGGAGAGAATTAGTGAATGGGCTAAGTCTTATGGCTTAAAGATTAATCCTTCCAAATCCCAGGCCATGATTATAGGTAGTCGATGTTATCGCGCTGCGCTTGACATTTCTACTTTGACGCCATTGTCCCTTAACGGCTCGACAATTGCTTACACAGAAACGACTAAGAATCTCGGTGTCTTAATTGACAGCAACCTTTCTTGGCGAGCGCAAGTATACGAAGTTAGTCGTAAGGTGCATTTTTCTTTTCACTCTTTAAAAACTCTTCAAAGTTTCCTACCCTTCAAAACTAAAATTTATTTAGCTCAAACTTTAATTCAGCCGATCATAGATTACGCCGATGCCTGCTACCTGGACGCCACTGAGGAGCTATTAAATAAGCTTGAGCGCTTGCAAAATCTGTGCATTCGTTTTGTCTTTGGTCTGAGAAAATACGATCATGTCTCTCAGTTCCGCAAAGATCTCAAGTGGCTCCCTATCCGTCTTCGCAGGAACACTCGAATATTATGTCTCCTGTACAACATCCTTTTTAACCCTGCATACCCAGGCTACCTGCGCGAGCGTTTTTCTTTTACTCGCCCTGCTGATGCTCTGTGCAGATCCCGCCTTAAACTACATCTCAATTTCCCATCCCATAAAACCCATTTCTATTCCCACTCCTTCTCTGTTCATGCAGTACGATTGTGGAACTCACTTCCACCTAAAATCCGGGACTCCCAAAATGTATCTATATTCAAGAAACAAGTCAAAGAACATTACCTCTCCACCACCTTGTAATTTTATATATTAAGTATAATGTATGTATTTTTATTTTCCTATATTTATTAAGTTATGGTATATGTGTAATTTATATATGATTAGTTAAGTTATTTTTGTCTATTTTAAGCTTCCTTGTTCTTTCTACACACTGTGTCTTCGTTTATCATCCAACTTTCCTGTCGCAGGTCTGCTGGAAGAAATTTCTAAATGGAATAAGCAGTACCTTTGTGCTCTTCAATCTGTATTATTTATTTTCTCTGTAAAGTGTTTTTGTGTGTACATAAATAAATAAATAAATACAGACAGACGGATCGCGAAGTCTTAGTAATAGGGTCCCGTTTTTACCCTTTGGGTACGGAACCCTAAAAACGGAGTAAAGTTACGATCAATGATCGTAATCTGAGGTTTTCATTTAGCACTGGAAATCCACCGAAATCTAGAATAAACACATTACCCTCCTTCGGCAGTCGGGTAAAAATACCTTTTTATGCCATATTGAGCTGTAAAGAATGTATAGAAAAAGTTGACCGAGGAATTGGAAATGTTTTCTTTCATTGGTAAGTTACGTTTTTAAATTGTTTGTGAAAAAGTGGCACGCTTGGTTTTCATACAGATGGAGGGACTTGCGTTTCTAGTTAGATTTATGTCTGTGTAGGAAATAATGACAGCCTAGTCAGAACGACAGGCTTCGTATGGGCTTGTTTGTATTTGTATCTAGCAACAGCAAAACAATAGCGATGTTTGTGCGATAATTGCTCTTCAATACTGATGTGTACGCTTTTCTAATAATCTTCCAAGCCACGTTCAAGGTCTAAGTGTTAATAAATTCAAATCATTCATTAAACGTAAGTTGTGCCAGAAAGCGTTTTATAAAATTAAAGATTACGTTGAGGACAAAAAGGCTTGGGATTGAGCTGCTTCAATTAATTTAGTTTTTTATTTTGCACCGTAAATTTAGATCTTTAAATTTGTTTTTTTTTATTTTCTTGCTATGACAAGAATATTTACTTTTTAAAGTGTTATATTATTTTATTTTAATTATTGTGATGTGAAGACTATGTGGATCATTTTTTTTTTATTTTAATTTATCTCAGTTAGTATTTAATCATGGTCTGGCAGTTTGAGTATTTATGCGGCCTACCCGAATGTCCTTTCTTTGGTATTGTTCGACAATTCGTTGAGCTCCATAAATTTTAAGTTGAGCTGCACGGTTATTGACAAATGCGTGCACTGACTGGACAGGTCCACTCAATCTGGCTGGTTCTTTCCTCAAAAGACCATTTCAGACATCAGTCTACATGGTCTTCACATGATCTAACCAAGATTTTGTCTGGACTTTAAAAGAGACTGTGACCTCGAGTTTGTTTCGGCCTTTCTTCTCAGAGTAGTCAGACAGGAAACGCCGACCTCATCTAGTTTTAAAAAATATGATCGACATGTAAAAGTGTTTGTACAAACCAACTTACAGAAATAAAATCATTTATCATTTATGAAGTTTTAAAGTTTTTGGTGGGATTTTTTTGAAATAAGCGCATTTGCCATACAGCGAGCGATTAGCAAACGATTGTGTAGGATATACCGCATATATACACTATAGGTGCCGACTTTTATGACGTAAAGCGTTTGATCGCGCGATGATTGCTGGTTGCTGTTTATTACGTAATAAGCTTGTCTAGGAACACATTCACTAGTAGTATTTATAGGCAACATTTGAAAAGAATAACTAATTAAGCATCAAGGTTTAAGATTTTAACTAGACAAGGCGACAATGAGTTTTCGCCAAAGGCTGTGCAATCATTATACCCTCGCGAGCAATGAGAAAGTTCCAGTGACATAGCACCAAATTACTTCTAAACGGGCAAGGCTAGCTTAATGATGCCGTCTGCAATATTAAAGTACATTTAACAGCGCATCAGAATATTACCAACTAAAAACGTAAATATTGTGTACAAATTTTAAATGAACTGACATAAAAAAAAAAAAAATATCGTTTGTTGGGTGGAACTTTTTCTTTGCTCGGCAGTATATTTGCGGCAGTATATTTGCTCTAATTTTGTGTAGATTATATTTATGTAGATTCAGAGATAATATTATAGTTTAATTATATTAAATACGACTTTTAGAATAATAAATATATTTATATTTTATTTATTTTTGAGGGAGTTATTTTTTTTGATTAATTATATTAAATACGACTTTTAGAATTTAGTTTCTTTTTTTTTTGTGGGACTTATTTTTTTTTGTTTCTGCTCTTTGTTTCTTTGTGTTGTCAAAACCAGTAGTGCCATCCATCACCATCTTGAGCTTATATAGCAGCCAATGGCTTGTTCAAATTTCCATTCAAATCCCATAAATCCTTGGCTACTGTCAGCCAGCTCATAATACGACTCGAAAGTCGTTACTCCACCGATCCAGCCAGACGTTTTGTCTTATAATTTCCACTTATTTTCTGGCCCTAAGTTGCGTAAAATGTAAAACAAATGGTATCGCGATATCCATTTATTACACATTTTTTTAATGTTTTTTTCTTATTATCTTCAAAGATATATCTGCCTCTCTGCATTCCCCTTAACCGAGCAATTACACAGAAATCAGGGTAAGCACGAAACATTGGAGGAAGTATTTTAACAAGCGGGTTTACTTACTAATAACCCACTTAACAAGTGATTATTTATCGCTAACTGAGCTCATGTATCTGAGGCATTACACGAAATTATTATGACAACCCTAAATATTGAGACAACGACGTCAAAATTTCAATCCATTGCTGTTTTTGAACTGTATCTTAAGAAGGTTGTCATACAAAAACAGTATTGGATGTGGAAACAAAAATTGGGATGTTCTAATTATAAAAGTTCTTGGTGGCGTACACATCTTGCCGCCTTTTGTAATTTCGAAATTCGAATGCTTATGGCAATATGGCCGTCAAATATCTCTGGCAATGATCGTAAGCGGCCAATGTAATAATGGAAATATGGACCATAAATATCACGATAAAAGAGCCGAGACATTTAGTGCTCGGAGTTAAGGACCAATTTTGGAATTAATATTTTAATAAGAAGCTTTAACACCCATTTTTAAGATGAAGACAAAATCAACTCAACACATTGGGAACAAGAAGTTGTGCTCGGTTTCACACAATTTCATATTTAATTAACCAATCTGCCTAGCCTTTTTAACCGACTTACAAAAAAGGCGGAGGTTCTCATCCCAACTATGTTTGGGTCGGCTTTCGGTGTAACTGGATGCAGCGGAATACTGTTAGTAAACTGTATTAGTTAATTTACATAGGGCGACTGCCACAACCCAGTTACTGAGTAACACTTTTGGAAACACTGGTATCAGATATTCTGGTCGCCGACTGTCGATTATCTACAAAAAATGATAGCCAGGATCCGGGACCACCAGCTTAACTTGGTCTCCGAAGCACGAAGAAATCCCGAAATGTAATAGATATTCTTCTATCCACGAAGCGACATTGGAAAGCATTGCTTAACCTGGCAGGTTGACCTGTTCCGATGTTATTACTTAGCCACGAGCTCCTCACTATTGTGACGTTGCAAAATAACGTCATAAGCGACATCTACTAGAATATCTGGAAGCAACTCTAGTGCTCCGGAGTTTCACAGAGAAGGCGTTGTTTCTAGATTGGGTTATGCATAATTAAATTTCAATGTTATTTAACCATACAAAGAGGAGCTCGAGGCTAAATAATAACAGCCGCACTGGTCGATCATCAAGGTTAAGCAACGCTTGACGAGGTCGGTCCGTGGATGGGTGACCATTTCAACGTAACGAGTTTTCTCCGTGCCTCGGAAAGCACGTTAAGCCGTTGGTCCCGGCTGTCATTTGAAGATCTTTGACAGTCGTTATGGGTAGTCAGAAGCTTGAGATCTGCTGACACCAATCTTGCCAAGGGGTGCCGTGTTACCCAGTTACTGGGTTTTGGAGGTCAGATAGGCAGTCGCTCCATGTAAAACACTGGTACTCAGCTGAATCAGGTAAGACTGGAAGCCGACCCCAATATAGTTGGGAAAAGGCTAGGCAGATTAATTGATTTAACCATACAAAATTAATTAACAAAGGGATTTAAATTCCCACAATTTTATAGTTAAACAATAATTTATAATTAGAAATATAATAATGTCATAGACTAGGGATCCAGTGATTTGCAAATTATATTTTTGTCTGTGGGGAGATCTTTCTTGAGGGTCGATAGGAGAGAGCAAGTTTATTTTTATCCTGCCACTTTTGGGGTAATCGAGGGCCCTTTAATTCTGGCCCGAGCCCGTTGATATCCTGACGAGAGGATGGAGATATAACAGTTGAAGCTGAACCTGTCTGGCTGTTTAGCTAGCCTAACACAACCGTGACTTGAAGCTCTGGTGTCGTCATGTGGTCTGGCACAATCGAAGTTTTTCCCGAGTTCAGGGAGATTTGAGGTTAGACCTGACAACCCTGATGACCTCATAAACAATCTACCCTCAAATTAATCCAGCCTCACCTAATTTAAATAACTGTAAAACTAATAGTTAAATACAATTTCCTCCCCCATTTTCTAATTAAAACAAATAAGAAAACGAATCGTCTTGGACATAAAATCCTAAGTTATTTTCTGGTTTTAATATCTTAATTAAAAACCACCATTTACTTTCAAAGAATCCATCTCAATTCAGTTATCAAGTAAAATTAGGCTGCCAGCGCAATCACGGTTGCATCCAGACACTATAATCACTCAGACATAAAACCGACTTGATACGAACTCTCTACATACAAACATAAATTAAAAAAGAACTCGGATTTCGCTTACAAATTGTGTCCAAATCGAGTTTATAGGTCATAAAAGTAATGTGAGATAAAATGGTGAATTTATAATTAACATTAATGGGTCTAAACTATTAACGGCTACCGGAAAGCTTCGGATAGAGACATAAAAATAAATATTTATGTAGATGCAGAGATAAACGTTTTTATATTGAATAAAACGTCACGATCCGGTCTGCTGTTCGGTTAAGAGGATGCACTCTCTGGAGCAACCACGATATGGTCTTGATTGCTCTTATATGGATTGCCATGCGACATAAAATATTGTTTAATGAAATTATGAAAAGTATGGCCGTCATTTTCACCCTCATCTCGTATGCAAAGATTTGAATTGGTAGATATCAAATAAATCCGCGTAGGTCTAGTAAGTTAATTTTTAAGCAATGATTAAGAACTTAATAGGAAAGTTTCAGATAACTGTAGTAGTTGTAGTAGCAAGGCGTTTCACAATCTTTTATGACTTTAGATGTACAAAATTTGCTGATTCTAAGCCTAATTTTAATGTATTTTTAACCCGACTGCCGGAGGAGGGTGATGTGTTTATCAGTCTGTGTATGTGAGTATGTATGTATATATGTATGTTCCTATGTTGCGATCTAGAAACCAAACGCTCCGGCCGATTTTGATGATTCTTACGTCAATCGATTCGTCTTAACCTTGTACTCATACTCAGTGACACTCAAAAAGTGTCACTGAGTACATTAAAATTGGAAAAAGAGGGATTTAAGAGGTTATTTCAAAAATATTTAACACTAACATCATTAAATGTACTTTCGCCATAATTCGACAAAAAAAAATAACAGTGAAGTACTCATACTCAGTGACACTCAAAAAGTGTCACTGAGTACATTAAAATTGGAAAAAGAGGGATTTAAGAGGTTATTTCAAAAATATTTAACACTAACATCTTTAAATGTACTTTCGCCATAATTCGACAAAAAAAAATAACAATAAAAAAGTCCATTCAAAAATTTAATAACTCGACTGCTTAAGAAGCGAACTAAAAAGATGTAAACAAGAAGAAAATATTTCGGAATATTTTGGTTTTGGTCAACCAGCTGGCGAATATGTATCCTCGTACTGTAGACTGGTTCGCAAAATACTAAACATTTGTATAACAAACTAATCTTAAACCAACTATACACAAAACTAAATTGGTATAATATTTCAACTCTTCAGATCAAAATCTATTTCCAAATCTGAGAACTCTGTCTAACCCTTAACAGGCCAGCCGAGATAAGGCGTTTTCGGGTATATTTCTAAGTTAATTGGTATCGGGGCGGCTTGTTCACTAGAACACATATTTTTTGTTTGGGTGGGCACCTCACATGCACACCATACTTCTGATAATTTCCCGGCTTCTTTCATTTAATACGGTGGCAATGTTTATATTAAGATTACTTTCTTCCCAAATTATAGTAACAGGTTTCTATGTCGCTCTATGAATATTAAACCTGTCTTCAAAAGAAACATCTTAATTCAAAGTTTTTTTCGTGTGGTCTTAAGTTTAATTAGTCGACCATTTTCTCTTCTGCCAGTGCCTATGATATTGGAGCAAATTATTATGACGTCATAACCAAACAAAAATCTGTGAACACTGCAGTGCTTATTCGTCAAATTTTGTTTCATAAAGCTTGTGTATAGTGCCCGGCACGTAAGTTGGCAATGTTTTCGCGTAGTGGGGGTAAGTTCGCGCATATTCCGCGAACTGGTCAACCACCTTAGATTATACAAGTCAACCACCATATTGGAGCGCACGGAACGTGGACGCGACACGATTGGTCAGTCGATCCTTGTGTCAACTGACCAACCAATCGCGCGCTCGGAACGGTCCTAAACGTTTCCCGCGCCCCGCTTCACTACCAAAGATACCTAAAAACGACTTCTGCGCATCTAACGACTCTTGCCATCTTACGTGCCGGGGATTATATCTTGCAAAAAGTACCTTATTGCATGCTTAAACAAAACCTTTGTACGGCAATGAAATCCGTCTCATCTGCGAACACTTTTCGTCCTGTCTGATAAATTGGCATTGTATTTTCTTCAAATCATAATACTGGGTCTGTTAGGCACGTGTCCCACCGCCGACGAGGAAGCGATTAGCTATCGACTATTTTCTCGCTGAAAAAACAAACAAAACTCTCTGACCATTAGTTTGTCACAGCGACAAGAGCTATCAAACATAACACTCGCCCAACGATGATCGCTTGCTCGCTTGCTCGTATGGCGGTCAGAATTCACACCAACTGAATAGACAAACCAACGGTCTGGTCTACAGTTTGGGATTCCACTGTGGGCTCCTCCTGTTGTGTAGGTATCAAAGGTTCTGCCATGTCCGCCCCATCCGAAGCATCAACACATTCATAAGGTTTACGCAGGACTCCGAGTGAGTGGTGCGAGTAATCACCCGTCGCACAAAAACACTCGCTAATAGCCGAGCGACAAAACTATCGGAACTACATACTCACTTCTCGAAATCTCGATGCTCGCCGACTCGTTTTTAGTTTCTAGCTCTACTCGCTTCTTGCTGATCGTCGCCGGTGAGGCAAGTGCCTTTATCTGCTCTATCATGGTAGGTAGGACAGGTAACAACCTGTCCTACCTACCTACCATTTTTTTTCAGGGTCATCCTTCCGCAGAGAATCTTAACACCGTCTTCAGAAAATGACGTCAAATGCCCAACGCGTGAGTTCAACTGCCTGAGTATCTCAATTGCGTGTGTTGTGATAATTAACTTCTTGAACACTTTAAATTCATCTAACTTTTGATAGAGTGAACCGATTGCAATGAAACAAAAACTAAGTAATAGTTGCGCATATTTTTTATGTATAAAAGTAATCTATATTGCTTTTGTACATTTTACGTGATGCATGCACAACTAACAGACAAACACTCCAAAAATGCTGGAAATGGGTTCTGTTGGTTATCCTTTAACAATCTGGCTATTTTTTTTTGGAAATCCTACTAATATTATAAATGCGAAAGTTTGTGAGGGTGTATGTTTGTTACTCTTTCACGCAAAAAATACTAAACGAATTTGGATGAAACTTTACAGTAATATAGGTTATACATCAGAATAACACATAGGCTACAATTTATAATGATTTTTTGTAATTTGGTGATAATCTATATATATAAAAATCAATCCCTATTTCCCTTGGTCACGACATCACGCGTGAACTGCTGGACCGATTTCGTTAATAATTTTTTTGTTGTGTTTGTTATTGATAGGAGAAGGTTCCTATGAAAAAAGAAATAAGAAAAATAAAATTGGTACTTAGGTAGGGTAGGGTAGGTAGAGTATTGTAGGTAGGATTGGGTAGGTAGGGTAGGGTAAGGTAGGTAGGGTAGGGTAGGGTAGGGTACGGTAGGTAAGGTAGGGTAGGTAGGGTAGGGTAGGTAGGGTAGGGTAGGTAGGGTAGGGTAGGTAGGGTAGGGTAGGGTAGGGTAGGTAGGGTAGGGTAGGGTAGGTTACGGTAGGTAAGGTAGGGTAGGTAGGGTAGGGTAGGTAGGGTAGGGTAGGTAGGGTAGGGTAGGTAGGGTAGGGTAGGTAGGGTAGGGTAGGTAGGGTAGGGTAGGTAGGGTAGGGTAGGTAGAGTATTTATTTATTTCAATAAGGCATGCCAACAACCTATTCGCAATTACATTTTATAGAAAGAAATTTAGTAGATATTCCTGTGCAAACAGGTCAGTTATAGGAATGCACAGCACTCACAGATTAGGACTATGAAATAGTTATTTTACAAAAACAACAATATAAATAAGATACAATATTAAAATTAGAATTAGATCACAATTGAATTATAATAAACTAAAATGTTATCAAGATTGAAATAAAATTAAATTACAAATAAATATAAAAATCATTTAAAAAAAAATACTATTATGTCACAAAAAATATAAAAAATATAACGATAATGATCACAATGCAAATAATTATTTTATGGCAATTAATAATTTAAAATTAAGTTAAAATATAAATAAACACTGATAAGATTTTGAGCAGGCAATTTAGGTGAGACTACGAATCAATCAGCGCGACCTTAGACTTAAACTTCGACAGAGAGTCAAAAAAGATGTCAATATCCTCGTTGCAAGAGCAGATCCCATTGTACGTGCTCATCAACCTATTCAAAGGAGCGGTACGCCCGAGATTCGAGTAGATAGAGTAGATCAATGTTTGGTGTTTTTATGGCAAAACAAAGTTTGCCGGGTCAGCTAGTATTAGTCAGCTAGTATTATCTATGTACAAAAACGAGTTTTCTACAGATTTATTATATGTAGGTACTGATTTGGTCGTGTAAGAATATAATTATTATAATCAGCGTATACTATTCTTACAGCTGGGACACAGGCTCTACGAGAGGAAATCACCACACTGGTCAAGTGCGGATTGGTAGATGTCACAGGTCTTCAAATTTTGGTACTAAGGCTTCCTCACGATATTTTTCTCCTACGTTTTGAGAACAGTGGCGATGGAATAAATTACACAAAGTATAGCGACGCATTGTCTGGGTTCAAACCCACCTGCAATTCGTATGTTGGGCCATAACCACTGGCCCAGTACTTGAAAGTTCTTAGTTCGTCAACGTTCAAACCTGAATCGATCCGACCCCTAACCAACCACAACCATATTAATTATTAATGAGAAAAAGTCAATTAAAACGTACTAAAAACATAATGATCGTAATTGCTTTTATGGATGGTCGTTAGGAGTCTTAATTATAGAAAATATTGTGGCCCCCCGTTGCGCCACTGTTGCCTAATTTGGTTATTCACAACACCTGTGGGTTATTTGGAATTATAAAGTAGTTTACATCAATTTACTACTTTATTTTTACAGCAAAATGGCTTAATTTCGATGTGTCGCTTTTTCATACAAAAATCGTATTTTTATTAATTGATACTATTTTCAGCCAGTGGCTTCACCCATGCGGTATATTGTCAAAAAGTATCCCATATCCTTCTCCCGGTCCTATAGAAGATATATATATATTTTTTCGCTAAGATTGATTAGCATTTTCGCGTGAAATGCCTAGTGTTGGACAAAGTTAAAAAACATAAAAAAATATGTACTATGACGACAATTAAACACCTCTATTTAATGTTATCGCTTTTGCATTGCGACTTATGTATATATATTTAAATGTGCCATAGCTAAATCTTTAAAAACAGTGCAATAAAACATATTTTTACCAAGTTAAATACATTATTTTGTATGGAAAGCAGACGAAACGCATTAAATATCAACCTGGTTTCGGTGATAAAATAAATGTCTAAGAATATTTGTTGATGAATCTAATAAAAATATAATTAATTAATAGGTCAACTTAATAAAAAAGTGCACCATACAGCCATAAATGAATTCCTACTGTGAACTGTTTCTGTCTTCTTTACAAATTATTTATTAAAAAGCTGACAGATAGTTATTACAAGACTTATAATTATCATTAAATCACACATTTATATCTTTATTACGACCACTTCTTTCATAAAATATTACCAATACATTCCATCTTACTGTGAAAAATTATGACAAAATATCTCAAACTTGACACCCAAATAATAAATCGTACTAAAAATCAGAATTTACGATCACATAATTATCTTCTCTTACACTATAAATACTATCTACTCATAAAATAAATTATCATAAAATAAAATTCTGGCACATTATGGAGAAGAATATGACTACTGGAGAAGTTGACCCTTCTCCATGGGACACATAGGTCACCGGGGCCACTAAATCGTGGCTCATAAAAGTTTAGTAGCCATTTTTATGTTTGTTTGTGGCCCAATATCGGTTTAACCCTCCACAGTGGATTTGATTGCCTGCTTATTGACGTGTGGTGTGGGGCTGTTGTGTAAGCGGGGAGGATTTTTTTGGGTCACTAAAGAATAAGGTACCTTATTAAAACTAGTGAATTAACCCTTATGTCAAATTTCGATTCACCTCATAGATGGTTAAAACTTTTTTCTTCTGTGACTCTTTTTGTATCGTTATTCGTCTAAAACAGTTTTTTTCACAGCACCAATCAATCTGCCTAATCTTTTTCCCAACTCTATTGGGGTCGGGTTCCAGTCTTACCGGATTCAGCTGGGTACCAGTGTTTTACATGGAGCGACTGCCTATCAGACCTCCACAACCCAGTAACTGGGTAACACCATACCTCTTGGCAAGACTGGTGTCAGATCTCAAGCTTCTGACTACCTGTAACGACTGTAAAAGATCTTCAAATGACAGCCGGGACCAACGGCTTAACGTGCTTTCCGAGGCACGGAGGAAACTCGGTATGTTGAAATGGTCACCCATCCACGGACCGACCGCACCAAGCGTTGCTTAACCTTGATGATGGAACAGTGCGGCTGTTATTATTTAGCCACAAGCTCATCCTATTTTTCACAACACCAAATAACAGTTTAATCCAGTGAAAAATGGCCAACAAACGTCGATCCGGTGACATCAAGATATATAGAAGGATTATATATATATAATAGTCTAGGCAAAGCATTCACAAACCCTGACTTGGAGGCATCAAGGCGCATAGAAGGACTGTGATAGACTATATTATAACATAGAAGATGAATAAACTTTCAAAACTATTATTTTAGAAAAAGGTCTGAAGAAGTTATATTTTTTGTTCCGTAGATAAACTCTGGTAGTATTCTATGTTCCATAAATGAGCTATGTTCTGTGTGTGTCATTCGAATTGCCTACCCCACCGGCACTAATAAACTTACCTGCCTCATTCTCCCACTTCATCGCTATCACTGGCACTGAACCCCACATCACCGAAACGAGCGCCCATTCACGGCTACACAAAGAAGCCGCGTTACTGACGTGTCGTACGTGTCACGACTCTAAACGGACCACTAAATATTTAATAGGCCAAAACCTTCATTTAATACAACCTCAAAATGGTGTAAATATAAACAAGTATTATACATTTAAAGAAACATTCTGATGAATTGAGAATATCCTCCTTTTTTGAAGTGGGTTAATAAGTATTAACTGTTGATTTATTTTATAACCAGCTTTTATTGGACTAAAAAGTATGAAATGTAATATCATTAATCAATATGTAGGGTTAAGTCAATAGTACGGACGTCAAAACAAATCACAAGCACGCCCCTGGCGGAAAATCAAGAACAACTACGTATTGGCGCGCTTTTCCTAACCACTTGCGTGGAGGGGACAACAAAATATGTCAGTTGAGTACTGACCGCCTTAGAGCTAAGACGTCGTAGAATCAGTGTCGATCCGTAATATTAGTAAGCAAGATTGTAACTGTGAATAGTGACTATTTAAATAAACCCATTGTATCGAATAACTTGTATGATTTCATTTTCACGATTCTACCCAACTACCTGCCCACACACGATGTCTTAACCTAAGGGAATACATCCTGACTTCCCGACGGTTTGCATCTGTCGGCCACCCTTGATGCGACAAATACATATCCAATGAGCCCAAACACGATTGTACTATCTTGTCTGGTTGAGGAGTTGCTTTGGCCACTTTCAGACTCCATAGTGAGACCAGATTCACATATTTTACCGTTTTCAAAGTGAAATAGGTACGCCAAGACCATTACAGACACCAATTTACATGGTCTAAACATGATCTAACCAAGATTTTGTCTGGTCTATAAAAGAGACTGTGAGACTGTGACCTCTGAGTTTGTTTCGGCCTTTCTTATCAGAGTAGCCAGATAGAAAACGCCGACCTCATCTAGTTTATAAAAATATGATCGACATGTAACAGTGTGTGTACAAACTAAATTACAGAAATAAAATAATTTATCATTGAATTTTCAGCTAAATCGAGCCAAGAAGTGCTTAAAAATGCGCATACGAGAGTAAGGTATTATAAAGCTTGTTTTAATAAAAACATTCACACGAAGAACCGCCTCCTTTTTTTGAAGTCTGTTAAAAAGTGTAATAAGCATGTTTATTTTAAAAGGTATAATATGGAACGTTCAAGTGAACGGGGATATTATCTGTTTGATACGTTTATTGATCGTTACGTTAGGCTTCCGTACAGGCAGGAGAAAATTTTATTACCATATTGGTAATAACTTTTTAAATGGTAGAATTGGACACTAAATTCGTTCGTTCCATATATTGGTCGTTGAATGGCTTTTTTGTCATGATACAAATTATTATTATTTGGTCTACAGGTATAGAACATACTAACGGCTTTTTCTATAAGCCAGCTTTGTACCCAAGAACATTTACCAATGATATACCGTTTCTTAAATTGTGTTAAAACACCTTAGGTTCTTGACAAATTGAAATTCTATCATCAGTAATAATGTGATAGTTCGGTAGCGCTTGTGAATCCTATACATTTTAAACATCTTGACCATTGCTACCTGATAGAATCTACTCTGACCTTGTCGCTATTGTCCCCCGGAGTTCCTCAGGGGTATGTTCTCTCTTCAAATCTTTTCCTGCTGCACATCAATGACCTAATTGAAAATGACCTAATGACCTGCCTACGCAGATGATAGTACTGTTTCAGACAGATTTTTGTCCAACGCAAAAACTTAGCGAGGATGAAGTTCGTTCCTTGAGAGAAGCTATGGTAGAGTGGACAGATTTGACCTTCAGCCTTGCATCCCAGTGGGGTGATGACAATCTGGTCTCTTTTAACGCCACCAAAACACAGGCGTGTCTTTTTTCCGCAAAAAGGAATCGTTTCGACCAAACTACTACTTTTCGGGGTACATCTGTTCCTGTAACTGATCGGCACGAGCTCTTAGTCATGGAGTTGACATCCAGTCTCAACTTCGGCGCCTCCATTGAGTACAAAGCCCAAATTACGGCCAAAAACTGGGCATCTTGAATAGATTGAAGCGATACTTTACGCCTGGACAGCTTTTAACTCTTTACAAAGCGCAAGTCTGATCCTGCATGGAGTATTGCAAACACCTTTGGGATGGCTCAGCTAAATATCAACTTGCCGAGCTTGACTCGGTGGAACGCAGAGCTAAGAGACTCATTGGAGACGCTAAACTGGTGGATGCCAGCATGACAGCTTGGCTGATCGCCGTATGGTTGCCTGCTAGTCGGTCTTCTGCATACTGTACTTTGGTGAGTGTGCTCAAGAACTTCACGGTCTCATATCACCGGCCCCTTTCTTCCATCGGACATCTATACGCACTGCAAGTTACCATCCTTACTTAGTTTCCAGTCCACCAATTCGCGCCAAGTGCTTCCAAACATCCTTCATAATGCGCACAGCAAAAGAGTGGAATTCGCTGCCTGGTTCTGTGTTTCCGATCGCATTCAACCCGAACCTCTTCAAAGTTAGAGTGAACAGGGGAGTGACCATAAGCTCTTAGAGTAAGGTTATTTTGATATCGCGTAAGTGACAGATGTATACGAGTCATATACATCTGTCCCTTACACACACTCAAAATAACCTTACTCTAAGAGCTTATGGTCACCCCCCAGGCTTCTTCTGGGTAAGCTCACTCTATCCTCGACTTTGTCTCTGTCATGATACAGGAAGAAATTCCTAGTGAGGGGCAACGTTTTCTAAAAAAAAGTAAGTAAGTAAAGTACCTCTGACCTAGACTAGAGTCAAGAGCAAACCTCAGGCTAAAAGTAAAATATATTTTTTTCTAGACCTTTTGAGACTAGTAAAATCCATCAACGCAACGCGTCAGCGATTGAAAAAAGACAAAAATGTTTGGAAATGGCAAGTGCTATCGAAATGACACGAAATTAATCCCTGACATTTTGGCATTTCAACAACAATCGCCATCGCAAACCACAGAGAAACTTATATGTCGCAAACGTAGTCTAGAGCTACTGGTTAGCCAGATATCAAACCTTACCTCTTTGCGAACTGTACTTTTCCATCATTTAATTTTTGTTTATACTTATTTAATATTATTATTGTGAGAGTTTAGAAGGAATGACGGATGGATGGATGGATGTTTGTTACTCAATCACGTCGTAACGGCTGAACGGATCTGGATGAAATTCGGCACAGAGATAGATTATAGTCTGCACATAGGCTATTTCTCGCGAGCGAAGTCGCTGGCAGAACCTAATAACTTACAATCCATCAATTAATTATCAATCATAAAAACCATACCACGTACGACGTACTAAGAAAGATACCCATCTCCCAATTAAGATTCGCTAAGATAGACCAATCATTCATTACGCTCCGTTCATTCATTCGTCCATCGTTCATTCAGGGCTAAAATAGCGCGTTTATCTGTCTGTCCGTCCGTCTATCAGCCGAAGGAAGTCATAAAGCACTCAGCATCTTGGCTGTATCGCTCGGTGACTTGTGTCACTTGGCATTTCTTTATTGTAGTAAAATTGATGGGTATATGGAAGGAGGACAGATAAATAATATAACATTGTATTTAACGAGTATCTATCATTTTAATAATTTATTGCAATTTATTAAAATATGATATACCGACTATTACTAAGCGCATTTCCGCCATTTTTATTATGCATACAGCCTAAGTGTTAATCTTTCTGAAGGGATCTGTGTTCCTTACCATCTATGAGTCTACGACCCGTCAGCCTTCAAAGCAAGAGTGAACAGGCATATACTGTGAACATCATCCATCCGCTTACCATCAAGCACGATTATGGGGAAGAGCGAGCTCAACAGGATTTTTAAATAGGTATGTTCTCCCTTGCGTTGGACCATGTATGTTAGTTGATGATGCCGATGCTGGTGCAAGCTCCACCACAGAACAGATAGCTAAAATGTTAATAGATAAGGAAATATTGAGCGCTATTCCTCTCTCCTAGACACTGACTGTATCTAGAATGTTGCTGTGCCCGACAGGGTCCATAATTGTTTCTGTAACTTATATTTACCAAATTACCACCTGTATGTACATTATGGATGCAATAAATTTAATTTGAAATTTGAATTTGAAGCTCTTGTGAAAAAGTAGTCGAATAAATTCCTTTGCAAGGCACATCTTTATGACTTGTTATCTTTGAATTATCTTTCAAACACTAAGGGGTGTTAGGGTGCCTATATGCCTGTTCACTCTTGCTTTGAAGGCTGACGGGTCAAAGATGGCAAGGAACACAGATCACTTCAGAGAGTTCAACACTAGGCACACAGAACAGAGAAGGCGTTTTTTTCTGTTCTGTGACTAGGCATATCATTCTTCTCTCTATACATCCATCGTTTGGCGTCTTCTCCTATTCTTATTCTTATTCTTTATTACACAAAAAGAAAACATAAAATAAAGATACAAATACAATGGACTTTGGAATGGTCTCTCTCCTTCTCTTATAGCCATCCAAATTAGTTCTCAAAACCCTCCACACGACATTTTCTTCATTCCTCTGCATCACATACCGTTACCGAGGCGTGGTCGCTCACAATGGGCCTTATCAGAAAGCTTAAAGTCACCCAAAGGGCAATGGAGAGGGTTATGACCGCAACACACTGATCTGTAAATTACACCACTACGGAATTCGAGGAAAATCTGCTGATCTTGTGCTTTCCTATTTATCAAACAGACAGCAAAAAGTAAATGTTAATGGGGCGACGTCCTCCGGGTCTCTAGTCAAGATGGGCGTGCCCCAAGGTTCAATTCTCGGCCCTTTCCTTTTTCTTGTTTACATTAATGATCTCCCTTTTATGATGGCCAAATTATCGGATATAATTCTATTTGCTGATGATACTTCGCTAATTTTTAAAATAGATAGGCAAGATACGGATGTCTTACATGTCAACGAAAGTCTGATTGTTCTCTCTAAATGGTTCGCAGCTAACAATCTTTTACTAAATGCGAAAAAAACAAAATGTCTGAAGTTTTCCTTACCAAATGTACCACAACGTGACCTAAATTTAAATCTTGACGGCAAAAATCTTGAAGTTATAAAGGAAACTGTATTCTTAGGGATTACTATCGATTCAAAATTGCAGTGGGGCGCGCACATTAGAACTCTTTCGGGTCGGTTAAGTTCGGCTGCATATGCAGTAACGAAAATAAGGCAGTTAACCGATGTAGCCACAGCAAGGTTAGTATACTATGCTTATTTCCACAGTATTATGTCTTATGGCATTCTGCTGTGGGGATCAGCTGCAGACGTTGACTCAATTTTCATCTTACAAAAGAGGGCAGTCCGCGCAATCTATAAAATGAGTCCACGAGAGTCCCTCAGAGAAAAATTTAAAGAGATCGATATACTGACTCTACCTTCTCTTTATATATTGGAATGTATTTTGTCTGGGGGAGGCCTATGTCCAGCAGTGGACGTCTTTCGGCTGAAATGATGATGATGATGATGATTTTGTATGTCCGCAAAAATCGAGGGCTTTTCAAAACTAGAAGCGATTTCCATAATTTAAATACACGCAGTAAGCATGAAATTGTAATACCCAAATTCAGATTAACGAAAACTAGCAAGTCTTTTCTTATAAACAGTATACGCTTTTATAATAAGTTGCCAAAGCCAGTTATAGAATTGACCGATGGAAAGTTCAAAAACTACATCAAACGTGTCCTTATTAAAAAAGCATATTACAAAATCAAGGACTACGTTGAAGATAAAAATTTTAGCTCCTTCTGCGCATGCGGCTTCCCTGGTAACTCATAAACGGCACAAATATGTGGATGTCTCTAACTATTCTCAATCTCATTTTTACTTTTTTTCTTTCTTTTAATTAGACTTTTTACAATGATTTCAATGATCTTTATAGCCCTTTGCTATGAATAGTTACAGCACTGATAACAACATTTGTGCCACATGTTAAATTTAGTCTTGTTATATATTTTTATTTATTTTTTCCTTTGTATAGATTCTTTTACTGATTGTTTTGTGAATGTGTGAACATTGTAGGCCTTCTAGATTTCTAGACGCTTGTTAACATTTGTTAACTATCTCGTTTACACAATTTTTTTTTTTAGTTTCTTACGACTTATTGTCGGGCCTACGTTGTCCCCCCATATCTAAGCACTAATACTGTAACGTGGAAATATTGTAAAAACGAACCATTTTTTTTAAAAGAGTAACCGTGGAGTTTCTTGCCGGTTCTTCTCCACAGGAAACGACTAACCCGAACCGTGCACCTTTTGTCGACGTTTTATAAGTGCCCATGTAGGCCTATGTGAAATAAAAAACATTTGATTTTGATTTTTGATTTTATGCTCGGCGTTTCCTTGCGTAATCATGTAAGAAATGAGGATATCCGCAGGAGTACCAAAGTTACCGACATAGCCCGAAGAATTGCCAAACTTGGGTGGCAGTGGGCAGGGCTCGCAGAACAGATGGCCGATGGGGCCGAAAAGTTCTGGAATGGTGACCGCGAACCGGAAGATGATACATTGGAAGGCCTCCCACTAGGTGGACCGATGACCTGGTTAAGGTTGCGGGAAGGCGCTGGATGCGAGACGCACGGGATCGGTCAGTGTGGCGACGCCTGGGGGAGCCCTATGTCCAGCAATGGACGTCTTTCGGCTGAAATGATGATGACATACCGTGAAACCCAATTTCCACACATCTTTTCAGTCACCGGCCACACTTTCAGTATTCCTCTTATAAAAATGAGTATATACTCAATATTAGATACTCATTTTCATAAAATTGCAACTTGCCAGTATATTATTGGCATGCACTTCTCCGATCACAAGTTTAATAGTCGACCGATATGGTATCTTAATGTGTTCTTAACGGAACAATTATTGTTACAATATAATTATTACGATAGGCTCAGTAAATTATTGTGTCCACCATCAATTTTATGCGATTGAGAAATGTGTCTCTTGATAAAATTTTGTGTCGTGTTTTTATGGTCGAGTGAATGAGAGTATTGTTTGATTCTTGGTTATTAATGAATATCAATACATAATTATAATAAATTCGTTTCGTGCATCAAAAATATTGCCAAAAAATAGCCAGAGTATCATAAAGGATAACCAACAGAACTGATTTCTAGCATTTTTGTGATTTTTGTCTGTTTAGTTGTGCAAGCATCACGTAAAATATACGAAACCAATGTAGATAACTTTTATGCATAAAAATTGTTTTTTACATCAACTTTTATACATTCACTATATCAAAAGACATGAATTCAAAGTGTATAAGAAGTAAAATATTACAACACACGCAATTGAGATACTCGGACAGTTGAACTCGATATTCGATAGATGGCGTTGTTCATTTGACGTCATGTTCTGCATGGCAGTGTTAAAATTCGCCGCGGAAGAATTACCCTAGAAAAAAATGGGAGGTAGGGCTTATGTTAAATATGTATTATGGTTTTTAAAAACATATTTGGCTATAGGTATGTATGGTACTTACTTGGTTATCACCATCTTCCTCTCCTCTCCTTTGAGATCCGTATTGTATGGTTTCTTCTTTTTATTTCTTCCCTGTCGGTCTGTGAATTCCTCACTCTCCGGTGCCAAGTTTTTCGGCCTGGGTTGCCGGTTCTGGAAATCGGTCTCACTTTTATGCTTAAGATTTCTTTTATTGGGTCAACTAGTCAATAGCGGGGGGCCTCTCTTTTGTTCTCGTAGTCCCAAAACAATTTGTACCACAGGTGCTATATATTGTTTTGAGGACTATGGTCCTTAGTTCTCACTTAGACATGTTATCGTAAGACATATCTTAACATTTATAAATAGAAGTCTTACATGTAAGGTAGTAGTGCTTCTTTACCATCAGATAATAAGCTCATTTCTCTGCCAATATAAACATATATGCCACTTTCTCTTTTTTTAAGTGTTTTAGAAATGCTAGGGAAAAAGGAAAAATTACCTTACCAAGAAGTTAAATAGTACCGGTTAACCGGGGTTACATTGAGATCTGGGGTAACTTTAATGATAACTTATTTTTTTTAGTTTTTTAAAGCTAACTCCGTGAAAACGGAACGCACCTCAATTTTCTTTTTTAAATTTGCAAAACTGACATGTCAGCCATGTTTTGCATCAACCTCAGTGCAAGAATAAGTTTAATTGTTGCAGAAAAAATATTTTCAATTGTAGAGTGTGAATTCATTAAAAATACATTTTAAATTGAGGTTACTTTATATTGCAATGAAAAAACAATGGGGTATCAAAGTAACCCCATTTTCATTTTAGCGTTCATAGGCTCGTTTTTTTAGGGTTCCGTACCCAAAGGGTAAAAACGGGACCCTATTACTGAGACTTCGCTGTCCGTCTGTCTGTCTGTCTGTCTGTCTGTCACCAGGCTGTATCTCATGAACCGTGATAGTTAGACAGCTGAAATTTTCACAGATGATGTATTCCTGTTGCCGCTATAATAACAAATACTAAAAACAGTATAAAATTAATATTTAAGGGGGGCTCACATACAACAAACGTGATCTTTTTGCAGTGTTTTGCGATAATGGCACGGAACCCTTCGTGTGCGAGTCCGACTCGCACTTGGCCGGTTTTTTTTATTTTCTCCCAAACTATGGAAGTAAAAAAAATTGTATTCGGGAATATAATTTCTTTTGTGAAGTCGCCAATACTGCATTTTATCCATATTTTTCAAAATATAATTGCACTAGTTATGTCAATTTAAATTTCAAAATGAATCAATTTAACCTCGTCAACAGCACAGTTTTCTTCTATGTTAAGTATGACCATTCGCTATTTTCACTCATTCTATTCCAATTTCAAATCTTTTCCGTAACTTCATGCCTCTATTGCGTTCATTCTATTTAACGCCTTGAGATCTTTGATACGCTTATATTATTTTAAATGTAGCAGATTACCTCTTGCAATATACTTTATTTTTTGTTATAATATTACCGTGGAATTGCAAAGTGCTACAATTCAGTTTTCCAATATAAACCTAGTTTATAAACCAGTAATTTTCTATACGGACGACCTGAATCCATTCTTCTGTTAAGTACTAAAATAAAAATTACAGTAGAGTCATGAACGGAGTACAGTCTGCATTATGCAAAAGCCGATATTCCATAAGATATGGTTATTTCGTTCTACAAATTGTATTTTTATGGTTATCGGGAAATAATTTTCAGTATACTTGGCTACAATAAATTTATAGTAAGGTGGGCTGAGAGTTCGTATTACTGCGCAAGAGTCGACTGGTGTGATACTTCTAAGTTCCTAATGGTTAAGCCGCACTCGTGCTTGCAGTAAATAAATGTGTAGGGGTTGTGAATCGTTATATTTTGATACCTAACCAACTTTTATGAAATTTAATAAGTACGTAATGAAAGTCATAGTAATCTTCCCGCTCTTATCTCAATTTATTTCCGGTTATTGGACGATTCGCCCGAATTTAAGTCGCCCAAATCGGGCGAATCGACCACTATTAAAAATATTCATTTTTCTGTGTCTATTCGCCCGAAGTTAATTTTAGAGAACAAAAAATAAAAAAGTACAGTCTTGCTCACCCGTCTCGGAAATAATATGAAGAAATTATCGAAGATAATAGATATTTTATTACCCAAACTACCAGGAGGCCAGAATCATGAAGAAGTATTTGCAGGGCTAGAATCATTAGCGGTAGAGACTAACGGAGTACTAGGACTTCAGAATCGAAAATCGCCCGGTACTCTTTTTACCGCTCATGATTCATTTGATTCATTGGCGACAAAACACTAAGAGGGAGACAGCAATACGTCCACACTCTGTCGCCACTTCCATGCCATGACTGACGTATCACTCCTCTAACTGTCTGATACTCCATTGTACCGCATTACTATTGCACAGTTACGTGTTTGCAACATGTCACCTTGCTATACAAATAGAAGGAAGAAAATTTGTTAATTCGGGCAAACAAAACATACATTCCTAAATAAAATGACAAATATATAAAGCCCAATATTTGGAAAAACATCATCATCATTTCAGCCAAAAGACATCCAGTGCTGGACATAGGACACTACCAAGCGTCGCCACACTAATCGGTCCTGTCAGTATTTGGAAAAGCATACAGTTAATAAATTGTTTCAACGAGCAAAATTGTTTGCTGGGGAGCAAGGCTTTTGCTATCTTACCTTTGAACTTCCAAGAAGTTGATTACAGTATGGTTGCAAGGATTTAATTAGCTGCATGGATGGGAACATGGAAAGGTCATGCCACTGAGTCAAGTTGCTACAACTCTTGGTTAGATTATCATCATAACTAATCACATAACAATTCCATAATACATAAAATTTTAGAGAAAATGTAATACTAATATATCTATTGGTTCAAAGTCAAAGTCAAATATATTTATTTCCATTAGGCCAATAAGCGGCACTTTTGAACGTCAAAAATTAAATGTAAATTAAAAATGTACAAGTAATAAAAATTGACTCTACCGTGCATTCGGAAAGTAGCTTGTTATGGAGAAGAACGCACAAGAAACTCCATACTTACTCTTTTTAAAAGAAATATGTTTTACAATGTTTACTTATGTACATACATTAATAAATTCATATATGTGAGGACGATGCACCCAAAAATAGCACTACACACTATACAACGTACAGGTATAAAGGTATAAAGTAGGTTTACATAGTAACTATAGTTGCTAGGAGAACCAAACCTTCTATAGAAAATAGACCACACCAAAATCCCTAAATAGATAATGCACTCGGTAACAGCCTAAGAACAAAAAGACGAAAGAATCGCTTCATCATCGCTTCCCCGGTGCAATGTGACACGAGCAATACGTTTGTATATATGAACAATGAGACACAAGCAATAAATTTGTACATGTGACTCTTATATACAGATGCGTTACAGATCATATAGTTGAAAGCTATTTAATCAGAGTACCATGATTTGCGTGACGCATGATGCAAAAGTTGCAGAAGATTAAGAGAATATATCCAGTTTAACTCAGTTTAACCGAACAACGAAAAGCGATGCTGTAGAAGACCCAAGCGAGGATTGCGAGAGGAACTGGACTACTGTTTCATTTGGGATTGGGCCACAACAGCAACGAGATACCTACTGTGAGAAATGAAAAGACTGCAGGGAGTTCTGTGCCCTACATTGGAACAGTAAGGGTAAGTAACAATAATAGTTAGATTATTAACCACAATAGATCCCAATGGGTCGAAGTGTCCGAGTTATTACTCGGCCCCTCCATAAGATAGATTATGTCAAATTACTCAGGTTGTTGTAATTTTTGTAATAAAATAAGATGCATCGTACTTCGTGAAAAAAGATGCAGTCAATGAGGGCTTCGGTTTTTGTGCTCACCGGTTTGCGCCACTGGGGAGTAAGGTCCTTAAATAAAGCTATTAAACGTTGTTATTATGCCGTAGAAGTGCGATTGAATATAAAATCGAGTAAGCCGCAGTTCTGCGCTGCTCCTTATTTTTTTCCAAAAAAGGTGGATACGATTTTCCGAAAAATAAAACTCTTTTAAAGCATTGGCTGGTAAATCACGATTTATTCCATTCTAATACCAAAAACTAATACCACTGGTATTTGTTTCAACTCATATTTATTTTTTATACCGAACGGATACCACTCTTTAAATAATTAAATTTAATGTGCGGACTTGAATTTGGTACAGTCAGCACAGTCAATCCTAATCAAATGAATAGGTTTTCTGATATTTTTATGTGAACAGTGAACCTGTTAATATAAATTAAGGGTTGATTTTCTGAGATATTTTGTATTTTTTTGACTGTAAGTAAATTGTTCTTGTTTTAATGTAGTTGCAAAAAAATATTATTCAGGTACAAGAAGGAACTAAAATTTATAATTAAGTTGATTATTAGTCATATTTCATTATTGAACTAGACGTTTGCTAACTTAATTTTATTATTTTGTATTTAACTGGTCTTTTTTCAATTTTAGGTCTTATAATTACATACAAAGCATTTTTACTGACTGTACCCTGTATGTCTTTGTACTTGTTTTGGTATTAGGTTAAACCATGGTATCCGTTCGGAATACAAAAGAAATATGATTTTAAACAAATACCAGTGGTATTACTTTTTGGTATTATAACGGAATAAATCTAAATCACGTACCTAAATATTCACAAAAAAAAACTGTAAATAAACTCGCGCTAAAAGACAAAAAAACTATGAAATTTTACATATTACAAATACACGGTAGCCCTCATGAAGACAGTTCAATGCTGAGAAGAAGTGGTTTTGAGGTAAGGTTTTAATAATTTGTTGAATGACATAAGGGGTAAGAGATCACCGACGATAATATAGTCATCTACGATTTCAAAGACATCGATGTGAGTATTTGACATGACACTATACAGTATCTTTGTTGTATGCACAATGAAGGAAGGGATACTGCTTAGATAAAGTACCTATAGATGTAGCCATGGCGAAAAACCACCCCGCTGTTCCATCTCACACATACACCGGGGGTCGCGGGAATGCACGTTCCTTCCGCAACCCCCACTGATCCCCGCAGGGGCGCGCGAGGAACACTACGCGGCACCACCTCGGTTGCGTCCCTGCCCTGCTCTAACCTTGATTTGAATCCGGATACGATGAAAAAGCTGTGACTTTAAAATGACGTAAAACTCAGATATTTCTGCAGGCATATCCAATTAGCGTAGGCACCGGTCACCGGTCCACGAATCACAAAATACAGCTACATGGCAGAAGTTACATTGAAACATATCGACGACTATTTGGCGACGATGCTTAAATGAGGCCTAATTAGGACGTCATTCACTGAAATAAATATGATAAAGATAATTTCATCATTATTTACTGTAAGCTGGGGTGTGCGTTAGGTAAATGATATGGTGTACCAATTTTTATATTTTGTGTATGTTGTTATTGTTTTGTAACACTCGTTGGCGATCCTTAAATAAATAAATTTTATTGTAGTGCTTTAAGAATTTAGCAAACAGTGCACATCCTTCGCTGAATATTTTTTATTTTTATTTTTGATAGTTTCGCGTTTGACCACTCGTCGTCAACGTCACCTGATGATGGTTAGCGATGAGGCACGCTTGCATTTTATTTTAGTAGTAATACTTCAAGAAAGTATTCTTAAAAATAATGTCATGGGTATTCTGTGCCAACGACTCAACACACCTTCTTTGAAAATCCAATTACAAATGCTCTGACCCATCTTTAATGTGCCACGCTCAAACAACGTCAAATAACCGTATCACTCACTCTGAAACAGTGGCTCCCCTAAACTAAATATGTTCGACAATAAAATTAATTAATAAAAAGATGGCGAGAGAATTAGATGATCACTTACAAGAGATATCTTGATGCGCAAGAGTTGGTCTTAATGAGCGTGTCAGAGATTGAAACAACGACGGTGTAGGGCAGCGGAGACAGTAAGCAAGTTGTGTTAAATTAGTGCTTGTTTACAATGGTCTTTTATTCCTAGCTAAAACAGCAACAATGTATGACTTGGCTCTGGTTTAAGGGCCGAAACACAAAACTGCAAATTGACGCGATGCGAATTCGCAAAGCAGAAAACAGCCAAGAAGTAACAAGCTTGTAGATTTTTAGGATGCAAAATCGCACCGCAGTTTTGTGTGGGCCCCTACAAAGGATTTCCAGACATTTTTTTTTTAAATAATGCTAAATGTAGACCACAAAACAAAAGGTTTGGGGGAAAAGAAAACCTGAAAAAGAGTTCTTTACTTGTGCTGCTCCCTGTGAGTTTAATTTTGAGCTTTTGCAAGAAGCGCAGGGCCAGTCAATGCAGCGACGCTTGGCGATGGCCCATGGCCACCAATTGACGCCCTTCGGCTGAAATGTCGATGTTAAAATTACAAAAAAAAACATTTAAAAGGGAAATTATTAACCGGGTGAAAAATATACTGAATTGGCGACTATTAAATTATGTAACTATTTATCCGGTTTGAGTAGTACCTTTTAGGAGGTTGTTGTGAGCTGCGGTAATAATATTGATACATAATTGAATTGTATTTGGGGTTCTATTTATTTATTTTAGCATATTATTCTTTTGAAAATAGCAGAACAACCGACAAGGCGATTTCGCTGTGCAGCGCGGGCGTTCGGGTGTATTCGTGTTCTCAACTAATTAGTCCGAGAGCGAGCGAAGCGAGCTCGGCAGCTTAGCTAGCAGCGGGGCTCCGTGACAAACTTTTATTTTCAAGTCGCTGTGTTAAACGCTTGTATTCGCCCACTGTTTGTCGTCCACTTAGTATTTCAGTAAGCCATATTCAGTATTTTTTACACCTTTAATTTGAATTTATTTTCGCTCGAACTTTATGTAATTTTTTTGAGTCTTTTATTTTAACTAAAATATAGATAAAAATGTTACACAGTGAACAAAATACTTAATGAACTATAACTTAGTTACAGAAGAATGCAAGTAACGCAACACACTGACGTCACATGTCAAGCAGACTGTACCTTCTGTCTTCCACGCTCACTACAACAAATTCCCGAGCCGTCGCGATTCGTCTGTAACAAAGCCAGGCTTGTGGCCTGAAAATTAACAGGCACGCAACATTAACGTGATTAATTTAGTCAATTAAGTGCCTGCCGTACTTAATGAATAAGTTATTTTTAATTACGGAGTAATTGTACATATGGCTTTGTATTAATTAGGATGTAATCATATGGCGATGGGCTGCTTTCGTGGGTGATGATGATGTGGGGCGATAAAGACTCGTTGTATGGTATAATATCTTAAGAAATTCTACTCTTCTTGTTTGTTCCTGTTTATTTATTTATTTAGGTTAGCCAACAATTGGTTACACAAAACATTAAAATTATACTTGCATAATGATACATTTATAAGTGCAACAATTACTTACAGGCTAACACAAAATGAAAAAAATAATAAAAAAATAACTTTTGGTAGTTTATAATAAAAATAATAACAAAAAAAATATATATTACAATTAATCAAAAAATTTACAAACTAAAAACCATAAAATTAATAAATTACAGTAAAAAAGAATTCAATTAAATAAATCTCATCAATAAATTAAATAATAATCATAAAAAACTCATTAATAATTCCCTGTTCCTGTTCCCGATGACGGCGAGCGCTCGCGCGTTTGCTGCGAAGGGGCGAGCGATCGCGCGTTTGTATCAAAGATGGAGGGACCTTAAAAACACGCTTTTTGTCCATGGCGGTAGGCAGAAACTAAAGAATGTCAAAATAGGAGTGTACCTATTTTACACCTTCCCCTTCTTACCCATCTGGAATTCCTAAAATAATTGTCATCATAATCTGATCTCTAGAGCTCAGTTATGGGTTTGAAATGAGAATATAATATTGTAATATGTTATATTGTACAACGAACAAAAGAATATATATATCTATTAGTCCAGAGTTTCCCAAACTGTCCGTCGCGATGCCCCAGGGCGTCGTAAATAAAGTACAGCTGTTGGAATTATGAGATATACGTAATACGAGCCAGAAACTACAAAATACTACTCCTTAAATATTAATAAGTAGGTACCTTCCATAAAAACAATGTAATTAAATTTGAGAGTAATGTAATGTATCCCATGATTATCCAACTCTGGTACTGAAGATAACTAGTACCGCTTGATACCTACTTATGAAAAACTGACTGTTCTGCAGGTGCAGTAATTAAGTCGTAGTAAGGATTACAAGCTGGACTGTTATAGGCTGATGATGATGACATATCAATTGAGAAAATGAAAGGGGAGTAACTTATTCAAAACTTTAGCTCTGAATTATAAAGTTGTGCTCAAAAAACGACTCATTGATTACTGTTTTTCTTAATAATCAATATTTTATGAAGCAACCGGAAAAACAGTTAATACCAATACTAAAGTACAAGGGCGTCGCAAAAAAAAACATAATATAAAAGTAGTCACATTATAAAAAAGATTGGGAAGCTCTGTATTAGTCTATAATTGGCCTATTTTTTTTCAACCTATGTTGTACCACTGCTGTGCAGACTTGTCCACACTTCTCAGTGGGTTGCTTCCTAGAGCCAATCTCTAGTGTCTAATTGCTTCTAAATCGTCACGCCAAGGTCTGCCTCGGCTTATATCCAAGATAAAGAATAGCTTAATATCATCATCATCTGCCCAGTCTTACCCCTACTATCAACAATCATCATCAAATCATCGGCTTTCAACCTAAGCGGATGCAGCTAAAGACCAGAAAAGCTTGAACTTGAACTTAAGATCCTATGGCCCCTACCTGGGGCCATAGGTTCCATACCATAGCACCATTTACGCCACTTGATCTGGCGGTCGATCGGGGTCTCATGGCATCTCTCCAACAGCTCTACATTAGAGATTATCACGGGCCAGTAAATTCCGAGGATGCGACGAAGACATCGGTTGACGAAGACCTGGATTTGGCGTGAGATGTCCTTTGTTACCTTCCACGTTTCGCACCCGTAGAGCAGCACGGATTTGACATTGGACCCGAAGATTTTGATTTAACCCTTCGGGTCAGCTTCCGTGATTGCCACACAGGTCTCAGCTGTGCGAAGGTAGCTTGCGCTTTGGCAATCCGTGAAGTGATATCCTCTTCAGTTCCTCCAGTCTCTGACACGACGCTTCCGAGGTACGTGAATTTGTGGACGCGTTCCACAACCTCTGTGCCGATTAATATCTCTTATAACTGCTTCTTAATTGATATCCTGGGCGACCGAGCTCTGCTGGTGAAAATAGATAAAACGACGTTTTCTAAAAATGAAACCTAGCTAGATCGATTTATCGTATATATAACCCCCTGCATACTAAATTTCATGAAAATCGTTGGAGCCGTTTCCGAGATTCAGATTATATCTATGCTAATATTATAAAGAGGAAAGATGTTTTTGTTAGTTTGTACCGAATAGGCTCCAAAACTACTGGACCGATTTAAAAAATTCTTTCACTAATAGAATGATACCAATTGACTGATTGACATAGGCTATTTTTTAAACCCGTAAATGGGTCCTGTGGGGTGGTACACGGGAGCGAAGCCGCGGGGAACAGCTCGTATAACATATATACAAGAGTTGCTCGTTTAAACGTATTAGATACTAGCTGTTGCCCGTGATTTCGTCCGCGTCAAACTCTTGAAAAATATATTTTTATTTTTTTAGTTTGCCGCCGGCACTATGAATTTTCTCGTGATCAAACGTAGCCTATGTTACTCGTTATTACATCAGCTATCTACCAGTGAAAGTCCCGTCAAAATCGGTCCAGCCGTTTCGGAGATTACCCGGAACAAACAGACAGACAAAAATCTTAAAAAATGCTTATTTGTTGTTAGTACCGTATATACTTTCACGTGCATTCAATAAAACGTTGTTATTTTAATATTACATACATACACTTCAATTTTATTTATTTGTATATGTATAGATAGTTATAGGCATTCAGAATAAACTTGTGACCTATCCAATGTTTTATGTTACCTAACAAGCAGTGTACTGCGTCAAACGGGACATGAATTATTATCAGTATTACGTCATCATTGAGTACCTTCCTACATCAAATTGTGATTGCACAAGACGACATTATAGGTACTTACTTAGCTGTTTGATGATCTAAGGATTCTAAGGGATAGGACACATTGTGCAGCGCTACTAGGACACAAACGGATTATACAAATAACCATATGATTACTGAATAGCAGATTGTTAATTCAAATTCTCGACAGAAAATTCAATAAACTAATCATATGTTTAATATTTTTTTAGGGTTCCGTAGCCAAATGACAAAAACGGAACCCTTATGGATTCGTCAGGTCTGTCTGTCTGTCTGTTCGTCCGTACGTCACAGCCACTTTTTCCCGAAACTCATAGAACTATGCTGTTGAAACTTGGTAAGTAGATGTATTCTGTGAACCGCATTAAGATTTTCACACAAAAATAGAAAAAAATACAATAAATTTTGGGGTTCCCCATACTTAGAACTGAAACTCAAATTTTTTTTTCGTCGTTCCCCTACGTTTGGTATCTATAGATATAGGTCTTCAAAAATGATATGTGGTTTGATATATAATTTTTTTCTAAACTGAATAATTTGCGCGAGAGACACTTCCTAAGTGGTAAAATGTGTCCCCCCCCCCCTGTAACTTCTAAAATAAGAGAATGATAAAACTAAAAAAAATATATGATGTACATTACCATGTAAACTTCCACCGAAAATTGGTTTGATCGAGATCTAGTAAGTAGTTTTTTTTATTAATACGTCATAAATCGTAAACCGCAATTTACCAAGTACGGAAACGTTCGTGCGCGAGTCCGACTCGCACTTGGCCGGTTTTTTTTTATAAATACGTCTGAAAATTTCACACTCAAATGCTCTGTAAAGAGATTTTTAAAAGGATCTTTTCATTCTTTGCAGAACCTATCTTTGCCTACTCTACTCAATCTTTGTCCGAGGAAATATAAAGAAGCCAGCAGGTCCTTGGACAGAGGTTCAACAATGGATACGAAAACCCAACACCGTACTAATTACATCATCGCATTATCTCACAAAATGTTTATTATATAGTTAATTACTGAGTGCGCAAGAGTCGAAGTGGGCCATCTTCGATGTAGGTAAATCGCCATCATAAATAATAAATGATAAAAATTGTTTTCGGACACAAACAGATCAAATTAATAATCAAATTCAATGTGTACAGGGTGATTTGACAATGAGTGTTCTATTTTTTAAATCTGAATTTTGCATGTCACATTTTTTTTTCAAAAATATGAATGAATGATATATTTTTTTTAATGATATATTTATTTGCAAGAATATAGGTAGTGATAGCACACTTGAGTTTATGCCTACCTTCAGCGGCCACAATTAGCAGACACAATGGCAAACAATGGCGTCTACACATGATTCAGATGTCGCGGTCGTCGAGAGCAAAAAGAGTTTACATATAGCAAAAAAAAAAACCCGGCCAAGTGCGAGTCGGACTCGCGCACGAAGGGTTACGTACCATTATCGCAAAAACGTAAAAAAAAATCACGTTTGTTGTATGGGAGCCGCACTTAAATATTTATTTAATTTTGTTTTTAGTATTTGTTGTTATAGCAGCAACAGAAATACATCATCTGTGAAAATTTCAACTGTCTAGCTGTCACGGTTCATGAGATACAGCCTGGTGACAGACAGACAGACAGACAGACGGACCGCAGAGTCTTAGTAATAGTGTCCCGTTTTTACCCTTTGGGTACGGAACCCTAAAAACTACGGGTTTGTTTTTACTATACTTCAGTTATGTCTGATTTTTGCGGGCAAATTCTGTTTTTGTGTATCAGCTAGGACTGCTTACCTACCTAGGCGCTTGCATCTTACTTGAGTAAGACACTAATGGGCGCACGGGTGGCGCAGTGGTTGAGAGATCGACTGCTACACTGCGTGTCGAGGGTTCGATTCCCGCACGGAACAAATATTTGTATGACCTACAGATAGTTGTTCCGGCTCTGGTTGTTTGTGTATGTGAGTTTATATGTTTGTAAACGCACCCACGATACAGGCAGAAATTCCTAGTGTAGGTCAACGTTTTTTTTTTTAAACAAAACAAAACTAAGTTCCCTACGAGTAAGTAGGCTAGTCAACTACAAATATCAGAAATACAGAAATAGACGTTCAAAGGTAGGTCAGTCTGATAGCACCAAGTGTACGGCCTCGCAGTAGGAACTGTCTTGTATTTATCGCGATGAGGGCTCCATTGCACAGATGCAAGATTCAAAGTAGAATTGAGGTCTAGGTTTTGTTGTTTCAATGTTCTCAGTCAAAAACGTTTTTTTAATGGTTTTCATGTAACGGACTACAGCTGAAAAAGTACCTAGCTATTCTCACGAAATGCAGATAAAGTTTAGTTTTTTTTCAAACATGATTGGAAATTTGAGCATTCTTTTGACAACCTTTTTCGAGACAAATCGAAATTGCTGTACTGGCCATATACATGCGAGCAGCGGCCGGCAAAAGTTGTATGAAAATCTATATAGACTGCCGTGTTTCTGTCGTGTAATTTAAAAATGGAACGATCTTTTACTCCGAAGCATGGCAACCAAGGAGGTAACTCAACAAAGGTTTCATTTAAATTTCGAACTGGCTTGCATATAGAAAGCTGTTATAGAATAAAAAATGAACACTTTAACACGGGAATAATTATTGTTGCTCGTCATTGATTTAGAAAAGTAATTGTATTTGATAAAATGAGTTCTAGGTGCTACTTAGTTTTAATTTCCGCGCATTAGTTGAGAAAAGTACTATACACGTATTGGCCACAACTAAGCATTGATGGACTATATACTATTAGAATCGAAAATTGTGATATTTTCCAAAACAAATATATTTAACAGTTTTTTAAAGTTGTCTACGTGCAACCACACAATATTGCACCAACTTTTTAACATCCCCCTGTAGAATAGCGCTCCACTATCGATACATATCGCGCGACCCGACCCCGCTCGCTATCAAGCAATTAACTTTAATGGATATATTTAAATTAGTGCTCCACACTCAATTGACAACATATTATTATCATAGCTTATTGTAAGATATAAGATCATTCAAAAAAATCAAAACAAGTTAATTGAGACTTTGTTTTTATGTATGTAAAGTTCAATTTTCATTGCGGCCGGTCTAATTAGGTTCTAGAAGTTAATCAATGAAAATGTTATGGTTATAGGCACATAATGTTTGTATTTTAATCACGTCTGCCGCTTTTATCTACAGGTCATTCTGCAAAATCATCCTTATCTCAATATAATAATTATTAATGTACTTAATTAAATGTAAATAGGTAAATAATAAAACAATAGTTTTCGTCAATATCAAAGAAATATATATTTTAACTACAGAATTAAAATAACAATTTACAAAATAAAATCCTATTTACAACAATATTACAGCTCATACTGAATTCGAAAGACTGGTGAACGAATTTTGTACTGAATACAATCAAATCAAATTTTGGTAAAAAGGTAATGTTTACCTACGGCAAAGTTATACATTAAATTAATTCTGAAAGTAATCCTAATACACAGTATTGTCTAAACTCCCTTTCAACTATATTTACACAATAATTTACAACTTTTATCGATAAGTCAAATTCACCGCACTCACAACCATACATACGGTAGCGACAGCAGAAAAAAATATAACATTTTTTCAATAATATTTTTCGGAACTTTAAGTTAGAAACTTTTTAGTCACTGTTCGATTGTTCCGAATTTGAATTTTCAATCACGTTTTGTAACGTCTTTTGTTTGTATTTCACTGTTGGCTTGTAGTTTGTGTGCTAGGTGACGGTGATCCGACTGACACAGGTGGTTGGACCATGGTGAGATGCGGCGGTGGCAGGCCCATGGGGGGCAGATGTCTGCCTCCCCCCATGAGGTGGTGGGGGTGGAAATACTGCTGCAGCGCGGGGTGGGGGTACAAGTGGTGGGGGTGGCGAGAAAACTGCGCCATTTTGAGTTTCTCGATCTCCGCCTCCTGTACGCGCTTCGCTTTCGCTCTTCGGTTTTGGAACCAGATTTTTACCTGTAGACAAATAAAAGTTTTGTTATTAATAAATATTGCTTTGAGTCCGTATGACGAAACTTCCTCTAATTTTTAGATTGGATTTTACTTATTCAATAAAAGTCTTGTTGCATATTAATCTCTACATTTACTTCCTGGTAACAGTATGATGATGAGGATATCAGAATCAAATCCTCACCTGAGTTTCAGATAATCCCAACGAAGATGAGAACTCAGCCCTCTCAGCGATGCTCAAGTACTGCTTGTCGACAAACTTGCTCTCAAGCGCACGAAGCTGCTGAGCGGTGAAGGGCGTGCGTGGTTTGCGATTAGGTTTGTGCTTGCGCAGGTTGCACTTCAGCTTGGCTGGCTCACCATTAGCATCTGTAGCAAAGAAAAAGAAACAGTCAGTCGAATTCATAAAAACTTTTGGCTTAATTGCCAAACAGGATCCGCGCATAATACAGCCAGCTTTTGCAATGTAATAAAACGTAGGTACTAAAATTAATCAGGCTAATTTGTAAACAAAACGATCTCTAATGATGTTTCGCAGCCTTTGTGTGATATGTCAAAAGAGATTGGCTTCAAAGATTTAGTAGATACATTCGACAGATAACGCTCGAAATAAACATTAACATTCTAAAGTGGACCTCGAAAATGCAAACATTTCTGGATTTCCTCAACAAGTATTTTACGACTAATTAATAAATCGTAAAACCTCCAGTTTTCTCATTCGATCACATTTTTCTTGCCCAAAACAGTTTCGAAACGTTCTCAAATGGAGGTGGCATGAATATTAATAATGATAAACGAGAACATTTATCTATAGACGGACATACTGCGCGCAAGTATGAATAGCATGAACTTTACTGTTACATCTCAATAACACAAAAGCAGCCGAATGATGATCGGAATGCCGCTCCGTTCCTCCGCTGGATTAATAAATCGCATAATAAAACTTAAATAAAATAAAGGCTAAAGGAAACGAACCGCGGTCCGATCCTGATAAAATCTCCACGAGGTAATTCTTAAACTTATTTACCGACGAAAACAAGCATATTAGTACGCAAATCGTTGATTTTATTGCCACAGCTGGTTAGAAAATAATTGATTAACGCCCACACGTCCAAGATATGAAATAGAGATAACAATTTCGTTTGGGTACCCAGTAGGCAAGTATTTATTAAAGATTGAAGTTATGTCTGGACTTTAGTCATTACAGATTTATTGGGCAAGTGTTATGTTAATATATGTCGTTTTTAGTCGGCTCATCTTCGTCCACAGCACGCGTAATCCGTTGTGTAACTTTACGACCGTTTAATTCATTTAATTCATCAATCAAATTAATTCGTGATTGAATAATATATTTATATCCCTCTGAATCATTATCTTGTCCGACTATTAGTGGATTCGTCAACAAATTTCTGGTTTTATTAGTAATTTGGGTGTGATTCAATAAAAAACAAAACTTGCTTTGTAATTTATTACTGGCTCCGTTCGACGGTTTTAATAGACTCTAACCTACATAATTATCTATCAACTAATTGGTATTTAAGTACTAATTAATGCTTGTGAACGTTGATTGATCGATGAACACGTGTTGGGAAGACTTTCGTTTTATTGTTTATGACACATATTTCGGTCGCACGTCATTATTCTTAATTAACTTGATATAATTATGTTCTAAACGTTACATTAGCGGTGGTTTTTAATAGACTTGAAAAAAAAAAATTATATGTCTATCTGAAGCTTAATATTGTTTTTAAACTCAAAGATCAGAATTACAGATGCAAAATAAAAATACTTATAATATTAGTATTAGTCAGTCCAACTTGTCAAAATTAAACCTTGTAAAAATATAAAACAACCATTACCAGACAGAAAATTGACAATTTACAATTTGAATTTAGAATATTAAAACATTAGTGGAGTGGCGCTTCAAACGCCGACGTATTAATCCCAATGTCAAACGGTACAGTCGCTTAATAGCTAATGTCCCACAAAAAAGAAAAGAAAAAAAAAAACGTAAATTATGTGACAGTCGAAAAAAAGCTAAAGTGTATTAATGTCGTGTTTAGCAGACGTCAAAGCAAGTACCGACGACAAGACGGAAATAAAGCTAAGAACCGATGCACACTAACGATTTAAGTGCCACGTTTTTTTTTACTTAAACTGTGCAACCGAAATAGATAACGTTAAGTTACCGCATTTTCTCCATGAACAAATTTTTTTAGGTTTTTTTATAGCAATTTATTAAATAAACGCTACTGTAGGCATGTCTTAACGACATTTCTTGCATTATTAATGAGAAAGCGGCAAAAGAAAATATGTGAAGTTCAAATGAATCGGGTAAGACGCACGTGTGCAGCGTTTCTTAAAATTGCCCGGGAGCTGTTAAAATTACCTCCTTTAAAAATACTTATATGGGACTGTCTGTTCTCGTCCTCTTGTTAATTGTATAAAGAGATATTGACTACAGATGTTACTCCGCTGAATTATGTCCGTGTTGTTGTGACTCTCTGAGCGACGAGAGAAATATGAGACGTTTTAAATGTGTTTAAATACATTTTCCATTGTTACACATCATCATTTGTTTCTTTTCTTTTGTAAAAGGAATGTCTAGTGAATGAATTATGAAAAGTGCCGAGAATTTTTTGTGACAATTTAAAATGGAAATCAATTCTGATCCTGAACGTTTCTGCCGACGGTACCTAACGTTTCAGTGCGCTGCTAAAAAGACAGTTGATATATTAATGAGCATGTTTGCTTTTTGTGTGCGCACCACCATTAATCGTGCGAGGCGTGGTATGTCATTCATTCCAATATTTTAAACGGGCAGCGTATACTTGACGTTTTTGTTGTCTGTACAAGAGAGGCGGGCATTCTTTGCGTCTTGCGGGATACTTAACATTACGCGTTTCTTTTATTATCCATGAATGTAAAGTAATATTAGAACAAATATATTTAATACAACAGCCATAAAATACTTTAATTTCTTTGCAGTTCAAAGATCGCGCCTCATATTTCAGTTGTCGAGAGCGTAATATAAACCAAAAAAAAAAATTCAGTCAGATTTCAGAGAGAATAATAAAATAATGAAAACAAGATTATTTTATTTGTCACTTTCGGAGGTTTTCGCAATAAACAATCATCATAACATAAAGCTAAAAACTCATTTGCCGATTTTCAACACAACCGAGAAAAAAAATTAAAACGATGTCGGCCTTAAAAAATAATGGGTTCATAATGTTGGAGATGTAGTGATATAGTTGTGAATAATTTATAATATTCAACAAAGAGCTATTAAAGCTATTAGCTGTGTGAGCCCGGATTCCTTACGAAAACGCCCACAATATTTATCCGGTGATCAAACAGCATCCCGAAGGCAGGCCATTCATCAGCACTCAATCTTTACCTCATAAAGGGGCCATAGAAAACGCGGAAGTGGATCGCCTGGGCCGTTAACCGTTTAATTTATGTTCGGAAAACTATTTAGTGATCGCTTTTATGTTTAGTAGATGAGACTATTACTTATCTATGGAATGAATCGTAGCTATAGTTAGCAAAGAATACCCCAAATCAGATAAGTTTTAAAATGAGATGAATAGTTTTCTATGACAAACGCTTTTTTTTAAACTCCTGTATAGCATAGATATTTCATAGCTTCAACTCTTTATGTGACAAAACAGCGCTTTAGAATATGATTTCAAGATAATTTAAGACGCAAAGAAAACACACGGATGAGTTAAAACGTACTTTACGTGCATAATAGGTCCATTATTCATGCAATACTCCATTTTTTTTAAACTTCTCCCTTTGATATCAATGGCATTTAATATTATATATCTCATACGCATCTAAAAAATTCATACCAAGATAAATAACTTCAACGAAAGACCTTTCATGTTTATTGAGAAAGATATCTTCCATCTTTCTTTATCTATGGCATTTTACTTTAATGTCATCTTAAACTTATCGGGATCTACTCTTTTCTCTATTACGAATTTACTTGTTTTTTTTTTTCTGTTCCTTTTTAATTTTTTTTGAATTTTACTTTTTTTTCATTATTTGAGAAAAGCATCTGCTGTTTTCGCGTTTTCTGTGGCCTTGCCTTAAATGATCTATTAAGAGCATCGAAGCGTTAGAGCTGTGTTTATACTTGTCCCGCTCTCCACAGTTTACAAATAGCACTATTCAATGGGACATTAGTATTTTGGCTCGGTGCCAATGCCTGACAGCGGCGTTTGACTGCTTGTTAAACACAAAACGTCATTTTGCTTCAGTTTTTGTATTATAATTTTGGTTAAAAGATTATTTTTATTGATCGCTTTTGCTTGTGTTTCGTTTGTTTTGCGATAAACGTTTTGTTTTTATTTTGAATTCATTTTATAAAATCTTATTACAAAATATATTATTAAATGGGAACCATATTTTATTGGTAGCCTTAATTTAATACACTTTTGCTATGTTTAGCATCACTAATTATCAACATCAAACAGGTGTTTAATAAACCTACTTAAAATTCATTACGAGAATTCAGTTTTCTGGCCTTTTACTTTAACTCACGAATAAGATAAACTTTCTTAATTAAAATTTTATCAATTAATTATTTAGCTGACGTTACCGCGAATGAAGCGGTCGCGACAGTCTTGTTGCGCATACTCGGTAATTGATTGGGAATGCTTCTATAATTAGGAGCATGACTTCGTTGCGGACTGTACTTACTTATAGGTACTTACAATAGGCCTGTTGCCGTGTATATGCAAAAATATGCGAAGCGAAATGGATATGATATGTAAGTTGTCTGTTAAAAATGATAATATTGACTTTTCATGCTTATAAAGTATGAAAAATAAACAATGATAACTAAAGTGCGTGCATTCTAAAAGTTCATCAACAATAAAAATGTTCAAAAAACCTATTTATACAGAAAACCTTTAAGTGACATACAAAACCATTCGACCTTTACATTCGTATACACTATAATTGTATTGGTTTTATTCAAAGAAATAAAACAAAAGACTTATCACAAACAACAACATGGTGCTTAAGCAATAATGGCAATCAAATGGGCAGCAATAATGGCAATTAAATGAACAGCAATACATGGCAATAAGATGGAATTATTGCTGTAATTACCGATTTATAAGACATTAAAATGTTATTATTATTGCTGTTATAAGACAATGTTTATGCTGTGTAAGAGCTTGTTATTATAAATCATTAAAAGAGTATATTAAGAGTGAGTGTGATGGAGACCTATGTATCCTATGCTGTTTGCTTTGCTAAGTGATTGCTAACTGGATAATATTTTCATCATAGCATAGGCAATTTTCATTCAGTTAGCACACTAATGAAAGTTTTTACAAATATGAAACATAAACATAAATACAGCTTATCAAAATACAATAATGTGTACGAGATGAGGGTTGCAGAATACTTGGTACCTCTTTTTCTAAATAAGCTTCCAGAAGACTTGCAAACTTTATACCAAAAGGTTGTAAGTACGAATTAAAACGTTTCCAAAATGTATTAATGTTTACTACGAAAGTATTTTTTTATGTAATTTAATAATTAATATATGTAATACCTATTGTATTGAATCAGCATTGCAATTTGTAATTTATTTTAAAATAAACGGCTTGCCATCATACTGTTAAACCTTGTGAGGTTTTTGTTGTGTGGCTAAAACCAAATATAAAACAGGTTAAGTACCTATTTTGGAAATAAAATAAATGAATGACACAGGGACTCCAGAAATCCCGAAAAGAAACACATTTTTTTGAGTTGGGTATACGAAGATAACTGTACTGAACAACTGATTTCAATAGTAGAAGTTTTAGTACCTATTAGTAGAAGTAATTTATATCTACTTTCACCCCACTTAAGATTAAGTCACCTTTAAGTACCTGTCTGGTACTTTATTACAATTAGTCTTTTGTATAGTGAAGTAACTTGTATAGTTGAAATTATCATAAAACACAAAAGGAGACTCAAATAATACTAAATGGCAATAAATTAAAGTCAAACAACTTAAGTAACCAATATCCGTTTGAGCTATATTGCATAAATTAGCTTTTAAATCTCAATATCTGCTGTTAAGAGACTACTTAAAGTTTGCTGTTATAAGCGAGATTGCGCACTTTAACAGACTTTATTGGTTTTAATATGCAATTACTCTAATACCTTGGCCTCAGGTTTGAAATCACTCTTTGTTTCCATTGCTGGAACTCAAACTATCACTCCTAAAAAAGGAGAGGCCCAGAATTCACCATGATGGTCAGTGTATGTTGGTCAATTATTTTAGTTGAGGTGAGAAATAACTTTGACAGTAATTTCACAAAAAAACTAAATAATAGAAGAACACTGCCTGCTTTTCTATTTTTAAATGATAAATCGTAAATACTTGGGGTACACGTTTTGTAAAACCCATGCGTATTTGCAGCAAACACATAACTTTATTACAACTCCTTTATTTTTACCTGAAGTGTACAAGAAATAAGGCACATTTCACAATATCGTGCGCTTAATTGACAAGTGGTATATTAATTAGTTGCATGTAGCGATCCACTTGCCTCGCTCGCCACCGACGCTGGCCTGAACACGGCCTTATAATTCTGTGCAATGAACATCGGCCTACGATCGTCACGGGGTGTCTTTATGTGTATACGTAGCCTTATGATGGGCTAGACAAGATCTTTTTGAAAAAAGAAACTTTTTCTTTTGGATTTTTGTTCGAATAATTATGTTGTTCGAAATGCAAATTAGCTAAAGCTAATGTGCAAAAATATAACGTGTGAAATATGACATCTGTCATTACAAACGTCAATTTTTTTTCTTATTTTTTAAGACAATCTCAATCCAGCAAATAAATGTCGTGGGAATACAGTAGCTAAAACTCACATTAAATACAAAAGCTACTGGTTAAAGTGAAAGTCGTCTTCATTAATTATTGTGAGAACATTTTTAGGTCAAACATGTCAATATTGACATTTTCAACTTTTTTTAAATCACTTGGTGTGCGCCTTTCCCAATTAAGTTGATTTTTTAACGTGAAACTCGATGGATAATTCGTTTTAATTATTTTTACTTAATTTTCTTAATGTTTGGTTAAAAGCCATATCCAAAGTATCAATCGGCTGGGTTTAATTGAGATTACCTACTTGTAATTTGGTAATGAGATCGGAGTAATTTTGAAAATTATTTATTGTTACTTCGTAATCGTAACTGTCATGAATTAATTTGATAAATTCGGATTTTACTGTCGTTGACAAAATACTAACTAGCAAGATTTTATTATGTAATAATAATAATAAAAAAATTGTTATATTAATAAGGCCGTGTTTAAAAAAATTAAAAACATCACATCACACTATCACTCTAATAATATAAAGGCGAAAGTTTGTGAGTGTGTGTGGGTGTGTGTGTTTGTATGTTTGTCACTTCTTCAGGCACAAACGGCTGGACGAATCTGGATGAAATTTGGCACACAGATAGATTATAGTCAGGAATAGAAAATAGGATACTTTTTATCCCGGGGATATGTTCCCTTATTTTATATTTTTTAAACTATCTAGGTACTAACCACATTGTCGCCAACAACGCAAGTCTATATAATAGTAAATATAAGGAAAAAGAAACAATTAATAAAACAAGTGTCTACCTACTTTAAACCCTCTACAAGCCCATAACTCTATGGCCTACTATATTAATAAATGAACATGTTAATGTTTGTACGTCGCTCGCACAGCAGGAGCTCTGGCGGACTCCCACGCACTGCCCACCTACCTCGGCCCATAGCGCAATGATAGCACCAGCCATTAAGAATCCTTCAATGGAAACTATGCGAGGATACTTTCAAAGGAATGCCAGAATGTTGTATGACGGATTAATGACGGCTTTTTCGTATAATTTAAGGGGTATTTTGTATCTACGGTACGAGAGGGTTTTGACCACATAAGTTATCTCATGTTGCATAATTATTACCAGTGTGTAACGATATTTTTCTACAACTTTATTAATCTACTTAATCAATGAGTGAAGAGAAAACTCTTCTTGAGCTTATTGTGCGCAAGGAGGAACGTGAGATTTAACATGTAAAAGTTTGTAAAAGTTTATGAAGAAGTGCAGATTTTTTTTTTATTAATTGTGGTTGGGCATTATAGTGTGTTCTAATGAATAAACTTTGTCTATGGAAAGATCACTCACTCGCGTATAAATCTTACTTAGTACAAACCACTAGACACTGAACATTAATCTTAGTTAATCTAACATCCGTATCGCCACACTAAATTAGATTTCGTAACCAATTAGAAGGACACACGGATGTTCATTAACACTTTTCCCAATCATTAATCGAATAACCGATTAAAAACGATTAAAAATCAACGCAAAATTTAAACTTATATGATATTAGACAGGATTAACCAATTCAATCCAATTAGTAACTAATAATTCACACCTACGATACCAAAATGACATTTGTCTCTGACCGTGCGAAATTCGACCAACGAGAAACTTGTTTATCAAGACAAAAATATCAAAGAAACAAAATAAATATTCCAAGAAATATAAAATGATAGCTACAACTAGCCAGAATTATGAATTTGAATTTGGAATAAATTATTTGATAAACTTGTAAGTGCCCGCCAATTTATTAAGGTTGGCACAAGAATGTTTTGTTAAGTTTGTACACTCATCTGACAAGTAAACTAGGGTTGCAAGACTGAAGCAATAATTTCGTAAGAATTTTGGGACGCAACTTTCTGCCTAGTATTTTTATACTACAATCCAGTAACCGGGCATTATAAACTTATAAACGGAATATCACAGCCAATTAATCATCATTTAACTATTATTCTGGTAGTGATGAGTCATCAAGACAAACTACTGACGCAATGTTTTGATTCTAAAATCTCTGCATGACATCACTTGAACAAATTGTGTTGTAAACCATTTTTTTTTTCTAAATAACTACTGTTCGAAAAGAGAATTTCGGAAGAATAGAATTTGCAAAACGAACCCAATATATCTCTGACGTCATTTAGTTATGCATATTTCTTGCTTTCTTGTCTTGTCTGTATGGCCGTCCTTATTTCCAAGAAGGCTGGGATATTATAATTTATGTCTTTGGCAACAATGAGACGCTGCGCGAGAGTCGATGACAAATTATCTAATTCGTTTCGCTTGATCATTTTAATTAAAACTCGGAACCAAATGATAATGGAAGTCATTAATTCCATATTTAATTTTTATTAGTAATTTATTGTTCAGAATTTATTATAACATAATTCAAATTTTTAATTTTTATCCAGAACTCGTGTTAATAAAATTAATATGGTCATTCTTTTGTAGCTGAGATTACCTAATATTCGTTAAAAATTAATATCTATCAATTATGCATGTTTATGAGACCGGATTATTTCGCATACTGCCCGAGATAACGGCTTAATATAATTACATTTAGGTAATTAATGGCAATTCAAATGATTTTAATAATAAGTCAACTTTAAAGACATGAAAAAATATTTAACATAAATTTGGTTTGAACAAATTTATTTGGTAGTAAACTCTGATTAAAGTTAAGCCAAACTTTTTTTGGATGTCTATTCCCATTCTTAGGCAAAGGCCTCTCTCGAAGTAAGGTCTACCAAACCTCGAAAAATATAGTCTATGGTTTAACCAAAGTTAAAAATGATAAAACCAGGTTTACCTATAGAGGGGTAAATTGGTATTAGGCTAGGTTGCATTGACCATAGCCTATCATTATATATCATGGCATTACTACTTCCCATCTGCAGGTATGATATAATCTTTATGTTAAAACAGTAGTCAACTTTCATTTGACTATCTTTCCAAGAATCGGATGTATGCCACCATAAACCTACATATTTTATCTTAATTCTGATCAAAAGTGTCTTTGAATTAATATCAAATCTGATGGCGGAGGTATTGATACCAACTGTTATTTTCTGTTTGATTCGTATCTTATTTATCTTTTGAGTATCTTAATGCTATACTTTTTCCGGGTATTTAGTAAATTTGACGTAATTTAGGAGATGTTCAAACCATTTATTTGACCAGGATTAATTGGTCATCACAACGGGGCTTTAAAAGGTGCCTGACCATAATTAATTTGTCGACAAAACAGAGCTTCAAATGCGGTGCAATAAATGCGTAAAAACTTACGTCCTAAAATACCAATTTACTTTTGACAATGCAAAATGTTTATGGCAACACTAAGTTCGAAATTCGAATAAACCGTCACTTAATGACGTATCAATTTTTAGAACGCGAAAGTCAATTGAAGCGTTCCATTTTCAAAAGAGCTACCGGTGGCGGTTTGTTCGGTGCAAATTGACGGATTAAATTGCATCGCTTGTTTTCGTGAAAGAATGCAAGCGGCGAAAAAATACGAAGTTTGCCGAATGCTTTTAATGGGTGTTTCTAATTGGTCAACGCGCGGGTCGAGGCCGATTGTTACAAATTCGGCCAAAGAAATTGGCATTTTCAAACAGTTCTTAGAATGCGTGTGGTTTACTGTGGAGTGAAATAGAACGTTTAGGTTCAGGTCATAATCCTAGTCTGGCAGTAACTGCACGTTAACTAGGCACTTAAACATTAAACTGTGTTGTTCTGTTCATTGTCTTCTGTCGTTCAAGCACCGGCGTTAACTTTTAGCGTACGCTTCTGCGAACTACTAAAAATATATTCAGTGTTCTACACCACCATTTGTTACTTGCCTTTGCATGTCACACGCTCAGATGAATTTCAACCTTATTACTTTAGTCATAAGTGTGTGGTATAACAAATGGCAGGCAACATTGTTTGTAGGTGTTTTACTAATTTGCCCGTGCAGGAAGCACGGATGGCGTGAGGAGGACTCAGTACCGTATAATCTTCGCCTCTGATGTTATCTAAAGATTTATTATTTACTGTCATCGTCCGAGAGATGGCAGCACGCGTCACTGAATATGCCACTGGACTTATCTCTTTGCAAATATGCTTCCACATCATTTTCAACCTTAAGTTCGAGCACTAAGAGTCAAGCGTTTCATCTTCCGAGACCTCCCATAGCGTGATAGGTATTGAAACTAGGCCATTTTTCATACCTACACATAATTGCGATTAATTTCCTGGTAAGCTGCCTTATTTCGTTTCTACGAACAAGTTTAATAACGGACATTATTCTTTCGGTAGGTATTATTAATAAGAAAATAACAACAGAGTTAGGCTTCATAACAAATTACATGCTGAACGACGCTGAAATGGAAGCAAATTAAAAGTTAAAGTCCGTATAATCAGAATTGCAAAACATTGCCCCACATGGCAACCGCAAAATACATCAAAAGCAAACAATAAAACAAAACTAAAGGAATATTTGTTCAAAAATCGAATAATCGAGCAATTGACTCGCCGGGCCACTCGGGCACTCGATCGAGCGACTCACACGCAAACGAATCGATTAATCGCTTCGTTACACCACCGACCGCCAGGCGGAGCCACGCGTCAATAAAATACTTGTAAAACTATCGCAAAATGAATTAAAACAGATGGCGAGCCAATTAGGAGGGGCAATCGTGCGCGTACCGGGCGAAAAAAGACCTTAAACGTGGCGTCAAATTGATTTCTTCCTTACGACTTTCAACTTAAGGTGTCTATTTGGTATTTTCGAGTGGTAGTAATGGGGTTTAAGTTTACAAGCGCTAACGAGAGCATTCGGAACGATAAGCCTTTCCAGTTTTACAGATAGACAAATATGGATATATTTATCATTAAGTTTGCACCGAAGTGTACGCTTAGGCTCGCGTTATGTCATTATACAGAACTAATTAGCTTAGGGAAGGAGACAAATTCGTGCTCTTAGATAACGGATAGAAATAAATAATTCAATATGTTCATTTGTTAGTAATTTTGTAATTCCGACGTTTTGGTTTGATTTCATTGTTATTAATGGCGTGCAATATTGCGTTTTCTCATAAATCGTGAGGTATAGTATTGCGTGTATATTAACATGATCGTAAATGTATATCACACGAATAAACATAAACTTTAATAGTATCAACGAGAAAATTGATTTCTTTTATACATAGTCGACTAGAGCGCCTCTAAAATAACAGTTTTCGACGAATAATATCATAACTTTAATAGTCCGTGATTAGATCTTAACAGGCACGCAAAACACTATTACAAAATTAATTCACTGAATATTTTGTTACAAAACTCAGTAATTGGCTAGCTGTAACTGTCACACCCTGTATTAAAATCAGACAACGATTCTAAACTAGCAACCTTTGAATTCTAAATTCAACATGAACTCAATAACCACGACGAAAAACTATAGATCGAATAAAATCTTCGCTAATAAATGTGCGAGAGAAACAACAGATGTTTTTGACACGTGAGTAAGCAAGACAGACATACCTATATAAAGCGCCAATTGACCGAAACTTACCACTTCAAAACCTAACCTACAAATCGAATATTTTTGTGCTAATAAATCTGCAAGAGAGACAGAATTTGATGTTATTACTATCTGAGTAAGCAAGAAAGACATATCTATATGGCTATATACAGCGCCAATTGACCGAAACATGCCACTTTAAAAGCTCCAATAAACCAAATAGAAGTTCCATTGCGCCAACAATAGCATCGATTGCCATAAACTTGAGGGTTAATCAACTAGTTGATAAATAGTTGATATCACGCACCACTATAAGTCAATAGGTGTGAAATGGAATGGTTAAACTTATTAAATGTTATAAATTCAGTCGGGATTGGAGTGAATTGAGCTATGACGGTTTCAAACGTGTGCGTTTATCGATCGGTGTAAGAGCCGGGCTTTAGTAGTGTTAGAAACGCGGGTAAATGGTTGTGTATTGGATCGTTTTGTGTGGGAATTTGTAGGGATGTGAGTACGGCATTTTATTTAAAAAATGAACAGTAGAAGAAGTGAGAAAGGAACTTGTCGGAGTGCTTTTAAATGGATATTTTGACATAAATGCTTCGAGTTGTGCTGAGACGTCTATTATACGCTATTGAAAAAGAAAATCTTCTGGGAAATGATGATAGTATAATCCTATTCTATCATCATTTCCTTTTTTTCCTTGTCATGTTTAGAATAGTCAAAAAACTCAACTTCAACAACAACTTCAACAACCATAAACTTTTCAGAGGATCCCCAGATCTGGATTACAGTTTTCATTCTGAAAAGTTGTCGAGATTTCTTTGAAATGTAAATTATTAATTTATTAATTTTTGCTTAATTTCTAGTAGACTCTACTTTTCTCTTTTATTTACGAACGAAAAGAAAAACAGGACTAGGCACTCTTCCGAGAATGATTTTCACACACAAACCGAACAAAAGTATTTAACTTTTTTTTTAAATTATAAGTTGTTGACGTGCACCTATTATTCATGAACCCGTTTTAGGTATTTCCGTAGAAGAATAACGAGCACATTGCACTCCAGGCACACGCAACAGCGACCGCCTGATAAGGACGTCCCTCGCTAATTACACTCGCCACGTTACCACTTTTTATTACACACAAAATAAACGCAACATTAATAGTTAGCTTTATCAAAATAAACGCAACGTGAATAGTTAGCTTTATCAAATTAAACGCAACGTGAATAGTTCGTTTTATCAAAAAGTGAATAAAAGTATAGCCTAGTACTAGCTTTTTCTCGCGGCTTCGCTCTCTTCATTTGAGAGAGCATAATTATTGCCGGGATAAAAATAACTTCACTCAGCGATATTGTAGCGATTTTTATTAGGGATGTTACGGAGGTTCAATTAGGTTCGATTCTGATTTAGAAAAGTCGGCACTTCTGATTGTTTATAAACCTCCGATTTCAATTTCAGTGCCGAAAATTTCAAATTTAATTAATTAAGTTATCGGAGGTCGATGCGCAGCGGCGGCGGCGGCGGCAAGAGAACTAGACTTTAATAAAAAAACAGCTATCTGAAAAGATGATCCAAGAAAATATTCTCAGACGGTAAACGCAACGTGAATAGTAATTTTTATCAAAGAGCAAACAAATTTATAGCCCACTAGCTTTTTGCCGTGGCTTTGCTCCCTAAGCTTATCCCAAAAGACCATTTGAGAGAGTATTTTTCCGGGCCAAAAAGTATCCTAATATAGTACTGAGCTCGCTATCATTGAAATAATTTACTAAATCAGCCCTACTATGATGTCTTAAAACCTTCATGAATTCGATATCAGAGAGAGACGGAGCCATACAAAACGAATATCACCATCCCTTTTTTTCACAGTATATTGATGATGGCATTGACACTTCGCAGTACGGCCCCTCATGTACGTTTAGAGATTAAATACCGACTAACAAGCAATTTAAATCTCTTTATTATATTAAATTATTAAATAAGATGCAGTTCCAATAAATAAAATCAACAGACCAATCCATCAACTGCAATAATTTAATCACTAAGATAACTGAACAGTTGCCATTAAAACAAACGCAAACAATTATTTTGTTAATCACTGGAGTACGCACATTTTCGCGTTAGCAATTTAACATTCTTAATAGACCATTATTCTCGATCGTAAACAAATAGGAAAAGGGTATTAATGGTATTTTACTTCGTAAAAGCTACCAATATTGCCCGGAGTGGCCGCACTCCATTGTGCATTGGCGATAAGAGAACCAGTTCTGCGATGTTTTATTTTTCAGTGGTTGAAAGCGTACGTTTTGCACCGCGATTCGCTGATACGTCCCGCTTGTGCGAAACAACTGGTCAATGTGATCGGGCGGGTGACTGCCTAACGCTGCCTATAGCCATTTTATGTGAGGGGAATTTGTTCTCTAATTTAAACATTGCATTCATGTATCGAATTGTAAAATGTTTGATACAATACAATATACATATTAGCTCCTTTTGAAGTTGAAACTACAAGAAACAAACTGTTATATTATGTTCTTGTTAACCGAGTCTAAGTGGTAACGTTTCCAATATTTGTGACGGTAACATTTTAATATTTTTTGCGCTCGAGTTTGTTTCCCTCCAATCTTAGTGCGTGCAAAACTAATTACTTTTTGCGCTAATTACATTTCGCGATCTAACTTTATATTTCATTTGCATCATAAACGTCCGTAGCATCGTAAAATAAGTTTTACAGTTTTTACTCCCAACACAGTTGTTAGCGAATTTACTTGTGTGTAAAGTAAAAAATAGATACAAATGTACTGTGGAAAATTATAATTTGTGTATTGTTATGTAGCTTGAGTTCTGTGCTCATTCAGTTTACGCCTTCCTTGTGTATTTGTTTGTGACTGTACCTAACCAACTATACTTTACGCGGGTTATGAAAATTATGTGCGAACGTATCGCCGAGTAGAAAGGTGTAATTTATGTATGAATTAAAACTGATGGATCATGTTCGTACTTTTCTATATATTTACAATTCACACTTTTTGTTACCGACTGTACTGGGAATTGAACCCATAAAAGTAATATAATTGTACTTTCAAGTAGAAAAGTGAGATAAACTTTTTCCTTTGAGTTTGTAATGATATTCAGGTGTAACAAGCACGTATAAAATGGGGTACTAATGTACAAGCGAGTGGAAAAGTATAATGTACGTAAAAAGTCCAGATTCGTGTTCATATGTCGTGACCATTGCATGATGGCGAACACTTTTCATTATTTGCTTGCAAATTATTTAATAGCTGTATATTTTTTATGAAGACATTTCGGGATAGCGGCCAATTGGCAGAACTACCCACACCTCTTCTAAAACACTATTTGTAATTATTTTTATTGTGAAGAGGCGGAAAATGATGTAACAACTTTTTTCTATGGCAATTTTTTTTTGATGTTGGTAGTCTAATTAAATATTTGAAACCGCTTGCAGTTACCAATGTAAAATAATATTTTATCTAAGAAAATAAACCTGTAAATGTGACTGAAGTTATAATACATATTTTTAATATAATAAGTAAAGACGTAATCTTTAAAAAAGTAAAAAAATTTCTAATATCCACTTTATTATGTCGCAAGTTCAATCAACTCTTTAAAACACATTTAATCCATTAAAATCCTTGCTATGCGCTAAATTGAAATATACTCATACTGCAGCAAATAATTTCAAATGTAAATAATGCAATTTCATTTACATTTTCAAGAAAACCACAGAGCAAAAAAATATGGCACAACTATGAAAAGTTCAATTGCTTAGCAAAGCATACTTGAGAACTGTTACAACGTTGATAAGCGATAACTTCGCATGTTTTCAAGCACTAGTAACTAATATTAATTGCAATGTTTACTATTTACTGTGGCAAGGTATATTTTTTTGCTATTTTATTGTAAAAGGGTTTGGTGTAAGTAAGAAACGTAGACAGTGTAGCAAAGTGCTGCACACAAATATTAAACTTAAGTATTTAGAAACTTTACATCCAATTTTTTTTATGAAATACTTCATGTATCCTTTAGGTATCTAGAAGAGATATGAAAGTCCATACATTTAAAAATAGTGCCTGCATTACAAGACTTTTAACTTCCAAAAATCTTACGTCATTCCTTGGCATTCCAATTGCGTAGCTTTTCAAACTCAACCTTTTCCATGATCTCTACTACTTAAATAGGCTCTATTTCTATGAGCCATTCTGCAATGGATTGTACCTTACCTACATGTATTACATAGCTACCTATTGGTGGACGTAAATGTGAAGCGAAGCGGGAAATGGGCTAGCTCAGCTCATGTTACAAGCCCCAGCCTATGGCGTTGTAACACTGCCTGTAATCGCTGTATTTGCTACTCTGTGACCTGCTGTTTTTTGCTATCGATAATATAATAGTATTAAGCTTATGGAAATGCTAGCTTTTACGGTAGTAACACTGCCTGTAATCGCTTATTTGCTATTCTGTGACCTGCTATGTTTTATAGGTAATAGTATGCTTATATAAATGTCAGCCTATGGCGTTGTAACACTGCCTGTAATCGCTTGTTTGCTACTCTGTGACCTGCTATTTTTCGATAGGTTACATTAGGCTTATTGAAATGCCAGCCTATGGCGTTGTAACACTGCCTGTAATCGCTGTATTTGCTACTCTGTGACCTGCTGTTTTCTATAAGTAATAGTATACTTATGGAAATAAGCCTCAAGAAATACAAGTTTCCATGAATTATATTCAATTTCGTTTTGTTTTCAGCACTTTACGAGTTAGTTGCTAATTAATGTGTTGGAGTTGAAAGTGGTTTTTAGTGTTTCGACTAATATCAGCCGTAGTTATAACAATTGAAGAGTTATTCTGTGAGAAAGCTCTATTTCCCTTTATAACACCTTCGGGTTTTTAATTACGCGTATTTCGCAGTATGGAGATGTGATGAGGAGGAATGAGGAACATTTAAAATGGCATTTAGACTGGCTAAATAAAGCAAGGGTGGATAGTGTGAAAGATGTACGTACTATTAAGGGTCAAAGTGCACTCATACTCTACCAAAAGAGCATGGCCTCTGTGGCAGGCTTGATTCACGCATTTTATCACGGTTTTTGCTCCCAAACTGTGATAATAATCTGTGACTCAAGCCTGTCACAGTAAGCCGTGCTCGCCCGCCAGCAACGCAAATTTTTTTTAGATGTATTTCAACTTTTCATGGTTAGTAGGAATAATCTATACTTTAATTTCTATACAACATATTAAATCAGTTGTGGATAATTTAACGTCTTCTACAAAAACTAGCCATTTGAGTTTAGGGAGAGTAAGACGGCACTTATGACCCTTGACTGTAACAACCTAACTTTGTTGGATTTGAACACTGACGATTGACAGAGATGTGCAAGAACCTATCTCACCGTATCCAAAATAAATTCGGTTAGGTAACCTAGCTCGATTACTGAGTTTTACAATAATTGGCCTTTCATTATGATAGTTCGCAAACATTAATTGCGTTACATATTTTGTGATGCAGACGAATTTAATTCAAACATAATTATGTAGATATATCCTTCAAAATTCTTCAGATTGTGACAGAACAAAAAGTCCTCCAGAGACTGTTACGTAATTAACATTCTGATTAATTATTTTCAATCCCATACTACTCTCAAGTATAGACCACAATAAAGGACCAACAAACGCACTAAATGTTTCTCACAATGCAACATTAGAGGCTAATAAAGGCCGATAGGCCGGCTTCAGCTCGATTAGCCGCTCGTAATTGAACAGGCGTGTATGGCGACCTATTCTATGTGTTGGGAACTAGTGGGCATGTTTGCGGACACGCAACTCGGTACGACTCCGTGACTAGGTTTGTTGAAGCTGCTTTAAGAAGTATTATAAGTACTGAGCTGATAAGACGGGTAATGTGAATTTTTTATTGTTTTTAAATCACGAGCTCGTGGCTAAATAATAACAGCCGCACGGGTCGATCGTCAAAGTTAAGCAACGCTTGACGAGGTCGGTCTGTGGATGGGTGACCATTTCAACATAGCGAGTTTCCTCCATGTCTCGGAAAGCACGTTAAGCCGTTGGTCCTGGCTGCCATTTTAAGATCTTTGACAGTCGTTACGGGTAGTCAGAAGCTTGAGATCTAACACCAGTCTTGCCAAGAGGTATGGTGTTACCCAGTTACTGGGTTGTGGAGGTCAGATAGGCAGTCGCTCCATGTAAAACACTGGTACTCAGCTGAATCCGGTAAGACTGGAAGCTGACCCTAACAACAATTGGGAAAAGGCTAGGCAGATTGATTGAAGATTAAAAATTAATCCAAACAAAAGTACCGTTGCGTTGTGATAAAATATTGGAGACGATTTAAGGCATTGATGACAACCTAATCCGACAGTTCTCATCAATTGAAAGTTTCTATGGCCATAAATGGATTGCGAGGTTCTGCTGGCCCAGAGCTGTACCTCCTAAAAGGTGGTTCAAGCATAAGTTGTGAGAGAAACCATGGCAAATTGTCAGTAAAAATGCTGATAATTAATCACTTTTGGCTAAGGATAATAGAAATAACAAAAAGAATCAAGAAAACGGCGAAGAACAGAGGATTTAATCACGATAATATTATTTACTCATGTTGAAATCGTAAGTAATAAATTAACAAATCATTTTAGTCACTTTTTCATATAACGACAATGTTGCTGTCATCTTGACATCTTTGAGAGAAGTATTATCCTTCAAGTGGTTGCAAAAACTAAGCCAATAAAATTCATTGTATAAGTCAACCCGGTATGAAATATTGATTTCATAGCAGTCTTGTTTAGACGGGACTTGTGTGAACAATAAATTGAAAAGAATCAATAACAGTTCAAATCATTGTTTCAGAATGCAAAAAAATAGAAACTTTAAAGACTCATTTTGTTGTTATTTTCAAATACCTCAGATTTCAAATTTACATATGTTTTGCACTATTACGAAACTTTCAGATGATGAAATGTCACAAATCTCTGATCAAACAAATAATAGAATCACACGAAAAATGTGTGAAAGGCCATTAGCAGTCACATCTGAAATTTAAAAATATACAACGAACAGTGTTGCTTACTCCAAAATGTAAATTTTTGGTGCACATAAGACAATGGCTCTTCTGTGTATCCTTCAAGAATAAACTAACGCAATAATTCAGATTTCCATCATCCCTTTTCACAATAACCATCAAAATCTCACGATTACCCGACTTGCACCGTGTAATCGTGAGTTATGTGCTTGACAATACAATTTATTTGTCTGTTTTAGAGGGCGTGGCTCGTGGCTTCATGCGTCGCAAATGTGCCGTGGTGATGAAAGTGATCCGATTATATTGGTACACTGGTTTGAGTCCTGTGCAGGTTTGAGTGAAATGAAGTGTAAAATTGGTCGCATTGTGGAGTCTTTTGAGTGGATGAATTGGTCATTTTTTCTAGAGTTAACAATTGCGATTGTAAGAATGGACCGAAATTAAAAAACTTGAAGAGGGCTTTTCGAGCCGACCCGTACTGGTAGGTATAATATTTAAAAATCGTTCCTCACTACCCATAAGGATTTGTATTTACCAAAATCGTAACTCAGGGTTGACTTCACGGTAGAGTAAATTTTTATTACTTGTACATTTTTAATTTAGATTTAATGTTTGACGTTCAAAAGTGCCGCTTGGCCTAGTTGAAATAAATATATTTGACTTTGACTTTGACTTTAAACTCATTGGCAATATTTTCACGATTTCAGGGTTGGTTCCATAGTACAAGTTGTTATCATTCACCACCTCAAAATTTCATAATGTAAAAATAGTCCACCTGTAAGTAGATATTGGCAGGATTTACGCAAAATGTTTCAACGTCCAAATCGCATATTTCTATCGAAGCAAAAACATATTCATGTTTTTGCACAACCACAAAAAGTGTTAATAACATCCCAAATATGACCATATTGGCCATATTTAGTCCCATTATAATTCTTAATATCCATAAGTATCACTCAATCCGTTAACCAACAGGATTTCCTAAAACGTTTCAATCGATTGAAAAACAATCGATTGCCCCATTAGAAACCAGCAATTTGAGTAATAGCTAATTCGAATATCGATTACTGTAATCAAATAATAATAATCCGGGCTGAATCTGGGACCATGTCAGGGCAATTTTTAATTTAATAATTTAAAAAAAGAATGACTAAAGTTGACACAAAGAATTTGAAATAGCATTCGATTTTCTAATAAGGATTTATTTATCGAATAAAAATGTTGGTAATTGGTTGTTGTATTAAATTATGGAATGGTTTATAATAAAATTAATGATTTAACTTGGCAATGTGCACGTCAAGAGACAAACGGTTATTATGTTTGATATGTAATTGATATGATCAAGTGCCACTTATATTTGTTAAAGAACTTGTATCATGTGTATTGGTATGTAGGTTTTGTTTGAAAAAGCGATGGATTGATTAGTTAGGGCAAAAATCACATGGCAACTTACTGGCCACGGTAAACGCAAAAACGTTACTTTGTTTTAGTTAAATAATGGATTTAACTGTCAAAGGTCCACTGTGACTTGCGAATTTCGTATAGGAATCGAATTATATAGAACGCGGAAGTTAGTACTAAATAACAATGATAATTTAATTTAAATCACCAATTTGGCGTAATTGTCAGTAAAAAGAAACTTAATTAAATTACTACATTAAGTACTCTAAATTATTCTAATTACGTAATTGTATTTGTATTCCATGAATAAATACAAAACATTATTTACATTTATTTTCAATTCAAAAACAGAACATCACAAAACACACTCCCTTTTAACCCTTTCAATGCAAACTTATACAATCACAAAATCTCCTCGAATCCCCGTGATCCGTTCGGTTGTCGAAACCAATGTGCCATTGTTTACGCATCCGAGTGATCCTTTATTTATGTACGGCTTTGTTCTCCGCGAGTAACCGTTTCTTGAGGCTCCAGCAGGGAAGGGTTAACGGGTTTCCAAAACATGATGTTCGGACGTAAATAAGTGACAATAATGATGACGGGTTAAGTGTGGATTTAAGAGAGGGTTAATTGGTTTAAACTTATTATACTATTGGGTTATGAAATTAAAATGAGAGTAGTTAAGAAACTAAAAGTGCTGTTTCATTTTTAGGTATTCCATTTAGTTTGCTAATAGGTCAAAAAATAATCTGCCTAGCCTTTTCTCGACTATATAAGGGTCGGCTTCCAGTCTTACCGGATTCAGCTGAGTACCAGTGTTTTACATGGAGCGACTGCCTATCTGACCTCCAGAACCCAGTAACTGGGCAAGACCGGTGTCAGATTTTCTGGCTTCTGAGTTCTGACTACCCGTTACAACCGTATATATAATATATCACTATGATCAATTTGTATGATATGATTCAGTTTTGTTTAATAATTCTGTTAGGAACCAGGTACCAGGCCAAGTTGTTCCTAAATATAATTATTATTCGCAAAGTTACCAATTAATGCAGTAACTTAATTCCAGCTACATAATGATTGAGAATAATTAAATATCATTGTCTATTTGATAAATACTTCAACTAAGTAATAGATCCTTAAGTATTTATGTAGATTAAACCATTAGGTATTAATTATTTATATGAATTAAGTAGAACAGTTACTAGTTACTAATGGTTTTGTAATTTAAAGTTTTAGAATTTATTCTATGTAATAATAAATAAACATATCTAGGTATATTATATATTGTCTTAATAGCGTAGGTATATTAATAGATTAATAGAGTAAAGCTATTAATGTTTTATTATATTTATATTTAATCCGTTAAGGCAATTATATGACCCGTATGTAACGGAAGTAAATAGAAATATTCAATCTACTTAATTGAATGCCAACAAATGTAATTAAGTTTTAATAATAATTTAATAATCGTAATTGGGTGGAGCAAAAATATTTTAATTAATAAATGGTATGCAGGAAAACGATAGCAATAATAATTGCGAAAATATATTATAACGGTTTTATCAATTAATTAAAAGCTGATATTTCCTCGTTAACTTAAATAAATGTGGAATTTCCTAATTTTGTTTGTTACACCAATATTAGATTTTAATAAAAATAATTACTTATATATTGTTTTGATGTTCAGAATATAATTACGTAGGTACCTAATATCTGAATATTTGTTGGCTAGTTGCGAAGTATCCTTTAAGAATTTAGGTGCCGAATGAAACAGGAAACTAGATTGAATATTTATTAAAATAAGGTCAAATAGTTAGTGTAGCTATGACGAGAAAAAATTATACCTAAGCAGGAATATTATTATGAAAATGAAGTATCAATAATAAAGTAAATAAATATATCGGTACCTTAGTAGGAAACCAGGACATCTTAATAACCTATTCATATTCAATCCAAAGTAAAAAATAAATACCAAATAATTTGGGTATATCTACGTACAATGCAAATCAATATGCTAACCCAATCATAAAGAAAATTAAAAATGCCAACTTACAAGCCACCCGACGATCATGCACAAATAATTATTTATTTATTTATAAAAAAATATAAACGTTTCGAGAACTGAAAGCTAAGAGGACACTTCAATCAATATCACCTAAGGTTTAATAGATAAAAAACTATCATACAAAATCTTTGAAGCCCAAAACGTCAACACATGATTACAACAAATTACAAAGATTTGTTTTTTTTTTTTTTCTGTTAAGGGTCCAACAGACAAAACACTACTATATTCAAAACTAAGAAAATTTACAAAAGCTAACCTGTTAAAGGTCCAACGGGGTAATGTGACTGGAACAGCGGGAAGGAAGGCACCACTGGCGGAGGGCCCGGCCAGCCCAGCCCGTAGGCCGCCGCCGCCAGCGCGCTGTACGGCATCGGACGCACCAGCCGCGACTTCTCCGACGGAGGCCTCTCCTCATCCTCACTCGGCAAACCATTCTGCAGGTCCTCCACATCTACTATCGAATCTTCCTGGTTTACAGAATCTTCGTACTCGTCTTCAGAAGACGTCACTGTTGCTGAGATATTAAGGTTCAGAGGAGGTGTTTGAGATGACGGTCTAGGAGACACCGACTTTCCGCCGGGCAACTCTATCTGCGCAGAAGGAGACTGCCTCAAAGGCGACTCCGGAATCGTCCTGTGGTGTCTGATCATCTCCGCCGTCTCGTCCACCTGATGTGCCTTCGTATCCGCCAAAATTGACGCCACGCTGAAGCTGATCCTTGAAGTCTTGGGCGGCTCCGTCGCTTCCGCAGGGCTGCTCGGGTACCTCGAAACACTCTGTATCGCCATGTTCACTTCCTTGTCCTCGTAGCTTTGATTCTTTAACATTGAACGCTGGTCAGTTCCATTTAGCACAGCCGGTTTACACTGGGGCGCGATCGACGGATCGTGTACGCATGCGGGCGCAGTCGGAGGTAGACTGGCGGGCAGTGGTAGAGCGCGCGGGCTCCGGCCCGGGTGTCGGGGCCGCGAGGCGTGGCCGCGGGGGCCCCGCCTGTCGCCCGTCGGAGCGGCCCAATCCACCAGCGGCCCCGCGATTGATCCGCGCGGGCGTCGGGGGGAACGATTTAGCACGCTCTTATCTCGTTAGTCTCCTTTGTGATACTCGATTTTTTTTGTAGGAATCAAAACATAATTACCTTTTGTAGGGGTTCGCGCGTTTTGATCGCACACTTTATGCCCGCCACCAGAGGTATAAAGTATAAAAATATAATGAGCAGTCGTGAATGCCGCTTGTTAAATCCTTTTGAGCTTTCTCTGCTGGTCCCTTTGTGGGATTAGCGCCGAGGGGGCATCGGCTTGATGAATTCTGCTGCGTCCGTGTTTACGGATCCGTTTCAAATTAGCGCAAATGATTTACAACGACTGCTTACTGTTATTTATACTTTGATTTATATAACTTTTATTGTAAGAATGTCTTTGAATTTTAAGTACATGCTTACCTCATGAAAGACCTTTGATAAGCTGAGTACCGACGTGAATACGTGAATAGCTCATATTAGTCATGTCCAATGAATGATATAAAGGAAAGAAATTATTTTCTAGATAAAACTGCTATGGTTCCCAAGTTCCTAAGTTCTCTACGTGTCAATACAAACTGCATAATATAGTACAATATAAAAACATGGTTTGAAAGATCGAGCAATATCACAAATCAAATGGTAAGCTGAGTAATATTTTTGCAAAGGAATCGTATGAAAATGACATAAAATTAAGGTATAGTTTAAGAGTGGCTAGATACCTGTTCAACCATGAGAGTAGTAATCATAATAAATTGTAGAATCTCCCGGATTTACGGCGACCTCACGGCAGACTCAGGTGAAGATTGCGGGACGAACATGACACCTACGAGTACAGTGAAGACTGCTATACACTTGCCTAAAACCGGGAAAAAATGCAGTGGGACAATTAAGACTTAAATTGAATAATAATAATACCGCTTTTAACTAGAGCACAAAACTCCAAGTATTTTTTTTGCATTCAAGCGTTATTTAATTAAAATATAAATTAGGAAACCCGCAAAATTGAAATACAAAAACAACCTAAATTCAAGGATTCCGGGTTTTCCCGGAAAACAAAAACTACATACAAACAAAATAAGTGATACGAAGGAACCTACGTAATTGCGAGCGATAGCCTTAAACAACAGAACTAATTAATATATTTATTAACATTATTCTGGTTTTACAGGAAGAATTACGTAAGAGGAAGAAGACTTATTTTGTATTGAAGTTATAGAAACTATAAATAATGACAAATATCACGTGATTGAAGAAGAGCCAGAGAAGAAATGAAGGAACAAGAAAAAGCAGGAACAAATTTCTATTTTCCTTCAGAAACAGTAGCTAAAGATGAAAAAAGAAATATATCTATCAACAATGTTATTAGGCACTAATAATAAGAACTTTATATTGGATAAGGTGACAGAATTATCAAATTTTGTATCTAATTTTGACCACAAACTTCTGCACATAATCCAAAACTGAAATATTCCTGGACTTAACCTTTGTTAAGTGACGGCATTGAAAAATCAGTCACATTGTGGCATTTTTAACCCTTATCACACCACTGTTATTGATGAAGAATTACTTGATACACTTTTGACTCATGATGTCGTACAAGACCAAAATGCTTCCACAAGGAGATTGTCTTGATTTGTTGATTTTTCTACTTAATTGCTAGTTTATTGAACCTGCTTAGTGGATAACGGTGGCCATCATCATACCCCTGACCGTAGCCCAATTTATTTGGGATTAGATTAGCTTAATATCTTCTTCTTCCATAAACATTTCTATTTCAACGATTACTGTTATGTTATTATACCTTTTAGAGAGAAGACCTGAATCCTAACAGTGAGGACATTACGTAAGGGTCTATTAGTGATAGCATAGTTCTCACCAAACTTCTTGGCCGCCCTGAAGTTGGCCACAATGGCTGCGCAGTAGTACATCTCATACAAAACCAGCACCGTTCCGTGCCTTGCGCATCGGAAAGCCAACTTCAGGGCGGCCTAGAAGTTTGGCGAGCACTATACTTAAAATTACTTTTGACAAGCTTGGTTGTGTGTGATTGTTTAATGTAGGGATCATTTGCTGCAGCAGTTGCGCTAACAAACTGATAGATAATTCTATCACTTCAAAGACAAGCACTATTTAATCCGTTAAACACTCAAAAAATCTTCCCAAACGGATCAACTCAATCAAAATTAGATAGGTGTTGTTACTTAAAAATAAATACGAACTATCTTCACAGTCGGTTACCATCATACAGGAGGGTGACAATGGAAGTCACCCTCTTTCATAAACGTCAAACTTGGGGTGATATCCGACATCTACCATCTCTTTCACACATAGGGAATACACTAAATAGGTATTTAGTATTCGGAAGGGGAAAATAGTTAATTTTGTGGGGTGAGACGGAAAAAATTGTCTAGTGTGTCTTCTCCTGCAGTTTCTATTACTCTTATCGTGAGGCTATAAGGTTGCTTTTTGTTTGTTTCAGTTGTAAGGGTTAGTGGTAAGACTAGGGTAGAGTTTTCCTTATTGAATGTGTGTGATATAAATATAAATGTTATTAATTATGATTGGCTTCATTGATTTTGGCTTAGACGGTGTTTGTATTGAGTGAGGGTCGGATTGAGGGTGATATTATTGTTCTGTTTAGTAGTAGTAGTATTTTCAATGGCTTTTTGGTACAAACCTGCTTATATAGTAAGAGTTTATAGTACTACTACAATCTTGGCAATTTAAGAAGACCGATGACGTTTCTCATTTTACGTGCCGCGATAATTTTGTACGTAAGAAATTGAAAAATCAAATTCATAATCCTAATTCATTACTATGTTACCCATACAACAACGAGTATCATTCGTAAGCATCAAGTTTAATTATTATTAAGTAATTTTATAGCTGTCAAAACCGACTTTTTAGATTGTCTCGACTATATGGTAAATTCTTTGAAAACGTATCTACATCTATGGTGTAATCTGTTTTGTTTTCTGTTGCTTTAGAAGTGTTGTACTCTGCTTTTTATCATTAAGGTTACACTAGTCGATCATTCTTCCATACAAACGTAGTCTGGCGATTACTCCACTGTTTGACGATGTACGTTCAAAATAAAACATGATATCAATTTGTCTCATCATTATCTAGCCCTGTATGGAAACAAAAAAGTAAAAAAGATAAGTATTTGAAAGTTATGAGCGTCGAAAGTTCCATATTTCAACACAAATTTTAACGCATATTTGGGCGGAAATAAATACCATAAGAATAAGGAAAATTGCAAAACGGCCACCATACAGGGATAGATTAGTAGTTCAACAATGAAAATAATTTTATTTTGAAAATACACATTTAGTCGTTTTTTTATGATATCTAAACTCCCAAAGGCCTGTTTTTAAAATTTCGCACGCTTGTTTTCGTCCTAAATTATCATCCATTTCGCTACAAATATGCAAAAGTGCTAATTCGTACGCGAACTAGCTTCTTACTGCTCATCACAGCATCTATCTCTTTCGCACATGTTGCCGGATGAGATAGCAGCCATTTTAACCCCGCGCACAAAATAGTTCGTGACGTCGACTAAGGGAACCTTAAACCTGGATAGTCGATGTTTGTGCTTTTGTTATAGGTATGGAACAGGAAAGGTAGACAAAAGCTTGCCCATAGTCTTCTATATCTCTCTCTCCGTTTCATCTCCTCTCTTCGTTCTCAGTTCAATCTATCATAAGGTAATACAAATCGTCACAGGATTGCATCCTTTGCAACTTACGATCAGTAACTAAGTCGTCTCGACAAAGACCTGACACGCCTCTGTGTCTGTTTAGAACACGAAAATCATCAGTATTTGGTATAAAAACTGACGGTATAAAATGTAAATAAATATTTGCACAAAAAAATCTAATTTTTTTTTGGGTAAATTTTTATTTAAATTAATCTTGATTTGTTGGAAAATGGAATTACATATTTATTAAGTATTTATTGTACACCATAATAAACAAGAAAAAAGAAACTGAATACTAAAAACATACAATGGCCGGCCTTCCTGAAAGAGATCGCGAGATATTTACCAACTTTTCTTACTTTCAACTGTTAATATGATGGATGTCTAACACTATTTCATAGGCAATATTCTGCTCTAGAAATTCATTGCATATCTTGTTGACTTCAGCATGTCAATTTAAACTTACAATATAAAAAGTAACCATTAACTTAAGCATCATTTAAAAATAAACACAAAGTCAAAATCTGTTCTAATTAAAGCGAAAATTAGCGACTTCTACTAATGACTCTCTCACATGTTGTCAGTGTTGCCAAACAAATGATGTGGCATTCTGAACGTTGTCGCAAATATGACCTGCTCTCATACAAATATGTATGGAATTTGTGTTTTTGATTTAGGTGCTGATGCAAAAAGTTTGGGAAAAAATCTTGGATAGATTAATGGGAATTCGGGAGGAAATAGTCGTTAAACTGTACAACTTTGGGTATACGGAAAAAATATAAGAACTCATTGATATACCAAATATTCTTTTTATTATTAGCCGTCCGCCCCGGGTTTTGTGAACTTAGAACACGACTTTGAAAAAAAAAATTTTTTTTTTGTTTGATCGAAAGATATCGATAAGTAGTGGATAGTAGTGACAATTATTTCGTTAGTAAAGGAGTCAATTAAAAAATGGTTACCTAAAAAAAATGTTATCCCCCGAAATTGGAAAACATGATTTTTTCGATTGCTTCTGTTAGGTAGACGTTAGTAGTGGATTTTATTGTGGTGCAATTATTTTCGCTTGTAATTAAATAGAAAACATATATTTTTAGTCTAGATTTAAACGACAAAGTAATACTGAAAGCCTATACGAGTACTACAAACGCTGAAAATTACTGAGAAACGTTCGTAGAGGTTAGGAGAGGATTGTAGTTTAGAATTTTTCGTTTGTACTTAGCTCAAAAAATAGACGCCCCGCAGCCCGTCCTAAGTAATCTATATCCCAGTTTAGGGTACTTAATACGAATAAACTGTGAAGTAAGAAGGTTAGTTATTAGATGTATGATTATTGGCCTATTATTCAGTAGTAACAATATTTTGACTGAAATTAAGGTCTGAAAATACTCGTAAGAACCTACCTAGACATGTCTAGTTAGGTTCTTGCGAGTATTTTGTATTTGCGAGCTTTTTGCTGACAACAACTCATGAGTTGTCGTCAGCTGATCAAAATTTATATAGAAGTTTTTTTTTCAAAATGTCTATGATTTCCTTTGAGAATGTTGTTCATTTAAATGGGCAGAAGCGGTTTTTAAAATATGATCCTCATTCCGTTATATCCTGTACTAGCTGTTCCCCGCGGCTTCTCTCCCGTGGACCACCCCACAGGACCCGTTTTCGGGATTAAAAAATAGCCTATGTTACTCAGGAATAACGTAGCTTTCTATTGGTGAAAGATTTTTTTTAATCGGTCCAGTAGTTTCGGAGCCTATTCGATACAAACAAACAAAAAAATATTTCCTCATTATAATATTAGTATAGAAGTATAGATAAAAAAAATAAGTATTTTAGTTTTTGATTAGTCCATTTCGTAGCTAAAAAGGTAAACATAAGCCGAAGCTAATATTTCTTCATACAATATCCATCACACCTAATAAGTATTTATTATTAAAACAGTAGTAATATATGGCTGGTCTCGTAAAAGTATCAACCAAACCGTTTACTGGCTTGAACGAGTAAATTAAAATAGATTTATAAATCACGCTGTGGTTCTAGCTACCGTGCGGCGCGGCGTAGGCGACGGACATAGATGAGACAATAGTGAAGATGTGACAATACTCGCGTAGGTTGAATAGGAAACGTAATATTTAAAATTTTGAGTAATAATAAATAATAAATAGTAATAATAATAGTATAGTAGTAATAGCAAATAGATTTTTTTTTATTGTTTAACAGTTGTAGCACTTTTGAGTTGTAAACTTGCTATAATAATTTAAGAGGTTGTAAACCCCATTAATATAAGTTAATTTTTTTTTGTTAAAAGGGGATGATGTAATGGTACGTAATTTAAAAAAAATAAAGTATTTTCTCTTTTGTTTTGTGTTGGCAACACTACACTCTTGGCCTCCGACCTCTGTCATAGCCGGTCGTATTAATTATTAACTCTGTAAACTAATAATATTAATATACATAAATAAATCACTGAAGACCTAAGCAAGACTACTTATTGAACAATAATACAGAAGGTAAGACAGAAACACCGAGTCAGACCAAGCATCATGTTCAAAACCTATTAAAGCGCAGATACCCCTGAGTAGCTGATTTTAAAATGAGAATCACCTCTAAACAGCTAGTCGTAATTTTTTGGACAAAATATATGTTACATAAGACCATTTTCTTAATAATTTAATCTGAGCAAATTTTGAGTTTTATTCGTATAACATGGTGTAATTAATTTGTAAATTTATGTCTAAAACGAACGAAAACACGACTATCGCACCAAAACCGCTGGGCGTATTTTAATGAAATCGTCACCATCTCAAAGACAATTTAATTATCTACAATTTGATCTGAGTTTTTTTTTTAAAGTCATAGAGAAAGTCATAATAATAAGGAAAGTACAAAAAACTACAAAATTTTGGGTCGCGCGGATGTGAAACAAGTGCGCGTTTTGTTTCCTCAATGTCGTTGGCATTAGTCGTCGTCTCAATATATGGAAAGTGTTCAATTTGATATTGAAATAGTTAGTAGATTTAAGTACTGAAAGCATCGATTCTGTTACTTAATCGATTACTGTAAGTACCTAATTTATTTAACAATCATTAGGTATCACTTCCAATGAGTGTTTGGATTAAGCATACATTCATGTAATCGGCCAACTGTCTATAAGTTTTTCCGTTACTAAATTATTTCCAAATACACCAAAAAGGCCTACCTATCAAGAATGCCCATGAAATGTATACTTCAAGAGAAATTTTGTTCTCGATCTGCCATTGCATTTCTTTCCTCGTCTTCAACCTTTTGAACCTTTGGGTTTTACCATTTGGTCTTCTCAGGTAACCTTAATAAGTTTCTTGATTCATTTGATGTTACCGTCTCATTTTTGCCTATGATCGTAATTTATTAGTCAGTTAGCTGAATATCTCATCTATGCCTCACTTTGTCTGTGGCCAATCGTTGATGAACGCGCATACCCACAGCATAATGAGACTAGTGAAACCAGGAACACGTCAATTAGCAGCCATTTTGCCCGTTTATGTTTTTTGCCGCCAAAAAAATATGATTTATGGTCAAACCGTGGAACATGACACTCGTTATGGCCGTTACAAATTATCTATGGGTTCTAGTTATGATTGTTAAGGATGGAATTAGTCGATTTATGGGTCGGCCTATAAAGTAGGATTTGAATTGGGTATTTTGTCAAGTCTTAGATCAAAGGCTTTAGGCAAAGTGTGAACCATGCAAACCAATTGGTAAGAAAATAAGACGAATGTGCTACACTATCAATATTATATACATCACATTTGATTTTTTGAGAAAAAAGGGCATTAATATAAAACTTAATGATAATGAATACTTAAATACACACAAAATTAAGAGTAAGATACATTTTCCCACACATTTAATTAATGAGAAAACCTCCTTCTTTTTTTCACAATCAAAACAGAAAACACTCTTAAAATCTAATGTTATATTAATCGTCTTTCACATAATTACCTTTTACTGTAGGATAAAATCAGTAGCACTGGTCCTTTTACAACTCAATCAACATAATTATACCATTAGTTCGATAATCGAGAAGCGATTCAGTCGGAGAAATCTCGCAGTATCGATAACATTTAGAGCCTGTACCCATATGTGTATACCTCACTAGTAATTAAGTCACATTGTCAAGCTGCAACTTTATTTGCGGTTGATTTTCTTGAAATACAACCTTATCCTTTAAAGAATAAGGGGTATGTGAATTTTTGTGGTGATACTGTGAATGTGGAAAAATGATGTCTCCCGCTTAATTTACTCCGGGAAGGAAATATTTTAGTCCAAAATTCTATTTTGACATTCGTGTTAATCGTCCGCAGGTGTGTACTGGTATTTATGGTATGTGTCATTGATACTCTAGCCACCGAGGCATTCATCATTTTTGTGTAATTTTGAACCATATTTAACTCAGTTTCGACTAACGAATTGGGTAAATTGGATCCCTTGGGTCGTATTGCTAATGATTCTATTAGTTCATTTTTAGTTGCCGTTTCCGTTTTGTAATAAATCAGTTTTGATATTACAAGATTTTGAAGGGTTTAAACACTCAAAAGAAATCTATACTTACACAAGCGAAAAGGAACAAAACGTCTGAAAAATACGCCATCTCTTAAACACCCTATTTCGCCAAACAAGCGAATTTCAAAACAAAAACCGTATTCGACTACAACAATCGACTAATTACGGCGATCTTTCATCATGTCAACGTCCGCCATATTGGCAACCATTAAAAAAAGTGTTGCCGTCACCGCGCAGGCGTGGTTCGACAAAAAGCACCTATTTGTTCGATTTTCAAACGGAATTTTAATCGACGCGAGATAAAACTTTTTGCGCGGCTACTGGCCGGTTGCCCTTAAAATATTCCGCGAAAGCCCTTTATCGTTCCAATTAAAATTACGAACGCAAAATGGCTTCTTTCGTCCGCCATTTTAAGGTTGCAGAAAAAATTGGCGCGCTTTTGTATTAGCTGCATAATAGAAACAACGGTTGACAGTTTATGATGACGCTATCTGCCTACAAAAAAGTGAATATATTTACATACAAATGTGGTCACGTTGTACGTAAGTTCTACTTAGACCAAGGCTTAATCATTCTTTTTATTTCTTGATTTTTCTAAATCATCTTCTCTAATTTCTCCTACTCTGTCCAAAGCCCAAACTCTTCTTCTTTTAGATTTTATTATTACCTTCAAGAGATATACTGTAGCATTACTACAGTCCAAACGCTAAGTCAGACCATGTCGCTCTCTAATTTCGAAGTCACGAGAACCTAGATAGAATAACTGTTTGTAATCAACCCGACTGCCAGACTACTTTATCACAGTCCCATTATTTCCACTAAAACTATGTAAGTAGGTATATCCAACCTAACTAGCACAGCCTTTAGTTATTTCTAGTACCAACACAAAGACACAAAAGAGTACTAACATAAAGATATCATTAAAATCTCCTTTTCCATGTCTCTCGACAAAAGTTTCTCCGCTTGTTATGACAGTATTTCTGCAAAGCTTTTATGTAAAGCCTGGAATAGAAGCATTATATTTGTTATGTTGGTAAGTACTTAGTTCTCTATGTGTGCTATCTTCATTCTTAGTAAGATCAAAGAAATGAAATAATAATGGGTTTAAAGTAGTTTCGACCTTCATTAATTCTTTGCTTTTATGAAAGAGCTATCATCAATACCTTCATTGTATGAATAATTTGTGTACTTTTGATTTCATCAATCGATCACTATGCTTTTAGCTATTATGATACTTATTTCTTTAATAGTCTTTTAGTAGACGAAAGGAGAAATCATTATAAAAGTTTATCACTCCATTTTTGCAACACTATGTATACCACCAACCCGAATCCACTTTACTTTGGAAATTTATTTCATCATCACTGCTTTCAAAATGGTGAAAGAAAACAATGCGAGGAAATCGGCATATCCTTTAACCAAAAAGCTAGCCTGAACTGGTCCAGTCACCGAGAAGATCTCCTTAAAGGCTGATTAGGTATGCATGACCATTGACTAGCTATTGCTTGTCGTTCATTCCAGTACAGATTTTATTGTCCACAGTTCATCATATCGTTCCTTTATACTCATTCATTGTTTACGTCTGCCAGACAGTGGCTTAGTTTTATGGGCTAGCAAGCATTTAATGGCCTCTTTCTTCAATGGTCTTGCAAGTCGGTGTCCACAAAGGCTCGGGGGCGTGTCGATGATTCATTAGAAACAAATTCGTGTATTGTGCAGATTTGTGCCCATTCTACGCCAAGAATCGCCGCTCTGTCTCGGACATTTGAGCCGAATAGCCACTTGAAAGTGTCCGTGTAGTATATGTAAGGATGCAGATGCATTTTGTTGGCGTATAAATTGTAAGTTTTATAAATGACTAGCTGTTCCCCGCGGCTTCGCTCCCGTGGACCCCACAGGACAGGTTCCGGGATAAAAAATAGCATATGTCACTCAGGAATGATGTGGCTTTCTATTGGTGAAAGGATTTTTTTAATTGGTCCCGTTGTTTTGGAGTTTAATCGGTAAAAATAAACAAACAAAAAAATCTTAATTCTCTTTATAATATTTTATAAATGACAAAACTGTCAAAAAATTAAGAATACGTTAATTTGTAGAGTAGTGCTAGCAAATAAGGAACCTATTTTGATAGAATTGTTATTACGAGTTTAATCTACAAGTGAGCACTTCAAAAACTTCTAAAGACTTGCTGTCTATAAAGCAAAAATTTCCATCAGAAGACTTATACCTCACTACAGGCAGTGGTGCCTCATCCCATACAAAGAAACCGTGCTGACGTACTGTACTGATTATTTTTCGTATATCGATCATGTTCGATAACGTTCCACGGATATAGATGGTGATCTATCTATCGTCGTGGAACGGAACCGAACACGATCGATTTATAAAAAAATATCGGTATAATCAGATGAAAAACGCTAGTTACGTCAGCACAGATTCTTTGTATGGGATCAGGCATCTGTACGCTAGTATTATATTATCTGTGATACAGGGCAAAAGTTTCCTGTTTTCCTCCCACTCCCTGTCTAGGGCCTAGGTCAACTAAGGATCATCTAACTGCAAAAAAAAACAAAAAAATAATTTGCAACGTATCTACAAACCTTGTATATACTACTCTTCTTCTAAGGCGATAACTACAAGAGCCCGCCACATGGCGCCAACTTCACGCTGCAAATGAATTATGACAGAAAATATCCCAATTCACGTTATTTCACGCCCTCGCACAAAGAACATCTCCTACCTCCTAATGACTACTGAAAGTAGCCCTTTGTGAGGAACAGATGATTTTGTGATGCATTCAAACAGTACTGCTTTGTAGGTGAAGAATTCTTTAAATACCGGATCGAATTTGAAATTTTGTTTCGGTGTTTCGATGTTCAATTGTTTTTTTAAGAGTTTATGAGAAATGAGAGTGGTGTGTTCCACGGGAAAGAAATAGATCGAAATGGTATAGGAAAGTAAAATTATAGGGATGATAGTAGAAAATTACTATCGTGTGTATCATAATTAATCAAAAATTGCAATTTTTAAGACTTTTTAGGTAATTTTGAGGCTTTCTTGGCATTTAGTAAAATTACCTATGGAATCTTAAACATTTTGTTCAGTATCAAAGTTAATGACAACAATGTGGATACGAACACCCTTAGCTATTAACCAATTTTTTCACCCATCTTCTTCATAACCACTAACTTTCTTACATTCTTACAAACGCCAGCTGGCACTCAAAGTGCAATAATATCAATCCTATTACTTTACACGATTTATGTCAAAAGGTACCATTCATTGTGACCACAATGGTGTTTTGGTGGTACTTCAAGGTGGTCCTATTGTCCACCAGTGCTGTAGGCAAGAAAAAGAATAGCTCTGCAATATAAGTCGAATTAGCTGTCTTTGTACGTCTAGTACAGGTGATAGTTTGCGCAAGGCACGGGTCATTATTTTGATATTGTTGGGTTTTTAATGACCCTCGAATGTATACTGGTCCTTGAGTTGGAGATTTCTGGGTGAACGGTGAATTTGAGCTCAATTTATTAACCGATTTGATTTATAAGGGTAAATTACTATTTCTTTGCTGGATTCTTGTGGCTTTAACTGCTTATCTATATCTCTAGAGTTAACTACATATTTAAATCATTATAAAGCATTATTGACGGTTCTTCAGTAATAAGTGTGTCTTCCTTTTCTTAATTATTTATAAACAAATTGTTGAGCTAAGTTAATTAGCCTACAGTCTTGTAATCTTCTACGTATTCATCTTTATTTTCTACTTCTGCGTTTTTATCAGCAGCTGCTGGTAACACATGCTCACACATCTTTCCTTCATTTAACTGTTCATTGTTTTTTGATCTTTATTCGGCCATATACTTGGGGCCAAAAATCGTGGTTCAAACGAAACAGGGTGATATTTGAGGCTATTTGCAGCAGGTCAAGAAGTAGTTGTACTTACTTATCACCCCAATTATTCATCCACTCATTCTCAAATTTTCACTCACACACTGCAGCAGCCTAAAGGTAGTCCAACATCAATAATCCACAATCAGTAACCACCTCTTAGATAAACAAATACTAAAAACAAAGATCATTGAAGATGCATACGCTGCGCGGGCGCCGGTTGGCAAACAAGCGGCGGTTTGCCTTTGTGGTGGGATGCCGCGACAGACCTCTGTCACTACTCTCAACACACGGCTTTTTTGTACCCATGCTGATTCTGTGAGAGTTTATAGAAAGTGTTTGTTTGAAGAACGGGATAAGTTGTTATTTTTGCAAGGATTCGTCCGATTACAAATATCCAATTTCATTTGAGCGTTTTTGGGCGTTTAGAAACCGATAAAAAAGAACCTCGTCAATTCGTTGACTGGTGAAGATGGGACCATTTAGCTTCCCTACTCTATTTACTCTAAGCATTTCTATAATTGTCACTGGATTATTGCAAACACCGCAAGTTAAGACGACGACTAACGCCAACGACCTTGAGGGAACAAAACGCGCACTCGTTTGACACCCGCGCGACCCAAAATTTAGTAGCTTTTTGTACTTTCCTTATTATTCTGTGACTTTAAAAAAAAGGCTCAGATCAAAATGTAAATAATTAAATTGTCTTTGAGATGGTGTCGATTTCATTAAAATAGTCCCAGCGGTTTTGACGCGATTGTCGTGTTTTTGTCCGTTTTAGACATAACTTTACAAATTAATTACACTATGTTATACGAATAAATCTAAAAAAAATCTAAGATCAAATTATTAAGAAAATGGTCTAATGTAACATATATTTTCTCCAAAAAATTACAACTAGCCGTTTAGATGTGATTCTCATTTTAAAATCAGCTACTCAAGGGAATCGGCGCCTTAAGCTATTATAAACTCTCGATAATTTAATAAAAAAATTAATTAAAAAAATCAAAATACCCGACTGCTTAAAAAGCGAACTAAAAAGACGTAAACAAGAAGAAAATCATGCTGTGCAGTCGGAGGATACATATTCGCGAGCTGGCTGACCAAAACCAGTTGTATCCTCCGACTGCACAGCATGATTTTTTTCTTGTTTACGTCTTTTTAGTTCGCTTTTTAAGCAGTCGGGTATTTTGGTTTTTTTAATTAATTTTTTTATTTATAACTTTTTAGTTAACATTTGTTTCGAATTAGGTACATTTAAATATATAAGTGATATATATTTTTGAAATCACCTCTTGAAACCCTTTATTTTGATACACACGATGGGTTTGGAAGAAAAAATATAATTGCCCCCCCACAATATGGCGCCCAAAAGCCGCCATTTTTCTATTTTCCAATTTTAATGTAGCCTATGACACTCGCAAGGTTAAGACAAATCGGTTGACGTATGAATCATCAAAATCGGCCAACTTCTGGAACGCCACATAGGAACAAACATACATACATACATACATACATACATACATACTTACATACATACATACATACATACATACATACATAGACTGAAAAACACATTACCCTCCTTCGGCAGTCGGGTAAAAACGGGACATTTATTTTATAATAATACGCAACATTCGATAATTTGTAATCACTCCATGTCATGCCAAGAAATAACTATCACGGTGACTTATCAGTAGTAACATAGCTCTATGCGCTTATCCACATTTACTTCTCCCATGATTACAATGTCTTGTTGCTCACTATCAAAAATTATCAGCCACATAAAACTGACATAAAAATGTTTGTCTTAAGGCCTTATATTTGATTGTATACATTCATCGATTATCATCATTTCATCATAGTTTTTATGCATACCTCAAAACGTAACAATCTCGAAAGCAACATCCTCATCTGCGGTTGCTATAACTATCTCTAACAAATTCATAGACACTTGCGTATCGGCTGCAATACAGATATCGGTTATTAGTAACCTATCCGTCGCGTCGTTCGTAGACAGTGTCTGTATTAACGTGTAGACACAGTCTATATGGTAAATGTGTGTATGTGAGACGGCTACGAAGCTAGGCTCTCTGTTGTAAGCGATTTGTCCTCGTAACCTAGGCATAGGTTAGTTAGTGCAGCAAATTGTCTTACAGGCTTGAGATGAACTGGGTAGGTATGGCTAGGTTAGTATCTTAGTCGATTTTGGCGATGAAATGTTTATTTTTAAATGAGCCGTGGAAGTGTAATTTTGTAATGAACGCAGCAGATTTTTAATGTGTCAAGAATTTGAATTCGCTTATCAGTCGCTTAAAAGTTCCACGATTTTAACAAATAAGGCAACTTATATTAAGTGCGAATTGCACAAAAACATTCATATCTCAACAAAAGACAAAAAAAACATCGCAACGAACAAGTTGAGTTGTTCGTTTTTGTATGTTTTTTTTTTGATGATGGCAAACTGTGTGTACTTAGGCCACAAACATCTGACGAGCGGCCACCAGTCATGCACGACACTACATCTGCCTTCACTGACGCTGCCAAACAAAACGACCTGGAGCTAAGGATCCCTCTTTAGCTTAGGATCCCTCTGTAGCTTTAGCTCTTAACCAAAACAGCGATCAGAATTATTCTGGTCCGGCTTTTGTAAATTTTTGGATTTTCATGCCCAAAATGCTTAAGTAAGGCGATGAGTTGTGTATTTTTCAAATGGAACCAGGGCCTGATAGTTTTTTTTCATTTGGCAGAATGCAAGTCTTTTACTAACTTACGGAAATTGCAGAAACACTTATCACTATAAATCTACAACGCAAGACAAAAAACATCACAACGAACAACTCAACATGGCAAACTGTACGTACTTAGGCCACAAACATCTGACGAGCGGCCGCCAGTCATGCACGACACTACATCTGCCTCCACTGACGCTGCCAAACAAAACGACCTGGAGCCAAGGAGGGAATAATTAAAGAAATCCGTGTGGTATTTAATTGATGACAAATATTGATCGTCACGGCAATTAGGAGGACGGAGACACCGTGACCCGACGACGCCGGCGAGCGAGTAAAGTGACCGGCGATGTATGCTGCGAATGCTTTGGACTTGGGTGTAAGATATTTTAGACCAGCGGTTAAAGGTTTACTTATTTATTTAAAACTTCATGCAACATACAAGTATATAGGCGGACTTAATGCCTGAGGCATTCTCTACCAGTCAACCATGGGTGGTGGAGAGATAACACGGCAGGTGCATAAAAATTATATATATATATATAAATTAATATAAAGGTGATTGAGACGACTGTCCTAATGGTGTAAAAAATAATGTCGCAACTTCCACCTGACAATTTTTTTTTTTTATTTCTTATTGACTGGTGGCCGTCCTGATATCGAGAGGAAGCGCATTCCAGAGAAGCCTGGGCTGAATATGAAAGGAAGAATGAATGAAATCAGAAGTATGAGAAGGACAAAGCAAGATAATATTGTTAGACGAACGCAGATTCCAAGCGTGCGAATTACACATATATTGAAAGTGAGGGATGAGATTAGAAGGGGGGGTGGGAGAGTTGAGTAGAGAGAAAAGCGTGGTCAAAGCGCGTAAATTTTGCCTTTGCCGAATGGGCATCCATTAGAGCTGAGATCTACAGCTCGACACATGGTCATATTTCCTCAGGTTTGACAGACGGTTCAAAATAGGAAGGCAACCTTACGCTCTAGACAAGTGTTATTCCCATACATTTTTGATAGCAGTTGTAGGCTTATTATGAAACAGTAATCGGCATTAATTGCGCAGCGATCGCGCTGTCATCGCACGATCGATCGCTATATGGCATAAACATTGGGATTACGTATCCAATTATTTGCTAATCGCTCGTTATGAAATGCAAATCAAATGCAATTATTTATAAAAAAATCCGATAAAGACTTAACTTCTGTACTTAGCAATTTGGAAGCGGTTGGCAATCGATCAACAACAAAAGAAAAACGTAATCACAATTTGACAGCCAAATTTGCTCACCATAAACAACTTGTGTTCAAATAAAAATTTTAGTTAACTAATTGTTCCATAGAGATAGCACAGTCGAAATAAACCTATGGTGTGGCTATCGCTTATACATAATTCGAATTCGCGATTGAAATGCAATTATTGCGCAATAATTGCCATCGTTTTGCTCTTGCAAGATACGTAATAAACCTGAGCTTCATGCCTTAGCTCTTAGGAAAACTAACGCACTTTAAATAACTGTTGAATATTAAAATCTTTCAACAATAGGCAAAACCTTGAGATCGCGAAAAAAGTCAGCTGTTGGGTAAATTTTTGAAGAGTTTTGTGAACAGATGGAATAAAAACAAAAGGAGGAAATTCCGTAGTAAAACTTGTTCGTATTGAACACCTCCAGAAATAAAACCAAAGAATTGCTTGTACCTTTAAAATGTAAAAATCATTAAATAGAAGTTACCTACTTTCCAGAAATAGATAATGTTGAATACTTTTACTGTGAAGGCATAGGGGAAACCATCAATGTAACTATGCCACGATGAGAGTTTCATTATTTAAAATAAGGCTATCAATTAGAGCGTATGCCTTGTAACAATTCAGAACATACAAGGTACTTAAATAAATTGCTTGAATTAAAACGTTTCGCATTACTTAATCAAGCTGTTATGAATTATTTAATAATCATTTTATTCAATAATTCAATTTCAATCATTCATCTTAAATATTCACAACGTGTATGAATGAGTAAAATATTCAATTGGACTAACTAATTAATAGTGCTAAGTTTAAATAATTCAATCGGACTAAAGACATTATTTATTATTACTAAAGACTATTAAACTTGTCTAGCCTGTGTTGACTACAAATTAATTTTATAGGAATTCTTAATCATTTTAATTCACAAACTAGTTTTTCCCCGCGGCTATGCCCCGTGAGGCGTCTATTGTTTTGTCAAGGAGCTGTACATATTACCGGTTTCAAATGTATTATATATCCTAATCGAGATTATGGTCTACCCGTATGCCAAGTTTCATCAAAATCGATTCATTGGTGTACACGTCTATCGTAAACAAAACAAAGGGAAGCACTCCCGAGATAAAGAAGCATCCTATTTTGCCATATGACTCTATACCAAAATTGCTTCAGCAGTTTAGGCATGATAACATAAAAAAACAGACAGACACAGCTACTTTCGTATTAATTATTAAAAATATTAATAACGCAGGATTATAAATGCAGTAAAAAGTGCCCAGTCCTTAGTTTTAGTAGTCATTCAATGTAGTATTTTCGCCAAATGAGTGATCTATGCGATCAATTAGAGGTTTATTAATAGCCGTGTCGAACCATTATTATTAAAATAAACCCTTTTAACGTGTGTACTTCATTTTATTATTGTATTTCTACGTCTTGTTCGGATATTTTTAGAGAGACGGCCCAAGATCATTCTCATGATGCTTTGGTAGTACGTTTTTAGGGTTCCGTAGCCAAATGGCAAAAAACGGAACCTTTATGGATTCGTCATGTCTGTCTGTCTGTTTGTCCGTCCGTATGTCACAGCCACTTTTTCCGAAACTATAAGAACTATGCTGTTGAAACTTGGTAAGTAGAAGTATTCTGTGAACCGCATTAAGATTTTCACACATAAAAAGAGAAAAAAAAACAGTAAATTTTGGGGGTTCCCCATACTTAGAACTGAAACTCAAATTTATTTTTCATCAAACCCATACGTGGTGTATCTATGGATAGGTCTTCAAAAATTATATTGAGGTTTCTAATATATTTTTTTTTCTAAACTGAATAAGTAAACTAAAGTTTTCGCGAGAGACACTTCCAAAGTGGTAAATTGTGTCCCCCCCTGTAACTTCTAAAATATGAGAATGATAAAATTTAAAAAAAATATGATGAACATTACCATGTAAACTTCCACCGAAAATTGGTTTGAACGAGATCTAGTAAGTAGTTTTTTTTTTAATACGTCATAAATCGTAAACCGCAATTTACCAAGTACGGAACCTTCGTGCGCGAGTCCGACTCGCACTTGGCCGGTTTTATTTTACAATAGCCTCTATATTTAACGGTAGTATCATCAGTAATACGGTAGAATAAATTTTTAATAACATGTAAATTTTTTAACGTTCAAAAGTGCCGCATAATGGCATAGTTGAAATAAATACATTTGATTTGATTTGATTTGTCATAAATGCCGTTAGGAATTACGTTTTTAATTTATTTTATTATTTAGACAAAGATAAACGTTCATCGTATATACTATCAGCTATATATAGCTACCTATTTATATACGATGAACTTATATCTTTGTCTAAATAATAAAATAAATTCTTGTGCGTCTTTTGGTGTACAATACCAGGTATTGTACACCAAATAACTCTAGTGTACAATACCTACGTATTGTACACCAAAAGACATTAATTTATGCGATCTTTGACATCGTATTGTTTTGTTTATGAATGACTAGCTTCTGCCAGCGGCTTCGCCCGCGTGCGAAGTTTATCCCGAGGGAATATTTCCCCGAGATAAAAACGTATCCTAGCGTTTTCAAGTTCGTTGTCAATTCGAACTTTTGTGCTTATTTCTATTTTCTAAATTAAGAATGTCCTTATATGTAGATGGATCAATTATTGCATACGCACTAAACTTTTTAAGAATACTTTTATTATGCGTACAGCTAAGGAGTAGAATTCCCTGCCGGAGTCTGTGTTTCCCGATAGCTACAATCTAGTGGTCTTTAAGTCAAGAGTGAATAGGTTACTTCTAGGCAAGCGTGCTCCATCGTTGACCACATCATCGCTTACCATCAGGTGAGATAGTGGTCAAACGCAAGCCTATATTAGATTAAAAAAATATATTTAAGCGATGTTTAGGTTACCTATATTAATAAAGTTTAAATAAAAACCCATTAGCCACCTTGCAAGAACATAAAAATCTGGTTAACAAACATAATTACGTAATATAAAAGTAAAATATGTAGGTTTACGTTGCAGGCTATACTCAGCAAGCCGTAAACACCAGCCCGATGGTCCGCCATATAATTACAACGTCATAAGGAACTACGTGCGACGCCATTGATCACTTAATACAATCACCCATTACACTCGGGTTCAGTTGGGGGCACACTGCGTGGAAGATGTTTTTGGATATTCCAATTGTCAGGAAAATTCAAGGGGACGCTATGAAGGAATTATTCGTTTGGTGCCTTATTTTCTCCAAAACAACGCACCCTGAACAATTTATGAAAATGATGTTTGTGACTTGAACCATTGAGCAAGCGTGGTAATCAATGCTCGTGTCTTCTCTGTATGAGAAGAGGCCTGTGCCCAGCAGTGGGACACTTACAAGCTGGTATTATCACACTAATATTATAAAGGCGAAAGTCTGTGAGTGTGTATGTTTGTTAGTTCTTCACGCTCAAATGGCTGCACAGATCTGGATGAAATTTGGCACAAAGATATATTGTAGCCTGGAATAGCACAAAGGATATATCCCGGGAATATGTTCCCTTGGGATAATTTTCGACATTCACGCGGGCGAAGCCGCTGGTAGAAGCTAGTTAATAATAATTGTTAGATATTGTCGAAAATCAATAATACCTTATTAATTATTGATTTAAATGTGTATCCCCCGAATAAGGATAGATGTAGTGTATAGAAAAATGGGTAGAAAAATAATAATTATATTTAATCCGTCAGTGAGATTATCAAATAATATTGATCGATATTTTTTGCTTTAACAAATAAATAAAAATTGGAAAGATAAAGCGCGTCATAGTTCAGGAGTGGGGGCTTGTGACGTCACTTTGTCAGTTTAAAGTGCAGTACACGATATTTCAATGATCACAGAATAGTCGTAATTATTTTTTACGTCGCAAAAGTAAAATACTTTTCCAATATTTTTGATTAATCTAGGTACCTGACAGACTAAAAAATATTTTTAGTCAACATCCAGCTATTCCGTGTAAAAGATTTGAAGTTGAGTATTTATATAACTCTACTTTAGTCTGAAAAAGTAAATCAAAGTACGAAATGACACAATCATAACTCAAAATACTCATCATCTGCCTAGCCTTTTTTCCCAATTATTGTTGGGGTCGGCTTCCAGTCTTACCGGATTCAGCTGAGTACCAGTGTTTTACATGGAGCGACTGCCTATCTGACCTCCACAACCCAGTAACTGGGTAACACGATACCCCTTGGCAAAACTTGTGTCAGATCTCAAGCTTCTGACTGCCCGTAACGACTGTCAAAGATCTCCAAATGACAGCCGGGACCAACGGCTTAACGTGCTTTCCGAGGCACGGAGGAAACTCGGTATGTTGAAAATGGTCACCCATCCACGGACCGACCTCGTCAAGCTAACTAACAAAATAACTCAAAATACTCAATTTAGAAAATAGCTCACAGACAATCTACGTATTTCACAAAGGTACTTACCTTTGTGAAATACGTAGATTGTTGTACTTACTTAAGATTTTCCTATAATTTCAATTTGACATACAGAAAAATATGCACAACATTTTAAGTAGACAGAAGTAACATTCGATTGAGCTAGATGAAAATTAGAATACCTACATTTCTCTACGAATTCAGGCTGAAACAAACTTGAAACACTCAACATGATATAGAAGCACAGTATATATCTTTCTTTTTCAATTTATGGGATATCTTTTAAATTCGTTCAATATTGGTGGAGGAAATAGGCGAGAGCCAAACCTCAAATTATTACTTTTTACTTAGGATATCTTTTCGGATATCTGCGACCGCATTTCCTCTTAAAGGCCAATTCCATTGTACGATGTATGAAACAATTTTCCTTAACGACTAATTTGTAATTGAATTCCTAACCAATTACTCAATTGATTCTATGCTAACCACAAGAAACCTTAATGTGTCGATATTTACGAAATGTTTACTATTTTATTCATAAAATGACTTCACTTTTAGCACATGATTTGCTATTTTTATGGCAAGTTTTCCTTATATAAATTCATCATTATTTTGTTTGGAGTTTCGGTTGTATTTAGAATAGATAATATATTTACGACTTAAAATGATATTGACTACGTGAATCTGTATATTACGCATGCCATTGTTTTCTCACAAAATAGGGAGTTAATTGGTAACGAATGTGACCTCAATATTTTAATGCAATCACATTTATAACTGAGCTTTTACCTCTTTACAAGAATATGTGTTTTCTAATAGTTGAGTCTTTTAAAATTTAAGATTTTCTCAAAATTCTCATTTCCCCTTTCTCTCAATACACTAATTTCCTATTTCTCTCAATACTCTCATTTCCCCTTTCTCCCAATACCCTCATTTCCGTTTTCGCCCGATACACTAATTTCCTCTTTCTCTCAATACTCTCATTTCCCTTTCTCTCAATACTCTCATTTCTCCTTTCTCTCAATCCTCTCATTTCACCTTTCTCCCAATACCCTCATTTCCCCTTTCTCCCAATACACTAATTTCCTCTTTCTTTCAATACTCTTATTTCTCTTTTTCTCAATTCTCTAATTTCCCCTTTCACTCAATACCCTCATTTCCCCTTTCCCTCAATACTCTCATTTTCCCTTTCCCTGAAGTCTCATTTCCCCTTTCTCTCACTTACTATAATACTCTCATTACTACAATACTCTCATTTTCCCTTTCCCTCAACTCTCATTTCCCCTTTCTCTCTCTATTGCCTCTTATGATAATTTGATAAATCAGTGACTCATGGATAAGTTCAAGTCGTTGTACCAGTGTTTTCTAGGCTAAACATACTATCAAACATTCTATCATCAAGACATCTTTCTCTACCTAGATATTCACCATATCATACCTTGACAGACTGTAAGCAATAAATATACTGACTGATTGTGTTTTTGTTGTGTCGTTATTTAATACTTAATGATTTCCAGTTATTATATTACGCTAATAAATAAAAGACTCGATTTATGAAAAAATCAACTCGGCAAAAAAAATCAGCTGATCCGTAAATTTATGCGACAAAATGTAAGTACGGCTGTTAAGTGGCAACAATCTAAATGGTAAAAAATCACCATTTAATTTACATATAATAACAGTTCAACATTGCCTATACCAGTGTGCCACCAACCTAACCTCCACACATGTCACGGTACCTTCAACGCAAATTGCTCATCAGTGTTAGCGTGTCGAATTTTATGTTGTCTAACAACTCGCGGTGAGCTGGAAAATTAGCTTTCTGCTAGGTATAACAGCACATCGTGTTGATAATGTATTTTAAGGCTCTCACCGAAAGGCGCAACGTGACAATACGACAAACAAGCGTCAACACTGTTTTGAAGGATATCTATGAATAATGGTTGTCAATTTGTAGTCGCACTCTCGTGGTGCGCCTGTCTGTAGGAGCTTTTATAAGTAGTAAGGAAAAAAACGTTGATTGGAATCATAAAAGCAAGGGGTATTAATGACAGCTTTGAATGCAATCTAATCTAACCAGCCAACTACTCGTAATATTGGAGAAAGCCTTAGCCCTCTTTCCACTCAATTCTTTTCTGCTAGTGCGAGCCAGTTCTTTCGGTAGAAGTCGATCTCGTTCCGTCTACTCCTCGGTCTACCGTCAGCAGACATTTATTGGGACATTCGATACAGATGGTTCTTTAAATAAATGATAAGAATGTGGAGCAAGTGAACGAGTTTGTATATCTGGGAAGTATGTTCACAAGGGATGGAAAGATTGAAGAGGACGTGGAAAGACTGTTGAATGCAGGGAATAAAGTGAATGGTGCTATACATGCGGTTGTAACCAGCAAGTCGATGTCTCCGGAAGCTCGTTCACAACAGCGTGCTGGTGCCTACACTTATGTATGGCAGTGATAGTTGGGTATGGCAAAAAAGACATGAAAGTAGGATTAATGGAGTAGAAATGTGTTCCTTGCGAAGTAACTTTAATTGATAGATTGAGGAATGAGGTAATAAGACAACGTTGTGGTTTAAAAGAAGATGTAGTAACTAAAATTGAAAAGAGTATCTTAAGATGGTTTGGCCATGTTGAGAGGATGAATGAAAGGCGACTAACGGAAGGTATTTAAAAGGCAGTCGTGTATGGAAACGCCGGGAGGGGACGCCCTAGAGAGACATACATAGACCTTATAGTTGATGTTCTTCAGAAAGGCCAGGTGCGCATCTCATAACCGGTGTGTGTGTATGACTAGATGTATGAATATGAGTGAAGCAAAAGAAGTATGTAAGGATCGTAGCAGGTGGCGAACTGTTGTTTCTGCCTACCCCCATGGAAAAAAGGCGTGAGTTTAGGTATGTATGTATGGTTCTTTAAGCCGAATGAAAATGTATTTAAAATTACGAACTGCAGTGGTCTCATACTGTGGTAACAGAACACCTTTCTAAATGAGTAAGGCATTAACAATTACGTAGTACTTTTCCTCCATTAAATACAATAGGTTCATTCATACTTTTTATTACACACCCTAGATGAATAAGCAGAAAAGAATTACAATCCCTACATTTCAATAGGTACCTCACTTACCTACAACTGTTTCATTCATACATTTTGCTACAGGACAATCTTACGTAGGTAGTACATTATGATGTCACTCGTCTAAGCTTAGATGTTTGTTTTGCACAAGAATACAAAAATCACCTACGTGAGTGGCGCTCTAACCGCATTTGTGGTGTTGTGGTTAGTGACGTACCTAAGTACAGCTAATAGAACAAAGTTACAGAAATAGTAACGTAACGCAAAATCGTAGACATAGCTGGGCTGCATGAAAATTGTATCTTCCATACAAATTTTGGTAAGCTGACGAAAACTTTGTATGAAAAATCCAGTTTACGTTTTTTTTTAAAATTTCCTATGACTTTCTTTAAGAAAGGTGTTCGTTTACATGGACAGAAGCTGTTTTTAAAATATAGACACCCCTTTCTTTTACGTCCTGTAAGTACCTATAGGCGGCGGTGCCCACTGATCATCAGATGGACAACCTGCTTAGTTGCCATTCTAAGGCGTAAAAAGCAAGCTGAAGAAGCAATGGGCTGGCCATATTACCCATAGAATGGATGAACGTTCGTACGATTGGAGAGCCCTATGTCCAGTAGTGGACTACTGTAAGCTGGTGGTGGTGATGATGACATCCAACTGGAACAATGAAAACAAACGTTATTAACACAAATAAGACTGAGAATCAGCACTTTTCAAATAACAAAAATTACATAAGACAGTCCGCCAAAACCTTAACGTTTCCACGCCACTTTATTTCCATTCAAATCGTAAACAAAACTATCAAATCATTTGCTAATTATTCAACATTAATCTTTCTACCAATTCTTTCACACACCAATTTCTAAAAACTCAATAAACAATGGAAAATTAAGAATGACAGTTCAGAAACAGAGATGGACTTGGCTGACTAGTCGGCTAGTCGGCGCTTAACTGACCGACTAGACTGCTGACTAGTCGACGACTATAAATGCAAACTAAAAACCTTTAGGCTTTCCTTTAATCGGCAACTTTGAAAGTACGCACTGTTTTTGTAATACTGATTAACTACTATAATAAAATAAATCACTAGCTTTTCCCCGCGGCTTCGTTCCCGTGGCGCACCCCACAATACCCGTTTTCGGGATAAAAATAGCCTATGTTACTCAGGCATAATATAGCTTTCAACTGGTGAAAGAATTTTGAAAATCGTTTAAGTAGTTTTTGAGTTTATCCATTACAAACGAACTTACAAACAAATATTTCCTCTTTATAATATTATTACTAGCTTCTGCCAGCGGCTTCGCCCGCGTGAATGTCGAAGATTACCCCAAGGGAATATATTCCCGAGATAAAAAAGTATCCTATAAGCTATTCCAGACGATAATCTATCTCCGTGCCAAATTTCATCCAGATCCGTCCAGCCGATTGAGCGTGAAGAAGTAACAAACACACACTCACATACACTCACAAACTTTCGCCTTTATAATATTAGTGGTCCCGGACTTTTGAAAGGCTGGTACCCTTTCAAAAGTCCGGTGCCAAAACCAACTCGCAGAGGCCTTGTTTGACATATAGGATTAAATATGACGCCAACCGGCGATTATCCTTGTATGCACTTGTCACTACGCAAGAGCACCCAAGGACAATCCCAGGCTGGCGCAGGACAATTCCAGAATATGGGGACAAAACACATTGGGCTATGGGTTTGGGAGGTTTCGTGGATGGACTACCTAAAACTATAGAAGGACTATTAGCCCCTGCCTGACCACTGTTGATCTATTATTTTAGTGTGATTATTATATAGTGTAGATTTTGGTACTAGCAATTAATAGTTATTTATGCTACAAGTGCGGAAGGTAGGTGATTTCCGATGAGTGGATAAATCGACACGAGTCGGAAATCATCTTACGTACGTGTATCATTCAATATTTTACTATGCACTGTGCGAAGAAATAAAAAAATATATCTGAACCAAGCAAGAAATTAATAAAATGGCGGGCCTATTCAAGCGCGCTCTGCATATCCACAGATTAACTAATAGTTCCTCGGGCATATCTACTGCGCATGTTCAAATAGCTGTCACGTCGTAACGCAAAAAGGCACGAGCAAAATATACGTTCTGCCAAACATATTTAATGAATATTTAAAATTAATTTATTGATCAAAATCTAAACCTAGATTAATTAAAAACGCCTTTAATGAAGTATTAGTTTTATTTTACCTTTTATATGAATGATAATCTGTTCTTAACTAATTTGTAAAACTTTTCTCAAATAATAAAAACTCTATGCGTCGGGCTGACGTTGGAGTTAAAAATTTAAAAAATACAGAAAAGTAAAAAGCACTAGTTAAAAAAAGTGACACTTTCCGCACAGTTTGGCTGCTTGGAAAACGCTCTTTTCGAGGACATGCATTGTAAAGTAATTTTTTCATGTTTTTCAGTAGCTTACTATGGTCGGATAGTCGACATTCCCGACTAGTCCATCTCTACTCAGGAGCCATTATACTGATGCATCAAGTGTATGCTCTAATTTTCTTAAACGATGCTAATGGTCACAGTAAGAGGGCTGAAGCCCTGCACGATGTATGAAGCTACTCGCCACTTATGACACTTAACGCTTGGCGGTGGGAAATATTGTCTTCACATCGATTTTATAGACAAAAGGCTGAGACAATAAACGGTTGTTTAGTGGTTAGTACCTACTTTAACTATTAGGGCATGATCAGGTTTGTCGTTGAAACAGTTTGGAGAGTCAATTGGGGATCCTAAATTGTTTTAAAGAGGGTCCTTGTTCTGTTTAGACTACTTAAATAAGAAATTATGTTGCTTTCCATGCCTTAAATACAGGTTCGGTCAACTTCGGTCCAAGTGGCAACGCTTGGGGAAGGCTTCTTTCCAGCACTGGACGTATTTCGGCTGAAATGATGAAAAGGTTCAGTATAGACTCAAAAGTGACTCGAACAAAACCAGCGTATCTTAAAAAAAAAAACAGTTGTCACATCTATTCCCATTAAACTTCTTTGCTTTTAGAATACATTAAATGACGGGAATTTAACGCGATGATTTAGATTATTTATTTACCTATTTAACCCGAAGTTTCAGCCGTGTTGCAACGACCGTGGTCCCGGGTAGACCGGCAGGCTTATTACGTATCTTTTGCAAGAGCAAAACGATAGCAATTTTTGCGCAATAATTGCTAATCAATACAAAAGTTTTAGAGTTGTTGGCGGTTTTGTTTTTAAATAAGAGCATTTGACAAACAGCGAGCGATTAGCAAACGATTGTTAGGACCTACCATACCTACACTGCAGGTAATTCCGACTTTTATGACATAAAGCGTTTGATTGCTATCGTTTTGCTCTTGCAAAAGATAAGTAATAAGCCTACGGGTCGTTGCAACACGACCGAAACGTCGCGTTAAATTCCCGTGATATAATGTATTCCATTATGAAACGCGAAAGTTTTAAAGTTCTTTGCTTTTAATTTTTCAACTGCTTGCAGTACTTTGTTAATGGTTATTAGGATATTTTGAACCTGACTCATCTTAAAAAGCCTGACTACTTAGGCCTAGTGCTAACGAAAAAGGATTTCCTAATAACTGTTTGTCTAAAAGGAAAGAAGTAATGCTTTATAGTTTCTTGCAAGTGCGCCTAAAGCTCACGGTTCTTTCTCATCGAGCTGGGCAGAAACTACAGAACGCCACCTGATACACACAACACACACCACACCACACCACACCACATACTTCTATCGTATCGTTTACGTTCATACACCAATGAATAAAAAAAAAAAAAGAATAACCCGACTGCTTAAGACGACGACTAACGCCAACGACCTTGAGGGAACAAAACGCGCACAAGTTTCACACCCGCGCGACCCAAAATTTAGTAGTTTTTTGTACTTTCCTTATTATTCTATGACTTTAAAAAAAAAGCCTCAGTTCAAAATGTAGATAATTAAATTGTCTTTGGGATGGTGTTAATTTTATTAAAATACGCCCAGCGGTTTTGGTGTGATTGTCGTGTTTTTGTCCGTTTTAGACATAACTTTACAAATTAATTACACTATGTTATACGAATAAAACTCAAAATTTGCTCAGATCAAATCATTAAGAAAATGGTCAAATATAACATATATTTTTTCCAAAAAATTACGACTAGCCATATAGACGTGATTCTGATTTTAAAATCAGCTACTCAAGGGAATCTGCGCCTTAAGAAGCGAACTAGAACCAGTCCGAGGTTAAATATTCGCGAGCTTGCTGACCAAAACCAGATCATGTATCCTCCGACTGCACAGCATGATTTTCTTCTTGTTTACGTCATCTTATTATTATGATTAAAAATCGGCGAACGCGTTTGGTCTCTAGAACGCCACATAGGAACAAACATACATAGACTGATAAACACATTACCCTCAATATTAACTTTAAAACTTTCGCGTTTCATAATGGAAAACAATATATCACGGGAATTTAACGCGATGATTTAGATTATTTATTTACCTAAAAACATTACCTCGCTTTGTGCAGTCGGTGAACTTACAGAATAAGGACACGGTCAGTGTTGTGTGTATAAATGTGAGGGTAGAGGAAGAATTTTCTGCCCCAACGAAGCCAGTACACCGAGACACCAGTCTACCCGGGACCACGGTCGTTGCAAAACGTTATATTCCCGTGATATATTGTTTTCCACATTACCCTCCTTCGGCAGTTGGGTAATAAGGTCTGATATCTTGCAAGGACCTTGCAAGACAGTCATCATCATCATCATCATATCAGCCGAAAGACGTCCACTGCTGGACATAGGCCTCCCCCAAGCGTCGCTACATTGACCGGTCCCGTGCGTCTCGCAACCAGCGGATCCCCGCAACCTTCACCAGGTCATCGGTCCACCTAGTGGGAGGCCTTCCAACGCAACGTCTTCCGGTTCGCGGTCGCCACTCCAGAACCTTTCTGCCCCATCGGCCATCCGTTCTGCGAGCAATGTGCCCTGCCCACTGCCACTTGAGTTTGGCAATTCTTCGGGCTATGTCGGTAACCCTGGTTCTCTTGCGGATCTCTACATTTCTGATTCGATCACGCAAGGAAACTCCGAGCATAGCCCTCTCCATTGCCCTTTGAGTGACTGTAAGCTTTCTGATGAGGCCCATTGTAAGCGACCACGTCTCAGAGCCATATGTCATCACTGGCAACACACACTGGTCATAGACTTCGTCTTGATACACTGTGGTAAGTTGGACGAGAAGATACCGCGCAACTTCCCGAACGCTGCCCAGCCGAGTCGGATTCGACGGTTAACCTCTTTCTCGAAGTTGGCTCTACCCAATTGGATCGTTTGTCCAAGGTAGACATAGTCGCCCACAACTTCGAGTGTAGAGTCTCCGACCTTAATAGGAGTGGGTGTAACATGGGCATTCAACATCACCTTGGTTTTGTCCATGTTCATCCTAAGACCCACTCTTTCGGAAGCTCTACTGAGATCATCGAGCATTGTACTGAGGTCCTCCATGGTCTCAGCCATAACCACTATATCGTCGGCAAACCGAAGGTGAGTGATGTACTCGCCATTGACGTTGATGCCTAGCCCTCTCCAGTCCAGAACCTTGAAGACATCCTCCAGTGCAGCAGTAAACAGTTTCGGAGATATGACGTCTCCTTGTCTCACACCTCGCTGCAGAAGGACTGGTTCCGAAGTCTGATCCTGAAGTCGAACTGACATGGTGGCGTTTTTGTATAAACACTTCAACACTTCGATGTACCGGTAGTCAATTTGGCACCGTTGGAGAGACTGCAATACAGCCCAAGTCTCGATTGAATCGAAGGCTTTCTCGTAGTCCACAAACGCTAAGGAGAGAGGCAGGTTGTACTCTTCGGTCTTCTGTATAACCTGGCGCAGCGTATGTATGTGGTCTACGGTGCTGAAGCCCTTACGGAATCCGGCTTGTTCGGGAGGCTGGAAATCGTCAAACCTACGCGCGAGACGATTCGTGATGACTCTTGAAAACAGCTTGTAGACATGGCTAAGAAGTGTGATGGGCCTATAGTTCTTCAGCCGGGCATTGTCGCCCTTCTTGAAGAGGAGTACCACCACACCCCTGCACCATGCCTGTGGCGTTTTGCCCTCGAATATGACGGAATCAAACATCTTCTGAAGGGTCTTAAGAACCGGTTTTCCACCCGCCTTCAGGAGTTCAGCCGTGATTCCGTCGTCACCGACCGTCGTCAAGACAGTGCCATTGCCAAATTAAATTATTTATATTCTACAACATTATAATCATGTACATAGTGTACGAAGAATGATGCCATTGATAACGATTGCTTAAAACATCCTTTATGGCGCAACCACTTTGAAAAGTTAAACATTTTTACTCAAATATAACGGACCCTAGTCTTTTGGCACACACATTTTCATATAATAATGTGGGAAAGCTATACGGGAAGCTGGCAGCGGAAGAAACTAGTAGAGGCCGCTAATGTTGCACAGTTCCAAGCTGAACATACATCCTATGCCGACGTAATAGAGAGCTTCCTATTGGTAAAATAGGACGTGCACACACTGGACGTTTTTATCGGTTTTTAAAATAGTAGAGTGGTCATTGACTATGGGTATGTGTTATAGAATGTTAGTTGTCGATAAAAAAGAAACTGTCCTTAAAATGAGTTATCATAGTTTTGAATAGGGTCTGGAAAATCTACTAACCATCAGATTATTCGTTGACTTTGGAATAGTAAGCTTACAACGCCCTTGGACCCTAAGTTACTAGTCTCGACGGCCGCGACACCTCAATCAGGTGTGGACGCCATTGTTTACTATTGTTTCTGCTAATTATGACCGCTGAAGGTCAACGATAACCGATTATCAAAATGTCCAAAATGTTTGGAACCACGCTCATTTCGGCAGTGCATGTCAGTCCTAAACATTTGGAGATTTTTTGACAGTCCTTATGTCTGGTGATATATAATATTATCGTCGTCTAATACAAGGTCCCTGCATACACTTGCAAAAAAGATTACGTCATAAGTCACCCAAAATCTCTTGACGACAATGTGTAATTTCGATTTCTTGTCGAAAACTAAACGCCAGTACCAAAATTGTCAGAAAGCACTGTTCGATAGCTTAAAAACAATCCAACTATCAACCTGTGGAAAACCAACCAGTGTGTTCACTACCCAAGAAACCCAAACATGGCGGCGGATAGCACCGTGGGTACTACCGCTACACTGGTACTAGACAAGTGTAAACTTGAGGTAAATTACATTAGCAAATTGTGTAAACTAACGCCAAATGCTGTGAGAATGCACAGTGGGAAATGAAGAGATTTTGTAAAAGTTCGTGGTGCATCAATGAATGTTCGTTTTGATTCGTTAGCAGGAAATAAATTGGGAAAGATAATGATGAGCAGAAAATAAATGTAGCTGTACCTCAAGGTATAAAGAAGTTTTAGGGGGAGTTCTTTTTTATCGTATCTGTAGGCTCGCGCTTGACCACTATCTCTCCTGGGGGGTGACAAGTCATATACATCTGTCCCTTACACACACACAAAATAACCTTACTCTAAGAGCTTATGGTCACCCCCCTGATGCTAAGCGGATGTGATCGACGGTGAAGCATACTTGCAAGGAAGAAACCTATTCACTCTTGACTTAATGACTCTTAAATTGAAGCTATCGGGAAACAAAGACTCCGACAAGGAATTCCACTCTGTAGCTGTATGCTAATTACATTATCTGTGGCTGTACGCATAATAAAAGTGTTCCCAAACGTTTGGTGGGATGTCCACCGTATACTGATGGCGCATCGCCGTACGTCTGGTAGTCCGATGATGAAACGGGGTACGCGGAATTAGATCATGCAATTCCATCGCACACTCCCCGAAATGTAACCGATAAGAAACCGACAAGCTGGCAATTTTTTTTTTTTTTAGAGTAGGTTTAGACCTAGTGTTTAAGCTTGTTTGTTTTGGCTTAAGACAAGGGGTTGAGGCTTCAGAGTCAGGATTTGTATATTGAATATCAGCTGCGATAAAATCTTATAGAGCTGTGTGACAAAGACATAGCCTATCTCACCTGCTTAAATTGAGAAAAAGTTACAGGTATTTTTTTTGGAACTGTCCCACCGCACTATTCCCAAAGTCCCAAACCACTGCATCTCCTGAAAGCCAGAACAGTGGCTACTAGAAAAGCGCCGAGGCAATGAAGCTCGACGAAGTCCCGGCGAATGAATTTAACAGTCTTGGATCCCGCAATGAAATTAATCAGAAAAGAATAATGGAGGAGTAGGAAAAAAATACAAATTTCCACTTCCCTCCATATCAAGAAGGAGACAGAACAAATAAGGCCAATAGGCACAAAGGGTCGTTTACAACTGGGTCAAGCCCAGTTGCCTAGCACCTTGGATAAAATTAGAATTAATATTAAGTTATAGGTATAATATTAGGAGGTTGATGAAAAAGATATGTAATCAATAACTAATGAAATTTTTCAAGATTACTGTGTCACCTGTAATCTAGTAAGCGAGAGCGGGGCTAAACGTGGAGCTAAAATAGTGTATTATATTGCGTGGCTTATGCACATATTTATATAATGATTATTGGCGTTTCTAAATAGTGATATTGTTTTGTGCATCGTTAAACAGTTGTTACCAAAACATTTTTATCAGATCGATAGGAACGGAACAACTAACCCCGCTATGGGGCTGGTTGTTCCGTCGTTTCAAATACAAACTTATCCTTCAAAAATTAAATCTCAGTTCACACACGCTTAAAGAGTGTTTTGTAGTTCGTCAGTTCATCAGTTAACAAAAAAATCAAAGGCAAAGATATACGAATATTATTCCTCGGGGTTTGTTGTGCTGTCAATTTAGATTTGTTTTCCTTGAATACTATTCTACCATAATGGAAGCAATTAAACGGCTCCTTCAATGGCATAGTGTCGTAACTTTTCGCAGCAAATATCATACAAATCGCTCCGATTGTTACTTACGTTCCTATTCTCATCGCAACAACTTACCCCCGACACTTTTAGCCCCGCTCTCCTCTAGTCTAAAATCAAGAATTTTATATATTTTGTTACCAAATTAAGACATTTTACTATGCGAATAAGCTACTCCTAAATTATGTTGAACTTCATCGTATACCCCCGATCGTTAATTATAGACAAAACAAAACAAAGCTCCTATCAAACAAACCATCAAACCTTTTAAGCCAAAATAACATTATAACCTAACTAACACAAAAGATTTCTCCACCAATTAGCAACCAACACGTCTAGACCTAAACTCCTGCGAATCTTGATCAGAATCTAGACGGCCATAAAGAAGGCGAGGGGTCTGGGTACGATGGTGCTGCTGAGTCTAAAGAGATAATTTGTGTAGTTATGTGCAGGGTGTCCTGGAGAGCTAATGAGTTATAATAAGAGCCACCCAGAGAGACGAGACTCTGTGGGCGAGGGCGCGTGGAGAAGGCTTTTGTGTTTTAATTGGAAGAAGTTGTTAAAAATAGTGATCTCATTTACAGTAACAACACTTACCAGCACGACTGTATTCTAGATTTGCACCTATAATACACCCGCAGTAGTGACAATTAATACGAATTAATTAGATTAGGCAACTCGAACTCTGAATAATTTTGGATGCAGAATATCTTGCAGCTAAAACAGATTTCTTTTTCAAATGCATTTTTGAATTTCTATGATAGAGATGAACCAAATTCCTTCCTATTATTATGAGGATATATTTTTTACAGGTGTTTATTATTAGGTATATTGGGGATTGGAAGGCCTCCCACCAGGTGGACCAATGACCTGGTGAAGGTTGCGGGGATCCGCTGGATGCGGGACGCAGGGGACCGGTCAATTTGGCGACGCTTGGGGGAGGCATATGTCCAGCAGTGGACGTCTTTCGGCTGATATGATGATGATGATGATATTGGGCATTAGGTACCTGTCACATTCCTCTCGATAAATTATCACTGCTTCTGATACTAAACTGGTCCTCATAACAGAATATTAAGAATCATATTTTGCAAGATCCAGAAGAGTCTCTCTACAGATGCTTTTCAAAACTTCAACTTTGACGAGACAGTTATACAAAAAACTTACTCAGTTATCGAACCCAATATACAAACAGCCTATAATCTCATCAGCAATTCAAAGGAATCAATTCCTCAAAATATTCCATGCTAAACGGCTTACATATTCCATACTAAGCAACATGCAGACTCGATGTGTGCGAGCAAGCCTTACGACTTCATTACGAAGCGTCAAGCGAGCAGTCACGACTGTGCCTAACCAAGCCACTGTCTTCCCTCCCACAGTTCACATTAAACCTTAGGACAGGTAAAGATAAAGTTGGATTTTGAGTGTAGTTTGGTGAGACTGTGTCTGGGTGATGACAAAGGAGTTTGGACTTTGAAAACAGCATGTTAAGGTAGGTTTTAAAGGGGATCTAGAATTTAGTTTAGTGAGACACTGTCTGACTAATGGTGAGGGAGTTTTGACTGTAAAGTTGGAAGGTTTGGGTGGGTTTTCGAACGGGAGAGTCAATAATGTATTTTGATCGTATTGAGATTCGAATGTATCCAGATGAAATCGCTTCCCTGAGTTGCAAGTTCGAATATGTGCACGATAATTGTTAAGTTTTGTCGCAATGTGCTATGAAAGGTTTTGCTTTGAGGTGAAGTCGGAGATAAAAGGTATATCCACAGATGTAGAGGCTGTAAAATTTTATCTTTGTGGCAATGGAGTCTAACCTCTGCTACCAAGACTCTTGCTAAAAGAACTTGATGAAGAAGAAATATATCGACGGGGTCTGGATCTGTCGCTACAAGGTGAAAAATACGCTTTCTGAAATTAAAATGGCAACTATCACGCGTAACTCACGTCAATTTGCATAGCTTAAAATTAGTTCAGAAGATAAATTAAGTGAGGCACAGTGCAATGCAGTTTGAGCGACTCCCTCCTATCCGATATTGGCATCCTTAAGTGATTAGATAAAGTATCATTTTTAGGGTTCCGTACCCGAAGGGTTCAAACGGAGCCCTTTTGCTGTCACTTCGTCTATGTGTCGTCTATTACGCAGGTTTTACAGCTAAACGGTTGGAGCAACAACCTTCAAATTATCACAGTATAAGCATCTTGTTGACCTTTTGGGTCAACAAGATGCTTATACTGTGATAATAGTATAAAGTAAAGTGTCAAATAAAGTATACACACACACTTTATATACCAAATAAAGTGTCAAAAAATATTTTTAAATGTTAATGGGAAGCCCCCTGTTTGCTGTGAGGGAGCCCCCACTCGGCAAACGGGGGGCGAGAAAAAAAAATACTTACCCCATCGAGTGGGGTGTTGTTGTTTACTTTTTGTTTTCAGAAATATTTGAAAACAAAGGAATGAGAAGCCTTTTTTCTTCCCATTGCCCTATAAACTTCAAATTTGAAAAATGTTTATATTATATATATATATATTATAGAGTATATATATATATATTATATATCTATAATCAGATGTTTTCTTTGAAATTCCTTCATTTTTCCAATTCAACCAACTTGATTTTGCGGTTTGATACGGAACCCTAAATATGCGAAATCCGACACGCACTTGGCCGGTTATTACCCGGCTGTCGAAGGAGGGTAATGTGTTTATCAGTCTATGTATGTATGTATGTATATATGTATGTATGTATGTATGTTTGTTCCTATGTGGCGTTCTAGAGACCAAACGCGTTGGCCGATTTTGATGATTCTTACGTCAATCGATTCGTCTTAATCCTGCGAGTGTCACTTTCTTCCAAACCCATCGTGTGGGGTATCAAAATAAAGGATTTTAAGAGGCAATTTCAAAAATATATAACACTTATATGTTTAAATGTACCTAATTAAAAAAAAAAACAACTAGAAAGTTGTAAATAAAAAAAGTTAATTAAAAAAAAACAAAAAACCCGACTGCTTAAAAAGCAAACTAAAAAGACGTAAACAAGAAGAAAATCATGCTGTGCAGTCGGAGGATACATCTGGTTTTGGTCCGCCAGCTCGCGAATATGTATCCTCCGTCTGCACAGCATGATTTTCTTCTTGTTTACGTCTTTTTAGTTTGCTTTTTAAGCAATCGGGTTGTTTGTTTTTTTTAATTAACTTTTTTTTTTAACAACTCGTTAGAAAACCTTAGCACCCATATCTTATATATTGCAAAGGGTAGGCTGCGTAAATAAATGTAGATTTATAATCGAAATTAAATTCCGGTTTGCCAGCACATATGGCAAATCATACTTTCTATCCTTACAATTTATTCAACCTACATTCACGAACACTAAAGTATAGAACTCCATTTCAGCTTGCTAAATACTGGTAAGTACTCATATCTTAGAACGATCTTCATGTAGAAGCAAGTTTCGCCTCCAGTTAGTCCAATATCCCTGGTAGTTTATTACGTATTAGAAAGTGTATGTTTGAAAGAAAACACTCTGTACTTTTAGGAGTCGTAAAAGAACTTTAACCAAAAAATGGGAATTCAGACTCTGAAAGATAACAAACACAGCCAATCTCATCATCATCATCTGCCTAGCCTTTTTTCCAATTATTGTTGGGGTCCAGTCTTACCGGATTCAGCTGAGTACCAGTGTTTTACATGGAGCGACTGCCTATCTGACCTCCACAACCCAGTAACTGGGTAACACGATACCCCTTGGCAAGACTTGTGTCAGATCTCAAGCTTCTGACTGCCCGTAACGACTGTCAAAGATCTCCAAATGACAGCCGGGACCAACGGCTTTACGTGCTTTCCGAGGCACGGAGGAAACTCGGTATGTTGAAATGGTCACCCATCCACGGACCGACCTCGTCAAGCGTTGTGCCAATCTCATCATCATCATATCAGCTGAAAGAAAGCCAATGCTGGACATAGGCCTCCCCCAAGCATCGCCACACTGATCGGTCCTGTGCGGTTCGCATCTACCGGACGCCCGCAGCCTTCACCAGGTCGTCGCTCATCCTAGAGGGAGGTCTACCAACGCTACGTCTTCCGCATAGAAATATAAACTTGTTTGATATATCTATGGTCTTCCGGTACGCGGTCGCCACTCTAGAACTTTTCGGCCCAAATGGCCATCCGTTCACTTAAGTTTGGCAATTCTTCGTATGCTAGTATTATATTATATGTGCCCAAGGGAACATTATACCGGGATGAAAAGTAGCCTACGGACTATTCCAGGCTATAATCTATCTCTGTGCCAAATTTCATCCAGATGAAATTTTGCGTGATTGAGTAACAAACATCCATCAATCCAAACTTTTGCATTTTTACTATTAGTAAGATTAGCTATTATGGTCTGTATTCAGGAGTAAACTTACGAATTAAATCTAATACCATTCACCTGAAGCAAAAGGAATTGTGCCATCAAAGAATTCCAAAATCCCTTACCTAACTACTGCCCCGATTTAAAAAATTATTTCACCAATAGAAAGCTACATTATTCCTGAGTGACATAGGCAATTTTTTAATCCCAAAAACGGGTCCTGTTGGTTTGGCCCACGGGAGCGAAGCCGCGGGGAACAGCTAATCTATCTATATATTGTTAGTGGAAAAGACATTGTCAAGCAGTTGCAAGGAGGGGATGACAGACAGCAGCAGCCGCCGCGCGCCTATATAAGTCGCTGCACGCTCATTGTCTTTCTTTTTCCCTGGAGTCAACTTGCTAAGAAGAATCTCTGCCCGTTTGGATAGCCAATTTTGCCTAATTTGTGTTCCTTTTAATTTTCTGATAGTGTGAAATTTAGTTGTTAAAAATAAACCGCCTTTTGATCGTAGTTTTCTTTTTTAAATCTCCTTGTGCTATTTTGCTAAGAATATAATAAAAGAAGAAACTGACTGACTGACTGATCGATCAACGCACAGCCAAAACTGCTAAGTCTAGAAGCATGAAATTTAGCAGAAAGGTTACTCAAGTGACGTAAGTGAGCACTAAGAAAGGATTTTTGGAAATTCCACCCCTAAGGGGGTAAAAAGGGGGTTAATAGATTGTATGAAAAATCTAATTCCTTTGGCCAAAATTCTTGAAATTTAGAACAGTTTATTCTTTATTCAGGAGTAAACTTATGAATTAAATCTAATACCATTCACCTGAAGCAAAAGCGAATTGTGCCATTAAAGAATTACAAAAACCGTTATCTAAATGAAACGTTTATATAAAATACTGTGATACTTAGCGTGTTTCCTCGCACATACACCCACATACTGCCTCGTCTTTGATAACTTAATAATAAGTGCGCTCAACGCTCGTAATTGCTAATTAGATAGACCTTTTAATTAGTTTGTTTCTAGGGCTCTTGTTTATCTTAGATGCTAAGAAAAAGTAATCATGAAGGTAGGTATCTACTAAAATCAATCTGCCCAGCCGTTTTCCCAATTATGTTGAGGTCGTCTTGCAGTCTTACCGGATTCAGCTGAGTACCAGTGTTTTACATGGAGCGACTGCCTATCTGACCTCTTCAACCCAGTAACTGGGTAACACGGTACCCCTTGGCAAGACTGGTGTCAGATCTCAAGCTTCTGACTACCCGTAACGACTGTCAAAGGTCTTCAAATGACAGCCGGGGCCGTGCCCCAGAAAGCTCAATAAGCCGTTGCTTAACGTGCTTTCCGAGGAAACTCGGTATGTTGAAATGGTCACCCATCCACGGACCGACCTCGTCAAGCGTTGCTTGACCTTGAAGATCGACCCATGCGGCTGTTATTATTTAACCAAGAGCTTCTCAAGAAGGTACTAAAAAGATAAATAGATAATATTAGCTAACGACAAGCTGCTCAAAAGGGATCATCAATTGCAATACATTCATTATGTATTGCAATTGATGATTGTGTTTGTTAGTGTCTTTCAGATTATGGTCTGACTTTTAGAATAATACTTAATCTACCATCTAATAGTAAAGTTCTCTTAAAAAGCTATATATAGGCAATACTAATAGTTTTACAATCCATCTGTAAATAATTTATAGGGCGATAGTTGATGTCACTGTCACGTCGCGTAGACGCTGCATTAGCGCCGCGTGAACAGCTTGATATCGAAACCAAAATCACGTTCACGTGGCGTGAACTGCCCGTTAGCTTAGCGTATACGGACGTTAAACGCTAAAGCTGATGCGAGCAATATAATGCCTATTATTTATGTTAACAGCCCACCATTATAGACCTTACAAACAACCAAGATTTCTACAAAACTTTCACACAAAATACTTCAACACAACTTTAAGTATTTTCCAAGTGATGTTGGCGCATTGTCGCGGCGTAATAACTTAATAAGCGCCCTCTGGCGGCGGGCGACGGTAATTACAAATTAGATGAAGCGCGCGCTAGCAGCTAGCACCCAGAGCGCACAGATCATTCTATAGATAGGTGCGATTTATTCTGCAACCTTTTCGTAGATGATGTTTCCGAACTAAGCTAGTAGGATGTAAAAATGGACCAACAATGACGCAATTAAATAAATAGAATGACGAAATCTTACTGCTACTTAAGACGACGACTAACGCCAACGACCTTGAGGGAACAAAACGCGCACTCGTTTCACACCCGCGCAACCCAAAATTTAGTAGTTTTTTGTACTTTCCTTATTATTCTATGACTTTAAAAAAAAAGCTTCAGATCAAAATGTAGATAGTTAAATTGTCTTTGAGATGGTGTCGATTTCATTAAAATAGGCCCAGTGGTTTTGGTGCGATTTTCGTGTTTTTGTCCGTTTTAGACATAACTTTACAAATTAATTACACTGCGTTATACGAATAAAACTCAAAATTTTCTTAGATCAAATTATTAAGAAAATGGTCTTATGTAACATATATTTTATCCAAAAAACAACTAGCCGTTTAGACGTGATTCTCGTTTTAAAATCAGTCACTTAAGGGAATCTGCGCCTTAAATTTGAGCTTCTGAAAGTGATTATATACGAAACAAATTCCATTAATTGTCTACGTTTTTTTAAGTATAACATTAACTGGTTCACCACGGATAAAAAAAAAACATTATAGATGGAAGTTTTTACGTCATATAAGTTTTGTATAATTATTGTATTTGTTATTCTAATAAAACGGAGTAAAATATGTAATTAACAATAAAGTTTATGTCTAAGTGCAGGTGTTTCTTGCAGGTAAGATTACTGTAGTGTATTAAAAATAAATGAATTACTTACCTTCAATTAATGATAGGCAAAAAGACTAGTATCCAAGTCTAAAATAAATATAGCTCGGTTGTTGACGACGACCTTTTGATACACGTCAAATTATAAATAAATATACTCTTTTCAAAGAGTATATTTTACATTTCATGCTGAAATAACTAGGTATAGGATATATTAATGTTATATTGCCCTTTTACTTCCACGAAATTAAACAATATTACCTATTAAACACATTATTAACAGTTACCCAGACATAAACTACAAAAGTTCATGACTGAATTTATTTTATTCTCGCCGTTCTTTAAGAAAAGTTCTTGCACAAACTAATTGAGAACGTGACCCTGAGTTAAAACAGATATTTTTCATTTAAAGAGGTAGAAATTTATTGTCAGCTAAAGTAATTTACAGGCTTCTGCCATTGTCCTTTCAAAGTCAAAATCAAAGTCAAATATATTTATTTCAACTAGGCCAATAAGCGGCACTTTTAAACGTCAAATATTAAATCTAAATTAAAAATGTACAAGTAATAAAAATTTACTCTACCGTGCATTCGGAAAGTAGCTTGTTATGGAGAAGAACGCACAAGAAACTCCATACTTATTCTTTTAAAAAAATAATGTTTATTTATGTACATACATTAATAAATTCATATATGTGAGGACGATGCACCCAAAAATAGCACTACACACTATACTACGTACAGGTATAAAATAATAAAAGCACTAACAGATAAATTCATTAATTTGATAAATAGGAACATGGTTCTCACATACTTACAAATATTGCAAACATGGGTAAAATACCTAATTCAACAAGAACGGAACCGTGTGTGAGTCAAATTCTGGAAAAATAAAAAACATAACCTAAGAATACAATAACTATGAATAGGAATACAAATTAGCAAATTTGATTTTGTCCACAACAAAGATTGCCTTGAATATAATGATCTAATTTGTATTAAGCTTGTTTACAAAGTGTGTTTTTAACTAACGTTTTAAATTTACTTTCATTTAGTTTTAATATATCACAAGGTATTTTGTTATAGCAACTTAGATTTCAGAACTTAGATGCACCAGGGACGCTACTTTAAACAAAATAAATTAATTGACAAACACAAAACTAACAGTATCATTAAGTCTTCATTACAGAATAACCCGAGGTCCTAACCCTTGAATGCGCACGTTCAAGAGAACTCCTTAATGGGTTTAACGTTCCCAAGATGCGGCTTATCGATCGCTTCACAAGTTTACCTGTTAATCTGTGCCGGGCAATATCAAGTAATTGTGTTTTCTTACTTCACTTCACGACTTTACCTTCAGCGGAGAAGGGTTAACTTTTAAGTAATAGCAATTAGGGACGGTTGGGTAACAAAATAATATTAATATGTATAAGAATAAGATATCAGGTTACCACAGTCAGCAAAACAGGATAAGTATTGAGTAAAGGACTAATTACTATTGGGAAATTATAAGTCTAGCCACAAAATTATTTATTGGACACGTGATTAAACTTCTAATTTTATAACTAAGCAACGGGAAAATGACATAGCCTCTAATAAACTAATTCGTCTTTTTTGCAACGCCAACTAAATATTCTACAGAAAGCGTCAAGTAAAGATCATCAATTATTGTGACTTGTCCTTCTTATTTATACATTGCCACGTAATTTACTAACTCGGCCACGGATTTTATATCTTGTCACCATTTTACGTTTTACAGCTTCAACGCAATATCCTCAAAAACATATAATTCAAGCTTCTATCGAAGAAAGAAAGAAAGCATAATTTATTATAACTTAGCATGTAAAACAATACATCATATTCTTTTATCGTGAAAATAGCCACTGCATGATTTGGCGCGAGTACGCGAGACGACAGCGACCGGCCATTTGCACCAATCAGAGAGCGCCATTCGATTCATGTGACGACGAGTTGAGTTGATCACATGTAATTGTTTATTGTCGTTCGTGCGTTCGTATTGCAATTGTTTTCGCTGTAATTAAATTAAAGTTTTCGATGAGTAATAATTAGTTATGACGTTTAAAAGTGAAAATGAAGTACCACTGTACTGTTCTGACGAGGAATTTTAAATAATATATTATATTTAAAATAATAAATGACGGTCAATGAATAAGTCCAAGAGCGAGCGTAGCGAGCTCGGGAGCTTAGGGCACCCCGACACGGACAGGTTAGGTTCGAAGGAGATGACGGGAGCTGAAGTGAGCGAGCAAAGCGAGCGAACTCAGCTCCCGTCATCTCCTTCGTGTTAGGTTACTTTAAACCCTGCATACAGAAATAGGAGCCCCGCGCAGCGGGGCTCCGTCGACTCTGTCGTATAAATACTAATCCAACTTGCACCTATTCTATATTAAAACCAAAAAATATAGTCTTTTATTTTGTCTCTCCTCAATAGCTTCTGGTAATATTAGTGGCCAATATACTATTTGATGAAATGTTTTTGCAATTTTTTTACGATCAATTAATATGGGATGAGTTACATTTTAAACGTACTGAGTTAAAAAATTAGAAGCTAAATAAATATATTTTTTGATGTCATTTAATAGTATTTTAGAAATTTACTGTTAGAATGCATGTTAAAAATTTTGATGCTAAAAAATAACCATCATGCTGAGTTGTATTTAGAGTGGTTTACATAGAAGATAACTAGTGGCTAACATAGTATTATTTAGATGCTCGTTAATTGTGGCTGACTTAGTAATTTAGAAGGCAACATACATTTTTGGGGGCGAATAATGATATTAAAAAGAAGCCTGTTTAATTAGCACCCATTACTATTTACCAACGCACTACTACTTTTTCACTAGCGGGGTGCCAATTGAAAATCAGCGCTGGGTGTCTGACGCCCAGCAAATGCTGAATTGGTAACCCTTTCGATGTGGGCGCGCCCAGCGCAGCTCTTCCTAAACCTTGTTCGTACTTATTTGACTGTTCTTCATTGTTACTTTGTAATTGTCGCTGTTGTGTTGTGTCTGTGTCGAATAATTGTTTCTTATTCTATTCTATTTTAAACATTAATTCCTGGGTTCGATTGCCAGGTCGGACTGTTACAGAGTTTTTACATCTGAAATTTCGTAACAGTTCGGAGTCTGGACTGGTGCCCGTTTGATGGCAATAGACTTGCCCCCTATTATTTGAGATTTAAGGTCACACACACACACACACACAACACACTTATCAACTCGGAAAGGGATCGTCACCGTATAAACTCGAGCCGTGCAGTATTCTTGGCATGAAACTCCCTACTGCAACGCACACTAAACGGAATCATAACGTATTCGCCTTGGCCCGGGACCCTCTCGAACTGCGGTGTGGTGCGTGGTCAACTTGCAGTTGCCGCGCTTACGGCTCGTCGTTCCTGCGCTTACGGCTCGTCGTCTCCGCGCTTACGGCTCGTCATCCCCGCGCTTACGGCTCGTCGTTCAGCTCACTGTTTCATATTGAAACAGTGTTATTATCTATTATTATTTATAGGCTGGCGTTATTTCAAACGTAGGCGATGTTGCGGTCGACGGTGAAGCACGCTTACCTAGAAGTAACCTATCTACTGACGTATCCAGGTTGTAACTATCAGACAGACAGAGACGACGGGCAATTCTACTCCTTACTGCTAATTTAATTAAGGAAATTATTGTTTATTAATAAATTGTGAACGAAACATTGATTCTAGGAAGAACTAGGCAAAATAGATATGAATATAATTTAATATTAATTCAACGGTGGAATTCCTAAGTTGTAACTCGAAGGAAGAAATGTGTCACATTCGTTCATTGAAGATTTGACCACAAACATGACTTAAGTCACGTAAGCACCTCTGTGTAGGCACCTATTTTTGTTAAGGTAGTCTCAATAGGTTGTTTATAACCCATAGGTAATTAGCTAACATTTATGTATTCCCTAGAATTCCTGTAGCCTGATTGCATAAGTGAATTCGGCAAAGAACACGTTTAGGTAAGGGTGACGATACCTTTAAAATAACGATTTTCGTATTGCGTAATACACTCAAAAGGATAGGTCATGGAAATGATATGTGAGTTCAACTTATAGGGTCGGACGTACACTTTCTAAATTATTGAAACATTTACAGGAAATGTGTCATACTCTTCCATGGAGTTGTACCCTTTGCCCTGCCGAAATCACTTACTGAATTAGGCTGCAGAATCAAGCAAATAAAGTCTTTCACTTATATAAAATAATGCTGAGTTGGCCCCATAAAAACAAACATGCAAATTAAATACTTGGTTGATCTTCATTGATAGTTCGTTTGGCGCCGCCCCAAAATGCTTAGACTAAAAGATTTATTTTTATTTTCTGATTTTTAGTTCGTTATTTCGTCGATAATTGTTTTTGTTGAAAAGGTAGTTTAATTAATTTCAACATAATCGGTTCACAATTGAATATTATTTTTTAAATTTAAATGGGACCAATTTTGAAGTATAATCTTTCCAATAAAAAAATAATTTTTGAAATCACTCTATAAAAAAATTATGCGTGGTCATATATTAAATAAATAAAAAATAGATGTCGAATTGAGGACCTCCTCCTTTTTTTTCGTCGGTTAATTTTTTTTTAATCATGCTGCACTGAAAACAAATCACTGACCTCCAGTGGTCCTACTATGACGTCTTAAAATCATCATGATTCCGGTGTAAACGAGAGACGGAGCCATACAAAACGAATAGCACTGTCCCAATATCACAAAAGAATCATGATTGCATTTGGACTTCGTAGTACGTCCTCGAAGAATAATTATTTGGGCATCTTCAGTAACCAGAGATGGATAATCTTGGGATACATTATATTTGAATTACATTGTGTTTATCGATAATTGTATTATTCAAAAAAATTGCTCTGTCGTCTAATGTTTTTGATACTGGAACACGTGGAATGTTCCAGTACCAAAAAACATTAGACGACTGCGCTTTATATCGCTAAAATATAACCCAACCAAGTGAAATTGCACATCAGTTTCGTATTTCACGTACGTACTTTGAGTTGATTGAATTTGGGATTATTTGTTGTTGATTGAATTATCGCTACGTAACTTAGTAGAAGTTCTTTATTTACAAAATTTATAGCTTCTCGTGACGGGAACCTTAGAGCCTAAGCTTACGGGACTCCAATAAATGAAGAGCAACTGACGCGTAAAAAAAAATATGACGAAGCTTACGATAGGTCTATGTCCAGCTGTGGACGTTTTTCGGTCGAGATAATGAAAGGTAGGCACGCATTTTATTTACGTAAGTCGCACACTCGCACGTGATAATATGGTGACTTCCTAATACGAACATGGGAGATGGCGGAATTCTCCGAATTTCGGTAGGGGGGAATTACTTTTTCCATAGAAGGAAGAGTTAATTAACGCCAGTTACAACAACAACTTTTTAGTAATTAATATAAAAATCCTAAATTTGATTTACCTACATTTGGATAACAACTAAAATTTTTTTGCCAGAATAACAGCGTACTGCGTACTTTCCTGCTTTAGACACTTTTCCTTATATACATCTCAATACAGCATCACCAGCTCATTCCAATCACTCTAATTGCTAAAAGGCACAAACATTTAATTGAACAACTTCGCACTTCTAGTTAATTCAATAACATTCCAACAATCATACATAACGTGACTGCTATTTTTTAATATGACGTCATCTCACACACACACACACACAAACTCACTGACACACACATTGACACAACACTAACCTACTTGCTAAAACCAACACTTATATTTAGATTCGATCATCAATGACCACGCGTCATTAACCATAGCAGACAACCAAACTGAAAATAGACTCAATTCTCGAAAATATAAAGTTGAATTTTCAATGGTATAGTGGTATATTAACAATTAATATTTGCAAATTAAAATGTTACGCCAACGTAGATTAGTAGGTAATTATCGCGTTTTCGTTAAAATACTTAGAAGTCATATTCTGAGAATTGTTGAGATTTAAACCGCAAATAAATTAGTAATTCCATACAATATTAGTATTTTATTTTATTGTAAAGGCATTGTTTTCTCGTTAATTAGTCGTGGTGTGACTCTATGATGTCATATATTGCAAAAATAAAAGCATAAGTAATTTATGTGATGCACCGTTCATTCAATGTTTGTTACTAGGTATCGACTTGACCTTTTGGTACCACAAGAAGGTAAGTGTACTTACCTAAATAAATATGCGATATGAAAATGAATAATTTGTAGGTTATAATATAGTACCTGGGCGACCGAAAATAGAGAAAACGACGTTTTCTAAAAATGAGGTTTTATTTTTAGAAAACGTTGCTTTCTCTATTTTTCTAGCTAGATCGATTTATCGGCCCCGAAACCCCCTGCATACTAAATTTCAGGTTTAATATATACAAGAATTGTTCATTTAAAGGTATTAGATGGATATTACTGATTTCAGGTCCCAATTCTGAAAACTTTTCAGTTAAACAACTATTTATTTTGAAAAAATCTGCTTAGCAAAATGATTTGTACATTATTTTTTTTTTTTTGTTTCGTCTCGCAGTTCAACCAAAGTGACTATCGTCTGCTTAACCGGGCTTCCCTGTGGAGTGTGGAGACTAAGCTATAAAGCCTCCAGCCAGGCAATGATTTGTACCAAATTGAGCTGGTTTAAATAGCGCGTCAAAGAAAGGTTCAAGTGCAAAAAAAATATTCTACCTACACTCCATTTGCGATAACATTAGACGTTTAAATTAGCCTATTTTACAGCCCGTTCAACCGATTTTGACTTCTATTACGTTAGTGATACGACATATGGTAGCTGTAGTAAACAGTTGGTTTTGGTAACAGGTTTATGCTTTTTATGTCCTCCTTATGTTTACGGGATAGAACTCAAAATCGGTTGAACGGACTGTCAAAAGATTTGGAAACATGTCTAATGTTATTTCAAATGGAGTATAGAGACATGCTAGAGACATGCAGACAAGTCAGCTATGCACGGATCAACCATTTTGGTCCTGTTGGATTGAGAAACACAGATTGTCAAAATACCCGTTTTTATAGCGTGTGTTTAATTGAACGAATGACTTTTAAGTATCATCATATCATTTCAGCCGAAAGACTTCCACTGTTGATCAAAACCCTCCCCCAGGATTCCAGCAGATTGCCGCAGCCCTCACCAGCTGCCTAATTGCGTAGACGGCAATCCACATCGCGTGTTTCATCTCGCATGTGATTGGTCGATTGATGGCGTGTAAACCCTTTGCCTTGTTGAATTCGCTTCCGCAATTAGGCTGCAGGTCACTGGTCAACCACCAACAGCCACCAACCAACGCAGCGTCTTTCGATACGCGGTAGCCAGTACGGATGTGTTCGATCACATGGACCACCCGTTTTCGAGCTAAGTGCCCTGCCCACTGGCACTTAAGTTTGACATGATTAAATTGAACCTGGTTGATGGTGAACGGGGTTGAATCAAACAAATTGTAAGCCAAAATTTAACTGTTTAAAAAATCCCTTACTTTCGATTACCAACATCCATTAAACAATCTACCAATATCACAACAATAAACGCTTAACAGAACCCACAATCATCCATCTTTGTCTTGGGACACAGTTTTCAATTAGCAGAGTGTTAAAACAAGCTTTCGCCGCCATGTTGTTTCTGTCAGACAATGCAAACGAACTTAACATGAATGAAGTGCGTTAACAGTCGGAGATATTAATTGTTTGCTAAACCCTTTCGTCGTGATTTGTCGAAGTTTTAATCTTTAGTGGATTTGTAAGTTACGAAATGGGGTTCCACGTAGGTATGTAGTGTTTTTGGATTCATTCATGAATACTCTAAAAACCATAGGAAAGTCCTATTGTTATCCTTTATAACCCGACTACCGAAGAAGAGTAATGTGTTTATCACTCTATTTATGTATGTATATATGTCTAATAAAAAAAGTTAATTAAAAAAATCAAAAACCCGACTGATTAAAAAGCAAACTAAAAAGACGTAAACAAGAAGAAAATCATGCTGTGCAGTCGGAGGATACATATTCGCGAGCTGGCGGACTAAAACCAGATGTATCCTCCGACTGCACAGCAATTATAATTTTATTTTTCCAATTTTAATGTAGCCAGTGACACTCGCAGGATTAAGACGAATCGATTGACGTAAGAATCATCAAAATCGGCCAACGCGTTTGGTCTCTAGAACGCCACATAGGAACAAACATACATACATACATACATACATACATAGACTGATAAACACATTACCCTCCTTCGGCAGTCGGGTAAAAATTGCGATTCGTCTAAAAATTGCGAGTGTCACTGGCTACACAAAAAAATGGAAAAAGGAAAAATAGCGGATTGGGCCATGCATGGCCTCTGTTTTTAATGGAGGTCTACTATTATAAAAATATGTACTTACAGACCTAATTCAAAAACGATCTTCCATTTGAATTTGCCTTGTCCATTACTAGCACCTATTGTGCCTGGTTGTGGCTATGGTTAAAAACGTTTGACTCCTCATAACGAAACCGTCAGAAATTCTTCAACAGGTGACGTATCCAGAATGAAATCCTTAAACGACGCGGTAGTCCAGTCCAAAAGAATAAAAAAAATAAAAAGAGCCCCATTCCATATTCAAAGTTCATTAATACAGCGTCAACAAAGGCCGCTAATGCTCGGCACACGTCCACAGACGGCAGCTAAAAAAGAAATTATTCTTAATTCAAAATAAATATCCCGCTTTCGATTACGAAAAAGGACCGTCCATCGTCAGTCACAATGGGATCGGCTTCACGAGAGGCCGTCTCGAGCAGTCATTTAAAATATATTGAGGCGAGCGACAAAGGAGCGATTGTCCTGCTGGCTATAAACCCGACGTTTTTCTACGGTGAATTAGTTGAGATTATGTTCGAATAGGGACTAATAAATCTTTGGTGGAAGCAAAGCTTGAGTGTCCATTGATTTCTTGAGAGTAGGCGTGATTGTCGATGGTAATCTTCATAAATTTTACGAGAGAAATCGATAAGTCAAAAGGTAAAAGAAAGGTGTTTTGTATAGGATTATGTTCGTTTCGTTTCGTTTTCATTAACAAACGGCTGTTTGTGCGGCGGTTTAGCAATTATGAGTTATGGCGTGTCCCTAATAGAAATTATTGTTCGCCGTTCTATGAGCAGGAGATGGTTTCTGCACGGGTATAGAACGTTATTATGGACTGCTTCGAGTTAACAGTAATTTAATACGCAATGTTTTGATGGCAGTCATTCAGAATCCAAACGCTTTAGAACTTCACAATCTGGGATTAACGTAAATTAGATAATTTTCACACACACAGACATACAGTTTTCTTAGATTGAACACGGTTAACTCCCGTTTGCTGGAAATAAATTATGCGTCGCAAATTAAATGCCAGTCAAGTCGCAAGTCAATGCGATTGATTATCTGTTGAAAAATTATTGGACAATAACAATATTTGTCCTAGAAACTGGGCCGTTCTTAGTTCGATTTTTATTACAGAAACAAAATAACTGCTTAAGTCAGTATTAAGGTTGTCCTAGTCGACGGCACGAACTATTTTGTGCGCGGGGTTAAAATGCATGCTATCTCATCCGACAACACGTGCGATAGAGATAGATGCTGTGATGAGCAATAAAAAGCTAGTTCGCGTACGAGTTAGCACTTTTGCAAGTTTGTAGCCAAATTGATGATGAGTTAGGACGAAAACAAGCGCGCGAAATTTTATAAACAGACCTTATCATGAAAATACTACTAAATATATATTTTCAAAATAAAGTTATTTGCATTGTTGAAATACTAATCTATCCCTGTAAGGTGGCTGTTTTGCAATTTTTCTTCTTCTTATGGTATTTATTTCCGCCCAAAGATGCGTTAAAATTAGTGTTGAAATATGGAACTTTCGACGCTCATAACATCCATCATTTTTTAATAATTTGTTTCCATACAGCTAGATAATGATGAGACAAATTGATATAATTTTTTATTTTGAACGTACTACTGAAGTACATCGTCTTACGTCGTCGTCGTTATTTTTTTATGATTGTTTGTGTTTTTCTTATCTCGTGTCTCCTGTGCGGGTCACAAATAAAAATGTTTTCTTTCTTTCTTTCTTTTCTTTTCTTTCTTACAATGGAGTAATGACTACGTTTGTATGGAAGAATGACCGACTAGTGTAACCTTAATTGTTCTGTTCCCTAGTAACTTCTTCCAAATCGCTCTTTCACTGCTGAGAATCGTGACTCCGTTTCAATTTGTCAACTGGTTTTCTCCATCTGTTACGATCAGCTGCCTGGTGGAGTGTGGCGCTGATAGGTGTCTCACCTGTCTCCAGATGATAACATATTCGATCCGACCACCGTTTGGAGCTTCTGCTTTCAGTAACTACTGAACTACATTACTTTTTAGGGTTCCATACCCAAAGGGCAAAAACGGGGCCCTATTACTAAGACTCCACAATCCGTCTGTCTGTCCATTTGTCACCAGGCTGTATCTCGTGAACCGTGATAGCTAGACACTTGAAATTTTCACAGATGATGTATTTCTGTTGCCGCTATAACAACAAATACTAAAAACAGAATAAAATTAATATTTAAGTGGGGCTCCCATACAACAAACGATGATTTTTTGCCGTTTTTGCGATAGTGGTACGGAACCCTTTGTGCGCGAGTATGACTCGCACTTGGCCAGCTTTTTATTTGCAATTTCATAATGGATTAATCATGTAACCCCTTTATAGGAGCTCAATAAACCAAAGATAAAAATTTCTTCAGCAATTAGAATTGCTAACAAAATCCTTTTCTCTATCCATAGACAAAGCTATCTCTATTCTTATCAAATTTTGCATTCGCAATAATTACTATAGGTACATATCTGAGTTTTTGTTTTTTCTGTTGGTTACAGGACCACCGCTCTGTCGTCCTGTAGCTAGAATGTCACTATCTGACAAAATCGATGAAAAACAAAAAACCGGCCAAGTGCGAGTCGGACTCACGCATGCAGGGTTTCGTACCATTTTCGCAAAAAACAGCAAAAAAATCACGTTTATTGTATGAGAGCCCCACTTAAATATGTATTTTATTCTGTTTTTAGTATTTGTTGTTATAGCGGCAATAGAAATACATCATCTATGAAAATTTCAACTGTCTAGCTATCACGGTTCATGAGATACAGCCTGGTGACAGACAGACGGACCGCGGAGTCTTAGTAATAGGGTCCCGTTTTTACCCTTTGGGTACGGAACCCTAAAAATCGATGTTGTATATAAAAATCATCGTATGCGTGGGTTTCCGGTGTCAAAAAAAAAATCTAATTGGCGTACTTTCAAATAGGCACATTGTTAGTTTAAATTAATTACTAAATCCTATAAAAAATTAGTTTTTTTTAATTTTTTTTAAATGGTGAATTTTCAGATAGTGACATTCTAGCCGCTGCCGCTGTTTGCCGAGTTAAGTAAAAGTGGTGAGGGCAAGCAAAGCTTAGTGATTAGCATAAGTGTTGCGACGGGAACAACAAATGCGCTTATCGCCATACCCGAGATTGCTCTGAACACCAACCTTAATTGTTGCTCATCAATATTCGAACTAATAAGTTGGTATGGATGTGAGAAAGTACCACACTAACGCAGTTCTTTGAATCAATTTTATTTTTTCTTTTCCTATTTTGATTTCTGTCTTCTAACTTATATAATTTGGTTTAGTTTTTGGATAATAATAGAGTTTAGATTAAAAATTATTATGCAACTGCACCTTTATGTTCTGTAGGTACAAAGATACTTTTTCATTTGTATTTATATCAGCTGAATTTAATGAATACCCATAGTAACAATAATACTGATTATTATTTTCAAAAAATATGATAGTAAATATGTATCAGGTAATTTATTTTGTATACTTTATAACAACGAATATTTTTAAACAAGCCACCGGCAATTGGGTTCGATAAACCTTACCAAATTCTATATATATATATTAAAAAGTAACCTATTTTTTATTAATATTACTATATATTTACCCAATTAAAAACAAGGAAATTGCATCAGGTAAATAACTTCAGGTGCTAACCATTAAAAATATAAAGAACCAAATAAAAAGGAATTAAACAACAACATTAGGGAAAATAAGTTAATTATTGGATTATCTAATATTATTTCAATGGAGGTTCAGAATTCAAAAGTAGGCGAAGAGAGAAAAATACTTATTGCCTCATAAAAGAAATGACACCATATGTATGTACTACGTGATTGGACACAATAATAAATGAAACATAATAAACCAAGGTCAAACCACAACAATGAGGACAAAATTCTAATTAATAATTTCAGAGAAAAATGCACCAACACCAACATACAGTTCATAAAGTTAATTAAACCATGTTCCAGATAGATATCACATAATTATAGGTAGTGATTAAGTACACTTTCCTTATTATTTATATACTTAATTATAATTATGGTACAATTATTTCAACATGTTAATGTACTTACCAACATACCTAAATACCTACTTAATTGATAGTTATTTATTAAGTTATAGGTCACCGCAGCTTTAGAATAGGTACTTGACGCAAATCACGTAGGTAGTGTCCTTAGGTAAATATTATGTTTACTTAAAGCATCTACGTAGGTAAATTATGTATAAATATTTTTCAAAAATTTGTTAATTGATCTGAAGAAAAAATTGCTCTTCAAGATCGCAGATTTTCCTAGTATAAAGACAAAGATATTTTATTTCAACTAGGCCACCAAGCGGCACTTTTGAACGTTGCATATGAATGATTCTACTTTGCATTCGGAAAAAGCTTGTTATGGAGAAGAATGCACAAGAAACTCCATACCTACTCTTTAAAAAAATAATAGTTTTTTTACAATATTTAGGAACATAGGTACATAAATTGTTAAATTCATACATGTGAGTACATGCACCCAGAATAGCACTACACACTATACCACCTACAGGCATAAAGTATTAAAAGTACTCACACATGTACTGTGCAGTTATATAATAGATACTAGAAAAACATTAACATCCGAAGCAGCTAAGTTATGACCAATCCCAACTGACGGCGTCCGTTCACGAACATGACGCATGAATCGGCACCACCCAGCTCAACCATCATGAAGGGAACCGGATGATCCAACACACGCGCCACCATCAGAGAGACATTTGAGAGAGCATGACACACTCAACAGCCAGGACCATAGTTTAGAGGACACTCCGTTTAACACACAGCCATAATATTTTTTTTTTTTATATTTTGGTAAATTAATATGATTAATAACTAACTTGAATCAAGTATTTTTACAATACATCTCCTTATTAGTCTTTTTTTTTTAAGTTTTCCCTCTTTCCTCATTGAAACAAATATATAAAAATAAAATTAGAGGATAGATAGGTAATTTGTATGTTCTTCTTTTTACTTTTCCTTCTCGTTATCTATTTGGTTTGCTAAGCTAAGCCACCTAACACCATTAGGTAGCTTAAACAACCATATATTTTTGTTTATAACTATATTGCTCCGAATTAGATTAATTAAAACATAATAATATAAATTAGTATTTGATTAACGATTGACGTCAGTAACAGTCAGTAACAGACGACATTGTTTTTAATAACGGTCTCTAATTTACTCTAATTACCACTCATGTGGAACAATTGGGTTTTTCAGGGTCTCTGACTAACTGCCTAAAAATGTGTACTGTTTCAGAATCAGGCAATAATATATGCATTTCCTTTCCAAAACTAATTTAATGAATACTTACCTAAAAAAATTATTCACCATCTCACAGTAGGTACTGAGAAACAAATAGGATACCATGCGGAAAAAAATCGAAAAATAACAAATTTTGTTTAAAAATATCCACTTTTGTATCCACATTTTTAAAGAAAAAAAGATACAAGAAAAATAATCTACAACAAACTCAATGTAGGACTTTGTCACAGCCATGCAGGGTACCGTATTCCGTTCCCTTAATTAAGATGTAGGCAGAACGGCGCATGTTCGCTAACGAGTGCCTCACACATCTGCCTGTACCCTGCCTTATAACTCTTTACAGGCTAGGAAATAACAGAAGTTCTACTGAGATATCTACAATGGTTTGTCCGTATAGCCACAGATTAGGGAAGTTACTACGTAACAGATATTTCACTCTCCGAGATCAAGTACACAATTTTGAGCTCAATATCCGTGACGGTTGGGTTGATTCCGTGTCGGCTCGTTTCTTGCAAGGCTGCCGAAGTAAGATCCCCGCGTCCACCAACCACGCAATTCCCTCGAACGCGGGTACTCTGCGCGCGATCAATGACAAAGACAATCGACTGGCGGAGCGGTGCCGGGACGGTGCGAATGTATAGGCGTTAATCGCTGTAAGTACGGTCGAGTGAAGTAGGCCTGGCATAGGCTTCTTGTCGGTAAAAAAAAATTTGGTCTGGCATAAAGGCTTTCATCTCAATATGGGCTAAGTTTTCAATTACAGAGCCTATGTATAATAAAAAAAAATGTATCCCTTCTTATTTTTTTTTTTGGTCACGATTGACTGACCTGGTGGACTAACATAGAAAGATATAATTACCAGGACAGATACCCTAAGACAGAATCACTTGATGCAGGACTGAAAACTGACGAGCGATGAAATCAAAATCAAATTGTTTATTTAAAATAAACCTTAGAGGTACTTTTGAATTGTCAAACAAAAAATTGATAAAATGATGAGTCTAGTTGCAAATTCGCAAGGGTCTCAATGGAGAAGAATTTGCAAGAAACTCCACGGACACTCTTTTCCATCAGTTTTAATTACAAGTTTTTCATTCTTGTTGTAATAATACATATATGTGAGAATGATGTAAAAAGACGTGTACGTAAAAGCGTCCAGAGTAATAAAAAATATAAAAAAAGCAATAACTGGCCGAGACAGCTAAGTTAAGCCCAACTGATGGCTCCCGTTCACAAACATGACGCATGAATCGGCACCACTCAGCTCAACCATCATGAAGGGAACCGAATGACCCAACACATGTGCCACCATCAGAGATACATTAGAGAGAGCATAACACACTCAACTGCCTGGGCACACAGAAGTCAACAAACGACACATAAGTACAGTGAATGGTAGATTTATCTACAGTCGGAACATAGTACTCACACATCACATCACATCACACATCATCAGCCTATTAATGTTCCCACTGCTGGGACACAGGCCTCCTCTCTGTGAGAGGGAGGGGGGTACTCACACATGCAGTTATATAATACTAAAAGAAATTGAGTTTATAAAATACAAATCCTACTATCCTACTAATCCTATCCTACTATTAATATTATAAATTAGAAAGTTTGTGAGGATGGATGTATGTATGTTTGTTACTCTGTCACGCAAAAACTACTGTACGGATCTGGATGAAATTTTGCACAGAGATAGATTATAGTCAGGAATAGCACATAGGATACTTTTTATCCCGGGAATATGTTCCCTCGGGACAATTTTCGACATTCACGCGGGCGAAGCCGCTGGCAGAAGCTAGTATGTTCATACAGTCTTCAGCAGATCCAACAATACTTCGAAACTTTTTTGCCCATCACTAATTGTTCTTGCGCCCTAGTGGCTGCGGAGCAGGACCAGCATTGAGCCAAGCATTTTTATCAGCGATGTAATCCCCCAAATTATAATATGCTTGCCTGCATAGTGTGCGTTTTATACAAGTTTTAAATTTCGTCTCATTTAGTTCTAGAATGTGGGGAGGAATTTTATTGTAACATTTTATACAGTACCCCATAAAAGATGATACTACTTTAGCCAGCCTGAAACCTGGTTGAATTAATTGGTCCCTATTTCTAGTAACATAATTATGTCTGTCGCCGTTTTTACTAAAATGTTGTAAATTCTTTCTAACATATATTTTCATAAATATATTAACAAGGTACCGTCAGAATGTTAATGTCCTTAAACAGTTCCCTTAGAGAATCGCGCCAGCGAAGATTGTATATCGCTCTGATGGCGTCTTTGCGGAATAAAAATTGACTCAATGTCTGCAGCCCTTCCCCATAGTAAGATACCGTAAGACATTATACTAGATAGTACAAGGGGTGACGGCGCTGGTTGTGATGATGGCTGATAAATGAGTTGATTCCGAACGAAATGTTGGCTAAAAGTAGACACAAAAACCTTTGGTATACCAAAGGTAAGATTAGTAGATATCATGTGGTAGAAAACAGGGAATAAATTGGGTAAAATCATGATGAAGATGTTATAACCCAGCATTTACCTACCTATTTATGTTTTACTCATTTTTTTTTTTTTTATTCATAAATAAAACTGTTCGCTCCGTCATTTGCGACTAAGGTTTCATTGGTTCAGTTCAGAGTCACCCAGTCGACACCGGCTATCGCTGAAAACCAGAGCTGTGGATCTGTCTCGCACACGAGTGCCAGCGTTATGCTGAGCGATGACCGTTTTGCGTAGTTGTGACGCATACTTTGTAATGATTGTAAGTTTTTTTTTAATTCTTTTTGATGTATGTATTCTTTTTCTTTCTCCTGCCTGGCGCAAATAAACAATTTTTCTTTCTTTCTTTCATTTATTTTTACAAGATTGTTGCTTTTATATTCATTGAGTAAACCTACTGGCCACAATCTACGAAGTGCCCTCACCAACTTACTGCCATTACTTATCCCGTTACTCATGGCGACAAACTATGACAACACAAACGACCAAAACACAGGGTCACAGTTCCATTGCTGACCGCATATAGAGCTGTAAGCAAATGCCTAAGTGCTAAGCCGTCAACGTGTGAAGAAATTAGGGTTACCTTCGGGGGAATGGCTTTGGTATACAAGGAAGTTTTATACTACAAACTTCTTCAGAGTTAATTAAGAGAATTTCATGTAATTAGACACAGGATTTTAGTAGTAATGAGGACTGATAGAGGCAATCTATGTGCTTTTTAAACCAAGTAACGATAAAAAAATGGGATTTGTACAGGAAAAAACATGTGTTATTTTTGTTTCCGTAATTTCCTCTTTTACTATATAAAATTTTAATGCCGTAGTTGTTTTAATTACCTTATTAATTAGGTACTTCCCAAAGTATTTTTCACCAAATTATTGTGTGACGAAACGACTGCTTTCGTTTCTAAGCCAAAAGATTTATAAGTAATATTATACCTAAATTGGTGAATTAGATCTGCAAACATAAAAAAAAAAAAAAAAAAAAACTAAAATTGACTAAAATTCGATAAAAATAAAAACAATGTTGAAATAAAAAAAATATATATTTATGCACACGCAAAACGATTAACAGAGAAGAATACAGATAGAAGAGCACAAAGGTACTGCTTATTTGAATAGAAATTTCTTCTAGCAGACCTGCGACAGGAAAATTGGATGATAGACGAAGACACAGTGTGTAGAAATAAGGCAACTAAAATAGACTATAATAACTTAACTAATCACAACATAGTTTAAAACAAAGTCGCTTCCCGCTGTCTGTCTGTCCCTATGTATGCTTAGATCTTTAAAACTACGAAACGGATTTTGAAGCGGTTTTTTTTTAATAGATAGAGTGATTCGAGAGGAAGGTTTATATTTTTTAATACATGCGGGCGAAGCCGCTCATAGAAGCTAGTTATATATAAATTACACATATACCTTAACTAAATATATAGTAGATGTAAAAAACTATAATTTAATTACAAAGTTTGTCAGGTATTCAGTTGAAATTTGAGTTTATCAAACTTACAAATTAATAACTCAGAAATCGGCGTTAAATATCACATAAAACTTAAAAAATAAACTTTAAATAATCTACGAACCATTCTACAGGTGCACAATAACTCATTAGACCATTATTTGTTCCTTTTTCAAACTCAACACTTCCATAGAGGCAAAGACCATACCATAATCAGCGTAAAAGAGTTTGTTTATATACGAGTAAATCAATCGATTGGGCCGATCGGCGGCGGACAATATATCGAGTGAATTGATACGGTGTGGTCTCGAATCTCGATAATCGTTAGTTAAGCATTGTCAAGTTAGGAGGGTTTAGGGTACCGTTAGTGTTGGAAGATCTCTTTGAGATATTGTTATGATTGGTGTGGAAACATATTGTAAAGAATCCATTACTTTATTGACGCGTGTAGAGCTGCAATCCTTGCAATAGGCCACAGCTGCGACATCGCGTGGAAATACTAGATTTTTATTTTTCTAAAAGAACGAAAACATTTATTGCCACTAGAATAGGATAGGACAGATGGAACCCTTTTCCGCACTTCGACTCGTATTTGGTCCGCTGTACTCGTGCAGGTCTGCTCTCTGAGGGAATGAGCTATAATCCACCACGCGGGTCCAGTGCATGTTGGTGGATGTCACATGTCTTCGAATGTTTGGTTCTAAGACATGCCGGTTTCCTCACGATGTTTCCCTTCACCGTTTTTGCTGGTGCTGGCTGTTTTTGGTCTTAAGGCGCTATATACGCCCAAATTTTAACGCAGTACTGGCCGTGCTCCCGCTCGATGCCAAAATATCAATATAGAACCTCCTTCTGAACAGTTTTGTTTGCAAAATATTATTTGATTTACATATGTTATGTTAGTTATAAAGAAATGCCAGCCATCAATTATCCTGTGTAAAAATATTTTTAAACACCCAAGTCGTTTTGGAGGAGTTTCCAAAAGTTGCGAAAAAATATCGTGTTGTTAAGTATTTTTTAAAGCAAAACTATTAGTTACACGAAAATATCTTGTGTTCAAAATTATTTACATGAATCAATAATAATTATATATTTTTTTCAAACCTTTTAACCTAGCCGTTACTAAGGAGTATGCTTTAGAAAGTTACCGTTTTACAGCACTAAAGGGTATGTAGGCCCTTAAGCAGTGGTGATGCAATAATTTACACAAAGTAAAGCGCCTGCCTGGCTTCTAACCCACGACCTACTACAACTTGTAAGTCGCGGTCGTTACCACTGGGCCACCACTGCTCTCTTTTTCTATTATTGCCACTAAAACATGTTGCAACACAAACAAAACACAAGATAGTTTTAAAAGCACAATAAACTCATCTCTCTTATCTACATGTAAGGAGGTTTCGTAAATCGCACTGATGACACAAAATATGTGAAAAACCATGTGTGAGCCATGTTAAGGACAAACCACATGATAACTAATGACATTTTAAACAAAATAAGTTCACAATTATTGGACAATAATAGTTAGCTATGTAAAATACCCCTTTTGATCCAATCAAACGTTTTATTTTATACATTTAACAATAAACTATTGTATATTCAGGTACCGTTTATCGTGATATTAGCCAACTATTGTTATTTATATTTTATTAAACATTCTAAATATTCATATTTTGGGTAAGCCCCGATACTACCTACACAATCTCAGGATAAAATAATAAATCACGTGCGGAACCACGTTTCTGAATAGAACATACGCGCTGCTTTACATGTGTTTTTGTGGACAATCCAAATGAAATAATAATGTTAAAATTAGAAAGATTCATTAATCGTGTTTGCTCAAACGAAGCGTTGATTGGATGCTTATTGAAATGTTGCTTGTGTTAAAATTAATATGAGGGGTTTTGGATGTAAGTACGAAGATTAAGAACCTCCACGGAGAGAGGCGAAAAAAATCGACCGCGGAGGTAGATTGATGGACTAGATACGATTACAAAAAGTAAATTAAAAAAATCAAAAACCCGACTGCTTAAAAAGCGAATTAAAAAGTCGTAAACAAGAAGAAAATCATGCTGTGCAGTCGGAGGATACATATTCGCGAGCTGGCTGACCAAAACCAGATGTATCCTCCGACTGCACAGCATGATTTTCTTCTTGTTTACAACTTTTTAATTCGCTTTTTAAGCAGTCGGGTTTTTGATTTTTTTTAATTAACTTTTTGATTTATAACTTTTTAGTTGTTTGTTTTTAGAATTAGTTACATTTAAACAAATAAGTAATATATATTTTTGAAATCACCTCTTGAAACCCTTTATTTTGCTACCCCCACGATGGGTTTGGAAGGAAAAAAATATTTGGTCTCTCTCCACAATATGGCGCCCAAGAGCCGCCATTTTTCTATTTTCTAAATTGAATGTAGCCAGTGACACTCGCAGGGTTAAGACGAATCGATTGAAGTAAAATCAGCCAACGCGTTTGGTGTCTAGAACGCCACATAGGAACAAACTTACATACATAGACTGATAAACACATTACCCTCCTTTGGCAGTCGGGTAATCAACAAACAATAGCTTGTTAACGTTATTGGTTGACAGAAATAGCGGACATGTCCATATTCCGGGAAAATCTCAGATGATCGACGGTAAAAATAGCATTTAGCGTAAATAGGTAAACTCAGTTTATTTTTTCTTTACTTATCATCCGAATACGTTACAATCAGATATGGTCACGAAATCCATGAATTTGCAACTAAACAAGAAGAAATACAATACGTTGTTTCAAAAAAAGAACCCCAAAAATTAAATCAAGGTGGCCAAAGTCAACAATTTTAACTTTTTAATGATTAACAACTACAATCTCATTGGCAACGGTCACGGTGCCATACAGCCTCATTAACTGGTCATTAATCTCGGGAATCACTTAACGAGGCTCAAGGATTAGCTTCCTTTGCCAAAAATGTAATAAAAAAAGTATTCGGGTCGTTAGCGGAACGCGGCAACCCTTTTGTGGACGAAAATTTAATATTATGAAGTGGGGTCTAAGTGTTAGCGGGCAAAAATTGGCATTACCTTATGAGGGTCATACTTGTTACTTGGTTACTCGGGTGCCTGTTTTGGAAACTATTTAGGACGTATTGAGTGAGAGAATTGGAGCCACCTAAGGCTATAGATGTGGTTTTGGAGGCTGCAAATAGGTAAATAAATAATTCGTGCTATTTTGCTCGATTCTACTGGCAGGATTGGAGATTTGAGTAAAGGATGAGATCAACGTGTAATTATTAATGTCAAGAGTAATTGAGTAGCTCGCTTTGGCACATCGCACCCTTAGTATTAAAGTGACCGAATTAAAATTCCTGTAAACTCTGATTTTGCTATAAACTGACCTTAAAAAGTATACTATCGGACCGACGAGAAGATGGCCGAACTCGAGGAAGAATTGAGCAGGTTACGATGGAGTATTATAGGGTTATCTGTAGTCCGAAGAGAGGGGGAGGACTCGATAATCCTCAAATCCGGTAAACTGCTCTATTTCCGAGAGGGTGACCGGCAGTCCCAAGGTGGTGTCAGGTTTATCGTCCACAAGTCCCTTGTGAACAACGTAGTGAAGATCGAGAGTGTGTCGACCAGGGTGGCGTACCTTATACTCAGAATATCCGCAAGATAGTCGCTGAAGGTCATACAGGTCTACGCCCCGACCTCGGCACACCCCGACGACGAGGTCTCCAGCCATGCATGGTTTCAAAACTCACTTCACCGTTGTCATGGGGGACTTCAATGCGAAACTGGGCAAACGAGACGAGGATGAGCTGCAAGTGTCTGCAAAAATCCCAAATTAGAGTAAGAAAGGAACAGCTCAGCATCAGTCACTTAAGTATTGTTTTTTTTAAAGTCTATTTTGATCACTGCCAACAAATTACATTTTTTATGCTAGGTCACTTTAATACTAAGGGTGCGACATGTATTTTATTATCACACTGTATTGAATATTGTTTCTTGGTGTACCTACAATAAAGAATTAAGAAAATGAATTGAACTTATGATGAAAATATTATGATCTATTCAGTGTCTGACTAGATTAGGAATAAAAAGACACACTTCTTTTAAGAAGAAGGTACAGGTAGGTATAAGCAAAGATGCATACAAACACAAGCTGACCAGCTTGAGTGAAGTCAGTCCGTCCTGAGTCTGGCTTCGACACGAACGTACGTTTGAACAGTATGTTTATCTCTTTCTGACAACCGGGTCCTTTTTATATCTCTGTGATGAGATAGAATTCAACTTCCAAGTTCCATAGACCCTAAGTAAAGCAAAAGTAAAATATTGCCATGTTTTTATTTCTTTCTAATGAGTATGACGTCTATTTTGGTAAAATCGCATTGGGTACAGGTTCATAACATGCTTGATTTACACTCATAGAATAGAAGTAAGCGGTATTTCAGAACCTTTATGACAGAAAAAGACTACTGTTACAGACTGGACTATAAATATTCCTCTTATAAAAAAATATTTCACTGATTGATAAACTATCGTTGATGTTACCCACATAGGCAACTTTTTATCCCGAAAAAATGCACGGTACTGTGAGAAATAGTTAGTGCCAGATATACCAACATACCAACGAGTGCAGTACTCTAGTCCTTAATACCAGGGGCTTAGGATACCAAAGCAGTAGTATTTTTAAAGTCATCATCATCATCATATCAACCGAAAGACGTTCACTGCTGGACATAGGCCTCCCCCAAGGCCACATTGACCGGTCCCGTGCGTTTCGCAACCAGCGGATCCGCAACCGCAACCTTCACCAGGTCATCGGTCCACCTGGTGGGAGGCCTTCCAACGCAACGTCTTCCGGTTCGCGGTCACCACTCCAGAACCTTTCTGCCCCATCGGCCATCCGTTCTGCGAGCAATGTGCCCTGCCCACTGCCACTTAAGTTTGGCAATTCTTCGGGCTATTTCGGTAACCATGGTTCTCTTGCGGATCTGTACATTTCTGATTCGATAACGCAAGGAAACGCCGAGCATATCTCCATTGCCCTTTGAGTGACTGTAAGCTTCCTGATAAGGCCCATTGTAAGCGACCACGTCTCAGTGCCATATGTCATCACTGGCAACACACACTGGTCATAGACTTTCGTCTTGAGACACTGTGGTAAGTTGGACGAGAAGATACCGCGCAACTTCCCGAACGCTGCCCAGCCGAGTCGGATTCGATGGTTGACCTCTTTCTCGAAGTTGGCCCTACCCAGCAGGATCGTTTGTCCCAGGTAGACATATTCGCCCACAACTTCGAGTGTAGATTCCGACCTTGATAGGAGTGAGTGTAATATGGGCATTCAACATCACCTTGGTTTTGTCCATGTTCATTCTAAGACCCACTCTTTTTTTTACAGTAGTCACAAGGAACTCCCGCTATCAGTAACACAGACCCCTGAAGTCATAAATATCGCTGAACACGTTAAATATTGAGGCAGTGTCGGCCGATCCGACCGACTAACCCTTTGTCGCCATCGCCTGGTGAATGGGTGAAAAATGAGCCTACAGCAAATATTAATAAGAGATCCTATTCACGGCCCGCCGATATAAAGTTCACGTTTCAACGACAATTTTTTATCAGGCAACACTGTCGATTTAGAATTAATAGGGTTGCTGTATTTTTTTGTGAAATCGGGTTTTGGGGTTTAGTAATCGATTTATGTAGGACCTCAGGGCGTCCAGACGAAGTTAAATGTTCTTTAAGCGATAAAGATTGCCAAACAGTCCAAAATGTATCTTAATTCATGCGCTACTGGAATGCCACGAGGTCTATGCTAAAATTTTGAACTTCTGGAAATAGTGTCACTTTATCCAAATCTACTGTGTCTAGAATTTAAATATTAACTAGTCTAGAAGTTAAGTTCAGTCTTTTTATACTTTTTTTTTACCTTTGTATAGATCCTTTTACCGATTATTTTGTGAATGTGTGAACATTGTAGGCCTTCTAGATTTCTAGATGCTTGATAACAATTGTTAACTTTTTATCTCGTTTATATAATCTATTTTTTTATTATTGTCGGGCCTACGTTGTCCCCCCATATCTAAGCACTAATGCTGTAACATGGAAATATTGTAAAACAAAACCATTTTTTTTTAATAGTAACCGTGGCGTTTCTTGTCGGTTCTTCTCCATAGGAAACGTCAACCCGAACCGTGCACCTTTTGTCGACGTTTACTAAGTGCCCATGTAGGGCTACGTCAAATAAAAAGATTTTGGTTTTGAACAACTTAATACTCTGTCGAAATTTGTTGTAGATTTCTGTACTCTTTGGTTATGCCTTCTGAAAAGATTTGAAGTGCCCTAATACCACAGCATTCAACTGTCAGGATAGCTATTTTTACTTTTTCCTAATATTATAAATGTAAATACACAGATCATTAACTTTTATATAACATCATTATTTGTAACATATTTTTAGATTGATGATTTTATTTAGTCTATCTTAGCTATCCAAAATGACAATCTAATATGTTTTTTCCTTTAAAAGAGCTCACGTGTACTTAGATAATTATTTATATTTATAATTGTGATTATTTTAGGTTAGGAACACGTTGCACCTAATTATCAGGTTATCCTTATATCGAGCGATATGGTTCAAATAACAATAAAACCCAAACACGTGTTTTTAAGTAATTTTATTTTAAAATTATGTGTTTTACGGAGTTATCGTTCACTCACGTGGTTTTTTTGGAATTTACAGTACGAAGTTATTGTTCCAATTTGCAAGTTTTAATCACGTTTTGAACTTGAAACCATTCGATAGATAGTACCTAACTAAACCTATTGTTTTGTTTTGTTTTGTTTTTATCATAGAACAGGTAAATAATAAATTATCCTATTTTATGTGAACTATTGGCTGCTCAGTGTTCGAAATTCATAGATAAAAATATCGCTTTTTGTTTCCTTAGAGCAACTATGCTTACCTTAAATAAAATTATTCTGTTTTTTTTTAAACAATCTTTTTTCGTATTCTACTCAGCAAACCCTTTCTTTTGATACCCATGTCATGGCAGTGCACAAAAAAACTAGACCGCCATCTTGGGCCGTCCGCCATATTGGATTTAGAATAACGTCACTTAGCTAACCATGCATTGCAATCCAAACTAAACGTGTATGCAAAATTTCATCTTAAGGCGATATATACGCCCCAATGTTCACGCAGTACTGGCCGTGCGCCCGCTCGATGCCAAAATATCAATATTGAACCTCCTTTTGAACAGTTTTGTTTGCAAAATATTATTTGATTTACATGTGCTATGTTAGTTATGAAGACATCCCAACCATTAATTTTTCTGTGTCAAAATATTTTTAAACATCCAAGTTGTTTTTAGGAGTTTCCAAAAGTTGCGAAAAATATCGTGTTGTTAATATTTTTATTAAAGCAAAACTATTAGTTACACGAAAAAACCTTGTGTTAAAAATAATGTACATGAATCAATAATAAATATATCTTTTTTTCAAACCTAGCCGTTACTAAGGAGTATGCTTCAGAAAGTAACCGTTAAACGGCACTAAAGCGGATGTAGGCTCTTAATCGTTGGAGGATTGCTTTAAAATTTAATTGCAAGATTTGACCCGAACACACCTACATGGATAAATACATTGTAAATTAGGTAAAAGCTTGTAAAAGAGTTCAGAAAGGTAATAAATATAAATGTTAACTAGGGACGTAACTACAAACCCCTCGTCAAAATGCAAAAAAATACGCGATTTTTTAGGATTTTAGGGAAAGCATCATCCATTTATGTGAACAGTTAGACTGCGATGTGGTATTTTGATAACTACACCCAAAACATTTTGTTAACCACTCTTTTCCAAACAACATTGATGGGATCGGTACTTCACCAACTGCAAAACGGCTTCCAAATCCTTCATACATCAAATAACGACCTCCCAAAGGGTTTGGTAGTCTTCTTCCAGGCCTGCAATCCACACCCGCGCACTGATTGCAGGTAGCTTACGACTCGTACATACGAATCTTTGCACGCAATGGCCACGGTTCGTTATTGGATTTACCAAGTTTGAATTATTGCCTATCTCCTGTTTATATTTGGTTGCTTGCGGTAATTGATTACTGGAATGCGGCGGTAAGGATACAATACGAAGATGAAATATTATGCGGAACTGGATATTGAATGAAGGGAAGTACGATAATATGATGCCTATCCTAGGCCTAGTTGTGGATCCTACCATATCACACTAATATTGTAAAGGCGAAAGGTTGTGAGTGTGTTTGTTCTTTTTTAACCCCCGACGGAAAAAGAGAGGTGTTATAAGATTGACGTGTGTTGCTGTGTATGTGTGTGTCTATCTGTGGCATCATATCGCCTAAACGGATGAACCGATTTTGATTTTGTTTGAAATGTGACTTTATCGAGAATGTTCTTAGCTATGTTTGAATAAAATCGGTTTAGCCGTTCAAAAGTTATTCGCATTTTACTGTTTGAGTCTGGATATTTTCGCAAGATATCGTGTCATTATTACGTGTTTCGATAGATTGTCGATTGAAGCGTGTCTGCTACTAGGTACATTTATTATATGTATGTAGTTTAAAAAGCATGAAATAAAATGACTACAACTGAATTTTAAAGGAATTAAGATGAAACATACATTGCTTGTTAAAAATAAAAGCTTGTAACATAAAACCGATTAAAATATTCTTTGATTAGAACCTGTATAACAATGTTTTAAACAAAAACATTCACTGTTCTGGATTTCCCAAACAAACTATCGGTAACAACCTCATTAACTAAAAAAAAAACTAATTGGATTCAATATCGCATTTACTAATTACTGCACTTTTCCTTAATATTATTTTAATAACAGTTTTAGTAAAAATTGTACCCTATTAAATTCTAATCTTTCAATTAAACTGTAATATATAATACTAGCAATCCACTCGCGACTTCGTTCGCGTGATTTAGTATTTTATCCTACAGATAATAATAATAATGATGACTTTCTTATGTGCAGTTAAGACGTATTCCTCATTGGGCACCCGTTTTAACGGCACCTGAGTTAAGGGCACCTGAGGTTTTCCCAGTACGGCACCTATCGATATTTTTCGCAGGTGCCAAAAGTGGAATAATTTGTTATTTAAAATTGTATTCCACATTTGGCATCTACGGATCAGAAGGTGTTAGTGTTGGCCAGAATCATGAAGAAACCAGGAGATTACTCCTGGTACCTACTTAAGTTAGTCTTTGCCGGTAATGATTCCAGCCCCACAAATACTAAGACTTCTTTATGATTCTGGCCAACACAAGTTTTGAAAACGACTACAGACCCTTTATTGTTCACTTAGGTTGGTTTTATATCAAGTTTATTAACCCAAGTAATAAGAATCTTAAAAAAAAATTAACACCCCCTAAATCATCTTTTGGGGGTAGTTTCGAAAAGCTAACATTAGGTAACATTTATTTAGGCTAATATTATGCCAAGTTATGATAAAAATAATTTCTTATTTTTTGCTTTAATAAATTTCGGACAAACTTCAACACCCCCTAAATCGTCTTGTGGGGGTAGTTTCAAAAAACTAATAGTAATAAACTTGATCATTTACCTAGATTAATATTTGTGCCAAGTTTTAAAATCTTAGTGTATTATATTTATCACATACATTTTCAACCCCCTTAGGACCACCCCCCTTAGGAGTGTAATTTCCAAAAATCCTTTATAAGTGCTCACTTACGTCACTCTTGGAACCTTTCTGCCAAATTTCATGCTTCTAAACCTAGCGGTTTTGGCTGTGCGATGATCGATCAGTCAGTAAGTCAGTTCTTATTTTATATAAATAGATAAAATGTATACATATTATTAATAAATTAAATACAAATAATGAAACCAAAACTAATGATGTAGATACTAAATATATAATAAACGGAAATTCTCATAATGTTCGGTAAAACACGGTTTTTAATGAGTTTAAATAATATTGTAACGATATATAAATAACGGTGTATATTCCCAGCTATATCGCTACCGTATGCAGAACACGATCGCCCAATTATATACTGTTGCCTACATTGAAACGGGGATATTGAGGTTTGGGATAATGTAGGGCTGTCAGGGAAGTGGAATGGATCCTAGAGACTTCTCCAAGGTCTTATAGACAGGTGTACAACAGAATAGCAAGCGAAACGAGAAGAGATAGAGAGATTGGCAAACCCAGATAGGCCAAAATTGGTCACCATGACGAAGATATCATAATATGAGCATTATTTTCCACTATGTTTGTTATCTTTAAACTATTTCTTGAAGGATTACACCCTGAAAATAATGACAATGCTATGAGCTTTCTCAATAGCGAATCATATAGAAGCATAACAAATATTCTATTTGAAGAAAAGCAGTTAAAATTTGCTTACCCATGAAACGTGAACAAGCGTGGACAATTGGACATGGGATAGATAATGCATTTTATAAGACTAATAAATAATTTTCAGTATCTACATTCACTTTCTATGAAAATTGTTTTGAGAGATCTAAAACTTCAGAACTCATAGAAGCATCTTAACTTGAAGAAAAAACATTGAAAAAAAACATTCATATCGGCAAAGCAAAAAGGGAAGTGAACATGGAGATACCGGAGAAGAAATTGACTTTGTATCTTATTGCACTGACTAGTATTTTTGATATTAGCCACAACTATTCCACCATAGCTCTTAGTCATTTTGTACGCCTCTCCAATTTATTTATTTTATTATTATTGATAGGCTCACGTTTAATGACTATCTCACCTGATGGTAAGCGATGATGTGGTTGACGATGAAGCACGCTTGCCTAGAAGTTATTCACTCTTGACTTAAAGTCTCCCAGTTTGTAGCTTTTATTTACCTGACCGTATTTAGCTCTTAGGTGAGCAGCCCTATATAAATAATTTGTTTACTACGGTAGTTGGCGTAAATTCCCATGATAATAATATTGTGTTGACTGCGGTTAGTGCGGTCTATTGTAATTGTGAGTGCAGCTGATAAAGCCACATTTGGCGTCCTCTAGGCGGGCTTACTCATAGGTATATAAGGTAATTGTGGCGAGTGTCTGTTGCTGACTGCTTTTCTTCATCGTGATGTGGTTGGAGATGATCTCATACAATAGGAATGTGTATGGTTTTGGGATTACCGAAAATTGCATCACCTGCCTGTAAAGCAGCTTCTTCTTTTATGGGCATTCTGCGTTGGACATGAGTAGGTAAATATCATTACTTATTTTATAGAGTAGAAGAAATACTGAAGAGCTGCAAGCTGACACCATAATTATTGTGTAACATTTTCTAAAGCATTTTTTTACTATTAACATACCCAGACTCACAAGATTAAACTAGTAGATATTAGCCGATAAGAAAACTGATCCTCCGAATACCAATAAGTACCCTTGGCTAAGTAATTTTTTTTCGGCGAGCTAGAAAGGAACTCTAAACTTTTTTTCTGCTGTGACTAATCTGGAGATAAAAATATACATACTAAAATAATAATGAAGCGAAGTGTTAGAAATCTTACAACATGGTGGACCGATGCGAGGCGCACAGAGCTGGTTGATTTGGTGACACTTAGGGAAGGCATATGTCCAGCATTGAACATCATTCAGCTGAAATGATAATGATGCTAATATGATAATGAAGAAATGATAATAATACGAAATACAGACAAACATTTGCGGCATGATTTTGTTATGCCCACAAAATTGATAATTCCAATTAGTAAAAAGAAGTTATTTTAAAGCCTGCAGTCATTAACCTAATACTAATATCAAACAAGGAAAGAGCTCATGTTATTTCGAAACAGGGAAAAGTAATTATTTAACCTGTATTCTATTATCACGTTTTGATAACAACCATAGTCGCGTGTCGTCTGACAAAGGATCAGGCAGTAAGGTCGAAATAGAGGACAAACATCAGGGTGGAGACGAAAATGATGATGATGTAAATACTGATGATTACTTGAGAAGTATGGAAGAAGGCCACCCTCTAAATGGAGTGAGGACCTGGTCAAGGCTGCAGGAGTCCGGTGGATACGAAACGCAAAGGACCGATCAGTGTGGTGACGCTTGGGGGAGGCCTATGCCCAGCAGTAGATATCTTTCGGCTGAAATGACGATGATGATGATGATGATGGAAGAAGAAGATAACACTTCTAAATAAATTGGAATGCCTAAGGGCAAGAAAATATCGTTGATGATTAAGAGGGAGAACTAAAGTGGGAATCTCAAATTAAGATCAAAGACTGGTCGTTGTTATTATTGTCCATCTGCAATGCGTTGGTAGTAAATGATGATATTATAAAACTTTTTGAGAATACTTTGTGTGACTAGCTAAGGTGAGGTATTCCCTACGGGAGTGTGTTTCGGAGTCGCATCATCGCTTACCGTAAGATGAAATAGTAGTCAGAGTCTATCGATAATAAAAAACCCTAGCACTATTTTTTTATTTTTTTTTATTTGTGATGGGTTGGCTCTTGACTCTAGTCTAGGTCAGAGGTGACTGAGACAGAGTCGACGATGGAGTGAGCTTACCCAGAAGAAGCCTGTTCACTCTAACTTTGAAGAGATTCGGGTTGAAGGCGTTCGGAAACACAGACGCAGGTAGTGAGTTCCATTCATTCGCTGTGCGCATTATGAAGGATGTTTGGAAGCGCTTGGTGCGAATTGGTGGAATGGCAACAAGGTAAGGATGGTAACTTGCAGTGCGTCTAGATGTCCGATGATAGAAGGGGGCTGGTAGGATGAGGTCGTGGAGTTCTGGAGCACACTCATCGAAGTACGGGGTTACTAGTACTATACAAGCATAACACCATGAAAATAACTTGAAGACATTTAGTTAAACAAGTATAAAGCTAAGCAAGCTTAATTATGGCAATGTCTAATAACACAATGATATGATTTACACAATATATAAAAAGCTTTTTACAAAAAAATACTACCGACTTCCAAATAAGAAAACTAGAAAGTGAAAAATAACCTTATTTTTGGAAGTCGGTGTCTTTGGTAGGTACCAAATTTTTAAGTTATGGACACCGACTTCCAAAAATAAGGTTATTTTTCACTTTCTAGTTTTCTTATTTGGAAGTCGGTAGTATTTTTTTGTAAAAAGCTTTTTATTTTTCACTTTTTAGTTGTACCTAGCTAATAGGGAAGTAGTTAAGTAAGTACCTATAACGACAGAATAGATTACCCTAATAACATGAAAAATGAATATAACCGGTGAAATGAGAGATCTGCATACCCCTTTCGAGTGTACTGGCGTGATGTTATGTTATGAAATAGTATAAACAATAAACAGACATGCGTTTGCAGCAATCCCGAGAGATTTGCCGTTATTTATTGAAGAGTTCTGTTGTATATCTCCGAAGTTCTTTATCAGATCTTCAGCAAATTAAAATGGGACCAATTTCGGAATATAATCTTTCAAACAAAAAAAGAATTTTCAAAATCGGTCCACAATTGACGGAGATATCGGTGAACATACATAAAAAAAAAAAAAAAAAAAACATACATAATGTCGAACATAGAACCTCCTCCTTTTTTGGTAGTCGGTTAAAAATGTTAGACCCAACATTCCCAATTACCACAAATTTGACGCCGCACGAGTTAAGGAACCCCAATCCCCCAACATTACTGCCTGTGATACAGGATTACCTAGTACAGGCATCTTCCATTATTTTACTTTCATTAATTATCTAAGATACATACAGTGTTTTTATCTTTACAAAGAACAATGACAGGTGCCCATACATTGTTTAAGCTGAGATTAAATTCGAAAGTCTTTAAATGAAAAATGTCTGGTTTAACTCAGGGTGATGTTCTGAATTAGTTTGTCCAATAATTTTTGTTCGAGAATGTAGAGAATAATAGATATTCAGTCATAAACTTTTGTAGGTTATGTCTGGGTAACTTTTAATAATGTGTTTAATAGGTAATATTATTCAATTTCGTGAAAGTAAAAGGGGAATATCGCATTAGTATTTCCCTTACCTAGTTATTTTAGCATGAAATGTGTAGTATACTCTTTGGAAAGAGTATATTTATTTAAACTAAGTGACTTTGACGTGTATCAATAGGTTGTCGTCAACACTCAAGCTATAATTTTTTTAGACTTGGGTACTAGTCTTTTTGCCAATCATTATTTGAAAGTAATTCAGTTATTTCTACTACACTACAATATTCTTACCTACCTGCAAGGAACACCTACACTTAGACATAAAACTGTATTGTTAACTCATTTACTGCAATAAATACAATAATGATATTATTACTTAATATAGTTACTACTTGTCACTTAGCAGATAAAATATATAATGGCAACACTATGCTAAAGAAATGAACTAAAAAATCAAATAACTTTTTATTTATTATGTTCTTTTTTATCTATTTTGGACCAGGCCAAATTACACTTTAAAAAACATAGACAATTAAAATGTCTTTCGTATGTAACTCACTTTCAGACGCTCAAATTTAAGTCAGCTAAAATTTCGCCCTTGTTCTTTCTTAGCTTCAACAAAAAGCTAATAATTATATTATTTTAGAATAACAACTATATGTCAGCATATGCTACTAGGACATGCGTCATTAGCAGAGATGATTGGCTAGCAATAAGATTAGTAAATAATATCAATATTCTGTAGAATTATTTAGTTACTGTTTTGCTGTAACTGGGTACAAATAAAGTTTATTTTTTAAACTCTTCCGTTGTCGCTTACTTAATTCACGCTTATCGGGCTCAAACTTCAAACACCATCCCGAAAGTAATATGCACCCGAAATATGTTATTTATCAACTAGGGCAGGATGTGGCCTAGCCATGGTTCATTAAGACGGTTCCCTTGACTCCTGAGGGTCGGGGGGCGTTGGCACTGACCTGTGACACGTGGCGCCAAGTTTTTTCGCGTCTGACTCGTAATTGATTTGAAGAATTTTGGATTTCTGTTCGCTAGTTAGAGATTATGGACATGGTGGTTGCTAATTATTGTTTTACTTTTTTTATGAGTACAAATAATTTTTTGTTATGAATGTGGCTTATTAGTTTGTTAGGATCGAGTGTCCGTGGAGTTTCTTGTAACTTAATGACGCTTGCGAATGTGCAACTAGCTTCATCATTTGCTTGACAATTCAAAAGTACCTTTAATATTGTTTAATTGATATAAATGATTTTGATTTTGTTACTTATTGTATTGTTTAGGCATTTTATCATTTCAATGTGAAAGAGGTATGTAGGTATGCATCGTCATTGAGAAGCTTTTTCCTTATTTCGTCATGCTTCATTCGTTTATTATTTGGTAGGTTAGGTATGTTTCAACCACTTTTACCCGGCTAAAGCACTTATATGGGCTATCAAAGCTATCAGCTATACCAATCTGCGAAAAAAGTGTTGGTTAAGTATTTTCACCAGCATTATGTTCGTTATGGTAGTAGTAATGTTACCTGAAAATTCCATAAAAATCACATCCCAGCAAATAAAATTATGTGCTGTCAAAGGGTAGTTTTGATTTTACAGCAATTTGTGCTCAGAGCAAATTTATTCCTTGTTCAATTGTATTGTGCACAAAAATCTCCTACATAAGATTCGCTAATGTTCATTAGTTGCCGAGATATGAGCCAAAATATTGTTTTGTACTTAATCTGTGCGTATGGTAATTAAAGCTAGTTAAATTATGTTTTTTATGGTCAATAGAGCAGTTTAACATTCAAACTAACGTTTTCTGGTATGTTATCATTTTTTGACAGCAGTATTATCAAATTTGGGTACGTATATACGTAAACATAGAAAGTTAACGGTACTGAAATTATGAAATATACACCATAGCTCTGCGCACAAATTGCATTAAAGTCAAAAGTTTACGAGAATTAAGCAAAAAGCTAATTTTTGAGTCCTTTGACAGCCCTTATTTTTTTTTTAGCTCCGATGTGATTTTTTTTTATGGACTTTTCAGGCAACATTATAACTACAGTGAAGATAATTCCGGTGAAATAACTTATCTAGGAGATTTTTTGCAGCAAATGTCTTTATTTCCTAGGATAATATGAAGACTATCGTATGGAATTTCGGCCATCGAAAAATGTGTTGTTTCTCAGCATAACTTAGTTTTGATCAATTTTGTTCACACTTGTTTATTTCATTCAAATCAATTTCTGTCTTCCTTACATTTTTTGTTAGTTTCGTCTTTTGATATAAATTAGCGCAAAGTGTCAAGCTACAGTGACGCGTGATTAGCGACGGAACACATTTCCGTAATTAGGGTTCAGTTTGAGGATACCGTATTTTTTATCAACGCTTTTTAATTTATTGCCGCAATTTTGTTTGGATGTTCAACATTTTTAGCGCTCGTAAATTGATTTTAATGTAGTGTAAAATGGTCATATTACGAAAGTCTTCATTTCAGAAAAAAGTATGTCAGTATGATTTTTGGCAAAAAAACAAAAGCTTGCATTGCATCGAACTCAAACGAGAGTTTGGATAAAAATAAATTGATTTATTAAATTCTTATTTTTTTAACTAGTTTTTTTTCGTATTCTTCTCAGTAAACCCTTTCATTTGATACCCATATCATGGCAGTGCACAAAAAATAACTAGTCCACCATCTTGGGCCGTCCGCCATATTGGATTTAGAATGACTTCACTTATCTAACCATGCATTGTCATCCAAACTAAACGTGCATGCAAAATTTCATTTTAATCGGTGGAGGATAACTGTTGCAAGATTTGAACCGAACACACTTACATACATACATACATTGCAAGTTAATTAAAAGCTTGTAACAAACAGTATCCTTATACAAAATAACGTTTTCTAACTTTAAATTAATATTGAATTTATATCACCAGTCAGAGTTATCACTAAACCGCAGACTACGGAAGTCAGCGGTGCTCAAACCATCATTGTCGTGAATTCGAGCTAAGTTTGACAGCCACTGGCTGGCCGAGCCTCAAATAATAAACTAGCTCGGCTCAACGGTAGCACAATGCCTGATGCTCTATAAACTATAATATATTGTCACCCGGCATAGTATACGTAAGGTTGTAAGATAAAAAGAGTATCTAAAGAGAAAAAAGTTAATGTATTGTTATTTTTTTCATAACAAAAATATTTTAACCCACTACTGTATAGGTAATAAAAAAAAATAAAAAATGGTTTATTGCAGAAACTTGTACACTTTTACAGTAAATCTTACATAGGGACCTCCTTTTAAGTAAAAGATATACCTGTGCTAGGAGGACCCGCTCTTCACTGACAATTTATGAAATGGTAAAAATGATGTACAAAAGGAAAACAGAATCAAATAAAAAAAATACAAGCAAAATCTCAAACTAAACAAGATGAGACTTGAACTATAACTAAAAAATACAAAGAAACTTAGAGACTATATCCTAAAATAATGTGTGTGAGTGTGAGTATGCGTGTGAGTGTGTGTGTGCATGTCAGTGTATGTATGAGTGTGTGCGTGTGTGTGTTTTTATTTTCCAACTCATATTGATGATGCCTGCAGCATCAGTTCAATGTCATCATAGGTCTTCAGTTTTAGCAATTGAACTTTTTGCAGTATTTAGTAGTCATAGGATAGATGTTAATTATTTCATTTATTTTATTATATAGGGTAGCGGAATTTGTATAAGATAGGTATAAGTGATACTTTCATTGTCACAGCTAAAGAGTGGCATTCCCTGCCGGAGTATTTCTTTTCTGATAGGTACAACCTAGGGTTCCTTAAGTCAAGAGTGAATAGGTTACTTCTAGTTCTAGGCAAGCGTGCCGTCGATCACATCATTGCTTACCACGTGCGAGCCTATCAATTAAAAATAAGTGGGGTAAAATCAAATGAAAGATGGACTGTGTGAAGATGATTCAACTCAAAAAAGCTGAATATTAAGGTCATCTTTCTAACAGTCCTTTTTTAGGGTTCCGTACAAAAATAAATATCACGTTTGTTGTATGAGAGCCCCACTTAAATCTTTATTTTATTCTATTTTTAGTATTTGTTGATATAGCGGCAACAGAAATACATCATCTGTGAAAATTTCAAGTGTCTAGTTATCACGGTTCATAAGATACAGCCTGGTGACAGACGGACTGACAGACAGACCGCGGAGTCTTAGTAATAGGATCCCGTTTTTACCCTTTGGATACGGAACCTTAAAAACGTCAAAAATGTATGGGATTGCCAAGCGCTGTCGAAATGCCACGTGATCAATGCCTTACATTGTGGCTTTTCGATTATCGCGATCGCTACAATATGACTCTTTTACAGAATTCAGAGAAATAGGTTCTTAGTGTTATTTTACAATTTAAGACATAATTTGTCAAAAATAAATAAGTATAGTCCCATTTTAATAAAACATTTACAGAATCCAGGTAAATGCATGGCACAAAGCAGGAAATAAATTGACGTCATATTACTCATAATGCACGTGACTTGATCACGTGATGATAATACGATTGTAGTATTGACGTATGTGCAACGAGCAGAAACGTTTTATTTTTGTCTACAGGCTCAGATATGTTTTATTTAAAAAAAAATACACTTACCTACAAGTTGCTTTAAAAATATTTTCAATATCATGAAGTCCCCTTTTTCTTTTTGTCTGAAATCCCCGCATATACTACTCCCCAACAACAGATGCGTACAAACTAAAAAAAATCCCAACAATAGCCCTAAGTGGAGTCAGTTACTAAATAATAAAGTTTAACGACACCTTATTAAGGATTTATTTGTTGGTACTTACGAATTATTCTATAATTTATTACAAATAACATCGAGGCCAGTAAAACGCGTAACAAAACTAACAATGCAACTTCAGTGTACATTTGTTATGGGATTTGATTTTAATGATGCACCATTCACCTCCGTACCTCCATTCATGCATCTGACTTTTTTAAATATATTGGGTAATTTTTAATGGGATTCTTCTAGATTTATTTCGAGTTTTATACCGATAGATGGCATTTTACGCATTTTATTAAGTGAGTTTATGTTTTGATGTACTGGTTTTGTTAAGACCACCTACATCTGATTTCATAGGCCTAGCCTATGATTGTACGTACACTACTAATCCTAATTTATTAAGAATGTTATCACTTCTCGGATTTTTTTATTATTTTCTTTGAATAAAATCGGCCTATCATTCATTTGACTATTGCCTGTTATATTTTTAAAACGATACAATAATATTCGACTGTAAAAGTTATGGGAAAATGCATTAATTTTGTATACAATAATAGTAACAGTACAGTAAAAAAAACAATTCAATAAAGGTTATTGAAAGTAGTCAATGTACTTATTTCAAGCAAGGTAATTACATTGGAATTCCTTCAAAGAAACTCTTGCCGTACAAATGTGTTCTAAATAAGACGTAAAATGTACTATAATTGTCACAAAAATGGTGTGAAATTGTGAATGGTGGCACTCTCAAGAGGCCAAACTCAACCCTTAAAACCTTCAATGAATTTTACAACGTCATTATTCGCACTAAACGTTTTTAAAATACCCGAACACCGTCATTACAGACTATCAGACGAGCCGACGCCACAAAAATCACGCTAATTTCGACTTTATCACTTAAACATTCGTTAAAGGATTTGCTATTCACGATCCATTCATAGACTCTAAAATTCGATATACAATTAATCATTAATTGTATCTATCGTATTTACTCTCGTGACGTACCATCACTTCATTTTCTCTCTCTTTAATTCTCATTCCAATGATTAATGGTAGACAGAGATAGAAGAATGATAAATGATTTTGGAAGCGTTGAAAAGAGCGCGGGCGCATGTGTTGCACGCATTTCTGTACCGTCAGATGTTTGGGTGTTCTATTGAATTTTAAGCGGTAATTCATAACCCGTTATTAATGATTTGTAGATTGTGCGATAATAGATTTAAGAGTAGAGCTATTAGTGAACTTAGGCAACTGTCTGGCTCAAATTCAATTTGAGGAAAAAATATTTTTGACTTGTGTAAAGTATACTTTGGGGCAACCGAAACTTATGATGAAAGAAATAGGTTCCTAATGTGATTTTAACGTTTTTCAACGCCATCTAACGTTATTTTAATAAAACATTGCCTCTCAAAATACATTTAGAAGCAATCGGGACCCCGCGTCAATTTATACCATAGAGACTTATCGTCTGAAATCAAATTTCGTCCCCGGAATAAATCGCTGGCGGAAATTAAGAAAAAATCACTATGTCCCACCCTCCATATAACGTAATAACGATATGAGTTTTATGACAAATGCATTAATGAATTTAAACGAGGGAGCTGTGTTTATTGTGTGCTCTGACTCCGTTAAACCTAGTTAAGCGCGTGGTGTTATCCGCCTTTAGGGGATGGTGTTATGCAGGAGTATTAAATTTTTTAAGTTTGGGAAATAATAATACACATTTAGCCTACCAATTAATCAACAATCTATCTATCAAACTTCTAAAAATGTCTAAGAAGGTAGATACTTTGCATTGTATACCAGACCGGCAGGCTATTAGGAACAGCAATCATCGCGCGATCAAACGCTTTATGTCATAAAAATCGGAATTATCTACAGATACAAATAAAAATCGGAATTATCTACATATACAAGATACGTAATAAGCCGTTCCTTTTAAAGTAAAATTCTTCCGCTCCAATCATCTCAGTTGCCAGGCCACAGAAAAAAACCGTCCATGAATATTTATATATAACCAACTAAAACTGTCAATTTCATTGAGTCGAGTGGCGGAAATTACTTTGAATATATGGGATTGGTAACAGACTAGGATTTTATAATGATAAACATGGCAACATATCTGTAAGGCCTTTACCAGCATTTTAAATATACTAGTAACTTACTGTTAAATCTTACATTGGGTGCCAGAGTTCATCGTAAACACTCTTTTCAATACAGTTGTTAAACATGGCGTACTTTCAGAGGCTATAATTATGATTCGAAAATTAAATCTTATGCATAGGCATCTTTCTGTTACGCGGTCGTGACTTTTGTTTACGAGCTCGATCATTAGTTTTGCAGTTTAGTTTTAAATTTATAAGTCAATTTATAAAGTTTAGTAGCAAGGAGTTTTCATACATAGAATAAAATGGAATAGATTTTATACGAAGAAAAATGAATGATTCCGTACGTTTTAGCATTTAATTCTCAAAAGTCTTTTAAATGGTTGTTTAATATATTTAATTACCAGTTTCAATTTAATTATTTTCACATCAACATTTGTCAAAAATCGAATAGGCTGTGTAGGCTGTTTTCGTTGTAAAAAATATGTCCAGTTGCAAAAAAAAAAAGATTTTTTTGTGAATTAACAAATCTAATTCTTTGATTTGTTTTTACAATTTCCCACAACTGTATTGAAAAATATCGTGTGATACACGGGCGTGTAGGTTATTGCAAACTCGTGTCATTAAAAACCCTCGCCTTCGGCTCGGGCTTGTTAATGACAGCTCGTTTGCAATAACCTACTTTCCACCCTTGTATCACAATGTACTATTTTTTCCCTAGTTGTAACACAACGTGTTTAGGTAAGTGTTTATTTTGTTCAATTGAAATAATAAAAAAAAAACTTATGATTAAAAAAACTTAAACTGTCGGCCTGTATTATCTCATTATACTATACAAAAACATCAACCCTCCGTAACTTTCAGCTATTTAAATCTAGGTTTAGCGCTAAATTTTACAGCCACCTAATAGACAAAATTATAATACAAGTATATTATGAAATAATTTAGTAGTTAAAAGATCTTTGTTTAAAGATCTTTCCAAACGCCTAGTTGACACTTCGCGTGACCCAAGGGCTGGCTTTTACCTTGGTCAGAGAATAAGCATTGCCATACAACGTGGCATTGCTGCCAGCCTTTTGGGTACATTACCAGTGGGGAACGATGTGGAGGAGTTTTTTGACGCCATGTTCTAGTTTAGTATATTTTTTGGTTTAAGTGTTTATGTTTGTAGTTTTAGTTAATTAAGTATTTTATACACTGTATATACTTGCATCTATGTTAATAAAGCTAGTTTTCCATAAAAAAAAACAAATATCAATTTTGTAGTAGTTGTAGATGTAGTTTTTTTTTTTAAATGAGACGAAATAAAATAAGCATAGCAACTTACAAATTAAACACAAATTAAAATTACCTGATTGTTTTAAAATAGTTTTCCTTAAGTATTTTGTCAATATTTTAATTGACCACAATTTATAGCCTAAAAAGGATATCCTGTCTCTATAGTTAGCTAACAATATAGTGGTTAATTAATTTTATCCGAATTTTACTACGAAAATAATTTAAGCGGCTATCGAGAATCCTGTGTGCGTCAAGAGAAAGGATAAGAACAGGATATATGCTCGAAAATATGGTGATAAAGTATAATCTTGACGTCACAACATGTTAACAAGCCATGTGCCCGAGGGGACTCCCCGAAATCAGCGAAAGTTTCGAAAGTTATTCCCCTATTCACACATTTCGGTGAATTTCTGTACACCAAGAAGGGTTTTTAGTTGCTAACCGTCGTGGTATAAGGAACTCCTGTGCTTCTAGACCAAGTGTGCTTGACTGTTACTGAATTTACGTTGAGGTTCTATTGGGTACGGTATATATCTTATTATGAAGATCGTACCCAACGTACTCATTTATTACAAGATTTTTTTTTACAGAGAATATTTTAAAAGTAATTTATTCATTAAAAAGATTTTTATTTTTAAACAAGTTGTTTAGAATTCTTCTCAGCAAACCCTTTCATTTCATGGCAGTGCACAAAAAATAACTAGTCCACCATCTTGGGCCGTCCGCCATATTGGATTTAGAATGACGTCACTTATCTAACCATGCATTGTCATTCCAAACTAAACGTATACGCAAAATTTTATCTTAATCGGTGGAGGAAAGCAGTTCTTTAAAATTCAGTTGCAAGATTTGACCCGAACACACAACCTTTACAACCTTTTAATTAACTTGCAATGTATGTTTGTATGTATGTAAATACATATAAACATACATTGCAAGGTAATTAAAAGGTTGTAACAAACCATACCCAAACGGGTGACAAGTCGGATTTGTCAGCTATAAAAATATGTTAAGGAGTTCAACTGTCCGAGTATCTGAATTGCGTGTGTTGTGATAATTTTACTTCTTGATCAATTTAAATTCATATAACTTTTGATAGAGTGAACCGATTGCAATGAAACAAAAACTAAGTAATACTTCAAGTTACGCACTATTTTTATGTATAAAAGTTATCTACATTGGTTTCGTACATTTTACGTGATGCGTGTTCAAATAAACAGACAAAAAAAACAAAAACGCTGGCAATGGGTTCTGTTGGTTATCCTTTAACACCCTGGTTATTTTTTTTTGGAAATATTTTCGATGTACAAAAACGACTTTTCTACAGATCTATATCAAATCTAAATCTATAAAATGCATGCCTATTTCCCTTGGTCACGGCATCACGCGTGAACGGCTAGACCGATTTCGCTTATTCTTTTTTTGTTGTGTTTGTTATTGTTAGGATAAGGTACTTATGTAAAAATAAAAATAAGAATAAAAAAATTACTACCTTACCTACATAGGTAGGGTAGGTATGTAGGTAGGTATGTAGGTAGGTATGTAGGTAGGTATGTAGGTAGGTATGTAGGTAGGTATGTAGGTAGGTATGTAGGTAGGGTAGGGTAGGGTAGGTAGGGTTGGGTAAGGGTAGGGTAGGGTAGGTAGCGTAGGGTTGGGCAGGTAGGGTACGTAGTGTAGCCTAGGTAGGGTAGCGTAGGTAGGGTAGCGTAGTAAACAATTTAAATTCATCTAACTTTTGATAGAGTGAACCAATTGCGATGAAACAAAAACTAAGTAATACTTCAAGTAACACAATTTTTATGTATAAAAGTTATCTACATTGGTTTCGTACATTTTACGTGATGCGTATGTTCAAATAAACAGACAAAAAGACAAAAAACCAAAAACGCTGGCAATGGGTTCTGTTGATTATCCTTTAACACCCTGGCAATTTTTTTTGGAAATATTTTCGATGTACAAAAACGACTTTTCTACAGATCTATATCAAATCTAAATCTATAAAATGCATGCCTATTTCCCTTGGTCACGGCATCACGCGTGAACGGCTGGACCGATTTCGCTTATTATTTTTTTGTTGTGTTTGTTATTGTTAGGAGAAGGCTCTTATGTAAAAAAAAAATAAGAAAAAAAAATAAGAAAAAAAAATAAGAAAAAAAAAATACTACTTTACCTACATAGAGGTAGGTAGCTAGGGTAGGGTTGGTAGGGTAGGGTAGGTAGGGTAGGGTAGGGTAGGGTAGGGTAGGTAGGGTAGGGTTGGGCAGGTAGGGTAGGGTAGGGTAGCGTAGGTAGGGTAGGTAGGGTAGGTAGTGTAGGGTAGATGAATGTTTGGTGTTTTTATGGCAAAACAAAGTTTGCCGGGTCAGCTAGTTTCTTATATGTATTGATAAGTTAAACTTGATGCTTGCTAATGACACTCGTTTATTATGAATTTGATTTTTCGTAGACGTTCATCATAAGATTGTCTCGATTATAGTAAAGTTAATTATTATTTACAAAGAAAAATATAGATTGGTATTAAATTCTTCACTTTCACATACCACGATCCAAATCACCCCAGTAGCCGTTCCCGCACAATGATATGGAAAAATATCGCATTTAATAACTAACTAAACGGGGAGTCGAACCCGGGACTATGAGGGTGCTTTATTAAAATATGTTAGGCTACACGTATTTACATATGCTCACCACTAACCGAGCATGACGGATCGGATTTCATGGTGTAATAAGGGTATTTGAGGAGGACAAGTTAAGTAGAGCTAACGATTTTGTTACCAGTGAGTGGTTTAAAATGGATAATAATTATAAGCTGGTATTGTCTTTTTAAATCACAGAGGAGACACATGGTTTCTATAATAAGACATGACGTCATCAGCAAATATTTATTTATTTATACTTCATGTACAATAGTGGTACATAGGCGGGCTTACGCCACAAGGCATTCTCTACCAGTCAACCTTTGGGCTAAAAAGGACATCGTTGTGAACGGGTACAAAATAATTTCGAAAAATAACAACTTGTATACGAAAATGTATATACTTACATATATATTAATGATACACATATACAAGAAAGAAAGAAAGAAAAATGTGTTTATTGGCATTAAAAACAAAAACACCTTAAAATTAAATAAAATAAATAATTAATACTATTAATGCCGAAAGGGCCTCAGCTCAGCGTAAAGCCAAATGGTAATACAGGGTATACCACCTGACGCTGAGGAGTGAGGACCTCTTAGAGGAGCTCTTAGAGTAAGGTTATTTTAAGCGTGCATAAGGGACAGAAGTATATGACTTGTATACATCTTTGCCTTTTTTACAGTTAAACTATGATAGTTTTGACACGTCAGGGTACGGGGGCAGGACTTATTATTTGGAAGAGCATAATTATAAATTATGAAATATTGCATAATGTTACACAATACAGTGTTTTATTCCACTAAGATACAATTTTTCCAACAGGAGAATGACTGGAAAATCCCTTTTTTTGTTGCCGGCACTTTGTGGTTTATACCATTATTTACGAAATAACAAACCTTTTAATGATATGAACTGTGAGTCATAATAACTTATTTGTTCTGCCAAACTACTTTCAGAAACAAAATACGTAAGTATATACGAGTACAATAGTCACAGCAGATCTTTGTGTCTCTGAAGTTAGCTATGCCAACCATTGCGCAGGTACCAGTTTGTCATCGAGTATACTGCATAGAGTAAGCGAGACAGGACGATGCCACAAACGTAAACGAGTGAAAGAGACAGTTATACAATGCTATGTTCACCTTCAACATTGACACAAAAATAGCTACTGCGCAGGGTCCTGCAGCCAATTCAGAGACACAAAGATCGTTGTGAGTATTATACGTTTTGTGAACATAAGTAAAACTCAGATGTTACTGCCTTGTTGGTCTCGCGGTCGCAAGTGCGACTGCAGAGCGTGAGGTCCCATGTTAGATTCCCAGGTCGACCAAAGTGTTTTTTTGTTCTCAGCAGCAGCTTGGAGTCTGCTTTAATTCCCGATTGAAATATGTTTGCCTTCTGTTAATGGTTATAATACTTTACAATATTAAATAGGAAGTATTTTTACACATTTCGAATAAATATAGAGATATTACATTAAAGTATCTAAGTGTTGTTTCTTAAGAAAATTAAAACATCTTATAATTTAGGTTTAAAGATATTTATTCTCAAAAAAGACACAAAGTCACTTGCATGAGAACAAGGCTTAAAGTAAATTATATAAAATTCGTCACAGACGTCACGGCAGCAATTATGATGCACTCATCCAATGCATTAAGAAACGGTGTTATTTGTGATTAAATATGCAGCTAATTGAGTTTTGAATGCATTGAATGAGTGCAACCTTTATATAAAGGGTCTTTCAACAAGGACGGGTCGATGTTAAAATTGAATAAAACAAGATGATGATGATGATGTATGTATGTGAGATATTAACGAAATTAATTTTTTATTTAAAAGGCTTATTTATGCCAATTATGGATGGAATATGACATCGTTCAAATGTCCGCCGCGGCTTCGTATGGTGGCACGAATCCGAGAGGTCCAATTTTTAATGACTCTGCTGCATAGATTCGGCTGAATCCGAGCGATGGCCTGCGTTATGTTGGCTTTCAGGGCAACGGTCGAATTTGGTTTATTGGAATAGACCTGCGACTTCAGAAAACCCCACAAGAAAAAGTCTAGCGGAACTCTAACTCTACCCTCAAACCGTTCATGCAGAATGTCGATTGTGTCGTTCGCTGTGTGGCAAGTAGCGCCATCTTGCTGGAACCACATGTCGTTCACGTCCATTACAATTCAAGCCAAAAGAAATTGTTTATCATTGATCTGTAGCGCTATCATTTTTATTAAGGCGCATATTGCCTTGAATAGCTGATTTTAAAATCGGAATCACCCCTAAATGGCTAGCCGTAATTTTTTGGAAAAATATATGTTACATTAGACCATTTTTTTAATTATTTGATCTGAGCAAATTTTGAGTTTTATTCGTATAATATAGTGTAATTAATTTGTAAAGTTATGTCTAAAACGGACAAAAACACGACAATCACACCAAAACCGCTGGGCGTATTTGAATGAAATCAACACCATCTCAAAGACAATTGAATTATCTACATTTTGATCTGAGGCTTTTTTTTTTAAAGTCATAGAATAATAAGGAAAGTACAAAAAACTACTAAATTTTGGGTCGCGCGGGTGTGAAACTTGTGTGCGTTTTGTTCCCTCAAGGTCGTTGGCGTTAGTCGTCGTCTTAATTTATTTTGTGCAAATTGGAGACTTGCTAGACTTGTCTAGGCCGCACTGCCCCAAAATTCAATCAGATACAGTAGGTGGGGTTTTACTAAGGCGTTATAGATGGAATTTATCTAGATAATATCACTAACTAATTGTAATATTAAATTCACAGTTGCATAACTTTAAATATTTACAAGTCTGTGACTAGACCTGTCGTACTGTATGAATCAGATAGAATGTTGGGCTGTGAAAAAGATGGATGAATAAAGTTTGCATGTAGCAGAGATGAGAATGTTGAGATGGATGTGCGGCGTGACGAGATTGGATAAAGTGAGAAAGTTGTATATTAGAGGAAGTTCGAAAATGGCACCAGTGACAGAACAGATGAACGGAAACCGTTTGTCATGTGATGAGGAGGGATCAAACGAATTTTACTAAAAGAGTTATGAATACAAATGTGGATGGATGGAGAGGGAGGGTACGGCCAAAGAAAAGATGGATAGACTGTGTGAGAATTGATATGAAAGAAAAGAGAGTCAGTGATGGCGTGACGGGGGACAGGACGGTATGGAGGAAGAAAACGTGTTGCGCCGACCCCAAGTAAGTAACATGGGACAAAGGCAGGAAGATGATGATAACTTTAAACATTTGTATCTCTATTTTATCATTAACTGTGGTGTGGTGTGAAAAAAAAATAAAAACACCTTACCTACCTAATAAATGTACTCTTACAAACCCGATCATGTTCCATTACGTTTTACGGAAGTATCTGGTGGAAGCGCAGCGTAAGCTGGATATGGTCGCACTGAATGCCTCAATTATATGACGCATTAGCCTACCTACTCACACCTCACTTATTTTCACACTCACCTTATTTATTCTTATGTAGTGTACACGTATTTTCTTATTATTTGTAATATACACTTACAACCCATCCATTTTTATCTTTTATATAAGTACTTTTATCACAAACACATTTAGTTACTATAAAACTGCTTTACGTCCGTCACGTCATCAGTCACAGGACTGGACCTGTGAAACCAACCTCGGCACCAACCAGCGTCAAACGACGCTGGTTTCAACAAGCGTCGTTGAAACCAGCGTCGGCACTAGTTGCCCGACATTTTGCTGAACTGGTCCTATTTGGCGCAGCCGTGGGACACACAGAATACTGTGATTGATATAAACACTTTTATTTTGTTTTATATTATTGTCGCTTAATCTAAGTTTTTTTTTTTTTTTATGTATATTTTGTGTGCTCTGGCTTGTGTCAAATAAATGTGTTTTCTTTCTTTCTTTTTTTCATTAGAATTTCGATATCAACAACCCTACACCACTAAATAGTATAGGGGTGCTAAAGTGGCCTATAATAGCCCGACATAATGTGTTTAAACGAATGATCATCGGATTTGACTCGATACAACACATTTAGGGTTTCTTTATTGCCTTTATTTTGGGAACTTTCAGTTTGTTTCCGATAGAAAGGGCTCTTATAATAATAGCTCCCTTTTTTATCTTTAAAAGAGTTAAGTGAAAGCTTTTTTATTGTTCTGTAGCTAATTTATTATGTGTTTTCTTTATGGTGGTACTGATTTAGTCTGCTTTTTTTGAGTTCGAAAATGTTTAACTGTCGAAGCACTTTTTTTTACTTCTATCTTTGGGTAAGTCCTGAACATAAATCTTCGAAAGAATATTAACATAAAAAAAATAATATATTTTAACATTTATTTATTTAAAACTTCATGCAACATACATGCACATAGGCGGACTTAATTCCTGAGGCATTCTCTACCAGTTAACCAAGGGTGGTGGAGTGATAACATGGCAGGTGCATAAAAATTGAAAAAAAATAATTAAAGTAAAATTGAATAAAAATACACAACATTAATATACTTCTCTAATTGGAGCTGATCTCTCGAGGGTACGTAGCAGAGTTGACGAGGGCACAGATCGACCGATCAAGGTTATGCTCATTTGCCGTGGTGGGTCCATCGATGGGTGACCAATTCACTTCACACTAAGACCCTTCCTGCCCCTTCCCTCCATGCCTCAGAAAGCACGCTAAGCCATTGGTCCCGGATGTCAGAAGTACATTTGACAGTCGTTAACAGTGTAACAACATTCGGGCTTCTGTCTAAGCCTGAAAGTTGTCGGATTATCAGTCTTACCAAGGGTACGTATTACCCAGTTACTGACTTGTGTGTGCCCTGGCAGTTGAGATTGTCATGCTCTCTCAAATGTCTCTCTGATGGTGGCACGTGTGTTGGATCATTCGGTTCCCTTCATGATGGTTGAGCTGGGTGATGCCGATTCATGCGTCATGTTCGTGAACGGGCGCCGTCAGTTGGGATTGTTCATAACTTAACTGTTTCGGATGGTAATGTTTTCGAGTACCTATTATATAACTGCACAGTGCAATTATACTTGTACGTAGTATAGTGTGTAGTGTTAATCTGGGTGCATCGTCCTCACATATACTTTATGAAGTTATTTATGTATGTACTTATGTAAATATTGTAAAACACTTATTTTTTTAAAATAGTAAATATGGAGTTTCTTGTGCGTTCTTCTCCATAACAAGCTACTTTTCCGAATACACGGTAGGATCAATTTATTTTACGTGTAAATTTTAATTGTTAACGTTCAAAAGTGCCGCTTGACTTATATATAATTATGCTATATTTGACTTTTGACTGGGTTGTGGAGGTCAGATAGGCAATCACTCCATACAAAATACTCGTAGTCAGCAGCAATTTGGTTAGACTAGAACCAAGCTGAGCCCAATTAAGTTGTGCAAAGGTGAGGTGAGATAATAATTCGGACTTCACTACGGACTACGTTAATTTTAATTGGGTGCTAATTAAACAGGCTTCTTTTTAATATCATTATTCGCCCCCAAAAATGTATGTTGCCTTCTAAATTACTAAGTCAGCCACAATTAACGAGCATCTAAATAATACTATGTTAGCCACTAGTTATCTTCTATGTAAACCACTCTAAATATAACTCAGCATGATGGTTATTTTTTAGCATTTAAATTTTAACATGCATTCTAACAGTAAATTTCTAAAATACTATTAAATGACATCAAAAAATATATTTATTTAGCTTCTAATTTTGTAACTCAGTACGTTTAAAATGTAACTCATCCCATATTAATTGATCATCTTTTGTATGAACACTGGGCCCACATTTCAAAATTGTGCAACAGTGATGAAACCTATGACATATGAAAGCTCTTGATGCGTACTTTATTTCATTCTATGGCAGCTAAGTTCAAATCCAGCGCGAAAATGGCGTTTTGGTATGTTACAAAAAATATCGTAAATGAAAAATGCACATGACTTATAAGGTAGGATAGATAAAATAGCTAGGGTACCTACGCCGCATCGTCGGGGCTTATTTGGCGGAGAGGTGTCACCTACGTGGGACTTGATGAACATCGGGTACGACTGGGGGGCGAACTCCAACGCGAACGAACTGCTGGCGACGGCTGCGGTCTCACAGATGGTGAGCCGCATACGGCGCTTGAAGATGGCCCACAACAAGTTGGAGACCATGGTTTTTAATGGTCCCCGGCGGGCGCCGCCGCCAGATGCCCACATCGTTGTCGGGGGGATCAAATCGCTGTTGAGTCAACCATGAAGTACCTGGGATTGATGCTCGACAGCTGGTGGGATTTCGGCCCCCACTACCAGTGCAGTGGCTGGTGCGATCTCAACGCTGCTACCAAATCTGGGGGGCCCAAGCGCCATCGGTAGGCGGCTCTACGTGGGAATCGTGCGATCGATGGCCCTGTAAGGGGCCCCGATCTGGGCGGCTGAACTGACGGCCGGCAGTAGCACTGTTCTACGAAAGCCGCAGAGAGTGATGGCCGTTAGAGTCATCAGGAGGAATATATATCTCCTATGAGGTGGCTTGGGGGCGAAGGTAATCGCGTCACTGTATTGGTGGAGCGAGATAGCGCAGGCGCACTTCGCGGGCCGCGACGGGCCGATGCAGCGACATATGGAGTTGCGTCAGTCTCAGCTCCGTGAGATCCTGGAGTTGGAATGGCGGGACAGGCTTTCACGCCCTACCACCATTCTGCACTATCCAAGAGGTCCGGCCAATGGTTGAGCGCTGGCTCGGGAGGTGGCACGGCTCCCTGTCGTTTCGGGTAATGCAGGTGCACTCGGGGCATGGTTGCTTCGGAAAGAACCTGTGTCGCATAAACAGGAAGCTGGAAGCCCGGTATCACCACTGCATCGACTACCGGCAGGACACGGCGCGGCATACGCTGGCAGAGTGAGCCGCTTGGGAGGAGCCGCATCGTGCCCTCGTCTCTGAAATAGGCAGTGACTACCTTTCGCTGCCAGCCGTAGTCGAGTCTATGGTCAGCAATGGGAAGTCCTGGGGCGCGGTGGTATACTTCTGCGAAACAGTCATCTCGCATAAGGAGGCTGCGAAAAGGGAGAGAGAGATTTTATCTACTCTTCCGATCACACAGCAGACGCGCCGAGCGTCAGTGGAGGGCAGAAACGCCCTCTTACAGCCCCCCTAAATGGGTCCGAAGTTGTGGCGCGTAGTGTCCTACGCGCGCCCATTTTAAGCGTCGCGGGGGGAGTCAAACACCTCACTCCTACCCAACACGATGTCGAGCTCCGCAGATGCGGGTCAGCACTAGCCGGAGATTGCGGAAGGATCGTACGTTCCCGCGACCTCCGACGTGTGAGGTGGATCCGCCCCCCAGGGCGGCGGACATTCAATGAGGATTTTCCTCCTCGGAACATTACAAAATAAAAGGTAGGGTAGGCAGGGTAGTTAACGGTAGGTAGGGTAGGCACTGTAGGCAGGCACGGTAGGTTAGGCAGGGTAGGTAGGGTTGGTAGGATAGGCAGGGTAGGTAGAGTAGGTAGGTATGTTAGGTAGCTATGGTTGACGGGAGTGAAGCTGCGGGCACAAAAATTGTACATGACATGACGCTCCCGTCAACCCTACCTAGATAGGGTAGACCCCACCTACCCTATCTACTTACCCAACCAGGGCACTCTAAACCTATTATATTGATCTTTTTATTGTATTTTTAGTCAAATAAGTGCTATTTATAATCTGAGCTACTGATTGACGGCTAACTATAATATAATATCAAAACAAAACAGATTTTCAAAAAGGCACCAAAACACCATTTTCGCGCTGGATATGAACTTAGCTGCCATAGAATGAAATTAAGTACAGTTCAAGAGCTTTCATATGACATATAATTCATCACTGTTGGACAATCTTGAAAAGTGGGCCCAAAATGACGCATGGTCCTTTGCTAAAAATTTCATCAAATAGTATATTGGCCACTAATATTACCAGAAGCTATTGAGGAGGGACAAAATAAAAGACTTTATTTTTGAAAAATCAATTTGTTTATTGAATCACCATCATTTTACTTATAGTAAATAATAGAAACTTAAAAAAATGTAGGTATAATGTAGGTAAATAATATTTTAATAATTCAATTTAATAAATATACACAAACCATTTTTTTTATTTATTGGTTTTAATATAGAATAGGTGCAAGTTGGATTAGTATTTATGCGACAGAGTCGACGGAGCCCCGCGCAGCGGGGCTCCTATTTCTGTATGCAGGGTTTAAAGTAACCTAACACGAAGGAGATGACGGGAGCTGAGTTCGCTCGCTTTGCTCGCTCACTTCAGCTCCCGTCATCTCCTTCGAACCTAACCTGTCCGTGTCGGGGTGCCCTAAGCTCCCGAGCTCGCTACGCTCGCTCTTGGACTTATTCATTGACCGTCATTTATTATTTTAATGTTTACATTGGTTTTAATATAGAATAGGTGCAAGTTGAATTAGTATTTGTGCGACAGAGTCGACGGAGCCTGTGATCAACTCAATTCCTCGTCACATGAATCGAATGGCGCTCTCTGATTGGTGCAAATAGCCGGTTGCTGTCGTCTCGCGTACTCGCGCCAAATCATGCAGTGGCTATTTTCACGATAAAAGAATATGATGATACAATGATATATGAATATGGATATGATTTTACATGCTAAGTTATAATAAATGATGCTTTCTGTAGAAGCTTGAATTATATTTTTTTGAGGATATTGCGTTGAAGCTGTAAAACGTAAAATGGTGACAAGATATAAAATCCGTGGCCGAGTTAGTAAATTACGTGGCAATGTATAAATAAGAAGGACAAGTCACAATAATTGATGATCTTTACTTGACGCTTTCTGTAGAATATTTAGTTGGCGTTGCAAAAAAGACGAATAAGTTTATTAGAGGCTATGTCATTTTCCCGTTGCTTAGTTATAAAATTAGAAGTTTAATCACGTGTCCAATAAATAATTTTGTGGCTAGACTTATAATTTCCCATTTGAATTTATTACTTACTCTAACTTATTTTCAGAAATGTGTGCTAGTTATTAGTTATAACTTTTCACCAAGGATAACAAACACCTAATTAACATTTGTAATCAATCATTCTATCACAGTAATTATATCAAAAGCAGTCAAACTATTTATATTTTCGTTAATTCGCCCGCCATTACACCATTATTCCCGCGCAAACATGGCGTCGGTTTCAATAAAAACATATATTAAAACAAAATGGAACAAATATAATTACTTTTAATTACTCCGACAGTTATTTACGTAATTATTTGAATTTTTTCCTCTAATTATTAATTCATTCCAATTATTTTTTATCGTGTACTACGTAATATCCTCACTAATATCCTGCTTTGATAACGCTCCTAAAGTCAAAACATGGGATTTTATTGTAAAATACTGCGTAATGAATATGGGACTTTAAATGATTAAATACGCAGTTTCCTGTTTTGTAATGTAACTGCCGAAATTAGTTGGTATATTGATAATTGAATAAAAATTTCATTAGTTTTTTTGTTAATAAAAGTTGAGAAGAATGGCGCACTATTTCCTTAAATTGTTTTTTACGTAACTACCTACCTACATCTAATACAATTCTTGAATATATATAATCTGGATCTCGGAAACGGCTCCAACGATTTTCATGAAATTTTGTATGCAGGGGGTTTCAGGGGCGATAAATCGATCTAGCTACAGGGTACTAGGATCTAGGTTAAATTTTTTGAAAACGTCGTTTTCTCTATTTTCAGTTCTGTCGCCCAGGTACCTATTAATATGTGATGCAATCATAATTTTCACAATACCAGTATCTAGCTACCAGTATACTATCACAATACAATATTGTTAGAAACAGCTTTTTGTAATAGGTACCAAGTTTAAACAAGTTAGCAATAACTTGTGTAATCTTGGCATTACAAAGAGTTTATATCAGGGGGTGAACTATAAGTATATTTATAAGTATATTTTTATAGTGTTTTTTGTATTTTTTTTTTGTATATGACTTGTATACATCTGTACCTTTTTCACAGTCTATGATATTTTTGACACGTCATGGTACGGGGGCAGCTCTTCAAAAATTGTAATGGTTTCGAGACTGGCCGGTTTGAATTTTAGAATACCATTGGAGACGCTCAAAATACTTTTTGGCGGGAACGTGGTATGTTGCACAAACCATAAAATAACATCACGCCTATATTCCCCAACGGGTAAGACAGAGAGAGTTGCACTTATAGTACACCAACATTTCACCAGCTTTGTTTGAGTTCCACCTTAACCTTATTGCCTTCAAACTGGCACTAGTCTTTAACCCGGACTGCTACTGAATAATTTCAGATGGAAAAACAGGTAAATTCAAAAAACCCGTCTGCTTAAAAATCATGCTGTGCAGTCGGAGGATACATATTCGCGAGCTGGCTGACCAAAACCAGATGTATCCTCCGACTGCACAGCACGCTTTTTTTCTTGTTTACGTATTAGAATTAGCTGCCTTTAAATATATAAGTGTTATATATTTTTGAAATCACCTCTTAAAACCCTTTATTTTGATACCACACGAAGGGCTTGGAAGAAAAATAAATTTGGGCCCTACAATATGGCGCCCAAAATCCACCATTTTTCTATTTTCCTATTTTAATGTAGCTAGTGACACTCGGAGGGTTAAGACAAATCGATTGCAGTAAGAATCAACAAAATCGACTAACGCGTTTGGTCTCTGGAACGCCACATAGGAACAAACATAGACTGATAAACTCATTACCCTCCTTTGGCAGTCGGGTAAAAACCCAATAACAGATTTTCCGACCCAAAAATTGAGCCCAGACCCTCATGACTGATGATGAGCAGCACTGCTATCACTAGACCAACGAACCAGATTTAAATAATTAATTAATTTTATAAATCGCCTAAAGTTGGCTACTATTGTTAACATCACATACTACCAACATAATAATACAAACGAAATCGTCCCCAACGCACAGATAATAAATATTAAGTAACACAGCTAATTCAAAATCGGAACATATCTCCCATAGCGTTGGCGAACGATTGTTTAATGTAGCAGAAGTGAGCAAATTCGTTTTTAAACGGCTATCAGTCGGTCATTATACGACTGTGAATGACGCGAATGTACGTCATTGTTGGTTTCACCTAGGGTGACAATGATTTCTGGGATAACATCTAAGTTTGACGTTATCTATATAAACCTTAAAATAAAAGTTGTAGTTATTGAATCTGTCTGTGGGGCTGCTTTTTACCCGACTGCCGAAGGAGGGTAATGTGTTTATCATTCTATGTATGTATGTATGTATGCATGTATGTTTGTTCCTATGTGGCGTTCTAGAGACCAAACGCGTAGGCCGATTTTGATGATTCTTACGTCAATCGATTCGTCTTAATCCTGCGAGTGTCACTGGCTACATTAAAATTGGAAAAAACAAAAATGGCGGATTTTGGGCGCCATTTTGTGGGAAAAAAAATTATTTTTTTCTCCCGAACCCATCGTGTGGGGTATCAAAATAAAGTTTTAAAAGGCGATTTCAAAAATATATAACACTTATATGTTTAAATGTACCTTATTCTAAAAAAAAATAACTAAAAAGTTGTAAATAAAAAAAGTTATATAGCTTGCGAATAAGTTCCTCCGACTGCACAGCATGATTTTCTTCTTGTTTACGTCTTTTTAGTTTTTAAGCAGTCGGGTTTTTTGATTTTTTTTATTCTAAACGAATTTCGGATTTTGATGCAGTTATGGTGAAGGTGTATTTTATAAGCATTATTCCTATAATTCCTATAAATGCATACTATGTCTCGTCAAGCGCGTGAAGCAGTGGCTGCTAACAATGTATAAATGCAGAATAAAACAGAGGTTTTTTTTGTAGACTCATAGATACGACGAAACAGAAGAGCGCAATCGAAAAAGTTACCCACATTTTACCTATCTGTTTTAAAATAAAATAACATAAATATTTTCGATACCAGTTAATTGAGCATCCAGAATAAGGTAAAAGGAAAAAAAACTAAAAACCCAATATTCGTTTCGGTAGTCCAATGCATTGCATTAACGAGAGTGCACAATAAGGTAAGATTTTGTTTAATTAACCAAAAATGCATTTAGGTAGTTCATTTAATACATTAATGACCCATTTACCTTACTGAGAACATACACAAATGATGTTGTTTACCTGTAGATACAATAATTTTGCAATATCTAAGTAGGTACGTTATACGACACCAATTAAGCAATTTTAAAATAAGCTATCGCATTATTATGAATGCAACAACTCTAAATACGTACATAATTGAGGCAAACGGTATGCATACCCAAAATTATAAAGATACTAGCTGATTTTAAAATGACAATCACGTCTAAACGGCTAGACGTATTTTCTTGAAAAAATATATATATTACGTTAGACCATTTTCATAATAATTTGGTTTAATAAAATTTTGAGTTTTATTCGTATAACATATAGCTGTTCCCCGCGGCTTCGCTCCCGTGGGCCACCCCACAGGACCCGTTTCCGGGATAAAAAAATAGCCTATGTTACTCAGGAATAACGTAGCTTTCTATTGGTGAAAGATTTTTTTAAATCGGTTCAGTAGTTTCGGAGCCTATTCGGTACAAACAAACAAACAAACAAAAAAATCTTTCCTCTTTATAATATTATTATAGTATAGATATACCTAATTTCAAGAGAAATACATGTTTCATGGTAAAACCCGAGATTGGAGCACTGCCTAAAATGACTTATCCATATAAGAGTTTAAAGATCTACTTTTTTTATTTTTCCTTAGTTTAACTTAGTTTTTATAGAGTTACAATAAAGAGTATTCGAGTTTAGTTACAATTAGAGTTATATTTATATATGTGATTAAGATGAAATAAAGATATAAATAAATAGATCTTGGTAAATACCACCCATTGTACTCTTATTTTATTTTTATAAATGTTTGTCTTATGTTTTTATGTGGTGTACATAAAATAAAAAGTAAAAACACCTCATCTTTAGATGTCCTGACAGCCATTCATGTTAATTAGCTTAATTTATTAAAAATTAAATCTTCACTTTTGTAAATCTAATGTGGTCGACGGTGAAGCACGCTTGCCCAGAAAAACCCCATTCACTCTTGACTTAAAGACTCCTAGCTCATACCCACTTCAATTATTGTCACCCCAACCAGTAGTATATTAAGTACTCTTAATAATGGGACAGTTTCACAATAGGTGTACGTTTGTCATCTCACACAATAGGTCTCACAGACTCCCAAACGATTGTTGTTTGGACATCTGGGGTCTCATATCGATCCATAAAACGTGGACACCCTAGCTATTCTATTTTTAGCTACGTCATTTCGCGACTTAAGAATGTGGTCTTCAGCGAATTTATCATTCATTCGTTCATTGAATGGGTGAATGGGAAAGGTATTTAAAACAAATTAGAAACGATTTTTCATTTGTTGTTGTGTAAGTGTGAGGATCCTGCTTGATGACTCGATTTTTACAAGCTTTTTATTCACTTGCAATGTATGTATGTTTGTATATTATATGTATTTAAGTGTATTCGGGTCAAATCTTGCAACTTAATTTTAAAGCAGTTATCCTCAACCGATTAAGATGAAAAAATTTTGCATACACGTTTGGTTTGGATGAGACAATGCACGGTAAGCTAAAAAGCTTGTTTAAAAAAGTTTTTTTTGATTGGGAAAACTTATTTAGTAATTATAAATTCTCGTTACCTCGCAATCGTATCTTTTTGTGTGGTTCGCCATTATCGTACTGCTAAAGGACAAAGTAAAAAACGGATCAGTCTATTAAAAATTACTCCCAAAATAGTTATCTCCAACTAATAAAATATCTAACTTCCACTTCAGCGTTTTACAGTGTCATAAATAACGCACAAGAATAACATCGATACACCTACTTATCACCCAATTTCCAAACTTGTACAACATAAACTCGCTTAACGAGAAACGGGCATTAAATTTTGAACAGGCCAGTAATCATACGAACACTTTAAAACACCCCACCTCTAGTAATTATCCACTATAACAAGACCCCCCAAAAGATCATTATTTACCCCCCTTTACATAAATAATTACCCCACAAGAAGGGGCAGGAAGGTCACTCTAAAACGGTCGAAGGGTAAGCTCCCCCGTTGTTGGCTACCCTATTAAGTGATGGGTAATTTAGGAATACATAAAGTACATAATAGGATCCTTAACTTGGGCTTAATGAGGTGAAAACGGGACCGTTTACCCTGTTGGTACCGCGTTAATGTTCGTTCAATCGTTCAATGTGCCAAATATAGAGCATTCGGCAATTCACGTGATATTTCAAATCGATTATTTGAATCGATAATGTTGCTATTGAGAAGTTAACTTTAAGGGTAATCGAGATGCGAGTAGATTAACGAATTGAGAAGGTTAATTAATGTAAACGGCTATACAATGAGCTCGAGAACAAAGTAAAGTTACATTCCATGAATTCTGGCAAGCTGTTCGTAATGTAGCTTTGTTTTTTACGTAATAAACGACCCAGGTGTTAATTTAATTAGGAAAGTAATTAAAATACAGGGTCTCACAGGCTCTACATCAACTACAATGGACGATTTAATTATCAGAGACGTCAAAAATTAAGTGCGGTGTGCAGTTAATTGCATACAATTCGTCTGGAATCACACTACGAGTGGATTTGAATCAAGAATATTGGTATTCAAACCGTGTTTAAGTACCCGTATCACACCAGATAACTGCGATCAAACCGTCACACACAAAAACACCAACCCTTTATTTTTTCCAAACAAATCTTCAACAAAAGCGTTGAACGTCGCTCTGCAGATGTTCACAACATTTTATTACGATTTAATGCCATAAATAATTTGATTAGTCGCGTATTTATCAACTAAGGACAATCTTCATGGAAAAACGTCACCCATTCATGACCTCCCTTGCTCTAAAGACTTTTATATGGGGTCTATGGGACCCCATTGAAATGAACAACCGTTTATAAGCCACTAATGTTATCTAGACATCTTCACGGGAAAGAAGATGTCATATAAAACTTTTGTACACAAACTGTTTGCTCTCAAAAATTTAAAATTCGAAGTAATCTCGCACTTAATGCGCTAAAAATAAGATCGAAATAGGAAAGAGAGGAAATAGTGCAAGATTGTTGGATCAATGGCATTTTTTTCACGTTTTCAAAAGAGAATTCGTTTATCAAAAGGTGTAAAGACATCTTTTGTTGGCAAAAATGTATTTTTTGCGAATCTCTGGAGCACGCGTTGAAAATTGACTCGATCAAATCGTTTTTAAAAACTGTCTGAATTATCTTGTTCTCTTTTGTACAAATATTTATGGAATTGCTGTTTCTAAAAAAATGTGTCTTTGTCGGTGTTTTTATTTTATTATGCCAGCTAGGAATTTTATAACACGTTAATTTTATCCGATACATCGCAATAAAACCTCTTCACTTAAATAAATGTTTTTTTTTTTAAACTTACAACAAATAACACATCGAGCATTTCGCAATCTGATAATTTACGATAATTTGGGTAAATACCAACATTCTTTATTCAAATAATCATCAATGAACATACAAAAATTACTCAATCGACGAAAAGGCAATACGATTCCGAAAGCACTTCACTCGGTAATCATAAGCCCCGGACCACACACGTCGAAAAACGAAACATACAGTAAAAGGTGCTAATGCGAAAACACAACACGTTCCATTTTCGTAAAAATAAACATGGCGCTTAAAACACCATAATCTCTTTACCCGGCGCCCCGACTATTTGAAAATCGAACTAGTTACACTTCCCTATTCAAAAATTGTTACACGTTCTTTGTTCGAACAATATTTGTTGGGCGTATAATGCGACCAAATTTTGAAGACCCTCGTTTATTTTAAAAGGTTGTTTAAAATTAACTAAATGGAAGTGTCTTCTAAAAATGGTTCGGTTAAGTGATGTGGTTAAGTGGAGACTTGATGTTTGGTTGTTTTAGGGCGCTGTTTGTTTTCGGGCTTTAAACACGACTCGTCTTAACAAGGTGGGTTTATTTTTATCTGTTCCACAACAAAGAGACTTTGGTAGCAGGTATTTTTTTTGTCTTTGGGTGCTGTTTCCCTCCTTAATGCTAAAGGTACATACGTATTACCTTATTCTTAGTGTTGCCATAATTCAGGCTTTGGGAAAACACTCTTAGTTTTATTCACATGTTAACATGTCCATTAGAATATTTACTGAAGATAATGGGATCCGCTTTGTAGCGACAAATAAAGTATTTAGTTAAACATAGGTTCACGGTTTCACAATTATTGGACGAGAGACCAACTCAAGACCGCCAGTTACTGTCTGAAAATTACCAGAAATATAAAAACCATGTAAAAGTTAATAAAATTTCAATAGCAAAACGAAAAGAACAATAAATTAAAAGGGAAACGAATATTGCCACCGTGGGGTACGAACATACCCAACGGCATAAAAATGCCACAATAATTCAGTGAGTACGCTGCCCTACGGATTTATTGTTCGCATTTATCATAATAAACTTGGCAATGGCAATAATGGTTATTAAATAAAAATCTTATTGCAATGTTATTGCGTAAGGATTATTTTATGGAATATTGATGGAAATTAACTTATTGTACTCTTATGATCGAAAAGCAGATTTTTCTAAATTTTCCTGAGGTTCTTAGTGAAAGCGTGATGTTAGGTAATTGGAAGAATAAAAGAAGAGCGCTATCGAAATGTCACGTCATCAATCCCTTTGCATTTGTCCTGAATAAGCGGCCATGGCACTCACGAATGGAAGGTATAGCATTTATATGACTGAAAACAATTTCGAAATCGGACTAGTACAGCCAGCCCTTTCAACTATGTTTACCCGACTGCCGAAGGAGGGTAATGTGTTTATCAGTCTATGTATGTATGTATGTATGTTTGTTCCTATGTGGCGTTCTAGAGACCAAACGCGTTGGCCGATTTTGATGATTCTTACCTCAATCAATTCGTCTTAATCCTGCGAGTGTCACTGGCTACATTAAAATTGGAAAAAACAAAAATGGCGGATTTTGGGCGCCATTTTGTGGGGTAAAAATGTTTTTATTTCTTCCAAACCCATTGTGTGGGGTATCAAAATAAAGGATTTTAAGAGGCGATTTCAAAAATATATAACACTTATATGTTTAAATGTACCTAATTCTAAAAAAAAATAACTAGAAAGTTGTAAATCATCATCATCATATCAGCCGAAAGACGTCCACTGCTGGACATAGGCCTCCCCCAAGCGTCGCAAAAAGAAATAAAAAAAGTTAATAAAAAAAACAAAAAACCCGACTGCTTAAAAAGCAAACTAAAAAGACGTAAACAAGAAGAAAATCATGCTGTGCAGTCGGATGGTACATCTGGTTTTTGTTCGCCAGCTCGCGAATATGTATCCTCCGACTGCACAGCATGATTTTCTTCTTGTTTACGTCTTTTTAGTTTGCTTTTTAAGCAGTCGGGTTTTTTCATTTTTTTTTACCATTATTTTAAATACACCAAATATTCCTGATAGATAGACATGATTATGTAGTTGGACTCGAGAGTTTTTTGTCTAGTTGTCTAGTCCCGTTTTAAACAAATCTCATCCTGTTTTCATTTATTAGAATAGAATAGAATAGAATAACATTTATTCGCATAAAACATGGTATAGAAGGTGGTACAAAATTAAATACAGAGCATACATGTTTTGCTTAACATTATAAGCGTGCAAATTTTTCGTACATACAATACAGTCATTTAAATTTTTTGTCAAAGAACTCTTTTACACTATAAAAACTATTAGTGGACAGCCAATTATATAATTTACTTTTAAATAATCTGGTACTTAGAATTTTTAGGTCACTTGGTATCTTATTAAATATTTCTACACACATATACAAACAGCTTTTATTATATTTAGTTAGCCTTGGCATGACATCCAGTACGAGCCTGTGAGGGTCACGCCGGTTTCGAGGATGTACGTCGTCTGCTTTTGTAAATAATGCCTTATGCTTCCACACAAACATACATATCTCATATATATAAAGAGACGGTAGCGGTAACAAACCAAGTTTCTGAAATACCGTAATGTACGAACATGACTTTCGTTTGATGATGATGATGATGATGGGGTCTCCCTTTTCCGCACTTAGACTCCCATTTGGTCCGTTGTGCGTGGGGGTTCTGGCTAACAGAGCCAGCCTAGCTCCGTCCAAAAGCACAGAAGCTTCCTGGGGGCTTCACAGGCTTCGCGGAGCGACCTCATCGTTCCGAGGATTTCTTCACGTTGAGAAGCCTCGCATTCCAGGATGACGTGGGCGGCTGTATGACTTCCGTTTTCTAAACTACAAATAGAAAGGGATTACTTAATCCAATATTCAACAATCTCTTCAGCCATTACAAAATTATCTTCACAGATCAACATCATTAAGACCTTATGCAGTTTTTGTGAGGAACCATTAGTACAAAGACAGACGGATACCGGTGTCATTTCATAGGGTATTCAGCTTTCGCAGTACAGAACTGACTAGCACACAATGGATACGTCAGATCCTTCATAATACCGAGTACTGATAAGATTGGTCTGAATTCTGCATACATTGCTCAGTATGAAAAACCGGCCAAGTGCGAGTTGGACTCGCACACGAAGGGTTCCGTACCATTATCGTAAAAAAACGGCAAAAAAACACGTTTGTTGTATGGAAGCCCCATTTAAATATTTAGTTTATTCTGTTTTTAGTATTTGTTGTTATAGCGGCAACAGAAATACATCATCTGTGAAAATTTCAACTGTCTAGCTATCACGGTTCATGAGATACAGCCTGGTGACAGACAGACAGACAGACAGACGGACTGCGAAGTCTCAGTAATAGGGTCCCGTTTTTACCCTTTGGGTACGGAACCCTAAAAAGTAGCGAAAGAAAAGGCAAAAAGTTTTGTAGATAGAAAATTAAAACTAGCTCTTAATGATTTTCTTAGCTATAATAGTTCCGTAGTACTCGTTGCTGCTTCATTCAATCAATCTGCCTAGCCTTTTCCCAACTATATTGGGGTCGGCTTCCAGTCTAACTGGATTCTGCTGAGTACCAGTGTTTTACATGGAGCGACTGCCTCCACAACCCAGTAACTGGGTAACACGGTATCCCTTGGCTAGACTGGTGTCAGATCTCAAGCTTCTGACTACTCGTAACGACTGTCAAAGATCTTCAAATGACAGCCGGGACCAACATCTTAACGTGCTTTCCGAGGCACGGAGGAAACTCGGTATGTTGAAATGGTCACCCATCCACGGACCGACCTCGTCAAGCGTTGCTTAACCTTGAAGATCGACCCGTGCGACGGTTATTATTTAGCCACGAGCTCCTCCTCTTCCCAGTTGTAGAATTTGAAGTTGAGTACATTACAACTATTTTCTTATATCCCTCAGCAATCATCGCATTTCCGAATACAAACGAGTGCTAATTTCCATGTCCATCAATTATTAGATCTAACGTGCATAATAATTTGAATTCAGAACTAAGTTCTTTATTGTTGTTTTGTTTTGATTTCCGTGTGAACTATATAGAGCTGTAAAACTATTTTCCTTTAGCAGCTTTCCTCCCATATTTAAAATAAATTACATTAAGTTAAAAGAGTATTAACATCTCTATATACTTCCAAGTTGTTGAAAGCGTCCGGTCCGCACCAACTGCAAAGGGCAACTGATAGTAATCCGAAGATAGACGAAACACGAAGAATGTCGATGGACGTTAAGAAAATTGTTGTACTGTATTTTTCAAACTCCACTTAAAGGTCTATCCACACATATCAGGGCCGTGCCAGGGACGTGGACGGATCGTGCCCCGTCAGGTGCTCAAAAAAATATCGGTGTGTACATTTTATATGAACTCGTTCACATACGTCTGTGACAAATCTTCAATGCCTGGGCCCGGCCTTGTCATGTCCCTGGCAAGGCCCTGATATGTGTGGATAGACCTTTAGCCTGCAAACTCGGTAAACTTTGATACTGAAGCCCACTTCGATGCCAAAAATTACAGGTTTTCAGGCCAAAGTAGAGTTTAAAAACGTGTTAAACCCTAGTTTGAAACGTTCTCCATACTCAATTCAACCAACGATCCATAAGAATCTACAAAATAAAACCATTAAGGGCCTACATACGATTTAATGCTGTAAAACGGTAACTTTCTAAAGCATAGGTACTCCTTAGTAACGGCTAGGTTAAATTAAAATAAATAAATAAAAATAAAAAATATTATTGATTCATGTACATTTTGAACACAAGGTTTTTTCGTGTAACTAATAGTTTTGCTTTAAATAAGTAATTAACAACACGATATTTTTTCGCAAATTTTGGAAACTCCTCCAATACGACTTGGATGTTTAAAAATATTTTTACGCAGAAAAATTGATGGCTGGAATTTCTTCATAACTAACATAGCTTATGTAAATCAAATAATATTTTGCAAATAAAACTGTTCAAAAGGAGGTTCAATATTGATATTTTGACATCGAGCGGGCGCACGGCCAGTGCTGCGTTAACATTGGGGCGTATATATTGCCTTAAGTTACTTTTGCGTGTTGAAATATTCTTGAAAGAATGTCTAGTAACAAACTAATACCCAGTAACTATGCTCTTCTTAATTTATCAAAGTTATTTCATAAAGTTACTTTTTACGTCAAGGATGGTCACCCATCCACAGATCGACCTCGGCAAGTGTTGCTTAACCTCGAAGATCGAATCGCGTGGCCTACCCAATCGTTTCTATTCATATTTAAAGCACAGTTATTCCTGCATCGTTAAGTAAAATACCGCAGCTTCCTTGCACTTACAGAAGTGGCAATTGTGGAATATTAATCCAGGGAATGATTTTACGATGACAGCACTCTGTGGGGTATTTGGAATTCACGTGGACAAAATTCTTTAAAAATATTCAGGAATATTTTCGAAAGCCATGTATTGACACTGTACAATCGTATACTTATGTACGTGCATCTCTGCATTTCGTTACAAATTCGGTAGAAGAAACTAACCTAGCCAAAAGTTTCTGTTTTCAGATTTTGTTATTACCTTCTGATTGAAATGTATCACCGAAGAAGTGCTCAAATTAAATATCTCAAATTGAAAAGATTTATAGATAAGTAGGCTTTTTTTTCTCTCGTACCTTTAGCCACTATAGATAGCCAAGTGCGAGTCGGACTCGCGCACGAAGGGTTCCGTACCATTATCGCAAAAAACGGCAAAAATCTCACGTTTGTTGTATAGCCCCACTTATATATTTATTTTATTCTGTTTTTAGTATTTTTTTTATAGCGGCAACTTTTCAACTGTCTTGCTATCACGGTTCATGAGATACAGCTTGGTGACAGACAGACAGACGGACCGCGGAGTCTTAGTACTAGGGTCCCGTTTTTACCCTTTGGGTACGGAACCCTAAAAATATGGTTGGTTTTTTTTTAATTTTTATTATAATTCTGACTAGTCTTTATAGAATGTCACTTTGTCTAGCTAGAGCTCCGGGTGATTATCGATATTCTTAGTTAACATTTTTCGTGTTAAAATAAAAATCTGTGGGTCTACCTAATGTATCTGTGACTAAAGTCCTAAGCCATAATTTTTCAACAAAAAAATTGCGACAAAATTATGTCCACGTTCTATTAGAAGTGGCCCACAGTGAGTGCGACGCGACGCACGTTTTATTACATTACCGCTGTTTCACGGGACTGAAGCTATAGGCTGCTGTGTTGAGCACCAGGAAATTACTACTGATTTTATTAGATACATAGCTTCTGCCCGCAAATTCGCTCGCATGAAAAGTATTTTAATATCCCAAGGAAACATTACACTGGGATAAAGGGTATTTTTATTTTATTTTATTTTATTTGGAACAACAACCAATTACATAATAAAGCATAAAGACATAAAACTTAAAATTAACAATTATGTAATCAACAGCGTTATTCACAGCATACAAGCAAAATATTAATAACACGCTTCAAAGAAGAATTTAAAGCAATAAATATATTAATACAAAAAAAGACAGTGATTTTAAACTTTTAAATAACTAGTATGTGCATAGAATCTAATAACATGTAAATGTGCATTGAATAAAAAACATATTGACCTATAATAACCTAAGATGAAAAGGATAATACTAGCTTTTCAACATACGATTTCTGTCTAGTTCCTTGGTATCAGAAGTAGATACTAACAAAAAGTGTAAAATCATAAGGATTTCATCTAAAATCTAATAGTCATTATGTCCACGGTCTATTAGAAGTTGCCCACAGTGAGTGCGACGCGACGCACGTTTTATTACTTTACCGCTGTTCCACGGGACTGAAGCTACAGGCTGCTGTGTTGAGCACCAGGAAATTACTACTGATTTGAGATACTACTGATGGTAAGCGATGATGTGGTTGATGATGGAGCACACTTGCCTAGAAGTAACATATTCACTTTTGACTTAAATACCCCTAACTATTCCTAACTATTCGAGATATCTTATACTCGTGCCATAAATATCATTAAGAAGTTCCAGTGACCCCCTGTGGTCTTCCTCATCAGTTCCACTTTACCAAATGATACTTTCTGATTGCAAATGCTTGCATTGTTGATAAAAATACTAAAATCGCTATACATTTGGCTATAATATTTGAAGAGTTCCCTCGATTTCTCCAGGATCCCATCATCAGATCCTGACTTGATGACCATTCCACCCACCTGGAAAATATACCCTTAAAAACAAAAGAAGAATTTTCCAAATCGGTCCAGGCGTCTTTGAGTAGTTAATCGGGGAACATACATAAAAAATAATTGAGAACCTCCTCCTTTTTTTGAAGTCGGTTAAAAAATAAATAAATCGAATGAGTATTTTCAGAGATTACCCCCTTCATGTAATGTTTACACTCAAACGAGAGAATAATAACTACTATCTGAAGTTCTGTACTGCAGTCTAATTGTGGAATTACAGAGACGGAATCCACGTCGCGTCATTCATCTCGCATGTCGCCTTGTCGAATTCACTTACGCAATTAGGCTGCTGTTTTGGGAGTGAGAAAGCATTTTTTATTATAAAATCGTTTTCTTCTGTGAATAATAAACATTGACCACCTTTCTTATGCGAAATTGCAGTGTGACACATGTCATGATCTAACCACAAAACAACCTTATCTTTCTGCGTTGCCTAAATAGGACGTATTCCACATTGGGCACCCGTTTTAACGGCACCTGAGTTAAGGGCACCTGAGGTATTCCACATACGGCACTAACTTCAGTTAGTCTTAACCGGTAATGATTCCAACCCCGCAAATACAAAGATTTCTTCGTGATTCTGGCCAACACTAGTACCTTACTGATCCGTAGGTGCCAATGTGGATTAAAATTTTAAATAATAAATTATTCCCACTTTTGGCAACTGCGAAAAATATCGGTTGGTGCCGTATGTGGAACACCTCAGGTGCCGTTAAAACGGGTGCCCAATGTGGAATATGTCCCAAATAGAATAGCTCCGAATATTTTGGCTTACAATTTAATAATCAATTTGATAACGAAGAATTGATTAAAACTTTGTTCTCCTCATTACTGCGCAAAACATAATTATTTTTGCAAAATATGTACACTGACTATCCTAGTGGAAGTTCCGCTTTATAAAACGATAAGTAAATAAATATACCTATTACATTTTACGTAATTCCCCAAAAATACTAGCAATGTTTCCTCTTGATTACGCTAATAACTTATTTTTCTCATAATGTTACCTTAAAGGTTTTTTTTATTTGTCACCTTGGCCATCATAGGTAAAAAAATAGTGGAAAATACTCGTCATTAAAATCGTTTGATAATTTTAACGATATATAATTTACAAAATAGTAGGGATTCTCAATAAGTAACAAGTTGAATAAATACTAAGGATGTTGGTGAACGAATAAACTAGAGGTAGCAGGTATTGAATTTTATCTACACTCACAACGTAATGTTCCAAATATGAATTCAAAAATTAAAAAAAAAACTATTTCGGTGCAACATATTCCTTCGATTTTCAAACAACTGCATCATAAAATAACTTTTAAATTTTTTCAATACAGTTGTTAAACATGGCGTACTTTCAGAGGCTATAATTATGATTCGAAAATTAAATCTTATGCATAGGCATCTTTCTGTTACGCGGTCGTGACTTTTGTTTAGGAGCTCGATCATTAGTTTTGCAGTTTAGTTTTAAATTTATAAGTCAATTCAAAAAGTTTAGTAGCAAAGAGTTTTCATACATAGAATAAAATGGGATAGATTTTATACGAAGAAAAATGAATGATTCCGTACGTTTTAGCATTTAACTCTCAAAAGTCTTTTAAATGGTTGTTTAATATATTTAATTACCAGTTTTAATTTAATTATTTTCACATCAACATTTGTCTAAAATCGAATAGGCTGTATAGACTGTTTTCGTTGTAAAAAATGTCCAGTTGCAAAAACGCGCCTTTAGTTCTAAGTCAATTTAAAAAAGTTTAGTAGCAAGGAGTTTTCATACATAGAATAAAATGGAATAGATTTTATACGAGGAAAAATGAATGATTCCGTACGTTTTAGCATTTAATTCTCAAAAGTCTTTTAAATGGTTGTTTAATATATTTAATTACCAGTTTCAATTTAATTATTTTCACATCAACATTTGTCAACAATCGAATAGGCTGTGTAGGCTGTTTTCGTTGTAAAAAAAATATGTCCAGTTGCAAAAACGCGCGAAAGTTTTTTGTGAATTAACAAATCTAATTCTTTGATTTGTTTTTACTATTTTCCACAACTGTATTGAAAAATATCGTGTGATACACGGGCGTGTAGGTTATTGCAAACTCGTATCATTACACACACAATGTACTATTATAGCACACTTTTACTTTTTAATTTTGTAGGAAAGTAGTGTCAATGTCTATGGATGCGCGCTTTGTGCAGTCATGCGCAATGAGAATCTAAATTGCCCGCCATACCACATATTTTTTCCGATTCCATTTTTGGTTTATTTCAACTGTATGAGTGAAGATAATGTAGTGTATGCAACGGCATATAATTAGGTATTAAAACACTCGCGTGTTATTATTATCACATTTGGCTTTGCCGAATTTTGATAATCCCACGCTTGTGTTTTAATAACCCCTATTATATGACCATTGCATAAACTACTATTATTTAATAGAATCAAATGAGAACAGTACAGGTTTTAAAGTAAGAAAAAATATATATGACAAGAAGAGACTAAAGAGTACAGAACCATATTTTTTGTAAAAAATTACCCACCTAATAGTATGAATATACAACAGATGTGTAGGTACCGGTAAATAACATAGGTAACACTCCAAGCATGCGTGTGCGTGTTCAGGATAAATTGCTAGGAATACAACGAAAGAAGATTTTTTTTTTTTTCTTTTTTCGTCTCTCAGTTCGGTCAAAGTGACCGGTAACTACCTAACCGGGCTTTCCTACCAGCTAGGCAAACATTTTCTAAACCTAAGCGACAACGCTGAGGGCTACCCCAGTCGGGGTCGAACCTCGGCTCAGGGCGTCGCTGGGGGGACAACTAAGGCTGGATCTTAATAAAGTGATTTTACCATTAAGATTCGAAACTTTATAGACATTAGATACTTCTGAAAGCAGACCTTAAGCAACTTTTAGACCAAACATGTGGTGTAATTTGAATAATATACAATCTGTGGTCATTTCGAAAATTCTATAACATTCATTGCGCTATTTACTTTGCCAAGCAGACGAATTCTTCAAAAACTATGTGGGATTTGGAATTGCCTTTGGAATCCATCGAGTTGTGTTTAAAGGCGGCTTAACAACCTTTCTGTGTTTTAATGTCAATAACATTACAAGAAAAAAATTAAAAATTTTCAAAACCCCCGGCATTTTTTTTTTAATTCATTCTTTTTAAAGTACATAATATATCTAGTAGTAGACACGCTTCGATCAACAATCTATCGAACACGTAATTATGACACGATATCTTGCGAAAATACTCCGTTTTAAACAGAAAACAGCCCATAACTTTTTAACGGCTAAACCGATTTTCACCAAACATAGCTAAGAACACTCTCGACAAAGTCAACTTTCAAACAAAAAATAATCTAAATCAAAATCGGTTCATCCATTTAGGCGCTATGATGCCATAGACAGACACACAGATACACAGACACCCATATACACAGATACACAGACGTCAAATCTATAATACCCCTCTTTTTCCGTCGACGGTTAAAAACCGCATTGTAAGATACTTACAGTTTTCCATAAAGAAGTGGTTAATTTACTATTTATTGAAAATTCCTATGGGAATCAAAAAACCAAAAAACCGGACTGCTTGAAAATCAGTCAGATTTTTTTAATTAAGTTATTTTATTCATAACTTTTTAGTTAACATTTGTTTTTCTATTTAGGTAGATTTCAACATACAAGTGTTATATATTTTAGAATTCACCTCTTAAAACCCTTTATTTTGATACCACACGCGATGGGTAAGGATGGGTAGGATGAAAAAAAAATGCGCTCTCACAATATAGCACCCAAAAGCCGCCATTTTAAGACGAATCGATTGACGTAAGAATCATCAAAATCGGCCAACGCGGTTGGTCACTAGAACGCCACATAGGAACAAACATATAGATACATATATACATGACCTGATAAACACATTACCTTCCTTCGACAGTAGGATAAAAAAACGTGTCACAGTGCAACCAAAACCAACCATTCACCTTGCGAGTGTGCACACCGGACACATTGCAACATTAAAATCCCGCTAATGACAGAACAAACACAAATAGCAGCTTAATTTAATTTACAAGACCCACGAACACAGCAAACATAAGTTATATTTAGCAATGTACATAAAGAATTGCGAATATCAAACAATATCTTTTGTATAACCTGGTAATTTGTCTTGAGATGATTTTCCTGTTGACATCGGTACAATCATCATCTGGCTTTTTAACCGATTTTTAGGGTTCCGTACCCAAAGGGTAAAAACGAGACCCTATTACTAAGACTCCGCGGTCCGTCTGTCTGTCTGTCACCAGGCTGTATCTCATGAACCGTGATAGCTAGACAGTTGAAATTTTCACAGATTATGTATTTCTGTTGCCGCTAAAAACAGAAAAAAATAAATATTTAAGTGGGGCTCGCATACAACAAGCGTGTTTTTTTTTAGTTTTTTGCGATAATTGTACGAAACCCTTCGTGCGCGAGTCCGACTCGCACTTGGCCGGATTTTTCTTTTTCTTGGATTGACCGATATTTCGGTAGTGCTTGCCAATCCTGTTTATTTTGGACAATTTGACAATCAATAATTAACACTTTGTCGAGAAGAACAATTCACTTTCTTAAAAGTCGTTCACATTCAAGTTGTTATATCATCTCGGCAACAATAAATGTCACAAACTTGAAGTGTTTTCAATACTTATTTAGTTTGCAACAACTGACATATGAATGCAACTCATCATCTGCCTGCCCTTATCCCATGTTACTTGGGGTCGGCGCAACACGTTTTCTTCCTCCATACCGTTCTGTCCCCTGTCACGCTATCATTGACTCACTTTTCTTTCATATCACTCCTCAGACAGTCCATCCATCTTTTCTTTGGCCTTCCTCTCCCTCTCCATCCATCCACATTTATATTCATAACTCTTTTAGTAACATGCGTTTCATCCCTCCTCATCACATGACCATACCAGGACAAAACCGTTTCCCTTCAACTACGAATGAGCCTCTTTTTTTTTTTTTTGGGCCATTCCGCCGCACTATTCCCAAACCACTGCAACTCCTGAAAGCCAGAATCAACAGTGGCGACCAACAGAAAAGCGCCGAGGCAATGAACCTCGACGAAGTCCCGGAGAATGAATTTAACTGTCTTGGATCCCGCAACGAAATTAATCAGAAAAGAATAACGGAGGAGTAGGAAAAAACATAAATTTCCACTTCCCTCCATATCAAGCAGGAGACAGAACAAACAAGGCCACTAGAATGCGACTTGAAAATACAGGAACTGCCCTTTAGGTCCTCTTCTCAACAAATTCTTCAATAAAACCTCTTCCTGAAAAACAGCCTCCTGTATCAACCCAGAAAAAAAGTAGCAAACTGAAAACTCATTTCGCGGAGTAATGGCCGGCCCCTACTTACTATCGTTGTCATCGCCAACTTTTTAATAAAAAAAAAAACGCGAGAATCCCTCATCTCTAAATTGTCCGCTCCTCTCGGGAATATGAAAGTCATTATTTAAAAAGATTGCCTCTTTTTCTCGTATTATTTTCTACGTAAATTTAACTTAAGCTCGCTCTTGAGTACGGGAAACCGAGTGAATATCAAAATTTTATTACGTACCCCGTAGGTTTGCGTTTTCGACTTATTTATGATAATAGAAGCGTTAATTAAGAAAGGATAATATTTTTGTGTTCACCAAAAATCTAAAGGTACATCTATGTATGCATTTCTAAAATATTGATCTTAAACCCGTTTAATTGTTTAACTATAATTAAACTACTCGGCCAACAAAATATGTTACATCAAACAAATTCCAAATTAACACCAAGATATAACACTTTTTATTGTAGTGCGCTGCAAATATTCTATTGTAACAATAACTATTTTATTCTTCCCCGAAAAATACTGATCGTGCACCAAATATTCCTGAATGTTACACAAAATATTTAGTATGCATCCTAGTACCGTATACCCATTTAAAACGGTTTTGTACAACTTTTATGTTACTGAAATAATTATAATTGAAGAACAAATAATGCATTTCGTAAAACATTACTTCTAAGACTTATATTTATTTTACTGAAAATGGTTTTGGCGCGCTTGCGACGCGCATATGCCTGCCTATTGCTCTCTGTTGTGCGACGGAGACGGCGCGCGGCGGCGTGGCGATAAAAGATAGCCACACCCTTAGAGAACGAATTCCACTGTCCCGGTTTCGTGCTGTTACTCTTGACATGGTCAAGCACTGGTCCGAAAATTATAAAGTGGACTCGTTTTCAAGCACACCTTTGATAGAACTATCTGATTGGACATCAGCATACCAATGGGCGAAATTGAACAAAAAAGTGAAAACCATATCAACAACAGCGATACAAAAATCTTATCTAGTCGAAGGTTCAGCAACCAATAATGTTCCAAACGGGCAAAGTTGGGAGACATTCGATGAATTCCAGAAATTTGCCTTTACTCACTGGACAGTTGTCTTGCCTTCCCAAAATAGTGACTGGGTAAAGGGTCAATGTAACTGCCCCGAGTTTAAACAAAAATATAAATGTAAACATGTTACTGGACTTGCGATCAGGCTGAAATACATAACACCTCCAGTAGAAGCCAAAAACATAGCCATCGGGCAAAAACGAAAACGTGGGCGTCCTACAAAGGCAAAGTGCGCTTTATCGGTGCAATAATTTAAAGAAGTACTGCAGAGATTGAGTGGACTGATAATGTGAACATTGTAGGAGTAAAGACTTTGTTTAACATTTTGAATTATTATGGTTCGTACTGATTAGTATTAAAAAAAACATTTTTAGTAAGCATTACATTTTATAATGTGTTCATTTTTTATTAATAAAGCTACATTGGACATTAATTGGTGTTTGATTCAAATACATTTTGCAGTGCATTATCTGAAGTAAAAATAAAAAAATAAATGCTTGTTTTTAAAATTAGGTGTATTACTATTTTTACAAATTTGCAACAGTTGTTAAATAGATGCTCGTTATGACATATTTTAATGAACATATTTTGGTGCACATTCAGTATATTTGGTGGAACACAGGCAAAATTAGGTAAATGAAATGGGAATAAATTGAAGTACTTTTAAATACCATCCATTAAGAAAGACTTAAATTATAGAGGGATGGTATTTTTTTGGTTTGTTGGTGGGGGATATTTTATTCGCAATTTAGGAAACTTTTTATGATGTCCTCATTTAGTCTATCGGAGGTTACTTTACTAGCCTTGCAAGAAAAAAATAAGCTCACACTAAACTAGTGCCTATGTTACTGTATAAACGTCTATATTTATGTTTCATCATCATAGTCATATCAATCCCACCGCACTATTCCCAAACCACTGCAACTCCTGAAAGCCAGAATTAACAGTGGCGACCACCAGAAAAGTGCCGAGGCAATAAAGCTCGACGAAGTCTCGGAGAATGAATCATAGTCATATCAGTCGAAAGACGTCCACTGCTGGACACAGGCTTCCCCCAAGCGTCGCCACACAGACCGGTCCCGTGCGTCCCTCATCCAGCGGATACCCGCAACCTTCACCAGCAGCCTAATTGCGTAAGTGAATTCTGCAAAGCAAACAAATCGGAACCTTCCCAAAAACGACTTTACGTATTGCATATAACACTCTGAAAAGGAATGGTTATGCTCCTTTCCATTACCTACCAATATTTTGACGTAGAATTGATTGTAAAGAATGAACGAAAGCGGCAGAATCGAGATAAAACTTCACTATTGGTATTGTGTAATGAAATTATGTCCTAATGATTTAGAAATAAATCATTCGAGTTTGATGAAACTGCGTTACAGTAGATGAACTTCAACTCAAAGGAGGATGTTTGCACTCTTTCCAAATTAGTTTCACAATACCGAAAAAGTTGAAAGAAATGATTCTGATTCTTTGAAGGAATTGACTTGTTTGCTTTGCAGAATTCACTTACGCAATTAGGCTGCAGGTCATCGGTCCACGGATTTATTTTAGATGTTAAGTTTAACGCCTGGATGTAGGATACTCTGCTTATTCTCCCTGTATTACATTCCCGTGCACCATAATAAACCTCTGCTTAACCGTTACGAACATACAAGCGTGATGTCATGTTATGATTTACCATCCCGAGACTTTCACACAGGCGAAGCCGCTGACAAAAGTTAGTAACATAACACTCAACTTCGACCTCTCCTGATCAATTCAAAGGACAACACCAACTTATAATTGAATTTGACTGCTATAAAGAATCTCGGCTATAGCCCCAAATTGCCTGATAAACGGAGATAGGGAGCGCCCTAGCCCATTGACTCCTAATGGCGGCCAACTGAGGGGTTCGACAATACTGCTGTGTCTGTTTATACAAGGATATTTGACAAAAGCTTGTTTGCTTATTGGAAGAATATGTGACTACAGTTTTATCAAATCCCAATTTGCATTGTCATCCAAAACAAACGTGAAAGCAAAATTTCAGCTCAATTGGTGGGAACAACTGTTTTAAAATTTCAACTCAATTGGATGGGGACAACTGTTTTAAAATTTCAGCTCAAATAGATGGGGACAACTGTTTTAAAATTTCAGCTCAATGGGATGGGGACAATTGTTTTAAAATTTCAGCTCAATGGGATGGGGTCAATTGTTTTAAAAGTTCAACTCAATTGGATGGGGACAAATGTTTTAAAATTTCAGCTTAATTGGATAGGGACACTTGTTTTAAAATTCAGTTGCAAGATTTGACCCAAACGACAAGGCAAGTTAAAAAACCAAAAAAAATTACATGCCTGTAGCGGTACCGACGCCGCCACTTACAAAAACTAATGACATGACGTCACACAAATCCTACATCGCGCAAGCAAAGTTTTCGGCGCGATTTGAACGTATACAACAGTCCGACGAAAACCGTTGGGCAGTTGCCCGGACCAGACACAACAACCGTCTGGTCGGAGGATCCTCCCTTTTCTATGGAGGTTTGCGGGACTTTACACCCTGTTCTGCATACCCCCAAATGCCTATAAGTTATGCGTATTCATCAAGTCGGCTTACAGTCTCATACAATCCGATGCAACTAAAAAATAGGTAGCTACTATTTTTTAGTACCGACCTGGGCCCGCGTGGCGAATTAAGGCCCATCCCCTCTCACAGAGAGGAGGCCTGTTTCCCAGCAGTGGGAACATTAATAGGCTGGTGATGATAATGATGATTTTTCGGTCCAAAATATCTTGACCTCCAAAATCTTGCTACTTTGATAATTTGCATTTTTCAAAATAAAAATAGTATATATTGTCTTTCATTAAAAATCAAACAGACAGAAAATATCCACGGCATCTTTCCAGCCGAAAGACATTCACTGCCCTAGCAGTCCCCAATCGTCGAATGGTTAAAAGTACTTTAAAGTTTAGTACTTACCGCTAATACACAACAAAAAAAAACCGGCCAAGTGCGAGTCCGTACCATTATCGCAAAACACTGCATAAAAATCACGTTTGTTGTATGGGAGCCCCCCTTAATTTATTTTATTTTAATTTATTAATTATTATTTTTTGAAGTAAATATACAACTAAACATTCTGTGAATATTTTCAAGCGTCTACCTGTTGCTGTTATTAATATCGAGCAAAAAATGGCAAAAATATCACGTTTGTTGTATGGGAGCCCCCCTTAAATATTCATTTTATACTGTTTTTAGTATTTGTTGTTATAGCGGCAACAGGAATACATCATCTGTGAAACTTTCAACTGTCTAACTATCACGGTTCATGAGATACAGCCTGGTGACAGACAGACAGACAGACAGACGGACAGCGAAGTCTCAGTAATAGGGTCCCGTTTTTACCCTTTGGGTACGGAACCCTAAAAAACATAAATTAAAATCATGTCCTGTCAAACTCCCCAAACATTTTTATATACAGTTTACGATTGTATCACTCAATACAGTGTACAAAAGCCGTTAGATCAACATTACTCTCCTAACCAAGATACATCACATCATCAGCCTATTAATGTTCCCACTGCTGGGACATAGGCCTCCTCTCTGTGAGAGGAAAAGGGCCGTTAACCACCACGTCTTCGAATTTTTTTGGTTCTAGGACATGTCGGTTTCCACACGATGTTTTCCTTCACCGTTTTTGAGAGCAGAGGTGATGAAATAATTTACACAAAGTAAAGCGCCTGCCTGGGCTCGAACCCATGACCTACACCTTGTAATGTAAGTCGCGGCCGATACCACTGGGCCACCAATGCTCTAACCAAGATTACAACGTGTAAAACAATATCTATATCTATGTTAATCTAACTACGAAAACCAATCGATCGTACATCTAGGGGCTCATTAAAAAACAAAAACTTCTGTGTTTGTAACCTATTATGCCTATTATTTTGTACCCTATTACCTTTCCAACGTTATCTTTCAAACATCTAATCCGTTACATCTTACGTTGGTACAGTCAAAGCGTCGTCCGTAGAACCCTTTGACATTTACTAAACTGTAATGTACGTTTTGTCTGTGAAGAATAATAGTACATTACTGCAGCGGCCAGCAAAAGTTAAAACTAAGAAGTACCTAGAACTCATTTTGTCAAATATTTAAGTCAAAAACTTTTTAAAATCAATGAGGCACAACGAACAACAATAATTTTGCCCGCGAAAGTGTTAATTTTTTTTTTTCAATAAACAGCTTTCTATTTGCAAGCCAGTACGAAATTTAAATAAAACATTTGGTAAGTTACCTCCTTGGTTGCCACGTTTACTATGTAATTTATTTGGCCGCTAAACACGACAGATATGGATTTTCATACAACTTTTGCTGGCCGCTGCTCGCATGTATTCGACGAGTACAGCTATTTCGATTTTTCTCAAAGAAGGTTGTCAAAATAATGCTCAAATTTCCAAGCATGTTTGAGAAAACAACTTTTCTTTATTTTTCCTTCTGTAACAATACTTTACTTTACTACCAGAAATGTGTAAGGAAGCTAGACGGTGCGCGAGGGAAAAGTCCACTAATGGGATTACTTGATTTTCCTAGCCTGGCTTAGGCCCAGTATTATATTATATTCTTACAAAATATCGGTAAAATATGTTTTCTCATCAATTATTGTTAGCCTCTCAGATGGTCAAATAAGTTGGAGAGTTAATTATTTGACTATTAAACTAAAAACAGATGAATATACGCGTTTAACCGAAATTTGAAACCATTGGGTAGCATATTTAACCATTAGTTGAGTTAACTACAGATAAAAAAACTGAACTTTTGTGTAGTTCTGGCGGAAAAGGACTAGCGGAGCGAGTTATTCAACTTACAAAAACCGGCCAAGCGCGAGTCGGACTCGCACACGAAGGGTTCCGTACCATTATGGCAAACCACTGCAAAAAAAACACGTTTGTTGTATGGGAGCCCCCCTTAATTTATGTTATTTTTAATTTAATAATTATTATTTTTAGAAGAGAATATACAACTAAGCATTCTGTGAATATTTCAAGCGTCTACCAATTGCCGTTATTAATATTGAGCAAGAAACGGCAAAAATATCACGTTTGTTGTACGGGAGCCCGCCTTAAATATTTATTTTATACTGTTTTTAGTATTTTTTGTTATAGCGGCACTAGATATACATCATCTGTGAAAATTACAACTGTCTAGCTATCACGGTTCATGAGATACAGTCTGGTGACAGACGGACAGACAGACAGACGGATCGCGAAGTCTTAGTAATAGGGTCCCGTTTTTACCCTTTGGGTACGGAACCCTAAAAAGCGAGAGATGTGTGCGAGGAATGCGAGTTAGAAATGCGAGAAATCCGTTTCGCATTCTCTTCACACTCAGCTATACACCGTTTGACAGCTTCGTTACGCATCCTTGCAATGAGCAAGCTCTTCGCAAAATTAAAAAAATCAAGTAATTTATTCAAATTAGACTGAGAATCGGTGCTTGTTGAACGTCAAAAACTTACATGACAGTCCTCTAAAACGCCTGCTTGCAATTCTTCCTATTTATTTTTGCGGGCAAAATGTGGAATTATAAACTCATCAGCAACAACAGCACAGCTTAGCGGAATCAATCAAGCATTTTCACAGTGCCGCTACACATCTTCGTATCGCCTAGCTACCTCGCAAATCTCTGTTAGAAAAGCATCCTTAAGGGTGGTTTTCGAAGATCAAGTTTATACGGTTGTAAGTACCTTTAAACGCGCTCCAGACCGACGACCGTTTGATCTCGGTAACAAGTGCGCATCACAATCGTCTTACAGCTCATTATTTCACGTAAACAGCTAAAAATAATCATGATTTGGACATTCATAGCGCTCATCTGAGGATTAAATGCGTCTGTGATGCGAGAGTATGTTGAGGTTACGTTAGGGAATGTAAATCAAAATCAAATAGTTTATTTCAAATAAACCTTAAAGGTACTTTTGAATTGTCAAACAAAAACAAAAGAATATGACTCTAGTTCGAGTAGCGAATTTGCGCAAGCATCCGTAGGCCTCAATAGAGAAGAATTTGCAAGAAACTCCACGGACACACTTTTCCATCAGTTTTAATTACAAGTTTTTGGTTACATCATTCTTGTTGAAAAATACATATATGTGAGAACGATGTAAAAAGACGTGCACGTAAAAGAGTCTTGACTAAAAAACAATTTAAAAAATACAATGTCAGGCTGAGGCAGATAAGTTATGGCCAATCCCAACTGATGGCGCCCGTTCACAAACATGACGCATGGATCGGCACCACTAAGATCAACCATCTTGAAGGGAACCGAATGATCTAACAGCCTCAGAGAGACATTAGAGAGAGCATGACACACTGAAATGCATTGGATGATTATTTACAAGAATATGTAGTAAGTAAACAGAATAAATTTCGTGACCCCAAATAAGATGGAATAAAGGCGAAAATGATCAAGTAAAATCAAGGCACTAAATTGCTAAGACTGGTGAAAACTGCACGAATCCGCTGGACGCTACACGCCAGTCGATGTGGTGGCACCTGGGGTGGCCTATGTCAAACGGTGAACATCTTTCGGATGCAATGATGATGAAATTAATAAGCAAATTGACCGTAAATTCATTTCAAAACTATCATTCCTTGTCAAGAGTAGGTAAACATAGTGTATAGAACTACCGCTTAACTAAGACCCTTCTGAAGTTCCTACGCGGTACGGAAAGGGTGTATTTATTTATTTATTAAAACTTCATGCAACATAAAAGTAATAGGTGGACTTAGTGTCGCCGAGGGTGTAGTGACCTGTCAGTCGACAGTTCACTGATGGGTGTCAACATCTCTCTTGCTACCTTAGGAACGGTCTGCCTATAACTGTTGTTGAGTTGCAAATGTGATAATGGCTACGAAAATCACACGGTCTATGCTACGCTACAGCTACGCGCTACGAAAATTCGTAGACGTAAATTTTTGCTTCTACGAAATTACTCTGTGAAATAACACAAAGTCTTTAGTTAGATATTTATACCTTGCATTTTTAGTGCTTAGTAATACTTTTAATAAATGCCAAATTTGTCTATGTCCATCTCAAACATGGCAGAGCGTAATCTAAAAATGTTCTCTCCTTTATACTCTTTCAATTAAAGTGAACGTTAATCTCTCTGTGCTATTAACTTACATTAATTGGGTAGGGGACGTGCGTCATTAATTACACACACAAATCGACCCTATCACCATACAATAGAGTACATTTTCCCCCAAAAAAATTAGGAGACACATCGTCTTTTGTTAATATTTGCGAATTGACAACGTCAATTTGGCGTGAGAAGGTTTTTTCAATCTTATTTCCTGGTGATAGAGTTTAGATTGGTGCTGAGGTGAAAAGGAAATCTTTTCCGACGATGCACAATGAGATTGTAGATATCTCTGTAATACGATTAACTGTTAAGTGACATGGCGCTAATGATTTGATTCGGGCTTTCTTTTTGTAATGGTATTTAAACTGATTTTATAAATATCTCTTTCGTCTGTCGTCTCTTTTCGTGTTTTTTCTTTCTGTTGAGGATTTTATTTGAAAAAATTAAAAACTTAACCTCAAAACTATAATACAGGATGGATTTTATAATGTCGACAAAAATCTCGAATCTTAATGTCGAACGTATCATATTTCGAATACAAACCCTAAAAATGTCATCTACAACCTATCTCGAACACAAAAACGTCATAAACCCCCCCCGAACTCGAGTGAACCTCACAAATTAAACAAGACATGTTACTACCAACTAATTTAGTAGTGTCGAGCGACGGCGCTTGAATCTCCGCTTCGGAACTCCCAACTGTCGCCGAACAAAACATTGAGCTGAACGTCTGCACACCTCCTTCGTCATAAACAAATCAAACATGGCCGGCCCGCCCGAGATATTAATGAGACAATGAGACATTAGCTCGCTACAAAATGCCTCCGCATTCGCGAATAATTAAATCGTAAAGTCCCCTCTACGCCGCCTACAGCACCCGTCTATTTACTCCTTTTTCATTCAACACAATAGCCGCTGCAATCCAACACGCTTGGCTTCGTTACGTCACTTTATTGTTACGACATCCATCGCAAAATCAACCTTAAACACATACAGTAATAACTAAATTTGTTTGAAGTAGCATAATTCTATAAGGCGTATTCCGTAGAGACTATTAATTTGAGCGCGACGGACCCCGCCTACTCAATATCGCGTTTACACACATGTCGGATTGTATCGTCGTCTCGTTCGCTCCGCGCCGCTTATTAAAATTCCTCGGTCGGTAGCTGCATCTCTGTCGGCGGGAGAGGCGGTCCGCAGCCGCGGCGAGCGCCCCAATGCTGGCGCGATTTTCACCGCGCTTCCACGCGAATCATTACACGGAGATATCGCTCGTTTCCGAACACATTCGCAAGTTTCCGCGCCGCGCTCGCGACACCGCGTTCTGAATTCAAATCCACGCTCCATATTCGAATGTAATTTTTTTCTTTCTTTTATTAGTGCTGCCAATTGTGCTAATTCGACTGTTGCCACAATAGTGATGTACTGACTCGACTATTGTATCGGAACGTTTACGTGGATAGTGTAATTAAGACGTGTATATGAACGCAAATTAAAATTCGACAGATGCTTGCAAAATAATAAACCAACCCCAAATCAATTAGCTAACTTTGTAAACTTCAGCCGTTAACAAAGGGACGAATTTACAAATTACAAATTGCTTACATGAGTAATTATTGATTACAATGGGACACATGATGAACTCAATGACACTCTAGTGCGCATTTAAATAAACGGACTCCAAAAACAAACAACAGTGATTGGACGTTAAATTGTCAAAAAAAAAAGAAAATGGCGAGATAAGCCGTCGGGGTTAGCGCGCGAATTTAATTGAAATGTCATCGAGCAGATGAAATGAAGACTTCGCTCGAATGCGAGCGTGCCGAGACCGCCGAAAGCGGCGGGAAAGGCCGGATATCGTTTAGCGTGGACTCTTTACTGGGGGGCAAGCAGAACGCGCCGGTAAAGGACACGGTTGCTGATACTAACAGCAACGATGCTGAGAGCACTGACGCGGCTCCGGAAAGCGACGAGAGTGATGTCGACATTGAAGATGTCGACTCTAATGTCGACGATCGAGAGGACAGAGAGAACGGGCATGATAGCGAGGAGTTGGAGACCAGAGGGGGGGTGGTGGTGCCTCAGCCACTGCTGCCGCGGTTGTACCAGGGTCCGCCGCCACACTCCTGGCCGTTTGGAGCATTCCCCTGGATGGCTCCGAATCCTATGTTTAGAGGAGGATCACCTAACAGTAAGTTTTTATTCCAGCAGCTGTTCCCTCTTGCACTTATCCCATTTTTTTTGGGTTCGGCGCAGCATTTCTGCTTAACCCGATCTAGATTTCATTTAGTCGGGATCTGTTAAGCACCAAAACCTGGTAGGATGGACTGGAGAAGGAACCTGAATATCTTCGATGATATTGAAGATCACGCCTCAAAAGAACTGCTAAATGACTAAATGATATTGGCAATTGTATTCGATCGTCAACTAAAAATCGTTGTTACGATACGGCTATTTTCTAGAATGATATCATTGCCCGCTTTCCTTATAGGAAAATACTTTTATAAGAGCGGTAAATGGTCGCATGATATCAGCTTCATCCATAGTAAAGTATAATTTTCTAAAAAGGCTTGGAAAATCTTAAATATTTCTCTTTGAAGCCGACAGCTAGGTATTTTTTCCACCTCATCATCAACATTTTTAGCGGAAAGACATAAGCAGAACATAGGTTGGACATCCCAAAGCGTCGCCACATCGTCCGGCCCTATATAATGATGACATATGCCAGGATAAGGACTTACTCTTGGCCTTTCAATTCAAAGCAGAATGAGCTTTAAACCAAACACCAAGACACCGGTGTAATTTTTGCTACATTTTGATAGATTAAGGTCAGCTATTACCTACACGGTGGTTTTATTTTCTGCATAGCTATGAACAACTATTTGATTCCACTCCGAAACGAATGATGTTTTTTGTAAGTTTCGTTTAGGGAGAATGCTCCACTTAAGGGCCTTTCACCGCTTTAGTGCCGTAAAACGATTACTTTCTAAAGCGTACTCCTTAGTAACGGCTAGGTAAAAAGGTTTGATAGAAAAAAAAATACGAATGATCATGAAACATGGTTTTTTCGTGTAACTAACAGTTATGCTTTAAAAAAAAATAAACATCACGATATTTTTTCGCTACTCCAAAACGACTTGGTTGTTTAAAAATCATTTTACACAGAATGATGGCTAGAATTTCTTCATAAATGAAAAAAAATATGTAAATCAAAGAATATATTGCGAACAAAACTGTCCGAAAGGAGGTTCAATATTGATATTCTGGCTCCGAACGGGCGCACGGCCAGTACTGCATTAACACAACATTATATACGCCTTAACTTAAATGGCAAAATACTCATTACTTAATAATATATTTTTTTTACCACCTTAACATTTTCTACCATAACAATTACTGGTTTGTAGCATTCTCCCAAAACAAACCTAACAATACCATTCGATTCGGTATGAAATGGAATGTTAATGAACAAAACCCGGAAGTATAATTTTAGTTTCTGAAATTTACATTTTGACTACAGCATACTTAAACACTGTCCAAAATCATCGTGAAATAAAACTTAACATATTATTAAATGCCAATTGGAATCTTCTTAGAAAATATTCAGATATGGAAATTGTGGTCAATCTTACAAACATGGCAACAATTATTGTAATTAAATTAAATAATACAGGTTGAACAACATCAGGAATACCTTGTTTTCCTTAAATTATTCGCTCGTATTCGCTCAAACCACTTGTTTATTTTAAGTAGAAGGCGGGTAATTTAAATTTTGTTATGAAAACAAAAAAATGTAGCTTCTTAAACAAAATTTATACAAGTATTTATGATTTTTTTTTAACAATTTTCATGTAAATACCGAATAAATACTAATTAAAATCATCATTACAACTGTCTAAGCTCCAATTAACTGATTGTGTGATAAACCCGTGAAATCAAAAAAAAAAATACACGATTTCGAATAGCAAAACCTTAAAAATCTTAGTAGTTTATTGCAGACATCACTGGTCTGAAACCTGCTTTATATCTTACTCATGTTAAAATATTAAAATATAGCTTTTCTTAAATGTTTAATATAGGTAACCTTTGCTTTGTTATAAGATCATGTCCAAAGATTTTCAATCAACCTGTATTTTTTGCAAAAATCAATCATTAGGATCAACCCTTTCAAATAAACACGTATTATTGTACAAATATTGTTATTGTGTTGTGTCTATTTATCACTAGGTAAAGATAATAATAAAGAATTAATAAACGAATAATAACTAATAAAATACCAGTCAAGTGCTTACTGGACGTCGGCCCACGCACAAAGAAAGGTTCCGTAATCGAAATAAATATTTACTACGCCTGCACAACATTGATTTTAGAAACAGCAAAAAAAATTGTATTTCTTAGTATTTCGCAAAGTAACGACTAATGTCAATGCATTGTAACTTGAGAAGTATCTTACCAAATATGACTTTGAAACACTACAATTATTTTAATTATCACATCACATCATCAGCCTATTAATGTTCCCACTGCTGGGACACAGACCTACTCTCTGTAAGAGGGAATGGGCCGTAATCAACCACGCCCAGTGCGGGTTGGTGGATGTCACATGTCTTCGAATTTTTGTTTCTAGGACATGCCGGCTTCCTCACGATGTTTTCCTTCACCGTTTTTAAAGCAGTGATGATGAAATAATTTACACAAACTAAAGTGCTCGCCTGGGCTCGAACCCACGACCTACAACTTGTTAGTCGCGGCCGATACCACTAATTATGGGATCAAACAATACCACACGCTTTTATGCATTAATCTAGTTTTAATCCCTCTGTTACATTGTATGAAAAACGCCACTTCTAATTATTTTATTCATGATTTCAATACACCTTCCTTGCAAATTTTACCGATTTAATGCATAAAATCTACTTTTAAATTGACTGTCAAACATTCGGACAGACGGCCTGTACGAAATTATAAGTGTTATTTTTTTCTCATATATCTACGGAACCCTAATAAACATACAGAAACATATATAATTTTATTATTAATGCAGTTTTTATTAACCTATGCAAGGATACGTTACTAAAGCAATTAGCTTGACTTATAATACAATTTATTTATAACTAAACAATTTACATAATGAATGAATGATAATATTGTTATTAGAATGACTGATTGATGGAAGAACTTTGTTCAGAAGTGAATTATGTTTAGTTGAATAAATAACATTGCATAAGTTGCTGATTAATTTTATTACAGTACTGGTACTTGTTATATGCAAAAATACTCGATAACTTTTGCAATAATATTTTAATATGTAAAGAATTTAATATCTTATATATAAAATTCTTGTGTCACAATGTTCGTTCCCGTACTCCTCCGAAACGGCTTGACCGATTCTCATGAAATTTTGTGAGCATATTGAGTAGGTCTGAGAATCGGCTAACATCTATTTTTCATACCCCTAAGTGGGTAGGGTAGGGTAAGTAGGTAGGGTAGGGTAGGTAGGGTAGGTAGGGTAGGTAGGGTAGGTAGGGTAGGTAGGGTAGGTAGGGTAGGGTAGGGTAGGGTAGGTAGGGTAGGGTAGGGTAGGGTAGGTAGGGTAGGTAGGTAGGGTAGGTAGTGTAGGGTTGTTAGGGTAGGGTAGGTAGGGTAGATGAATGTTTGGTGTTTTAAGGCAAAACAAAGTTTGCCGGGTCAGCTAGTATTATATAGTATTTCAAAAGTCAACAAAGAATAGTGTTACCTACACTTTATAATAAATAAATCATAAATCCTTTATTTCACTCATCACAAAATTTCACATCAGTATTATATAAATGTAGTATGTTTTTTCTTACATACTACATTTATATAATACCAACAAAAAAAAAGCATAAAAAATATGATCCTTTGTGAGAGACTGGAGTCCATACTAGGATACCCTGTGTGACGGATCACCAGGCTCTCACCCCGAATCCGCGTCTATGTCAATTATTGCTATACGTAAATCTTAACAAATCACATACTATATTAGGAGATAATAATATTGTTAATTCAACACAACTCCAAAAATATTTTTATAGATTCTTTCTTTCTTTATTTCTTTCTGTCCGAGCATTTTCCGTAATGAAAGTGATATTTTACATTCAAGGATAGTTTAGCTTCCTACCGGTGAAATAATTTTCTTCTTCAGCGGGCAACCACCACAAATATTTGAACAGCGACAAAAAAAATAAGAACGCAAACATTTTAAATCCAAACAGCTGGTTAAAATCTGTTTTTTTTCAATGTATTTTTTTTATCCGTAGTATATAATTGGGATCTGACAGTTTTTGTATGGAAAAAGTTCCAACAGGCAGATCCGACAGTTTCAAGATTGTAACAGGCTTCTTACTACCAGTCTACCTAAATTTGCAAGGAAGGTGTATTTTATATACCGCTTAAACAATTGTGAAATAAGAAAAAAATAATTAGGAGTGGCGTCGTTTTTCATACAATGTAACAGAGGGTTTAAAGTAGATTAATCCCACTAACCTACCTACCCTACCAACCCTACCCTACCTACCAATTTGTTAAACTATTTAATTGAATATGAATTAATACTACAATACGAATGTAACCATGTTTTGTTTCTACCGGCGATCTAATTAAATTTTAGAACACAAAAGCTGCTATTGTAACTTAACTATGATAGTGAGATATATTCTCTCGTAGATTTTTATGTAGGTAATAATGAGTACTTTGATCATGTAGTACATATTTTTATGTATGATCAATAGTTTTCTCAGCGCACGCCAAATAATTTATTTTATAGGCAAAATTTTGCTACTTTGGGTTACCTTATTGCAATTTTCATAAGGATTTCTACTATTTTTTAAAATAAATTATAGCTTATGTTACTCGGGCATAATGTGGCTTTCCATACATGAAATATTTTTTTAAATCGGTCCAGTAGTTTCGGAGCCTATTTAGTACAAACAAACATCCAAAAAAAACTTTCGTCTTCATAATGTTGGTATAGATAATTTAATTCAATTAATAGATTGAATTAGATTTTTTGAAAATATCACTTTATCGTGATTTTCATTCATCATTATTTATTTATTTATACGACCTTGTAAATCAGCTAACAGTTAGTGTAACTTTTAAATTGATTAATTTGAATATTAACTAAAGAGACAAGGTCAACTTTTTTTGTGTACCGATTAAAAAAAAAATATCGGCCAAGTGGGAGTCGGATTAGCGATAGGATTCCGTACAACAATAACTGTAGGAAAATGTTAAAATAAAAATAATAGTTCATATCCACAAAGATTAGGGTATTTATGCAATTTGTTTCATATTTTTTTAATAAATCTGACGAAATGAAAAAAAAAACAGTATTATTTCTCTGTTAACCTAAACACCTGAACAAAATATAATAATGTCCAAATAAATTGAATCGATCTAACATAGATCTTAAATAGATAGAAATTAGAATGTTGAAAAAATTACAAGATTTTTTTCAATCGAACAAACTTTTACAAATCCGCAAACAATTGATGCTTGGACTCTGATTGATTTATTATGTATCATGAATATATATAACCTAGCTAATAACAATCAAACTGTTTACTTCTCGATTTTAAACAATCAGTTCTGAATAAATTAAGTGCAAAGTGTGCTATTGTAAAATCTATTTTTAAGTACTAACTAGTTAAAAATCATTGCCATGGCATTGAATACGACTGTACGTATTTACATAATAAGGTTAGAATTTAATTTAGATTTCAAAATTAGTTTATAAATGTTATCCTGATTTGGACAGCAAATTACAAACAAACTGACAGACGAAGCCTCACTGTAAGGGTTCCTTTTTCATTTTGACATGTATTCAAAACACTTACTCAGTAGTCATTTTAATTTTAGTTATTCAATTCTTTTTGAAACATTAGGTCCATGGGGTCCGAGTGCTCTTCGAGTATTTCGAGATGTAAGCAAACGGCTAGTCGACTCTTCACGTGACCAGAAGGCTGGGCTTTTCCTTGGCCAGAGAATCAGCATTGCCATCCAACGTGGCAATGCTGCCAGCGTTCTGGGCACTTTTCACGTTGACAGCGATGTGGACGAATTTTTTGACGCCCTATGACCCCTGCCCTTTTTTATACGCGTTCGTAGTTTTATTTAATTTTTATTTAACTGTATATATAGATACTTATTGTTATTTAAGTATTTAATAGTATGTAAATTTTAATTGAAATAAAATAAAAATACCCCATTCTTTTTAATTTAACTTGACATGTTTTATTATTTTTAATGTTTAATGTGATTGGACATATTTTTTGTATTTAATGTTTTCTTGACCTGATATTTAATGTGTGTTTTAATTATGTGTTGTTTATATTCTATTTACTGTTTTTAATCTGATTTTTATTGTTTATTTTGTTCTCTTTTTAATTCGATATTTGATGTTATTTTTTTATAATTTTGATTATTGTGGGGTTGAAGTTTACATCGCATGCATTTTTTTTTATTCCGTGGGAAATGTAGTTGTTCGCGCATCATTATTTAATCATTCTTATTGTAAATTATAATGTGTAATTGTTTTTTTCCCCTCAAATAAATAAATAAATAGACATGGAACCCTAAAAATGTAGAATATATTAGAATGTATGTTTAGTCACAGATAATATAATACTAGCACAGTTTAATGTAGTATAGTCATCGTCATTTCAGTCTGAAGAGGAAGAAATGCTCGGTTTTTGTGGCATACACCACAGGTGCCAAGCCGCAGTAAAAAGTAGTTAAAATAATTAAATAGAGTTGTAGGTCATAAGGTCCATATTTAAATATCAGATTTTTCGCGAACAATAGATAGGAAGTTAAGAAGATACTGCCTAAAACGTAATTGAATTAATAAAGTACTAGCAAACGCTTCATATGTAAAGGGTCTTTCAACAAGGACGGGTCGATGTTAAAATTGAATAAAACAAGATGTGTGTGAGATATTAACGAAATTTATTTTTTATTTAAAAGGCCCATATATGCCATTATGGATGGAATATGACATCGTTCAAATGTCCGCCGCGGCTTTTTATGGTGGCACGAATCCGAGAGGTCCAATTTTTAATGACTCTGCTGCATAGATCCGGCTGAATCCGAGCGATGGCCTGCGTTATGTTGGCTTTCAGGGCAACGGTCGAATGTGGTTTATTGGCATAGACCTGCAGAAAACCCCACAAGAAAAAGTCTAGCGGAACTCTAACTCTACCCTGAAACCGTTCATGCAGAACGTCGATTGTGTCGTTCGCTGTGTGGCAAGTAGCGCCATCTTGCTGGAACCACATGTCGTTCACGTCCATATTGTTCAATTCAAGCCAAAAGAAATTGTTTATTATTGATCTGTAGCGCTCGCTCGATCTATGCAGCAAAGTCATTAAAAATTGGGCCTCTCGGATTCGTGCCACCATACGAAGCCGCGGCGGACATTTGAACGATGTCATATTCCATCCATAATGGCATAAATGGGCCTTTTAAATAAAAAATAAATTTTGTTAATATCTTACACACATCTTGTTTTATTCAATTTTAACATCGACCCGTCCTTGTTGAAAGACCCTTTATATATATAATTTGCATACAAAGCGACATTTTAGTTAAAGTGATTAATTAAACTTTGACACGGTGGACTATTAGGCAATCTGTTCCGTACTTAAATAATGTTTAAGGATATTGTTTCTTTCGTTTAGTAGTATTTAAATCTATGTTTTATTTACTATACTATGCTTAGATAAAGTAACTTTAGATTTCGCCATGGCGTGGCCGCACATGAGACAGCAATAGTTAGTTCTGGTGTTACAACAAGAACAAGAACACTACAACCCACCATCGCACTGACACTTATTGTCTATAAATAACCCAATTTCAAGTCTCAATTAACACATAATACCACGAAAACACAGAAAATTAAACAAAACCGAGTTTGTTTGTCAAAACTGCCATAACATTAGAGTTTGACAAACCAGCCATGGTGACAAAGACAAAAAATAATCTTTTGTCCTTATTTTTACATGGAGCTGCCAACTAGCGATCTCGCTCTATCAATCAAGCTCATTTTATGGCGAAATCTATAGGTACTTTATCTAAGATACTATGTGATAAAATTATCCATGACTAGTTCTAAGCAACGTTCGTTTTAATTTCATATATTTCTGCACAAGTAAACAACAAGTAAATAAATTAAAAGAATCATTTTGTTCCATTTCTCAAAACTTATATTTTGACAAGCGACAAAGTATCTCATTTGCACAAAAAATGCAACAACTCCAGATGCTACCTTACCTTTGACAAGTTTTTCGAAGTTCATAACTTTTATGAAATACACTATTAATTATATATTTTTTACAATCGAACACGTCATAAGACATCGTTAGTGCACGCATGCGCCTGCGCATCGGAGGTGTTTGACAAACGAATGTAGGGACGCCATGTTTTCAATTAAAGAATCTAGGACTTCTTTCTTTTGCGTAAATGTTCAAAGATTGATATTTTTACTGTCAGTCTTCTTTGTAATAGTAGCAGAGCTTAGGAGCAGTTGTAGAAACGAAATTTTATGTGACAAATTTTCCAACGCTTGTTAACCGCTCTGATTGATTAAATTATCAACAGCAAATTGCATCACTTGACTTGCGTTTATTTGCGCCGATAATTTCTTTCATGAAACTTAGTTTTCTAGACCTGCAAAAACCCAAAACTTCTATTTCTTAAGTTGCCCATCTCATACATCTATTTACATAGCGATGTCATGCGCAGAGCTATTTCCAAGCTGTATTTTAAGTTCATAGAAAAAAGTTCCCAATTCTATGAGTAAAATACCTACATACAAATTCTACAAGCACACCAAATTCAAATTTACCACGAAATACATCCAGAAAATCTCTGAAAAATACGAGAAGAACCGCCCAACTGCTTGGATACCCTACCGATGCTTCCTCGATCATTAATACTAACGCCAGTAGATGGCGTTGACAAGAACTCGTTTATCAAAACAATAATTAACAAAATAGCAACACCTTATTTAGTTTTAAAACTAAACTTATGGTCTGATAGAAATTTCAAGAATTTTTGGTCTTCGAAACAGACTTGAAACGGGACTGAAGATCATTTGATTTGACGACACCGTTAGTTGTGTTGACAGGCGTCTCTTGATTTGATTTATGATGGCCCTAGGCATAGCTAAAAACAGTATTTTTGTCCAAAAACTTTCGTAGCAGAAGACCAAGATAATATTTTCATAAATTAATTTTAAGATTTAAACGCACTTTTTTTTTTCTTTTTTTTATTATTATTTACACTTTCACCATTATGTACTTAAAAATGCGCATTTAATTTAACGCTAAACTATGACGTAAACAGATTTAGAAAACATCATTCTATCTCTGTCATCTTCAAACGATTGACAGAAATAGAGTGATCCGCGATCGTTTAAATTCGTTAATAGTTACTTGTTGTGCAAATGGGCTTAAGGCACAGAGTATTTTAATTTTGACAGATTGGCAAGCTGCCGCATGCCACGCTACTTATAGCAAATTAATTACTCTGTGGCCTAACTCCTGAATTTTCCAACACCTTCAATTTTTTTTTAATTTGTTATATGTTTAAGTACTGGCCTCTAATACTTAAAAATAAAAAAAAAATAAAAAAATGTGGTGGAATAAAATCTATTCTTTTAAAAAACAGCCCAAATAAGAATAAAGAGCTACCTATGTTACGTTACCTTGGTATATCTCAATAAAAATGCAAGACAAATTAACATGTATAGGTACAAAACTCGGAAAATGCTGCATTTATTATGTATTTTTTGAAAGGAAAATGTATGACTCCCACATAAGGTGAGCAACAATTAGTCATTTTAATTATTTTCACTCAACGTTAATTATTTTAAATGAGTATAAAATGCATATTTTAATATGATAACAACCTCTTTTTAATACATCAATGGATAACAAAGTGGAGTTGCATACATCTAAATATTAATATTTAGAACCATAACATTACGCATTCTTTTTTTACTATTTTTTTTTTTTTGTTAATCACACATTCAAGCGTGTTTTTCAGTTTTTTTTAACCATTAACTATTTATTATGTCATCATATAGAGTAGGTAGGTATAGTAAATAGATATCATCAGTTTTCATGAAATAGCCCTGGCATAATTTTCATCTCATTTTTACATGTTTTGTCACCATGCTTCACGAAAAGCATTTTCTCAGATGAAATCAGAGCAAAATCGTGAAAGTATTTTAAATAAAACTCTTACGTAAACCATAAAATATGATCCGTGAAGATTATTAAAATGGATTCAATTAAACAAACGCATATTGTTTTGCCACGATTTTCACTTAATATAAAAATATATAAATCTGTACATACCTACCTATGGCATGTACTCGTATCTACAGATTGACTGGCGGACAGTACTTACCTACTGAAAATAGCAATTTTTAGGGTTCCGTACCCAAAGGGTAAAAATGGGACCCTATTACTAAGACTTCGCGATCCGTCTGTCTGTCTGTCTGTCCGTCTGTCTCCAGGCTGTATCTCATGAACCGTGATAGCTAAACAGTTGAAATTTTCACAGATGATGTATTTATGTTGCCGCTATAACAACAAATACTAAAAACAGTATAAAATAAATATTAAAGGGGGGCTCCCATACAACAAACGTGATATTTTTGCCGTTTTTTGCTCTATATTAATAACGGCAACAGGTAGACGCTTGATATATTCACAGAATGTTTAGTTGTATATTTACTTCAAAAATAATAATTAATAAATTAAAATTAAATAAATTAAGGGGGGTTCCCATACAACAAACGTGATTTTTATGCAGTGTTTTGCGATAATGGTACGGAACCCTTCGTGTGCGAGTCCGACTCACACTTGGCCGGTTTATATTTTTTTATTTGTTTTTTGGAAAATAGATATACTTTCTGAATTGGATACACTTGTCCATAATTTAAGAATAGCTAAGTATAACCGATGCAAATCTCTCTTCTAGTAGTCTTTTTAGCATTGAACTCATACGTAGCTAAAATGGTGAAATTCCCTGTTGATGAAAGGCAACAAGTGAATACAGTCCCTTGGCTTCTTCATTTCCACTGGTGGGCTAGGGTTGCCCTCAACTCTTTCCACTTCTAACAACTGCTTGCTTTTCTGGGCCAATCCGTCATGAAACTGTCTAGTTCATCTCACCATCTTCGTCTGACTCTTTTTTATTAGTCGATAACCAATCAGCAGGTTTATTCACAACCATTCAATACCGAATCGAATGTTTGTGAATTAGCATGCTCATGTAAATTTTGCACAGCGATCATAACCAAACACACCACATACAGAACCAAATTAATACTTTATATTAACCCGCATTAGTAATGCGAGACTACCCAATAATCGGATTAAAATACTTGAAACGACTACTTCGTAGACGTACGATAGTGCTGCCATCTAGCCGTGACGACCGCACGCCAATTAAATTATTTGAACCAATCAGCGACCCTCATTGCCATTCGCTATTTGAAATTATACCGTTAATGCTTGATAATAATACAATTTTTACTGTTGCGAATTGTTCCGAAAACCATTAAATCTTTAGTTTTTGTAAGAGGTTCTGTCTTAGTTTAGTGTGATTTTACTTTGATTTGTTTGTAGATCATATTGATTATGGTTTGTAGCTCCACAAGTGTTATCCTATTTCATTATTTTTACGAGTATGTTCCTCCAAGTTTTCCAGGCAGGTTTTCGCCACCTAGCACCAGATCTGCTGTAAGATCCAGTTAAAAATCTCTCCGTGGAAACTTAGGACAACTGACCTTGAAGGAAACGGTCAATCCATCCAATCAAGGAGGTATGACAGTCCATTTCAAGCTTACTCAATTTAAGTTTTCACTTTGATCATCATCATATCAGCCGAAATACGTCCACTGCTGGACATAGGCCTCTCCCAAGCGTCGCCATATTGACCGGTCACGTGCGTCTCGTAACCAGCGGATCCCCGAAACCTTCACCAGGTCATCGGTCCACCTGGAGGGAGGCCTTCCAACGCAACGTCTTCCGGTTCGCGGTCGCCACTCCAGAACCTTTCTGCCCCATCGGCTATCCGTTCTGCGAGCAATGTGCCCTGCCCACTGCCACTTAAGTTTGGCAATTCTTGGAGCTATGTCGGTAACCCTACTGCGATATGTTTGTAGAATTAGGAGAGGCAGGTTACACATCGCAAACTCTTTCTGAATTAGCCTCATATAATGAAGAATAGTTTACCATTTTCCAGTATTCCAAATCATCGTCGCCACATAACCGGTGTTCCGTTCCGAATCCATGCATTAATATTGACCCTTAGTCCATCAAATGCTGCGCAGCCTCTAGGCCATTTTTATCCCCCCAGGGATGTGCCCTAACAGGCGTTGCACAGGGGGGGGGGGGGTTCCGGAGTGGTCTTTTAAGAGGTAACGGGGCCCCTTCCAAGTGCTGATGGTGATCACCGGGGTGGTTTTAGTGAGGTAAAAATCCCACACTCCCTGGTCTTTTCCCCAAAAGTCCAGGCGCCTTTTGAAGGTTTACCGTGAAAACCAAAAAAAAAAAATGCCATTTTTATCCAGCTTTCCATTCGTTTTAGGACCTGAACTGCGCCTTTTTTTGTCCAAAACTGTCTTATTTTCTTGTTTTACCTCAGCAACCACAAAATCGATAAGCAAATATTGTTCTTGCTTACTTGATAAAAACTAACACGTGTGTCGACTTTAATCAAGTAATATAATATCGATAAATAAGTCTAGTGTTGCAAGCGTAACGGCCAGATTAGCAGCAATTATTTGATTGGTCGCCCAATGAAACAGAAGAGTGCTATCGTATGCATGCCTTTCGATATAGTCATGCCGCATTTGAAGTTTGACGCGGTATGTAGTTGGTATCGAGACTATGGCGTTTTATGTATTTCTTTTGTATGTTTTCGATGAAAATTTAAATTACTTTGATCCCATAATTCTACGTGGTCATGGTGTAGTCTGTAGATTTCATGTGCTAGGTATAATTTTGATCATGTTTGTTGATCACTGGTATATATTGTCTGGACGATGCACAATGTTTACCTGTCCCCCTTGACTACAAATAATATAATACTAGCATATGCATTATCCCATACAAAGAAACCGTGTCGACATAACTAGCATTTTTCGTCTGATTAAACAGATTATTTTTTGTACATCGATCGCGTTCGGTTCCGTTACACGGCGATAGATAGATGGTGTTAGCAGCGACTTGTGAGTAACAGGATTTACTCGGTTCGTGAATATTTTTTTCTTTAAATACAGTGACGATTTGTTTTATAGTATTTTTCTGCATGTTTTTACAGTTTCATTGCACCAAAATGTGTTACAATACAAATTTAAACCCGCGCCATCTATTGGCATCAATTTTAATGATCTGTTCAAATAATCTTTGAAATGTGAATTAAGAGTCCAATATTTCATAATTTTGTGCTTAGGAGAGGTGCATATCGCGCCATCTAGTGATATATATTTGAACCAAATTTTCTTTCTTAGCACTGAGACCCCGTGCCTTGACTCAAAAAATAATCCTCTGTCATCAAAAGTTAATAATGTTCAGTTATGCAACGCTTTCCAGTTTGCTCATTAAAGGACTGAATCAGTTGAAACAACCTGAGTTTTGGATAAAGCTTAATTATGTAGGTCTGTACACATAATGCAGGATGAGATTAGTCTATTAAATTTTTTGTGCCACTTACATATACAATACATAGGTTTCCTTAGGTGATTTTAAATCTATGAAAGTTACAGCTGCGTTTCCTGCATCATTTTTACTTTGGTAATCAAAAACAACTTTACTGTGTTTGCTTTTTTTAGGGTTCCGTACCCAAAGGGTAAAAACGGGACCCTATTACTAAGACTCCACGATCCGTCTGCCTCATGAACCGTGATATCTAGAGAGTTGCAAATATGATGTATTTTTCCTGTAAACAGAATAAAATAAATATTTAAATGGGGCTCCCATACAACAAACGTAATTTTTTTGACGTTTTTTGCGATAATGGTACGGAACCCTTCGTGCGCTATTCCGACTCGCACTTGGCCAGTTTTTTTATTTCTGCCATCTATCCTAAGTTTGAACCCACGAACTCAAGCACAAGAGGCGAGTTCTTAGCCACCACGATACACTACAGCTAAAGTAGCTATTGACAAATTGCTCGTTGCTAATAATGACTGCTTAATTGGCGGGCAACCAATCGAGCAGACTGGTGCTATCGTACCTACTGTAGGTTAGTACCTCAGCTTAACACTACGGAGAATACTGGCGTGATGTTACTTACTGTGCCTATTGTCCTTGTTTGTTCTGTCTCCTGCTTGATATGGAGGGAAGTGGACATTTATATTTTTTCCTACCCCTCGTTATTATTTTCTGATTAAATTCGTTGCGGGATCCAAGACAGTTAAATTCATTCTCCGGGACTTCGTCGAGCTTCATTGCCTCAGCGCTTTTCTGGTGGTCGCCACTGCCGATTCTGGCTTTCAGGAGTTGCAGTGGTTTGGGAATAGTGCGGTAGAATTGTTTACTGTGCATGATATCGTCCAAGGAGACTATAGCAACGCTACAGTTGCTATTGACAAACTGCTCGTTGCTGATAATGACTGTTTGATTGGCGGGCAACTAATCGAGCAGGTTGGTGCTATCGTATGCACACAATTGGACACGGTCACGCTACGTTGTACCGTGTACCTACTACGTACGTGGTGGATTCTAGTACGGTTGTTTTGTTAAGCAAGTAATTTTCTTTTACGCAGTTCTAAAGTAAGTGATCTTGCCATGATGGCCACAACTATCCGACAGAGTCCTTGTCAGTCCTTGAGATTTACTAAACCAGATAGGTTAGAAACGATTTAGCTTTAACAGTTTTAAAACCGTTTAAGGGCCTACAACCGCTTTAGTGCCGTAAAATGGTTACTTTTTAAAGCATACTCCTTAGTAACGGCTAGGTTAAAAGGTTTGAAATAAATATATATTTATGTTTGTTTCACGTACATTATTTTTGAAACAAGGTTTTGTCGTGTAACTAATAGTTATGCTTTAAAAAAATAATTAACAACACGATATTTTTTCCCAACTTTTGGATACTCCTCCAAAACGACTTGGATCTTTAAAATATTTTTACACAGTAAAATTGATGGCTGGAATTTCTTCATAACTGAAACAGCAAATGTAAATCAAACAATATTTTGCAAACAAAACTGTTCAAAAGGAGGTTCAATATTGATATTTTGGATCCGAGCGGCCGCACGGCCAGTACTGCGTTAACACTTGGGCGTATATATTGCCTTAAGTACTCACAAAAGCCAACCCCAACATCTGACCTGATCTTTTCAACATTGCTGTATTTATTGTTTTTTTTTAAACTACTTTTGACATTTAAAAAAACTTTTTATAAAAAGAACCGACTTCCAAAGCAAAACAATTCAAAGCGAACTATAACTTACTTTTCCATAGTCGGTGTCTTTATTACGTATTGTTTTTCATTTTTCGACACCAACTTCGGAAAATAAAGTAATTTTTCGCTTTGTATTGTTTTTCTTTGGAAGTCGGTTTAATTTTGTTGTTAAAACATATATCACTAAGGAGTTTCAGTGACCCTCTGTGTCTTCTTCATCAGTTCCACTTATCCAAATTATACTCTCTGAGTGCAAATGTGCATTGTTGATGAAAACACCAAAATGGATATACGTATGCCTACAATATTTGATGCGTTCCCTCGGTTTCTCCAGGATCCCATCATCTGATCCTGACCAGATGACTATGGGATGACCTGGGCAGTATTATACCCTTTCAAACAAAATAAGAATTACCCAAATCGGTCCAGGCGTCCTTGAGTAATCGGGTAACAAACATAAAAAAACGGATTGAGAACCGCCTCCTTTTTTTAAAGTCTGTTAAAATCTGCAAACAGCACTTTTGAATGACAAAAAATGGTCTAATTGAAATAAATTATTTGACTTTCAATCTTATTCTTTCGTAACATTTGATAGTTTCAATTTTATGATTAACCAACTGGTTTACCAACAAATCCTTTGGTATAACCGCTAACTCATTTATAACTCCTTAAAAAACATACGTAAACCCTACCATATTTTCAACAACATCAACATAGCTAGATCATATGTCAGTAAATCATATAAACGTCAACATAACGAGCAGGCTTCGGTCTGAGAATTTTTATGATAGAGACAGCTAAGGAATGGTGTATGAGGTTTCTATTAAATTAGCCAATGATACCTTTTGCTATGATATTGGTGTTACATGATGTAACTTGTCAGTTATTTTTGCTTTAGACTAAAGTACATGTGTATTTCCTGATAGCCAAAAACTGGGAGTCTTTAAGTCAAGAGTGAATAGGTTTCTTCTAGGTAAGCGTGCTTCATCATCGACCACATCATCGCTTACCATCAGGTGAGATAATAGTCAAGCGCGAGCCTATCAATAATAATAAAAAAGTAATGATATTTGTTTGTACAATGTTGATTTTGAGTGTTGACCGCGTGCCGGCGCAGACGCAGCGTTGGAAGGCCTCCCATCCCACTAGATGGGCCGATAGCCTGGTGAATGCTGCTTGTCTCCAATTAGATGCACAGGATCGAACTGGCGGCTCCTGGGGGAAGCATTTGTTCAGCAGTTGATGTCTTTCTGCAGAACTGAAGAAGTTGATTTATCTAAAGTAGTGCTGAGTAGTACTGCTTTGTGTAAATTATTTCATCACCACTGCTCTCAAAACGGTAAAACAAAACATCGTGAGGCAACCGGCATTTCTAGAACCAAAAATACGAAGACTTGTGACATCTACCAACCCACACTGGGCCCGCGTGGTGGATAACGGCCCTTTCCTATCACAGGGAGGAGGCCTGAGTCCCAGCAGTGGGATAATTAACAGACTGATGATGATGATGAGTGCTGAATCACAGAATACGATAAGCTAGTACTCCCTGTATTAGAGCTGCCACTAGTCCCTTTAAAAAACTAGATTAAAATATTAAAAAAGTAATTTCTTACTCTATGGGCTCTATACTGTTGAAAGGATTGTATCCAGTCCTCAATTTCAGCTAATAGCTTAGTAAATTGTGAATTTTTCTTTATAGATTGAATTTAAGGATATATGTAACTCCAAATTCAAACTGAGGGCTAATAACAACATTTACCATTTTTGTGTTCTAACAGCATTTCATATCTTCCGCACCACAACTGGAATGAAATAAATATTGCGAAATTAATTAAATAAATTATCAAAAGCGCATTAGCTGCTGTGATTAGCTTAATAATTTCTCAACAGCCAACTGCGTCTTCAGACTTGGGTAAAAATTTTGACGCCTTTTTATTTCCAGAACCAGAGGTTAAACACTCTTTAAACCCAAGCTATATTTCAACGTTTCCACCACAAATGAGGTACCCAGTAACCATGCACAAACATGATATTTGAGTCCACCTCACTACGCAGTACACATACTTTAATGTTTTGCCCCGTCTGCACTCGTTAGTGCAAGGAACTTGTGTGGAGTTTTTGTTGTCGCTCGTTCATGAAAAGTTTTGTAAAAGATATGTGGTGAGTGGACCTTTTTTCGCGGGAATCGCATCCATCAGTCTTATGATCATCTGTCGGTGTTGAAAATACATAATTTGCGGCTTGTTCTTTTTGAGTTAAACTCATGTCTAGTATAGGCTTCTTTAATGACGACCAGCGTAATTCAGTATCATTTCTAGTGTAATTTTCCGATCATAGCATAGACTAAAGTCCCTCTTTATGAAAAAATATGACTTGGTCCATCTACATTTATCGAGTTACTTATTTGCCAAATATATGCAAACAAAGCATAATCCTGTATCGTTCCCACTGCTGGGATACAAGCCTCCTCTCAGTGAGTGGGTATGGGCCACACCACGCAGACCCACTGCGAGTTGGTAGAAGTTACATGTCTTCGCATTTTTTATTCTAGGTTATGCTGGTTTCCTTACGATGTGTTCATTCACCATTTTGAGAGCAGTAAGGTAGAAATGATATTAGAAAGTTTGTTACAGTAATTTTAATTGGAACCAGGCTCTCTACAAATTGCACCATTAGGTAATGTTAGTATCGATTCCAATCATACTTGGGTACCTAATAAAAACGTCAATTTGCTAGTTATTATAGAACATAAAGATTACCGGTGCATTTCTCACGAAATTACACCACGTAATTACTCAGAAAAATATCATTTTAAAAGACAACAAATTATAATCCCATATAGATTTCCAGCGAAGTTTAGAAATTGGCCGTTTTAGAGCAATCATAGTGACTTACTATAGGAAATCCAGATAGCAGATTAAGTGGGGCTTTTAAGTAAATTATATCAATTTCTTGTAATCAATATTTACTAAATATGGGCCTTTTAGGGCCAATTCATGAGGTGTAACTTGCTGTCAAGTTGCCAGTTGCCTATTAGGTGTAGTGGATAGAAATCGGTATGTAGTCAACGCTATGCAATTATAGATGCCAATACAGTTGCTGGAATCTGACGGTAATGTTGAAAAATACGCTCGCTTCGTGTGAACTGTGCCTAGATTTGTTTTGGTATCGCGTGGGAAATCTGTTTAGGTGTTAGGAATTTTGGAGATTTGCTGTTTGCTCCTGTTCTTAAGTTTTTGTAGGTTTTCTATGCAACTAAGACATCTTTTTTTGTGATAGGAGAGAGAGAGAGATGGATAGGAGATATGCTTTCTCTTTCATTCTTCTCTTCTGTATATCTTTTCTTAATGTCATTTAAATCTATTCAAAGGTTGTCTGTAAAAGATCGCTTCTAGCGATAAGATCGACCTTTGTTACACCCTTTTAATCTAAGACCATCACTATAATTTCGAAGTGTGATAAATACGGCTTATTGTGTTTTTGTAAATGCCACGGCAAAAGCTGGCTTTCCAAATAATCTTTTGAAACAAGTTACAGTGATAACAAATTTTTAGACTGCTTGCAATATGTACTTAAATCCAGGTATCGGAGAATCTCTCATAGCAAAATATAGACTTGTCTCCTTGAGAAATCTATCATCATCATCATATCAGCCGAAAGACTTCCACTGCTGAACATAGGCCTCCTCCAAGCGTCGCCACATTGACCGGTCCCGTGCGTCTCCCAATCAGCGGATCCCCGCAACCTTCACCAGGTCATCGGTCCACCTGGTGGGAGGCCTTCTAACGCAACGTCTTCCGGTAAAAAAATAAATCTATAAATAAACTAAAATCCATTGTTGCGCTATATTTTTCATAAAAGGATTAACTCCGTAATCATATTGATCTTAAACTAGTCTGGAGCATCGGAAATCTCCTGCCGCTATTATGATAAAGATGAATCCGATTGCTGGATAACACTTATAATATATATCATAAGCATAACACTTGACTTGATTGTATAAATTCTGAGCTGTCCTTATCTGAATTAATATAATTTTCCTCAAGTTTGCTTTTGTATCTTTTTATTTTATCATTTAAATAATGGCTAGATCTGTTCCTTTTATTCTTTAAGTGGCTTTTTGATAATTATAAAAACACCGATCAGCTAAAAACTAGACCATACTTTGCTGTCTGGGTCGCTGATAAATTTGAAAGAGAGTTATTGCGGCCTTGACACAAACATCTGAAGGAATACGGGTGGGTTTTAGTCAGTAAAAGTCTGACACGCCCTCCGTTTGTCACCCAGACCGGGAGACTTCTCCCGGTCTGGGTGACAGTAAAGCGGAGGGCGTGTGGAGGGCACTGGATGAAATCAAAAACCAAAAAATAACTGCCATCCTTTGCTGTATGATTTTCATTTTCCTTTAAGATTCTACATCTTGTTTTTTTGTACACCAGAGAGTGCAATGGCTAAAATTTTAACAGGTCTAAAGGTTTCCTTAGTTTCCATATTTTCTGGACCATCAGCTATGAAGGAAAGAGAATAATCAGTTAAAATCTCCTAATGACCGGCTAGACGGATCCACTGAAATTTACGAACAACGAAATCTTTTGTTCGTTAGTTTTACACAGATAAATTGCTGGTAGGTAGTAGTTAGACATTATTTTATAATTCGTTTGAAAGAGCAGTGTTGAACACTGATTACATATAGCCATTTAACAAACGATACCCATATTAGGTGATACGCTGGCACAAAGCCTTCAGCATTAAAACTTCAAGTGTTTAAGCCTACAAAGTATGCAGTTACATAATTTGAACTTATCACTCCCTCGAGTGAAAATACCATGAAGAAATGTGGAGTTTGAAAATGGCATAAGGTCAGTCCGTATGAACCGCCATTACGTGCATACGTCTCCGGTAATGACTGACACCCAATTAAAGGCTCCTGATAACCCAAAGAACTTTAAAACCTAAAGACCAGAGGCCTTTTATTATCAATAGTTAAATGTTAGGAGGAAACCTCTTTGCAATAGGTTTGAATTGCAGGAAACGTTGAAATCGTTACATGAAAGCCAATTGATGATGGTTTTCAAATAAAACCGATTTTTAATTAGGTATACATCTGACTTAAAAGTAATTTAAGACTGCAACGATTAAGTATTTCATAGTGTAGGCAATCTATCAGATTAAACAAGGTTTTATTTACGCCACAATTATCACTAACACTTCTGTCCGCATGAATCCGTCCACTTTACAAAATATTGGTCCTTCGAGCCGGATAACTTGGTGAATAAGCTGCCGCTGTATGATACTATCAGTGTCAGATAAATGCTACTGTCCACCAGATTTAACAGCTTATAGATGCTTCTTCTAAAGAACCGAGAAAAATGGATTGGTATATTCTTAAGGACCAATCGATTGAGGATGCTCTACGTTTATTCGAATTCAAGAATTCAACTGGTTCTTGGATGTCCAAGAACCGCTTTTGCAATAACATTTATAAAATAAATAAAGTATGGTGGGCTGGCCGCCCCCCATAGCGAGATATTGAAATTCGCCAATTAAAGCGAACAGTAAAGCTTAATAAATTTCAACAAAAAAATGTCCACCATGTTTCCGCATCGGGAGCATCATTACCGTATTTATTAGTTGATGCATTAACCCGTCCTTAACACTCAACTGTAATGGCAACCGAAAAACGTTTAATGTGGTATGTGAATTGTGCCCAAATGCGTCCACACGCCGACAATATTAAATAAATAATTACACATTTGTCAGATAGTCCTAAAAAGCGAAATGTCCGCGTCGGACTGGTCGCCATATTTGGTGCGTTGTGGCGGCCAGGCGCATGTGCAGGTGAGCGCCAATTACTGGGGAGCGCAAAAAGCGCGAGCGGACAAATTGTGAAATTGTAAACGTGTGCGCTTTTGAGCTTAGCCAACCACCAACCTCTGAGGCTGTGACCTATTAACGCAAGATGGACGACGCTTTGTTGACGGTGAATTTAGTGGTTGGGTTCTGGCTTTTGAGGGTCAGAAGTTACTTTGCATATTTAAGTAGGTATGCAGGTTTTCCTTCTGTTTTTATAGGAAGAATTTAAGTCTGAAATTCGGGTTTAATAAAATAACTTTATGATTTTTATCAACTTTAACAACCTTTTCAAAATCGGGAAAAAGAGAAAGGTTTCATCACAATAACTTGTGTGGCATAATAATTTTAAAACAAGATCTGCTTACTTCGTTTAACCGAACTCGCGGGAGTTGTGGTATTGTTATTTATAATGAAAAATACGTGAGTACGCGGGTACTTACGTATTTTTCATAATAAATAACAATTCCACAACTATTTTACCCAACGGTATGTCAAGTAACACTCTTTAATCAACATTTCTTAACTGAACCAAGGCCAAAAGAAAAAAAAAACTGCCTAGACATTTACCTTACAAATAATTAAGTATCTTTATGTGAGGTATTTAATTGTATTTAATGTTCCAACATACTGGTTGACAGAATAAAAAATACAATTAACTTTAATATCTTTAATCGAAGATAATTAGCTGGAGAGATAATTAAAAGGATATAAAATTCATGTGCAGTCGACAGCTTTAGTATTTTACACGTACGCATACTATTCAGTGCGTAAAAATATTTTTTCGGGCAATCATTCCTTCGACCACACACAGTCCACAGTTCCTTGGGCAAACGATCATTCGATCGACCGTTCTTAGGGCAATCGTTCGTTTAACTAACAGTTCTTCGGGCAATCTTTCGTTTGACTAACAGTTCTTTAGGCAATAATTCGTTCAACCAACAGTTCTTCGGGCAAACGATCATTCGGCCGACCGTTCTTCGGTCAAGTGAACTTCGGACAATTGTGATGCGAGCAATTTCCTGTGAAATAAAGATTATATTTGACCTATTTCACAACGGCACCTGTCGTTTTGCCTATACTATGTCCGTAAAATTAAAAAAAAACCGGTCAAGTGCGAGTTGGACTCGCGCACGAAGGGTTCCGTACCATTATCGCGAAAAACGGCAAAATAAAATACGTTTGTTGTATGGGAGCCCCACTTAAATATTTATTTTATTCTGTTTTTAGTATTTGTTCTGTGAAAATTTCAACTGTCTAGCTATCACGGTTCATGAGGTACAGCCTGGTGACAGATAGACAGACAGACAGACTGATGGACAGTGGAGTCTTAGTAATAGGGTCCCGTTTTTACCCTTTGGGTACGGAACCCTAAAAAGAGCTTTATAAGAAAATTGTTTTTGAATATCATGTAATTATAACATATTTTTGCTCATGACAGTCTCTACCTACTGAAAAACTCCGATTAAATTTTACGGACCTAAAAGTATCGTATGACACACGTAGTTAAATAATTTTAGTAATTGGATCAGTACCTCAAATTACCTCCAAAAACAAACAGTTTTATCGCAGTACTGCAGTACAACAGCTTAGAAGTATAGCCAGTACTATTTGAAGCAATCGCAAACCGACACTAAAATCCATACTAATATTAGAAAACAAAAGTAACTCTGTCTATCTGTCTGTTATGTTTTCACGCCTAAATCACTGAACCAATTCTGACGAATTACGTTATAGAGTTAGATAAGACTTTGGAGAAACACATAGAATACTTATTATCCTGGTATTACTTTTCCATGAAAAAAAATCTGACCTAAGCGAGGGCGTAGTCACTGGCAAAGGCTAGTATTATAAGTGCAAAAGTAACTTTGTTTGTGTGTTTGTTACCTTTTCACTTCATTTAAAAAAAAAACAAAACACTCTGGTAGACCATGTCCTGGATTAGGATGTAGGATATTTTTTATTCCGGGAGTTTAATCCCTTGGTTCACGCGGGTGAAACCGCTAGCAGAAGCTAGTGACAAATATAATGGAACTGCACAATTTCCTCCCACACGGCGACCAACACAAAGATTATATTCACTGCAGTTCTGCGAATATTTTTTATGTCTTAATTATCTTGAGCATGGAGAATCGTAAAAAACCACCACCCCCTTCTGTAGCAGCAGACTGTGGTTAACAAACAATAACCTTATAATAAATTATAATTAATATTTCTGAATAAACAATTTCATACTCCGTCATCTTATAACGACTGCCGTTCGTTTTATGGCCCCACAGGGCGGGATTGGGAATGATATTTAAATGACTTGGATTGAGTTGTTCAGTGTGTTTTCCTGTAATGACGCCTTCATGGTTTTATGTCCTTAAGATTTGATGAACACTGACAGGAAGGTCAAACAGTGCTTCTCATCAAAACTTGCTTTAACTTCTTTAATGTAACTTTATTCACGTTGGCTTCCAGCATGTCTACATTTATAATAATATTAGGTAATTTTTGTCTAACTAGAAAGACTCAATTTCAATATCAGACAACCTTGTACCTACCCTTTTCTTAAAGTCAAACATATTAACCGTAACTATTAGAATAGAATACAATATACTTTATACAACACAAAAAAAATATTACTCATCTCTTTTACAAGAAAACTTATTTCTACGGGTACAAAGGCAGTCTTATCGCTGACAGCGATATCTACCAGACAACCTTTACAACTACTAAATTATTGTTTTATTTTTCCTACTATTATTAGTTTATAAACGGCACGTCCTAATTTAGCATAGAAGTTCATCGTTCATACTATAATAGAAACTACATTGTTAACCGAGCCTTATAGGTCCAAATGCTGACATATTAATTGTCCCATAAAGAAGGAGCAGCGAATGAACGAAGTAATTGTCCGCCATTCATTCATTCACTCCCAATCCGGCCCTGTACCAACATCTTGAGCACGGTAATTAGTGAACGACGCTTCTTGACTCGAGCCGAACTCATTCAATTCAAAATTATGCAACTTACATCTATTATCTTTTTACTACCAACCTTTTTAATGACGTTCGGAGACAATGACAGCTCGTAACAGCCATTTAATTTTCGTTACCTACACTTAATATCAAGAACAATAAAATATGTTTGACCGGTATTCTGTTGCACGTCTTCGATGGAGCGTGAATTTTTTTGCGCAGAATCCCGTTTTTATGCATGTATAATCATTACTGACATTTTATTGTGAGGAGAATGTGATAATATGGCTTATTAAGTACGCTATAATTATCGATTAGTTATTTTTAATTTGATGTGGTTATGAGCGGAGTATGGCTGGTGTTGGCTGCATTTGAAAGATAAAGCAGAGTTATACAGAGACTATTTCGCACTAAGACTGAGGTATTTCTTTTTATTGGGACAATCCAACCGCACTATTCCCAAACCACTGCAACTCCTGAAAGCCAGAATCAACAGTGGCGACCACCAGCAAAGCACCAAGGCAATGAAGCTCGACGAAGTCCCGGAGAAAGAATTTAACTGTCTTGGATCCCGCAACGAAATTAATCAGAAAAGAATAACGGAGGAGTAGGAAAAAATTATATAAATTTGCACTTTCCTCCATATCAAGCAGGAGACAGAACAAACCAGGCTAACAGGCACAAAGGGTCGTTTACAACTGGGATAAGCCCAGTTGCCTAGCACCACGGATAAAAAATTATCATGAATATTAATGGGTCCTAACATTGTGAGCTGTTATATTTGATTCCAATAATAGGTATGGCAAAAACGCTTGAACGCACGGAAATTTGTTCTAGTTTCCACAAGTTCCGTATGAAGACTGAGGTATGTACCTACCTATTATTTTTCTTTCTTGGTTGACAAAACCATCGGCCATTATATTGATGGGCTCCAATAAATAAACTAGCTTTTTACCGATAACCATTCTAGTTTATATTCGATTCGATCGAATGCTTTATTAAAGTCAATATATCCAATATAGTCAATATCTCTTCTTCTTCCCATCCTTGATTATGCTGATGTCAGCTATCTTGACCTTACCCAAGAACAACTCGATAAACTTGAGCGACTTCAAAATGTTTGTATAAGGTTCATATTTGGTTTGCGCAAATATGACCATGTTTCCGAATTCCGTGTAAAGCTCAAGTGGTTGCCAATTCGCCTTCGCCGGAATGCTCATATACTTTCACTTTTGTACAATGTGCTCTTTACTCCTTCCAGCCCTCTTTACCTCAAGGATCGTTTTCAGTTTATCTGCGATTCCCACACGAAATCTCTTAGGTCATCAGAAAACTTGCGACTTAAAATGCCCGTGCATTCCACTACGTTCTTGGATAAATCATTTACTGTCCAGGCTGCTCGTTTGTGGAATGCATTGCCTGACTCAATTAAACGTGCTCAGTCGTTGCCTGTCTTTAAAAAACTTATAAGGGAACATTACCTGTCTCTGTGATCCTGTACTTGTTTAAGCTGTATTGTTTACTTGTTTGTATAATTAGATTATTTTGTATGTATGTATTTATGTATCTATTTTAGTAGTTTGTTTTTAGTACCTAATTGTATTTAGTAATACTTGTATGTTTTCAAATTTGCACCAAGTGCAACCCCATGTCGTGTCCAGGCTATCTCTATCCATTCAAGGTTGCCTGGAAGAGATCGCAGAGCGCGATAAGGCCGCCTGTTGTATGTTTGTTTTAATTTTTATGTTTTTTTTCGTATTGTTTTATCTTGGTGTACAATAAAGTATATATAAATATCCCACTTTTTACTCAAACCTCCCATTTATGTGAATAACTCGTTAAAAACAGCCCTTAGCCTTTTGAAAATATGCTCCGTGTGGAAAACACTCCATAAATGCTGTATTTTATCTCATAATTGGTAAATTTTCCAAGAATTGTTAGAAAAACATTCTTGTGGAACGGGCTTGTGCATCAATAATGCTTATTTACCGGAAAATGGCTAGAGATCTCATTTTCTTGCTAATTAGTCCGTCGTGTCGGTAATTTTCAAATTACTGATGGATAGCTAACACGCTGACGTGCCGTGAATTCTGCGTCTCATATTATCCACAAACGTTACATTGTAGCTTTAATAAGGCTGACACTCGATGCGGAGCAAATATAATTGTTCCATCCATTTAAACTGCCCTATTGTTCCACTTGAAAAAAAACGTTCATACAAACACCTCCTGGTTTTTATTTGAAATTAATAGAAACATTAATACTATTCAACTCGCATTTTAATTAGAAACCTGCACAGCGGAACACATTTAATAAATTGCTAATTTACACACAGGAGGGGAATAGATTTAAACATCAACAAGCAACTTTGTTGCTACTGGCTACATATTCGTAACACAACAAACAGAAAAACAAACGACTACAAAACAGTTAGTTAAACGAAAAGCGCTTATCGGCTTCCAGAGCATTTATTCAGCAGAAAAACAAGCGAACACAAAGTAATTTATTCAATAACAAACAGAGATTACAACAATCCAATTAAACGGCGACATTGACAACTAAATCCTATTAAGTAGCCCAAACGGCGCGCTTAATTGGCGGCCATTACACAAAATGGTCTATGGTCTGTCATCGCTGCACAAAATGGCGCGCGCGGGAAAATAAATACGTTTAGAGATGGATATTATATCTTCATTAACGTTCGGTAGCGAGCATTGATATGTCCGCAGGTGGGGGCTATTGAAATTGTTGTATTTTATCACCGGAGCGCCGCGGATAGGCATTCAGGGGATAGTCTTCTTATTGCCTTCTGTATGTATTGAGTCGTTGAAGGTCGACGGACAGAAAGTTTTTTTTTGCTATTTTGAAGTTGATATTTATGATGATGATTGGCCTAGAAAAATATGGGTATCCTTTGTACTAACAAGGTATCACTGCGTCATTCGTTTACTACTCGATCACCTTGCCCAAATTAAACAATAATAACCGGTTATGAAGGTGGACCTATTACCTCTTGAGGACCGCGGGAGTCCGTTGGATGCGAAAAGTGGCGAAGCTTGGGAGAGACCTATGTCTGTCTATGTCTAGCTGTGGACGTCATTCGACTGACTATCTGTTTTCCGTGACATGTTTGTCCCTTAAATCTTTTTGTTGTCATAGATGTATCTGATGGGAAACGATATGGCCTGATAGGGGTACCATAGTTAAATAATGGCTAGATGTGTGGAAGAAGAAGGTATGCCGCGACAACATCAATCCCATCATCCACATTTAGATGGGCAGAAAGACAGGAGTATGATGAAGGTCCAAACAGTCTGCCTGGCCTTTCCCAAATTTGTTGGGGTTGGCTTTCAGTCTAACCAGCCAGTAGCAGTTTGCCAGTAGTTGCCTATCTGACCTCCACAACCCAGTAAATGGGGTAAACACGATACCCCTTCTTATTACCCACCAGGCACTGACGTACACGGTGTTTTACTCAATAAGTTTGAAGAGCAATCTCGGAGGTACAGGAGTGCGCAAATCCCTCAACTTAGGCAAATTACGAATATATACATTCTACTTTCCTTTTTTTTATTCTCTCTGTTTTTCATCTTGTGTGTTTTTATTTTTTTTTATTTTTTAAGTTTACATTAATATTTATTTTTAAATCATATTTAGTGTTTCTGAGCATATGGTGTAAACTGCCTATATTTTAACGTTGTTTACTACAAACTGTTTCGTATGTAATGCTGTTGGTGTACCTTGAAATAAATAAATAAATAAAATACCCGTAATCACTGTCAAAAGACACCCAGGACCAATAACTTAACGAGCTATACGAGGCACGGAGAAATCTTGGTTTGAAGTAGATGTAGACCATTCACGGAACTACCTCGGCAGCAGGCAATACTTAACCTTGAAGATCGATCCATCTGGCTGATCAACAGACAAGATTTTAAAAGAATTATATTATATATATATTTTTTTTTTTAATTATATATAGGCTCGCGTTTGACCACTATCTAGCCTGATGTTAAGCGATGATGCGGTCTACGGTGAAGCACGCTTACCTAGAAGAAACCTATTCACTCTTGACTTAAAGACCCCAAGGCTGTAGCTATCAGGGAACAAAGACTCCGGAAGGGAGTTCCACTCCTTAGCTGTGCGCACAATGAAAGTATTAGCAAAACGCTTTGTGCGTATGGGAGGGATGTCCACCATGTACCGATGGCGCATGGCCGTACGTCTTGTAGTCCGATGATGGAAAGGGCTAGGTGGAATCAAATTGTGCAGTTCCGTCGCACGTTCCCCGAAATGTAACCTATAAAAAACCGACAGGCTGGCAACTCGGCGTCGGTGTTCGAGGCTCTGGAGCTTTGAGGCGACCAGTGCATCGTTGCCAATAAGCCTTTTTGCCCGTCTGTCAATCGACTCAAGTGCATCAAGCTGGTATTTGTTCTCCTACTCCTCCTTTATTCTTTTCTGATTAATTTCGTTGCGAGACAAGACAAGTTAAATTCATTATCCGGGACTTCGTCGAGCTTCATTGCCTCGGCGCTTTTCTGGTGGTCGCCACTGTTGATTCTGGCTTTAAAGAATTGCAGTGGTTTGGGAATATTGCGGAGGGATTCCTACGATTTATTTGTTTCTCCATCAGCTTTATCCAAACAATAATTTAATTACCAACATTAGTTAAACTTTTCTTCCTAAACAAATAATTACTAAATGATAGACAATATTACTATTTTTAATTCTACAATCCTTTGTGTGTAAATTAGAGGTGCAATGTTAATATAAAGGTCAACCGATTCCATTCAAATATTCTTCAAAGGAAATTGAAAAATTAACATACGAATTGATTTTATTACGTATTTAACTATACAATGAAGTCTCGTAAGGTTAATAAATATTCATTAATAAAATTAAATTATTGGGTAACAAGGTTTTTTACTTTGTTAAATTTGTTGTGCGGATTTACGTCAGATTCAGGAATTTGACTTCAAATCATTTGTGAATCGAGTCAATCATACCACAAATAAATAGTAGATATTATTATGTCGTGATTTTTTGGCAATTTGAATTCTTAATGCGCCCTACCCAAATGTCCTTATATTGATATTGTTCGTCGGATCGTTGAGCCCCTAAAAGTTTCGGCATATACGGACCTTGTATATTATTGGAATCAAATCAATTCACAATGTTGGGACCGTTAATAATAATGATAATTTTTTGGCGTGGTGCTAGGCAACTGAGCTTATCCCAGTTGCAAACGACCCTTTGTGCCTTGTTTGTCCTGTCTCCTGCTTGATATGGAGGGAAGTGGAAATTTGTATTTTTTCCTACTCCTCCGTTATTCTTGCCTGATTAATTTCGTTGCGGGATCCAAGACAGTTAAATTGATTCGCCGAGACTTCGTCGAGCTTCATTGCCTCGGCACTTTTCTGGTGGTCACCACTGTTGATTCTGGCTTTCAGGAGTTGCAGTGGTTTGGGAATAATGCGGTGGGAAATGAGTTTTGGTGGGATTTCAGCCTGACCGGATGCAGCTGTATACTAATCTTTTACATGAAGTAACTGCTATCTGACCTGCTGCTATCCACAATCCTGTAAATGGGAAAACACAAAATTCCATGTCTGGCAATAAGGATTTTTAGATAAGCCATGATGCAATAATAGCAACAAAACCAACAATAAAACCGTATCACTGCCAAAAAGCCGTCCAAAAATCCACCATTCACTATCAAAACTTAATTTGAATTAACCGATTGATTTGGCCGTTAATAGGCTCTTTAGCGGCCGGAAGTGAGACAATAGGCCCGGCCATAGTGTGATTATACAGTCCAATGAATCGATGTTTTAATATTCAAATCGATTTGAACCGATTCAGCATCGATGTTATCCGGCTAATGACACCGCAGGGAGTTTAATGAATGCTGATATCAGGACGATAATGTTATGTACGCTAAGTTAAACTAACGTTTGTTATTGTCTGTTTGTTTGTTTATCGGAAGTTTATGTGATGGTAGATGATTTTGATAGTGGGTTAAGCTAGTTTGAGTAAAAGGTTGAATGAAGTGTTTTTTATTATGAGAAAGCGGGCGGGCTGCAAATCAGCGTTGACCAGCGTTGTGGTTGTTCTGCATACTTCTCAACATTTGGTGAGCCTACTCCTTTTGCCATACTGAAACCTGTGTTTGATATTAATATTGAGATTATACAGTGTTATCAATAAATGTTTTCTTTCATAAACAAAAAATAGGGCATATTATATTCGTGTGTAAATTATTTCATCACCACTGCTCTCAAAACAGTGAAGGAAAACATCGTGAGGCAACCGGCATGTCCTGGAACCAAAAATTCGAAGACATGTGACGTCCACCAACCCGCACTAGGCCCGCGTGGTGGATAACGGCCCATTCCCTCTCACCGAGAGGAGGCCTGTGTCCCAGCAGTGGGTACATTAATAGGCTGATGATGTGATGTGATATTCGTGTAAAATAATGTCTAATTATATGATGATAGAAGGTGAACCTCACCAGAAGGGTAAGTCACCCAAAGGGCAATGGAAAGGGCTATGCTCAGAGTTCCCTTGCATGATCCAATCAGAAATGAAGATATCCACAGGAGGATCAAGATCGCAGTAACGTGACCCGAAGGTCTACCAAAATAAAGTTGTGGAGAAAGGGGTCAATCATCATATCAGCCGAAAAACGTCTATTGCTGGACATAGGCCTCCCCAAAGCATCGCCGCATCTAACGGACCCCCGCAACCTTCACCAGGTCAATTGTCATCGCTGTGTGTCAATTTACTTTGCGCACACGTTGCTAAACACAGCTAGTTGCCTACTACCGAATTATTCCTATACATTCGAAACCCACAACCACCAAGGTGGTCTCCAAACACCCGTTCACAACAACAGCAGTTTACCACCACCAGGACATAACTGCATAACGAGCATTTTCGCTAATAGCCGATGCATATGCACTAAAATTTTCAAAAGCTCTTCCTGTGCGTACGGCCGTAGTAATTTTAACCGACACAATAAGTGTGTCAGGCCATAACTGACGTTTTCCACGGTCGGTGTGACGTTTAACCATAGTTAAGTAACGGTCGAATTTCATGGCGAATGATGATGAGGAAACGGATGTTGATGCCGAACTCGGTCGTGTAGAGGTTGGTGTAATTTTGGAATGGGGGCTACCGCGTATAGAATTCGCCGCTAGAGGCGCTGGTGTGGTGTGAGGTCCCTGATATGTCAAATTTAACAGTTTTTGACTTTTAGCGCGAGTTTATTTACATACTTTTTATTTTTGTATATTTATGGACCTTAGTCAACGTTCCAAGTTTAAACTGACGTTAATTAGTTCATCATGGTTCATCCTCATTGGAATATGGTTTTGCGGACTATTGTAATCTGCTAGAGTTTAGCCGTTGCTTCTTCTTCGGAGTGTTAGTTCTTGAGCTAGTTACTGTCATCAGCATTTTTAGTTCTAGCACTGTTGTCTTCTTCAGCTACCTCTGTAACACAGTCACCTACAGCAGTTATTTTTTCTGTTGCTGTATATTTCCCCTAAGTTGCAGTTTTTACCGACTTTGTGATGTCATTTCGTTCTTTATATTTTACCATGCTGGTGGCAAAACGTATTAGTTTTTTTGTGACACATGCTACAAGCCTAAAACCTTATTGACGTGTCAATAATAAGAAATCTATTCTGTCAATCACGGACTATTCAAGTGATAATCACTATGACGCATCGCATTATAATCACGTCATCCAGGATCTATATCATTGGAAATGTATCCTAAATTACTGATAAATCTGCCAATTTACTTAGCATCTCTTGAATCACGGTCCTATAGTACGTGATACGTGAGTCATATTTAAGTTCTTTGCCCCCCATATCATGCATATTAGGAGTTTTCGTAACTACTTACACATCTCACTTGCCTGATATGGCATTGTTATTAACTTGTTAATAAGTAACATACTGTTGCTTCATTAGCGACTGTTAATTGTGTTTCAGGCCGTTCTTAATTAGTGAAGGTGTGCACCTCCTTACTGTCTATGTTCTGTTATGTTTAACGGGCTGGTGTCCGTTTTTTTAGGGTTCCGTACCCAAAGAGTAAAAACGGGACCCTATTACTAAGACTTCGCGATCCGTCTGTCTGTCTGTCTGTCTGTCCGTCTGTCACCAGGCTGTATCTCATGAACCGTGATAGCTAGACAGTTGAAATTTTCACAGACGATGTATATCTGTTGCCGCTATAACAACAAATACTAAAAACTGAATAAAATAAATATTTAAGTGGGGCTCCCATACAACAAACGTGATTTTTTTGACGGTTTTTGCGATAATGGTACGGAACCCTTCGTGCGCGAGTCCGACTCGCACTTAGCCGGTTTTTGTGTTAGCTGGTGTCCTTAACTCCACGTCCAAGCGCGTTTTTTGCGTACGGGTGGGATAAATGGGTTATTCGATTCACCCCAGCTCCTCGTGGAAAGCCAGCAGCGATCTGGTTTCTCTATCTATCAATAGATTCTTCACTATCTATTGACTGGTACTATCTAATACATTCCTTAACGCTGTAACGAAAGAATCTTTACCATACCTGATATTTTTATTTATCAGCAATGTTACGTTTCCAACAAATCCAGCTACTGCGAAGAAGCGTATATTTCATTGAGATACTAGGTATGTTTTAATTTGTTTGCCGTGTGTCCAAATTCCTGGTCTGCTGAACACACTACTGCCATCTTAAGCCACAATTTGGCCAAAAATACTAAACCGAAGCGAATTAACCGCGCAGACGAATTCGTCGTGTTTCTTGTATAGCGAACGATTAGCAGTGATGGCCCAGTGGTATTGGCCGCGACCTACAAGTTGTAGGTCGTGGGTTCGAGCCCAGACAGGCGCTTTAATTTGTGTAAATTATTTCATCACCACTGCTCTCAAACCGGTGAAGGAAAACATCGTGAGGAAACCGGCATGACCTAGAACCAAAAATTCGAAGACATGTGACATCCACCAACCCGCACTGGGCCCGCGTGGTGGATTACGGCCCATTCCCTCTCACAGAGAAGAGGTCTGTGTCCCAGCAGTGGGAACAAATGTCATGTGATGATGTGAACGATCAGCAAACGTTCGGAACTTCGGACATCAAAAACTTTTCTAAAGTCTATTTGTTTTCTCCAGCAGGTGCCCCCAGCGGCCCTCCCGTGGTCCGCTGCCAGCTGCGCAAGCACAAGCCCAACCGCAAGCCTCGGACACCCTTCACTACGCAGCAGCTCCTGGCCCTGGAGAAGAAGTTCAGAGACAAACAGTACCTGAGCATCGCGGAGAGAGCCGAGTTCTCCTCCTCGCTTAGACTTACTGAGACACAGGTAAAGGTTACTTCCTATTAATATTATTACAAGGCCCGTTTGCGCCACGCTGGGCTATCTTACTAACTCGGAGTTAATAGTTAACCCGGGTCTATTATAACAATTTAACCTCGCGTTAGCACCTCCCACTGAGTAATGTTTTTGGCGCAAGTGAGCTTTATGTGAAAATGTTTGTTACTCTTTCAACCAAAAACTACTGAACGAATTTTGATGAAACTTTGCAGTAATAATAACTTATAGATCAGAATGATACGTCTTATTTTTTTTTTCTTTTTACTTCTTAGTAATATAATAAACGTGAAAGTTTGGATAGATGTGTGTGTGGATGTATGTTTGTTATTCAATCACGCTAGAACGGCTGAACGGATCTAGATGAAATTTGGCACAAACATAGATTATAGTCTGGAATAGCACTTAGGCTACTTTTCATCCCGGTATAATGTTCCCTTGGGATAAGAAACACTTTTCACGCGGGTGAAGCCGCTGGCAGAAGCTAGTTGGCTATAATTTATAAAGATGTTGAAGTTGTGGCAGTTATTTTATTTATAAAATTATAAATTTTTGCAAGCTACTTTTTTGTGATTATAAGTATCACATCACATCACATCATCAGCCTATTAATGTTCCCACTGCTGGGACACAGGCCTCCTCTCTGTGAGAGGGAATAGGCCGTAATCCACCACGCGGGCCCTGTGCGGGTTGGTGGATGTCACATGTCTTCGAATTTTTGGTTCTAGAACATGGCGGTTTCCTCATGATGTTTTCCATAACCGTTTTAAGAGCAGTGGTGATGAAATAATTTACACAAAGTAAAGCGCCTGCCTGGGCTCGAACCCACGACCTAGAACTTGTAAGTCGCGGCCGATACCACTGGGCCACCACTGCTCATAATAAGAATCCAATGTCCAAATCAAGGTCATGAGGAATTATTGTTTAACAAACCTAATACAGGATAGAATAGCGACTGCCATGCCCAAGATAATTCAAGTGTCCCTTTGAGTTACTTTACAGAAGTTTAGAATCACCTGTCAATAATTTGTGCATAAGAAGTACGCACCTGCTGAGAATTAAGTCGAATAATTTGGCGCAAAAAGTACACAACCTATCAATTCTGAATTTCCCATCTCCAAAATTTGTTGTCTCGTCCTCGAGCAGCAATATATTAACGCAACTTGTAAACTGAAAGTAGCGCTCTGTCTATCCAAATAAAAATTAAAACCAGCCGTTAAAACACTCTTTTATTCCAGGTAAAAATATGGTTCCAAAATCGCCGTGCGAAAGCGAAACGATTGCAAGAAGCTGAGATAGAAAAACTAAGGCTTTCCGCCCGGCCCCTCCTTCCTCCTTCCTTCGCGCTGTTCGGCGGAGGAGGGGCGCCTCCACTGTTTGCAGCCATGGCAGCTGCCTCCAGACCTCAGCTAAGCTTCCTTGGAGGTCCTCCAAGCCACCAACACGCGATAAACATGAATATACTAAATTCTCTACAGCCACATTGACGAATGGATCACGCGGCAACGCGTGAAGCGAACGATCAGCCGCCATCTTGAAACGGTGTGTTCGAAATTTAAATTGAAAGGGTCCCTATTCTCGTATAAGTGCAGTGTTTTGTTTATTGTTGTGAATTTTGAATCGGCCATTGTAATGGAAACGCTTTCTTCTCACTCTTCGTCGTATCTACAAATTGTATCGGTGGTTTTTATTCCTATTTAATTGCCATCGCTTCAATTATCTAATAGGTACCGACAACGTGAATGCTAGCGATGAAAGGTATGATCGCTTTTTATACACGATATAATACTGATTATACTTTCGCGTAACCTGTGCACTGTGCTATGCCATGGCAAAAACAGTAGCGCCTAGACATTTCTAGATTTCTAAACCGTCACGGCGTAGCTTGCTGTTGAGTATTGAGAATAGGGGCCAACACCGGTGTTCGAGAATCAAAAGTTTAAAAAGTGAATCAAGGACAAAAAAGAGATGGTTCCAATTTTAAAATAAACTGTGTTCGTTTTGTGCGCCCCCAGAACTTAGGGTGTGGACACATCAATGATAATCATTTCTGAAGTTTTAGATATTATGCCACAATATTATTGTAACAAATAACTTACCTATTAAAACTGTTAGATATTACCTTTGTGAGTATAAACTCCTGGTAGCAAGCGTTTTGGTTATTCATATGTACACGAAATGAAAAACTCTCTATAAGTGCAATTTCTTAAAATAATGGTATTTTATTTATAGTACTGGATAGAAAATTGTAAATAAGTTAACTTTAATACATTAAGAATACTTTTTTTAATTACTTAGTAATTTACGGAATGTTTTAAATATGTTCTGAAGTTTGTCAGCACATTGAACTATTATTTTAAAATATAAATAATATTATGTCTTACTTAGTCTAAAGACTTCTTCGAATCAGCTTCCAAACACTGTGTTTTATTTAATTATTGTATTTCATGCCGTCGCTAAATAGTGATGTTTAAATTAAATCGAAATAATACATGTTGTATTATTTTGAATTCTTTAAATATGGTGCACGGAAACAAACAAACCTAATCAATAAATTAATAGTTACACTATTTTCCTATTATCCGTTATTATCCATAAAATTGTGATATAGTCGCAAGCAAGATATACATCTTTTACGCTATTTTTCGACTATTCCAACTTGTGTGCTAAAATATTTAATGTATTTCGGTGGTAATTTCTTTTATCATTTGTTGTTGCTTAGTTTGTATTCCTTCTAGTTTTTCTCCTAGCTTTTGTTTTTTATTTTATTATACCATTTAATAAAATATTTGAGCCAACATTTTTCTATTATACTTAACGGATGTAAGCTATAAGATTTCTGTACTTAAATATGTTTAACTAAGTCTACTGATGTGCAAATAGTAATGTAAATATAATATTTAAATAAATTATTGTATACGTAAGATTGAGTACATTATGTATTACTTAAGTATATTTCTAAAACATTAGATTTTTTAACAACAAATCACATTTTGTGGACATGACTTTTTAGAGCATTAATATTGGAGTAAACATAGAAAAACATCGGCTTAACTTGCCTGGTAGTAACTACATCTAAATCATCATTATTATCTTCCTACCTTTGTTCCATGGCTGGTACTTGGGTTCGGCGCAACACGTTTTCTTCTTTTTTCAAACAAATAAACTTATTCTAAGACACATTTTTTCAAAAAAAAAATAAACAATATAAATTACAAAATGGCGTCTGTTAAGGCGCCAAAAGAAAAGCTTTTTATGTCATGTCCAATATAAATGCTCTATGTTCCTACTGTTAAGCCATAGTTTTATCACAATAAGTACTTGAAAAAGTTAAGTTTAATCGCTTTTGTGTCATATTAATAAAAAACAAAACAAGCTTATTTATTACTTTTTATTTAATGAGTGATTTTGTTAGGAGCATCGATGGCAAATGAAAAATCACTTACTTATTGTCTGAAAAATCAATTACCTTTAAAAAAATATCTAGATTTTTTTTAAAGGTAATTGGTATCTTTGCTCTTAACAATAAAAATATCACTTGTATTCTGTACAAAAATAGTGAAAGTAATAATGTATCTGGTTTTATTTGAATCTATGTTATAATCGCCTTTGATAAATACCTCCACATAGGAGTGGACTATGGAACATTTGTAAATTATTGATTAAATTATAAATTCGTTATTAGTACAATCATGCGGTTTTATTAAAAATTCCTTCCATAAATATTTAAAAACTTTTTTAAGTAGATACTAGTAGAATGTAACTGACTTATTGCTACGAAAAAAAAAAATAGTGCAGTTATTTATGGATACTATGTTCTTGTAATCTACGTCTGCTTATAAATATCGATCTTATCATTTCTATTATACTCATAATTACAAAATAACAAAAGTGCATTGTAATATTTAAAATGTTAGCCTATGGTCAATCATAAATATCGTTTAAAAATTACTAGTGTTCGCTACTATTTGCAGAGACCATTACGAAAATAATATGGTCGTACCTTTATACCATAAACAAAATAATTATTCCACCACAGATAACATACTCGTCCAATCTATCACAATTTACCATAAACAACTCGCGTTTCTAGTCGATTGAAAGTCTATGAAGACATCGACCATAAAGTTTATCATGTAGTCCTTATATGTCGTGTTATGGGGTGGGGACGCCATAACTTCCTGTTCCACTCACTAATTGGTGTCTTTGGCTAAAAACTTGAACGGCCGTAATGAATGATAATACTTTTAAATGCACAGATTCGTATGCCGCGTCGGCCGCTGGACGCGCCCGGAGACATTAAACACTCATTTGTGAACTACTTGATGCTCGTGGCTTTGGGTGTGGTTCTAGGGTTACTTAAAGGTTTAATAAAATAAACACGAAAACTGTTAAACGCTGCATTGAAAGGTTTAACGTCTTCATGTGCTTCACAAGATCTTTTACATTAGAAAAGCCATTCCCTAAAGAATAAACATTTAAGCTGAAAGGATTTGTAGGTAACCCAAATTAACTTTAAATCTGGATCCATGCACTTAACATAATTAAGGATATTGGAATGGAAAATTTTAGGAGAGACTTAGATACCTCTAGGTAACTTGGAATATGATGACAAAATAAATATTTACTAACTTTTTTGTGTGTCTTCATATAAAAAGTATATTGCGTAGGACATCGAGTTTAGAAATCAGCCTAAAAAAACGTTTACATACAACCGACTTCTAAAAAACACTACAAAGTGTAACTGCAATTTCTGAATTCAGTTTTCCTTTTTTTATTACCTAGTTTCTTGACACCTTACATATAATATCATTTAATAGAGAGAATTATATATAGAAAAACAAAAACCCCAAGGTTTCGTCTCCCACAGTAATTCTCTACTCTTTTCTGTAGAGTTGCTTCATTACAATCTTTTGCCCTGAATCAACAATTTCTAGGAGAAACATTGTTCTGAAACAAACATATAACCTAACCAACTACACGTTCAATATAAAAAATATAAGTATATGTATAAACATATAAGTAGTCAGCTTAGACGCTAGCAGCAGGTACTACTAGCAAAAAAAGTTACCTCGGCGTAACATACAACAGTTTTATTACAAGTATATATATTTACCAAAACGGCCGTTAGTGCTGGCTGGTAATTTATTGTAATTGGCCAGTTTATTCGTAATGAGTAAGACGGGCCTTACTAACTTACGGGTGAAAATGGCCACTTGGCCAGCGTAAGCTGAATCGTGGTCAAGTCTTCGGTGCTAATTTCTTTACATAGAAGATTTTTTATTACGTAAGTACCTTCTGTACTGAACTGATTATTTTTGATGAAAATGTAAATATGAACTTCCTTGGTCTTTATTAAAATTATGTTTGAAACTCCTCGTACTGAGTGGTACCATCATGAAATGTAAAGTCAATTCTACAGGGTTTATTGAATATTCTATAGTTTGGCTAAGATGCCACTGTACTGTCAGTTTAGATTGGATCGATTTTGTATTTGCAGAATTTCTAATAAGCATTTGTTTACCTTATGAAAATTTAAGTGCACACCAAAAGGTTTGAAAAATGGACTCTTAGCTTTTTAAGACACTGATTGTAGTTAAAATACCAAGATGAAAATAATTCTGTGAATACAATAGACAGGTAGATGTTGATATCCGATGTTAATACAGGGTGGACATGACCCTCATGCCGTAGTGTCCCAAGTGCCCATCAATCTGTATTCTGCATCATAAATCTGTAGATAAGTCGTTTTTGTACATTGAAAATATTGCCGCGTAACTTGAAGTATTACTTAGTTTTTTTACATCGCAATGGATTCACATTATCAAAACTTAGATGAAAATATTAAATACTTAGATGAATATAAAAATTATCACAACACACGCAATTCAGATACTCGGACAGTTAAACTCCATATTCTATAGATGGCGTTGTGCATTTGAATAAATTTTCTGAATGGCGGTGTTATGATTCCCCGCAAAAGAATGACCCTAGAAAAATAAATCATAGGTAGGTAGGGGTAGGCAAGAAGGTAAGTAGGGTAGGTAAGAAGGAAATTAGGGTAGGGTAGGCAGTTGACGAGAGCAAAGCCGCGAGCGCAGCTAGTATTACCTATGTTTTTGAGGACCTAATTAACGCCACTGAAATTGCTACTACGTATCCCAAACTCGAAAAGAGTAAGTTTGGTACCTAGATAATAATAATAATAATAAATAGTTTATTAGCATTAAATTTTTACAAAAAAGAGTGAAACCCTGACCCTTGAGCTAGGTAACAGCACCTGTGTTTCAGGGGCCAGTGACCTCTTCCGTTATGTTACACTATTATAATCTACTAGACACTAATTCAATTAATATTAAAATCACAATTCAAATAATTATTTAATAAAAAATCCTAGACTAAAATTAAAATTATAATCAAAATTAAGATAAACTCATCAATAAAATAAAAATTTAAATCGCAGTCAACAATAAAATGAAAATTAAAATCAAATAAAATATTACAATTAGAATTACAATCACTATGAGCATTAAAATTATAACCAAACACAAAGTTGAAATTAAAATCAAATTAACATTAACATTACAATCACAATCAAGATGATTCTAATATAAGTACGCCATAATATTCATTACAAAATAATGCTAGGTTTTCATTCAACCAACAGTACATAGGTACCAATTTAAAAGATCTTCGTAGGGAGACACCTCCCTACGAAGATCTTTTAAATTGGTCGATGTTTTATTACATGAAATGATAATAAGTCATTAGGCTACGTGGCTGTTATGGACACCCATTTGGTATTTATTTCGTTTTATAAGGATAAGAAATATCCACCTTCCTGCCTAGCATTAGGATGTGTTCAGACCTAAGGAATTAGTCATGAGTCATGACTGTTTTAGAAAGACTGACGAACTAGGAAAATATTGAAGGCTTGCAAACTCGCCGCAAAACAGTCTCAAAGCTATTAAAAATCTATCGCTAAATCATTTTAGATTCGACCATACAAAATCTATCAGGTTGGAGAGGTTGCCACGCTCCAGCAAGTCAGTTTATCAATTGCTTTTACAAGTACTTCATCTTACGTCAACATTATTATTTACTGATTTAAGTCTCTACTTTTGGATTTTCCTTCAGTTGGTGTATAATTCATTCTTCCTCGGTCCTTAGTCATTTTCTCTTTGCCTTTATTATCCCATTCCGTCTGTTCTAAACAAAACAGTTTTGACTCTTGTGTGCAAACAACCTTAAAGTGCCTCGCTTAACGGATAGTCTGTGGTACTTTTTACGCGCCAATCAATTGTTTTTACATTAAAATGCGTAGCTAGGTAAATATTTATTGGTCTATGTTGCGTTATAGTACGCAATTATACAATTATTTGGTTATTATGAGCCTTTTATTAACGGGATTTTATTTATGGGAGGTATTAACAAAGGTCAAAGGTAATTTGTGGAGTTTAATTTGATGTAATGACGTCATTATTTCAATGAATTTTTGAAACTAATGATAGATAATATAGACATAATTAATCGTTACAGTTGAAGAAAATATCTACTTCGATGCATTAAAACAATGGACATATTGTATGTACTACTCGCAGATATTTTATATAATAGGGATACTAACTGAAAATTAATTTTTTGTCCGTTAGGTAGATGAATAAAAAATATTGGACACGTATTTTTTTCTTTTGAAACGTTAACTTAGAGTGACGACGATATAATGCGTTGAAACGCGTGTGACGTCACACCGTTAGTACACTTTATACTGACATCGTGACGTTACAAGCCCCAACTCCTGAACTTTGATGCGCTTTAACTTTGCTATTTTTTATAGATTTAGTTAAGGAAAAAATACGTGCCCAATGTTATTTGATAATGTCACTGACGGACTAAATAGAATTATTATCATTTTTCTACCTAGAAAACATCCATAGTACATGTGGATGGCCTGGTGAAGGTTGCGGGTATCTGCTGGACGCGGGACGCACGGTACCGGTCAATGTGGCGACGCTTGGGGGAGGCCTATGTCCAGCAGTGGACGTGTTTCGTCTGATATGATGATGATGATGACCAAAGAAACGACGGATGTACTGTTTGGAAGATGATAAGGCTATTTTAGAAAGTCAGTGACTGCTGAGATGACGAGCAATAGAGAAAGATGGAAGCAGAAGACATCAGCTGAGCCACGGGGTCCCAGCGCTAACAATGAAAATTTGGTTCAAATAAATGTCACTAGATGGCGCTATATGCATCGATTTGTTATTGAATTGTGTGTAAAATTAACATTTTCTAGAATTGATCATAAAAATTGTAGGTATGTTCTTCTTTAATCAATTCTCCTGAGCACAAAATTATGAAATATTGGGCTCTTAATTCACATATCAAAGATTATTTGAACGGATCGTTTAAAATTTATTCGTGATGATTAAATTTCTGAGGCACGCCACTCGATTTTTTTAATTTGTATTGCATCACATTTTGGTACAATGAAACTGTAAAAACGTGCAAAAATTACTATAAAACAAATCGTCGCTGTATTTTTTGAAAAAAATAGTGACGAACCGAGAAAATCCTTTTACTTGCAAGTCGGTGCCAATACCATCTTTAGCCATGGAACAGAATCGAACGCGATCGAAGTGCTTATAAAAATAATCATCTTAATCAGACGAAAAACGCTAGTTACGTCGGCAAGGTTTCTTTGTATGGGATGAGGTATCTGTATGCTAGTATTATATTATCTGTGGCTGAGCTTACCTCAAATAAATTCCAGTAAGAGCAAGAGTTATCAAATGGTTCAAAGAGTGAACGAACGCTTTGAAAAGAATACTACGAAGCTGTACGCTGCTACGCCGTTGGCTTCTTTTTTTGGGTTGGGGTGAAGCGGGAGGGTGTGTCAGACTTTTACTGACTAAAACCCACCCGAGTTCCTTCAGTAGCTTGTGCCAGGGCTGCGGTAACTTTCTCCAAATTTATCCGCGACCCAGATAGGTATCGGCCCTAGCGGACCCGTAATTTTTGCTGAAATCTCTTTAAGGTGCGTGTGGAACACTAAGCGCCGTGGTCTCGGGCCTGGCAATTTGATCAGGCGCGGGCGCCGAAATGGCGCGTCATAACCACGTCCGAGCAACGAAAGACCGTGTGTCCTAAATTGCACTTTATTTCCATGCATTATGTATGAAATTTGAATGCAATAGGAAGCCGCCCGTGCCATGTCCGCGCCCGACGCCATTTCTATGTGATCAGGCTCTAGACAAGTGGTATTTGATGTCAGCGAAGGGGATAGTCGAAATGTCAGAATGTTGATCACGTGATTTTTCGATATCGCTTGACAATCCCATACAATTTTGCCTTCTTGACAATCGCTATCGCCACGCTTTCAATGATAGAATGTAACTTGTCTAGGGCCTCAGGCCCCTATTACTCGCCGTGCGCAGGCCCGCGCCTAACGGTGGCCGGGAATCGGCTTGCGACTCCCGAGGAAGTAAGTAATCCTGTCAACATTTTGTATCAAAATGCTACGAATAATAGGTCCCAATAAATAAATGTAAGCACAGCATTTACAATTAATTAATTCATCAATGCACTAAGGACATAATTTTTCACAAAAATAATAAACGACCTAAATCAACAAACTCCAATCTCACATTTATCAAACTTATCTCATTGAAACTAACAAGAAACCAAGTGCTCCTAATTACATTTCGTCAGTTTAATCACTGCTCAAAAGCAAAGCCAATTTGTCATAATTAATACGCAACGGAAACTCCGCATACAGCCAATGGGTAACTTGGAACACGGGTAATTGGCCCAAAACATGAATTAAACATAATTTACTTTTAATTATCTGATCGATGGCATTCCAGGGTAACCCTTTCGGTCCAATTTAGATTCTTTGCATTTTTGCGCGCTCTGTGTTACCGGACAGTCGTTTGTTTGGCCACCTAAGCTGTTGATTTTTATCTAGGCGAAGGAAGGGTTAAAAAATATTGTTAACAGTGTTTTGTTTCTGGTTGGAGCCAGGAATCGTTATTCGTTTTTGGTTTCACGATGTAATTATTGATATTTGTCTAGGAAAGCTGAAAGAACATAAACGAAGACTGGATAGGTGCATCGCTCAGAAGCAGGCATTGAAAGTAGGACAAAAAGCTACCGTAATAAAATAGTACATTGTGATACAAGGGTGGAAAGTAGGTTATTGCAAACGAGCTGTCATTAACAAGCCCGAGCCGAAGGCGAGGGTTTTTAATGACACGAGTTTGCAATAACCTACACGCCCGTGTATCACACGATATTTTTCAATACAGTTATGGGAAATAGTAAAAACCAATCAAAGAATTAGATTTTTTTATTCATAAAAAAATAAAATTTTCGTTTTTGCAACTGGGAATATTTTTTTTACAACGAAAACAGCCTACACAGCCTATTCGATTTTTGACAAATGTTGATGTGAAAATAATTAAATTGAAACTGGTAATTAAATATATTAAACAACCATTTAAAAGACTTTTGAGAATTAAATGCTAAAACGTACGGAATCATTCATTTTTCCTCGTATAAAATCTATTCCATTTTATTCTACGAGTATGTATGAAAACTCCTTGCTACTAAACTTTTTAAATTGACCTATAACTAAAGGCGCGTTTTTGCAACTGGACATTTTTTACAACGAAAACAGTCTATACAGCCTATTCGATTTTAGACAAATGCTGATGTAAAAATAATTAAATTAAAACTGGTAATTAAATATATTAAACAACCATTTAAAAGACTTTTGAGAGTTCAATGCTAAAACGTACGGAATCATTCATTTTTCCTCGTATAAAATCTGTCCCATTTTATTCTATGTATGAAAACTCTTTGCTACTAAACTTTTTAAATTGACTTATAAATTTAAAACTAAACTGCAAAACTAATGATCGAGCTCGTAAACAAAAGTCACGACCGCGTAACAGAAAGATGCCTATGCATAAGATTTAATTTTCGAATCATAATTATAGCCTCTGAAAGTACGCCATGTTTAACAACTGTATTGAAAAAATCTTTTTCATAGGCCACCATGGGCATCGAAAAGAATAGGATCTATACTTACAAAGAAATAATTATTCCAACTATTGGAAGGTTTGTCCTCCAATTTCTACGATTAATTACAGAAAAAGGAACCAGTAATCGCAGATACCATATTCACAGGAAGGCAGAAAGAGGTTTATATTATTTTACTTTATTTCGTCTCCACTAACCCAATGCAGCTGAGCAAAGGCCTCCCCCAAATCCTTCTGGTATTCATTTTCAGAGCCTCCAGCTCTTACGGAAGGCGCCTAGGTCGTCTCGCCACCAGTATCTAGGCCGACCTAGACGGCACCTTCTATCCTCATAGACATCCAATTTTGTGAAAAGATTGGCTGCTATTTTGAAGTCATGTATGCAAAACCAGCTTCAAATATCTTCTCAATCAAGCAATTTCAATTCGATCGCATATCAGAATCAAGATCAACCCATATTAATATTCGCACAGTTAAAAAGATAATATTTCTCTCTGCTCAATAATAAACACGGACTCCCAATTATTTATTTTTATAAACCAATAACAAATCCGAAGCACAATCGCGAGATTAAAACCTAAATCATTCTTATTCCTCGCAATACTCGATTAATTTCATAAATTGTGGCCCCTACCATGAGTGTTCCTGAGATTTGCGAATGAAGAATTGTTTTGCAAGACAATGTCGGACTAGTTGAGCTCCTGAAAGGCTTTGGTTCAGCAAGACTTTTTAAAGTTTTCAGTTCAAGCTTCTCTAGTGAATTAATCAGTCAATAATAAAGGCACACAGAGTGAATTATGATGATTTGCTTATGGCTTTTTATGAGTAGTTTCTCATAGACTATCCTATGAGGTTTGCAGCAGTTTAACCAGAGTCACAGATAATATAATACTAGCATACCAGAGCTAAGACAAAAGACATCTAATCTAAGAAACTGTATGCTAAGGGCACTCCCTGTATACCACGGCGTACGCGTCGCTGTGGAACAGAAGCAAGGAACAAACTGGGTAGGATATGAATTCCATCACATATTATACATTTTTTGACACTATTTCTACATCTTTTCTGTATCCTATAAGACTACTTTGTTTTTGAATTCTAACAAATTCGCAAATGTGATGTACCATCTAGAACCTCAAGTAAGGCCTGAAGTTAATTTAAATTCAGTTGTGAGTGGGCGCGGCTGCGTAATGACCGAGTGCCACCTATAACTAATCAGCGCACGCCCGCCTCGATATCGATTCATTTGTCATTCGAAGGCACAACACTATAACCAGTGCAGGGATCGAGATATCAAATCATCTAGGCCATTCAAGGCTGTATGTGAAGTTGCCTTTGCGAGAATTCGAAAAAGGAATTTCATGTGGCCGAATGGGAATGTATTTGCAAGGTGCTAAAGATTCAATAATGGAATACGTTCGATATTTAAACCTTGTTTAGTCTACCGTGGGGTAAAGTCAGACTACTATGGCGCTAAAATACACGTAGTGTTGATCACTTTAGCCTGTATAGGAAAAGGCCTTTGACATTAAGTGGGAGAGTAACGGCCTGGTATTATTTGAATATGCAGTGATAGAGGAGACTAATATCATTATGAGACATCAGAATAAGAAGAACACAACACAACAAAGGTACCATTGTAATTAACAGATTTCCACTTTTTACCCGACTGCCGAAGGAGGGTAATGTGTTTATCAGTCTATGTATGTATGTATGTATGTATGTATGTATGTAAGTATGTATGTATGTATGTATGTATGTATGTATGTATGTATGTATGTATGTTTGTTCCTATATGGCGTTCTAGAGACCAAACGCGTGGGCCGATTTTGATGGTTCTTACGTCAATCGATTCGTCTTAACCCCGCGAGTGTCACTGGCTACATTAAAATTGTAAAATAGGAAAATGGCGGTTCTTAGGCGCCATATTGTGGGGGCCCAAATATTTTTTTTCTTCCAAACCTATCGTGTGGGGTATCAAAATGAAGGGTTTTGAGAGGTGATTTCAATAATATATAACACTTATATGTTTAAATGTACCTAATTCGAAAAAAAATAACTTAAAAGTTAAAAATAAAAAAAGTTAATTAAAAATATCAAAAAACCCGACTGCTTGAAAAGCGAACTAAAAAGACGTAAACAAGAAGAAAATCATGCTGTGCAGTCGGAGGATATATCTGGTTATGGTCAGCCAGCTCGCGAATATGTATCCTCCGACTGCACAGCATGATTTTCTTCTTGTTTACGTCTTTTTAGTTCGCTTTTCAAGCAGTCGGGTTTTTTGATATTTTTAATTAACTTTTTTTATTATTGTTTCATTGAGGGGTTTTGTTGTAAGTACAAGCTTTAGGAAAATCAAATAAAAAAAAACATGATAAAATCTACAGAGAAATCACATAATAAAAAGCGTTTCCATTACCCAAAACCACCTGCATTGGTTCTTCCTTTTACATTAGCAATCACAGACCCAAAATGAAAAAAAAACTTAGGCCATATTTTCCGATCATTAGCTAAAACAGACTAATTCCTAAAAGGCTGCTCATCCCCAGGCTAAATTTAAGCTGAAACGACAGGCCTAATGCCTGAGGCGTTGTTTGACAGCTAAGACAAAATATGAAAGATTATCTGTCGGGAGCAACATGGCCGCTGCCTGGCTGATGTTTTAATTAGCCCACAGGCAACGGCACTTAGCCAGACAGCCAATTGGAGCCTCTAGTAGGGTTGGCACTGGAATTTGGCTTAGATTATAACACGTTGCTAGTGTTGTAGTTAATTCAGATGATTGAAAACATCAAACATCAATGTTTTATTGTCATTCTTAAGTACCCCGAATAGAAAGGCTATCAATCCAGATATTCCGAAAAAACTTTTGATTGGCTATTGACAGACTTTTGATTCTTTGTCACAATTTCTCAAACTTTCGCAATTATTACGAAGACATCATGCATGTCATTCAAGTCACAGAAATACTTATTGTATACCCAAAAAATCTTAATACTGCTGTCTTAGAACATCATTCCATCAACTCACGTGCCAAGGACCTTGATCATTACCATCAAACCATCTTTTACCTTCTTCAGTTTTACTAACTCTCTAAAAAACAAAAGAAAAGAATATCAATGTAGCAGCCCTATCGCGAGCTCGGTTAGTTACTGCTAAGGGCCCATGAAAATTGTTTTACGCCTTTCCAGTGTCGGAGGATCTCTTCATTTTGCTTGCTAAATTGAAAGCTAAGTGCGCCAGCCTCGCATACAGACATCAGCCATTTTATTATTCTTCAAACTATTATTTTTGTTACGCCTTTTTGTTGGGATCTGGGCTTTAGAGAGAGGTGAATGATATGGCCTTTAATTGTTAGTTGTAGAGTCTTTTTATGTGTGAAGTGATGGTAGTTATAATTTGTAAGTTAGGGCAAATTAAAGATACCTCTAGCTTTTCCTTCGGCGTGGCCTATCCCGCAGAAAACGTACTATTTCTCCAGGATAAAAGTATTCTAGCACTTTCAGCGGTAGTTTAGGCTTCTAACAGTGAAAAATTGAGGCATACGTTGGGACAAAATAGCCACTATATGAAACTTTGGCATGCCCAGTAAGCGCCGTTACTAATCCCGTAGAGGATGGTGAGACCTGCTGTACACGAAAAGCGACGAATCCTCATTAGCACTGGTCCGAATAAGCTGAAAGGCGTTTACAGAGCAGTGGGATAATGCAGACTAACAATTAGGTACAATCAAGGGCCAAAGTGCATTTGCGGTGAGTGCTAACGCGTGCCCGTGTTCCCGCCATAAGCGGCACACGAGGACACCGTGGAGTTTAGTGGGTTGGTGTCCCACATAACTGCACTATTTCCTCGTGGTAGTGCAGTATGCATGAGCACATCCAAAGCAAAAAAATAATGTTCATAGTGCAGTCTTATTCCCCCAAATTGAAATGGCTAGTTTTTGTAGAAGTTAAATTATCCACAACTGGTTTAATATATTAGGTTTAAATTAAAGCATAGTTTATACCAACTAACCGTGGTAAGTTGGAATTCTTCTGTCTAAAAAAAATTGCGCAGGCGTTAGTTTGTTTTTTTTTAATAATCTATAGGCTCGCGTTTGACCACTATATCGCCTGATGTTAAGCGATGATGCGGTCTACGGTGAAGCACGCTTCACGGCAAATAAATTGTCTTACATAGTAATATTGCCTTTTATTTTTTGTAAGGCATATGAGTCTATACGTAACGATGCCAATATAAACAAAAAAAATCACCTGTTAATACTTTTCCTCCCATACCAGCCCATTTCAATTTACCTCCTCACCTTTTCTCCTTCACCATACTGACCCTGTACCTACTATTTTTTCAATCGTCGCCTTCAGCTTAAGATTGTCTATCTCTAAAGCTTTGCGTAATTCGTTATTTATATGCCTTATCACAGATAATATAATACTAGCATACAGACGCCTCATCCCATACAAAGAAACCGTGCCGATGCGACGTAACTAGCGTTTATCATCTGATTATACCGAATATTTTTTGTAAATCGATCTCGTTCGGTTCCGTTCCATGGCGATAGATATATCACCATCTATATCCGTGGAACGGAACCGAACGCGATCGATGTATGGGATGAGACACCACTGGCCTTATAAAAACTATAAAGCAATATATTACGTTTGCTGGAATACTATGCGACATTAGAAGCACTGATAAGTATGAACTCATAATTTCAGTTTTTCTAGCATTATAGGCCGCCTGTTCAGCTTTTTTGGGTATCCTCTGTTATTCTAGGAATCAAGACAAATTGACATGTACCCTACTGGCAATAATAATTTATAGACTCAAGTTAAAAAAAATGAGATTGACCAAGTGATATTTTTGTAGCGCATATTGACATGCGCTACCAAAATATCACGTTGTCAATGGTCTATACATTTTGGACTTTATTGGCAATCGTTTATGCTATACACTGCTTTTTAGTTACGTAGACTAAACTGACATTTGGGGGGTTGTCACTTTATCGTTACATAAAAATAGTGTCGTACCCTGACTATCCTGTGATTGATAGTTGATCGAAAATCGAAGTAGATCGAAAATGGAACTATTTCACTATAACATTTGTTAAGAAACTAGCGGCCCTAATTTAGTTTCTACTCATTTATGTCAGACTAGCTTTTCCCCGCGGCTTCGCTCCCGTGGGCCACCCCACAGGACCCGTTTTCGGGATAAAAAAAATAGCCTATGTCACTCAGGAATAATGTAGCTATCTATTGGTGAAAGAATTTTTAAAATCGGTCCAGTAGTTTCGGAGCCTATTCGGTACAACAAAAAAATCTTTCCTCTTTATAATATTAGTATAGATTTCAATTTATCGATCGCATTTATTTTATTGTTGATTTCATATTTAACACAATAAAAGTTTATGTACTAAGTGTATGAATACTGTTATATTTAAATATATTACGTTTATATTCATAAAACATTTATTTACTCCAATTAGTAAAATAAAATTGAGGAGTCATGTCACATTGATTCGATGAATCACTTTTGATTGAGCCTGTACCTACAATACTATGCTCCGCACTTGCGACATTAGACATTACATCATTTAGTCTACGAAATTAAAAATCACATTATAAAAGAATGTAAAAAACGGTAAACCACCACTGTGTCATCTTAGTCAAGGAGATCTAAATCGAATTAAACGGAATGGTCTACAATCAAATCAAGACACGGCTAGGACACCAATTTACAAACCGATGATTACGACATCCGAGTAATCGTTCTAAATCGAATCAAACATTCTCAGTACCAAGCATGGGCGTGGAGAATCGACGGAGCAATCCCATTTATAAAGTGAATACGTCTGAAAAGAGCGAGAGAGATAGGGCGATTGTGCGGACAGTAGTGACCTGTTTATGGAATTCTGATTTGGGCACATCCCAGGCTTGCATCAATGCATGTGTTCTGCATATAGACATAGAGAAAAGTCGGTTAAAAATAGGCACAATAATTTTGTCTCTTTCGAAACGTTCGTTTTTTAGGGTTCCGTACCCAAAGGGTAAAAACGGGACCCTATTACTTCGCTGTCCGTCTGTCTGTCAGTCTGTCTGTCTGTCTGTCTGTCAGTCAGTCTGTCTGTCTGTCTGTCTGTCTATCTGTCTGTCTGTCTGTCTGTCTGGCACCAGGCTGTATCACATGAACCGTGATAGCTACACAGTTGAAATTTTCACAGATGATGTATTTCTGTTGCCGCTATAACAACAATTAGAAAAACTAAAAACAGAATAAAATAAATATTTAAGTAGGGCTCCCATACAACAAATGTGATTTTTTTGCCGTTTTTTGCATTAATGGTACGGAACCCTTCGTGCGCGAGTCCGACTCGCACTTGGCCGGTTTCTTAATAAAATAGTAAAATTTGATGCAAGTGGGCAAACTGTGTCCATATCTGTCTAAAAGCGGTATGATAGCAGCCAGTTTACCAGCAAGAGTGATGATAGAAAGTCTCTGTCCATTCTCAATGTGTATGGTACCCGAGTAAGTTATCAGGGCCAATGCTTTAAGTCGGCGCAAAGCAATTAACCGTGCACCGCTCACTTTATTATTTCTTCCCGATTAATCGATTCCACTCGCCATTTTAATAATCGATACTGATCACTGTCCGATGAGTTATACTTATTTGTTTTTCGAATTCGCGCTTCGTAATCGATTTTTTCGATGATCGATACGTTTCCTTATGCGTCGCGATTTTGTACACAATTCGATTTATTGCGAGGCGTGGATTATTTTTCTTTTAAATTGATGTTATTAATACTCGTGTATTGACAATGTGTACATGAGAATTTAATTCGTGTAGTTAAGAATTTATTTTGAGAACAACTTTTAACTGTATTTTTGCTAGAATGATGATGCATTGCTTCATAAAGTTTTCCTACATTACAAGTAGCGATGTATCAATATAACATAGAGGGGTTGGACAGAGGTTTATAGTCTCATTCTATATATATTAGTCTAATAGCTTCTGCCAGCGGCTTCACCCGCGTGAATGTCGAAAATTGTCCCGAGGGTACATATTCCCGAGATAAAAAATATCCTATGTGCTATTCCTGACTATAATCTATCTCTGTGCCAAATTTCATCCAGATCCGTTAAGTAGTTTTTGCGTGAAAGAGTAACAAACATGCATACATCCTCACAAACTTTCGCATTTATAAATGTGCTATTCCTGACTATAATCTATCTCTGTGCTTAATTTCATCCAGATCCGTTCAGTAGTTTTTGCGTGAAAGAGTAACAAACATACATACATCCTCACAAACTTTCGCATTTATAATATTAGTAGGATAGGATTATATTTGTAGGATGGTTTAAAAACGAAACACTCAGAAGACATACAAAAATAGAAAACGTTGCACTTAAAGTGAAGAAATTAAAATGGAGATGGACAGGACACACATTAAGGGAAAGGGAGAAATGGAGTAGAATATTGATGAATTGGTTCCCAAAATACAATAAACGAAAAAGGGGGCGACCGTTCAAAAGGTGGGAGGATGAATTAAAGGATATCGCAGGAAAAATATGGACAAGGACGGCGAGAGATAGAGAGGGGTGGAAGAGGTTGGAGAAGGCTTTTGTCGAAAATGGGCAAACAGATATATGTGTCGATGTCATGTAAAAATATTGTAATAATTAAGTACTTTGGAATTATCTGAATAAATGGTAGGTATACCCACATCTTAGTAGTCAGTTTATATGTATAAGCCCTATGTTGGTATGTAATCATCCCGACCGAATTTTCGCCACGGTGACAAAGTACGCAGGATATATACTTAGTGCCCCAGTGTGTCCGTTAACACAGATGCTTTCTATTGAGTCCGATGGTACAGAAGGGAGGGGTCTACTTCCTAACTCTGTCAACGTCAACGAAGTTACGGGCCCGTCCGAAAGTACTCCGGAACTTCGGAGTGAATCCTACTCCGTAATGATAAAATTTTTCGGATGGGTAAAAAACACATGAGGATTAGGTAAAACTGTCAAATTTAGTTGTCATTCATTAGTAGTTCGGGCCCCGAACGAATTATGCGTCTACTCCCTAAGCACGAAGGCCGTAGTTTCGGCCTTCGTTACGAGAATTTCCTACTCCGTATCACCTACGGACGGACCATTCGTTCGGGGCCCGAACTAAGTATGAATGTCAACTCAATTTGACAGTTGTCGGATGGTGGTTTGGTTGTTCGGATGTGTTTTTACCCGTCCGAAAACTCTCTGAAGTTTTGGAGTAGTTTCGGTTGGGCACGAAACTTCGTTGACGGAAATAGGAAGTAGACCCCGTGAGTAGGAAACGCCCTTAACGAAGGCTGAAACTACGGACTTCGTGCTTGGGGAGTAGGTAGACCGCCAGGAACTAAACTGACGGCTTGTCGTGCTTTCCAAGGGTGTCACTGCAAATTCGTAATGGTAAAACTAAACCCAATTGGCCGTCTTAGGGGATAACACCGGGGCAATGAACCCAGGACCCAATGCTCAACAGTACTGCTTACGACCTTTAGACCAACAGGGCGCCCAAGAAGAAAAACATTGTAAGTACCAACCATAGATTGGAGTTTGTTTACGGTTTCGACAAATGATCATTGAACCGTCGGGTTTTTGGTCGTATATTTATTGTGTTTTATTTACATATTTGTTTTATACGATAGACACAAACATACTGTGTTTATACTATTTTTTTATTATTTGTCGTATTCTATTTTATTCCTAATATACTGTATGATCCGTTTCCGTGAATGTGTCAGTGGCATCAAAAGTGGGCACTATCAGAATAGAGTCTGGCAAATGAAAGTAGAGACTGAAAAAGCGCGGCAAATTTAAAAAATATCAGCATAACAACCCCAAAAATGGTATGAAATACCTGAAATAATCTAATTTGATACTTTAGAATTATTAAATTTACTTCATCTGAATAAAAATACTATAGGTACTTTAGGTAGGTAAAACTTTAGATAAATTATGTATCTATCAATCTGAATAAAAACAATACAACAGTATTCTATAATAATTTTGGTTTATTCACTACCATAATCAGAATCTGAATCTAAGACTTTCATGTGAAAAGATTCATTAAGTCACTGGAATCATCTTCCTCCTGTTGTTTTTCTTGTTATTTTGACATCATGCGAAACAACACGTCGCGTAATCCACTTTTAATTGTTTTATACATTTTTCACTGAATAAATGCTATTATCAAGACCACAACAATTAAGGTTGACATTGGTTAGGATTGCCATATAAAAAGTTTGCAAATAATTCGAGTGTTTACTTTCGTTTGCCAGACTCTATCAGCGCAGTGATATTTTCTTTTTAATATCGTTGCACATGCTGAGATAGGAGCCTTTTTGGTCTCGCACGGGGTAATTTATTTTATTTTTTACTATTGTTTGTGTTTTGCTTATCTCGTGTCTTCTGTGCGGGTCACAAATAAATATTTTTTCTTTATTTCTTTCTTTACCTATGCATCAAATAAGCATTAAATCTTGTAAGTTGGTAGTTACATCAATCGACTGAAGAAAACGACGTGTATCACCAACGGTACAAGTATTTATGTAAACAGTATTCTGAACTTAGACCCGGTATATGGTTTGCTGCATTCAATTTCATATTAAAGTAAATCATCTAGAAATATGCTTGGAGTTTCTATTTGAAACTAAATGTAGCTATTACTTAGGTATTTGAGATCTTTAAAGCTATCCTAAGTTACAGTTACTGTTAAGGCGCTATATACGCCCCAATGTTAACGCAGTACGGCCGTGCGCCCGTTCGATGCCAAAATATCAATATTGAACCTCCTTTTGAACAGTTTTGTTTGCAAAATATTATTTGATTTACATATGCTATGTTAGTTATGAAGAAATGACAGCCATCAAGTTTTCTGTGTTAAAATATTTTTAAACATCCAAGTCGTTTTGGAGGAGTTTCCAAAAGTTGCGAAAAAATATCGTGTTGCTAATTATTTTTTAAAGCTAAACTATTAGTTACACGAAAAAACCTTGTGTTCAAAATTATGTACATGAATCAATAATAAATATATTTTTTCAATCCTTTTAACCTAGCCGTTACTAAGGAGTATGCTTTAGAAAGTTACCGTTTTACGGCACTAAATGGTATGTAGGCCTTTAAGATTATAATACTTATGCACTTTTTATTACACGCTTTTATTTAACTTGGAATTTATGTATGTGTGCACTTGTGTTCGGATCAAATCTTGCTACTGAATTTTAAACCAGTTGGAAGTGGAGGTGGAGGATCCACCGATCAAGATGAAATTTTGCATAAACTTTTAGTTTGGATAACAATGCATGGTTAGCTAAGTGACGTCATTCTAAATCCAATATCGTGGACGGCCCAAGATGGCGGACTAGTTATTTTTTATGCACTGCCATAATATTGGTATCAAATGGGATGGTTTATTGCTAAGAAGAATACGAAAAAGCTTGTTTTAAAAAAAATACTTTTTTCTATTGTGTGTTGACATTGTAGATATTTGACAGTAGACGATAGGAGATAGGGAGACAGAGATAGATAGAAGCCAGGCAATCTGACACCGGTCTTCCAAAGGGATATTGTGTTACCCAGTTACTGGGTTGTTGAGGTCAGATAAGCAGCCGCTCCATGAAAAATACTCAGCTGAATCCGGCTATACTGGAAGCCGACCCAAATCTAAGCTAATAAATAATAGGGTAACAGGGGCCACGGGGTTCGAGTTCTCATCGCTTTTCCAAGACATTACGAGCAGTTAGTTGACTCTATACTCGACCATGAACTGGTCTTTTTTCTGCCAAAGAATCAGCCTTGCCATTAAACGTGGCAAAGCTGCATGCTGCCTGCTGCCAGCTGCCAGCCTTTTGGGCACTTTTCCCATTGATAGCGCTGCGGACGAATTTTCATGCCAATGAATTCTGCTTCCTTTCTTAAAATTGAAATAAACTTTTTAAGAATGTTTAAACTTTACTTTAAACGCTGTAAGAAATACAGATTCTTCTCGCTCTATCAGCTTCAAAAGATTGACGAAAACAGAATTATATTTTATATTCGTTTAACGCCAAGTGATTTGTGGTGTAAGCAGATTTAAATCTGTGGCTTTTTTATTAAAAGGCTTTACCATATCAGTATTGTAATACCTATAACTACCATCCTCGGTAATGTGATGGTTGGTAATCTTGAAGGCAGCTTAATGCTGTAAAAACTAGCACTACCCACTGAAACTCCAACTTAGAGTATTGTTTGATGGTAAAAACACACGATACACATCTATTCAACGTCAACAACCAGCCAATCACATTACACAGATAATATCAATTCCAAATTCAAATTCAAATCGACCACTTACAAGCAATTAAACAAATTAAAATCGTTCGTGGTCGCCAACCCGTCTTACGCTTGTCCGATAGCCATTTACAGCTTAAAAGCCATATTAAACTTTCGAAATGAGAAATGCCGCCAATATGGCGAGGTGATGACAAAAAGACAGATCATGCGCCGACTTTTACTATAGTTATAGTTGTTAAATGGGCACATGGCAGCTTTCCACGTAGCGTCCCGCTGAGCGAATGTCGAACACCTATTACGAGTGGCGGGGTACTGGCCGCAAATAAGTTGGCGGAAAAATAGTGTTTTAGTTTTGACAGTTGACAGTGACAGCTTTAGCTGGCAATACCAACTAAATCTTCCACTGAAATGATACTATTTTCAATGAATGTCTTTCCTAAATTATTTCAGACTTTGTCCTTAAAGGGGATTGACATCTAGTTTTGTGTTATTCTGGTTATTTTAGAAACTGTCACTGTATATTCCATGTAGTCCATGTGTGTGTGTGTGTGTGTGTGTGTGTCTTAATTTAGCCTTCTTCTAGCGTTCTTAATCTATCCTTTGCGTAGCTAGAGTCCATACCTTATTTCATGTGGCTTTCAAAAGCTCGCTTATATGCATCAGTTTACATGCATGTTTGATAATCTGTTGCCTTATCATGTACTTACCTATGTAATGTCTTATGATATTTCAACATTCTGAAACTTTAAGTTACAAACTCTTTGTTTTAGCAGTTTGAATTCATTGTGTCTAAACAATCTTGTGGAAATACCTCTACCAAATTATCTTCATTCAAGCCCAGACAAACTTTAACAAAAAAAAATCCTCATCAAAACAGTCCAACCTATTCTGCCGACCCTCCTATTACACATACAAGTGTCGTGAAGTAACTGTGCACCCGTCCACCCGCTAATTAGTCGGGTTCGATTCTTGGTAGAGACACACCGGTCACTTTTTACACTATATCATTTTTAACCAATAGAGATCATTATCGTGCAACAATTAAACTTTCCTTCACAATTACTCATACCATTTTCACATGCTGTCCTTGTCTAGCACTCAATGAGAGAAAAGGGTAGCAATACTTCTGACAAGGATTATTAATTTAATAACTGAAATATGACACATTATGATGACATTATTTTTTAAACTAGTTTCCATTGAATTGTCTCTGGTAGTTAACGCTTCATAAAAGATAATTATATTATAGTCTTTCAATGAATTAACTTTTTATTTATAATTCAAATAATATGAACAACTGACTATTGCTAATCTTATGACTAATAACAAAACAAACTTACGTACAAAAGGGAGAGGGAAAATGGCTCATAGCGCATCAAAAAATTCGACAACATCGATGTCAATAGGAAACGTGCCCAGAACGCTGGCAGCATTGCCACGTTGAATGGCAATGCTGATTCTCTGGCTGAAGAAAAGGCCAGCCCTCTGGTCACGCCAACAGTCGACTAACCGTTTACTTATGTCTCGAAACACTCGATGAGCACTCGGACCCCATGGACCTAATGTCTCAACCCCAAACGGCTCAAACATAACTGCCAATAAGGTTGTTATATTTGCGCCGTTTGAGGTTTTCTGCACCAGCAGCAGCTGCCCCAGCACAGCCCGCCGTGCTAAGAAGATGGGATGGCGCGAGGGTATCGACACATGTTACATCCCACACTAAAGGCCTACCCAGCTTCCAAGGCATTATGGTCATCCCATCCGGTCTCTTCCCATCGTCGCGTGCCAAGCCATTGGGTTCTAAAACAGCTAGCACCCCGGCGGTGACAAGAGCTCGACGTATGATAAATCTTCAATTAAAACTTGTCACATCCTGTGTGCTAGAATAATTTTATATTAGTTGGGAAACTACCTACACAAAGGCCTTTTTACTTTAGTCGCACTCTGTAGGGTTTTAGGGACAGAGCTTGGTGAGACAGCCAAAGTTTTCCTTCAGCAATGGCAAAAATAACAAGTAAAATTTTGAAAAAACCCCGACATATTTTTATTTAATGCTACATCATTTATCTAGTAGTAGACACGCTTCGATCGACAATCTATTGAACACGTAATTATGACACGATATCTTGCGAAAACACCCCGATATATACAATAAAACGCCGATAACTTTTGAACGGCTGACCGATTCTCATCAAACATAGCTAAGAACACTCTCGATAACACCTTTCAAACAAAAAAAAACGAAATCTAAATCGGTTCATCCGTTTAGGAGCTATGATGCCACAGACATATACACAAATATACATATAATACGTCAAACTTATAACACCTGTCTTTTTCCGTCGGGGGTTAAAAATATTGTTTGTTAAGACTACGACTAACGCCAACGACCAAACACGCACTCGTTTCACACCCGCGCGACACAAAATTTAGTAGTTTTTTTGTAATTTCCTTATACTCTTGAGTGTCGATTGAGCCTCTTTGCCATCTGTCATGTAAAAAAAGCCTCAAATCATAATGTAGATAATTAAATTGTCTTTGAGATGGTGTCAATTTAATTAAAATACGCCCAGCGGTTTTGGTGCGATTGTCGTGTTTTTGTATACAAATAAATTTAAAAATTTTCTTAGATCAAATTATTAAGAAAATAGTCTAAAGTAACATAACAACAATAAAAAAAAAAAAATAGTTATATTCGTGTAACATAGTGTAATTAATTTGTAAAGTTATGTCTAACACGGCCAAAAAAACGACGCAGGTCATATTTTAATGAAATTTTCACCATCGCAAAGACAATTTTAGAGATCTAAGGCTTATTTTTCAGGTCATAATAATAAGGCAAGTACAAAAAACTACCCAATTTTGGTTCGCGTGGGTGTGAAACGAGGGCGCGTTTTGTTCCTTCAAGGTCATTGGCGACTATCGACGTCTTAAACAACAGTTATATTTCCAACCTTCACAAAACAAAACTTCATGAAATTAATTTTAGTCGAAAATTACCATTGCAGAGTGCTGGTTTTCTCTGGTCCAGGTGTATATTCCGTCACTTTGACAATGGCCACTGAAAAATAATGTTTTACAAAACCTCGCGAAAAGTTACCAGTATTTGAAGGGTACAGACAAAGAACAGGGAATGTCACAAGTTTCAATTTTTTATTGGTAATCAAATCTTCATCTATGGTAGTTTTATTCTCAATCACTAACTTTTTTTAAAGTAAACATAAAGCGCCAAAAAGACGTTTTTGTTTATGGCCGTAACGAAAAGAACCGGGAATGTCCATGACATTCCGGTACATACCGGTATAGAAGAAGGATTATATTACATACTTCTGAACTTTTAACTGAGTTTTTCTCAAAACCTATTAATTAGCACATTCCCTGTTTTTTGCCTGTACCCTTCATTATAACTTAGCTAATAGGATTAGTCTAATTTGAATACTGGGTCCTTTAATCAACAACCGGTTCTTTATTCAAACTACTGATTCTTATTAACCCTTTCTGCCTGAGTCCCCTTCTTATCTCCCGAACCCTGGCCATACCTACACCTTTTAAACAAACATTAACAAAAAAACAAATCGCCGATCCAGTTTGTCTGAAATCTCCAGGTCGGGCGACATACACTCTTTAATTGACTCCAATTCTAAGAAAGTAATTTCACAAATTACTTTTAGCTACCGGATTTTGAGATCGACACTCGACAACAGTTGGAACCATGTCTAAATGAAGACTTGAGACCGAACTCCTTCAATTGTTTCGGACATCGGAGTTATCTTTGGGTAGACTTGAGTGTGACAAAGTTCTCTGAGGACCGGTCAGACCGAAAAAAACGAAATACGTAGCTTCGGTCTTATGTTGTGGGCGGGTGAAATTTTATACTATTTCAAACATGTTTAGTTTATTAAACTTGTCGTTAGTTAAGTACTCTATAAATTATAATGAGTACGACTAATGAATTTTGATGGGAGTCGCTTCGAGACTATTAAAAAATTTCTTGTAAAGATTTTTGACGCTCACGTTCAATCGCATCTGACAATGTTATTTTTAATGTTTGTTTTATTTTTTAATTTTATGTGGCAATTAAAATAATATTCATAAGTATTCTGTTACGAATAATATAACCTGATTATGTTAATTAATTAACATAATCACTTCCATGTTAAACACAGCTACCTAATATAACAAACTTACCCAATTAGTTCCACAAAACTATTAGAAAACACGCTATACATAAATAAACTGGCCAAGTGCGAGTCGGACTCGCGCACGAAGGGTTCCGTACCATTATCGCAAAAAAAAAAATATGTTTGTTGTATAGGAGCCCCACTTAAACATTTATTTTAATCTGTTTTTAGTATTTGTTGTTATAGCGGCAACAGAAATACATCATCTGTGAAAATTTAAACTGTCTAGCTATCACGGTTCATGGGATACAGCCTGGTGACAGACGGACGGACAGACAGACAGACAGACGGATCGTGAAGTCTTAGTAATAGGGTCCCGTTTTTACCCTTTGGGTACGAAACCTTAATAAAAATGTGACCATTAGCGTGAGAGAAGTCGATTCCATAATAGTTAGAACAATCTAGCCTGATGTTTAAAGCCCTCTTGCAAACGCTAAACATCATCATCATCATCATCATCATATCAGCCGAAAGACGTCCACTGCTGGACATAGGCCTCCCCCAAGCGTCGCCACATTGACCGGTCCCGTGCGTCTCGCAACCAGCGGATCCCCGCAACCTTCACCAGGTCATCGGTCCACCTAGTGGGAGGCCTTCCAACGCAACGTCTTCCGGTTCGCGGTCGCCACTCCAGAACCTTTCTGCCCCATCGGCCATCCGTTCTGCGAGCAATGTGCCCTGCCCACTGCCACTTGAGTTTGGCAATTCTTCGGGCTATGTCGGTAACCCTGGTTCTCTTGCGGATCTCTACATTTCTGATTCGATCACGCAAGGAAACTCCGAGCATAGCCCTCTCCATTGCCCTTTGAGTGACTGTAAGCTTTCTGATGAGGCCCATTGTAAGCGACCACGTCTCAGAGCCATATGTCATCACTGGCAACACACACTGGTCATAGACTTTCGTCTTGAGACACTGTGGTAAGTTGGACGAGAAGATACCGCGCAACTTCCCGAACGCTGCCCAGCCGAGTCGGATTCGACGGTTGACCTCTTTCTCGAAGTTGGCCCTACCCAATTGGATCGTTTGTCCAAGGTAGACATAGTCGCCCACAACTTCGAGTGTAGAGTCTCCGACCTTGATAGGAGTGGGTGTAACATGGGCATTCAACATCACCTTGGTTTTGTCCATGTTCATCCTAAGACCCACTCTTTCGGAAGCTCTACTGAGATCATCGAGCATTGTACTGAGGTCCTCCATGGTCTCAGCCATAACCACTATATCGTCGGCAAACCGAAGGTGAGTGATGTACTCGCCATTGACGTTGATGCCTAGCCCTCTCCAGTCCAGAACCTTGAAGACATCCTCCAGTGCAGCAGTAAACAGTTTCGGAGATATGACGTCTCCTTGTCTCACACCTCGCTGCAGAAGGACTGGTTCCGAAGTCTGATCCTGAAGTCGAACTGACATAGTGGCGTTTTTGTATAAACACTTCAACACTTCGATGTACCGGTAGTCAATTTGGCACCGTTGGAGAGACTGCAATACAGCCCAAGTCTCGATCGAATCGAAGGCTTTCTCGTAGTCCACAAACGCTAAACAGAGAGGCAGGTTGTACTCTTCGGTCTTCTGTATAACCTGGCGCAGCGTATGTATGTGGTCTACGGTGCTGAAGCCCTTACGGAATCCGGCTTGTTCGGGAGGCTGGAAATCGTCAAACCTGCGCGCGAGACGATTCGTGATGACTCTTGAAAACAGCTTGTAGACATGGCTAAGAAGTGTGATGGGCCTATAGTTCTTCAGCCGGGCATTGTCGCCCTTCTTGAAGAAGAGTACCACCACACCCCTGCACCATGCCTGTGGCGTTTTGCCCTCGAATATGACGGAATCAAACAGCTTCTGAAGGGTCTTAAGAACCGGTTTTCCACCCGCCTTCAGGAGTTCAGCCGTGATTCCGTCGTCACCCGGTGCCTTGTTGTTCTTAAGCTGTTTCAGAGCCATCCTAATCTCATACAGGCTGACGTCCGGAATGTCTTCGGTATAGTGTCGGGTCAATCTAGCTCTAGGGTCATTCGCTAGATTCGCGACGGGTTTACTGGTTGACGTGTACAGCTGCCCATAGAATCTCTCGATCTCCCTCAGAAGCTCTGGTTTGGCGGAAACGATCCTGCCATCATCGGTCTTCAGTTTCGTGAGCTGGCTCTGCCCAATAGACAGATCTCTTGCAAAGACCTTGGAGCCTTTATTCCGCTCAATCGCGTCTTTAATACGCTCAGTATTAAAGCGGCGGAGGTCGCTTTTCAAGGATTTTGAGATCCGTCTATTTAGCTGCCGGTATTTCAACGCATCGTCTGAAGACTGCAGGATCATCTCACGCCTCTCCTTCATTAGCTTGAGAGTAGGATCAGAGAGCTTTTTGTTCCTATTTGTACGGCGGGTCTTGAAAAACTTAGACCCGACCGTATGGACAGCTTCCACGAACCCGTCATTGTATTCGTCCACTGAGCTCCCTAGGCACAACAAACGCTAAACGTAAGTAGATAATTATGTCAAACGATTCAAACGATTTACAGAAGCATAACGATGATTGATGTTAATTCGGCTAGCGCTGTATCAAGTAGGGATCTAAATTTATGGCGGCTCTTAATAATAAATTTGCCAACTTATTTGACAACTAGCGGACGCCTCGCGGTTTCACCCGCGTAGTTCCCGTTCCCGTGGGAATACAGGGATAAAAAGTAGTTTAAGTTTATTCGTTTCATACAAACATACAAAAATACAAATCTTTCCTCTTTATAATTATTATTAGTATAAATTTGTGAGGCTAACAATTGATCAAAAAACGCTTTTTACCGAAATGTTGATCCATTGGTAGCCATATTTAACCATTGGTTTCAAATTGCCGTAAAATGCTTTTTTTTCCAATTGCCAAATAAGTTGGAGAGTTAATTATTTGACCATTTATTAAACTAACAACCGATAAAATAACGCGTTTTACCGAAATTTTAAACCGTTGGTTACCATATTTAACCATTGGTATTAACTACAAATCAATAAACTGGGCCTAATAGAGTGCACCGAACAGAAGCTGTCAGATTATTCCTGTCAAATTAAAGATTGACCTTCAAAATACAGTATTAGATTATCATTAGTAACGAATAAACACCTACACAGATGGGTTTTTAATTTTAATAAATTGCTAACAGCTTCCGTTATCAGATTTATATCGAAATTTAAACGAATATAATTTGTTTAGATATCTAAGAAGATAAGAGGTCCCATTAAAGTTCATAAGAAACATATTTCAAAACCCACTCTAATATCTATTAAAAAGGCCATAAAATAATAAATAAAAATAAATTAAATATCTTACTAATCAACCTTTAAGATACCTTTTGATCATCACGCTTGATTCGCTATTGGAAAAGGTATAAATTAGGTTCTGCCAGCGACTTCGCCCGCGTGAAAATTATCCCAAGGGTATAAAAAAATCTATAACCATGGGATCATCCAGGCCATGATCTACACATGTACAAAGTTTCATTTAAATCTCCGTTCAGCCATTAAAGCGTGAAAAGGTAAAAAACAAACAGATAGACAAAGTTATACTTTCGTATTTATAATATTAGTCTGGACTATGGGTGTATTATACTGCACAAGGATTTTCTCAGTTGTTGTGCCAAATTAAAAAGTAAGAAACAGCGTTTTAGGTGCCGACCCCACTGCGCGCGGTCTAGCGGTCAGACTTCCGAGTTCTGCGTTCCGCGCTCACACTTGTGCACACTGCGAGCGGTCTAGTTTGGAGTTCAGTAGGTAATCTTCACAACTGGTGAGGTGACGACACGACACACGGGACATGCTCTTAATGATTATTTTATATTAATATATGTAGACAGGGTCAACTCCCACGGACGACAACCACGCGCAAAAACAAGACTACGCAGCGACAAAAAGTCGGCTATTTCCGTCCAAGCATTTGCCTTTTTTTGACGATTTTTGTAGTTCTCGTCGCTCAAATCATAAAGGAAAGGTTTATCTCTCACTAAATCTATAAAATGTTTCGATATCGTCGGACATCTTGAGCTTGTTTTTGACGAAAATGGAACTCCAACAGAACGTGTGTTCACTTTGACCGTCGCGGTCTGACTGCTTTTGCGTGTGTAGGATTCTAAGCCACCACGTAGGTTACAGTGAACGCGGAACGCTGAACTCGGAACTCTGATCGCTAGACCGCGCGCAGTGGAATCGGTGCCTTAGCAATCCCGACTAAATGCGGCGAAATTTATGAAATGTAGGTTGACAGGTCCGGTCGATGTGGCGTCTCTTGGTAGAGGTCTATGTCCAGCTGTGAACGTCTTTCGGCTGAAATAATACTTAGTGATGACTGATGAAACACGGTAATAGAAATTATCTTTAGGACATTCGCAAAATGTTTACAAAGGTATTTAAACTGTAACATCCCCGGTATCACCAAAAAGTATCGTATAAACACAGTGTGCCCAAATTAAAATTCATGAATTCTGTCGTGTCGACCGTACACGGCGAATTCTGAAACGAATAAATATCGTCGTAATTAAATATAATTTGTATTAACTATGCTATCGCGGGAAAATTTATTTGGGTTTGGCACCACTCTTTGGTAAATAAGTTGATTGTTTTATAGTCTTTGAGAAAAAGACAAAAATCTTAAGTGTTATTAAATAATAATATTTAATTTTAAGTTAATTAAGGACTGTTACCATTACTTTCATAGATATTTAAGTATAAATACTTGACTTTAATAGACGTTTATTCGTAAACAATATAACTCAAGGGCCGATTTCACCAATTAAACAAATCGCGATTAGTTCAACTAAACTCAGTTTATGCAAATATTGAGACCGCTGAGAAACTACCAATCAGAACGCTGTATGTGTTGAACTAATCGCGATTAGTGAACATTGGTAAAATCGGCACTTAGAGTGATGAAAAATAATAAAAAGTTAACAAAGGCTAACGATGGAAAATGAAACTTCTGAATAGTTTACGGACTTCTTGTCCTTTCTATCTATTTGATAGAACTTTATTCTTTGATTTGCATAAATCTGGATATTTTTTGTTCTGGCTGTTGGAAATTCATTCAACCAATTACTGCAGCTAACGTGCGTTTGACTTATTCATAACATTAATTTTGCGACAATTTACGTACCAAACGAGGCTTAATCTACCTAGTTAGGTATTAGATAGAACGCTGCTATATGATTTTAATTTTAATGTGAATTACATGAGCAGATTGTATTTCAGCACACGTTAGAATGCATATCGCGTGTAGGTATTCTAACTTCCATACCATCCATAGAGAAAAATATAGTTAAACCTCCCCCTATAAGAACGCTCAACATAAATTATTAATAAAAGACATTTTTATCATTAACCATTCAGACCACGTTCCATTTCCTTATTTATTATTAAATTAATAATGAAGCCACCATGAAAAAATATTCGCGGTTCTATTGTTTCATTAAAATGCCTCGCGAATTGTTTTTAATTAGGCATGCCAGACGACAGACATTTTTATTAATCGTTGAGCTGCCATTTTGTTTGAGTTCTGTCATTACGAAATTAAATTTCGGAATTATATGTCATTTATAACGGAATTGTCGATTTGTAAAAAGACTAAATTAAGATTACCTGAAAAATCGTAGACAACAAATATTTTTGACCGTTTTCATTGACTATGGTCAAAATTGATTGCGATGAAGTGGCTTACATAATTTATTAAATTCCTACAATAATTAATTATGTAACATTGTTGTTTGTTAAATGGTCAAATCGATTGAGAATAAATGTTACGTAGTTGCCCTACTGTTTCTGTCCAATTTGATGGTATATTCGACAGATGTTCCAACACAAAGGTACGATTCCAATCAAAGTAAGCCGTGACTCCATGAGATAAGTTACACCATCATTATTCCAAGCGCCATCCCCACTTGTCGTTCAACTCACGTCCTATAAATCTTGATAATAAGTAAAACCAACTAACGTATCACACAGACAGGAACACATCGACTTTTTTCCATAAAGAATGTTAATATAAATACTCCAGAGACAATCTGCTAATGATTCTCGTTATATCTTTGAGCAAATACTTTTTGCGTTGTCTCTGGTCGCAGACGCCACTGAGGAACTTCAAGACTCCATAGACAATTAAAAACAATCTAGAGGAAGTTGTTAATGATCTATTGTGGGATTCATTGATATAATGTTCGGATATTAATGTGTGAATTTATGTTTCTTGTTGTGATTTTCATATTCGAAATGTTCGATTGATTTTTGCCGCCGCGCGCCGTTCGTTCGTAGTTTGTAAAAGGAAATTGTATGCTTTTCTCTTGTTGTGGTTAATTAGACTGGTATTACGATTTTTCCTCGTCATACAGGTAATTGTAGCGTTTACGAAAAAGGTGATTCGAATGTTGAAATTGCTTGTAAGTTTTTGCCGCCATGCTAAGGGATCTCATTAGTTATGGTAAAAACAATATCAGAAATTGCGTGAAAAGTTCGACAGTAATTTGAACAGCTACTTTTCGTCAAAGGATTTGACAATTATCTGATATTCAGGAGAGAAAAGTGAACAAATCATTTAAGAGGATATCTATATAACCAATAGATCCCAATTACCCATTGTTTGTTAATGTACACTGTGAAATAGGCTTAATAAGACATAAAAAATATTTAGAAACGACCAAAAAGCAGATAGTATTTATTTTTTCAATTTATATTCGAGAGCGCTCTTTTGTAAGGAGTTCATCGGGGTAAGTTCTACCACCGTACCTTACCTATATTTTTTCCTAATAATAACAGCTTGTTAGTGTCCCAGTACAGGGCAAAGGCATCTTCTCATAAAGAGAAGGCACGATCAATTGAGCATTGATCACCACGCTTGTTCAAGAAGTACTAGCGATCCACCCTGGCTTCGCCCGTGACAGATTATATACCAAACGATGACTTGTTTCTCACTCTTGCTATTGGTGAAAGTTGCATGAAAATCCGTTCAGTAGTTTTTGAGTTTATCGCGAACAGACGCGACGGGGGACTTTGTTTTATAATAATACTAGCTTCTGCCAGCGGCTTCGCCCGCGTGTATGTCGAAAATTACCCCGAGGGAACATATTACCGGGATAAAAAGTATTCTATGTGCTATTCCAGAGTATATTCTATCTCTGTGCCAAATTTCATCCAGATCCGTCCAGCCGTTGGAGCGTGAAGAAGTAGCAAACATACAAACACACCACACACACACACTCACAACTTTCGCCTTCTTAATATTAGTGTGATCTATTTATTATATAGTGATAAAGTCCGTTTCATCACGATGTTTTTCCTTCATCGTTGTCAGTGATGCCCAACATAACCTTGGAAAGTACACATGAATTAAAAAAAAGGTACAACAAAAGCCTTTTCTCTGCCTCTGTGCGCTGATGGACATCGATGGATGAGGTCTACGAAATCAGCTAATAGATCCCTGTTCAGTCTTGCTTTGAAGGCTACGGGTGCAAGGTGGTAAGGTGATCACTGCTGCTAAGGAACTTTACTGTTTTCCAACTTGAAGGGTGTGGTTGCCAGGGTAATGAAAGGCACATGAGATGTTTCAGCTTTATCTCTGTGATGGAAACCCATCATCGAAACCTTAGATTATCCATAGACGGCGTTGACTACTAGGGCCGATTTCACCAATGAAACTAATCGGGATTAGCTCAACTAAACTCAGTTTATGCAAATAAAGCGTTTTGATTGGTTGAGACCGCTGAGAAACTACCAATCAGAACGCTGTATTTGCATAAACTGAGTTTAGTTGTAAAGCTTACAGTCACTCAAAGGGCAATGGAGAGGGCTACGCTCGGAGTTTCCTTGCTCGATCGAATCAGAACCAGGGTTAGCGACATAGCCCGGAGAATTGCCAAACTTAAGTGGCAGTGGGCAGGGCACATTGCTCGCAGAACGGATAGCCGATGGTGCAGAAAGGTTCTGGAGTGGCGACCGCGAACTGGAAGACTTTGCGTTGGAAGGCCTCTCACCAGGTGGACCGATGACCTGGTGAAGGTTGCGGGGATCTGCTGGTTGCGAGACGCACGCGACCGGTCAATGTGGCGACGCTTGGGGGAGGCCTATGTCCAGCAGTGGTCGTCTTTCGGCTGATATGATGATGATGATGAGTTTAGTTGAAGTAATCGCGATTAGTTTCGTTGGTGAAACCGAACCTTACTTAAGTACCTTCAGGAGGGCCGTTTGTTTAGTTGCCACTAAAGATGATCTGATTTTTTGGGTTAAAACCCAAAAATCTGATCTGAAATGGGCTTAAAACACTGATTGCCATCTTTATTTGCCACCCATAACATAAACAGCCTACTTACGCTAAATCATAGACACCATTGTCCTCTTCCTAACTGTCAAGTACTTATTCCAAATAAACAATTTCCCTACGTCCATTCATCTTCAAAGCTTGCCAATATTGGCCAGACAGTATGGCGGGCATGTATTGACAAAAATTAATAGTGTTCTTCTATGAACGAACGCCTCCCCAAGCAACCCGCAGAGTCATTGTCGTTCAGTCATTCATTCACAATCGAAACTAAACTCATTCGGGTGTAGTGTAGCGCGACCGATAGTTTTTGATCGTGATAGCTACTTGTTGCTTTAGTTTGGAATATTTTACTAGAAATAATGTTAGATTGCGATAGTTTGCTGTGTTTTTTTATATATAGAAATATATATATAAATAATATAAATATAATGAAACACAGAAATAACTAAATTGAAGTGTCTGTTTGTAATATCAAAGTAATGGCTTTTTAGTATCTAAATGCACATGAAAGTATACGGCACTTATAAATAACAAAAAGTCATATTTAAAAAAAATGGCTGCCTGCCTGTCTGTTTGTTCCGGGTAATATCCGAAACGGCTGGACCGATTTTGACGGGACTTTTACTGGCAGATAGCTGATGTTATAAGAAGAAACTGAGTTTACTTTTATTTTGGAAAAAAACATTAGGGTGCCGCGTAAAAAAATAAGATCCTTTTTTTACAAGTTAGACGCGGATGAAGTCGCGGGCAACAGCTAGTTAAAATATAAAAAATTAAAGTATGGAAGCTAAGCACAAAATTTTTGGGAAAAGACTAAGCAGTTTGATTGATCAAAATAGTAAAAAAAAAAATGTGTTAGTTATTTGGTTTTAATTTTTTTAGTGGTAAGCTAAGTTTTTTTTAAGTAGATTTGGTGGAAAGGGTTTGGAACAAAAACGAAAACATTTTAGAAAAACATATTTAATTAGAAAGCAGAATACTTGCTGCATTTTTAACAATATAGATGAAATGGAGCTTAAAGCACTATCCACACATATCATGGACGTGCCCGGGACGTGGATAGACCGTGCCTCGTCAGGGGCTCAAACAAATATCAATACCAGCTAGGGTAGCCAACCGAAATAAATTAATGCCGATTATTTAATGTAATGTAATTAAATGTGTGTGTATGACTAGATGTATGAATGTGAGTGAAGCAAAACAAGTATGTAAGGATCGTAGCAGGTGGCGTTCTGTAGTTTCTGCCTACCTCCATGGGAAAAAGGCGTGAGTTTATGTATGTATTTAATGTAACAAGCGATTACGTAATTTCTCGATAATGAAGTGTTGAGAAACTCACTGACAACTGAGGGCTGGTTAATTTGTGACAAATTATCAGCTGATTTGAGATGTGATGTCAACTTCAGAAACCGGCCCTTAGAGTTAAACCAAAACCGACATAGCTTAGCTCTTGGTCTGCAACCGGCCTACCTATCAAGCAAATGTATTGTACCTATTAGGTAACACCGATATTTAATGACAGTAAAAAAAGTCTCAGCTTGTTAGGCTAAAAGGTGGGTATCCAAAATTGCTTGCAATTAATAAAGATCCTACTTAAAGTTCCCGGAGACAGGCGTGACACGACAATGTAACATCGATGCGGCAACACTTTTCTATAAAAAAATTACAATCAATCTGCCTTTGCTCCAGAACCCTGTAACGGGGTAAAACGATATCCCTCGGCAAAACTGGTGTCAGATGCGCTGACTTCTGACTACCGTAAAGACTGTCAAAGATCTTTCGATGATAGCCAACGGTTTAATGTGCTTTTCAAAGTACGGAGTCTCGGTATTAAAAAATGGTAACCCATATATATGGGTCGGTCCATATGGACCGACCTCGGAAAGCGTTGCTTAACCTTGAAAATGGAAATGTGCAGCTATTATTACTTCAACAACGAGCTCATTTTGAATATTGATCAATTTATACGAAAACGCGTTGTCGTCTTAAATGTAACAATTGAGTTTTTTTTACTGTGTTAGTCAACAAGATTAACAGCTTGCAGTCTATGGTTACCTGTACCAGCTAGTTTGCTTATGTTATTATTTATTATTCATCTAGGCAAATCATAAGGAAAATAGGACTAGTTGCAATAATAGTTAATTTATTAGGTAACGTATGACATTATAACAACCTATGAACAAAGGTGTCTGTAGGATTAATCAAATACGCTGGACATCAACGAAAGTGTATTATAACTTATAACCCAAATTCTGACATAATATACTTTTTTATCCCAGTTGTACATGCCCATAAAATAATGTTCAACTTCCATGCTATTGAAGCCATTAGGAAAAAATAGAGTAAAAAATCCAAAATGCAATTTTATAAAAAACGGGTTGTTCTTGTTCATGAGAAAGACAATTGGAGAATAATGGTGAACAGATATCCTCTACCCTATTTCTGGTCCTTTTCAGATCATGAAATATTTACTTCCTAGAGTTTTGAACTATTTTTTAAAAGACAAACTGACATCCTATCAGCGCTAACGATTGCCGAAGAGTAACAGACTGATATCCATTCAGAATTGTCGAAATGTCATGTGGTCGATCTGAATTAAGAAAACCATTCATTCACAACCAACGCAAAGAAGAAAAGTAAAAAAAAAACTAACAAAAAAATTAAACCGACTTCCAATGCGAAAAATAAGTTTCTTGTCCGAAGTCGGTGACTTTGTTACCTATAGTTTATAAGTTATTTTTTTGTATTGTAATGTTTTTTTTGTAGAAGATTATCCTGAAAACAATGAATCTTATGATTTAAACTTTGATAAATATTATAAAAGCCTTAACAATTCACAATTTTCAACACACACCTAGCCTAGCTAGCTTGTTTTAGACACACTTGGTTTATTTTCTTACAATTTACAATTGACAATACTAACTAGCTGTCAAAAAAGGAAACTAAAGTAAAGTTGCCAAAAGACCAAGACTGTTTGAACCAAGTAGTTTGCGAATTTAAAATTCGCACTATAATTTAGAAATTGGGCTACCAATTTTTTCTAAGATAAGTGCAATATAGCCCATGTTTTGACGACGACTGCCCACAGAGTTACTTATAAAGCGATTTCCAATTTTGACTTATTGCCAGTAATGACGAATTTGATCTTTTAAACGGTGACATTTTAAATGTGCTACATTTTGTTATTATTACGAAAGAAAAGGAACTTTAAGTGCGCCAATCAGAATGGAACGATTCAAAAAAAGAATGTCACAGTTTTCTGTGAGTAGTATTGGAATTTCTTGACATTTCTCCACATTGTCCAAGAGCGAGTGGCGACCGGCGCGAGTGACGCGGCATCTCATCGATTTTATTGGATACAATTGACGGGCCTTTGTTTGCAAATATGCACTTTAGTGTTACTTCTCTTTGGTTTTTATAAACAATTACCGATAAATAATGGCGCAGCTTTATCTCTTTTAACGATATGTTCCCATTTCCACAGCAACAAGGAAAAAAAGAAAATGGAAAAATTATAAAGCTGTCGTGCTTTTTGTTTCAATAAATATTACCATAAAGCGACTCTTATTAAGGAACAACAATATCCCTTGAATTATTTTGAAAGTAAAATTCCTTCTCGTGATCATTTGCATAACATTAATGATGTTTTCATTCGGGTTCATTCTGAATATCGATGGGGACGTTTTTTCTGCGAGCGTATGCAAAGGAGCACATTTGCATCCTGCGAAACCACATTCGGCCTAATTTGGATGCGTCCGCTATCTCCGCCGAAATCGTTAAAATGCATGCACGGTAGCGAGAACGGTTCAAACACAAAACAATAAATAAATAACGAGAACAATAAATATAATTAAAAACGACAAAAAGCGTCCGTTCGCATGACGCGGGTACAAACGGGTGCGCGCTCTCGACGACTCTATATTAACGATACGAATTCAACCCAAATTCCATGAACGAAACTCTGCTTTATCGAATACTATTACGATTCGATTTACAATGCTGAAAATCGATATCCCTTCAACATTTTGTCACCGGCACGTCACGTTTCCGAACGCTCCTCATTAGAGATTTTTATTTTTAAATAGTCGCAGTAGGGTCGAGTCTCCTGTGGATCCTGCTGGCAGTTTTTTAAACTTGAAAATGGAATTTAAACGAGATGACGTTTCTTTATTGCGTTCGATTCCAACGAAGCGATTCTAGACGCGTTTGTGCTTTAATACGCGTCAATAGAGATGAGACTCGTTTGGAAGATGGTATTGAATTTGACAGATATCAGAAGTGTGTCCGTAAGTTTTGTCTATGACAGGTCGGAAGCCATAGGTCCTAATAAGGTCCGAGATGCAGGAGTAATGGGTTTCCAGAGTTGTCGCGCTGTCTCAAATTTATTGCACCAATTAGTAGAGTCCACGTGAAGGGGTTTATCTTGAGTTTCGATCTCGCTCTATTTGGGAGGTAACGGTCGATAATGGTCGAATTTCGGGGAAGGCTCCTTTGATTTTTTCCTTAGCTATGGTAGACATTTTCGGAAGCGAGAATGTAACAAGTTAATTGGGTAAAAATATTCGGAGGCCGACACATGGTGGGTGCTTATAAAGATCATTACGAGCACAGATTAATTACGAAGCTACCGTTCAGATGTTATAACCGGAATACGAGATAGCTGGGTATTACAGTGTAGGCAATTACTACCCATCTTATTATTATACTGTTTCTAGAATTGTTGTTACTTCAAAAGCCTTTAAGATGGCTATCGAAAGCCGTTTACTGGATTTTATATTAAAGTTATAATTAAACCATTATGCTGGATTAATTAAGAAGTGGCGTTTCTACTAAAGATCGAATCTCGTTGTAAATGCAGGTTAATCATAGTAAAGTTTAATATTAATGTTATTATGCTCTTCTTCATAAAATTAAATTACATACTGGAAACCAGTCAATGGCATAATTTCTGGTAGCTTTTACATGCAGATGAAAAATAAACTCTCTAGTTTCTACCAACTCGAGGAACTCGTGGCTAAATAATAACTTCCACACGGGTCGATCTTCAAGGTTAAGCAACGCTTGACGAGGTCGGTCCGTGGATGGGTGACCATTTCAACATACCGAGTTTCTGGTCCCGGCTGTCATTTGAAGATCTTTGACAGTCGTTACGGGTAGTCAGAAGCTTGAGATCTGACACCAGTCTTGTCAAGGGTTACCGTGTTACCCAGTTACTGGGTTGTGGAGGTCAGACAGGCAGTCGCTCCATGTAAAACACTGGTACTCAGCTGAATCCGGTAAGACTGGAAGCCGACCCCAATATAGTTGGGAAAAGGGCTAGGCAGATGATGAGTTTCTACCAACTAAGCTTCAAGATTGACGTTATATTAATAATGCATCTTTTCTTTACCTATTACTTTCATCAATTAGTGTTTTCTTAACCATAAGGCGTATGCCCAATAGTATTATGAATTACGTTTTTTAGGGTTCCTTACCCAAAGGGTAAAACCCTATTACTAAGACTCCGCGGTCCGTCTGTCTGTCTGTCTTTCCGTCTGTTACCAGGCTGTATCTCATGAACCGTGATAGCTAGACAGTTGAAATTTTCACAGATGATGTATTTATGTTGCCGTTATAAAACAATAAATTCTAAAAATAGAATATAATAAATATTTAAGTGGGGCTCCGACAAACAACAAACGTGGGGATACAACTAATTGGATTTTTTCCAATTTATGCGATAATGGTACGGAACCCTTCGTGCGCTAATCCGACTCGCACTTGGTCGGTTTTTTATAATTAAGTAGAGAATTTTTTTCAGAAATTCTATCTAGGGTTCTTTAAAAAAATACAAACTTTTAATGAACTAAAAAGTTCGAAATGTTATAACGCTTGTCAATACATGTCCAATGAGCCCATACACGATCGTTGGTGGTATCTTGTCTGGTTGAGGCGTTGCTATGGCCACCTTCGGGTCCATCATGAGACCAGCTAATAACACCATAATATTAAAATACTTCCAAAGTTACATAAGTAATAAAAGTTGCAGCTTAAGACAACGACAGTCGCCAACGACCTTGAGGGAACAAAACGCGCACACGTTTCACACCCGCGCGACCCAAAATTTTGTAGTTTTGTACTTTCCTTATTATTCTATGACTTTAAAAAAAAGCCTCAGATCAAAATGTAGAAAATTAAATTGCTTTGGGGACGGTGACAATTTCGTTAAAATACGCCCGGCAGTTTTGTTGCGATTGTCGTTTTTTTGACCGTGTTAGACATAACTTTACAAATTAATTACACTATGTTATACGAATAAAACCCAAAACTTTCTTAGATCAAATTATTAAGAAAATGGTTTCATGTAACGTAATTTTATGGGCTAGCTGTTTAGGCGTGATTCTCATTTTAAAATCAGCTAATGAGGGGTATCTGCGCCTTACTCGGATGCCAGGAAGTGCTTGAAAAACGGATTATTAGTTGCCGGACACACATACAAAAGCAAGGTAAATATAAAGCTTGTAAAACAGATTGGAATTAACACAAATGTCAATCATTTTTGACTTTTTGACAATCGTTATAGCTGACAGAATCACTTTGTCTACACCTATGCTCTTGAATTTTCTGCTTTCCCTTCGTTACTTTAGGAAATCCTATGCATTTCGTGCTCCTAGGCCCAGCTGTTTATGCTGCGCATTGTGTGTCTCTTTCAGTGATTTAATTAAACAGGTATTCTCGATAATCTCGATGGGATTTCCCATCCAGGTCAAGAATTTTCAAAAATCTTCCACTAACTATTGTTAGTTAGTGACAAAAAACCGACCATTTAGTTACGAAAAAAAATAGTCACAAACTAAAACCGCAAAAAATAAAACAAGAAAATATTCGTAACACTTGACAATTAAAGAGTTGCGAATATTTTCTTGATTGACAAACATTACATTTTCTATTTTCTCGTTGTCTGGCTGATAAGGTGTTAAAGGAGAGCCTTGGTTGTATGAAAAAAAAACTAAATTTTGTCCTAGCCAAGATAGAATCCGGATATAACGTCGAATGTCCGGATAAAGACGGACGAATGGTATCCTAGCCTAAGCTGCTCAATCTTAATGAAATTTAACGTAGAAGTAGCCTTGCCTGGTCGAAGGTTACTTTTTATCAACACACCAAGCAGGCGAAGGCGCAAGCAGAAGCTAGTTTCGAGAGAGTACTAAATGGAACTTAGGGCCGATTTCACCAACAAAAATCACGGTTCAAATCGTGTCCAAGTGTCCAATTTCTAATCGCGATTAGTGCAACTAAACTCACTTTACGCAAATACAGCGTTCTAATTGGTAATTTCTCAGCGGTCTCAACCAATCAAAACGCTGTATTTGCGGAAAATTTTAGTTGAACTAATCGCAATTAATATAATTGGTGAAATTGGCCCTTAGCAATACCGACGAAATCTCTACGTATCTCTATTTCTGTCTATTTACGTGTAATGCAAGCATAATATTATTATGTCATGTTCTTAGGTTTCTATTCACTTAAAGGTGATTTATTATGGACAAGTAAGTAATTATGTTCTATCGTTGTGGATAAAGTTATATTACTTGTCGTGATTGAGCCAGTTTGTTGTTAAGTAGGTACTAGTTAGTTACTAGTACCTACCAGGAAAAATCTAGCGCAGTGACACATATATTGTAGGTATCGTGCATTATCAAGTCTATCGATATTGTATCATGAGATATGATTTCCATTATTTATTATTTTTAATTGGCCCTGTGGTAATGGCCCCGACTTACGCGTCGGGTCGTAGGGTCGAAATCAAGCAGGCACCTTAATTTCTGTAAATAACTGATTTCATCACCACTGCTCTAAAAACGGTGATGACATCGTGAGGAAGCCAACATGTCCTAGAATCAAAAATTCAAAGATACGTGTCATCTACCTCTCATAGAGGTGGCCCATGTGATATGTCCCAGAAGTAGGTAACGACGAAATGCTGATTAAATTATTTTTATTAGTTACCAAATATTTCTGATAATAACACTAATTCCTTAAATCATTTTGAGTTTCTGATTGATAGGTTCTCATTAAAATTCCATCAATAGCACGGTTCAAATCGTGTCCAAGTGTCCATTCAATGGTTCCTAATTGGATATCCGAAAACTAATTCCACTTTGCTGCCATATAAGATTTATCAGATTAGCGAAAACCCTCTGTTATTGTAGTTAAAAACTAATGCCTACAAAATCAAAATATAAATTGCTGTTGCATCTTTCTGTATCAGTCGGTTAAAAATCCGAGTTGCTATGAGGAAAACTGAAATAACGAATGAATATTATAATTTAATAAATTTTATTATAAATTGATAAAGTAGGATACATAAATGGCACAAGACTGTTAATTCTTTTTTTTATTTATCGTGGTTATTACTGGCATTACTTTCTACTCTTTAAACGTTGTGCGGTTGGCACCTCCTACAAACGCATAAAATAATAATAATAATAATAATAAAATCTTTATTCAAACTTCAAATTGGTAAACTATACTAATAGGTCTTATATATAAAGTAGGTACAACAATGTTAGGTGCCTGTACTAGGTAATCCTGTATCACAGGCGGCAGGGGCTCAAACAATGTAAATGTAAGGACAAATAATTTTTACATTATTTTCTTAACATTAGAATAGTGACAGAGATATATTGATTTATTTATAATCTTAATTACTAAAACAGATGCAAATTAAAATTAAATTCTATTCATAATGATAAACAGAAAATTCCTAACTTAGCTTAGTTTACGTAAAATTGTTTGCACTTAATTATTTACACACACGGACAACGAACTTTGAGCGTCAGCAGATATTTGAGCTGGGCTATTGCAAAATGTTTTTAAGCCATTTTGCCAAAGTACGCACGGCGACAAATTTCCTACGACAGCAGCAAATTCAGGTGAAGTAGGTCAGCGCAGTAGCCTGTTCTTGTTGAGTCGGCATCACGTGTTCAACACGGAAGTCTGGCCTTGAGTGCGACGCTCTAGGCGCCCTCGTAATCGACAGAGTTGATGTATCTGAATTCCGCCATCTTCCTTGCAGGGCACTCAGGATCTCCTGTTTTATGATTGCTGGGCTTTTTAAAGCGTGAGCAAGTTGCACATTTTGGTACATCAGCTTTCTTTGCGCACTCTGTCATCGAGTGCCCAGTTTCACCACAATGCCTACACGTCGAGTTGACCTCTCTGCACGTTTTCGCTGCATGACCATATTGTTGGCACTTGTAGCACCGAGTTACCAGTGTAAAATCCCTGACAGGACAGGATGTCCAATTAATAAAAAGTCTCGATTGAGCGATTAGGGCTTTACGTATATCAGCTGGTACTTCAATGACGTAGTTGCAGGTCGACGCTTCTCTCTTCCCAGATTTGTGGCTTAATTTTACCAAGGCCAGGAATGATTCTAAGGACAAGGTTTCTAAGGGCATGAATGAACTAAAAAAAACATTCAAAATATGAACTCCATTATAACGACAAAAATTCATCATCACATTCTGAAATCCCACGGGATAATAAAATGAAGACGTTATAGAATATTATAGATTAACTTCTAACAATACAGAATAGAGACAGTCCACTTATTGGGCAGTTTTTTGCGTTACATGAATGAACGAACCTTTTATGAATGAACCTATTCTGTGACGTTTTTTCCACCTGTGCAATAGAGTTCTCGGACTATAAAAATTTGTATTGTTACAAGTGATATTATTTATGGTCTCCCTACTTTTTGTCGACGACGTAAAATTCGGAGAATTTTGGAGAAGTTTTACGACTATTAACGGTGAAAAATATTGTGAATGAATGGGATGAATTGAATAGAGATTAGTTTTAAATTATATTTGATTGCCCTACAGTTCAACTTTTTGGCTCTTCAGGAATTTACATATTCTACAAGGAAAAAAAAAACAATAAAATTGATTTAATCCTAGATATAAATAAACTCTCATAAAATATGTACGATCAAAACATTTGGTATCATTAGGTCCTACTCTCCTAACAAACAAATTAGCAAATAATACGTTAACTAATCAAATGACGCTGACCCATAATTCATCCAAAAACACCTTATTACATAATAAACAGTGGCATGACTAACTCATAACTACTTCTCAACCTAACAGACAGTATCGCAACGCTGTCTCAAGAATCAAGTACGTATTTCATTCCCACGACCAACAATACACTAAATAATGACCGATCAAGTTGACCGCAGTCATTTTAGCAACACAGCCTTCACTGCCGAGTTAATGACGTGAAAGAAATCGCTTACACTCGCCAATCGAGATGTGTGACGAGATGACTTCGAGATTCTTCCCACGCGTGAAAAAAATACAGAATAGTGATACCTGACCTGACCGATAATGTGCGGACACGGTTAATCGGGTACCATTTTTAGTTTTTTGGGCAGTTTCTTTTTTTTTTCATATTCTATGTGTTGTTTGATGCACACATCACATATCAAGGACATCAGTAAGAATCACAATTCTTACTGATGTCCTTGGATAAAAACATGGTCCTTCGAGCCTTTTGCAACCTCTTTGACAATGTTTTTAATCAATTGTGGCTCTAATTGTCTAGTCTAGATTTAGACTAAGTTAAGCAGACGTTTCTTAAACATAGATACCTTAAAAGTGATAGGTCTTACTTGTTCTACTTAAAACATAAGCCAGAAAACGAAACATTTAAATTATATAAGCAAAAAATTAAACTAAAACACAACAAACATGATATTCATACAAAATTTCGGTCGGACGTCGGTATTATCTCGCCAAACGGAGGCACCCTCATGAATAAAACTAGCTGGTGTATAAATTCAAATTTCCTCTTCTCCACACGCTCATTTCCATATCTCGGCCTCTCTCCCCCTATGCTTTATTATTAAAACTCCAGTGCAAAAACCGACACCCAAGTTATTCGCTATCTACGTTCGGAAATGGCATTATCGGGCGCGCGGCCCGAGGCGCACACGTCTCAGCCAATAGGGCATTCTTATCAGAAAATGACTCATTTCAAATGACAGAGTGTTCTAAAGCATTTCCAAATATAGAAAGCCGCAACCGTCGCTGAAGTTACGTTCCAAATTTAAACCCTGTACCGAAGTGACTTCGGCCCACTTCGGTGTGTCGTTACGTCACTCAGTTAAGGCTCATAAAATGGGGACTCTCGTAGCGAGAGGAAATTGGAATAAGAAAATTTGGGGTGTAAAATGAAAGATAGACGAGTGCTAATTTCCGGCTATTACTACGTCTCTTTCTTTCCCGCACATTTATTGCGGGGAACGTGTTTGGGTGGCATATACTGTCTTTTTCTAGCGTGTAGCGACTTTACTATTTAATAGAGCGTATGGTGTAATGTAATGGGAATCTGGAAAATTGTGTATCGTTTACGTTTTTCTCGTTGTTTGGGAGTAAAATGGGTGGGGAAATTGAATTATGTCAATTGAATACTTCTTTTGTCGTATATTGGAAAGGGTAGATATAAAGTAACTAACTCTAACAGAATTCGTGCATTTCAATTCTAAAAAGTTTTGCATCCATAGAAATAATTATGTTAAATAGTTAATATTAAATTCATGCCATAGCCACACCGTCAACGTTCGCCCGATAACTTTATTTCACATTGCAATAATATGATTGAGTGTCAATATCTCGAGCGGTCCGCTCCGACCGAGTCCTCAATAGCAAATGACGCCTCCGACCGCGTTGCGTCAAACGCTACCGGAATTTATCGACTACCCGCAAACAATTCGCCTCGCCGCCAGCTATATTCTATTGAGGCAACTTTGGTAGCGAAATTATTGCACATAGGATTTATTACGTAGCGAAAAGCGGATGCAGGTATGAGAACTAAAATAGATATTGCAAGAAGTAGCACAGATTAGTTATCGCTAAAATAATTTAGCTGAGTTTTCCGTAAACCGTAAATATGATTGAAATGAACATTAATGGGGCTTTTGGGTCCAGGTTTGAAGTGTTTGAACAGACAATCTCGTAAACGTTTACAGTGCAATTGTACAGAGAGTGGGTTTAATATGGCGTCGGTAACGGAGCGCCTGGGAGCTTCGACAGGGCCACCATTGTTCTCGGTTTAAAGTTTAAAGCAAAACTGACGGATATGACTGCGTTTAGTCTAGCTTAAACAAATTTACGGCGTTTTAATCCCCATTAGCTTGTTTGCACCAAACTATTCTAGGATGTTAATAAAATTAAACAGTTATTTCAGCAGCTTAAATATTAAACAGTGATTCTTAACCCACCGTGGTTGTATCTTAATCCCTTCCCGTGTAATGCGATACGAAGTTATCGAGGAGCTATTAACACGTTGTATTCGGTCGATAAATGAAATCCCGTCACCCCTTGTTTGATTTCGATTAAGTCTCACCGTAATGTGATTATACTAAAATTAAATAATAAGTGTGTGGTCTATTATAACAATCTAAATTGTGTGATTAGCTTTTACGACTATTTAGAGAGAGACATTAATTTCATGGTCAATAAATTATATCAAATATTTTCTATCAAATTAAAGTTCTTCTCCGATAAAAAGCCGGCCTACAATTAATTCAAATCGATTTCCACTTAAGCAAACGTTCGCCGCGAACGATCAGAATTTCAAATTCGACTTTCTGAAAACGCGGCCAGCATGGTGTAAAGGTTCTTTTTTTATTCCAATATGCCATTTAAACTGAACGCGCCAAAAGAAATAGTAGTTGCAGCCGAGTTAGGTTGCCCAGCCTGATGCTATCTTGGCAGTTGGCACACCTGACCGACGCTAATTGGACAATAAATCAATTCTTTCCCGCTTCTTATTGGCGAATCGTGGCATTCCAATATTGAAAATTTGGCCGCGCGATATTGACAACATGATAAAAAACAATAGGCGGTTATCTTTTTCTTTTGTGTTCATCTCTGGACTCCGGTTCTTATTAAGGCTGAATCGTTTTATATTTTGTTTGTGTCAAACCCTGTCTTATCGGTTAGACAATTTGTTTTTGGGAGCTCGTTATTGAATTATTAATATTGATATTTTGTATATTCTCAATTGATGTTACATTTGAAATAAATCTCGTGTCATTGTTGTTTAACTGGCTTCATAGAAAAGCGTGTGTGATGAATCGGTTTAATAAAAGCGCTATAATCGGAATAAATAACATTAATGCAGCAAAGAGCGCGGGCGTCATCCATTATTAGAGTTATTAACAAAACGGAACGCGCGCCCGGCTAATCTGGGCGCGCTCTGAGCGTAATTAAATTCTCAGAACAAGCGAGCTATTAAAGCGAAACGGTAGCGCGACGCCCATTACGAAACGGAACGTGCATAATTATTTCGTTCCCGCCTTTTTTTCTTATTCTCATTTCGATTTTCGAAAGCCCGCGCTAATGTAGCGTCGCTGCCCTCTGGCACGAAGTCTTGTAAACAATGTTCTCGTAAAATCTTATTCAATTACCGCCTGCCCTCTTAATATACTGATTAGTTTTCGTACTGTTAATTATATTCGGGCGCAAAAGACCGTGGAAATTAATAAATACTTGGTTATGTTACCTGAACTTCCAGTTCAAAAGACGAGGTTCTATATAAAGTCTGTAAAGGCAATGGTAACAAAAGACAGGTAGTTTTTTCTATCCAGACCACCAAGGCATTCAAATGAGGCATATCATTAGCCGTATATAAACAATGTCGTAAAATGACAGGTAGCAGAGCTTGTCACATCGCTCGTATAATATTATTCATGTGGTGTTATCGTCTCGACTCATCTACCGTTCTTCGTACTGTTAACATGTATTTTGACAGATGACATAAGTTTGGCGCCATATCGCCGGTTTGTCATCTCGCTACGATGAAATACAATTCGGATGTAATAATAAGCTCCCGTCTTACGTTCGTTGATAAACGGACTCGTGTAAATCAATGTAATGGTGTTGTTGTGAAGTCAGTTTCGGTCGCTATTCACTGGAAACCTTTTGTTTCGCTATCATTTCGTTATTTGTAATAGACGTGCGAGTAATAAACTGTCGCACGTTTAGCGCTAGTTTATGTGTATTGGAGCAAATTATGAAGTTCACTCGATTACCCGTGGGTGTGTATTTATTTTACGATTATAGTCCACATACCGACCTTGACAGGAGCTTTTGGACGAAGTCCACAATTTGTATGGTTAGGTGCAACTACAATTTTACGCTTCTCTAATTGAAATGTGACATTTAATTTTTTTGCGGACAGTTGGCAGTGCCGACTTTGCCACATACATTCATTATTATTTTCTCTGAAGCATACCCCGTCCACTATTCTCATAAGAGATAATATAATTGATCTTTAAAACACAAAAATAGAAATAAACTACTTAACTGAATGCAAATTAACCACTTCAATGAAAAATGCAGTAATTTTCTGCGACAACTTTCCTTAAGGATCTCCTTGAATAACAAAAAGCAGAATGTGAGAGTTAATTATGGAAAGATATGCTAATTTTCGAATGCAATGGGTTAGCAACCTGCCCATGTAGGTATTCCTAGCGAACGAAGACTGCTGAAATACCTTGCAAACAAAAAACCTAAATTGTCTCTCACTGTCATCGCAGACTTGTAGACTGTCGATAGCACAATCATCTTCAAGCTAAGTTGTTAAGTTAAGCTCTTACAGAAAATAGTAAAAAAGGTTTTCTAGCAAACCTTAATCTACCTGCCTACCAGTTTTATTAAATTAAACGCCTGATATTATTTTTCTAATCTGATTTCAGTTTGTGTGGTCAGGCAGTAAGACTATTTACCCGACTGCCGAAGGAGGGTAATGTGTTTATCAGTCTATGTATGTATGTATGTATGTATGTATGTATGTTTGTTCCTATGTGGCGTTCTAGAGACCAAACGCGTTGGCCGAATTTGATGATTCTTACGTCAATCGATGGCGGATTTAGGTCGCCATTTTGTGGGGGAAAAAATTTATTTTTTCTTCCAAACCCATTGTGTGGGGTATCAAAATAAAGGATTTTAAGAGGTGATTTCAAAAATATAAAACACTTATATGTTTAAATGTACCTAATTCTAAAAAAAAATAACTAAAAAGTTGTAAATAAAAAAATTTAATTTTAAAATTAAAAAACCCGACTGCTTGAAAAGCAAACTAAAAAAACGTAAACAAGAAGAAAATCATGCTGTGCAGTCGGAGGATACATCTGGTTTTGGTCCGCCAACTCGCGAATATGTATCCTCCGACTGCACAACATGATTTTCTTCTTGTTTACGTCTTTTTAGTTTGCTTTTCAAGCAGTCGGGTTTTTTGATTTTAAAATTAACTTTTTTTTTTGACATTTTTAACCAACTTACCAAAAAAGAGGAGGTCCTATGTTCGACTCTGTTTGTTGGTTCTTTTTTTTGTGTTTTCACCGATATCTCCGTCAATTATGGACCGAGTGATTGAAAAAGTATGTTCCCGAATTGGTCCCTTCGGAGATATACAACAGAACTCTTCAACAAATGACATCCAATCTCTTGAGATTGCTGCAATCGCATGTCTGTTTATTGTTTACACCATTTCATAACATAACATCAAGCCGGTACGCTCGAAAGGGGCAAGCAGATGTATACAGTTCACCCAAACTTGAACATAGCCGGTGGAATGAGAGTGTACCTCTCATTCCACCGGCTATCTTCAAGTTTCATGTTATTCGGGTAAACTATTCTGGAAACTCTTTGGGTATTATAGGTACCATAATATAGAACTTGCCCATTATGCACTACAATTAAAAAGTGAAAAATATAAACTTTTTTACAAAAAAATACAACAGACTTCCAAAAAAATACAACCGACTTCCAAAAAAAAACTACAAACTAAAAAATTACTTAAATTTCAGACTGTTTGAGTCTGAAATTTAGTAATAACTTGAAGACCAACTCATAATCCACCCAATTCTTTAGTCCCCCGATGCTTATCAAGCGCGCACGAGTCAAACTGATTGGTGAACAAACTATGATGTATGTTTGGGCCCAAACTATGCGGGGAATGCGCCTTTGACAAATATGTATCTTAGTACCCCTGACATCTGTCTGCAGGTGCTTTCTAAACAATTATTTAAATTAATAAGAACACTGTCGACGTTTTAATGGTTGCCACAAGCTAATTATTGATGTGTTGTTGTTTGGATGTTGAGTTATTTATGCAAGTATTATGTAGATCAGATTAATACGAGCCCTGGTATTCCCTATCTTCCTGTATGGAGTGGAAACGTGGACAATACTGGCCCGCGAGAGGCAAAGGATTGATGCATTCGAGATGTGGTGCTGGAGACGAATGCTAAGAGTACCCTGGACTGGGAAACGCACCAATGCATCGATCCAGACCCAACTCCGAGTAAAAACTCGCTTATCCACCATATGCCAGCAACGCATTCTCACATATTTCGGCCACACAATGCGCAGAGGCGACTAGAATTTAGAAAGACTGATTGTGGTTGGGAACACCGAAGGCAAGAGATCGCGCGGTCGTTCACCAACAAGATGGACCGATCAAGTGAAAGACTCGTCGTCCTCCAATTTCTACACGGTCAGACAGAAACCGGTGGAGGCAGATCGTCCGCTCCAGATGTAAATCTGATGTTGACCACGATCCTCAGACATGAGGGACCGACCAAGAGAGAGAGATTATGGAGGGATATGATCGAAAAAACTTAATTGCGGCTGTGAACCCCTCATTCCCGATGTCAAATGAATTTGTTGCTGTAAAATGACTCAACGAGGCAACGTTATGTTTGAATCGTGCTATAGTTATTGTTTCAGTTTCAGCTGCTTTAAGAAGCAGATTTTCTTAAGATATATAGTATTCGGTAATTATTGAACTTTCAACATTCTGCTGTGCAACCCAAGTGATCCTAGGCCCAGCCTTATTCCCATTGTTCCAAAAATTCTAATTGATGGTTTCGGTCGGATTTCAGATGATTTCTAATCAGATGCAGGCGATGCTGCAGAAGTTTTATGGACTGCCTGTGACTTAATTATCTAGTAATGGGATAACACGATATTCTTTTTACCGACTTCAAAAAAAAAGGAGTATCAATTCGGCACGAATGTATTTAATATTGTTGAAATTGCACAATATTCACATAATTATGTCACTCGGTCTGTATGGGCTTCTAAAAACGTATGCCATATTTCATAAGGGTATGTATGTTTGTCCACGCATTTCTCCGAAACTATAAATCGTATGTAATACGTGTCCTACTCCTTTTTTAGAAGTCGGTATAAAATAAACCGACTTCTAAAGCAAAATACAAAAAGGTGCAAAAATTGCCGGAGGTCGGTGTTGAAAAACAATAAAAACAAGAGGTACCAACACAGACATGGTACCAAAGATAACAACTTCCGAAACGAAAGTTATATTTTTGCATTTTTTGTGCTTTGCTTTAGGAGTCTGTTTATTTTTTGTGAAAGCGTTTTTGTTAAACTGGTTGTCTTTCGCACTTGTAACAGCCCGTAGCCACAGTCAAAGACAACCAAGGATCTACGATTGATAGTCCGGGACGACAGCTTCACGTACTTTCGAAGGAGGTCGGCAGTATTGCTTAATGAATTAGGCAAGGCGATGGGCGTACCCAGCTTCTGGCCTAGGGGGGGGCCAAGTCAGATTTTTTAGGTCGGATCGTCCGCGGCTGTTTTGTCTTACACACTACACAAACGCAAATGATCCTGCTTTATAGGTACAACACAATATCAATCAGACAGATTTTCTCGTTGCCCTTTGCCGAATTCGTCTCGGTATGAAATGATTCATCTCAATCAACAGACCGATCTCGATGTGCGGAGTTGCACCTTGAAATAGAGCTACTTGAGGAGTCTATATGGTATAAACCAAGCACCTCGGTGTTGGAATAAATGTAAGATGGATTATTTAAAAACAATTGGATTTAACCAAAGTGATACAGACCCCTGCCTATACCTTTATTTATCCGAAATCGTGGTCATAACAAAATCATTCTTGCTCTCTACGTAGATGACAGCCTTGTAGCTGCACCAAATCAAGATGATTCTGAAATGTTCATTAGAGAGTAAAAATGGAGATAAAGACAAAATCACCTTATAAGATGCAACATATTTTCATGGTTTAGAAATAAAGGAGCAGAATGACAATATAAAAGTATCACAGAATCACTACGCACAAAAAGTGTTAGACCGCTTTGGTATGAGTGATTGCAAACCCGTCACTACTCCTATACAGAAAGAGTGGTCTGCCAGCCAGAACTGGATAAAGAGTTGGTAGAACCTACTTCGTTTCCATCTAAAGAAGCTGTGGGTGCACTTGCATACCTTACTGTTGGAACCAGACTGGATTTAGCAAACGCTGTAAGCGTTATATCCCGAACTTTAGAGGACTCTTCCTTTCCTTCCCTTCCTTTTGAGAAGAAGATGTTCAAAAGCGAAAACGCATATAAGATATATCAAAGTAACTCGGGATTTTAGAATAGTTTTAAGAAGAGTTGAAAAACTGACATTCTGGAAAGTTACAGCGATTCTGATCACGGTGGACCGTGGATATCAAACTACTGGACGATCAATAGCAGGTCAACGGCAGTCGACGACAAACATGTGTAGCAATATCAAGTACCAAAGCCGAATTGGTTGCTGCTATTATAGTGAAGCTGCCCGACAGATTGTCTGGATAAAAATACTCTTTGGTGAAATATCTAACTTGAAGGAGATACCCAAGTTGAAAGCCGTTATGCCGCATTTACACATTCGTGCGAATCGCGAGGCGAATGGTGAGGCGAACAACGAACACGCATATGTAAACAGTACGGTCGCTATTCGCTTCGTGCCTCGCCTCGCGATTCGAGCGCTCGCGTTGGGAGCAGTTTTTCGGACGCGAATCAAAGGGCACGAATGGCGAACACGAAGTTACTGTTCACATATTCGCCTGCATTCACTTGACAGCTAGCGCCCGACCCATTAATTCATTAATGGCCTGTCTTTTTTGTTTTTTTCTACGTCGTCTGCGTCGACGGTTCTTTTTTACGCAGGATATCTATATAATTTTATAAACTCATTAGATGTAGCATGCATGCCGATATGATTTTCACGTCCTCCATGTTCGTGTGCGAATGTCAAAATAATTCACTCCGCGAATGTGTGAACAGTAGTTCGCGACGGCACTCGTATACGAATGTTTCGTCGAATGTTCGGCGAGTGACGAGGCGAATGGCGAAAACGATTGTGTAAATGCGGTATTAGGATGCAGCCATAAAGATCTCACATAACCCAGAGCTACACAGAAGAACCAAGTCCAAAAATATGTACTACCCTACCTCCTATCGTCACATCAGACGTTTCTTTCCTTATCTCTTTACGAAAAAATAACTGAATATTAGAACGGATATATAGCTGATTTCTAGATTGCTAGAGTTATTACGCATCTACAAGTTTTTTTTCTACTAAATGGTTTCTTCAAAATTACTTTGTTGAAATGAATGTTTCGTCTTTGAAATGTTACCACAATGCCACCTTTAGTGACTAGTAACACCGAACGCCGATGTGATATCATTTAATTAGGTTTTTTGGCGGGATTTTTTCGAGTGATGTTCAGCGGCTGCTAATATTGTTTGCAAATTGATTTCTAGTGGATACACAACTGGACAATATGTGAAATCATTGTCAGGAGTGATCTCGGGATAGTGGAGCGGAGTATTTTATTGTAGTATTGACTACCTCTGCAAAGCTTACTGGGAAGACTGACTCGATAAAATTTGCTGCCAAATACTCCAAAAAACATTCATAGTTACATCCGCATTCTAATGCATACTAAAGAAAGTTAAAACCCATATATGTATCCGACTGAAAGACTTGTATCTATGGTAATGAATAGTAAAATAAAAAAAGTCATTTAATTATGCTGTCAAACTCCAAAGTGTCAAAGTTGTTGTCAAACAAGTTGAAGCAAGAAATGAAGTCATAGTAGTTTTTTATTAATAGGAATGTAATTGAAACTACAACTATATAGTAAAGTGATAAAGATTGAACGTTAATTTCGTCAATTCCTACCTCATAAAATGGCAGACGACGACAGTAAGTTTGTAGTGTAACATAACCTCTAAAACTGCTTTGCAAATAAATCTGCAAATTACGTTTAGAAACCTTTTAAATTCGTTATATTTATCGCCCATGGTAGTTTGCGTGGATGCAAAACAGGTTAATTTGAACTTAAGATCATATTTTGAGCGTCCGTTACAAAATGTTAAGTTCTTAAGAAACTAAGGTTTTTAGCTTTTATCTCTATTGTATTGTGTTAATTTATGTGAGATCCGCACCTTATCTTAAAGCTCTCCGTGCTGACCATAAAGTACATACAGAGAACACCCAATTTCCTTGGTGCACAATATATATCATAAATAAATAACTTTATTTACTTAAGAAAACATTATAAATACATGGATCGTGCCCTCTTCCATTCCAGTATTTCTTTATTCATGATGTCTTGTCTTGACCACAATCTAATTGACTAATCTTAATGTTTCCAGCCCCATCAGACAGCAGTCTCCTAGTTATAATAGTGGACACGAACCCAAACCAGCGCTACATAACTGAAGACCCGAAGGTGTTGACCAATTGTCTCGATGCCGTCATTGCATTTGCTAACTCACACTTGATGCAGAAATCTAGGAACGAGCTGGCCATTATAGGATGCCATTTTCATAAGAGGTGAGGTTTACAACAGCATAAACCTAAACAAACAGATGTATCTTAAAAAGACAGAACCAAAAACCTGACATATAAGTAAAAAAAAGTTAATTCAAAAATTCAAAAAACCCGACTGCTTAAAAAGCGAACTAAAAAGATGTAAACAAGAAGAAAATCATGCTGTGCAGTCGGAGGATACATGTTCGCGAGGTGGCTGACCAAAACCAGATGTATCCTCCGACTGCACAGCATGATTTTCTTCTTGTTTACATCTTTTTAGTTCGCTTTTTAAGCAGTCGGGTTTTTTGAATTAACTTTTTTTATTTATAACTTTTTAGTTAACTTTTTTTAGAATTAGGTACATTTTAACATATAAGTGTTATATATTTTTGAAATCAACTCTTAAAGCCCTTTATTTTGATACCCCTTTCGATAGGTTTGGAAGAAAAAAAATATTTGGTACCCCACAATATGGCGCCCAAAATTCGCCATTTTTCTTTTTTGCAATTTTAATGTAGCCACTTGCAGGGTTAAGACGAATCGATTGACGTAAGAACCATCAAAATCGGCCAACGCGTTTGGTCTCTAGAACGCCACATAGGAACAAACATACATACATACATACATACTAACATACATACATACATACATAGACTGATAAACACATTACCCTCCTTCGGCAGTCGGGTAACAATAGGGGAGTTGACAAAAAATATCTAGGTATTTAGGCTGTCAGTTAGAGAACCTTAAAATATTGGATGTGTAATATTTTTTTTGCCATTTAAACAAAAAATTACGACAATACAGTGTGTTGAAATATCATGTGACATCACGGTGTCCTACACTTTACACTGACACAGTGATGTCACAAGCCCCCACTCCTAAACTTTGATGTGCTTTATCTTTGTAATTTTTTAATTTATTTGATAAAGCAAAAAATTTGGCCCCAATATTATTTAATAATCTCACTGACATGACGGACTAAATAGAATTATCACTTTTCCACCTAGGAAACATCCCAATTGCTGTAAATGGGTTTAAAAATTTTAACATTCAAGCTTAATGCTTGTATTTTAATACCTTTTGTAGGAAACTCCCTTCACTCCTATCAATTCAACTACCATGACAACAGAATAAATCTATTGATTAATTACAATAAATAATCAAAATCAATCTATCACTTGTATCACTGTCAATTTGATTGACTTGAGGAAAGGACTTAAATTTACGCTGGCCACTGAAGTTGGCAATTTCTATACAATCTTTGTATTGCCGTACATTGCTAGGTGTTGCCGGGACATAATATTTAACCACCATTTCCAATAATTGCGCAATTAAGTGTGATTGTAAGCTTATAACCCATATTTTATGAGAAAGTCATATTGTATGTTTGTTTTTTCAGTGAATACCTATACCCTTCTCCTGGTAAGACCCTGGATGTAAGACAGATTGATGGCCAGTATGAATTATTCACATTAGTTGAGAAAACTATCAAAATGAGGTGAGATTGACCACAATTCATATTTTTTTAAGTTAAATAGCATTAAGGGTACACTTGTCGACGGCACGAACTATTTTGTGCGCGGGGTTAAAATGCGTGCTATATCAACCGACAACACGTGCAGAACAGATAGATGCTGTTATGAGCAGTAAGAAGCTATTACGCTTGCGAATACGCACTTTTGCAAATTTGTAGTGAAATGGATGATGATTTAGGACGAAAACGAGCGCGCGAAATTTTATAAACAAGCATTATTGAAAATACTAATCTATCCCTGTACTTATTTGCGCCCAAAGATGCGTTAAAATGAGTGTTAAAATATGGAAGTTTCGAAGCTCATAACTTTCAAGTAAATTTTGTTTTTACTTTTTTGCTTCCATACAGGGCTAGATAATGATGAGACAAATTGATATCATTTTTTATTTTGAACGTACATAGTCAAACAGTGGAGTAAAAGCCAGACTACGTTTGTATGGAAGAATTTTCGACTAGTGTACCCTTAAGAGGATATGTGGGCAGAGAGCTCTGACTGAATTTTCTTAGTTAAAAGTCATAATTCGAGGTGTGGCTCTCGCCTATTTCCTCCTCCAGTATTAGACAAATTTAAAAGATATTCCATAAATTGAATAAAAAGATATTTTATATGTTGCGCTCCTTCTTTTTTTTTCATTTATAGTTGTCATATCTGTACACTAGGCCTCTGTTGACAGTGCAATTTTGAGGGTATTAGTGCTTCTAAAGATAATGTATCATCAAAAAGGAAAACAAAGGGACACAGCATATATCTTTCTTTTTCAGTTTATGGAATATCTTTTAAATTGGACCAATATTTGATTAGGAAATAGGTGAGAGACATACCTCGAATTATGACTTTTTACTTAGTACATTCATTTGGACATCTGCAACCGCATTACCTCTTAATACTATACAGCATAATATTTGCCTGAAAATTATTTTCTCATTAAGACATTGCTCATTGCAATAAGGCCACCCATTGTACACTTATTTTTAATTGATGTCAATATTGTATAAAATAAATAAATAATAAATGTTTTACATAAAATTTTCAGATTAGTTAACCTAGTAAAGAGCCAACCACCAGACGATAAACCGGGGGAGTCCCTGCTGGCAGGGGCTGTTGCTATGGCACTCTGCTTTATAGCTAAGGTAAGTAATCACAATTATACACATCATTAGCTACCCACTCCGGCTTCACCCGTGACATACATACATACAGGTTGGCCAAAAAGTCGTGGATCAAACTAGGGGTTAGATGGGGCATCAGCTGCAAAAAATTGTTCTACGGGAGGTCCTTATGGTCAATCCCTGCGCAGTTATAATTTATTTTGTGTTTAATTAAATAGTAGAACATCCCCTAAAATTGTGTAAATAAGTAAACGAATCTTGTGTACATTTCAGATTCGTCGTGAAGCCTCCCCCGGCCTGCGCATGACCAGCCGCATCCTGATCGTAACGGGCAGCAGCGACACTGCCGCGCAGTACATCAACTACATGAACGTCTTCTTCACTGCACAGGTACGTAAGCGTACGTCTCTATCAACCTATATTCAACCTTATGTCTATGAGTATAAAGCACTATTTCCACCGATCGAGCTGCGCCGCATCGCAGTTTGCCAAGTGTTGAGGGAAACTAGCGATTGTGAAGTGATTAAGTTTGATATTTGCGTGGAATATAAATAACAAATGAATCGGCAGTTCAAATCTGCACGCACGTCGCGGGTATCATGCAAATATGACATTTAACAGCTTCATGGTTGGCTCAATTTCCTTTGACACATTGTAGAATGCGCTCCGATGAGGCTCGATGGGTGCCGGTCGGTGTAAATCGTACCTTAGGTTGAAATGTGTTTCTACTGCCCACGTTCGCGGTTTTTCGATTGAAAATAAAAAATAAAACATTTGTTATAGAGTTCTAGAATCTAGTGGTCACAAATCATAAATGCGATTTCTTAGCATAAGGTCATTTTGTCAATTCCAAGGCCAGGCCACAGATAATATAATACTAGCATACAGATACCTCATCCCATACAAAGAAACCGTGCCGACGTAACTAGCGTTTATCGACTGCTTATTCTGGCAATTTTTTGTACATCGAACGCATTCGGTTCTGTTTCACGGTGATAGATAGATGGTGTTAGCAGCGACTTGCAAGTAAAAGGGTTTACTAGGTTCGTGAATATTTTTTCTTTAAATATAGTGAAGGTTTGTTTTCTAGTATTTATTTGCACGTTTTTACAGTTTTTTTTTGCACCAAAATGTGTTAAAATGCAAACTTTAACAATCGAGGGGAATGCCTCAGAAATTAAAAAATGCGCCATCTATTATCATCAATTTTAAATGATCCGTCTAATAATCTTTGAAATGTGAAATAAGAGCTTGATATTCCATAATTTTGTACTTAGGAGAGTTGATTAAACAAGAACATACAATGTTTGTGTTCAATTCCAGATAATGTTAATTTTACACACATTCAATAACAGATGGAGGTGCATATCGCGCCATCTAGTGAGATTTATTTGAACCAAATTTTCTTTCTTAGCAATGAGACCCCGTGGCCAGGCTAAGAGTTATTAGGTTTTCCAATTAGGGAATTCTCAGTAGCAGCCAGGATTCTGGATTATGGCAATAGCCTATGGGTTTCCTAAAGGCCACATCTTCCCTACATATGTAACTTAAACTTTTAATTCTACGGTTCACAGAAACAGCAAGTCCTTATAGACGTTTGCTCATTGGACAAGCACCTCAGTCTTCTCCAGCAAGGATGCGACATCACCGGAGGATTGTATCTCAAAGTGCCTTCGCTTGAAGGACTTCTACAATACTTATTGGTAAGATTTTAAGTCCATTGTGCCCAAGAGTGCGATTGAAATGAAACTAGATATCAAAATGATAAGTCTTGGCCAAACTGAAGCCAATCGCGAGCAGACTGTGAGGTGCCATTCGCACTTACCCATTGTATCCAAACTGGTGCAAATAGTTGCGCGAGTTTCTAATCATTAGCTGTTTCTTATCATTGAATTTTATTGCCATTTAATTATATTTTATATTTTTATACTTTTAAAGTTTTATTATTTTATTGACATAATTAAGTTAAAAATCTATTCTATATAATATCTTCTTGACATTTCAAATCTTTTTATTTTTAATTTACATTTTTAAAATTAATTATTACCTTAAATGTAATCAATTGACGATTTGTTTTTAGTCAATTTCTCGTCCAATTGCCCAATTTTTTGTAAATGTTTATTTAGAAAAAACTAACACTAGTTTTATAATAAGTATTTGTTATTTACAAGAAATGGACGATAAATCGTCTGTATTTTAAATAAATTAAATTAGAACAATAATAGCGGGCTTGCGGCTCGCGCATTTATCGTGTCAGCGTAGCCAGAGCTTTTAAGGGACTCAGAAACGAAACAAATTTCAAAAATTTACATAGCTTTTTGACTCCTACCTCCACAACGTAATGCACACATTTCGATCTCAATAAATAAGCGCAATTTTTTTATCTGTGAGGAAATAAGGGTCAATATGCTATCCATAATTTTAGAGATTTGCTTCGATTCTGTTTGATTGTGAGGTGTGCTTTGACCGTGAACACTTAAAAGCATTTAGGTAAGTTGAAGCTAGTTGTTGCCCGTTTAAAAATGAAGATTCATAATTGTCAAAGAAACCAAGAAGTGCTACCATTTGTCTGCAATTCGTCATACTTTGAAATATTATACTGATTTTGACTTCTCATTTTCCAGTGGGTATTTCTGCCGGACACCTCAGAACGCACAAAGTTAGTTCTCCCCGGTCGCGGGCGCGTGGACTACCGCGCCGCCTGCTTCTGCCACAGGGAACTGCTCACCATCGGATATGTGTGCTCCGTGTGTCTCAGCGGTGAGTCTCTAGCAATTACTAGGAGTCTGATGGACGTAATACTTTTTACTAGGACTCTGATAGACGTCTCTAGCACTTACTATACTGACTATACTCCATTTGATCACACTAATGTTATAAAGTCGAAAGTTTCTGAGTGTGTGTGTGTTTTTATGTGTGATCCCTCTTCACGCTCAAACGGCTGGACGGATCTGGATGAAATTTGGCATAGAGTTAGATTATAGTCTGGAATAGCACATTGTTGTTGTCCCGGGAATATATTCCCTCGGAATAATTTTCGACATTTTTTATTTTTATTATCAATAGGCTCGCGCTTGACCACTATCTCGCCTGATGGTAAGCGGTGATGTGGTCGACGGTGAAGCACGCTTGCCTAGAAAAAACCCATTCACTCTTGACTTAAAGACCCCTAGATTGTAGCTATCGGGAAACACAGACTCCGGCAGGGAATTCCACTCCTTAGCTGTACGCATAATAAAAGTGTCCCGGAAATGTTTCGACTTCCACAGGCAGAAGCTAGTATAACATACAAACAATCCCTTTTTACAGCCCGTTCAAACAATTTTGACTTGTATTCAGTGTTGCCAACGTCCATTGTCTGGATTCCCCAAAAACCTGACTGAAAATCCCCAAATTTGGGGAATGTAAAATCAATATTCCCCACATCTTCCCCACATTTTTTTTTTATTTTAATAAAAGTAATGATGATATAATCAAACATATTTATTACAAACATCTTCAAATCAGTATGATAGTGGTCTAGAAAGAGCGTATCCATAAAAAAAGAAAAAAAGAAAACTACTTTGTTTGTCAAATTATTTGAAGTATCAAATTTCAAGCTCCCTCCTTTCTTCTCTAGTGGCCATAAGCGCTACTACAGTGTAAGTGTTTAGGCGATTACGATGCTCTGTTTTCAAATTCTTTGAGACGCTAAATTTTCTTTCGACAGATGCGTTTGAGAAAGGTAGAACGAGCAATGGGCTTATATTTAGCTTTTGGTGGTAATTAATTTTGCCATAAAATAAACTCTAAAACCTTCCTGCCGGATAAGTTGGGTTTAGCTTAAATTAAATATACATATAAATACTTCTAGTGCTACTTTTATTACATCTAAGTTCAGTTCTAGTGCAAATGTCTAATTCCCCGCATTTTCCCCACATAATGGCTCTCCCCACAAATTACCCAATCGGACAGAACATCCCCGCATTTTGGGGAATTCCCCACAGGTGGCAACGCTGCTTGAATTTTTTTTTTTTTTTTTAAACATTTCCCCACACTAGGAATTTCTTCCTGTATCGTGGGTGCGTTTACAAACATATAAACTCACATACACAAACACCCAGAGCCGGAACAACTATCAGTAGGTCATACAAATATTTGTTCCGTGCGGGAATCGAACCCGCGACACGCAGCGCAGCAGTCAATCGCTGAACCACTTCACCGACCGTGCGAGCGTGTGTCTTGCGTTGGTGACATGACAAATTGCAGCTGTAATAAACAGTTGGTTTGGTACAGGTTTATGTTTTTATGCCATCCTTATGTTTACGGAATAGAACTCAAAATTGTTTGAACGGATTGTAATAAAGGATTGTTTATTTTTTTATGTTATTTAAAATGGCGCCTAACAGTCATACTAATTTGTATACTAGGAGTTTGATAGACGTAATACTTTTTGTACTCGGAGACTGAAAGACGTACTTTATAAATTTTAATGAAAAAAAAATATATACAATGGTTATTTGGTAAAAATAGCTGTTTTTTTGTGACTTTCTAAAATTAACTTTAATGTTGTTTGTTTCAGTGTTTTGCAAATTCAGCCCTATATGCACAACTTGCCAGTAAGTATTGAACAGTATTTTTCTTATATTATTATTACATATATACTTTATTTTTACCTGTGTCATTCCACTGCAGGCCAAAACCTCCCATCTTTTTTAATTTTTATTTTAATCCCAGGTATATATGTTTCTCCAGAAAAAAAATCGGCAAATATATTTCTAGAATAATCTAAAACGATTATGTGTTATTTTCAGTACGGTATTCAAGATCGGCGGTCCACTGCCCATCAAGCCCAAGAAGAAGAAGATAAAGCTTTAAAGTGTAAATCTGTTTAATAGGTATTGTAACTGTAAATATAGATGATACGATTTCTCTCATTCAAGTCTTTCATTTATAAGATCTTGTTTATGTTCGAGATTCATTTTCTTTGGTTGGCAATATTCGATTTACCAATTTTGTTGTTGGAGTACTAATTGGTAACAATTGAGTAGGCATTATTATTTATTTATTTATTATATACTTTATTGTACACCACTTAAATAATTACAGGAATTATTATTAATTATTTACCAAATATGGATGCGATTTTCGTCGGTGTCAGACGGTAGTCACGAACAATTGACCGGGCTTTCTGAATAATGCCCGTCAATTATTGGGCCGGGTAATAAAAATAGATTTTAATTTTATTTTTAATATCATTCAATTTTATTTTGATTTTTAATGTTGATTTGATTGTTATTTTAATGGTATTTTGATTTTAATTTTGGTTTTAATTTGATTTTATGTGATCTTGATTCTGGCTTGCTTTCGATTTTAATCTGGTGTTTGGTCGAAAACAATCATGTGTACCTGCTTGAAACTAGATGAGTCTAAGAAAGAACTCATCTTCATCATTCACTCCAGTGTAAATCACCCAAAGTCAATCGGCAAATAATTAATGCATGATGTGCTTACCTGCAAGAAATTGTATATGTATATTGGATGTAAGCTTAGATAAAGTATCTAAAGATTAAGCACTGGCGTGGCCGCACATGAGACAGCAATAGTTAGTTCTGGTGTTACAACAAGAACAAGAACACTACAACCCACCATCGCACTGACACTTATTATCTATAAATAACCCAAATTCCTTGTCTCATTAACACATAATACCACGAAATCATAGAAAATCAAACAAAACCGAGTTTGTTTGTCAAACCTGCCATTGTATTAGTGTTTGACAAACAACAGAAACCGGCCACGGTGACAAAGACAAAAAATAATCTTTTGTCCTTATTATTTACATGGAGCTGCCAATTAGCCATCTTGCTCTATCAATCAAGGTCATTTTAAGGCTTAATCATGTTAAGTATCTCATATGTTTGTGTCAGTATCAGCGTTGCCAATCTGTGGGGAATTCCCCAAACTGCGGGGAGTTTCAGTCCGATTGGGTAATTTGTGGGTAGAGAGATTATGTGGGGAATATAATTTGAAATTTTTTGTAATAAATATGTTTGATTATATGAACATTACTTTTATTTATTTCAAAAAATTTGTGGGGAAGATGTGGGGAATATTGATTTTACATGCCCCAAATTTGGGGATTTTCGGCCAGGTTTTTGGGGAATCCAGACCATGGCAACATTGTTGGTAAGCCAAATAAATAAAATCAAATAGTCACTCATCCAGATTGACCATGGCAAGCGTTGCTTGAACCTTGAAGATCGACCGGAGCGGCTGTTATGTAGCCCTCACATCCATACTCAGATGATGAAATATAATTTGGGGGGCATAGCAGACGGGGTCGCGGCAGACAGAGGCAAAAATGGGAGGACGCCTTGTGTTCGCGACGAGACTCACCAACCAATTGAATGGTTTTTGTAAATAAAGTATGTATTAGAGTCATACGTCTGCTCGCGCCCGAGCGCCATGTAGGAATGAAAATGTTGTAAACACGTCGGTCCTATTTATAAGCTCGGTTTGTAATGGTATTTTGAATCGCATTTTTAAGGTAGTAATATAACGTCCTTAACGTTTATTTATGCGTATTGGGTTTTAGTAATACCAGATTAATAGAATAGAAGCATTGAAATATATAAATATTATAGTTTTCATACTTAAAACGTAAAATCAATTTCATGTGAATGCGTGCGTTCGCTGCGCGCGCCTAGTTCCGACTGATGCGCCAGATGGCAGCAAGTAGTTTTATATGTTAGCGTTTTGCGTACAAAAATTCTTGTAAACAAACAAAATTGTTGAAATTTGTAGACCCTTCAGGTCGAATAACTCCCTGAAGGGAATAGATGTACTTATTATAGAAGTACTTTCGGATGGCCCGTTGGACTAGCTATCAGGCCATCCCTTTAGAGCGAAAATCGCTCATATGGTTTGGGCACAAATCCAGACATTGTAATCTGGACTTGTGAATTTTGGCCCGTTTTTTGGCATTCCCAGGGACTATACACCCCTGAGACTTCCAAAAGCGGGGAATTTTCGGGGACTTCCCGATGGCCCGATAAACGCGCCATCGTGTCGTCCCATAAAAATATAGAATCAGTTAAGTAGTTTAGGAGATAGCTAGACACAAAGGGAGTGACTGGCTATCGAACTAACACTTTTTTGGGTACATTATGTACAAAATGTATATATATACTTATGGAGGCACTAGAACTGTAAAGTGCTCTCCTTCAGCCACCAGGCCACCCATATTCGGTGGTGATAGCTTGGATGGTCTGAGTAGAAATTCAAGTAATAAAATAAATTGTCTAAAACGTTAAGGAGCGTGTATTTAAGGGATGATATCCCACAATAAACGTCCGAAAATAAGCTTTTTTAAGCCGCCCATAGACGACTAGCTGAATTTGTCAGCAGGTCACCCCAACCTATAGTACATTTCTGGGCTAGGGATGTTGTTATACAACTTTCCGACATGAAAATAAGGGAACTTGTCCCTTTTTTCTATAGATATAGCCTAGGGACGCTATCAATGCCTGGATATAAATGTATATGGATTAGATACACCAATAGGGGGTGTTACTGTACTACAGTACACAGAAATCCAGGCGTTGATAGCACCATGGAAGGGATAGTACAGACCTAAAACCCACTGTCGGGTAAGGGATTTTGTTTGGCAAATAAAATTATTTTCGGCACAAAATCGCGGGGCTCTCAATAGTAGTAACGACCGAGGGTATAAAACACCCTCGGTCCAAAGATAAAATCGTAGTCATCGGCCATAGCCACTAGAAACAAGTCACTTGAACTTAATTAGTAGTTACTTGTTGAGAGCCCTAAATTCGTCGCAAGTGTCAATTAATTTCACAAGCAACATTTAATGGTCCAATCGAGCCGAATTAGAACAGCCTGGAACCTGGAAGAACAGCTCCAGGACGTCTAAGAAAAAGAAGGAAGAATCGTCGAAAATAAAATAAATCCGACACTAAATAGAATTTGTGCCGGATTTTAGAAACCTGGAAAACCGGGAAGAAATACTGAAATTCCACCAGGGATAGAGGAAATTCAGCCGCACAATATGCTGCCTTCAAACTGAAGATTGAAGCCAGGAAAGCAGCTCCAGGACAGCGGGAAGAAATAGTGGTGGAATTAATTTGTCGAATTCCTGACGAATTAATTTCACAAGAAACAAATTGAAGTCGAGCACCGCAGAGAATAGATCCTGCGTGCCCAAGCCCACCGCTGGACCAAAGAGGTAAATTCCGGGAGACAGTTATTAGAACTACCCTCTTGTTTTTAATAACTGTTAGAAGATTGAATATTTCCTGTGAGCTGCAAAAGTGCCGTATGAGAACTGATGTGCATCTATGAAGCTATAAGAATAGTTCCTGAAGACTTACCGCTGAAAACCACCCTATGTTCTCAGTGATTTGTTCTGGAACTGAACGCTGGTTTAATTTTACCAAGAATATGCGTTTTTAAGCCTGAATTGCGTCTTTTACGTCGAGCAAATAATTCCTGAAGGCTTATCGCTGAAAACTACCCTTACGTTTTTAGCGATTTCGTTCGAATACTAAGCGCCCGTCTAAACAAATAGAAGACGTGCGTTTATGAAACTGATGTGCAGCTTTGATGTTTGAACAAACATATCCTGAAGGCTTATGACTGAAAGCAACCCTTAAGCTTTCGGGAATTTTCGAAAATTGAAATTTCGTCAAATCGAAAGAAGATACGTACTCAGAAGATTGAGTTACGACGCTGACGTCTGGAACAAGCAGCTACTGAAGCATTATCGCTGAAAAGTACATTCGACTTTTCGGTGATTGATATTTCGATTGAATTATAGTCAATCGTATTGAAGATACACGTTTTGAGAAAAAACAAACGTGTACTACAGATGTCTGAAGTTTCATAAGGACTTATCACCAACCGTGAGTTTTTGGTGATTTGAATTTTTGGAGATTGAATTATAGTCAATCCACTTGGTGAATTTTTTGAAAACTGACGTTTTGACCGTCGGAAATTTTGGGAATTAGGTCTTGTGTCGTAAATAGACGTTCTGACCGTCGCAATAAAAATATTGAACTGGAACTCATGCTGATAGGTTGACGTTCTGACCGTCGAATATTAACCAATAGAAACAGACCAAGTAGCTTCCACAAAAATAACCAGTATAGAATGAACTTCAGACTCAACATTGAAACCTTCTCGGAACGAGAAGACTTTAGAAGATAGACGTAGAGCCATGCCGATGACTACCCGGGGTGACACCCGTATCGAACATGGCCGTCCGCCGTCAACTAAAATGACTCGGCCTCGGAGAAAAATAGATGGGAGCTAGCCAAGGAAAACAACTTGTGCTTTCGCTGCCTACACATCCGTCAAGGCAGCCACACTTGCAGGTCAAAGCGGTGTGGCCAGGAGGGATGCTACCAGAAGGCCCGACCGTGAAGGGATCGCAAGAACCCAGTCGAGCCAGGCGTTCCTCAAGATAGTGCCGGTCCGGGTCATCGGACCGGCGGGAGAGGTGGCGACATACGCCCCCATAGAATAACAACTGATGATGACTTAGATCATCAGTTGCGCGAAATTTTCGCCATAGAATTGCTGTGCATAAACCCACAGCGCCCCGCCTCATACCCTGGGAAAAGGGCAGAGGATCCACACTTGCAGGGCAAAGCGGTGTGGCCAGGAGGGATGCCACCAGAAGGCCCGACGTTGAAGGGATCGCAAAAACCCAGTCGAGCCAGGCGTTCCTTAGGTGCTGTGCATAAACCCACAGCACCCCGCAACCCGTGATGTACCACTGCGGTTCAACTCGGACCACGAGTGGTACTGCGGGCCGAGTTTTTTGTCTCTTGGGCCCGAATTATGGCCCACAGAGAAACCACCATCGAGTGAGCGTCCAGTTAGCAAATGGACGTATAGAAACCGCCACGTTATGGCGTAATGAGCATGCTGAGATGCCAGATAGCTATGAGACAGCTCTAAAGAGGCTCGTCTCAACTGAGAAGAAGCTGGACAAGAACCAGGTACTTCGAAGAAGATACTCAGAACAAATGGACATATAGAAACCGCCATGTTATGGCGTACGCGAATTTTTCGCTATAGAATCGCTGTGCATAAACCCACAGCGCCCCGCCTCTGACCCTGAGAAAAGGGCAGAGGACATTTTGAATCGAATGATCGTCCAGTTAGCAAATGGACATCAAGGGAGGCGCCTGGGAGCGCCTAGTCCGCTGCGTAAAGAACACGCTGTACAATGTACTTACAGAAAAACACCCAACTGAAGAGGTGTTGTCCACACTGATTTGTGAGGCAGAGTACATTGTGAATAGCCGACCATTGACACATGTGTCAGTAGACAGCGATGATGATGAGTCCATCACACCGAACCACTTCCTGCTCGGTGGGTCAGCCAGACCACCTACACCTGGCGTATTCACTGAGCAGGATATAGACAGCAGGAAAGTATGGCGACGATCACAGATCCTCGCTGATATGTTTTGGAGCCGCTGGGTCAGAGAGTACCTGCCTGAGCTCCAAAACCGGCGGGAGCCACATAGTAGTGGGCCCAAACTTAATGTGGGCGACCCCGTCCTGATAGCCGACGGCCAGCTGCCTCGAAACACATGGCCTCGAGGCTGCATTGTAGCCGTGTATCCAGGAATCGACGGAGAAACCCGGACTGCTGAGGTGCACACACTTGGCGGCATCCTGAAGCGTCCGGTGAAGAAACTCGAACCACTGCCTCAGTAACCAGAGACGCCGGGGCGGCGATCATCCTTCGGTGAGCCTGGCGACGGCATCCGAGACTGCCACTCGTCGCTCACCATGGGAGTGCAGCGCCGCGCCGACATCACTTCGAGCCTGCACGGCACTGCATGGCGGGAGATATGTTCGCGACGAGACTCACCAACCAATTGAATGGTTTTTGTAAATAAAGTATGTATTAGAGTCATACGTCTGCTCGCGCCCGAGCGCCATGTAGGAATGAAAATGTTGTAAACACGTCGGTCCTATTTATAAGCTCGGTTTGTAATGGTATTTTGAATCGCATTTTTAAGGTAGTAATATAACGTTCTTAACGTTTATTTATGCGTATTGGGTTTTAGTAATACCAGATTAATAGAATAGAAGCATTGAAATATATAAATATTATAGTTTTCATACTTAAAACGTAAAATCAATTTCATGTGAATGCGTGCGTTCGCTGCGCGCGCCTAGTTCCGACTGATGCGCCAGATGGCAGCAAGTAGTTTTATATGTTAGCGTTTTGCGTACAAAAATTCTTGTAAACAAACAAAATTGTTGAAATTTGTAGATAGATGTACTTATTATAGAAGTACTTTCGGATGGCCCGTTGGACTAGCTATCAGGCCATCCCTTTAGAGCGAAAATCGCTCATATGGTTTGGGCACAAATCCAGACATTGTAATCTGGACTTGTGAATTTTGGCCCGTTTTTTGGCATTCCCAGGGACTATACACCCCTGAGACTTCCAAAAGCGGGGAATTTTCGGGGACTTCCCGATGGCCCGATAAACGCGCCATCGTGTCGTCCCATAAAAATATAGAATCAGTTAAGTAGTTTAGGAGATAGCTAGACACAAAGGGAGTGACTGGCTATCGAACTAACACTTTTTTGGGTACATTATGTACAAAATGTATATATATACTTATGGAGGCACTAGAACTGTAAAGTGCTCTCCTTCAGCCACCAGGCCACCCATATTCGGTGGTGATAGCTTGGATGGTCTGAGTAGAAATTCAAGTAATAAAATAAATTGTCTAAAACGTTAAAGAGCGTGTATTTAAGGGATGATATCCCACAATAAACGTCCGAAAATAAGCTCGCCCATAGACGACTAGCTGAATTTGTCAGCAGGTCACCCCAACCTATAGTACATTTCTGGGCTAGGGATGTTGTTATACAACTTTCCGACATGAAAATAAGGGAACTTGTCCCTTTTTTCTATAGATATAGCCTAGGGACGCTATCAATGCCTGGATATAAATGTATATGGATTAGATACACCAATAGGGGGTGTTACTGTACTACAGTACACAGAAATCCAGGCGTTGATAGCACCATGGAAGGGATAGTACAGACCTAAAACCCACTGTCGGGTAAGGGATTTTGTTTGGCAAATAAAATTATTTTCGGCACAAAATCGCGGGGCTCTCAATAGTAGTAACGACCGAGGGTATAAAACACCCTCGGTCCAAAGATAAAATCGTAGTCATCGGCCATAGCCACTAGAAACAAGTCACTTGAACTTAATTAGTAGTTACTTGTTGAGAGCCCTAAATTCGTCGCAAGTGTCAATTAATTGAAGATCGAAACATTTATTGGTCCTGTCAAACCGGTTTTGATCAGCTGCTTGATTAGAAGTCCTGAGGCAACATTCCACAGAGGTTACCAGATCCAATCTGAGAGTCAATGTTCTTCGGGCGTCCAGCGCGCCATCCGGGAGATTTACGACCTCCCTTCTCGGGGAAGGCGATCACGCTACGTCCGCAACACCTTGGATGACTTCCTCGAGAATTGGCGAGATGCGAAACCGAAGAAAAAAAATAAGAAAAGAGAAATGGAAGGAATAGTGGGCGGCCTTTGCCCACCAGTGGGACAATACAGGAAAATAAACAGTTGCCCTTGAAAACGTTCTACAAAACAGTGGTAATATCCACTATCTTCAAGATACGGATCAATATCACAACAGTTAGCCCGGCGGCAGTTACCGATAGTTCAAGATAACTGATAAGGCTTATCGGTAATTAAGTCATTATCTTCACATCCGATACTGATAACAGGTGTCGAGCATCATTTCTTTGTGTTATTGTTGCAATATTTATGCAAATTACAGGCATTGGTTATCAATCTGTTTGTTTGAATAATTGGTTTTTATCAGAGGCATGTGAGGTGGGGCTATTTATAGGGGGTATAAACATATAAGTACTTAAAGAGTAGAAATAGAAATCTGATTTAGAGGCATAGTTAAACGAGTCGGATTTGCGCACGAAGGGTTCCGTACCATTATCGCAAAAAACGGCAAAATAATCACATTTGTTGTATGGGAGCCCCACTTAAATTCTTATTTTAATCTGTTTTTAGTATTTGTTGTTGTAGCGGCAACAGAAATACATCATCTGTGAAAATTTCAACTGTCTAGCCATCACGGTTCATGAGATACAGCCTGGTGACACACGGACAGACAGATAGACGGATCGTGAAGTCTTAGTAATAGGGTCCCGTTTTTATCCTTTGGGTACTCTAAAAAGAATAATAATTCGTTAAGAGATGAAACTCGTTTCTGTAAGCCGGTTACGCACTACGAGTAAAGTCCTCGTCAAACTTCTTGGCCGCCCTGAAGTTGGTTTACCGCATGCGCGAGGCACGAAACAGTGCTGTTTTTGTATGAGATTTACTACTGCGCAGCCATTGTAGCCTACTTCAGGGCGGCCAAGAAGTTTGGCGAGAACTATACACGTTCGTGTCCGTGACCCGTGTCCGTGATTTAAATTCCGTGTTCAAAATGTTCTGAATGATGACAGATTGTGACGGATAGAGTTCGGATGTAGTGCGTAATCTAACCTATAAGAAGTACTGCGGCTACTTCGGAACCGAAATTTTACGGATACGGTTTGGATGTAGTGCGTAAAGCGTTCAAAATGATGCAATTTTTGTCTAAAAAATTATGTTCACATCAAGATTCACCTAACTAAAATCATTTTAGATTTTAAAGCATATCGAATTTAACCTTATTTGCTTGTAACTAACGATAAAAGTTCCATGTATAAGATACGAGCCAAACGCAAATAACCGGGTATAAATCCAAACTTCATTCATCCAGGTCTTCTACTAATTTATAACATATTAACTATTTTCCAAAGGAATAAACAAGAAGCTTTTTACAAAAAAATAAAACCGACTTCCAAATAAAAAAACTACAAAGTGAAAAATAACTTTATTTTTGGAAGTCGGTGTCTTTTGTAGGTAGGTACCAATTTTTTGCGTTATGGATGGACACCACAGAACAGAAAAAACGCCTTCTACAATAGAAGTCGCAAGTAGGCGGGGCCCGCGTACCCCGGGATTTGCACAATTTCGCATAAGACTGCTGCCCCGCCCACACAAAAGTAAAAGTTGATTTTATATTGTTAAATTTAAGGTCTACTTTCTTTTAAATTCGAACATATTGTTCTCGAAGATTCCAACTATGCACATGTCACAGTCAGCTACTCAATTAGAGATTGCCGTTATCGATAATGAGTTATCGATATTTTAAACTTACAATGTTCTCTGTGTTCTATGATATACCTTTCTGAAAAAAATTAAACCAGTGTGCGGTTTTTTTTGGTGATTTAGTATTAGTAATCAAATACATGTTATTTCCATGTTCAAACCCTTTTTTTTCGAATTCTGCCTTAACCAAGTTTAAAATGAATAAAGCATGGATATGGGTAATCTATTGGTAGTATTCTAATCGAAAAAAGGTTAATCGAATAATTCATATTTTAATTAATTATTGATTAATTAATATTTTAATGCTGGGCTGTGCTGGGGCAGCTGCTGCTGGTGCAGAAAACCTCAAACGGCGCAAATATTACCTTATTGGCAGTTATATGTATGACCCGTTTGGGGTTGAGACATTAGGTCATGGGGTCCGAGTGCTCATCGAGTGGTTCGAGACATAAGTAAACGGTTAGTTGACTGTTCGCGTGACCAGAGGGCTGGCCTTTTCTTCAGCCAGAGAATCAGCGTTGCCATTCAACGTAGCAATGCTGCCAGCGTTCTGGGCACGTCCCCCATTGACATCGATGTGGGCGAATTTTTTGATGCACTATGAGCCCTTTTCCCTCTCCCCTTTGTATGTAAGTTTGTTTTATTATTAGTCATAAGATTAGAAATATTCAGTTGTATATAAACACTTGATTTCAAGCATAATAATATTTATCGAATCTAGCTGTTGATTTTGTTTTGTTTCAAAATAAAACGGATTGTCGATAAATAAGTCAACGACGGTGGTACATCTCTAGAGGAAAACGAATTGTAATGACCTCATTACGCAAATATAAATCTTATAAATAACGAAATACAGCTTTAAATTGAATGCATTTAGTATAGTGACATCTAGCGGCGGGTAGCGTAACTTGGTTATTAAACTATTCCATGTGCGATTTTAACGGAAAATGTAATAAATACTTAAAAAAAGTAGTCAATTAACAATTCTATGATCATTAAAATGTGGTTTATTTTCAAATAAGCGACGACTGACATATTTCCTACTTTCAAACTACCAATCACACCAAAGATTTCTTAGTGTTACGAAATACAATTAACCTGTATATGTGTGAGTTTGGGTACGCTGGTTCCGATACTAATGAAGCGATATACAATTTCTACTGTCTTCTCTGTTCTGTGATGGACACCGACTTCCAAAAATAAAGTTATTTTTCACTTTGTAGTTTTTTTATTTGGAAGTCGGTTTTATTTTTTTGTAAAAAGCTTTTTATTTTCACTTTTTAGTTGTACCTACATAATGGGCAAGTTGTTTAGTAAGGTACCTATAACGCCAGAATAGAGTACCCAAATATCATGAAACTTGAACATAACCGGTGAAATGAGATATCTGCGTACCCCTTTAGAGCGTACTGGCGTGATGTTATGTTATGAAATGGTATAAACAATAAACAGACATGTGATAGCAGCAATCCCGAGAGATTTGCCGTAATTTATTGAAGAGTTCTGTTGTATATCTTCGAAGTTCTTCATCAGATCGTCACCAAAGAATTTTCAAAATCGGTCCAAAATTGACGGAGATATGCGTGAACAAACCCGAAAAAAAATAAACAAAAACAAACATAATGTCGAACATAGAACCTCCTCCTTTTTGGTAAGTCGGTTAAAAAGTACACTGTCCGACCCAGAATCAAAACCCAGGAACTTAGTAAATGCTGAGCAAGTCGAGCTTGCGGTCATAATAATTAATTTCTAAATTCTTGCAAAAATAAAACTAATTGGCTAAACTAGTCTGCTTAAATTACTCATTGCGACGCAATATTTTGTTATTTTTAAAGCAGACTTATAATCAATTACTAAAAGTCATTAGTGGCAATAAAAGTTTGAATTGATATAAAGTAGAGCTACCGTAGATAAAACAAGGACAAATCAGCGTGACTAGTAATATTAGGTAGGTACACTAATAGTACATTTTATTTTATTTTTATTTCATGCTTTTTAAACTATAGGTACCTAGTAGTAGACACGCTTCAGTCGACATCGACAATCTATCGAAACATGTATTTTATGACACGATATCTTGCAAAAAAACCCAGATTCAAATAATAAAATGCGGATAACTTTTGAACGGCTGAACCGATTTTAATCAAACATAGCTAAGAACACTCTCGACAAAGTCCTTCCAAACAAAAAAATCTAAATCAAAATCGGTTCATCCGTTTAAGAGCTATGATGACACAGACAGATACACAGCAACACACGTCAAACTTATCTATTACACCCCTCTTTTTTCGTCGGGGGTTAAAAACTCACACAGGCCTGAAATCACATTACTTTCACGCAAGGCCGTCTTAAACTGTGCTGGGGCCAACTGAGGAACACAAGAATTTGGGGCCCTTTTAGGAAAATAAAGAAAGCGAATTATACTAAAATTTTTCAACTATGATCTTCTATTTATTATGGGTAATCAAATATATAATATAAATAATGGCGTCTCAATGTTACTATTGTGCCTAATGTGCCCGACAAAAATGTTTTGAGAATAAATGCGAGAGAAATTGTCGGTCCTTTGGGGCCCCCTGAGGTTGGGGCCCCCTGAGGTTGGGGCCCTGGGCACGGGCCCCGTGTAGGGCACATGGTAAAGACGGTACTGCTTTCACGCATTAGACAAACGAGTGGACACATCTAAACCTGGTTAAGTATATCAGAAGTTTTTCCGTTAAATATGCGAGCGATACAAAGTGAATCATTGCTCTTTCTTTGTATGCGATATTTGGCAAATTATCTAAAACAAAATAATTACCTATAATAAAAGTCATGCACCTCGAATACACGCAGTTAACTCGGGCTTATACTGATAAAGTCCTGTCTATTCGTAATCATTACAGCTTACAGCCGAAAGACGTCCACTGCTGGACATGGGACTCCCCCAAAAGCGTCGCCATCGACCCGCAGCCTGACCCGCACCCTAATTGTTTAAGTTTAAAGATATAGAAGAGGTATGGATTGTTTCCCTTGCATTCATTGCTTCATAATAATATGTTCAAAATTCCGACTACTCGGCAGCGTAAAACACGCGATGAATATTGTAGAGATCAAAATGAAAGGGAGGGAGTGTGCTACGTGCTGGTCATCGCTCCAACTTGCTTGGGAGGCCTGTCTAGAGACCTATAAATGGCAGGATCACCATTTATCGGCCGCTACATTATTCGCGATCTGTCTGTCTGTCTGTCCGTCGCTCACCAGGCTGTATCTCAAGAACTGTGATAGCTAGACAGTTGAAATTTTCACAGATGATGTATTTATGTTGCCGCTATAACAACAAATACTAAAAACAGTATAAAATAAATATTTAAGGGGGGCTTCCATACAACAAACCTGATATTTTTGCCGTTTTTTGCTCGATATTAATAACGGCAACAGGTAGACGCTTGAAATATTCACACAGTGTTTAGTTATATATTTACTTCAAAAAACAATAATAAATAAATTAAAATATAATAAATTAAGGGGGGGGTCCCATACAACAAACGTGTTTTTTTTTGCAGTGTTTTGCGATAATGGTACGGAACCCTTCGTTTGCGAGTCCAACTCGCACTTGGCCGGTTTTTTTTACTTCATCGAAGTTACGTCTGCCACTGTCTCAGTTGATCTATTATCAGTTCGACTTTTTTCGTTACTCCAACGTTTCACTTGGTCGAAAAACTTTTTACCGAAGTTACACTTAGCCGAAATAACATTTGTTCGAAATATTTTTTTTTAAACGCATATCGAAATACTAAGTGAGAGGGAAACAGTGGTCGAATACATTTGTATAAAACAGCGAATTGAAAAAAATAATTGTCGACGACTTTTTCTGTCTGCAGGGTCTAAAGTAACCTAACACGAAGGGGATGAGCTGAGTTCGCTCGCTTTGCTCGCTTAATTCAGCTCCCGTCATCCCCTTCGAACCTAACCTGTCCGTGTCGGGGTGCCCTAAATTCCCGAGCTTGCTTCGCTCGCTTTTGGACAAATTCTTAGAAAAAATTAATTAATAAAAATGTCTAATGCATGACAGCTATTAATAAATAATTTGCATGAAAATTCGAAATAAATACGTAAACACAGACAAGACTGCGTGAAGTCGATTTTGCAGCGATTTTTTTCTGTCACTATTTTGTAGCACAACATAATGACTTTTTATGACACTATTTCAATTTTAAATTGAAAATGCTACCAAGTTACCGGCTATATATTTGTGACTAAATAATCTATATACATATAAAATGCTTTGTCCTGAATAACTGACTGACGGATCAACGCACAGCCTAAACCGCTGATCGTAGAGACCTGAAAATTGGATAGTGTGTTCTTCGTATGACGTTCGCATCCGATAAGAATGGATTTACCGAAATTTTACCCCCAAGGGTGTGAAAAAGGGTGGCAAAATTTGTATGAAAAATCTAATTCCTTCGGCTAATATTCTTGAAACTTGGTACAAATTCTAATCTAAGTAAATGATAAAAACTAACATTCAGGGGCGGCTTTACCTATAGTGCAGGGTGTGCGAAGCACACGGGCGCAGCGCCCTAGGGGGCGCCGAGCGGCACTCGCGCGCCCTCCGGCCGCGGCACTTTCGATGACCCACGTAAAAAGAGCACCGGTTTGCTTACATTTTGTATGGCATCTGGAGCTCTTCTTATATATATCGAATTACAGCAAAGCAAGGCGCGCCACGAGCGGCTTTTAAAATAGTAACTTTTATTTCAACGTGAAATAAACCTAAAGACATATAATTACAGATTATATTGGTTTAGTTTGGTAGTGAGTCAGCGCATCGCTATACTTCTCGCCAAACTTTTTGGCCGCCCTGAAGTTGGCTAGAATGGCTGCGCAGAAGTAAATCTCATACAAAAACAGCACCGTTTCGTGCCTCGCGCATGCGGTAAACCAACTTCAGGGCGGCCAAGAAGTTTGGCGAGAACTATACCAAAGGCGCGTTCCGGCACCTGTTTTAATTCGTTTAAAAACACTCTGACAACTATGTACGATTTCCACTAAACGGGCGGCGACGGGGCGCGCCGGACCGCATTTCACACTGTGCTAAAGGAAATTGCGGCTTCTATACAATAGTTTAGTTTCATGTTTGCATGGTATTTACACTGCTTGGAACTCGGTTAGAACCGCGCTTATGCCGCGTCAGCCAGTCAGCTGCGCTCGGACGCCTCGGTAGCCGATCGGCTACTCTCGTACGTGGACGGCGGCGTTCGGCTGTCTTCGTGTCCGGTCGGCTCCGGTCGACTACACCCGCGTGCTACTGTTTTGTTGCTGGCCAGCATGTTGAATCATTCAAGTTATGCTTTGAACTGTAGACTGACGTGATTTGTTTATTTGTTTATTGGTTTTCGTGCAAAATGAATATGGATACAGATGAAAAGCTTAACTACCTGTTTATTTGAAAAAAACTATCTGCCACGCGAAAGCATCACTAGTCGCTGAGAGCATGCTAGCGGATACGCGAGCACGCGCGCGCTTGCGCCCGGGTTCTAGCAGATTGTAGGCGTCGGGCGGACGCGGTTACTGGCTTGTGCTCGCGCAACCGCTGCGAAGCGCGGTCGTACATTATATTGCGATTCCTGAATTCGGCTGTATAGAATAAAAATAAAGTTCAAATTGCCATGGACGAACGTCACGCGCGCGGCATTTCTCAAAAGCGTGTGTACGCGTGGCGCGTACCACACTTTGTGTTCTACCGCTACACGTAATTTTGCGAAGTAAGCCTTGACGCAACGGATTAAGTATTATATTTGAGTAAACATGTAAATAAGAAGTAAATCGTCTTTTCTTTTGATTAAAATCCCTATTATGTAAAATTTGTTATTAGCTGCCACAAATGTTGCGACTTTCACCGGGGTCAGAGCTTTTAAATAACCACAAAGTTGTATTTTGGTATGCTTGTCACTCCTTCCCACGGAATATTTTCTGTTCCGTGCTCCTTCCTACCTTAAAATATATCGATACCCGTTTTTACCCGTGTACCTACTCTGGGCCTCGCATTAAGTTTCCCAAATCTGTCAAATGTTCCCAATTGATATTGAACTCGTAAGACATGAGGTCGTAATTAGGGTTCTATCAGACAGAGAGCTGTCACACGGTCAAGCGTTCAATAGGTCAGTTTTGCGTTCGAGCTTGCAGTTGCTCACGAACGTCGCGCTGTTGGACGGTCTACGCGGTACCTATTGTCACCATGTTTTCTGACGATAGTTCTTCTCTTGTTGTAATGTGTTGTTATTTGTACCTATTCCATTTAGACCGCGCGCTTACTAGAGGGCGCTAGGGTAATGATTGCACACGGGCGTTACATAGGCTAGAGACGCCTCTGCTAACATTATTGGTTTTTCGAAACTACCCTCTCAAGTCAATTTAGGGGGTGTTGAAGTTTGTATGGAAGAATTTTATTTCATGGGTTACTAAACTTCAAACACTACAAATATACTAATTTAAATAAATAATAAAGGTTGTTATTAAAGTTTTTCGAGAATACCCCCAAAAGACGATTTTGGGGGTGTTAAAGTTTTTTTGAAGAATCTTATTACTTGGGTTAATAAACTTGAAACTTGGCAAAAAGCTATTTTGTGAATCGGCGAAATGTAGTTCGGTAAAATAATACCTATGGCAATTGATACTACGATGATCTGAAATTATGTCAAATAATACATATAGCAAAAAAGACGTCGGTCAATAGTTTTCGGTTAAATTAAATTCGAACAAAAAAGATTCATAAAAGTGATCGGTTCCCGCTTTGAATAGATTAGTAGATATAACGGCTACCAAAAGTGAGAACTTTTTAAAATAGGGTACTAATGGCGAAATGCTGATAGATTAGCTATTGCCACAATTTTCTAGAACCCAAAAAACGCATAATTGCGCCTCATATCTTCGTGTTAATATCCTCTTGTAAAGGACATTATTAGGGCACTAATGTGACTGATAAAACAATTTTACGTGTCATAAAGCAATAATTCTAATCGCCTATAACAATAAAATGAAAGCGAGCAACTTTTTGAACAATCAGTCTTTAATTTCATGCAAATACGTCTCGATAACAATAACAACACTATCTTTTAAGTAGCCACTTCATTAGAACAATACGTTACACATGTAGAAATGTATTTATGTATATGATGAACTAGGTACATCGTCCATATAGGCAGAAACTAGATAATAGTTTAGCCCTACTTCAGATTAATGCTAGATAAATTCTCACTGGGGAACATAAACATTTAAAACTTCGAAATTTTACGCCATATCGCGAAATCCATGATATCATAATATATATATATATATATATTATCTATGATTTATCGTTCAAGATTACCATCAGCAAGATTAAATGTATTTTAATTTTTGGAAAATATAGCGATATCAACTGGGACACTTTTAAGCTAAATACACGTGATAACTGAGTAGGCATATACGTTACAGTAATCCAATTAAATTATCTGAAAAAAAAAAGAAGTACTTCGTACGCACGTAAATCTTATCAGAGCAATACAATTTTGCATCAATCGATTGACAACATCAATAAATTTTCAACAGTATACCCTGTCTAATATCGTAGTATATAATCTCATTTTACAACTATTTGATAGCACACACTAATGAATATTTCTTAGGAATAATCACAAAAAAGTTATAGAATAATAGGTAGATATTTAAATCACTCATGAGAGAGAAATAAACATAATATCTTAAATTACTACATAGTCCTAGTTGTCTTGGCGCATATTATGAACTAATCAATATGTCCTTACGACATAACAGGCATTCCTTACATATGACAAATCTCGATATCTGATGCGCGCTTGGAGATCATTCCATGAGCCATTTGACATGCTTAGAAAATTAGTTAATGTCCGTATACAAGGCTATACAACATTAGCCATAATAACACTTAAAAATGCTAGCCTTAAATACTTATAAATTTACACTAATTCCACACTTAAATTTCTCTAAGGTCGCTATGATTTATCTAGAATCTCGAACGCCAGGTCAATTTCTTCATCAGGCGATTTTGGAGAAGAATCTATGGCTACTGTACTCAGCTTTGTCTGAAGAGGTACGACATCGAAGGTCGCAAACTCTGCAGAAGGATCCACTTCTTTAGGTTTCACTTCTTCGGGTTCTGTTGAACCAAACCTAGATTTTCTGGGGCATAGCACAGCTGGTGCGGTGTGGCTTGGAGTGTTGACATGGTACTCCATAGGTTGTGGCTTTTCTACAGCATCTATTTGGATGGCCTGGAAGTAGAAAATAAAAGAATGATTAGAAATTTTGCCATGGATTTAACGGACGGCGAACACTGAGGGCAAAAATCTTAACATAACAATCGCAACAACATCTGTAGAAAGGATTTAGATTCGAATGAATGAGCTATAGTGGCTTAAGTTAAGCAAATCAATCTTCAGAAAATCAGACACACCCAATATTACACTATATCAATACATCATACCAGCTTATAAATACAAATCTATACTCAGAAACAGCGTACAAGGCATATCAATGACTTAGCACCTGTATGATGAAAATACTTGCAACACAACAATAAATTGCTCTGATACAAATGATTAGTGACTTTACTATAATGATCGACGTATGGTGTAGATACATAGTTGTTATTTGACCTTAGTCAACCTGATTATGAAGTAATGGACCAATTCTTCGGCAATGTTTCTCGATTGCCGAAGCTGACAAAGATTACAACAATATCATAAGACTAAAACATTGAAAGGAACAACGTTAATTTCACGACAACTCAGATAGATGATGGTCATGCTAATGTTCATAAACAAAGCTTTCACAAATTTATTTTTAATACTGCTTAGCAATTGAATCGAGACCTCTCAGTCACTGCTACAAAATTTAAAATAAAATCTTGCTTAGAACATAGATTTGTGGTAGCCGTTCGATACTATAAACAAACAGAAGTACACGTTACGGTGGGGTGGAAGCGGACTGTATTTGTTAGGGCCAATATTTATAATCAAGTTTACGGTATTTAATTGTCGGTGCTATACCGCACAAAGATGATAATCTTTGTGCGACCTAATATACGGACTCTTAGGAAGTGTACCACAAGGAGCTACACTGGGACGTACTATAATTAAAGATGGGGAAGGCATACAATGGTTAAATTAATAGTCCATGCAATTGTCATTTATCTGTTTCTGTTTTTAGCAAAATGCTTATACTTGGAGAAATGCGTTTAATTATAAGCTTACAACATAAGTTTAAACTTATTTACGAACCAACGTCAAAGAATAAGTTTGCCTTATATAATAACATATCGTCCTCTGTTGTTTTGTTTGCCACCGGTAGATAACCGATCGTTATCAATGATTATAATCAATGTAGATTTTTATATTAAAGGTAGATATCGCACTTAGATCAAACGGAGAGTAGAATCATTAATGCACTGATAAGTATAATGTTCTTTTTTGTATAAAATACCTTTATCAATTTTATTTTCGAATTATTATTTTATTGAGTTAAAAACAGAGCCCTAAAAAACTACTGATAATATTTACATAGCCTGATGTGTAATAATTGGGGTTTTGCTGCCTGTAAAATTATTTTCAATAGCAGCCTAGAGTTTCGAATATAGTAGCGTGGCACACCCAAAGTGCGCTGCCACCGAAGATGCCGTAGAAATGGCCAACTTTTGATTTGGAATCTGAATGAATATCGTGCTTGCGACTCGATGAAGAAGAAGGCACACCCTCGTAAGAATTGAATAATAATTATTCAATTCTTATCTTTGTTTAATTTAATCCAATATTTATTATACGAGTATAATATGAATAATTTTCACGTTAATTTCGAATTTAGCTTATCCATCAAGTGGTGTTACTAGTTCTAGGTAATGAGTCTGGAAGAGTTTGGCTGGAATAATTGATTCTAGCTATCTGCTATATTGTACGTGTCTATACTTAAGTGCATACTTCCTATTTAAGTGCGTACTGTCAAGTTTGGTACATACGAACAATATTTATATCATATACAATCTCCTTAAAAAACCTTAGGTGCAGCCCTAATAGACAGCAATTATCGCGCGAATATGCTTTGGTCGCGTTCAATTGTATGGCAAAATAGGAAGACGCCCTCCGTCGGCGACAACGCTTTCGGGTTTGGATTTCAAATAAAAAAACAAGGTTGGGTTTGTAGGACAGATTAGGACGACGTTACGCCTTATTCTTATAATCATTACAACTTCTACCGATATGAGATTCGAGACCTAACAAAAGCAGTGCTGGAAAACCCAGATCCGTTATCAACGGACATACCTAATTATAAATAGGTATCTATCTAAATCAGCAATGGGTAATATCAATTAACTAAACCCTAGTAATGACTGCATGAAGTGGCCACACAATGCAGAGACTACACAAGTAGTCTCTGTACCTATTGTCAAACCACTTTAGTTCTTGAGTATCTGATGCAGACCAGGCGTTAAGATAGGAAGGGAAAACAAAGAAACTACTTCAATGAACCAACCAATATAGGAATCACGGAAAGATACTTAAAGAGCTTGGTCCATTAAGGACCTAGAAAATTCAAAGATTCATCTTGTATGCTCAGTAGTCTCGAAATAGGTTCTCCAGAAAGCCTAGACCAGTGATGGGCAAAGTACGGCCCGCGAAAACATTTAATCCGGCCCGCCGACGGTCCTTCGACATGATTATTATATGGCCCGCAATAATTATATTTTGACGGTCCAGAAGTATAAAGTAGATCTACTTTTCCACCTACCATGGCAGGACCTTCGAATAAAAGTTAAATTGTAATTTTTAACACTTTTGCAAGTGTGTAATGCTGTAATGTTTTAATATGGTTAAAAGTTTCAACACAAAATGCATTTTGCCTATAATTCTGGTCCTCCTCTGAAATTTCTTAAACTTTCTGGCCCCCCATTAAGAAAGTTTGCCCACCACTGGCCTAGACGATGTCCTTAAACGAGAGGTCATAACTTATATGCGCACTGTATCTAAATCTTGCGTTAGAAGACCACCACAAGGTGCACCAATTATCTGATGACAACTCTTGGGAAATCCTGGTGTCAAGCATTAAAATCGTTCGTTTAATATGATGATGATGATCCAATTTATGCCTTAATGACACACGATTTCGCTCAAAGGATAGGGCTAGCAGGCCTGAATAATAAATGCATATAAATTCTTTGAACGTCGTGCGTAAACTGATAGTGGATAATCTATATATATAAAAATGAATCCATATTTCCCTTGGTCACGGCATCACGCGTGAACAGCTGGACCGAATTTGTTTTTTTTTTTTGTTGTGTTTGTTATTGTTAGGAGAAAGTCCTTATCAAAAAAAAATTGTACCTTACCTACATAGGTAGGGTAGAGATGTAGGTAGGGTAGGGTAGGTAGGGTATGTAGGGTAGGGTAGATGAATGTTTGGTGTTTATATGGCAAAACAAAGTTTGCCGGGTCAGCTAGTATAATATAAATATTATGTTAAGTAAATCAAACCTACTTCTCCATAAAGCTCCAGAGTGAGAGAATGCCTCTTCCTAGTAGCCTGCCTCATCCTTCCTGAGCGAGATATGGACAGCTGCCTCTTAGCAGTCGCTTGAGGCGACTCACTCCGTTCCTCGTCTGCATCAGCGTCTTCTCTGTAGTGAGGCGCCTTTCGCCGGTCCGTTGTGTGGAAGATCGACTTGAAGAACTTCGCCATCTTGGATTCTTGTGAGCCTGAAAATTTGAGTTTAGAACGTCATCATCAAGACCGAAAAAGTTGCTGGGTTCCGGAGGTCAGATAGGCATCTTGTCAGACTGGAAACCGACCACAGCATAGTTGTTATAAGGTTAGGAAAATCATCATCTGCCTAGCCTTTTCCCAACTATATTGAGGTCGGCTTCCAGTCTTACCGGATTCAGCTGAGTATCAGTGTTCTACATGCAGCGACTGTCTATCTGACCTCCACAACCCAGTAACTGGGTAACACGGTACCCCTTGGCAAGACTGGTGTCAGATCTCAAGCTTCTGACTACCCGTAACGACTGTCAAAGATCTTTAAATGACAGCCGGGACCAACGGCTTAACGTGCTTTCGGAGGCACGGAGGAAACTCGGTATGTTGAAATGGTCACCCATCCACGGACCAACCTCGTCAAGCGTTGATGATCGACCCGTGCGGCTGTTATTATTTAGCCACGAGCTCCTCAAACGCTTATAAGGTTAGGAAAATATCTTACTAATATTATAAATGCGAAAGTTTGGATCGGTGGATGTATGTTTGTTACACAATCACGCCAGAACGGCTAAACGGGTCTGGATGAAAATTAGCACAGATATAGGTTATAGTCTGGAATAGCACATAGGCTCTTTTCATCCCGGTATAATGATCCCTTGGGATAAGAAAATACTTTTCACGCGGGCGAAGCCGCTGTCAGAAGCTAGTAGATCACTACAGAAACGATGGATGGATTGTAAGAATGTTGATATAGCTAGAAAAGGAGAGACATCTTTTTTTTAAAAGAAATCTAAAGAGGACTATTGCTGATAGAGATCTATTTAAGAATATAATGCTGTGGCTAACCCCAAATAAATTGGAAACAAGGCGAGACGATGATGACGACAGCATTAATTTGTATTGGATACTTAAGTGAGCAATTATAATGCTTTATCTGTCTATTAAATATAAGATAGCATAAAAGGGATTAGCAGTTTGCATGATTGGCCAATTACAATAAAAATATCAACAAGATGTTGAGCTAGAAGGCTTATAGCTATATATTGCTGGTAGAGCGCTTACTTTTGCGCTCATCTGAGTTTGATTGATCCCAGCCAAGGACAGTTCTATTCGAATAGTTATCCCGAATAATCTAAGTCTGCACCTAGCTTTAGGACTACATAAAACACATGAAACCTTATTTTGAAATCAAAGGACATATCTTATTTAGTTACATTGTTTAGAAAAAACCGGCCAAGTGCGAGTCGGACTCGCACACGAAGGGTTCCGTACCATTATCGCAAAACACTGCAAAAAAATCACGTTTGTTGTATGGGAGCCCCCCTTAATTTATTTTATTTTAATTTAATAATAATTATTTTTTTAAGAGAATATACAACTAAATATTCTGTGAATATTTCAAGCGTCTACCTTCTGCCGTTATTAATATCGAGCAAAAAACGGCAAAAATATCACGTTTGTTGTATGGGAGCCCCCCTTAAATATTAATTTTATACTGTTTTTAGTATTTGTTGTTATAGCGGCAACAGGAATACATCATTTGAAAATTTCAACTGTCTAACTATCACGGTTCATGAGACCACCAGCCTGGTGACAGACAGACAGACAGACGGACAGCGAAGTCTCAGTAATAGGGTCCCGTTTTTACCCTTTGGGTACGGAACCCTAAAAAGGAGATATGTTGAGGAAAACATGTTTAAGAAACGTGGAAGAGATAAACTAGAAAGGTAGACATTAGAAAAAGACACAGTATGCTGTAGAAACACGAAGCACTCACGATCACTAGGTATCTGGATGGCTTCGCACGTCACAATCTATACCTATCAACCTGCACTCCATTTATTATGCGACACAAAACATTATTACCGACAATAAATTAGGTATAACAAAAACCACCTATCTTTAGACTAAATAAAATTATCATTTCGATGTCGATTAAGAAAGTATTACAATTACGACCTTATCAGCTTTGTCGTTACCTAGAATTGGCGATCATTTTGGTGAAAACACCACCAAATAAAAGAAAAAAAATAATTGGGTTACCTGATTGTGCCTGACCTGATGAGGGAATTGTTACCTATTGATCTAGTTTTGCTTATAATATAATCTTACATAAAAAAAGATAATAGTAATCACAAAAGGCGACTACCAATATCACTTACCGTGTTCACAATTCACAGTTTCCTACTTCAGTTTTGTTTGAAATGCACTCTTTTTGTACAGATAACACGCGCGAAATAAAACGACGTTCATGAAACACTGCAACGCATTGAAATAACGCTTACTATTTACCATAATTTCATCTTCGATAAGATACGAGTGATATATTATCATCGATACCGCTTTTTATATGATAATACTCTTATCATAATCTTGCTAATGGATATTGTTAACTTGATTTCTTATAGATTGCAATATTATTTGCAGGTTGTTAATTTTTCGCTCTTTAATTTTGAAGTCGGTTTCGTTAAAGGTTTTAATCTGTTTTTTGATCTACAATATTGATTGACGTACGAAGGAAGTACGTAGATTTTAATTTATACACAGAAGTTTGTTGGTAGCGTATCAAACGATGAATCTAAGCTGATAAGGTACCAACAAGCTTACTTCAGGCTTCCAAATATAGAAATAGGTTGGGCCTATTACTAATCTTGATCAAATCGAATATATTATTATGTAAAAACGAAGTTTTGAGGTCAATGGATTTTCTTATAACACATTCCGTATTATATTTAAGCTATACAAAAAGCAGATAAGCTTAAGTAAAGTAGCCTGAAATGCTAAAGGGTTAATCTCAAAACTGTCTTATGGTGCTCCCACTGTTTAAAAATGTTTACAAACATTAGTAAACATTTTCTAAACATGCATTTTCCTAACATTTGTTAGTAAATGTCTTAGTCTTAGAAAATGTTAGTAAACATTTTTAAACAGCGGTGTGGGCACCATTAGACATCAAACTCATTATAAATTACCGATAATTATAATAATGCTGATTCATTCACTTGTTTAACGCTTTATCAAACACATGACTAAAGGGTATTATAAATAATTGTAGGTGAGTAGAGCACATAGCAACTGTGTATGTGGCACATCTAGATAGGATAAGCTTATGAAAAAGTATATAGTTTAGGTTTTGTGTTACAAGAGTTTTAAGGTCTATCCCATAGATATACTGTATTTTATATTTCTATGGTCTATCCACACATATCAGGGCCGTGCCCGGGACGTACCAGGGCCGGGCCCAGGTATTGAAGCTCCGTCACTGGCCCGTGCACAGACGTGTGTAAACGAGTTCATATAAAATGTACCCACCGATATTTTATGAGCCCCTGATGGGGCACGGTCCGTCTACGTTCCTGGCACGGCCCTGATATGTGTGGATAAACCTTTAGGTCTAAAACTTATCGGTTAGGTAGGCCTATCTTATTGATAAATTCGATTGGCATTAAAACCATTCAATAGTTCACAAGGTCAATTAAAAATATTTACCAAAAATTCACAGACGACATACTTCTGTTAAGTTGCGCTACTTCTTTCCAGAGTATCACAATGAAGGCCTACCTGTTTATAGGTACCGGCACGATTTTAGAGCGCTCGGCGAAAGTGGTGGGGTAATTTGCGCATGTGTACATTCACGCATAAAAATACTAAGTGTGATTTGAACTAATTATTTATTTGTAGGTAGTTTTAATTTTGTGTAGAATGGATATTTAAATAGCCAATTTTAACACAGTGTGGTTTAGGGACATTAGCGTATCATCAATACATGCATATTAATAACTGCTTAATATTTAATAACGGATATAAATATGTAACTAAATTAAATATAAAAGAAAGAAAACACAGTTTTATGTAAGTTTTTCGTGCTTGTCTCGTTAACACTTTTTTTTTCGGCATCTTTCATCGGCAACAAAACGCACGAAATCATTAAACACTATGCTACGGAAATTTTTATTAAACACAATAATGCGCGACTGTACCTAGGGGACTCGATACCTATGAGCGCGGTGAGACGGGGGAAGGCGACACTGGTTGACCAATAAGACGCCGGCGCTGGCCGCTTCGCCGTTGCACCTCACGCCCCCCGCCAAACAGACCCAAAATCGACATCTGCGCATTCAAGGTCAGCGCTCGATATCTGTACAAGGTAATTTAAATTTATGTTACTGAAAACCTCAGGGGTTATTGTTTTATAAATATTATGTTTTTCGCGAGGTCAAGGTAATAAAAGGTGTTCTAACCTTTTAGTAACTTGACCTCGCGAAAAACTTCACTTATGATTATGAGTACAATGACCCCGAAGTATTTGGTTGCATTTCAATTATTACGCCTTATAAATAATTAAGGTAGGTATGATATAGGTGCCTAGACCAACTGTGGTTGCAGTGCAGCACAAAATAAAACAACAAATTGAGACTCAATAAAAATAGTATTTATAATCTGTTGAAAATGTACAATAGACAAAATAATAGCTAGGTATAAGTTTAAAGAAGCATTTTTACAAAACTGCATCGGAGCGCGCTAGGTTCACAAAAGACTAGCAAAACTAAGCCTTATGGCTACTTGAGCGATAACTGAACGGTTTACTAACAAACTGAAGGTAAATAAAGCTGATTATCGCTTGCTAAAAAACGACATATGCTTCCTGTTACGCACGATATGATTCTGGCTAGGTAGGGACTATTGAGATGACGAGTAAAAGAGATGATAGAAGAAGTACGACCTGTTGCGACAACCTTAATTAAATTAAGATAAGGACAAGAAAATTAGGATTATTTTACTATTAGGCGCAATTACTTTTGGCAAGATTTATTGCTGTAACCAGCCTTTTAGATTTAGCTTGATAAAATCGCCACATAAAAACACGACTCCGTAGACCGCAAGACATTTCTTGTAAATATGGAATTGTCATCATTAGTGAGTAAAACTCACTAGAAGACTTGTCCAAGTTTGAGTTTGACACTATAGTCCAAGTTATGTCAACATCTACCATTGTGTACAAGGGAGATTTAAAGTTAAACAGAAAATCTACGAACTAAGGCCCACTTTTCTTTTCAGTAGTTAATTCAACCATTGGCAAAAAAACTGGGCCTAAGAAGAAGGAAAGAAGAACTAAAGAAACACTGAAAAAAAAATTTGATTTTAGTATGAATATTACTAAGAATGAATTTTAGTAATTCGACGATTCAATGCTCTTGTAATCAAAGGTTGATGTTAAACACTCATAAATCTCACCATCCCGCAACGAAATGAATCGGAAAATAACAGCAGAGAAGTAAAAACCGCAGTGGCCTCAAAGTGGTCCGTAACTGCGAACTGGGTGGCTTTGTTGTGCGTACGCGTACAACTTAAAAGTAGTATTATAAAGAGATAAAATTGATTTATTTATGAAAATAACTCTCTGAAAGTTTGTTTTTATTTTATCTGCGTTAGGCTCGCGCTTGACCTTCGCCTGATGGTATGCGATGGTGTGGTCGACGGTGAAGCACGCTTGCCTAGAAGTATTACTACATACTACCTATTCACGCTTGAATTAAAGACTCCTAGGTGGGTAGGAAGGTTGTGTGTTAGTACACATCATCAGCCTATTAATGTTCCCACTGCTGGGACACAGGCCTCCTCTCTGTGAGGGAATGGGCCGTAATCCACCACGCGGACCCAGTGCGGGTTGGTGGATGTAATGTGGTGTCACATATCTTCGAATTTTTTGGTTCTAGGATATGCCGGTTTCCTCACGATGTTTTCCTTCACCGTTTTGAGAGCAGTGGTGATGAAATAATTTACACAAAGTAAAGCGCCTGCCTGGGCTCGAACCCACGACCTACAACTTGTAAGTCGCGGCCGATACCACTGGGCCACCACTGCTCTACTAACACAACTAGGTACTAACACAATTATGACAAATCATCAATGGCTAATCAAGGTTCCCGTGGTATATAGGCCACGGCTGCGAAGCTGCAGGGAAAGCATTTTGAAGATCATATTCAATCAATCATAGAGAAGCGACTATACTGCCTGCTCGGCGAATGCTCGAATTACTCTTTAAATTCGAGTGAGAGCAAGTAATCGCAATCTCGTTCGATGGACGAATAAAACGATTCCAGACGAAACCGTGTTTTATGCTCAAGTAGCCACAAGTTTCATAGTTATTAAAACATATAAACCAAAATATTTATAAAACAAATTATACAATTTAAAATTCGATGTCGGTAATCAAATATTTCTGACGTTATTGGACCAAATAACAATATGTATTAAAGTTTAAGTATTGATAGAACATACAAATACAAATATGCTTTATCGAGTAAGTCACGAATAAAAATCGACTAACGGTCTTTTGTCGAATCAAATTAGCTATCGATTTTTCTGCTGTCCATACATTATCTCTTATTTGATGATACATTATCTTTAGAAGCACTAGAACCCTCAAAAAATGCTCAAAATTGCGCTGTCAAGTAAAACTTAAGGGCACAGTATATATTTTTCTTTTTCAGTTTATTGAATATCTTTTAAATTGGTCCAATATTGGAGGAAGAAATAGGTGAGAGACAAACCTCGAATTATGACTTTTTACTTAGGAAACTCAGTCGGATCTCTGCGACCGCATTTCCTCTTAAAGATTAGTAAATCCAAATTTCACCAGATTTTTCTATGGAAATTGTATGGAAAAAAGATGTTCGACATGGCCCATGAAGGTATTCGTTCCAATTTAGGCTACACGCCAAAAGATCTGTGCAGTGCTATAAAAGCTTGTAAATTACTTAGGGATATAAAGCAGCGGCCAAAGAAAAAACTAAACAATATTATACAGGGTCATTATTAAATGAATTTTAGCGAAACTTCAACTGTCAACAACGGTTAGAAAATTAATTGACATTCTGAAACCAAAAATAAGGACCTCAATCGACATAAATCGTGGTCATCAACATATTTTTTCTAATGAATAATGATAACACAGTCACAGATAATAAAACACTAGCATACAGATGCCTCATCCCATACAAAGAAACCGCGCCGACGTAACTAGCGTTTTTCATCTGATTATACCGATTAATTTTGTAAATCGATCGCGTTCGGTTCCGTTTCACGGCGATAGATAGATCACCATCTACATCCGTGGAAAGGAACGGAACCGAACACGATCGATGTACAAAAAATAATCAGAATAATCAGTATAGAACGTTGGCACGGTTTCTTTATATGGGATGAGACACCACTGACACAGTTTAATATTTAGGTTCCATCGAAGACATCCGCTGTCTACAAAGATCGCAATTGTGATGCCATTATAATTTCGGTTCTGAAGTTTCGCTGCAATTATTCAACCATACATTTTCATCCATTCAAATTCCGTAAAGGCACTCCATGTTTAAAACCTTTCCTCAAATAATAATTGGAACAATATACAATAAGTTTATATTTACTTGAAAATTTAGTTTAAAAATTTCAATTTTAAATCCCCGGCCTATCACATATCAAATTAAACATACTATATTTATATTATTTACATTCAAAGTACAGAAATTTTAAATAAAATGTTGGCAAAAAATGCCATTAAAATAACGTCCTTACTGCAATCGACATAAGGTAGAATTTGGCACGCTTTAGGATAGCTGTTGGACGATGCCAAAATATATTTTTATTACCTAGCTAGAAGACAAAGTACATGTTGATGATATTTATTTTTTTCTGTTGAGTATTGTTTATAGATATCGTTAGACGAAGAAAGATGCTTTTTCTTTGAGAAAAAATGTCATTTAAACAATATGCGACTATGCACAAGCACAGATAATAAAATACTAGAATACAGATGCCTCATCCCATACAAAGAAACCGTGCCGACGTAACTAGCGTTTTTTATCTGAATATACCGATTATTTTTTGTAAATCGATCGCGTTCGGTTCCGTTCCACGGTGATAGATAGATCACCATCTAAACTCGTGAAACGCAACGGAACGGAACCGAACGCGATCGATGTACAAAAAATAATCAGAATAATCAGCATAGAACATCGTCACAGTTTCTTTGTATGGGATGAGATACCACTGGCACAAGTTAATTACACCTATATTATAAATAATTTCCTCACTTGGCTCAACCCCGACTCCAGCCTTACTCAAAAATAACTTGTTATTGAATATTTACTGGTATTAATCAATGATTTTATTCCATTGTGATGTTGAAGGAGTTGAGAGGAGAAGAGAAACTTTCCTTCACTTCACTGAAGTGGACTTAGAAATAATATAGGTGTTAATTCTAATATCAACAAATAACGGGTATCTTGATATATCTTTATGTCCTTCTTTAATCAATACCAGTGGTGTCTCATCCCATACAAAGAAACCGTGCCGACGTTCTATACTGATTATTTTTTGTAGATCGATCGCGTTCGGTTCCGTTACGTTCAGTTCCACAAATATAGATGGTGATCTATCTATCGCCGTGGAACGGAACCGAACGCGAACGATTTACAAAAAAATAATCGGTATAATCAGATGAAAAACGCTAGTTACGTCGGCACGGTTTCTTTGTATGGGATGCGGCATCTGTATGCTAGTATTATATTATCTGTGACAATACTCATACAGTAAGTATATTTTACAAAAAGTCAATATAAAAAATAAACTAAAAATAAAACTAAGTTTCATCAATATGAACCGTTTCGTCGTATTATTATGTTACAATACAATGCGATTATTAAATGTTTAACTAACATTAGTCGTATGCGCAGCGTAGTACATTGAAAACTTAACAATAAAAAATATATGGCTATTAAACACAGAGTCGATGACAATTTTCTAGAATTTTAGTGAAAAACACATCGTTTTTATACCGGCAAGCGCAAAAATGTACTTTGTAAAGGCCGTCATAACAAATCATAATAAATTTCCAATAAAATATCTTTTAAAAAAAGATGTAGTGACTAAAATTGAAAAGAGTATGTTAAGATGGTTTGGCCATGTTGAGAGGATGAATGAAAGGCGACTAACGAAAGGTATGTACAAGGCAGACGTGAATTGAAACGTCGGGAGGGGACGCCCTAGAAAGATATACATAGACCTTATTGGTGATGTTTTTCAGAAAGGCCAAATGCGCAGTACTCATAACCGGCGTGTGTATGACTAGATGTATGAATGTGAGTGAAGCAAAAGAAGTATGTAAGGATCGTAGCAGGTGGCGTTCCGTAGTTTCTGCCTACGCCCGTGGGAAAAAGACGTGAGTTTATGTATGTATGTAAAATATCTTTAAAATTAACAAAAAAAGAATTTCGTCTATTGAACAATTTGTTTCCTATTGATGTTATTTCCACATAAACGAATATCAACCTTACACCTGTGTAAGTTAAGTTTATTTCAGGATGATTATTAATTACTTAGTACTTTTGAAGTCATACCAAAATGTGTAGGTAGCGCAATCTGTACTTTACGTGTAAGTATTAAAGTTGTTTTTCAAAAAACACACATTTGTTTATGTTGAATAAATTTGGCTTCTAAGACTGACAATCTATTGGTTAATTTATTATGATACGTCACTTCAGCACTAAAAAGTAATACTTTACAAAGAATTCAGTTCATAGTCTGGGAGCCAGTGTCAAATCTTAGCACTTCATTGTTTTAAAGCAAAACTGAGCAATATCGTACAAAATGTTTAAAATGAAATGAAAAATAAGTATTGATTGTGTCATGGAGGCGTGAGCATATAGATGTAAACAATGATAGGCAAAGAGAATGGACTGAGAACTGACCAATCTGTAGAAAGAGACAAAACGACTATGCGGCCAATATCTGTCTCTCTTCTGTTGGTCGTAATGACGACGTCACGACGCTGACACTGCAATCCTGTGACCCAGTCAAAATTTAAGAAAAAGGCAACTACTGACCGCAGGATCGCTCTATCTTTCTCACACTTTCCTGCCCGTATTCACTACATTCAAGTAGCTCAAGCTAAAAAGCTCCGTCCATTCTCCACGTCTATGTAAACATTATTATTATAAACAGATATGTCCGGGTATGTTTACAATAATTTATTAATCGTATTTCTATTCAATATTCCTTTGTAAATATTGACGTTATTTTATAGTTAGCGTGGGTGAAGAGGCCGATTTTATTTTGATAGTCTATTTATATAAAAAAATACTTGTAATAAATGTCAGAACGAAGAATATTCTTTTTTGATATGAATATTATATTTTAGATCAAGATACATGTTTATAACCGACAATTTAATAAATAATACAAGCTTACAAATGTATCATTATGTAGGTTAGGAAAATAGTAAAATTTAGGAAAGACAGTTGTATAAATATGAAAAATACGGTTGTTACAACTTTTTACAACTTCATTTCATAGTCACTAGACATTTAGACCATCCAACAGCTTATAAATATTACTTGACCTTTAAAATATTATAATCTATGACGAGTAACATTTATGAATAAATGGATTATTCTCTATGCTGCCACGCTAATTAGAAACGCAATAACTGCCCGAAAAGCTATCAAAATAAGGATCAAATCTCCATATAGAGCTCATTACGAGGATTCCGAATCTTATAAGTCAAAACAATTATACAAAAAAAACCTTCTTTACTGCGTTCCTAATTAGCGCTGCAGTATTATTAACATTCACATTAAAGAATCGTCAATACCCTATCTCCGCGACTAGCAATTAGCCCTAACAAAATCGAGGTTAACTTCCAATATACCACATAAACTCACGCGCTTATAACCACGAGGGTAGGTAGAACTTTTTACACACTCATGGTTTGTTCAAGTTCATTAAACGGCACGCCTCGTATGTCACGTATCTACTACCTTTTAGAACGAAGATCAACACGGGTCCCAATGTCACATTACATAATGACTCTTATTCGTACTAAGATAAGACTTATTATCGTGAAACGCGAGAAGTGTCAAATCTCTCCTAGAGGCTCTAACATCCATCTTACAAATTTGTAAAATGTCCGTACAAATTCGGCCTCTTCACCCAGCAAACGAGAACTTAATCAACTATACATATGTACATTTACAGCCTTACTCTAAACCACTTGTTCCGAGTCACCTTGCGTACTAGAAACGGCATCTGTCGTGGTGGACGTTGCGGCACTTCTATACAATTTTAGATTTGACTCCGTGTAGTCTAGAATCTTCCGGCTGGAATGTCGGATGTATAGCATTTGTCTGTGGTATATTTTTAATGCTCCTTTGATTGTAATGTATGTGATGCCTCCTAGTATGGTCCTGTGTAGGTTGTTTTGTATGGATCTGAAGAAGATCTTGCCTATGATTGTGGAGATGGTGGGGAGTAGGAGTGCTGAGCAGAAGATTCGTGTGGGGGAGAGGTGTGAGCTGCTGCTATTCTGATTGTTGTTGTTGTTTTGGCCACTTACTATTGCGCCTCGGTCCCCTTCCACGCTGGAAATAATAATAGGGGTTTTGTTATTATACTGTTAATATCATGATAGTATAGTAGAGTCGAGAGAGCAGTGCAGTGGTGGCCCAGTGGTAACGGCCGCGACTTACAATTTGTAGGTCGTGGGTTCAAATCCAGGCAGGCGCTTTACTTTGCGTAAATTATTTCATCACCACTGCTCTCAAAAACGGTGAAGGAAAATATCGTGAGGAAACCGGCATGTCCTAGAACCAAAAAATTCGAAGACATGTGACATCCAACAACCCGCACTGGGCCCGCGTGGTGGATTACAGCCCATCCCCTCTCACAGAGAGGAGGCCTGTATCCCAGCAGTGGGAACATTAATAGGCTGATGTTGTGATGATGTTATAGTCGAGTGCGGGGAGGAACTTTGTATTGTTAAAGCAAAACATTGTTACTACTAAGAAAAAAGGTTACTGGTGAACGACAAGACAAATGCTGCCTTGTCCTGATAATGATCCCATTTAATTGTAAGTTGTAAGTTATCCAATGCCGCTTTGGATCATATACAACAGCACAGGCATGCTTGGCTGGTGTAATGCCATACCAGAGACGAAACTGAAGATATGTGAACCCTTTTTCCGCACTTTGACTCCCATTTGGTCCGTTGTGCGTGCAGGCCTCCTCTATGAGAGGTAATGAGCCGTAATACACCACGCGGGCCCAGTGCGGGTTGGTGGATGTCACGTGTCTTCGAATTTTGGTTCTAAGACATGCCGGTTTCCTCACGTTGTTTTCCTTCACCGTTTTGAGAGCAGTAGTGATGAATTAATTTACACAAAGTAAAGCGCCTGCTTGGGTTCGAACCCACAACCTACAATTTGTACAACTGGGCCGCCACAGCTCTATTTCGACGAAACTGAAATATCTCGTGTGCCCAAGATAAAATAAAAACAAGTACGGCAGAGCAGAAACAAATATTCTCGAAGATGGTTATCATGACATTTTCCCCAATCTAAAGCCCTAAAGGTCTATCCACACATATCAGGGCCGTGCCCGGGACGTGACAGGGCCGGGCCCAGGCATTGAAACTCCGTCACTGGCCCGTGCAAGGACGTGTGTGAACGAGTTCATATAAAATGTACGCACCGATATTTTTCTGAGCCCCTGACGGGGCACGGTCCGTCCACGTCCCGGGCACAGCCCTGGTGTGTGTGGATAGACCGACCCCTGATTGGGCACAGTCCGTCCACGTCCCGGGCACGGCCCTGATATGTGTAGATAGACCTTTTTAAGATCAAAGCTTTGAAAACCAGCCTTTTAGATAGCCATAAAGTAACAAAAATCTATACTCACTTGCCAAACGGCAATATATAAGACAAGGCCGGAATCTTCGCGCAGTACTTCCTCAGGAACAGAAGGACTGAGTCCTCCCAGTTGTACATCTTGGCGCTGATGAGCGTCACTGGGATCGTGGGTAGGAGCACCAGCAGGACTAGGGGGTCTGCTGACTCCATCATCTCTAGGCCTTCTCTGTGACCTACGACCTGGAAACGAAGAGATAGGGGTTATGAGTTTGAGCTATGATACATTTTCAATATGGTCTCGGTCAACCACCACACCTACCTGGCCCGTCCGAACTACATTAACGTCCGAACTCATTACTGAATGCCAAGTGATAGGGTCATGGACGCCCCTTACCGCGATATGTTTGTATTAATCGTGTTAGCGACACTGCCTTTACATTTTTTCGTATCGTTTTGACATGAATTCATTGGTAGACAGGTGTTAATGACTTTCCCGTCCGAACAACATTTGTAGTCGGCTTCCAGTGTAGCCAGATACAGATATATACCAGTACTTTACAAGCAAACTCTTATCGTCGTTGCGCGTGTAAAAGTCGCTCTGTTTTAGTAATCTTATATAGCTATATATGTGAATTATAACACTTAGCGTATTTATAATGGAATACGCTAAAGTCTCCGCCAGATAACAAAAAAATAAGTCATTGATCCGACTTATACCAAAAAGTAGAATTACGTTACTTGAAAACATGATTTTTTGTTTATGAAGACATTTTGATAATTTTGGTCTCAAATGAAATGTATAGGCGTAGAACCATTTTATCACACACCTCTCATTTTATGTTTTTTTTTATATATGCAAATCAGTAAATGTCATAATTCCTTCGATAGATATGATGATGCCACCTACGCAGCGGTTAAAATAGTAATTAACCAATAGCGTGTCAAGAATTGCCTCAAAAAGATTTTTTTCCGATGAATCCGAAGTTCAAGTCTGGTCATCTCAATGCTGACCTTCACGAGTTAATTGATAAATAATAATGATGGTATTCATAGCAAAAACACAGGTAAATATATTAAGAGGTACTCAGAATGGCGCTGCATGCTGCATCGTGTCATTTATTTCGGACTACGAAAATGATCATAAATCCGGGTTCAGATTTCAGAATTTCAAGTTCAGAACTTGTCAAACTCTACTTTAGCTTTCAAGTAAACTTTTACACGTTCATCACAATATATAAACAGCCTAATAGGGATGTTTCCTGGAGAAAAATAATAATTCGATTTAGTCCATCAGTAAGATTATCACATAATATTGGACACGTATTTTTTGCTTTATCAAATGAATTAAAATTTACAAAGATAAAGTGCATCAAAGTTCAGGAGTGGGGGCTTGTGACGTCACTTTGTCAGTAAAAGTGTAGCACGGCGTGACGTCACACGATATTTCAACGCACTGTATCGTCGTCATTTTTAGGGTTACGTACCCAAAGGGTAAAAACGGGACCCTATTACTGAGACTTCGCTGTCCGTCTGTCTGTCTGTCTGTCACCAGGCTGTATCTCATGAACCGTGATAGCTAGACAGTTGTAATTTTCACAGATGATGTATTTCTGTTGCCGCTATAACAACAAATACTAAAAACAGAATAAAATAAATATTTAAGTGGGGCTCCCATACAACAAACGTGATTTTTTGCCGCTTTTTGCGATAATGGTACGGAACCCTTCGTGCGCGAGTCCGACTCGCACTTGGCCGGTTTTTTTTATTTACATGACAAAAGAAAGTACGCGTCCAATATATTAAGGTTATCTAACTGACGGACTATATAGTTTTTTTTTTGTCATCTGACACGAGATGAAAGACGCAATGTGGATTTTCCAAGACAGACACGACCTTTAGTAATGAAGACAACGAGTAAGAAAATATTCTGATAGAAGTCAAAAGAATTAGCAAGGGTAGATTTTTGGGCTTGGCCTGAAGAATGCATCAACTAACAAAAGCAAGCAGAGCTTTTTACAGTCTGCATATGACTACAATTTTGAATATTCCGAGTGGAACAATTAAATTTACCGGTCAATCAGCCGTTACGGACTCAAGTCTGTTAGTCACACATGGCAGACGAGTGAATGGCATGCTTAACATATTATCATTGTATTGTTCGGCCTCTTATTGTAGACATTGAAGGCTACCAAACTACAAAGTTGAAAAATATCGTCTTGTTACAGAATTAAATACAAAGTATGAAATAATTATTGTTGTAAAACTACAATGTTTTTAAATATCCTCGTGTTAAACCATCGTCAAGATAATTATGGTGTATTTTTATGGCAGTTAAATACAGTTGTAACTGCATCTATCTAAATTTCTGACTGACGTTTAGTGACATCCTTTTTTGAGAGGAAAATAGCGAGCCATGAGGTATAAGGGCCCGTTTCTAAATTGATTAAGTAAACAACATCTCATGTCTGTCAATCTACCAAATGCAACACTACATCGGCAAGGCGGCAGCACATGTTTTTGAGCAGAAAAATCTACAATAAAGTAAACACGTTTTTAAACATTAACCCCCTAACAAATAACAAAGTTAAACAGAAAATAAAAAGTTGGCTTCAAACACTGGACTACGAGCGGACTGAAAAAGTCCTGCAGTAACACTATTTAGATTACTACCCACTTCCAACCTAAAACACAAACACTAACACACATACGCACACTCACAGACCACCAGATTTTGGATTTTACTCTAATTTTACGTAATTTTGAATTAATTTTATTTTAATTTTGAGTGTGTATAATTTTATTTAACATTATTGTAATTTTAAATGATTTTTTTTATTCCCTTTGTATTTATTTTATTTTGATTTATTTTATTTTACTCTATTTAATTGTAATTATGAAAATATTTTATTAATTGTACTCTGATTTCATTTAATTCTACCTTATTTAATTGTAATTTTGAATTTATTATTTTGATTTAATTGTAGTTTGGCATTTATTTTGAATTTATTTTACTCTGATTTTATTATTATTTTACTTTATTTTATTTTAATTTAAGTTAATTGCAAATTTTATCTAATTTTATTCTTATTTCATTTTAATTGTAAGTTATTTTAATCTTATTTAGAGCATGTTTTGAATGTTTTTATTTGATTTTCAATTGTACTGTAAACAAGTGTCAACAAGGGGAGAAGGCACTGGCTTCTGTAACACAGGTTTTTACCTAGCTCAGAAGTCAGAGGTTCAATTATATTGTTCTAAATACTTATTGCTCAATAAAAATATTTGATTTGATATGATTTGATCTCAAACCCTACTGTAGTCCTAAATCTTGACAGATTTTCAGGCTAAAGGTTTGAAAAATACTCAAATTCGTAATTCAGAAGTTTGAGGCAAATATTCTTTTTATCAACGCAAAATGCCTGCTAAGGAAACCGGTCAATAAACATAATAATCATTTAGCAATAACAAATTATTGGGCCTCGCAATATTTACCTGAATTGCACTTCGGGCTTCACTAGCCACCCAAAAAAACAAATATGATCAAAAACGAGTTTCTGCTGTAGTATTACAAATAAAAATTAGAGAAATACGTTAACCAAAGATTTTATAATAATACGCCTTATAAACATGTACTAAGGTAATAATTATGTAAAACTTAATGGACAATAAAACCTAACAGTGACCTTTAAAAATATAAACAAAAAAAAAATATAAATATAAATATTTTTTCTTTCTTTTAAGAGAACACGCTACTTCAAATTTGGATATCTAAAGTTCTCTTAATAACTAATGTCATACAGAGGTAACATTGTTTGTTAACATATAAGAGGTTATCTATGAAAGTGCTGATCGGAATTGACGAACTCCGATAGAAAACTAGGCAAAAAAAAAACCCATCCCGAACAAAAATGCTCCGTTGTCCTGCCTTGGTAGCGAATTTAAGCCGCGGGAATAAGCTACCTTATTACTTGCGAACGAAACGACTAGTCCTGGTAGGGTCATGTGATGAGGAGGGATGAAACGCATGTTATTAAAAGAGTTATGGATATTAATGTGGATGGATGGAGAGGGAGGGGATGGCCAAAGAAAAGATGGATGGACTGTGTGACAAGTGATATGAAAGAAAAGGGAGTCAGTGATAGCGTGGCCGGTACAGAAGAAGAATCACGTATTCTTCTTCTATACCGGCTTGTTCCCCGTCGTTAAGCCGAACCCAAGTAACATGGGACAAGGGCAGGAAGACGATGACGATTAGATATTGATATCTAGGAGGATAATGATGATCTGAAGACTCAAAATATGTTACTGCTATAATTTACAACTATTATGCAATTAACAACAAAACAAAGCAAGGTTGTGCCTACATGAGCACATAAATACTTTATTTTACTATCTGCTCTATCACACTTCAATGTGATGTGTCAATTATTGCAATTTGATCGAAGTAAACGTTCAATTTATCTAGTAACTATGTGACCAGAAATATTATAACAGAACTGTAAATAATTAGGGACCTAGTTGATTGTTTTATGTTGAAAACTATAATAGGTGTGTATTGTACTACTACTACAGAACTAATTTGTAGCTGTGACTGTTGCAGGGACAAACAGTACGGAAACTACCTACAAACGGTCGAAACGGCACACTCACACAAACACGTGCATCGACCAGACCCCTAAGAGGCCCGCACTACTGATCATGAGAGCAGATTCAGGGCACATATTCGTCTTCTTCCTAGCCTTTTCCCACTTTAGATGGGGGTCGGCTCTCCTTATTTCACGGCGCCAAGACGTTATATCGAGGGTTGTCGGGTCAGGTAATTTCTCCTTCTTAAGGAGCTTCGTCATGGTCCACCGTGTCAATAGACGTCGTCCTCGGCCTCTTTTGCCTTCAAGTAGGCTCAGACCCGTCCTCACGACGTATCTTCTGCCCTTCTCATGACATGTCCGTACCATCTCAATCTGTCCGTTAACTTCTCCTGTATTGAAGCCACCTTTAAAGAACCTCGGATATATTCATTGCGGACCCTATCCATTCTTGTTACTTCTCCAGACCACCTCAACATATTCTTTGCCGCGGTGTGTAATTTTTGAACGTGGCTGTCTTTAACGGTCCAGCATTCGGCAACGTACATCATTGCTGGTCTAATCGCCCATATTGTAAACTTTACCTTTTGTGCGTATTGGCATTCGGGTGTCGCATAAGACTCCTGTCAGACTTCGCCATTTTTGCTCTCTACGTCTCCGTTTTCAGATATTTCTTTTGGGAATATAAGTAAGTAGCATTTATTGAGATTAATTTCCAGTTAATAAACTTATTGTTGATGTTCTTCAGAAAGGCGAAGTGCGTGACAGTCATAACCGGCGTAATTGTATCACCAGATGTAGAATTAAAACGAAGCCAAAAGGTTTATAAAGGTAAGGCTCGTAGCATTTGATGTTTTATAGTTTCTGACTATGAGATAAAGATGTGAGCTTATGTATGTGTTTCCAATTTACGCTCTTCATCAATGGTATGTGACAAGGACACTCTCATTGTCCCTGTCTCATTCAGTATTATCAGGGCTTGGACAAAGGAGTGCCCAGCTCATATAAATAAACCTGCTGGTTCAGAGAAAGTGGTGACATAACACGTTGGGTCAGAGGCTTAGAGAACAGAAATCTTGATGTTTACGTAACCATGTGTCTGTTTTAGCGCATCGCGATGAACCGCAACAAATTGCTGGCATAGAATTTCGAATTTACATAGCGATAGCTAGTCAAACTACAAGTCTACAATAGTCACTGTTATGTCAATACTATGTAAGTACTTATAAGGCATGCTAAATCTGCCGCCAATTCTCTTCCAAAGACATAATCTAGTAATTGAGTTTTACAATTTCCCATTTCAATTTGAAATAAGAATTGAATACGAGAATGTCTACTCCTGCAGCACAATTGCGTAAGTGAATTCGGCAAGGTGAAGGAATGGATCCCATCAATCGACCAATCACGTGCGAGATGAAAGACGCGTTGTGGATTTCCGTCAAATTAAATTCACTTACGCAATTAGGCTGCTGGTTTCCAGGTAGTGGCGATATATTCCTATATATCGCCACTACCTGCCCAATTCACAAAGAAAGCCACATCCATCCTCTCAATGCGAAGACCCTTCTCTCCTTCTGAATCATGAGGACACAAAGACCAATTAAACAAGATATGTATAATATTATTTATTACTCTTGTCATCAAAAAATTACTCTAAAGACTTATTAACAGCATCTAGCACACCCTTTCCAGAACAGCTCGCATATCATTGAGGTAAATACTTACTACGCATAGTAAGGGTCAAGATCAAAGTGATTGATTGGTAACTTATCACTTTTATGTACTTTCACCTCATATTGTAGTGACGTTTCTTCAATGTTTATATCCGAGGGAATAAAGTTTAAACACTTATTAAAATTATTATGTTTATTGGTTTTAGATAAGGAAATAAAACGTTTTAAATTTTCATCGAGAATTTTGTGTGCTGTGCTCTTTATGATTTTTTTATAGCGTTATGTTTTGTTATGTCGTCATCACGAGATTGACCTAAGTACATCATAGGCACATGCAATTCAAAAGATTAATAGGTTTTGTGTTTTGATTTTGTGCCGGTACGGGGGCATATCCAGAAAATGCCATAGATGCATTATCACATCACATCATCAGCCTATTATTGTTCCCACTGTTGGGACACAGGCCTCCTCTCTGTAAGAGGGCATGGGCCGTTATCAACCGCGCGGGCCCAGTGCGAGTTGGTGGATGTCACATATCTTCGAATTTTTGGTTCTAGCACATGCCGGTTTCCTCATGATGTTTTCCTTCACCGTTTTTGAGAGCAGTGGTGATGAAATAATTTACGCAAAGTAAAGCGCCTGCCTGGACTCGAACCCACGACCTACAACTTGTAAGTCGCGGCCGATACCACTGGGCCACCATAGATGCATTATGACTCTTTCAAATACAGAAAGACCAGCATGTACGTTATAATTATGTCAAGTAGAGAAGGTGGAGCATAGCATAGATATACTGGATTGATAATGAACAACTAGGCCACTGTCATGAATGAATCACTTCAACCATTGGTATAATGCGTTTATAATGGCATTCCTTGTGAAGTGGATCAAACAGGCAAGCTAGACTAAGTAGTGGTTAACACGAATGATAGATAATTATCTCCAAAGCTACAAATACAAGCTCTGAAGTAAGTGATGCCTGGGGGCCGCAGCTCTTTGAACAACTAAGAACACCCACCCGTAGGCTTATTACGTATCTTTTGCAAGAGCAAAACGATAGCGATCAAACGCTTTATGTCATAAAAGTCGGAATTACCTGCAGTGTAGGTATGGTAGGTCCTACGCAATCGTTTTCTAATCGCTCGCTGTTTTTCAAATGCATTTATTTAAAAGAAAAACCGCCATCAACTCTAAAACTTTTGTATGGAAGAGCAATTATTGCGCAAAAATCGCTATCGTTTTGCTCTTGCTAAAGATACGTAATAAGCCTGCCGATATTCGCTAAGTAAATGGTTATGAATGGAAGTGCATATACGCGAGCTGGCTGACTAATACGAGATGTATCCTCCGACTGCACAGCATGATTTTCGTCTTGTTTACGTCTTTTTAGTTCACTTTTTAAGCAGGCGGGTTTTTTGATTTTTAGAATTAACTTCTTTTATTTATAACTTATTAGTTAACATATTTTTTCGAATTAGGTACATTTAAACATATAAAGTGTTATATATTTTTGAAATCTCCTCTAAAAACCCTTCATTATGATACCCTCTCGAAGGGAATGGAAAAAAAAAATTGCAGCCCCTGCAATATGGCGCCCAAAATCCGCCATGTTCCTTTTTTTTAAAGACACTTAGCTAAGAACACTTGGGCGGTCAAGACCTATATAACGATGTCTTAATTATAAAAATCCGCCAAGTAGTTTGAAAGATAAGAGGTAATAAAGAATATTACATACATACAAACATACAAGATACGCGCGAAAAACATAACCCTTTCCTTGCAGCTGGGTAAAAAGACATGGAAGTAGGAATGCGTAGTAGAAATGCGTTCCTTGCGAAGTATGTGGAAGTGTGAGGAATGATGTAATAAGACAACGTTGTGGTTTAAAAGAAGATGTAGTAACTTAAAAAAAAATATGCTAATATGGTTTGGCCATGTTGAGAGGATGAATGAAAGGCGACTAACAAAATTAAAACTATATTATCAAAATATGAGTTTTAACCTAACAACTATAATATTGTACTTTAACATAAATTTATATTTTTCATGCAATGGTTTTAATGAGTTATGAGTTAATTAATGTTTATGAATTCTTATGTATATTTCTATGTAATTTGTAGTGCTTAATATGGGAAAATCTTGCTGAAATAGATGATAATTTAATTTTAAAAGGTAATTTACAAAGCATAATTTTTGATAATTGTTGATAATGGACGCTCTGACGTCGGACATACAGGAAGAGGCACAGAGGTGTATGCTGTATGCCAATAACATTGTGCTGGTTGCCGAGTGGCCTAGAGGTCCAGAGCAGATTGGAGGTGTGGTGGCACAGACTGAAGAGTGTTGGCCTGAAATTGATCAGAACGGTCTCTCCAGTTCCGTGCCCATAGCTCTCGCTGGAACGCCCATACCAATCTGCTCCGACTTCCGGTACCTAGGGTCGCTTGTCCAAGGGAATGGCGAGGTAGACCGAGACGTAACGCACCGGATCAACTCAGGATGGATGAAATGGCGACAGGTCACTGGAACAACTTGCGACCCACGGATGCCCCTCATGTTAAAGGGGAAATCTACAAGTCCGTGATTAGACCTGTCATACTGTATGGATCAGAATGTTGGGCTGTGAAAAAGATGGATAAAAGGAGATTGCATGTAGCAGAGATGATAATGTTGAGATGGATGTGCGGCGTGACGAGATTGGATAAAGTGAGAAATTATTATATTAGATGCAGTTTGAAAGTGGCGCCAGTGGCAGAAAAGTTGAAAGGAAACCGTTTGTCCTGGTATGGTCAAGTGATGAGGAGGGATCAAACGCATGTTACTAAAAGAGTTATGAATATAAATGTGGATGGATGGAGAGGAAGGCCAAATAAAAGATGGATGGACTGTGTGAGGAGTGATATGAAAGAAAAGGGAGTCAGTAATAACGTGACGGGGGACAGGACGGTATGGAAGAAGCAAACATGTTGCGCCGACCCCAAGTAACATGGGATAAAGGCATTTAGATGATGATGATTTAAAAGGCAGACGTAAATGGATACGCCGTGAGGGGCCGCCCTAGAAAGACATACATAGAAATGATTGGTGATGTTCTTCAGAAATGCCAGGTGCGCAGTACTCATAACCGACGTGCGTGTATGACTAGACGTATGAACGTGAGTGAAGAAAATAAGTATGTAAGGATCGTAGCAGGAGACGTTCTGTAGTTTCTGCCTATCCGCATGGGAAAAGACGTGAGATTATGTAGGTTATATGCTAATTGGTTCAATCAACTTATCCTATCGCAGTCTTCTGCTGGACTAGGATCTCCCAAGTTGCGTCAAAACACCCGGTTCTCAATCTCCGATTCCAACTGACATTTTAAGGTCTATCTAGCTTTAGAGAACGCTACGATTACCAATTTGCGTTCTCCACCCAAAATAGCATCTTGTTTGTGAATGGTCGGGCCATTCACAGACATTGCCGGCCCACTGCCACTTGTGTATAAAAGTATTTATCCCAGTATTTCCTAAAGTCGTCGAGGATGTCCCAAGTTACGCTTGCCAATTTCACGTCTTCACCTATACCTCGTGTAGTCAGCCTATCTGCCTTTCGGCAAACATGGCCGGCTCACCGACACTCCAGCTTGCCTGCAAGCAGTGTCGGTGTCTCTTTTTGTTGTGGGTTGATGATAAATCAGTTTTCTCGTTCTCTTCAACAAGCAGTTCCAAGCCGATAAATACACGGCAATTGGTAGTTTTAACGCAATAGTTTACATATCGGTAGTCACATAGATTTCATTTGCGTCCCGCATCGCGTAACGTCTTGGGCAATGGCAGTTGCAATGCGCAGTGAAATATGCACTGAGTACTTTAGTAATTGAAGATGATTGGATTTTAGGTACTACATGTTTAACTTCTAGAGATAATAAACAGTAAAACTAGAGTATATGAAGTGGAATCGGCAAGCTATGATAATATTCTCAGTTGTGACAAGTAGCAGTTTCTTTTCTTCACAATGAAGTATTTTTAGAACTAAGTAATTATTGTATAGCAGGTTAACTAACAAGAATCGCCAAGGCATTTGGTGATTCAACAAATTGCTGCGGTTTACCTTTTAAGCAGGTGAAGTGCATTTGAAATCGTAGCTAGCTTTGCTAAACACCTACGAGATTTGCAAAAACCTGATTATGATGGTCATGATTGAGAAGAGCAGTTAACCAGGACAATTACCGAAGAACCGGTCGAAATAGGGCACCTGCCGGGCGAGCACGGCCACTGTGATAGGCTTGAGTCACTCTTTTTGTCACGGTTTTTGTTCCCTAACTTTGATCAAAATGGGTGACTCAAGCCTGTCACAGTAGGCCGTGCTCGCCCGGCTGATACTCGATAACGAAAATACTTAATAGTTTTTGGGGCAGAACCTGTTCAAAACAAAACATCAGAAGCAGGTAAAAAAAAAGTTAATTAAAAAAAACGCGACTGCTTAAAAAAATAACTAAAAAGACGTAAACAAGAAGAAAATCACATATTCGCGAGCAGGCTGACCAAAACCAGATGTATCCTCCGACTGCACAGCATGATTTTATTCTTGTTTACGTCTTTTTAGTTATTTTTTTTTAGAGTTAGGTACATTTATACATATATAAGTGTTATATATTTTTGAAATCACCTCTTGAAACCCTTTATTGTAAACGATAGGTTTGGTAGAAAAAAAAATATTTTCCCCACAAAATGGCGCCCAAAATCCGCCATTTCTTATCCAATTTTAATGTAGCCAGTGACACTCGCAGGGTTAAGACGAATCGATTGACGTAAGAATCATCAAAATCGGCCAACGCGTTTGATCTCTAGAACGCCACATAGGAACATACATACATAGACTTATAAACATTTTACCCTCCTTCGGCAGTCAGGTAAAAAGATGTCGATGATGTTAAAAAAAAATTGCGTACCCAAAAAGGTGCCAAAAAAGACGACAACACTTCAATACCTGAACAAACACCACAGAACCATAAGTATGTCACGAATTAGGTACAAACAGTACATTACTCAGCTATCCGTGTCATCTTCGACAAAGGACTGCGATCTATAACAGTAGTAGACGCGCTAATTGATCACAAAGTCACAGATCGTGACAAACGTGTTGAAGAAGGTTTAGTACACTTTGCACAAATGACTAGTCGCACCGCTACGGTGAGGTCGCTAGAGGTCAAGTTTGTGTTAGACGGCAATGTTAGTAGTATTACTGCTAGGTCTCCTAGTATTGAACGAGGAATATTTAAGTGGGTTACAATTCATTGATCGTTTACTGCATACTTAGTATTCATACATAAACTCACGCCCTTTTCCCGCAGCGGTTGGCATAAATTACAGAACGCCACCAGCAGCAGACTGCGTTTCCGGGTAGCCGGTGCCGGGTACCCGGCGGCGAATGTATAGCCATGTACGCGCCGTCACGTGTGAAAGCTAACATACATGGCTATACACTTCGCCGCCGGTTACCCGGTAGCGGCTACCCGGCAACCGGAGCGTGTGAATGTGTGAAAAGGGACTTAGGATAAGTTGATTGAACCAATTAGCATACCTACATAAGCTCACGCCTTTTTCTCATGCGGATAGGCATAAACTACAGAACGCTACCTGCTGCAATCCCTATATACTTCTTTTGCTTCACTCACGTTCATACATCTAGTCATACACGCACGCTGGTTATGAGTACTGCAGGTGCGCCTTTTTGAGGCGTTTCCACTCACATCTGCATTGTGTTAGTCGCCTTTCATTCATCCTCTTAACATGACCAAGCCATGTCGATCGTTTACTAATTGGTTCGATATGGTTCTTGTCTTTTTGGCCTCGCACGGGGTTTTTATTTTTTATTATTGCTATTTAGGGTTCCATACCCAAAGGGTAAAAATGAGCCTATTACTAAGACTCCGCGGTCCGTTTGTCTGTCTGTCTGTCCGTCTGTCACCAGGCTGTATCTCATGAACCGTGATAGCTAGACAGTTGAAATTTTCACAGATGATGTATTTTTGTTGCCGCTATAACAACAAATACTAAAAACAACACAGACAACAGAATAAAATAAATATTTAAGTGGGGCTCTCATACAACAATCGTGATTTTTTTCCATTTTTGCGCTAATTGTACGGAACCCTTCGTGCGCGAGTCCGTCTCACACATGGCCGGTTTTCTTTTTTTATTTGCCTATCTCGTGTCTCCTGTGCAGGTCACAAATAAATACTTTTCTTTCTTTTGTTGGAAAATATATAAGATACTAACCTATAAACTTGACTGCTTGCAGAACCAGCAAAGTGTAATGCAGTAGGTAGACTACGCCTGTCGAAGGTCTATTAGTCGTTGGAGCAAATGAGTTTACGAGTGAAGACCACGAGTGAGACAGACCCACGATCTCAAAAGAGAATATAGGACCTGGATAAAGAAGAAAAGATGGAGTGCTGTGACCTGCATTGGACTAAGAATGGCTGAATTCATATTGGTCATTAATACGAGCCTCTCAGATTGTTTTTCAATCTATTGAAAGCTGTCACCAATTCAAAGAGGACAAAATCATAGAATCTTCGAATATACCAATTCCAAGAATGGATGCAGCTTATCGGCACTCATAAACAAAACATGATACTATTAATAATGCACGCATGTAAGGTATTTAAAAATCGAATAATTTATATAACTATTTGTTCTCTTATTCAAAATATTTGCTTAGCAGCCGTTATGTTAGCAAAGAGGAATAAAAATATTCACGTTGCTCAGTAGAAAATTAAATGAATTAAAAACTACATGCCGTGGTCACAGATTTAATTGCTTAGTAATTTTAATTGCTAGTGCTTTAAGTGGCAACCTTCACTTAAAGCAAACTTTTGTTTTTTTTAAGAACATCCGAGTTTTGTATATTCTATTAGTTACAGAGCGACGCTCGTTTTCAACAAGACAACACCCAAATGAATGCAGAAATAAAAGCACGATATTAGATTATCAACGTTTGACTCATCTATCACTGACACTTGAAAAACATCTTCGTCATTTAGTAATTCAATTAGGTGTAAATGTTTTTGCAAATTGGTTATAAATAATTTTTACATGTTATCTTTTTTGTCAATGTAAACTATAAGATGAGGTCGGTGTTTCCACAGAAAACATAATACAACCCTGTGATTCCTAGAGCTAACTACTCTGTCTGAGAGTGAGAAGAAACAAACAAACTAAGAGGTCAAAGTCTCTTCTAGAGTTCATACAATTAATATTAACGGCCAAATAGTAAACAGGGTCTCGCTTAGCACTCCATTACTCGCGCGTACTATTATTGTAGAACACGCATGCATTTATTTATTTATTTATTAAAACTTCATGCAACATAAAAGTACATAGGCGGACTTAATGCCTGAGGCATTCTCTACCAGTCAACCATAGGTGGTGAAGAGATAGCATGGCAGGTGCATAAAAATGAAATAATAATAATATCAACACAAAATTAGTACAAAAGTATATAGTTAAAATAAACATACTTAAATATGTACTATAATAAATACTATATATATAATAATATATATAAATTAATAGAAAGGCGCATATTAAGATGACTCTGCTATTCGTTTAGAAAATAATGCAACTTCCGCTTAAATGCATACTGACTGGTGGCCGTCCTGATATCGAGAGGAAGCGCATTCCAGAGAAGAATGGATTGAATATGAAAGGAAGAATGAACAAAATCAGAAGTATGAGAAGGACAGAGCAAGAGAAGATTGTTAGATGAACGCAGATTCTTAGCGTGTGAAGTACATAGATATTGAAAGTGAGATATGAGACAAGAAGGAGGTGTGGGAGAGTTGAGTAGAGAGAAAAGCGCAGTCAAGGCGCGAAAATTTCTTCTCTGCCGAATGGGCATCCATTTGAGTTCAGTTCTGCAGCTCGACACATGGTCGTATTTTCGGAGGTTGAATATGAACCGGATGCAGTTGTTTAAGAGCCTATGCAGCTTATCCAGGAATACCGCGTTTAGGTCAAAGTAGCACACGTCACCATAGTCGATTAAAGGGAAAATTAAAGTCTGCACAAGCATGGTCTTCATTTCGTGAAATTAAAGAAGTCTGATATTACGTTCCTAATAAATGTTAACAGTTATGATTTATTTGTTTTAGTTTCAGTTTATTTTCATATGATATTGAAGTATTTCAATCTTTTTATTATACCTATGTAAAATCTTTACACAGCACTGAGCACTGGCGTCCCAAACAGGGACGCGTACTGGAGTGTTCGTGCTAATTGAAACGGATATCAATAATGTGCATTTTATATGTATGTGTATCTGTATCATACACTTAAATTAATATTATTATTTCCTTAGGAGTTCGCCAAACTAACTGCAATAATATATTAAGGAAATATTAATTCCATTATGGAATTTAATAAGGTCAATTGTCTTGAAAGGTCAGTCTATCAGGAAATATTATTTATTTTCATCTCATATGACCTTCTCGCTATTAATACCTGCAGTTGCTTTTAACTAAACTGCATTTTAATTATACAGATAACAGGTTGACTGATAAGAATGCCCTGTGCCATTAAGTCCACATACATAAGTACCACTACTGTATTTAGCTAAAGTTTAAATAAATAAATGAGACTTAATATTTATAAAATCAGGAAAACAAAAACCGGCCAAGTGCGAGTCGGACTCGCACACGAAGGGTTCCGTACCATTATCGCAAAACACTGCATAAAAATCACGTTTGTTGTATGGGAGCCCCCCTTAATTTATTTTATTTTAATTTATAAATTATTATTTTTTGAAGTAAATATACAGCTAAACATTCTGTGAATATTTCAAGCGTCTACCTGTTGCCGTTATAAATATCGAGCAAAAAACGGCAAAAATATCACGTTTGTTGTATGGGAGCCCCCCTTTAATATTTACTTTATACTGTTTTTAGTATTTGTTGTTATAGCGGCAACAGATTTTTTTTTTATTTTTTTTTTTTTTTATTTGTGATAGGTTTGCTCTTGACTCTAGTCTAGGTCAGAGGTGACAGAGACAGAGTCGACGATGGAGTGAGTTTACCCAGAAGAAGCCTGTTCACTCTAACTTTGAAGAGATTCGGGTTGTAGGCGTTCGGAAACACAGACGCAGGTAGTGAGTTCCATTCATTCGCTGTGCGCATTATGAAGGATGTCTGGAAGCGCTTAGTGCGAATTGGTGGAATGGCAACAAGGTGAGGATGGTAACTTGCAGTGCGTCTAGATGTCCGATGGTAGAAGGGGGCTGGTGGGATGAGGTCGTGGAGTTCTTGAGCACACTCACCGAAGTACAGTCTGTAGAAGACCGACAAGCAGGCAACCTTGCGGCGATGAGCCAAGCTATGTAGCTTGGCATCCGCCAATTCTACGTCGCCAATGAGCCTCTTGGCTCTGCGTTCCACCGAGTCAAGCGCGGCAAGCTGATACTTAGCTGAGCCATCCCAAAGGTGGCTGCAATACTCCATGCAGGATCGGACTTGCGCTTTGTAAAGGGTTAAAAGCTGTCCAGGCGTAAAGTATCGCTTCACTCTATTCAGGATGCCCAGTTTTTTGGCCGCAATTTGGGCTTTGTACTCAATGGAGGCGCCGAAGTTGAGATTGGATGTCAACTCCATGCCTAGGAGCTCGAGTCGATCAGTCACAGGAACAGATTTACCCCGAAAAGTAGGAGTATGATCGAAAAGACTCCTTTTAGCGGTAAAAAGACACGCCTGTGTTTTGGTGGCGTTAAAGGAGACCAGATTGTCATCACCCCACTGGGAGACAAGGCTTAAGGTCAAATCTGTCCGCTCCACCATAGCCTCTCTCAAGGAACGAACTTCATCCACGCTGGTTTTTGCGCTGGACAGGTATCTCTCTGAAACAGTACTGTCATCTGCGTACCCAACAATACCAGGCAGAAGTAGGTCATTGATGTGCAGCAGGAAAAGAGTTGCAGAGAGAACAGACCCCTGAGGAACTCCGGCATCAATAGCCATAAGGTCAGAGGAACAGCCGTCAATGACTACTCGGATCGACCGTTCACTGAGGAAGTCTGATATCCAGCTACAAAAACCAGCGGGGATGCCATACGCAGGAAGCTTACTGAGTAGACTCGCGTGCCAGACCCTGTCAAAGGCCTTCGAAATATCAAGCGACACAGCAAGTGCTTCGCCGTGTCTCTCGATGGCTTCGCCCCAGCAGTGCGTGACATACACAAGAAGATCGCCAGTTGACCGTCCCCGGCGAAAGCCATACTGACGGTCACTGAGGAGATTATTGTCTTCAAGGTACGTCAGCAACTTACTGTTGAGTACCCTTTCCATAACTTTGGACAAAATGGAGGTAATGGCGATCGGACGGTAATGGGCAGGGTCTGCACGGTTGCCTTTTTTGGGCACTGGTTGCACATTTGCAAGCTTCCAGGATTTCGGCACCATTCTTTTTACAAGAGAGAGGCGGAACAAGCGTGTCAATACAGGAGACAGTTCTGGCGCACACTGCCTCAGCACTCTCGCTGGAATGCCGTCAGGCCCGCTGGCCTTGTTCACGTCTAGACTGCACAATACTCTCCGGACCTCTTTAGTGTGCACAGCGATCTCCGGCATCGAAGAGACACAATGAGGTAGAGTAGGTGGTTGCTTGGAGCCAGCGTCCAGACGTGAATTGCTAGCAAAGAGAGATGCAAATAAATTTGCTTTCTCACTCGCAGAGTGAGCCAGCGACCCATCAGGTTTCAGCATTGGAGGTAATGTGGGACGACAGAAATTCGTTTCAACCGCTTTAGACAGGGACCAAAACTGTTTACTACCCGGAGGGTGTGATGCCAGCTTGGCCCCAATACGTCCAATATGGTCAAAACGTGCCCGACGCAGAACCCGCTTGCAGAACTTGGCGGCAGAATTAAAGGCACTTTTCCTCGCGCGAACCCTACGTGCTCTACGTTTGCGGGCGCGGGCCCCGACCCAGGCTTTGTAGGCAGACTCTTTTCGGGCCACTGCGTGGGCGCATTCTGCATTATACCAAGGTCGGGATTTGTGACCGAGCGGAATGTCGGAGAATGGAATGAAATACTCCATTCCCTGTCGAATCACATCCCCAACCGCGTCTGCACAGCTCGAGGGGTCACCCGAGGAGAAGCACACATGCCGCCAAGGATAAGACGCAAAAAAGTGCCGCATCTCGTCCCAATCTGCTGACTCGTATCGCCATACTCGTCTCGTGCCTCTAGGACTGTTATCTGGAGGAGAGCAAGTCGACACGGATTTCACCAGACAGTGGTCAGACGTTCCCAGCGGGGCTGAGACCGACACCGAATGACTGTCCGGATCAGTTGTCAGCAGAAGGTCTAAGCAATTGGGTGTATGGCCGTCAACATCCGGTACCCGCGTTGCCACATTCACCAGCTGGGTTAGATCTAGCGATAGAGAAAACTTGCGCGCCTCCAACCCGGCATGGTCAGTTTTCCGGTACGGGTACAACCACTCTTTATGATGGGCGTTAAAGTCCCCCAGAAAATTAAGCTTCGCTGTTGGGTACCGTTGCTGGGCCATGTCAGCCGACTCCACGAGGAAATTAAAAAGCGCTGTCGTCTCCTGGTCACCGGTGTGCGATCGATAGACGCCGATGTAGAGAGACTTCTCCACGCCAGTGTCCACAAGTAGCCATATGGCAGAAAACCTCGATTTCTCAAAGCAACGGAGACGACGACAACAAATGTCATCGCGGACGTACACACAGACCCCAGCTTGCTTCTTGAACTTGTGTTCAAGAGAGTAACCCGGGTAGTTGAGGTACGCCACGTCCGACGGGGTTGTTATCTTCGTCTCCGTTAGGAAAAACAGGTGCGGCTTCTCGGTCTCAAGGTGGTGGTGGACCGGATCAAGATTAGAGTGCAGCCCCCTGATGTTAGTGAAGTGCACTTTTAGTGGGAGGAAGTGCAGCCGTTGTTTCACCATATTCTTCTTAGCTTTGGTCATATTTTGAGTTATAGAGTTTGCTGGGGAAGAAGTCGAACTGTCGAGGTGCTGCTCAGTGAACCAAGTGGAACACTGGTGCTAACCCAACCTATGGGGAACTCATTTGGAGACTGCGGGGACGCCCGAACCCCCCCGGATATGGCCACCGGGTCCTCCCATCCAGTCGCCAGCTGGCACGGTGGAGCATACCGGGATTTTTCGCGAGTTGGCGGGGCAGCCTTTGGCACGTGGCTGGCGTGCTACTTGGGCCCCCTACTGACTGCGGTCGGCCAACGGCTGGCACCGTGCTTCGGATCCCGCTACCCTCCAAAATGAGCTACCTGGCAAGTTTTGCCCAGAGACCAAGACCGGTTCTGAACAGCGCAACTGACATCCTCCTTCTCCCCCAAAGGCACTGGCACTCCCACACACCGACGGAACACAGCAAGCTGTTTGGCACCGGACTCCGGTGGGATGGTGGTCGCGAGCCAGGCGGCCCCTTGCGGAGCCTACGACCGCTTAAGTGGGATCGTTCAGCCGTACCACAGGCAAGCCTGTGGTGCCGTTGCCCGGGATGGACCGCTAGGAGGTAGATCCCATACCCACCCCAAATATGATAAGAAATACATCATTTGTGAAAATTTCAACTGTCTAGCTATCACGGTTCATGAGATACAGCCTGGAGACAGACGGACAGACAGACAGACAGACAGACAGACAGACAGACAGACGGATAGCGAAGTCTTAGTAATAGGGTCCCGTTTTTACCCTTTGGGTACAGAACCCTAAAAACGATTTTAAAAGAAAATACTATGTCACCATCAGTAGAATATGAATAGGTAATAATTTGAATATTTAGTACAGCAACAGTCATGTTTAGAGCATGCAATACCGTTACATCGTTACCGCAATTTCACGAATTTCGCGCTGTTTTTCAGTACCGCAAAAGCGAGATTAGAAATGCGAATTTCGCAGTATTAAAAACGAACCGTGATATCCCAATCACCGCTACAAATCGTCGCATGTTAGTCGGGTGGGCGGGATACACTCTTGGTAACTCACAGGGCGTCGGGGAATTCCCAAATTCCCTACAGCGAACTAACGTTTGTCTGTAGTCTTATTCAGTATCAGTCTCACTCGCAACTATTCGCAAATCGGACAAGTGAGTGACAAACCTTTGTATCCCACCAACGAGTTTAGAAGCTGGGAGAGCATTTTCGGCTCCTGGTTACATTTGTAATAAAATTATAAGCTCTTTAAATGATGATACAATTGACATTTTATGCTTTTTTCGTAAACATTTTCAAATAAAAAATAAAGATTAGCGTTGTGTGTGATTAATTATAACTCATGGTAGTTTTATTTTAACCCCCAATTAACGATTTACTAATTTCGCAATATCGGAAATTTTGCGGTATAACATATCCGATACCGCACAATCGCGGTATTGAATATACACTGCGGTATTGCAAGCTCTAGTCATGTTGCAGATACTCGTAAACAAAGTTGGCAACAGATACATTTACGTATTTTTTCCCAAATATGTTACTTTATATCAACAAAATGCTCATTATAGCTAATAACCGAGGTCGTAAGTACATTCTTACGACATTCAACTGTTTTAAATTAAAATATAAATTATAGACATAATTTGAATTCCAAGTAAAATAAAACTGAATTAATTAACGCGTGTTAATGCGCGACAAATAAATGGTTTGAATAGTTTATGCAACCATACAATGTCAAACTACAATCAAAACTTCAGAAACGCATAGCATAGCCTAATCAACCTTATAATGTGCCCACTGCTGGGACACAGACACACTGGGCCCCATAAATATTGGGAACAAAATCCGTGATAAGCCAAGCCTATCACAGAGGCCGTGCTCGCCCGGCTGACTGGGAAACCACGACCTACAACTTTTAACTCGCAGCTGTTACCAGTGGATCACAAAAAACGTGATATTATGAATGTTAATTTCAGATTTTTGGATCGCCCAAGCTGGAGGCAGTCGTGGCTAAATAATAACAGCCGCACTGGTCGATCATCAAGGTTAAGCAACTTGACGAGGTCGATCCGTGGATGGGTGACTATTTCAACATACCGAGTTTCCTCCGTGCCTCGGAAAGCACGTTAAGCCGTTGGTCCCGGCTGTCATTTGATGATCTTTGAAAGTCATTACGGGTAGTCAGAAGCTTGAGACACCAGTCTTGTCAAGGGGTACCGTGTTATCCAGTTACTGGGTTGTGGAGGTCAGATAAGCAGTCGCTCCATGTAAAACACTGGTACTCAGCTGAATCCGGTTAGACTAGAAGCCGACCTCAATAAAGTTGGGAAAAGACTAGGCAGATTGATTGGATCTGCCAAGCTATGGTACTGAGTCTAGACTCCAACTTAAAACGAGTCTAATTTTTAGCATGTTGTCCCACCGCAGGACACTTTCACCATTTGCTTCTTTGTATTCCTTCCGTTTTTGGACCAATCCTGTCTGTAAGTGTCGAACTCTACTCTTACTTTTAATGGCGGTTACGCACTACATCCGATCCGTGTCCGTAAAATTTCGGTACCGAAGAAGCCGCAGTGCTTATTGTAGGGAAGCTTACGCACTACATCCGATCCGTGTCCGTAAAATTTCGGTATCGAAGAAGCCGCAGTGCTTCTTATAGGGAAGCTTACGCACTACATCCGATCCGTGTCCGTAAAATTTCGGTACCGAAGAAGCCGCAGTGCTTCTTGTAGGGAAGCTTACGCACTACATCCGATCCGTGTCCGTAAAATTTCGGTACCGAAGAAGCCGCAGTGCTTCTTGTAGGGAAGCTTACGCACTACATCCGATCCGTGTCCGTAATATTTCGGTATCGAAGAAGCCGCAGTGCTTCTTATAGGGAAGCTTACGCACTACATCCGATCCGTGTCCGTAAAATTTCGGTACCGAAGAAGCCGCAGTGCTTCTTGTAGGGAAGCTTACGCACTACATCCGATCCGTGTCCGTAAAATTTCGGTTCCGAAGAAGCCGTAGTACTTCTTGTAGGGAAGCTTACGCACTACATCCGATCCATGTCCGTAAAATTTCGGTTCCGAAGAAGCTGTAGTACTTCTTATAGGAAAGCTTACGCACTACATCCGATCCGTGTCCGTAAAATGTCGGTGCCAAAGAAGCCGTAGTACTTCTTGTAGGGAAGCTTACGCACTACATCCAAACTCTATCCGTCATAATCTGTCATAATTCAGAACATTTTGAACTCGGAACTTAAATCACGGACACGGGCGTGTAGAGCGTAACCGCCCTTCCTCAATAATCGGAGACATTCGAAAAGCGATATTTGCAATAGAAAACCTTGCAGATACTTTTTATCGTTTAACCTAGAGATAGAGCAGTAAAACGGTCATAGAAAGATAACAGAACGCGAATTTGAAGGGCATTTATGTGGCGGAAAGCCCTCATAGTTATCTACAGCGGAGATAATGCTACCGATACAGTATATTAAAAGAACATCGGCATTACTTAGATATTACTGACACAATGAAATCAAGGCAATTTTTTTCTGCGATTCGAGATTTTGTATCTTCAAGTTTAATGTCCCTATTCATTACACTAGGCGTAGGCGGCTTACATATTATATTGCCTAAATAGAGGAGGCCAATCTTTGCACTACGCAAAATTACAACAATAGTTAGTGATGCCTAAGGTGTTAGTAAAAATCGACCAAGTGCGAGTCGGACTCGCACACTAAGAGCTCCGTACCATTATCGCAAAAAACGGCAAAAAAATTCGCGTTGTTATATGGGAGCCCAACTTACATATAAATATGTAAGTTTTTAGTATTTGTTGTTATAGCGGCAACAGAAATACATCATCTGTGAATATTTCAACAGGTTTCGGTGACAGACAGACGGACCGCGGAGTCTTAGTAATAGGGTCCCGTTTTAGCCTTTGGTTACGGAACCCTAAAAAGGGGCATTAATGAATGATTACTTTGTTCCCAATATGTCAACATTCTTATAATATTGTATAACTTTTACACAACGAGTACAGCAACGAGCAAGAATCGTTTAATCATGCGTAAAAAATATCATAATCAAAACAAAACGAAATTTGGAAAATGCCTAGAGCAAAATCCACCTCTACACAATATTTTTACCTAAAAAGGATCAACAAAAAAGAACTAAATATCAAATCTCACCTGCATTACAGTAACGGCTCCATATGTGATCGCGATCCAGTATATAGATCCCAGGAGTACTCCCCCAGCGATGAAGGGACAGATCTTGTGGGTGATATCTTCCATAGCATCTAGGAGAGCCACAAAAGCGCCCATAGAAGGAAACACTACTATATACTCTGCTTTACACTGTGGGCACAACACTTTCCGGGTTATGTTTCCTCTTTGCTTCTCGTCCACCCACCGTTGAAGGCAACTTTGATGCACCTGAAGCAAGTAAAGATAATTTTTGTTATTAAACTGATAGACTGACGAAGTATAATGAAACTGCCCCGCAGCTGGCTTTCAGATTAGATATCGCATTTATGCCTAGTTTACACTGTCTTAGTAGATATTTGTCATTAAAACCTATGACCTAGTTGGCTAGTTGGTGGTTAAAGTGTTCGGTTCTTATTCAGGGGCCCCAGCAGTTTCACTAACACTGAGCACTAATTTAGCAAGTTCTCACACAAGTATTTAATGTAACTGACAAGAACTGAGCAAAGTTATAATGCCTGTGTAAACAATGCAATAAATGAACGAGGAAGAGTACATTCAAGAGAAACATACAAAAAGAAAGGCATCATACTCAAGGGCACAAGATGTGTCCTTAAATACATACAAGTTAACGACGTATATTTCCTACATTAAACATATTGTTAAAATCATGGTTCCCACAAAAATTAAAACAAGACTAGTAGTTTAACGACCTTTACGGGCTGTAGTAATTAGTAATAACGACCTTTCAGTCGTAATTGATATGCGAGCTAAATGGCTAGACACCTCGTGTCATTAGACCTAATAAAGTCTAAAGTCGTAAAGAGTCCTTGACTACGACCTGTAAAAGGCCTTCATATAAGAGAGATTATTATGAGAATAAATACATGACGAATGACCGGAGATTGTACAGCTGAATGCAGAAAGGTAGGTGGAAGAACACCAGTAAGATGTGGCGGGATGAGCTAGACTCCTTCTTAAGGGTACACTAGTCGACGGCACGAACTATTTTGTGCGCGGGGTTAAAATGCGTGCTATATCAACCGACAACACGTGCGGAACAGATAGATCCTGTTATGAGCAGTAAGAAGCTAGTTCGCGTACGAATACACACTTATGCAAATTTGTAGCGAAATGGATGATGATTTAGAACAAAAACGAGCGCGCGATATTTTATAAACAAACCTTTGGGAGTCTGGATATCATGAAAAAACGACTGAATGAATCTGTTCAAAATAAAATTATTTGCATTGTTGAACCACTAATCTATATTGTATAGTATGTATGTATAGTATCCATGTATGGAGGCCGTTTTTCAATTTTCCTTCTTCTTATGGTACTTATTTGCGCCCAAAGATGCCTTAAAATTAGTGTTAAAATATGGAACTTTCGAAGCTCATAACTTTCAAGTAAACTTTTTTTTTTACTTTTTTGCTTCCATACAGGGCTAGATAATGATGAGACAAATTGATATCATTTTCTATTTTGAACGTACATCGTCAAACAGTGGAGTAAAAGCCAGACTACGTTTGTATGGAAGAATTTTCGACTAGTGTACCCTTAAGGGACTGGCTCGAAACCGCAGAAGACCGAGGGAATTGGAAGGATGTAAGGGATTGGGTTTGCCCTGCAGTGGAACAGTGTGTGTTGAGTGGCTGATGACAAAAAAAGAGTCTGATAGACTCCTTCGACCGGAGCAGAGTCAGGGCAGAGGACATAGTATACATGAGGATTTCCACAACAAAACAAGTAAACACAACTCTTGAAATCACTTGAAAGAAAATTCAAATGGAAATAGGTACCTGCTTATCATGTTGAAATTAAAATACAAAGGCTCAGTAAAACGTGACTAGGTTGTTGGTAATCGAGAATCTTGTTATTATCCACAGAATCTGTTGTAGTCGCTGTTAAAGGCGGATTTAACCAAAAGGTTAAATATGACTTGTTTGTGGACAGTAACGACTTGTTTTAATTTAAGTCTACTTTCATATCAACCGGCATTTAATAGTTCTACATCCATTGAGTACTACAAGCATAGGGTCAATGGATTAAGTACAAAGGTCAGGGCTGCAGTTGACAATGATGCTCTGTAATCGATTGTCATAGATACGACATGTCGGAATTATTAATCAATCGGCAGTACCATCGATCGATAATGCAAATACACTGTCTGATACAAATCTAGAACTATTTTAAGTAGAGTGAGGACATGTTAAACATGAAACATATAACAGTACTTAACTTTTAACTAATGTTAGGTTGTATCGTCTGAACCAGATATTTTTCACGCTAACTAGATATGAAAATTGGAAAGAAAAACACTACTAAAGCGTTTTTTCAGCACTACAGGAACTATTCAGGTTATATTCCTCGATAGATTCGAATAATGACAAAGTCATTAATATGTTTCTGATTTTATTTGCGATCTGTCCAAGGCTTTTGAATCTGTTGATCACAAATATGCGTGTGTTTATTCGGAAGTTTAACTATTTCTTGTTTTGAGGGTGATTCTTAAACTTTTGTTATCCTACCAATAACATTATTTAATATTAATGCAACAAAACATAAATATTGTGTAAGATCCTGCTTGAATGTTGGTGAGAGTACCCCAGGGTTACATTTTGGTCCTATTATGATGTTTAAGAAAAGCTTACCAAACTTAAATCGATGGAAAAAGTATTTGTCAGAAGAGTATTTGATAATCAACCAGTTCTTACATGTGACCTTCACCTAAGCAGATGGTATGTTACACTAAAAGTAGATACACAAATAACATACAAAAAGTATCTAATAAATGGAAGCTTTCTGACACTCACCAACAACACACGTATTAACTAAACATACGTGGAGATAGACCAACAACTATTAGAACTCTAAAATAAAGTATCAAAACTAGCAAGCGCCAAACAACATCAAAGACAAAAACGTTACCTATTAGAATATTATGGTAATCAAGATTGCCTTGAAATTTACCAGATGAATATTAATTATTATTCAGAAACGAACTGACGAATGCAGCGATCGCTAGCAAGGTAATGCATCAAGGCTCCAGGGTTGCCAACCGTAAAAGAAAATCCCTCGTACATTTCAGCAAAAAATCTCGTATTTTGACTTTCAAACCTCGTACATTTATTATGCATCGAAAACGTGCTGAAACCAAAATTAAGGCATATTGTATTACTGGATTTAGGGTTTTTTACTCAATGAAATAAACTATTGCAAGTTTCCTACTAAAAAAAACATCACTTTGTCTTTATTATTACTCAAGTCAAATCACAAAAAACTCAATAAATCTGCCTAGCCTTTTCCCAACTTTGATGCGACCCCATCGCTTCCAGTCTAACCGGATTTAGCTGAGTACCAGTGTTTAACATGGAGCGACTGCCCATCTGACCTTCACAACCCAGTAACTGTAAATCACAAAAAACTATTGTGTCTATATTATTACGACAATTTGCAAGGTAATTTAAGTTTACATCCCCTCTCCAAATATTATGTCAGGATTTCAGGAACATCCTCACTGTCATCGTTTTTTTCTGCCGTATATTTTATCGGTTGTCATGCCAAGATCATCGCGTAAATACGGCAATGAAATTTTTGGTGTAAGAAGTTCCTACAAGTTCTGATACATTGCACTAGTTTTTACTATTATCGTTTATAAAATGTTCGTATCGCCATATTATCAAAATCTCGTACATAATTGTACGAGGTTGATAGTGTCCTCGTACCTCGTACGGAAGACCACAAATCTCGTATTTGTACGAGGAACCTCGTACGGTTGGCAACCCTGCAAGGCTCCTAGATAATCCGTAGATCTATTTATATGAGACAAATTGTCACATTGTCACGTCGCACCTGTCTGGGGGATTCTACATACTCAATTTGGTAACATGCAAATGAATGATTGTCAATTATTAATATATTATTTTATTACTTATTTCTGAAGACGGTTATCCTATAATTGGCGACTGTATCAGTCTGAGGCTAATTGTTACCTAACCTAAAGTACACTGTATAGTTACAGAAGCTGTTGTTAAACCTTAATAAAAACCGGCCAAGTGCGAGTCGGACTCGCACACGAAGGGTTCCGTACCATTATCGCAAAATACGGCAAAAACATCACGTTTGTTGTATGGGAGCCCCACTTAAATATTGTTTGTATTCTTTTTTTACCCGGCTGCAAGGAAATGGTTATGTTTTTCGCGCGTATCTTGTATGTATGTTTATATATATGTATGTAATATTCTTTATTACCTCGTATCTTTCAAACCACTTGACGGATTTTTATAATTAAGGCATCGTTAGATAGGTACTGGCCGCCCAAGTGTTCTTAGATAAGTACTGTTAAAAAAAAGAACCGCCGTGTTTCTTTTTTTTAACAGCACTTATCTCTTTTGGGCGCCATATTGTAGGGATTGCATTATTTTTTCTTCGTAACCCGCAAAGGGGGTTATCAAATTGAAGAGTTTTTAGAGGTGATTACAAAAATATATATCACTTATATGTGATAACAAAAATATATATCACTTATATGTTTATAAGTCAATCGAAAAAAAAAAAGATTTACTAAAAAGTTGTAAATAAAAAAGTTAATAGAATAAAAAAACTCGACTGCTTAAAAAGCGAACTAAAAAGACGTAAACAAGAAGAAAACCTTGCTGTGCAGTCGGAAGATACATATTCACGAGCTGACTGACCAAAACCAGATGTATCCTCCGACCGCAAGCAGTCGGATTTTTTGACTTTATTTACCTACTTATTTAGTATTTGTTGTTATAGCGGCAACAGAAATACACCATCTGTGAAAATTTCAACTGTCTAGCTATCACGGTTCATGAGATACAGCCTGGTGGCAGACAGAAAGACGGACAGTGGTGTCTTAGTAATAGGGTCACGTTTTAACCCTTTGGGTACGGTACCCTAACAAAAAAGGTTGACCTACAAATGGTTCTAGAAACATTGTAGCAGTCTGATATTGAGCTCGATAAACTGCGATAAGGATACAGTGACTCACCCAGGTACAAGCATTTAAGTTCAAACACCTGCAGAGAGCAAACAAACTATGAAATAAAGGTCCTTGTGCCCTTGAAACAAATGACCTTTGCATATTGTTTTTCCTTTCTTTGGGATTTTTTATTTGGATTTTGATACTTAATCGGTGCATTGCACCAGGTTCAGAACTGCTAGTAAATTATAACTACCTGCCAATATCATAACCAAGCAATCTAAACTAATAGGTAATACAAGGAGGTAACAATATTTGTTTATGTTTGTAAAAGGAAATCTGTTGCAGAAAGCTTAAAGGTCTATCCACAAATATCAGGGCCTTGCGTGACAGGGCCGGGCCCAGTCATTGAAGCTCTGTCACTGGCCCGTGCACGGACGTGTGTGAACGGTTCATATAAAATGTACGCACCGATATTTTTTTGAGCCCCTGACGGGGCACGGTCCGTCCATGTCCCGGGCACGGCCCTGATAATATGTGTGGATAGACCTTAAGGCGCTGATTCCCTTCAGTAGCTGAATTTAAAATGAGAATCACGTCTAAACGGCAAGTCGTTATTTTTTGGGAAAAATTTATGTTACTATAGAACATTTTCTTAATAATTTGATCTAAGAAAATTTTCAGTTTTATTCGTATAACATAGTGTAATTAATTTGTAAAGTTATGTTTAAAACGGACAAAAACACGACAATCGCACTAAAACCGCTGGTCTTATTTTAATGAAATCAACACCATCTCAAAGACAATTTAATTGTCTACATTTTGATCCGAGGCTTTTTTTTTTTAAGTCATAGAAATACTAAGGAAAGTACAAAAATCTCCAAAATTTTGAATCGCGCGAATGTGAAACGAGTGCGCGTTTTGTTCCCTCAAGGTCGTTGGCGATAGTCGTCGTCTTAACTGTTGATCCGAATGATCCGATCACAAAAATTCGTTCCTTTTTATCCCGGGAAAATGCTCGGTATCTGCGGGATAAGCCATAGAACGAAACCGAGGGAAAAATCTAGTTTAGTACAATTATTGAACTCTGCAGAGAAAAAGACATTGGGTATTAACTTTAAAACTTTCGCGTTTCATAATGGAAAACAATATATCACGGGAATTTAACTCGATGATTTAGATTATTTATTTACCTATTAAACCCGACTTTTCTAACGTGTTGCAACGACCGTGGTCCCGGGTAGACTGGTGTCTCGGTGTACTGGCTCCGTTGGGGCAGAAAATTCTTCCTCTACCCTCACATTTCTATACACAACACTGACCGTGTCCTTATTCTGTAAGTTCACCGATTGCACAAAGCGAGGTAATGTTTTTTGAATCACTGGATTCCAATTTGTAACCGTCATCCTGATTGAATTTTTTGTGTTTTTTAATTTCAATCGCTTAACGCACAATTCTAGAATAGTAGTGGCGTTCTGTGGAGAGGACTTGTGGACGATGAATTTCGATCCAGTGATTGCTGCCGCCTTCTAATAGGTGTTCTGCAATCGCCGACTTATTGAGCTGCCGGTTTTTTACAGCAGCGATATGTTCTTTGACCCTTTCAACTATAGTCCGCTTATTCTGGCCTATGTATAAACTACCGCAGCTGCAGTTGATTTTATAAATACCCGGCGATTGAAACGTCCGCTTAGACTAAGAAGAATTTTATGCCCCAACGGAGCCAGTACAACGAGACACCAGTATACCCGGGACCACGGTCGTTGCAATACGATCGAAAAGTCGGGTTAAATAGGTAAATAAATAATCTAAATCATCGCGTTAGACATTGGGTAGTTAGGTATGTCCGATGCCCTAAGACAGGGAGACGGGATTGCGGCAGACCAGGAAGGAGATGGTGAGACTGGATAGGTTCTGTTTAAACTGGCAGGTAGACGCGACAGTTCATGAAAGATGGAAGAAGTTGAGAAAGGCGTTTGCCCAAAAGTGGGACAGCACTGGCTAGCAAACAAAAAATCCCCAAATGTCTTACTTGTTGGGTGAGATGTAAAGCACAGCCTTGGTAACTTGAGTGAGTTACCAAGGCTGTGCTTTACACCGCACTACACCGAACTGTACAGGCGTGCTACAGGGCTGGTCTTCGTGCAAATTCTATGTTAATTCAATTAAAATATAATGCGCTCACAACACGCTAACAGAATACCGCATCGTAATCACTTCGCAGAATAGGGATGTTACTTGGGTAGAAAAATTTAGTCCGTCAGTGAGATTATCAAATAATATTGGACACGGTATCTTTTGCTTTATCAAATCAATAAACAATTACAAAGTTAAAGCGCATCAAAATTCAGGAGTGGGAGCTTGTGACGTCACTAAAGCAGTATAAAGAAGTGTACTAGCGGCGTGACGTTTCACGATATTTCAACGCATTATATCGTCGTCACTTTATGTATACGTGTCAAAAGAAAAAAATACGTGTCCAATATTTTTTATTAATCTACCTGACGAACAAAAACAAATTTTCAGTAAACTACCATATTGCAGCAGGGGCTTTCTTTAAATATTATTAGTGAATAATGGTAAATATTAGGCACGATTAATGAAAGGCAATTAATTACTGAGTGAAAACGGCTGGACCCTAGAAGGGACATACACAGATCTTATAGGTGATATTCTTTAGAAAGGCCAGGTGCGTAGTACTCTTCACGGATGAGTGCTAACGAACGTGTGCCCGTGTTCCCGCCACGGCACAGGAGGACACCGTGGAGTTTTAGTGGGCTGGAGTCCCACATAACTGCGCTATCACCCCGCGGTAGCGCAGTACACATGAGCATTTCTCCAAGCAAAAAAACAGAACGAAGAACGAGTCGGACTCGCGCACGAATGGTTCCGTACCATTATTGTCACAATAAACGGCAAAAAACACGTTTCTTGTATGGGAGCCCCACTTAAATATTTATTTTATTGTTTTTAGTATTTGTTGTTATAGCGGCAACAGAAATACATCATCTGTGAAAATATCAACTGCCTAGCTATCACGGTTCATGACATACAGCCTGGTGACAGACGGACCGCGGAGTCTTAGTAATAGGGTCCCGTTTTTACCCTTTGGGTACGGAACCCTAAAAAAGGTGCCTACAAAGCAGAATTACTCAGTACTTATAATTATTATGAACTGTAGATGTATGAACGTCAACGAAATTAAAGGACCGAGTAGTATGTAAGGATCTAGCTGGTGGTGTTCTATGTTTTCGGCCTATCCCCATGGGAAAACGGCACAATTTTATCTATGTTTAATAAGAGTACTTGATTAAGGGTAAAAGTACTTCAACCCATAGATAATAAGGAAAATGGGACATATATCACCTACCTTAGCATACACGTCTTAGCAATAAGGAAATATAGCCTCAAGGATAATTATAAGTTACCATATAAGCAGGCCAAAGAACCAGCGCCTTTGGCAATAATAAGTAAAAATCGAAAGTGACCAATTGTATGAACGTAAACTAAGTGCGAGTGTACACAAGGATCGTATTGCGTTAAGAGAGTTCTGTAGTTTCTGTTTACCCCCATAGGAAAAAAAAACCGGCCAAGTGCGAGTCGGACTTGCGCACGAAGGGTTCCGTACCAAAATCGCAAGAAAACGGCAAAAAAATCACGTTTGTTGTATGGGAGCCCCACATAAATATTTATTTTATTCTGTTTTTAGTATTTGTCGTTATAGCGGCAACACATATACATCATCTGTGAAAATTTCAACAGTCTAGCTATCACGGTTAATGAGATACAGCCTGGTGACAGACAGACAGACGGACCGCGGAGTCTCAGTAATAGGGTTCCGTTTTTACCCTTGGGTACGGAACCCTAAAAAGCGTGACTACTTATATAATTCTGCAAAAAGAACAGGGACATAATGACTGTAAAAACTGAATTGTTATGGTAAGTAGGTATAGCTTTATAGAACTCTGATGCAATCTGATGAAACCTCTTCAGATGTTTTTTCATTTTTGATAAGATTTCATCAGATTTTATTCTAACACTTTTCTATTATGACTAATAGAATAGGAGACATTTATAATCACACATTTACAATCAAAATAATATTAAAAATCCCGACTGCTTAAAAAGCATACTAAAAAGACGTAAACAAGAAGAAAATCATGCTGTGCAGTCGGAGGATACATATTCGCGAGCTGGCGGACCAAAACCAGATGTCACCTAATGACCACACACACACCACCACACCCTGCACACCCTGACACCCTGTGTGGTAGACTGTGTATGTCTGTTCTGGTTAAGACTGGTTTTTTGTTTTTTTTAATTAACTTTTTTTATTTACAACTTTTTAGTTATTTATTTTTATAATTAGGTACATTTAAACATATAAGTTTTATATTTTTGAAATTGCCTCTTAAAATACTTTATTTTGATAGCCCACACGATGGGTTTGGAAGAAAAAAAAATTTTTTTCGCCACAAAATGGCGCCCAAAATCTGCCATTTTTGTATTTTCCAATTTTAATGTAGTCAGTGACACTCGCAGGATTAAGACGAATCGATTGACGTAAGAACCATCAAAATCGGCCCACGCGTTTAGTCTCTAGAACGCCACATAGGAACAAACAAACATACATACATAGACTGATAAACACATTACCCTCCTTCGGCAGTCGGGTAAAAAGCCCTTACAATTATCAGCTAAACTTAAGATATTCCAAAAATAAAGTATGACACAGACTTAAGCATATGACTGTACCTCAGCGACCCTAATTCTCCAATATAAATTAATGATAAAAACTGTCCTATATTCACTTTCCACACATAATAACAAAAGTGTCTAACAATCTGATAAGGTACCAAAAACAATAATTTTACTAAATATCTTGGTGATAATCAAACATTTAGCAAAGATAAAAATATTATTGTGCTTTAATATAACGGCTACCATAAAGAGTAACAACAAATGCATTTGCCAAAAAAAATAAAAAAATTATATTATCTATGATTTAAGATTTTTTCAGTTCTCTTTATAAATATATTTTTTTATTACATGACGAGCCAGCTCTTGCATTAAACCACCCAAAATGAAAGCAAAGAATGAAGTCAAGTCAACGATACAACAAACAGTCCAGAAGATGGCTGTTTGTTCAGTTTAACACCCTTTCAATGCAGTAAATTAAAATAAATTAATAAGAGTTTGTTCAAAAATTATTTGCTAAAACTATAATCTTTTTTTTGATGCCGTTGGCATAACGGTCATGCAATTTGGTTTGGTTGAGCCAGACAAATTTGAAAGGCCATTGTAATACAACTTTGCAAACTTTAATGAAAAATAAACTATTTGTTCTTTGATTAATTAGCATAATTGGTATTGACTTCATTTTTATTTCAATTGTTAATTAAATGAATTGCAGAGGACAAATTAATTTACCTTTAATTTGTTCTAAAATAGAATAAACTTTATAACCGGTACTATAGGAAATAATACAAGAAGACGAACAAGAACAAGAAGAAGGGGCAGCAGAATTATCAAATGATTATAAATGATATGGATAATTTTACCCAACTTTTTAGAATTCACACGGCTGTCATCATTTCCAATAGTAACAGTTTTTACATAATTATCAATAGTTTTAAATTAAAAATGTTCACAATAGATTGTGAAATGGACCTATCGGGGAAACCACATTAAAACAAACGCGCCAAGTACAATACCTCCCAGATGGCGTGGAAACGTGTCAACTTTTTAAACCATTATATCTCAGAAACGGTAATGTTTAGGAGAAAAATTGTAAAGACAATTTTTATAGATAATTGCATAATCTACAATTTTTATCTAACCTATTTATCATAAAACTTACCGTTCGGCTAAAAAACGCAAAACCCAATATTTGCGAACTTTGACCTTGAATAATAAAATTTGCAAGTGTGGGATCAATGGGGACTTTTTACATTAATAGTGGTGTTCCGAACATTTGTACCAATTCTCAGCTCTACGCGAATTAATGCACTCTGATATGTCTAATTTCACTGGATTATTTTTAAAGAAACATCGGTTGTAGAGATCATTTTCTATTGACCAAGTGTTACCACCTAATGGGTCTGAAACTGCCATGTAGTAGGTAGATGCCATATATTGGAAAATATTTATTACCATCTTTGGTACTCTGGCATAGGCACCCATGAGTGCACTGAAGGTTCAAAATCATGAGGGTATGACTAAAAAAACAAGATAAAAAGGAAAACCTATAAGGACCAATGTCAATACTCATCTAATAACTTTATCTTTCATCTGAGTGGACACAAGAAATCTCGCATAAAGGATTATTTATGTACATCTCGATATGAACTGATAACCTTGATAGTACATTGACTCTCACTGCCTCAACAAAGGATATGTGACATTCTCATCAATATTCATCATAATCAAAATAAAAGTATTTTTTGTTGCAATAATAAAGTAAATCTTAGTTATTCTTTCTTCTTTAGATGTTTATGAAATAAACTTTGATGAAACCACCAGAAATTCCTAAACACAAAAACACGTAAACATTTGTGTTATGTGGATACTCTTCCCACACAAGATTGAGACCATGGGCCATGCCATGGGGATACCCCTTTTCTAAATTGATAATTATAAACTGATCTCACCAATGTTTTGCTTAGTTGGAGAGGGAGTGATCAAACACAAATGATTTGATTTGGGCTAAGTTCCATAAAGCTGGAGAGTTATGTGGAACACCTTGTCTGCACACTGTATGTAAATAGGGGCAACTCCCATATTTATTTTTTGTCTGTGTATCACCAAAATATTGAAAAAAAATAAATAAAAAAAAACAAACCCACTATCTTAAAAGGGCTCAACTTAGTGTGGAACAAGTAACTTAATAATTGTGCCAAAATATTTGGGATATTTATGAGCAATGACGTACATGACTACAGTTATCATGCTTCTGCACTCTTTTGCAATTTATTTTTGATAGTGCAGGACAGTTTGCCATTCATAAACCGTTGCCGCCATCTCTTTTTACAGTATGTTAATTCACTATATTCTTTGGTATTGTCTATTCTTATAAGAAGGTAAATCTATTATGGTAAGTTTTTCATAACAATGAAAACAGGCCAAAACAAGGAAATATGAATAACCTATGTGAATTAATGCAAAAATAAGTAATTTGTCTCCTATATGTCAAATTAGGTAGACTTTAAAAAAAAAGGTTACAATATCCAAAATTGGTAATTAAATATTAATCAATAAAATGTTAGTGAATTTTCAGTTGTTAATCAAACAGAGAAATTAAACTAATTATATTGCACACAAATAAAACCGCCTCATAAACCTTACACAACTAAATTAAATTATCCAACTATAAATCAAAATACAATACAAATACTTATTATAACTGCCTATTAGATTAGTGTTTACTAAAAACAATTGGAGCAAATAAACAGACTTTCACTTCCTCACATGTTTATATCATAAATCGGAAGCACGGATTATGAACGCGGAGTTCTAGAAGAAGTTTAGGTATTCACTTACCCATTTTGTGGTCCCGATGCATTTACAAGGCTGTACCCATGCTGCAAGTCTGTCATCAGCTTCCGTTGCAAAACACACCCAACAGGACTTGGCATTCTCATCCTCAGCAGGCTGCAAAGCCTGAGAACTCCCCACATCTGACGACTGAACCCCCGACGCTGGCTTTTCACCAGACATTTTCTTAAACTGCGTTTATAATAACGATATAAAAATTCACACAAAAACAAACCAGTGTAGGTACCACAATAGTTCTTAACAACAACTGATTATGTTCCAATCTTTGATGTTATTATGACAAAACCATATTTTTCTCCGCAAACGATAAAAATACTTTTGTAATCTAAATCAACAGCTGTTTTAGTCGCAGGGTTTTTTAGAAATTTCGTTCGTTTTGACAAGACTGGGAAGTTGAGTCTTCAAAAATGAATGGTCAAAAACGTGAACGAAATAGTGATGCGACTTAAGTTCTTTTAAGTCGACTAAAACTATTGACTAAAGTGTCAAAATTCAATAGTATTTATTTGTCAATGAGGATGTGAACGCAAAGCTTAACGCAGATGTCGCTGGCGGCGCAATGGCTGCTGTCAAATAGTTTTTGCTTTGTTTACATCACGTTTTTTCGTTATTTTTTATGTTTAAACTGGTCTACCATCGTTATTGATAATATGTACTGTCCCTGGAAGCTTAAGGAATTCAAAGACGAACTAAAGAAAAGAGGAGCAAGGATAACTGGAAAGAAAACAGATCTTATTGAGAGGCAGACTTTTATATAGTAAAATATTTTTAAAATTATGTGTCACTTGTCACGTACATTTCATACTACATAGTCTCCTTCCAGTCTTAACATTTTCATAAATAATAATTTTATTATCTTAAATTTATGAATATGGGTATTCCGATAACACTCCTCTCAATTCCTAAATTGAAACGTCAGAAAAATTGTAACGAAAAGCCGGAATTACAATATTCTGGAATTTCATAATGCATGCTATCATCCATCACCGGCGCACCAAAACGCATTGTACGCAGTGACCATCCCAGGAACCAAACCAGCACATGTGCGCCAGACGATCCCGTGTATGGGCACCCTTGGTCCCTCTGTAACGGGTCAGGTCAGTGCCCCACCACCTCCCACTTTTCGGCCGTAGGGGATAGGGACAGCGGCCAACGCTGTTCCGACACTCCTCCGCCCCTGCGGCCCCACTACGTCCGCCATCAAACTGTGGTGACCCCGTCCAGGCCGCACAAGGTAAGGAGAGCAGTGCACCGCAATACCGTCACTCCTTTTGACAAAAGGTTTTGGTCAGCCAGCTCGCGAATATGTATCCTCCGACTGCACAGCATGATTTTCTTCTTGTTTACGTCTTTTTAGTTCGCTTTTTAAGCAGTCGGGTATTTTGATTTTTTTAATTAACTTTTTTTTTAACTTTTTAGTTAACTTTTTTTTTCGAATTAGGTTAATTTAAATATATAAGTGTTATATATTTTTGAAATCACCTCTTGAAACCCTTTATTTTGATACCCCACACGATGGGTTTGGAAGAAAAATTAAATTGGCCCCCCACAATATGGCGCCCAAAAGCCGCCATTTTTCTATTTTCCAATTTTAATGTAGCCGTCGAATCGATTGACGTATGAATCATCAAAATCGGCCAACGCGTTAGGTCTCTGGAACGCCACATAGGAACAAACATACATACATACATACATTCATACATACATACATAGACTGATAAACACATAACCCCCCTTCGGCAGTCGGGTAAAAAAAATAACTTATTTCATTTTCTCATTGGGAAGGAAATAATAACATAAGATCACTTCTAACCAAGAACAGCCCTCCCTCAAATTGCCACAATGTTATTACATGACGATTTGTAATTAATAACAATCGATTTTTTAAATAGTAACTATTATTTGTTCAATCCCTAATGCGGTGCGTTCCAAGGCAAAGAAAAAACCAATATAATAAGCATTTCAATTTCGTGATGTCTCTTTCATGCACGTTTCTCAAACGTCAAAGAAATGTCAATTTCTCATGCTTAAAATTCTCTTATTTTGAACAGAAACACAAAGGTTAAAAGGTGTTCAAGTCAGCTGGCTGGTTAGTGTTCCTCGATGTTCGTGTCTTTCTATGTTTCTAATAAGAAAATGAGTTATTGAATGGCTAAAGTTTATTTATTTCAATAGAGGAGTGAAATAACATTCATCATCCAAGAGGAATTGGATTTTATGCCAGAAAAATGTAAGTTTTTAGTAATTTTACTTTCACAAACTTTTTAAAGAAATACTGCCGTTATTTTACTGTAAATCACGTGTACGAAATAAATTAGTTTCTTTGAATATTTTTAATAATTTTGTAAGCGCCGTCTTATCGTGCTCATTCTTCTTTACTTAAATTTTGAAAGAAAATCCTAACCATGTCCTCCATTTACATAACATGGATGTTCCATTAATATTGATATAAAAATCTTTAAAAAATACTGTAAACACCAATAATAACAATACTCTTTTACTTTTAAACACTGAGTTACACAGTGCTTGAAACTAAACATGAGTTAACAATCAGATTATAGTCTGGACATGACCTTTAAAAAGTTTCTAACGATCTGAAAAATCTGCTCAAAAAAATGTTGAATAGGCAACGTTCAGCGCGGCCCGTTTTCTGTTTAGTATGTGCATAAGTAACTGCTTCATAAAAATGTATGATTTTAGCCTCATGCATGAAAACATGATGAAATGGGGGGAATAACAAGCCCCTAGTCCCTAGATTTAGAAAAACTAGTTTATGCCAACTCTGGATTTATAGCTTCTGCCAGCGGCTTCGCCCATGTGAATGGCGGAAATTATCCCAAGGGAACCTATGCGGGTATAAAAAATATCCTGTGTGCTATTCCAGACTATAATCTATGTCTGTCCCGAATTTCATCCAGATCCGTCCAGTGTTTGAGCGTGAAGATTTAACAAACATACAAACTTACAAACTTTCACCCTTATAATATTAGTGTGATGTGATAGTAAGATAAGTTTTTTTTCGTTTAAAATGTTTTCTTTTTGAGCAAAACCACAAAGTATGTAAGCGGCTGCGCAAACTATATATCTTATGCCAGCCAGGACTGTTCCTTTTTCAAAATCTCATACCTACCAACCAATTACCAACCTGTTGCATCTATCTAAAACAAATTACCTGAAACCACATGCAGTATTTTTGTTGAAAATCTTCTCATCTAAGACTGTAGGTATTAACATAAAATGTTATCATAACCTACCTACTCATTAAATATGATTTGTATGGGATTTATCATCATAAGTGTTTTTGAGTTCAAACATACTAACTCACTCACATCTTTTTAGGGTTCCGTACCCAAAGGGTAAAAACGGGACCCTATTACTAAGACTTCGCGTCCGTCTGTCTGTCTGTCACCAGGCAGTATCTCATGAACCATGGTAGCTAGACAGTTGAAATTTTCACAGATGATGTATTTCTGTTGCCGCTATAACAACAAATACTAAAAACAGTATAAAATAAATGTTTAAGGTGGGTTCCCATACAACAAACGTGTTTTTTTGGCCGTTTTTTGCTCAATATTAATAACGGCAACAGGTAGACGCTTGAAATATTCACAGAATATTTAGTTACATATTCACTTCAAAAAATAAAAATTATTAAATTAAAATAAAATAAATTAAGGGGGGCTCCCATACAACAAACGTGATTTATTGCAGTGTTTTGCGATAATGGTACGGAACCCTTCGTGTGCGAGTCCAACTCGCACTTGGCCGGTTTATTTTTAAACTATAATATAACTTTTCCCTGCGGCTTCACTTTCAAAAACCCCACAAGAACTGCATACTTTTTGGGATAATAATAGCCCATGACATTCGGTTCAAACATTGAAAGAATTTTAAATTGGATCTGTTCTTCCAGAGATTATCTTTTACAAACAAAATTTTTCCTCTTTATAATATTAGTTGTAAAGTAAGTTCAAAAGAGTTATTAGTTTTATTGTACGTTTTTGAGTTAAGATTTAGTACCTGACCAAGCTCTGCTTGTGTGAAAATAGAGAAAACAACATTTTCTAAAAATTAAACCTACCTAGATCGATTTATCGCCCCCAAAACCCCCTGCATACTAAATTTCATGAATATCGTTGGAGCTGTTACTGAGATTCAGATTATATATATAAACATATACAAGAATTACTTGTTTATGTATTAGATAGATAGATTTGAGAAGAAATAAGCACTCTTGCCATTCATTATGCATACTTACCTTGACTTACCCCATATACACCAGTATGTTATAATTATAAATCTACTTATACATTTTCCTACTATCACATGGCATAGTAAATATTTGAAATAACTCTGTTGACTCATATTGTTTTAAATCTATGAATGAATTTTGTAAGACAATGTACAAAGATGTACATTGTAGTATGTAGTGTACAATGACAATGTAGTATCATCCCATGACCAGATAGGGTTTATCTGTCTAAAGTAAAAGCCTGTTGTCTTTATCAGGAGCGGCCTTAACCGCTGCGAGGCTCCGGGCGAGCGGCCCATTTTCGAGGCCCTTGTCCTTTTTACAATGTATGAGATATACGAGAAATGGAAAACTTTGCACTTATTGTTTTTATTATTAACTGACTTCTGCCAGCGGCTTCGCCCGCGGGAATTTAAAAAAATAGCTCAAGGGAACATATTTCCGGGGCCTATGTACTATTCCAGACTGAAATCTATTGCCAAATTTCATCCAGATCCGTCCAGCCGTCTGAACGTGAAGAAGTAACAAACATACAAACACACACACACTCACTAACTTTCGCCTCTATAATATTAGTGTGATTATTAATACTCTACTATTAATCGACCAACTTTATTTTATTATTATTGTTTGCTAAGGATAAAATTGTAAGCGCTTTGGGTTGTAGCGCGAGGCCCTTGCAATAGCGAGGCCCCGGGCGATTGCCCTGTTCGCCACCCCCTAAGGCCGCCACTGGTCTTTATTGTGAATTGAAAAAAATATCATCACACAAAACTTAGGAAATCAGATAGATCAAATAATTTAGACCGGTCTAAACAAAAAAAAAATTAAGGCAGGATTCGGTAGGAGTCAGTATATGGAGTTTTATGGTTTGGCAACCATTTCTTGGCAAATATACAGGGTGCTCTAGTAATTTTCTTTGTGGCAATTTTTATTTTTGCTGTCTCTCAACAGTGTGTCTGTACATAACAATTGTTCTGAAAGAGATAGCATCTACAAGATTAAAAAAATCTGCTCCAAAGCTATGTAAGACATTAATTAAGCTTATATACTGATTTCGCACGCAATACGCGTCTACAAGACAAGTCATGCCGGTGACCGGTTACCCTTGAACAAACTCACAAGTCACAATCGAGAGGGGTATGAAATGAATGACGTTTGAATCTACTCACGAATTCGCGTCTGGATACGTCACTAGCCACTAGCCAGCCTGAGCCAGCCAGCCAGTAATCGCGAGTAGCGCGGCAAAAGCGCGCGTGCCCACATTCGCTTCGTCCCGCGCCTTTTTCAAATATCGTACAAGGTACATTTTATTGTCACTTTCTCCTAAAGTTTTGGTGTTGCATCACTAAGCGAGTATGCGAACCTGCTTACTTACATGTGTTGTGTGTCGCTTGCCTGCAGATATTTCGTAATGCGTAATCTTGTTTTGTGTATCTTGTGGAATAAGAAATCTCAAGCCTCGTGTTTGATGTAGTGTCTTTATGTTAAGTTTTAAAGTCGCCTTCGTCAAGCTTTTTTGCGAAGTTAGCTAAATTATTACGCCGAATCGATAAATTCCATGTGAAATCTACATAATTAATGTGAATAATAAGTAATATAAGTAGTTTATGTTTAATTGCGGTTTAACGTAATATGTATTACTTACATCACGTATACGTTATACCAGTAGAAGAGTTGTTTGTTATTACAAACAACGACAAACAATCTCCGTTGAATTGGAAAGCCACAATGAGCCGATGTTAGTAAACAAGTATTATTTAAAACATCATGTTGGATAATAGTCATGTTCCGTAGCAATCAAGCAGATATGCATGAGATGAAAAAGCTTGCTATATTTATTGTAGGATGTATCTGAATCCCGGGGCATCTACGGAAAGGCACGTTACACTACACGTGTTTTCCACGCTTTATTCTAGTAATAGGTAGTGGCACTAGCATAGATTTAAATACTAATAAGTCAATGGACACTAGTGACGTTTTAGAACTCAATGAAGTCCATTCAAGTCCCAATACAGACTGTCCCATCGAAAGAATTGGAACTCAGTCGTCTTTGCCAAGATTCCACAAAACAAAAAAAAAACATGACTCCAAATTTAAAAGTCATGTGGTTTGCCGGTTACGTTGGAAATACCTTTCGTAAATCCGTGCGTAGATCGTGAGTGGATCCGTGATCGTAAGGTCATATAATAATAATCATTAGCAATCTGAAGTATCCATTGTAAATGGTCCTAATGACTACGTGCTCTTTGCTGTTATTGTTCGGATCAGAATTGCAAAAGACTGGGTTGTTTGCTGATGGAATGGCTGCATTGCACGTACTTTTTGCTTTTAGGGAGTGGTTTAACAGGTAACTACATCGTCACAGACTGCATAACATGCATGTAAACTATTTATTAATAATATATGTACTTAGAGTTGCCCCTAGAGTTTGGTCCTTCGAGCCGGATTGGCCGGGGCATACAAAAGAAGTCCTACTGTAGTAATATCAGTTGACACTTTTTATGTCTATTCAGCCGTAGTAAGCCTTTCCTGTTACATTTAAGCCAAAAGCATCATCGATGGGACCTTTTAATGTCCATACAATGCACCGTTGCCGTTTCTTTGATTAACACAGATTTATTTCTTGATCAGCTTGAAGTTGATCTTCCAACTGTTTGACGTCAAAAATCTTACTCATATAATAATAACATTGAATTTTATGAGGGGGACCTTAACCTAATTATGTAATACAGATTAAAATAAAGCCTCAAGCTATAAAAGTAAGATGGTAATTTAAATATTAATGTAACAGATTACGAGTACCTTCCACATTATGCCACAGAATGTGGATCTTGAAGATTTTGGAGAGTAATGTAAATTAAATATATTTACTAGAGATGCCGCGAATAGTTGTTCGTTTGTTTGTTTTTTATCGATCCTCCAGATCGATAAAATTTTCTAAGTCTGTAAATATTGTTGGTAAATATACTAGTTGTAGATTTTTAAATTACAGTAACTTTTTCCAACGACTTCGCTTCCGTGGCCTATCCCATAGGAAACATGTATTTTTTCGGGAAAAAAGATATGTCTAGCCTATAAAATCAAAGAAATATTTTCGTAATCGGATTAGTACAATATTTAAAGCGGATCAATATACAAAATCTGTATCTCTGAATTGGCTGGAAGACCCTGCGCAGTAGCTATTTTTGTTTCAATGTTGAAGGTGAAGGTAGCATTGTATAACTGTCTCTTTCAGTCGCTTATGTTTGTCTCATCGTCCTGTCTCGCTTATTCTATGCAGTATACTCGATGACAAACTGTTTCTGGCCAATGATTGGCAGAGCCAACATCAGAGACACAAAGATCCGATGTGCTGTGACTACTATACTTCCTCCTACAAAAGACATATATAATATAGGCTTTCATTATGCTTAGTTGATTTTTATTGTTTACTAATAAATTCTGAAGATTTTTGCATTGTGATGCAACCATTGAACTATAATCATCATCAATTTATGTAATGTTGCGACACTAACGTCAGTATCCTCAAAATCTACGTCAGTTATTCTTGGAATTCTAGACATCTTACTGGTATCTGCAGATTACAATAAGGATATTGTAATCTTAACACGTTATGTAGGCTTCAAGTTTTTGACTCGTAGGTATGTTGCTTGGGAAAACGGACTGATCTTTAATTACGAAAACCAGATTGACTAAATGTACCTAGAACGTATTTTGTACCTAATAAGCATTGCTAATGAGCTATCATAGATATAAGAATAGAAGTAAATTAAAAAACCGGCCAAGTGCGAGTCGGACTCGCGCACGAAGGGTTTTAGTACCATTATAGCAAAAAACGGCAAAAAGTTCACGTTTGTTGTATGGGAACCCTACTTAAATATTTATTTTATTCTGTTTTTAGTATTTGTTGTTATAGCGGCAACAGAAATACATCATCTGTGAAAATTTCAACTGCCTAGCTATCACGGTTCATGAGATACAGCCTGGTGACAGACGGACAGACAGACAGACGGACCGCGGAGTCTTAGTAATAGCACGGGATCTCATTGCTAAGAAAGAAAATTTGGTTCAAATAAATCTCACTAGATGGCACGATATGCACCTCCATGTGTTATTGAATGTGTGTAAAATTAACATTTTCTGGAATTGACCCTATGTCCCGTTTTTACCCTTTGGGTACGGAACACTAAAAAGTAATGCAGTGTTTCTAATATTTCTATCAATCTATGTGAGCTATCATGTCTTAATAGATACAAAATATCGAGGTGCCTATAAGTACTGCATTGGCGCATTGGGTAAATCTTTCAGTGATATGAACTCTGGTAAACAAGATTTATCTTTTAATTTATTGCTTTTGCTGATTTATCTCGGAATTAACGTTTGCAAAACATTTCTGACAAGTCATTAACCTATTCAAACCGTCAAAGTGGTTAGTCCCGCTATGCTCTAGTCCCGCTTTGCTCGACTCGAAAAATACCTACTAAAATATTCTTCGATTCTACGTAAACAATGGAAGGTACGGTTGGAAAGAAAAGTATTTGAATTGAATTAAATTAAGCAGGAAGCTGAAAAATATTGAAATTAAACTAAAAAAATCGAAATCTTAGTCCGATATATTTTTAGGTTAAGTTTCTTTTTTACGGAAAGACTTTAATTTTTCACAATTCTCTGGAATGGATGAACACTTTGTTTTTAAAATGAATGATGCGAAGTGTTGAGTGGCGGCGAGGCGAGTGTGCGTTAGTATGATGAAACGGAATGTTTATTAACTTTTTTTCGCAAAAGTAATGGAATTTACATACTAGGTTTTCTTAATTTACTTTTTAAATGGTTAAATAAAATATTACACTGTAACATTTTTCTTCATCACTGCCCGCGAATGTGATTTCGAGCATAGCGGAACTTTTTCGTAGGTATTTTCCGAGTCAAGCATAACGGGACTAGAGCATAGCGGGACTAACCGATTCAAAGAGATGAGGTTACCCGAGGTTTTCGATACCTATTAACTTTATATTGGAGTTCCGACTAAAAAAAGTTTAGCTTGACCAGTCTTAGAAAATGTCGTTAAGGAACTTAAGGTATGACGCAATTGGTCCTTTAGTTAGATCATCATAATAGTCTCATTCTCTCTCGTTCTCATCAAATCTGATATATTCAACTGCATCCGTGATCCGGTTACACTGGAAGCGGACTCCTGCATAGGAAATCTGCATCAATTTGTCTTAAGGGCCTACATACGCTTTAGTGCCGTAAAACGGTAACTTTCTAAAGCGTACTCAGCCGTTAGGCTAGGTTAAAAGGTTAGAAAAAAAAATATTATTGATTAATGTACATAATTTTGAACACAAAGTTTTTTCGTGTAACTAATAGTTTTGCTTTAAAAAAATAATTAGCAACATGATATTTATTCGCAACTTTTGGAAACTCTTCCAAAACTACTTGGATGTTTAAAAATATTTTTACACAGAAAAATTTATGGCTGGCATTTCTTCATAACTAACATAGCATATGTAAATCAAATATTTTGCAAACAACTGTTCAAAAGGAGATTCAATATTGATATTTTGGCATCGAGCGGGCGCACGGCCAGTACTGCTTAACATTGGGGCGTATAGAGCTGTTCACAAGTCCACAGTTTACACAAATCCTCAAAAATTCTGAAAGATGACACACTTTCTAAACACAATGATTTAATTTTATTATGATAAAATGCAAATGCATCATTTACCTATTTATTTTATTTTGCCATTCTTCTCGTTATCATGAACTGAATACATACTTTTAAATAAATAAGAAGTCACACGCTGTTTTGAAGAAATGTAAACAAACACACCTCGTCATCATAGAATTACGTGATTATGATCACATGACTATCATGAAACCTCGGTATAGTAGTCACAGTAAATCTTTGCGTCTCTGAAGTTGGCTGCAAGACCCTGCGCAGTTACTATTTTTGTATCAATGTTGAAGTGTAGTCCTCGCCAAACTTGGATACCGGATGCGCGAGGCACGGAACGGTGCTGTTTTTGTATGAGATTTACTACTGCGCAGCCATTGTAGCCAACTTCAGGACGGCCAAGAAGTTTGGCGATAACTATAGAAGATAGCATTGAATAGCTGCCTTTTTCACTCGCTTACGTTTGTCGCATCGTCCTATCTCGCTTACTCTATGCAGTATACTCGATGACAAACTGTTTCTTGCGCAATGGTTTGCAGAGCCAACTTCAGAGACACAAAGATCCGCTGTGACTCCTATATCAATTTTGTGTCTGCCAAAGTCTTTATTTTACTCAATTTGCAGGCCGTAAAACAGGATAAAAACTAATTCGTTTGTCAAGGGATCGTAAACGCTACTGCTGAGCATGACATGAGGTCCTGAGGAATTTGCCTTCCTGAGGAGTTTTCCTTCTAAAAATTCTCAGTAGCAGCCCAGAACTGGCTTCGTTCACGGTGGCTTGGCTCTTATAACATGGGTCTTATTAACTAGCGAGATGACGGTCTAACATTAATACATCTTTGCCTAACGTTTTGAGGGACATAGGCGTGATGTTATAACCAGTACCACACTTATAGCTTTCAATTTTGCTGCTGCTATAATCTCCATTAATTTATTTAGCCAACCGTACAACAGGAAAAAATTAAAGAATTTCCCATCTTTATTTCCGTTGATTAAACTAAGTGGGTAGATATTTTTAATTATTTGCTAACTGCAGTTTTCCTTACAAAATTTAAACTAATATTATGTTTTAATCAACCTATACCTATTAAGTCTCAAGGTACCTAAGTATATACTAAAAATAGTTTCTATAAGAACAGTTTGCAGTCTCCATTGTAGTGTTCTGTTATCTGATGCTAACAAGATAAGATTGCTGGTGACACCAATTGAACTCAGTTTTAATATTCTACGCCACATAATAGACTTCACTTATAATCAGAACACGACAAATAGTAATAAAAACAAGATCGGACAGCGTGTGTGCTTCAATGAAAAACACGATTTTATTTATCATGCTTTTGATGACGATGTTTGTAGTCTTGGAGACATCAAACTTCGGTTCGGCCAATGTAACGTAGGATCGGTTCGGGAAAAATAAAGCGCAAGAACCCAATATACAAGTGTTTTAATTTGCTAATCTCCACGAAACTCGTCACAATAAAAATATATGTTAAGGTTATATAGGGTTATTGGTTGCAGTAGTAGGCCGGTCAAATTCGGCGGCAAAGTCGGCGGGGGGAGTCAAACACCTCACTCCCCCCCAACCCGAGATCGAGGCCCGGAGGCGGGCCGGCACCAGCCGGGGGTTGCGGAAGTATCGTTGTTCCCGCGACCCCCGGCGTAGGTGTGAGATGGAACACCGGGGTGGTTTTTAGTCAGTACGAGTCTGACAGACCCCTCCGCCCTCCCCAGGGCGGAGAACATCCAATGAGGATTTTCCACCCAGAAAAAAAAAAAAAACAAAAAAAAAAATAGTTGAAACGGAATGCCTGTCGCTCGGAAGGGTCGCAGGGCAGCCAGCCCGCTTTCGATCTTTTTAAATCACTAAAATAAATATTATGCACAATTTCTCAAAACTAGTCGACTTGTTAGACTGGGTAGAAATAGTCCAGAACCTAAATTGAGTAGTGATTAGCTAACGACGATTCATTCAACCAATCACATTTTTTTTTTATGCACTTGACAATTTGTTCCATTAATTTCTCGTAGTTTATGTTCCAGAACTTGGCCATTTATTTGCTTGCATAAAACAGCACTCTCAAAATATGAATCTCATATAGAGTAAATACACAAGGCAATTTTTCTTTTTGGTTTGTTAAATCGTGCAATGACTTCTCCCACTGAAGCTCAGGGCGTGTCAGACTTTGACTGACTAAAACCCACCCGTGTTCCTTCAGTTGCTTGTGCCAGGGCCGCGGTAACTCTCTTTCAGGGAGATAGATATAGCACTTAGATACATGTGTAAATCATGATGTGCAATAAATTGCTGCATCCCTAAATTCATAGTAAAACGGACCTTAATATTAAAAAAATAATGCATGCAACATACACGTTATTTACGTAGCACATAAAACAGGTTTTCCTGTACGCAAACAAATAAAGACTGGTTTGAACATTCTCGACCATGCTATGCCTTATTACAGCACTAGTTCTATAATTAAGTTTTTCGTGTGGTCCTCAGTTCCGCAGTTTCATGGTCCTCACTCCTTAGCTGCTTACGGAGTAACTTTGCAAAGTCTGTTGATGACTTGAGGAGAAACTGTAGATGTATTGCTAAGGAGTTTGTTACGCCATTTTTTATTCTCAGCTAAAACAGTAGCCCTCATACTAATAAACGCGGAATAAAGTTATACCAAGTATAAACCTATGAAAATGTATGGTTATACCTTTGTTATTCCTGGTATAACTTTATTCCGCGTTTATTAGTAAGAGGGTTAGAATGCTGGCGGGCGGATTTTATGGACGACGGCCTTTTTTAACTTTTGGCATTCATGAAGTGATTGATTTCCATGTCTAATTTGAATAAAAGATTTTGGAATTGTACTTCAATCGATAAACTCAGCCTATATCTGTCCATAGGACTCACCCAAGTTGCCGGCACACCCGGATTTTCGCCTATATTTGTTGTTCCTACACTATGCCAAATCTAGAATGACGTCGAAGTCTTGCCTCGTGTTTTTAAATTTGGAATTTAAAGTTGAGAACTCATCAAAGTGTACTTGAACACTAAAACCTGTCAAACTTTGGCAGTAAAGTAGAGTTCGTCACGTTCTTAACTTCATATTCTCAGTTCAGAAACCAGGTAAAAGAGCAAGAGCTTTCGTAGATTAGCCCAGACCATCGCAGGTTGGCTGTTAATTCAGGTTAAAGTTGCACCAATTTAAAACTACAAGAATACGTTTTAGAGCTTTTGAGGATAACGAGAAACATTCTTAATTTGACCTTGCATTCGAAAAACATACTTTGTAATAATCGTAATTTTGTGTTAATTCCGGTAGGCTGAACGTAAAAAGTTATTCATTAAAAAGTTTTTTTAAACAAGCTTTTTTCGTATTCTTCTCAGCAAATCCTTTCTTAAACTTTATTTTGATACCCATCTCATGGTAGTGAACAAAAAATAACTAGTCCGCCATCTTGGGCTGTCCATCATATTTGATTTAGAATGACGTCACTTAGCTAACCATGCATTGTCACCCAAACTAAACGTGTAAGCAAAATTTCATCTTAATCGATTGAGGATAACTGCTTTAAAATTCAGTTGCAAGTTTTGACCCGAACAAATTTACATACATACATACATACATTGCAAGTTAAATAAAAGCTTTTAAAAAAAACAAGAAGCTTTTGGCAAACATTACCAAGAAAGTTGGCCATGTAAAGTGAGTCATATCTGATTGTCACATGCATTTTGAGAGCCATGTTTCAAGTCACGTACGCATATCCCATGACCGTTGAAATGGTTTGGTAAAATAATAGTAGTTTATGCAATGGTCATATAATAGGGGTTATTAAAACACGAGCGTGGGTTTATCACATGAGGCGAAGCCGAGGAAGAGAGAGCGGCGAAGCGATAATAATAACACGCGAGTGTTTAATACCTAGTTATATGCCGTTGCATACACTTTTTATCTTAACTCATACAGTTGAAATAAAACAAAAGTGGAAACTGAAAAAATATGTGGTATGTCGGACAATTTAGGTTCTCATTGCGCATGCGCAATGCGCATGACTGCGCAGCGAAACGCGGAATAAAGTTATACCAAGTATAAACCTATGAAAATGTATGGTTATTCCTTTGTTATACCTGGTATAACTTTATTCCGCGTTTATTAGTAAGAGGGTAAGTCAATAAGCCCTTAAGCGCCAATAAATTAACAAGGTATTTTATGATGCAAGATGGAAAATGTTGCACTGTAATGTTTTTTTTTTAATTTTACCGATCCACGAATATAAAGTACGTGTTTATACAATATATTTTGAATTCATATTTGGAACATTACGTTGTGAGTGTAGATAAAATAAAATTCCATCGTCTCATCGTGTGCCTAGCAAAATACAGAAAAAAAAATGGTCGAATTAGATGGTGACAAATTTTCCTGTGTTTGTATTACCAAGCGGAAAATGATAAGCTACTAATGTTGACTTATATAAATCTATGGCACTATTATAATTATTAGTTACGAGTATTACACGATACTGTTAGGTTAGGTTAGTAATAATGTTAAGGTTTATAGGTATTACTAATTAATACCTTTAGGCGCGCTTGCGCCACCACTGGCTTATTTAGATAGTAGCTAATCCGGTCAATTATAATATTTGACATATATGATTTGTTATTTAACCTCGTGTTAGCAACTAACTCTGATTTAAGTTTTTGACGTAAGTGGCCCTATTAAAATGTAAAGATTACACAAAAAAAAATTTGGCCTTGCGAACTTTTGTCTTACTAGCAACAAAACAGAGGTTTTAGTTTTTATTATACATAACATACATAAACTCACGCCTTTTTTCCCCATGGGGGTAGGCAGAAACTACAGAACGCTACCTGCTACGATCCTTACATACTTCTTTTGCTTAACTCACATTCATACATCTAGTCATACACACGCTGGTTATGAGTACTGCGCACCTGGCCTTTCTGAAGAACATCACCTATAAGGTCTATTTAGGTGTTTAGGTGTTTTTATTATGTTATTAATTAAATTGAGCAAGTTTTGTAACTATAAATTTAAGAAAACTTTAGTTATTACAAAATAAACTTTAATAAAATAACACAAAACTAATTAGCAAATAGCAAAACTGTTTTCTTCTTTCTAGTAGTTCTCAAGTCTCAACATTTTTCAGTGTTTTTGCTTTTCAAGAAGATTACGTCTATGGAAACACATAGACGAGGACGACGTTGTGTTTTATAATTTATACTAATATTAAAAAACGGCCAAGTGCGAGTAGGACTCGCGCACGAAGGGTCCCGTACCATTATTGCAAAGAAACGGCAAAAAAATCAGGTTTGTTGTATGGGTGCCACACTTTTTTTTTTTCTGTTTTTGGTATTTGTTGTTTTTAGATACAGCCTGGTGACAGACAGACAGACAGACCGACTGACCGCGGAGTCTTAGTAATAGGGTTCCGTTTTTACCCTTTGGGTACGGAACCTTAAAAAGCTGAAGAGTTTGTTTGTTTGAACGCGTTAATCTCAGGAACTACTGCTTGGAATTGAAAAATATTTTTGTGTTGGATAGTCCATTTATCGAGGAACGTTATAGGCTATATAACATCATGCTACGACCAATAGGAGCGGAGCATAAATGAAAAATGTTGCAAAAATGGGAAAAAAAACCTTTTTGAGAGCTTCCGTTGTGTGCTCTGCGTAAACAGTTAAAGTTACGTAACTTTGACGGGAGCGAAGCCGCGGGGATAGCTATATTATATATGTGTTATGCATTTAATAAAATATTTGGCCTAACTGTTGTATGTAACGGTGAAAACTTGATCAACATACAAGATGAGACCTCAAACGGGTTCCCAAAACACAAATGTGAATAAACGCTTGGGTTTACAAAAATTGTATGCACACTATGACGTAATATTTTTTACTCGTTATAAGAATGTTGATTCAAATACTAAAATAAGAGAATGAGTTACTACTGGGAATAAATAACCTGGATTTTCCGTAACTGGACGATCTGGGAAATACCGTGGTGATGTTTGCTTGCAAAAGCGAAGTTCCTCCTAAGTGCTATTGACATTTGTTGAAGGACACTAACAACCAGTTCCTGGAACGAAAGTTATTGCGAAATAATGTGTCTAATTGTCTAGCGCGCGTAGTGCCGTTATTGGTTGAATAAATGATCATCATCATCTGCCTAGCCTTTTCCCAACTATATTGGGGTCGGCTTCCAGTCTTACCGGATCCAGCTGAGTACCAGTGTTTTACATGGAGCGACTGCCTATCTGACCTCCACAACCCAGTAACTGGGTAACACGATACCCCTTGGCAAGACTGGTGTCAGATCTCAGGCTTCTGACTACCCGTAACGACTGTCAAAGATCTTCAAATGACAGCCGGGACCAACGGCTCAACGTGCTTTCCGAGGCACGCAGGCAACTCGGTATGTTGAAATGGTCACCCATCCAAGGACTGACCTCGTCAAGCGTTGCTTAACCTTGAAGATCGACCCGTGCGGCTGTTATTATTTAGCCACGAGCTCCTCGATAAATGATCAATACCCAAATTCATTACTTGACTTGTTTTTTAAAAATTAACATCTCGATAATTTAACTTCGTTCCTGAACCCGGGTACATTTTTAAAGGCCTGTAAAAAATTTAATCATTTTCCAAAATCAAAAAATATTTAAATATGGATGTGATTTTGACCAGAATTTGGCCAGCAACGGGCCAGAAAAAAAAGGAAAAAAATAATATCAAAATAGTTGTATTTTCGAAATAAAGTTAATAATTTTATCTGCTCCCACATGGCAGTTCATCAAAGTCATTATAGGTTATCAGAGACTTAGTTTGACAGTTGACAGGCCAATAACCTAAGTGGTTATATATCTCAGTTGTATATATTACGTTATCGTTAGGCTTAGGTTTAGTACGTTATCTAGATTCTGTTGCGACTTGCGATTTGAAACGTGGGTGTGAGAATATTCATTCATAGTACAACACAATGAATGGTTTGAAATCCAAGGATAGATCATAGAGTAAAAAATATTCTCTTCGTGTGACGAAAACTAACATTCATAATTATATTTTATTGGAGACTAGCTGTCCCACGCGGCTTCGCTCCCGTCAACTGGCTACCTACCTATCCTACATACATGAATGTTGCCGCTTACTCAGCGCACGCAACGGAAACTCTCAAAAAGGAATAATTTTACCCGTTTTTGCAACATTTTTCATTAATGCTCCGCTCCTATTGGTCGTAGCGTGATGTTATATAGCCTATAACCTTCCTCGATAAATGGACTATCCAACACAAAAATAATTTTTCAATTCCAACCAGTAGTTCCTGAGATTAGCGCGTTCAAATAAACAAACAAACTCTTCAGCTTTATAATATTAGTATTTTAGTATAGAATAGGCTTTTACCACGGCTTGGCTCTTGTGAATAGGTCACAAGAGCCAAGCCGCGGATCTCACAGGAACTTTGCTAAATTCGAAATAAAAAGTAGCCTTTGGTAGGCAGCCTATGTTGCTTTAATCAATGCAAGACTTAGAAATCGGATCAGTTCTTCCAGAGATTACCGCCTCATCATCATTCGCAGCCTGACTTTGCCCATTGTTGGGCATAGGCCTCTCTTTTGTTTTGCCAATTCCAATGCTCCGGTGCCATCCGTATCCAGGCTCTACCCGCGATGGCAACAATGCCAACAATGTCGTCTGCCCATCTCGCTGCCGGACGGCTAACATTCCTTCTGCCTATCGATGGTCGCCACTCGTTCACTGCCTTACTCCATTTGTCGTCAATGCGTCTTGCTATGTGTCCTGCCCAATTCCATTTGAGTTCCATAACACGTTTGCCGATATCGAAGACCTTCGTACGTTTTCGGATCTCGACGTTTGGAACTTGGTCTAATAGCATTGTGCCAAGCATAGAACGCTACATGGCTCTCTGTCTAATCTATATATTATTATGGTCCAAGTGATTAATACGGCATTATTCATAATGCCCGGGGAATCCTACTAATCCTACTTCCTACTTAATATTATAAATGCGAATGTTTGTGAGGATGGATGTATGTATGTTTGTTACTCTTTCACGCAAAAACTACTGAACGGATCTGGATGAAATTTGGCACAGAGATAGATTATAGTCAGGAATAGCACATAGGACCTTTTATCCCGGAAATATGTTCCCTCGGGACAATTTTCGACATTCGCGCATTATGGGTAGGCAATATGATATAAATTATTGAAATAATTAAACTAACCGGGCTTTCTGAATAATGCTCATCACTTATAGGGCCGGGTAAAAAAAAGATGTTGTTTTTTATTATTTTAATGTTGACTTTGGTTTTAATATAGAATAGGTAAGTACGATTAATATTTAAGCTACGAATTCGACGGAGTCTCGCTCACTTCAGCTCCCGTCGTCTCCTTCGAACCTAACCTTTTAGTGTCGGGGTGCCCTAAGCTCCCGAGCTCGCTTCGCTCGCTCTTGGAATAATTCATTGACCATAATTATCGAATTGCCCAGCCGTTACGTAGCAATATTCATACTGACCAGTAAATGTGATAAGTTCAGTGTTCATTACATTGCCCGATTTGACATGACTAGATTCATAATGGCCGGGCATTATACATAGTGCCCTGATTAATCACTTGGTCCATGACATATAAAATGACAGATTACTTCCTATAAGCAAACAAAGAAATTTTATAGTAAAGTTTATTTTTATATTAATAAATTATATTACTTATATATTTTACACCCACAACAACACTTTTTTGTTGTTGTTGATGTTATGATGATATCGCATTATAAAATTCTATGTAAATTGTAATGTTACACAAAAAACTTCTAATCAGATACTACAAAACTATGACGTCTCTACGTTTTTTAGCCTTGAAGATATGGAAATGCGTATGATTGTAAATCTAATCATAAAAAATAACTATTTTAGTTACACTGGCTCTTGTTTAAGACGTAAAATCATAAATTAATAAAACCCGACTGCTTAACTGCGCGTTCGCGACCTGGATGACCAAAACCAGATGTATCCTGCGACTGCTCAGCATGATTTTCTTCTTGTTTACTTCTTTTTAGTTCGCTATTAAGCAGTCGGGTTTTTTGACTTTTTTAATTAACTTTTTTTATTTATACATTTTTAGTTATTTTTTTTAGTATTAGGTACATTTAAACATGTAAGTGTTATATATTTTTGAAATCACCTCTTAAAACCCTTTATTTTGATGCCCTACACGATGGCTTTGGAAGAAAAAAAAATTGGGCGCTACAATTTGGCACCCAAAATCCGCCATTTTTCTATTTTCCAATTTTAATGTAGCTAGTGACACTTGCAAGGTTAAGAAGAATCGATCAAAGATCGACTCAAGAACCATCAAAATCGGCCAACGCGTTTGTTCTCTAGAACGCCACATAGGAACAAACATACATACATACATAGAATGATAAACACATTACCCTCCTTCGGCAGTCGGGTAATTAGTTACGCATTTCCAGTCTTAGGTGCAACGTTTTGTACTCATAATATTTTTTCTCACGATATGGAAGCTAAAATAATGGTTAGCAATAATGCCATTCAAAAATGATACTTGTAAGACTGTCTCTTAAGGACCACTGGTTCTGCGTCTGTGGATACAAGGTTCCAAGTCATGATAGTTAGCTTTCTTTTCTCAAGGTTTTTTATTACTTATTTTTCTGACAAGTCTTACCACGGAGTAACGTTTTTTTGCAGTGACTGCTGGAGTGTGGAGTTCACAGCCGTATTGCGTAAGTGCGCAAAGAGTTTGACTGCTATCCAATCGACCAAATTGACCAATCACATGCGAGGTGAATGACGCGATGTGGATTTCCTTCTTGTGTGATTGGTCGATTGGATGGCGGTCAAACTCTTTACGCACTTACGCAATACGGCTGATCCGTGCAGTCGCTCCGTGTGAAGGATCATAGTCATTTTGGACTAAGAAAAAACAGAATTTCGTCCCAAGTTGAGACTGTCACCAAAATATAGAACATTTTTAATGTAATTATTAGATATCATCAGTTTATTTTTAAAAGCTGGGGAAGCATAGATATTTTATCTAATATATATAAATCTCCTGTCACGATGTTTGTCCGCGATGGATTCCTAAACTACATAACCGATTTTAAATTAAATTGGCACATCGTGAGCAGTCTGGTCCAACTTGAGATATAGGGTAGGGTAGGGTAGGTAGGGTAGGGTAGGTAGGGTAGGGTAGGTAGGGTAGGGTAGGTAGGGTAGGGTAGGTAGGGTAGGGTAGGTAGGGTAGGTAGGGTAGGTAGGGTAGGGTAGGTAGTTAGGGTAGGGTAGGTAGATGAATGTTTGGTGTTTTTATGGCAAAACAAAGTTTGCCGGGTCAGCTAGTATATTTATAAATATAACTTTGCGTTATCAGAACTCACTAAAATATTGATTTAATTTATACTAATGACGTGAAACCAATGCTTACCTATTCATACATTCATCGCTTTAAATTACTTTAGTACTTAAATCTAAAAGGCCAATCAAGCAATATGTTGCAATAGGATTGCATGGCAAACCAAATAATGTGCTTGTTAGCCTTGATGAACTTCTACTAACGAATCGTCATGACTTGATGAATTATATACTCCATATTAATATAACAAGTGCCTGCATTTGGCCCCCTGGCTACAAATCTTTGATTACTGAATTATGAATTTGATATTGTAACAAATTTAAAACTTGTAAAATTTTGACATTAAAGTAGGGTTTAAGAATTTGATATTGTAACAAATATAAAACTCTAACCCTCTTACAAATAAACGCGGAATAAAGTTATACCAGGTATAACAAAGGAATAACCATACATTTTCATAGGTTTATACTTGGTATAACTTTATTCCGCGTTTATTTGTAAGAGGGTTAAAATTTTGACATTAAAGTAGGGTGTTACACGTTCTTAACTCTATTTACCCAATTATGAAACCGGCCCATAGTATACTGCATACCTGCAATATCTACTTGACAAAAGTGTAGTACGCGCAAGAGGTGTTGATACTTCGGAACTTTAAATCGTGTTGGAATGTCATGGCCGATGTAGAAACTCCGATTTGGGTTCGAATGATTTGGGTTGAATTTGTTTAACATAACGGTTCCTTATTTGTTTACTCTTCTTTAGGGTTCCGTACCCAAAGGTTTACCATATGACGTACGGGACCGTTCAATGAGGTGACACTTGGGGGAAACCTATGTCCAGTAGTGGACGTATTTTGGTTAAAATGTTAATTATACTATTAGTTTTATGTAACTGTTATAACTGTGTTTTTAGGGTTCCGTACCCAAATGGTAAAAACGGGACCCTATTACTAAGACTCCACTGTCCTTCTGTCTGTCTGTCTGTCACCAGGCTGTATCTCTGAACCGTTGACATTTAAACAGATAATGAATTTCTGTTGCCGCCATAACAACATATACAGAATAAAATAAATATTTAAGTGGAGCTCCTACACAACAAACGTGTTTTTTTTTGCCGTTTTTGCGATAGTGGTACGGAAGTTCCGTACCATTATCGGAACTCTTCGTGCGCGAGTCCGACTCGCACTTGGCGGGTTTTTTAATTAGTTCTTTTGGTTATTTAACTATCATATTTTTATTGCATTTTCCTTGTTTTTTTTCTGGTAAAAGAAGTGACATAAAAATAATCTACATTCCACAGTAATTGCTTATTTACAAATACAAACTACTATCAACAATTTCTTCGAGTGCAATAAAAATTCTTATCAATGAAGTTATTCCAGTAGGTAACTACATTTCCTTACACCTCGGTTAGTAGGTGCTTACTTACTATCTGATGCAGATTAAGGTCACGTTGTCAGGGTCATTGTAATGTGTTATTTTACGACGGTAAGGAGTGAGAGGCTTTTTGCCTATTTGTTTACAATATTTCCGCGAAACGATTGCACGCAATTGTAGGTTTAACTTTATTTGAGAGATGTTTATCTCCAATAGCTTTCAGTTGGGTGACCGCGATTGGAAAGGGTTTTTTTAGTAAGATGACGTAATCTCACGACGCGACGTCTCAAGTGGTACTCGATTTAAATAATCTTTATCATGTAATTTAGTTTTTAATCAAAACATAATTCTAGCCCGCTAGACTGTTTATAGCCAAAATGTGTTGAAGTTATTACAAAATTCAGATTCGCTTGAATCTCAATTATTTTTATTTAGGTTGCGTTAAATGCTACACTAATTTAAGAATCAATTTTATACACACGGCTTGAGCGATCGTTAAGCACGTAATATATACGAATTTACTCTACAAATAATGTTCCATCCGTGATGATTTGCGCAATTTGTTACTCACGCGAGCTCTAAGGCTATATACAAAATGTGAATAACTAGTTACTACGACGATATACGATGGCCTTACAATCATCTTGTCGGTGCCTTTGGTAGTTTTAATCGTGTTAACTTTAAGCTGCGTCTACGCTTGACGAGCCGAGCACGAGCGGAGCCGTTCACGGCGGCGTCTTTGTCAGCGCGGTCCGCCATATTTTCCATTTTTAATGTAGCCAGTGACACTCGCAAGGTTAAGACGAATCGATTGACGTAAGAATCGTCAAAATCGGCTAAAGCGGCTGGTCTCTAGTCGGTCCCCATTTAACGAATTTGTGCTCGACTCGTGCTCGGCTCGTCTAGCGTAGACGCAGCTTTAGATTCTTCTAACGTTTCGATGTCCTTCCACGAGTCTTATTTTTGTTTAATTAGGTATCTGATTTCTTAGTAACTTAAATTACTATACATTTATTTCGTCTTAGCTGAATTCTCACTGTTCCGTCCCATGCCTTGGGCAAAGGTCTCCTGCCCCTCCTTCCTTCCACCTATCCCGAGCTCGCGCTTCACAACATACGAAATTAATTTTCATTTGAACTTGAGCGACCTTTTAATCGTAATTTAGTTGGCTACCGTCGTTTTTGTTGTGTTGCTTGTATAATTTATTAGTAACTTATTATTGTGATCAGCTATAGAGTGTAGATATTTCAACTATTATTTTGTTTTTGACGGGTTCTCCAAAATGTATAAAAATATCTTGCTGTGGTACTTGAAACACTTTTGTAGATCAGATAAGTACTGGAGTACTCGATATGGTATTGATAGTAAACATTCTCAATCTAATCTCACGTGAAATGCGTAATTCCATATAGAAAATCTTCTGCGTTACTCTCATTTTATCTGATTACTTACGTCAGTGTTTTTCAACCTATGGGTCGCGACCCCCAGGGGGGTCGCGATGCCCCTACTGGGGGCCGCAACGGGTCGCGAGAACTAACTCAATAAAAAACAAACACAGGTTGCGTTTGTTTCTTCATCATCATCTCATCTGTAGTCTTCTTCATCAGTTCCACTTCACAAAATGATACATTCTGAGTGCAAATGATTGCATTGTTAATGAAAAATATAAAAAGATACTAAAATCGCTATATGTATGTCTATATTATTTGTGGAGTTTTCTCGATTTCCATGGGATCCCATCAGATTCTGACTTAGCGTCGATGGGACCACCTCAGGAGTACCCTTTCAAACACAAAAATAATTTTCAAAATCGGTCCACAATCGGCGGAATAATTGTGTAACAAACATACAAAAAATAAACATACAATCGAATTGAGAACCTCATAATTTTTGAAATCGGTTGAAAAAAAGCGAAGTGATGAGGGTCGCGGATTTTTTTTTTTTTTATACTATGGGTGTCGTGTCATGAAAAAGGTTGAAAAACACTGACTTACGTCATTCATCTCTACTCTTATTTATTTTAGCTGTAATATGTTGAACAATTTGTTGTTTGCAACATCCAGTTATTTGTTATCCCGGGTTTAAAACGCAAAATAATAAAACTAAAAATTACTATATACCTAGCTCGTAAAGTCGTAATGGCAAGTAACTACGTGCAAAAATAGCGGATCTATTTAAAGATCGCACGGCATTGCATAAGCGGTAACTGATTGCTGCTAGTCTGTCACCCGCCCAATACATAATATCCTGGTGCTCCCCTCTGACCACATACGAACTGTGTCATAGCTTTGACTGGAACAGACATGAACTGATTAAAATGACGCAAAAAGACCAAAATTGAATTACTATGTTCCAATATGCTAGAATGTCTTTCAACTTTACGAGATTAGGATATACGTCAAACGGTCAGTATTACACAGATTTGCAGCGGTCAGAAAAAGTCGTGCACTTAGATTAGATGTACTTAAGGAAAACAACAAGCCAATTTAATTTAAATATTGATTAAACATATTGATGGATGGCAAACTTATCTTGTTTACAATAAATTCTCAGCAACAGATCACATTGTAAAATAACACAGGTGAAAGATCTTTGGAGACCTTCAAAATTATTCTCAGGCACTGTATCGTTGGTTCTTCATAGCCGCATATACCTATCGTACCCAATATAGAGTGGTGGCCTTTGATATTGGGATTCACATGGCTACTTAAACTCATTAAGTCATCATGCAAAGGCACGTTTGCCGGATGTATCGAGCGAGACGTAAGTGCTCTCCATTACTTGTACATCGTCATCAATCGGTCCCTCATTGCTGAGGATCGTGGTCACACACACAAATAGTGTTTAAGGTTACACTAGTCGATCATTCTTCCATACAAACGTAGTCTGGCAATTACTCCACTGTTTGACGATGTACGTTCAAAATAAAAAAGGATATCAATTTGTCTCATCATTATCTAGCCCTGTATGAAAACAAAAAAGTAAAAACAATATATATTTGAAAGTTATGAGCGTCGAAAGTTCCATATTTCAACACAAATTTTAACGCATCTTTGGGCGAAAATAAATACCATAAGAAGAAGGAAAATTGGAAAACGGCCACCATACAGGGATAGATTAGTAGTTCAACAATGCAAATAATTTTATTTTTAAAATATACATTTAGTCGTTTTTTCATGATATCTAGACTCCCAAAGGTCTGTTTATAAAATTTCGCGCTTTCGTTTTCGTCCTAAATCATCATCCATTTTGCTACAAACTTGCAAAAGTGCAAATTCGTACGCGAACTAGCTTCTTACTACTCATCACAGCATCTATCTCTTTCGCACGTGTTGTCGGATGATATAGCATGCATTTTAACCCCGCGCACAAAATAGTTCGTGCCGTCGACTAGGGGAACCTTAAGCGGAAAATCTGCCTTCATCGACTCCAGTCCAAAGTTAAAATCACCACGTGCTGAAATTTGCTTGAGGATGTAGCTTCAGGTTGTACCTACAAACAGATGTTACTAAGTAATATAATTTGAAGCAAAATATTATCTCAAAAAAAATAGCAAAAATTATACAAGATTTTCTGGCAAGAGGAAGCGTACTTGCGCTGTCAGAAAATCTGCTAGCCCTGTGATAAAATATTTACTTGTAAAGCCGCTTTCTCCGACCAAGTACAAGGCAAATACAACGTCCAATTGACATCAATACGAGGTGCTTCAGTGCTTATGTATTGTGGCTTATCGGTGATAATACTAATTGGCGTTACGTGTGGCGATAACAAAGGTTTACACGTTTGTAAAACGAGGGTACCATTCGATCAACAACTGCACAGATTTCCTTTATTTGACTTTATGACTTCCATATGGTGATAAAGCGTTAATTAGTGCTTTAATAAGTGGTTTATCATTGAGGTTTGGTCCTACTATTGCGCATATTATCGCAAACTTTTAACCTGCAGCTTCTTGGATACCTCTTGATTCTGATTTAGGAAAGTTTTAGAACTAACTCGTGGTTCCTGCTCAGATATTCTTTTTTGCTTGAAAATTTCTTCTCTCTACTCCACTGATTACTTGATGATTCTTGACCATATCCTGGTGACAGAAACTGTTTTCAATAACTTAGCAGAAGAATACTGCCAAGTATTGTTGACACTATTTATCAAATTAGGTACGTAGATGTTACTTAATATTAAAACCCAAAACGATCGGAGAGGCCACTTACCTTTTCAAAATTGTTTTACTCGTGTAAAATAAAGTTCAACAAGTAAAAATAAAAAAAATCCAAAACCCCCGGCAATTTTTATTTATTTAATACTTTATAAACTACATAATATATCTAGAAGTAGACACGCAATTATGACACGATATCTTGCGAAAATACTCCGTTTCAAACAGAAAACATATCTTTTGAACGGCTAAACCGATTTTCAGCAAACATAACTAAGAACACTTTCGACAAAGTCACCTTTCAAACAAAAAAATCTAAATCAAAATCGGTTCATCCGTTTAGGCGCTATGATGCCACAGACAGACACACAGATACACAGATACACAGCAACACACGTCAAACTTATAACACCCCTCTTTTTCCGTCGAGGGTTAAAAAGGGTAAATTGTTATCAAATTCAAGTATTGTTAGTGTGTATCCTACTTCCTACTAATCCTACTATCCTACTTATAATATTATAAATGCGAAAGTTTGTGAGGATGTATGTTTGTTACTCTTTCACGCAAAAACTACTTAACGGATCTGGATGAAATTTGGCACAGAGATAGATTATAGTCAGGAATAGCACATAGGATACTTTTTATCCCGGGAATATGTTCCTTCGGGACAATTTTCGACATTTACGCAGGTGAAGCCGCTGGCAGAAGCTAGTGTGTAATATTAAGACTATCGGTTCGCTCATCTCATTAATTTTAACATCAGTAGAAGATGCATGTTTATTACATTAAACCGATTGACCTAAAGCAGATTTTCTGATCTTTATGAGAAAAAATGGATTTGTTTATCCGTTTGGTTCTCTCGGAACTAAACTTAGCCAATGGTGTGACGGAGATGAAATAATTATCCCGTCTTGATCTAATATCAATATCATTTAATTATAGTTAATTAATGCTTATTTAGATAATAGCATATACCTAAGTTGTAATCATCGTGTGTATGCAGATTAAGAGAGAAGAGTAGGTATTAAGCCAGTAATGTTTTCTCACGATGACAAAGCAGAATCCAATGCTAATATTAATACGAAGGACCACACCCTATAAATACTTTAGTACCTAAGTAGGTAGCTGGTTTACCACAAGCCACAACGTTGTATTCCGATACTATTAATGTACTATGTTCACTATTAAAGCCATAATAGTGAAAGTTTCCGCTTATTCTCCTACTATCCCTTTAAGGAAATACGAGACGATCTCTAGCTGTCCTCATCCAAAATGGAAGTCGAATATGCGTTTGTTTTAGTTTTTCTTTTTTACCCGGCTGCAAGGAAAGGGTTATGTTTTTCGCGCGTATCTTGTATGTTTGTATGTATGTAATATTCTTTATTACCTCATACCTTTCAAAGTACTTGGCGGATTTTTATAATTTAGGCATCGTTAGATAGGTCTTGACCGTCCAAGTGTTCTTAGCTAAGTGCCTTTTAAAAAAAAAGGAACATGGCGGATTTTGGGCGCCATATTGTAGGGGTTGCAATTTATTTTTTCTTCCTTTCCCATCGAGTGGTGTATCAAAATCCCTTCATTTTGATGATGATGATGATGATTTTTAGAGGAGATTTCAAAAATATATATTATTCTATATATTATTATATTCCACTTATATGTTTAAATGTACCTAATACAAAAAAATTTGTTAACTAAAATGTTATAAATAAAAAAAGTTAATTCTAAAAACCAAAAAACCCGCCTGCTTAAAAAGCGAACTAAAAAGACGTAAACAAGACGAAAATCATGCTGTGCAGTCGAAGGATACATCTCGTATTAGTCAGCCAGCTCGCGTATTATATATCCTTGGACTGCACAACATGATTTTCGTCTTGTTTACGTCTTTTTAGTTCGCTTTTTAAGCAGGCGGGTTCTTTGGTTTTTTTTGGTCATTTTGCTTAGCGTTAGCCAAGAGCCCTTCTCTTCCCATTCTTTCTAAAAATTTTAATATTTTAATGATAGGCAGGCTTGCATTCATCCTTCTTGCTCAGTTTCTGGCATTTGATTGTGAAATGATGCCCAAAAAGTACCATTTCCGAGTTGCTCCAATGCAATTCCTAAAATTGACAAATCGGAACTCAGAATTACTTCGGTGTCACTATTTCGAAAATCCCCTGTATTATAAATTACTTCGGTGTCACTATTTCACAAATCCCCTGTAACTTACCGTGTCCGGTTTCCCAATGTACTCAGCTGTAATCGAAGTTGAATAATACTAAATGGAACCGAAGTAAAACGTCACTAAGTCACAGTGGTTTACGATCAGTCAGGAGGTCAATGCCGATACGTAATTACGATTTCAATACCGAATAATGACCCAAAATTAAGTAACCGATAAGAATTGAGAGATGGGTTGTTTTTTCTATTGATTGTTATGTAAATTATCTCTCAAATTAGTTTTTTTAAGTATTTGGCAGAAATGTTATCAAATTGAGTGTAGTCTGGGGGCGATAGTTTATTCTAGAAATAGTTTTTTGCAATTTCAATTCTAAATTCAACTAGCTTCACAATTTTGACTGACAATTTACTGACAGCCTTGTCAAATAATATGACGTCAAAGTATAAATACATATGAATAAGAATTAATTTGCTAGTTCTAAATACTTTCAACTATCTGATTATTTCTACCGTAAAATTGTTGAAACCAGTTGAAATATTATTTTATTAGTTTATTGCAAAATTGTTACTTCAATACTATTACTTCATTAGTGAATCATACTTGAATTATATGCGGTTTAATTAAAAACAAGTTCTTTGATATTATTTGTAAATCGAAATGATTTATAATATTATGAAACAGAAATAAATCTTTGATGATTTGGCAAGCAGTCATTAAAATCTGCATTTTAAATATTTTATTCAAATAAACAAAAATAAAAATATATTTTCAAGTATCAAAACTAAGCTGTCATAAGGTTCTCTTTAATGTACGGGCTCCTTCATTCCTAGTAGTTTTACTTTGAATATTTTTTTTTGTTAACTAAGCATTTAGGTATTTTATGGTGAATATTAGTGAATAGCTGCTCAAGACTGCCACGCCTCATAAACTTAATTATAGGTGCTCTTCATTATCTGACACGCTGATTCCGAGATTATGGTCTCAATTACATAAAGAAGTAATTACTTTCACTTCGTGTAAACTGATATAACAGAAACTATACGAGTAATCGTGTAGGAAGACTAGGAAGTTACCGTTCCCACTCGTTGCCTTTACCTACAGAGTACAGAGGCGCCTCGGCGGCCACCATGGAAGTAATAAGCTGTACAACTAGAACATTATCTGGTAATGCCGTGTCAAACAAAAATCAACTCAATTCTAAATGCCGTAAGAATTACTTATAATTTAAAGAAAAAACGTGTCGACAAAGACTCATCAGATCTTCGTGGGTCCCTTTTACGCAATTGAAATATGATTTGTTAATGGTTGCTTTGGTTAGGTTGACTGCCACTCGAATCGACATTCAACCAATCAAACAGTATTAGAAGGGGACGTGTAAAGTTTTAGAGACTCTTTCGGCTCGCGTTTTATTAACAGCTATTAATTATTCTGTGGTAACAGTGAACTTTCCAGTTGTACAGCTTACTACTTCAACGGCGGCCATTGCTAGAGACGCCATTGTTTATACTTTCCATACAAACCAAGCGTGTCAGTCAGTGTCACCGTTTTACTCATAAAAATTGACGGCCCCGTGACATTTCTGACAGACAACACTTTCGCTCAGCTCATGTGGGCACGAATGTTATTGGTAATGGCATATCTAGTTGCTACAGGTGCTTCCGTGCTCTGTGCCTATATCGGTTTACACAATTTTATTGTGCTTCACAATCGGTTTGAGTGGCCATTGTTCTAGCACCCGGTTGATTGTTTATGTCACTGTACTGTCAAGTTTAGAAGGCAAGGCAAACATTAAGGACCGTACGACATCAGCCTTCAAAGCTAGCTAGGCATCTTCTGGGCACGCTTTTTAAATCGTAGACCTCTTCCGTCGCATTTCATCCGGCGATATCGAGGCCAAGAGCGAGCTGGCTTCAATGAGATAAAAAATACAATTATGAAGAAAAACAACTTTTCAGGATTTAAATAAAATTACGTATGAATTTTTTGTCAGCAGTAGGTATAATATTATTACATTTTTTAATACCACGAAGGTAAACGAAACAAATGTCTTCCGTAAAGAATGACACATCAATTTAAAATTATAGGTCACCGTGACTTTGTTAGTAATACTGGTAAAACTATGCAGAAAAAAAAACACAATTTCCAATTACCAAAATGACAGAGAACTAAAATAGAAAACGGAAATTTCTACACAGACAACTCATTGTACAAAATGATGATGGAACACTATTTGAATTGAACCAACCAAATTACTAGCTTTCATAGACAAAGCCATAACGACTATTTGTATATTATGAGGGAAAACATCCATCAGACCGAATTACTGTTGCCTCAGACATTCAAAGGCCATTCAAAAATAAGGTAGGTACACAAGACCGACGGAAATGAAACCAATATCGTTTATTTCAGGTGTTTATTCGAATAGCCAATTATAATTTGTAAACGTCTATTTGCCTTGAGAGAACGTTGAACCAACTTCGGTCTTAATTCAGTTTTAGTTGGACTTTTAGTTGCGTTGAAGGAGCTCGTGGCTCTTCGTGTCATTTCGTGGATGGAATGTCCATTAAAAACCGTGACTCCTCCGTATCAGAAATCCTGACAGATTTGCTAAGGAGTATGGTGTTACCCGCAGACTTATTTATCAGTTGGGTTAAACGCGACAAAACCTGCATTCTGCCAGCTATGTGATAAAATATTTAACCTTTTTTGAGATAAGTGAGTAACATTGACACTACTAGTATATAAGTTTTTAAGCTGACATGGTCACAATCATTAGAATTAATATTTGTTTCGGAATAACAAATATATCAACAAAATACAAAATATACATGGTAAATATCCCGAAACAAATATAATTCTAACTACTAGTATAATTAAGATGGGAGGACAACCTGAATGAATACGTAGCAAGGGAAGCAAAGGCTTATTCTTCGTGTCGATGGTTCCAAGTTCTTAATTTAAATATGCTAGCACTGGCCTAGCAAAGGGTTCATGATGCAAGCGTTTTTGCACATACAGTAGACACGGGGCATCGTTTGGGCCATTGCAAGCATTGACTGAACTGAAGTATTTAAGCATAACGTGAAAAAAAGTTAATTAAAAAGAAACAAAAACCCGACTGCTTGAAAAGCGGACTAAAAAGACGTAAACAAGGAGAAAATGAAGCTATGCTGTCGGAGGATACATGTTCGCGAGCTGGCTGACCAAAACCAGATGCATCCTGCGACAGCACAGCTTCATTTTCTCCTTGTTTACGTCTTTTTAATTCACTTTTCAAGCAGACGGGTTTTTTTCCATTTATAACTTTTTAGTTTTTTTTTAAATTCGGTACATTTAAACATATAAGTGATATATATTTTTGAAATCACCTCTTTAAACCCTTTATTTTGATACCGCACACGATGGGCAACGAAGAAAAAAAAATTGTCCCCCCACAATATGGCGCCCAAAAATCCGCCATTATCCTATTTTTCAATTATATTATTTTTCGATATAGCCAGTGACACTGGCAGGGTTAAGACGAATCGATTGACGTAAGAATCATCAAAATCGGCCAAGGCGTTTGGTCTCTAGAACGCCACATAGGAACAAACATACATACATACATAGACCGATAAACACATAACCCTCCTTCGGCAGTTGGGTAAAAAATAAAATATGAAGGTTTGCGATAAGTTATCCTGCCTATTTGATTAATTAAAACATGTGGGTATAACGTAAATCATATTCGTACTATCGACTCGAGTACCTACTCATGTTTAAAAATATCATTTCCTTATATTTGAACAAAAACGTGTTGTTCAGGTATAACTAAGGCATAACACGTGTTACCTACATTGTACATTATACGTTACTAGCTGACCCGGCAAACTTTGTTTTGCCATAAAAACACAAAACATTCATCTACCCTACCTACCCTACCCTAGCTACCCTACCTACCCTACCCTAGCTACCCTACCCTACCCTATCTACCCTACCCTACCCTACCTACCCTATATACCCTACTCTACCTACCCTACCTACATACCTACCCTATCTATGTTGGTAAAGTACCAAAGTTTTTTTTTTCTTATGCTCCTTCTCCTAACAATAACTAACACAACAAAAAGAATAAGCGAAATCGGTCCAGCCGTTCACGCGTGATGCCGTGACCAAGGGAAATAGGGATTAATTTTTAAATATATAGATAGATTACATCAGTGTTACAAAACTTCTCTAGTTACAATAATAGAAACCGGAATACCTCTGCGGTAACTGCGGTTTTTGGTCCTTCGGCACAAATATCACATACCTCGTATCTTCGAATACGAAAGCACAGTTTCTGCAACGAAAATTTCCGCAATATAGTGACAAATGATCAAACGCGCGTTGTCTGCTGTGATTGGTTGAATTAATTGTCAACAGTCAATCGCATCACAGATAATATAATACTAGCATACAGATGCCTCACCCCATACAAAGAAACCGTGCCGACGTAACTAGTGTTTTTCATCTGATTATACCGATTATTTTTTGTAAATCGATCGCGTTCGGTTCCGTTCGACGGCGATAGATGGATCACCATCTATATCCGTGGAACGGAACGCGATTAATGTACAAAAAATAATCAGTATAATCAGTATAGTACGTCGGCACGGTTTTTTTGTATGGGATGAGACATCTGTATGCTAGTATTATATTATCTGTGCTTGTGTTTAATTTTTGACGCGTCAATAATCAACTATTGGAGTCGACTTTATGTAATATGACAGTAATTTCCTCAAATCTCAGTAGACAGACTAGCAGTCGCAGACTCGCAACTGCAGCGCTAAATATGTGTTCTTAAAACCTCATTGACATTGAAATTCTAGCTAAAAATATCTAGACCCAATTTACTTTTGTCCTAGGCAACAACGCAATCACGCGCTTTGACAAAAAAATATTTGGAAAAAATTCCAACGTACTTAGAAAATAATATCTACATGCACCTAAATTCTCGGTTTTTACGGTTCCGTACCCAAAGGATAAAAACGGGACCCTATTACTAAGACTCCGTGGTCCGTCTGTCTGTCAAAATTTTCACAGTTGATGTATTTTTGTTGCTGCTTACAACAAGAACTAAAAATAGCAAAAATAAACATTTAAGTGGGACTCCCATACAACAAACGTGGTTTTATTGCCGTTTTTTGTGATAATGGTACGGAACCCTTCGTGCGCACTTGGCCGGTTTTTTTTTTGTGAAGGTTGACAGAAACTACAGAACGCCAACAGATTATATTCGTACTCCTTTTGCAACCCACTGATTCATTTATTTATTTTATACTTTATTGTACACCAAGATAAAACAAAACATAATGAAATCTTAAAATTCATCATCAGTCTTTAGCAGTCCACTGCTGGACATAGGTCTCCCCAAACACACGCCATTTGTCTGTGGTGATAGCGTAAACATTTACCATTCAAAAATCTTGCATCAACGTTAAATAAAGATGAGATTTCAATATGTGCATATTCGCATGTTAAAAAAACACAAAATGGCTGCCGTTGTTTTCGACTAGGCTTGGAATAAATTTATGAAGCTAAGCTTCGATTGTTGTAACAAAAACTCAATATATTCAAATAGATTCGTCTGTCTTCAAAAGAAAAACTACACTACCTGAGCTCATTCTTAAAAAAATATTCCACGGGTTATTTTTGAACTCGTTTTATTTTTACAGTTGGCAATAAAAGTAGATCTATAAGTACTAGAATAGTTGAAACTAGATCATTCATAATTAAACAATAACAGATAAACCATTATCTAGCGGATAGTGAATGTTGTAATGCAGCATCTATTATAGAACAATAAATATTGGAGGACACACTGGAGATCTTGTGTCTGAAAACTACGTATATTTGCTTTAACAATCTACTTCCATTGGAGAGGAAACAGGTCGGTCATCGTGACATTTAGTCTCTAGTTGCGTGATGATTGAGAGACGTTTTGTGACTATTCGATTGTGCAAAGTCAATACAGTTTTTGACGTCAACCTCTTTTGTCAGTTTTCTTCTCAGCTTAGCATTGGTTCTCTAAGCATATCGTACATTCAATGCGGTAATCGTAAATGGTGATTGATTTCATTTTATATTGATATACCGTTGATAGATTGGGCTTCTCTCTCAGCTCTACCTCATTGACATATCTTATGGATTGAAACCATTAAGCTCCTAATGCCTCATAGGCAGAGGCTTTTAAGTTCCCTATTTTATTTTATAAGTTTGGACTCACTCTCTAGATAACACTCTCTGAATGGAGGCTAGGTGGCTTAACTGGATCTTAAGGCGCTATAAACGCCCCAATGTTAACGCAGTACTGGCCGTGCGCCCGCTTGTTGCCAAAATATCAATATTGAAGCCTTTTGAACAGTTTTGTTTGCAAAATATTATTGGATTTACATATGCTATGTTAGTTATGAAGCAATTCCAGGCATCAGTTTTTCTGTGAAAATATATTTTTAAACATCGACGTCGTTTTGGAGGAGTTTCCAAAAGTTGCGAAAAAATATCGTGTTGTTAATTATTTTTTTAAAGCAAAACTATTAGTTACACGAACATACCTTGTGTTCAAAGTTATGTACATGAATCAATAATAAATATATATTTTTATAAAACCTTTCAACCTAGCCGTTATTAAGGAGTATGCTTTAGAAAGTTACCGTTTTACGGCACTAAAGCGTATATAGGCCCTTTTCAAAAATATTCGCGTTCATACACGATGGCAGGTTCAACATATTAATAATAAATGCTATGGCCAAATTACTAATTGACTCCATAACATCAATGGTGGTATTGTGTAACAGCCCGATTATAGAGGCACACGTAACGATTCAAGGACAGGTTCTGCCATTTTTCGATACGCATGGACGCTTTTGTTCTGATCGAGATCGGAATCATAATTATATCGATTTAAAACAAATCAGGTAGCACTTTCCAGGCTAAAAGGTTCTAAGTTCTGCATATTTTTACCCGGAAGGGGTTATGTTTTTATATTTGTATGAATGTATGTAATATTATTTATTACCTCGTATCTTTCAAACCACTTGACGGATTCTTATAACTAAGACATCGTGAGATAGGTCTTGGCCGCCCAAGTGTTCTTTGATAAGTGTCGTTAAAAAAAAAGGAACATGGCGGCTTTTGGGCGCCATATTGTGGGGGCTGCAATTATTTTTTTCTTCTAAACCCATCGAGTGTGGTATCAAAATGAAGGGTTTTTAGAGGTGATTACAGAAATATATTCCACTTATATGCTTAAAAGTAAATAAAAAAGTAAGTATAAAAATGTCGTAAATAAAAAAAATAAAATAAAATCAAAAAAACCCGACTGCAGTCGGGTTTTTGATTTTATTAACTTTTTTTTATTGAAAATAGTTTTTTGTATTTTATGCCCTATATTTTTACCAGGCTGCCTTGAGCAACCTTGGTGATTTTTGTGCCTTTTCTTTATGGGTTTAAAATGCATGCTATCTCATCCAACAACACGTGCGAAAGGGAAGAGTGCAAAATTTTATAAACAGACCTTTGGAAATATGGATATCATGAAAAAACTACTGAATATATCTGTCCTAAATAAAATTATTTGTATGTTTGAACTATTAATCTATCTCTGTATGGTGACTGTTTAGCAATTTTCCTTTTTTTATGGCATTAATTGCCGCCCAAAATTGCGTTAAAATTAGTGTTCGACGCTCATAACTTTCAAATACATGTTTTTTTTTACTTTTTTGTTTTCATACAGGACTAGATAATGATGAGACAAATTGATACATTTTTTATTTTGAATATACACTGTCAAACAGTGGATTAATCGCCATACTACGTTTGTTTGGAAGAATGACCGACTGGGGCACCGTTAAGTATTTTTTTACTTATTTATTGTGTTACCCATATAATGAACACTCAGGAATGCAGTACCTAGACCCATTACTACCTACGTACTAAAGACACTAATAAATAATGTAAATATAAGTCACCTTGACACATTCAATCCTGTAATGTCATTGTCGCATGTCTGACATATTATTATAGGCCTGTCATTTATTATAGCACAGCTTGATAAAAATTGCATTATCAAAAGGTCTTAAGAGGACCAAGGCATTGGCACAAGGACCAAGTAATTTAGAATTTCGAATTGCAGTTGATTTTTTTTTTATCGCAAATTTAATGTTACAAAACGCGCATCAGCTACAGTGATTGGTGAATAAACAGTCAATCGCATCACATGACATGCGTTTAATTTGTGACGCGCCGACAATTTCTTTTCAGAAACCGGGCGTAAGTCAAATGACGTACAACGCGTTAATTCACATGTTTCAATATAGGTACATAATCTAATCCTATCCACGTTTTTCTTTAGTCCCTAGTAATTAATTATTATGCTAAATACATCCTTATCGATGTTATCTCTACGTGACATAGCCCACGAGATACGAAAACCGCTATGATCGTTACATTGTATCATACTTTATCTCGTGATAAAAAAATTATTGAATAATCGACCCTAGGATTCGGCGATAAGGGATAATGTGTCGTAAGAAGATAAGGATAGAGTAGTGAATCGGTTTGAGAGCTTTTGCGCCAGTTGTGTCCATGTGGTCTTGGATGGTGGACGTGTAAGATGTTTAGTTGCTAAGATTAAAAATTAATTAAGTTTTGTGATACTGTTTTGTAGTCGCGGTCGACCTTGCTTGGTGAGTTGGGGAATGTGATAATCTTTATTTGTTTGGACGATATTTTACACTTATTTTTGTACTTTTATGTGAAAATTCCTAGGGGATAACAAGCATTTAAAATTGACGTCTGGGAGGAACTTTTATCCGAATGACAATGTAGGTGGGATAATTCCATCAAGGGCCGACACCTCCACCAATTCTTTCCATCCGTTCGCGTGCGGCTGGCCAGGACGTGGCTGGAGGTGGATCATTGTGTTGTTCAATTTCTCACAGGGCATGGTAACTTTAAAAGTAAATTATTTTCCTTCAAGCTCGTTGCCTCGCCTTTATGTCAGTGTTCTACATCTGACTGCGAATATATACAATCTGCACATCATATCTTGTGTATTGTTTGGCAGAATTAACGCAATATTATGTTGAATAATGTACAGGTTGCATCAGGAGTTGTTTACTATACGGAACTTGTGAAAACTAGAACAAATTTCCGTGCGTTCAAGCGTTTTTGCCATACCTATTATTGGAATCAAATATATCAGTTCACAATGTTAGGACCCAGTAATATTAATGCTAATTTTTATCCGTGGTGCCAGGCAACCGGGCTTATCCCAGTTGTAAACGACCCTTTGTGCCTATTGGCCTTGTTTGTTCTGTCCTGCTTGGTATGGAGGGAAGTTTCATTCTCCGGGACTTCGTCGAGCTTCATTGGTTCGGCGCTTTTCTGATGGTCGCCACTGTTGATTCTGGCTTTCATGAGAAAAATGAGTATTTACAATTTTCAACATAATTAAATATGTAATAAAATCAATTGGTTGCGTGGTGGCAAACGCTACCGTTGAGTTTGAGGTCCTGTGAGGCAGTGCTATTTGGTTTTTCGATCTAGAATTTCTTAGTAGCCAGAACTCTGGGTTTGTGGCTCACCCCTCAAAGCGTAATATTCCCGAAAGTTAACGAGGTACTGGCCGTGCGCCCGCTCAGTTATGTTTGCAAAATATTTTTTGATATACATAGGTGTAGGATACCTTCCTATGTAGGGTATAAATAAATTCTAACCATAATTTATTTGTTACCTCTCCAACACCCTTGGTTGACTGGTAGAGAATGCCTAAGGCATTAAGTCCGCCTGTATGTTGCATGAAGATTAAATAAAAAAAAAATCCGTGTAAAAATATTTATAAACATCCAATCGTTTTGGAGGAGTATGCAAAAGAACCCGTTGATAATTACTTTTTTAAAGCAAAATTATTAGTCGTACGACAAAACCATGTTTCACAAATAATATACATGAATCATTTTGTTTTCAAACCTTTAAAAGGTTACCTAGCCGTTACTAAAGAGTATGGTTTTGAAAGTAACCGTTTAAAGGCACTATGGCGGAGTAAGGCCCTTAAGCATAACTTAGGTATACCTAGGAGGTATACCTCTGCTTAATCCTCTTCTGGGATTACAGTCATGATATTATGGAACGTAAATAAAAATCAATCTTATTAAAGGCGTAAAAAATATCTACAATACAAAGGTTAAACGGATTAATTACATTGTAATTAATCACGTATCACAGACAATCTGATCGCCATACAATCGGAATAATTGTAGGTAAAACATAATACAGCAACATAATAATCTATTAATTGACTTCAAAATAATTGGTCCTTGAGACTCTAATAGGACCTAACCTGTCTTGGGTCCAGTTTTGTGATCCGTAGTTAACAAATGGTCCATTTTTTTTTTTTTTTTTATAAAAAAAGGAATTGTTAAATATAATATCCAATGGTTGCAAATTCCAGTAAAACACGATTTTCCTTCGGTTGCTTCACAAATGGTTGAATAAGTTTGAGAGTTAACTATTTGACCATTTGTTAGACAAATAATTCATTTTGTTTTAGGGTTCCGTACCCAAAGGGTAAAAATGGAACCCTATTACTAAGACTCTATGATCCGTCTGTCTGTCTGTCTGTCCGTCTGTCACCAGGCTGTATCTCATGAACCGTGATAGCTAGACAGTTTTCACAGATGATGTATTTCTGTTGCCTCTATAACAACAAATACTAAAAACAGAATAAAATAAATATTTAAGTGGGGCTCCCATACAACAAACGTGATATTTTTTGGCGTGTTTTACGATAATGGTAGGTACGGAACATTTCGTGCGCGAGTTCGACTCGCACTTGGCCGGTTTTTTTTAATAAGACGTTGCCCCATACTAGGAATTTCTTTCTGTATCGTGGGTGCGTTTACAAACATTTTAGAATTGAAGAACAAACGCGTTTTACCGAATTTTGAAACCATTGGTTAGCACATATTTATAATTATTGGTTAAGTTAACTAGGGATCAAAAAAACTGGGCCTTAGACGGTACAAAATGGTTCAATGTTTGGCTGCTTAGAAGTATTTTCCGCTATATGCTATACTTCTAAGCTGGTAGTACATATTTATTTTATACCGACTTCTAGAAGGTAAAATTAAAATAGCTAACGGGACTCTGCAGAAGTGATTAGAATATTTTATTTATTTATTGTTTTAGTATCATAAGATAAGATATCTTATCTCCGTATATCTCAGGCGTTTCGATGCTATTTGTTAAGCGAATTAAAAAAATAAGGAACTGAAAATGCCTTACATTTTTATATAAGCGATTACATAATATCAATATCGGAACATTAAACGCAAAGTGGTTTGAACTGAACTTTATCGGATTAAATCTTATCAGGAATTAATATTCATAAATGACCGGTCTTCTGAAAAAGGGTGGTTATCTACATCGTTTTATCTGTGAGGAAGTCATTCAAGGAACCAAGGGTTCTTGGATTATAGACCATATCTTCGATGGTCTAGTGGTCGGGTAACAAACTGATCCGATCCTTAGTTTGTTCTTGGGTTAGGTAAAGAGCATTTTCTTAATCCACTAGAGAAAACTCTCTACTGAGAGTACTCAAAAATAAAATTTATATAATGTAACTAGCTGACCCGGCAAACTTTTTTTTGCCATAAAAACACCTAATATGCATCTACCCTACCTACCCTACCCTACCCTACCTACCCTACCCTACCCTACCCTACCCTACCTACCCTACCCTACCTACCCTACCCTACCTACCCTACCCTACCCTACCTACCCTACTTACCCTACCTACCCTACCCTACCTACCCTACCCTACCTACCCTACCCTACCTACCCTACCCTACCTACCCTACCCTACCTACCCTACCCTACCTACCCTACCCTACCTACCCTACCCTACCTACCCTACCCTACCTACCCTACCCTACCTACCCTACCCTAATTTTCCATTTTTTTTTTTTTTTGTAAATCTAAACCATTCTCGAATCTCCACGAACACACACAAAAAAATTCATCAAAATCGGTCCAGTCGTTTAGGAGGAGTTCAGTCACATACACACGCACACAAGAAATATATATATTAAGATTGGCAATATGCATACTTTTTTTTTATTTTTTATTATTTAATTTAATTTTAATACAGAGGTGTTTAGAGGTGTTGTTTTGTTTGGTGTACTGTTTTTCACTTTTAATATAACTTGCAAAGTAGGTACAGTCAAGGGTCAAAAGTGCAGTCATACTCTCCCAAAACTCAAATGGCAACTTTTTGTAGATGAAGTTAAATTATCCACAACTGATTTAATATTTTGTATATAAATTAAAGTATAGATTATTCCTTCTAACCGCGAAACGTTGTAATTCCACTGCCTACAAAAAAAATGCATTTTCTGTTTTGGTAGAGTGTGACTGCACTTTTGACCCTTATAGTACCATTTCTGCCTGCTCCCTCTGAAAATAGATATTTCCTTGAATTGTATAATAAACAATATTCTCTCTCTTATTTTCAGATAACAACTAAGCACAAAAATCGGCCAAAATGTGTCCCATTTGGCCGCTTCACCTGATAATCCTGTACATCCTGGCAATATGCCCGCTGTGGGTGATCTGCCAGGCGGCTCCCGAACTGATCGCGACCTTCAACCCTGACAATGTGACCGTCAACATGGACGAGTATGAGTACATCAATGTGACTGTTGAAGGTTGGTATTGTTTTCAATAAACATAAAGCTTTGTCTAAACTGCGCAGCGCGCGCATCCATAGACAATGACACTACTTTTCTACATTAAGTCGATGGGTCCATAATTCATATTTGGAACTTTACGTTGTGAGTGTAAATAAATAATAGTATGTGTGTGTGTATATCTCACTGTTAAAACTAAGATCAATGTATCTCCCTAAGCTCACTCCATCTAAGAATTGCAGCTATTCTCGTGGGTATTATTAAAGGCAATTAGATATGTTATAAGCTTTTTTAATAGGAAATTAATTTAAAAAATTGTGGCTGCTATAGTCAATCTTTTGTGTCAGTAAAGTTGTGCGAAAGAAATCATACTAGCAATTCCCTTTGAACTTAATGTGACTAAAGTCGACTGCCAAATGCAATAATTGCATCACGATTTGCGGCTGTTCCTTTTTCAAGTTTAATAGTGGACTACCTTATTTTTGTTGAAATTCATATAAAATATTTTTCCACTACCTTGTATATTATGTAACACATTGTCTAAGAAATTCGTTTCGAAATATGAACATTTAGAACCAAGATAATAAAATAAAAATTAAAAAAAAACAATATTACATAATAACAGTTACGAAATGACTTTTGTATGGAGTTTTGATATCATTATGTAACTGGCAGAATGATACTGAACCTGTTACCTCTTGAAAAAGCGCGCGTTTCTAATAAATTGTTGTTGGAACTTATTTGCATTTAATTAAGTAAGCTCTTCAGGTAGTGGAAAAACAATCGTTCGTGTCTCGCATAAAAAGGCTTTATTTTAACACTCGCATGTAGCTTTAAATTGGTTACATCGCTCATGTTAAAATCTCGAAAATGTACTATTAAAGCATACCTTACCAGCTCCTACCGGCAAGTTGACTCTAGATTTCATCATACTGCCATAACATAACATTGAGTAAGAAGTAATGGTGCAATGTAGCTCGCATGTATCGATTGCTCCCTTCGCTCGGCTTATAACTGGTTAGTCGCAGTACCACTCTAAATTAACGAGCCAACCAAGGACGTTGTTGCTGTGAAAAAATTGAAAGAAATTTATTTAGGGTAATCGCTGAAATAAGTATACTGCTATTTATGTACATATCTCAGTTACACAACTTTCCGAAAACTTATTTGGTTTTTAAAGTAATGTAGTAAAAATGCAACAAAACCTTACTCACGACTATTTAAAAAAAAAACTAAATATATGTAAGTTGAAACTTTGTTTATGCAATTGTTCCAAGAGAAAAATGTTTTTTGGTTATTCCAATAGGAATTTCTCAGTAAAAATAGCCTGGAGTCGGGGTTTGTGGCCAGTTGAGGGCTCGCCCCCTACATGTTACAAAATATAACTGGCAAAATGTCAATGTATGTATGTATGTTTATATTTACGTATGTTCCTCCGTAGCGCCTAAACTATTCGTCCTATTTTGATGAATAAGGTGTCAATCGATTCGTTATTAAGGCCCGGGTAAAATTGGCATAAGAATCCGTTGTCGGTATAACTTCTTTTTATAAAAAAGATTGTTATAATTACTGGTATAGTCTTGTTTGACTACTATCTCACCTGGTAGTAAGCGATTTATATATCGACGGAACTATATGATCGATGATGGAGCACGCTTTCCTCGAAATACTCCTCTGGCTATCGCTTCAGGGAGTACAGACAAAACAAGATGTTATTTACTATGTGTTTTAAGTCCTATTTCCCTTGTCCCCAGGCACAGGCATGCAAGCAGGCGACCAGTTCACGTTGACGACTACAAACGATCACTTAGCCGCGGCGGATTGGAACTCCACGTATACTCTGACCGACGATCACGTCCAGAACAATCGCTTCGAGGGCAGAATGCGGGTCACTGGGAAGTTCCTTGGTAAGAAAACTTTTTATCTTGTTATTTTGGTACATATTATATGAAGATGGAACTGTGTTGTGGGATCTCGAGAAATTTGTTAGGCCAGCGTACGACGGATTTTACTGTTCTTTTAATATTCCAAATTCAATATATTTAAATCTCCGCTAGATATCAAAGTAATTTTAAATCATATTGATCATAGACTCCTAAAAAATTGCCTGGGTTATATGCAGTGAGAAATTTATTTACTTAAGGTTACACTAGTCGACGGCACGAACTATTTTGTGCGCGAGGTTAAAATGCGTGCTATATCAACCGACAACACGTGCGGAAGAGATAGATGCTGTAATGAGCAGTAAGTAGCTAGTACGCGTACGAATACACACTTTTGCAAATTTGTAGCGAAATACATGATGATTTAGAACTAAACCGAGCGCGCGAAATTTTATAAACAGACCTTTGGGAGTCTGGGTATCATGAAAAAACGACTGAATGTATCTGTTCAAAATAAAATTATTTGCATTGTTGAACTACTAATCTATCCCTCTATGGAGGCCGTTTTTAATTTTTCCTTCTTCTTATGGTACTTATTTGCGTCCAAAGATGCGTTAAAATTAGTGTTAGAATATGGAACTTTCGAAGCTCATAACATTCAAGTAAATTTATTTTTTACTTTTTTGCTTCCATACAGGACTAGATAATGATGAGACAAATTGATATCATATTTTATTTTGAACGTACATCGTCAAACAGTGGAGTAAAAGCCAGACTACGTTTGTATGGAAGAATTTTCGACTAGTGTACCCTTAAGGCAAAAGCTGTTTACCAAAATTTATATTTTCTTTTGAATATTAATTTTGTATCCTCACAAAGCCGGGTTTATGAGGTCATCACTACGTGTCTTACTTGAGCAAAAAGGCCGAGAAGCGATAATTTGAAATTGTATTTAGCATCCAATAAAAAACGTACACAATGTTGATTCAGCTGGTCAGTAAAGAATTTAGCAAAGTCATCGTATTTATCTGCGTTGTCCTTATTTGTTTCCGGAAAATTATTATTAAAATATTTAATAACTCACGATGACTTGTTACTTATTGAAGTGTAGTAACTACATAACGTAATAATTTTTTTTACCAATAATGTTTTATGTTGCATATTTTCGTCATAATTTTCAACCGACACTGTTGATGACTCAAGTGATATTTAACATAAATTTTAATGTTATACAGATCGTAAATAAATAAAAAATGGAACATTATGCAAATAATTAACTTTCATATATTAAGTACCGTACATACATAAATTAATATGCATTATTTTATTTATGCTTTATTTTTTCACGTTGTCGGCAACCGTGTATTGACTTTAAATTATTTAACTTACTGGTTAACCAGAAGGCCACGAAACGAACGTTCAAAGCGTTTAAAAAATTAAAAGTGTTTATTCACAGAAAAAACATTTGTTACAATTTAAATATTACCTCTGCCTAACTGCAAAGCAGTTTGTATATAATATTAACATATATATTTTTTACAATAAGACCTTGACAAAATGTATTCTGGAGGAACTTGTGTATTACCAAGAAGAACCAGCGTTGAGCAAAAACAAAATATACTTTATTTACACAAGAGTAAAGTTGATATTTGTTAGAATAATTTAACTGTTCGTTTCCCGAAGGCTAAGCTATCATTTCGTGGCCCAGGCCTAAATATGTAGGGTAAATATGCGAATTTGAAGGCTACTAGAATACAATATTATGTTTAACCAGTATGTCAGGAACAGTTAGCATAAAAATCATAATAATTTTGACCATAATTATTGGTTTCAATCATCTAGAATTTGAAAGCGTTGTAAGCAGGACCTTTGATTTTACACGAAGCTTTTTTTTCTGATCATACTATTTTGTCCACAGGTAGAACAAATGTGAATGTAGCAGGACATCGCGGTACACAGCCATTTGCGGTGGAAGGCGCTCTACCAGTAATCGTAATACGTCCAGAGAGGATCATAGACACTATATTTGTCAGCTCTGTTGCTACTTTTGTGAGTTATTTTTTTTTTTATATAATATGTTTTTGACTTTTAGGCCAAATTGCACGAAAAAATTAGCTCAGATATAGTTTCTAACACGAATTTGAACTGACAGTGTGTCATACAATATTGACAATTTAACCTCGTGTTAGCAACTTACTCTCGAGTTCAGTTTTTCGTGCAAGTGTGCTTTAATAAACGAAAGAATTGGTCAAAATTCGCAACCAATAAGCCCCGCCCCCTCTGTAGTCATGTCACAATTCGAACTTCAGCCTTAATAATCTGCATCGATCAATGCTGATACTGATATTGAAAATGATGCTGGAGTTTCGCGGATGCTGATGATCGCATCAGACCGGCCAAAAAGATTTGGGATTACTGTATTTATTGGTTTATCTACAAAAACAGTCTGATTATTTTCAGTACATAACATGATCGAAGTCCAGTTAAGGAACTTTATCATAATTAAATCGTATGACATAAACATTTGAATTGTTAATACTCATTTAAACCCGAATTAGCCCGTATTAATTACCTTTTAATCCGATAACTGCGATTGCGCCACCTTGTTTTGGTACATATTGGCGCTTTGACTATATTAAAAATTTACTAAAAACATCATAACTGCTGAACTGTCTCATAACATTACTATCTGACAGATATAAATATATATATATAGTAATCTGATAGATTACTATATTACAGATCTGCTCTTAGATCGGACCCTCTAGCCTGCTTTAAGTTTATACTGTATATATAAGTCTAGCCTTTGAACTGTTTATTGTATTTTGAACTTTAACAGTAAAGTTGTAAAGTCTTAACTAGTCAACGTGTATGAGTGAATATAAAATAGTGTATGCAACGGCATATAATTAGGCATTAAAACACTCGCGTGTTATTATCATCACATTCGGCTTCGTCTCATGTGATAAACCCACGCTCGTGTTTTAATAACCCCTATTATATAAACTACTATTGCATAAACTACTATTAGAACCAAAGCTTAGTTGTCAATTGAGAATTAATGAAAACTTTATTGATGTCTTAATAAAGTTCTTACTTCAATAACTTGCTTATAAACAAAGAATCTCCTTTATAAATGACACAAAAGTTTTTATTTTCATGTTTTAAATTATTTTACTTTTCAGGTATCGTTGATCTTCATAAACTTCGGTTGTGCGATGCACTGGCCGACCGTCATGGATGTGCTCAAAAGGCCTATAGGACCTATAATAGGAATGTGCGGACAGTTCCTCTTCATGCCACTTGTAAGTAACCCTTAATACCAACTTTCCTATTTTTGCCCAAAGTTCCTATTTTAAGTGTACATGATACATTTATTTTAAAATTCTGTCTGTATGATACCATCGCACCAAGATTGTCCCAGGTACTGTAAACAGCACATAAGTGTTAAACTTTGCATTACTAATATCACCGTTACTACTAAGTAATAAAGGCTCTGGCTAGGCTCTCTCTCAATGACATTTTTTTTTGTCACTGATATACGGCCATAACAGACGAAAATAATAAAATAAGCTCTTTGCTAATAGCAGAAATATGGGGGATGTTAAAATGGTGTTCACGATTGGCTATTTTTTGATGCACTTACGGTGCACCATAGCCAGTCAGTCTCGCTACCACCCCGTTGACAAGCTATGATTTTACTACTGCTATAATAGCTTGTCAACGGGTAAGTACTTTTTTCACTACCTTGTCTATTATGAACATATTGCCTTTCGTTTCGAAATATGAAAAATAAAACAAAATTACATAATAACAGTTACGAAATGAATTTTGATGGATCACTATGTAACTGGCAGAATGATACTGAACCTGTTACCTCTCGAAAAAGCACGCGTTGATTGTGTGTATATAGTCTGTGGTTTTTAGTCTGGACGTTTCTAATAAATTGTTGTTGGAACTTATTTGCATTTAAGCATGTAAGCTCGTCAGGTAGTGGAAAAAGAATCGTTCGTGTCTCGCATAAAAAGGCTTTATTTTAACACTCGCATGTAGCTTTCTGCGTCACTCGTGTTATAATCTCGACTTTTTATCCTCGACACGAAATATACTATTGTACCGATACGAGAGCACAAGAAGTAGGTAATCGGCGTCAGGCGACCTACCCGTAATGTACTATAAGTATAAGACCAATAAGCAATCACTTAATTAAACCGAAGCAGCAAACGGTATGTAACCTTCTAGCATTTTTAACACTAGAACTCTTTCCATCTTCCAGATGTCGTTCGGTCTAGGTTTCCTGATCTTCCCGGACGACCCGGCGATGCGTCTGGGCATGTTTTTCACAGGAGTCGCGCCCGGCGGTGGCGCATCAAACATTTGGACCTTCATCCTGGGGGGCAACCTTAATCTGTCGTTAGCTATGACTTCTATTTCGACGCTCGCGTCGTTCGGTAAGTTGGTGCTTTTTTTTAACCCCCGACGGAAAAAGAGGGGTGATATAAGTTTGACGGTGTGTTTGTGTATCTAGCTGTCTGTGGCATCATAGCTCCTAAAGGGATGAACCGATTTTGATTTCGTTTTTGTTTGAATGGTGACTTTATCGATAGTGTTCTTAGTTATATTTGTTAAAAATCGGTTCAGCCGTTCTAAAGTTATGGGCGTTTTACTGTTTGAATCGAGGTGTTTTCTCATGATGTCGTGTCATAATTACGTGTTCAATAGATTGTCAATCGAAGCGTGTCTATAGTTCTCGCCAAACTTCTGAACCGCCCTGAAGTTGGCTTTCCGATGCGCAAGGCACGAAACGGTGCTGTTTTTATATGAGATTTACTACTGCGCAGCCATTGTAGCCAACTTCAGGGTGGCCAAGAAGATCAGAATCCAGATCCGTTCACCCTTTCTGGCGTGCTTGAGCAACAAACATCAATTCAGCCAATCTTATTTTTTTTTTTAATATTAGTAGATTTGGAATTCTACTACGTAACTAAATAATACACAGCTGACGTATATTAGAAACAATGCTATTCTCACTTAACGTTATTTTTTACGATTAATATTGCTTAGCAGAAAAATAAACTACGTATATTAAACGTTTTATAGCCATTTCATTTAAGTGATAATCCCATTGAATGTACGGCTAATCTAAATATTGAAATTGATAGACAATTTCTTAGTAAGGGCAGGCTTATTACGTATCTTTTGCAAGAGCAAAACGATAGCGATTTTTGCGCAATAATTGCTCTTCAATACAAAAGTTTTAGAGTTGTTGGTGGCTTTTTTTAAAATAAGTGCATACCATATCTAAACTGCAAGTAATTTCGACTTTTATGGCTGTAGTGTATCTGTCTCACTCGCACGTTCGCTTTGCCATCCCCACTTTCCCCCACACAGACATACACAATCTCGTGCGCACCACGTTAGTATTGCGAGAGCCGCTGGCTAGAGCAGACGTGTTGAAGTGTGGTCATTTAGTGCGTGTACGAGCCTGTGAATTGCCCTATAGAACCGGTCACTACAAATGGCGACGAGGATAAAGTATGAAAAAATATTGGTGTAAATAAAAAGAAGAAGGATTGGGGTAAGTAGATAATGCATGACATGACACACGGTTATTTATTATCGTTTAGGCGCCCACATTCCGTTATGAAAATAAGACAATAAAGCAGGTCCTACGTGATAAAATGAAAAATTATATGGTAAATACCTATTTATTGTGTAAACACCCTATGACTGCTTAAATATAACTATGTAGCGGAAAATAAATACTGCCGAAGTATTGAGTAAATAACCGTTCCAAATTTTAATAATAAAGTAAATTTTACATTACGAAGGTAAAGAAATTCGTATTATTCCAATCAAAGAGCCAAGGGCCATGACTAAGAAGTGTCTGATTACAAAAAACTTTGCCATTAAACATACACCAAACAGCTGTTCTAAAACGATTGCAAAATTATATTGGTGGGTAGGTAAATAACAAAATTTACTTTACTAATTCAAATCATAACATCTGATAAAATCGATACATTGTTATTTTGAAACCGAACTACTGCGCCTGCAACGCGGATATCGTTGAAATCTTTCCACAGACAATCGAGAGTCTACCCTATTTAATGGAATCATTTTCTGGTTACCGTTCAAAATTCATATAGGGGTTTCCAATGATCGGGAAATACGTTTTGATTGAATACTTAAGTTTTATGGCGACATATTGTGATTTCATTTCATTCGGACACATAAAGCTATTTGAAATTGTGATACATCGATGCATGGATTTTCAGCAATTCGGAAGTTTGATTTGACTTCAGGGTAGCCATCAGGCATATGACATTCGAAATCAAGAAAAAAAAAGAAATCTATGCTATGTAGAAATCTAAATGTATCCTAAAAGACCTTAAAACGTAGGTATATACGCACTGAGTGTTTATGTGAATATGTACATTGTAGTTACATATAGGCCTAAATGCCTACGTATTTATTCATTGATTATCGAGCCTGACCCCTCAAATTTAGAGGTTAAAATTGAATCGTCTACCGATTGAAACGTAAATAATAATAAACAGTAACTTTTAATAATAATAAACAGTAACTTTTTTATAATAATAAACAGTAACTTTTAATATCACCAAAGGTGGTTTTGGCAAAAAAATTGTGTACATCATAATACAATATTTAATTAAATATCCATATTTGTAGCTGCAACTACTCAAACGAAAGTCTCAAGATTAAATTGAATTACATCAAGCCAAGGTCCACGCAGATTCAAAAAAGCTAGTAAAGGGCACGTAAAAATTTGAAAACATCCTAAGGCCAAGCAGTCATGTTTTGGTTACATAAGCCAAGCATATGAGCCCAAATTCCTGCTGTAAACAGCAGTGACTCACGCAACGACAGTGTTATATAAAATACGGGTTTAGTTACGTGGTTTTAGGGCTAATTAAACCTAAAAAGAAAATATTTATTTATAAAAAGATAAAAGTTAGTTAACTTGCAATATTAGTTAACATATTCGTGTTAATTTTGAAATAATCTTTTTAAGACCTTGTTTTTTGAAATGTGAGGGTAGAGGAAGAATTTTCTGCCCCAACGGAGCCAGTACACCGAGACACCAGTCTACCCGGGACCACAATCGTTGCAACACGGTCGAAACGTGGGGTTAAATAGGTAAATAAAAGAGGTAGTCAGGTGTAAAAAGTCAAACTAACACAAAATGAATAAAACACATCAAAAATATACTACGTACATAACAATACCCAATATGTACGGTTAAGCTGTTTGATTCTTGACCCATCCGTTTGAAAACTTCAAAACATTAGTTTTCTTACTATAAACCACTCATCTCATGGTGGATTTAAGACTTACTATTACCATTTTGTTCATTGCAATAGGTAGATTATTAATTGAAAAAAAAAAGGTATAAAACAGAAATTGGAATTAACTGTCGACCCGCATTGTTTACTTATAGAAGGAAGCGCAGAATAATATTTGATAAAAAAAAAACAACTTTTTACTTTACATGAGTTTATTCTGAATTCAAAGAAAAATGCTAAATAACAAGACGTCGAGTAAATATTCAATCTGCAAATATAATTGGAATGACAGCGAGATGGGTAAACTAATTGTCACTGACTTTCACTCTATAATATATTAGTGTATTATTAAATCGATGGCAAGTTGTTGCTGAGAAAATATTTATTTAAGCAAGACTTGACCTAATTGGGTTAGAATGCCCGTAGAAGAATTATCTTGTTGATTGTACATATAAATTATGCAAAATTAATTATCTTTAGTTGAACATTTAAATGGAAGTGTCGTGACACTGAGACTCGCGGTACTATACAATACAGGATTTACACTTACAGTTTTCTGGGTTTTTAAAGCAGGACGCCTGAATCTATTAGAGAAGACACGATGAGAAATAGCGTTCCCTGTACTTTCCTTTACACCTATGTATGTATGTTTTACAAATATATGGTTTGAGTATGAGTGCTTCATTAACGTCAAAAGGAAGAAAAAGTTAGTTTATGGTCAAACGTAAACAATCAGTACTCGTCATTAAAATATCTAAAGTTTGCCTAATCATTAAGCGTATTTCACGCGAAACAAAAGAACGTATGGCATATGGTTGGCTACATCATAAGCGGGTGATGCCCGGTTAGGTGGCTAGATCCAAGGTGGTTGATGCCTAAGATATGGCGGTGCCATAGATCCTAGGCGAGTTATGACAATTTAGGTTAGATTCAAGGCGGGTCAGATGTTGTGTAATAGTGTCTATTTCATATGGAATGAGTGAATGAAGGCTAAAGTAATAACAATATAGATACCGCTTAATGTAGATACTGAACAGCCATATGGGTGCAAATCTATTAAAACTACCAAGGGCACTGCTGTTGTAAAAAAGATACCTCCGGGACCAGACAACTATCGAACTGTCAGTTTTAACAAGGTGCCACATCGATAGCCTTGAAGTTATTTAGCTGTGCAGATATGCAATGTTAACGTTAACACTGAACTGATTTTGTAAAACTATAAAGGTACCTACCTAAACAGTTTCGTAGGTGTTTGGTCGACTGGTGTGGAGGAGTGTCAGATTTCCAAAATCACGAAATAGAGCTCAGTTATAAATAAACATACTAATGTTGAGGAAACCGTATGTCCTGGAGCCGGGGATTCAGGAACGTGTGACGTCCGCCGGGCAACGTTTAGCTCGTGTGGTGGATTGAGGCCTTGTCCCTGTCGCAGAGGGGAGGTTTGCTTTCTAGCGAATGGAACATTATAGGCTGATTATGCTTATAGGAATAGGTGGAGTGAAAAGACGCAGCCATTTACTTGGTTGGTTGTTCTGCCATTTACTTGATTGGTTGTTCTGCCATTCAATTGGTGGGTTTTGCTACCATTAAATTGGTGGGTATTGCTACCATTAAATTGGTGAGTTTTGCTACCATTAAATTGGTGGGTATTGCTACCATTAAATTGGTGGGTTTTGCTACCATTAAATTGGTGGTTTTTGCTACCATTAACTTGGTGGGTATTGCTACCATTAAATTGGTGGGTTTTGCTACCATTAAATTGGTGGGTTTTGCTACCATTAAATTGGTGGGTTTTGCTACCATTAAATTGGTGGGTTTTGCTACCATTAAATTGGTGGGTATTGCTACCATTAAATTGGTGGGTTTTGCTACCATTAAATTGGTGGGTTTTGCTACCATTAAATTGGTGGGTTTTGCTACCATTAAATTGGTGGGTATTGCTACCATTAAATTGGTGGGTTTTGCTACCATTAATGGTTACGCTTGCTAATTTATTTTATTACATCACCAAAGGACGATTGAGAGGCATTGGTTTAATGGTTCCACTTACTAATTAAGTGTCACATATCGTTGTTTTGGTGATATCCCGCGCGGTGGCGCCACCGTAAACACGCCGCCGCCTGACGACCGGCCGCCGGCCATCTTTACGTGGTCTTCTCGTTTTAACCACGGTTGGGTGCGCGCACGTCGGTCATCACTCATCATCTCGCCCAACCCTCTTAATCGAACCTACATGAAAGTGTTATCCGTATTACCTAGACCTACTGTGTTGTGTACCGCTGGCCAGCATAGTGTATCGAGTCTGCGAGCTGAACTTCCCGAACGTGACATCCATCTGCATCTGCATGGGAATCGCTGTTTCAAAGGTATGTGGCATAATTAGTAAATTGAACTTTATCCATTGCCTTTCGTCTCATCTGCGTACCTATTATTGTCCTTCAAATTAGCACTGCTGAATCAGCAATTATAGCCTAGATTACTCTAATAATTTAGGTTCAAGCGCGTGTGATTTTTACTAGAAACCTTCTAGAGGTTATACGCACCATTTTGGTCCTTCGTGCTGGATACATTAAATTTGGGCCTATTTACAGCCTATTTTTAAGTCCTAAAAGTCAAATTTTAAGCAAAAAGTTTGGGAAATTTCCATATTAATTGCAGATCATCATACAACTCTCGCCTCTATTGCGTTGGGAATAAGGCTGGCTGCCTTGCATGTAGTAGTTTCTACCGGCAAATTAATTGTTAACTTAAATCTTTAATTTCACTAATTGAAACTCCGAAAAATACATTTAATTGAATATCAACGTTGATTCATATCGCTAAATAAGTTTATTTAATAAATTAGTTATTTTCGGCGTAGTTACATATTTTTTTGTTCGTGTATGAAAATTGTGGGTAGTCTGGTATAACAATCGTCAAGTTGGCCTACTGACTGTGGAATATTCCAGTTCTTTGTTATCTTACGGCTAATTTTTATTTACGTATTGGAAACTTTTATATATTTTTATTCTAATCTAGATTGGCTGAATGAATGACATTGATTGTTATCGTATGATACACTTCTACTGTTGGTTCGTTAAGTAAATGCCTACTATACTCGTATTGTACGAGTAGGTATTTTTTATAATTCGAGACTCAACCGCATTTGATTAATTATTGCAATTAACCAAATTATCATTGCGTCGCTTGTTATTTTATTTTGTAAGGTAACTTGATCTTTTGATAGGAACCTTCAGGTAAAATAACAGATTTGTATAAACTTTACGCGTTTAGTTCTCCTCATAGGAAACAGCCGTATATTTATACATATCACCCCCGCACCTAACTTTGTAAACGTAGTACTTACTAGATAACTTACTTCGAACGGTCATCTGCGTATTTACTTGTTAGGAACTTTATTGTTTTTTACGAAGGTATTTCGTTACGAACACAATCGCATCGCTTACGGAAATAAGTACCATACTTGTTTCTAAGTTTCACACTTAACTTATTGTTAGTTAATAATCTGTACATATTCTATGTATTGAGTAAGTTAATCTCATATAAATAGAAGTACAAAAGGAAAAAAATATATATATTATCGCGTCGCATCCGACATAAATGCTAATTATCGGGTTGTAGGTATCTCTAAGCTAATCATAAAATATGTTATAGATGGGTACGTTCTTAAGGTATTTTGCGTGCTTACTATTTTATTGGTATTAGACTTTGTTACTTGCACGCGGTTCAAACTTTGCACGATTTATATTCTTTTTTTTCACCTTACAATTTATTATTGTTAGGGTTCGCGTGTACGGATGGATCGTTCCGTACTATTATTTACTTAAGTTATAAAATCTTTCGTTGAGTTATCGGTTTGGTTGGACCACTAATTTCACTTACGCGGGTTCCGTATAAGATAAAGATTTATTGAGTTTTTTTGTTCCCATATTTTTAACTTCTCACCATGACTGACAAGGTTAAACTTAGATTGTTGGAAGGTAAACGCGACGCGTATTTCGCGCGGGTTCAAAAGATTTTGGATTCAACAGAATCTTTAACAACCGAAAGATTACGTAAATCTTTTATTGCTCAGGCTAAACAAATTGACGGATTACGTAGCGAATTCAATGAGATAATGGACGAGATAAATATGTTAAAATTGACATTTGATCCAAAGTGCGAAGTAAGCTATAATGCCTTCCATTCATTTGATGAGTTGGTCGGTGAGATAAAAATTACTTTAGCTTCATTAACTGAATCAAATGTTTCCAAGGAACCTAGCCCGACAGCGAGCTCTAATGCTTATCATATAAAGGTACCTAAAATTGAGCTGCCTACCTTTGACGGTGATATTCAGAGCTTTCCTTTCTTTCATGAGACTTTCAAACGTATTATACATACGAACGCAGATTTATCAGATTCTGATCGCATTCATTATCTGTTGAGTTGTTTAAAAGGAAAGGCTAGGAATGTGGCAGTAGGTATTGTACCTTCTGGCGATAATTACCGCGTTGTCTGGGATGCGCTTATCGCAAAGTACCTCGATACTCGCGCGCTCGCCACTAATTATCTAAATCAGCTGTTCTCACTGAAGTCGTTCGGACCGACACCCGCTAATATGGAACAAGGTTTCGATAAATTAACTTCTACGGTTGCGGGACTCAAACAATTGAAAATACCTAACTTAGATGATTTTATATTTATTCATTGGGGTCTTAAGTTAATAGACTCAGATACAGCAAAACATTTTGAAATGTCACTTCGTAATCAACAAGAGTTGGATTATGATTATTTCGTAAAGTTTGTTCGTGAACAAGTAAAAATCTTATATCGCTCCTCTTCTGCGGCAACTAAGCCCGCCCTCGCAGGTAGACCCAGCACCAGCACCTCATCTAAGGTCTCGCAGGTGTTTGTGGCTACTGAATCTAAGTGTTCGCTTTGTCAATCCACGCATAAAAACTTGTTTACGTGCAAGGCGTTTCAAAAGTTGAGCGCGGATAATAGATTTAAGTTTGTAAAAGACAATAACAGATGTGTTAACTGCCTAAGTAGCCAACATACCGTCTCTAAGTGCCTATCTAAGTCAACATGTAGGAAATGCCACGGTAAGCATCATTCCTTATTACATTTTGAGCAATCGACGCAAGCCCCTGCGCTGGCGCCCGCTAGCGACCCAGCCTCCGTTTCTGCGGCCGACCCAGCTACTTCTGATCGTGTGGCGTTGTGTACGCATTCTTCTGCTCAAGTCCAGGCCACACGTAGTACCGAAGTGCTGGCTACTGCCAAGGTGTTAGTGGCGGGTAGGAAGGGTAAGGGCGTGGTGGTTAGATGTCTTTTGGACCCTGGGTCGCAAAGGAATTATATGACATCGCGTTGCTGCCGTATGCTCGGTCTAACTGTACATACGGACTCAATAACTACCGTTCGTGGTATTGGTGGCACGTCGCAGCCCGTTCGCGGCTCGGTGAATCTTACGTTTAGCTCACGGTTTTGCTCGCAGCCTAGGTATGAAATTGATGCTTTAGTCTTGGATCAGATAACCGGTCAGCTTCCTCTGGGTGCTATAGATACTGCCGAATTGAAGCATATTGATCCTAAACTACTCGCTGATGACAGCTGGGGTGTGCCAGGTAATATTGACATGTTACTTGGGGTCACGTTGTTCGCTAAGTTATTGCGACCCGGTCACGTGACTAGCGCACCCGGTTGCCCCGACGCATTGGAGACTGCGCTCGGCTACATACTTCTAGGAGAAGCACCTATTATCGAACCTCCAACTGACACTCTGTCTTTCTTTGCGAGTTCTTTCGATAACTTCGATCTTCGTAAGTTTTGGGAGATTGAAGATGTTACTGCTTCGTCCATTGGGAGTGTGGATGATAAAAACTGTGAAGAGTTTTATTGTAGCACAATTACCCGCGCTCCAAATGGCAAGTATGTTGCAGCTTTACCACTGAAAACAGACGCGTCGGCGTTAGGAAAATCTTTTGATATAGCTCGCAAGAGATTTCATAGCCTCGAACGTAAACTTAAATCGCTTCCTAACGTCAAGCTTCTTTATGATGACGTCATACGGGATTATCTACGGAACAGTTATATTTCTTTGGTGCAGAATATCGTACCTGAATGTGGGTTGGCCAAACGAAATTGTAAGGAGCGAGAAATGGAGTACTATATTCCTCACCATGCTGTTATTCGAGAGGATAAAGTGACCACTAAGTTGCGCGTGGTCCTAGATGCCAGTGCATGTACAGATAACGGTACCTCGCTCAATGATATCCTGTATGCAGGTCCAGTCCTTCAGGCTGACCTTTTTAACATCTTGTTAAATTTTAGGCTTTTTAGTGTCGCTATTTCCGCAGATGTAAAATCTATGTACCTACGTATAGGTATACGCCCACAAGATCGTTCGCTTCAACGTATCTTATATCGGTTTAATGAGGAAGAAGAACTTCAAATTTATCAGTTTTCAGTGCTTCCCTTTGGATTAAAGTGTAGTCCTTTTATAGCTATTCGCACTATCCAACAGTTATGTCAGGATGAAGGAACGCAGTTACCTCTCGCCAGGGACATTTTGCAGCGAGATATTTACATGGATGACGTAGTTAGTTCTATACCTAGCACTGCGCTGGCTATAGACTCGGCTCGTGAACTGATAAAAATATTCTCTCTCGGTGATTTTCAGCTGACGAAGTGGTCTAGCAATAGTGTCGATGTTCTTCAGAATATTCCAGAGTCCTTACGACTTTCACAGAGCGTGGACCTAAGTAAAGATCCGACACAGAAAATACTGGGACTTCGTTGGTTCCCGGATGAGGATTGTTTCGTATTCCAGGTAAACCCTAGTGTTCGCCCTTGCACGAAACGAAATATTCTTTCTTCCATTGCACGTCTTTTCGACGTTTTAGGACTCGTGGCACCGATAATTTTATACGCCAAGCTTCTTATCAAAGAGCTTTGGCTCGTCAAACTGGGATGGGATGACGTCCCACCACCTCGCATTGTTCGTCTGTGGGAACAATTTCACGCTGAACTGCCAATTATCTCTGAATTGAGATTTTTGCGACATGTCGGCGTCGTAGAACGCTGTAGGCTCTCACTCGTCGGTTTTGCCGACGCTAGTGAGAAAGCATACGGTGGTTCGGTTTACGCCCATGTTGTCAGACCCGACGGTAGGATCGTCGTTTCGCTGGTGTGTGCAAAATCTAAAGTCGCGCCACTGAAAGTAGTTTCGCTAGCTCGTCTCGAGTTATGCGCCGCATTCCTCTTATCAACTGTGATAAAGCGAGTATATAATCTTTTCGCAGCTCGGCACGCCATTGAGGCAGTCGTAGCTTTCTCGGATTCAACTGTAACCTTGAGTTGGATTCATTCCGCACCGCATCGATGGCACACCTTCGTAGCCAATCGTATCGCTAAGATTCATGAGAATCTTTCGGCAGATCACTTCTTCCATGTGAAAGGGTCTGAAAACCCTAGTGATTGCCTCTCTCGCGGTTTAACGCCTGTTCAATTAGTACATCATCCGTTGTGGCTAAATGGACCGCCGTGGCTTATACTTCCGCGCGCTGAATGGCCGATCAAACCATTCGTTTCAAGCGAGTCGCAAGAGCTTCCCGAAATGAAGCCCGTGGCGTTACCTGCGCTATCGCACGGATGCTCGGACAGAAGTCCTCCTTCCGACAACATTTTATACGCTCGCTCTACTAGATTCTCGTCCTGGTTGAGATACTTAAAAACCATTTGCTTCGTTTATAAGTTTATCAAACGACTCCCTAGAGGGCCCGTTACCGCGTCTGATCTAGAGTTCGCTGAATTTATTGTGTGGCAATCTGTGCAGAGGATTCATTTTGAAGCTGATCTCGATCGCTTAGCCCGCAATGAGTTGTGCTCTAAGTCAGTACAAAGGCTAAGTCCCTTCCTCCACGAAGGACTTATCCACGTTGGAGGTCGCCTTGCAAACTCTGAGCTAGAATTTGACTCGCGTCATCAGATCCTTCTGCCGCGTCAAGATCATATAGTGGAACTTTTAGTTTCCCACTATCATGTGAAAAATTTCCACACAGGACCAACCTTGCTCGTATCTCTCTTACGACAGAAGTATTGGATCCTGTCCGCGCGACGTATTGCACGTCACATTACCTTTAATTGTAACCTTTGCTTTCGAGCAAAGCCGCGACCTACCTTTCCTATAATGGCGGATTTGCCACGTTTTCGCGTTGAGTCGGCTCCTAAGGCTTTCTCTCAAACAGGTTGCGACTACGCGGGACCTTTCTTGATCACGTCGATACGTGCTAGAGGTCAAAAATCGAGGAAAGCGTATATCTGCCTTTTTACCTGCCTGACAACTCGTGCTCTGCATCTTGAGATTGCCTCAGATCTTAGCACTGCGAGCTTTCTATCCGCTTTTAAACGCTTCCTGGCGCGTAGAGGGCCGGTTCAGTGTCTTTACACAGATAACGCTACCAATTTTATTGGAGCCAAATCCTATCTACGAGATCTCTACCAATTCTTGGCTAAAGAGTATCACCCTTTATGGGAAAGAGAACTTGCAGAGCATCGAATAACACTTAAAAACATCCCCTGTAGAGCTCCACATTTTGGTGGTTGTTGGGAAAGTGAAGTAAAGAGTGTCAAAACGCATCTCTGCAAAGTTATCGGTCAGCAAATTCTTAGTTTTGATGAGCTTAACACTATACTAACTCAAATAGAAGCTTTATTGAACTCGAGGCCTCTGTATGCGATCAGCTCGGATCCGTCAGAGCCCACTTCATTATCGCCGGCGCACTTCTTGCATACGAAACCTCTTTTATTTTTCCCCGCCCGCGAAGTCAATGAAACGCGGTTACATCTTATTTCGCGTTATGAATTAACTGACAAAATGGTCCAATCTTTTTGGAAGCGGTGGCGCCAAGAGTACTTGCACACCCTACAATCCAAACAGAAATGGAACACCCCTGCCAATCCAATACGGGTCGGTATGGTTGTCGTCTCCATGCAGGACAATGTGATGCCTCTGCAATGGCCGTTAGGAGTAATTACAGAAATATTTCCAGATAAAAACGGAGTTTGTAGAGTCGCATCCGTAAAGACTAAAAGCGGGATCCTTCAGAGTCGCCCGGTAGTAAAGTTGTGCCCTTTGCCAACGCAATAGGTTTCGTTACATTAATATTAAATTTTAACGTGCACCAATGTGCAGTATTAGATTTAGTTATCGCGTAGAATAGTTAGTTAAATATTCTTATTTGTAATAGAGAGTCGCAACTTTAGAGTTCTCATAACTTTTGGTAGGGTTGTGATGATCTGCAACTTTATTTACTTTTCTTTTGTGTTTCGAAAGTGGGAACTTTCAAGCCGGGGAAAATGGTTACGCTTGCTAATTTATTTTATTACATCACCAAAGGACGATTGAGAGGCATTGGTTTAATGGTTCCACTTACTAATTAAGTGTCACATATCGTTGTTTTGGTGATATCCCGCGCGGTGGCGCCACCGTAAACACGCCGCCGCCTGACGACCGGCCGCCGGCCATCTTTACGTGGTCTTCTCGTTTTAACCACGGTTGGGTGCGCGCACGTCGGTCATCACTCATCATCTCGCCCAACCCTCTTAATCGAACCTACATGAAAGTGTTATCCGTATTACCTAGACCTACTGTGTTGTGTACCGCTGGCCAGCATAGTGTATCGAGTCTGCGAGCTGAACTTCCCGAACGTGACATCCATCTGCATCTGCATGGGAATCGCTGTTTCAAAGGTATGTGGCATAATTAGTAAATTGAACTTTATCCATTGCCTTTCGTCTCATCTGCGTACCTATTATTGTCCTTCAAATTAGCACTGCTGAATCAGCAATTATAGCCTAGATTACTCTAATAATTTAGGTTCAAGCGCGTGTGATTTTTACTAGAAACCTTCTAGAGGTTATACGCACCAATTAAATTGGTGGGTTTTGCTGCCATTAAATTGGTGGGTTTTGCTACCATTAAAGTGGTGGGTGGCTACTGCCATTAAATTGGAGGAATTGTGATTTCCATTAAATTTGAGATTTGCATACACACATGAACTCACATTTATTTTTTAAATGACACAGTGACATTCTAGAAAATATAACAAAATATCTATAAAACTAAAATCCCAAACAAGCACTAATGTCACACATACTAATGTTCACGTACTAACAAAATAATTAAATAAGTGTAACACTGGAAAATTACAGTTTTCAGTGGTTTTAGTGATAGCTTTATTTACTCTCATTAAATTGAAGAAAAATAGGAGAGTGAAGGGATATTGAGAACGTGAAAAAAAGACAAGAATCTGTCACGTGAAGAACAAACTATATATGATCACATAAGAATAACAAAAATACATTATTATGAAATGAATTGATATTAAATAGATTCTTAATAAAATCATTAATGAGGAAGGGATGTAGTGTATCTGTCTCACTCGCACGTTCGCTTTGCCATCCCCACTTTCCCCCACACAGACATACACAATCTCGTGCGCACCACGTTAGTATTGCGAGAGCCGCTGGCTAGAGCAGACGTGTTGAAGTGTGGTCATTTAGTGCGTGTACGAGCCTGTGAATTGCCCTATAGAACCGGTCACTACAATGGCATAAAGCGTTTGATCGCTATCGTTTTGCTCTTGCAAAAGATACGTAATAAGCCTACCGACTTCTTCTCTGAATAATTTATGAAGTTATTGAAATCTTATTTCCATTATTTTAAAATATTAAAATTACTAATGTATTCCTTTCCTCTTTCCAGGTTTCATGCCAATGTGGCTCTTCTCCCTCGGTCAAGTGGTGTTCCGCAACGCTCAAATAGTGGTTCCGTACCAGCGTATAGCCACATTCGTCATAGGCCTGCTAGTTCCTTTAGGCATCGGTCTGGGCATGCAAAAATGGACTCCTAAGATAGCCCGATTCATGGTTCGAATCCTGAAAGGATTCTCCACAACCTTATTGTTATTTATCATAATTTTTGCTATCGTTACCAACTTGTATATCTTCGAGTTGTTTACTTGGCAGGTAAGAATGGTTGTTTCTATATTTAATTTATTAATAATGTAACAAACGTCCCGTCAAGATGTTTAAAAAAAAAAATGACCCATGTATATTACACATACACATACATATACATAGTGTAAAACAATATTAAATTAATACAATAATATATTGTATTCGATAGAAAAGCACATTTAATACATAACTTAGACGCACAGTTAGTGCAGTAGCTGAATGATTGGCTTCTGTAGCGTGTTCAGGTATCGATTCAAACTTGGAACAAATATACAAATATCAAGATCATTCTTGATCCTGTGCTACTTGCAAATCTAGCGGATTCTCGCATTCATATTCAAAGCCTTTTAACCCGACTGCAAGGAAAGGGTTATGTTTTTCGCGCGTATCTTGTATGTTTGTATGTTACGTATTCTTTATTACCTCATATCTTGCAAACCGCTAGACGGATTTATATAATTAAGACATCGTTGGATAGGTCTTCACCGCCTGAGTGTTCTTAGATTCTGTAGGTGGTATAGTGGGTAGTGCTATTCTGGGTGCATTGTCCTCACATGTATGAATTTAATAATGTATGTTCCTAAATATTGTAAAAAAACATTTTTTTATTTTAAAAGTGTAAGTATGGAGTTTCTTGTGCATTCTTCTCCATAACAAGCTACTTTCCGAATGCACGGTAGAATCATTTTAATGTAACGTTCAAAAGTGCCGCTTGGTGGCCTAGTTGAAATAAAATATCTTTGTCTTTGTCTTTGATAAGTGACGTTAAAAACAAAGATGGCGGGTTTTGGGCACCATATTGTCGTAGTAGGGGTCTCAATATTTTTTTCTTCCACACCCTTCGAGTGGGGTATCAAAAGAAGGGTGGGAAGAGGTGGTTACAAAAACATATACCACTTATATGTTTAAAAGTTATTAATAAAAAAATTCTGTCTGTGATTGGTCGATTATTTATACTCTTGCTCTTTGTCATGCCAAGTTGTTTTTTTTTTTTTTTTTTCTATAGGCAATTCATAACGCAATAAGGCAGCTGAACGTCAATGTTACTAAATTTCACGCTATATCTGTCTATTTAATTGCGGGAGGCTGAGTTGAGTAGTCAGAAATGACTTTTGCTATTCAACTAAATCTTTGCTGCCTAACCCTTCGGAAAATACTGGTGTGATGTTATGTTTTGATTAAACTTATTCTTTATCGTTCCAGATCGTAGTAGCTGGCATGGGCATCCCGTGGCTGGGCTATTGCTTCGGCTACCTGCTAGCATGGGTGTGCCGCCAGCCCCACCCTGATGCACTCGCCATCTCCATCGAGACCGGCATACAGAACACTGGCATTGCCATCTTCTTGCTGAGATACGCGCTGGGACAGCCTGAGGCGGATCTTACCACAGGTATTATATTATCATGATACTGGCGGTGCTACTAGCTATCGTGGGTGTGCCGCCAGCTCCACCCTGATGCACTCGCATACAGAACACTGGCATCGCCATCTTGCTCAGATACGCTCTGGGAAAGCCTGAGGCAAATCATACTAAAGGTATGTTCGATAAAAACGAAAAAGTCTTACAACATAATAGCTTCTGCCAGCGGGTTCGCCCGCGTGTAATTTGCACCAAGTGCAACCCCATGTCGTGTCCAGGCTATCTCTATCCATTCAAGGTTGCCTGGAAGAGATCGCGGAGCGCGATAAGGCCGCCTGTTGTATTTTTGTTTTAATTTTTATGTTTTTTGTTTGTATTGTTTTATCATGGTGTACAATAAAGTATATATAAATATAAATAAATAATACTCCCGGGTTAAAAACTATCATATGTCTTAATCCAGGATAAGGTCTACCCGTGTGCCAAGTTTCATCCAAATCTGTTCTGCCGTTAAGATGTGAAAAGGTGACAAACAGTATAGATAGTAGGTACTTTGTAAAGAAGCAAAACCAGCCGTATAATAAGCACACTAGAGATGCGCCGAATGTTCGGCCGAATATTCGTATTCGGTACATTCGGCATATTTTTGCATGTTCGTATTTGGCCGAATATTCGGTTGATTTGCCGAATAATTACCGAATATTTAGATTATTGTTAATATTTTTAATAACTAATTACTAAATAAGTGTGGTTTATTCCGAAAGTTATACATAGTTTTTTGTAAATGAAAGAACCACTACTTTTTGTACCAATTATTTATTGACAAAATAAAAAAGATTAACTTTAACAATCAATTTAAATCAAATAAACTGCTGCTTTTATACCACATGACAGTGATGGATATCGATTTGGCCTTCATCAATTTGTTCTTGTTAGCCGCCTTCACTTTATCATCCAGACTGGGTATGACTACTTTGGTCATGTGTTGTCAACGTGATTCAATTCTGACATATGGGGTTGCTCGCTGATTCTTCGAGCGATGAGCGAATCATTCAGATCAAAAAATGACTTAACGCTATCCTTGCGTAGTGAAAATTTCAGCATGGAACTCCATTGGCTGCTCTGGATAAAATTATGTAACATCTCAGCAGCAGAGTATCTCCATTGAAAGTATAATCTCCTCTGAAACTGTAGGGTAATATTGTACCGCGATATTGAACGCGTATCGTTTCTTTTCTGTGAAGTGTAAACCGCTAAATCAAAATCCCTAAGTTTACACTGTCGGAACATCTCCTAAATTAATCTCTATCCCCTTAGCAACAAAGCCCATTTTATCTCGTAACTTTCTATTTTCTAGTGGTACCAGTATCATGCGCCATCATGACTCCAGTCCCGATGACGTGCATCTACATCTACCAGAAAATCAAGGCTTGGTGAGTAATCATTTATTTTTTCATCTGTTCTGTCTTACATTTTGGTTCATTAGAAATTAATTGTTTATCATTATCACCATAAGGTTTAATGTCGTTTGTACGTCATAAAAAACAAGGTCTATTTTGTTTTTGTAACCGTTACATTTTAATTTAGAATTCGAGATAATTATCAAAGTTTGCAAAAATAAACTCTATGCCGTACGTGAAGAAGTTCAAATTGCATTGCAACTCATATTTTTTGGAGCCTTTATTTTAGTCACATAAAAATCAACTTAAAATACATAGTGATAAAGTTAATACTTGTATTGGTGGCGATGGATTGAAATTATTTCGAATTATGAATACAATTATAGATGTTTTCAACCTAAGTAAAGATTATCTGGGAATTGTTGTCAAAGGTGATAAACAGTTAATTTCGCTGATGTTAGAAGGGACTTACCATGAACTTTTATACAAGCAGATATAGCACTTAGGTCGTACCATGAAGAGAACTATTTGCCTTGTTTCAGTCCGAGAAAGAAATGGAGCTATTCTAGACGACTAGCGCCATCCTTGTTTCTCAACGAAAAAATTGTATAGGTAGATTGAAATGTATTCTCTTTTCTCTTCTTTTCTTTATCTCTGATGCAGTCATATATGCAGAAAACAAAATAAAACTGCATAGAATGTTAAATTTAAACTGGGTGTATTATTCACTGTTTAACTAATGCTTGGTCAAAATGACTGTGCACTTGAGGCTGTGACGTCACTCTGCCGTTCGACTCTCGCAATTGTTGCACGAGGCGAACGCGGGGTCCGGAACGGGTACCAGGGAGTGGGCGAGCATTCCAGTTAGGTGCACAGTTATTTTAGACTATAATGAAATAAGGGGTTTTAAACGCAATTCGAAGTATTTCTTAGGCTATGTTTCGTGTTAGGTCCCTTACTCATTCGATGTCATTATTGGTTGCCATAATATTATGCCATTTACTTCATAAATGTTTTCTTTTTATGCATTTTGTAAACGTAGAAGATTAAGATTTAGCAATGTCTGTAGTAAATTTTGCAACGTCATTTTGTGTTGAAGAAATCATTGACCTCTGATAATGTTCTCTTGAATACAATGTGACTTGAGTGAGAGGTCAAATGATAGGGATATCAACAATGATTTTTTAATCTGTCATTTTGATAATAAAACAATAATTTAATAATATTTTGGCCAGCAGTTTCTCAAAACGAATAACAAAGTCCGTGATATACAAATAACAAGTAAAATTTAAAAATCCTCCGACATATTTTTATTTCATGCTACGTAATGTATCCAGTGGTAGACACGCTTCGATCGACAATCTCGATCAATATCTCGATAAAGTCACATTTCAACCAAAAAAAAACTAAATCGAAATCGATTCATCCGTTTAGGAGCTATGATGCCACAGACAGATACACATATACACAAATACACAGGTACACACGTCAAACTTATAACACCCCTCTTTTTTTTCCGTTGGGGGTTAAAAAATACTGGGTTGTGGAAGTCAGATTGACAGTCAGCTACATCCGGTTAGACGGGAAGTTGATAAAACATAGTTGGGAAATGGCTAGGCAGATTTATTGAAAACTAGCTTCTGCCAGCGGCTTCGCCCGTGTTAAATCGGAATTTATCCCACGGGAACATTTCATCGGGATAAAAAGTTACCTATTGTTATTCCTGACTATAATCTATCTATTTGCCAAATTTCATCCAGATCCGTCCAGCCGTTTGAGCGTCAAGAAGTTAACATACAAACACACACACACTCACAAACTTTCGCCTTTATAACATTAGTGTGATTTTCTTGTTCTTAAATTATTTTTGTTTTATGACATTGCTATTTCTTTATCTGTTCTAATTAGAAAATACGAGTTTACAATGAAAACACGTTCTGGGAGATATTTTATAGAGGCCATAATTTACAAATTCTGAATATTGTCATTTGGGTCATTTCGGGGGGCAAAAAGCATTTGTCTTTTATTTTTGGGAATATGTTGTAAATGTTTTCGCAAAATTATCACTATCAATTTGGTTAGTCATTTTTCACTATGGCAAGACCAAAGGATTTTTTTTATTGGCAATAATATCCGCAGATGTATACAAAAATTGGCAATAATGACTATTGTAAAGAAAAAATATTATCAAAATTAAACGAGATACTTTTTTTTTGTTTTTTTTTCATATAAAAATATACATCAACATCATTCACGGTTTGTCGTGACAGTATGGGAGGTATGTCAACATGTACTTGTACCGGGTTGAGGTGTTGGGTTCCGAGTTCATTGTGAACGCGTGCTATTGCTTCGCTTGGTAGATTTAGAAGGCTGTATTATGATTATAAGGCTTCTTAGAGAAAAAATGCATATGGTTTTTTTAAGGCTTGAAAGAGTATGTTTTTTTTGGTTCACGAGCCTATCAGTCATAAGGCGTGGATATATCATTTGGTAGACATTTAAAAATTCATTATCATGATTCGGGGTACTCGTTCACTTTCACTTTTCAGATGACTTCGTATTTCAGAATTTCAGATAACCTAAATAAAACGTTACAATCGTGGGTGATTCGTGGGTGGTGTGTATTCTATCCTAAAATAAGCACACTGACTGCGAAAAAGGAATATAAACTCAAAGGCCGAAAACTCAGTGCCAGGCAATTTGCCTAACGTCTAGAGTAACCTGCAGCCGAATTGCGCAAGTGAATTCAGCAAGGCGCAGGGTTTGACCGCTATCACATCGACCAATCAAATGCGAGATGAATGACGCGATGTAGATTTCCGTCTGTGTGATTGGTCAACTTAATAGCGGTCAAACCCTGCGCCTTGCTGAATTCACTTGCGCAATTCGGCTGCTGGCGAGTAGTGAAGCGAAACGAACGTTCTGAAACGTTCGTAACCGGTCACAAGCGCCTTTGCAAGTCGCCTAACTGTATCAGTGCTCGCTAATCGCCAGGTGACTCGCTTTAGACTGTGTTAAGCAAGCCGCCTATCAGTGCGTCTTCCGGCAATTTTTTTCATCGAGACCATAAAAATACCCGAAAAAATAACAAAGACCATTATTTCTAAACAAAATGTATGCATTAGTTAGCGATATTGCAGATTGCATGGTTACAAAACTAAACCCACATGAAGTGAGGATGTAGATACTTAAAAAATGTGCTCGTTTTACTAAAACATCGATGATGACAGATGGTTCGCTTTCTAGCTGTAAGACGCAAGGTGTAAATACTTCACGTCTGATATCTTATTTGTAAACGTTGTTTGAAAAAAAAATATTACAAAAATAATTGGGAATCTTCACGTATATGAGATCTGAATAATCTTATTAGATTGATAGATAAAGCTATCTTCTAAACTTAACCTTTGGGATCGTTATTGCATTTTGAACTTTATTCCTACATAAGTAAATATGTGTTTTTACAAAAACTGATTTAGTCTAAATTGACAATTTTGTATTAAATCTATCATAGTCATCATGATATGGATACAAATGAATTTGTTTTAATTTTATTAACTCAGACTACTTTACAATATTTGTTTGTAGATCTTAAAAAAGATAAAGAGAGAAGAAAGAAAGAAAAATGTCCAATAAACTAGATAATTTCCCAATAAAGAAATCATTCGATACCCGTCATATCTGTGAAGTTACCCTAGCTAATTAAAAATTTTATAGACCAGGTTTCCCCCTTTGAGGGTTTTGTCTTCAAACAGCGTTTACGAATAAGAAAAAATCTGTTCTTATTTCCTAACTGTATCTAATACTTCTCACTTCTAATCTATAACATTGCATGATTATTAACGTATTCTGAATTATAAACTTAGAATTAGTATAGAGCCTTGAGAGAACTATATAAATATTGACTGTCTTACTCGCAAATTTTATAACCGAAATTGCCACGAGCCTTAGAAGTTTGTTATAAATATGTTGCTATAAACTGGTTAAAATTACCTCAAATCGCACTTAACCGCAATTGGTTAAAATAATCAATACATGAAATTGAGCCATAACAACATCTAAACGGTAAAAATCACAATGGCATTGCAAGCTTCTTGCAAATTTGTGTGCAATTAACAGGCTATGTACGTGCTTTAGGGATCTCTAAAAGTAGCAGCCTCGATCGCAAATATAATTCAGAATACAATAATAGAGAAAAACAAACTACCCAACTAATAAAACCTAAAAATTTCCAGCTTTGTCAACCGACGAAAGCACAAGAAAATGCTGGAAGAAGACATCACCCCTCGAGGAGACACGCCACAGCCCGCAATCATCTCAACCTCTGATCTATACGGAAAATCCAATAAAGGTCTAGATGACGTGGCGACCATAGACGAGGTTGATGGCGGTGACGTCGAGAAAAACAGCGGCGTCAACCCCGCGGGTGTTTCTGTAGTCAACTAATACGTATAGCAAGATTTTCATATGATTTTTTTTTTATGTTGGCGTAATTGTCCAAATATTCTGTGAAATATTGTACTTGGGTGTCGGAAATATACCCCATAGTTTTAAAAATAAAGTCCATTTTGTAATAACACGAATATTAGTGCAAATATGCCAAGTTTTATGCCAGCATTTCCCTTTTTGAGTGATTCCATTGAGCGACACGGTATAGTTAAAAAATGTTAAGTTGTTTTTAAAAATAAGATATTTATGTTTTCAATATTTTATTAGATATGGGTTTCCCGCCATGGATTATAAATTATTTGGGAAAACTCTAGAAAAAGCAATATTGCAATAAGTTAAATGATGTTATTCATGAGATGAATTTAAAATGTACCTTTAAAGTAGTGTTAAAATACACAAAAATATTTTAATAAACAGTGTTACCAGAAATAAAAAAATGGGACATATCTTGCCATATAAAAAAATGGAACGCAAATATTTTTTTAAAGATCTTGTTATACGTGATTTTTGCTACAATAACATATTCTTTCTGAAACTTTAATAATCTTGAATGTCAATTTATTTTTTACGGGTGCTATTACATCCTGTTTGAAAATTTCTGAACGCATTATTATGCATTTTTGGAGAACTTGTGATTTTATTTAATTATTTATTGTTGTACGGGCCTTCATATGTTTTGGCGCCGTATATTTCTTCACAAAGATTTTGAGCACATTATTGCTTACAAAAATCGAAGATAGAATTTAAGTTTTTATTTATCGAACCGTTTTTCGGTAAGTCGATAATGTGTGGAGATCTTTTTCTGACTTTTGTCACATAATTGAATGTATTTCACCTATAAAATTGTATGTCACTCGAACAAAGTTATAATTACATATCTCTTATTATTTTTCTTTTTTTGCAATAATGGCACCTTAACGGTTAGGGGTACAATGTGCTTAAATATTTCGCATGCGTTTTTGAGGTTGCCAGAGAAAAATATTTCTAGAATGGTAGTTTATTAGTCTGCTTTGATTTTAACTAATAAAAATTATCAAAATGTCAGTTCAAATTATAATTGTCAATGTAATTTCGCATTTAATTTTTTATTATTAGTAGAATTAAATAAAAAATCTCAACTAGCTGGCAACCTTGTGTGGTAGAAATAGTATTGTTTTGCTTTATTTCAAATCAGCTTTTATTCTCTCATTTTAGTTTCGCTTTTTGTATGATTTTGTATTACTAGAATACGATCTCGGCTCGTATATTATCGGTGACTTTCGCAACTCGTTTATAGGTGAAACAGATGTGAAACAAGGCTGTCGTTGGTTTAAAATGTTTGTTATGAGATCAGTATTGCGTTAAGTTATGTGAGATCATTATATTATGTTAAGAATCTATTACAAACGTTTTTCATGAACAATTCTTTTGTTTTATTTGATTTTTTATTTCGAGATTAAATCAATCGTACCTCATTTTTAGGGTTCCGTACCCAAAGGGTAAAAACGGGACCCTATTACTGAGACTTCGCTGTCCGTCTGTCTGTCACCAGGTTGTATCTCATGAACCGTGATAGTAAGACAGTTGAAATTTTCACAGATGATGTATTCCTGTTGCCGCTATAACAACAAATACTAAAAACAGTATAACATTCCCATACAACAAACGTGATATTTTTGCCGTTTTTTGCTCGATATTAACGGCAACAGGTAGACGCTTGAAATATTCAGAGAATATTTAGTTGTATATTCTCTTCAAAAAATAATAATTATTAAATTAAAATAAAATAAATTAAGGGGGGCTCCCATACAACAAACGTGATTTTTTTTGCAGTGTTTTGCGATAATGGTACGGAACCCTTCGTTTGCGAGCCCGACTCGCACTTGGCCGGTTTTTAATTTATAGATAACCTCTTTTTTTGTTGGAGCTATACTTGTGCCTTCTCTGTATGAGAAGAGGCCTTTGCCCTGGAATGGGTCAGTAACTGGCTGGTATTATTTTATTTATACAAGGTGAATGTCCGACGAGATATGACGTCTGCCCCCGTGTCCTATTCGTAACCTAATGAGCAGTCGTAGCGTCCATTTGGTACAGTGAACCGAACTCATGTTTATACTGTATGTTTATACAGAATGGATTGAGTTGTATGAAGTGAATAAGAGCCTCTAAAGACGGCCATTGGGAGTAGTCAGTGCCGAATCTGCAGTTATAATACAAATTTGCACTCCTCCACACATCATCATCAACATTCATCACACCAGTAGAACATCTGCCACCTGGACACGAACTGCAGTGGCCAATCTGGAAACCTCTAAAGCGATTGCGGTCCCAGGTTGGTTGCTGCAGAGACAATCTGGTAAAATGGGGTATTCTTGACTTATCCCAAATACGGTGCGAAGCCCGTTCACAGAATATGCACCACCTGCACCTTCCACGACTTGAGCGAGGCCAACGACAGACCTGTCCACCAGTCTTATTGTGCAAATGAATTCAGCAAAGCAAAGGGTTTGACCGCCATGATTCGACCAATCACATGCGAGATGAAAGACGCGATGTTAATTTCCAACTATATGATTGGCAGACTGCAGTTGGCCACAGTCTGTTCGGTAAAAAATTGAGTCCAATCGACACGTAAATCAGAAGAAGAATACAAAATTGTCTATCACGGTATACGGACAGCTTTTGCAGTACAAAAACTGCGATCGTTTGAAGCTGTCGGCACTTACTGGTCCAAGCAGTAAGTCTATGGATGCACTAAGGCACAAACGAGCGAGTGCTCATTCTATCCCCACTATTAAATTATTTTAGTGTAAACAGACGTATACTAGAGTATTTTTTCGGTGTTCAGTCTGCGTTCACAAAGATTCTATGGAACATTCTAAGAATTCTCGCTCGCTTGATGTAAACGGCAAAACTACAGCGTGCGAACAGTTGCTTAAAGCTTTTTTGCGTGTTCGGTCGTGCTCGCTCCCCGGAGCGGTCTCTTCAAAGTGTTCTTGTGTCCTAGCCAATTCTAAAGTCTAATTTACACACAGACAGACGAGTGAATGCTAGGAGAATTCTAGTTCTTGGTTCTCATTCTTGTTCGTTGAACGTTTACACTAAAAGATAAAAAAATAATGTTCTTGTTCTAGTTTTAACTCTTTGTTCGTTTGGTTGAGAGATAGAGCGTTCTTGCGAGTAATAGTTTCTAAAATTCTTATAGAGCCAAGTCACCGGTTCCCGGAGCAGATGAAAAGGAAATGTATTGTAATTGTAACGGCCACACAGTCGCTTTTTCTCTTTCTACAGAGTGGTTAAGGGGGGGTATTGATCAGTTCATTCTCTATGTCTATGAACGAGACCAACTTGAGCGATTCCTTGGGCATAATAATAATAATGAACTTCTACAAGAAGGTCACATACATCCTACCCGTAAATAAAAGTAAAAATAATACTAATTCAAAACGTCTGTCATAAATCCGCAACAGGCCGTCAGTCTGTCAACCACATGTCACACAAAATGCAGTGAGAGCACAATATGAGTGTAAGTTTTGACTTCAAAAATAAATAACAACAATGTTAACACAAAACCAACCATCCACGTAACACCAGCTTAGAACTCCGGACGGCTAGCCAGAAATAATCAAGATGTTGGAACCCTCCAAATATGACTACCCCACAAGCACCTACCCGTACAAAATACCCAGGAGACTGAATTTACTCAGCGCGCCACGAAAAGTCTTTATCGATTCTAACGAAGGCATGCCCGCCTACACCGAAATGGGCGTCCGAAGGTCTGCCTTGAGAGGTCCCCCCAGAGATAGAGTAAACGACATCGCGTGGCCTTTTGTTAAGTGAGTATCTCTAAAAAAAAACTTAAAAAAAAAATACGAAAACTAAGTCGACTTACAAATATAATACGACTTCCAAATAAGAAAACTACAAAGTCAAAAATAGCTTTATTTTTGAAAGTCGGTGTCTTTGGTAGGTACCATTTTTTTGCGTTACGCGTCCAAAAATAAAGTTATTTTTCACTTTGTAGTTTTCTTATTTGGAAGTCGGTAGTATTTTTTTGTAAAAAAGATTTTTCATTTTTCCCTTTTTGCAAAACCAGCCTTGCCGAATTCACTTATTCAATTAGGCTGCATGTAGAAAGTTATAGTCACGACAAATGGATATACGAGTAGATATTTTAACTAAGAGACATAATCTTTACAAATAAAAGCACCAAACAGTTATATTGATTTCTTCGAATGATTATTACAATTTACATAAGTATTTACACATTTTATTAACCTTTCCATTTATGAGCTGTGTGCACAATGGAATGGCGAACTTCGATACAAACTTTTAATTGAAGAGTTTTCAAAAAAATCCTCATAAAGAAATCTTGCAATTTCATGTTTCTGTGTTTGACTGTGCAATTGTCTTCAGTGAATTGACGATATGCAGTACATTAAGTTCAATCTACGATCATTGCCTGGTTAAAATCTATATTTGCCTCACAACTTTCCAGACGCTTAACGCTCATTAAAAAGATGTACAAACACCGCTTCAGTCCTGAACGTATGGAACGCATCGACCGCATGATCGAGTTTGCGAATGCGACCATGTATTCCAAGCTGGCGAACTGTGTCCTAGACCTGAAGAAGCAAGATAACACTAAAGACCTGAAGAAGAAGAAGGGCTGGTCTGAGAGCGAATGGAAGAAACATATGGATTATATCTCACAAGTGGCTGGCCCTAAGAAGACCTTCCTGCCCCCACCCATTAAGGTACACTCGGCATGGTTTTAAACATTTTACTGTATTTTTAAGTAGAACGGATTAGCTCGTGGCTCAGTAATTAATAACAGCAGCACGGGTCGATCTTCGAGGTTAAGCAACATTTACAGAGGATTGTTCGTGGATGGACCATCTTAACAAAGCGAGATTCCTCCGTGCCCATAGACATATTAAATAATATAGACTGGACATGTCTACAAAAAAAAACGTGCCTACCTAAACCTTAAAATGGCACTTAAAATGGCTGCCGATGTTATGGTTGTGTCAATCAGGGAAAACACACACACATTAATAATACAAATAGTAAACAACCATTTGACAGCAGGACTACTACGAACACAACCACAAAATTCGTCACTTAATATGGCGAATATGGCACGTACTTACCTACAACTGTCATTTATTTATTATTTATTTAAGCCTTTTTATTCAGATAATTCCAAAGTACTTAATTATTACAATTTTTACATGACATCGACACATATCTATTTGTCCATTTTCGGCAAAGGCCTCCTCCAACCTCTTCCACTCCTCTCTATCTCTCGCCTTCCTTGTCCATATTTTTCCTGCGATATCCTTTAGTTCGTCCTCCCACCTTTTGAACAACTGTCATTACGTCATAACAAAATGTTGCCATAATGAGCAACAACTGAAATATTGTTGTCTCTTTTGTCAAATACGATTACTACATTAGAAAGAATGAAACAAAACGATGCTTCACATTCTGTATCGTATTTCACTCATATTTGTATAGTTATCGGCACGTAACTTGGCAAGGTTTTGGCGTAGTGGGGGTAAGCTCGCGCATAGTGCACGCACTGACCAACCACCATATAGAGCGAACGGGACGTGGACGCGACGTGATTGGTCAGTCAATCCTTGTGTCAACTGACCAACCAATCGCGCGCTGGGAACGGTGCTAAACGTACCCCGCGTCCCGCTTGGTAACCAAAGAGACCTAAAAAATGACTTATGCGCATCTAGCGACTCTTGCCAAGTTACGTGCCGATGACTATATATGCTAATGTATAGAACATCGCGGCGCCTCATTGTTTTTGTTTTCTTTTGTTTTTGTTTTGTTAGCGATTGATGCGTCGATTGGTGTGTAAAATTAACATTTCCTAGAATTGATCACTTCTAAAATTGTATGTTGTTTTTTATTCAACTCTCATAAGCACAAAGTTATGGAATATTGGGCTCTTCTAAGATTATTTGAACGGATCATTTAAATTGATTCCAATAGATGGCGCGGTTTTAAATTTCTAAAAGATAATTTTTTGTCTTTGTCACCATGGACTTTTGTTGTTTGTCAAACTCTAATGTTATGGCAGGTTTGACAAACAAACTCGGTCGTGTTTGATTTTCTGTGATTTCGTGGTATCGAGACAAGGAATTGGGTTATTTATAGATAATAAGTGTCAGTGCGATGGTGGGTTGTAGTGTTCTTGTTCTTGTTGTAACAACAGAAATAACTATTGTCGTTTCATGTGCGGCCACGCCATGGCTACATCTATAGGTACTTTATCTAAGATATTAACTAAATTTTTTTGTTGGATATTGTAGATAAGCAAAAAAACTACCCCCCTACAGACCACAATTTTATCCTACTAAGCAATTATATTAGTACTAGCTTCGCCTTCGCCCGCGTGAATGTCGAAAATTATCCCAAGGGAACTTAAATGCCCGTCATAAAAAGTAACCTATGTGTTATTCCAGACTATAATTTATCTCTGCGACAAATTTTATCCAAATTTGGCCAGCCGTTTGAGCGTGATCAAGTAACAAACATACAAACACACACACACACACAAAGTTTCGAAACTTTTTTAATATTAGTGTTTCTTTTTAAGGTGTAGGTACCTACTTCTCGCAGTTCAGAGTGATTGGCTACTGCTTAACCGGTGGAGACTAACTAGAGCCTCAAGGCAGGCACATATTAGTGTGAAAAGTTGTTTTCTATTTATACTTTTCTTGCCTAATTTTGGAAACATTCCCGGCAATTTTAGCAAGTGCAATATTGTCGGCCATTTTTACGGCTAGCACGGGTAGTCGGAAGTAGGGTCGCTGACAGTTGATGTGCACAGTTATTTTGACCGTATTGTATAGTAGTCACAGCGGGTCTTTGTGTCTCTGAATTTGGGTCTGCGAACCAATGCGCAAGAAACAGTTTGTCATAGAGTAAGCGAGATAGGACGATACGCCAAACGTAACCAGGTGAAAGAGGCAGTTATACATAGCTATCTTCTACTTCAACATTGACACAAAAACAGCAACTGCGTAGGGTCTTGCAGCCAACTTCAGAGACAAGATCCACTGTGATCTACTTACCATAAAATATTTTTTTTTAAATTACATAATGTTATTCACCTTCCAGAGAGGTAAATCAATGCCGTTGGAAGCTCTAATGCCGCGGATCACCGAGATAGCGTCTATGCCTGCCTTCAAGTGCTACATCAGACAGTCAAAGGAAGCCTGGTACAGGGATCCCATAAAGGTGATTATGTGAACTGCTTTCACAATTCTGATTATGGAAAACCAACTTTAACGGTTAACCATAAGGTTTAGTTCCTGCTACGGCTTCTACATTTTTACTTTATTAATATCTTCTTCAATCAGTCCGGAATTAACATAAAACACTGGGGTAACGTGGATTTGAGTCGCAATAACGTCAATTAGAAATACATATTTGATTTGACCAATTAACTTTAGTCCCTTCCAACTTTCCAAGTAGTGGCTTGGACCCTTAGTGTAAATATTTTTTGGGAGCATTCAGTGTGTCTTATTAAAGATTTTTCTTTATATGTCTCAGGTGCCTCCAAATGCCCTCAAATACGAAATATCGGATAGAATTAAAAAGCTAGCCGCGCCGAGAGTCTTACAACAATTCTAGCCTGGCTACTACAACTCTTCATCAAACACAGCCTGGGGAAATAACTACTATGAAAGGTCAAAGCCATCATGATTCCGTGTTAAAAAGGAATAACGCTATACGTCCTTCGTAGCTAATACCAATCTCTCGCACAGTACCACCATTATAGTTTCAACACGTGTTAAGGAACAAACAACTCAGTGGAACCAAGAAGTACAGTCTAGTGAAGAAAAACAAAAAATAGTAAAATATAATAAATAATAGTGATACAAAAGACAAAGTGATATACTTATACTTACTCAAAAATAAACATCATTTTAAGTAGCAACAAGTGTTTCATTTTAGCATTTTACTCGTACACTTGAAGAAACCATATGATCAAGGTATATTGAGAAAAAATTTACATAGCATATTGACCCCTATCTCCACAACGTAAAGTCACTATTTGCCGACGCGTCAAATTCTATAGAATATGCGCTATAAAGATTAAAAAAAAAAAACAAAATCCAAAGTCGGTGTCATTGGTGCCGAATGGTGCCTATTGTTTTTCGTTTTTCATAATTTTAAACTACATAAATAATTTATCTAGTAGTAGTAGACACGCTTCGATCGACAATCTATCAAACACGTAATTATGACACGATATCTTGCGAAAATACCCCGACGCTTTTGTTTTTTTATTTTTTATGGGCTCGCATTTGACCACTATCTCGCCTAATGTTAAGTGATGATGTGGTCGAAGGTGAAGCACGCTTGCCTTGAAGTAACCTATTTACTCTTGACTTGAATACCCCTAGGTTGTAGCTATCAGGAAACAAAGACGTTGGCAGGGAATTCCACTCCTTAGCTGTGCGTACAATGAAAGCATTTTCAAAACGCTTTGTGCGTATGGGTGGGATGTCCACCATGTACCGATGGCGCATTGCCGTACGTCTTGTAGTCCGATGATGGAAAGGGCTCGGCGGCACCAAATTGTGCAGTTCCATCGCACACTCCCCGAAATGTAACCGATAGAAAACCGACAAGCTGGCAACTTTTCATCGGTGTTCAAGGCCTTGGAGCTTTGAGTCGACCAACGCATCGTTGCCGATAAGTCTCTGGCCCGTCTGTCAATCGACTCAAGAGTATCAAGTTGGTACCTGGCAGATCCGTCCCAGTACTCCATGCATGACCGAACTTACGCTTTATACAAGTTGAGCAGCTGTTCAGGCGTGAAGGACCGTCTCACCTTCGCAAGGATCATTTTTTGCAGCCAATTGAGCCTTTGCCTCAACGAATGGACCAAAATTGAGGGTCGATGTCAACGTAACACCAAGAAGGTCGAGATAGTCCGTTATCGACACGGTTACACCACGGAAGGATGAAGCCGGGTGGAATTGGCTCTTTTTTGCGGAAAAAAGATGCCTGGGTTTTCGTAGCATTGAAACTGACTAGATTGGCGTTGCCCCATTCGGAGACTGCCTCCAAATACAGGTTCAAGCGCTCAACTATGGCCTCCCGAAGAGACTGGACTTGAGGCACAGTAGCCCGTGCGCCATACACGATCTCTCACCAACAGTGCTGTCGTCTGCATACCCAAAGGTTCCGGGTTTAAGCAGGTCATTAATGTGCAGCAAAAATAATGTTGCCGAGAGCACTGACCCCTGAGGGACTCCGGCGTTAATACCTAACTGACCGAACGAACAGCCATCAATAACCACTCGGATGGACCGATCCCTCAGGAAGTCTGCAATCCAGTCACACAGACCACTAGGCAGACCGAAGGAAGGAAGCTTACCAATAAGGCTCTCGTGCCAGACCCTGTCAAAGGCCTTCGATAAGCATAAAGTAAAACACCCATAACTTTTGAACTTTTGAAGTTCGCGGTCGCCACTCCAGAACCTTTCTGCCCCATCAGCCATCCGTTCTGCGAGCAATGTGCCCTGCCCACTGACACTTAAGTTTGGCAATTCTTCGGGCTATGTCGGTAACCCTGGTTCTCTTGCGGATCTCTACATTTCTGATTCGATCACGCAATGAAACTCCGAGCAACGCCCTCTCCATTGCCCTTTGAGTGACTGTAAGCTTTCTTATAAGGCCCATTGTAAGCAACCACGTCTGAGAGCCATATGTCATCACTGGCAACACACACTGGTCATAGACTTTCGTCTTGAGACACTGTGACGAAGGTTGACCTCTTTCTCGAAGTTGGCCCTACCCAATTGGATCGTTTGTCCCAGGTAGACATAGTCGCCCACAACTTACTTCGAGTGTAGAGTCTCCGACCTTGATAGGAGTGGGTGTAACATGGGCATTCAACATCATCTTGATTTTGTCCATGTTCATCCTAAGACCCACTCTTTCGGAAGCTCTACTGAGATCATCGAGCATTGTACTGAGGTCTTCCGTGGTCGCAGTCATAACCACTATATCGACGGCAAACCGAAGGTGAGTGATGTACTCGCCATTGACGTTGATGCCTAGCCCTCTCCAGTCCAGAACCTTGAAGACATCCTCCAGTGCAGCGGTAAACAGCTTCGGGGATATGACGTCTCCCTGTCTTACACCTCATAGTTACACCTCATAACTAAGTTGTAACGTTTTAGGCTGTCATGCGCGAAGATTTTATAAAAGTTCATCTTTAGGTACAGAGATGGCACTTGAAAGAAGTGTACCTACAAATATCTTATATGAGTTGAAAACAAGTCAGGCGCGGGACTTCCCCGCTTCTTCCATTCACTGTGATTGGTTGACTAGCTATTTTTAATTACGAAATGAAATACGCGAAAAAAAAAAAAGAATTAATGACAGAAACTCAAAAATATATCACTAGAAATGGAAAACTAAATATGCAATAAAAATAATCGTGGAAATGTTTCTCCAGAGGAGAACGGCAACGTTGATCTGTGTGATTGGTCGATTTGGTCGATTGGATAGTGGTCAAACATGGATCAAACTCTTTGCGTTGATGTATTCACTTAGGTACGCAATACGGCTGCAGGGCACAATTGCTCGCAGACCGGATGGTCGATGGGGCCGAAAAGTTCTAGAGTGGCGATCGCGAACCGGAAGACGTTGCCTTGGAAGACCTCCCACTGGGTGGACGGAAGACCTGGTGAGAGTTGTGGGAGACCGCTGGGTGAGAGACGTACGGGACCGTTCAATGTGGTGACACTTGGGGGAAGCCTATGTCGAGTAGTGGACGTATTTTGGTTGAAATGTTAATTATACTATATTAAACAGTTTTATGTAACTGTTATAACTTTGTTTTTAGGGTTCCGTACCCAAAGGGTAAAAACGGGACCCTATTACTAAGACTCCGCGGTCCGTCTGTCTGTCTGTCCGTCTGTCCACAGGCTGTATCTCAAGAACCGTGATAGCTAGGCAGTTGAAATTTTCACAGATGATGTATTTCTGTTGTCGATATAACAACAAATACTAAAACCAGAACAAAATAAATATTTAAGTGGGCCTCCCATACAACAAACGTGATATTTTTTTGGCGTTTATTGCGGTAATGGTACGGAACCCTTCGTGCGCGAGTCCGACTCGCACTTGGCCGGTTTTTTTTATTCCTAACTCCAACCTCCAACTACTTAACTAAAATAACCTACCTATTACTTGCATATTATTACCTCTTAGTACTAAGAGTAGTTAGCTTAGTAGGTAGTTAGAATAACTAAAAATTAATAACAAGTATCCAAAACTGTTGAGTCATAGTATTTCGGGGTATACAGGTGCGATAGTGGCGACCTCATTTATTCCACACTCTTTTTTGCCAAGCTGTACCTACCTACTGGTTTTAATAAAACTTTGTCGTTTATTTAATTTTTGATAGGGTTATTACTGAAAATAAAACAAATGGGTCGTCATTGTATATTAAATTACAATAAAAAACATAGTGCATTATTTCAGAATCAATCAGCAATAAGCAAAAATAATTATTTTTTCAACACACTTGTTGAGTTGCTTTGTTCTTAAAAAAGTTTCGATAAAAAAAGATCGTGCTCAATAGTACAATTTATCTAAGAGTACAAATAAATTAATGTACCTATTGCTTGTTCATTTCATGCAACTTCGTATTTAAATAGATAATTTCAACTTGTACGTGTTTATTTTATAAAACTTTCACTCAAATATAACTTTTGTTTTCTCTGTAATAAAGAAAACTTGAAATGTAAATGTAAATGTTTCATTTTGTACTTGGCTAAAACGCTATCCAAGAAAAGCCAAAATAAAGAAACCTCATTTAGCTCATGCTTTTAGTCTATGGCCGGTCGCCATTGTTAGATACGCGCGCATAGGAAAACTGATTAATTTTGCCCGCCATTGTCTCGACATTCTCGAACAAAAATTCTTGCTGAAACTAATTCAGATCATCACCTTGATTTAAACCAGATATTTTACATTGAATGAATTTAATCTCAACTAAAACAATGTATGGGCACCTGCCATTGTTCTTTATTATTTAATTTTATTAGAAATCATAATAAACCTTTTAACTGAAACCTGAAACATTCCAAATACGAAATATCTATGGAAATCTATGTGCACAGCAGCAACACAGCAGTCGTTCTAGGCGTCAAGCATGTCAGTGTCACAATACTAGTCACTCAAAATGTACAAACAACAATACATAAACTTGAAAAGTAAATAAACATGGAACATCCAAATCCGGCCACTTACCATTACCCACAGTCCAAACCCGCAGCCTAGCTCTTATAACGTCTAACAGTTCTCACAGCTATGGGTGGTCAACATAAGTACACACCAATAGACCAAGTCCTCCTTTATCATGTACCCAAGAGAATACAGATGCTCAGTGTACCTAAAAAGAATTTCCTCCAAACGGACGAAGGCATGCCCAGTTATACTAAAGCAGGGATCAGGAAATCAGCTCTAAGAGGGTTCCTGATTAACAGCGATATTGCTTGGCCTTATATTAGGTAAGACACCAATCTAGGTTTTCAGGTATTTTCATTTAATCTAGTGTATATGGTTAGTCCAGAAGACCATTTGAAGAGAACCAGGGTTATTACCGACATAGCCCGAAGAATTGCCAAACTTAAGTGGCAGTGGGCAGGGCACATTGCTCGTAGAACGGATGGCCGATGGGGCAGAAAAGTTCTGGAGTGGGTACCGCGGACCGGAAGACGTTGCGTTGGAACTGGAATGCCTCCCACTAGGTGACCGATGACCTGCAGCCTAATTGCGTAAGTGAATAACATTCGGCAAGGCAAAGGGTTTGACCGCCATAAATCGACCAATAACATAGACGGAAATCCACACCGCGTCTTTCATCTCTGTGAAGGTTGCATCCGTTGGATCAGAGGGCGCGGGTCCGGTCACTGTGGCGAAGCCCTATATCCAGCTGTGGTCGTCATTCGGCTGATATTTATTTATTTATTTAAGTATACATGTATAGCGTTACAGGTCACACCTAAGGCGTTATACAATGAGAAAAAAACACTACTAATTAAAAAAATACACGACAACAAAAAACATAGAATAAAAAACACAAAAAAGAAAAAATAACAAAAAAAACTTACAGAATTAAAAAAATTACAAAGAATAGCTACATATACAATTATTCACTAATCTAACTTTCATCCATCTTCTTACAAAAACTTAAACATTTACGACACACATCTATCCATCTACCAGCAAACAGGTCACACTCCGGTGCTGATGTCAGAATTAAGGGCATTTAGCATTGTGAGCGCCTGATATAGAGGCGAGTTAGCTCGGGACACCGTACGTGCCGAAGATACGGCCAAAAGCTGGTGACTTCGTGGTCTAAGCTGTTATTTAGGCACCACAGGTACAAACAGCCTCAACAAATGCGCCACGAGCTCCTGGCAATCGGACTCACCCCGCATAATACGGCAGGCAGAGATAAGCAAGAAATAATTACGCCTTCGAGAGAATTCAAATTTAAAACACCAAGTAGAAATTTGGTAGGGTATATTATGATGAATTTAAGATGATGATGATTTATGGTTAGTCTATGTCTATATACTATACCTATAAGTACGTATGATAGATCAAATCAATCCGCCTAGCCTTTTGCCAACTACCTATATTGAGTTCGGCTTCAGTCTAACCGGCAACCTAATTGCGTTAGTGAATTAAGCAAGGCAAAGGGTTTGACTCCATGAAAGAGTATGGGAAATACTCTTTAAATAATAGATATTGCTAAAAAATATTGGACTCTTTCGAAAATAGTATACCAATGAAACCAGCAGTGGCAGCCTTAACCGCTGCGAGGCTCCGGGCGGGCGGCAGATATTTGCGAGGCCCTTGTCCTTTTTACAATCTATGAGATATACGAGAAATGGAAAACTTGGCACTTACTGTTTTTAATATTAACTAGCTTCTACCAGCGGCTTCACCCGCGGGAATGTCGAAAATTTGCCCCAGGTAACATATTCCCTGGATAAAAAGTATCCTATGTGCTATTCCAGACTGCAGTCTATCTCTGTGCCAAAGTTTAATCCAGATCCGTCCCACCGTTTGAGCGTGAAGAAGTAATAAACATACAAACAAACACACACACACACTCACAAACTTTCGCCTTTATTATATTGGTTTCATTATTAATACTTTACTATGAAATAATTAATTGACCAACTTTATTTTATTGTTTGCCAGGAATAAAATTGTAAGCTTTTAGGGTTGTAGCGCGAGGCCCCTGCAAGAGCGAGGCCCCAGGCGATTGCCCTGTTCGCCACCCCATAAGGCCGCCACTGGAAACCAGTCCATCTATCTGATCTCCACAAACCAGTTACTGGCCCTTGTCAAGACTGGTGTTAGATTGTCTAACTTCTCTATTGGTGGATATTTATTTATAGTGCGTCATCAAAATACCTAAAACATTAAAAACGCTTTTACAGGCGTTTACTTGCCTTGAAAAGGATGTACAAACATAGACTCAGTCCGGAACGACTGCAAATCATTGACCGCTTGATTGATGCGTCTAACGCTACTACGTATTCGAAACTAGCAAATTGTGCCATAGACCTTAGGAAAGACGAAGCGTCAAAAGACGCAAAAAAGAAAAAAGCGTGGTCTAGTTCCGAGTGGAAAAAGCATACGGAATACTTATCACAAATAGCTGCACCCAAAAAAGTTTTCACGCCGACGCCATTTGAAGTAAGTTTCTATCACATGTTTCTGTAGTAATCAGGTATATTGAGATTTTTTTTATTTATAACAGTTAATTAAACTCTTAATGACCCATAATGCTCCGGATCCTAACGGACGGACGGTCTGTGCACTTAATCCCCATATTATTGTTACAAGATAGGGCAACGCTGTCTAGTGACGAGAGGAAGAACTAGGTAGTAACTAATAGCGCCATCTAATCTTCTCGTGTCGAATGGAATTTTCCAGAACGTTCGAGCGAACATTCTGGTTTCTAGTGTGTTGTGTGTTCTTCGGGAACAATGAGTTCGAAAGTCGATTGTTCTGGAAGATTCTCGAATTATCTAGAACAGTATAGAACGTTCTAGAAACATCTTCCGTGCTATATAAAGAGCGGTAGGGTTCGTCGTGGGTTAGTTTCGATGTGTAGGTGTGTAGGGCCTCAGATCCAGTCTCTCCGGGAGGCCATGGTGGAGCGCTTGAACCTGTCCTTGCAGGCAGTCTCCGAATGGGGCGATGCCAATCTGGTCAAGTTCAATGCCGCAAAAACACAGGCGTGTCTCTTCTCCGCGAAAAAGAGCCAATTTCACCCGGCTCCATCTTTCCGAGGTGTAACCGTACCGATAACAGACCATCTTGAGCTTCTTGGCGTAACGTTGACATCGACACTTAATTTTGGCCCATACATTGAGGCAAAGGCTCAACTGGCTGCCAAAAAGTTGGGGATCCTTGCGAAGGTGAGACGGTACTTCACGCCAGAACAGCTGCTTAAGTTGTATCAAGCGCAAGTTCGATCTTGCATGGAGTACTGTTCTCATCTCTGGGATGGATCTGCCAAGTACCAGCTTGATGCTCTAGAGTCGATCGAAAAACGGGCCAAGAGGCTCATCGGCAATGAGGCACTGGTCGAGTCAAAGCTCCAGAGCCTTGAACATCGTCGTCGAGTTGCCAGCTTGTCGGTTTTTTATCGGTTGCATTTCGGAGAGTGTGCGATGGAATTGCATGATCTAATTCCGCCTAGCCCGTTTCATCATCGGACTACAAGACGTACGGCGATGCGCCATCGGTACATGGTGGATATCCCACCCATACGCACTAAACGTTTTGGAAATACTTTCATTATGCGTACAGCTAAGGAGTGGAATTCCCTGCCGGAGTCTGTGTTTCCAGATAGCTACAACCTCGGAGTCTTTAAGTCAAGAGTGAATAGGTTACTTCTAGGCAAGCGTGTTACACCGTCGACCACATCATCGCTTACCATCAGGTGAGATAGTGGTCAAGCGCGAGCCTATCTATAATAAAAAAAAAAAAAAAAAAAAAAAAAAAAAGGTACTCTGTGGTTTCGATTTGGAAGCGACACCGAGCGATCGGAAAAAGAATATAGTGCGATGTAACACAATTGTTTAAGAAGTGTGATTAATTAAAGTCTGCTTTTTAAATAATTTAACACTGAGCCCCAGCTCATAACATTATTAAACGCGGGGTACAGTAACAACCAGTATAGGTACTCGTAACACACGCACCTATTTATCAAAAAATTATAGATTTTAGCTTGGCGTAACTTTACTATCTTCGCGTAGTAGACTATCTAAGATTATTTTGCAATAATCCACAAAGCTAAGCTACATGCATTTCTGCAAACATCCAGCAGCCTTATTGTGTAACGAATTCGGCAACGCAAAGATTATTAAAAATCGAGCAATCACATAGACGGAAAACCACATCGCGTCTTTCATTCGCATGTGATTGGTCGATTTTTCATACGCTTTGCCTTGCCGAATTCATTAAACAATAAGTCTGCGACAAAAGCGATTCCAGTGCGAGAAAGAAACGGAACTATACATGACCGATCTTAGATAAAGGACCTATAGATTTAGCCATAAAATGAGCTTGACTGATAGAGTGAGATCGCTAGTTGGCAGCCCCATGTAAATAATAAGGACAAAAGATTATTTTTTGTCTTTGTCACCATGGCCGGCTTTTGTTGTTTGTCAAACTCTAATGTTATGGCAGGTTTGACAAACAAACTCAGTCGTGTATGATTTTCTGGGATTTCGAGGTATTATGTGTTTATTGAGACAAGGAGTTGGGTTATTTATAGATAATAAGTGTCAGTGCGATGGTGGGTTGTAGTGTTCTTGTTCTTGTTGTAACACCAGAAATAACTATTGTTGTTTCATGTGCGGCCACGCCGTGGCTACATCTATAGGTCCTTTATCTAAGTGACCGATAGTACCATCGCTCTCTGGTATTGGAATAATCATGTCGACATTGTTACTTCATAATACGGCCCTAGATAAAAATGAGGACATCACAGCACAACGTCGAAACTGTGGCAATGTTCTACTAGCCACTTAGAGGTGTAAATAATAAATACATTTAATGTAAAACTTGCAGCGAGGTAAATCAGTGCCGTTGGAGGTCCTGCTACCGCGGCTCCAAATAATAAGTACACGACCTGATTTCAAGTGCTACAGGAAAATTACAGAAGAGGAATGGTACAGGGACCCTGAAAAGGTCAGCTTACAACATAATGTTAGGCAAAAAACCAAAGAAATTTTTCTTTGGTGTTTTCAGTTATCTTTTTTTGGTTTGGTGGAATTCCTCCTGGATATCCGGCGTAGTAGGCAACCGCCACAGGGAAGATCTTTGGCGGTTGAAGGGGTCTATCAAGCTCTTACTACAATACGGTGTTCTTCAACAAACTTTGGCTGATGCGCTGGCAGACGTATATGTTGCATTTTTACTCACACTGCATTGTCTGCACTGCAGATTATATTTCTAAAAAATAATCATGTCCCCAGATTCAATTTCAAAACAGAATCTCTCAATGAACCTCATTATTTTTTTTTATTGTCAATAGGCTCGCGCTTGACGGCGGTGAAGCACGCTTGCCTAGAAAAAACCCATTCACTCTTGACTTAAAGACCCCTAGATTGTGATATTGTGATTATTTAGTAGGAAGAGTCATCATCTCACAAAAATATTAACATTTTCTGTTTCAAATGTGTCTCGAGAATACATGTGTAGACAGTAGACACATTCAATCAATATTAATCGGACGTATTAATCAATATTTATATTTTGTTTGTGCCAGGTGTCGCCAAAAGCTCTAAAGTACGAAATAACAGATAGAACGAAGAAGTTAGCCGTTGCAAGAGTTGTGCCGAAGGAAGACTAATAAAATATCACACGGTTATGTAAAACTTATGAAGACAGCCACTCAAGAACAATCAAAACCAATCAACCAAATTGTTATATGTATATTGAGAAGTTGTTGATAAGCCTTTAAGAACTCCGACGTTGAATGTAGTACGGAAAAGAGCCGAATAATTTGGCCCCCGATAGACTAAAGATCGTAACTCAGTTACACGATCCCGCTCCAACACCGCTCCTGCACAGGAGATGACTGCTCGTTGTCCACGCGCCAACAGCTAGCAGGCAACCAGCTGTCCACGCGTTTTCAACAAGCAGTCAACTAGCTGTCCACGCGCCGACTGCTTTGGCTTATCCTTTTCGACCAGCTAACAACGGGCTTCAAGCGAGCAATCTGCGTGCGTACACCGCGCGGGTCACCCGCTTGAAGCGCGTGGTAAGCATGCGGTAAGCGAGTAGTCAGCTGTCGAGTGGTACGATGGCGGTAAGTTCGTTTACAGCGAGCTGCCTGCTAATTTGTGTTGTCAATGTAAAGTTTGTCTACAGAGGACGCCCAATTAATACGCTCACATTTCAATAAATATTATTTTGCCGAGTGGGGGCGGTGTCGTAGCTACGGTGCGGGGTGGTTCTAATGAGCTGTGACCTTTAGCCCGTCACTGCCTTTTCCCTAGTTGGATAGGCTACCAATCTAACCGGATTCAACTGAGTACCAGTAATTCAATGAGTGACTGAAGAAGGAAGAGTACATTTCCGCCTACAACACAATTACTAGTTCCGCCACTTGACGAAAAGAAAACTATTAAAAAAACAAATTGTCACCTCTTTATTATATAAAGGGTCGATTACACCAGGCGAATATCTCGCCTCTAGAGAATAATAAATGAGTCGTGTACACAGTAGGTGTGATAGTCGTATGTCAAAAGGCGAAATCCCGCGTCGCCTATAAATATGACAGCGTAGAACGAAACGTGTTTACGAGTTCGAATCACAAAATATGAAAGACGAGTCTCGCTTCTTGATGGACGATAAAATGTCTTCGTGTAAATGAGACAGATTCAATTCTATCGGTATGCAAAGTAGTGAAGTCATGTAATAGTAGTGTATGCAATGGTGTGCAATAATAGGGATTATTAAAACACGAGCGTGGGTTTATCACATGAGGCGAATCCGAATGTGATAATAATAACACGTGAGTGTTTTAATACCTAATTATATGCCGTTGAGAGAATAATAAACGGCCAGTTTTTTTGTCACCAACCGAATCTTTTTTATCCAGTTTCAGCTCAGGTGTCAATCATAGACACGACTTATGCAAAATCATATTAAAAAAAAACCGGCCAAGTGCGAGTCGGACTCGCGCACGAAGGGTTCCGTACCATTATCGCAAAAAAACCACGTTTGCTGTATGGGAGCCCAACTTAAATATTTATTTTATTCTGTTTTTAGTATTTGTTGTTATAGCGGCAACAGAAATACATCAACTGTGAAAATTACAACTATCTAGCAATCACGGTTCATGAGATACAGCCTGGTGACAGACGGACCGCGGAGTCTTAGTAATAGGGTCCCGTTTTTACCCTATAGTGGGGCTCCCATACAACAAACGTGTTTTTTTGCCGTTTTTTGCGATAATGGTACGGAACCCTTCGTGCGCGAGTCCGACTCGCTCTTGGCCGATTTTTTCTTGTAATCAGATTGTATTATGTAATCTGAGTGTAGGTTACCCAAAATAGTCTCCTCCACAAATAAAACAACCAACATAGTTATTACATAATGATTTTATTTACATTTCCAAAAGAATTTATCTACATAAATACTTCATAAATGAATACTGGTTGTTTTATATAAATTTCACTATAGGTCACAGATCGTTTGTTAACAAAATTATATAAGTAACAATAAATAGGTGGTTCTTAAACTTATATTGATTACGCGGGCATTTTTGACATCCGCGGGATGATTGGATGATTAATAGGGATGATGACTAAATATCATTTTTAGTCCGGCAGGTAGAATACTAAAAAAACGATATATAATATAAAGAACGAAGAAACTTCTCGTGGCGTCACGTTTAGTACACTTTTACTCAAAAGTGACGTCACAAGTCTGAGTTTTGATATTCTTTATCTTTCTAAATTTTATTTATTTGATAAAGCAAATAATACGCGTCCAATATTTTTTGATAATCGAACTGACGGACTAAATAAATAAATTATTTTTACCCAGGAATCATCCATATTCTAGTATCTGGTTGGATGTTTATGCGAGACAGTGGATGACAGCGTTGGTGAAGTCTTTGGTGGTGGACTGGCCGCCGAGATCCTTTGTCCTCACTTTGCCGTCTGTCAATACCCTGGAATCGGAAAGGTTGTTGTGAAGAAGATATCCAGGGTGAGATTTTTAAGTGGATGGCCAAACTATGATAAAAAGCGAGAAACACTCAAAGGAGTTGATGAAAACTAAAATTTGAATATTCCTAGCCAGGAATCGAACCCGTCGATTTTGAAAAAAAAAGACAATCTATTATTACACCATCTGATAGTGTCGCTAATAAGGATCAAATTCTGGGAAGGAATTGCTGTTAACAGACGTATTGAAAACTCAATATCGGCCAAATGACACATACGGCCGATTTCTTAATTGAGTATTTTGTGTTAAGAAAGTTTCAAACCCTATTTTACTGCCAAAAGGACATCATTCAAAATAGTAAAAAAAAAATAAACTGCCAGAAAAACAATTTTCAGTTTCAGATAAAATCATCTAATTCCTAACATTTTTTACTATTACGCCAAACCCGTATACCCTTTTTTTTGGTGGGAAATCATCCAATGACTTCTCCCGCTCTGGGTGAAGCGGAAGGTCGTGTCAGACTTTAACTGACTAAAACACACCCGTGTTCCTTCAGTTGCTTGAGCCAGGGCCGCGGTAACTCTCTTTCAAATTTATCAGCGACCCAGACAAACCTGTACATCCTGGATACCTTATTGGATAAGTTGTTAGTTGTCAAACATTATGCGTTTGGGGTGAGAGGATGTTTGTTTGTGCAAATCCATGTTGCCATTTTTCTCCAAAACTACTAGTCCGATTTTTATGCTGCTAAACTCGCATGTGACAACTACTAGGCGCACGATTTTGTCTTCATAAAAAAATGTCAGGGATTGTATATTCTATCTACATATTTTTTTTTTTTATGATAATGTTTTTTGGACCAAAAATTTATGAATCCTGAATGATCTCCTTTGTCAGGTCTTAAGGGTAAAGTAGAGTTTGACAAATACTCAAATGCTTAATTGAGCAATCGGGGGATAGTGAGTCCCTTTTCACATGCTCCGGTTGCCGGGTAGCCGCTACCGGGTAACCGGCGGCGAATGTATAGCCACGTACATGTGAAAGCTAAACACTTCGCCGCCGGGTATCCGGCACCGGCTAACCGGCAACCGGGGCGTGTGAAGAGGCACTAACACTAGCTATATGACGGCAGAGCTAGTGCTAGAGCGTTAATGACGCCGGAGCTGCTTGGAAGTCTACCTTTAATAACAGACTTTCCACTTCATCAGTACGGTGTACTTACTTGTTGATGGCATTCTTGATCGCCCGCGAGTAGGGGTGTAGATTGACGTGTGCGAGTAGGTTAGCGGAGCAAAGAAGCATGGCGGTCGGGTTAGCGATGTTTTTGCCGACAGCACCCGAGAAGATGTGGCGAGCTCCCTGGAAATTGAAAACTTGGTTTAGAATAGAACACAGTTATTCGCCACAGACACAACAATCACAAAGTTACTGAGAAGAATAGTAAAACAGCACAATCAAAAATTGCGCCCATACCGAAATGGTAACTATACGTCTTTGCTAACATATAACCACAGATAATATAATACTAGCATACAGATGCCTTTTCCCATAGGTAGGAACGGTGCCGATGTAACTCGTTTTCGATTTCGACGGCCTTTTGACTTCACTAAAAGTTCATCGACCGAGTTCGGTTCCGTCCCACGGCGATAGATGGTGTTAGCAGCGACTTAAAAGTAAACGGGTTTACTCGGTTCGTGTTTTTTTTACTTCAAACAGTGACAATTTATTTTATAGAATTTTTTTGACGTTTTTCGTAGTTTTATCGTACCAAAATGTGTTACAGATAAAAAAACAGGTACGGAACCTTTAAAAACGAGTGGAAGACCTTGAAGTTTTAATACAGTTTCATCTATTGGAATGGATATTCAATGATCCGTTTAAATAATCTTTGAAATGTGAATTAAGAGCTAAATATTCCATAATTTTGCACTTAGGAGAGTTGATTAAACTAGAACTTACTATGGTTATGATCAATTCTAGAAAATCTTACTTTTACACAAAATTCAATAACAAATCGATGTATATCACGCCATCTAGTGAAATTTATTTGAATTATATTTTCTTTCTTATGGGGTCTCAACAAGAACGACCCCATGAGGTCTCAACACGAAGAAAGAAAATTTGGTTATCATGATAAAACTGACCTGCTCAAACACAGCGCACTCGGCACTGTAGGAGGCCCCGGCGACCACGCCAGCACCGCCCACCAGGCCGCTGGCGAGGTTGTCGATGATGTTGCCATACAGGTTGGGTAGCACCATCACATCGAACTGGTTGGGGTTCGATACCATCTGCATAGACGCGTTGTCTACGATCATCGGCTCGAAATGGATCTTCGGGTATAGCTTTGCGATCTGGAAACGTAAATTAGTTATAAGTTAAAGATTGGGTCTTCATCATCATCATTTCAGCCGAAAGATGTCGATTGCTAAACATAGGCCAACCTCAAGTGCCGCCACATTGACCGACCCCATGCGGTCGCACCCAGCGGGTCTCCCCAGGTCATCTGTCCACCTATTGGGAGCCCCTCCAACGCAACTTCTTCTGGTATATTGGGATTTATTTATAAAAATCTCTGTTTAGCATTTTATTAGCAAATTCTAAATTTAAATTCTATACAGAAAATGTGAATTAAACATCTGCTAGTCGGTCGCTAACATACAGCCAAAGTGATCTACGCCGTGGAATACGCAAATTTTTTGGTCAACCTAATTTGAATTACTGTCATGCCAACGACACGAAGAAGATTTTATCGATTTTTTCTGTAATGGTCTGCCATTACAGAAAACCCAGGAAAAAAGAAAGGAAAAGGGCAGAATTTATGACAAATTGAGAGTAATAGGGTGGTTTGACTACTATTAAAAATACTTACAGTCAAGGGTAAAAGTGGAGTCTCACTCTACCAAAACTAAAGTGTATAATTTCATTGAAATTAATGATTTACGACTATTCTGGTATATGCTATACTGACTGTACATGAATGAATATTTATTTTAAAGATGTTACTAAAATAATAGGGTTTATCAAAATAAAATAAAATCAGTGAAAAAATGGAAAAGTTACACGCATTCGAAGTTAGTCCTTGCCACTGTGGTGCATGTAATGCTGTCTCTTTTTATCATAGATTTTAAAACGCTTACAGCTGCGCCGTTTCTTGAGTTTTATCTATTCTCTAAGTCCTGCAAAATGTAATTAAAAAAAATAAACAAGGTGGTGTATTATGAACTCTTATTGCCGAGCAGTTTTACCTAGGCATCTAACAATTTAATCCTGACCTCCAGAGGGATTCCGATCACATTAAACAAGCCATGGATGAGAATCCTCAAGGGAAAAAAAGCGTGGCCGTTCCCGTCAAACCTGGCGATGCACCGTGTTCGCAGAAGCAACGAGCATCGGATTGTCGTGGAGCGAGGTAAAGCGTGATTCTCAAAACCGATCGCGAAGGAGGACTACTATGGACGCCCACTGTCCCAGCTAGGGGACATAGGACTTTCTTCTTTTTTTGTTGATTTGCCCGCGTTTGATCACTATCTCATCTGATGTTAAGCGATGATGTGGACGATGGTGAAGCACGCTTGCTTAGAAATAACCTATTCACTTTTGACTTAAAGACCAACCAAAAATACCTCAGGTTGTAGGTATCAGGAAACACAGACTCCGGCAGGGAAAATGAAAGTATTTCCAAAACGTTTAGTGCGTGTGGGTGGAATGCCCACCATATACAGATGGCGCATCGCCGTACGTCTTGTAATCCTATGATGAAAAGGGCTAGGCGGAATTAAATCGGATCTTGACTGACCTCTTCGCAGCTGCGTAAGAACAGACCATCTCCCAGCTTCTGGATGTTAGCCTTGTGCACGGCGGTGACCTTCTTGCGGCCCATCTTGACGGCGTAGTCGAACGCGAACTTGGCGATACGCTCCGACTTGGCCGCCGTGATGATCTTCAGGCATTCCACCACGCCTGAAAATATGGATTTAAATAGGGATTATTTATGATTTTTACCTCATTGGTTTGGTTGCAAGCACTACTGCTGGCCATGAGGTCCTCTTCAATAAATAACACATCAAATAACACGTCTATTTCTATTTATAGCATATATTAGGTAGCAGGATTAAAAAAAAACCGCACTCTATCTCCTCGTTATACGAAGTACTTTTATTTATGATATTTTGACTATCATAAATAAAAGTACTATAACCGGGTGCAAGGATATTACGGTTAGTCTTGCGGTTCCGGAGATTTACGCATTTTTTATATCAGCTCCATACATTTTTATTATAATAAAATGTTTTCTTGCCTATTTGCCTACCAGATTGCATCCTATGATATATAAACATGATATAAGCTATTAGAAGCCATTTCAAGCAAAAATACCGACAGTTTTAAAGTTCCTATGTCTTCTAGAGCCGTTTTTCGATCCACTGTGCGCCGGCCGGTCCGGCGTGATTGTGTTGCGAGTTTACGACCGAGCTCTGCTCGGGTGAAAATAGAGAAAAAAAATCGATACTTTTTTCTATAATTTTCCAATATATGAGACTTAGCTAGATCGATTTTTCGCCCCCGAAAACCCCTATATTGAGAAATTTATCGAAATCATTAGAGCCGTTTTCGAGAAGGTGATTATATTTATATAAATGTTTAATAGTTCTTTCTAGTATAGTTTTCTCGCGCATAGTGATTACACAAACAAACATTTACCTAATCGCTGATTAGGTAAGTGTTCTCCTATATCGTGGGTTTATACAAACACTAGCTGACCTCCGCGGCTTCGCTCCCGTCAAAATTATAGCCTATGTTACTCAGGAATAATGTAGCTTTCCATAGGTGAAAGAATTTTTAAAATCGGGCCATTAGTTTCGGAGCCTATTCGGTACAAACAAACAAAAAAATCTTTCCTCTTTATAATATTGGTATAGATAAATTCACATACACAAACACCCAGAGCCGGAACAACTTACTGTAGGTCATAAAATATTTGTTACGCACTGGAATCGAACCCGCGACACGCAGCGCAGCAGTCAATCGCTCAACCACTGCGCCCAAACCGTGTTCTTGTTACTAATTTTTAACCATCACCGACGGAAAAAGAGGGGTGTTATAAGTTTGATGTGTGTACTCCTGTGTGTTTGTGTATCTCTCTGTGGCATCAGAGCTCCTAAACGGAAGAACTGATTTTGGTTTAGATTTTTTGTTTGAAAGGTGACATTATCGGGAGTGTTCTTAGCTATGTTAATTCGGTATAGCCGTTCAAAAGTTATGAGTGTTTTACTGGTAATCGGGGTATTTTCGCAAGATATCGTGTCATAATTACGTGTTCGATAGATTGTTGATCGAAGCGTGTCTACTACTAGATAAAAATGTAGTACAAAAAGTATGACAAAAAAGAATTGTAAGGGATTTTTTTTTCAGATACTTCTATTATTGTTTTTATTTCATTTAACACGTTTTAACTGTCTGTTTGTATAAAATAAGCCAAATATAAGTAAACAATGGATGAAAAAGTTTCGGTTTCAGCCGAAACTGAGACTAAAGCCGAAAGTTCAGTTTCGGTTTCAACTTAAAAAGCGGTTTCGGCCGGACACTAAAAAACACTGCTTTAAACGAAAAGCATGAATGGAAAAAAATGCAAAGTGTAAGAAAAACCAAAGGTTCAGACAATAGATATTGTTTTATTTTGGCCAGCAAACATTAACAACATTATAAAATTAGAAAACATTCACTATCAGTTTTACAATGAGTTGTTGAGCTCCATGTTCCGATTTGAGCTACACAATATACTGAATGGACTGTGTGGCTCTTTCCTCAAAATCACATCTCTGATATTAATTTGCATGGCAATATTTAAGTATGCACAGTACCAGTTGAATACAGATACATTCTTTTAATTCTAATTCAAGGTGTTTATCAGGAATGGAAATACTCAAATTTAAAATATTTCTTTACTTAAAACTCATTTATAGTGCTCTCCAAACTTCTGGGTCGCCCTGAAGTTGGCTTTCCGATGCGCAAGGCACAAAAAGGTGCTGTTTGTGTTTGAGATTTACTACTGCCCAGCCATTGTAGCCTTGAACTTCAGGGCGGCCAAGATGATTGCAAGAACTATACACAAATAGAAATATGTAAATTACACTTCCTTATTACAAAATGTTACTAAGAACTACAATTTACTTGGGGATGTATGCTTTGTCTATTCTAATATCATCAACTGGACAATCATTTTTATCACATTCAACTAAACCAATTCTCTTTACAACCGCCATTCCAGATTGAACTCTTCCAAAGATTGTATGTTTTCCATCCAGCCACTGTGTTGGAGCTAGGGTGATGAAAAACTGAGATCCGTTTGAGTCAGGTCCAGCGTTTGCCATAGATAACACTCCAGCTCCAGTATGTTTTAAATCTGGAGATATTTCATCATCAAACTGCGGCCCATAGATTGACTGTCCACCCTTGCCTGTGCCAGTGGGATCACCACCCTGTATCATAAAATCACGGATGACTCTATGAAACTTTGTGTTGTTGTAATATCCTCGCCGGACTAATTCCATAAAGTTTCTGCATGAAATTGGCGCATGTTTCCAATACATCTCCACTACCAAGGAGCCCATTCTGAAAAAAGTAAAATAGAATGCATTATAAAATCGTAGAAGTAAATCTTTTAGATAATTTTGGGCACGTTCCAAGTCACGTCAAAAGCAGTTGCGAATAGCCGTGGACGCGAACATAACCGATTTCTTGATGCTATTTAATAGCAATTTTTACGTGACTTGGAACCCGGCTTTCATATGTTGTTTACACTCATTTAATATTGTATTCTATCTAATGACACAGTGAAGGGCACAGATAGTTTTATTATGAAAAGGTTAATTAGAATGAAAATATTCTAATAAATTAATAAAATAACTTGTACTTACGTTGTTTCTATCACAGCGACCGGCGGTTGCCATGATTTGTCGGGAATACCAGCATTCGAATAGCCAAGCATTATGGTTATGTAACCTCTAAACCTTGTTTTTAAGAATTCAAATCACTTTATTTACTTCTAACGAATGAAAAACCGTAGAAAGAAATTTGTGTGATACAAACGAACAAGCAAAGAGTGAGGTTATGGTGTCACTGTCAACTGTCAAGTGACTCTGACTGACAGTGACAATGACAGGAAGGGAAACCATTTCTTCTTTTGGTAATACCATGACTTGGCTACTGAGGCCTTTAAGTCAAGTCTATAAGGTAATAGAAAGTCACTTTTTAGGGTTCCGTACCCAAAGGGTAAAAACGGGACCCTATTACTAAGACTTCGCGATCCGTCTGTCTGTCTGTCTGTCCGTCTGTCTCCAGGCTGTATCTCATGAACCGTGATAGCTAGACAGTTGAAATTTTCACAGATGATGTATTTCTGTTGCCGCTATAACAACAAATACTAAAAATAGTATAAAATAAATATTAAAGGGGGGCTCCCATACAACAAACGTGATATTTTTGCCGTTTTTTGCGATAATGGTACGGAACCCTTCGTGTGCGAGTCCGACGCGCACTTGGCCGGTTTTTTGTTTTGATTTAATATGCGGATGTAATGTATTTTAATGTATTTGTAAGCAAATATATCGAGTCAGCCTTCTTGGCACGCTTCGCTGAGGTAGTTAATACTGCAATAAAATTCTCAGCTCCGCTTACCCGAGATCACGCCTCGCAAAAGATATTCACTCGAATGTCTTGTCTGTCAAGTAATTACAAAACGCAAGTATTACTCCAAACAACATAATAATGTGTCTAATAACTTCAGTCCAAAATATATTTTTTTATCATACAATGGATTTTACGCTTGAAAGAAGCGTCGTCGTCGCGCGTTCTCGCCAAACTTCTGGGCTGCCTTGAAATTGGCTACAATGGCTGCGCAGTAGTAAATCTCATACAAAAACAGCACCGACCCGTGAATGCGCATCGGAAAGTCAACTTCAGGGCGGCCCAGAAGTTTGGAGAGAACATACGGTTAAATTCGTTAAACAATTCAATGACACATAGAGAGCAAACAAAAACCTTCCAATTATCATGCCTGCCATATTTAGGGTGTGTTCAAATACCGGATACATGCTTTATTTGGTTTCATCAGGCCTATAATACAAACATCCAATGTATGGGACATCTGCAGTGATTTTGACAATATTCAACTTACTAGATAAAGAGGATTGGCAAAGCTGTCTCTAATATTACGACGCAATAAATACCTCACGCCTTAATTGTTTTTTTTTATTTACCCTATGGGCTGGATTCAAATCAATTTAAACTTTTAAATTTGTTTTTGACGCGAAGAGGGCAATGGCAATTGGCGGCAAACTGTAAGGAAACCGGCCTTACCAGCCTGCCGTATTTTCTTGAGACAAGCACAGATAACATAAGACAAAAGTGCAAATATTCCTAGTCAGTTACACTATATATAGCCCACACTACATATTTTTTTTAAACTCGCGCGACCATTTGCTACTGCTCCACCTGCGTCTTAACGCGTAAATTAACAAGCATTACGTAGATGTGGGCGAAGTGGCCAACATTTTAACGTGTCAATTTACATACGGCATTACTAATAAATAACTTCAATTTCGGCAGTCAGTGTCAAAAAACAAAAAAACGGCGAAAACAGAAAGACCGACTGCCGAAATTAAAGTTAGTTTTCGCTATGTAGTGTTTTTATTTGAAAGTTGGTTGTATTTTTAGTATATTTTATTTATTTATTCCTATCAGAACCATGCCTTTGGAATCCAAAGCTGCAATCGTATAAGAATCGCTCGGCAGTTAGTGTTATGTATGTTATTAACGCGTTTCTTCATTAGGAATTAACTCTTGACGGCGTAGAAATAACATTTTTTTTTTATTTTTTATTATGGGTTTGCTCTTGACTCTAGCCTAGGTCAGAGATGACGGAGACAAAGTCGACGATGGAGTGAGCTTACCCAGAAGAAGCCTGTTTACTCTAACTTTGAAGAGATTCGGGTTGTATGCGTTTGGAAACACAGACGCAGGTAGTGAGTTCCACTCTTTTGCTGTGCGCATTATGAAGGATGTTTGGAAGCGCTTGGTGCGAATTGGCGGAATGGCAACTAAGTGAGGATGGTAACTTGCAGTGCGTCTAGATGCCTCAATACTCTCGTCAGGCCCGCTGGCTTTGTTCACGTCTAGGCTGCACAATACTCTCCGAACCTCTTTAGTGTGAACTGCGATCTCCGGCATTGAAGAGACACAGTGAGGTATATTAGGTGGTTGCTTTGAGCCAGCATCCAGACGTGAGCTGCTAGCAAAGAGAGATGCAAATAAATTTGCTTTCTCACTTGCAGAGTGAGCCAGCGACCCATCAGGTTTCAGCATTGGAGGTAAAGTGGGACGACCGAAATTACTTTCAACCGCTTTGGACAGGGACCAAAACTGTTTACTTCCCGGAGGGTGCGATGCCAATGAAAAAACAAAAAAATGTAGCCAAAGCGCATTTTCAATGCCTTAATTGACACGTTGTTAGTCGTTAACACTAACGTTAACGCAGGTGGAGCAGTAGCAATAGCGTTTTTGTTTAAATCCTACATGGCTCTGGGGCGTCAAATCTTTAAACACGCCAACGTTGGCGTTATATAAATTATTTTTATTTCTTCTTTATAAATGTGTAACTGCTTACCCTTCACGCTCTCATGCTCAAGCGCGGAGTACTCTCCCTCGGTCTGCTCTCTGATGATGATGCAGTCTACGTTGTTATGGCGGCACTTGACGTTGGGCAGCGACTTGACGTGGACCACGTTGGCATACAGGTCCAGAGCGTTACGGAGCTTCATGTTCAGGGTCTGGAGCTCGCCAGTGTGTGAGAAGTCTGGGGTGGCGAGGATGCCCTGGAAAGAAAGGAAGTTTGTAAGGCATTCTACTTTTGGGTGCATTGAAATAGGTTCCGCGAATGTCCAGAACACTTGGGGTTGTCATCGCTATTACCACTCCACTGATTGGCTAATGCTTACTATAATTATTATTTTTTCCACAACTTGGCTATTACACATTGCCTACGAAATTCGTTTCGAAATATGAACATTTAGACAGAAGATTATAAAAAAATAAAAAACAAAATTACATAATAGCAGTTACGAAATGACTTTTGTATGGACCATTATGTAACTGGCAGAATAATACTGAACTTATTAAATTGTTGTTGGAACTTATTTGCATTTAATTAAGTAAGCTCATCAGGTAGTGGAAAAATAATCGTTCGTGTCTTGCATAAAAAGGCTTTATTTTAACACTCGCATGTAACTTCGCTTAGTTCGCCTTCGGGTCAAGTCAAAATTGGCTACATCGCTCGTGTTAAAATCTCGACTTTTTATGCTCGACACGAAATGTACTATTGTTTGTGCCGATACAGAATAAGGTCTTCAGAGAAGCATGAAACGATGCTATTGAAAAACCTCACTAAACAGTTTTCAAGAAAATATTGTATAGGTATGTCGTACTGTGATATTGATATATTTGTCGCCCATGGCGCCCTTTAAAATGACGCCTAAGGCGCCAAGCAATGAAATTGCATAAAAACTCCGCTCGCGCGTCGGAGCGGCGATTTTATGTAATTCGAGGGAACAAGTAGCCTTATGAAGAGGCAAATATTTGATTATATTGATACTATTGAAAAATAAATGCGGTTTTTTAACCGTCAGATCTGATAAAGCCGCATTTTTGACCACTTCGAGCGAAGTGAAAACGTAAGCTCGAAAATTTCACCTTAGAATTTTTGCAGCATTCTGAATGTTAAGTTATTTAACGGTGGGTTTAACAACAAGAACCAATAACTTTCGACAGCGAAGCGAGCTTGAAAATTTTAGCACCCCACCAAGAATAAGTGATATGAAAAGGGCTGTTAGAGCAGTTTGGCCGCCCCTCATTTATGCCGCTCTGGGCATTTGCCCGGCTCCCCCCTAGATAAGTCCTTGTGTCGGCTTCCAATATAACCGGTTGCAGTTAAGAACTAGTAGTTTACATGGAGCGACTGCCTATATGACCTCCACAACCCAGTAACTGGGCTTCTGACTACCCGTAACGACTTTCAAAGATGTACAAATGCCAGCCGGGAATAACGGCTTAACGTGCTTGGTGAGGCACGGAGGAGTCTCGGTATTGGTCACGGTTTAAACTGGCGACATTATTTTTTTGTCCAAGGTACCGTCCATTAATCACGTGAGGCTTGAAAGGGGGGGAGGGGGGGAGGGGGTTTAGCAAAAATCACTAAATATCACAAGGCGGGAGGGGGGTGTAGTAAGATATCACATCAATTTATTTTTTCGTCAAACGCGCGATTTCTAAACCGAAAAGCGGCATGTAGTGTTATTGCGCGTGTAATATTATTTTTATGCCAGTCAAAAACAACCTGCAACCTTTCTGTCTAGACATTTTTGTCATGGTCCTTAATTTCAGAATTAAATTAGATTATACGTTATACCTGTAATTAAAGATAATATTCTAAAAAAATAAGATTCTTTGTAGGTTTACCACGTATCACCAAGGGGGACGAGGGAGGGGTTTAAAAAATGCTAAAAAAACATCACGTGATTAATGGACGGGCCCTAATAGATTATCATCCACGGACTAAAAACTTAACTCATAGTTTAATGACATTTACCTTGATACAGCATTTGTTCCTGGCGATGGAGTTGACAACATCTTCTAGCGGCGCGCTCAACGTAGGGTTCACCTCAGAGAAGAAGAACGATTCGAAGTCAACTGGGATGCTTGCCGCCTGCCATACAAATTAATAAGTTATTTCACACGGGAACAACCAATTCGGAAACATACTCGTTCATACAATCAGCAAATTCGGTTAAAATTGGCGAAGAGATATTTGAAAATGTACATTCGAAGTAGTCAATAAAAGAGATAAACTACATAACATAAAATATTCCCCGTATCTCCCGATGGATGCGGCAGAAAAACTACATAATATAAAATATTCCCCGTATCTCCCGAAGGATTCGGCAGAGGCGTAAATTACACCCACATTTTCCCCCATGGGAAAAAGGCGTGAGTTTATGTATGTATGTATGTATTTTCACCAGATATGTTAGGCCGCTGCAAACACAATTTGGCAAAGTGGGGTTTTATAGACCAGTCTGATACCCAGTGTGACTGCGGTGCCCCTTTGCAAAATATGGCACACATGCTGGTGTGTCCCAAGTGCCCATACACCTGCACTTTGGAAGACCTTATGCTCGCCACTGACGCCGCAATCGGCGTTGCCACCTACTGGGCCCAAAATTTATAAAGTTTTTCATCGACTCGAAAAGAAGAAGACCCAGTCACAGATAATATAAACCCAGTTATATTCAAATCCCCAACTATAAGGGACATCATTCGCCCAAAACTGCTAACCAAGTTTCAGTCTATAAGTAATTTTTTTTCGTGGTGTTCTGGGGTCGATCCCCGGATCGGGCAGTATTATTGGGTTTATCTATCTAGAATTTCTTAGTAGCAGCCCGGAGTCTGGTCTTGTATGATTGCAATAGGCTCGCTCCCTATTACTTGGGACGTGGATATACAAAGGTACACATCTCCCCTCAGGCGCTGTCCTAATAAAACGCGCCAAGCAGTGTGCATCGAAAAGCTTGGTTTCAGAGCGGCCGATTTATTTGACAAGAACTGTAAATATTTTTTATTAAAGTTTCTCACCGAGAAGACCTCCTGTACGGAGTAGACGAGCTCAGGTCCGACTCCATCTCCGGGGATCAATGTGCACTTGATGCGGCCCTCCGTGCTCGATTGCTAAACATACAATATACATATTATAGCACTTATTAATATTGGGTTAGAACTTTAGAAGTCATATTAGTCTATGCTACGTATACAGAGCGGGCCAACAGAGTGGTAATATTCGTTCGCGAGTTACTCGTTTCAGATTGAGGTACTGGTCAAACCGAGGCGAATCCCTCGCAGGAGGGTCTTATTTTGGAATCGGCACACTATGTCTTATTTTTCCGAACTGCTGTAAGTATTAATGTATCCACTGGGCGCGTAGTTTGTTTTAATGATTAAGAAGTCACACTACTATTCCAACAATTTGTACACCTCCATACCAGTGTTAAGTTGTTGACACAATCCGAACGAGCGAAGTATGCCTTGCTAGCCGCGTGGATTCGCCTCAGTTTAACCGCAGCTTTAGGTTTTGTTGAATTTTGCCGGCCCGTTTGCAGCCATTAAAAATCAATGTTTTGGCTTGTTGTAGTAGTATGTATGATCTAATAATTTATGTACCCATAGATACATTGTAATATAACCTTCTAGCGACCCGCCCCGGCTTCGCCCGTGACAAAATAAACTTGCCTCGTTTCTTAATCTTTCTATTGGTGCAAACCGCATGAAAATATGTCCAGTAGTTTTTGAGTTTATCGCGTTAAGACGCGGCGGGGGACTTTGTTTTTATAATATGTAGTGATAGTCATTAATCTATCTAATCGTTAAACTAATGACTGTTTGAAGTTGTTATAATCAGTTTGAAAAGTAATGTCATATTCTCATATTCACTATGTATTATACCGTACTGTACTTTATTCCTGGTTATTACTTATTAAGGGTACACTAGTCGGCGGTACGAACTATTTTGTGCGCGGGGTTAAAATGCATTTTATATCAACCGACAACACGTGCGGAAGAGATAGATGCTGTGATGAGCAGAAGGATGGTAGTTCGCATACGAATACACACTTTTGCAAATTTGTAGCGAAATGGATAATGATTTAGGACGAAACCGAGTGCGCGAAATTTAATAAACAGACCTTTGGGAGTCTGGATATCATGAAAAAACGACTAAACGTATCTGTTCAAAATAAAATTATTTGCATTGTTGAACTACTAATCTATCCCCGTATGGAGGCCGTTTTTCAATTTTCCTTTTTCTTATGGTACTTATTTGCGCCCAAAGATGCGTTAAAATTAGTGTTGAAATAAGAAACTTTCGAAGCTCATAACTTTCTAGTACGATTTTATTTTACTTTTTTGCTTCCATACAGGGCTAGACAATGATGAGACAAATTGATATCATTTTTTATTTTGAAAGTACATCGTCAAACAGTGGAGTAAAAGCCAGACTACGTTTGTATGAAAGAATTTTCGACTAGTGTACCCTTAACTGTAATAGTTGATGTTTCCACACTAAACATTTTATTTGTGATATTTGTTTTGAGAAACATCTAATATTAATATTATAAAGTAACTAAGCAGAAGTAAAGTAAATAAGAATCCTGTATAAGTATAATTTTATAACATTTATAATACTGACTTAACTACATTTATACAGGGTAAACTAAAATTAGCTAGCGAAACTTGGCAGTCGCGTTTATTATTTCCAACTTCTATGTTTTTATTTACAAACCAACTCAACCATTGTACTGCACGTTTTTTTTGCTGTATAATGCTAGGATCACACGTCACATGACATTACACCGCACGTTTTTAGGGTTCCGTACCCAAAGGATAAAAACGGGATCCTCTTACTAAGACTACACTGTTAGTCTGTCTGTCACCAGGCTATATCTCATGAGATGAAAATTTCAACTGTCTGGCTATCACGGTTCATGAACCGTGATAGCCAGACAGTTGAAATTTTCACAGGTGATGTATTACTGTTGCTGCTATAACAAAAAATACCTACAAAATACTGGTCAAGTGCGAGTCGAACTTGTGCGGCGAGGGTTTCGTACCTACCCATTATACGGCCATAATAAAATTAGTATCATTTTTATTGGTGGCTAAGTTTTAAAGATATGGGCAAATTTAGATTTATGCGAAAACTTGTAAGTACCAAAATTTACCTTAATTTTCAATTTTTTATTTTTTGTAATTTTTCGTTTATTTGTGCTGTAAAACCTTACTTTTTGCACCGTGTTGCACATTATTTTGCAATATAATGGTGCGATAACACTTTGCAGTATAATAATGGAAGATCCCAATCCCAACATTATACGTTCTGTAATAAACGTGCAATACAATGAAGTGTGAACCACGGCTTAAGTGATACAGTCGCCAGACGCAATTACTGTATGTTAACATAAATAATAATTAACACGAGTATGAAACAATTGCGAGGTTTTACAGCCACCGATACTTGTGATAACATTGTGGGGCTCGGTCAAACGGTCGCAGACTTGACACCTTATCTCCACGTGTCAGAGAGTTGAGAATAAATAGCTTCGGCCCTTAGACAAATAATAACAGAGAGATCTAATGAGATCCGTTATTTCAGTTACCCGTTTATCTATAGTAAATTTTGTGATGGACTATTTAGTACAGCTGTCTATGCTTATTCATAAATTAAATATTTTTAAATTATTATTATATTTGACAGCTAGTAACGTATTTATTGTTTTATCAATACAGATGGTCTTTCCATTAGGATAACACAGGCATAATATATACGGTAGAACGGGGTTGAATAGGAATTCAGGGGTGAATGAGAACAAAACTTAAATTAGGATTTTAACTTTGATAAGTACTGCTTTGTGGTTTCAAACAATGCATCGTGTTTTTTAAATAATTATTTAATATTAGCTGACCCGGCAAACAGAGGCGTCTCTAGCCTATGTAGCGCCCGTGTGCAAACATTACCCTAGCTCCCTCAAGTAAGCGCGCGATCAAAATGGAATAGGTACAAATTAGCGATGGGCGTTGAATGAACGAACTAGTTAATTCGACCGTCGACGTACAATGAACGATTCGACGGTTCATCGATAATCAACGAACTAGTTGAATTCGTAGACGGCTAAACTGAGACTCGACTACGTTCATGTCGACTTGTAACGCGACGACCGACGCGAGAACTTAGTTGGGTAGTACAAGTTCATACGTCCTAAAAAATAACAACAACGGACTAACATCGAGCAAATTAATTTGAACTCTATCTCTAGAAACATAGAGTTGATATTTCTATAGGCCGAATGCTATTTTGGAGTTAACATGCATTGTGTGTGTTAAGAAGAAAAGGACGCCAATAGTTTCACGTGTGCAAGCGATGGACCGATTGAACGATGCGACGTAAACCGGTTTGTACTTGTTTGTTCCGATTGAACGAATCGGCAAGTTGAAAGTTGTCGTCGAACCGTCCGGCCGTAGACGCCGCGCGTCGCGTCGTCGCAAAGTTTATAAAGAACGTCTACTTAACAAAGTTTACGTTATGAACTAGTCCATAAATTCAACTAGTTAATCGACTCGTCGATCAACGAAAATGGACGGTCTAGTTTCGTTAACGAAAATTACGTCGACGACCCATCTCTAGTACAAATAACAGCACATAACCACAAACTGTCAAATTTCCCCAATGGATAATAAACTCTATTGTTTGGAAATTAAACTGAAAATCTATTGAAGAAATTTGACTGTTCTGGTTGTCATGATGTGCAGTTGACTATATTTAGAATTATACAGGGTGTTTACCAAACACCTTGTATTTTCAACAGTGAACTGATATCCAGGTGCAAAACTGCAAATGGTGTAATTTTAAATGATATTATAATTAAATGATATAATAAAATGTAAACAACAGATACACACACAAACACACTAACACAAATACTGGGCCTCGCATGAAGCTTCCCACATCTGTCAAATTTCTTCATTCTAAGGGTTCTATCAGACAGAGCGGTCACGCTGTTAACCGTTCAAGACAAGAGCGTTCGATGTGTTGTATTACGTTACATAGATATACCCACACAGGCGACATTCTGACCGCGTCGGTCAACCAGAACGTACCCGTTCGCGGGTTCACTGCTGTTTCGGTGACCTAAAGTGTTGGAAGGAAGAAGGATAACGATTATAAAACCGAGGAAAAGTAGCACCAATCTTTTCTTTTTCTGAACTGGCTTTCCTCCAGTTAGTATCTTGTTTAACTAAGTCATGTTTATCTTTTTCATATAGTTTATCGAAGGAATCAATTGTCATCCGAAAATAATTAAAAACATTTCTTCATCTTCAACCAATTTAGAAAAAAGTCTATGAAAATCTTCATCTAGTTTTCTATCCTTATTTACTGGGCCACACCCAGTATTTTATTTTCGGTCTTGTTGCTGGTAATGACCACAAAATCATTAATTCGTCTTCCGAGGAAGAACTATCGTCAAAAGACATGGTGACAATAGGTGGTACGGGTGGTACCGCGTAGACCGTCCAACAGCTCGGGGTTCGTGAGCAACTGCACGCTCGAAAGCAAAACTGACCTCTTGAACGCTTGACCGTGTGACCGCTCTCTGTCTGATAGAACCATATAGAACTTTATTTACGACTTCATGTTCTACGTACAGAGTTCAATATCAATAGGGAACATTTGTCAGATTTGGGAAACTTAATGCGAGGCCCACAGTACACGGGTAAAAAAATATTAAGGTAGGAAGGAGTGACAAGAATAACAAAATACAACATTGTGGTTATTGAAAAGCTCTGACCGCGGTGAAAGACGCATCAGTTGAGGCAGCTTATAAGAAATCTTACATAATAAGTATATTTTAATAAAAAAAGAAAGCCGATTTACTTCTTATTTACATGTTTACTCAAATTTAATATAATATACTACTAATCAAATTAATATAATATAATACTTAATCCATTGCGTCAAGACCTACTTCGCAAAATTACGTGTAGCGGTACAACACAAAGTGCGGCACGCGCCACGCATACACACGATTTTGGGAAATGCCACGCACGTGACGGTCGTCCATGGCAATTTGATCTTTATTTATAAAAGTTTATAAATTAATAAAAGTTACTATTGTAAAAGCCGCTCGTGGAGCGCCTTGCTTTGCTGTAATTCGACATATATAAGAAGAGCTCTAGATGCCATACAAAATGTAAATAAACCGGAGCTCTTTTTACGTGGTTCATTGAAAGTGGCGCACGAGTTGCGCTCGGCGCCCCCCAGGGCGCTGCGCCCGTGTGCTGCGCACACCCTGCACTATAGGTAAAGCCGCCCCTGCCGGCAAACTTTGTTTTGCCATAAAAACACCAAAAATTCGTCTACCCTAACCCTACCTACATACCTACCCTACACAATTATGTAGGTAAGGTACCATTTCTTTTTTCATAAGAACCTTCTCCTAACAATAACAAACACAACACAAAAAGAATAAGCGAAATCTGTCCAGACGTTCACGAGTGATGCCGTGACCAAGGGAAATAGGTATTAATTTTTAGGGTTCCGTACCCAAAGGGTAAAAACGGGACCCTATTGCTGAGACTTCGCGGTCCGTCTGTCTGTCTGTCTGTCACCAGGCTGTATCTCATGAACCGTGATAGTTAGACAGTTGAAATTTTCACAAATGATGTATTTCTGTTGCCGCTACAACAACAAATACTAAAAACAGAATAAAATTAATATTTAAGTGGGGCTCCCATACAACAAACGTGATTTTTTTGCCGTTATTTGCGATAATGGTACGGAACCCTTCGTGCGCGAGTTCGACTCGCACTTGGCCGGTTTTTTTTTATGTATAGATATTGGAGTACCTACTAAAATGCTGCAAATAATTTTTAAATAACGTGCAAATTCCCTTCAAAGTTTTGTTGCCATTCACCCCTGCAGTTCTATTCACCCCATTTTAAGGTTTATTGTTTTGTTTCTTTGATTTTTGTAAAAAAATTATGTGTTGGTGTCTGTTGAAGTACTATTTTATTTCAGCATAAAAAAAAAACAATTATCCTAACGATTTAATGAAGTTTATTTAACACACGACTATCAATATACTTCACGGTCAAAATAACTGAGCACCTGAAATGTCAATGTCACTCTGACGTGTCTCTCGCTATTGGCTCACGAGGCGAACGCGGGCCGCCGCGCGGGTGGGCGGGAGTGGGGGGGGGTCGTTTGACATCTCGGGTGCTCAGTTATTGTAACCGAGTAGTACTTACATATTTTACATAAAGTATATTTTCTTAACTTACCTGATTTAACTACAACTAGAACTTACTGAACATCCTAGCCTGTTCAGGGTCTCTTCCAGTCTACCTAGATTCAGCTGTACATCGGTGCATTTTATTTGACACAGCAGTGAACATGTACACTACCAGTTATGTTAAATGACCCAGGGTTATAGTTAACAATGCATTGGACAACACAGAGGCACTGTATGGTTGCATGCTACACATAAATGCTAATCCGAAACCTTTTAACTGACAGGAATCAGTTCAGACTTCAAAAAAATAACCATCAAATCAGTTTCTCTATACCTTGTGCTCTTTGGTAGTTAGTATGACCCAACTTTAGAACTGATATAATTTTAAATTTAGAACCAATTTCTGGTTTGAACATGCATTTTCTTTTCGATTTTTTTGCAGCTAATGGGTGTTCTAAATCTAATATTTAACACAGTTAAGTATCAAAATCATGCTACATATAAGACCATCCTATTCTCAAACCATTTGTGCCAATATGTATGAGTGTGTTTATTTGTGCCAAAGGGTGAACATGTTTTGTTTCTGTATGTATTTTGTGTAACAATTTGGAATGCAAATATTTTGAATTTAGAACAAGGGATGTTTCTGCTATAATTCTTATAGACAATTTATGCTAAAAATCAATACCCAATTTCATTATATAAACCAAAAAAATCAATTATAAAATTTGAAGATGGAAAACAAAACTTTTTTTAAATCTTTTTGAATTTGGAATTTTTCAAATAAATGGACAAGGTTTTTGACTTTTTCATATAAAAAAAGAATAGAATGGTGTTTTTTAAACACACAATTAAAAACAATAACAGTGGGAGTGGGAGTGCATGCATTATTTCAATAATTTATAGCTTACGGATCATCTGAAGTCTTAAAAGGAGCCTTCATACTATAAACTTAAGAAAATGTGTATATAAAATAGAATTTTTTAAATTTTAATTTCCCATTATAATAATTTTACCATAACAAACTTAAGACCCAAATAAAATTTAAAAAATAAAAAAGAATTTATGTGTAGCTATTTGTTTAAATTTTGAATAATATATAAATATTTTATGTATTTAAAAGTAATGAAGCAAGTACTTGAGGCTCTGAGGACGCTTGTGTCCTCAGCAATGGAAATGTTACAGACTGATTTCACTTATGCTTGTACCAAACAATGGCAACTTGAATACATAAGGCAATGTCTTAAGTTCACCAGATCAACTATACTAGTGCACCTTAAGGGTCACGCACATAATTATATAATAAAAGACAAAACATTTTGTGAATACCATCTTGATTGTATATAAACTTACTGCATCTTTCTTTGATGGCTGTAATAAACTACAGAAAAGGTTTTGTGACACTCAGGGTTTTTTTTTTCTGCCCATCTCTCATTCAGTGTCTGGAGATATACAAAGTGATTTATGCACTGTCACGAACTATGCCTTAGAATTGGCGAAGTTTTGGCCCTAACAAAGGGGATTGAATATTTTTCGATGAAGTCTCCCAGGTTCCATCTGCGATTTTGTTTTTTTTTTAAACCTGGGACAAACACACAAAGCTCTTTGAATTACTGTCCTGCCAGCAACACAAAGAAGAAGAATATACTATGGAATTTTCTTTCAATGAAGAAAAATATAATCTTTTTTTAAATAATCTAGTACTTGCTTCATTACCAGTAGATAGTAGGATATTAGTAGACAGTTAGTATGCTCACCAGCGTGCTGATACCATGTTGAGCGTAACATACGTTATTGTCCAAGTTTACCGAGCTGGTGTGGAGTGATTTGTTTGCATGAACCAAATAGGATCCCTGGAAAAATATCAAGATACATTAGTATTGCAGCAGACTAAAGCCCTTAGCATTTAAGGCACATAACTAAATTAACTGGAAATATTAACTATAATTTTAACATGTTTATTTTATGGAAGATGTTTTTTTACTGATTATCAGAATAAACATAAAATAAAATGAATGAACATGCAGAATCTAGGCCATAAGCATACACAACTCTCATTAAGGGTCCTCAAGTTTCATATTAATCAGCAATATTAAACGCATATTAAATTGCGGTTTCAAGTAGATATTATTAGCCGAGATCACGTGAGACCTCGAAGGAAAAATTCAATATTTTAAAAGCACATTTCCATAACAATAATCTGGTAAAAACATGATAATGTTACGCTAAGCGGCAGTTTAGGTAAAACATAAGTGATAATAAACAATATGCGCGAAACCGCTATTCATAACACAGAAGTTACGAAACAGCCAGGGAACGACATTGGCGATTAATAATTATTCTAGAATTAATCGAACTGGTACTGTACCTGCATCAGGGCACGGCACACATTCCTAGTAAGAAAAGACATCCTCGAATTTTCTAAAGCACCTTTCTTTAAGGGATGCTTTTTAAAATTAAAATTATTTTTGGATCAAATCTCTGAAAAGACGTAACCTAACCTATGACACGTTACGTTCCACGGGAAATGACAGCTGTTAAAATTACTTTATTATTTACACACTATAATACAAAGCACGTTATTTACAATCCAGACTTTAGAAAAAAACAATAATTTCATGAATTTTATGTTCGTTATCATGAGTGTTATATTTTTTTAAATTAAATAATACTTGATCAAAGTCAATTTCCCTAGCGTGAAACAAAACGTATTTTAGTGTTCATTTATTGCAAGTTTTGAAAATCTTTTTGGAACAGTTAATGTTTGAAATATTTAATGAGCATACAAAATTAAAAATCAGAAACAAAAGCATTTTTTTCACAAAGCAAAACAATTATCTCACACATATTTTTTTAAATATATTTTTGGTAACTGATACGAAAAATAAAATAAAAAGTGAATAATTTGTAAGAAATTAAACGAAATACTAGCAACCCAGTCTTAAATTATCGAACCAATGCCAAGTGCGAGCGAATTGATTTTTACGTCACCATTCAAGTGGCTGTCACGGCGCAACATTTGAACTTTGCGTCTTGAAAATTAAGTGATTTCGGCACAAAAGTGATAAAGAATGCAAGTGACGACTTAATCGTATATTTAGATCATTTAGTAAGCCTTTGGATATCGTGAATTTTATATCGGTTTTATTTCAAAACTGCTCCGTCAAAGTTAAAAGGTGCCGAGTGTGAAATCGGTAAGTGTTTTTTTAATCCTAAATCTTATTTTATTGATAAAAATACATGAATTACGCCAAAAATAATTGAAATGCAAGGTCCTGAGTATCTTCTTATGCAAGTATCAGAGCAATTAAATGCATAATTATTTTAATTTATAAGATTAACGTAGTCATGTTATGAGACCTAAGATAAAATTATTTGATAAACATTATTACTGATGAACCTCTCTGTAACAATGATAATAGGTACTCTCCGCTTTATTTAAATAGTGAGATACTTGTTAAATTGTTGATAAGAAGTCATAGGTCGGTCTTATTGATGTTATCTACGTATAAAGTTTCGTTAATTTAGATTTGCATACAAAAGAGTAGAATACGTTCACCCCGAATTTTTGAATGGAGTTTGAATTAATTGAATTGCAATTAATTGCAAATTTTCGGCAGACCGACACCGGCTTTGCATCGTTGAAAGCGTTAAATTGCGACGCTCGCACTCGATACCTAATTCTATAACATATTCATTACCTCATACGTATTAAAAAGAATACCTACCTACTTATAGAAAATTCGCAACGTATGGCAATTTGCAGTCGGTACACCTTATTATTTAATTTCCCCGTTCATGGTTCTAAAACAGATTGCAATATCTTACACAATCTATGATTAACTTTATCTACTTTGATTTGTTATATCATGTTGATACGTTATCCAGGATTTTTTTACGATTCGACAGTAAATAATGATTTCTTTTCGTGTAGTCTTTTATTACAAGACCCCACCGCCCACCGGCCTTGGCCTTGCTTTGGTAATTCTGCTTAGGGGTGTGCGATTACGTAATCCATTAATCGATTGGAGTCGAAACGTTTCATTAGTTTGGACCATAGACATAGATTTATATCTGTGGTTTGGACTTACATAATTATTTTGGTTAATTGTTGCTTTTCATTTGGGTGGGAAAATATCGGTACCATATCCAAATTAGGTAATTTTAGGGTGATCCAAAAGGTAAAAACGGGACCCTATTACTAAGACTCCACTGTCCGTCTGCCTGTCTGTCACAAGGCTGTATCTCATGAACCGTTATAGCTAGACAGTTGAAATTTTCACAGATGATGTATTTCTGTTACCACCATAATAACATATACTAAAAACAGAATAACATAAATATTTAAGTGTAGCTCCCAAGCAACAAACGTGTTTTTTTTCCGTTTTTTTCGGTAATGGTACGGAACCCTTCGTGCGCGAGTCCGACTCGCACCTGGCCGGTTTTTTTTTATATATTTTTGTATTATGGTTAGGCTCGCGGTTGACCACTATTTCACCTGATGGTAAGCGATGAGATGTAACGACGTACATGCAATTTTAGAGTTACTAAACTTAATAGAGAAAGGAAGCGGAGGCCTGTGCCCAGCAGCGCCATGGGCGTATCCAGCATTTGCTTAGGGGTGGGGTAAAAGTTAGCTAACTCGAAAAATAGTCGAAAGTTCAGAATCGGACCAATTCTTTCGGGACCCAAATATAAACAGGACAATTGAAATTTTCACAGATGTTGTATTTCTGTTGCCGCTATAGCAACAAATACTAAAAACAGAATAAAATAAATATTTAAGTGGGGCCATACCATACTCCAATACAACAAACTCGATTTTTTGCCGTTTTATGCGATAGTGGTACGGAACCATTCGTGCGCGAGTCCGACTCGCAGTTGGCCAGTTTTTTTCTTTTGAATAGTAAACTTTTAGTTACGAGTCAGAGTGAATGGTGGGGCAGGCTGCCCCATCTGCCCCACCCTGGCTATTCCCTTGAGCTGTGGACCAAGGCAGGCTGTGGAGGATGATTATGAATTTTCATTTTCTTGATAATGCCATTTGCCCATTAGAAACTTGGGCAAAAAGGATTTTAATCGAAATCTCCAAATATTGCTCGATTTGTGAATCTTATTTGCTGCGCTTGCGCCCGTGAATTTAGCGGCATTCCCGCATCCTTTCTATCCAACCATCAGCCAACTACCTTCTCCAGTAGAAATCGAAAAGCTAAATTTAGTTCTTGTTTTTTAGTATGTTGTATGGAACAGTTAGTAATGTGAAACTACATTCTTAGAAAAAAACTTTTGTACAAAAAAGTACTACCGACTTCCAAATAAAAACACTACAAAATGAAAAATAACTTTATTTTTGGAAGTCTGTGTCTTTGGTAGGTACAATTTTTCAAGGTGAACTGTACATATCTGCGTAACCCTTTAGAGCGTACTGGCGTGATGTTATGTTATGAAATGGTATAATCAATAAACAGACATGCGATTGCAGCAATCCCGAGAGATTTGCCGTCATTTCTTGAAGAGTTCTATTGTAGGTATATCTCCGAAGATATTCATCAGATCTTCACCAAATTAAAATGGGACCAATTTTGAAACATACTCTTTCAAACAAAAAAAAATTCATAATCGGTCCACAAATTAACGGAGAAATCCGTGAACATATACAAAAACCGGCCAAGTGCGAGTCGGACTCGCGCACGAAGGCCGTACCATTATCGCAAAAAAGGCAAAAAAAACATGTATTTTGTATGGGATCCCCACTTAAATATTTGTTTTATTCTGTTTTTAGTATTTGTTGTTATAGCGGCAGAAATACATCATCTGTGAAAATTTTAACTGTCTATCTATCACGGTTCATGAGATACAGCCTGGTGACAGACAGACAGACGGACCGCGAAGTCTCAGTAATAGGGTCCCGTTTTTACCCTTTGGGTACGGAACCCTAAAAAATAAATAAAAAAAACAAACAGAAAGTCGAACATAGAACCTCGTCCTTTTTCATAAGTCGGTTAAAAAGGTGTGCTAGCTGCGCACCACGCGGCAAACTGCGAAACTTTGGAACTCTTTTCACTCTAATAAATAAAATCTCCTTCTTAAAAAACCCTGTAAAGAAAGTAATCTGTCAGTGTGTCAGATATCAGTCAGCAAATAATACTAAATTGAAAATACTTTTCATCAATCCGCGTTTTGCGGTGCACAATAATATCCGTTTTCAAGCTATTTGTGGGGTGTATGACTTCCTTTAGAGTAGCAAAAATAAATAATTACTGTAAGTATTCTTCTGTCAGACGCTTCTTGACATTTAAAAGTTCTCCTTTTATGTTGCTGGAAGTTTCATCCAAAGATACTCGTATATTCCGTAGTTTGTTCCACCAAGCTTACTCGTGTTATATTCCGTAGATTGTCCCACCAAGCTTACTCGTGTTATATTCCGTAGATTGTCCCAGCAAGCTTACTCGTGTTATATTCCGTAGATTGCCCCACCAAGCTTACTCGTGTTATATTCCGTAGTTTGTCCCAGCAAGCTTTCGTCAATACGGCATTATGACGTAGGTACCGTATTGCAATCATTTCTATCTTTCATCATTCTTTCTTAAGTCGAACATTTTTTTAAATATTCTAAGTATAGGCTCGCGTTTGACCACTATCTCACCTGATGATAAGTGATGATGGTCGATGGTGAAACACGCTTGCCTAGAAATAACCTGTTCACTCTTGACTTGAAGACCCCTAGATTGAAGATGTCGGGAAACAGACACCGGCAGGGAATTCCTCTTCTTAGCTGTACGCATAATAAAACTGTTCTCAAAACGTTTTGTGCGTATGAGTGGGATATCCACCATGTACCCATAACCGATGGCGCATCGCCGTACGTCTGGTAGTCCGATGATGAAACGGGCTAGGTGGAATTAGATCGTGCAATTCCATCGCACACTCCCCGAAATGTAACCGAAAAAATACCGACAAGCTGGCAACTCGGCGACGCGACGATGTTCAAGGCTCTGGAGCTTTGACTAGACCAGTTGCCTCATTCCCGATGAGCCTCTTGGTCCGCTTTTCATACCAGCCTAATACCTATAGTACCTCTGCAGGATATAAGCGGGCCTTTTCCCACAGTCTGAGGGGCTCCACACAGTCTTCTTTTTCTGCTAAGAACTATAGCTGGTATTCCGGCCGCTAGCCTTGTTCACGTCGAGGTTATGCAGAACCCTACGGACGTCCTTTTGATGGATGCGAATGTCCGACATACTCGTCTCGCATCCATCAGGAGAAGGAGGGATATGCAACCATTACCAAACATATAATAAAAATTTGGCAATTCACCCTAACTAATTAAAATTTCGTTAAATCAGTTCCATAATGTCCGCGATAAATAATGATGTGTACACGCAGGGAACCTTGAATCTGTCAACGATAACAATAATAATGTCTTTGCCTTCAGCGTTTATGTAAAATTATCTAATTACTCCTGTAGTGTGTATGCAGTGTACCAATGTGTATGTAACCAACCTTATATAATCATGTGTATCCTAAAATAAAGGAGAGTATTATTTGAGCAGTCGTGACTATCATTTCGCTCCACAAATACCTTCGACCTTACATGGCGACCCTGCCAGCGGGCATCGCCGCGCGATCGCCTTACCGACACCGCCGTGCCATATAAGGGTTGTACAGTGTAAACAATTGGACTAAGTAGAGCCAAGCTAAGATGAATTATAATAATTATTCACTAGCGTTAATAACGTTCGCGTTTGTGACAAGTGGTATTTGGTTCGTAGCTTACGAAAAATACGAGTTCATTAAAAATGGGAACTACGCAAACTAAAGACGAAACCGTGGTAGTGCAAAACGCAGCCGGAGGAAATAATAACACGCAGCTGGAAGAGGTGAAATTTCATATTTCCACCATCACCATACTGATGACTATAGTGGTGCTGGTTCTGGGACTCGGCGTGCTGTATTTTCTGCTGCAAATGTATCGGCGTTGTCATGTACGCTGGATAAATCAGGAGATGTACAGGAGTACAATATCTAGAAGGTCAGGAGCGAGGCAATCCGGACCATCACTGGAGAAAGGACGGTCGAAGGGCGACATGGTGTGAAAACAAAGATAGCGGATACCATCACACATCGGTTCACACATCATGGGTTTAAGTGGAAGTGAAAGTGGAAAAAAAGTGCTGAGTGTGTGAAAGTTCGAGGAAAAACAACAGGCATCGTAAAATGGACTCAGAACTTTATTAGATAAGTACATAATCGTAATAATAATAAACGTAGTAAATGATATGTTACATTGTACTAGTAACTATAATAAACGAAGCGATTAATTAAACAACTAATGATGGTAGGAAATGGCAGATGTCTTAGAACAATTATATAAAAATTTGAAATGTATAAAAACATATTTAATTAAAATTGGCCCTAAACGAAGGCAAGGAAATGTATTAGAGAAAAAGTTGTGTGATTCAAAGGAAATTTATGACAAATATACTGATATAATAGAGAAGATATCAGACGATGTAAAGAAAGGTAAAGTAGGACAAAACGAACAGATATTAATAAATACATTTTGTATTGATTTTGAGTCATTGTATAAACAAATTTTAGATTTATCCTCTACGTCAAGTACGAGTAGTAGCGAGGATACAAAAATGGAGTCATTTGATTTGAAAGTAGCTCTTAGTTTATTACCTATGATACCAACTGACAATGAATGTTCGCTTAAACAATTTATTGATAATGTAGAATACTATAGCTCGTTATTGGCTAGTGATGAGTGTAAGAAGAAACTAGTACAGTTTGTTGTGAAGAGTAGGTTGTCTCAGAACGCTAAATTGCAGTTACAGTTAGATTATTCTAATGTTGATGATTTGGTAAAGGAAATGCGTAGAGTGTTACTGCCTAAAAAATCACCGTTTGCGATACAAAATAATATTAATCAATTAAAGCAAACAGAACTGTCAATTCAGGACTACGGAACCAAACTTTCGGAACTTTTCGTGGATCTGACGGTATCGCAAGCCGACGGTAACTTAGAGACATACAAAATAATTAAACCCTTGAATGAAAAGCAAGTTATCAAAAGGTTTGCCGATGGGTTGCGAAACCGCCGTCTTTCAACTATCATTGCAGCTAGGAACTACGAGTCGTTGAAGGACGCAATACAAGGTGCGAAGGATGAAGAAACATCCATAGCGGGACCGAGTTCGAGTTCTGGCGAGATCCTAGGTATGTATTCTCCTAGAGGAAGACAACAGAATTATCGTAGTGGTTATCAAAATAATAATTACAACAGGACATATTATAACAGGGGTCGTAACAATGATTCCAGTGCTCGTCGAGGCTACCCTCGGGGGGGCCAGCAGGCGCATCAGCAGAGCCGCGGTGCACCACAGCGAGGCCGAGGATCACCATGGCGTGGTAGAGGTAGGAGTTATTATAGGAATCGCTGTAACCAAGGGATAAGCCAAACCCCTAAAGATACAAATAAACACGCGGTTAATGTTCTAACGGGACAGGAAAATGAAGAGTATGCAAATGAGTTTTTTCGTGAATAACAGAGTTATTCTCGCAACTGATACTAACTATTATATTAACTTAAGTTCTAATAGCAAAACTTATTCATGGTTAGTCGATACCGGTGCTACAATTTCGGCTATAAAATATAAATATGTTCTAGAACAAAACATTCCAGTCCAAAAAGAGGACATAGTCATAAATGGAATTGGTGGCAAAGTCCATGCAATGGGATATGTTTGTTTAACGTTGTCATCGGGTGATCATCACCTTATTTGTAATAAGTTTTATGTTTTCGATACTCTACCATGTAGGGCTAATGGCATCATCGGACAAGATTTTATTAATAAACATAAGTCCATATTAGACTTCAGTAATAATAACTTAACATTGTTGACACAAAGTTCAATTAAAATAGTTTTACCTTTACTGAGTTATAATAACACAATGGAAGTTTACCCAAGATGTGAATCCATACATTATTTTAAGACCGAATTCACAGAAGAGTGTGTAGTACATTCTAAGGAAATTAGTGACGGAATATTATTGGCCAGTTGCATAGCAACACCAGTTAATGGGCTAATACCGGTTAAGATATTAAATACAACGGATAAGTTGTGTACCTTAACGGACATTAATCCATGTATAGAAAAATTAAGTAACTACAATGTTTGCCAATTTGACAAATCAGAACGTGATGCAAGTAGAGTAAAACAATTATTTTCGGTACTAAACCTCAAACATCTTAATAAGGAAGAGCAAATATCCATAGAAAAATTATGCGCGAAGTACTCGGATATATTTTATTTGCCAGGGGATAGATTAACTACAACAAGTATTTATAAACATACCATTAGTTTAAAACCAAATGTAACTTCTGAATTTACAAAGCCATATCGTTTACCACATTCACAGAAGGGAGAAATTAAGCAACAAATTGATAAAATGTTAAGAGAAAGGATCATAGAACCATGTCGTAGCGAATGGTCTAGTCCAGTATTACTAGTTCCTAAAAAGACTGATGGTACAGGTCAGAAAAAGTGGCGACTAGTTATTGATTACCGAAAATTAAATAATTGTATTGAAGACGACAGGTTTCCACTTCCAAATATTTCCGAAATACTTGATTCGCTATCGGGTTCGGTATATTTTTCACATTTAGATATGTATCAAGGTTACTATAATATTGCACTAGAACAGGAAAGCAGAAAGTACACAGCATTCTGTTCAGGACAATACCAAATGACTCGTATGCCAATGGGTTTAAAAACGAGTCCAGGATCATTTTCCAGAATGATGACCATGGCTATGTCTGGCTTAACGTATGAAAAATGCCTTATATATTTAGACGATTTAGTGGTCTTTGGTAGAAACTTAGATAGTCATAACAAGAATCTACAAGACGTTTTCGAACGACTGCGGAAAGTAAATTTAAAATTAAACCCGCAGAAATGTAATTTTTTAAAGAAGGAATTACTATATTTAGGCCATGTGGTATCAGGTAACGGTGTATTACCTGACCCGGATAAAATAAATGTAGTAAAAAAATATCCGTGTCCAACAAATGTAGACGAGACGAGGAGGTTTGTTGCGTTTGTTAATTTTTATAGAAAATTCATTCCAAACTTTGCTGAGTTAGCTTATCCACTTAACAAATTATGTTGTAAAAATGCTTCTTTTATATGGGATGAAAAGTGTCAGTCGGCATTTGATAGTTTAAAAGAAAAAATCATATCTCCACCAATTTTACAATATCCGGATTTCACAGAACAAAATGAGTTTAATCTCCAGACAGACGCTTCTAATTATGCAATCGGAGCAATTTTGTCTAACAATAATGGAAGACCAGTATCATTTGCAAGTAGAACACTAAACAAAGCGGAAATAAATTATCCAACAATCGATAAGGAATTGTTAGCTATAGTGTGGGCGATCAAACATTTTCGTCCATATTTGTACGGAAAACATTTTAAAATATACACAGACCACAGACCTTTAATTTCATTATTTAACATGAAAGACCCGTCAAGTAGGTTATTTAAATTTAGGTTATTACTAGAAGAATATGATTTTACGATAGAACATGTCAGGGGTACGGAAAATGCGGCAGCAGACGCATTGTCACGAATTTCCATAACATGTAATGACTTAAAACAAATGCACGAGTCGTGTGTTTCAGTTATGACAAGAGCTCAGAAAAGAAACCTGATTGACAATAATTCTAAGATAGGAACGAGTGGCACAACTACAGTTCGGTCTGATCAACCAAACGTTGTAAGCACTCCTAATACTAATACTTTAAACGAGTCAGTGGAATTACGTTTTATTGATGCATGCAAGTTAGAAACAATTAGAAAAAGTGGTGAAACATGTAAAGAAAGTAATACATTTATGTACATTCCTAAGGAAAAAACTATCTATATTAAACATGTATCTTCTCCATCGCAAATATCGCGAGCCGAATTTGTGAGAGAGTTACAAGATTTTTGTAGAAGCTTAAATATTACGGAAATCTATTTAATAAAAAGTAATAAAAATCACATTTTTATAAAAAAGTTATTAAATGAAATAGATATAATGGAAAAGTGGTCCGGACCACAATTACATATAGTAAAAGATGTACAACGAATAGAGAATAAAGAAGATAAACGAGTAATTTTGAACGATTTTCATCTCTTACCTACCAGTGGCCACGCGGGTACGAGACGAATGTTCAACAATATAAAAAAATACTACTATTGGACGGGATTAGAAGATGATATAAAAGGGTTTATAAAGAGGTGCGACAAATGTCAGAAACAAAAGTATTCACCGCAGAATACCAAACAACCTATGGAAATAACAACAACAGCACATAGTGCCTTTGAAAAAATATATATTGACTTAGTAGGTCCTCTGGAAAGGGATAATTATAATTATAGTTATATCCTCACGTTGCAGTGTGAACTCACCAAATACATTGAGGCATATCCCTTAGTTACACGCAGAACGGAAGAAGTAGCGAAAGCGTTAGTTCATAATTTTATATTAAGGTATGGAGTACCGAAGGAGATAGCGACGGATCGGGGTACCGAGTTCCTGTCATCAACATTCAAGGAGGTATGTAATCTATTAAATATTAAACAACTAAACTCAACAGCATATCATCACCAAAGTATAGGTGCTTTGGAAAACACGCACAAGCATTTGAATTCATTTCTCCGTATTCAAACCGACAACCATCCAGAGACATGGAGTACATGGCTCCCATTTTGGTCATTTTGCTACAATACTACAGTACATTCAGCAACAAAATATACCCCTTACGAGTTAGTTTTCGGAAAAAAGTGCTCGTTACCAAGCAATTTGACCAATAGGATTGTTGATCCACTATATAACATTGATTATTATCCATTAGAAATAAAATTTAGATTACAAAAGTCACAGAAAGATGCACGAGACAACTTACTCAAAAGTAAATTAAAACAAAAAGAACGATATGACAGAAATATAAATCCAGTTACTTACCATCCTGATGATTTAGTTTTAGTTAAAAATAATATGTGTAATAAATTAGATAGTGTTTATTCGGGACCATATAGAGTTATATCAGATGAGTCACCAAATGTTAAAATAATAAAGAATGGTAATGTAGACACCATTCACAAAAACAGAACAAAATTGTATTATCCTAAACAGTAATTATCTTGTTCTTGTGTAATTGTAAATGTATTATAAAAATAAAACAAAATTGTAATTTTATTTTATTTTACCTCGCCATGGGAGGTGTAGTGTGTATGCAGTGTACCAATGTGTATGTAACCAACCTTATATAATCATGTGTATCCTAAAATAAAGGAGAGTATTATTTGAGCAGTCGTGACTATCATTTCGCTCCACAAATACCTTCGACCTTACACTCCCCTTATCAGAAGTCACACAAACATTTTTAATTGTTAAGCAAGCGTATGATTGAGATAAAGAGCGCACCGAATAGGTACCGACTCGTGAACAATTTTAAATCTAACGAAGGAAAATTGTTCCGCTCCGCCTTGTCAAAGAGCAGGCAGCATTTTCTGGGCCTAAAAAGATCTGCCTGAATAAGAAAAACACTACAGAGCAGTGGTGGCCCAGTGGTATCGGCCGCGACTTACAAGTTGTAGGTCGTGGGTTCGATCCCAGGCAGGCGCTTTAATTTTTGTAAATTATTTCGTCACCACTGCTCTCAAAACGGTGAAGGAAAACATCGTGAGGAAACCGGCATGTCCTAGAACCAAAAATTCGAAGACATGTGACATCCACCAACCCGCACTAGGCCCGCGTGGTGGATTACGGCCCATTCTCTCTCACAAAGAAGAGGCCTGTAACCCAGCAGTGGGAACATAGTCTGATGATGTGAATAAGAAACGCCACGTTGGGCTCTAAAACAGGGATCATAGACGTAGGAAAAAAGGCTTCCAGACTAAAATGGGATTGGGCGGGTCACTTCAGCCTCATGCACAGTGACCGCTGGGCCGTAGTCTTCACAAATTGGGTGCCTGGAGATGGACGGCGCCGCCGAGGCCGGCCCAGAAAGAGGTGGCGAGACGATTTAGACGCTTACTGCAAGGCTTGCGGGTGGTTCGAAGTGGTTCAGAAAAAAAATATCTCGAAGGAATTGTGTGAGGTATTTGCCCGGCATTGGAACAGTGCAGGATAATGTATAGAGATGTAACGGATAGCTGTTTGGCCGGATACCGGATATAAATATGGCCAACCTTGTAACCGGACAGCCTAGCTGGGTATCCGCATCGCTAGAAGCGAGCATGCCTAGGTGATGGTGCACGAGCGATCTTAAGCGATATAAAGCTTATAGCATTAAGCAAGTTATTGTCATATAGCAACTTTGAACACTACTAAATCAGGTATCCAACCGGATAGGCGCTTGTTATCCGGTATCCGGCCGGATAGTAATTACGCCACCGGATAGGCCGGATACCGCATAGTTACCGCATATCCGATTCATCTCTAATAATTTATATAAAAAAAATAACGAAAATTTGTATATCATGTAGAAACAAGGCGACGTCATTTTGATGCTTTTTTTGACCCCCACGGGAAAAGAGGGGTGTTAATGTTTGATGTGTGCTCCTGTGTGTTTGTGTATTCGTGTATCTGTCTGTGGCATAATGCTCCTAAACGGATGAACCGATTTTGATTTAGTTATTTTTTTCTGTTGAAAGGTGACTTTATTGAGTGTTCTTAGCTATGTTTGATGAAAATCGGTTTTACTGTTTGAATCGGGGTGTTTCCGCAAGATATCGTGTCATAATTACGTGTTCGATAGTTGTCGATCGAAGCGTGTCGAGATAAATTATGTAGTATGAAATAAAAAATGTGTCGGGGATTTTAAATTTTACTTGTCTTTCATATCATAAGTACTACCTTCAATCCAGCTTAAGCTTTCATTGACCACATTTTTTTTTGTTACAGATTTCCTGATTCAAAATGGCGATAAACCTAGACAAACCAAGATACGACCAGTCAACGTACTGGGGTCGAGCTAATCATTTTATCCGCCTCACCAACCCAATGAACTGTTTTGCTACAGAAGCACAATTAAATGAGGCAAAGAATATCGTGGATACTTTCAGGTACGTTCATAATAAACCTAAATCTGCTTCTTAAGGCCGCGTGTACACGGTAAGAAAAATCGCCGGTTCTATGCAAGAATTCGTGTCGTTTCTACACACGACTAGTGTACACTGCGTCGGCGCTGCACAACACAAAAATCTTGTCTGGGCCGTTCAAGTATTACGTAAGCAGATTTATTACAATTATTAACCACCCCCCCCTCCCCCTTGTCAGCAAAAGTAAGCAAAGCTCTAACCCCCCTCCCCCCATGCTTACGTAAACATTTGGTTACTGAAAGACATTACATTTTGTCATTAGAAGATTTCCCACCCAAAACAAAATAAAAAAATGGCGGGGGGGCGGTGTGTACAGTGCACATGAGAATCGACCCGTGTTGTGGGATAAAACTTTGGACATTTATAAAAATAAACGGCGTACTTTCGAAGCATGGAGAGAAATATGTATTATCCTTAAAGATATTCTCGAAGAAATGACAAGCGTAGATAAAAAAAATAAAGGATGAACTTTTCCTCATACTGTCGCAGTTCAAAGTAGAAGTTAGCAAACTCAAACTCATGTTTTTGACTTAACATAGGATGCACCCAGTATTTTCTCTTGGAGTTAGTTTTCATTTTAATTTTTCTATACGTGTAATAGGCAATCACCATTTTTTTTTGCTTGGTAGTTTACATTATTACCCACAATTACACGACACGATGTACACCCTAAAATGTCTCAACCATGACTGAACGAAACAGTTCGTACCGTGTACATACTAGATTTTTTCTTGTCTGCAACAGACACGACATTCTTTCGTGCACAGACCCGACAAAATTCTTCTCATGTACATGAATATTTTCATCTTGTCTGTAGCCGACACGACAAATTACTTGCCGTGGACACGCGGCCTAAGGCGTATATTATATTCACCAATGTTAACGCAATACTGCCGTGCGCTCGCTCGGAGCCAGAATAACAATTTTGAACCGCCTTTGGACAGCTTTGTTTGCAATTTTTTTTTTTTAATATTTCAGTTATGAAGAAATTCTAGCGATCAATTTTTCTGTGTAAAAATATTTTTGAACACCCAATTCGGTTTCCAAAAGTAGCGTTGAGGAGTATCCAAAAGTAGCGAAAAAATATCGTGTCGTTAACTATGTTTTTAAAGCTAAACTATTAGTTACACGAAAAAACCATGTTTCACAAATAATGTACATGAATCAATAATAAATATATATTTTTTTCAAACCTTTTAACCTAGCAGTTACTAAGGAGTATGCTTTAGAAAGTAATCGTTTTACGGCACTAAAGCGGTGGAAGTTCCTTAATCTTCTTGTCTAGAACATTACAGTCCGACTTCAGCCACGCTTCTGTGACAGTCACATCCAGGTTCTACCCGCGATAGCAACAATATTGTCTGCCCATCACGTCATTAATATACCTCTAAGGCACGGTTGGCGCAGTGGTTGAGCAATTGACTACTACGATGCGAGTCGCGGGTTCGATTCCCGCACGGAAAAAATATTTGTATGACCTACAGATAGTTCCGGCTCTGGGCGTTTATGTAAGTTTATATGTTTGTAAACGACCTACAATACAGGAAGAAATTCCTAGTGTGGGGCAAGGAAATAAAAAAAAGAAAAAATACTTGCACGAAAAACATAACTCAGAGTTACTTGCTAACACGAGGTTAAATTGTCAATTTATCGTACTGTACTGTGTCTGATTGTTATGACAACATTTTATTTTCTAATACCTAGTAATAATGAATCACTATGTTAATAAAACGTTCCATTAAAACATATTGATAAATTTGTAAACGCGTTTGTTTATCAAAACAATCGCGCTCTTCGCTTCTTGATATTTGTTTAAAAAAAAAACCCGACTGCCTAAGCGAAATTAAAAGACGTAAACAAGAATATGAAAAAGCATGCTGTGCAGTCGGAGGATACATATTCACGAGCTGGCTGACCAAAACCATTTATATATCCTGCGACCATAGCGACCACCAGCCCCTAGCCCTTGATCAGATCTTGTGGTAGAGCGAGATTGTCTTTCAGCGTCCTTTATCTTATTTTGTGGAGGGGCCGAGAAATAACTCGGACACTTCGACCCATTCGGGTCTATTGTTTTCAATAGATTATTATTATTTATTCAGCGTCCTTTGGTTGACGCTTTCACTTCACGTCCTAACACTCTTCTTGATGCCGCTGTGTTCTAATAATTTCCATAACTGGTATTCAGCACGTGAGGCCGTGAGCCCATTAGCTCAGGGTGTCTGTGGATGTGGTTTTGTTTTCCTTCAACATTGCACACACACTTGTGGTTAAGTACCTCCGTACCTTTCAGTTCAAAAGGCTTGTTTAATTTGTTTTTATATATATATTTTTTTAATAATAACAGGAAGACAAAGAAGATGCCTGCTGGATTTGACGAGGACAAATTATGGGACGCCAAATATCTGTATGACAGTGCCTACCACCCGGACACTGGCGAGAAGATGATTCGCATCGGTCGCATGTCTGCGCAGGCGCCAATGAACACCCTCATCACTGGATGTAAGTAATCATTATTACAAAGTATCTAAAATAGTAGAACACTGGGAATTGGCTTCGGCCGATCGTACGCCTTCTAAAGGTCCGGGGTCTCGAGATATGTATCTCCAGAAACTCTATTTTATTTTTACCTGACTGCTGAAGGATGGTAATGTGTTTATCAGTCTAATGTTTGTATGTTTGTTCCTATTTGACATTCTAGAGACAAACTCATTGGCCGATTTTGATGATCGTTACGTCAATCGACTCGTCTTACCCTTGCAAGTATCACTGGCTACATCAAAATTGAAAAAAAGAAGACAACGCCACATAGGAACAAACATACATACTTATATACATAGACTGATAAACACATTACCCTCCTTCGAACAATCGGGTAAAAAATGTCTTCCGCGTGGCTTATACCACTCTGCCCGGTGTTTCGCCTCCTCCGGCCAATCGAAAACGCCTCCAATAGAAAGAAAATAATTATGATCTTTATAATTTTGGAGCAGTGCAGGTGGCCGAGAGGTAACTCCCGCGCCCCTCCTCTCCCCCCCTCCTCCGACTTACGTGTCGTAGGTCGTGGGTTCGAAACCAGGCAGGCGCTTTAGGAAAACATCGTGAAGAAACCGGCATATTCTAGAACCAAAAAAATCAAAGATATATGACATCCACCAATTCGCACTGGGCACGCGTGTTGGATTACGGCCCATTCCATCTCTCATGGAGAGGAGGCCTGTTTCCCAGCAGTTAGGGAACATTAAAAGGATGATGAGGAAAACACCGTGAGGAAACCGACATGTCCTAGGACTAAAAAATCGAAGACATATGACATCCACCAATTCGCACTGGGCTCGCGTGGTGGATTACGGCCCATTCCATCTCTCATGGAGAGGAGGCCTGTTTCCCAGCAGTTAGGGAACATTAAAAGGATGATGAGGAAAACACCGTGAGGAAACCGACATGTCCTAGGACTAAAAAATCGAAGACATATGACATCCACCAATTCGCACTGGGCTCGCGTGGTGGATTACGGCCCATTCCATCTCTCATGGAGAGGAGGCCTGTTTCCCAGCAGTTAGAGAACATTTAAAGGCTGATGATGATGATGATGAATTATATTGCAGGTATGATAACGTTCTACAAATCGAATGCAGCCATAATGTTCTGGCAGTGGGCCAATCAAACGTTTAACGCCATCGTCAATTACTCGAATCGTTCCGGCGACGCAGTTATCACCCCACCGTAAGTATTTCAGTTTTTTCTTTCACTGTCCCTCTTTGGTATAGTGGTGCTGGGCATGCGATTCGATTCCAGGGTCGGGCAAAGTGTTATTGGGTTTTTCTTTCTAAAATTTCTCAGTAGCTTCCCGGAACCTGAAGCTAAAATCGGTTGATGGTAAATAGACTTGCACTTCTTATAATGTGACTTAAATATAATCGGCTAACGTGGGTTCACCCATAGTACCCACATTTCGTCACCTATAATAATAGTTCAGGTACACCTGAGCACCTCTGCCTATAGTTCCCACATTTTGTCACCTATAATAATAGTACAGGTGCACCTGAGCACCTCTGCCTATAGTTCCCACATTTTGTCACCTATAATAATAGTACAGGTGCACCTGAGCACCTCTGCCTATAGTTCCCACATTTTGTCACCTATAATAATAGTACAGGTGCACCTGAGCACCTCTGCCTATAGTTCCCACATTTTGTCACCTATAATAATAGTACAGGTGCACCTGAGCACCTCTGCCTATAGTTCCCACATTTTGTCACCTATAATAATAGTACAGGTGCACCTGAGCACCTCTGCCTATAGTTCCCACATTTTGTCACCTATAATAATAGTACAGGTGCACCTGAGCACCTCTGCCTATAGTTCCCACATTTTGTCACCTATAATAATAGTACAGGTGCACCTGAGCACCTCTGCCTATAGTTCCCACATTTTGTCACCTATAATAATAGTACAGGTGCACCTGAGCACCTCTGCCTATAGTTCCCACATTTTGTCACCTATAATAATAGTACAGGTGCACCTGAGCACCTCTGCTTATAGTTCCCACATTTCGTCACCTATAATAATAGTACAGGTGCACCTGAGCATCTCTGCCTGTAATATAACCTTTCGGGGTATTGTGTGAGGAACGATATGAAATAAAAGGGAGTCAGAAATAGCGTGACGGGTTACAAGACGGAATGAAAGGACAAAATGTGTTCTGAAACCTTATGGGGTTGGCCTGTACGCACAATAAATAAAAATACAAGACTTTAGACCGCTGTGCTTAAGGGTTACATGAAAGGAGTTCCTCTATGATACCTCTCAAACGTCAACCGTACACCGTATACGTAAGCAGATATGTTTACCGTAGCGGTTTCAAAATGCCAAGGAAAATGTTGTCTAGGCAATTACGATTATAGATATCAAGACCTATAGGACCTAGAGCCGCTCGTGGCTAAATAGCCACACGGGTCGATCTTCAAGGTTAAGCAACGCTTGCCGAGGTTGATCCGTGGATGGGATGACCATCTTTAAAAGCACGTTAAACCGTTGGTCCCGGCTGGCATTTGAAGATTTTTGACATTCGTTACGGGTAGTCAGAAGCCTGAAATCTGAGACCAGAACTCATCTGTGCGCGCGGCGCCATGTGTGCGTGCGCTTGTAATTATATATTATGCATTTGTGTGGCAGTGACGCGGCAGTCGTCGTCCGAGTAAACAACCACCCACACATGCTTACCCACACATAGCGCCGCGCGCAAAGATGAGTTGAACTATCTATACCTACTCAGCTGAATCCTGTTAGTCTGGTAGGTAGATTGAATAACCTATGTTTGTATTATTTTCCAGACAATTAATCGCATCTTACTGTGCGGCGTGCTCCGGTGCCTTGGGTACTGCCTTGTACCTCAACAGCAAAGTTAAGGTATGAATAACCGTATTCCTATGAACTCTCTTCATATAAACAATCGTATTCGCTAAAACCTTTGTTAAGTTACATTATTATTTGCGATATGCCTGAAAAAAATATTTATGACAAAAATATTTTTCAGGAAAACCTCGAAAGTAATTATTTCCGTAGGTAGGTATTGAAGTCACAAAATAAGTTCTAAAAAAAAGGTTTAATTAGTAACGCATATCGGCGTCGTGCAGTGTGAAACTTGGTGCTTGCATTAAGCATAATTTTACAGGACAAAAAGATATGAATTGTGAATGAAGTTCTCTTGTTGTATTGCAATTATATATATTTAGAATCATCTTAGAGCTATGTAGACTGCATTCGTTCTAATCTCGCTTTTCGAGTTTTTTCATTAATATAATTTGCCTATGTTTTTTAATAACACCCTTTCGATCACTAATACAACGTTCTTTGTTAATGATCGAACAACCAGCCAAATTATTTTACAGGCAATAGTTATCAATCAAAGACTCGATTTTCAATTATAAAAAAGAAAAATAAAGGCGTGTGCCTGTAATATTTTAGATTCTGATAAAAAATCAGGATCTTAATAAAAAAAACTCGTGCGCCGAGGGTTTTGTTTCCATTATACCGCCATAATAAAATTAGTATCACTTTTATTGCTGGCTAAGTTTTAAGTGTGTGTGTGCTGTAATGGTTGAGTTGCTATAACGTGTGCTAGTACAGGGTATAAAAATCAAGGTTCTGAGTCAACACGATAAAAAGATATGGGCAAATTTAGATTTTCGCGAAAATTAAGTTAAATTTTGGTTCTTACAAGTTGTAAGTACCAAAATTTAACTTAATTTTCAACTTTTTTATTTTTTGGTATTTTTCCTGTAATCATGCTGTAAGACCTTGACCTGGGACATACAGACGGGCAGATGGACAAGAAAGTGATCTTATTTAAGAGTTCCTTTTTACCTTTTGAGGTAAAAACAGTGTATTTGGGCTTTACAAGGTTTTCACTGCAAAGCAACGATATGCAACTTCCATTCAAACGGCTTTATTATAATTTACAAATTTTACCAGTTTTATCAAATCACAGCATGCATTTATTTCAACGCCAATAAATTTCGGACAGGTGTATTTTATTATGAAAACGATAGCTTATCGCGTATTACTCCAACGTTATCTTCTATTTCGGTACTGTAAACAATTCCACTAATTGTTATGTCAAGTAAAAACGTCACGGAGGTGTGTCGTATCGTGTCGGAAAAACCGTGAGATTACCTACTGTTTACATTGGCAAACACGCCTTATATAGATTTGGCTTAGATGTTGCTCTCGTGCAACTTCGAAGTAGTATACTTCAGCTTCATCCGGTTAGACTGCAAGCCGAGCTCAGCATAGTGTTGGGGAAATGAGAAAGGCTATGATATCATCATCTTCCTGCCCTTGTCCCATGTTACTTGGGGTCGGCGCAACACGTTTTCAAAATCAAAAATCAAATGTTTTTTATTTCACACGTCTTTTAAGTGCCCATGTAGGCCTACATGGGCACTTATAAAACGTCGATAAAAGGTGCACGGTTCGGGTTGGTGGTTTCCTGTGGAGAAGAACCGGCAAGAAACTCTACGGTTACTCTTTTAAAAGAATTGTTTTGTTTTTACAATATGTCCATGTTACAGCATTAGTGCTTAGATATAGAGGGACAACGTAGGCCCGACAATAAGTCGTAAGAAACCAAAAAAAAAAAAACTTTTCTTCCTCCATACCGTCCTGTCCTGTCCCCGTCACGCCGTCACTGACTCCCTTTTCTTTCATATCACTCCTCACACAGTCCATCCATCATTTCTTTGGCCGTTCCCTCCCTCTCCATCCATCCACATTTATATAACTCTTTTAGTAAGATGCGTTTCATCCCTCCTCATCACATGACCATACCAGGACAAACGGTTTCCTTTCAACTTTTCTGTCTCTGGCGCCACTTTCAAACTTATTCTAATATACTAATTTCTCACTTTATCAATTCACGGCATATCCGTCTCAACATTCTCATCTCTGCTACATGCAAACTCTTTTCATCCATCTTTTTTACAGCCCAACATCGTCGACCACATCATCGCTTTACATCAGCACCCCTAGCCAAGTTATAAGAATCTCTTTCTACAATCGTTAACGCCTTCTATTTGTATGGTCTGACCACGTGACTTAACGTTCAGATGTGTCATTCCCATACATAGATTCGTTTTCTACTAGCGTTATCGATTGTAGATTGTCAACTTGGCTACAGGTGCAGGCCAGATAGTGGTCAAACGCGATCATGTTAACAAAAAATATGCGATATGTGATAGTTATGCGAGCATAAATGGATGGATCAGCAGATTTTTTTTTGTTGTATTTTTAAAAGACGAGTTAAGTAAAACTAAAGTTTTTATTTATGATGTTCGTACTCGTAATACAACCCTGCAGCCTAATTGCGTAAGTGAATTCTGCAAAGCAAACAAGTTGGAACCTTCCCAAAAACGACTTTTCGTATTGCATATTACACTCTGAAACGGAAAGGTTATGCTCCTTTCATTACCAATATTTTGACGTAGAATTGATTGTAAAAGAATGAATGAAAGCGGAAGAATCGAGATAAAACTTCACTATTGGTATTGTGTAATGCAAATGTCATATATCTTCAAATCCGTAGTATCTCTAAGTAGTCTATGTTCAACTCAAAGGAGGATTTGGAAAGCTAACGCTAGCTTTCCAAATTAGCTTCGCAATACCGAAAAGGTTGAAAGAAATGATTCTGATTCTTTGAAAGAATCGACTTGTTTCCTTTGCAGAATTCACTTTGACAATTAGGCTGCTGGAAAGTTGATAGTTTTTATCCAATAATCCTGTATATCATAGCTGATTAATGTGAAGTTAATTAAATCAAAATATTAATAACCTTTTTTTTGAAGTCGTTAAAAACAATTGATTTTGAAGAACTAAGTTTGAAAAGGAAAGTGGAAGCCGTTCTCTGAAAACTTGATAAAGGTTTCGAAAATGAAGTTTTTTTAATTGCCATGGATATGTTACCTACCAGATGAAGACGAGAAGACCTGACTGATCATGTATTAGATTATTGTAAAAAAAGATATCCTAAGCAAGTTGACGAAGAACATCTACTTATTTACTGATGAAAATGATCACAGAAATATTAGCATAGAGTCTGGCAAACGAAAGTAGAGACTGAAAAAAAAAGTTAATTAAAAAAATCTAAAAACCCGACTGCTTAAAAAGCAAACTAAAAAGACGTAAACAAGAAGAAAATCATGCTGTGCAGTCGGAGGATACATATTCGCAATACTTACACCAAAACCAGATGTATCCTCCGACTGCACAGCATGATTTTCTTCTTGTTTACGTCTTTTTAGTTTGCTTTTTAAGCAGTCGGGTTTTTAGATTTTTTTAATTAACTTTTTTTATTTACAACTTTTTAGTTATTATTTTTTAGAATTAGGTACATTTAAACATATAAGTGTTATATATTTTTGAAATCCCCTCTTAAAATCCTTTATTTTGTTACCCCAAACGATGGGTTTGGAAGAAAAAAAAATTTTTTTTCCCACAAAATGGCGCCCAAAATCCGCCATTTTTGTATTTTTCAATTTTAATGTAGCCAGTGACACTCGCAGGATTACGACAAATCGATTGGTGAAAGAATCATCAAAATCGGCCAACGCGTTTGGTCTCTAGAACGCCACATAGGAACAAACATACATACATACATACATACATATATACATACATACATACATACATACATACTTACATACATACATACATACATACATAGACTGATAAACACATTACCCTCCTTCGGCAGTCGGGTAAAAAGCGCGGCAAATTTAAAAAATATCAGCATGGCAACCCTAAAACTAGTATGAAATACCTAGAATAAACTAATTTGATACTTTAGAATTATTTATTTTACTTCGTCTGGTCTGAATAAAAATAGTATAGGTACTTTAGGTAGGTAATACTCAAGTTATTATGTATCAATATTAATAAAAAAAATAACACTATTCTATAATTTTGGTTTATTCACACCACACGTAAATAATCTTGTTTTTGTTTGAATTCGGCGTCTTTCTCCTGTTATTTTTCTTGATATTTAGACATCAAGCAAAACAACATCTCTCGTAATCTAATTTTAATTGTTTTATTAATTTTTCACTTAATAAATGCTACTTTTAAGACTATAACAAATCAGGTTGTCATTAGTATAGCATTGCCATATAAAAAGTTTGCAAATAATTCGAGTGTCTACTTTCGTTTGCCAGACTTCTATCTATACTACTCCCAATAAGAATAGACCTAGACAAGATCATATCTTCAAAGCCAATATATTTTGTTATCATTAGGTACCTACACATCGCCAATTCGCAACTCCTCCTTGACCTATAGTCGAGACGTGCTTGACAGATTTGCAATAATGTGTCATGAAAGTTCACTTAACGATTACACTATAATGGAATAGTAAACATATTACACTTGTTATGTTACATAATGACGTCAGTGTGGCCCTATTTGTTTAGAATTGTGTAAGTCCTATGAGTTTCAGTTATGGTAATTTATGCTTTGTCGAATTTAGATTCATAAATAGATTTTTACGTATTTTGTAGCTATCGATTATTGGTCAAATTAGTTAGAATAGGAGTAGATACTTTCGAACGAAGTAGTTAGAATGATTAGAAATCATAAGGTGCGAATACACGGGCAACTAAATTGCTTGATTTTGGGCAATAATGGTCAAAAATGGCGTCACGGTACTCATGACTACATCTGTGGGCCAACGTGTAGCATTGCTTGTAGAGAGTAAAGACACCACTACGAGATACTTTACGCAATATTTGAATATTTGGAAATTATCAGTCAGGATAGGTTCACTCAGTTCTGGTATGATCCCTTTTTTTCCTCGATGGAATATTGGGGCGACTTGGACATTGCCTGATAGACATGTTTCCCACTAGATCTGACCTTCTTAGGAATGGTTGAACTCAAAAAGAGACTTTGTTCTCTAAAGTATGTAGTATTTTTTCTGAGAGCTTTGTCTACTTTCAAAAGGCATAGGGATATGTTACAGTTAAAACCAGTTTTTATATAGAACGCGTTTTTCCTAGTTAGAACTAGTTTTTACTAAGTGCTTTTGTGAAAACTAGAATTAACTAATGCTCAAAATTTTATATCAGTTAAATGCCCAATATGAGTATAATGTAATATTTTAATGTTGACATTTTTTTTTTTTATTTGTGATGGGTTTGCTCTGGTTTGTAATTGGCTTTAATATAGAATAGGTAAGTAAGTACGATTACTATTTAAGCAACAAAGTTATAAAATTATAATGTTTTATTTAAATGTTGACATTGGTTTTAATATAGAATAGGTAAGTAACTACGATTACTAATTAAGCAACAAAGTCATAAAGTTATAATGTAATATTTTAATGTTGACATTGGTTTTAATATAGAATAGGTAAGTAAGTAAGATTACTATTTAAGCAACAAAGTCATAAAATTATAATATTTTAATGTTGACATTGGTTTTAATATAGAATAGGTAAGTAAGTAAGATTACTATTTAAGCAACAAAGTCATAAAATTATAATGTAATATTTTAATGTTGACATTGGTTTTAATATAGAATAGGTAAGTAAGTACGATTACTATTTAAGCAACAAAGTCATAAAGTTTTAATGTTATATTTAAATGTTGACATTGGTTTTAATATAGAATAGGTAAATAACTACGATTACTATTTAAGCAACAAAGTCAACGGGGCTCCTATTTCTGTCTGCAGGGTATAAAGAACCTAATATGAAGGAGATGACCTATCCTTGTCGGTACATGGTGGACATCCCACCCATACGCACTAAACGTTTTGAGAATACTTTTATTATGCGTACAGCTAAGGAGTGGAATTCTCTGCCGGAGTCTGTGTTTCCCGATAGCTACAATCTAGGGGTCTTTAATTCAAGAGTGAATAGGTTACTACTAGGCAAGCGTGCTCCATCGTAGACCACATCATCGCTTACCATCAGGTGAGATAGTGGTCAAGCGCGGGCCTATAATAGATAAAAAAAAAACCTAAGCTCCCGATCTCGCTTCGCTCGCTCTTGGACTAATTCATTGACCATAAATGACAAATAATTTTATCTGAAAATCAAATACATCAGTGGTAAATTAAAGTTTTGACTAGGTATCTCTAGTTTTAACAAAGGCACTTAGTAAAAACTAGTTCTAACTAGGGCAAACGCGTTCTATCTAAAAACTAGTTTTAACTGTAACATATATAATTAATTTTGCAACTTAACAAACAAGGTCGCTCCACATTGTTCGACAAATCCGGCAACAGGTGTCGCCAACAATTACTGAAAAAGTTGCCCGTGTACAAGTAGCTTTACCATGTGTTAGTTACCCATTGTATTTTCGTTGAAATTAATTATTAGATAACTTTTGTAGATATTTGCATTTATTATTGTATTTTTTAATTATTTCCAGGGCATGAACCCGCTGTATGCTCGGTTAGTCCCCTTCGCTGCCGTGTGTGGCGCTAACTTTATCAATATCCCCATGATGAGGAGCACGTAAGTTTTACTTAATATTTTAATTAACATTGATTCAAATATTCGTAAAATCATAATAATGATATATAATGACTATTTATGTAAATACGTACACTGGGTAATGCTGAGCGTGAGGTCTCGGGTTCGATTCCCAGGTCGGCCAAAGTTTTATTGGGTGTTTTCATTTAAAAATATAACAGTGCAGCCTGGAAACTACGTTAAGCCGATGGTTCTACGACTGATCTCTCTCTCTCTCTCTCTCTCTCTCTCTCTCTCTCTCTCTCTCTCCCCGGTCATGTCGGATTGCCGTCCCGTATCGAAGTATGAGAGTGCGGGAACAGTAAAATGCACTCGTGTGCACAATGTGCACTGTAATATCTACCGCGCGGATGGCCAATCTCCACTGAGGTTCGCAGCAGTGGCCGAAATTCGGTCTGGGGGACTAGTATTTTTATTTAATATTATTTTATCATTGTAATTCTGCTACGCCAAATGGAATGCTATTCAAATTTCTAACCTTTTACCCTGTATATTTCAGTGAAATCATGAACGGAACGCCTGTGTTCACCCCAGAAGGAGAGCGAGTGGGCAACTCTAAGATTGCAGCGGCCACAGGCATATTCCTGGTGTGCATATCCAGAGTGGGCATGGCCTTGCCTGGGATGAGTACGTATATCATTTTATAATTTGGGATGAATAGGACAGAATCTAACAGATATACTGTAAAATGATATCTTAGGGTAACCATAGATAATATTTCTATGGGATAAACAATGTGTCTCTAAACTGAAAGTCCTCGTTGGTTTAATGGTCACTTGCAATACTAGTGCTACTGCTGAACATGAAGTCTTGGATTCGATTTCCGAGTCGGACATTGGATTTATAAACTGGGTAGGTGCTTGAATTTGTGGCCGATTGATGTCACTAGACTCGCGTTCTGTTACATGAGGCTTTAATATAACTGCCAAGTATAGGTGTACTGATGGTGTACCCCTACTTAACTCTTCGGTGAGTTCAGTCGTGATGATGATGAACATAAAAATGCAGAACAGTTCGAATTTATATCGCAAACTCTGGCCATGATCAAGGTACAATATTTACTATAGTAGTCACAGCGCATCTTTGTTTCTCTGAAGTTGACTGCCAACCATCGAGTATACTGCATAGAGTAAGCGAGATAGGACGATGCGACAAACGTCAGCGAGTGAAAGAGACAGTTATACAATGCTATCTTCACCTTCAACATTGACACAAAAATAGCTACTTCGCAGGGTCTTGCAGTCAATTCAGAGACACAAAAATCCGTTATGAGCATTATAACAAAGCACTGAAAGTTCAATCAGCTGACAGCAGTGGTGAAAATTTTAGGTTCGCTCAAATCTAAACTTCTAGTTCTATGACCTTGGATATTAGTTCAGAAACCATATTTTATCTCTACTAACTCAGTTATATCGATGTACAACAGATACAACATTATATATCTGAAAATGCTCTATTGTATCTTCAAAATGGCTGGAGTATTGTTATAACAGCAATACAAGAAAGTTCGCGCAATAAAACCATTAAAACTTTCTTGACTGCGGAAGTATTTTAGTTGGTATTGGTTGGTATATAAGCTGAACTCGTGCCACATGTGTCGATTTCGAGATCAAGCAACGCTTGTCAGAGATTTGAGATCAAGCATCTGTAGATGGGTGACGTTGGTCCCGCAGCCGAAATATTGGCGTTGCTTATCTGCAGCCTAGTTGCGTAAGTGAATTCTGCAAAGCAAACAAGTTGGAAGCTTCCCAAAAACGACTTTTCGTGTTGCATATTACACTCTGAAACGGAAAGATTATGCTCCTTTCATTACCAATATTTTGACGTAGAATTGATTGTAAAAGAATGAATGAAAGCGGAAGAATCGAGATAAAACTTCACTATTGGTATTGTGTAATGCAAATGTCATATATCTTCAACTCCGTAGTACCTCTAAGTAGTCTGTGTTCAACTCAAAGGAGGATTTGGAAAGCTAACGCTAGCTTTCCAAATTGGTTTCGCAATACTGAAAAAGTTGAAAGAAATGATTCTAATTATTTGAAAGAATCGACTTGTTTCCTTTGCAGAATTCACTTACGCAATTAGGCTGATGACCTCGGTACAGTGGTTTCGGTCATATAGTTCTCACCAAACTTCTTGGCCGCCCTGAAGTTGGCTACAATGGCTGCGCAGTAGTAAATCTCATACAAAAACAGGACTGTTTCGTGCGTCGCGCATCCAGTAAAACAATTAGTACTCATCTGCATCCGGACCCCAAAACAGTTGGGAAAAGGGGTTAAGCAGATTGATTGAAGAGCTGCGATCTTTAAAATCAGGTTGAGTTTGCCGACTGATTATTATCCATTTTCTAAAACCTCTCTTAATATTTTCCAGCTCTGGTGCCAGTAATAGCTAACACAGCGGTCAAGAGGCGTTGGTTCAAGCCTACCTCCCTGGCCCTCATTCCGTTCCAACTAACTCTAGTGTGTCTCTGTGTGACGTTCGCTACGCCACTGTGCTGCGCCTTCTTTGAACAGCAAGCCAGCATTAGTGTCAATACCATTGAGAGAGAATTGAAGGTAATAAAAAAAAAAACAATTTATTGCAGACTAATTACATGTCCATAGTTGTTAGTAACAAAGGTCTTGAAAACTATGTTAGTCAACTTATTATAATAGTATCATCTCGTCACGTGAAGCTGGATGACTCTCCCAAGCACCGCAGAGTCTGGCCTCTCAGAAAACATCCTTAGGATTCCGTTGTCGCTCCCCCGAATCCGACGCATCAGAGAAGCTGTTTTTTTTGCGCATAATGGCATAAAAGTCATCGAGTCTTGCGTCAGCAAACATGCCCGACGCGCTGCAGAATCGGGGGAGCCTCACCAGAATCCTAAAGGCGTTATTGTATTGTACACGAAGAGCGCTGGAGCGTTGGACCATAAAGCGCAACAAAAACATTTTAGCGAAAACATTTTAGTGCTTTATAAATTGCGAATTGCATGCCTGTCTGGGTTCAAACCCAAGCTTCAAGCCCACATCTCTGGTCATCATTCTGTTCCAACTAGTTCTAGTGTGTCTTATCATTTCATTTACTTTGAGCAGAAAGTCAGAATTAGTGTCAACACCAATGAGAATGAATTGAAGGTAATGGAATGCAATACAAATTGTATCTTAATTCTATACTCTAAGGGTAAGAATTAAGGGCTAAGGCCTCTCCAAAGTCTTGCAGGAACTCTCCTCCATAAGGCAGCGTCGTACTGTGGAAGCAAAGTCGAAACAATAAAAAAAAAACATGCTTATTCAAGCGCGGTCGTCTTTTTAAACTCTAAAGAAATCTATAGTATGTGTATGTGATGGAATTTAATAACTGTTTTATTGTATTTTACAGGAAAACGTAAAAAAGATATCTCCAGAGACAACTACACTATACTACAACAAGGGACTGTAAGAATCCAGTGTAACCGCGAATACCTCATCTGTTAGAATGGCTGTTGAAAAGATATTGACAAAATATCGTGAAATAATTTTGTTGCTATGATGAAGTGTGTTGGCGATCCTTCAAATCGGTGGTGAATGTTGTGATCTTAGAGAACTGTGTTTAAATATCTTGAGATGCGCATACAAGGGCAATTTATTTTGCAATTATTGGCAATAAATGTCTCGGCAACACCTAGCAACAAATGGTAATGCAAATATTGTATAGAAATTGCCAAGAATTGCCCAATTTCAGTTGCCCGTGTAGTGAGTTAGAAAGCATTTACTATTTTCTGTAGAATTTTCGTCTTATCGATTGCAAATTGGTGAACAAATGAGAGAAATATATTTCTGTTTTGGATGGGGATATCCCAAATCGCCAAACTCATTGGAGGTTTTGCAACCCAAGTTTGATGGGAGTATACCAAATCTTCCAACTGTTTGGAGGTTTTGCAACCCAAGTTTGATGGGGGTATCCCAAATCTTCCAACTGTTTGGGGGTTTTGCGACCCAAGTTTGATGGGGGTATCCCAAATCTTCCAACTGTTTGGGGGTTTTGCGACCCAAGTTTGATGGGGGTATCCCAAATCTTCCAACTGTTTGGGGGTTTTGCGACCCAAGTTTGATGACGCTATCCCAAATCGCCCAACTACTTGGTGGTATTGCTGCCCAAGTTTGATGGGGGTATTCCTAATCTTTCAACTGTTTGGGGTTTTTGAAACCCAAGGCTTGAGTGCTTATAATATTTTCGAGAGACGTTATATAAATTGTTACAACTAGTTTTTAAGAATACACTCGTTTTGTTATGAAAAATATATTTTTGACTTGTTGATTTTTTCTCATACCAGAGGCCTATTTTGAACTAGTTTACAGCTACTAAATTGCCCTGTAGTTTGCATTTCTTGGAATTAGTAGTTCAGAATAGTGCCCTTAATGTTGTTATATAAAGATTTTATTTCATAAAAGTTTTTAAAATAGTTTACTTACGTTCCAATCAGTTATGCTTATTTTTAAGTACTATGTTTTTTATAGTTTATTTAAGAGAATGGGCGAGGCGGTTTGAGAATGATTTTGTAAGGCTGGTCACTGATATTTTACATGTCCAGTTAATTCCTTGTATGTATGTAAGTATTGCACTGAACAATTCAAAGACACGGTACAGACGAACAAGCTATTTGGTATACAGGCAGCTAACTGGCCATTATATTTATCATGTTTGTCTGTCAAATATTTTACATTTCATGCCATGCGTTTTACTTCGAGATCTGCCGTTGGTTTGATGTACTCATCCATCCCTTCTAGAACCAACAGATTTTTAGCCGCAAAACACCACTCGTCATAATTCTCCCTACCTTTTAATTTCGGCACTCTGGCAATATATTTCGTAGTCATGTTTCCGCGTAACAACGTGTACAATTTATCTATTTTACTCACTTTAAATTACTGATAAATCGGGAGAAGCTATTGAAACACGTGAACTGTTCGCAACAGACTAAACTTTATTCAAAAGTATGTTACACATTACATGATATAGATGGCGTTACTAGTCACAACATTTTTACGTTTTGATACGCATACTGACAAGCACAAAATAGCGTGCCGTCGCTTACGTACTTTGTGACATTAGTTTAAAAGGTTTTAAGGGAAGCACAAAATGAATATTGGCAGTGCAGTAAGGTACTGTCGCTATTATAACTGTAGTATTGCCGGTATAACAAATTGCTTGTTCGACTATACATGCAGACGTAGTTTATTGTAGTACTACATAATTATCTATATTTAAATTCATATGTGCGACAAACAAGTTAGTTACTATGGGCCTTATTTATAAAATCTTTGAGCTGTATAGGCACTTGTCCAACCGCCAACGAGGAAGCGATTAGCTATCGACTATTTTCTCGCTGAAGAAACGGACAAAACATAGTACCTATAGATGTCGTGTCAATAAAAGACACATATAGTAATAGTTGATCGCTGGCTGTTCACACTGCAGGCGAGAACTGTCTCACCACTAGTTTATCGTAGTGACCAAAGGCGGATTTAAGGGAGGGGGCATGTGGGCACGTGCACCCCCCAGAAGGTATTTTGTGTTCTGTGGAGATTCCATCACAGTACATACTTAGAAGCAAATCAAATTATCAGAGTTGTTAAAATATATGAATAAAATATAAGTAAAACTCTTGTCTTACATAGGCCTTCATTTACTGAACTTGTAGAAATAAACTTGAAGTATGATACTACAAATTTATTTCTAACGGTTATTGTTGATTTTTTTGCCCGTCCGCCCCTTTTGCCCCTCCCAGAAAAAAAACCTGGGTCCGCCCTTGGCAGTGAGCTAAGAAATAGATAATACTCGCTCAGCGACGCTCGCTTGGCGGTCAGAACTCACGTCGAGCCCCGAGCGAGTGCGAGTAATCGCCCGTCGCACAAGAACACTCGCTTCTTGCCGAGCGACAAAACTATCGGAACTACAAAGTCGCTTCTCACTACTCGCCATCTCGTATCTAGTGACAAGTGCCTTGGCAACTGTTTAGCAGATTCTATATTCAAATTCTGTGTAGAAAAAAATAATATAGAATTTGCTAAGCAACCGCTGAATACTCGTATTGTTGTGTTTTTTAAATAAGGGTGTATGTTCCTAATTTGTGGCACAGTAAAAATATACAAACAGTATGAAAACTACCTACAAACGCTCGCGCTCGAAACGGCACACTAACACAAACATAAGCACCGACGCGACGAGACTACTCGGGCACATACGCGGTGCGAGCCGCTTAGGGGTCTCGTCGATGCGCATGTTTGTGTGAGTCTGCCCCGTAGGCTTATTACATATCTTTTGCAAGAGCAAAACGATAGCGATCAAACGCTTTATGTCATAAAAGTCGGAATTACATGCAGTGTAGGTATGGTAGGTCCTACACAATCGTTTTCTAATCGCTCGCTGTTTTTCAAATGCATTTATTTATAAGAGAAACCGCCAACAACTCTAAAACTTTTGTATGGAAGAGCAATTATTGCACAAAAATCGCTATCGTTTTGCTCTTGCAAAAGATACGTTATAAGCCTGCTGTTTCGAGCGTTTGTAGGTAGTTTCCATACTGTTTGTATATTTATTCTGTGTTTGTGGCCAGCCTGAAAGACATAAGAGCTCAATAAATAGAATTATATCTTGTTATTATGTTACCCCTTCGATCTGATCACTAAGGAAGGGGTTACAAGAATTATTGTTAATATTTGTTTGTTAATAATGTGCAATAACATTCCAAAGATATTCCATTTTTTTATTATAATTTATAATCTTGTATATTGTGATGTCAATTGACCTGTGTTAAAGCTGACAATAATACTGTGACTAATAGGTATAGAAAATATTAGAAAAGTATGATCGTTTTATTTGCTACATTTCATAAAGTTTAAGTATGTCGTGGTGGCCCAGTGGCGAAGACCTCGCGTCTCGTGCTTGAGGTCTTGTGTTCAAATCCGGGCAAGAACCAATGTGACTTTTTCAAATTAATATGTACTCTCTAAGTTTTTCTTGGACATCACAGGCAACGGTGAAGGAACCTGCCTGCTGGAAAGCCAAGTCAGAGGCCTGTGGGGTTCCCAGAGGCGGCATAATTAACTCTGACACCAGAGTTAGCCACATTCTCACACGAAAAGAAGAAGATAAAGTTTTTATTTATAAAGTACTAGGTGACCCGGCAAACTTTGTTTTGCCATTAAAACACCAAACATTAATCTACCCTACCTACCCTACCCCACATACCCTACCCTACCTAGCTTACCCCACCTACCCTACCGTACCTACCCTAACCTACCTACTCTACCCTACCTATCCTACCCTACCTACCCTATCCTACCTACCCTACCCTGCCGACCCTACCTACCCTACCCTACCTACCCTACCCTACCAACCCTACTCTACCTACCCTACCCTACCCTACCAACCCTACTCTACCTACCCTACCCTACCCTACCTTTTTTTTTTTTTTTTTTTGGTTTCGCTGGGAAAAAATGCATTACGCATACCCACCCATTGGGGGAATGGGGGGCTATGTGGGACTCCCCGGGCAAGCCCGGTATACCCACTAAAATAACCCAGCGGCACTCCCGCATCGTCTGAGTGGAGGAGGACTGGGAAACCGGCACAGCCTTTACGTCCAGTCCTCCGCCGACGACTGCCCACCTTTATGGCGGGCCCTTCTCGCCCCTCCCAAGGAGGGGCCCGGGAACGCCCGACGAGGGTGGTGATTGTGCAATGCAGACGAGAGGCGCCCCCACGCCTGTCGCCCGCTAATCACCACCAAGAGGTGGGAGGAGGCGATCGTACAACCGCCCACCCCCACCCCTTCTCCGCCGCCTCCTTCCGCGACATGGCGTCGTCGCAAAAGGAGGCAACCGCCGCCCAGGCCCTCCCGCTCCCCAGCATGCTACCACACCGGGAAGCAAGAGGACCTGTCAGGGCACGGCGCAACTACGCCCCCGCTGGGCACACCTAGACGGTGTGCTGCGCCGTGCCCTCCACCGCGCTGGACCCTTATGTGGACGTCGGACACCTCGGTCCTCCGCCCACGGTCCCCTACGTTGCGGCATCTGGCCCGCGAAAGGCCAGACGCCGCCCTCCGCGTCTGTGGCATCCGGCCCGTGAAGGCCAGACGCCGCCCACCGCGTCTGCGGCGGCGCGTCGAGACCGACGCTCCGCCGCCTCCTCCTTCCACCGACTTGTCCCCGCCGACCATCCCACGCCAAAGGAGGGTCGGCGACGACAAGTCATCACCGCCCGCCGCACATCCGCGGCCCACCTTCGAGGGCTCCCTTCCCGCCCCCGGGCGGCGGCCGCCCCCACCCGCAGGAGAGAGAGCCGGGCGCAGAGCCAGGTGCAGAGCGGGCTAAGCCAGTTGCAGAGCGGGCAGAGCCGGATGCAGAGCCGGGCAGAGCAGGGTGCAGAGCTGGTCAAAGCAGGGTGCAGAGCTGGTCAGTGCACTCGGGTAACCAACCGCAGGAGAGCCGAGTGCAGAGCCAGGTGCAGAGCGGGCTGAGCCAGGTGCAGAGCGGGCAGAGCCGGGCAGTGCAGGGTGCAGAGCTGGGCAGAGCAGGGTGCAGAGCTGGTCAGTGCACCCGGGCAACCCCCCCCGCAGGGGCGGGCGGCCCGCCCAGAGGCCCGGAAGCGAGCCCCACCTCCCACCTACCTAACCTAACCTACCCCTACCTACCTACCCAGACTAGCCCAACCCCATGTCGCATCTGGTGTGTCCTCTGCTAATCAGAGGAACACCCAGAACGACATCCCCCCCTGTCAGGTTATTCGCCACCGCCAACAAGAGCCCACGAATGGGAAGTTATTGACGGTGCCCAGAGTGCACCAGCCCAGCGGGTTGCTCTTCCCCCCGGACGTATCCGAAAGAGACCAGCAACCAACCAGGCCCACGTGGAGGTTACCTGACCCGCACCCCTACCCTACCCCCCCCCCCCCCCCCCCCCCCCTACCTACCCTAACCTACCCTAACCTACCTACCCTACCTACCCTACCCTACCTATGTAGGTAAGGTACCAATTTTTTTTTCATAAGATCCTTGTCCTAACAATAACAAACACAACAAAAAAAGAATAAGCGAAATCGGTCCAGCCGTTCATGCGTGATGCCGTGACCAAGGGAAATAGGGATTTATTTTTATATATATAGATTGTGTACCTATTTTTTTTTTAAATATATCACCCATATAATTATTTGGCAGATGTATTTTAATTTTGTTTTGGTAGCTACACAGCTAACAGAAATTGTTAAACATTATTTTATTTCAGCTATTGAACAGGATAAAAAACAGTTGCCGTACCAAATAGCTATATAATTTTAATTAAGAAAATAAACTGTTACATAACTTGTTGCCTATTATTATTTCCATGATACCCTTATCTGTGTTCCAAAGGTTAAAGGTTATTGAAGTTAACAACTTATTTAACAATTAATTAAAAATAAACTGATAAGAGAATTGACTATTGAAACTGGGCTATTTAATAGGCGGAAGCAGTTTTAAAATATGATCACACCCTGTAGTTCGTGCATGTTTTTTTTTTTCAAACTAATAGCGCCTATAGATTATAAAAATAAAAAAAATAAAATGTTTGATGATTTTGGATCGTGTTGGCTTAGGACTTAGAACTGCATGCCAATGAGGATGAACTAATAAACGTCAGTTTGAACTTGGAACGTTGACTAAGGTCCGTATACTGGGTCCTCAAACGAAACAGGGCGACATTTGGGGCTATTTGCAGTAGGCCAAAAAGACAATTTTTTTTTTTTTGCTCCTTACGTCCCCAACTATTACCTGTTTCGTTTGTTCCACGATTTTTTGCCCACCCTGTATATATCTGCTAAAAGTTGTTATAACGCGCTCGGAAATATGGTTTGAATCATAATAATTTCTAATGCCGTAGAAGTGCGATTAAATATAAAATCAGTTTTGCGCAGCCCCTTTTTACGAAAAAACTGGCCAAGTGCGAGTCGGACTCGCGCACTAAAGGTTCCGTACCATTATCGCAAAAACAAACAAACACAATACAAACAATAACAAACGTAATTTTTTTGCCGTTTTTGCGATAATACGGGAGCCCCATTTAAATAATTATTTTATTCTGTTTTTAGTATTTGTTGTTATAGCGGCAACAGAAATACATCATCTGTGAAAATTTCAACTGTCTAGCTAGCACGGTTCATGAGATACAGCCTGGTGACAGACAGACAGACGGACCGCGGAGTCTTAGTACTAGGGTCCCGTTTTTATCCTTTGGGTACGGAACCCTAAAAAAGGAGTAGGTATAACATTTTCCGAAATATAAAACTATTAAAGCAGTGGTTGGTCAATCCCGTACACAATAAAAAACTATACAAAAAACTCGCGCTTAAAGCAAAAAGCTATGAAATTTGACATATCGGAGACCTCACGACACACCAGCGCCTCTAGTGGCGAACTCATATTGGTAGTAACCCCTGTTGAACAAAGACTGCAAACGAACTGCACAATCGGCGCGCGGCGTACATGTGCATCAATACAGCAATTTTGAGGCTGGTGTGCAGTTTAAATGCAGCTCGTCTGTTTAGAGAGCCTTAATAATAAGGTCTCATTGACACCCTTAGGAAACAGAACCCTAAAGTTATTGCATTTCTTATTATTAATGTTATCATCTTCCTGATATTTCTTACGTTACTTCATGAAATAGATTGATCGTTTTCTTCTTCTATTTTCTACTGTTAGGCTAGTATTGTATTATCTGTGCCCCTGTTAACCGTCACACTATCATCATTCACTACCTTTTCTTTTATGTCATTCCTCACACTCTCCCTCTCCATCCATCAACGTCTTTATTCATCACTCGTACCCCTACCCTCTTTACTCTCTTCCCAATTACTTATTTTCTAACTTATTTCAAGGGCTTGAATCCATTGTATGCGCGACTGGTACCCTTTGCAGCCGTAGCGTGCGCTAACTTTATAAATATCCCCATGATGAGGAGCAAGTAAGTACCTACTTGTATCTCTACGGTATGCGCATATTGTACATTCAAGGGACAAAAGTGCAGTCGTAATTTTCCCAAGCTAAAAGTTTTTATTTTTTCACTTTAACTATGGTAGAGAACGTCTTCACTTTTGAACCCTGACTGTACCCAAGCCTGGACTGGACCACAAAATAACGCACCGACGAGACCATTAAGGTACTTCTGCAGTGCTGTCAGTAGCGTGAGCCGCTTAGGGGTCTCGTCGATACGCATGATTGTGTGAGTGTGCCATTTCGAGCGTTTGTAGGTAGTTACCATACTGTTTGTATATTTTTACTGTGACTGGACCCAACTGAATTTGTGAACGTTACCCCAACAGGAAAGTGGCTCGGTAGCGGTGTCCATAATGAAAAGAGATGAATCGGATATGCGCTAACTATCCGGTATCCGGCTTATCCGGCGGCGTAATTACTATCCGGCCGGATACCGGATAACAAGCGCCTATCCGGCCGGATACCGGATAACAAGCGCCTATCCGGCCGGATACCTGATTTAGTAGTGTTCAAAGTTGCTATATGAGCAGTGGTGGCCCAGTGGTATCGGCCGCGACTTACAAGTGGTTAGGTCGTGAGTTCGAGCCCAGGCAGGCGCTTTACTTTGTGTAAATTATTTCACATTACCACTGCTCTCAAAACGGTGAAGTAAAACATCGCAATTTTTGGTTCTAGGACATGCCTAGAGCCAAAAATTCGAAGACATGTAACATACGCCAACCCGCACTGGGCCCGCGTGGTGGATTACGGCCCATTCCCTCTCACAGAGAGGAGGCCTGTGTCTCAGCAGTGGGAACATTAATAGGCTGATGATGACTGCGCAGCCATTGTAGACAACTTCAAGGCGGTCAAGAAGTTTGGCGAGAACTATACCTATAGCTTGGTAAATTCGTGACACTCCCATGGTCCGCACTGGTGGCGGTGGAAGTTACTACCCAATGACGGTCACGGTGCGGTGACGCGACGTCAGGATCGCCCGTCCCACGTGCAAGTTTTACCACCCCCGCTGCCTTACGTCCCCTATCGGAGTGTCACGTACGAATTTGCCAAGCTATAGTTGGTATTATTTATTTTCCATATTCGCGAACTCACAATGACAAATAAATCTGTAGAACGTTCTCTTGACTTTATTTTAGCTTGATGATATATTTCAGTGAACTCATGAACGGAACCCCTGTGTTCACCGCGGATGGACAAAGAGTGGGTAACTCCAAGATTGCGGCGGTAACAGGCATATTACTCGTATGCATATCCAGAGTGGGCATGGCTTTGCCCGGAATGAGTAAGTACCAGCAGGTTACTGTCCCACAGGAGCATATTTATCTATGAACGCCTCTTTTCATACAGAGAAGGCACGAACACTAAGGCGGGTTGGCGATTTCAAACTCGTAAAGTCATGGATAGTATAACGACTATGCATGACTTAATATTTAGAAGACTTATTAAGGCGTAGAATATTTTGTTGCCAAACATGAAAGTGATGACTAGAAAACAGAATACTCTTTGTTTATGAGAAATACATAAACAACATTTTCGTTGAAGTATGAACATTTTTCATTAGCTACTACAGCTACATTCTACGTTTAAGGTTACACTAGTCGATCATTCTTCCATACAAACGTAGTCTGGTGATTTCCGTCTATGTGATTGGTCGATTGTTCTTGACCTTTGCTCTGCCGAATTCATTACGCAATAATAATGCATACAATATTGATTATTTTGATGGATGGCATGTTATAACTTAGTTGTTGTTGCCATGCACTGTTTGACGATGTACGTTCAAAATAAAAAAAAAATATATCAATTTGTCTAATCATTATCTAGCCCAGTATGGAAAAAAAAGTTTAAAAAAAAATGGAAAGTTATGAGCGTCGAAAGTTCCATATTTCAACAAAAATTTTAACGCATCTTTGGGCGGAAATAAAATAAACCATAAGAAGAAGGAAAATTGCAAAACGGCCACCATACAGGGATAGATTAGTAATTCAACAATGCAAATAATTTTATTTTGAAAATATACATTTAGTCGTTTTTAGGGTTCCGAAGACAACAAGGAACCCTTATAGTTTCGCTCTGTCCGTCTGTCCGTCCGCAACTTAGCTCAGAGAATCTAAGTACTAAAAAGCTATAATTTGGCATGTATATACATATTAATAATTCCAACAAAGTGGTAACATAAAATCATGAAAAAAATTTTTTTTTCCATTTCCTCCCATAGATGTAAAGTGGGGATGTATTTTCTTTTTCTCATCTATCCTATAGTGTGGGGTATCGTTGGATAGGCCATTCAAAAATATTGGGTTTGTTTGAACCATTTTTCGATTCAGAGATTCGTTTGCGTAAAATTAAGCTTTAAGTTGTAAATTTATGTTAGAGTCAAGTGTCCCCCCCCCCTGCCAGCGAAATGGTTGTTCTTGGCTATGTGAAAAAATTCACGACAGTAGTAAATATAACTAAATTAAAAGGAAAATTATCACGGATAACAAGGCTTTACAAGTTTACGAGTAATAGTCGACCAACTCATAAAATGTACTTGGAACAGTAAAAAATGTGTACAAATGCCATTGAAAAATTACTAAAATAAAGTTGATAGCTGTGTAAAACAGAGTAAATATAATGCTTACGAACCATGTAAAAATATACAAAAATGAAATCATAACAGGCTTTACAAGTTTACGAGTAATAGTCGACCAACTTATAAAATGTACTTGGCACACTAAAATTTTTGTACAAATACCATTGAAAAATTACTTAAATAATGTTGTTAGCTGTGTAAAACAGATAGCAAATATATGCTTATGATCCATGTAAAAATATACAAAAATAAAATCATAATATCCTTAATAATAATGATTTCTAAATTAATAATGTTTAAGCTCGAATAACGCATTGCAGTGGCCGGAGTCGTTGGCAGTACCAGAACGTAGTCCATACGGTGCATGCGCGCGGTGGAGTCTATTTTGTGTTAGTGCAGAAGTATTTTCGACGTTTTGTAATTGAAACGTAAAAGTAAAGTCAAATTAGATTCGATTTCCAATCAAATTACTTATATTCTTTTGTCGATATCCTTCTATAAAGTCAATATTCGACCCGACTTCATCACTAATTGAGTAGCGTAAAACTTTCCAGAATGAAATAGTGAATACCGCAGATTAGAGGATTCACCTCTAATCTGCGGTATTAGAGGAGATTAGAGGTGAATACATACGCTTTTTTTCTAATTCCGAAAGAGAAATAAACAAGGAGCGTGCACGCAAGGATCCAGGAACGAACTATACCATTCCCCGTGGTTCTAAGGCGCGCTCGTATCGGCTCCTTTCGCAGTTTGCACCCGCGGTGGTACTCAAATAGATAATATTTTTCTAACTTCAGTTGCGAAGTTGGATTTTATAAATTCTTCTTCAGTTACCAGTTAGTCCTTATTTAGTTTAAGTCAAGAGTGAAGCATCTAGGCAAGTGTGCTTCACCGTAGACCACATCATCGCTTACCATCAGGCGAGATAGTGGTCAAACGCGAGAATATATATTAAAAAATCCTATGTGGGCCCGTTTTTAGACTTTGTGAGCCGCTGAAATCGTTCTAATGTTCATGTAACAACAACAAAACCCTCTTTTTAGTCCGCTTTAGAATGCAAATTCGGAACCCTATTCCTGCGCGTGGCCCGACACGCACTTGGCCGGTTTTTTCATAATATCTAGACTCCCAAAGGTCTGTTTATAAAATTTCACGCGCTCGTTTTCGTCCTAAATCATCATCCATTTCGCTACAAACTTGCAAAAGTGCTAATTCTTACGCGAACTAGCTTCTACTGCTCATCACAGCATCTATGTCTTTCGCACGTGTTGTCAGATGAGATAGCATGCATTTTAAACCCGCGCACAAAATAGTTCGTGCCGTCGACTAGGGGAACCTTAACCGTCTTAATGTAACATTAAAATACTTTAAGATAATTAATTCTACAATTTTTATGATTGGGTACGATCTGATTGATCTCCTTTCGAAGTTACCTAAGTCCTAGTTTTAAGAGGTCTACTGTTATGTAGAATTTGCATCAAGAGGGACGGATCAAAAGTGCTATGAGGCGGAAGATATGCATGATTTACTAATCACTAAGATTTATTTTCAGTTGTCTTTGTTTTATCTGTTGACTCATAAGTGTGATATTACTTTTTGCAGCACTGGTACCATTGATAACGAACGCAGCGATTCAGAGGTGTATCTTCACACCTAGCTCTAAGGCCATCATTCCTTTTCAACTTGGTCTGGTGTGCTTGTGTGCGACGTTTGCTACGCCACTGTGTTGCGCCTTCTTTGAACAGCAAGCCGGCATAGGCATCAACAGTATAGAGGCTCCCTTGAAGGTAAGAGATCATATTGTAGTACTAGCTGATCCCCGTGGCTTCGCTCCCGTCAACTGGCTACCCTGCCTAGCCTGCCTACCCAGCCTACCCTACCTACCCTACCCTACCTTCCTACCTAATAATTATTATGTATTATCAATAGTTTTCTCAGCGCCCGCCAAAGAATGAATTTTATAGGCAACATTTTCTTACTTTGGGTTACATTATTGCAATTTTCATAATAATCACTATTTTTTTTTTGAAAATATATTACAGCCTATGACACTCAGGAATAATGTAGCTATCTACTGGTGAAAGAATTTTAAAAATCGGTTCAGTAATCCAGAGATTACCTTTACCCCCTACAACGTCACAAACTTTACCTCTTTATAATTTTAGTACAGACGTATCTCATAATAAATAAATATCGTGACGAAATCGGCATATTCTAGAACCATAAAGTCGAAGACATGTGACATCGGGTTATTGGACGATTCGCCCGAATTTAACTCGCTCGAATCGGGCGAATCGACCACTATTAAAAATATTCATTTTTCTGTGTCGATTCGCCCGAAGTTAATTTATCGTTGTGCGAATCGACCACTCCAAAATTATTTAAAAGGCGATTCGCCCAAATTTTATTTTACAGAACTAACAATAAAAAAGTACAGTCATGCTCACCCGTCTCGGAAATAATATGAAGAATTAATCGAAGTTACTAAGTAGATATTTTACTAGAAACTAGGCAAGCAGTTCATTAAATAGTAATTACCACTTAAAACGCGGTGATATGCCAGTTAGATAAGACATTTATACCCAAATTACCAGGAGGCCAGAATCAAGAAGAAGTATTTGCAGGGCTAGAGTCATTAGCGGTAGAGACTAACGGAGTACTAGGACTTCAGAATCGAAAATCGCCCGGTACTCTTTTTCCGCTCAACGCCAGCTTCGATAGTTGGGCGACGAGCCTTTATGGTCATCAAGCCGTTTGCGGTAACGACAATGATAGCCGACAACCTCGTGTGCTGTGTCGAGATACTTGGTTTTTCTTGTTCTCAGCTTTCACGAGGTTCTCGTCATGTAGGGTGATGATATTCACATTATTATGAGATGCGCACTATAATTTGTGAGCGCGTGTGTGTATACTGGTATTCAGCTGAATCTAGTTAGACTCCGAGTCCGCCGAATCTGTTTTGTTTTTGTATGCTCTCGCTTGACCACTATCTCACCTGATGGTAAGCGATGATGTGGTCGTCGGTGTAGCACGCTTCCCTAGAAGTAACATATTCAGTATTTGACTTAAAGACTCCGAGTTTGTAGTTATCGGCAAACACAGACTCCGGCAGGGAATTCCACTCCTTAGCTGTACGCATAATGAAAGTATTTCCAAAACGTTTAGTGCGTATGCGTAAGGGTGATAATGAAATGTTTACGCAAACACTGGTTCAATAACTGTTCCTTTCCATTCACAGTCCGTCGTGACGGCAAATTGACACGACCGAGGAGAGATATTGAGTCATACTGTTCTAATAAGATATTGACGTATTCATTGTTTTTTAATTTCACAGAAAAAGGCACTGGAATTAGCTCCAAAAGCGGACACTGTGTACTACAATAAGGGTCTGTAAACAGCAAATGTAACCTCTAATGTACTGTGATATCTAATAATGCTGCAACCTGTACTGAATCACCATATCAAAACAATTGAATGCAATGGCGACGCAGATACTCTTCAGACTACAAATCAGGCCATTTTGTTGGGTTGAGTTTTCAAGCACTTAAATCAGTGGTGATTTAGAGATTAGCATCACCATGAAAGAGGCACTGAGTCAACTGGTTCTTGTCCCGATTCATTAGGCAACTTTGACTGTTAGACCCAAAGGCTTTTAATTTTAACATTGTCAAGATATGCTTAGTTGTTAAGACTACACTCGTTTTATTGTTATGTTTTTAGTTAGTTAAATGCCTCATTGACTGTATTCTAACTGCTTATAATCTGGCCAGCATACACATGGTCGCTTTTTCGAATTTTGTCGGTCACAGCCCATCATTTTGAAGGAATTCAAGGCTTAAATATACCCGCAAAATATTAAAATGTTATATTATAAAATATTATAAGTAGTAGAATATAATGGCGGTCCCCAGTTTGTATTATTTGGTGGGGGGGTCAAAATTGCCGTGATCGCGCCCCCCCGCAAATAAAAAAAATTGTTAAAATTTTCATATAGATTTTTTTGGTGCTATTATTGCTAATATTATGTGTGATACGGGTTTGCGTGTGAATATACCCTTAATTATGTGTTTTTTTTAATAATTTTGATGCAAGGTATTTTTAATTTTATAAATAATAAATATTTACTACAACGACTCTATGGTTTTTCAATCACCCAAACTATTGTCGTATTTAACAGTAGTTTTTGGGCTCTAGGCAAAATCTATTCAACTATTATATTTTATTGAAATAGTGACTTTCAAACATTCACATCCCTTTCGTCGAAATATATATTTTTGATTTGTAATGTGGTAGGTAGCAAATAAAAAACATAAGGTATTTTCATAATAATTATTTATTTCATTTGGAAGAATCTTTTGTATTTAATTTACATAAGATAGGGGGGTTACAGTGTGGGGGGATTGTGAGAAGGTGCACCTCTACCTACCCTCGGTGAAAACAGGCGTGCTGTTATATAATTAACCTGTGTTACATGAGCTGTTAGGAAACACAAAACATATTATCAAACTCAGAAATATTCAAAATTTGTAACTGTGGAACAGATCACATTACATTATTATGCTGTAAGGTAACACAAAACATATTATCAAACTCAGAAATATTCAAAATTTGTAACTGTGGAACAGATCACATTACATTATTATGCTGTTAGGAAACACAAAACATATTATCAAACTCAGAAATATTCAAAATTTATAACTGTGGAACAGATCACATTACATTATTATTACATTATCAGCCTATTAATGTTCCCACTGCTGGGGCACAGGCCTCCTCTCTGTAAGGGGGAATTGGCCGTAATCCACCACGCGTACCCAGTGCGGTTTGGTGGTTGTCACATGTCTTCGAATTTTTGGTTCTAGGACATGCCGGTTTCCTCACGATGTTTTCCTTCACCGTTTTGAGAGCAGTGGTGATGAAATAACAACCTACAACTTGTAAGTCACGGCTGATACCACTGGACCACCACCAAACAGATCATCAAATTGAAATTAAGAAGATATGCTGAAAGGAGGATTAGAATATGTTTTACCTGCATTTAGGGAGCCTCTCTGCATTGGAGCTACAGTTGTCTTGCGAACAATAGTTCTCTCAGACTGAAACACCGCACCGCGCTAGGGAGCGATGCGATGTTTCAGTCTGAGAGAACTATACGCATTCCATTATTCTTCTTTGTTTTCTCTTCTCGGCAATAAATAAACAAAGATCAACTTGTCTTTCCGAGCGGTTTAATCGAGCTCTCTATATTGTAACTTCTACAATAGAGAGAGCTCGATTTAACAACTGAGATATACGTGTCGTAAGATGAAGACGAAGAAGAAGAAGCGGGATTAAAGTGGGAGAATTATGCACAACCAATTATATTATTCTTCTTTCTTTTAAATGTCGCCTTCTCTTTCCGAGTTGTTAAATAGAGCTATCTCTATTGAAGACGTCGTAGGATACTGCAATGAGGTGAATATCAAAACAAGTCTATCCAGTAAATATATCTGTAGGATATATTTACTGGATCAACCTGTGTTGATGTGTACGTATCTGAAAACACGAGTAGAAATTATAAATCGAATAATAACATTGTAGGTGACGTAGGTACTGTCTACAGTTGTCCACGGCAATGGCAGTGGGGTTCTCTTCTTCCATCTTGATTAAAAGTTTTTGCGAAGCTGCATAAGTTCTGGAGCGGCTACCGCGTACCGGAAGACTCATGCGTTGGAGGGCCTCTGTCTAGGTGGAGCGGTGTCCCAGGTCAGGGTTAAGAAAATCCGCTGGTGGCGAGACGTACAGAACCGACCCATGTGGGGACAGCAGTGAACATCCTAAGTATGAAATGATGATTGCGAACGAAATTTCTCACAGACGGATACATCGCATCGCACTGAAGATCGATGCGATGTATCCATCTGGGAGAACTATGCTCAATCAATTATAATATTCTTCTTTCTTTTCCATTCTCGTTACGAAATATAAATCAAGCTCTCTCTATTGAAGACGTCGCCGCGTCGTAAGATACTGCAATGGTGTGAATATCAACAAAAGTCCATCCAGTAAATTTATCTGTAGGATACATTTACTGGATCGACCTGTGTTGATGTATATACTGAAAACACGAAGTAGAAATTATAAATTGGATAATTATAAGTATGTAACAAAGATACTGTTTACCTACAGCTATCCACGGCAATGTGAGTGAGGTTCTCTTCTTCAATCTTGATTAAAAGTTTTTGCTGAAATCTACAGTGGCATTGCAAATGAAAAGTTCTGGATTGGCGACCGCATAACGAAAGACGCAGCGTTGGAGGGCGACCCTCTAGGTAGATCAATGACCTAGTCAGAGCTGCGGCATGCAATCCGCAGGATTCGATATGCATAGACCGATCAAGGTGGGGACATCAGTGGACGTTCTTCGGCTAAAATAATGATGACGAATGATGATTGCGAACGAAATTCCTCTCAAACGGATACATCGCACCGCGTTAAAGTTCGATGCGATGTATCCCTTTGGGAGAACTATGCTCTTTCAATAATATTCCATCTTCTTTTACTCCTATTCTCTGTGTACCTATATTTGTAATACATGCGATTGTGTACAATAAATTGTTATTCAAAATTAGTTATTTCAAATTATCTGTCTAAAGAAAGGAAAAGTATTTATTTGCCACAAAAACGACTTAAAAAATTATAGATTTTGCTTAAAATTAAACTTTAATAACGATAATATTAAAGTACTGTCTCTATTGTAGATGTCACAAGATAGATGCAAACCATAGCGACCACACAGTGACTCTATGGTCGATGATGTAAACCTTACGACGCCTACAATAGGGACAGCATTAACACAAGTCGTTCCAGTAAATATAGGTACCTGTAAATTGAAAACCAGTAAAACACGAACCTGAAATTTTAAATCGAACAGTTACAGGTAAAGTACTGTCTACAGCTGTCCACTGCAATGCAGTGAGGTTCCCCTCATCGATCTTGATCAAAAGATTTTATGGAAATCTTTTAATAAAGATGGATGGTGGGATTCCTTTGTCCTTAAAACCAGATGACATTAAAAACAAATGGATGCTTTTTTCCTTAGTATTTGTGAAGAACTTGTACTTCTGTCACAGGGTCGAGGACTTCTTCCGTTTCTCTTTAGTTAGCTTTTATATCCCAAGGAAGATTTCTTATAACCACAATGGCATCGTGGCGCTTTGTTTTTGGACGTGCAGCTGCATGTCTTGAACTCCCAAAACATCACAGAGTTAGCTTACGACGAACAGGCTAATGCAGTGAGGGACACCCACTGACATTGCCGTGGATAGCTGAGGAAAGCAACCACAGTTATCCACGGCAATGTCAACGCGCACCCCTTTATCCATTGTTGTAAGCTACTACAATAGGATGAGTATAAACACAAGTCGAACCAGTAATTATACCTACCTGTAAAATGGGTTACCTTTTAGAGATTAGAAGAGTACTATTTATAGCTGTCCACGGCAATGCACTGAGGTTCCATACATCCGTCTTAATTAAAAGATTTTATGGCAATCTTTTAATTAAGATAGATGGAGGGATTCCGTTGTTCGGTTTTAATGAAAACAAATGAATGTTTTTTCCTTAGAACCTATTTGTGAAGAACAGTTGTGACAAAGTTGAAGGCCAGACCCTGGATTTCTTCCGTTTCTCTCTAATCACATATGGACGTCGTTGTCGCTCTGTTTGTGAGTGCTGCATGCTTTGAAATCCCAAAACCTCACAGCGTTAGCTTACGATGACCACGCTAATGCTGTGAGGTTTTGGAAGTAAAACGTGCAATGTCTGTTTCCGTTCCTTTGGGAACCTAAAGTAAACGAGTCTGTTGCTACGGCAATTTCTGAAACAAAAGAATAATTTTGTCAAGCTGATAGCCAAATAAAGACGCATTACAACAAGAAGGTCACTGTTTACACTCAAAGGTCAAAAGTGCAGTAAGATAAAGTGCCTAAAATTTATTTGTAGAAGAAGGTCCATCATGGTCCAATTTATACATAATATAATTCTAGATTAAATCTGCTATGCAAAATAACTTTAGTTTTGGAAGTCTGTGACTCTGGTACCTATAGTTTTATCGTTTTTCACACCGACTTCCAAAAGTAAACTAATTTGCACTTTGTTTTTAAAGTCTGTTTGTTTTGGGACGTGTTCAAGAGACTACCAATTCTAAGCGCTTGCGCTATTAATCTCGATTCACATAGAAGATAGGCACTCGCATCACATAGGTTGTCTTGGGCTCTATGGTCAACAAAACGCTCAAAAAAAGTGGCTCGATTCAATAAACCAAATACGTAAGCCCTCCTGTACTTACAAAAACTTTAAATGCGCCGTTAACTGTATTGCATTACTTGTAACCGGAAATATGTAACCAAATTCGGTCTAGCGACTCTTATCAGGCCACATGATAGGAGATAAGTTCATGGGTTCGCCGTACTCGTCGTTATCTTACTAATGTACCTACCTATGTCTACATTTACGTATACTTTTAATAAGTTCGTAACTTTATGGATAAAGAAAAACTTTTTCAACATTAGGTACTTACACAGAGTGTAAATAAAAAAGTATATTCAAAAAATTAAAAACCCGACTGCTTAAAAAGCGAACTAAAAAGACGTAAACAAGAAGAAAATCATGCTGTGTAGACGGAGGATACATATTCGCGAGCTGGTTGACCAAAACCAGAAGTATCATCCGACTGCACAGCATGATTTTCTTCCCTTTTAAACCCTTTATTTTGATAACCCACACGATGGGTTTGGAAGAAAAAAATATTTTTTTCCCTCACAAAATTTCAACTAACTAACACGGTTCATGAGATACAGCCTGGTGACAGACAGACAGACAGACAGATGGACCGCGAAGTCTCAGTAATAGGGTCCCGTTTTTACCCTTTGGGTACGGAACCCTAAAAATACAAGTGCGAATATAGAATCACCTCCTTTTTGGAAAGTCGATTAAGGCGCAAGTATGCCCCAATGGCCTTGAGCATCCGGGCGAAGCTAAACTCACACACCGGCACGGCTCACGCATACATAGCGAGCGCGGACTGCGATCAAAGAGTATGCGTGGACGCAGAGATGCGACTAACAGGTTGCATTCTTGCCTACGATTCCGTAAATAAATATTAAGTTTTACTAGACATTATTTTTATATAATGTAGGTCGAACAAGTAAAACAAAATAGGTTACATTAAAACTACATACCTACAGCCCCCGTACCATGACGTGTCAAAACTATCATGGTTCGACAGTTTATTTTGAGTGTCCCTCGACTGGCAAGCGACCATTTATGGCGCCCGTTTTAATGTTTTTCTATTGTGTCTGTAATTATACCGGCTGAGTTAGCACAGTCAAAATAAACTGGCTCTGAGCTTACGGTCGGCTCCCGATGTTTTAAGTTATTATATTCGTTTAAAAATACTGAGTAGGTCTTCCTGCCCTTGTCCCATGTTACTTGGGGTCGGCGCAACACGTTTTCTTCTTTCACACCGTCATGTCCCCCGTCACGCTATCACTGACTCCCAGATCACTATCTTTCATATCACTGCTCACACCTAGTCCATCCATCTTTTCTTTGGCCGTCCCTTTCCTCTCCATCCATCCACATTTATATTCATAACTCTTTTAGTAACATGCGTTTCATGCCTCCTCATTAGATGACCATACCAGGACAATCGATTTCCTTTCAACTGTTCTGTCACTGGCGCCACTTTCAAACTGCCTCTAATATTATACCTACTCATTTCTCACTTTATCCATTCTCGTCACTCCGCACTTCCATCTCAACATTCTCATCTCTGCTACACGCAATCTCTTTTCATCCATCTTTTTCACAGCCCAACATTCTGATCCATACAGTACGCAGTGGCGTAGCTAGGGGGGGGGGGGCGTCGTTAGCGGTCCGCACCGGGTGTCACCGGTTCCGGGGTGACACGTTTTTTAATGATAAATAATTTAGGTTTGAAGTTATTTTAATCAAGTTATCCCAACAAAATAATTTTATTTATCAATTGAGATTATATAAAAATGCACGTATTATTTGAAATAAATGTTAACAATAAATTATTTACTCTGACCACACATTAGACCATGATTTTTTTACAGTGTAGTGGGGTTGTGCAGACAAATACTTTGCTTTTGGAAAAACACTGAAGAGTTGAAATTTGCTGTATCGAAATTTATTGGTTTTTATGATGAGATATCAGAAACAGAACTCCTTTTAGAGATACCGAGGTTGAGAAGACATTTAAAAGCGGCCAAAAACATTGGCAGTTTCTAGCTGGGTGACTCTAGACTTTTTGAAATTCATCGTGGAATGGGACTTTACAGAATCTCTTCTGAATCTTATGGTCGCACTAAAGTTATTTATGACAATTTGCGTATCAGTGAGAGGAGTTTCAGCAAACTAAAATTAATTAAAAATTACTTGCGGGCAACAATGACCGAAAACAGAGTTAACAATCTTGGCATATTAACAATAGAACATGAGGTAACACAAAATATAAATTTTGATGATATGATTTCCGAGTTTGCAGCTGTTAAAGCTACAAAAAAGAGATTTTATTGCTTGTACTTAGATATAAACAAATGTAGGTATAAGTAATTAGTAACTATTATTATCAAAATTTCTATTGTAATTATGTAAGACTTATTTGTAATAATTAAATAAAAACATACTATACGTTTATTGAATGTTTATTCATTTTAACAGATTTCATTCTTGGGTGACACCACAATTATGCGCACCGGGTGCCACCCATGCTAGCTACGCCACTGACAGTATGACAGGTCTAATCGCGGACTTGTTAATTTTCCCTTTTTACTTTAAAAATACTAAGTAGGTAATTTAAAATAATTACGTTAAAAAAACTCAATCTGGAAATAAATAAATAATAATACAGCATAAAGTCATAATTTCCAGTTACTTGGGCCGAGTTTCTCATCTCTAAATTATCGCAGAATTAATATGACAAATTGTCAAGCACGCGTTACGTGCTGTGATTCGCTGTTGAAAATTCATCCATGCGGTGAGGAACTCGGCCCTAGCCTCTTTCAAATTTAACCAAGATCGATTCAGCTTCTCAGAGTAACATTCTTACCCCGCACTCACAATTTTAGAAATTATTTCATTTTAATCATTTGCATAATTACTGACTTACATACAAACCGGCACAGTGCGCGCCGGACTCACGCACTGTGGGTTCCGTATAAACATATTTTAAATAATGGATTCTAATGATAAATACCCCACATGCTTATGTGCATTTTTCTTGGATTCATCATGTGATGTTTTTTTGGATCCCATAATTAAAATGATTACCTATAATGTTTCCATATTTCTAAGTGAGTTTTTAGCACACATAAGTGACATAAGTTGTGTCGTACTTTACCCAATTTTAGCAACGTTAGTGGTAACAGTTTATTACTCAATACTCTCTATATAAGGTTACAAATAAAACACTGTTATTCTAAAAATCTGTAAATTTTAATATTCTTGTACGGTTTTGTTCTCTCTCTCTCTCTCTCTCAAATCTCGAAAACTGAGGTTAAGCAATATGAAACTTTGTGAAGGTGTTTTACAGGAAGAGTACTACACGTAAAAAATATCCGTTATATATATTATAATCCGTTGCGTGGTTTAGAAGTTAGCATTATGATTTATTTACACAATGCACAATATAAATAAAAAGTATTTACAAATTCACATAAAAAAGTAGTCCACAAATAAATAGAAATAAAGCGTCCACGCGAACGATTACGTAAGGTCCTCTGCGGCGAGCGAGCTAGTCTGTGAACGCACACTAATACACAATCTAAGTAAATATTTGCACTAACACGTGCGAATGCGCTTAGTCGGACGAAAGCGCGGCGGAGCAGCGAGCGACACAGCCTTCCCGTGCCAATGCTAACGCGCTACTGGCTTCGCCTCCGTAGAGAGCCAGAATATATACATTGGACCTTACTTTGCAAGACTTTCTTTGCAAAATGTTGATTGATTTAAATAAGCAAAGTACCATCTCAAGAAACTCTAAATACCAATCTGTCTATCTAAAAATATTTTTAAACATACAAGTCGTTTTGGAGGAGTTTCGAAAAGTTGCGAATAAATATCGTGTTGTTAATTATTTTTTTAAAGCAAAACTATTAGTTACACGAAAAAACCTTGTGTTCCAAATAATGTACATGAATCAATAATAAATATATATTTTTTTCAAACCTTTTAACCTAACCGTTACTAAGGAGTATGCTTTAGAAAGTAACCTTTTTACGGCACTAAAGCGCATGTAGGCCCTTAAAAAGATGGTGTTGCTTATTTTTTAGGGTTCCGTACCCAAAGGGTAAAAACGGGACCCTATTACTAAGACTCCGCGATCCGTCTGTCTGTCTGTCTGTCCGTCTGTCACCAGGCTGTATCTCATGAACCGTGATAGCTAGGCTGTTGAAATTTTCACAGATGATGTATTTCTGTTGCCGCTAAAACAACAAATACTAAAAACAGAATAAAATAAATATTTAAGTGGGGCTCCCATACAACAAACGTAATGTTTTTGCCGTTTTTTGCGATAATGGTACGGAACCCTTCGTGCGCGAGACCAACTCGCACTTGACCGGTTTTTTAGTTTATGTATTCTTAGTCATTATCGAAAGGAGAGCAGATTGTTGGTAAGATCCCCAATAGAATAAGAAACACAACAAAATGCGTGGTATAGAGTATTGTTAGTAGGTACCTGCTATCTTGACGGCGGCGATGGCCAGTTAAAGCTAAAGGTACGTAAAAATATTAGGTACTAACTTATCTAAATTTTGATTTACAGTGTTTTTTTTATTATTTATCCTATTACAAGATTTCTTAACTTGAAACTCAGAGACAAAAAACGACACAGCGAAATAAGAGAAAAGACAAAAGATATTGATGCTTTAGCCCACTGCAAGAAACTTAAATGGAAGTGGGCTGGTCACATTGTACGTCAGGATAAACAGAGATGGACTAGAAAAATAACAACATGGGCTGGCCCCTCCGGAAAAAGGAAAAGAGGTCGCCCCCTAGAAAGATGGGCAGATGAATTTATAAAATTCGCAAACAACGACTGGATGAGAACAGCCCAAGATAGGAAAAAGTGGAGTGAGATGACAACAAGATTACAAGAATAATGCTTGTAATAGGCTTGTAAGTTTTGATAAACAGGGCACGGTCGCCACCTCATGTAGGTAACGGTTCACAAGGTTGAAATTTGGTACCCATAGTTTAATTCAAAGATTTAAATATCGATAATGAAAATCCAAACTAATGGTTCATATATGGAACATTTATGACCAATTATAGTACAATAATTTCCGGACCTATGACTGGCCTCCCTTATCTTGAAAACTATTAAACTAATAAGTACTTTACTTTTTAAGTTTTTTTTCTGTCCATTCAAAGGGTTGCCCGTTAATATCGCTGTTAGCGATAAAACCCTTTCCTACTGTACAAATAGAATTATTTTTAATTGTAATCTGATTTTTATGTTTCTAAGAAATATGTACTTGGACAGACATCTTACATGCACACTCACGAAATAAAGCACACGTGTTCAGAAGCCTAACATAGTCTAACATAATATACCAACAAATTTTGTTAACAATGATAAACAAATACAGGTCGAATTGATAACCTTCTATTTTATGAAGTCGGTTAATAAAGCAACTGACTTCCAAAAAAACCACTACAAAGTGGAAAATAACCTTAGTTTTGAAAGAAGGTGGCAAAATCTTTAAAAACAAAACTAACGACAAACCTTTGGGTGGGTTTGGAGTTTGACAAATACTCAACACAAATACATAAGGCGATATAAATACGCCCCAATGTTAACGCAGTACTGGCCGTGCGCCCGCTCGGAGCCAATATATCAATATTGAACCTCCTTTGGAACAGTTTTGTTTTTACATATGCTATTTCAAAACAATATATCACGGGAATTTAACGCGATGATTTAGATTATTTATTTACCTATTTAACCCGACGTTGCAACACGGTCGAAACGTCGGGTTAATTATGTAAATAAATAATCTAAATCATCGCGTTAAATTCCCGTGATATATTGTTTTCCATTAAGAAACGCGAAAGTTTTAAAGTTAATATATGTTATTTCAGTTATGAAGAAATTCCAGCCAGCAATTTTTCTGTGTTAAAAATATTTTTAAAATATAGTTTTAATTTTTTTTTTTTAAAAACGTCGTGTAGTTCATTATTTTTTTAAAGCAAAACTATTAGTTACACAAAAAAATCTTGTTTAAAAAATAATGTACATGAATCAATAATAAATATTTTTTTTTTTCAAACCTTTTAGCCTAGCCGTTACTGAGGAGTATGCTTTAGAATGTTACCGTTTTACGGCACTAACGCGGTTGTAGGTTCTTAAGCATACTCCTTCGTAACGGCTGGATTAGAAGGATGGCAAAAAAAGAATGAACCTATAATTATTATTGATTCATGTACATTATTTGCGAAACGTGTTTTTTTCGTATGACATACTTTTGCTTTAACAAAGTTATTAACAACACGATATTTTTTCGCTTCTTTTGCGTACTCCTCCAAAACGACTTGGATGTTAAAAAATATTTTTACCCAGATAAATTGATGATTAGTAATTTTCTCCTTCACACAGGATACGTAAATAAAAAAAAAATGCAGCAATCAAAATTATCCAAAAGGAGGTCCAATATTGATATTCTGGCACCACGCACGGCCAGTACCGCGCTAAAATTGGGAAATACATACGCCTTAATTGAGAAATCGGTTCTGAATTAAGTATTTGATGTTGAGTGACTTCAGCCTGAAAACTTGTCGAAATTAGGCACTTAAGTAAGGTTTGACACAGCTCCAAATACTTAATACAGAAAGCCGGCCAAAGGCTCCGTTCTACTGGTTTCTGTTAATTAAAAATACAAGCTTTTATTTACTCACCCCAGGAGTGCGTCATTGCCACCATAAAATTTCTAAACATTTTACTTCAGAATTGCAAATTTATCACAATACAGGACAAATGCGTCCACCCTGCGTTAGCGTTCACGCTCCAATGGTAATAAAATATTTACCGAAGCAGAACGCTGTTATCACTCGAAAAAAATATCTTTTAGACGATAAGAGACTCCTTGATAAGGGGTAGCGTTAAGGGGTAGACAATCGATTTTTTTTTGTTTTTTCACGCTGTTCGTGTATTTACAGTGTAAGCCAATTTAGATGATTCTTTATTTTAATTGGATTGTTTGCGAAGTTGGTTCCATATTTTGTTAAAGTAGATATAAGTACTTTGGAATCGAATAAAACCAGTTACTATAAATATACGAATATTATTGACGTAAATTGTAGAAAATATTTTAGTTAAGTACGATGGTGACATAGATGACAGTCAACAACCTTTTGCATGCTATGGTTACATCTATGGCCGGTGATAGATGTTAAACGAGTATCTATTCCTAACATCCACTTCTCTTTATAATGCCAGTCATCTTCTTGAGAATTTCAATTCTAGGCCCATAAAGTGGTTTGGTGAGCATATCAGCAATCTGCCTGGTTGCTGGCACATGGCAGATGGTAATGCTTCCATCTTGAACACATTCTCATATAAAGAATGATCGTATCCTTATGTGTTTGGTCTTTTGGTGTAATTCTGGTGGATTCTTAGCCATCTTAATTGCTGATTCGTTATCAACACATAGGGACGCTGGACATTCACCAATGATTTCTTTCATAATCTTTCGAAGCCAAATAATTTCTCTAGCAGTTTCACTGGCTGCCACTATTTCTGCCTCAGTGGATGAAATCGCTACTGTGCTCTGGCGTTTACTATTCCAGGATATTAGACCTCCAGCATACATGCAAAGAATGCCTGAGGTAGACCTTCCAGTTTCAAGATCACCCCCGTGGTCAGCATCACTGTAACATTCTAAGTTATGATTATTTCCTGGCTTGTAAACGATGCCTTCATCTATAGTCCCTTTCAAGTAACGCATTATCCTCTTGATATTGATAATGTTCTCCCTTGTAGGTTTATCTAAATTTCGAGATACAACACTGACAGCAAATGCTATGTCAGGCCTCGTGCTTGTCATCAAATAAGCTAGTGATCCAACAGCTTCACGGTACGGGAAGCTCATTGAAACTTCATTGACATTTTGAGCATTATTTGCTTTTAAAATTGGTGTTGGCACTGGCTTACATATGCGAGTGATGTACGATTTCTGATGCAGTAAAATAGAACCATCAGAGTACCTTTCTATCTCCATTCCAAGAAAGTAGCTTGCTGGTTTCTTTGTTATTTTGAAATGTGCCCTCATTTCTTCTAGGAAGCAGTTAGCTAGTTTCTCGCTTGAGTAAGCAATAAGACCATCATCGACGTACAGGGCGAGAACAATTTTCTCCTTTCCATGTTTTCTCACAAACAAACAAGGATCGGGCTGGCTTTGCGATATAGTCTGTGATACATCTATTCCAACAGAGTGGGGCTTGCTTTAAACCATACAGGCTTTTCTTTAATTTAAACACATACCTCTCTTCTGTATAACCTTCAGGCGGCTTCATGTATATTTCTTCGTCTAAAGTGCCATAAAGGAAGGCTGTGGACACATCAAATTGTGCTAATCTCAGCTTTTCTTTAGCAGCAACACTCAGAACAGCTCTTATCGTACTACTCCTAGCAACAGGACTAAAAGTTTCATGAAAATCTACTTCTGGGTATATCCTTTTATAACCAGTCGAGCCTTATATTTGTCAACGGAGCCATCAGGATTAGTTTTTATTTTGAATATCCATTTACATGGAATGGCTTTCCGACCTTTAGGTAGTTCGACTAGCTCCCACGTCTGGTTTTCTTTCAGCAAGTTCATTTCGCTTTCGATAGCCTTATTATAGCCTTATTTTGAAAAGAGAAATCCCTCAGGTTAGAAAAGTAGGGTTTGATTAATTGGTAACCCCTGAACTTTCACCTTTATAGCGATTCTGTTGAAACTTGGCCGGTATAAAGTTCTAATGACAATACTACTGGATGGAGAACCTAAAATTGATCTGGAATAGAGACGAAATATAGTCGAGGAAACGCCTCCATGGATTACAATAGCTATGTACCTCGTGTTTGGGCTTGCTTCATTATCTTAATGAGAACTTTATACATAACTGGGATAAATCTTCCATCGCGAGTCTGATGATGAATACGAAATAGTATATTTAGTCATAAAAAAAAATTTAAGCAAAAAATTTAACGGAAAACGGTTGAAATTGAAACGCGAAAAATAAAACCACGTTATTTTTCAATAATTTTAAGTCGCGCCGTTTATACATACTTTTTCAACACACTTGCTCATAAAGTGTCTCTAATTTCACCGCAATTAGGCACATAATGACACCTGTAATCAAAATGTGACTTTTTCATTGCTATTATTTACAAGTGAGTTATAGAATATTTTTTTATTTAATTGGTTGACTTGCATTGTTCTTAAAAACGATTAGATAAAAAAAAAACGCGTTTAACCAATCGGGTATTTTGTATTTTTTTAAATTTATAACTTTTTAGATAACATTTTTTTTTTCGAATTTGGTTCATTTAAACATATAAGTGTGAAATATTTTTGAAATCGCCTCTTAAAATCCTTTATTTTGATACCCACACGATAGGTTTGGAAGAAAAAAATAATTTGGGCCCCCACAATATGGCGCCCAAGAACCGCCATTTTCCTATTTTCCAATTTTAATGTTGCCAGTGACACTCGCGGGGTTAAGAAGAATCGATTGACGTAAGAACCATCAAAATTGGCCCACGCGTTTGGTCTCTAGAACACCACATAGGAACAAACATACATACATACATACTTACATACATACATACATACATACATACTTACATACATACATACATACATAGACTGATAAACACATTACCCTCCTTCGGCAGTCGGGTAAAAAGGACAAGGGCCTCGCAAATATCTGCCGCCCGCCCGGAGCCTCGCAGCGGTTAAAACCGCCTCTACTAGAACAAGGGTGGGAAGATGATGACGTGTCCGATCTACTCTTTAAGGTCGCTGGTGGTTGTTGTCGCCTTAATAAATATTGCGTGTTCCAGATAACGTGTTGACTGGTGAGTGGTGACCATTAGTTGACCCTTTTGTGATAAGGAAACCGTGCCACCGCAGACCCGCCACGTGTACTTTGACTATGATAAACGTTTTATAGAAATATGAACCTTTTTCTTATTCCTGTAATGTTCATATTCGTACAAGCAAATGTAAGCCAGAATTTTAAACGACTTTGACCCTTAACACTTTACGAATATTCGTGTGCGACGCATTAGCAAAGAGTCAAAGACATTCGACGTATTTTTCAAATATTCACTAAATGATAACGCAAATCATTTAGGAGCACAAAATGAGCTATTGTTTGTTCGCAAAGCCAGGTCAAGGGTTTCGTTAGGCTTACGGCCATGGGTAGAGCATAACCCGGATTTGAACAGAGGATACTTTTTTTTCCCGATAGTCGGTACGTTCCCGTGGGAGAATTTACCCGTGTGAAACTGCTGACATAAGCTAGTTTAGCAAATAACGCTCTCAAGTAGGTACTAAATAACAGCGTACGGATCACACATTCAATCTCGATTGTGATCGAAGCTCTGATCGCGATCACAATATTACACATAATTTTTTCATAATTTCAGCCGAAAGACGTCCACTGCTAGACATAGGCCTCCCCCAGGCGTCGCCACATTGACCGATCCCGTGCGTCTCGCATCCAGCGCCTTCCCGCAACCTTAACTAGGTCATCGGTCCACCTAGTGGGAGGCCTTCCAACGTATCGTCTTCCGGTTCGCGGTCGCCATTCCAGAACTTATCGCCCCTATCGGCTATCCTTTCTGCGAGTTATGTGCCCTGCCCACTGCCACTTAAGTTAGGCAATTCTTCGGGCTATGTCGGTAACTTTGGTTCTCATTTTTGACGTGATCACACAAGGAAACTCCGAGCCTAGCCCTCTCCATTGCCCTTTGAGTGACTTTAAGCTTTCTGATAAGGCCATAGGTGATCACTGGCAACACACACTGGTCATAGACTTTTGTCTTGAGACACTGCGGTAAGTTGGACGAGAACATACCGCGCAACTTCCCGAACGCCGCCCAATATTACACAGTCAATCATGATTTCTTCATTCCATATGTATCGTAAATTCGTAAATGCGATTTATTTTCGTTGGATCCCACTTTTAGATCCCATTTTTTAGGTATTAGCGATATAAAAAAGTAATAATAAAAAAGAAATAGAGAATACGACGTTATCTAAAAATGAAACCTAGCTAGATCGATTTATCCGTTGATTGACTTGTTGTTGATAATGATTTTGATAATGATTTTTCTTAAATGTATAATTATAATTCAATAACATTAAGATTTTCATTAACATTATATTTTTAACATTAACATTAACATTATATTAACATTATTGATTTTCATTAACATTATATTTTTAACATTAACATTATATTAACATTATATTATTAACATTATGTTTTATTTAGCTGTTAATGTCCCACTGCTGGGCAAAGGCCTACCCCATATCTTTCCAAGTGCTCTTTTCGAGCGCCACTTCAATTTTAGTTATTTATATATTAATATTAATTAATATTTATATTAATTATTATTTATTTTATTATTTATCGGTCCAGGCGTCTTTGAGTAATCGGGTAATTTTTTTTTTTTATTCCTACGTATTGAGAACCTCCTCCTTTTTCGAAGTCGGTTAATAACATATAATCTCATTTTATTTAAACAATTTTGTTGTTGAAAGTACCCACATTCAGATTTTTAAAAGAATTTGGGATCCAACGGAAATAGTTTTTGGGATTCAACGACAATAATAAGTATTTCTCTTGCATTTTTAAAATTTGGGATCCAACGGAAATACATAATAATGTTTTGTGGGATCCAACGCAAAAAATATTAAAGTGGGATTCAAAAGTGGGGATCTATCGAAAATAAATCGTAAATGCAAGAGCAAAAAAAAAAAAAGCAATGCAAAGCTATAGTGTCCCTTTTTGTTTTCCTTTGGTTGTTTTGGCCTTAACTATGAAGAAAACGATTCGATTAAGTCGGTGGGTTAAAAATTGGTCACTCAATAGAGAATTGTACACTCATTTAAATCTACTAAATGAAATCCAACTAACTGCTGAAGCTGACGATAAAAAAAAAGAAATGCTTCAGGATGGCGGAAAAATTTTCGATGACTTCCTACAAATGATAACTCCAAAACAACCAAACAAGATACTTGTATGATGAGGAAAAGTATAACACCTGAAGAAAAACTTGTAGTAACATTGCGCTACCTTGCTACTGGAAGAAATATTAAAAATCAAAATATTTCTGCTATAGCAGAAAATATATTAGATATTTATTTAAAAAGGAGACATTTTAATGTTAATGTTTCAATCAAGAGCGCACAGCGTGTACCTACTGACGCGATCTTGCGCTTACGCGTTCAATCTTGATCACGATTAGCGGATCGCAATCTGGATTTCAAACTATCAAGATATTTTGAGATCAGATGCATCAATCCGTCAATCTGCTTTGGATCGTGATCATGATTTCGATCGCGGATCGCGATCGAGATTGACTGTGTACGGGCCGCCATACAACCATTAGAAATATACATAAGAATATTGTAACTTCATGAAAAAAAGTGAACCGTTCCACAAGTTTGACCAATGCTGCATAGGCTACGGTACAAATTTGAAATTGTGAATCCGGCAAGGCAAAGGGTTTGACCGCCATCAATCGACCAATCACATCGCGTCTTTCATCACGCAGTGATTGGTCGATTGATGGCGGTCAAACCTTTTACCTTGCCGAATTCACTTACACAATTAGGCTGCTGGTGAAAGACGTAGGAATCCTCTGCATGCGACAAGCACAGGACGTGGCGAAGCTTGACGGCTTCTGTCCATATCTTCCGACTAAAATGATGGTATTGTTAACCAATATTTACTTTTTTAACCGGCTTCAAAAGAAGGAGGTTCTCAATTCGTCGGCATCTTTTTTTACCTGTTGGTAAGCGATCATGTGGTCGACGGTGAAGCACGCTTGCCTAGAAGACTCTCTTGACTTAAATACCCCTAGATTGCGTATCGGCAACACAGACTCCGGCAGGGAAGCACACCAGACTGTACGCTGTGTTCGCATATTAAAAATATGCCCAAAACGTTAGGTGCGTATGTGAAATGTTGATTATGAATGCCTAAACAAACCGATGCCTATACTTCCTTCAAAATACCGTTTGCGGAGAATTAAGACCCTTCGTCAAAACAACTTAAAAATCTTTATGGTTTAAACCCATTAAAAACAAAAAGCTAAATTCATACCGTGGCTATTGTGCAAGACTTAGGGCCAGTTTCTGAGGCCGACGTCACATCTCAAATCAGCTGACAATTTGTCACAAATTAGCCGTCAGTTGTCAGTGAGTTTCTCAACACTTCATCATCGAGAAATTACGTAATCGCTTGTTACATTAAATAATCGACATTAATTTATTTCGGTTGGCTAACCTAGCTGGTATTCATTGAATTCATTCGCTACTATAATGTAATCAGTAACTTTAAATAGTATTTTATCTTGAGAGGCTGGGTAGGTGTAGCCGCCAAGTTAAGCAAACCTTACCAAGGTCGATTTTTGGATGGGTGACCGCTTTTTTTTGGTTCGTTTGTTTTAGATGGCTGACCCCACCAGGGTAAGCAACACTTACCAAGGTCAGTCTTGGGATGGGTGACCACTACTTTTTGGTTCGCTTGTTTTTGGATGGGTGACCCTGACAGGGTAAGCAACACTTACCAAGGTTATTGTTTGGATGGGTGACGACTTTTTTTGGGTTCGTGGATGGGTGACCTTGTTAGATGTTGTTTAACCTAGCGGGGTGACTTTAGGATGGGTGATCAAAATTTTTGTGGTGATGGTCACCCATCCAGACTGACCTTGGTTAGTGTTGCTTACCCTGGCGGAGTCACCTATCCATAAACAAGCGATCCAAAAAAAAGTGGTCACCCATCCCAACACTGACCTTGGTAAGTGTTGCTTACCCTGGCGCGGTCACCAACACAGCCGCTTCAAGTTAAACACAAACCTGTCTAGAAGCTGACCTTGGTAAGTACTAAGTACAGGGTACAGTCAACACTGACCTGGGGATCGAACCTTCCTCACGCGCACTAGCGTGAGGCAGGTTAGATTCCCAGGTTAGTAAAAGTTTTTATTTTTTTATTTACATAAATACAAAATAATTATTTTTGATAATTAAGTCAAGTTTTTATAATGTAATTAATTTAAAAGTTTGTAATATCCTATTTTTTTAAATCTTGATAAATTTGGGTGTCATTTAAGCTATCGCCAATTTAATTCGTTTTGTGTTTCTTAAATAATAGGGTTTGCCCGCAAAATAGTAGATTTGTCACCAAAATGTAGTCACCAAACAATATAAAATCAATTCCACAATAAATCACCTAAAATCATGGCGATATAGGGTCTAGTACCACATAAATGTTTTTGTATGTATTATAATAGGTTTGTCCTCGTCGCCGGAGCCCCGCTGCGCGGGGCTCCTATTTCTGTTTGCAGGGTCTAAAGTAACCTAACACGAAGGAGATGACGGGAGTTGAGTTCGCTCACTTTGCTCACTCACTTCAGCTCCCATCATCTCCTTCGAACCTAACCTGTCCGTGTTGGGGTGCCCTAAGCTCCCGAGCTCGCTTCGCTTGCTCTTGGACATTTGGTGACAGATCTACCATTCTGAGCACAAACCTATTATTTAAGTAATAAAACTATTATTAAAAGAACGAAGTTTATATTCATCTAATGCACTAACATTTTATTGGTAATCCATCTCTTATTTTACATATATATTAACATTAATTTGATGATTCATACCTGGGAACACTTTTTGTTTATCTGAGAACGAAAATATTTCGTGGCGATAGATCTATTTATTAGGTGATACAACTTGATGACAAATATAAATTTTGGTGACAAGAAATATAGTCCCCCTAAATAATTGATATAAATTAACTTTTGTTTTATAACTCTACCCATACCATAGTTTTCGCGGACCCCTATTATCTTTTTATCGTAATATAAGCCTTTAAAAGTATAATATTAATTTGAATCTGCGAATAATCGACCAATTTCCAACAATTATAAATTAGGCTCGTTGACAAGAGATTAACATTGAAAAAGGTGCTCAGAAACCCAAAACTGCTGTAACATGTGGTTATTTCGAGATTATTCTCAAATGTGACAAATTGTCAACCACTTGTCACACTTGGATGTTGAGAAACTGAAAGTAGAATTAACAGGCGATTAATCCTCGATTACGTTAACAACCCGATAACTGAGAGCTGGGAAACTGGCAGTTAGGATCATAATATAGCAGCCAGAGTTTGCGCTGAACACATTTATAGGCATACGTTCACATGAAGATTTAAAATTCTAAAGCAGCGCATGCTACCATTGGACTGCATCATAGATCTAATCATCAGTGCATGGCTGCTTCGTTATTAAAAAAAACCCGCTTTGAAATGCATGAAACAAGAAAATAATCATACAGTATAGCCGTGGTTGTCCTTTCTTTTGGCTTCGCCGTAGTCGGGTAAAATCTAACATCCATCGCTTTAGGTAGGAGATATTGAGGCCAAGAGCTGGCTCAAGATGAAAACTCTTTCTAAGATCTCCGTTCTCTATCATAGAAGTTTATATCTATGCTAAGAAGAAATGAGAGTAATTTTTCTCTGTGAATGAGAGAAGCTTCTGTTACAACGAACGTCACTTTTGAAAATCGAAATAAAATTTCGGTGTATTTACAAAATAATAATGTGTAATTGGCTTATTTATTTGTAGATCTTATATAAATGTAGTACGTGCTTTATTTTAAACAATTTTTTACCGATAACCTGCATACAAATCTGGTGAGTACCCCACGTCATATACCCAATGATCACACATGGTGGACCTTTGACTTAAGGGACCCACCGCCACGCACTGCCCCCGTCCAATGGATGACCATTACTCCACCACTCCTAAGTTGGAAAGAAGCAAATTCTTAAGTATTTGTCCTCCATTGGTGTGATTGCTACAAGGCTTACCAGTGCGAGGATAAATGAATAAATAAATAACTTGGTGAGGGTTGTGCGAGCAACACTGGCTGGTCGATGTGGCGACTTGGAGTAGGCCTATGACCACCAGTGGACGTCTTACGGTGAAATAATGATGATGAATACTTCCACTGCTAGAACTCAGGCCAACCCAGTAAGCCGTGCGTGCTGATGGATATCTCATGTTTACAAATTAGTATTTTGCTCCGATATCATGCCAGCTTTCTCACAATGCATTTATTCATTCTCATTCGACGTAGATACAGTATTTGCAGATTCTTAGTTCATTTAAAGTATCATTTCCTCAAAATGGCCAGTGGGAATCTATTGAAGTCTAATAATACGTTGACAATTTCCAATTACATTATATCACGGGAATTTAAGGTGAACGCGCACCTATCCGCGCCGCAGGAGCCGCACGCGCCGCAGTCATCGCATTTTATATATCTTTATATGAAATCGTATGCAGCCTCGCGCACCTATCCGCGCCGCACGAGCCGCATTTCAGCAAAATGCTGTAGGTATACGGATTCCACCGGCGCGTGCTGATGACGTCATCAGATTCGGCGCGTTCGATGCTTGCGGCGAGTGCGGTGCGGGCGGCGCGGAGACATCATGCGTACAGTGATGCCAACTTAGCTACTTTTTAGCTAAATCAAGCTACTTTTCGGCTACTATTTAATAAAACTGGTAGCAAAATTTTTTGCTATAATTTCTAACATTTTTTTATATGACATGAATGCTTTCGAGAATCTGTAGTGGGGCACCGGATCTTAATTTAAATTATCTCAAGTCAGGAAATAATGTGCGATACTATCCAAACTGTTCTCTTTTTAAGTTAATGCCTCGAACCCATTTTTTTTTTCTTTCATTTTCTTCTTCTAACAATAAGCAACCGACAATAACAGGATCAAGTGCCGTAGTTCACTACGTACGTTCGTTCTATACAGAAAATATTCATATAATAAGATTAACAGAAGTGAATATGATTCTGACAACACTGTGCGTGCGGCGCTTTCGGCCATTCGGCGCGTTCGGCGCGTGCGGCGCGGATAGTGCGGGGCCTTGAGAAAATGCGATGACTGCGGCGCGTGCGGCTCCTGCGGCGCGGATAGAGGTGCGCGTTCACCTTTAACGCGATGATTTAGATTATTTACCTATTTAACCCGACGTTTCGGCCGGACACGGTCAGTGTTGTGTGTAGTAATGTGAGGGTAGAGAAAGAATTTTCTGCCCCAACGGAGCCAGTACACCGAGACACCAGTCTACCCGGGACCACGGTCGTTGCAACACGGCCGAAACGTCGGGTTAAATAGGTAAATAAATAATCTAAATCATCGCGTTAAATTCCCGTGATAGGTATAATGTTTTCCATTGTGAAACGCAAAAGTTTTAAAGTTAATAATTTCCAATTATTTCAAAACTAAGGATCATAAACATCTATGGAAATTGGCCAAAATCATAATAATACCATGGCGTCTTGACTTGCCAAATGTTGAAATTTTGTTGTAGCAAAAGCAATGGCGGCCGATAAGCCGATGATAGACTTGGACAAACCCCGATGGGACCAGGACACATACATGGGCCGCGTCAAGCATTTCATTGTGCTTACCAACCCAATAAACTTCTTCGCCTCGGACAAAGACCTGGATAGTGCCAAGGCTCTCGTGGATGAGTACAAGTGTGTATATTCGGTATTAAAATTATAATAAGTACATTAGATACCATTTTCGGGCTATCTCAACCGACATTTGCCGAGTAAGCATGGAGTTTTGATAGTGCGCAATTGTGTGTGAACACAAGTGCACTCTCTACTTTTACCCGACTGAAAGGAAAGGGTTATGTTTTTCGCGCATCTATATATCTTGTATGTTATATGTTATGTTCTTTATTACCTCATATCATTCAAACTACTTGACGCGGGATTTACATAATTAAAACATCGTTAGATAGGTCTAACTGCCCAAGTGTTCTTAGATTACAACAACGGATTTTGGGCGCCATTTTGTGGGGGTTGCAATTTATTTTTCTTCCGTACCCATCGAGTGGGGTATCAAAATGAAGGGTTTTTAGAAGTGATTACAAAAATGAAGACCACTTATATGTTTAAGTCATTCGAAAAAAAAATTATAACTATAAAGTTGTATAAAAAAAATGAATTTAAAAAACAAAAAACCCGCCTGCTTAAGAAGCGAACTAAAAAGCTGTAAACAAGAAAAAATCATGCTGTGCAGTCGGCGGATCAGGGGGTCAGCCAATTTGCGAATATGTATCCTCCGACTGCACAGCATGATTTTTTCTTGTCTTTTTTTTTACTCTCCTAGTCCGATGAGAATGGGACGGCCGGTTGTATTTTTTAGTAAAAATGTTTTTTATTTTTCATTTTTTTGTGGTGTATAATAGAGAAGTTCTATAGTAAGGTACCTATAATGCCCACAGTTATGTCAGAATAGATTATCCGAATAACATGTAACTTGTACATAACCGGTGGAATGAGAGAATGAGAGTATACCAGGGTGAACTGTACATATTTGCGTACCCGTTTAGAGCATACTGGCGTGGTGGTATGTTATGAAATGCTGTAAACAATAAACAGACACGTGATTGCAGCAATCCCGAGAGATTTGCCGTCATTTATTGAAGATTACTGTTGTATATCTGCGAAGATCTTCATCAGATTTTAACCAAATTTAAATGGGACTATTTCGGAATAAACTTCTTTCGAACAAAAAAAGAATTTTACAAATCCGTTTATATATGACGGAGTTATGCCCGAACATACATAAAATAAATATATATATACATCCGAATTTAGAACCTCCTCCTTTTTGGGAAGTTGGTTAAAAATCGTCAAAATCGCTTCAATCAAACAGTCAACAACTAAAATTAGTTATTATTGCCATAAAACAGGAAAACAAAGAAAATGCCCACCGGTTATGATGAGGACAAACTTTGGGCTACCAAGTATCTCGTCGACAGTGCATTCCACCCTGACACTGGTGAGAAGATGATCAAGATTGGTCGCATGTCTGCGCAGGTGCCTATGAACACCCTCATCACTGGATGTGAGTAAAAAGTTTTTTTTTACCCGGCTGCTAAGAAAGGGTTATGTTTTTCGCGCGTATCTTGTATGTATGTAATATTCTTTATTACCTCGTATCTTTCAAACCACTGGACATCGTTAGATAGGTCTTAGCCGCCCAAGTGTTCTTATATCAGTGCCGTTTAAAAAAAGAAACATGGCGGATTTTGGGCGCCTTAATGTAGGGGCTGCAATTTTTTTTTCTTCGAAACCCATCGAGTGGGAATATTTATAGTTTTGGTCAGCCAGCTTGCGAATGTATCCTCCGACTGCACAGCTGCACAGCATGATTTTCTTCTGGTTTACATCTTTGCAGTCGGGTTTTTTGATTTTATTAACTTTTTTTATTTTCAAATTCTTAGCTATTATTAGTATATATTCTTCTTCTCTTCTTCATTCAAATTATATCAAATTTTGTTGGTCCAAAACTTCGCCACTTACACGGTGACTTCGGTGGCAGCGAAGAGGTCGCTTTGGCTATTATTGCGGCATAGATAGATAGATAAACTCTTTATTCAGTGCACACAAAAGACACAGCACAACACACAAAATCACAATATTTTTTTAATTTACATGTAGGTATTTGGAAACAATTTAAGGTGCCGACATTCAAAAAATAAGGAACAGGAAACATACATTATACAAATAAAAGTGACACAAGTAACATACCTACTTCAATTATTAGTTATGATTAAAACACAGTGCGGTGTGCGTCTCAAGGTTGCACCAAATGGGAGTCCAGCTCAGCACGTGTCAGGCAAATATACCTGACGCTGATATTCTGCTGGATCCCTGCAGTGACATACGGTCGTTGAGCTGTCGTTAGATGTTTGTGTTATTACAGTGTTATGCGGGGTATATAGAAACAGTTGTTTTTCTAATGTGTCTGCTAATATCACTCAGCGGGTAAACATGTTTACAATAAATAAATATACGTAAATAATATGTGTATTACAATTAGTAGGTATTCAACAAACGATCCACAAGTTATTAAATTACCAAGTGCCCATATCTTTTGCTTACCCATAGTTTTTGACCACGAGATACACCAAATAGGCAGATTGGCTCGGGAAGGACAAGACTGCCAGCTATATAATGGACGTGTTCGAAACAGTCATCCCCAGTTTTTTCTGCGATGCGATAAGAAAAAACTGGGGATGACTGTTTCGAACACGTCCATTATATAGCATAGAGGGCAGAATAAGAGAGAACTATGGTTCGCACCATATTCTCTCTTTTAGTCATTGTAGCCTAGATTCTAGATTTGCTATCTAATTAAGAATTGATTTTTGGGACAACATTTGTATTGAAAAAATTGCTGTGTATCATCCGGTCGGGCTGAAAGACGGACATGACGAAACCTTATGAGCGCAGTCCCATCGAGAGCTATAACTAGTAGTTTTGTAGTTCAAGAAGAGCAACTACACTGGAAATAGATCTACAAAGTTCTGATCGGATCTGCCAAATATCAGCTTGATCGAAAAGCGGGCCAAGAGGCTCATTGGCAATGAGGCACTGGTTGAGTCAAAGCTCCAGAGCCTTGAACATCGTTGCCGAGTTGCCAGCTTGTCGATTTATTATCGGTTGCATTTCGGGGAGTGTGCGATGGAATTGCATGATCTAATTCCGCCCAGCCCGTTCCATCATCGGACTACAAGACGTCGGCGATGCGCCATCGGACATCCCTTACGCATTAAACGTTTTGGAAATACTTTCATTATGCGTACAGCTAAGGAGTGGAATTCCCTGCCGGAGTCTGTGTTTCCCGATAGCTACAATCTCGGGGTCTTTAAGTCAAGAGTGAATCATAGGTTACTTCTAGGCAAGCGTGCTGCACCGACGGCCACATCATCGCTTACCATCAGGTGAGATAGTGGTCAAGCGCAGGTTCATCTACGATAAAAAAAAAGTTAAACTGAAATGCAAATATAACAGTTCAGTTAGTTTGGAAGTAGAGAAAACACGCTAATTGCTCTAGATGGAACCTATGGAACTGCAAATACTGAGCCCTAAAGAGGTCATAAAGATATTTTAGTTGTAATAGAATTTGTATTTTATCGTGTTGTTTAATAAGTTTGTTGTTCCAAAACTTGCCTAATTATCTCAGATTCTGAATACAAATAAGTGAACAACGAGTTCACCGATGTTTTTCAATGGATTTTTTTGCTTTTTTTTAGGCATGATAACGTTCTACAAGACGAAGCCCGCAATCATATTCTGGCAATGGTTCAATCAGACGTTTAACGCCATAGTTAATTACACGAATCGTTCGGGCGACGCAGTTATCACCACAAAGTTAGTACTTCTATATTTTTCCTTTATCCCTGACATAATCCTTATTTACACGTTCAGGAAGGGTTCTAGGGGTATATAAAATCTGACTGGCGCTTGTTATTTTCAACTACTAAAGTATATTATAGTACCTACTATATTAAGGCAGCCGCGTGTCTTAGGGTCAGCTCACACCGATATATGTAACGATTATCGAGCTTAGGGCACCCCAACACGGACAGGTTAGGTTCGAAGGAGATGACGGGAGCTGAAGTGAGCGAGCAAAGTTTAATTTTATACGTTATTGTCGATGGTGGAGTGTTTGTAGTTATACTATAGTGAATTTGTTTGTAATACCTATTGTCTGTAATGTTTTTTTTTTACTATAAGTGAAAACTTTTAATTGGCCTTGGTCTTATTATAATAACCAACTATTGTTAAAATTAGCTGTAAGTTTTCCGAATAAAATAAAATAAAAATAAAGCGAGCGAACTCAGCTCCCGTCATCTCCTTCGTGTTAGGTTACTTTAGCCCCTGCATACAGAAATAGGAGCCCCGCGCAGCGGGGCTCCGTCGACTCTGTCGCTAAGGACAAACCTATTATAATACATACAAAAACATTTATGTGGTACTAGACCCTATATCGCCATGATTTTAGGTGATTTATTGTGGAATTGATTTTATATTGTTTGGTGACAGCATTTTGGTGACAAATCTACTATTTTGCGGGCAAACCCTATTATTTAAGAAACACAAAACGAATTAAATTGGCGATAGCTTAAATGACACCCTTATAGATTATGCCGATGCTTGCTACCTAGATAGCTACAGAGGAGCTATTATATTAAACAAGCTTGAACGCCTGCAAAACTTATGCATTCGCTTCGTTTTTGGTCTAAGTATGATCATGATTCTCAGGTTCGCAAGGAACTGAAGTGGCTCCCAATCCGTCTTCGTAGAAACACTTGGCTTTTATGTCTCCTCTTCAACCTCTTACACTACCCGTCTTATCCTTCCTAAAAGCGTGAACGATTTTCTTACGCTCGCCCTAGACACGGTAATGATATAGACCTCATTACCGTGCCCTAGAGATGCATTATGTAGGTCACAACCACACACACTGGACACACACCAGCTATTATTCCTATTCCTTATCTCCATGCTGTAATATTGTGGAACTCACTTCCGCCTAGCATCAGAGATCTAGATACTATCTCGCTTTTTTAAAAGCGATTATATAGCATTATCTTTCCTCTCAAATATGATCTTTACAAGGATATGTATTGTCTACATGTCTTCTTCATTTCTCCTTTTCGCGGGTCTGCTGATAGAAATTTCTTAAAAATTAAGCAATACCTTTGCTTTGTAAACTACTGTCTTGACGTGTTTTCTGTATATAATTCTGTGTACATTAATAATAAAATAAATAACAGCAAATCGTATGCATCACCCACGGTCATCGGTTATGAGACTATATATCCCTCGGAAGTGCGGGGGTCGTGGCTTTTTAAATGCTAAGACCGTGCACAACCGCGAGGTATGCAGTCTTAAGGAATATTTCCAGGCAGCTGACGCTTGGGTATGCATCGAGATGTGGTAGCGGTGGACAAGGGTCTTACCCCGCTCTCCTTGGCTAACGAGAACTGGCGCAAACTTATAGTATTAGATACCAATGACCGCAGGGAGGTATGGCAGAGCAAGGAGCTTCACGGACGCTTCTACCGGGTCCTACATGGGCCTGATGTAGATCTTTTAGCGTCCGTGGCCTGGCTGCGATTTGGTGACCTTTTCGGGGAAACCAAAGGTTTTGTCTTTGCGATTATGGACGAAGTTATGATGACGAACAACTACCGGAAATATATTGTGAAAGACGGCACGGTTAACATCTGTCGGGCATGTCTCCGGCCGGGGGAATCCATCCGTCACATTATCTCCGGTTGTTCTAGTCTAGCTAACGGAGACTATTTGCATAGACACAACCTTGTAGCCAGGATTATCCATCAGCAACTTGCTCTGAAATTCAATCTTGTGGAATCGAAAGTCCCTCACTATAAGTATGAGCCCGACCCAGTACTCGAAAATGGCAATGTATCATCACTGACAGGACTATTGTTGCCAATAAGCCTGACATAGTGGTGATAGACCGACTAGAGCGTCGCGCAATGATTGTTGATATAGCGGTCCCCCATGACGAGAACCTCGTGAAGGCTGAGAGAGATAAGAAAAGTAAGTATCTTGATCTGGCTCGCGAGGTTGTCGACATATGGGATGTAAATACAGCGATCTTTGTGCCGATAGTCGTTACGGCCAATGGCATAATAGCCAAGAGCCTCGATGAACAACTGAGGAGGCTCTAGTTGGGCAGCTGGATCAAGGGCTTGATCCAGAAAGCGGTACTCCTGGACACGGCGCGTATCGTTAGGAGGTTCCTCTCTCAGGAGCCCTGACCACCGATAGCTTGGACCCTGTTCCCGATACCGGTGTGGGCTACTATTTTTCATATTTTTAAATGTTTTCTTTTTTGTATGTGTTTTATAAAAATATTTAAAAATGTGATTAATAAGAAAAGAGATAAATAAAGGAAATAAATAAATACATATTTTAAATTGGCATGGGTGCAGAGTCGCGTAGCTCTATTGAATATATTTTAATATTTTATTGTACTACGAACTTACAATATCTTAACTTACTTAACAGTATGTGGTGTACAATAGCGTTCTTATCGCTGACAGCGATAACTGTCAGGCAACCTTTGGATGGACGGGACAAACTTTACTATTGTTACCATAGATACAAATTAATTGCCGCGGTTCTAATACGTGCGAGTAGAACAATTACAATTTCTAAAAACTATGAGTACTTACTACGAATCGTGTCGCTTTTTATTAAGGCGCAGATACCCTTGAGTAGCTGATTTTAAAATGAGAATCACGTCTAAACGGCTTGTTGTAATGTTTTGGAAAAAAATATATGTTACATTAGACCATTTTCTTAATAATTTGATCTAAGAAAATTTTGAGTTTTATTCGTATAACATAGTGTAATTAATTTGTAAAGTTATGTCTAAAACGGATAAAACACGCCAATCGCACCAAAACCTCTAGGCGTATTTTAATGAAACTGACACCATATCAAAGACAATTTAATTATCAACATTTTGATCTGAGGCTTTTTTCTTAAAAGTCATAGAATAATAAGGAAAGTACAAAAAACTACAAGATTTTGGGTTGCGCGGGTGTGAAACGAGTGCACGTTTTGTTCCCTCAAGGTCGTTGGCGTTAGTCGTCGTCTTAAGTGCACTATTTACATTTTAGCCTATAAATATTTATAGCCCATGTGTTATTCTGTTATGTGTACTGTAAATTTACACCAAAATTCGTTCAAAATTTTTACGTCACAGAGTATCAAAATATGTTTATGCAAATTTGTAATACCTGACCTTAGGTGGTAGGCTACTAAACCACGAAGTAAATATTTCTTGTACTAAACACACCATTAGTTGTGTATCGAAGGAAATCTGAAACTAAAAATTTTTGACAATCCCAGGCAAATCCTTATGTCTTACTGTGCGGCGTGCTCGGGGGCCCTGACTACCGCCCTGTACCTCAACAATAAAGTTAAGGTTAGTGAGAAAACTCTTCAATAATCTTCTTTGAAATTACGCCCGAGGTCCTACCTACATCAGTCACTTGCAAAAGAAATCAGTTTTAGTATTTTATTAAACAGTCAAAGCGCAGTCCGCTTGTTATAACTGTTCTGCAAGCTGACCAAGCGAACTGCACAGTCGGTTGACAATTTGGATTCGGTTTGGTCAACTGCAGGTAGTCTGGTTATGCAGTGTACATGCCGTTCAAATGACGATACGTAGGCTATATATATATGGCTGCAAGAGCAAAACGATAGCGATCAAACGATTTATGTCAGTAAAGTCGAAATTACCTGCAGTGTAGGTATGTAAGATCCTACACAATCGTTTGCTAATCGCTCGCTGTTTGTCAAATGCACTTATTTGAAAAAAAAACGCCAACAACTCTAAAAGTTTTGTATTGAAGAGCAATTATTGCGCAAAAATCGCTATCGTTTTGCTCTTGCAAAAGATACGTAATAAGCCTGCCGGTTGGCGCAGTGGCTGCTGAGCTGCATGTCGTCGGTTCGATTGGCGCTCGGAACAAATATTTTTGTAGCCTACAGATATGTTCCGGATGTTTGTGTACAACTTATTTGAATGCAGCTCGTTTAGAGTATGCGTTTCGATGACGTGGCCACGGCGATTAAAAAAAAAAAACTATGCCAAGATTATGTAAAAATTTGTAAAAGTTGATTCCCAAAACCATAAATTTGTCAAAGTTATGGTTAAAAAGTTTTAAGGGTTTGAACGTGGCCGCGCCATTGAAACGCAGCGAACCGCGCGGCCACGGAGATCTTTTAAAAATTAAGCGTTGCAGAGGCCTGAAATTAAGGGAAATGACAGATTGAATTTGTAAAAAATTTGTAAAAATATAGAAAAAAATCCTATGTTTATATTTTAGGAGCTGTAACACTAAAACCCCATGACCGCGCCATTGAAACGGTGAAAAACACGTTATCAACGCCATCTCAAAGCATCGCAGATGTCTGAAACTTTTTGTAATACCTAGATTTGAATTTGTCGAAATAGGTAAAAATAGACAAAAAAATCCTAGGTTTATATTTTAGGAGCTGTAAGACTAAAACCCCATGGCCGCGCCATTGAAACGGTGAAAAACACGTTATCACCGATATCTCGCTGAAAAAGCATCGCAGAAGTCTGAAACTTTTTGTAATACCTAGATTTGAATTTGTCGAAATAGGTAAAATACACAAAAATATCCTAGGTTTATGTTTCAGGAGCTGTAAGACCAAAACCTTATGGCCGCGCCATTGAAACGGTAAAAAATACGTTATCGCCGATTTCTCGCTGAAAAAGCATCGCAGAGGTCTGAAGTTTTTTGTAAACGCTAGATTTGAATTTGTCAAAACATGTAAAATTACACAAAAATATCCCAGGTTTATATTTCAGGAGCTGTATTACGGTATTGCATAGAAATAAGTTGTGGTTATCTAATCGGAAAGACAGTATTAGCGAGATCTTTTTTTGTAAACAACAACTATTAATATGTATAATTACCGATAATAGGCTAAAAAATTTCTTTTTGTTTCATAATATAAAACCTTCAATACGTTTTGAATGTTCCGATAGGGTGACCATGACTTATTGTTTACAGAAAACTTTCCACCTGCAAGTATTAGAAATTATATCTCAAGGATTCTAAATTAAATTAAAATGAAACGTTATGATACAAAAATATATATTAATTTATTTCTTTAAAATCAAATAAATCACAGATTGTTTACTTACCACTAAGATATAAGTACTTATCATTTCTTTCAAAATCACAGATTGTTTACTTACACTAAGATATAGGTACTTCGTTGATAACGTGTTTTTCACCGTTTCAATGGCGCGGCCATGGGGTTTTAGTCTTACAGCTCCTAAAATATAAACCTAGGATTTTTTTCTATATTTTTACAAATTTTTTACAAATTCAATCTGTCACTTCCCTTAATTTCAGGCCTCTGCAACGCTTAGTTTTAAAGATCTCCGTGGCCGCGCGGTTCACCGCGTTTCAATGGCGCGGCCACGTTCAAACCCTTAAAACTTTTTAACCATAACTTTGACAAATTTATGGTTTTGGGAATCAACTTTTACAAATTTTTACATAATCTTGGCATAGTTTTTTTTTTTTTAAATCGCCGTGGCCGCGCCATCGAAACGCATACCGTTTAGAGCCTAACTGTATCGGTGTGTGTCGTTTTAAATACATAGTGATATTTTTAAAACTTATTTGACTTATACTGATTTCCAGGGCATGAACCCACTATTTGCGCGGCTAGTTCCTTTCGCGGCCGTGGGCAGCGCTAACTTCATCAACATCCCCATGATGAGAAGCAGGTAACTACTCAATTGTTTGACTAATTACCTCGTAACTAAATGAACGCACCGGCCTAATATAAGGGTGCGCCGGCACTTTTGATGCCTTTATGAACGCCATGCACTGATGCCGCTACATACGTGGCCACCTTCTGGGCTCATACTGGCGAAGGGTTAAAAAACCGGCCAAGTGCGAGTCGGACTCGCACACGAAGGGTTCCGTACCATTATCGCAAAACACTGCATATAAATCACGTTTGTTGTATGGAAGCCCCCCTTAATTTATTTTATTTTAATTTATTAATTATTATTTTTTGAAGTAAATATACAACTAAACATTCTGTGAATATTTCAAGCGGTTAGCTGTTGCCGTTATTAATATCGAGCAAAAAACGGCAAAAATATCACGTTTGTTGTATGGGAGCCCCCCTTTAATATTTATTTTATACTGTTTTTAGTATTTGTTGTTATAGCGGCAACAGAAATACATCATCTGTGAAAATTTCAACTGTCTAGCTATCACGGTTCATGAGATACAGCCTGGAGACAGACGGACAGACAGACAGACAGACAGACGGATCGCGAAGTCTTAGTCCCGTTTTTACCCTTTGGGTACGGAACCCTAAAAACCGTTCGCAAATGTAGAACATATTAGTATTTGTTAGTAAAATATACGTAATAATTAACTTTACCACCAAATTTCAACTTCATAGGTCAATGGGAAGTTAAAAAATTTAGAACAAAATTTTGTGACAGACGACGGACAAACAGACAGACAGACGGACACGTGAGTAACATCAATAGGGCCCCGTTTGGAACCTTCGGGTACGGCACCCTAAAAAGAAATAGACAGATTAGATCCGTCGCGGTCGTGGACTATTAACTCTCTTCTACAAAGAAATTTAGATACCTTTATTTTGGTCAGTGGTGTCTCATCCCATACAAAGAAACCGTGTCGACGTACTGTACTGAAATACGCAATAATCACATCATCAGCCTATTAATGTTCCCACTGCTGGGACACAGGACTCCTCTCCGTGAGAGGGAAAGGGCCGTAATCCACCACGCGGGCCCAGTGCGGGTTGGTGGATGTCACATGTCTTCGAATTTTTGGTTCTAGGACATGCCTGTTTCCTCATGTTTTCCTTCACCGTTTTGAGAGCAGTGGTGATGAAATAATTTACACAAAGTAAAGCGCCTGCCTGAGCCACGAACTACAACTTGTAAGTCGCGGCCGATACCACTGGGCCACCACTGCTATACGCAATAATCAATGCGCAATAAAAAACGCTAGTTACGTCGGCACCTGTGGTCGGAACGGTTTCTTTGTAAGGGATGAAGCATCTGTATGCTAGTATTATATTATTAGTGCTTTGGTAGAGTGCTTTTGAGTTTGAACCCTATCTGTTCTGTGCCATAAGTATGGTAGGGAATAAATATTCTATTTCATCTGGTAGTTTATTCAATATTATTCAATTTTCAAGAGCGTCTGTAAAGTATTTGATGTTTATTGCAGCGAGATAGTAAACGGAACGCCTGTGTTCACCCCTGAGGGAAAAAGAGTTGGCGATTCCAAGAAAGCAGCTAAAACAGGAATCCTACTGGTGTGCATATCTCGAGTGTTCATGGCAATGCCCGGCATGAGTACGTATGACGAATTTGACTTAAGATCCTAAGTCCCCTAGCTGCGGTAGAGGACGATGCCGAGAGTCCTCTAACGCGAACGGTCTTGAGCTGCAGGCGTTGTCCTAATTCAACGCGAATACGCGATTATCGCGTGAATAAGCGGCATCGCTTGATCGCGCGATCACAAAATCTGGGTGTCAATGTGAATTAAACGATCCGAGCGACCGCGGATCCAGGTCAGGTACGCAGGGAAAACACTCAGTTTTTACTTCAGGGAAACGTGTGGATTACCTATTTTGCGGATGTCAATAGCAAAGAAAAAAGAGATATGGGAAGAGAATGAGACGTATGAAATGAGACTTATTTTGGCTTTTGAGATCTCCCGATCGATCTCGGGTCGATCGACCCGTGCGGCTGTTATTATTTAGCAACGAGCTCCTCGGCGATAATAAGTACGGTAAACGTTGTAATCAAACCTCCTACTGTTCAAGCGGTTAACATGCGGCGGCTGTACATGTGAGCCCAAAATTAAAAGTGCTTATTTATCGTACTGAACATTGCCGCTTGTCACTTTACAACTTTCACTGCAGCTTAAAATATACTCTGTGTTTAATTGATATACCTAAGGCTTAAACCCTGAAACATGTGTCGTTGTTATTTTTCACCTCTTGCATGTATTTCTAGGCAGGCAACGGGTCGCAAGTTATAGCTACACTAGGATCGGTATATAAAAGTGTTGCGGCGACACGTCGTCTGCTGCTTAAGCCTGCAGCACACATATCAACTCGGAAAGGGATGGACACTGTATCGTCTAATCGTCTTTCGCCTCGCCGCCGCCGTCAAACAGGTGTCAACCTAATTAACGTAAGCACGTAACCAAAGCGGATCAGCAACTCCGGTACGTCGACTCGGCTACGGCTAGGTGACGCCGCGCTTACGGCTCGCCGATCGTTGGTTGACCTGGCTGGCAGATAAGACGTAACGTTCCGATTCCGATTAGTGTGCGTTGCATTAGGGAGTTCCATATACTTAAAGAACACTGCACGGCTCGAGTTGATACGGTGACGATTCTTTTCCGAGTTGATAAGTGTATAACCTTTATTCGCAACAACTAAAAGAATACTTCATGTTCTAGTAAAAACCCTTAAGGTCCAATCAGTAATATGGCTGATTGGCCAATGAACACCGAAACTCTTATCTCTTTACCGTTCCCCCAACTATATTGAGTTGGGCATCCGTCCAAAGCGGATGCAGCTGCACAACAGTAAGCGTCGTCCTAACTGGTTACTATCGTACGAGCAAACGATACGATTTCGCTGCACGACAAGATTAAACACACACATTTCTTTAGTTCGGGCAGTCGCGTGGTATATATGTTCTCGTCCAACTTACCAGCTTACCACAGTGTCTCAAGACGAAAGTCTATATCAGTGCGTGTTGCCAGTGATAACTTACGAGACAGAGACGTGGTCGCTCACAATTGGCCTCATCAAAAGGCTTAAAGTCACCCAAAGGGTAATGGTGAGGGCTATGCTCGTAGTTTCCTTGCGTGATCGAATCAGAAATGAAGACATCCGCAAGAGAACCAAGGTTACCGACATAGCCCGAAGAATGGCCAAACTTAAGTAGGACACATTACTCGAAGAACTGATGGCCGTTGGTGCCGAAAAGTTCTAGAGTGGCGACCGCGTTCCGGAAGACGTAACGTTGAACGCCTCCTTCTAGGTGGAACGATGACCGGTCAAGGTTGCAGGCGTCCGGTGGATGCAAAACGCATAGGACCATTCAGTGTGGTGACGTTTGGGGGGGGCTATGTCCAGCAGTCGACGTCTATCGGCTGAGATGGTGATGGTGATGATGATGATGATTTCTTTAGTGTCCTAATTGAAGCTTGCACTCATCGCGCGTGCACAGGAACACGTTTACATCGCGTGACGAAATCGCATCCATCGTTTACTCGTACGAACGTTTGCCAATTAGGACAACGCTTTATTGACATCGAGCGAGTTTTTTAATGCATATTATTTACTTATCTATTTTTAGCCGTGGTGCCAGTGGTAACAAACATTGCGGTGCAACGAAACTTATTCTGTCACTATCCACTGGCTGTGATTCCCTTTCAAGTGTCACTGGTGTGTCTCTGTGCGATCTTCGCTACACCATTTTGTTGCGCTATCTTTAAGCAGCAAGCTAACATGAACATCAATTCTTTGGAACCGGAGTTAAAGGTAAAAATGCTACTGTAATATTACTAGCTTTTGCCCGCGGCTTCGCTCGCGTGGAATTTAGTCTGCCACATAGATTATCGTGACATAAACTTCGGCTGTTGATAAAAATTAGCCTATGTCCTTCCCCAAACTTGAGATCCATATTAAATTTCATCACAAACAGATCAGCACAGTAATGAAACATACAATGACACTGATTAACAAACGGGACCAACAAAGGTTAATTTCGTTTACTGTTCGTGTCAGTCAAGGATTAGTATGTAATGTTATTGAATTTATTGAAATGAATTACTTCGTTCGGCAGCAGCGAGCAAAACTGAAAGGATTACAATAATTTGTATATATCTCCCCCCGCTCCCCCGCTTTACCCGCCGCCGCGCGTATTTATGTCGCTCTCGCTCGGACACCATTCGAGTCAATCATATCGTGATAACTTTTAAACTATGCGTTCAAATTACTTATTGTAAAAGACAAAGTTTATCTACATTAAATATTTAAAGCGACAAATGTGTCGATTTTGATAAGAGTTTGATAAATATTCTAAAATGTGCATTGTAAAAAAGTATCTAATTTAATTGAATTTAAGGTTCACTATTTTGGTCATAGTGGCTTCCACATAAATGGTAGATATTGCTGTCGCGGACTTTTATTTTAAGACAAACAATCCTACAGTACATTATATTTATGTATCTCCAACGGTTTAGGCAGCGCACGCGAAGATAGCTCTCAGAGGTCAGAATTTTTTCCGACTTACTTGATATTTATCGTTATATTATCACCACATTACAAAAAATCATTATAAATTGTAGCCTATGTGTTATTCTGATGTATAACCTATATTACTGTAAAGTTTCATCCAAATCCGTTTAGTCGTTTTTGCGTGAAAGAGTAACAAACATACATACATACATCCATCCTCACAAACTTTCGCATTTATAATATTATAAGAAAGTAAGAATAAGATTATAAATGCGAAAGTTTGGATAGATGTATATATGTTTGTTACTCAATCACGCCAGAACAGCTAAAGAAATTTGGCACAGAGATAGATTAATGTCTGGAATAGCACATAGGCTACTTTTGTCCCGATAAAATGCTCCCTTGGGATGATAAAACGAAGCCGCTGGCAGGAGCTAGCAAAGTAATAAATAGGTATTGCCTACATTTTCTTTGATATCGGTAAATGGGTAATAGAGCTCAAATGGAGTTGGGCAGGACACATGGCAAGGCGAGGTGATGATATAGGTGGAGTAGGGCAGTGACCGAGTGGCATCCAAGGATTGCCAGAAGAAATGTTGGTTGGTCAGCGGCGAGATGGGCAGACGACATTGTTGCCACCGCGGGCAGAACCTGAATGAGGTTGCTGTGCACCCGGACATCGCCGAAGGAGGAGGGAGCCCGGAGGCGGGCAAAAAAGAGGGAGCCCAGAAGTGGGCCACGCCAGCATGGCCGCATGACACTCGTGACCCATCCAGATGGGCCGCGAGTGTCATGCGTAGCAGTTCTCGCGGCCCACCCATCAAGGCGAAACCAGGTGCACAGACGGAGTTTTTAGTGGTGCAAGCCCCACATAACCACGTCGTCTCCCCGGAAGACGCGGTATGCGTTAGGCATTTTCTTCGCTGAATACAATAAAGACAAGAAAAATTAAAAAAAAAAAACCCCACTCATTTTTATTTCATGCTACATAATTTATCTAGTACATAGTAGATACGCTTCGATCGGCAATATATTGAACACGTAATTATGCCACGATATCTTGCGAAAACACCCCGAAAAACGCCCATAATTTTTGAACGGCTGAACCGATTTTATTCAAACATAGCTAAGAACACTCTCGACAAAATCACATTGCAAACAAAAAAAAACTAAATCAAAATCGGCAGGCTTATTACGTATCTTTTGCGCAATAATTGCTCTTCCATACAAACGTTTTAGAGTTGTTGGCGGTTTTTCTTTTAAATAAATGCATTTGAAAAACAGCGAGCAATTAGAAAACGATTGTGTAGGACCTACCATACCTATACTGCAGGTAATACCAACTTTTATGACATAAAGCGTTTGATCGCTATCGTTTTGCTCTTGCAAAAGATACGTAATAAGCCTACGGTTCACCCGTTTGGACGCTATTATGCCACATACAGGCAGTAAGTAAATACCTACAGACGTAAGTCGGGGCCGTTACCACTGGGCCACCACTGCTCTCACATTATAGATTTGATGATTCCTAATTTAGCCAAGTTAATCCGTAATTCTCCTATAGCTGCTCGGGATGTTTGTTACTCAATCACGCCAGAACGGATCTGGATGTTGTAGTCTGGAATATCACTTACCCTATTTTAATATGGTAAAACACTCTTCAAGAGTCGACCTCTTGAAGAGTCGCCGTCAGAAAATACTAAAGAGATAAAATTTGTTTAGATGGTAAGAGGTTATCTTCGTAACTGATAGTTTAAGGCTACACTACAGCTACTTTTTATCGCGGCAAAATACACGGTTAACGGAGTTCCGCCAGAGAGAACTTATTTAATAATTCATTTCAAGTACTTTTAACTTTTTCATTTAACTTTTCAGGAAGAGGCATTAAAGCTATCGCCCAAGTCAACAACAGTAAACTACAACAAGGGATTGTAAGCAGCAAGTGAATCGAACTATAACAATAATGAAATTATGTATTGATGCAAGCTGCACCCAAGCACTGCCGGGTCAAATAGGTACTCTATATGGCGTGATTTGGGTCAAAAAGCACGCATATTGCACTCACTGGGTTCTTGTTTGGGAAACAAAGCGGGTCTAGCTCATTTTCGTCACCCTCTAGGCTACGTACTGGAGCCTACAACCTTGACCGTTGTAATTTTTGAGAATTTGTACACCAGTTTTTGCTACTGAAGTTGTATCACCGATTTTCTGAAGTACTGCACGTAAAGTAGGCACCAAAAATTGCATCTTGCTCCCAAAAGTCTTCGAGTTCCGAATCGGTAATTTGAGTCAATTTCAATCCAATTCAAATAGATTGTGAATTCTATGATTTTTGAAGTAAGCCTGCTTTTTGTTGTCTTCGTTAACTTTATAGGTACGTTTGAACATATAGATTTTTTTACATGATGTAATTATGTCAACGATGTGTTTATGAACAAAAGAATTTGCCAATCATGCCAGCTACAAATAAATCACTTTTGATTTCAAAGATGTTGTTTCAATTAAATGCCTACAATATGTAAATCTTGTACTTAATTCCTCTCAGACGGTCTAGGCCGAAATAAGGTGCGGTTTGCGCAATTCATTTTATTCTGCACAGGTGCCTACGCAGCGTAGCACAGTTGGCATCTACATATACGCGCCTACGCAGCGTAGCGCGACTAAGAAGAGTGCTACGACGCAGTGACGCGCCTGTTCAGCGTAGCACAACTGCTACGCGTCTGCTAGTGCTACAACTACAATACGCCTACGCAGAGTAGCACGACTGCTTCGCGTCTGTAGTACTATTATTTATTCTGTGCTACGAGTACGACATGCCCAGCGCAGTGGGAGTCGGTTACCAGGCCAGGGTAGAAAGAGACTAGTGTCACAGGTTAACTTATATATACGGATAGTGACTGATTACTGACTTATGGTGTGCTGTATGTTTGTAATAAAATAAAAAGCAAAATTCTTGTATAAAGCGATTGTTTTAAAAAACTAAAGACTTTGCTGAAAGGCCTCAATAGCCAGGTCAAAAAAAAAACACTCAACTCACTTAAAAAAATGTCCTGACTCTTACCTATGTGCCTGAGGTTTTTGGCGGGATTTTTTCGGGTAAAGTTCAGCGGCTGTTAATTTTATTTGCAGATTGATTCCTAGTGGTTATTGTGATATAAAATTGGTGTAGTTTTGTGTCTCAACTGTCTATGCAAATAATAATAATAATAATAAATAATAAAAAAAAAACAAAAAAATAAAAAAAAAAAAAAAAAAAAAATAATAACAGGCAACCCTGTGTCAACAAAATGTCTAATTTTCTGTTCCTCAAATAAAAAATCAAATAAATATATTTTCGGCGAAATCACCATAAAATTCATAAAATTAGAAACCTCATATCAAGCAAATATAAAGAGAACTTAAAATAACACAAGAAATTATCAATAAAACCTAAAAATAAACCAAGAACAACAATGACGTCTGTCATGTCTGTGACAGACGCAAATTACAAGGAAAATTACAAGATAAAATGGAATGAATAAGATATAATGATGTTGACGAGAGCTGCCGCCGCAAGGAAAGCACGCCTACCACCTCCGGCCTCGTCGCCCAGCTCCGCCTCGCCGCCGCCGGAAACCAGCCCCACTGTGAGTGCTGTGACACCGGCCGTGGCAGTTGCGTCGAGTTCGAGCGACGAGTACTTCTCTCCGCCGACGACACTACCACCTGCGCGTCGACGGGGAGGACGCCGGCCGCCGGACCGCTTAGGACCTCGAGGCTTACCGGTCTCTGATAGGGTCCCAGCACCCGGCGGAAGTGTGCAGCGCATGAAATGGACACAATCCATTAACGAAAATGTCATGCGCGCATACTTTGGGGCTACAGAGGGAGGAAACAACCTGACCGCGTACCGTGTCCGGATGCTCTCTTTGTTTCAGGTGCTTGAGCCAGCCGTCAACGTTTCGGCCCAACGACTTTCGGATCAGGTGCGGGTCATCCAGCGTAATCGTATGTTGGATGATACTGTACTTGATCGCCTCCGAACGGAAATGGGTAACCGTGTCACTGCCCCTTTGTCGCAGGCTGTGGTGCCACCACAGTCCATCCATAATTCCATCCACGCTGACGAGGAGAGTAGTGACAGGGTTACAAACGTAAGTACCCAGTGCAATGAGAAACTAAGGAGTGCTTTGGAGTGTGCTATTCGGGAATATCGTTACATGCCTCCCGAACTTAGGCCACGATTACCTCGTTTGCCCATGCATAACAAAAATAGGGCGCTGGTGGCTGTTCTGGATTCGCAGTTGTCAAACTATTTTGATAACTGCGAAGACCTCACTGATGCACATTCGATCATGTACTGCGCGGCGGTAGCGGCATGTCGTGTAGCCCACGTCAAATTTGCAGATGACAGGGCTACACGACCGAAACCAGCCGTGCCGGCTTGGCAGTGCAGGATCGAACGTCGTATTGGTGGGGCCAGAACACTCATCGGCAAACTAATTTGTTTCAGGGAGGGTAATAATCGCCCAAGAGTGATGCGCTTTGTGAGACGGGCGTTTTCGGGGACTGATGTCAGTCCCCGAGACTATATATACCATATCACAGAGCGCATCGACTTCCTGAAACAAAAAGTGTTTGCATGGGCAAACCGTATTCGTAGGTACAGGCGGAGAGTGGAGCGATACACCCAGAATCGTACATTCCAAAGTAATGAAAGGTGGGTTTATCGTGCTTGGGAGCGACCCGACCAAGGTGTGACTGATACGTGCCTGCCGGATGATGACGCTATGTGTTCATTCTGGCGCAGCATCTGGTCGGTGCCTGTCAGTCACACCGAAGGTGAATGGACTCGGGAAGTCGAACGAGCGTGCGATCCAATACAAGAAATGGGGGCTATCACGATCAGCCCCCAAGATGTAGCCCGTGCAGTCCGTCCGTTGCCGAACTGGAAATCTCCAGGGCCGGACGGGCTGCACAACTTTTGGATCAAGTGGCTACAAAGGTCGCACGCTCTTTTGGCATCTCAGTACCAGGCAGCCTTGGAGTCTGGTTCGCTACCCAAGTTCCTTACAACAGGAATAACCCACCTGCTCCACAAGTCTGGTAGCACCGCGGAACCCAAAAATTATAGACCTATTACATGTTTACCAACGGTCTATAAGGTTCTTACATCCATTTTGAGAGTTAAAATTAATAAACACGTCGACGATAACTCGATCATGTCGGTCTCTCAGAATGGATGTAGGAACGGGTCCCGCGGTACTAAGGAGCTACTCCTTATTGATATGGCCATTAGCCAACAGGTTCGGCGTTCCCGAAAGGATCTGTCGACATGTTGGATAGATTATAAGAAGGCCTATGACTCGGTGCCTCATACATGGCTCATGAGGGTGCTAGAATTGTATAAAATAGATACAACTCTACGCACCTTCCTGAAATCGTGTATGGGGCAATGGAGCACAGTCCTTCGCTATCCAGGATGTCGAAATATCCAGAGGAATAGCGAACCTGTAAGGATCGAGCGAGGTATATTCCAGGGCGATAGTTTAAGTCCACTTTGGTTTTGTCTAGCCTTGAATCCTCTAAGCATGTTGCTGGAGAATTCAGGGCTAGGCTATCGGTTGAGGAGAGGTGGTCAGGTTATATCTCACCTCCTTTATATGGATGACCTGAAGCTCTTTGCCCCCAGCAATCTTCAGCTGATGGAGCTACTGAAGGTAACTGAAACTTTTAGTAGCGCCATCAGTATGGAGTTTGGTGTGGACAAATGTGCGGTCATGCATGTAAAGCGAGGGGAAATTGTGGAATCCGTGGGAATTCAACTCGCGGATTCCATAAACCTGAGATACCTCTCTCCAAACGAAACCTATAAGTATTTGGGTATGTCGGAAGCGTTAGGTATCAGCACTACTGACATGAAGCAATCGTTGAAGGAACGCTTCTTTGGCCGCCTGAAGAAAGTATTCAATAGCTTTCTTTCGGGCGGAAACAAGGTGCGCGCTTTCAACGGTTGGGTCATGCCGGTATTGATGTACTCTTTCGGCATACTCAAATGGACTCAAACCGAACTCGACGCCCTGGATAGGCGGGTCCGAACATTGCTGACTGCATATCGAATGCATCACCCACGATCGTCGGTCATGAGATTGTATATCCCGCGGAAGTGTGGAGGCCGAGGCTTTTTAAATGCCAAAAACCTCCACAACCGCGAGATATGCAATCTCAGAGAATATTTTCTACACGCCGACGTGGGTATGCATCGAGATGTAGTGGCAGTGGACAAGGGAGTCACCCCGCTCTCCTTGGCAAATGAGAACTGGCGCAAGCCTGTAGTGCTTGATACTAATGACCGCAGGGAGGTATGGCAGAGTAAGGAGCTCCACGGACGCTTTTTCCGGGCCCTACATGGGTCCGATGTAGATCAGTCAGCGTCCGTAGCCTGGCTGCGTTTCGGTGACCTCTTTGGGGAAACCGAAGGTTTTGTCTGTGCAATTATAGACGAAGTTATCATGACGAATAACTACCGGAGATTTATTGTGAAGGATGGCACGGTTGACATCTGTCGGGCATGTCACCGCCCGGGTGAATCGATCCGCCACATTATCTCTGGTTGTTCTCGGCTAGCTAACGAAGAGTACTTGCATAGGCACAACCTTGTAGCCAGGATTATCCATCAGCAACTCGCTCTGAAATACACTCTTGTGGCATCGGAGGTACCGTACTACAGGTATGTGCCCGACCCAGTTCTCGAAAATGGCAATATCACATTGTACTGGGATCGGTCCATCATCACTGACAGGACTATTGTAGCCAATAAGCCTGATATTGTGGTGGTGGACCGAATCGAGAGGCGTACAATGATTGTTGACATTACCGTCCCGCATGACGGGAACCTCGTGAAAGCCGAGAAAGATAAGCAAATCAAGTATCTTGACTTGGCTCGCGAGGTTGTCGACATGTGGGATGTGGAAACAGCGATCATTGTACCGATAGTCGTGTCGGCCAATGGCTTAATAGCCACGAGCCTCGACCAACACCTTAGGAGGCTCTCGTTAGGCGGCTGGGTCAAGGGCCTGATCCAGAAAGCAGTACTGCTGGACACGGCTCGCATTGTTAGGAGGTTCCTCTCTCTGGAGCCCTGACCGCCGGTAGCTTGGACCCTGTTGCCGATACCGGTGGGCCTCTATTTTTTATATTTTTAAATGTTTTTGTTTTTAAATTTATTTTATAAAAATATTTAAAAATGTAGATAATAAGAAAGATAAATAAATAAAGGAGATAATAATAATAAACGTTTATTTGGAACCATTTCGGAATTACACAAAGTACAATGGAACGATGATAGCTACAGAAGTACAAACTGTGGCGCAGCTATCAGCGCCCGAAAAACAACTCAGAGTAAAATACAATTTGTTCCAGACTACTTTTGTTACTAGACAGAGAAATAATATTGAATGAACCTACATAATAAAAAATCAAAATCAAGGAAAGTGCATGTTGAAGTGTAGGAGTGTGTTGAAGGTGTATGTGGCTGTGTGTGTGAGTGTATGTGTATATAATGCGTGTGGGTGTGTTTGCATATATGAGTTGTTAGTTGTTATGTTTAGTTACGTTACCACAAGTTGTTCAGTTGCATCGTAGGATATGGATTTTAACCACTCTGTCAAACTCTTCTTTAATAAATTTTCAGTCATAGGGTAGATTTTTAAAATGCTATTTATTTTATTATAAAGTTTGGGGCTGATATAATCGAAGTGACGACTTACCACCACTAGTCTGCTGAACTTAGTCTTGCAGATTATGTCAGAGCGTCGCTTCTTAGCAAGGTACTGTGGATCGTAGTATAGGAGCTTGTGTTTCTTAAGAACAGTCTGAAGTATGAACAGTTGTCTTACTGTGAGAACCCTACAGAGTAGATATAGTTCAGAGGTTGGGAATCTGATTGGTTTCTTAGCTAGTACTTTTAGGACTGCTCTCTGGGCCCTCTCTAACCTCAACATGGATGTCTTGTGGGTTCCCCCCCACGTAGTTACGCAGTAACTGATAACTGACTGTGCGAGAGCAAAGTAAGCCATTATCAGACACGAGAAATCAGCGGCTGCTCTAAGTTTCTTAAACACATAAATCAATCTTCTAACCCGAACCACAATAGAGTCAACCTGTTTTTTCCACGTTAATAGATTGTCTACTATAACTCCAAGATATTTTATACTGTTAGAGCGTTCTATCAGTGCACAGTCACACAAGATGGCATTACCGACTGCATCAGCGCAAACGTGGGATGAAATGGACAATATGTGGAAATCATTGACAGAAGTGATCTCGGGATAGTGGAGCGGAGAATTTTATTGTAGTATTGACTATCTCCGCAAAGCTTACTGGGAAGCCTGACTCGATACAATTTGCTGCCAAATACTCCCAAAAAACATTAGAATATGTTACATCCGCATTATAATGCATACTTAAGTATAAAATACTGATGACTAGGCAGCATGGTCTCAGACCTTAGCCTGTTCCGCTAGGAACAAATATAAAAAAACAACACTATGTGCCTGACACGCCTGACAGACGTCAGTGAGGTGGTTTCTTTGTCAAATGTCAAGGAAATCAAACAAAATCAAAATGCTTGGAGCCGTAATCAATCATTTAGAAAATTAGATATTTTAACGAGAAAATGAGATAAATACTAGCAAAATGTATAATCTCAAAGCGTGTATGGTGTGTTTCAGCACAGATGTTAAATTATTTAGCATGAACAGTGGCAAATTACGAAAAGAATTTAATTTAATTTCTGGTATCCAGGTATGCATTGTTTATATCCGTTTCAGCATGAAATATTCAAAATATTAAAGTTTTCTATCTCTCTGGTTCTTATATATGACTCCTCTTGTTATTTCCAGACTTCCCACGGGGATGGCATACCGGATTATTTGTGTTTTCAGTGTTCAGCTGTTGTACGAAACTTCATAAGATTTCGCGATAGATGCCAACGAGCTCATTACGTTTTGAAAGAAATTTTAAGCAGAAATAAAGAGGTAAATGGCTTAAAATTGTTTTAAAGTAACATTTTTATTGTTGCGAAATGGTGTACCTCACACTTCTGCCACACCTTTCAGGGAAAGTTATATTATTATTTAAAATAAGTACTATTGTCTTTGAATATGCAAAAAGGATTAATAAACGTATTTCTAATAATACTTAAGGCATGTATGTATTTTTATCTTATTTACATTTTTCATATTGATACGGTAAAAAGTAAACCTCGTAGTTCCTGTTCTTGCCAAACAGCAGAAACCACAATGTTTTTAAGTTAACAATTTTAATTTCACTCCTAATAAAATGTCCATACTGGGCATTACAGTCTTTATGAAAACTATTCCTAAGAAGTAAACTAAACTCCAAAAAATATATGAATAATTCATAGTGGTAGTAATGATAAACATTTCCACTTTAGTATGTTCCTATATTGTATGTCGTTTTGTGACAAATGAACACTTTTTCTTTCTTTCTTTTCTTTTCTTTACAGATTAGTCAATCAATTCTTAAAGACATAAACCGCAACCTCCTCGGTATCATGCCGCCTCTGTCTTTCATGAGTTTAGATAAAACTCACTATGAAAAACAGACATTCCAGTGGAAAAAATCTAACCGCATTGATAGTAATTCTTCCAAACGTAACATATCTATACTTCACTGCAGCACGCTCACTCCTGAGTTCACCTTTGATGGTGTAACAAATCCTAGTGAATTAGAATTCATAGAAGAGAAAATCAAAATAGATGTAGATGCAACGGAACCTGAAGAAATACCGGTTGAGTTTGAAGTTGCCAAAGATGAGTCCAGTAACTTTGTCTGCAGTACAGAAGATGCTGTAATACCAGATACATTTTTGGATAACGAGAACTTTGATAGTGATCAGGATATCGATAAATTCCCTGACTTGGGACTTAACATTGAGAATAATGTAGATGAGGCTATAGATGGCACGGATATGGACGAGGAATATGCTACATTGGTTCCGATTTCTGTAAAAGAGGCTAAAGCTGCAATTGAGGTGTACAAAATGTTCACTCAGGGTAAATACCATTGTGAAATATGCAATAAGGCTTATAACAATGCTGAAAGGATGAAGATACATTTACGAATGCATGATAAGGTGAGACATATTTTCAAAATAAAATTATATAACTTTATTTTATTGAAAGCTAAATATCATAAGAGCAGTGGTGGCCCAGTGGTAACGGCCGCGACTTACGTTTCATAGGTAGTGGGTTCGAACCCAGGTAGGCGCTTTACTTTGTGTAAGTAACTTCATCACCACTGCTCTAAAAACGTTGAAGGAAAACATCGTGAGGAAACCGGCATGTCCAAAAATTCGAAGACAAATGTTACATCCACCATCCCATAATGGGCCCGAGTGGTAGGAGGCCTGCGTCCCAGCAGTGGGAACATTAATAGGCTGATGATGATGATGAAAAATCATTGCAAAGAAACATACTTGTTTGGTCTGTAAATATGAACTAAATTTTATAATAGAAAGGTACACAATCTTTGAGTGCTTTATACCCTGAAAAAAATTATGTTCCCTGTGGGACGGGAAAGGGAGCAAAGATTCTGAATGAGCTAGTCTTTTGTAATTACAAAATTTAGCATTTGTATAGTTCTCTATGTTTGCCCTTCATCAAGAGTAACTGTATAGATTTTTGTTTGTCTTGCTAGAACTCTAGAGGGACAATTAAAGGCCAAGTTTATTCATCTCTCAGCTAATTAAATTGGAAAGGAGAATTGGAAAGAGGTATTTGGCCCTGTAACCGGCGATTACTGGGCAGCTTAGAAGCAGGTGCGCTGCTGTCTCGTCTTCCTCCATGCATGCTCTGCACAGTGGACTGTCCGTGATCCCTAAGACAAAGAGGTGCTTATTAAAAGTCCCGTGGCCAGTCGTTACAGCTGTAACTGCTCGTAACTGCTGTTTCGTCAGGCGTAGGGCCTTCTGCGTGAAACGTCTATCCAAAGCGGGAAGTGCTTCTTTGGACTGCCTGCACTCATTGTGGTCAATCCACAATCTGTGGTGTTGCTCCTTGGTTCGTTTCCTTACCAGACTGTGGAGGTAGCCAAATGGTATTGGCACGATTGGTTCCGGACCCACCACAGCCATACTGGAGCCTCTACGGGCTAGCTCATCCGCTGCATCGTTGCCTCGGGAATCGCTATGCCCTTTGATCCATTGAATGGTTAGTTTATTGTTTGACCCAACCTGGTTTAGGCGTTGGTGACACTCGTATATCAGTCCAGAGCAGACCGTGTGGCTGCCCAACGCCTGCAGGACGGCCATGCTGTCAGAGAGAATGCGTATTGGGAAATCTTTTACCTTCCTGTCTAGAATGGCCGATGCAGCCAGAGTGATGCCCACACACTCTGCCTGGAACACCGTGTTGTGTGCCCCAAGTGGCGCGGCTATGTGTATGTTGAGGTCCTCTGAGAACACCCCCGCACCTGAGCCAGTACCAGTCTTGGAACCATCGGTGAAGATCCTCAACTCGTCTGGGCGTAACCCCTCACAGTGGTGGTCCTCATGGAGTTGGATCTTGTATTTCTTGTCAAAAACAAATTGCTTAGGTATCCGGTCCATAATTGCTGTTGTTAGAGGGAACTCTTTATTAAGGTCCTCGAGCAGAGCCGTGTGTTGTGTCTTTCTCCTACCCCAGAGATTTAGTGCCTTAAGCCGCCCTGCCGCCGTCGTAGCCTCCTGCTGAATGAAAAGCTGGAGCGGTGGCAGTTCCAGCATGACCTCGAGCGCAGCGGTCGGGGTAGTTCTCATGCAGCCTGTCGTCGCCATGCAGGCCAGTCTTTGCGTGCGTTGCAGTTTGTTCACGGCTGTACTTACCTTTGTGCGGGGCCACCAAACCACGGCTCCATATGAGATCATGGGTCGAATCACCGCGCAGTACAGCCAGAGAATGATTTTGGGGGACAGGCCCCATTTTTTACCTATCATTTTCTTGCATTGCCAAAAGGTAATGCATGCCTTATTAAGTTTGATGTCCAAGTGACTGCTCCAGTTCAGCTTGTTGTCGAGAGTGACCCCAAGATACTTAACTTCATTGGACAGCTGGAGTTCTGTGTCGAACAGCTTCGGTAGACGGAAAGGGCCCAGTGCTCTTTTCTGAGTAAACATGACCAGTACAGTCTTAGATGGGTTAACTGAAAGATCATACTCCCTGCACCATCGTTCCACTATGCGTAGCGCTTGCTGAGTAAGGTTACAGATGGTACCAGTCACCTTCCCGGGTACTAGAATTGCGAGGTCGTCTGCATACCCTATTGTGTAATAACGGTGTTCGTTAAGTCTGGTGATAAGGTCGTTGATTACCATATTCCACAGGAGAGGGGAGAGCACCCCTCCCTGAGGGCAGCCCCTGGCTAAAAAGGCCAGTTGCTGTTCGCCCTCCAGCCGAACCGCACGTTTGCTTAGCATATTAGTTATCCAGTCAATTAGTACCTGTTCAGCTCCATGTCTGGAGAGGGCAGCACCTATGCTGGAGAAGTTGGTTTTGTCGAAGGCCCCTTCGATGTCTATGAAAGTGCCCAGGCATGTACCCTTTTGATGGATTGCTTCCTCTATCTGGCCCACCACCAGATGGAGAGCAGATTCCGTTGACTTACCCGAGCTGTAGGCATGTTGGTTACCGTGGAGAGGTAATGATTTAAGAACGCCATCTCGTAACTCCCTGTCGCACAGCCTCTCCATCGATTTGAGTAGAAACGAGGTCAGGCTTAGGGGTCTGAATCTACTATTGGGACATCTCCATACTCTCTGTGAAATATGTCATGCAAGACCAATGCCGACTATTAACGACCACCTGATGGCTCGATGCGATTCGATTTATATCACACTAATAGGCGGGTTCACTAATGTTTCACCAACGTTATAAACACTCGCTTTACAAACATTTATTTGGCAAATGCTTCTCTTTACAAATGTTTCGGATGATATTTTAATATATACATTTTGCATTTAATATTTAGATTTTTTTGGAAAAATCACGTTTATACAAAATAGCATTTTATAATACATTTTCTAAACCAGTCAAAAAGTGATCATACCGGTATTGTTTTGCATAATTTTATTGAACTTTAAAGTTGCTTCTACATCGTCACCAACGCTGCGGGCAGTGCAACCCCTTCGCCCTTAAGGGGTTGCTCTCCCTTCGCACCTCTGGTTTTTATATACAATCTAGCTAGAGGTAGCAGCCAAAAGACTACATGAAGTCGGGGTGCTCCGGTTCGGATTTGGAACAGATTCAACCTATTTTAACCAAGAAGTGTCATCATGAATTACTAGAGGAACGGAATGCACGTCATATAAGGTCACCGACACACAAAATGGCAAAAACGTTCCGTTCATGACCGTTGTCGGCACGTAACTTGGCAAGAGTCGTTAGGCGCATCTAACGACTCTTGCAAGTCGTTTTTTAGGTCTCTTTGATTACTGACTGACTGTTCACGCAACATATGCGTGTACCAGCAGCAGCGGGGGACGCGCGGGCGGAAGGGTCACACAGCTGATTGAGCCAACGGCCGCGACTCCGCCCTCCACCACAACTCGCTTACTCGCCGACAGATGTGGTCATCAGCAGTATAATATTTTGTAACCGAAATAATCTTTATTAAATATGGTAAAATCCAAGCGAGTCGGATTTTATTCATATCCTCAACTCCTCGTTCGCTTTGTATGGTGGTTGGTCAGCTCGCGCACTATGCGCGAATTTACCCCCACTACGCCAAAACCTTGCGAAGTTACATGCCGGGGATTATACAAATAATAAGTCAATATTATGTAAAACATTTTTATTCCAAACGAAATAATATGGAAAAAAATGAATTGTTTGTCAAATAATAGATACGTTATTAAAATAAAGTTTATCGAGTAATTATTTTCTTAAGTGAATTATTTGGCAAACTTGTTGTTGTATAATGTTGGTATGACTAATCATGTTTTTGGCAATCGTTTCTTGTCAAGTAAAATAAAGTTTCAATATACCTATGTTTAGATAGACAAGACCGACAATACTACTTTGAGGGGCAGTTGTAGTCCACCAATGAACCAGTGTAAGCGAGTATTCTATTTATATTTAAATATAAATAAAACACTCAAAAACAAATAAAAAAATATATATATATATATAAATAGAATACTCGCTATAAATAAAACACAATTTAAATTTTTATATTTAATTTGTACTTGGCATCGTGCTGTTACATCCCTATTCTGTATTAGTAAATGCTGACACTATTGCATAGTCAGCACTGGCCCACCAAGAAGTTGTTTTGCTCGTTGGTTTCCAGCCAGTTCGGGTTTGGCATTCAATGAGTTGGGACGTATACCGAATTTTCCCCAAATATATTGTATACTAATTAGGAAGTATAAATAAATCTTTTTTAAAAAGATTCGGGACTTTTCCATTCTAACATTTGGTGGCAGCGGTGGGATGAGACATCCCCAGTGTCCTTAAAACGGTAAATACGTCACAGGAAATAAAAGCAGTGCGTGTCTGTGTTCCTAAAAGTGTCCAGTGATTGTGTCGCTCTCCAGCCCGAACTCATCACATCGAAGGTCGATACTATACGACCTGGTCTAAGCCTGGTTGCCACTCCGGGTCCCCTGCGCAGTAAGTGGTGCTAAGCAGTTGGGTGAAACACTTGCTGCACCCAATCTATTTTGTATCCAGCGCCGACTCGACAGCAGCCGACGGCTTCTCGTCCATACGTCCAAGGTAGACGTAATCCAGTAGATCCAGAATGAAGAATTCCTACGAGCTGTTCCTGTAAGTCCAAATTACTCTATCCAGTGAAAGTTGTGTGTGTTGTGCGTAAAGTGCGTATATCGTATTATAATCTCGTGTGTTAATTTAAAATAAGATTAATTTTAAATATCTATAATTAGATTCAAGGTTACTTGTTATGAGGCTGCATGCGCCTCGATCCCACAAGTCGTCCTTATCAGTTGTGCATTACTTATACATCCGGACCTCACGTAGTTCTCAGAACTTAGTAACTGATAACTTCTATTTGTCTTAGTAAAAACATCACGCCGATACTTCCCGAAGGGTTAAGCAGTGGCGTATAGTTTCTAGCATTCCTTATTAATTTACAAAAGTAAATATGTCGAAATCCGAATCTAAAAAAGACATTAAAGGAGATGAGGAAATCCCATTAAATGTTGTGCTAAAATTCATTAAACCATTTAATGGCGATAGAGACAAATTAACAGCTTTCCTAAGAAACTGTGATAGCGCAATATCCTTGGCGTCTTCTCAACAGGAAGAAGTCGTTTTTAAATTTGTTCTAAGTCAATTGGAAGGCAAGGCAGAGACCGCGTGCTCTATTAAAGATTTTGAAACATGGCCATCGCTTAAAGAATTTTTGAAAAATCAGTTTGGTGAACGTAAACACTATGCTCATCTACTCACTGACTTGCAAGACTGTAGGCAAGGAAATCAAGAGCCCGTTAGCCAATTTTCTTTGAGAGTAGAAACCTGTTTGCAAAAACTTCTCACAGAAGTAACTGTTTCTAATACAAGGAAGACCGAACTTCCGGGCAGATTAGCCGCGATGGAAGACCTCGCACTCCATACATTTATATTAGGTTTAATCCCTAGAATCGCTAATATTGTGAGATGTAGAGATTACAAAACTTTAAATGATGCCATTAATGCTGCGATATCCGAAGAGAAAATACAGCAGTTCTCTTATCGCAACTTCAACAGGCAGAAAATTACTGAATCCTTTAATAAAAGAAATGATACAAATAATACATCTCAAGCAAAAGTTTTTATTAAAAGTAACAATTCCAGTCAACCCAATACTTCTTACAATGATTCTATGTTCTGCAGATATTGTAAAAAGCCAGGACACACTCTTGAGTATTGCAAATTGCGTGATTTCAACAATAAAAGATTTTGAAATGGCCCTCAGCCATTTACTCCATTTAAACCTTCGTCCTTTAATAACAGACAAACAGGCGTTAAGCCAGGATCTCGTGTAAACTTCACTGATAATTATGAGGAAGAAGGCAGAGATGAAGTTGACGAATCCATTAATAATATCAATTTAAACTAAATAATGTCCCGTTTAAGTATCGCACGGGGCAAACCCCATTTAATCAAGCCGATACTACCCCTTTTATCAAGACCAATGGACAGGGTAACCAGCCCCAAACTCACGGTCTTTCCAAAAGTAGGACCACGCCGCAGGGTAACCAGCCCCATAAGGAAGATCTGAACTCTTCTAATAGTAGGATCACGCCGCAGGGTAACCAGCCCCATAAGGAAGATCTGAACTCTTCTAATAGTAGGATCACGCCGCAGGGTAACCAGCCCCATAAGGAAGGTCTGAACTCTTCTAATAGTAGGATCACGCCGCAGGGTAACCAGCCCCATAAGGAAGATCTGAACTCTTCTAATAGTAGGACCACGCCGCAGGGTAACCAGCCCCATAAGGAAGGTCTGAACTCTTCTAATAGTAGGATCACGCCGCAGGGTAACCAGCCCCATAAGGAAGATCTGAACTCTTCTAATAGTAGGATCACGCCGCAGGGTAACCAGCCCCATAAGGAAGATCTGAACTCTTCTAATAGTAGGATCACGCCGCAGGGTAACCAGCCCCATAAGGAAGGTCTGAACTCTTTTAATAGTAGGATCACGCCGCAGGGTAACCAGCCCCATAAGGAAGATCTGAACTCTTCTAATAGTAGGATCACGCCGCAGGGTAACCAGCCCCATAAGGAAGGTCTGAACTCTTTTAATAGTAGGATCACGCCGCAGGGTAACCAGCCCCATAAGGAAGGTCTGAACTCTTCTAATAGTAGGACCAATGGACAGGGTAACCAGCCCCAAACTCACGGTCTTTCCAAAAGTAGGATCACGCCGCAGGGTAACCAGCCCCATAAGGAAGGTCTGAACCAACAATCCAATTGTAAACCTGAAAAAGAACTTAAAATATATGAAATCCTTACCCGAGAAAGATACTTACCTTTCATTAAACTACAAACCCTTGTAAATAAAAATCCACTTACCTTCTTGATAGATTCTGGAGCAACACTTTGCGTCTTGAAAAAGAAAAGTGTAACAAGTACTCTGCAATTAGCAGATAGTGATGTTGCAATTAAAGGGATAGATACAAAAAATAAAACTTTGAAAAGTGTAGGAAGTTTTAAACTACAACTACAGTTCAATAAAAATTTAACTATAACCCATCCTTTTCAAATATTTGAAGATATAAACCTACCTTATGATGGTATAATAGGTAGCGACCTGTTCACAAAACATAAGTGTCGCATTAATTATCAGACCGCATCCTTAGAAATAAATAATCATTATATTAAATTATCCTTCGATGAACCAACATATGTCATTGAACCTCGTACCGAAACAGTAATAGAGTGTTCAGTGAAAAACCCTGAATTGAAAGAGGGAATGATATTAGATCAACATATTTCCGATTCCCTTCTTATATCAAATTGCCTTGTTAAAGTAAAATACAATAACAGAATTAATTTGACAATTGTTAATGTATCCGAAAAACCAGTTCAATTAAATGCTAAATCCCTTACTAACCTTCTAAAAAAGGAATTTCCATTTAACTGGACCAATAATCAACAATTATCGTTTGAGCAATTGAAAGAAAAATTGGTAACTGCACCAGTCCTTATTTACCCCGATTTTACTAAACCTTTTATTTTAACTTGCGACGCCTCAAATTACGCCATTTCAGCTATATTATCCCAGGGTGTAATTGGTAAAGACCAACCAATCGCCTTCGCGTCAAGGACACTTAATAAAGCAGAATGTAATTATAGTGTCACTGAGAAAGAATGTCTAGCTATAGTTTACGGAACTAAAACATTTCGTCCTTATCTTTTCGGCCGTCAATTTAAAATATTGACAGACCATAAGCCCTTAAACTGGCTTTTTAACTGCAAGGATCCTGGCTCTCGATTAATCCGTTGGCGCTTAAAACTAGAAGAATATAATTATGAAATTCAATATAGAAAAGGTAAGACAAATACTAATGCTGATGCTCTTTCGAGATACCCAATAAATCCTTTACGAAACGTAGAGGAAACCCAGACAAATAAAACATTATCTAATAATCATCCAATACCTAATCCTGATAATGTGTCCACTAACCCTGACCAAATACCTACTGATGACGTCCCTCCTTCACAATCCTCGCCACAATTAAATCCTGGAATCTTAGACTTACCTGATGATTTTATCCTCCCTGAAAACCTGGAACTCCCTGATGACTTTAATATACCTACTCCTCAATCCAGTGAAGTCATTGATGATGATGATACGTATTCCAAATGCCTGAAAACTATAAATAATAGATTAGTGACATTTGATACTAAAATTCTCGAACATAACGAAAATCTCTTAAAGACCAAATCAAAACATATTGTAATACCTACTTCAATCGACTTTGACGAATCCAATCGTTATGTATCTGAAATTATCGGTAACATGACTGAAAGTAAAGAATTCCTTACACTTGAAAGAACTCTATATTCATTTTTGATATCTGAAAAAGAGGATACTACTTATTATTTTTTATTCACTAAAGTATATCATTATGACACGACCACTTATGATGATATTTTCAAAAGCCTAAAGAATTTAAAAAAACTATATTTTATCTGCAAATGTAAACGAGTTAAGCATCACGGATTTTAGAAATCCATTTGATAGCCACAGTTTTATAAAGGTACACAATATAATCACGTACCTATTTCATAAAACAAGTGTAACCATTAATATTTATAAAAATATTATAATGTACCCAACTATGAGCGAGATTGCTAAAATTATGCGTGAAAATCACGATATCCCCATTTCAGGTCACTTAGGTTCTAATAGAATGTTAAAAATAATCCAAGAAAAATATTACTGGCGAAGCATGCGTAGTGATGTTGAAAATTATGTCCGTAAATGTGTGTCCTGCCAAGCTAACAAAGCACTACGTCAAACCAACCGTGCCCCCATGCAGATCACCACAACGTCAACACAGCCGTTTGAACGCGTTGCTTTAGACATCGTGGGTCCGCTTCCTGAAGTTGGTATCGCTAAATTAAAGTTTATTTTAACATTGCAGGACGACTTGACAAAATATTCAGCTGCTTATCCTATCTCTAATGCTACCGCAGAGGAAACCTCTGAATGTCTAATTCATTTTATCGCTCAATTCGGTATTCCAAAAATAATCCTAACCGATCAAGGTACGAATTTTACGGCCGAACTATTCAAACAAACTTGCACCTTTTTAAAAAAAAATTAAACAGCTCTGGTCTACCCCTTATCACCCACAAACACAGGGAGCCCTTGAAAGAAGCCACTCAACTTTAAAAGAATATCTTAAATCTTTTGTGGATGAAAATCAAACTAATTGGCCCAGATATGTCTATACAGCCATGCTCACTTATAATACAACGGTTCACAGTACCACAAATTTCACCCCTTATGAACTGGTATTCGGTCATAAAGCACTTATACCTTCATCCATTTACGATTCCGCCTTAGAATCTACATATAATAATTACGTTAGGATTTTACAACAACGTCTACGAATTTCTAGAGAGAAAGCTATAGAAAATATACTGAAATCAAAAATAACCTCCAAAACATATTACGATAAGCATACCAAACCAGTGAAGTACAAAGCAGGTGATATGGTATACCTCAAAAATCACTTACGACTCCGTAAAGCTTTATCACCAATTTGGAAAGGTCCCTATAAAGTAATTAAAATAAATGGAAATAACACACTTACTTTATTAATTAACCGTCGGCATGTAAAACATCACTATGATGAAGTTAAACTTGCTGAAACAAATGATTAGTTTTTTTTATCTTTGTATTTAGATAGTAGATTAGTTCTATAACCTAGAATATTATTTCAGGATCGCCTCGGCGTGTATCTCCGTTATCTCAGCCGATGTTATAGAACCCATTAAAGAAAGTACTGGAATCTATTTTGACCCTGAGGGAACTTTGAAAATCTCTAATAATTATCTCCACATATTAGTCCCGATTGACATTGGGTATATACAACCTCATATAGAAAATATTAAGTCCGCCTTAGGAACTGCTAGATTTCTTTGCCAACAGAATGAATTAAGTGTTTCAAAATGCCATAACTTTCTACAACCTTTAAAATCTCGCCTTGACAGTATACTGAAAGATTACAGTGCTATATCTCATCTTATTCCCGATAGAGATAAGAGATCTGCGTGGTTTGCTGGTATCGGTTCTTTTTTCAAACAAGTAATTGGCACAATGGATGAGGACGACTCAATTAAGTATAATTCTGCAATTCGACACTTAGAAAATAATGATAAGAAACTTTCATCTTTCTTAAAAGATAATATTTTGATGACTAATACAGCATTACAAAATTATAATGAAACACTTAAGATAATCAAAACCAATGAAGCTCGATTAGGCAATGCCATTGAAAATTTATCTGCTGTATTAAACAATGTATCTAATATACCTAAAGAATTATATATAGAATCTAAAATGAATGAAATATATAATGAATTGTTTTCTAGTTTACTAACTTTATCTTTTAAACTTGATGATATTATTAACGCTATAATGTTCACTAAGAGTCATTCTATACATCCCTCTATCTTAACCCCTAAACAACTCTATGAAGAGTTAATACATAGTTTTAAAGATTTACATAAGGATAGTGTACTACTATTAGTTTAAGTTTAGATACTATCCATATGTTAACCGACTTAGCACAACTATCGTGCTATTTTATAAATAGTAAAGTAGTGTTTGTTATTAAAATTCCCTTAGTACATAAGTCAGAATACGTTTTATATAAACCTATCTCTGTACCTATCCCACATGATGTGGACCAGCCTCATTCCTATGCTATGATTATACCTCATTGTAATCATATAGCTATAAGTAAGGATAAAATAACATATGTATGCCTCCAGGAACTAAGTAAATATGTTAAAACTGTTAATCAGATTTATATTTGTAATAATATCGATGTATATTCAATTCAAAATATGCCTACTTGTGAAACAGAAATGATAAGTAAAATTATAAATAAATTGCCTGAACAATGTGAAACTAAATTAATTCATGGGAATATAGATATTTGGCAAGAATTAAAAAACAATAAATGGTTATTTGTTAAATCAGAACCAACTAAACTTACCATTGAATGTAATTCACAGATAACAGAGTACAAACTATTAGGTACTGGTGTAATCAGTCTAGAACCGGAATGTAAAGCTTATTGTAAAGATAGGGAACTTCTATCTAAACCTTATTATAAAATAGTTATTAAACCTATCATTTCTGATTTTAATCTTATCAGTGATCCTTGTTGTGACATAGATAAATTCAAGTTAGTTAAACCTAAATTAAAACCTTTAAAGTTAAATGACGTACATCTTGAAAAACTTGTAACTGTTTCAAATTATCAATTAATGTCAGATATTGACAAAATTATTAATGAACCTAGCCCATTCATAAAATATGAATCTCATTATCCAATTATTACTTATTGTATAATCATTCTATTTATAATTTTTATATCATATAAAGTTTGTAAAAAGTTCGGTAAATGTCCAACTTTCAAAACTAAGAATGAATCTAACAGTTTAGCAGATGAACCTCAGGAATTAGAAGAAATTCCAGCTCCAAGACTTCGCATATCTCCCTGAAACTTATGTAAAATATATAAGTTTCATCTTGTTGGGGGGGTTGTTACATCCCTATTCTGTATTAGTAAATGCTGACACTATTGCATAGTCAGCACTGGCCCACCAAGAAGTTGTTTTGCTCGTTGGTTTCCAGCCAGTTCGGGTTTGGCATTCAATGAGTTGGGACGTATACCGAATTTTCCCCAAATATATTGTATACTAATTAGGAAGTATAAATAAATCTTTTTTAAAAAGATTCGGGACTTTTCCATTCTAACAGTGCGACTCGGAGGCTACCAAAGCCGAAAGTGGCAGTGGCACATCTGTATACGAGATTAGAGCAAGCTTTTGATTGAGTCGCCTCGCCGTCGGCACGTCGGCTTCGTTACGCTTACATCGTCACACCGATATGCTAGCGTAAATGAGTCATAACAGACCTAATTTTGGAAACCCTCAAAAGGCTCCTGGACTTTTAGGGAGTGTAGGATTTTTACCTGACTAAAACCACCCGGTGATTACTATCAGCAAGCAGAAGGGTCATGAGCTCTTAATAGCTTGTTGCCCTAACATCCCTAATTTACACAGCGTATAGCTTTGATATTATTATGCAAAGCCTACAGGACGGTTAGTACTGAGGACTTACCGGTACTTGCTGGCGTACTTCCGGTCGATCTTGAAGTGCAGCGACGTGCAGCAATGTACTATTCCGCACGAGAGACCATGGACGCGTACTTTTTGACGCGGAGTGACCGTGAGAAAATCTCTAGATTATTTAAACCACATATTGACGTCTGGGAGGAACTTTTATCCGAATGGCAATGTAGGTGGGAAAATTCCACCAAGAGCCGACACCTCCACCAATTCTTTCCATACATTCGCGTGCTGCTGGCCAGGACGTGACTGGAGGTGGATCACTGTGTTGCCCAATTTCTCACAATTATTTTCCTTCAAGCTCGTCGTCAATATGTAGAACACTGACATAAAGGCGAGGGCCTTTATGTCAGTGTTCTACATCTGACTGCGAATATGTACGATCTGCACATCATATCTTATGGGAGTGTATTCTTTGGCAGAATGAACGCAATACTATGTTGAATAATGTACATTCTGCATCAGGAGTTGTTTACTATACGGACCTTGTGGCAACTAGAACAAATTTCCGTGCGTTCAATCGTTTTTGCCATACCTATTATTGGAATCAAATATAACAGCTCACAATATTAGGACCCATTAATATTGATGCTAATTTTTAACCGTGGTGCTAGGCAACTGGGCTTATCCCAGTTGTAAACGACCCTTTGTGCCTATTGGGCTTGTTTGTTCTGTCTCCTGCTTGATATGGAGGGAAGTGGAAATTTGTACTTTTCCTACTCTTCCTTCGTCAAACTTCATTGCCTCGGCGCTTTTCTGGTGGTCGCCACTGTTGATTCTGGGTTTCAGTAGTGGCATTCTGGGTTTGGGAATAGTGCAGTGGGAATGTCCCAAAAAATAAAGATCCTAACATATGTCTAATATTAGGTTCTTTTAATTTTCAGCATGTTAGCGGCAACTACCACTGTGGACTCTGCCAGTACTACTACAAGACTGAGTTCTTACTGAAGACTCATATGACAGATAAACATCTGTTCAAGTATTTATGTAGGAAGTGTCCTGAAGTCAGTTTTGATAGGTAAGTTCCTTTTAAAATATTTCACAACATTTTATTAGTATTTACTAGTACTGGACCACCTCACCTCTCGTGCATTGATCGTAGGATGAAATCCGGGTAAGTAACCAACGTGAAATATTTTTTAATTTTCATCGACGAGGCCGAGGTAATAGTCTATGGCAAACTGCCTGATTGACAGTTGTCAACCAATCCAATTAGGAATTGTCAGGAAGTGCCTGATTGGATTGGTTGACAACTGTCAATCAGACAGTTTTTTTTTTGTTGGTTACCCGTAAGGTGAAACAACAAAATAATTAAATTGATATTTTCTCACTTGATCCTTGGATATATTGTCTTCTTTCTTCTCATTAACGTCGCAAACACACTTATTCACTATTATTGAAAGTGTCAAAGCGAAAGCGTTCCTTTTTACCCGACTGCCGAAGGAGGGTAATGTGTTTATCAGTATATATATGTATGTATGTATGTTCCTATGTGGCGTTCTAGAGACCAAACGCGTAGCCCGATTTTGATGGTTCTTACGTCAATCGATTCGTCTTAACCCTGCCAGTGTCACTACATTAAAATTGGAAAATAGAACAATGGCGGCTTTTGGGCGCCATATTGTGGGGGGCCAAATTTTTTTTTTCTTCTTAATCCTTCGTGTTACTTATATGTAAATCTGTACCTAATTCGAAAAAAAATTGCTAAAAAGTTATAAATAAATAAGTTAATTAAAAAAATCAAAGAACCCGACTGCATGAAAAGCGAAATAAAAAGACGTAAACAAGGAGAAAATCAAGCTGTACAGTCGGAGGATACATCTGGTTTTGGTCAGCCAGGTCGCGAATATGAAAAAAAAGCAAAAGAAAATAAAGTAAAAATATCCTACAAATAAATAATAATACAATTTCAGATCATCAGCAAAACAGCATTACATCTGGACACACTTACAAAACGGCAGCAAAAAGGACGCTAACTGGTACGAGTCCAGACCGAAATGGATGCAAACTCGCGGAGGCAAACGCGTCAAGGGTGCGGTCACAATAAAACCTGTTAAGAAGAACAGGAAGTTACCAGAAGACTTCCTTATCTACTCTCCTATCGGTCATGAAGAACAGTACCGGTTGGTGCAGGAGAGAGCGCAGTCTAGGAACTATCAGGAAGCGAGGTACCAGTGTGATCTGTGCTATCGAGGGTTTAGGGGTATGCTGACTTATAATAAGCATATGAAGAAACATGATCCTGTAAGTATTACTGTTTCAACAGTTAATTAACTGTGCACCTAGTTGGAATGCAAACTCAGTCCCGCCTCTCCGCGAGCGCCCCGCATCCCCCTCATGCGCCAAAAGCGAACGTCATAGTACCAGATGCATATTTAAGGGGACCGTGTCTATACGGTCATATTTACAGTTGGCATCTAAGCGGCAAAATACTCATTCTCAGAACAACATGTTTGTTTGATAATGCACCCATTTTAGCAACATAGATTTGCATATTTTTCTTGATTTAACAAAACAGGGCGATATTTGGGGCTATTTGCAGTACGTCATAAAGTACCATAAATATATATTTTTACTCTTAATAACCCCAACTGTCGCCCTCTTTCGTTTGTACCTCGATTTTTTTGGCCCAACCTTTATATTAAAGCATATTAAAATCAAGTCAGTTTTCATGTCTATTTGTGTGGCCCTTTTATTGTTCTTTAATACGCAACGGATTTCAATCAAGTCAGTCAAGTCGTAAAAACCATGCCTAGCACATTTTTGGAACGAAGTTCCTTGCAGCTACCGGTAGAAGTTGCCTGGTAGAAATCGTCACGTAACGAAGAAGCGTTCGGTTCCTTTCGCCGTAGTTCGGATATAATCGTCAAGCGCTGGCCGCCATACTTGGAAAAGGATACCCCAACCGTATACGTTTTATTCACAGACCCAAATCAGTGTACAAATAAAAAGCTAAAATAGTTTTGCCCTTAACTTTCAGGCACAATCCGGTCCGTTACAGTGTGACATCTGCAAGATCCACTTCAAGGATCAGAGGAAGCTCTACAAACATATGAACATCACACATCTGTTCAAATACTCCTGTCAATTGTGCAGTTATGTGTGCTGTAATAGGTAATTATTTACTACATGTTTCATCATTACTGCTCTCAAAACGGTGAAGGAAAAAATCTTGAGGAAACCGGCATGCACTAGAAAAAAAGAATCGAATGTATGTGACATCTACCGGCCCGCAGTCGGGCCCACTGCGGGTCGGTAGATGTCACATACATTCGTTTTTTTTTTTAATGGCTTAAGATAATTTTAATCCCGGGATTGTTATTTTCCCTTGGGATAATTTATTTCATGTTTTTTAGGGTTCCGTACCCAAAGGGTAAAAACGGGACCCTATTACTGAGACTTCGCGGTCCGTCTGTCTGTCTGTCACCAGGCTGTATCTCATGAACCGTGATAGCTACACAGTTGAAATTTTCACAGATGATGTATTTCTGTTGCCGCTATAACAACAAATACTAAAAACAGAATAAAATAAATATTTTGTAAGGCTCCCATATAACAAACGTGATTTTTTTGCCGTTTTTTGCGATAATGGTACGGAACCAGCGCGAGTCCGACTCGCACTTGGCCGGTTTTTCCATCTATTACTATTAGCGCTCTAGTCCAATTTTAAAAGGCTTCTTTACCTTTTTAAAATGAGACTTGGGAGTCAGACGAATGCTGTTTAATTTGTTTGTACTATTTTAAACAATTTACAACAATTGATCAAGATCTAGTATTCTATCATCATCATCAGCCTTATAATGTTCCCACTGCTGGGACACATGCATCCTCTCTGTGAGAGAGGTATTGTATACTAGTATTCTATACTTAAGCCATTTGAAATACCATTAGATATTTAAATACTTCGGTCAATAATGCACTAGATACACAATCCAACACAAAAGTTCTCTTAAAACTGTTGCCAATTGTATTTACGTAGTTCTAGTTAAAATAAATATGCATTAATGTAAATTCAACCTTAAACGCGATGCTTAGAGTTGTATTCACAAGGCTATATACAAAAAGCAATATTTTTTACGACCTTTGCTTGCCGGTCAAAACAACAATAAATATGCATTAATGTAAATTCAACCTTAAACGCGATGCTTATAGTTGTATTCACAAAGCTATGTACAAAAAGCAATAATTTTTTACGACCTTTGCTTGTTGGTCAAAACAACAAAACCAATTCAACCTTACACGTATGTTTTAAAGACTGAATTACAAAGTCAATTCAGACAGTCGATGTTTTATTGCAATAGTTAGCGCGATGTCGCAAATATTGGTCAAACAATCATAATATTTGGTAATTGATTTATATTTAATATTTTATTCTGTTTTTATTTTACGAAAAATCGTAAGAAATATTTACCTTCCAAAATCTTGATGTGACGGTGGCTATTTACACAATTGTTGAACCTGCACTGTGGCATTTTGACGTCTTAACGTTGGCTATGGTTGGACTAGCTAATTTGAAATAAGTTTTTGAAGCGCTTACCGAGAATCTAGTGCATTATTGATCGTTTAAATAATCCGATTTTACAACTTGTTCTACCAATTTTGACTTATATTGCGATGTTGTTAAGACAAATGGCAGCTGTAGTAAACAGTTGGTTTTGGTAACAGGTTTATGCTTTTTATGTCATCGTTATGTTTACGGAATGAGGGAGCTCGTGGCTAAATAAAAAACAGCCGCACGGGTCGATCACCAAGGTTAAGCAACGCTTGACGAGGTCGGTCCGTGGATGGGTGACCATTTCAACATACCGAGTTTCCTCCGTGCCTCAGAAAGCACGTTAAGCCGTTGGTCCCGGCTGTCATTTGAAGATCTTTGACAGTCGTTACGGGTAGTCAGAAGCCTGAGATCTGACACCAGTCTTACCAAGGGGTATCGTGTTACCCAGTTACTGGGTTGTGGAGGTCAGATAGGCAGTCGCTCCATGTAAAAAACTGGTATTCAGCCGAATCCGGTAAGACTGGAAGCTGACCCCAACAATAATTGGGAAAAAGGCTCGGCAGATGATGTTATGTTTACGGAATAGAACTCAAAATCGGTTGAACGTTCTATAAAGAGTTGTTAAAAATGTCTAATATTATTTCAAATGGAGTATAGATTGATGCTTGTGTTTCTAACTTGAGTGGTAATCGCCGATATAATGCAGAAATTCTATTTTTTCCTTGTTTTGTTACAGAGGTCAAGCTCATATGCACTATAGATGGCATAAGAACGTGACGTATGAGTGTCCTCATTGTAAGAGAGAATTCATGTAAGTTTTACTCTTTAATATTCAGTATAATTGCAAATGAATTTAATCATGAAATAACGTTCGGAGAATAACATACGCCACCGGCAATTAATTACCCCTTGCATGCTATTTTGAACTCTATTCATGTTGTAATATAGTTGATTATCAATTTATCTATTAAAGATACAAGTAAGTCTCAACAAATGGCAATACATAAATGTACAACGCACTCTGTGTATGTAGCCCCGCTTCCTTATTAACTGGCTGAATAAATATACCACGGCGATTCTCACTTATTCGATCTCAATACGAGAAAAAACCTAAATGGAGGTATAACAGGGAATAAGTCCCGTAATCTCTATTGAAAAGGGAGGATAATTCGTTAAGACGGCTGTTGTGTCTGGTCCGGGCTTTTTATTTGTGATGGGAGTTCTCGTAGTTCAATCAAATGATGACTACTACTTGACCGGACTTTCCCTGTGGAGACTAAACTAGAACCTCCAGTCTGACACAAAAACTTTACCTAAGCGAACACGCTTAGGTTAAGGTTTTGTCGGTTAGGTTGAGGTTCATATCCAATAGGGGTAGAGCATGCAATACCGCAGTGTATATTCAATACCGCGATGTTGCGGTATCGGATATGAAATACCGCAAAATTTGTGATATTGCGAAATTAGTAAATCGTTAAAAAAAAAGTAAATAATAAAACCCATGAGTTATAATTAGTCACACACAACGCTAATCATTATTTTTTAATTGAACATGTTTACGTAAAAAACATAAAATCACAATTGTATAATCATTTAAAGAACTTCTAATTTTATTACAAAAAAAATATCCAGCAGCCAAAAATGCTCTCTCAGCTTCTACACTCGTTGGTAGAGTAGTTGCGAGTGAGACTGAGTAAGACTACAAACAAACGTTATAACGCTCACAACGGATCTTTGTGTCTCTAATTGGCTGCAAAACCCTGCGCAGTAGCTATTTTTGTGTTAATGTTGAAGGTAGCATTGTATAACTGTGTCTTTCACTCGCTAACGTTTCTCGCTTTTGCGGTACTGAAAAACAGCGCGCGAAATTGCGGTAACGATATAACGGTATTTCTACATAGGGGATAGCCATCTACCCCCTATGGGATACGAACCTCGGCTCAGGACATCGCTGGGGGGACAATTAAGGCTGGATCTTGATTATGTGATTCTACCATCCGTTATACGTGGAGAAGAACGGATAAGGCTGTTGTTATCGGACTGTTGTATAAACTCTGCTTGCATGATGCAAGAATTGCCGCTACACTTTTCAAAAAAGTGACTACTAAATTAAAGAAAATTTCAAAATCAGTTGGTGAAAAAGACATTATATTATATGCAAGAATGTTTATGATTACAGGAAGGCTTCCACGCGTCTAACTCACATAAGAATAAAGCATCCGTCCATGTGTCTGTGCACTATTTGCGGACACAGTTTTGTGAGCGATTCCGGGCTGTATTGTCACAAACAAATTGCTCATACTGAAGAGGTAAGATTATTCCTTGTTACCTAAATACGGTTCGGTGCTGCCTCGTTGATCTACAAGTACACTGAGCAAGAGGTCTTGGGTTTAATGTCCGGGTCGGACAGTGTTATTGAGTTTTTCCCATCTGAAATTTCTCAGTAGCACCCCGGAATCATGGCTTTGTGCCCGATCGATGGCAATATAGGCTTCTCCTATTACAGTATAGTTAATATCCCTCGGCAATCATCGCATTTCCGAATAAAAACGAATGCTAATTTCCATGTCCATCAATTATTAGATTTATTGTGTATAATAATTTGAATTCAGAACTAAGTACTTTATTGTTGTTTTGTTTTGATTTTCGTGTGATCTATATAGAGCTGTAAAACTATTTTCCTTTAGCAGCTTTTCTTCTATCTATACTAATATTATAAAGAGGTAAAGTTTGTGTATTGTGAGTTTGTGACGTTGTAGGGGGTAATCTCTGGATCTACTGAACCGATTTTGAAAATTCTTTCACCAGTAGAAAGCTACATTGTTCCTGAGTGTCATAGGCTATACTATATTATCAAAAAAATTAGGGATCCTTATGTAAATTGCAATAATGTAACCCAAAGTAGCAAAATGTTGCATATAAAATCATTATTTGGTGTGCGCTGAGAAAACTGTTGATGATTCATAAAAATTATGTACTACATGATTAGGTAGGCTAGGGTAGGGTAGGTAGCATAGGGTAGGTAGGGTAGAGTAGGTAGGGTAGGTAGGTAGCCAATTGACGGGAGCGAAGCCCCGGGGGTCAGCTAGTTTTGAAATGAATCACATTAAGTTAAAAGAGTATTAACTACTCTATATACTTCCAAGTTGATTGAGAGCGTCCGGTCTACCCCAAGTGCAAAGAGCAACTGATAGAAATCCGACGACAGACGAAACACGAAGTTTGCCGAGGGACGAAACAGTTGTACAATACATGAGACTTAAACAAAACTGGCCAAATGTATGTGTATTATAAGTGCACTCTACCTAAACCTCTCGGGGAATACAGTGTGATGTTATGTTATACAGTTCGGTGCCAAGTTTATAGCGGCTTTGAACACGAGGCGAACCGCTGCGCACTAACCAAGAGGCGCATTCCTGGGTAGAAAACTATATCAAAATCGGGTTCGAGATTCCTTCCAGTCTTTTCCAATATTTCTCAGTTTCTAATTTGGCCATCCATGCTGAATAAATCACCTGTATCTATACTAAATTTATAAAGCTGAAGAGCGTGTTTGTTTGAACGCGCTAATCTTAGGAACTACTGGCTGGCATTGAAAAAATATTTTCAATACAGTTGTTAAACATGGCGTACTTTCAGAGGCTATAATTATGATTCGAAAATTAAATCTTATGCATAGGCATCTTTCTGTTACGCGGTCGTGACTTTTGTTTACGAGCTCGATCATTAGTTTTGCAGTTTAGTTTTAAATTTATAAGTCAATTTAAAAAGTTTAGTAGCAAATAGTTTTCATACATAGAATAAAATGGGATAGATTTTATACGAGGAAAAATGAATGATTCCGTACGTTTTAGCATTGAACTTTCAAAAGTCTTTTTAATGGTTGTTTAATATATTTAATTACCAGTTTTAATTTAATTCTTTTCACATCAACATTTGTCTAAAATCGAATAGGCTGTATAGACTGTTTTCGTTGTAAAAATGTCCAGTTGCAAAAACGCGCCTTTAGTTATAAGTCAATTTAAAAAAGTTTAGAAGCAAGGAGTTTTCATACATAGAATAAAATGGAATAGATTTTATACGAGGAAAAATGAATGATGCCGTACGTTTTAGCATTTAATTCTCAAAAGTCTTTTAAATGGTTGTTTAATATATTTAATTACCAGTTTCAATTTAATTATTTTCACATCAACATTTGTCAAAAATCGAATAGGCTGTGTAGGCTGTTTTCGTTGTAAAAAAAATATGTTCAGTTGCAAAAACGGGCGAATTTTTTTTTTTGTGAATTAACAAATCTAATTCTTTGATTTGTTTTTACGATTTCCCACAACTGTATTGAAAAATATCGTGTGATACACGGGCGTGTAGGTTATTGCAAACTCGTGTCATTAAAAACCCTCGCCTTCGGCTCGGGCTTGTTAATGACAGCTCGTTTGCAATAACCTACTTTCCACCCTTGTATCACAATGTACTATTTCAATACAGTTGTTAAACATGGCGTACTTTCAGAGGCTATATTTATGATTCGAAAATTAAATCTTATGCATAGGCATCTTTCTATTACGCGGTCGTGACTTTTGTTTACGAGCTCGATCATTAGTTTTGCAGTTTAGTTTTAAATTTATAAGTCAATTTAAAAAGTTTAGTAGCAAAGAGTTTTCATACATAGAATAAAGTGGGATAGAGTTTTATACGAGGAAAAATTAATGATTCCGTATGTTTTAGCATTGAACTCTCAAAAGTCTTTTAAATGGTTGTTTAATATATTTAATTACCAGTTTTAATTTAATTATTTTCACATCAACATTTGTCTAAAATCAAATAGGCTGTATAGACTGTTTTCGTTGTAAAAAAAAGTCCAGTTGCAAAAGCGCGCCTTCAGTTATAAGTCAATTTAAAAAAAATAGTAGCAAGGAGTTTTCATACATAGAATAAAATGGAATAAATTTTATACGAGGAAAAATTTATGATTCCGTATGTTTTAGCATTTAATTCTCAAAAGTCTTTTAAATGGTTGTTTAATTACCAGTTTCAATTTAATTATTTTCACATCAACATTTGTCAAAAATCGAATAGGCTGTGTAGGCTGTTTTCGTTGTAAAAAAAAAATGTCCAGTTGCAAAAACGCGCGAAAATTTTATTTTTTTGTGAATTAGCAAATCTAATTCTTTGATTTGTTTTTACTATTTCCCACAACTGTATTAAAAATATCGTGTGATACACGGGCGTGTAGGTTATTGCACATAACCTACTTTCCACCCTTGTATCACAATGTATTATTTTGTGTTGGTCCATTTATCGAGGAATGTTGTTGTTGTGTGTTGGGTATGTTAACATCACGTTACGACCAATAGGAGCGGAGCATGAATGGAAAATGTTACAAAAACGGGAAAAATTATTCCTTTTTGAGAGCTTGCTTTGCGTGCACTCTGTATATGATTTAAGTTACGCAACAATCATGTAGGTAAGGTAGGTAGGTAGATATGTAGGTAGCTAGGGTAGGGTAGGCAGGGTAAGTGGGTAGATATCTAGCCACATGACGGGAGCGAAGCCGCGGGGGACAGCTATTATTTCAATATTTAGAGCACAGAGTTGGTAGCCTAGATAGCGTTGAGTATCATGTAAAATGTCCTTACAGAATTAGACCGCCTATTTTATTGTACCTACCTACAGATAGTTGTTCCGGCTCTGGGTGTTTGTGTATGTGAGTTTATATGTTTGTAAACGCACCCACGATACAGGAAGAAATTCCTAGTGTGGGGCAACGTTTTAAAAAAAATAAATAATAATAATTGTAGAATCTTCGCTAATACTTCACCTATAATTTGCAGGAGATAGATCAAAGCAATAAGATGGTGCTAAACACGGCTGACCCTAACTACTGCGCCGACTGCGAGATACAGTTCATGTCACTCGCGGCCTTCACCACGCATCTCGGCAGCTCCTACAAGCATGCTACTACTAACCTGTGAGTACATCATCATAGATAGAACAAAGCAATAAGATGGTGCTGAACAGAGATACAGTTCATGCCGCTGGCTGCTTTGATCATGCATCTCGGCTGCTCCTACAAGCACGCCACTATTAACTTTTTTTTTGTGTTGGGATATCATACAATGACTTTTCCCGCTCTGGGTGAGGATGACGGGAGGATGAGTCAGACTTTAACTGACTAAAACGCACCCGTGTTCCTTCAGTTGCTTGTTCCAGGGCCGCGGTAACACTCTTTCAAATTTATCCGCGACCCAGACAGACATCAGCTCTAGCGGATCCCTAGTTTTTTTGTTTTTGTTTTTGCTGATATCTCTTTGAGGCGTGCGTGGAACACTACGTGCCGTCGACTCGGGCCTGGTCCTTATCGTACGGCAAGCTACCCATTACTCGTGAATCCCGACGCCCAGGCCGTCTCCTGCGGTGGCTAGGGGAGTGAGGGCGTCTCCGTAGCGTCTGCCTCACGCGTTCCGCCTCCTCCTTCGCGAATATTACTGCTTGGCTGAAGGAGGTGACAGCTTCCCATGTCCTCTCGCTGCGTACCAGGGCCGGACGCGAGAGGTCGCCACCGCCACCTCCACGAGGACACGGCGGTGCTCCGCCCAAGCGGGTCAGACCTCCACCGTATGCGCGTGTCCTCCGGGCGATCCACACAACACCCGGGCGTTTGCTCCCTCCTTATCCTGAACAGAAACCACTATTCCACGCCTGTATCTTGCGTACGGGTTATAGAACCCGTACGCAAGATACAGACGTGGAATTGAAGATACCAGCTCTTTATATCATGCCAGTTCATACCATACCAAGTGTGATTATGAACATGGGTTTAAAATCACACAGAAGTTGGGACAAATTTACTTTTCTCTTAAAACCCTTTCCCATCTGGCTGTTCTATTATTAAAACTTTCGTGAGAAACATTTAATAATAGAACAGCCAGTCTTTTATTGATGCGCGTATCTTGGCGTACAGTTCCATCAAGACAGTGCGGCGCAGTAAGGCGGAGGAGCCGCGCGCCCGCGGCCGCCCCCGGCGCGGCGCCTGCTCCGAGATCGTCAACAACGGACTCACCACCTCCAGCACGTGTGAAGTGGTAACTGTGCACTTTATATATAAGTACCGGGCGAAAATAGAGAATACGACGTTTTCTAAAAATTAAACACAGATCGATTTATTGCCCCCGAAATACAAAATTTCATGAAAATCCTTGGAGCTGTTTCCGATATTCAGATTATATATATACATATATACAATAATTGCTTGTTTAAGGTATTAGATAGATAGATAAGAAAAAACAACTTATTCTTGGGAAGATTTATAATTTGAATTTTCGCGTAAACCCGGATAATTAAACAATGATGAAAACATTTCTCAATCTTACTGGAAAACGTTAGGGCTTTTGCAAAAACACGAGTCGCTTTAGTAAAATTGAATATCCTTATCTCTGATTGGTTAGATTTTTGCTTACTGATCAAATCTTATTCTGATTGGTTCCCAGTTTTGCCCTGTGAGGTTTGAAGTATTATATCATTGAGTTATAAAGGGTTAGAAATAACTATATCGATTTATAGAAGAGTTTTACTTTATATTGAACATTTTAGTCACTTAATCTACAAGCATAGATCCATTTAGTAGGTAAATAAATAAATTTTATAGTAATAGTAGTTTATGAAACTGTTGCATAATAAGGGGTAATAAAACAAGAGTGTGTGTTTAAAAACCGAGCCCTAGGCGAGGTTTTTAATAATATCACATGAATGTTTTAATACCTAGTTGTGTGCAGTTTCATACACTACTTTATCTACAGTCATCATACATTGGGCTTGAACCTACTAAATACGTTTTTTTGCATTTGACACGCCATATTATAAAGTTGTCATAGCATTTATTATTTAATTTCCTCGACTTTGCTGGTAATAGATTTAGAGTAATTTCCGTCGCCTTATATAAAGTATCGGGCGGATTCAAATTTTATTGACATTCACTGATATCAGATATTTTTAAGCAAGAATTACAAAACACATGAAATTCAGTACAGCAAAACGTATGAATGGCGCCAAAACCCAGCACATCACCGCATTAACCGCGCATGCGCTAAAGCGGGCGTTGCCACAGACAAATAAAAAATAGATTTGAATCTTTATAAAATGGATACTACAAAAATGGCGCGCTCCGCAGCTTTCCATAACAAAAAAAATAATTGATGGAAACTCCTTGGTGATATTAACTTGTGTCGTAATAGAAAAAAAATATTTTTCAACCCCAACCACAATTTTAACCCCATTTAAAACAAAAGACTGCTGTGTCTCTTAAAAACACAAACATAAACAAAACAACGTACGTGAATGATACAGCTCCATCTATCTATAATCTAATCTTACAACGTAGCGCACCCGCCTCCCCCGCTTGGTCTCCGGCCGTCCCTTCGCTGAAACGTGTTGACGACGCAATGCAACGCACTAATGAGGCCTCAGCCTAACTTATCATGTTCTTGAACATTATGTACCTCGTTTGTTTAAGCAAAATAAATTATTTAAATTGTTATTTAGTTAATGGCACATCTAAGAATATAATTTTAAGAATGTCGCGACGGATGATAGCGAGAAGGGGTTCACAATTGAACAATCGTTAAAAGACAAACTATATCTTTGTTTTATGTGACATAAATATGATTATAATATAATAATATTAACTTTCCAGTGCGGCAAGTTCCTATCAAACGACGTGCAGGCTCGCAAGCACTACGAGTCGGAGCACCCCGACACCGAGTACCTGAAGCGGTACATGTGCGACGTCTGCGGACACACTACCAGGGTACATGCACACACAGCACAATAATATACTTTTTACTCAATCTGCCAAAAAAATCATTAATCTGTTAAAATCGTTATTCCTATCTAACTTTTGTCGGCCTAATGACAAAGAGTGAAATCGAGCGCGGCGCGCCGCGTTTTGGTACAAGCCGGCGGCGGCGCGCCGCGTTTTGGTACAAGCCGGCGGCGGCGCGCCGCGTTTTGGTACAAGCCGGCGGCGGCGCGCCGCGTATTTGGTACAAGCCGGCGGCGGCGCGCCGCGTTTTGGTACAAGCCGGCGGTGTTGACCACGATCGTGAATTTCAGGACATCAGCTGATAGTTAGCGCTTTCGAATTTAATTTGTTTGTTTGTTTGCTTGTTTGTTTTTAAGAAAAACGTTGCCCCACACTAGGAATTTCTTCCTGTATCGTGGGTGCGTTTACAAACATATAAACTCACATACACAACACCCAGAGCCAGAACAACTATATGTAGGTCATACAAATATTTGTTCCGTGTGGGAATCGAACCCGCGACACGCAGCGCAGCAGTCAATCGCTCAAACACTGCGCCAATCGTGCTATTTTTTTATGAAAATACGAAATTAATGATTCTTTAATTAAGAATTTGTTAAAAGCCGACAAAAATTACAACGCTTGGGGGAGTCCGAGAACGGATGATCGAAGGGGCCGAAAAATTCTGGAGTGGCGACCGCGTACTGGAAGACGTAGCGTTAGCTGGCTTCCGCCAAGGTGGAGCGATCACCTGATCAGGGTTGCGGGCGTCCGCTGGGTGCGGGACGTACAGGACTGATCACAGGCCACGCTAGGAGGTGGCCTGTGCCCAGCAATTGACGTCTTTCGGCTGAAATGATGATGATGAGGGGGTCCAAAATCATCTACTGAATCCATGGTAAACCTTATCGCGTCGGTATCAAAGGCACTCAGTACAAAACTGTCCAGTATGGACCTCGCAATCTTCTGCATAGTCTACCTACTTCTTAACAATAGAAATGATGACTAAAAAAATATTTTTAGTCCGTCAGTTAGATTTCCAAAAAATATTGGACACGTATTTTTTCTTTTGTCACGTTAACAAAAAATTATGACGATACAGTGTGTTAAAATATCGCATGACGTCACGCCTTGGTACAATTTTTACATAGAAGTGACGTCACAAGCCCCCACTCCCGAACTTTGATGCGCTTTATCTTAGTGAATTTTTATTGATTTGAATAAGCAAAAAATACGTGTCCAATATTTTTTGGCCAAATGTTCAATAATACTTATTTGTTCATCCCTCCAGCAATACGCGAACCTCATAGTCCACATGCGCACACACACGAACGAGAAGCCATATGGATGTCCGCACTGCGACCGCCGGTTTAACATGCCCAGCAACAGAGACAGACATCTTGTCGTAAGTATATAATAATAATGCTCTTTCTTCATCATCAGCCTTTTAATGTTCCCACTGTTGGGACACAGGACTCTCTGTTAGAGGGAACGGGGCGTAATCCACCACGCAGACCCAGTGAGGGTTGGTGGATGTCACATGTTTTCGAATTTTTGAAGACTAGCTTTTGCTGGTGGCTTCGCCCGCGTAATTGTGTTTTATCATCCCAAGGGAGGGAACACACTATTGGGATAAAAACTATCTCCATACCAAATTTCATCTAAATCGGTTCAGCCGTTTAGTCGTGAAAAGATAACAAACAAACAGAGTTACTTTCGTATTTATAATAGGTACTAGCTTCTACCAGCGGCTTCGCCCGCGATAAAAGTGTTTTATTTTCCCAAGGGAACATTATATCAAGATAAAAAACCTATGTGCTATTCCAGACTATAATATATCTCTATGCAAAATTTCATCCTAATCTCTGCCACAGAATAAATAATAGTACAAGTACAGAAGACTCACTTCGTGCAACAATTCATTGAAATAGAGACTCCTGCTAGTTAGCAACAAAGTGCAATTCAGCTCGCATAAGCGCTCAGTGCCTAACGTGATATTCACCTAAACGTTGCCGTTCTCTTCTAACGCGTATCTCCGTCGCTGTCTGGCGCGGTTTGACTCGGCTCGTAAGGGTTGTCGACTTGCCGCTTTCGCTTACATCCACTATCTACCTACTTAACCACGTAATCTTTCTTATGTTTGATGCCTATGATTACACGGTCAAGTAGGTAGATAGACAATGAATATTATAGACCGTCATTTTGTTTGGTACTTAACAAATGAAAACTAGGTTACCTAAACTTCATTTACTATAACATTAGACATTTAAATAAGCCCATTTTACAGCCCGGTCAATCGATTTTGACTTCTATTGCGTTGGTGATACAACAAATGGAAGCTGTAGTAAACAGTTGGTTTTGGTAACAGATTTCTGCTTTTTATATCATCCTTATGTGTACGAGATAGAACACAAAATCGGTTGAACGGGCTGTAAAACGAGTTGTAAACACGTCTAATGTTATTTCAAATTGAGTATAGGTACCTACCTCTTTGTTTACTCTTTAGTGATATTTTTTGTTAGTTTATTTAAAGTTGGCTTGAAGAACTCTTACGAAATATTTTTTGTTTGTTCGTTAGGTATAAGTAAGTACCTAGTTTTATATACAAACGTTAACTTTAACAAGTGCGTACACTCAGGCTATTGGTAAATTCATAGGCTAAGTAGGTAACTACTTAGGCAATTATAATTTATTTTAAACTGGATCTAAAGCGTTTATTTTTATGTTAACAAAACAGTAACCATTCAATAAAAAAAAACAAATCAAATTATATTTGTGAACAACGCGAAAATCTAAAATAAAAGTAGGTGGGTACCTATTTAGGTATTTCACACACCTATTCATTCTTTTAGGAACACCAAAATGCTTAAATTTTTATACAAAACTCGTACACATTATGCACCTACTACCGATAGTTACAGATTATTTATGTAATGATTTAAATAGGTACAACAAAATAGCTTACCTTTCAAAATCTTTCGGTACTTTAAAAAAACTTAATATCGATTCATTGTTCTTTGCTTTATTTAAACACCCGTAAACACAACAATATCTTTTAAAGGCCTTAGAAGTACGTTTAGAAGTCATCGTTATTTGCTGCATAATATAAATAACGTGGCTAACGTGCGAGCCGAGCGGTAAGCGGCAACCTAATGCGTTATTCCCTCTGCAAGGTACCGCCGGCCGATCGTACCTAAACTGCGGAGTGACACCCCCCTGTCTCTGCTGCCGTTCTGGCGTAATTTTTTAACGAACATACATCCATCCATCCAAACATTCGCACTTTTAATATTAGTAAGATTAAGTATGAATTAGCTTTTCATAAATCTTTTAGGCCACATCGACAGCCAGTCCCATATCGACAGCCATGATTCAATATTTACAGCCCATTGGGACTGGGTTTGTAAATTGTGGTATTGACCATAATCAGCGACCACACAGCCCCTAGACGCCTAATAACAGGCGAGCGATGTCTGTCAACACATATGACTAAAAGATCATATCCAGGTATTATAGGAAGCCACTAGACAATTTCGAATTAGTAGCGACCACTTCTGTGAACCGTAAACACTTCCGCATCCGTCAACAAAAAATTTATGAAATAAATATTATAATGGCCTCTTGAACAATACGTTGGTATGGTAACAACAGCTAAACTTCGAATTTCCTGCAAAATGGCATAACATTTCATTGATAAGTTAATAGTTACATAAACATAATTAGATTTATTTTCTGCTTTTATTTGTCGGAGTTCATATTATACTGGTCACGTTAGTAGATGAAAACGCCCACCGCATGTTTGCGTCTCTTTCTTTTTAAAGTAATTTTTTCGCTATCTCTTCTCCTCTATAATTTCGTAAATAGAACTATTGATGCACCATATCCTATGACCAAATCTGTTATCGATAGAACTAGAAACCTTACCAAAAAAGTCATTAAATTGAATAGTTTATTAATTTTGAAACGATTTTTGATTACGTTTTTTACTAATATTTAATATTTAAGAACCAACAACCGAAAAAAGTATGTTGCCTTTAGAATTATGATATTTATTTTTTAGTTTTAACATTTATTTTTTTTACTAAAATGTTAAAACGCCATATAATTAATAATAAAAAAGGTAATATTAATAAAAAATAAATAACTACAAATACTATTTATAAAATTATCGATACCTTCCTGGTTTTATTTAAACCTGTCCCACCCTTAATGAGGCGTATGACCTTGGTAAGGGACCAATCAGAGCGCAGTCGTCCCGTTCCTCATACCTCAGCTAGTTGACAGAATTGTTTTGATATATTAGATCAAGCATTAGGCGTCTAGTGGCTATGTGGTCGATGACCATAATTTACAAACCCAGTCCCACATTGAATCTTTCAGGTTGCCTTATTAATTCAGGACTTAATTCAACAGTAGCGGATGCCACGCGGTTTCACCCGCGTTCTTCTCGTTCCCGTGGGAATACATGGATAAAAAGTAGTCTATGTCACCCGGTGTAGCTTCCCAACGGTGAAAGAATTTTTGAAATCGCTCCAGTAGTTTTTAAGTTTATTCGTTACATACAAAACGTTCCTCTTTATAATATTAAGCATAGATATAGATTATTACAGCTCAAATTCCATGTCTGCAGTACTTATAACCAGCGTGCGTGTGTGACTAGATGTATGAACGTAAATGAAGCGAAAGGAGTATGTAAGGATCGTAGCTAGTGGCGATCTGCATTTTCTGCCTACCTCAAATGGAAAAAGGCGTAAGTTTATGTATGTTTGTGTATTACAGGTCCATACAGGTGAGAAACGATATCAGTGTCAGCACTGCAACCGCCGCTTCACTCAAAGCAGCGCCGTCAAACTTCACATACAAACTGTCCATCTCAAGATACCCTACGCGCCGTGGAATAAGAAGAACAGGAAGCGACGCAAGGTATCCTACCATCAAAGATAATATAATGCAGTAAAAACATTTTCTTAATGTCCCTCGGCAAACTTCGTGTTTCGTCAGTCGTCGGATTTCTATCAGTTGCTCTTTGCACTTGGTGCAGACCGGACGCTCTTAATCAACTTAGAAGTATACAGAGTTGTTAATACTCTTTTAAAATAATGTTATTTATCTACACTCACAACGTAATGTTCCAAATAAGAATTAAAAACATATTGTATAAACACGTACTTTATATTCGTGGATAGGTAACATTAAAAAATAGTAGTTTATGCAATGGCCATATAATAGGGGTTATTAAAACACGAGCGTAGGTTTATCAAATGAGGCGAAGCCGAATTTGATAATAATATTACGCGAGTGTTTTAATACCTAATTATATGCCGTTGCATACACTAATTTATCTTCACTCATACAGTTGAAATAAAACAAAAGTGGAAAGGCAAAAATATTTGGTATGGCGGGCAATTTAAATTCTCATTGCGCAGCGCTTATCCACAGACAATGAAACTTCTTTACTACAGCCCAAACGCGCCAGAAAATTAAAAAGTTAAAGTGTGCTATAAAAATTAAAAAATTTTTTTTTTAATTTTACCTGACCACGAATATAAAGTACGTGTTTATACAATATTTTTTGAATTCGTATTTGGAACATTACGTTGTGAGTGTAGATAAAAGCTATTACAGTGCAACATTTTCCTTCGATTTTCAAACAACTGCATCATAAAATAACTTTTTAATTTTTATAGCACACTTTTACTTTTTAATTAACGTACAAAAATAGTGTCATTGTCTATGGATGTGCGCGCTGCGTTGTCATAGTTTCGGGGGTTGTCACTTTATCGTTTCATAAAAACAATGTCGTATCCTGAATGATCGAAAATCGAAGTAGATCGAAAACGGCAAAAAAATAACATTTGTTAAGAAACTAGCGGCCCTTATTTAGTTACTACTCATTTATGTCAGACTTAATTTTATTTATCGCAATTATTTTATGTTTGATTTCATTTTTAACACAATGAAAGTTTATGTAATATGTGTATTAATACTTTTATATTTAAATATATTACGTTTATATTCACATAATATTTATTTACACCAATTAGTAAAATTAAATTGTGGACTCAAACTAAGTCTGTTACAACAACATATCGAACAACACACAGCGGCGCATCCATTCCTAGCTCAATGGTATAGACTACTACAGAAAAGCTGTTACTTAGCTTTAGTGTATATTTTGAATTTTTTTTATATTAACAATATTTTTCTTTAATTCCAGGAGTTAGAAACAGCGGGTATGTCGACACCGCTCATATTGCCGCCAGCGAACAAGATATCCGTATTCGACACTCCACCGGATTATCTCAACGCGTATATCACTTATAACGACGACTAAATCTTGTTTATGTTGTGACTAAAGTCTCCGCTAGATAACAATAAACAAATAGCAGTAATTGAGCCGACTTGTACCGAAATGTATAATTATACAAATGAATATATTAATGCCTCTTCTCAAGTGGTGAGTCGTATTAAGGTTGTCCTAGTCGACGGCACGAACTATTTTGTGCGCGGGTTTAAAATGCATGCTTTCTCATCCGACAACACGTGCGAAAGATATAGATGCTGTGATGAGCAGTAAGAAGCTAGTTCTCGTACGAATACGAACTTTTGCAAGTTTGTAGCGAAATGGATGATGATTTAGGACGAAAACGAGAGCGCAAAATTTTATAAACAGACCTTTGGGAGTCTAGATATCATGAAAAACGACTACATGTATATTTTCAAAATATAATTATTTGCATTTTTGAACTACTAATCTATCCCTGTATGGTGGCTGTTCTGCAATTTTCCTTCTTCTTATGGTGTTTATTTCCGCCCAAAGATGCGTTAAAATTTGGCTTGCAATATGGAACTTTTGACGCTCATAACTTTCAAATATATATTTTTTTACATTTTTGTTTCCATTTCCATAGATAATGATGAGACAAATTGATATCATTTTTTATTTTGAACATACATCGTCAAAAAGTGGAGTAATCGCCAGACTACGTTTGTATGGAAGAATGATCGACTAGTGTAACCTTAATGCCTCTTCTCAAGTGGTGAATCGTATTATGTATAACCACGGGGTCCCAGCTCTAACAAAGAAAGTTCGGTTCAAATAAATATCACTAGATGGCCCAATATGCACCGATTTGTTATTGAACTATGTGTAAAATAAACATTTTCTAGAATTGATCATAAAAATTGTTGTTCTCTTCAACTTTCCTAAGCACAAAATTATGTAATATTGGGCTCTTAATTCACATTTCAATGATTATTTGTACAGATCATTTAAAATTGATACCAAAATATGGCACGGTTTAAAATTTCTGAGGCATGTCTCACGCTTTTTAAATTTTTATTGTAATACATTTTGGTACAATGAAACTGTAAAAACGTACTAAAAATACCATAAAACAAATCGTCACTGTATTTAAAGGAAAAAGTTGTCACGAACCGAGAAACCCTTTTACTTACAATTCGCTGCTAACACCATCTATAGCTGTGGAACGGAACCGAACGCGATGGAAGTACTTATAAAAATAATCAGCATAATCAGAAGAAAAACGCTAGTTAAGTCGGCTCGGTTTCTTTGTATGGGATGAGGCATCTGTATGCTAGTATTATTTATTATCTTTGGTATAACATACAGACTGCTCTTCCAATTTGTCATAATATACCAGATAGTTCTTTTCTTAGTTCCATAGAACTACTAAAAGCCTTACCACTACAAGCTACTTCCAACAAACATTACAAAGAGATTATAGGAAGCGCGAGATTACCTGAGATATAATTACATCTTCTAAGTTTGGTGTTTATAGCAATCTTCCTATCTATATTATATATATAAAAATGAATCCCTATTTCCCTTGGTCACGACATCACGCGTGAACGGCTGAATCCATTTAGCTTATTCTTTTTTTGTTGTTGTTAGGAGAAGGTTCAAATGAAAAAAAAAATAGAAAACAAAAAGAAATTGGTACCTTACCTATATATAGGTAGGGTACCTACCCTACCCCCCGTGAACCCGTGACCTTACCTACCTAGGTAAGGTCACGGGGTCTCATTGCTAAGAAAGAAAATTTGGTTCAAATAAATCTCACTAGATGGCGCGATATGCTCCTCCATTTGTTATTGAATGTGTGTAAAATTAACATTTTCTGGAATTGAACACAAAAATTGTATGTTCTTGTTTAATCAACTCTCCTAAGTACAAAATTATGGAATATTGGGCTCTTAATTCACATTTCAAAGATTATTAGACGGATCATTTAAAATTGATGCCAAAAGCAGGCGCATTTTTATATTTCTGAGGCATTTGACTCGATTGTTAAAGTTTGTATTTTAACACATTTTGGTGCAAATAGAAAACAAACCTTCACTATATTTAAAGAAAAAAATATTCACGAACCTAGTAAACCCTTTTACTTGCAAGTCGCTGCAAACACCATCTATCTATCACCGTGAAACAGAACCGAATGCGTTCGATGTACAAAAAAATGCCAGAATAAGCAGTCGATAAACGCTAGTTACGTCGGCACGGTTTCTTTGTATGGGATGAGGTATCTGTATGCTAGTATTATATTATCTGTGGTAAGGTAGATGAATGTTTGGTGTTTTTAAGGCAAAACAAAGTTTGCCGGGTCAGCTAGTAATATTATAAATGCGAAATTTTGGATGGATGGATGTATGTTTGTCTCTCAATCACGGCTGAACGGATATGGATGAAATTGGCGCAGAGATAGATTGTAGTCTGGAATAGCACATAGGCTTTTATCCCGGTATAATGTACCCTTGGGATGATAGAACATTTATGGTGCGGGCGAAGCCGCTAGCAGAAGCCAGTAAAGAAAACAAACCTTTCTAAAAAAATATTATCAAGTGATCGTAGCAGGTGGCGTTCAGTAGTTTCTGTCCATGAGAAAAAGGCGTGAGTTTATGTATGTAGATATTTATATTCGTTGTCGATCATTGTAGGCTTGTCTTTCAGTATAAAGTTAACCTTATACAAGCTCTGTTGTCTTTTTTATGTACCTCACAAATGTCAATAATAGCTTTAATTCTGAATCTTCCTGTCCTGTAAAAAATAAGCCTGACATTTACACAAGGCATTTAGTTACTATTATCGTTACAATCTAAGAAGTCCAATGACGTTTCTCTTTGTATATGCCGCGTTAGTTTTGTATGAATGTCTACGAAAAATATAATTCATAATCCTAATTATTACTATGTCACCCATACACTACCCTACCTAACTTCTTACCCTCCCTGCCTACATACCTACCCTACCATTTTTTTTCTTATTGTTTTCTTTCATTAGAACCTTCTCCTAACAATAACAAACACAACAAAAAAGAATTAGTGAAATCGGTCCAGCCGTTCACGCGTGATGCCGTGACCAAGGGAAATAGGGATTCATTTTTATATATATAGATAGCGAATATAAGTTTGAAATCCCGCCTTCAGCAAGTGTGGTGAATAATTTAAACAGCTCTAGAAACGATAGTAATATCAGAATAAGAAATAACTTAGAATAAAAATTGAACTTCCAAAAACAAATTATGAAATCAACCTTTATTTCCTAAGTCCATATCTCTGTGTTCACAATAATGTAAATATTTGTTAGTTCAATGCATTTAAACGCATTTTTTATTACGAAGATTTATGGTGAGTTAATGCCTTCTTGATATTATCTAGCTAAGAAATGAATTGTGTGAATCTATTTATTATTAACATATGAATAATTTGGCAATGTGTTCTGGATATTTTTTATTTTAAGTAAATCATGGGTGTCCATTTTAAAGCCAGTTGTAGACCAAAAGTTAAACTGGGTTAATTTAAGCTGTAAAAACTTAAAAACGTGAAGGAAAACATCGTGAGGAAACCGGCATTTCCTAGAACCAAAAATTCGAAGACATGTGACATCCACCAACCCGCACTGGACCCGCGTGGTGGATTACGGCCCATTCCCTCTCACAGAGAGGAGGCCTGTGTCCCAGCAGTGGAAACATTAATAGGCTGATGATGATGATGAACTTAGCTTTTGGTCAGCAACCGAGGTAAGGCTGCATTCATGTAGAAAGCTGGTAGCTGATGCTGGTTTGACATCACGAACTTATGTCAAAAACATCAGAAATTTCTTTTTGTGTATGGTTTCATGCTGCTCTGCCTACAAGGTGGTCAGCTACTTTACTGTGAGCCTTTATAAAGTAAGGCTCCAGACTGCAATAAACTAAGCGACTACACGCTAAGGGCTCCCCCTGTGGCGTACGACAAGCGACAGACTGGATCGGTTCTAAAATCAGATCAGAGCTTGTTCTTACTAAAGGGTCTTTCAACAAGGACGGGTCGATGTTAAAATTGAATAAAATAAGATGTGTGTGAGATATTACGAAATTTATTTTTTATTTAAAAGGCCCATTTATGCCAATTATGGATGGAATATGACATCGTTCAAATGTCCGCCGCGGCTTCGTATGGTGGCACGAATCCGAGAGGTCCAATTTTTAATGACTCTACCCTCAAACCGTTCGTGCAGAATGTCGATTGTGTCGTTCGCTGTGTGGCAAGTAGCGCCATCTTGCTGGAACCACATGTCGTTCAAGTCCATATTGTACAATTCAAGCCAAAAGAAATTGTTTATCATTGATCTGTAGCGCTCGCTCGATCTATGCAGCAGAGTCATTAAAAATTGGACCTCTCGGATTCGTGCCACCATACGAAGCCGCGGCGGACATTTGAACGATGTCATATTCCATCCATAATGGCATAAATGGGCCTTTTAAATAAAAAAATAATTTCGTTAATATCTCACACACATCTTGTTTTATTCAATTTTAACATCGACCCGTCCTTGTTGAAAGACCCTTTAGTTCATAAAAAAGTGTGCAAACTAAGTGTACTAACTAAACTAACACGTGTTTAATTAGCGCGAGTCTGAGTTCCCAATCCCTGGTATACCGATATATTTTGGTAAATTCAAACTTAGTAGCGGCATGAAACGTGAGGCAAGTCATTCAAACTATACCAACTATTAACTTTCTACGTGAATGCACGCTAAGACTGATGCATTGCAGATATTTTTAATTTTTTTCTATGTTTTACAATAAATAGTTATTAATACTGTGTGTGAAAGTATATAGGTAGTGTGTTTAATAGTGAAATATTATAAGAATTTAATCAATCGATTTAATGCGCAATGTATTATTTGCCTTGTAATTTAACTAATACGAATATTTTTAATACATAACATTAATTCGTAAAATGTCTTTTATTTTTGTACCTTTCTATTATTACATTTCTGTTCAGACAATTTATGTGTTACGGCTATTTTAACTAAACAAATTATTGTAGACACTCATCTCCTAAAAATGCTAGGATCACAGATACTCAATTTCCTAGCCATAATCGTGACCAAACTTTACGCGAAAACATTCGGCGCTAACTGTCCTTAATTTTTAGGGTTCCGTGCCCATGGACTAATATATTATTGTCCGTACCGGGAAGGTCCAAACGGAACCCCTTGAACTCACGTGTCCGTCCTTCGTCTGTCACACAGGTTTAACTGCCAAACGGTTGGAGCTACGGTCTTTAAATTTTCACAGTATGAGCATCTTGTTGACAATAAGCCATACAAATTGAGAAAAAATATTTTAAGGCTCTCATACAGGTAAAGAGGGAAGCGAAAGAAAAATTTGAATTGCCCCATCGAGTGGGGTATCATTGTCAATAAATACCTTATCAAGAACGATACTTATACGATGGTTGAGTAGATAAAAACTGTATATTTTGTTTAAAAAAATATTGGAAAACAAAAGAATGAGAAGCAACCGAAGCCAGATTTAAAAAAAAATATTCCGAAGGCTTGTTAACTTCCCATTATCCTATGAAAATTTAGTGATATTATTTAGGTACGTATATTTTACTAACAAATACCAATCACACACACACATCAGCCTATTAATGTTCCCACTGCTGGGACACAGGCCTCTCTGTAAGAGGACAAATAATATTGATAAATCAGAAGTCTTCTTTGAAATTCCCTTCCCTTATTAAAACCAACTACATTTTGCGATTTCTTACGGAAACCCTAAATTTGCGAAATCCGCCACAAATTGATTTTATTCGTGATTTCAATTTATCTTTATTTATCAATACACAAAATACAAAAAGACAATCTCCATAGGATTTTTCCAACTGTATTGGGGTCGGCATCCAGGTTAACGGGATGAAGCTGAGTATAGTGACAGTCATGGTTAGCAGTAGGCATATTATTTGCTAAACATAACCGGCGTAGCTCACCGACTTCTTTTATTAATTTATCCAATATCGGGTTGGACCGTTTATTTTTCTTTCGGCGTGCGCGGCGCGACCGCTTGCCACGTTTTGGAAAAGACGAGCTTGAAGAGCTACTGCTAGTCGTGATGCTGCTAGAGCAGCTAAGCTTCCTTTTCCGGGCCATTCCACTAGGGCCAGCCACAGTTTGTGGATCGACAGCTGATACATATACGTAGGGCTTCCATTACGTAATTACGTAACTACGCAATTCCGTAATTACGGACCAATTTTAAAGTATTCTCAAATCCGTAACTGAAGATATCAATTCCGGGATTACGTAATTATTTTCATCATCAAACAATCAAAATAGTCAACCAATAATAATGCATTTTATAATGTGGCAACACTATACAAATTAACTACATCAAAACTATACAAACAGGGATTCTCCGCTATGTTTTTTTTCTTTGATATATCTTGCAAAAAGTAGTTCTAAGACGTACAGTATAGAGTTCAATTCAAGTTATTGACAGCCGCTGCGCTTTAATGTAAGATGAAACTTGATCTTCAATGAAAACTAGCCACATCTCTTAGAAAGAAAAGACGAACAAATGTATTTCGGTGTTTTGCAATATTTATGTCGCAGTCATCTGATTAAATTATTCAGCTAATTGGACCACTAAGCCGTTTTCACTCATTCAACTGGATGCATAGGCCGATAGTTAACTAAACTAGAATCATTCAACGTTTTAAAGTTGGCGTATTGAAAGTCAGCCCTTTCACCATGACTGACCAAGACTCAGCCAAGTGATTCAAAATTAGTTAAGTTTTTTTTCACTGCCAATGTTATTTTTCGTTCTTGTGTGCAATTTTAACTGAAATTAAAGTTTGACATTGTCAAAATAGTATGAAAATATGAAAGTGCCAAATAATACTACGTCTTCTGTAAGTTTTCGCGAAATATTTGAATCTAAACTATCTAGTCACCCTAACCAAATATTACAAACTCATCAATATCCAATTTAACTAAATGACTACACAACATTCAGCCATCTGGTTAAACGTTGCACTCAATGACTTGGCTAGTTGTCCTTCAGCCATTTAATTGGATGCCAGCATTTAATACCTAGGCGTACAATTAGCTGGCTAATTTAACCGACTAAGATGACTGCAATATTTACATAACAATGAGCTTTTTTTTAAACTGCAGTCACAGAATATATCACGAAACCATCGTCAGATGATATACTAAAATACATAGCGGACCTGTTGAAAAGGTTGATATAATTATAAATACACATGTCCAAATTTCACAAAATTCACAACATCAACAACAGAGTAAATCGGATGCAGTTACCACCAGTGACTGTAAATAAACCAATTTCATGAGTAAACACAGATCTCGATGCCATTATAAGAGTTGAAATGTGCATTTATGACAGCGCTGGCGGCGGTCGTCAAATTTTTCTCGGTCGGATATTTCTGTAATAAACTAAGAAGTTCTCTGGGTGACAAAACCTTAAATGCCTCTCTCATTCTCTCTGATCTCATTTTTGAGATATACAGGGTGATTGGAAGTTGGGTGCAAAGCTTTAAGATTAAGATTAAAAAGCTTAAGATTGCTTACACATTATTTTTATTAAATAAAATAAAAATGGATTCATTTATCATTCAATTTGATCATAAATAAGCATATTAGTTAAAATTTTGAGAACTTTCAAAAATAATCATAAAAATTTGGTAAAAAAAATTTAGTAAGACTTCGTCTAAGACAACCATGGCTTAAATGGTTCTAAATTGTCTGTACTATCTTCGCCTTAAAGCTTTGCACCCAACTTCCAAACACCCTGTATTTTCAAGAAAAAGATGTTTATCGGAACGAAAAGAAATGGTTTGACTTAATAATACTAGTACATAAGTCTTGAATACATAATTTATTATTTTTAGAGACTTGATTTATATTTTTATGTTGTTAAAATCCTTAATTGGCACAATATTAACAACAAAATATATTCGATTAAAAAAATTAAGGAAAAAAATACGGAATTGGAGATAGAAATTGCGTAACTAATTCCGTAACTGACATTTCCGTAATTTTGGAAGCCCTACATATACGTATGTGTATCGGCTGTCGATGAACACGTGTTCATCCATTATCACAATAAAGTCACTTTAGATATACGTATCATACGTGGATATGTATCAAAATAAATATTTAAGGCCCAGCGCACACCTGGAGAGGCGCGGCGAAGATACTGAGAAGATAACAATTTAAATTAGACCCTAATTCTTATGTAATAAATTTAAAAATGTCATGGCAAAAATAAATAAGAACGAGCTGAGCGGCGCACGACACAGTGATCTTATATTGACCGTATGTCAAGGTAGTTAAGGTTTATATTAAATTGTTGGTCAGTGGGACATCTTAGGGGCGAAGTTGTTGTCTTCAATTGCTCTCCGCTGCGCCTCCAGCGGTGTGCGCTGGACCTTAGGCACTCACAATAGACTCTCAAGACACTAAACTTACAAGAAATAACTGGTAAATAAAGAAAAAACCAGTTCAAAATTTATGATCACTTACTTTTATAAAGTATGGTACTTACAGTTTTTCTTCAAAAATGGCTTACCATAAACCAGCACTATATTTTAAAGCGAAATTAAATTACCAGTAAAATAAATTCAATAATTTATTAACTGATAAATAATTTATTTAGCTTAGTAGTGATCCGAACGGAAAAAACCGTTAAAAGTATGGTCACGTACTTTTTTATGACAAAAAAACACAAAATGAAATACAATATGAATATAAATACACTCACTTATTTAAGAATATGGAACATAAGAAAAATATAGTGCGATGTTTGTCATCGGTCGTGTACCGATGCGTACAAGTTGCTTCGACCTTAGATAAAGTAGGTATAGATTAAGCACTGGCGTGGCCGCACATGAGACAGCAATAGTTAGTTCTGGTGTTACTACAAGAACAAGAACACTACAACCCACTGACACTTATTAACTATAAATAACCCAAATTCCTTGTAATTAACATATAATACCACGAAATCACAGAAAATCAAACAAAACCGAGTTTGTTTGTCAAACCTGCCATTGTATTAGAGTTTGACAAACGACAGAAACCGGCCACGGTGACAAAGACAAAAAATAATCTTTTGTCCTTATCATTTACATGGAGCTGCCAATTAGCCATCTCGCTCTATCAATCAAGGTCATTTTAAGGCTTAATCTATACCTACTTTATCTAAGGCTTCGACGGAGAACGAAAAAAATATCGATATATCGATATTTCTGATTCGATATATCGATATTTTTAGCCGATATATTTTCATCCGATACATCGATATATCGATACAAAATATTCAATATCGAAAAACGTATCAAAAACGATTTTTTTTTTCAAATTTAATTTATTAGCAGAATATTTAAAAGCCGTAAAAGATAGGAACGAACGGCAAATTACTGTATTGTCTATGATTTGAATGTTTATGAATGTATTAAGTTTTGTTTGTGTTGCGGCCGCCGCAGGCCGCGGTGGCCATCATCCGTCACTCTTCACTTATTTTCAAATGTGAGTTCTTTTGCGTTGTGTGTGTGTGGTCGTGTCATCTTCTAATATTTTTAGAAGATCGCTATTTGGTTTTTGATATTTTAAAATTTTGCCTATTATAAAGGAGGAGAGTCGATATTTTTCCCTCGATATATCGAGGTCGATATTGATATTTTATTAAATATCGATATATTTTTGCACTTCCGACATCCCTAAGAACGGAACGAAACGCCAATGAACGAAAAACATCTCGCCATATTTTATGAAACTAAAATGGCAATCGGACACCAGGTGGCGCCACTGAGTAGGCTTCCTCTGTACCTCAAACTGGTAAGAAATCGACGGCAACGGATATGCTCTCTCAATATAAAGCTTCCAGTGACGGTCAAGTAGTTTAATATTCTGGTGTTTTGTGTTACCTACTTTAAAAAAAAACATCGATATAGTGCCAATAGTCGCCCGAGTCATATAGGTAGCTGTGAAACAAACGGACAGAACCAAATTATAAGGGTTTCGTTTTTGCAAGTTTGTAAGGCAATTTAAATACCTATAATTGTGCAATATAATTACTTTAAAACAATGGCTATGAGTGATTCGGGGGGCGGGATGAGTGATTAGAGCTCCAAACCAAAACCTGCTCAACAAATAATTGACGCTTAGAAATTATGAAATTAAAAGATAGTTAAGGACAGACTTAAGCCATGACCTGAAATTTTTTATTATAGGAAATTATATAATACTAGCTGACCCCCGCGGCTTCGCTCAACTGGCTACCTACCTACCACCTACCTACCCTGGGTTTACTGCTTGTTTCCGAATAAAAAAAAAAAAAAAAAAAAAAGTGGTAAATCGATGCTATGGAATTTCGGCGATTCGGACGTTCGATCTGATGGCTTCGGGGAATTAGCCATCGGGGATATGACATTTGGAAACAAGCAGTTAACCCACCTACCCTACCTACCTACCAATTTATAAAATTATTTATTTGAATAAGAATTAATACTACAATAAGAATGTAAAAAAAACCGGCCAAGTGCGAGTCGGACTCGCGCAGGAATGGCTCCGTATCATCATCGCAAAAAACGGCAAAAATATCACGTTTGTTTTTTGGGAGCCCCATTTAAATATTTATTTTATTCGGCAACAGAAACATATAATCTGTGAAAATTTCAACTGTCTAGCTATCACGGTTCATGAGATATAGCCTGGTGACAGACGGACAGACGGACCGCGGAGACTTAGTAATAGGGGACATGAAACAACTTTTGTTTCTACCCGCAGCGATCTAATAAAAATGTAGAACATAAAAGCTGTGACATAACTATGATATGATAGTTAGATATATTCTCTCCTAGACTTTTTTGTAGATAATAATGAGTACTTTAATCATGTAGTACATTATTTTTATGTATCTTCAATAGTTTTCTCAGGGCACGCCAAAGAATGAATTTTACAGGCAAAATTTTGCTACTTTGGGTTACATAGTTAAAAAATTTCATAATCGTAATATGGTATTAATTCTTATTCAAATAAATAGTTTAATAAATTGGTAGATAGGTAGGGTAGGTTATGTAGTGTTGGGTAGGTAGGTTAATCGGTAGGGCAGTGAATAGGTTAGTAGGTGGGTAGGTAAGTGGGTAGGTAAGTGGGTAGGTAGGTAGGGTAGATAGCCAGTTGACTCTCTAGGGGGGTCTGCTAGTGTTTTTATAGAATGTCATTCAGGAATAATGTAGCTTTCTTCTGGTGAAAGAATTTTCAAAATCGGTTCAATAGATCCAGAGATTACCCCCTACAATCTCACAAACTTTACCTCTTTATAATATTAAGTATAGATTGTGATTTTGTGTCACAGAAAAGTTGAAAGGAAACCGTTTGTCCTGCATGTGATGAGGAGGGATGAAACGCATATTACTAAAAGAGTTATGACTATAAATGTGGATGGATGGAGAGGGAGGGTACTTCTTCTTCGTCGGTACACTCTTGGCAGAGCGGTCGTGGTCATCATATTGCAGTGAGACTTCGGGTTGCCATAATTTGTTTAACGATTCGACGCCATCCGTCTCTATCGGCCGTTATTCGTGTGCACTCATTCAATGGACCACCCACTGCAGACTTAATCTGGTCGGTCCATCGCATGGGCGACCTGCCGCGCGCTCTCGTTCCTTCCACTCTACCCTGAACCACAATCCGCTCGATAGAGTCGTTTCCTCGTCGGGACACGTGTCCAAAGAACTGGAGTACTCAAGCTTGGACTATAGCCGACAGACGCTGCCTGGGGAGGGGACGGCCAAAGAAAAGATGAATGGACTGTGAGGAGTGATATGAAAGAGAAGGGAGTCAGTGATGGCGTGACGGGGGACACTGGACAGGACGGTATGGAAGAAGAAAACGTGTTGCGCCGACCCTAAGTAATATGGGACAAGAGCAGGAAGGTGATGATTGTGATTTTGTGTGATAGAACATGCACATTTGTTGCACATTCTTTTTTATCCATGCAGGACTGAAATTTAATTAAATGCCTCAGTTACTTGCCTAACTCCTTTAGGACCCCGACCTAGACAAGTTTTATAAAGTTGCAGGTCTTTTACGACTGCAAACTATACAAAAATAGAACGGATTTCGATGAAAACCGCGGGCAAAAGCTAGTTTTCTAAGTCTGTTTGTCTGGATGTTTGTTAAATTTCAGCGGCAAACTCGGCGCAATACAGCTAAATCGCGTGAACACAACGATAGCTTGCATTTAAATAAGGCAACGCCATCTATCGAGCTTAACCGAACTATAGATTTTTCAGCGGAATAATATGTAAATAAAAAACTGGTAATACATATTACGTGTTTCCAACTAAATGTGAAACTCTGTTTGATTCACTCCACAACGCGGCTATGAACACAGCCGGTTAGAACATTGCCTTTTTTATCGTTTGGAAATCCTCATAATATGCAGGTGGCAACAGTTCTTCTTGCTCAGCGTACGCGGAACACGATGCACCGCCGTCTCGGGCCTATGCCTCGGGCCTAAGCAACAGATTCACAAGTAGACCATGACCTAGATTATGACATATGATACTGTTTTATCCCGAATAGTAAGTTCCCATGGGATACATTTTGTTATACGAATGAAGCCGCTTGAAATATTTAAATATGCAAAGCAGTTAAAAAGACACACTTTATAACAAAAAAATCCGTTTTATTTCTCTTAACAACAACAAATCAACATCGCTCAAACACTTTATAAAGATCATTTAGACTAGCTATCTGCAACACAGCTCCATTATGAACAAAGCTAGTTGGTGGTAGGAAGTTCCTTCTTATTGCTGGGAACAGTACATGTTCTTGTCGCCACTGTTCTGCTTTCATGCTCTCTGGGGTAGTATCTGGGTTCGGTTGTGAGTAGAATATGGCTGTCTGTCGACTGAAGGTCTCGAAGCAATCCTTTTCACTGTCCCAGTTTACTTCGGTGACTAGGCGTACTAGGTAGGTGGGTAGGGCGCCCATGAACGGTGTGTGTCCATCTGTAACAAGCGACATCTTCTGTTAATATGTTGTAGAAGACGCTATCAGATTAATATTCAGGCAGTTTAACGATTGCTTTCGGTGCTGTGTAGTGTGAAGGACAGGGAATTGAATAGAATAGAATAGAATATACTTTATTGTACACCATAAAATTATACACTATTATTTATTTATTATTATTTATTTGAATATTTTGAATAGATGTTATATGGTGCATACAACGATGGATATATTAAAGTGACAGATTTCTTTGTACAAAACAAACACAATTTATCCTGCAATATATGCAACTGCGCAGAGATCATCAGAGGTCGGTGACCCTGATGGCCCAGATATAACATACACACATAAAATCACGCCTGTATGCCTGAAGGTAGGTAGAGGATAAGGAGGATATAACATACAAGTGGGCAGTAAACAAAAAAATTGTTCCTAAAAAGTATACAACTCGACTTCAAAAGTTTATTTAACACTACAAAGTGAAAAATAACTTCAATTTCGGAAGTCTGTGTCACAAAACGAAGAAATTAGAACACTGATTTCCTTTTTATTGTTAAAAAGTTTTTAACCGACTTCAAAAAAAGGAGGTGTTTTTTTTTATGTGTGTTCCCCGATTACTGTAAGACGCCTATACCGATTTGGAAAATTCTTCTTTTGTTTGAAAGGGTATACTTCCCAGTTGGTCCCATAGTCATCAGGTCAGGATCTGATGATGAAATCTTGGCGAAATCGAGGGAACTCCTCAAATATTATAGGCATACATATAGCGATTTTGGTATTTTTATCAACAATGCAATCATCTGCACTCAGAAAGTAACATTTGGTGAAGTGGAACTGGTGAAGAAGACCACAGATGGCCAATAGAATTCCTTAATGCTAAGTATGTCATGGGTTATAAAATATCTCGAATAGTTTAACGACTTTGATGAAGCAAATACTTACAAATACGTAGTGCTGATGAAAATGGTACCATCGAACTGATCTGATGATGAAGCCGGCAGGTAGGCACTGGTACTTCGAAATAAAACAATGTATCCTAGTCGTGTATGGGCTTATTGGAATCGTCATGAGATGTACTTTGGCTATATATGAATTTTATGGCAATTGGAAGTACCTATCAATACTATAAAGAGATAAATAAAAAACTTTTTAACAAAAAAACAAACCTACTTCCAAAAAAACACTGCAAAACGAAAAATAACTTTCTTTTCCGAAGTCGGTGTCGAAACACGGAAAACAATAGGTACCAAAGACTAGAAAAGAAAAATAACTTCAATTTCGGCAGTCTGTGTCCCAAAACGAAGAAATTAGAACACTGATTTCCTTTTTATTGTTAAAAAGTTTTTTTATTTTTCTCTTTTTAGTTTTGGTACCTTATACGCATTATTAAGTATAACTAAAAGACTACTCATCAGATCTGGATCAAATTTAAATAGGACCACATGAGAAGCACCAGATAACAAATAAAAAAAAAACATCAAAATCGGTTACCTAGTAAAAAGTACTGAGTTAAAAACAAAAAAAAAATACTGTCGAAAAAAGAACCTCCTCCTTTTTGAAGTAGGTTAATTAAATTATTCTTCTCCACTGTTTAAAATGTAACAAGGCAGTAAGCAAAATTTTGGTAAGCCTAATAATCATCCTCCAGTTTGCCTTCGCCCACTGCTGGGACGTAGGCTTTTTGTGCCTTGATAAGTCTACAAAGAAGAATATGATACATACCTAACAATAAAGGCAGAGACAACAGCTCCCCATTACCATTGATTTCTAGTGAGAAGTACTCGTATAACATACTTCGCTTGTTCACCAGTAGCTCTGCCATTTGTTGCGCCATGTCCCTCATGTCACCTGAAACGGTAAGAATCCTGTTAATCAACTATTAATTTTATTTATTTATTTAATAGGAGCACCAACAACACGTTTACAGAAAAACTTACATAAAATCTATATATATAAAAGGAAGTCGTGTTAGTTACACTATTTATAACTTAAGAACGGCTGAACCAATTTGGCTGAAAATTGGTAGGGAGGTAGCTAAGAACCAGGAGAAGGACATAGGATTTTTATCCCGTTTAGGGTAGGATTGTAAGTAGGGTAGGGTAGGGTAGGGTAGGTAGGGTAGGGTAGGGTAGGTATGTAGATAGGATAGGGTAGGTAGGGTAGGCAGGGTAGGGTAGGGTAGGTATGTAGGTAGGGTAGGGTAGGGTAGGTAGGTAGGTAGGTAGGGTAGGGTAGAGTAGGTAGGGTAGATGAATGTTTGGTGTTTTTATGGCAAAACAAAGTTTGCCGGGTCAGCTAGTTATACATAAAACATCATTACGTGCAAACATGTCACTTATAGGTGAACACAACATATACAAATTAGATTTTAGGTAATTCATAAAATTGTATGTAAGACTGATAAATTAATAGTAACAAACTTATAACTTATTTAATTATGGATTAAATATATAATAAAGAAACGATGAATTAATAACCTCATTTTTCAGATTATAGGAAATCTGCTAAAAATAAACTAGCGTTTCTAGTGATTTACTTTTAGTGTAACGCCGAAAGTCAGGTAAATATTGATGTGCCAACGAGGCTTGTAATATAGATAGATAGCAGCGTTTTCTGTCCGAAAATAACGTACTGCGAACACAACTGCGATTGCAAAGTATGATTATGCCTGTATTACTAAACAACATTCTTGTAGGACAAAAGATTCTTAGTTTACAGCTTCAATTATCGTAAAAATTACAAAAAAATACAGCCTACTTCCAAATAAAAACACTACAAAGTGAAAAATAACTTCTTTTCAGAAGTCGGTGTCAAAAAACGAAGAAAAGAAAACAGGAACACCAATTTTTTTTTGTAAAAAAGTCTTTTGTTTTTCACTTTTCGGTTGAGGTAGGTACCTAATAGGCAAGTTCTTTAGTAAGGTACCTGTAATGCCAGAATAGATTACCCGAATATCATGAAACTTGAACATAACCGGTGAAATGAGAGTGTACCAAGATGAACTGTACTCATCTACGTACACCGTTAGAGCGTACTGGCGTGATGTTATGTTATGAAATGGTATAAACAAAAAACAGACATGCGATTGCAGCAATCCCGAGAGATTTGCCGTCAATTATTGAAGAGTTCTGTTGTATGTAGAATTTTCAAAATCAGTCCACAATTGTCGGCGAAGTCGAACAAAATTTAAAAAAAAACCATGAGTCTTTTTTTTATTTGGGACAATCCCACCGCACTATTCCCAAACCACTGCAACTCCTGAAAGCCAGAATCAACAGTGGCGACCACCAGAAAAGTGCAATGAAAGTCTAACATAGAACCTCCTCCCTTTTTGGAGAGACGATTAAAAATACATACCTAATGCCGGATCCCACTCGCTTTCCTGTGAGCTAAGCCCGAGAACAAGCAACTCTTCTAAGGGCAGTGGACTGGACAACTTGATCAGACCAAAGTTCTGGAAGTCATACAGCATTGTCTCGTAAAATAGTTCTTCTCTGAAACAGGAATAAAAATTTATTATGTAGCACTTGCTAATAAATCACTTTCATCATCATTACCATTTCAGCCGAAAGAAGTCCACTGCTGGACATAGGCCTCCCCCAAGCGTCGATATATTGACCGGCCCTGTGCTTGTCACATCCAGCGGGTTTAAGCAAGATATTAACTATATCGGGACTTAAAAATCAATTTTTGTGATCAAAAGTAAACATACAAGAGACTGTATGTTTACTCATAAGTAAGAAGATGTACGCCACGTGAGTGTCATCTATCATTCACATTCCAGCCAAAAGACGTCCACTGCTGGACTATAGGACTTCTCCAAGCGTCACTGCATCGATCGGTTCTGAGCTTCTAGCATCCAGCGGACTCCCGCGGCATTCGTCAAGGTCATCAAGTCCACCTTGTGGTCTTATAAATGACTAGCTGTTCCCCGCGGCTTCGCTCCCGTGGGCCACCCCACAGGACCGTTATCGGGATTAAAAAATAGCCTATGTTACTCAGGAATAACGTAGCTTTCTATTGGTGAAAGAATTTTTTAAATCGGTCGGTAGTTTCGGAGCCTATTCGGTTCATACAAACAACGATCGCTCCCGAATATACTTGCGTGCATTAAAATTCTACCCTTTATTTTTGTTGAGTTTTTTAATTTAATTATTATGCCGCGACCAAATACCGGGCAAATATTAATTTTATGCCAGGGGTAACACTTTTACAAAACGATAATGACGACGGCATAATATGATTATTAACGACAGCTAAAAAAATCCTAAATATCTTAACCCTGAACTATATATATTTTATTTATTACACCATTGCGATTTTTAGCGAACGATTTTTTCCGCTTACTGAATCGTAACTAAAACGCATTGCGGATAAAATACCGCGCGATTATTGACTCTTTCTACCTGTTCATAGAGCTCAAAATATTCGCGCGAATTTAAACCGCGCCGTGGTGCAGTGGATTCTGTGGCAAAACACGGATTTCTTTAGAAATTAATTTCGCAAGAAATCCGCGTGCAGCTTCATACAATTCCATAGTTGGCAGAATGGGCTGAAAAAAATCGCGCGAACAAAAACTTCGGTGCGTACTAAGGCTAATAAACTTCACGAATTCCTCTCCTTTCTTAAACTTTCTTCTAAACAGACATGTTTAAAAATAAATGACGCGAATAACCATAAAATAATGACAAGCAATAAGTCATCATTTTGTTTATTGCGCTAAATGCACTATGCGCGAATTTACCCCCACTACGCCAAAACCTTGCCAAGTTACATACTGAGAACTGTACTTTGCATGAGCATAATCAGCCTATAATGATCCCACAGCTGGGACAAAGCATAGTCATTTCTTACTATCTTCAAGTAGAAAATATCAATAAACTAGCTGACCCGGCAAACTTTGTTTTGCCATAAAAAACACCAAACATTCATCTACCCTACCTACCCTACACTACCCTACCTACCCTACCGTACCTACCCTACCTACCCTACTCTACCTACCATACCTAGGGTAGGTATGGTAGGTAGAGTAACCTACCCTACACTACCCTACACTATCCTACCTACATACCTACCCTACCTACCCTACTCTACCTACCATACCTACCCTACCTACCCTACCTACCCTACCTACATACCTACATACCTACCCTACCTACATACCTACCCTACCCTACCTACCTACAACCTACCCTACCTATGTAGGTACGGTATAATTTTTTTTTTCATAAGAACCTTCTCCTAACAATAACAAACACAACAAAAAAAGAATTAGCGAAATCGGTCCAGCCGTTCACGCGTGATGCCGTGACCAAGGGAAATAGGGATTCATTTTTATATATATAGATACTTACGCAAATCGGGTAGTATCACACAAATACAGCTTCGTAGAATGTTGTATAAGAGACTTGTGACAGTCAATACAAGCGATAAAGATCAAATTCGCTAATATCTCCCTCAGATTCGAATTACACTTATTCTCTACATCCAATCTAAGTTGTTTCACACTAGTCAACTTAGTTTCTATTCTCTCATACTTAAACGTTCTTGTTTTAAAAGAATCCTTTGGATCTATATAACTTAAATTTGCTTGGTCTAAAGCTGTGTGAGTTTTGTACTTTTCTTTATTTTCAATTTTTGGTTCTTCAACTATCGAATTTTCTAGAATTTCGTCGTCTTGGGCGGAATCAATAACAATTTTAGGAGCTTTGGGGTTATTTCCTTCATTGTTTTCTTCACCAATGTTCATTTCAGTGTCATGGACCACAGTTTCGTTAGGTTTGGTAACTGTGGGGAAGAATTTGTCTATTTTCTGTACATCTGAGTTGACTCTGACCATGTAGCTAGGGTTTACTTTGGCGGTATCAGTTGTCTTTTTGAGGATTTCTTCGACCATCGTAGCGCCGGGTAAACGAGCCTAGAACATAATAAATTGTTATAACATTTGCTTTTACACTAGTTATCATCAGCACTAGTCTGAATATAGAACCACATTATTATTCAGAAGTATTGCCGCTAGGAAATTCGATTGGTGCAATGATTGCACCACTTTTACAGTAGGGAAAGTTGGTTGGTTGGTTGGTTGGTGGTGGGTTGATTGGGTGGGTGGTTGGTTGGTTGGGTAAGTTGGTTGGTTGGTTGGTTGGGTAAGTTGGTTGGTTGGTTGGTTGGGTAATTTGGTTGGTTGGTTGGTTGGAGGTGGGTTGGTTGGTTTGTTGATTGGGTGGGTGGTTGGTTGGTTGATTGGGTGGTTGGTTGGTTGGGTATGTTGGTTGGTTGGTTGGTTGGTGGTTGATTGGTTGATGATTTGGGCTTAACTCGATACTCTGTAGGTCTATCGACAGGCTCTCCCCTTATTTTCATTGTTGCACCTACCTCTTATGTGTATCTGTATCACCCATAGGTTGATAGAAAATGCTTATGGCATAAAGTACACCTCTGTACTTTTGCATACGTAACTATATTAATAAACTAGCTTCTGCCAGAGGCTTCGCCCGCGTGAAGGTCGAAAGTTGTCCCGTGAGAACATATTTCCGGGAAAAGTATCCTATGAGCTATTCCTGACTATAATGCATCTCTGTTTAAATTTCATCCAGATCCGTCCAGCCGTTTACGCGTAAAGATTTAACAAACATACAAACACACACACACTCACAAACTTTCGCCTTCATAAATTAGTGTGATGTGATAGGCTTTGCGTCACCTATGAAATTCCAAAAATTAATACTTTTCTTTGATCCCTATCAAAGAAAAGTATTAATTTTTGGAATTTAGGAAGCATAGTAGTAGTATTTTTAATGATGAAGTTGAACATACCTGTGTGTACATAACTCTGGTAGAGTTGCAGCTCAGCAGCTTACTCTCAATACAAGACTTGATCTTCTCAATGATTTGTTCCTCGTACAGAAACTGCACCTCATGTTTGGTCGGATGGACATTTACATCTACATTTCTGGGATCTGTAATAAGTAATTAAATGTGCCAGAATTTTACATGGAGCGACTGCCTATCTGACCTCCACAACCCAGTAACTGAGGAACACGATACATATACATACGCACAAAACGTTTTTGGGTCACTTTAATTATATTATAAGAAATGGTATTCCCTGCCGGAGTCTGTGTTTCCCGACAGCTATAATCTAGGGGTCTTTAAGTCGAGATTGAATAGGTTTTTCCTAGTTAAGCGTGCTTCAACGTCGACCACATCATCGCTTACCATTAGGTGAGATAGTGGTCAAGCGCGAGCCTATAGAATATAAGAAAAAAAAACCGGCCAGACTCGCCCAAGAAGGTTTTATTTAATTATAAAAACTTCATGCAACATAACGGTACATAGGCCGACTTAATGCCTGAGGCATTCTCTACCAGTCAACCAAGGGTAGTGGAGAGATAACATGGCAGGTGCATATTAGTAAAATGGGTACAATAGTAGATATATATATAGCTAAAATAAATATACTTAATTATATATTTACTATAATAAATACAAATAAATATATATATACATATAAATCAAGTAATAGAAAGGCGTTTTATTAAGACGACTCTGCTAATGGTGTAGAAAATAATTCCGCAACTTCCGCTTAAATGCATACTGACTGGTGGCCTTCCTGATATCGAGAGGAAGCGCATTCAAGAGAAGAATGGACTGAATGTGAAAGGATGAATGAATAAAATCATAAGTATGAGACGGACAAAGCAAGAGAAGATTGTTAGATGAACGAAGATTCCTAGCTAGGGTTCTGAACCATTATCACAAAAAACGACAATAAAATCACGTTTTTTGCATGGGAGCCCCACTTATATATTTATTTTATTCTGTTTTTTCAGAAATACATCATCTGTGACAACTATCTAGCTATCACGATTCATGAGGTACAGCCTGGTGACAGACAAACGGACCGTGGAGTCTTAGTAATAGGGTCCCGTTTTTACCCTTTGGGTACAGAACCCTAAAAAATTATTCCCTTTGGCGAGACTGGTGTCAGATTTCAGGCTAAAAATAATTATATTGAATAGACATGTAATATTCTAAATGCCAATCTGAACTTATTTCTTTGTCCTTAAACCTTCCACAAGTTAAACTTACCCAATTCAAGACTGAGGTAGACAAACGCGTGTGAATTTTTCGGTAAATACGTCGAGTAAACTGAATCCACTGCCTTCTTGATTGCTGAAAAGAGAACATATTACATAGAAAATATTTATGATACAAATATACTCAATATGCAGATTGGTTCAGAGACAGACATATTGCACATAGATTTCCTTCTGGATGCAGTTTATAACAGTTCCCTTTAAAGAAGTCAGTAATTTGCCGGGGATGCACGAAATTAGGCTTTATCTAAGAAAGTATAAATAACGATAAGTTCGGCTTATTACATGGAAATCTTACTTATAATCCTACTTAATATAATAAATGCGATTGGATGAATGGATGTTTGTTACGCAATCACGCAAAAACTACTGAAACTTGATGAAACTTGAGGAACAATTCTACCATACATTGTTTTGTTAGAGTCTGGCAAACGAAAGTAGAGACTAGAGACTGAAAAAGCGCGGCAAATTTAAAAAATATCAGCATAGCAACCCTAAAAACTAGTATGAAATACCTGGAATAACCTAATTTGATACTTTAGAATTATTTATTTTACTTCGGCTGAATAAAAATACTATAAGTACTTTACATAGGTAATACTTTAGATATTATGTAACAAGATGAATAAAACAAAAAAACCGTATTCTATAATAATTTTGGTTTATTCACACCACACGTAAACAATCTTGTTTTTGTTTGAATTCGGCGTCTTTCTCCTGTTGTGTTTCTTGATATTTAGACATCATGCGAAACAACATCTCTCATCCACTTTTAATTGTTTTATTCATTTTTCACATAATAAATGCTATTATCAAGACTATAAAAAATCAGGTTGTCATTAGTATAGTATTGCCATATAAAAAGTTTGCAAATAATTCGAGTGTCTACTTTCGTTTGCCAGACTCTATATCTCTAAGGCAGCGTGTTCGATGAAAGCTCCGAGACGGCTTAACTTTTTGCGATATTTAAAACAATTATCGTCATATTTCAACCGATTTACACAAAACCTTAACAATCTAAACACCTAAACCTTCCTCATGAATTACTCTGTCTATTGGTGAAAACCGCATGAAAATCCGTCCAGTAGTTTTCGAGTTTATCGCGAACAGACAGACAGATGCTTCGGGGGACTTTGTTTTATTTTGGAATGTATGTAATGATACATCAGAATAACGCATAGGCTATAATAATTTATAAAGATATTGAGAGAAGTACTAATACCATACTAGTATAATATTATAAATGCGAAAGTTTGGATGAATTGATGGATGTATGTTTGTTACTCAATCACGCCAGAACGGCTGAAACGGACCTGGATGAAATTTGGCAAAGAGGTAGATTATAGTCTAGAATAGCACATAGGTTTTTCATCCCGTTATAATGTTCCCGGTGTATGTAATGTTGATGTGTGTTTGGTGTTTGTACGATAAGAAAACACTTTTCACGCGGGTGAAGCCGCTGGCAGAAGGTTGTTAAACATATCTAACGAATTTTCGATCTACTATAAGCAGCTTCAGCTTGCGGAAATGGTGTACTAGCAGGATTTTATATATCCTTTAAGTCCCCTAAAAGTAAATAATAAAACATTTCTTACGCAGTGAGTCCACAAGCCTATGATTGATGAACAAAAGCATAGTGCCTTTCTTGTGCGAGTAGTTGACGTTGGTGATGCAGCCGCGAAGAGACAGTTTCAGAGTCGGCTCCTGAAGCTCTATCTCCATCAGCTCGCGAGCTATCGCGTTGCCATGGATCTGGAATACATGTAGATCTTTCTAGGATTCCGTATCTCAAAAGGTAAAAAAGGAACCCTTATAAAATCACTCAATTGTCCAACTGTCTGTCCGTGTGTCACCACCGATTTTTCTCAGTAACGGGTGGACCTAGCACGTTGAAATTTATACCAGATACTGAGGTCTATAGTCACTATTAGGTGTATAAAAAAGATCCTGAGTCTAACTTGTTAGTACCAAAATTTACCTTAATTTTCAAAGCACAAATAAAGGAAAAAAAATCTGGGTACGGAGCCCTTAGTGCGCGAGTCCGAATAGCACTTGGCCGGTCTATCAATCGACCAATCACACAGACGAAAATCCACATCGTGTCATTCATCTCGCATGTGATTGGTCGATTTGATAGCCGTCAAACCATTCACTTGCGCAATTCGGCGGCAGGTCGCGAAGTGTTATTGTGTTTTCCTCTCTGTAGCAGCCCTGTCTGGACTTATGCCCGGTGGATGGCAATCTGGCGAAATATAGATACACCCATGCCTCACACTTCACATGTTATAATAATTCAATGATTAAAATAATACTCACAATCCGAACATTCTCAATAACAGAAGAATTCATAGGTGTTTTCAAGTCAGTGTTCTCCCCAAACTTCTTCAAAGTGAACCCAACGTGACTATTATGTATTGCATAACCTCCAACCACCTCCATAATATGAGTGTACTCCTCTGTAGGGCTTCGCAGGGACTTCTTACGAGCGATCACGTTGTAGAACAAATCTTCAACTGTTATTTGGGTACCATTGTTGCCTGCACATGGTTTCATAGGAGCTTTTAGTTTTCCATTTTCGTATGATGCCCTGGAAATTGTCATTTTTAACCAACGAAAAAAAGGAGGAGGTTCTCAATTCGACATGTATATGTATATGTATGTATGACCGCGCATAACTTTTTACCCGACTGCCGAAGGAGGGTAATGTGTTTATCAGTCTATGTATGTATGTATGTATGTATGTATGTTTGTTCCTATGTGGCGTTCTAGAGACCAAACACGTTGGCCGATTTTGATGGTTCTTACGTCAATCGATTCGTCTTAACCCTGCGAGTGTCACTGGCTACATTAAAATTGGAAAATAGAAAAATGGCGGGTTTTGGGCGCCATATTGTGGGGGCCCAAAATTTTTTTTTCTTCCAAACCTATTGTATGGGGTATCAAAATAATGGGCTTTATGAGCTGATTTCAAAAATATATAACACTCATATGTTAAAATGTACCTAATTCTAAAAAAAGATAACTAAAAAGTTATAAATAAAAAAAGTTAATTAAAAAATTCTAAAAACCCGACTGCTTAAAAAGCGAACTAAAAAGAATGTAAACAAAAAGAAAATCATGCTGTGCAGCTCGCGAACATGTATCCTCCAACGTGAACAGTATAAAATTAATATTTAAGGGGGATTGAAATATTCACAGAATATTAAGTTGTATATTCTCTTCAAAAAATAATTATTATTAAATTAAAATAAAATTAATTAAGGGGGGCTCCCATACAACAAACGTGATTTTTTTGCAGTGTTTTGCGATAATGGTACGGAACCCTTCGTGTGCGAGTCCGACTCGCACTTGGCCGGTTTTTTGTTTTTTGCTTTTCAGTTCCTTATTACGTAGGTAATTTTTTTTGTTAAAATAGTCTTTTTGTGAGTGACGTAAAAGATTATTGAATGCCGAAAAAAATACATTTTCCTTTAGAACTTTTCTACTTTTCCCAATCCTTATCTTGAGTTAATATAGGATAGGATAGATGGACTAGCTCTTCCAGACTAAGACGCCCATTTGCGTGCAGGCCTCCTCTCTGGGAGAGAAAATAGGTTGTATACCACTACACGGGGCCCGGGCATTCGTTGGTGGATGCCACATGTCTTCAAATTTTTTGTTCTAAGACATATTCTCACTATGTTTTCCTTCACCGTTTTGAGAGCAGTGGTGATGAAATAATTTACAAAAAGTAAAGCGCCTTCCTGGGTTTTAACCCAGGACCTACAATTTGTAAGTCGCAGTCATTACCACTGGGCCATCACTGCTCTCCAGAGTTTATATAGTTATGTACTAAAGTCCACCAGCCCTCTAACTACTGCAAACAAACTATTTTAACAGCAACATCTTGTTAATTTAACAGAAAAGAGAGAGCATAATAAAACAATTCTTGTTATTTACACAAATTGTGCAGCAAAAGGAGCAGTGGTGGCCCAGTGGTATTGGCCGCGACTTACAAGTTCTAGGTCGTGGGTTCGAGCCCAGGCAGGCGCTTTACTTTGTGTAAATTATTTCATCACCACTGCTCTCAAAACGGTGAAGGAAAACATTGTGAGGAAACCGGCATGTCCTAGAACCAACAATTCGAAGACATGTGACATCCACCAACACGCACTGGGCCCGCGTGGTGGATAACGGGCCATTCCCTCTCACAGAGAGGAGGCCTGTGTCCCAGCAGTTTGCAGCAACATTAATAGGCTGATGATGATGATGATGACACAAATTGTCAGTTTTAATTACAAGAATAGTTTCACAAAATTATCATGTTTTGTAAACAAGGAGTTAAACTTCATACATACTTGTAAGCACATTTAGCAGCAGCAGTTTTAGTAAGTATGGTTAGATGAGCGATGTGACTGATACTGGCCAGGGCTTCACCTCGGAACCCATATGTGCATATCTCTTTCAAATCCTCGTACTCACGCAATTTGGATGTGGTGAACCTCTCACAGACTATCTCAAGGTCATCGCTTCTTATACCTGACCCATTATCCTGAATCTAAACATATAAAAATTGTTACAGTGTGCTCTCAAATCATGTTCAAATATTCAAACTAAATACAGCTGTAAATATATAGTAGTAAATTAGTATATATCTCTGATTATGTCTGTTTATGTTTTCGTTTTATTATTGTTGATAGGCTCGCGTTTGACATTCTTCTTACAGATGGTAAGTGATGATGTGGTTAACGATGCACCTATCAGGAAATACTGAATTGGGCAGCAAATTCCATTGTTTAGCTGTACATATGCACAATAAAAGTATTCCCAAAACGTTTCATATGTATACGTTGATGCGTTTGATACGTCTTGTAGTCCCATGATGGAACGGGCTAGGAGAAATTAACTGATAAAAAACTAACAGGCTGGAAACTCGGCGACGATGTTCAAAGATCTGCAGCCCTAAACATGTGTATAAATTTAAAGGAAACCAAATAAGTACCTGTAAATACTTTAATCCACCGGCTTTCACGGTTATCACAATATTGGTGGCTTTAGCATCCAAACTGTAATAGAAAATATTCAGAATAGTTCAGAGCATGTAACCTAATTTTTTATAGACAAATAAATAAGCAAGTTTAACCTGTTTTCAATTAACTCTTTTAAAGCATTCGACGGTCTCTGAACAATTTCTCCGGCAGCTATCCGGTTTACTACTTCTTCATTTAGCTTTTTAATAATACCTGGTTCACCCATAATCTTAATTTTTTTACCAGGCTGCGGTGGCCAGGTGGCGGGTGGCGACCAAAGAGTAATATTATAATATAATAATAGTAAATTAGTAATACGAAAGGTGGCGACTGGCGGTTTTGTTTACAAAAGTTACAAAACAGAAAATGACAGAAAATAATAATGACAGTTGTCAGTTTGTTTTTTTCGACATTTGTTTACTTGTCCCTGGCTACTAAGGCCTTTAGTCATTGTCATTCAATTTTTTCTACAATCGCTTCAAACAACAACTTTGGTTTGCATTAGAATTTAGATATAACATATTCCAATATTTTCAGAGTATTTGGCAGCAAATATATATTAGTCAGCCTTCCAGGCAAGCTTCGCTGTGGTAGTCATTCATCATCATCATCCGCCTTTTAACGTTGCTTCGACACAGGTCTCCTCTCTATGAGAGAGGGAATGCTACAATAAAATCCACAAATTAGTCAGATCGCGCCTGTTTCAATGATTCCACATAATGTTCAGTTGTGACATAAAACTACACTTTTTTACAATACAATATCCAATAAGAATTTCCATTAGCTAAAACGTAGGGAAGCAGCGAGGCGGCAAGTAGTGTCGTAAAACAAGGTGCCTTTGTTCGAAGACGGTAGTGCGTGAAACCAGAGACCCGACACCCACTCACCCACAGCCAGCAGACGCGCAAGCTCGGCAGGAGTTGCAGATGTGGCAATTTGGTGAAGCATGGCACATCAAAATAAATCAGTATGAAAGATAGGATATTCGGGCCATTCCGCGAAATATTGAACATACGGAAAAAGTAGATGTCACTCTGTCACTAAAATATATAATCAATTTACAAGACCATCTTAGTCTCTATTGAATGCATTTTTTTTAATGCACTGTTTAGGTCATTAGCTTTAAAAATAAATGTAAAACGGTTACAATTGTTGCTAATTTAACTGATAAAAATATAAAAATAAGGAACAGAAAAGGTAATTTTAGCGTGTCACACCTCCAATCGCCAGCTTTAACTAACCAAAGTTCATGGTTTTTTAAGACACACTTCAGCGGCTTTTGTGTGCTTTTAAAGAATACTGCTTTTTTAAAACTATAACATTATTTTTTTAAACAAACCTTATTGTATTACAATAAAATTCTTGAAATAAATGATAATCAAATTAGCACCAAGGTGGACATTCCACTTTAGTCACTACTGTTAATTTGCTTTGAATAATACAAAAACTATTAAAAGAAGTTATTTTATTATCATGCTAACATTATTACGGTAGATCAGCCATTTCTTTTTAACCATCGTGCGTTTGTATTGCGGTGATCGGTGAATAAAGGTGCCATCGACGTCACGTCGCAGTTAAGAAGTCCACTATAGTCACAATTATAACGTGATACCGATAAGTTCTTAAAACATTATTTCATTTGCGAATTATACTACATGTTTCTACGTATGTAATGAATTAATGAATCCATCTAAAAAAACAAAGAATATTAAGTGTTTTCGTCATTATTGTTAGTAAAGCGGAGTTTGTCACTTCCGTTTAGTGTCGTGACATATTAGTGGAACAATTTTTGTGACGAAATGGACATATAAGGCTAAGTTTCTATGGTGTACTTTTAACCGACTGCAACTAAGATGGAGTTACGTGTTTTTGTTAAAATACAAACAAATCATAACTTGAAAATCGGTTGCATTTTATTATTTAAATACTTGACTAGATGAATTTTGCTGAGTCAACGACATTTTGAATGACCCTTTAATTCCACATCATCTTCTTTCTATTTATTGAGTTCACTTATGCAGTCAGGTTTTTGATCGTTACTAAATGGACAGTTCTCATCGTGGATCATGATTGAAACTCCGTTTTTTTAAAGCTATATATATTTAGTTATATTACTATACCTATAGTATTCTTAAACCCTGCTAAATGCCGTATCAAATCATCAAGAAATATAATTTTTTAAATTTTTTATTGTCCATTTTGTCCCATTTAGTAACGGTACAATTTTTCGCGGAATAGCTCATTCCTGATTAATTTCTCAGTCCCATGGACCGAGGAAATGTAAACTAAATCTAGAAATTTTGCGGACGCCGAGGCTTCCTCATACGGATGTCAAGATTAGCTTGACGAGGTCCATGGCCACATTTATTACTATTATATTTATTTAGATTACTATTATATACTGGCTGTAACGAATTATGGTGATGACCGCATGTGTTCGCGACGAGGCGTCACATAGCTAATAGTTTATATACTATCGATATACCTAAAATACTATAAGTAAGAAATGTATGTAATAGCATAGGTAAATAAAGAATTTATTTATTTTCGGTTAGACCCCCCATAAAAGCGGGAGTGCAAGAAGCGCGGTATGCGATATACTCACATACCAATCGTATTATTTACCTTACACACTTTAGTTTGTTAGGAAACACAATCTAGGTGTTCTAACTTAGATACCCTAAGGCTATGACTGAAAAACAATACATAACAACAGTACATAGCCAGGGATAATAGAGTTTCACCCTGGAACACCGAATACAACATTTTCCTCAAGTAAGTGGTCAGAAAACGTGTTATTCTCGATTTAACACTTCTAGGTAACCTAGACTACCGCCTAGGCCCTATAATCAGATAGTATTTACATAGTTCTAGTACATAAACACCACTTGCTTGAGATAAAGTGTTTGTATGAACAAATACAAGGGCTTCGAGCGCTTGTCAGCGGGCTCACGCGCTTTCAGGTACCTTCTGACCCTGAAGGGTTATAGATTTGCTTTCTGGAGCATTACCTTCGGGAACCGGCAGGCAGGCGCCCGGATTCTTTCATAGTGCGCAAGACCTCTGGTCATCAAACGTATCATAAAGTCCGTTAGTTTGCGGAGCAAGGCAATTTTTCCTTCCATTCAGCCGCTTCCCGGCACCCAAAATACCGGAAGGACTCATGGTACACCCATCAGCGTACCCACCATTCGATTCCTCATTTCTCTGCCTCCCTAACCACACTTCTGTAAGGAGCCTAGCTCTGGTGGATGGGGAGGCTGCCCCCTAAACATGTTGCCTAGTTCCGCAAATTTCCCACTTTTCGTACACTCCAGGGTGAATACTGCTTCGAGGGTTGAAGCTACGCCCACCAGAGTACTACCCTAGGGAAGTCTCTCGGGACGGCTACCGAATGATGCTGGGCGGGTGTAGATTCCTCAGGGGTACCTGATGAATCTACACCCGCCCAGCATCATCATAAGTACAATCTAACTTTATGTTAGAAATTAGCGCTTTCAGGCGGCTACGTTTCTATGAGTGCAAAATGGTATCCTAAGATCAAAAGCAAATGCACCTTGGTTTACTAGGAATGACGAAATACACGACTATCTACAAATGCCATCAGTAAACTCTGAAATCGAGCGATACAAAAGAAAACACAAGGCAAGGGCGGATCCAGGATTTTTTTCTGGGAGGGGCACAAGGGGCGGATAGGCAAAAAAATCAACAATAACTGTCAGAAATTAACTTGAAGTATCGTACTTCATGTTTATTACCCGTCTACCGAAGGTGGGTAATGTGTTTATCAGTCTATGTATGTATGTACGTATGTAAGTTTGTTCTTATGTGGCATTCTAGAGAACAAACGCGTGGGCCGATTTTGATGATTCTTACGTCAATCGATTCGTCTTAACCCCGCGAGTGTCACTCGCTACATGAAAATTGGAAAATGGCGGTTTTTGGGCGCCATATTGCGGGGGCCTAATTTTTTTTTCTTCCAAACCTATCGTGTGGGGTATCAAAATGAAGGGTTTTAAGAGGTGATTTCAAAAATATATATTACTTATATGTTTAAATGTACATAATTCGAAAAAAAAATAACTAAAATGTGATAAATAAAAAAAGTAAATTAAAAAAATCAAAAAATCCGACTGCTTGAAAAGCGAACTAAAAAGACGTAAACAAGGAGAAAATCATACTGTAATGTCGGAGGATACATCTTCGCAAGCTGGCTGACCAAAACCAGACGTATTTTGATTTTTTTAATTAATTTTTTTTTTTCTACAAGTTCAAGTATGTACAGGAAGGGTTATGAAAGACAAGAGTTTCACTCATGTTCTTTCTGTTCATCATCATCATATCAGCCGAAAGATGTCCACTGCTGGACATAGGCCTCCCCCAAGCGTCGCCACATTGATCGGTCCCGTGCGTCCCGCATCCAGCGGATGCCTGCAACCTTCACCAGATTTTTGGTCCTGGTGGGAGGCTTTCCAACGCAACGTCTTCCGGTTCACGGTTGCCACTCCAAAACTTTTCTGCCCCATCGGCCATCTCTTCTGCGAGCAATGTGCCCTGCCCACTGCCACTTAAGTGTGGCAATTCTTCGAGCTATGTCGGTAACCCTGGTTCTCTTGCAGATTTGTACATTTCTGATTCAATCACGCAAGGACACTCCGAGCCTGGCCCACTCAATTGCCCTTTGGGTGACTGTTAGCTTTCTGATGAGGCCCATTGTGAGCGACCACGTCTCAGAGTCATAAGTTCGTCTTGAGAAACTGTGGTACAACTTGTAAGTTGGACGACAAGAAACCGCGCAGCTTCCCGAATGCTGCCCGGCCGAGTAGGATTCGACGGTTGACCTCTTTCTCGAGATTAGACCTGCCTAGCTGGACCGTTTGTCCCAGGTAGACTTGGTCGTCCACGGCTTCGGCTGTGGAGCCACCGACCTTGATAGGAGTGGGTGCGACATGAGCACTCAACATCACTTTGGTTTGTCCATGTTCATTTTTGGACCCATTCTTTCGGCAGCTCTACTGAGGTCATCGAGATATCACAAAATACCGTCGTAGGGAGGGGGGGGGGCACGGATGCACGTGCCCCCAACCCCCCCCCCCCCCCTCCCTACACACACCCTCCACCACAACGCCATTTGTCAAGGAACGAATTCGCTTATGGTCCGACGACCGATTGCAAATGGAATAATATGGAAAAAAAAAGTTTTCTCAGCCCACACCAAATAATTCATTTTATAGGCAAATTGCGACTTTGGGTTACATTATTGCAATTTTCATAAGGATCTTTATTTTTTTTAAATAAATTATAGCCTTTATTATTATTATTTTTTATAATTATGCTAGCTTTCCAGCTAGGTAAAAGAATTTTAAAATTAGTACATTGGTTTCGGAGCCTATTTGGTACAAACAAGCACAAAAATCTTTCCTCTTTATAGTATTGGCACAGGTAATATAATACTAGCATGTATTGGTATAGATTCGCTGGGGGAAAAAATAAAAGGGAATAACTAAAGACGGAACCACACTTACGTGTCGTGGCGTGGCGTGGTGCCTTCTGACGCATTTGATTGGCAACAAAACTTGTTGTATTATGACGAAGGCTGGAACAGAGCCGTTATAATCCCACCGATTTTAAAAATACAACCTTACAACATGAAATTATTACTTTTGTAGCTCTCCTTAATTTATTATTTTAATAGTTCCAAACGGCTTTCGAGATACTTGTTATTATGTCGGCTATTGGTTTTAATATTCCTTTTGTTGTACATTAAAAATATTGATATTGTTGTAAAACACAGTTAAGAAAATAATAATTTAAATGTTTGACTTATGTGTGTATTTGGTTGTTGTATGAATTAAATATCTTCTCATGATATTTTAGATTTTAGAGACAGCAAATGCGACTCTAGTCTTGGCCCATTTTTCGATCCATCATTCACCTGTTAGAGTAAGGCCGCACGGTGAATAAAGTTTCTCGCGATTTTTGTCTGTTTCTACCCATTTGATTCAGTACGCGGATTATAAACCGCATGAAAATAATTCACGCGAATAAAAGCAGTGCGCGCTAAGCCTTAACTCACGTAGATGTAACGAGTGATGGAGGTAAAGCATTACGCGATTTATTGCGTCGTCACGCTCTCGCTCGATACTTAGTTGTGTTGTGAGCTTTGTGAGGTACGTTTTGTCAAAATTGGAATTGGGGCTTGTAAAATACCTAGTCTTCGGGTCTGTTTTCTAATAGCTCCATCCATCTCATCTCTACTGGCTACAAACCATAGACATATTAAATAGTATAGACAGGAAATACCTACAAAAAAAGGTTCCTACCTCATGAAGTTATAGGTTTATGTATACCTTCATGGCCTACCTAAACCTTAAAATGTCACTTAAAATGGCTGCCGATGCTATGGTTGTGTCAATCACGGAACACACACACACCCTCACAAATTTTAATAATACAAAAAGCACAGAACATTTTTACTCTAGACAAAAAGTAAACAACCATTTGACAGCAGGATTACCACGAACACAACCACAATTTCGTCACCTGGCGAATATGACACTTACCTACAACTGTCAAAACAAAATGTTGCCATTATGAGCAACAACTGAAATATTGTTGTCTCTTTTGTCAAATACGATTACTACATTAGAAAGAATGAAACAAAACGATGTATCACATTCTGTATCGTATTTCACTCATATTTGTATAGGCTAATATATGTATAGGACATCGCGGCGCCTCCATGTATTTTCTATCTCAATGCTACAAACCTTAGATAAAGTACCTATAGATTTAGCCATAAAATGAGCGTGATTGATAGACCGAGATCGCTAGTTGGCGGCTCATGTAAATAATAAGGACATAAGATTATTTTTTGTGTTTGTCACCATGGCCGGATTTTGTTATTTGTCAAACTCTAATGTTAGGGCAGGTTTGGCAAACAAACTCGGTCGTGTTTGATTTTCTGTGATTTCGTGGTAGTGGTAGTGGAGTGGTAGTGGTAGTGTGATTTCGTGGTAGTGGAGTCTGGCAAATGCAAGTAGAGACTGAAAAAGCGCGGCAAATTTAAAAAATATCAGCATAGCAACCCCAAAACTAATATGAAATACCTGGAGTAAACTAATTTGATACTTTAGAATTATTTATTTTATTTCGTCTGAATAAAAATAGTATAGGTAATTGAGGTAGATAATATTTTAGATATTATGTAACAATCTCAATAAAAAACCAACAGTATTCTGTAATAATTTTGGTTTATTCAACTTACTAGCGTCATACTAACTTATAAAATCTAACACTACACGTAAACAATCTTGTTTTTGTTTGAGTTCGACATCTTGATCCTGATGTTTTTTTTTTATATTTAGACATCATGCGAAACGAAATAACTATTGTTGTTTCATGTGCGGCCACGCCATTGCTACATCTATAGGTACTTTATCTAAGCTACAAACAGTACAAAGCAGAGAGTTTGTATAGTAACCTAGAGGTAACATATTTAAGACGCAATTTCAACATCGGTATTCACTTTCGCACTAACAGATAACGTCATAAGCAAAAAGAGATAGATATACTTTTCTCTATGCCAACTTTTCTGCCAGTGTGACCGCGGATGCTATAGATACTTATCTATAGACATATATCAGAACTAGATCTGTGCCACTGTCATATCGATATTATCGAGTTTAGTTTAGGAGGATTTTCTACAAATTTGGTCAAATATCTGTAAGAATCGTCCCTGACTGCGGATAATTTTTTCTACGTTTTTTTAGGGAATCTTTATAATTATTTAAAAAGTGAATGTGTACTCGTACTAAGAGTGAACTTCACAAAGTCACTCTTTGTACAAGTACACATTCACTTTTATATAATAATGTTTATTCATACCTTGTGCAAAAACGAGGTACATCATGAGATCAAAGTGACTGTTTTTGGTACACTCGTACGACTATTATGTACAAACAGGTACTGATCAATATACTGATATATAATAGGCTAGTTCTTGTGCAAGACCGAAAATAAAGTTTACAGACGAGTATGTATAAGTATAAAAGTAACAAAATAAATAATAATAAAATGGTTGAAATATAATTATTTAATTTGAAAAATTAAAATGCGAAAATAAACATGGGTATAGGGATAGCGATAGCGATTCAATAAAATGCAGTGAACACAAGCGAGAATATGGTGAAGGTGTCCAGTTAGCATGTTTTATATTCTTGATCCACTTATTTCTTAAATAAGTACTCTTAGGAAACCTGTGCACAATCAATATTAGATTAATAATAACAAATAGCAAATACACTTTAAGAAATAAATGAAAGTAAGTAAAATAAAAATTCAGTATCGATAAATCTTTCTTGTGACTTTTGTCACATCTCTAACATCAGAACGTAAGTACGTAAACTGTCATAGCTCTATTAGCGAACGCATAAAAGTTAATTATTTCACTAAATAGAATGGTTTAAATGATACTATACGTCCTCGACGTATTTAGAACTAAGATTCATTTATTCTGGACAGCCTATGAAATGTATTCCCTGCACAAAAACTTCAGTATGCTAGTCGATAACTCACCTGTGGAAAGATATCCTTTGATTATGTTCTGTTAATACACTCATTCTACTCTTGCAACCGATAGCCACACACGACATGGTTCATGCAGATAATTAAACAACAGAATTCTTCCTGATATAAACGAAACAAAGGTGTGAAAACAGCGAAAAACTTTAATTAGAGCTGGTAACCGATGGGTTACAACAGTGACTAAAAAGTGATCTCTTTGACGTTCAGGATGGTAGCATTTGTCTATGTTTGTCTCTTTCTTTTTCATAGAGTTTTGCTATAAGCAAGAACGAAAGAAATTACAGTTTCTTTTTCGTCGTAAATATGTTATCTCTAGTAATTACAAACTCTCTGGTCCAAAGATAAAGTTGGCAACTAGAGATGGGTCGTCGACGTAATTTTCGTTAACGAAACTAGACCGTCCATTTTCGGTGATCGACGAGTCGATCAACTAGTTGAATTTATGGACTAGTTCATAACGTAAACGTTGTTAAGTAGACGTTCTTTATAAACTTTGCAACGACGCGACGCGCGGCGTCTACGGACGGACGGTTCGACGACAATTTGATGATTGAACGTAAACAAGTACAAACCGGTTTACGTCGCATCGTTCAATTGGTCCATCGCTTGTACACGTGAAACTATTGGCGTCCTTTTCTTCTTAACACACACAATGCATTTTAACTCCATAAAATAGCATTCGGCCTATAGAAATATCAACTCTTTAACTCTAGAGTTAGAGTTCAAATTAATTTGCTCGATGTTCGTCTGTTGTTGTTATTTTTTCGGACGTATAAACTTGTACTACCCAACTAAGTTCTCGCGTCGGTCGTCCGTCGAATCGTTCATTGTACGTCGACGGTCGAATTAACTAGTTCGTTCATTCAACGCCCATCGCTATTGGCAACACTGCAGTTGACATGACAGTTCTTGTCACTTGTCACTGAGGTTTCAGACTCCGTTCAAAATTCATTCAGTTGTTCAAACTTCAAAGAAAGTAATCAGTTCAGTTGTTGCAAGTTGTTGTTGTGTTGCGAAAATCGTAGTCTCGTAGAGTTTTATTTGATTCCGAACAATTGATTACTTACCTACTTGTTGAGGTGACAAAAATCACTTATCACTCCCATCTACGTTCCTGAGTACTCTTGTTATTCTAAACAACAGTCTATCCCCTCAGTGAGTTTTTATAGTGTATTTTAATAATTGAAAAAAAAATAAAAGCACCATGAACATTGAAGACCTCGAATATGATTCTGAGAATGAGACCGATTCGGAAGTCGACAGCGATGTGGAACCTGAAAACATGAAGCGGCTAATTCAGCAAAAGAACAATGGTAACGGCACCAGTGATCGGATTTTTCATAGTCTTCCTTCTCTGCTGAACACTACAATAAACAGTGACTCATCAGCAGAACAAGCTCAACTACGTCTAACCTTGTCTGAAAACAAAATATTAGACGAAACGCTGATTAAACTGGAAAGAATTATGACTATACGTCTAAATGAGTGCAGGCGCAGGTTGAAAGAGATTCAAAGTAGCGACAGTCTACGAAATGAGAAAAATGAAAATTTCCGCTATATCAGCTGTGGTAGGCCCTACTTTAAAGATAAACAGAACTTCCCCGCGCCAGATAATGATGATGCCAAAATGGCAAAAACTCAAATGTACGACTTCTCCATGGTGAAATCAGCACCGGGTTGGACAGTAAAGGACAAGTCCCAACTGGTTAGTGTGATCCATAAATTGTCAATAGATATCAAGAAAAATGAGCTATTTGCTAAAATTGAGACCTTGAAACGGAATACGAAATCACCCAATAAACTGGAAGGAGAAATAATGGTCATTAGAAAGGAAATTGACATAGTAAGCAAATTGCCTCTAAGTAAAGTAGCTCTTCCAATCGACCAGGAGTATGATTGGGACATCGTAGCCAACAAGTTGAATGGGAGGCACACAGCCAAAGAGTATCAAGCCCTTTGGAAGTTATTCCTTCATCCTACAATTAACAAAAATACTTGGGGCAAAGCTGAACATGCCAAATTAACTCAAATTGCTTGCGAGCACCATATGCAAGATTGGGATGCTATTGCTCGTAAACTTGATACTGGCCGAACTGGGTATCAGTGCTTTGTGTACCACAAGACAAATATGAACAACCCTTATACTGGAAAGAAATGGACTGATGAGGAGGAAATATACCTTACCAGATTGATAGCGCATTTCAAAGAAGGCACCTTCATTCCATGGGGGAAGATAGCTGCAGCAATGGAAAACCGCACTAAAACCCAAATCTATAATAAATACACAAGACTCATTGAACAAAGGAAAGGCAGGTTCCTCCCTGAGGAAGATGCGGTAATTCTTAACTGTGTGCAAGGATTTGGAACCAACTTTAGGAGGATGGTTAATTATTTACCTGGCCGATCTATGTCCCAGATACGTGCCAGACATCAAGTCTTGAGTAAATTGAGAGTGTCAACTGTATGGACTGTTGAAGATGATAAGAAACTTATTCAATTGATGGGACATCAAGAGTCTAAAATGAACTATTCAACAGCTACACAATACTTTCCAGGCAGAAACAGAACAAACATTAGATCTAGATACATTACCTTAATGAAATGGATGAAAAAACATCCCAATTTAGATTTGGAACATGCACCGCGACGAGGGGCAAGACGTTTGAATCATGGGCGGCCCAGTGAAAACTTGGATGAGGCACTAGAGAATTTGAAAAACTCATTAGTCACAACTATTCAAACTAAGGCCAAGAAAACGAGGCTTACTGAAGACTCTACACACACAGACATAGATGATGCTATTGCTGTGTATTTTGTAAATGCTTTGACAAAAGAAACAGAAGCAGGATCAAAGGAAAGTGCTCCAGATAATAATTTAGTTTTAGGTCCTGACCACATTGTCTCAAAATCAGACCTAAATGTTACAAACCTGCGCAAAAATATAATATTTTTGAATGCTTCTTTAAATGAGTCTACTTATTTAAAGAGTAAGTACTATATAGATTATCCGGCTTTAGGTGATAATACTCAAGATGTACCTTTAGTTAAACTGAAATCCTATTCACGGAAGAACTCAAAGTTAACACCTATACTGGTTAGAGACACTCCTAATGTTTGGGGAAAACCTGCACTTTTTGAAGGCACACAAAAAATGTGCCAACGAAAATATGTGTTCCCCCCACAACTGTTTACTATAACAGGTATTAAAGCAATAATGGAATATGTGGAGCAAAATGTTCACTACAGTGGCTCTATCAATTTGCATGTGCTTTGCAGGCGGAACGCATTTTTGAAGCAGCAATTAGATAAGGTTCAAGAACGATTCTATGTTTTGTTCACCTGGCCAATGATATTAACTAATGAGCCGCCTAAAAAAAGCACTTCGGAAACACCTAGAACAAATTCTGTTTTTATCAGACCTCCAATATTGCCAACTGCGCCTGAAGTTACAATAAATGTAAAATGTTATAAGAAATTTAAAAATGTTGATGTCTCTGAAAATATTGATCTCAAAGAAAATGAAGCTAAGAAACCAAAGATTGCCGTTGAGGAGATTATAGGAGATAAGTGGTGAGAAGACAGAAAAACTTTTTTGTGATTAATCAGATGTGTTGCTGTTGTGCTTGGAATGTTTTGTTTGTATGCTGCTCAGATTTTTATTTGTGTAAAACATCAGTGTACTACATGGTGCTACATAACATTGCTTGCCGGTTTTTGCCATATTTTTCGTTCAGCCATGTTTGGCTATAAAGGCGTATAAATATTTAGGTATAATGTAGTGAAAAGTTGAAAACACTATTTAGGCAGGTACTTAAAAAAATATTGGTATATTAATTAGAAAAAATAAAAAGTCATTTTGTAAAATTTACCTAAGTCTTCATTATGTCTATTATATTATATAGCAAAGTTGGATTACATCCTAAAAACGTAACTCAAGAACGGCAGGACCGTATTTCTTAATCTTTGATTTGTTGGATTTGTGTCCGCCCTGAATAGCAGAATATCCAATAAAACATCGAAAATGTAATTAGAAAATTCATTTTCCCATAAATATTTAATTGATTCTGATACTGGGGCGGTACGAAGTTCAGCTTTATAAAATCTTTTCGTGTCATCTTGTTAAAAGTCAAGTAGAAGTAATTATTTAAGTATAAATACATTTTCTATCAATCATGGTTTCACATAGATTAGCGTGTCTTATTTTATGTATACCTATAGATTGATAAGTTTATTCATAATCAATTAATCAAGTTTTTAAGAAATTCTTGTATACTGTATTATGCTTTCCCTTCTAGATGTTCTCAATTAGTTTAAATCTTAGGGTTTATTACCTGTTTGTATGTAATGCAAATAAATTACTTTCGTATACTTATTGCTTGCGTTTCAATAAAAAATCTCGATCAATCTAAGTATACAGGTTGAGTTTTTTAAGTGGGCCTGGATTGCCAAATCTGAAACTATAAGGAAAAACGGGCAAAACTCAAAGGAGTCACGAGGCCGATTTTGATGAAAACTAAACATCATTGGATTTTTGAAAAATTAATATTCCTAGCCAGGAATCAAACCCGATGATTTTGAAAAAAACATGCTGTATTATTACACCATTCGATAGTATCGCTAATAAGGATGAAAGTCAGGGAAGTAATGGCATATATGACAAACTTAAGGGCAAGGCTTATTTTTAACATTTGACATTTTGGTCTTAACTTTTTTTGAGCTCACTTTGCTCGCCTCGCTCTTGCACCTATACTCCATTTGCGAAAACATTAGCCGTTTAAATTAGCCCATTTTACAGCCCGTTCAACCGATTTTGAATTCTATTGCGTTGGTGATACGACAAATTGTAGCTGTAGTAAACAGTTGGTTTTGGTAACAGGTTTATGCTTTTTATGATATCCTTATGTTAACGGGATAGAACTCAAAATCGGTTGAACGGACTGTAAAAAGATTTGGAAACACAGAGAGTTTGTATAGTAACTAGAGATAACGTATTTACGACGAAAAAGAAACTGTCAATTCTCTCGTTCTTGCTTATAGAAATACTATGAAAAAAAAGAGACAAACGCAACCATCCTGAACGTCAAAGAGTTAACTTTTTAGTCACTGTTGTAACCCATCGGTTAGCAGCTCTAGTTAAAGTGTTTCGCCGTTTTCACACCTTTTTTTTCGTTTATATCAGGAAGAATTTTGTTGTTTAATTATCTGCATGAACCATGTCGTGTGTGGCTATCAGTTGCAAGAGTAGAATGAGTGTATTAACAGAAAATAATCAAAGGATATCTTTCCACAGGTGAGTTATCGACTAGCATACTGAAATTATTGTGCAGGGAATACATTTCATAGGCTGTCCGGAATAAAGGAATCTTAGTTCTAAATACGTCGAGCACGAATAGTATCATTTAAACCATTCTATGTAGTGAAATAATTAACTTTTATGCGTTCGCTAATAGAGCTATGACAGTTTACGTACTTACGTTCTGATGTTAGAGATGTGACAAAAGTCACAAGAAAGATTTATCGATACTGTATTTTTATTTTACTTACTTTAATGTATTTCTTAAAGTTTATTTGCTATTTGTTATTATTAATCTAATATTGATTGTGCACAGGTTTCCTAAGAGTACTTATTTAAGAAATAAGTGGATCAAGAATATAAAACATGCTAACTGGACACCTTCACCATATTCATTTTATTGAATCGCTATCGCTATCCCTCGACCCATCTATAGATAAAGGTTGATGAATCATGTTTATTTTCACATTTTAATTTTTCAAATTAAATAATTATATGTGAACCATTTTATTATTATTTATTTTGTTACTTTTATACTTATACATACTCGTCTGTAAACTTTATTTTCAGTCTTGCACAATAACTAGCTTATTATATATCAGTATATTGATCAGCACCTGTTTGTACATATAGTCGTACGAGTGTACCAAAAACTGTCACTTTGATCTCATGATGTACCTCGTTTTTGCACAAGGTATGAATAAACATTATTATATAAAAGTGAATGTGTACTCGTACAAAGAGTGAACTTATCAGTCATTGTAAGAGTACAATTGTACTTTTTAAATAATTATAAAGATTCCCTAAAAAAATTTAGATAAAATTAGCCGCAGTCAGGGACGATTCTTACAGATATTTGACCAAATTTGTAGAAAATCCTCCTAAACTAAACTCGATAATATCGATATGACAGTGGCACAGATCTAGTTCTGATATATGTCTATAGCATCCTCGGTCACTCTGGCAGAAAAGATGGCATAGACAAAAGTATATCTATCTCTTTTTGCTTATGACGTTATCTGTTAGTGCGAAAGTGAATACCGATGTTGAAATTGCGTCTTAAATATGTTACCTCTAGGTTACTATACAAACTCTCTGTGGAAACATGTCTAATGTTATTTCAAATGGAGTTTAGATTAAATCAATTTAATATCTGTATGCATCATAAAAAAAAACCCTAAATGTCCGTAAAAACTATCGAGCTCGCTTTTTCATCTATGTAGCTTTTGGTTGTCCTTATTTTAGTGTAAAAAAACTCTTTATTTCGTTCAGAATGGTGTAAAGGAAACCGATCCGAAGTATAAAAATTTTCGAGCTCGCTGCAAGAATGAAAATAACAGAAAATAATTCTGGGTTTCTCTGGGCTCATGCATCCGGTGTTTGATGTGAAGTGATGCGATTGGGTTATTGACAAAATGGCAAGTAATTAAATTAATTTGGTACCTAGGTTTATGCCGTTTCGGAATTAATGGTAGGCCCCTCTCCAAGTAGTGTAAGCCCTTGGCCCCACAAATTGACGATCCGCCCCTGGTGAAACAAACAAAAATCGCAAGGAATGCGTCTAACTTAGGCTTAGCATGCATTGCGATTTTTGGCCGCCCGATTTTATTCGCGTACTGAATCATAACAAACACGCACTGCGGATAAAATACCGCGCGAGTTTTGTGTCTTTCTACCTGTTCATAGAGTTCAAAACATTCGCGCGAATTTAATCCGCGCCGCGGTACGATGGATTCTGTGGCAAAACACGGCTTTCTTACGGTATTATTGCCGCGCTATTTTTTTACCGCAATGCGTGCAGCTTTATACAATTCCATGTCTCAGAATGTGCGAATAAAAGCCGCAGTGCGTGCTAACCCTTATGATTCAGAACCTACGCGATTATTAACCGCCAGAAAAAAAACGCACTATGAATTTCGCAGTGCGCGCTAGGCCTGAATGTTTTATACGAGTCTCGAACGAGCGCGCCTCGAACGTTTGGCTCGTGCTCGACCAATTGTCAGTTTATTGACAAACAAAGGGATTTTCATCGCGATCGTTGACGTAGATCACGGGACAAATTAAATTATAAAAAAAACTTCCTCGTTTATCACTCTTTCTATTAGTGAAATCCGTATCATAATCCTTTGCGCGGAAACAGAAAAGACGTCAACAGATGCGCTACAACTGCATTTCGATATTATAAAGGGAGATACTCCCTTGAGCATCTCTCAAACTTAAAATAGTTAACGCATTTAGATTTTGTTGACGTAATCTGTTTTAAATTTGTACAACCCCATTGTCCGCCGACAAGGTTGGGGCGCAGTGGTTGAGCGATCTGCTGCTGCGCTCCGTGTCGCGGTTTCGATTGCCTCACGAACCAAATATGTGTTGGCCGGATCTGGATGTTTGTTTCATATACAGGAGAAATGCCTAATGTTATACAAAAAATGTCTTGGCCTTCTAGCTTTTTTACTGACTTCGGCTCTAATAATAGCCGCATCCGCAGCTGCAATAGCAAAATCGCCCATGCTTGCCACTACGTTCGAGGACAGTGATCGCCGTTCTAAATCCATACTTGCCGCCGCGAATGCTTAGCACGCCTAGCATAAATGCAGCTTATGGTGCGCTTTCGATGTTAACGAATAAAGGTAGTAACTTGTAAGTACAGTCACGGGGTCTCATTACTAAGAAAGAAAATTTGGTTCAAATAAATCTCACTAGATGGCGCGACATGTACACACAATTAAAAAGAATTGTGTGTAAAGTTAACATTTTCTGGAATTGAACATTATAATTGTATGTTCTTTTTTAATCAACTCTCCTAAGTACAAAATTATGGTATATTGGGCTCTTAATTCACATTTCAAAGATTATTTGAACGCATCATTTAAAAATGATGCCAATAGATGGCGCATTTTTTAATTTCTGAGGCATTCCACTCGATTGTTAAAATTTGCATTGTAACACATTTTGGTGCAAAAATCTGTAAAAACGTGCAAAAAAAATACTATAAAACGAACTGTCACTGTATTTAAAGAAAAAAATATTCACGAACATAGTAAACCCTTTTACTTGCAAGTCGCTGCTAACACCATCTATTGCCGTGAAACGGGATCGAACGCGATTGATGTACTGACAAAAATATCAAGATTAATCAGATGAAAAACGCTAGTTATGTCGGCACGGTTTCTTTGATGGGATAAGGCATCTATACGCTAGTATTATATTATCTGTGGTACAGTCAAGGGTAAAAAGTGCAATCTTACTCTCCCAAAATTTAAATGGCTTGTTTTTGTAGAAGAAGTTAAATTATCCACACGTAGAAATTAAAGAATAGATTATACCTACTATCCGTGAATAGTTGTAATACCTTCGCGTAAAATACAATTGCCGCTGCTTTTTGGTAGAGTGTGACTGCACTTTTGAACCTTAACTGAAAACAAAAAAATATGTGAAAATATTTGATTAAAAAACTTTATTAAAAAAGATGAGCTTAATCTCGGAATGTCTACGTATCGACAACATAGTTTGGATGAACCACTAGCAGGGGGTCGTCTTCGGCTTCTTGCTCTGACGATTTCTGCGATGCCTTGAGCCCCGTTGTTGAAAGGGGGATTATAACTTGGTCCTGAAAGCAAAAAAAAACATAAAATATAATGCCAGTCAATCCTGTTGTCGCTATTATGCATTTCTCAGACATATAACTATATATTATAAGTTTGTTTAACAAACATATTTTTAACCTAGGCGGCACAGACAGCCCACTTTGCAGGGGCTGTTTTAACGCCGAAGAATCAGCCGCCCACGTAATCCTGGAATGCGAGGCCGTGGCATCTCAACGTGAAGAAATTCTCGGAACGGTGAAGTCGCTCCGTGAGGCCTGTGAAGCTCCGTGAGGCCTGTGAAGCTCCCAGGGAGCTTCTGTGCTTTTGGGCGGAGCTAGGCTGGCTATATTAGCCAGTGCCCCCACGCACAGCGGACCGAATGGGAGTCTAAGAAGTGCGGAAACGGGAGTATAGTTCTCGCCAATCTTCTTGGCCGCCCTGAAGTTTGCTACAATGGCTGCGCAGTAGAAAATCTCATACAAAAACAGCACCGTTTCGTGCTTTGCGCATCCGGTAAACCAACTTTAGGGCGGCCAAGAGTAGAGGCCAGAGAGAGAAGTTTGGCGAGGGCTGTACCTACAACTATGTTTGTTGTAGTTTGTTTGTTTGTTTTTTTATCCAAATAATGTAGAACGAGAGAGCCCATCCTTTACACAAGATTAATTTTAGCTTGGGTGCCAGAGGGCGAAACTCAGTAATGTAAAAAAAAAAATGTTTCATAATAAAAGCCCATGCTGTCATAAAGATTTTATTTATTTAACTAGCACTCCGCCCGCGACTTCGTTCGCGTGATTCCGTTTATCCAATAAATGATTTTCTTATATGCAGTTAGTGATGGCGACCAAAAATAAGCTATTATTAAAACAAAAGAAAAATGGGTATCCTAGATATACAGGGTTTATTGGATTGGAACAATTCGTTATTTGACTTAATGGATAATAAATTTTAGGTTACCGCCACAAAGAAAAATCCTCACCTAAAACTTATCAACCCCTTTTTGCCACGTTGAGAGTTGAGTTTTGAACAACCTAAATATGCTATTCACTCTTTATTATTTTTCGTTTATGTTTGTCAGATACCGCAGTGAGATTACTCAAAAAAAACTTTAACGCCCCTAACTCTATCTGGGGGGGGAGTTTTAAAAATGTTTTAGTTAAATTTTGATTATTTTGACCCTTTTCAACACCTTAAAGGTTGAATTAAACTCCCCTAGAACCCTACCTCAAAAACTATATTCTGTCCAGTAAGATTCTTAGCTTGAGTTAGTTTCGAAAAAACTTATAATGACAAACATTATTGTTTCCTTAAGTTGGTATTTGTGCCAAGTTTCAAATTTGTTAACAAAAAAAACAAGATTCTTCAAAAACACTTTAACACTCCCTAAATCATCTTTTGGGGGTAGTTTCGAAAAACGAATAATGAAAACCTATATTGTTTATTTAGGTTGGTATTTATGTCAAGTTTCATGTTTATTAACCTATGATATAAGATTCTTCAAAAAAAATTAACATCCCCTAAATCATCATTTGGAGGTAGTTTCGAAAAACTAATAATGTCAATCTTTATCATTTACTTAGAATACTATTTGTGCTAAGTTTCAAGAATTTTGGCCGAAGGAATTAGATTTTTCATACAAACTTTCAACCTCCTTTTTACCCCCTTATGGGTGGAATTTCCAAAAATTCTTTTCTTAGTGCACACTTACGTCACTTGAGGAACCTTTCTGCCAAATTTGCATGCTTCTAGGCCTAGCAGTTTTGGCTGTGCGTTGATTGATCTGTCAGTGAGTCAGTCAGTTACCTTTCGCTTTTATATATATAGCTGTAACGCCCCTAACTTACACTTTAAGTAAGGGGTGTATAAGTCTGTAACTTTGAGTGTCCGTTACTTAATCACGCCGCAGTATTGACATAAAATGACTTACATGGTACATGAGCCTGTCGATAACCTTCTCCACCAAGGTCTTCCTCTCGAGCAGTTCGTCCTCGTCCTCGATCTGCCCCTGTCCGACCAGCTGCTCTAGATACCAGCTCACGAGCGCACTCTTGCGCATGCCCGCACTTTCTTCTCCTGTGAAATATTAATAATATTGAAAATAGGTTTCTTAAGCTGATATCATCGTCTTCCTGCCCTTGCTTGTCCCATGTTACTTTGGGTTGCAACAACACGTTTTCTTATTTCATACCATCACACTCGCTGATTTCGTTTTATTTAATATTATTCCTCACATCCTCTCCATCTTTACCGTGTCTGGCAGGGGCCACACATCCTCAGTAGGGATCGCCATCAAAGTCGCCACCGATATCGCAGGCTGTCTTCACTCGGCCTCTTGTGTTTCGCGACAAGTCTCACTGAGTGGGGACATGTCTTCAAGGTGCCGTGAACATACGGCACTCCCACTGAACTGATCGCACCCACACTCTTGGCAGGCTATGTATCTAATCACGCCTGCCCTCTGACGTGGCCTACAAGGCCACCCTATTGAGTACATGCACGGCACGTGCACACAGTAACTCCGCGGGAAAAAAGCCATGCGTAAAACCCGCCCGCGATCTTTCAATGTCGTTCAACCATCTTTAATATGCGAGACGCACGGGACCGATCAATGTGGTGACGCTTGGGGGACGCCTATGTCCAGCAGTGGACGTTTTTCGGCTGATATGATGATGTTTATGTTATCTCTAAATAGTATAAAACAAAGCCGCTGTCTGCCTCTTTTCTGCCAATTTGAACCTTGCAACGTCTTGATAAGGTTTACGGGTCGGAAGTGTAACATTATGTACCTCTCGTCTCCGCTTCAACTTCTTCTTTCCTCATGTATACGACTAACATATCGCTCAAAGATTTGTATTCTTCGAATGACAGCGTGAGTTTCTTCTTAGGAGCCGAGTCGCCGTTCACTGGGGTGTCTGAAATGGAAATAATATTTAAATATTGATACATTTTATTTACCAAACTAAAATTGATAAGTACAAGCACGATTTAAAAATACTTTGTATAATGCTTCCACATTATCTTATTAAATCCTACTACTATTATAAACATGTAAGTTTGTGAGGATGGGTGGATGTCTGAAATCTTTACGCAAAAACTACTGAACGGATTTTGATGAAACTTTACAGAAATATAGTGAACGTTACCCCAACAGGAAAGTGACTCCTAGAGTGATATGAGTGGTACATATACTTAGTGCGTAATCTGCTATGTGTGTGCGCTACATAAAAAATAAGTGCGCGTCGTAGTTTTTGAAAAAAACGGAAAAAACGATTCCTGCTAGGGTAACGTTGTTCCAGCAGGAAAATTCTAAACGAATGATCGGAATGAGAAATATTGTGCATGGGCAGAGAGCTTATAGTTGTGCAAAAAAGTGCGCCGAAAATATAATTGGTGCGTCATCAGGTTTTCGAGATATTGCATTTCCTGCTGGAGTAACGTTTTGAAGAATCGTGTATCTCTAAAACCATTGTACGTGCGCCTGTAGAATAAACATACACGAATAGCTCTTGATATGTGCGTATTTGTGCCGGAATTAGATTTAAGGAAATATTTATAATTTTCAAGTAAATGCGCTTTTTAGAAAACCCGAAAAAAGTTCGCAGCGCCTAAATGAGAAAACGTATAAGCTCGCTGAAAACTGTATTCAGTCCATCTTGACGCTTGTAATAACCATAAAAAGTTTCAAAAGCATACATGCTTGCGTTATCGAATAATATTGCTAAAAGTCAAAACGAGGTTGTCATAACTTTGATGGCAAAATACAAGAAACTGACTCAACCCAAGATAGGTAGGTGTAAACCACAAGTATGTGCGTTTAGTCAAAAATATATAGTGAAAATATTCAGCTTGGAATGTTTCTTATTTAGTAGATTTATTGAAAAAGCTAAACATGTAAACAAAGGCTGGTTATCCGACCAAATTCGAATGACTACGAAAAAGCGACGGATTCATACATATCGATACCTTCTTAACTTTACTCACGAACCGGTTGTAGCGTGTTGTGCCTGAGTACACTGAGGTAGAAAAGTTATAGAAAATTTACTTGTTATTGGATTATTTTCTACTAGCAGTTTCCGTGACTTTGCACTTGATTAGGTAAGTACATTAGAAAAAGTAGCGCCAAGTTATAACCCATCTTCTTTATTCCAAATTTCATTAAAATATATTCGGTATTTTGTGGACACATCCAGACATTTGCCTTTATATTATTAATAGAAAAAAGTACTTTAGAGACCAAAAAATAGATGGCGGCTGTTTTAAAAAAAAAAACGTTCAAGATATGTGGGATGAATACCGACTACATAAAAGAACCTTGATCTGTGATTTGATGCCATAATTACTTTACGAAACAAAATTAAGAGAATAAAAATAATAATTTCTACATCAACAAGCTCTTTCATTTGTTATGGTCACAAGGTGCATTTAATGTATTTTTTAAATTAGTCCCCAAAATTAGGTCATAGAGTCTGGCAAACGAAAGTAGAGACTGAAAAAGGGCGAAAAATTTAAAAAAATATCAGCATAGCAACCCCAAAACTAGTATGAAATATCTGGAGTAACCTAATTTGATACTTTAGAAATATTTATTTTATTTCGTCTGAATAAAAATACAATAGGTAATTGAGGTAGGTAATATTATAGATATTATGTATCAATCTCAATAAAAAAACAACAGTATTCTGTAATAATTTTGGTATATTCAACTTATTTGCGTCATAATAACTTATGAAATCTAACACCACACGTAAAAAATCTTGGTTATTTTTTAATTCGACGTCTTTCTCCTGATGTTTTTCTTGATATTTAGACATCACGTGAAACGACATCTCCCGTAATCCACTTTGAACTGTTTTATTAATTTTTCACTTAAATAAATGCTATTATCAAGACCACAACAAATCACCAAAAATTGATGTTGACATTAGTATAGCATTGCCATATAACAAGTTTGCAAATAATTCGAGTGTCTACTTTCATTTGCCAGACTCTACCAACAAACGTTTAAACGCGACTGTACAGACAACAGCTTAGGTTTAATACGTCCAATTAAGAAGGTCATCGATATGTATGAATCCGTCGCTTTTTCGTAGTCATTCGAATTTGGTCGGATAACAAGCCTTTGTTTACATGTTTAGCTTTTTCATTAAATCTACTAAATAAAAAACATTCCAAGCTGAATATTTTCACTATATATTTTTGACTAAACGCACATACTTGTGGTTTACACCTACCTATCTTGGGTTGAGTCAGTTTCTTGTATTTTGCCATCAAAGTTATGACAACCTCGTTTTGACTTTTATCAATATTATTCGATAACGCAAGCATTTATGCTTTTGAAACTTTTTATGGTTATTACAAGCGTCAAGATGGACTGAATACAGTTTTCAGCGAGCTTATACGTTTTCTCATTTAGGCGCTGTGAACTTTTTTCGGGTTTTCTAAAAAGTGCATTTACTTGAAAATTATAAATATTTCCTTAAATCTAATTCCGGCACAAATACGCACATATCAAGAGCTATTCGTGTATGTTTATTCTACAGGCGCACGTACAATGGTTTTAGAGATACACCATTCTTCAAAACGTTACTCCAGCAGGAAATGCAATATCTCGAAAACTTGATGACGCACCAATTATATTTTCGGCGCACTTTTTTGCACAACTATAAGCTCTCTGCCCATGCACAATATTTCTCATTCCGATCATTCGTTTAGAATTTTCCTGTTGGAACAACGTTACCCTAGCAGGAATCGTTTTTTCCGTTTTTTTCAAAAACTACGACGCGCACTTATTTTTTATGTAGCGCACACACATAGTAGATTACGCACTAAGTATACGTACCACTCATATCACTCTAGGAGTCACTTTCCTGTTGGGGTAACGTTCACGAAATATAACTTATTCATCAGAACACACACTATATATTTTAATATTATAAAGGCGAAATTTTATGAGTGTGTTTGTATGTTTCTTACTTCTACACGCTCAAACGGCTAGACGGATCTGGATGAAATCTGGTACAGATATAGATTGTAGCCTGGAATAGCATATAGGATACTTTTTATCCCGGGAATATGATAGAACAGAAGCATGTCAAAAAGTGCCGTTGTTTTTGTGCAGTGGCAATTTCTCAGGTTATGTGGTAATTACAATATTAATACTGGTAATTGAATTGATAAATGTCATGGGCTAGATGTCGCGACGCTCGTTTTCTATCGATTTGAAGTAAATAAATAAGTAAACACATTAAACTTACCGTTAGTGCCACCATTGGGCATGTCTTGATCAACATCCATACTGGGCTCATACTGAGGATCTTCTTCATCCAAGTGGATGTCTGGCTGTTCCACTCGGATGATGGACTTGTTCAGCAATCTGCATTGTAAAAATAAGTCTATTGTTATCAAAATCATTGTTGTTATTGTCATCATTATTTTATCAAATAACGTTATTCTACAAATAATACAAATGTGTAAGTGTTATGTTAATCTGACACTCATACACCGCTACAAGTTATATGATGAAATCTGAAGCAGGGATAGACCATGACCTGGATTAAGGCAACGGTTATTGGCCCCTATTATTATATTCCATCTTGGCCATGGCCTCGGCCAGGCGCACCATGGACTCCAGCTGCCTCACAGTGATGCGCCATGCGCCGCCTGCTAGTGTACCTGTATGCCTCGTGCACGTGTTGCGGCGTGACGTGTCCGCTGCAGTGCATCTTGGCCATGGCCTCGGCCAGGCGCACCATGGACTCCAGCTGCCTCACAGTGATGCGCCATGCGCCGCCTGCTAGTGTACCTGTATGCCTCGTGCACGTGTTGCGGCGTGACGTGTCCGCTGCAGTGCATCTTGGCCATGGCCTCGGCCAGGCGCACCATGGACTCCAGCTGCCTCACAGTGATGCGCCAGGCTCCACCGCCTCCTGCGCCGCCACCGTCGCGTTGACGGAGAACTGTGTAGTATTCCACCAGGAGTTTGCCAGCATCCTGTTGAAAATATGATCAACACCATGACCACTTGATTTGTGCTCAATTAATCACCAAATAAAATAGATTTCTTTATAAAAACAAGAATTTAACCACGAAATATTTAACTCACTTCAGTTATAATAGGCTTGAAGGACCTCGAGAACGCGATGTATCTCAGAAGATCTTCCCTTGAGTACACACAGTCGTATGTCTCTTCCTTGTTACAATGCAGATCGACGATCTTCCTGGCTATAGCGTAGTCTACCATTTCACTGCTTTCGTCTATAAGAAAGACATAGCATTAATTTATATTTTAATTTAGGCGTCTAGTTTCCGTTTGTGATCCCTAGCTCAGGCAATATGTTGATAAGTTTTGTTTTTAAATAAGTTCAGTAGCCCCGAGCTCGGATTTGTGAAAAAAAAAAAGTATTATGTAGTACAAAGATTTTATTTCTGCCTGTCCATTCTGGGCAATTTTAAAACGGTAAAGAATCTTGGTTTTGAATTCAACTATCAAGCATAGGTTGCATGGAAATGGTCCAGATGCCAGCAATTTCAGAAATAATGCCAGATATCAATGTAAATTACTTGTAACTCGATATATACATGTGGAAGCTTGCAATTAGCAATCTTTCCGACAATTTTTGTTTTTTATTAGTCTGTAGCTTTCTTTAAAATAAATAAATATTTTGCTATCTGTTGCTGGTTTACAAAGAGAACGCACCTATAAGTATGAAGAAGAGGTCGAATCTCGACATGATGGGTGCGCTTAGAGCCACGTTCTGTTGCAGAGACTTAGCTCTGTCGTATCGACCGCCGATAGGGTTGGCAGCGGCGAGGATTGAGGTTCGGGCGTTTAGTGTTGCTCTCACTCCGGCCTGAAAAGATGAAAATTTATATTAAGATTGCCCGAGTCGATCATTATTCCATACAAACGTAGTCTGGCGATTACTTCACTGTTTGACGGTGTACGTTCAAAATACAAAATGATATCAATTTCTCTCATCATTTTCTAGCCCTGTATGGAAACAAAAAGGTAGAAAAAGAATATATTTGAAAGTTATGAGCGTCTAAAGTGCCATATTTCAACACTAATTTTAACGCATGGAAATAAATACCATAAGAAAAATGAAAATTGCAAAACAATCACCATACAGGAATAGATTAGTAGTTCAACAATTAAAATAATTTTATTTTGAACAGATACATTTAGTAGCTTTTTCATGATATCCATATTCCCAAAGGCTTGTTTATAAAATTTCGCGCGCTCGTTTTCGTCAAGTCATCATCCATTTCGCTACAAATTTCCAAAGTGTAAATTCGTACGCAAACTAGCTTCTTACAGCAGTAAGAAGCTTGCGTACGAATTCACACTTTCCAATCCGACAACACGTGCGAAAGAGATAGATGCAGGATGCTGTGATGAGCACATGACAGCATCTATCTCTTTCGCACATCACAGCATCTATCTCTTTCGCACGTGTTGTCGGATGAGATAGCATGCATTTCAACCCCGCGCACAAAATAGTAGTAAATCGACTAGATCAACCTTAAAGTAAGATATTTAAAAGTCAAATAAAAAGTTTTCAAATTGTTATGCCCGGAAACAAACTTCGTAAATTTACGAAATATATAGTTTTATACTTCGTAATTTTTTTAAACTAAATTATTTGAATGTTGATTCCTAATTTGAGTGATAATTTCAACACTTCGGAATAACTTTGGAGTATCAATTATTGAGATATTATTAGATCGTTCTAACGTTTTGGGGACACTTTTATTATGTGTACAGCTAAGGAGTGGAATTCCCTGCCGGAGTCTGTGTTTCCCGATAGCTACAATCTAGGGGTCTTTAAGTCAAGAGTGAATAGGTTACTACTAGGCAAGCGTGCTTCACCGTCGACCGCATCATCGCTTACCATCAGGTAAGATAGTGGTCAAGCGCGAGCTTATTGATAATTAAAAAAAAAAAAGATCTGTTGGTATTTTGTGATAGTAGCACTCAATGAGGTGTCAGATTGAAATAGAGACACCTTGACACCTGTATACTTATGGAATTTTATTTGCTTTACATTTTGTAATAACTTCATAAAATAAAAAAAACAACAAAAAATCATTTATTTTCTTTTCTAATGGACTACTATAAGTGCCCTTTTAAGCAAGTATCGCCTGTATTAGAGCTTCAGAAGCTTATTATTACACTTGCTTCTGTCAGCGGCTTCACCCACATGAAAAATGATCCCAAGGGAACATTATATTGGGATGCAAAGAAGAATATGTGCTATTCCAGACCATAATCTATCTCTGTGCCAAATTTCACCCAGATCCGTTCCGGCGTGATTAAGTAACAAACATACATCCACACATCCAAACTTTCTCATTTATAATATTAGTAAGAAGATTAAGTACCTTAATTTTTATAAAGTTTCATTACATGACTCTTTACATTCTAGTTCATACACAGAACAGTACATACCTTGGCAATAGATATGGTCTGCTGTTCCATGGCCTCGTGGATAGCGACCTGGTCGACGAGGTCCATCTTATCGAACTCGTCGATGCAGCACACGCCGTTATCTGCCAACATGAGCGCGCCCGCTTCTATCACGAAGTCGAAGGATTCTTCGTCCTGTCAAGAACAACCGAGATTGTTATAAACTTATGTAAATAAGTTAATATCCAAAAAATATGTCATCAAAGTTATAATATAACGTTCCAACTACTGGGACAAAGGCCTACCTAAGAGAGGGATTTACTCGGGCCGAGTGTAGGTTGATTTGATGGATATAGCATATCTTAGAATATCTGGTTGTAAAACATTTGTTTATTTATGATGTTTTCATCACCGTCAAGTTACAAAAAAATGTCTTGAAATGTGTAAGTTCTCGTTGTAACAAAATAAAGATTTATGTTTGGACTTTAATGATGCTGCCACACCGGCTGTTAAAATGTTTACAAAGGAGCACCATATAAGCTGTAACCGAAAGTAAATGAGACAGATTACTGGTTACTATCAGCCTATTTGTTTATTTTTTTTCTTTGGGACATATCCACCGCACTATTCCCAAACCACTGCCACTACTGAAAGTCAGAATCAACAGTGGCAACCACCAGAATAGCGCCGAGGCAATGAAGCTCGATGAAGTCCTGGAGAATGAATTTAACTGTCTTGGATCCCGCAACGAAATTAATGAGAAAACAAAAATGGAGGAGTAGGAAAAAAAATAAAATACGAATTTCCACTTCCCTCCATATCAAGCAGGAGACAGAACAAACAAACAAGACCAATAGGCACAAAGGGTCGTTTACAACTGGGATAAGCCCAATTGCCTAGCACCACGGATAAAAATTAATATTAATGGGTCCTAACATTGTGAGCTGTTTATATTTGATTCCAATAATAAGTATGGCAAAAACGCTTGAACGCACGGAAATTTTTACTATTAGCCTGTACAATCTCAATGCAGGGCCAGGGATAGGAGACCGAAAAGGTATAGGAGATCATTACCCTCAGGAATAATAGGATGAGATGTTTTCTCCCCAAAAAACGCAGTTCTCTTTTTTTCGCTTTAACAAGCTCTAAAGTACTATAAAATATTGATAATTGAGTACAATTTTATACCTTAACGACGGCCGCGGTGAGACCGGCGGCAGAAGAAGCTTTCCCACTAGTGTACACTGCACGCGGGGTTATTTCGCTCACTTGTTTTAGCAGCTGAGACTTGGCAGTACTCGGGTCTCCTACTATGCACACGTTTACGTCACCTCGGAGGGTTGTGCCTGGTGGAACGAAAAGTATTAAAGAATGCACGAAAAAAAATGGATGAGTTCTGTTTTGATGGTAATTTAACCCTTAGACAGTTTGGGCCCAGTAGGGGGCCATTTTTATAGTCTCATCAGTAGCGTTCATCAAATCCTAAAAAGGTATAAGGGCACTTGGTGGTTTATGTACCTAAATTTGCCAAACTTCTTGGCCGGCCTGAAGTTGGCTAAAATGACTGCGCAGTAGTAAATCTCATACAAAAACAGCACCATTTCGTGCCTCGCGCATGGGGAAAGCCAACTTTAGGGCGGCCCTGAAGTTTGGCGAGAGCTATAGGTGGAACAAAAATCGTTGCTGTTCGAATTTAGCGGTCACATGTAAGCCACGTTTTCTCTTAGCACCAATTGATTGAGTGCACAAAAGATATCAAGGGATTCCATGAGTGAAGTATAATAAGGCCTCAGTGTCTAGCCCAAACTTAAACCATCAATCTAGTTTTCGTATTTCGAACTTTGATTTAACTAAGATAAATTTCCTGAACTTTCCTTTCATCCAGGTTCTGGATTTAGGTATCAGATTTCTGTAAAGAATTGTATTCAGTTATTTGAACATACTTCAGATTTTTAACTGTTGTTAATGAGGTTAAAATGGAACATGTGCTTACCTTCAATAGTAGTCTTGGCGACTCCACCAAATAACATGAGTAGTATTCCTCTCTTCACCTCATTGTTCCCGTGGATGCTCGGAAACAGACTTGTGATCAGATTGTTGTAGAGATTTCGGTCGCGGGACATCTCGTATACCTGATGACAAGGAGCTTTGTAAGAAAATGTTTTCTATGGTATTACATTAGGGTATTGGAAGCAGGATTTACTCATTTATTTCTAAGGAACAATGGCAGAAATGAAAACAGGTTCATATCCAGCATTGTGTGGGCATTTCAGAATGATATATGAATGTAATCAAGACACATCAGAATGTAATAATGTTTGATGTGTTATGCCCCAAAAGCCATAATTTCCTAATATTTTTTACAAACGGAATTGCTGGCCACAATAAATTCTTATCTTGAGATAGTCAAATTATATTTTATTATAATGCAATGCAAGTGAAAGTGTCAAGGATGCCCGTTACCGCGATACGGGTTTTGATCGTGTCAGCGACACTGCTTTTACATTTTTACCCGACTGCCGAAGGAGGGTAATGTGTTTATCAGTCTATGTATGTTTGTGTGTATTTTTGTTCCTATGTGGCGTTCTAGAGACCAAACGCGATGGCCGATTTTGATGATTCTTACGTCAATCGATTCGTCTTAACTTGTAGAAGGCGTTTTTTCTGTTCTGTGGGTGCAAAGCTTTAAGGCGAAGATAGTACAGACAATTTAGAACCATTTATGCCATGGTTGTCTTAGACGAAGTCTTACTATTTTTTTTTACCAAATTTTTATGATTATTTTCGAAAGTTCCCATAATTTTAACTAAACTGCTTATTTATGGTCAAATTGATAGATAAATGAATCCATTTTTATTTTATTTCATAAAAGTAATGTGTAAGCTATCTAGCAAAACATGTTATACGCTTCTGTGTCGTTAGAATTTTTTTGTACATACAAATACAAAATTTGAAATTTCTCCCTCGAATTTGTTTGTAGGTCCTTATTTCAATAATTTATAAGATAGCCGCGTAAATGACACCTCAAAAGAAAGAAAGATTGTCAAGCATATTTTCAAAAAGGTTTGATCAAAAAAAAACACGCCCCGTGTTTTTTAGGGTTCCGTACCCAAAGGGTAAAAACGGGACCCTATTACTAAGACTTCGCGATCCGTCTGTCTGTCTGTCTGTCCGTCTGTCACCAGGCTGTATCTCATAAACCGTGATAGCTAGACAGTTGAAATTTTCACAGATGATGTATTTCTGTTGCCGCTATAACAACAAATACTAAAAACAGTATAAAATAAATATTTAAGGGGGGCTCCCATACAACAAACGTGATTTTTGGCCTTTTTTTTGCTCGATTTTAATAACGGCAGCAGGTAGACGCTTGAAATATTCACAGAATGTTTAGTTGTATATTCACTTCAAAAAATAATTATTATTAAATTAATATAAAATAAATTAAGGGGGGCTCCCATACAACAAACGTGATTTTTTTTGCAGTGTTTTGCGATAATGGTACGGAACCCTTCGTGTGCGAGTCCGACTCGCACTTGGCCGGTTTTTTAAAAAAGGTTTACAAAATGTATTTATGATTTTGAACTTTTTTATGAACTTTAAATGCCTGTAAAAAAAATGTCTAACGACACAGAGGCCTAAAACATGTTTTGTTAGATTGCTTACACATTACTTTTATTAAATAAAATAAAAATGAATTCATTTATCATTCAATTTGACCATAAATAAGCAGTTAAGTTACAATTTTGGGATTTTTCAAAAATAATCATAAAAATTTGTTAAAAAAAAATGATAAGACTTCGTCTAAGACAACCATGACTTAAATGGTTCTAAATTGTCTGTACTATCTTCGCCTTTAAGTTTTGCACCCAACTTCCAATCACCCTGTATAACACTTATAAGAGGTACCTGTAGTATCTGCCGTATATCACCTTCCCAATATCAAGTTCAGTTTTTTATTGGCCTAGTGGTCGCTACCGCTACTATTAAGCAAGAGGCCCTGGATTTGATTCCCTGGTTAGGTTGTGTTATTATATGTATAAATGTACCTAATTCTATAAAAAAATACTAAATAGTTATAAATAAAAAAAATAGATTAAAAAACCAAAAAACCCGACTGCTTAAAAAGTGAACTAAAAAGACGTAAACAAGAAGAATATCGTGATGTGCAGTCTTCTTGTTTACGTCTTTTTAGTTCACTTTTTAAGCAGTCTGGTTTTTTGGGTTTTGATACATTTTTATTTTCGTATTGTTTTGAAGTATAGGAATACATTGGTAGACAGTTGTTAATGACTTTAATTTTTATGATATCTAGCAGTGACTTTTAGCAAAATAAATATATATTTACTCACAGCCTTACAGGAAATTTTTCAGTTCTTACCTTGTCCCACTCTTTGTCAGTCATCTGTTTCCTCATGTCTTCGGTAGTAAGGTCGTCAGTCGCCATGTCAGCAGTTCCGAACCTTCGTGATATCGCTTGCACACTGCATGCTAAGAACGCTGTTCTGTGGACAAGATAATATAAATTTTAGGGTGACTGTTGGCCAGCACTGGGACTTTACAGTTTAAAAAATACCTGTGCATCAGTGAAAAGTTATAAAGACATCATCCAAATCATTGCCTTGACCAGTTTCTAGTTATAAAGTCCTCATATAAAATCCTTTGTTTTTTAACAAGTCATATAATTTCTTGGCTAATAGAGGTAATAACATTGTCAGATGAACTTTTAATAGTTCATTAGAGACATTACAGTTTTATGAGTTACAACTGTTATAATGCAATGCATTACTTGATATGAAACTAGCTTAGTAGTTGAATGAGATTCTAATTAACCGTTGATACACATACATGCATAGCCCAAATCAGTTTTATGTCTATACTAATATTATAAAGAGTTTGGGGCATATAGGACGTTGTAGGATCTCTGGTTCTACAGAACCGATTTAGAAAATTCTATCACCAGTAGATTATATATATATATAAAATTTTCAAAAAAATTAGAGGTCCTTATGAAAATTGCAATAATGTAACCCAAAGTAGCAAAATGTTGCATATAAAATTCATTCTTTGGTGTGCGCTGAGAAAACTATTGATGATACATAAAAATTATGTACTACATGATTAGGTAGGGTAGGTCGTTTAGGGGTCGTGGTCCAACTATAACGTCCAACTGGTTGGACTACGGGTCTTCGGTAGGGGCAGTTGTCCAACTAAAATAATGATTGGACAGCTGCCCCTATCGGAGACCCGTGATCCAACTGACTTATTTTATTAATTTATATTAATAAACTGTCGAGCAATGAAAAAGTTCCACCCACAAAATGCCGACATACACCTTAATTTATTTTGTCACATTTAATTTAAAATTTGAACACAATATTTGCGCTTTTAGTTGGTAATATTCTGATGCGCTGTTAAATGTACTTCAATATTGCAGACGGCATCATTAAGCTAGCCGTTTAGGAGTAATTTGGTGCTATGTCACTGGAACTTTTTCATTGCTCGTTAGTATATATAAATAACTAAAATTGAAGTGGCCCTCGAAAAGAGCACTTGTAAAGATATGGGTGAGGCCTTTGTCTAGTAGTGGGACATTAACAGGTAAATAAATCATAAAAATATTAATGTTACTGAATTATAATTATATATTTAAGAAAAAACATTAACAATCAAATCAACACTAAAATAAACTTAAAAACAAAAAAAAAACACGTTGTTCTTCTAAAGCATGCGCAACAGTTATTTCACCATTTAACACTTGTAACTGTATCTCCATGATGTAATCATCATTTTCAATTTGGCATTTTCGTCTGAGAGCTAGGCACATTTTTTAACTTCTATTATTTTTGCAAGGGTTGCTTATTTTTTCTAACACGTTTAGATACCGCAACATTTTGAAATTTTTCGTATTTAACATACCTACAACTCAGTTTTGCATGCGACCCTTCCAAAACATTATTTGTTTTGTGGCTTTCATCAAAAACGCTTATCAGCTTACTAAATTTGTCAAAATCGTGAAATGATGAATATCAATATAAATAATTAAAATAAATCAGTTGGACCACGGGTCTTCGTTAGGGGCAGTGGTCCAATCATTATTTTAGTTGGACAACTGCCCCTACCGAAGACCCGTAGTCCAATTAGTTGGACATTATAGTTGGACCACGACCCCTAAACGGGGTAGGTAGGGTTGGGTATGGTAGGTAGAGTAGGGTAGGTAGGGTAGGGTAGGTAGAGTAGAGTAAGTAGGGTAGGGTAGGTGGGTAGAGTAGGTAGCCAAATGACGGGTGCGAAGCCCCGGGGGTCAGCTAGTTTTTTTATAAATCTTGATATGAAACCAAATCATGCTAGTATTCAGTAAGGGTTAGGCAGGGGTGTATAGTTTGCACATTATGTTTTTAAAGATCCATTGGTTTTTACCATGTATCAATCAAGCATCTAGACTCCAGTCTGCTAATGAAGATATCCTTAGTCTTAACAAACACCCCAAAAAAGACTTTCTGTGCCAGGTTTAACTTTACAACCCAAGATGACTCAACCAAGTAAACAATGTTTATATAAACTTACTTATAGTGCAGTTCTCTGACACCCAAAGCTTTAAGTCCCTTGATACCCTCCATTTGACCCTCATTTCCCTGTCTGGTCCTAGTGGTAAGTTCTGCTTTAGCTCCTGGTAATGATAGAGACCCTACGTCAGGTACTACTATGAGGGTACCGGTGAAGTCATAGCGGTCACCAGCCTGAAAGAAGATAGAAAAATATGTGAAAACCACCTTCTGCCAGCAGCTTCAGCTGCGTAAAAAATGTTTTATCATCCCAAGGGAACATTATACCGGGATAAAAATATGTGTTCTATTCCAGACTATAATCTATCTCTGTCTATATCTGCCAAATTTCATCCAGATCTGTTCAGCCGATATAGCGTAATTGAATAACAAACATACATCCACACAAACATCCAAACTTTCGCATTTATAATATTAGTAAGATTATTTATATTTGTGAAGTTAAAGTGGAAGGAACTTCTTGTGTAAAATCATTGATTTTATTACCATTAAAAGAAATTGAATTTATTAAAACTTTGTGAATGTCTTTGTGGTTGTGTAACAATCATTCCCACAAAAAAATACACATTCAGAAACTGCTATAACAAAACTGGAACCACAACCAATCATTCATTGAAAAAATCATTAGCTTTCAATAAAGGATGAGAAACTTTAGTTAGCCTTATACTTACTTTCTGTATTGGGCATTTGAACTTAAGAACTTGTCAAACAGTATTAAAGCAGAGTTTGACTAAATTAAAGTTCTCATCTACAATTTCTATATTCAGAAACCAGGTGTTATGAGATGAATTTGTTAAATAAATGTTCTTGTTACCTGCACAGACTCCACAGCTTCAGCTCTCAAGATAACTTCAAGAGAGCGAGGGATGCATCCCCTAGGCAACTCAGCTTGTGTCTCCTGAATGCGGACTTTTTGGAAGTCAACAAAGACAGACTTGTCTGCATCCAGCATAAAACGACGTCTGTTGGCACACACTGGGTTACGGCAGATTGCTGGGATTGTGTACTAGATACAAAAAGAAAGACAAATTGTAATATTTTTACATAGATTTTTTTTTATTGGAATTTTTTAATGGAGTTCATAGATCATATTGGACAACACATAAAGTAGTAGTGTTAAGTTTTTGCAAATTTATTGAAATAATGCTTTATTAAAAGTTATAAACCTACCTTAAATTGCTGTTCAACATTCTTTACAACCGTCTGACAATCCAAACAGACAAAACATCCCAAGACCAGCTCAGGATGCACGGGGTGGGTTCTGACAATCTGTCCTGAGATTCTAATCAACGTGCCAATCTTTGCCGTAGTCAGCTCCCTAACTTTATGTCTGGTTGGTACATCAACAAATGACACATAGCACTCCTTGTCTTGCAAATCCTTCTTCATGCCACTGTCAGCAAGACTCAAGACATAATTCAATATAGCTTGGTTTAAAAATGGGTATATTCGGTAATATTCTTCAATGATTGTGGTTGCAAGATTTTGGTTGTACTTCTCAACATCATCAAAACTGACTTCTAGGGTGCTTAGTTCGGGTTTGAGGAGCTCTTTGGCATTTTTTTCGTATTTCAGCTCATTGTCTTCTTTGAACCTGGGTTACAAAAAAGATGTTATTATAACCTCTTTGTTGTTGAAAACAAAGGAAGTTTGTTGAAATTATGAGTGAAATTAGTAGATTAATGTTATTAAGCATAGAATTATACGTACTCTTCCAAGAAATCCTGAAAAAGCTTTTGGCAACGAACTCCAACCTCATCTTTGACTTGGCTTTGTGTGGCGTAGGTGTCGGCGACATCCATTTTTTAAACTAAAAGGTACTCAATGATCACAAATATCCTAAATTAATTATCTCCACGAAGAGAACACTTATTAAACTTAATACATAATCAATATACAACAAAGAATTTAATTAATTATACAGTACTTAACACTTCACTTGTTTCGAGCGCGTCGGTTAGTCCGCCATACACTTAAACACTCATAAACCTATTGTACCAATTTCTTCTAAGAAATATTATGAAGTAACAAGTATATTGGTAATAACAAATTTTTAATTTATTGAGATAAATGTTACCGGATACTTATAAACATAACTTTTCTCAAAAATGCGCGAATAGCGTGTAGAACGCAATCAACCGCATTTTTTTTCAGTTTTGACAAACGTCATTTGGCATTTTGGCGGGAGATTTTTATGATCGTCCGGAAATTCTGAAGATTAAATTTTAATTCATGAGCAAACTGAAAAGCTGAAATATGCAAAACTAAAGCATGCCCGACATTAATAGATTTAAGTTGAAAAAGTCTATTATCTCTCTCAAAAACGTAAGCTTAAAATGTAGGATTCTTTTATATAAATTCTGTTCATTACCACTTCAAGTTTCCAACTTATTTTTGAACGAAACAGAATGTGTCGTAAAATGTAAACAAACGTGTTTCGTGAAGTTTCGTCGACTTCATGGTTCTGTGTTATTTTATTGAAATTTGTTTTAATTCATTTGGGAGCAGCATTTGAAATTTTGACAAATAAAAAAAATAACGTAAATACTTAACCTATTGTGTATCAAAAAATGTTTACTTACTAATATATCATAACCTCAAATTAGAAAAGATTGTAGAGAAAAACTACGGCAAACTTCATGTAATACTTGATTCAGAATAACAAAACGAAGCTGTGATTAAAGACCCGTTAAAATGACGGAAGCCCAAGTGGGTTTTTTGTTTAACATTGCTTCAGCTGTATCTCGTTCAGAAAATGAAGAAACCAACACTTTATTGAGAAGTTATTACTTGTAAGTTTCAAATCAATAAAAAAATACCTGAGGGTTTTTATTTAATTTGTAGCATATTTAAAATGATTCTTTTTTTCAGAATGCGGTGTAAAGATATCACAAGAGGATATGGCCTTCCTGACAAATACTTTTCAACAAAGATAAGATGTCCCACTTGTTGTATTGAATGGACTAAGAAAACTGAGATTAATGTAAGAAATAGTCTAGATCTTTTACTAGCTGTTTTTTTTGTGGCAGGGTAATTTAAAATGTTATTTTCTTGCAGGTAAAAACTATCAATTTAACTAAAAGGCAAAAGAAAAGATTAAAATCTCGTAAAACAAAAGAAAGCAAGAAAGAATATGTTAGGCAAAAACAAAACTTGTTACACAGCAACAATGTAGTGAGTATTCTTACAATCTAGTATTCTAGTAGAAAAGGCATGCCTTTATTTACAGTTTATCTGCTAAAAGAGATAAATATGGCCCATAATGAAATTGTCATTAACATTAATTAATTGAATATTTTATTTTTTTAGGAGCAAGTCTGCGCATTCTGTAAACACAGCAATGCTACTCCTTCGATAAAACCACAGACACATATCATTAAAACAGAAAACATTGAACAAAGTGACAAAAATAAAAGAAAAGAGACTGAAATCCCGAAAACAAATACCTTACACAAGCCAGAAACAAAGAAGACAAAGCCTGGTAAAAAGAAAGAAATTAATGTCTATGCTAATGCACTAGATGTGTTCTCATTACAAAACAAAAATAATGCACTGGCCACCAAGGAGAAACCAAAAGTCATAAACAACAATAAAAAGAAAAAGGACAAGTTTGCAGGACTTTGCCAAAAGGCTGTTCTAGCTTCAGCCAAACTTAAGGCAAAGAAGGAAGAAAAGAAAGACATGCTCAGCCTGTTTTTGAAACCATCTTCATGAAATAAAAATAATTAGTAATTAAAAAGTTTATTTATTTCTTCTTATAATTATCAGATGAATGTCCATCACATTGGTATTAGTATGGCCAGTGATAACATGGAAATCACCATTTTTAAATTTCTTATAGAAATTGTAGCTATCATTCTCAGCCAAGTACTTATGAGGATCCAAATTTTCTTTTATAGCATCTGAAATTAAATCTAGATATCCTACAGCTCCTGCAGCATCAGTGGGGCCATCAATTCCATCAGTACCAGCACTTAGGAAGTAAATATCAAAATTTTCAAAATCATCTTTTGCATTATGGATGGAATCTGAAAATTCTAAGGCCAGTTGTTGGTTTCTGCCTCCCTTTCCTGAACCTCTCACATTTACAGTTATTTCTCCACCGAAAATAAGACATAGGTCTTTTTCTGGACTAATACCCAGATTTTCTAAAGCTTTTGAATTTATCCCAGGAATATTGTAAGACTGAACTTTCTGTTTAAAGTTGTCTAAGCTCAACTTTCCTGTTATATATTGACAAAATAATTTTGTCAGCTTAGTATATTCAGAAGCTATTTCTTTGACTTCTCCAGTGACCACATCAGAGAGAGGGATGGGCAAATAATTTAATTGTTTTGCTTCCTCTACTGCTGTAGCTATACTGATTTTGTTTGATCCTATAACATAGTTTTTGACATTTGTGCATGGGAATTCATCTTTTTTATTAATGCCACTCAAAACTTTCTTGATTGATTCTGGAAGTTGCTCCATTAATTTGTATTTCTTAATAATAGTTATGGCTTGAGATGGGTCATCTTCATTTTCTGTAGTAGGTCCACTGGCTATTAGATCTAGTGGATCTCCAACAATATCAGATAGAACTAAAGAAATCACTTGAGCTGGTTGTGCCATTATTGCTAATTGGCCTCCCTTCAAATGTGAAATCCTTTTTCTCACAGTATTGAGTTCCTTTATGTCTGCACCTGCATTTGCTAACTTCTTTATCAGTGTAGTTTTTTGATCTAGTGTTATAGGAGGTTTAGGCAATGGCAAGAGGGCAGAACCCCCACCAGATAGTAAAACCAGAAGTAAGTCATCCTTTTCAAGGTTGCTAATATGATCTCTAATTTTTTCAGCAGTATTCAGAGCTTTGGCATCAGGCAAATTATTGAATGCTCCTTCATAATAAATTACATTCGGATTCGTTGGTTTATGATTTAAACTTCCCACAGGAATGCTTATATTTCCATGTTTAATTTTCGAACTCAAGATACTCTCAAGTTCTTTGGCCATATTCTGCACCGCTTTCCCGCTCCCGATCAAATGTACGTTTCTATTACGTAAGTTCATATTTTCTCCGTCTATGGTTAATTGATGAATTGCTGGATTGTATTTTACAAATCTTCTTACTAGGTTTTCAGGAAGCACCGCCTGCACACTACTCAAGAAAGTTTTCATTATATCGCTAACCACTTGTTTAGACATTTTTGAACACCGGCTCTTGTTGTTTTTCTTCCAACTTGAAATAACGATTTTTAAAATAGACGCAATCAAGTGTACTCTTCGATATTGTATCTTGCGATTATTATTATTGTGGTACTTTTCCACATTCCGAAACAAATATTTTGAACTTTGAAGTTTTTTTGATAGAGACATTGTTTACATTAGGAGTTACGACAACTGCACAGAGTACATTTCAATATACTGAAGACAACTGTCATTTTGACAACACAAAACAGCTGATTACAATTTGATTTTTAGGTACTTTATCTAAGGATTTTGGTACTTTATCTAAGATTTTAACTGTAGAAGGCGTTTTTTTCTGTTCTGTGGATTTTACCGCCATCGTCGTCGACCTACCCCCAAAAAGTTTTTTTTTTATTGATAGGCAATATTTCTTCTTTCTCTCTTTTTTTCAGCATAGTTTTATTCAGCTGCTGCAAAGAACAAAACATTGCCTACACCTACTAATAATAAGTAATTATCCTACTAAAAACTAATGCCTGATTTGGAATTATAATTTTATTTGGGTTATAAGTCTAGGTTTGTAATTTAACGAAAGTGAACTTGGTATTGTGCAGTGTACAGTCAGCTTTAAGACAAGACATTTGATAAGAAAACGAATGTCAAAAGTTATAGTATCATTAGCGCGATAACAATACTGATAAGAAAACATGTAATAATTTAATTTTAGTTCTACTGGATGTTGGCCAGTTCACAGACTACTTAGAGATATGGGCCAGTTTGGCCAATCGAATCATACAAAATTACAAATATTTTGGTGCGATATTTTGTGTAGTGTAACGTTCCGTTTACCTACTTCGCATTTGAATTACGTTTGGATTATTTTGTTGATTCCATTGGTTTTATACATAAAAAAGTAAATTTATCCGTTTCCGTACCGGTTTTATAATGAAACCTGAACTGGTTATTTTAAGGAGTGAGTATTATTTTGAATTTTTGATTTAGTATTTTCGTATAACACATTTTAAAATACCAGTCTAGATAAAACCGAACGCAATTCACTAACGCATGACGCACCCGCGAACGTGTCGTAACAAGTTGCCGGAAATTTTAAAATACAATCACACTAATCACAGAGGACTTTTTTAAATACAATGGAGAAGTTGATGTGAGATATATATTCATTCTTTCTTCTTCGGTATGGATAACCCGGTTTGTTTATCCAAATATTTCGCAAATAAACAAAATGTGAGGTCATTTGGAAATGTAATTAAATGGAACATTTTGAAAAACGAAAATGAAGAAACTTTTTACAAACTTATCTTTGAAGATGTGTCCTTGGTGAGTGAATTGCCGCCCGGTTTTATTGATATTTTATCTATTCTTAAAACAAATCTGAGGAATAAATCAAAGCTAGATTTCAAGAACTTCTTCCCTGTGGATGATAATATTCCATACTTACAACCAGTAGACAAGGAATTTGTTTTCAATAATTGTTGGAAAGCTTTATGCGAAATATGTCCAATAAACTTTTTTGGAAGTAATCAGAATATTAAAATGTTCAAGAATTTAGTGTGGACAGTTGTTTACAGCATGAAGCGCCAACATTTTATGCTTGATAAAATGATTGCTAAGTGGGACATGGAAATATCACCTTGGAAAAATCTTCAGAAAGCTAACGCAAGGAGTATACTGGCCAAGATTGCATTATGGATTTTGAAATATGTTTTGTCTTCGATGATTTGTTTAAACTTTTATGTTACCACATGCAAACTTGATGCAAATGAAAACAAACTTTATTATTTTTGGAAACACCAGTGGCAAAGTTTCTACGACAAACAAGTTTCCAAAATGGTATTCACTAAAGTGATGCAGAAATGTGAACCCTATTCACTAGGTAAAAAGTCAAAAAGAAACCACAGCCTTGTCGATAGAAGAAAATTAAAAATGTTAAAAAAAGATATTCCAAAGTTATATCTAACGTTGAAGCCAAATAATGATTGTAGACCAATAGTTTGCTACAAAAATGACTCGCTGAGTATTTCTGAAAAATATAAAATTAAAGACAGATTGAGATTTTTGAGATTACTGACTGGTAAACCACTTGTAAAACTTGAAAATCAGTACAAAACATTGCATACTAAATGGCTAGCTGCGAACAAGCCAAAGCTATATTTTATTAAAACTGATCTCAGCAATGCTTTCGGCTCAATAAATAGAGAGAAGTTATCAAAAATATTATTAGAGAAACATGTTAATTGCCAGAAGGCTGAAAAATGTCTAAATATGAAGAAAAAAATTGCCCAGCAATACCGAGACTTGGTAACAGAATTGCGAAAGCCAATCTTAATTCGTGCAGGTTCTACAGTTTATGAATGGAAAGAAGGATTAGTTCAAGGATATAAATACTCTCCAGCACTGTCCGAACTGTACTACACATATTTGGATGAATTATATTTTTCAAAGCACCTGAAAACTTCTGAAAATCAAGTTAAATTATTTATCAGAGTTGTTGATGATTATTTATACATCACAGATTCGTTATCAGACGCTTTATTATTTTTGGATGCTTTATCAAATTATAGAAATGTGAATTATGAAAAAACTATGCTGAATTTTCCCCATGAGAGTATAAAGCATAGCAAGGATATTTTTTTTCTTGGATATTGTTACAATACATCTACAATGGAAGTTAGTAGAGGCAGTAATATATTTGCTGGACAAATGTGCTACAAAATCGCGTTCACAAGTGGATTTTCTGAAATACATAAATTTATTGAAAGCCGCATCGGCCAATCTGGCATTCAAATTAACAGCCATATCTTCAACTTGAACTATAACAATGAAGATCTAATATGGAGGCATGTTTTTACCACTTTTTGTTTGTCAGCTAATAAGTTGTGCACTGTATTGGCTATTCTATGCAATGAGCAAGAAATGAAGAATTTTCTATCACTTTACAAAAAGAGGGTATCTGTGAAATTGAGTAATTCTATGATAGAAATGTTAATGACGAACAAACCCAAAGATTTTATGTTTGTGTATTGTATAAATCATTTTAGATATTTATCTTGGAAAGCTCTATACTTATGTGCAAAGTTAACACCAAAATGCACAGTGCTGGTGCCATTTATAAATGATGAATTGGCGAAATCTAATTGTATATTTGGTAAATGGCGGGTACATGCAAGAAGAATCGATACAAATGGCGAATGTGAACGTAAATCCATTAGGGAAGTCTGTCGGAGAACTGATTTGAGAAGGATTTTCAAAGATTTCGATGTATTACCACAGGGATTTGAATGTTATCATCATAAACGATTATTGTAAAAGGTGTAAATAAAATGAATTATTGTGTAAAATATTTTGATTTAATAAAAAATATACATAAAGCTATAGATTCACTTGGACGGTAAAAATAAATGCTTAAAAATAATATCTAGATAACCTAGTAACACATTTGGACGGATGTGAGTTTCTAAAAGCTGCAAAACGTTATACAACACTTACTTTTCTATGTCAGGTCAGATATAATAACAATATCATTATTATATAATATCAATATCATAAATCAGATCTAATTTAAGTCGCTCAGGAATTGAAAAATCATTATTTATGTACTTACAAACTAACATGGTGTAGTAAAAAAATGGAGTGATAACAATAAAAAAAACCGGCCAAGTGCGAGTCGGACTCGCGCACGAAGGGTTCCGTACTATTATTGCAAAAAACGGGAATGTTTTTTGTATGGGAGCCCCACTTAAATATTTATTTTATTCTGTTTTTAGTATTTGTTGTTATAGCGGCAACAGAAATACATCATCTGTGAAAATTTCTAGTCTAGTCTGGCTATCACGGTTCACGAGATACAGTCTGGTGACAGACAGACAGACAGACACGGACCGCGGAGTCGCAGTAATAGGGTCCCATTTTTACCCTTTGGGTACGGAACCCTAAAAAAGATCATAACAAAATCAAAACACCACTGGGAAATTGCATCATCCGATCACAAAGATTCTTATTAGTAATATATTCTATCTATCTACTGTGGAGAGCTTATGCTTACTCATATTGTGCTTTGTGCGGTATTGTCATCTCTGTGCTGTGTCCTACCCCAGGCCGTTATTTTGTTATTTAATACTGCGCATCATAACACGTAGTATTACTACTGCGGTTAGTTGTGTGATCACTCTGTAGTCTATAAGTTAATACTCCATTTCCTCACTACTCCATACACACGAAGCTAAACTACCTCAACAACGCAACTACAAACAGAGTTATCGCTACTAAATGCCCGACAACACCGTTTCTATAGGCATGCGACAAAAAGTCGGGATCAGACGCTACATAGTAAGACGCTTGTGGGGCGTCGCAGGAGACGATTCTTGCTGCTCTAATAAGCGCGGGGCCGGCGACTATTTCTGCTGATCGCTTGCTGTGAGGCAAAGGCTTTAGCCGAACTGCTACGTCGCTGAAGATCAGGTCGGAGTATGGCGGTAGTGAGTAGAACATGGAGAAACTGCGAAAATAAGGTTTTGGTTTAGTGATGTAGAACTGGGTTAGAGTATTTATTTAGCTTTCTAGTGTCAATAGGAAAATGATTTGTAGAAGACAAACCTCACAATAAAACCCATGACGTTACATAAAATCGCGTGTACTTTACGTGTTCTTATAGTTTGCCACCCAGTTTCAAATAGCTAACATTTAATTAGGCCTAGGTTTGTTTTTATATAGGAGGAGTACATCTACAATTTTTTGTTTTTTTTTTTTATTTATAAATAGTTAAGGTTGTCCTAGTCGACGGCACGAACTATTTTGTGCGCGGGGTTAAAATGCATGCTATAACATCCAACACAACGTGCGAAAGAGATAGATGCTGTGATGAGCAGGATAAAAAGCTAGTTCGCGTCCGAATACACACTTTTGCAAATTTGTAGCGCAACGGATGATGATTTAGGACAAAAACGAGCGCGCGAAATTTTATAAACAGACCTTTCGAGTACGGATATCATGAATAAACTACTAAATGTATCTGTTCAAAAAAATATTTGCATTGTTGAACTACTAATCTATCCCTGTATGGCGACTGTTTTGCAATTTTCCTTCTTATGGTATTTATTTCCGTCCAAAGATGCGTTCAAATTAGTGTTGAAATATGGAACTTTCGACACTCATAACTTCCAAATATATATATTTTTTTACTTTTTTGTTTCCATACCGGGCTAGATAATGATGAGGCGAATTGATATGAATTTTATTTTGAACGTACACAGTCAAACAGTGGAGTAATCGCCATACTACGTTTGTATGAAAGAATAATCGAATAGGGCAACATTAAGCTATGTCATTGAATAATAAACCTTGTTAGCGCCTCAAAGGGCAAATGAGCATACATGGGGTGCTGTTTGGTATTAGTCTGAATGTTCATGCACTCTATCTCACTCAGAGTAACTTGTCATTGGTCTGAATGGAGTCCGAAAATATTACAAAGTAGGTTCAAAGACTATAAATGAAAAAAGTAAATTAAAAAATCAAAAACCCGACTGCTTGAAAAGCAAACTAAAAAGACGTAAACAAGAAGAAAATCATGCTGTGCAGTCGGAGGATACATATTCGCGAGCTGGCGGACCAAAACCAGATGTATCCTCCGACTGCACAGCATGATTTTCTTCCTGTTTACGTCTTTTTAGTTTGCTTTTCAAGCAGTCGGGTTTTTTGATTTTTTAATTTGCTTTTTTTATTTACAACTTTTTAGTTATTTTTTTTTAGAATTAGGTACATTTAAACATATAAGTGTTATATATTTTTGAAATCACCTCTTAAAATCCTTTATTTTGATACTCCACAAGATGGGTTTGGAAGATTTTATTTTTATTCCCAACAAAATGGCGCCCAAAATCCGCCATATTTGTTTTTTCCAATTTTAATGTAGCCAGTGACACTCGCAGGATTAAGACGAATCGATTGACGTAAGAATCATCAAAATCGGCCAACGTGTTTGGTCTCTAGAACGCCACATAGGAACAAACATACATAAATACATACATATATACATACATACATAGACTGATAAACACATTACCCTCCTTCGGCAGTCGGGTAATTAAATACCTTGCTTTCATTTATTACCTGAATTCATCAGTAGTAACAGCCCCATAGAATTGCTGAGCGTACACCATGAGATTGGAGTAGGTATCCAACTCTGTATGGTTCGGTCTGCCCATCAACACAGATCCGGGGACCTTGCCTAGGTTACAGTGTTTGTATTCATGCATCTTCGCACGGGTACCTGAGAATAATGGTTACTATTAGAAAACGTTATTGAGAATTTGCAACTATTTAAACCGAAGATTGAAAACCGAACAAAAACAAAATATAATAATTAGTTAATTATAATTATTGTTAGTTTGTTGTAAAGTAAACAGGGTCTCACTTTCGTTTCGAATTAAAATTAAGAAAATAAATTGTAATTTGATAAAAACTATAAGGCTTGGACGCTCACGAAATTCACGTGCTTTGGCTAAGCCAGGGGGGTGTCACTCCGCAGTTTAGGTACGATCGGCCGGCGGTACCCTCTAGAGGGAATAACGCATTAGGTTGCCCCTTACCACTCGGCTCGCACGTTAGTCACGTTATTAATTTCTATGATTTATACAGCAAAGAACAATGACTTCTAAACGTACTTCTAAGGCCTTTAAAATATATTGTTATGTTTACGGGTGTTTAAATAAAGCAAAGAACAATGAATCGATATAAGTTTTTTTAAAGTACCGAAAGATTTTGAAAGGTAAGCTATTTTGTTGTACCTATTTAAATCATTACATAAATACTCTGTAACTATCGGTAGTAGGTGCATAATGAGTACGATTTTTTTATAAAAATTTAAGCATTTTGGTGTTCCTAAAAGAATGAATAGGTGTGTGAAATACTAATAATTAGGTACCTACCTACTTAGATATTTTTATTTTCGTGTTGTTCACAAATATAATTTGATTTATTTTTTTATTGAATAGTTACCGTTTTGTTAACATAAAAATAAACGCTTTAGATCCAGTTTAAAATAAATTATAATTGCCTAAGTAAGTAGTTACCTACTTAGCCTAAGAATTTACCAATAGCCTGAATAAGTGTACGCATTTGTTAACGTTAACGTTTGTATATAAAACTAGGTACTTACTTATACCAAACGAACAAACAAACAATATTTCCTAAGAGTTCTTCAAGCCAACTTTAAATAAACTAACAAAAAATATCACTAAAGAGTAAACAAAGAGGTAGGTACCTATACTCAATTTGAAATAACATTAGACATCTTTACAACTCGTTTTACAGTCCGTTCAACCGATTTTATGTTCCATCTCGTACACATAAGGATGATATAAAAAGCACAAAGTTACCAAAACCAACTGTTTACTACAGCTTCCATTTGTCGTATCACCAACGCAATAGAAGTCAAAATCGATTGACCGGGCTGTAAAATGGGCTTATTTAAATGTCTAATGTTATAGTAAATGAAGTTTAGGTAACCTAGTTTTCATTTGTTAAGTACCTAACAAAATGACGGTCTATAATATTCATTGTCTATCTACCTACTTGACCGTGTAACCATAGGCATCAAACATAAGAAAGATTACGCGGTCAAGTAGGTAGATAGTGGATGTAAGCGAAAGCGGCAAGTCGACAACCCTTACGAGCCGAGTCAAACCGCGCCAGACAGCGACGGAGATACGCGTTAGAAGAGAGCGGCAACGTTTAGGTGAATATCACGTTAGGCACTGAGCGCTTATGCGAGCTGAATTGCACTTTGTTGCTTACTAACAGGAGTCTCTATTTCAATGAATTATTGCAAGAAGTGACTCTTCTGTACTTGTACTATTATTTATTCTGTGGCTAAGCGTTATAAATGTCGCACATCTGTCAAGCAATTGCAAAATAGAGACAGGGCCATAGCTAAGCCTGATTTAGGGCAGATCCACTCTACTCTCTGTTTTAGACAAGCCTGGAGCCCCAGCAGCAACTTTATAGGCGGGTAATGTCTCATGTCTTACCGTCAGGACAGAGTAACTGCAAGTCGTCAGGCAACAGATCCCTGGCCCACCACTCCCGACGTCTCCCCGCCGACACTTCGGCCGGCGCCGAGTGACGCACGAAGGCTACGTCACCGCCCCCTTCCACCATGCATCGCACTGCGCCCACGTGACCGAAGTAGTCTTCACTGGCGTCGCGGCGGCAACGTCTGTTGAGAAAGGATTTGTTAGAGATTGAACAAGGTGTATTAGATAGGGGAAAATAAACTTTCCGTCATTGGAAAGACGAATTGCCGTATAATATTCGGTTTAATGTAATTTTCTGCCAATTCATTGTCATAATGTGTAGTCGTTTCATTTGCGTCCGAGCGATCGACGAGCCAACATCTTCTAAGAGAAACCTTTATCCCATTTTACTTGGCGTCGGCGCACGCAGCACGGTTTCTTTTTACCCGACTGCCGAAGGAGGGTAATGTGTTTATCAGTCTACGTATGTATGTATGTATGTAAGTATGTATGTATGTTTGTTCCTATGTGACGTTCTAGAGACCAAACGCGTGGGCCGATTTTGATGGTTCTTACGTCAATCGATTCGTCTTAACCCCGCGAGTGTCACAGGCTACATGAAAATTGGAAAATAGGAAAATGGCGGTTCTTGGGCGCCATATTGTGGTGGCCCAAATTTTATTTTACTTCCAAACCTTTCGTGTGGGGTATCAAAATACAGGATTTCAAGAGGTGATTTCAAAAATATATAACACTTATATGTTTAAATGTACCTAATTCGGAAAAAAAATAACTAAAAAGTTATAAATAAAAAAAGTTAATTAAAAAAATCAAAATATCCGACTGCTTGAAAAGCGAACTAAAAAGACGTAAACAAGGAGAAAATCATGCTGTGCAGTCGGAGGATACGTCTGGTTTTGGTCAGCCAGCTCGCGAAGATGTATCCTCCGACAGCACAGCATGATTTTCTCCTTGTTTACGTCTTTTTAGTTCGCTTTTCAAGCAGTCGGGTATTTTGATTTTTTTAATTAACTTTTTTTTCATTCTTCCCTGACTGATACTATCATTAAATCTTTTTGCTTTCATATCGTTCCTCACACAATCCTCCTATGGCTACGTCAGCTCATGTAATGTGAAAATGGTATTTGTGGGCGGGAGACGCGGTACTGCATACGCAGCACCATTAAGGGAAGGTTCATATCTGACGGAACATGCGTCGCGTAACGCCAGAACAGACAAATGTATAGAAAAACACTTGACCGTTCACACTCAACCGATGATACGTTAGTGCGTCCGATGATACGCTCGACGTATTTTACGTCTGATATGAACCTTCCCTACACTCTTGTTGAAACTGATCTTAAATTGCCTAAGGCATTAAGGCCGCCTTTGTACATGTGCATAAAGTTATATAAATAAACTAGCTGACCCGGCAAACTTTGTTTTGCCATAAAAACACCAAACATTAATTAACCCTACACTACTCTACCTACACTAACTACCCTACCTACCCTACCTACCCTACCCTACCCTACCCTACCTACTCTACCTACCCTACTCTACCCTACCCTACCTACTCTACCTACCCTAACCTACCCTACCCTACCCTACCTACCCTACCCTACCCTACCCTACCCTACCCTACCTACCCTACCCTACCCTACCTACCCTACCCTACCTACCCTACCCTACCTACTCTACCTACCCTAACCTACCCTATTGATCTGCGCCATCTATTGATTACTTACTCATCCCAGTCGAAAGGTATCGACATCTGTTAGAATCATTTGGAGTTAACAGATAATTGTGACTGTCAAATAATAACAGACAAATAATTAGCAATAAATTAAAATTGCGACTATAATTTGAGATTTAAACTATCCTATCTCTCAAGTTGGATCGAACTGCACATGGTGTGCGAATTTTATTATAATCGGTTAAGTGGTTTAGGAGTCCATTGAGGACAAACATTGTGACACGAGATTTATATATATTAAGATAAATAAATTCTTGAACTTACCTAAACGAAGCTCCATGACACAGATGACACAGGTTATCGTGCGGCACTGTGCCAGAGTCCACGTATTCTGAGCTGAGAGCACCAGGCGCGCAGGATTTAGTGAAGTATTCTGCTGCTGCGTGAGCGCCGTCGCAACTGTAAGCCCTGTTATAGAGAATTTAGTTATAGCATTGTTGTGCATGATTTTGAAATACTAAACTACTTTTAGACTCAAATGGGACCGCAGAAGAATTCCTTCAACTTGCTATTTAAAACTGTCATTATTATGAAGAACAGTTGCTCTGTTTGAGTTTGAAAGTAATCGGACAATCTCGAAACAAGCACGTCCAAAACGTAACAGGCAATTTTGACAGGTCATGAACGTTGCTCATTGATCTCAGAAAGACATTTACAAAACATTAGTCAAATGATATTCGAATTTCTGCCGCGTATTACACAAATGGATAAAAACATCACTCGTTTCTTTTTCACTAGTAAAATTACTCATAAAATAAAAGTTTTCGGAGTTTTGTTATTTCTTCTTTCGTATTTTGGTGTAATAAAAATCTTTAAAAAAATATCACAATAAAAATCTGATTTACCTAATCCATCCATTAGATATGAGGTAAGCAAGTGGGAACACCCATCCGGCGGCGGTTCCCAGGCCAGTGTGACAAGTATTCTTGCCGCGTAAGTACGTCAGATCTGTGTCAGGGTCTTGTTCCTTCGCTACAGCCACTGCATAGTACCAGTTGTCTCCGCTTGAATAGATCTGGGATGTGGAAGAAGATGGTTTAAAGATATATAGATAAATCATTTATTTAGTGCACACAAAAGACACAGCACAACACACAATATCTTAATTAAATTAATACAATTTACATGTATGTTTAAAAACAAGGTGCCAACATAAAAACAAAAAAACCGGCCAAGTGCGAGTCGGACTCGCGCACTAAGGGTTCCGTACCATTATCGCAAAAAACGGCACAAAGATCACGTTTGTTGTATGGGAGCCCCACTTAAATATTTATTTTATTCTGTTTTTAGTATTTGTTGTTATAGCGGCAACAGATATAAATCATCTGTGAAAATTTCAACTGTCTAGCTATCGCGGTTCATGAGATACAGCCTGGTGACAGAAAGACGGACCGCGGAGTCTCAGTAATAGGGTCCCGTTTTTACCCTTTGCGTACGGAACCCTAAAAAGGAAACCATACCTTCAGAAATAAAAGTAAAAGTGACACCGGTAACTTTAGGTATGACAATCAAAACACAGTGCGGTGTGCGTCTCAAGGTTGCACTAAATGGGAGTCCAGCTCAGCATGTGTCAGGCAAATATACCTGACGCTGATATTCTGCTGGATCCCTTAAAGAGCTGTTCCAAAATGATAGCAGAACACGCTCCCATTTCCTCTCATTTGGTCTGGTGGGGGTTCTGATTAACATAGCCAGTGTAACTCCACCCAAAAGCACAGAGGCTTTCTAGGGGGTTACAGGCTTCGGGGAACGATGTGAGATTATCATCAACATTTCAGCCGAAAGACGTCCACTGCTGGGGGGAGATCTATGTCTCCCCAAGCGTCGCCACATTGACCGGTCACATGCGTCTCGCATTCAGCGGACTTCCGCCACCCTCACCAGGTCAACTGTCCACCAAGTGGAAGGCCTTCCAACTCAGCAAGATTATAGGAATTAATAATAAGGAATCTTCGGGCTAAGTCGGTAAACTTGGTCCTCGACCTCAGATATCTTCATTTCTGATTCGATCACGCAAGGAAACTTCCGAGTTGGAGGAGTAGACCTCTCCATTGCGATGGTTATGGCTGGGCGAATTTGCTAGGTACAAGACGGACAGAATCGATTGATGTGGCGACAATTCGGGGAGGATTATATTTCAACAGTGGACGTCTATCGGCTGTAATTATGATGATAGATAGACTGATAATTTTCATGTTACCTCCTGCATGAAGGGCACAAGGCGGTGCATGTTGGCGGCGTGCAGCATGTCCGCCGCGTCGAACAGCGCGAAGTCCGCCGCGCCCTCCGCGATGGCGCGCTCGCAGTGCCGCGTGCTGTGGCCGCGCCAGCAGATCAGTGTCGGGGAGAGGAAAGCTGCTTTTAATGCCACCTGGAATAGAAATGAGACATTAGAAAACAATGGCTTGGTTTATATAATAGGAGCACCTATTTTTCTACAAAATTCACGTCACAAAGAACCTTTTACAATCTGAGATGGACTTATTAGTTAGATCAGCATCAGCCCCGCTAGCGTCTACCCGGGGAATAAAAATTTTTGGCTGCCATGGGAGTAAAAGTTCTTGGCTGCTATGAGAGTATAAGTTCTTGGCTGCCATTGGAATAAAAGTTCTTGGCTGATCAGCAGCCTAATTGCGTAAGTGAATTCTGCAAAGCAAACAAGTCGGAACCTTCCCAAAAACGACTTTACGGTTATGCTCCTTTCCATTACCAATATTTTGACGTAGAATTGATTGTAAAGAATGAACGAAAGTGGAAGAATCGAGATAAAACTTCACTATTGGTATCGTGTAATGAAATTATGACCTAATGATTTGGAAATAAATCATTCAAGTTTGATGAAACATAACGCAGTAGATGAACTTCAACTCAAAGGAGGCTGTTTGCACTCTTTCCAAATTAGTTTCACAATACCGAAAAAGTTGAAAGAAATGATTCTAATTCCTTGAAGGAATCGACTTGTATGCGTTGCAGAATTCACTTACGCAATTAGGCTGCTGGGTATATATTTGTAACATCTTACCCTCATCTTGAGACACTTGTCCATCTCCTGATCACTGGTGACGCATAGCGTGGCCCGCTTGATGGGACAGTCTCTTATAGCGAGCACCGCCTTCTCTGCTTGTTCTCCAACGAATTTGTTGTTGAGAATGTGTTTGGCAGCTTGTTCTTCTTCTTTTAGTATGCGGAAATTTACTGTTGCATCCTGGGGAGAACATTCAGATTTCAGAGTTTCAGACTTAAAAGAAAGAAGAGAAACAAAAAGAGTTTATTTGCGCCCGTAATGACGCATACCGAAAAAAAACCAGCCAATTGGGTTGTAGAAATAAAAAAAAATAAGATTTTTAAAATGTATTTTGAAACTTTACATATAATAAATTATATTGCCATTGCAAAAATCTCTTAAATATTTTTTTAAAATTTATTATAAGCAATTGAAAATGGATAAAATTTTAAAAAGAACCACCTGTCTACGAACGGGCCATGATTGATCGCCATATTGGTGACGTCATAACGTTCAAGGAATTTCACGATAATACAGTGTTACTAGAATTGACTAAAATTATCCGAAAATTAGTGCAAAAATATTATTTATAACAGCAAATTGTATTTAGTCATGTGTGATGAAGGATTCATAAAGGCTAATTTCGATAAAATACCCACCTGATGGACGATTTGGAAGTTTTGAGCATAAATTAATTAGTCGTAATGAATACTACGTGTTAGTGGACCCGTGTTTGTTATTGTTGTTTACCAGATACATTTAGAAACATAATTGTCATAATGTAATCGTTTTTACATATGAGTAGGTGATATTCATGTAAAATAAAAAGTAAACAAACACGATTGGCGTGCAAGTTCGACTTCTGTTATCAAAAATCTTCATTAGGTACCACTAAATATTATAGAACCTGAAATCATCATCAAATCAGTCCTGCTCTAAAACCACTAGGGCGCAAAAACTAAGTGATGCCTAAAACATTATTGTTTCGAAGTATTGATTGTACGAATGTATTTGTATTGTATAAACTCAATTTCTTATTAGATCGTATCGTATCATCGCATCGTATTACATAACTGTACATGTGTAATTACTATGTACCAACTATTAATCCACCATTTACTGCCTTTAAGTCGTTTGTTGACTTGAATGTGCCCTGGTAGTTGAAAGAATGTGCCCTGGTAGTTGAAAGTGTGTCATGCTCTGTGTCAAATGACTCTCTAATGGCACATGTGTTGGATCCTTCGGTTCCCTTCGTGATGGTTGAGCTGAGTGGTGCCACTCCATGCGTCATGTTCGTGAACGGGCGCCATCAGTTAGGATTGGTCATAACTTAGCTGCCTCGGCCAGTTTGATTACTAATTGTATTTTTGAGTTGTTTGTTTTACCCTAGACGCTTTTACGTGCACATCTATTTACATCAATCTCACATATGTATTTTTCCAACAAGAATGACGTAACCAAATACTTTGTAACAAAATTTTACTGATGGAAGAGTGTCTGTAGAGTTTCTTGCACGTTCTTCTCCATAGATACCTTCTGACGCTTGCGAATGTGCAACTAGCTTCATCTTTTGCTATACAATTCAAAATTAGCTTTAAAATGGTTTAATTTAAATAAATGATTTTGTTTTTGAGTTTGAGCTTGTTCGTAATTCATTTATTTACGTTTTCGTTTTTCGTCTCTCTTTGGGTCACCGACTTACATATGTGTACCAAATTTTAATATTATCGGTTCAGTAGTTTCGGAGCAAATAGGCTGTAACAGATGGAGAGACAGACACGCGAGTGATCCTATAACGGTTACGTTTTATCTTTTTGAGGTACGGAACCCTAAAATAGAATAATAATAAAATAATCTATTGCTTAGTTTCAAATTTCACCATTGATTATATTCAAAATGGGGACAAAGATATTTTATTTCAACTAGGCCACCAGGTGTGATTAATTCGAATTTATATGTTTACATCAGCCTTCTAACTTACCTGCAGTAACAAATCCGTGGTTTCATTCGATCTGAAGAGCTGGAACAATGATTCTATTGGTTGTCCTGAAGAGTCCACGCGGGTTTTGAAAGGTGGCATAGTACTGGCCCTGTAAGACATAAATTCATGAATAAAATTATGACAGTTCTGCTAAAGTGAACTTGAGGTTCTGTAATATTGTACTTGGATTTTGACAATAAAGGTCAATCTAACCTGTTGTTTTATTTTTTCAATTTTTTTAGTAATAATAACTACTCCACCTATTACTTACGATTAGAAGATACAGCCCTATGAAGATGAGAACGATGGATGGTGAAGGCTTGAACGGTGGATTTGAACGCACTCGTAATGTTATAGATTCAGAAAAATACTCTCACTTACTATTCATATATTCTTAGTACTTCATATTCATTCTGCCGGTTTTTTTTTCGGCTCTTGTGGGAAATCCTCATTGGACGCACAAACTGCCTCAAATACGAGCCAGTCTGGGCAGCCATTGCCTACCGACAATAACCCCACTCCTTCCTAAGAATGAATCCACATCTTTATTTATTGTTTTACTGGCTTCTGCCAGCGGCTTCGTTCGCGCCCATATCCCAAGGGAACATTATACCGGGATTAAAAGAAGTCTATGTGCTATTCCAGACTATTATCTATGTCTGTGCTAAATTTCATCCAGATCCGTGCAGCCGTTCTAGCCTGATTGAGTAACAAACATACATCCACACACACATCTATCCAAACTTTTACATTTATAATATTAGCAAGATACACAGACATGTCTTATCTCTTAGATCTTTGGCAGCTTCGGTTGTTGTAGTGGCTACGACATCGTTTTCCCCATCAAAGTGTTTCAACACCCAGGTTGTCTTGCCGCAAATCGAAAAAAAAAAGCCCCGTTTACCCACCCGGTTATTGGGTGCCGCCCAACTCTCTCGCATGTCTGAAGGGGTTAGATAGAAGTGTTATGACTACCTCTCGATAAGACTAAATGGCAGATATGACTAGTTCGCTATAGGTCTTAAGGGCCTACATGCGCTTTAGTGCCGTAAAACGCTTACTTTCTAAAGCATACTCCTTCGTAACGGCTAGGTTAAGAGGTTTGAAAAAAATATATATTTATTATCGATTCATGTACATTATTTGGAACACAAGGTTTTTTCGTGTAAGTTATAGTATTGCTTTAAAAAAATAATTAACAACACGATATTTTTTCGCTACTTTTTGAAACTCCTCCAAAACGACTTGTATGTTTAAAAATATTTTTAGATAGACAGATTGGTATTTAGAGTTTCTTTAGATGGTACTTTGCTTATTTAAATCAATCAATATTTTGCAAAGAAAGTCTTGCAAAGTAAGGTCCAATGTATATATTCTGGCTCTCTACGGGGGCGAAGCCAGTAGCGCATTAGCATTGGCACGGGAAGGCTGTGTCGCTCGCTGCTCCGCCGCGCTTTTGTCCGACTAAGCGCATTCGCACGTGTTAGTGCAAATATTTACTTAGATTGTGTATTAGTGTGCGTTCACAGACTAGCTCGCTCGCCGCAGAGGACACTACGTAATCGTGCGCGTGGACGCTTTATTTTTATTTATTTGTGGACTACTTTTTTATGCGAATTTGTATATACTTTTTATTTATATTGTGCAATGTGTAAATATATCATAATGCTAACTTCTAAACCACGCAACGGATTATAATATATATAACGGATATTTTTTACATGTAGTACTCTCCTGTAAAACACTTTCACAAAGTTTCATATTGTTTAACCTCAGTTTTCGAGATTTGAGAGAGAGAGAGAACAAAACCGTACAAGAGTATTAAAATTTACAGATTTTTAGAATAACAGTGTTTTATTTGTAACCTTATATAGAGAGTATTGAGTAATAAACTGTTACCACTAGCGTTGCTAAAACTGGGTAAAGTACGACACAACTTATATGTCACTTATGTGTGCTAAAAACTGACTTAGAAATATGGAAACATTATAGGTAATCATTTTAATTATGGGATCCAAAAAAAAATCACATGATAAATCCAAGAAAAATGTACATAAGCATGTGGGGTATTTATCATTAGAACCCATTATTTAATATTTTATATTAATATGTTTATACGGAACCCACAGTGCGTGAGTCCGGCCCGCACTGTGCCGGTTTTTATGTAAGTTAGTAATTACAGTCTATGCAAATGATTAAAATGAAATAATTTCTAAAATTGTGAGTGCGGGGTAAGAATGTTACTCTGAAAAGCTGAATCGATCTTGGTTAAATTTGAAAGAGGCTAGGGCCGAGTTTCTCACCGCATGGATGAATTCAACAACGAATCACAGCAGGTAACGCGTGCTTGACTATTTGTCATATAAATTCTGCGATAATTTAGAGATGAGAAACTCGGCCTAAGTAACTGGAAATTATGACTTTATGCTGTATTATTATTTATAGTTATATATCATTCCAGATTAAGTTTTTTTAACGTAATTATTTTAAATTACCTACTTAGTATTTTTAAAATTAAAAAAAAAGGTAATTAAAAAAATCAAAAACCCGACTGAAAGAAAAATATGCTGTGCTGTCGGAGGATACATCTGGTTTTGGTCACCAGCTCGCGAATATGTATCCTCCGACTGCACAGCATGATTTTCTTCTTGTTTACGTCTTTTTAGTTCGCTTCTTAAGCAGTCGGGTTTTTGATATTTCTAGTTAACTTTTTTTTATTTATGACTTTTTAGTTACTTTTTATCGAATTTGGTACATAGAAATATATAAGTATTATATATTTTTGAAATCCTTTATTTTGATACCCCACACGATGAGATAGGAAGAAAAAAAAAATTTGGGACCCCACATTAGGGCGCCTAAAATCGGCCATTTTTCTATCTTACAATTTTAATATAGCCAGTGACAATCGCAGGGTTCAGACGAATCGATTGATGTAAGAATCATTGAAATCGGCCAACGCGTTTGGTCTCTGGAACGCCACATAGGAACAAACATACATACATACATAGACTGATAAACACATTACCCTCCTTCGGCAGTCGGGTAAAAAGGGAAAATTTACAAGTCCGCGATTAGACCTGTCACACTGTCAGTGGCGTAGCTAGCATGGGTGGCACCCGGTGCGCATAAATGTGGTGTCACCCAATAATGAAATCTGTTAAAATGAATAAACATTCAATAAACGTATAGTATGTTTTTATTTAATTATTACAAATAAGTCTTTCATAATTACAATAGAAATTTTGATAATAATAGTTACTAATTACTTATACCTACATTTGTTTATACTAATCTAAGTACAAGCACTAAAATCTCTTTTTTCTAGCTTTAACAGCTGTAAACTCGGCAATCATATAATCAAAATTTATATTTTGTGTTACCTCATGTTCTATTCTTAATATGCCAAGATTGTTAAGTCTGTTTTCGGTCATTGTTGCCCGCAAGTAATTTTTAATTAATTTTAGTTTGCTGAAACTCCTCTCAGTGATACGCAAATTGTCATAAATAACTTTAGTGCGACCATAAGATTCAGAAGAGATTCTGTAAAGTCCCATTCCACGATGAATTTCAAGAAGTCTAGAGTCACCCAGCTAGAAACTGCCAATGTTTTTGGCCGCTTTTAAATGTCTTCTCAACCTCGGTATCTCTAAAAGGAGTTCTGTTTCTGATATCTCATCATAAAAACCAGTAAATTTCAATACAGCTAATTTCAACTCTTCAGTGTTTGCCAAAAGCAATGTATTAGTCTGCACAACCCCACTACACTGGAAAAAAGTCATGGTCTAATGTGTGGTCAGAGTAAATAATTTCTTGTTAACATTTATTTCAAATATTACGTGCATTTTTATATAATCTCAATTGATAAATTAAATTATTTTGTTGGGATAACTTGATAAAATAACTTCAAACCTAAATTATTTATCATTAAAAAACGTGTCACCCCGGAACCCCCCTAGCTACGCCACTGCAGAACCATGCATCTGTATCTGCATCTGTATGGATCAGAATGTTGGGCTGTGAAAAAGATGGATGAAAAGAGATTGCATGTAGCAGAGATGAGAATGTTGAGATGGAAGTGCGGAGTGACGAGAAGGGATAAAGTGAGAAATGAGTAGGTATAATATTAGAGGCAGTTTGAAAGTGGCGCCAGTGACAGAACAGTTGAAAGGAAATCGTTTGTCCTGGTATGGTAATCTAATGAGGAGGGATGAAACGCATGTTACTAAAAGAGTTATGAATATAAATGTGGATGGATGGAGAGGAAGGGGACCGCCAAAGAAAAGATGGATGGACTAGGTGTGAGGAGTGATATGAAAGAAAAGGGAGTCAGTGATAGCGTGACGGAGGACAGGACGGTGTGAAAGAAGAAAACGTGTTGCGCCGACCCCAAGTAACATGGGACAAGGGCAGGAAGATGATGACCTACTTAGTATTTTTAAACGAATATAATAACTTAAAACATCAGGAGCCGACCGTAAGCTCAGAGCCAGTTTATTTTGACTGTGCTAACTCAGCCGGCATAATTACAGACACAATAGAAAAACATTAAATCGGCTTGCCGGTCGAGGGACACTCAAAATAAACTGTCGAACCATGATAGTTTTGACACGTCATGGTACGGGGGCTGTAGATACGTAAGTAGAGTTTTAATGTAACCTATTTTGTTTTACTTGTTCGACCTACATTATATAAAAATAATGTCCAGTAAAACTTAATATTTATTTACGGAATCGTAGGCAAGAATGCAACCTGTTAGTCGCATCTCTGCGTCCACGCATACTCTTTGATCGCAGTCCGCGCTCGCTATGTATGCGTGAGCCGTGCCGGTGTGTGAGTTTAGCTTCGCCGGGATGCTCAAGGCCATTGGGGCATACTAGCGCCTTAATCTCGACATGACTAGATCTTGTTTGGATTATATCGTGTTTGGACTAGATCGCATTAAGGCCAGATAGCGTAACGACGACCCTAATATGGATGGACTGTGCCATTTCAAGGATCTTCAGCATGATTTTAGTACATTTAGCGGTCACCACCATCGGGTCGTCATGTGGTATTCCGAATTAAATTTGGGAAGTGCCATTGAAGTCTGCCTACGAGGAGCTTTTCTACAATTTTTCCTAAGACCGAGAGCAGATCTATTGGCCTATAAGACTTTGGGCTGGTGTAATCCTCCTTTCCTGGCTTTCAAAGTAAGCACACGTGGGCGACTTTCCACTGCTTCGGTAAGTGTGACAGAGACAAACACCTGTTGGCTATCGCTTAGAACACCTCCCTGTCGCAGTTTATTGCCGCTGTGCAGATGACTGCTCCTTACCCATTGTTAACATCATAATCATTCTACCGATTATTAAAGTTGTTGTTATTGAACTTGGTTCTGAGATCGACTATGGAACAAGACACCAGATTGGAACTAACTCGCTATGTTATAGATTCAGAAAAATACACTTGAATACTCACTTATTATTCATATCCTCTTCATACTCATTCTGCCGGTTATTAAAGTTGTTGTTATTGAACTTGTCTCTGTTGAACGAGTCGTAGGGATAGCGCGACGGCTCAGTGGTCGAGTACGGGTTGTAAGGGGCTCCAGATTGGAAGGCGTTCGTTATGTTGTAGTTGCGGTTTAAAGGGTTCGGCTCGCCGTAGAGTTGGAACATCACTTGAAGGAGGTTTTGGTATCTGTAAGAGACATTTTAGAAGTTAGTAGTGTCATAAGTGGACTAAAATTATAACATACATATAAAGGTTTCTCTAAAATGGCTATGGCGACGTATCTGTGATTTTTTCAGTATTGCAGATGCCCTTTATAAGTGACAATCTTCATAATGGCAATATTTCGTAAGGAATCAAAATACATGATGATAATTAATTCACTGTCATTATCATTCTTAGTTTTTCCTGTGTTCCATATACACGGCACTGCTGGTGATGATAGCGTCAGCGGGCACGCGGCCCCAGATGCAGACCTCAGAGTCTGTGACCGGGCACCGTCGTGTTACCTCACCTACATGAGTGACTTACTTCTTCCTCTGCTTCATAGACACGGCACTGCTGGTGATGATAGCGTCAGCGGGCCCGCGGTCCCAGTTGCAGTTCTCAGAGTGTCTGATCGGGCGTCGGGTGCCGTCGTGTTACCTTACCTACATGAGTGACTTACTTCTTCCTCTGTTCCATAGACACGGCACTGCTGGTGACGATAGCGTCAGCGGGCACGCGGCCCCAGATGCAGACCTCAGAGTCTGTGACCGGGCACCGTCGTGTTACCTCACCTACATGAGTGACTTACTTCTTCCTCTGCTTCATAGACACGGCACTGCTGGTGATGATAGCGTCAGCGGGCCCGCGGTCCCAGTTGCAGTTCTCAGAGTCTGTGACTGGGCGCCGGGTACCGTCGTGTTACCCCACCCACATAAGTGACTTACTTCTTCCTCTGTTCCATAGTCACGGCACTGCTGGTGACGATAGCGTCAGCGGGCACGCGGCCCCAGATGCAGACCTCAGAGTCTGTGACCGGGCACCGTCGTGTTACCTCACCTACATGAGTGACTTACTTCTTCCTCTGCTTCATAGACACGGCACTGCTGGTGATGATAGCGTCAGCGGGCCCGCGGTCCCAGTTGCAGTTCTCAGAGTCTGTGACTGGGCGCCGGGTACCGTCGTGTTACCCCACCCACATAAGTGACTTACTTCTTCCTCTGTTCCATAGTCACGGCACTGCTGGTGACGATAGCGTCAGCGGGCACGCGGCCCCAGATGCAGACCTCAGAGTCTGTGACCGGGCACCGTCGTGTTACCTCACCTACATGAGTGACTTACTTCTTCCTCTGCTTCATAGACACGGCACTGCTGGTGATGATAGCGTCAGCGGGCCCGCGGTCCCAGTTGCAGTTCTCAGAGTCTGTGACTGGGCGCCGGGTACCGTCGTGTTACCCCACCCACATAAGTGACTTACTTCTTCCTCTGTTCCATAGTCACGGCACTGCTGGTGACGATAGCGTCAGCGGGCACGCGGCCCCAGATGCAGTCCTCAGAGTCTGTGACTGGGCGCCGGGTACCGTCGTGTGACCCCACCCACATAAGTGACTTACTTCTTCCTCTGTTCCATAGTCACGGCACTGCTGGTGACGATAGCGTCAGCGGGCACGCGGCCCCAGTTGCAGTTCTCAGAGTCTGTAACAGGGCGCCGGGTGCCGTCGCGGCAGATCAGCTCGAACTGGTCTTCTGTTACCCCACCTATAGAGAAAAAGAATTATTAGCAATTTGAGAAGGGTCTACCAATAGTGCCTACTATATTGGCAGCGCATATTGGCCTGGAAAGTCGTGGCTGCCATATTTGAACTAAAGCTTTATAACGACAGCAGCATGAGATTGCTCTAGACAATTGACGCAACCTGCATGTTAAGACTGGTTTACTAAAAACGCGTTTAGGACGTGAAGATGCGGACACCAGTTCAAAATCAAATAGACTGAATAAGGAGTTCTATTCAATGCACAAAATTGAGAATTTTTAGTCATAGTGCGGACAAGATACATACCATGAATTTTTCAGAGCTGCCATTAATATTAGGTCATTACACATATGAAATTGGCGTTTTGTAAGGGAGGAACATAAAGTCGATGCGTTAAAATTACTGTTAATAAATGGAACTTTCGATGCTCATATTTTTCAAATATTCTTTTTAGGGTTCCGTACCCAAAGGTTAAAAACGGGACCCTATTACTAAGACTTCGCGATCCGTCTGTCTGTCCGTCTGTCTCCGGCTGTATCTCATGAACCGTGATAGCTAGACAAATTTTCACAGATGATGTATTTCTGTTGCCGCTATAACAACAAATACTAAAAACAGAATAAAATTAATATTTAAGTGGGGCTCCCATACAACAAACGTGAATTTTTTGCCGTTTTTTGCGATAATGGTACGGAACCCTTCGTGCGCCAGTCCGACTCGCACTTGGCCGGTTTTTTATTTATTTATTTGTTTCCATACAGGGCTAGATAATGATAAGACAAATTGATACCATTTTTTATTTTGAACAAGTACGTCAAACAGAGGAGTAATCGCCAGACTACGTTTGTATGGAAGAATGATCGACGAGTGTAACCTTAAATGTTTATTTCCATTTAATACTTAACCTGTAGTTATTATTTCACTTACCAAGTATCTGATGTGAAAGCAAAGCATGTTGTATGGTAGTATCGCGAACAAAGGCAATGTCTCCCGAGTTGTTCGCGATCAGACAACGTAGTGCTCCTTCGTAGCCCGCGTAAGGGTCTGCGAGGGTGCATCGTATGCCCGCACCGCCGGTACAGAGCTTGCACAGTCTGGAGAAGAAGGAAAATAAGTTAGGTAAGTTTGCATGTAGTTATTTAAATGGATAATAGACCACGAAAGTGGAGCATTCTAAAATATTAACATGCATTTTGTAAGACAGAAAAGCAATACTTACTTGTCAGAATTATCACCAATAGGGTTGTACATGTCTTTAAGTGAGTTAGGAGCACATGAATCACCAAAGAATTCAATCGCCGATTTGACATGGTTGTTGCAGTCTGTTATTTTGAGGCCACCTTCCTGCATTAGCTGTAAAAAAAGCAGTCTTTCTTCAGTAAAGTCATATATATCAAAGTTGAATAAGGAAAATAGACATTTTTATGAAGTATGTTACATGTAGAGATGGACGATTGGACAGATTCTTTCTCTTATTTTCTTTTAGGTGATGATTGGATTGTATTTTAATATATCGAAAGGAGAAATTAATTACGTTATGATTGGATTCAAATAAAAATAAATTCTTCTAAATCTGACAAGGGTAACTTACGACATGTATCGGCATCACCCATCCTGCTAGCGATCCGACGCCTGGAAAGCAGGCCCTTGCCCCTCGCAATGCACTGAGTCCATAGCCAGGCTGTACATTAGGAAGGGCACCTTTGCGGACTACTGCAATGGAGTATTGGTAGGGCTCTCCCCGGCCGTATAACTGTGGGTAGGAAAAATAACTGTAAATTTAATGAATGGAGATTTTTGGTTCATAAATAAAGACAAGTAGACTTTATTTTATTTATAAACCAAACATAAGATGCGAAAGACATTAATAAATAGTAATCCTGGCTACATTGTAAAAGTTTGAAACAAGAGGATCACTTTTCAAGCAGTTATTTTAGTTCAATTTAGTATTTGATTTCTAATAATTAAGGGCATAAAGGGAATGGATATGTTATAAATCAATAAAAATCCTCACTTTTAATGTAAAGATACTTAGGGCCGATTTCAGCAATGAAACTACAGCGTTCTGATTGGTTGAGACTGCTGAGAAACTACCAATCAGAACGCTTTATCTGCAAAAACTAGTTGAACTAATTGCAATTAGTTTCATTGATGAAATCGGCTCTTAGAATAAGAGTGTAAGTTTACCTCCTGCAGAATAGGTACAAGGGAGTGATATCTGCCAGCAACATACACTTCACCAGCATCAAGACCAAGCAATGATGCTTCTCCTCGGTCCACCCAAGTCATACATTCTTCTGTGTCAAAAGCCTGCAAGGGGAGTAAATTAGTGGTGATTAATATAACGTAAAGCAACTTAAACAAGTGTGCTTATTGTACATATCATAAAGCAAACGCTATCGTGGCGCTCACTTGGCGCTATTTGCTTAATTCGTTATAACGAAGTATCGCGCGAATCGCGCGCAACGCTAAAACGTAAATAAAGCAAGAAGCAGGGGGCGCCGGGCGGGCGCGGTGGCGGCCAGTCAGTCGTCGCATGCTAGCGATTGTTATAGGTCGTGCGCGTGATTTGCGATCCCGCGGGCCTCACATAATATATCTACCCTATTTCTATTTTGTTTCGTGCTTTTTAGTGTAAGGAACGCATCAGTGATAGGACACGTAATATTTACTAAGTATAATTTTGTAAGTAAGGACGATTGATTGAGAGATTGCGTTATTGTTTTGTTTTTGTATGTGTATAGTGGACGAAAATTTTTAAAAGAAATAGTGATTTACCAATATGGAACTTAAAGTAGGGAAGTAAAGCAAAAAGTATGAAGGAAAGTTCATTGTTTATTTTTACGTTATCGTAATAAATTCTTAAAAGCGATGTAATATTTTTAAGCATGCTGTCTGTCCAACGCTAGGGTAGGAGCTGCAAGTTAACAGTCGCCGCGCTTGCTTTATTCGTGCCCGTCCCGCGCCCGTGCGTTATAAAAAAACGCAAGTGTATAAAATAACGCGCTTAAAATATAAAGCTTATAGCATTAAGCAAGTTATTGTCATAAAGCAAATTTGAACATTACTAGAGTAAATAATGAAAACTAGTAATTGTATATCATACGGTAACAATGACCGTTAAGTTAAGATCCTATGTTCCTTAGCTGAAGCAGAGGAATTCCGTAGTAGTTGGTAGTCCCTAAAGTATGCAGCTTTTTGTGAAAACTGCTGAATTTTACTAATATTATAAATGTGAAAGTTTGGATAGATGTGTGTATGGATGTATGTTTGTTACTGAATCACGCTAGAACTGCTGAACGGATCTGGATATAATTTGGCAGAGACATAGATTATAGTCTGGAATAGCACATAGGCTACTTTTCATCACAGTATAATGTTCCCTTGGGATAAGAAAACACTTTTCATGCGGGCGAAGCCGCGGGCATAAGCTAGTAAACCGTAATGTATAAAACGCCATTAGGGAATTAGAACTTTAGATCTGTTTTACTAAAATACCAAGAGTCCAATTTACAGAATTAGCAAGTTACCAAAAGTTGGAAAAGGCACAGTGCATTCTGAAGTATCATCAATGATGCACATTTTTTTTCCAAAACACATTATACTATTATACTGTTTTATTATACTGTGTTGTTTTTACTATTTAAGGATTTTAAATAGTAAAACCAATATACATTATATGTTTGAAATAAGCTACACATAAGTTTGAAATTTTACACAGCCAATGACAAAGGCTACTCTTAGATGTTCTTTTTTTAAATCTTTTTTTTTTCTTTTTTATAAATACGTTGCCCCACACTAGGAATTTCTTCCTGTATCCTGGGTGCGTTTACAAACATATAAACTCACATACACAAACACCCAGAGCCGGAACAACTATCTGTAGGGCATACAAATATTTGTTCCGTGCATCTGTAGGTCATACAAATATTTGTTCCGTGCGGGAATCGAGCCCGCGACACGCAGCGCAGCAGTCAATCGCTAAACCACTGCACCAACCGTGCGCCCAATTGATTATATAGAGTCAATTTGTCGCCTTCAATATATTTCTAAATAATATTACACTCACCCTCTTACACTGCAGCTCAATAAAATCCTTCCCAAAGAGTCCCTTGTCCTGTAGCACAGACTTGGACAGTTTCTCACATTTCTGCGTCTCTAGTAGTGATGTTGTGCACCAAGTTATTATGTCCTGTCCTTCCACTTTAGGAACTTTACCTATTCCATTTATAACATTCTCACTGCCGTAGATACTGGCAGTTGTTGTACCTTGAAAATAATAAAATGAAAAATCTAAATCAGCAAATTATCAATATTATTGATCTTGATGACTTTTCTTGTTTTATAGGTGATCTTATTTTTGTTTCCGTATACATCCAATTAGAATCAATTAAGAGTTCACATGGCCAACCCAAAAGTTTAGTTTTAATGATGTTTTGGTACCTAATACATACTTAAAATTTCTGTTGTACTTTTTAAGAAGTAGTATATTAGGTCAGTTTTAATTCATAGATGATAGGAATAGTATTGAAAAGCTGGCTCTCAAGCTTGGTATTGTATTACTTTACGTTAGAGATGATGCATTATATATACCTCAGTTTTGGAGTTTCTGTAACTTTATCTACATAGTTATCATATTGAATAAAAGTTATCTGTCTATTTAAACCACTTTCAGTCAGTTGAATGTAGTAAACTACCAAGAATGCCAATTGTAAATAAATAGTTGTCGAAACTTTCTTGCCAAGTTTTTTATGCGAACTTACTTACCAATAAGAATGGGTACAAGTGCTAAAATCAAGTAAATATCCATATCAACTAATATTTATGGATTTTTCAGTCAGCAAAGCACTATTTCATAATAAATATTCGTTAAAATAATAAATTTATGGACACACCCCAGCCGCAAACAGACAAAACGAATTTGATTGATGCTTATCAGTGTTACCATCATATCATATCTAATCTATAGTTCTATACGATATGATGGTAACACTGACAAAAAATATATCATAATTTTTTAAGCATTGATGGAAAAATAGAGCACTGTTTAAAATTTTTCATAAATACCTAAAACGCCTTCTACAAATCTACACAGTCGGAAAAACAGCCCAACCAAAAAAGTTCGTGTAGGCCAACCAAATTGATCGCAAGCGCATACATCCCATCCAACTCGGTGATTGCCGGGACGGTTGACTCGACATTCAAGATGTTGAAAGTAGGCGTCAATTTGCATCCTCACCACGAAATTTGTCAAATCAACTCAAATTGAATCGGCATTGTGATTAGCCACTTTGACGGCCGGCGCCTTGGACTGGCGGTTGTTCCGACTGTGTAGAAGGGGTATTAAGACAGAACCCCACTTACGTGTCGTGGCGTGACGTGGCTTCTCCTGACTCATTTGATTGGCTACAAACAAAACTTGTTGTATTATGGCGTAGGCTGGAACAGAGTCGTTGTATTGGTGAATCCCATGCCACGCCACGCCACTACACGCCACTATACGCCACTACACGTGTGATTACGTTTTTAGTCGTGGAACGTGCTGTCAAAGTCAAACTGTCAAACCACAAAAAACAATTTTGACATTTGGTAGATTGACAATTTTGAGAAAAGTTTCGCAAAATCGAAGCAAATTTTCAATTTTCCTAAAATAATTTAGAGAAATAAAGTATGTTGGTATAATTTATTAATCATATTATAGAAGGCTTGTTGATATTTTGTAATACGAAATACACACATAATCCGGTTTCTAACACACCCATTTCCTTTGCAGGTTATAATATTTGTATTCAAAACAATTTCGTTGTAAAAACACGTGTTTTAATTAATAATTGCAATGGTCGTATTCACGTGTGGTTATTGCGGGGAGTCTGTGACAAAACCTAAGGTCGAGAAGCATTATATGATAGCATGCAGAAATAGGAATCCTAATTTGTCTTGTATGGATTGCTTCAAAGACTTTCAGTGAGTATTGCGTATCTATTTACCGCATGATATTTGTTTAGGTGATCGCATTTTATATGTAAACAAAGATTTGTGCCTCCATTTAATATGAAGTGTATGGATTGTGCAGGATTGTGCTATAATTAGAACTATGTCAATGTTGTTGTTGCCAATCGGGAAATAAATGACGTATTTTAATGGTGTTTATCGACAACGTACTAAACATAACCGTCATTTTACATTACACATCATGCTTATTATATAGAGATTTTTATGGAGTTCATTGTTTGTCAATTTAATTATGTCATTGACATTATTTTTTACTTTTGGCATAACATAAACAAACAAGTACAGTAGTCACAGCAGATTTTTATGTCTCTGAAGTTGGCTGCAAGACTCTGCGCAGTTGCTATTTTTGTGTCAATGTTTAAGTAGAAGATGCATGCTTGTGGCATGGTCCTATCTCGCTTACTGTATGCAGTATACTCCTTGACAAACTGCAATGTTTGTGCAATGTTTTGCAGTGTTGTTTGGATCTTACTATCCACTGTGATACTGTATTTTTGAAAAGTATTTTCTTTGGCAATGTGACAAAATGCTAACTAAATCTGTTGTTTACACAAAATATTCAGTTCTTGTTTTGATATTCCGTATATGTACAGTATCTGATCTCATTGCCTCTGAGATTTTAGCCAATCAGTCTTTGTCTGTTGAAAAAATCCGACTAAATTGGGCATTTTTTTCGTGTTTTCAGGGGTAAGGAGTATGAATCACATATTAAATGTATAACAGAGGAGGAACGCTACTCTGGAAAAGGTTTTGTTGCCAAGGAAAAAAAAGGTGAGAAGAAACAGAACACATGGGTGGAAATGTTAACATCAGTCCTAGATGAACAACAAAGTGCACCAAGAAATGTGCTTAGGATTATTGAGACCATCACCAAACACAACAACACTCCACGCAAGAAACCCAAATTCATTAACTTTGTTAAGAATGTTTGCGGACAAAAGACAAACCCAAAAGACATTGACCAAGCCTGGGACTTAATCTCAGTAAAACTGACTGCCTTATCCAATGCTAATAATAGGAATCAAAATCAAAAGAAAGATGAATCTGTTGTTGAAAATGCAAAACCACAAAATGGTACAATTGAGGAGGCTGATGAGAAATCTGAAGAGAATGGCATAGCAGATGAAGAAGAACAAAATGATGATGCAGAGCAAAATGGTGATGCAGAGCAAAATGGTGAGGCGGAACAGAATGGTGACACGGAAGTAGTTGGCAAAAAGAAACTTTCCAAAAAACAAAGGAAAGAAGAGAAGAAAAACAAAAAATATGAAGCTGAGCTTCAGAGTGCTGCAGAACCAATTTCTGAGGAAGTAGTAGAAGAAGTAGAAAGCAAGAAAGGTAAAAAGAAGAAGAATAGGACTGAATCAATGAATGGTGATGAAAATGTCCATGAAGGTAAAAATGGCAAAAACAAAAAACGCAAGAGACAGGATACTGTTAACAGTGTTAATGGAAATCCTGAAGCCATTGAAAATGGTCCAGAGCCTGCTGAATCTGTTGTAGCTACTACAGGGAAGACGCAAAAGAAGAAAAGCAAAACCGAGGAAGAAGAAGCGGAAGAAAGCATCTGTCTTCATGACCAAAATGTTGCCAAAATTGGAGAATTAGCAGTCAGCGGTGACAAATTCAACTGGCATGCAGTTATCCTATCTGTTTTGAATAAGAAAGGCAACGAAGTACCCTTCAAACGTTTACAGAAGAAGGTTTTGGGAGAGTACAGTGAAGCAACTGGCAGAGAAGTGGATGACCGTATAGCTGATAAGTTTATAAAGAAATTGAGAAGCGCACCCAACGTGAGAGTTGACAAGAATAGGGTTATTCTCATTGACTGAGAAGTTTTTAATCATGTGTAATACTTAAATATACTGCCACACTTTGGGAGAATGTACGAATTGTATGTATGAGTTGTTAATTGTAAGGATTCTATGAGATTGAAGAGTAGTACTGTTAATTCCTAATACAGTGATAGCCCTAATAGTGATTAATTAGATACCGTTGCATAATATTTCAAAATATACTAAGATGTTAAAGCCATAACAATTTATTTCTTGTTGAAAATGCTTGCTACTTAGCGCTACTTCCACGAGATCACCCAACGATAAAAGGGCGGTAGTGTGGTGATACACTCGCTCGAGAACGTGGCGTTTAAAGTATGTTCTGCTTTTAATGTTAGATCTTTGGCAATTAGGGCAATATTTAAATTTAAATATTAGCCAAAGTGTGGAGCCAAATTGATATGGATTTAAACTAGTAAATAAAATATTAGTATTTTTTTGAGGCAATTTGTAACAGAAGTTACTGTCAGTATCTTTAACTCATTTTCAATGTTATTACTTTAGTTCCCATATTCTTCTTTATAAGCCAATAATAACAATGTTCTGAATATCAAAGTGTAGTTTTTTTTGTAGTTGTTAAGTTTGCTTGGAGTAATATAATTTGGATAACCCCCTTAAACCCCTTATCTGGAAACAAATTATTGATAGAACAAGTTAAACGCAAGTCAAAGTAGATACCCTTGTGTTGTTTCATATTCAACCAATCGTTTAGCAATTTGTTGAGTAATTTTCGTTCCAGGAACGGGCTTGAATAGGTAGGTACATGTCTGATGTCAACGAACGAGAAAAACGGACCGGACTTGTTAGTTGTTATCTAGTTGTTTTAAGCGAAACTGCTGAGTTTGGGTTGTATTCTATTTCGACCCAGGAATGCAATTGCCGGGGTTGTATTCCCTGGCCGGATAATTTTGTTAGGATTTTTATTGGGTATTTTTTAGTAGCAGCCCGAAATCAGACTTGTGCCCGACACTCCCTGACGAAGACTTTTGCCCGATTAACCGAAGTGTATTCAAATCTCGAGTGGATAATTCAAAACCAGCGTACATACACCATCCTCGAGTGCATCATCTCTTATCTTCAGGTATCCACAGAAACTGCACCCTGGAGTACAAAACCGGATCAAATTGGTTGGAATTATAGCGGAGCCGTCATCAGTAGGCATACGAAGTAGTAAAATTCAAACATATGTAAACTATCTACTTAGTACGTACGTACATAAACTTTCGCCTGTTTTCCATGGGGATAGGCAGAAACAATAGAACGACATTCGCTTCCTGTTATGATACTTCCACTTAACTATTCTTTTCACTTCGTTTTCAACCGAACTAAAAAAGGAGGAGGTTCTCAACTCAACATGTTTTATTTATGGCTATAAATTTTTATGAAGTAAAAAAAAGCTATTACAAAAATTCATTTTTAATGGATGGACCTCAAAGTTGGTCCCATTTTAATTTGAAAAACAAAATCCACCCTTAAAGGTAGGAAAAAGGATTTATTGATATTTCTACCACAGTATTTTCAATTCTTCTTCTTCTTCTTTCGAGTCGATTAACTCAAAACTATACAACCATTCAGTTTTTGTCCGACCAGTGTGTAGCGTAGCTACTCGGACAGCTCTATCATTTGCTACGTTCAAATCCCGTTAGGTGCAGTTGGTCGGGCATGAAGAGCAGACAAGGAGGTGGGCCATATCTTGCGAAGGGGCCCCACACTGACATTGTGTTTTGGATGGGTCTATGATATTCCATTTGGCCAGGTTGTTTTTACAGCGGCCAACCACGATGACTCAAACTCAAAGAATTTTCAATTGAAAACCGATTCTGTTGAAATTAAGTAAACTGAAAAGCAAAAAAACCTTTATATGTTATTATAGTTGATCTTCGTTGATTGTTTGGCGCCGCCGCACGCCGCCCCAAAATTCTAGACTAAAAGTAGGAATTTTTAACTTTTCAGTTCGTTATTTTGTCGGTACTTTTTTTAAGCCGTTCACTACAGCTAACTACCTAGCCTACATAACTAAAGATAGTGCCAAATCTAACCTGGTTAAATTGTTTATTAGCCTCAACAGTATTATATTATCTGTGGCCTCAAGAAACCCGCTCAAAGGAGCACCAAGGCGGCATTATCCGATGTCATTAATCATTTTGTTATTCATCAAGCGGCCGCTAACATTATTTTCGTGTTCTACATTCTTATAAAGAGTTTTTGTTAGGGCGCACGGTAAATTGGACGTGGCGTTATTGGAATTCTTTGTCAACACTTTTCGATTAAGACTAGGAGGTTTGTTATATTAGGTGATGTGTGTGTCAAAATATTGTTGTTTTATTTATAAAACAATAGTATCGCTACTAGATAGCTAACTCATTTGCCTGTTTGCTCTAGTTGTCGCGCTGCTGTCGAGCATGCTGTCCTGAGTTCGATTTCCAAGTCGAGCAGTCTTATTAGGTTTGTCAATAACAGCTCGGCTAAGGTGCCTAGATTTGTGCTCGGTTTATTGATCGCACTCTATTATTTTCCTACATAGGAGTTTAAGACAAATATAGATTCAGTAGGTAACTATAGGTATGAAATCTATTTAACGACATGGGTCTACAAAATTTAGGTTCTAAAGTTTAGATGCGAATCTGTATATATCTTGAAACTAATCTTTAAGTAGCTAACCTAGCTACCAATATTAAAATTTCAAAACGCGTGGGAAAAGTTGTCGTTCCATGTAGCCAACAAGCCATAGTCATCAACCAGCTAAAGCCCGATATAAAGACTTTCCGACAAACAGATTAACGTCATCGTGGAGGTCAGTAGCTGCAAATCACATTGCGTGTAAGACTGAAAATCAGCCACATCATAGGCTAGATATTCTACACCAAAGACTGCTTTCCCATGACTCCAGCTAAATGACGACAAGACAGTTTGCAGGAAAGAGAAGAGTTAAATAAAAAGACTGCTTTCATCCCTTAAAAGGAAAGTCACCATGAAGCCTATTCTTAAAGCTGGGACGCCAAGACACTGCACAATAATGACCGCCTTCCACTGCGAACTGAACGGGCTCCGTACAGAGACTGTATTGATACGAGCACTTCCACCGTGAGCGAGTATCTAAGCGGATTGAGCGAGTTATGAGGACGACAGTCACCAACGACCTTGAGGGAACAAAATGCGCACTCGTTTCACACCCATCATCATCAGCCTTTTTTTAATGTTCCCACTGCTGGGACACAGGCCTCCTCTCTGTGAGAGAGAAAATGAGCCATAACCCACCACGCGGGCCCAGTGCGAGTTGGTGGTCTTCGAAGTTTTTGGTTGCAGGATATGCCGGTTTCCTCACGATGTTTCACACCCGCGCGACTGTTGCTTTATGACTCATGTTTCTTGTACAATATTCGTGCTACGGGGGGTAGGTATATGTAATGGCCGGGTACGAACAATCATGTACAATTATAAAAGGATGGCAAAGTCCATCATTGACACGTACTGAAGCCTTCACGTCAGTATACGAAACCAGTTTAAGCTGATCTATTATTCTATTGGGCGCACGGTTGGCTCAGTGGTTAAGCGATTGACTGCTGCAGTGCGTGTCGCGGGTTCGATTTCCGCACGGACCAAAATTTGTATGACCTACAGGTAGTTGTTCCGGCTCTAGGTGTTTGTCTATGTTAGTTTATATGTTTGTAAACGCACCCACGATACAGGAAGAAATTCCTAGTGTAGGGCAAAGTTTAAAAACTTTGTACTGTGCTAGGACAGCTCAGTGTTGCGGTCGATTGTACCTTCATATTAAGAAAGTTTTGTATAAAGTGCGATTTAACACACGCTGCGTCAAAGCGTCTATTGATGCTACGGATTGCTACGACACGCCTACGGATTGCTACGAGCCGCCTACGAGTGCTACGGCGTAGCCACGTAGAGGGTATCCATTTAATTATGAAGTTAGTTCACTGCGCCCGCGGTGGAATCTCTAGCGTGTAGCGTTAAGAGGAAATGGGGGTGGTCTTTTCTTCATACAAACGCTGTCACCTGTTTTCTCTCTGGTTTAAGACCAAACAATGATTTTGTACAGTAAGATAAATATCAACTTCTTCTAAACCCCTATGTTTGCATTTTTGGTGTTTTTTTTTTTTTTGTCATCTTGGTCAGACGCGCGCCTATAAATTATATTAAAAAAAAAAACCGTTTAGGCACTAGAACCCTCACAAAATGCTCAAAATTGTCTTTATAAGACCGCTGTCAACAGAGCCCTAGTGTACAAAGGACATGGCTAAACAACTGCCCTTAGCATGTATAGAAATTTCTCACTAGCTCGAAGCATTCAAATATTCATTAATTAATTATTACAGTTTTATTATTCTCCTAGAACTTTCGTGAATTAACCAAATATTTTTTTTTTTTTCATGTTTTTGTTTGACAAGAAGAACATAAGATTCCGTTCTACGAAAAATTGTAGTCAATAAACCTACTTTTAAAGACATTTCATGTTTTTGTTTGACAAGAAGAACATAAGATTCCGTTCTACGAAAAATTGTAGTCAATAAACCTACTTTTAAAGACATTTCATGTTTTTGTTTGACAAGAAGAACATAAGATTCCGTTCTACGAAAAATTGTAGTTGTCTAACCACTCCAAACAGATGTCACGTGAAGTCGCAATACTGTTGAGGGTGCGTTAGTACATGTAGGGATATGATACGTCACGCGCCTACTGAACCTATAAGCCTAACAGTCCCTACGACTATAATCCCTATAAGCCCTACAGCCCTAACCTACCATATACCTAGTAGTGATATATAAATATATAAATAAGTTCAGGATGTCTGCACCATGCGACCTAAGGTTACAGACGGATAGTAGACAGGATGTCCAGGTTCGGGAAGGATAAACTCACTGCCAGCCCGCAGACTCACGGGACTGATCAGAGATGGCTAAAGGTGTCTTGGCCACAGTGAGGGGTAATGAGACAAGAATATAAAATTCAAATCTGCTTTATTTTACAAGATGTACAGCTTATATACTAATTTAACTTAATACACACTATTATACAAAGTTGTATGTGTTTCATGCGTGTAAGATGCAACTCAGTCATTATTTTAACTAGGCCGCTCGTGTAGTCGTCGCCGGGCCAAGTGCTGATTCGATGTTCAAAGGTTAACATTGAACATTCTGGCGACTCCTCAGGGACAGGACCGTAGTTGGTACAGCTCAATGGTTTCGTATGGTCTGGCCTGGCCTTCTCCAGTTTGCTGTGCTCGAGTGGGCACCCTGCGTGGTATGCCGTACGGCTGCTCTGTTAGTTGCGTGTGTGGTATGTTGCTGACGATCGAGGGCAATTGAGTAGGTGGCGCAGTGTTTCTTCTCGCAGTAATGACGGCTCTAAGTCGATTCAACACCTGTGGACCAAAATAAATTAAAACAAATGCTAAAGTTATGATTATGAGTGAAGTACTGATGCTAGCTATGTATGTATGAGACTGTAACTGTTTCCAAATTGTGTTATCTAGTTGAGTCTGTAAGCTAGTTTCAGATGTGACTAAATGGTCAAAAATTCCTTTTGTCCTGTCTAACACTACTTCTTCTTTCGATATATCTTTAATGTTTGTTTGTGAAATCTGCGTATTAATGGAGAAATTCGTTGTTTTAGAATAAGAAGCTAGCACTGTCACAGTCGTTGTTCTTTTTGCAGCAAGTATGTTTTTAAGTGTTTTAATAACGCAATTCTCGGCGATATGTAGAACTCCAACATCGTGAATCGTTATTTCTTGTCTTTGTCCGTCACACACAATCGATATGGCTACTGGTTTTGTCGTTACGAAGAGCCAAGTGTTTTGCATGAATAATTGCTTCCATACAATATCTGTCGACATTTTGTAGATTTCTGACGTGCATTGAGTTTGTGTGTAGCTCTTAGTTCTAAAGAGTTGATCAACTATGCAATTTTTATTTAATTGCATGTTCTTGACAACTACAGGATAGCAGACAAATTCTGTATTGCTATGAAGACAATCTTTAAATTCTTCTTGACTCAGTTCAAAGTAACGCTCGTTGTTGTAGTCGAACCCCATGAAAGTCTGCTGAATAGAGAAGCACTCGAACGATCCATCAGTTTTCCTCTCTGGAATAGGCGTGACATGTATGAGTGTATACTTTGTTACGTCGTGTATTGGAAAGTGAGCATATACTCTTATGTGAGTAGTATTTACATTCATCTCAGTCTGTATTATTTGATCCTGAATGATTTTTAAGTTTGATGGTAACTTTTGATTAGCCGTTTTTATTATGTTGCTGACATGTGTTGGTGTTAATATGCTATATACATTTGCTTTTTGTAAATAAATTTCAAGTAAACCTGTATAGTAATCCATTATTTCATTGATGAAATTGTTTGCTAACTCATAGGCTTGCATTACTTGTATTTTAACGTGGTTGTTGTCAATCTTTTTATACCAAACATTGTTCTGATTCATAAATGATATTGCTTCATTTAGTTTTGCTTGGAATTTATCTAGCTTTTTTTTGATTTGCTCTTCAGTTTGGTTTACAGTTGTGATTGTAGATATCATTATTTTTGTTTGATGGTTGGCAGCATCAATAAGTTTCTGCTGGTTGTTATTTAATGTATCTATGTCTCTGTATACTTCATCATTAACTCCAAACACCGATGTTAAGAGTTGACCTAATACACCTCTTTTCTTCCTTTTATTTGTTATTTCTGTTAGGTATCCTTTTGTTGTCTTAAACTTTGTTTTTTCTTCGTTTAAATGGTGATAAAATTCGTTGCAATGCGTTTCGTACATGATTTTTTGCGTATTTATGCAAAATTGTTGGAATTGTGACGTTATTTTTTCAATCTTTCCTTGGTCTAGTTCTAAACTTTCTCTCTCGTAGTCTGTTTCAATTCTAAACATTCCTCGATTGATAGTTGCAGTTCCTATTTTTTCCACATACAATCCTGGATCTATATTTTTTAATGTGTATGTAGGCGTACTTGATATGGTGCCAATTAATAAAACAAGTATTGTTTGTAATAGTAAATCCTTTATCCAATTTTTCGGTGATCGTATACCTCTTCTGTTTGTGGTAGCTGTTGATATGTTACATTGTGTAGCCGTTTGTATGTCTTTACTCGTTGTACCAATTTCTTTGTTTTCGTTTACAGGGAGCGGGATCAATGTATTAATTGATCTCTTCTGTTCTGCTCCTGTTGATTTTTTAATTGTTACCACTCTAACTACCCCATCATTTCCCGGGTGGACTTCTGTGATTTTTGCCAACGGCCATTTACTTGGTTTTACATTGTCATCTTTTACTAGTATTACAGTTCCAATTTTAGCATTTTCATGTGCTTGTTTCCACTTGTATCTTTGCTGAAGTTGATGTAGATAGTCTTTTGTCCAACTGTTCCAAAAATCTTTTTTCATCTTTTGTATCTGTTTCCATCTATTCATTAAGTCAGTATTAATGTTTTCCATCGGATCTGGTGTTCCTACTGCTTCTCGGCCAATAAGAAAATGACTTGGAGTTAGTATAGTGTTGTCATTAACATCTTCGGTTTGCGCACACAATGGTCTTGAATTCAAACACGCTTCAATTTGGTGTAGTAAGGTGGTCATTTCCTCGTATGTTAGAGTCGTATCTCCGATTACTCGTCGTAAATGATGTTTCACTGACTTTACGCCAGCTTCCCAAATGCCACCGAAATGTGGAGATGACGGAGGAATAAAATGCCACTCAGTTCCTATGTTTGTTATTGCGCTTTGGAATTGCGGCGATTGCGTGATTTGTAATATTTCTTGATGTAAGAAGTTGGCTGCACCTACGAAATTTGTTGCATTGTCACTATACATGTGTGACACATGACCTCTACGTGCCATGAATCTGCGTAGTGCAGCGATAAATGTTTCTGTTGTCAAATCTCCCACCAATTCTAGGTGTATTGCTTTTGTTGCTAGGCATACAAAGACAGCAATGTATGACTTGTAAGACTTGTGACCTCTTCCTTTCATAGTTCTGGTTTGTATTGGACCTGCATAATCCACTCCAGTATGACTGAATGGATATGATTCCGTCACTCGCACTTTTGGTAGAATTCCCATTTTTGCGAGTTTGTGTCTGCTTTGTATCGTATGCACTTCACACATTTGTTAATAACGCTCTTCACTTTTCTTTTTCCATTAATGATCCAGTATGTTTGTCGTAAATATGCTAATGTTAATTTGTTGCCTCCATGCAACGTTTTTAAATGTGCGTCTTGTATAATTAGTGACGTTACATGATGGTTGTATGGTAACAGTATTGGATGTTTCTGGTTGTAAGGCAATCCAGAGTTTTGTAACCTGCCTCCAACTCTTAGTAATCCATCCTCGTCTATAAATGGATCTAAAGTGGATAGCTTTTTATTTTTCTTCATAGGCTGTCCTCTTTGTATAGTTTTCAATTCTTCTTCGAATTCCTGTTGTTGTATTTTCAGAATTATTCGTTTTGTTACCTTTTTTAATTCAACGCAAGAAATTGGTTTATTTATTGTTTGCTTGTTTGCAAATCTATAGCAGTAAGATAACACCCTTAACATTTTATTTAAACTGGAAAATCTATTCCAGAGATCGTTCTTTTCTATCTCAGTTGTAACACTTGTAACTGTGTGACACTTTTTGATTTCCTCAGTCGGCTGTGGCATACGTCTCGTGGTGGGTATCTGATCGGTTTTTAACCATAGTGGACCATTCCACCATAAGGAATAATTAACAAGTTTTTCCGGCTCAAGGCCTCTTGAAATGATATCAGCTGGGTTATCAGCAGATATTACATGGTTCCACTCTGCGTTCGGTACAAGTTGTCTAATTTGTGATACCCGATTAGCTACGAAAGTTTGCCAGCGTCCAGGCTCTCCTCTTATCCAGCCTAAGGTGATCATGGAATCCGTCCAACAAGATATCGTGATATTCTTACAATTGAGCGCTTCTTTAACTTTTTCGATCAAACTGGCTAGTAGGAGTGCTGCACATAACTCGAGACGAGGTAGAGTAGTCTTTTGTTTCTTCGGTGCCACTTTTGATTTTGCTTGTAATAATGTAATGTAGTAGTTGTTATTGATTTTTACACGGCTATATACGACCGCTCCGTAAGCTTTCTCGGACGCGTCGCTGAAACCATATAGTTCATTCTCTGTGCTATCAGTTATGTGACACCACCGCGGAATTTTTATTTTTTCTATACTTTTAAGGTGTTTTTGTACTTCAATCCATTTTTTCTGGAGTATGTTATCAACAGGTTGATCCCATCCTATCTCGTTAGTCCACAGTTCTTGTATAAGCAGCTTCAATTTAATTATAATTGGTGCTAACCAACCCAGGGGATCGAATATTTTCGCTACTTCTGACATAATCCATCTTTTTGTTGGTTTTTCTTTTTCCATTATAGTTATTTGAAAATAAAAACTGTCTTCCCGTGGTGACCATGAAATGCCTAATGACTTCCTGGACTCGTCTAATGGTAGCTTGAGTAGTTGATCGTCTTTGTCTTCCGCAGGTATATTTTCGAGGAGCTCTGAACTGTTTGACGACCATTTTCTAAGTTTAAAGCCACCCTTGTTTAACATGGATATTAGCTGACTTTGAAGTTCTTTAGCTGTGCTTTCCTGGGAATCTCCAGACAAAATATCATCCACGTAGAAATCTTGTAATGTAGCTTGACTCGCCATTGGGTAATTATCTTTTTCGTCTATGGCAAGTTGTTGTAGTGTTCGTACCGCAAGATAAGGTGCGCTAGTTGTACCGTATGTAACTGTTGTAAGTTCATATTCACTAATTGCTTGTTTGGGAGAAAGTCTCCATAATATTCTTTGATGTGCGAAGTCTAAATCATTAATTTTTATGAACCTGTACATTTTCATAATATCCGCCATGAAGGCAAACTTATGTTTTCGCCATCGTAGCAGTATAGTGGATAAATCTTGTTGTAGTCGTGGACCTTTATACATATTGTCGTTAAGGCTTATTTTTGTGCTGCTTTTGCTGCTTGCATCAAAAACCACGCGTAACTTTGTAGTAAGTGAGTCTTCCTTAATTACTGCCTGATGTGGTATGTAGTATTTTCCTAAGTTGTAGTTTTTTGTATCTACTTTTCTCATATGACCCATACGTAAATATTCGTTCATAAATTCAATGTATTGGTGTCGTAAATTTTCATTTTTTGCGAACTGTCGTTCTAGTTGTAATAGGCGAGCAGCGGCCTTTTTGCGCGATTCGCCGTTTATGTTTAAGTTTAAGTTTGTATCCTTAAACGGAAGTCGTACCGTGTATGTTCCATCTAGGTTTCTTATCGTTGTTTCTTTATAGTAGGTTTCACAGGCCTGGTCGTCCTGTGTGAGTTTGTAGTTTTGTGGAATTTCTTCTAATTCCCAAAATTTCGTAAGTTGTCGTACCTCTTCAGTGCAAGCCACCATACTCAGTATTTTGGCTCCACTATTCGTGTCATCGGGATAAAATCCGGATAAAATCCACCCCAACTGTGTGTTTTGAGCGATAATTCCGTCCCGTAGTCTTTCGAAACCCTGTAGTAGTATTTTGCTATGGTCTTGGGCACCTAATATTATATCAATTGGTCCCTTTTTATAATAAGTTGGGTCAGCTATCAGCGCATTATCCAAGATTTTTTCTTGTAATTGTTTTAAGTCATGCCTTGGTAATGAACTTGTTAGTATTGGTAGTATTATTAGCGTTACTGGCAGTTTATAATCGCTAGAGTACCTTGGTTGTAAAGTAATGTTGATTGTATGGTTTGATGTTTTTGGTTTTTCGTCTCCGATTCCTTTTATTTCGGCTCGGATTTTTTGACGTGGGTAAGCCAGCAGTTGTGCTACTTCTTCAGTGCAAAATGAAGCTTCTGATCCTTGATCACATAACACTCTCAACAACTGCGGCATCCCGTCATAAGAGGTAGTTTTTACTATAGCGGTAGCGAGTAAAGTTGTATTTTTAGTGTTGGTATTTGTTGCCGATAAATTCGACGTTGTTATATTTTGAGGCTTCTCCATTCCTACATTTTTTGTTGTGTATTTTTTGGCGTTGTTACTATTCTGAAACGGTTTAGATTGGTGTAATAATGTGTTGTGCCCCTTATGTTGACAAATATCGCATTGTTTGTAAACTGCACTCACACACTGTTTCCGATCATCGTGATTTAAGCAACGCTTGCACATTCTTTTTTCCGTGACGGCTTTGTATCGGTCGCTGACGCATAACTCTTTGAAACTAGGGCAAGAATGAATACTATGATCCATACTTTGACAATGCCAACAGCGTTTATATTTTTCCGATGTTTGTCTATTACGTGATTGTTGACCATTAGTATGTGATAACGACCCGTCAAATGACTTAAGCCAACTGAAACGGTTTTCCATGAATTTCATCATCTCGTCGAAGGATTGTAATTTATTCCTGTTTTGTAATTGGTCTTCATACTTGGTATTTGTTTCCTCGTCCCATTTTCTACTGACTATTCTTATCAATAGAGGGCCCCAAGATGGTGTATTTATACCTTGATTTTTCAGTGCCTCAAGACATTCATTTATAGTGTCGTGCATGTCTCGTAATTGTACCGCGTTTGCTCGTTGCATTTTAGGTAAATCTAATAATTTGTCAATAAACTTAGTAGCAATCATGCGCTCGTCTTCATATCTCTGCGTAAGCAATTTCCAAGCTGTTTCGTAATTTATTTCGCTAATTGTTAAGTGACGTATTAATCTTGCTGCGTCGCCTTTTACGTGTGTTTTAAGATACTGCATTTTCTCTGTAGAAGAAATTGAGTTATCTTCGTGAATTATTTTTCTAAATAAATCTTGGAATGTGTACCAAGAGTCATAGTTCCCCGCAAATATGGGAATATTTATTCGTGGAAGTTTTACTGACGATTTTGTCGACATAGCTTTTTCACCCGAGTTTTGGATTATTCTTGCTTCTAACAAATTTATGATAGTGTCATAATCTGTCTGTGTATTCTCGAAACAATTATCCTTGAAATAGCTATTGTCCAGTGTGCTTTCAGCCATCAGTAATTCGATGTGCGTCTCTTCAATTTCTAGCCATTGTTTTTGTAAGGTTTGTAATAGTGTCTGTAAATGCCATATTGGCTTATCCTGAGTAATGGATTCCTTAGCCTGAGATATTTTCTTGGATATCTGTGACATTCGGAACAGTTGTATAAACAGTTTTGGGCTACTGACAACCCCCTTGTCTTCATCTTCGTCTAGAAGTCGTGGTTCATAAATACTTTGTACGTGTTGTAGTCTTTCCTCACATTTTCTGAGGTAGTTGATTCCTTCGTCGTAACATTTCTTAATGTTACCAAAGTAGTTTGTAGTAATGTACTTATGAGTTGACAAGATCTCTTGATCTTGTAGTTTCAAGTGGTTTTCTTGAACTCGCTGGAAAACCTGGTCTAATATTTTCTCCCGTTCGTTGAGGTATTTTTCCGTTTTCCTTGTGGGCGAGTCCTTTTTCAGGTTTGAGACTATCCTTTTGATCTCACTGTAATCCGCTTCCTGGCTCCTGATTAGTTCGTTAACTTCCTGTATCTCCATAGTGCTCTTCTTTCCCACTTCTCTAACGGCCCTATTTACCTAACTCAATAGTCAAGTCTGTCAGAGTCAATTCCTACAGTAATAAGGGGACCGCGTGATTGAAAGAAATTTCAAATGCTCGAAGGACCAAAATGTCTAACCACTCCAAACAGATGTCACGTGAAGTCGCAATACTGTTGAGGGTGCGTTAGTACATGTAGGGATATGATACGTCACGCGCCTACTGAACCTATAAGCCTAACAGTCCCTACGACTATAATCCCTATAAGCCCTACAGCCCTAACCTACCATATACCTAGTAGTGATATATAAATATATAAATAAGTTCAGGATGTCTGCACCATGCGACCTAAGGTTACAGACGGATAGTAGACAGGATGTCCAGGTTCGGGAAGGATAAACTCACTGCCAGCCCGCAGACTCACGGGACTGATCAGAGATGGCTAAAGGTGTCTTGGCCACAGTGAGGGGTAATGAGACAAGAATATAAAATTCAAATCTGCTTTATTTTACAAGATGTACAGCTTATATACTAATTTAACTTAATACACACTATTATACAAAGTTGTATGTGTTTCATGCGTGTAAGATGCAACTCAGTCATTATTTTAACTAGGCCGCTCGTGTAGTCGTCGCCGGGCCAAGTGCTGATTCGATGTTCAAAGGTTAACATTGAACAGTAGTCAATAAACCTACTTTTAAAGACATTTCATGTTTTTGTTTGACAAGAAGAACAAAAGATTCCGTTCTACGAAAAATTGTAGTCAATAAACCTACTTTTAAAGACATTTGCGTAAGTCGAAACGAACAGTATTCATTATTATTTATTTTTGTACCTATCGCAATACATCTCAGAACTTTAGAGATAGAACCTTAGATGTTTATTTCTTTAATTGAATTTCACTGATTTCTAGAAATTATTGGCAAAATCTGGCAAGAAACGGCACTTAAATAGTGCTGACACTAAAAAGTTACAATTGATTCTTCTAGAATATTCTTTCTAACATACATGATGTTTTCATAAATATATTGACAAGGTACCGACATGCACTTGATTCGATTAGAACCAAATTAAAAAATGTTGGGGGTGTCGTGGGAACTCGCTTTGAACGAAGTTCCTTTCGCCGAGTATTATGTATTAATACAGAGTCAACTAGTATGGTCTTAAGTTTCAATTGCGTATTGATTCATCATGAGATGCATAAACTACCAGCAACTCAGACAGACTTGTTCCTTTAAATCTTTTACACACCTTTTAAAGCAATCCGTTAGCATTGTTTGAACAAGCCTTACTAAGTTCCAGTCATCAAACATTTCCATTTGTGTGTTATCTTGATCAACCCACATTTCGGGACACGCGTGTGAGTATGTTTGTACGCTTATAGAGTTGTCATCAGTACTTGGCTATTATTATAATTATAGGAACTTACTTATGCGTAAATAATAACAGTAGCGGGTAGTTTTGAATTGTAGTTACCGTGTCATTGTGAGTATTCATCTATAAATTTTGTTCTAGGTTCAACTTTATTTTAGGCTTCAATTATGATAGCAAATTCCTAAGTAAATATTTACCAACATTAAGTACCTGCTTACTTCAACAAAATTAAATTTACCCAAAAAGAAAACTTTTTACTTAAAAATAATTCTTCTTCATCATATTTCTCATAAACCTCTTATGAGCCAACAAGGTAAGCGCTCAAATGTGATCAAGACCTCGCCGCGACTCATAAACCCGATTTACATCAGTCTTGCCGACAAAATATTTCAAGGAATATTAGCTATTCCGGCTTCAAATTATATCCGGATTAAAAGTTTTACTACTCAAGGCAGACTCAAGTGATAGTGTACTCTAAATACACAGGAAAGTTCGAATCGTCGACTAATTCAATAATTTTTCGTTCAAAATCAAAATCAAGTAGTTTATTTCAAGTAAACCTTATAGGTACTTTTGAATTGTCAAACAAAAAATTAATAATAAAAAAAGTTAATTAAATAAATCAAAAACCCGACTGCTTGAAAAGCGAACTAAAAAGACGTAAACAAGGAGAAAATCATGCTGTGCTGTCGGAGGATACATCTTCGCGAGCTGGCTGAACAAAACCAGACGTATCCTCCGACTGCACAGCATGATTTTCTCCTTGTTTACGTCTTTTTAGTTCGCTTTTCAAGCAGTCGGGTTTTTGATTTATTTAATTAACTTTTTTTATTTATAACTTTTTAGTTTATTTTTTTTTCGAATTAGGTACATTTAAACATAGAAGTGTTATATATTTTTGAAATCACCTCTTAAAATCCTTTATTTTGATACCCCACACGACAGGTTTGGAAGGAAAAAAAAATTTGGGCCGCCACTATATGGCGCCCAAAAACCGCCATTTTCCTATTTTCCAATTTTCATGAAGCCAGTGACACTCGCGGGGTTAAGACGAATCGATTGACGTAAGAACCATCAAAATCGGCCCACGCGTTTGGTCTCTAGAACGCCACATAGGAACAAACATACATACATACATACATACATACATACATACTTACATACATACTTACATACATACATACATACATAGACTGATAAACACATTACCCTCCTTCAGCAGTCGGGTAAAAAGATGACTCTAGTTGCAAATTCGCAAGCGTCAAAGGCGTTCAAAGGCTTAAAGAGGGCAAAAAATTGGTCGGCTATTTCTACGAACGCAAATTATTTTATCCTCCTTGGCAGCCATGTTTCACAGAATTCTAGAAAAGTTTTTAAATATAATATGATAATCAAATTGAGATGCAGTTTGGCAAATTTTTGCTCATAGATATGTAGGTACTGAACGTAATTTCATTAAAAGTTACAAGAATCTTTTTCTATTTCAAAAGTAGGTTTAATATTAAGAAAAGCAATTTTCGTTTAATAAAAAGAGCAATTCGGAGTCAAATAAATTCTTAGCAAGACTCAAATTCAGAGTTCCTCAAAAATAATATTTGTTCCGTTTCGAATTCATGAATCATCTTTGTACTCCATGTAATAAGCTTTAGAGAAAACGTTTTCTTTGTCTGTCTACAGTAAAATATCATCATCATCATCATCATCATATCAGCCGAAAGACGTCCACTGCTGGACATAGGCCTCCCCCAAGCGTCGCCACATTGACCGGTCCCGTGCGTCTCGCAACCAGCGGATCCCCGCAACCTTCACCAGGTCATCGGTCCACCTAGTGGGAGGCCTTCCAACGCAACGTCTTCCGGTTCGCGGTCGCCACTCCAGAACCTTTCTGCCCCATCGGCCATCCGTTCTGCGAGCAATGTGCCCTGCCCATTGCCACTTGAGTTTGGCAATTCTTCGGGCTATGTCGGTAACCCTGGTTCTCTTGCGGATCTCTACATTTCTGATTCGATCACGCAAGGAAACTCCGAGCATAGCCCTCTCCATTGCCCTTTGAGTGACTGTAAGTTTTCTGATGAGGCCCATTGTAAGCGACCACGTCTCAGAGCCATATGTCATCACTGGCAACACACACTGGTCATAGACTTTCGTCTTGAGACACTGTGGTAAGTTGGACGAGAAGATACCGCGCAACTTCCCGAACGCTGCCCAGCCGAGTCGGATTCGACGGTTGACCTCTTTCTCGAAGTTGGCCCTACCCAATTGGATCGTTTGTCCAAGGTAGACATAGTCGCCCACAACTTCGAGTGTAGAGTCTCCGACCTTGATAGGAGTGGGTGTAACATGGGCATTCAACATCACCTTGGTTTTGTCCATGTTCATCCTAAGACCCACTCTTTCGGAAGCTCTACTGAGATCATCGAGCATTGTACTGAGGTCCTCCATGGTCTCAGCCATAACCACTATATCGTCGGCAAACCGAAGGTGAGTGATGTACTCGCCATTGACGTTGATGCCTAGCCCTCTCCAGTCCAGAACCTTGAAGACATCCTCCAGTGCAGCAGTAAACAGTTTCGGAGATATGACGTCTCCTTGTCTCACACCTCGCTGCAGAAGGACTGGTTCCGAAGTCTGATCCTGAAGTCGAACTGACATGGTGGCGTTTTTGTATAAACACTTCAACACTTCGATGTACCGGTAGTCAATTTGGCACCGTTGGAGAGACTGCAATACAGCCCAAGTCTCGATCGAATCGAAGGCTTTCTCGTAGTCCACAAACGCTAAGCAGAGAGGCAGGTTGTACTCTTCGGTCTTCTGTATAACCTGGCGCAGCGTATGTATGTGGTCTACGGTGCTGAAGCCCTTACGGAATCCGGCTTGTTCGGGAGGCTGGAAATCGTCAAACCTGCGCGCGAGACGATTCGTGATGACTCTTGAAAACAGCTTGTAGACATGGCTAAGAAGTGTGATGGCCCTATAGTTCTTCAGCCGGGCATTGTCGCCCTTCTTGAAGAAGAGTACCACCACACCCCTGCACCATGCCTGTGGCGTTTTGCCCTCGAATATGACGGAATCAAACAGCTTCTGAAGGGTCTTAAGAACCGGTTTTCCACCCGCCTTCAGGAGTTCAGCCGTGATTCCGTCGTCACCCGGTGCCTTGTTGTTCTTAAGCTGTTTCAGAGCCATCCTAATCTCATACAGGCTGACGTCCGGAATGTCTTCGGTATAGTGTCGGGTCAATCTAGCTCTAGGGTCATTCGCTAGATTCGCGACGGGTTTACTGGTTGACGTGTACAGCTGCCCATAGAATCTCTGGATCTCCCTCAGAAGCTCTGGTTTGGCGGAAACGATCCTGCCATCATCGGTCTCCAGTTTCGTGAGCTGGCTCTGCCCAATAGACAGATCTCTTGCAAAGACCTTGGAGCCCTTATTCCGCTCAATCGCCTCTTCAATACGCTCAGTATTAAAGCGGCGGAGGTCGCTTTTCAAGGATTTTGAGATCCGTCTATTTAGCTGCCGGTATTTCAACGCATCGTCTGAAGACTGCAGGATCATCTCACGCCTCTCCTTCATTAGCTTGAGAGTAGGATCAGAGAGCTTTTTGTTCCTATTTGTACGGCGGGTCTTGAAAAACTTAGACCCGACCGTATGGACAGCTTCCACGAACCCGTCATTGTATTCGTCCACTGAGCTCCCTAGGCACTCGAAACGATTCTGGAGTTCGAGCTGAAAGCTCTCGGGGTTTTGGACCTGGATCTGTGCTGGACGGAGCGTGGACTTCATCAGTCGAGACCTTTCAAGCTTGACATGAATGTCCAATGTGCCTCTTACCATGCGGTGATCGCTCCCGGTTTTCACCGAATTGATCACAGAGACATCATTGAACATTTGCTTCTTGGTTGACATGATGAAGTCGATCTCGTTTTTAGTTGCACCATCGGGGCTTTGCCAGGTCCACTTCCTGTGCTCACGCTTTTTGAAGAAGGAGTTCATCATGTAGAGGCCCTCCTTCTCCATAAAACTGGCCAGTAGGTGACCCCGGTGGTTCCGACGTCCAACTCCAAATTGCCCCACTTGCAGCTCATCCTCGTCTCGTTTGCCCAGTTTCGCGTTGAAGTCCCCCATGACAACGGTGAAGTGAGTTTTGAAACCATGCATGGCTGTAGAGATATCCTCATACATGGCCTCTACCTCGTCGTCGGAGTGTGCCGAGGTTGGGGCGTAGACCTGTATGACCTTCAGCGAATATCTTGCGGATATTCTGAGTATAAGGTACGCCACCCTGGTCGACACACTCTCGATCTTCACCACGTTGTTCACAAGGGACTTGTGGACGATAAACCCGACACCACCTTGGGACTGCCGGTCACCCTCTCGGAAATAGAGCAGGTTACCGGATTTGAGGATTATCGAGTCCTCTCCCTCTCTTCGGACTTCAGATAACCCTATAATACTCCATCGTAACCTGCTCAATTCCGCCTCGAGTTCAGTAAAATATATTCAATCCTAATTCAATAAACTGATTTTCTTTTTGTCCTTTGTAGCATAACAGAAAATTTACTGTACTTCGAAAACATTGCAGAAGCCTTCCAGAGTAAAACTAATGTGATTCCCGGATCCCGAAAACTTATTTACAAAAATAAGTGTCAAATTTGTCAATCCCGCTACCTGTATGCTGGCTGCCGTAATCGGATTACCAACACGAGTTATGCTACAACATAAATCGGATTACCGAATGCCTGCATTTTAACCAGATTTTCTTAGCTTGACGGTAAAAAATATATTTCCAGGCAATTTATTTCACAGCAACTTTATTACGGCGCGGGCTTGACGTATTGCTTAATGAATCAATGGTAGCTTCAGTGTTGTGCTGCCATCTTTCGGATCCGAGACCATCGATTACGCTTTACATGAATAATCGGGTGCCAGTAAATTGAGTGTCGAACGAGTCATTAACCAAACGGATTATCTGCGATACCGAGCAAAATCAAGTGATTGGCTATCGAAAAGCTTTGTTACTTTATCTTTGTTTTAATTTTGCTAGCTTAACGAAAACCTTTATATTGCTAGAATGTAAAGCTGAATCAGATTCGGTGTTGGCAAGTTTTCTATTTCGTAAATTTCTTCGGGTCTTTGATATGTATCTCAGGTTGTTTTGTAATTTAAATTTTACAACAGGAAGTCCAACACCTCTTGTCAGGCAATTATCAGGCCTACCTATCCCCACAAACATAAATCGTAATAAATACGCCACTGCAATGACGACACACCCCTAAACAACAGTGAAGCAGCGTTTGTAATACATAGGAAGGCATTTAAGGGCTCACACTGACCCATAAAAGTCAAATTTTATATTGGCTCGCGTAGAAAATAGTGGGATTTATTGTCGACTAAAATGCGGTGAAATATTGGGTGGCTTTACCTAGTGACTATGAAAAAGATTATGTACGTTACTGTTTGATTTTTTGTTTCCAAAACAATAAAATGTTGCATATAAAAAGTGCTCAAGTTTCACATTCAAGAATCAATCAATCTGCTTAGACTTTTTCAATTTTTTCCGCATGGTGGTGCATGCCAGTATTTTACTTTGAGCGACCTCCACAATCCAGTGACTGGGTAACACGATACCACTTGGCAAGACATTTGTCGATTTTCTGGCGTCTGACTACCCGTTACAGTTATCAAAGATTTACTAATGACAGTCAGGAACAACAGTTTAACCTGATTTCCAAGGTACCAAGGAGTCTAGGTATTTACATACCTTTCCAAGATTTTCCATTGATTACTCACTGGTCACACACTTTTGGGAATGGATCTCAGCAAGCGTTGCTTAACCGTGCGGCTATTATAATTTAAACTCTCTGCCACGTGTTCAACAGTAGTGAATCATGCTGATAAATCTTCAGTCTAGTCCTGTGCAATATCATTTAGCTCATAATTATCATTTATGTTTAAGAAAATATGAGGGCGTCCAAGCAAAAAGGGTCCAGTGGTGGGGTATTGAGTTAAGACTAGATTCGGTATCTAGAATAGTCAATTGATAATAAGAATTAAAAAAATATTCGAATACTGGCACATTTTTTCATCAGACATTTGATATTGAAACTGTACTTTTGTTTGTACGAGGGCAACTTTACAAAACTGCGTATATCTCAGCAATAAAAACTGGGCCCTTTCTGCTTGGACGCCCACATATAATATCCAACCATATACCAAACTTAGTTCTAAAGGTACGAAAGTAATTGCAATAATAAATCTAGACAATACTAACAACAAGACAGTTGTAATGTAACAATAGAACTCAATAGCGTCTACAAAAGTAATAAAGTTATCAATTGTCTGCTGCCATGAAAGTGAATTTATTGATACAACTTAGTAGTTATCGCCACCTTGTGCTGAGAGGATTTATTCGACAGAATGTTTTTTTAGTAACCAGTACTTTTTCACAAGATGTTTCGTAGTCTCTTGTCGAAATAAATACGTAAAGAAAGGAATTGGGGTCTTTCGTTTACAATATGGTAGGTAATGAGAATAATCATCACAGTTCAAATGCGAAAGGCTATTGGGTTTAAAAAATCGAATGTCAATCATAAAAATAATGCATTAAATAAAAAATGCAACTTCTCCCATATTAAGCAATGATTAAGTAAGAAACAATAGTAATATGCGGTCACATTCCATCCTACTACTACGAGTATTATAAACGTGAAAAATTTTGAGGATGGATGGATGTTTGTTACTCTTTCAAGCAAACACTACTGAACTTATTTTGAAGAAATTATACAGAAATATGCTTATACATCAGAATAACACATAGGCTACAATTTATAAAGATTTTGGTAGAAGTACTAACAACGCGGACAGAGCTGCGGGCGGCAGCTAGTGTTTCAATAAATTAACTTAAGCTTTGGCCCCGGTCGGGCGCCAAAACTTGAATGAATAGAAAATTGTGTAACTAACAAAAATGTTCAAGGATATGAGATGTCAAGAATTTCTTAAATATGTCGCTAATTTAGAAATTCAGTAGGAGAAGAAATAAAATACGTATTCGTTTCAACATTTAGTCCCACGCTGGGTGCTAATGTATAAAAGATGTGTATTAGAATATTATTATTCTTGAGAGCTATAATAAACGTTGGAAATGAGGTTAAGTAACAAGTTTTAACGATATCGTTATGTGTTTAACATAGTCCCATGTCGGGCGCCAGAATTTATAATGTTATAGGAAACTACCTATTTGAATAAAGATTGAAGGACATAAGACGTCGACAAGTTTCTCAAAGCTGTCCCTAAATGATAAAAATCCAGTAAAAGCAGAAATAAATTATGTATTCGATTCAACATTTTGTCCCATGCTGGGCGCCAAAGTAAAAAATATATTTATTTTTCTGCTGCAGGTAAACTCAAGATAAAAGAGAATAAAAAGTGTAAGAGACGTAGAGATTGATGCAAAATAACAAGTTTAAACGTGATTTTACTGAAGAAAAAATAAGGTAAAACGAAAATGTTATAAAATTTTTTGACAGAGATTTTTACAATCCGCTCAATATTATACTTGTGTACACTAATTAAGGTTTTAGTTTATTTCAACTTTTGTGCTACCATCAGTTTCCTTCTTCGGATTATTATAATATCTTGTTTTTTAATAACATTCACTCACACATTCATTACTTTTGACAGCAAACCAGCTCTAAAACTAACACGCACCAAAGTAAGGAACGTTAATTTTTCCGTCAATTTATCTCAATAGCCTTGGCAAGGGATCCCGAATCGCTGGCGCTCGGGTTTCATGAAACAGAAGGCCTGCTGTGCTGCTGTCTTCAAGCTATAGTGCCGCTATCTGAAAAAAACAGATTTTGTGGTTTAAACGACAAATAAATCCGCAAAAAAAAACGTTGCTGTGTATCAACTATCCTACTACTATTATAAACGTGAAACTTTGTTAAGATCGTTGGATGGATGTTTGTTACACTTTCACGCAAAAACTACTGAACGGATTTTGATGAAACTTTACAGAAATATAGCTTAAACATCAGAATAACACATAAGCTATAATTTATAAAGATATTGGGAGAAGTACTAATGCCAAGCGGGCGGCAGCTAGTAAATCATATGCGAGAGTTGCCGGTGTCACAAAATAGCTCTTATTGCGCACACTACAAGGCAAATTGTTAGTTTAAATCAATGACTTAATCTTATCAACATTAACTTTGTAAACAGCAATTTGGGTTATTTTTATTTTTATCCGGAATCTATTGATAGTATAAAAATACTGTTTAAACATATCGATAAAGAATTTTTTGATGATAACGATGTCATCAAAAAACAAAAATCGGCCAACTATCGATAGCGGCACTTAGCTTGAGGACGGCAGTGTGAACATCATACATAAGTAAATAGCTAATAAAGCTCCGACAAGCCACATGTGCCGTAGAGACCCTATTCAAAGAGATTGTGTACTTTTATACTTTATATAAGTGGGGACAGAAATAGAACTGGGTTCCACGGTGAGAGTGTGACCTTTGAAGGTAGTTATCTACGCGCTTTCGCTGTATTTGTCAAAACTGGAAAGCTTCACTCTGTCTTGTATGCTTGAGTTCAACTGGAATACAATTTAGCAGATTTCCTTTTTTGTACCATGAAGCCATGTTCAACATGAAATGTTTTCATTATTGGCATTTTAGCTAGTGTAACATTACGAAGATCAAAAGATTTATTTACACGCAGGTGAAGCTACTAGCAGAAGCTAGTATATAAATAAATAGTAATATTCTTACTGCGTTAAGAGTCGCGACTTTATTTCCGTTGTAACTATTGTATGTAATCGTCGATGTACGTTCCAAGTTCCTTGAGAATGTTTATGAATTACAGTTTTTTTTTAATAAGTAGTCACGTGTTCAAATCCACTGGATTCAGGCACCCGCAAGTGTCTGAATTTAATCCAGAAAGCCGCAATGTACGTTTTAGTTTTGGAAAAACCTACTATAAAATAGAGAAAATCTCGTCTGGAAAATGCGGCATAAACATGCAACGTTGTCGTTTGAATTCTGGTGCGATGGGCCGGATCAAGTGAGTAATTGATTTAATGGGCTACGCCACTACGCTAGTAGGTATTATTGGTAAGTGGGTAAGCAAGCCCGCGGCGCACAGGTACTTTTTGTTTCTTTTGTACAAGCCTTTATATTATACCTTGGTTTCGTATTTGTGTTCGGCAACTAGTAATTAATTTTCGAGCACTTCCTGGCATGCGATTAAGCTGATATTTCGCACACTTATGTATTATTTCAATGTTTGGAAACATTGAAATAATACGGTACGATGGAGCTGGTGTCATGATGGAGCCGAAAGGTTGCCACAGCAACTCCTCAACCAGACATGTTTTCGGACGCATTAAGAGATGATTGTTTAGGGTCCCGTACGTAAAGGGTAAAAACGAGACCCTATTACTAAGACTCCACGATCCGTCTGTCTGTCTGTCTGTCCGTCTGTCACCAGGCTGCATCTCATGAACCGTGATAGCGAGACAGCTGACATGTTCCCAGATGATGTATTTCTGTTGCCGCTATAAAAACAAATAAAATAAATATTTAAGTGGGGTTCCCATACAACAAACGTGTTTTTTTTCTGCCGTTTTTAGCGATTGTGGTACGGAACCCTTCGTGCGAGTGTCAGACTCGCACTTGTCCAGTTTTTCCGATGTATTTTTTATGGATAGAGAGGTAGCTAGTGGCAGGTTTTTTGAGCAAGCAAATTCATGACGAGATGTTGATAGCTGTAGGTACAGTAGTGCGGATTGCTGAGAGAACTCCGAGAATAATTACATCTGAAGTTTCAGATGGAAGCCCTTTGGTCAGGGCTCCACTTTTGAATTTCCATAATGTACACTTTTTTTTCTTTTCTTTTTTTATAATCTATAGGCTCGCGATGATGCGGTCTACGATGAAGCACGCTTACCTAGAAGAAACCTATTCACTCTTGACTTAAAGATCCCAAGGTTGGAGGTATCAGGGAACAAAGACTCCGGAAGGGAGTTCCACTCCTTAGCTGTGCGCACAATAAAAGTATTAGCAAAACGCTGTGTGCGTATGGGAGGGATGTCCACCATGTACCGATGGCGTATGGCCGTACGTCATGTAGTCCGATGATGGAAAGGGCTAGGCGGAATCAAATTGTGCAGTTCCGTCGCATACTCCCCGAAATGTAACCGATAAAAAACCGACAGGCTGGCAACTCGGCGTCGATGTTCGAGGCTCTGGAGCTTTGAGGCGACCAGTGCATCGTTGCCAATAAGCCTTTTGGCCCGTCTGTCAATCGACTCGAGTGCATTAAGCTGGTATTTGGCTGATCCATCTCAGAGGTAAGAGCAGTACTTCATGCATGACCGAACATGCGCTTTATAAGTACCGTCTCACCTTTGCAAGAATCCCCAACTTTTTTGCAGCTAACTGAGCTTTCGCCTCAATGAATGGACCGAAGTTGAGGGTCGATGTCAACGTAACACCGAGAAGTTTGAGATGGTCCGTTAACGGCACGGTTACACTACGGAAAGATGGAGCCGGGTGGAATTGGCTCTTTTTGCGGAAAAAAGACACGCCTGGGTCTTAGCAGCATTGAAACTGACCAGATTGGCATCACCCCATTCGGAGACCGCCTACGAGGACAGGTTATGCTACGGATTGCTACGAGCCGCCTACGAGAGCTACGGCGTAGCCACGTAGAGGGTATATGTTACTGGGAATCCATTTAATTATGGAGGTAGTTCACTGCGCCCGCGGCGGAATCTCTAGCGTGTAGCGTTAAGAGGAAATGGGGGTGGTCTTTTCTCCATACAAACGCTGTCAACTGTTTTCTCTCTGGTTTAGGACCAAACTATGATTTTGTACAGTAAGATAAATATCAACTTCTTCTAAGCCCCTATGTTTGCTTTTTTGGTGATATTTTATTTATTTATTTCTTGATTTCGTTTTCAAACGCGAGCCTATAAATTATAATATATATATTATATATATATCGGAGAAATGAGGGCTATCTTCAATAATACCCTCGGCCTGTGGGCATATCGTGGGTATGCAATGCACAAAGCAGGTAACTTATGCCGTTTTAGAGATAGTTCTTGTTCCAATTTTATCAAAGCAGCGGATTCGGCCACCAATCGTTTCGCTTTTTCCCAACCAAAACACACTTGTTCAAGTTCACACACGCCACTTTAGGCTACTTCTCAACTCTTTTTCTCTCAACTCCTTTTTAACTCCCAAAACGCGCGTCCGCGCGTATCTTTTCTAACTTCACGACCCAATATGGCGGGAGAACCCACTCAGAGTGCCTCTATGACACTCCTGCTTTTTATTGGCTAAGAGAATCTCTTCCGGCAAATTACTGCTTGTATTATCCAATCCAAATCGAGCATTTTGACATAAGAAAAATAAAGTGTTGTCAATCGAATAAAATCGAACTGAGAACTGATCAGAAGCTAAATGTTGCCAATTAAACAAACCTGAAGTAATAAGTTTACAAGGGATATTTATTACTAATCATTTACCTTCCTCCGATACGGCCATCTTGACATTCAAACGGTCCCACGTTTGATGTAAAGCTACGAGCAACATCGTTACTCAACCAAAAAACAAAAACCAAGAGGAGATAAAAAAATAAGTAATTTTAAAAAGGTTAAGTTCGGCCGCTCCTGACCAAATAAAAAAAAAATAACGTGGTCGTGACATCTTCCACGTGAAACCTTCAATCAACACCTTATATTACCAGCCTACAACAAAACTCAAGTACATCTTTACTCATGAAAACTGAATTCTCTTAGCTTTCACACTGTTCATTTGTTTTCTCCATGTAAATCTAGGTCTCCACACCATACACCGTACACAACTATCATCGTACTATCGAACCAGCCACCTCACCATTTAGACAACCATATTAACACATTCTAAATGGTTACCGAAGCACCAGAGGTACCAGGTTCCCAACAAACGCCAAGTCGGTCTCGAAGCACTAAGTGTGCCAGAAACCACCCAAACGCCCAACACAACATACCATGTCACATACACCAAACAACAGGTCACCGAGGCCCCAGAGGGACCAGGCTCCCCCAGACATACAACAGGTCACCGAAGCCCCAGAGGGACTAGGCTCCCCCCAGACAACAGGTCACCGAAGCCCCAGAGGGACCAGGCTCCCCCAGACAACCGGTCCTCTCGAGGCAACAAGACTGCCAGATACCCATGCCACATACACAAAACAACAGGTCACCAAAGCCCCAGAGGGACCAGGTTTCCCCAGACAACCGGTCCTCTCAAAGCAACAATACTGCCAGATACCCATGCCACATACACTAAACAACAGGTCACCGAAGCCCCAGAGGGACCAGGCTTCCCCAGACAGATAACAGGACTCCAAAGCCCCAGAGGGACCAGGTTCCCCCCTGACAAATCCAGCAATGTTTCTTGGTCCCACAGCAATCGCTGTAGCTCCTGATGGTCAACCCAGTGACCACCCTGCAACCATAGTCATCCTGACCAGGCCTCGTAACCCACCACGGTTACAGCAGTCATCTTACTGACCACTCACCTCGTAACCCACCTCGGTTACAGCAGTCATCTTACTGACCACTCACTCACCTCGTAACCCACCTTGGTTACAGCAGTCATCTCTGACCACTCACCTCGGTTACAGCAGTCACCGCAGCGACTACTCATCACCGTACAGTCAGTCCTTTGACCATACACACGACCTCACCATTGCTAGATTGATTTGAATCAGTCTTCAACACAGTACATTCAGTTACTTCAATGGGTACTTGATCTTTCAGCTTTCCTCTAACTCATCATGAACCAAAGCTTTTAATTCAACACATAGCTGCCACCATTCAGAACTCCAATAACCATAAACAGCACATTTAAATCAAAATCAAATTTGTTATTTCAATCTTCATTCTCAGTACTGAATACAAAGGCAACCTCATATTCAGGATTTCTAACCCTGCCAAAAGCATATTCAAGAACTTCATTTTATGTTCATGATTTCATACCAAACCCTCAGTGCGATTGGTATAATAACTAGCAACATCAAACATTACCAATTTTGCAAACTAAATATGAAAATGAAATCATGCACCGCATGTCACCGAGTTTACATCTGCATTAACATTATCTTATCCAACTTGCTCAGATAGCAAATAAAACAAAATTATGTTAGGTATGTTCACAATGACCAGCACAGAACATTCAACAAGTAAGAACACCACAACCATTACTGACAGTATACTTTAATTCATTATTCCACATTTATTATTCAAGGTAGGTACTAGCCTACATGACACCACACAATCACACAATTCACAAATTCACACCTTTAAAGAGATGTTACAATTATTAAAACTTCTGAATAATGTTCAAGATTACCGAGGCCAAGCATCGTTGAACAACACAGAACAAGGAAACCATTCCTAGTTTTCTCCAAAAAACAAAAACTCATGAACCAAGTAAATCAAATAGAAACCAAGTGTCCCATTCATGGTCCACAATCAACAATAACTTAGCAAATACATTTGCTACACAGAATACACTTTCAACTTAAATGCCGAATCAACTCTTGACTCCGTCATCTCTCTGACCCATGAAACTGAAAAACTGTTCTATGTAAATTAAAATGTTGCCAATTGAACATCTATCTCATCTTCAGCCACAACTTCAAACAGTAATTGGCCCTCGGGCATCCCATAATACCTGAATACGGCTTCTAGACGCCATCTTAATGTCTAGTTGCAATTTTCATTTGCCATAGTCAATTTAAATCGTTTTTATTTGTAGGTATCGTTAGAATGACATGTTATCAGTTGGTTAGTTCCCTACATAGTGATTTATAACAACTACAGACATTAACTTTACCTTTATTCAACCGTTGGTAGCAACAAAACTAAACGCCAACTGTCTAGGCTATAGTAACGTTAATCCTCGTGATATTTCCAGGTTGTAAGATTGCAAATCGAGTCAACCAGCAAACTATTTCACTAAACTTAAACACCGGTTTGAAAATAATCTTTATCAAATAGCTCTTAACTGAAAGTTATTGCATGTCTTTGCAACAAAGCAAAAGTTAAAAGTTTAATCCTCACAGTGACTCACACCTTGTAACGACTTATTAATAATCTAGTCTTTAACTTATAAGTTAAAAATCGTATCACAATTATAAGTTATTTGTTTTTGTTTTGTCTTGTCAGACTTTTTCGAACTTTTTTTCGAATGTTGACACTTTCATGTCACTTTCTAATAGAGATGAGCAAGGGATGGCGATCTGTTATCGATTAATCGACGAATCGATTTTAAAGGCAAAAAATAAATAAACAATTTTTCAATCGATATCCAGTACTGAATCGATCCAGCGTATCGATATTTCGCCCTAGAATATCGAGATTCGATTTTTCTGTTTTGATAAGAACCAAAATATTATTTAAAAATATTCGAATGTATTACACAAAAATATTTGAATTCAACGTTAACAAAATAAATTTCTTTCCCTTTTACCTGATACTTTAATTTAGTTGTAAAAACAATCCCAATCAGCCAAAGATGTGAAAAGATACACTATTATTACGATTTTTCTTTTTACTTTCCATAACTGGATTCACACTTACATTAAAAATACCAACGCGAATAGTTAGAATGTACGTTATTTTCAAAGAAAAGCATATTCACAAATTTCCTTGAAGATCAAATCAACAACAAACTCAGTGGTAATAATATTTACGGGCAATCTGAAGTGACACCTATTAATAAAGAATGCATGGCTAAAATGCCTAGTATCTGTACTTCTCGATTATCAGTAGTGAGTAAACTAACAACCTATTCATAAATGTGTGTACTCTTGTGACAGCACTAGTGGTCACAAAACCGTATATTGTTCTAACATCATGCATAACGTGACCATTTATTCTTTGACTTAAAACGGGACATTGGCCTCAATCCGGATGTGGGATCTTCAAAAAAGTTTTTTAATAATAGGGGACATTTTTCAATATTCAAAAAGTAGTTTTTAAAACCCTTTCCAAGGCAGGCATAAGAGCAAGCCATCTGTTTTTGCTATAGCCGAGCATTTGTTGATATTCCGTTTCAGTTTCGGCGCAAAAATCCTTTGGAGCTACAACTCGGATCGCGTAAATATAAAAAAAAATATGTTCATAATAATGCTTTCGTAATCTAAGGGCAGCAGTATATTTTATTGCATTGTGAATTACATGGGCTCCACATCCAATACCTATTAATGACTTTTTCAGTCCGGCCGGCTAGACTACTTAAATTTTCGCGCGGTTTCAGAAAACGGGACAATTTTGCGTCCCAGAGTTCATTTCGGGGACACCGGGACTCGTAATTATAAAAAGGGACAGTCCCTTTCAAAACGGGACGTCTGGTCACGTTAATCATGCAACATAAAATAATGTAATGAAATCTTCTTTCTTTCCGTTTTGTTCTCACATTCCAATGCTCCAAGTACATTAGAAAGATGAAATTGCGAAAATCGTTTCATTGTTTATTTTGTTGGTAAATAAAAACGATTAAATATTTGAAACAACATATTTCAAAGCTTAAGCCCGTCAAAGATTTAAAAGATGGCGTGACATGCACGGACTTCTCATTCTGTCTATGCAAAAATTATTTGTTTGTTTTTAAATTGATCACGAAAAAACAACATGCTCGTATTCAATAAGCTCCCCCAAGCAGTAAATCACGGCATAATGGGGTCCCGAATCCAATTTCGATGATTATTGAAAGAAACATACAGTATCAATACCATTACATAGATGGCGCTGTTTGATTTTTCTACTCTTTTCATGTAACTTACATTAAACATTTACATTAAACAACATAATGCAATAGTTATAAATTGCAATTAATGTAACAATTAATTATAAAACTTAGGTACTTCCAAATCCAATACATACTTCGGCTGCCACAAATGTATGCCAATGCACAGATAGTTGAATGCAGATCAAAGTAACATACCTTTAAGCCTGTACTCCCGGAAAGGTCAGGCAGCAGTGCCAACCATGCACATGTCCAGACTCCTAGGTGCTATCAGAAAATATTAAATTGATTGATCACCGCAGCGGCATGTATAAAACCACTAAATTTCCTCTTTCATAGCGCTGTAGACTGCAGGTTGTATGTTGCCTCTTGAAATGGAACCTGAGCTCCACACTTATCTTGTAGCACTACACGCAGCCGGTCACAACAGGTCTTGTGGTATCCACAGCCATGTTGAAGGGCTCAGACGTCCGTGCTATTTGTTGCATATTGTGTGAATGGCTGAAAAATTCATGTCTATGAGCAAGATTTCCACAAGCATAAAGTTTTATTGAATCAAGTTGTAGCTTAGGATGTTTGCTCTCTTGCACTGTATTTGCACAAGTGGTCTTAATCTCTTGCGAATTCCGCTGACAGTATGAATCTGGCTGAGTTTCATTTAGCATCATAACGAAAATAACAATTTATTTTAAATTTTAGCCACTATAAACCAAGAAAAACAATATTGTGGCTAAACTTCATAAGGCATTAGATTGGTACTTATTATTGTCGGAATACTTAAGTTTATACTTCCCTGAACATCACCACCACAGTTGCGTTTCCCAAGTATCTAGTCAGGATTGTTCCGTCGATTCGTTTGCGTCGATGTCATCATTAACTTCATCATTATCTGCAACCCGACTTCGCATATTGTCTAGGATAGGCCACACTATACGGTTGAACTCGGGCAACATGATATTTCTGTCTTTAGTAGCCGGCAAACATCTCCATTAGGTAGATAGGTAGGTACTTCCATGCTAATTTTCGCGCACCAGAGCGCGCCAACCATTACTCGTCTCATTTGGTCCATCATCGCTTTGTGCGTGCATTGTTTTCACTTCCGATATCGGAGAAATGAGGGCTATCTTCAATAATACCCTCGGCCTGTGGGCATATCGTGGGTATGCAATGCACAAAGCAGGTAACTTATGCCGTTTTAGAGATAGTTCTTGTTCCAATTTTATCAAAGCAGCGGATTCGGCCACCAATCGTTTCGCTTTTTCCCAACCAAAACACACTTGTTCAAGTTCACACACGCCACTTTAGGCTACTTCTCAACTCTTTTTCTCTCAACTCCTTTTTAACTCCCAAAACGCGCGTCCGCGCGTATCTTTTCTAACTTCACGACCCAATATGGCGGGAGAACCCACTCAGAGTGCCTCTATGACACTCCTGCTTTTTATTGGCTAAGAGAATCTCTTCCGGCAAATTACTGCTTGTATTATCCAATCCAAATCGAGCATTTTGACATAAGAAAAATAAAGTGTTGTCAATCGAATAAAATCGAACTGAGAACTGATCAGAAGCTAAATGTTGCCAATTAAACAAACCTGAAGTAATAAGTTTACAAGGGATATTTATTACTAATCATTTACCTTCCTCCGATATATATAATATATATATAATATATATATATATATATATATTATAATATATATTATATATATATATATATATATATTATCCGTTTAGGCACTAGAACCCTAACAAAATGCTCAAATTTCTCTTTTTATAAGACCGTTGTCAACAGAGCCCTAGTGTACAAAGGACATGGCTAAACAACTGCCCTTAGCATGTATAGAAATTTCTCACTAGCTCGAAGCATTCAAATATTCATTAATGAATTATTACAGTTTTATTATTCTCCTAGAAGTTTCGTGAATTAATCAAATAATTAAAAGATTTTTCATGTTTTTGTTTGACATGAAGAACATAAGATTCTGTTCTACGAAAAATTGTACTCAATAAACCTACTTTTAAAGACATTTGCGTAAGTCGAAACGAACAGTATTCATTATTATTTATTTTTGTACCTATCGCAATACATCTCAAAACCTTAGAGATAGAACCTTAGATGTTGATTTCTTTAATTGCATTTCACTGATTTCTAGAAATTATTGGCAAAATCTGGAAAGAAACGGCACTTAAATAGTGCTGACACTAAAAAGTTACAATCGATTCTTCTAGAATACACTTGATTCGAATAGAACCAAATTTAAAAAAAATACATGTTGGGGGTGTCGTGGGAACTCGCTTTGAACGAAGTTCCTTTCGCCGAGTATTATGTATTAATACAGAGCCAACTATTATGGTCTTAAGTTTCAATTGTGTTTTGATTCATCATGAGATGCATAAACTACCAGCAACTCAGATAGACTTGTTCCTTTAAATCTTTTCCACACCTTTTAAAACAATCCGTTAGCATTGTTTGAACAAGTTTACTAAGATCCAGTCATTTTCATTTGTGTGTTATCTTGATCAACCCACATTTTGGGACACGCATGTGAGTAAGTATGTTCAAGGGCGGATCCAGGATTTTTTTCTGGGAGAGGCACAAGGGGCGGACAGGCAAAAAAATCAACAATAACTGTCAGAAATAAACTTGAAGTATCATACTTCATGTTTATTTCTACAAGTTCAAGTATGTACAGGAAGGGTTATGAAAGACAAGAAACATGAGTTCTTTCTGTTCATCATCATCATATCAACCGAAAGATTTCCACTGCTGGACATAGGCCTCCCCCAAGCGTCACCACATTGATCAGTCCCGTGCGTCCCGCATCCAGCGGATGCCCGCAACCTTCACCAGGTTTTTGGTCCACCTGGTGGAAGGCCTTCCAACGCAACGTCTTCCGGTTCGCGGTCGCCACTCCAAAACATTCTGCCCCATCGGCCATCTGTTCTGCGAGCAATGTGCCCTGCCCACTGCCACTTAAGTGTGGCAATTCTTCGGGCTATGTCGGTAACCCTGGTTCTCTTGCAGATATCTACATTTCTGATTCAATCGCGCAAGGACGGTTACCTATCATAAGTTCGAACAACATTTGACCGAATTTCATTTCACCTAAAACTTTTCAACTATTATCGTTTTGTTTTGTTTTTACTTCATCGAAGTCACGTTTGCCACTGTCTCAGATGACCTATTATCAATTGGTATTATTTCGTTACTCCAACGTTTTACTTGGTCGAAAAACTTTTTACCGAAGTTACACTTAGCCGAAATAACATTTGTCCGAAATATTTATATTTAAACGTATATCGAAATAATAAGTGAGAGAGAAACAGTGGGCGAATACAAATGTTTTAAACAGCGACCTGAAAAAACATGTCGACGGAGCACGAAGGAGATGACGGGAGCTAAGTTCGCTCACTTCACCTTCCGTCATCCCCTTCGAACCTAACCTATCCGTGTCGGGGTGCCCTAAATTCCCGAACTCGCTTCGCTCGGCCTTGGACAAATTCTTTGAAATAATTAATTAATAAAAATGGCTAAGGCATGACAGCTATTAATAAATCATTTGCATGAAAATACGTAAACACAGACAAGACTGCGTGAAGTCAATTTTGCAGCGATTCGTTTTTGTCACTAAATTTTGTAACACAACATATTGACTTTTGACACTATTTCAATTTTAAATTGAAAATGCTACCAAGTAACCGGCTATATATTTGTGACTAAATAATATTCCCTAACATGTTGTTTCGGTTTGGTGAAAATATGGCGAATGAAAAAAAGTTCAAAAGAGGCTTCGGCCAAAAGCAAAAAGTTATTTTGTAAATCGGCGGAAATGTAGTTCGGTAAAATAATACATATGCCACATGATACTTCGATGATCTGAAAATATGTCAAATAATGCATATGGCAAAAAAGACATCGGTCAATAGTTTTCGGTAAAATGAATTTCGACCAAAAAATATTCGGAAAATGGATCGGTTCCCCGCAAGGACACCTCGAGCCTGGCCCTCTCCATTGCCCTTTGGGTGACAGTAAGCTTTCTGATGGGGCCCATTGTGAACGACCACGTCTCAGAGCCATAAGTTCGTCTTGTCTTGTCATCAGTGTCTCACTGTGGTAAGTTGGACGATAACAAACCGCGCTGCTTCCCGAATTGTTCCTTTCTCGAGATTGGACCTGCCTAACTGGACCGTTTGTCCCAGGTAGACATGGTCGTCCACGGCTTCGGCTGTGGAGCCACCGATCTTGATAGGAGTGGGTGCGACATGAACGCTCAACATCACCTTGGTTTGTCCATATTCATTTTTGGACCCATTCTTTCGGAAGCTCTACTGAGGTCATCGAGCGTTGTACTCAGGTCCTCCATGAATTGTTGAATAGTTTCTTTCTGTTATTTTATTTATATATTTTAACAACTCTGTAATTTGATTTGCTTCTAAGTATGTACTGTGATGGAATCTACTCACTACACAAAATACCGTCTGGGGGGGGCACGTGCCCCCGTGCCCCCCCCCTAAATGCGCCCTTGAGTATGTTTGTACGCTTATAGAGTTGTCATCAGTACTTGGCTATTATTATAATTATAGGAATTTACTTATGCGTAAATAATAACAGTAGACGGGTAGTTTTGAATTGTAGTTACGGTGTCATTGTGAGTGTTCATCTATAAATTTTCTTCTAGATTCAACTTTATTTTAGGCTTCAATTTTGATAACAAATTCCTAAGTAAATATTTACCAACATTAAGTACCTGCTTACTTCAACAAAATTAAATTTACCCAAAAAGAAAACTTTTTACTTAAAAAAAATTTTTGTTCATCATATTTCTCATAAATCTCTTATGAGCCAACTGGGTAAGCGCTCAAATGTGATCAAGACCTCGCCGCGACTCATAAACTCGATTTACATCAGGCTTGCCGACAAAATATTTTAAGGAATATTAGCTATTACTCGTATAATTTGAAGCCGGATTAAAAGTTTTACTACTCAAGGCAGACTCAAGTGATAGTGTACTCTAAATACACAGGAAAGTTTGAATCGTCGACTATTCGTTCAAAATCAAAATCAAGTAGTTTATTTCAAGTAAACTTTATATGTACTCTTGAATTGTCAAACAAAAAAATTAATAAAAAGATGACTCTAGGCTTAAAGAGGGCAAAAAATTGGTCGGCTATTTCTACGAACGCAAATTATTTTATCCTCCTTGGCAGTCATGTTTCACAGGATTCTAGAAAGGTTTTAAAATATAATATGATAATCAAATTGAGATGCAGTTTGGCAAATTTTTGCTCATAGATATGAGGTACTGAACGTAATTTCATTAAAAGTTACAAGAATCTTTTTCTATTTCATAAGTAAGTTTATTATTAAAAAAGCAATTTTCGTTTAATAAAAAGACCAATTCGGAGTCAAATAAATTCTTAGCAAGACCAAAATTCAGAGTGGCTCAAAAATAATATTTGTTCCGTTTCGAATTCATGAATAATTCTTTGTACTACCCCATGTAATAAACTTTAGAGAAAACGTTTTCTATGTCTGTCTACAGAAAAATATATTCAATCCAAATCCAATAAACTGATTTTCTTTTTGCCCTTTGTAGCATAACAGAAAAGTTACTGTACTTCGAAAACATTGCAGAAGCCTTCCAGAGTAAATCTAATGTGAAACCCGGATCCCGAAAACTTATTTACAAAAAGAAGTGTCAAATTTGCCAATCCCGCTACCTGTATGCTGGCTGCCGTAATCGGATTACCAACACGAGTTATGCTACAACATAAATCGGATTACCGAATGCCTGCATTTTTAACCAGATTTTCTTAGCTTGACAGTAAAAAATATATTTCCAGGCAATTTATTTCACAGCAACTTTATTACGGCGCGGGGTTGACGTATCACTTAATGAATCAATGGTAGCTTCAGTGTTGTGCTGCCATCTTTCGGATCCGAGACCATCGATTACGCTTTACATGAATAATCGGGTGCCATTAAATCGAGTGTCGAACGAGTCATTAACTAAACGGATTATCTGCGATACCGAGCAAAATCAAGTGATTGGCTATCGAAAAGCTTTGTTACTTTATCTTTGATTTAATTTTGCTAGCTTAACGAAAACCTTTATATTGCCGGCATGTAAAGCTGAATCAGATTCGGTGTTGGCAAGTTTTCTATTTCGTAAATTACTTCGGGTCTTTGATATGTATTTCAGGTTGTTTTGTAATTTAAATTTTACAACAGGAAGTCCAACACCTCTTATCAGGCAATTATCAGGCCTACCTATTCCCACAAACATAAATCGTAATAAATCCGCCACTGCAATGACGACACACCCCTAAACAACAGTGAAGCAGCCTTTGTAATACATAGGAAGGCATTTAAGGGCTCACACTGACCCATAAAAGTCAAATTTTATATTGGCTCGCGTGGAAAACAGTGGTATTTATTGTCGACTAAAATACGGTGAAATATTAGTGGCTTTACTTAGCGAATATATAAAAGATTATTTACAGTATAACTATTTTCTTAATGTCCCTCGGCAATCATCGCATTTCCGAATAAAAACGAATGCTAATTTCCATGTCCATCAATTATTAGATTTATCGTCTATAATAATTTGAATTAAGAACTAAGTACTTTATTTTTGTTTTGTTTTGATTTCTGTATGAAATATATAGAGCTGTAAAAATAGCAGCTTGCCTCGCATTTTTAAAATAAATTACATTATGTTAAAAGAGTATTAAAAACTCTATATACTTCCAAGTTGATTGACAGCGTATGGTCTGTACCAAGTGCAAAGGGTGACTGATAGAAATCCGACAACTTACGAAACACGAAGATTGCCGAGGTACATTAAGAAAATGTTTTTTTTTGATTCAGACACAATAAAATGTTTGCATATAAAAAGTGCACAATTTATTCCGTTTCACATTAAAGAATAAAATCAGACTTCTTTCATAATTGTTCGGATCCCAGTAAATCCGGATACAAGTGCATGCCAGTATTTTACTTTGAGCGACCTCCACAGTCCAGTGACTGGGTAACACGATACTACTTGGCAAGAAAGTTGTCGATTTTCTGGCGTCTGACTACCCGTTACAGCTATTGTTCCCGGCTGTTATTAGTAAATTTACTAATGACAGCCGAGACCAATAGCTTAACCTGATTTCCAAGGTACCAAGGAGTCTAGGTATGCAATAAATGGCCACACACTTTCTGGAATGGACCTCAGCAAGCTTTGTTTAATCTTGAAGATCTACCTGTCCGGCTATTATTATTTAAACCTTCGCCCACGTGTTCCACAGTAGTGAATCATGCTGGTAAATCTTCAGTCTAGTCCTGTGCAATATCATTTAGCTCATAATTATCATTTATGTTTAGGAAAAATATGTGGGCATCCAAGCAAAAAGGGTCCAGTAGTGGGGTATTGAGTTAAGACTAGATTCGGTATCTAGAATAGTCAATTGATAACAAGAAATAAAAAAAAAAAAAACTGGCACTTTTTTAACAGACATTTGATGTTGAAACTGCATTTTTGTTTGAACGAGGACAACTTTACGAAACTGCGTATATCTCGGCAGTAAAAACTGGGCCCTTTCTGCTTGGACGCCCACATATAATATCCAACCATATACCAAACTTACATACCTAGTTCTAAAGGTCCGAAAGTAATTGCATTAATAAATCTAGACAATACTAACAACAAGACAGTTGTTATGTAACAATAGAACTTGATAGCGTCTACAAAAGTAATAAAGTTATCAAGTGTCTGCTGCCATGAAAGTGAATTTATAGATACAACTTAATAGTTATCGCCACCTGTGTCGAGAGGATTTATTCGAAAGAATGTTTTTTTTGATAACCAGTACTTTTTCACAAGATGTTTCGTAGTCTCTTGTCGAAATAAATACGTAAAGAAAGGAATTGGGGTTTTTCGTTTACAATATGGTAGGTAATGAGAATAATCATCACAGTTCAAATGCGAAAGGCTATTGGGTTTAAAAATCGAATATCAATCGTAAAAATAATGCATTAAATAACAGATGCAACTTCTCCCATATTAAGCAATGATTAAGTAAGAAACAATAGTAATATGCGCTCACATTCCATCCTACTACTACGAGTATTATAAACGTGAAACTTTGTGAGGATGGATGGATGTTTGTTACTCTTTCAAGCAAACACTACTGAACTTATTTTGATGAAATTATACAGAAATATAGCTTATACATCAGAATATCACATTGGCTATAATTTATAAAGATTTTGGTAGAAGTACTAACAACGCGGACAGAGCTGCGGGCGGCAGCTAGTGTTTCAATAAATTAACTTAAGCTTTGGCCCCGGTCGGGCGCCAAAACTTGAATGAATAGACAATTGTGTAACTAACAAAAATGTTCAAGGATATGAGATGTCAAGAATTTCTTAAATGTGTCGCTAATTTAGACATTCAGTAAGAGAAGAAATAAAATACGTATTCGTTTCAACATTTAGGTCCCACGCTGGGGGCTAATGTATAAAATATGTGTATTAGAATATTATTATTCTTAAGAGCGTAATAAACGTTGGAAATGAGGTTAAATAACAAGTTTTAACGATATCGTTATGTGTTTAACATAGTCCCATGTCGGGCGCCAGAATTTATAATGTTAAAGGAAACTACCTAATTGAATAAAGATTGAAGGACATAAGACGTCGACAAGTTTCTCAAAGCTGTCCCTAAATGATAAATCCAGTAAAAGCAGAAATAAATTATGTATTCGATTCAACATTTTGTCCCATGCTGGGCGCCAAAGTAAAAAAGATGTTTATTTTTCTACTGCAGGAAAACTCAAGATAAAAGAGAATAAAAAGTGTAAGAGACGTAGAGATTGAGGCAAAATAACAAGTTTAAACGTTACGTTTAGTTTTTTTACTGAATGAAAAATAAGGTAAATCGAAAATGTTATAAACATTTTTGAACATCATTTAGACAGAGATTTTTACAATCCGCTCAATATTATACTTGTGTACACAAATTCAGGTTTTAGTTTATTTCAACTTTTGTGCTACCATCAGTTTCCTTCTTTAGATTATCATAATATCTTGTTTTTTAATAACATTCACTCATTCACTCACACATTAATTACTTTTGACAGCAAACTAGCTCTAAAACTAACACGCACCACAATAAGGAACGTTAATTTCGCCGTCAATTTATCTCAATATCCTTGGCAAGGGATCCCGAATCGCTGGCGCTCGGGTTTCATGAAACAGAAGGCCTGCTGTGCTGCTGTCCTCAAGCTATAGTGCCGCTATCTGCAAAACAGATTTTGTGGTTTAAACGGCAAACAAACCCGCCATCAAAAATCGTTGCTGATACACATCAACTATCCTACTACTATTATAAACGTGAAACTTTGTTAAGATCGTTGGATGGATGTTTGTTACACTTTCACGCAAAAACTACTGAACGGATTGTGATGAAACTTTACAGAAATACAGCTCATACATAAAAATAACACATAGGTACACATTTATAAAGGTATTGGGGGAAGTACTTATATCACGCGGGTGACAGCTAGTAAATCATATGCGAGAGTTGCCGGTGTCACAAAATAGCTCTTATTGCGCACTTTAGAAAAGGCAAATTGTTAGTTTAAATCAATGACTTAATCTTATCAAAATTAAGTTCGTAAACAACAATTTGGGTTGTTTTTAATGTTTATCCGGTATCTAGTATTTTTGTGCCATAAAGCGTTTTATAACATTAAAGATTACGTTGAGGCAAAAAGGCTTGGGATTGAGCTGCTCCAATTAATTTAGTATTTTATTTTTTTATTTTGCACCGTGAATTTAGTTTTTTATGTTTTTTTAAATTTAATTTTTCTTGCAATGACAAGAATATTTACTTTTTAAAGTATTATATTATTGTATTTTAATTATTGTGAATGTGAAGACTATGTGGATCATTCTTTTTTAGAGTTCCGTACCCAAAGGGTAAAAACGGGACCCTATTACTGAGACTCCGCGGTCCGTCTGTCTGTCTGTCACCAGGCTGTATCTCATGAACCATGATAGCTAGGCAATTGAAATTTTCACAGATGATGTATTTCCGTTGCCGCTATAACAACAAATACTAAAAACAGAATAAAATAAATATTTAAGTGGGGCTCCCATACATCAAACGTGATTTTTTGGCCGTTATTTGCGATAATGGTACGGAACCCTTCGTGCGCGAGTCCGACTCGCACTTGGCCAGTTTTTTAAATTTTAATTTATCTTAGTTAGTTTTTAATCATGGTCTGGCAGTTTGAGTATTTATGCGGCCTACCCGAATGTCCTTTCTTTGGTATTGTTCGTCAATTCGTTGAGCTCCTTAAATTCTAAGTTGAGCTGCACGGTTATTGACAAATGCGTGCACTGACTGGACAGGTCCACTCAATCTGGCTGGTTCTTTCCTCAAAAGACCATTTCAGACATCAGTCTACATGGTCTTCACATGATCTAACGAAGATTTTGTCTGGACTTTAAAAGAGACTGTGACCTCTGAGTTTGTTTCGGCCTTTCTTCTCAGAGTAGTCAGACAGGAAACGCCGACCTCATCTAGTTTTAAAAATATGATCGACATGTGAAAGTGTTTGCACAAACCAACTTACAGAAATAAAAATCATTTATCATTTATTGATAGTATAAAAATACTGCTCAAACATATCGATAAAGAATTTTTTGCTGATAACGATGGCATCAAAAAACAAAAATTTAACAACTGTCAGATAGCGGTACTTAGCTTGAGGACTGCAGTGTGAACATCAAACTTAAGTAAATAGCTAATAAAGCTCCGACAAGCCACATGTGCCGTAGAGACCCTATTCAAAGAGATTGTGTACTTTTATACTTTCCATAAGTAGGGACAGAAATAGAACTGGGTTCCACGGTGAGAGGGCTTGAAGCCATGTTCAACATGAAATGTCATTATTATTGGCATTCTAGCTATTACGAAGATCAAAAGATTTATTTCCACGCAGTTGAAGCTACTGGCAGAAGCTAGTATATAAATAAATAGTAATATTCTTACTGAGTTAAGAGTCGCGACTTTCTTTCCGTTGTAACTATTGTATGTAATCGTCGATGTACGTTCCAAGTTCCTTGAGCATGTTTATAAATTAAAGTTTTTGTAATAGTCACGTGTTCAAATCCACTGGATTTGCGGGTGTCTGAAGTTAATCCAGAAAGCCGCAATGTACTTTTTAGTTTTGGAAAGACCTCCTCGAAAAGATTTTCTCTATTTTATAAAATAGAGAAAATCTCGTCTGGAAAATGCGGCATAAACATGCAACGTTGTCGTTTAAATTCTGGTGCGATGGGCCGGATCAAGCGAGTAATTGATTTAATGGGCTACGCCACTACGCTAGTAGGTATTATAGGTAGGTAGGTAAGCAAGCCCGCGGCGCACTGGTCCTTTTTCTTTCTTTTGTCCAAGCCTTTATATTATACCTTGGTTTCGTATTTGTGTTCGGCAACTAGTAATTAATTTTCAAGCCCTTCCTGGCATCCGATCAAACTGAAATTCGGCATACTTATGTAACTTTGCAAACATTGAAATAATACGGTACGATGGAACTGGTGTCATGATGGAGCCTAAAGGTTGCCACAGCAACTCCTCGACCAGACAAGCTAGCACCATCATGTTCGGGCTCATTGGTTATGTGACAAGCGATATTACATTTCGCACTTCGCAGCTAGACAGCTGAAATGTTTACAGATGATGTATTTCTATTGTTAACGGGATAGGATAACCTCAAAATTGAGATTTTCCTTTTGAACTCTGCAGAATTCTGACTAAGCAGATTACTCGTCATGATCTAAGCCACGAGAGGCAACATAAAGAAAAGAATAGCTTGCCTAACAGCGGGGTAAACATAAGCCACCAACGCAAATACCTCATTTCGCCGCCATACTTAATGCTTAAGCGTTGTTTTAACGTTGCATAATAACAAATACAGCCTTGTATTAGCTGGTATGACAATAAACCGGCGTATATTACGCCCTTAGTCGCACAACGAGCTATTAAACGCACGACATGTCGCTTTATGACTCATGTTTCTTGTACAATATTCGTGCTACGGGGGGCCGGTATTCGTAATGGCCGGGTACGAACAATCATGTACAATTATAAAAGGATGGCAAAGTCCGTTATTGACACGTACTGAAGCCTTCACGTCAGTATACGAAACCAGTTTAAGCTGATCTCTTATTCTGTTGAAACTTTGTACTGTGCTAGGACAGCTCAAAGTGTTGCGGTCGATTGTACCTTCATATTAAGAAAGTTTTGTGATAAAGTGCGATGTAACACACGCTGCGTCAAAGCGTCTATTGATGCTACAGATTGCTACGAGCCGCCTACGAGTGCTACGGCGTAGCCACGTAGAGTGTATAATTATGTTTCTGGGAATACATTTAATTATGGAGGTAGTTTATTAGAAAGTGTCCGTGTAACAAAACAGACAGCGATGTGAATTCTATTCAGATGACTTGTTTGATATTTACATTTTATTTGAAACAGTTTTGGTGAACAGAAAGTTCATACTAAAACTGAAGTCGCAAAAGTTGGTATTGTTGTCAACATAATAGAGGTAAAGTATGATGAAGATAACAATCTTCATTTAAACATTGGTAGCTAAAAAACGGTTAAAGAAACTCGATATTTAGCCCCAAGATCTTTCTAACATAACCTTGTACATCTATGGAAAAAGGGTCTCCATATTTCCATTCAAACGATAACTAACCTCCCCTCCTCCCCTCCTTCCTTACCTCGGGTACCTACCGAAGTGAAGCTATGTTACTATTTAGATTATCAAAGCGTTTCGTGGCAAAGAGTATAATATCTATACTTGGATTTGTACTAAGAACTAAATTGTACCAAAATAAAATAATCTGTGTAAACCTTATACAGGTTTTCCAATTCTGTGAAAAAAAAATACACAATTAGCATTAAAACATTCCAGAAACAAATAACACTATCTCCTAATATTAATGAGAGAGGGTTGTTTATCGAAGTTTTCTTTTTTATGTTTATGTGGTGTTCTCTTCTTTTCTTGAGATGCAGGCGGCGCCAGCGGACGCACGTGGCCGTCCGATCCGCTCCCGATTCTGATACCCACCGCCGCATTTTCCGCCGCGTTCGCCGCCACGTTCGCCGCCGCGTTTATCGCTATACGGTGGAGATTCCGCTGCGGCGAAGTGGCAGCCACCGCCTCTCTTAACGCCCCGCTCAACGCCCCGCGCCTCCATAAACACCATCGTACTATACTATTGCCATATTTTTGTGTTTGCGCATGCGATGACGCGGGCCGCTGCACGCGCCGCCTTCCCGTGAACAGAAAAAACATCCAACTGCCCGCTTCTTCAGAAACGAGCCCTTCTGAAAATCGACAAAGGTTGTTAAATAAATTCAAATATGCTTGGTCCCAAATTCAGCCACGCGAACTCCGCTCGCTTACCTCGCTAACGCAGTCATAAGATCCTCTTCCTGAGGCAGTAGGTAGTTATTATATGGGTGGAAAGCTAAAATAAATATCAGAATTTACATACAAACTCCTTCCGAGAAAAATAATAAACCCATTGAACAAAGCGATAGCAAGCACCTAGCTATATGCCCAACTATAAAATATTATCCGCCAACACATTCCAAGTAGGTATCCATTGTTCCTTGAACAAACAGTCTTGGCAATGCGAGTAGATATTATGGGTATAGCGACCTGGGTATGGCGGAAACGCTTAGTGTGTATAAGACGACCTTTATTGTGTCTTGCTGTGAACTGTAAGAATAAGCATCCCGATTCACTCAGGCACGGGGTCTCATTGTTAAGAAAGAAAATTTGGTTCAAATAAATCTCACTAGATGGCGCGATATGCACCTCGAACTGTTATTGAATGTGTGTGAAATTAACATTTTCTGGAATTGAACACAAAAATTGTATGTTCTTGTTTAATCAACTCTCCTAAGTACAAAATTATGGAATATTGGGCTCTTAATTCACATTTCAAAGATTATTAGACGGATCATTTAAAATTGATGCCAATAGATGGCGCAGTTTTAAATTTCTGAGGCATTCCACTCGATTGTTAAAGTTTGCATTTTAACACATTTTGGTGCAAAAAAAAACTGTAAAAACGTGCAAATAAATACTAGAAAACAAACCTTCACTGTATTTAAAGAAATAAATATTCTCGAACCTAGTAAACCCTCTTACTTGCAAGTCGCTGCTAACACCATCTATCACCGTGAAACAGAACCGAATGCGTTCGATGTACAAAAAATTGCCAGAATAAGCAGTCGAAAAACACTAGTTACGTCGGCACGGTTTCTTTGTATGGGATGAGGTATCTGTATGCTAGTATTATATTATCTGTGACTCAGGGTTGTGTTTTTGATCGATTGGAGTTGTGATTGAAACACAAATATGGAGGATACAATACGAAACTACATTTGTTTTTCTTTGTTGCATGATGGATCATGATGGCCAGTAGTGCAATAAGACCCCAGAAGAAAAGTTATGATGCAATTTCAAAGACGTCGTCACCGTTGTCGGTTGTTTCCTAATACTTCTTACCTATATCTTCAAAGTCAAAGTCAAATATAAGTATATATATTTCAACTATTCCACCAAGCGGCACTTTTGAACGTTACACACAATTGAAATTTACTATTAAAATTTACAAGTAATAAAAATTTATTCTACCGTGCATTCGGAAAAGTATTATATAATACTTACTCTGTTAAAAAAAAGCTCTTTACAATATTTACGTAAGCACATATATTAATAAATTCATATATGTGAGGACAATGCACCCAGAATAGCACTACAGCTTCACCTTCACTTTAGGACTACAAATGGTGAACTATCGTAGACTACATAGATGTCTGATTAATTCATTAATATTACATATTTTTTCCTGAATCTACTAAATTACTCAATGTGATTTCAATGATCTCTAAAGCTGCTACTAAGAATGTATTTAGTTTGAATCCGATTTCAATTCTTTCATCATCATCATCATCTTATAAGCCGAAATACGTCCACTGTTGGTCATAGGCCTCCGCCAAGTGTCGCCACATTAACCTGCACTTAAGATGCACGGATCTCGCATTCATCGGACTCCCTCCACGCTCACTAGGTCATCTGTCCAACTGGTGGGAGGCCATCAAACGCATTGTCTTCCGGTTCGCGGTCACCACTCCAGAACTTTTCGGCCCAATCAACCATCCATACTACGAGCAATGTGGTTCTCTTGCAGATCTCTCCATTTCATTCTTTAACTAAATGAAAACCGTTAAAACGATCCACCTAATCTCAATTTAAAATTACCTACCTACCATTCCAAATATTAACAAAAGCGATAAATAAATGAAACGGCAACCCATTCACCTCTTAAATAACGACAAATCTCATTCAATCCAAAACAAATGAATCAAACTGCTATCGTTCCTAAAACAGTTACCGCGTCTAAATTATTTATATTTTGAGTACCGTAACAGTTCCAAATATCGGAACTGTTCTGAATACTTCCGAAATGATCCGAAAACAATAGCAGGATGAATATTTACGGGTTATTCATGAGTCGGCGAGCGAATTTAACTGTGGACCGACGATATGGTTGGAACGGATATGGAAACAATGCTGATCTTCGCATTATGTTTTAGGGACAAAAGGATTGTATACGGTTTATAGTTGAATCTGTGGAACAAATGTGATTTAACGATATTTGTTAGAGTTCTGGGTAACGGTTGAATGTTTTACTTTTAATTGTGTAACGATACTTGTGACTTATGACTACTAACTATATAATAATAATAAAATTTGTTAAATTTTACGAATAGGGGTATTCGTAAAATTTAACAAATTTTATAAATTAATAAAAAATTATAAAACATTATCAATGAATAAAAAAATCACTATACAGCATTCTCACTAAGCGATACGTTCATCGGGAACACACAGGGCAATCAGTCCATTTACGACTTTGTTGACTGACTTTACTATTTATTACCACATATGAACTTTATTTTTATATGTATTAGCTTTTGTCGGTGACTTCGCCCGCGGTACACTTGGATAATCTCAGAAATTACCCCGTTATACCGGTATACATCTGTACTATTTCCTAATCCAGCCATGACGGTCAGCCTGTGTGCCAATTTTCGTTAAAATCTTTTTAAAAAAATCCATAAGACCGTTTAGATGTGTAACCAAAATTTATTGGTTAACAAAAATTAAAAAAACAGACATTTAAGTTTATAATATTAGTAGACAGTAGGGTTAGTATGATTATGCCTACCGAAACAAAAGAACAAGAAGATACCCAACTCATAACCAAGAAGATTTTATTGTACCTTATTTGTTTTCCTTTTTAGAAAACTCGTTGTTCACAAGGTCTTCATATTTTTCCCATATATTTTACCAAACGTTTTCCACATGTGTGACTTTTTTTACACCCAGTTAGAGAATATGAAAATGTTGATGGTGTTACTTCCATCACTTTCGTCGCTTATATCGTAATTTAAATGGCTTATAAAAGTATCTTTGGAGGGGAAAAGAACGCGTATTTGAGGTTAAGAATTTTCTTTGCTTGTTATGTCGGAAATAAAAGATAGCTAGGAAACTATACAAGGTGTAACGGAAAGATACGATCATATTTTAAATACTGCTTCTGTATGTATACGAACAATGCCCTCCAAGGAAGTTATAGTCAATTCTCAAAGAAAAAAATATCTCCCGTACAAATTGTAGTCAGCTGACAACAACCAATGCTTTTTTGTAGAAAGTTGATCATATACATTGGCAGAAGCAGTTTTTGAAATATGATCGCACCTTTTCGTTACAGCCTGTATAACAAAGTAAATTCTTAAGAAGGAAAACGTTTTCTTGGCAAACAAAATGGCAGTAGTCATTTTACAAATACGAATTTATGAAGATAAAAGAGTGACTATTTGCACAAAAAATATACAAAGCAAATTAAAAAGAGAGATTTCTCAGTAAAAAAAGTATTTGTACAATTTTATCAGCTTTTAAAATGGCTTGTTTACATGTACGAGATTGAGTTATTTTGGTTCGTTTCCGTTGAAATTGGACTCGCTGCCAGTTCTAGTTAAAAACCGTTAAATTAATCGTTGCCAGCTACAAAAATATTATTCATTTCTAAAACTGACGTCGAATAAATCGGAGTTCGGTGTTGTTCAGATTCGATTCACGAAAATGTACTTCAATTTTCGCAAGTGACAATCGATCAATCCGGAATTTTGAGAACACATTGAAAATGTATAGAGGCAATGTTTTTTATATGAATTTGTTATAAATAAGTTTGTTTCCTTCTCTACCTACACCCCATTATGGTTTTAAAAATGTATTGGCAAAATAGCGGATTGGAAAAGAATTTTACATTATTGAAAAGATTTTAATAAACTTTTGGGACGTTTGCGTTGTTGAGCGTTAACTTATTCTCAAAACGACTTGCAATAGACTGAAAAATTCCATTTCCTTTGCCAAGTTATCCAAATTCCATTTGTAATAAATATGACATCTACGGAAGAGGAAAACTTTTTTGAAATTCAAACAGCGAATTTGACAGTAAATTAACCATGGCCGCGTTGCGTTCAGAAACCGCGTTACAATCTGGCAGCGCCGTCGGAAACATTAAAAAACTAACAAAGTCTAACGAAACGGAATATCTGAGCGAAGCAATCTCTGGGGTTTTACTACCCGACTGCTCGGCCAAGCACGTAAAGCTGCAATCATATCGGAATATGTAATTTTAGTTCGATTGCAGTTTTTCTTGCAGTGAATAAGCTTTCATCCAGCTACAAAGTTTTCGTTTGTACAACTCGAACCCAAACAAATTTCTTGGCACAATCGGGTATGTATATTACATTCAGCTGAGGCTTAAAAACATGTTGTTATTGCGATCACAAATGATTAATGAGTCTTTCTGAAAATTAAATCAAAAGTCTTTTAGTATTTTTTTCATTCTTCTTCTTCAACATCTTCGACGTTGGATTACACTATTTTTTACAAGCCAGATTTGCTAAACTACCTTAAAAAATATATCAAGAAAATAAAGGCCATATTTGAAACATTTATGTAATTATATTTTAAGCTTTAGAAAACACTTATGAGGGAAGCCTAAAAATTAAGTCTTTATGACTTAGACTAAGGCCTAAATTTGCGCCTACAAATAAACAGTTCGGAAAAGACTAGGTAATCAATAAAACTTTAAGAAAGACTCTTTATCCTACCAGCAACTCAGATAGACTTGTTCCTTTAAATCTTTCACACACCTTTTAAAACAATCCGTTAGCATTGTTTGAACAAGCCTTACTAAGTTCTCAGTGATCAATCATTTTCATTTGTGTGTTATCTTGATCAACCCACATTTCGGGACACGCATGTGTGTAAGTATGTTTGTACGCTTATAGAGTTGTCATCAGTACTTGACTATTATTATAATTATAGGAACTTACTTATGCGTAAGTAATAACAGTAGCGGGTAGTTTTGAATTGTAGTTACCGTGTCATTGTGAGTATTCATCTATAAATTTTCTTCTAGGTTCAACTTTATTTTAGGCTTCAATTTTGATAGCAAATTCCTAAGTAAATATTTACCAACATTAAGTACTTCAACAAAATTAAATTTACCCAAAAAGAAAACTTTTTACTTAAAAATAATTCTTCTTCATCATATTTCTCATAAACCTCTTATGAGCCAACAAGGTAAGCGCTCAAATGTGATCAAGACCTCGCCGCGACTCATAAACTCGATTTACATCAGGCTTGCCGACAAAATATTTCAAGGAATATTAGCTATTACTCGTATAATTTGAAGCTGGATTAAAAGTTTTACTACTCAAGGCAGACTCAAGTGATAGTGTACTCTAAATACACAGGAAAGTTCGAATCGTCGACTAATTCAATAATTTTTCGTTCAAAATCAAAATTAAGTAGTTTATTTCAAGTAAACTTTATAGGTACCTACTTTTGAATTGTCAAACAAAAAATTAATAAAAAGATGACTCTAGTTGCAAATTCGCAAGCATCAAAGGCGTTCAAAGGCTTAAAGAGGGCAAAAAATTGGTCGGCTATTTCTACGAACGCTTTGAAAAATTTTTGCTCATAGATATGTAGGTACTGAACGTAATTTCATTAAAAGTTACAAGAATCTTTTTCTATATCATAAGTAAATTTATTATTTTTAGAGAGGAAGGCCAAAGAAAAGATGGATGGACTGCGTGAGGAGTGATATGAAAGGAAAGTGAGTCAGTAATAACATGACGGGGAATAGGACGGTATGGAAGAAGCAAACGTGTTGCGCCGACCCCAAGTAACATGGGATAAGGGCAGGAAGATGATGATGATGAAGTAAGTTTATTATTAAGAAAAGCAATTTTCGTTTAATAAAAAGAGCAATTTGGAGTCAAATAAATTTTTAGCAAGACTCAAATTCAGAGTTCCTCATAAATAATATTTGTTCCGTTTCGAATTCATGAATAATTCTTTGTACTACCCCATGTAAAAAGCTTTAGAGAAAACGTTTTCTTTGTCTGTCTACAGTAAAATATATTCAATCCAAATCCAATAAACTGATTTTCTTTTTGCCCTTTGTAGCATAACAGAAAATTTACTGTACTTCGAAAACTTTGCAGAAGCCTTCCAGAGTAAATCTAATGTGATGCCCGGATCCCGAAAACTTATTTACAAAAAAAGTGTCAAATTTGTCAATCCCGATACCTGTATGCTGGCTGCCGTAATCGGATTACCAACACGAGTAAAGCTACAACATAAATCGGATTACCGAATGGCTGCATTTTAACCAGATTTTCTTAGCTTGACGATAAAAAATATATTTCCAGGCAATTTATTTAACAGCAACTTTATTACGGCGCGGGCTTGACGTATCGCTTAATTAATCAATGGTAGCTTCAGTGTTGTGCTGCCATCTTTCGGATCTGAGACTATCGATTACGCTTTACATGAATAATCGGGTGCCATTAAATCGAGTGTCGAACGAGTCATTAACTAAACGGATTATCTGCGATACCGAGCAAAATCAAGTGATTGGCTATCGAAAAGCTTTGTTACTTTATCTTTGTTTTAATTTTGCTAGCTTAACGAAAACCTTTATATTGCCGGAATGTAAAGCTGAATCAGATTCGGTGTTGGCAAGTTTTCTATTTCGTAAATTACTTCGGGTCTTTGATATGTATCTCAGGTTGTTTTGTAATTTAAATTTTACAACAGGAAGTCCAACACCTCTTATCAGGCAATTATCAGGCCTACCTATTCCCACAAACATAAATCGTAATAAATACGCCACTGCAATGACGACATACCCCTAAACAACAGTGACGCAGCCTTTGTAATACAGAGGAAGGCATTTAAGGGCTCACACTGATTGGCTCGCGTGGAAAATAGTGGGATTTATTGTCGACTAAAATGCGATGAAATATTGGGTGGCTTTACCTAGTGACAATAAAAAACATTATGTACGTTACTGTTTGATTTTTTGTTTCCAAAACAATAAAATGTTGCATATAAAAAGTGCTCAAGTTTCACATTCAAGAATCAATCAATCTGCTTAGACTTTTTCAATTTCTTCCGCATGGTGGTGCATACCAGTATTTTACTTTGAGCGACCTCCACAATCCAGTGACTGGGTAACACGATACTTCATTGCAAGACATTTGTCGATTTTCTGGCGTCTGACTACCCGTTACAGCTATCAAAGATTTACTAATGACGGTCAGGAACAACAGTTTAACCTGATTTCCAAGGTACCAAGGAGTCTAGGTATTTACATACCATTCCAAGATTTTCCATTGATTACTCACTGGTCACACACTTTTGGGAATGGATCTCAGCAAGCGTTGCTTAACCTTGAATATCGACCCGTGCGGCTATTATAATTTAAACTCTCTGCCACGTGTTCAACAGTAGTGAATCTTGCTGATAAAACTTCAGTCTAGTCCTGTGCAATATCATTTAGCTCATAATTATCATTTATGTTTAGGAAAAGTATGTGGGCATCCAAGCAAAAAAGGTCCAGTAGTGGGGTATTGAGTTAAGACTAGATTCGGTATCTAGAATAGTCAATTCATAATAAGGATTAAAAAAATATTCGAAAACTGACACATTTTTTCATCAGACATTTGATATTGAAACTGTACTTTTGTTTGAACGAGGACAACTTTACAAAACTGCGTATATCTCGGCAGTAACAACTGGAGCCTTTCTGCTTGGACGCCCACATATAATATCCAACCATATACCAAACTTAAATACCTAGTTCTAAAGGTACGAAAGTAATTGCAATAATAAATCTAGACAATACTAACAACAAGACAGTTATGTAACAATAGAACTTGATAGCGTCTACAAAAGTAATAAAGTTATCAAGTGTCTGCTGCCATGAAAGTGAATTTATTGATATAACTTAATAGTTATCACCACCTGTGCTGAGAGGATTTATTCGACAGAATGTTTTTTTTATAACCAGTACTTTTTCACAAGATTTTTCGTAATCTCTTGTCGTAATAAATACGTAAAGAAAGGAATAGCGGTATTTCGTTTACAATATGGTAGGTAATGAAAATAATCATCACTGTTCAAATGCGAAAGGCTATTGGGTTTAAAAAAAAAAAAAAAAAATACTAAACACTAACACACTAATAATATCAATTATAAAAATAATGCATTAAATAACAGATGCAACTTCTCCCATATTTAGCAATGATTAAGTAAGAAGCAATAGTAATATGCGCTCACATTCCATCCTACTACTACGAGTATTATAAACGTGAAAAATTTTGAGGATGAATGGATGTTTGTTACTCTTTCAAGCAAAAACTACTGAACTTATTTTGATGAAATTTTACAGAAATATAGCTTATACATCAGAATATCACATAGGCTATAATTTATAAATATTTTGGGAGAAGTTCTAACAACGCGGGCAGAGCTGCGGGCGGCAGCTAGTGTTTTAATAAATTAACTTAAGCTTTGGCCCAGGTCGGGCGCCAAAACTAAAGTGAATAGAAAATTGTGTAACTAACAAAATTGTTCAAGGATATGAGATGTCAAGAATTTCTTAAATGTGTCGCTAATTTAGAAATTCAGTAAGAGAAGAAATAAAGTACGTATTCGTTTCAACATTTAGTCCCACGCTGGGTGCTAATGTATAAAAGATGTGTATTAGAATATTATTATTCTTGAGAGCACATAAGAAGGACATAAGACAAGTTTCTCGAAGCTGTCCCTAAATGATAAATCCAGTAAAAGCAGAAATAAATTATGTATTCGATTCAACATTTTGTCCCATGCTGGGCGCCAAGGTAAAAAAGATGTTTATTTTTCTACTGCAGGAAAACTCAAGATAAAAGAGAATAAAAAGTGTAAGAGACGTAGAGATTGAGGCAAAATAACAAGTTTAAACGTTTACTGAAGAAAAAATAAGGTAAAACGAAAATGTTATAAAAAAATTTTGTACCGGACGGGCGGTCTCGTGTTGGGTGAAAACTATGGCGAAGTCCAAGCTGAGCCGCTGGCGTCCTGCACCTATAGGTTCCGGGTGCTGCTTCAGTTGTGTGAAGTATGGTGGGATGGAAGTTACTGTTCTATTTGTTTATGGGCGGAGAAGGTGGAGATAAATAAAAGATTCTTTGACTATTATGACGACTGGCGAACAATTCTATGTGAACGTAACGAATTCTGGACTCGAACTGTCTTCAGCGACGACTAAAAGTGAACTGTGAACTGTCTATAGGAATGCTAGATCCGAACTGTCCTCAGCTACTAGTAAAACTGAACTATCTTCAGCGACGAGTAAAGCTCAACTGTCTTCAGCGACGAGTTAAACGCAACTGTCTTCAGCGACGACTAAAACTGAACTGTGAACTGTCTATAGGAATGCTAGATCCGAACTTCCTCAGCTACTAGTAAAACTGAACTATCTTCAGCGACGAGTAAAGCTCAACTGTCTTCAGCGACGAGTTAAACGCAACTGTCTTCAGCGACGACTAAAACTGAACTGTGAACTGTCTATAGGAATGCTAGATCCGAACTTCCTCAGCTACTAGTAAAACTGAACTATCTTCAGCGACGAGTAAAGCTCAACTGTCTTCAGCGACGAGTTAAACGCAACTGCCCGAATGGCGAGCGCGGTGCGCTTTTATAGTACTCCGTGAGTCTACAAAATATTCTAGAAAACTTGCCGACAAAGTCGGCCCGCGGCGGAAGATAGCATTGTTCGCTTATCGTGATTTATTACAAATATTTACATTAAAGAGATGCCGACATCAACAAAAGTATACAACAAACTATTCTAGGCGGTCGGCATACGGTCTAAATTCTAACAATAATACAGTCGAGACGATTCGAGATTCCGCGGTCGGCGCGGCTTCTTTGACCTATTGTATTCACACGTGTCGGCTAGTTTAAAGAGTGTAGGTACCGGTAGCGGCTCTTTTGGCTTACCGATAATATTGTATCCACACGTGCGTCGCGGTGTCGGTGCGTACAAAGGATTTAGGTACAGTCGGCGGCCGCTTTGAGCAATCAGAAGGTTCGCGATGCCGCCGTCGCGGCACGGCGCCTTTCAACAGTTATCTACTCACAGCAGTAACGTGTATTTCTCGATCTTTCCTATTAATTCCCTATTCTAAATAACTATTCTAAACACTATTGTCTTTTAAATCTTAACTAACACACTGTCATTACACTATTTAATACTATTTACACTACCACTGAACATTCTGTCGCGAACATTTCTCCCGCCGTGCAGCAACGCGTTTACGCGTATCGGAGCGGTGCTGCATCAATCCGGTGAGCGACGACTTCTCTCGATAGCAGCGAGTTTCTCTGGCGGCCGTTGAAGAATACCACCAGCTGTGCGAAAATTGACAGTCAGGACATGACTGTCTGTACCAGCCATTTCTTTCACTGATGGCGTGGTCTTTCGGTTGTTGACGATGATGACCGAAATGTCGACTTGGATGCGAAGCCCGAACCTTCTTGGCTCCCGCCGGTGACGAAGATCTTACAGGCACTATTGTTGCCCGCGCAGTTAATTTCGGCTGAGGATGTGGACCGGAATGCCCACTGCTATGCGGAGCTCGAACACTTGTTGCTCCCGCCGGTAATGGAGCTCTGGTAGGCACTATTGTTGCCCACGCAGTCGTATCACGACTCTGTGATTGTCGTGCTGCGACGATATGTTTCTGTGGTTGATTTCTATTACCACGGTACATGTTGTGGTTACCGATGAAGTCATGTGGTTTCTCATAAGTCACATGTGTCTTCTTCGATGCTTGATTTAGCTTGGCACTGTTCATCTCTTTACTACTGATGTTGGAGGTCAGTCTGTTGATGAAGTTGACCTTTTCTATCGGAGTTCTTGCTCGTACACCATGTAGCACCCATCCCAATGGGGTGCACGAAGCGATGGGTTGGTCTTTTGGACCTAGTCGAAAGTCACTTGCTAGGAGCAGGTCACAATTATCCTGCCCAATCAAAATCTTCGGGATGCCATTGATGTAAGTCAAAAGTTATTGCGATTGGTGAGTACGACGCTGACTTTTCGGGAACTTGGCATGTCGATCGAAGTGTTCCCAACGGCTTCTATTTTTAAAGGCTTCAGTTGACCTTTGACACCAAGTTGTTTGGCTATATCTTCATCTATTAGTGACACTGTCGAGCCATCATCCAGTAGAGCGAATGTTGGAATCTCTCCCGCCGGTCCAATAACGGTGACCGGAACTATCTTCAGGAAGGCTTGAGGCTTTATAATACACGAGCTGACTATTGCTTCCTCTGGAGCTCTCTGGGTTTCTTCTATTCCTTTCTCCATTTTGTCGTAATGGAGGAGACGGTGGTGTGTGGCCGTGCAACCTTCTGTACCACACGTATTCGGCTTGCATGTGTGTGTTGGATTTCTTGACCGAAGGCAACGGAAACACAAACTATATTTCTTGGCGAGTTCCCATCTTTCATTTGCGTTAGCTTGTCTAAACTTGTTACATTCAGATGCGTAGTGACCGATTTTGTCACAGATTTTACATTTTGGAGACGAACGACGATCTGTTGTGATGCTTGCGGTGTGTGTTCTATGTGCTACGGGTCTATTTCTGTCGGTGATGTCTTCCGGTGGTGCGAAAGCACTGCAGTAACGTGCGTGCTTTGTTACAAATTCACTGAAGTGTGCAAGATTTGGCATGGAATCGTATTCTTCAGTGAATGTTCTATACCATTGCATGCGTAGAGAGTTAGGTAGTTTGTCGGTGAGGCACCCCAAAAGTTCGGCATTGATGAGGTAGTGGTCTCTTTTTAGTGCTCGGAGTGTGACGACGCTATTTCTGACTCTGCTCGCGAATGTACATATGTCTTTTGGTGCTTCACTACACCGTGGCAGAGCTCGGAGTCTATCTACTTCAGCTTGGGCAATGGAATCTGGTCGGCCAAATTGTAGTTCAAGTTCTGACATAATGTCATTCGGCCGTGCGTGCCCAATCAGCTCAGAGCTGACAGCTTCTAAAGCTCTTCCTTGTAGGCTTCTTCGAAGTCGCGCAGTATTTTCCACGTCATTAAAATAACCTTGAGTAGTCTCATAAATGGCCTTGAATGATAGCCACTCAGTATGTGAGCCATTAAAAGTAGGTAAAGTCATGATTACCTTCGATACTGATGGGTGTGGTGCATTAACTTGACTCTTCGTTTCGGCGAGTGTGGCGATGGCAGAAGTAAGTTCGGATATAAACGGTCGAAGAGCATCGACACCATTACTAAATTCTTCTTTAACTATACACTTCGTGTCTTCTTTCTTGATCGGGTGCTTATTGTCCGTCGAAATTAATTTTAACTGATTCTCCTTTTGAGTATCGGTGTTCACTAGATGAGGCGAAGGTAGGTTCTTTTCTATTTCGATGTCTTCGTCAGTGGCGAAGTTTTTATAGGGCTGAGAGGTGCAGTATGGGTTCTCTTCTATCCAGGAACGAACGTATTCATCTTTGGAGACTGCCTCTTCATCAATATCTGAGTCTTCTAGGTTAGCCTTCTGAATTGCGATGCGAGCTAACTCTAAATCAATATTTAAAGATTCTTTTTTAATCTTCAAAAATTTTTCTTGGGCCTCTAGTTTTTTGAGAGACCTATTTGTCTGGTGCGATTTGACGGACTCCACGGGTTGGTCAGCTGTTGATGCTGGCACCGGCAGGGAAGCTTGTCGTGGTGACGAAGGGCGCGATGGTTTAGCACTATCGGCGATCGGTGTGCGTGGCAGCTGGTGGTGAGTGATGGCAGGATTACTAGACGATGGAACATCACCAAAATCCACCATCGACGCCTCTGGAGCCTTGCCTTTTGATCTTGTAATCGGCATCTTCTCCCAAGACAACGTCTTCCAATCGACGAAAAACTCTTCTCAAACTTCGGCGAGCATATCCGGCTCGAAGGACCAGAAAATGTACCGGACGGGCGGTCTCGTGTTGGGTGAAAACTATGGCGAAGTCCAAGCTGAGCCGCTGGCGTCCTGCACCTATAGGTTCCGGGTGCTGCTTCAGTTGTGTGAAGTATGGTGGGATGGAAGTTACTGTTCTATTTGTTTATGGGCGGAGAAGGTGGAGATAAATAAAAGATTCTTTGACTATTATGACGACTGGCGAACAATACTATGTGAACGTAACGAATTCTGGACTCGAACTGTCTTCAGCGACGACTAAAAGTGAACTGTGAACTGTCTATAGGAATGCTAGATCCGAACTGTCCTCAGCTACTAGTAAAACTGAACTATCTTCAGCGACGAGTAAAGCTCAACTGTCTTCAGCGACGAGTTAAACGCAACTGTCTTCAGCGACGACTAAAACTGAACTGTGAACTGTCTATAGGAATGCTAGATCCGAACTTCCTCAGCTACTAGTAAAACTGAACTATCTTCAGTGACGAGTAAAGCTCAACTGTCTTCAGCGACGAGTTAAACGCAACTGTCTTCAGCGACGACTAAAACTGAACTGTGAACTGTCTATAGGAATGCTAGATCCGAACTTCCTCAGCTACTAGTAAAACTGAACTATCTTCAGCGACGAGTAAAGCTCAACTGTCTTCAGCGACGAGTTAAACGCAACTGCCCGAATGGCGAGCGCGGTGCGCTTTTATAGTACTCCGTGAGTCTACAAAATATTCTAGAAAACTTGCCGACAAAGTCGGCCCGCGGCGGAAGATAGCATTGTTCGCTTATCGTGATTTATTACAAATATTTACATTAAAGAGATGCCGACATCAACAAAAGTATACAACAAACTATTCTAGGCGGTCGGCATACGGTCTAAATTCTAACAATAATACAGTCGAGACGATTCGAGATTCCGCGGTCGGCGCGGCTTCTTTGACCTATTGTATTCACACGTGTCGGCTAGTTTAAAGAGTGTAGGTACCGGTAGCGGCTCTTTTGGCTTACCGATAATATTGTATCCACACGTGCGTCGCGGTGTCGGTGCGTACAAAGGATTTAGGTACAGTCGGCGGCCGCTTTGAGCAATCAGAAGGTTCGCGATGCCGCCGTCGCGGCACGGCGCCTTTCAACAGTTATCTACTCACAGCAGTAACGTGTATTTCTCGATCTTTCCTATTAACTCCCTATTCTAAATAACTATTCTAAACACTATTGTCTTTTAAATCTTAACTAACACACTGTCATTACACTATTTAATACTATTTACACTACCACTGAACATTCTGTCGCGAACAATTTTGAACATAATTTAGACAGAGATTTTTACAATCCGCTCAATATTATACTTGTGTACACTAATTAAGGTTTTAGTTTATTTCAACTTTTGTGCTACCATCAGTTTCCTCCTTTAGATTATCATAATATCTTGTTTTTTAATAACATTCACTCATTCACTCACACATTAATTACTTTTGACAGCAAACCAGCTCTAAAACTAACACGCACCAAAATAAGGAACGTTAATTTCGCCGTCAATTTATCTCAATATCCTTGGCAAGGGATCCCGAATCGCTGGCGCTCGGGTTTCATGAAACAGAAGGCCTGCTGTGCTGCTGTCCTCAAGCTATAGTGCCGCTATCTGAAAAATACAGATTTTGTGGTTTAAACGACAAACAAACCCGCAAAAAAAACGTCGCTGTGTATCAACTATCCTACTGCTATTATAAAGTGAAACTTTGTTAAGATCGTTGGATAGATGTTTGTTACACTTTCACGCAAAAACTACTAAACGGATTTTGATGAAACTTTACAGAAATATAGCTTAAACATAAGAATAACATATAGGCTATAATTTATAAAGATATTGGGAGAAGTACTAATGCTAAGCGGGCGGCAGCTAGTTAATCATATGCGAGAGTTGCCGGTGTCACAAAATAGCTCTTATTGCGCACTTTAGAAAAGGCAAATTGTTAGTTTAAATCAATGACTTAATCTTATCAAAATTACGTTTGTAAACAGCAATTTGGGTTCTTTTTATTCGGAATCTATTGATAGTAAACAAATACTGTTAAACTTATCGATATAGAATTTTTTGCTGATAAGGATGGCGTCAAGAAACAAAAATCTGCCAACTGTCAGATAGCGGCACTCTAGCTTGAGGACTGCAGTGTGAACATCATACATAAGTAAATAGCTAATAAAGCTCCGACAAGCCACATGTGCCGTAGAGACCTTATTCTAAGGGATTGTGTACTTCTATACTTTCTATAAGTAGGGACAGAAATAGAACTGGGTTCCACGGTGAGAGGGCTTGAAGCCATGTTCAACATGAAATGTCATCATTATTGGCATTCTAGCTATTACGAAGATCAAAAGATTTATTTAAACGCAGGTAAAGCTACTGGCAGAAGCTAGTACATAAATAAATAGTAATATTCTTACTGAGTTAAGAGTCGCGACTTTCTTTCCGTTGTAACTATTGTATGTAATCATCGATGTACGTTCCAAGTTCCTTGAGCATGTTTATGAATTAAAGTTTTTGTAATAGTCACGTGTTCAAATCCATTGGATTTGCGGGTGTCTGAAGTTAATCCAGAAAGCCGCAAAAGAAAATCTCGTCTGGAAAATGCGGCATAAACATGCAACGTTGTCGTTTGTATTCTGGTGCGATGGGCCAGATCAAGTCAGTAATTGATTTAATGGGCTACGCCATTACGCTAGTAGGTATTATAGGTAGGTAGGTAAGCAAGCCCGCGGCGCACAGGTACTTTTTCTTTCTTTTTTACAGCCTTTATATTATACCTTGGTTTCGTATTTGTGTCCGGCAACTAGTAATTAATTTTCAAGCCCTTCCTGGCATCCGATTAAGCTGAAATTCGGCATACTTATGTAACTTTGAAAACATTGAAATAATACGATACGATGGAGCTGGTGTCATGATGGAGCCTAAAGGTTGCCACAGCAACACCTCGACCAGACAAGGTAGCACCAACATGTTCGGGCTTATTGGTTATGTATTGACAAGCGATATTACATTTCGCACTTTTTAGTCGTAGGTACGTTTTGTTATGGCTAACTAGAGTAGTAACTTGTTTTCGGAGGCATTAAGAGGTGATTGTTTAGGGTTCCGTACCCAAAGGGTAAAAACGAGACCCTATTACTAAGACTCCACGATCCGTCTGTCTGTCTGTCTATCCGTCTATCACCAGGCTGCATCTCTTGAACCGTGATAGCTAGACAGCTGAAATGTTTACAGATGATATATTTCTATTGTTAACGGGATAGGATAACCTCAAAATTGTGATTTTCCTTTTGAACTCTGCAGAATTCTGACTAAGCAGATTGCACGTCATGATCTAAGCCACGGGAGGCAACATAAAGAAAAGAATATCTTGCCTAACAGCGGGGTAAACATAAGCCACCAACGCAAATATCTCATTTCGCCGCCATACTTAATGCTTAAGCGTTGTTTTAACGTTGCATAATAACAAATACAGCCTTGTATTAGTTGGTATGACAATAAACCGGCGTATATTACGCCCTTAGTCGCACAAAGAGCTATTAAACGCACGACATGTCGCTTTATGACTCATGTTTCTTGTACAATATTCGTGCTACGGAGGGTAGGTATACGTAATGGCCGGGTACGAACAATCATGTACAATTATAAAAGGATGGCAAAGTCCGTCATTGACACGTACTGACGCATTCACGTCAGTATACGAAACCAGTTAAAGCTGATCTCTTATTCCATTAAAACTTTGTGCTGTGCTAGGACAGATCAAAGTGTTGCGGTCGATTGTACCTTCATATTAAGAAAGTTTTGTGATAAAGTGCGATGTTACACACGCTGCGTCAAAGCGTCTATTGATGCTACGGATTGCTACGAGCCGCCTACGAGTGCTACGGCGTAGCCACGTAGAGGGTATATGTTTCTGGGAATCCATTTAATTATGGAGGTAGTTTATTAAAAAGTGTCCGTGTAACAAAACAGACAGCGATGTGAATTCTATTCAGATGACTTGTTTGATATTTACATTTTATTGAAACAGTTTTGGTGAACAGAAATTTCATACTAAAACTGAAGTCGCAAAAGTTGGTATTGTTGTCAACATAACAAAGGTAAAGTATGATGAAGAAAACAATCTTCATTTAAACATTGGTAGCTAGAAAAATGTTAAAGAAACACGATATTTAGCCCCAAGATCTTTCTAACATAACTTTGCACCTCTATGGAGAGGAGACCTAAAGGGTCTCCATATTTCTATTCAACGATAACTAAACGTACCTACCGAAGTGAAGCTTTGTTGTTATTTGGATTGGTACTATGGACGAAATAGTACTCAAATAAAATAATCTGTATAAACCTAATACAGGTTTTTCAATTCTGTGAAAAATAAAATCACAATTAGCATTAAAATATTCCAGAAACAAATAACACTATCTCCTAATATTAATGAGAGACGGATGGCTGTCACGCACAGCATCCGATCCGAATCCGATAAATTTCGGTACTAGCAGTAGTACTTCTTGTAGGGAAGCTTACACACTACATCCGAACTCTATCCGTCATAATTCAGAACATTTTCAATCCGGATAGAACTCGGAACTCAAATCACGGACTCTCATCGGATGTATTTCGTAACACTAAGCTATAATTTTACGAAATGACGAAATTGCAAATGGCGACCTGAACCGACTATAATAAAAAGAAAAGCAGGCAAAGGTAATACTACTTTTTATTCCTATTTCGAAGAACAGAATGTAGCGGACGTGCAATGTGACTTTTTTATTTGAAAATGCAACGGAATTATCGCATGGAAAGAGCATTTGAAATATCTCAACGACCACATTGTTTTTATAAATTAAATTTTATCTCCATTTTAAATTTTATCGAATTTAAAATGGAGTTCTGCCCGTAAATACCGGATGAAGAGGATTCGAAACCGGACTGCAGAGTAAAATGAACAAAGAGAGTAATGAAAGATTGAACAATGTGAGAGGATTTTTTTTAAAGTCATAGAATAATAAGGAAAGTACAAAAAACTACTGAATTTTTGAATTCACGGGTGTGATACGAGTGCGCGTTTTATTCCCTCAAGGTCGTTGGCGACTGTCGTCGTCTTAAGAGGGAATGCGGGCCGAGAGTTGCAAAAACTATTGCTGTCGCTCTGTGAAACTGTGAGCGCGTGGCGTCCGGCCGCCCTGTCCATGTGTGTAAGTTGTAAGTGTAGGCTCCATCATGACACCAGCTCTATCGTACCGTATTATTTCAATGCTTCCAAAGTTACATAAGTATGCCAAATTTCAGCTTGATCGGATGCCAGGAAATGCTTGAAAATTAATTACTAGTTGCCGAACACAAATACGAAACCAAGGTATAATATAAAGGATTGTAAAAAAGAAAAAAAAGTACCTGTGCGCCGCGGGTTTGCTTACCTACCTACCTATAATACCTACTAGTGTAGTGGCGTAGCCCATTAAATCAATTACTCGCTTGATCTGGCCCTTTTTTTTTTTTTTTTTTTTTTTTTTTCTGCGGGGCGTCTCACAGCTCAGTCAGAATGACTGGTAGCTGCTTAACCGGACATTCCTACGGAGACTAAGCTATATAGCCTCCAGCTAGGCAAAAAATTACTAAACCTAAGCGACAACGCTGAGGTCTACCCCAGTTGGGGTCGGACCTCGGCTCAGGGCCGTCGCTGGGGGGACAAGCAAAAGCTGGATCTTGACAAGTGATTCTACCATCCGTTCGGAATAAGCCTACGTGGAGAAGAACGGACAAGAAACTCCATTTCATATCTAATAATTTATGTAATGCTCAGCTACGCGGGCTGGCAAGATTTTAATTGAAGGGATACGCGACGAGCCTCGGCGGCGAGGACTGACGAATCGGTTTGTATTTCTACGTTTGTATATTCTACTCCCTAGGCTCTTAAGGAGCAGAGTAGAGATCGTGAGGGGTCAGAGGTGAGCCTCAATTGGCGAAACTTGGTTAGAAACGGTGTAGGTGCGACTTAAATGCGCACCCATTGACCGTTTCTATAAACGAGGCTGTCTAGTTCCTCGGTTATATTAGGGTACCGTTTGAAGAGGTCATTGGATTGGGCTTGGGTCATATCCCCGGCTGCCTCGATCCTATTGATCTCGGCAGCCAGCGATCTGGCCTCGTCCGTCATCCAGATTTTGTACGCACTGATGATGGTATCAGATACGCAGCGTCTGGGTTTGGGCGTGGATTGAGACGGGCTCTTAGCAGCGGCAGTGGTGGGAGCCTCCTGTCGGCTTTGAGCGGGCATGGGGGCTATGGGTGCCTGAGGGGCCGGAATGGGATGATCCATCAAGCCTGGAAGCTGTTGGACGGTCTGGGGAGCCACATTTTGGTGGTTGAGCTTGCCCCATGGCGAAGCCCTCTGAGGGGCTAGCCGGGGAGGGGGTTTCGTCGAGGGAGCTTGGCGTGCTTGACGCTCAGCATGGATTTTGGCCAATCTAGGCGCAACTTTGGGGGCTTTAGGACAACCCTTGTAGTTTGCCGTGTGACCGACTTGGTCACATAGCACGCAGCTGGGAGGCTCCGTGCATTCGGCAGGGTTTTTGGGACGGGTGCACTCTTTTGTGCCATGATCCCCTCGGCACTTAACGCACCTGGGGCGGACAAAACAATGTTTCTGGCTATGGCCATACTGTTGGCAGTTGTGACACTGACCAACGACAAAGGGACGATAAGGTTTCTCTATGGAGAACCCTGAAAGGGAGCATAGGGTTTTGATTTTGAAGATAGGGTTATAGGACTCGGCAGGGTCGCACTCGACCATTACCATGTCGTATTCCTGTCCACCGCATGCGTAAGGGACTTTTTGTGCGGCGAGATCCGCATAAATCTCGTCAACGGGGATTTCCTTCGGAATGCGCCGGATAACCACACGGGTGGGCGCTTCCGATGGGAGAGAATAAGTATGGAACTCTATCCTCATGGTTTTTAGGAGCCTGGTAAGGTTCCTGAAATCAGTAGGGGTCGGGAGTATGATTTTAATGCCCACCTGGCAAGCGGTGGCACTAAGAAAATTGATTTTGCGTTCATCGCAAATTTTTGAAACTTCTGTCCACTTGGCCTTATCGTGGAGGAAGATAGGAGGGCATTTCTGCTTCTTGGGAATAGCAGCAGGACTGGGGTCGCGGCTCGACATTGGGGAAGCGTCGGCCTGAGTTAGGGGACTACGGGAGCGACTCCTGGGGGCTGGGGAGCGATCTGTGCGCCTAGACTGCTGGGAAGCGGTGACAGGGGTGGGCTGCACGTCGAAGGAGGAGGTGGACGGCAGAGTTGGAGGGTTGGTCGAAGCGACCTTTTTGGGCTTGGTGGCTTTGGGGTGGGACTTGCCCTTCTTCCTCTTCCTCTTCCCCTCAGAGGTAGCTTGACAGCTTTCTGAGGAGGAATCGGCGGAGGCGTCATCAGTAGTGACATAATCATCGGAATCATCCTTACCGTGATCGTCACCGGACATGGGTTCGTCGACGAGAGGCTTTTCCGAGAAATTAATCGGAAATTTGAGAGTTGGGGGTTTAGTGGGCGCAAGCGCCGAAACGGGGGCGGGCGCCGGGATGCCGATGGACATGGGCTCCGGGGCGGGTATGGGAGGAGGGGGGGGGCATGTAGCAAGCTTATGGAGGATGAAATTAAGCCTTTGCTTATTCACGCTGACCGGACTGGGATCGTCCGACAACGCGTCCTTGACGAGCTCTATCAATGCTTCGACAGGATGCATCCTGTCGCTATTGATAGAGCCAGTACAAGTGAAGGAAAAGGGAGTGAGATATTCCCCGGGTGGACAGGCCCGGGGATGTGTGCAATCCTACACTCCCAGTCGGGTTGGACTGGGAGGTGAGTATCTAGTGAGCTCTAAGCTTGTTTACCTGCCACCAATCTAATTGGGTGGCAGGGCCCTAAGGTACCGGTAAACCCACCGAAGGTGGGCCACCCACCACTGTGTACCAAAAGTCTGGTACGTCGGGATAGAAAACACCCGACCGTGCCAGGTGTAAGCTGTGGGACGAAGCGGGGGTTGACTAGGCTATCTACCAAGGCCAACTGATCCCGCTCCCGACTCCAATGACTGCCGTGTCCTTATGGGACTTGGCGGGTGCTTGGGGCATACCCTCACTGGCTTGTTAGCACCGCTAGGTTTCCCGCCAGGGACCACACAAGATGTGGATTTGAGCTGCCACTACTAGTAACCAAAGTTACTAGTAGCGACACCTTTGGAGCGGCGTGCGAAGACGCGACGACCGCAGTGACGTCACGCAGAGGGGCGCGACGAGACGGAGAGTGGGGGCGCCGGAGAGCGCGGTGGGGCGACGAGCAGCGAGACGTCCGCACGGAGCGACGGCTGGCGAGCTACAAATGATCTGGCCCATCGCACCAGAATTCAAACGACAACGTTGCATGTTTATGCCGCATTTTCCAGACGAGATTTTCTCTAACTTAAAGGAGGTTTTTCCAAAATTAAAAAGTACATTGCGGATTTCTGGATTTAATTCAGACACCCGCAAATCCTACAAATTTGCACACGTGACTACTTATTAAAAAAAACTATAATTCATAAACATGCTCAAGGAACTTGGGACGTACATCGACGATTACATACAATAGTTACAACGGAAAGAAAGTCACGTCTCTTAACTCAGTAAGAATATTACTATTTATTTATATATTAGCTTCTGCCAGTAGCTTCACCTGAGTGTAAATAAATCTTTTGATCTTCGTAATGCGAAATTTTATGTTGAACATGGCTTCAAGCGTACAAAAAAGGAAATCTATTAAATTGTATTTCAGATGAACTCAAGCGTACAAGACAGAGTGAAGCTTTCCACTTTTGACAAATACAGCGAAAGCGCGTAGATGACCTTCAAAGGTCACACTCTCACCGTGGAATCCAGTTCTATTTCTGTCCCTACGTATAGAAAGGATAAAAGTACACAATCTCTTTGAATAAGGTCTCTACGGCACATGTGGCTTGTCGGAGCTTTATTAGCTATTTACTTATGTATGATGTTCACACTGCAGTCCTCAAGCTAGAGTGCCGCTATCTGACAGTTGTCAGATTTTTGTTTTTTGATGCCATCCTTATCAGCAAAAAATTCTATATCGAAATGTTTAACAGTATTTGTATACTATCAATAGATTTAGCATAAAAATAAAAATAACCCAAATTGCTGTTTACAAATGTAATTTTTATAAGATTAAGTCATTGATTTAAACTAACAATTTGCCTTTTCGCGCGTGTGACTACACGTCATTTATCTCTATATTATAATATTTAAAACTGCGCATTGCCGGCCAGATGTGGCGAATACTTAGAGACAAGGACCTTCGGGTTTAAATTATGGTCTGACGGGCAACCTCATAAACTATGAAATTCTATTCATTTTAAAATAGTGAAGCGATAATGGACCTTTAACAAAAACAAAGTGGCCAAAAGCACAGGAATAGGGACTTAAGATACGAGATTCTCTACAAAAACTAAGGACCATGTGTTAACAATAAAAGTAGATACACGGACCCGGCCCGGCTGGCAAGCTGAAAACCCTTAGGCGAGGCGATGAAGGCAAAAAAAAGGGCTCGAAGCGTGGTTGACGGTAGCGTGGTGGTATGGGAACAAGGAAAAGGTTGGGGAAGGATGGGGAGTCGGTTTTGAGAGGCGCTAGAGGTCGGGACTTGACTCGAGGCATTGATAGAGGAAGGACGAAAGCGCGAAAGATGAAGGATTGATAATTGAGAGTCACGTAGTAAGACGGATAGAGGAAAGTGGCTACGGAATCAATAATCAAAAGTCGTGTCGTGGTAGTTATCGTGGTAACGAAATTAACTATTAAGTTAATTATTATTTAGTCTAAACTCGTATTAATATAGTGTGAGTGAGTGCCGGTATGTTTGGTAAGTTTTAATCATTATATTACATAGGTAGGGACAAATCACTAATGTACCCTTTGTTTCTAGCATGGCGAGTCCTTGTATTTATCTCCCAATCCACACCTTGGCAGATATTTGTCACTAGCTCCTAACTAGGTCTAGGGAAGCGGTGAAGTCTTCTTTCACACTTTCATACCCTAATTCATCATTTATACACTAAACAATTACTCATTTGATTAAGGGCCTTTATTGAGCGTTATCTGACATTACATACATGGAAGGCGGAACCGCTAATATTCATTTCTATAAAATAGGCTAAATATGGCCGCTCTTAATTGGGCATGTAGGACAACCAAATGTTAGTTGTTAAAATATACTGTTTCCTATAGAAGGTCTAGCTCAGAACACTTCGCGTAATACTTGCTGTCGCTCAGATCCAGGGAGATGGGGTAGGCTTCATACGGTAGGATTCACTAAGAACCCCAAATTACATCGTCTAATGACGTCTAGGGAACGTGTCTCGTTAAAACCACTCCAAGCCAATTTGTAAAGGCAATACTAAATCGTCACTATTTAGCGAGACACGATATTGGATGGCTGCCGCTCCTAGCGGCCCCGAAAATCCACGCAATGGGCAGATTAAGGAAATGAGAAGCGACGAATAAATCCGCTCCGACGTACAGCAAGTATCTGTCGCAATAAGTTCTGCTACAGACTGAGTCTACGAAACGCTTGCATTATTTTTGTATTGTCTTTGTAAAGGGTGTTATGTCGAGGGAGAGCTATTTACCATAGCGCGCGTCCAATAATTCTGGTAGCATGTCTCGCTCAAATGGCAGAGGCAATTAGGCACAAAACTGACCACTGTCTTAGGACTGGGCAAGGCATGCTAGAGCATAGGGAGCTTGTACTCTTGGAGCCGCAGCAGATTCTCTCTAGAACCAGCAGTCTAGGCCCGGCAGTACACGTTACGATGTGCCAGCTGCTGAAAGGCGGCCTCACGTCACTTGGATGGGAATCTAGACTATTGTCAAGGTACATTTAACGTAATTCAAACCAATGTATTACTCAAAGCAAGCGTAGCGTTCCTTCCTCTAACCTTCCGTTAGGTATATAATGCACTTTGCAACCCCTTTGTCTAATTAACTTCATACATCACTATTGTTTTACTAATATAGTCCTTATGGCTAACAGACAGAAAAGTGTGCTGGTAAGTTTGTTTCATTATTTCTTCTTACCAGCTATTACACCTAGGAAATAATGGCGGGATGGGCGTTTTTGGGGCTGTCTGTAGGATAGTTGATATAATCAACTCCAATCACTTCTAGAGTTAAAACTCTCTGCCAATTTAGTTACTTGTATTTGTATTAATGCTTGAATGTATATTCAATATCAGCGACCACTATTCGGTCTTTGGTTTAATACTCTATACATTAGTGTAAAGAGTTTCTCACACAAACTTTAGTTAATTATAACAATTTAGTTTATATCCCTTTAGTTACATTTTATCCTTCTAAACCACTTCCAAGTTATAATCTTATAACTGTGAATTCCAAAACAAAACAAAACCATAATTTGGAATTCACGTGTACTCGGTGGAAAGGTGTCCAGGTCAGGAAGACGAACCTTACAAATTTGTGCGGCTGGATGGGGCACAGATTCTACTTCTTCAGAAGTAGCCGACCTTTTACTCTAAATCTAGGGCAGTTTAGGAAAAACGAAGTTTTTATCAGCCTAGGGTCTTTTAGGAACAGTCACACGCGCAATAAGAGCTATTTTGTGACACCGGCAACTCTCGCATACGATTTACTAGCTGCCGCCCACTTAGCATTAGTACTTCTCCCAGTATCTTTATAAATTATAGCCTATGTGTTATTCTTATGTTTAAGCTATATTTCTGTAAAGTTTCATCAAAATCCGTTCAGTAATTTTTGCGTGAAAGTGTAACAAACATCCATCCAACGATCTTAACAAAGTTTCACGTTTATAATAGTAGTAGGATAGTTGATACACAGCAACGTTTTTTTTTTTCGGGTTTGTTTGTCGTTTAAACCACAAAATCTGTATTTTTCAGATAGCGGCACTATAGCTTGAGGACAGCAGCACAGCAGGCCTTCTGTTTCATGAAACCCGAGCGCCAGCGATTCGGGATCCCTTGCCAAGGATATTGAGATAAATTGACGGCGAAATTAACGTTCCTTATTTTGGTGCGTGTTAGTTTTAGAGCTGGTTTGCTGTCAAAAGTAATGAATGTGTGAGTGAATGTTATTAAAAAACAAGATATTATAGTAATCTAAAGAAGGAAACTGATGGTAGCACAAAAGTTGAAATAAACTAAAACCTTCATCTGTGTCCACAAGTATAATATTGAGCAGATTGTAAAAATCCCTGTCTAAGTAATGTTGTGATGTGAGCAGTGGTGGCACAGTGGTTTTGGCCGCGACTTACAATTCTTGTTATTTTGCCTCAATCTCTACGTCTCTTACACTTTTTATTCTCTTTTCTCTTGAGTTTTCCTGCACTAGAAAAATAAACATATTTTTTACTTTGGCGCCCAGCGTGGGTCAAAACGTTTAATCGAATACATAATTTAGTTCTTCTTTTACTAGATTTATTATTTAGCGACAGCTTTGAGAAACTTTTTGACGTCTTATGTCCTTCAATCTTTATTCAATTAAGTATTTTCCTCTTACATTATAAATTCTGGCGCCCGACATGGGACTATGTTGAGCACCTAAGGACAACGTTAAAACTTGTTATTTTCCACGGTTTTTTATAGCTGTCAAGAATAATATTCTTGAGAGTTTTCTTGCTACTGAGTAATAAACATCTGTTATACATAAGCACCCAGCATGGGACTAAATATTGAAACGAATGCGTATTTTATTTCTTCTCTTACTGAATTTCTAACTTAGCGACGCATTTAAGAAATTCTTGACATCTCATATCCTTGAAATTTTTTGTTAGTTACACAATTTTCTATTCACGTCAGTTTTGGCGCCCGACCTGGGCCAAAGCTTAAGTTAATTTATTAAATCACTAGCTGCAGCCCGCAACTCTGCCCACGTTGTTGGTACTTCTCCCAATATTGATTTAAATTATAGCCGATGTGTAATTCTGATGTATAAGCTATATTTCTGTAAAATTTCATCAAAATAAGTTCAGTAGTTTTTGCTTGAAAGAGTAACAAACATCCATCCATCCTCACAAATTTTCACGTTTATAATACTCGCGTAGTAGTAGGATGGAATGTGAGCGCAAATTACTATTGTTTCTTAATTAATCACTGCTTAATTTGGGAGAAGTTGCATCGTTTATTTAATGTATTATTTTTTTGCTTTTTTTTGGTTTTCCTCTTAGTTTGGTTTGGTTTTGTCTTTCTTTCTAGTCTTGGTCAGAGGTGACAGAGACAGAGTCGACGATGGAGTGAGCTTACCCAGAAGAAGCCTGTTCACTCTAACTTTGAAGAGATTCGGGTTGAAGGCGTTCGGAAACACAGACGCAGTTCCATTCATTCGCTGTGCGCATTCTGAAGGATGTTTGGAAGCGCTTGGTGCGAATCGGTGGAATGCAACATGGTAAGGATGGTAACTTGCAGTGCGTCTAGATGTCCGATGGCATTATACTATTACTTATGAAATAGAAAAATATTCTTGTAACTATTAATGAAATTAAGTTAAGTCTAAGAGTAAAAATTGTTTAATATGCATTTCAATTTGATTATTATATTATATTTAAAATGCTTTCTAGAAATCGTTTCAGTTTCTTTTGCCAAGAAGGGAAAAATGATTTGAGTTCCAAAACATGGCCGACCAATTTTATGTCCTCTTTAAGCCTTTGGAAAAAACATAATTGAATTAGTTGACGATCTGTGTGTATTTATAGTACATTATCACTTGAGTCTGCCTTGAGTAGTAAAACTTTTAATCCGGCTTCAAATTATATGAGTAATAGCTAATATTCCTTGAAATATTTTGTCGGCAAGCCTGATGTAAATCGAGTTTATGAGTCGCAGCGAGGACTTGATCACATTTGTGCGCTTACCCAGTTGGCTCATAAGAGGTTTATGAGAAATATGATGAAGAAGAATTTTTTTAAGTAACAAGTTTTCTTTTTGGGAAAATTTAATTTTGTTGAAGTAAGTACTCAATGTTGGTAAGTATTTACTATTTTAAAGTTATACTTCGTAGAAATTTTATAGATAAGTACTCACAATGAAACATTAACTACGATTCAAAACTACACGTCACTGTTATTATTTACGCTTAAGTAATTTCCTGTAATTATAATAATAGCCAAGTACTGATGAAAACTCTATAAGCGTACAAACATACTTACTCACATGCGTGTCCCAAAATGTGGGTTGATCAAGATAACACACAAATGGAATGTTTGATGACTGGAACTTAGTAAGGCTTGTTCAAACAATGCTAACGGATTGTTTTAAAAGGTGTGCGAAAGATTTAAAGGAAGGTCTATCTGAGTTGCTGGTAGTATAAAGAGTATTTCTTAAAATTTTATTGATTACCTAGTCTTTTCCGAACTGTTTAGTTGTAGGCGCGAATTTAGGCCTTAGTCTAACTCATAAAGACTTAATTTTTAGGCTTCCTTCATAAGTGTTTCCTAAAGCTTAAAATATAATAACTTAAAGGTTTAAATATGGCCTTTATTTTCTTGATATATTTTTAAGGTAGTTCAGCAAATCTGGCTTGTTAAAAGTAGTGTAATCCAACGTCTTCGACGTTTTTTTTTTCTTCGATTACATAATCATTACATTTCATTAATCATTTGTGATCGCAATAACAACCTGTTTTTAAGCCTCAGCTGAATGTAATATACATACCCGATTGCTCCAAGGAATTTGTTTGGGTTCGAGTTGTACAAACGAAAACTTTGAAGCTGGATGAAAGCTTATTCACTGCAAGAAAAACTGCAGTCGAACTAAAATTACATATTCCGATATGAATGCAGCTTTACGTGCTTGGCCGAGCAGTCGGGCAGTAAAACCCCAGAGATCGCTTCGCTCAGATATTCCGTTTCGTTAGACTTTGTTAGTTTTTTAATGTTTCCGACGGCGCTGCCAGATTGTAACGCGGTTTCTGAACGCAACGCGGCCATGGTTAATTTACTGTCAAATTCGCTGTTCGAATTTCAAAAAAGTTTTCCTCTTCCGTAGACGTCATATTTATTGCAAATGGAATTTGGATAACTTGGCAAAGGAAATGGAATTTTTCAGTCTATTGCATGCCGTTTTGAGAATAAGTAAACGCTCAACAACGCAAACGTCCCGAAAGCTTTTTAAAATCTTTTCAATAATGTAAAATTCTTTTCCAATCCGCTATTTTGGCAATACAGTTTTAAAACCAAAATGAGGTGTAGGTAGATAAGGAAGGCAACTTATTTATACCAAATTCATTAAAAAAACACATTTTCAATGTGTTCAAAAATTCCGGATTGATCGATTGTCACTTGCGAAAAGTGACATATTACATTTACGTGAACCGAATCCGAACAACACCGAACTCCGATTTATGCGACGTCAGTTTTATAAATGAATAATATTTTTGTAGCTGGCAATGATTGATTTAGCGGTTTTTAACTAGAACTGGCAGCGAGTCCAATTTCAACGGAAATGAAACAGGATTTCGGGGGACGGGATTATAATTGCAAAACAACAATTAAAATGAGTAAATCTCGTACAAGTAAACAAGCCGTTTTAAAAGCTGATCAAACTGTTAAAATACTTTTTATTACTGAGAAACCTCTTTTTTAACTTGCCTTGTATATTTTTTTGTGCAAATAGTCACTCTTTTAACTTCATAACTATTTGTAAAATGACTACTGCCATTTTGTTTTCCAAGAAAAACGTTTTCCTTCTTAAGAAATTACTTTGTTATACAGGGTGTAACGGAGAGGTACAATCATATTTCAATAATTGCTTCTGCCAATGTATAATTATGATCAATTAATGAATTAATCAGACATCTATGTATTCTACGATAGTACACTATTTGTTAGTCCTAAAGTAAAGATATAGGTAAGAAGTATTAGAAAGCAACCGACGACGGTGACGACGTCTTTGAAATTGCATCATAACTTTTCTTCTGGGGTCTTATTGCACTACTGGCCATCATGATCCATCATGCAACAAAGAAAAACGAATGTAGTTTCGTACTGTATCCTCCATATTTGTGTTTCAATCGCAACTCCAATCGATCAAAAACACAACCCTGAGTGAATCGGGATGCTTATTCTTACAGTTCACAGCAAGACACAATAAAGGTCGTCTTATACACACTAAGCGTTTCTGCCATACCCAGGTCGCATTACCCATAATATCTACTCGCATTGCCAAGACTGTTTGTTCAAGGAACAATGGAGGTATCCACTACTATCTACTACTTGGAATGTGTTGGCGGATAATATTTTATAGTCGGGCATATAGCTAGGTGCTTGCTATCGCTTTGTTCAATGGGTTTATTATTTTTCTCGGAAGGAGTTTGTGTGTAAATTCTGATGGTTATTTTAGCTTTCCACCCATATAATAACTACCCACTGCCTCTGGAAGAGGATCTTATGACTGCGTCACCGAGGTAAGCGAGCGGAGTTCGCATGGCTGAATTTGGGACCAAGCATATTTGAATTTATTTAACAACCTTTGTTGATTTTCAGAAGGGCTCGTTTCTGAAGAATGGGAATTCGGACGTTTTTTTTGTTCACGGGGAAGCGGCGCGTGCAGCGGCCCGCGTCACCGCATGCGCAAACTCATAAATATGGCAATGATGTACGATGGTGTTTATGGAGGCGCGGGGCGTTGATCGGGGCGTCAAGAGAGGCAGTTGCCGCCACTTCGCCCGCGACGGACCCTCTACCGCGTAGCAATAAACGCGGCGGCGCAGGTGGCGGCGAAAGCGGTGCAAAACGCGGCGGTGGGAATCAGAACCGGGAGCGGATCGGATACCCGCGTGTGCTTCTCCGTGAACACTCTGATACAACGTCATATATTTGAATTTAGTGCCGGCCGCCACGCACGACGCGCCGCGCGACGGCGACGCACCGCATTATCAGAAACGAGCCCTAAGAAGGAGGGTAGTCAAATAGATAATGCCAATCAAAATAACTTTGCCCTTTAAAATAAGTAGATATTGTAATTGGACACCTACGCTCAATTTAAAGTTATAAAGTTTAAGTAGATATTTTGTTAGATAATTATGACCATATTATATTATATCTATGAATTTGGGTATCAGTGTAGATTTGAGATAACATACAACTGTGAAAGATTGGAAACTTCTGTTTGTAAAACTAGCAAGTCTTTTCTTATAAACAGTATACGCTTTTATAACAAGTTGCCAAAGTCAGTTATAGAACTGACCGATGGAAAGTTCAAAAACTTCATGTCGTGTCCTTATTAAAAAAGCATATTATAAAATCAAGGACTACGTTGAAGATACAAATTTTAGCTCCTTATGCGCATGCGGCTTCCCTGGTAACTCATAAACGGTACAAATATGTGGATGTCTCTAACTATTCTCAATCTCATTTTTCATTTTTTTTCTCTTCTTTTAATTGGACTTTTTACAATGGTTTTCAATCATCTTAATAACCCTTTGCTAAGAATAGTTACAGCACTGATAACTACATTTGTGCCACATGTTTAATTTAGTCAATGTATAACAACATTTTTTTAATTTTTTTTTTACCTTTGTATCTTAGATGCTTTTACCGATTGTTTTGTGAATGTGTGAACATTGTAGGCCTTCTAGATTCCTAGATGCTTGATAACATTTGATAACTTTATATCTCGTTTTACTTTTTATTTTTAGTTTCTAACGTTTTATTGTCGGGCCTACGTTGTTCTCCCATATATAAGTAATGCTGTAACATGGAAATATTGTAAAAACAAACCATATTTTTAAAAGAGTAACCATGGAGTTTCTTGCCGGTTCTTCTCCATAGGAAACGACCAACCCGAACCGTACGCCTTTTGTCGACGTTTTATAAGTGCCCATGTAGGCCTATGTGAAATAAAAAAAATAGATTTTGATTTTTTGATTTTGTAATTCTTTCCTCTCACATTGTTCAATCTATCATTACTTACTCTCTTTGTTCATTTTACTCTGCAGTCCTGTTTCGAATCCTCTTCATCCGGTATCTACGGACAGAACTCCATTTTAAATTCGATGCTTTTTCCATGAACACAATGTGGTCGTTGAGATCTTTCAAATGCTATTTCCATCCGATAATTCCGTTGCATTTTCAAATAAAAAATGTTCATTGCACGTCCGCTACATTCTGTTCTTCGTAGGAAATAGGAATAAAAAGTAGCACCTTTGCCTGCTTTTCTTTTTATTATGGACTTTTCATGTCGCCATTTGCAATTTCACCATTTCGTAAAATTATAACTTAGTGTTACGAAATACATCCGATCAGAGTCCGTGATTTGAGTTCGGAGTTCTATCCGGATTGAAAATGTTCTGAATTATGACGGATATAGTTCGGATGTAGTGTGTAAGCTTCCCTACAAGAAGTACTACTGCTAGTACCGAAATTTATCGGATTCGGATCGGATGCTGTGCGTGACAGCCATTCGTCTCTCATTAATATTAGGAGATAGTGTTATTTGTTTCTGGAATATTTTAATGCTAATTGTGTATTTGTTTTTCAGTGAATTGAAAATCCTGTATTAGGTTTTCACAAGAACTCTTCCTATTTTATTTTGGTACAATTTCGTCCTTAGTACCAATCCAAGTATAGATATTATACTCTTTTCCACGAAACGCTTTGATAATCCAAATAACAACAAAGCTTCACTTCGGTAGGTACGTTTAGTTATCGTTGGAATAGAAATATGGAGACCCTTTTTCCATAGAGGTGAAAGGTTATGTTAGAAAGATCTAGGGGCTAAATATCGTGTTTATTTAACATTTTTCTAGCTACCAATGTTTAAATGAAGATTGTTTTTTTCATCATACTTTACCTCTGTTATGTTGACAACAATACCAACTTTTGCGACTTCAGTTTTAGTATGAACTTTCTGTTCACCAAAACTGTTTTAATAAAATGTAAATATCAAACAAGTCGTTTGAATAGAATTCACATCGCTGTCTGTTTTGTTACACGGACACTTTCTAATAAACTACCTCCATAATTAAATGGATTCCCAGAAACATAATTATACACTCTACGTTGCTACACCGTATCACTCGTAGGCGGCTCGTAGCAATCCGTAGGCGTGTCTTAGCAATCCATAGCATCAATAGACGCTTTGACGCAGCGTGTGTAACATCGCACTTTATCACAAAACTTTCTTAATATGAAGGTACAATCGACCGCAACACTTTGAGCTGTCCAGCACAGCACAAAGTTTCAATAGAATAAGAGATCAGCTTCAACTGGTTTCGTATACTGACGTGAATGCTTCAGTACACGTCAATGACGGACTTTGCCATCCTTTTATAATTGTACATGATTGTTCGTACCAGGCCATTACGTATACCTACCCCCCGTAGCACGAATATTGTACAAGAAACATGAGTTATAAAGCGACAAGTCGTGCGTTTAATAGCTCGTTGTGCGACTAAGGGCGTAATATACGCCGGTTTATTGTCATACCAGCTAATACAAGGCTGTATTTGTTATTATGCAACGTTAAAACAACGCTTAAGCATTAAGTATGGCGGCGAAATGAGATATTTGCGTTGGTGGCTTATGTTTACCCCGCTGTTAGGCAAGATATTTTTTTCTATATGTTGCCTCCCGTGGCTTAGATCATGACGTGTAATCTGCTTAGTCAGAATTCTGCAGAGTTCCTATCCCGTTAACAATAAAAATATTGAAAATCGGTAGTCTAATTTAGTCCACAATATATAGTTTAAACGCCAAAAGAAGGACCACGAACACCTACACAGTATTATATTATCTGTGCCTACACGAATAAACGTAACTAACTAATCATAAAAAAGATATTTATGTTTTTTGTGCTAAGCTATTTTTGTTTTTCTGAGCTGGCAGGGTTTATAAGAGAGAATCACTCCTAGTAGAGGAGCTGGCGAGGCTTTTAAGAGACAAACGTCTTTAGATTAACAGAAAGCCAAGAATTCCTTCGTCAGATTTGCCTATGTATGTAATTTTGCGTCAAGCCGCACCCGATTAAAATAAATAGCCCTGCAAGTAAAGTGTACTTTTTTTAGAAAATCGATAGTGGAGCCCTGACCAAAGGGCTTCTATCTGAAACTTCAGATGTAATTATTCTCGGAATTCTCTCAGCAATCCACACCTACTGTACCTACAGCACCTACCTACAGCTATCAACTTCGCAATCACAACGCAATATCAATCAGACAGATTTATATACTTTGACTGATATAGACACTGAATGAATTTTTTTAATCACCTACGTTTGATTTAGTTTTAGCTCCATCAAAACAATAACATGTCAAATAAAATTATTAATTTCAAAATTCAAATAAATGCTAGTCGCTCGCAGTCGAAACCTCAGCTCGCAACTCCCTAGTCCCTACCGAAGTATACGGAGTATATTATTATACCATGCTCCCTACTGAAGATTACCGAATACAGTATTGTATTCGGAAATCTTCGTCCGCCATCGTCACGCGCGGTTTTTTGCCAATTGCACCGTGCATTTTGCCAGTGTCTACTGCGCGGTTTATTTAAAAGTTAGAGCATAAGGCCCCGTTTACACTTTGATTAGTAATTAGGCGAGTTCATATTTGTTCTGCGAGATCTCCGGGGGGGGGGGGGCAGCTGCCCCTCCCTGCCCCCCCTGGGTACGCCCATGCATACAATAGTCACAACGGAAAGAAAGTCGCGACTCTAAATTCAGTAAGAATATTACTATTTATTTATGTACTAGCTTCTGCCAGTAGCTTCACCTGCGTGTAAATAAATCTGTTGATCTTCGTAATAGCTAGAATGCCAATAATGATGACATTTCATGTTGAACATGGCTTCAAGCCCTCTCACCGTGGAACCCAGTTCTATTTCTGTCCCTACTTATAGAAAGTATAAAAGTACACAATATCTTTGAATAGGGTCTCTACGGCACATGTGGCTTGTCGGAGCTTTGTTAGCTATTTACTTATGTATGATGTTCACACTGCAGTCCTCAAGCTAGAGAGCCGGTATCTGACAGTTGGCAGATTTTTGTTTTTTGACGCCATCTTTATCAGCAAAAAATTCTATATCGATAAGTTTAACAGTATTTGTATACTATCAATAGATTCCGAATAAAAATAACCCAAATTGCTGTTTACAAACGTAATTTTGATAAAATTAAGTCATTGATTTAAACTAACAATTTGCCTTTTCTAAAGTGCGCAATAAGAGCTATTTTGTGACACTGGCAACTCTCGCATATGATTTACTAGCTGCCGCCCGCTTGGCATTGGTACTTCTCCCAATATCTTTATAAATTATAGCCTATGTGTTATTCTGATGTTTAAGCTATATTTCTGCGTGAAAGTGTAACAAACATCCATCCATCAATCTTCACAAAGTTTCACGTTTATAATAGTACTCGTAGTAGGATAGTTGAAACACAGCAACGTTTTTTTTGCGGATTTGTTTGTCGTTTAAACTACAAAATCTGTTTTTTTTCAGATAGCGGCACTATAGCTTGAGGACAGCAGCACAGCAGGCCTTCTGTTTCATGAAACCCGAGCGCCAGCGATTCGGGATCCCTTGCCAAGGATATTGAGATAAATTGACGGCGAAATTAACGTTCCTTATTTTGGTGCGTGTTAGTTTTAGATCTGGTTTGCTGTCAAAAGTAATGAATGTGTGAGTGAATGTTATTAAAAAACAAGATATTATAATAATCTAAAGAAGGAAACTGATGGTAGCACAAAAGTTGAAATAAACTAAAACCTTCATCTGTGTCCACAAGTACAATATTGAGCAGATTGTAAAAATACCTGTCTAAGTGATGTTGTAATGTGAGCAGTGGTGGCACAGTGGTTTTGGCCGCGACTTACAATTCTTGTTATTTTCCCTCAATCTCTACGTCTCTTACACTTTTTATTCTCTTTTCTCTTGAGTTTTCCTGCACTAGAAAAATAAAGATCTTTTTTACTTTGGCGCCCAGCGTGGGTCAAAACGTTTAATCGAATACATAATTTATTTCTGCTTTTACTGGATTTATCATTTAGCGACAGCTGAGAAACTTGTTGACGTCTTATGTCCTTCAATCTTTATTCAATTAAGTATTTTCCTCTTACATTATAAATTCTGGCGCCCGACATGGGACTATGTTGAGCACCTAAGGACAACGTTAAAACTTGTTATTTTCCACGGTTTTTTATAGCTGTCAAGAATAATATTCTTGAGAGTTTTTTTTGTAATGAGTAATAAACATCTGTTATACATAAGCACCCAGCATGGGACTAAATATTGAAACGAATGCGTATTTTATTTCTTCTCTTACTGAATTTCTAACTTAGCGACGACGCATTTAAGAAATTCTTGACATCTCATATCCTTGAAATTTTTTGTTAGTTACAAATTTTCTATTCACGTCAGTTTTGGCGCCCGACCTGGGCCAAAGCTTAAGTTAATTTATTAAATCACTAGCTGCCGCCCGCAGCACTGCCCACGTTGTTAGTACTTCTCTCGATATTATTATACATTATAGCCGATGTGTAATTCTGATGTATAAGCTATATTTCTGTAAAATTTCATCAAAATAAATTCAGTAGTTTTTGCGTGAAAGAGTAACAAACATCCATCCATCCGCCCAAATTTTCACGTTTATAATACACGTAGTAGTAGGATGGAATGTGAGCGCATATTACTATTGTTTCTTACTTAATCACAGCATAATTTGGGAGAAGTTGCATCGTTTATTAAATGTATTTTTTTTTTGTTTTTTTTTGGTTTTCCTCTTAGTTTGGTTTGGTTTTGTCTTTCTTTCTAATCTTGGTCAGAGGTGACAGAGACAGAGTCGACGATGGAGTGAGCTTACCCAGAAGAAGCCTGTTCACTCTAACTTTGAAGAGATTCGGGTTGAAGGCGTTCGGAAACACAGACGCAGTTCCATTCATTCGCTGTGCGCATTCTGAAGGATGTTTGGAAGCGCTTGGTGCGAATCGGTGGAATGCAACATGGTAAGGATGGTAACTTGCAGTGCGTCTAGATGTCCGATGGCATTATACTATGCATTATACTATTCAAATAATTAATTTGATTTTTATCATTTTTATTACCCGGCTGCAAGGAAAGGGTTATATTTTTCGCGCGTATGCTTGTATGTTTGTATGTATGCTTGTACGTTTGTATGTATGCCGTGCAGTCGGAGGATATTTATAGTTTTGGTCAGCCAGCTCGCGAATATGTATCCTCCGACTGCTTAGCATGATTTTCTTCTTGTTTACATCTTTGCAGTTGGGTTTTTTGATATTTTTAACTTTTTTTTTAATGAATTTATATACGATTTTTTTAATAGCCATTCGCATTTGAACTGTGATGATTATTCTCATTACCTACCATATTGTAAACGAAAGACCTCAATCCCTTTCGTACGTATTTATTACGACAAGAGACTACGAAACATCTTGTGAAAAAGTACTGGTTATAAAAAAAAAAACATTCTATCGAATAAATCCTCTCGGCACAGGTGGCGATAACTACTAAGTTATATCAATAAATTCACTTTCATGGCAGCAGACACTTGATAACTTTATTACTTTTGTAGAAGCTGTTGAGTTCTATTGTTACATAACAACTGTCTTGTTGTTAGTATTGTCTAGATGTATTATTGCAATTACTTTCGTACCTTTAGAACTAGGTATGTAAGTTTGGTATATGGTTGGATATTATATGTGGGCGTCCAAGCAGAAAGGGCTCAGTTTTTACTGGCGAGATATACGCAGTTTTGTAAAGTTGCCCTCGTACAAATAAAAGTACAGTTTCAACATCAAATGTCTGATAAAAAAATGTGTCAGTTTTTGATTATTTTTTTAATCCTTTTTATCAATTGACTATTCTAGATACCGAATCTAGTCTTAACTCAATACTCAACTAGTTGACCCTTTTTGCTTGGACGCGCTAATATTTTTTTAAACATAAATGATAATTATGAGCTAAATGATATTGCACAGGACTAGACTAAAGATTTATCAGCATGATTCACTACTGTGGAACACGTGGCAGAGAGTTTAAATTACAATAGCCGCACGGGTCGATATTTAAGGTTAAGCAACGCTTGCTGAGATCCATTCCCAAAGGTTGTGACCAGTGAGTAATCAATGGAAAATCTTGGAATGGTATGTAAATACCTAGACTCCTTGGTACCTTGGAAATCAGGTTAAACTGTTGTTCCTTACTGTCATTAGTAAATCTTTGATAGCTGTAACGGGTAGTCAGACGCCAGAAAATCGACAAATATCTTGCCAAATGGTATCGTATTACCCAGTCACTGGATTGTGGAGGTCGCTCAAAGTAAAATACTGGCATGCACCACCATCCGGCAATACAGGGATCAGAAAAAAATTTAAAAGTCTAAGCAGATTGACTGATTCTTGAATGTGAAACTTGAGCACTTTTTATATGCAACATTTTATTGTTTTGGAAACAAAAAATCAAACAGTTAACGTACATAATCTTTTTTATAGTCACTAGGTAAAGCCACCCAATATTTCACCGCATTTTAGTCGACAATAAATCCCACTATTATCCACGCGAGCCAATATAAAATTTGACTTTTATGGGTCAGTGAAGGCATTTAAGGGCTCACCCTTAAATGCCTTCCTATGTATTACAAAGGCTGCGTCACTGTTGTTTAGGGGTGTGACGTCATTGGAGTGGCAGATTTATTAAAATTTATGTTTGTGGGAATTGGTAGGCATGATAATAGCCGGATAAGAGGTGTTGGACGTCCTGTTGTAAAATTTTTAATTACAAAACAACCTGAGATACATATCAAAAACCCAAGTAATTTACGAAACAGAAAACATGCCAATACCGAATCTGATTCAGCATTACATTCCAGCAATATAAAGGCTAAGTTAGCAAAAAGAAAACAAAGAAAGAAAAACAAAGAGAAAGTAACAAAGCTTTTCGATAGCCAATCACTTGATTTTGCTCGGTATCACAGATAATCCGTTTAGTTAATGACTCGTTCGACACTCGATTCAATGGCACCGGATTATTCATGTAAAGCGTAATCGATGGTCTCGGATCTAAAAGATGGCAGCACAACACTGAAGCTACCATTGATTAATTAATCGATACGTCAAGCCCGCGCCGTAATAAAGTTGCTGGGAAATAAATTGCCTGGAAATGTATTTTTTACCGTCAAGCTAAGAAAATCTGGTTAAAAATGCAGGCATTCGGTAATCCGATTTATGTTGTAGCATAACTCGTGTTGGTAATCCGATTATGGAAGCCAGCATACAGGTAGCGGGATCGATTAATTTGACACTTCTTTTTGTAAATAAGTTTTCGGGATCCGGGAATCACATTAGTTTTACTCTGGAAGGCTTCTGCAATGTTTTCGAAGTACAGTAACTTTTCTGTTATGCTACAAAGGGCAAAAAGAAAATTAGTTTATTGGATTTGGATTGAATATATTTTACTGTAGACAGACAAAGAAAACGTTTTCTCTAAAGCTTATTACATGGGGTAGTACAAAGAATTATTCATGAATTCGAAACGGAACAAATATTATTTTTGAGGAACTCTGAATTTGAGTCTTGCTAAGAATTTATTTGACTCCGAAAAGTACCTGTCTAAGAGCAAAAATTCTTTAATCTGCATCTCAATTTGATTATCATATTATATTTAAAAAGCACGCAAAAATGATTTGAGTTCCAAAAATGGCCGACCAATTTTATGTCCTCCTTAATCATTTGGAAAAAACATAATTGAATTAGTTGACGATTAATGTGTATTTATAGTACATTATCACTTGAGTCTGCCTTGAGTAGTAAAAGTAGCTAATATTATTTGAAATATTTTGTCAGCAAGCCTGATGTAAATCGAGTTTATGAGTCGCGGCGAGGACTTGATCACATTTGAGCGCTTACCCAGTTGGCTCATAAGAGGTTTATGAGAAATATGATGAAGAAGAATTATTTTTAAGTAAAAAGTTTTCTTTTTTGGGTAAAATTAATTTTGTTGAAGTAAGTACTCAATGTTGGTAAGTATTTACTCAGTAATTTGTTACCAAAATTGAAGCCTAAAATAAAGTTATACTTCGTAGAAATTTTATAGATAAGTACAATAAAACATTAATTACGATTCAAAACTACACGTTACTGTTATTATTTACGCATAAGTAAGTTCCTTTAATTATAATAATAGCCAAGTACTGATGACAACTCTATAAGCGTACAAACATACATATTCACATGCGTGTCCCGAAATGTGGGTTGATCAAGATAACACACAAATGGAAATGATTGATTACTGGAACTTAGTAAGGCTTGTTCAAACAATGCTAACGGATTGCTGTAAAAGGCGTGTGAAAGATTTAAAGGAACAAGTCTATCGGAGTTGGTGGTATTATGAAGGGTTTTCCGAACTGTTTAGTTGTAGGCGCGAATTTAGGCCTTAGTCTAACTCATAAAGACTTAATTTTTAGGCTTCCTTCACAAGTGTTTCCTAAAGCTTAAAATACCAGTACCTGGGCGAAACGAGCTCTGCTCGGGTGAAAATAGAGAAAACGACGTTTTCTAAAAATTAAACCTAGCTAGATAGATTTATTGTCCCCGAAACCCCCGCATACTAAATTTCATGAAAATCTCGCAGCCGTTGCCGAGATTCAGTTTATATATATATACTAGCTGACCCGGCAAACTTTGTTTTGCCATAAAAACACCGAACATTCATCTACCCTACCTAACCTACCCTAACTACCTACCCTACCCTACCTACCCTACCCTACCCTACCCTACCTACCCTACCCTACCTACCCTACCTACCCTACCTACCCTACCTACCCTACCTACCCTACCTACCCTACCTACCCTACCTACCCTACCCTAACTACCTACCCTACCCTACCTACCCTACCTACCCTACCTACCCTACCTACCCTACCTACCCTACCTACCCTACCCTACCCTACCCTACCTACCCTACCCTACCTACCCTACCCTACCTACCCTACCCTACCTACCCTACCCTACCTACCCTACCTACCCTACCTACCCTACCTACCCTACCTACCCTACCCTAACTACCTACCCTACCCTACCCTACCCTACCCTACCCTACCTATCCTACCTACCCTACCCTACCCTACCTACCCTACCTACCCTACCCTACCTACCCTACCTACCCTACCTACCCTACCTACCCTACCTACCCTACCTACCCTACCTACCCTACCTACCCTACCTACCCTACCTACCCTACCTACCCTACCTACCCTACCTACCCTACCTACCCTACCTACCCTACCCTACCTACCCTACCTACCCTTTCTCTCAAGTTGGATCGAACTGCACATGGTGTGCGAATTTTATTATAATCGGTTAAGTGGTTTAGGAGTCCATTGAGGACAAACATTGTGACACGAGATTTATATATATTAAGATAAACTGATTTATATTATTATATTTATATATATGTACAAGAATTGCTCGTTTAAAGGTATCAGATAAGATAGATAGATTAGATAACAGAAATGTATCAAATATGGCTTTATTCTTTTGATTTATTTTTTAAGGTAGTTCAGCAAATCTGGTTTTTTCAAAAATAGTGTAATCCAACGTCGAAGATGTTGAAGAAAAAGAATGAAAAAATACTAATAGATGTTTGACTTAATTCACAGAAAGACTCATTAATCATTTGTGATCGCAATAAAAAACTGATTTTAAGCCTCAGCTGAATGTATTAAACATACCCAATTGTGCCAAGGAATTTGTTTGGGTTCGAGTTGTACAAACGAATACTTTGTAGCTGAATGAAAGCTTATTCACTGCAAGAAAAACTGCAATCGAACTAAAATTACATATTCCGATATGAATGCAGCTTTGCGTGCTTGGCCGAGCAGTCGGGCAGTAAAACCCCAGAGATCGCTTCGCTCAGATATTCCGTTTCGTTATTTTTTCGGTTTCCGAACGCAACGCGGCCATGCTTAATTTACTGTCGAATTCGCTGTTCGAATTTCAAAAGAGTTTGGCCCTTCCGTAGTCGTCATATTTATTGCAAATGGAATTTGGATAACTTGGCAAAGAAAATATAATTTTTCAGTTTAGTGCAGTCGTTTTGAGAATAATTTAGCGCTCAAATACGCAAATATCCCGAAAGATTACCTATTAAAATCTTTTCAAAAATGTAAAAGTCTTTTCTAATCCGCCATACTGCCAATACACTTTTAAAACCGAAATGGAGTGTAGGTAGATAAGGAAACAAACATATTTATTCCAAGCCTATTTAAAAAACATTGCGTCTATACATTTTCAATGTTCTAAATATACCGGATTGATCGATTGTCACATGCGGCATTGTTATCACATTTTCGGGAATCGAATCCGAACAACACCGTAATCCGATTTATTCGACGACAGTTTTATAAATGTTTAATATTTTTGTAGCTGGCAACGATTGATTTAACGTTTTTTAACTAGAACTGGCAGCGAGTCCAATTTTATCGGCAATTAAATGGGAAACGTGTGATTTTAAATTGCAAAACAACAACCAAAATAACTCAATCACGTACATGTTAACAAGTCGTTTTAAAAGCTAATACTACAGTTTACATACTTTTTTTTACTGAGAAATCCCTCTTTTCAATTTATCTTGTATATTTTTTTGTGCAAATATTTACTCTTTTATCTTCATAAGTATTTGTAAAATGACTACTGCCATTTTTTTCCAAGAAAGATGTTTTCATTCTTAAGAATTAGCTTTTTTATACAGGTTGTAAAGAAAAGGCGCGAACATATTTTAAAAACTGCTTCTACCCAAGTATATGAACAAATTTGTACAAAAAAAATATGACTTTCCCAATTATGTTATATAAATAGCAATACAAACAAAAGCTGACCAGCTTGAGTGAACTCGGTCCATCCTGCGTCTGGCTGCGACACAAACGTACGTTTGAACAGTATGTTTATCTCTTTCTGACAACGGGGTCCTATTCCTATCTCTCTGATCTTGGATTAGGAAATGGTATAGATTTATCCTGGTATAAAGGGTAATTTTCGAGATTAGCCAAGTGTACCGCGGGCGAAGTTACTGACAAAAGCTAATTCATACAAAAATAAAGTTAATATGAATTTATTGAATTTATAAAGGTACAATCGACCACAACACTTTGAGCTGTCCTAGCACAGTACAAAGTTTCAATAGAATAGGAGATCAGCTTAAACTGGTTTCGTATACTGACGTGAAGGCTTCAGTACGTGTCAAAGACGGACTTTGCCATCCTTTTATAATTGTACATGTTTGTTCATACCCGGCCATTAAGTATGTTGTACAAGAAACAGTCATCAAGCGACATATCATGCGTTTAATAGCTCGTTGTGCGACTAAGGGCGTAATATACGCCGGTTTATTGTCATACGAGCTAATACAAGGCTGTATTGTTATTATGCAACGTTAAAACAACGCTTAAGCATTAAGTATGGCGGCGAAATGAGGTATTTGCGTTGGTGGCTTATGTTTACCCCGCTGTTAGGCAGGCTATTCTTTTCTTTATGTTGGCTCCCGTGGCTTAGATCATGACGTGTAATCTGCTTAGTCAGAATTCTGCAGAGTTCACACTGAAAATCACAATTTTGAGGTAATCCTATCCCGTTAACGATAAAAATATTGAAAATCGGTAGTCTAACATAGTTCAAAATATACAGTTTAAACGCCAAAAGAAGGACCACGAATACCTACACAGTATTATATTATCTGTGCCTACACGAATAAACGTAACTAACTAATCATAAAAAAGTTATTTATGTTTTTTGTGCTAAGCTATTTTTGTTTTTCTGAGCTGGCAGGGTTTATAAGAGAGAATCACTCCTAGAAGAGGAGCTGGCGAGGCTTTTAAAAGACAAACGTCTTTAGATTAACAGAAAGCCAAGAATTTCTTCGTCAGATTTGCCTATGTATGTAATTTTGCGTCAAGCCGCACTCGATAAAAATAAACAGCCCTACAAGTAAAGTGTACTTTTTTAGAAAATCGAAATTGGATTCCTGACCAAAGGGCTTCTATCTGGAACTTCAGATGTAATTATTCTCGGAATTCTCTCAGTAATCCGCACCTACAGCACCTACCTACAGCTATCAACTTCTCGTCATGGACATGCTTGCCCAAAAACCCTTCCACTAGCTACCTCTCCATCCATGAAAAAAAAACCTCGGCAAAATTCACCTTTTAATGCGCCCGGAAAACAAGTTACTACTCTAGTTAGCCATAACAAAACGTACCTACGCCTAAAAAGTGCGAAATGTAATGTCGCTTGTTAACCCAGTTGTTACTGAAACTTTTTTTTATCTCATATCACTGTAATTTTTTAATATTGTTATCTTGATGCATATAGTAAACATGGAAAAATACCAAAAAAAAACTGAGTTTTCAGGAAAGCTCGGAAAATGCGGATCGTTTTAACGATCAGTAGTAATAGGCGGGTAGGTTAATTATAACTACCACTTTATCGATTGTATCCTATTTTATTTAAATTAAAGAAACACAGTTATTACTATGAAAAAAGATTTATTATATAAATGAAAAACGGTAATTAACAAACAAGTTGGGGTATGGTAAATAACCAAATATATTTTAGTGTGCAAATGGATTTTAAATTTTTGACAAGGGCAGTTTGTATTTTTTTACAAAGTGAACATCGAAGCTGAGAGTTATTGTACTCTACTAGATGATCAACTCTATCGTACCGTGACGTTTCCCTGTAAGCTCTAGGAGTGGAACAAAGACCACGTTTCTCATTCTTTTTATATGAATCCAAGATAAATCTGGCGATATTTCGCCGGAATGTGAGATTATCGTACTCTCTGCCAATATTTTTATAAAATTGCCACGCATAATTAGTCGCCATGTCCAAGCAGTGACAAAATAATGAGAAATACCATTTCTTGCCATGGATAGATTTACGATAAAGACGACCAATGAAGGTCCGACCAATTTTTTGGCCGGACCTATCGGCTCCTCCCATTTTTTCACTGTAGCCTTTAATAATTGCAGGCTGATCGATGTATACATATATTTTCTGCTGCTGCGAGAACCGTTTAGCTTTATGTAAGGGTTCAATATTATCTGAATTTGATGCTACTGACACCACACTATTATAATTCCACTTGCAAACCAAAATATGCTCTGGTTGGCTAGACTACTACAATACACGTAAACTGGTGGCAAAGTGGTTATATTTCTTGGAAATGGGGCATCATCATGTAATTGTTCCAATTCGTCAATGATTTCATTGACAGACTATGGTTTATTGGTATGCCTGGGTGTGATCAACAATACATCCCCAAATTACTACCGATCGTTAAAACGATCATCAAATACAATATCATTTTTTTTTATAAAATATATGACTATATCAAAGTTTTATTTTTCAGTTTTGTTAGACAGATTATAAATTTATAAAAAACATGCTTATAATGAATTTCAATCACAAGCTTGTTTATAAACACTTACCGTTTTGAAGATATAGTGAATGTTAATTACGCTTACACGAATTAAAATACAAAAACACTTCAAAATGTTGATTATAAGATATCTATGCACCGAAACACTGTCAAACGATCACTGCGGCGATTAGTAAACAATAAGCAAAAGTAATCCGCTCGTTATTATTTTTAAATTGAGGGTATTTTCTACATTCTTTTTAGGGTTCCGTACCCAAAGGGTAAAAACGGGACCCTATTACTAAGACTTCGCGATCCGTCTGTCTGTCTGTCTGTCTGTCTGTCTGTCTGTCTGTCTGTCTGTCCGTCTGTTCTCAGGCTGTATATCATGAACCGTGATAGCTAGACAGTTGAAATTTTCACAGATGATGTATTTCTGTTGCCGCTATAACAACAAATACTAAAAACAGTATAAAGTAAATATTAAAGGGGGGCTCCCATACAACAAACGTGATATTTTTGCCGTTTTTTGCTCGATATTAATAACGGCAACAGGTAGACGCCTGAAATATTCACAGAATGTTTAGTGTAATATTTACTTCAAAAAATAATAATTAATAAATTAAAATAAAATAAATTAAGGGGGGCTCCCATACAACAAACGTGATTTTTATGCTGTGTTTTGCGATAATGGTACGGAACCCTTCGTGTGCGAGTCCGACTCGCAGTTGGCCGGTTTTTTGATCTTTATAACGATCGGTCGTTGTAAATGGGTTAATACATATCCAATGAGCCCAAACATGATGGTGCTACCTTGTCTGGTTGAGGAGTTGCTGTGGCAACCTTTCGGCTCCATCATGACACCAGCTCCATCGTACCGTATTATTTCAATGTTATCAAAGTTACATAAGTATGCCAAATATCAGCTTAATCGCATGCCAGGAAGTGCTCGAAAATTTATTACTAGTTGCCGGACACAAATGCGAAAGCAAGGTATAATATAAAGGCTTGGACAAAAGAAACAAAAAGTACCTGTGCGCCGCGGGCTTGCTTACCTACCTACCTATAATACCTACTAGCGTAGTGGCGTAGCCCATTAAATCAATTACTCGCTTGATCTGGCCCATCGCACCAGAATTCAAACGACAACGTTGCATGTTTATGCCGCATTTTCCAGACGAGATTTTCTCTAACTTAAAGGAGGTTTTTCCAAAACTAAAACGTACATTGCGGCTTTCTGGATTAACTTCAGACCCCCGCAAATCCAGTGGATTTGAACACGTGACTATTACAAAAACTGTAATTCATAAACATGCTCAAGGAACTTGGGACGTACATCGACGATTACATACAATAGTTACAACGGAAAGAAAGTCGCGACTCTTAACGCAGTAAGAATATTACTATTTATTTATATACTAGCTTCTGCCAGTAGCTTCACCTGCGTGTAAATAAATCTGTTGATCTTCGTTATAGCTAGAATGCCAATAATGATGACATTTCATGTTGAACATGGCTTCAAGCCCTCTCACCGTGGAACCCAGTTCTATTTCTGTCCCTACTTATAGAAAGTATAAAAGTACACAATCTCTTTGAATAGGGTCTCTACGGCACATGTGGCTTGTCGGAGCTTTATTAGCTATTTACTTATGTATGATGTTCACACTGCAGTCCTCAAGCTAGAGTGCCGCTATCTGACAGTTGGCAGATTTTTGTTTTTTGACGCCATCCTTATCAGCAAAAAATTCTATATCGATAAGTTTAACAGTATTTGTTTACTATCAATAGATTCCGAATAAAAATAACCCAAATTGCTGTTTACAAACGTAATTTTTATAAGATGTAGTCATTGATTTAAACTAACAATTTGCCTTTTCTAAAGTGCGCAATAAGAGCTATTTTGTGACACCGGCAACTCTCGCATATGATTAACTAGCTGCCGCCCGCTTAGCATTAGTACTTCTCCCAATATCTTTATAAATTATAGCCTATATGTTATTCTTATGTTTAAGCTATATTTCTGTAAAGTTTCATCAAAATCCGTTCAGTAGTTTTTGCGTGAAAGTGTAACCAACATCCATCCAACGATCTTAACAAAGTTTCACGTTAATATTAGTAGTAGGATAGTTGATACACAGCAACGTTTTTTTGCGGATTTGTTTGTTGTTTAAACCACAAAATCAGATTTTTTCAGATAGCGGCACTATAGCTTGAGGACAGCAGCACAGCAGGCCTTCTGTTTCATGAAACCCGAGCGCCAGCGATTCGGGATCCCTTGCCAAGGATATTGAGATAAATTGACGGCGAAATTAACGTTCCTTATTTTGGTGCGTGTTAGTTTTAGAGCTGGTTTGCTGTCAAAAGTAATGAATGTGTGAGTGAATGAGTGAATGTTATTAAAAAACAAAATATTATAAAGAAGGAAACTGATGGTAGCACAAAAGTTGAAATAAACTAAAACCTTATTTTGCGTACACAAGTATAATATTGAGCGGATTGTAAAAATCTCTGTCTAAATGATGTTCAAAAATTTTTATAACATTTTCGTTTAACCTTATTTTTTTTTCAGTAAAAAAACGTTTAAACTTGTTATTTTGCCTCAATCTCTACGTCTCTTACACTTTTTATTCTCTTTTATCTTGAGTTTTCCTGCAGTAGAAAAATAAAGATCTTTTTTACTTTGGCGCCCAGCATGAGACAAAATGTTGAATCGAATACATAATATATTTCTGCTTTTACTGGATTTATCATTTAGGGACAGCTTTGAGAAACTTGTTGACGTCTTTTGTCCTTCAATCTTTATTCAATTGGGTATTTGCCTATTACATTATAAATTCTGGCGCCCGACATGGGACTATTTTAAACACCTAACGACAACGTTAAAACTTGTTATTTAACCTCATTTCCAACGTTTATTATAGGTCTCAAAAATAATATTCTTGAGAGTTTTCTTGCTAATGAGTTATAAACATTGTTTATACATTGGCACCCAGCGTGGGACTAAATGTTGAAACGAATACGTATTTTATTTCTTCTCTTACTGAACTTCTCACTAAGCATAACATTTAAGAAATTCTTGACATCTCATCCTTGAATTTTTTTGTTAGTAACCCAAATTTCTATTCACTTTAGTTTTGGCGCCCGATCGGGGCCAAAGCTTAAGTTAATTTATTGAAACACTAGCTGCCGTCGGCAGTTCTGCCCACGTGGTTAGTACTTCTCCCAATATCTTTATAAATTATATAGCCTATGTGTTATTCTGATGTATAAGCTATATTTACGTAAAGTTTCATTAAAATAAGTTCAGTAGTTTTTGCGTGAAAGAGTAACAAACATCCATCCATCCTCACAAACTTTTACGTTTATAATACACGTAGTAGTAGGATGGAATGTGAGCGCATATTACTATTGTTTCTTACTAAATCACTGCTTAATATGGGAGAAGTTGCATCTTTTATTTAATGCATTATACTAATTGATATTCGATTTTTTTTGTACCCAAAGCCTTTAGCGTTTGATCTGTGATGATTATTCTTATTACCTACCATATTGTAAACGAAAGACCTCAATTCCTTTTTTTACGTATTTATTTCGACAAGAGACTACGAAACATCTTGCGAAAAGGTACTGGTTACCAAAAAAACATTCTATCGAATAAATCCTCTCAGCACAGGTGGCGATAACTACTAAGTTATATCAATAAATTCACTTTCATGGCAGCAGACACTTGATAACTTTGTTACTTTTGTAGAAGCTATTGAGTTTTATTGTAACATTACAATTGTCTTGTTGTTCAGTATTGTCTAGATTTATTATTGCAATTACTTTCGTACCTTTAGAACTATGTAAGTTTGGTATTTGGTTGGATTTTATATGTGGGCGTCCAAGCAGAAAGGGTAGAGTTTTGGGCATTTAATTGACACCGAATCTAGTCTTAACTCAATACCCCACTACTGGACCCTTTTTGCTTGGATGCCCACATATTTTTCCTAAACATAAGGGATAATCATGAGATAAATGATATTAAACAGGACTAGATTGAACATTTATCAGCATGATTCGCTACTGTGGTACACGTGGGAGAGGGTTTTAGTATATTATGATGCAAGTGAGCTAAATTGCTCATTACACACGAGGCTGTGGGTTGCAGCCCGAGCCGCAAGCGAGGGCATAATTCAGCCAAGCGTGTAATGAGCAGAGCTCACGAGTTTCTTACGATGTTTTTCAACACATTTTCGAGGAAAAATTATACATGTATTGCTTATAGAGTTTAATTATTAAATCAATTGGTGAACGGTCAATTTTCAAATCGATATTGGATTGATTTGGATGGCAATTTCACAGTTTGTGTTACATTGGTGCTTGCCACTTCATTAGTAGATACTTTCGTTTTCTTCTTATGTAAATGTCGGCGATAAAAGCAAGTCATAGAACAGTAGGAACCAAATAACTCATGCTACGAGATGTACATGGTTCGGGGCAAAACATTTTTGCCTTTGGCTCCAAATTAATAGCTTGCGTTATTTTGTCACTGATTTTCGCCTTGTTATGAATAGAGTCTGGTTTCGGGTTTCTACATCCTTTGTTCTAATATTATAAAGCTCTTATCGTCTACACGCACCAATAACACCGAATATTAAGGCAACATGCAACGAAATCAATTAATTACTTCTTAGAACTCAAAGAAGTTATGCTAAGGTTACGCAATTATTTAGATACGTTTAGATTAATAATATTCAACGTACCTTTGTTGCTAGGTACTGACTATCCGGAGCCTCTTTCTAAAACTTTTCAACGTCGGCTGGTGACAAAACATTAGATTTTCGACCAATATACAAGCCGTCTCTTCATAAATGCCATTAGGTTACAGTACGTTTTGATATCAACACAGTTTGAGCACCACCAGGAATACATGGGTTTTTATGTATTGGCAAGTTTAGAAAAATACGCCAAACACACATTTTCTGAAAATGACTGGGTATTATTCTTGCTCTTACATTGTAGGAAGCTATCGTAGGCAGCTAAGCACTTTTCTCTAGATTTTCACGTGCGTTTTTTTCACGTGTTCAGTGTGGGTAGGCTCCAAATTGTCTGAAATTCCTAATCTTCTTGTGTGTCTGGGATTAACACGGGTAAATCAGGCGACTTTTGAAGATGTACTGGGATTTATTACTTTACAATAAAGCGTTTACAATATTTTAGATGATTTTTGAAATGAGAATGAGAGACGTTAAGCGTCCGTGCAATGGTATATATAGGTGTGCTTCAGCGCCATCTGTTGTGGTTTCTTAACATCACGTGACGTAATCGATGCCGTGCTCGGCGATAATATTGCCCTTGGTCTTTGGTTGGAGCTTCTCAGGCGCTCCGATAGATGGCTCTTAAAATTCCGGCGGGCCTTGAGAGAATCCCTCTCATCATCTCAGCTCACGTCGTGTCACGCGCCGAGCATCGAACCTGGCACCTCAGCGACTGGAAGTGGGCATATCTTTGAGAATGCCCTGTGTATGACGCCCGTGGCCGTCCGAATGACAGCCACCCTTGGTACGCCGTCACTGCCTGAAATCAGAGTTATTATGCGTCCTAACCGCCATTTCAGCGGCGGAAGGTTATCGTCCTTTATGACGACCAATGTTCCAGTTTGCAAGTCTTCAGTTTTCTGTTGCCATTTAGTACGTTTCTGAAGCTCTGATATGTACTCTGTAGACCATCTCCTCCAAAATGTCTGCCTCAACTGTTCAACTCGCTGGTAACGATTGAGTGTGTGCGTAGTTGCAGAGCGGTAACATCACTCTCTGCAGGTGCAGTCAGCGGCCGGCCAATCGTGAAGTGGGCAGGAGTGAGTGGAGAGTAGTCGTTGGGGTCTGAGGATAAAGGACACATAGGGCGGGAATTCAGGACAGCTTCAATTTGTACCAAAACTGTGCTGAATTCCTCTATCAATTGTTTATCTTCTGCACGAAAACTTTACATTTCTAAAATAATTTACCACACAACGACAAATAAGATAAAAACAAAATATGAAAATTATGGGAAATGGCGCGCGAGCTTTTTTTTTCACGCACCAAATACAAGGTAAGTGAACATACAGCCTACTTCAAAATTATAATTTTAAGTAATAAAATGCAAATATTTTAAAATTTTATTAAAAAAAAATGTGCATTATGAATAATTTGATAATAATAAATGTTTATTTGATTTAATTAAGACATTTAACTATTCCAACATAACATTTATATATTCCAAAAATGTATATGGATTTTCAGTGGCATAAACCTCTTTATTATTACTAAAAAAAATACTGTATTAACCGGTTAAATTGATAATGCTCTGTTTACTCGCATATAACCTGCAGAAAGGTACTAATTTAACGTTGTAGGGATAATTCTAATACTCACTTGTTTGTAATGTTATTACGCACGTGGTTTATGACACTAAAAGCGATGTAATAAGGCTCACTTTACGAGCAAATTTGTTGAAAAAATAATAATAGCCGTACGGGTCGATCTTCAAGATTAAGCAACGCTTGCTGAGGCTGATAATAGATTGAGTGACCACTAATTGCATACCGACACTCCGTTGTGGCTTGAAAATACGTGCTTTGCTTTAATTAAAATACAAAATACTATCTCGATTTATTTAAAATACAAAATATTTTTGAGTAGTAGTGTTTTTGAAATATAAATTACAGTATTTTAACAATTATTATTTAAAATACAAATGACAAAATACAATCAGATGTTGGTGTATCTTGTCATAACCGCAGGTGCAATGTTGCCAAATTTAAAAGATTGACATATTTAGCGGTCACCATTTTGCTTACGAAAGCTATCGAGCGATATTTGAAATACTAAATACCTCAGCGTCAGGTATTTCAAATACATACCAATAACAAAATACGTTTTTAGGAAGTAGGTAATTGAATTACAAATACCAAATATATATTTCTGTTTGCAGCAGGACTTTTTTATATGCAAACATTTTATGGTATTGGAAACCAAAAATCAAAGAGTGACGTAGATATTTTTTTATAGTCACTAGGTAAAGTCAAACAATATTTCACCGCATTATAGTCGACAATAAATGCCACTATTTTCCACGCGACCAAATGTATAATTTTACTTTTATAGGTTAGTGTGAGCCCTTAATGCCTGCCTGTCTATAACAAAGGCTGCGTCACTGTTGTTTAGGGGTGTGACGTCATTAGAGTGGCGGATTTATTAAAATTTATGTTTGTGGGAATAGGTAGGCCTGATAATAGCCTGATAAGAGGTGTTGGAATTCCTGTTGAAAATTTTAAATTACAAAACAACCTGAGATACATATCAAACACCCCAAGTAATTTACGAAACAGAAAGCTAGCCAAGACCGAATCTGATTCAGCTTTTCATTCCGGCAATATAAATGTTTTCGTTAAGCTAGCAAAATTAAAACAAAGATAAAGTAACAAAGCTTTTCGATAGCCAATCACTTGATTTTGCTCGATATCGCAGATAATCCGTTTAGTTAATGACTTGTTCGACACTCGATTCAAAGGCACACGATTATTCATGTAAAGCGAAATCGATGGTCTCGGATCCGAAAGATGGCAGCACAACACTGAAGCTACCATTGATTAATTAAGCGATACGTCAAGCCCGCGCCGTAATAAAGTTGCTGTGAAATTAATTGCCTGGAAATATATTTTTTACCGCTAAGAATATCTGGTTAAAATGCAGGCATTCGGTAATCCGATTTATGTTGTAGCATAACTCGTGTTGGCAGCCAGCATACAGGTAGCGGGATTGACAAATTTGACACTTATTTTTGTAAATAAGTTTTCGGGATCCGGGAAACATTAGTTTTACTCTGGCAGGCTTCTGCAATGTTTTCGAAGTACAGTAACTTTTCTGTTATGCTACAAAGGGCAAAAAGAAAATCACTTTATTGGATTTGGATTGGATATATTTTACTGTAGACAGACAAAGAAAACGGTTTTCTCTAAAGCTTATTACATGGGGTAGTACAAAGAATTATTCATGAATTCGAAACGGAACAAATATTATTTATGAGGAACTCTGAATTTGAGTCTTGCTAAGAATTTATTTGACTCCGAATTGCTCTTTTTATTAAACGGAAACTGCTTTTCTTAATAATAAACTTACTTATGAAATAGAAAAAGATTCTTATAACTTTTAATGAAATAACGTTCAGTACCTATATATCTATAAGCAAAAATTTGCCAAACTGCATCTCAATTTGATTATCATATTATATTTAAAAACCTTTCTAGAATCCTGTGAAACATGGCTGCCAAGGAGGATAAAATAATTTGCGTTCGTAGAAATAGCCGATCAATTTTTTGCCCTCTTTAAGCCTTTGAACGCCTTTGACGCTTGCGAATTTGCTATCTAGTAGCCATCTTTTTATTAATTTTTTGTTTGACAATTCAAAAGTACCTATAAAGTTTACTTGAAATAAACTACTTAATTTTGATTTTGAACGAAAAGTAATTGAATTAGTCAACGATTCGAACTTTCCTGTGTATTTAGAGTACACTATCACTTTAGTCTGACTTGAGTAGTAAAACTTTTAATCCGGCTTCAAATTATACGAGTAATAGCTAATATTCCTTGAAATATTTTGTCGGCAAGTCTGATGTAAATCGAGTTTATGAGTCACGGCGAGGACTTGATCACATTTGAGCGCTTACCCAGTTGGCTCATAAGAGGTTTATGAGAAATATGATGAAGAAGAATTTTTTTTAAGTAACAAGTGTTCTTTTTGGGAAAATTTAATTTTGTTGAAGTAAGTAGGTACTTAATGTTGGTAAATATTTACTTAGGAATTTGCTATCAAAATTGAAGCCTAAAATAAAGTTGAACCTAGAAGAAAATTTATAGATGAACACTCACAATGATACCGTAACTACAATTCAAAACTACCCGCTACTGTTATTATTTACGCATAAGTAAGTTCCTATAATTATAATAATCGCCAAGTACTGATGACAACTCTATAAGCGTACAAACATACTCACATGCGTGTCCCAAAATGTGGGTTGATCAAGATAACACGCAAATGGAAATGTTTGATGACTGGAACTTAGTAAGGCTTGTTCAAACAATGCTAACGGATTGTTTTAAAAGGTGTGTGAAAGATTTAAAGGAACAAGTCTATCTGAGTTGCTGGTAGGATAAAGAGTATTTCTTAAAGTTTTATTGATTACCTAGTCTTTTCCGAACTGTTTAGTTGTAGGCGCGAATTTAGGCCTTAGTCTAACTCATAAAGAATAATTTTTTAGGCTTCCTTCATAAGTGTTTCCTAAAGCTTAAAATATAAATGTTTCAAATATGGCCTTTATTTTCTTGATATATTTTTTAAGGTAGTTCAGCAAATCTGGCTTGTTAAAAGTAGTGTAATCCAACGTCGAAGACGTTGAAGAAGAAGAATGAAAAAAATACTAAAAGACGTTTGATTTAATTCACAGAAAGACTCATTAATCATTTGTGATCGCAATAACAACCTGTTTTTAAGCCTCAGCTGAATGTAATATACATACCCGATTGCTCCAAGGAATTTGTTTGGGTTCGAGTTGTACAAACGAAAACTTTGAAGCTGGATGAAAGCTTATTCACTGCAAGAAAAACTGCAGTCGACATATTCCGATATGAATGCAGCTTTACGTGCTTGGCCGAGCAGTCGGGCAGTAAAACCCCAGAGATCGCTTCGCTCAGATATTCCGTTTCGTTAGACTTTGTTAGTTTTTTAATGTTTCCGACGGCGCTGCCAGTTTGTAACGCGGTTTCTGAACGCAACGCGGCCATGGTTAATTTACTGTCAAATTCACTGTTCGAATTTCAAAAAAGTTTTCCTCTTCCGTAGACGTCATATTTATTGCAAATGGAATTTGGATAACTTGGCAAAGGAAATGGAATTTTTCAGTCTATTGCATGTCGTTTTGAGAATAAGTAAACGCTCAACAACGCAAACGTCCCGAAAGCTTTTTAAAATCTTTTCAATAATGTAAAATTCTTTTCCAATCCGCTATTTTGGCAATACAGTTTTAAAACCAATGTGGTGTAGGTAGAGCAGGAAGGAAACTTATTTATACCAAATTCATTAAAAAAACATTGCCTCTATACATTTTCAATGTTTTCAAAAATTCCGGATTGATCGATTGTCACTTGCGAAAAGTGACATATTACATTTACGTGAATCGAATCCGAACAACACCGAACTCCGATTTATGCGACGTCAGTTTTATAAATGAATAATATTTTTGTAGCTGGCAATGATTGATTTAGTGGTTTTTTACTAGGACTAGCAGCGAGTCCAATTTCAACTGAAATGAAACAGGATTTCGGAGGACGGGATTTTAAATTGCAAAACAACTATTAAAATGAGTAAATCTCGTGCAAGTAAACAAGCCGTTTTAAAAGCTGATAAAACTGTTCAAATACTTTTTATTACTGAGAAACCTCTTTTTTAATTTGCCTTGTATATTGTTTTTGTGCAAATAGTCACTCTTTTAACTTCATATTGTAAAATGACTATTGCCATTTTGTTTTCTAGAAAACCGTTTTCCTTCTTAAGAATTTACTTTGTTATACAGGGTGTAACGGAGAGGTGCAATCATATTTCAATAACTGCTTCTGCCAATGTATATGATCAACTTTCTTCCAAAAGTCTAGAGTCAAGACTAGAGTCAAGAGCAAACCCATCACAAATAAAAAAAATAAAAAAAACATTGGATTTTCCATACAAAGTTCTCGTCAGCTGACTACAATTTGTATGGGGGATATTTTTTGCTTTGAGAATCGACTAGGACTTCCTTGGAGGGAATTGTTCGTATACATACAGAAGCAGTATTTAAAATATGATCGTATCTTTCCGTTACACCTTGTATTCCGACATAACAAGCAAAGAAAATTCTTAACCTCACGCGTTCTTTTCCCCTCCAAAGATACTTTTATAAGCCATTTAAATTACGATACAAGCGACGAAAGTGATGGAAGTAACACCATCAACATTTTCATATTCTCTAACTGGGTGTAAAAAGGACACACATGTGGAAAACGTTTGGTAAAATATATAGAAAAAAATATGAAGAGCTTGTGAACAACGAATTTTCTGAAAAGGAAAACAAATAAGGTACAATAAAAACTTCTTGGTTATGAGTTGGATATCTTCTTGTTCTTTTGTTTCGGTAGGAATAATCATACTGACCCTACTAACTACTAATATTATAAACTTAAATGTCTGATTGTCTGAATGTTTGTTAAGCAATCATGCACATCTAAACGGTTTTAAGGATTTTGACGAACATTGGGACACAGGCTAGGGCATGCATTCTGAAATTTCGAAATTTCATTGTTTCGAAATTTCGGACCATATTTGCATGTTTATTAATTTCGAAATTGACACCCCTAATTTCGAAACTGGATTTAATTTAAATATTATGTTATTTTTCATACAATTATGAAAATTTATTATTGAAACCAACAGAGGATCATCTGAAAATGAGTCTGAATACGAATCTAAAGCCAATTAGACCGTTGCATTTGGGCCACCTTGTGACCATGATGTGAAATAAATAAAGAAGAGTGGAAGAAGCTCGACCATTAAAAAAACCAAGCTTTATAATAATGATGGCCTGTGAGGGTAAAACTTTGACAAGGTTTACAATCGGCTGGAAATGCCCATATTTTTTTGCTATCGAAGGGAAACCTTCGCCTGAACTCGTGCCTGAACTTTTGGGGATCACCAAAATGGTGATCACCATCAGCACTTCTTAAAATACTACATTCTTGGGGAGACAATAAAGAAGTCTCCCTTGAGCCTCGCTGTGCACGGCAGCACGTGATCACTGTGCCACTGTCTTTCCTGAGATCACTCGGTGGACGGACAGGGACTCTGTCACACTCTGAGCGCCCGAAACCCTGGCGTTCCATCTGCCGTACCTGAATGTGCCGGTAGGAGATGCGCTCTGCAGTTTTTAGCCAGGCACGTGCTATTAAAATAACCATTTTTCACTGCAAGCTGTTGATTTTAGTCCGACGCTGGACAACTGACAGTCTATTTCTGTCTCCGAGATTGGGCAGCAGTCTTTGCAAAGCACCCACTGGCCTACCAATGCGAGGAAATGGCACTCGAAATGTTCTTCGAAGCCCCACCGTACATGGTTAAACCAAGATAGAGGACTTGCGCATCTCCTATTGTCACTAACGAGCTGGGCAGTGCCTTAATTCTATGAGGCGCCATCTGTAACTATCTTTAACCCCAGCTCGTAAATCAACGCTGACCAAACGTCTCTTGCCACTCCGAGCTCGAAAAGCTAGATGGTATTGTCGAAGGTGTTCCCAGCAGTGGTGTATTTGTAGTAGAAGTCTTCAGGAAAAGAATATTAACTTTGTTTGAATATTAATTGCACTTAGGCACCTCTCCAGACTACAAATTTTGCATTTTTAGTTTAGTTTAACATCACTGTTTTGGTGTTTAAATTTAGAACACACCAATATATATTCGGCCTCCATCACAATGCTATACAACCTCCTTGCGCATAAAACACTCGATACAAAATTCTTGTGCAAAGAATATTCGATTTTCAAACTCCTTCGTCGATTTTGAGTTTGTTTATATTTAGGATTTTAATAATGATTTTGATTTTGGTCTAGGATGTTTAGTGAATACTTATTTGTATTGTAATTCTAATATTAATTGCATTGGTGTTTAATTAATTATAATTATGTAACGTAATGCAGGTGGTCACTGGCCCCTGAAACACAGGTGCTATTACCTAGCTCGGCTTCAATTTTCAAAAAAATGTGAAACCCTGAAGTTTCAAATTTTTTGTAAATTGTGAAGGTAATAAACCATTTATTTATTATTATTCCTTGTGCTTTTTGCGTAAATCTAGTATCATGGTATAAAGTATAGTATGCAACTCTTGAATAAAAAGGATTTATATCGAGGGCCATGAATCACTCGCGTCGCTCAGGATTCTAACACTTGAATCACTCCCTACGGTCGTGATTCAGTAGTTAGAATCTTTCACTTGCTCATGATTCATCTATGGCCCTCACTTTAAATCCGTTCTTTATTCACTAGTTGAATAATATACTATCTTTCTTTTACTGGAGTTGTCATTTAACGACAGCTTTGAGAAACTTGTTGACGTCTTATGTCCTTAAATCTTTATTCAATTAGGTATTTTCCTATTACATTATAAATTCTGGCACCCGACATGGGACTATGTTGAACACCTAACGACAACGTTAAAACTTGTTATTTAACTTTATTTTCAACGTTTTTATAGCTCTCAAGAATAATATTCTTGAGAGTTTTCTTGCTAATGAGTAATAAACATCTTTTATACATTAGCACCCAGCATGTGACTAAATGTTGAAACGAAAACGTATTTTATTTCTACTCTTACTGAATTTCTAACTTAGTAACGCATTTAAGAAATGCTTGACATCTCATATCCTTGAACATTTTTGTTAGTTACACAATTTTCTATTCACTTCAATTTTGGCCCCCCACCTGGGCCAAAGTTTAAGTTAATTTATTGAAAGACTAGGTGGCGCAGCTCTGCCCACGTAGTTAGTACTTAGCCCATTATCTTTATAAATTATAGCTGATGTATTATTCTGATGTATAAGCTATATTTCTGTAAAATTTCATCAAAATAAGTTCAATAGTTTTTGCGTGAAAGAGTAACAAACATCCATCCATCCTCACAAAGTTTCACGTTTATAATACTCGTAGTAGTAGGATGGAATGTGAGCGCATATTACTATTGTTTCTTACTAAATCATTGCTTAATATGGGATTATTCTCATTACCTACCATATTGTAAACGAAAGACCTCAATTCCTTTCTTTATGTATTTATTTCGACAAAAGACTACGAAACATCTTGTGAAAAAGTACTTGTTACCAAAAAAACATTCTATCGAATAAATCCTCTCGGCACAGGTGGCGATAATTACTAAGTTATATCAATAAATTCACTTTCATGGCAGCAGACACTTGATAACTTTATTACGTTTGTAGAAGCTATTGAGTTCTATTGTTACATTACAACTGTCTTGTTGTTCAGTATTGTCTAGATTTATTATTGCAATTACTTTCGTACCTTTAAAACTATGTAAGTTTGGTTGGATTTTATATGTGGGCGTCCAAGCAGAAAGGGTAGAATTTTGGGCATTTAATTGACACCGAATCTAGTATTAACTCAATACCCCACTACTGGACCCTTTTTGCTTGGGCACCCACATATTTTTTCTTAACATAAGGGATAATTATGAGATAAATGATATTGCACAGGACTAGATTGAACATTTATCAGCATGATTCGCTACTGTGGTACGAGTGGGAGAGGGTGTTAGTATATTATGATGCAAGTGAGCTAAATTGCTCATTACACACGAGGCTGTGGGTTGCAGCCCGAGCCGCAGGCGAGGGCGTAATTCAGCCGAGCGTGTAATGAGCAGAGCTCACGAGTTTCTTACGATGTTTTTCAACACATTTCCGAGGAAAAAACATACATGTATTGCTTATATAGTTTAATTATTAAATCAATTGGTGAACGGTCAATTTTCATATCGATATTGGATTGATTTGGATGGCAATTTCACATTTTGTGTTACATTGGTGCTTGCCACTTCATTAGTAGATACTTTCGTTTTCTTCTTATGTAAATGTCGGCGATAAAAGCAAATCATAGAACAGTAGGAACCAAATAACTCATACTACGAGATGTACATGGTTCGGGGCAAAACATTTTTGCCTTTAGCTCCAAATTAATAGCTCGCGTTATTTTGTCACTGATTTTCGCCTTGTTATGAATAGAATCTGCTTTCTGGTTTCTACATCCTTTGTTTAAATATTAAGGCAGCATGCAAATCAATTAATTACTTCTTAGAACTCAAAGAAGTTATGCTAAGGTTACGCAATTATTTAGATACGTTTAGATTAATAATATTCAACGTACCTTTGTTGCTAGGTACTGACTATCCGGATCCTCTTTCTAAAACTTTTCAACGTCGGCTGGTCACAAAACATTAGATTTTCGACCAATATATCCGTGCAAGCCGTCTCTTCATAAATGCCATTAGGTTACAGTACGTTTTGATATCAACACCATGTTTGAGCACCACCAAGAATAGATAGGTTTTTATGTATTGCGAGTTTAGAGAAATACGCCAAAAGCACATTTTCTGAAAATGACTGGGTATTATTCTTGCTCTTACATTGTAGGAAACTATCGTAGGCAGCTAAGCATTTTTCTCTAGATTTTGCGGAGATTAGGCTATTGCTTGCATTTTGTGCTTTATTTAGTATTTCTGGCGGGGTTAACTCTATTACTTCTTTATCTTCTGCACGAAAACTTAACATTTCTAAAATAATTTACCACACAACGACAAATACGATAAAAACAAAATATTTAATTACAATTTTGGGGGCTGAGTCACCCACGTCCGTAGGAATGTACCCCTTTCTGATACCCTACACGTGGTCCCCGGGTGGTGCAAATCAGGTGACACCAACTGGTGGTAGGCTTCGGCCGAAGGCTTGCGACCACCCACCGGGCAAAGACGTGCCGCCAAGCGGCTTAGCCGTGTTCCGGTATGATGCTCGGTGTAGCCACAAGAGGAGTTGGGTCGAGATAGCTGTTCCACTGCAGGCTGACCAGCCTGACGCGCGCTGTTATGGACGTATCGGGAGACTGGTCGCGGAGGGTAGCGGGATCCGAGGCACGGTGCGCCGCTGGCCGACCGCAGGTAGTTGGGGGCCCAAGTAGTGTGCCAGCCACACACGAAAGGCTGCCCCGCCAACTGTCGAAAAATCCCGGAATGCGCCATCGTGCTGGTTGGCGACCAGATGGGGAGGGCCCGATGGACATTCCGGGGGGGCTCGGGCGTCCCCGCAGTCTCCGGACTAGTGCCCCAATGATGCTGTCCTTTCAGTGCGTGTCTGAAGGTTAGCTGCGTGAAACCTCGTCTCACTTCCAACTCCTCTCCTCCATTCACTCTTATAAAATATTAATGCCAAGGAAAAGGAATAAGAGATTTAAACAGCGGCTGCACTCCCTCCCCCACAAAGTGCACCTCACCAACATTCGAGGTCTGCACTCAAATCTCTCTGCAGTCCACTTCCACCTAGAGACTGAGAAACCAGCGCTGCTTTTCCTTACGGAGACGCAGATAGCGAGTCCGTCAGACGTGTCGTACTTATCTTACCCAGGGTTTACCCTGGAGCACAATTTTAAACCGCGCGCGGGTGTGTGTATGTACGCCCGTGACGACACTTGCTATCGGCGTCTCCGTAACCTTGAGGACTCCCGATTCACAACCCTGTGGGCTCTGGTGGACACAGGTCTGGATAAAATTATCTACGCCTGTGTCTACCGTTCGCACAGCGGAGATCAGGAGACATCCTAGGCTCACAGAGTACCTCAATGAGGCGGCTGATGCGGCACAGCAGCGGTACCCTTCCGCCCAATTAGTGTTACTGGGGGACTTTAATGCCCACCATCAGGAGTGGCTCTTCCCATACCAGTGCACTGACCATGCTGGACGGGAGATGCGCAAGCTTTCGCTAGCGCTAAACCTCACCCAGCTGGTCCAGGGGGCAACGAGGGTACCGGATGTTGATTCGCACACAGCGAATTGCTTGGACCTTCTGCTGACAACAGATCCAGACAGATACTCTGTGTCGATAGCTTCACCTTTGGGTAGTTCCGACCACTGTCTGGTGAAGTCTGTGTCCGTCTATTCCCCGCCCGATCCCAGCCCAAGAGGCACCCGGCGGGTTTGGCGGTACAAGTCAGCAGATTGGGATGGTATGCGATCTTTCTTCGCATGCTATCCTTGGCAGCCTACTTGCTTTTCTTCGTCGGATCCATCGTCGTGCGCGGACGCCGTGACGGATGTGTTGCGTCAGGGAATGGAGTACTTCATTCCGTTCTCTGACGTTTCAATGTCAGGCGAAGACCGGCCATGGTTTGGCGCCGAATGTAAGCGCGCCGATGCACTTAAACATGGGGCGTACCTGGCTTGGGTTGACGCTCGATCGCGTAAGGCGAGTGACGTGGGTCTGAAGAAGAAGGCCTTCAACAGGGCTGCCAAGTCCTGCAAGAAAGTGTTGCGAAGGGCTCGATTCGACCGCATTGGTCGAATAGGGACCAAACTTGCTTCTTACCCAGCAGGTAGTAAAGCGTTTTGGTCTCTGGCTAAGTCGGTCGAGTCGAACTTCTGCCGCCCCTCACTACCACCACTGCTGAAACCCGACGGGTCGCTGGCCCACTCCGCTGAGGAGAAGGCAAATTTATTTGCCTCTCTTTTTGCGGCATCTTCACGTCTGAATCCTGGTGACGCGCGGCCCCCTCCTTCTCCTGATGGATGCGAGACGAGTATGTCGGAAATTCGTATTCGTCAAAAGGACGTACGTAGGGTGCTGCGAAACCTCGACGTGAACAAGGCTAGCGGCCCTGATGGAATACCAGCAATTGTTCTTAGAACCTGTGCGCCTGAACTGTCTCCGATCTTGACACGCCTGTTCCGCCTTTCGTATGAGGCTGGAAAAGTGCCGAATGCTTGGAAGCAGGCTAACGTACAGCCCGTGCCCAAGAAGGGAAGTCGAGCTGACCCGGCCAACTACAGACCCATATCTGTAACCTCCATACTCTGTAAGAGTATGGAACGTGTACTTAATATTAAGCTCCTGGCATACCTAGAAGCAAACGATATCCTAAGTGACCGACAATACGGCTTCCGCCGAAATCGGTCTACTGGCGATCTTCTAGCGTATGCCATTCACATCTGGAGTGAGGCCATTGAGAGGCACGGGGAAGCGCTTGCCGTCTCCCTAGACATCTCAAAGGCTTTGATAGGGTCTGGCACGAAAGCCTTATTGCTAAGCTTCCTTCATTCGGTTTGCCCGGTGGTCTGTGTGATTGGATTGCAGACTTCCTGAGAGATCGGTCCATTCGAGTGGTTATCGATGGCTGCTCGTCGGACAACTTGGATATTAATGCCGGGGTCCCTCAGGGATCGGTACTTTCAGCAACTTTATTCTTGCTGCACATTAACGATCTGCTAAAACCCGGCACCTTTGGGTATGCAGACGACAGCACTGTTGCTGAGAGATACTTGTCCAGCGCTCGTGTTACCGGGCCTCAGATCCAGTCTCTCCGGGAGGCCATGGTGGAGCGCTTGAACCTGTCCATGCAGGCAGTCTCCGAATGGGGCGATGCCAATCTGGTCAGGTTTAATGCTGCTAAAACCCAGGCGTGTCTTTTTTCCGCTAAAAAGAGCCAATTTCACCCGGCTCCAACTTTCCGAGATGTGACTGTGCCAATAGCTGACCATCTTGAGCTTCTTGGCGTTACGTTGACATCGACTCTCAATTTTGGCCCATATATTGAGGCGAAGGCTCGGCTGGCTGCCAAAAAGCTGGGGATCCTTGCAAAGGTGAGAAGGTACTTCACGCCAGAAGAGCTGCTCAGCTTGTATCAAGCGCAAGTTCGATCATGCATGGAGTACTGTTCTCATCTCTGGGACGGATCTGCCAAATACCAGCTCGATGCACTAGAGTCGATCGAAAAGCGGGCCAAGAGGCTCATCGGCGATGAGGCACTGGTTAAGTCAAAGCTCCAGAGCCTTGAACATCGTCGCCGAGTTGCTAGCTTATCGGTTTTTTATCGATTACATTTCGGTGAGTGTGCGATGGAATTGCATGATCTAATTCCGCCCAGCCCGTTCCATCATCGGACTACCAGACGTACGGCGATGCGCCACAGGTACATGGTGGACATCCCACCCATACGCACTAAACGTTTTGAGAATACTTTTATTATGCGTACAGCTAAGGAGTGGAATTCTCTGCCGGAGTCTGTGTTTCCCGATAGCTACAATCTAGGGGTCTTTAAGTCAAGAGTGAATAGGTTACTTCTAGGCAAGCGTGCTCCATCGTAGACCACATCATCGCTTACCATCAGGTGAGATGGTGGTCAAATGCGAGCCTATATCTAAATAAAAAATAATAAAAATATGAAAATTATGGGAAACGCAAGGTAAGTGAACATACAGCCTACTTCAAAATGATAATTTTAAGTGATAAAATGAAAATATTTGAATATTTAAAAAAATATTTTTTTTTTTGGCTTAATTAAGGATGTACACATTTATATATTCTAAAAATGTATATGGATTTTCAGTGGCATAAACCTCTTTATTGTTACTAAAAAAAATACTGTATTACCCGGTTAAATTGAAAATGCTCTGTTTACTCGCATATAACCTGCAGAAAGGTACTAATTACCCGACTGCCGAAGGAGGGTAATGTGTTTATCAGTCTATGTATGTATGTATGTATGTATGTATATATGTATATATGTATGTATGTATGTATGTATGTATGTATGTATGTATGTATGTATGTATGTATGTATGTATGTTTGTTCCTATGTGGCGTTCTAGAGACCAAACGCGTTGGCCGATTTTGATGATTCTTACGTCAATCGATTCGTCTTAATCCTGCGAGTGTCACTGGCTACATTAAAATTGGAAAAAACAAAAATGGCGGATTTTGGGCGCCATTTTGTGGGGGAAAAATTTTTTTTTTTCTTCCAAGCTCATCGTGTGGGGTATCAAAATAAAGGGTTTTAAAAGGCGATTTCAAAAATATATAACACTTATATGTTTAAATGTACCTAATTCTAAAAAAATAACTAAAAAGTTGTAAATAAAAAAAGTTAATTAAAAAAATCAAAAACCCGACTGCTTGAAAAGCAAACTAAAAAGACGTAAACAAGAAGAAAATCATGCTGTGCAGTCGGAGGATACATCTGGGTTTGGGTTCGCGAATAAGTATCCTCCGACTACACAGCATGATTTTCTTCTTGTTTACGTCTTTTTAGTTTGCTTTTCAAGCAGTCGGGTTTTTGATTTTTTTAATTAACTTTTTTTTAACTTTGTAGGTATAATTCTAATACGCACTAGTTTATAATGTTATTACGCACGTGTGTGTTATAGCTCGGTTTGCTGAGGCCGATAAGAGATTGAGTGACCACTAATTGCATACCGACACTCCGTTGTGGCTTGAAAATACATGCTTTGCTTTAATTAAAATACAAAATACTATCTGATATATTTAAAATACAAAATATTTTAAGTAGTATATTTGAAATATAAAATACAGTATTTTAACAATTTTTATTACAAAATACAAATGACAAAATACAGTCAGATGTTGGTGTATTTTGTCATAACCGCAGATGCAGAGTTGCCAACTTTAAAGATTGACATATTAAGCGGTCGCCATTTTGCTTACGAAAGCTATCGAGCGCTATTTTCTGCAGAACGCACCCGTTAATAAGATTGCTAAATGTATTTATCTTCGAATGTATTTTGAAGCCATAAGTATTTGAAATACTTAATACCTCAGCGTCAGGTATTTGAAATACATACCAATTACAAAACACTTTTTTAAGAAGTAGGTAATTGAATTACAAATACCAAATATGTATTTGTATTTGCAGCAGCACTTTTTTATATGCAAACATTTTATTGTATTGGAAACCAAAAATCAAACAGTGACGTAGATATTTTTTTATAGTCACTAGGTAAAGTCAAACAATATTTCACCGCATTATAGTCGACAATAAATCCCACTATTTTCCACGCGACCCAATATAAAATTTGACTTTTAGGGGTTAGTGTGAGCTCTTAAATACCTGCCTGTCTATAACAAAGGCTGCGTCACTGTTATTTAGGGGTGTGACGTCATTCATCATCATCACATCATCAGCCTATTAATGTTCCCACTGCTGGGACACAGGCCTCCTCTCTGTGAGAGGGAATGGGCCGTTATCCACCACGCGGGCCCAGTGCGGGTTGATGGATGTCACATGTCTTCGAATTTTTGGTTCTAGGACATGCTGGTTTCCTCGCGATGTTTTCCTTCACCGTTTTGAGAGCAGTAGTGATGAAATAATTTACACAAAGTAAAGCGCCTGCCTGGGCTCGAACCCATGACCTACAACTTGTAAGTCACGGCCGATACCACTGGGCCACCACTGCTCTGTGACGTCATTAGATTGGCGGATTTATTAAAATTTATGTTTGTGGGAATAGGTAGGCCTGATAATAGCCTGATAAGAGGTGTTGGACTTCCTGTTGAAAAATTTTAAACTACAAAACAACCTGAGATACATATCAAAGACCCCAAGTAATTTACAAAATAGAAGGCTTGCCAACACCGAATCTAATTCAGCTTTATATTAGTCAAGCTAGCAAAAATATAATAAAGATAAAGGAACAAAGCTTTTCGATAGCCAATCACTTGATTTTGCTCGGTATCGCAGATAATCCATTTAGTTAGTGACTCGTTCGACACTCGATTCAATGGCACCCGATTATTCATGTAAAGCGTAATCGATGGTCTCGGATCCGAAAGATGGCAGCACAACACTGAAGCTACCATTGATTAATTAAGCGATAAGTCAAGCCCGCGCCATAATAAAGTTGTTGTGAAATAAATTGCCTGGAAATATATTTTTAATCGTCAAGCTAAGAAAATCTGGTTAAAGATCAGGTATTTGGTAATCCGATTTATGTTGTAGCATAACTCGTGTTGGTAATCCGATTACGGCAGCCGCCAGCATACAGGTAGCCAGATTGACAAATTTTACACTTCTTTTTGTAAATAAGTTTTCGGGATCCGGGAATCACATTAGTTTTACTCTGGAAGGCTTCTGCAATGTTTTCGAAGTACAGTAACTTTTCTGTTATGCTACAAAGGCCAAAAAGAAAATCAGTTTATTGAATTTGGATTGAATATATTTTACTGTAGACAGACAAAGAAAACGTTTTCTCTAAAGCTTATTACATGGGGTAGTACAAAGAATTATTCATGAATTCGAAACGGAACAAATATTATTTTTGAGGAACTCTGAATTTTAGTCTTGCTAAGAATTTATTTGACTCCGAATTGCTCTTTTTATTAAACGGAAACTGCTTTTCTTAATAATAAACTTACTTATGAAATAGAAAAATATTCTTGTAACTATTAATGAAATTAAGTTAAGTACCTGTCTAAGAGTAAAAATTGTTTAATATGCATTTCAATTTGATTATTATATTATATTTAAAAAGCTTTCTAGAAATCGTTTCAAAACGTGGCTGCCAAGAAGGGAAAAATGATTTGAGTTCCAAAACATGGCCGACCAATTTTATGTCCTCTTTAAGCCTTTGGAAAAAACATAATTGAATTAGTTGACGATCTGTGTGTATTTATAGTACATTATCACTTGAGTCTGCCTTGAGTAGTAAAACTTTTAATCCGGCTTCAAATTATATGAGTAATAGCTAATATTCCTTGAAATATTTTGTCGGCAAGCCTGATGTAAATCGAGTTTATGAGTCGCAGCGAGGACTTGATCACATTTGAGCGCTTACCCAGTTGGCTCATAAGAGGTTTATGAGAAATATGATGAAGAAGAATTTTTTTAAGTAACAAGTTTTCTTTTTGGGAAAATTTAATTTTGTTGAAGTAAGTACTCAATGTTGGTAAGTATTTACTATTTTAAAGTTATACTTCGTAGAAATTTTATAGATAAGTACTCACAATGAAACATTAACTACGATTCAAAACTACACGTCACTGTTATTATTTACGCTTAAGTAATTTCCTGTAATTATAATAATAGCCAAGTACTGATGACAACTCTATAAGCGTACAAACATACTTACTCACATGCGTGTCCCAAAATGTGGGTTGATCAAGATAACACACAAATGGAATGATTGATGACTGGAACTTAGTAAGGCTTGTTCAAACAAAACAAGCATGAAACAAATAAATGAAACAGGATTTCGGGGGACGGGATTATAATTGCAAAACAACAATTAAAATGAGTAAATCTCGTGCAAGTAAACAAGCCGTTTTAAAAGCTGATCAAACTGTTAAAATACTTTTTATTACTGAGAAAACTCTTTTTTAACTTGCCTTGTATATTTTTTTGTGCAAATATTCACGCTTTTAACTTCATAAGTATTTGTAAAATGACTACTGCCATTTTGTTTTCCGAGAAAAACGTTTTCCTTCTTAAGAATTTACTTTGTTATACAGGGTGTAACGGACAGGTACAATCATATTTTAATAACTGCTTCTGCCAATGTATAATTATGATCAATTAATGAATTAATCAGACATCTATGTATTCTACGATAGTACACTATTTGTTAGTCCTAAAGTAAAGATATAGGTAAGAAGTATTAGAAAGCAACCGACGACGGTGACGACGTCTTTGAAATTGCATCATAACTTTTCTTCTGGGGTCTTATTGCACTACTGGCCATCATGATCCATCATGCAACAAAGAAAAACAAATGTAGTTTCGTATTGTATCCTCCATATTTGTGTTTCAATCACAACTCCAATCGATCAAAACCACAACCCTGAGTGAATCGGGATGCTTATTCTTACAGTTCACAGTAAGACACAAAAAAGGTCGTCTTATACACACTAAGTGTTTCCGCCATACCCAGGCCGCTTTACCCATTATATCTACTCGCATTGCCAAGACTGTTTGTTCAAGGAACAATGGATACCTACTTGGAATGTGTTGGCGGATAATATTTTATAGTCGGGCATATAGCTAGGTGCTTGCTATCGCTTTGTTCAATGGGTTTATTATTTTTCTCGGAAGGAGTTTGTGTGTAAATTCTGATGGTTATTTTAGCTTTCCACCCATATAATAACTACCTACTGCCTCTGGAAGAGGATCTTATGACTGCGTCAGTGAGGTAAGCGAGCGGAGTTCGCGTGGCTGAATTTGGGACCAAGCATATTTGAATTTATTTAACAACCTTTGTCGATTTTCAGAAGGGCTCGTTTCTAAAGAAGCGGGAATTCGGACGTTTTTTTTGTTCACGGGGAAGCGGCTGCACGCGCCACGGCCCGCGTCAGCGCATGCGCAAACACAAAAATATGGCAATGTACGATGGTGTTTATGGAGGCGCGGGGCGTTGATCGGGGCGTCAAGAGAGGCGGTGGCCGCCACTTCTCCCGCGGCGGAATCTCCACCGTATAGTGTTGAACGCGGTGGCGAACGTGGCGGCGAACTTGGCGGAAAATGCGGCGGTGGGAATCAGAATCGGGAGTGGATCGGACCGCCACGTGAGACGCCGCGGGCGACGCCACGTTTAACGCCACTGGTGCCGTAGCGGACGCGTAGCTACGTTTTACCGTGAACTAGCCCAACTCCGCGTCCGCCACCGCAGGCGCCGCCTGCATCTCAAGAAAAGAAAGAAAACACATTTGACACAAGCCACTAGAGAACACCACATAAACTTAGATAAACAACAATAAAAAAAAGACGTGTGGCACTCGGGGACTGCCGCGGTAAAGCTATTGCATAGCATTCTGTATCAACTTATGCAATTATATTTTTTTTTTTATTTTTTTTTTTTATTCATGCAGTATTGCTTTTTCTTTGATATTAATTCAAGTTACACTTTTTGAGCGTGGTGACCGATAAGAAAACAAATTTTTCTATTATTAAATAAATAAAAATAGTTAATATTGTTTATTAAACGAAAATATCTAGGTATAAATAATAGGTATAAATAATTAGGTATAAATAGTGTAATGACACACCAAAACAATATTCATTTATAAAAATATCTAGGTATAAATAATAGGTATAAATAATTAGGTATAAATAGTGTAATGACACACCAAAACAATATTCATTTATAAAAAAAACAATTATATATATATTTTTTTTTTTTTATTCATTCAGTATTGCTTTTTCTTTGATATTAATTCAAGTTACACTTTTTGAGCGTGGTGACCGATAAGAAAACAAATTTTTCTATTATTAAATAAATAAATAAAATAAATAAATAAATGTTTATTTCAATAACTTAAGAATACTATTACATTAAAAGTAAAAAAATAAAAAAAAAATAGTTAATATTGTTTATTAAACGAAAATGTCTAGGTATAAATAATAGGTATAAATAATTAGGTATAAATAGTGTAATGACACACCAAAACAATATTCATTTATAAAAAAATAACAATATTAAGAAGTGATTATCGAATTTCGCGCGATGTACATTTATATAGATATAATATCATATATACTTTCTCTGCGCGGCATTCATGTGCATTATCTATACACCAAAAACAAGTTTCGTAGAGTCGTACAATACGTCTAATCGCACACAACGCCGTGTCGAAGACTGCCGAACTGAAACGACGTTAGACGATGCACGGCCTTCAAGCCACACCTCCTTGCCCGTCGGAGTGGGGAGCGTGAGGTTTTTTTTCGTTACGGAATTTCTGGATTCGGTCCCCGCGCTCAAGGCCCGCGATAGAAGCTATGCAATAGCTTAAAAAGATAGAAAACAATACAAATGTAACATTTGTGTGTGCGCCAAATAGGACCAGTTCAGCAAAACGCCGGGCAACTAGTGCCCTAAGAAGCCCTAAGAAGGAGGGTAGTAAAATAGATGATTCCAATCAAAATTACTTATTTTCAAAATTAATTGCTTTAATATAAGTAGATATTATAATTGGACACCTACGCTCAATTCAAAGTTATAAAAGTGTAAGTTCATACTTATGTACGAGTATAGATAACTTAAATATTAATTATTTAGGAAAATTATTAAGCGTTATTCCTCTCTCCTAGACACTGACTGTATCTAGAATGTTGCTGTGCCCGACAGGGTCCATAATTGTTTCTGTAACTATATTTACCACCTGTATGTACATTATGGATGCAATAAATTTAATTTGATTTGATTTGATTTGAGTACCTATCTAAATACCTATGAATTTGGGTATCAGTGTAGACTTGAGATAACATAAAACTGTGAGAGATTGGAAACTTCTGTTTTATTCTTTAATTGTTCAATATTTCATTAATTACTCTCTTTGTTCATTTTACTCTGCAGTCCTGTTTCGAATCCTCTTCATCCGGTATCTACGGACAGAACTCCATTTTAAATTCAATACTTTTTCCATAAACACAATGTGGTCGTTGAGATCTTTCAAATGCTATTTCCATCCGATAATTCCGTTGCATTTTCAGATAAAAAAAGTCACATTGGACGTTCGCTATATTCTGTTCTTCGTAGGAAGTAGGAATAAAAAGTAGTATTACCTTTGCCTGCTTTTCTTTTTATTATAGTCGTTTCATGTCGCCATTTGCAATTTCGCCATTTATAGCTTAGTGTTACGAAATACATCCGATCAGAGTTCGTGATTTGAGTTCCGTGTTCTATCCGGATTGAAAATGTTCTGAATTATGACGGATAGAGTTCAGATGTAGTGTGTAAGCTTGCCTACAAGAAGTACTACTGCTACTTCGAGACCGAAATTTCTCGGATTCTGATCGGATGCTGTGCGTGACAGCCACTCGTCTCTCATTAATATTAGGAGACAGTGTTATTTGTTTCTGGAATATTTTAATGCTAATTGTGTATTTGTTTTTCACAGAATTCAAAATCCTGTATTAGGTTTTGACAAGAACTCTTCCTATTTTATTTTGGTACAATTTCGTCCATAGTACCAATCCAAGTATAGATATTATACTCTTTTCCACGAAACGCTTTGATAATCCAAATAACAACAAAGCTTCACTTCGGTAGGTACGTTTAGTTATCGTTGGAATAGAAATATGGAGATCCTTTTTCCATAGAGTAGAGGTGCAAGGTTATGTTAGAAATATCTAGGGGCTAAATATCGTGTTTCTTTAACATTTTTCTAGCTACCAATGTTTAAATGAAGATTGTTTTCTTCATCATACTTTACCTTTGTTATGTTGACAACAATACCAACTTTTGCGACTTCAGTTTTAGTATGAACTTTCTGTTCACCAAAACTGTTTCAATAAAATGTAAATATCAAACAAGTCATCTGAATAGAATTCACATCGCTGTCTGTTTTGTTACACGTGTCCTTTCTAATAAACTACCTCCATAATTAAATGGATTCCCAGAAACATATACCCTCTACGTGGCTACGCCGTAGCACTCGTAGGCGGCTCGTAGCAACCCGTAGGCGTGTCGTAGCAACCCGTAGCATCAATAGACGCTCTGACGCAGCGTGTGTAACATCGCACTTTATCACAAAACTTTCTTAATATGAAGGTACAATCAACCGCAACACTTTGAGCTGTCCTAGCATAGTACTAAGTTTCAATAGAATAAGAGATCAGCTTAAACTGGTTTCGTATACTGACGTGAAGGCTTCAGTACGTGTCAATGACGGACTTTGCCATCCTTTTATAATTGTACATGATTGTTCGTACCCGGCCATTTAGTATACCTACCCCCCGTAGCACGAATATTGTACAAGAAACATGAGTCATGATGAGTCAGTCGACATGTCTTGCATTTAATAGCTCGTTGTGCAACTAAGGGCGTAATATACGCCGGTTTATTGTCATACCAACTAATACAAGGCTGTATTTGTTATTATGCAACGTTAAAAAAACGCTTAAGCATTAAGTATTGCGGCGAAATTCCCGCTGTTAGGCAAGCTATTCTTTTCTTTATGTTGGCTCCCGTGGCTTAGATCATGACGTGTAATCTGCTTAGTCAGAATTCTGCAGAGTTCACAATGAAAATCACAATTTTGGTTATCCTATCCCGTTAACAATAAAAATATTGAAAATCGGTAGTCTAATTTAGTCCAAAATATATAGTTTATACGCCAAAAGAAGGACCACGAACACCTACACAGTATTATATTATCTGTGCCTACACGAATGAACGTAACTAACTAATCATAAAAAAGCTATTTTGGTTTTTCTGAGCTGGCAGGGTTTATAAGAGAGAATCGCTCCTAGAAGAGGAGCTGGCGAGGCTTTTAAGAGACTGATGATTGCTGAGAAAATGAGGTTTCAATGTTTCCAAACATTGAAATAATACAATATATGCCAAATATCAGCTTAATCGGATGCCAGGAAGTGCTTGAAAATGAATTACTAGTTGCCGGACACAAATACGAAAGCAAGGTATTACAGGATTGTGAAAAAGAAAGAAAAAGTACCTGTGCGCCGCGGGCTTGCTTACCTATCTACCTATAATACCTACTAGCGTAGTGGCGTAGCCCATTAAATCAATTACTCGCTTGATCTGGCCCATCGCACCAGAATTCAAACGACAACGTTGCATGTTTTTGCCGCATTTTCCAGACGAGATTTTCTCTATTTTAAATAAATTCTGCGTGTAAATAAATCTGTTGATCTTCGTAATAGCTAGAATGCCAATAATGAAAACGTTTCATGTTGAACATGGCTTCAAGCGTACCAAAAATGAAATCTGCTAAATTGTATTCCAGATGAACTCAAGCATACAATACAGAGTGAAGCTTTCCAGTTTTGACAAATACAGCGAAAGCGCGTAGATAGCTCACACTCACGCACCTTCAAAGGTCACACTCTCACCGTGGAATCCAGTTCTATTTCTGTCCCTACTTATAGAAAGTATAAAAGTACACAATCCCTTGAATAGGGTCTCTACGGCACATGTGGCTTGTCGAAGCTTTATTAGCTATTTACTTATGTAAGATGTTCACACTGCCGTCCTCAAGCTACAGTGGCGCTATCTGAAAGTTGACCGATTTTTGTTTTTTGATGCCCTCGTTATCATCAAAAAAATCTTTATCGATATGTTTAAGCAGTATTTTTATACTATCAATAGATACCGGATAAACAATAAAAAAACCCAAATTGCTGTTTACGAACTTAATTTTGATAAGATTAAGTCATTGATTTAAACTAAAAATTTGCCTTTTCTAAAGTGCGCAATAAGAGCCTTTTTGTGACACCGGCAACTCTCGCATATGATTTACTAGCTGCCGCCCGCTTAGCATTAGTACTTCTCCCAATATCTTTATAAATTATAGCCTATGTGTTATTCTGATGTTTAAGCAATATTTCTATAAAGTTTCATCAAAATCCGTTTAGTAGTTTTTGCGTGAAAGTGTAACAAACATCCATCCAACGATCTTAACAAAGTTACACGTTTCTAATAGTAGTAGGATAGTTGATGCATGTGTTTTTGCGGATTTGTTTGTCGTTTAAACCACAAAATCAGTTTTTTTCAGATAGCGGCACTATAGCTTGAGGACAGCAGCACAGCAGGCCTTCTGTTTCATGAAACCCGAGCGCCAGCGATTCGGGATCCCTTGCCAAGGATATTGAGATAAATTGACGGCGAAATCAACGTTCCTTATTTTGGTGCGTGTTAGTTTTAGAGCTGGTTTGCTGTCAAAAGTAATTAATGTGTGAGTGAATGTTATTAAAAAACAAGATATTATGATAATCTAAAGAAGGAAACTGATGGTAGCACAAAAGTTGAAATAAACTAAAACCTTAATTAGTGTACACAAGTATAATATTGAGCGGATTGTAAAAATCTCTGTCTAAATGATGTTAAAATTTTTTTTAGTTTAGTTATAACATTTTCGTTTTACTTTATTTTTTCTTCAGTAAAACATTGTTTAAACTTGTTATTTTGCCTCAATCTCTACGTCTCTTACACTTTTTATTCTCTTTTATCTTGAGTTTTCCTGCAGTAGAAAAATAAACATCTTTTTTACTTTGGCGCCCAGCATGGGACAAAATATTGAATCGAATACATAATTTATTTCTGCTTTTACTGGATTTATCATTTAGGGACAGCTTTGAGAAACTTGTTGACGTCTTATGTCCTTCAATCTTTATTCAATTAGGTAGTTTCCTATATCATTATAAATTCTGGCGCCCGACATGGGACTATTTTAAACACATAACGATAACGTTAAAACTTGTTATTTAACCTCATTTCCAACGTTTATTATAGCTCTCAAGAATAATAATATTCTAATACACATCTTTTATACATTAGCACCCAGCGTGGGACTAAATGTTGAAACGATTACGTATTTTATTTCTTCTCTTACTGAACTTCTCACTAAGCATAACATTTAAAAAATTCTTGACATCTCATCCTTGAATTTTTTGTTAGTTTTCTATTCACTTTAGTTTTGGCGCCCGACCGGGGCCAAAGCTTAAGTTAATTTATTGAAACACTAGCTGCCGTCGGCAGTTCTGCCCGCGTGGTTAGTACTTCTCCCAATATCTTTATAAATTATATAGCCTATGTATTATTCTGATGTATAAGCTATATTTTCATAAAGGTTCATTAAAATAAGTTCAGTAGTTTTTGCGTGAAAGAGTAACAAACATCCATCCACCCACACAAACTTTACAAACTTTTACGTTTATAATAATCATAGTAGTGAGCGCAAATTACTATTGTTTCTTACTAAATCACTGCTTAATATGGGAGAAGTTGCATCTTTTATTTATTTATTTTTTTTTTTTTTTTTTTATTCAATAAGGCATGCCAACAACATATTTACAAATTCATTGCGGAGTCAGTTACATACAAGATGGTCCTGTGCAAACATGTCAGTTACAGGCGTGCACATCATTCACAGTCTTTAATTAAAATTTATGTTCGCGAATATGAAATTAATCGAGTAATATGTCTTTCAATTGAAATAAACCACAACGATTGCACTTAAATTAATGTAGAATTGAACCAAATTGTTGTAGAATAAAAACTAAAATAAATTACAATTACAATAATACATTAATTACTAGTAAGGTCAAATATAAAAATTACAATTAGATCACAATAAAATACTAGTGAGTCAAGGACAAAATTAAATTAAGTTACAATTAACCAAATTAACACAAATAAAATACCATCAATGTCACAATTAAAATTAAATTAAATAACATCACAAAAAAAAAACTAGTGTGTCAATTTAATGTATTATACTAATTGATATTCGATTTTTTTAGTACCCAAAGCCTTTAGCATTTGATCTGTGATGATTATTCTCATTACCTACCATATTGTAAACGAAAGTCCTCAATTCCTTTCTTTATTAGACTAGACTTTCTAGATTAGTATTTATTTCGACAAGAGACTACGAAACATCTTGCGAAAAGGTACTGGTTACCAAAAAAAAACATTCTATCGAATAAATCCTCTCAGCACAGGTGGCGATAACTACTAAGTTATATCAATAAATTCACTTTCATGGCAGCAGATACTTGATAACTTTATTACTTTTGTAGAAGCTATTGAGTTCTATTGTTACATTACAACTGTCTTGTTCAGTATTGTCTAGATTTATTATTGCAATTACATTCGTACTTAATAATTACTTCTTAGAACTCAAAGAAGTTATGCTAAGGTTACGCAATTATTTAGATACGTTTAGATTAATAATATTCAACGTACCTTTGTTGCTAGGTACTGACTATCCGGATCCTCTTTATAAAACTTTTCAACGTCGGCTGGTCACAAAACATTAGATTTTCGACCAATATATCCGTCCAATTAGTCTCTTCATAAATGCCATTAGGTTCAGTACGTTTTGATATCAACACCATGTTTGAGCACCACCAGGAACAGATGGGTTTTTATGTATTGGCGAGTTTAGAGAAATACGCCAAAAGCACATTTTCTGAAAATGACTGGGTATTATTTCTTAATTGCTCTTACATTGTAGGAAACTATCGTAGGCAGCTAAGCACTTTTCTCTAGATTTTGCGGAGATTAGGCTATTGCTTGCATTTTGTGCTTCATTTAGTATTTCTGACGGGGTTAACTCTATCAATTGTTTATCTCCTGCACAAAAACTTAACATTTCTAAAATAATTTACAACACAACGACAAATACGATAAAATCAAAATATGAAAATTATGGGAAATGGCGCGCAAGCTTTTTCTTTCATGCGCCAAATACAAGGTAAGTGAAAATACAGCCTACTTCAAAATTATAATTTTAAGTGATTAAATGCAAATATTTTAATATTTTATAAAAAAAATAATGTGCATTATGAATAATTTGATAATAATAAATGTTTGACTTAATTAAGGATGTACACATGTATATATTCCAAAAATGTATATGGATTTTCAGTGGCATAAAACCTTTTTATTGTTACTAAAAAAATACTGTATGATTTCCCCGTTAAATTGAAAATGCCCTGTTTACTCGCATATAACCTGCAGAAAGGTACTAATTTAACTTTGTAGGGATAATTTTAGAATTATTACGCACTAGTTTGTAATGTTATTACGCGCGTGTGTGTTATAGCTCGGTTTATGATACTAAAAGCGATGTAATAAGGCTCATTTTACGAGCAAATTTGTTGTAAAAATAATGTTAGCCGTACGGGTCGATCTTCAAGATTAAGCAACGCTTGCTGAGGGCGATAAGAGATTGAGTGACCACTAATTGCATACCGACACACCGTTGTGGCTTGAAAATACATGCTTTGCTTTAATTAAAATACAAAATACTATCTCGATATATTTAAAATACAAAATATTTTTAAGTAGTATATTTGAAATATAAAATACAGTATTTTAACAATTTTTATATAAAATACAAAATACAAATGACAAAATACAGTCAGATGTTGGTGTATCTTGTCATAACCGCAGGTGCAGTGTTGCCAACTTTATAGATTGACAGATTTAGCGGTCATCATTTTGCTTACGAAAGCTATCGAACGCTATTTTCTGCAGAACGCACCCGTTAATAAGATCGCTTAATGTATTTATGTTCAAATGTACTTTGAAGCCATAAGTACTTGAAATACTAAATACCAAAAACCTCAGCGTCAGGTATTTGAAATACCTACCAATTACAAAATATTTTTCTAAGAAGTAGGTAATTGAATTACAAATACCAAATATGTATTTGTATTTGCAGCAGCACTTTTTTATATGCAAACATTTTATTGTATTGGAAACCAAAAATCAAACAGTGACGTAGATATTTTTTTATAGTCAATAGGTAAAGTCAAACAATATTTCACCGCATTATAGTCGACAATAAATCCACTATTTTCCACGCGACCCAATATAAAATTTTACTTTTATGGGTTAGTGTGAGCCCTTAATGTCTGCCTGTCTATAACAAAGGCTGCGTCACCGTTGTTTAGGGGTGTGACGTCATTAGAGTGGCGGATTTATTAAAATTTATGTTTGTTGGAATAGGTAGGCCTGATAATAGCCTGATAAGAGGTGTTGGACTTCCTGTTGTAAAATTTTAAATTACAAAACAACCTGAGATACATATCAAAGACCCCAAGTAATTTACGAAACCGAAGGCTGGCCAAGACCGAATCTGATTCAGCTTTACATGGTAAAAGGTTTTCGTTAAACTAGCTAAAAGAAAACAAAGGTAAAGTAACAAAGCTTTTCGATAGCCAATCACTAGATTTTGCTCGGTATCGCAGATAATCCGTTTAGTTAATGACTCGTTCGACACTCGATTCAAAGGCACCCGATTATTCATGTAAAGCGTAATCGATAGTCTCAGATCCGAAAGATGGCAGCACAACACTGAAGCTACCATTGATTAAATAAGCGATACGTCAAGCCCGCGCCGTAATAAAGTTGCTGTGAAATAAATTGCCTGGAAATATATTTTTTACCGTCATGCTGAGAAAATCTGGTTAAAAATGTAGGCTTTCGGTAATCCGATTTATGTTGTAGCATAACTCGTGTTGGTAATCCGATTACGGCAGCCAGCATACAGGTAGCGAGATTGACAAATTTGACACTTATTTTTGTAAATAAGTTTTCGGGATCCGGGAAACACATTAGTTTTACTATGGCAGGCTTCTGCAATGTTTTACAGTAACTTTTCTGTTATGCTACAAAGGGCAAAAAGAAAATCAGTTTATTGGATTTGGATTGAATATATTTTACTGTAGACAGACAAAGAAAACGTTTTCTCTAAAGCTTATTACATGGGGTAGTACAAAGAATTATTCATGAGTTCAAAACGGAACAAATATTATTTTTGAGAAACTCTGAATTTGAGTCTTGCTAAGAATTTATTTGACTCCGAATTGCTCTTTTTATTAAATGGAAACTGCTTTTCTTAATAATAAACTTACTTATGAAATAGAAAAATATTCTTGTAACTCTTAATGAAATTAAGTTAAGTACCTGTCTAAGAGCAAAAATTCTTTAATCTGCATCTCAATTTGATTATCATATTATATACAAAAAAACTTTCTAGAAATCGTTTTAAAACGTGGCTGCCAAGAAGGGAAAAATTATTTGAGTTCCAAAAAATGGCCGACCAATTTTATGTCCTCTTTAAGCCTTTGGAAAAAACATAATTGAATTAGTTGACGATTTGAACTGTGCATTTATAGTACATTATCACTTGAGTCTGCCTTGAGTAGTAAAACTTTTAATCCGGCTTCAAATTATACGAGTAATAGCTAATATTCCTTGAAATATTTTGTCGGCAAGCCTGATGTAAATCGAGTTTATGTGTCGCGGCGAGGACTTGATCACATTTGAGCGCTTACCCAGTTGGCTCATAAGAGGTTTATGAGAAATATGATGGAGAAGAATTTTTTTAAGTAACATGTTTTCTTTTTGGGAAAATATAATTTTGTTGAAGTAAGTACTCAATGTTGGTAAGTATTTACTCAGTAATTTTCTAGCAAAATTGAAGCCTAAAATAAAGTTATACTTCGTAGAAATGTTATAGATAAGTACTCACAATGAAACATTAACTACGATTCAAAACTACACCTCACTGTTATTATTTACGCTAAAGTAAGTTCCTGTTATTATAATAATAGCCAAGTACTGATGACAACTCTATAAGCGTACAAATACTCACATGCGTGTCTCAAAATGTGGGTTGATCAAGATAACACACAAATGGAAATGATTGATGACTGGAACTTAGTAAGGCTTGTTCAAACAATGCTAACGGATTGCTTTAAAAGGTGTGCGAAAGATTTAAAGGAACAAGTCTATCGGAGTTGGTGGTATTATGAAGGGTTTTCCGAATTGTTTAGTTGTAGGCGCGAATTTAGGCCTTAGTCTAACTCATAAAGACCTAATTTTTAGGCTTCCTTCATAAGTGTTTCCTAAAGCTTAAAATACCAGTACCTGGGTGAAACGAGCTCTGCTCGGGTGAAAATAGAGAAAACGACGTTTTCTAAAAATTAAACCTAGCTAGATCGATTTATCGTCCCCGAAACCCCCGCATACTAAATTTCATGAAAATCGTTGCAGCCGTTTCCGAGATTCAGTTTATATATATAAATATAAACTGAATTATATTATAATTATTATTATATTTATATATATGTACAAGAATTGCTCGTTTAAAGGTATCAGATTAGATAACAGAAATGTTTCAAATATGGCTTTATTCTCTTGATATATTTTTTAAGATAGTTCAGCAAATTTGGGTTGTCAAAAATAGTGTAATATAATGTCAAAGATGTTAAAGAAGAAGAATGAAAAAAATACTAAAAGACGTTTGATTTAATTTTCAGAAAGACTCATTAATCATTTGTGATCGCAATAACAAACTGTTTTTAAGCCTCAGCTGAATGTAATATACATACCCGATTGTGCCAAGGAATTTGTTTGGGTTCGAGTTGTACAAACGAATACTTTGTAGCTGGATGAAAGCTTGCACTGCAAGAAAAACTGCAGTCAAACTATAATTCCATACGCCGATATGAATGCAACTTTACGTGCTTGGCCGAGCAGTCGAGCAGTAAAACCCTAGAGATCACTTCGCTCAGATATTCCGTTTCGTTAGTTTTTTAATGCTTCCGACGGCGGCGCTGCCAGATTGTAACGCGGTTTCCGAACGCAACGCGGCCATGCTTAATTTACTGTCGAATTCGCTGTTCGAATTTCAAAAAAGTTTACCCCTTCCGTAGTCCTCATAATTATTGCATTTGGAATTTGGATAACTTGGCAAAGGAAATGGAATTTTCAGTCTATTGCATGTCGTTTTGAGAATAAGTTAACGTTCAACAACGCAAACGTCCCGAAAGCTTTTTAAAATCTCTTCATAATGTAAAATTCTTTTCCAATCCGCTATTTTGCCAATACATTTTTAAAACCAAAATGGGGTGTAGGTAGATAAGGAAAGAAACTTATTTATACCAAATTCATTTAAAAAACATTGCCTCTATACATTTTCAATGTGTTCAAAAATTCCGGATTGATCGATTGTCACTTGCGAAAAGTGACATATTACATTTACGTGAATCGAATCCGAACAACACCGAACTCCGATTTATGCGACGTCAGTTTTATAAATGAATAATATTTTTGTAGCTGGCAATGATTGATTTAGCGGTTTTTAACTAGGACTGGCAGCGAGTCCAATTTCAACGGAAATGAAACGAGATTTCGGGGGACGGGATTTTAAATTGCATAACAACTATTAAAATGAGTAAATCTCGTGCAAGTAAACAAGCCGTTTTAAAAGCTGATAAAACTGTTCAAATACTTTTTATTACTGAGAAACCTCTTTTTAGGGTTCCGTACCCAAAAGGGTAAAAACGGGACCCTATTACTAAGACTTCGCGATCCGTCTGTCTGTCTGTCCGTCTGTCACCAGGCTGTATCTCATGAACCATGATATCTAGACAGTTGAAATTTTCACAGATGATGTATTTCTGCCGCTATAACAACAAGTACTAAAAACAGTATAAAATAAATATTTAAGGGAGGCTCCCATACAACAAACGTGATATTTTTGCCGTTTTTTTGCTCGATATTAATAACGGCAACAGGTAGACGCTTGAAATATTCACAGAATGTTTAGTTGTATATTTACTTCAAAAAATAATAATTATTAAATTAAAATAAAATAAATTAAGGGGGCTCCCATACAACAAACGTGATTTTTTGCAGTGTTTTGCGATAATGGTACGGAACCCTTCGTGTGCGAGTTCGACTCGCACTTGGCCGGTTTTTTAATTTGCCCTGTATATTTTTTTTGTGCAAATAGTCACTCTTTTAACTTCATAACTATTTGTAAAATGACTACTGCCATTTTGTTTTCCAAGAAAAACGTTTTCCTTCTTAAGAAATTACTTTGTAATACAGGGTGTAACGGAGAGGTACAATCATATTTCAATAATTGCTTCTGCCAATGTATAATTATGATCAATTTTCTACAAAAATACATTGGATTTTGCATACAAAGTTGTCGTCAGCTGACTACAATTTGTATGGGAGATATTTTTTGCTTTGAGAATTGACTAGAACTTCCTTGGAGGGAATTGTTCGTATACATACAGAAGCAGTATTTAAAATATGATCGTATCTTTCCGTTACACCTTGTATAGGTTCCTAGCTATCTTTTATTTCCGACATAACAAGCAAACAAAATTCTTAACCTCATGTACGCGTTCTTTTCCCCTCCAAAGATATTTTTATAAGCCATTTAAATTACGATACAAGCGACGAAAGTGATGGAAGTAACACCATCAACATTTTCATATTCTCTAACTGGGTGTAAAAAAGGACACACATGTGGAAAACGTTTGGTAAAATATATAGGAAAAAATATGAAGAGCTTGTGAACAACGAATTTTCTGAAAAGGAAAACAAATAAGGTACAATAAAAGCTTCTTGGTTATGAGTTGGGCATCTTCTTGTTCTTTTGTTTCGGTAGGAATAATCATACTGACCCTACTGTCTACTAATATTATAAACTCAAATGTCTGTTTGTCTGAATTTTTGTTAACGAATCATGCACATTTAAACGGTTTTAAGGATTTTGACGAAAATTGGGACACAGGTCGACCGTCACGGCTGGATTAGGAAATAGTACAGATGTATACCGGTATAACGGGTGTAATTGCGGGGCGAAGCCACTGATAAAAGCTACTACATATAAAAATAAAGTTCATATGTGGTAATAAATAGTAAAGTCAGTCAACAAAGTTGTAAAGGGACTGATTGCCCTGTGTTTTCCCGATGAACGTATCGCGTAGGGTAAATGTTGTATAGAGTGATTTTTAATTCATTGATAATGTTTTATGGGGTACTCGTAAAATTTAACAAATTTTGCTATTATTTTATAGTCAGTCATAATGAAATGCGCGTAATTCAACAAAATCACGAAAAAAGGAACATATGCTTTTTTTGCGATCCGCTCTCTGAAAGATTGTCTATGAATAATTGAAATTTACCGTGTAGTATCAAGGAGTATAGTTATAGGTAGGTACCTTACTTAGTAATGCATTAAATGGCTTCATTGATAGGATGCCATAAATAAAGTAAGAAACACAAACCAAGTATCGTTACGCAATTAAAAGTAAAACATTCAACCCTTACCTAGAACACTAACAAATATCGTCAAATCACATTTGATCCACAGATTCAACTATAAACCGTATACAATCCTTTTGTACCTAAAACATAATGCGAAGATCAGCATTGTTCCCATATCCGTTCCAGCCATATCGTCGGTCCACAGTTAAATTCGCTCGTCGACTCATGAATAACCCGTAAATATTCATCCTGCTATTGTTTTCGGATCATTTCGGCAGTGTTCGGAACAGTTCCGATATTTGGAACTGTTACGGTACTCAAAATATAAATAATTTTGACGCGGTAACTGTTTTTAGGAACGATAGCAGTTTGATTTATTTGTTTTGGATTGAATGAGATTTGTCGTTATTTAAGAGGTGAATGGGTTGCCGTTTTATTCATTTATCGCTTTTGTTAATACCGCTTTTTTTAAATAGTAAGTATGGGGTTTCTTGTGCATTCTTCTCCATAACAAGCTACTTTTCCGAATGCACGGTAGAATACATTTTTATTATTTGTATATTTTAATAGTAAATTTTAATTGTGTAACGATCGAAAGTCCCGCTAGGTGGCCTAGTTGAAATACATATATTTGACTTTGACTTTGAAGATATAGGTAAGAAGTATTAGGAAACAACCGACGACGGTGACGACGTCTTTGAAATTGCATCATAACTTTTCTTTTGGGGTCTTATTCCACTGCATTCTATATATCCTCCATATTTGCGTTTCAATCACTACTCCAATTGATCAAAAACACAACCCTGAGTGAATCGGGATGCTTATTCTTACAGTTCGCGGCAAGACACAATAAAGGTCGTCTTATACACACTAAGTGTTTCCGCCATACCCAGGCCGCTTTACCCATAGTATCTACTCGCATTGCCAAGACTGTTTGTTCAAGGAACAATGGATACCTACTTGGAATGTGTTGGCGGATAATATTTTATAGTCGGGCATATAGCTAGGTGCTTGCTATCGCTTTGTTCAATGGGTTTATTATTTTTCTCGGAAGGAATTTGTGTGTAAATTCTGATGGTAATTTTAGCTTTCCACCCATATAAGCATATTTGAAATTATTTAACAACTTTTGTCGATTTTCAGAAGGGCTCGTTTCTGAAGAAGCGGGAAGTCGGACGTTTTTTCTGTTCACGGGGAGGCGGCGCGTGCAGCGGCCCGCGTCATCGCATGCGCAAACACAAAAATATGGCAATGTACGATGGTGTTTATGGAGGCGCGGGGCGTTGAGCGGGGCGTCAAGAGAGGCGGTGCACAGTGTGTTATTTTGAGAATCTAGACGGACAAAAGTCAATTTAGGAACATGTGTTAAAGATCATTTTAACGGAATACATTCAAAGCTAACATGTTATACTACAATCTAGTACACTTTTTGGCAATCCACGCGAAACAATAGTAGGTCAAAAAAGGTCGGAATGACCGGCTATCTGAGCCATACCGACAGAGACCGCTCGCTGCTATCGTTTCATTCGTCTGAGTTTGCTCGATGAATACGCTGAGTCTGTGTGCTAGTGGTGATTTTGTGTTGTTATCGTTTTTGTGGGACTCTCAAGGTAAATTTTCATATATTTTTTTGTTATTATTTATACTATTTTAATGATAAATATTAAATTAACAGAGTGAGGTTTTTATTTACTCATAAACAGTACTTCTTTAGTTTCATCTAGGGTTTTAGTTGATTTCCCTGCATTTCCCTGTGCATTGGGTATATTTTTCTGAAAGGTATATTTATATACTACAAGAAATTTACTGAAAAGATTGTTAATTTCATCGGATCCGTATATTGCTAGTTTGCGAGCGGGTCCAAGACAAAGCGTGGTAAAATTAATGCCTAGGTAAATGAGTTATTAGAAACAAGAATTCCAACTATTGAACGTGAGATGTCAATAGACGAAACAGATAGAGATTCTAATGAATCTGAATCCGAATCTGAAGACTCAGATGAAAATATGGAAGAATCTGACGAGGATTCTGAATAATCTCTATCGGTTTCGACTACTGGTCTTCTCTACTACTAATCTTAATTGTACTAAACTTTGTATAGCTTTTTTATTGTGATTACTTTTGTATTGATTTTGATGTATGTTTAGTGTATGTGAAAATATGTTCTATTGTTAAATTATAAGGCCTATAACTACCAATTATTATTTTTTTATTTATCGTTTATATTTTACCACTCAATAACGCATAATTATGGAAAAAAATAATTTTGTCCCGCTAGATTTCCAAAATAATACACTGTGCGGTGGCCGCCACTTCGCCCGCGGCGGAATCTCCACCGTATAGTGTTAAACGCGGTGGCGAACGTGGCGGCGAACTTGGCGGAAAATGCGGCGGTGGGAATCAGAATCGGGAGCGGATCGGACCGCCACGTGCGACGCCGCGGGCGACGCCACGTTTAACGCCACTGGTGCCGTAGCGGACGCGTAGCTACGCCCACCAACGCCGCGTCCGCCACACAAGAAAAGAAAGAAAACACATTTATTTGACACAAGCCACTAGAGAACACCATGTAAACATAAAAAAGAAAACTTAGATAAACAACAATAAAAAGATAGAAAACAATATAAATGTAACATTTGTGTGTGCGCCAAATAGGACCAGTTCAGCAAAACGTCGGGCAACTAGTACCCTAAGAAGCCCTAAGAAGGAGGGTAGTAAAATAGATGATTCCAATCAAAATTAATTGCTTTAATATAAGTGGATATTATAATTGGACACCTACGCTCAATTTAAAGTTATAAAAGTGTAAGTAGATACTTATGTACGAGTACCTATCTAAATACCTATGAATTTGGGTATCAGTGTAGACTTGAGATAACATAAAACTGTGAGAGATTGGAAACTTCTGTTTTATTCTTTAATTGTTCAATCTTTCATTACTTACTCTCTTTGTTCATTTTACTCTGCAGTCCTGTTTCGAATCCTCTTCATCACCGGATGATAGATACCGATCTACGGACAGAACTCCATTTTAAATTCGATACTTTTTTCATAAACACAATGTGATCGTTGAGATCATTCAAATGCTCTTTCCATCCGATAATTCCGTTGCATTTTCAAAAAAAAAATGTCTCGTTGGACGTCCGCTACATTCTGTTCTTCGTAGGAAATAGGAATAAAAAGTAGTATTACCTTTGCCTGCTTTTCTTTTTATTATGGTCGTTTCATGTCGCCATTTGCAATTTCGCCAATTCGTAAAATTATAGCTTAGTGTTACGAAATACATCCGATGAGAGTCCGTGATTTGAGTTCCGTGTTCTATCCGGATTGAAAATGTTCTGAATTATGACGGATAGAGTTCGGATGTAGTGTGTAAGCTTCCCTACAAGAAGTACTACTGCTAGTACCAAAATTTATCGGATTCGGATCGGATGCTGTGCGTGACAGCCACTCGTCTCTCATTAATATTAGGAGATAGTGTTATATGTTTCTGGAATATTTTAATGCTAATTGTGTATTTGTTTTTCACAGAATTGAAAATCCTGTATTAGGTTTTCACAAGAACTCTTCCTATTTTATTTTGGTATAATTTCGTCCTTAGTACCAATCCAAGTATAGACTTTATACTCTTTTCCACGAAACGCTTTGATAATCCAAATAACAACAAAGCTTCACTTCGGTAGGAACGTTTAGTTATCGTTGGAATAGAAATATGGATACCCTTTTTCCATAGAGTAGAGGTGCAAGGTTATGTTAGAAAGATCTAGAGGCTAAATATCGTGTTTATTTAACATTTTTCTAACTACCAATGTTTAAATGAAGATTGTTTTCTTCATCACACTTTACCTTTGTTATGTTGACAACAATACCAACTTTTGCGACTTCAGTTTTAGTATGAACTTTCTGTTCACCAAAACTGTTTCAAATAAAATGTAAATATCAAACAAGTCATCTGAATAGAATTCACATCGCTGTCTGTTTTGTTACACGTGTCCTTTCTAATAAACTACCTCCATAATTAAATGGATTCCCAGAAACATATACCCTCTACGTGGCTACATCGTAGCAATCCGTAGGCGTGTCTTAGCAATCTGTAGCATCAATAGACCCTTTGACGCAGCGTGTGTAACATCGCACTTTATCACAAAACTTTCTTAATATGAAGGTACAATCGACCGCAACACTTTGAGCTGTCCTAGCATAGTACTAAGTTTCAATAGAATAAGAGATCAGCTTAAACTGGTTTCGTATACTAACGTGAAGGCTTCAGCACGTGTCAATGACGGACTTTGCCATCCTTTTATAATTGTACATGATTGTTCGTACCCGGCCATTACGTATACCTACCCCCCGTAGCACGAATATTGTACAAGAAACATGAGTCATAAAGCGACATGTCATGCGTTTAATAGCTCGTTGTGCGACTAAGGGCGTAATATACGCCGGTTTATTGTCATACCAGCTAATACAAGGCTGTATTTGTTATTATGCAACGTTAAAACAACGCTTAAGCATTAAGTATGGCGGCGAAATGAGGTATTTGCGTTGGTGGCTTATGTTTACCCCGCTGTTAGGCAAGCTATTCTTTTCTTTATGTTGCCTCCCGTGGCTTAGATCATGACGTGTAATCTGCTTAGTCAGAATTCTGCAGAGTTCACAATGAAAATCACAATTTTGAGATTATCCTATCCCGTTAACAATAAAAATATTGAAAATCGGTAGTCTAATTTAGTCCACAATAAACACATAGTATACATATACACACAGTTTAAACGCCAAAAGAAGGACCACGAACACCTACACAGTATTATACTATCTGTGGTTACACGAATAAACGTAACTAACTAATCATACAAAATCTATTTATGTTTTTTGTGCTAAGCTATTTTTGTTTTTCTGAGCTGGCAGGGTTTATAAGAGAGAATCGCTCCTAGAAGAGGTGCTGGCGCGGCTTTTAAGAGACAAAAGTCTATAGATTAACAGAAAATCAAGGATTACTTCGTCAGATTTGCCTATGTATGTAATTTTGCGTCAAGCCGCACCCGATTAAAATAAACAGCCCTGCAAGTAAAGTGTACTTTTTTAGAAAATCAAAAGTGGAGCCTACAGCACCTACCTACAGCTATCAACTTCTCGTCATGGACATGCTTGCTCAAAAACCCTTCCACTAGCTACCTCTCCATCCATAAAAAATACATCGGAAAAATCACCTCTTAATGCGCCCGGAAAACATGATACTACTCTAGTTAGCCATAATAAAATTACGACTAAAAAGTGCGAAATGTAATATCGCTTGTCAATACATAACCAATGAGCCCAAACATAATGGTGCTACCTTGTCTGGTTGAGGAGTTGCTGTGGCAACCTTTCGGCTCCATCATGACACCAGCTCTATCGTACCGTATTATTTTAATGTTTTCAAAGTTACATAAGTGTGCCAAATATCAGCTTAATCGGATGCCAGGAAATGCTTGAAAATTAATTACTAGTTGCCGGACACAAATACGAAAGCAAGGTATAATATAAAGGCTTGTAAAAAAGAAAGACAAAGTACCTGTGCGCCGCGGGCTTGTTTACCTACCTACCTATAATACCTACTAGCGTAGTGGCGTAGCCCATTAAATCAATTACTCACTTGATCTGGCCCATCGCACCAGAATTCAAACGACAACGTTGCATGTTTATGCCGCATATTCCAAACGAGATTTTCTCTATTTTATAGTAGGTTTTTCCAAAACTAAAACGTACATTGCGGCTTTCTAGATTAAATTCAGACACTTGCGGGTGTCTGAATCCAGTGGATTTGAACACGTGACTACTTATTAAAAAAAACTGTAATTCATAAACATTCTCACGGAACTTGGAACGTACATCGACGATTACATACAATAGTTACAACGGAAAGAAAGTCACGACTCTTAACGCAGTAAGAATATTACTATTTATTTATATACTAGCTTCTGCCAGTAGCTTCACCTGCGTGTAAATAAATCTTTTGATCTTCGTAATGTTACACTAGCTAAAATGCCAATAATGAAAACATTTCATGTTGAACATGGCTTCATGGTACAAAAAAGGGAATCTGCTAAATTGTATTCCAGTTGAACTCAAGCATACAAGACAGAGTGAAGCTTTCCAGTTTTGACAAATACAGCGAAAGCGCGTAGATAACTACCTTCAAAGGTCACACTCTCACCGTGGAATCCAGTTCTATTTCTGTCCCTACTTATAGAAAGGATAAAAGTACACAATCATTTTGGATAGGGTCTCTACGGCACATGTGGCTTGCCGGAGCTTTATTAGCTATTTACTTATGTATGATGTTCACACTGCCGTCCTCAAGCTAAGTGCCGCTATCTGATAGTTGGCAGATTTTTGTTTTTTGATGCCATTGTTATCAGCAAAAAAAAATCGGTTTGTTTAAGCAGTATTTAATTAGTATTCAAATTCAGTATTCAATAGATTCCGGATAAACAATAAAAACAACCCAAATTATTGTCCACAAACTTAATTTTGATAAAATTAAATCATTGATTTAAACTAACAATTTGCCTTTTCTAAAGTGCGCATTTAGAGCTATTTTTTGACACCGGCAACTCCCGCATATGATTTACTAGCTGCCGCCCGCGTGGTATAAGTACTTCCTCCAATACCTTTATAAATGTGTACCTATGTGTTATTCTTATGTATGAGCTGTACTTCTGTAAACTTTCATCAAAATCCGTTCAGTAGTTTTTGCGTGAAAGTGTAACAAACATCCATCCAACGATCTTAACAAAGTTTCACGTTTATAATAGTAGTAGGATAGTTGATACACAGCAACGTTTATTTTGCGGATTTGTTTATCGTTTAAACCACAAAATCAGATTTTTTCAGATAGCGGCACTATAGCTTGAGGACAGCAGCAGAGCAGGCCTTCTGTTTCATGAAACCCGAGCGCCAGCGATTCGGGATCCCTTGCCAAGGACATTGAGATAAATTGACGGCGAAATTAACGTTCCTTATTTTGGTGCGTGTTAGTTTTAGAGCTGGTTTGCTGTCAAAAGTAATGAATGTGTGAGTGAATGAGTGAATGTTATTAAAAAAACAAGATATTATGATAATGAAGGAAAGCAAAAAGCACAAAAGTTGAAATAAACTAAAACCTTCATCTGTGTCCACAAGTATAATATTGAGCTGATTGTAAAAATCTCTGTCTAAGTGATGTTCAAAATTTTTACAACATTTTCGTTTTTCCTCATTTTGTCTTTAGTGAAAAATCATTAAAATTTGTTATTTTGCTTCAATCTCTACGTCCCTTACACTTTTTATTATCTTTTCTCTTGAGTTTGCCTGCAGTAGAAAAATAAATATCTTTTTTACTTTGGCGCCCAGCGTGGGACAAAATGTTGAATCGAATACATAAATTATTTACTCTTTTACTGGATTTATCATTTAGCGACAGCTGAGCAACTTGTTGACGTCTTATGTCCATCAATCTTTATTCAATTGGGTATTTGCCTATACATTATAAATTCTGGCGCCCAACATGGGACTATGTTGAACATCAAACGACAACGTTAAAACTTGTTATTTAACCTCATTTTCAACGTTTAGTATAGCTCTCAAGAATCATATTCTTGAGAGTTTTCTTGCTAATGAGTTATAAACATCGTTTATACATTGGCACCCAGCGTGGGACTAAATGTTGAAAAAAATACGTATTTTATTTCTTCTCTTACTGAAATTCTCACTAAGCACAACATTTAAGAAATTCTTGACATCTCATCCTTGAAATTTTTTGTTAGTTACCAAAATTTCCATTCACTTTAGTTTTGGCGCCCGACAGGGACCAAAGCTTAAGTTAATTTATTGAAACACTAGCTGCAGCCCGCAGCTCTGCCCGCGTTGTTAGTATTTCTACCAAAATCTTTATAAATTATAGCCTATGTGTTATTCTGATGTATAAGCTATATTTCTGTATAATTTCATTAAAAAATAAAAAATAAAATAGTTATGGCAGCAGACACTTGATAACTTTATTACTTTTGTAGACGCAATCGAGTTCTATTGTTATATTATAACTGTCTTGTTGTTAATATTGACTAGATTTATTATTGCAATTACTTTCGTACCTTTAGAACTATGTAAGTTTGGTATTTGGTTGGATTTTATATGTGGGCTTCCAAGCAGAAACGGTAGAGTTTTGGGCATTTAATTGACATCGAATCTAGTCTTAACTCAATACCCCACTACTGGACCCTTTTTGCTTGGGCGCCCACATATTTTTCCTAAACATAAGGGATAATTATAATTATATAAATGATATTGCACAGGACTAGATTGAACATTTATCAGCATGATTCGCTACTGTGGTACACGTGGGAGAGGGTTTTAGTATATTATGATGCAAGTGAGCTAAATTGCTCATTACACACGAGGCTGTGGGTTGCAGTCGTAATTCAGCCGAGCGTGTAATGAGCAGAGCTCACGAGTTTCCTACGATGTTTTTCAACACATTTTCGAGGAAAAAACAAACATGTATTGCTTATATAGTTTAATTATTAAATCAATTGGTGAACGGTCCGTTTTCAAATCGATATTGGATTGATTTGGATGACAATTTCACAGTTTCAGTTACATTGGTGCTTGCCACTGCATTAGTAGATACTTTCATTTTCTTTTTAAGAAAATGTTGGCGATATAAACAAATCATAGAACAGTAGGAACCAAATAACTCATGCTACGAGATGTACATGGTTGTGGTTGTTCGGGGCAAAACATTTTTGCCTTTGGCTCCAAATTAATAGCTTGCGTTATTTTGTCACTGATTTTCGCCTTGTTATGAATAGAGTCTGCTTTTGGGTTTCAACATCCTTTGTTCTAATATTATAAAGCTCTTATCGTCTACACGCACCAATAACACCGAATATTAAGGCAACATGCAACGAAATCAATTAATTACTTCTTAGAACTCAAAGAAGTTATGCTAAGGTTACGCAATTATTTAGATACGTTTAGATTAATAATATTCAACGTACCTTTGTTGCTAGGTACTGACTATCCGGAGCCTCTTTCTCATAGATGGGCTTTTATGTATTGGCGAGTTTAGAGAAACACGCCAAATACACATTTTCTGAAAATGACTGGGTATTATTCTTGCTCTTACATTGTAGGAAACTATCGTAGGCAGCTAAGCACTTTTCTCTAGATTTTGCGGAGATTAGGCTATTGCTTGCAGTTTGTGCTTCATTTAGTATTTCTGGCGGGGTGAACTCTATTAATTGTTTATCTTCTGCACGAAAACTTAACATTTCTAAAATAATTTACCACACTGCGACAAATAAGATAAAAACAAAATATGAAAATTATGGGAAATGGCGCGCAAGCTATTTTTTTCATGTGCTAAATGCAAGGTAAGTGATCATACAACCTACTTCAAAATTATAATTTTAAGTGAAAAAATGCAAATATTTTAATATTTTATTTAAAAAAATATTGTGCTTTATGAATAATTTGATAATAATAAATGTTTGTTTGACTTAATTAAGGATGTACGCATTTATATATTACAAAAATGTATATGGATTTTCAGTGGCATAAAACCTCTTTATTGTTACTAAAAAAAAAGTTCTGTATTACCCGGTTAAATTGAAAATGCTCTGTCACTCGCATATAACCTGCAGAAAGGTACTAATTTAACTTTGTAGGGATAATTCTAATACGCACTAGTTTGTAATGTTATTACGTACGTGTGGGTTATAGCTCGGTTTATGACCCTAAAAGAGATGGCTAATAAGGCTCACTTTGCGAGCAAATTTGTTGAAAAAATAATAATAGCCGTACGGGTCGATCTTCAAGATTAAGGAACGCTTGCTGAGGCCGATAAGAGATTGAGTGACCACTAATTGCATACCGACACTCCGTTGTGGCTTGAAAATACATGCTTTGCTTTAATTAAAGTACAAAATACTATCTCGATATATTTAGTATACAAATTTAAAAAAAATATAAAATACAGTATTTTAACAATTTTTATTTAAAATATAAAATACAAATGACAAAATACAGTCAGATGTTGGTGTATCTTGTCATAACCGCAGGTGCAGTGTTGCCAACTTTAAAGATTGACAGATTTAGCGGACGCCATTTTGCTTACGAAAGCTATCGAGCGCTATTTTCTGCAGAACGCACCCGTTAATAAGATCGCTAAATGTATTTATGTTCAAATGTATTTTGAAGCCATAAGTACTTGAAATACTAAATACCAAATACCTCAGCGTCAGGTATTTAAAATACTTACCAATTATAAAATACTTTTTTAAGAAGTAGGTAATTGAATTACAAATACCAAATATGTATTTGTATTTGCAGCAGCACTTTTTTATATGCAAACATGTTATTGTATTGGAAACCAAAAATCAAACAGTGACGTAGATATTTTTTTATAGTCACTTGGTAAAGTCAAACAATATTTCACCGCATTATAGTCGACAATAAATCCTACTATTTTCCACGCAACCCAATATAAAATTTGGCTTTTATGGGTTAGTGTGAGTCCTTAAATGCCTGCCTGTCTATAACAAAGGCTGCGTCACTATTGTTTATGGGTGTGACGTCATTAGAGTGGCAGATTTATTAAAATTTATGGTTGTGGGAATAGGTAGGCCTGATAATAGACTGATAAGAGGTGTTGGCCTTCCTGTTGTAAAATTTTAAATTACAGAACAACCCGAGATACATATCAAAGACCCCAAGTAATTTACGAAACAGAAAGCTAGCCAAGACCGAATCTGATTCAGCTTTACATGGTAAAAGGTTTTCGTTAAACTAGCAAAAAGAAAACAAAGGTAAAGTAACAAAGCTTTTCGATAGCCAATCGCTTGATTTTACTCGATATCGCAGATAATCTGTTTAGTTAATGACTCGTTTGACACTCGATTCAATGGCACCGGATTATTCATGTAAAGCGTAATCGATGGTCTCGGATCCGAAAGATGGCAGCACAACACTGAATCTACCATTGATTAATTAAGCGATACGTCAAGCCCGCGCCGTAATAAAGTTGCTGTGAAATAAATTGCCGGGAAATATATTTTTTACCGTCAAGCTAAGAAAATCTGGTTAAAAATGCAGGCATGCGGTAATCCGATTTATGTTGTAGCATAACTCGTTTTGGTAATTCTATTACGGCAGCCAGCATGCAGGTAGCGGGATTGACAAATTTGACACTTCTTTTTGTTAATAAGTTTTCGGGATCCGGGAATCACATTAGTTTTATCTGGAAGGCTTCTGCAATGTTTTCGAAGTACAGTAACTTTTCTGTTATGCTACAAAGGGCAAAAAGAAAATCACTTTATTGGATTTGGATTAAATATATTTTACTGTACACAGACAAAGAAAACGGTTTTCTCTAAAGCTTAATACATGGGGTAGTACAAAGAATTATTAATGAATTCAAAACGCAACAAATATTATTTTTAAATAACTCCGAATTTAGGTCTTGCTAAGAAACTTTTGACTCGAATTCTCTTTTTTATTAAACGAAACCTGGTTTTCTTAATAATAAACTTACTTATGGAATAGAAAAAGATTCTTGTAACTTTTAATGAAATTACGTTAAGTAAGTACTTGTTTAAGAGCAAAAATTGTTAATTTGCACCTCAATTTGATTATCATATTATATTTAAAAAACTTTCTAGAAATCGTGCTAAAATGTGGCTGCCAAGAAGGGGAAAATAATTTGCGTTCCAAGAAATGGCCGACCAATTTTTTGCCCTCTTTAAGCCCTTGAGCGAAATATAATTGAATTAGTCCACGATTTGAAATTTCCTGTGTGTTTAGAGTACATTATCACTTGGAACTACCTTGACTAATAAAATCTTTACTCTTCTTCGGCTTCAAATTATACGAGTGATGGCTAATATTCCTTGAAATATTTTGTCGGCAAGCCTGATGTAAATCGAGTTTATGAGTCGCGGCGAGGACTTGATCACATTTGAGCGCTTACCCAGTTGGCTCATAAGAGGTTTATGAGAAATATGATGGAGAAGAATTTTTTTAAGTAACAAGTTTTCTTTTTGGGTAAAATTAATTTTGTTGAAGTAAGTTGGTACTTAATGTTGGTAAATATTTACTTAGGAATATGCTATCAAAATTGAAGCCTAAAATAAAGTTGAACCTAGAAGAAAATTTATAGATGAATACTCACAATGACACGGTAACTACAATTCAAAACTAGCCGCTACTGTTATTACTTACGCATAAGTAAGTTTCTATAATTATAATAATAGCCAAGTACTGATGACAACTCTATAAGCGTACAAATACACACATGCGTGTCCCAAAATGTGGGTTGATCAAGATAACACACAAATAGAAATGATTGATGACTGGAACTTAGTAAAGCTTGTTTAAACAATGCTAACGGATTGCTTTAAAAGGTGTGTGAAAGATTTAAACGAACAAGTCTATCGGAGTTGGTGGTATTATGAAGGGTTTTCCGAACTATTTAGTTGTAGGCGCGAATTTAGGCCTTAGTCTAACTCATAAAGACTTAATTTTTAGGCTTCCTTCATAAGTGTTTCCTAAAGCTTAAAATACCAGTACCTGGGCGAAACGAGCTCTGCTCGGGTGAAAATAGAGAAAACGACGTTTTCTAAAAAAATAAACCTAGCTAGATCGATTTATCGTCCCCGAAACCCCCGCATACTAAATTTCATGAATATCGTTGCTGCCGTTTCCGAGATTCAGTTTATATATATCATCATCATCATCATCAGCCCATAGCAGTCCACTGCTGGACATAGGCCTCTCCAATTGCACGCCATTTGGTTCGATTTTCGGCAACTGTCATCCAGCTGTTACCAGCCACCCTGCGAAGGTCGTCGCTCCACCTAGCCTGAGGGCGCCCTACCTTACGTTTACCAGTTCGCGGCCTCCACTCAAGAACACGTTTACCCCAACGGTCATCGGTTCTACGACTTATATGGCCGGCCCATTGCCACTTCAGCTTACTTATTCTATGAGCTATGTCGACAACTTTGGTTCTCTGCCGGATCACCTCATTTCTGATTCGATCCCTTAGAGAGACTCCGAGCATAGCCCTTTCCATAGCTAGCTAAGCAACTTTGAACTGATGAACCAGCCGTATTGTGAGTGTCCACGTCTCGGCACCGTAGGTCATAACAGGTAGGACGCACTGGTTGAAGACTTTAGTCTTCAGGCTTTGCAGGATGCGCGACGAGAAGACTCGACGAAGTTTTCCAAACGCCGCCCAGCCCAGCTGTATTCTTCTGCTAGCCTCCTTCTCAAAGTTGTTCTTACCAAACTGCAAAGTTTGCCCGAGGTAAACGTATTCTCGAACAACTTTGAGAGCACCGCCATTGACCACAATCGATCCCGGTGTGACGTGTGAATTAAACATAACCTGGGTTTTATCCAAGTTCATCCGGAGACCGATGCGTGCAGAAGAATCAGCTAGGCCATCCAGCATCTGCTGCAAGTCTCGCAGCAACTCTGCCATGATGATGTCATCCGCAAATCTTAGGTGTGAGATGTACTCGCCGTTTATGTTAATGCCGCGTCCTTCCCAGTCCAGCGTCTTAAACATATCCTCCACTGCGTTACTAAACAATTTCGGGGAAATTACGTCCCCTTGTCTAACTCCTCGACGCAGTGAGATATGCCTAGTTTGCCGGTCTTGACTTTGAACGGTCATTGTTGCGTTTTCATAAAGACATCTCAGCACTTGGATGTATCGCCAGTCAACTTGACATCGCTGCATAGACTCCAAAACAGACCAGGTTTCGATGGAGTCAAAAGCCTTCTCATAGTCCACAAAAGCAAAACACAGGGGCCGATTATACTCTTCGGACTTTTGTATAATTTGCCGCACCGTGTGGATGTGGTCTATGGTGCTGTATCCTCTTCGGAACCCGGCCTGCTCCGGTGGCTGAAACTCGTCGAGTCTTCGCGCTAGACGATTCGTGACGACTCTCAAAACAACTTATAAACGTGACTAAGAAGCGAAATGGGTCTGTAATTCTTCAAAAGGGTCTTGTCACCCTTTTTGAAGAAAAGAACGACCACGCTCCTCTGCCACGCCAGTGGAGTTCTCCCAGAGAACAGGACAGGGTTAAAGAGCTCCCCAAGCTCCTTCAATACGGGGCGTCCTCCTTCAGGAGCTCGGTTGTAATCCCGTCCTCACCCGGGGCTTTTCCATTTTTAAGCTGTTTGAGAGCCGCCTCGATTTCATCTTGACTTATTTCAGGCAGGTCTTCTGTAAAATGGCGGGTTAAGGTGGCTCTAGAATCCTCATTTTCGGGATCAGGCCGAGATGCATGCGATGCGTACAGTTGGCTGTAGAAGTCCTCAACTTCCGAAAGAATCTCCGGCCTCGAAACGACGATATCCCCACTCGATTTAGCCAGCTTCGTCAGATGGCTCCTCCCAAGTGGCTGGAAGAACACTTTTGACCCCCGGTTTTGCTCAATCGCTTTCTCTATAGAGAGCGTATTAGATCGTCGGAGATCGCGTCGTACCAGTTTCCTAACTTTTTTGTTGAGTGCCCGTTGTTCTGGCGAAGTGGCTGGTGGATTTTCACGTCGATCCGTCATGAGCTTTAGACTCTCTTCCGAAAGTTTAGACTTCCGGCCCGTACGCCGCATCTTACAAAATCTCGTACCTTCCTCCCTGAGGATTTGCACCATTTGGTCTAGTGTCTGGTCAACGTCGTCTGTGGTTTCCACGACAGCGAACCGGTTTTCCAGGTCTGACTGGAACGCTTCAGATTCTAACATAGTTTGGAGCATGTTTGGACGGAGCCTAGACTTCATCAAACGAGTTCTCTCAAGCTTGAAGTTGATATTCAGAGAGCCTCGAACAAGTCTGTGATCGCTGCTGGTATTAAACCTGTTGCTCACTGAGACATCCCTGAATATATGCTTTTTATCTGTTATGATGAAGTCTATCTCAAGAAGTTGACAAGCATTTGCCCCCTATGATTTCTGCTGCCAAATCCGTAGGATCCTACTACCGATTCGCTGCAATTCTGTACTCCCACTTTAGCGTTAAAATCCCCCATGACAACGCTGTAGTGGGTCTTAGTGGTGGAGTGCAAGGCCTTGTAAATGTCCTCGAACATTTCCTCCACTTCGTCGTCCGAGTGCGCCGAGGTCGGTGCGTAGACTTGCACAACCTTAAGGCTATACCTCTCGGTTAGCTTCACTATGAGGTACGCTACCCTGTTCGACACACTGGAGACTTCCACAACGTTGCCACAGATTGATTTGTTAACCAGGAACCCGACACCGCCTTGGGATAGCTGGTCTCCCTCTCGGCAATACATAAGGTGGCCCGATTCAAGAGTTATTGTGTCCTCTCCCTCTCTGCGGACTTCACTCATCCCCAGAATGTGCCACCTTATATTCTCGAGCTCCTGTTCAATATCCTGTTTATATATATATATATAAACTTAAATATATTATTATATTTATATATATGTACAAGAATTGCTCGTTTAAAGGTATCAGATTAGATAGATAGATTAGATAACAGACATGTTTCAAATATGGCTTTATTCTCTTGATATATTTTTTAAGGTAGTTCAGCAAATTTGGTTTGTCAAAAATAGTGTATGAATTACACTATTTTTGTCAAACCAAATTCCAACCAAACCAAATTTGCTGAAGACGTCAAAGATGTTAAAGAAGAAGAATGAAAAAAATACTAAAAGACGTTTGATTTAATTTTCAGAAAGACTCATTAATCATTTGTGATCGCAATAACAACCTGTTTTTAAGCCTCAGCTGAATGTAATATACGTACCCGATTGTTCTAAGGAATTTGTTTGGGTTCAAATTGTACAAACGAAAACTTTGTAGCTGGATGAAAGCTTATTCACTGCAAAAAAAACTGCAATCGAACTAAAACTACATATTCCAATATGAATGCAGCTTTACGTGCTTGGCCGAGCAGTCGGGCAGTAAAACCCCAGAAATCGCTTCGCTCAGATATTCTGTTTCGTTAGACTTTGTTAGTTTTTTAATGTATCCGAGGGCACTGCCAGATTGTAACGCGGTTTCTGAACGCAACGCGGCCATGGTTAATTTACTGTCAAATTCGCTGTTCGAATTTCAAAAAAGTTTTCCTCTTCCGTAGAAGTAATATTTATTAAAAATGGAATTTGGATAACTTGGCAAAGGAAATGGAATTTTAAGTTTATTGCATATCGTTTTGAGAATAAGTTAACGCTCAACAACGCAAATGTCCCGAAAGCTTTTTAAAATCTTTTCAATAATGTAAAATTCTTTGCCAATCTGCTATTTTGCCAATATATTTTTAAAACCTAAATGGGGTATAGGTAGAGAGGGAAGGAAACTTATTTATACCAAATTCATTTAAAAACATTGCCTCTATACATTTTCAATGTGTTCAAAAATTCCGGATTGATCGATTGACACTTGCGAAAAGTGACATATTACATTTACGTGAATGGAATCCGAACAACACCGAACACCGATTTATGCGACGTCAGTTTTATAAATGAATAATATTTTTGTAGCTGGCAATGATTGATTTAGCGGTTTCTAACTAGGACTGGCAGCGAGTCCAATTTCAACGGAAATGAAACGAGATTTCGGGGGACGGGATTTTAAATTGCAAAACAACTATTAAAATGAGTAAATCTCGTGCAAGTAAACAAGCCGTTTTAAAAGCTGATAAAACTGTTCAAATACTTTTTATTACTGATTTGCCTTGTATATTTTTTTGTGCATATAGTCACTCTTTTATCTTCATAAGTATTTGTAAAATGACTATGCTAATGCTTTTGCCAATGTTTATGATCAACTTTCTACAAAAAACATTGGATTTGCCATACAAAGTTATCGTCAGCTGACTACAATTTGTATGGGAGACATTTTTTTATTTGAGAATTGACTAGGACTTCCTTGGATCCCTCCAGTCAAGTCCTAGTTTTTTTGTTCGTATACATACAGAAGCAGTATTTAAAATATGATCGTATCTTTCCGTTACCTTGTATAGGTTCCTAGCTATCTTTTATTGCCGACATAACAAACTAACAAAATTCTTAAGTTCATGTACGCGTTCTTTTCCCCTACAAAGATATTTTTATAAGCCATTTAAATTACGATACAAGCGACGAAAGTGATGGAAGTAACACCATCAATATTTTCATATTCTCTAACTGGGTGTAAAAAAGGGCACACATGTGGAAAACGTTTGGTAAAATATATAGGAAAAAATATGAAGAGCTTGTGGACAACGAATTTTCTGAAAAGGAAAACAAATAAGGTACAATAAAAGCTTCTTAGTTATGAGTTGGTTATCTTGTTCTTTTGTTTCGGTAGGAATAATCATACTAACCCTACTGACTACTAATATTATAAACTTAAATGTCTGTTTGTTTGAGTTGTTGTTAACCATTCATACACATCTAAACGGACATACACATTTTAAGGATTTTGACGAAAATTGGGACACAGGCTGACCGTCACGGCTGGATTAGGAAATAGTAATTTCCGAGATTAATCAAGTGTACTGCGGGCGAAGTCGCTGACAAAAGCTAATACGTGTAAAATAAAGTTCATATGTGTTAATAAACAGTAAAGTCAGTCAACAAAGTCGTAAAGGGACTGATTGCCCTGTGTTTGCCCGACGAACGTATCGCTTCGTGAGAATGCTTTATAGGATGACTTCAAATTAATTGATAATGTTTTATGGGGTATACATAAAATTTAACAAATTTTATTATTATTATATAGTCACATAGTATATATACATAATTAAGAGCGTAATTCAACAAAATCACGAAAAAAGGAACAGATCCTTTTTTTAACGATTCCGCTCCCTGAAAGATTGTCTATGAATTGAAAGTCACCGTGTAGTAATGATTATTTGATAGTTATAGGTAGGTACCTTACTTAGTAACGCATTCAATGGCTTCATTGATAGGATGCCATAAATAAAGTAAGAAACACAAACCAAGTATCGTTTCGCAATTAAAAGTAAAACATTCAACCCTTACCCAGAACTCTAACAAATATCGTCAAATCACATTTGTTCCACAGATTCAACTATAAACCGTATACAATCCTTTTGTACCTAAAACATAATGCGAAGATCAGTATTGTTCCCATATCCGTTCCAACCATATCGTCGGTCCACAGTTAAATTCGCTCGTCGACTCATGAATAACCCGTAAATATTCATCCTGCTATTGTTTTCGGATCATTCCGGCAGTGTTCGGAACAGTTCCGATATTTGGAACTGTTCCGATACTCGGAACGGAAATAATTTAGATGCGGTGACTGTTTTTAAGAACGATAGCAGTTTGATTCATTTGTTTTGGATTGAATGAGATTTGTCGTTATTTAAGAGGTGAATGGGTTGCCGTTTTATTTATTTATCGCTTTTGTTTATACTTGGAATGGTACCTAGGTACCTAATTTTAAATTGAGATTAGGTGGATTGTTTTGATAGTTTTCACTTAAGTTAAGAATTGAAATCGGATTCAAACTGAATAAATTCTTAGTAACAGCTTTAGGGATCATAACATTGAGTAATTTAATGGATTCTCGAAAAAAAAAATATTAATGAATTAATCAGACATCTATGTAGTCTACAATAGTACACCATTTTTAAGTCCTAAAATAAAGATATAGGTTAGAATTATTAGGAAGGAACCGACGACGGTGATGACGTCTTAGAAATTGCATCATGATTTTTCTTCTGTGGTCTTATCCCACCACAGCAAAAACGTTACATCATACCACAAAAAAAAACGAATGTAGTTTCGTATTGTATCCTCCATATTTGTGTTTCAATCACAACTCCAATCGATCAAAAACACAAACCTGAGTGAATCGGGATGATCTGTAATTATTTAGCAGCCATTCTGCCCCCGCAGGGCATCCCCCGCCCTCCGCGCGGGTATACCATACCCTCTCCGAGATTGTTCTAACGGCTGCGGAATTATGATCTCAATAAGACTGACTGCGGCTTAGAGGGGTTGAAATATCTGAAGAAAGATGGGATGTGGAATGAATGTTTTGGTTTGGGTTGGTTGAAAGTCATGAGATGCACTTAAATACGCGTTGTTGTTTGAAAGGGCGATAAAATATTTAAGTAATGAGGAAAAAAGGAAGACACGAAAAGCCCTTTAGCTGATCCGTGTACTTTTTTGCTACGCCGAAAGTGCTCATATCTTTTCCTACTAAAGTTTTTAATTCATATTAACAATTTATTTTCGAAAAAAGGCGTATATATTATGAGAGCTTCATTTCAGGAAGAGATTTTCTTATGACTCAATTACTGCAATGAATGTTTGCTTAGCTTTCAAATTCAGCTTGCAGCCTCAATTTAGAATATTCTCAAAATGTCCCTAACTAAAAAAAAGTTAATGTAAAACATCAATAAACCTGACTGCTTAAAAAGTGCACTAAAAAGAGGTTAAAAAAATAGTAACATCCGAATTGAGAACCTATTTTACGACTGCACAGCTTTGATTTTTTACATAACTTTTTTTATATTATAACTTTTTCGTCAATATCTTTTATTTTCAAATTATTTTTAATTATAATTCATATACATTTTTGTAATCACCTCTTAAAACCCTTCAAATTTCTTTTTTAGTTTTAATGTAGGTGGACAGACACACAACATAGACACTCGGAAGGTTAAGACAAATCGATTGACACACCAAAAAGGAACATACATATATAGACTGAAGAAAAACATAACCCTCCTTTGCTTCGCGCAGTCTGCTAAGAAAAGGCAGAAACGTGTCACACGATTACGTTCTGTTTCCCCAACTAAAACAAAAGGCAATACAGATATTTCTTACCTCCATTTAACCCTAAGTACCTTTTTAATGACATTGCCCTCACAATTAACAAGACCCATTAAAAATATTAACCCTGTCTACCCACCACCATAATCGCAGCTGTAACCATGTAACCACTTGAGTGATCGCTGCGAAACCCACAGCAACCCAAACAACCCACACATGGCACTGATAAATTTCTTACAATCTGTTTTTCGACATTTCTCCGTGTCGGCCATTAACTTTGCTACTTCTTTCACATCCTCCAACGTATATCCTACCCTAAGCTTTCTTTATAAGGTTGTTTTCTGAGTGTAGGGTAGTTAAGTGCCTATTTCGGTACTTGTTGTGCCTTGACAGGTGCGTGTAGCCGCTGATAGTGATAAAATATGAGCACGTTTCGCTATCAGTTATGTTTAGCAATAGGTGCTGGCTGGGATTAATTGTGGTATACAATTAATGATTACCGGGATGCTTCTGAAAATTGATTAATAAAGTACCAGTCTACAAAATCAGAAAAAAATTATAAATTGATTCTGTTATACCACAACGGTGAGCATTGGTGACCCAGAGATAACGCCCCGAATTATGTATCGTTGTTCGTGGGTTCAAACCCAGCCAGGTGTTTTACTTTGTGTTAATTATTTCATCACTACTGCTCTAAAAACGGTGAAGAAAAACATCGTGAGAAAACCGGCATATCCTAGAACTAAAAAATCGAAAACATGTGACAGCCATCAACCCGCACTGGGCCCGCGTGGTGGAGTGGTAAGGCCCATTCCCTCTCTCTCAGAGAGGAAACCTGTGTCTCAGCAGAGGCAACATTAAAAGACTGACGATGATGATATCACAACGCGTCAGTTTAACTCATCATCATCATATTTTCAGCTAAAAGATATCCACTGCTGGACACAAGCTTCCGCCAAGCGTCATTACATCGACAGATCCTGAGCTTCTCTTATCCCGTGGATACCCACAGCCTTCAACATCATCATTTCAGCCGAAAGCTACTATTGCTGGACCTAGACCTCTCCCAAGAGTCGCCATATCGATCGGTCCTGTGCTTTCCGCATCCAGTGCATTTGCAGTTCATTTTTAGGGTTCCGTACCCAAAGGGGTCCGTACTAAAAACGGGACCCTATTACTGAGACTCCGCGGTCCGTCTGTCTGTCTGTCTGTCTGTCACCAGGCTTTATCTCATGAACCATGATAGCTAGACAGTTGAAATTTTCACAGGTGATGTATTTTAGGGCGCACGGTTGGCGCAGTGGTTGAGCGATTGACTGCTGCGCTGCGTGTCGCGGGTTCGATTCCCGCACAGAACAAATATTTGTATGACCTACAGATAATTGTTTCGGCTCTGGGTGTTTGTGTATGTGAGTTTATATGTCTGTAAACGCACCCACGATACAGGAAGAAATTCCTAGTGTGGGGCAACGTTTTTAAAAAAAATAAAAAAAAAAAATCTGTTGCCGCTATAACAACAAATACTAAAAACAGAATAAAATAAATATTTAAGTGGGGCTCTCATACAAAAAACGTGTTTTTTTGCCGTTTGTTGCGATAATGGTACGGAACCCTTCGTGCGCGAGTCCGACTCGCACTTGGCCGGCTTTTTTCCTATTTCGGTGCATTGTTTGCAAAAGAAACTCATGAAAACCAAGCATTGCATATATTTGATTTCATTCACATAATTTTACAAGACAGTAACCACCGAAGAAATAAGAATACAAAACATATTCTATATTGTATTATCTATCACACATAACATGAATATCTTGATACCTTACGGATTAACAGAGTATTATCAAAAAAATACTAGGTAAAAATACGAAAAATAACTGATAAGGTATTCGTGTTCTCTACACAGATTTAGTATTGGCGAAAAAACACCAGGTATATTTTCTTTTACCTCTAAATCCTAATCGAAAACAAGAACCCTTACAAAATATTATGTTAGCGTGAAAGAAAAATAGGTCTGTTGTGTATGTGAAAATCCTGGTCATGAGAGTTCGAAAATCCATTGGATTTATAACCTGATTTTTTTGCTATTCTTTTATACAAAACTAGCTTTTGCCAGGAGGTTCACCCATGTGATAATTATACCAAGGGAAAATATCGATATTTAGAACACTTGAGTGTACGATATATTGAACGTTCAATTTATTGACCATTCGATAAGAACGTTCTAGTATTTAGGCGTTCGATTTATAGTGGTCGATCAATTGATATTCGATTATTGCGCATTCTATTTGGCCTAGTACACCCGGGATAAAAGTATCCTTTGTAATTTAATCCATTTATCCTAATCCAGGTCATGTTATAGCCGGCTGCTAAGTTTCACCCAAATTCGTTTAGCCGATTGATAATAGTCTTAGCAAGATGTATCGTGTTATCCACAGGAACCGGGTTATGGAGGGTGGATAGGCTGTCGCTCTTATACTAGTTAAATTAAAAAAATTAAAACCATCGACACATTTTTATTTCAAGCTATAGTAGTAGACACGCTTCGATCGACAATCTATTGAACACGTCATTGTGACACGATATCTTGCAAAAAACACCCCGATTCCAACAGTAAAACGCCCATAACGTTTGAACGGCTGAACCGATTCTCATCAAACAAACTATAGGAGCTATGATGCCACAGACAAGTACATTTTTTAATTTGAATTGTTCTTAGCTATGTTTGATGAAAATCGGTTCAGCCGTTAAAAAGTTATGAGCGTTTTACTTTTTGAATCGGGGTATTTTCACGAGATAATTGTGTCATAATTACGCGTTCGATAGTTTTTCGATCAAAAAATGTGTCAGGGATTTATAAATTTTACTTGTGTTTGTTTCAATCTTATGGAAATCTATACTTAAACAAAAGAGGCTTAGTAGTACTTTCTCAGTAAGTACCTAGGCTTTTTGATCACTTAATTCTAAAATTATATAGAAATAATAAAGTCTTTACAGTTTTCACGTGTAAACATCTATTTGATTAAAATTATGAAATACACAGAATCTAGATTACTTTAGATAATATTTAAGAAATCCATTTAGATGAACAATTAAACCAACCTGGCTTTTGTTAATGAAAGCATGTGCTAAATGAATTTCTAGTTAATCTGATTAGCTCGGTTTATATTCATCTTTTGTAAGCAAACAATACGGGGCTCTATTTAAATCTGTCAAAGCCTGAATAATCCTACTAACATAATTATAAATGTAAAAGTCGGTCTGTTTGGATATTAATAAATATCCAAACATACATATTCATTCATGCCGTCAACGTCTGAACGGATTTGGACAAAATTAACGCATTCAACTAGTCTATGACCTGCAGTACCGAACCAAAGTTGACAACCAAAGTTGAGAACCAAAGTTGTGAACCAAAGTTGAGAACCAAAGTTGAGAACCAAAGTTGTGAACCAAAGTTGAGAACCAAAGTTGAGAACCAAAGTTGCGACCAAAGTTGAGAACCAAAGTTGAGAACCAAAGTTGAGAACCAAAGTTGAGAACCAAAGTTGAGAACTAAAGTTGCGAATCAAAGTTGAGAACCAAAGTTGAGAACCAAAGTTGTCGACATAGCTCAGAGAATAAGCAAGCTGAAGTGACGATGGGCCGGCCATATTAGCCGTAGAACCAATCCCTCCTCCTCCAACGCCCTCAGGCTAGGTGGAGCGACGAACTTCGCATTGTGGCTGGTAGCAGCTGTATGAGAGTTGCCGAAGATCGAAGCAAATGGCGTGCAATTGGAGAGGTCTATGCCCAGCAGTGGACTGCTATAAGCTGGTGATCATGATGATGACCTGCAGTGGTATTCTGTAAACACCTCACCGTGAAAAGGGTTTAGTAAGCATGAAATTACTACATTCCACCTAAAGTTGCGACGAACGCTCACTCCAAGCTCACTTCACCTAAGCTAGGTCTTTTTAGAATAACACTGGTAGATTAGGACATAATATTTTTATTCCTGGTAGTACGCACCCTTGGGAACATTTTAGACTTTCACACGGATGAAGCCGCTGGCCAAAACTAGTGTTAATATATTCAGTAAACTTTAAAGATTATCTCCACGTAAATGGAACCAGTGGATTTATTATAATATCCAGCTAGACAAAATGCTGAAAATCCTGAAATCTCGTGCACTGTGTGCAGATGAAGTGCTTACCAAGTGCAAAACTTAATTTAATGGTGTTGGGTTGACTGTAGATTATACTAATTTGGTCTGGGATATAATTATGTCTCACCTTACATAGTTGTGTTCTTAACCATTAAACATTCTGGTATAATGATGGATATTCACAGTATCTAGCGACTAGTCATTACGTGTTAGCTATTGCAGGTCATAAAGACGATCCACTTTTCTTTACAATGCTTGAAGACACCTAAACTCAGTATGATAATGTGTTTGAACAATATAGGAAAGCCAAAGATCTAGTGAAAAAGTCAGAAACACAAAATATGCGTGGTATTTTGCATCCAGAAAGTGTTAATATCATATCTGTATTAAGGGTTAGGTAGAAGAGAAACTTTAATACATCACTGGTGGTGGTGTACTATGGGTTCTCTCTATTTATATTTAAGGTCCATGTAGGGAGCGAGTTTTCCATCAACCGGGAATAAAGCCAGACTCCATGCTGCTATTGAGTACCTAAATCCAAAAAATCTCTTTAGCTATTGCAAAGAAGGTAGTTCTAATCTGCAACAGAATTAAAGTCACACAAAAACAAAACATTATATTTTCTTAAACACGAGGGCGTCAACCTCGACATCCTTTTAACAAAATAACCTACATACGGGGAAGAAAACATCGAATGTGAGAGGAAATAGGTCACTTATGTCACTTCCTCGTAATTAAGGCCCTGGACATAGTGAAGAGCATGCGCGGGTGTTAAGGGGCTTTTCCACCAGAGCAGTGTAAGGTACCTAAGCTGTGCGAGGATGCGTAGCGGCGCTGTGAAACTGTGTGACCGTTTACATCAAAACTGTGTGTGAAGCTGGCGCGGTACGGGGCTGCGTAGTGCAGGTGTGACAAAGTGTGTAACTGTGGTACGAGAATGAGCAGTGGACTTATTTCAGTGATGCGCGCACCCATCTCTCGCTCGCGTTCCTCGCACACATTCATCGCAGACATTCCCCGCAATAATTTCTCGCCCGTACTATCCCACACATCTCTTTCTTTTTTATATGTAAAAATATCTTGTTCTGTTAACGATGTCCGACCACAGCAGCGCTAAGTCAGGCTGGGAAAATGGGTCAGTGGGTCGTCTTAGGGCCGGAGTTGGAAAATGAAACGATCACGACAAACGAGTGGTGGATTTAGTCCTCGTGCACCGTCTCACACATTTTTGGTGGAAAAGCACCCTAAGGCAGAAGCGAAGTACCAAAAACATAAAAAGCCGCACTGTTTGCGTTCATACTGGACAGCGATCCTCTATTGTTTTATCGTGAGGAAACTCGTCTAGCATCTATTGCCCGCTACATCAACTCGCGATTATGAGGGCACAGTACCAAACTGTGGCCACAAAATCGCGCCCGCCACCGCCTTTGTCACTCTGGACAAGGCCTTACATCTCTGAGACGTGCCTGAATATAAAATGGCATGCGTAAGGAAGCGAGTAAAGGCGTACATAAATTATTATCATTTTAACTTAACAAAGACTTTTGACATGAGATTTGTTTACTTTGCAAAGGGTGGCAGACTCAATGCTTGGTTTTGAGGATCATTAAATAACGTGGATGGATTATCTAGAAATATAAACCAATATGCACCCAAATATATGAGACATTCTAAATGATTGTTTCCACAATAAGTAAAATGCTTCTTTTCATACAAAGATAGAACGGGCGTCGATCAAAATGAAGGTGCGACCCGACAATGCAACCGTGATGTGACAACGCTTTTTCATTTGAAAAAAAAAAACAAAGAAAACGCGTTGGAATTGAAATAAGAATAAACAATTATCGTATCGGGCCATAAAAAGTTAAATAATGCGTTCTTAAAAAGTTATTTTGGTTTGTAACATTGATCTAGACATGCGGCAGCGTGTCAAGCCAAGTTTAAGCTTAGTATTTACATGATCTATTTATCTATACCCAGAAATTGTAGAATCCTCCTACAGTAAATTATTTTAGGAGGATTCTACAATTCCCGGGGCATTAATTGTAGAATTTACTATTTGGACACCCCTATCCAAATAGCAAATACACACGATACTCCTATCGTATAACCGTTACTGGGTTGTGGAGGTCAGGTAGGCAGTCGCTCCATGTAAAATACAAATACACATTTCCGCAAATCCGACATAGTTATAATATATTAGTAGGCACAGCAGGGCCTTTATTTTTGCCAGCAACAGCGATGATATTGAAATACAAACCGCCATCTAGTACAGCGTACATCATGTATGCTGTAGCGTGTGTGCATCGGTATGCACACACGCTACAACGTATCCTCTCTTCGGCCCCGAAACACTTGTGTAACGTGTTAATAGTGACGTCAGTATGTCTCGCCTCTCTCTGCTTACAATTAATCACACGCGACGCAAGCTCCGCATAACGTTGTTATCGCTCCGGCACACGCTCCGACTTCACTTGTTTCTCACTTAGTCGAGGTGAGGAATGAGGCGGTATGCTTTTAAAATAGTGATAAGTAGTTTGCCTTGAAAGGAAAGCAGTAAAGGAGGTTCAGTTTGGAGTCTGGGTGTGTGTCTAGAAATATACGTGCTCCCTTATTATATATGGGGCTTAAAACTCTACTTATCTACAAAGACTGGCGTCCATATCAATAATACAGTCATCATGTTAAGTATCATGTATGGTCACGGATAAATTTAAAAGTTACCGCGGCCTTGGAACACGGGTAGGTTTTCATCAGTAAAAGTCTGACGCGCCTTCCCGCTTCACCCAGAGTGGGCGAAGTCATTGGAGGATTTGCCAAAGCAAAAAAAAGGTATCATTGTAGAGGTATAAGGTAAAACATAAATTAACTAAATTTATTTAACTAAATTTAAATGAATCATTGTCTATATACGAATATTACCTGCTAAGTACGTTCAAGCAGCCATGTTTGTGTGATTTAAACCATTCGCCACTGGATGCATCCTGTCAATACGTCTTACAGCAACTCTAACCAGGTTTGTGTAACTTCATTTATTGGTGTACAATAAAGTATATTCTATTCTGTTCTATGCACTCAGCCAAAAACGTATCCTCTCTCTTCGGCCCCGAAATTTAGTCTAATGAGTTAATAGTGACGGCAGCGTGTCTCACTCGTCTCGCTTTGCTTACAATTAATAACAGCGCGACGGCAACAAGCGCCGTATGACGTTGTTATCGCTGCGGCACACGCCCCAACTTCACTTGTTTCACACTTAGTGGAGGTGAGGAATGGGCTATTATATTTTTTAAATAGTGCTTAGTAGTTTGCGATCCTCAAAAATTGGCGTGACGATGTACAACACCAAGAGACATTTAGGGAATGGGGGACGCTTATGCCCAGGAGAGGGCTAATTTAAAGAAACTACAGTTCGGGCCTGTTGAAGTCTGGATTCGTGTTGACTGTGTGTCATTCGACTTGCTCTCTATGATCAAATGGAACTTACAACTCAGTTTACTTGGTAATATAGGAGTGATAATACTGTATATTAAAATAAGGGTAAATAAGTACACAAATGCTTACAAGTGTAAAATAATTACCATTATGAGAATTGCTATTGCTTTGTTTGCAAACCCATTGTCGATCGCATTTTGTATTATATACTTTGCCGTCAGCAGTTTGACGTCTTTTTGCTCTCCTTCTTCTTCCTGCCCAAGGAGCAAAGAGCTATTCTTGTATGCGTCGATAAGAAGGTGAACAGTTTAAGAGGAAATACGGTCGCAGACCTCCAATTGAATATCCTAAGTAAAAAATCACAATTCAAGGTTTGGCTCTCGCCTATTTCCTCGTCCAATATTGGATCAATTTAAAATATATATAAAGAATTGCCAAACTTAAGTGGCAGTGGGCAGGGCACATTGCTCGCAGAACGGATGGCCGATGGGGCAGAAAGGTTCTGGAGTGGCGACCGCGAACCAGAAGACGTTGCGTTGGAAGGCCTCCCACCAGGTGGATCGATGACCTGGTGAATGTTGCGGGGATCCGCTGGTTGCGAGACACACGGGACCGGTCAAAGTGGCGACGCTTGGGGGAGGCCTATGTCCAGCAGTGGACGTCTTTTGGCTGATATAATGATGATGAAAAGATATTCCATAATCTGAAAAAGAAAGATATATACTATGCCCCTATGTTTTGCTTTTTGATGATACATTATCTTTAGATGTACTAGAACCCTCAAAAAATGCTTAAAATTGCGCTGTCAACAGAAGCCTACTTATTTAGACAAACATAGAAGCACATAAACATATATCTTTTTTAAAATTAAATTTATGGAATACCTTTTAAATTTGAACAATACTGGATGAGGAAATAGGCGAGAGCCAAACCTCGAATTATAACTTTTTACTAAGATAATTCAGTCAGAGCAGCTCTCTGCCCGCATTAACTCATAATTTGACCAAATAATACCTGTCTAGCAAAAGTGAAGAAAAGATTTCTATCCTCAGCTAATTAATTAATAATCTAATTACACCGTCTTGGGGCTATTTCTGCTAGGGTCGGTCGGAAAAGTAAAAATATACTCGTAATATTAAATTATATTTTTAACATTAACATTTTATCTACCTGTGTGTCAACTTAATCCAAGTAAACGTCATCTGAATACCAAGTGGTACGTGGCCTTCATAAATAAGTGCCGCTTTTGGATAATTTTGGTACAGAATGTGATAAAAATATTAATTTTCAAAGAGATAAATGGAGATTGTATTGCGTTAACTGTTTTTAATATTTGGCTGCTGTAAGCTTTAAAACCCAATACTTTGGGGCTCGCATGACTTGTTGTTCGTTTCAAGTCCCTAATAAAAACAGAGAAAAGCAACCCCTATTCTTTCTAGATCCATAAAACTGTAATGCTATTCTTTAAAAATCTAACCATGATAAGTAATAATTTTGGTAAAGTGAACCTGTAGTAACTATTTCACCAGGTGAAGTGAGTGTATCCCTAGCATGAATCTGGGGGCAGAGTAGGGTAAGAAGAACACAAATATCGACCCCTTACGTAATACCAAATTAGTTAATTTTATTTGTTTGTTACCTAATTATTAAGGTATCTACTGAATAAATTATCCGACTTGGTTTTACATTAGATCCCACAACTTTTTGCTGTAGAAGAACTTGAGTTTTAAACATATTATGTTTTTGAAGGGATAAGAACAACAGCTCACTTCATTCTCTGACTGACAGACTGGAGAGAGAAGCTAGGGTATGTTTTGGTGGGAATCGCTGTTGGTGTGAACAGCATCACCTATAAAGTGCTAAAAATACCTTCTACTGTACTTGTGGTGGAGTACCGTAACAAGCAGAGCCCTAGCCAGTCCGAGTCATCCACGTCCCCGTCGTTCTCCCTGGGACCCGCTGCAAACACGCCGCCGCGCCGCACGTCCGCCACCCTGAGTTGCAGCTGAGCTAACGGATGCAGGGCGAAGAGCGAATATTCTGCGCCATAAAACAGGATCCACTCACTAGGGAGGATACCCAAAAAAAACGAGCATATCCGTATGCTCTAAAGCGGCAGCCCCGCTAGCGGATTAAGGCATAGTGGGCTAATCACTCGTTTGCCCGACAATAATAGATTAACGAAATTGAAACAATAAGAAACTGGACCGATACCCTACCGACGACTTTTGGCTTTAAAACACGGACACGAATTGCTTTTTGGAATATTAGATCGCTTAGCGATTACAGTAGACTAGCCCAAACAGAAGCATTCATGCTAAATTACAACCTGCAAATACTCTGTCTAAGCCAAGTGAGACGAAACTGCTTCCGTGAGCTGAGAACGTCCAGGGACTTGACTTTGCTGTATTCTGTTAAAGAACGCGAGGAAGATGTTCGCGAGTACCGCGTAGGGCTCCTCCTTTCTAATACAGATAATAGCCTCCTGGACTGGAAGCCGATCTCAGACCGAATCATGTACGCCCGTTTTTATTCAAGAGCCTGGCATTGTACAATGCTACGCCCCAACTAATGCATCACCAGAGGATACCAAAGACGATTTCTACAACGCCCTCAACGCCACCCTTGGAAGCATTAAGCAACAAGATATCGTCCCCGTCATGGGAAACCTAAATGCAAAGGTTGGGAGCGTTAACACAAACCCCGAGTGGCACATGGGTACACAGGGGCTTGGAGTTTGTAATGAGAATGGGGACTGATTTGTCGAGTTTTGCCAGAACCATGACCTGACCATTTGAGGAAAATTATTTATACATGGCGACCACCACAAGTACACGTGGAACTCAACCGATGGAGTCACCAAGATCCAGATTGACCTTGCCATTAGCGCCAAATGGATTTCCACATTGCTCGATGTCCGAAACCGGAAGAGCGCCGATATTAATAGCAACCACCATAAGGTTGCTGTGATCTTTAAATTGCTGAAATCCTTCATAAGGTTAAATGATAAATGATAAATGATAAATGATTTATTTCTGTAAGTTGGTTTGTACAAACACTTTTACATGTCGATCATATTTTTTAAAACTAGATGAGGTCGGCGTTTCCTGTCTGACTATTCTGAGAAGAAAGGCCGAAACAAACTCAGAGGTCACAGTCTCTTTTAAAGTCCAGACAAAAACTTGGTTAGATCATGTGAAGACCGTGTAGACTGATGTCTGAGATGGTCTTTTGAGAAAAGAACCAGCCAGATTGAGTGGACCTGTCCAGTCAGTGCACGCATTTGTCAATAACCGTGCAGCTCAACTTAGAATTTAAGGAGCTTAACGAATTGACGAACAATACCAAAGAAAGGACATTCGGGTAGGCCGCATAAATACTCAAACTGCCAGAACATGATTAAAAACTAACTAAGATAAATTAAAATTAAAAAAAAAGAATAATCCACATAGTCTTCACATTCACAATAATTAAAATAAAATAATATAATACTTTAAAAAGTAAGTATTCTTGTCATTGCAAGAAAAATTAAAAAAATAAAAATATAATTAAAAACTAAATCCACGAAGCAAAATAAAAAAAAATAAAAAAAACTAAATTAATTGGAGCAGCTCAATCCCAAGCCTTTTTGTCCTCAACGTAATCTTTAATGTTATAAAACGCTTTCTGGCACAACTTACGTTTAATGAATGATTTGAATTTATTAACACTTAAACCTTGTACGTCGCTTGGAAGCTTATTATAAAAGCGTACACATTGACATCTAAACGAGCCACCTATTTTCTTGAGCCTTGTTGTAGGTACTACAAATTTGTGTTTGTTCCTAGTATTTATGTTATGGATATCACTGTATTTTTTAAACAATTTTATATTTTTATGGGCATATAAAAGATTTTCATAAATATACTGAGAAGGCACAGTCATTACATTAATATCCTAAAATTTCTCTCTGAGAGAGTGTCTCGGGCTTAATTTATAAATTGATCGAACAGCTCTTTTCTGCAAAACAAAGATAGTCTGGATGTCGGCGGCATTTCCCCACAACAGAATACCATACGACATTACACTATGAAAATAGCTAAAGTATACTAAACGGGCTGTCTCTATGTCAGTTAAATTACGAATCTTTCTAACAGCATATGCTGCGGAGCTTAGCTTCTTTGACAATTTATCTATATGTGGGCCCCACTGAAGCTTAGCATCCAAAGTTAGGCCTAAGAATACTGTGCTATTTTCAGGATTCAATTCTTCGCCCTTTAACATCACATCAGTTTTCACCTGCCTAACGTGAGGTAGGGTAAACTTAATGCATTTGGTTTTTTTTCCATTTAAAAGTAAATTGTTAACATTGAACCAGTGAAATACTTTTGAGATCGCGCTATTTACATCGTCAGTAACCAGCTGCTGACGTTTAAGTTTAAACAAAAGTGAAGTATCATCCGCAAACAACACTATATCATGGTTATCCTTTATGAGGTAAGGCAAGTCATTAATATAAATAAGAAACAAGAAAGGGCCAAGAATTGAACCCTGCGGGACTCCCATTGTTACTATAGATCCGGGAGATCTTTTTCCATTAACGTCAACGCTCTGAATCCTATTACTCAAGTATGAAGTAAGAAGAGCCAGAGCGCCGTTCCGGATCCCGTAGTGGCGGAGTTTCCTGATTAGCGTTTCATGAAGAACACAATCAAATGCCTTGGACAAATCACAAAATATTCCCAAGGCATCGCACTTATCTTCCCATGCATTATAAATATGTCCTAAAAGCTCAACACCGGCATCAGTAGTTGAACGACCTCTTGTAAAACCGAACTGTTTGCTATGTAATAATTTATGTTTATTAAAAAATCTTTGCAATTGCTCTAAAATTAATTTCTCAAATATTTTACTAAACGTAGGTAGTACTGAAATAGGTCTATAATTTGTAGGGTCTGAAGTACTACCTGATTTAAACAAAGGTATTATTTTACTATTTTTCATTAGGTCAGGAAACTCCCCACTGTCGATACAATTATTAAAGATAATAGCTAAACTAGGTGCGACAATGTCAATAATGGACTTAGCAACTTCTACAGAATGTCCCCACAGATCTGCAGTCTTTTTAACATTTAAAGTGTGAAAGGTTTTAATTATGTCTCTACAAGTAATATGTTCAAAAATAAATTCCGAATCACAAACATTAACATTTTCTTTTAGTATAGACTCAGCAACAGAAGGTGATGAGTTTAGGGATTTAGTAGTTGAAATGGGAATATCTGAAAAGAAATTTTCAAAAGCCACTGCGACTTGTGAGTCTGATTTTATGATGTTGTCATTAATAGATAGGCTGTCAATATTCCGGTTACCAGATCTTCCCGTTTCACTATTAATAATATTCCAAGTCGTTTTAATAACATTACTACTACTTTTAATCTTCGAACTCAAATAACGCGACTTGGCCAAACAACAAACTTTTTTAAATAATTTTGAATAATTTCTAACATATAAATTAAATTCAGCAGTGTTTACATAAGTCCTTTCACTGTACAGCTCATAAAGCCGTGTTCTGCTTTTATGAATACCAGTGGTTGCAGTGGCCCGTGCGGCTGGAGGACCCGGAAATATCGGAAGAAGGTTCGACGTGAGCAAACTGCGTGACCAAGACATCTATAAAACGATCCAACTCGAGTTACGTAATCGTTTTTGGGACTTGATGCCGGTTCGGACTCATTGGACTAGGAGTGGAAACGCATCAAAGTGGCCTATACAAAAACCAGCTCCGTCGTTCTAGGACACATTCTCGCGAAGACTGGATATCACAGCACGCTTGGAGCCTGATCGAAGACAGAAGAAACCTTCATCTGAGATTGCTTGAGACCCGTAATGACGCCATGCGAGCCGTTAAGGTAAACAATACAGTCAGAAACGCAGAGAAATCTATCGCAGCACCCGCAAAGATAGGAGGCAGTGGGCTGATGGTATTGCTGATCGTGCTCAACAAGCTGTAAACACCGGTAACCTGAAGGAATTGTATCAAGCTACCAAAACCTTGGCAAGTAACAGCAAGTATAAGAAAAAGTCGCTCAAGTCTAAAGACGGTCAGCTCATAGTGACGTCGGAAGGGCAGCTCTTACGCTGGCGGAATCACTTTGAGGCGGTCTTCCGTTTGTCAGCAACATCAACACCTGACACGCTGCAAGTCATTTCTACACCATCCCGGCCTCTCTACATCAACACGGAACCACCGTCAGCTTCGGCAGTTGCAAGAGCAGTCCTCTCTTTGAAGACAGGCAAAGCACCAGGACTCGACCTGATAACTGCGGAAATGCTACAAGCTGACTTGTCCTCCGCCGTCAACGTTCTGACGCCTCTCATTGAGAGGATATGGGATACCGAAGAGTTTCCGGACGAATGGACCAAGGGCCTTTTAATAACTGTACCCAAGAAGGGAGATCTTAGTCAATGCGATAACTGGAGAGGTATTACGTTGATCTCAATTCCCTCGAAGGTTTTCTGCAAGATTATCCTGGATAGGTTATCGAAGGCCATGGATCCTCTCCTACACAAAGAGCAGGCTGGTTTTCACGCGAACTGCTCAGGCATAAATCAGATCAACACTCTCCGTATCATTTTAGAACAGGCATCAGAATGGCAGAGGGAGATCTATCACACGTTTGTTGATTTCGAAAAGGCATTTAATACGCTGAAATGTCCAGCATCTGGTCCCGCTGGCTGGACATCGGAGTGCCACCGAAAATTGTCCGTCTCTTGGAGAGTATATACAAGAATTATTCCAGCAAATTAACTCACGACGGCCTCATCTCGGATGATATAGCATTAAACGCAGGTGTCCATCATGGCTGTCTTTTTTCACCACTCCTCTTTCTAGTCGTTCTTAACGGGATTTTGCATAGCATTTTCGACAACAAGTGCCGCGGGATAGACTGAGGATTATCCAACGTCTTAGAGGACTTAGATTAGGCCGATGAGCTATGCCTGCTGAGTCATACCCACGCTGATATGCAAGCTAAATTGAAAGATTTAAGTCAGGAAGCGGCATAAATGGGACTAAAAATAAGCACCGGAAGACCCAAGAGATGAGATCTGGTATGAAGAATACTTCAGCGTTGCTGATAGGCACAGAGGCAGTGGAACGCGTCCACAAGTTTACTTACCTCTGGAGCGTCGTGTCAAAAACTGGAGGTAGTGAAGAGGACATCGCTTCAAGGATCGCCAAAGCACGAGCTACCTTCGCACAGCTGAGATCTGTTTGGCAATCGCGGAAACTGACCCGAAGGATTAAACTCAAAATCTTCGGGTCAAATGTCATATTCGTAGTGCTTTACGGGTGCGAAACGTGGAAGGTCACAAAAGACATATCACGGCAGATCAAAGTCGTCGTCAACCGCTGTCTTCGTCGCATACTCGGCATTTATTGGCCCGAGTGGAGTTGGATTGGCCACACACTGCGAAGGGATTCTGATCATATATCGAAGCAAGCGCTGGATTTGAATCCCCAAGGCAAAAAAAAAAGCGTGGAAGCGATGAGCATCGGTATGACGTAAAGCGAGGTGAAGTGTGAAGATCAAGACTGATCTCGATGGAGGACTACTGTGGGCGACCTTTGCCCCATCGAGGGGACATAGGACATTACATAAGTCAAGTCACTTCATTCTCACCGTACCATAAGTTTTCACGGTAAGTTTTATTTACAGAATCTACCGACTGAAAAGTACTGTAAACTAATGCTAGGGATTAATTACTCACTTCAAGCCCACATCACCTAAGTTTTCACGGTGCGGTGAGATTTTACATTACAGAATATACCGGCTGTTTACGTAAGTTAACACGAATTATTCGCTCGGTCTCAATTGGTCGAAGTAGGCATGTATCAGATTTATGTCAAAAATAGTATAGCACCTCTTATTTTAAACTTATATGTGTCCCATATATACATTTATATTATATGTTTGGCGATTACAATTTGCCTAATATAAGTTGGCTTCCAAGTAATGACGGCGACGCTACAGCCCTACAATGCAATGGTAATAACTCACTGAGCGAACATATGAGTAACTTCATGTCATTACTCAATGCCGCTCAGTTTAACCATATCCTAAACCACAAAGGTCGCATCTTGGATTTGCTAATAAGCAACACAAACTGCATCGTATCCATACCGACATGTATATTACTTCCAATGGATGATTATCACCCTCCATTTTGCACGACAATTACCCACATATCAAAAATAATAAAAATCTCTTGCAAGCGAAAATATTAAAATATAATTATTATAAAGCAGACTATGAACAGATCAATCGCGACTTGTGTAAAATTGACTGGAATCAGACTTTTAATGGGCTCTCAGTGGAGCAGTGCGTCAGCACATTTTACAATAACATTTTAGGTACAATAAAAACCTATACTCCTATAAGCCATTCTAAGTCATCAAGATTCCCAGTCTGGTTTTCCAGATCACTAATACGAATATTTAATGGTAAAAATAAGGCCTAGATTAAATGGAAAACGTATAATAACCTGTCCGATTACGAGCAGTTCTCTTTTCTTAGGCAGAGTTTCCAAATGGAGTGTAAAAAGTGTTATAGTCGATACATAAATGGTGTCGAGGATAATATAAGGAAGAATGTCAAGAATTTATGGAGTTATGTGGCTAATCGCAAATCCAATGGTTACCAGCCTCGGTAGTTTACAAAAATGTTAATTCCAGTGACCCGAATTCCATTTGTGATATGTTCTCTGACTTTTTTCAGTCGGTCTATGAAGCTACCACTTTTAATGACAGTGATTGGTCGCCCCCCCGAAATCTTTTCAGACAAATGCGTTATTATTAATCATATCTCTTTCAGTCCTGATCAGGTACTGCAAGCTTTGAAGTCTTTGGATGTTACTAAGGGCCCCGGCCCAGATGGGTTGCCCCCTTACTTTATTAGAAAAGCAGCTGATAGTTTGTACATTCCTTTAAACCATATTTATAATAAATGCATTACTGAAGGTACGTTTCCAGAAGTTTGGAAACAGGCCTACATAACCCCAGTACATAAAACAGGTTCTAAACACGATGTTGAAAACTACCGCCCCATATCTATCCTATCTGCCTTGTCTAAGGTTTTCGAGAAACTTGTACACAAAGCAATTTACCCAACCATTCATAACATTATTCTCACACAACAACATGGATTTGTTCAAAAAAGATCTACTGCTACAAATCTATTAACTTTTACAGATTACTTGTTTAATAATATGGATGGACAGGTACAAGTGGATGCGGTGTACACAGACTTCCGTAAGGCTTTTGATAAGGTGGATCATGAGCTGCTTCTCAGAAAGCTTGCGTGTAATGGCATTCGTGGGGATCTGCTTCGCTGGTTTGCATCATATGTCTCAAACAGGTCGCAAAGAGTTGTAGTTAAAGGCTATCGGTCCAACTCAATCGGCGTTACTTCTGGTGTGCCACAGGGCTCTATTTTGGGACCTCTTCTTTTTATTCTTTTTATTAATCACATCGAGTCTTGTTTCATTCACTCAAAATTTTTGCTATATGCAGATGACCTGAAAATCTACAGACCAATTCGTGACCATACTGATACTGTGCTACTACAAGAGGATCTTAACCGATTTACTAGTTATTGTGTAGAAAACAAAATCCAGTTAAGCTCATCTAAGTGTGTGTGTATTACATTTACAAAGAAAATAAACTTTGTAAATAGTAGTTACACATTGGATAACTGTATATTGCAAAGAGTTACGTCGGTAAAGGATCTGGGAATACTATTGGACTCTAAACTGCATCTTGATAAACATATTCATAAAATAATAAATAACGCTTTCCGTATGTATGGCTTCATCATGAGAGCTGCCAGTGACTTTAAGCGCATAGATACCTACATGCATTTGTATGTAAGTCGTTAATTAGGTCACAACTCGAATACGCTGTACAAATTTGGAATCCCCTTTATAAGAAATACATCGACAGCTTGGAAAGGGTACAGAACAAATTCCTAAAAGCCCTAAAGTATCGGTGCCGCCACGATTTGAGTTTGCCCAATTCACCCCACAAGTATATTGATTTGTTAAGCTTGGAATCTAGACGCCTTTTCCTAGAAACTATGTTTCTCTATGACTTATGTAATGGCAGGTATGACTGCATAGATCTTGCCAATAAGTTAAGCTACGTTGTTCCGAGGACTGTCATTATACGAGGGGTGCGCGCACGTCCGCCATTCGCAGTCTCCTCCTGCCGCACCAACGCTAGAGTTCGCGCGCCTCTTCGACGTATGGCAAAAAATTTCAATGACGTTTTTGTAGACTTGGACATGTTTACATTGTCATCGAATAAGTTCAGGATCTCCTTGATCAACTTAGTTAGTGGCTCAGATAAGTAAAACAAGAACTGTAGTTTTAGCTAATTTGATTGAATTTCTTATATATTGTTTTTGTATTGATGTGGTTCAATGTTTATTGTTCTTATTATTGATTGAATTTTAATTATTTTTGATAGTTTTAAAAAATTTATCGCCTATTTTATTTTTTTCTTATTGAAACTTTAGATTTTATATATGTTTGACATTTAAATTGTATTTGAATTTTAATTACGTTTTAGATTTAACAATTTTTTGAATTTTAATTACTTTTTAGTTATTTTTAATTTTAAATATTTTATGAATTTAATTACTTTTGAAACTTTAAATAAGTACCTACTTTATGATTTTTAATTATTTGCTGCATTATAATTTACTTTGAATTTTTATTAAGAATTTTTTGGATTTTGTCTCAATTTTTATTTAAATGTTTTTTTTTTGTTATTCAATTTTGATCATTTGACTTTGTTTATTTATGTTACTCTCAGCCTCAGTCGTGGGCATTGGTAATATTATATAATTAAGATGTGGATAACGTTGTGGGTTACACATATGTTAATTTTGTTAGTTTTTTTAATTTTAATCTTTTGTATTTTTTTTGTGTAACTGTTTGTTTTCCCAAAATAAATAAATAAATATATATGGGTAAAAACATAGAAATATAAAATACAGAAGCAGTGGCAAGGGGGAGTGTCGGTGTCCGCGCGACGTGGTCTGACTGAGCATGTCATAGACAAATGGCCGTCTCCGCGAACTAGTGCGCTTTCGACCGTGATCGTGACAAGTTATAAAAATGCCGTGTTGTTCAGTGGTTTCTTGTAAAAACTGAAGCCTAAAACAAAATTTGTAAATCATGGAATCACTTACCATATGTAAATACAAGTATTTTACTATATATATCTTTAAAATCATGAAAAACAACAAATCGTAAAATGTTTCTTGGTTCTAGTTGTTATTTTTGTAGATGTTATTTTTGTTTTCAAATAGCACAGCGACTGTACTATTTTTGCATTAAATACACTGCTTCTTAACCACTACCTAAGTTTGTCACTAAGTGACTAGACAAGCAATATAAAAATCACAAAACGATACTTTATTAAGCGGATGCATCGCGTAGTACGGCCGCTGCTCCTTGCGACGAGTTATTGATGTGCTTGTGCAGATCCACTAACGTAGGCTATCGACAATAAAGTCGATTGACGAATGAAATATTGCTTTTATAGTTTATTTTACAATTTGTCAACCGTTTTAACCCGGTTGGAAGATCGATGTGAAATAAAGTTTATTACTTATTTTGATTATACAGCGTCGTAGAGAAATGCGTAACCAATATTTTGACAAAAAATGCAACCCTAATAATACCAAAGTGTCAAGTGCTGCACAAATTCCTCGACTCTACAGGCCATTGAGTAAACACCATAGCAGTGTTCAACAATATCTATACGCTATGGCAGCCTAAACCAACATAACCGGATTTTTGATTGTTTGAATGTTTTGATTTACTTAATAATATATATTTTTAGGTACGTACTTAAAAAAAAAAATTCTTTAATAAATGGGAGAATCGATAATTTTCCGATTTAGTCAATCACTAGCGTAAATGTAAAATAAATTGCTTTTGCACAGCACAACGATACCGCCCGATGTTTTTGTGTCGGTAAGTTGTACGGTGCATGGTACATACACGCTGTGTTTGATGAGATAAGGTTTATAATTGATTGTTTAGTACGTTCTGATTTAAGAAATGTGGGTGTGTATCTTTTCTTTTTTCCGATATATTTTCGTCGTTACGAAAATATAAACAAGGAGTTGTTTATTATATCTATGGGTAAAAAGCATATGCATCTGATTATATATACACCTTTTTTGAAAAGTCGTAATAGTGAATGTATTTATTTTATTCTGAAAGGGAATAAAAATATATTACACTACACTACTACTGTGAGTGTGTGTGTTTGTATGTATGTTTGTTACTTCTTCACGCTCAAACGGCTCACAGAGATAGGTTGTAGTCAGGAATAGCACATAGAATACTTTTTATCCTGGGAATATGTCTCCTCGGGAAAGTTTTTGATTTTCACGCGGGCGAAGCCGCTGGCAGAAGCTAGTAATAAAATAAAAGAAACAATCTGTGTAATAATAAAAGAAAAGATATGACCATTCTTACTTAAATAAACATTGAATCCTTCAAACCCCTAGTGTAATTTCGTGCTCTTTATTGATATTACAAAAACATTCCTATTTTAGTTCGTTTAGTTATAAATGTAGTACAGAACGCCATCCATATTATATGTGATAACATCACACTTTATTATAAAGCCGAAAGTTTGTGAGTGTTTATTACTCTTTCACACAAAAACTACTGAACGGATCTGGAAGAAATTTGGCATAGAGATAATTTTTATCCCGGGAATATGTTCCCTTAGGATAATTTTCGACATTTACGCTGGCGAAGCCGCTGGCAGAAACTAGTAATATTATAAATGCGAAAGTAACTATGGCTGTCTGTCTGTTACCTTTTACGCTTAAACCGCTGCACCGATTTAGATTAAATTTGGTATGGAAATAGTTTGAGACCCTGGGATGGACATAGGATACTTTTTTATCCCGGTAATCATCATGAAAGGGGGGTTATTTTTGTATGGTGAACTAATAATTTCTCAAGTAAGGCGAGCCACACCTACAAAACTTATTATAGCGCGATGTAAAAAATAGGATATTCGAAGTACTATTGCTACGCAGACGAAGACGGGCACCAGATAGTTTTTAAATAAAAGGTAAATTTTGTTTCAGCAAAATAATGGTCGAGCTAAACCGAAGTGTCCCAAGTTTATCGCGAATGAATTTTACATGAGCTCAACAGAAAAGCTAAATTAAATAAATAAAAATTGTGGACCGTAAATATAAATAAACTTCAAATTAAGCAGAAGGCTATACCAATATTATGTAGAGTACCTACTTACTTAGAGTTGAATATAATTGAATGTCATTGTGTACGGATTGGAAGGTTAACTAGCTATAAAAGTGCTATCACTCACATAAGGCTAGATTGTAATACAATTAGGGTCCATCCTATTAATGAACCCTAGGAAAAGGAAAAAAAAACACTTTGTACCTCATCACCACTGTAAGTAGAAAATAGATTTATGTTTTTTTTTATTATGAAAATTATTATGTAAATTATTTTATTTGTATTTTCTTGGGTGGTTTACAGATAACAATATTATAAAGATAGCAGTAGAATTGACAACGAAGAGCCATATATAAACCTCCACAATAAGCAAATGAACATGAGCATTGTACCTCATCATGATGAATCATCATATCAGCCTAAAGACGTCCACTGCTGGACATAGGCCGACTCCAAGCGTCGCCACATTGACCGGTCCCGTGCGTCCCGCATCCGGCGGATCCCCGCAACTTTCACCAGGTTATCGGTCCCCCTGGTGAGAGGCCTTCCAACTCAACTCATTACGGTCCGCGGTCGCCACTCCAGAACTTTTCGGCCCTATCGGCCATCCGGGCGCCGATTCCCTTGAGTAGCTGATTTTAAAATGAGAATCACGTCTAAATGGTTTGTCGTATTTTTTTGGAAAAAATATATGTTATATTAGACCATTTTCTTAATAATTTGATCTCAGCAAATTTTGAATTTTATTCGTATGACATAGAGTAATTAATTTCTAAAATTATGTCTAAAACGGACAAAAACACGACAATCGCACTAAAACCGCTGGGCGTATTTTACTGAAAACGACACCATCTCAAAGACAATTTAATTATTGATCTACATTTTGATCTGATGCTTGTTTTTTAAATCTTAGAATAATAAGGCAAGTACAAAAAGCTACAAAATTTTGGGTCGCGGGGGTGTGAAACGAGTGCGCGTTTTGTTCCCTCAAGGTCGTTGGCGTTAGTCGTCGTCTTAAGTTTGGCAATTCTTCGGGCTTGATTGTACTTGATTTAATGTAGAAAATACATAAATCTCTTGACTAATGAATTCAAACCTAAATCGAAAATTACTCTTTTGGTTTCTTTCTATTCACATTTTTTTTTGTTTTCTAGTTCTAATCATCTATATCTATACAAATAAATTGAAGTGTCTGTATGTAATATCAATCTAACAACGTTTTATTGAATGCACGTGAAAGTATATACGGTACTAACAATAAATAAGCAATTTTTAGGATTTTAGTCTGTCTGTCTGTTTGTTCCGGGTAATCTCCGAAACGGCTGGATTGATTTTGACGGGACTTTTACTGGTAGATAGATGATGTTATAACGAGTATATATATAGGCTACGTTTGATCACGAGAAAATTCATAGTTCCGGCGGAAAACTAAAAAAATAAAAATATATTTTTCACTAGTTTGACGCGGACGAATCATAAATATATTTTCTTTTATTTTTTTATTTTAAACGAAACTATAATACCATTATCATTATCACCATCAAACCAGACTCAGCTGAATACTAGTATTTTTAGCTGACATCTCAAAAATGAGGAGGTTTCTCAATTCAACCGTATATATATATTTATTTTATGTGTGTTCGCGGATATGTGTGTTGGAAAGGAGATATCCTAAGGGTGGTATCATGATAAGGAAACCAGGATCTGATGATGGGGTCCCAGAGAAATCGAGAGAACTCCTCCAGTATTATTGGCATACATATAGCGATTTTGGTATTTTCATCAATAATGCAATCACTTGCACTCAGAAAGTATCATTTGGTGAAGAGGAACTGATAAAAAGACCATCACAATGGCCACTGGAACTCCAAAATAAAACAATGTATTCTAGTCGTGTTTAGGCGTATTGGAATCGTCATGAGATGTACTTTGGCTATAAATGATTTTCATGGTAATTGGAGGTACCTACTAAAAAGAGGAAAATAAAAAAACTTTTTAACTAAAAATCAAACCGACTTCCAAAACAAAGCAAAAATTAACTTTCTTTTCCGAAGTCGGTGTCGAATAAAGGAAAACAATGGGTACAAAAGAAACCGACTTCGGCAAAGAAAGTTATTTTTCGCTTTGTAGTGTTTTGTTTTGGAAGTCGGTTTGATTTTTTGTTAACAAGTTTTTTAAATTGAGCGACTGCCTACTCTGACCTGCACAACCCAGTTACTGTGGAACACAATACCTCAACCATACGAGAATCACACTTCACACTTATATATAATCTATACTTCTATACTTAATATTAGGTCCTTACCTATGAAATTGGCGTTTTGTCGTACTTTGATCTCATATATCTCCTCTTTGGTTTGGAATTCCAATTTTAAATTTATACAGCTATTTACTCATGTTTTTGTGTTTAGAAAACCGCAATTCATTTGATTTTTCCTCTTTTGGTTTTTTCTTTGCGTCAGTATACAAAATGGAAATCTTGAAATATCGCGTTATTTACGAGTACGAGTTCCATCGAGGCACCAGTGCTGCAGAAACGGCTCGAAGGATTAATGATGTATATGGCGACGGTGTCGCAAAAGAAAACACAGTGCGTTTTTGGTTCCAACATTTTCGTTCTGGAAATTTCGACCTGCAGAACAAGCCCCGTGGACGGCCGGAGACCAAAGTTGATAATGAAGAATTGAAGGTTATTGTGGAAGTGGATCCATCGCAAACCACGTCCGAGTTAGCTGCAGGCTGCGGTGTTAGTGATAAAACTGTTTAAATCCACTTGAAGCAAATTGGGAAGGTGAAAAAGCTTAAAAGGTGGGTACCTCATGATTTGAGTGCAGCAAACCTACAAACGTGCGTCGACTGCTGCGTTACATTACTCAACTGGCAATAATGAAGGGATTTTAAATCGAATGATTCGATTTAAAATCCCTTCATTATTGCCACCTGTGATGAAAAGTGGATCCTGTACAATCATCGGAAACGCTCATCGCAATGGCTGAACCCTGGCGAACCAGCCTAATCCTGCCCCAAGCGAAAATTGATTAAAAAAAAAATAACTTGCGAGCGTTTGGTGGACTAGTGCCGGTGTCGTTCACTACAGCTTTCTTAAATCTGGCCAGACGATAACGGCGGATGTCTATTGTCAGCAACTGCAAACCATGATGGAAAAGCCAGCTGCTAAACAGCCGTGGCTGGTGAATCGCTCTAGGCCACTGCTGCTTCAGGACAACGCTAGACCACACACTGCACAACAGACGACTACCAAATTAGAGCAGCTGCAATTGATTGTTGAAATTTGGATAACTTCTTGCAAGGGTAAAAATTCAACTCCGATAGGGCCAGTCCAAAGCGCCTTCAAAGATTTTATTGATTCCCGTCCGAATGGGTTTTATAGTAAAGGGATCAATGAACTACCTATGAGATGGCAAAAGTGCATAGATAGCAATGGTACATACTTTGATTAAATAAATATATTATATATAAAAAAAAAAAAACTTTATGTTCCTCCCTTACAAAACGCCAATTTCATAATGTAATGACCTAATATTATAAAGAGGAAAGATTGTTTTTGTTTGTTTGTACCGAATAGGCTCCGAAACTACTGGACCGATTTAAAACATTCTTTTACCAATAGAAAGCTACATATTCCTAAGTGACATAGGCTATTTTTTATCCCGAAACGGGTCGTGTGGGGTGGTCCACGGAAGTGAAGCTGCGGGGAACAGCTAGTATAATATATAGTACTAGCTTTGCCACGGCTTTGCTCCCGTCAAAATTGTAGCCTATGTTACTCGGGAATAATGTAGCTTCCCAACAGTGAAAGAATTTTTCAAATCGGTTCAGTAGTTTCGGAGCCTATTCAATGCAAACAAACAAACAATCAAATCTTTCCTCTTTATAATATTAGTTTAGATATATATTAAAATATAATCACACTAATATTATAAAGGCGAATGTTTGTGTGTGTGTGTGTGTTTGTATGTTTGTTACTTCTGCACGCTTAAACGGCTGGACCGATTTTGATAAAATTTGGCACAATAATAGATTATAGTCAGGAATAGCACTTAGGATACTTTTTATTCCGTGAATATGTTCCCTCGGGATATTTTCCGAATTTCACGCGGGCGAAGCTGCTGGCAGAAACTAGTAATGTATAAACATAAGGCGGTTTACACACGGCACCGCGCACCGCCGCGGTGAGCGCGAGTAAAGAGCGAAGTGAAGCGCATCTCATGTCGTATTGGCCTCTAATAAATCCGTTGATGCCTAACACACGTACACCGCCTGACCTCGCGGGTCGAACGGAGCTCTCCCCTCCGCGTCCACGGCGGTGCGCGGTGCCGTGTGTAAACCGCCTAACCCCGAAAAATTTATGCCATGGATATTAAACCTCATGATCTCCAAGTAATTCCTTTGAAGTAGCTTTGTTCGAGAAATATTTTAATCTTGCGTTCCTTTGGAGACCCGGCATTATATTAATGAGATCACAAAAATTAAATGTGTAACGTTTTATAAAGTCGGCGACTCGGCGTAGTAATTAATTTCATTATATTTTATGGAATTAGTTAACACTTGTTTGATAACTTTATGCTTGGGGCCATGCGTAGAACGTTCTCGGTACGTTAGGTACTAATACATAGTAGGTATACGATAGATGTATTTGCGCTAGTATAGGACAGCCTACCGCCATCAGTCTCTATTTCTCATTTTAAAGTCTAAAGTATTCAAATCCAACCAGAACTATTTTTCTGCTTGTCAGTTGTAAGACTGCCGCCAGCAAGCAGCTTTCACAGTGCAACGGAGACGCTCCTAGCCGCCGCAGGAGACGCCCTGGGCGTTGAGAATCGCATGCCGATTTCCGGTCACCGTAGGCGCGGGCTTGCGGACGCGGGTAATGAGTAGCTCTCATTTTAAAGTCTAAAGTATTCAAATCCAACCAGAACTATTTTTCTGCTTGTCAGTTGTAAGACTGCCGCCAGCAAGCAGCTTTCACAGTGCAACGGAGACGCTCCTAGCCGCCGCAGGAGACGCCCTGGGCGTTGAGAATCGCATGCCGATTTCCGGTCACCGTAGGCGCGGGCTTGCGGACGCGGGTAATGAGTAGCTCGTCGTCCTAAAACGACCAGGCCCAAGTCGACGGCACGTAGTTTTCTACGCGCACCTCAAAGAGTTGGCAGCAAAACTGACGGGGTTCGCTAGGACCGATGCCTATCTGGATCGCAGATAGATTTTAAATAGAGTTATGGCGGTCCTGGTTTTTAAACTCATTAACCGATTCGCAATCATTACTTGGTAAACTATCACTAAAAGCGCACGCTCGTCTACCCGTACGCTCCTCACGTTCAACACCACTTTTTGTTCCTCCTCGACTAAATAAAACATACACTCGTAACTCATTTATACACCACCACTAACAATTATAATAGAGAACTTACAGACATAGAACTTTTTAACATTTCTCTTAATAGCCTTAAATAAAAACTTAAAAGTACCACTTAATTAAAACTTACCTTTTTAGGGTTCCGTACCCAAAGGGTAAAAATGGGACCCTATTACTAAGACTCCGCGGTCCGTCTGTCTGTCTGTCTGTCCGTCTGTGTGTCACCAGGCTCTCTGTATCTCATGAACCGTGATAGCTAGACAGTTTTAATTTTCACAGATGATGTATTTCTATTGCCGCTATAACAGCAAATACTAAAAACATAATAAAATAAATATTTAAGTGGGGCTCCCATACAACAAACGTCTTTTTTTTGTCGTTATTTTTTGCGATAATGTTACGGAACCCTACGTGCGCGAGTCTGACTCGCACTTGGCCGGTTTTTTTTTTACTTTGTCTACACAGAGAAAATAAAACTAAGTTATTCTAGCTTCACTTTACTTTATAAACTGATAATGATGTTCCATTGAACTTATGTTCTGATACAAAAATTAATATGTATTTCTTGCACGTCTTTCTTTGTTAAGAGTTTATTGTACTTATTTTTACCATTATATCACATTGCCGGCACTATAGGTATTTTGTAAGTAACCAATTTTCTGAAGAATTATATTGATTGTATATATGACTGATTGAAGTCAAAAAATAAAGTCTAACACGCCCTCCCGCTTCACCCAGAGCAGAAGAAAACATTGAATGATTTTTCAACCCCCAAAAAAAACCTTAGTTATTTTTTGGGATGGGAGGTCGAAATCACACCATATGAGGGCAGCACACTGGCTAGAGAAGTCATTAGATCGAATTTGAAAAGCTCCTTGTCAAGCCATGAATTCATACAAGATTCTATAGTATTTGTACGAAAATGTTTATGTAAATGACAGGACAGATTGATTAAACAGGTTGTTCAAATATTGAGATATGTCTTGGTTTCTAAATTCCATCGTGAAGGTATTATAGCCTCATTATAATCTATTCTACGAAAATAAACACAAACATTAAACCAAATAAAAACATTGGAAATAAAACTGAAATTTTATTATTAAAAATATTAAGCGCTATGCCTCTCCCCTAGACACTGACTGTATCTAGAATGTTGCTGTGCCCGACAGGGTCCATAATTGTTTCTGTAACATATATTTACCACCTGTATGTACATTATGGATGCAATAAAGTGAATTTGAGTTTTTAAATCAGAAACAGTATAAAATCATATTGTAAATTCACACAGGATTTCGTTACCGAGTGACATGAACGTGTGGTTGACCTCTAATTAGGTTTATGTTGTACACTGAAACACGGTACCTATCCATGAAAAGTAATAGCCTACATCAATTAGCCGTATTTATTATATTGATAATATCGCGCGAATTTTATCGCCATTGCCTAAGGTGTGGCGCTTTTAGGGTTGTTACACTGAAATTTCCTTTTTTTATAAGCAGTTCCGAAGGTAAATAAACCAAAAGGAGTAAAACAGGCCGAGGCAGCTTAATTATGACCAGTCCCAACTGATGGTGCCCGTTCACGAACATGGCGCATGGATTGGCATCACTCAGCTCAACCATCATGAAGGGAACCACTACTATCAGAGAGATATTAGAGTGAGAATGAGACACTTTCAACTGCCAGGGCACATTCAAGTCAATGAACGTCAAGTAGGTGGCGTTGTATAGTTTCTTATACCCCCATGGGAAAGATGCGTGAGTTTATGTGTCCAATCACACTTCACACTTAATATTATAAATGCGCAATTTTGTGTTTTGTGTGTGTGTTTGTTACTTCTTCACGCTCAAACGGCTGGACGGATCTGGATGAAATTTGGCACAGAGATAAATTAAAGTCTGAAATAGCATATACTTTTTATCCCGGGAATATGTTCCATCGGGATAATTTTCGACTTTCATGCGGGCGAAACCGCTGGCAGAAGCTAGTTAGAAAATAATTTAAACAATTTTAAAACAGACTCAGAAACTACCAGACAAATGCTGCTTTCAAAATATTTTCTTTGCTTGGGGTTTTGGGGGTGGAGTTACATCATATTTTATCTGACTGCTGAAGAATGCCTTATTAAGATTAGAAAAAAATAAACGTTTATTCAGAGACTGCTTCGCTGGTCTAGTGGTTTGCTGAGCATGAGTGAATATCATAAAAGACATAAACAATCCTGTAGTGTATAAATAAGTTGTATTTTTTTAATTTATTTTTTTTGTTTGTTTTCGTATAAATAAATAATAACGACCTGGAGTTTTTTTTTGATAAACAAAAAAGAGTTGTCTCCACGTGCCAATTTTAAGAGAAAACTTTAAAACTTTTTAATAATCGAACTAACACAGATTTCTTTAATACAGTAAACTTGGAAAACGATCACTGTGCATGAGAACCTTTTTTATTTCTTTAGAGACGTTGTAATTAATGAGAAAATTTAAGTGAAAATTATCTGCCACCTAAATATAATAGTGCCAGCTTAATTTTGTTCTTCATATTGAGTTTTTGAGTAAAATTTTTGTGTTTAGGTGATAATAAATAAGGATTTATTATTTTTATTATTTTATATTATTTTATAAAATACCTACCTACCCTTAATAAACTGAATAGTTATGCGTCTTATGTGTTTATATAAACGCACCTTTATTTATTTTGTGTGATACATTCTTTTATAACAGATATTGTAATATTCCATTCTTATTCATTTTTATTCTTTATTGTACACAAAAAATAAAAACATACAAATACAAAAGAAAGTTTATGTACAAAAGCGAGCTTAACCCATAGTTGGGTTCTCTAACAGCAAACCTCAGTTGCGTAAAGAAATATGCATAATATGAGGATAGTACATCCATATGCACAACAAAAACTTATTAAAATATAAAACAATTTTAAATACTTACTCACTAATAAACTAAACGAATACGTGTGCAGTACACAATGAATAAACATAATACATACAGCATACTATAATTACACAACTAAAATATTACAATTGTAAATACATAAATTAATGTGTCATGTTGGTAGGAAATATTCCTTAATTTTTCTCTTGAAAACCTCCAACGAAGGGATATCCCGTATAGAGTGTGGAAAAGCATTCCAGAGGCGGACAGTGCTTTATATTTTTTTGTTATTCACTCATGAGGTCCTGGGTTCGATTCCCAGGTCAGGAAGAGTGTTCTTGGGTTTTTCCATTAGGAATTTCTCAGTTACAGCGTCCGGTACTTCTGCCAGGCTGTTGACAATAGCCTCGCACCGTATTATATGGGACATAATATAACAGGCGAAATGTGAGTGAACCATGCTTAACTCTTCGGAATACAGGGTGTACCTGTAGACCTAAAGACAACAATACAATTGTGAAATGAAAAGTAAAATAGCCCTCCTATTGGGCACCGAAGCAAACGGATTATAAATCAAAGATGAAACATTTATTATTATTATTAATTGCTTACATACATTAATTAAGCTAAGCATGCTGACTGCTGAGCTGGGCCACTGTTAACCAATCAATCTGCCTGGCTTTTTTCCAGTTATCCAGTCTAACCAGTATTTTACTGGGAGCGGCTGATATGGCCTCCACAACCCATTGCTTGGCATTGTGCGCACAGCTATGGAGTGGAATTCTCTGCCGGAGTCTGTGTTCCCTAATAGTTACAACCTTGGGGTCTTTAAGTCAAGAGTGAATACGTTACTTATAGGCAAGCGTGCTTTACCGTCGACTACATCATCGCTTACCATCAGGCGAGATATGGCCAAACGCGACCATATAGAAATATAAATACTGTACGAATACATTAGGCCACTTTAATTATGGTTATTTACCAATGTAATATGCTTGCCACTTGCTTGCATCTTTTTATTCCTGAAAAATCAACAATAAAGTTAGTAATTTCAAAACTGACAACCCTGGCCTCAATTAATTATATTGTATCGTTTTTACGGTACAATTCCGACTCTCGATTATGGAATATCGAATATTCCGTACGCCTAAGTGAACAGTATTGCAGGAATCAATTTAAACAATTTCATTAAATGCCTCTCTGTGGAATCCGATAAGGCTTTTCTTTTTTGTTAAAAGAAAATGGAAGCTGATCAGCTTGATGTGAAGTATTGATTTCTTGAATATTCATTGAGTACGAGGCTTAAGCTCTCAGAGATCCTATTGTAATGTTTGAGTTTTATTTCTTGGAATTTCGTGAAACATCGTGGCTGTTTTCCCTGAAGGGTTATAGGCCGAGGTGTACTTATAGTACATTCACATTTAGGTATGCTAAAGTGCTATTTAATGGGGGCGTGCCTGTTGCCATCCACCAGGAATAAATCCAGGCTCCGGCAGTTACTGAGACATTCCAGATGGAAAAACCTGATAGCATTTTGCCAGCATGGAAATCAATTCCAGGAACTTATAATTACCACCACCACCACTTGCAACACTACTACTAGACTTGTCAAGTCCACCACCACCACTTGCAATACTACTACAAGACTTGACAAGTCTAGTAGTAGTGTTGCAAGTGGTGGTGGTGCCTTGTAGGCAGTCCTAGTTCGTAGTTTTATGACGTTGACCGTAATACTAGTCTTGCTTAGAGGCCAAAACAATTGAGCAATATATTTGCGCCATCTTCTAAAATCGGCTAGATATTGAATAACGACAGAACTCTTCCTTTTTATAGCTAAACATTTCGACTATCGAAAGCTATATCCTACACGCTGGAGACGGGGACAGATAGTCTAATTTTATAAAGATATATCGCGTGGAAAATGTAAAAGATATTCCGACTTGGGACTTCCAAGATGGAAGTCTCGGATGTTATAGTGACGCGGAAAATTGCAGAGAGCGGTCGGGATATCACACTTACAGGATTACTTATGTTGCAAAGTTGAAGGTTCAACGAAAAGTTAAATTGTACGGTATCAAAACATGTTGTTGAAAAGTTGAAATACATGTTTTGTATTTTAGAAGTTTACTGAGTTTGAGGTGGGTGTTGCATTTTAAACATGGCTTATTTTGTAGTTCTGAGAAGTTAAAAGTGACTATATTGTTCGTTTATTTTTGACGGATTATTTTCTTTTAATGCAAATGATTTGTGTAACACCGCCAGTATGCATCGCATAAACAACATATTTTATGATATGATCATACAATGTAATGGCCATGTGTTTAAAAAAATAACAAATACAATTAATTGAATCATAGTTTAGTTGTTTATTTACTTAAACAATCTCTTTTTATCGTTTTGTCAAGCCATTTAATGGCCAAGTTACTTAGTGTGTGTTCATGATATTACGCTATTTCACAAAAAGACTGGCCACTTCATGAATTGGCCAATTTAACGATCTGGCTACAATATTTGTACGACAGAATGATGTTGAAATACAACGTGAGAACTACGAATACAATGAATACCAACTGAATAATTAACCTGACATCGATACTATTTTCTTTTCATTAACGAAGCTTAATTAAAATTCTCTCATTACACTGTACTTTTTGCGAGCCGCAATTCAAACCACAATTTGATGGACACATTAAGTTTTCAATTGGGTAATTATTTTTTTGGTCATACTGACTACATACATACATAAACTCACATCTTTTGCCCATGGGGGTAGGCAGGAACTATTACAACTCCTTTTGCTAAATTTACGTTCATACATCTATATTCTATTCGCTGGAGCAAAAAATAAAAGGCAAACAAACAATAAATGTAAGTTTTATTGTGTCTTCTTCGCTGTCACTAATATTTCTATCTAGCATTATAGGTACTCTGTCTTACTTTATGGTCTACAACATAACCAACTTCTTTTCATCCGTATTCTTATTTCGAAAGTATCATTTAAAGCAAAGTATACCAACATAATGGATATGTGTACTGTGACGCCACATGTGGACAGCTTTGGAGCCGGAAGAGGAAAGCCGGCGCCGCAGCCGTGCGGTCTCTCCATGACATCCGGTAAAAGCTACGCTTTCCACGACACTATTCTGAAAGTATTCGCTATGAGATGTTTGTAGATAACAAAGATTAAGTTTGGAAAACGGTAGAAGTGAAAGTTTTGTAAAGATCCATTTGAAAATATGCACAAATAGAAAGACACTAGTATATAATAACATTTTCTTTTTTTTTTGCGTAAGAAATCATCCAATGACTTCTCCCATTCTGGGTGAAGCGGGAGGGCGTGTCAGACTTTTACTGACTAAAACCTACCCGTGTTCCTTCAGTTGCTTTTGCCAGGGCCGCGGTAACTCTCTTACAAATTTAGCCGCGACCCAGACAGGCATCGGCCCTAGCGGGCCCTGTCACTTTTGGTGACATCACTTTGAGGCGCGTGAGAAACACTAAGCGCCGTACACTTGGGCCTGGTCCTTATCGGACGGCGAGCTACCATTACATGCCGCAGCATAGCACCCGCACCTACGGTGGCCGGGAATCGGCTTGCGACGCCCGACACCCGGGACGTCTCCTGCGGTGGCTAGGGGCGTGAGGGCATCTCCTTTACATCTCCCTCACGCGTTCCACCTCCTCCTTTGCGAGCATAACTGCTTCGCAGAAGGAGGAGACAGTTTCCCATACCCTCTCGCTCCATACCATGGCCTGAACCAGGGTCGGACGCGAGAGGTCGCCACCGCTGATCGCCTCCACGAGGTCATGGCGGTGTTCCGCCTAAGCGCGGCAGACCTCCACCGTATGCTCCACCTTATCCTCCGGGCAGTATATAATACCTAATTATCGGATAAATTGTTGCCACAGATGTTCGAGTAATCGTTATTTAGAATCTTCTTTACCTCTGTGGAGTTTCGCTTGGTTTTTGGCCAATCATAATAACTACGTGATCCTAGTACCAACAATTCTAAGACGTGACATCCAACAACCTGCACACAGGCCCGCGTGGTGCATTACGATCCACACGCTCTCAAGAGATGAGTTACTAAATTTCACCTGTTTTATTTTATGTCTGTGACAGAATAGACCCTGAACCACGTCAGCTATTTTTTCGTTACTTTAGCTGCGTGCTACCCGTGAGAAATCTTTTTAGTTTAGAGGTTTATTTTTAGCATTTGTTTTTTTTATTTCTGTTGTGAACATAAAAATAGATGGCTTTTCCTTTTGTATTTTCTTCACCGTACTTACTATAACTTTATTTTTATTTGAAATGACGAAATTTATATTTTCTCTGTTCAAAAAGTTAAAGTATGACGTTGCTGCATTTAAAAAGAGCTTTGCCAATCATGGCGCACATGCTCCACGTCATCTTGTCATTGTTGTACCTTTGAAATAAACAAGTAAAGACTTGTCCACATGATTCATGATTACTGGTGAACTGCATTAACCGGCAGCCTAATTGCGTAAGTGAATTCGGCAAGGCGAAGAGTTTGACCCCACGAAAGAGTATGACAAATTCTCTTTAAATAATTAGGTATTTCATTGGTGAATGCGTTATCAATTTGTCTTAATATACATCTTCTTTTTATCGACTTCAAAAAAGGAGGAGATTTAATTCAATTCAGTTGTATTTTTTAAGGAAAATGCTCTGCAACCTTTTGGACCTCCCCTCGTTTGTTGTCTCACAGCTGGGCAAATATCACTCCCATAGCCTTGACTCTTGACTCATCTGTTCTGATGCATTCTGCATATATGACGAGTGTCAGAGTGTTTAATTCCAGTTCAATATTAACCTTCTGCAAATTAACACTGAATTCCTTTGTGTATTAGAAGTTCATTAACACCAATCAAGTTAGAGCTAGATATCAATTGCCCTGAGGTATTGTAGATAAACTAATCAGAATTGTGTCAAGAACTTGGGCAGCAATATCCTTTGTGTAGTTATCAATTAGGACTATAATCGATCAAATCAAATTAAATCATATATATTCGTAAATGTAGGTTTCAATACAATATCTGTCATTCGTGGTAAGTAATTATTCAATAGGAAATAAGACCGTCAATAAAACCGTGGTTTTTGCCACCAAATATAATTATAGATTTATATTTCTTAAAAGAAAGAAAACAATTCCCAAACAAATCTCTCTATAAAAAAAAAGTTTATTCTGACCAAACACTACTATAAACACGCACTGTATACACTACTATAGCACTGTGGTTTGCTGTTAGAGAACCCAGTTACGGGTTAAGCTCGCCTTTGTATATAAGCTATCCTTTCGTATTTGTACCTTTTTGTTTTGTGTACAATAAAGAATATGAAAATGAAAAACATTTAATTGACGACAATACGTCAGACTTTTTTGATATCAACGCCAAAAGTAGGTACCAAAGTTACGCAAAACAAGATAAATAGGTGCTGTCTATTTAGCTGCTACCAATGTTAAACTATTAAAGACATTCAAACCTTTTTACTTTTCAAAAAAATATTAGTTTCACTAAAAAGCCAGCCTAGTATCCAACCCCTAACAGTACAGAACCCACAGTACCAGTTGCCCGCTCTGACACCCTTTGTGTACTTGATCGGCAACTGGCAAAGGATAAAAAATTTTTAGGCTTCTCTTTGTGAAGCTTGCGCCTTCTACAGTTCAGAGGGATTTTGTTCGTGCCTACAAATATCGGATCTTGACTTTATACCCCGAGGAATGTAAAGATTTTGGCTCTTCATTTATTTCGTTTGATGTGGATGTCTTTTAATGTCTTTTTTCTCTTTTATTGTGTTCAAAATACGAGGAACAACGTTGAAGACATTTTTCTAATTAAATGTTTTCATTAGTTAATTGATTTTGTTGTTTTCTGCAAATAATTTTCATGCAGCCATGCATGTTTTTTTTCCGGACGCTCGACTCGCCGTTCACAAAAGCGTGCTGGTGCCTACACTTATGTATGGAAGTGAAGGTTGGGTATGGCAAAAAAGACATGAAAGTTGGATTAATGCAGTAGAAATGCGTTCCTTGCGATGTATGTGTGGTGTAACTTTAAATGATAGATTGAGGAATAAGGTAATAAGACAACGTCGTGGTTTAAAAGAAGATGTAGTGATTAAAATTGAAAGAGTATGTCAAGATGGTTTGGCCATGTTGAGAGGATGAATCGCCGGGAGAGGACGCCCTAGAAAGACATACATAGACCTTATTGGTGGTGTTTTTCAGGGAGGCCAGGTGCGCAGTACTCATAACCGGTGTGTGTGTATGACTAGATGTATGAATGTGAGTGAAGCAAAAGAAGTATGTAAGGATCGTAGCAGGTGGCGTTCTGTAGTTTCTGCCTACCCCCATGGGCGTGAGTTTATGTATGTATGTATGAAAATAACAATAAAAGACCCTGTACTTAACAGCCTGGTATAGCCAAGATGCAAACACGGTGATGCATGGTCCCTTTAGGAAAGACCACGAGAAAAGCTAGTAAGTAATCAACAAACACATATCGACGCACTTAGAACCAAGAATCAAGGATTGGAACCATTTTAAAAATAACCGGTTACTAAATGTTTTAATTGGTTTTATCGTTTATTTTGTTTGGAGTCTAAACGTTAAAAGAGCATTATTGAAAACCCTAATTAACTTATAATATTTAACCATTTGTACTTGAGAACGGTTGCGGTTTGAAGGTAGGAGACAAAAACTATTTTTAGCCGGTTAATTTCACAAAACCTGTTTACGACATTTTGTTGCCTAAAACCGTTTTATTGTGGTTAAAGGTACAACAAAACCTTTTTGTTTCCGGTTCCCAAGCCTTGCCAAGAAACATGATCCAATTCCAAATATCACTTTAAAACTACCTTGAAACACACACTACCTTGAAAAGGGTAGAAACACACATGCCTGACATCTCCATTGTTTTTCACCTACCCTCATGTCATGTCAATATTTGTTGTTTCGGATGAGATATCAAGTTTCAAAATAAAGGTAAGTGCTTGAATATCCTACTAATATTATGAATGTGAAAGTTTGTAAATATGATAATATTTATTGAAACTTTACAGTAATATAGCAAATCTTCATCATCATCATCATCCCCCTTTAAATGTTCCCACTGCTGGGACACTGGCCTCCTCTCTGCAAATACATCAGAATAACACAAAGGCTAGGATTTAAAAGATACCCGCTCCTGCTTCGCACGGTACAGATCTTATTATAAAAAACTGGCCAAGTGCGAGTCGGACTCGCACACGAAGGGTTCCGTACCATTATCGTAAAACACTGCAAAAAATCACGTTTGTTGTATGGGAGCCCCCTTAATTTATTTTATTTTAATTTAATAATTATTATTTTTTGAAGAGAATATACAGCTAAATATTCTGTGAATATTTCAAGCGTCTACCTGTTGCTGTTATTAATATCGAGCAAAAAACGGCAAAAATATCACGTTTGTTGTATGGGAGTCCCCCTTAAATATTAATATTATACTGTTTTTAGTTATAGTAGTTTTTAGTTATAGTAGTTATTTGTTGTTATAGCGGCAACAGGATTACATCATCTGTGAAAATTTCAACTGTCTAACTATCACGGTTCATGAGATACAGCCTGGTGACAGACAGACAGACAGACAGACAGACGGACAGCGAAGTCTTAGTAATAGGGTCCCGTTTTTACCCTTTGGGTACGGAACCCTAAAAAAACCTTCCTCGTTTAACGTTCTTTGTAATATTGAAAAGCGTTGCCTGGTGTAGAAGAATTAAGCAGAAATATTGAAATGAGGTTGATGGAGGCGGACGGCGAATTTGTTTTATACTATTTAGAGATTTGGGAAGTAACAATTCCTACGCGGGTGGAGCCGTGGGTCAGGCAGCTAGTCCATATTAACAGGTTCACGGTCCACATAGCATCATTTGACAGGGAAGAACTTAATATTATGAATGCGAAAGTAGGTAACTCAGTCTGTTTATTACCTTTTGTCTGAACGGATTGAAATTAAACTTCGAACACGTGTAGACCATGTCCTGTATTAGAGCAAAGAATACTTTTTATCCCGAAAGTATGCTGTCTGTTGTTCTTGTTGAGGTTGGTGGGATGAGGAAATGATTATTAAGAATAGATGTTTCGCTTTTTGTTGCCGCGTTTATCCTTATACATTTTAGTGTGTATAAATTTGGAGTTTCTTGTGCGTTCTTCTCCATAACAAGCTACTTTTCCGAATGCACGGTAGAATCAATTTTTATTACATGTAAATTTTAAATTGTTTGACGTTCAAAAGTGCCGCTTATTGGCCTAGTTGAAATAAACATATTTGACTTTGAAAAATACAACCGACTGCCAACAAAAAACAAAAGAGAAGAGGAGAAAGTGAAAAATAACTTTTCTCAAACATGCTTGGTTTGAGCATTATTTTGACAACCTTCTTTGAGATAAATCGAAATTGCTGTACTGGCCAAATACATGCGAGCAGCGGCAGGCAAAAGTTGTATGAAAATCCATATCTGTCGTGTTTAGCGGCCAAATAAATTACATAGTAAACTCATATCTGTCGTGTAATTTAAAAATGGAACGATCTTTTACTCGTACTCGGATGTTATGTTATGAAATGGTGTAAATAATAAACAGATATGCCATTTGCATACATCCGGAGAGATCGGCCGTCATTTATTGAAATGTTCGTTTGTATATAACCGAAGTTCTTCATCAGATCTTCACCAAATTTAAATGGGTACAATTCAAGTCAATAATCGGTACACAGGTAATATTTTTTTCTTTATTCAGGTCATTTTTTTACTGTAATTTTGATATTCTAAAGTGCCTTTTGATGGTCTAATTGAAATAAATGATTTGACGTTGACCTAATTATTTTTCAGACTATAAAAACGTCACAAAACGCTGTTTAAATCAACAACAAATCAAGAAATAAACTTCAGTGCCCACTGGAATTTACGAGTCCCGTAATAAAACCTCGCGAGCCATCCAGATGCCGAAAGTGTTTGTCCATAAAACTGCCCTTTTTTCCATCCACGGGCATTTCAGGCATCATGGGCGTCATAAAAAGAATCTCCACTAACCGTACAGTTCACACAGTAAATACGAGATAATAATTCTGCCCGAAAACTCGTGAAGCCGTAAAAATGTTTCTCAAATGAGATCGAGTGCCCGCTGTTATGTCATAGAACAGATAGGAGCAGAAGGTTATGACGTGTGCCCATCATGAGTCCGTTGTCACGAAGAATGATTTTTTTATTGACTAGCTGTCATTCGCAGCTTCGCACGTTCAAATGCCGAAAATTATCCCAAAAGAATCCAGTTACAAACTATCTGTGTGCCAAAAATCCAAATCCGTTCGGTAGTTTTTGCGTGAAAGGGTAACATACATCCATGCATACGTGCATATTCACGCAAGCCGCGTTAGACCACAATTTCACCTGTTCAACGTGCTCCATCATCGACGACATTATCGCTTACCAAGGTTATAGCTGGAGTATTGTCTATGAAATACCAGCAAGGAAAGCACAATGAAGAAAATGAGATGAGAATATTTTAATTCATCATGTATTGCTCCGTCTTTCTTTCACACTGGAACCAAAATAGTTTTAATACGTCATAATAAGTCCCTAGATCGCATACATAGAGACGCTTTACGTACAGCCAGTGCAAGCACACTCTCGACTGCTTGAGGTCGCCGTCTATAAGCGTCTATGTGTTCATGCGCCTGTTCTAGGTCGTTGTATCTAAACGTGTTAATAAAATATGCAAGTTAAACTGTTACACTGGGTTTATTGCGAAATACACGACTTAACAAACCTGACATCCCATCTGTCAAACGTGCCAAATGACGCAACACAGATATAATATAATTATCACAGTATCAAGTGGGCCTTCTGTACTTATCTACTCTGTATTTAGGTGTTATTGCATTTCTACAAAGATTTATTGAGGCTTGTTTCGTGTGCGTTTTTATTAGATACATTGTTTGTTTCAACGAGTAATGGTTTGGATGTTCTCGTGCGTTATTATGGAGAATAATTGCGATGGGTCAATGCTTCTACAAGGGCAAAGCGAAAAGAGATTGTACTATTGTGCAGCGTTATACCTTAGAGGCTAGACAAAGTGATACCAATAAATTATTGAAATGACAAATGAAAGGAGCACGTGATATTTCGGCAGCGCGTGTAATTCCATATATTTTGGACATTCTGACGATCGTTATCGCTGATGGTATTTTAATTTGATATGATTTGATTTGATTTGTCAGGAGTAGTCTCATAAATCTGGAGTTCATGGTTATTTTTGGTTATTTTTACCCGACCCCACGTAATGTTATGTCTACCGCGCGTATCTTGTATGTATGTAATATTTCTTATTGTCTCATATATTTCAAACCACTAGACGGATTAAATTATTTAAGACATCGTTAGATACGTCTTGACCGCCCAAGAGTTCTTAGATAGGTCAACATAAAAAACAAACATGGCGGATTTTTGCGCATTTTGTGCGGGTCCCGAATATTTTTTTCTGTTATACCCAACGAGCAGGGTATTAAAATAAAGGGTTTTAATAGGTGATTACAAAAATATATACTACTTATGTTTCAAAGTAATCCGAAAAAAATAACTATACAGGGTGTCCCAGAAATCGACGTCAAGCCGTAAATGGGTGATAGACCAAGTTATAACAGTTCTCAGAAAAATACGAAAAAAAATCTATCTCATGTTTTAAAAAAATTATGTTCACTTTAAAAATTTACTAAAAAAATCAATCCCTGTAATGGTTCTTTAACTCCAATTGCTACAAATCCCGTAATTTATCAATTTTTTTTATTATTATGTAATCTTGAATAATGCTTGTGTAGATTTTTGCCTAAAATTTAAAGCCAACTCCTCCTACTTAGAAGAAAATTAAACTTTTTCAAAACCAAATTATTCAAATTTACTGTTTCGCCCAACTTTAACTGACTGTACTGAAAAAAAAATGTACTACGCTAGTTTGGCAAGTAACATGAAAAATTGGCGCATTTAATAAGGATTCAAAAATGGTGTAACACTTGCTAGATTACGTTTTCAATAATTGGTCAAATTTTTTTTTGTAAATAGTATCGGTTTTTACCCAAAATGTCCATACTTCCTTAAAATGACTTTAGCTTACCTAAAGCTTTGCTAAACTCCGTTTCTAGTTCGATAGAGACGGAGAGAGTCATTTTACGAAGTGTGAGCGAGACAGAGAGTGACGCCACCTTTATTTCATATTCTGGGACACCCTGTATATAACTTTTTACTACTTTAGAACCAGGGTTACCGATATAGCCCGAAGAATTGCCAAACTCAAGTGGCAGTGGGCAGGGCACATTGCTCGCAGAACGGATGGCCGATGGGGCAGAAAGGTTCTGGAGTGGCGACCGCGAACCGGAAGACGTTGCGTTGGAAGGCCTCCCACTAGGTGGACCGATGACCTGGTGAAGGTTGCGGGGATCCGCTGGTTGCGAGACGCACGGGACCGGTCAATGTGGCGACGCTTGGGGGAGGCCTATGTCCAGCAGTGGACGTCTTTCGGCTGATATGATGATGATGATATAACTTTTTAAGTTGTAAATAATAAAAGTTAATTATAAAGCTGTAAACAAAAAAAAAACATGATGTGCAGTCAGTGGATCAGATCAGATCAGCGGGCCAGCCAGTTCATGAATCCTCCAACTGCAAAATCAAAATCACGACGATTTTGATTTTTTATGCTGTTTTCTGTACATTTTTGTGACCTTCATTCTTAGATATTTAACAACTAAATAGAGCTTAAGGCCATGAAAACATTTCGCCAAAGTAGACTATTGTAAACAACCAAAGAATAACTAAATTGAAGTAAATATTTCAGCAAACGTGCCTAAAAGTATTTACACAGGAATGATGTTAAGAAGTCTGAAAGCCGAAGGTCTTTGTTTACAAGCCATTATATAAAAAAATTTGAATAAATTACCTACATTTGTAAGCTACTGTACTCACTTTGGGGCTCAAAAAGTCGTTAAGTACATAAGCCTAGAATATGAGTGTGTACTCCTTGCAAAATATAGCAGATGATAAATAAGTTCTAAGGTAGACGAGAAAATAAAGTTTATTTTAAGTTGGTCTGGTGATTTCATGAAAGTAGGTATGTTACGGAACTGATGATATTTTAAATTTTGTTTATCGGAATCGGAACCGGAACAGAAATCGGAATCGGAGGAGGAGGCTGAAGAAAGATGTGTTAAGAGAAAGCAGGTTTAACAAAAGAAAATAATACAGACATTGTTAATCAGCCTTTTTAATTTCAGCTCAAACACTAGGTGTATTGTGTACTAGGCGTTGAAAAAAAAACAATCAAGTTTTATTAAATCGCAGTCAGTATTATATAAACAAGATTAAACGCTTTGACTGCGGCCGCATGCCGTCCCCGCCGTTGCGCATCGACCTCCGATAACCTCCCGATTTAAAAGTTTCGGAACTTAAATCGGCGGCTCAAAAACAATCCGAAGTTCCATAATTTCGGAATCGGGATCGAATCTCCCTAATATCTACAAAGAGTAAGACCAAACTCTAAAAGAGTAAGTATGGAGTTTCTTGTGCATTCTTCTCCATAACAAGCTACTTTCCGAATGCACGGTAGAATCATTTTAATGTAACGTTCAAAAGTGCCGCTTGGTGGCCTAGTTGAAATAAAATATCTTTGTATTTGTCTTTGATCCCTCGTTGCAAGCGCAACAGCTAAGCGTGAGGTCCTGGGTTCGATTCCTGGGTCGGGCAGTGATATTGGATTTTTCCCATTTGATGGCATTAAGCTTGCTTACGCTTGACGAGGCGGTCCGTGGATGGGTGACCATTTCAACATACCGAGTTTCTTCCGTGCCTCAAAAAACACTCGGTCACACGGATCTTTGACAGTCGTTACGGGTAGTCAGAAGCCTGAGATCTGACACCAGTCTTGCCAAGGGGTATCGTGTTACTCAGTTACTGGGTTGTGGAGGTCAGATAGGCAGTCGCTCCATGTAAAACACTGATACTCAGCTGAATCCGGTAAGACTGGAAGCCGACCCCAACAATAATTGGGAAAAAAGGCTCGGCAGATGATGATGGCATTAAGCTTGTCTCTTATTAAATAGAACTTACGTGGGTGTATTATTGGTACCTAAACTCTGTCTAACCTTTATTTTATTCGGGAAAACTTAGAACATAATGACGGCTGACTTAACAGGAAAGGTCATAGAATTCCTTTTCTAGTTTCCTGTTTCCTTATCTGATTAAATTACTTGCTGTTAAATCGTTCCCTTGGGGGTGCTTTATAGTATCTTCATTCGTGACTTTTCTCCCGGCTTCACTTCCGTGGCCTACCTAACCCACTACACCCCAATTTCGTTACTCAATCTTAAGGAGGTATGCGGTACAGGCTCCGCAACCTCCATTGAAAAAGGAGGATCCCCCGACCTCCAGCCTAATTGCTCAAGTGTATTCGGCAAGGCAAAGGGTTTGACCGCCATCAATCGAATAATCACATGTGAGATGAAAGACGCAATGTGAATTTCCGTATATGTGATTGGTTGATTGATGATTCCGCGACTTACAAATTGTAGGTCGTGGGTTCGAGCCCAGGCAGGCGCTTTACTTTGTGTAAATTTCATCACCACTGCTCTCATAACGGTGAAGGAAAACATCGTGAGGAAACCGGCATGTCCTAGAACCAAAAATTCGAAGACATGTAACATCCACCAACCCGCACTGGGCCCGCGTGGTGGATTACGGCCCATTCCCTCTCACAGAGAGGAGGCCTGTGTCCCAGCAGTGGGAACATTAATTGGCTGATGATGATGATTGATGATTGGCATAAGAAAAGAGATGCCTTTGCCCAGCAGTGGGCGAAGGCAGGTTGCGGATGATGATGATGACGATCCTAACCCACTATCTATTCCTATAATTTATGAACATATTGGGCATATTTTTTTTTTTTTTTTTTTGCTTTCCTCTTGGGCGAAACCTCGGGCGGCAACTAGTCTCCCATAAACAAGCAAACTATTTTACGTGTGTATTAAATTAGTTTATAGTAGATTAGAGGATTATCACAAAGCCTGGTTCACAGAATTTGGTATTGCGCCTGAGTAAAGCTACGGATTATTACTATAGTTCACACAATACATCGTTATTGTGTGAACTACAGTAATAAACTTTAATTCTAGCGTCCATGATTAAATAAGAAGGGATTATTATATACAGAGGATGAATATATTAGTCTATTGTAGTTCAATCTAAGTTTTTCATGGCTTACTTGTTTTTATTTATTAACATATATACAATTGAATATTCTAAGAAAAACAAACCTATATACAAATACAAAAGGGAGACGGCAAAAAAGCTCATTGTGCATCAAAAAATTCGTCCACATCGATGTCAATGGGAAACGTGCCCAGAACGCTGGCGGCATTGCCACGTTGTATGGCAATGCTAATTCTCTGGCCGAAGAAAAGGCCAGCCCTCTGGTCACGTGAAGAGTCGACGAGCTTTGTGCTAATTTCTCGAAAAACTCGATGCGCACTCGGACCCCATGGACCTAATGTTTCAACCCCAAACGGCTCAAACATATCTAAGTTCATTTATTAACCGACTTACCAAAAAGGAGGCGGTTCTATGTTCGACTTCATGTATGTTTTTTTATTTTGTTTTGTATGTTCACCGATATCGCCGGCAATTGTGGACCGATTTTGAAATTATTTTTTTGTTTGAATGAGTATGTTTCGAAATTAGTCCCATTTTAATTTGGTGAAGATCTCATGAAGAACTTCGGCGATATATAACAGAACTGTCCAATAAATAACGGCAAATCTCTCGGGATTGCTGCAATCGCATGTCTGTTTCAAACTAAAAAAGGAAAAATAAAAAACTTTTTTGCAAAAAAATACTAACGATTTCCAAATAAAAAAGTACAAAGTGTAAAATTACTTTATTTTTGGAAGTCGGTGTCCATATCGCAAAAAAATGGTACCTACGAAAGACACCGACTTCCAAAAATAAAGTTATTTTTCATATTGTAGTTTTTTATTTGGTAGTATTTTTCTGCAAAAAAGTTTTTTCCCATCTAATCCATACAAATAAGTAAAACTGAAGTGTATGTTTGTAATATCAAAATGATAGCTTTTTAGTAAATGCATATGAACGTATATACGGTAGGTACTGAAAACAAAAAAATATTTTTTTTGAATGGTGGTCTGACTGAACTGAACTCTGTTTGTTTCTTCAGGGTAATCTTCGAAACAGCTGGACTGATTTTGACGGAACTTTCACTAAGGAGTACTTTTATTGTAGAAAAAGAATGAGGGTTCCGCGTAAAAAATAAAAACCATGTTTTTTTACTCAACTGCCGAAGGAGGGTAATGTGTTTATCAGTCTATGTCATCGCTTACCATCAGGTGAGATAGTGGTCAAGCGCGAGCCTATCTATAATAATAAAAAAAAAAGAAATGTATGTATGTAAGTATGTATGTATGTATGTTTGTTCCTATGTGGCGTTCTAGAGACCAAACGCGTTGGCCGATTTTGATGATTCTTGCGTCAATCGATTCGTATTAACCCTGCAAGTGTCACTGGCTACATTAAAATTGGAAAAGATAAAAATGGCGGCTTTTTTTTTTTCCTTACCCATCGTGTGGGGTATCAAAATAAAGGGTTTTAAGAGGTGATTTAAAACATATACAACACTTATGTCTTTAAATGTACCTAATTCTAAAACAAAAACAACTAAAAAGTTGTAAATAAAAAAAGTTAATTAAAAAAATCAAAAACCCGACTGCTTAGAAAGCGAACTAAAAGACTGCACAGCAGATTTATTAGTATACATATTCGCGATTCGCGAATATGTATACGCCGACTGCACAGCATGGTTTTCTTCTTGTTTACATCTTTTTAGTTCGCTTTTTAAGCAGTCGGGATTTTTGATATTTTTAATTAACTATTTTTTTTCGTTTTACGAGTTTGACGCGGATGAAGTCGCGGGCTACACCTAGTAAGTTAATAAAGTAGGGACCTATGTTCAGATTTTTCTAAGCAGCTTATAGGGCTTATAAGATGAGTAGGTATTGCTACTCTTTCATATTTAGATATAAAGGTATTTATTTCTTTAGCCAACTCCAAGGGCGGATCATTTTCAGAAGGCCAACAAACTCTTTCAAGGTCATTCTCTGTTTAACTTTTATAGCTAAAATGACACAAAGTACCATCTTTTTTCATTTGCGAGCTCGTTATAATTACGCTAATGAGTTCGCACTTAATTATACAAAGCTTTTTGTCGGCGAAACACGGAAGTTGCGTTAAAAATCCAAATGGAAGATTATATATTTGAAACTTTTTACATCTGTTTGACTTTGTGAGTTTGGATACTTGTTTGGTAGGCTGAATCATGAGTTAGGTAATGAATGACGAAATTTGATAATAATTAAGCACACTGTAACTTATCCAGTGACCTGGGCCTATTAGATAAAGTGATATTTGGTAACGATTGTTCAAAAACCGTTTAGGGCTTTTCAACGATCTTTAATCCCGTATGATTGAAATGTGCTGCCAAAATATCAAGTGATTTTTCGAAAGAGAAACCATTGGTTGACACTGTTGCCAGTAGGGCATGTAATATCATAAGTTTTCAATTCCGATATTGATTTCTGATATTAAATCTCAATATCGTAATTGCGCAAGGTCTGGCGAATACGGAGGGAGACCAATGGTTTCTAATTGCAGTTCCTGTAGAGTTAAAATGGTTTCTCGTGCTGTATGAGGTCTCGCGTTATCATGGAGCAATAATGGTGAAGATCGATTCATGAGTCGGAGCTGTTTCACTGCTAGTTTTGCTATCATTGTTCGGAGTTCAGCACAGTAGTCTTCTGCCGTTATTGCTTGACCAGATCGGAGAAAGCTATAGTGAATAACACCATGCTGAGACCACCAAACAGTTACCATTACCTTTTTATTGTTAAGCTTTCCTTTATGACACTGTTGCGGCGTTTGACCTGGGGTCAGCCATTGCATTTTTCGCTTACGGTTATCGTAAAGAATCCACTTTTCATCACATGTCACAATTCGATCCAATATTCCTTCATTTCTGTATCGATTCAACAAGGCAACACAACACGCGTTTCTTTCTGCAGATCAGCCAAATCATGAGGCATCCATTTTTCATATTTTTTTATTTTATTGATTTGACGCAAATGAGTCAATATTGTTGGTAAGGTTAAACCATGCCGCTAATTCCTGGGTAGTTTGGTTCGGATCGGCTTCTACCATCTCTTTCAATTCATTGTTATTTACCTGTGTGGGCGGTCTTCCACGTGGTTCGTTCTTCAAATCAAAGTTTTCATCACGAAAGCGTTTAAACCAAAATCGCACGGTGCGTTCATTAGCAGTCCCGTCTACAAACGCAACATTGATATTGCGAGCTATTTCTGCCGCGTTAGTTCCGCATCGGAACTCGTATTAAAAAATCACTCGAATTTTCGAAGTATCCATCTTTCTTGTCTAAGCCACAAAGTACGTAAGCGGTAGCGCACCGCAGACAGAGAGGCCACTCTGAACAAAGCGTCATTTTGCACACACACATTGACATTGGGATTTTACAGGGAATAATGGGCAATATTGGACCGAGCTCAGTCGCGGCTGTCATGAATGCTTTGTGCGGGCTGCGGGATTGTCACGTCATTCATACATAAAGTACTGTAACGAGGTTGCATTGGCTGGGTTTACCTTTATTAAATGTAACAGACCGAATATACTTCTTTTTATTTTTAATTAATTAATATTTAAGGTTTGAAGGTCATTACATTTTTCAAGATGAAATTTTTAGAAATTCAATATCTGGGAATATAATAAGTTATTTTAAGTCCATAGACGAAATTGGAAAGGCTATGAAATTTGTGATAATAATATGGTTTAAGTCATCGAGCTCACAAATATGTTTCCTCCGATTGCACAGCATAATTTTCTTCTAGTTTTTAGGGTTCCGTACCCAAAGGGTAAAAACGGGACCCTATTACTGAGACTTCGCTGTCTGTCTGTCTGTCTGTCCGTCTGTCTGTCTGTCTGTCTGTCTGTCTGTCACCAGGCTGTATCTCATGAACCGTGATAGCTAAACAGTTGAAATTTTTAGAGATGATGTATTTCTGTTGCCGCTATAACAACAAATACTAAAAACAGAATAAAATTAATATTTAAGTAGGGCTCCCATACAAGAAACGTGATTTTTTTGCCGTTTTTTGCGATAATGGTACGGAACCCTTCGTGCGCGAATCCGACTCGCACTTGGCCGGTTTTTTGTACATCTTTTTAGTTCGCTTCTTAAGCAGTCGGGTTTTTTGATTTTATTACCTTTTTTGTCACATTTTTATTTTTGTCAAGCTTGGTGCTTTTCACAATTTAATGTTTTTATCGAGATCATTATTACACAACTTTTAAGTCTTGTTACCCTCCAATCTTCGTCGTATGTGGCGTCGTGATATTTAATGGATATTTGATGCTCTGTCTACCCTCTAAGGCACATGACATAAAAAGAAAAAAAAAAGAAATGGAAACTTATGTTTAGACGAATCGATGTATTTATGTTTGTAACTTAACAACCTATACTTTTTTAATTCAGAATCAATGTAGCCCTAGTGAATCTGTCAAGTTCAGCTGTCAATTTTCGTAACGGCGGGATTGGCCCTTCTGTATACTTTCTATTTTGTGTCTAAGCTGAATAAAAAAAAACAACTGAAAGTCTATAATCGAATGTTGCACATTTTTTAAAAGAAGAACTTCACAGGTACCATGTGAAAAAGTTTCACTCAAAAATCTCAAACCATGAAGATTCTATGTCAATTCGAAGTACCTATTACAATAAAACGGCAATTTCATATTATGCTACCTGCCGTCTGTGGTTCTATAGTGGGTGTGTCCCACCACAGAACCACAGACGGCAGGTAGTTTTATTCAAACGGGCTTTGCGAAATTTTGCTGTAGTGCACCTCATATCCAACGAAGTATGTAGTTGTTTATTTATTTAATGACCACTTAAGGTGTACAAAAGATAATATTATACTGCAAGGTAAGCCTTGTAAGCCTCGCATTAATAATCTCCTAACATCGCTCCAGGGAGGGATATTCACGAAACTTGGTTTCACACTCATGTCATATCGGCTTAAAGTATTACCTTTGCTAATAAATTGAGTATTTATAGCTATATGGCATTAGTCTTGTTAGTTTTTTTTTATGTTTAAAGATGTATCTAAAAGTTATTGGGAAAATATCATAAACAAAAACATTGCACGTGCAATGCAAATAAATGCGAGTAAATATTTAATACTAGCTGTGCCCGCGGCTTCGCTCCTGTCAACTGTCTACCCTACCGTACCTATCTACCCTACCCTACCTACCCTACCTTACCTACCCTACCTTACCTACCCTACCCTACCCTACCTACCTACCCTACCTACATACCTATACTACCTACCTACCAATTTGTTATATCTTATTTGTTTTTATGTAAGAACCTTCTAAAAAGTATTAGAAAACATTTAAAAAAATACGAATGAAATCAGTAAAGCCGAAGTTATAGCGTGACCAGGAGAAATAGGGTTCATTTTTATATAATATATATGTCAGATCCAGGCATATAGGATCATGATTTGACCTACTTAGTGACATACCGGTGTTAGATTATAGTCATGGGCGCAGAATTTGGGATACGGGTAAACTAGAGAAATATCTTCTGTAACTTGTACTACTCTGGGCTTAAAAGGAAACACAGGCAGTTCCTAGGCTAGTATGTTGTCACGGCCCTGTTCAAACGATCACTAACGCTCTCCAATGAACAATATCGATACCATACCCGACACCTAGACTCCAGCCAGTACCAAACAAGGTACTTGTGTATCATTTTAAGTATACAAATCATGACATGATCCGACATATAGATTATACATTACTTAACATCACGCATGTATGTTCATATATGTTCCCTGAAGGGTTAAGCGACGTACTCTTACACTATAGTACATTATAGTAGTAGTAAAAAAATATTATTGGCATTAAATCGATTACATATACAATATCATGAAATGCTTTTTTTTTTTTTTTTTTTTTTTTTTATCTATTATAGGCTCGCGCTTGACCACTATCTCACCTGATGGTAAGCGAAGATGTGGTCCACGATGGAGCACGCTTGCCTAGTAGTAACCTATTCACTCTTGACTTAAAGACCCCTAGATTGTAGCTATCGGGAAACACAGACTCCGGCAGGGAATTCCACTCCTTAGCTGTACGCATAATAAAAGTATTCTCAAAACGTTTAGTGCGTATGGGTGGGATGTCCACCATGTACCGATGGCGCATCGCCGTACGTCTGGTAGTCCGATGATGAAACGGGCTGGGCGGAATTAGATCATGCAATTCCATCGCACACTCCCCGAAATGTAACCGATAAAAAACCGACAAGCTGGCAACTCGGCGACGATGTTCAAGGCTCTGGAGCTTTGACTTAACCAGTGCCTCATCGCCGATGAGCCTCTTGGCCCGCTTTTCGATCGACTCTAGTGCATCAAGCTGGTATTTGGCAGATCCTTCCCAGAGATGAGAACAGTACTCCATGCATGATCGAACTTGCGCTTGATACAAACTGAGCAGCTGTTCTGGCGTGAAGTACCTTCTCACCTTTGCAAGGACCCCCAACTTTTTGGCAGCCAGTTGAGCCTTTGCCTCAATGTATGGGCCAAAATTGAGCGTCGATGCTCTGACTCCTGCACCAATGCAGAATGCTACCAATTAATAAATTTAAATGTAAAATGTTTGCTTGGCTCTTAGACATGTGTTTTTATTCCATCAATGAATTTTTAAATCATTAATTTTGATAGTGTAATTAAAATCTTAATAATGATATTAGTACTTTGACATTATTATGAATTCTTTAACATTGTAATTTTTTATTTTTTTTGACGTTATTGATTTATATTTTGACATGATGATTTATTTTTTTTGACATTTGTAATTAATTTTTTGACATTATGATTTATTTTTGGATATTATGATTTATATTTCGACATTATACAAAATTTTATAAATTTATTTAATGATCATAATGTAAGTTTTTGATTTGCATGCTAGCTTGTTATTGAATATATCTACACCAGCAAATGGTAGTATGTGTGAAACAATGTTAAATGTAAGACCTCAATGTACCATATACTGAGAAATAAATATTTACTTTACTTTACTTTACTTGCACTAATAAAAGCGTTGATGCAAGAGGCAGTACAGTGATAGTGAAACATTTGTATAACAATTTGTTAAGGCACCTGTCCCAACGGCGACGAAGAAGCGATTAGCCTTCGATTATTTTCCCGCTGAAGAAACGGACAAAGGATATAGATCACGTGTCAATAGAAGAAACACATATACTTATAGTTGATTGCTGGCTGCTCATACTGCCGGCGAGAACTCTTTCTCCACTAGTTTGTCGCAGCGACAAGAGCTATCAAAGATAATACTTGCTCAGCGAAGCTCGCTTGGGGATCAGAACAAACGCCAAGAGACCAACCGATCATTTCTGCCTACAGTGCGGTATCAGTCCACCCCGAGCGAGTGGTGCGAGCAATCGCCCGTCGCACAACAATACTCGCCTATAGCCGAGCGACAAAACTATCACAACTACACATTCGCATCTCGCTGCTCGCCAACTCGCTTCTCGCTGAACGTAGCAGGTTGTACAAGTGCCTAAGTAAGTTAAGTTTTGATACGACAAAATATTTTAAATAATGTTTAAAACTTTTCCAATTTAGATTTTTATCATCAGTACACAACATTACATTAACAAGACTCTGTCCACCCACTACAGGCATAATCCTCTTCCCTTTCGTGTACTTACCTAATGCTTCCCATTTTTGTCTTACGACTTTTCGACAGGACTGATAATGTCGTCAACCTGTCATCGAACTGCCCACGCACTGTCTCGCCCACCTTTCTGCTACCTTTGTAGCCTGTCAAGGATTTATTGTCTAAAGTACCCAGAAATAGATTGTCACAAGGGATTGAGTGACAGACACGATGCTCTACGAAAACGAAATTTTTATTACCCTTTTTCTAAAGAAACTTCCACCACGCCACTCGAATCAGTCACCGTGATAACGGGAAAATTCTCTTTATAAATAAATAACAAAGTATAACCACGGGGTCCCAAACTCTCAACACTAAGAAGGAAAATTTTGAAAATTTTCAAATTAATTCTACTAGGTATTAAGCATCGATTTGTTATTGAATTTTGTGTAAAATTAAGAATTTGAATTAATTATAAAAAAATATATCATCATCATCATTTTAACCGAAAGACGTCTACTGCTAGACATATGCCTCGAAAGTTAGTTAATTGTAAAGTAAAGTTTGACAAGTATTCAACTTTATTAGTTTAAAAAATAACTTTTTACATAAAATACAACCGACTTCCAAATAAAAACACTACAAATTGAAAAATAACTTCAATTTCGGAATTCGGTGTTCTTGTTTTCGTTTCTTCGTTTTTTGACACCGACTGCCGAAATTGAAGTTATTTTTCACTTTGTAGTGTTTTTATTTGGAAGTCGGTTGTATTTTTTGTAAAAAAATATTTTTTATTTTTCACTTTTTAGTTGTGGTACATAATGGACCAGTACTATAGGCTAGGTACCAACAATGCCCAAAGTGAAGTCAGAATAGATTGACCCAATAACATGAAACATAAACAAAACCGGTGGAATAAGAGTATACCAAGGTGAACTGTTTACATGCATACCCCTTTAGAGCGTACTAGTGTGATGGTTAGGTTAGGTTAAAACGGGCTGGTTTCCGCAACTCCACGACCAAGCGCGTATTTTGCGTACGGATGTGTGATATTATGTTAGGTAATGGTGTCAACAATGAACAGAAATGCGATTGCAGCTATCCCGAGTGATTTGCCGTCATTTATTGAAGAGTTCTGATGTATATCTCCAAAGTTCTTCATCAGATCTTGATGAAAATTAAATGGGACCACATGACAAGCACCATCTTTTGAATATAAAAATAATTATCATAATCGGTTCACCCAGTAACAAGTTCTGAGATAACACACATTAAAAAAAAATACAGTCGAATTGAAAACCTCCTTTTTGGGAAGTCGGTTGAAAACCGGGGATGAGTCGAAATTGAGTCAAGTGGTGTGATGGAAATTACTTAGAAATACGGGTGTACAATTCAAACTGGCATTTGATTGACTGGTTAAGAATACCTAAGACATTAACACCGCCATTGTACCATTGTTAGAAGTTTTAAATAAATGAATGTGCCAGATCAATAACCGAATAGTAGGTAAGTAGAATTTCTTATTGAACACCCCTACGTTTTTCTAGATAAAAATAAAGAACAGTGCTCAAAAGAAAGCACCACTTATGTCGGCACATATGATCGTTGCTTAACAAAATATATGTTAGTTTAAATAAGCAATACACTGCTCAGTCGAAATGGGGTAATAAAAATAACCATTACACTGAACGAGCAAGCTATCTTCTACAATCTTTAGTAATAGAATCGTTCAGGAGGCCGTTAAAGATCTTATAGAAATGTACATAACATTGTTTTGTTAAATACGGCATTTTCTGGTTTTCTTTGTAACCTTTTAATGTTCTAGAAAGATTATTTCACAGTTCATCGTGATGCTGGCCGGGTTTTTGGTGTCCTAGACAATTTTGTTTTTTTTTTTTTTGGTTGTCGAAGTTGCTTTGAAAAGTCTGAATAACATTGTCTTACGCTGTTAATTGATGTCAGTTTGTTCGCTGAATAACATTTTCTATCACAACCCGAAAGATTTTTAATCGATTGGATCATTAATTTTTGAAAAAATCGCAGGAATGGCGTCAAGAACGTCTTGATTTGTCAAAATGGAAAGCATTAGCGTTAATCGCGAGCCTTGGATTCTAAAACAATTACGCCATTACCTTTTACATCTTAAACGTAACCAGAAGTAACATCTAACGAAAGCATTTCCACCTCAAAACAGTCAACAAGGCCTGTATCAAATTATGAGTGAATTAGTAACACGAAACCTCAGCGGATTGCGTAACATTTACCCAACAGTTAGCTACAGTATGTTTGCTGAGAACCCTCATCTCTGCGGTCACCCCCTTTTTGTCACAGCCTGGATAAGGGCGCTTTACTAGTAGTTGCAAGGCGATGCAAGGATATGTAGCGGCGCTGGAAAGATGTATGATTGATTCCACCAAAGACTTAAACTGACTTAGAGAATACCTTCGTTAAGGTTACACTAGTCGATCATTCTTCCATACAAACGTAGTCTAGCAATTACGCCACTGTTTGACGATGTACGTTCAAAATAAAAAAATATATCAATTGGTCTCATCATTATCTAGCCCTGAAAATAAAAAAGTAAAAAAGAAAAATATTTGAAAGTTATGAGCGTCGAAAGTTCCAAATTTCAACACTAATTTTAACGCATCTTTGGGCGGAAATAAATACCATAAGAAGAAGGAAAATTGCAAAACGGCCTCCATACAGGGATAGATTAGTAGTTCAACAATGCAAATAATTTTATTTTGAAAATATACATTTAGTCGTTTTTTCATGATATCTAGACACCCAAAGGTCTGTTTATAAAATTTCGCGCTTTCGTTTTCGTCCTAAATCATCATCCATTTCGCTACAAATTTGCAAAAGTGCTAATTCGTACGCGAACTAGCTTCTTACTACTCATCACAGCATCTATCTTTTTCTCATGTGTTGTCGGAACAGATAGCCTCGCGCACAAAATAGTTCGTGCCGTCGACTAGGGGAACCTTAAGGGTTTTATTTTAAGCATAATTTATATATAGCCATGTCCGTTACTGTGACAGTAAAAACTTTTCTTTCTTTCATCTTTCTACGAGTATCAAAGCTGAGAGGAGCTTTCGTGATGCATGGATGCGTAGCAAAGATGTAAAAGCTGAGTGGTGCGAGGATGCGTAGCGAACTCTTTTCAGCTGTGCGTAGGCGTGGTACGGTGTGGTGGCGTGACCGGAGGTTATTCCTCGCATACATCGCTAGCTTTAACCGTATAGTTCGGACGGGGTACATTTTGGGGCTTGACAAGCATACCTCCGCTGGCTCAGCCGCGGTTCATTTTGGACCCCAGATTTACGTCATACGACATCCTAATTAATAACTTAATTATTGATTAAGATACCTAACGAATCTTATGTGCGGGCTTTAATTAAAATAGTTGGATAAAAAGCTTACATGTTAGCGCAAATATTTTTTTTTAGATTAAGTGTGCAAGTTTATTAATTTACATTTGTAAAAAACAAGTGTAATAATACGATAATCGCCATTTTGATGACAGTGGTGGCCGAAGCTAAAAAACATAAAAATGCAGATTTTGGACACCCAAACTCCACGACAGGGGTAGTGGTTTGCTAATTGTTTAATTATTGGTCGAATTCATCCATATTTCAAAATAAATAATTAGTGGTAATGAAGTTATTTGTTATTCAAAGTCGAAGTTTCGCGCCAATCGTGTTTGTTTACATTTTTATTTTACACAAATATCACCCACCCACATGTAAAAATGATTACATTTATGACTACTGTGTCTCTAAATATAATAAACAACAAGAAGAAGCCCAGATCTTAACGTAATTAACAAGCACCTGTCCAAAAATACGTAAAATTCATTACCACTACTTTATTTAGTTCAAAACTTCCAATTCATCAATGATATTGTTTTTTTATTGTAATAGTGGTGTGCCAAAAAGATTTTAGCAATCGATTTTTTTATACTATCGACTCGATTAATGAGCAATTATCCCAAATCGATTCTTAAAAATTAAAATAAACCTGAATTAGGCATAAAATACAATTAGTACTTAAATTATTACTATTAATTATTTCTTAAAGTAATCTTAATAGATTTTTGGACATTATTTGACTACAACCAACTAAACAATTTCATCGAACCGTGGATAATTTCGCGCCGAATTATCTATCCGATTCAAAATTCAAATTCGGAATGCGTTCGCTATTCAAAACTATTTTGAATAAAAATAATAATGATTGAGTCTTTTAATGTTTGATAGTCTCAGAAGTATACAGTGTGCCTAGTATATTTTTATGTAAGTTTATAACGCAAGTGTAGATAAATTTAGTTTCGGGGAACCAACGATTTTGTGATTATTCGTTATATTGCAATGAGTGTCGTACTGGCCCAGTGGCTAAAGGCCTCGCCTTGCCTGAGGTCATGGGTTCAATTCGACAAATACCAATGACTTCCATTTTCAAATTCATTAATGTACTTTCCAAGTATATTTTAGAAATCGTTGACAACGGTGAATGAAAACATCATGAAGAAACCTGGTCTTATAGTCTCAAATCGCCAACCCGCATTGTGCAAGCGTAGTGATCAATGTTCGTGCCTTCTCTGTATGAGAAGAGGCCTTTGCCTTGCAGTGGGCCAATTATTATAGGCTGGTATTATTATTATAATTATATATTGCCACATCATCGCTTACCATCAGGTGAGATAGTGGTCAAGCGCAAGCCTATAACAGATAAAAAAATAAAAAAAATAATTAAATAATGAGTTGAGAGTATGGTATTTAGGTTTTGAATTCGGTCGATTTTGTTGTAATGTTATGAAAATTGGTTATTCTATACATACTTTTAAAAGTTTATTTTTATTCATTTTAAGAACATAAGTTTGGTTTGTATTTACATCTGCATTCCCCGAAAACTATTAATATCAATAACCTTGTGCGTATCTTCTTGCGCGGTTCCTTTCCAAGCGAGTTATGGCATGGTTGACAACCAACTAAGCTGAAAATCATCTAGAAGCATGAAATTTGGCAGAAAGGTTCCTCAAGTGACCTAAGTGTGCAGTAAGAAAGGATTTTTGGAAATTGCATCCCTAAGAGGGTAAAAAGGGGTTTGAAAGTTTGTATGAAAAATATAATTCCTTCGGCCATAATTCTTGAAACTTAGCACAAATATTATTCTAAGTAAACAATATAGGTTTTCATTATTAGTTTTTCGAAATTCCCCCCAAAAGATGATTTAGGGGGTGTTAAATAATTTTTGAAATATCGTATATTTAAAAAATAATTTAACACCCCATAAATCACATATTAAATATTTCTTTGGTTAATAAATTTGAAAATTGACATAAATACCCATCCTAAGTGAACCATAAAGGTTTTCATTATTAGTTTTACTTATCTAGTCCCAAAATACGTTTTTTGGGGAGTTAAAGTGCTTTGAAGAATTTTATTTCCCGGGTTAATAAATTTGAAATTTGGCACAAATACCAACCTAAGGAAACAATAAAGGTGGTCATTAAACATTTTTCGAAACTAACTCAAGCTAAGAATCTTACTGGACAGGGTTTCGTTTTTGGCGTGGGTTTCTAGGGGAGCACTAAGGCACGATTTTGCGGCAATTCAACCGTTAAGGAAGTGAAAAGGGTCAAAATTAGTTTGTATGTAAAATCAAATTCCTTGGGGATAAAGTTGATGATCAAAATTTACATAAAACATTTTGAAAACTCCCTCCCAGATTGGGTTTAGGGGTGTTAAAGTTTTTTTTGAGCCAACTCACTGCACAATCTGACTAACATAAAATGATAAATAAAAAATAGAAGAAAGGAGTAAATAGCATATTTAGGTTGTTCAAAACTCGACCCTCAACGGGGCAAAAAGGGTTGATAAGTTTTTAGGGAAGGATTTTACTTTGTGGCAATAACCTAAAATGTATTATTGTTTAAGTCAAATAACGAATCGTCCCAATCCAATAAACCCACCAACCCCAAACCCAAATCCACGATACCCAGTTTTTAATAGTTTTAATAATATCTTATTTTTGGTTGCCTTTACTAACTGCATATAAGAAAATCATTTATAGGATAAACGAAATCACGCGAACGAAGTCGCGGGCGGAGTGCTAATCATACATAAACATACTCATATTTTATACTGGTCATTCTGTATAAAACCATCTGAAATGATCAATTTAAAACTCTCTTTTAAATTAAAATGTGCTCGATAAAATATTTTGAATACCGACTGCATTCCAAATTTGAATTTTGAATTCTTTTACGTTCGGCGAATTCGGCGCGAAATTAGCCACGAATCCTATTTTTTTTTCAATTTACTGTTCTGATAACATTATGAAAGCATTTATGTATAGTTATTACTATATATTATTACTATAAGTTGTTATTTTATTTTGTGCCTATAAACTAATTTTAATTTTAAAACAATACATTTTTGAAAATCACTAATTTATTTAAATGAATAATTTTAAATAATCGAAATACACTTAATCGATTAGGCTGAATGCAATTTTAATCGATTATGAGACGCGTGAATGGACAGCAAAAAAAAAAAACAACACCAAAGAAATGTCATGTTGCAAGGTTGCATCAAAATTTTAAGCAATTTTTTTCCAGATTTTGGCTTGTTTTTTTATGAATTTTTGTATGACAAATTAGGAACATAAGGACGCAAATAAAATGAGTATATCTTTGTGTTGTCCTTTTGCATCTTTTCAGCAAGGGAAAAGGTTGTTTATGTACATATTTTGAGCAAATCTAAATTGTCTACCGTTTGGAAAGGTGTAGTAATTCTTATTTTGTACACATTTTGCAGTAGACTGACGCGGTTTAACCGACCGCAACATGTAAATAAAGATATTTTTTACAAATTTACTGTGTAAAATAGCTGCTTAAACTTATTTTTCTGAATAAATTCGAATGTTGAAAGTTCAAGTAAATTCCTGAATTTCATGACGTAATTTGCAACAACCTGTCGACTCAGCTGGTGTGTCATGTGTCAAAATCTTGTCGAGCAGAGTGGTTAATATACATAAGACAACATCACGCCTTCACTTCCAAAAAGGTTTGGCAAAGGTCCATCTATGGCACTCACCTCCGTTCCTCCCTCACTTTTGCCTCGTTGCACGGCTCAGATGAGATATCTTCAAATTGGTTCTAAATGATATGCCTAGACTTACCAAATACAATAAAAGTGCCTATCAATGTGTGTGCATATGTATAACATGATACCAAACTACTTCAAGACAATGAGTACAAGATTGTTAAAAAATAAATTTTACAAGTGGTTAGGTGAATGTAATAATATAAAAGAATTTATGGCTATGAAACCCTCTGAAAGACTCAATAGCTCATGATTTAATTGTTCTTGTTTGATTATTGAATTGAATTTATATTATTAATTTTAATCTATTTTTTTTGCTTGTGACTAGTTTGTGTTACCCAGAAATTGCATGCTATGTCATAATTTAGCGAACAAGTTTGTACCTTTTCCATTATATCTAACATCATTTTATACCATGTTTTATGCAATTAAATGATTTATTTTGAATTCTGATATTTTTTGATGATAAAGTAAATACCTAGCGCCACTGTTTCTTTTTCACCAGAGCTACGCTAAGCCAGGCTAGAAAATGAGGCAATCCAATGATTGAATTTTCCTCGCGCACCGCCTATCCACATCGCACATCTTTTGTGGAAAAGCGCCCTTAATGATCTGGTGATTTTCTTTGTATATTCGGCATTTGTGCTGTGTGTGCACAAATTAGAGGAGTTCCTTGTGGTTTAATATGGAATTCTGTGGTTTTGCTGGTGATTCTGTTAGGTATGGCTTGTTTATTTTTGTTGTGTTTTGTTGACAACATACATTACAAACAAAATACTCGTAGTATAAATTAGGTTTTGCAGTTTTTTTAGCGTATGTGTTTATAATTAGTTTGGCTGTAATTCAAAATTTTAATTTGTTCGCACTCAAAATGGTTTACACCAGTTTAATGCATACAGGTATGTATGTATGAACGAGCAAGTTGTATTTAATGAATGTTAAGTAACTGAATGAGTTGAAACTTTGATCCAGAGGACATATAAAAAGTGACATTCTGGCAACGATAATGATTATGAAGAACTCCAAAATGTATGAGATTAACATCCGTACATGAAAAAGAAGAAAGAAAAAGTATTTAATTGCCGAACACACACAAAACGACATACAAATATTACATTACAAGAACAAGAACAGTGGTAGTAGTTATTTTATTTTTTTGGTTTTTATTGGTATTGGTCACCATATAATTCTACACTACTTCCACGGAATCCTCGGTGGCAGCGTATAGGTCGCTTCGGGTTCAGGTTTTGAGTGCAGAGTGCAGGAATACTTTTATTGTGCGTACAGCTAAGGAGTGGAATTCCCTGCCGGAGTCTGTTTTTCCTGATAGCTACAACCTGGGAGTCTTTAAGTCAAGAGTATTCACTCTTGACTACTCTTGACTCTTGCCTAGAAGTAACCTATTCAGGTTACTTCTAGGCAAGCGTGCCCCATCTTCGACTACATCATCGCTTACCATCAGGTGAGATAGTGGTCAAACGCGAGCATATCAATAATAAAAACTGGCCAAGTGCGAGTCAGACTCGCGCACGATGGGTTCCGTACCATTATCGCACAAATGGCAAAAAAATCACGTTTGTTGTATGGGAGCCCCACTGAAATATATATTTTATTCTGTTTTTAGTATTTGTTGTTATAGCGGCAACAGAAACACATCATCTGTGAAAATTTCAACTGTCTAGCTATCACGGAGATACAGCCTGGTGACAGACGGACAGACAGACAGACAGACAGACGGATCGTGGAGTCTTAGTAAAAGGATCCCGTTTTTACCCTTTGGGTACGGAACCCAAAAAAAGGTAATAAGTTGAGATATAGACTGCGTCGAGAGTAGAAGAAAACCAACATCGCTGGAAAAGTCCCTTTGTGTGGAGCCCCAGATGGTCATCAGGGCGACAAAGTTTTACTATTCTATTTTTTTATTATTCTATCGTAATAATTATATTCCATAATGGTAACATAACAATGCATTTTAAAAGGACGTGCCACGTTGGGGGAAAGCCGAACCAAAAATAACAAACGTAAAACATGAAAAGGCAACAATCGTAGGGGAGTAAAGCGTTCTTTAATTATGAAGCATATCAAAGAACAGAGCACTCAAAGTGTGCTCAAATGCGATGCGTGTCTGGGGGCGAAACTTTGCCAGTAATAATAGGTTTAACATGTTTACAACTGCTTTTGTTATTTCAGAGGCTCTGTCTTCGAATGATCATGGGGCAAAATAATGTGGTCCGTGTGATTAACTTTGAAACTTTAGATGACGATGTACTAGCTTTGGCCAGCGACTTCGCACGCATAAACGTCGCTTATCACCAAGTGAGATAGCGGTCAAGCGCGATCCTATCAATAATGAAAAATAGAAAAGAATATTATCACGCGGAATCGAGTAACTGGGACAAAAATATCATTTAATTTCTGGGAAATATACGCCATGGTAACTGCGTTCCAAATTTTATCTGAATTCGGTCTGCTGTTGAGGCGTGATTTATTATAAAACATCTAAACGCACACACTCTCATTAACAATGTAAGTAAGATTGCAAAGAACACACGAGCACTCAAAGTGTACTCAAATGCGATGCGTGTCTGGGGAGTAAACTTTGCTAGTAACCGATTTAACACGCTTATTACAACTGCTTTTATTACTTCAGACAATGTTTAAAGGTCTTGTCTTTAAGGTATAATGGTCAAAAATTTTGTTGTCTGCGTACAATTGACTTTGAAATGAAGAATGAAAAGTGTGACACTAACGATAAAGAATTCGACGAATGTAATTATTATTTTATTTGTAGTTCTTTTGCATTTTTTTCGTACATGACTAAAACATATCAATGGTTCATACTGTGGTGACGGCGTTTGTCTGGGGCTATATAAGATGATGGGGGATAGATAAGTGGCAAGTAATTTGTTTTCTTTCAGGTTTTTTTGTGAGGTCTGAGAGGATAATGATGACGTAACCCAAAACAAACGATTACTCCAAAATAACCTTATTTGAATAACCCATTCTGTTTCTTAAGACTTCATAATATATATTTCTCAACAATTTGGTAATTCACTGTTGGGCCGGAGCTGAGGTAAGCAAAACGAGATAATGAACTACGTTGCAACAGTCTCGGCCCGGTCGCGGTACTGCATAAGTGTATGTGTGTACCCAATCTAAAGGAAATTAACAGAAATTATATCAATAGAAACTGTTTAATTTATTTAACCTAAAACCCCAAATTGATGACCCCAACGTGATTCACTAAGAAATATTCATAGTCAAGTCATGAAGAACGAACAGACTCAATACCGCATGTATGAGGATATGACACCTCGAACCACTCAGGGGAAAGGCCTATTGTCAGACCGGGAGCACGGTGCGTGCGTAAAATGATAAAGAGGGATCGTATCGAGTGTCCCTCACTATTCTCTACACGTTTTGTTGGCTCAGTATTGTCATGACACGTTGTCAGTATTTTTGAAGACGATCCTGTAAACATTCGTCTAAGAAACAGCTGCCGAACTTGAGGGGTCGGGTGTTATCTTGAAAGGGGAAAATAAATAACGTTTATACGCACAATTTTAACAGAACACCATTTTATGATGGATGGAGAGGGAGAGGAAGGCCAAAGAAAATATTGATGAATTGCGTAAGGAGTCAAAGAAAAGGGAGTCAGTGAAAAAACGTGTTTCGCCGACCCCAAGTAACATATTATGCCAGGAAGATAATGATGATTGTTTAATTTATGATAGCACACTTTTGCTCAAATATAAGCTCGTACGGCGATTCATAATCACCATCAACCTTTTTGTGCTGTTCCCACTGTTGGGACACAGGCCTCCTCCCTGTGAGAGGGAATGGGCCGTAACCCACTACGCGGGCCCAGTGCGTGTTGGTGGATGTCACATGTCTTCGAATTTTTGATTCTAGGACACGGCGGTTACCTCACGATGTTTTCCTTCACCGTTTTGAGAGATGTGGTGATGAAATAATTTACACAAAGTAAAGCGCCTGCCTGGGTTCGAACTCACGACCTACTACTTGTAAGTTACGGCCGCTACCATTGGGCCACCACTGCTCTCTATTGCGATTATCTAACTTCAATTGATAAACATGGTAATTGTTAACCATTTCGAAGGGATCCCGTCGACACGCGCGGAACAATAACACGAAAACGATGTGACAACGACTTTTCCAAAAATAGCTGTAAAAACGCGTTCTCGCATCGCTGTTGCATTGGTACGTTACGCTTGTCAGTAAATTTAAGTACGTGTTGGCTCACCCTTAAAAATTCTAGAATATTACCGTCACATTTATTATTAGTAGGTACCTGGGCGATCGAGCTCTGCTCGGGTGAAAATAGAGACAACGACGTTTTCTAAAAATTTTACCGAACTAGATCGATTTATCGCCCCCGAAACTCGAAAATCGTTGAAGCCGTTTCCGATTATATATATACAAGAATTGCTCGTTTAAAGACATTAGATAGATATTCTTTACATTTGTCGTTTTTTTCGTCACCCAGCATGTCATATAGCTGCGAATTGGATTTTATAAAAAGTTGAAGATTCTATTATATGTTCTCATTCAAGGATATCACTGTCACCAACCACGTTCCATCTTTCACTCCTTCCCACTCGTAAAGGTGTCTATTCACAGTCAACGTGATAAGGATTACAATACACAAAGATAACACGACAGAACAAGGAATCGTCGCGCCGACAACCACTAGAGACGCTAATTCTAATAATATCCGTGTCAGGCATCGTGTGCGCGGAAGTTTCTCTCATAACCATAATTGAAGATCATATCAATATGCTTAGTCTTTTCCCCTCCTTTACCCTACCCTTTTCCTACCTTTCCCTTTTCTCCTGAAGAACCCTCTAACTCATGAGTGTTAGAAACTGGGGTTTGAATGAAAAAGATTTCAGTCTGTACTTGGGAGTGTGGATCAGTGATTACACCGTAGAATACAGTTTATAGATATAGTAGTAGTTTCGTGGTTGTTTAGTGGTTGTAATTTTTTTTTTATTTTTTTTTTATACTTGGCGTCTTGCAGATTCACTCAAAGTGAGTGGTTACTGCTTAACCGGGCTTCCCTGTGGAGACTAAGCTATATAGCCTCCAGCCAGGCACAAATTTCTAAACCTAAGCGACAACTAGGCTATCTAGCTCCGTAGTTATAGACGGGTACCTATTGAATAGGGCTCGGGATTCAGCCGGGGTTGGTGTAATACCACTAGCTTCGATCTTTTCGATCTCAGCTGCCAGCAATCGTGCCTCATCGGTCATCCAGATCGCATACGCACCGATGGTGATATCAGCGACGCAGCGTCTGGCATAGGGTTTGTTCTGGGACTGGCTCGCGGCGGCGGCGGTGGTGGAAGCCACTTGGCTGCCTTGAGCGGGCATGGGGGCGGCCTGGGCCTGGGGGGCCGGGCTGAAAATTGGTGCTGGGATAGGGTTATCCATCAGGCCAGGGATGGCCTTCTGGGTTAGCTGAGGAGCCACTTTCTGGTGGTTCAGTTTGCCCCATGGCGACTGCCTCTGAGGGGCTAGCCGGAGGGGGGGGGGGGTTGGGAGGTGGGGGCTGCGCGTGTCTCGCGTTCGAATGAGCGCTTGGCCATTTTAGGCGCAAGTTTGGGGGCTCGAGGACACCCCTTGTAGTTGGCCGTGTGACCGACTTGGTCACAAAGCACGCAGCTTGGAGGCTCCGTGCAATCGGCGGGGTTCTTAGGGCGGGGGCACTCTTTAGTGCTATGATCACCTCGGCACTTGACGCACCTGGGTGTGGCATAGCAGTTTTTCTGACTATGCCCATAGAGTTGGCAGCGATGGCACTGTCCAACTACGAAGGGGCGGTAGGGCTTCTCTATTGAGATACCTGACAAAGAACAGACAGATTTTACTCTGAAAATCGGGTGATGGGACTCGGTGGGGCTGCATTCAACCACCACCATATCATATTGTTGGCCACCTCTAGCTTTATGCATGCGATGGACAGCTAGGACAGGGACTTTCTGCGCAATCAAATCCGCGCGAATATCCTCGATGGGGATTTCCTTAGGGATACGCCGGATAACAACACGGACGGGCGCTTCCTCGGGTAATGTGTAGGTATGGAACGAAAAGTTCCTTTCCTTGAGAAATCTAGTAAGATTTCTGAAATCGCTAGAGGTCGGGACTGTGATTTTAGCGCCCAGCTGACACGCGAGGGCATTAACATAGTTGATCTTACGTTCGACGCAAGATTTGGATACATCTGTCCACTTTTCTTTATCGTGGAGAAATACTGGCGGGGGCTTCGGGATTTTGGGGGCTTTAGTGGGGCTGGGGGCGCGGCTCGACTCCGGAGAGGCGTCGGCGACGGTCATTGGACTGGCTGAGCAACTCGATCGCGGGGTGGCGGTGAGGGGGGTGGGGGCGGGGGTGAGTTGCACGTCGGAGGAGTTGGACGGCAGAGCTAGGGACTTGGGGGGAGACGCTGTCACCTTTTTGACCTTATTGGCCTTAGAGTGGGACTTTCCCTTTTTCGTCTTCCTCTTACCCTCACTGACAACTTGGAAGCTGTCGGAGGAAGAGGAGAGGTCGTCTGAGGTTTGGTAGTCGTCCGAGTCTACGACGGACTCGTCAACTACGAGTGCAAGAGGCGAGCTAGAGCGCTCGTCGGTATCGGGCGGGGGAGAGGCGGGGCTATCGCCCGAAGCGGGCATGGGCGGGGGCGGGGGGGTACCGTAAGGGTCCCATTGAGCCAGGGAGGCTTTAATGAGTTTAAACCTCCTCTGGTTTTCCTTAAGTGGACTGGGATCGTCCGACATAAGGTCCTCGACCAATTTTAACAATACCTCTACAGGATGCATGGTACCGATAAAATTGATACGAGTGATAAGTAAAAATAACAAAGAGATAAGATACGATATTGTAAACAATACCTTATCTTATCTATCAGGGACGGATAGCGAAAAAGTCCCCGGGTGGGTGGGCCCGGGGATGTGTGAACCTAACCTCCCAGTCGGGGTTTGACTGGGAGGTGAGTACCTAGATGAGCCCTAAGCTGTGCTATGTACCTATCACCAATCTTATTGTGTGATAGGGGCCCTGGGGTACTGGGTGGCCCACAGAAGGTGGGTACCCGTCGGATGTGTACCTTTGACTGGCACGAAGGAGTAGAAACTCCCAACCGTGCCAGGTGATTGCTGAAAACGGAGTCAAGGGTTGACGAGGCTAGACACCAAGGCCAGGTCCCTTGCTCCCTTATCCAACTGACTGCCGTGCTCTGAAGGAGCTTGGCGGGTGCGTTGGGTCTACACCCCCTCGGATTTCAGTTGTCACCGTTAGTTTTCCACCAGAGGACCACTAAGACCGTGGCTTTTACCCAGACGGGGTCAATGACAGTGACTAAATCTGTTAAAGAAACTCTCTAGTCGTTTCCTATCCTTAGAAGGACCGGTCCGGACTATAAGGTACACAGTGGTACCAATGACGGCGGTGTGCGAAGCACAAACCGCGGACGCGTCGCGTAGATCGCGACGACACAGGACAGCGGGGTGCGGGCGGCGGGGGGAGCGCAGAGCGAGACGTGCGTTCGCGAACACAGCCGGCGGCGGAATGTTGTAAAAAATACTTAATCCTAGATACATATGTTATCGGCGGAAAATCTTAACATCGAGATTCAGAAATGGATCGAAATTGGACAACGCCATCTAGTGACGAATATACGAACTAATTTGCATAACGATCGCGGTGTGTTCCGATTTACTTGCTTTGCGGCTAGACATCTCCTATGTAAGAGTTGACTTGCGGTCTAACCGGATATAGCTGAATTATTAATAGTATTACTAGTCTTTGTCCGCGAATTCGTCTGCGTAGCATTAGTACTTCAAATAGCATATTTTTAATATCGCGCAATAACATTGTAGGTGTGTGGGCCACCTTACTTGAGAAATTATTGGTTCCCAATACAAACTTTCAAGCCGTTAATGATTTCTAGGAAACAACTATCATATGTCCTTAACAGGGTCTCAAACTATCTCCATGCCGAATTTTATTTAAATCGGTTCAGCGGTTTAAGCGTGAAAAGCTAACAGACAGACAGACATTTACTTTCGAATTTATAATACAACAAATTTTAGTATGGAGTAGGGATAGATATGGATTTACAGAACTGCCCCCCTAGCTAAGTTACAAACGTTTTGTTTCGAATTCTCTTTCTACAATAGTTAACGCTTTCTATTTGTATAGTCTGACCACGTGACTTAGCGTTTAGATGCGTCATTCCCATACATTGATTCGTTTTCTACTAGCGTTATCAATTATAGATTGTCAACTTGGCTACAGGTGCTGATTACTGCCTATCTGACCTTTCTACAATCTACTCACTAGGTAATGATACCATTGGGAGAAGTGTTTTCAGATTTTCGGGCATCCAACTACCTGTATCGACTGTCGAAGATCGAAAAATGACACCTAGGACGATATCGATATGTAATGGGTAGTTCACAGAACGACTTCAGCAATCGTTGCTTAATAGAAATGAACCCGTGAGTCAGGGGTTTAGAACTTAGCCACAAGCTTATAGCTAAATGAGCCGTCAATTTCTATGTGTACCCAAGCGATGACACTCTGTAGTAGTGGCTTCCGAGGCGTCTCAGAACTCTGTGGATGAGTCCTTATCATTCCTATCACATTCATCTATATGCACTATAAGTGCATTGAGTAATAGTTATAATAAATAAATAATAATCCTACTTCCTACTATCCTATCCTACTTAATAATATTATAAATGCGAAAGTTTGTGAGGATGTATGTTTGTTACTCTTTCACGCAAAAACTACTGAACGGGTCTGGATGAAATTTGGAACAGAGATAGATTATAGTGAGGAATAGCACATAGGATACTTTTTATCCCGGGAATATGTTCCCTCGGGACAATTTTCGACATTTACGCGGGTGAAACCGCTGGCAGAAGCTAGTATATTATAAACTGGAGTCAGCAAATAATTACTAAGGAGACATAAAATGTCCCAAACCGACATTTACTATTAGCAAACGGTGACGCTCACCGACACGCTTGGTCTATATGGAAAGTATTGAGAATGCCGTCCTTGGCAGTGCCCGCTGAGGCGTCTCACTGCTCTGTGGCTGAATCGTTTGACAGCTGACACGCTTGGTTTGAATGGAACATTTTGACGATACCGTCTCTTGGACTACCCGCCGAGGTGTCTCGATATTCTGTGTCCATGACCCTTATCATTGTGGACACACTTTTTTTTTTTTTTTTAGCCTGGATAAATGCTCCTGCATACTGCGCTACCATGGGGAGACAGCGCAGTTATGTGGGTCTCTAACCCACTAAAACTCCACGGTGTCTCCCTGTGCCGCTTAAGGCCGGAACTCGGGCACACGTTACCACTCACCGCGAACCCGCGGCTGAGACTACCCCAGGGACCAAACCAGCACATGGGCGCCAGACTACAACGTGTATGGCACCCTTGGTCCATACACGTTGTCCTATGATGGGACAAGGTCAATGGCCCCGCCACCTACAATTTTTCAGCCGCAGGGGACAGGGAGAGCGGCCAACGCTATACCGACATTCCTCTTCCCCTACGGCCCTACCGCTTCCGCCATTAGACGGTGGCGACCCGTCCATGCCGCGGAAGGTAGGGATAGCGGCGCACCGCAATACCGGCACTCCTCTCCCGCCGCGGCCTCCAAACCTCAGCCGCGATATCGTATGGGACCTGGGACGCGCCATAAGACATCGCGGCCTGCCTCAGTTGCGATGTCGCCTGTTACCAAGCGGCACCGAAATCTACTTGTAGGCCGCTACGTCGTCGGCTTAATCAGCAAAAGCCCTGACGAGCGGCCCCTCTTCGGATTCTTCTTCGCTAAACCGTGGGTGACCAAGCCACGGCTAATAAGCCCCTCCGCCTCGACAATGCGGTGACACTCACTGAAACGCTTGATTTATATGGAAAGTCTTGACGTGACGTGCCCGCTGAGGCGTCTCGCTGCTCTGTGACCGAATCATATGATTCGTATCACGTTCATCTATAGGCTGTTATATTTTCACGGCACGTCGGCTATACTTTTGATGTCGGTTGTAAACATGAGAAGGACGTTTCGACGGTATGCTGTCTCTTAACGTGAGACCTTTATTGACGATATGCTGTATTGTTAAGATGAGAGAAATGATAGGGACCTTTAATGAGGGTATAACGTATACTATTACGGGAAGACCCAGATTATTTTTAATGGTTATTAGTAGCCTTTTGTTTTTGGATTAAGGCTCCAGGTTCGCACACTGCAAAAGTCAAAGTCAAATGTATTTATTTCTACTATACTTCATAAAAGATAGCTTGATCTCTACGACATAATTATGTCAAACTGAAGTATACGTTATTGTTAGCCTGTCAAGCGCTATTGTTACTGTATTGATACTGACAACTGTCGCAGAGATCAAGCTATATTTTTTGAAGTATAGTCCATTAAGCGGCACTTTTGTACGTAAATTTTATTATAAGTAATAAAAATGTATTCTACCGTGCATTCGGAGAAGTAGCTTGTTATGGAGAAGAACGCTGAAAATCCATACTTGGCATAACATTGTATTGCCAGCTCGTCTATTTTGTAGACATCTCACCGTGATAGCTTAGGTGTAGAGAGTTTTCATATCACTGACAGCTCACTTTGAGTTCACCTCACCTTAGACATCGCGGTGTGATTTGTATAGAATGCACTAAAGTTCTGTATGCTTGGAATCTAAATCTGCTGTTTTACTTCCTACTAATATTATAATCTCTCGTCTTAACAGCTGAAAGATTTTGGCAGAAACACACTGCTAGACTATTACATAAATAAGAACATAGGAAACTTTTTATAGTATTAGGCTCCTAAGGAATAATTGCCGAAGCCGACGTCGTTTGTTCTTTTTGAATCACGTAAAACTGGTAAAACTAAACATATATAGAAGTATACTAGCTGACCCGGCAAACTTTGTTTTGCCATAAAAACACCAAACATTAATATACCCTACACTACTCTGCCTACCCTACCCTACCTACCCTTCCCTACCTACCCTTCCCTACCTACCCTACCCTACCTACCCTACCCTACCTACCCTACCTACCCTACCTACCCTACCTACCCTACCTACCCTACCTACCCTACCTACCCTACCTACCCTACCTACCCTACCTACCCTACCTACCCTACCTACCCTACCTACCCTACCTACCCTACCTACCCTACCTACCCTACCTACCCTACCTACCCTACCTACCCTACCTACCCTACCTACCCTACCTACCCTACCTACCCTACCTACCCTACCTACCCTACCTACCCTACCTACCCTACCTACCCTACCTACCCTACCTACCCTACCTACCCTACCTACCCTACCTACCCTACCTACCCTACCTACCCTACCTACCCTACCTACCCTACCTACCCTACCTACCCTACCTACCCTACCTACCCTACCTACCCTACCTACCCTACCTACCCTACCTACCCTACCTACCCTACCTACCCTACCTACCCTACCTACCCTACCTACCCTACCTACCCTACCTACCCTACCTACCCTACCTACCCTACCTACCCTACCTACCCTACCTACCCTACCTACCCTACCTACCCTACCTACCCTACCTACCCTACCTACCCTACCTACCCTACCTACCCTACCTACCCTACCTACCCTACCTACCCTACCTACCCTACCTACCCTACCTACCCTACCTACCCTACCTACCCTACCTACCCTACCTACCCTACCTACCCTACCTACCCTACCTACCCTACCTACCCTACCTACCCTACCTACCCTACCTACCCTACCTACCCTACCTACCCTACCTACCCTACCTACCCTACCTACCCTACCTACCCTACCTACCCTACCTACCCTACCTACCCTACCTACCCTACCTACCCTACCTACCCTACCTACCCTACCTACCCTACCTACCCTACCTACCCTACCTACCCTACCTACCCTACCTACCCTACCTACCCTACCTACCCTACCTACCCTACCTACCCTACCTACCCTACCTACCCTACCTACCCTACCTACCCTACCTACCCTACCTACCCTACCTACCCTACCTACCCTACCTACCCTACCTACCCTACCTACCCTACCTACCCTACCTACCCTACCTACCCTACCTACCCTACCTACCCTACCTACCCTACCTACCCTACCTACCCTACCTACCCTACCTACCCTACCTACCCTACCTACCCTACCTACCCTACCTACCCTACCTACCCTACCTACCCTACCTACCCTACCTACCCTACCTACCCTACCTACCCTACCTACCCTACCTACCCTACCTACCCTACCTACCCTACCTACCCTACCTACCCTACCTACCCTACCTACCCTACCTACCCTACCTACCCTACCTACCCTACCTACCCTACCTACCCTACCTACCCTACCTACCCTACCTACCCTACCTACCCTACCTACCCTACCTACCCTACCTACCCTACCTACCCTACCTACCCTACCTACCCTACCTACCCTACCTACCCTACCTACCCTACCTACCCTACCTACCCTACCTACCCTACCTACCCTACCTACCCTACCTACCCTACCTACCCTACCTACCCTACCTACCCTACCTACCCTACCTACCCTACCTACCCTACCTACCCTACCTACCCTACCTACCCTACCTACCCTACCTACCCTACCTACCCTACCTACCCTACCTACCCTACCTACCCTACCTACCCTACCTACCCTACCTACCCTACCTACCCTACCTACCCTACCTACCCTACCTACCCTACCTACCCTACCTACCCTACCTACCCTACCTACCCTACCTACCCTACCTACCCTACCTACCCTACCTACCCTACCTACCCTACCTACCCTACCTACCCTACCTACCCTACCTACCCTACCTACCCTACCTACCCTACCTACCCTACCTACCCTACCTACCCTACCTACCCTACCTACCCTACCTACCCTACCTACCCTACCTACCCTACCTACCCTACCTACCCTACCTACCCTACCTACCCTACCTACCCTACCTACCCTACCTACCCTACCTACCCTACCTACCCTACCTACCCTACCTACCCTACCTACCCTACCTACCCTACCTACCCTACCTACCCTACCTACCCTACCTACCCTACCTACCCTACCTACCCTACCTACCCTACCTACCCTACCTACCCTACCTACCCTACCTACCCTACCTACCCTACCTACCCTACCTACCCTACCTACCCTACCTACCCTACCTACCCTACCTACCCTACCTACCCTACCTACCCTACCTACCCTACCTACCCTACCTACCCTACCTACCCTACCTACCCTACCTACCCTACCTACCCTACCTACCCTACCTACCCTACCTACCCTACCTACCCTACCTACCCTACCTACCCTACCTACCCTACCTACCCTACCTACCCTACCTACCCTACCTACCCTACCTACCCTACCTACCCTACCTACCCTACCTACCCTACCTACCCTACCTACCCTACCTACCCTACCTACCCTACCTACCCTACCTACCCTACCTACCCTACCTACCCTACCCTACCTACCCTACCCTACCTACCCTACCTACCCTACCTACCCTACCTACCCTACCTACCCTACCTACCCTACCTACCCTACCTACCCTACCTACCCTACCTACCCTACCTACCCTACCTACCCTACCTACCCTACCTACCCTACCTACCCTACCTACCCTACCTACCCTACCTACCCTACCTACCCTACCTACCCTACCTACCCTACCTACCCTACCTACCCTACCTACCCTACCTACCCTACCTACCCTACCTACCCTACCTACCCTACCTACCCTACCTACCCTACCTACCCTACCTACCCTACCTACCCTACCTACCCTACCTACCCTACCTACCCTACCTACCCTACCTACCCTACCTACCCTACCTACCCTACCTACCCTACCTACCCTACCTACCCTACCTACCCTACCTACCCTACCTACCCTACCTACCCTACCTACCCTACCTACCCTACCTACCCTACCTACCCTACCTACCCTACCTACCCTACCTACCCTACCTACCCTACCTACCCTACCTACCCTACCTACCCTACCTACCCTACCTACCCTACCTACCCTACCTACCCTACCTACCCTACCTACCCTACCTACCCTACCTACCCTACCTACCCTACCTACCCTACCTACCCTACCTACCCTACCTACCCTACCTACCCTACCTACCCTACCTACCCTACCTACCCTACCTACCCTACCTACCCTACCTACCCTACCTACCCTACCTACCCTACCTACCCTACCTACCCTACCTACCCTACCTACCCTACCTACCCTACCTACCCTACCTACCCTACCTACCCTACCTACCCTACCTACCCTACCTACCCTACCTACCCTACCTACCCTACCTACCCTACCTACCCTACCTATCCTACCTACCCTACCTACCCTACCCTACCCTACCCTACCTACCCTACCCTACCTACCCTTCCCTACCTACCCTACCCTACCTACCCTACCCTACCTACCCTACCCTACCTACCCTTCCCTCAGTTTTGAGCGCGCTCCGCAGCGAAAAATCACATAAGTGGTAAAAAGTTAACGGAATCACGCGAGTCGTACCTTTAAACACGCGCCTAAGTGAAGTGATCACGGTGGTGAATAAATTTTGGAGAAAAACCAAAAAACCGCGACAAAATCGCGAAAATAGTGTAAATTTGAAGGTTAAGAAAAGACAAAAAGTGAATTATCTTAAAAAGTAGATCGAAAACCCATAAAACGTGAAGAGTTATCTTGTGCGCGCTGCCGAGCTCTGCAGACAAGGAAAGATTCCCGATTTTTTCCGCGCTAGCGCGCGGAAATAAAAGGGAAATATAATAATCCCTAAGCTCACGAGGTCAAATTTTTGGGGCCGAAAATTTAATTTGACCACTCCACAAGACGGAGAGCAGGACAAGGACCCTGAAGGTATTTTTAGAAAATTTAATACCACAAGTGAACACATAGATATTGAACTTACAAAATTACAAAAATTCTGTTCGGCTGTCAAAACGAGAACAACTTCTTCCGAGCACGAAATCTTGCAAGATCAGGGACGAACTGGTCCCAAATTCCTGTGGAGGTTTGCTGGGACGTCTCTCAACCCATCTGCAAGAAATCACCGAAATCGGACAACACAATATCTATATTTCTTAAAATTAGTGCATGTAGTATAAATTTCCGACGGCAGGGTAATTTGGTTTTATTGGGAAATTAAAATAGGAAAATAAATTTATCAGGAAATTCAACGCTTTTATTTTTAATACTAGTAGCCGTCAGCTACTAGTATACAAGAAATTGTAATTCGGGAAATTTTAATTGGTATTTACGTAGGTTTAGCCCCTCCCGGGTCGTGGGACTTTTTCCCCGATCCATACCTGTTTACAAGTTGTGTGTCTGTGCCTGTATCTCCTAAACGGGAACTCGTAGAGGAGATATAGCCACCAATAACATTGTTTCTCAGGGAGGACTACCCCTGCAACAAAATATTTTTTCTCTGTGACTCCTTTTTAGAAAACTCGGGGTAAATTACGAGATTATCCCCAGTCTCGAACTTTTCTCCCTAGTTAAAAATTGACATACACCCTGCTCGCGCATGAGGTGAAAAAGGTAAAATCTATAATTAATAAAATAAAAAATAAACCAACGAAGCCAAAATATCTTGCTGGAAACCTGACAACTGTGATAAAATAGATGCTGTAAAGAGACTGTACTGTTCTGTTTTTAGGCAATTAAATTAAGTTACAAACCGGGAACTGAACCTGGGATTTGGAAGGCTGTAGAAGCAGAAAATTTGGAAACGGAGTTTTTTACCTCGTTCTTGCACCAGACTATCTTCTTTGTTCCCCCCTTTTATTAAATTAACTTTTTCAAAAACCAAAAAATTTTCAAATATATATAACAAAATTATTGTTTACCCCTCTATTTTCTCGCTTTTACGACAGAATATCCTCTTTGTTACCCCCCATTTACTAAATTAACTATTCAAAAATAAAAAATTCCTTAAATAAAATAATCATAAATTTTCACCTACTTCACCATTTTTCCCCGCCGTCCAACTAAAAATTTCCACAACATAATTTAGTCATTAATGTCAACAAATTGTATTAAGTTCTTCAACATTTTAACTATTGGGAATTAGATTTTAACTACAGATCAGTAATTTCAATTATATTTTAATTATATTTTAACTAAAAATCTATAAATTCATTGAATATTTTTCCGGAATAATTATTTTCACTAAATCTCAAATATCTCGGGAACGGCTGGGAATATCAAAAAACCGACAAAATTTCCCCCCCCCCCCAAAGAAGACACCCCCTCCCAATCTGGACTCAGTATAGGATAGGCCCCCTAAAACCCCATTTCGCCCCCTTTTTTCCGGCAACCCCAAGTCCGTCAAAGTAATTATAGTTGCCCAGATTTATTGTATATTATTTATTTATTTAATTCAATTTGTACCCCCTTCAGGACCCCCCCGGTCTCCTCAGGACCCCACCCCCCCTCCACCCCCTCTATCCCTTGAGACACCAAGTGAGTCACTTGGGACTACCCCCCCTCCCTCCCCCCCCCAACTGAAAATTTTTTTTCACCCCCCCTCGTCCTAACTTTGGTGCCAGAGGTGATAGACCCATCGAGCTTGGGTCTTTGTAATCGGCATAAAGAGACCTCTCTTTTGGCTCCAATAGAATCACCAGAAAACGCTCCCTTTTAATAAAAAAAAAAAAAAAAAAAAAAAAAAAAAAAAAAAAAAAAAAAAAAAATATATATATATATATATATATTTGGCCTAGCTTGTAAAAACGAGTCTCTACGTGGAGATACTGTTTCTGAAAATCTACAGTCTTTCAACTCCCCATATAATATAAGACATATAACAGCACTTTTGTGTTGTTATATTTTTAGATTAAGATTAGGTTAAGACATATAGCAGCTCTTTTGCGCTGCTATATTTTAAGATTAAGACTAGGTTAAGACATATAGCAGCACTTTTGTGTTGCTATATCCTTAGAGTAAGACTATATTGATATTTTTATCAAATTTATTTAATGTTTTTAAATTCCGTCCCGGTAGGTGTATTGCACTTGTGACTGATACGGGACTACATTTACGCAGGATTCCTTTACAATCCTTTTTAAATCTTTGACTCTTGACCGTATTTATATACGTATTTTATACATTTTACACACCAACTGGGGTATCTCTTTACAATACCCCATTTGACGCAGTATTAATCCCAAAATACCCAACTAACACAAGATGAGCGGGATGCCCGGTGTGCGTACGCCTGTTAAGAGCCGGTCTCAAACAGCAAGCTCACAGACGAAAAGTCCACAGAAGGCACCTGAAGAGACAGGACCTTCTACGTTAAGCGTGAGAACTAGTGTGGGAAAATGGGAAGCGGGCAAGGTCGATGGCGAGGGAACCTCTCCAAATAAGTTTGCCAAAACCACAGTGGCAACGACGAGAGGATCGATTACCTTCGAAATCGGGAGCCCACCACCCCAAAGAAGCAGAGTTGCAGAGGCCAGAATACACAGCAACAAAATAAAAGCGTATATGACAACCTCAAAGACAACTAAGACCGAAATTAAGACAGAGGTTAAGGCCTTAGCAGACCGGCTCTACCATCTTATCAAGGAGTCAGAGCAGGAAAAAGGACGTGAACCCCCTACTAAAAAGACCTTTAAATCCCAAGGCATTCAAGTTCGGGAATCCCAAGAAGTGCAAAGGATGGAGCGAGCTCCCTCCCCTTCCCCGGGGGTTATCGGAGGAGGGGAGGTAGACTCTCTCAGGAAGGCACTCGAGGAGCACACCCGAAATTTGGCCGTTAATAACGAGATCATGGGAAGGCTGAAAGAGGCACTACAAGCTGGCCAAAGCCATATGGAGAAGCTCTCCTACGCCAGCGTAGCGGCAAGTCGGCCTTCAAACCAAACTGCACCACAAGTAACATTACACTCGTTAGTGGTGACGGCTAAAGACGAGAAAGAGACGGGAGACCAAGTATTGGACAGGATAAGAAAGGTTGTGAACGCCAAAGAGGGAGGATTTGTAGTGGATAAAGTAAGGAAGGCAAAAGACAGAAAGATCATTGTAGGATGTCGCACTGAAGAAGAAAGGAGAAAGATAAAGGAAAGAATAGAGGAAGCACCGGAGCTGACGGTGCAGGACATAAAAAATAAAAACCCGCAGATTGTGATGAGGGACGTGATGCGCTACAACAGTAACGAGGATATCATAAAGGCCCTAAAAAATCAGAACAGACACATCTTCCAAGACCTCAAAGAAGAACAGAAGATTGTGGAAGTTCTGTACATAAAGCGAGCCAGAAATCCACTTATGGGTCACGTAGTGTTGCGGGTCGCCGCAGAGGTCTGGAGGCGCATGATTGACGTCGGAGCGGTGCATGTGGACTTTCAGCGGGTATGGGTCCAAGACCAGTCCCCGCTCGTCCAATGCTCGCTATGCCTTGCATACGGACACAGCCGACGCATTTGCACCGAGACCACAGCAAAGTGCGGCCACTGCGGCGGCTCTCACATGAGGATAGACTGTGAGAACTACAGCGCAGGCCTACCACCTACCTGCGTGAACTGTGTGCGTGCCAATATGGACAACGCCAACCATCACGCCTTCAGTGCCGATTGTACGATAAGAAGAAGGTGGGACGCAATATCCCGCTCATCTATAGCTTATTGTTAAGGGCACCCCGGGGACTCCTGTCCAACAAACAAGAAGACCATACCGTGTGGCCCAAGCGAATTTACAACGAAAGGAACTGGCTACCACCGAACTCTTTTTAGAGGCCAGTGATCGCAAGATCTCGTGGGCACTGATCCAGGAGCCGTATGTGGGTGGAGCACAAAGTATGAAGAGCTACCGTGGGGCGAGAATCTACCAGTGCGAGGTTGAAGGAAGTGGGAGGGTAAAGGCGGCGATTGCCGTCTTTGATCATGACCTGGACGTCATACCCTACCCGAAACTCACCACAAACAATATCGTTGTGGTGGGGATCCGTACCAAAGCCTGGGAAATCGCAGTAGTCTCCTATTACTTCGAGCCAGACCAGCCCATAGGGCCATACTTGGACCAGGTGACCCGGATCCAATCGGAAGTGGCCACCGGTAGATTGTTAATAGGAGGCGACGCCAACGCGAAAAGCGCTTGGTGGGGCAGCGCCAAAGAAGACTCCAGGGGGGAGGATATGTCCGCCACCCTGGAAGAGTTGGAGCTTCAGGTACTAAACACTGGTGACGCTCCCACCTTTGACACTGTCAGGGGTGGTCGAGCATACAAAAGCCATGTGGACGTCACAGCCTGTTCGCTCGGCCTTTTTGACCTGGTGGACGGCTGGCGGGTTGACACGGGAGTTACGTCCTCGGACCACAACACGATTTTATTTAATATAAAGGTTAAAAGGGATAAAGGCATTAACATCAATAGAACCACAAGAAAATATAACACACGGAAGGCAGATTGGGATAAATTCAATAAAAAACTAGGGGAATTTAAAACTATAAATGAAATAAATTTAGAAAGGATAAAGGAAATTAATAATAAACAGAAATTGGAGGAATTCGTTGTAAAATATAGAGACATTATAGTGGAAGCATGCCAAAAGTCAATTCCCAAGGTAAAAAGTTCTGTAAAACTTACCATTCCGTGGTGGTCCGAGGAACTCGCTGTGAAGAAGAAGGAGGTTATCAGGAAAAAGAACCGCATCCGCAATGCCGCGCCGGTCCGGCGAGCTATGGTCGTCGACGAGTACCTGAAAGCAAAACAAGAGTATGAAACGCAAGTAAAGAGTGCCAAAATCGCCAGTTGGAAGGAGTTCTGCCGGAAACAGGATCGGGAGGGGGTCTGGGAGGGAATCTTCAGGATCATCGGTAGGACCGCCAGAAGACAGGAAGAACTGACCCTATGCTGCGATGGTACATTCCTTAGTCCAAGTGAATCAGCCGCCCTACTAGCAGATACGTTCTACCCCAAAGACAGAGTAGACCAGGACAACGCTGACCACAGGCGAATTAGAGAAGCGGCCAGTCGAGTGAATGAATGGGTCAATGGTGAACATCATGACCCTTCATTTACGACACTGGAGCTGAAGACCGCCGTGGCAGGTTTCAATCCCAAAAAGGCACCAGGAGGGGACGGACTGACGTCTGACATCTGCAGTCGAGCGATCCACCAGGACCCAGAATTGTTCCTTGCCCTTTACAACAAGTGCCTCGAGCTGGCACACTTTCCGGAGATCTGGAAAGAAGCTACGGTCGTGGTACTTCGGAAGCCGGGCAAGGACAACTATCTGACCCCCAAGGCATACCGACCAATTGGTTTGTTGCCTGTTCTGGGGAAGATCCTGGAGAGGATGGTCGTAGCACGTCTAAAGTGGCAGCTTATACCGCGGTTTAGTACCCGCCAGTTTGGCTTTATGCCCCAGAGGAGCACCGAGGACGCCCTCTATACGCTAGTTGAGCACGTACAGGACAAGTTAAGGCTGAAGAAGCTAATTGTCCTGGTGTCATTGGATATAGAGGGGGCCTTCGATAGCGCTTGGTGGCCAGCTATAAAAGTCAGGCTGGCTGAGGAAAATTGCCCGGTCAACATCAGGCGGCTGATAGACAGCTATCTCGACAGTAGGAAGGTAAAGGTTCGTTATGCCGGGGAGGAATGTACGAAAGAGACTGACAAGGGCTGTGTTCAAGGGTCAATCGGTGGTCCAATCCTGTGGAACCTCCTTCTCGACCCACTTCTGAAGGACCTGGAACGACGCGGGGTCTTCGTGCAGGCGTTCGCGGATGACATCGTCTTGGTCCTGGATGGCGACACGGCGACTGAAGTCTCGAGATCTGCGAATGCGGCCCTCACCCATGTTCAGGATTGGGGTGTCCGAAATAAGTTGAGGTTCGCACCGCACAAAACCTGTGCGATGGTGGTAACCAACAAGCTTAAGTACGACACTCCATGCCTGAGCATGGCCGGGGTCGACATTGGTATGGTTAAGAAAATGAAGTTGCTGGGTCTGACCATAGACGAGAAGCTCACTTTTAGTGAGCATGCCGCGAACGTCTGCAGGAGGGCAGCTAGGATTTACAAACAGCTGTCCCGTGCCGCCAAAGTTAGTTGGGGATTAAATGCTGAAATTATACACACTATATACACCGCGACAATAGAACCCACGATCACCTACGCAGCCGCAGCCTGGGCTCCTGCTGCGAAAAAGCTAGGGATACGGAAGAAGCTAGGCTCTGTTCAACGAGGATTCGCTCAGAAGATCTGCAAATCGTACCGCACAGTCTCTCTGAACTCGGCACTGGCACTGTCCGGGATACTTCCTCTAGACCTGCGTATACAAGAGGCAGCCGATTTGTATAAAGCGAGGAGAGGGTCATCCCGGTTCGTGCCAGGAGATAGGGAGATCGAGAGTGCGGTGAGGTTTGCGGAAGCTCCTCATCCAGCAATGCAAATGCCCCTGGAGTTCATGTGCCTGGAAGATCAAACGTTGCTAGATAGCAACAATGTGCAGACGGTGCGAATATTCACCGACGGCAGCAAGATTGAGGGGAAGGTCGGAGCCGCATTATCCATTTGGGATAATGATGGTGAAGTCCGGAACCTCAAACTCTGCCTTGCCGCGTACTGCACAGTCTACCAGGCGGAACTCCTGGCCATTTGCAAGGCTACCGAAGTGATCCTCGCGCGGCAAGAGGCGAGCTATGGTTTGTATAGCGACTCAATGTCATCATTGCAGACGCTTGCAGACCATGGCTCTCTCCATCCCCTGGCAGTGCGCGCGCGCGCCAATTTGGCAAAGGCCTTGCACCAGAACAAAGCTGTGTCTTTGTTCTGGATCAAGGCACACGCGGGCCTGCCGGGGAATGAGCGGGCGGACGAGTTGGCGAAGGAGGCAGCATTGTCGTTACGGAGGAAGCCGGACTACGACCAATGTCCGATTTCATTTATCAAGCGACAGATCCGTTTGGAAACGCTTGATGAATGGAATCGGAGATATGTGTCGGGCGAGACTGCTTCCGTGACGAAAATGTTTCTTCCGGACGCGATAGTGGCATTCCGTATTGTTCAACAGGTTCGGCCAACGGGTGTTCTCACGCAGGTTCTAACGGGGCACGGTGGGTTCTCTGAATACTTGAACCGCTTCAAGTGTAAGGAGAGCCCATCGTGCCTCTGCGACCCTAGCATGGCGGAAACTGTCCAGCACATACTAGTAGAATGCCCGTTATTTATCAGGGAGCGCTACCAACTCGAGTGTGAGCTGGACAGGAAGCTGACTGGGGAGAGTCTGCATGGGTTCATGTCCAAGAAGGAAAGGGAAAGATTTTTAATTTACTGTGTAAATTTGGCCACCATAGTCATCTGCAGAAATAAAAGTTGAAGAACACTGTACTTCAATCGTACTATAATAGTATTTTAATTGTAAGTATAGATACAGCAGAACAAAATTTGTAAATCAGCAGTAAATTAAATTAGTAAATTAGTACCTAAGTTATTGTATATATATTATAAGAAAAGTGTATTTTAAAACTGTAAATAAAATAACAGCACCAATTGTATTTATTACCCTATTTTGTAAATAAATAAAGTATGCCCATAGATTAGATTTAAGTGGGAGCCCTACCCACAGAATGAATGGAGATGGATGTTAGAAAGATAAAGTATGAAGAATGAAAGTACGAGAGGCATATATGCGAGAACTAGTATGAGAGAAGTTGAGCACAAAATAGGCGCCAACCAAGTAATGCGTTGGTGGGATTAGTACTAAGGAAAAAAAAAAAAAAAAAAAAAAAAAAAAACCTACCCTTCCCTACCTACCCTACCCTACCTACCCTACCCTACCTACCCTACCTACCCTACCTACCCTACCTACCCTACCTACCCTTCCTAACCTACCTACCCTACCTACCCTACTCTACCTACCTTACCCTACCTACCCTACCCTACTCTACCTACCCTACCCTACCTACCCTACCCTACCCTACCCTACCTACCCTACCCTACCTACCCTACCTACCCTACCTACCCTACCCTACCCTACCTATTAATCATACAGACCATAAAAAAGAGTCAGAATGTTTCATACACTCAATTTATATAATACATATTATGTACTTTCTTAATTTACAAGTGGTTTTAAATGCTCAATTTGCATTAATGAAAAGTCAAAGTTATTTTAATTTATTTAACGAGCCTCTCAGGCTGATTGATTTAAATATTCCACAATGAAATGAAGCGTACCATTATCGGGATACTTATTATTCCCATTTCGTCAAACGGTTTTAAATGAATATTCTGCTTAATGGGAATGCCTTCGTTACAAAGATCCTTTTTAATTGTGGACTTAAACAAATTTAAAATACAAATTAGAAAAATAAAAACTACAAAGTATGGTCGTCTTTAAAAATTCAAGATGATGAATAGATCAGTGTGTTTTGTAGAATAGATCTTGTAATTGTAAACATACCTTGAATTAAGATAAATAAAAAAAAAATGTTCACATCTGACCAACCCTTTAAAGAATACTGGCGTGATTTTATGAGATGTGTAAAAGAAAAACAATATTGATCAAGATTGGTTGAACACAATAATGCACAAAAGTTTAGTGTAGCGTAGCCACAAGTGTAGACATGGCTACGCTGTAGCGTAAGGCTATGACGTAGCGAAATGCTACGTAGTAGAGTATTGCTAGACCGTAGCGTAAGGCTATGTAGTAGCGAAATGCTACGTAGTGGAGTAGAGCTACGCTGTAACGTAAGGCTATGACGTAGCGAAATGCTACGTAGTAGAGAAGTGCTACGCCGTAGCGTAAGGCTATGACGTAGCGAAATGCTACATAGTAGAGTAGTGCTACGCCGTAGTGTAAGGCTATGACGTAGCGAAAAGCTGAGCCGTAGTGAAATGCTAAGCCGTAGCGTAATTCTAAGTCATAGCTAAATGCTATTCATAGTGTTGACTTGACGACATGGTTGGCGTAGTGGTTGGGCGATCGACTGGTGCGCTGCGTGTCGCGGTTTCGATTCCCGCACGAAACAAATATTTGAATGACCTACAGATAATTGTTTTATTCTTCCGGTATGGTTGTTTGATTACGTGAGTTAATATGTTTGTTAATGGACCCACGATATAGGAAAAAATGCCTGTGTGGGTCAAGGTTTAAAAAACGCAGATATTCATATTTTATATATAATTAAAGGCTTTTTACAAAAAAATAAGAGTAACAGTTTTGTAACACTTTTATCATAAACGCGTTCCTCATCTTCTTCAACATTCCAAACGTAATTGGAGAAAGAAAACGTACTTATTGATATCTTACTTGTATTTTATTTCATTTGAATTACATTTTCAGGTGCTGAAACAAAGGTCAAGTATACTTCCAGCGTATAGTTCCAGGTATCTCTCTTATTCATACAGAGCTGTATCGATTTACATCACCTGCAGGAAGGAGACGTTGATAGGTACTATAGAATTACGTTCCGATCGAGTACGGATCCCCTCGATTTCTGAATTGCATCGAATGAATACTCGATGTCGGACGAGATGGGATTGTTGACATATATGTTTTGATAGGTGTATGGGAAATTCGTGTAAGGTTATTTTATTTGGTATAATACTGTTTTCGGGATGAAGGTTTCTGTTTGTATTGTTTAACAAAAATTTATTTTTAAAATAACATGGATATCATGTAGGATAAAAGGATACATGATTAGGTTTATAAAGGGTCTTTCAACAAGGACGGGTCGATGTTAAAATTGAATAAAACAAGATGTGTGTGAGATATTAACGAAATTTATTTTTTATTTAAAAGGCCCATTTATGCCATTATGGATGGAATATGACATCGTTCAAATGTCCGCCGCGGCTTCGTATGGTGGCACGAATCCGAGAGGTCCAATTTTTAATGACAGCCCACAGCCCAAAATTCTGATCCATACAGTACGACAGGTCTAATCGAGGACTTGTAAATTTTCCCCTTTAACTTGAGGGGCATCCGTTGGTCGCAAGTTTTAGTATTATTATCTTAAGATTAGTATTTGTGTGTTGTTTGGTTTTTGTAAATGTAGTAATCATATACCGTAGCATTGTCTCTTTGCACGAGTTGGGTCACACTGTTAGTGCAGGGAGTAATTGAACTTAATTAAATAAATAATAAATGGACCGCACATTTTTGAATTTTTTCCCATTGTTGTCGCTGATGCTTTCGTTGGTATAATGTCACTTGCCTAGAGCCTCTATTCGGAGGATCCTGCCTTTTCAGGTTTTCATAAGACATCTTTCCTTTGGAGGTTGCGAGTCTTTTCACTCGTTTCCACATACCTATATAACACTTTCAACTACATGCATGATGCATTAGTTTCCTAGCAAAAGTTCGTCTTTAAACTTGCCCACGTCGTTACCACTTACAAGCGGTTTTGCTCGCTAGTTTCCAAACATATTATAACTTTGTTTATTTCCACCTACGATACGCACCTGAAGATGAAAGTTAATATTAATAATAATAATAATAAATTTATTTGTTAGAATATTGTTGTTACATAGGTGTTACACAAAATACAATGTCCATAATATTCTGCTGTTTCCAGCGTACAAATATTTCAAAGAATTAAAATTAATAACAAACCATACAATGTCGGGAATTAGGAAAACGTTAACTACTATCAAATACAATATCAGGGGTTATCAATTATAATGTAAGAATTATTAAATACAATTTAAGGGGTTATTAATTATAATGTCAAGAATGATTAAATATAATGTAAGGCTTATTAGTTAAAATGTTATGAATGATTAAATACAATGTCAATGGTTATTAAATAAAATGTCACTAATGATTAAATGTAATGAAGAGAAAAAAACAATATAATGTCATAGAAATGACATTCCATTCAATTATTGTGAGGTAATTCGTTGTCTAATTTTAATTTTGAATCAAATTTTTCATTTAAAAATTCATTCGTTGAGTAGTAACACTTTTGCAACAGAAAGTTGAATAGTTTATTCTTAAATGTCATAAGGTTAAGACTTTTAAAGACATTAGGTAATTTATTATAAATTTGAATTGCCATACAGTAAACATTATTCGAAAATAGTTTAATTCTTTGTTGTGGTGTACATAATTTGTGGATATCTCGACTTTTCCTTATTACAACATCATTGTGAACTTTAAATAAAGCTAAGTTCTTACGTACAAAGATACAGAGTTCGAATATATATAAAGATGGGAGTGGTAATATTTTTAATTTTTTAAAGATTGGGACACAGCTTTGTAATGGTTGGGCTTTAGTCATTGATCGAATACATTTCTTTTGGGCTCGGAATGCTTTAATAGTATCCACAGAATTTCCCCATATAATGATGCCGTAGCGGAGAACTGATGCTACGTAACCATGATAAGCATAAAGTGCTGCATTGATACCAGCTACGCGAGTTATTCGATTTAAGACAAATACAAATCTTTGCAACTTAGTGCATAATTTGTCAATGTGTACTTTCCAGTTGCAATACTTATCTAAAGTTATACCCAAAAAAGTTGCACTTTCAACCTCTTCTACAGCGTTATTTGCATATCTAATTTCCAATTTTTGACGGTTGCTATTGTAAGTTTGGAACTGCATAAGTTTGGTTTTACTAATATTGACATGTAAATTGTTGTCTTTCAGCCATTCTATTATTTTGTTTAACGTGTCATTTATCTCATTTTCGTATTTGTTGATATTGTCATCGGTGAGTTCAATACTAAGAGTTGTATCGTCGGCGTACAGAATGCATGAATAGCGGTTAGCGGTGCAAAAAGTATGTTGATTCAAGTTGCATTGGCTTGAAGTTTTAAGGACTTGAGTTAGCTATCGAAAGCTACACTAATAGGTTTTTTAGTAGTTTCGAATGCGATAGTTTCCGGTGCATGCATACGTTTCTTCATTTTATTAATTATAAATAAAACATACATTTTTTACAGTAATTTATAGTGTCCATGTATATAATGTGTCAATACACCTACACACACACATTGATAGTGTACATGTATATCGAGTTGTACAATATTGTACAACTCGAGCTTAATTGAAAGTTGGGTTATCTCCAAGTAGACTTTTATTTTGTGCATGGGATACGATAAAATGTAACAATTGGGTGTAGGGTTTAGATAAAGTAATTAGTCTTACAACCATTTAGTTTCCAAGGACTCTAAAAAATGTCATTCCAAAAGAGATAACGTTTGTCGATAATATAATATGTATGGGATTAAACACCAACAACCCTGCAGATGGCTGCAGTTGGCTGCACTCCATGAACGTTTTGTGACACTGATGCGTGGAGGCGTAGTTGTGAAACAGCTGAATGGAATTTACACTACCAGGGATTTGGTGAAGCGAGTTGCCGATGTGGTTTGGAATTCGTCGACTCGCAGTTACTATAAGGAACTAGCTCATTAGCAGTCTATTTATAGTTTTAATAATGAATATGGATTCATTTTGAACGTTTTGATAATCGTTAAATTGTCGCTTATAGAATATATGTCACTTTGTAAAGTAGGCTCTCAGGACAATTTTAAGTATCAAGGTGGCCCAGTGGCTAAGACCTCGCCTCTCGTGCTTGAGGTTCAAATCCGGGCAAGTACCAATGTGACTTTTTCAAGTTCATAATGTACTTTCGTCTCTTTTTGTGTGTGAGCTGGGTTCGAACCCAGGCAGGCGCTTTACTTTGTGTAAATTATTTCATCACAACTGCTCTCAAAACCGTGAAGGAAAACATCGCGAGAAAACCGGCATGTCTTAGAACAAAAAATTCGAACACATGTGACATCCATTACCTCGCACTGGGCCCTCATGGTGGATTACGGCCCATTCCCTCTCACAGAGTGGAAGCCTGTGTCCCAGCAGTGGGAACATTAATAGGCTGATGATGATGTACTTTCTAAGTTTATCTTGGACGTCACAGGCAACGGAAAACATCGTGAGGAAACCTGGATTTATATAGTTAATGTAGACCTGCCAAGTCAGAGGCCTGTGGAGTTCCCAGAGGCGGCTTAATTAACTCTGACACCAGGGTTAGCCACATCCCTATACGAAAAGAAGAAGAAGAACACATTTAAAACTGCTATGGAATACCAAAATAGACAGAGTAGAGAGATTGTTAACATAAAATTTATGCCTAATTACCATCACAAGTCCACACATAAACCCACAATCATTTCCTCATTACCATATAATGACATCACTCGGCACTACGTAGGCTGTCAGCGAACAAAAATAAAGCTTATTACCCACAGTTGCGAAGCCCCCGCGTATTCACATCTGTTGAACAAATTAGAAGTGTTCTAACGAGCAGGCAATGCTTGTGGCGGCCGCGAAATACGCGCTAAGTATGGCGTACCATGTGTAACGTGCCTATTTTATTATTTGGAATTTAAACGAAAATATTTAAAAATATGTAGATAATATTATACCGGTCTATTGGTCTGGTGAAGGCCGTGGGAGTCTATTGGATGCGAGACCCATTGGACTGGGTTGATAAGCGACGTTTGGGGGAGGATTATGTCCAGCAGTGGACCTCTATCGGCTGAAATAATTATGATGGATGGCTATTATTGTTATAATCTGCGAAATGGAAAAGGCAACTGAGGTTTGCTGTCAGAGAACCCAACTATGGGTTAAGCTCGCCTTTGTACATGAACTTTCTTTTGTATTTGTATGTTTTTATGTTTTGTGTACAATAAAGAATAAGAATAAGAATAAGAATAGGCATGAGCAAGTATAAAAAATGGCACAGAAGTTTATCGGAAATTGATATATATATAAAGGGTCTTTCAACAAGGACGGGTCGATGTTAAAATTGAATAAAACAAGATGTGTGTGAGATATTAACGAAATTTCGGAGAGTCATTAAAAATTGGACCTCTCGGATTCGTGCCACCATACGAAGCCGCGGCGGACATTTGAACGATGTCATATTCCATCCATAATTGGCATAAATGGACCTTTAAATAAAAAATAAATTTCGTTAATATCTCACACACATCTTGTTTTATTCAATATTTTAACATCGACCCGTCCTTGTTGAAAGGCCCTTTATATATATATCATACAAAAGAATGGGTATAACAACTATCGAAAAAATAAAAGCAATGAAAAAAAATACGTGTTTTTACCCAATAAATATAAAAACAGTATTGATAGAAAATAAAGTGATTCTAAATAACTTAACAAATAAAAAATATCTTATAATCAATATGATCGGTAAAAGACCAGCAACCAAATAAATGGCCGTGTAAATTATATTTCAAAAACAGTAAAGTTTATTTCTTAGAATTATTCAGAAATTATCTCCAGAATTTCCTTTAAATCTGGTAATGACTAGTATAGCTTTGTACTAGTCATTACCAGATTGTATTTCCAGGCTATCCGGTAGCGATTCCTCTTTAAAGAAAAAATTGAAAAACACCTTTGCGAGAAGAAAAATACGTGACTATTCAGATAATTAAAAAACATTTAAATGTTTTTGTTGGTGCATCAAAACCTTTGTCTATTTTAACTGACTACGGCACAGGCTTTTAGCAGTCTTTGTATGTATGTATTTGCGAATGTTCCAGCGTAGTGCCTTAACTACTGAGCATATCTCGGCGAATAAGCTATCAATCGATTCTGTATTGTCAGGGTGACATAGGCTACTTTATATACGAAAAAAAAACAATATGGTGGACAATAAACAATAAGATACATCTAAAAAGTGGCGGTCTGTAAATGTAGTAAACAAAACAGACCAGTTTTTAATATTACATTAATCGTGTTTTATTGCGTAGTCGGGTTTTAGTTTTTAAGTGCCACTTGTTAAAAGCTGGAATGTGAAACGTCACATTACAAACTACATTCCTATCCTCATTCAATTGTTTTCAAATATCTCGTTAAGCTTAACAAAGAGCCACATTCTCTCTCACATTTGTACAATCTAAGTACCCTGCAGAAATCTTAACTCAGTGTGGAATGGTTAACAAGAAACTACTTGTAACACAAGCTTGGGGAACTTTGCTAATGGTACCGACATACTGGATGTATGTACAAGCATGTAGGTATAGAATATGTAGTATATTATTATATTGGTATTGGCAAGGAACGAGGTAGTTAGAATCTGTTTCTGAAGTTTTAAAGAATATTCTGTGCTAACTAAAGAATTGTAGATTTTTCTAGATTATTTCATCCAATTTTATGCTTTGTACACTTTTTCCAGCATTTGCTGGCAACTTTGATTATTTAATCAGTGTTGATTGATAAAATAACAAATAGGATATTTTTGAATTTTATCATCGTCATTAGCCTTTTAATGTTCCCACTGCTGGGACACAGGCCTACACTCTGTGAGAGGGAATGGGCCGTGGTGAGATCCACCACGCGGGCCCAGTGCGGGTTGGTGGATGTCTTGAATTTTTGGTTCTAGGACATGCCGGTTTCCTCACGATGTTTTCCTTTACCGTTTTGAGAGCAGTGGTGATGAAATAATTTACACAAAGTAAAGCGCCTGCCTGGGTTCGAACCCACAACCAACAACTTGAAAGTCGCGGCCGGTACCACTTGTAACGGGATTTTTTCTTGGGAACAATAAAGCACCATATACTGAGAACGATGTTTATTAAATGTAACCCTTGAACACGTTACCAAAGTAAATAAATTTAAAAGGGTCGCTGGTTGCAGTTGGCTGGTCAACTTTTCTTCGTACCAAAATATTTCCCAACTAATTTATAGTGGTGGGTGGAAGAACAAAAATAAAAAAATAATAATAAAACGGAAGGGTCAGAAAAACCCGTCTCCTGAACCGTCGCGTAGCCAGCCAACTCCACACTGCGACAGCCTGCCTCGAGCAGATAGCCTCAGCCAGGCAATCAGCCCCAACCAGACACCTCCTGAAGTTACAGAATAAAAACTTCTTAGCACAAAAACTCAAATTAAACACAAAGGGTTTTGAGTATATAGAACAGACAGGTCGCTAAAACACTGAAAGTAACATCCTATACACCGGGCTTTACATAGGCGAACACAATGGGTGAGCCGTCCGGCACTCTTCATGATTAAACACACAGAATTTAGGGTTAGACGGAGCAGACAACTCGCTACACATGGAAGGTATTATCTTACACACAGGCTTTACATAAGTGAACACAATGGATGAGCTGTCCCGCACTCTTCATGATTAAACACACAGATTTTATTGTTATACAGATCAGACAAATCGTTGGGATACGGGAAATATTATCTTAAGTACCGGGCTTTACATAGGCTAACATAATGGATGGCCCTCCTGAGTATATGGAAATCATGCCTAAGGTGTATGTAAATAGGTATAATTGTATGGAGCTTGTCAACAAACACCCACAAAGGATAGGCCAGCCCAAATAATATAAATGTATCGGCCGCCCTAAGAAACCGAATACCAACTGACAGAGCCTTTAGGAAGTCAAACACGTACCTTTCGGAGGAAGTAAACCCGTAGGGTAGATAGGTCGGCCCAATTTCGACCCCACGCCACGTTGTTCTGAAAGAAACCAGCAAGTCAGCACACAGAACTCACAACGAAATACGATGGGGTCAATCCCCTGAGCAAGGCGACTTACCGTGAGGGATTATGAGCCCAGCTTGGGAACACTATCACGCCGGGTATCACACCACGACGGTTACATGCGGCTTCCAGGCCGCGTATCCACAATCACGCACGCGGTCACCGGCGATTTTCGGCTTCACGTATTCTGATCAATCACGTCAGGCACATACAGGAAACGCTCTGCCGCACAGAGGCCGACGCCCACGCGATAATTCCAGCCCACTCGCAATCTCCAGGCTCTGCTCAAGCCGGTCAGCCCAAGAAAAGAACGCCTCTACGCAGTTCGCCTTTCGCCAAGAAAAACTCTCTCACCGGGTGCGCTCTCATACCATCATTCTCGAACCGAAAACCTAAAACACCGAATCCCACAAACTGTTTCCTAAAATTTCCGTTTTCGAAGAATTTACGCGGAACAATTTTCCTTCAAAGAAATACACTATCCCAGACCCACGCCTCACCCTACAACTTTCCAAAACCCGACTTAAAATCAGACTACAATAAAACACTATCAATCCCTGACAGCCCGGATGAGAATTTTGAACGCACCCCTGCTCCCGCGTTTCGTTCAGGAAATCCGATCGTTCTCGAATCTTCTGAACTCAAAGGCTACCATCATTCACATAAGCAATTCCTTGAGGCACGCCAACGGAAGCGGGACAACGTCCTCACAATCCCAAAACCAAACTCGAATCCTACCCGTGTGCTAGTCCAAAGAAATAATTAAGCCAATCTTAGCGGAGACGGGCGCGTTTCCGAACGAAAACGCAGTACGTCCAAATGACAGCTGCAGTCCGTCAAAACAAACAAAGAATACAGCTTCGGTGCACGGATATCAAGTGATTCTAAGTTATTTTGGTGAAATGAGAGTGTTTATAGGGAACTCGACGTCCCAGGGTGCGGCTCCAAAGTGGTTCCACCACCCAGCGGCAGTTTTAAGGCGAATGAGCAATACAAATACGGCGGAAAGAGGTAACTAATTTTCTTTTGACAAAACTTTTATCTACCACAAAAAAAAGTGTTACACACTGGGCTACCACTGTTCCTTTTGAATTTCATCAGTGATCATAATATGCCGGACGATTGGGTACGAAGAGGTGAACGAAGAATAAATGCTTCATCAGCCCAAAATACTTAAGAAAATAACAATAGTTTTGGCGGGAACGAGCTAGAACCGTAAAATTATCGATCTATCTAGCATGCGCGACCCGAATCAAATGGGTACTGGCCGCGACTTTCAAGGTCATCAGGCCCGGGGCCAGCGCGGGCGCGGGGTTGCATGCCACCCATCTGGTGACCATCTGTTAGCGCGGTCTCTCTACCTGAGGCTACCCGACCGTATGCGTTCACAATGAGCGTTACATAAATGATAAATTAATTTATTTCTGTAAGTTGGTTTGTACAAACACTTTTACACGTCAATCATATTATTTTAAACTAGATGAGGTCGGCGTTTCCTATCTGACTACTCTGAGAAGAAAGGCCGAAACAAACTCAGAGGTCACAGTTTGTTTTTTAAAGTCCAGACATAATCTTGCTCAGACCGTGTGAAGACCATGTGGATTAAAGAAAGAAAAAGAAAAGAAAGAAAGAAAAATTGTTTATTCTGCACAAACTAAACGCACAATACAAAATAAAGAGTGGCATTCACTAAAGTTACAAATTAGCCAAAAGCCTCGTATTTAAAACAAAAAATCGATCGATCGATTGGTGTCTGAAATGGTCTTTATATCGGGGTGACAAGAAGCCTATGTGCTATTCCAGACTATAATCTATCTCTTTGCAAAATTGCATCCAGATCCGTTCAGCCGTTCTAGCGTGATTGAGTAACAAACATGCATCCATCCATCCAAAATTTTGCATTTATAATATTAGTGGGATAGGAAGTCACGGGAGGAAAGCCGCGGGAAAATCCTAATCAAGAGTAAATAAATAAGTCTTTGATATGCAAAATTTTGATATTCTGTTCCATAGCACGGAACTTTCTCAACATTAATTCCGAGTTAAGAGAAGTGAAGACATTTATAGCATAATTAGACGTTCGGAATAACTTTATCAAAGTTTACTGAAAACTTCAACTTATTTATATTGTTGTGCAGGACTTGTTTTTCTTGAGAATAATAGCGTCATGAACGTGAATTTTAAGTTTAATAGCTTTGCATGAGAATGGATAAAGTCTGTGGTTTTTGAAGTGAAAACTTTTTTAGACGATTACACTATTTTTGGTAGGGGCTTAACTAATGGGTTCGCATAAGCGACAAGACATGCTAATTGTTAGCGTCATCGACATGCTAATGTGAACTGCGACAAACTAAAACACAGTCGTACCAAAGTTTTAAGTTTTCACTTCTGTCAGCAGTCCCCATGACTGCCTTTTTTAGGGTTCCATACCCAAAGGGTAAAAACGGGACTTAAAATTAATTACTAAGAATCCGCGGTCCGTCTGTCTGTCACCAGGCTGTATCTCATGAACCGTGATAGCTAGACAGTTGAAATTTTCACAGATGATGTATTTCTGTTGCCGCTGTAAGAACAAATACTAAAAACAGAATAAAATATATATTTAAGTGGGGCTCTCATACAACGAACGTGATTTTTTTGCCGGTTTTGCGATAATGATACGGAACCCTTCGTGCGAGAGTCCGACTCGCACTTGGCCGGTTTTTCTTAGTGATCAAGGATTGGGCACTATGATGCCTCACTTAAGTTTCAAGTATTTGGATGTGTCTTCAAATTGAGAAAATATTGTACAACTATAGTTGAATATTTGCCTAACGATATACTTACCGCAGAAGAAAATAACAGAATATTTATGTTGCAGATTAGTTTCAATTCTAATAATTAACTTGACAAATAACATATGTCACTGTGAAGTTATTACTTATTAGCAACTGTATCAATTCACCTTGCATAATAAATAATTAACGACTAAAAATAAACTCATCGTACCTCCACACTTGAGCCGTCGACTGCAGAGTACGGTTTGTAACGCAAAGAGTTTAAAACGATTGAATAAAGGAAAAACAATTCGTAGTGCCCACATAGCCATGCAGCGTGCACGCCACTTGAGAGCTGGAGGACCCTACACGGAACTAATTTGCTATCTGTACGTACAATAAAAGTAGGGCAATTATGTAGTTTTTGTTTTTTATACGAGCGAAGGTTATGTTAGATTATTTTGAGGGAACACAAATACTGTTTTAATAAAGGAAATTTAATTTATTTTCATAAAACGTATATCGAACCATTGTTTAAGAATATCTTAATAAAAACTGAAAATTTAACCTCAATACACAATTTCAAAACAAATAATTAATGACTAAAAAAAAACCATTCGTACCACTGCACTTGAGCCGTTGACTGCAGAGTACGGTTTGTAATGCAAAGAGTTTAAAACGAATGACTAAAGGAGAAAAAATTCGTAGTGCCCACCTAACAATGCAGCGTACACGCCACTTGAGAGCTGAAGGACCCTACACGGAACTAATTTGCTATCTGTACGTACAAAAAAGTAGGGCAATGATGTAGTTTTTGTTTTTTATTCGAGCGAAGGTTATGCTAGATTATTTTGAGGGTTTCACAAATACTGTTTTAATTAAGGAAATTTAATTTATTTTCATAAAACGTATATCGAACCATTGTTTAAGAATATCTTAATAATAACTGAAAATTTTACCTCAATACACAATTTCAAAACAAATAATTAATGACAAAAAAAACCATTCGTACCACTGCACTTGAGCCGTTGACTGCAGAGTACGGTTTGTAACGCAAAGAGTTTAAAACGAATGACTAAAGGAGAAAAAATTCGTAGTGCCCACCTTACAATGCAGCGTACACGCCACTTGAGAGCTGAAGGACCCAACACGGAACTAATTTGCTATCTGTACACAGAAAAAACCCGGCCAAGTGCGAGTCGGACTTGCACACGAAGGGTTCCGTACCATTATCGCAAAACACTGCAAAAAAATCACGTTTTTTGTATGGGGGGTAATTAAGGGGGGCTCCCCTCTTAATTTATTTTATTTTAATTTAGTAATTATTATTTTTTGAAGAGAATATACAAATAAATATTCTGTGAAAATTTCAACTGTCTAACTATCACGGTTCATGAGATACAGCCTGGTGACAGACAGACAGACAAACAGACGGACAGCGAAGTCTCAGTAATAGGGTCCCGTTTTTACCCTTTGGGTACGGAACCCTAAAAAGTAGGGCAATGTTGTAGTTTTGGTTTTTAATGTGAGCGAATATTATGCTGGATTCTTTTAATTGGCGAGGAATTTAGAAATACGGGTTTTATTCAAAGAAATTGTTTTTTTTTGTAATAAAACTGCGTAGTAAGTGATATATGTTTGCGGCTGTATAATATCGAAGCTGCCCGAAGAAATCTGAAAAAACAAAAAGTACATAAATTTAAAATCCTGCAACGTTTACTTGAAGTCTTATGAATTCAATTAAATAAGGAGAGCGATTCTGATTATCCATTGTTATAGTATCTTGAGTCGAGTATGTTTTGAGGATGTTCCTTTAATAAGACTTAGAATGTAGTTTAGTCTATAAAGTAAATATGGAAAACAGTTGTTTAAGTTATAAACAAGATTGCCACAGGTTTGTTGTGAGAAGTCTCAGACAATGGCTAGTGGTACTTATACAAAAATACCTAAAATATGAATTATGAAAAAAATCCACTTATAAAGGAAATTGCTCAATTACTACCAGCTCGTGTAAAGCTTAAAACAGTAGGTCACGCATTTCAAGTAGCTATAATAACTTAATTGTTCGGAATCCTACTCAATGTAATTGGCGCAATTATCGTGTAAAACAAAGGCCAAGATGGCGTCTTTTAGATTTAGGATAACCTAAAGACATACATAGAAGAATGGACTGAGCATTCTCTATGCGGTGGTGGAGTAAATACCGTCAGAAAAGTGTGAGAGAGACGTTCGTGTTGAACGTGCGATAAGATAAATAAAGAAAAGAAGAAAGAAACATATTTTATTTGCGCTAGGCATGACTCATACCATTATAAAAATAATAATCGAAGGATATCTTATTGTAAGTACAAATAAGTTACAATATACGTCACATTCACTTGAGCAAACTTGTCTTTTTCTTGAATTCTAATTGTTTCATATCAAAGGCTAAGGCTATTGATTTAAGATAGACGGGTATTGGCCGCGCAGCCATCTTGGAACGGTATTGCTCAGTCCATTCCTCTATGTCTATGGGATAGCCTTGACTGATTTTGGCTGGCTTCAATAGCCAGTAATCGTCTGGTCATTAAAGATTAAATCAAGGTCTGAAGTTTGAAAGTGCTGTAAAATTATAATAAATTCTGTAAAGGAAGGACGGATAATGTTAAATGAAGTTGTAGTTTGTGGTTGCTACTATTAGGAACTGTCACTTTATCATTGCAATAACACCTAGCCGTCGCGGTACCTGCTACTAGTGACGGTTTTGTCATAACTTTCCAAAGAAATCAAGCGTAAGTTAGTCTTTGACAAAATACATTAATTAATTACCAGCTTTTTATAGCGGCTTCTCTCACATGTAAGTCGAAATTATCCCACAAGAGTATACTTGAATAAAAAGTCAGATTCCAGGTCATGGTATACCTGTGTTCTATTAACCGAAATCGGTTGAGGCGTTATTGATTAATAGACATCCAATAAGTTCACTTTTACATGTATATATGTGTTAATATTAATAAGAATTAGGAAGAGAAAGAAAAGAGGAGTGGGGTTTAGTGATTATTTAAATTAAATTATTTAAATTAAATAAACTTTATTTCAGAATCACTTTTAAACAATTCCAAATTTGTTAGTAACAATGAAAACTTATAAAATAGTGTTAGTAACATTTATTCTAAAATGTGCGAGACACGCCGATCCCGGGGAATGTCTATTTGACTGCGTGCAGTCGTATCCATCACCCCAAGATCGGAGAGTCCCACCTATCAGCTAACGCTCTAAGAATGGTGTTGGGGCTGGCGCGAACACGGCGTAGCAGAGATGCGCATCTCTTGCGCATGATGGCCGCAAAACTATCAACGTCCGCGTCGGCAAACATGCCAGACGCGCTGCAAAAAGGCGGTTGTTATATTGTGTGCGCAGGCCACCATATGCCCTCTGCGTGAAGTTCACCCACAGGCTGCACGTGTAAAAGGATTGGCAGTAGGCTTTGAAAAGCGTCACCTTAACCTGAGCCGTACAACGTGCAAACCTGCGGTCCAACATCCCACATCGATTATGACCAACCATCTTATTTATGTGACTTGTCAATGCAAGTTCTTGCACTATTTCCATTCAATAACATCAGTAACAATTATTTTTGTTCTTAAAATATTAGTAATATTGCGACACATTGTTATCCTTGTATCACATACACAGCATCTACAAGATAATTACCAGTACCGCAAAGCCTTTAAAAGCCACAGCAACGTTGCCAAAATCCCAAGCAGGCAATATTGCCGCTAACATAAAAAGAGCCTTCAAAAATTAAGTCCCACCGTCAGACGGTGAGCACATTTCAGCGCTCGAATAACTCTGCTCGGGAGGAATTTAGCAAATCTCCCTTCATAGGGATAATCTGCCGTCTAAAACGGCGGTACATCGAGAAGTTATGGAAATGGAGTGCTGCTCAAATTCGTTTGGTCTGCCAATCAATTTAACTTAATGTTGTTTTTTTTTAAATTAGGTTTAAAAAATATTTTTTTCCACTACCTTGTCTATTATGTAACACATTTCCTAAAAAATTCGTTTCGAAATATGTTGAAGATATATCACCTTCATGTACTAACACTAGCCACTGGCTAGATAGAGAACTGTCTAGTTTGAACGAGCTATAGAATATAGCTTTGTGCTGTCTTTTGTACGGTTGTCCATGTTTTACTATACTTGATCTTATACCTTCCTATTACAATATGCTTAACGATATTCCATGTGTTTTCGCTCTGTAAACCTTCCCCAACAAAGGTTATGGGCCCAGAGCAGTAAAGTGTGTTGTGTACGTTGTGAAAATAATTCGAAATTGAAAAATATAAAGTACATATCGGAAGAAAAATGAATGTACGAATAGAATTATTGACGAAGGAAAACTACGATAGTTGGAAGGTACAGGTAGAAGCATTGTTGATAAAAAATGACTTCTGGGAGTATGTGAGTGGCGAAAAGCCAAAACCTACTACGGATGCTGCTATATTGGCATGGGAGAAGGCTGACAGAAAAGCGAAGTCTGAGTTGATATTAGCATTAGATCCAAGTGTGGTTCGTCATGTAAAAAGGATCATCCAGCTGATGCTAAAGGCTATAAAATATGGATACCTGATAGTAGAAGAATAGTAGTGTCGAGAGATGTAAAATTTCAGGAAGGCAAACTAACTGAAATTGAGTGTAAGGTCTCAAATGAATCACTAATTGAACCACAATGTGAAAAAAGTATTGTGAGGAAGACTGTGGATATAGAAATCCAAACTAAAGAACAGTTGGATGTGTCATTTAATGATGAGCCTTCAAGAGAAGAAATTCCTTTAAATATTCAACCGAATGTGCCAGTGATTAATGAAGAAAGTACAGAAAATACGGAATCTACTGAAATTAGTCATAGAAACATTATATTTAAAAGAGGTCTTGGAAGGCCAAGGATTCAGAGAGGACAAGTTGGCCGCCCTCGTAAACTCTATAATATGGTTGAGATAAGAGAGAATAGCGACAATGATTCATCGGCGGAAGAATACGTCGACACTGATGATTTTGCTGGAGCTATTGAAACCACGTTAAAGGAAGCTTTGTCATCTGACGAAAAGGTCAAATGGGAAGAAGCGATTCTTTCAGAAATAAGAAGTCTAGTAAATAACGACACGTGGGAAATTGTAAAGAAACCTTCAGATCGTAATATCGTGGGTTGTCGATACGTGCTGACGACAAAGCTAAATGTTGACAATACTGAGAAAAAGAAGGCCAGACTGGTAGCTAAAGGATACAGTCAGCAACATGGCCTAGATTATAATAAGACATTCGCCCCAGTTGCGAGACTTGCAACTGTACGTTTGTTGGTCGCTTTAGCTGTCGAAATGGGCTTGGGCATTGACCGGATAGATATAAATACCGCCTATTTAAACGGTGATCTGAACGAAGATATTTATATGAGAATCCCAGAGCTGCTGAAAGAAGGTTTAGAGAAACTAAAAAATGCAGATGGCGTAAATTCTGCAATAGGTAAAAAAACTGCAACAATTTCCATATATAGAACTAATTGGAGCGCTCATGTATTTAAGTGTAGCGACAAGACCTGATTTCGCTAACGCTACGGCAAAACTTGCGCAGTTTGCGGAAAACCCGCAGGAAACTCATTGGAGGGCTGCGAAGCGAGTTCTTCGATACTTAAAAGGTACGATAACTCACGGTTTGGCTTTTATGCCGACAGGGTTATGCATACAAGGGTTTGCGGATGCAGATTGGGGTAACTGCGTTATCGATAGACGATCATTTACGGGTTATTTATTCGTTCTAGGTGGAGCAAGCATATCATGGTCTTCACACAAGCAACGCATTGTTGCGACTTCTACTTGTGAGGCTGAGTTTGTAAGTTTGGCAGAAGCTATGAAAGAAGCTATGTATTTGAATAGCCTGTTGAAAGAACTAGGTTTACATCAACTCTGTAAGGTAAGAATGCATGCTGATAATTTAAGTGCTATTTGCCTTGCTGAGGATCACGGTGTACATCATGCGAAAAGTAAGCACATTTACATTAGACATTTCTTTATAAGGGATGTGCTACGTGACAATAAAAACATAACGTTGGAATATTTGTCAACTGATAACATGTTGGCAGATGTCCTCACCAAACCTTTACCTCGCGTAAGACACGAATTACTAACAAGTGCTTTAGGATTGCGTGTGCGAAAGTAAAGATACGTTTATTTTTATAGATTGTATCGTACATAAGTTGAAGGGGGTGTGTTGAAGATATATCACCTTCATGTACTAACACTAGCCACTGGCTAGATAGAGAACTGTCTAGTTTGAACGAGCTATAGAATATAGCTTTGTACTGTCTTTTGTACGGTTGTCCATGTTTTACTATACTTGATCTTATACCTTCCTATTCCAATATGCTTAACGATATTCCATGTGTTTTCGCTCTGTAAACCTTCCCCAACAAAATATGAACATTTAGACACAAGATTATAAAAAATAAAATAAAAAAAAACAAAATTACATAATAACAGTTACGAAATGACTTTTATATGGAGCTTTGATATCATTATGTAACTGGCAGAATGATACTGAACCTGTCACTTCTCGAAAAAGCGCGCGTTGATTGTTGTTAGTCTGAACGTTTCTAATAAATTGTTGTTGGGACTTATTTGCATTTAATTAAGTAAGCTCATCAGGTAGTGGAAGAAGAATCGTTTGTGTCTCGCATAAAAAGGCTTTATTTTAACACTCACGTGTAGCTTTAGCATGCTCGACACGAAATGTACTATTTCACGTCTAATTCTATTTTAGAACTAGATGGGGTCGGGGTTTCATATCCATCTTATAATCAGAGAAGAAACACAGGGACAACCTCAGAGCATGTTTTACTTTAGTAAACCTGAACAGGCGATCAAAAATATTTCATCTGGCACTTTACAAACACAAGTTTAGAATTTGTCGTAACCACGACTGTTTCAGGTAAAACGCCTCTGGTTTTATAGTTTTCACCAAACTTTTGTGACACTACCAGAGAGCACGAGATAGACGCACTGGCAGAGGCAACAGAAGTGTTAAGTCTCCGTGCTTTATGATTGGCACTGTTAACCGCACATTTGTAGCGGCACCAACGCCGCCACTTACAAACTAATGACATGACGTCACACAAATCCTGCATCGCGCAAGCAAAGTTTTCGGCGCGATTTGAACACATACAACAGTCCGACAATAACCGTTGGGCAGTTGCCCGGACCAGACACAACACCCGTCTGGTCAGAGGATCCTCCCTTTTCTATGGAGGTTTGTGGGACTTTACACCCTGTTCCACATACCTCCAAACATTATCACTCCATTTGTGCATCCTCCATGTTTTCCACCGTGCGGTGTGTCCTCGGCTTAATTATAGTATTTGGTGGAATCACGTTAAAGCCGTAACGTTTGTGGTAAGAGTTAGTGTGTGTTGTTACAAGTTGTTTTACTGAACATCTGATTGACTTGTTTGTTGCTTCCTTTACGTGATCCTCCTTTGTTTTCGGGTTGATTGTGTCATTAGTTAAGACAATTAAAGCTGTTGTTTGTGAAGGAAGACGTTATAATCTACGATTTTTTGAGTAGGTACTGCAAGTCAATTGAGTCGGTTGCATGTATTAAGAGTTTTTCCTTGAGACGTGTTAGCGCAATAGATGAAGCTATAACTTATACGCACGACATTCTACTAGCTAGGGGTTTTCAAAAGTACTTTTTTTGTATTTCGATATTGCACAGCAATGCCATACATTTAGGACATTTTCGGTTTAGGACTATACTTACCACTTTGTCTAAACCCCTTTGTCAATCCAACGCCCTTATGAACGATTTAACCAAAAACGAATCTGAACCAAAAGCAGTTTTTATTTTACAACTGTATATCTGTATTTTCACAAAATGGCACAACATTTAAAACGTTTTCCAATATTAAAACTGGAAACACCACAATTTCATCCATCCGAACAATAAACCACGATCCAGTAAAGATATAAAGCAGATTGCATTAATATTTTATCTCGTTCAAGTAAATAATACCAATCGCAGTCCACATTCAGAAAACAAATTGAAATCCATTATTCTATAACGAGTGAGATTTTCTCCGGCTCTCGGAAATTCAATTGTTCAAGAATTCTTGTTACTATCCCGGAGTAACTGAAGCCTACAGGTACAGTAGATTGAAGCAATCGATTGGGTACTGAATTCTGAGTAAAATTTATTTTGCAGGTACTTTGTAATTTAAGTGGCTTAGTTCCTTTGCTACGTCGTAGCTGCGTAGTAGGCTACGGCGTAGCAGATTCGTAGGCATTGGTAAATAAATCAACAGTTTTTTGTTTGTTATTGTAATTATGTAAGAACTAGCACTCCGCCCGCGACTTCGTTCGCGTGATTTTGTTTATCCTATAAATGATTTTCTTATGTGCAGTTAGTGAAGGCGACCAAAAATAAGTTATTATTAAAGTAGATATATAGGGTTTATTGGATTGGGACGATTCGTTATTTGACTTTAAGAATAATAAATTTTAGGTTACCGCCACAAAGTAAAATTCTCCCCTAATAACTTATCTACCCCTTTTTGCCCATTTGAGGGTCGAGTTTTGAACAACCTAATTACGCTATTCACTCTTTTCTTCTCTTTTTATTTTTCGTTTATGTTAGTCAGATTGCGCAGTGAGATTTCTCAAAAAAATATTGGGGGGTGTTTTGATAAACTAATAATGACAACCTTTATTGTTTACTTCATCACATCACATCACATCATCAGCCTTTTAATGTTCCCACTGCTGGGACACAGGCCTCCTCTCTGTGAGAGGGAATGGGCCGTAATCCACCACGCGGGCCCAGTGCGGGTTGGTGGATGTCACATGTCTTCAAATTTTTGGTTCTAGGACATGCCGGTTTCCTCACGATCTTTTCCTTCACCGTTTTGTTTACTGCTGTTTACTTAGATTGGTATTTATGTCAAGTTTCAAATTTATCAACTGAAAAAATAAGATTCTTCAAAAAAGCTTTAACACCCCTAGATCGTCAGTCGGGGGTAGTTTCAAAAAATAATAATAACCACTTTTATTATTCATTTAGTTTAGTATTTGTGGCAAGTTTCAAGTTTTTTGACCCAAAAAATCAGATATTTCCATACAAACTTCAACACCCCCTAAAGCGACTTTCGGGGTTGTTTCAAAAGACTAATGATGATAACCTTTATTGAGGTTCGTATTCATGTCAAGTTTCATGTTTATTAACCCAAAATATAAGATTATTCAAAAAATCTTTAACACCCCTAAATCGTCTTTTGGGGGTAGTTACAAAAAATAATAATAACAACCTTTATTATTCATTTAGGTTAATATTTGTGGCAAGTTTCAAGTTTATTGACCCAAGAAATCAGATTTTCCATATAAACTTAAACACCCCCTAAATCATCATTTGGGGGTAGTTTTATAAAACTAATAATGTCAATCTTTATCATTTACTTAGAATATTGTTTGTGCTAAGTTTCAAGAATTTTGGTCGAATTAGATTTTTCATACAAAATTTCAACCCCCTTTTTACCCCCTTAGGGGTGGAATTTCCAAAAATCCTTTCTTAGTGCACACCTAAGTCACTTGAGGAACTTTTCTGCCAAATTTCATGCTTCTAAGCTTAGCAGTTTTGGTTGTGCGTTGATTGATCAGTCAGTGAGTCAGTCAGTCAACTTTCGCTTTTATAGATATAGATGCAGCTAGCTGATGGTTAGTGGTGACAGACGCCTGAAGACAATTATAAGTAACAGGCATAGACACAGGTGCGCCGCTATTGTAAAGGTTTACGAGTAATGTAGCATAACGTCACGCCTTTTTAGAGTTCAGTGCCTCAAAAGATAAAAAAAAGGTTTTCGTTAGAGCAATGATCGGCTTTTATTGTTTATAAACTTTAGTTATGTTACCTAATTATTTTGGTGAATGTATCTGTTTGTACGGAACGTTTGTTAGGTTTTTTAATCTTGCACGGGGTTATTTTTAAATAAAATTATTGTTTGATTTTTTGTTTTATCTGTCTTGTCTCCTATGTGGGTCACAAAAATAAACCTTTTTTTCTTTATTTTAGTATTTATCCGTATAAGCTACTTCGTTAAGAATTCTACTAGTAGGTCCTAATATCGGGAACCGATCACTTTTCCGTATCTTTTTTTATCGAATTTAATTTTACCGAAAACTATTGACCGACGTCTTTTTTGCTATATGCATTATTTGACATAATTTCAGATCACCGACGTATCAATTGCCATCGGTATTATTTTACCGTACTTAATTTCGCCGATTTACAAGATAACTTTTTGCTTTTGGCCGAAGCCACTTTTGAACTTTTTTCATTTGCCATATTTTCACCAAATCGAAAAAACATTTTAGGGAATAGTAATTAGTCACAAATTTATAGCCGGTGACTTGGTAGCATTTTCAATTTAAAATTGAAATAGTGTGATAAAAAGTCAATATGTTGTGCTACAAAATTTAGTGACACAAACGAAACGCACGCAGTCTTGTCTGTGTTTATATATTTATTTCGAATTTTCATGCAAATGATTTATTAATAGCTGTCATGCATTAGACATTTTTATTAATTAATTATTTCAAAGAATTTGCCCAAGAGCGAGCGAAGCGAGCTCGGGAATTTAGGGCACCCCGACGCGGATAGGTTAGGTTCGAAGGTAAGGTCTGAAGTGAGCGAGCAAAGCGAGCGAACTCAGCTCCCGTCATCTCCTTCATGTTAGGTTACTTTAGACCCTGCAGACAGAAATAGGAGCCCCGCGGAGCGGAGCACCGACGACAATTTTTTTTTTCAAATCGCTGTTTTAAACAGTTTTATTCGCCCACAGTTTCTCTCTTACTTAGTATTTTGATGTGTGTTTAAAATAAATATTTCGAACAAATGTTATTTCGGCTAAGTGTAACTTCAGTAAAAAGTTTTTCGACCAAGTGAAACGTCGGAGTAACGAAAAAAATCGAATTGATAATAGGTCAACTGAGACAGTGGCAGACGTGACTTCGATGAAGTAAAAACAAGTGCGAGTCGGACTCGCACACGAAGGGTTCCGTACCATTATCGCAAAACACTGCATAAAAATCACGTTTGTTGTATGGGAGCCCCCCTTAATTTATTTTATTTTAATTTATTAATTATTATATTTTGAAGTAAATATACAACTAAACATTCTGTGAATATTTCAAGCGTCTACCTGTTGCCGATATTAATATCGAGCAAAAAACGGCAAAAATATCACGATTGTTGTATGGGAGCCCCCCTTTAATATTTACTTTATACTGTTATTAGTATTTGTTGTTATAGCGGCAACAGAAATACATCATCTGTGAAAATTTCAACTGTCTAGCTATCACGGTTCATGAGATACCGCCTGGAGACAGACGGAAAGACAGACAGACAGACAGACAGACAGACGGATCGCGAAGTCTTAGTAATAGGATCCTGTTTATAACCTTTGGGTACGGAACCCTAAAAACGAACCCCTAATATCATCAAAATTTTATTTATTAATCAAATTAAAGCTGACAAGGTGGTTTTTCATCCATACATATTTCTTCTTATATACGAACGAAGATGTTCCAACTTTATATCGAAGTCAGGAAAGTTCGTCAAACTCCAAACTTTCAGTTTCGCGATAATTAACAGATAACGTGGAAAAAGGCCGCTTATTAACAAAGTTTACCTGAATTATGTCCTTGTTCAAGTATTTATTGGGCTATTTGGATATTTTCAAGAATGAAATTTCTTGATACAGTATATGTAAGTACGTTGAATTGTGAGCCTTCTGGGTCAATTAAATCTATTTTTTAAATATCCAACAATAGGTAGGTATATTTTTATGTATGTCAAAATTTAAAGTTAATAATTAATGGTGATTCTTGTGTTGTCTTAATTAACTGTATCAATAAACAAAATTTATTTAATTATTTATTTGAAAATTAGATAAGTAATCATATCTGAGGGTATTAAGCTACTTATAATTTAGTAATCGTGATGAGTATTGTGATAACTGTTTTGAAATTTTGGGCAAGAAAATCTAGGAAGTTTATATTTAAGACTTGGTTAGCAAAAATATATAGCTAAAAATACACAATAAAAGTTATGTTTGAATTGCTTACTATTCTTACAACTCCGACAAAGCAACTCAAATAAATAAAGCCTTCGTCTTTATCAGCATCCACCCAACCAATGTACACAGGCATCCTCTCTATGATAGAGGTAGTGGGCCTTAATCCACCAAGTGTGCCCAGTGCGGGTTGGTGGACGTCACACGTCTTGAAATTTTTGGTTCTAGGACATGCCGGTTTCCTCACGATGTTTTCCTTCACCGTTTTAAGAACAGTGGTGATGCAATAATTTACACAAAGTAAAGCCCCTGCCTGGGTTCGAACTCACGACCTACGTTATGTAAGTCTGGGACATTACCACTGGGCCATAATAAAGCCTATAAGGAATATATTCCCGGGACAAAAAGTATGCTACTTTCTATTCCTGACTATAGTCTATATCTGTGCCAAATTTCATCCAGTTCCGTTCTGCCGTACTGGCGTGATTGAGTAACAAACATACACACATCCATCCAAACTTGTAAATTTATAATATAAAATTTCTGTATACTTCAAATACATGAAGAAATTCTCTGCAAATCAACCTTCACATTAAAAAGTCTATAGAAATCCATACAAAATTAAACCCAATATGTAAACGTCCGTTCATCCAATCTTTATCTTTTACAGCATAAAGGTGACCCTGGCCCAAATCTAGTCTAAACTGCATCGCCCATATTATGTATATGTATATAGACAATGCTTTACATAAGCAGGTCAGGTCGACTCATATGCAGCTAACATTAGCATGTCTAATTCTATACGAACTCGTTTTAAGTAGCCTCTTCGGACTTACTCAACTTGGTTTTTGTGGTCATGTTTGGTTTTTAGAGGTTTTATAAATATGTATGACAGTGCAGCAAGCGGTGGCTGGAATCACCGAAAGGCTATCCTGGGACTTTATATTTTTGACTTGAAATAAGGTAAGTATCTTTTTATCAGATATTTTAACATAGTAATTTCACCAACTGTTTCCAAATGTCGAGGCCGATTTACATGATTCTATATTAATAAAATAACGTCACGATAAACAGTTGCTGTTAGAGCAGTGGTGGCGCTGCGGTAACGGCCCAGAGTTACGTGTCGTTGATCGTGAGTTCAAACCCCAGGCAGGCTCTTTACTTTGTGTAAATTGTTTCATCACCATTGCTGACAACGGTGAAGGAAAACATCGTGAGGAAACTGGCATGTCCTTGAACCAAAAATTCGAAGACATGTGACATTCACCAACCCGCACTGGGCCCGCTTGGTGGATTAAGACCTCTCTCATAGAGATGATGCCCGTGTCCCAGCAGTGGGAAAATTATAGGGCTGATGATGAAACTTTCGCTGCGTCTGTTGTTGTAAGTATATATTTACATTTATGATCAACTAGCTTCTGCCAGCGGCTTCACCCGCGCGTATGTCGAAAATTATCCCAAGGGGACGTAATCCCGGGATAAAAAGTATCCTATGTGCTATTCCTGACTATAACCTATCTCTGTGCCAAATTTTATCCAGATCCGTTCAGTAGTTTTTCCGTGAAAGAGTAACAAACATACATACATCCATCCTCACAAACTTTCGCATTTATAATATTACTAGCTTCTGCCAGCGGCTTCGCCCGCGTGAATGTCGAAAATTGTCCCAAGGGAACATATTCTCGGGATAAAAAGTATCCTATGTGCTATTCCTGACTATAACCTATCTCTGTGCCAAATTTCATCCAGATCCGTTCAGTAGTTTTTCCGTGAAAGAGTAACAAACATACATCCTCACAAACTTTATTTTATAATATTAGTAGGATTATTAATTATTATATTATAGTAGGAAACTTTTGCATTTATAATATTATAGTAGGATTATACCTAGTATCTATTCAAGCAGAGCCTATTCTTATGTTTATGTTTGTTTAAAAGAAAAAGCTTGCGAGCTAGTCGCATATCATTTTAAAACTATTTATTTATATACAGTGCTATCCCAAAAGCACGTAAGAATATGAACTAATGGACTACTTGTAATTTGAGTCTAATTAGATCTGTGTGTAAATAAATCTGCGGTCTAATTATACTATTGTTTTTTATTATTATTGTCAACAAATCACAATACGCTGACATGAGATGTGATATCTCGTTTACTAATCAGAGACTATCAGACCATTAATATTCAGTGAGTAATTAAGGCTGGCCGAGATCCTGACCGAAATTGCAGCGCGGTTGCTGAGTAGAAGGGGAGCTGGCAGGGTTTTTGAGCAAGCATATTCAGGGTTAAAATTTGATGGCTGACTAAGTGCGGCTTGCTGAGACTTGATTTCAGATATTATTATAACGTATTATATATTCTCAAATCTCGATTATAGAAAGTCGAAGTTTTCTATTTCCGAGCCAGATTTGTCAATGTATTTATTTTGTGTCAAGCCGCACCCGATCAAATAAAAGCACCGCCTGCTTAGTGTCGTTTTTAGAAATTTTAAAGAGGATCTCTGACCAAAGGGTTCCTATCTGAAACTTTTTAGAAATACTCTCGATGTTCACTCAGCAAGACGCACCTACTCAGCTATCAACCTTTCGCCTTGAATATGCTTGCTGAAAAACCTTGCCAGCTCCTCCTCTAGACTGGCCATAATTATGTTACAACTAGCGTTTGCACTAGCCCCGAGTCCCCGACTAACGAGTTGTTATTCGTGGGTTCAAAACAGGGCAGGCAATGTGTAATTTAATTTATTACACCACCACTACTCTCAAAATGGTGAAGTAAAAGGTCTTGGAAAACTGGCAGGTCCTAGAACCAAAATTTCGAAGCCAAGTGCTATCTATCAACCCGTATTGGGTCCGCTTGGAGGAATACGGCTCACTGCTTCTCACAGAAGAGCCCTGTCCTACTATCTGAAGGGATTACTGTCCTCTTCTTCTTTTCGTGTGAGGTGTGGCCACCTCTGATGTCAGAGTTAAATAAGCCGCCTCTGGGAACCCCACAGGCTTCTGACTTGGCTACTTCAGACTCACTTTAGCTATATAAGTCCATTACTGTATGTAGCGTATGAATCTATTTGCTCCATATGCCCGGCTAAACTGTGTGCCAATTTTACCCAAAACCGTTTAGCTAAAAGCGTGATGAAGTATCAAAAACCTAAAAGTGTTAAACAAATGGTTTCTAAAGAAACGGTTTGTCCAGAGAAACAGACGAGTATAACTAATAACAAATGTTTGTTCTATTCCCTGCGCCAGGATTGGGATCGGGATTTTTTATGAGGGAACCAGAGTTATGACTTTGTACGTTAAGTTCACAGATATCAACTTCTTGACATAAGATAGGGTTTTGCAAAAAGCGTTGGGTTAGCGTTAGAAAATAATTGTTTTTGCATGATAAAAAAATAATTGATTTGTTATTGAATTAAGGAATTCTGGGACCTATTTAATAAAATCGTTACTGTTCATTCTGGCTTTCAGGAGTTGCAGTGGTTTGGGAATAGTTCGGTGGGACAGGCCCAAAAAAAAAGAAATCGACAGGTGAGAAGTGGCAGGCGACAATTCAACAATTTTACAAACTTGTTTCATAATCTTCTACTTTATTAACAGACTTTCTAAAAATGAGGACGTTCTATGTTTCACTGTATATTTTAAACATCTGTGGTTATTTTACTCGTTAGCACATGTAGTGACATGAACTTCGTCATACGATTATTACGTTGATTGGTGTTTTTTTTTGTCTTTTTGATTTTAGCGATAAAGAACAGCCATACAGCCTAGGTACCCTATACAACTAGTGACATTTTCGTGCTCGGAATATAGTTTCTATTACTGTGAAAAGTCGCGCGGGTAAACGCTCTAGAAGTTACCTACCTCAAAAATTTGTTTGAGGTAGTTAAAGAAGAAGCATTTCAAAGCAAAGTAAGACGCTTAATATTAAATTTTGATCCCTGTAAATATTTTCGCCAACATTTAACCTCCGATCATCAGAAAATGATGATTAAAAATTCATAATTCATCTGTTGCACTCCCACCAAGATCTTCGATCGACGGAGGTCTTCCGCTCAGGATTAAAATTCAGTGGCTTCCATTAGACTTCGTGCTTTGTTTGAGTGGGCATTAAACTGCCTCCATTTTCCAACCAACTTTTTTTTATTACCAAGTCTGGCCGCAAAGTTCCGCCGTAATTCCGATCAATAGCAGTGAACGTTGAAAATGCGGTGTTAAACGGTTTTTCATGCTTAAGTCTTGTCTTTGTTTATAAAAGTTTGATCATTAAAGTCGATACTGCACGGAAAAAAAGGGATAACCGAACAGTTTTGTAGTTTTAAATTGAAGCAAACTATAGGTATTAAAAATAAGCTTTAATAAAATAAAACAAAACTAAGTAGCAAAAGTCTGTTTTCTTGTTCTAAGGGATTAAAACCCACCCTTGTAATTGTGTATAAAGTTTTAATAAATAAATTAATAAGACAAAGTTCGCTAAAGTCGTCACAATCTAAGAATTACGTTGACGTTTCTCATTTTACATGCCGCGATAACTTTCTACATAAGAAATTGAAAAATCAAATTCGTAGTCCTAATTAATTACTATGTTACCCATACACTATAACAACGAGTATCATTCGCAAGCATCAAGTTTAATTATTATTAAGTACTAGCTGACCCGGCAAACTTTGTTTTGCCATAAAAACACCAAACACTCATCTACCCTACCTACCCTACACTACCTACCCTACCCTACCCACCCTACCTACATACCTATCCTATCCTACCTACGCTACCCTACCTACCCTACCCTACCTACCCTACCCTACCTACCCTACCCTACCCTACCTACCCTACCCTACCTACATACCTACATACCTACCCTTCCTACATACCTACCCTACCTACATACCTACCCTACCTACATACCTACCCTACCTACATACCTACCCTACCTACATACCTACCCTACCTACATACCTACCCTACCTACATACCTACCCTACCTACATACCTACCCTACCTACATACCTACCCTACCTACATACCTACCCTACCTACATACCTACCCTACCTACATACCTACCCTACCTACATACCTACCCTACCTACATACCTACCCTACCTACATACCTACCCTACCTACATACCTACCCTACCTATGTAGGTAAGGTAGCAATTTTTTTTTTCATTTTTTTTTTCATAAGAACCTTCTCTTAACAATAACAAACACAACAAAAAAAGAATAAGCGAAATCGGTCCAGCCGTTCAAGCGTGATGTCGTGACCAAGGGAAATAGGGATTCATTTTTATATATATAGATTTTTATAGCTGTCAAAACGGGCCTTTAATTTTTTTACAACTTTAGTCCCAATAATTTCGTAACCAGCAACTGCCGTACTTTGGTAATTGTTAACTAAACTTTGTTTTCAGACAACCAACCTTACCAAGAGTTGTCGGACATTAATTGGTCTACATCAGATCCATGTCCCGACATGACCCGTAAAAACTGTCTGTGAAGTTACTTACTCTGCCATACTTCCCTGCGATCGTTAGTGTCATGCACTATAGGCTTGCACCAGTTCTCATTAACCAAGGAGGGTGGGATGAGTCTCTTGTCTACCTTGTAACTGGGGTGTGGGGGTTAGATAGGCTTTCGCTTCTGGTATTCAGCTAAACTTGAAGTAAACCTCAACATAGTTACAGAGAAAAGGTTAGGCAGATGTTGTTGATTCATTGTCTAAGAGTCTAAGGGTACCATAAAGATGGCGCGATGCAATTTAAATTGCGTCGATACGCAATATTGCGCTTGTTTTTAATCGTCTTCAAAAAAAGGAGGAGGCACTTCTCAATTCGTCGGAATCTTTTTTTTATTTATGTTCCCCGATTACTCAAAAACGACTGGACCGATTTAAAAAATTCTTCACCGGTGGTCCCATGGTCATCAGGTCAGGATCTGATGATGGGATCCTAGAGAAATCGAGGAAACTACTCAAATATTATAGGCATACATAGGTATAGCGATTTTGGTATTTTCAACAACAATGCAATCATTTGCACTCAGAAAGTATCATTTGGTAAAGGAAGTTAGGCACTGGAACTCCGAAATAAAACAATGTATCCTAGTCGTGTTTGGGCTTATTGGAATCGTCATGAGATGTACTTTGGCTATAAATGACTTTCAACTTAATTGGATACACGAAAAATAAAAAATAAAAACAAACCGACTTCCAAAACCAAAGAAAGTTATTTTTCGCATTGTGGTGTTTACCACAATGCGAAAAATAACTTTCTTTTCCGAAGTCGGTGCCGAAAAACGAAAAACAATGGGTAAAAAAGACACCGACTTCAGAAGATAAAGTTTTTTTCGCTTTGTGTTGTTTGGTTTTGGAAGTCGGTTTTTCTATGAAAATTTCGTAAGTACGAAATGCATCACATTGCGTCCATGTGAACATACTTGCAATTTTACGTTAAAACTCGCTTATCGGTATAATCATCATCATTTCAGCCGAAAGACGTCCACTGCTGGACATAGGCCTCCCCCAGGCGTCGCCACATTGACCGATCCCGTGCGTCTCGCATCCAGCGCCTTCCCGCAACCTTAACCAGGTCATCGGTATAATATAAATCGTTTTTTTTTTTTTTTTTAGGCTTTTGTCTAAGAATGGAATAAGTATTTAAAATGAGTATTTTAAAGGGTTCATCATTACACGCTCATATTTATGTATCTACATCATATTTGGTAAGTAGCTATATCTTCAAAGTGCTATATATGTTAACAAAATTAATAGAGCTGCCTTGAGCGATACAAATTCCATTCCTGAGATGCTCAGACGATGTATTTAAATGATTTGATACGTTAAAGGTACACATGAGAAGTTTCTATATTATGTGTTATATCATAGAAAGCTCTTTAGATTAATTTACTTGATTAAAGGATTTATTAAATCTTCTTGTAATAAATAAAGTATGTATATTTAAGCACAAAGTTGTATGACAAACTTAAACAAATCAATCTGCCTAGCCTTTGCCCAACTTTATTGGGGTCGGCTTCCAGTCTTACCGGATTCAGCTGAGTACCAGTGTTTTACATGGAGCGACTGCCTATCTGACCTCCACAACCCAGTAACTGTGTAACACGGTACAATTTGGCAAGACTGGTGTCAGATCTCAAGCTTCTGACTACCAGTAACGACTGTCAAAGATCTTCAAATGACAGCCGGGACCAAAGGCTTAACGTGCTTTCCGAGGCACGGAGGAAACTTGGTATGTTGAAATGGTCACCCATCCACGGACCGACCTCGTCAAGCGTTGCTTAACCTTGATGATCCACCAGTGCGGCTGTTATTATTTAGCCACGAGCGCCTCCCCTGACAAACTTAAACATAACTTTAAATACACAAGCTTAATATTGTTTTGATTATTTCAAACCTATAATTAGCGGTCATTGCTCTTTCTTTAATATCTTTTCGTACGAACCCGAATAATTATCTATGTAACCACTATCAAAAGTTTGAGGATTAATATTCAGGAAAGCCATAACTCCTTTTTATAAATTAGAATGCAAATACGGTGGGTCAATGACCGCTATTGCCATGCTAAAACGAAAATGGTAAAAAACAGAGGGACAGCTATATAATTTCCACCATTCAATTGTTTTCCACTTCAAATTCAGAACCGTTCAAACCAAAAGACGGGAAGCATTAGAACATTACAGACACGTAAATAAATTCCGTCATTCATTTTATTCTATATTTAAATTTAAAAGGTCTTTCTGTTTTCAAAACGAAATGCGGGGCAAAAACCTATCAATAATGTCAAATGAAAACTTTTGACAGGGGACGATATCGCTAAAAGTTCTGCCTTTGTGTACCAATTTTAATATTGATAGCAGATACATTTTCGTACCTAAAATTATGTTTAAAAATGGGACAAATGCGAGTAAAACTCGCGCAATGAGGGTCCAGTACTAATAAAACTACCAATGTTAATGTTTACCTCTCTTTATTATCTATATCCATCATCATCTTCCTGCTTTTATCCCATGCTACTTGGGGTCAGCGTAACGCGTTTTCTTCTTCCATACCTTCCTGTGCCCTGTCACGCTATCACTGACTCCCTTTTCTTTCATATTACCCATACCAAGACCAGACTCAGATACTCAAACTATATTATAAATGCGAAAATATCTCTGTCTGTCTGATTGTCTATCAGACCTGTCTGTCTGTTTCGTCGGTACTAGCATAAGCGGCACAGGAGGACACCTTGGAGTTTAATTGGGTTTGAGTGCCACATAACTGCGCTATCTCCCCGTGGTAGCGCAGTATGAGCATTTGTCAAAGACAAAATAAAAAATGTACGGCACGTAAACTGGCAACCCACAGGTTGCGGCTAACTGAGAACTGGCAACCTTGTTCTTATGCAGGCCATCCTATTTTCTACACCATTTTTTTCAAATGACTTTCCATTAACTCGGAAGACTTATATACTCATATTTGGGGTTTTTTTTTTTTTAACCTTATCCCACACTAGGAATTTCTCCTGTAGCGTGGGTGCGTTTACAAACATATAAACTCACATACACAAACATCCAGAGCCGTAACAACTAACTGTAGGTCATACAAATATTTGTTCCGTGCGGGAATCGAACCCGCGACACGCAGCGCAGCAGTCAATCGCTCAACCACTACGCCAACCGTGCGCTCAAACTATCAAACATAAATTTTCACTTATTTGGTTAAGGTAATTGTGGCTAGATATTTCCAGGCAACGCTGCTGCTGAATAGATTGCTATTCTACTATCAAGTATCATTCATGAAAATTAAGTTGAATCAAAAAAGACACAGGCTACAAGCGTTCTACGTTACCCTCGTGCTCAATCCTTACCAACATTATAAAAAATGGTGAAGGAGCATTTCCTTTCTCCTTTCTCTGTTATATTTTTGTTATATATTAGTATATTATGTACGAGTATTATTGTATGTATGTATTTTATGTTATTATGTATATTTATTATTGTTTAAGATATATTGTACACTGACAACCCTAAATTTCTCTCCTCTCTTTCAGTCCATCCAAAGGTTGTCTGTAAGAGATTGCCCTGTGCGATAAGACCGCCCATAGTACACTTGATTTTATGTTTTTTTGTCCTGTGTATATATTTTTGTGGTGTACAATAAAGAATATAATAAATAAAATAAATAAATACCCAGTCTCAGTTACACGTTTTCTGTGAAAATTGTAATTGTTTCGCTATTACAGTTCTGGCGATACCTATTAATATTAATAACTAGATGTACCACGCGGCTTCGCTCCCGTCAACTGGCTACCTACCTACCCGTCTACCCTACCTACGCTACATATATTATTGTTGCGTAACTTAAACCATTTACGCAGCGCACGCAACGAAAGCTCTCAAAAAGGAATATTTTTCCCGTTTTTGCAACATTTTTCAGTTATGCTCCGCTCCTATTGGTCGTAGCGTGATGTTATATTACCTATAACCTTCCTCGATAAATGAACTATCCAAAACAAAAAGAATTTACAATTCTAACTTGTAGTTCCTGAGATTAGCGCGTTCAAACAAACAAATAAACAAAAAAACTGTTCAGCTTTATAATTTTACTAACTTCTTTCAGCGGCTTTGCCCGCGTGCAAGTTGAAAATTATATCGAGGGAACTTATGCCCGGGATAAAAATATCGTATGTGCTATTCCTGACCATAATTTATCTCTGTGCCAAATTTCATCCAGATCCGTCCAGCCGTTTGAACGTGAAGAAGTAACAAACATACACACTCACAGACTTTCGCCTTTATAATATTAGTGTGATAGTATAGATTGGGTTCGAATCTCGTTTTCTGTCGTTGTGTACGGTACCCTAAAAGGTTTTCTACACCAAATTAAAATACAGTGAGAGAGCCAGCCACTCCATCATTTGAATGGATACAAGTGTTTTGTTTGACAATACTTCGCCATCTTCGTTTTTATTAGAACGAATCGAGAACGCTTTCCTCGTTATCTTTGAAGGAAAGAAAATAAAGCTTTAATAAAAGATGCTGAGATCTTTGAAAGAAAAAAGAGTTCTGAGAATGTAACTCGATTCTTTTAGGAATGGAAATAAGAATAGGAATTAATGGAGGTGGGATTTTGTTGATGATATTTTATTTTGAATGCTACTAGCATCAATGCTCAATTTAGTGCATCTTTATTGCATATGGTATAGACAAAAATATAATACAGAATTACTTTAAATTATTTGGCAATCTTTCAAAAGCTTATAGTACTTGTTGTTGTTGTGTTAAATATAAACAATCTAATTTTGTTTCTTATTTCAAATTTCATCTGAAAGATATATTTGGCTATTGATTAAATCCAATTCAGTTCACTTTTAGTTTGAAAAAAAAATACTGATTTCATGTATGTTCGAAAAAAGTATAGGGAACAACAGATTTTTTTTAAAGAAACATATGAATAGCTAAGTAATTAAAAAAACATTTTTTGTATGAAGTTTATTTGAACTAAGTCCATGTCGATCCGAAGTTATCATAGTTCAAAGTGACCAGTTTTATAAAACGACAATTTTATATGTTAATAACTAATGTAATAGATTTTTTTTTAACTAATTGAAGGTACGTTGGTTCCTACTTGTGTAACTACTTATCTAAAGGCACCTACACACCATTCCTCCGGCACAGGGCTATTTGCTTTGCGGTTCGCCGCCACCGGCATTATAATCTTTGATATATATAACATTATTTACATGTCAGAGCGGTTGCTAATTGGGGCTCCACGGTCGGAGTATTAGTTTACAAAATGGAATAGTGATACGAGTTTGTAGTCTACACCTTTTTTTATATTATCTTACTAATATTACAAATGCGAGAATTAGGATGGCTTTTACAGAGGCAGACATGGGCCTCCCCCAAATTGACCAAATTGACCGGTCCCATGCGTCTCACATCCAGTGGATCCCCGCAACCTTCACCAGGTCAACGGTATACCTAGTGGGAGTTCGCGGTCGCCACTCCAGAATTTTTCGGCCCCATCGGCCATCCTTTCTGCAAGCAATGTGCCCTGCCCATTACCACATAAATTTGCCAATTCGCCGGGCTATTTGCTATTCCAGACTATAATCTATCTCTGAGCCAAATTTCATCTAGATCCGTTAAGCCGTTCTGGCATGATTGAGTAACAAACATACATCCACACTTCCACAAACGCATCCATACAAACTTTCACAATTTATAATAATACTAGCTTCTGCCAGCGGCTTCGCCCGCGTTAATGTCGAAAATTGTCCCGAGGGAACATATTCCCGGGATAAGAAGTATCCTATGTGCTATTCCTGACTATAATCCATCTCTGTGCCAAATTTCGTCCAGATCCGTTCAGTAGTTTTTGCGTGAAAGAGTAACAAACATACATACATCCATCCATCCTCACATACTTTCGCATTTATAATATTATATATATATATAGTAGGAAGTAGGATTAGTAAGAAGTAAGATTAACCGGATAAAACGGTGAAGGAAAATATCCTGATGAAACCGGCATGTCCTCGAACCAAAACTTCGATGCTATGTGACATCCACCAACCCGTACTGGGCCCGCATGGTGGATTACGGCCCATTCTCTCTCACAGAGAGGATGCCTGTGTCCCAGCAGTGGGGACATTAATAGGCTGATAATGTTTAATGTTTAAGATTAACCGGATGTAACTGATTACCAGTAGGTAATTTTCATTGAGGCAGGCAATAGGCAGTCTATTTAAAATCTACAACTTAGATACTGGGTAACACTCCTTGGTAAGACTGTTTGTGACACTAAAGGTCTATCCACACATATCAGGGCCGTGCCAGGGACGTGAACGGTCAGTGCCCCGACAGGGGCTCAAAGAAATATCGTTGGGTACATTTTATATGAACTCGTTCGGGCGGGGCACGGGCCGTCCACGTCCCGTGCACGTCCCGGGCATGGCCCTGATATGTGTGGATAGACCTTAAGGCGCCGATTCCCTTGAGTAGCTGATTTTAAAATGAGAATCACGTCTAAATGGCTAGTCGTAATTTTTTGGAAAAAATATATGTTATATTAGACCATTTTCTTAATAATTTGATCTAAGCAAATTTTGAGTTTTATTCGTATAACATAGTGTAATTAATTTGTAAAGTTATATCTAAAACGGACAAAAACACGACAATCGCGCCAAAACCGCTGGGCGTATTTTAATGAAATCGACACCATCTCAAAGACAATTTAATTAACTACATTTGGATCTGAAGCTTTTTTTTAAAGTCGTAGAATAATAAGGAAAGTACAATAAACTACTAAATTTTGGGTCGCGTGGGTGCGCGTTTTGTTCCCTCAAGGTCGTTGGCGTTAGACGACGTCTTAATCGACTGCTCGTAACGACTACCAAAGATCAAATAATGACAGTAGGGATCAACGGCATATGATTTACAACGCATCGAATGTTCTCGGCGAGCGTTGAACTCGTGTGGCTCATATTACTTGGCCACGACTGCCACGAGCTTGTACTAACAAAGCATGAATCTTTGTAAAATAAGCAAATACTCTGAACAGCCATTCTTATTTACTTATACTAAGAAATTCCTTTAGTTACAAAAGAAATGTCGGAACGTAAGCATACTTAATCTCATCATTCATTTAACATACGAATAAGGGACGTAGCTTATTTTCAGCGATTCAGTAGCGTTACACTCGCAATAAGATCGCGATGCTGTCGTTTGTCTTATGCTTCGTGCTTCGTGCATGCTTCTTCATCGTTTCTATAAAGAAAATAAAGAGATTTATACTCCACACAACAAAGAACAAAATAAAATAAAGTAATTAAAACTGTAGCGATACACCCGCGATGCAGTATTTTGCCTATTTGTGTTTTCACAGCCGCTTAGCTGCGGGCTATGGGATGGGTCACTGATGCAAGTTCAAAGCACCACGTTCCGGTATACGGTGCCACACACATAACCCTCCTCACTGCTGACGCCAACTGGGACGGAACAAAGATCAATCTGGCATTTTTCATACGATTATGGGTTTGGCACCTCATACCGCATACCGCAGCGTTCTGCGTTCCGATCAAGAGACCAAAGCTTTACGAAATCCGCTACAGAATCAATGCAAAAAAGTTATCGTGAACGACAACCCTTAAGAAGAAAGATCTGGAAACGGAGCAAGGATTACCCTTCGCATTTGAAATAAAACCTCTTTGTAACTGTATAATGTGAATAAATAAAGGGTACATTTTCCTTCGTAAATTACCTACATTCAATTTACTTCGAAAATGTTGCCATCTTCCGTTATGATTTGAAGGAATTTTCTTTTTTTATTTGCCACTGAAAGCAAATTTGGGAGAGGTTTAATTTATTGCTACTTCATTTTTGTAATATTTTATTTTTTTATGTACATACAAAACACATAAAAGAGAAAGTACATATAAAGATAGACGAGCACAAAGGTGCTGCTTATTTCTAAAGAAATTTCTTCCAGCAGACCTACGGACACTATTAGCGAGACACGATATTGGATGGGTGCCGCTCATAGCCGGCCAGTATATCAAACGAAACGGGCAGAACAAACAAACACGTTAACCGACTTGGTTTTACTTTTACATAAGGGATAGACATTATTGTGTTCTTCTAAAGTAAAACCAAGTTGATTTATTAGTTTGTTTGTAACCTAATTAATAAGGTATCTACTGAATAAATTATCCGAATTGGTTTTACATTCGATCTCACTATTTCTTGCGGTAGAAGAACCGCGCGTGCTATGTTTTTGAAGGGATCTCATTTCTTTCTGTACGCAGTCCTCCTTTATTTCTTTTTGGGTACTATTTCCGGTGCGTCAGCTACGGTCCATGTTTCATTATATAGGTACCTACACTAGGTACCTAGTCCATCACTGTAAATATAGGTAGCACAGGTGATGAATAATTTTATAAATAGTTTGTTTATGAAATTGAAATAATTCTCTAAGGAATTTTGACTTGCAATAATTCCTAAACCACAAGTTCAAACTGAATGTTATTCGGGATTATGCCTAATTATATTATGTTTTCTTAGTCACTGAAAATTCAGGTTTCTAACTTTACCCACAACGAAGTCACCGGGGTTTCAAAAAAAGTCCTGACTGGCTTCGAGAAAAGGATGGTACGGCTGTGCCATTGTTTGCTCGACTTGTTGGGGGCTTTGCCGTGCCCGCAGATGTAAAGTGACGTGTTAATCCACTTCGGCGTACAGCAATACCGATCGCAATGAGTTCTGCTACAGACTGAGTCTACGGCGCGCTTGCGTTTATTTGTGTTACTATTGTAAAGGGGCAGATTGTCGTTAAGGGTGCTATTCATGTTTGTATGCGTTTCAATTACTTGAACTAAACTGATCTTCTTCAATTGCAGATGAACTTCGCAGTGCTCTGACTTAGGATTGTGTGAGACAGTTCTAAGAGTTTAGGGAATGTCGAATACAGGCCTGCGGATCACAACGCCAAGAGACAACACTGGGGCCCATGAGCAATGCTGCTTCTCTTGAATCCTACAAGGTCTACCCGCGAAACCGCGATATGCAGCAGCAGTGAACTAGGGGTTTAGTCTTTGGGTTACCGATTCCCTTATATGGAGGGGGAGAGTGGTACAAGCATGCACAACTACAACTCACATTTGTTCCCGTGGTGGTCTCCTGGTCTCGTTCAATCCCGTGTCCGGTCGAGGGTTTGGACACGGGACAAGAGTAGCAGAAGTTCATCTGCAATTGAAGAAGACCAGTTTAGTTTACGTAATTGAAACGCGTACAAACATGAATAGCACTCTTAACAGCAATAAAACAGCAATCTGCCCCTTTACAATAGTAACACAAATAAACGCAAGCGCACCGTAGACTCAATCTGTAGCAGAACTCATTGCGATCGGTAGGATCCAAGAGTAGCAGCATTATTCACGGGCCCCAGTGTTGTCTCTTGGCTGTAATCTGCAGGCCTGTATTCAACAGGAAACATGTTCTGTTAGATTCACTGCAGTGGCCAAGTTTGGGTGTGTGTGTGTTGTGTGTGTGGTTTCTGTGCGATTAGGTCTTAATAGTACATGTATGACGAGGCAACAGTCCATGTCACTAAATGGTTTAGTAGAACGCTGGATAATTTAACGTAGAGTAAATGAATAATGAATGTCTTAAACGCAAGAGCGACGTTGCTATCCTAGCCCTCACGACATATAATGCACTTCGCAATCCTCTTGTCTTAATAACATCATACTTTGTTATTGTTTAATTATGTAGTACTTATGAATAAACAGACAGAAGCGTGTTGCGGGGGAGTTGGTTCCACCACTTCTTCTCTCCAGCTGAAACACTAGGAATTGGTTGGGCGTGTTGGGGCTGTCTTTAGGTTAATAAGAGTTAGTTGTAACTCAAAAGAAAGTTTATATTTATTTAGCTTACTGCGTGAACGCAGCTTGTTGCGTGATGTCAATCGGTAACCTAGCTTTTGGGAATTCAGTCGCTATTTTCAGTATATTGAAATGTACTCTGTGGTCGCTATGGAGCGTTTCTCGGGAGCAGACCGCGCGTTGTGCGGGTGAGAGTTTAAAAAAAAACAGTGATTCGGCGACTGTAGCGCGTAGACAATTCGCCAAGCATTCCTGTTATTCGAAAATAGGTCAAAAATTTTAGGTAAGAGTCCGGTACAACTTTGGAAAAACCAAAATCCGGGCGACCAAGGTCATCAAGAATGGTAGAAAACGTGGAGAGTGTTAATCAGTCTGTTCGTGACGACCCGAACCTTTCAATTCAGAAGCGCTATATGTAATTTTACTGTTCGATTAAATGAGTGCCGCGAACGCGAGGGCCTACATTTGGGCGATATTATTTTTAAGAAATAAATTCCCAAATTGTGTACTTTCATAATTAATAAACATTTTTTCGATACACGGCTTACTTCTTTTTTAATCAATCCACTAAATATAAACTTTCTTTTGAGACACTTTGTACTAACTCTATTTACTCTTAGCCATACTACTAGTATTTGTACTAATTCTTGAATGTATATTCACTATCAGCGACCATTATTCGGTCAGATGTAAGCACTGAGTCTTTCAAATGTACTTTTTCCTCTAAATGCTGTGAGTGCAGATACAAGGCATCATGTGAGTATTTATTGACCTAATACCTATTGCGTTCTCAAGGGTTGACACGTTCAATTTGCAATTATAATAATTTAGTTTTTACCTTTTAGTTATATTTTATCTTTCTAAACCACCTCCAAGTTATCCATACCAATGAATTTAAAAAAACAAAACAAAATCATTATTTTGGAATTCACTTCATATTCGTTGGGAAGGTGACCAGTCAGGAGTCAAGCCTTACAAAGCAGTGCGGGTGGTGAGGCAATGCTTTTTGCCCCTTCAGGGGAACCGATCTTAACAATAAATGTTTAACAACTAGTAAAAACGAAAATTTTATCAGCTTAGGGTAATTTAGGAACAGTCACAATACCTATAATATATCAAATCAAAGGATCTTAGGTAGGACGATTGTGAAACTCACTTCCAAGTTCCACAATCGTACTGCATGAACAGAGAAGGAGTGGGAATAGATCGTAGATCGTATTTATTTTTTATTTTTGTGGCAATACTGTGGGGTTTTGAAATGTACTTTGGACATTCATATAAGAAGTAAAATATCTGTTTGGTTGTTAAAGCATAAAACGGGATGGATTTGGTTAAGTTCACTACAACTTGACTCAAAACAACCGTTTCTTTTAATAAAAAAATACGGTTTTCATTTTCTTCGCTAATTAATTTGAAATCGTTAAAAATTTACAAGGTTTCGTCGTTTATCTGAAAGTAATTCAATTTGAAATGGTCAGAAAAATATTTCGCGGAGAAAATGAAAGCCATATAGATCGTAGAATTTAAATTTCCGTTTCCTTTCGTTAAATGTGTCATCATCATCATCATCATCATCATTTCAGCCGAAATACGTCCACTGCTGGACATAGGCCGCCCCGAGGCGTCGCCACATTGACCGATCCCGTGCGTCTCGCATCCAGCGCCTTCCCGCAACCTTAACCAGGTCATCGGTCCACCTAGTGGGAGGCCTTCCAACGTATCGTCTTCCAGTTCGCGGTTGCCATTCCAGAACTTTTCGGCCCCATCGGCCATCCGTTCGGCGAGTAATGTGCCCTGCCCACTGCCACTAAAGTTTGGCAATTCTTCGGGCTATGTCGGTAACTTTGGTTCGCCTGCGGATATCATCATTTCTGACGTGATTACGCAAGGAAATGACGAGCATAGCCCTCTCCATTGCCCTTTGGATGACTTTAAGCTTTCTGATAACGCCCATTATGAGCGACCACGTCTCGGTCCCATATGTGATCACTGGCAACACACACTGGTCATAGCCTTTTGTCTTGAGACACTGCGTTAAATTGGACGAGAAGATACTACGCAACTTCCCGAACGCCGCCCGAGTCGGATTCGACGGTTGACCTCTTTCTCTCTCTCTTTCTCGTTAAATGTTTATGTACAATAAATACAACAACAATTAAAATATGTATGTACCATTACGTAAAAAGTAGTTATATAAATCAGATTTCCCATTTTTCGATCATTTAGCTCCCATTCTTCTACAAAACACTTCCCTTAATGACAAGTTCTCATCTCTGTTTACAGCCCAAGTGTTGTTTTCACGTCTGCGGCAATTTGAAGGCAGATTACATCGGGATCGCCTCGGGCGGCTATGACCGAGGGCCATAATTCCCCGCAATGCAGACAGTACTGCAACTACCATGTAGTGAACATGAGTTTTAAGTTATAAGCTTTTAGATTTGGTCCTTTTAAGGTCTATCCACACATATCAGGGCCGTGCCAGGGACGTGAACGGACCGTGCCCCGTCAGGGGCTCAAAAAATATCGTTGGGTACATTTTATATGAACTCTTCACACTCGTCCGTGCACGCATATTTTTTTGATCCCCTGACGGGGCACGGTCCGTCCACGTCCCGTACACGTCCCGGGCACGGCCCTGATATGTGTGGATAGACCTTAATGGTCTTCGCTGGTATCGCATGAACTATATCAAAATAGTATATGCGCAGTAAGTAATATAAGCAATTTAACAAGGCAATGGCGGTATTGACTGCTGGAATACTTTGGTTATCTTTGGTGTTTTTTTGTTGAATCACATACAAATGCAGAATAACAATGCCTTTCCACCAAGAAGATGCACGACAAAGCAGAAATTGTGCAAGGAGGCGTTATAGCCGATGACTCTTTCCACCAAAACTATACAAGTGATGCGTGAATGCTGACGTATGCTGGTATGCGAGGTCTTGGTTTTGTACAAATAAAAAAAACGAACTGTGTTATAACGCACACATCCCTCGTACGCATTCCAAAACTATATAATACAGGCATCTGTTGCTTAATAGGAGGCTTCAATCTCAAATTTTATTGTACAAATATGATTATCAAATAAAGGTATTTTTTTTTTTAACACTCTCTAAAGTTTTTCCATTCACTGGGGTTAAAGCGCTTTTTCTGTTCTGTGACTGGGGTATATACAATCAGCCGGGTACAGTCAGGCTTAAATAAAGAAAACTGATACTACTTTCAATAAAATACAGCAGTTACTACAGGAACATTCTTTTTTAAACTGCTGTCTCTTTTAACTTACACCAAGCTGTCTAGGACCGACCGGCGCTGGTTTGATTACCGTTTTCCGTGCACCACGATCGACTATTGTAATTTGCTTGCTATCATAAAACCAAACGCCCTTATTTTCTACACGCCAATATATTATTATTTGTGTACCGACTTTACAGCCCCTGCCTATAAATTGTAGGAAATGCCGCTGAAAATGAATAGCGAAGCCGCTTCAAGCGATGTTTTATGCCGGAGGAGGAATAACATGATTTTTATAGTCTCTATCTCTAATATATACTTCGGTATGGCATGTTCGATCGTATAAAGACGTTTAGTGTACCTAGTGATTTTTGTTACAGTTAAGGCGCTTTTAACGTTGGAGGAAAACTGCTTGGGGAAACCGGTATATCTGAACTAAAAATTGAAGACATAATGAAAGATGAGGCCAGTGTCTTAGCACTGGGAACGAAGGACGATTCTGAAGGCGCTTTATGCAGTGAGTAAACCTGTAGAGATTATCGCCGAAACAACTAGACCGACATTAATACGATTAACTCGCCTCTCAGAATTTAAACAAGAGTCTTTCAGAGAGAAAGCTTATAAAATACTACAAATGTTTTTTTGCTAAATATTGATATACCCATACGCCATTGTTAGGCCTTATTGATAATAAATCGGAGGCAGCTCAAATTCGAGATACTAAAAATATATCAACGTATACTGAACTCACAACTGAGTCCCTTGTTACCAATTTATTGTCAAAGCCAGACATAAAAACCGTTGATATAGATTCTACCATTCGTAACGTTTTCAAATTTATTTTTGTTGGGGTTACGATGTTTTAAAAGGCTTAAAAGGGTTGCCGGTTGCTTTGTTTTTTAATTCAAATGATTTATGTATAGGTGGCTTTTTGCAAAAACGGCGATATGATGAATTTATGCAATGGTTGCAAAGGGAAAAAAGGCCTGGACTCTATAAAACTCTTTATATATTTAGGATTTTTGTGTATGGCAACATGAAGAAGTTAAGGAAAAGAGGATGGATTACCAAAATATTGGCTTTATGATAGTGTGTCTGCGAAGAATACAAGAATACGTTTATTCCCCTAGATAAATATATCTTAGAACCAAGACAAATAAGGTTCTTTTCTGTTCTCTCGTTCTTGGTATAAGTTTGTTCTTCATAAAGATGAAATAATAAAATGTGGCGAGTACTTCGTTCGTTCAACAATAATAGTGTGGGTTTTTCTTTATTTTGCTTGGGGTAAAGAATACCTGTTGCTTGTTTTATTTATTTTTGTTTTCTACAAAGATTTAGTTTGAAATTCAATTTCGTTACAGTTAATCCTATTTTGTTTGGTAGTACCTAAAGCTGCTGTTATTGTGACTGTAAATACTTTCTAGTTTTCTATTTTGCTTAAGCTGTTATTATTAAGTAAAGTTCAGTTATTTTTTTGCTACAAATGGATGAAGATTAAACGACTGGGTTCATTGACGTGGGTGAAACAAAATATTAGATTATTTCAAGAGGATTATTAGAACCTTCACGAGTATCATCATAATATTAGCCGACAGACGTCCACTGCTGGACATAGGCCTCCTTCAAGCGTCACCACACTGATCGGTCTTTTGCGTCTCGCATCCACCGGATTTCTGCTATCTTAACCAGGTCATCGGTCCACCTTCTGGGTGGCCTTCCAACGCTGCGTCTTTCGGTACGCGGTTGCCACTCCAGAACCTTTCGGCCTTATTTGTCGATTAGACCGAATAGGCATTATTTTCAATTTTTTGTTTAAATTTTTGATTTATTGAGATAATATATTAAGGCCATGCCGTAGAATATGATATATTTATATTAGGGGTTGGTAATGATGTTATTTGCTTATTTAATAATGAAAAGTGTTAAAAAAAGCTGGAATGTAGGAAACAAAAGTTGATTTTCGGAAATTTACTTTTGTTTCCTACATTCCACAATACGTATCATTTTAAACCGTATCACCGTACAGTACTATGCAAATTAAGGGATTACCAAACGCTACGGAACCCTGGTCCAAATCTGTCTGTCCCGCATTGTATGCCAAGAGCCTATTGTGGATGAGTGCTTCTTTGTTACTAGCTTCCAGATTGGATTTGAATCCTCCTGGATTTAACAATATAGATGTGTGTTGTGTTGTTCCAATATTGGGGCAAATAGTTAGACGGACTATGAATGTTTATGTGGTGTTGTGTTGATCCAATATTGGGTCAAATGTTGGTCAGCCTATGAAAGTTTATGTGGTGTTCCAATATTCGGTCAAATGTTGGACGGACTATGAATGTTTACATGTGGAGGTTCAACGAATCGTAGGTACGACAAGGTAATGAATATGGAATTCTTGTTTTGACCCTAGCATTGGGTATGTCATACAGTATGTTGTGAAAATTGTTCTGTGGTTATGTTGGCAGAATATTGTTCACTTGCATGTTGGTGTTGGAGGGTTGGCGCACGGATTTATTTAATTATTCGGTTGGATGTAACTTCTATATCAGTGTTAGCCGCATTTGTTTCACTATAGTCTCCATACAGACGCGATGGGTTGTCTGTATACAGATACATGATTTTTCCTTGCCTAATTCAAGGTCACTTGTACCATTACACATATTATTATAGTGTACGCCCGCTTAACAACGTGTTTTACTAAAGTAAGTACTACGTAAAACGCACATTAGAGAGTCAATGTCGCTATTAAACATACTGGCTGTGTAATATTTCTACCACGGCAAAAGCTTTAATCACATACATTGAATCTGCCTAGCCTTTTCCCAACTATATTGGGGTCGGCTTCCAGTCTTACCGGATTCAGCTGAGTACTAGTGTTTTACATGAAGCGACTGCCTATCTGAGCTCCACAACCCAGTAACTGGGTTACATGGTACCTCTTGGCAAGACTGGTGTCAGATCTCAAGCGTCTGACTACCCGTAACGACTGTCAAAGATCTTTAAATAAAAGCCGGGACCAACGGCTTAATGTCCTTTCCGAGGCACGGAGGAAACTCGGTATGTTGAAATGGTCACCCATCTACGGACCAACCTCGTCAAGCGTTGCTGAACCTTGATGATCGACCAGTGCGGCTGTTATTATTTAGCCAGCGAGCCTTTATCATATAGTGTTTACACGAAATGGGAAAGAAAAATGTCCTGTCATGATCCAAAGTGTACTCATTATTTTATTATTGTAAGAGTTACTTAACAAGTTCTTACGGCATAGCCTATTCGCTAAGAAATGAATGCTCACATAATTAGCAGTAATGGATTACAATGTCTTAAAGCGCTGACACAGCACTTAAGTGACACAAACACACTAGTAGACAGATACTAATCGAAAACAATTAACTCCAGGTCTGGTTTTTCTAGAAAATTCTTACGAAAATTCGACTAACACTTGTCTTTGTTCTCTTTGAGTATGAATCACACAAGCTTTACAAAGGTAACACTGTTTCAGAAGAATATAGGTCGGTTGACAAAAATGTCTGATCAGTGGCTTATCTAATTCATACGCAAAGGTTTGTGCCAATACAGTTGTGAGTCAAGAGGTCATTGTGAAAAGTTTATTGTACATGTTAGAACAAATTCACTAGGATTGAACAAATCCACTAGGATCCAACAAAAGAGGAGAAAAAAACAAAATAAAAGCTTGTTCAAAGAAAATGTTTGTGTATCCGAACGATAAGGGACTTTGGGCATGTTATTGTTTGAATAGTTTGGATTCAATAAAAAATCGGTAACATTTTTGAAAATAGGTACATAGTATTCATAGTTGCGTACACCTTTACTCTGAATTACCTTTATGAGCAGTGGTGGCCCGGAAGACGTTGCGTTGGAAGACCTCCCACCAGGTGGACCGATGACCTGGTGAAGGTTGCGGGGATACGCTGGTTGCGAGACGCATGGGACCGGTCAAAGTGGCGACGCTTGGGGGAGGCCTATGTCCAGCAGTGGACGTCTTTCAGCTGATATGATGATGATGAGTGGTGGCCCAGTGGTAACGGTGACTTACAAGTTGTAGATCGTGACTTTGTGTAAATTGTTTTATCACCACTGCTCTCAAAACGGTGAAGGAAAACATCGTGAGGAAACCGGCATGTCTTAGAACCAAAAATTCAAAGATATGTAACATCAACCAAACCGCACTGGGCCCACGTGGTGTATTACGGCCCATTCCCTCTTACAGAGAGGAGGCCTGCACGCAGAACGGACCAAATGGGTGTCTAATTGCGGAAAAGGGGGTCCATCTATCCTATCCTAACCTATGTGAGGCAAATGATAATGCTGTCGACGTTTCTGATTTCTGGGCAAAATATATTTAATTACTAGCTGACCCGGCAAACTTTGTTTTGCCATAAAAACACCAAACATTCATCTACCTTACCTACCCTAACAACCCTACACTACCTACCCTACCCTAACTACCCTACACTACCTACCCTACCCTACTCTACCCTACCCTACCTACGCTACCTACCCTACCCTACCCTACCATACCTATCCTACCCTACCTACCCTACCCTACCTACCCTACCTACCCTACCCTACCTACCCTACCCTACCCTACCAACCCTACCTACCCTACCCTACCCTACCTACTTACCCTACCCTACCCCCTTAGGGGTATGAAAAATAGATGTTAGGCGATTCTCAGACCTACTCAATATGCTCACAAAATTTCATGAGAATCGGTCAAGCCGTTTCGGAGGAGTACGGGAACGAACATTGTGACACGAGAATTTTATATATAAGATGGAATCATCGATAGACGGAGAAGAAATTGCGTTATTGCGGAATGAGTTCGGCGCGCCGCCGCTTACATACTTTGTGGTACTGGGCAAAAGTTCGGTCAGAAGTCAGACTTGTAACGGGCCGTCAATTTCTATGAGCAACAATGACACTCACGTGATGACACGCTTGGTTTGTTTGGAAAGTTTTGACAATGCATTTTCTATATATATTTATATAACTTCGTATCATGCCTGTTAAGTTTTATCAGTAGCATTATAGAACTTATATAATATGTTAATATATTTAAAATTTTAGTTTCCAATTGTAAGCACAACTCGTATTAATTTTGTAAAATGTTTTTATATTATGTGAAATATGTTGCTGGTTGCACATTTGTTTTTCTTCGTGTTAAAATTTTACGTATTGCTTGTTTGTTTTAAAAAAAAAAATGCTGTCTTTAGCAGTGACCGCCGAGGCGACTCGGTGTATTGTGGGGAGCACAAAGAAAAAAAAAAAAAAAAAAAAAAAAAAAAAAAAAAAACTAAAAAGAAAAGTTTTGAGGCCTTATTATAACGTGTCAACGCCATCATGATTCTGCTGTAAAAAAGGGACAGTACTGTCCGTTCTGTATGGCTCCTTCTCTCTTTCGAATCGGAATCATGATGGTTTTAACACGTTACGGTAAGGCCCTTGAAGTTCATGCATTGCCATTTAACGTATTAATGTTGCCAGTCTTCTGGGCACGTATCCGGATGACAGCGATGTGGAGGAGTACTTCGACATTTAGATGTAATTTGTTTTTGTATAAATATGCACGTAGTCAGGTTTAGTATACTATCAGTAATTATAGTTAAGTCTTATTCTTAACGGTGTTCTTAATACGGTTGTGGCAAGGCACTTCATATATAGAGTCCATATAATTTTCTATAACTGTAATACTTTCTCGGCATTAGCGCCATTCTGGTATATTGGGGTCGCCTATTTACGTAGGATTGGCTATTAGGAGCAATTCTGGTCAATAGTCTGTCCCTTATAATAATTGGGTGCCCTTCATTGCCATGAACGTTATTCGATGCTTCGAGAAATGGTTTGACTGCGAAATGTAATTAGGTCCACGAGACTTCAATCATTTACGTTATCGTTTTTTTAATCCCTTGGGACTGAATTTTGTGTCACTGGTTTAGAATTATGCTTGAACTTATGTATATCGGATAAGGCATTTCATTTTGATTACAGCAATAAATGCTACTGTTTTAAAGGGATAACCCTAATAGATAATACTTAGACGGGAGAGCCCATAATATCATCATCCTCCCCTGGACCAGATTGTTTTTATTATCATCATCATTTCAGCCGGAAGACGGCCACTGCTGTACATAGGCATCCCCCAGGCGTCACCACATTGACCGATCCCGTGCGTCTCGCCACATCGAACGCATTCGGATAGGTTTCAAGGTCTAATCATGAAGACAGACTGACATGATGGCGTTTTTGTACAAACATTTCAACCTCTCGATGGACCGGTTGTCGATTTGGCACCGTTGGAAAGACTGCAGTACAACCCAAGTCTCGATCGAATCGAAGGCTTTCTCGTAGTCCAGAAACGCTAAGCAGAGAGGCAGGTTGTACTCTTCGGTCTTCTGTATAACCTGCCGCAGCGTATGTATGTGGTCTACGGTGCTAAAGCCTTTTCGGAATCCGGCTTGTTCGGGAGGCTGGAAATCACCAAACATGCGCGCGAGACAATTCGTGACCGACTAGATTAGGACCAGATTGTTTTAGCAAAAGATATTATAAAATTTATAAAGCTTTGAGATACAAAGCTCACGCGCTCAACTCCGTTTTTCACGACGTACAACTGAGGTAATGTGAGTTTAATCCCTCTACTACCTATAATTTCGATTAATAAATTACTAAATAAAAAGTTATTAGCTACAACCTTTACCCTCTTTCGTTATTACTATTTGAACGGCATAATAAGCTGTTCTAACAAAGTATTTGTACCGCCACATCTACCGCCAAAGGTCATTCAACTCTTTAAACCTTTTATCCCAAAAGTGTTGACAGGGATAAAATGGTTTAATATCAGCCAAAATGTTGACAAAGGATATTGAGGATTTTACAATATGTATGTATTTTATTTTTTTCGGGAGGGCGTGTCAGACTTTTACTGACTAAAACCCACCCGTGTTCCTTCAGTTGCTTGTGCCAGGGCCGCGGTAACTCTCTTTCAAATTAATCCGCGACCCAGACAGGCATCGGCCCTACCGGACCCCGTCCATTTTGCTGACATCTCTTTGAGGCGCGCGTGGAACACTACGCGCCGTAAACTCGGGCTTGGTCCTTATCGGACGGCGAGCTACCCATTACTCACTGACAGCCCTAAATTCTTCTTCTGTCCTTCAGTCCATGAGGTTGTCTGTAAGATATTGCCTAGTGCGATAAGACCGCCCATTCTACACTTGTTCTGTGAAAGTTTGTCTCATACGTGTTTTGAGGTAGACAATAAAGTATATTTTAAATAATAATAAATAAAGGGAATAAAAGTACATGAGAATAAATTGGGCGTCTCCACGTTTTCGTAGTTAAAACGCAGATATACTAGTTTCAAACAATAACGATTTATAAAAAAAAAAATCGTCTTCTATACACATTATTGTTCATTATTGTCGTCATCGTCGATCTCGTTGATGTAGATAGTAAGTAAAGGATTGGTACAGCTGTCACCATTGCATTCTAAGCAAGCAGCAGTGCAGTTTAATCCACTTTTCCTGCACCCACAAGATGCTCCGCATCCTGATTTGCATATGCAAAAATTATTTTTTTGTAAAGATTCTGGAGCTGGTCGCTGCGTCATTGTTTGCAGTATCAATATTCCGCATTTTTATTTCCTACCCTGCATATCCAGCCTTCCAGGCAGGGTATGCAGGGTAGGATTTATGAATGTTACCCTGCCTAACCATCCCTACCTACCCTACCCTTCCTAATCATGTGATACATATTTTTAGGATTCCGTACCTCGAAAGGAACCCTTATAGGATTTTTTTCTTGTCCTTTCGTCTGTCTGTCTGTCATGACCCTTTTTCTCAGGAACGCGTGGAGGTATCAAGCTGAAAATTATATCAAATACTCAAATCTACTGTCCCTTAAAGCTGTGAAAAAATCAAATTTCTAAGCAAACGCAATCAAAAGATACACCCGTTTATGCTGCAAATTTCCACAAATTTTCGACACTCGGAAGGGAATCAAAACAGTTACAGGGTACTTCCCTTGAACTCAGAATCTTGAAATTTGGTACAAAGCTCTCTTATAGCACAGATAAAGCAAAAATTGCGAAAACCGTAAATTTTTAGTTACATCATATAATAAAAATATCTTTAATTATTTTAAACTTACTAGCTCTTTTCTCATGAACGCTTAGAGGTATTAAATAGAAATTCATATATAATACTCAGGTCTATAATACCTTTAATACTGAGGTTTGTTCGGAACCCTCGGTGCGCGAGTCCGACTCGCACTTGGGCGGTTTTTTTTATCTATCATCAATAGTTTTCTCAGCGCACGCCAAAGAATGAATTTTATATGCAACATTTTGCTACTTTCGGTTATATTATTGCAATTCATAAGGATCTCTAATTTTTTTGAAAATGTGTTATAGCCTATAACACTCAGGAATAATGTAGCTTTCTACTGATAAAAGGATTTTCAAAATCGGTTCAGTAAATCCAGAGTTTACCACCTACAACGTCACAAACTCACAATTCACAAACTGTACCTCTTTATAATATTATTAGTATAGAAGTATATATATTATTTCAGCTGCTGTTGTACCCTCTAGTCCCCTCCCCTCCCCTCATCTTTATACCTGCAGTCCCTTGAGACCCAAGATCAAGTTTGTAATAGTTCTCCTTTTTAAAATATAACCTTAAACTAATATAAATAAAGGAAAATTTCGAAAAAAATATAATTATTTATAATAATAATTTAAAAATTGAGATCGATATTTTTTTTTACATTTTTCTAGATACTATTAAAAACACATTTCCAAAGTTTATATAAAGATTCATTGACTGGCCCTGGATTCCGAGGTATAAATCTTACGGCGCTCTCAATTATTAATATACATCGGTAAATTGACGAATTTTTCTAACCGCATAAGCTGTCGAACTTAGCCGCCCTGCAAGTCATATTAAATGAGGACCCCAATGTAACCTTGAGTCTAGTGTAATCCCCAGGAAAAGAAATTTCGTTTCGGAAATCGGTGTCGCAAAACGATAATAATAAGAGGTACCAAAGACACTGACTTCCGAAACGCAAGTTATTTTTCACCATTTAGTGTTTTGCTTTTGAAGTCAGCTTATTTTGTTGTGAAATAGATTTTATTGTAACATACATAATAATGCGGAAAATATATCATCATTTTGACCTCTATAAATTCATAATTAGTTGCAACAAAACACCAGTTGCACGTTACCTAAAGCCGAAGGATAGGTACTAGTCTAACGCCCTTAATCCCGAGCTTTCACCAAAATGAAAAAAACGAGTGGCGAACGGGCGACTTTTCTTTTATCTCGTCCAAGTATAAACAGTTTAAGAGGAACTCATTAAAACTTTTAACTGTTTGTACTCAGAGCACGTGGAAAGTGAGTGGTTATGGTCTTACGGGCTGAAGTCTTAATTAGACGCACTTCTTTTATTACAAGCGAGACTAGAGGTTCATCCAGGGTGAGGGGTTCATGAAATATTAAACTATACTTTTTGAAAGCGGTTTCGCTCGCGTTCATATCGGAAATTTATCAACGGTAACGTAATATAACATTTCAACAATATATACTTTCACAGTAATAAATATCATCATAGGAAGAATAGGAATAGAAATAAATGTTGAAACCGTCGATTGCGTTTCTAGTGATCGTCTATTGTTTTACCAGTTTTGCTAACGTATGGAAAACTTCTTGGACGCCTCCACCCCGGGGCGTAGCCGCGATTCCTCTAGAGAGGCACTTAAGGAACACGGCGCGCCACCGTCTCGAGCCTTTGACTGTTCGGGCAACAGATTCCCCAAGTCAGTTAGTTGCCTGCAAGCCACATCCCATCGCGGCTGGAGGTTGTATATCGTCGCCCTCTTACCGCCGCCTCTTTTGCAATCATCACTTCCTCACAGGAGAAACCAACGGCGTTCCACGCACTCTCGCTACCAACCATGAACTGGACCACGATCGAAACCGACAGGTTATCCGCAGTATCGACCGCCACGATTGGGTCACGTCGCTGCGCTCCTCAAAGGTGTGCTGCGGCGTGTCGTTGAGGCAGTCTCCACAATGGTGGCATACGGGCGTTGGCTCCCAGCCTATCAACACAGCTAATTTCCGACTCACTCATGTCTATACGCTGTGTCCATCTAATCGCACCCGTCTTCACTCGTCACCGCGGTCGCCCTGGACAAGGCCTTTTGGTTATCAAGTTTCATGTTCTATTTTCTTATTTTGCTGAAATTGTCGGTTGAGGTTCAGACGATACGACCAAGCTTAGGCATAATTGGAAACAAAAACAAATGAGTACAGTGTTTGGCTTGAAGCGATTTGGAGATGAAAGGTTTCGGATCCTATTGTTTATTTTTGAAAGATTTTATTTCAGAAGGATTTTATTCTGTTATAAATAATACTAACATTTCATAAACATGAAAACACTTAAAATTAAAATATTGGAAAAAATAATCGTTATTTTTTGTTATGAATTTTTGATTCATAATACAAATTGCAAATGTCTAAATCTCATAGCAATATGTAACGAACAATTATTTAAACTGTTATTGCATCCATTAGCAATCGAGAAAGTTTTACTTAAAATCTGATGACAAAGTAAATATACATTTGGATATAAATATTTTGGTACATTAAAATATTATTTGAGTTAGAAGCAGTGCTTAATATTCATGGTATTTTTAGTTAATACCAACCCACTGTTTGTTTAGTTTAATTCGTTGAACACATTTAAAACTTCGTTTGAAGTAAATTTTATCTCACCTGGGAGCTTGTTTTAAAGCCCCTTTTAAACCTTTTTTAATGTACGGTCTATTCTTTTTTAAACCGACTTTAAAAAAGGAGGAGGTTCCAAATTCAGTTGTTTTTTTATTTTTATGTATATCATTATGAGTGAGCTCTCGACCTCGATCTCACGTGAAGAGGTGGATGAGGTGTTGCGATCTTCCAAGATGCATATTTATTAGAAAGAGCTGGTATTTCGTATTTAATAATATACTAGCTGACCCGGCAAACTTTGTTTTGCCATAAAAACACCAACCATTCATCTACCCTACCTACCCTACCCTAACAACCCTACACTACCTACCCTACCCTACCTACCCTACCCTACCTACCCTACCCTACCTACCCTACCCTACCTACCCTACCCTACCTACCCTACCCTACCTACCCTACCCTACCTACCCTACCCTACCTACCCTACCCTACCTACCCTACCTACCCTACCCTACCTACCCTACCCTACCTACCCTACCCTACCTACCCTACCCTACCTACACCTACCCTACCCTACCTACCCTACCCTACCCTACCCTACCTACCCTACCCTACCTACCCTACCCTACCTTAACTACCCTACCTACCCTACCCTACCTACATACCTATCCTACCCTACCTAAATGGTAGTGTGTGGTTCTTAGCTACCTCCCTACCAATTTTCAGCCAAATCGGTTCAGCCGTTCTTGAGTTATAAATAGTGTAACTAACACGACTTTCTTTTATATATATAGGTGTATGCTGGTATAAGTATGTCTGTTGAGCGTATCATAAACCGGCATGCCACGGTGCATGATTCTGCGGACGGACGCGGATCAGTCCGCACCGACGCACCGTGGAAAGAGTGTCGTCTGCTGGAAGCGCAGACAAGTCCGTAGCGGTGCGTGCGGATCCCCCGCTAGTCGGTAACTTCAAAGGTGCGGTGCGTTGCGATCCACCAATTCTCGCAACTAAACTGAGAACTAATAACAATTAACAACAATTTGATTTTTTAGTTGCATACCTTGAACGGCTTTTATTGTACTCCGACATCGACCAGCGTGGTTTCTTTCTCTTTACCCTATTTTTATTCTACTTCGATTTTCGATCACTTGTTCAATCAAACTGTCGACACTATTTTTATGTAACGATAAACTGACAACCCCCCGAATGTCAGTTTAGTCTAAGAAATAAAAAATTAGAGTTTAAATATCACATACGTTCTCTTTCACGTTGCATTTTGAAATAACAAAATGGTGCGAAGCCATTTATTCCAATCTAGACCCACGCAGACCGACACAAACCGTGGAAAGTAATTGGTGCGCAGTGCATGGCTGTCGGTGGCTGTCCGTGGTCGTCGGCTGTGCGTGATCAAATCCGCAGAATGGGACGTGGAATGCTATATATTGCTTTTGTGTTCGATCCAAGTTCGGGAGTTATTGAAATTGACTGCCTTGTTGGTCTAGTGTTTGCAACCGCTACTGGTGAGCATGGGTTCGATTCTCAGGTAGGGTAATGTGTTATTGGATTTTTCCATCTGCAATATCTCAGTAGAAGCCCGGAGTCTGGATTTTTACCTGGTTGATGCCACACAATCCTATGTAAGGGAGCATAGGGCATATTTTTTTGTAATTGCTGTATTTCTTTCAAAAGTATTTATAAGTATTGAATTTGATATTAAATTTTTCTCAAACATGCTTGGAAATTTGAGCATTATTTTGTCAACCTTCTTCGAGATAAATCGAAATTGCTGTACTGGCCAAATACATGCGAGCAGCGGCCGGTAAAAGTTGTATGAAAATCCATATCTGTCGTGTCTAGCGGCCAAATAATTTACATAGTAAACTCATATCTGTCGTGTTATTTAAAAATGGAACGATCTTTTACTCCGAAACATGGCAACCAAGGAGGTAACTTATCAAAGGTTTTATTTAAATTTCGAACTGGCTTGCAAATAGAGCGCTGTTTATTGAAAAAAGAACACTAACGCGGGCACAATTATCGTCATTGATTTTGACAAAATGAGTTCTAGGTACTACTTAGTTTTAATTTCTGCGCATTATTTGAGAAAAGTACTATACAAGCCTTGGCCACAACTAGGCATTGATGGACTTACGTATGTAAGTCCATGTTCGTCCATCAATGCCTCTTTTGCTGGCCGCTGCAGCAATGTACTATTTTATTTATTTTAATTTTATTTTATTAGGATCTCCAACAAAGAATACACCTTACATGCTATATTATTATAAATTAACAGAACACAAAAAAAAAACTATATAACTATATTGTGATATCGTATTAGATTATTTTTATGAATGTTATAATTTATTGAATCATAGACCATAGTTAAATATGGTTTATTTTGTAATGATTAGGTAGTTTTTAAATAATTTATTTTAAAAGTATCAATTGATTGTAATTGTAATTTATTTTTGTTATAAATGTTGGAACGCCGACGTCTGCTCTCTCGGAGGTGCGCGCTAATGGCTACAATACATTTCACACTAATGTAGCTGTTAATGATCACTAATACTCTGTAATCATGTTTAATGTTCTAATAAAATATTTGATTCGATTTGATTTAATAGGCCACTATTACATGGGTCATGAATATAACTAGTGAAAAAGACTATGTACGAAAATTCATCAAAATCGGTTAAGCGATTTTGGCGTAAAACATAACAAACAGACAGACAGACTTATTTTAGAATTCATCATCATCGTAAACAAAAACAGACCTAAAAGATGACGGACTTATTTCTACTATGCCTGTACATGGTTCAATATAAATGTCTTTTTAATATTACAGAACGTTTCAGTGGCGTTGAACATCGACGTGCAATATCCGTCTTTCGTACGCGGAAATGTATATACATTATACATACTGGTGTATAATACATGTTTTCTTACACCGGTTCCACGGGTTTGCAAGTGTGAGTTGAGTTGAACCATTGAATAATATTTGTTGAACTTTCCATCGTAACTTCACTGCAGGATGTAAGGTTTATTTCTTTTTTTCTGATGCTACTTACAAAAACTTTTTTTTACATGGTATTTGCTTCTAGTTAATTATTAGTAGGATACAATTAAATGAATAAATCATTATATTCTGAGATCTCAAATAATAATCCTCCGAGCGAATTTAGGCCACGGCGGCCAATCTCAGCAGAGCTAGTCTGCTGAGATTGGCCGCCGTGGCCTAAATTCTAGCCATCGGCGCGGGAGATATTATAGTGCACAAGTGTGTGCGCAAACGCAAGTGCACTCTCTGTTCCAACACTCTCATAGTCCGAAGGGATGGTAATCCTACATAACCGGAGGGAGATCAGACGTATCTCTCTCCGGTCGTGTCGGATTAAGCAGTTGATACTACTACCAACTGCTTAACTTGGTTTCCGAGTCACGGGGGTCTCAAATACGCATATGTCAGTCTAACAGAGCTTTAAATGCCTGCTAGAATGTAATAGAATAGAATTTCTGCAGAGTAGAGTTCATGGTAAAGTGCTGTTTTACTATCCTTTGATCATGAAATCGGTTCAGAAAAATACGGCAATTGCTGAAAGAATTTAATACAATATTAAAAGTTTTGTTCATCTGCATAAGGCAGATGCCTCATTAGTGCGTTGCGTAGCGTCGTCGCAGCGTGAACTATGCGTCGTTATGCATATCTATTTTTAGTGCCATGTTATATTATGCGTTGCTTTGTGGTACGCGACGTGTCAACGAATCGACGGACGAGAGACGAAGCGAAAGGGAGATGCGCTGCGCTATGCAACGTCGAGTCCCACTTGCATTGCGACGTCGTGCGTTGTCGAAACGCAGGAGTGGCAAAAAATATAAAATGCGTTGATCCATTGCGACGACGCAACGCAATGCACTAATGAGGCCTCAGCCTTAGACGTGATTAAGTTTTCAATCGTCAGTCGTGGTCGGTAGTACTTTTAATTTAATATGAAGTATTTATTTAACGGTGAAGGAAAACATCGTGAGGAAACCGGCATGTCCTAGAACCAAAAAATCGAAGACATGTGACATCCACCAACCCGCACTGGGCCCGCGTGGTGGATTACGGCCCATTCTCTCTCACAGAGAGGAGGCCTGTGTCCCAGCAGTGGGAACATTAATAGGCTGATGATGTGATGTGATGATTTAAAGCAAGACATGACAGACATTTGAAGTCACAATAAAATGGAGATATGACATTGTATGAATAGTAAATGCTTTTCGTTTAATGAAGAGCAACAAAGACAATAACATACTCAACATATTTGCATTTATATCGTTACGGATAGTCAGAAATCTTACCAGCATATATCGTGTTACTCAGTAACTGGGTTGTGGCCGTTGTGCAGGTCAGATAGGCAGAAGCTCCATGTAAAATATTTGTATTCAGCTGTATCCGGTAAGAATTGACAAAAACTGACGTCAACAAAATTGTATAAAGAAAAATATGACAATACGAACTGCGAAATATGAAAATTTTAAGACAAAAGTGTTTATCCTTGTATATTAACTACCTATCTCACGAACCTACATGTTTTGAAATACATAATTATATTATTCAAACTATTGTATCGAGCCCATATTCCCTACATAGCCAAAAGGTCTGCCTGTGTTGTCGTCTATTTAAACAAGAACTTTAAGGGTCTATGAATAATGGAAAACTCATCGGCCTACAATACATGTAGGAACCCTTTTGCAGCCCTGGTTCGTTCCCAACACGGGCTTCTGTGGTTAGCTTCGATAAATTCTCAAACGTAACTAACGTACAGTAACCAGCATAAATACCTTAAACTTCAAAAGCGATTTACATGTGAAACAACGGTTATAACTCTGAGACTTTTCTCAGAAACCATACAATTATGAAATAGGTCTTTGATGTTCGTAACACCATACAATTTTAGGAGGAAATTGTGAAAGGTAATTGTCACTTAAGGGCTATGCTCGGAGTAAAGGGCTATGCTCGGAGTCTCTCTAAGGGATCGAATCAAAAATGAGGTGATCCGGCAGAGAACCAAAGTTGTCGACATAGCTCACAGAATAAGTAAGCTGAAGTGGCAATGGGCCGGCCATATAAGTCGTAGAACCGATGACCGTTGGGGTAAACGTGTTCTTGAGTGGAGACCGCGAATTGGTAAACGTAAGGTAGGGCGCCCTCAGGCTATGTGGAGCGACGACCTTCGCAGGGTGGCTGGTAGCAGCTGGATGACAGTTGCCGAAAATCGAACCAAATGGCGTGCAATTGGAGAGGCCTATGTCCAGCAGTGGACTGCTATGGGCTGATGATGATGATGATGATGAATTGTCACTTATTTGAGCTTGTGACTGTACGGTTAACCGCAAGTCAACACAACCGAAACCAACTTTACTACAACTTAATACTGGCTCTTGTTGAGTATCATCTAGGCAGATAATCTAAACAGATATTGTTGAATATCAGTATTATACGTGGAGTAACTGCATGTCTGATCTCCGTAACACGATTCCCTTTGTTGAGCCTGGAGGTTAGTATTTTGGCCTTTGCATTACACATGGCTATCAAAGATCTTTACATTTCAGCCGAGACCAACAGCTTAAAACTTGTTTGCTTGCTTTATATATAGATTTCATGCAAGTGTTTGACACAGTTTCCCGTGTGAACAGCGTGCAAGGATGCAGGATTACATGCTTGAGTTCAATGCACGTTAGTGTTGGACAAACGGATATTTCTGAAGAAACGCGATTTACACATTTATTCTACTTCTTTTCCATGTTCTCTGTGCTAATAGTTTATTGTTACAAAGAGGTAAAAGTGATTGTATTACGAGATCATTTTTGGAAGTACAGATCTGATATTGTTTATTCACTATAAGCTACTTTGTATCCCGCGTATAGTTGTTATAGCGAATATTGGAATACCAATTAATCGCCATTCTTTATGGTGCTTAGTCGAATACTCGCCATTATTACTCGAATTAAAGAAAAGGAATATAAAAATAGTATATTTATTCCCAAATGAAAATATTACACATTGTAGTTATACTATGAACCCATAGCCCAGTAGAAATCGACATTAAAATTGCCAAGCTCGAATTTGAATTTGAATTTGATGTAGTTCTGTATTTTTAGTTAGTTGTATGGGCCATTTAGAGTAGAGTTAATTTCGCAACTTCGAAAAACATGTGCTCGCTGCGCACCACGCGAAAAACTGCGAAATTTTCTTATATATATCAACTTTTGCTCTACAAGTCATAAACCTTGCGTTTTTCGACAAACAAACATCCGTTCTTTTTAAAAGTATTTCATCATTGCCCGTCCCCCTCCGTGGGGACCTCCTCTACCCTCAGCCTTTTTTGCACTTAGTGGTAGGTGCGGAACGCATGCCAATCTTTGAAGGACCATAGGTTGGTCCCTATAGGGTTTATATTGCTTTGGTTGGTCTTAATTGGTTGCAAATTTATTGAACTTTAAAAAAGTACAGATGTTTGTTTGTCGAAAATCGCATAGTTTTTAGAGTAAAAAGTGAAAAAAAAACAACAAAATTGCCCAGTTTTTCGCGTGGTGAGCAGTGAGTACAATTTACCTTAACTGGTCCATGCAACATACCAATAAATCAGAACTACATCATGCTTTTAGATTTTAGTCTTTTTTGTGTAGATTTCTACTGGGCTACCATATGAGTAGTGGGCTTTGAGTACCAATAAGAATCAATTGCCCATTATATACCTTGCTAAACTATACCACATCAGCAAGCTCTGTTCATTCAGAAAGACTATTTTCTGAGGCAGGTTTTATTTATGCCAAAAAGTACAACCGACTTGATCCCAATCGTCCAGCACCTAAATCTGCCCAATAATTTGAACTTTAAATATTAAAATATTAATTAAAAAACCTAACTAATTAACTTCAAACCGCTGAAGGAAAACATCGTGAGGAAACCGACATGTCCTAGAACCAAAAATTCGAAGACATGTGACATCCACCAACCCGCACTGGGCCCGCGTGGTGGATTACGGCCCATTCCCTCTCACAGAGAGGAAGCCTGTGTCCCAGCAGTGGGAACATTAATAGACTGATGATGTGTGATGTGAATTAACTTCAACATCACTGATTTTTGGCTAACTTTTTACATTAATGGTAATAATAAGTGTGTTTTGTTTTTAAAGATTAATAAAGTTTAATTATTTTTAAGTCTATAGTTTTTCTGTTCATTAAAAGTTTTTTTACATTTATACAACTGTTCGCTGAATGTCGAATAATAGACACTATTATTGGGTAAAAAAAGGAATATCGATTAATGCCGTATACCGAATAATAATAGCTAGTATTCGCGGCATTTCTACTTAGTACTTATTTTAATACAAATTTAGTTTAATACAAAATTCCTCTTTTACTTAAAGCAAACTGACCAAAGCTTTAACAAAACCCACCTCATAATTCAAAACGACATTTTCAAGACCGAGAATCCCGTAAAGTCGATCTGTCCAGGGGTCATAAACCACAATTTACTCCAGCTAAATAATGTCAATTCGATATAATCGTCGAGCGCAGTACAAACTGGGCCCACATTAATAACCCGGTCCCTTGACAGGGGTCGCGCAATGGTCATGGCTTAAAAGCCGTTAGATAGGATAGGACCGATACTTATCGATAACGGTGAGTATTTGGTATTTGTCGGGTATCATTTTGTTGTTGTTATCAAAATAGACGATTTTGGAACTGTGTGTTTGTTAATGACATGAGATTTTAAGAAAAAGTCACTAAATACTTAAAAAAGTCAATAATGTGTAGTTATGCATCTAAAAACCAGAAAATATGGACATACAAAATGTACGTATAATAAAAAGTTTATTAAAATATGCCACACGGTGAATCAATTCACAAAGAAAAAAAATTCTACTGGTATGTAATACAAGTCGGTAAATGAATGTATCTATTTGTAGGTGGTTTATATAGGATATATTTTTAGTTTTTTTTTTTGTGTCTAGGCCACCGCACTTTTTCCAAACCACTGCAACTCCTGAAAGCCAGAACCAACAGTGGCAACCACCAGAAAAGCGCCGAGGCAATGAAGCTCGACGAAGTCCCGGAGAATGAATTTAACTGTCTTGGATCCCGCAACGAAATTAATCAGAAAAGAAAAATGGAGGAGTAGGAAAAAAATAAAATACAAATATTTTTAGTACTATTACTGTCTCAAACAGTACTATGACAAATCATTTATAATAATAATTTATTTAGTTCATTTTATTGCTTACCCAAACCACCTGACCCAATTCGATAAGCTACCTCAAATCAAATTAGAATTGCTATCTCACCGACCCCCGTCAAATCGACATCAAAAATGTAACAACCCCTTATCTCTTACTGATAAGGACACTGAAACTCTGATCTTTATTATCAGTTCCGCAGCTGTTTCCGACAACTTCCACACTAATATTAATCGTAGAAAGTTTGAAGTCGTTTGTACAAAATGTCGCAGACTTGTTATGCAATTATGAAACCGCCTGTAGCTAAGGGATGCCAATTTTTTTTATTGTTTTTTTTTGAGAGTTTTTTTTCTTGTGTTATAATTAAAATGTACCTTATCTTATCTTATCTTATGGAGGGGCCGAGAACATCTCGGACACTTCGACCCATTGGGATCTATTGTGGTCCCCTAGATAACTTACTCCCCCCCAATCTCGTTGAAAACCGTTTTCATGAGTTTTACAACGAGACTAGGAGATATGAGCCTATAGTCTTCTGGTTTTGGGTATCCAACCCCTAGGAGACCCATTCGCTTACCAGCCAGTGCATCGCATGTGCACAGAAGGTGCTCCATGCGTTCCGTATGTTCCCCACACAACCTGCACACGGGAGTCGTAGTTAAACCCATCTTCATGAGCATGTCGTTGGTTCCAAAGTGCCCAGTAAAGGCCCCAAGCAGGTAGCGGATTTGCCCCCTGCTCATGTTCCAAATGCATTCCCGGGCTTTGAACGTAGAGCCTAGGAATTTCTTGGAGTGTTGCAGACCGGTGTTAGACAGCCAATAAGTTTGTTGTCTGTGATCTGCAAACTCCCTAAATGCGGCTTTTACGAGACACGTCGAAATGCCTACACATGGTTCTGGACCCACAAATTCATTTGCTGAGCCCTCTCTTGCCAGTTCATCAGCCACTTCGTTACCATGGATTCCTTTGTGCCCAGGGACCCACATCAGTCTCACCCTGTTGTGCTTCCCAAGCCTGTTTAGGGCCTGGATAGCATCCAGAATGAGTCCGGAGTCCACTTTGTAGGATGCCATGGCTTTGATCGCAGCCTGACTGTCACTAAGAATATATATAGATTTACCTCGGGTTCCTCTATCTATATTCTCTTGAGCACAGGTTATTATGGCAAATGTTTCCGCTTGGAATACAGTTGCCATCTTCCCTAAGCTTTTGCTACATTTGTAACCTTTTGCGTATATGCCCGCTCCTGTACCTGATTCCATTTTGGATCCATCAGTGTACCACACCAGACTGTCTTGTTCTGGTGGATCGAGTCCCTTCTTCCAGTCCTCTATTGTAGGGATTTGGACCTTAAAAGACCTTTCAAACACAAATTTAGTTTGCATTTTATCGGATAACATGCTTGTTACCCGATCCAGGCCTTCATTCTCATCGAACTTTGTATGGTTAGTCTTTGGCTTAGAGGCATCCCATAGTCCAGCAACAGCAAGACGATGTAATGTCTTCCTTGCCTCGAATTCAACCATCATATGCAGAGGAGGGATATTGAGGTATCTCTCAATCGCTGCCGTTGGTGTTGTCCTGAAAGCACCTGTGATGCCGAGACACACTGTTCTTTGTAACCTGGTGAGTGGCGCTTTGCACGAAGCAAGCTTTGTTCTTGGCCACCACACTAGGCTGCCGTATGTGATAATAGGTATTATCATTGTCCGGTACAGCCATCGTATCACTTTGGGCTTTAACCCCCAAGTTTTACCGTAGGTGGAACGACACATGCCGAACACTCGTAAGGCCTTTGTCGTTATATTTTCCACATGAGTTTTCCACCTGAGTTCTTTATCAAGCGTTACGCCCAGATATTTAACTTCGGTGGACCAGGGCAGCTTTATTCCATTGAGGGAGAGCTCTCCTAGGTGTTCTAGTTGTCTCTTCCTCGTAAATGGAACAATGACTGCTTTGCTTGGGTTGATAGAGAGGTGGTTCTTTGTACACCATTCCTCTGTCATCCTCAATGCCTGTTGTAATAATCCAGACACTATGTTCGGGAATTTACCATTGACCATTATTGCTATGTCATCTGCATAGCCTACTGTGTAGAATGGTCCGGTATTGAGTTTGGTAAGTAGCGAGTCTACTACCAAGCACCACAATAATGGTGACAGCACCCCGCCTTGCGGGCAACCTCTTGTTGTTTTTGCACTAAGTCTGTCTCCCATCAGTTCCGATCTGACTATTCTGCTTCTCAGCATATAGTCAATCCAGTTGCACGTGGTATCGTTGATGCCATGTTCCTTTGCAGCAATGCGTATGGACTCAAATGTTGTTTTGTCGAAGGCTCCCTCTATGTCGAGGAAAGCCCCGACACAAATCTCTTGTCCCTCTAGCGCAGCCTCGGCTCGACTCGCAACAAAGTGCAATGCCGTTTCCGTAGATTTGCCTGGGCTGTAGGCGCACTGTAGTTTATGTAGAGGGAATACTTTCAGTGGTCCCTCTCTTAGATACCTGTCTACCAGTTTCTCCAGAGCTTTTAAGAGAAAAGATGATAGACTGATGGGCCTGTAAGCTTTAGCTTCTTCATAAGTCGGTCTACCCACCTTCGGTATAAAAGTGACTTTGACCTCCCTCCATGCCTTGGGTACGTACCCAAAGGCTATGCAAGCTCTGTAGAGCTTACTCAAATGGGGTACCAAAACAGATGCCCCTTCTTGCAATAGTATTGGGTAGATGCCATCCGGACCAGGGGATTTGAGAGGCTGGAAGCCCGCTATGGCCAGCTTCAGTTTGTTTTCATCTACCACTTTCTTTGCCGTGAGCCAGTTACTTTTGGACGTGTGCCTTGTGAGCTCATCCCTTGTGACTGGTTCCTCTTCATCGCTATTGCGCAGTATACATTCCGGGAAGTGGGTCCTAAACATCACACCCAGAGTGCCCTGTCCAGTTTCCGTGAGATACCCATTCTCATCCTTTACAGATGATAGTGGGTTTGTCTTAGTCATGGACATTGCTTTGCACAACCTCATTCCACTTGGCAGAGTTTCGATGGAGGTGCAATGCTGTCGCCAGTTAGTTCTTTTGGCCTTGCGTACCGCCGTGTTATACCTCGTTAACATGCTATGATAGCCAGAAAAATCCTTCCTGGCTTTTGCATCATTAAAGGCCTGTCGTGTTTCCTGACGTATTTTGACTAGTTCAGGAGTCCACCATGGTACCTTTTTGCAAAAGGCCTTTTTCTCTGGGCAGTTATCTTCCCATGCGCCGATGGTGCCCGCCTTGATTCTGTCCGCTTCGAATTCTATATCCAGTATGGAATTAAGCTTACCTTTAGGGCTCCCTAGATTTACTTTAAGGTCCCTCCTGTATGAGTCCCAATTTGTATGCCTTGGGTTTCTCCTTCGTCTAGTTTCGGCTTCTCCCGCCGTCCTAAACCTAAAGCATATATAATTATGGTCAGACAGAGAGATTTCGTCCGATACATGCCAATTTTCAATATGAGCGCTGGCTCTGTTTGAAGCCAGTGTCAGGTCAATAACTTCAGTTCTCGCAGAGGTCCTGAAAGTAGGTTTATTGCCTGCGTTAAGGATTTGTAAAGAAGAGCTTACCACAAAGTCCAACAAATCCTCGCCTCGTTTGTTGACATCTGAGCTGCCCCAAACGACGTGGTGAGCATTCGCATCGCAGCCAAGTATCATGTCGAGATTTTCTTGGTTGCCGTAGTCAACCAGTCTTCTGATTTGAGGTGTTACTGGTTCCTTTTGTTCATATGGGAGGTAGGCAGAGGCAAGGATAATTCTCCTTTTCTCTGTTCCCGCCCCCACTTGGATCAGAGCTGTTGTGAGATCCCTGTAACAGAAAGTACGTAAGGGCATTGCCTCTATACCGCCCCTGATATAGATGCAAGTCCTCGCGTCATTAGTTGGACAGTCATAGAGCACCATGCCTCCTGTCCCACCTAAGCCTTTTATAGTCCCCTTATACAGATAAGGTTCCTGTATCAAGGCAATGTCATATGTATTCAACTTCAATTGCCGAGCCAGAAGGGCAGTAGCGGCTCTGCAATGATGCAAATTGATTTGTACACACCTTAGTCCTTCCATCTTGAATAATTGATGGGTTTGTTTTATTGTTGAGTGCCTCAGTTTTGAGGCTCCCCCTCCATCGCACCCTCCTCGAGAGCAGTAGGCGACTCAATCCCCAGGGTATCGAGGCCCTCAAGGATGTCATCCTCGAGGTCCGCCTCTGACGCCCCGGTCTGGATCTCCGCCCCCTGCGCTACGTCGTCAGCAGAGGCCTCGTCGATGTCCTCCTCAGATTGCGGTGGACCATCATCGGAGGGCTCCACTCCTGCTTCCGCAGTGGGTACCTCTCCCTTGTCCTCTTCCAGGAGCTTGAACGAATAACGTTCAATCCCTCCTGGAAGAGAGTAGCCCGCGGCCTTGATGACCCCAGCGGACACCCCGTCCATAAGGACGATACGACGGATGCCGGTCTGCTCAGTGAGAGTATTCACGACCTTCCAGTCGTCCGTCCTCAAGGCAGGGTTAAGCCGCTGGAGCAGTCGAATGGCCCGGGCAGAGTCTTTCAACGCCAAGTTCCTACTCTTCCATGCCATTTTGACTGGCTTTGGAAGGTCCTTGGCGTCGACGACCTTGAGTTTCAGGGAGCCAAGTTCCACATTGTGGATGGCACCCCGAAACCAGTTTGCTGCTTCAGAGTTGTCGCAGGATACATGAACTGCACCCGCGACAACTCCGGAAGCAACCGTGAGAACAGGCAGAGGATCTGGCGCCACTTCCAGTTTCTCAATTATGAGCTCCTGGATCGGCACCAAGTCCTCCGCCTTCAAGTACTCCTCCGGGTACTTGACTGTGATGACAGCGAGTTTCACAGCCGCCACCGCATCCCTAAAGGATCCGGTTGAGGACGATTGCCCTTGGGTCTTCATCCTCTTGGCCGCCATGTCCCCGCTGTCACCGCTGAGAGCAGCACGCGGTCTTTTTGATGGGCCCTCCGTAGGAGTCCCCTCTAAAGCCGCCTGCTGTCTCAGCTTTTGGCGCTTTTTCCTTTGCGCCCCAGATCGTCCAACCGGAAGCCAGCCTGATTCATTCCGGCCACCTGGAGACGACGAGGTGCTGTCTTTGCAGGTCGCGTCCGGGGCCCCAAGGTCCGAGGTCATTCGACCTCTAACGCAAGGGTCCCGTATCGCGCCAGCTTTGGCAGCACCTTTATGCCCGGTGGGCTGGTTTGCAGTTCCGCCCTTCGGTGGTCCCACAGCAGTGCCGACCCTCGACAGTGCCGCAGCAGTACCGTCATTTGACAGTCCCGCCACAGCCCCACCTCGAGACGATCCCACTGCAGTCTCGCCTCTGGGCGTTCCTGCTAAGGAAAGTGCAGTCCCGGCTTGCGCCGGTCCCGCCTTCTGGTGTGCAGTCCCAGCTTTCGCCGGTCCCGCCTTTTGGAGCGCAGTCCCAGCTTTCGCCGGTCCTTTCGCCTTGTGGTTTTTTTTATTTTTAAAATCCATTTAAAAATCCCGGTATTAATTTTCATCCCTCGACTATCCCCACCCGCCATGGAGTGCTCAAGTGGCGATGCTACGGTAGCACCAGGGATTAGTCGAGGGATATAGCCCCCCCCCATTAGTTGCTCACGAGACTGCACGGCACCAACCCACACCGCTACCACTAGCGATGAGAGCGAGCGCCGCCGTCTGCAAGCCCCCAATGGGAGTGAACTCGCCTGGGGGCCGTCTGACCGGACCCCGCAGCCGATTGACCGTAGCTGGCTAGGCTACGGCCTCCCGTGTGAGAAGAAATCCGGGCCAAAGTGGAGTGTTGCCTCCGAGACGTTAAAACTACCTACGCTCATCGGCTCAGCCACCAGGATCCCATCATCCTTCCGTACGGGTCCCCGCGCACGGCACAAACACGCGGGAGGTCATTACTATCCATCAATTGTCAATCATCTTGCTCAATGGTGGACACCCAGGGGCATGACCTCGCCACCCCTGCGTTGCGTCGCCCGGTGTTTTCAGTTACGTCTATTTCAGAGGGAATTAGACCAATAACAGGGCGGCAACCACGAGAAGGAAAATCACCGCACTTGCCTTGAGGATCTACACGACCGTTGCGCTCTCCCTCAAGACCACGCCACCTTGCGGGCTCTGAAGGAGCCAGGCAAAGTAGGACTGCATCAACAAAGCCAAGCCCACAGGGCTTGTCGCTGACAGCTCAAAGCGTAAGTTTGCTAACACAGACCAGCCCCTAAAATGTACCTTGGTGTTATAGGGTAGGTAGATGTAGACATCGCAAGTTGCCTCAATATTTTTAGGTGTTGAATTATGTTGAAAAGAATAATGGTTTTGTGTTTAAATTAATTTTGTTGCGGGATTTAAGACAGTTTAATCGTTTCGTTTCGTTTCAAGTTGTAGGTCGTGGGTTCGAGCCCAGGTAGGCGCTTTACTTTGTGTAAATTATTTGATCACCACTGCTCTCAAAACGGTGAAGGAAAACATCGTGAGGAAACCGGCATGTCCTAGAACTAAAAATTCGAAGACATGTGACATCTACTAACCCGCACTGGGCCCGCGTGTTGGATTACGGCCCATTCCCTCTCACAGAGAGGAGGCCTGTGTCCCAGCAGTGGGAACATTAATAGGCTGGTGATGATGATGATGATGCATCGTTTCTGTGGGACTCGTTGAACTTCATTGCATCGACGTCTTTATTTATTTATTTATTTGGGAAAACAAACGGTTACACATTACAGTAATAAAATAAAATTTTGAACAACAGAGCGTGACAAATGTACAACCCATGACATTTTCCACAGAATACAAAAGCATTTTACATAATAAATGCGCCGTGCGCTTATAATTCATATCCTAAAAAAATCAAATTTACATGATTAAATCTTTCAGGTAAAACTAAATAGGCATGCATAAGAAGAATGAAAAGTGAGAAATTATATAAAAATTAATTAAATTAAATTATTATTATTATGTCATTATTATACAAAATCAACAACAAAAGTCCACGAATTACAAATTTCATATAAAATCAGGCAGTTATATATCTGTAAAAAGAAACAATAATAACTACATCCATTAAATTACTATCAAGTCATTGTTAACATTAAAATTAAAACCAAAATCAGAATTAAAATCAAAATCAAAATCATAATCAAAATTAAAATCATAATCATAATCAAAATCAAAATTAAAAACAAAATCAAAATTAAAATCAATATCTAAATCAAAATTAAAATAAAATAATTTTTATATATATCAAAAAGAAAGGTCTTGTTAGATATGTTGATTCTGGCTTTCATGATTTGCTTTGGTTTTGAATAGTGTGGCGGGTTTGCCCTAAAAAAAGAAACCCAGAAACTTGACAGTTGAGCTTTATAGTATTGATCTACTAGCGACCCCACCCTGCTTTGCATGGTTTTTGCTATTTGAAAAAACACCGTGATTTCTAATATATACTATACCTACACAAAAACCTTCCGTTTTAAATTCTTTTGTATCGAAAAATAAACTTTACTTTATAATTGTATGTAGATTATTGTAGGCACTTGCCCTCCTTTAAATAGCTCCAAAGTATTTCCAAGTACAAGGTAAACACATTAAATCTGGTACTAATATTACAAAAATGTTAATCGCAGGATGCCATGTCCAGCAGTGTTTGAGTTTACGTGTAACCATTAATTATAATTATGTTGCTAATAATAAAACAATGCTATTATGTGATTCAAACACTCTCAGTAAAATAGCGTACCTACACAGCCTTTACATTATACCAGTGGTTCCCAAATAGTGGGCCACAAGGTCGCGGATAAATTTGAAGGAGAGTTACCGCGGTCTTGGCTTAAGCAGCTGAAAAAACACGGGTGGGTTTTAGTCAGTCCCGCTTAACCCTGAGCGGCAGAAGTTATTAGATAATTTCCCATCAAAAAAAGAAGAATTATTGGGCCACAAAAGCTAAACATGTACACCCTTATTTGGAAAAATCTCGACCCACAATTAGCGATTGCTTAGCACATTCTATATTCAAATTTTCTGTAATGAATTTGGATAAAGAATATAATGAGCTGTTTAGCAACTGAAAAGCATATTCTCCATTCATGTCAGGGATTTTTATAAATAAGGCCCATAGGCCGCAAAAGATTTAAAAAATAGTTATACAATTTTGGTTTGTATGATAATGCACGCTAAGCTTAAAGCTTGTTATGCTACCTTACTTGCTTGCTTCCCAGTTAGCTTTTTAAAACTAGTAAAAATTATTTGTTTTCAAACAGAAGTGGTTTCGAACCTGAAAGTGAGAAAAGGTTGGAAACCACTTCTCACGAAATTTTAGCAGAATAAATCTTGCTACGCAGATTACCACTTTCGTAGCGACGTTACTACGCCGTAGACCTGCTACGGAAATATTATAGTGCATGTTGAATCTTGATTAATATTAGCTTTGAGCATATTTACTTAGGAGTCGAGTGTTAATACGTGAACACAAAGGATTTAGAATTAACCCGTTAGTGTTTGAACTAAGATCAAAAAGGCTAAGGATAAGCTGCTGGTCTGTATCTAATGAGATTGGAGGGTTAAATTAATAGGGGATGGGCAGCCATGTGTTTAAAGATCAGAGTAAAGACTATTTGTTTTCAGCTTTTTTTAATTATCTTTAGGCCTCCTTATAGAGTCATTGAAATAACTGATAATCTATAATGACCACTCTTCATGCTTTCTATTATTTTTAAATTACGAGAAAAATAATGTGTACACTGGTACTCTCTAATTTAACCGGTTGTGTTCAAGTTTCATGTTATACGGGTAATCTGTACTGGCATAACAGTGGGCATTATAGATATGTACCACATCCAAAAAAGGTGAAAAATTAAAACCATTTTATAAAAAAATACAACCGACTTCCTAATAAAAAAAAACACAGTGGCAAATAACTTCAATTTCGGCAGTCGGTGTTAAAACACGAAGAAAAAAAAACGACTTTCGAAATTGAAGGTCTTTTTGGCGATAGCGATTGTCAAAAATGCAAAATGAAATTTAAAAAAAAAGTATATATATATATATATGGGATTGACAATTGATTATGGAGGGTAGAGTAAAGGAGAACGATCTCTGTGTATAAAAGTGTCAGATTCAGATTATTAATTTGTAAACATAAGTTACAGATACACAGGTGTGTGAGATGTTACATTTTTATAAGTACTCTATGCTTTACCATTAGGCATTACAAATGTTTAATCATTCATTTCACAACATGTTCGTAAAAATGTACTAAATAAAGGTGGCGCTGCAGTAGCCACCGGGTAAATCTAAAAAAAAACCTCCGCTGTGGCGCACTTTTCAAAAAAAGAATAAAATAAAAACAGATATACTTAATTAATTGTTTCCTTATCGTTTTTAACGCCTGACTAATTCTTATAATATTATAAAAAAACCGGCCAAGTGCGTGTCGGGCCACGCGCAGTAATAGGGTTCCGAAGTTGCATAATAATGCGGACTAAAAAGAGACATTAGAACGGTTTCACAAAGTCTAAAAACGGGCCCACATAGGATGATGTTTTTTTTAAATCTATATTCTCGCGTTTGATCACTATCTCGCCTGATGATAAGCGATGATGTGGTCTACGGTGAAGCACGCTTGCCTAGATGTAATCTATTCACTCTTGACTTAAACTTAATAAGGACTAACTGGTAACTGAAGAAGGAGTTAAAAAATCCAACTTCGCAACTGGAGTTAGAAAAATATTATCTATTTGAATACCACCGCGGGTGCGAATTGCGAAAGGGGCCGATACAAGCGCGCGTTAGAGCCACGGGGAATGGAATAGTTCGTTCCTGGATCCTTGCGTGCCCGCTCCTTGTTTATTTCTCTTCCGGAATTAGAAAAAAATCGTATGTATTTACCTCTAATCTCCTCTAATACCGCAGAATAGAGGTGAATCCTCTAATCCGCGGTATTCACTTTATCATTCTGGAAAATTTTACGCTATTCAATTAGTGATGAAGTCGGGATGAATATTGACTTTATAGAAGGATATCGACAAAAGAAAATAAGTAATTTGCTTGGCAATCGAATCTAATTTGACTTTACTTTTACGTTTTAATTACAAAACGTCGAAAATACTTCTGCACTAACACAAAATAGACTCCACGGCGCGCACGCGCCGTATGGACTACGGACTGGTCTGCCAACGACTCCAGCCACTCCAATGCGTTATTCGAGCTTAAACATTATTAATTTAGAAATCATTATTATTAAAGATGTTATGATTTTATTTTTGTATATTTTTACATGGTTCATAAGCATATATTTACTATCTGTTTTACACAGCTAACAACTTTATTTAAGTAATTTTTCAATGGCATTTGTACAAAAAATGTACTGTGCAAAGTACATTTTATAAGCTGGTCGACTATTACTCGTAAACTTGTAAAGCCTGTTATGATTTTATTTTTGTATATTTTTACATGGTTCGTAAGCATTATATTTACTCTGTTTTTCACAGCTATCAACTTTATTTAAGTAATTTTTCAATGGCATTTGTACAAAATTTTTACTGTTCCAAGTACATTTTATAAGTTGGTCGACTATTACTTGTAAACTTGTAAAGCCTTGTTATCCGTGATAATTTTCCTTTTAATTTCGTTATATTTAATACTGCCGTGAATTTTTTCACATAGCCAAGAGCAACCATTTCGCTGGCAGGGGGGGGGACACTTGACTCTAACATAAATTTGCAACTTAAACCTTAATTTTACGCAAACAAATCTCTGAATCGAAAAATGGTTTTAACAAACCCATAATATTTTTGAATGACCTATCTAACGATACCCCACACCATGGGATCATCATCATCATCATCATATCAGCCGAAAGACGTCCACTGCTGGACATAGGCCTCCCCCAAGCGTTGCCACATTGACCGGTCCCGTGCGTCCCGCAACCAGCGGATCCCCGCAACCTTCACCAGGTCATCGGTCCACCTGGTGGGAGGCCTTCCAACGCAACGTCTTCCGGTTCGCGGTCGCCACTCCAGAACCTTTCTGCCCCATCGGCCATCCGTTCTGCGAGCAATGTGCCCTGCCCACTGCCACTTGAGTTTGGCAATTCTTCGGGCTATGTCGGTAACCCTGCTTCTCTAGCGGATCTCTACATTTCTGATTCGATCACGCAAGGAAACTCCGAGCATAGCCCTCTCCATTGCCCTTTGAGTGACTGTAAGCTTCCTGATGAGGCCCATTGTAAGCGACCACGTCTCAGATCCATATGTCATCACTGGCAACACACACTGGTCATAGACTTTCGTCTTGAGACACTGTGGTAAGTTGGACGAGAAGACACCGCGCAACTTCCCGAACGCTGCCCAGCCGAGTCGGATTCGACGGTTGACCTCTTTCTCGAAGTTGGCCCTACCCAACTGGATCGTTTGTCCCAGGTAGACATAGTCGTCCACAACTTCGAGTGTAGAGTCTCCAACATTAATAGGAGTGGGTGTAACATGGGCATTCAACATCACCTTGGTTTTGTCCATATTCATTTTCAGACCCACTCTTTCGGAAGCTCTACTGAGGTCATGGAGCATTGTATTGAGGCTCTCCATGATCTCAGCCATGACCACTATGTCGTCGGCAAACCGAAGATGAGTGATGTACTCGCCATTAACGTTGATGCCTAGGCCTCTCCAGTCCAGAACCTTGAATACATCCTCCAGCGCAGCAGTGAACAGTTTCGGAGAAATGACGTCCCCCTGTCTCACGCCACGCTGGAGAAGAATTGGTTTCGAGGTCTGATCCTGAAGACGGACTGACATGGTGGCGTTTTTGTACAAACACTTCAACACCTCAATGTACCGGTAGTCGATCTGGCACCGTTGGAGAGACTGCAGTACAGCCCAAGTCTCGATCGAATCGAAGGCTTTCTCGTAGTCCACAAACGCTAAACAGAGAGGCAGGTTGTACTCTTCGGTCTTCTGTATAACCTGCCGCAGCGTATGTATGTGGTCTACGGTGCTAAAGCCTTTTCGGAATCCGGCTTGTTCGGGAGGCTGGAAATCGTCAAACCTGCGCGCGAGACGATTCGTGATGACTCTTGAAAACAACTTGTAGACATGGCTGAGAAGTGAGATGGGCCTATAGTTCTTCAGCCGGGCATTGTCGCCCTTTTTGAAGAAGAGCCACCACACCCCTGCACCATGCCTGTGGCGTTTTTCCCTCGAGTATGACGGAATCAAACAGCTTCTGAAGGGCCTTAAGGACCGGTTTCCCACCCGCCTTCAGGAGTTCAGCCGTGATCCCGTCGTCACCCGGCGCCTTGTTGTTTTTAAGCTGTTTCAGAGCCATCCTAATCTCGTACAGGCTAACGTCCGGGATATATATCAACACCATGGGATAGATGAGAAAAAAAAAATACATCCCCACTTTACGTCTATGGGAGGTACCCGAAAAAAAAATATTTTTCATGATTTTATGTTACCACTTTGTCGGAATTATTAATATGTATATACATGCCAAATTATAGCTTTCTAGTACTTAGATTCTCTGAGCTAAGCTGCGGACCGACAGAGCGAAACTATAAGAGTTCCTTGTTGACTTCGGAACCCTAAAAACGGGGCAATAGCATGTACAAAATTAGAGAACAAAAATTATTCGAAAGCAGAATAATAAAAATCAATTCCACAAATGTCAGTTTTTTCAATTTACGCCCACTTGGATAACTTTTCACCACGCAAATTTTCCCCATTATTGTTCAAATGTTTTAAAAAGTTTTATAACAGTAAGCACTAAAAAATCACAAAACGCATGATTCAAAATGCACAAAAATTCTATGATTCTCCAAGTTTTCTCACAGCAATAATTTTAGGTTATGTTATGCTCCATACTCGGCATACTACATCCATTAACAAACTGCTACATTCATTCCACACCCTTTGCCGACGTATTTTCTGAGAAATGATTAAATGAGCGTCACGTATTTTTTAATTTTTAGGGTTCCGTACCTAAAGGATAAAAACGGGACCCTATTACTAAGACACCGCGGTCCGTCTGTCTGTCTGTCTGTCACCAGGCTGTATCTAATGAACCTTGATAGCTAGACAGTTGAAATTTACATAGATGATGTATTTCTGTTGCCGCTATAACAACAAATACTAAAAACAGAATAATAGTGGATTGTGATACATGGGTGGGAAGTAGGTTAATGCAAACGAGCTGTCATTAACAAGCCCGAGCCGCAGGCGAGGGTTTTTAATTCAATGACTTTTGAGAATTCAATGCTAAGACGTACGGACTCATTCATTTTTCCTCGTATAAAATCTATCCCATTTTATTCTATGTATGAAAACTCCTTGCTACTAAACTTTTATAAATTGACTTATATCTTTAAAACTCAACTGCAAAAATAATGATCGAGTTCGTAAAAAAAAGTCACGACCGCGTAACAGAAAGATGCCTATGCAAAAGATTTAATTTTCGAATCATAAATATAATCTCTGGAAGTACGCCATATTTAACAACTGTATTGAAATATAAATATTTAAGTGGGGCTCCCATACAACAAACGTGAATTTTAGCCGTTTTTTTCTCGCACTTGGCCGGTTTTTTAGTCCTTAATCTATATTGGAAAATGAAAGTCTTAATTCAGAACCCTAATACTTAATTTCCAGTCTGAGTAAATAATTAAAATACATTTTCTCTTAAAAGAACATCTTCTTGAAAATGTTCTTCGTTAATTCATTAGTACATGTTAATGTTTGATGAGGTCATGAGACGGATGAACTGTATGTACTCTGCTTGATACGAAGATACGCTTGTCAAATGTGAGGGTACATACTATATTTTAGAGCTTTAATTATTTTATAATTAATGTACACAGTATACATAGAGACAACATCTTATGACAATAGAGTACAAAGGTTCTTAAGATATTTATCCCAGTAGACCCGTGAAAGAAATGTAGACAATAGTATGTGACAACAGGAAGAAATGAAAAGTGAACGACTTAAGGTTATACTAGTCGATCATTCTTCCATATATACGTACTCGTATCCCTGGCGACTCCACTGTTTGGCGGTGTACGTTCATAATAAAAAATTATATCTATTTGTCTCATCATTATCTAGCTCTGTATGGAAACAAAAAAGTAAGAAAAAATATATTTGGAAGTTCCATATTTCAACACTAATTTTAATCTTTGGGATGAAATAAATACCATAAAAAAAGTTTATAAAAAAAATCAAAAAACCCGACTGCTTAAAAAGTAAACTAAAAAGACGTAAACAAGAAGAAAATCATGCTGTGCAGTCGGAGGATACATATTCCCGAGCTGGCGGAGCAATACCAGTTGTATCTTCCGACTGCACAGCATGATTTTCTTCTTGTTTACGTCTTTTTAGTTTGCTTTTTAAGCAGTCGGGTTTTTTGATTTTTTTTATAAACTTTTTTTATTTACAACTTTTTTGTTATTTTTTTTTAGAATTAGTTACATTTATACATATAAGTGTTCTATATTTTTGAAATCGCCTCATAAACCCTTTATTTTGATACCCCACACGAGGGTTTGGAAGAAAAAAAAAATTATACCCCCCACAAAATGGCGCCCAAAATCCGCCATTTTTGTTTTTTCCAATTTTAATGTAGCCAGTGACACTCGCAAGATTAAGACGAATCTATTGACGTAAGAATCATCAAAATAGGCCAACGCGTTTGGTCTCTAGAACGCCACATAGGAACAAACATACATACATATATACATAGACTGATAAACATATTACCCTCCTTCGGCAGTCGGAGAAAAAGAAGGAAAATTGCAAAACAGCCACCATACAGGGATGGATTAGTAGTTCAACAATACTAATAATTTTATTTTAAAAATTTATATTCAGTCGTTTTTAGGGTTCCGTACCCAAAGGGTAAAAACGGGACCCTATTACTGAGACTCCGCGATCCGTCTGTCTGTCTGTCTGTCAGCAGGCTGTATCTCATGAACCGTGATAGCTAGACAGTTGAAATTTTCACAGATGATGTATTTCTGTTGCCGCTATAACAACAAATACTAAAACAGAATAAAATAAATATTTAAGTGGGGCTCCCATACAACAAACGTGATTTTTGTGCCGTATTTTTGCGATAATGGTACGGAACCCTTCGTGCGCGAATCCAACTCGCACGGCCAGTTTTTTTCATGATATCTATCCCAAAAGTCTGTTAATAAAATTTCGCGGGCTCGTTTTCATCGTAAATCATCATCCATTTCGCTACAAGCGTGCAAAAGTGCTAATTAGTACGCGAACTAGCTTCTTACTGCTCATCAAAGCATCCATCTCTTTCGCACGTTTTGTCGGATGAGATAGCATGCATTTTAACCCCGCGCACAAAATAATTCATGCCGTCGATTAGGGCAACTTTAAACTAAGGTTTTTTTTTTTTTCAACGACATCATCGTTTACCACCGGAGGTGATAGAGGTCAAACGCGAGTTAAATATATAAAAACATATATAAATATATAGGTAGAGTTAAGGTATTTTGTCACTCCTTAGCTGTTCTTGCAGGACCAACTGCTTTCTAAGGCATGGAGGAATCTCAGTATTTAATGGGTGGTCACCCATCCACTGACCGACCTCGACAAGCGTTGCTTAACTTCGCAGATCGTACCGTGCAGCTATTTTTATTTTTCCACGAGTGATTCAATTAATAACGTAATGAAGAATTTCAATAACTTTAATTATTTAATTTTTTGTCATAGTGAGTATTAAATGAGGAGAATTTAATTCGTAGTCGTAAAAATATTTGGCGTCTGTGGAATCTCTGCTACCAAATGGTTCGGACAAAACAGGTGCATGAGAATAAATGGCGAAAGCGGGAAGGTGTTCTGTGGGGCCACTAGACTAGCGGCGCTTGGTTTAGAATTTAAAGATATATTTAAAAAACCGGCAAAGTGCGAGTCGGACTCGCACATGAAGGGTTCCGTACCATTATCGCAAAAAACGGCAATAAATCATGTTTTTTGTATGGGAGCCTTACTTAAATATTTATTTTATTCTGTGTTTAGTATTTGTTGTTATAGCGGCAACAGAAATACATAATCTGTGAAAATTTCAACTGTCTAGCTATCACGGTTTAAGAGATACAGCCTGGTGACAGTCAGACAGACGGACCGCGGATTCCAGTAATAGGGTCCCGTTTTTACCTTTTGGGTACGGAACCCTAAAAAGTACGTGTGCAGTACCGTATATGTGATAAAAATAAAACTTTTCAAAAATAAAGATTGAGAGAGAATAAGTGTGAGTGAGATCAGGAAGAAGTTATAACTTTCCTCTCCCAAATGTGCCCAAACGTGACGCGTCTTTGTTTCACCCTGAATTCTCGACCAATAAGTAAAATTTTAAAATTAAAACCTCGACGCATTTTATTGCATGCTACATAATTTATCTAGTAGTAGACACGCTTCGATCAACAATCTATTGAACACGTAATTATGACGCGATATTTTACGAAAACGCCCCGATTCAAACAGTAAAACGCACAAACTTTTGTATGGTGAACCGAATTTCATGAAACATAGCTAAGGAAACTCTCAGTAAGACACCTATCATACAAACAAAAATGAAATCAAAATCGGTTCACCCGTTTAGGAGCTATGATGCCACAGACAGACACACAAATACGCAAAAACGCAAATACACAAACATACAGGTACATACGTCAAACTTATAACACCTCTATTTTAATTGAATTTTAATTTAATTGACATTACCGTTTTGATTTGACATTTTCTATATTTTAATTATAATTTACATAAACTGTATTTTGATTTGATATTTATATTTGTATTTTTTAATATCAATAATGATGATTGGGTTGATGTACTTATATGGCAGAATCTTTTCTTTATTTTAATTGAACCTGACATAACCTGTATTTTAATTTAATCTTTATAATTTTAGGTATTTTTTTTTTTAGTTATTTTAGTTTTGTAAATTTATTATTTTTATTTTACCTAATGTTATTAATTATATTTATATAGAGCATGTAAACTCGAACATGTATAAGCTGTGGTTACCTGTAATTGAGTGTGCATAACAAAAAGTGTATCAATTTCTATATTGTCTGTATAAATGAAATGTAGACTCGTTGGTGATCCTAAATAAATAAATAAACCTCTCTTTTTCCGTCGGGGGTTAAAAATACTCTTTCACGCACTTGGAACAGTATTTTAAAGTATCTATAAGTTGCAAGTTACCAGCATGTCAGTATACATAATTATCTCTTTTTTTTGACTGCATCCATTACCGTATTATTATTATTATGTCTAATGGTCTCTTGCCCTATTCTCAAATAAAATTCTAGATGTTCCCGCTACTTTGAAGGACCTACACGATACATCAGGCTTAATACCAGGTTTAGTTATATTGCGCTTGTAAAATGTAAACGCTACTGCGATATGTGGTGACGACCATATTCCGTGAATACTGAGAGTGGTTGAATGTACAGACATAATTGTTATGTCTAATGGAGACTCTGATGCGAGGAATATTTTGGCAATTGTCTTGCTGCAATTTTGTGAAGTTCTTGATACTAATATTAATTAAAACATTCAGCGTTGGCTAGTGGTAGTCTAGTCCAAACGACCGCAAGATACGAGTTGTAGTGAGTTGTAAATTATTTAATGGCCACTGGTCGCAAAACATGGCATGTTCTAAAATCAAAAATATTAAGACATCTGACTCCCATCAAATGGACCCGTGTGCTGGTGCTACAGTTTCATCTCACAGAGAGGAGGCCTGTGTCCCAGCAGTGGGAATGTGATAGGCAAATTATTATACTATGATTGTCTTGATCAAACCCTGAGTCCTTTAAAGTAATTCACAGGAATCCACACATTTATCAATACCATGTTTTATTCATTTTATTAATTAGAAGAACTTAGTGTAGTCTCTATGGTCATAAACTAATCAGCTACTTAAATTATATTTCACTATAAAAACTAATCAATAGTTTGATAAGTTTTTATAAATAGATAGTTTTTAATTGAAAAAGTTTGTTCAGAACGCTATAAACGTTTATCAAATGTGCAGGTCTTGTCCGTTTCCAAAGTTTCTGTGTAATTGTACTCGCAAAACTAAGAGCCTGAATAAGATGTAGAATGCTGATGAGGCCCAGACGGAGAAAAATACTTGGGTAGTAGGTAAAAGAGTTAATTACACACATTTTATTTCAGATTTTACGTTCCATTTGTTTAGTATACGTGTGTATACTAACTTAGAAACTAGTGTTAGTACTTATTCGTAACAAAAAGTTAAAATAATAAATAAGTTAAACCAAGATTCCTTTAACTACTAATTTCAATGGCATCATAGACAGGTCTTTAGATGAATTAAGGTCATCATAATATTTGTTATAAGAAGGTACGGAGATGCTCTATGTACCTCATATTCCGCCCTCTGTATCCAAAAAAAAGCTAGATAGAGACCTCTGGGCTGCCACCGACCGACGCTGCTTTTGGAATTGTAGGCCTACCAAATTTAAAACACTCTAGTGCCGACTACATGTAGAATTGAATTTAAAATATTCAACCATTTGTAAATTTAAACTGACTTTCAACTGACAAAGAAAGCAAGAAAGAACAAGTATTTATCATCACAGAACACTTTTACCCTCACTTGCATAGCTTGTCCTATTCATACCTCTGGGACTATCAAAGGCAACGGCCAGGGATATTTCTTTATCACGAGTAACTTTATCTTCCAATACAGACAGACTATGGGAGTTAACGTCGACTCCCAAGAGTTATTAGTTTCCATTGCGCAGCTGTTTGAGTTTAGTGTTATCTCCTACCTTATCTGTTAGACTTGGGGGTGTGGGGGATGTTTAATTTAGGGGTATTTGAGGGATATTTAGGTGTTGTCCTTAAATTTCCTATATTCGCGTATAGGAGGCATTATACTAATTTCTGTGATTTTGTACTGAAATTGTTATTTTTTGGGCTTAAATTTCTTTGTTTGTTTACTGTTCTTCTATACCAATCTGGAAAGATTTTTTTGTTTGTTTGTACCGAATAGGCTCCGAAACTACTGGACCGATTTAAAAAATTCCTTCACCTATGTAAAGCTACATTACTCCCGAGTAACATAGGCTATAATTTTGACGGGAGCGAAGCCGCGGGGGTCAGCTAGTCATGTATAACTCCATTGCACAGCTGTTTGATTTAGCGTTATCTACCTGATCTGATTGGACTTGGGGGATCTGAGGGATTTTTTATTTAGGGGTATCGGAGAGATTGAGATATTTCCTTTAATCGAGGGTTTACAGTTTTTAACATAGTATAACATCAAGCCTGTCGCTCCATGACATGGATGGGCCATGGCTGCTTTACATATCAAGTTTTCTCTGTACTATGGAAAGCTCGCTAAGCCGTTGGCCATGGCTGTATTTAAAGATCTTTGTGAGTAGTTACGGATAGTCAGAAGCCTTAAATCTGACACCAGTCTGGCCAAGGGGTATCTGATAGGCAGTCACTCTATATAAATACGCTGCATCCGGTTATACTGCAAGCTGACCCCAATATAGTTGGGAAAAAGCTAGGCAGGCAGATAACATCACACCTGTACTCCCAAAGAGTAGGACAGAGGTGCACCAACATATCGGGTGCATATCGGACGACACGGTTGGCGTAGCGGATAAGCGATTTTTGAATCACATTTTTTTTAAATCTTTTTAGTTATCATTCTTTTTCGGATTACTTTTAAATATAAAAGTGATATATATTTTTGAAATCAACTCTTAAAAACCCTTTAATTTGATTCTCTACAGACAGATCGTAAAGGGTAGGTGGCGCCCAAAATCCGCCATATTTCTTTTTTCAAATTTAATGTAGCCAGTGACATTCGCAAGGTTAAGAAGAATCGATTGACTTAAGAATCATCAAAACCAGCCTACGCTTTTGTTCTTTAGAATGCCACATACATAGACTGACATATTACCAAACATACTACCCTTCCTAGCGTCGCACAGTCGGGTAAAAATAAACACTGTATAGGTGCAAGCAGGTTTTCTTGTGACCAAAACTAAGGTGCTTTGATTTTGTTATAGCTTATCAAAAGGCCTCGGCCGATCACTCGTTGCATCGCCTGACCCAATGTTTTTACTATATGAAGAAAAAGCAATAACTTCAAATCATACAAAAATGTCAAAAAATACCAATAACGCCAAAGTAAAAAGACAGGAAATAGTCTGCATATGTAGTCAAGTTGACAATCTACAATCGTTAACGCTAGTAGAAAACGAATCAATGTATGGGACATGAACTAAGCCACGTGGTCAGACCATACAAATAGAAGGCGTTAACGATTGTAGAAAGAGATTCGATACGAAACGTTTGTAACTTGGCTAGGGAGGCTGAAATAGTGTTGAATTCCAAAGCATTAACGTTTTCTGAAACTTGACAACATTTAGTACAAAGATTTATTTACCGAGTTTATTTGTAGGTTTCCTAGTATTTATTTATTTATTTATTTATTCAGGACCTCCAACGAAAGATGTACACAAAAAAACACAATGTATCATTAATATTAAGTAATGGCAAGTGCACTCCCTCAATTATAGGAGGCCACAGCATGCGTAATTAAACTAAAATATAAATTATTTTCTAATTCTAGAACTAATTAGAAACTAAAATAACTAAAATATAAATTCTTATTAAAACATATAAAAGAAAAACAAATGAAAACATGACATACCTACTTATAAAAAGAGACTATCCTTATATTTAGTTAACCTTAGGATTTACCAACATTATGGCAAACCAGACGGCAAAAATCTACAGGAGTAACAAAATGATAAATGTATACTTGTTACAAACAGTATCAGGTTAAACAATTTTAAAATACAAACATAATGGTAAACTGAAATGAAAAAATAAATAAAAATATATTTTTTACAGAGGGTAAGGCACTTTTAAAATAAACTATTTAAGATATAATATAAAATTAAATTCAAAATCTAAAACATAAAACTATAAAATAACTTAAAAAATAAAAACTCACAAAACCTCAACTAATGATTTTTTATATTTAGGCAATGGGTCACAAATGTCAATGTCATAAGTTTTCGACAAAGTATTATATTGCCTACAGAGTCTGTGTACAGCGGCATAGTGACCAAGATTGGTTTTTGAGTACGGTATTTCCAATAAATTGTAAACTTTTTTTCTTGGGGTGCGGTTGGGTATATTTATATTTATAGAGTTCAGGAGTTGCATCGAACTCCTCGTCAATGGACCCGTTAATAATTTTGTTTAGAAATATGAAATCTATTAATTCCCTTCGTCTGGACAATGTTTTAATAAGGTAATGTTTCATCCTGTCTTTGTAACTCGTTATCTGCTTTGCTAAATGGTCTCCATGACTGAGATGAAATAGAAAACGTCTTTGAACACTCTCTAAGCGTTTAATATAGACATCGTAATGTGGGTTCCAAATGACTGAACTGTATTCCAATATCGGGCGAACTATTAAATAGTTTAATTTTTGTTGAGGATCGCTTGAATTCTTTACAATTCCGTATAACAAACCCTAGTATTTTGAAGGCCTTTGACACAATGTTTAAGATATGGACATCAAATTTGAGTGCACTGTCGAGCTGAATTCCTAGATCACGGACAACACATAGTTTCTTTAATTGGACTCCTTCTATAAAATATTTGTTAGGTTGTGGACGTTTATTTCGCGTGAATTGGATATAATTACATTTGCTATTATTATTTTCTTTACACCAGAGCGCTAGTCGGTTAATGTCTTCTTGTAGCTTATGAGCGTCCTGATTAATCTGAATGGGTTTCAAGATTTTAAGGTCATCTGCAAATAAGTAAAATTTTGAATGTTTGAAGCATAGTGTTACGTCGTTAATAAAAATGTTGAACAGAATAGGTCCCAAATGTGATCCCTGCGGAATGCCAGACGTGGCTCTATATTCTTTGGAGAAGTGACCGTTTGCGACTACCCTAGAATGCCTGTTATATAAATATGATTCAAACCAGTTAATCAATGTGCCGTCTATGCCAAGTTGAGCCAGTTTATTAACAAGGAGGGTATGGTCGACTTTGTCAAAAGCCTTGCTAAAATCTGTGTAGATTTTGTCTACTGGGATACGTTTATCGAGACAATCAGATAAAGCAGAAATGAAGCACAGAAGGTTAGTGGTGGTTGATCTGGATTTAATAAAGCCGTGTTGGTACTCAGTAATTTGTGATTTGAGATACCACATGAGATGTTTGCTAATGATTTTTTCAAATACCTTGCCAAAAGTTACTAAAATTGAGATAGGCCTATAGTTGGCAACAAAGTGTTTCTCTCCAGACTTGAAAATAAATAACTATAGCTTCCTTCCATTTATGTGGAAAGACACCTTCTAGTAAGGATCTACTAAAAATAATATGTAGGGGTTCGACTAAGGCCTTAGCACAGCGTTTGATAAAGACTGGAGGGATACCATCACTGCCAGCACCCTTAGCTTCATCTAATCCTTTTAAACCTCTGTAAATTTCTCTAGAATCAATAGATAATGTAAATAATGCAGAGGATGATTTGTTAGGATTAGTGTTTGGAATAGACTGACCTGGAACTGCTGTTGGACAGCTGAAAGCTTGTGCAAAATTTTCACCAAACAAATTGCAAATGTCTTCACCATTATTAGCTTCTTTGTTTTCAAAGAACATTTGAGCCGGGTTTGTACCTTTTCTTTTATTTTTAATAAAGGACCAGAATAATTTTGGGTTCTTAGATATTCCATCTTCTAGGCTAGAAATATACTTTTTGTAAGAGGTTGCTCTAAGCATATTGCAGTCATCCCTTAATTTTTCAAATGCTAACAAATCTAGTGGGTTTTTTATATTTTTTGAAACGAACATGATATTTGTACTTTTCTTTTAAAAGCCTTATGAGGTCTCGCGGGTACCATAGTGGGTAATTCTTATTCGTCATTTTTTTAATTGGAATCATCTCAGAGATTGTGTTTCTTAAGATTCTATAGAAAACATTAACTATTTCATCTACACTAAGACATTGGTCAAATTCTTGTTCCCATATGATAGACATTAAACGACTCTGAACTTTTTCGTAGTCGGCCATAAAAAAGTTAGGTTTCGATATATTCTTGGGTTCTAGGTGACAATCTGCTAAAGTTGGCAAAAAAAACCGCATCCCAGAAGCAAGCGTGATGTTTATAATATTTACATGCAAATATAGTATTCAGTTAATGCCTAGATTAATTGCCACTTTCTTCCACTGTAAAGAAATCTAAATATCTCTCGCACAGTTCCGAGTAGTCATTTGCTTTTTCAGTCGGCGCCTGTCTTTGTAAACGCAACCGGACACCCAGAGAACGTTCACAAAGTGCGTTTCACTTCACTCCAAGTGCTGAACTAATAAACCGACGGCGGTAATGGAAATAGTGAGCTCATTAAATTAAATTATAGGGTTTTACTAAGCATTTATTTGAAATTGGTATGGTACAAGTAAAATTTAAATACCCCTGACACATTTCTATTACATGCTTTTTAAACTTCATAATATAACTAATAGTAAACACGCTTCGATCGACAATCTATTGAACATGTAATTATGACACGATATCTTGCGAAAACACCCCGATTCAAATAGTAAAACGCCCATAACTTTAGAACGGCTGACACGATTTTCATCAAACATAGCTGAGAATACTCTCAATATAGAAAACAATATATCACGGGAATTTAACGCGATGATTTAGATTATTACACCGAGACACCAGTCTACCCGGGACCACGGTCGTTGCAACACGGCCGAAACGTCGCGTTAAATAGGTAAATAAATAATGCCCGTGATATATTATTTTCCATTATGAAACGCGAAAGTTTTAAAGTTAATACTCCCAATATAAACCAAAAAAGTCACCTTCCAAATAAAAAATTAAAATCGGTTAATCCGTTTAGGACCTATGATGCAAGATACACAAACACACAGTTACACACGTAAAACACGCCTTTTTCGGCACTTTGACAGAACTTTGGGCAATTGACAAAATAGATTTTTCTACAGATAGATTTTTATAAACAGTCACAGAAATAAATAGAAAACTACTTTCAGTACTCTTAGTCGGGGTCGGGGTCAAAACCAGCAGACATTAATAAGGAAGCCGTCGACCAGAGTTACCGGGAGCATCTCCGGTCCTTAAGGAATATACCCAGAACTTAGCATGAAAGAGATATGGGACTGGGAAGTCATACATCTAAATGTTTGAATGAAGAGGTTTAGTTAGCTTATTATGACGTTGCTAGTTTGATTTAGTATAAGTAAATGTTAAAAGAACATATGTGGCGGATAATTAATCTGTGTTTCATATTTCCTTAATACATTCGGACATATTTTTAGCTGCTCCCATCAGTGTTGGATAGTTCAAGTAACACGTTTGTCTTCAACAAGTTGTCAATGGAGTTTCAAGAATTACACACATTTAAATAATTATAATTTTATAATCTATTAAATTGTGGTACCGTGGTCGACCCCAACGTACTTGGAAAAATTCTAGGCGGAATCATTTTACATGCAATATTCTATACAAATAAATTTTTCTTTATACAAGTAAAATTTGAAAATTCATAAAACCCCCGACACATTTTTATTTGATGCTACATAATTTATCTAGTAGGAAGTAGACACGATTTGATTGACAATCAATTGAACACGAAATTATTACACGATAGCTTGCGAAAACACCCTAATTCAAACAGTAAAACGCCCATAACTGTAGAACGGCTGTAGCGTTACGTATAGCTCTTCTGAGCTATACGTAAGCCACGTTAGTAAAAATAAAGGTAACTATAAATTAAAATTAATTAAAAGGATATTGAGTATAAAACTATGGACCGGCTTTGCACGACGTGAGCAGCTAGAAACGTCCGGCTTCATACGACGTGGGCAGCTAGGAAGGTCCGGCTTCGTACGACGTGGGCAGCTATCTCACAGCTAGGTAGCTGGACGGGCAGTAAGGCTTGGAATGCCCGAGGTAGGCAGATGAGCAGGCAATCAGATAGGTAGGCTCACAGATAGTTCTAGAGGTCAAGGCAACTGAACTAATTGTCAGGATAACAGGCAGGTAGCAGTAGCAGTAGAACTGGTGCAGGAACAGGCAGCTAGGAGTGTGGTGGTCGGGCTGTGGCTTAATATGCTGATCAATCAAGCCCTTTTGGTATGAAGCGGTGACCGTAGAAGTTAAAGAACCAGTAAAAATGCTCTCATTTAAGTTCCACACTCAATACATAATATTTATTGCATTTCACAGAATTGGTAGATTCACAGGCCTTATATATAATAGTTTTAAAGAGAATTTTTAGATACAATCGTATACTTCATAGTATTAAACAGAAAAACGGACTTCCAGCGTTAAGTCCAGATTCCAAACTAAAAAAAGTGACGCCCGTTTTTCTTCGTTCCGACATGTCTTCTAAATTTCAAATTCGAATATCAATTAAGAAATCATGAACGAATAAAAACGGTTTACAGAGGGGCAGTCTGCCACTGCCCTTATAATGAATAATATAATGTACAACGAGCTTAATAAGCTATAGAGAATGGTATCTTATGTCTATGGATTAAGAAAATAAAATAATGACAATGTCATGTCAGATAAAAATGTCAAGAGTTAAAAATAATATAATAGTTTTGGATTTTAAAACAAATCTTATGATTTTCAGGTTTATACCAATGTAAATAATACATAAAAATGGAAAACATGAGATGATACAATTTCAAAAGTAACGGTGATGAAATTTGTGAAATATATTATAAAACGTAAGTAAACTAAGACATGTGGAATGAACACCACACGGCTGAACCAAAAGAATGCTTAATTTCCACCCCAATTTTAGCTTGCCCTGACTTTGACCTTCCATTTTCTGTACATTGTGACGCGTCTAATTTTGGAATTGGTGCTATGTTGGCTCGATGATACAATTTCAAAAGTAACGGTGATGAAATTTGTAAAATATATTATAAAACGTAAGTAAACTAAAACATGTGGAATGAACACCACATTTCCCCGAAACCCCAGAAAAATTTTCAAACTTAAGGAACATTTTGAAGGTTGAAATATTAACCTTGTTCTTTCACACAACATCTTTCATGCTTTCGTCAAACACTCTCATTCAATCACACGTAGGGGATATGGTTCACATTCAATGACGCATACTCCATAAGAAAATATTTAATTAGATAACGAAGGCTTATTTATTTTTTATAGGTGTCGTTACCCGCACCTGTTTGAAAACCCGAAGAAAAGAAAATTAAAATATTTAAGAGAGCCCACGTTTGGCTTATTTTTAAAGAGTTACGGGACCGCTCTTTGCACATAAGGCTTTCGGAGTTGTGCTCACCGCTTTATACCAAAAGGGCTTCCTGCCCATCCAGCTGCATTGATCAGCATATTAAGCCACAGCCCGACCGCCACACTCGTAGCTGCCTGTTCCTGCACCAGTGCTACTGCTACTGCTACCTGCCTGTTAGCCTGACAATTAGTTCAGCTGCCTTGATCTCTAGAACTATCTGTGAGCCTACCTATCTGATTGCCTGTTCATCTGCCTACCTCGGGCAATCCAAGCCTTCCTGCCCGTCCAGCTGCCTAGCTGTGAGATAACTACCCACGACGTGAGAAGCCGGACTACCCACGACGTGAGAAGCCGAACTACCCACGACGTGAGAAGTCGGGACCTTAATTTGTTAATTATATCCTTTTCTTAGTTTTAATTTATATTTACCTTTAATTTTATTAACGTGGCATACGTATAGTTCATTTGAACTATACGTAACGCTACAAGGTACACAAACTTATAACCCCCTCTTTTTCCATGTTCATGTTCAAAAGCTACCTTACCTGCAACTTTTTATCATCTCAGTTTTATTTTTCCAAGAATCACAATCGTAATATTATCATAATCAAGTTCCTAGACAAGACAACTTTCCCGAACGCCAAGAAAAACAAAAGACGACGAGAAAATCAATTCAAATATTATGATAGCAAGAAAAACTTATGCCAAAATGATACGCCCTTAGAAATCTATTTGAGCACATGTGTGGAATAACACAAAGTCTGTCTTGAAAAAACTTTTTCTATCTTTCGTAACACATACTTTTCCTTTTTAGGGTTCCGTACCCAAAGGGTAAAAAAATGATTTAAAAATAACAAAAGACCCGACAGCATGATTTTCTTCTTGTTTACGTATTTTTAGTTCGCTTTTTAAGCAGTCGGGTTGTTTGTTATTTTAAAATATATTTTTTATTTACAACTTTTTAGTTATTTTTAGGTTTCCGTACCCAAAGGGTAAAAACGGGACCCTATTACTGAGACTTCGCGGTCCGTCTGTCTGTTTGTATATTTAAGTGGGGCTCCCATACAACAAACGTACGGAACCCTTCGTGAGCGAGTCCGACTCGCACTTGGCCGGTTTTCTTTTTGCTCGATCATCGTCTATGCTGCCGTTCTATAGCTAGAGTGTCACTATCTGACAAAATCATATTTTGAGTTATACTTAGAAGAAAAATAAAAACCGTGAAGTAATAAAAATCGATGCTGTTTATCAACTATAAAACATAATTATGCGAGAGTTTCTGGTGTCAAAAATAGATCTAATTGCGCTCTTTCGAATAGGCACTATATTAGTTTAAATCAAAATTTGGGGCATTTTTATTTTTAAGCGATATCTATTGATAAACTCCAATTTGGATTTAAGCTCGTCTTTGTACATGAATATTGATTTCACTTTGTGTAAATGTATTGTTTTGGTGTACAATAAAGAATTAAGAAGATGATAGTAGAAAATACTGCTTGGAGAGGTTGATAGAGATTTTTTTCTGATTACGGAATAATAAAGAAATTAAAATCGGCCAAATATCATATAATGACACTCTAGTTATAGGATGGCAGTATGTGTGTTTTGCGAACTTCTTCTCTAAATTTAGTGTCGATTCTCGATTTTATCGAGTTTTTGAAAGTTTGCTAGCTGAATAGAAAACTTGAGGAGATGGAAATTGAATCAAAGTTGTCAAGACGAACCTTAGATGATATTGTTATCTTCGAAGATTTTGTATGAAGATAATTTGTGACTGTGAAGTTACTTTTAAAAGATTGTTTGATTTAGTTACGTTTGTATGTGAGTGCGTGTAGCTGTGAAATTTTTCACCATTTAAAAGTTTAAATGGCACAAATTTTAGGTTAAATTTTTCGGATATATCTACATGTACTGAAGCGTGAGTTTATGTATGTATGTATATACATACATAAACTCACGCTTTTTTCTTATTGTGGTAAGCAGAAATTACAGAACGCAACCTGCTAAGATTCTTATATAGTCTGTTTGCCTCATTTAATTTTTATTTATAATAGAGAACAAACTTACAAATACTAACTATAAGTCCAGGTTTTCTCACTATGATTCCCTTCACCGTTGTCAGCGATATCCAAGATAAACTTAGAAAGTACATATGAATTAAAAAAGTCACATTGGTACTTGCTTGGATTTGAACCCACGACCGATCGAGCGAGGCGAGGTCTCAGTTCTGAGCCACCGCTACCATCTAGTCATACACGCACGCCGGTTATGAGCGCACCTTGACCATCACCTTTAAGATCAGTGTATGTAATTTAAGCGCGTTCCCATTTCTTTTTTTTTTTTTGCTGGTATACTGTCACGTCTGCCTTGTTAATACTTTTTGTTAGTCGCCTTTCTTTCAGCATCTCAACATGACCAAAACATCTAGGCACACTCTTGGCAAGTTAAGATATCGATTTAAAACATGATTCGAATAATTTGTTAACTGTAGAACGGCTGAACCAATTTTCATCAAACATAGCTAAGAACACTCTCAATAAAGTCGCATTTCAAACAAAAAACACGAAATCAAAATCGGTTCATCAGTTTAGGAGCCACACACACACATATACACACAGGTACACAAACTTATAACACCCTCTTTTTCCGTCTGGAGTTAAAAATAGAGAACATTAGACCCGTCCCCAAACCAAAAAATAAATAATACCAAAAAATCGGATTGTGTTCGAAACAACACCGTCATCAGTCGTTTCCAAAACAATCACAACCGTTTGGAAAACATGTCCAAAAGCTACCTTACCTGCAACTTTTTATCATCTGTTGTATTTTTCCCAAGAATCGCACGTAACATTATTATAATCAAGTTCCTAGACAAAAACTAGACTAAAACATGATTCGAATAATTTGTTAACCCCGAGGGGTGTTATAAGTTTGAGGTGTGTATATGTGTGTCTGTCTGTGCCATCGTAACGTCCAAACGGGTGAACCGATTTTGATTAAATTTTTATTGTTTGAAAGGTAATTTTGTCGAGAGTGTTCTTACCTATGTTTGAAAAAAAACGGTTCAGCCGTTCAAAAGTTATGGGCGTTTCACTGTTTGAATCGGGATGTTTACGCAAGATATCGTGTCATAATTACGTGTTCAATAGATTGCCGATCGAAGCGTATCTACTATGTACCAAATAAATTATGAAGCATGAAATAAAAATGTGCCGGGGGATTTTTAAATTCTACTTTTTTAGTTAGTTAAAAAATGTGCCCTGTATACGCATATGCTCCGTAAAATAATAAAAACAACATTTTCAGCCAAAAAAATAAACTACAAAACGATAAACCAACGAACAAAGCTCATTTATACCTTAACCTTTTTTATGACCTCATTCATACGTGTGAAGTGTGCCTTAACAATAAGTCTGGGACACAGAGCAGAGAATATCACGCCAAGAGCAACTACCACATATCCCCGATACCTGAATTGTACATTTTAAAGTACCTACTTGTCAAATTCTTCTTTAGCATGAAAACCCGTCAAACATGACTTGACAAGTAAAAATAAAAATTAAAAAAAAAAAAATTTTTTCATACTTTTTAAACTACGTATCATCTTGTAGTAGATACGTTTCGATCGACAACCAATTGAACATATAATTATGACACGATATCTTGGGAAAATACCCCAATTCAAACAGTAAAACGCCCATAACTTTTGAACGGCTGAACCGATTTTTATCAAACATAGCTCAAACACTCCGGATAATGTCACATTTAAAACAAAAAAAAAACAATATCAGTTCATCCGTTTAGGAGTTATGATGCTACAGACATATACACACATACACAAGCACACAGGTACACACGACAAACTTATAACACCCCTCTTTTTCCGTCGGGGGTTAAAAATAGGATTTGACACGTTCTTAATCCATTCTTAATATTATAAATGAGAAAGTATAGTCATCGGCACGTAACTTGGCAAGAGTCGTTAGATGCGCACAAGTAATTTTTTAGGTCTCTTTGGTTACCAAGCGGGACGCGGGGTACGTTTAGCACCGTTCCGAGCGCGCGATTGGTTGGTCAGTTGACACAAGGATCGACTGACCAATTAAGTCGCGTCCACGTCCCGTTCGCTCTATACGGTGGTTGGTCAGTTCGCGCACTATGCGCAAGTTTACCCCCACTACGCCAAAACCTTGCCAAGTTACGTGCCGATGACTATAACTCTGTTTGATTGTTTACTTTTCACGACTGAACGGCTGCACCGATTTAAATGAAATTTGGTATGGAAATAATTCATTTGGAATATTTTTAGGTTATCTAACTGACGGACTAAATAGATAAATACGTATTCATGATGACGAAAAAGATTCAAATGCGATCACAACATAACGCTTATCAATAAACAGATGACAAATTTTGAAAAAAGAAAACATTTAAATAAAATGAAATTAGAATTTTAAGTCAAATAATAGTTTTTTATGCTACACATTTTACTATGCATTGTGCGAGGAAATAAAAAAATATATCTGAACCAAGCAAGAAATTAATAAAACGGCGGGATTATTCAAGCTCGCTCAGCATAACCACAGATTAACTAAAAGTTATTCGGGCATATCTACTGCGCATGTGCTGTCACTTCGTAACGCAAAAAGGCACGAGTAAAATATACGTTCTGCCAGACATATTTAATGAATATTTAAAATTCATAATTTATTGATCAAAATCTAAATCTAGAGTAATTAAAAACACCTTTAATAAAGTATTAGTTTTATTTTACATTTTATATGAATGATAATCTGTACTTAACTAATTTTTAAAACTTTTCTCAAATAATAAAAACTCTATGCGACGGGCTGACGTTGGAGTTAAAAATTAAAAAAAAACAGAAAAGTAAAAAGCACTAGTGAAAAAAGTGACACTTTCCGCACAGTTTGGTTGCTTGGAAAACGCTCTTTTCGAGGACATGCATTGTAAAAAGTATTTTGATTTGAAATAACCAGTACTGCAGAACGGCATTTTCACAGATACATTTACCTTATATCTTTTGATAACATCCCTATTATGTAGCCGCGCATTTATACTATGCACAAGTCGGTTGTTCGGCATAGTCAGAATTGTTACGGGCAGTCAATTTCACAAGTAAACGGTGACACATTTGTCAATTCCAATGCAAGGTGTTGCAACACCTTGCATGTATTTCCTAGTATTTAAAAAAAAATGGCGAACAAAAACTTAATCATGTTCTAGAACCAAAAATTCGAAGACCATGTGACATCCACCAACTCGCATTGGGACCGCGTGGTGGACTTAGGCCCATTCGGCTGAGTAGAGGCTAGTATCCCGTCGCAGATACCTGTCAGTAGCTGATTTTAAAATGAGAATCATGTCTAAACGGCAAGTCGTAATTTTTTGAAATATTTGTATATTGCCTTAGACCATTTCTTCAATAACTTGATCTAGGAAAATTTTGATTTTTACTCGTATAACATAGTATAATTAATTTGTAAATGTATGTCTGAATACGGACAAAAAAAACGACAATCGCACCAAAACCGAAGGGCGTATTTTAATAAAATTTTCATGATCTCAAAACAATTTAATTAAAGGTTTCTTTTAAAGCCATAGAAAAATATTAAAATGGGATTCAAAAGTGGGATCCATCGAAAATAAATCGATTCAACGACAATAAAACGTATTTTTCTTGCATTTTTAAAATTTGGGATCCAACGGAAATACATAATAATGTTTTGTGGGATCCAACGCCAAAAATATTAAAATGGGATTCAAAAGTGGGATCCATCGAAAATAAATCGAATAATAAGGAAAGTACAAAAACTACTGAATTTCGGGTCGCGCGGGTGTGAAACGAGTGCGACTTTTGTTCCCCATTTGTTGCCATTGACGACTGTTGTTGTCTAAAAAGGCAGCTGAATATGCTATGGTAAAAAAAACTTTTCATTTAACAATTCTTTTATGTTTCACATGCTGCACTGAATCAAATTATTATTTATTTCTATCTATCTCGCCATAGTCTCTGTAGAAAATCTTATTATTATATTTCGGGTCGCGTCCCAGTGAAGATACAAACTTCTGGACAGGCGCGGAATAATAACGCTTATAATAAGGCATTAGGGAGGGTTTAAAAACTTATGGCGGCAAACAATGGGTTTCTATAAACTTGAAGCGATCTTTTTCAGTTTGATTTGATTTTCTTTAGATAATATATAAAACGGTAATTTTGGTATAAAAATGGCAATTGTTTTGAATGACGGACGTACTGATTTGGCAGATTATTTCGTGAACTTTTTGTTCTTTGATTGAATGAATACTCTTTATTATCTAAAAATCAATTGCTGTTTGTTAGTCTCGCTAAAATTCAAAATCGGTTTGACCGACGTTTTGGCTTGTTTTGATCACTCAAATACAGGGTTGGTAAAAAAAAACAAATCAATTAAAAGATATAACAGTTTTGGTAGGTACGAAATTAACCGGGTCATCTATTTAATAGTATATTATATAAATAACAGTATAAGTACCAAACCAGCTTTTGTCAGCGGCGTCGAATGCGTGATAGTCGAAAACGATTTAAAGAGAACGTGCGTTTGTCACGCCGCGATCCAGGCGACGATCTACTGCGTTTTAGTATCACCTGAATCCGTACACCCATTGAGGCGTGATTGATTAACAAATGTCCAAAGATCGATTACTTTCAGATTTTTAATATTACTACGAAGAAGGATTGTGAGACAGGCCCTTGCAAGTTTTTTATTATTATTGTTAGGCTCGCGTTTGATAACCATCTAATCTGATGGTAAGCGATGATACGGACGACGGTGCCTAGAAGTAACCTATTCACTCTTGACTCGGCGACCCCAGGTTGTAGCTTTCAGAAAACACGTGCTCCGGCAGGAAATGCCACTTCTTAGCTGTATGCACAATGAACGTATTCCAAAACGTTTGGTGAGATAGCCGGGATGTCCACCACGTTACGAAGTAAAAACCTCATAGTTTCTCAAATCACCAACACAATTTGATGCATTTGTTCTTCTAATTAGAAAAAGTCTTTGCCCTGCTATAAAACAAATGCTAGCTAATTTGATTAATATTCAAACAAAGAAATTAAAGTACTTATTACTTTTAGTTAACTTACTTTAAAGTAGTCATAATTTCACTTTTTAAAAATTAAAACTAATATTTTTATGAATTTGATGTGCACTTTATCATCAAAGGTCTCATAACTGTTTAATTTTAATTTAAAAATTGTTCTTTAAGTATTTTTCATGAAGTTTTTGTAATATTTTACTTTGACAATATTTTTATGAATGCTTTGTTTCATTTACTGCAGAGTCACTGAAATTTCTACATCAAGTGAAACTCATAAATTTCGTTATTTTTTTTCAACAAATCCACAGACTATAAACAGCGCATTTGAATATAAAAAAAAATCTAATATCGTTCTAATTTTATTAAAAGTCGTTGTTGAATTGTCGTGACGCGCATGTCTGTTGCCAAATTTGTATATGGTGGTTATTAAAAAAATAAAGAGTAAGGTATCTACTGGGTCTTTTTTCAGCTCGTCATGACTGTATTCTCTGGCGGGTTTACCAGAACTAGCTTATCTACTTATCGCCAGTTGCTAGTTTAGTATTTTTATGGGTATAAATAGCGTCAAAAGGTCCCAAAACGTTTTCTTTAAAAGCTCTAGCAGACAGGTGCAACGCGACAATGTGGCAGCATGTTTTCGAAGATTTTTCTCAAAATTGCTCTACAGATACATTTGTTAAGGAAACGCTTTGTCGCATAGCTTTCGCATAGTCGCATCGCTCGTATCTGTGGGAGGCCTTTATATGCATGTTACAGACGCGCACGTGTGTGTCTGTCTCGATGCAACAGTGCCTGCAGACCGTAAACATCTTTCAGCATAAACAAACCCGGTTACCCTCAAATTAACGCCAACACCATACCAACCGTGCCTTGTATATTTGCACTAATTGAACATCTTGCATAGGTAGGGCTTGGGAAATAATATGAAGGAGAATTGCGGTAGTCTTGTTAGTTATATCATGAGCCGAACCAAATACTTATGCAGGTTGAGTTTTCTAAGGGGCGTGGATGGCTAAATACAAAACCATGAGAAATCGCGTAACACACTCAAAGGATTCTCGACCCGATTTTGATAAAATCTAAAACTGCTTCATTGGATTTTTGAAAAACAAGTTTTCCTAGACAAGAACCCTTCGATTTTAAAAAATAACACACGCTGTATTATTTACACCATTCGATAGTGAAGCAGAAAAATTCTGGGAAGTAAAATATACATTTCATGTACATTATTTGTGAAACATGGTTTTATCGTGTAAATAATAGTTTTCCTTTTAAAAAAATAATCAACAACACGATATTTTTTCGCTACTTTTGGATACTCCTCCAAAACGAATTCGATTATTAAAAATATTTTATACATACAAAATATAATACAAAAAGTATCCTCTGTCCTAATCTAGGTCATAGTCTACCATTGTGCCAGTATCATTCCATACAACCGTAGAAGCAAAATTTTATTTTTAAGAAACTTTCTGTCTTAGTACAACATGAAAACATTTCCAATAGGTGCCATTTAAATCCAGATCAAGCTATCCGAGACTGCAATACAATCGCTTTTGTATCGCCATTCCTGCTACAGTAATTTAACATAATGTTTTTAACTACGTAAGTAATCTTACGTAGTTAAAAACTTATATTACTTTATTTAGGAATAGCAAACAGTTACACGTTTAAAACTTATGACTAATATTATAAGAACATGATATAAATGCGCAACTCACACCGTTATCCACATCATATAAAGTAGAAAGTTAGTTTTGAGCAAACGATACAAAACGAAGAAACAAATAATTTTACATTCTGTTAAATAACAATTTATAGGCTCTTTATTGCTTCAATAAGGCAGTTGCGAAATTTATTAGTGGGCATTGCAAATATGCCAAGTCAGTAAAAAGTTCATTAAAACCATTACAAATACAACGCAGGGGTGCGCAGGCTCCAGCGTTTGTTTGACAGGAAGAAACAGCGAATAGCGGGCGCGCGAAGTGTTTTGACGCGAGAGGTGCGCCTCTCGCCTCAAAACACTTCTAGGAACAAAGTAATGTACTTTATTGGTAATATCTGAGTAGTCGTACCTGTGATTACACACATCATACAGGAACATCGTTTCAAGATATAATCTTCTAGACTTTAGGCTCACTACATTTTTTTTTTAGCGAGTCATTATACGGAAAGAACATAAGACGGGAAGTTCCGGTAACAATGGTATTGCGCTGATTACAAAAAATTTCGCTGGGCGCTCTCCAAACTATCTGCATATTTATGATAATAAGGGTTCCATAGTACCACAGCGTATTCAAGTTGAGACCTTACAAGTGACCTAAACAGATGGATGAAACTACTAGCACGTTTAAAATCAGTTGTAGTTCTCATGACAAATCTGTACATACGGCAGGCACTGCTAATTATGTTATGAATGTGCTGGTCAAAGTCTCGACCAGTAGAATAGAATATATACTTTATTGTACACCATAAATTTATACATATTTACAAGAAAAAACTTATTTACAATATACTTTTTTTTAACCCCTGCTAGATCCATTCCAGTCAAATTGTATATATATGATATTTTACTTTCATTTTTTGTGAATATGATCGTAGAACATTTCGGAAAATTGAGATATAGTTTATTTTTAACAGTATAGGCTGAAAAACGTTCAAGATCTACTTGCAGATGTTGACAATCCGTATAATACTTAATTGACTTGAAAACTTCTTTCAAATCGTCGGCATATAATAAGAATTTTGAAGCAATCATTGATATCATTAATGAATAGAATGAATAACAGGGGTCCCAAAATCGATCCCTGAGGTACGCCAGAAGTAACGTTTATGGTAGCAGAATTGAAACCTCTGGTAACTACTTTTTGAGTTCTATTTTAAATATAAGATGAGAACCAACGAAGCAAATCACCACGGATGCCACTATATGCTATTTTTGTAAGCAGTAATTCGTGATCTACCTTGTCGAAAGCTTTTTGGAAGTCCGTATAAACAGCATCGACTTGAACTTGCTGATCCATGTTATTCAATAAGTATTCAGTAAAAAATAACAGGTTTGCAGTTTGGACTTTCTTTTAATACATCCGTTCTATAATCATTTTATAAACGGTCTTGTGTACCTCATCTTAGACAAGCCTTTCCAACATTTTAGGGAATATTATTTAGTCACAAATATATAGCCGGTAACTTGGTAGCATTTTCAATTTAAAATTGACATAGTGTCATAAAAAGTCAATATTTGTGCTACAAAATTTAGTGACAGAAACGAATCGCTGCAAAATCGACTTCACGCAGTCTTGTCTGTGTTTACGTATTTATTTCGAATTTTCATTCAAATGACTTATTAACAGCTGTCATGCATTAGACATTACGGGCGCTGAAGTGAGCGAGCAAAGCGAGCGAACTCAGCTCCCGTCATCTCCTTCGTGTTAGGTTACTTTAGACCTGTGTGTTTATATTATGTTTTTCGAACTTATGGTAGGTAACCCGCTACAGTGTGTATAACATTATTTATTCTATGGTACAACATCGTCTTGGAATACTGTAAGATGTTGTACTTATTGGTGTGAAATAAATATTTTTACTTTCGCCAATCGCTGTTGTGACGCTTTCGTCGATAGAATGACACTTTGTGTAGAGTAAGTGTCGGGCCAAAATATTCTGACAAAACTATCTCGTCTTGACATAACATGAATGTGTAAACGTAGTACGAGTAGTTATCTTATGGCCCCAAATAACGCGGTTGTCCAAACTTTGTGTGACTTTGTCGCTCAATGTTAGAAATCAGTACATTTTAGTCACCTTAACATGTGCCGACTTGAATTGTGTATTTGTTTAAAATAAAATCATTTGAATTTTTTTACTGCTTATCTTTCTCTTTATGGTGACTGTTTTGCAATTTCCCTTCTTTTTATGGTATTTATTTCCGCCCTAAGATGCGTTGAAATGTATAACTTTTGACGCTCATAACTTTCAAATAGACGTTTTTTAACATTTTTGTTTCCATACAGGGCTAGATAATGATGAGACAAATTGATATAATTTTTGTAATTTGAGCGTACACCGTCAAATAGTGGTGTAATCGCCATACTACGTTTGTTTGGAAGAATGACTGGCTACGGCAACCTTTAAGGTTTAAAATAGTGGTGCTACTCTTGATTGAAAACCGACGACGTCTATTGTCAATCATACTCGCAATTTTGAAATCATTTGTAACGGGAGCTACAAAATATTAAATTAATTTTGCTATACGTACCGTATAAACATGAAATATTCAAAAACCAAGTCTGTTTTCGGGCGTAAATTATGATTTTTTGCATCGAAAGAAAGCAGCTGGTTTATATTATATTTTGACGATTTATGTGAACAAAAATGAATGCGACGGCTGATTTTATTTCCCAATTGGAGGATTGATCCCGAAGAAATCGTTGTTCATAATGTTGAGTAAAATGATTTCATAGATTGACGCTAAACAAAAAATGAAGACCTCAATTTTTAATGCACGTAAGGGCTAATAGTCAGCAGTGGGTGAAGCAAGGCTGCCAAATAGGATGATGATGATCCACAATAATTTTCACAATGCATGTTGTCTATTATCTAATCAAATTAATAATATTAACTCAATTTCTCCCTGTAATATGCTTACTCAACCAATAATACCTAATGAAATGGTTAACAAAGACGTCATTGTGCATGAAACAATGACAGTGTATTCACTGATCAACTGTGTCGCTGTCATATTGAGCAACCGACTCTACTACAACCGAGTTATCAGCCACTGAGTTACCGGCAACTAAATTGACAGAACACGGCGCGAATTGCATTGCGTGGAGGAAATTGCCAATAGATGTAGGTGATTGGTTACGTTGTTTGAATGCTGGTACTAAACAGTTAGATTTGGTAGTCAGTGAGTTATGGTGCGATTGTTTGGTTATTATTTAATCAAAAGAAGTATGTAAGGATCGTAACAGGTAGCTTTCTGTAGTTTTTGCCATGGGGAAATTGTATTGTATTGTGCGTGAGTTAATGTATGTATGTATGTAACAATTTTATTTAGATCTTTATTACTTACACTAGAATATTATCTAAGACTGATATGGACAATTTTGTGAATCTGTTACTATAACCAAGTACTCTCATATTAAAACTCTTAGTATACTATCTACCTGTATTTAGTTTTATCGCCAACCTGTCTTAAACAAGCATGGTGATCGATGATCCTGGTTAAGGTTGCGGGAAGGCGCTGGATGCGAGACGCACGGAATCGGTCAATGTGGCGATGCCTGGGGGAGGCCTATGTCCAGCAGTGGACGTCTTTCGGCTGAAATGATGATGATGATGATCGATGCTGGTGCCTTCTCTGTACGAGAAGAGGCCTTTGCCCTGCAGTGGGACAATTACAGTCTGCTATGGTAGTTGTAGCTGTTATCATTATTAATTTGCTTTGAAAAACATGTATTAAATCTAGGTAACACCTAAAAAAAGAGTTACATAACATCTGTAGAAATCTGAACAAATTAAAGAATTAGACAATTGATAATTTTCTATGGGTTATTTTTTTTGCTTTTCCGTGTGATATTATATAGAGCAGTGGTGGCACAGTGGTAACGGGTTCGAACTTAAGCAGGTGCTTTATTTTTTTGTAAATTATATCATCACCACTGCTCTGAAACGGTGAAGGAAAACATCGTGAGGAAACTGTCATGTACTAGCTAGCTAACGAAAATTTGAAGACATGTGACATCCACCACCCCGCAATCCGCGTGGTGGATAAAGGCCCATTCCCTCACTCACAGAGAGGAGGCCTGAGTCCCAGCAGTGGGATTGAAAGGCTGATGATGAGGATGAGATTCCAGTGGGTGTCTTTTACCTTTACTGGCTGAAAGTACTTATTTATTAGTCCAGTAGCAATTATACATATCTGCATAGATGATTTAATATTGTTGTCCAGCCTGTAAGCTGTTGAAATTTAACCCTTTTAATACCCTAGGGAATAGGGCTCGAATCATAAACCAGTCCCCAACTTCATCAAATTTACTGACATTAACATTTTACAACTACCCTCGAGTCGTCTAGTGTACGTCGCGCCTACCCTCAATAATCCTATTAATATCGTCTTGTCGTGCACTGGTCCATTATAGGTCACCGGGGACGGACGTGTATTGTGTCCGATTGTAATATGTAGATTGTACGGATTATTGTCCAATACAATTTAACTATGATTGATTGGAGATAATGTGATGTGCTTGGCTTATTGTATGTTTTGGTAGAAGCACAGATAATATAATACACCCGTACTAAGAAGTCTGTTTTGATATTAGTGGGTGGGTGTGTGGGTGATTTGAATGTGTAATTTGTGTAATGTGATATAATGTTAAGACTGTTATGGCATTAAATGCTTAGTTATGTTTAAACACCTCCTCACCACACAACCTCTATTGTATTATTTTTCCAGAATTATCTTTTCTGTAGAGATGTTTACTGCATGCTATTGATATGGCTACAGCAGATTTTTTGCAAAGGCTTGGAATTGAATTTTTAAAAATGGCACATTTACAATTATAAAACTCTTAGGGACCTTCCTGATGGCGCGACACAATTCAACGCAAAATCTACGTTCATAAAATAACCGCCTTATTTAATACCCTACTCACTGCACTGACTTCATTCACTGTTATTGTTTCGTTCAGTTTATTTCTCTGTGGAATACTCCCCCAGGATATCAGGATGGTAACCAACCGATCAACCTTTAAAGTCAAAAAAGTCGGAAAACCTAACTCTGCAACAAGACAAAAAACCGGCCAAGTGCGAGTCGGACTCGCACACGAAGTGTTCCGTACCATTATCGCAAAACATTGCATAAAAATCACGTTTGTTGTATGGGAGCCCCCCTTAATTTATTTTATATTAATTTATATCGAGCAAAAAACGGCAAAAATATCACGTTTGTTGTATGGGAGCCCCCCTTTAATATTTTATTTTATACTATTTTTAGTATTTGTTGTTATAGCGGCAACAGAAATACATCATCTGTGAAAATTTCAACTGTCTAGCTATCACGGTTCATGAGATACAGCCTGGAGACAGACGGACAGACAGACAGACAGACAGACAGACAGACGGATCGCGAAGTCTTAGTAATAGGGTCCCGTTTTTACCCTTTGGGTAAGGAACCCTAAAAATGAATGAATAAACACTTCCAAGCTGAAAGGAGTAAGTAATTGCATTTTAACAAAGGAGAAGTTTTATGCAGTAGTGCAACAAACACTGCTTCACTGTGACTAGTTGATTAATACAATGTAGCGCCTTTAATTATTTGCAGCTATGCAGATGGAAAAGATCTTGCAATCTCACGTCTATTTATTTCAAGACTAGGTGCCGCTCAATTCTTAATTAAATAGATTGTTAATCTAGAGCAGTGAGCAGTGGTGGCCCAGTGGTATCGGCCGTGACTTACAAGTTGTAGGTCGTGGGTTCGAGCCTAGGCAGGCGCTTTACTTTGTGTAAATTATTTCATCACCACTGCTCTCAAAACGGTGAAGGAAAACATCGTGAGGAAACCGGCATGTCCTAGAACCAAACATTCGAAGACATATGACCAACCCGCAATGGGCCCGCGTGGTGGATAACGGCCCATTCCCTCTCACAGAGAGGAGGCCTGTGTCCCAGCAGTGGGAACATTAATAGGCTGATGATGATGTGATTTGTTAATCTAGAGAGCAAATAATTATTTTAAAGGCGAGAGTGTTTTTTTTTTTGTTCCAGAGTGCAGCGTGGGATTCAAAGTACGTCACTTGAGCTTATAATAGGGTTGCTCCCGAGGAGGACACTCTTATGTTTTATTAGCCTATATGAGAAATAAGTAAGTGCAACTTAAGAACAAGAACGATACATTTATTTATGTACATACAATTAGGAACGATAAAAAAATAATAATTAGAGGCTAATGTTTATATTTAAACAATTACGAAGTGCATCGTAAAAATTTTTAGTACCATTCGTTACAGTTGTAGATTTAATTTTTAATTTGACTTGCGCGGTTTTCCAGCCAGTCACTTGTTAAATACAATGTTCGGTTCGAAATAGACTTACAATCGTTCATTAGCCATTCACCTCATACATTCGTTGTAATCGATTTTAGCGATGTAATCGCGGATCTGCCAAGTATCAGCTTGATGCACTAGAGTCTATCGAAAAGCGGGCTAAGAGGCTCATCAGCAATGAGGCACTGGTTAAGTCAAAGCTCCAGAGCCTTGAACATCGTCGCCGAGTTGCCAGCTTGTCGGTTTTTTATCGGTTACATTTCGGGGAGTGTTCGATGGAATTGCATGATCTTATTCCGCCTAGCCCGTTTCATCATCGGACTACCAGACGTACGGCGATGCACCATCGGTACATGGTGGACATCCCACCCATATACACTAAAAGTTTTGAGAATGCTTTTATTATGAGTTCAGCTATGGAGTGGAATTCCCTGCTGGAGTCTGTGTTTCCCGATAGCTATAATCTAGGGGTATTTAAGTCAAGAGCGAATAGGTTACTTCTAGGCAAGCGTGCTTCACCGTCGACCACATCATCGCTTACCATCAGATTAGATAGTGGTCAAGCGTGAGCCAATTCTAATAAAAAAAAACTATTTTGGAACGCATGGTTTGTGACTCATCTTTTTGTTGATTGGAAGACCTTACTAATAATATCCACATTTCAAATTCAAATCACTTTTAGTCCCTAGGCATTAATGATCTATTTTTAGTCCCTGTTTTCGAATAATGAAATAGCTCTTATTTAATAGATGTGATATTTTTTTTATTACTGGTTAATTATTAGTAAGTTATACTGTTTTTAATAAATCAGTATAACTAATAGTCAATTAAAAAAATTATATAAGTTTATTTATTTACTAACATTGTAAAAACTATTTATTTTTAAAATGATTCATATTTATTTAATGTACTTATTAATGTTTATTAAGTTATTTTTTGGACGCTTCATATTTATATAAAAAACTATTTTTGTATAATGGATAGGTAGGCGTATCTATAGTAAAAAAGATATAATATTTATTTAAATTCTTTATTATATCGGGTAACTTATTATACATTTTTATGGACATGATAAAGGTACTATTGGAATGCATCTTTATTCGCGATGTTGGTACGTTTAATCTATTTTTATGTCTTTTACTAGTTTACTTTTGTATGTCCTCTCTTTTTATAAAGAATTTTGGGTATCTACGCACAAACTTACAAACTTCAAATATACAGGATGGGGATAAAATCGTTAGTTCCTGAAAGTGGGGTTTACAGCTATCGGTGACTTAAAATATTTACTAAGATTCTAGTTAGTTTTCTATGTAGAATAAATAGCGTGGGTGCATCAGTGCTGTTGCCCCATAAGATGACACTGTATTTGAACCATGCGTAGGCGTACGCGTAGTACGTTACTAGTGCAGTTTTAAGGACTGTAGATTTTTTTGATCTTGCAGAGGGCTTTCGCAGATCCGCCCTCGTGGTTTACAATATCATGTACTAGCTGGCCCGGCAAACTTTGTTTTGCCATAAAAACACCAAACATTAATCTACCCTACCTATCCTACCTACTCTACATACCCTATCCTAACTACCATACCCTACCTACATTACCCTACCTACCCTACCAACCCAACCCTACCCTACCAACCCAACCCTACCCTACCAACCCTACCCTACCAACCCTACCCTACCTACCCTACCTACCCTACCTACCCTACCTACCCTACCTACCCTACCTACCCTACCTACCCTACCTACCCTACCTACCCTACCTACCCTACCTACCCTACCTACCCTACCTACCCTACCTACCCTACCTACCCTACCTACCCTACCTACCCTACCTACCCTACCTACCCTACCTACCCTACCTACCCTACCTACCCTACCTACCCTACCTACCCTACCTACCCTACCTACCCTACCTACCCTACCTACCCTACCTACCCTACCTACCCTACCTACCCTACCTACCCTACCTACCCTACCTACCCTACCTACCCTACCTACCCTACCTACCCTACCTACCCTACCTACCCTACCTACCCTACCTACCCTACCTACCCTACCTACCCTACCTACCCTACCTACCCTACCTACCCTACCTACCCTACCTACCCTACCTACCCTACCTACCCTACCTACCCTACCTACCCTACCTACCCTACCTACCCTACCTACCCTACCTACCCTACCTACCCTACCTACCCTACCTACCCTACCTACCCTACCTACCCTACCTACCCTACCTACCCTACCTACCCTACCTACCCTACCTACCCTACCTACCCTACCTACCCTACCTACCCTACCTACCCTACCTACCCTACCTACCCTACCTACCCTACCTACCCTACCTACCCTACCTACCCTACCTACCCTACCTACCCTACCTACCCTACCTACCCTACCTACCCTACCTACCCTACCTACCCTACCTACCCTACCTACCCTACCTACCCTACCTACCCTACCTACCCTACCTACCCTACCTACCCTACCTACCCTACCTACCCTACCTACCCTACCTACCCTACCTACCCTACCTACCCTACCTACCCTACCTACCCTACCTACCCTACCTACCCTACCTACCCTACCTACCCTACCTACCCTACCTACCCTACCTACCCTACCTACCCTACCTACCCTACCTACCCTACCTACCCTACCTACCCTACCTACCCTACCTACCCTACCTACCCTACCTACCCTACCTACCCTACCTACCCTACCTACCCTACCTACCCTACCTACCCTACCTACCCTACCTACCCTACCTACCCTACCTACCCTACCTACCCTACCTACCCTACCTACCCTACCTACCCTACCTACCCTACCTACCCTACCTACCCTACCTACCCTACCTACCCTACCTACCCTACCTACCCTACCTACCCTACCTACCCTACCTACCCTACCTACCCTACCTACCCTACCTACCCTACCTACCCTACCTACCCTACCTACCCTACCTACCCTACCTACCCTACCTACCCTACCTACCCTACCTACCCTACCTACCCTACCTACCCTACCTACCCTACCTACCCTACCTACCCTACCTACCCTACCTACCCTACCTACCCTACCTACCCTACCTACCCTACCTACCCTACCTACCCTACCTACCCTACCTACCCTACCTACCCTACCTACCCTACCTACCCTACCTACCCTACCTACCCTACCTACCCTACCTACCCTACCTACCCTACCTACCCTACCTACCCTACCTACCCTACCTACCCTACCTACCCTACCTACCCTACCTACCCTACCTACCCTACCTACCCTACCTACCCTACCTACCCTACCTACCCTACCTACCCTACCTACCCTACCTACCCTACCTACCCTACCTACCCTACCTACCCTACCTACCCTACCCTACCCTACCTACCCTACCCTACCTACACTACCCTACCTACCCTACCTACCCTACCTACATACCTACCCTACCTAAGTACTAATTTTTTTTTCATATTTTTTTTTCATAAGAACCTTTTCGTAACAAACACAACAAAAAAATAATAAGCGAAATCGGTCCATCCGTTCACGCGTGATGCCGTGACCAAGGGAAATAGGGATTCCTTTTTTATATATATAGATTATACTGATGTCTAAGCTTTATAATATATCCGCTCCGGAGTTTTTTAGTGAAAGAGTGACAAACTTCCATTCATCCATCCTCACAAACTTTTGCTTTTATAATACTTAGTAGGATAACTGTGTACAAGCTACTTGAATTTTAACCGAGCCATGAATCGACAGAATAAAACAACTGCGAAAACATTATGTTCGATAGTCTTAAGTAATAATAATCTTATTTCGTAAATAATAGGAATTTATTTTGTACGTATGAGTGTTTATTGCTTCATATAATGTATCATTAAGTCCTAAAAAACATGCATGCTCTACAGTATATTCTTCTTATGTAGTAATTTCAGCCTATACAGAAACGGAAAATAAAATGAATGATTCACAGAAATTATATTCCTGTTCGTTGTAAAGAACTTATGTACAATGCTGCGAAAATGAAAAACAAACAACAATAACAAAATAAATTATCCATAAAACTGTTTTATTTAAATCCCACCAATATTATCTGAACAAAAACCAGCGTTGAGGCACTTACAGTATTTCTGAGAGATTTTCGCACGCCTCTTAAGTAAATATTTACGGAATATTACATCGTTCTCAATAAGAATCGAGTAATGCTCAATAAAACGATATCGATATTGGTAAAGCTTCATCGGACCGACACGAAAATATCGAAGGATATTAATATTTATAAATATAATGATCGTGAAAGATACTCAATTGTTATTTTAAGAGTATATGCTGAGTGTTTTGATTGAATTTATAACTTCGAAATAGACTGATTGGTCTTAAATGTATGTTAAAGGTAGACATAAAGATTACTTTTTTCCAAAAAATAAAAGTGGAGGATTAGTTCTGAAGTGCAATTACTAAGGTATTTGTTTACAAGACTCTAATTTAATTTTATGCACAGGTCTATCATGGTCGTCGATTTTGTGAAACTCGGGGGCGGCCAATGACCGGCAGTGAAAGTCTTTCTGTTGAAATAAATGATGATGACGACGATATATTATTGTTATAAATACTACACTACACTCATGATAAATCTTAAAATTAACCAATCATTATGGTCAGATGGTACTTATTCCGATGAACGACGCTTCATGTATCGTCCAGCTCTTTGTGAATTAACACCTGTACCTACAATGAAAAACCTTTTCGAAGCCAACGCACAGTGTTTTATAGACCCAAAAAAAGTGACATCGGCTTTTTATTGGCTATTTCTACTTAATAGTTTATTACAAATGCACGAGTAGAACTCCCATGTGTCAATTTTGTGTCGTTGATTTTTAAAAAAATCGTAAAGTTTTCGTAACCTTGAAGCCCAAAAGACCTAAAAAAATTCGTAAAAAATAAACTGTACATAATTGAGCTTTATTCATATTGCAGGTTTATTAAACAATTTAAGGAAAAAATTATCCCGTAATTATGTAATCAAAAACGATAATAGAACACACGAAAAAAAATGTTTTACCGAAATCACTATTTATTTTTTTATTCATATTCTAGCTCGAAGTAGAACCTCTGTCTGGTACAAATAGATTGCTTTTACTAAGGTTTATCACCCATAAAAATATTACTTTCAACTTGGGCCTAGGTTTCGAGAAATTGATTTTTATGTACCGAGGTCAAAATTCCAAATTTAGGGGTGTCACAAAGGTCAATTAATATTGGCGTTTTATAATCAACTAAAGTTAATTATTACTTAGTTTAAAAGTATTTATGACTTATAGATCAAAGTGCACGTTGCAGATATAGTCTATCGAATCGTAAACAACAACACCCATGATAACACAGATAGGTCAAGTAGAAGGTAATCGCGGGGCCTGTATAGACAGACAGGGATCGATTTTACTAGAGTGAATTTTTTCAAAGTCTGAAAATGTTAATGCTGTTTTTAGTGTTTCTCGTCGCAGAGAACGTCATTATACGAGTCGGTAACATGTCTTCCACAAGCCTAGGTACATCAAAGTTGGTTCGATCCTACATCGCTGAAGCAACTTTTGTATGAGTCAAAATCAAAAACTCAAAATATTTTTATTACAACTTGGATTAGTTGAAATAAAAATATTTATACATTTTTATTTTGACTCGTATAAAAGTTACTTTTGAATTGTCAGTAAAAATGAAGCTAGAGTCACGGGACTATAGGGACAGTTGTCAAAAGAGAAATCTCTGCCATCATTTGATTAAATAAAATAATTGCGTGTATTAAATGGAATAAAATAAAAATAAAATAAGCCTTCATTAATACTATATAACTATAATTAGTTTCAGTGAGATTTATATCGTGTTCACATCGGAAAAAATGGGAATTAGAAATACTTGATTATTATTCAATTAAATTTACTTCGTTGGTTATATATTTTGTGTACAGTTTCACGTGAAAAGTGTTTTAAAATCAATTGTTAGAATTATACCATTATAGAAGATAAAAGACCTGCTGATTTTATGTGATAAAATCTAATCGTCACAAATGGTCAAAATAGAGACAACCCTAACACATATTTTTAAAAATCATTTTCTCAAAACCTAAGCCCAAGTTGCAAGTAATATTTTTATGGATGATAAACCTTACTATAAGGTAAGTGGGGGCTGGTCTGTGTTAGCAAACATACGCTTTGAGTTGTCAGCGACAAGCCCTGTGGGCTTGGCTTTGTTGATGCAGTCCTACTTTGCCTGGCTCCTTCAGAGCCCGCAAGGTGGCGTGGTCTTGAGGGAGAGCGCAACGGTCGTGTAGATCCTCAAGGCAAGTGCGGTGATTTTCCTTCTCGTGGTTGCCGCCCTGTTATTGGTCTAATTCCCTCTGAAATAGACGTAACTGAAAACACCGGGCGACGCAACGCAGGGGTGGCGAGGTCATGCCCCTGGGTGTCCACCATTGAGCAAGATGATTGACAATTGATGGATAGTAATGACCTCCCGCGTGTTTGTGCCGTGCGCGGGGACCCGTACGGAAGGATGATGGGATCCTGGTGGCTGAGCCGATGAGCGTAGGTAGTTTTAACGTCTCGGAGGCAACACTCCACTTTGGCCCGGATTTCTTCTCACACGGGAGGCCGTAGCCTAGCCAGCTACGGTCAATCGGCTGCGGGGTCCGGTCAGACGGCCCCCAGGCGAGTTCACTCCCATTGGGGGCTTGCACACGGCGGCGCTCGCTCTCATCGCTAGTGGTAGCGGTGTGGGTTAGTGCCGTGCAGTCTCGTGAGCAACTAATGGGGGGGGGCTATATCCCTCGACTAATCCCTGGTGCTACCGTAGCATCGCCACTTGAGCACTCCATGGCGGGTGGGGATAGTCGAGGGATGAAAATCTTATCGGGATTTTTAAATGGATTTAAAAAATAAAAAAAACCACAAGGCGAAAGGACCGGCGAAAGCTGGGACTGCGCTCCAAAAGGCGGGACCGGCGAAAGCTGGGACTGCACACCAGAAGGCGGGACCGGCGCAAGCCGGGACTGCACTTTCCTTAGCAGGAACGCCCAAAGGCGAGACTGCAGTGGGATCGTCTCGAGGTGGGGCTGTGGCGGGACTGTCAAATGACGGTACTGCTGCGGCACTGTCGAGGGTCGGCACTGCTGTGGGACCACCGAAGGGCGGAACTGCAAACCAGCCCACCGGGCATAAAGGTGCTGCCAAAGCTGGCGCGATACGGGACCCTTGCGTTAGAGGTCGAATGACCTCGGACCTTGGGGCCCCGGACGCGACCTGCAAAGACAGCACCTCGTCGTCTCCAGGTGGCCGGAATGAACCAGGCTGGCTTCCGGTTGGACGATCTGGGGCGCAGAGAAAAAAGCGCCAAAAGCTGAGACAGCAGGCGGCTTTAGAGGGGACTCCTACGGAGGGCCCATCAAAAAGACCGCGTGCTGCTCTCAGCGGTGAGCGGGAGTCGAGCCGAGGCTGCGCTAGAGGGACAAGAGATTTGTGTCGGGGCTTTCCTCGACATAGAGGGAGCCTTCGACAAAACAACATTTGAGTCCATACGCATTGCTGCAAAGGAACATGGCATCAACGATACCACGTGCAACTGGATCGACTATATGCTGAGAAGCAGAATAGTCAGATCGGAACTGATGGGAGACAGACTTAGTGCAAAAACAACAAGAGGTTGCCCGCAAGGCGGGGTGCTGTCACCATTATTGTGGTGCTTGGTAGTAGACTCGCTACATACCAAACTCAATGTAGCTTCCGTGTTACGATATGGGTTGATATTATGGGGAAACTCAACAGACTCCCAGCGGGCATTTTTATCTCAAAAACGCTGCATAAGAGCCATTGTTGGCATTCCTCCATATGAGTCCTGTAAACCGTACTTTAAAAAACTCAAAATATTACCCTTACCAAGCATGTATATTTTTGAAATTTGTGTATTTGTAAAATCTAATCCTAACCTATTTGTGAAAGCTTGTGACATTTATGCACGTGATAATAAATACCCACGTAGTTCAAGACATGGTCAGCGACTGGTGTTAGAATTTGTACCAAAGACTGCTGTGTTTAATAAAAATTGTTCAGCTATGTGTGTTAAAATTTATAATAGGTTACAAACAATCATCCAAGATCTTCCTCTACCAAAGTTTAAAAAAGTGCTTAAAGAGATACTCCTAAAAAAAATGATTTACTCTATAAATGAATGGTTTCAAGAATAATATATGTACATGCAATGATGAGTTTGTGTGTAAAAGTGTGACATCGAACCTACTATTTTTATTTGACTGTTAAATAATATATTATATAAATGACACTATTTAACGTTATAATATAACTGACTAATAATCTATATTGCACTGTATTTAACCAAGTAATATTTAATTGACATTATGCACGCCGAATTTCAGAGACAATAGGACTGAATTATTATTGTTAATTACCCACGATTTTTATATATCTTTGCATGAATAAATAATTTCACATGCCATACATAGGCTAAATAGAATATAAGATTCAATGATGTAACATAACAAACCAACGTATGTAATTACTCTATTTATATGTGAATAAATGAATAAATGAATAAATAAATACCAGACCATTCTACACAGTAGGCTATGCAGATGACATAGCAATAATGGTCAATGGTAAATTCCCGAACATAGTGTCTGGATTATTACAACAGGCATTGAGGATGACAGAAGAATGGTGTACAAAGAACCACCTCTCTATCAACCCAAGCAAAGCAGTCATTATTCCATTCACGAGGAAGAGACAACTAGAAAACCTAGGAGAGCTCTCCCTCAATGGAATAAAGCTGCCCAGGTCCACCGAAGTTAAATATCTGGGCGTAACGCTTGATAAAGAACTCAGGTGGAAAACTCATGTGGAAAATATAACGACAAAGGCCTTACGAGCGTTCGGCATGTGTCGTTCCACCTACGGTAAAACTTGGGGGTTAAAGCCCAAAGTGATACGATGGCTGTACCGGACAATGATAATACCTATTATCACATACGGCAGCCTAGTGTGGTGGCCAAGAACAAAGCTTGCTTCGTGCAAAGCGCCACTCACCAGGTTACAAAGAACAGTGTGTCTCGGCATCACAGGTGCTTTCAGGACAACACCAACGGCAGCGATTGAGAGATACCTCAATATCCCTCCTCTGCATATGATGGTTGAATTCGAGGCAAGGAAGACATTACATCGTCTTGCTGTTGCTGGACTATGGGATGCCTCTAAGCCAAAGACTAACCATACAAAGTTCGATGAGAATGAAGGCCTGGATCGAGTAACAAGCATGTTATCCGATAAAATGCAAACTAAATTTGTGTTTGAAAGGTCTTTTAAGGTCCAAATCCCTACAATAGAGGACTGGAAGAAGGGACTCGATCCACCAGAACAAGACAGTCTGGTGTGGTACACTGATGGATCCAAAATGGAATCAGGTACAGGAGCGGGCATATACGCAAAAGGTTACAAATGTAGCAAAAGCTTAGGGAAGATGGCAACCGTATTCCAAGCGGAAACATTTGCCATAATAACCTGTGCTCAAGAGAATATAGATAGAGGAACCCGAGGTAAATCCATATATATTCTTAGTGACAGTCAGGCTGCAATCAAAGCCATGGCATCCTACAAAGTGGACTCCGGGCTCATTCTGGATGCTATCCAAGCCCTAAACAGGCTTGGGAAGCACAACAGGGTGAGACTGATGTGGGTCCCTGGGCACAAAGGAATCCATGGTAACGAAGTGGCTGATGAACTAGCAAGAGAGGGCTCAGCAAATGAATTTGTGGGTCCCGAACCATGTGTAGGCATTTCGACGTGTCTCGTAAAAGCCGCATTTAGGGAGTTTGCAGATCACAGACAACAAACTTATTGGCTGTCTAACACCGGTCTGCAACACTCCAAGAAATTCCTAGGCTCTACGTTCAAAGCCCGGGAATGCATTTGGAATATGAGCAGGGGGCAAATCCGCTACCTGCTTGGGGCCTTTACTGGGCACTTTGGAACCAACGACATGCTCATGAAGATGGGTTTAACCACGACTCCCGTGTGCAGGTTGTGTGGGGAACATACGGAACGCATGGAGCACCTTCTGTGCACATGCGATGCACTGGCTGGTAAGCGAATGGGTCTCCTAGGGGTTGGATACCCAAAACCAGAAGACTATAGGCTCATATCTCCTAGTCTCGTTGTAAAACTCATGAAAACGGTTTTCAACGAGATTGGGGGGGAGTAAGTTATCTAGGGGACCACAATAGATCCCAATGGGTCGAAGTGTCCGAGATGTTCTCGGCCCCTCCATAAGATAAGATAAGATAGTATAAGGAATCTGTTTGTATCAGACAGAGGTTCTACTTCGAGCTAGAATATGAATAAAAAAATAAATACTGATTTCGGTAAAACTTTTTTTTTGCGAGTTCTATTATCGTTTTTGATTAATTAAACACGGCATAATTTTCTCCTTGACTTGTTTAAAAAAACTGCAATACGAACAAAATTCAATTGTGTACAGATTTTTTTATACGATTTTTTTGTTCTTTTGTCCTTGTAGGTCATAAAAACTTTGCGATTTTTTTAAAAATCAGGTATTCAAAATTGGCACATGGGAGTTCTACTCCTGCATTTGTAATGAACTATTAAGTAGAAATAGCCAATAAAAAGCCGATGTCACATTTTTTGGGTCTATAAAACACTGTGCAACGCTAACGCTGCGCTGTCGTCGTGAATGAATTGTGGTAGAAGCTAAGATAAAATCGTCGACACGAAGAACATAATAATATTATAAAACCTTTATTCACAAGGCTGTAGATGCTGGTAATGTGATTATAGGTGTAAAATGCCTACATCATTATCATCAACATTTCAGCGGAATGGAAATCCACATCACGTCTTTCATCTCGCATGTGATTGGTCGATTGTTCATACTCTTTGTCCTATGCCTTGCCGAATTCAGTTATGCAATAAAGCTGCAGGTCATCGGTCCACCTAGTTTCAGGCCTTCCAACCCCTTGTTTGCCGGTTCGCGCTCTAAAAATTTTCAATCGCATTGACCATCCGCTCTGCGAGCAATATGCCCTGCCCACTGCCACTTAATTTAGCTTTTTTAGGGTTCCGTACCCAAAGGGTAAAAACGGGACCCTATTACTAAGACTCCGCGGTCTGTCTGTCTGTCTGTCCGTCTGTTACCAGGCTGTATCTCATGAACCGTGATAGCTAGGCAGTTGAAATTGTCATAGATGATGTATTTCTGTTGCCGCTATAACAACAAATACTAAAAACAAATATTTAAGTGAGGCTCCCATACAACGAACGTGTTTTTTTTTGCCTTCGTGCAACCCTTCGTGCGCAAGTCCGACTCGCACTTGGCCGGTGTTTTCCATTAGGATGGGCAGAATCTACAGAACACCATTTGCTATTATCCTTACGTAAGAACCTAAGAAGACAAAAATATGTATTTCATTCCGTACAAAATGTTCAAACATAAACAAATACAATACAAGTATAAAAAAAGATATTATAATGTACCGTTACTTAAGTGCCTGCTTCTTCTCAAATATAAATCGGGAAAACAAACAACTAATTCCTTTGTAATTCAATTTCAGGAAATAATTATTGTTTTCTTCGAAGCTTTTCGTGGAGGATTGAGTAAATAAATAAACAAAATAAGGATGTTTTTCAGATTATTGGACGACATTTTGTGGTCCATAATTTTATTAATGACGAAAAAATCTACAAATTTCTCCTTGACCTCTCCTTAATTGAAAGATCTTTAGTTTTCATAGTAAAAAAATAGCAACTGGTTCATTATTTTTTCTCGATGTATATGTCGTGGCCGGATCTTAGAATTGATCACTTCATGATGTGGCCACTATTTCATGAAATGGTTGTATTTTATGAAATGGTAAATACTTGCTGGCCACATTATGGATAATATGGTCCGGTTAGATCAATGAATAGTCGGCGTTTCACGATATGAACAACTAAACGCAAGGTTACTTCATGATATGGTCAAACGTGATCATATCGTAAAATAGTTATATTATACATCGTTAGAGGCGCTGCATTAGTTTGGTTTTTAACACGCTTTTATTAGCTTGGTATGTCTGTATCTATGTAACGGAATCTTTAAACGTGATTTTAAATCCTTTCAAAACGTCAGAGTAATTTGAAGCCTTGCACACTTATCAAGGACCGATGATAATGCAATAATTTAAATAGTTTGTCCCGTTATCCTCACCAGGATCTTCAGGATTAGCTAAACTAAAAATTAAAAAATAAATAATAGTTTTAAATTACAATACGCTTTAATAGAAAATCAAAAATTTTCAATTATGAATAGTGTGATTAACCAAAATATATATTATGTTATAAAAAAACGAGGGAGACTATTTAAAATATTTTCAAAATGACAGTAACAAATTGGGTTCAGTACCACAAGCTTTTTGTAAATAAAACCGGCCAAGTGCATGTCGGGCCACGCGCAGTAATAGGGTTCCAAAGTTGCATAATAATGCGGACTAAAAAGAGGGTTTTGTTGTTGTTACATGAACATTAGAACGGTTTCAGCGGCACACAAAGTCTAAAAACGGGCCCACATAGAATGATGTTTTTTTTATCTATATTCTCGCGTTTGACGACTATCTCGCCTGATGGTAAGCGATGATGTGATCTACGTGAAGCACGCTTGCCTAGATGTAATCTATTCACTCTTGACTTAAACTAAATAAGGACTAACTGGTAACTGAAGAAGGAGTTATAAAATCCAACTTCCAACTTTCGCGGGTGCGAATTGCGAAAGGAGCCTATACGAGCGTGCGTTAGAGCCACGGGGAATGGTATAGTTCGTTCCTGGATCCTTGCGTGCACGCTCCTTGTTTATTTCTTTTTCGGAATTAGATAAAAATCGTATTTATTCACCTCTAATCTCCTCTAATACCGCAGATTAGAGGTGAATCCTCTAATCTGCGGTATTCACTATTTCATTCTGGATAGTTTTACGCTACTCAATTAGTGATGAAGTCGGGTCGAATATTGACTTTATAGAAGGATCGACAAAAGAAAATAAATAATTTCCTTGGAAATCGAATCTAATTTGACTTTACTTTTACGTTTTAATTACAAAATGTCGATAATACTTCTGCACTAACACAAAATAGACTCCACCGCGCGCATGCGCCGTATGGACTACGTTCTGGTACTGCCAACGACTCCGGCCACTCCAATGCATTATTCGAGCTTAAACATTATTAATTTAGAAATCATTATTATTAAGGATGTTATGATTTTATTTTTGTATATTTTTATATGGTTTATAAGCATATATTTACTATCTGTTTTACACAGCTAACAACGTTATTTAAGTCATTTTTCAATGACATTTGTGCAAAAAATTTACTGTGCTACATTTTATAAGTTGGTCGACTATTACTCATAAACTTGTAAAGCCTGTTATGATTTCATTTTTGTATATTTTTACATGGTTCGTAAGCATTATATTTACTCTGTTTTACACAGCTATCAACTTTATTTAAGTCATTTTTCAATGGCATTTGTTCAAATTTTTTATTGTTCCAAGTACATTTTATAAGTTTGTCGACTATTACTCGTAAACTTGTAAAGCCTTGTTATCCGTGATAATTTTCCTTTTGATTTCGTTATATTTACTACTGCCGTGATTTTTTTCACACAGCCAAGAGCAACCGTTTCGCTGGCGGGGGGGGGAAAATTGACTCTAACATAAATTTGCAACTTAAAGCTTAATTTTACGCAAACGAATCTCTGAATCGAAAAATGGTTTTAACAAACCCATAATATTTTTGAATGGCCAATCCAACGATACCTCACACCATGGGAGAGATGAGAAAAAAAAATACATCCCCACTTTACGTCTATGGGAGGTACCCAAAAAAAAAAATATTTTTCATGATTTTATGTTACCACTTTGTTGGAATTATTAATATGTATATACATGCCAAATTATAGCTTTCTAGTATTTAGATTCTCTGAGCTAAGCTGCGGACGGACAGACGGACAGAGCGAAACTATAAGGGTTCCTTGTTGACTTCGGAACCCTAAAATGTGGTAGAAAATTATTCTGATAAAAATAACTTGAGAGGTGTCAAGGGACACCCGGATGGAACGAAGTTTCCTATCGTAATATTCTTTATTTTTTTATTTAACAGTATTAGGTATTTTAATACGCTTTACTAGAAAATCAAACTAAATGTAGAACATAATTTTCAATTATGAATAGTGTGATTAACAAAAATATATATTATGTTATAAAAAAACGAGGGAGACTATTTAAAATATTTTCAAAATGACAGTAACAATTTGGGTTCAGTACCACAAGCTTTTTGTAAAAAAGTGGTAGAAAATTATTCTGATAAAAATAACTTGAGAGGTGTCAAGGGACACCCGGATGGAACGAAGTTTCCTATCGTAATATTCTTTATTTTTTTATTTAACAGTATTAGGTATTTTTTTACTTTCTTGTTTCTTTAATTTCTGTGCTTCATAATGTTTTTTTCTTCTTTCTGCAAAAGTATTAGATTTTTTAGCTTGTAATTGATCAGTCTCTCTACATTCATCTGATCTCTCTGCAGTTATGTTTTGTACCATTGTATTTTGTAATTTCTTTCTCTCACGATATTCTCTACATCTTTGTGCATTTGTCTTTTTCCTTGATGTTATAGTTTGTACCTCAGTAGTCGATGCTTTAGTTTATTCGCTATTGCAATAAAAAAAGCAAAAAAAAAATACATATACACACACACATATATATATATATATATATATATATCACCAACGGCACCATTAACTAATCCACCACTTACATCGATGTTTGTTGTGGTAAGGTTACCTTAGGCCCCAGTATCGATGACAGATTTTTTGTGTAGTTGTAATCTAATAGAAGCTTCTTGTTCTTGATTTTTAGATCCGGTTATTATATCCTTTGCTATTGAGATGACTTGCAAAGTTGTTGTTGTTGTTGAGTTGTTGTTGGTTGTTGTTGTTGTTGAGTTGTTGTTGTTGTAGAGTTGTTGTTGTTGAGTTGTTGTTGTTTTTGAGTTGTTGTTGTTGCTTTAGTTGTTGTTGTTGAGTTGTTGCTTTAGTTGTTGTTGTAGTTGTTGTTGAAAATAACGAAACGAAAATAACTAGCTTGCTTTCTATGAGAGAGAGAGAGAGAGAGACAGACAGAGAAACACGCGCACGCCGCACGGCTTACAACTAAACAACTATAGCAAAAAGTGTCGTTCCAACTTTTGGTCTTAATTTTTTCCGTCTAGCCACCTTTCGCAACGCGCGAAAAGGAACTTCGTTCCAAAACTTCGTTCCAAAACTTCGTTCCAAAACTTCGTTCCAAAAACTAATAATAAGTGACCAAAACTAATTTGAATTTTACGATAGTCACTCAAAAAATGAGCGCGGCGCAGCGTACTCATTATATCATGGAATCAATACATTCAAACGCTATGGTCAAACGTGGATTGACATATAAACAAACGTTGACGTTTATACGATGTGGTCAATTTTATCTGGCCAAATTATGAAATAAAACGATTTGATAAAATGGTCGGCCACATCATAACCCGCACTACCGCACTACGCGGCAGCGGATCTACGCGAAGCGATACTTTATCTCATAAAATTTCATATAAAATATATTTTGACGCGGCTGACGCGCAGTTACGCCTAGTGCGGTCTGACCTTAAGCGGCACTCTTCACTTCGTGTCCGCGGCCTAAGATATGGTCACGACATATATAAACACAAAGGCGTGATGTTCTGTTCTGTATCGCGAGAAACACAGAGGCTCTAGACAAAATGTTATTTTATCAGCAATGACGATGGTCAATATGCCAAAATGTAAGGGATTGATTACGTGACATTTTGATAGCGCTCGGCATTCTCATTAGAGGCCCACACAGGTACACTTTGGAGCGCGCTACTTGGAGTGTCGTTCCAAACCGCGCGCAAGAGCGCGCTCTAAACTGGTGGCGGTGGTTTGGAACGCGTTCCGATCCTTTCGTTTAAAAATAGCGTTTTTTGACATCGCACTTCGGCGCACGCTCAGATGCGTTATCAATTTAATAACCGACGCATCAAACCACATTTTGGCCACACTTACGAATGGCGCGCGGAGTGTTCCTAGATGACAACAGTTCTGCATTACGACTTTGTGATGGCCGCTTTAACGGTTGTCGTAATAGCGGCCCTCACACGTTGACTTCGGAGCGAACGAAATAACACGCACCACTCCGTCGCGTCGCGAGCTTAGAAGTGTACGTGTAAAAGCAATAGGCGCGCAGTCCGAAGCGGCACAGCGGAACGTACGTGTAAAGGGTTTTGGAGTTAGAAATGGCAGCTTGGAGTGTGGAAGCCGTAACTGGGTTTATAGAAATGTAATGAAAAAAACTCATGACTGTGTCATTCTTTTTATTTTAAAATATATCATAGATAACAAGCAATTGAAATGTTCACTGTTCATCCGTATGTACTTTTTATAATCATCTGGTTTCGTGTAACTCTCTCAACATTGGGAAATGACTATGACGCCTTCTATGCTTCTTTTCCCATAATCTTCGCCATTTCGGCTCGTTACTCGAGCTACAAGGCACTCGGTCGCGCTCGCACCTCCAAGCAGCACTGCTTCGGACTGCGCGCCAATTGATTTTACACGTACAATTCTGAGCTCGCGACGGAGTGGCGCATGGTATATCGTTCACACCAAAGTCAACGTGTGAGGGCCACTATTGGACTATTTTTCAATCCCAATTTATTATTTATTTGTCAACATACATCTGTTACTTGTCTAAAGCTTCTGGACTAGTCAATGTGGCGACATTTGGGGGAGGCCTATGTTCAGCAGTACAACTCTTTCAATTGAAATGATGATGTAATGTATCGAGCATAGAGCTAACTAATTCGTGGTTTCGTTTTGGTCCCATAGCAAATTTTTTTCACTATGACGAGTACAATGACCTTTTTTCAGGATAAGTGTAAAACAATACTAGGCCCGAACATTTAAAAAGATAAAAGTTAAAAGCAGAGGATGATTTAAGCTTTCAGATGTGGGCAAAGGCTTTCAGAATGTGGTTTTCAGAGCTAAGTTAATTTTGAGCGGATTGCTTATATTTTACATGCCCTTTGTTGAAGGCAATTCTATTTCTGTATAAATTATATCTAAAATATAGAATTAATGTATTTATCTTGTTACAAATGAGTAGCGGATTGTGGCTAAATAATAAGGAACCACACGAGTAGATTGAAGGTCAAGGTTTCCGAGGTCAGTCTATGAATGGGTGTCAATTCATTACATTATCGAGTCCCCTCTGTGCTTCGGTAAGCATTTTAAGCTATTGTTCTCGACTGTAATTTTTTATGTGTGGTGTAACTTTAAATGATAGATAGAAGAATGAGGTAATAAGACAACGTTGTGGTTTAAAAGAAGATGTAGTGACTAAAATTAAAAAGAGTATGTTAAGATGGTTTGGCCATGATGAGAGAATGAATGAAAGGCGACTAACATAATGCCGGGAGGGGACGCCCTAGAAAGACATACATAGACCTAATAGGTGATGTTCTTCAGAAAGGCCAGGTGCGCAGTACTCATAACCGACGTGTGTGTATGACTAGATCTATGAATGTGAGTGAAGCAAAAGAAGTGTGTAAGGGTCGTAGCCGGTGGCGTTCTGTAGTTTCTGCCTACCCATGGGAAAAAGGCGTGAGTTTATGTTATGTTATGTAATTTTTTTATATTTTACAGTCCTTACTAGTATATATATGTTCGAAAGCCTGACAAACAATTTTATACTATGGGTATCGTATTATCCAGTTACAGGCTTGTGGAGGTCGGATAGGAACTACTATATAACTCTATCTAAAAGACTGGTCATCATCATCATCAGCCTAATAATGTTCCCACTACTGGGCCACAGGCCTCCTCTCTGTGAGAGGGAAGGGGCCGTAATCCACCACACGGGCCCAGTGTGGGTTGGTGAATGTCACATATCTTCGAATTTTTGGTTCGAAGACATGCCGGTTTCCTCACGATGTTTTCTTTCTCTGTTTTGAGAGCAGTGGTAATGAAATAATTTACACAAAGTAAAGCGCCTGCCTGGAATCGAACCCACGACCTACAACTAGTATAGCGCTGCCACTGAGCCACCACTGCTCTGTAAAATACTGGTGTATAGTTTTTATTTTTATTTTGGATTGGCTCGCGCTATTGATAGGTGATAGTTGGATGAAACTGTGTTTTGTTGGAAAAAGGCTAAGCAGCTTATGAAATATATGCCTACCTAAAAATGAAAACAGAATCATTCATTAAGGTGAAATCAGACGGTTGCTTTTTCGTCTTTCGTTCGGCAATTTTCACTCGAAATTAAACTTTTGAACACAAAATGAAACAAGAGTGCGGAATGAATTCATTAATGAACCGATCTAGTAATATGATATTAGCATACGGCATCATTCACACCACTCCTAATGAAGTCTGATCGCAGAGAGAACTTTCACTCGATTCGGCCATTTTGTCTCGAGTCGAGATCTACTCTTTGTCTTCCTTACGAAGACAAAGAGTAGATGAATGTTCTGTACTACGTCATTCCAGCTAAGCGCTCGAGTGAACTTGATACCCTTGAGTAGCTGATTTTAAAATAAGAATCACGTCTAAACGGCTTGTTGTAAATTTTTGGAAAAAATATATGTTACATTAGACCATTTTTTTTATAATTTGATCTGAGAAAATTTTGAGTTTTATTCGTATAACATAGTGTAATTAATTTGTAAAGTTATGTCTAAAACGGACAAAAACACGACAATCGCACCAAAACTGCTGGGCGTATTTTAATGAAATTGACACCATCTCAAAGACAATTTAATTATCTACATTTTGATCTGAGCCTTTTTTTTAAAGTTATGGAATAATAAGAAAAGTACAAAAAACTACTAAATTAAAACTACTAAATTTTGGTTCGCGCGGATGTGAAATGAGTGCGCGTTTTGTTCCCTCAAGGTCGTTGGCGTTAGTCGTCGTCTTAAATTCCACCTCATCATCATCAGCCTTGTGATGTTCCTTACTGTTGGAACACAGGCCTCTCTGCGAGAGAGGGAATGTGATTCCACCTTTCGTTTTAAATATCAAGTATTCTTGAGTACACGAAAAATAATTAATCCTTTACTTTTCTAGGTTATTCTACGCAGGTAGGTACTTGAAAGTTTACAGGTTCTTAAATTAAAGGCAAACATCGAACTGTTTGTTCAGGTCCGACCTTTAAAGTACTTATCTACAACTTTAAAAGCTATATCGTAAGCAAAACATATAATTTTGGGCTTTTATTTCAGGCAGAAGGGTCTGGATCGTAGCTTCCAATAAATAGTTTATGAGAAAAGCATAACTTGAGGAGGATAGTAGAGTTTAAGGATTTGGTATAACACAAGACAAATTAAAAGAAATTAAATACACCCGACGCATTTTTATTTCATGGTACATAATTTATCTACTAGTAGACACGCTTCGATCGACAATCAATTGAACACGTAATTGTGACAAAATATCTTACGAAAACACCCTGATTCAAACAGTAAAAATACGTCTTTTTAGTTCGCTTTTCAAGCAGTCGGGTTTTTTGTTTTTTTTAATTAACTTGTTTTATTTATAACATTTTAGTTATATATTTTTTCGAATTAGGTACATTTAAACATGTAAGTGTTATATATTTTTGAAATCACCTCTTAAAATCCTTTATTTTGATACCCCACACGATAGGTTTGGAAGAAAAAAAAAATTGGGTCCCCACAATATGGCGCACAAGAACCGCCATTTTCCTATTTTCCAATTTTCATGTAGCCAGTGACATTCGCGGGGTTAAGGCGAATCGATTGACGTAAGAACCATCAAAATCGGCCCAAGCGTTTGGTCTCTAGAACGCCACATAGGAACAAACATACATACATACATACATACTTACATACATACATACACACATACATACATGCATACTTACATACATACATACATACATAGACTGATAAACACATTACCCTCCTTCGGCAGTCGGGTAAAAAAGAATTGCAAAAGCCCCTTTTGACCGTTCAGCCAGTTTTGCAATTCTTATCAAACATAGAACAAAACACTTTCAATAATGTAACCTTTCAAACCTAGTCAAACATAACAAAAACGAAATTAACATAGGATCATCCGTTTAGGAGCTATGTTGCCATAGACAGATACACAAACACACAGGTACACAAGTCAAACTTATAACACCTCTCAATTTCCGTCGGAGGTGAGAAAATAGAACTTGTGACCTGACTAAGGGTAAGCCAAAATCAGGGCTCTGTCAACGCTGTAGCAGCCTGCAGAATGGATCTTTGCCCAGATGATGGCAATATGCTCGCTTCTATTACATGGGGCTTAAAAAACTGGTGAAATATCGGTGTGCTATAGGTCCATTGCAAATCCTGGGGTGAATACAGACGTATTGTTATGTTGTATTGTACTGTGTACACTCACGCTGCTGGAAACAAACTTTTCGGAAAAACCTGAACAAGCTTGCCCCATTGTCAAGCGCCATAAGATTGGTGAATATTATAACTATTTTTTTATTTATTTAAAATTGGCTCACGCTTGACCACTATCTCACGTGAAGGTCAGCAATGATGTGGTCGACAGTGAATCACGCTTGACGAGACCCCGAGGTTGTAGCTATAGGGAACTCCGGCAGGGAATTCCACTCCTTAGCTGTACGCATAATAAAAGTCTTCCAAAAACTTTTAGGGCGTGTGGGTGGGATTTCCACCGTGTACCAATGGCGCATCGCCGTATGTCTGGTAGTCCGATGATGAAACTGGCTAGGCGGTATTAGATCGTGCAATTCCATTGCACACTCCCCAAAATGTAACCGATGAAAAACCGACAAGCTAGCAACTCAGTGACGATGTTCAAGGCTCTGGAGCTTTTTCTTGACCAGTGCCTCATTGCCGATGATTATACTTCTAATGAGATAGATATATGTCATTGCACCCTCTTGAGGTACACAGAAGTACCGCTGCACTTCACGGATTGAAAATAATGTTACAAATTTTTATGTTGCATGCATTATTTAATTTTAGGTATTATCAAGGGATCTGGCTATTGGGCCGAGCCAGCTCACGAGACTGAAGACCGCCGATGGCAGGATCGTATCCGCCAAACCGGAGCTTCTGAGGGAGATCAAGACATTCTATGGGCAGTTGTACACATCAATCAGCAAGCCCGTTGCGAGTCTAGCAAAAAACTCAAGCGCTAGATTGACCCGACACTATACCGAAGATATCCCGGACGTCAGCCTGTACGAGATTAGGAAGGCTCTGAAACAACTAGGCGCCGGGTGATGACGAAATCACGGCTGAACTCCTGAAGGCGGGTGGAAAACCGGTCCTTAAGGCCCTTCAGAAGCTGATTGATTCCGTGATACTCCAGGGCAAAACGCCACAGGCATGGTGCAGGGGTGTGGTGGTACTCTTCTTCAAGAAGGGCAACAATGCCCGGCTGAAGAACTATAGGCCCAACTCACTTCTTAGCCATGTCTACAAGCTGTTTTCAAGAGTCATCACGAATCGCCTCGCGCGCAGGTTTGACGATTTCCAGCCTCCCGAACAAGCCGGATTCCGAAAAGGCTTTAGCACCGTAGACCACATACATACGCTGCGGCAGGTTATACAGAAGACCGAAGAAAATAACCTGCCTCTCTGTTTAGCGTTTGTGGACTACGAAAAAGCCTTTGATGCTATCGAGACTTGGGCTGTACTGCAGTCTCTCCAACGGTGCCAGATCGACTACTGGTACATTGAGGTGTTGAAGGATTTGTACAAAAACGCCACCATGTCAGTCCGTCTTCAGGATCAGACCACAAAACAATCCTTCTCCAGCGCGGCGTGAGACAGGGAGACGTCATTTCTACGAAACTGTTCACTGCTGCGCTGGAGGATGTCTTCAAGGTTCTGGATTGGAAAGTACTTGGCATCAACGTGATGCCAAGTACTTGCCATTGCGAGTACATCACTCAGCTTCGGTTTGCGGACGACATAGTGGTCATGGCTGAGACCATGGAGAGCCTCAGTAAAATGCTCGATAACCTCAGTAGAGCTTCCGAAATAGTGGGTCTTAAAATGAACATGGACAAAACCAAGGTCATGGTGAATGCCCATGTAACACCCACACCTATCAACATCGGAGACTCTATACTCGAAGTTGTAGACGATTATGTCTATCTGAGACAAACGGTCCGGTTGGGTAGGTCCAACTTCGAGAAAGAGGTCAACAATCGAATCCGACTCGGCTGGGCGGCGTTCGGGAAGTTGCGTGGTATCTTCTCGTCCAATTTACCGCAATGTCTCAAGACAAAAGTCTATGACCAGTGTGTGTTGCCAGTGATCACCTATGGGACCGAGACGTGGTCGCTCACAATGGGCCTTATCAGAAAGCTTAAAGTCACGTAAGTCAGTAAATGGAGAGGATTATGCTCGGAATCTCCTTGCGTGATCACGTCAGAAATGATGATATCCGCAGGAGAACCAAAGTTACCGACATAGCCCGAAGAATTGCCAAACATAAGTGGCAGTGGGCAGGGCACATTGCTCGCAGAACGGATGGCCGATGGCGCCGAAAAGTTCTGGAATGGCGACCGTGACCCGGAAGACGATACGTTGGAAGGCCTCCCACTAGGTGGACCGATGACCTGGTTAAGGTTGCGGGAAAACGCTGGATGCGAGACGCACGGGATCAGTCAATGTGGTGACGCCTGGGGGAGGCCTATGTCCAGCAGTGGACGTCTTTCGGCTGAAATGATGATGATGATGATGCATAATTTAGTACTGGCATCGCATTCACGCTTTGTAGCTTTTAAGGTGTTATTAAAAATAATCAAAAAATAAAGACATATAGATAGAAGAGGTAGATCTGGTAGCGGTACATATCACTGACAGCGATGAGACTGCCATTGTACCCATAGTGTTAAGATTTTGTAAAGTGAGTGTAAAGCCTGTGCTACACGGTTGCCGACCACGACAAAAACCAAGGTCACCTTGGTCGGAAGCGGCCGTTCCCGACCGTGTAGACAGTGGTTGCCAACCAAATTTAGCATGACCTTCCAACGCCCTTGGTCGGCATGCGTGCGTTGCCAACGAGTTGGTCGGCGACTTGTTTGATGCCGTGTAGACGCTTGTTGACAACCACGCGTATGACAGTCGCGCTTCTGCAGGCGGCGAGCGCAGACGCACGCGCAAAAAATGGCTCAACAGAGCGAACGCAATGTAATTACGGAACTTATCGATATAAACAGATACTTGTCCTGTCTTTGGGATTAGACATCAGAGTCATTTATAGACGCAACTGAAAAAAAAAATGCATAGGATATTTTTTTTAAAGTATATTCTTTTACTTTAAATGTACCTATATTAAATATACTAGCTTCTGCCAGCGGCTCCGCCCGCGTGAAAGTGTTTTCTTATCCCAAGGGAGCATTATACCGGGATGAAGAGATGCATACGTGCTATTCCAGATTATAATCTATGTCTGTGGCAAAATTCATCCTGATCCGCTCAACAAATTTAGCTTGATTGAGCAACAAACATACGTACATCCATCCAAACTTTCGCATTTATAATATTAGTAAGATTAGAGTTTAGTTTTTAAAGTTTATTAGTATATTCTTTTTGAAGTTTTGATAGACAAGGCGCCATGATGTCGTTGTAATGAATGTACGGTACGAGCGTAAATACGTCCTCTCTGCGCGGCGTTCTAAACTTACTGAGGTTGGGCGCTTGTCGCAAACCGTGTAGCCGGCATCGCCCGACGCGCTTCCGACCAAGGTGACCTTGGTTTTTGTCGCGGTCGGCGACCGTGTAGCACAGGCTTATGAGATGTGTAACTTTTTTGGTGTACAATAAAATACATTCTATTCTATACACAAAATAATAATGAAATGTTTAATAACCGTTCTTACATCCCTTTTGATACTGCCCTCTGGTGATTAAACAGAGAACTTATGTTATCCAAATGGTGATTTATAGCGGTCCTTATAATTAAAGATAACAATAGGACTTTTGTAATTACAAGCGTATTTCAGTTGTTATTTGGGTCGCTGAAGGTACATACGGGCCTGGCTTAATTTTATAATTTTGCTCTACACTAATTTGTAGGTCCGCCTCTATTTTAATTTTAGGCCCAAACGAGAAATTAGAGGGATTGTATATGAAAGCAAATTGGATAAAAGTACCAGCTTATTTCAGATGATTTAACATTGCGAAATTGTTATAAAAAATAAAGTTTATTTTGTAGAAATTTAGAAGCTTGTAATTCTATCAGACATTTCAATTTCTAAACGACTTCAAAAAAGGAGGAGAATCCTATGAGTTTCTTGGATGAGCGAGAGAGATCACAGGGGGATCTAGGGTGCCATACACGGGGTCGTCTGGCGCCCATGTGCTGGTTTGGTCCCTAGGATGGTCACTGCGTGCAATGTGTTCTGGAGCGCCGGTGATGGCGGGTACACCAAGAGAAGGACAGCCGCGGCAGGTTCGCGGTGAGTGCTAACGCGTGCCCGTGTTCCCGCCATAAGCGGCACAGGAGGACACCGTGGTGTTTTAGTAGTTTCAAGTCGCAAAGTAGCATGAGCATTTCCCCACGCAAAAAAAAAGTTAATTTTAGTAAGATTTCTTTATGTATTGTATTTGTCATGGTGTACAATAAAGTATATATAATTATAAATATTTTTAAATGTTTTTCTTTTAAGAGTTCTCTGAAATTATATTCAAGAGTCCTTTATCCAACTTTGCCATAGATACCAACAAAGTTTTACACCATACACCATCTTTATTTGGACAGCTCCATAAATATCATATTTTCTTCGCCACCTTATTGCAATTACCAACAAAGAGCTGCAGTCACATACAATCTCCTTCGACATGCTAACGAGTAGTGACTGTCTTCAATAAGGCTGTGATTTGTTTGGGTACTAGTTTCTGCCAGCGGCTTCGCCCGCGAGAAAAGTGTTTAATCATCCCAAATGAAAATTATACCGGGCAATAAAGTAGCCTCTTTATGCCAAATTTCATCCAGATCCGTTCCGCCAAGCACACATCCAATCAAGCTTTCGCATTTATAAAACTAGCTTCTGTCAGCGGCTGCGCCCGCATGAAAAGTATTTACTTATCCCAAGGGAGGATTATACCGGGAGCCTATGTGGTATTCCAGATTATAATCTATCCCTGTGCTAATTTTTATCTAGTTCCGTTTAGCCGTTATTGCGTGATTGAGTAACAAACAAGATGTGGTTTAAAAGAAGATGTAGTGACTAAAATTGAAAAGAGTATGCTTAGATGGTTTGGTTATGTTGAGCGGATGAATGAAAAGCGACTAACAAATGCTATTCACTAGACAGACGTGAATTGAAACGCTGGGAGGGGACGCCCTAAAAAGACATACATAGACCTTATAGGTGATGTTCTTGAGAAAGGCCAAGTGCGCAGTACTCATAACCGGCGTGTGTGTATGACAAGATGTATGAATGTAAGTTAAGCAAAAGAAGTATGTAAGGATCGTAGCAGGTGGCGTTCTGTAGTTTCTGCCTATCCCTATGGCAAAAAGGCGTGGGTTTATGTATGTATGTAAATGTAGAATAACCAAGATCAACTCTTCAATTTATTACAACCTCTATCTATTTACAAGTTTATCACCATTTACAAGTTGTAACACCCAAAAACTTCTTCCTTTTACAGTTCGTCCTACATAGTACTTTTAACTTAGAACTCGGCATTCTTGTAATCAAATTTGATTTCTCAGGCTTGTAGGTCAAGAGGGCACACAAAGGGATTGTCAACGATATACTTAGAAGTTTAGTGGTGAAACTTTTTTAGGACCCCTGACCCTTTCTACAAGATCAATAAAAACATCACAAAGTAGAATTTTATCGAAACTCTTTGGATGTGTCCCTTTTGACTTTATTTTACTACGCCTCTTTACTGTCTAAACTTGTTTAAGGAGACTAACTTTTGCTAGCGGGTTCACTCGCATGAAAGTTGGAAATTATCCCAGGGGAAAAAACTCCTGGGATAAAAAGTAACATACGACCTTTTCTAAGGTTCAATCGAAACGTAACAAACAAACAGATGAGCAATGCCCCATCTCTAATTCTGCTGTTTACGAAAAAACACCTGTGCCACCTTTGCGAGGCTAGCGCTAGGCTAAGACTAACGACGTGGCTAGGAGAAAATTGAAGTTAAGTACAAAGAATCATCAACATGAAGAAGAAATAGCTACTTTCGCATTTATATTATTGATAATATATTATGTTCCGTACAACTATTTACTTAGTGACCCTCGGCAATCATCGCATTTCCGAATACACGCGAGTGCTAATTTCCATGTCCATCAATTATTAGATTTATCGTGTATAATAATTAGAATTCAGAACTAAGTACTTTATTGTTGTTTTGTTTTGATTTCCGTGTAAAATATTTAAGGCTGTAAAAATAGCAGCTTTAGCAGCTTTCCCCCGATTTTTAATAGTAGTTTATGCAATGGTCATATAATAGGGGTTATTAAAACACGAGCGTAGGTTTATCAGGCGAAGCCGAATGTGATAATAATATTACGCGAGTGTTTTAATATCTAATTATATGCTATTGCATACACTACTTTATCTTCACTCATACAGTTTCAATAAAACAAAGGTGGAAACGGAAAAATATTTGGTATGGCGGGCAATTTAGATTCTCATTGCGCATGACTGTGCAGCGCGCGCCTCCTTAGACAATGACAGTACTTCAATGAGCCCATAAGCGCCAATAAATTAAAATGTAAAAGTATGCTATAAAAATTAAAAAGTTATTTTATGATGCAGTTGTTTAAAAATCGAAGGAAAATGTTGAACATTTTTTTTTTTTTTTCTTTTTTTATCAATTATAGGCTCGCTCTTGACCACTATCTCACCTGATGGTAAGCGAAGATGTGGTCTACGATGGAGCACGCTTGCCTAGTTGTAACCTATTCACTCTTGACTTAAAGACCCCTAGATTGTAGCTATCGGGAAACACAGACTCCGGCAGGGAATTCTGTAATTCTGAAACTGTAATGTTTTTTTTTTTAATTTTACCTATCCATGAATATAAAGTACGTGTTTATACAATATTTTTTGAATTCATATTTGGAACATTACGTTGTGAGTGTAGATAAAATAAATTACATTATGGTAAAAGAGTATAAACAACTCTATGTACTTCCAAGTTGATTGAGAGCGTCCGGCCTACACTAAGTCAACCAAGTGCAAAGGGCAACTGATAGAAATCCGACGACTGATGAAACACGAAGTTTGCCGAGGTGTTTAAGAAAATGTTTGTAATTTAACTAGCTTCTGTCTGCAGCTTCGTCTGAGTGATATTTGCATAATTATCATTCCAAATGAACATATTCTGACCCCCTTCTCTGAAATCCAATCTACCCCTAGATATGCCAAAGATAATCAAAATTATTTCAGTAGTTTAGGCGTGAAAAAGTAACAAACAAATAGACAGAGTTACTTTCGCATATAAAATATTAGTATTAATAATAAAGTATGATGTAAATGGGGATTCAACGAATGAAGCCGGAAAAAGATAGACAAGATAATATAATAGAGATGCATTATTCAAATTTTTCTACCAATTTTAAACTACAAACAGTAATATAAAGGTCTATCATCGACATCATTTCAGGCGAATGAAATCCGCTGCTGAACATAGGCTGCTCCCAAGAGACGCTGAACTGACCGGTCCTGTGCGTCTCGCATCCAGGGGATGCCCGCAACCATAACCAGGTCGTCGGTCCATCTATAAAAGTATGGTCATCAGAAATGAAAAAATTCAGGCCCAAAATTGCGATAAACAAAGTAACAGTACTTTATGTGGGCATAAAATATTATTAAATTTAACAATTTTGTCCGTAAAGCCATTTGTGCGGCATTTTAATACTCTTTTTTATGACTTTTTTACAGTTTATTTTTTAATTAAAAACGTATTTTTGGTATGCAAAGCAGTCACAGTATGTTAATTTGCTAATAATTTTAATAAGCTACCTTTTATATAAGAAATTGGTCCAACATTTCATTATTAGTGCTTTGATAGCGAGTTTTTCAGATTTTTTAAACAAACCTACAAACTTTAAAAGCTCCTTTAAGGTCACACTAGTCAATCATAATCAAATCTTCCATACAAACGTAGTCTGGCTATTACTCCACTGTTTGACGATCTACGTTCAAAATAAAAAAATATATCAATTTGTCTCCATTATCATTTGTCGTCATTATAGGCCGGTATGGAAACAAAAAAGTAAAAAAAAAAAATTATGTTATGAGCGTCGAAAGTTCCATATTTCAACACTAATTTTAACGCATTTTTGGGCGGCAATAAATACCATAAGAAGAATGAAATTTGCTAAACGGCCACCATACAAGGATAGACTAGTATTTCAACAATGCAAAGAATTTAATTTTGAAAATACACATTTTGTAGTTTTTCCATAATATCCATGCTCCTAAAGGCCTGTTTACAAAAATTTCGCGCGCTCGTTTTCGTCCTAAATCATCATCCATTTCGCTACAAATTTGTAAAAGTGCTAATTCGTACGCGAACTAGCTTCTTACTGCTCATCAAAGCATCTATCTCTTTCGCACGTGTTGTCGGATGAGATAGCTTGCATTTTAATCCCGCGCACGCAATTAGTTCGTGCCATCGATATTCGACTATGGCAACCTTAAAGATTATTTTTCTTGCTCAGTTCATGCTATCTTTAAAACACAGTTGAAAAAAATTGTTTAACCTTAACATCCATGAAAAGTTACAAGTTAGATATGTATATCTTTCGGATTTATAAAACCGGGAACGGATCAACTATACTTGTAGTGTCGTTAATCGTAAGTGCGGCTGGATGTACTTGCCAACAAATTGAATTTATGGGTCTGTCTACTTTTTGTTTAAAACTTATCATATAATTAGTGTCTCATATACATTATACCGTAATAAAACTATTATGTTGCTAAGTAATCCTCAGCTCACAATATTCTAGTTAGCATGACTTGTTCAACAGAGGGCTTCGAATGTTAATGTTTATTAGTATTGCCCAACTAGCCGTCAGTGCTACCATCCGTAGTGCGTCGGTCAGCTTTGCAACAATTGCAAATAGTTCATGAAGGCACATCAGCTAAATAAGGCTAGATGTACACTTACGATTATTGGGTTACTAGCTGTTGCTTGTGACTTCGTTCATAAAAACCGGCCAAGTGCGAGTCGGACTCGCACACGAAGGGTTCCGTACCATTATCGCAAAACACTGCAAAAATATCACGTTTGTTGTATGGGAGCCCCCCTTTAATATTTATTTTATACTGTTTTTAGTATTTGTTGTTATAGCGGCAACAGAAATACATCATCTGTGAAAATTTCAACAGTCTAGCTATCACGGTTCATGAGATACAGCCTGGTGACAGACGGACAGACAGACAGACAGACAGACGGATCGCGAAGTCTTAGGAATAGGGTCCCGCTTTTACCCTTTGGGTACGGAACCCTAAAAAAGTAGCCTATGTGCTATTCCAGACCTTAACTATATCTGTGCCAAATGGCATCCAGATCCTTTCAGCCATTTTGGCGTAATTGTGAAACAAACATCCATCCGTCTATCCATACATTCAAACTTTCGCATATATTATATTAGTAGGATAGTAAGATGCTTCAGCTTGAAAATTTGACAAAATTATGCATTACAGTTTGATCAGTTCTTAATTAGAAACCGTTGATTAGACTTTCCGTTATTAACCGTCTTCGATTTGCCGCTAAGAAATACTTTCTAAACTAACCTATTAATTAAAAAGTACATTAATATTTTACATTTGGCCGCAAATCAAAAAGGCAAACCATTGAATAATGTATTTTTTTGGATGCCTAACATACCTTATGTCTGTATATTTTCTTACTTAGTTTATCATATATGAGACAAAACTTTGAGAAAACCTGACTCTTTAGACAGTGTCAATCTATCAACGTTGTCGATGTTCGAAATGCCAAAATGCAAGTGATTGATCACGTGACATTTCGATAGCGTTTGACATTCCCAATCGTTTTGTCATATTTTCAATCGCTGTCGCGTCGCTTTCATTGATAAAATGGCACTTGTCTAGAGCGTCTGAGACCTTAGACGAGTGACATTCGACATCAGCGATTTCGATGGTCGAAATGCCTAAATGTAAGGGATTGATCACGTGACATTTCTATAGCTTTTGACATTCCCGTACGTTTTGTCATGTTTCCAATTGCTGTCGCATCGCTTTCATTGATAAAATGGCACTTGTCTAGAGCCTCTGAGGCCCTAGACGAGTAACATTTGACTACAGCGATAGTGATGGTCGAAATGCCAAAATGTAATGGATTGATCACGTGACATTTCTATAGCGTTTGACATTCCCGTACGTTTTGTTATGTTTCCAATCGCTGTCGCATCGCTTTCATTGATAAAATGGCACTTATCTAGAGTCTCTGAAGCCCTAGACGAGTGACATTTGACTACAGCGATAGCGATGGTCGTAATGCCAAAATGTAATGGATTGATCTCGTGACATTTGACTACAGCGATAGCGATGGTCGTAATGCCAAAATGTAATGGATTGATCTCGTGACATTTTGATAGCGTTTGGTATTCTCATACATTTTTGTCAAATTTCCAATAGCTATCGCACGCTTTCTTTCTTTTCTTTTTTTTGTGGATAAAGAGGCCTTACAGAGTAGTCTGTAACTACCTTAAGCCGCATCTCGCAAACATTTATAGTGGTGTAGTTAACCGCTTAATTTGATGTAACTTTATAGTTAAATTGGATGAGTCTGTGATATTCGTTTAGTTCGTTGGTTTCGTTTAGTTCGTTGGTTTCGTTTAGTTCGTTGCCTCTGATTTAACTATCTGTGGCCGCTAAACATTTTGAATATAATATTGTTAACTGTGTTCTTCGATACACTGAAAAAAGTACTAGGACTTGCGAACTTTTGTCTTAATAGCAAGAGAGAGAGAGAGAGAGAGAGAGAGAGACAGAGTTTATTTTGGTCCTTCACCAAACTTGTTCCTTGCACGTTTTAAAACGAGGTTTACATTTGGTTTGTTTTTTGCTATCCTGTACAGTCCCACTTCTAGGCAGAGGCATCGTTCCACTCTTTCCACTTTTCACGAGACCGTGCTTCATCCTTTCAGTTCTGGCGAAATCTTTCTAGTTTGCTCTGCCATCACTTTCGTGGTTGTAATTTTTGCTTTATAACCAAATATATATAAGTAGAGTTTTTATCATAAGTCATAAATCAACAATGACGTTAACTAAACCTTTTTTTTTTGTTTGGGAAGTCATCCAATGACTTGACCCACTCTGTGTGAAGAGGAAGGGCGTGTCAGACTTTTACTGACTAAAACCCACCCGTGTTCCTTCAGTTGCTTGAGCCAGGGCCGCCTAGGAATCAATGCCACATAAAATATTAACTCTCAGTAATAAATATTTACTCCTCAAAACTACCGTCAATTTCACTAAAACTATGACGTCACATTGTATGAATAATCAAGTTAGTACTCCACGTGATTGTTTGAACTGCCACTGTCGAAGTTTATCCTCGGTTATATATATATAGCTTAAGATCCCATTGCTAACATCTGCAGATATATTTGTGAAACCCATAAATTGCGGCTAACTAAGAGCTGGCTGATGGTGCTTACAGGAGAAATTATTAGGGTAGGACAAAGTTAAAAAAAAAAAACTTGCTTCTAGATATTGCTAGGCAACCCTGTCGTGATCTATTATTTTATCAAGTATGTTTCATAAAAATTAAGTATAACCACTTGTCTGCAGATTTATGCGGTGGGATCTTGGACTAATGCCTAATCGAGTTAAAATTACTTACTACTAGAACAATAGAACCTCCGCTAACTACAATGTATGAGCAAGTTTTGAAACTAAAATTCACATTATTATGTCGGTAGTGTTTACTAATAATATAGAAGACTGATGTAAAGTTAGTTGCCGTATGTAAACAGCTGTTCAAGTGACGAGTAATTACTTAACTAGTTGACATGTGTATAATTAACGTGAAAGCGCCTGTATTTTGTATTGCGTTTCTTCTTCTATATAACATACAAGCTGCCGCCCGCGGCTTCGCCTGTGTGGTATTAGTAGATACTTTTCCCAATCTATACTAATATTATAAAGAGGAAAAGTTTGTGAGTTTAGGCTGGGTAGGCTGGGTAGGCTGGATAGGCTGGGTAGGCTGGGTAGGCTGGGTAGGCTGGGTAGGCTGGGTAGGCTGGGTAGGCAGGGTTAGCAGGGTAGGCTTGGAAGGCAGGGTTTTTAAATTGAAGACGGCGCCTACCTCTCCACGCACGCAAGTCGGAGTGTCCGAACTAGGGTTCAAGTATTCGGAAAACTCACCATGTCCTGTCATTATTTGCGTGATTACACCTGTCGGCGTCAACTTCCTGACGGTTCTGTACGCGTCGATCGCGTCAGGAAAGAACAGCTTAGTGATCGCGGCTGTGTCACCCATTCTGTACCGCCGGTTCCATTCGTCAAGCGAATCCTTTCGGATTTACCGCTTGTACCCCCCATCACCGGCGCACCAGAACACATTGCACACTGTGACCACCCCAGGGACGAAACCAGCACATGGGCACCAGACAAACCCGTGTATCGCACTCTTAGTCCCATGTGACGGGTCAGGTCAGTAGCCGCGCCACCTACCACTTTTCGGCCGCAGGGGACAAGGACCTCCCCTGCGGCCCCACCGCGTCCGTCATCAGACGGTGATTCCTCTCTAGCCCACAGCCGCGATATCGTATAGGATCTGGAACGCTTCATACGTCATCACGGCCCGCCTCAATTGTGATATTGCCTCTGTTACCAAGCGGCTTCGCAACCTACTTGTTGGCCGTTACGTCGTCGGCTAAATCGGCAAAAGCTCTGACGAGCGGGCCCTTCCTCTCCCCGGCCGGGTTCCTCTTCGCTTCACCGTGGGTGACCAAGCCACGGCTACTGAGCCTCGACAAATCGAGAGGGGGAGAGGGGGGGTTTAAACTGGGCCTGGAGTGTGGACGTGTGCTCGGTGGAAGGTAATAGAGTCGCCCCTTTTACATGGGACTTAAATATAACTGGCGATATGTGGGGGGTATTGCCCAATACTGGATATAAACCTCCTCTCGCGACCAACTGAAGGTAGTCACGGATGGTTTCAATAACTGCAGTTATCTATATGAGGAGGCTTTAAGTAAAGTTAGGGATCTAAAAGAAGAATTGATTTACGCAAATACTCATATTATTAAATTACAAAAAGAACAGAAATCAACTCAGGTTGATGAAACTTGCCATTTGTATGATGAAATTATTAAATCGAATTGTAAACCTGATTCAATACCTACAATTGACCTAACCGAAGATTCTTTAATAAATCAGAGAAACTGTTTCAAAGTTAGTCATAACAAACTCAAAAAATATGTAAAATTAAATAAAATAATTAGAAATTGCAACATGTTTAGGAAGCAACACAAGTTATTTATAAAAAATATTCCGCTCAGGAAAGAACGTGTTGACCTAGTAAATAAATTAAATAATTACCAAATAAAATTAGAAGACATCAAAAATATCTATGAGATTGACACACACCGCTTGCAGACAGAAATCCAGGTTCTTGAGAACAGACTTAGTTCTCTTTACAATAAATATGTAAATTCAAAATTACAAATTAAAGAACACATTTTGGCTGCAAATGAGTTAGTGATGTGTCAGTGTAACTGCCAGACAGTATCAAATCTAATTGCAGTCCAGCCTGATGCTACGGAGGACCCGGTCCAAGCTGACAGTGTCTTCGTACAAGACAGATCTAATGTAGCACAGGATTTGCCTCAAGTAAACCGGCCTGAAAGTGATGGCTTTGCATTTAGTCATAGTAATGAAGGTTTTCATTCGGTTATGTTTTCAGATGGTATTGGAAAAGGTTTAGGTAAATTAATAAATGGCAATCAGAGTCATTCCACTTTTAATTATTGCATGCCCGGGTCATCGTACAAGCAAATAATGGAATCTGTGACAAAGAATATATATAAACCAGATACTAATATAACTGTATTTGTAGGTAATAGTATAAAAGTAAAAAAAGATGACATCACTGAGTGTGTAACAGAGATGTTAAAGTTAAATTGCAATAAAATTATTTTGTGTGCATTCCCTTACTTGGATAAATTGTCAAATAGACAAAATAATCACATTCACATGCTTAATAAGCATCTGCACTTTCTTGTGAGTCACTATAGTGATAAACAAAGTTTTTTTTGACATCAACATTTTTGTTGATAAATTAAAGTCGACAGGCGATACTTTGTATCTGCCTCTTAGGGTAAGACAGAAAATAGCTCGGCTATTATCATCTATACTAATATTATAAAGAGGAAAGATTTTTTTGTTTGTTTGTTTGTTTGTTTGTTTGTTTGTTTGTACCGAATAGGCTCCGAAACTACTGGACCGATTTAAAAAATTCTTTCACCAGTAGAAAGCTACGTTATTCCTGAGTAACATAGGCTATTTTTTAATCCCGAAAACGGGTCCTGTGGGGTGGCCCACGGGAGCGAAGCCGCGGGGAACAGCTAGTATACAATAAACTCAGACATAAGTAGTATGTCGAAGTATCCAGTTATAATGATCGAACCAAAACACGTGAATTATTCCAGTCCTCATTTTTATTAAATAGGTATGGGGTGCCACAAGGCAGTATTTTGGGTCCTCCGTTGTTTTTGCTCTACATTAACGACTTTCCTAATATTTTGAATCACGAATGTGTACTATTCGCGGATGATACTTCTATTGTGATAAAGGGCGATGACAAAAATATGTACGAACAGGAAATAAACGCTGCTCTACAAACATCTATAGACTGGTTAGAGGCTAACAACTTAAAGGTCAACATTGGAAAAACCAAATTTATACAATTTCATACCTATCGAGGTAAGGCACTAAATCTAAAGGTAGCTTATAAAGGGGTAGCCCTGACAGAAACTGATTCAATTAAAGGACCATGCGTCATTTTGGGCCCACTTTTCAACATTGTTCAACAGTGATGAATTATATGTCATATGGAAGCTCTTGAACTGTACTTTATTTCATTATATGGCAGCTTAGTTCATATCCAGCGCGAAAATGGTGTTTTGGTGGATTTTTGAAAATCTGTTTTGTTTTGATATTACATTATAGTTGGCTGTTAGTCAGTAGCTCGGATTATAAATAGCTCTTATTTGACAAAAAATACAACAAAAAATCAATATAAAGGCTTTGAGTGCTCTGGTAAGTAGGTAGGTAGGTTGGCAGGTAGTAACGGAGCAAAAAAATATAAAATAAAAGGTAGGTTAGGCAGGGTAGGTAAGGTAGGGTAGGTGGGGTAGGTAGGGAAGGTATGGTAGGTAGGGTTGACGGGAGCGTCATGTCATGTACAATTTTTGAGCCCGCAGCTTCACTCCCGTCAACCCTACCTACTTACCATACCTACCTAGTCTACCTATCTACCTACCCTGCGTAACCTACCTTCTTTTATATTTTTACATCCTTGCGCAACCCCCGGCAAGTGCTGGCACGCATCTGCGGTGCTCGACCTCGTGTTGGAAGTGAGGTGTTTGATTCCCCCCGCGACGCGAAGAGGGGCGCGCGTGGAACACTACGTGCCACGACTTCGGGTGGCCATTTACGTAACCCATTTCAGGTGGCTGTAAGAGGGCGTTTCCACCCTCGGCCGACGCCTGGCTCGTCGTCTGCGGATCGAATGAGTGTATAAAATCTCCCTCTCCCTTTCCGCAGCCTCCTTCTACGAGACGACTGTTTCGCAGAAGGATACCATCGTGTCCCAGGACTCCTCACTGCCAACCATAGATTCAACTACTAGTACGGACTCCAGTCTCTCACAAAGGAGCTTCTTGCAAATGTTTTAATATAGTCTAAGTACATGTATTTTTAAGCAACCTTTGTGGAGAGAAAACAATAAATTTATTTAACTACGGCCGGCGGCGCCAGGTCACTGCCTATTTCAGAGATGAGGGCACGATGCGGTTCCTTCCATGCGGCACACTCTGCCAGCGTAAGCCGCAACGTATCCTCCCGGCAGTCGACGCAGTGGTGACACCGGCATGCCGGCTCCCTGTTTTTTTTTTTTTTTTTTTTTTATTATAGATAGGCTCGCGCTTGACCACTATCTCACCTGATGGTAAGCGATGATGTGGTCGACGGTGTAACTCGCTTGCCTAGAAGTAACCTGTTCACTCTTGACTTAAAGACCCCGAGGTTGTAGCTATCTGGAAACACAGACTCCGGCAGGGAATTCCACTCCTTAGCTGTACGCATAATGAAAGTATTTCCAAAACGTTTAGTACGTATGGGTGGGTTGTCCACCATGTACCGATGGCGCATCGCCGTACGTCTTGTAGTCCGATAATGAAACGGGCTAGGCGGAATTAGATCATGCAATTCCATCGCACACTCTCCGAAATGCAACCGATAAAAAACCGACAAGCTGGCAACTCGACGACGATGTTCAAGGCTCTGGAGCTTTGACTCGACCAGTGCCTCATTGCCGATGAGCCTCTTGGCCCGTTTTTCGATCGACTCTAGAGCATCAAGCTGGTACTGTAGCTGTTTATACGACACAGGTACTTGCCGAAGCAACCATGCTCCGAGAGTACGCGCGTTGCGTCACCCGAAACGACAGGGAGCCGTGCCTCCTACCGAGCCAACGCTCAAGCACTGGACGGATCGTTTCAATGGTGCGGAATGGCGGTAGGGTGTGAATGCCTGTCCAGCCATTCCGCCACCTGGACCTCGCGGAGCTGAGACCGACGCAACTCCAAATGTCGCTGCATCGGCACTTCGCAACGCGCCTGCGCTTCCTCGCGCCACCGATACAGTGTCGCAAGTACATTCGCCTCCAGGTCCCAGGGCGGGGATCCGGCCAGTACACAAGCCGCCTACGTGATCTACGATGACTCTGACGGCCATCGCTCTCTACGGCTTTCGTAGAACAGCGATGCTGCCGGTCATCAGGTTGCCGCCCAGATCAGGGCCTCATACAGGGCCATCGATCGCACGATCCCCACGTAGAGCCGCCTACAGGTGGCGCTTAGGCCTCTCAGATTTGGAAGCAGCGTTGAGAGCGCATCAGCCGCGCCCAACAACTTGGGGGCCAGCCGCCGAAAGTGGAAGCCGAAATCCCACCAGCTGTCGAGCATCAATCCCAGGTACTTCATGGTTGACTCAACAGCGATTCGAGCCTCCCACGACAGGCATCGGGTGACGGCACCCGCCGGAGGCTATAAAAACACATGGCCTCCAACTTGTTCTGGGCTACCCACCTCCGGGAGCCGTATGCAACTCACCACCTGTGAGATCGCAGCCGTCGCCAGCAACGCTGCCTCTTTGTACGAACTCTCCCGGACGGTGACCAGCGTATCGTCCGCGTAACATGTCAGGTCAACGCCCGAGTTGGAGTTCGCCCCTCAGCACCCAGTCGTACCCGATGTTCAACAGAGGCGGGCCCAAGACAGAGACCTGTGGAACACCGCACGACATGCGGTGCTAGTTTCTGACGCCATCAAGAACGTCCCACGTAGGTGACACACCTCCCCGCCAAATAAGCTCCAACGATGCGGCGGAGGTACCCTATCTTTTTCATTTAAAATATTTTATTGAACATACCAAAACGCCATTTTCGCGCTGGATTTCAACTTAGCTGCCATATAATGAAATAAAGTACACGCCAAGAGCTTTCATATGTCATAGGTTTCATCACTGTTGCATAATTTTGATAAGTGGGCCCAGTGTTCATACAAAAGTGCCCATGGTCCTTTCTTGGGATTACTGTGGATAAATTTTGCTCCTGAAAGAACCACGTAAATGATGTTTGCGGTAAGATGAATAGTTTTATTTACCCTCTCAGACGGATTAGCTGTGAAATATCTAGAAACGCTGCAATCACTGCTTATCACGGCTATATTTCCTCCATATTGCGGTATGGTATCATTATTTGGGGTCGCTGTGTTGAAATTGATCAAGCATTCATAATGCAAAAAAAGTGTTTAAGAGCCATATTCGGGTTGAAACAAATAGAATCTTGTCGTCCACTCTTTAGAAAATGTAAAATTTTGACTTTACCATGCATCTATATTTTGGAATCTTGTATATTTGTTTTTAAACATAAGGATCTTTTTGAGCAAGCGACAAGTTATTACGCCCCTCGATCACATAATGTTAACATGTTGCATCGACCAAAAACTAATCTCACGCTAACATCCAACAACTGTTATATTATGTGCATTAAATTGTACAATAAAATTCCGAGTGCCATAAAAACATTACCATTCTTTAAATTTAAGCGTAGTTTAACAAATCTACTTATTGATAAATGCTTTTACAGTGTTCTGGAGTTTTTAGAGTATAAGTTGTAAGGCGGTAAAGGATAATAATTATACTTAAAATTTAATGTTCCAATTTCAATCTATGTGATATAATTTATTTTTTATTTAATAATCATTTATGTTAACTAATCTTAATTTATTTGACTGCTTGCATGAAGTTTGACTTTAGTGATAAATAATAACTACTATGACTAATTTGCACGCCGAAATTACAGGCACAATAAGAAATCTGTATTTATTGCCTAAGAACTTTCTGTACCTTATTGAAGCAAATAAATGATTTTGATTTGATTTGATTTTTTGATTATTGATATTAGTAATAGTACTAATTTAAAGGAGGTGTATACCTTGAGTAACGTTAGCAAAAACGCTATTAATATTTATTCTTTAACCGTATAGTTCGGACGGGGTACATTTTGGGGCTTGACAAGCATACCTCCGCTGGCTCAGCCGCGGTTCATTTTGGACCCCAGATTTACGTCATACGACATCCTAATTAATAACTTAATTATTGATTAAGATACCTAACGAATCTTATGTGGGGGCTTTAATTAAAATAGTTGGATAAAAAGCTTACATGTTAGCGCAAATATTTTTTTTAGATTAAGTGCGCAAGTTTATTAATTTACATTTTTTGTTAAAAACAAGTGTAATAATACGATAATCGCCATTTTGATGACAGTGGTGGTCGAAGCTAAAAAACATAAAAATGCAGATTTTGGACACCCTAACTCCACGACAGGGGTAAAGGTTTGCTAATTGTTTAATTATTGGTCGAATTCATCCATATTTCAAAATAAATAATTAGTGGTAATGAAGTTATTTGTTATTCAAAGTCGAAGTTACGCGCCAATCGTGTTTGTTTACATTTTTATTTTACACAAATGTCACCCTTCCACATGTAAAATTGATTACAAATATGACAATTATGTCTCTAAATATAATAAACAACAAAAAGAAGCCCTGATTTTAACGTAATTAACAAACACCAGTCCAATAATACGTAAAATTCATTACCACTACATTATTTTTGTTAAATTTCCAATTCGTCAAGTAGATTGTTTTTTTTTTAATGTAATAGTTGTGTGGCAAAACGATTTTAGCAATCGATTTTATTTATGCTATCCACTCGATTAATTAGCGATTATCCCAAATCGATTCTTAAAAATAGAAAAATCCTGTTTTAGGCATAAAATACAATTAGTACTTAAATTATTACTATTAATTATTTCTTAAAGTAATCTTAATAGATTTTTGGACATTATTTGACTACAACCAACTAAACAATTTCATCGAACCGTGGATAATTTCACGCCGAATTATCTATCCGATTCAAAATTCAAATTCGGAATGCGTTCGCTATTCAAAACTATTTTGTATAAAAATAATAATGATTGAGTCTTTATGTTTGATAGTCTCAGAAGTATACAGAGTGCCTAGTATATTTTTATGTAAGTTTGTAACGCAAGTGTAGATAAATTTAGTTTCGGGGAACCAAAGATTTTGTGATTATTCGTTATATTGCAATGAGTGTCGTACTGGCCCAGTGGCTAAAGGCCTCGCCTTGCCTGAGGTCATGGGTTCAAATCTGGACAAATACCAATGATTTCCATTTTCAAATTCATTAATGTACTTTCTAAGTATATTTTAGAAATCGTTGACAAAGGTGAATGAAAACATCTATAAAATCTAAAATCAAATATAGTCTCAAATCGCCAACCCGCATTGAGCAAGCGTAGTGATGAATGTTCGTGCCTTCTCTGTATGAGAAGAGGCCTTTGCCTTGCAGTGGGACAATTATAGGCTGGTATTATTATTATAATTATATATTGAATAATGAGTTGAGAGTATGGTATGGTTAGGTTTTGAATTCGGTCGAGTTTGTTGTAATGTTATGAAAATTGGTTATTCTATACATACTTTTAAATTTTTATTTTTATTCATTTTAAGAACATAAGTTTGGTTTGTATTTACATCTGCATTCCCCGAAAACTATTAATATCAATAACCTTGTGCGTATCTTCTTGCGCGGTTCCTTTCCAAGCGAGTTATGGCATGGTTGTCAACCAACTAAGCTGAAAATCATCTAGAAGCATGAAATTTGGCAGAAAGGTTCCTCAAGTGACGTAATTGTGCAGTAAGAAAGGATTTTTGGAAATTGCATCCCTAAGGGGGTAAGAAGGGGTTTGAAAGTTTGTATGAAAAATCTAATTCCTTCGGCCATAATTCTTGAAACTTAGCTTTTGCTAAGTTTCAAGAATTATGGCCGATATTATTCTTATTCTAAGTAAACAATATAGGTTGCCATTATTAGTTTTTCGAAACTCCCAAATGACGATTTAGGGGATGTTGAAGTTTGTATGGAAGAATCTGATTTCTTGGGTCAATCAACATGAAACTTGGCACAAGTACCAACCTAAATAAACAATAAAGGATTTCATTATATGTTTTTCGAAACTACCCCCAAAAGATGATTTAGGGGGTGTTAAATTATTTTTGAAATATCGTATATTTAAAAAATAATTTAACACCCCATAAATCACATATTAAATATTTCTTTGGTTAATAAATTTGAAAATTTACATAAATACCCATCCTAAGTGAACCATAAAGGTTTTCATTATTAGTTTTACTTATCTAGTCCCAAAATACGATTTTTGGGAAGTTAAAGTGCTTTGAAGAATTTTATTTCTCGGGTTAATAAATTTGAAATTTGGCACAAATACCAACCTAAGGAAACAATAAAGGTGGTCATTATACATTTTTCGAAACTAACTCAAGCTAAGAATCTTACTGGACAGGGTTTCGTTTTTGACGTGGTTTTCTTGGGAAGCACTAAGGCACGATTTTGCGGCAATTCAACCTTTAAGGAAGTGAAAAGGGTAATAATTAGTTTGTATGTAAAATCAAATTCTTTGGGGAAAAAGTTGATGATCAAAATTTACATAAAACATTTTGAAAACTCCCTCCCAGATTGGGTTTAGGGGTGTTAAAGTTTTTTTTGAGGCAACTCACTGCGCAATCTGACTAACATAAAATGATAAATAAAAAAATTTAATTCAAAAAATCTAAAAACCCGACTGCTTTGCAGTCGGAGCATTCATCTGGTTTTCGTCAGCTAGCCCGCGAATATGTATCCTCCGACTGCACAGCAAGATTTTCTCCTTGTTTGTCTTTTTATTTCGCTTTTAAAGCAGTCGGGTTTTTAGATTTTTTGAATTAACTTTTTTTATTTATAACTTTTTAGTTATCTGTTTTTAAGATTTAGGTACATTTAAACATATATGTTTTATATTTTCGAAATCACCTCTTAAAGCCCTTTATTTTGATACCCCACACGATGGGTTTGGAAGAAAAAAAAATTATCCTCCGCAATATGGCGCCCAAAATCTGCCATTTTTCTGTTTTCCAATTTTAATGTAGCCAGTGACACTCGCGGGGTTAAGACGAATCGATTGACGTATGAATCATCAAAATCGGCCTACACGTTTGGTCTCTAGAACGCCACATAGGAACAAACATACATACATACATACATACTTACATACATACATACATACATAGACTGATAAACACATTACCCTCCTTTGGCAGTCGAGTAAAAAGAGAAGAAAGGAGTGAATAGCATATTTAGGTTGTTCAAAACTAGACCCTCAACGGCGCAAAAAGGGTTGATAAGTTTTTAGGGGAGGATTTTACTTTGTGGCGATAACCTAAAATGTATTATTGTTTAAGTCAAATAACGAATCGTCCCAATCCAATAAACCCACCAACCCCAAACCCAAATCCACGATACCCAGTTTTTAATAGTTTTAATAATATCTTATTTTTGGTTGCCTTTACTAACTGCATATAAGAAAATCATTTATAGGATAAACGAAATCACGCGAACATAGTCGCGGGCGGAGTGCTAGTCATACACAAACATACTCATATTTATACTGGTCATTCTGTATAAAACCGTCTGAAATGATCAATGTAAAACTCTCTTTTATATTAAAATGTGCCCGATAAAATATTTTGATACCGAGTGCATTCCAAATTTGAATTTTGAATTCTTTTACGTTCGGCGAATTCGGCGCGAATTTAGCCACGAATCCTATTTTTTTTTCAATTTACTCTTCTGATAACATTATGAAAGCATTTATGTATTTATTACTATATATTATTACTATAAGTTGTTATTTTATTTTGTGCCTATAAACTAATTTTAATTTTAAAACAATACATTTTTGAAAATCACTTTTTTATTTAAATGAATAATTTTAAATAATCGAAATACACTTAATCGATTAGGCTGAATGCAGTTTTAATCGATTATGAGACGCGTGAATGGACAGCAAAAAAAAAAACAACACCAAAGAAATGTCATGTTGCAAGGTTGCATCAAAATTTTAAGCAATTTTTTTCCAGATTTTGGCTTGTTTTTTTATGAATTTTTGTATGACAAATTAGGAACATAAGGACGCAAATAAAATAAGTATATCTTTGTGTTGTCCTTTTGCATCTTTTCAGCAAGGGAAAAGGTTGTTTATGTACATATTTTGAGCAAATCTAAATTGTCTACCATTTGGAAAGGTGTAGTAATTCGTATTTTGTACACATTTTGCAGTAGACTGACGCGGTTTAACCGAGCGCAACATGTAAATAAAGATATTTTTTTCAAATTTACTGTGTAAGATAGCTGCGTAAACTTATTTTTCTGAATAAATTCGAATGTTGAAAGTTCAAGTAAATTCCTGAATTTCATGACGTAATTTGCAACAACCTGTCGACTCAGCTGGTGTGTCATGTGTCAAAATCTTGTCGAGCAGAGTGGTTAAACTAGTTGATAGGACAAGGGAGGGTACCAATAACGGAATAGATACGAGTATATCCACCATCAAAAAGGTACCTTCTTGCTCACAAAAATATAATTTAAAAAAAATGTCTGAGCAGAATTCTCTGAAATTATTCCACCAGAATATTCAGGGTTTTTCTTCGAAGGAATTGGAAATCGAACTGTTTTTAGAAAAATCAATGTTCGAAATTATTTGTTTTACGGAGCATTGGCTGAAAGATTATGCAATGCTAATCAATTATGAAAATTATACTGTGGGCAGTTGTTTTAACAGAAAGATTATGTTGCGTGGGGGTTCACTTATATTAATTAAAAAGGGTATTAAATCAAAACCTCGTAAAGATATAGTAGACCTATCAGTTGAACAAAGTGTTGAACTGTCCTGTGTTGAGCTGGATAAGCATGTCATAGTGTGCGTCTACAGACCCCCTAATTATAAGAACTACTCTATATTCGAGTCAGTGATGGAAGATGTTTTGGCAAAACTTGCAATGGGTAATAAACTAGTAATTGTCTGTGGTGACTTTAATATTAATATTTTAGAAGATAATTCAGATAGCAGTAGGTTATTAAATCTCTTTAAATCATTTAATTTGTCACATGTGTTTATGGAACCAACCCGAACTACACTGACTTCTGCTACATGTATTGATAATGTTTTTTGTTGCTGCAACTACTTGGACAAGGCCATTATAAATTATCTGCCTTCGGATCATAGTGGGCTACTGGTGACATTTGAGTACATTATGCGAATAAAACAAGTGCAGATTCAATCCAGACCAATAACAGCCGGTAAATTAAATAAATTTAACAGTACTTTAATCTGTAAGTTAAGCAATCAGGACCTCACAGTGAATAATGGTAATATTTTGTATGATAAAGTTTTCTCAGTGGTTCAAAAAGAGTTCAATAACACTTTTAAGAAGAAAACTAAAACTATATGCCCTAAGTTTTTATTCAGTGACTGGGCGACTACAGGACTTAGGAAAAGTAGGGAAAGACTTTACGAGCTATATGGCCTTAAGCCTTGTATTAACACTGAAACTTTTAATAAGTATGTTGCTACTTACTCAAGAATTTTTAAAAATACATGCAAGGCAGCTAAGGCCTTGTACATTAGCAATAAGGTTAAATTAGCAGAAAATAAAATCAAGACGGTTTGGAAAATTATAAATAATGAAACGAATAGGAATAAAAGAAATAATACTGATTACACGCTTGAGACCACACACGGACTTATTAGAGATAACAAAAAAGTTGCGCAAGAATTTGTAAATTTCTTTATCAACATCCCAATTAAAACGACTGAAACCTTAAATTCTTCGCCCTCGATTGCTTTTGGATTATTAAACGCGAACGTTTCAGCCTGCCCGAATGTATTTAACTTTTCACATATAAATCCCATAACAGTATTCAATTTCCTTAGTATTGTATAACTGCACAGCACGTGTGTGAGTACTATGTACCCAACTGTAAATCTACCATTTACTGTACCTATGCGTCGTTCGTTGACTTGTGTGTGTCCTGGCCGTTGAGTGTGTCATGCTCTCTCAAATGTCTCTCTGATGGTGGCGCGTGTGTTGGATCATCCGGTTCCCTTCATGATGGTTGAGCTGGGTGGTGCCAATTCATGCGTCATGTTCGTGAACGGACGCCGTCAGTTGGGATTGGTCATAACTTGACTGCTTCGGATGTTATTTTTTTTCTAGTATCTATTATACATAACTGCGCAGTACATGTGTGAGTACTTCTAATACTTTATGTCTGTAGGTGGTATAGTGGGTAGTGCTATTCTGGGTGCATTGTCCTCACATGTATGAATTTAATAATGTATGTTCCTAAATATTGTAAAAAAACTTTTTTTTTTTTAAAAGAGTAAGTATGGAGTTTCTTGTGCATTCTTCTCCATAACAAGCTACTTTCCGAATGCACGGTAGAATCATTTTAATGTAACGTTCAAAAGTGCCGCTTGGTGGCCTAGTTGAAATAAAATATCTTTGTCTTTGTCTTGTCTTTGTCTCTAGGAGATTAAGTGAGTCGTAATCCACAACACGGGTCCATTGGGGGTTGGTGGATGTCACAAAGTGGTTCGTAACGTAATTAGCACCACCTGAATTTCCAGTTTATACTGATCTCTCATAGTACACAAAGTCTACACAACGCGAGATCAGATTATACCGTAAATTATGTCTTGCCATGATATTAGGTATATACTTACGTAACGTGAGCAAATCCCTCAAGATCATTATCGTGAGCTCCCGGAGGAATGCATGCCTCCTGAAGGTAATCTTTACGATGTAAGCGAGGCTCGGAAGGATTTAACGATGCTTGTTGATTTTCCGTTTTATGTTAATGCCGAGAGAGTTACAGTCTCATTGCATTTTAACACAATTTCTAACTTAAATTGTTCAGGCTTCTAGCCATTTTTTGCATATCGATCTTACATTGATTGATATAAAGGTGGACTGGTAGAAAATTTGTATTTCATGAAAGCCGCCTCTGTTCGTTTGTGCGCGTAAAGTGTTCTAAACGATTGACGTCTAAGACTTGGCTCTTATTTCTTTTTTTTTTCCTATAGGCTTGCGCTTGACCACTATCTCACCTGATGGTAAGTGATGATGAGGTCGACGGTGAAGCACGCTTGCCTGGAAGAAACCCATTCACTCTTGACTTAAAGACCCCTAGATTGTAGCTATCGGGAAACACAGACTCCGGCAGGGAATTCCACTCCTTAGCTGTACGCATAATAAAAGTGACGCATCGCTGTACGTCTGGTAGTCCGATGATGGAACGGGCTGGGCGGAATTAAATCATGCAATTCCATCGCACACTCCCCGAAATGTTACCGATACAAACCGACAAGCTGGCAACTCGGCGACGATGTTCAAGGCTCTGGAGCTTTGACTTGACCAGTGCCTCATTGCCGATGAGTTCGTTAGCCCGCTTTTCAATCGACTCTAGTACATCAAGCTGGTATTTGGCAGATCCGTCCCAGAGATGAGAACAGTACTCCATGCACGATCGAACTTGCGCTTGATACAAGTACCTTCTTACCTTCGCAAAAATCCCCAACTTTTTGGCAGCCAGCTGAGCCTTTGCCTCAATGTATGGCCCAAAATTGAGTCAACGTAACGCCAAGAAGCTCAATATGGTCCGTTATTGGCACGGCAAAAAAGACACGCCTGGGTTTTAGCAGCATTAAACCTGACCAGATTGGCATCGCCTCATTCGGAGACTGCCTGCAAGGACAGGTTCAAACGCTCCACCATGGCCTCACGGAGAGACGTGCGTTGGACAGGTATCTCTCAGCAACAGTGCTGTCGTCTGCATTCCCAAAGGTGCCGGGTTTTAGCAGATCGTTAATGTGCAACAAGAATAATGTTGCTGAGAATACCAACCCCTGAGGGACCCCGGCATTAATATCCATTTGGTTCGACGAGCACCCATCGATAACGACTCGAATATACCGATCTCTCAGGAAGTGTGAAATCCAATCACACAGACCACCGGGCAGACCAAATGAAGGAAGCTTACCGATAAGCTTTCGTGCCAGACCCTATCGAAAGCCTTCGAGATGACTAGGGAGACGGCAACCGCTTCCCCGTGCCTCTCGATTGCCTCACTCCATATGTGAATGGCATACGCTAGAAGATCCCCAGTAGACTGATTTCGGCGGAAGTCGTATTGGCGGTCGCTAAGGATATCGTTAGTTTATAGGTATGCCAGGAGCTTAGTTTTAAGTGCACGCTCCATACTCTTACAGAGTATGGACGGTACAGAGATGGGTCTGCAGTTGGCCGGGTCAGTTCGACTGCCCTTCTTGGACACGGGCTGTACATTGGCTTGCTTCCAAGCATTCGGCACTTTACCAGTCTCATATGAAAGGCGGAATAGGCGTGTCAAGATCGGAGACAGTTCAGGCGCACAGGTTCTAAGAACTATAGCTGGTATGCCGTCAGGGCCACTAGCCTTGTTCACGTCGAGGTTGCGCAGCACCCTACGGACGTTCTTTTGATGGATGCTAATGTCCGACATACTCGTCTCGCATCCATCAGGAGAAGGAGGGGGCCGCGAATCACCAGGATTCAGACGCGAAGATTCCGCAAAAAGAGAGGCATATAAATTTGCCTTCTCCTCAGTGTTGTGGGCCAGCGAACCATCGGGTTTCAGCAGTGGTGGTAGTGAAGGATGGCAGAATTTCGACTCGATTGACTTAGCCAGGGACGCTTTACTACCTGCTGGGTAAGAAGCAAGTTTGGCCCCTATTCGGCCAATGTGGTCAAACCGAGCCCTTCGCAACACCTTCTTGCAGGACTTGGCAGCCCTGTTGAAGGCTTTCTTCTTCAGACCCACGTCACTCGCTTTGCGCGATCGAGCGTCGAGCCATACCAGGTACGCCTCATGTTTAAGCGCGTCGGCGCGATGACATTCAGCGCCAAACCATGGCCGGTCAACGCTGAACATCGTTACGCCAGAGAACGGAATGTAGTACTCCATTCCCTGACGCAGCACACCCGTCACGGCGTCCGCGCACGACGAAGGATCAGCTGAAGAATAGCAAGTAGGCTGCCAAGGATAACAAGCGAAGAAAGATCGCATGCCATCCCAATCTGCTGACCTGTACCGCCAAACCCACCGGGTGCCCCTTGGGCTGGGATCGGGCGGGGAGTAGACGGACACAGACTTCACCAGACAATGGTGACTACGCAAAGGTGAAGCTATCGACACTGAGTATAGGTATACCAATACAAAAACTCCTCAAACAATTCTACTTAGTGTAGAGACCTTATCTTAGTCTTAGTTTAGTTTAGTACCTATGTGGTACTTAGTTTTTATAATAAAAAACTTGTGTTGAAAGTCTAAGCTTGCTTGAACAATAGTTCAACTCTACTTCAATAGATCGATAAATTTACTATTTTTTTTCCACCTGAAATAGGGCATCCTTCGGATTCCACACAGGATCGATCATCGTGGCAACACTTGCAGGAGGTCTATGTCCAACAGTGGACGTCATTCGACTGAAACAATGACGATATCAAAATCTTAAAGAAAAACAAACAGAACAAAGGTTCAGCTTATGCGTAGTCTGTCCTTCAACCAACCGGCCATTTACAGAATATTTCAAATATAAAAAAACTAACTTTTTGTCTTAGGTTTTAGTTAAAACATTCAAGAGGTAAAAAACAGAAAACCACTATGTTTTTATTCCGTGAACAATTTTCTCTATTTTCGTAGAAACTACCAATTTGAGCTGTAATGATAGACTATTACGATACCTACTTAAAATATTATATTGACAGGAGTTTCTTTGAAGTTCTATTTTAGTAACTACCTCAACGATTTCATAGGTTTGCAGGGTAATAAAAGAAAAAAAAATCAGCAAAGGGAAAAAGTGGCCATTTATTTACATAGATAAAAGTATATACAGTGTATAAAATACTTAAATAACTAAAACTACAAATCTATACATTTTAACCAAAAACTACTAACTAACTAACTAAAACTAAAAATATACTTAACTAAAATATGGCATCGAAAAACTCCTCCACATCGTTCCCCACTGTAATGTACCCAAAATGCTGGCAGCATTGCCACGTTGTATGGCAATGCTTATTCTCTGACCAAGGTAAAAGCCAGCCCTTGGGTCACGCGAAGTGTCAACTAGTCGTTTGGAAAGATCAAAAAAACCAACTGCTAAAAATTTAATAAAAGGAAAGAAAAATCAAGTACTAGGTATAATTTTATACATATATGAGGTGCTTAGCGATGCCAAACGAAGTTGTGGCAGGTTTTTCTATAATTTTTGTTTGTAATTAAAAATTTGCTTTTTTGTTTTTATAATAATTTGTTTTATTTCAAACTTTTTAGTTTTAGTAATGAACGAGTTCTCCAAATAAGTTATTTGTAAAAGATTATTTATTTTGCTACTTGTATCAAAGTTACGATTATCTTGAGTTTTTGCAAAACCCTTAAAATTATAAATAAAGTTTTTGTTCATATTGGCAACAAATTAAATCTATTTGTCTTTCTGTAAGAAAACGTAAAGTTAGCTAGACAACAACATAATATCAACATAAACACGAACTTACCGTTGGCAGCAACGTGTAGGTGCTGTGCACAACCAGGTAAACAGAATGTAGGTCAAGCGGTAATCTTCGAGTTAGAGTCTTCAACATCGAGTTAGCTTCTATTGTGGGACTTCGTTACGTCTCGGGGATAAGGAATTGCTGTAAGTTTATATGTACATAACTACTAATATACCACGTTATAAACGCATCGGTATGGGAAATTGGAACTCCATACTTTATTAATCAATATATTAGTTATTATTAAACCGAAAGTATCTTTTTCTGTCTGTCTTTTGTATTTTCACGTTTTCACCACTGAACCGATTTAGAATAAAATTATTTATTTATTCATTAACACATACATGGTATGGAGATAGTTTGAGAGCCTAAGAAGGATATAGTTATTAACCCGGAAATCGTCCTAATACAGTGTTGCCCGAGAACCCATCTTCCCAGAGACAGTGGGATAAGCCGCTTTGCAGGTTGGTACGGAATAAACTTATAAATATGTCTACCAATACTGCTGAGCGCGCCCGCCTGCTTGCTGTGGGAGAGTGGGAGTCGGGCCTCTGGCTACAGGCACTACCGTCGCCCAAAGTAGGTACTATGTTGACTGGCAACACCTTCCTAATCGCTACATGTCTCCGTTTTGGTGCTCATCACATCAGCACATCGTTGTCAATGTGGTCAAGCAGTCGACCGCCTCGGTCACCATGGCCTATCCTGCAGTAGGAGCGCTGGCTGGATAGCACGGCACGCCAGCATTAATGATATCATACGTCGGACTCTTGTCACCGCCACCGTGATGCTGTTTTAGATCCCAATGGCTAGGCGTGCGACGATGTGAAGAGACCAGACGGGATGACCATAATGCCTTGGAAGGTGGGTAGGCCTTTGGTGTCGGATGCAACATGTGTCGACACCCTTGCGCCATCCCAAATTCTTAGCTTGGCAGGCTGTGCTGGAGCGGCTGCTGCCGGTACAGAAAACCTCAAACGGCGCAAATATAACAACCTTATTGGAAGTTATATGTTTGAGCCGTTTGGGGTTGAAACATTAGGTCCATGGGGTCTGAGTGCGCATCGAGTTTTTCGAGAAATTACCACAAAGCTCGTCGACTCTTCACGTGACAAGAAGGCTGGCCTTTTCTTCGGCCAGAGAATCAGCATTGCCATCCAACGTGGCAATGTTGCCAGTGTTCTGGGCACGTTTCCCATTGAAATCGATGTGGACGAATTTTTTGATGCACAATGAGCCCTTTTCCGTCTTCCATTTGTATATAGGCTTGTTTTTTTTTAATACTCATATTTTTTATATATTTTATGTTAATATATTTATGCCTTAGGAGAGTTTATTTGACAAGAACATACAACATTTATCATCAAAAAAAAAATGAGGTGTTTATATGGTTAACCAATAATTTTTCAAATAACGCTGCTCATGCACCTACAATATAACTACGTACTAATGCTACGCTGAGGAATTCGAGGGCATAAGCTAGTTTATAATAATAAATGGTCCAGTCAAACTTACAGTGGTAACTCTTGAACTATAAAAAGAACCCCCAAAATATAGTGGCTGCCAATGCCTAGTTGTTACGATGGATGTGGATGACTGTACTACTGGTAACTAAACTAATGGTATAAAGAGGTAAAATTGTTTATGTTTGTAAAAGATAATCTCTGGAATCTGGAATCATTAATGCGTCCAATCACGGAAATTCACTGATAAAAGACCCGTATTTCGTAGCATGACTCATGCTCAACTCAAACTCGAAATTGACAGTTAAAGGTAAACTTCCGACCAGAGCGACTCCGGCGTCACTGTCGCAGATAATAAAATACTAGGACACAGATGTCTCATCCCATACAAAGAAACCGTGCCGAATTAACTAGCGTTTTAGTCTGATTAAACTGATTATTTTTCTAAGAACATGGATTGTGTTCGGCTCCGTTTCACGGATATAGATGGTGTTAGCAGTGACTTGCACGTTTTTACAGTTTAATTGTAATTAAATGTGTTAAAAAAACAAATGTAAAAATCGAGTGGAGGCCTCAGAAATTTAAAACCACGCCATCTATTGGAATCAATTTTAAAAGATACATTCGTATAATCTTTTAAATGTGAATTAAGCGTCCAATAAATCCTTAATTTTGTGCTTAGGAGAGTTAATTAAATAAGAACATATTTTTTTATGATCGTCTCCAGAAAATCTTAATATTTCACAAAACTCAATAACAAATCGAAGCTTATCACGCCATCTAGTGCAATTTGTTTGAACCAAATTTTCTTTCTTTGGGTTGGGTTCCTGTGGTTATTACACAGTACTACTTAATGAACCACTGTCGCAGCCACAGTGGCGCCGCGTCAGTGTCGCTCGGCGATAGCGGCCGTGCCATGTTTGCGCAAGCACTGTCGCGCGGTCACTGCGATCTCACGTGGTTTTGTGGTTATGTCAATATTTAGAATATCTTTAAAATGGACCGTAATAACATATTTAGTGATGAGGAATACGAGACACTTATAAATTTAGTGTCACCACATTCAATTTTGTACGATATAAGTGAAAACACGTACAGGTAGAGAGCAGTGGTGGCACAGTGGTATCGGCCGCGACTTACAAGTTGTAGGTCGTGGGTTCGTTCTTACACAAAGTAAAGCGCCTGCCTGGGGCGGGCGCTTTACTTTGTGTAAGATATTTCATCACCACTGTTCTCAAAAACGGTGAAGGAAAACATCGTGAGGAAACTGGCATGTCCTAGAACCAAAAATTCGAATACATGGGAAATCTACCAACTCGCACTGGGCCCGCGTGGTGGATTACGGCCCATCCACTCTCACAGAGAGAAGGCCTGTGTCCCAGCAGTGGGAATATTAATAGGCTGATGATGATGTTATGTGAAAAAGGCTACAAAAATGGACCTAAAATGGACAAAGTCTAGGGTAGATCATCATCCTCCTTTTCTTCTAATAATATTTTTTTAATTGATCGGTTCAATCTTATATACGAGTATCAACACAACAGCACCACCGCAGGTAGGTATGGATTAACAACTGTGACTGACGCCAGAGTCGCGCTGCTTGGAAAGCAATTTCTGCATCAGAGCCGCTGCGACACTGACGCAGCGGCTTTGCCGCTGCGGCCGCGCTGAGTGAGTCGGCAGTCTAGCTTTAGACACAAAGTATGTAAGCGGCGGCCCGCCGCAGACAGAAGCGTCGAATACTCAAATCAGAAACCGGCCCAGAGAGGCCACTACGAACAAAGAGCCATTATGCACGCACACATTGACATTACGATTTTACAGGTATTCTCAGGCAATGTCAGGCAGAGTTGGACGATTGTCACGTCATTCACAAACATTTTTCAGTTAATAATTTTGTTAAATCTGTGCCATATTTTGAAATAATAATATTCTAATCTACCTCTCTTTTATTTTTTAGACACAACAGAGGTAATTTTTTTTCTAAAATAATAACATGCACGTCTTTTTTGTTTTCACACCTCAGTGAGCGATGTACATAGTACATCCAATGTAAGCAAGCCTGAAATAACATAAATATGCTTAGTTCTTAAGTTACAAGTAAAGGTCATAAATGACAAGTTAAAATATCTAAGATAATAATAAATGAAAAAGTCCATAGCTGTAGCTTTATTTAAGAAAAGGCTATGAAACTTGTTAGCCTTCTAGATCTGAACTCTTCTTCGTCGAAGTTGGCACCTTTTTACCGATTGCAAGGAAAGGGTTATGTTTTTCACGCGTATCTTGTATGTAATACTTTTTATTACCTCATATCTTCCAAACCGTTAGGTGGATTTATACAATTAAGACGTTATTAGATACGTCTTGATCGCCCAAGTGTTCTTAGATAAGTGAAGTTAAAAAAAAAAAAAACTTGCTTGACTTTGGGCGTCATGTTGTGGGTGACCAAATTGTTTTTCTTCCATAAACATCGAGTGGGTACAAAAATGAAGTGTTTAAGAGGTGGTTACAAAAATATATACCACTTAAATGTTTAAAAATAATTCGAAAAATAAAAGATTACTTAAAAGTTGTAAATAAAAGAAGTTGTCTATTCGGAGGATTAGGTGGTAATTTTTTTTTCTGGTAGTCATCTCACATTTCAACCAAAGTGGCTATCCTCTGCTTAACCGGGCTTCCCTGTGGAGACTAAGCTATATAGCCTCCAGCCAGTCACAATTAGGTGGTCAGCCAGCTCGCGAATAAGTACCCTCCGACTACACAGCATGATTTTTTCTTGTTTACAGCTTTTTAGTTCGCTTCTTAAGCATTCGGACTTTTATTTTTAAATTAACTTTTTTTCACATTTATGTTTTTGTCGAGCTTAGGTGCCTTTTCGTATTTTTGGTGGGATCATTATTACACCATTGTAATGTCTTCTTACCCTTCAATCTTCGTCTTATGTGGCGTCGTGATCTTTAATGGACATGTTGATGCTCTGTCTACCCTCTACGGCTTGTTAGCATGATATTATGATGTATCTTTAGAATGTTTTCTTTTAAAATGTTTTAAGGGAGGCTCCATACAGATAAAGCGGGAGCCAGAAAATATACCTACCCCATTGAAAGGGGCATCGTTTTTTAGAGCTCGTTGAGTAGATAAATACAGTATTTTTTGTCAGCTCAAACCGTTTGACTGTAAAACCTGTGTGAGAGACGACGGACAGACAGACACAGCAATAGGGCTCCTTTTGGACCATTCAGGTACGTAACTCTAAAAACGTCTGCGTATTTGATACTTTATTTACCTGTCAGCTTCACAAAGGATCAGTTACACAAAGCACGCACGGTTCTGATCTGTATCTGACTGACCACAGAACACTCTGGCAGCCTTTAGCATGGTACCTGACATCTGTCCATTCGAAACATGACGAACAGTGAAATTCTAGGTAGGTATTGCTGGCGATTTCAAATTGACGGTGTTTTAAAGCGTTTAGTTTTGGTATTTTATCTGATGAAATGTATATTTGCGAAGTATTTTTCTGATTTATTTAAGCCGCTCTTGGATTGGCTCGCTTGTAATTAGTACTTGCCTTTGTGTTATTTAGATTTATAAGTTATATTAGATACTGTAAAGTTTCATCAAACTGAATTCTGAAGATTTTGCGAGAATGCGTAACACAAATCCATCGATCCGTCCTCTTAAACTATCGCATTTATTATATTAGTAGGAAGTATGAAGTATGTTGGTTATCTAGACGAGTTTAGACCTTCTAGACAAAATGACATTCTATCAACAAAACCGATTTTCGAAAATCGAAAATATATGGGCTTGACATGCGCTACCAGAATGCGACGTGGTCTTTCATCTGCGAAAGACCACTTCTTAAATAATGGTGTTCCGAACATTCGCACCAATTTTCAGCTCTATGCGAATTAATGCAATTTGATATGTCTAATTTGACCGGACTAAAACTCAACAGTCAAAATTAAATCTTCGGGGGCTCTAAAATTAATGTAGCTTTTACTAGAGCCCCCAATGTTGACTGTTGAGTTTTAACAAAACAAATCTGAAAGAATTACAGACATGGTATTGTAGATGGAGAAATAATATAATGTAGATTCCATAATATATTATGTGTCGTAAGTAAGGCTATAATATTGTACCGACTTATAAATACGTAATATAAAATTACATATTCTTAGTTTATTAATACTAAGTAAAAGAAACAAAAGACAATGTTAAAACTAATACAATATAACTAGAGAAGTTATACTGTATTAGTTTATGTTAATCAACAAGGTTAGACAGGACTAGAAATTAACCTAGTTATCTAATTAGTAAATACTAAATGGAACTAAGATAATGAAATTCTTCGCTAAAATGTTCTCAGAGCCAGTTAATTCAACTAAGGCTTACAACTTAAAGTGAAGAGTACATGTCTTATTAGCAGTTACCTAATCTAATAAATTCAGCTCGTTACTTTTAATATTGAAATAGGTTAGAGTGAACAAAAAACACTAACCAAGTGCTCAGGTTTTCGGGAAGGAGCACCCCGTCCCGAAAACCATGAAAATGCAGTCCCTCATGACGGAAAGTTTTCAAATTATTGTTGGCACCAACTTGGATTTTGATTTAGAGCCCATTTTTCACATAAACGATCAAAAATAATATGAGAATGGTACTCATGACAAATTTTTGACCAAGGTCACGGACGGACTTCGGATTTCTTGTTGTTTTACTATAGAAGACAAAAAAACTTTTTTACAAATAAATACAATCAACATCCAAATAAAAACACTATAAAGTGAAAAATAACTTCAATTTCGGAAGTCAGTGTCATAAAACCAAAAAATTTTCGAAACGAAAACAGGAACAACAATTTTTTTTATTTTTCACTTTTTAGGGGTACATAATGGACAAGTACCTGCCTATAATAGCCACTATAGTATAGTACCTTTACTGCCCACAGTGGGTTACATATCATAAATAAATCATAGTGGGTCATATATCTAAACGAATTCTATTTTAGAGAAAACTACAGTCAAAAGACTTACCCTCTTACAAATAAACGCGGTATAAAGTTATACCAGGTATAACAAAGGTATAACCATACATTTTCATAGGTTTATACTTGGTATAACTTTATACCGCGTTTATTTGTAAGAGGGTAAGTATATAAAATCTCTACAGATCGTTTCACAGATTTTTGTAATAACTAATGAACGAAATCCATAAAGGAGAATTTAATCTACGGTTTATTAGGGTTCCGTAGCCAAATCATAAAAAACGGATCCCTTATGGATTCGTCATGTCTGTCTGTCTGTCTGTCTGTCCGTATCTCACAGCCACTTTTTTCCAAAACTATAAGAACTATGCTGTTGAAACTTGGTAAGTAGATGTATTCTGTGAACCGCATTAAGATTTTCACACAAAAATAGAAAATAACAATAAATTTTGGGGGTTCCCCATACTTAGAACTCAAATTTTTTTTTTCATCAAACCCATACGTGTTTAAATCAAAAATAATATTGAGGTTTCTAATATATTTTTTTCTAAACTGAATAGTTTGCGCGAGAGACACTTTGAAAGTGGTAAAATGTGTCACCCCTCCCCCCGTAACTTCTAAAATAAGAAAATGATAAAACAAAAAAAAAAAAAATGATATACATTACCATGTAAACTGCCACCGAAAATTGGTTTGAACGAGATCTAGTAAGTAGTTTTTTTTAATACGTCATAAATCGTAAACCGCAATTTAACAAGTACGGAAACCTTCGTGCGCGAGTCCGACTCGCACTTGGCCGGTTTTTCAACTACAATTGATTAAACTAAGGTTGATTGTTATAACGGATGATACACCTACGGTTGATTTGGGACAATCCCACCGCACTAGTTCCAAACTACCGCAACTCATGAAAACCAGAATCAACAGTGGCTACCGCCAGAAAGGCAATGAATCTCGAGGAAGTACCGCAGAATGAATTTAACTGTCTTGGATCCCGCAACGAAATTAATCAGATAAGAATAACCGAGGAGTAGGAAAAAATACAAATTTCTACTTCCCACCACATCAAACAGGAGAGAGAACAAACAAGGCCAATAGGCACAAAGGGTCTTTTACAACTGGGATAAGCCGAGTTGCCTAGCACCACGGATAAAAATGAAAAAAACGCTTGAACGCACGGAAATTTGTTCCAATAAATAACTCTAAATGCAGCCTGTACATTATCGCATGACATAAAGGCGGGGCAACGAGCTTAAAGGAAAATAATTTATTTTTAAGTTACCATGTCCTGTGAGAAATTGGGTAACACAGTGATCCATCTCCAGCCACGTCCTGGCCAGCCGCTCACGAATGGATGGAAAGAATTGGTGGATTCGGCCCTTGATGGTTTTATCCATTCGGATGAAAGTTCAAATTGGACGACCCTGATGTCAGTATGTGGTATAATATAGAGACTTTTTCACGGTCACTCCGCGTTAAAAAGTCTGCGTCCATAGTCTCTCGTGCGGAATAGTAAATTGGAGCACGTCGCTGCACTTCAAGATCCATTGCTAAGTACACCAGCTGTACTTAGCAATTTGGGAGCGGTTGGAAATTGACCAAAAACAAGAGAAAAAGTAATCACAATTTGATAGCAAAAAGGTGATCATCATAATCGCGATCATCCTGCATTCAAATGAACATTTTAGTTAACTAATTGTAGGACTATCGAAAACCTGCTATGGTGTGGCTGTCGCTGATACATAATTCAGATTCGCGATTGAAGAGCAATTATTGCTATCGTTTTGCTCTTGCAAGATACGTAATAAAGCTTGCCGAAGGTTAATAAAGGTTGCCCGGTTGATGGCAACAGGCTTGCTTCGAATTATATCGAATTAAAACTTAACTGGCGAAATTAATGTAAGCGTGTTATAGGTACACTCTTCTTAACCCTACATAAATACATTCTTATGTTCAGAATAAAATAAAGTTCACTGATAATAATGAATGTTTTGTACTGGCAAACGTCAATCATAAATGGGTTTCAAACAACAAAAAATATATCCTAAAATTATTATCAATTTAATTAGTCCCCACAAATATTTAATCTAAAGCTTTTGATATTGATTATTGACGGCTACTCATTAACACTGATTGGTTAACTAACAGAGCATGGAATCAGCAATTAAGGTGGCCATTTTCTATATCTATACAAAATCAAAGTCAAATAGTTTATTTCATTTAAACCTTGTAGGTACTTTTGAATTGTCAAACAAAAATAAAAATCCGGCCAAGTGCGAGTCGGACTCGCGCACGAAGGGTTCCGTAGCATTATCACTAAAAACGGCAAAAAAACAAGTTTGTTGTATGGGAGCCCTACTTAAATATTGATTTTATTCTGTTTAGTATTTGTTGTTATAGCGGCAACAGAAATACATCATCTGTGAAAATTTCAACTGTGTAGCTATCACGGTTCATGAGATACAGCCTGGTGACAGACAGACAGACAGGCAGACAGACAGACAGACAGACAGACGGACCGCGAAGTCTCAGTAATAGGGTCCCGTTTTTACCCTTTGGGTACGGAACCCTAAAAAGATGAATTATAGTTGCACTTTCGCAAGCGTCAGTAGTTCTCTATGGAGAAGAATGTGCATGAAACTTCACAGATAACTATACAAATAAATAAATTTAAAGTGTTTGTTTGTAAAGTCAAAAAAATAGCTCGTAAATAAATGATTTAATATGCATACGGTACTTTAGCAAAAAGTTTTTGTCTGTATGTCTATCTGTGCCGGCTAATCTCCGAAACGGCTGGACCAATTTCGACAGAATTGTCACTGACAGATACTAATGTTATAAGGTTACTTACTTTTATTAGAAAAAAGAGTAGTGTCTAGAATAAGGATTTTGTGTAAAAAGAACACCTTTTTAAACCGACTTCCTTCAAAAAGGAGGAGGTTTCTCAATTCGACCGTATATATATCGTCAGGCGAAAGATCAATTAAGGTAAGGGACAAAATGCAATTTTTCAGTACGAGCCGACAAAGATTTTTTTCCGGGTAATTTAAACGTAACTTTTTTTATTCTAAGGGTATTTAGGATCGAGTTACACAGAATTATTTAGTTTAAGACGGCTCATTGTTATTGATGATGACCATTTTCCTAAACACGATACTTTCAGAGATAGCTGTCCCTTACTTTAATGTAATTTTGACAAGTGATCCCTTACTTTAAATTGGCCCTGATATAGTCTAAGTTCTATTGAGAAATTTTAATGTAAGTGTCAAAAGCAAACCTAACGATGTTTTTCTTTTAATGTAAATAAATTGTGTGAAATTAAATTTACTCACATTTAAGTTAAGTATTTTAAAAATGTATGGAAATTTAAATAATGTATGTATTGTGACCCTACATCATTTAGATATTCTTTTAGGTATTTAATAAAACACGTAAAAACAAATCAAATAAACCTTCTTTATTATAATAATAATTATTATTATCATTTTAATCAATATCAACCTTACGGAAAATAATAAAATTATTATAGTTACACATAGGTACATAGATATTATGTATGTATTATGTATGGACCTACCAAATGTGAAAGTGAAAGTTAAGAAAATTATCAATTTACATAGGTACTAACTAATTTTCCTTTCAGTATACGGAATTGATGATTTCCTTAACTGAAATCTTTACACATCATACAAAAATGGCCATTTAAAACTAAAAGGAACTAGGTATAAAATCTATACTCTACTTAGATATATTTTTATGTAAACGAATAAACTATAGCATTTAAATCAGGATGGAACGTTTATAATCTATGTTGCTTTACAACAAAAAAACTTATACAAATGGTAATACCCATTATCGTTTTATTACAAACAAAAATGGAACTTAAATAGTAGCTTGGTTACATAAAGAATCTTATAACAAAATAGACTTTAGCATCAAATTTTTAGGGAACATAATCAAACCGGACTCTTCTTCTTTTAGTTATTTAAACCAAAACGTAGTTACTACGTCGGCTTCATAGAGATTCTCATAATTTAAAGAAGTGAAACTTAACAAAACTTAAATCAAATCAAAACTAAAACAACAAAAGCGTTTTTTCAACCTTTATGTAAAACATACTGTAGAATTTTTAAACGTAGAGAAGTTAGTTAATTATCACCTTTAAAAATTGTCAGAATTAGTATCATGATCTTTAAGAGTCTTCTTCATCGGTTTCCATAAGTGTGTCTTTTTTAGTAGAAGTAAAGGGTAATTTTAGAAAATCCGAGTGAAACCTGTTTGGTATAACCCCGTCATTACATAACTTTTTTAAATCTATGTATTTTAAATTTGAAATAGGTAGTCGTTTTGCGTAAAGAGGTTTTAATTTTAATGCTTCACAATCTGATGGATTTTCTTCTATTTGAGCCGCTGGTATTGTTGACGCAACTTCGACGCATTTGCTTGTTCTCTTCCCTTTCCCCTTTCCCTTCCATTTGCCTCTTCCGCTTTGCTCTATTTTCCGTCTTTTTCTTGCAGGTTCTTCAACCACAGTTTCTTTTTTATTTATTTCAATCTCACGAGAAGCTGCATCTACTTTCATCGAGTTTTTCACTTTCAAAATTGACAAATCTTTCTTTTTCAACGTTGCGATCCTGATCTTCGATATTTGTAAAGCTTTTGTATCTGTATTAAAAACTTTTTCGACAACTGGGTCCCAGTCAATGAAATCCTTGTGTTCGAGGACATTTACGGTGTAAGGTCGAGGGTTTTTTCGGGCTGATTCCATGTAAGAAGGCCATTGTGTATAACTCCACACCGTCAATTTTCTTACTTCTCGCTCAATCACAGAGTGCATACTATCAACTGGCATATAACTGTGGCCAGGTAGTAAATAATTAATCTGGATAATTTCAACATTTTGAGAAATTGACAAAAAATAGTTCAAAATTGACAATATTGTTTTATTCCTGTTCTGTCCAGCACATGAGTCACAGTACAGAATAACTTTTCTTATTCCTCGATCATCAACATTTTTAAGGTACTGGAAAAGACAGGAACCAATTTCCTTTGAACCCCTTTTGCCGTCACTTTCACCCCATGTGTAGCAAAAACCATTCTGTGTACCGCTCTCATATACTGTAAAATTGTATACAGTATACTTCCTTGTATAGAATAACAAAATATTATCGCCATGGGGGGTATTCAAAACTTTTTGCAAATCAAAGCTCGAAACAATAATGGACTTGTCTATAGTATTCAGTTGTTGATGGGAATGGAATCTTTCGTAAGTCGCTTCTTTTTCTTCAATGTGAACCTTGATGACTTCTGAGTCTTGATTGACTTCCTTTGGGTTATTTTCTTCTTTGGCACATATTTTACATTTGTCCTTTTTTGGAACATGCACAGTAATATTACTGTACTCGGATCGAAACAAATTAATAAATAGTCGCTCACTCAAATTTTTTTCCTTGTTTTCTTCACACCATTTCCGGTATAACCTGAATAAATTCGTTGTATTTTTAAACTCTTGTGGCAGATAAAGTTTATTAGTTGCCTTTCGACAGTAATGTGACGGAAGCAATGGCAAGTTTTCAATATATTTCTTTGTAGCGTTTAGAGTGGCTTCGTCATACACTTTCACTGCGGTTCTTTTTCGTTTTTCTTCTTGAGATAAACCTTCATTTGCGTTCGTAATTGTGTATAATAAAAAAGTCTGAGTAATATCTAAAGTTTTTAAAATAAATTGCTGACAAACTTGCCTTCTTCCTTCTTCTTCGTTTATGTAATATTCATACGTATGATTTCTTTTGCTTTCAACTGCATCTGTTTTCTTCCTTTTGATGGGTACTCTTGATGAACATTGAACCAACCAATCTCTTTTTTTTGGAGTATCAAGATTCCAAAAGTACTTAAAGATGTTTTGTCGCCTGTCATCTGCAATTTCATAACACGCCCTAGAACATTTGCCCAGTTTGCATGGATTTTCTTGTACACTTTTAGCTATTTTCATTTTTCCAGAAAATGTTTCATAGGTTTCACCTTTTCCTCTTTTCTGTTTTCTAATCTTTTTTATATTATTTTTCCTTTTCTTTTTGTACTCATTACTCTGCTTGGATGTCTTAATTAGTTCTTTTTTCTTCTTTCTTCTTTTTTTTTTACGATCATTTGCAATATCTGTTGAATCAGATGCGTCGCTTTCTTTTTCAGACCATTCATCTGAACTACCCGGAGAAAAATCTTCTTCATCAGGAAAATGTAATTCCTCATCCGATAAAAAATCAATATGCTCCTTTTTAAATTTTAAGGGCTTACATTTTCTCTTTCTTTTTTTTTGTTGAGTTGAGGCTTTGTCAAGCAACTCTGCTACAACAATTTCATCGCCAGGAGTGCTGCATTTAACAGGTACATTTAATGTGCCAGTAACATCGAGTGGACTGTTAATTTCGTCTGGCAACTCGGATGCAGCAAATTCAACGCCGGAAGTACTACATTTAGCAGGTAAGTCTAATGTTCCAGTAACGTCGAGTGGAGTGCTACTTTCGTCAGGTGACTCGAATGCAGCAAATTCAATGCCGGGAGTGCTACATTTAGCAGGTAAGTCTAATGTTCCAGTAACGTCGAGTGGAGTGCTAACTTCGTCAAGCAACTCGGCTGCAGCAAATTCATCCCCGGGAGTGCTACATTTAGCAGGTAAGTCTAATGTTCCAGTAACGTCGAGTGGAGTGCTAACTTCGTCAAGCAACTCGGCAAAAGGTAAGGGACAGTCATAGGAAAATTGTCGATGAAGTATTAACGTAACGGTTACAAACTTTTAAAAAAATCGTAGAATTTAGTTTAAGTTTGAAACATAACATACTTTCTGATTTATTGTTCTGTTATTTCTAATATTTATAAAGAAATAATGCATCCGCATAATAATAATTAAGTATTTATTATTTTATTTAAGACGAACCAAGTCGAAAGGAGGGACTCTAGAACACTGATACTTACTCATTGGCTCGCATGAGTGTATTGACTTTAATTAACACTTTAGAGGTATTCTATAGTATGTTATAGTACTGTTAGTTCATTACTTCATAATAATAATAATTATTAAAATAAACAATGGTTTACTTTCTTATTAAATTAAAATTTCTAACAAGAACCACTAAATAGAACTATGTGTAATATTTTGGAAAAAATTTAATTATTACTAATTATCTATTTTAATTGTTTATTTTAAAATCTAATTGGTATAATGGAGATATGGAAAAGATTGAAAGTGACCCTATAAAGTAAAAAACAGTAAACTAAAAAAAATGTTGCTTCAAAATTAAGCAACGGACAATTCTAAATGTTAATTATTTACAGTTTAAACTATGTCTGTTGTTTTATTAACTTTTAAACGAAATAGTAATGTTAGGGACAAACCAAAAAAGACTTAAAGTTAAATTAAAGTAAAGGACATGGGCTTAATAAAAAACGTGAAGTAAAATTAAAGTAACGATATTTAGTTAGAGATACGACAATTACGTTAATCTAATTCCATTGTAAGCAGGACTAACTCCAATATGGCTTTATGGAACGAATACATTGACCGTTACACTAATTTTTTAAATAAAAATAGCTTTGTAGCATTGGAAAATCCTTACTGTAACGAACATTTTTTTGAAGCTAGAATTTTTTTAAATATAGCATTAGAAAGGGCGTAAAAAACTGAGTAGAACTGCATTTATAACTCATTTTCGAATTTTTCTCCCTTACCTTAATTGATCTTTCGCCTGACGATATATATATTTATTTTTATTTATGTTCGCGGATAACTTCGTCGTTTATGAACCGATTTTGATGATTATTTTTTTGTTTGAAAGGAGATATCCCAAGGGTGCTACCATGATAAGGATCTGATGATGGAATCCTGGAGAAATCGAGGGAACTCCTCAAATATTATTGGCATACATAGAGCGATTTTGGTATTTTCATCAATATTGCAATTTTAAAATAATAAAAATATAATATTTGCACTCAGAAAGTATCATTTGGTGAAGTGGAACTGATGAAGAAAACCGCAATGGCCACTGAAACTCCGAAATAAAACAATGTAACCTCAATGTAACCTCCTCAATATTGAAATCGTCATGAGATGTACTTTGGCTATAAATGATTTTCATATTAAACGGAGGTACCTACCAAAACTAAAAAAACAGTTAATTCAAAAATCAAAAAACCCGACTGCTTAAAAAGCGAACTAAAATGACGTAAATAAGAAGAAAATCATGCTGTGCAGTCGGAGGATTCATATTCGTGAGCCGGCTGATGAAACAAGATGTATCCTCCGACTGCACAGCATGATTTTCTTCTTGTTTACGTCTTTTTAGTTCGCCTTTTAAGCAGTCGGGTTTTTTGATTTTTTTAATTAACTGTTTTTGTTATAACTTATAGTTAACATTTTTTTTTCGAATTAGGTTCATTTAAACATGTAAGTGTTATTTATTTTTGAAATGACCTCTTAAAACCCTTTATTTTGATACCCTTTTCGATGGGTTTGGAAGAAAAAAAAATTGGTGCACGACATTACGGCGCCCAAAATCCACCATTTTTTTATTGTCCAATTTTAATGTAGCCAGTGACACTCGCAGGGTTAAGACAAATCGATTGACGTAAGTATCATCAAAATCGGCTAACGCTCTAGAACACCACATAGGAACAAACATACATACATACATATATACATAAATACATATATAGACTGAAAAACACATTACTCTCCTTCGGCAGTCGGGGAAAAAGAGGAAAATAAAAACCTTTTTAACAAAAAATCAAACCGACTTCCAAAACAAAACACTACAAAGCGTAAAATAACTTTCTTTTCCCAAGTCGTTGTCGAATAACGGAAAACAATGGAAAACATACAAAAGACACCGACTTCGGAGAAGAAAGTTATTTTTCGCTTTGTAGTGATTTGTTTTGGAAGTTAGATTGTTTTTTTTGTTAAAAAGGTTTTTTTAAGTTTGAATAGTTTGAATCGTGAATAGTTGATAGTTACTAAAATAATCATCCTTATTATTTATCGTATACAAAACAAACATATACAAATACAGTACAGTACAGTACAAAGGCGAGCTTAATCCATAATTGGGTTCTCTTACAACAAACCTCAGCAAGCAATCTTCAAGCAAGTTTCGGCTATAGTCCTAGACATGTCACGGGACTTCAATTTGTATAAGTAATCGGTGGTGTCACTGTTTGAGAGCGTTTAGTTTGTATGGAAAGTATTGACAATGCTGTCTATATACTTCATAAAAGATAGCTTGAACTCTGCGACATATGTCAAACTGACGTATATATTGTTAGCCTGTCAAGCGCTATTGTTATTGTATTGATACTGACAGCTATCGCAGAGATCAAGCTATCTTTTATGAAGTATAGGGCCTTATCTAGAGTGAACTCGCGATGCCTAGGGAAAGTTCGATTTAGTAGCCATAAAGCATTGCAACTAGCAAGAGCTTGAGAGACTAAACGGATTTTCTTCATCTTTTTCAAGTCCATACTTTTATTTGTTTAAATATTTTGGACCCAGTAATAGGTGGCGAGCATAAGGTCTTCCAAATTGCAAGGGTTTTTAATCCCTAGCATGTGTGTGTGACATAACGTGTTTTCCTAGGATCAAACAAAAGACGATCATGCGCCCGCAAGACCATATGCAAAGTCATTTCAGTATGGACGCAATCGGCGGTTCATACAATACGGTCAACTTAACTGTGCACCTCGCTGGAATGCGACCCCACTCCCGATTACCCGCAGGCTTATTACGTATCTTTTGCAAGAGCAAAACGATAGCGATCATCGCTTTATGTCATAAAAGTCGGAATTACCTGCAGCACAGATAATATAATACTAGCATACAGATACCTCATCCCATACAAAGAAACCGTGCCGACGTAACTAGCGTTTTTCGACTGCTTATTCTGGCAATTTTTTGTACTTCGAACGCATTCGGTTCTGTTTCACGGTAATAGATAGATGGTGTTAGCAGTGACTTGCATGTAAAAGGGTTTACTAGGTTCGTGAATGTTTTTTTCTTTAAATACAGTGAAGGTTTGTTTTCTAGTATTTATTTGCACGTTTTTACAGTTATTGCACCAATGTGTTAAAATGCAAACTTTAACAATCGAGTGGAATGCCTCAGAAATTTAAAATGCGCCATCTATTGGCTTCAATTTTAAATGATCCGTTTAATAATCTTTGAAATGTGAATTAAGATCCCAATATTCCATAATTTTGTACTTAGGAGAGTTGAATAAACAAGAACATACAATTTTTGTGTTCAATTCCAGAAAATGTTAATTTTACGCACATTCAATAACAGATGGAGGTGCATATCGCGCCATCTAGTGAGATTTATTTGAACCAAATTTTCTTTCTTAGCAATGAGACCCCGTGCCTGCAGTGTAGGTATGGTAGGTCCTACACATTCGTTTGCTAATCACTCGCTGTTTATCAAATGCACTTAGTTGAAAAAAATCCGCCAACACTCTAAATTTCTGTATGGAACAGCAATTATTGTGCAAAAATCGCTATCGTTTTGCACTTGCAAAAGATACGTAATAATTAAAAGCCTGCCGTGCGGCACCCCGGGTTCGCCTCGTGCGCGAACAACTGGAGTCGAACGTCAGAGTGACGTCAAGGTGCACAGTCAGTTGACCGTGTTTTATTTTTGATACTTCGCCCATGCACTTGTACAAGCTCTTAACCCTGACCGGTAACGGAGTTTTGGTAGTCTGTGGGCTAACTAGTAACCAATTTCATGGCTCAGTAAACAAGAGAACGTATCTAATTAAATTCTACAATATTTAGAAGTAATCAATACATGATTGGATCACTCTACATCTGTCATCATCTAATATTGGCACAATAGTTCATTGTTATATAAATATTTATATATATAAAAAAGTTATTTAAAAAAATCAATAAACCCGACTGCTTTAAAAGCAAACTAAAAAAAAAGACGTAAACAAGAAGAAAATCATGCTGTACAGTCGGAGGATACTTATTCGCGAGCTGGCGGACCAAAACCAGATGTATCCTCCGACTGCAGAGCATGATTTTCTTCTTGTTTACGTCTTTTTAGTTTGCTAGTTTTTTTATTTTTTTAAATAACTTTTTTTATTTACAACTTTTTCGTTATTTTTTTTTAGAATTAGTTACATTTAAACATATAAATGTTATATATTTTTGAAATCGCCTTTTAAAACCCTTTATTTTGATACCCCACACGATGGGTTTGGAAGAAAAAAATAAATTTTATCCCCACAAAATGGCGCCCAAAAGCCGCCATTTTCGTTTTTTCCAATTTTAATGTAGCCAGTGACACTCGCAGGATTAAGACAAATCGATTGACGTAAAAATCATCAAAATCGGCCAACGCGTTTGGTCTCTAGAACGCCACATAGGAACAAACATACATACATACATACATACATACATAGACTGATAAACACATTACCCTCGTTCGGCAGTCGGGTAAAAATGAATCCCTATTTCCCTTGGTCACGGCATCACGCGTGAACGGCTGGACCGATTTCGCTTATTCTTTTTTTTGTGTTTGTTATTGATAGGAGAAGGTTCTTATGATAAAAAAATAAGAAAAAAAAAATTGGTACCTTACCTACATAGGTAGGGTAGGTATGTAGGTAGGGTAGGGTAGGTAGGGTAGGGTAGGTAGGGTAGGTAGGGTAGGGTAGGTAGGGTAGGGTAGGGTACGGTAGGGTAGGGTAGGGTAGGGTATGGTAGGTAGGGTAGGGTCGGTAGGGTAGGCAGGGTAGGGTAGGTAGGGTAGGCAGGGTAGGTGGGGTAGGTAGGGTAGGGTAGGCAGGGTAGGGTTGGTAGGATAGGGTTGGTAGGGTAGGGTAGGTAGGGTAGGGTAGGCAAGGTAGGGTTGGTAGGGTATGGTTGGTAGGGTAGGGCAGGTAGGATAGGGTAGGATAGGTAGGGTAGGTAGAGTAGATGAATGTTTGATGTATTTATGGCAAAACAAAGTTTGCCGGGTCAGCTAGTTCTTAATAATATTATGATTTATTTAATCTTCAGGGTGATTTTTAATTCATTGAATTATTTCAACGGTGAAAGAAGGTACTTAAGAATATGAACAGGTTTTACTAGAAAAATTAAAAACTCACACTGCTACTTATGTGTTTGGATTTCAAAATAAAATAAAGCTTTTTGTGAGTTTATATTATTGTAAGCATAAGTCATCTTCGGAAATACCGAATACATACTCGCATTCTAAAAAAAATCTACAACTTCAACATTATCATTCAATAAGGTCCCTTTTTAAACGAATTTCCAGTTTATTTAGTCTTAAGTCGATATACGTTGGTTCTGTAATCTTTATAAATAGCCCTCGTTGGATCGGAGTGCTTCATCCCAGCCTTCTTAAGCTTCCACACGACAGATTTTCACCCCAGATTTGTCTTTTCAAAGACCTTATAGATTCCAAGAAGATTTTGACTGTTTCTTAAAACCTTTTCGGCTTTTAAGGCCCTGTGATTAATAGTAAGCGATTTTTTTTACTTAAGACTCCATGAAAGGAATTTTATTAAATCAGATATGTGTTGCTCTGATAACTTGTCGGATTTGGATAAAATTAAGCCAGGGTGTGCATTTTTATGCGTTTATAATTTAATTTTATGACTAGCTTCTGCCAGCGGCTTCGTCTGACTGCAAGCTGGAAATTATCCCAAGGGAACATACACCCAGGAGTCCTACTTATATATATATATATTATATATCCTACTTCCTACTAATATTGTAAATGCGAAAGTTTGTGAGGATGTATGTTTGTTACTCTTTCACGCAAAAATTACTGAACGGATCTGGATGAAATTTGGCACAGAGGTAGATTATAGTCAGGAATAGCACATAGGATACTTTTTATCCCGGGAATATGTTCCCTCGGGACAATTTTCGACATTCACGCGGGCGAAGCCGCTGGCAGAAGCTAGTATAATATAAAGCTTCCGCCCTTCCCCAAAGTCCAATCTAACTCTACACCAAAACTCATCAAAATTGTTTCAGCAGTTTTGGCGTGAAAGCGCAAAAATAAACATCCAAATTGAGAACCTACTCTTATTGTAACACCTTTTTTATCCGACCTGGGATTCATTCATTTAACTAAAATAACTTAAACCTCTTAGCATTTAGAATCTAAAATTAATGTTTATTTGTATTGTTTTGACGTTTGACATCTGACGTTTGCTTGAGATGTCAACACTGGAAGCTGGAATTGTGAAATGCCGCGGAAAGTGAGTTTATTCCTCCCCTACAACAACCCTATTTTACTTTAAAATATGTTTTATTGTGTTTCGGTGAGAGTTAACAGAATAAACAAATTGTATACTGGGATCTTGCGCTTTATTTACCCAAACCCGATCCAAAGTTGCACTATTTGGGCAGTCGGTAAAAAACGAGAGTTATTTTTGCATTTATAATATAATTATTAAGTATTGAAGTATGTTTGTTGCTTTGGATTTTTTTATTTTGTTATTTCAGGCTGTAGCAGACGTTGTTATAAAAAAACTGTGTGGTGTGTGTCAGTCGACGCACGACTGGAATTTACTCCTTAGGCCGCTATCCCACTGGCGTTTTACGAGCGTTGGCGTTACTTCAACGTCTGCGCAGCGTCGATGCTGCGCAGACGCGACGTTGACGTCGCGTTTTACGAGCGCTGGCGTCTCTCCAACGTCTGCGCAGCGTCGACGCTCCACAGACGTCGACAAACGAGTGGCAAGCGTTAACGCAACGTTAACGTCGCGCACGTGCTACAATTTGAGGCATACAATCAGAGACAAAATGGATTCCGACGAGGATACACTACTGTTGGCTTTGCTACTTCGACAAAAATTACGTAAATGAAAGTCTCATCGTCAATTTTGGGAAAATCCTTTATGGTCCAATCGATTACAAGAAAGTGATACTCTAATAATATTAAAAATAATTAATAGTAATTTTATAAATATTTACGAATGCCTAATGAAACTACATTTAACGAAGTTAAGAAGAAATTACTTATTAAGAATCCCTAAAAAAACATAAAAACTATTAGCCCTAGTCAGGGACGATTCTTACAGACTTTTGACCAAATTTGTAGATCGCACCAAAACTAAACTCGATAATATCGATATGACACAGATCTAGTACTGATATATGTCTATAGATAAGTATCTATAGCATACTCGGCCACACTGGTACAAAAGATGGCATAGTCAAAAATATATCTATCTCTTATTGCTTATGACGTTATCTCTTAGTGCGAAAGTGAATACCGATATTGAAATTGCGTCTTCAATATGTTCCATCCAGTTATACAATGTCTCTGGCCGGCCGTAACCGACGCCTGCGTGTGATTGTACCTGTTGCCAAAAAACGTAACGTTACCGTCGCGTTGACGCGTCGTTAACTTTGTGAAGTATCCGCGCTAATGCTTGCCACTAGTCTCGCAACGTCAACGTCGCGTCTGCGCAACGTCGACGCTGTGCAGACGTTGGAGTAACGCCAACGCTCGTAAAACGCCAGTCGGATAGCGGCCTTATGTACGATTACCATTGTTATTATAACATTCATAATTACATGCGTCAGCTGTCATTATCATACATGATTTTAAAATGAAAGGTGCGCAAAGGTTTATAAAGAAAAACGTAACACTTTTGAGTTGTATTAATTTCACTCCTCATAATATTTTCATACTCCTCGGTATGGAAATTTTTGAAAATCGATTCTTAAGGAGTTCTCAGCTGAATCCGGTAAGACTGGAAGCCGACCCCAACAATAATTGGGAAAAAGGCTAGGCAGATGATGATGATTCTTAAGGAGTAAACACAAAATTATTTCCCATTCCGTCGCCTCAGCAAAAAAGAGAAGAACAATCTTGCAGCTTTTAGCATGGTACCTGACATCTGTATATTCAAAACATGACGAACAGTGAAATTCTAGGTATAGCTGGCGATTTCAAATTGACGGTGTTTTAAAGCGTATAGTTTTGGTATTTTATCTGATGAAATGTATATTTGCGAAGTATTTTTCTGATTTATTTAAGCCGCTCTTGGATTGGCTCGCTTGTAATTAGTACTTCCCTTTGTGTTATTTAGATGTATAAGTTATATTAGACACTGTAAAGTTTCATCAAACTGAATTGTGAAGATTTTGCGTGAATGCGTAACAAAAATCCATCGATCCGTACTCTTAAACTATCGCATTTGTTATATTAGTACGAAGTATGAAGTATGTTGGTTATCTAGACGAGTTTAGACCGTCGCCACAGCAAAAAAGAGCATTAAAAATACTATCACAAATCAAAAACGTCGTATCTAAACATTAAACAGATAGTTGTACCGGCTCTGGGTGTTTGCGTATGTGAGTTTATATGTTTACAATGCATGTACTCGAAAAGAGCGTTTTCCAAGCAGCCAAACTGTGCGGAAAGTGTCACTTTTTTCACTAGTGGTTTTTACTTTTCATTTTTTTTTTAAATTTTTAACTCCAACGTCAGCCCGTCGCATAGAGTTTGTATTATTTGAGAAAAGTTTTAAAAATTAGTTAAGTACAGATTATCATTCATATAAAAGGTAAAATAAAACTAATACTTCATTAAAGGCGTTTTTAATAACTCTAGATTTAGATTTTGATCAATAAATTATTAATTTTAAATATTCATTAAATATGTTTGGCAGAACGTATATTTTACTCGTGCCTTTTTGCATTACGACGTGACAGCTATTTGCACATGCGCAGTAGATATGCCCGAGGAACTCATAGTAAATCTGTGGTTATGCTGTTTGCGCTAGAATAAGTCCGCCATTTTATATAATTTTTATTTCCTCGCACAATGTATAGTAAAATGTTGTATGATACACGTACGTAAGATGATATCCGACTCGTGTCGATTTATCCACTCACTCGCTTCGCTCGCTCGTGAATAAAAATGCCACTCATCGGAAATCACCTACCTTCCGCACTTGTAGCATAAATAACTATTATAAATCACCCACGATACAGAAAAAATCCTAGTGAAAAAAAATAACATCCACATAAATAAAAAATACATTTTTATCGATAGCTTCGTCCACGTTAAATAAATCAAAGAAATGGCCTAAAAGGCCTTTTAAGCCTCTTTGGTATTAAATGAGCTTCGGTTCTAAAACAGGTCGGTTGTCTTTCGTTCTTATAATTCGCGTCACGTCATTATGGGTTCTCGAGTGTTGTTGGGGCGTTTTCTAGGCAAATGAGCCAACACCAAAGGCAGTTGATATGGTGAAAGGTTACGCCATACTTGAGGCTTTCATAATTATAGAGTTGAAGAACGTTGCACTGGCATTACCTACCTTCATGGGAAGTTACCCTCGTATATTTATTTCCCTACTAGCTGCCGCCCGCGCCTCCACCCAAGTAGTACTTCACCCAATATCTTTATAAATTATAGGCTATGTATTATTCTGATGTATTAGATACTAGCTTCTGCCAGCGGCTTCACCCGCGTGAATGTCGAAAATTATCTCAATGGAACTTATTCCCGGGATAAAAAGTATCCTATGTGCTATTCCAGACTATAATCTATCTCTGTGCCAAATTTCATCCAGATCCGTTTAGCCATTTGAGCGTGAAAAAGTTACAAACATACAGACACACACACATCTTTATAAAATAAGAGTGTGTATTTTTCTTTAATTTTGCCTAAATCCGTTCAGTAGTTAAACATCCAGCCATCCATCTTCATAAACTTTCATGTTTATAATAGTAGTAAGTTATAACATAATATTACACCTGAAAAAAGCAACTCTATTTAACCCAGTCTCCGAAGGGTTAAACTGCATCCACATTTCGACAGGTATGTTTAAGTCGGGATTCGATCACTTTTCCGAATCTTTTTTGATCGAATTTCATTTTACAGAAAACTATTGGCCGACGTCTTTTTTGCTATATGCATTATTTGACATAATTTCAGATCATCGAAGTATCAATTGCCATCGGTATTATTTTACCGAACTACATTTCGCCGATTTACAAAATAACTTTTTGCTTTTGGCCGAAGCCACTTTTGAACCTTTTTCATTTGCCATATTTTCACCAAACCGAAGCAACATTTTAGGGAATATTATTTAGTCACAAATATATAGCCGGTAACTTGGTAGCATTTTCAATTTAAAATTGAAATAGTGTGATAAAAAGTCAATATGTTGTGCTACAAAAGGACATGGACAGATTTTGTATGGGCGTCTGCACTGGTATCGAATTTAATTTACAACAATGGTTCTTGCTGTTTTATATTCGTGAATATGAGCTTATTCAATTGCTATAAATAAAAAACCCCAAGAACTTGACACAACGACAGACTAAACGAAAACAGTTTCATTAAGCCTATTAATCAGATCGTTGCAATAAGTGTACAGAATAATGATCTTGCTATTAAAAAAACGCCAGGCGCTTTAAATTAGCAAACAGTGTTGAGAATACAGTTATCTGATATGGTTTTAGCATTATTTATTTATTACATTCTTTATTGTACACTTGCTTTTATGATTGTCTTTTGGGCGGTCTTATCGCACAGGGCAATCTCATTTCTAGTAATTTAAACAAAGTAATGGATTCCTAAGCTGTATAGGCCCTACCAGACTCAGTTCATTAACATGCTAATCGCATGGTATTGAACCGAGTCTGGTAAGGCCTCAAAAAATGTGGCATTAATAACAAAGAATAGCTTAAATATTTTATTTATTTTATGTATATTTCTAAAGGTGGAATATGTATATTTTTTAAGTTACCAATTATCAAAGGAAAGAATAAAACAAATGAGTAAAAATAATTATTTATTGGATAAAACAATATTTTTATTTCACACACCTGGATGTGTATAATTAATTGTATAATAAGTTGTAGTAGGTCTTGTAATAGAAGTATTTTAAGGAATTTCAGGACCAAATGTATGATTCGGTTTCTGCATTGTTGCAATATACAATGACTAGATGAGATCGAAGCTCGCTTATAATTAGGTAGTGATATAGTGTTACGTTCCCTTTGAGGTGGCCTTTGAACAGGCGGCAATGGTGCTGGTGGTGGGTCAGGTGGGCTTTGAACAGGCAATAATGGTGCCGGTGCTGGCACATGTGGCCTTTGAACAGGTGGTAATGTTGCCGGTGGGTTATCCACATGAACATTAGTGGCTGCTGCATTGTTTTCCAACACCAATCCCTGCCTGTCTCGTGATGAGTCATGCGCTGCATGTCTATTTGCTTGCATCCAACACAAATAGCATACATAGTTGTTTCTTGTGGGCTGAAAACAAACAACAGTGCTTACTGCAGTGCTTATAAACATAGATAAAAGCTTATGTTTATATATTTTTTAGCAACAAGGGTATCTTTTGTTTACACCTGTATGTTTTCAAGTATTATATTATTTTATTATGAGCAGTAAGTTCTAAGATGTTACAAAATGTCTCTTTTAGGCTTTAAGTATATATTAAAGATAGAAAATGCACAAAACAGTTACAATCATGCATGATAGTTAGTCTCAATAAGAATACAACTAGGTACCTATTTATAATAATAAAAAACAAAATGCTTACCACATAATTAGTAATTTGTGTTATTAGAACAGCCAGCAATGGACACTTCATACTAACATTATGGTGTCTTATTTTTCTCACTGATTTCCCACAATCAACGCAAACCTGGTTATGTCCTAGTAGTCTCTCATGTTCACCAGCTTCGGTATTTAATCATAATAATCATGGATGACATATAAATGTATCCAGAGGCAGCTGAAAATAAGATGCACATTATATAATCGCGTATCATAAATAAAAGTAAATCAGATTAGGTTAAGTTATTCTACTTTAACTGCATACCTGGGTTTGAGCGACGGTTATCCAACGCAAAGTCTTGCTTGATAGTGTTCAGAAAGCGAGGATATGATATGCCTTTGCAACCTTTGCACGGCTATTCCAAAGTTGATGCACCTCATATTGATTCACAAAACAAATCCGAAACGCAATGCAATTCAAAGTCCAATGATGTTAACAAGATATTCGAGTGGTAGAAGATATCTTTCCGTTGAATTATGTAGGAGTCAAAGAAAATATCGCAAAAACAAACTGTTACTGTAAGATAAGAAGTGAACGTTGCTTTTGAAGTTCTGTTTTAGAAAAAAATAGACGAAAATGTCAATGTCAAGTCTGACAAACAAATCGTCTGTCAAACACGTCGCGTTCCGTTTTAAGTATTTTATTTTGGGTGAAATAAATAAAAAACTATATAACTAACGCATCAAAATATGAAAAAATAATGTTATTAAATGCAATCAATACCAATAGAGACTGTTTCATGTGAATAAAATGTTACTTATAAGAGAACTTGTCGTATAATTCACTTCTAATAACTTACGTGCGTGGTGAGGAACGTCCAATAAAATCTTTTTTATCTTTCTCTATGGTCTATTATGGCGGAAGGTGACACATGGTACTATAATTCGTCTTGCACTACTTTTTACTTTTGTAATAAAAACGTCAAGTTCAGAGAGGTAAAAAACTGTGTGATAATTAGTTTTTCATTTTTTTTTGTACAATATTATTTATTATGTATTTGTACATAGAATGCACTTTTTGTCCATGTCCTTTAGTGACAGAAACGAATCGCTGCAAAATCGACTTCACGCAGTCTTGTCTGTGTTTATATATTTATTTCGAATTTTCATGCAAATGATTTATTAATATCTGTCACGCATTAGACATTTTTATTAATTAATAATTTCAAAGAATTTGTCCAAGAGCGAGCGAAGCGAGCTCGAGAATTTAGGGCACTTTAGACTCTGCAGAGAGAAATAGGCGTCCCGCGGAGCGGGGATCCGTCGACAATATTTTTTTTCATGTCGCTGTTTTAAACATTTGTATGCCCCCACAGTTTATCTCTCACTTAGTATTTATTTAAATATAAAAATAATATATTATAAATATTTCGAACAAATGTTATTTTGGCTAAGTGTAACTTCGGTAAAATGTTTTCCGACCAAGTGAAACGTCGGGGTAACGAAAAAAATCGAATTGATAATAGGTCAACTGAGACAGTGGCAGACGTGACTTCGATGAAGTAAAAAAAAACGAAACGATAATAGTTGAAAAGGTTTAGGTGAAATTAAATTCGGTCAAATGTTTTTCGAACTTATGATAGGTAACCGTTTAAGTCACCAACACTATCAAACGGGCATAAATCCAGACTCCGGGCTGCTTCTGAGCAATTCCAGATAGAAAAAAAACGTTTTAACAATAAAACAAACCGATTTCCAAAAAAAAACACTGCAAAGCGAAAAATAACTTTCTTTTCCGAAGTCGGTGTCTTTGGTACCTATTGTTTCCGTGTTTCGACACCGACTTCGGAAAAGAAAGTTATTTTTCGCTTTGCAGTGTTTTTTTTTGAAGACTGTTTGTTTTTTTTTTAAGTTTTTTATTTATCTCTTTTTAGTTTTGATAGGTACCTCCAAGTGCCATAAAAATCATATATAGCCAAAGTGCATCTCATGACTATTCCAATAAGCCCGTACACGACTAGGATACATTGTTTTATTTCGGAGTACCAGTACCTACCTGCCGGCTTCATCGTCAAATCAGTTCGATGGTGCCATTTTCATCAGTACCATTTATTTATAAATTTTTGTTTCATCATAGTCGGTTAACTATTCGAGATATAAGACCCGTGACATACTTAGCATTAAGGAGTTACAGTGACCATTTGTGGTCTTCTTCATCAGTTCCAATTCACCAAATTATACTTTCTGAGTGCAAATGATTCCATTGTTGATGAAAATACCAAAATCGCCGATGAAAATATAAATTGCCGTTTTATTGTAATAGGTACTTCGAATTGACATAGAACCTTCATGGTTTGAGATTTTCAAGTGAAACTTTTTTGATATGGTACCTATGAAATTATTCTTTAAAAAAATGTGCATCATTCGATTATTGAGTTTCAGTTGTTTTTTTTATTCAGCTTAGACATGAAATATGGATACTCCGAAAATTCGAGTGATTTTTTTACGAGTTCCGACGCGGTACTAACGCGGCAGAAACAGCTCGCAATATCAATGTTGCGTTTGGAGAGGGGACTGCTAATGAACGCACTGTGCGATTTAGATTTAAACGCTTTCGTGATGGAAACTTTGATTTGAAGAACGAACCACGTGGAAGACTGCTCACACAGGTGAATAACAATGAATTGAAAGAGATGGTTGAAGCCGATCCAAGACAAACTACCCAGGAATTAACGGCATGGTTTAACGTTTCCTTACCAACAATATTGACTCATTTGCATCAAATCAATAAAATAAAAAAAATGGGTGCCTCATGATTTAACTGATCTGCAGAAAGAAATGCGTGTTGAAACTTGTGTTGCCTTGTTGAATCGATACAGAAATGAAGGAATTTTGAATCGAATTGTGACATGTGATGAAAAGTGGATTCTTTAGGATAACCGTAAGCGAAAAATGGAATGGCTGACCCCAGGTCAAACGCCGCAACAGTGTCCAAAGCAAAGCTTACCAATAAGAAGGTAATGGTAACTATTTGGTGGTCTCAGCATGGTGTTATTCACTATAGCTTTCTCCGATCTGGTCAAACAATAACGGCAGATGTCTACTGTGCCGAACTCCAAACAATGATAGCAAAACTAGCAGTGAAACAGCCCTGACTCATGAATCGATCTTCACCATTATTGCTCCATGATAACGCAAGACCTCATACAGCACGATAAACCGTTTTAACTATACAGTAACTGCAATTAGAAACCATTCGTCACCCTCCGTTTCCGCCAGACCTTGCTCCAACGGACTACCACTTTTTTCGTGATTTGGAAAATTTTCTACGTTATAAAAAGTTTTCGCCAGTGATCACCTATGGAACCGAGACGTGGTCGCTCACAATGGGCCTTATCAGAAAGCTTAAAGTCACCCAAAGGGAGATGGAGAGGGCTATGCTCGGAATTTCCTTGCGTGATCACGTCAGAAATGATGATATCCGCAGGAGAACCAAAGTTACCGACATAGCCCGAAAAATTGCCAAACTTAGGTGGCAGTGGGCAGGGCACATTGCTCGCAGAACGGATGGCCGTTGGGGCCGTAAAGTTCTGGAATGGCAACCGCGAACCGGAAGACGATATGTTGGAAGGCCTCCCCACTAGGTGGACCGATGACCTGGTTAAGGTTGCGGGAAGGCGCTGGATGCGAGACGCAAGGATTCGGTCAATATGGCGACGCCTAGGGGAGGCCTATGTCCAGCAGTGGACGTCTTTCGACTGAAATGATGAATGATGAGGATGATGAAAAAAAAAAAAAAACAATTTTTCAGTACAAATCGCCAATTTCATACTTTAACCTCTAATGTTTGAGGAGTTCCCTCGATTTCTCTAGGATCCTATCATCAGATACTGACTTGATGATCATGGGACCACCTGTGAAGTATACCCTTTCAAACAAAAGAAGAATTTTCCTAATCGTTCCAGGCGTCTTTGAGTAATCGGGGAACAAACATTAAAAAAAAAGATTCCGACGAATTAAGAACCTCCTCCTTTTTTGAAGTCGGTTAAAAACCCAATAACACTTTGGCCTACCCGGGACTCGAATCCAAGACCTCATGCTCACCAGTAGGGCTTGCAACCACTACGCCAACGAGGCAGCGGCATTTCGATACGTCAGTCATTAATTCAATTTTGTTGTAATTTGAAATGCCTGCTAGATTTTTTTAAGTTTTACTCCTAAGTAATAATGTCACTCAAAGCATTGTTGCGTTATTATACAATGTGTCCGTTTCTGTAGCAATAAAATTTAAATTCGTTAAATACACTTAATTTTATCGATAAAAATACCCGATATAACCCCGTGACAAAAAAAAAACCGTATAAGAAATGTGTTAATCCCTAAAAAAATGCAGAATTTTAGGAAATGTAAAATGTAAGTGTGTTTTGTGAAATTTTGTTTAAAAATTATCTATTATGGTTCAATACAAAAATCTCTATCTCTTATCTCTGGTGTGTTAGTTAAATATTTTTTTAGATTTACTATTCTATGGCCAAATAAAATAATATAAAATGTACGCCTCTGTGAGACCTACATCCAAAGTTATGATCGTTAGACTTTGAAAATGTCGTCAGTGAGTCAGATACTAAAATTGCTGTATTTTGAAAGTATTGGGATTGGACCCCTTGTATGGGATGTTTTTATCGATAAAATTAAGTGTATTTAACGACCCTAACGTTTTTTTACTACAAAAGCGTATGTTGCAGCCATCTGGTTAAATTAGCCAGTTAAATTGGACGCCTAGGCCGCTTATTAACGCTGAAGGCTGAAATCTAATTAAATGGCTGAAGGACAACTAACCAAGTAATTAGTGCAACGTTTAACCAGATGGCTGAATGTCGTGTAGTCATTTAGTAAAATTGGATATTGATGAATTTTTAATGTTTGTTTAGGGTGACTAGATTGTTTGAGCTCAAATATTTAGCAAAAACTAGCAGAAGACGTAGTATTATTTGGCACCTCCATGTTTTAAAACTATTTTGACAAAACATCACACTTTAATTTCATTTAAAATTGCACACAAGAACGAAAATTGACATTCACGGTTTTCGCTGTTGACGCCATATTTGTTTTGGTACTAGCGCCGTAGTAAAAAAAACTGAACTAAATTTGATTTACTTGGCTGAGTCTTGGTCAATCATCTTCAAAGGGCTGACTTTCAATATGTCAAGTTGTTAAACGTTGAATAATTCTAGTTCAATTATTATTATTTTGACTTTGACAATCTCGGGACCCTGGGGTCCCGGTCCTTTGAAAGGCTGCAAGGGGCCGAAGCCAACTCGCAGAGGCCTTGTTAGACATGTATTAGGAAATGTGACACCAACAGACGATTATCCCTGTATGGACTGCGCAGGTGCAGCCAAGGGCAATCCCCGGTTGGTGCAGGACTACTGCAAAATATAGAGAAAATATGTATTGGGCTATGGGTTTGGTAGGTTTAGTGGATCGATTACCTAAAACTATAGGAGGACTACTGGCCCCTGCCTGACCACTGCTTTACGGCTATATCATGGCAGGAATGGCATCAATTATTATTATGTCCTTTATTCTAATTATTTTATAAAATAAATTAAAAAACAAAAATATTTAAAAATATTAAAAATAGAGGCCCACCGGTATCGGGAACAGGGTCCAAGCTACCGGCGGTCAGGGCTCCAGAGAGAGGAATCTCCTATCAATACGAACCGCATCAATTATTATTATTATAGGCCAAGGCATCCAATTGGATGCCGGCGTTTAATGAACGGCCTAGGCGTCCAATTAGCTGGCTAATTTAACCAGATGACTGCGACATATATACCAGATAGTTTACGCTACATAATCCCTGTAACAAGCCTATACAAAACCTAAATGCAATAAACTAACTAGCTGCCAGACAAAAAACCGGCGAACCCCTTCGCCACAAAAAGTAAATAAAGAAAGAAAAGACTTCAAAAGAGTAGCACTAGTTTAATTGTAAAAGTACTAGAGCCAATCTTTCAGTGCTGGCTGGAGCCAAGTAATCCATTTTCTATTGTTGACCACCAGTCGATAAGGATTCGATTCCGTTTCCTTTTTATTTTTTCCTCTCCCGTTGAGAAAGAAAAATGAATCGGTTCCTACTTCTCACCCAAGGTGCATTCTTTAGATAAACCTACTTATATTTGTGCGATTTCAGCAAGTTTTTTTAACAATTGGTTCAAGTTATTTGGGTTGATTTTAGTAAGATTTGAATATGTGAGAAAGGTGTTGTTATTTTGTAGAACAAGTCCAATTAAATACACTTGAGAACAAAACTATTGCACAGGCACCCTATTTTAAAATTACATCGCAGGTATGAGAAAATAAAGTTTATAATCAAATAAAACAGTATGCGGTTTTGAGAAACATATAAAGCTTGTGTATAAAGTCGGTATAATCGATAGTTTCTGAGGTTTTATCCAAAAGTACTCTCTTAAGTTACGTGCACGCATTAGCTGTAAGCAGTGGTCATCACTGCTCTCAAAACGGTGAAGGAAAACATCGTGAGGAAACCGGCATGTCCGAGAACCAAAAATTCGAAGACATGTAATATCCACCAACCCGCACTGGGCTCGCGTGGTGGATTACGGCCCATCCCCTCTCACAGAGAGGAGGCCTGTGTCCCAGCAGTGGGAAAAAATATGCTGATGATGTGTTGTGATTAGCTGTAAGCGTAATTGGGTTGAGCTGATTGTGCATTGTTGTGATATTAAAAGATTACAGTTGAAGGTTCTTATCTTTAGATACTGAAAAATGGATACTACACCAGTTCAGCAAAAATTTCTTGCTATTTATATTCAAACTCAAGTTACTCGACCATTAAATTTGAGCAGATATTCTGTTCGGCGCGTATACCAGCCGAATGTGGAAACTGCAGGCTACGTCAGACGTCATGAAAGTGGACGCCATAGTGTGACTTCAAAGCGAGATGACTGATTTCTCGTCATGTAGTCAATATGAAAACAAAACAATCGACAAAGTTTTCACTAATATATCCAGCATATGCCAGCCAAATATGAAAGGCCAAACATATCTGCTAGAATAAATTGTAGTAAAAAAGTGTGATAATTTCCTAAGACTGATGGATCGCAAGTGAAGGGCTCTGGTAACAGTTTCTCAAGTCTGTCTGCTCACAGTCAAGTATTACGCATTTGTCTTGCTTATGACAGGTCGTCGCTGAAAATACTTTAGGCTGGAGCAAAGATAAGTAAACCGCATAGAAATGTTACTTTTCTTTGTTGGCGCGCCGAACATAACCAAAGAAATAATCGCGTAGAATAAAAACCGGCCAAGTGCGAGTCGGACTCGCACACGAAGGGTTCTGTACCATTATCGCAAAACACTGCATTAAAATCACATTTGTTGTATGGGAGCCCCCCTTAATTTATTTTATTTTAATTTATTAATTATTATTTTTTGAAGTAAATATACAACTAAACATTCTGTGAATATTTCAAGCGTCTACCTGTTGCCGTTATTAATATCGAGTAAAAAACGGCAAAAATATCACGTTTGTTGTATGGGAGCCCCCCTTAAATATTTATTTTATACTGTTTATAGTATTTGTTGTTATAGCGGCAACAGAAATACATCACCTGTGAAAATTTCAACTGTCTAGCTATCACGGTTCATGAGATACAGCCTGGAGACAGACGGACAGACAGACAGACGGATCGCGAAGTCTTAGTAATAGGGTCCCGTTTTTACCCTTTGGGTACGGAACCCTAAAAAGAAGAAAATAATCGTGCTCTGACAAGACAAACGCTGATCTCATAGGTTAAGTTTTTCAGAAACATTGTTTACCAGAACTCACGCCGGTTCTCGGTTTATAATCTGATGGTTTTAAATATAAAGTAAGCAAAAGGAAAAGGAGATCCTAAGTAAGTATTGTATTGGTTTGTAGTTTCTGCCTACTCGCATGAGGGAATAGCGTGAGTTTATAAATGTATACCTTTTTATTATGTTCATTCAAGGGTCAAAAGTGCAGTCTTACTCTCCCAAAATTCAAATGACCAGTTTTTTTTTAAATAGAAAACGTTGCCCCTTACTAGGAATTTCTGCCTGTATCGTGGGAGCATTTAAAATCATTTAAACTCACATACACAAAACACCCAGTACCGGTGCAACTATCTGTAGGCAATACAAATATTTGTGCCGTGCGGGAATTGAACCTGAGACACGCAGCGCAGCAGGCGATTGCTTAACCACTACGCCAACCGTGTCGCACATAGTTTTGTAGAAGAAGTTACATTATTCACAACTGGTTTAATATGTTGTATAGAAATCAAACTATAGATTATATCTACTAACCGAAAAGGTTGAAATACATCTGCGTAAAAAAAAATGGCCTCTGCTGTTTTGGTAGAGTGTGACTGCACTTTTGACCCTCAACTGTACTTAAGGTTTTTTACCCTCACTCCCGCAGCACTTTTCGGAAATAATAAGATATATCTATAAGAATAGTGCGACACAGATTTTAGTTGTATGGATTAAAACGTTTAACAATAGCGCAATCTCCACGTACTGGTAACATGAAAAACACTTTCACTCCTCAATATCACTTTCTTCTGGACTTTTGGGTAAAAGACCAGGATGTGTGGGATTTTTACCTCACTAAAACCTCCTCAGTGAACACCATCAGCAGATGGACCTCTTAAAAGAGCACTTATGTGCAACACATGTTAAGGCACATCCCTATCATATCATGTCAAATCAAATCAAATTATTTATTTTTGCAGAAAACACTGTTATTAAATGGTACATGTTTCAAGTGATTCGACTGAAAGGCATGCAAAATATGTACAATCATGTTTTATTAAAATTAAGATTGACATTGAAACATAAAACTAGATTTCCTCCTTAAAATTAAATTAATATAGATTTTTCAATAATCATTTATTTAATTCATTCAATAATACCCTAGTTGCCTAGTTCAACTAGCCTACCCTACCCTAGTTGCCTAGTTAACTAGCCTACCCTAGTTGCCTAGTTCAACTAGCAACATAAATTTAAACTAGTCCATAAGACAATAGAAGTTACCCCTGCAAATAATCAGTTATTATTAGTAAATAGTATGAAGGTATCTTCTGGCAATCCATTTAGTGGTACAAAGCTGAGGAGAGAGCAATACTCTTTAAAATTATTAAATCAGAACATTCAAGGTTGCTCTTCCAAATTATTAGAAATTGAACTATTTCTAGAAAAAACTAAATTTGATATTATTTGTCTAACAGAACATTGGTTAAAAGATCACCAAGTAAGGTCCATTAATTATGAAAATTATTGTGTAGTTAGCCATTTCAGCAGAAAACGTATGATACATGGCGGATCATTAATACTTATTAAAAATTCTATTAAATCTAAAGAGAGAAAAGACATTGTTAGACTGTCGGTTGAACACACCATTGAATTGTCCTGTGTTGAGCTTGATAAGCATGTTGTAGTATGTGTCTTCAGACCTCCAAGTTACCAGAATCTATCTGTGTTTGACTCTATAATGGAAGATGTGTTAAAAAAAGTTAGTACTAGCAGTAAATCAATCATCATATGTGGCGATTTTAACATTAACTTATTAGAAAATAACTCTAACAGTATTAGGTTATTGGGTCTTTTTAAATCATTTAATCTAACAAATGTTTTTATGGAGCCAACTAGAGTGACAGCTTCTTCTGCGACTTGCATAGATAACGTTTTTTGTAATTGTGATTACCTAAATAAAGAAATTGTAAATAAATTAACATCTGATCACAGTGGGCAAACAATAACGTATAGCACCTACATACCTTTGCAAAAAATGCAAATAAAATTTAGACCAATTACAAGTAAAAATTTAGAAAAATTTAATAAAACCTTGACTAGTAAATTATGTGTTCAAAACTTTTTTAATATAGATAACCCAAATGAGTTCTATGCCGAGTTTTTTAAAGTACTCAACATGCAATTTAATGACACTTTTCCACAGAAAGCGAAAAGTATTTACACCAAGTTCGTATTTAGCGATTGGGCGACTCCAGGTATTCGTAAAAGCAGGGAAAAGCTATATGAACTTTATGGCCTAAAGCAACATATGAATAATACAAGTTTTGATAAGTATGTTGCGAAATATTCAAAAACCTTTAAAATTGCATGCAAAATAGCTAAAGCGCTGTATATAAGCAATAAAATAAAATCGGCAGACGATAAAATAAAAACTACCTGGAAAATAATAAATAATGAAACAGGTAGGAAAAAACAGCGTAATACTGAATTTAATTTATCGACTGCACATGGCCCCATATCCTCAGATATAGAGGTAGCTCAGGAATTTGAAAACTTTTTTGTTAATATTCCTCTTAAAACTACAGCAGCCTTAAACTCCTCACCCACACTCTCTGTTGCCTTACTAAGAAAGAACGTAAATGCGTGCCCATCGGAGTTCAAGTTTCAACATACAAATCCCCAGGCTATTTTAAAAGCTTTTAAAGATCTTAAAATTAAATCAACAGAAGATCTTTGGGGACTATCTGTAAAAGTGTGTAAACCAATCATTGAAACTGTTGCACCCTATTTAGCTTTAATATTTAATGCTAGTGTCGATCAAGGAGTTTTTCCGGACCTCATGAAACACAGTAAAGTAGTTCCATTGTTTAAATCCGGGGATAGCAAAGAAGCCAATAATTATAGGCCAGTGTCAATACTGCCGGTTCTCAGTAAGGTCTTCGAAAAGTTAATGCTCAACCAATTGTTGCGTCATTTTAACAAACATTCTATCTTTTATGATCAACAGTACGGTTTTACCAAAGGGCGTTGCACAACTGACGCCGGTGTCACCCTAATAAAGAACATCTTTAACGCCTGGGAGGAAGCACAAGACGCCATTGGAATCTTTTGCGACCTCTCGAAGGCGTTCGATTGCGTTAACCATGAGACACTATTGTTGAAGCTCGAGCACTATGGAATTAGACATACAGCCCTTGGGTTACTTAGATCATATTTAAAAGACAGACAAGTTAAAGTTCAGATAAACGGCGTAAACTCACTAGGGTCTGAAATGACAATGGGTGTTCCTCAAGGCTCGATATTGGGTCCATTCCTCTTTTTAGTTTATATTAACGATTTACCCCAATTACTACAAAATCAACCGAAAATGGTGTTGTTTGCTGATGACACATCTTTGATATTTAAAATAGATCGGCGGTCACAAAATCTTGATGATGTGAATAACTCGATTCATCAGGTCCAAAATTGGTTCACGGCAAACAATTTGGTACTAAATGAAAAAAAAACCAAATGTATTAGATTCACATTGCCGAATGTTAGAAGTAGCGAATGCGACATCATATTGAATGGCGAAAAGCTGGACTTTGTAAATCAAACAGTTTTCCTGGGAATCACTTTAGACGACAAATTGCAATGGAGTTCTCACATAACATCTCTTGCGGGTCGGCTGAGCTCGGCCGCTTATGCTGTTAGAAAGATAAGACAGTTGACGGATGTGGAGACCGCGCGTTTGGTCTATTTTAGTTACTTTCACAGCATTATGTCATACGGTATTTTATTGTGGGGCCGAGCGGCTGACATTGAATCCATATTTATATTGCAAAAGAGAGCTATCAGAGCCATATATAATTTAAGTCACAGAGAATCTCTTAGGGAGCTATTTAAAAATATTAATATTATGACAGTTTCTTGCCAATTCATTTATGAAAATATCATGTATGTAAGGAAAAATATACATCTCTTTAGTAAGGTCAGTGATAGACACAATTGTAATACGAGAAATAAAGATAAGTTAGATCAACCATCTTATAGACTAGCAAAAGTACACTCATCTTTCATGGGGTACTGTGTTAAATTTTATAACAAGATACCTTGTGATATATTAAAACTAAATGAAAGTAAATTTAAAACTTTAGTTAAAAGCACACTTTGTAAACAAGCATATTACAAATTAGATGATTATATTCAAGATAAGAATGCTTGGCAACATGTTGGTCCCGCTCCGTAGGGCAATCTTTGGTGTGGACAAAATCAAATTTGCTAATTTGTATTCCTATTCATAGTTTTTGTATTCTTAGGTTATTTTTTATATTTTTTTTCCAGAATTTGACTCACACAAGGTTCCGTTGTTGTTGTATTAGGTATTTTACCTATGTTTGCAATATTTGTAAGTATGTGAGAACCATGTTCCTATTTATAAAACTAATGAATTTACCTGTTAGTGCTTTTATTACTTTATACCTGTACGTTGTATAGTGGGTAGTGCTATTTTTGGGTGCATCGTCCTCACATATATGAATTTATTAATGTATGTACATAAGTAAACTTTGTAAAACATATTTTTTTTAAAAAGAGTAAGTATGGAGTTTCTTGTGCGTTCTTCTCCATAACAAGCTACTTTCCGAATGCACGGTAGAGTCAATTTTTATTACTTGTACATTTTTTATTAACATTTAATTTTTGACGTTCAAAAGTGCCGCTTATTGGCCTAATTGAAATAAATATATTTGACTTTGACTTTGACTTTGACTTTGAATAATAATAATCAAATTATTTCAATGTCATTCCTAGTATTATTATAATAAATTAACATATAAATTATATGAAGATACATGCATAATTGTTCTATAACTTGATGTCACTGTGAGGTCTTGAGTTTGGAAAATTTATTGTTTAAGTACTCATTCAAATTATAGTAGCATTTATCAACTAAAAGGCTCTTTAGATTTTTCTTAAATAAGGCAGTATTCATTTCCCTTATTTCTTTAGGTAGTTTATTGAAAATTTCAGGAGCCATCCGAAACACACTTTTGTGCATTAATGTGGTACGGGTTTGGCGCACACAGAGGCGAAGTGCGTCACGTTGTTGCCTATTATTGACTTCTGAGGCCAATGTAAATAAATGCCATCACCTGGGATCACCAAAACGGTTGCCAATTCTGTATATGGCCAAACGCGGACCGTATACTGCACAGTAACAAAACTAGTAGGGTCATCATCCCTATTAGTATAGAAATGTATTTACTCCGTCAGTTAGATTACCTTAAATAGTACGACGATACAGTGTGTTGAAATATCGTGTGACGTCATGCCGTGCTACACTTTATACTGATAAAGTGACGTCACAAGCCCCCACTCCTGAACTTTGTTGCGCTTTGTTTGTGAATTTTATTTATTTGATGAAGCAAAAAATACGTGTCCAATATTATTTGATAATCTTATTGACAGACTTAATAGAATTATCATTTTTATACACAGGAAACATCCCTCTTAGAGCAAGGTTATTTCCATTGTATGATGATGTATAAAAGTCATAAACATCTTTTTCAAAGTCGCAGCATGATAGTTTTAACAAAATCATTTTTTTTTTTTTTTTATTATACATAGGCCTACATGGGCACTTATAAAACGTCGATAAAAGGCGCACGGTTCGGTTTGGTCGTTTCCTATGGAGAAGAACCGGCAAGAAACTCCATAATTACTCTTTTAAAAATATGGTTTGTTTTTACAATATTTCCATGTTACAGCATTACTTAGATATGGGAGGACAACGTAGGCCCGACAATAAAACGTTAGAAACTAAAAATAAAAAGTAAAACGAGATATAAGTTATCAAATGTTATCAAGCATCTAGAAATCTAGAAGGCCTACAATGTTTACACATTCACAAAACAATCGGTAAAAGCATCTATACAAAGGTAAAAAAAAAAAAATGTAAAACAAGACTAAATTTAACATGTGGCACAAATGTAGTTATCAGTGCTGTAATTATTAACACGTCATGGTAATGATCTTATTCTGTTGAATCTTCACTCAGTCAGTTTAAGGTCAAAGTAATACTAATAGGCACTTTAGAAGCAATCAGAACTGGAATCTCGCTTCTAACATTCTTACTCTATGACTACAGTTGAGAGATTAGTTTTTGTTTATTCCTAAATTGAATTTATGCAGAGAATGTCAACAAAAACATGTCCACTTATGAAATTTTTTTGTGAGGGCCTTGACAAAATACCTTGAAGTGACATACAGTTTTTTCTCCTTTGATGGAGAATGATACACCACCGGTGGTAGATAGGTAGCGTGTAAAGAAAGTAATTTTAAGGTTTTTTTCACTATAGGAAATTCTCCTGTATCATGAATCATCAATGGTCTGTTGATATACCTGTATTTGGTTCTCTAGATATTTCAGCCGTATGTAAGCATTATAGATTTAAACCAGACTTATGACGAGTGACTCGAAGGACATGATGAAGCGGTCTACGTAATGACGATGCTTATTAGCGGATCAAGTAGCGCTTCATGACTAAGGCTCTAGACTCTAGACAGACGGACTGCATTTTAACTGCACTTCGACAAATTCGCAGTTAGTACGACTGTAATAAAACTGCAAACCAAGCGTGCAAGGTATCTGCATGGTCGACTTGCATTTCAAATCGATCCCGAGTAATGGAAAGTGGCGAGGTGGAAAAGAAAAAGAAGATATTCAATAGGAAATATACCTTCAATAGTGACAGTTCGTACGTAGTCCTTAAACTGTTCAATACAGACAGATGTTTTTGGCGTAGAAACTAACGATGGATTGTTGTTGTTGTTGTGCACCAATACATCGTATCATACTCTACGATGGGACTTCTGATCTTGTCAATAGTCGTCGCGGGAGGAGCCTACGTGTACTGCAAACGCTGCGGCAAGGTCGCCGTCAGCGCAGCCGCCGGCGCGTCTGCCAGTTCACCGCCACGGAAGCCACTAAGAGCTGTAGCCTCCACTGAAAACATTGAACTTACATACGCGAGACCCCATTCCTTTAACATTTGACTTATAATCATTTTTTATTCACATTGGTTTAATTTAATATTTTTTATTTACATTGGGATAATATTATAAAATAAGTTATCTTAATTATTACATTTTGCCCCGCCAAGATGTACGGTTAGCAACCGCACATTGTACTTTGGACTAGTTAGAATACTGCAAATTTTGTTAATTTATAAAATGTAGCATCGGCACGTACGCAAGTACGTCAGTCTTCGGTTTGTATCGAGCTCGCGCAACATTCAACATTTTTATAACATTTTTCTATTATTTTATTATTACAATATTTTAGTGCAATTTAGTATTAAATACCTTTTTTAACATTAACATTTATTTTACTATACATTCAACATCAGGTGTAAAGGCTCCTGCCCTTACACCTTGTATAGATTATGCAAATGCGCTAATAGTGTCGCAGTAGGTTTCGTACGTAATTTTTATCGCCTAACAGCCCTTGAATACCTAATATTTTGAGATTTTTACGAAGACTATCTCCGTAACGGCAATACTGCAGTATTCAAATTATTACGTGACGCTGGTTATCAATCTTTATTACAAACGCTTGCCTCTACACTAACTTCTAACTTCACTTGTGAGGTTAGAATATATAATATATTTATTAACATAGGCTATAATATATTAAAAAAAAATTAGAGATCCTTATGAAAATTGCAATAATGTAACCCAAAGAAAGAAAACTATTGATGACACATAAAAAATGCTGGGTAGGCAGGGTATAGTGTAGGGTAGGGTAGGTGGGTAAAGTTGGTATGGTAGGTAGGTAGGACAGGTAGCCAATTGACGGGAGCGAAGCCCCGGGGGTCAGCTAGTATTTTATATATTTAAATATTCTTGCGCACTTTTAATGATTTCATTAATTTCTTTTCCAAAATAGAATAAGCATATTTATATGGTCTGCGTAAAGAAAAAGGTGAGAAATGTTGCAATCCTGCTTGGTGTATATTATTTACATACACCAGAAACGATAAGGGCCCCAAAATGGACCTTAGGGCACACCGCATGTTAAGGGTTTGTAGCTACTTTGATAGGATTCAATTTTAAGAGCCTGGTATCACTTAAATAAAATTTGAGAATTCCGTATCTGTTTCCATATAAGTCAATACTCTCAGTTTCTTTAATTAAAAGCAGGGTATGACAGACAGTGTAAAAGGTTTTTTTTTGTCAATAAATATTCTTTGTGCAACCTCAATTTTAATTTAACGCTGGATATACTTATAGGCTCTTTTGTATTTCTAAGGTAAGTGCAATGGACAAAAGTCAAGGTCAAAAGAGACATAATCCATTAGTAAAACGGATTATGTCTATAAAATTTATGTATGTGTTATAGTGATTTAATCAAATCAAATCACTTTAACTCAGACATCATTACAGTTATCGCAAATAGGCAGAGTGTTTACTTCTTCGTTAGTTTTTAATTGGATTTTTAATTAGGTAATAGATGAGTATATAAGATTGATGTTACGAGTTAATTTCTTAGTTGAAACTGTATTAGAGAGATTTTAAGCAACTAAGATAATTAAATAGCGGAAATGTTAAAAAAAAAAATGTTACTGTTTTATATGTTATGCGTTTTAGTTTTGGTGGTGCCAATCGATTGTCTGGGCATCTTACGGAAACTGACCTCACCCAAAATAAAACCAACACCAACACTACCGTCAAAAGACCCACCACCATCACCAACCCCACGAACAACAGCACTACCAGTGCAACCAACGCCAGTTTCTGGCTCTGAGGACGACGAAGGTAAACCATTTTTTTATTAAATGCCTTTATTATTACATAGATTATCAAAACTTTTTTATTTCAACTAGGCCATTAAGCGACATTTTTTAACTTAAAAATTCTATTTAAAAGTAATAATAATTGATTCATTGTAATTATTATCCATTCGGAAAAGTAGCTTGTTATGGAGAAGAACGGACAAGAAACTCCACAACGAACAATAAACTCCACCACTGACAAGGAACTCCACGATTATACAGTATTGATTACAACATTTAGTGATCTTATTCAATAATTTGTGGACCAATCGTCTTGTTTATTATACTTTTACCATCTTACTAATAAACGTTATGTAGCGTCTGTATCAACAGTTACACAACGCTTTTCCTTCTTGTTTCGAAAGTCAAATTACTGACGACAGAAAGAGGGAAATTGACGTGAGACTATTTACCTGCTCTAAAAGATTTATTAGTTCTTACTAACGTTTAACCTCCTTAGGTCAAACTTGTTTTTATGACAATACTTGGCATTGAAATAACTTTTAAAGGAAATTGGTATAAACTACTGGGTATGAGTAGGTCTTTGTATGGAGCCACATAATACATTAACTGTCTTATTAATAAAAATGGCGTATTACCAGCTCACTCCGAAGTTACTCTTAGACTAGTTATTCCCGGAGTAACTAAGGATTAACTTAGGTGTAGCAATGTTATTAATAAACATGGCCACAACCTCGGACTAACTATTCACTCCATAATTTTGGATTTACGCGTAAGCTATGATAACTCAGTTAAATTTAAAAGTAAAAAGAATGAACCAGTGAATGATACCAAGAAAGTTGATTATCAAAATTAGAAAAAATAAATAATGGGCATAGGGAACTGAAACGGTTTATAAACAGTCTATTGGTGCATGAACTGGACAACATTATCTTTAAACCATTAACTTTTCATCCAAAGGACTTTTCACCCACGAACGTTTCTCCAACATAATTATACGTCAGTGAATGCTTAACCAACATAATGTTTTGACCAATTACTTTTCACCCAACGAACAATTGGCCAACGGACACCAGCAGGCTTATGACGTATCATTTGCAAGAACAAAACGATAGTGATTTTTGCACAATAATTGAAATTAATAAAATATTTTTATTCATTTCAATTATTATTTATTAAAACAAATAAATAAAATATTTTTTTCCATACAGAAGTTTTAGAGTGTCGGCGGTTTTTTTTTAAATAAGCGCATTTGACAAACAGCCAGCGATTAGCAAACGAATGTGTAGGACCTACCATACCTACACTGCAGGTAGTTCTTTTGATGTGTTTCGTTTGGAGCACTTCGAGTTTAAGAGTACTACCAAAGAACTAAAATACGATAATATTAAACGCAGAGCACACTGGTGGATATTGGTCAGCGTCTAAATAATTTGGAGCTGCAGACAAGGGCCAACAACTTGAAGCTGCAGTGTTAGCCAGAAAATAAACTGGAAAACCTGTACACCATTGTCGAGCAGTTGGGCTCAGTGGTCGGTTGTAGGGTTCAAGATAGAGATATTTCACACTGTACAAGAATAGCTAAACTTAACAAGAGTAATATTCACCTTCGTTCTATTGTGGTGCAGCTTGCCTCTCTGAGAATCTGCGACCAGTTGTTATCCTTTGTAATCAATTATTATAACAAAAATAAAAGCCACGAAAAACCGTAAATTTTGGTATAGCTGGAAATAGATCTCCTGTATTTGTCGCCGAGCATTTATCTGCTGCATACAAAGTTTTTCACGCTGCAACGAGACTTAAGGCGAAGGAGAAGGGATATAAGTACGTGTGGGTGAGGAACGGCAGGAAATTTGTCAGAGAGACGGACGGCGACGAGCATGTTTTTGGAAGCTTTGACATTTTAATTTTAAAATAATTTGTACCTACATCATAAAAACAAATGATTTACCTATTATTGTGTGCGCTTAGGATTAGATAGGATAGGATAGATGGACCCCATTTCCCCACTTAGACTTGCATTTGGTCCGTTGTGCGTGCAGGTTCGTTCGTTCGCTCACAGCTTCCGCTCTGTGAGAGGGAATGGGCTGTAATCCACCACGCGGGTCCAGTACAAGTTGGTGGATGTCACATGTCTTCAAATGTTTGGTTCTAAGACATTCCAGTTTCCTCACGATGTTTTCTTTCACCGTTTTGAGAGTAGTGGTGTGAAATAATTTACACAAAGGAAAGTGCCTGCCTGGGTTCGAACCCAAGCCCTTCAACTTGTAAGTCACGGCCGTTACCAATGGACCACCACTGCTCTTTATTGTGTGCACTTGTAAACTTAATCATTTAAATTCAATTATTTGCAAATATATTATCAGAACAGTCGAGGATTAAGAACTAAAACACATACCGTATCTCGTACGCCTGTAATAATTATGACATAATAATTCTGTCTGAGACTTCGTTGAATGGCTCTGTGCTGAGCGGCAAGCTATTCGACGATCATCATCATATCAACCGAAAGACGTCCACTGCTGGACATAGGCACACATTCGACGATAGTACGTGTTATATAGAAGTGTTGGCGCATCACATATGCGCGGGCGTCCGAGAGGCAGGCGCGGGGTGTCGGGGGACCGAACCCACGACGCGACGGCCGGCTGCGCGCCCGCCGCTCCACTCAGCTCACAGACACCAGCCATTACGGGCATTTCTTTGTACCTATTTCTATCTGAGTTGATAGCGTAATAACAGTAATATACCTATTTTAATACAGTCCACTCTTTTATTATAAAGTCCCGATTGAGCCTATTCATTGGTCCTTCGATTGCTCAAAAAAAAAAAAAAAACACCGGTTTTGCTGTAATTAACGCCGTCAACAAAATCGGTCGTCGTGTTCACCTGTGCGGACTTGGACCGTTCGCGAGCACCACGCGGTACGACCACGAAGAAAAGAACAAAGAAGTCGTTCCCGAGGCAGCCTGCATAGTCAACGTGGGAGCTGGCGTCATTCTTTGGGAGTATAATACTGTATTTGAGTGAGTCCGTTCCAATTAGTTATTTTTCTGCTTTCATCTTCTTGCCGAAAAACGTTGTTCATCTTCCTATCTTTCAGTGTTCATACAGTGTCTCAACATTAGTGCCTTCATAGTGTTTCCTACGCACTGCTTGTAAAATTACGCATATTTTGTATCGAAAACGCTCGGTAATTAGCTACTTCGCACCGCGATAACACGTGTTGAGTTGTTGACCTTGAAATTTTTTCTCGATCCCTTTCACTAACGCACAGCTGTTTGTGGTTGTCTTATCTATTGAGTACATTAGCATCAGTGCGTCCAGCTGTTATTTAACTTTACAATGGCAGATAACTTAAAAACATTGATAAAAAAACGTAGTTCAATTAAATCAAAGCTTACTATTTACAGTAACTATTTAAATTTAGTAAAAAGTAGTTCCGCAATATCAGAGTTGCAACGTTTAGATTTAGAGGAGCGTTTTAATAGATTTGAAACCTTACATACCGAATTTGACGCCTTACAGACACACATCGAAGTGATATCCGACGACAACGAGGCAGCATTGACTGAACGTGAGGACTTTGACCGCCAGTTTTTCAACTTGGTGGCACTCACGCGCAGCCTGCTCGGTGTCTCGACCAACGGTGCTGCGTCGGAGGCGGGCTTCAAAGATGCTGACTCAGGTGCACATGTTTCATTTAGGAATTCTTTTGTTCGTTTGCCTAAAATAGATTTGCCACATTTCGATGGGAACTACCAATGCTGGCTTGAGTTTAGGGACACTTTTGGGTCATTGATTCACGACAATTCTAGCATAAGTGATATCAACAAGTTTCACTATTTGCGAGCTTCACTCCAGGGGAATGCAGCTTTAATTATAAAAAACATTGACTTTAAAGCTGACCATTATAATTTAGCGTGGGACCTGTTGTGCGAACGTTACAATAACAACCGACTTTTAGTGAAAAATCATTTACAAGCTTTATTTGACGTTGAACCTCTTACAAAAGAATCAAGTGTTTACATTAGAAACCTTGTTGATGTTATTAACAAAAATATTAGGGCACTAACTTCATTAAAAAGGCCCACTCAATATTGGGATGATATTATTATTTATTTTATGATTAAAAAATTAGATTTAACAACAAGTCGTGACTGGGAAGAGCATAGAAACAATACTTTTAAAGATGATCCTACTTTAACACAATTTTGTTCTTTTTTAAGCAGAAAGGCGGACTGGTTAGAATCAGTGGAGACAAATCTTAGTTTTTCCGAAACGAATGCTATAATTGCCTTAAATAATAGACATTCAAATAAAACCGATTCTAAGCATACAACAAATAAAAAAATAGAAAATATAAATAAAAACAGTAAATGTCCACTTTGCTCCCAAGCACATACGTTATTTAAATGTGAATCTTTTAGAAACTTGTCAATAGAAAATCGTATACAAAAGGCAACTCAATTTAATGTTTGCATTAATTGCTTACGCTTTGGACATAATTCTACAAAATGTAGATTTTCACATTGCAAATATTGCAAAACAAAGCACAATACGCTTTTGCATTTGGAAAGTAACGAGCCCAAACTTGCTTCCAATCCAATGCCTTCTATCACGCCTTTTGCACTGTCTTCTGCTTCTCCTTCTTCAAATGTTGTGCTTTCAGCCAATTCCATGCAGCTTGCTACTTCTGCGCATGTTTTACTGTCCACAGCTATGGTGAACGTGACTGGCGTGACGGGTAAGAAGTACACTGCGCGCCTACTGCTGGACAATGGCAGTTCGGCGAACTTTGTTACGCAGAGCTTATCAGAGAAGCTGGGTTTGTTACGACGCGGTACGAGCACCAAGGTAACGGGTATTAATAACCACATATCCACCAGTACACAGTCTTGTCACCTCTCAATAGAGTCTTTATGCTGTGCCTTTAATGTAGATATCGAGTGTCACATTTTGCCTGAAATCACAAAATTTCTACCGTCTTCATTCATACACATCAATCACGTCCCTATTCCTTCAGGTATTAAACTAGCAGACCCGAACTTTAATGTTCCGTCGGTCGTAGACATCCTGGTAGGGGCTGAAGTTTTCTGGAATGTCTTAGGCAGCAAAACAATTGACTTAGGGAAAAACCTACCTAAATTATGCGAGACCAAGTTAGGATGGTTAGTTTCAGGTAGTATTTCGCGCCACTCATGTTTTTCCGTCAATCATTTTTGCCATCATTCCAATGTCACTCCCGACCTAACTCAATTTTGGGAGCTTGACCATATTGCTTCAAAACATTCACTCTCGCTTGAGGAGAGAATGTGTGAGCAGTCTTTTGCTCAAACCACCGTCCGTAATGATGGTGGGGGATTCGTAGTATCAATGCCTTTAAGAGGGGATCCTAGTACATTAGGTCATTCATTTACCAATGCTAGAAATCGTTTTCTTTCCCTTGAACGGCGATTTAAACGCGATCCATCATTTTATAAAAAATACAATGAGTTCATGAGAGAATATGAGCGCCTTGGTCATATGACGTTAGACTCAGACTGTACTCCTTCACCAGAAAACTCCATGAAAAATTATTACATTCCACATCATGGAGTTATTCGCAGTTCTAGCACCACTACACAGCTACGCGTAGTATTCGACGCATCAGCTCCTACCAGTTCGGGGGCGTCGCTTAACGACATCCAGATGGTCGGTCCCGTAGTACAAGACGATCTGTTTTCCATTTTAACACGTTTTCGTCAGCATAAGTACGTGGTCTCAGGTGACGTGGAAAAAATGTACAGAGCCATAGAGTTAAATCCAGTCCAACGACCTCTTCAAAAAATAGTTTACAGATTTGAACCTTCAGAACCACTAAGAACCTACACTTTAAATACGGTTACCTATGGTACCGCTTCTGCGCCCTATTTAGCCACTAAGTGTCTTGTAAGTCTGGCTGATGACATTGAGGACAGTCGTGCCAAATGCGCTATACGACGAGATTTTTACGTCGACGACTTTCTTAGTGGAGGGGATACGATAGCTGAAACGGTAGATATTTCAAAAAAGGTACATTCTGTTCTATCATCTGCAAAATTCAATTTAAGAAAATGGCGATCAAACAATCCAAAAATTCTAAAAGAAATTACACATAGCAACGAGTTACATAACACTTTAAATTTTTCTGAGCATAGTCCAAACTCTCAATCTAAGACTTTAGGTCTTAACTGGATTTGTGACTCTGATTCACTCACTTATGCTATAAATATCACCTCCACTACTAAAGTCACAAAACGTCATGTCCTTTCCGTTATCAGTCAAATCTTTGACCCATTGGGCCTCGTAGGTCCATGCGTCGTCGAAGCAAAGCTGATTATGCAGCGTCTATGGCAAGACAAGTATGACTGGGATGACGAAGTATCGCACGAAGTCAAAAATCTTTGGTATACATTTGAAGGCACAATAACAGCATTAAATAAATTAAATATTCCTCGTTGGGTTTTGCGTGAAGACTCTATTACGCATGAAGTACACGTCTTTACCGACGCGTCCGAGAGGGCGTACGGCGCTTGTGTGTACATTCGGTCTTGTAATGGCAGTGGGTCCATAGGCGTACAACTTCTAGTCTCTAGAAATCGTGTAGCGCCGATCAAACCAACGACGATACCGAGGCTTGAACTTTGTGGAGCTTTGTTGGGTGCAAGGCTGTGTACTAAGGTTCAGGAATCGCTTACCATGCCCATTCATAAATGTAGATTCTGGTGCGACTCAACCATAGTCCTGGGTTGGCTCTCTACTCCTTCTAATCAATTAAAACCTTTTGTCAGAAACAGAGTCAATGAAATACAGGAAAGTACTTGTGGTCATACCTGGAGCTACGTACCGTCGAAGGACAACCCGGCGGATCTTGTTTCCCGTGGTCTCAGTGCCGACGTTATCATGCACACACCTCTGTGGTGGTCTGGACCCTCATTTTTACAGCATAGTGAAAATGAGTGGCCTAGCATGCCAAACAACGGGAAAGATAGTCTGCCGGAAGTAGTGACTCATTACATTGGTAGTAATAGTGACAATCATATTTCGTTACGTAGTGATCATTTAGACGTAACTATTCATTCATCAATCATTTCTAATTTATTAGTAAAGTATTCTAGTTTATTAAAAATACAAAATATAATTACATATATACAACGCTTTGTTTACAACATAAAAAATAAAAATAAATTGCATGGTAATTTTTCAACAACAGAACTAGAAAACTCATTAAATATAATTATACATTATTCACAGCTTGAAATGTTTCCAGAAGAGTATAATTTGTTAAAGTCTGGACAAAAATTACCGCGCAAAAGTAGATTGCTTCCTCTGACACCGTTCATTGACAATCATAACCTCATTCGCGTGGGTGGAAGGCTCGATAACTCCCCCTACGATTTTAGCGTGAAACATCCTATTGTTTTATGCAGTAAGCATATACTTACAAAACTTATATTTCAAATGCAACATTTAAAACTTGTACATGCAGGTCCACAGTTGTTATTGTCACATATACGGCAAACATATTGGCCTCTAGGCGGCAGAAACTTGTCTAGATTTGTCGTGAATAAGTGTCTTAAATGTTTTCGACATAAGGCTCAGAACGTTCAGCCTATAATGGGTCAACTACCTAGCTCAAGAACAAATCTTGAGTTTCCTTTCTTAAATAGTTATGTTGACTACGCCGGGCCAGTATTGGTGGCCAATCGTAAAGGCCGAGGATGCAAACTTACAAAGTCCTATATGTGCATCTTTGTTTGCTCGGCAGTAAAAGCCGTACATTTGGAGCTCGTCACCGACCTCACCACTGAGGCCTACATGGCCGCTCTAAATCGGTTCGTGGCGCGTCGTGGCAAGCCTCGAAGCATCACGTCCGATAACGGGACTAACTTTGTAGGCGCATCAAATGAGATGTACAGGTTCTTGCAATCATCAAATGTTGCATCTGAAATGGCGCAGCAGGGTATTGAATTTATTTTCACGCCCGCATACAGCCCTCATTTCAATTCATTGGCTGAAGCTGCTGTAAAATCATGTAAGCATCATTTAAAACGATTACTGCATCTTACTCATTTCACCTTCGAAGAGATGGCTACCTGTCTCACTCATATAGAGGCGGTTCTTAACTCACGCCCTCTTACTCCTCTTTCTTCAGACCCTAACGATTTTTCGGCACTTACTCCCTTTCACTTCCTAATTGGACGGCCATTCTTATCAGTACCACATCCTCAGGTGACTGAAGCCAACATCACGCGACTGGATCGCTGGAAGAGAATTCAGCACATCAGACAGCATTTCTGGCGACGGTTTCATAACGAGTACACTTCTCTGCTGCAGGCCAAATCCAAGTGGTTTCATTCCAGAGGTGAAGTGAAGCCGGGGTCCTTAGTCCTGATAAAGGACAAAACAACGCCGCCTCTGCTCTGGTCCCTGGGCCGGGTCACGAAGACCTATCCTGGCGTAGACGGAGTCACGAGAGTGGCCGAACTGAAGACGAAGCGGGGCACCATTCGTCGTGCTTTCAACTGCATCTGCCCCCTTCCAATCGACAATTGAAGACTTCCCTTCAACCCGGGGAATATGTTGGCGCATCACATATGCGCGGGCGTCCGAGAGGCAGGCGCGGGGTGTCGGGGGACCGAACCCACGACGCGACGGCCGGCTGCGCGCCCGCCGCTCCACTCAGCTCACAGACACCAGCCATTACGGGCATTTCTTTGTACCTATTTCTATCTGAGTTGATAGCGTAATAACAGTAATATACCTATTTTAATACAGTCCACTCTTTTATTATAAAGTCCCGATTGAGCCTATTCAGAAGAGATAGAGTAACTTCACATTTTCAGAGTGGTTAAGGGTGGTGTTTTAATAGCAATTAATAAACAAATCAAGTCTAAACGTATTAAGAATTGGGAAAGTGGCTGTGAATACTTATGAGTAAGTATTGACTTGCCGATATTTTTTTATATATTTAATACTTTAAGCACATAAACATACAGAGGCGGACTTAATGCCTTAGGCATTTTCTACCAGTCAACCTTTATATCATGTACTGTTCGCCAAATTCTCCTGTGCCAAGGGCTAGGACAAATTTATCATAATTTGCCCCTTTGTCAAGGGCCGCGCGTCTTATAAATAATATGTGTTCCATAGCCTGCCGAAATTTGTGTCAGGAGCACAAAGCTGCATTGAAGGAGGCACACAAATAAAAAAAAACCGGCCAAGTGCGAGTCGGACTCGCACACGAAGGGTTCCGTACCATTATCACAAAACGCTGCAAAAAAATCACGTTTGTTGTATGGGAGCCCCCCTTAATTTATTTTATTTTTTAAAGTGAATATACAACTAAACATTCTGTGAATATTTCAAGCGTCTATCTGTTGCCGTTATTAATATCGAGCAAAAAACGGCAACAAAAATCACGTTTGTTGTATGGGAGCCCCCATTAATTTATTTTATTTTAAATTAACAATTATTATTTTTTGAAGTAAATATACAATTTAACATTATGTGAATATTTCAAGCGTCTACCTGTTGCCGTTATCAATATCGAGCAAAAAACGGCAAAAATATCACGTTTGTTGTATCCGAGTGAGATATTACTATACGTATATTTTAATAGACCCAACACGGGTCGGAAGAGAAAGCATTCAGCAATATTATTGCTCATGTATACACAGCCGCCGCGCCGCACTGTTGGAAGTTGCGCGCATGTCGCTAGCACAGTGTACTTTCGTCATGGGCTAGGCACTTTTTGGACTCCCTAAGTCTTTGGAAGACTTTTTCCAAATTATTCATATGCTCTTGAAGAGAGGTGCTGTAGACTATGATATCGTCTAGATAAACAAGGCAGATGTTGTATTGAAGGCTTCTTAGAACATTGCCATCACCCGTTCAAAGGTGGACGGTGAGTTTTTTCATTCGAAGGAACTCAAAATGGCCGTGTTTGACATTAAATGCGGTTTTCCATATCCATTTGGTAAAATCCACTTGCCAAATCTAAGGTCGTAAAGTATTGGCACTTGCCTAATTTGTCGAGGACATCACTAATATTTGGTATGGGGTATTTGTCGTCTATCGTCTTTTCATTCAATTTCCAAAAATCGACCACGATACGCCATTTCTGTTTCCCTGAAGCGTCAGTTTTTTTGGGCACATCCCAAATGGGTGAGCCCCATGCAGAGTCTGAAGGTCTTATTATACCTTGGTCTAGCATTTTGGTGATTTGGTCCCTAACTTCTTCCCGATGAACGAAAGGGTATCTATAGCTCTTAGTATAAGCAGGAGTTTCAACTGTTGTTCTTATACGATGTTTGATTTTGTTGGTGAATGTCAATGGCTCTTCATCAAGGTAAAATACATCTGCGTAGCGGGAGCAAAGTGTTAGGAGATTAGTTTTTTCCTCTGCATTAAGGTGGTCCGTATGCAAACGCGATAGCACGTCGTCGTCTACGCGATTCAGCATTGAACAGTTCTGCACGAGGTGGCTAGTCTAATGAGAATATAATACCGTTAGGAGTTGGATTTTCTAACTCAACGTAACCACGACTATTATTAACAGTGGTAAGGCACTCATGGATGATACAATTGCAGAGAACTTGTTCGTTTATTAAGACATCGCCATCCGGGGCGTTAATAGGTAGCCTAACTAATTTAGAACTTTTCGCAGGGATAATATCTTCATACAGATTGACGTTGCGTGAGTTATATACTTTAATTTGGTTCGTAGCAGTCCGAGTTACTAATTGAAAGTCTTTTAGATCTATCTTAGCCATTCCCATTCCCATTATGATAATAAGTCTCATCCTATTAGGCCATCAAAGTACTCGTGAAAATGGTAAATGAATAATTTTATACCGTCGCCCTCATTGAATTCGTCGACGCACTGTAGTGTTATAGAGTACTCGTTTCTGCTAACATCGTGTACGTTGGTGACTTCGAAAGGGTCATAGTTGAGAGGATAGTTGTAGAAGAACTTTTCGTCCTGTTTCTGATCGGCATTGCTAGGGCCTGGCTGTGGCTCTGCCACACCTGTTATTTGATTACCGGCAGCTGAATTACAGTCAGTGTCAGTTATATTGGTGTTAAAGTAGTAGTCATAAAGAACATAACAGTCATTACCATCTGTTTAATAGTCTTATACTGGCTCATAGTAACAGTCAGCAGAGTAATAGGAACTATTAGGCAAAGCAAGTTCACTCAAATTTAACTCACGCGTCTTAAAATAGTTATTCGGGGGTGGATTCCCATTTCGCTGCCATTCATGTCCTGGCATCAAAGGTAACGATCTTGGGACAAAGTGTTGAACACCTCTCATAGGCCTCGGACTCGGATTCTGTGGTGGATTATTCCTGGGTTGCATCTTAAAAACGTTACTTTGAGGTATGAGAATTAATAAAAAAGTATGAGAATTTGAAAGCCTGAGGCTGAGGTTGATATCCGCGCTTTCCTACTGAAGCAGGCCAATTAGGTACTGGGGTCGCGGAACATTAAACGCGTTAAACGGTATAGCAGGCATAACAGAAGGTTTATATAGAACTTTAAGTGCGTTCTGAGCAGTTTGAGCCTAGGGGATGTCGTTACGCTGCTGCAGGTATATTATATTTAGTTCTTCCTGCATGAACTCTAAAGCTTTCTCTATAATTTCCGAACGCATGCACCTTATACGTGAGCCTAAAGGTTATTTTATCCCGCGTACGAAAGCCTGCATAGTGACTTTCTTGTAAAGAGTCCGTTTCGCCTCGACAGTCGTTGATACAGTCTCATGTAACGTAACATAAGTCATTATAGTACTAAACAACGTTTGACATTTATCATAAAATTCCAGCGGGGTCTTGTTACCTTGCGTTGCCAACGAGAGGTCGTTGTATAAAGCTGTCTCGTCCCTCTGGTCTGAAAAGTTATTTATAATAGCTGATCTAATACCTGCCCAAGTTTCAGGAATTCCATTCGAGTTGATGGTGGATGCGGCAGTCCCTGTGATCTTGTTTAGGATGCCATTTAAAAGATATAAAATATCCTACCGACTGCGCCAATTACGTAAGCTGCAGACGGGGGAACGAAAAAAAATATATATTAAATATCGCTGGCCCCGGGCAATAAAGCGGTAATATCAAAAATCAAATTTTACAGGAGAAATAAAAGAAGCTAATTTATTTATATTTCAGCGTAAAGTAATCCAAAACAGGAGTTCAATGTGTCAAATGAAAGCTAATTTTTTTACCAATTTAACCATTTAAAAATAATTGTAATGGTATATAAAATTAAAGAAATAATTAAAAAAATGTATAGTACAAATTATAGACGATACCGTTTAAATTGTAACATCATTAACGACTTTTTAGACACACCGACCACTGAGATTTAGGAATGTAAGTATGTAATACGACGTAATTTCCACTTTAGACCTCGAGCGTAATGGCCGATTACCACCTTTTTCAGGGGAATTTTATAACCACAGCTTAGCTGTATCATGCACTAATCGCTATTTTAGAATTCTATCAATGAAACATATTTTTATGTAACCATCGTAACAGACTGACCTTATATTGTAATTTATTTTTATTTTTAATCATTTTAAACAGTAATTTATGATTTTTATTTGTTTTTATTTTTTGTTAATTTGTATTAAGTATTAAACTTTGCAAACAAAAATAAAATAGACAAATCCTTAAAAAAATAAAAACATTATGCTACTTTAACTTGAATAAATTCATATAATTTTTATAAACTACTTTATTTATTAACTACTAAATTTTTATAAGCAATTCTGGCTGTCGATATACAGGAGAGAGCAATATTCAATGTTGCAGTTTTAGTTTTCATGAAAATTAGCCCCGTGTGTCCCTTTGAGCTTTCGCTATTCTTCATAGTGTCTGATTTGACCATCGACGCCCACTTGGGAAACTCATCGTGTATAGTATATCCAGGTACAGCAAGCATTAACATAATTTAACGATTAACTTATTTAATTTTAAATGTTGGTACTGATCAACGTCTAGAATTAAATAAGTTAATCGTTAAATTAATATAATAGAATTAAATAACAGGTAAATGTTAAATACTTATAAAAAAGGGAAAAAAATCTACAGAATCATAGGTTCTGCTTGCCCGCGAATTGAAGATACCACTCTATCTTCCCTGTCCCTGTCCTTATGTAAAATAAACATTAAGTCGCATTTCATAATTAATATTTTACATAAACATAACCGGTACTCTTAATTTCCCCATAAAACTATAGTACCCCACTTCAACCCATTTTAGAAGTAGATTGAAAAAAATAATATGCAGTCCTCAATAATTTATTGCCAAAAACATTCCTGCAAAGTTTCAACCAAATCGCAAGCCACAATAAAAAAAAAAACATACAAAATTCAGCTGCACCCATTTCCCCCCTTAAAATTTGAATGGACAAATATCTTTTCTTTGCTAACACGCGCTGGATAGTCCAGCAGGCCAAAAGGACCTGTACCGGTTTGCTAGAGCTAGGGAGAAAAGGGAGAAGAGAGATGTCTGTCAGATAAGATGTATAAAAGATGAGGCTGGAATGATTCTTTCTGATGATGAAAAAATTAAGGATAGGTGGAAGGAATACTTTGAAAAACTGATGAATGAGGAAAATAACTGGTGTGGTATGTTAGAAAATAAACCTGTGAATGAAGGGTTAGTGAGAATAGCTAGTATGGAGGAAGTAAGAATAGCAGTAAATGGAATGAAGAATGGTGAGGCAGTTGGTCCGGACGGGATACTAGTTGAAGTATGCAAGATATTGCGCGTCGATGGATGGTCGTGGTAAGCTTTATTCTTCAATAATTTGTTACGGGAAGAAGCTATACCTGATGAATGGAGTGCAACAACTATTGAGGAATAAAGCTAATGTCACATAGTATGAAAGCTTGGGAGAAAGTTATTGAAAGGCGGCTGAGAGAAGAGAGTGAAATATCGCATAACCAATTCGGTTGTATGCCTGGTCGGAGTACAACGGATGCCATTTTCGCAATCCGCCAGTTGTGCGAGAAATACAGAAGTGCACATAAAAACTTGCACATGGTGTTCATTGATCTCGAGAAGGCATACTAGCGGGTGCCCCGTGAGGTTTTGTGGTGGGCCCTTAAGAAGAAAGGTGTACCTGGGAAGTATGTACAGTTGGTCCGAGGGATGTACAGTTGATGCAGTACCCCAGTCCGATCTACAATGGGCACTACTGACAGCTTCAGTGTGGCAGTCGACTTGCACCAAGGGTCGGATCTCCTTACCTCTTTCTGATGATAATGGACGCTCAAACGTCGGACATACAGGAAGAGGCTCTCTGGTGTTTGCCGACGACATTGTGCTGGTTGCCGAGAGTGGCCAAGAGGTCCAGATTGGAGGTTTGGTGGTACAGACAAGAGAGTGAAGGGCACAGGGCTGGAAATTGAGCAGAAATAAAACAGAATACTTGTTCTGTGATTCTGGCAATCTCTCGAGTTCCGTGCCTATAACTGTCGTTGGAACACCCATACCGACGTCCTCCAACTTCGGGTCAAAGCTTGTCCAAGGGGATGGTAAGATAGACCGAGATGTTACGCACCGAATCAGCTCGGGATGGATGAAATGGCGACAGGTCACTGGAACAACTTGCGACTCACGGATGCCCCTTAAGTTAAAGGAGAAAATTTACAAGTGCGTGATTAGACCTGTCGTACTGTATGGATCAGAATGTTGGACTATGAAAAAGATGGATGAAAAGAGATTGCATGTAGCAGAGATGAGAATGTTGAGATGGATGTGAGGAGTGACGAGAATGGATAAAGTGTGAAATGAGTATATTAGAGGTAGTTTGAAAGTGGCGTCAGGAAACCGTTTGTTCTGGTATGGCTTGTGATGAGGAGGGATGAAACGCATGTTACTAAAAGAGTTATGAATATAAATGTGGATGGAGAGGGAGGAGACGGCCAAAGAAAAGATAGACGGATTGTGTGAGGAGTAATATGAAAGAAAAGGAAGTCAGTGATGGTGTGACGGGGGACTGTATGGAGACTGTATGGAAGAAGAAAACGTGTTGCGTCGATCCCAAGTAACATGGGTCAGAGGCAGGAAATTGATGAAGATGATTAAACTACCCATCTGCCAAATTTCAGCTTCATGAAGAGAATTTCTACATTTTATCTTTACAACCCCAATTTTTCTGCGTATTTCGTTCAGCGTAACATGACAATACGTCGCCGGGGCTACAATAAATTTACGGGAAGAAAGGCGTAATAGCTTGTACAGAATAAAATCTCTCGTGAATACTTAGTATTCACGAGCTTATTTTCAAAAACGTGGTTAAATATATTACTGTTTCTCATCGTTTACAAATTTAGTGTAAAGATGTTTACTGGTTGTTTGTGTTATGTTTCTTAGAGTAATGCAATAATACATAACTTAGTCATAAGATAATTTCCCATGCAATAAAGTCGTTATTGCCATTTATTTTAAAGGAATATTAATAAAAAAATCCAAAAAAAATTGGAGTGATAGATTGATACTCAGAGAAGCCAAAAATCAAATAACATTAAAAAGGGCGTAACCGGCGATTACCGCTTTATTGCCCGGGGCCGGCGATATTAATTACTGACATTTACATTATTAAAAATAACTTAACGCTAATGTCCAATTATTCTGCGTCGGCGGCTCGTGGCTAGATTGACGTCATCGGTGCAGTTTCTATGCGCTTGGCGTAAACACGAAGGAATTTGCATGTCAGCGCTATTGCTTAGGGATCCGTACTTAACAAACACTCGTTGGTGATCCTTAAATAAATAAATAATAAACATTGACTTATTAATAAGAAAGGATTTGTTTTGATGTTTACTTTTATATAGGTTGTAGTGATTGGGGTATTAAATTTTATTTTGGTGGTTGCTAGCTTACTATTTTAATGCTTTGTCCTGTATGTATTTTTTTTTTCAGATACAAATGCAGAAGGCCTGATCGTAGCTGCAACGGATTTGGCTGAGAGTGCAGTGGATGCGGCATTAAATTTGGATTATGGACGTTATTCCGTAATTGATTTTCATTATGAACGTCATCAGTGGGATGAAACTACCATGGCAGACTACGATAAATGCTACGATGATTATACCAAGTGCTACACAAGTCTGTAAGTAAACCATAAATCGAGTTCGTCTGCAACAAACGTTTTATACGTAACCTAGGTATCCAATCTGCCTAGCCTTTTCCCAACTATATTGGAGTCGGCTTCCAGTCTTACCGGATTCAGCTGAGTACTAGTGTTTTACATGAAGCGACTGCCTATCTGACCTCCACAACCCAGTAACTGGGTAACACGGTACCCCTTGGCAAGACTGGCGTCAGATCTCAAGCTTCTGACTACTCGTAACGATTGTCAAAGATCTTTAAATGACATCCGGGACCAACGGCTTAACGTGCTTTCCGAGGCACGGAGGAAACTCGGTATGTTGAAATGGTCACCCATCCACGGACCAACCTCGTCAAGCGTTGCTTAACCTTAATGATCGACCAGTGCGGCTGTTATTATTTAGCCACGAGCTCCTCATACGTAACCTAGGTATAAAGAGTACAAATATTTAAGTCTAATGGTGAATTTGTTTAAAAAATGTTATGATGAACAGAAAGCACTACCTACATGCTGGTATCATACAACAATAACACCAAAGATGTGTGTTCGCGCCGTGCAGTAAAACCCGGCCAAGTGCGAGTCGGACTCACGCACGAAGGGTTCCGTATCATTATCGCAATAAAATCACGTTTGTTGTATGGGAGCCCCACTTATATATTTATTTTATTCTGTTTTTAGTATTTTTTGTTAAAGCGGCAACAGAAATATGTCATCGGTGAAACATTTAACTGCCTAGCTATCACGGTTGATGAGATACAACCTGGTGACAGACGGACAGACAGACCTCGGAGTCCCGTTTTTATCCTTTGGGTACGGAACCCTAAAACGACTTTTTGTGTAATTGAATATTTTTTTTTTTACTAAAATAACATTTTTACAAAAAAAATATACCGACTTAGTTTACCGGTACCGAGTTTAGTGTACCGGTTTAGTTTGTGCAGAATAAACAATTTTTCTTTCTTTCTTTTCGACTTCCAAATGAGAAAACTACAAAGTGAAAAATAACTTTCGTTTTGGAAGTCAGTGTCTTTGGTAGGTACATTTTTTTTGCGTTATCGACACCGACTTCCAAAAATAAAGTTATTTTTCACTTTGTAGTTTTCTTATTTGGAAGTCAGTAGCATGTTTTTGTAAAAAAGATTTTTATTTTTCACTTTTTAGTTGTACCAACCTAACAGGCAAGTAGTTAAAATACAGTGACTATCATAATACGTAACCTTGTATGGAGAAGGGTGTCTGAGATAGGTAAGGCCCTGTGTTACAGATCACCCATTTTACATAAATCATGAAATAATTTGTGAGTGTACTCGCTACAAAATCAAAATTTAAGTTTAAAGAAGAATTAAATTAAATTTAAAGAGAATTAAAATCAAAATCAAAGAGACTTAAAATCAAAATCAAAGTGAATTAAAATGAAAGTCAATGAGAAATGAAATCTCAAAATTCAGCGAAGAATATACAAAAGAAGTATCTTATTCACTGGAAAGTACTACAAACAATAAGTACCTATGTAACTATAAAAAATGAGTAAAGCAAAAATGAGAATGGAGAAATGAGAATGATGTGTGCATGAGTAATTGTATAAGTGTAATGAGAGTGTGTAAATGTGTGAGTGAAAATGTGCGTGTCGTTGATGATACTGGTTTTAATATATTTTCCGTGGAAATGTAGTCAAAGTTTAACAGCCAATTCCTTAATTTCCTTTTACAAACCTCTTTTGTATGCGTTTAAATAGATAGTTTATTATTAATAGAGTTGTACAGAAAAGTACCAAGAAAGCAGAAAAACCTTTGAGAGAAACTTGTGTTGTTACGGATGACTGGACAAATATTGGTTGATCTTCTGTTTTGTGTTAGGAGATCGGGATCTAAGGGTAGTTCAGCGTGTTTTTTCAATACCGTCATGATAATTAATAATTGCCGGACCGTAAGTACTTGGCAGTGTTGATAAAGTTCAGAAGTTGGATATAGGATTGGGAAAAAGCAACTAATTTTAATACCGCTCTTTGGGCTCTTTCTAGATTTATCATGTATGATTTAGAGGAACCGCCCCATGTGGTAATACAATATGAAATAAGTGATTGGCATAATGCGAAGTAAACTTTCTTAAGAACTGATGAATTGGAAATATGTCGTAGGTTTTTAAATATATAAATTAATTTGCGTATTCGTTTAACAAGGGATTCTATATGTTGTTGGAAGCTGAGTCTGGAATCTATAATTATACCAAGATATTTAATAGAACTAGTTTTAACCAAGCCAGAACAGGAACATTGGTTGATATTATCACAAGAGTGAGCTTTAAGTCAACATCAGGTTGATCTTGCGGCCTAATTGAGTAAGTCATAAATTTCGTCTTAACCACATTAAGGGTTAGCAAGTTGTAATGCAGCCATTTATAGACGGTATCAAATCCTTATTGAGCGACAATATGCTCAGCTAGCCTCTTCCTAAGTGTTAGCATGAAATATCAACGCAGTATCATCGGCAAACGTGATAATTTTGCCGTTTTCTAAACTGATATTACATAAATCGTTTATGTAAACTAAGAATAATGTTGGGCCGAGGATACTGCCCTGTTGAACATGAAACCAAAGACTGCCTGCATAAGGTTAATTTAAATTATACTCCGTCTTGCGAAGCGTGTAAACGATCAAAGAAACCATCTAACCATCGCTGTGGGTCACCTGGGTGTGCTAATTATAAACTTAAGCTCGAACAACTGATCCTCACCAATTACTAAGATAATGGATGGATTAACCCATACATTGAAAAAACCCATACATTGATGCAAAGGCTCAGCTGGCTGCCAAAAAGCTGGGGATCCTTGCAAAGGTGAGAAGTTACTTCACGTCAGAACAGCTTCTCAGCTTGTAACAAACGCAAGTTCGATCATGCATGGAGTACTGTTTTCATCTCTGGGACGGATCTGCCAAATACCAGCTTGATGCACTAGAGTCTTCAATCGAAAAACGGGCCAAGAGGCTTATCGGCGATGAGCCACTGGTTAAGTCAAAGCTACAGATTCTTGAACATCGTCGCCGTGTTGCCAGCTTGTCGGTTTTTTATCGATTACATTTCGGGGAGTGTGCGATGGAATTGCATGATCTAATTCCGCCCAGCCCGTTTCATCATCGGACTACCAGACGAACGGCGATGCGCCATCGGTACATGGTGGACATCCCAACCATACGCACTAAACGTTTTGAGAATACTTTTATTATGCGTACAGCTAAAGAGTGGAATTCCCTGCCGGAGTCTGTGTTTCCCGATAGCTAGAATCTAGGGATCTTTAAGTCAAGAGTGAATAGGTTACTACTAGGCAATCGTGCTCCATCGTAGACCACATCATCGCTTACCATCAGGTGAGATAGTGGCCACGCGCGAGGGAAAAAAAAAAAAAATATTTTTTCACCATTTTTAGGGTTCCGTAGCCAAATGGCAAAAAACGGAACCCTTATGTATTCATCATGTCTGTCTGTCTGTCTGTCTGTCCGTCCGTATGTCACTTTTTCCGAAACTATAAGATCAATTCTGTTGAACCTTGGTAAGTAGATGTATTCTGTGAACCGCATTAAGATTTTCACACAAAAATTGAAAAAAAACAACAAAATTTTGGGGGTTCCTCATACTTAGAACTGAAACTCAAAATTTTTTTTTCCCTCAAACCCATACATTTGGGGTATCTAAGGATAGGTCTTCAAAAATTATATTGAGGTTTTGTAATATAATTTTTGCGAGAGACACTTCCAAAGTGGTATAATGTGTCCCCCCCCCCTGTAACTTCTAAAATAAGATAATGATAATACTAAAAAAAAAATATGATGTACATTACTATGTAAACTTCCACCGAAAATTCGTTTGAACGAGATCTAGTAAGTAGTTTTTTTTTAATACATCATAAATCGTAAACCGCAATTTACCAAGTACGGAACCCTTCGTGCGCGAGTTTGACTCGCACTTGGCCGGTTTTTATATTTTTTCAGAAATCGTTTTGGTTTAGTAACATCTTAAACATCTTCCATCGTAATGAATCTATCACCCCTAAACAGTTAATCGGATTATGGGGACACCTGGAATACGGGTAAACCATGCCCTTAATAGGACGTAAGGTAGTTTATATCGGAAGTATGCTCCCGTTCGATAACATTTTCGATCTCCATTTTCAAACAAAACCATTGGCACAAGGTAATAAATATGCTGTGAGGATTGCTGCCAACCATGGAACAGTGTGCATGATTTTTTTATTGGTTTCTTAGAGTTCCGTACCCAAAGGGTAAAAACGGGACCCTATTACTGAGACTTCGCTGTCCGTCTGTCTGTCTGTCTGTCTGTCACCAGGCTGTATCTCATGAACCGTGATAGTTAGACAGTTGAAATTTTCACAGATGATGTATTCCTGTTGCCGCTATAACAACAAATACTAAAAACAGTATAAAATTAATATTTAAGGGGGGCTCCCATACAACAAACGTGATATTTTTGCCGTTTTTTGCTCGATATTAATAACGGCAGAAGGTAGACGCTTGAAATATTCACAGAATATTTAGTTGTATATTCTCTTCAAAAAATAATAATTATTAAATTAAAATAAAATAAATTAAGGTGGGCTCCCATACAACAAACGTGATTTTTTTGCAGTGTTTTGCGATAATGGTACGGAACCCTTCGTGTGCGAGTCCGACTCGCACTTGGCCGGTTTTTTATGTTATTTATGTAGGTATGTATTTTTATGTGCAGAATTGCTCCACATCCCGTTTGTGTAATGAGGACCACAAGAATTATTAAAACTCTTGACACCTATTGCGATGCATATTTCTGGAACTGCAGAGAAGGATTGCGTAAGTATCTTTCGTTATTTCGGCGGAAATTATGGTTATGAGATATGAGTACGAATTTTGTGGGTTTGTGGCTGTAACTATTATTAAGCGTAATCTTTGAAACCACTTACCACATCCATTTTTTAAAAAACATTTTCATCATTTTAAAGCTACCTCATTATATTATGTACCTTATCATACAACGCGGGCAAAGCCGGGACAGACAGCTAGCATTTTATAAAACTAACGTGAACTGAATAGGTTGCATTAAAAATATTTTGCCCTTAAGACCCCCTACAAGTTTCACGAGCCAAAAACAGAAAACAGCTACTTTTTCAGCGAAAATTTCACAATAACTACAAGATATATGTTAATAAATATAATGACAAGAATAAAAACGACACAGGTCCGTTGTCTACAAGCCCTTGAGTGAGATTGAATGCCTCGCGCGAGCGCAGCGATTTATAAGGCATTATTTAGGCAATTTATTAAAATAAAATAAGTACTCAAAAATAAAATATAAAAATTGGATTCGATTGATAAATACCTTAAATTTCAAAATATATACCAGTTCTTTTTATATTCAATATATTCTTACGTCCGAAGTACGAAGAGAGGGGGAGGACTCGATAATCCTCAAATCCGGTAACCTGCTCTTTTTCCGAGAGGGTGACCGGCAGTCCCAGGGTGGTGTCGGGTTTATCGTTCACAAGTCCCTTGTGAACAATGTGGTGAAGATCGAGAGTGTGTCGACCAGGGTGGCGTACCTTATACTCAGAATATCCTCAAGATATTCGCTGAAGGTCATACAGGTCTACGCCCCAACCTCGGCACACCCCGACGAAAGCCATGCATGGTTTCAACACTCACTTCACTGTTGTCATGGGGGACTTCAACGCAAAACTGGGCAAACGAGACAAGGATGAGCTGCAAGTGGGGAAATTTGGAGTTGGATGTCGGAACCACCGGGGTCACCTACTGGCCAGTTTTATTGAGAAGGAAGGCCTCTATATGATGAACTCCTTCTTCAGAAAGCGTGAGCACAGCAAGTGGACATGGCAAAGCCCCGATGATACAACCCAAAACAAGATCGACTTCATCATGTCAACCAAGAAGCATATGTTCAATGATGTCTCTGTGATCAATTCGGTGAAAACCGGGAGCGATCACCGCATGGTAAGAGGCACTTTGAACATTAATATCAAGCTTGAAAGGTCTCGACTGATGAAGTCCACGCTCCGTCCAGCACAGATCCAGATCCAGAGCCCCAAACCTTTCAGCTCGAACTCCAGAGTGCCTAGGGAGCTCCGTGGACGAATACAGCGATGAGTTCGTGGAAGCTGTCCATACAGTCGGGTCTAAGTTTTTCAAGACCCGCCGTACAGGTAGAAACAAAAAGCTCTCTGATCCTACTCTCAAGCTAATGAAGGAGAGGCGTGAGATGATCCTGCAGTCTTCAAACGATGCGGTGAAATACCGGCAGCTAAATAGACGGATCTCAAAGTCCTTGAAAAGCGACCTCCGCCGCTTTAATACCGAAAGTATTAAAGATGCGATTGAGCGGAATAAGGGCTCCAGGGTCTTTGCAAGAGATCTGTCTATTGGGCAGAGCCAGCTCACGAAACTGAAGACCGATGATGGCAGGATCGTATCAGCCAAACCGGAGCTTCTGAGGGAGATCGAGAGATTCTATGGGCAGTTGTACTCGTCAACATGCAAACCCGTTGCGAATCTAGCAAACGACCCAAGAGCTAGATTGACCCGACACTATACCGAAGACATTCCGCACGTCAGCCTGTACGAGATTAGGATGGCTCTGAAACAGCTTAAAAACAACAAGGTGCCGGGTGACGACGAAATCACGGCTGAACTCCTGAAGGCGGGTGCGAAACCGGTCCTTAAGGCCCTTCAGAAGCTGTTTGATTCCGTCATACTCGATGGAAAAACGCCACAGGCATGGTGCAGGGGTGTGGTGGTACTCTTCTTCAAAAAGGGCGACAATGCCCGGCTGAAGAACTATAGGCCCATCTCACTTCTTAGTCATGTCTACAAGTTGTTTTCAAGAGTCATCACGAATCGTCTCGCGCGCAGGTTTGACGATTGCCAGCCTCCCGAACAAGCCGGATTCCGAAAAAGGCTTTAGCACCGTAGACCACATAAATACGCTGCGGCAGGTTATACAGAAGACCGAAGAGTACAACCTGCCTCTCTGTTTAGCGTTTGTGGACTACGATAAAGCCTTCGAATCGATCGAGACTTGGGCTGTACTGCAGTCTCTCCAACGGTGTCAGATCGACTACCGGTACATTGGGGTGTTGAAGTTTCTGTATACAAACGCTACCATGTCAGTCCGTCTTCAGGATCAGCCCTCGAAACCAATTCTTCTCCAGCGTGGCGTGAAACAGGGAGACGTCATTTCTCCAAAACTGTTCACTGCTGCGCTGGTGGGTGTATTCAAGGTTCTGGACTGGAGGGGCCTAGGCATCAACGCTAATGGTGAGAACATCACTCACCTTCGGTTTGCCGACGACATAGTGGTCATGGCTGAGACCATGGAGAGCCTCAGTACAATGCTCGATGACCTCAATAGAGCTTCCGAAAGAGTGGGTCTGAAAATGAATATGGACAAAACCAAGGTGATATTGAATGCCCATGTTACACCCACTCTTATCAAGGTTGGAGACTCTACACTCGAAGTTGTGGACGATTATGTCCACCTGGGACAAACGATCCAGTTGGGTAGGGCCAACTTCGAGAAAGAGGTCAACCGTCGAATCCGACTCGGCTGGGCAGCGTTCGGGAAGTTGCGCGGTGTCTTCTCGTCCAACTTACCACAGTGTCTCAAGACGAAAGTCTATGACCAGTGTGTGTTGCCAGTGATGACATATGGCTCTGAGACGTGGTCGCTTACAATGGGCCTCATCAGGAAGCTTACAGTCACTCAAAGGGCAATGGAGAGGGCTATGCTCGGAGTTTCCTTGGGTGATCGAATCAGAAATGTAGAGATCCGTAAGAAAACCAGGGTTACCGACATAGCCCGAAGGATTGCCAAACTTAAGTGGCAGTGGGCAGAGCACATTGCTCGCAGAACGGATGGCCGATGGGGCAGAAAGGTTCTGGAGTGGCGACCGCGAACCGGAAGACGATATGTTGGAAGGGCTCCCACCAGGTGGACCGATGACCTGGTGAAGGTTGCGGGGATCCGCTGGTTGCGTGTCGCACGGGACCGGTTAATGTGGCGACGCTTGTGGGAGGCCTATGTCCAGCAGTGGACGTCTTTCGGCTGATATGATGATGATGATGATATTCTTACGCGTAGACAACGCTTTCGCACATGATAAAATTGCCTTTTTTCCGCGTGGACAACATTTTTTTCAGTACAAATACAATAAACTTTAATAAACAAAATTGCTAGTATATTATATGCCCAGTCCATACCTTTACCATTTTTGCAGATTATTATTCGCCACCAGTAAGCTGAAAATTATTGCAATTGAAAAACCTGGTGTTTCGGGATTTCGTAAAAACGTGTTTTAGGAATTTATTTTTAGCAGTTATCAAAAATATGTAATGTCTATTTACTAGATAACTATGTGACGCTAAAATATGCATTAAAAGATTTATCATATATCTTGTAGTTATTGAGAAATTTGCGCTGAAAAAGTAGCTGTTTTCTGTTTTTAGCTCGTGAAACTTGTAGGGGCTCTTAAAGTTCATATAAATTAAGGTGTTGGTGTTAAATTAAGTCATAAACTTATTCCAAACATTTTACATTTTATTTGGCTACTTTTATTGGAAAACAATATCTTTCGTCGACATGCTGACAAAAAAGCAAATATTATGTTGACAAAAACAGCCCTATTTTCTAATAGTTTTTTCGGAATGTCTTCACGAATTTATAATAAGCTAAGCAAATAAGATAAATTGAAAACATCAAACGTTTTAAGTAAAAATTTAATGACTTCTTGTTAAATAGACCATGTTACAGTACATGAATTTTTGTCCGACAGATTCGTGATCAGTTAGTGCCAAACCGTTTTTATGTTTTGATGCAAAATAAGTCTCTACTTCAATTGAAATGTCTATTTTATTAAATTAACACATATCACATAATAATATCAATATTGTCCTGTTGCTATTTAAGTGGTGTACAATAAAGTATATAATAAATAATAATTTTATGTCTAAGATAACAAATTGTTCAAACTATTGTATGCCTAACATGGTGGAGCAGTACAAACGCACACAAAAACAAATCAATAACAACTCTGTAACCGCTGGCTCACAATAAAGATTCTTTGACTTTGATTTAACGCGATAAACCCTGCGAATGCCCGTGATATATTGTTTTCCATTATAAAACGCGAAAGTTTTAAAGTTAATACTTTTAATCGTATAAATTGTCTGATAAATTAGCAAAATCTAAATAAAAAGTGTTGTTTTGATATGTATTTTTTGCTGCATTTCCAATTATGGACGTCAATACTGTAAAAATGCATGTTTTGAAGCGTTTTTAACGTTTATTATATACAGTTTGTGCAGATAATCAAATAATCTTGTATTAATTAAACAAAACCGGCCAAGCGCTCGTCGGACTTCGACATTTAGGGTTCCGTACCAAATAAAAAATGTTTCAATATATTTGTTACTAAAATATACGTTAAAAATTATTACCAAATTTCAATTTCATACAATGAGAAGTTAAAAAATTATTTGGAACAAAATTATGTGATAGACGACGGACAGGCAGACAAGTGAGTGACAGCAATAGGGCTCCGTTTGGACCCTTCGTGTACGGAACCCTTAAATAGAAGCACATTTGTTTATTGGCTTTTAAATGTCACTTTTTTCGTAAATTATTAATAAGAAACTTGAAAAGAAATGTAGTTTTTATTGCTTTTTGCAAAGAAATGTAGTTTTGATCGGCGGGATTCGATTTAATACCGCCAAACCATTTTTATTAAGCAAAATTGCAAGTACATACGTTCACATGGACACAATGCGATGCAATTAGACCGATTTGCACTTGAACATTTCTTAGTGCTCGTTTCTGGAGACGCGGGGCGTTGCGCTTCGTGTTGGGCGGTGCGGACCGCACTAAATTAAAAAATGTGGCGTTTTATGAGAGTGTTTACGGAGAAAAGAATTTACACGCGTTTGCTTGAGATGCAGGCGTAGCCCGCGGATGGCATCGCCGCTTCGCACACGACCTTTATCGCGGCGTCGCGTGTCTTAAGCAGCGTTGCGACCAGCTATTCTTGCACTGTAATGATCCTTTCACGGTAAAACATAACGCCACGTGCGACGGGGCCCGCGTCGTCGCACGCGCCAATACAAACATACACGTGATACTACTACTACTCACTACACTACACTACCGCTACTGCACCCAAAGCGGTGCCCAAGGTGGAACCTTCTACTAGTTTTGTTTGGAAATTGCACAACGTAGACGTGATCCACCGTCAGCAATGGAGTACGACATCACCGACAATTTGACATTTTGTTAGAAGATAATTTTATGCTGCGTGCTACGCTACACGCTGGAGGATCCGACGCGGGCGCAATGGCGGACATCGCTACTCTTTACGCCCTGCTCAACGTAGCGCGTCATGCCCCGCGTTTTAATAAACAGCATCGTACATTAACATAATATGTTTGTGTTTGCGCGTGTGATGACGTGGGCCACTGCAAGCACCGATTTTCTGTATGTCTGTAAACAGATAAAACGCGCGAACGCGCCGCGAGACACCACGCTGCACCCGAAGCTCTGCTCTGAAGAAGTCCTGCGTCTCCAGAAACGAAGCCATAGTGGGTGGTGATGGTGCCCGATAGGGGGAAATCTAGGATCACCACAAAAGAATCATCATATTTTTTTAAGCTATTGCTAGCTTTTATCGCGGGCTTTGAGCGCGGCGACCGATTGAGCGCGGCGACCGAATCAAGAAATTCCGTAACGAAAATAATTCTGACACCCCGAGCTGCTCCGAAATCGACCTTATGACCCTAAGAATACGGCTCTTAGAAAGTGAAAAGCTCGAAAGTGGCCTTATGCCAGTTTTAATAAGGGTCACTCAGAATTTGGTAAACCTGACACCCCGAGCTGCTCCGAAATCGAACGATGGATTCCGAGTGTGGGAGCGGGTGAGGGAGGAGGGGGGAGGGGCAGGAGGGGTTTGTTGCGCGATTTTATAGAAGTTTCATTTTGATATTTTTAGACTGAAGCAAAAAAATTTTTGCTTCAGTCTAAAAATAGATAGGTACCTCAGTCTAAAATTAGCATTCACACATTCATACCAAGATAAACAAAAGGCGCGCGTATTTGCGTTTGTACCTACTACGGACTCGACTTTACGTTGTGGCTATAGGGGTCAATATATGCTATGTATATTTTTAGACCGACACGTCGCGTTGCTTCGACTCTGTCTTTTCGTGCTTTGCCCCTTATAAGATCACTCACGTGTCTATTTATTTGTAAATATCGACCAAGACCAACCAAGACCCAATCATTAAATATATTTTTGTGAAATATGATATTATAACTATTTTCAGTGTATTGGCGTATCGTCGGCTATGGTAAATGTACTGTAGGATTTTTTGGCTGGCCAGAGCTGGAAGACTTCAACGAAGGCTAACAGTACTGGATTTATTGTACTGTGTTTTTTCTGGTTTATTTTAATAAAGATTTTTTATGGGATTTTTAATATAATTTATGCTCCTTGTAACCCTCAATACCTACCAGGGGCGAGGCCTTTATAAAAATCGATACACGATCTTCAGATTTTTAGTATCTAGCCGCATTGATGCCGAGTGGAAGCAAAAATCCAAGAGTTTTCCTAGAGCCCAGTAATTTTATCTGAAAATTCGAATAAACCTTCATTTTAGCGTTCTAAAAATTGTCTCAAAAGTCTCACAAAATCTCGTGTCTGCGTCTTAAGTTATTCAAGGCCAAGGGGGCAAAAATTTTTTTGCTTAATTCTCGGAAAATTTTGATTTTACTGCAATTTGTGCTCAGAGCAAATTTGGTCCTTGTTTAATTGTGCATAAAAAGTGCTACATAAGATTCACTTATATTCATTACTTTTCGAAATATGAGCCAAAACACATTTTTTACGTTTATTTTTTGTACTAAATCTGTGCGTATGGTAATTTAGGCGAGTTAAATTATGTTTTTATGCATAAGAGAGCCGTTCAACATTCAAACTGACATTCTCTGGTATGTTTTCACGTGTTTATTTATTTATTCATTTATTTGGGAAAACAAACGACGACAAAGAAAAACAAATGTGCACCAAGCAACATTTTCCACATAATATAAAAAAAAAATATTTTACAAAATTAATACGACTTGCGCTTATACATTAGAAACAATTTTTTATAAAATATAATTAAGTGCTTATTGATAAAAATTTTATTAAGAGGCATGTGTACAAAGAAAGATAAGAAGTTATATAAAATCAATTGAAATAATAATATAAAATTAAAATTGTTAAAATATTACAAAAAAATTAAAACAATCGAAACAAAAAATATATTATATTACGCATGAAAGGCCAAAAAAAATTTATTACGGATTAAAATGTCAAAGAAAAATAAAAATAAATATTATGGATTAAAATGTCAACAGAATTAATTTTGTACAATTAATTCATTTAACAAGGCGTCAGCAAAATAAATTAAATTATTATTACAATATTATTAAATTATAATTAATAAATTAAATCATTATTACAAAATTTGTTGTTATTATTATTTAAAAAAAAGAAGCAAAAGGTATACTCAGATGAATATTCTTTAGAGTGTGGCGTCAGGCAGGACGGACTGACTTCGCCTCGGCTCTTTAATATGTATGTTAACCAGTTGATTGAGGAGCTCAGCAGCATGCATGTTGGATGCCATATTGATGATATATGTGTCAATAATTTAAGTTGTGCAGATGATATGGTGCTGCTGAGCCCCTTAATTGGGGGTCTCAGACAGCTGTTAAAGATGTGTGAGGTTTATGCTGCGGAACATGGCCTGAGGTACAACGAAAGTAAAAGTGAGTTCATGTTATTTAAATGTAAAAATAAAAACAATATCTTTATACAACCTATATTACTTAATGGTGTACCTCTAAGTCGTGTTGCACAGTTTAAATATCTGGGACACATTGTAACTGAAAGTTTAGGTGACGAATTAGACAGAGAGGGAGCGCAGGGCATTGTCGGTGCGCGGTAATATGTTGGCACACGGGTTCGCTCGATGTACTGCGCCTGTTAAAATAACAATGTTTAAGGCATTCTGCCAGACGTTCTACACGAGCGGCCTGTGGGCAAACTTTACGCAAAAAGCCTAAAATGCCTTGCGCGTTCAGTATAATAATGTGTTCAGGGCTCTGTTTAGGCTCCCTCGATATTGCAGTGCATCGTCGGCATGTTTACCGACGCCAGCGTAGATGATTTCTACGCAATCATGCGTAAAAAAGTTGCGTCAGTGGTGCGGCGGGTACGGGGGAGCCCGAATAGCGTCTTAAAGATGATTGGCGAGAGAACCGATACTGTTCTGCTCAGTAGGTTCATTGGACTCCATGTGTTGCGAGACCAATGAGCCTACTGTGCAGGGGTAGACGGTGTATCTAGCACAGAAAAACTTACATATCTAGTTCATGTATTTGTTTCTTAGGGTTCCGTAGTCAAAACACCTTATAAATTAGTAACATAGTTATAAGATTCTTGTTACTAACAAACTTGCCTTGCCTTTTAAAACTTTTATATGAACTTTTTTGTCTGTTATCATTTTTATTTTATTTTATTTAAAAGGAAAAAAAATATGCTAAGAAAAAGTACGAATTAAAGCAGAATTAATTTTCTCACAAAAAAGGCGTCTAAATTTTCCTGCTGAAACAGCGAAGAAGTCGATATTTATGAAGATCTCATTATACTGATCAGCAAGGCGACGTAAGGGTGCCTGCAAACCCGCATTCGTACAACTAGATGATACAGCAAACAGCGGGGCGAGCATGGGCGTACCCAAGACATTTGTGACAAGACATGATAAATTATGTCATGTCTTACAACTTGTCTTAAATGCTAGCACGGGTCAAATATGTGACATATTTTAAAGGCATGCCTTTCTTGTTGCTGACTTCATAGTGCTACATAATCTGAATAGACGACCAAATAAAATAATACGTATAAAAGTGTGCCGTTCATACAGGTAAACAACTTTTTAATTTTGTTGGGAACAAATTAACGTTTGACCCACGACCATAGACTTATGCACACTTTATTTAAACTTTTTTAATTTCTTCTGAATATTTACTGTAGAAGGGACTCCACACCACAACAGCATACTCTAACTGAGACCTGATTAACGATTTGTAAAGATATAAATATGTATATGGGCGGACAAATTCTTTGGCTGATATCATGACAAAACCATACATACGGAATGCATTACTCATAATTTTACCTATGTGAGCATCCAAGTGTAGCTTGTCATCCAACAGAACCCCAAGATCGCGAACCAATGTTTGTCTTGTAAGGATTCTATTGTTTAAAGCGTAGGATGTTTTAAAATATTTTTGTTTTTTGTTAAACTTATGAAGCAACATTTGGATATGCTAAGTTGGAGCTTATTGTCGGTACAGTATTTCGTGAACCTGTTTAAGTCCTCTTGTAAGAGAAGACAATCATGCAAATCTCTGATAGGCCTAAATATTTTAAGGTCGTCTGCATACAGCAGCAATTTCTAAATAAAAGTGGCCCCAAAATGGAACCCTGAGGCATACCTGAAGTAACACTTAAAGTACTGGAAGTGCAACCGTTCATCACCATCCTCTGAGTCCTATTTGACACGTATGAAGAAAACCATCTCAAAATATCGCCACGTATACCATTTAATGCAATCTTTCTTAAAAGCAGCTGATGGTCAACCTTGTCAAAGGCCTTACGAAAATCGGTGTATATAGTGTCCACTTGAACACGAGAGTCCATGTTATTAAACAAGTACTCCACAAAAGATACCAGGTTAGTTGTAGTAGACCTCTTTTTGACGAATCCATGTTGTTGTTGGATAATATTGTTGTGCAACAGAGGGTATATTTTACTATGGACTAGTCTCTCGAAGACCTTTGACAAAGTTGACAGCAATATTGTCTATTTTATTTAAAATACAGAATTTAGAGAAAGTTAACAGTACTGAAATATACCTTATCATTTCAGTGTCATCGACAGTACTAAAGGAAACATAAAACAGTTTTGAATATAATGAAATGTGAGAAAAAGTTAAGTGATGCTAGAATGACTGGGCTTATAACAAACTGACCCCAATCTTCACAACGTAATACACACACACACACACACACACACACGTGTAAACATTTCTTTCAAGACATACAAAAGATGCGCGCATTCAATCGAACGCGCCTGAAGACGAATTATTAAATTAAATTATATCTATATATATAAAAAACCGGCCAAGTGCGTGTCAGGCCACGCGCAATAATAGGGTTCCGTAATTGCATAATAATGCGGACTAAGAAGAGGGTTGTTACATGAACATTAAAACGGGTTCAGCGGCTCACAACGTCTGAAAATGGGCCCACATAGGACGATGGTAACTGAAGAAGGAATTATAAAATCCAACTTCACAAGTGAAGTTCAGAAAATATAATTTATTTGGGTACCACCGCGGACGGGTAAAAGCAAGCGTTTGTAATAAAGATTTATAAGCAACGTCACTTAATAATTCAAATAATATTGCCGTTACGGAAACGGTCTTCGTTAAAATCTCCAAGTATTTACAAACCGAAAACAAATATTTAAGTAGGAGTTTTTTTAAACAACCTACTCAACTGCCAAAAAGTAATATCAAATTATTCAATGATAGGAACAAACAACCAACGTAAATAAGCTGCAATAAATAATCTATATGAAGGACGTCAATTGCGAAAGCAGCCGGAGGATGTCACATGTCTTTGAATTTTTGGTTCTAGGACATGCCGGTTTTCTCACGATGTTTTCCTTACTGTTTTGAGAGCTGTGGTGATGAAATAATTTACACAAAGTAAAGCCGTCGGAGATGTTTGCGCAAGCTCGTACAGACGGTTTCTACGCGATTATACGAAAGCAAACAGCGTCGCTACTGAGGAGAGTGAGGGACAGTCAAAACGGCATCCTGAAAACTGTAGCTGAGAGCTTCGGCTCTCCGATTATGCAGCAGTTTGTGCGAAGGTTGATTGTTACTAACACTAGGTAATAAGTTTTTCTATGCTACTAACACTAGGTAATAAGTTTGTATATGTTACTAACACTAGGCAATAAGTTTTTATATGTTACTAACACCCTATGGATCTTTGCGTCCGAAATAAAAGTTTCTATTCTATTCTATTCTAAAGCGTCTGCTTGGCTTCGAATCCACGACCTACAACTTGTAAGTTGTGGCTGTTACCACTGGGCCACCACTGCTCTCGTTTCTTTCTCTTTCGGAATTTGTAAAATTTTGAATGTATTCACCATTTCTTTCTCAAAAGTTCTTCTCTACTCAATTAGTGATGTAGTCGGTCGGTGTAATTAAATTAGTCTATCATTTTCAATTGATTTTATTTATAAAAATTTATAAATAAGCCTTAAAATAAAATAAAAAGGTGAGAGTAAAACACTTTGCCGCGCCATGGTGTAACGTGATTTCTTCTTGGGAACAATAAAGCACCAAATACTGGAATATATGTTTATTTAGTGAAACCCTCGAAACACGTCAAAAAAAAGTAAATATATTATAGGGTCGTTGGTTGCAGTTGGCTGGTCAAACTTTTAACTCGGTTATTATCAGTATTGAGGGTAGAAGAATAAAATTAAAGAAAGCAGGGAAAAAAAAAAAGGCCTGTCTCCCAAGGGCCGCCGCGGGGCCAGCCAACTCCACTCTGCGACGAACTGCCTCGAGCGGACAGCCTCAGCCAGGAAATCAGCCCCAACCAGACAGTCTTTGGCCCCCACACGACAGTCTTCAGCCCCAAGACAACAGTCTTCAGCCCCAACACAACAGTCTTCAGCCCCAACACAACAGTCTCCTGTCGGAGGAAAGAAAACCCTTAGGGTAATGAGCCCGACGTGGGAACACGTGGACAACGGGGCCAGTACCTGACCGAATCCCCGCTGCCACAGAAGTAGCCCACGCCCAGATCAGACAGCAACACTCCACTCAACACTGTCAGGTCGCGGTCGCACGGACCTCACGATAGCACGTGGACCAGGCTACCTGAACACAGCACAGCTAGGAGCAGGCTTTTCAGTCGCCGGGACGCACTCACGCGTCCCAAAGCGAATCCGGCTACTCACACACACCAACACTTCAGCAGGACAGATTATTGGTTAGGGCTTCGGCCCAACCAGCACGTTGGCAGGCAGGCGACGGAAGCTCCGGTCGCCTTCACCGCCTCGCCGAAAAAGAATAAAAGGAAGATCACCCTACGCACAAATCCAAGAACGTCAAGTCACCCAGTGCCGTTCGGATACGCATTGCACAAAAATCAAATCACTTTGATTTTAACTAACCCACGAAACAATTTCAATCCTTGAAGAGATGACGCGGAACAATCCCCCTTCCGTAAAATACACCATCCCAGGTTCAAATCACATCCGTCAACTCATTCAAGTTCAATTTATAGCTAAATTCTATAAAAACACAAATACTAAATGTCACTCTGGTTGACATATCCGGACGCACGCGTCGCCTACTCGACACTTGACATTTCAGAACGATCTAAGCCAAAACTTCTAAATAAAATAAAAGTAATCGCCTGACCGGCATAAATCTGGACAACAATCTCCCGTCATCCCAAAACAAATCTCGAATTGAACTCAATCGCTGACTAATAAAATGATTTTAAATATGTAATGCTTCCAGCTAACCATTTGTGCGTTTCCGAATGCAACGTCGAACGCCCAAATGACAGCTGGCAGTCCGTCAAAACAAACAAATAATATCTGGTAATTATAAGTTATTTTAGTGAAATGAATGTATTTATCGGGGGGATTATTATGCCAGAGTGCCGTTTCTAAGTGGTTACACAATTCAGCCACGAGTCCAGAACAAAGAAGCGACATAAAAAAGGAATGCAATATAGTGAATGAAATATTATTATTTATCCAGGGGCTTGACCATAAGCTGTTAGAGTAAGGTTATTTTGAGCGTGTGTAAGGGACAGATGTATATGACTTGTATACATACTTACGCGATCTCAAAATAACCTTACTCTAAGAGCTTATGGTCACCCCCCAGGTAACAAACCTTCCTTTAGCAAGATCGCCTTCTACCAAAAAAAGTGTTACAATGGCTATCCCCTGCAATAAAAAACCGGATGGCTAAGCGTGACAAGGCTAAGCGCTTGTACAGAAATCAGCCCACCGAAGAGAGTGGGATATTTATAAGAGGTTGCGGAATCGCTGCGGTCGTCTGTGTAGGAATGCAAACGGGCGCCATATTCATAACTCCATTGATATCATCAACCCAACACAAGTATGGCAATTTTTAAAAACTTTTGGTATTGGCAAAGCCTCAAGCACAATCAATGCAATTAATGCGCATTTTCGAAAGTCACCTAACACTCTTGACAACCATGTTAAATCCTCCACTCTCAAAGAACTCTCTAATCTTCCTTTGCCAGGAAATACTTCTTTCCTTTTTCACCCAATTGCTGAACTAGACATTAAGAAATGTATCCTATCCATCTCCACTAAGGCGGTAGGAGATGATGGCCTTCAACTCCAAATGTTCTTGTTTATTTTGACTGAAATAGTTCCTGCCATAACTAACATTGTAATTTTTTCACTTTTCACAAACTCTTTCCCTACAGCCTGGAAGAAAGCTCACATCCTGCCACTTCCTTAAGTTTCAAATCCCTCCTTTTTTGGGAGCACTTCCCACGCGTGAGACGATACTGTGGAGTGCTGATTCAGTTGATTTGCCTGCACAGTAGGCGTGTTGGTTAGAGTGCATAGGTTTTTGTACCGAAATCTGGTTTCTGATCTTCCTGTCCCGCAGCCTTTCCGGTGTCTTTCAAAAAGAACGAGGAGAGGCTTATGGGTCTAAAAGATTTGGGCTGGGTGTAGTCACGCTTACCTGGTTTCTTTACTTCGCGTCATTTCAAGGGGATGTAGTGGTGGGCCAGACTGGCTCGAAATACCTTAACGAGGTATTCAGCTAGCAGACTGCCGCTCCACCTGAGCAGAGCTGGAAAGATTCCATCCACTCGAAACGCCCGTTTTTCCTCGTTCTGTCATATATTCTGAATTTTAAATTAAAATATCAATTATAAGTAATCATGACCAGAACGAATAAAAAACGGTTTACAGAGGGGGTAGTCTGCCGCTGCCCTTATTTTGAAGATTATAGTGTACAACCAGTTTTGTAGAAGGTCGAGAAGAAGAAGTCTCCATGGCATGTTATGTCTATGGCTTAAGAAAATAAATTGGACAGACAGACGTCAGTTCAGATGAAAATGTCAGAGTATGAAATATTATATGATTTTACAAATTAGCGGTATAAAATAAGTTGTGGATGTTAAAACAATCAGTGATACCTAAAAGTATGCTTTTCACGTGCTAACAGTATCAAAGAATACATAAAAGTGAGTCACATGAGTTGATACAATTTCAAAAGATAAAAAGGTGTGGTTTGTATAGTATTATAAAACGTCAATAGACTAAAAGATGTGGATCTGTACTGCAGAATACCACAGTATGTAAATAGGGTAGGTAGGATAGGGTAGGGTAGGGTAGGTAGGTAGCGTAGGTAGGTAGGTAGGTTAGGGTAGGGTAAGGTAAGGTAGGGTAGGGTATGTAGGTTAGGGTAGGTAGGGTAGAGTAGGCAGGTGACGGGAGTCAGGCGGGCCGCGGGCACAGCTAGTAATAAATTAAATCAAATAAACTCGAATATAATAGGCGATTCATTGTGGGGTACTTTTGTATTTTTTTCATAGATAGGCTCGCGCTACTCCACTATCTCACCTGATGATAAGCGATCATAAGGTCGACGGTGAACCATGTTAGAAGCTTGCCAACCCATATTCGGCTGGTCAAGTGTATCGTAGCTGTGTATGCCAGCTAGATTCAGCTTTCTATTATTTTTCTTAGCTTTAGTGGACTGTTGTTGATGTAGGATGGTAATTGACACAATTTGCTTGTTTTATTAATATTTTACTGTAACTCACAGGATGAAAACGTGTCGGTCATCGACCACAGGTTATAGAGAAGAGAGCGGTGACAGTTGCTTACACAGATAAAATATAGTCATAGACTAACAAACTTTGTGTTGCTATCAACATACTGCCGCCTCAGGCAACTAGACAGTTCATCAATTCTTATTCTATACTTCCTAAAAGATAGCTTGATCTCTATGAAAGCTGTCAGTATCAATACAGTAACAATAGCGCTTGACAGGGTAACAATAACGTATACGTCAGTTTGACATATGTCGCAGTGATCAAGCTATCTTTTATGAAGAATAGTTATAATACATCAGTTAAAATAACCAAAAAGAACTAACTATGAGAACTCCCACATAGCAAGTGTACAAACTCAAATCCAAAAGTGATGCACTAAGTAAGTTAAGGAAATACACATTAATAGTACAAGTGAGTCCTTGAAAGGCAATCGCATAAAACATTAAATCAAAACAATGTATTTTACTAAGCTAACCTGCATAAAAAGAAATTGAATAAACTCTGTTCATAAAATAAACAATGAATTTTATTTAACTGATTCCTATGAAAAGATACTGAATTCAATTCGCAAAGAAAACAATACATCTTATTAAACTAATTCCCTTGCATAATAATTAAACCAACTTAAAAACTAAAACAGTTATTAAGTAATACTTAAACATAATAATGTTACAGAGCCAAAATGCATTACGGGACTGTTTCTTCAGCCCGACTTCGTATTTACAATTAAGACAAACATAAAAAAGGTGGCCATCGAGTCCACTTACCCTGACAAAAATAATTAACACCCCTTTAGGTCTACAGTATTGCACAAGATGGCGCCATTTAAAAAGGAACAAACTACAACAACCAGTTACACAACAGTGCTATATTCATTAAATTATAGGTAGATAGCCACAGCCAATAATTATGCCCTCATATTTTTTTTTTATTTTTTTTTTATCCTTTATAGGCTTGCGCTTGACCACTATCTCACCTGATGGTAAGCGATGATGTGGTCCACGATGGAGCACGCTTGCCTAGAAGTAACCTATTCACTCTTGATTTAAAGACCCCTAGATTGTAGCTATCGGGAAACACAGACTCCGGCAGGGAATTCCACTCCTTAGCTGTACGCACAATAAAAGTATTCTCAAAACGCTTAGTGCGTATGGGTGGGATGTCCACCATGTACCGATGGCGCATCGCCGTACGTCTGGTAGTCCGATGATGAAACGGGCTGGGTGGGATTAGATCATGCAATTCCTTCGTACACTCCCCGAAATGTAACCGATAAAAAACCGACAAGCTGGCAACTCGGCGACGATGTTCAAGGCTCTGGATATAGGCTCACATGCCATGCCATGCCTCACAAAGTAAAGCGCCTGCCTGGGTTCGAACCCACGACCTACAACTTGTAAGTCGCCTTATAATACCTATTTACTAATTCAAAAATAACCTCAGCTTGGATTCAAACTGAGCTTGCCAAGTTGCAGGCTTATGTATATATTTCTCGCAGCAATTGATACCTGCCTATGACGCTGGTATGTGCCGTACCCGTATGCTCCTCTGTCGCGCGTCGTAGTTTCCAGCAATTTCGCCACAAGCTTTGAATAGGCCGAATAGTCCAATATTTCTCGCTCTATTCTTGGTTTTTTTACTCGCAAGAATACGCAGTATGACTTGCTGTTTATTTCGCTGCAAATTGTATTCGGTTCGTATAGACTAAAACGTAAAAAGCTCGCCAACCCATAGTCGGCTGGTCAAGTGTATCGTTGCTTGCATAGGCTGGCTAAATTGATACAATTTGCAGCGAAATAAACAGCAACTCATACTGTGTATTCTACATCACTTGCCGCTTGCGCACTTGCCTAGAAGTAACCTATTTACTCTTGAAAAGAAAAAAAACCGGCCAAGTGCGAGTAGGACTCGCGCATGAAGGGTTCCGTACCATTATCGCAAAAAACGGTAAAAAAAAACACGTTTGTTGTATGGGAGGCCCCCTTAAATATTTATTTTATTCTGTTTTTAGTATTTGTTGTTATAGCGGCAACAGAAATACATTGTGAAAATTTCAACTGTCTAGCTAGCACGGTTCATGAGATACAGCCTAGTGACAGACGGACAGACAGACAGACGGATCGTGGAGTCTTAGTAATAGGTTCTCGTTTTTACCCGACTGCCGAAGGAGGGTAATGTGTTATAATATGTATGTATGTATGTAAGTATGTATGTATATATGTATGTTTGTTCCTATGTGGCGTTCTAGAGACCAAACTCGTGGGCCGATTTTGATAGTTCTTACGTCAATCGATTCGTTTTAATCCCGCGGGTGTCACTGGCTACATAAAATTGGGCAAATAGGAAAATAGCGGTTCTTGGGCGCCATATTGTAGGGGACCAAATTTTTTTTTTCTTCCAAACCTATCGTGTGGGGTATCAAAATAAAGGATTTTAAGAGGTGATTTCAAAAATATATAACACTTATATGTTTAAATGTACCTGATTCAAAAAAAAAATTACAAAAATGTGAAAAATAAAAAAAGTTAATTAAAAATTCAAAAAACCCGACTGCTTGAAAAGCGAACTAAAAAGACGTAAACAAGGAGAAAATCATGCTGTGCAGTCGGAGGATACATCTGGTTTTGGTCAGCCAGCTCGCGAAGATGTATCCTCCGACAGCACAGCATGATTTTCTCCTTGTTTACGTCTTTTTAGTTCGCTTTTCAAGCAGTCGGGTTTTTTGAATTTTTACAGACAGACGGATCGCGAAGTCTTAGTAATAGGGTCCCGTTTTTACCCTTTGGGTACGGTAACCCTAAAAATGAATAAATGAAGGCTGATTTTGATGATTCTTACGTCAATTGATTCGTCTTAACCTTGCGGATCTTCCTGGCATCATATGGGGTATTAAAATTAAGAGTTTTAAGAGGTGATTACAAGAATATTACATACCACTTATATGTTTAAAATTAAATCGAAACCTTCAACTTCCCGACCTCAGTTCGCCCGTAAATCATTTTTCCTTTAATTTTTAGGGTTCCGTGCCCAAAGGGTAAAAACGGGACCCTATTACTAAGACTTCGCGATCCGCCTGTCTGTGTGTCCGTCTGTCACCAGCCTGTATCGCATGAACCGTGATAGCTAAACGAGAGAGTTGAAATTTTCAAAGATGATGTATTTCTGTTGCCGCTGTAACAACAAATACCAAAAATAGTATAAAATAAATATTTAAGGGGGGCTCCCATACAACAAACGTGATATTTTTGCCGTTTTTTGCTCGATATTAATAACGGCAACAGGTAGACGCTTGAAGTATTCACAGAATGTTTAGTTGAATATTTACTCAAAAAAAAAAATTGGGGCTCCCATACAACAAACGTGATTTTTTTGCAATGTTTTGCGATAATGGTACGGACCCCTTCGTGTGCGAGTCCGACTCACACTTGGCCGGTTTTTGTTATAATATTCTCTTCCTTTTCCAATGGGTTTCATCCTACTATATTTTTTTTTCACTTTTTACCATTTTCAAAGGCTTCAGCCCTGGTCTAGCCCAAACACGTAGGATACATTGTTTTATTTCGAAGTTCTAGTGGCCATTGTGGTCTTCATCATCAGTTCCACTTCACCAAATAATACTGTCTGAGTGCAAATGATTGCATTATTGATGCAAATACCAAAATCGCTATATAACCCTATAATATTTGAGGCGTTTCCTCGATTTCTCTAGGATCCAATCATCAGATCCTGGTTTCCTTATCATGGAACCACCCTTGGGATATCTCCTTTCCAACAAATAATTATCAAAATCGGTTCATAAACGACGAAGTTATCCGCGAACACACATCACATCATCAGCCTATCAATGTTCCCACTGCTGGGACACAGGCCTCCTCTCTGTGAGAGGGAATGGGTCGTAATCCACCACGCGGGCCCAGTGCGGGTTGGTGGATCGAACACACATAAATAAGTAAATATATATACGCTCGAATTGAGAAATCTGCTCTTGGTTAAAAATATATAAAAGTGTTTCTTTCGTGAAAGCAGGTAGATCGAAGTTCTGAATAAATGAAAAGGGAATGACGGGGTACTAAGAGGTCTTATTTAGTCTAGAAGCTATGTTCTGATAAATATATATCATGTCAAGAGTGGTAGATGGTTTTATACGAGTATACCAGGCTGGCTGATTTTTAGGGTTCCGTACTCAAAGGGTAAAAACGGAACCCTATTACTGAGACTCCGCGGTCCGTCTGTCTGTCTGTCTGTCTGTCACCAGGCTGTATCTCATGAACCGTGATAGCTAGACAGTTGAAATTTTCACAGATGATGTATTTCTGTTGCCGCTATAACAACAAATACTAAAAACAGAATAAAACAAATTTTTAAGTGGGGCTCCCATACAAAAAACGTGTTTTTTTTGCCGTTTGATTGCGATAATGGTACGGAACCCTTCGTGCGCGAGTCCGACTCGCACTTGGCCGGTTTTAAATTATAGTTATAGTATATTTATTTACTTCTCACCACAATAAACAAAACAGACATTGTTACACTTACGGTACTTGATATAGTTTAGTTTGCTGTGAAAGCAAGTGCGTACGTGTTTAGGTTTGGCTGGCATAATCCCACTAAGGCCTACTTGCACGAAAAACTTAACACGGAGTTAAATGTTAACACAAGGTTAAATTGACAATACTGTTTGATAAACTCGAATCAATTATCCTCGTGTTAGCAACTAACTCTGAGTTGAGTTTTTCTTGCAAGTGGGCCTAAGATGTAAATGAAAGTGAAAATTTTAGAGGATGGTAGGAAAATGGTAGGAGGTATGTTAATTTTTCACGCAAAATCTACGGATGGAGCTGTGGACAGAAGCTAGTTATCGTAGTAATCTATAAGCTTATCTCAGCTGGGAAACAAGGCCTCATCTTTGTGAGAGGGAGCGGCCCGATAGAGAGCGTCTCCTGTTTTGCAAACAAATATGCGATATAAAATTAATTGTGTTTCAGATCACTCAAGGCTATTTACAAACTGACATTCTTAACGATAAGAGCGGTTACGTACTGCATCCGATCCAAATACGTAGTAATTTTTTAGGGAAGATTCGAAGACATCCGAAATCTATCTGTCTTAATTCGCAAAGGCACTGCTTTTTTCTTAAGAAATTTCTGCCAGCAGACCCGCGAAAAGGAAAAATGGAAAAGAAATGTAGACAATAGTGTGTGAGAATAGGAAAATAAGAAAAGTGAACGACTTAAACTAAGATATAAAAATTAGCGCACCTACCTAAATAGTGTAATGTAATATACAAATATTAAATATATAATTGTAAAATATATATATATATATATACTTATGTATAATAAATATATACATACACATATATAAATAAAGGTCAGACTTGAGAGGACAGATAATGCTCTTTTAAACCTTTTTTGAATAGTGAGATGGTATTTAAATCTCTGATGCTAGGCGGAATTGAGTTCCACAATCTTACAGCATGGACAGAGAAGGAATAGGAATAATTACTGGTCTTATGTGGAAGGGTTTTAAGGAGAGATTTAAGATGTGATCTGCTTAGTTCATCTCTGGGGCGAGCGTAAGAGAATCGCTCACGCAGCTAGGAAAGATAAGAAGGGTTATGCAAGATGTTGAACAGGAGACATAAAATCCGAGTGTTCCTATGAAGACGGATTGGGAGCCACTTGGGTTCCTTGCGAAGATGAGAAACTGATCACACTTACGTAGACCAAAAACAAAGCGAATACACAAGTTTTGCAAGCGCTCAAGCTTGTTTAATAGCTCCTCTGTGGCATCCAGGTAGCAGGGCGTCGGCATAATCTATAATCGGCTGTAATAAGTAAGTGTTTGTGCTAAAGATATTTTTGTCGTTAAGGGCAAGATACTCTGAAGGCACTTCAGCGAATGGAAAGCCTCGTTGACCTGAGCACGCCAAGAAAGATTAGAGTCAATGATTACCCCCAAATCTTTTGCCGTTTCGGTATAATCAATTCTAACACCGTCGAGGTATAAAGGCATCAGGGAAGTGACGTCAGCCGCATTGCGAACAAATTTGCTGCCTATGACCATGGCCTGAGATTTGCTAGGGTTTACTTGCATACCAAATGACTTAGCCCATATGCTGATACTTGCCAGCTTATGAAAAAAGCAGTGCCTTTGCGAATTACGACAGATAGATTTCGGATGTCTTCGAATCTTCCCTAAAAAAGTACTACGTATTTGGATCGAATGCAGTACGTAACCGCTCTTATCGTTAAGAATGTCAGTTTGTAAATAGCCTTGAGTGATCTGAAACACAATTAATTTTATATCGCATATTTGTTTGCAAAACAGGAGACGCTCTCTATCGGGCCGCTCCCTCTCACAAAGATGAGGCCTTGTTTCCCAGCTGAGATAAGCTTATAGATTACTACGATAACTAGCTTCTGTCCACAGCTCCATCCACGTGATATTAGTACTTTCCCCAATATCTTCATAAATTATACCCTATTTTTGTTGTTTTGTCATATGGGCTGTACACCGAAATAAAAATCCGTTCAGTAGATTTTGCGTGAAAAATTAACATACCTCCTACCATTTTCCTACCATCCTCTAAAATTTTCACTTTCATTTACATCTTAGGCCCACTTGCAAGAAAAACTCAACTCAGAGTAAGTTGCTAACACGAGGTTAAATTGATTCGAGTTTATCAAACAGTATTGTAAATTTAACCTTGTGTTAACATTTAACTCCGTGTTAAGTTTTTCGGGTCAGTCGGCCTTAGTGGGATTATGCCAGCCAAACCTAATACGCACTTGCTTTCACAGCAAACTAAACTATATCAAGTACCGTAAGTGTAACAATGTCTGTTTTGTTTATTGTGGTCAGAAGTAAATAAATAAACTATAACTATAATTTAAAACCGGCCAAGTGCGAGTCGGACTCGCGCACGAAGGGTTCCGTACCATTATCGCAAACAAACGGCAAAAAAATCACGTTTTTTGTATGGGAGCCCCACTTAAAAATTTGTTTTATTCTGTTTTTAGTATTTGTTGTTATAGCGGCAACAGAAATACATCATCTGTGAAAATTTCAACTGTCTAGCGAGTCCGACTCACACTTGGCCGGTTTTTGTTATAATATTCTCTTCCTTTTCCAATGGGTTTCATCCTACTATATTTTTTTTTCACTTTTTACCATTTTCAAAGGCTTCAGCCCTGGTCTAGCCCAAACACGTAGGATACATTGTTTTATTTCGAAGTTCTAGTGGCCATTGTGGTCTTCATCATCAGTTCCACTTCACCAAATAATACTGTCTGAGTGCAAATGATTGCATTATTGATGCAAATACCAAAATCGCTATATAACCCTATAATATTTGAGGCGTTTCCTCGATTTCTCTAGGATCCAATCATCAGATCCTGGTTTCCTTATCATGGAACCACCCTTGGGATATCTCCTTTCCAACAAATAATTATCAAAATCGGTTCATAAACGACGAAGTTATCCGCGAACACACATCACATCATCAGCCTATCAATGTTCCCACTGCTGGGACACAGGCCTCCTCTCTGTGAGAGGGAATGGGTCGTAATCCACCACGCGGGCCCAGTGCGGGTTGGTGGATCGAACACACATAAATAAGTAAATATATATACGCTCGAATTGAGAAATCTGCTCTTGGTTAAAAATATATAAAAGTGTTTCTTTCGTGAAAGCAGGTAGATCGAAGTTCTGAATAAATGAAAAGGGAATGACGGGGTACTAAGAGGTCTTATTTAGTCTAGAAGCTATGTTCTGATAAATATATATCATGTCAAGAGTGGTAGATGGTTTTATACGAGTATACCAGGCTGGCTGATTTTTAGGGTTCCGTACTCAAAGGGTAAAAACGGAACCCTATTACTGAGACTCCGCGGTCCGTCTGTCTGTCTGTCTGTCTGTCACCAGGCTGTATCTCATGAACCGTGATAGCTAGACAGTTGAAATTTTCACAGATGATGTATTTCTGTTGCCGCTATAACAACAAATACTAAAAACAGAATAAAACAAATTTTTAAGTGGGGCTCCCATACAAAAAACGTGTTTTTTTTGCCGTTTGATTGCGATAATGGTACGGAACCCTTCGTGCGCGAGTCCGACTCGCACTTGGCCGGTTTTAAATTATAGTTATAGTATATTTATTTACTTCTCACCACAATAAACAAAACAGACATTGTTACACTTACGGTACTTGATATAGTTTAGTTTGCTGTGAAAGCAAGTGCGTACGTGTTTAGGTTTGGCTGGCATAATCCCACTAAGGCCTACTTGCACGAAAAACTTAACACGGAGTTAAATGTTAACACAAGGTTAAATTGACAATACTGTTTGATAAACTCGAATCAATTATCCTCGTGTTAGCAACTAACTCTGAGTTGAGTTTTTCTTGCAAGTGGGCCTAAGATGTAAATGAAAGTGAAAATTTTAGAGGATGGTAGGAAAATGGTAGGAGGTATGTTAATTTTTCACGCAAAATCTACGGATGGAGCTGTGGACAGAAGCTAGTTATCGTAGTAATCTATAAGCTTATCTCAGCTGGGAAACAAGGCCTCATCTTTGTGAGAGGGAGCGGCCCGATAGAGAGCGTCTCCTGTTTTGCAAACAAATATGCGATATAAAATTAATTGTGTTTCAGATCACTCAAGGCTATTTACAAACTGACATTCTTAACGATAAGAGCGGTTACGTACTGCATCCGATCCAAATACGTAGTAATTTTTTAGGGAAGATTCGAAGACATCCGAAATCTATCTGTCTTAATTCGCAAAGGCACTGCTTTTTTCTTAAGAAATTTCTGCCAGCAGACCCGCGAAAAGGAAAAATGGAAAAGAAATGTAGACAATAGTGTGTGAGAATAGGAAAATAAGAAAAGTGAACGACTTAAACTAAGATATAAAAATTAGCGCACCTACCTAAATAGTGTAATGTAATATACAAATATTAAATATATAATTGTAAAATATATATATATATATATACTTATGTATAATAAATATATACATACACATATATAAATAAAGGTCAGACTTGAGAGGACAGATAATGCTCTTTTAAACCTTTTTTGAATAGTGAGATGGTATTTAAATCTCTGATGCTAGGCGGAATTGAGTTCCACAATCTTACAGCATGGACAGAGAAGGAATAGGAATAATTACTGCTCTTATCGTTAAGAATGTCAGTTTGTAAATAGCCTTGAGTGATCTGAAACACAATTAATTTTATATCGCATATTTGTTTGCAAAACAGGAGACGCTCTCTATCGGGCCGCTCCCTCTCACAAAGATGAGGCCTTGTTTCCCAGCTGAGATAAGCTTATAGATTACTACGATAACTAGCTTCTGTCCACAGCTCCATCCACGTGATATTAGTACTTTCCCCAATATCTTCATAAATTATACCCTATTTTTGTTGTTTTGTCATATGGGCTGTACACCGAAATAAAAATCCGTTCAGTAGATTTTGCGTGAAAAATTAACATACCTCCTACCATTTTCCTACCATCCTCTAAAATTTTCACTTTCATTTACATCTTAGGCCCACTTGCAAGAAAAACTCAACTCAGAGTAAGTTGCTAACACGAGGTTAAATTGATTCGAGTTTATCAAACAGTATTGTAAATTTAACCTTGTGTTAACATTTAACTCCGTGTTAAGTTTTTCGGGTCAGTCGGCCTTAGTGGGATTATGCCAGCCAAACCTAATACGCACTTGCTTTCACAGCAAACTAAACTATATCAAGTACCGTAAGTGTAACAATGTCTGTTTTGTTTATTGTGGTCAGAAGTAAATAAATAAACTATAACTATAATTTAAAACCGGCCAAGTGCGAGTCGGACTCGCGCACGAAGGGTTCCGTACCATTATCGCAAACAAACGGCAAAAAAATCACGTTTTTTGTATGGGAGCCCCAATTAAAAAAATATTTTATTCTGTTTTTAGTATTTGTTGTTATAGCGGCAACAGAAATACATCATCTGTGAAAATTTCAACTGTCTAGCTATCACGGTTCATGAGATACAGCCTGGTGACAGACAGACAGACAGACAGACGGACCGCGGAGTCTCAGTAATAGGGTCCCGTTTTTACCTTTTGGGTACGGAACCCTAAAAATCAGCCAGCCTGGTATACTCGTATAAAACTATCTACCACTCTTGATATATATTTATCAGGACATAGCTTCTAGACTAAATAAGACCTCTTAGTACCCCGTCATTCCCTTTTCATTTATTCAGAACTGCTTTCACGAAAGAAACACTTTTATATATTTTTAACCAAGAGCAGATTTCTCAATTCGACCGTATATATATTTACTTATTTATGTGTGTTCGATCCACCAACCCGCACTGGGCCCGCGTGGTGGATTACGACCCATTCCCTCTCACAGAGAGGAGGCCTGTGTCCCAGCAGTGGGAACTTTGATAGGCTGATGATGTGATGTGTGTTCGCGGATAACATCGTCGTTTATGAACCGATTTTGATAATTATTTGTTGGAAAGGAGATATCCCAAGGGTGGTTCCATGATAAGGAAACCAGGATCTGATGATTGGATCCTAGAGAAATCGAGGAAACTCCTCAAATTTCTCGATTTTGGTATTTGCATCAATAATGCAATCATTTGCACTCAGACAGTATTATTTGGTGAAGTGGAACTGATGAAGAAGACCACAATGGCCACTAGAACTTCGAAATAAAACAATGTAACCTACGTGTTTGGAGAAATGATCGAGTTTGAAGCCAAGAAAAAGGATAACTGTCTATGAACTAAGTGTTCACAAACTTTAGAGAGAAAGGGAAGAATAGAAATAGGTCTAAAGTGAGTTAATAAAGATGGATTATTGGTTTTAGGTACAGGTATGATGTGAGGCTGCTTCCAACCTGACGGCAAAGAGCAAAAGGTGAATGAGTAATTAAAGATGTGAGTTAGGACAGGAAGCACTCAATGCTTCAGGATAAGAGTAATCATTCTGGAACACAACATATCATCACGGGCTGCCGAAGAAGTACAGATTTATTAACGTCCTCCTCATTAACATCGCTAAGGTTAAAGATTGTATATTGTGGCAACGGCATACTAGAAAGACTATCTAAAGTAGTGGCTTTGACGCTTGGATCAAGAGAAAAAGGAAGAAGAGAGAAATGTTTATTGAGATCATTGAGGTTCAAATCCTTGCACTGGTTAGTAGGTGATTTTCCTATGCCTACAGATAAAAAAAAAAAAAACACAACGGTTAATAAGTTGTTCATGGAAGTAGCGCCTCTTAGCATCCTGACAGATGACTGCAACGGTTACGTAGATATTCGTAGTAAGTGAGATTTAGGTCTGAAGGCTGCGCTTATATCTGCTCTTAGCTTTGTCCCTACGGGCCATATACTCTTTAATATGTGGTGTAATCCATGGTGCAGGATTATGTCGCACTTTGACTCGTCGAATAGGGGCATGCTGGTCATACAAGTTGAATATGGTTGAGGTAAGGCAATTCACCTTACCATCGATGTCATCGTTCTCGACAAGAGGAGACCAATCGAGATCGCCGGCATCAAGCCGCAATGCCTCCAAGTCTAAGACCCCCGTAATAAATATTAAAAAAAAATATATATATAAAAAAAAAAAAATATAAATAAAAAAAAAATTATATATATGTAGCGGCACCGACACCGCCACTTACAAAGTAATGACATGACGTCACACAAATCCTACATCGCGCAAGCAAAGTTTGCGGCGCGATTTGAACGTATACAACAGTCTGACATCAACCGTTGGGCAGTTGCCCGGACCAGACACAACACCCGTCTGGTCGGAGGATCCTCCCTTTTCTATGGAGGTTTGTGGGACTTTACACCCTGTTCCACCTGCCTCCAAACTGGTGACCCTCGAACATGAACATCAGCGCAGCCTTCGTGCAGAGCTACTTCATCGTGACGTCATCATCACTTCCTCAAGCTTTCGAGCGGCGAGTCACACAGCCAGCCAGTACCCACGGCATCTACGTGGGTATCCTGACCACCAGCATGCAGCGGACGCGCATACCTGGTCATCACCCTCAGCTTCTTTCATCACCGCTCCGACCCACTGGAGCCAGCAGCACTGTCCCGACTCACTGGGACACATCATCACCGCTCCGACTACTGGAGCCAGCAAAACTATCCCGACTCACTGGGATATCATCACCCCGACTCACTGGGGCACAACCGCATACAGTTCCGACTCACCGCGAACTCTGCGACTTCCGGTTCCGACTCACGGGAACCAAACTTCCACTGGCCAGGCACGCATCACAAGATGTACGGACGACTCAACCTGCTATCGACCTCCGGTCTCCGGAGGGGAGTGATGTAGCGGCACCGACACCGCCACTTACAAAGTAAAGACATGACGTCACACAAATCCTACATCGCGCAAGTAAAGTTTGCGGCGCGATTTGAACGTATACAACAGTCCGACGATAACCGTTGGGCAGTTGCCCGGACCAGACACAACACCCGTCTGGTCGGAGGATCCTCCCTTTTCTATGGAGGTTTGTGGGACTTTACACCCTGTTCCACCTGCCTCCAAACTGGTGACCCTCGAACATGAACATCAGCGCAGCCTTCGTGCAGAGCTACTTCATCGTGACGTCATCATCACTTCCTCAAGCTTTCGAGCAGCGAGTCACACAGCCAGCCAGTACCCACGGCATCTACGGGGGTATCCTGACCACAAGCATGCAGCGGACGCGCATTCCTGGTCATCACCCTCAGCTTCTATCATCACCGCTCCGACCCACTGGAGCCAGCAGCACTGTCCCGACTCACTGGGACACATCATCACCGCTCCGAACTACTGGAGCCAGCAAAACTATCCCGACTCACTGGGATATCATCACCCCGACTCACTGGGGCACAACCGCATACAGTTCCGACTCACCGCGAACTCTGCGACTTCCGGTTCCGACTCACGGGAACCAACCTTCCACTGGCCAGGCACGCATCACAAGATGTACGGACGACTCAACCTGCTATCGACCTCCGGTCTCCGGAGGGGAGTGATGTAGCGGCACCGACACCGCCACTTACAAAGTAATGACATGACGTCACACAAATCCTACATCGCGCAAGCAAAGTTTGCGGCGCGATTTGAACGTATACAACAGTCTGACATCAACCGTTGGGCAGTTGCCCGGACCAGACACAACACCCGTCTGGTCGGAGGATCCTCCCTTTTCTATGGAGGTTTGTGGGACTTTACACCCTGTTCCACCTGCCTCCAAATATAAATACAAAAAAAAAAATATAACTAAAAAAAAAAAAAAAATTTATCAATATTAAAATCATGCTCACACGTGTTGAATTTATAAAACGAAATATATAATCACTCTCACTTTTCTTGTAAATTCACTTAAATTTGAATAAGTCTTTTTACTAAACTTAGATAAAAAAAAGCAACATGGCGCGTAACCGAAAAACGTGACGATACGTACAAAATTTCTCCCATACGTCGGTAAAGAAGTTTCACTTCAAAAAAATCTAAGTCAATAATAACAATAATCTAAGTCTATTAATGTTTCTACATTAATAGTTGAGGAAACGATCATTAGATCAAGTAAAGAAGGCGTACAATTAGGAAAATAGTGAGTTGCAGAGAGAGACAAGACTTGAAGATTGAACGAAGACAAGGGTGAAAGGAGTTTAAGTGAGCGAGAGTAATTTTTAAACAAGCAAGTATTAATATCACCCATTAAAATGATGTGCTCATACAGGGGGCATCGCTGAGAGTTTTGTCAAGAGAATTGAAGTAGTCAATGTGAAGATTAGGACTGTAGAGCACTGCAAGCAAGACTTTCGTGTGATGAATACATATTTCGACAAACAAGTATTCAGCCGACTCAGAATAAAGGGAAGGAGATGAACTAACCACCCTGTAGAGCAAATCAGCACGCAGGTACATAGTTACACCTGCTCCACCCTTGCCAGTCCTATCGTTGCGTATTAAGACGAAGCCGGGGAGTGAATGTGAATAGTGAGTCGAGAGGAGAGAAGGCTTCAGAAAAGATTCTGATATCAATACTGCATCCAGATTGAAAATGCTAAAGGATGCCAGAAGTTCAGAATAGTGACCAGGAACACACTGGGCGTTTATGTGCAAAATATGCAGCAATTTTAGGATCATTAGAGACAACAGAAAAGATTTTATCATGTAAAGTGAGTGGCAAGGAAGTGTCACTGCCCACACTAGCAAAACTATCAGAAGAAGAGCATGAAAAGAAGCTGTCATTAAAATCAGCTACATCATTCATAATTTATAAAATAAATGTATACCTAAAGAGTAATACAAATATATAAATAATATAAGTAAAATTTACGTTATTTTCTTGCAATTAGAAAACCACCCCAACTCGCTGGTATACTGGCAGAAATTTTACAAATGTAAAAAATAAATTTAAACAACAACTAGAAGTAATAGAAATAGTGAGTCACTCGTGCCAAATGACCAAATAAAGGAGTAACCAGAATGGACTAACAATAAAAACAAAAATGAATAATGTTACTTGGGCAGACGCGCTTTCCTCGAATTCTTAGCGGTCGCAGCCGTTGTGGCAACCACAGCAGTTCTAGATCCCCCAGTTTGCGCAAAGCCGCCAGAGTCGACTAAGCAGGACGGAAATTTTACCATCAGATCTTGAAATTCACCTACCGTATCGATCTTTCTTCGGGATTTGTCTGGGCAAATAAGAAAAATCTTTCCCTCCATGGACCAGCAATTAAGCAAGCCAAAATGCTTGCAAGCCGACACAGACAAACGGGGCCTAGCCTGCGTTAAAAACTCGGAGTTGGTTATCCTGGTGCCCTGAGTGCTTTCCTGCAGCTAGTGTGGGATAACCCACACTAGCTGACGGCTCTCCATTTAAAAAAATTGTATGGGACGGGCCTTCTTCTGTGAGGATCCGAGTCTATGACAAACATGGATAATATTCCTGTCCTTAGCCAACTCTTTCAGTTTCATTTGGTTGGATATGATGTTGTGGACCACTTCACTTAACTTTTCATTGTCCCTCTCCGGAACACCATGGAATAACTTTGACCTTCCTTCTCATCGCAGTCTCATGCCGGTCAAACCCAACAGCAAGCAGCTGAATTTGAGATTTTAATTTAGATAGTGCTTGATATACAAACTGCTTGAAGTCTGAGAACTCACTTGCAATTGATGAAATGTCAGGTGAAGCCGATGGAGTACTAGAGATAGCCCTCTGCAATTTTGCTTCATAATCCTGCATTCTTGATCCAAATAACTTCTCAAGCTCCTCGAGGCTGGCAGTAAGTTTAGAGTCCATGTTGTAATATTGAGTGTGACCGGGTATTACTTTAATTATTCTATCAGTGCTACAAACTTGATATCAATAGACAGCGGGTGTGGGGTGGTTTAAAATTAAATGGATTAGTTTAATTCATTAATTAATTGTATTTTATATTTTAAAAAAATAGTGTAACTAAGAGCACACAAAAAATATGTTGTTGCTTTGTCTAGCCTGTGGGTAGACAAAGCATAGGATTCTCTCATGTAGTGCTTACGATGACAAAATGTTTGGGATTAACAAAGATTGATATGTCAATTATATACATTTCTCAAGCTCCAATTTTCCTAATCTTGAGCATACGGTCATCGCTGGAAGGTGTATTTGAAATAATTGCATACCTGTCTTCGTCATATTTAATAAATTTTACTAGTAAGACCAAAGCCGAAATCAAATAAATAAAAAGCTTGTGCTATCAACCGACTAAGCTGAAACTTGGTTTACTTGTGTTACTTTGGAAACATTGAAATAATATGGTACTGTAGAGCTAGTGTGGTGATGGAGCCGTAAGGAGGCCATAGCAACTCTTCAATGAGACAAGATACAGCCAACGTGTTTAGGCTCATTGGTTGTGTATTGACAACTGAAGACTGAAAGGTAGATGTAAATCTGACTACCTTTCAATTCAAAAAGCTCGTCTAATTTTTTATTACTGAATACTAATTTAAAAATGGTCTTCGCATCGTTGTCTCATTGTAGCGCAAGCCTTCGGGTGCCTTCTATATGCGTCTTTACGTGACGTGGAGGAGGGCCACATTAATATCTGCGTTACTGCGAGATAATTTCGTTAATATAAAATTAACAGCCCTCTTGCGATCGCAAATGAAATTTTACTTCACCTCACCTCTCGTGTTAGGCGTGTGTTAAGTAATGAGTGGAACGTATTAATTAAGTTCTCCTAGTATACTGAGAGCCCAGCACAAAATTCTGCAGGTATTTTGTTTTTGATGAAAGTTGATTTTTAGGGTTCCGTACCCAAAGGGTAAAAACGGGACCCTATTACTAAGACTTCGCGATCCGTCTGTCTGTCTGTCTGTCTGTCTGTCTGTCTGTCTGCCCGTCTGTCTCCAGGCTGTATCTCATGAACCGTGATAGCTAGACAATTGTTTTTTTTTTTTTTTTTTTTTTTTTATTGTGTGTTTGCTCTTGACTCTAGCCTAGGTCAGAGATGACGGAGACAAAGTCTACGATGGAGTGAGCTTACCCAGAAGAAGCCTGTTTACTCTAACTTTGAGATTCGTGTTGTATGCGTTTGGAAACACAGACGCAGGTAGTGAGTTCCACTCTTTTGCTGTGCGCATTATGAAGGATGTTTGGAAGCGCTTGGTGCGAATTGGCGGAATGGCAACTAAGTGAGGATGGTAACTTGCAGTGCGTCTAGATGTCCGATGGTAGAAGGGGGCCGGTGGGATGAGGTCGTGGAGTTCCAGAGCACACTCGCCAAAGTATAGTCTGTAGAAGACCGACAAGCAGGCAACCTTACGGCGATGAGCCAAGCTGTGAAGCTTGGCATCCACCAGTTTGCCGTCGCCAATTAGTCTCTTAGCTCTGCGTTCCACCGAGTCAAGCGCGGCAAGCTGATATTTAGCTGAGCCATCCCAGAGGTGGCTGCAATACTCCATGCAGGATCGGACTTGCGCCTTGTAAAGAGTTAAAAGCTGTCCAGACGTAAAGTATCGCTTCACTCTGTTTAAGATGCCCAGTTTTTTTGCCGCAATTTGGGCTTTCTACTCAATGGAGGCGCCGAAGTTAAGACTGGATGTCAACTCCATGCCAAGGAGCTCGAGCCGATCTGTTACAGGAACAGATGCACCCCGAAAAGTAGGCGTTTGGGTGAAATGAGTCCTCTTTGTGGTAAAAAGACATGCCTGTGTTTTGGTGGCGTTAAAAGCGACCAGATTGTCATCACCCCACTGGGAGACATGGCTTAAGGTCAAATCTATCCGCGCCACCATAGTCTCTCTCAAGGAACGAACTTCATCCCCGTTGGTTTTTGCGCTGGACAAGTATCTCTCTGAAACAGTACTGTCATCCGCGTACCCAACAATACCAGGCAGAAGTAGGTCATTGATGTGCAGCAGGAAAAGAGTTGCAGAGAGAACAGACCCCTGAGGAACTCCGGCATTAATAGCCTTAAGTTCAGAGGAGTAGCCGTCAATGACTACTCGGATCGACCGTTCACTGAGGAAATCTGATATCCAGCTACAAAAACCAGCTGGGATGCCATAAGCAGGAAGTTTGCTGAGTAGACCAGCGTGCCAGACCCTGTCAAAGGCCTTTGAGATATCGAGCGATACAGCAAGAGCTTCGCCGTGTTTCTCAATGGCTTCGCCCCAGCAGTGCGTGACAAACACAAGAAGATCGCCAGTTGACCGTCCCCGGCGAAAGCCATATTGACGGTCACTGAGGAGATCATTGTCTTCAAGGTAGGTCAGCAACTTACTGTTCAGTACCCTTTCCATAACCTTGCACAGTATGGAGGTAATAGCTATCGGACGGTAGTGGGCAGGGTCTGCACGGTCGCCCTTTTTGGGTACTGGTTGTACATTTGCAAGCTTCCAGGATTTCGGCACCGTTCTTTTTTTAAGAGAGAGGCGGAACAAGCGAGTCAACACAGGAGACAGTTCAGGCGCACACTGCCTCAATACTCTCGCTGGAATGCCGTCAGGCCCGCTGGCTTTGTTCACGTCTAGGCTGCACAATACTCTCCGAACCTCTTTAGTGTGAACTGCGATCTCCGGCATTGAAGAGACACAGTGAGGTATATTAGGTGGTTGCTTTGAGCCAGCATCCAGATGTGAGCTGCTAGCAAAGAGAGATGCAAATAAATTTGCTTTCTCACTTGCAGAGTGAGCCAGCGACCCATCAGGTTTCAGCATTGGAGGTAAAGTGGGACGACAGAAATTAGTTTCAACCGCTTTGGACAGGGACCAAAACTGTTTACTTCCCGGAGGGTGCGATGCCAGCTTGGCCCCGATACGTCCAATATGGTCAAAACGTGCCCGACGTAGAACACGCTTGCAGAGTTTGGCAGCAGAATTAAAGGCTCTTTTCCTCGCTCGAACCCTACGCGCTCTAACTTTGCGGTCGCGGGCCTTGACCCAGGCTTGGTAGGCAGACTCTTTTCGGGCCTCAGCGTGGGCGCATTCTGCATTATACCAAGGCCGGGATTTGTGACCGAGCGGGATATCGGAGAATGGAATAAAATACTCCATTCCCTGCCGTATCACGTCCGCAACCACGTCAGCACAACACGAGGGGTCACCCGAGGAGAAGCACACATGCCGCCAAGGATAAGACGCAAAAAAGTGCCGCATCTCATCCCAGTCTGCTGACTCGTATCGCCATACTCGCCTCGATTTTTTTCACAGATGATGTATTTCTGTTGCCGCTATAACAACAAATACTAAAATCAGTATAAAGTAAATATTAAAGGGTGGCTCCCATACAACAAACGTGATATTTTTGCCGTTTTTTGCTCGATATTAATAACGGCAACAGGTAGACGCTTGAAATATTCACAGAATGTTTAGTTGTATATTTACTTCAAAAAATAATAATTAATAAATTAAAATAAAATAAATTAAGGGGGGCTCCCATACAACAAACGTGATTTTTATGCAGTGTTTTGCGATAATGGTACGGAACCCTTCGTCTGCGAGTCCGACTCGCTTTTGGCCGGTTTTTATGAATGATTCTTGACAGTAGAATAGATTACTGCAGGGTTGCCTGGCCGCATCATGTCGCAAATAGTTCTCTCTCCTACACTAGCCCCCAATTATCCGCAAGCTGTGGGTTGCTACAGTCACAAAGAGATCATAGCGTTATTGTTTTGCATAATTTTATTGAACTTTAAAGTTGCTTCTGAATGTGCGGTCACATTAAATTGAATGTCCACAGTAAATTTACCGGAATATTTTCTTGTTTCATACTTTTTAGAGCGTTCGTTTTAGTTTTTAGAACTTATTTTCTACACCACGTTCTTTTTAATGACGTTGGATTCCCTTGAAAACCTTTTATATTTGAGGTTACCTTTTTATTGAAGTGAAACTTCTTTATCGACGTATGGGAGAAAATTTTGTACGTAGAGTCCGTCCAACGAAAAAAGTCCCGCGGAAATACATGGAACTAACAAGATTTGTTAGAGGACAGCGTACAGTCGCATAGAAACTAGCGCCGCGTCTACGGGACTTCTTTCGTTGGACGGACTCTATCGTCACGTTTTTCGGTTACGCGCCATGTTGCTTTTTTTTTATCAAAGTTTAGTAAAAAGACTTATTCAAATTTAAGTGAATTTACAAGAAAAGTGAGTGATTATATATTTCGTTTTATAAATTCAACACGTATGAGCATGATTTTAATATTTATAAATTAATTAATTTATAAATATAAATTACTCATTAATTGTATGCATGTCTATAATAATAAAATAGCTTTAATTTAATACGGAAAAAATTGTTTTTCTTAAGGCTTAAGCCTTATCTACCCCATTTTCGTGAAGTTGCAAATAGTAGAAAAATGATATGTCGTAAAGAAGTTTCACTTCTTACCTGTGTACACACACACATTTTTATTTTTATTAAGGTTATTGCGGCTAGATTTTTGCAGGCAACAATGCAGCAATCTATTCTACTCTCAATAATTATTAAGTTAATTATAATTTAGTCTAATCTCGTATTAATATTGTGTGTGTATGTGCGCCAGAGTGACTGGGTAAGTCTTTAATCATTGTTCATAGGTAGGGTCAATTCACTAATGTATTCTTTTATTCTAGCTTGACGTGACCTTGTTTTTATCTCCTAATCCACACCTTGGCAGATATTTATTACTAGCATTTGGTTTAAGGACGCGGTAAAGCCTTTTGTCACACATTACATGCCCTAATCTATCATTTATACACAATTTCAAGTGTTGGTGACAAATACTGTTTCCTATAGAAGGTCTAGCTCAGAACACTTTGCGTAGTACTTGCTGTCACACAGATCCAGGGAGAAAGGGTAGGCTTCCAACAGTAGGCATCACAAAGAACCCCAAACTACATCGTGTAAGGACGCTTAGGGAACGTGTGTTGTTAAAAGCACATCAAGCCAATTGAAGGCAATACTGAATCGTCACTATTTAGCGAGACATGATATTAGATGGCTGCCATTTAGGAACAGTCACAATAGAAAACGGCGTCGTAGACATGTATTTCCCTATTCCCCACAGATTAATTTCTTTAAATTGTTATACTTATCTCGTTCGTTCGTATTTGGATCAATTTTGATTCTGTTTTCGCTTTTAGTATTCAATTTTCCCCCGGAGGGTTCCCACATTGTCGCGGCGGGAAGGCTCAGTAGCCGTGGCTTGGTCACCCATGGTGAAGCGAAGAGAAACCCGTTACAGGGAGACCAAGGGTGCCATATAAGGGGTCGTCTGGCGGCCATGTGCTGGTTTGGTCCCTGGGGTATTCACGGCATGCAATGTGTTCTGTTGCGCCGGTGATGGGGGGTAAAACCCCAAAGGAGGGTTCAGTGACGAACAGTCGCGGTGGGTTCGGGGTGAGTGCTAACGCGTGCCCGTGTTCCCGCCATAAGCGGCATAGTAGGACACCGTGGAGTTTCAGTGGGTTGGAGTCCCACATAACTGCGCTATCTCCCCGTGGTAGCCAAGCTTAGCCAAGCTAAACCTTAGCATTTTTCCACACAAAAAAGTATTTTATTTTATTTAGTCAGTTTTTTCATGCTTATTCCCTATTGTTGAAAATCTATTCCAATATAATTTATACGTATGTCTAGTCAGCCTTGTTTAGGTATACCACATTACTGTAGGGACTGGAGTAAGTGATCGGCTTATTTCTAACTTGATATATATTATTCTAAAATATTGAATAATTATACATAATCTTGACAGAAGCCGGGGCTGTGGGCCGCTTGAAAATGCTAGTCTGTCTATTTTCTTATCCATTTCTAAATTGAAAATAATGTCTGATCTTGGGAGAGGTCATTGCTCCGCAGTGGAAAAGCAATGGCCAGACAAAAAAAAAACACATGATTCACTTAGCGTTGGAAGGCTGCGAGAATCAAACGCGTCGCACACGACCGATCAGTGTGGCGACGCTTGGGTCAGGCTTTTGTCCAGCAGTGGACATCTATCGGCTGAAATGATGAGGATGATAACTCAGCCTCCCCTCAATCTAATTGACTGCCACAGCGACTCATTCATATGTGTAGGAAGTTTCCTTCAGAATACCCCTAAATATAGACCTGAAAATTACCTATTAATACTTATAGCATGGACTCATATTTATTAAACAAGATTCTACAGTGTCTGCTTACATTCAAATAATAAATTAACAAAACTTTTGTTTCCAGCAAGACAAGATTTATTAACGGATTGAGTCATTAGCACAAAATACGTCGTCTTACTAATGGAGCAACACAAGTTCAATGAAATAAATCAGACTTTGTCTTTCCAGCTACAAAAAATAATATTTTTTACTTAATTTAGTATGGAAAATTCTACTGCCGTAATGTGATATCAGGTTAAGTGCTCACTTTCAGCGAACGTGTTAACTGTCTTAGATCCCGCAACGAAATTGATTAGAAAGTAATAACGGAGGAGAGGATTTCTTCTTTTTTTTTTCATTTTTGACAGCAGATAACCAGTCAACCTATCTAACATTTTCTCATTCTTCTTATACTTATTCTTTACTAGCTTCGCCCGCGTGGATATCGGAAATCAACCCACAGGAACGTACTACTGGGATAAAAGTATCCTTTGTTAAGACAAAAGTCCTGGGTTAAGACCCAGGTCATGGCTTATCCGTAGTGTACCTTCCGAAAAGCATACATTTAAATTTCCATATCCCTAACTTAAGAAATGCTAAGTACGTTCCCATACAAACTTTCATCCCCTGTATCATCTCCTTTAGGATTTCCCAGGATACCATCTATCTCCTTGATGAAATTTCATTGAAATCCGTTCCATTGGTTTAGGCGTGAAAAGGTAAAAGACAGACAGACAGGGTTACTTTCAAATGGGAATAAATATAATGACCACCAAAAAAAACTTTGTGACGATAACCCCTAACCACCAAATCTAGTAATATACTGACAAAAATAGTAAATGATCACCAAATTTAGTAAATTGATCACCAAATTTTAATAGCAAATTATTGCGCTATTTAATGTTGTAAAATAGGTTAGGTTAGGTTAGAACTGTGACCAACCGCGCGCGAGCCGAGCGAGCAAAGCGAGCGGTGCCGCGGCAGCGGCCGGCGAGCGCTACTTCCAAGTTGCTCCCAGAAATTTTATAATCTTTTTGGTCATTGGTTTAATTTTGGTGATCATTTACTACTTTTGGTGATCATTTACTACTTTTGGGTTAACAATGATTTATTTGGAGTCATTTTGCCTAAACAGGATAGCGAGATGTTAAAACTTTGGTTATAATTTTACAATAAGATGCGGGTTTAATTTTGGTGATCATTTACTATTTTTGTCTGTTATATGTTACTATATCTGGTGGTAAGTTAAACATAAGCCCTTTCAAATTTATAATATTAGTATGGATTGTACACAAACCATAAAAAAACATACAAATACACTAGGATAGCTTGTGTACAAATGCGAGCTTTACTTATAATTGGGTTCTCAAACATCTAACCTTAGTTAAATAGATAAATTTGCATACAGAATAGTAGTTCATCCAAGTGCATGATGTCAAATCAAATTAACAATATCAATCAAATGAGAAAAATAAAATATAAATATATGTGAAATATCAATTCTGGCAATGAATTTATACTATTATTGAATTTATGCATGGATTTATTGTTCGGAACCAATAGAGGTTTCGTTCCTATTTTTGTTTTGTTGCAACACTGTGTCAACTCGCTGTCATCATCTGTCATCATCATCATCATGTCATCATCATCTGTCATCATCATCATCATGTCAGTTTTTGGTTGAGTTGACACTCAACCAAAAACTGTCAAATATCGATGACAGGACTTGAAAAAATGTGATTGACATCGCGAGACGTGACAATTTGGTCTTGATCTGGTTTTGTTTGAAATTGATTTATAACCAGCCAGTCGTTGTTTGAAACTACGTTCGCGACCCGCGAGTGGTACTGGGAATCGCCCGTGCATTTGTTTGTGTATAGATTTCACGCGCAGCGATGTATTTGTGTCGAGAACGTGTATAGACGTGGTCCAGCCTGAGATTCCTGGCAGACCCAGGAATCTCAGACTGGACCACGTCGGTTATCCCAAATTTTTGTTATATATATTTTTTTAATTATTTTTTATTTATCATTTCTACAAAACAGTACAGGATTATTCATATTAAATAGCAACCAAAAACCACTAAAGGTTTAAACCTGTGCGTGTGTGTTATATTTTCGTCCTAATAACCCTCGACCGGACACAAGATTGAACCAGACCAGGAGACCACCACGGGAACAAATGTGACTAGTAGTTGTAAGTTGTGTATTCTTGTGTCACTTTCCACCAATACGGGAACCGGTATCCCAAAGCGCAAACCCCTAGTTTACCGCTGCCGCGTATCGCGGTTTTGCGGGTATAGACCTTGTAGGATCCAAGAGTCGCAACATTGCTAATGTGCCCCAGTGTCGCCTCTTGGCTATGATCCGCAGGCCTGTATTCAACATAATATATATTATTACTACAATTATGCACAGGGAAGAATAAAACCAGCCCATATCCCTAAGTCTTTCCTGTAGACTGTCAAAGATATTCAAATAACAGCTGCGACATCTTGGAGCCGTGTCGGCATAATATGCAGCGTCACCCATCCTCGTATAAACGGACCGTCATATTTTACCCGACTACGGCGAACCAAAAGGGAGGGTTATGTTTTTGACCGGTATGTGTGTATATATGTATGTTCATCTGTTCCCTCATAACTTTTAAACTACTTATGATAATTTGACAAATGAGGTGTCGTTGGAAGCGTCTTGTTTGTCCGCTGGTTAAAAGGTATGTGACGTCACATTAAATTTAATATGGCGCCCTCTAGCGGCCCGCAGCCAAGATTTTTTTTTTCTTCCCATCCCGTCATGGGTGATATCATTGAACAGGGATTTTATAATGAAGGTACGGTTTGGTACATCATATTTTTGTAAAACATACCGTTTGCGAGACATCTCCGGTCAAAGTCATGAAATCTAATATTTTACCCGACTACGGCGTCGCAGTGTTTGTTGATCGGTAGGTATGTATGTAAATTTGTATGAATTTATGTTCATAAATCTCTCAAATTTCGAATCATAAACCTATGTGTATGTTTCGTTAGCTAACATCATAACTACATACACATGGCACATTCTTATATCTGTCCTTTAGTAAATATTAAATCAACTACGTTATCGTTATACGTTACCTAGAGTCCACTCTTGTAACTTATGCATTATCTAGAAACATGTAAAACGACAAACCGTTAACTAAGCTACTAAACCAAAAAATAAGTTCAACTAAAACTAAAACTCGACTAAAAAATCACGCTCTAAAAAGTAAAAACAAGAAAATATTCTCATCTGAAATTGTTATGTTCACACTATTCGATATGTATCGGGTGTTAAATAAACAACTTACATGTAATAAATAATTTATTGTATTTCATACTTATTCATAGTGTTGTTCAGAGTATAACCGTGGTCGTTTGCTACTTTGCCGAATGTACGTATTATGTACGTGGCATACGGCAGTGACAGGTCTTCCCCATTTTCTTACGCCAGAACACGGCGCACTGCTCGGGAGTGTGCTGGGCCGTGTCCTGGTTCCAACCACACTGGTGACACTCGGAGGTCGCCTCCTGTCTTGCCACTGTGTGCTGGTATTTACCAAAACAGCTGCACTAAACAGAAAAATCGATAATACCTGCACTAAACGGAAGGACAACGTCCCGTGACGCCTCCACATTCACTCCTTTAAGATATGCTGGATAGCCCCAACAGTCCAGTGCCTTGCGCTGAGGGTCACCAGCATCTTCACCCATTTGATTGCCTCATGTCTGCGCCTCTCTGCACTACCTCATCACGACTTCAGGCGGTGGCTCATCACGACTCCCCTAATAACTTATCAACCCCTTTTTGCCCAGTTGAGGGTCGAGTTTTGAACAACCTAAATATGCTATTCACTCTTTTCTTCTCTTTTTTATTTTTTATTTATGTTATTGCGTAGTGAGATTCCTCCTCAAAAAAAACTTTTACACCCCTAACCCTATCTAGGGAGGAGTTTTAAAAATGTTTTATGTAAATTTTGATTATTAACTTCATCCCCAAGGAATTCGATTTTTCATACAAACTAATTTTGACCCTTTTCACCTCTTTAAAGGTTGCGCCTTAGTGCTTCCCTAGAACCCTACGTCAAAAGATTCTTAGCTTGAGTTAGTTTCGAAAAACTTATAATGACAACCTTTATTGTTTCCTTAGGTTGGTATTTGTGCCAAGTTTCAAATTTATTAACGCAGGAAATAAGATTCTTCAAAAACGCTTTAACACCCCCTAAATCGTATTTTGGCAGTAGAAAAGTAAAACTAATAATGACAACCTTTATTGTTTATTGAGGTTAGTATTTATGTCAAGTTTCATGTTAATTGACCAAGAAATCAGATTCTTCCTTACAAACTTCAACACCCCCTAAATCATCATTTGGGGATAGTTTCGAAAAACTAATAATGAAAGCCTTTGTTTATTTAGATTGGTATTTATGTCAAGTTTCAAGTTTACAACTGAAGTAATAAGATTCTTCAAAAAAAATTAACAACCCTAAATACTAAATAATAATAACGACCTTTATTATTCATTTTGTTAGTATTTGTGGCAAGTTTCAAGTTTGTTGACCCAAGAAATCAGATTTTTCCATACAAACTTCAACACCCCATAAATCGAAAAACTAATAATGTCAATCTTTATCATTTATTTAGAATATTTTTTGTGTTAAGTTTCAACAATTTTGGCCGAAGGAATTAGAATTTTCATACAAACTTTCAACCCCTTTTTACCCCCTTGGGGGTGGAATTTCCAAAAATCCTTTCTTAGTGCACACCTACGTTACTTGAGAAACTTTTTTGCCAATTTTCATGCTTCTAGGCTTTGCAGTTTTGGCTAAGCTTTGATTGATCAGTCAGTGAGTCAGTCAGTCACCTTTCGCTTTTATTGATATATATAGAAACGATAAAAAAACTTTTAACTTTTGTAGGTTCCTCAGGCACCCCGCAAACTTCCGGGGTGGGGTATAAAAAATAATAAAGCCTACGCTAGGTATTTTAACAAAAAGAAAGGAAAAACTAACTGAGACACAAAACAAAACAAATTTATTTATACGACAAATAACTTCTTAACTTGTTCTGAATAATCGGTACTGACCCGCAGTGAATGTTTATCTACTTTCTGTCCTCCATCTAAAAGTTGTTCGCAAACTTTTTCAATCTAAATTAACAAAGAAAATTATAAACATTTTGCATTTAGATGTCTTTGTTACGTTGTTCGGTGACCCTCAATGCTTTAACGTATTTTTACCCGACCGCGGGAAGGTATGTATGTATGTGTGTGTGTATGTATGTTTGTCCATTTCTATATCACGCTCCGCAGCCCAAACGGCTAGACTTGAGAGGTGTCAATAGATTTGTCTCAATTTTGGGAGTGATTTTATAATTTTTAAATTTGGTGCCTCCCGCCCCAAATACGGGGATGATATTTTTTCTTTATCGTCATAACAATACGGGTATCAAATGAAAGCTACTAAATAGACCATTCCAAATATTACAGAAAAATACATTACATTACAAAAATTATAGAAAAACCGATCAAAACTTCGTTTGTAACCGCTGGCAGCACCTCATAATATTTAATATATAAATTATACTTAAAACTTGGATTTCTTTTTTTTTAGTTTAGCAGACGGGCCTTTTTTTGTTTTTATAATAATTTAATTTTATGTATTTTATAGTAGGAGGTCGTGGTTAAGTAATAAAAGCCACACGGGTCGATCTTCAAGGTTAAGGCAACGCTTGTCGAGGTTGTTCTATAGTCCAGTAGGGATACAATTATTTTCCACATAACCTTTGATAATTCAAAAGTTTGTTATTTTTGCTGGGTAGATACCTTATGTGAATTCAACGCTATGTACAAAAATGCTAACAGTTTAGAGTGATGCAATAGGCATAAAGTAGCTATTTCCTATTATTTCGTGTTATAACAATAATATAAAATTTAAATTTAAATAAATTAATGTTTCTTTATTAGTACTATCTAAACTTTATATTAGTGAAAATGCTAACAGATACGTACTGTGGAACAATGGAAAACTGAAAATGGTTCGTAACTCTTTCAATAAAAGATTTAAGTTTTCAAATCATTTCCTATATGCGTAGAGGGATTAGTTATACCTTACAACAAAAGTTCTAACAACTAAGTATAATGCTGCACAGGTTATTGTATTTTTGCATTGTGATTTGCGGAATATTGAATTTAAGTTTATAAATTTGCGCCTACATATTCGAAATAATAAACTCTGCCACCATACAAAAGTTTAAACACTTATGTGTTATGCTAGTTTAATAAATCAAATACTGCGGGGCGCGGTGACACTCCACTCTGAATGTATTGAATGAGGCGCGAAACCATTTCATTACTGTCACATCAGTATTTAAACCTCGTTCATAAAATCTAATTTTATGGCAATTTGTTATTTTTAATGTTGAGGTCGAATACGATTTCTAACTTCTTTGTTCCTATAAAAAGAATAAGAAAGAAATATTCACAGAACACGGAATAGTCGTACCTGCCGTGCTGACAGTATATCGAGATGACAAAATAATAAAATTCTCCGTATCGTGAATCTTTGACAGTCGTTACGGGTCGTCAGAAACCCGAAAGTCTGCGGCCACCCTAACAAAAAGGGTACCGTATTATCCAGTAGGATTACCGTATAATCTGAGTTGGCAGGTTATGCAGTCACTTCATATAAAACACTGGTATTCAGATGCGTCTGGTTCGACTGAAAACAGTGGAAGTCAACCCCAACATATTAGGGAAAAGTCCAAGCAAATGCCTTTTCCAAACAGATGTGAATGTAGAAATATCAAACATCTTATAACCGGTGCAACTGTCACAACTAAATTGACTACATCGCTGGTCCTATGACCTAATACAATAAAGGCAGTGTTACCCATTAAGCCTTAGTAGATGACACTGTAAGCATTATATGATGTATGCTTATACAAATCGATGTATTCGTGTGACTTTGACTTTGATTACCTACTCTTTTTTTTTTCAGAATTAATATAGTAGCAACCCTAGTGAGTCCGGCAAGTTTAGGTGTCAGTTTTGTGATACGCTCACCAGATTTTGAACATTTTTTTATTTTAAAGGTAGTTAAATTTTACATGATCGTGTCTATTGCGCCCTATCTATTAGTTTTTAAACTCTATTATAACGAAAAATCGGCACCACGTGACCTTACCACACGATTGCTGTACATCAAAACCTAGTAAATGCCATAAAATATTATATTCCAGGAAAGTGCAAAAATATTATTTGAATTAGCCTATGGAATGTCATCTTGTGTTAGGTAACTAAACGAAAAAAAAAAAATAAGCGAGTACTAAACAAGGCTTACGGGTGAACTGTACGTAATAACACAAATGATATTAATGGTGTCCTAAATCTATTAAATATTTTACATATCTCTAAACAATATAATTCAATACCTATTAAGTACCGGACATTTGCTAATTTAAGGTGTTTTTACAATTTGAAGGGACTTTCCTATAAAAAAAATAAAATGATAAAATGTATTAATTAAAGCACCAAATCTCAATACAAATTATAAATTTCCTGGTTAAAATTACACAGTCCATCGCAGCATATTAAAACTCATTAAAATAATATAAATAAGATTATCAGGATATAAAACCATTATAAAAATATGTCACCTACTGCGTTCTTATATGGGGCACAGTACCAGACATAATTTTAATATTTATTCGATTAGCACGGGGAAGGCTTGTATAACACATGCCAGATTACCTATTTTAGTGATCTTTATTATCGTAGCAATAAGGTTGCATTTATAGGCAAAATAACAGTCAGTGATATGTCAGATACTAGACGCCAGTTTGAAATAAGAATTTGCGCGGTAATGTTTTTCTAAAAATCATCAGAAGAGTCCGTTTATGATGTGGGCCTCTGTGGTCTGTATGGTTCGAAGAATTTATACTGATCGTACATTCCTACACCGCGCCCCACCATACCCAAATTGTATTTGATTTATTAAACGAGCATAGCACATAAGTGTTTAAACTTTTGTATAGTGGCTGAGTTTATTATTTCGAATATGTAGGCGCAAATTTGTAAACTTAAATTCAATATTTCGCAAATCACAATGTAAAAATACAATAACCTGTGCAGCATTATACTTAGTTGTTAGAACTTTTGTTGTAAGGTATAACTAATCCCTCTATACATATAGGAAATGATTTGAAAACTTAAATCTTTTATTGAAAGAGTTACGAGCCATTTTGAGTTTTCCATTGTTCCACAGTATGTATCTGTTAGCATTTTCACTAATATAAAGTTTAGATAGTACTAATAAAGAAACAGTAAATTATTTAAATTAAAATTTTATATTATTGTTATAACACGAAATAATAGGAAATACCTACTTTATGCCTATTGCATAACTCTAAACTGTTAGCATTTTTGTACATAGCGTTGAATTCACATAAGGTATCCCCCAGCGAAAATAAAAAACTTTTGAATTATCAAAGGGCATATTCTTCTGGCTACTGGACTACTATGGATGGGTGACCATTCATTTCATGCCGAGACTATGCCGTGCTTCAGAAAGCACGTTAAACCGCAGTCTTTAACAGTCGTTTCGGATAGTCAGAAACCTGGTAATCTGACATCAGTCTTGCCAAAGGTATATATTATAACGCTAAACTGTTACTGGGTAAGTGCTCGTTCACACAGAGGTCCGTTTTACAGGTCCGCTTTATCGTATACGTTTTTATTCGATGTATGTAGTTGTTTGAGCGAGTTCACACACATGACAGTATTCCGAATCCAGTAAGAAATACCTTTGCGATAAAATATACAGCAACCCGTTTTACAGGTCCGCTTAATCTATACTAATATTATAAAGAGGAAAGATTTTTTTGTTTGTTTGTTTGTGCCGAATAGGCTCCGAAACTACTGGACCGATTTAAAAAATTCTTTCACCAATAGAAAGCTACGTTATTCCTGAGTAACATAGGCTATTTTTAAATCCCAAAAACGGATCCTGTGGGGTGGCCCACGGGAGCGAAGCCGCGGGCAACTGCTCGTAGTATACATTTTTATTCGGCAATGGTGTAGGTAGTTTTATGAGCGAGTTCACACACATAACAGTATTAAAATACTGATACGTTTTATCGGACGTCCATCTTTGTTGAAAGTTGTTTGATGTGAACACTACCCCTAGTACTGACGGATCCGTTTAAACGGTACTTTAAATGCAGTGTGAACATAACCTCCAGTAGCGACGGATCCGTTAAAAACGATCCAGGAAATACGGATGTTCTGTGTGAACGTATCCTTAATAGAGGTCAATTAGTAGATAGGCAGTCCTTGTAAAATACAGTTACTCAACTGCGTCAGGTTGGGAACGACATTGGTCAAGTCTGATATTCGTCAAATCGGCAATTCGTCAAATTTGATATTGGTCAAAGCTGTAGTTCGTCAAATCGTCTGTTTGTCTAATTATGAAATTTGCCAAATAGGCTATTGGTCAAGTAATTTAAGTACAATCAACTGTAAAAATTAACGTGCCTCGTGATATTTTTTTATTAACTCATTTATTCAATTCATATTTATAAACATTTTGACTAGAAGCCGACCCCGACATAGTTGGGAAAATGCTAGATGGAGACTGATTTGTGGTCAACTTCTCCTCACTAGTCATTAGACATAATATAATAATCAATATCAATAATATATATCCACTTTATAATATTAGTATAGATTATAACTAAATCTATTATTAACTATTATATTTTTTTTTATCGAATGGATTTCAATTATTAACTAATAACTATTTTTTTATCAAATGTTTTTCAATTATTAACAATTTTGTAATTTTGTAATCAAATGTTTTACAATTATTAACAATTTTGTAATTTTGTAATCAAATGTTTTACAATTATTAACTATTATTAATAATTATATCAAATGTTTTTATTAATTTTATTTCTAATCCATAATTAAATATAAAATTCGTTTATAATAATTTATCAGTCTAAAATCTAATATATGTAAGTTTTATTGTAAATGTGTAGTTGCTATTCCTATCAATAAATAAATAACGAAGTAGGCTTTACAACAGATTGCAACTAAAAAAATATAAACTATAACTGTGCTTTTTAATTTCGTAACCCAATTAGTGAAAATAAATAAACGTTTAATGAATATAAACGTAATATATTTAAATATAACAGTATTCATTCACATAGTACATAAACTTTTATTGTGTTAAATATAAATTAAACAATAAAATAAAAGCGATCGGTGTAAATGAAGTCTGACAGAAATGAGTAGATACTAAATAAGGGCCGCTAGTTTCCTAACAAATGTATTTTTATTGCCGTGAAATATTTCCATTTTCAATGTACTACGATTTTTGATCACTCAGGATAGTCAGGTTACGACACTATTTTTATATAACGATAAAGTGACAAACTCCCAAATGTCAGTTTAGTCTTCGAAATAAAAAATAAACTATATACAAGCGCGTATAAAAACGGGCGAGGGGAAGGGGTTCATTGGGTGTCAAAAAAAATGTCCACCTCGCTGTCAAAGGGAAAAGTGCCCAGAACGCTGGAAGAATTGCCACGTTGGACAGCAATGCTGATTCTTTGGCCTAAGAAAAGCCCAGCCTTCTGGTCACGTGAAAAGTCGACTAACCGTTTACTGTTGGCGGCCGATTGATTGAGTCAGGTACACTTTAAGGCAGAAAAGTTCTCTCTACTACCAATCCAATCGCTGCCACTGTGACAAAGTAACTCACCTTATTCAAATTCAGTTACAGTTTAAAAGAATATACTAAAAGTTTCCCTATATTTATTTTCTACAATTTCAGAGCCTCCGCACTGGAAGTTTCACTTCGTACCCATGTTTCAGCGGTAACAAAGCTTTTTAAAATTGTGCCAGGCTACTTGGAATTCCAGTTACATTTAAATGAGCTCGCTACAGTTTTGAGATGTCGTGAAATGTAAGCTTTTCTTTGACATTCATGGAATGTAGCTCGCTATATTGTTTATTTAAGTGCGTTTTTAAACTTGTATCCGATTGTATTGCTATTAGAGTGGAATTGAGATATAGTTGAGAAGAACGAGTCCCGTAAAGGAGTTATAAGTTTATATTATTTTTTGTTGTCTTTAGGCTCGCGCTTGACCACTATCTCACCAGATGGATAAGCGATGATATGGTCGACGGTGAAGCATGCTTGCCAAGAAAAACCTATAACAACCTTTAAAGACCCCTAGATTGTAGCTTTCGGGAAACGCAGACTCCGGCAGGGAATAAGCGCAGCAGTTTCATTTGAATTTATGGTTTGAAATAAAGAAGAAAAACTTTTGAGGCTCTAGATCAGTGATCACAAATTAATTTAATTTGGGGTCCGTTTTTTAAATTGTAAACATAAATACAATATCAATAAAGATTTTGATGAGATGTTTCGTCCGTTGTCGAATCGACGGCAGAGACAAAGCGTGGGATAATTTTAAATTACTTACCCTGAGTTTCTCAGCTCTAAATTAATGAAAATAGAAAAGGAAAACCAAACATTTTGGAAATTCATTCAACCAATCACAGCTGATAACGAACTTAAGGTCCACACAAAATAGGTCGGCGGTCCGAATCTGGACCGAGAAAAAGTGTCGTTGGCGACGCGCTATGGAAGAAATGCCAAAACGGGATTGGCCCGTGATATTTCGATAGCACTTGGCAATCCCATTCATTTTGACATTTTGGCAATCGCTGTCTAATCGTAACGCTTTCATAGGTAGGATATCATTTGTCTAGATCCTCTGGTAGGTGACCATAAGCTCCCTTACGCACATTCAAAGTAAAGTTACTCTAAGAGCTTATGGTCACCCCCCTGGTCTCAAAATCGAAATAAAATAATTAAAAGACTCGAAAATAAGAAGAAGTTTAAAATAAATTTTGACACAAAACAAAGACCGAGTTATGATTTTCTTTCTTGGTTTAGTACGTACTAAATAAATGTTGTTTATTTATGTTTATAAATTAAACACTTTTGTATGAGGAATTCGGGCTATAGAATTCCACTATTTTCACGGACACAAAGATATACCTAAATTAATGCCTGTGTAATGCTTGGAAAATTGAAAACGCAAAAAGCGCAACATATTTTGATCTTCATTTCGATATCCTACTTTGGTCAAGGAGACCGGCCCAAGTAACGCAACGATTTAGAATTATTAGTCTTCCCAATCAAGTAATCACTAACATTATCATTTAACAAATATTTATTTTAATGTTTCATATTCTTATCCGTAAAATGATATTGGTTCCACATCCAATCTGGAATCCATACTGCCTGCTTTAAAATTGCTTTTTCAATATTCATTTTCTTACAGCAATGCAGACCTGCAATAAGCTGAGATCACGCCTGAATGAAAGAGAAGATCACGTCTATATAGAAAAGTATCTATAATAGGTATCTATGTACTTTAAATTTTCAAAGAAATGAGAGCTTCATAGAACCTACATACAGATAGGTACAGAAGGTCAGCTCCACACAATTACAAAACGCAGCCGTGCCCTGTCAAAACCTTGAAAAAGTGAAAATTTCTTTAACCACGTTGAGCGATTTTTATTTAGAAGGGCAAAACTTCTCATCAGCGACATGATAATATGACCACTTCATTGACATGCTTATGTAACGTGGGCCGGAATAACTGGTGTCACCACTCTGTCAAACAAAAACACGTTATTCCAATGTTTAAAGTTTTCACGTTTGGCGGCAGTCACTAGTCATCCTATTTTGTTTTATGTTTACCCGCAGAACCCTTCTATCATACCTACATAACCAGCACCTACAATTTTCCCACTGCTGGGACACAGGCCTCATTTCTGTGAGAAGGAATGAGCCATAATCTACCACGTAGGCCCAGTGCAGATTGGTATATGTCACATGTCTTTAAATTTTTAGTTAGAGGTCATGGCGGTATTCTTAATAAAAATAACAATAACAACAATGTCATTCAATTGCCCAAAGATATACAACAGTTTTAGTCCGGAGACAAACTATCTTAAACAAATGACAATCGCAGGTGCATTAGCATTCACTGTATGTACATACTAGGTACGTGTAGCGTGTAATTCCAAATTCAAAACATAATTTCTGCTGTGTTGTGTACTACTCGTATTTAAAACGTCTTAGGCCCTGAATAGATGGACTGCATTTCGACTGCACTGTCACTGAACTTTTATAGGAATTTGAAGTTCTTTGAGATCCTATAAAAAATACCAGGTTCTTTCCTGAGAAACAGAAGTTTAAAAACCATAATAATAAAAATAATATGGTACGACCCGACCAAGGTGTGACTGATACGCACCTGCTGGATGATGACGCTATATGGACTCAGGAGGTCGAACGAGCGTGCGATCCAATTCAAGAAATAGGGGCTATCACGATCAGCCCCCAAGATGTAGCCCGTGCAGTCCGTCCGTTGCCGAACTGGAAATCTCCAAGGACACTGCACAACTTCTGGATCAAGTGGCTACAAAGGTCGCACGCTCGTTTGGCATCTCAGTACCAGGCAGCCTTGGAGTCTGGTTCGCTACCCAAGTTCCTTATAACAGGAATAACCCACCTGCTCCACAAGTCTGGTAGCACCGCGGAACCCAAAAATTATAGACCTATTACATGCATACCAACGGTCTATAAGGTTCTTACATCCGTTTTGAGAGTTAAAATTAATAAACACGTCGACGATAAATCGACTCATGTCGGTCTCTCAGAATGGATGTAGGAACGGGTCCCGCGGTACTAAGGAGCTACTCTTTATAGATATGGCCATTAGCCAACAGGTTCGGCGTTCCCGAAAGGATCGGTCGACATGTTGGATAGATTATAAGATGGCCTATGACTCGGTGCCTCGTACATGGCTCATGAGGGTGCTAGAATTGTATAAAATAGATACAACTCTACCCACCTTCCTGATGTCATGTATGGGTCAACGGAGCACAGTCTTTCGCTATCCAGGATGTCGAAATATCCAGAGGAATAGCGAACCTGTAAGGATCGAGCAAGGTATATTCCAGGGCGATAGTTTGAGTCCACTTTGGTTTTGCCTAGCCCTGAATCCTCTAAGCATGCTGCTGGAGAATTTAGGGCTAGGCTATCGAATGAAGAGAGGTGGTCAGGTTATATCTCACCTCCTTTACATGGATGATCTGAAGCTCTTTGCCCCCAGCAATTTTCAGCTGATGGAGCTACTGAAGGTATCAGGATGTAATTTGGTGTGGACAATTAATGTGCGGTTATGCATGTAAAGCGAGGGGAGGTTGTGGAATTCGTAGGAATTTAACTCGCGGATTCTATAAACCTGAGATCCCTCTCTCCAAACGAAACCTATAAGTATTTGGGTATGTCGGAAGGGTTAGGTATCAGCACTACTGACATAAAGCAATCGTTGAGGGAACGCTTCTTTGGCCGCCTGAAGAAGGTATTCTATATAAAGAATATATAGGTATTAATAGCCTTCAGGCGGAAACAAGGTGCGCGCCTTCAACGGTCGGGTCATGCCGGTATTGATGTACTCTTTCGGCATACTTAAATGGAATCAAACGGAACTCGACGCCCTGGATAGGCGGGTCCGTACACTGCTGAGTGCATATCGAATGCATCACCCACGATCGTCGGTCATGAGATTGTATATCCCGCGAATGTGTTGAGGCCGAGGCTTTTTAAATGCCAAAAACCTCCACAACCGCGAGATATGCAATCTCAGGGAATATTTTCTACACAACGACGTGGGTATGCATCGAGATGTAGTAGCAGTGGCCAAGGGACTCACCCCGCTCTCCTTGGCGAATGAGAACTGGCGCAAGCCTGTAGTGCTTGACACTAACGATCGCAGGGAAGTATGGCAGAGTAAGGAGCTTCATGGACGCTTTTTCCGGGTTCTACATGGGTCCGATGTAGACCAAGCAGCGTCCGTAGCCTGGCTGCGTTTTGGTGACCTCTTTGAGGAAACCAAAGGTTTGGTCTGTGCAATTATAGACGAAATTATCATGACGAATAACCACCGGAGATTGATTCTGAAGGATGGCACGGTTGACATCTGTTGGGCATGTCACCGCCCGGGTGAATCGATCCGCCACATTATCTCTGGTTGTTCTCGTCTACCAAACGAAGAGTACTTGCATAGGCACAACCTTGTAGCCAGGATTATCCATCAGCAACTTGCTCTGAAATACACACTTGTGGCATCGGAGGTGCCGTACTACAGGTATGTGCCCGACCCAGTTCTCGAGAATGGCAATATCACATTTAACTGGCATCGGTCCATCATCACTGACAGGACTATTATCGCTAATAAGCCTGATATTGTGGTGGTGTACCGAATCGAGAGGCGTGCAATGATTGTTGACATTACCTTCCCGCATGACGGGAACCTCGTGAAAGCCGAGAAAGATAAGCAAATCAAGTATATTGACTTGGCTCGCGAGGTTGTCGACATGTGGGATGTGGACACAGCGATCATTGTACCGATAGTCGTGTCAGCCAATGGTTTAATAGCCACGAGCCTCGACCAACACCTTAGGAGGTTCTCGTTAGGCGGCTGGGTCAAGAGCCTGAACCAGAAAGCAGTACTGCTGGACACGGCTCGCATTGTTAGGAGGTTCCTCTCTCTGGAGCCCTGACCGCCGGTAGCTTGGACCCTGTTCCCGATACCGGTGGGCCTCTATTTTTTATATTTTTAAATGTACATGTTTTTTTAATTTATTTTATAAAAATATAAAAAAATGTAGATAATAAGATATTTCATGCACAAAGGACATAATAAAAAAATATCGTGTATTTATAACGTAGGGCACATTTTACAATAAAAATATCTTAAAAATATAAAAGAAGACAGTTGCTTATTTGCCTGAACTAGGTTGAACCTGTGTTTCAGGCTATAAAGTGCTTAAAACTTATAAAAATTATAAATTAACAATGGTATATCTTGTATAGGAATACTTAAATTAAAGACAAAGCAAAATTATTATTTTGTTACAGTCAGGAGATCTGCTGTCTCTCCGTAAGATAAGCTAAGTAGATGTTCAAGAATAGTTTTTTTACAGCTTAAATAATTTAATTTATAGATACTTAATTTTCTATTTAATCTATTGTACAGAAATTGACCTAAGAATGTAAAGAATCTATTTACAAAGGCATATTTTGAGGATGCATTAGAATCGCAGACAATGTCATTTCGTCTCTTATTAAAGCATGGTGTGTTGTTTTAATACTAAGTGCATAATGAAAAGCTGGCAAACAGTCAGCACGTTGCAGGATTTGTAAAGCAGATCAGTGGGGTAGAGAAAAGGGTGGAAATTGGCTACTTTTAAAATTGCTCTCTGAGCCCTTTCAAGAGGCAGTGGATGCGTTTCTGGTGCTCCACCCCATGTGGTGATACAGTATGGGATTACAGATAGGGCCAAATAGACTTGTTTGATCAATTTTGAATCTGCAATCATTCTCAACTTTATTAAAACATAAATTAATTTGCGCACTCTATTAATTAGGCTATCAATATGGGGTCTAAAGGAGAATGTTTCATCTATAATAACCCCGAGATATTTTATGTTGCCTGTTTTGAGGATAAAAGGACAATTACACATGCTGACTGGGTGGAATCCACATTTATGGGCATACAGATGAGAGTTAGTTATGTTAAATTGAGGCTTGCGCATGGAGAAGTGAATATATTTTGTCTTGTCAGCATTTAGTGTTAGTAAATTGCTTTGTAGCCAATTAGTCACTGAATTGAAACCTTGTTGAGCGTATTCGTACAATTCTTTACTGGTTTTCGCGGTAAAGATTAACGCCGTATCGTCGGCATAAGATATGAGTTTGCCTTGTTTAATATCTAAATCACACAGATCGTTAATGCAAATCAGGGATAGTGTTGGGCCCAGAATGCTTCCCTGAGGAACACTATAATTAGAAATACATATTGAGATCGTTCGTCTAAGCTGTCAGCAAAAAGTTTGAGTGGTGTTCCCCTAATTCCTAAAGCCTCTATTTTTTTTAGAAGCATAGGAACGGACACCGTATCAAAGGCTTTGGCTAGATCAAGGAAAACCCCCTTTGCCAAGTTCTTCTGCGGTATAATCTGTCAGACTATGCACCGCATCGGCTGTGGATAATTTGGTTCTGAACCCAAATTGCGCAGATGTTAATAGATATTTTTTTTTTCTAGGTAATTAACTAGTCTACTGTTTACAATTTTCTCTAGTATTTTAGATATTGAAGGGAGTAAAGATATCGGTCTAAAATTATTTATTACATTTTTGTTGCCGGATTTGAAGATATCCCTATCTTTAAATCCGGAAACAAAAACTTACAACTGTTTTTTCAGACATCTAGGGAAAATACTTTTAGATAAACAAATACGAATTATATGCGTTAAGGGAGGTACTAGGATATGCTTAAAGGTTTTAAGGATCTTATTTCTTTTATTATTGGGATAATATAAGAAATAAGATTAAAACCTTTAAGCATATCCTAGTACCTCCCTTAACGCATATATTTCGTCCAATTGCACAGTCATCTTTTATTCCAGATATGATTCGGGTTATTTCGTCTTCGTCGGTATACAGCAAGCCAAAAGATTTTAAAGGACATCTATTATTTTGGGAAGATGGTGAAACACAGTTAAGTTTAAGAATCTGTTCGGCAAGACTGTTACAAAAAGTTATTAACGTGGTAGGCTGACGATGCAGTTAGTACGACTGCAATAAAACTGCAAACTAACCGTGTAGACCGACTGCAGTCGATGTGCAGTTGGCGTGCAGTTCCAACGACAACTGCACGCCATCTGCACATTGAAATAGAGTCCTTCTGTCTAAAGCCTTAAGTGTATATTAGAATTGCAAGAGACATAGATAGTTGGAAGTCTTTGGAGGAGGCCTTTGTCGGAGGATAAGCTATTTTTGGAAAAACCAACAACGACAACTTATATGTAATACGTATGTCTTTCACCTCGCCACTTTCCGATACTCGGGGTCAGCTTTTATAGTCATGAGGCACCACTTTTTTCCGCTAATTAAGCATCATTAAAGAGTCAAGTCAGTAGATAGACCGCACTTCTTTATGTCCTTCTAGGCACTCATCATCATATATGTCAGCTGTCTACCTCTCCCTCTCTTTTGTGTCGTCATGGAAATGTACTTTATGATATGGTCATCGGTTTTCCGCACTACATGCTCGTGCCAGCCTTAGAATAGAATAGAAGAGAGACTCCATGTTCCGCACTTAGACTTCCATTTGGTCCGTTGTGCGTGGGGTTGCCGGCTAAAATAGCCAGCCTAGCTCCGTCCAAAAGCACAGAAGCTTCCTGGGGGCTTCACAGGCTTCGCTACCCTTGCAAAGTGGGCTGTCTGTGACGCCTATGTTAAAAGATGTTTGTTAAGCGTGTCAGCCTTATTGCGTAATGAATTCAGCATGACAAAGTGTACGTGCATTTTCGTTCAGTGTATAGAGTCAGCCTTCTGTCTATGCTACCAATAAGTATTTGTACAAAGAGCAATCCGTACCCGTCGGTCGGTAAAACCTGTGGATTTACCCGTATTAACTTTTTGATTCATTCTATATTTCCAACCCCCACGATCCAATACTGTGCGAACTTTAATCAAGTGAGTAGGTATCTTGGCAATAAGTTGAAATAACTCAGGTATTGTGCTAAGACAAATGGTGTAAAAGGAATTATGACTGCGGTACACACAGTGTAAAAGTCGCTACATTTTTTCATTATAAAACTAGAAGAATGAGTAAATATTCATCGTTATACAAAGAATTCTATATACGGTAAACTTTCCTCTATGAATAATAAATGATATGAGTAATTACAGACAATTACCTAAGTAAATATAGGCTTTGAGTAGGCGTACTAAGCCTATTTAGCTTGGTTCTTCATGTCCTTCATTATATTAGGTATGTCATAATACAGATTCTATTTTTTTTTTAATATATTCTATAGGCTCGCGCTTGACCACTATCTCACCTGATGGTAAGCGATGATGTGTTGAGTGTGTGTGTGTGTGATGTATTTCATATCACTTCTATCCTTTCATCGATATACTGCAAAATTTTAGCTGAATCTTAATGGCATTTTATCATGGAAAATCGCACGGTTCATCTAGGATAAGACACGAAAACGAAGCTACAGGTATAGCAAAATAAGCCAAATTTATTTATTTCGCACTTCTCTGTGCCTCGCTGAGTCACAACCTTATCGTTCAGTTTCCACTTTTTCAATAAAACTGTCTCGTCGTCTTCCATTTCGTTTCTAAATTACATGAAGTAGAAAATTAATATATTATTGTAAATGAGTTCTTGTAATATATAAGTACCGTTCACCCGCGTTGTAGACGTAAAGCCTCGACCAGGGTGAGGGGCATGCGCGGTAGCAATGGCGGGCACGAAATATAGATGAAGATCCCATATGCCCAGACATTGCTGACTTTCTTCTACACAAACATTGTGGGAATGAGTATACGTTTAAAGCATACGCATACTTGCAAGCTCAGGCCGTCAGCCTATTCACAGATATCAGGTGCTAAATGTACGTAAAAACTGTAGCCACTTTTAACCGGGTGAATGTCGTAATTACCGAAAAGCAATTCGTAAAAACCCATTGTATCGCATGGATCCACGTTTAAGGCACTCTGGGGGTCAATGAAGTGAACACGGTAAGTATCCGAGCTGATTTTTATGGAAGCTGTACAGAATAACGTTAGAAATTAATACTTAGTACCAGACATCCATCAATACTACCAGGCGTCCATATGATAGTGACTATAGTGGACGCATAGCGCGACGAGACGGATCGGGCTCGCTAGCGAGCGATGGTCTATTGTTTTAACCCTGAGGAAACACGTATAGTGCCGGCTACAACAACTCGCGGTGCATATCGCGCCGCCTAACACCGCGTCCGTAACAGCATTACTGCGCGTTTACTGTGGTCTAGGTCTTATACTCGTTATTGGGTGCCTCTTCAATAAATAAAGAAGGATTTTTATTACATTTTTGTTAAATATAGACAGCTTAAAACAGACTTGTGCTGAATAATGTCAATATTATAAGAAAAAGGTGGTATATCAGTTCGAATTAGTATGATTTACTTGTTTTTTTTAGTCAGCCTCGCTACCTGCTTGCAAACTGGCTTATATTTTTATCACGATATCTAAAGTAATTAATAAATGTGTGTATCAGTATTGATCCAATGTGATACTCATGTTCTCACATTACTGACCAAAACCTACATTCACTGAGTGCCAGTAATTTGTTCCTTTTGTTCGGAAAAATATACGGTTCTTGAGGGATGGGTTACAGTAGCAAAGCCGCAAAAAAAACTTGTAGAAGATAATCTAAAAAAGTGTATCAGAAAAAACTCACAATTTCTTATAGCTATTTTTCATCAATTATTGTTCCATATTGGAACCCCGTTGGACATCTGTAAATTGTGGTTAGTCTTGTAAACAGGGAAGCTAGAAAGGTTTGGCTTTTATATCTTTATCTTTTATAGGATAAGTTATTTTACCTAAGATAATATTAAATCCTAACCATCAAAGAATTTTTGATATCGAAAAATTTGGTATGTAAAGTATTTTTCAGGACTTATTTTATAATTTTAATTTATAGATTTTAAGCAACTAATTTCAATATTTCGTTATGTCAAGTTATTTTTAATATTTTTTTAAAGTTTTGTTCGTGCTGACGTCATAAAGTAGTTCTGAATGGCATAGGAATTGACGTTGAAATTGACGCTTGACACGCACAAAACAACGGCCCACTTGCACGAAAGACTTAACTCGGAGTTGGTTGCTAGCGCGAGGTTAATTTAACAATATTGTATGTCAAACTGTCAATCTACTAGCCAGCTCTGGGTTGGGTTTTTCGTGCAAGTTGGCCTTAATTATTTCATTACAAGAGGCAATGAAAATTTACTTTATGGATACTTTATAACCTCGTTCAGGTCAAGTGAATTTAAGTATTTTTGTGAAAATAATTTAAGATTTTAAAACCTAAGAATAGAAAAATAAGGCTTACAAACCTAAAATCTCGAAATGGGTTTGGAATTGGCATGGATAAATTTTTACTATACATACCGAATTCGATCTTTCATCCAATCTTGCAAACTGTACCTCTTTATAATATTAGTTCAGATTTCGTGTTAGTTTTTTTATTGTTCCGTACCCAAAGGGTAAAAACAGAACCCTATTACTAAGTCTCCGCGGTCCGTCTGTCTGTCTGTCTGTAGTGTCTAGACATTTGAAATTTTCACAGATGATGTATTTCTATTGCCGCTATAACAACAAATACAAAAAAAGAAAAAATAAATCTTTAAGTGGGGCTCCCAGACAACAAACGTGATTTTTTTGCGATAATGTTCCGGAACCAATCGTGCGCGAGTTCGACTCGCACTTGGCCGGTTTTTTTTATATAGGTCAAAATAAATAAAATTAAAAATATTTTTCATATCAAGCATTTTGAACTCTAATAAGTAATATCACTTATCAATCCAATGAGCCTAAACACTATGGTGCCGTCTTGTCTGGTTGCGGAGTTCCTATGGCTACTTTCCGGCTGCATTATGAGGCCAGCTACATTGTACCACATTATTTCAATGTTTCCAAAGTTACATAATAATTACGCCAAATTTCAGCTTTATCGGTTACCAGGAAGTGCTTGGAAAATGGTTTACTAGCTACCGGACGCACAAACGAAATCAATGTAATATACCTAAAGCTTGTAATATCAAATCTAAAACTGTGGTGCAAAATATTTCAGAAGGTATACAATTAATAACCCTTTGCCCAGTATTCAAAATTTCGGGAAATTCCAATCTTCTTCTTTTCATGTGAGAACCACATGAAATCTTCTTCTTAATCTTCTTCTTTTGGTGTCAGAGTTAACTAAGCCGCCTCTAGGAACCCACCGGCCTCTGACTTGGCTATTTCAGACTAACATTAACTATATAAGTCCAGGTTTCAAATGCCTGTGATGTCCAAGGTAAAATTAAAAAGTACATATGAATTTGAAAAACCGGCCAAGTGCGAGTCGGACTCGCGCACGAAGGGTTCCGTACCACTATCGCAAAAAACGGCAAAAAAACACGTTTGATATATGGGAGCCCTACTTAAATATTTATTTTATTATGTTTTTAGTTTTTGTTGTTATAGCGGCAACAGAAATACATCATCTGTGAAAATTTCAACTGTGTAGCTATCACGGTTCATGAGATACAGCCTGGTGACAGACAGACAGACAAACAGACGGACCGCGAAGTCTCAGTAATAGGGTCCCGTTTTTACCCTTTGGGTACGGAACTCTAAAAAGACACATTGATACTTGCCCGGATTTGAACCCACGATCTCAAGCACGAGGGGTGAGGTTTTAGTCGGGCCACCATGACATCCAAAATCCAAATTTAAGTCTAAAATGATTCATACTTTATTTATAATAAAAAAATTACACTTTTCAAAAGAAAGTTAGACAAAAGTGCCGTAGAATGGACGCCGGATATCCTACTTTCTTTTCATATTAAATATTTTGAAAATTTTATACATTTCTTCGGAGTAATATGTTTCTCTGTTAAAACGTCAGTAATTTAATTTGTTTAATATTGATAGTTTCGCGATCGACCACTTTCTGTATATATATATATATATATATATGATAGTGGTGTATATATATATATACCACTATCACAAATTAATGTAGCTGCAGGGCACGATGGTAGTTAAGTATCAATACTAACGGTAATCTACTACTGCTAACATTATTTTATTTATTTAAGCTTCATGCACATTTTGTGGTACATAGGAAAACATAATGCAACTCAGTATTTTCTACTAGTTCACCTTTGGGATAAAAATACTACACTGTAGTATTTATTTTTTACCTTGCTATCGTATGTGTGTCCGGCAACTTTAATAATCCAAGCACTTCCTGGTGTGTGCTGAGACCTGGCGTACTTATGTAACTGAAATAACATGGTACTATGGAGCAACTATAATATACCATTAGGTGGACCGATGACCTGTTTAAGGTTGCGGGAATCCGCTGGATGCAAGACGCAAGGCTCTCAAATTCAGATTAACGAAAACTAGCAAGTCTTTTTTAGGGTTCCGAAGTCAACAAGGAACCCTTATAGTTTCGCTCTGTCCATCTGTCCGTCCGCAGCTTAGCTCGGAGAATCAAAGTACTAGAAAGCTATAATTTGGCATGTATATACATATTAATAATTCCGACAAAGTGGTACAATAAAATCATGAAAAATATTTTTTTTTCGGGTACCTCCCATAGACGTAAAGTGGGGATGTATTTTTTTTTTTCTCATCTATCCCATAGTGTGGGGTATCGTTGGATAGGCCATTCAAAAATATTACGAGTTTGTTAAAACCATTTTTCGATTCAGAGATTCGTTTGCGTAAAATTAGTTGCAAATTTATGTTAGAGTCATGTGTCGCCCCCCCCTGCCAGAGAAATCGTTGCTCTAGGCTATGTGAAAAAATTCAAGGCAGTAGTAAATATAACGAAATTAAAAGGAAAATTATCACGGATAACAAGGCTTTACAAGTTTACGAGTAATAGTCGACCAACTTATAAAATGTACTTGAAACAGTAAAAATTTTGTACTAATGCCATTGAAAAATTACTAAAATAAAGTTGATAGCTGTGTAAAACAGAGTAAATATAATGCTTACGAACCTTGTAAAAATATACAAAAATTAAATCATAACATCCTTAATAATAATGATTTCTAAATTAATAATGTTTAAGTTCGAATAACTCATTGGAGTGGCCGGAGTCGTTGGCAGTACCAGAACGTAGTCCATACAGCGCATGCGCGCAGTGGACTCGATTTTGTGTTAGTGCAGAAGTACTTTCGACGTTTTGTAATTAAAACGTAAAAGTAAAGTCAAATTAGATTCGATTTCCAAGCAAATTACTTATTTTCTTTTGTCGATATCGTTCAATAAAGTTAATATTTGTCCCGACTTCATCACTAATTTAGTAGCGTAAAACTTTCCAGAATGAAATAGTGAAAACCGCAGATTAGAGGTGAATCCTCTAATTAGAGGAGATTAAAGGTGAATACATTCGACTTTTTTCTAATTCCGACAGAGAAATAAACAAGGAGCGTGCACGCAAAGATCCAGAAACGAACTATACCATTCCCCGTGGCTCTAACGCGCGCTCGTATCAGCTCCTTTCGCAATTCGCACCCGCGGTGGTACTCAAGTATATAATATTTTTCTAACTTCAGTTGCGAAGTTGGATTTTATAACTCCTTCTTCATTTACCAGTTAGACCTTATTTAGTTTAAGTCAAGAGTGAATAGATTACATCTAGGCAAGCGTGCTTCACCGTAGACCACATCATCGCTTACCATCAGGCGAGATAGTGGTCAAACGCGAGTATATAGATTAAAAAATCCTATGTGGGCCCGTTTTTAGACTTTGTGAGCCGCTGAAACCGTTCTAATGTTTATGTAACAACAACAAAACCCTCTTTTTAGTCCGCATTATTATGCAACTTCGGAACCTTGTTAATGCGCGTGGCTCGACACGCACTTGGCCGGTTTTTTATAAACAGTATACGCTTTTATAACAAGTTGCCAAAGTCAGTTATAGAATTGACCGTTGGAAAGTTCAAAAACTACATCAAACGTGTCCTTATTAAAAAAACATATTATAAAATCAAGGACTACGTTGAAGATAAAATTTTTAGCTCCTTCTGCTCATGCGGCTTCCCTGGTAATTCATAAACGTCACAAATATGTGGATGTCTCTAACTATTCTCAATCTCATTTTTTCTTTTTTTCCTTCTTTTAATTAGACTTTTTACAATGATTTCAATAATCTTTATAGCCCTTTGCTAAGAATAGTTACAGCACTGATAACAAAATTTGTGGCACATGTTAAATTCAGTCTTGTTACATATATATTTTTTTTTTTTCCTTGCTATAGATTATTTTACTGATTGTTTTGCGAATGTGTGAACATTGCAGGCCTTCTAGATTTCTAGACGCTTGTTAACGTTTGTCAACTCTTTATTTCAGTGCCTGTAATAATGGCTTTAAATACTGTGAAATGTAGCAGTTGTAATATTGTTATATCGGAGTTGCTTGCCTTTGTGCAAAACAAGGCGGACGTGATGAACGAAGATAGTATAATACGTTTGTGCAATACGGCGTTCAAGAGTGACGACATTGTTAAGGCCAAAAAGTTACTTTTTGAATCAGTGCAAACTGCCGGTCGGAACATAAACCGTAAAGGAGATGGTAAAGATAAACGTGACATGGAGGATATTCTTCGTATCATAAAGGAGACTGACCCTGAGTGCCTACCAATCTTCGTTGCGAGGGACCTTCAGCTTCTACCACCGGTAACATTTGACCATTTAGATGCTACGAGGCTGCTAAGGGATATTATAAAGTTACAAAATGACATAAGTGTCATAAAAGAAAATTATGTGACCAAAGACATGTTGGAAGTCCCGTCCCCCGAGGTGAAAGATTTTGTAAATAACCGGCGCAGAGGAGCTGGACTTATGGTCAGTTTTGATTGTGAAAGTGGGCCTATTGGATTACCCCACATTTCACCAGGCAAGGGATTTGAAATAACGGACTCGTCAAATAATAACTCGGAGGTACCTCGGAACATAAATACTTCTGTTTCACTCATACCAACACCAAAGCTTCGTAGTACTGACTCGCTCGCACAATCCTTATCTGAGACGCGGGTGCCCGGCGAAGTCGGGTTTGAGGCTTGTACCTTGGTATCAACAAGTGTATCAAAACCTAACAACAAAAATACATACGCCGAGGCCGCGGCCGTCGTTGAAGAAGTGAACCACAGTAAATGGCAACGCAAAGACATGCCGGACGATAAGAATAAATGGACGACGGTACGAAGAAAACGAAATACCAATAAATTCGTTGGCAAGAAAGGGACTGCAGATGTTTCGACGGCATGCAAGTTCAAGGCAGCAAATATAAACATACCGTTTTACATATATAACGTTAGTAAGGACTGCCCGTCAAATGACATAACCGAATACATAAAAGGTAAAACGGGGGTGGAAGTAAACTTAGAAAAAATAAGTATGAAATTAGAAAAGGATTACGAGGCGTATAAATTTAGGATTCCGAAGGATAAACTATCTATGTTTATGGACGAAAACATGTGGCCAAGTGGAGTATCCTTTCGCAGATATGTGTCGTTCAACAAAAAGTGGACTAATAGTGATAATAAACAACAATCGAGTGCTAGTGATGTTGAACATAAATAATGATTGTGTACGCTAAGGACAATGAAACCATAACGAAACTTATAAGTTTCAACTGTAAGTCTTTTAAAAGATCTTTTGAATGTGTTCAAATGTTAAGTGAGGGTGCTGATGTAATAGCACTGCAAGAGACTTGGTTACAGCCGAGTGAAATACCGTATTTAGGCAATGTAAACAAAGACTTTAGTTTCTTTGGCAAGTCTGCGATGGACACTGGTGTAATGTTACAGGGTCGTCCGTTCGGAGGCGTAGCCTTACTGTGGCGGAATACCACTTTTGATTTGGTGACTGTGATCCCATGCAGTAGTAATCGTCTGGTCGCTATTAAAGTGCATGTGTTGGATAGGTCTAGCCTGGTTTTTAATGTATATATGCCGACTGATTCACCCGACAATCTGCTAGAATTTGTTGACTGTTTAAGTGAGATTGTGGCCATTATGGAGAGTAGTGAAATTGAGAATGTTTACTTACTGGGGGATTTTAACGCACAGCCAGGAGAACTCTTCGGAAAAGAGATGTTAAGTTTTTGTTCAGATCAGAACTGGATTTGTGCTGATTTAGTAAAATTAGGAGATGATGCGTATACCTTTATAAGTGAGGCGCATGGCAGCCGTCGGTGGTTAGACCATTGTTTGGTAACCGAGGCCGCGTGGAAATCGGTTACATCTGTTAAGATACATTACGATGTTTACTGGTCAGATCACTTCCCGTTGGAGGTGCAGTGTAATATGACGAGAGCCAGGCCAAAATCGAATTCACTACATGAATTTCAAATTAATAAAATATCATGGGGTGAACGTAATATAGGTCAGATAGAATATTATAGTATGGAATGTAACTCTAAATTAAAACTTATTGATTTTCCTAGTAAACTGAGTCATTGTTGTGATAATATGTGTAATGAACTAGAACATAATGAAGCAATAGATGATTTATATCAAAAAATCATTTTATCGTTACGAGAGGCTGCCGAGTCCGCCTATGATGGTCATCGTAGAGGGGGGTTAGGAAAAGGTAGACCTGTCCTGGGATGGAACAAGTATGTGAGAGACGCTCATCGGAATTCCAGGCAAAAGTTCACAAACTGGGTTTGGCATGGGAAACCACGCACGGGAATTATTTATAATGATATGGTTGAATCACGAAGAATTTTCAAACAAAAGCTTAAGTGTTGTCAAAATAAGCAAGACCAAATTAAAATGGATATACTGGCATCAAGACATGAAAAGAAAGACTTTCGTGGGTTTTGGAAACACACCAAAAAATTAAACTCCAAGCCTGGCATTCCGGTGAGCGTTGGTGGTGCAAGCACGCCGAGGGAGATCGCGAATTTATTTATGAATAATTTTAAGTTACATCTTCCATTGAAACCAGACGTTGGGGGTGGCGTTGCTGGGGCTGTTGTGTCAGAGGTGCCATCTCGCATTACGGCTAAGCAGATAAGTTTAATTATTAAAAATATGAGACGTGGCAAGTCGCCGGGACATGACAGCCTTAGCATAGAACATTTTGAACATGCTGGACCGCATCTCCCTCGACTGTTAGCATTGTTGTTTACATTCTGTATTCGACACTCCTACCTACCCGCTGAGCTGATGAGAACGGTGGTTGTACCGATACTGAAAAATAAAACAGGTGACGTGAGTGACGTGGGTAACTACCGACCGATCTCACTTGCGACTATAACGGCCAAGGTACTTGACAGTGTGTTGGGGGGACATCTTAGTAAACACCTTGAAATACACGATGCGCAGTTCGGCTTTAGGTCACAGCTATCGACTGAAAGTGCTATTTTTGCCCTCAAGCATACTGTCGGGTACTATACGAAGAGAAGTACGCCAGTATATGCAGCATTTCTAGACCTTTCCAGGGCATTTGACCTGGTTAGGTATGACATATTGTGGGCTAAGTTGCGCGAAGCCGGGGTGCCTGACGCCATAACAAATGTGTTTCGGTATTGGTATGGTCACCAAACCAACCAAGTTAGATGGGGCAATAGCTTGTCTGATGAGTACAGGTTGGAATGCGGGGTGAGACAGGGTGGATTGACCTCGCCATCGCTTTTCAATCTGTACGTAAACCAGCTGATTGTCGGGCTCAGTAGCACACAGGTTGGCTGTTCTATTGACGGTCTCTGTGTCAATGGCATTAGTTATGCGGACGACATGGTGCTGCTGAGTCCGTCAATTAGCGCACTCAGGAAGTTGTTGGCGGTCTGCGAAGCGTATGCGGAAGCGCATGGTCTTTTGTATAACGTGCAAAAAAGCAAACTTCTTGTGTTTAGGGTAACCCATAAAAAACCAGCACATGTCCCACCGGTTATGTTAAGTGGTGAGGCCCTTGAAAGAGTGTCAGATTTTAAATACCTTGGGCACATAGTAACTGAGGATTTGAAAGATGACGCTGATATGGAAAGAGAACGGAGGGCGTTGGCTGTCCGATGCAACATGTTGGCCCGTAGGTTTGCGCGTTGTACACCGGAAGTGAAATCAACTCTTTTCAAGGCCTTTTGTCAATCGGTGTACACGTGCACCCTGTGGGTTCGGTATACGCAAAGGGCATACAACGCCCTCAGAGTTCAGTACAATAACACCTTCAGGATGTTGTTGGGGCTCCCGCGTTACTGCAGCGCGTCAGGGATGTTTGCCGAAACACGTGTTGATGGTTTCAATACCATCCTACGAAAAAGGATGGCGTCCATGATGCGCAGAGTGCGTGGGAGCCCCAACAGCATTTTGAAGGTCATCCGTGATAAGCCGTGTTGCGCCATCATGGCGCACTGGGTTCATGTACACGTGCATGTGCCCGGTGCGTCCGGTAAGCGCAACAAATACATGAATTGATTGTTTTGTTTTGTTACTAACATAGCTTATAAGTAGGATGTACTAACAACATAAACAAGTTTGTTACTAACATAGTTTGTAAGTATTGTGTGTACTAACAATATAAATAAAATGTCGTGTCTAAGTGTCTTACTAACATAGTTTTTAAGTAATTTGTAATACTAACAAAACTATGGACCTTTGAGTCTGCAATAAAATATTTTTATTTTTTTTATTTTTATTATTTATTTATTTCGTTTATAAATACTTTTTAAGTTTCTTACGACTTATTGTCGGGCCTACGTTGTCCCCCCATATCTAAGCACTAATGCTGTAACATGGATTTATTGTAAAAACAAACCAATATTTTTTTAAAAGAGTAACCGTGGCGTTTCTTGCCGGTTCTTCTCCACGGGAAACGACCAACCCGAACCGTGCACCTTTTGTCGTCGTTTTATAAGTGCCCATGTAGGCCTATGTGAAATAAAAAACATTTGATTTGATTCAAGGGATCGGTCAATGTGGCGACGCCTGGGGGAGGCCTATGTCCAGCAGTGGACGTCTTTCGGTTGAAATAATGATGATGCAGCAGGTCACATTATGGACGCCGGAAAGTGGTTCAGCAACTCCTTAAACAGACAAGACAGCACCATTGCATCTAGGCTCATTAGATGTGTATTGACAAGTGATATTACATTTAGTAACTATCAGTTGAAAAAACATTAAAAAAAAATTATTCTGACTTTCGATAAACTTTGTTAGGTTCTATTTAAAAACATAACACAATGCCAGTTAATATGACAACTTGGTTAGTACGATTAAACTATCATAATTCTGAAGAGAAATTGGTCCCATTTTAATTTGGTGAAGATGTGATGAAGAACTTCGGAGATATACAACAGAACTCTTCAATAAATAACGGCAAATCTATCGGGATTGTTGCAATCGCATGTCTGTTTATTGTTTATACAATTTTATAACATAACATCACGCCAGTATGCTCTAAAGGGGTACGCAGATGTGTACAGTTTACCTTGGTACACTCTGATTTCACCGACACCGGTTAGTTTCATGATATTCGGGTAATCTATTCTAGCGTTATAGGTACCTTACTAAACAACTTGCCTATTAGATAGGTACAACAAAAGCGTGAAAAAAAAACTGTTTACAAAAAAATACTACCGACTTACAAATAATAAAAGTACAGAGCGAAAAATAACTTTATTTTTGGAAGTCGGTGTCCATAACGCAAAAAATGGTACCTACAAAAAACACCGACTTCCAAATTGTAGTAGTATTTTTATGTAATTTTTTTTTATAGTTATAAAAAAGTAATAAGTGAATAAAATATGCGTTGGACAAATAATTATCATACCTTTGGCGATCGGTATAGTCATCTCTATACGTATCAATCCTACCCACAAATTCGCCCCAACTATATGAAATAAGTCTTAAAATAGATAAACTCTAACCCTCTTACAAATAAACGCGGCATAAAGTTATACCAAGTATAAACCTATGAAAATGTATGGTTATTCATTTGTTATACCTGGTATAACTTTATTCCGCGGTTGTTTGTAAGAGCGTAACCCTCTTACAAATAAACGCGGATTAAAGTTATACCAAGTATAAACCTATGAAAATGTATGGTTATTCCTGGTATAACTTTATTCCGCGTTTATTTGTAAGAGGGTAAATATTCCAACCTTACAGTTTTAAATCCCTCACCTTTTTTAAAGCCATTTATTTAAATTGTCGCATAAATTTTGAATCCTGGAGTGAGGCAATATAATTCGCTTACGAACCAATCGAGTTGAGGCACGGGCACCGCAGTTTTGATTGAATTTTGCACTCCAGCCTTACACGGGTCAATGGCCACGATATACATGAATTCAATTAATGTTGTAGTATTTTTTCAGTTTTATTTATTTCATTTGTCGTTCTGCGTAAATAAAAATTACCTAGTACTGCTAACTACTATTGCAATTATTTAAATAAATATTGAATGATTAATAATTAAGAAGACTGATTCGTTAAATTTTATTGTTGTTTCATTAGAATTTAAGAAGATTTATGGTAAATGAAAAAATTTATTTGGTTTACTTTAATAAAAGATTGGCGTGTTATACTAAGACTAAAAAATTAAAGATGTCTGTCTGTTCTGGATTAAGACATGGGATACTTATTATACGTATAGTATGTTCCCTTTGTAAAATATCCGCCGTAAAAGCGCGCAAAGACACTACCAAAAATTAGTAGTTCATAAAGTTACGTTGCTCTATTATTCACTCAATATCAGTTCGATACTGTACCAAACTACAATCCAGTAATTTGTTTACTGTTGACGCCGTCACGCGGCCTGTGCCCGGAACATTGGACGACCTGGTTTCGGCCCTTCAACCTTTCGGCCTAAACCGTCCGATATTAAGCTTGTTATGTACCCAACTACCCACCTATACACAGCTGTGTTGAATAGATTTGATTAAACGTTTTTTTTAGTTCTGTGATAATAGTTTTTGGTTATTCTGAAACGGGGTCGTTTTATAGTCAAACTCATAATGGTAACAGTTGTAGTTCGTAAATCGCCGTTGCTGTATCATAAAAACTCTTACAATGTTGCTGAACCTTCCTTATTATTATGATTTTCTTTTGCTTTTTATCACAGCTGAAAGCAATTTTTACTAAATATGCTACATAACTTATCTAGTAGTAGACACGCATCGATGGACAATCTATTGAACAAGTAATTATGACACGATATCTTGTGAAAAAACTCGATTCAAACAGTAAAACGCGCATAATTTTTGAAACCGATTTACATCAAACATGCGCACAGCAAAAGAGTGGAACTCACTACCTGCGTCTGTGTTTCCAAACGCATACAACCCGAATCTCTTCAAAGTTAGAGTGAACAGGCTTCTTCTGGGTAAGCTCACTCCATCGTCGACTTTGTCTACGTCACCTCTGACCTAGGCTAGAGTCAAGAGCAAACCCATAATAAATAAAAAAAAAACATAACTAAGAACACTTTCGATAAAGTGCTTCAAACAAAAAAAAAACAAAATCAAAATCGTTTTATACGTTCGGGAGATATGATGCAGTATGACAGACAGATACATAAATACATAAACACACAGGTACACCGGTCAAACTTATAACACACCTCTATTTCCGTCGGGAGAAATAAAGCTTAATAAGGGTGTTAATTTTCATTAAGTGTACCAGGTTTGTATCAAAACTTTATCTGTTAACGAGTGCCTATATTTGCTAGTTGCTCATTAGGGAATTCATGCAAAGTTTAATATTGCACTTTTTAATGTACACGAATATCAATACTCTACCCTTACGAACATAATAACAAAACAATTTGTTTAAAGCTGTCACAACAGCAGCAACATACAATACACAAAATGCAATACAAAAAGCAGCTGGCACACATGACATTAGAATTGATAGATGCAAAAGCGAGAAACGCCGTGATAAAAACACTCGAGGATAACTTAAGACCTTCGGTATCCAGTCCCTCAGAATCTTCGATATCCAACCCGTCAAGATCTTTAATATTCAACCCGACAGACTCTTCAGTATCCAACCTGTCAGGACCTTCGACATCAAAGAAGTATCATCATCATATCAGCCGAAAGATATCTACTGCTGAACATAGGCCTACCCCAAGCGCCGCCACATTGAACAGTCCCGTGCGTCCCACATCCAGCGGTTGCCCGCAATCTTCACCAGGTCATCGGTCAAAGAAGTATAAAGTGCCTATATTTGCCAGTCGGTCATTAGGGAATTCATGGAAAGTTTAATATTGCACTTTTTAATGTACACTAATATCCTTACGAACATAATAATAAACCAATTTGTTTAAACCTGTCACAACAACAGCAACAAACAATACACAAAATACAATACATACAGCAGCTGGCACACATGCCCAATTTTGAAAGCAAAATATTTTTGCCAATACTTTACTTGCTGAAGTACTAGTCAGTTTACCCTACTATGTTGGGGTCGGTTTCCAGTCTAACCGTATGCATTTGTTTGTAAATTAGTGTTTACCAATACCTATACTCCAATTAAAATAACATTAGACATGTTTCCAAATCTTTTTACAGTCCGTTCAAATGATTTTGAGTTCTATCTCGTAAACATAAGGAGGACATAAAAAGCATATACCTGTTACCAAAACCAACTGTTTACTACATCTACCATATGTTATATTACCAACGGAATAGAAGTCAAAATCGGTTGAACGGGCTGTAAAATGAGCTAATTTAAACGTCTAATGTTATCGCAAATGGAGTTTAGGCACTTTAAATGGAGTGACAGCCTATTCAGTCTCCAAAACCCCGTAACTTAGTAACATTATACCCCACAGCAAGCACCTTCAAGTTATGCTAGCAAAGAATAATTTTACCTATAATCTGACTAATGCGCATAGTGTTGGTAACTGGCTGAACTTCTATTCCAATTTTATAAATATACTTTTTTTAATAATTATGTCTGAAATATGTGTTTTTGCTACGATTTTCGTGGGTTTTTGGTCTTGTTGTCATCGTACATTTTTGTGATGTCAACTGTATGTTTCTTAAATAAACCGATTTTGTCCGTGTGTCACTGTGCTACATTAAAATTACAAAATAGAAAAATGGCGAATTTTGGCACCGTATTGTGGGGGGACAATTTATTTAAATTTAATATAAAGGATTATAAGAGGTGATTTCAAAAAAATATATAACACTTATATGTTTTAATGTAACTAATTAGAAAAAGAATATGTTTAGTTATAAATAAAAAAGATAATTAAAAAAATCAAAACAACCGACTGCTTAAGAAGCGAATTAAAATGATGTAAACCAGAAGAAAATCATGCTGTGCAGTCGGAGACTACATTATTCGCGAGCTGGCTGAGCAAAACTGGATGTATCCTCCGGCTTCTTAAGCAGTCGTTAATTAGAAGTTTATTGATATTTTAAATAAATTTGTTGTTTAATTAGTAAGTGTTTGTTTAAATCAATTTACAGAAGTAATTATCATACATCATTTATTTCAGGGATGATATGAACCACTAACTGGGATACCACTCGATTTCCTCCGTTTGTTTACAATTGCCCACAAACCGCTGAGATGGGAATAATCTTCCGTGATCACTTCATAGCGGGCAATCCTCCCAACCCAAAGGCCGGTTAAGAAAACAACCCCCCATACTCCACTACGAAACCTGTGCCTATCATAATAAGGTTACAATTTCCTTGTGTTTTACCTTCTTAATTAAAAGTCAACATTTTCAGGACAAGAGAATTTTCTAAGTTAGTGGTCTCTTTTACATTGAACGTCGCTTGTTTTCGCTTTAAGCGAGCTGGGGATTATTTTCAGCAGATTTGTAAAGGAAGGTCGAATATGTAATTTAGGTAAGTATGGCGGTATCAGAAGCGGTATTATCTAAATAATAGTACCACCTATGTAAAGAAAAAATCAGATTACCTTTTCATTCATTTATACAATGAATGGGTCAACATCAAAATATTTTATGTCAACTAAACCATTAAGGTACTTTTGAATTTTGAGAAAAAAAACACGGCAACATTATATATCCAATAAAATAAAAAAAATAAAAAAATAAAAAGGTTTATTGCAGAAACTTGTACACTTTTACAGTAAATCTTACATAGGGACCTCCTTTTAAGTAAAAGATATACCTGTGCTAGGAGGACCCGCTCTTCAATGACAATTTATGAAATGGTAAAAGTGATGTACAAAAGGAAAACAGAATCTAATAAAAATAAAAAAAATACAAGCAAAATCTCAAATTAAACAAGATGAGACTTGAATTATAACTAAAAAATACAAAGAAACTTAGAGACTATATCCTAAAATAATGTATGTGAGTGTGAGTATGCGTGTGAGTGTGTGTGTGCAAGTGAGTGTATGTATGAGTGTGTGCGTGTGTGTGTTTTTATTTTCCAACTCATGTTGACGATGCCTGCAGCATCAGTTCAATGTCATCATAGGTCTTCAGTTTTAGCCATTGAACTATTGCCTTTTTGCAGTCTTTGGTAGTCATAGGATAGATGTTAATTATTTTATTTATTTTATTATATAGGGTAGCGGAATTTGTATTAAATTGTCTTTTAGCATATTATTATGCAGTTTTAACAAATTTTACTGGTGCAACACTGTATTTTCGTCTTTTTTCTTGATGGTGAGGGTCATAAGGCAGGACTTTATGTAATTTTAAGACAGCATGGAGTATATATAATTTTCGGACTGTAAGAATACCGCTAAGAGAGTATAACTCATTGGTTGGGAATCTGTACGGTTTGGTATACATGACTTTGATAAGAGATCTCTGTGCTCGCTCCAGCTCAAGAAACTTCGTTTTTGTCGCACCGCCCCACACGGGTATACAGTAAGTAATAATTGATTGAGCCAGAGAGATATAGATTTCAGTTAAGATTTTTTTTGTTGTCACATGTCTTAGGTTCTTAAATATCCAGATAAGTTTTCTCATACGGGCCATGACCATATCTGTATGAGTATGCCAAGACAACCGCTGATCAACGATTACACCTAGGTATTTTATATGAGTCACTTTTTCAATATCCATATATATCATATATATCTGTGAAAATTTCAATTGTCTAGCTATCACGCGGTTCATGAGATGCAGCCTGATGACAGACAGACAGACGGACCACGTAGTCTTAGTAATAGGGTCTCGTTTTCACCCTTTGGGTACAAAACACTAAAAATGAAGCTTCACGGACACTTTTCCATCATCATCATCATATCAGCCGAAAGACGTCCACTGCTGGACATAGGCCCCTAAGCGTCGCCACATTGTCGTCGTCTCTTTCCCGTCAATAAGTTTTAATTACAAGTATTTGATTACATCATTTTTGTTGGAAAATTACATAAAGGTGAGAACGATATAAAAAGACGACTGATTTTTGTGAATGGCTGCAAAATAAACAAATGTATTTTTATTTTATTTTGTACTAGCTGTTTCCCGCGGCTTCGCTCCCGTGGGCCACCCCACAGGACCCGTTTTCGGGATTAAAAAATAGCCTATGTTACTCAGAAATAATGTAGCTTTCTATTGGTAAAAGAATTTTTTAAATCGGTCCAGTAGTTTCGGAGCCTATTAGGTACAAACAAACAAACAAAAAAATCTTTCCTCTTTATAATATTACTAGCTGTTCCCCGCGGCTTCGCTCCCGTGGGCCACCCCACAGGACCCGTTTTCGGGATAAAAAAATAGCCTATGTCACTCAGGAATAATGTAGCTTTCTATTGGTGAAAGAATTTTTCAAATCGGTCCAGTTGTTTCGGAGCCTATTCGGTACAAACAAACAAACAAACAAAAAAATCTTTCCTCTTTATAATATTAGTATAGATTAGTATAGAAGTATAGATTATTAGTATATATTATTATTATAGAAGTATAGACTATAGATATAATAATCGTGAAATGTACAATCATTTATACTTAAACAATAAGTAAACCTAGACAAACTCATCACAATAATTAACTAGATTACTAAACCTCAGATTAAAATAAACTTAACACACAACTAACATCTCGTAAGTCAGCTCATGTGTAACACAGTATCTTCTCTTAATATCCTAATAGTACATTCATATCAGTTCTAATCATCCCAGGATAAACCCATAGCGACACATACCTCAGCAAACAGATAACCCAATTTCGGCAAAGCGGCTTAACTCGCGGTTAACTTACGGTTACGGCGTCCTATACGCGTTCAAATGCGGACATTTAAATGCATTGAATTGGCGTTGACACGTTAATCTACGGTTTAGTGCAAAGAAATGTTAAGGAGTTAGTGATGGTGTCGACGTACGTAATGAATTCGGGGCTTACGTGAAGGTGGATGTTTTTTTGGAGTCTTGTTGTTAGCACCTACATTCTAAGTCCTTTTAGAGGAAACTTCTTCCGCTCTACTCGACTCTGTCATCATATTAACGAAAAACCCTCGACTAGTACAAAATATAAAAAAGAAATGCTTTCTGCGGTCGGTTCGTGAATGGGTGACCAACCATTTCCATACTAATAAACCTCCATGCTTTGGAAAGCACGTTAAGCCATTGGCCGACGTTCATTATTTTGACTGATTTTTGACAGTCAGAAACCTGAAAGTCTGTCAACCAGTTCTACAATGGACTCAGGAACTGGAATGTGGAGGTTTTATGGGTACCTAGGGTATATTAGGTAGTCGCTGCAACAATAATGGTATTCAGCAGCATCCAAGTAGACTAGAAGCCAACCCCAGCATAGTTGGGAAAAAGCCATGTGACCCGCACAGGAGACACGAGATAAGTAAAACCAAAAAATAAAAACCCCATGCGAGAAGAAGAGATTTTTTTTAGGGTTCCGTACCCAATGGGTAAAAACGGGACCCTATTACTAAGACTTCGCGATCCGTCTGTCTGTCTGTCTGTTCGTCTGTCACCAGGCTGAATCTCATGAACCGTGATAGCTAGACAGTTGAATTTTTCACAGATGATATATTTCTGTTGCCGCTATAACAAAAAATACTAAAAACAGTATATAATAAATATTTAAGGAGGGCTCCCATACAACAAACGTGTTTTTTGGCCGTTTTTTGCTCGATATTAATAACGGCAACAGGTAGACGATTGAAATATTCACAGAATGTTTAGTTCTATTCTAGAAATACGTCTATGTTTCCACTATATCTTAGATGTATAAATTCCATTTCGAACGTACTCAACGATTGGGAATGGCCTGGATATCTGCCAATGGCGAACAATGATTGTCTAGAGGCGGTATAGGCGATAACGGCTATCTATATTAGATAGATATATGGATAGTAGTATTTATTGCATACCAAATAAAGAGAAACAGAATAATTCATACGATCTGTCGATTTATATGAACACATCAAGATGAATTTATTGTATGGAAATGTATTATATATTGCATTTAGTGTGCCAAAAAAATATCATGTTCTCTTGCTTTCTTTTAGTTGTTTTTAACGAGATTACATTCATAATAATGATGAGTACAATGACTCCTTTTTAACCGACTTACCAAAAAGGAGGAGGTTCTATGTTCGACTTTATGTATGTTTTTTTTTATGTTCACCGATATCTCCGTCATTTGGGGACCGATTTTGAAAATTATTTTTTTCTTTGAAAGAGTATATTCCCAAATTGGTCCCATTTGAATTTGATGAAGATTTGATTAAGGACTTCGAAGATATACAACAGAACTCTTAAATAAATAACGGCAAATCTCTCGGGATTGCTGCAATCCCGAGAGATTTCATAACATAACATCACGCCAGTACGCTCTTAAGGGGTACGCAGATCTCTAATTACACCGGTTATGTTCAAGTTTCATATTCGAGTATCTATTCTGGCGTTATAGGTACCTTACTAAACAACTTGCCTATTAGGTAGGAACAACTAAAAAGTGAAAAATAACTTTATTTTTGGAAGTCGGTGTCCATAACGCAAAAAATGGTCCGGAAGTCGGTAGTATTTTTTACCCGACTGCCGAAGGAGGGTAATGTAAACTAGCCTTGGAGCAAAGCGGTTGTGTTTCATTACTACCAACATATCATTTGGCGACGAGTTTTTTTTATGTACCCACGTAAGCGTTATAAATGGCGAATTTCATAGGAAATTTAAGTATTTTTGACCATAAACTCCACGAATGGGAAGTTTTTCATGGCAGACTGACGCAGTTTAATAAGTTGAACAATATTTCGGACGTCAACAAAAGTGCAGTGTTATTAACGCATTTGTCGGATGAATCCTACCGTTTGGTTCGGAATTTAGTGCATCCGAATAAGCTCGAGGAAATCTCTTATAATGAGCTAGTGAAAGAGCTCAATAATCATTTTACGCCGAAGAGGTCGACTTTCGCCGATAGGGCGAAGTTCTACGAAGCGACGAAATCCGACGGTGAGAGCATCGTGGAGTGGGCTGCGCGGCTGCGAGGGTTAGCCGTGTACTGCGATTTTGGATCGGAGCTGGACACGCTTCTGCGTGACCGTTTCGTTCTAGGCTTCAGAACAGGACCAGAGCGTGATCGGTTATTCGAGAGTGACTCAAAGACCCTGACTTTTGGGCAGGCCCTAGAAGTCGCTCAGAAGGCTGCTTGTGCACGGCAGGCACGCGCCGACGTCGTGGTTAAGGAGGAGCAGGTGTTTTATGTGCATGCAGGTGCGAGCCGCGACGCGCGCAGTGCCGGTGCTGGCTCGGGCAGAAGCCGCGCGGCTGGCACCGCCGTTGCTGCAGTTGGCCGTACATCTGATGACGGCGAGCAATCACGTTGTGCAGTGTGTGGTTTAAAAAATCATAATGCGTCTCAGTGTAGATATAAGAACTATATACTATATACTTCCTTTTTGTCTGTATTTAATAGCTGTAAGTCTTCCATGTACTAAAATAAAATAAATAAAATAAATAAATAAAATAAGTGTCTTATTTGTGGCCAAAAAGGTCATTTAAAAAAGTTATGTGCGGGTAAGAAAGTAAAATTGTACAAAATCGGCACGGAGGAAGCGGAGACGTCTCAAGAAAACGTTTGCAAAGAGTGTGATCTTTATAACTTGAGGTATGTTGACTATAATCCGATTAAAGTTACTGTTAGTGTGGACAATGTAGATATGTGCATGGAGTTAGATACTGGGTCAGGAACTACGGTTATTTCCGAAACGTTGTATTTACTTCATTTTTCTCATTTTATTTTACATAAAAGTGAACTTAAGATGTGTTTGTACAATGGTCATAAAATCACGCCCCTAGGATATTTTATAGCTAAAATATCATATTCAGGTGTATGCGAGGAGATTAAAATTTATGTTATAGAAAACGGTGGACCACCACTGTTGGGCCGTGATTTCATGACAAAATTCCGAATTTATTTTGCTACAGCAAATAACAGCATAGTATGTACTATGAATAAAAGCGTTGATGAAGTGCAACGATTGTTGGAACAATACCCAGACATTTGGAAAGACGAATTAGGATGTTTTAATAAGTTTAAGGTCGTCTTGCAGTTGAAAGACAATGCCTCACCCAAATTTTTTAAGCCACGACCCGTGCCATTTGCTCTGAAGGACAAAGTCAGTGCAGAAATAGATAGATTAGTTTGTTTAGGGGTTCTCGTGCCGGTTAATTATTCAGAATACGCTACACCAATAGTACCGGTTTTAAAACAAGACGGGAATTAAAAATTGCTGAATAAAGACTTAAAAGTGGACAAGTATCCTTTACCACGAATAGAGGAAGTGTTTTCTAAGTTAGGTGGGGGGGAAGCTTACAGCAAAATTGATTTGAGCAACGCATATAACCAATTTAGCCTATCGGAGCAATCCCAAAAGTTGACAACCATTAATACACATAAGGGTCTGTTTGCTTACACTCGTCTAGTCTATGGTTTGGCCAATGCTCCAGCTTTATTTCAAAGAACAATGGAAACATTGCTATCTGGTATAGAGGGAGTAAGTATTTGGCTAGATGACATCTGTATCACGGGCAAAACAAAAGAAATTCATTTGTCTAGATTGCGAGAGGTATTATCAAGAATACACGATGCAGGATTTTTTTTTTTTTTTTTTTTTTTTACTATGTATAAGCCTGTGTTTGACCACAATCTCACCGTGGTCAGTGATGATGTGGCCGATGGTGGTAAGCACACAAAGCCTAGAAGGGAACTGGCTCTCAAGTGCTGCTGTCGGAACACACCGGAAGGTGCTTGGCGACAGATTTTCAACTTGAGGGTGGTTGCCAGCCAGGCGGGTACTACAAAGTACCCTACCACCGTGCTATGGTTTCCTCACGATGTTTTCCTTCACCGAAAGCTCAAGCTCATTGTAGGATTCGAACCCGCGACCTTCGTCTCGGTATCCGACGTCACTACCACTGAGCTATCATCGCCTTACACCTTACGGATTGCGTCTACAAAAAAACAAATGTGTGTTTTTTAAAAGTAGTGTGACTTATTTAGGTTACGTTATCGATAAGAATGGGTTGAGAACGTGTCCGACTAAAGTCGAGGCAATTCTAGATGCGCCTGCGCCTACCAACGTATTAGGAGTGAAACGATTTCTAGGCGTAGTGAATTATTACAGGAATTTTATTCCGAGCGCCTCATCTGTACTGAGTCCGCTGAATGAATTGTTGCGCACGGGCGTAGAATGGCAGTGGGGCGAGCGACAGCAAGTGGCATTCAATAGTGTTAAAAGCGAGCTGGCTAGCGAGCGGATGCTAGCGCATTTCCAGCCGGAGGCACCGCTGGTATTGACGGTAGACGCAGGGCCGTGCGGGCTCGGTGCCGTGCTCGCGCACCGGGAAGCGGACGGCCGGGAGCGGCCAATCGCGTTCGCTTCACGGTCGCTGACGACGAGTGAAAAGAACTATAGCCAAATTCATAAAGAGGCGACGGCGATCATATTCGGGGTGAAACATTTTCACCAATATCTTTATGGGCGTCAGGAGCCTTTTATTCTGAAGACGGACCATAAGCCCCTGTTATCAATTTTTGGCAAACGAAATCTTATATCTGTCACGGCCGCCCTGCGTCTACAGAGGTATGCAATAATTTTAGGTGCATACAACTATACGGTACAGTACGTAGACGCTAAGAACAATCAAATCGCAGATTATTTTTCTCGATCGCCGTTATCAGTAGCAGTCGGTGATAACGATAAGCAAGAGGACGGGTCCTCTAAGTACTTTCTCTTCTTAGACGCCAGCGTAGAACCGGTTTCGTTCGTTGATATTAGACGAGCTACTGCTGCCGACAATGTATTAAAAACAGTTATAAAATATATGAATAATGGTTGGCCGAGGAAAATACAATGTAAATCAATATCGCCGTACTTTCATTGCAAAACGGATTTACAAGTAATTGATGGTTGTTTATTTCGCGGTCATAGAATAGTAATACCGGCTACATACAAGGAGAAAATGCTGAAAGAATTGCATTCGGCACATTTTGGAGTCGTAAAGACCAAAAGTGCAGCTCGTAGTCGAATGTGGTGGCCGGGGATCGATGCCGATATTGAGCGATGGGTGGGAGCGTGCGCCGCGTGCGCCAGCGTACGCAGTGCGCCGGCGCGCGCGCCACCCGCGCCCTGGCCGCGCCCCCCGTCCCCCTGGCACCGTATACACATTGACTATATGTCTATAGGGCAGGCAGTGTACCTAATTGTTGTAGATGCGTATTCCAAATGGCTGGAATGCGTTCATATGGATCGTGGCACTTCGACCAACGCTCTTATTCAAAAATTGAAAGACATGTTTTCGAGATTCGGTGTACCAAATGTTATTGTATCAGACAATGATGTAAAGATTAGCTCAGCCGAATTTCATACATTTTGTCGAGTGAACGGAATCGAATATCTAAATTCGCCTATTTATCATCCTGCCAGTAACGGGCAGGCAGAAAATTCCGTTAAAACCTGTAAAAAAATGATAAAATGCATGTTCGCAGAAGACAGATTATGTCTTAAAGATATTCAGGAAAAACTACAGGGAACCCTGTTTGATTATCCTACTCGATGGGTTTCGAAGTAAAAAAAAATTGCATTCCCTACAATAAGTATTAAATATATATAACTTATAAACTGTACTTGTAAAAAAATGTTTATTGATGTATGGGGACAACAGTTTTCGAACGGCAATGTTAATTTGTTCCTTCGTTTGAGCAACGTTAATAATAACAAAAATAAAAAAATAAAAAATAATAATATTTCTTTTTTATTAATAATTTTATATTTTTAAATGTTTTTGTTTTTTAATTTATTTTATAAAAATATTTAAAAATGTAAATAATAAGTTATTTCATGAATTAAGGACATAAAAATAATAATATTTTATTTCCAAAAAATTGTTTATGAACTTTAGTAACCTATTTATTTTGGTGAATGTAGCTGTTTATACGGAACCCTCTGTGCGCGAGTCAGACTCGCACTTGGCCGGTTTTTTTTTAATAATATATTTTTTTTTGTTTATCTCTCTTTCTGTGCGGCGTGTCACAAATAAAATTGTTTTCATTCTTTTCTTTCAAGAAATTATATCATTATTCTCTTGCCCTTATGTTAATTTAATTAAGGTCGACGTAACAAGTCTTCTTTTTCAATACTTTTCTGTTAGTAGTGAGCTCAGTAACCTCACCCTCATCGCAATCCATATCGTTTCTTTGATTTCAATCAACCATAAAATCGCGGTTACAAATAGAGGTTCATTATTAAAACTATCAATTCATCATAAATCATTAGCATTATTAATATGAGCCCTGTTATATGTTCGGTTAAAATTATAATACCTACAAGGATTCTAATAAAATTAAATAATCAACGATATAAATAAGAGAAGTAAAGTATGAATGCACCTGTAAGGTGGCAACACCTACCTGTTTTGTTAAATAATGTATTACCTATAAGTGATTCAATTGATTTGTGTTAACGTATTGTGTGTTATTATTAAGCCGTTTATTCAATTTTTACATTTACATTTTAAAATATTTCTTTATAAAAAAAACATAAATTATAAAAAAAAATGGTTGTTCGCCAATGTCGGGAGCAGGGTTCAAGCTACCGATTGTTAGGGCTTCAGAGACAGGAGTACTGCCTTCTGTATCAGGCCCTTGATCTAACCACGCAATGACAGCCTCGACATATTATAGTCGTCGAGGCCATCAGGCCGTTGACTGTAACGACAATCGGCACAATAATCACCGAGTCCACATTCGACATGTCGACAACCTCGTGTGCTAAGTCGAGATACTTGATTTGTTTCTCTTTCTTTCACGAGGTTCTCGTCATGCGGGATGGTGACAGCGATTATCATTGTGCGGCGTGCTAATCGTCTATCACCACTATAACCGGCTTATTGGCAACAATAGTCCTATCAGTGATGTGATGATAGACCGATCCAGTACAACATGACATAGTAATTTTCGATGACTTATTCGGACACATACTTGTAGTACAGTACTTCAGAATTCACTACATTGTATTTTAGAGCAATTTGCTGGTTAATACAGGATTATTCACCAGCAAATTGCTTTAAAATAAAATCTAGTGGTTCTCTTGGTTATGCCTGTGTAAGTACTCGCCGTTAGCGAGACGAGAACAACCAGAGATATTATTATTAAGTATTATTATTAATTGGAAACACACTTCTGCATTACACAGTACTCGTATACTAAATATCTCTAGCATCGATGATTGATCTCCTTTGAGATTGGCTACCATGACCAAAATCAGTGCACAGGCTCTAGCAGCTGTCATGTGTGGTTAGTCCCTTATATTATGGGCTTTTCAACAATCATAACAGATAGAATTTCCATATGTCACGGCGAGTACTTTATATTTCATTCATAAAGCAAATTTTAGCAACCGCACGACTCGAAAATCGTTCACTTAGTCATATTAAACTCAATAACATTTGAATGTACGAGTATAACTAAGTTAGCTGCCATCACTTCGACTAAGTCTCACATAAAGGAAATTACTTTCTCAAGTAAAGTTAAGTGAGCAAGTACGTAATTCGTGTTTTGGAACTCATAACTTATACGTAAATAATTATTACTTCTACCCTTCTGAAAATTGATGATGGGATACTGTTCGTAGGAAAGCGTTTGAGATTTGTGTTATGTGATTTGTGATGTTTATAAACGTTTTGAAATGCTAGATCCTGGATATGGTTGCATTAAGATTGTTTCCAGAGGAAACGCTTCGTCACCACCATACGGTGCAAATGCAGAGGAGCCGGGTAATTTTTTACCCAAGGGTAAAAATGTAGCGTGCCATTTTCTAAACGTTTTCCAAGATTACATCCTGCAAAAATGCCACCATCACTGTTTCGACCTTATGAGCGAACATCAACTATAAAGAATTTGTAGCTTGCGTCCACTAACGCTAATAAACAATTGATTGTTTATAATTACAAGTAAAATTTAAATAACCCGTGACATTTTTATTTCACACTACATAAATTATCTAGTATAAATCTATCGAAACACGTAATCTTGACACGATATCTTGCGAAAAAACCCAGATTTAAAGAGTAAAATGTGGATAACTTTTGAATGGCTGAACCGATTTTAATCAAACATAGCTAAGAACACTCTCGACAAAGTCACCTTTCAAAAAAAAAAAAAACAAAATCGGTTCATCCGTTTAGGCGCTATGATGCCAAAGACAGACACACAAATACACAGATACAAAGCAACACACGTCAAACTTATAACACCTCTTTTACCGTCGGGGGTCAAAAATATATAGAACCACTACTGGCAGGGGCTTCAATAACAAAATGTTTGCCATCCAATGCGCCTATACAATTCGGAAAATCTCTAAGTTTTCAAAATCTTCGGCAATTTACCTCCACATTTCTTCGATTGGTTGTGGTATAAAGTCTTTCTTAAGTCTTAGAATAGAAGAGGGACTCCCTTTTCCACACTTAGACTCCCATTTGGTCCGTTGTGCGTGGGGTTTCCGGCTAAAGTAGCCAGCCTAGCTCCGTCCAAAAGCGCAGAAGCTTCCTGGGGGCTTCACAGGCTTCGCGGAGCGACCTCACCGTTCCGAGGATTTCTTCACGTTGGGAAATCACGGCCTCGCAGTCCAGGATGACGTGAGCAGCTGATTCCTCGGCGTCAAAACAGTCCCTGCAAAGAGGGCTGTCTATGGCGCCTATGTTAAAAAGATGTTTGTTAAGAGGGCTATGACCCGTAATTGTCCCTATGATTATTCTGAGGTTATTTCTACTTAGGCTAAGAAGTTTTTTGGTTAATCGCGGGTTTACATCCGGTAAGGCCGTTCTTGACTGTCTACAGTCTGTAGCCCGTGACCATCTGTTGTTATGCAGTTCGGTTGATCTTTGGCGGATCCATGCACGAATTTGTGAGAAAGGCAGGGGGAGAAGTGGGTACGGGCCCAGCACTATCATCTCAGAACCTTTCCTTGCAAGTTCATCCGCGGCATCATTGCCTAAAGACCCACTATGTCCCTTGATCCACTGTAGGGTAATTTGATTGGATGTCGATATACTCTCCAGGGCAAGGTGGCATTCAAAGATTAGTTTGCTGTTGGTTTGTTTGTTTTCTAGGGCTTTGAGCACTGCTAGACTATCGGATAGGAATCTGATTCCATAGTTATGGATACCTAAGCGCTTTACAGAAGTAGCGGCTTGTGTTAGGGCGACACATTCACATTGCAAGATGGAACTATATGTGCCTAGCGGTAAGTGAAAGTTAATGTTGAGGTCAAGGGAATGTACGCCAGCACCTGAACCGTTGACTGTTTTTGAGCCATCTGTATAAATGCTTACTTTATTGGCTCCAGACTGATCCCTGTATTCCTCTACAGTTTGTATGCTATAGTTTTTATTAAACATAGGTTGATTTGGTGTTTTATCACACGGGGCGGCGATGAGGGGTTGGTACCGAATCGCCTGGTCCAGGATTTCAGCGTGTGGGCTGGTTAGATTCTTTCCCCATATGCCCAGATGCAACAGTCTGATGGCAGCTAGCGCTGCCTCCTGCTGTATGTATAGGTCAAGAGGAGTTAATTGTAGGGCTATCTCCATGGCTGCTGTCGGGGTGGTCCTCATGCAGCCAGTGATAGCTGAACAGGCCAGTCTCTGGAACCTTTGGAGTCTGACAATGGTGGTAGACAGTTCCGTCCTTGTCCACCAAACCAGAGCGCCATAAGCCAACATTGGTCTGATCACCGCTGTGTATAGCCACAGCGTGATCTTCGGAGAGAGCCCCCATTTTTTACCTAACATTTTTTTACATTGGTAAAGTGCGATTGTGCTTTTGTTAAGTTTGTAGTCAAGGTGCTTGTTCCAGAGCAGTTTGCTATCAAGAATCACCCCCAAGTACTTGACCTCGTCTTTAAGAGTTAGTTCTGTGTTGAAGAGTTTAGGGAGTCTATGGGGTCCAAGGACTCTTTTGTTAGTAAACATTATTAGTTCCGTTTTCGAGGGGTTAACCGATAGTTCATGCTTAGTGCACCAACCTTCGATTATATTGAAGGCTCTTCTCATGAGGTCGCATAAGATGCCCTGAAATTTCCCAGAGATTATAATTGCTATATCATCTGCATATCCCACCGACTATAGGCTGCTAGCGTTGAGCTCTGCAATGAGCTCATCCACAACTAAATTCCACAGTAGTGGTGACAGCACCCCACCTTGTGGGCAGCCTCTACTCACGACACCGCGTGTGGTGGTGTTCACAGTAAATTGAATAGCGCGGTATTTTAACATGTTATTTATCCATTCTATAAGCGTAGGCGCAACACCGTGCTTGGCGAGTGCCTGTTCAATGCTGGTGAAGCTTGTTTTGTCGAAGGCACCTTCTATATCAAAAGGCCAAGCGTTGAAGGAAAACGCCAAGGGTTGGGTTTCTTAAGTCTTTTAACGATAGATTGACACGTGCTGTATACGATTTCGCTCACAGATTAATGGCCCAATCGAAAACTACACGAAATAGTTTCAAACGAATTCCCAGTCGCCAGGAACCTGATAAAAATAATAATCGAATAGTCTCGGAGTATCTTTGTACCACAGTGAGCTATGACGTTCTAGCGTACGTACTTTAGTGCCTAATAGCTCACTGATATAAATGTATTAGTAATATTTTGTAATCTGTTTGTAGCTGAGTCAATAAAGAACCGAATCTAAAATGGTGTCGTGATGCTAATTTAAATATAAATCATAACTGATTACTTTGCATTAGGTACTATAGAATATTTGTGCACATAGTGGACTTCATTAGCGCCACCATTTTACATCCGTTTCTTTAATGACGCTAGTTTTTATACATATTTTTTTACAGATGATGTTTGTAAAACAAGATGCAAACATACAATTTGAATTTTTTACTGCCTCATATTCATGATCCAAATAACGAGTATCGAATCGGAGAACGAAGAGACGCAAAATCAAACGAAACACTTTCAATCCGCACCTACGCCGACAAAAAAATTAACACCAATAAATTCTTCGTGCTGCTGCTATTAGGTAACCAAATTTTACGCCACCGCCTGATCCCAATCCAAATCCTCAGTCAACTGCACAATTCTCTCGTTACAACAACCGCAACCGCATTGCAACCACCGCAACTCGCAACAATCGCCGTCGTATAGTGCCTAAACCTAGTCCTTTGCGTCAAGCTCCTTAATGGAGTTTATTCTAAAACATAAAGAAGAGTCAAAACAAAAGACACTCATCCTATTGATGCTTTCTTGACCGGCATGGCAGCCACAATAAATCTTTTTCTCCCTACTATCAGCATCTTGCCAAAGGAAATATATTTGCAGTAGTACAAGATTTAGAGTGGGAACAATTGTCAGTAGAGCCTTGTTCTTAAACATCTTCAATTAGTGAAACATCGTCGCCTGCTAATCCAACGCCAATGTATGCACCGGTCCGCCGGACCGCCAACACTGGAATTGATGCCTTTGCTAATAATATGCCAAAAGTTAATAATGTATCTGCTTACTTTTTGCAGTTTACAGAAGACTGATGCAAAACATTTAAATAAATATATTAGTGTTTTTTTTAATTATCAATTTATTATTTACCTGAGACATACTGCTAATCGTTCGATGGAATATAACGGCTTTTGAAATCTTGATATTTTTAGGTTAGGTCCGGATTTACTTTTCCAAGTAAAAAAGTAAAACATTGTTTAAACATTCTAAAATAACCATAAAACTTGCTCTCGTCATCTATTAATTCTTAGTAGAGTTCGAATTCGCCTTCTGCTTCTCGGTTTCTCCGTGTTGGATGTACACCATAGTAGTGTCTCCTTTTAGTAGTTTCGCTTCGTGTTTCCAATACTTCGTCATCGATGGCAATAGCAATAGCTCCTATGTCCAAAAACAGGTCACAGTTTCATTCAAATCCTTTCAGCCATTGTGGCGCAATTGCTTAACAAACATCAAAACAACCAGACTTTTCTATCTATCTACACAGATAGATGAAAGCCTGTATGCTTGTAAGTGCATCACTTGCGAACAGCAAGACCGATTTAGCAATTACATAATTTAGAAATATTCGTAGTAATCCAAATATAGTTCCCGGAACATTGGACTAAACTAACTTTGGACAGGACAATGTCGGGTGGATTAGTTTACAACATGGATATAAGTAGAAACTGTAGAAAGTAAGATAAAATCGATGACGCCAATTCCATGCCGTGTTCAGGGGTAATATAGGTACCGACGGACGTGTGACATCATAAACGTTACCGGGAAGCGGCTGAATGTGCATTGGAGTGGCCGACCTGGTTTCCAAGAATTGGTACGTGTTGACTTCGAAAGTATAACAGCTTTTATGTTTGAGTTTTTGCCAGTGACCTCGCTCACGTGTAAGTTGGGAGATAGAACAAAGGAACGTAGGTACTCGCGGTTTAAAAAGTATCCAGTTTCAAACAAACAGAAAGGTAGCGTTACTTTTTTATGAGAAATTATTTCTTCTTCTTCGTCGTATCGATGATTCCAAATTTAAATATGTTTTGACCAGTTGTATTCAGCCACGCCAACAGCGTTGTCATTTGCCTCACAAAGGTCTTTTAAGGTGCAGGTGTTGTTGCACAGAGAGCACAACATAAGGTGAGGGATTGTTTGGGACCTGGCTCCGCTCCGCCGAGAAATTATTAACCGGGAGAAAAATATACTGAATAGGCAACTGTTATACTAAGTAAGTAACTATTTATCCGGTTTGAGTAATACCTTTTAGGAGGTTTTTTTTGAGCTGCGGTAATAATATTGTGACATACTTTAATTGTATTTGGGGTTCTATTTTAGCATATTATTTTTTTGAAAATAGCAGAACAACCGACGAGGTGGCATTGCTGTGCAGCGCGGGAGTTCGGGAGTTTTCGTGTTTTTATCGAATTAGTCCAAGAGCGAGCGAAGCGAGCTTGGGAATTTTGGGTTAGGTTCGAAGGGCGCTGAAGCGAGCGAGCAAAGCGAGCGAACTGAGCTCCCGTCATCTCCTTCATGTTTGATTACTTTAGACCCTGCAGACAGAAAAAGATACGATACTACTACGATAAACTTTTATTTTCAAGTCGCTGTTTTAAACATTTGTATTCGCCCACTGTTTGTCGCCCACTGTATTTCAGTAAGCCATATTCAGTATTTTTACACCTTAAATTTGAATTTATTTTAGTTTGTTTAAATACTATCCCATTTTTATTGTCTATAGGCTCGCGCTTGACCACTATCTCACCTGACGGTAAGCGATGATGTGGTTGACGGTGAGGCACGCTTGCCTAGAAGAAACATTTTCCTCATTAATTAGGTTAATAACAAATACATTAACCGACTTGGATTTACTTTTACATAAGGGATCAATATTATTGTGTTCTTTTTATGTAAAACCAAGTAGGATAATTCGTTTGTTTGTAGCCTAATTATTAAGGTACCTACTGAATAAATTATCCAACTTGGTTTTACATTTTAGATCTCACTACTTTTTGCGGTAGAAGAACTGCGCCGCGAGACTTGTTTTTTACATGATATGTTTATGATGGGATCTCATTTATTTTTGAACGCAGTCCTCATTTATTTCCTTTTGGGTACTATTTCCGATGCGTCAGCTACGATCCATGTTCCATTAGGTAGGTCCAACTGTACTGTAAATGTAGGTAGCGTAGGTGAAACACACAACAACAGTTTGTTTGTGAAATTCAAATACTAACCTGACCTAAATTTAATCTGATATAAGATCATTTCATCAGTTGCTTCGACATACTGCTACGACTCATAAGTATATATAGGTCATAGGTATTAGGTATATTAAAGGAGACACCGTCTATGATGACAGTATCTACCTATGTTCACTATTAACCCATCTAGATAAGCAGTGTAGGTGACGAAAAATTGTATGAACTGTATAAATAACTTTGTAATACTACGAGTATAATATTGGGTCACTACGTATTATGATTACAAAGTTACCTATGCAGTTTATACATCTAGGAAACGGGACAGAAATTGCGGCAAATGTTTTAGTTTTTCCTTGCTTTGTAGACATAACGGTAATTGTGTTCAAAATTTAGAGCTTGTGAGTCTACTAGAAGTACTTTATAATTTTGATGATCGGTGAGTCAGTGACGAAATTAAGGAATTTTGACTATTAATATTCCTAAACTACAAGTTCAAATTGTATGTAATTCGGCATTATGCCTAGTTATATTATGTTCTCTTCGTCACTGAAAATTCAGGCTTCTAGCTTTATCCACAATTAAGTTACTAAGTCCTGAATGGCTTCGAGAAAAGGATGGTACGGCTGTGCCTTTGTTTGCTCGACTTGTTGGGAACACTGCAGTGCCCCCAGATTATGTTGTTCACTTCCTTATATTATCAGTCCTATCCTACTAATATCGTAAATGCCAATCTTTGGATGGATGGATGTTTGTTACCAGACCCCTCTTTCCCAGTGGGCACTTTGGGCAAGTGCCCAGGGCCCCGCGATCGATAGGGGCCCCCCTTAGATCAAATACAAAGTCCCTAGTTCCTGTCAGATCACCAAACGATAACCAATATTTATTACCAAAAATCTTATATAATTCGAAAAAATCGAACCTACTGACATCGATACCAACATACTAGCTTTTACATGCGCGAAGCTATTCTACTCTAGCCCAAAAATTAGGCTTTCCGACTTCAGCATACTTAGATAAATTAAAATATATAATGGTATACTAAGCATATACAAATTTTAAAGAAAAATCATCAGTAGTACACTCATCAGTGTGACTCGCTCCATTTAAATTAAGCGAACGAAGCGAAGCATGAAGCTTCAAGCTTGAATTAACCAATTAATTTATTTGAGAAATTACATAGAAAATTGAAACAAAATGTGTTTGATGTCCATAGAATCTGATGTGCTAAAAGCATAGATTTTGAAGAAGTGATTAACAATTTTGCCCATCTGAAATCTAAAAGGGTTCCTCTTCAAATAACATAAATTTTTAAGCAGCAACCTGTAAATGCTAAAAGAGTTACTTTTGTGGACTATATTACATTTATCTATTCGTTTCATGTGATTGTTAATAAAAATAAATATTTAACCTTGTTTATCTACTTTCTTTGTCTATTCTAACAAAATAGTGTTCTGTCAAAGTCATAGGGGCCCCGTTATCCTAATATGCCCAGGGCCTCCAATAGGTTAAAGACGGCCCTGTTTGTTACTAAATCACAACAGAACGGTTGAAAGGATCTGGATAAAATTGAAACAGAAGTAGATTAAAATAGTCTGGAATAGCACATAGGCTACTTTTTATCCCGATTAACTAGTTGTAATGATCCCTTAGGATGATAAAGCACTTTTTACGTGGGTGAAGCCTCGGGCAGAAGCTAGTGCTACATATTTACTTCTTGTCTTCATGCCTTTGAAAATGATTAAGTCTAATCATCAGTCAACTTAAGAAAACTGATTCCTTCATTTGCTATTAATCTGTATCATATTTATTCATTCATATTTTTACCGAACACATTAATTAATTAACGCAATTAGCACACAGTAAAATCATAATTGGTTACTTTGTTTTGAAAACGTTAAAACAGTCAGCAAATTAATATAAATTAACACCTATTGTTACAAAATTCAGAGCTGCCATTATAAAATTAACATTCCTTGTTTCTTTTTGGCCAATTTGTTCTTTTTTGCAAGTTATTCATGAATCTGCAAAGACCCCGGACGCGGTTTTTTTTCACTTAAAATTCAACGATTTTTTGCTGGGCCTCAAAATTTCTAAGTCCTACATAAATGAATGGTAAATAAATTTAATTTATATTCATTTCTGGTGTTGCTTGTACCGACATTTTTTAATTAAAATTGGCAGGTGCAGAGTCAAGGTTAAAAGTATTTTTAAACTTTTTGCTGCGTATACGAAAGTCGTATTCCAAATTGGCATTTCAACTGAAAGAATTTCACAACAGAATATAGGTTGGTGTAAATCTATTACCAGATGTCAAATTCATTGGATATAGTTTTCACAAAACACTAATTTTACTCATTCGTAGAGAGCAGTGAATATTTACAACAAAATAATGTCTTACGGCCTTTTAGGGTTCCGTACTTGAAGGGTCCAAACGAAGTCTTATTGCTGTCACTAACGTGTCCGTCTGTCTGTCTGTCTGTCCATCTGTCCGTCTTCTGTCACACGGGTTTTATGGCCAAATGGTTGAAGCTACAGTCTTCACATGTTCACAGTATACGCATCTTGTTGATCCAAAGCCATGCAAATTGTCAAAACAATTTTTTTATATTTTTGAGTATGGGAGCCCCATACAGATAAAGAGAGGCGTCAAAATTTTTTTTTGGCCTATCCCATCGGGTGAGGTATCGTTGTTTAGAACTCATTAAATCAAAATAACGTAATATTTGTCTAAAAAATATTAAAATATTGGGTAACAAAGGAATGAGAAGCCACCAAAGTCATATAAAAAAAGAACTGTTATAATGTCTATAGGTGATAATGTCTATTATTACGTATATTTTACTAACAAAAACCAATATATTGATAAATCAGATTTTCTTTGCAATTCCTTAATATTTCCTAGTCCAACTTAATTTTGTGTTGGTGGGCGGTTTGGTGCGGAACCCTAAATATTTGAAGTCCGACACGCACTTGGCCGGTGTTTTTATTCTACAGAAGGTGGTGCTGTTAGATAATATTATGTAGTCACACCACAGATAAGCTGGCAACTTATTCTATTGAAATTAGGGATGCTACGGAGGTTCTTTTTCGATTCCGAAACGTCGGAACTTCCGATTGTTATTAATACTCCGATTTCGTTTCCGAAACTTTTATATCGGATATCGATGCACAGCCGTGGTGGAGGCTCGCGGCTGCAATCAACGCATACAAACTTGTTTATATTATACTGAGCATAATTTTAGAAAACTGGTTTCCTTTTTTCAACGCCTTGTTAAGTGTAGGTATTGTGTTTGAGCTGAAATTATAAAGACTCATTAACAATGTAGCGGAGATGAATCTTCATTTACTTTTAATTCATCAAAACTTTTTATCCCGGTATAATGTTACCTTGGGATGATAAAACACTATTTACGCGGGCAAAGTCGCTGGCAGAAGTTAGTATTAAATAAATGAGAATTTAATGAAATATCTTAATGTATGTATTATTTTATTTAACACACATTTCTTTAGCCTCCGCTTCCGATTCCGATTCCGATTTTGATTCCGGTTCCGATAAACCAAATTTAAAACCTCCGATTCCGACTTCAGTCCCGATATCACCACTTCCGTAACATCCCTAATTGAAACCCCGTACTACCCTAGGCAATATCAAGGCCAAAGTGCAGCTTACTGTAGGTACTAGGAATATGTACCTACAAACACCTGTTAACCACACTACATTGGGTTATTGGACGATTCGCCCGAATTTAACTCGCCCGAACCGGGCGATTCGACCACTATTAAATTGTGAGTGTTTTAGGCATGGCACTGCGCATTTATAATAAATTACCAGATGTCATAAAAAATTTGAATGTCACACTTTTCAAAAAAAGATTAAAACTGTTACTAATTGAAAAATGTTATTATACGACTGATGAATTTCTGAATGATAAATTAATGTAGACCTATCTATTTATTTGACTGGAGAAACAATCTTTAACTGAATATTATGACTAATTGTAATTTATGATTATTATTTATGCATTGACTGTAGAAATTACTCCATATTGTGACATTCATAATTTTGTTGTTATATACATAACATATTCTATTATTTTGGACATACCTACCAAATAATTTGTGTTTACCTCTCGAATGATTATTATATATTTTTTTTTATGACTGTAGAAATTACTCCATATTGTGACATTTATAATTTTGTTGTTATTTATTTGACATAGTTCTATTAATTTTGACATACCTACCAAATAATTTGTTATTACCTCTCGCATGCTTAATATTTTATTTTTCTTCATATTTCGCATGTAACCATAATATTTGTACGCTTCTTGGCATAACATAGCGACCTAGAAACTTTAATTTAAGAACTGTATTTACTACCTATGTTACACAAATAAAATTGATTTTGATTTTGATTTTAAAAATATTCATTTTTCTGTGTCGATTCGCCCGAAGTTAATTTATCGGTGGGCGAATTGACCACTAAAATTATTTAGTAGGCGATTCGCCCACATTGTATTGCACATTGTGTTTTTTGCAATACCGTTAAGATAAAGTACACTCAAGTACAGAAGTATTAAGCATTATATATTTTTATTGAAATGAAATGAGACACAAATTAATCAAAAATGTCTTTATTAAAATAACTACTATATGATTTGAGCACGTATTCTACATTGGGCACCCACTGAGGTACCACATATGGGTTATTGCACGATTCGCCCGAATTTAACTCGCCCGAAGTTAATTTATCGGTGGGCGAATCGACCACTCCAAAATTATTTAGTAGGCGATTCGCCCAAATTTTATATTTTTGAACAAAAAATATAAAAGTACAGTCGTGCTCACCTGTCTCGGAAATAATATGAAGAATTAATCGAAGTTAATAGATATTTTACTTGAATCTAGGAAAGCAATGCATTAAATAAGTAATTACCATTAAAACGTGGAGATATGTAAGTTAGACAACATAGTAACAAAAGAATAAGAGGGAGATAGCAATATACACTACAAAAAAATTTTAGAGAAAGCTCTATACGCTATCAGCTCATTCCGGTACCGGTAAATACTAATTTAAGTACCAGGAAATTATAATCATGAGGAGGCTAGGCTGGAATCATGAGCACTAAAAAGAGTACCGGGCGATTTTCGATTCTGAAGTCCTAGTACTCCGTTAGTCTCTACCGCTCATGATACTACTAGCCATGCAAATACTTCTTCATGATTGTGGCCTCCTGGTGGTTTGCCTTCTGATAGATGTAGTTATTCTTTACCGGTAATGAATCTAACCCCTCAAATAATAAGACTTCTTCATGTTTCTGGCCCCCTGGTAGTTTGGGTATAAATGCTTATAATGTCAACATCTACTCAAAAAGCAAAAGAGGAAGTTATATTTTTATCAAGTTATTAAACTATCTACTGAATTTAATCAAATCTTTGATTTTGACGTCCCAAAAAAATAAACGTCCCAACACTAGTAAGCACCTACTGATCCGTAGGTGCCATTTAATTATGTGGAGATTAATTGCGAAAAAGAAGAATATCGATAGGTGCCGTATGTGGTATACAATAGATAAAAATAATTTTATTTAACGGGAGTTTGCTCTGACCATCAGATAAAAGTCAGATTTAACTAACACATTATGTAAACTAGCGTGGCAGGCAACGCTTGCCGAATGACGATAGTATGGCCGAACTACGCCGTATGGGACTGAACGTCTCGAGAGTTGTTACGTGACGATACTCCTACCTGAACTCCTACCAGTTGCCTGGTAGAAATTTGATCCAAAAAAAAATACGTTACTATGTTTTTATTTTCACCATAAAGGGATAACACCTTTGCACAAATACGGAGTTAATAAAAGAGAAATAAAAATTTGTAGTGGTGCCCAATGTAGAATACGTGTTCAAATCATATAGTAGTTATTTTAATAAAGATATTTTTGATTAATTTGTGTCTCATTTTATTTCAATAAAAATATATAATGCTTAATACTTCTGTACTTGAGTGTACTTTATCTTAATGGTATTGCATAAAACACAATGTGCAATACAATGTGGGCGAATCGCCTACTAAATAATTTTGGAGTGGTTGATTCACCCACCGATAAAGTTTTCTTTCTTTCTTTATATTTACAAAACTGCCTCATTGTCCCAGCGCTTCTACTAAATATGAGATCCTGGGGTTCGATTATAACGAATCAGCCAAAATGTTTCCATCTGAAATTCTCAGTAGTAGCCCGGAGTTCGATTTGTATCTGGTTGATGGCAGTATGCTCACCTTTTATAACATGGGATTTAAACATAACTGTAAAAATGAGGGTGTACATACTATATAGGCACACCCTTCAGAGAATACAGTCGTTATGCTATGTTACTTTATATAAGGCGACTTCATAAAATAATAATAAAAAGGATTCACACAACCCCATTCAAATTTTAAATCAAGTCGTTATATTTTCCACACGAAAGCGCTAATCCCTAACTTTGGAAGCCAGCAACAAGTTTCGGAGTGTGTAGACGACCTAAATCCGCGGCTTTACAACTGCCTGTAACAACATTATGATAACTAAAGCTTCCTGCACGCTCTGTTACACGTAGGGAGTCAATTACAGTTGGCTTCTGATGCGTGGTTGAGTTGAGTTGGGTGCTCGGTAGTCGGAAATGTTCGGGTTTTGTCGGCATTTGAGCTGGATGCAAAAGAAAAATACTAGATAGGTACCTACCTACTATATTTATATTTGCAAACTAAACTTTCACTTTTATTTTGATTTATTTAGCTTCACGCTTCACCTCGATATCATTGCGCTGCTCGTCGCTTCTGCCAACATGAACCAACGATTAAACGTGTTTTTTGAAGGACGGAGGATTCTCGAGGTGTAATGAAAAAATAAAAATATATATGAATGGTCATCCATCCACACATTGACCTCGGCAACCATTTCTTAACCTGGAAGATCAACCCATATTTGTGTAATTATTCAGCCATGAATCCCTAATGCTAAAACACACAACTTAATAAAAAAGTTATATAAAAAAATCAAAATACCCGACTGCTTAAAAAGCGAACTAAAAAGACGTAAACAAGAAGAAAATCATGCTGTGCAGTCGGAGGATACATATTCGCGAGCTGGCTGACCAAAACCTGATGTATCCTCCGACTGCACAGCATGATTTTCTTCTTGTTTACGTCTTTTTAGTTCGCTTTTTAAGCAGTCGGGTATTTTGATTTTTTTATATAACTTTTTTATTTATAACTTTTTAGTTAACACTTTTTTCGTATTAGGTACATTAAAATATATAAGTATTATATATTTTTGAAATCGCCTCTAAAAACCCTTTATTTTGATACCCCACACGATGGGTTTGGAAGAAAAAATAAAATTAGCCCCCCACAATATGGCGCCCAAAAGCCGCCATTTTTCTATTTTCCAATTTTAATGTAGCCTATGACACTCGCAAGGTTAAGTCGAATCGATTGACGTATGAATCATCAAAATCGGTCAACGCGTTTGGTCTCTGGAACGCCACATAGGAACAAACATACATACATACATACATACATACATACATACATAGACTGATAAACACATTACCCTCCTTCGGCAGTCGGGTAAAAATAATGGTAAAGCCATCACTTTGACATAATGCCGTCATCTATAACCCAACAGCGCGGCGCAATATTATCCTCTTAAATTTTTTAATACAAAGAGGAAAACTTGTAATGGAAAACTCCCTATCTATATCTTAGCTAAGCGAGCTTCCTCGGGAAACTTGAACTCCGTGCAAAGTAGCAGGAAATAGTTCCTTAATACTTTAGTTAAGGCAATTTGCGTCTCAACGCTCTTGAATATGTTAGTTTGGTTTAATATTTAGTTTACCTTTGTTTTTAGGGTTCCGTACCCGATGGGTCCAAACGGAGCCATATTGCTGATATATACAATTTTATTTTTATTTATGGAAAACAAAGGAATGAGAAGCTATCACGGTCGCCTTTTTTACAATATTTTGTTACATCGTTTTTTTTTACTTCCCATTGACATAGGAACTTGACATTTGGTGATAGTGTTTATTATTACGCGCTAGCTGTGCCCGCTCCCGTCAACTGTCTACCTTACCCTAATTATCTACCTACTAACAAACCAATTTACCTAACAATTATTTTTCTAGTGTCATTCTTTCACGGAGAATCTTAAGACTGCCTTTCAGAAAATGACGTCAAATGCACAACGCCATCTATCGAACATGAAATTCAACTGCCCGAGTATCTGAATTGCGTGTGTCGTGATATTTTATTTCTTTAACACTTTAAATTTATCTAACTTTTGATAGAGTCAAGCTCTTGCGATGAAACAAAAACTTAGCAATACCACGGGGTCCCAGAGCTAACAAAGAAAATTTGGTTCACATAAATGTCACTAGATGGCGCGATATGCATAGATTTGTTATTGAATTGTGTGTAAAATTAACATTTTCTAGAATTAATCTTAAACATGTTGTTGAATGTTCTTGTTTTATCAACGGCTTATGTTTAACTTACCACCAGATATAGTAACATATAACAGACAAAAATAGTAAATGATCACCAAAATTAAACCCGCATCTTATTGTAAAATTATAACCAAAGTTTTAACATCTCGCTATCCTGTTTAGGCAAAATGACTCCAAATAAATCATTGTTAACCCAAAAGTAGTAAATGATCACCAAAAGTAGTAAATGATCACCAAAATTAAACCAATGACCAAAAAGATTATAAAATTTCTGGGAGCAACTTGGAAGTAGCGCTCGCCGGCCGCTGCCGCGGCACCGCTCGCTTTGCTCGCTCGGCTCGCGCGCGGTTGGTCACAGTTCTAACCTAACCTAACCTATTTTACAACATTAATTAGCGCAATAATTTGCTATTAAAATTTGGTGATCAATTTACTAAATTTGGTGATCATTTACTATTTTTGTCAGTATATTACTAGATTTGGTGGTTAGGGGTTATCGTCACAAAGTTTTTTTTGGTGGTCATTATATTTATTCCCTTTATCAACTCCCACTAAACACTAAATTATGGAATATTACGCTCTTAATTCACATTTCAAAGATTATTTGAACAGATCATTTCAAATTGATATATAATAATACATGGCACGGTTTTGAATTTCAAGGCATGCTACTCAATTTTTTTTTATTGTATTGTACAACATTTTGATACAGTGAACCTGTAAAAACGTGCAGAAAAATACTATAAAACATCGATTTGTTTTTTTTTTTTGGTTCGTGACAATTTTTTTGAAAAAAATGTCGAGAAAACGCTTTTACTTCCAAGTCGCTGCTAACACCATCTATAGCCATGGAATGGAACCGAACGCGATCGAAGTACTTAATCAGTTTAATCAGACGAAAAACGCTAGTTACGTCGGCACGGTTTCTTTGTATGGGATGAGGCATCTGTATGCTAGTATTATATTATCTGTGGTAATTCTTCAAGTTACGCTCAATTTGTTTGTATAAAAGTTATCCACGTATATTTTACGTTATACGTATACCTTACGTATTACGTGAGGTATGCATAACTAAACAGACTAACGGACGTGACGGGTCGATCTTAAAGTTAAGCAGTGCTTGTAGAGGTCGGTCCGTGAACAGTCAACCAACCGTTATATACTCCATGCCTCAGAATAGTGTCGACAGTAATTTTAAGATCTTTGGCAATCGTTACGGATAGTCTGAAGCCATAAAATGGTCGTATCAGTTTGCTTGTCTTGAAGTTTCGGTACCCGTACTGGTTATACATTCACAGCATCACATAAATACTTACACTCTCCATATCATACACACATATTGTTACATTTTAGTTTAGTGATAGAACCGTTGCATTTGTATCTAACAAATCATAATTATTATAATCCATATTTTACGAGAGCGACGGGATTCTGCGACACTGGATATCCTAGTGCATGATCTGAATCAATAATTCCAAGTACAATGAAATCCCATCCAAATTCAATAGTTAAATGATAAATGATTTTATTTCTGTAAGTTGGTTTGTACAAACACTTTTACATGTCGATCATATTTTTTAAAACTAGATGAGGTCGTCGTTTCCTGTTTGACTACTCTGAGAAGAAAGGCCGAAACAAACTCAGAGGTCACAGTCTCTTTTAAAGTCCAGACAAAATCTTGGTTAGATCATGTGAAGACCATGTAGACTGATGTCTGAAATGGTCTTTTGAGGAAAGAATCAGTCAGATTGAGTGGACCTGTCCAGTCAGTGCACGCATTTGTCAATAACCGTGCAGTTCAACTCAGAATTTGAGGAACTCAACGAATTGACGAACAAATACCAAAGAAAGGACATTTGGGTAGGCATCTATCCGTGTCTTTTTGAGAAAACCGAGTTTACAATATCACGCGATTTATTATACTTAACTCACGGTTTTTGCAGTATTCCGGTGACATTATACAAGTCTCTAGGACTGCTTGTGCCCACGACTCCAATAGGTATAACCAAAAAAATATTAATCACTACCTTTTTCGGCAATTTCGCTTCCTTAGTATCGGTGAATTAATGCAATATTTTTGAACGGTTTAAAATGCAACAGCTTGAGGTTTATGTCTTATACAGTACATAGACTAATATTTTATGATATAGTAGGGAACAACATACCTACATTACCTACATCCAAAAAACATTTTTCAAAGCTCTTTCAAATATAAACTATACTTGAAACTATTTACGAAGTTTAATAAAAGTTACTTTGCACGTCGAGCCCATATATTTTAGGTGTGGGAATCCCAATCCTTTATAGTCTCTTAGGAATTTCTTGATTTATGATGCACCAGTTTGTGTCTATAAACTTTAGGTGCAACTGAGTGCTTTATATCTATACTAATATAATATTATAAAGAGGAAAGATTTTTTTTTGTTTGTACCGAATAGGCTCCGAAACTACTGGACCTATTTGAAAAATTCTTTCACCAATAGAAAGCTACATTATTCTTGAGTGACATAGGCTATTTTTATATTCAGAAAACGGGTCCTGTGGAGTGGTCCACGGGAGCGAAGCCGCGGGCAACAGCTAGTATTAAATATTTTTTAATAGAGGTCGCTGCAAAAAAAAGCACCCTCTTTCTATCCATAACTTATTTCATAAATCTTTTTTTTATCTTTCCCTATTTTTACAGTCATTCACATTTATACTTAAACATAATCTTTACTTATTATTTATCAATAATTAACAATTAAATTCAATATTATTCTTGATTTCGTGTGCGTATGTGGCCACCTTTAGTGTCAGAGTTAATTAAGCCGCTGGGAGTCCCTAAGGCCTCTGTCTTAGCAAGTTCAGACTTACATTAGCTATATAAGTCCAGGTTTCCTCACGATGTTTTCCTTCACCGTTGCCTTTGATGTCCAAGAGAAACTTAGAAAGTACATATGAATTTGAAAAAGTCACCTTGTTACTTGCCCGGATTTGAACTCACGACCTCAAGCACGAGAGGCGAGGTCTTCTACTCAAGTACATCAAGTTGGTATTTGGCAGATTCGTCCCAGAGGTGAGAGCAGTACTCCATGCATGACTTGCGCTTTGAACAAGTTGAGCAGCTGTTCAGGCGTGAAGTACTGTCTCACCTCATTTCGGTTTGGTATAACTGATGAGATTTTCCATTGTTTTGCTAGCGTCTTCTGTCCCACGGCTGGGAAAGGCCTTCCTCTACTTCCTCCACTATCATACCTCGAGACCGCACATCCTCCTTCCAGTTCTGGTGAAACCTCTCTAGTTCGTTCATCCTCATATTTAGCTCTAAAAAATCAGAATAAACAGAAAAGTAACTTTTGTATTTGCAAACAGTTATCAAATTAAGATGCCTTACAAAAATACCTATTACGGGGTTTTGTTGCCATCTGTACAAGATTATATAGCCAAGTCGAAAATATAAACACTGTAATGTTATCAGAACTTAAACAAAAAACCTGGCATTTAAAGTGGTTTTTAGAATTACAAAATTTATTTCCAATTATCTGTTATTTACTGTTTTTTTTTTTAAATATACATATTTTGCTACTATACTTAAAATTATTGAAGAAATGGTCAGGTTTTTGTATTCTAATCTTATTTTAAAATCACTTGAAATGTTATATATATACTGCTACTGAGACACCACGACAGGAAAGGAAAGGCAGTTAAAATATTAAATCATCCGTTCATACAAATCACAACTGCAACTATTTTTAAGTATCTATTTTATTTACCCACGTCCGTGTGTCACTAACGGGGTGCCAACTGAAAATCAGCGCTGGGGGTCTGACGCTCAGCAAATGCTGAGTTGGTAACCTTTTCGGTGTGGGCACGCCCAGCGCAATAGAATCAGCGCTTCTCTGTTACTTTGTGATGTTGTTGTTGTGTTGTGTCTATGTTGAATAAATATTTTCTATTCTATTCTAACTGTCATCTTTTGTCACGCTAAACAAATGCCTATAACTCTGCCATTTACATAGTATGCCAATCTTCTAAACAACACTATCTACTGTCTGTAGGTTCAGTCCATGGCTATCAAAATCATTCAGGTAATAGACTTACGGCTGTAGGTACCACGGTGCCTAATAGCCGGACAGTAATTGGAACCTCACAGGGATCTGATTTAATTGGTCTAGATTAGCAACGCTTGTCCACCAATAGTCTCGACCAATTACTGCGTGAGGGAAGTAGCAGAGGGGATTAGGGTACGACTGACGAGTTTTTTACTAAATCTATGACAGTAACAGTGGGGATTTAATAGACGATAGTAACAGTAGTAGTGCTGGTACAGACACAAAAAAAAACCATAAGACACACAAAATTCAGTAGCAATAATAACTGTTATGAAATAGGTTTAAGAAATATTGCTTTTAAATTTTGCACAAATGTAGTGTGCGCTGCTCTAATTAGAGCAATGACCTCCTGGTCAAGGCTCCAGGAATCCCATGGATGCGATACGCACAATACCGATCGATGTGGTGACACTTGTGGAATGCCCATAGAGTATAGTAATTAAAAAGGAAGGAATGCCTATGTCCAGCAGAGGGGAACCGATCACTATTCCGGATCTTTTTTAATCGAATTTCATTTTGCCGAACACTGTTGACCGACGTCTTTTTTGCTATATGCATTATTTGACATAATTTCAGATCATCGAAGTAACAATTGCCATTGGTATTACTTTACCGAACTACATTTCACCGATTTACAAAATAACTTTTTGCTTTTGGCCGAAGCCTCTTTTGAACTTTTTTCATTTGACATATTTTCATCAAACCGAAACAACATTTTAGGGAATATTATTTATGCACAAATATATAGCCGGTAACTTGGTAGCATTTTCAATTTAAAATTGAAACAGTGTCATAAAAAGTCAATAGTTGTGCTACAAAATTTAGTGACAGAAACGAATCGCTGCAAAATCGACTTCACGCAGTCTTGTCAGTGTTTACGTATTTATTTCGAATTTTTATTCAAATGATTAATTTACAGCTGTCATGCATTAGACATTTTTATTAATTATTTATTTAAAAGAATTTGTCCAAGAGCGAGTGAATCGAGTTCGGGAATTTAAGGCATATCTAGGTTATTTTAGACACTGCAGACAGAAATAGGAGCCCCGCGGAGGGGGGCTCCGTCGACAATTTTTTTTCAAGTCACTGTTTTAAACATAATATGTATTCTCTCACTTAGTATTTTGATGTGTTTAAAAATAAATATTTCGAACAAATGTTATTTAAAAAGTTTTTCGACCAAGTGAAACGTCGGAGTAACGAAAAAAGTCGAATTGATAATAGGTCAACTAATTAACATCAAGGTCAACATTTAATATGTTTAATTTATATACTTACACATATTTTGACCCACTTTCTGTGTTTATTATATTTCTTTTGTTATTTATATATACTATTTTATTTATTTTTTTATTGTATTTTCCGTTTCCGTAAGTGTGTCCGTGGCATGAACAGTGGGCCCTATCAGAATATCAGCGCAGGGTTATTTCCTTTTTGGATATCGCTGCACATGCTGAGATAGGAGCCTTTTTGGTCTCGCACGGGGTTTTTTATTTTGACTATTGTATAATTTTTATGCTTATTTCTCGTGTCTCCTGTGCGGGTCACAAATAAATATTTTTCTTTCTTTTCTTTCTTTCTTTTAACTGAGACAGTGGCAGACGTGACTTTGATGAAGTAAAAAAAAACGAAACGATAACAGTTGAAAACTTTTAGGTGAAATGAAATTCGGTCAAATGTTTTTCGAACTTATGATAGGTAACCCCAGCAGAGGACGTCTTTCGACTGAAATGATGATGATGATAAAGGTATTTATGCTGGTGATTGTACCTTACTGTATCTCTATCGAACCTAAATATCTCCCATTTAGGTTTTGGTTTCCGAACAAGTATTCAACAACAAAACTTAACGATATGTCGGTTATTCCTGAAGGATTTGGGAGTGAACCTTCTGCATGTATAAACACAGTTGAGTTCTTTACACCTTCGTCAGTTTTAAAATTCTTTACTTTATCAAAACAGAATATATAATTCCTTTTCGAGCTACAGTTCTGAACAGAGACTGCATACAAAACCTTATAAATAGTTTATTATAATATGCAGCTGTAGTCTGGTTAGTGCCCGTAGCTTTAAAATGTAAGTATTCTGACTTGAGACAAAACATTTCAAAACTGCCTGCCTGAAAAAAGGTGTAAAGGAGTCAACTGTGTCCAAAAACAGACTTAGTTAACCTAACAAAACCTAAATACAAATTGATTCATATTTGTTTCTACAACGTTTATATAGCAAACTATTAACAATGCACTTCGAAACTATTTCAATATAATCTACAACTATTTTACGTAAACAAAAACAGCCAAGCACATTCCCTTCAAAATATTCAGACAAAAGCTAATCTAAGCAATTCTATTTTAAGCCAGTTACAAATTAAAGGTTAATTCTTGGGGTCGGCTCGGTAAAACGTTAACAAAGGGACGAACAGTAAAGAGGGTCGAAGAACTGTGTCAGTTTTGTCAACAGTACACGTAATTTAACTTATAGGGGATTATGAGAAGGGTGGATTTTATTAATATCTTAATTACGTAAGATTTTAATAATAATTTATGGAAGGTTTGCTCGGGCAGTTCATCTTCCAATGGGAATACTATTGGAGGATGAACTGTCCAACCCGACCACCCAGAACTGACTATATTGGCGCCAGAAATTTAGGACCGTCGACCGGCCCTAAAGTGGGATAGAGTCAGGCAGAAAAAGATTAATAATATTTTTTTGGATGTAAGGAGCTTCTGGCTAAATAGTAACATTCGCACAGTTATTACGATAAACACCCCGACAGAAACAGTAAATTGCCGATCAAACAAAGTTCATCTGTTAAGATGATTAGATGCAAGCACTTACTGGGTTCATCATCGTCTTCCTGCCCTTGTCCCATGCTTCTTCATATTTTTCGTCTATCATTAATTCAGATGTATCTCGCTAGTAAGGGCCGCAAATTGTCACTGCCCGTAAGTAATATTAAAAGTACAAAAAACAAGAGGGCCCTTGGAGTGGGGTATTCCTCGAAGCGCACCTACAATGAAACATAGAGAAGAGCATAAAGGATTCGAAATAAATGATATACGTTTTAAAATTCAACTGTCCTAATTGTTTCTTTACCAGGAAAGCAAAAATTAACTGGAACTGGGTGCTTAAACGAATAACTACTTAGCTCAATAATGGTAAAAATAAATTATATCATTTGTTGTTTTGAAAAGTACCAGGGTGAGAGAAATGAACAGAAAATAGGTGCCAAAACGATCTCACTAAGTTATGCATCAACGGTTAACCACAAAGAGGAATATAACATATTCGTTATTATTCACTACATCGATATATATATCGATAAAACAATTGGGCCTTATGGTGTGGTTGATACAATGACGGTTTAGAAAAGTTTGACATTATTCAAAGGAGTCTCGAAATGAAACGAAAACGAAAAGAATCGTGTCTTTGTCATCAAAAGACAAAGAAAGAGAAAGTCTAAGCTGACAGCCTTACCTCAATAATATTCAAAGTCTGTAACAATTCCACTCAAAACATTATTTCAGCAACTTGACAACCACTGTCAAAAGTGTCACATCTAAAACAAAACAATATTTTAACAGGCACATCATTTTCAATCACAAATACACCGTCCAACTATTTCACTAACAAACATAAAACAATTGTTTTCTGGCAAAAAGGCATTTCTATACCAATTATCCGTCGTAGCGTGCTTCAAAACTATAAAGTAAATATATTTGTTACGCAAAAGAGCAATAAGGCCTTTTTTTTTTGTAAAGCCGTTTTATAAACATGTATTTTCATAACATTAGAACTTTGATTTTCTTAAGCCATAGATTGATACATATCTCTGGCTAATTAGTCAAGCGTTTGACCCAAAACGGGGCAGAAACTAATATTAGTACCATTTAATTAACATTTGTATGGCAGGTGATAACATCTTAATAGGAAACACGCTACCAACTGTATTTGTCGTGGCTTTTTGGCCACCTACGCTTAAAATGCGTCCATTTTACATACAAATTTGTAAACATAAAAAAAAATTGGTTGTTTGTAAAGTCGAATTACGGACGTTAGTTTTACGTGACAAAGTCATGATTAGGGCATACATTTCAAAATTGCCAAATGTTATATTTTTGAAATTTCGGACCATATTTGCATGTTAATTAATTTTGAAATTGACACCCATAAATTCGAAATTTCGAATCTGGGTTTAATTTAAATATTATGTTATTTTTTTATACAATTATGAAATTTGTTATTGCAACCAAAAGAGGATCATCTGGAAATGAGTCTCAATACGAATCTAAAGCCAATTAGACCGTTGCGTAGGGCCACCTTGTGATCATGTGTGCTAACATTACAATAACACAAACAAAGGCTAACCATGGCGTTAAATAAATAAAGAAGAGTGAAAGAAGCTCGTCCATTTAAAAAAAACCAGGCAGTGTAGTATTTATGCCTCATTAAGACCAAACCGGTGATCACCATCAACACTTTTTAAAATACCACATCCTTGGGGAAACTATAAAGAAGTCTCCCTTGAGCCACACTGTGTACGGCAACACGTGATCGATTTGCCATTGTCTTGCCTGAGGTCACTCGGTGGATGGACAGAGTCCCCACTGCGACCGCCCAAAACCCCGAAGTTCCACATGTCTTAAATGAGGCTGGGTTTCGGCGTGTCTACATCGAGGTGGTTGCCTCCACGAAGCCTTCTTTTCCGAGTGGGATTGGCCTTCTCACGATTCCACTCGGTGGTTATTTCACTCTAGTTTTCTGTCTTTGCCACCATATTCTTCACTAGTACTGGCAGAGACAGGTCTCGCCCGATCCTGGTGGCTAAGACCCACCGCTCCAAGGCCCAAGAAAGCACTCCTCGAGCGTGTAGTGTGCAGAATCCAAGTTGCCTCTACAATGATGGCAATTTACCGTGGCCTCTCACCCAATCCTAATCAGGTACTCACGGAAGGAAACGTGCCCGATCTGTACCTGAATGTCCCTGTAGAAGATGCACTCCGCTCTTTTCAGCCAGCCACGTGCTATTCAAATAACCATTTTACGCTTCTGACATCTGATCGTCTATTTCTGCCTGCGAGATTGGGCTCGCTCCGATCGTAACGGGACAATGACCGTAACGGGACAATGAGCGTAATGGGATAATGATAGCAATGGGACAACGCCCGTAACGGGACATTCAGCGTAACGGGACAGTGAGCGTAACGGGACACTTTTTCGTGCATGCAGCCAGGGTTCATCGATTTATTAGACGTTGTCACGTCAAAAGCTTAAAGTCATCCAAAGGGCATTGAAGAGTTTCCTTGAGAGATCGCATCAGAAATGAGGATATCCAAGAGAGGATCAAAATTACCAACATAGCCCAAAGGATTGACAAATTTAAGTGGCATAAAGCACATTGCTCGAAGAACTGATGGTCGATGGGGCCGAAAATTTCTCTAGAGGTCACCGCGTACCGGTTGCGGGAATCCGGTGGATGCGAGACGCACGGTACCGGTCGATGTGGTGATACTTGGGAAGGCCTATGTTCAGCAGTGGACGTCTTTTGGCTGAAATGATGATCATGATGAAGTTGAGACGAAAATGTTTGCTACGTTAGCTACACGTTTCATTTGTTGCCGCGTGTGGCTTGCGGTGGACAACCCCGCCTATATTCACATGAAACGCGAAGCTATGTAACCAGTGGTGTTGCTGGTACACATTTTTTTTCTCATCTCCTGATGCTGATGCTGATGTTTTGTCATTAAAATCAGCGGTTCCTGATGCTGATTTTAATTATTTTATTTTATTTGAAGGGGCAAAGAACAGCGAATGTAGCAAGTTTTAATTTTTTCGTTTTTATTGGCAAGCAAATCTTTATTTATAGTAGTTTAATTCTCAATCACTATCTTTTTTTAAAAGTAAACGTAAGGCGCCAAAAAGACGTTTTATTTTTAGGGCCGAAACGAAAAGAACCAGAAATGTCCATGACATTCCGGTACATACCGGTAAAGAAGAAGGATAAAAATTAAATACTTCTAAACTTTTAACTGCGTTATTCTCAAAATCTATAAATTAGGACATTCCCTGTTTTTTGCCCGTACCATTCATTTAAAAATAGGGCATAAGCTTGTTGTTTTTCGTTGAAACGTTTCAAACTCATCAGGATGTTTGCTCTTCAAGTGATTTTTATGTGAAGTATTGGTAGGTGCAACCTTTGCGTGAATAATCCTTTTTACATAAGTTATAGAATGCGATTTCTTCGTTGAAACATTTCAAACTCATCAAGATGTTTGCTCCTCAAGTGATTTTTATGTGAAGTATTGGTAGGTGCAACTTTTACGTGAATAATCCTTTTTACATAAGTTATAGAGTGCGATTTCTTCGTTGAAACATTTCAAACTCATCAAGATGTTTGCTCTTCAAGTGATTTTTATGTGAAGTATTGGTAGGTGCAACCTTTGCGTGAATAATTCTTTTTACATAAGTTATAGAGTGCGATTTCTTGATTCACTAATTTAAAATATGTACGTATTTCACTTTTCAACAGGAGCTACATTATACTTAGAGCTCATAGTCATCTCTAGCTGATACTCATCAATAGACAAACAAGTTTTTAGTGTCCGATCGAAACTAGTTTTTACGACCGAAACTGAAACCGAAACCGAATTTTGGCAACAGTCTCAGTTTCGGCCGAAACCGAAACCGAAACTTCCTTACAAGGATCATGTTTTAAAGGAAAAATCAAGAAAACGTTATTACAATCAGTCAGTCTTTATTTTCTTATCTCTAAATCAAATAGCCATGCAGTTTTCGACATTTTCACTTATTGGTATGATAATCAACATAACAACACCTCATTTAAGAAAAAATATTAATTGAACCTTAAAAATAATAAAACTAGTTGAGGTATTTATTTGAGTAGTTAGATTCTTCTTTTGAATATCATTTATGTTTTTTTTTATATTAAACATAAAATTACCTATTTAAGTTGTTACCTATTATTATAATAAGTATAGGTACTTAACATTTAACAAACAAATCAAAATAAATCACTTTTATCTTAAGAACAAATTATCTTCTTCTAAACTTATTCATCATTTTCTTATACTTACACATTAGTAAAAAAAAACAAAAATGTATTATTGCACTCGATTTTAGTATGGGGATAGGTCATATATCAAGGTTTTAAAAATCGAAAAACAGTAATGAAATATAAATTTGACTATACGGATATTTATGTAGGTACCTATTTAAGTATCTACTCATTTAATTATAAATGTGTTGATTTTATATAAAAAAAAAACAATTAGGGACGTAGATAAGTATCAAACTATACTTGCCACTTAAATAACTTGGTAATAAGTATTAAAATGTATTTTAAAACTCTGAATCCATATATTATCACCACTAATGAACTATAGTAAGTACCAAGTACCTAATTAACGTTTGTTTTCGCATTGGCGAGAGAGTTAAATCTACCAAAAATATATTTAAATAGTTAGGTTAAACTTGATTCTACTATAATCTATGTATTAGTTTTTTTATAAATAATAATTTTTTGATGTTTACTACCCACTCTTATGCCATATCACGTAATAAAACTTACCGAATTCAAAATAAATCACACAAAGACTGACAACGAACAAAAAGAACTGCAAACACAAGCCAGTCACGACATGATTAGGCACGTGAACGCGGCTATATGTCTTCGTCGCTTACTCGCTTGGATGAAATTTAACGCGCCGAACATGGCCGATTACAGCGCGAGAACTCTCGAATTCAGTTTCGATTTCGGTCGTAGTTTCGGCAGGTTTGCTGCCGAAACCGAAACTAAACTGAAACTCGTTTTTTTGCCGATACTCAACCGAAACCGAACTTTCGGTCGGACACTACAAGTTTTACTCAAAATAGCGTTTTGGCAACTTGTGTAGAAAATAATATTAAACCGACATAATTATATATCTTTCAGATAAAATTTGTTTGACGAATGAAATATGGGCTCATAATCTAAAATGTTCTAAACGTTTAATGTTTAGTCTAACCTGAAAATTAAACTAGTAGCAACAATTAGACCTACGACACTATTTATCAACACAAAACTATGCAGTGTTTGTTTATCTATGAGCGTGCTCTATTTGTCTCTGTCATCAAAGCGATCGTGCCACAGAAAATACAATTTTGTAACAGTTTTGTGTTTAATAATATTTTGTTTTAAAAAACATTGCGTTCGGTTGTTTTTTTTTGGGTTATTCACCAACTCGACACGAAAGACCGGACACACGTGTGTCCAGTTGGTGAAACACAAAATTAGTATCACTTACTATTTCGTCATTTGGACACGCAAAGATTTTTACGCGTGTCTAGATAGTGATACTTAAATTAAATCACTTTTATGTTCTCGCCAACTGGAAACACGTTTGCATTTTACCCGAATGACAAAGAAAAGTAACTCAGATTAATGTTTAGTGTTACAATCATCATCGGCTACTAAACGTCCCGCTGGAAATGGGTAATTTTGTATGTCATTGTAAAATTATTCATCATTCGGGTAAAATGCTTGACGTGACCAGATGACGAAATAATAAGTGATACAAATTATTAGTTTCACCAACTGGACACACGTGTGTTCAGTCTCTCGTGTCGAGTTGGTGAATAACCCGTTTTTTTCAGTAGTAATATCAAAATTTTATAGTCGCAAGCCGTCTACTTGCTTGCCTGCCAAAACCTAACATAAAAACTTACAAGTTGCCTCATAAATATACATTACCTAATAAACTAATTACTAGCCAGATCACAGTTTTTGCACAAAAATAGAAAACCTAATAAATAACAGAACTAAACTAGTTTCCCGAAGAATCATTACTTAAGTATTATTGTAAAAGTTGAACTAGATATTTCTTCATAATTATGTATGTTGCTGAACGAGGAATAATATATTTTTACTACAGCGCTATTTGTGATAAAAAACAGGAACTTATTTTGTACGGCATCTGTGATGACGATCGAAAAGCTTCTTAATTGTGTGCCTTCTAGAATGGACAAGAGTAGATACTAATTTGGAAGATTGGTTTTCGGGTAAGTGTTGGCGATACAGTACTCAATAATTTGACATAGCTCTCGTCCAAATTGTTAATTTCACATCATCACATCATCAGCCTATTAATGTCCCCACAATGGACACATAATCCACCACGCGGGCCCAGTGCGGGTTGGTGGATGTCACATGTTTTCGAATTTTTGGTTCTAGGACATACCGGTTTCCTCCTTCACCGTTTTTGAGAGCAGTGGTGATGAAATAATTTACACAAAGTAAAGCGCCTGCCTGGGTTCGAACCCACGACCTACAACTTGTAAGTCGCGGCCCATACCACTGGGCCACCACTGCTCTCTAATTGTTAATTTAATGTTGTGAAATGATTGTGAAAAGCAAAAAAAACACATGTTTGTATATTTCACATAACACTATATATGGAAGTAGAACACTTTCATATTATTTTGATTTATTTTACCACTATTTGTAAACTCTTTTGACGATTCGAGTTATTATTTCTCAAAGTGATTTCAACAGTTTTCATTTCACAACAAAATATGAAAACAGTACAAAAACCTACAACGTTATGAAATATTTCCACGAAACCGTTGCCGATTATTCGAAACGCTTTCAGCATGTCAAGTGCCTGTCGCTTTAAGTCAGCCTAACTTAATATTACCATTTTAGCACCCCAGTCACAGACTTCAAAGTAGCGAAAGAAATAAACATTGTTGTGTCAAATAAACAGGGCTGTTTGCCGTTTATTATGACAAATGGAATTCAGGTTACTTATTCATATATTAGATTAATTTAGCAGAGCCAATGGAGTTGGCTAATAAGGAAAAACTATTTTTAGCAGGAAAAGTAACGTGTATTATATTTTACATAGATATAAGAAGTGCAGTGACAGATAATTTAAATAGCTGTCAAAACAGTAATGGCCAGGGTGTACTTATTAGAATAAAAAAGGTTTTAACACCTCCCCGTAATACGGACACCCTGTATAAGGAATAAAATTTACAGAGAATTTACAAAAAATAAACATCATATCAAAGTTCACTGTACACTTAACACTAACACACAAGAAAAATAAACGTACATACCTAACTATTACTCACTATATAAAACACAACTATATACATACCAACAAATTTAAAACACTGTACAAAACCTACACTAAAGTAAACCTAAGAGATTTGCACATCTAGCATGCTTAATCCTTGGTAAAGGTTTTGTGAGGATATCGGCAATGTTATCATTACTTGGTACATATTTCAGGGTTAGATTGTGATGTGCAAGTGAGTCTCGAATGAAATGGTGTTTGATGTCTATGTGTTTAGTGCGTGCGTGATATGTGTTGTTGTGGGCCAGTTTAATTGAGCTTTGATTGTCTGAATGAATGACGATAGGATGAATGATGGCGAATATTTCTGAAATGAGCGATTTTAGGTATATTGCCTCCTTGCAAGCTTCCCCGAGAGCCATATACTCAGCTTCTGTCGTGGAAAGAGCGACTGTGCGTTGCTTGCGCGCTTCCCATGAGATGGGAGCTCCACTCATTAAGAATATGAATCCTGTGAAGGATCGCCTATCTATAATATTATTCCCATAGTCCGCATCGGCATATCCTGTTGGATAGGACTGACCTGGTTTGTATGACAGTTTGAGGTGTATAGTCTCCTTTAGGTATCGAAGAACTCTCTTAGCTGCTCTCCAGTGCACCTCCCCGTAATGTACGTTGAATTGAGACAAGTACGAGACAGCATGTGCAATGTCTGGTCGTGTACATATGGAAACGTACATTAATGAGCCGATAAGCTCTTGATAGGGGACTTCAATATTTTCCTCTTCTTTGTCAGGTAACGAAAGTTTAAGGCCGGGTTCCAATGGTGTAGTCACGGGAATAGCGTCATTCATGCCAAACTTGTGTAACAGTTTTTGTATATACTTGGTCTGATCTAGAGTTATGAAACCTTCTTTTTGGATAACTCTCATTCCGAGACAATCCTTAAGGGGACCTAGATCTTTGACAGAGAACATTTTCTTGAGATCATTCTTGAAATTCTCTTTCAATTTAGCATTATTGCCAAGCAAAAAAAAGTCATCAACAAAAACTGCGACAACGAGGAAGTCATTGCCTTCTCTTTTATAGTAGAGGCAGTGTTCTGTCGTGGCTTGAGTTAGGGACAATGTTTCCATTGCTTCACACACCTTTTTGTTCCATTGGCGTGGAGCTTGTTTAAGGCCATAAATTGACTTCTTGAGAAGACATACTTTGCCCTTTGGATCTGTTGAGAAACCTTCAGGTTGTTCCATATAAATCTCCTCGTCTAAGTCTCCATTTAAAAAGGCAGTCTCCACATCAAGGTGTTCTACTTGCAAGTTGTTTTGGACAGCAACTGCTATTAATAGCCGTACTGAAGACAGTCTAGCAACAGGAGAAAAAGTTTCGCCGTAATCCACACCTGCTACTTGGGTGAATCCTTTTGCTACTAACCTGGCTTTGTATTTAGTTACCTGTCCACTTGTGTCCTTTTTAATTTTAAATACCCATTTACTCTTTGTAGTTTTCCTATCGGAGGGTCGGTCAACTAGGATCCATGTTCCATGCTTCATTAATGAATCATATTCAGCCTTCATTGCTTCGAGCCATTTTTCTTTTTGGGGGTGATCTGTTATTTCTTTATAAGTCTCCGGTTCGAGGTCTGAAGTCATGAAGAGGCCACACTGACTATATCGTTTAGGAGGATGTCGTTCCCGAATAGGATATCTTCTTTCGATGGTTGGCTCTTCACTGGGTTCAGCTTCGGGAGCGCCTGGAAATACTTCAGGCGTTACAGGATCATGTATGGCTGTCGGCTGATCCGAAGATGAAATTTCAGGTAGTGTCTCTGACTGTGAATGATGCTGTGTTTGTGGAACTAGTTGCTCCTCATCTTGAATGGGTACAAGGATTTCTTGCGACTGTGGCGGGGGTAGCATCACGCTGGAAGAAGAATTTTGTGTATCTACCGACGTCTTGTCCTCTATGAAGACAGTATCTCTAGCGACTATTATCACTCGAGGATTTTCGGGGTTTATAAGACGGTATCCTTTGCTTTCTGTAGCATAGCCAACGAAAACACACTTTTGTGTCTTAGAATCCAGTTTGGTACGTTTTTCTTTAGGTACAAGAACGTGAGCTTCGCAACCAAAAACTCTTAAGTGAGATAAGTTGATTTTGTTTCCACTCCACAGTTCTTCTGGTATTTTGTTGTTCAAAGCTTGCGTTGGTATACGGTTCTTGAGATAGATGGCCGTATTTACCGCTTCTCCCCAATACGCCAAGGGTAGTTTTGAGTCTTGGAGCATTGATCGAGCTTTTTCGATTATTGTCCGGTTTACTCGTTCGGAAACCCCATTCTGTTGAGGTGTGTACGGTATCGTCGTTTGATGCACGATGCCATTTTCCTTAAGAAAGGTACACATATCGTTATTTACATATTCACGACCATTGTCCGAACGTAGGACTTTTATTCTCTCACTTTTGATTTCAAAAGATATCCAAAAGTTTTGCGACTAAAATCATCGGTAAAAGTCAATAAGTATAACGCTCCGCCCCATGAGTGCGTACTCATAGGTCCACATAAGTCCGAATGGATTAACTGTAGGACTTTGCTTGATTTACTTTTAGAGTTTTTAAACGGCTTTTTAGCTAATTTACCTTGTAGGCAGGGAACACACTTTTCAGTGTAGCTACCGCTGTAATCTAAACCAATTGATTTATTTCTAAGTATATCCATACTTTTTGCATTTAGATGGCCAAGGCGCCTATGCCACAGCATTGCAGACTCTTTGGTCGAAGAATACAACGCTTGTGAACTACTCAGATCCAACCTGTATATTCCATTATGGTTTGATCCTGTAGCAATGACAGATCCTGTCACTTGACATCCGCCGTTTTGGATGATGCTTGCGCCTTTCGATGTAAACAAAACATCGAAGCCTTTTTTAACTAAATTGCTTACAGATAAAAGATTTGAAGCAAGGCCAGGGATATAAAGAACATCACTAATTTTATTTACACTATCGGAAATATGAATATTTACAGTACCTTTACCATGGCTTAGTATTTGCTCCTTGTTAGCAACTGTAATAGGGGTGACATGGGATGACATGTTTGCATACCAATCTTTCCTGTTACTCATATGGGAAGTTGCGCCAGAGTCAATATACCAGTCTTGAGAACCTGAGGGAGGAATGTTAGAAAAGCAGGATGAAAGTATGAATTCGGATGTATAATGTGTAGAAGTGTTAGCCGAAACATTTTTCCCTTTCTTTTGTCTAAGCTTTCTACATTGCGATACTACGTGCCCTAGCTTTTTACAATAGGTACAGAACTTTTTCTTCTCGTCCTTCGTTTGTAGCGCTGCGTTGTTAGGTCCTCTGGTGGGAGTAGCTGTTGCGGTGCGCACATCCTCTTTGAGAAGTGCTGTCACCACATTTTCCGATGAAATCTTCGTGTTGGAATGTTCAAGAGCCATGACGAGTGGATGAAATTTTTCTGGAAGTCCAGCAAGCATAATAATGCCAAGAAATTCGTCATCTACTGCTGCTCCTATTCCCTGAAGTTCTTGCTGCGTTGATAACGCCTTGTTCACATACTCTTGTATGTTTCCTGTGTAAGTATTTCCTAGGAGACTCTTCATTAAAGCTAATCTCCTTGTAAGCCCGCTGTCAGCGTAAGCCTTCTTTATACAATTAAAGGTATCGTATGCGGTTTTTGCTGACCTGATTATTGGAAACACCGACTCGTCACACGTGAGGCAAATCTTTGCTCGTGCCTTCGCGTCTCTGCGCGTGGCGATGGGATCGGCGGGATCGACCGCTTGAATCACAACGTCCCATAAGTCGACGTCCGTCAGATAGCACTCCAAACTAAATGCCCAAGTGTTGAAGTTGTGACCATTTAGCTTACTAATGCTTATTGCATTTGTCATATTGGAAGAATTTGTTACCGCTGTACTGGAATCCGCTCCTGACTGCTGCACCGTGGTGGACGTTGGAGGGACCATAACCACTTATTCATATATTAGATTAATTTAGCAGAGCCAATGGAGTTGGCTAATAAGGAAAAACTATTTTTAGCAGGAAAAGTAACGTGTATTATATTTTACATAGATATAAGAAGTGCAGTGACAGATAATTTAAATAGCTGTCAAAACAGTAATGGCCAGGGTGTACTTATTAGAATAAAAAAGGTTTTAACAAGGTTTATAGGTTCCTAGAGACATGGAATAGGAGAAATGGAGTATCTGGATTTTCACTTAAATTTTATTTTGAATTTATAATCGGTAAGCATATTATGTTGCCTCACTATGAAGACACGAATCTAAATACTACTTCATCAAATAAAGTATTTGAAGTGAGCGTGATATTATCAGTGACCGTGAAGAAACACCATGGCAAGTATGATCAATCTATGTAGCTCAAATTTTCACGTCTCACACAATCTTGCTGCAGTTGTGTCCAGGTAACCCTTTAGTGGAAAACCACTTTTTAGCCGCATCACTGTTTAAAGCCGAGCACAAACCAGTAGAAGTCCATAATTTATCAATGTATATGTTACTATAAAAGCCCGAAATGATCTGTTTTAATCGCCGATTTGAACTTTTACCTGCAATCGCACGTCAATCGTCTAACAAATATAAAACCAACTTTGGTGAAGCTAATCAGTCAGTCCTTAAACTTGTTTTTATCATTTCGTAGCTTAATGTGTCACAGACTAGACATTTTTTTTTATTTTTTTTATTTATGATGGGTTTGCTCTTGACTCTAGTCTTGGTCGGTGACAGAGACAGAGTCGACGATGGAGTGAGCTTACCCAGAGAACATTACAGTTGTTCAAACATTTATTTATTTATGTATGTACACACAAAACACTTAGCAGAGAAAAACAATACAGATAGAAGAACACAAAGGTACTGCTTATTTCAATAGAGTTTTTTTCTAGCAGACCAGCGACAGGAAAGTTGGATGATATACCTATGAACATTTATAAGTTTCTGACGTAAAAGATACGACCTAAGATTTACCGTTTGATGCCAGGTGAAAGCCGTAAATTTGCAATTATCATTATCATTTTGGGATTTTACCAGTATGACTTGGTAAATCCTAGGTTTTACTGGTTATTAACTAATGGTTTTTCATTCAAAGTGATACTTACAGGCCAACATCATCATAATCATTTCAGACAAAAGAGTTCCACTGCTGAACATAGGCGTCCCCCAAGCGCCACCACATTGACCAGTCCAGTTCGTCTCGTATATGGTGTACATAATAAAGAGTATTCCATTCTATTCTATCCCCGAAACCTTCACCAGGTCATGGGTCCACCTAGTTGGAGAACTTCTAACGCAAAGCCTTCCGGTCCGAGGTCGCCACTCCAGAACTCTTCGGCCCTATTGACTAATCCGTTCTGCGAGCAATGTGCCTTGCCCACTGCCACTTAAGTTTGGCAATTCTTCGGGCTATGTGGTAAACTTGGTTCTCTTGCGGATGTCTTCATTTCTGATTCGATCACGCAAGTAAACGCCAAGCATAGCCTTCTAATAAGGCCCATTGTGAGCAACCACGTCTCGGTCCCGTATTTAATCGATGGCAAAACACTCTGGTCAAAGACTTTCGTCTTGAGACACACAGGAAAACAAACAGACAGACTTACAGTTAATGCACATAAATTTCATACATTTTGGACTTTTTAATTAGTTGTTGCAGATAGAATATCGAAGATCTCTGATCCATGGGAAGCTGCTGGATTCTTTCGTATGTTAGACCTCCATATTCACTTACTCCATGTCTCAAAAAAACAGCCATCTTCTGACGTCACAACCATATTCCCTAGACATTTTTGATCTATTAGGGTGGCTGGGAGGCACCTCAATTGGGTCCATAAAATTAATAGCTTCTCCCCGAACAATAGTTACTAAACGTTAGAATTGGAATAAATAAACTCGTAATCAAATGACAATCAAATTCTTCCATTTAATTTCGGAACAAGGCGACGGGAAACTTTAGTCGTTAACATACTGTCTGTCTAGACTCAAATAAGACACCTACACATTACTAAAGTTAATTAAGTGTAGTTTCAATTTAGTGTTCCCTGTTAAATGATCGGCTTATGAAAGTTTTTTATTTTAGGCTCACGTTTGACCACTATCTCGCCTGATGGTAAGCGACGATGTGGTCGATGGTGAAGCACGCTTCCCTAGAAGTAACCTACTCACTCTTGACTTAAAGACCCCAAGGTTGTACCCCACGCTGCACGTCCCGCCCCGCCCGACGCTCGAATAGAGCGTGCACTCGGGCGTATACTTAGTTATAGTTGCCGTGAAACTAGAGTAATTAAAATCGGGGCAACTATACTCTTGGGGCAACTACATTGGGTTTACCCTATCTGAGAAATAACTTGAATAAAGTTTGCTGCGTTTCTGGTACTTAGAAACAGGCGCAATGCTTTGCAAACACTTACGAATCAACCCACGCCACGTTTCATTCACCTTAAAGCCAACACATAACTTGTAGACTACTATTCTAAAATGCCGTTTCCATTTTCGTCTCTCCGACAGCTACGTCTATATTCGTATCTTCATGATGAACGTCTAACATATCATCAACCTTGAACCCTCGCCTTTGTAGTTCCTTCAAGGCTCCCTTGTCGTTGACAAATGATACATGAGAAACAAAAGACGGAGGAAATGCTTTCAACTTTCGTCACGAGCGTGTGTTCTGTGTGTGAGGGTGACTATATTTTTTTGTGTGTGTGTGCGACTGTGTTTTGACTTTCGAGTATGTTTAAGACTAGCACTACGCCCGCGCCTTCGTTTGCGTGATTTCATATTTTAAAGAATATGACTTTTGTGTGTGCAGTTAATGAGGAGACCAAAAATAAGCTATTGTTAAATCAATAAAAAATGGGGTATCGGAGATATCGAAGTTGTATTAGTTTGAGATGATTCGTTATTTGACTTAAAGAATAATATATAAAGTAAAATGCTCCCCTAAAAACTTAATAATCCCTTTTTGCCCCGTTGAGGGTTGAGTTTTTAACAACCCAAATACTCTTTTTTTATTTTTCGTTTATGACAGTAGGATTCCACAGTAAGATTACTCAAAAAAACCTTTAACACCCCTTAACTCTTTCTGGGGGGTAGTTTAAAAAAAAGTTTTATGTAAATTTCGATTAATTACTTTATCCCCAAGGAATTATATTTTTCATATAAACAAATATTGCCCCTTTTTTAGGGTTCCGTACCCAAAGGGTAAAAACGGGACCCTATTACTAAGACTCCGCGATTCGTCTTTCTGTCTGTCTGTCCGTCTGTCACCAGGCTGTATTTCTTGAACCGTGATAGCTAGACAGTTGAAATTTTCACAGATGATGTATTTCTGTTCCCGCTATAACAACAAATATTAAAACAGATAAAATAAATATTTCAGTGGGGCTCCCATACAACAAACGTGATATTTTTTGCGATAATGGTACGGAACCCTTCGTGCGCGAGTCCGACTCGCACTTGGCCAGTTTATTTTAATTTTCGGAAATTCAACCTCTTAGGGAATTTCCGAAAATTCCTGCCTAATGCTCCCCTAAAATCTTACATCCAGTATGAAAACCTTTCCAGTAAGATTCTTAGCTTGGGGTTAGTTTCGAAAAACTTATAATGACAACCTTCATTGCTTACTTACGGTAGTATTAATGTTAAGTTTCAAGTTTATTAACGCAAGAAATAAGATTCTTCAAAAGAACTTTAACACCCACTAAATCATCTATTGGTAGTAGTTTCGAAAATAATGACAACCTTTATTGTTTACTTAGGTTGTTATGTATGCGAAGCTTCGAGTTTATTAATTCATGTCTTAAGATTCTTAAAAAAAAATATAACACCCCCTAAATTGACTTTTGGGGGCAGTTTCCAATAACTAATAATTTGTTAAACCATTATTTAATTACGTTACTATTTGTGCCTGGTTTCAAGATAATTAATCCAAGAAATCAGATTCTTCTATACAAACTTCAACTACTCCTAAATAATTTTTTGTACAAAACTACCCTGTTTTGAAAAACTAATAAAGACAACCTTTTTCATTTACTTAGATTAATATTAGAGCCAAGTTTCAAAAGTTTTAGCCGAAGGACTTTGATTTTTCATACAAAATTTCTACCCCTTTTTTACCCCCTTTTGGGTGTAATTTCCAAAAATCCTTTCTTATTGCTCACTTACGTTACTTGAGGTACTTTTCTGCCAAATTTCATGCTTCTAGGCGAAGCCGGTTTTGGCTGTGCGTTGATCAATCAGTCAGTCAGTCAGTCAGTTTCTTCTCTTCACTCCCGTCAATTGGCTACCTACCTACCTACTCTACCTGTCATACCTACTCTACCCTACTTACTCTTCCCTACCTACCATACCCTACCTACCCTACCTTACCTACCCTGCCTATCCTGCCTAACCTGCCTACCCAGCCTACCCTGCTTACCCTGCCTACCCTGCCTACCCTGCCTACCCAACCTACCTGGAATAACTCAGCCTGTATATTTTTGACTATTTCCCAATCGCTTTGTCCAGGCGTTATCACATTCATACTCAAAGATGAGGACAGTCTTTCCCTAAAGCATTTTTGCTGAGTAATCGATGAGCGGCTGCTTGTAATTTGACGTCTGTCTTATACTTAGTTATAACTATGGTGAGGGCTGTTAACTTAACTGCTTACAATTTAATCGATTTGTAGACAAGAAGAGCCATATTTGCGCGGCTATTTTTTCGAAGGCAGTTTGTTCATATTATGGATAGTTATTATTATCATTACTGTAAGGTAGCTTGTATTTATTAAAAGCGCCCACGAACAGGCACGACGTGTTTATTTCGCTATATTCGTTTATCATCACACTGGAACGCCTTTCAGCAATTACACCAATGGAGCACTAACTTATAATAAACTAGCTAGGAGTCCAGGTTTTCTCACGATGTTTCCCCTCGCCGTTGTCAGCGATATCAAAACTAAACTTAGAAAGTACGTGTGAGTTGAAAAATTCACATTGATGCCCGGATTTGAACCCAAGACCTCAAGCACGAGAGGCGAGGTCTTAGCTACTGGGCCACCACGCTATTACAATATTATGCGACGACCATCATTATTGGAGGAGCAATTTTTATGAAAGATTGTCTTCGCTTCGGTATCGCACACCTGTTTGAGCCTGCAAAGTGTAAAATCAAATAAATTCACGATTTATGAGAGCTAGTAAAATACTGATAAGTTATACGAGTAACCTGCATGTTAAATACATCACTTGTATAGGAAAAATGTAAAAGGTTAAGGCCTGCAAATGCGAAAATATTAATATATTACAGGCCATAATCTTCAAACCTATTAGCATTATGTAGACTCAATGTAATCTGTCATTTGTCAATGTCAACGTCAACGTCAATTTGAATGTCAGAGTACGACTATTGTTTCTAGTTTATTCCGTTCATCAACAACTTTTATTATTGGCATGTCTCATCAAGACTCCCAAAAGTTTTGTCTCTCCATCCGAATTATCGAATTTCCAACTAATTTTACATATAAGCCAACAGGAACTGCTATATACAACGTTAGGGCTGCCACAAACAAATTAATACTCACCGACCCATAAGGCTAACTTTCCTAATGAGAACCGTCCTTCACTTAGGGTTTTCAACTCTGTAAGAAACTTGTTACTCAAGTTTGTCGACCTAAATGGCTGTGTTTGGTAGCCCTAGAGACATATTTTATAATATATCTTAGTGTATCATTTGTAGAGATGGACCACTAGTTGCCGACTAGTTGTGAAAACTGGCTAACAGATCAAATTTAAAGTCTGCGATTAGTCGGCACTTCATGAGTTACAAAAAAAAAACAGAAAAGAAATCGCCGGTATTTACTTACTCAACTTTTTTATGTTTAGTATTAAACTTATTAATAGAGATAAACTGACTCGGCACTGACTATTCGGCCACGTGTATAGTCTCCGACTAATCATGCATTCCAACTATCTGGCCACATCTAATAGCTAGTCGGTGACTAGTTGGCAGACTAATAGTCAGCCATTTAATCGCCGACTAGTCGGCTAGTCGTCTCAAGTCTATAGCCAGCACATCCCTACTCATTCGTTAAGGAAAGTGATACTTGAGGGACATTGAAGGCGCTAGATAAATTGGTATAGTAGAATGTAATATGAGACACTTGGCCATTAGTGGATAAAGTATTTTACGAAGGAATCCTTTTACCGAATTACGTTGACATACAACTCAATCTATCGGCATGATGGATGTCTTAGGCTTGTCATATCATCTTTCTTGTCTAAGCCAATCTAGTCTAGGTTTTGGGTTCCTAACTATCGAGTTTACTTCAGACAAATTGTGATAAAAAGTGTCTGAGGAAAAAAATTATTTGTAACCGTAACTTTCCTTTTATAATCGTTGTTTATGCTTCCTTATGGCTCGACGCGATTCGATTTTTATCACACCGATAAGCGATTTTTTACAGCACATTTGAAAGCACGTTCAAATGGATGCAATTTAACGGATTTTCGATTGCTGTAACTTGGCAAGGTTTTGGTATAGTGGGGATAAGTTCGCGCATAGTACGCGAACTGACCAACCACTAAATAGAGCGAACGGAACGTGGACGAGACGCGATTGGTCCGTCGATCCATGTGTTAACTGACCAACCAATCGCGCGCTCGGAACGGTGCTAAACGTTCCCCGCGTCCCGCTAGGTAACCAAAGAGACCTACAAAAAGGCCTTGAACGCATCTAATGACTCTTGCCAAGTAAAGTGTCGACAACTATACTTGTATGATGTCGCACCATCAAGAATGTCCTTTAGTATGAATTGTTTTTTTATGAAAATTACAAAACAATACCTAAACAGTTAGTGACCAGGATTAAGATGACGACTAACGCCAACGACCTTGAGGGAACAAAACGCGCACTCGTTTCACACCCGCGCGGCCCAAAATTTAGTAGTTTTTTTGTACTTTCCTTATTATTCTATGACTTTAAAAAAAAAGCTTTAGATCAAAATGTAGATAATTCAATTGTTTTTGAGATGGTGCCAATTTCATTAAAATACGACCAGCGGTTTTGGTGCGATTATCGAGTTTTTGTCCGTTTTAGACATAACTTTACAAATTAATTACACTGTGTTATACGAATAAATCTCAAAATTTTCTTAGATCAAATTATTAAGAAAATGGTCTTATGTAACATATAATTTTTCCAAAAAATTACAATTAGCCGTTTAGACGTGATTCTCGTTTTAGAATCAGTTACTCAAGGGAATCTGCGCCTTAATCGCAAAAAACGCGTCATTTTAGGGTTCCGTACCCAAAAGGTAAAAAAGGGACCTTATTACTGAGACTCCGCGGTTCATCTGTCTGTTTGTGTGTATCTCATGAACCGTTATAGCTAGACAGTTGAAATTTTCACAGATGATGTATTTCTGTTGCCGCTATAACAACAAATACAAAAACAGAATAAAATAAATATTTAAGTGGGGCTCCGATACAACAAACGTGATTTTTGTGCCGTTTTTTGCAGTAATGGTACGGAACCCTTCGTGCGCGAGTCCAACTCGAACTTGACCGGTTTTTAGAAGAAAATTCTTATTCAATAAATACCATCACGTTGTTAAGGTCCTTGTCACTATGGAGACTAAGCTTCGAATTCACAACATCCTTAACAATCTCTCATTTTACGTTATCGGTACTTAAAGGTACCCAGAAAACGTCACCTACAAAATTAACGATCTCTCTCCACCGCGCACCGGTCAGTTGGAGTGACAAGGTGCCACGATAAGTCCTATTGTTTTCCGAGATCGTTAATCAGTGACAGTGCCAGGGACCTCCGACCTGCTGATAATGGAGACTCTTTGGTTTAATCGGGGCTGTTCTGTCATAGCCTTTCACTGTGTCACTGCGGAAGAGTCGGGCAGTTTGTCTATGATAGTGGTGAAATTCTGGTTATGTGCTAATTATTCTGTAACTTGATAGATATAATGATAAATCAACAGGATAGAAAGTTAGATATTGCAAGCCCCTTTCTCAAAAAATATTAGCTAGTCTCTTTCTTATATTGCCGTGAAATTTCTTGCCGGTTCTTCTCCACAGGAATCGACCAACCCGAACCGTGCACCTTTTGTCGACGTTTTATAAGTGCCCATGTAGGCCTATGTGAAATAAAAAACATTTAATTTGATTTGATTTCAAGTCATATCACAATATTGGCACAAAATCAGACAACAGCTTTTTAGCGGCTTTGCTCCTAAAGCCTACCCTGCAAAAAATTGAGTATTTTTTCGGGATTTTTGACACTACGTGATAGTGTAGCTGTTAGCACGTATTTTCATGTTTTTTTTATTCGTTCTCCTTTGACCACTATTACGCCTGATGATGTGGTTGACGGTGAACCTCGCTTGCCTAAAAGTAACTGATTCACTCTTTGATTTGAAGGACCAGTACTTGCAGAGATTTTTCTTTATGAACATTATTTTCCATTCGACACACGGTAAGATTATTAGGATGGGATATGGATAGAATAGGTGGGATGTTGGCCCGCAGGTTTTCACGTTGTACAAAAGCCTACTGCCAATCCTTTTACACGTGCAGCCTGTGGGTGAACTTCACGCAGAGGGCATATGGTGGCCTGCGCACACAATATAACAACACCTTTCGGATGTTGATGGGGCTGCCGCGTTTTTGTAGCGCGTCCGGCATGTTTGCCGACGCTGACGTTGATAGTTTTGCGGCCATCATGCGCAAGAGATGCGCATCTCTGCTACGCCGTTTTCGCGCCAGCCCGAACACCATTCTTAGAGCGTTAGCCGATAGGTGGGACTCTCCGATCTTGGGGCGATGGATACGACTGCACGCAGTCAAATAGACATTCCCCGGGATCGGCGTGTCTCGCACATTTTAGAATAAATGTTACTAACACTATTTTATAAGTTTACATTGTTACTAACAAATATGGAATTGTTTAAAAGTGATTCTGAAATAAAGTTTATTTAATTAGTTTGGCTTTATATTTGTATATGTTCCACATGGCACACGGAAAGATTAATAATTTGGCTTTGGTAACCGAACACTAACAAATCGAAAAATACCTTTCTTTGCCGAAGTCGGTGTCTTTGGTACCTATTGTTTTCCTTTTTTCTACACCGACTACGGAAAAGAAAGTAATTTTTCGCTTTGTATTGTTTTGTTTTGGAAGTCGGTTTGATATTTCTGTTTAAAAGTTTTTTATTTATGGCTTTTTAGTGTTGGTAGGTACCTCCAATTACCATGAAAATAACATCGTGCATCTCATGACAATTCCAATAAGCCCAAGCACGACTAGAATACATTGTTTTATTTCGGAGTTCCAGTGCCTACCTTCCGGCTTCATTATCAGATCAGTTCGATGGTAGCATTTTCATCAGTAGGTACCATTTATTTATAAGTATTTACTTCATCATAGTCGGTTAACTATTCGAGATATCTTATAGGTGATATACTTAAACATAAGGAGTTCCAGTGGCCATCTGTGGTCTTCTTCATGAGTTTCATTTCACCAAATGACACTTTCTGAGTGCAAATGATAGCATTATTGATGAAAATACCAAAAACACTATGTATGCCTATAATATTTGAGGAGTTCCCTCGATTTCTCCAGGATCACATCATCAGATCCTGACCTGATGACCATGGGACTACCTGGGCAATATACTCTTTCAACAAAAAGAAGAACTTACTAAATCGGTCCAGGCGTCTTTGAATAATCGGGGAAAATAAAGAAAAAAATGACGAATTGAGAACCTTCTCCTATTTTGAATTCATTTGAAATCATAATCTAATGATTATCAGTTACAAAAATTCTTACACACTTGACCAAAACCATTTCATATAAAGAACCAAAAAAAAAACATTCAAACCCGCGTCCAACCAGCCAGATTTTCCTCTTGACATTTAATATTATTATCAGCTGCCAGCCAAACGCCAAACGTGGCGGACTTAATTTTCTTTGCCTACGTCCGACGGTCTTTAAAAACGAAAACCCTTTGGTACAGGCAAACTGGGTTGACTTTGTAGTGTGTCCTACTTTCCTGTTCGCAAAGAAACGTTTATCATGCAAATACATAAACCCCTTGGCGGACATTTTGTGAAAATATTTGTTTTTAACATTTTTTTTTCCAGTTTCAATGGATTAACAAAAGGGATTTATTAATAAAAAATCTAGCCTCTGACCGCGGTGTCGCCTGCGTGAATAGTGTTATTATCCTGCGATTACATTATACGAGGATGAAAAGTGACAATGACAATGTTTTTTATTTCACTCTTCACAAAGGATCACATAATTATAAAACTTACATAAAAGATAAAAATTTAATTTAATTAAAAAGTTAAATAACAAAGACTTTTTAAATATATATATGCTTTTTGAGAGACTGGAGTCCATACTAACCCTGTGAAACGGATCACCAGGCTCTCACCCCGAATTTTGCATATTATTATCTTAAAACTACAAACATGGTGTAGTAGTAACGATAACCAAACAAAATTGTGAGATTACAGAAAATAAAATGAAAATACAAATGTTTAGTAATGTGTTATTTATTTATTTAAGGACAACCAACAAAGCATACACCAAAAAATACATGTTAAAGTACTCATATGTTTACATTATATATTGTAGCCATAATTAAAGGCTGCCCACGGCATGCATTAAACAAAGGAATAGGAAATGTAGAACATAAAGCAGATTTTACTTATATAGATAGATTGTTACATAAATACAGTTTATTGTAACGTAAATCCAACACACAAATAACTTCGGTCGATTAATCCAGGTTTATCCAAATCCGTTCAGTCGTTTTTGGGGTAACGAAACACAAACATAACATTTTTCAAAAGTATCGTGAATTTTTCAGCCATTTGTCAAAAGTAAGCTGTTTTTTTTAGTTTCATAAAATAATTAATCTGTTTAAACAAAATTAGGCAAAAGTACTTTTCATTTTACCATGTTTGTATTTAATTCAGCGTTAAACACGCGCAGTATTCAAAAAACCACCTGCTATACCTAAATAAAAAAATATCTAAAGATTCTTAATAACTTAAATCACAGACCCTTCGTCTGCCTATTTTTTAATGAGCAAGCTGTTGACATTCTACAAGCAAATCTTTCAAATAAACTCCGTCCCAGAATAATTTACCTACTAAGTAGCTAAATCTATACGGCCGTCCTCAAGCTATAGTGCCAGTATCTGACAATTGGTCGATTTTAGTTTTTTGTTGCCACCGTTATCAGAAAAAAAAACTGTTTCGACCTGTCTAATAAGCAGTATTTTTCTTCTATCAATAGATTCTGGATAAAGATAAAAGGCCCCGAATTGCTATATTTACAAACCTATTTTTAATAACATTAAGTTATCGATTTAAACTAACAATGGGCCTATTTAAACTAAATTCGAAAGCGCGCATATAGATTTATTTTTAGACACTATAACTGACTAGCTTTTGCCCGCGGCTTCGCCCACATGAAAAGTGTTTTATTATCTCGAGGGAACATTATGCCGGGATAAAATTTAGCTTTTTTGCTATAACAGACTATATCTCTGTGTCAAACTTCATAAAGATTCGTGCAGTAATTTTTGCGTGAAAGAGTAACAAACATATAGACATACTTACTCACAAACTTTCGCATTTTTTTATATTAGTAGGATTATATAGTAGGACTAACTGCCACCTGCGAGTCCGTCCGTGTGGTATTAGTACTTCTCCCAATATCTTTATAAATTATAGGCTATGTGTTATTCCGGTGTATAAGCTATATTTCTCTTTAGTTTAATTAAAACCCATGAAGTAGTTTTTACGTTTATAGTAGTAGGATAAACAGCATCGATTTTTATTATTTAAGGGCTTTTGTTTTTCATCTGAAACTCAAATTATGATTTTGTCAGATAGCGGCACTATAACTTCAGGACGCCAGTATACTAATCATGACTTTACAATATTGTTGGTCCTTCAAAATGAACCATGACGTTCTCCACATAAGCCGACCATATTGTAATTGAAATCTCTCTGTCCCTTTCAAACTCCCCAGTTGGAAAGATACGCAATGTAGCTTTAAGTAAATTAAAATTGGATTAGTAAAGTAACGAGTTTTGATTACTTTGGGTAAGTTACGATTAAGTAAGAGTTTGTATAGGGATAACGTTTTGTGAATTTGTTGAAAGTGATCCGCTGGTAGATTGAATTCTGAAAAACTTGGTATTTTGACGGTATTTCAAAACCTTTCTGCCACATCACATCACGCCTTTTTTGCCTTAGGCCCTAGGCATATGAACTGCATATAAGTAGACTGCGCAGTCGGTTAGCTGTTTCGATGCAGTTTTACAGATGTGTTATGTATGTCAAGTGCACATAAACTGCATCCAAATTCCAAATTTGCAGTTGGAGTGCAGTTCGTCTGTTTAGAGCCTTAAGGATAACCAGTGGCGTAAATCGCAATACATTCACTGTTTAAGTCCCATGTCATAAAAGGAAGGAAGCAATTCAGACTGCGAATTGTTCCTGAGAAACACTAAATGGAAAACCTAATAACATTTTACATGAGCTGGGATTTGAACCCGAGACCTCACTACCGGCAGTCGCGCAGTCGACCACTGAAACAAAAAAGGCTGGTGATGACCAGTCACCTTTCTTCAAATACGTATAAAGTTCTGCCACCCTTCTTCTTTCTCCTGAAACTTAAGCATTATTTTATTCGCTCTTGATTCAATTATACTATTCTTAGGGACGATTTTTCAATAGTCTGCTAACTTTTAACTGAGGAATAAAAATGGCCGTTTGACAGCTTTTGTATTGAGAATATGTCAAACGGCCATTTTTATTCCTCAGTTAAAAGTTATAGACTATTGAAAAATCGGACCTAAGTGAATTATTTCATAATGCCAGGTTAATTCTACTTTTATTCCCTTAAATCATAGGTGAAGTTTATTTTGTAGCACCCTTAATGTACTCCTAAAGTAGAAAATGAAGGAGAAAAATTCTCTTACAACAAAAATAGTATCTAGCTCGTCTATGACGCAGGCTCTACATTATCATAATGATACTTTGTGATATTTGGCGCTTACGTCAAATTGTCTGGAAGATATGACGCATCGCTACATTGAAGCCTGGAGGTGTCTTCAAAGACTTAAGGCGATACTTGGAAGATAGTAATTTATTTTTATACTAGCCTCTTTCAGCGGTTTCGCCCGCGTGAACGTCGAAAATTATCCCGAGGGAACGTATTCCCGGGATCCTATGTGCTATTTTTGACTATAATCTATCTTTGAGCCAAATTTCGTCCAGATACATCCAGCCGTTTGAGCGTGCAGAAGTATCAAACATACAAACACACACTCACAAACTTTCGCATTTATAATATTACCACACTAATATATTAAAATATTAATAATATAGTGTGAATCAGTGGACTGGGGGCAGTCAGTTTCTAAAATTGAGTATATAATAAATAACATCACGCCTGCTATAGTCCCTTATGGGTTGGGCAGAGGTCCTCCTATAGGACACCCACATTTCGCTACTCGTATGCTCCATTTGAAATAACATTAGAAATTTTGACAACCCCTTATTACAGTCCGTTCAACCGTTTTTGAGTTCTATCCCGTAAATATAAGGATGACATAAAAAGCATAAACCTGTTACTAAAACTAACTGTTTAATACAGCTGCCATTTGTCATATCACCAACGCAATAGAAGTCAAAATCGGTTGAATGGGATGTAAAATGGGATTACTTAAATGTCTAATGTTATCTCTAATGGAGTATAGTTATGTTCAAGTCCCATGTGATAGGGGGCGAGTTTATTGCCATCAACTGGGCCCAAATCCAGACTCTGCAGAGGATACCACAGATTATTTTCATAACAATAAGACTGTCTTGGGTAACATTACAGCTGTATTCATCGAAGGAATAGGCAGAAGATTAGCATAGCTTCCTCAATTTTTCAGTTATTCTTGAAAGTCCCATGTAACACATCCAGAAATGAAATAATGAAAAATCCGGCCGAGTACGTGTCGGACTTCGCACATTTAGGGTTCCGTACCAAACCGCAAAATCAAGGAGTCCGTGCCCACTTGACCCGATTAGACTCGACCCGAAGAATAATAACTGCATATTTCTGTCTTGAGGCGTAAAAACATCGATGTATAGTCAGACAGAAAAGTGTTGATTTAACGCTTGTACCACAGAGAATGTAACATTTAAATAATGTTTAGACAAATAAATCAATAATTAAACAAGTAAGTACGTAACCTTTTTTAATATAGTATACGCTTTGTACATTATAATAAAAATCACTGATTATTGTTAATTATCATTACAATTTTATAGCTAGTGGCACGATGGTATTTATTGGGTCACTCTTTATAGGTGATTATAATTATTAGGATAACAAGTAGGTACTCACTTCTAAAATTAGAAAAAATGATTTACTAAATTATCTTTAAGAAATAATTATTAGGTATCTTAAAGAAACAGGACTAGGTAGGAACAACGCAATAAAAAATAAATGTTTTTTAGCAATACAAAATCAACAATTTAAATATAAACAATTATCTATAAATAATCAACATTCAAGTAAGAACAGTTTTCAGTACAAAATCAACAATGTCTTTCTATAAATAATTGAAATGACAAAAATACAAATAATTATATATTAATATAGTTTTTTCATTGATTTTTATCTAAAATATCATATCGGCACCTTACATACGGCATTTTTGGTGCGCTAAAAAGACTTCTAACAATAGATATGAGCCGCTTCGTCTTTGTTTCCTGTATCTTTATAAAGCTACATTTTTTAAACGAAATCACTGACTACCAGGATAAATAATGTAACATAACAAAATATTCAATATTCTGTGTATAATAAATTAATAAGTTATTTAGATATATTATCACTTTTCCTGACTGTACAAATGACACTGAATTGTTAGTAAAACATCTGCTATTATTCTTAGAGTCGAGTCTAATCGTGTCGAGTGGGCACAGACCCAAATCAAGTTGGTTGTAATAGGTAAAATGAGGGAAATTCAATGAAAAAATCTGGTTTTCAATATATTGGTATTTGTTAGTAAAATATGCGTAACAATAAACATTATCACCAAATTTGAAATTCATAGGTCAATGGGAAGTTAAAAAATTGATCGGTACAAAATTTTGTTAAAAAACTTTGGTGGCTTCTCATTCCTTTTTTATCCAATATTTTTTTAAACAAATACAGTACTTATCTACTCAAAGAGTTCCAAGCAACGATATCCCAATACTCGATGGGGTATCTTTTTTTTTCGCGCGCGGGCGTGAAAAAAATTACATTTTTAAATGTTGCTCCCCTAAAAAACATTTAAAAATGTTATTTGTCAATTTGTATGGCTTTGGGTCAACAAGATGCTTAGACTGTAGTTACAACCGTTTGGCTGTAAAACCTTTGTGACAGACGACGGATAGTACACATAGACAGACAGACAGACGAACAGACATACACGTGAGCAATAGGGCTCCGTTTGGACCCTTCGGGTACGGAACCCTAAAAAACAAAATATTTATTTAAAGATGCCCGGATATTAAAACGATACAGAAAGTAAAATATTTTAAAATATGGTAAGAGAGGTTCTTCTCTTCGAAAATACTTTATTTAAGTTAACAAAGTTAAATTGCTCTTAAGAAAACAGTTTTAAAGTTTAGCCTACGAATAGCTGTCGCATAGAATATTTTCATGAATTTATAAAAAAATATTGTTTAACAATTTTAATTTCCCCTGAGATGGTTATGCTGTAGATGTTAGAAACAATTTTAAAATAATAACTAAGTCATCTTGTTTGTTCAAATTAGATTTGAATTTTAAAGTTTGAGACTTTACATGAAAAACAATTTACAAATTCGTACCCCAGGGTGTGACAAAAAGTTCAAAATAAGTTAAATTTCGGCTGGTTGGTGGAGACCAAATTCATTGTTAAAGATCGCAGGAGCCTGCCTTTTGAATAGGTATAAAGTTATATACTTTCTAGGGAGGTTTCAGTCTTCATTTCAATTTTCCAGGAACGTACCCATCAGGAATTTTAATGGTCCATCAATGGCCATTATCTCCCCGGAGAAATGCCGATATAACCCCCTATATATACGCCTCCGGGAAATACATAAATGTGATAGTATTTATACCTACTGGTAAAACAGCTATTGGGTTAACAACCAATTACTATCCAGTGTGTATTTTACAAATTCGAACAGGACTCTAGGAAATATTCTACTGCACAAAAACAAAAGTCAACACTTTTCGATCAATAAAAGTGATATACCCAATATCGGCAGAACGTTTATATCCGTCCGTTTTCGGACTATCAGCGGATGAACACTGATTGGCCGATAATACCCAAATATTTAACATTGGCCCTGTATTTTGATTGTCTCGTATCATTCGTTCAGTAGTGGTCCAAGCTTAAAGTGTTATTATTTTTGGGGGAAAAGACAATTATCTTAATTATCGCTTCATATTTTTTCTTTTGATTCAGTTTCAGTCTGAACACTCCACCAAGTCTTCAAGTCCATTATTGTTGATATCCAAGTGAATCTAGAACAAAGCAACTATCTCATATACCTTTGAATTATCCTCTAAGGTAATCTATATATACATAAATCTATTGCTGTTCGTTAGTCTCGCTAAAACTCTAAAACGGCTTGACTGATTTGAATAATTCTTTTTTAGGGTTCCGTACCCAAATGATAAAAACAAGACCCTATTACTAAGACTCCACTGTCTATCTGTCACCAGCCTGTATCTCATGAACAGTGCTATCTAGACAGTTGACATTTTCACAGATGATGTATTTCTGTTGCCACTATAACATCAAATACTAAAAACAGAATAAAATAAATATAAGTAAGTAAGATACAGGGAAGGTTTAAAAACAAAAAGTAGGGTAGATAGGTATGGTAGGTGTGTTGACGGGTGCAAAGCCGCGGGGTACAACTAGTTACCTTTAAAAGTCAAGACACACTTTAATATCGTCCTTATTCTCCTCCTAATTTAATAGGGGTCAGTGACGCATATGTTCTTTTTCCATACAGTATTTCTAGGCTTAAGGTTACACTAGTCGATCATTCTTCCGTGCAAACGTAGTCTGGCGATTACTCCTTTGTTTGACGATGTAGGTTCAAAATAAAAAATATATCAATTTGTCTCATCATTATCTAGCCCTGTATGGAAACAAAAATGTAAAAATATATATATTTGAAAGTTATGAGAGTCGAAAAAAAAAAACATATTTTAACACTAATTTTAACGCATCTTTGGGCGGAAATAAATACCATAAAAAGAAGGAAAATTGAAAAACGGCCACCATACAGGGATAGATTACTAGTTCAACAATGCAAATAATTTTACTTTGAAAATATACATTTAGTAATTTTTCCATGATATCTAGACTCCCAAAGGTCTGTTTATAAAATTTCGCGCGCTTGTTTTCGTTATAAATCATCATCCATTTCGCTTCAAACTTGAAAAAGTGCTAATTCGTACGTGAACTATCTTCTTACTGCTAATCACAGCATCTATCTCTTTCGCACGTGTTGTCGGATGAGATAGCAGGCATTTTAACCCCGCGCACAAAACAGTTCGTGCCGTCGACTAGCGCAACCTTAACAGTAATTTTTTAAGTCACATCCTTCTTCTTTTTAGCATGTCAATGGCAATCTAGTTAGCCCAGAATTTGGCTTCAAGTTTATCCAACGTCATACCGTTTCACTTTGATTCTTTTACTTCCACCTCTTTTAACTTACACCAGCCCCAAAGATTCTAGGAAACAGTAGTAACAGATAAACACGTGAGCTATTCCTTGGGTACGTGTCGAACTGTCGATGCCTCCAGTAGTACCACAGAGCACGGAGAAACCTCAGCTCCAGGCGGCATTGTCAACACTTTTCATCAAACCAAGCGTATCATTGGGCGTTATTGATTACTCATATTACGATACAATCAATCTGTTTAAATTTTAAAAGTATGGTACATGGAGCTCTGCCCTCCAAATCCATTAACTGGAAAACACGATTCTTCTTGGGAAACCTGGTTGTCAGATTTTCGGTGTCGTGACTACACGTATGAACTTTTATAGATATACAAATGACATTCGGAACCAAATCCTTAATGTGCTTTCCATAGAGGGTTCTCGATAGACGAGGAGTAGTCACACAGTCACAAACTGTGCATGTATTAATAAACCTGAAGATCGCCCCAAGTGGCTAATATTATTTAGCCACGAACCCTTCTCACACTACAACACAAATGACAAATGAAAACTGACGGCTTTGAATATACCTAAAATTCTGACAGAATTTTATGAGTACTGTCATCTCCAGTTGCTTCCATGTTCTGTACCCAAGACCTTTCCACACCATACTACAGAAGATATTCGATCCGAAGGGTCTCACATTCGAACGTGTATAGCTTGAGGAATCCCGGAACGGCAGGGATTAATTGAATGGCTTTGGTATGGGGAATAGGGTTGATGTATGACGTAATTTACGTTGTTCTTGAATCTTCGCAAAATATTTATGTAGTTTATGATCCATGGCAAAAAAATAATACGGTCAGAAACTGTAAAAAAATACCTTTTAGTACCAACGTGGGGTCTGTGAGGTGCAGCAGGTAGCCAGATTGTTGGGTTTACCCTTTCCCCGTAGTAGGTATACTTATTATATACCTTTACCCATAAAATAATTATCAGAAAACACGGTGAATTCCGATTAAAAATTACGTTGCAGCCTCACAGAACCTCGTCGTAAAAATGCATTAGATTTTTGTCTGTGACTACACACGTTATCAAAATCGGTTACTATTTTCTGAAATCAAATTTAATATTATATCTAATGATCTATTTAGGTTGAAGAACAAAATGTTCTGGTCTCCGACTAATAGCTAATATCAAATGGTGATATTTAGCACTTCTAGGCCAAATGAATGTATTTTATTTTGATTGTTTTCATCCCTCGCAATTTTTTAGTTGTCTAAATTTCTACTTATCTTGCCAAATGACGCCCTTTTGTGAATCGATGTTTTTTGTTGTAAAAAATGGATAGTAATTTGTTTTCATAACTATCTAAGCAGAACAACAAATGGGCTAATTTAAATAGCTGAAAAGATTTAGAAAGAATTTCGTACAGGCGTTTTTGTAACTAAAATCGCACTTTTCGAGCGACAGAGTACTAAGTGTATGTTTTTGAATTTCAACATTTCCTATTTACTAATAACAAGATTGGGCTCAATTGTACGGAATAGGAAGTGCCTATAATCCAGTGGTGTACTACTTATAGTCTAACGCAAATTGATACGAGTCTCGCTTCTCTAAAACTCCAAACACCAGTTTAAAAAAATAAAAACCGTTGCGACACAAATTGAACGCAAATCAAGTGATGCAGTTGGCTACTGAAAAATCATTCAATCAATTACAGCAGCTAACTCGCGTTCGATGAATTTGTCACATGCATTTTGTGTTACCTATTTTTTATAGTTTACCTATAAACTTGACCACCAACCATTAGCTTCACCTTTTTCCAACGAAAGGCTACTTTTAATGAAATTTAAAAACTAAATAAATACACGTAGACTATTGGAAACCAAATGAAAGTTGTACAAATATATACTCTATTAAAACTGTTTGCTTATCGACGCTTACCCTCGCAATTTTACCGAAAACCCCTTTTTTTAGGGTTCCGTACCCAAAGGGTAAAAACGGGACCCTATTACTGAGACTTCGCTGTCCATCTGTCTGTCTGTCTGTCTGTCTGTCTGTCTGTCTGTCTGTCTGTCTATCTGTCTGTCTGTCTGTCTGTCACCAGGCTGTATCTCATGAACCGTGATAGTTAGACTGTTGAAATTTTCACAGATGATGTATTCCTGTTGCCGCTATAACAACAAATACTAAAAACAGTATAAAATTAATATTTAAGGGGGGCTCCCATACAACAAACGTGATATTTTTGCCGTTTTTTGCTCGATATTAATAACGGCAACAGGTAGACGCTTGAAATATTCACAGAATATTTAGTTGTATCTCTTATCGTCTTCAAAAAATAATTATTATTAAATTAAAATAAAATAAATTAAGGGGGGCTCCCATACAACAAACGTGACTTTTTTGCCGTTTTTTGCGATAATGGTACGGAACCCTTCGTGCGCGAGTCCGACTCGCACTTGGCCAGTTTTTTATACTGTCTGTTCTGCTGTTTGCTACAATATTTCTCTGTTATACTTTTAAACGATGCATTATAGTGCACAATAATATGCACACTTTCTCAAATACCTACCTCAACGCAACTTAAAAGATATTTGTAGCTCTATCCTCATCTTCCTGCCCTTGTCCTTGTTACTTGGGGTCGGCGCAACACGTTTTCTTCTTCTATATCGTCCTATCCCCCGTCACGCTTTCACTGACTTCCTTTTCTTTCATATCACTCCTCACACAACCCATCCATCTTTTCTTTGGCCTCCTTCACCCTGTCCATCCAAACATTTTTATATTCATAGCTCAAGAGAGCTAGCGTAATAAGAGGTAACATGCGTTTTTAACTTCGGTTATAAATTAATTTAGTATATTAATTCAATTCAATAGATGTGATTTACTTATGCAGCACTGTAATTAAAGAATACATCTAAAGGAGGTACATGAGAGGTCAAATTAATAACATTATGATCAAAAGTCCAAATTTGCGAACATTTGCAACAACGTTTCAATTAGTTCCAATATAAACTCACATTGTTAACGTACATTATTTTTTAAACAATACATTACTACTAGCAACAAACATTTGAAAAAGCCATAAAAAATACTCTGAAAAGTATTTTTACAGAGCAGGCTTTATTTTTGTTCTCGGGGAGAATATATCAAAACGTGCCTGGACTTTTTTGGAAAAAAAAGCAGTAGTGTGGTTAAGTTACCTCACTAAAACTACCCCGGTGATCACTGTCAGCACGTCACCTGTGAGCTCTTTAAAAACCACCACGGAACCTCCTCTGTGCAACGCCTGTTAGGGCACATTCCTGGGGAAAAGAAAATAGGTACCTACTCAATTAGTAAAGCCGGTCTTTAACCTAGAAGAATAAATCCCTATGACATCATCGGAACTACATTAAAAGCTTACAAATCGTTTCGTTTATCCAATACAGCGTAATGCAGCGAACAGTCGACCGCGGCTAATCCGAACGCCGACGTAGTGACGTCACTGCCCGCCAAATTGCCCAGAAAACCGACCACAGGCCCGCATGCCCGATGTTTTCGCTTATATACGTTGTGTTTTGAATTTATTGGCTGTGCTATTTGTATGTCCTCTGTTTTGTGGATTCCAATGTTGTTTCATTTTGTCTGAGTTTGTTTTGTGTACAAAACGGTCGTAATTTATAGGTATTTTCATCATCATCATCTGCATGATTTCGCTCCCTGCTAAGCAAAGGCTTCTTTTCGTGAACCAATCTTATACTCCTCCAGAATAATACAGACGCCTTAAAAGGTTCGCGAGAGTTGAGGGGTTTTCATGTTCTACCTGCGATGCTAACATTGACTTCCCATCATGCCCACTTTGCCGTTGGACCACCAACACTTCTTCCAGTCCTAGAAAGCCACTAGGTTACTGCCTTACACCACCTAAAATCACTATATCTACAGTCTTTGCTATAAGCGATAATGATTGTGACATTTCGGTAGCGCATGTCAATAACATTTATTTTGACCTCTTTGACATTCATTATGACTGTAAGAATATCAATTTGTCTAAGTCCTCTTGAGGAATCTTTTGGCAAAACTCACAATAAATTTCATATGGTTTATTTTTTAGGGTTCCGTACCCAAAGGGTAAAGACGGGACCCTATTACTAAGACTCCGCGGTCCGTCTTTCTGTTCGTCTGTCATCAGTCTGTATCTCATGAACCGTGATAGCTAGACAGTTGAAATTTTCACAGATGATGTATTTCTGTTACCGCTATAACAACAAATACTAAAATAGAATAACATAAATATATAAGTGGGTTTCCCATACAACAAACATGATTTTATTGCCATTTTTTTGCGATAATGGTACGGAACCATTCGTGCGCGAGTCCGACTTGCACTTGGCCGCTTTTTTTTAATAGCAATAGGCTCACACTTGACCACTATCTAACCAATGGTAAGCGATGGTGGTCGACGGTGAAGCACGGTTGCCTAGAAGTAACCAACTCACTCTTGACTTATAGACCTCTAGGTTGTAGAACTTGTAGCTATCGGGGAACATTGACTGCGGCAGTTTGAGTTGAATGACCATAAAATCATTCACCTGTACAACAATACATGGTAGCTCTGCCAGCAATCAATTCAGAGTGTGTATCTCGGCGTAATATTCGGTAGGTATACAGCAAAACGTATGGGATAAGCAGATAACGCTGCATTAGGCATTAGCGGGTTGTCAGTTCAGCGCTAAATGGGGATATTGCAGGCCATTCCCATTTGGTTAACATACAGATAGGATTCGGCTTGTTATTGTAAACTCGCGGTCGTGTATTGGTGTTGTTCAATTCGGTGTGTGTAAAAATTCTGTGACTATATAATTGTAATATATACAGTCGCCGAGCCCCATTTGTATCCCGGAAAATACACTGTTTCTTTCTCATATTCTTTCATCATCATCTTCTTGCTCTTGTCCCATGTTGAGAACAACTAGTTGTACATAAAATAAACATATTCAAACACAAAAGGAAAACTTATGTACAAAGGCGAGCTTAACGCATAATTGGGTTCTCTGACAGTTAACCTCAGTGTTATAGAGAGATTTACAAAATTAGGACAGTTTTAAGAGCGCACAACAAATACTAAAAAACATTTGAATTTTTACTAACTAAATAGACTCTTTGAGATCTCTTTTGAGATACTCCACGGGAGCAAAGCCAGAAAAAGCAAGCTAATAGATAATATTTAACAGCAAAGGAAGTCACAATTAAATTATTATTTGTATACAGTCATTATTTTACATAATACCTATGATCATATAGTGTCATTTGAAAAAAGTGAAACAATATTTTTTTTAATAATTCTATAGAATCCAAACAAATTATAAATAAAGAATTTACCTTTGTAGCTTTCCTTATGTATAGAACATATATACATGGCCATTGCTATCCTCGGGGCTATAAACCCACAAAGGGTCGCAAGCGGTCTGCATGTCACATGTCATTTTGTTCGAATTTCAAACGTAAAGTAACTGGCCTGCCCTGATTACGTCACACCGTGAAATATTGCTGCTTATTATTTATTTTTATTATAGTACATTACTGCAGCGGCCAGCAAAATAGGCATTGATGGACGAACGTGTAAATGTGGGCCGAGGCGAAGCCGAGGCACACATACGTAAGTCCATCAATGCCTAGTTGTGGCCAAGGCTTGTATAGTACTTTTCTCAAATAATGCGCGGAAATTAAAACTAAGTAGTACCTAGAACTCATTTAGTCAAAATCAATCACGAACAACAATAATTGTTCCCGCGTTAAAGTGTTCCTTTGTTTTTTTTTCAATAAACAGCGTTCTATTTGCAAGCCAGTTCGAAATTTAAATAAAACCTTTGATAAGTTACCTCCTTGGTTGCCATGTTTCGGAGTAAAACATCGTTCCATTTTTAAACTACACGACAGATATGAGTTTACTATGGAATTTATTTGGCCGCTAGACACGACAGATATGGATTTTCATACAACTTTTGCCGGCCGCTGCGCGCATGTATTTGACCAGTACAGCAATTTCGATTTATCTCGAAGAAGGTTGTCAAAATAATGATCATATTTCCAATCATGTTTGAGAAAAAGATTTTTTTTAAATAATAATATTTTTTAAGACTTTTTAATTTTCGTAATACTGACTTAAGGGTATATTTAGCATTGTTTTATTGACATTAAAAGGTAAGAAAAATTAAACACCAATATTCTAAAGCGTTTCTTCCACTCGACTCAACCTTGTTTCAGCCTCTCTTAAACAAATTGATAGTTATTTATAGCTTATTATTTATTGGCAAACCACGTTTTACGATATTTTTCCTTGTTATGTTAAGCGATTCGAGTAAAGTGGAAGACTCATTCAAAACGACTTACAATATTATGGATATCAAATATTTTACCTGCAACCAAGTGTACCAAGTGGTATAAGGGGATAGCACTTGGAACACAATGAAAAAGACAAATTAAAAATTTACCCCCGACACCTCTAAAAAGTTACTTAAATGAAAAAATATTAGTTTAATTTTGATTGCATACTTTTTAAACAACATAATTTATCTAATAGTAGACACGCTTCGATCAAAAATCCATCGAAACACGTATTTATAACATTTATTTATTCTAATTTAATTCAATTTTTTTATTTTAATTTGATTCATACAGTAAAACATCCCATAACTTTTGAACGGATTAACCAATTTTAAACAAACATAGCTAAGAACATTCTCAAGAAAGTCATCTTTCAAACAAAAAAATCGTACCTAAATCAAAATCGGTTCATCCGTTTAGGAGCTATGATGCCCATGCCACAGACAGATACACAAATACGCAAACACACAAATACACACTTAAAACCTATAACACCCCTCTTTTTCCGTCGGGGTTTAGAAATCAACCACACCGAAATCCAGGACATTTCCTTTAAATAATAAAGCTGAAAACCAATAAAACTAAATTACAAGAGCCCCAAATAACCCATTCAAAAATCAATATTCCTTTACCAAAGCCCAAATACCCATACAAAATAGGGTAAGCGCGTTCATTATTTAGTCCAGTAGGGATACAATTATTTTCCACATAAACTTTGATAATTCAAAAGTTTGTTATTTTCGCTGGGTGGATACCTTATGTGAATTCAACGCTATGTACAAAAATGCTAACAGTTTAGAGTGATGCAATAGGCATAAAGTTGGTATTTCCTATTATTTCGTGTTATAACAATAATATAAAATATAAATTTAAATAAATTAATGTTTCTTTATTAGTACTACCTAAACTTTATATAAGTGAAAATGCTAACAGATACGTACTGTGGAACAATGGAAAACTGAAAATGGTTCGTAACTCTTTCAATAAAAGATTTAAGTTTTCAAATCATTTCCTATATGCGTAGAGGGATTAGTTATACCTTACAACAAAAATTCTAACAACTAAGTATAATGCTGCACAGGTTATTGTATTTTTACATTGTGATTTGCGAAATATTGAATTTAAGTTTATAAATTTGCGCCTACATATTCGAAATAATAAACTCTGCCACCATACAAAAGTTTAAACACCTAAGTGCTATGCTAGTTTAATCAATCAAATACTGCGGGGCGCGGTGACACTCCACTCTGAATGTATTGAATGAGGCGCGAAACCAGTTCATTACTGTCACATCAGTATTTAAACCTCGTTCATAAAATCTAATTTTATGGCAATTTGTTATTTTTAATGTTGAGGTCGAATACGATTTCTAACTTCTTTGCTCCTATAAAAAGAATAAGAAAGAAATATTCACAGAACACGGAATAGTCGTACCTGCCGTGCTGACAGTATATCGAGATGACAGAATAATAAAATTCTCCGTATCGTGAATCTTTGACAGTCGTTACGGGTCGTCAGAAACCCTAAAGTCTGCGGCCACCCTAACAAAAAGGGTACCGTATTATCCAGTAGGATTACCGTATAATCTGGGTTGGTAGATTATGCAGTCACTTCATATAAAACACTGGTATTCAGATGCGTCTGGTTCGACTGAAAACAGTGGTAGTCAACCCCAACATATTAGGCAAAAGTCCAGGCAAATGCCTTTTCCAAAAAGATGTGACTGTAGAAATATCAAACATCTTATAACCGGTGCAACTGTCACAACTAAATTGACTACATCGCTGGTCCTAAGACCTAATACAATAAAGGCAGTGTTACCCATTAAGCCTTAGTAGATGACACTGTAAGCATGATATGATGTATGCTTATACAAATCGATGTATTTATGTTTGTAAAATATTACCTATCTCTTTTTTTTTTCAGAATCAATATAGTATCAACCCTAGTGAGTCCGGCAAGTTTAGGTGTCAGTTTTGTGATACGCTTACCAAGATTTAGAACATTTTTTAATTTTAAAGGTAGAAAAATTTTACATGATCGTGTCTATTGCGCCCTATCTATTAGTTTTTAAACTCTATTATAACCAAAAATCGGCACCACGTGACCTTACCACACGATTGCTGTACATCAAAACCTAGTAAATGCCATAAAATATTATATTCCAGGAAAGCGCAAAAATATTATTTGAATTAGCCTATGGAATGTCATCTTGTGTTAGGTAACTAAACGAAAAAAAAAAAAATAAGCGAGTACTAAACAAGGCTTACGGGTGAACTGTACGTAATAACACAAATGATATTAATGGTGTCCTAAATCTATTAAATATTTTACATATCTCTAAACAAGATAATTCAATACCTATTAAGTACCGGACTTTTGCTAATTTAAGGTGTTTTTACAATTTGAAGGGACTTTCCTATTGTAAATACTGATAAAATGTATTAATTAAAGCACCAAATCTCAATTCAATTTATAAATTTCCTGGTTAAAATTACACAGTCCATCGCAACATATTAAAACTCATTAAAATAATATAAATAAGATTATCAGGGTATAAAACCATTATAAAAATATGTCACCTACTGCGTTCTTATATGGGGCAGTCGCACAGTACCAGACATAATTTTAATATTTATTCGATTAGCACGGGGAAGGCTTGTATAACACATGCCAGATTACCTATTTTAGTGATCTTTATTATCGTAGCAATAAGGTTGCATTTATAGGCAAAATAACAGTGAACGATATGTCAGATACTAGACGCCAGTTTGAAATAAGAATTTGCGCGGTAATGTTTTTCTAAAAGTCATCAGAAGAGTCCGTTTATGATGTGGGCCTCTGTGGGCTGTATGGTTCGAAGAATTTATACTGATCGTACATACCTACACCGCGCCCCGCAATACCCAAATTGTATTTGATTTATTAAACTAGCATAGCACATAAGTGTTTAAACTTTTGTATGGTGGCAGAGTTTATTATTTCGAATATGTAGGCGCAAATTTATAAACTTAAATTCAATATTTCGCAAATCAGAATGTAAAAATACAATAACCTGTGCAGCATTATACTTAGTTGTTAGAACTTTTGTTGTAAGGTATAAATAATCCCTCTATGCGTATAGGAAATGATTTGAAAACTTAAATCTTTTATTGAAAGAGTTACGAGCCATTTTCAGTTTTCCATTGTTCCACAGTATGTATCTGTTAGCATTTTCACTAATATAAAGTTTAGATAGTACTAATAAATAAACAGTAAATTATTTAAATTTAAATTTTATATTATTGTTATAACACGAAATAATAGGAAATACCTACTTTATGCCTATTGCATAACTCTAAACTGTTAGCATTTTTGTACATAGCGTTGAATTCACATAAGGTATCCACCCAGCGAAAATAAAAAACTTTTGAATTATCAAAGGGCATATTCTTCTGGCTACTGGACTAATTCGACGCTTACAACTTGCAAGTTTTGTGACTAAATTGTCCATAAAAACCCGAGCCTCGCCCGCCTACAGTTGGGTCTACCCCAATTTTCTATTAGTGTCCCGAATGGGAGAAAAACGTGTCAATTTTCCGTGTATCCTTGAGAAGGGGAAAATGTCCTATTGTTCATTTGGGAACAAATGTATTGGAAGGACTTTAGTGATATAAAACAATCAGTGGAGATAGTTCTGGGCTCTATTGAATGAAAGAGCAAATTTTTGAGTTATTATATTGGGTTAGACATAGTTATAAGTATTTAAATAAGTTTTTTAAGTAGGGTTTTGTTTAGAGTCACGTTGGTTTCAGCAGAATTGACCTCCGATTTTTATAGTAGGTAGTCGTTTAAGGCGATATATACGCCCCAATGTTAAGGGCCTACATCCGCTTTAGTGCCGTAAAACGGATACTTTCTAAAGCATACTCCTTAGTAATGGCTAGGTTAAAAGGGATGAAAAAAAAAAAAAAATGATTCATGTACAGTATTTTTAACAAAAGGTTTTTTCGTGTAACTAATATTATTGCTTTAAAAAAAAAATTAACAATACGATATTTTTTCGCAACTTTTGGAAACTCCTCCAAAACGAATTGGATGTTTAAAAATATTTTTACACAGAAAAAATTATGGCTGGAATTTCTTCATAACTAACATAGCATAAATAAATCAAATAATATTTTGCAAGCAAAACTGTTCAAAATGAGGTAATTTTGGCATCGAGCGGGCGCACGGCCAGTACTGCGCTACGGCGATATATACGCCCCCGATAGTACTGGCCTTGCATTAAATAAACGATTGCCGGCATAATTCTCTTATAACACCGTACCTTAGGTACTGTATTGTTGCCAGGTAATTATAATCTTGAAACCTTGAGCTAATCTATAACACAGTATTTGGAAAAAGTGCTGTGTTTTAGACTAGCAAGAGCGTTTTACTGTGTTATTATCTAAAGTTTATTATTTATGGTATTTATTGTTTGTTACCATTAACACAGTAACCTCTTACTTACTGTTTTCAAGTTATGTAATAACTACATGCTGTGTTTTTTTCTAATAATTGGCCTTAATTTACCTTATTTATGCTTTAGTTTTTAGTAACCGTATCTCTGAAACCAGAAGTGATAAAAATAAACCGAAAATTTCGGGTAGAGTTCAGTCTCGTTGTTACGTAATAAAAAAAAGTGAGAACACAGTAATTTAAGATACTGTGTTTTCTATTACGACGGCAGTGTTAATCATTGGCTGAGTTAGCTTCTAACTCGGAGTTAATAAGATAACCCAAGATGATGCAAGCGGGCCTAACAGCGATAAAAATTACATCGACAAAATATTCCAAAATGTGTGGAATTGTTATGTGATACTGAAATGCCACGAAGTCGTGCGTTAACATTGGGGCGTATATATCGCCTTAACGCAGTACTGGCCGTGCGCCCGCTCGATGCCAAAATATCAATCTTGAACCTCCTTTTGCAAAGCCTCGCGAAAATTTATCCAACTTCAGGGCGGCCAAGAAGTTTGGCAACTTCTGAACAGAACTGAATACGAGTACATATTAGTTATTAAATCTCGTGTTAGCAACTGTCACTTTATCTAGGGCCTTAAGTACCTACTCTCTGCGATCTCCTATGCCATCTGCCAAATGTGATATTGTCAAATCTCAACGACATTTTAATCACGTTTCATGTGTAATTTCAGAACCTCTTACGCAAATTCCGTGGTTTTAATTTATTGATACTAATTCAATTAGTCTGACAGGACGCCTATATCTGTCTTCCGTGAGATCCATGCCTAAGGGATTAGTGATGTCAGTCAGGCGGATATTGTTGTCTGTATACCTGACATAATTCCTTAGTGGTGAGTGACACTTACGTAGAGATGGGAATATATAGGTACCAGTACAGTAACCAAATATGGGGTAAACATGGGGTATAATTGGGTACTACAATTTTATACTTAACATCCACTTAACTACCTTCATCTCAGTTACATCGTCTTTTCCATCAGTTGTTGAACTTCTTGAAAATGCTTTTCAGCATAGATTGACGTTATTTTATATTTTTTATTAGCATTTTACTTACTTATCATGAGGAGCTCGTGGCTAAATAATAACAGCCGCACGGGTCGATCTTCAAGGTTAAGCAACGCTTGACAAGGTCGGTCCGTGGATGGGTGACCATTTCAACATACCGAGTTTCCTCAGTGCCTCGGAAAGCATGTTAAGCCGTTGGTCCCGGCTGTCATTTGAAGATCTTTGACAGTCGTTACGAGTAGTCAGAAGCTTGAGATCTGACACCAAGGGGTACCGTGTTACCCAGTTACTAGGTTGTGAAGGTCAAATACGCAGTCGTTCCAAGTAAAACACTGGTACTCAGCTGAATCCGGTTAGACTGGAAGCCGACCCCAATATAGTTGGGAAAAGGCTAGGCACATATGACAAGTAAGTAAAATCAATCTAATTTTACTTACTTATCATATGTATACTTGATGAAGAAATATATAACCTCTTGGAATGTCATAATTCGCGTAACGTCTTAGTTAATGTGACTTAAAACTTTATATTTTAAAAACTATGTATAGCGAAGACGACCCGTGTGTAAATAAATCAACTTCATCGACTTGATTTCCTTCCTTGAAATTTAAAGATATGTGACATCCACCAATCCACACTGGGCCCGAATGGTGCATTACGGCCAACTCCCTCTTACAGAGAGGCTTGTGTCCCAGCAGTGAGAACATTATAGTATGATTATTATGATTCAAACGCCTCGCCTGAAGGAAAACATCGTGAGGAAACCGGTATGTCCTAGAACCAAAAATTCGAAGACATGTGACATCCACCAACCCGCACTGGGCCCGCGTGGTGGATTATTGCCCATTCCCTCTCACAGAGAGGAGGCACATTAATAGGCTGATGATGAAACGCCTCGCCTCTCGCATCTCGTGCTTGAGGTGGTGATTGTGTGACAATGTGACTTTATCAAATCCATATGTACTTTCTAAGTTTATCTTGGACATCACAGACAACAGTGAAGAAAAACATCGTAAAAACACATACATAGTTAATGTAAGTCTGAAATAGCCAGAGGCAAGTGGGGTTCCCAGTACTTCCCAGAGGCGGCATAATTAACTCTGACACCAGAGGTGGTCATATCCTCACATGAAAAGAAGAAGATTACTATTAATTCCTTCGCAGGAAAATACAAATCACCTCAATTGTGCCATAGCATTACCAATTATCCACCACACATCGTACAAAACACTATTCTTTTATCCTTCATTCAACAGAATATCCATTTAAAAGCCTTCGTTCACAGGCATACGAGTACATACAGAAACACCTTCATACGGAACAGCAATATTTTCCCTCGTACAACCGTCGCCCCGACTCGAACGTATCGAGCCAACGACTGGAAAATGTTATTTCTTACCTCAAACTGAACTATCGTGTCAGCCTGCTGAGTATTGTGAAAACATACAGGGGAATATTATGTTACGGGTAATCTGAACATGATCCGTACCCGAAGGGTCCAAACAGAGCTTTATTACTTTCACTCACGTGTCCGTCTGTCTTGCCGTCGTCTGTCACACAAATTAATTTCCAAGATTTTTTTAACTTCCCATTTACCTATGAACTTGATTTTTGGTGATTATTTTTATTATCTGTACTTAGTTACTAATTATAAAGAGGTTAAGTTTGTGAGGTTGTAGGGGATAATCACTGGATCTACTGAATCGATTTAGATGAAATTTGGCATGGAGGTAGTTTGAGTCCCTGGGAAGGATATTGGATAGTTTGTATTCCCTTGGGATGATAAAATACTTTTTCGCGGGCGAAGCCGCGGGCAGAAGCGTTATTATAGTTACGTATAGTTAACTAACAAATACCAATGTGTGAAGTCTGATACGCACTTGGCCGGGTTTTAACCGACTTTAAAAAAGAGAAGGTTCTTTTTTTTTCATTCTTCATTCTTGTTTCATTCGTCGTAATCTTTTTTTTTGTGTACGTTCCTCGATAACTCAAAGATGCTTGGGTAGATTTAGAAAATTCTTCTTTTGTTTGAAAGGGTAAACTTTCCAGGTGGTTCATACTCATCACGTCAAGATCTGATGATGAGATACCGGAGAAATCGAGGGAACCCCTCAAATTTTATACAGATAGCGATTTTTATATTTTCATCAAAATGGATAGCATTTGCATTCAGAAAGTATCATTTGGTGAAGTGGAACTGATGAAGAAGACTTCAGATGGCCAATGGAATTTCTCAATGATAAGTACGTTTTGGTTGTAAGATATCTCGAATAGTTAAATGCCTGTGATGAAGCAAATTTAAATGGTATTAATGAAAATGAAAAAAAAACTCATTTGGTGATGAAGCCGGAGGGTAGGCACCAGAACTTCGTAATAAAATGTATCTCAGTCATGTTTAGTCTTGTTGGTATTTTAATGTTAAGCTCTCTGGCTATAAATGATTTTCATGGTAATATAGGTTACCAAAACCAACAAGAGAAAGGTTGGTACTACTTTGGTACTACTTTGGTACTACTTTGGTACTACTTTGGTACTACTTTGGTACTACTTTGGTACTACTTTGGTACTACTTTGGTACTACTTTGGTACTACTTTGGTACTACTTTGGTACTACTTTGGTACTACTTTGGTACTACTTTGGTACTACTTTGGTACTACTTTGGTACTACTTTGGTACTACTTTGGTACTACTTTGGTACTTCTTTGTTACTACTTCGGTACTACTTTGGTACTACTTTTTTTTCGATTTTGAGACCGACTTATTTTACGCTTTGTAGTATTTTTTTGTCGCCGTATGGTTGGTATATGTCGTATGTCGTTATGGTTAGTTGCCGTATGGTGCCGGCCGTAAAGAATTCCACCATCCCATGTCTTCCCGTAGGTGTCGTAAGAGGCGACTAAGGGACAAACCAGAGAATGGGCAGCAGCGTTCTCTGTGCTTCTATAACAACCAAACTGCGATCGCCAACCCGCCTGCCAAGCGTGGCGATTATGGCAAAACCCCCCCCATGAATAGCACAAATAAAAAATGGCCCCTAGTGCCCGGCAGCCTGCCTACCCTCGACTACGGTAGCGGTCGAGGTTACGGCATGGCAAGGGGTGCCAAGAATCTCCGGACGGGATCCGGCTACCCCAACAAACACCGACGACTGGACCTGGCAACATACAACGCGCGCACACTTCGGACCGACGAAAAAATCACCGAACTCGAAGAGGAATTGAGCAGGTTGCGATGGAGTATTATAGGGTTATCTGAAGTCCGAAGAGAGGGGGAGGACTCGATAATCCTCAAATCCGGCAACCTGCTCTATTTCCGAGAGGGTGACCGGCAGTCCCAGGGTGGTGTCGGGTTTATCGTCCACAAGTCCCTTGTGAACAACGTGGTGAAGATCGAGAGTGTGTCGACCAGGGTGGCGTACCTGATACTCAGAATATCCGCAAGATATTCGCTGAAGGTCATACAGGTCTACGCCCCAACCTCGGCACACCCCGACGACGAGGTAGAGACCATGTATGAGGATATCTCCAGAGCCATGCATGGTTTCAAAACTCACTTCACCGTTGTCATGGGGGACTTCAACGCGAAACTGGGCAAACGAGACGAGGATGAGCTGCAAGTGGGGCAATTTGGAGTTGGACGTCGGAACCACCGGGGTCACCTACTGGCCAGTTTTATGGAGAAGGAGGGCCTCTATATGATGAACTCCTTCTTCAAAAAGCGTGAACATAGGAAGTGGACCTGGCAGAGCCCCGATGGTGCAACAAAAAATGAGATCGACTTCATCATGTCAACCAGGAAGCAAATGTTCAATGATGTCTCTGTGATCAATTCGGTAAAAACTGGGAGCGATCACCGCATGGTAAGAGGCACATTGAACATTAATATTAAGCTTGAAAGGTCTCGACTGATGAAGTCCACGCTCCGTCCAGCACAGATTCAGGTCCAAAACCCCGAGAGCTTTCAGCTCGAACTCCAGAATCGTTTCGAGTGCCTAGGGAGCTCAGTGGACGAATACAATGACGGGTTCGTGGAAGCTGCCCATACGGTCGGGTCTAAGTTTTTCAAGAACCGTCGTACAGATAGAAACAAAAAGCTCTCTGATCCTACTCTCAAGCTTATGAAGGAGAGGCGTGAGATGATCCTGCAGTCTTCAGATGAGGCGTGCAAATATCGGCAGCTCAATAGACAGATCTCTAAATCCTTGAAAAGAGACCTCCGCCGCTTTAACACCGAGCGTATTAAAGACGCGATTGAGCGAAATAAAGGCTCCAAGGTATTTGCAAGGGATCTGGCTATTGGGCAGAGCCAGCTCACAAGACTGAAGACCGACGATGGCAGGATCGTATCCGCCAAACCGGAGCTTCTGAGGGAGATCGAGACATTCTATGGGCAGCTGTACACATCAATCAGCAAGCCCGTTGCGAGTCTAGCAAACGACCCAAGAGCTAGATTGACCCGACACTATATCGAAGATATCCCGGACGTCAGCCTGTACGAGATTAGGATGGCTCTGAAACAGCTTAAAAACAACAAGGCGCCGGGTGATGACGGAATCACGGCTGAACTCCTGAAGGCGGGTGGAAAACCGGTCCTTAAGGCCCTTCAGAAGCTGTTTGATGCCGTCATACTCGAGGGCAAAACGCCACAGGCATGGTGCAGGGGTGTGGTGGTACTCTTCTTCAAGAAGGGCGACAATGCCCGACTGAAGAACCCATAGGCCCATCTCACTTCTTAGTCATGTCTACAAGTTGTTTTCAAGAGTCATCACGAATCGTCTCGCGCGCAGGTTTGACGATTTCCAGCCTCCCGAACAAGCCGGATTCCGAAAAGGCTTTAGCACCGTAGACCACATACATACGCTGCGGCAGGTCATACATAAGACCGAAGAGTATAACCTGCCTCTCTGTTTAGCGTTTGTGGACTACGAAAAAGCCTTCGATTCGATCGAGACTTGGGCAGTACTGCAATCTCTCCAACGGTGCCAGATCGACTACCGGTACATTGAGGTGTTGAAGTGTTTGTACAAAAACGCCACCATGTCAGTCCGTCTTCAGGATCAGACCTCGAAACCAATCCTTCTCCAGCGCGGCGTGAGACAGGGAGACGTCATTTCTCCGAAACTGTTCACTGCTGCGCTGGAGGATGTCTTCAAGGTTCTGGATTGGAAGTCGCTTGGCATCAACGTTAATGGCGAGTACATCACTCACCTTCGGTTTGCCGACGACATAGTGGTCATGGCTGAGACCATGGAGAGCCTCAGTACAATGCTCGATGACCTCAATAAAGCTTCCGAAAGAGTGGGTCTTAAAATGAACATGGACAAAACCAAGGTCATGATTAATGCCCATGTAACACCCACTCCTATCAAGATCGGAGACTGTTTACTTGAAGTTGTAGGTGATTATGTCTACCTGGGACAAACGATCCAGTTGGGTAGATCCAACTTCGAGAAAGAGGTCAACCGTCGAATCCGACTCGGCTGGGCAGCGTTCGGGAAGTTGCGTGGTATCTTCTCGTCCAATTTACCGCAATGTCTCAAGACAAAAGTCTATGACCAGTGTGTTGCCAGTGATCACCTATGGGACCGAGACGTGGTCGCTCACAATGGGCCTTATCAGAAAGCTTAAAGTCACCCAAAGGGCAATGGAGAGGGCTATGCTCGGAATTTCCTTGCGTGATCACGTCAGAAATGATGATATCCGCAGGAGAACCAAAGTTACCGACATAGCCCGAAGAATTGCCAAACTTAAGTGGCAGTGGGCAGGGCACATTGCTCGCAGAACGGATGGCCGTTGGGGCCGAAAAGTTCTGGAATGGCGACCGCGAACCGGAAGACGATATGTTGGAAGGCCTCCCACTAGGTGGACCGATGACCTGGTTAAGGTTGCGGGAAGGCGCTGGATGCGAGACGCACGGGATCGGTCAATGTGGCGACGCCTGGGGGAGGCCTATGTCCAGCAGTGGACGTCTTTCGGCTGAGATGATGATGATGAGTATTTTTTTTGGAAGTCCGTTTCTTTTTGTTTTGTTGCCATTTGTTATATATGGACCAACAGTACGACTTCCTACAAACCGCCCCTAAGTGGCACGCATTACAGACAGCTTATCGACAACCGCTTAGGGGTCTCGTCGATGCGCATGTTTGTGTGATTGTGCCGTTTCGAGCATTTGTAGGTAGTTTCCGTACTGTTCATCCATATTTATACTGTGCCATAAACGTGTGGTCGACAGGATCTTAGTAAAATGATTATGCCAAAATGTCTGATTTGTGTTAAATGTTGCTTCTAACATTAACTTCTTTTAAGCTTCATCTGACAAAAAAACTTCTGTTTTCTCCGAAAGGTTGGGTTGGGGTTTTATTTAACAGGCGGGTGTATAGTATCCATGTTATTTCAGACACGCACATTACACTTTAATGTGTTTTGACCTTTTTTTTGTTAACGGGGGCTAACCTTCGAAAGGCGCCTGGACCTTTGGGGAAAAGACCAGGGAGTGTGGGATTTTGATTTCACTAAAACCACTTTGGTAATGACCATCAGCACGTAGGCCCCGTTACCTGTCAACAGACCACCCCGGAACACTCTCTGACCATCTCCTTCTGGACCATCACGGTACTCGCGACTTACTGATGGCTCGACGCGATTCAATTTATATCAGTACGATAGGCAAGTTTTACTAAGTGAAACGTTTACCACATTTACTTAATGCGATGCGGTATCGCCTATCGACGCAATAGTCTCGGACTAAATATCCTAAAAATATTGGACACGTATTTTTTCTTTAACCACGTAAACAAAAAATTACGACGATACAGTGCGTTGAAATGTCGTTTGACATCACGGTGTATTTGTACTGACTAAGAGAAGTGATGTCACAAGCCCCCACTCCTGAACTTTGATGCGCTTTATCTTTGTCAATTTTTATTTCTATATCAATATTATAAAGAGGAAAGATTTTTTTGTTTGTTTGTTTGTTTGTACCAAATAGGCTCCGAAACTACTGGACCGATTTTCACCAATAGAAAGCTACATTATTCCTGAGTGACATAGGCTATTTTTTTATCCCGATAAAGGGTCCTGTGGGGTGGTCCACGGGAGCGAAGCCGCGGGGAACAGCTAGTATTTGATAAAGTAAAAAATACAGGTCGAATATTATTTGATAATCTCACTGATGGATTAAATAGAATCATCGTTTTTCTAACCAGGAAACATCCCTATTTAGATTGCGTTGTGCCATCAGGAAGGTTTCTTACTTTTAACAGTTTGCATAGATTTTGCGGTTCCACCAATATCGCACCGCGCAACTTATCATCTTCTACGTGACTGTCCCACTAAATGTCCCCGTATATATCCATGAAAACAAATAGTATATAGATAGATAACAACACATACAAGCGGATAACACCGTCTGCTCACTGCTCAGTGTTTACAATCAATATTTACGTACGACTAGGTCGCTGACGACGCGACGAGTCGGTTCTACGTTAGGGTCAAAGGACATTGAAACAAACTCGAAGTGATGCGACGTCATTATCATCATCAGCGTGTAGCAGTCCACTGCTGTAAATAGGCCTCTCCAATTGCACGCCATTTGTTTAAGTCTTATAATTCTATCCATATTATGTTTATTTAATATGTGTTCGCATAATTCAATAAAATGTAGGGAACAGCTGGTTTTTTCGTGATAATTAACGTACGTACGTGATCAAAGCTTTAGCTACAGACAGGGCACTAATAAAGCACCAATGACTCACTGAAACAAGGCTGAAATATTCCTGTATCTAACCTCAACCGAAACACATCACAACTAAATCACACAAATTATAGTAATATTTTGATTTAGTACCGTGCAGCGTTCTTTATCACACTCTTCACAAAACCTTGCAAGTTTCAAGAAACATTGTTTTTCTCTTATTTCCGAAACGCTACAGCTAACCGTGTTGTTTTCACCGAAAAAAACACAACCTCCTTTGTTCTCTTGGGTGTCATAACAGGCAGAAACACTGGAAGCCGGTTTTTATTAAAAAGTTCTAAAGTCCAACAGCTTAAATTCTCGTGGAACGCTAGCTGAATGTTTTATAAACCACATATTTTTGAATTTATTTTTAAAGGCAGACGCTAAATTAACATACAGGCTCGCTTGGCAATATTTAGAATAAACAAGTAAGAATATTATTTTGCAGCACTGGATTAAGCTTGAAGGTAGTGTATGACTTAATTTTGTTTGTATATCTTAGAGAAACTACAGTTTTAAAACATATTTTTACCCAGTATTTTGTAGGAACTGTGCTCACGGGATTTTTTACACCTCGCGGTACGTATACACTCTGCAAACGCATTTAATGCTACTTCTAGAAAGCGCTTAAAATATATTTATTTATTTATTTAATACTTCATGCACACAATCGTACAGCGGCGGACTTAATGCCTTAGGCATTTTCTACCAGTCAACCTTTGTGATGCAGAGACAAATAGTGGTAGGTGCAATATTGTAAGCAAATCACGACAAGGTGGTGGTGGTGGGCTATAAAATACGTAAAATATATATTAAACATATATATATATATACTAAATACACGAATATACTTAAACAGTTAGTAGTAGCAGATATTTGGAAAACATTATCGCTGTGACGATACTACTGCCAACTTCTTACGAACGTGCTCGCGAGCCTTCACTTTGAATGCCAATCGGTTGGTTGCCATCCTGATTTCTTGGGGGAGCGCATTCCACAGAGAGATAGACTGAACGAAGAAAGAACAGTGAATGAAGTCACTCATCGCGAGTGGGACATTGAAGAAGACGGTTATGTGAAGAGAGAAGATTTTTGTTGTGGTTGGCGCAAGTATATTGAAAGTGAGGGTTATATATCTATTTTCGATACCAAATAATAATATCTACTGAAAATAAGATGAAAGAAATTACGTTTATTTGACGCAGTCAAAGATACACAGTTTTTTTTTCAATTCTGCTGAACTTAAAAATTGAATTTAAATGAAAACACATTGTCAAGTTGCTCCTGACTGCGTGAGCCTTAACCGTTCTAAACCCAATAATAATCTCATAGGGAAAATAGACACATTCATCAGAATACCTCGTTTAACCAACTGATTGAAAATGTCAACGTCGAGTTTCAAGACGATAATAATAACATGGCTGCCAATCTATTTAGCGCAAATGACAGGATAATGTACGGCAATGACAAATCAATTTTCCAAGCGTTTTGCTAAGTTCATTTTCCTTTGCAATCATACAGTGTTATTATAAGGTTGCGTTTACAGACTTAATGTCTTCCACAGATCATGAATATGAGAATATCTAAGCTGGTTATTATAATAAACCAGGAAGTGTCCATGCTGTTTTGGCCGCATTCTAAGACGTAGAGATGACCCTATCATAAAGGCTCCAAATATAACCGATCGGCCGCGAGGAAGGGGCCAACCGCCCGCCACCTGGTGGTCAAGCATGCAGAGAGAAGTTCAGAGAGAGAGAACTTGAGCAATCAGACAACCCAGAACAAACCTCTCTGGCGCAGACTTACAAGGAGACCCAACCCCAACTAAATTGAGAAGAGGGTAGTACAAAAGACTGGTTAGTTCTGACTGCCCATTATTCACCAGTCTATGAATTCTAATTTACCATAATTTAAAACTAATATTCTGAGCTAGCTTCTGCCCGCGGCTATGCCCACGTAGAATGTGGTATGTGATCCCAGTACATATCAGGATAAAAACTAAAAATCCTATGTCCCAGGGTCTCAAGCTTCTATATCAAATTTCATCCAAATCGGTTCATCCGTTTAGTCATGAAAAGGTAACAGACAGAGTTACTTTCGCCTTTCTAATAAATAGTATGGTTAAGAAACAAGAATAAAACAATTTATTTTTTTATTACATTTTTAGGGTTCCGTACCCAAAGGGTAAAAACGGGACCCTATTACTAAGACTCCGCGGTCCGTCTGTCTGTCTGTCTGTCTGTAACCAGGCTGTATCTCATGAACCGTGATAGCTAGACAGTTGAAATTTTCACAGATGATGTATTTCTGTTGCCGCTATAACAACAAATACTAAAAACAGAATAAAATAAATATTTAAGTGGGGCTCCCATACAAAAAACGTGATTTTTTTGCCGTTTATTGCGATAATGGTACGGAACCCTTCGTGCGCGAGTCCGACTCTAGGCCTTCTAGATTTCTAGACGCTTGTTAACATTTGTTAACTCTCTCGTTTATACAATTTTTTTTTAGTTTCTTACGACTTATTGTCGGGCCTACGTTGTCCCCCCATATCTAAGCACTAATACTGTAACGTGGAAATATTGTAAAAACAAACCAATTTTTTTAAAAGAGTAACCGTGGAGTTTCTTGCCGGTTCTTCTCCACAGGAAACGACTAACCCGAACCGTGCACCTTTTGTCGACGTTTTATAAGTGCCCATGTAGGCCTATGTGAAATAAAAAACATTTGATTTGATTTGATTTGACTCGCACTTGGCCGGTTTTTTATTCAATGGTTTCTCTAGTCCAAACTTCATTTTCACAGGTGACCTAAAAAGAGTACATTTAAAACTCGATAAACTAACCGTTAATCCAGATAGATTGCCTTCCAGATAAGTGAGGAGTTGGGTACAATCCTGTAATCCGATTACTCCTAACGGTCAACCCAAAAAGATTATATTTGTTTGTATGTATGTACTTGAACACCCTTGACTTAAACTGCTGAACCATTGCGATGAGAATTATGTAAGAATATTTTTTGGATGTCTTTTTGGTCCCCTGTGGCCTTGTTTGTGTCTTTTTACCCGACTGCCGAAGGAGGGTAATGTGTTTATCAGTCTATGTATGTATGTATGTATGTATGCATGTAAGTATGTATGTATGTATGTATGTTTGTACCTATGTGGCGTTCTAGAGACCAAACGCGTTGGCCGATTTTGATGATTCTTACGTCAATCGATTTGTCTTAATCCTGCGAGTGTCACTGGCTACATTAAAATTGTAAAAAAAAAAAACTGCGGATTTTGGGCGCCATTTTGTGGGAAAAAAAAAAATTTTTTCTTTCAAAACCCATTGTGTGGGGTATCAAAATAAAGGATTTTAAGAGGCGATTTGAAAAATATATAACACTTATATGTTTAAATGTACCTAATTCTAAAAAAAAATAACTAAAAAGTTGTAAATAAAAAAAGTTTATTAAAACAATCAAAAAACCCGACTGCTTAAAAAGCAAACTAAAAAGAGGTAAACAAAAAGAAAATCATGCTGTGCAGTCGGAGGATACATCTGGTTTTGGTCCGCCAGCTCGCGAATATGTATCCTCCGACTGCACAGCATGATTTTCTTCTTGTTTACGTCTTTTTAGTTTGCTTTTTAAGCAGTCGGGTTTTTTGATTGTTTTAATTAACTTTTTTTAATGGTAAATATTGGAGATACTTATAATTTTGAGGAAAATTGATCTTTATTTTTGATGCTCTATATTTATCCTTTTTTCTGAAGTGGAAAATAGACTGATGAGGGCACAACCCCAGTCGTTATGGTGACTCTAAGAGGAGTTATATATCCAGTCAGTAATGACGATGTTGATAAAATTTGTTCAAGATTTTATACACAAGTTTGTATATGATGGAATTACTAAGTAATACTTTTCACTGGTATATGAAAAGCAAGATTTTTATAACAAATTGTTTTAAAAATAAAAAACCTAAAAAGCTCCTGCGATACCTGAATTGAGTAATTGATGGCTAAATAAATTTACCTACCTTTCCCCATGCCAATTAACTACAGAAACATCATCAATCTTTTAATATTTCTACCATAGCGTACTCCCCGTTAGTAAACATGGGGATTTCTAAATGGGAAATCAAGATAGATTACACTGTAGGGACTCTTAACAACAGAAGGTTTCCATGATAATTAAATCGTGTACAATAGCTGCAAACATTACAATTATAACCCTTTTAGGGAATATAATACAGCGCATATCTTCTCGTGTACGTAAAGGGTCGTTTCTCCCGTATAAAGGGCACGTTTCATCATCAGCCTTTTAATGTGCCCACTGCTGGGACAAAGGCCCCCTCTCTGTGAGAGAGAGCATGCGCCGTAATCCACCACGCGGGCCCAGTGCGGGTTGGTAGATGTCACATGTCTTCGAATTTTTGATTCTAGGACATACCGGTTTCCTCACGATGTTTTCTTTCACCGTTTTGAGAGCAAATGTAATAAAATAATGTACACAAAGTAATGCGCCTTGCCTGGGTTTGAACCCATGGCCTACAACTTGTAAGTCGCGGCTGTTACCACTGGGTCACCACTGCTCGTTTGGTACATAGCATTGTGTACCTTTATACTGTGCTTTGTATTGGTTTCTTATCCGGGAATACTTACACAAAATCTATTAAAATTCATTCATCAGTCTTGCCATGATTTGGGTCACATAAAAATTTCCCTCTCCCATGCTTTTAGGAGCTTGAACTTGAAAATCGACCCGGGCGACTTTTATACTCATCTAAGAATATATCAGATCCGGATGGGATCGATTTTCAAGTTTAAGCAAAGTTTGCCGAGGTGGGTCTGGTCATTTCGCTTCACACATACAACACTTCTTTTTCTTTTCTCTATTTGTAAATTTTTGACGGTCATTGCGGATAGTCAGAAGTCTGAAAATGTGACTCCAGGGACACTAGGGATGAAACGATGCAACCGAGTTATCGATACTTTTACTCAATGCAGTATCGGTCGTAAAGTATCGATATTTATTCGTAGCAAATGATTTTTTTGTAGAATTATGAACAAATAAAAGTAACAGTGTGTTAAGTGTTTATTGATATTAGCTTGTTATCAGATATAAAAAACTGTATCTGTAATGCAATCAATATTTTTTTTTATATTAGACAATTTCTGGTTGCAGTGACTGTTGCACCAGCTCTAAAAAAAGCCTTTCGCAGGCTACAGAGGTACCGACAATATTTAAAATTATTCGCGTTTGTTTTTATAATGCTGGAAACAAGGGTTTCAAATCCTCCCATTCTTTTAATGAATACGTTTAAGCCGAAAGCCATAAAAGACTAAGTATAAATATGGCGATCGGTCGACAGTTCGACACTTTTTGTTCTCTCTGGCATAAACAAACACAATCAAGCCTATCAACTAAAATAAAATGAATTTTATCACCATAGATAGATCACATTGGTAGTTAATTAATGTATAAAAGTAAAATGTTCTATGGCATTTTAAACATACTGATAGTCCGATTCGATTCGAGTTCTTTTGATCGATACCTACTTGGTACTCGGTAGTAAAGTATCGATACCAAAACTACTTGGTATCGAAAGAAAAGTATCGAGTAAATACTTTTACTTACTTGTATCGTTTTATCCCTAACCCAGACATAATGATGAGATAATACAATACCCCTTGCATCGTATTATCTAGTAACTGGTTGGTGTACTTCAGCGAATCAGATTTAGATATTCCTCTCAAGTATATTCCTTTCTGTGGGAGGCCTATGTCCAGCAGTTGTCGTCTTTCAGCTGAAATAATGATGATGATTCCTCTCAAGTAAAAACCACTAGTACCAACTCAGCTGCAACCGGCTGTATTGGAATTCGATCCCAAAATTTTTGGAGAAAGATGAATAAAACTATAACTTATTCCCGTAATGATTAAAATAGCTCTAGTATGATCGATTTAAGAAGCAATCAAGAAGCGGTAGATATTTACAAAATAGATTAGATTTCCCTCCGAAAATCTTCCAATCTGCACACAACACAATGAGGTTCAACACATAATGGTATTAGTTTGACAGGGAGATTGTGGCCATAATCTTGTGTAATCCCTTTCTCACCTTGTGACGTTGATGAGCAAACCCATCCGTAGCTGGAAACCAAATTATTACGCCTGCAATGTTAGTGTGTACATTAATGGATGTGAGACGTACATGACCTATCACTGTGTCCGTCTATGTCACTGGACGTCTACTCGTCTCTGTTGTCTGTTGTCTCTGGTCGTCTGTCTACTGAGACGTCTTTAGGCTGTAATTATGATGATGATGATAATGAGTGTAATCAGTAGCTTTAATTTGTTTGTTTATTATATTTGTTACTTGCTTTTGCCCGCGGCTTTGCTCCCGTGGCCTGTCCTGAATTAGCAAGTTAAATAAAGTAGAAGTTCCATGATCTGAACGTGGCAAATAACAGACAGATTTTAATAAATGTTTTTCTTTCTTTTTGGGGTTGTCCTAGTAACTACATAAAGCTGCTTTTTGCTTTTTCATTAAGTTGCACCTGCCATATTTTATCTCTGCACCACTCTAAGGTCGACAGGTAGAAAATGCCTAAGGCATTAAGTCCGCCTTTGTGCTTGTGCATAAAGTTTTATAAATAAATAAATAAATAAAGGTTGCACAAAACTTAAAAAGTTGAGTAGCCAGTCAATTGACACGAAAAAAAGAAGAAACAAAAACAAATAGTAGTTTCTGCCTACTTACCAATTTTTTTACAAAACTTAATAAACTGACCGTTCATCAATTACAGATCCGATTTGTTCTACAGCTTTGTTTGAAATTCGAACTAAACTGGAAGCCGTTGAAATATTTAAATTCACAACAGTTCCATTCCAATTTCAAATAATCTACCTATATCGAATGCATTCGTCACTTCCGCATACCTATTTCCGTTTTAACAATTTCGTTTTGGATACAATTTTGAATGTATTATTTGTTACGATTTCTATCCAAGTATTGGGCTTAACTTATATTGGCTTTTAAGATTCGAAATAAACAAATTACCTATTTTCAATTCAGTATTGAAGCTGCTTTGTTAGAAGTTGGAAATAATTTCACATTTTTTAGTTTGTGCTGAAGTCAATAATTTTCACCGGATTTGTTTCTTTGTAAAGTGAATATAATGTAAAAAATCGACATATTATAGGTGCCTTATAAATAGAATTGTACTTTTTTTTTACTCTAATTATTTGTTTTGGATTAATGTCATCTCGTTTTGACATAAACCAAAGTGAAAAGAACCTCTCGACAAGTTAGCATTCTATCGATAGTGATGGACAATAAATCAGCAGTACTATTCTGCAAACATCTCACCGTGATAAGTTACTTTTCACCTACATTTTCACGGTGAGTTTTTGTACAGAATCGTCTGGCAGGATTGTATGTGGTAGACAAGCGTTATCGAAATGTCTCGTGATCAGTCCCTGACATTTTGGCATTTTGACAATAGCCATCGCATTTAGAATGACATTTTGTGTAGTGCCTCTGGTAAATACTTATATAATAATTATGGTCTGATATGTTTTAATAAGTCTTACCAAAACAAATTCGTAAATTAGTTAGTAGACTCAAATCAACAACCACAAACAGACAGAAATAAAGACAGAAATAAAAAAACATATTTTGTTTTTATGATTTTTTATTTCTGTTAACGATATAAAACAAATAACAAACTGTACTGACTATTAATCAAAATAATTTTACAGTGAGGGATACTTTTATTCAAAAATCAACATATAAAAGTAAATATTTTTTCACGTTCCGTTACTGACGCGAGTTTTTACGGTAAGCAATATTTTTTGTATCCAAATAAAGCTTATCCAGCATTTATTAATCAAGACGTACTAGTTTTTGTCAATGGCTTTGCTTGCTTGCCTGAAATTGTATAAAAAATATTTTGCAATAAACGTTATACACCTTTTTTTTTTTGACGTGGTGAAATCTTCTAAAGGCGCAAACGCCTGTTAGGCCACATTCCTGGGGATACTGAAAAAGCACTTCCTCTGAGCTTCTCTGTGCTCGGCAGCACGTGATCACTGTGTCACCGTCTTTGCTGGAATAACTTGGTGGGTGGACAGAGTCCCCAGTCTGAACGCCCGCGACCCCGGAGTCCCAAATGTCTATGATGCTGGTGGGGTTTCGGCGTTTAAGGTTACACTAGGCGATCATTCTTCCATACAAACGTAATCTGGTGATTACTCCACTGTTTTACGATGTACGTTCAAAATAAAAAATTATATCAATTTGTCTCATCATTATCTAGCCCTGTATGAAAACAAAATGTTAAAAAAATATATGTTTGAAAGTTATGATCGTCGAAAGTTCCATATTTTAACACTAATTTTAACGCATCTTTGGGTGGAAATAAATACCATAAGAAGAAGGAAAATTGAAAAACGGCCACAACACAGGGATAGATTAGTAGTTCACCAATGCAAATAATTTTATTTTGAAAATATAAATTTAGTAATTTTTTCATAATATCTAGACTCCCAAAGGTCTGTTTATAAAATTTCGCTCGCTTGTTTTCGTCCTAAATCATCGTCCATTTCGCTACAAACTTGCAAAAGTGCTTATTCGTACGTGAACTAGCTTCTTACTGCTCATCACAGCATTTACCTCTTTCTCACGTGTTGTCGGATGCATGCAGTTTAACCCCGCGCACAAAATAGTTCGTGCCGTCAACGTTCGTCATCGATGCGGTTGCCTCCCCGACGCCTTCTTCTCCGTAAGAGATTGGCCATTGACCATCACGGTCTCGCAGAAGGTCAGGTCTCCCCCGAACCATTATACACGTAATATGGTTAAGAAGCAAAATTGTTTATTTGTTTGTAATATGAAATCTTATACATTCAATTATTATTATTGAAATATTATATATTCGGAAATTCTTTCATGGCCAAAAGCTGCACTATCGTTGAATACCATAAAGGTAACTTTTTATGCCACTGCTGTAATACACAGTTTCCGTGGATTGAAGGACAGGAGTGAAGCCTTTGTAAACGCTAGTAACTGACCCTCGCCTGTAACAGTTTGCTGCAGTAATTGTGGCAAATTACTTTACTTGTAAAGTAGGAAAGCATTATATTCGTATGCCATTTTCTACCTACTTCAAAAATACTGTTCTTTCTTGCGGCAAATTCTCATTGGGCGCTCAAGTTGCCTCACATACGAGCCAGTCTGGGCAGTGTCGGTCTCACTAAGGTACCTACCGAATAACACACCACTCCTTCATTACAATTCACAATCCACAGACATGGCATCCGTGCCGTTATTTATTATTTTAAACATGGTTTGCTATGGGCAACTACAAGTGCAAGTGGCGGTTACTCCACAGCTAAAATATAGTTGTGTTCCTACATAGCAAATTTTTTTTCATTAGCTAATTCAACTTCTTTTATTTAATCAATTGATAAACATTATATCTTTAAATAAACAACACAATCAAAACACATTGATCGACCTACAACCTACATTTATTATTCGTTGTGTTAATAATGTACCTCGGGGACTAGTGTTTCACGAACGATTGGTTCGGTTGATTTCATACCGATGAGAATAAATGCTATTTATTTGTAATTTTCCCGAACAAACTAGTTATTTTTCTCTTTGCCGCTGTTATTCTTTTGATCAAAATAAAATAAATTTTCTTTGAATATTGTATTGGCCCAGTGAATTTGGATTGAAATAAAAATATGGAACATCATTATACCGGGATAAAAAGCCTATAAGCTAATCCAGGCTATATATAATCTATCTCTATGCCAAATTTCACCCAGATCAGTTCAGCCGTTCTGGCCTGATTGAGTAACAAACATACATCCATTCAAACTTTCGCATTTATAATATTATTAGTTAGATAAAACCACCTGCACCCATTTGACATTCTAGACAAGTGGCATTCTAGCAACGAAAGTGTCGCGATAGCGATTAGAAAAATGTCAAGAATGTATGAGACCTTTAGGTGCGATTGGTCCAATTCGCGATTGGTCCAATTCACCACGTAATTGAAATCACTTCATCATCATGTTCCTGCCCTTATCCCATGTTACTTGGGGTCGGCGCAACAAGTTTGCTTCTTCCATACCGTCCTGTCCCCCGTCACGTTATTACTGACGCCCTTTTCACACACTCGACTTGGTTGCTTAAATAGTAATCGAACTTACCTATTCAATGTCAACATTAAAATAATTAAAAAACATCTTTTTACTACCCGGCCCAAGTGATGGACATTATTCAAAAAGCCCGGTCAATTTAATTATTTCAATAGTTTTTATCATATTGCTTACACATATTGGGCATTTTTAAATTGCCCGGGCGATATGAATAATGTCGAATTAATCACTTGGTCCATAAAATATAAAACGAAAATAAAGGGTCCTACTCTAACCTACATAAAAATGTAAAGATACCATACCGGTACATAATACATGCCACTGAATTGTAAAGGAGCGAACAGATTATATCTGGTACAAAAGCGGTCGGATATTATTGCTGGTAATACAAGCCTACTTGACCGGAAATTACCTACCCTCACACACAATGAGACACAAATTGAGAATAGATAGGTTTCAGGCGGAATTAACTGGTTGGGGCAAAAGAATAAAGCCGTTTGTGCGATAACAACTTTACTTTCATGCAGACTTTAATTAGTTTGTATTAGGTTAAGATATCCCTTACTTTTATCAATAATTTAAGATTAAACTCTTCAACACACGCTGCTGGCCATCACAGCGGGTGTACGCAGATGAAAAAGAGATGGATTTTTCTCTTCTTCTTTATTTAAAAATAAAATGTTGCCCCACACTAAGAATGTCTCCTCGTCGTCGCATCGTAGGTGCGTTTATAAACAGTTAAACTCACATATACAAACCGCTAGACCCGGAACAAATATCCATAGATCATACAAATATTTGACTTAATTTCGTAGACTAAACTGAAATTTGGGGGGCTGCCACCTGCCACTATATCGTTACATAAAAATAGTGTCATATCCTGAGTAATTGAAACCTGATCGAAAATCGAAGTAGATCGAAATGGAACTATTTCACGGCAAAAAATAGTAGTTTATGCAATGGTCATATAATAGGGGTTATTAAAACACGAGCGTGGGTTTATCACATGAGGCGAAGCCGAATGTAATAAAAATAACACGCGAGTGTTTTAATACCTAATTATACGCCGTTGTATACACTATTTTATCTTCACTCATACAGTTGAAATAAGACAAAACTGGAAACAGAAAAAATATTTGGTATAGCGGGCAATTTAGATTCTCATTGCGTATGACTGCGCAGCGCGCGCCTTCTTAGACAATGACACTACTTCAATGAGCCCATAAGCGCTAATAAATTAAAAAGTAAAAGTGTGCTATAAAAATTAAAAAGTAATTTTATGATGCAGTTGTTTAAAAATCGAAGGAAAATGATGCACTGTAATGGATTTTTTTTTAATTTTACCTATCCACGAATATAAAGTACCTACATGTTTATACAATATTTTTTGAATTCATATTTGGAACATTACGTTGTGAGTGTAGATAAAATACATTTGTTATGTAACTAGCAGCCCATATTTAATTTTTACTGACTTATGTCAGACATTATTCCATCGATCGCATTGATTTTTATAATGATAAATTAAATTGAGCAGTCACGCCATGTCACATCGATTCGATGAATGACATGATTTTTTATTGATTCACTTATGATTGAGCCTTACCTACAATACTATGCTCCGCGCTTACAACATAAAAAAAAATTAGGTCCCTGACAGCTGTCAATTTATTCGACGAAATGAAAAATCAAATTAAAGATGGACTTTGAATAATGTGACAGAGAAGGGAGTCAGTGATAGCGTCACGGTTGAAAGGACGGAGTAAAATCGCGACGCCGACACCAAGTAACTCGGGAAAAGGACAGTCAGCTGATAATGAATATTAAAGTGAAATTTAAGGCATCAACTTTCCTTTTAGACCTTCGATGAAGGATACACTAGATATAGGATCCCATACAAAACTTATCTTTAAAACGGACGCCAATTGTGTTTAGGCAATTTTAAGAATTCTAGTTGAAATAAATATACATTAATGCAAATTCAACGTTGCATTCACAAAACTATTTACAAAAAACCGGCGAAGTGCGAGTCGGACTCGCACACGAAGGATTCCGTACCATTATCGCAAAACACTGCAAAAAAATCACGTTTGTTGTATGGGAGCCCCCCTTAATTTATTTTATTTTAATTTATTAATTATTATTTTTAATTTAATAATTAGAGAATATACAACTAAATATTCTGTGAATATTTCAAGCGTCTACCTGTTGCCGTTATTAATATCGAGCAAAATACGGCAAAAATATCACGTTTGTTGTATGGGAGCCCCCCTTAAATATTAATTTTATACTGTTTTTAGTATTTGTTGTTATAGCGGCAACAGGAATACATCATCTGTGAAAATTTCAACTGTCTAACTATCACGGTTCATTAGATACAGCCTGGTGACAGACAGACAGACAGACAGACAGACAGACAGACAGACAGACGGACAGCGAAGTCTCAGTAATAGGGTCCCGTTTTTACCCTTTGGGTACGGAACCCTAAAAAGCAATAAAAATATTATGAGCTTAATACAAATTTAGTCTTATATGCAGGTTTTAAAGTCTAAATTACAATGTGTCAAAAAAAGCAATAACATTTTTATGACCGAGCTCGCTACTTGGACAAGGAATGAGTGGAGTTGAAACGGTTAATTATTTTTTTATATCATCGATCTATAAAATTACTAGATTAAGAATCAGAAACAAAAATAAGTCGCTCAAATGGCCACATACACTTTATCTACCTTTCTTTCTATGTAATAAAAATCAATTGCTGTTCGTTGGTCTCGCTAAAATTCAAAAACTGTTTTGTTCGCTCGAATAAAGAGACGGTTTAAAAAAACCGGCCAAGTGCGAGTCGGACTCGCACACGAAGGGTTCCGTACCATTATCGCAAAACACCGCATAAAAATCACGTTTGTTGTATGGGAGCCCCCCTTAATTTATTTTATTTTAATTTATTAATTATTATTTTTTGAAGTAAATATACAACTACACATTCTGTGAATATTTCAAGCGTCTACCTGTTGCCGTTATTAATATCGAGCAAAAAACTGCAAAAATATCACGTTTGTTGTATGGGATCCCCCCTTTAATATTTATTTTATACTATTTTTAGTATTTGTTGTTATAGCGGCAACAGAAATACATCATCTGTGAAAATTTCAACTGTCTAGCTATCACGGTTCATGAGATACAGCCTGGAGACAGACGGACAGACGGATCGCGAAGTCCCGAAGTCGCGAAGTCGCGAAGTCGCGAAGTAATAGGGTCCCGTTTTTACCCTTTGGGTACGGAACCCTAAACAAATATACGTGTGCGGGTAGGTAGGGTAGGGTTTGCTTGAAAAATTAAGTCATTTTTATATAAGTAGGTACAAAAATATTTATTATAAAATGAAACTTAACATTTCAGCAATAAGGTTAAAAACACTATGTAGGCAATTTCGGGGTTACTTTATTTCGTTTTCTATGGTGTCAAATATGTTTGACCAAATTTTTTATTAGACAACCGTTATGGGAAACACCCTTTGACGGAGAAATCGGTGATAATTCATAAAACATAGAACCTCTTTGTTTTTGGGTAGTTGGCTGAAAATTCAACCGCATCATACGAAAAACTAACATAAAAATCGATTTCAAAACTCATATGCAAAGAACTGCCTGTTTCAAACTTCCTGATATAACAAAGAAATAAAAAAGCGGAACGTATCAACTGTCGATATCGTTACTATCGCGTGACTACCCTCACTTTTGACTTGGGGTAACTGGCGGTAACCTAACATAAACATGACAGTTTATCGCTGCTCCGATTTGTACTACGCATCGTATTCTGTGAATTGACTTTGATATAGCGAGAAAGACTAATCGAATAGACGAGAATAGATAAGTACTTATCTATACTAATATATAATATAATATATAATATAATCTAGACTAATACTAATAATGATTAATAATCTATACTAATATAATAAAGAGGAAAGATTATTTTGTTTGATTGTTTGTTTGTACCCAATAGGCTCCGAAACTACTGGACCGATTTAAAAAATTCTTTCACCAATAGATAGCTACTAAACCATATAAAGCCAATCTCGTTATTGCTTTATCACTCTGAGTTTGAATGTCGCTTGCATCTCATAAAATTTGGACTAACCAACTTCACTCCCGTACTAACACGTTTCACTCAATAAGTTTAGAAGATCAGTGTTGGAGGTACGGGAGTGCGCAAATCCCTCAACTTAGGGTAGTTACGAATAAAAACATCTTGCTTCTATTTTTTATTCTGTCTGTTTTTCATTTTGTATGTTTTTTATTTTTACTATGTTTTTAACTTTTTAACTTTAGCTTAATATTTATATTTTGAAATTGTAAATAATTTTGTGTTTCTGACCATATGGTGTAAGCTGCGTATACCTGTAATAGGCATACATACCAGCACCTTTATTATTTCTTTGTTAACCACAAAATGTTATGTATGTAATGCTGTTGACGTACCATTTTTTTTTATAATTAAATAAATAACACTATTGCGATAATTTTTTACTGTTACAGCTGATCCGAGCAGTTGTATCGCCGAATGTTGGTCTACTTTTTATTCAGTAAAATATAAAGTATATGCATAGTTCCTATAGAACAAGCCAAGGGAGCAAAGCCGCAGGGAAAAGTTAGAGTAATATAACCAGAATTATGAGAAGTAGGTTAGAAATTATGGAGGAACTGATGAAGATACTCGGGTTAAAATCATTGCCCTTCAATTTGGATTTGCCGTAGTCAGTTAAAAACAACCATATTTCTAAGAATAAGCGATTATTAGTTTTAACAATTCTATTCTACAATTCCATACCTAAATGCTGATAATCCTCATCCGCCGGTTACCTGCAGAACCTTTGAATGAGTAATGAGGGAACTGCGCCAACTCCCAATTACACTGCCGGCAAAGTTTCCCTAGTCAAATATTAAAAAGGCAATTCAAAGTTTCCAGTTAAGAGCATCGTGTCCGCGATCTGTCGAGAAATCCGGGAATCATTGTCATAATTGGGTCATAAAAACGTTCATTTCAGAATACTGTCTATAACAAATCGTATTTGCTTTGATAAATTAAGCTTGACTTTATTGGTAATTGCAATAAAATCATGATCTCGCCCGTACAGTTTAAGTTTTAACTTTCAAACTTTTAAATTGGCTGTAGTGAATGTAATATAATGTACTATTATACCATTCCCTCTCTAAAAAGCTTATTTTATTCACTGGAAACAGTGAATAAAAAGCACTTTTAATCACTGTTTTGGTGTTTGAATTTGGAACACACCAATATATTCAACCTCCATCTCAATGCTATATAAACTCCTTGCGCAAAAAAACTCGATAGAAACTTCTTGTGCAGAGAATACTCGACTTTCAAACTCCTTATTCGATTTTAATTTTGAGTTTGTTTATTTATATTTAGAGGATTTTAATAATGATTTTGATTTTAGTCCAGGATATTTATTGAATACTTATATGGATTGTAATTATATTATTAATTGCAATGGTGTTTGATTAATTATAATTATGTAACGTAACGGAGGTGGTCACTGCACCCTGAAACATAGGTGCTGTTACCTAACTCAGGGGTCAGGGTTTCACATTTTTTGTAAATTTTGTAGATAAAAAAAAATAAAAAAAAACTTATATCTTTCTTTTTCTCGTAGTCATGGTATAAAATATAATATGTATATCTATCTATACAATACATACAAATAAATAAAATTGAAGTGTCTGTATTAAAATAACAACGTTTTATTAAATGCACGTGAAAGTATATACGGTACTAACAACAAATAAGCAATTTTTAAGATTTTTGTCTGTCTGTCTATCTGTCTGTCTGTTTGTTCTGGGTAATCTCTAAAACGGCTGGACCGATTTTGACGGGAGTTTCACTGGTAGATAGCTGATGTAATAACGAGTAACATAGGTTTGATCACGAGAAAATTCATAGTTCCGGCGGGAAACTAAAAAAAAATTAATATATTTTTTACGAGTTTGACGCGGACGAAGTCGCGGGCAACAGCTAGTCTTGAATAAAACGGATTTATATCGATGGCCATGAATCACTCGCGTCGCTCAGGATTCTAACACATGAATCACTCGCTATGCTCGTGATTCAATCATCATGAATCACTCCCTACGGTCGTGATTCAGTTTTTAGAATCCTTTACTTGTTCGTGATTTATCTATGGCCCTCGGTTTAAATCCGTCCTTTATTCACTAGTTGCATAATATACTATTATTTATTTATTCTGTGGTACTACACAGCTGATGTTTGTCATATGTAATATTCTTAAGTTGATGATGTTGGTTCATTAGTACTTTCTCCCTTTACATACATGTTTAATATTTGTTGATCCCAAACCTGTTAAAAAACTGTTTTACAAAAAAATACTACCGACTTCCAAATAAGAAACTACAAAGAGAAAAAAACATTTTTGGAAAAAAAAGTTAATTAATAAAATCAAAAAACCCGACTGCTTAAAAGCAAACTAAAAAAAGACGTAAACAAGAAGAAAATCATGCTGTGCAGTCGGAGGATACATCTGGTTTTGGTTCGCCAGCTCGCGAATAAGTATCCTCCGACTGCACAGCATGGTTTTCTTCTTGTTTACGTCTTTTTTTAGTTTGCTTTTAAGCAGTCGGGTTTTTTGATTTTTTTAATTAACTTTTTTTATTTACAACTTTTTAGTTATTTTTTTTTAGAATTAGGTACATTTAAACATATAAGTGATATATATTTTTGAAATTGCCTTTTAAAACCCTTTATTTTGATACCCCACACGATGGGCTAGGAGGAAAAAAAAATTTTTTTCCCCCCCAAAATTGTGCCCAAAATCCGCCATTTTTGTTATTTCCAATTTTAATGTAGCCAGTGACACTCGCAGGATTAAGACGAATCGATTGACGCAAGAATCATCAAAATCGGTCAACGCGTTTGGTCTCTGGAACGCCACATAGGAACAAACATACATACATACATACATACATACATACATACATACATACATACATATATATATACATACATACATACATACATACATAGACTGATAAACTGATCTGTATGTACATTGTTAGTGAGGGTACGAGCAGTAATAAACTAGCCTTGGAGCAAAGCGGTTGTGTTTCATTACTACCAACATATCATTTGGCGACGAGTTTTTTTTATGTACCCACGTAAGCGTTATAAATGGCGAATTTCATAGGAAATTTAAGTATTTTTGACCATAAACTCCACGAATGGGAAGTTTTTCATGGCAGACTGACGCAGTTTAATAAGTTGAACAATATTTCGGACGTCAACAAAAGTGCAGTGTTATTAACGCATTTGTCGGATGAATCCTACCGTTTGGTTCGGAATTTAGTGCATCCGAATAAGCTCGAGGAAATCTCTTATAATGAGCTAGTGAAAGAGCTCAATAATCATTTCACGCCGAAGAGGTCGACTTTCGCCGATAGGGCGAAGTTCTACGAAGCGACGAAATCCGACGGTGAGAGCATCGTGGAGTGGGCTGCGCGGCTGCGAGGGTTAGCCGTGTACTGCGATTTTGGATCGGAGCTGGACACGCTTCTGCGTGACCGTTTCGTTCTAGGCTTCAGAACAGGACCAGAGCGTGATCGGTTATTCGAGAGTGACTCAAAGACCCTGACTTTTGGGCAGGCCTTAGAAGTCGCTCAGAAGGCTGCTTGTGCACGGCAGGCACGCGCCGACGTCGTGGTTAAGGAGGAGCAGGTGTTTTATGTGCATGCAGGTGCGAGCCGCGACGCGCGCAGTGCCGGTGCTGGCTCGGGCAGAAGCCGCGCGGCTGGCACCGCCGTTGCTGCAGTTGGCCGTACATCTGATGACGGCGAGCAATCACGTTGTGCAGTGTGTGGTTTAAAAAATCATAATGCGTCTCAGTGTAGATATAAGAACTATAAGTGTCTTATTTGTGGCCAAAAAGGTCATTTAAAAAAGTTATGTGCGGGTAAGAAAGTAAAATTGTACAAAATCGGCACGGAGGAAGCGGAGACGTCTCAAGAAAACGTTTGCAAAGAGTGTGATCTTTATAACTTGAGGTATGTTGACTATAATCCGATTAAAGTTACTGTTAGTGTGGACAATGTAGATATGTGCATGGAGTTAGATACTGGGTCAGGAACTACGGTTATTTCCGAAACGTTGTATTTACTTCATTTTTCTCATTTTATTTTACATAAAAGTGAACTTAAGATGTGTTTGTACAATGGTCATAAAATCACGCCCCTAGGATATTTTATAGCTAAAATATCATATTCAGGTGTATGCGAGGAGATTAAAATTTATGTTATAGAAAACGGTGGACCACCACTGTTGGGCCGTGATTTCATGACAAAATTCCGAATTTATTATGCTACAGCAAATAACAGCATAGTATGTACTATGAATAAAAGCGTTGATGAAGTGCAACGATTGTTGGAACAATACCCAGACATTTGGAAAGACGAATTAGGATGTTTTAATAAGTTTAAGGTCGTCTTGCAGTTGAAAGACAATGCCTCACCCAAATTTTTTAAGCCACGACCCGTGCCATTTGCTCTGAAGGACAAAGTCAGTGCAGAAATAGATAGATTAGTTTGTTTAGGGGTTCTCGTGCCGGTTAATTATTCAGAATACGCTACACCAATAGTACCGGTTTTAAAACAAGACGGGAATTAAAAATTGCTGAATAAAGACTTAAAAGTGGACAAGTATCCTTTACCACGAATAGAGGAAGTGTTTTCTAAGTTAGGTGGGGGGGAAGCTTACAGCAAAATTGATTTGAGCAACGCATATAACCAATTTAGCCTATCGGAGCAATCCCAAAAGTTGACAACCATTAATACACATAAGGGTCTGTTTGCTTACACTCGTCTAGTCTATGGTTTGGCCAATGCTCCAGCTTTATTTCAAAGAACAATGGAAACATTGCTATCTGGTATAGAGGGAGTAAGTATTTGGCTAGATGACATCTGTATCACGGGCAAAACAAAAGAAATTCATTTGTCTAGATTGCGAGAGGTATTATCAAGAATACACGATGCAGGTTTTTTTTTTTTTTTTTTTTTTTTACTATGTATAAGCCTGTGTTTGACCACAATCTCACCGTGGTCAGTGATGATGTGGCCGATGGTGGTAAGCACACAAAGCCTAGAAGGGAACTGGCTCTCAAGTGCTGCTGTCGGAACACACCGGAAGGTGCTTGGCGACAGATTTTCAACTTGAGGGTGGTTGCCAGCCAGGCGGGTACTACAAAGTACCCTACCACCGTGCTATGGTTTCCTCACGATGTTTTCCTTCACCGAAAGCTCAAGCTCATTGTAGGATTCGAACCCGCGACCTTCGTCTCGGTATCCGACGTCACTACCACTGAGCTATCATCGCCTTACACCTTACGGATTGCGTCTACAAAAAAACAAATGTGTGTTTTTTAAAAGTAGTGTGACTTATTTAGGTTACGTTATCGATAAGAATGGGTTGAGAACGTGTCCGACTAAAGTCGAGGCAATTCTAGATGCGCCTGCGCCTACCAACGTATTAGGAGTGAAACGATTTCTAGGCGTAGTGAATTATTACAGGAATTTTATTCCGAGCGCCTCATCTGTACTGAGTCCGCTGAATGAATTGTTGCGCACGGGCGTAGAATGGCAGTGGGGCGAGCGACAGCAAGTGGCATTCAATAGTGTTAAAAGCGAGCTGGCTAGCGAGCGGATGCTAGCGCATTTCCAGCCGGAGGCACCGCTGGTATTGACGGTAGACGCAGGGCCGTGCGGGCTCGGTGCCGTGCTCGCGCACCGGGAAGCGGACGGCCGGGAGCGGCCAATCGCGTTCGCTTCACGGTCGCTGACGACGAGTGAAAAGAACTATAGCCAAATTCATAAAGAGGCGACGGCGATCATATTCGGGGTGAAACATTTTCACCAATATCTTTATGGGCGTCAGGAGCCTTTTATTCTGAAGACGGACCATAAGCCCCTGTTATCAATTTTTGGCAAACGAAATCTTATATCTGTCACGGCCGCCCTGCGTCTACAGAGGTATGCAATAATTTTAGGTGCATACAACTATACGGTACAGTACGTAGACGCTAAGAACAATCAAATCGCAGATTATTTTTCTCGATCGCCGTTATCAGTAGCAGTCGGTGATAACGATAAGCAAGAGGACGGGTCCTCTAAGTACTTTCTCTTCTTAGACGCCAGCGTAGAACCGGTTTCGTTCGTTGATATTAGACAAGCTACTGCTGCCGACAATGTATTAAAAACAGTTATAAAATATATGAATAATGGTTGGCCGAGGAAAATACAATGTAAATCAATATCGCCGTACTTTCATTGCAAAACGGATTTACAAGTATTGATGGTTGTTTATTTCGCGGTCATAGAATAGTAATACCGGCTACATACAAGGAGAAAATGCTGAAAGAATTGCATTCGGCACATTTTGGAGTCGTAAAGACCAAAAGTGCAGCTCGTAGTCGAATGTGGTGGCCGGGGATCGATGCCGATATTGAGCGATGGGTGGGAGCGTGCGCCGCGTGCGCCAGCGTACGCAGTGCGCCGGCGCGCGCGCCACCCGCGCCCTGGCCGCGCCCCCCGTCCCCCTGGCACCGTATACACATTGACTATATGTCTATAGGGCAGGCAGTGTACCTAATTGTTGTAGATGCGTATTCCAAATGGCTGGAATGCGTTCATATGGATCGTGGCACTTCGACCAACGCTCTTATTCAAAAATTGAAGGACATGTTTTCGAGATTCGGTGTACCAAATGTTATTGTATCAGACAATGATGTAAAGATTAGCTCAGCCGAATTTCATACATTTTGTCGAGTGAACGGAATCGAATATCTAAATTCGCCTATTTATCATCCTGCCAGTAACGGGCAGGCAGAAAATTCCGTTAAAACCTGTAAAAAAATGATAAAATGCATGTTCGCAGAAGACAGATTATGTCTTAATCTGTCTTCTGCAAAAAAAAAAATAAAAACCGGCCAAGTGCGAGTCAGACTCGCGCACGAAGGGTTCCGTACCATTATCGCAAAAAACGTCAAAAAAATCTCGTTTGTTGTATGGGAGCCCCGCTTAAATATTTATTTTATTCTGTTTTTAGTACTTGTTGTTATAGCGGCAACACAAATACATCATCTGTGAAAATTTCAACTGTCTAGCTATCACGGTTAATGAGATACAGCCTGGTGACAGACGGCAGACAGACAGAGGGATCGCGGAGTCTTAGTAATAGGGTCCCGTTTTTACCCTTTGGGTACGAAACCCTAAAAATTAAACTTCACTGACACTTTTCCATCTTCATCATCATATCAGCTGAAAGACGTCCACTGCTGGACATAGGCCCCTAAGCGTCGCCACATTTTCGTCGTCTCTTTTCCATCAATAAGTTTTAATTACAAGTATTTCATTACATCATTTTTGTTGGAAAATTACATTTAGGTGAGAACGATATAAAAAGACGACTGATTTTTGTGAATGGCTGCAAAATAAACAAATATATTTTTATTTTATTTTGTACTAGCTGTTTCCCGCGGCTTCGCTCCCGTGGGCCACCCCACAGGACCCGTTTTCGGGATAAAAAAATAGCCTATGTTACTCAGAAATAATGTAGCTTTCTATTGGTAAAATAATTTTTTAAATCGGTCCAGTAGTTTCGGAGCCTATTTGGTATAAATAAACAAACAAAAAAATCTTTCCTCTTTATAATATTATTATTAGTATAGATTATTAGTATAGAAGTATAGACTATAGATATAATAATCGTGAAATATACAAACATTTAAACTTAAACAATAAGTAAGACAAACTCATCACAATAATTAACTAGATTACTAAACCTCAGATTAAAATAAACTTAACACACAACTAACATCTCGTAAGTCAGCTCATGTGTAACACAGTATCTTCTCTTAATATCCTAATAGTACATTCATATCAGTTCTAATCATCCCAGGATAAACCCATAGCGACACATACCTCAGCAAACAGATAACCCAATTTCGGCAAAGCGGCTTAACTCGCGGTTAACTTACGGTTACGGCGTCCTATACGCGTTCAAATGCGGACATTTAAATGCATTGAATTGGCGTTGACACGTTAATCTACGGTTTAGTGCAAAGAAATGTTAAGGAGTTAGTGATGGTGTCGACGTACGTAATGAATTCGGGGCTTACGTGAAGGTGGATGTTTTTTTGGAGTCTTGTTGTTAGCACCTACATTCTAAGTCCTTTTATAGGAAACTTCTTCCGCTCTACTCGACTCTGTCATCATATTAACGAAAAACCCTCGACTAGTACAAAATATAAAAAAGAAATGCTTTCTGCGGTCGGTTCGTGAATGGGTGACCAACCATTTCCATACTAATAAACCTCCATGCTTTGGAAAGCACGTTAAGCCATTGGCCGACGTTCATTATTTTGACTGATTTTTGACAGTCAGAAACCTGAAAGTCTGTCAACCAGTTCTACAATGGACTCAGGAACTGGAATGTGGAGGTTTTATGGGTACCTAGGGTATATTAGGTAGTCGCTGCAACAATAATGGTATTCAGCAGCATCCAAGTAGACTAGAAGCCAACCCCAGCATAGTTGGGAAAAAGCCATGTGACCCGCACAGGAGACACGAGATAAGTAAAACCAAAAAATAAAAACCCCATGCGAGAAGAAGAGATTTTTTTTAGGGTTCCGTACCCAAAGGGTAAAAACGGGACCCTATTACTAAGACTTCGCGATCCGTCTGTCTGTCTGTCACCAGGCTGAATCTCATGAACCGTGATAGCTAGACAGTTGAATTTTTCACAGATGATATATTTCTGTTGCCGCTATAACAAAAAATACTAAAAACAGTATATAATAAATATTTAAGGAGGGCTCCCATACAACAAACGTGTTTTTTGGCCGTTTTTTGCTCGATATTAATAACGGCAACAGGTAGACGATTGAAATATTCACAGAATGTTTAGTTCTATTCTAGAAATACGTCTATGTTTCCACTATATCTTAGATGTATAAATTCCATTTCGAACGTACTCAACGATTGGGAATGGCCTGGATATCTGCCAATGGCGAACAATGATTGTCTAGAGGCGGTATAGGCGATAATGGCTATCTATATTAGATAGATATATGGATAGTAGTATTTATTGCATACCAAATAAAGAGAAACAGAATAATTCATACGATCTGTCGATTTATATGAACACATCAAGATGAATTTATTGTATGGAAATGTATTATATATTGCATTTAGTGTGCCAAAAAAATATCATGTTCTCTTGCTTTCTTTTAGTTGTTTTTAACGAGATTACATTCATAATAATGATGAGTACAATGACTCCTTTTTAACCGACTTACCAAAAAGGAGGAGGTTCTATGTTCGACTTTATGTATGTTTTTTTTATGTTCACCGATATCTCCGTCATTTGGGGACCGATTTTGAAAATTATTTTTTTCTTTGAAAGAGTATATTCCCAAATTGGTCCCATTTGAATTTGATGAAGATTTGATTAAGGACTTCGAAGATATACAACAGAACTCTTAAATAAATAACGGCAAATCTCTCGGGATTGCTGCAATCGCATGTCTGTTCATTCTTTATACCATTTCATAACATAACATCACGCCAGTACGCTCTTAAGGGGTACGCAGATCTCTAATTACACCGGTTATGTTCAAGTTTCATATTCGAGTATCTATTCTGGCGTTATAGGTACCTTACTAAACAACTTGCCTATTAGGTAGGAACAACTAAAAAGTGAAAAATAACTTTATTTTTGGAAGTCGGTGTCCATAACGCAAAAAATGGTCCTTACGAAAGACACCGACTTCCAAAAATAATGTCAGTTTTCACTATGTAGTTTTTTATTTGGAAGTCGGTAGTATTTTTTACCCGACTGCCGAAGGAGGGTAATGTGTTTATGATATGTTGGTAGTAATGAAACACAACCGCTTTGCTCCAAGGCTAGTTTATTACTGCTCGTACCCTCACTAATAATGTACATACAGATCATCTCCCTCCAACATTAATTTGAAAATCTGTAACAATAACAATAAAACATTCTTATTACAAGATACAAAATGACGTATTGTTCTTATAATACTAACCTACCTACTTAAAATATTTTTTATAACAAACATGTTTCCTTAGCCTCTCAGAACGTCCGACCGGGGCAGTGTTTACAACATTAGAGTTATTATCCTCATTTGACTCGACACACTGTTCATCCGATTGGATTCTGTCTTCCATCACTTCGCAAACCTCCACCCAATCCCCATCGTCCGAACCCCTCTGTTCGCTTATACTATCAGCGCTTATTGCTACGGTATTATTATCACGGTCAGTCGTGACCTGCGCCTCCTTCTACTCTATGGTGGTAGCTGATGGAGCTGGAGACGCTGGCGACGGCAAGGTCGCGGTAGATCGCTCATTAGATAGCGCTTCGGAGGATGGAGACTGTCGTGGCGAAAGCGATGGAGATCCCGGCGCCGACACTGGCGGTGGATTGCAATCTGGTACATTATGGACAACAGGCGCTCCCCCTGACGACGGACTATTAACTGTTATATCACTATTATTCGGAGTAGGTATCAAAATGAAGGGTTTTTAGAGATAATTACAACAATATATACCACTTATTTGTTTAAAAATCATTCTAAAAAAAGAAATATATATAAAAAGTTGTAAATAAAAAAAGTAAATAAAATCAAAAAACCCGACTGCAAAGATGTAAACCAGAAGAAAATCATGCTGTGCAGTCGGAGGATATTTATAGTTTTGGTCAGCCAGCTCGCGAATATGTATCCTCCGACTTCACAGCATGATTTTCTTCTTGTTTACGTCTTTGCAGTTGGTTTTTTAGATTTAATTAACTTTTTGATTTATTTTCTTCGTGTTTTGACACCGTTTATTTGGAATTCAGTTGTATTTATTTCTAAAAGTTATTTTTTAATAGATATCTGCATAAAAATAATAACAGTCTACTGTTGTTCCACTTTAGGGCAAACGTATTTGGGGTAAAGTATGAATATATAATTAATTACCACGAATGCTCATGGCGTAATTTTTCTATAATAATAGGAGTTTACTATTTACTATGATATTCCGTCCAAACCAAGCGGTATTCTTAGGTATTAATTGCTTCACATGCCACACTATATAAACCAAACATAACTACATAAATTACACCGTGGGAATGCAACAGACGAACGGTTGGTACCCAGTGTTCCCGAACATGTAAAGTGTACTTACGATGCGAGTATTAGGATCCACACGAGAGCTATTAGACATCAAAAGCACTTGAAAACAACTGCCGAAGCGTTGTTGTTGTTTACGTAGGTATCTACCTATAGTTACATTTAACTACAACTTAGGTCTATTATTCTCTAACCGTGTGTAGATTAGATAACATATAATTATTAACGATATAAAAAGAGCACTGTTTTTATAACCCAGATTTAATTCTCATAAATATATTTTTATTTCTGTTTTCCTGTTGCTTAATAAGTCTGAGTGAATAATATTAGCGTACCTACCTTTTCCACAATCCAAACATACTTGCAACATCACGCAACCTGCACCCATGTCCGTAGCTTATAGCAAAGAAGTTTCAATTACCGGATAGACAGGAAGTTTCCTAGAATTCACTAAATTGTATGGTCATGTTTGCTTTAACGATGAGAAGAGGCCATTTGCAGGAGCCATTCTTGAACAATAATATTTATTACGCAATAATATTAATAACAATTCTTTTTTTATATCGATTATCACACTAATATTATAAAGGCGAAAGTCTGTGAGTGTGTATGTTTCTTACTTCTTCACGCACATACGGCTAGACGGATCTGGGTGAAATTTGGTATAGTCTGGAATAACACATATGATACTTTTTATCCCGGGAATATGTTCCCTTGGGATAATTTTCGACTTTCACGCGGGTGGAGCCGCTGGCAGAAGTTAGTAAGAAAATAATTTATATATTATTTATGACTAAGATTCAAATGCCGCAAAAATCGTACCTGAATAGTTATAGATAATCTTTTATAATAAGATTGTCATTAGTCAACATTTACTTCCATTGCCTATACATAATATTGAGTATGTATGTATTTATGTATCTATTATAAAGCATTGCGTATGTATTTGTGTATAATATATATATATATATATATTATTACTATTATAATATGATTGTATCTTTAAAGTAAATATTCGTAATGTTATTTATTACACCAATGTCAATCCCATTTCAAGTCCAGGCAATCACTGTCCATTCCAGGTTGCCTGAAAGAGAGTTACCGCGGCCCTGCCTCAAGCAACTGAAGGAACACGGGTGGATTTTAGTGAGTAAAAGTCTGACAAGCAAGAGCGATGATACCCCAAAACCAAAAATTTATAATTTGGTATGCGATAAAGCCGCCCGTTGTGCATATATTTTAGTTTTAAGTTTCCTATTCTTTGTTTTAACCTGGTGTACAATAAAGTATCTAATTATAAATCAATAAATCTTGAGGAGGTAACGCTCAATATAAATTATGGTCAAAGTCACAAGGAAGTTCGTTTAACCGGTTTCACCATTAAAATAAATTATGCATTATAATATTATTTTTTTGCAATAATATAAGGATAATGATTATCTATCCTTGAGTGTTCTTGAAAAACCCACTCACCTTTTGACATTATATATAAGACCATTGGTCATGACATTTGCCTCACACTGATATTTTTGAGTGCAAGATCGACTCGTCACTACATCGCACGCTACTACCGAGTAGCTAGCCACAAAATGTGGAAAGTAATAATCTTATCAGCGTTCTTCGCTGTCGTCAAAGGAGCCAATATTAACGATATCTACGGAAACTACACAATGGTTATGCAGTTTACAAATACTGTATCTGAAAGTCCACCCATTTGCATCAGGATGGCCATTTCTGAAGATCGACGTAAAAATAATAAATGCTCCTGCCCTGATGGAAATAAAAATACTCTAGTGGAATTTAAAGTGATAGAAGTGATGCCTCCAGTGCCATTGGATGTTGCAGCAGATGCCTTTCGTGCATATTCAAAGCCTGTGCTAGCCGTGGACAGTATCAATAATGTGGAGTCACTCGTTAACGTCACCTGCAAGTGCGCTGACCAGATTAACTTGGATGAGGTCCGAAGTGTTATGAAAAAAGTGAACGACAAATATGTGCTAATATACGACGATATTTATATTCCTAAAGGAAGTAGAGTGCTACTGTACGCGCGGACATTACCAAGCACTTCCGAATTGGAGCATGATATTGCACTCATGGATGAAGTTAAAAATAAGAAGGCGTTGAAGATTTGTACCCAAGAAATATATGAGCAATTGCGATCTTAATATTCGGTTGTTCTTTTTTTTTAAATATAACTAATGTGTGTCATACCTATAAATATACAAATAATATGCCTCATTGTTCACCAACAGTGTAACACAACGTAAATAAAAATATAGTTTCTTTCTTTTTTTAATAAACTTTTTACTTTGCATTTTTTTTTAATTTACATTTTTGATATTTTCATGATAACTCACTAAAACTTTCATATTATGTACGAGTAGGTGAATTGTATTTTTTCCCAAAAAGCTGCAAAATCTTGTGGTTTTTTTATTTGGATGTTGGTTGAATTTTTTTTTTATTCTTTTTTATTTTTCACTTTTTAGTTGTGGTACCTAGTCGGCAGGTACTATAGTAATGTACCTTAAACAGACATGCGATAATATCACGAGAGATTTGCCGTAATTTATTGAGGAATTCTATTGTATACCACCAAAGTACTTCATTAGTTATGGACTGCCTAGCTGATTTGGAAACTTCGGACGACCTCGAGAAAGTACCCTTTCAAAAATAATTTTCAAAATCACAGTTGAACATAGAACCTCCTCCTTATTGGAAAATCGGTTAAAAAGGGAAAAAACATTCTAGTTTGCATGCTGAGGATTCTGTTTTTTTAGATCGAATTAAAATACAAAATCCTGGTGATCTAGGTAACTGCCTATTATTTCATTATTAGGTAATCATATAAATGACAGACACAATTCTAGTCTCTATTGGTACACACGACATTGTTCTGTGCATAATCCATTCCTTCGTAAGTAGTACCCAAAATAAAGTCGTCAGCCAACAAAAATAACAATAATTCAACGAATTTTCTTGTCATGCTTAATGTCGTGTCACCACGAAACGTTTAAGCTCAAAGCACATTGAGACTTTGAAGCGTATTTAAAAAAATATTACATAACATATTGACACCAATCTCGACCACGTAAAGCATATAATTATTTGTATCACGATTAAAAAGACTCACGCATTCGACCTTCGATTTTTTTTAAAGCGATCGTCTTTAAAAAAATATGTAAATTTAGTCAAAAGTAGCGGCATCAACAGACGTTTTCCTGCCCAGGCCCGAACCAGATTGCAGCGCCATCTAACGAGTCAAATTGTGAATCAAAACTATACAGGGTGGGACTCTCAAACATACACACAAATTTTATCAAAATCCAGGTCCAGTAATTTTCGACCTCATTAACAATACATTTTTATTTATTTATAGAAAATTCAATTCTACTCTGCGTCAATATGCTTTAACCCTTACTTCATGTCAAAACGTAATTGCCGAAGTAGACTAGACCAAAAAAATGAGCCAAAGCTAAAGTTAGGACAGTCCACGCGAGCATCGTTTCAGCAAGGTACGCTTATTAGCATAACAGCCTTTTCAGACTGAAACGAGTAAAACTTGCATGAAAGTTACAAAAAGTAAAATAAATAAAGAGAATTGGGCACAGATTATGTCAATTTAACGTGCCCACTGCTGGGACACAGGCCTCCTCTCTGTGAGAGAGCGTTTAGGCCATACGCGGGACCAGTGCGGGTCGGTGGATGTCACATGTCTTCGAATTTTAGGTTCTTGGACATGCCGGTTTCCTCACGATGCTTTCCCTTCAACGTTTTTAGTTCAGTGATGATGAAATCATTCACACAATGTAATGCGCCGGCCGGAAGACGTTGCGTTGGAAGGCCTCCCACCAGGTGGACCGATGACCTGGTGAAGGTTGCGGGGATCCACTGGTTGCGAGACGCACGGGACCGGTCAATGTGGCGACGCTTGGGGGAGGCCTATGTCCAGCAGTGGACGTCTTTCGGCTGATATGATGATGATGATGATGATGAATGCGCCGGCCTGGGTTAGAACCCAAGACATACGACACGTAAGTCGGAGCCGTTACCACTGCACCACCACTGCTCTAACATCATCTTTGCATCTTTCCTATTGGCTATTGCATGTTATTTTCAGGTACATATCAACGTATTCAGAAAAAATCAACTGTTGCCTACCTTATTGAGTTGCTAACTTTAATAGTTACATACATCATATTAATGATATTAGCATAGTCACTCATATTACTGGTACTCTAGCAGTTAGCGCTACTTAATTATTCTGGCCGTAAGAAGTGTCTAAACCACTTTTCATATATCAAATTGTGTACCAGCTTATATGTTACCATGATAATACACAATTTTTTATTTAACATTTTAGATTTTTAATTCAGTTGAGTTTCAAAAAATTACCCTCTTTATAAAATTTTACTAAGCCTGGACCAAATAAACATAATTGTGAAGACTCGATTTAATATGAAGACGACAATTTAAAATTATTGGACAATAATACTATTAAGGTAAAAATAAAATTTCCACGTGCCAATCAATTTATCAAGGACGGTTATATAATTTTTAATATTTGTTGAACCTTACAATGGTGACCTAAAATACCTGTTGAAATTGGGTCATCCGGGAATAATATTTTTTTGAATAAATTGATGGTTAATGGATAATTAATTGGCTGTGTCAAGGAAGCCATTAAAAAAGCTTATATCCATCATTTGCTCTAGTCAAGAGGGGTAAGTCCAGTTGAGGTCCGGTATTTAAAAGGGCTCATGTACCGTAGTGGTATTCTATTCAAGACGTCTAAGTCTAGCAGTATTGCACTATCTAGAGAAGTCCTGAAGCAGTGACCTAATTAAGAGGTCTAAACTCAGCTGTAGAGAACTAATAGGCTGAAATAAATTATAAATGTTGGGATGACTTGTAGAATAATTTCAATAAATAATTCAATAATAAATTGATAAAAACGTATTAAAAAATATATATTGAAAAATAAAAATAGTTGATTAAAAAAATCAAAAACCCCGACTGCTTAAAAAGCAAACCAAAAAGCCGTAAACGAGAAAAAAAACATGCTGTGCAGTCGGAGGATACAAGTTCGCGAGCTGGTTGACTAAAACTGCTTTTTAAGCAGTCGGGGTTTTTGATGTTTTTAATCAACTTTTTTTATTTATAACTTTTTAGTAATTTTTTTTAGAATTATTTACATTAAACATATAAGTGTTATATATTTTTGAAATAACCTTCTAACACCCTTTATTTTGGAACAAACATACGTACATACATAGACTGATAAACACATTACCCTCCTTCGGCAGTCGGGTAAAAAAAGAAACTGTTTTCTAATATTGTGTGAAGAGGCTTTACCATAAAAGTATTTTCGTCACAGCGAGTAATAAAATTATTTACTTTCTTTCGGCACTACACTAACTAGTAACTTACAGTAAAAAAAACAGACCTTTTTGAAGTAACAATAAAGATTGTTTTGGTATTTTTTTTTACTATGCGTTTTCATGTTCTATGGAAACGAAGATATTTTTGGATACGTACTAAAATCTTTAAATGAAACATTTAGAATACTAATTCTAGTTAAAGTAAAACTAAAGATTTTTTCAAAACACATTTCGCTTTTGCCTGACCTTTTCCAATTCTAGAGTAAGATATTTTTATTCAAATGTTAGCCTTGCTTGTTATAAAATGTTATCAGATTATTAAACGATAAGTTTTTAATCTATTTAAGTATGTAGTCAAATATTCATGGCAAATGAATATTTGTGCTGGCAGTAGTGAAATGTTTGAACTATTGTTAGTGCAGAACAGACAGCGTAGAAGATGGCGTATTTTACGTTTTTTTTTAATACTTGGCGTCTCGCAACTCAGTCAAAATGACTGTTTAGCTGCTTAACCGGGCTTTCCTACGGAGACTAAACTATATAGCCTCCAGCTAGGCAAAAATTTACTAAACCTAAGCGACAACGCTGAGGGCTACCCCAGTTGGGGTCGGACCTCGGCTCAGGGCGTCGCTGGGGGGACAACTAAGGCTGGATCTTAATAAAGTGATTCTACCATCCGTTCGGAATAAGCCTACGTGGAGAAGAACGGACAAGAAACTCCAATTAACTAATTAGAATTAACTATGGCACAGCTATTCGCGGGCTGGCTACATAAATAATGACTGGGACTTCGCGGCGGGGCCTCGGCGGCGAGGACTGACCAATCGGTGTGTATGCTACGTTTGTATAGGTGTTCGTACTATTTACGAACCCATTGACCGTCCTTGTAGACAAGGCTGTCAAGTTCCCTGGTAATGCACTCGTACCTCGAGAAGAGGGCACTGCATGAAGCGGGGGAGAGAGAGCCTGCATTCCGGATTTCTGCATCCAGAGCACGGGCTTGAGGGGTCATCCATATGGAATACGCGCTGATAATATTCTCAGCGACGCTCAAATATGGCTTGTGCCCGGAGGAGGCGACAGGGGGCGGGCACATGGCGGCGGTGGTGGTGGAAGCCACCTTCCGGCTTTGTGCGGGCATGGGGGCAGCTGAGGCCACTGGGTCGGGGACTGGATTTGGAGCTGCTATGGGGTGGGCCATCAGCGATGGGATGGGCTGGGAGTAAGTCTGAGGAGCCACACTTTGGTGGTTCAGCTTACCCCATGGTGGAGTCCTCTGAGGGGCTAGACGGGGGGGTGGTTGGGAAGAGGGAGCCATGCGCATTATGTGCGTATTGTATCGCTTGGCCATTTTAGGCGCGAACTTGGGGGCTTTTGGGCAACCCCGGTAATTAGCCGGGTGCCCGACTTGGCCACAGAGCACACAGCTGGGAGGCTCCGTGCACTGTAAGCGGTCTTTAGGACGGGGACAGTCCTTAGTGCCATGATCGCCCATGCACTTAACGCACCTGGGTGTTGCATAGCAATGGGCCTGAGAATGGCCATAAAGTTGACAGTTGTGACACTGTCCTACAAGATGGGGGCGGTAGGGTTTCTCGATCGAAATGCCCGACAGGGAGCACACGGTCTTTATATTGAAGATCGGGTTGTATCCCTCAGTAGGGCTACAGACAACTAATACGATATCGTACTGTTGTCCGCCTCTTGCTTTATGCAAGCGGTGGACTTCAGTGACGGGGACATTCTGGTCTAGAAGGTCCTTACGGATTTCCTCCGTAGGGATCTCTTTTGGGATTCTCCTAATAACTACTCGGACGGGCTTTTCCTCTGGGAGGGAGTAAGTATGGAACGAGATGTTCCTTTCTTTGAGGTACCGGGTTAGATTCCGGAAATCAGTGGGGGTGGGTACTTGGATTCTGATGCCTTGTTGGCATGCAGTGGCTTTGGTGTAGTTGATTTTCCGCTCAACACAAGCGTTCGAAACATCGTTCCACTTGACTTTATCCTGAAGATAAACAGGTGGAGGGGGACGGAGCTTCTTATTGGTAACTATTACCATGGGACTGGGACTGTGGTTAGACCGCTGAGAAGAAGCAATGTCAGGGGTGGGGGTGATTTGCCTTACGGGCGAGGCCGGTGGCAGAACTGGCTGAGGAGAGGTTTTCGTTACCGCCTTTTTGGCCTTGGTAGCGTTGAGGGGACTAGTCCTCTTTTTCCTCTTTCCTCCAGAGCAAACTACGGAGTCACCGTCGGAGGAGACGGTGTCGTAGTCGTCTGACCTATCGGGGACATTTGGGTCTAATGGGTCGTCAGCAACTGAGTCAGCTTGGTCAGCCATAGCTTCCCATTCCTCGTCAGTGCTGAGGGTTGCTCCCTCTTCCATGGGGGAGTCATCATCATCCGCCCAGATGTTCTTGGACTTGGACTTGGGCTTTAATTTATGAAGGGCGGCTATGCGCTCCTTATAGCTTCTAAAAGCTTTGACTTGAGAGGATATGGGAGAAGGAGGATCTCTCCATGATCGGGTTTTCTTAGGCTCGACGGCCGGTTGGGAAGATGAAGCTTTAGGAGAAGGAGGATCTCTCCATGATCGGACAGTAGCTTTAGGCTCGACGGCCGGTGCTGGGGGCTTAGGTAGGGATGGCTTACCAGTCCCAGAAGTGGGCCTGGCTGCCGGAGAGGGCGACCTGGGCGAGACCTGGGCTTCGCTCGGCACGGGTGCCTGGCTAGGTTCAGGGGCCCCGGTCGGGCCCGAAGCGGGCACATAAGTGGCTAAAGCCTGATTTACAGCATGGCTGTACTTTTTGGTGAGTTTCTCCTTCTCGAGAATCTCGTGAAGGAGTTCAATTACTGCCGCGAACGACATAATTGAGAAAATGTAGATCCGGTGAAGCCGGGAAGGGTATCTTCCCCGGGTGGAGGGGCCCGGGGATGTGTGCAACCTACCCTCCCAGTCGGGTTAGACTGGGAGGTGAGTATCTGGTGAGCCCTAAGCTTGTCTACCTGCTACCAATCTTATTGGGTGACAGGGACCTAAGGTACCGGTAAACCCACCGAAGGTGAGCCACCCACCAATGTGTACCGAAGAAGTCTGGCACGTCGGGGTAAACACACCCGACCGTGCCAGGTGAATGCTGGGGGACGAAGCGGGGGTTGACTAGGCTATCTACCAAGGCCAACTGATCCCGCTCCCGACTCCAATGACTGCCGTGTCCTTAAGGGACTTGGCGGGTGCTTGGGGCACACCCCACTGGCTTGTTAACACCGCTAGGTTTCCCGCCAGGGACCACAAAAGTGGATTTGCCCGGAAGGGCCAAAATAGCTGCCACTACTAGTAACCAAAGTTACTAGTAGCGACACCTAGGAGCGGCGTGCGAAGACGCGACGGCCGCAGTGACGTCACGCAGGGGCGCGACGAGACGGAGAGTGGGGCGCAGGGGAGCGCGGTGGGACGACGAGCAGCGAGACGTCCGCACGGAGCGACGGCTGGCGAGCTACTCAGCGTATTTTACGAGAGCGTGGAATATATTTATATTTGTCAATATAATAAAAGATATTGCAGGAAACTCAGAACTGTTTCTTATTTCAAACTATATCGTCCACACAAATGAACGAGTTTTCTTTAAAAATATATATAGATTTTATGAGCAAGTGTAAGAAGGAAAGTTCCACCTAAAAATGTTTAATAATCTCTTGAATGGGTCTTTCGTATTTTTGCCTTACGTTTTTAATTAAGTGGCTAGAAATGACCATACGTTCATTTTCAACTAAGTAGATACAATCAGCAAGGAAAATCGATCCACACTTTGGTTTTCTAAATCTTAATTATAGAGAAAAACATTTTACAAAACTTTAATTTTTTATTTTAAATAGGCTCCAGCTTGACCACTACCTCACCTGATGGTAAGCGACGATGTGGCCGATAATGAAACACGCTTGCCTAGAATTAACTTATTCACTCTTGACTTAAAGACCCCTAGATTGTAGCTACAGGGAGATATTTGAGAGTTAAAGTTTCACTCTCAGTTATTGCTAGTCTAGTACGAAATTTACCAGTCGTTCGCACTAAACTGCCTAACTTTTGAGGTATTTTCCTATTTCTTATCACCTCTCTAGGGTTCCATATGGTTAATAGTACGTTCCATTTCTCCTGTCCTTTATGTCCGAGCTCATTTCTACTTCATATCTTCCTTCAGGGTACAATATTGGCGTTCCAGTTATCACGACCCGAGTTGAAGGTCATGATTTCGAACCCTGGAAGGCACTTTAGCTTATGTAATCTATTTCACCACCACTGCTGCAAAACGATGAAAGTAAACATTGTTGCGACAGTTATAAATGTCCTTCCGCACTAAGCCCGCCAGGCAGATTATAGCCCAATCTCTCTCTCTAAGAAGAGGCCTGCATCCCAGCAGTAGAAACATTATGGGCTGATTGTGCTATGCTTAAGTTTCATGGCATTGTTACCCAAGATACAGGATTGGTACCCAAGATACAGGCTTGCCTTGTTTGGAGCTTGTGTTAAAATTTTGTCATCATCATAATCATTTCAGCCGAAGCTTTCGTTTTTATGTCCACTGCTGGACATAAGCCTTCCTCAAGTGTCACCACCTCGATCGGTCCTGTGCGTATCGCATCCAGCGGATTCCCGCAGCCCTAACAAGGTCATAGATTGAGGGAGGCCTTTCAACACTGCGTCTTCTGGTACGCGGTGGCCCCAGAGCTTTTCGGCCCCATCCACCATCGAATCTGCGAGCAACGTGCCCTGCCCGACCTAAGTTTAGCCTTCCTTCGAAAACTTTGTACTTACATATTCTTAATTTATTATTTTATTAATATATAAGGCAACCAAATTATATTATTTCATGCCCAAAACAATCTGTTAACTATAAGAAGTCTGGTTCTGTTAACTATTGTAATTATTTTATTTTGATTTGACATTTTAATTAATAATAATAATATGCATAGTAATGATAATATATTTTTGTTATTGTACTTATCTAATTTAATTCATGATTAAGTTTAACTACTTTATATTTTAATTTAATTAATTTTTTATATGCATGATAATTAATAGTTATAATTAATGTTATTGTAACACATATTTGTACGCCGTTAAGGTAAAACATGACTGTGATCCTTTCTGCAATGTACTTAACATCTTGCATGCTTTGTGTGTGCATAGGTACTCATGTTTCTAACAAATAAATGATCTTTATCTCTTTATCTCTTAATCAAAACCACAGTATGCCTTTCTCAGCTAGTAAATTAACACCCGAGTTCACAAAATATATGCGGGTCAGTCCCTCAATACGTCATACTTAAAGGTACATACTGTCTGTCCCAGAGGTAACATCACTACTCTTGAAACTTGTGTATCACTTCAAACTTCGAAGGACTGTCTCGAACTTTGACAAGGGTCTAGTGGGTCGAAGTATTTGTTTTTAATTGATTTATTGTTCGTAGGTTTAGACAGCATCATTTGTGCCGAAAAATAATGAGAGATATTGACGGTATATTTATTAAACTTTATGCACAAGTAAAAATCACTGTACATAGGCAGACTTACTGTCTTACTGTCTTAGCCATTTTCTACCAGTCATTTCAGGGGGTGTAGAGTCTATAGGTAGCAAAGGATCAAGTTAATTGGCATGCGATTGGGGAGCCCGCGTACTATTAGAGAGGCCTAAGTTCTGCTGTCTTTAGGGATGATAACAGCTAGGTTAAGGTAATTGGTATTTCAGTGGCAACTTAAGTGGATATTAAGAGCAGTTATGAATCCGATCATATGGAATAAAAAAATTACTTCTAATGTCAATGCTGATTTCATATTATGAACTACACGATTGGCGCAGTAGTTGAGCGATCGGCTGCTGCGCTGCGTGTCGCTGTTTCGATTCCCGCACGGAACAAATATTTGTATGGCCTACAGACAGTTGTTCCGGATCTGGGTGTCTTGTGTATGTGAGTTAAATGTTGGTTAATGCACCTACGAACCTACGATACAGGAAAAAAAAACATAGTGTTGGTGGGTAACGTTTATATTAAAAAAAAAAAAAAAAGTATATAATTTATTTTCAGATACATTTATTTTATTTTCAGCAATTTACACTGGTTAAACTTTCCAGTTCAGGTACTACCTAATATCCAAACTGTTCATTGTTAGGTTTTGAACCCTTTAAAAAGCTTTACTCTGACACGATCGTGCTGCGATTCACCAAACTACTGCAACGACTGGGAATTATTGTCGCTTCAGCCGCCAGGTCACGCAACCGTCTATTGCCACTTCAAAGTAATGGTTTCCACTAAGTTAACCTTTTTATCTAAACAAAAGAACACGATTATGATAGTCATCACGGACGTCACAGCACGCCTAATTTATTTATAATAGCAATGTTTAGCATAAACGCGTCGTTAAGGAAATAGTCGCAGATTTCCATAAGGCGCTTACAAGCACATACGTCATGCAATGACCGACAAGTTTAATAGGTAATGGTTGCTGGATTTGCGTATGTTGTTTGTGACCTTAGAACTTAAAAGGATCAACAGGCAAAAGGCATACAAAAATAATGGCACTTACACAGTGTGTCTTAATGACTTCAAGGTATCTTCCTTACAAAATATTCGATGAGTTAGTAAGTTAACCCCTCTTGTTTTATTTAGGGGTCTGTAACTAAGTTTCTGTGTTTCAGTGGTAACGGCTTTTGCCACTAAAAAGGAAAGACGATATCAGTAGGTACTATGAACTTGTTTCCATCATGGAGGCCAATTTCAGTTGCAGCCATCGATGCACGAGACATTGTAGTACACAAGTGTACCTATGCTTGAATACAGGTGCACACTCTCTTCCGTCTCTCTCATGGTCCGATGGGATAGACTGTGGAGGGTGCGTTCTTTACGATATGAAATAACTAGCTTCTGCCAGCGACTTCGTCCGCGTGAATGTCGAAAATTATCCCAAGGGAACATACTTCTGGGATAAAAAGTATCCTATGTGCTATTCCAGACTATAATATCTCTGTGCCAAATTTTGTCCAGATCCGTCCAGCCATTTGTGCGTCAAGAAGTAACAAACATACAAACACACACACGTACAAACTAACAAACTTTCGCCTTAATAATATTAGTGTGATTAAGCAGGGAGTTTTTAATATTGTGAACCAATGTAGTTACAGATTCACAAATTTTAGAAATGATGACACTCTAAGGAGCGATATAGCTATAATAGTTTATTTCAGACTTTAATAATGACTTCACCTGGAGCATACTTACAGGCCGTGTCAGGGGGACCTCGCTACCACTAAGTTCGTAAGCGGCGCCGCGCCACAGACAGAGTCCACTACGAACAAAGCGTTATTTTGCACGCTCACATTGACGTTAAGATTTTACAGGGATTCTTGGGCAATATTGGTTAGAGCTCAGACGCGGCTGTCACGAGTGCTAGTACGGCGTTTGTCACGTCATTCAGTCTATTGGAAAACGATCAACACATCGCACCTTGAAAACAAAAGTGGCATTATACAAAAAAATGCAATTTTGAGTTACTCCGACATCTAGGTTTCTTGTAAAAAAGCACTTTTAATGCAAAGACTGACATTATAATAATTTCAATACTTTCCCCTAGAAGTCGCTAGTGTCAGTTTATATTTTTGGGTAAAGTAAAAAAGTAGCAACTCATAAAATGACACTATATTAGTTAAAGATAAGCATTCAGAGTGGATACACTCTGCGGTGAGTAAGAAAGTGGCATTATCTGTTTAGTGTCGTTTTAAACGTAATTCACGCTAATAATCTGCGGTAGTAATAACTACATAAATGTCTTTTTTAGTATAGTGTCACTTATTTGGCTAATAGTTAAAATAGTGTGTCTTGATTGTACTGACTATAACTTAATTGTTTTTGCAAAATAAAATAATGTTTCTTCTTTATATGACATTATTTCGATTTTCTGCTGATTTTTCCTTACTCCCATTATTAATTTTTGCGTAATTATTCTAAAAACGGGTAGGTTTACATAAAACAAAAGTGACAATATGCGAAACTTTTTTTTAAAACTATGTTTTCTAAATAACTCCATAATTTACTGGCATGTTTTCAGTACAATATTTAAAGTAATATAGTCGAACTGATAAGTGAAATTAATAACAGTCTTTTATTTCAGTTATAGTTTGGACCTGGATCTCGCCGGATAGTAAAACAAAAAATTCAATTGATTTTATTATGACCAACAGAAACAGCTACTTCACAAACTTTACCGTCATTAAAAGATTTAACTTCAACACCAACCATAGGCTACTTAGAACTGAGCTCAAAATAAAACAACCAAAGAAGACTAGACCGAGACAAGACTCAGGCAACATAAGACTCGACGAACAGCAATTAGAGCAAATAACAACAGCCCTAAGAGCTGAACTTAGAGACTTCAAAGAGAACACTAAGGAACTAGAAACCCAAGGTAAATACAATTATATAGAGAATATTATCAAAACCCAAACTAAACTCATAGCAGATAGGAAAATTTATGCAAAAGAAAAACTATCAACAGCCACTATAAAACTCCTAGAAGAAAGAAATCACCTTATTAACGAAAGAAGTACTCAAAACAGAAGACAGAAATTAGCCAAAATCAGCAAAGATATCAAGGAAAGTATCAGAAAGGATAGGAAACAACGAAGGATGCGAACGATCGAAAATTACATACGGAAAACCGGTGGAACTAAAAAAGCACTCAAAGAATTGACCGGCACGAAGAACTGGATCGTAAAAATGAAAGACAACCGAGGAAAATTCGATTATCACAGAATTGACATATTAAAAACAGCTACGTCATACTACAAAAATCTTTATCGAAACAACACTACGCAAGCTGAAATCAGTCTAGTGGAAAAATCGAATACCCCCAGTATTCTCCAAGCTGAAGTCAGTAACGCTATCGATACCCAAAAGAGTGAGAAGGCACCCGGGCCTGACGGCATAATCAATGAAATCTTAAGAAATAGCAAAGAGATACTGCTACCTGTCCTCACAGATATATTCAATGATATCATGAATACTGAAATCATCCCCCAGCAATGGACCGAGTCTCTCATCATCCTACTGTATAAGAAAGGTAATAAATATGACATAGGAAACTATCGCCCTATAAGTCTTATGTCCAATGTATATAAGATTTTTGCTAAGATCATCTTAAAACGGATCGAAAGAACCCTAGACGAAAACTAACCTATAGAGCAAGCAGGATTCCGCAAAGACTACTCAGTGATCGACCACATTCACGTAGTGCGTCAAATTCTGGAGAAATACAACGACTACCAACTCACATACTACATCGCATTCATTGATTATAGTAAAGCATTCGATTCTCTACATCATGACAAAATATGGGAGGCGTTACTAGAACAAGGAACTGAGCACAAGTACATTCGATTAATAAGAAATATATATAGCTGCAGCAGAGCAAGAATCCAACTAGAAAAGAAAAGTACTCTTTTCAGAGTAGAAAAAGGCGTAAGGCAGGGAGACCCTCTATCTCCGAAATTATTCTCCGCAGTATTAGAATCAATCTTCCGAAGACTCAATTGGGAACATCTCGGAATTAATATAGACGGTCAACTGCTATCGCACTTAAGATTTGCTGATGACATAGTGTTATTGGCAAAAACAGCAGAAGACTTAACCAGAATGATAAAAGAACTTGCGAAAGAAAGTGAGAGAGTAGGGCTGGCAATGAATCCGGGAAAAACTAGAGTGATGACAAACGGGCACAAACATACTATAGATCTAGGAAACACTGAAATCAACTATACAGACGAGTACGTATATCTAGGGCAGCTCATAACTCAAAAAGATCCTATGCAGAAGGAAGTGGACAGAAGAATTACAAATGGCTGGCCCAATATATTGTATTTAAAGAATATACGAATTTTCTACACATTGTACACAAAGAACAAGGTTACAAGTTACAAGGTCGCAATCGACGAATTCTAATTCTAATCGACCAGTGGTCTTTTCTGTTTATAAACACAACAGAGGTACATTTTTTACTAAAATAATAAAAATACAATTTTTTTAATTAATTTATATTTATTTTTTTATTTATTTATTTATTTATGTACACACAAAACACTTTACAGAGAAAATAAAGAATACAGATAGAAGAGCACAAAGGTACTGCTTATTTCAATAGAAATTTCTTCCAGCAGACCTGCGACAGGAAAGTTGGATGATAGACGAAGACACAGTGTGTAGAAAGAAGTAAGGAAACCTAAAATAGACTATAATAACTTAACTAATTATATATAAATTACACATACATTAACTAAATATAAGTATAGAAGATAAAGAAAAATATATATACATACATATAATATACAAAATTACAATATGGTAGAGAGATAATGTTCTTTGACTTGTTTTTTGAAAAGAGATACGTTTTGAGAGTCACGTATTTTAGGTGGAAGTGAGTTCCACAATCGTACTGCATGGACAGAGAAGGAGTGGGAATAGAAATGAGTTTTATGGGATGGGAAATTGAGATGAAGTTTAAGGCGGGATCTACAAAGAGCATCGGCAGGGCGAGTAAACGTAAAACGATCGCGCAGGTAGCTAGGGTATGCAGGGTTAAAAAGGATGTTAAAAAGGAGACATAATATGCGAGTGTTCCTGCGAAGACGGATAGGGAGCCACTTGAGATCCTTGCGGAACTGAGAGACATGATCGTATTTCCTCAGACCAAAAACAAAACGGATGCACAAGTTTTGCAAGCGCTCAAGCTTATTTAAGAGCTCCTCGGTGGCATCCAGATAGCAGGCATCAGCGTAATCTATGATCGGCTGAATCAAAGTTTGAGCTAAGTAAATTTTAGTTTTAAAGGGTAGGAAAGTTTGAAGGGTTTTTAATGAGTGAAAGGAAAAATGCACCTTACGACTAACTTCATTGACTTGTGCTCGCCAAGAAAGGTTACTGTCAATTAAGACACCGAGATTCTTAGCCGTTTCGGTGTAAGGAATGGTCGAGCCGTTAAGGGATAATGGTGTCAAGATAGATATGTCAAGCGCTGAGCGATAACATCGACTGCCTATGATCATGGCCTGGGACTTGGAAGGGTTGATCTGTAAGCCATAAGACTTAGCCCATTCACTAATTCTCTCCAGGTCATCGTTCATGGCATTAATCGCTAAGTCTATGTCTGCAAGCAGAAAATGTCGATAAAGTTGCAAATCGTCTGCGTAAAGATGGAAGCTGGAGGTGATCACCTTGGTTACAGTGTTTATGAAAATAGAGAAAAGAAGAGGAGAGAGAACGCCACCCTGAGGAACACCAGCAGTGAGATCACACCAATCAGAGAAAATCTCTTCAAGACGAACACACTGAGAGCGACCCCGAAGATAAGAGTCAAACCAGGATAGTGCAGAGGAAGAGAAGTTAATAGACTGAAGGACCCCAAGCAGAATGTCAAAATCCACTGAGTTAAACGCACAACTGAAGTCAAGCAGGACTAACAAGGTGAGAGATTTATTCTCCATAGCCCAGCGGATGTCGTCAGTGACCTTCAGAAGTGCGGTAACGGTACTGTGACCTGCCCGGAATCCAGATTGGAAAGGACAGATAAGAGTATTAGACGAAAGGAATCTGGAAATTTGACCATGAACAATGTGCTCAAGAACTTTAGAGAGGAAAGGAAGTATGGATATGGGTCTAAAGTGGGATAAAGAAGAAGGATTACTTATTTTGGGAAGTGGTATTATGTGTGCCTGTTTCCAGGCTGAAGGAAATATGCCAGAGAATAAAGAGTAGTTAACAATATGAGTGAGAATGGGCAGAAGTTCCGGGAGAATAGGAATTATCATTCGCGAACACAGATTATAATGGCCAACAGCAGAGGAAGAAATAGCAAGGAGAGATTTTTTGACATCGTCATCAGAGACAGAGTTTAAATTAAATATTGGGCAATTCGGTAACGGCAATTCGGAGAGTACAGACAGAGTGGAAGTTTTGACACTAGGGTCCAAAGAAACAGGTGGAAGAGAAAAGTGCCTATTAAGAGCCGACAAGTCGACATCTTTACAGGTATTAATGGGAGATTTGCCGATACCGACAGACTTTAGAAATCTCCAGACGTCAGAAGACTTGCGATCGACCAGAGATTCGTGGAAAAAGCGTCTCTTAGCATCCCTACACAGACGATTGCAATGATTACGTAGAGCTTTAAAATGAGCAAGATTCTGATCCGTGGATCTACGCTTGTACCTGCTCTTTGCCTTGTCCTTACGAGAAATAGCGTCTTTAATTTGAGTAGTCATCCACGGAGCAGGATCATGCTTAACTCTAATTTTCCGACGCGGTGCATGCTTGTCGTATAAACTCAACAGTTTGGCATTGAAGTACTTAACTTTATCATCGACACAGGCGCTTTCGAAGACGAGAGTCCAGTCGATATCACCTGCATCACGCTTTAACGCCACCAGATCAATTCCGTTATAATTACGCAAATAACAGATTTGAGGTTTGCGTTTAGGAGGTCGAATACGATAAGAAAGATAGATGAGATCATGGTAAGAAAAAGTTGCAGTAAGTTGCCCAAACTCAGCAACATTGTGAGGGGAAGAAACAATCATAAGGTCAAGAAGAGAAGGCGTGCAGTTTGGAAAGTTATGAGTCGCAGAAAGAGGTAGAATTTCAAGATTAAAAGAAGATAAGAGAGAACGGAGTTTTAGTGAACGAGAGTCATTTTTAATGAGACATGTGTTAAAGTCTCCCATCAAAATAACATGCTCGTACAACGGGCAAAAATTATTTAGTGACGATTCCAAAGAGTCAAAATAGTTTATGTGAAGGTTAGGGGAGTAAAATACTGCAAGTAATACTTTAGCATGGTGTAAGGTGATCTCTAGGAACAAGAATTCAGCCGACCCAGAGTACCGAGATGGAGACGCACTCACAACTTTGTGCGGTATATCAGCACGTATATAAATGGCGACACCACCACCACCCTTGCCAGTCCTATCATTTCTGACCAGATCAAAACCAGGCAGTGCATAGTGCGTAGAAAGGAGAGACGGCTTAAGAAAAGTTTCAGATATAAGAAGTGCATCAAGATGAGCACTGCTAAAGGACGCCAGAAGGTCGGAGTAGTGACCAGGAACACTCTGAGCATTAATATGTGCTATATGGAAATTTTTTGGATACTTAGAAAAGATAGTGGAGATGTTATCATGCAGAGTATGAAGCGAAGACTCACTTCCTCCAGCACTAACAAAACTACAAGTCGAAGAAGAACAGGAGAAAAAACTGTCATCTAGGTTGACAGGATCATCCATAGACAAATACGTAAATAAAATAAATATAATACGAAGAAAAGAATACAACTAAATTTATATAACAAAACTAAAACTTATTACAACTAAGTGTATGGGTTGATTGCTATAGCAACCACCCTAACTCACTGGTGAGTGACAAGTCATTCAACGAGGAAAAAAAAAAAAAACAAATTAATAAAACAGCGTACAACGAATGACATTCAGGCATGCACAAAAACCGACAATACAAAATGATGAAAACGGAACGTTGCACATCTCTAGATTGCTGTCAAATTGGCATTGACAAATTGACAATGACAGTTCAGTTCAGTCTAGCCGGTTGAATGACTTGTCGTAAACATAAAATATTATGAAAAGTTATTATACCGACATCATATTATTAACAACATAAACTCATAATGTAGGTGATGCGGAAAATACCAATTAAATAAAGTACCGGCACAGAAACAAGTATAAGTATACCTACTCTTCATCATAATCAAGAAGCAGGTAGCTTGCGAACGAAACAACATTAATTACGCCGACGCGCCTTCCTTTGGTCTCTCGAGGGTGTAGCAGAAGTCTCAGTGGCGCTCACATTCTTTGGAGAAGAATGTTCCACCGTCTGCGTAGCGTCACGTAGGCCGCTAGATGCCTTGGGAAACCTCGACACCAGAGCTTTAAGTTCACCCGGAGTCTCGATCTTGTGACGTTTGGTATCAGGTGTTATGATGACTATCCTGCCCTCCACCGACCAGCAATTCTGCATCCCAAAATGTTTGCGCGCGTCCATGAAAGTCTGGTGTCTGCTGTGCGTCAAGAATTCGGAGATGGTGATACCCTTTCCTTTCAGGGACTTCTTGCTCTCCCAGATTAAGTGACGGTGCTCAGTGGTGTATAGCCTGACCAATATAGGCCGAGCTTTGCCTCGTGTAGAACCCAGTCTATGGCAGACATGGATCCTATCCTTCCCAATCTCAGGTAAGTTCATTTGGTCGGCTAATACCCTGTGAACCACTTCATGCAGCTTTTCACCAGGTTGCTCAGCTATCCCATGAAACAGGAGAACCTTCCTCCGCATCAGAGTTTCATGCTTGTCAAATCCTAGGGACAGCATCTCTATTTGGCTTTTAAATTTAGAGAGTGCCTGCCACACAAATGTTTTAAAATCAGCGAACTCACTTGAAAGTGCTGATAGCTCCAGTGTAGGCCGAGTTTCAGTGGAAATATGCTTGAGCTTGTTCTCATACTCTGCCATCCGCGAATGGAACAGTTGCTCCAGGTCTTCCAGACTTGTTGCTAGTTTTGAATCCATGGTGTGGTTGAGAAGAAGTAATTAATTAGGTAGAAGTAAAAGATATCAGAGAGATATGGAAATAATAAATAGTGAGTGTAGGGTGGTAAATATCAATAAAATGTAATTAAAACATTAAAAATTCAATTAAAAATAAATTAAAATTAATTAATACTGGGAGCTGTCTATAAGGCGTGTTAACTCTGTGTCTACCCACACAGGAAAAAAAATTAGTATGTACTTGGCTGGTTATGTATATTTTTCCATTTAGTTTATTGGTTGTATAATATTGGCGGCAAAGGGTGGACAGCCTAATCTAGACACAGGTCAGTGAGCGACGTAGGTCCAGCCAGACAATATAATGAATCATAAAATTACATAAAAATGCTTACGCTTGAGTTATAAAGGCCAAAAAAAAAACAAGATGACAAGTAAAAAAATCAATAGGTATCTAAGAAAACAATAAATTATTTTAGGTCCATAGACGAAATTGTACATTGTAGCATTGTTTAAGGAAAGGCTATGAACCTTATCACCCTTCTAGATCTCAGCTCTTCTTCATCGAACTTGGCACCTTTTTCACGTTTACGTTTTATCGAGCTTGGTGCCTGTTCACATTTTTATGTTTATGGTAGGATCATTATTACACCACTGTTACGTCCTGTTATCCACCAATCTGTTATGGATAATTGATGCTCTGTCTACCCTCTAAGGCAGGTAAGCATGATATGATGTGTATTTAGACGAATCGATGTATTTGTGTTTGTAAACTTATATTACTTACACCTTTTAAAAATTCAGATTCAATGGAGCAACCCTAGTGAATCTGTCAAGTTAAGGTAACAATTTTCGAGGATGGCAAGAGTGGTCCTTATGTATGCTTTCTATTTTGTGTCGCGACTATAGATCCGTCCCTTTATCTTGCTAGTAGTTATGCCTTGCATTCATGCAAGTGCGGGCAAGTTCAAATGAATCCCCTTGTTAAGAGATTGACGTCAGAAAAAGTGATGCAGGTGGACGCTATCTGAAGCAGTTTTGACAAGGTAATAAATAGTACGGTATCAACAAGTTACAGCTATTATCAACAATTCACGACGATATAATGCGTTGAAATATCGTGTGACGTCACGTCGTTAGTACACTTTATACTGACATAGTGACGACACAAGCCACTCCGGAACTTTGATGCGCTTTATCTTTGTATTTTTTTATTGATTTGGTAAAGCTTAAAATACGCGTCCAATATTATTTTATAATGTCGCTGACGGACTAAATAGAATTATCATTTTTCTACCCAAGAAACATCCATATTAATTACATCCTATTAAACTCACTTTCCAGTAGGTAGGGTAGGCAGAAACTATAGAATACCAGCTGCTGCGATCCTTACATATCTACTCGTTTAACTTCATATTATATTATATCTAGTTAATTTTTTTCTGTTTCGTCAACGTCAATTCAATGTAAATAAATTATTGAATGTTATTGAATTGCGGAAATGTGTTGCGTAATACCCCGCTGGTCAAAGGCATCTTCCAGACCTTCTATTTATTTTAGAGTTGCGCTTCTACTCATCTGAAAATTGTGCAATTCGCAGTATAGCGTAAATTCTCAGAAAAAAAAACATTCTGAAGTTCTTCGCTTTTCAAAACTAACTGTTCTTAGTAGATATTATTATCTGTGGTTCTGGTATTCAGACTGTATAAATATGCTTATTGACCCGACAGATGGTGTCTTGCCTGAACGGAGATAATTCAACATTGCCATAGAATAATTACTTACTGCCCATTTTACATATTTTTAAATTTGCCGTCAATCCATTGTAATTAATTTTTCCCTAAAAACCATAGAGACACAAACATTTATTTTGAAAACATTAAAAAAGAGGAATCCAATCAACTTATAAAAAATCTGTACCGTTGAATAAAAAGCCTCCTCTTTTTTGGAAAGTCGGTTATATAAACAAACAAACATACAGCCGAACATAAAACCTCCTCCTTTTTTGAAAGTTGGTCGAAAAAAAATTCAAATCGGTCCACCCGTTCTCAAGTAATACGCTTACCAACAAACATCATTTTATTTCTATATTCATCAATATTAATACCATCTCCTGGAACTGTTACTTGTGCAACAAGTCTACATTGAGATATTCCTTTGACCGTTCTCCTGCATAACTGCCAGGCTTTGACATTTGCTCAAAGACTCGCGGTTAACTGCAGTTACCGTTTCTACAGAAAGTACTCTTGAATTTGTATATTTATTGATGTGTTAATTCGTAGCGAGATTTGAATAACATTTAGATTAAGGAGTAAAGTTTAGTCGTTAATTTGGATGGTTATTTTCATAAATTATATTATAGACTAAGAAAAACTCAACTATAGTCGAGCCTTTAAAATAAGAAAACGCTGCGATGACGCATTCCCCTAAAAAGCCAAGCAGTCTACGCATTTATTCCACATAGTTGAAATTATTATTCTTTCCACTCTACAACACCAAATGAATGTTTTTTCACATACCTACTCGTATTCTGTAATCCTTAAACCGAATCCACGCTACATTACATTTACCGTGATTATCAAAAAAAACCCGCTACCAATAAAATGTCAGGGTTCTTGAGAAATCCTCAGAGACTGTTTGAAGCACCCATATTAATAAAATCCGTCCATTTATACGAAACACGGTTTCGAATCTCAAGACACGATTATCTTCAACACACCGATTTTCTATGCAAATGTTATTTAATTTTCTTTTACATAGGGTACGAGGAAACTCGCTACCTCCCGCGAAACAAAATACTGAATTTCGTTCATCGGGATGAGCATGCTCGAATGAGCATGAGTGTTTACGAGCAGATATTTGAGCATAATACTTATTTGCTCGAAAAATGAGGAAATAATTCGGGCTTGTGAGGTTTTGTGTATTGGTATATTATTTTATGTGGAGTAATGTTGGTAGTGCGAATATTATTTTTGAATAAGTATTGAGTTATGGCGAGTTTTTCAACAAAGAGTAAACTACTATTTACGGAATAAGAGTGTACTCTTGCGTCTATTTTATACCAACTAGTTTCATCTGTCGCCCTATGCAACTTGTCTCCAAAGTCTAAATAATTTTGATTTGAGATTTTAGATACATACCTAAAGTTAGTGTTAGTTATATATATATATATATATATATGTAGGTACCTTTTGCTACATATACCTATAACAATTTTCATTTCCGACTTTTTCCTTTATACGTGTTCACTTCATTGAGGTTTTTAACAACGATTATAAACACTGGTAAAATACTGTTATCATATTCCATTTTTGGTTTAAGAAATTACGTTATACACTGTTCTGTTGTTGTTAAATTAGGTGTTTTACATAAGTTTATAAGTATGTGAGAACCATGTTCCTATTTATCAAATGAATGAATTTACCTGTTAGTGCTTGTAATACTTTATACCTATATGTAGTATAGTAAGTAGTGTTGTTCTGGGTGCATTGACCTCACTTATATTAATGAAATATTGTAAAACACTTTTCTTTTAAAGAGTATGTGGGCGTTTTTAGTTTGGTCTTCTCCACAACAAGCTACTTTTACGAATGGACGGTAGAATCAATTATTATTAATTTCATATTTAAATCCTTTACGTTCAAAAGTGCCGCTTAATGGCCTAATTGAAATTTAAAAAAAATACTTTGGCTTTATTCCACACTATAAGCAAGAAAGAAAACATAATATATATATAAGTAAGTAATAATATTATTTATCAAAAGCATTATCCTAGGTTACATCATGTTTACATTATTGAAATGGACATGGCTATTACACATCCCTGTCCATCAAACTAGAAAATTCTGTATCTTGAAGAACAGTTTTCTCTAAATGGATTGTTAAATTTTTACAAGTATTTATAAATTGAGCACTAGCTCTGATGTTAAGACATTATTGTTTATTTTTTTACATAGTAGTTATGTTTTAGTTAATTGTGTAAAGCGTTGATGTAATTGTGAGTTTTGTTCTAAGTGTTAAAGTGTAAATAATAATTAAATTTCTGACTCAATTAAACGTGGTCAGTCGTTGCCTGTCTTTAAAAAACTTATAAGGGAACATTACCTGTCTCTGTGATCCTGTACTTGTTTAAGCTGTATTGTTTACTTGTTTGTATAATTAGATTATTTTGTATGTATGTATTTATGAATCTATTTTAGTAGTTTGTTTTTAGTACCTAATTGTATTTAGTAATACTTGTATGATTTCAAATTTGCACCAAGTGCAACCCCATGTCGTGTCCAGGCTATCTCTATCCATTCAAGGTTGCCTGGAAGAGATCGCAGAGCGCGATAAGGCCGCCTGTTGTATGTTTGTTTTAATTTTTATGTTTTTTTTGTATTGTTTTATCTTGGTGTACAATAAAGTATATATAAATAAATAAATAAATTTAATAAATTTAAAAATTGACAAATAAAAGTTAAGTAGGTATAAGTGATAAGTGTAATATTATTATTTGATAAATCAATATTTATAAGTAACTTAATTTAATTTCAATAAATCACTTTAAACATACCAATTTAACAATTAATTTCTATAAGTAATTTAATTTCATTCGATTTAATTTCATTTAATAATTCAATATAATAATTCATTTTAAAAAGTATGATTTAATTTAATGATGGCAATTCACTTAAAGTACGATTCCATAACGAAATATAGGTCAGCAAAAGTCTTCAACAACTGTACTTAAAAGGTAAGTTATACTTCGTAATTCTAGCACTAAAATTAATATGATTAAAACTATGATAGGTACTTCAGCCAATCGTCGGAGATCCGCGCTGAACGAACAAAACCGCCTTCAGTACACCTCTCCAAAACTAGATTACGGACTGAGACTGCGCCGCAGTCCTCGTGACAAAGCACAGGCCGTTAAAAAAAGTACGGAACCCGTTGAAAGATGGTACACCAGGGGTCATACGCTTTACCCGGGGCTGAAGCCGATGTCGGCTCAACTGATATCAGTTTTGTTTCATGTTGCATAAACTCTTGTCAGTGACAAGATTTTTTATGATTAGCTTGTCACCAGTCTTGGCAGAACTGCCCAATTGTCCAGTCCGTCGCACGGCAACAGTGGCACGGTAGTGATCCAACAGTTGGTGTCTCTGAAAGATCTCGGTCGCAACGGCATGCGGTCCGCGGGATCTGGCGCGCCGTTTAGCTCGTACATCACGTACACTCAGCCTGACGACAAGGAACGTATTCCTGCCGTTCTCTCACAAAAATTACATAGCCATGGTTAAAAATCTATATATATAAAAGAAAGTCGTGTTAGTTACTTCACTTATAACTCAAGAACGGCTGAACCGATTTAGCTGAAAATTGGCAGGGAGGTAGTTTAGAGCCAGGAGAAGGACATAGGATACTTTTTATTCCGTTTAGGGTAGGGTAGGGTAAGTAGGGTAGGGTAGGTAGGGTAGGTATGTAGGTAGGGTAGGGTAGGTAGTGTAGGGTAGGGCAGGTAGTGTAGGGTAGGTAGGGTAGGTAGGGTAGGGTAGGGTAGGTAGGGTAGGGTAGGTAGGGTAGGGTAGGTAGGGTAGGGTTGGGTAGGGTAGGTAGGGTAGGGTAGGTAGGGTAGGGTAGGTAGGGTAGGTAGGGTAGGGTAGGTAGGGTAGGGTAGGTATGGTAGGGTAGGTAGGGTAGGGTAGGTAGGGTAGGGTAGGTAGGGTAGGGTAGGTAGGGTAGGGTAGGTAGGGTAGGGTAGATAGGATAGGGTAGGTAGGGTAGGTAGGGTAGGGTAGGTAGGGTAGGGTAGGTAGGGTAGGGTAGGTAGGGTAGGGTAGGTAGGGTAGGGTAGGTAGGGTAGGGTAGGTAGGGTAGGGTAGGTAGGGTAGGTAGGGTCGGTAGGGTAGGGTAGGTAGTGTAGGATAGGTAGTGTAGGGTAGGTAGTGTAGGGTAGGTAGTGTAGGGTAGGTAGGGTAGGGTAGGTAGTGTAGGGTTGTTAGGGTAGGTAGGGTAGATGAATGTTTGGTGTTTTTATGGCAAAACAAAGTTTGCCGGGTCAGCTAGTTGACAATAAAAATACCAATAATTTGGTAGAAGATTTCAGTGCCTAACATGTCTTTTGAGTGATAGAAAAAAAATGTTTTCCTCTTTTCATGGCAAATTTGACAACTTGGAAAACTGTAACCAACCGGCAACAAGGGACCAATAAAAAAAACAGGATAAACCGGTTAGTAAGGTTTTTTTATGGCGGCATACCCCACTTTGTAGTTTTTTAGTGCCATTTGGTGTATTTTCTCTCCAGGAAGAGAGTTAAGTTAATCTTCGTATCCTTTACCTTCCTGTTAAGATTTATAGGTATCTAATATCTTTATGTATGTATACCTAAATAGGTAATAATCTTCATTTCCGATATTGTTAAGGAGCAGTGGTAACGGCCGCGACTTACAAGTTGTAGTTTCGAACCCGGGCAGGCGCTTTTCTTTGTGTCACCACTGCTCTCAAAATGGTAAAGGAAAAAATCGTGAGGAAACCGGCATGTCCTACAACCAAAAATTCGAAAACATGTGACATCCACCAACCCGCACTAGGCCTGCGTGGTGGATTATGGCCCATTCCCTCGCAGAAAAGAGGCCTGTGTCCCAGCAGTGGGAACAGTAAAAAGGCTAATGATGATGATGATGTTATTGTTAATAAATATTAATAAATTAAGAAGTTTTTTTTGCTCCAAACCCATCGAGGGGGTATCAAAATGAAGGATTTTTAGTGATGATTACAAAAATACACACCACTTATATATTTATACATGTGACTTTCACCAACCCGCATTGCCATTTCCAATCACAGAGAAGAGGCCGGTGTCCCAGCAGAGTGAACGTTAAAAAAGCTGCTGATGATACCATTTATATGTTAAAAAGTAAACCGAAAAAAAAGTAAAATAAAAAACGTTAATAAAATAAAAAATCGTGATGAAGAAAACTAAAAACATGTTCTTAAACAAGAAGAAAATCATGCTGTGCAGTCGGACGATACATAAATTATTTATTTATCAATTATGGACGTCTTACAGCTTAAACAAAAAGAATAAAAAATAGTAAGTGAGAGTGACAGCCGATTAAAGTCATCACTTCTAAAAATAGATTGGAAAGAAAGAGTGTGAACAACACAACACGGTTACCAAAAAATAAAAATAAAAAACTGAATAACATTCAAGCTTAAACTAAATTAACATTTCATATTCAATACAAGGATAAAAACCTGAACATAAAAAATCTTAATTAAAAAAGCTAATGTTCAGGCACTTTCTGGCCGAGGACACACCCTGTTATGAAAGGATGAAAATCATGCCGCTTACATATGTCATTAAAGTTTCTACTTGCAGGCACTATAAATTAATTTTGCCTTTAATTCGTAGAGGTAAATGGAACACGCACACACATTTTATTATAATAATAATATGGTTTAAGTCATCCAGCTCACGCATATGTATCCGCCAACTGCACAGCATGTTTTTTTTCTACTTATTTAAGTACATCTCTTCAGTTCGCTTCAGCAGTCGGGTTTTTTGATTTTAATAACTTTTTTTCAAATTTATATTTTTGTCGGGCTTGGTGCTTTTCACAATTTTATGTTTTTAGTGGGATCACCGATCTTCGTCGTATGTGGCGTCGTGATCTGTCTACCCTGTAAGGCATCACATCACACATCATCAGCCTTTTAATGTTCCCACTGCTGGGACACAGGCCTCTTCTCATAGAGGGAGTGGGCTATAATCTACCACGCGGGCCCAGTGCGGATTGGTCGATGTCACATGTCTTTGAATAAGGCATCCTTGTCTCTAAGGCATTTAAGCTTTATATGATGTATGTTCAGACGAATCAATGTATTTATGTTTGTAAATTTATACTACCTATACTCTTTTATAAATTCAGAATATAATAGTAGCAACCCTAGTGAGTCCGGCAAGATTAGCTGTAAATTTTCGAGGATGGCGGGAGTGGTCCTTCTGTATACTTTCTATTTTGTGCTAGTACTTACCTCAACCTACCTTACTTCCTCAGCTGCAGCGGGCTTTGCTTCAAACATATTATGAGTATTTGTGTAATGGCAACATTATAAAATGATTGTTGGTAGGAATTTCTCAGTAGCAGCCTGTGCCTGGTTGATGGCATAGGCTCACCCCCTGTTGCATGAGAACATACTTGGCGAAATGTTGGTGAACTATTGGTGCATTTCTGCATTGAAGGATAGCCTTGGCTAGGCTAGGCTTGGCCCATAAGCATGCCTTATAGGCACGTCCGTCTAATGTAATTTTCGTTACTTCAACAAAAAATAATTTTGTCAATAACTAGGCCTTCTACTAATTTCTTTCTACCGCTGACATCATGCGATAGACAAACTCAAGGTAAAACATGTCAGTGTCATTGAAATTTTTCGCAAATTTTATATTTAGACTTATTATGCGACTATGCGTGGCTATTTTCATCAATTACCATGTAATAATCACAGCCATTTTGAAATAATAAGCAAGAATATTAGTATTTCGATTGTACGTGTATCCGTGTAGGTACATTACAAGTATATTGTGTAGATACATTGTTGGGTCGTCATTGGTTGGTTTGTTTATATTTCTATACACTGTTCAATCTGCCTAGCCTTTTCTCTACTATGTTGGGGTCGGCTTCCAGTTATGCAGCCCAATGGCAATATATTACAAATAGGGATCACTGCTTATCTGACCTCCACAGCCACACAGTAATTGTGTATTTGTGTATTTTGTCTTGCGATATATCTTGGCAATACTGGTATGGTCTTGGTCTGGTGTCAAAACACAAATCGGACTTCGGAATCAGGTTTGTAGCTTGTGTGTAGATATTCGTATTTAGTAGACGTTATACACATAACGTCTAAAAAAAAAAAACACAATATAAAAAATATCTATAAATTACTATGTAATTGTTACAGTAGATATTTATGAAGGCTTTTCCTATTGCTGACATAAACTTGGAAGGCAGGATTTCTTATGGTAATATATCGACTAAAGACAAATCTATATATATAAAAGACAAAAGTGATTGACTGATGTATCAACGCACAGGCCAAACCCTTAGGACTAGAAACTTAAAATTTCGCACACGTATTCCTCTTATGACGTAAGCATCCACTAAGGAAGCATTTTTCAAAATTCAACCCCTAAGGGGGTGTAATAGGGGATAAAAGTTTGTATGAAACTTTTTATTAAAAAGTCATCTGTAGGATAAAACACGGAACACGCGAACGAAGTCGCGCACTAAGGAAGTATTATACAAATAGAAACCATAAAATATTGCACTACTAGACCTTTATTGAATCTACTTACCTCATCAAAGTTGAACGAACTAAAGAAAGATACGGATAACAAAAAAACAATCGTCAATTTGAGTCCTACCTATCGGTAGGTAATATTCTGATGTTACTTTCAATGTTTTATAGCTGCCTATAAAATATCAATATCTGAAAGGATCAGATTTTATTTCATAGGCTATTTTCTATTTGATGTTCGTAAGCATATAAATAAGGGAACGATTCTGTTATACAGAGTCCGCATTTCCTAGATTATGTTTGTATTTTGATCATTATTTTTTCGATCAGCAAACTATTAACCATCTCATTATGCTTCAAATTAATAATTATTTCCTATTTTTTTATAGATCTTTCGGCATGAAATGAAAGGATAATCGTGGACGAATACACAAATACAAATACACAAATACAAATACACAAATACAAATACACAAATACAAATACAATACTTTCTGCAAAGTGGCATACGACCACGGTTATACTCTGAACACCACTATGATTAGGTATGAAATACAATAAATTATGTATTATATGTAAATGGTTTATATAATACCCGATACATATCGAATAGTGATAATAATTTCAGATAAGATTACTTTTTTGTTTCATACTTTTTAGAACGTGACTTTCAGTAGTCGGGTTTTAGTTTTTGAAATTAGTTTTTATTTAAAGTACTTTGGGCTTTTTGCACAGCCACATCACATTTTTTTCGGTTTAGGGTTTGTTTTTATACATAAATTACAAAAGTGGACTCTTGATAACGTAGTTGGTTTAGGAAATCTACTATTCACTACAGGACAGGTATATAGGTATCTATGTGTAGTTATATTAGCTAACGAAACATAAGTTTATAGTATCGAAATTTGAGACTCAGTAAATAGTAAACAAATGAACATAAATGCATACATGCCTACATACTTACAAACTTTCAAACTTACATACATACATTCCGATCAACAAACACTGCGACGCCGTAGTCGGGTAAAAAAAGTTTTCTTGAATTTTACGGGATATATCTCGCAAACGCTTGATAAAAATATGATGTATCAAACCCTACCTTCATTTTAAAATCCCTGTTCAATGATACCACACATGATGGGGTGTGGCGAATGTTTTAATTTTTTCTTGACTTCGGGCGCCATATTCAATTTAAAGTGACGTCACATAGCCTATAACTAGCGGAATTAAAAGACGCTTCCAACGACTCCTCCATTGTCAAATTATGATAAGTAGTTTAGAAGTTATGAGGGAACAGATGAACATACATACATGCACACATACCTGTCAAAAACATAACCCTAACTTTTGCTTCGCCGTAGTTGTATAAAAACTGAAGCACAGTGGTCGTCCTCGCCATCGACTATCGCTCATCTGGAATTTCTCTGCAGCTGCCCGGACTGTTCCTGTTTGAAGGCAATAGGTTCGTTCTCTATTACACAGGACTAACTTATGTGCCGAAATGTTCCTACTGTTAGCACACCTGTGTTTTACTCTTCGGGGAATATATGCTTAAGGCGTTATGTTTGTTATACATAAGTAACATTTTCTGATTCACCGAACAAAAAAATCTATTAAAAGGAGTTGACGACTTTAGGTGTGTACCTATTGCCAACGCATGTTTCTGTGCTACTAATTACTAAATTAAGCAGCTGTCTTGGGTCAATGCACTCAGTTTGGTATGTATATTGAGAAATAAACGTAGGTAAAGGTCGTTAAGTCATTGCCAAATATTTGTTGTTTATGTTAATGCGTGACGCAAGCATTCATTTGTTTTATACATTTTAGAGTTAATGTTGTTGCTAATCGCTTGCTAGCATTTAAATTGAAAAAGTTAATAATTTGAATTTTGGGCATATTGTAAGAAACTGTCTAGCTTAATAGTATGGTGTTCATTACAATAAGTAAAAAAGTGCTGATACCAACGTATTCCACTGCTGGTTATAAACCTTTTGTGTTAAAACACCAAGGAGGTATCAACAGTTATTTTGCTAACTATCATTAGTTTGCAAAAAAATTACCTGCATTTAAGTGTGTATTTTTAAAGAGTAAATAAAACAAAACAACATCGAATCTAATTTTTATTTCGTCGCTTTTAGGACGCCTACATAAGAAAAATACAACAATGCCAAAAGATAAGAATTCCATTCGTTTCGCTACTATGAAAAGTTTCCATACATTAATAATGTACATTGTTACATACGTAACACGACGTCAATGCTAAAATTGTACACTATTGTGAATAAAGCCAAGTTTTATGCATACATTGAGGCATAAAATTAGAGTGAAAACTACGTATTTACATGTCAATCAAGTATCAATCAGTAATGGACCTAGGAAAGTCCCTGGCGGCATACCACATGAAGTTCACCTCTGTATATTATATATTTTAATGACGGCTTTTGGATAAAACTTTTCCTAGCTTTATACCTAGAACAATGATTAACACAATCCTCAACATATAGTATAACAGAAAATTACAGTTCATTTTTGAAGAAGTTAAGATGTCGAAAGCTTTACTTAGTTTACTTCTTTCGGAATTCCTTATTCTTACATAAAAAGTAAAATACGTGAATCCTTCAATATACTTTGCAATTGCCATTATTCACAAATGTGTACATAAACTATGAATACAGTGCCACAATAACGAATGTATAGGCATTTTATTTACAATCTTGTTTTTTATAAATTCGTTATTGTAACCTCTACCTTACATTAGACTATCGACAGAATAAATACATTAGATAAATAAATTATAAGGAACACAAATAATTATGTAATTAACAAACGTAACTGTGTTTTGTACTTTAAGAGCTCTATTTAAAATAAACTTTTAATTATTTACAATTAATGGAGGTAAAGACAAACTTTGGAATATTGTGAACAACTTTTATTGAAAGCTGGATGGTAAGTTATTCATAGGAAAATGTCGTTAAAACATAATGGGACGACTCAACTCTAATAAGAAATTCTGGAGTTAGACGACATACTAATAAACTTTTAATTACATATTTCGCTAAAAGTTTTGAAACTCAAGTTAATATAAATCTACACGAAGAATTTGTGGTGTGACTCATGTTTTAATTTACTAAACAAAAAGACGAATGAACAATCAAGTAATAATAAAGAAACCCCGCCTGCAGGGTTCCTATTTTTCTTTTTAGGTACCAGACCCTTTGACCCGATTGTAATATGAAAGCCTTTAAACTCTTTTAGGAATTGTCAACGATTTTAGTGTCATTAGAGCTTCTCTTATGGAAATGAGGGAATATTAACACATGAAATATGGCTGTTTTTAAATTTACAATGATTTAACAGTATAACCATGAATGACTTAATCCTTCCAGCTTTTTCAACGTTGAAGATAATATGAAAAATATTTCTCAATCACAAATGAAAATAATATTTGTATTACTTCGAAAACTTTCAAATAAACAACACAAATATTGAAAAATAGATTTTGATGGCAGAATATGGCATTAATCCTAACTATAAGATTTAGAAAATGAATTTTAGACCTAGAAGTACTGAGAAATTTGTGGTCAATCATTTATTATTAATACATCTATTTATAACAACCACAATATTCACAAATGGAAAGAAACTACACCAAAGAAATTTTAGTATGTACTTTATTAATAAAAACATCAATTGAACTGTCAAATTATTTTTTCCAAGCGTAGTTTCCCCACACGGTTTCTGCAATATATTCACTTATTATTTATACTTATTAACCGTTTTATTATTATTAATCATAATGTCATTAGTATTATTAACAATATTTACAACACTGATTTTTGTTCTAAGTTAATCTAAGTTGAAACAGAAGTAATTAAATTAAATATAATTACGTATAACAAATATATATTGTATAACACATACATTAGTAGAATATTTTACTCTTTATAAATTATGAAGCAGAAAATGAATATCATAAGAAGGCAACTCTGAACCACAGTTTCCGTCAAAGTTATTCAAGGCGTTATGAAAACTATTCATAAAAATATCAAGTTAGAAGGACATACGACATGCCGACATGATGAAGTTATAAAGCATATGCATATTCTATGATCCTATGGCTATTTCATTTTTACTATATCGTTTAATTATTCTTAATCTGGCAGTGCCTATTATTATTTCTTAACTTCAACCACATGTAGTTCTGAAAGATGATTTGCTTCCTTATATTTTTACATTCAATTAAATATATATATATATATATAATTACACTATAGTGAAAATACATCTGTTAAACAAAATAATAAAATATATATAAATACAAAACAAATAGTAATATTATGAAACCTAAGCAAGAATAGAATTCTATATCTACTATCACATGGATTAATACTTCTGACTAACTTAATGTCATATACATCATTTATTATTTTTACTATATAGTACACTTCCGTTATTAAAGTTTATCAAATTCACAACATCTTATACTTATAAAACCTCGCATCTCAAGTTAATATTATACCTCTTTGGTCATTCCAAATTTATTAAGTAATAATAATACATTCGCATCCCATTATTATATTATTTATTTATAAAGTGACTTAATGTACCATGTGAATTAAAATATCTACTTAATAATAAAATCGTACAACTTACTTGAGGTCCATTTATATTTGCAAAGAGAAAACGTTTCTGAAACACTGAATCAAAACATACGTATTATACAATTAACTTACACTTGACAGATAACAATGATGACACAACGCAACGTCACTATCATCGCATTATTAAATAATTTATTAATATTTACAATAGCTACCATTTTATCTAATACACGTGTCACACTCTCTGATTGCAGATATAAAATGGCTTACTGTTATGTATTTTACATCATCAAACGAAACCTCGAGTACATATACATAAGTAACGACTAATTGGGTAGAAACAGCCTTTTATAATACACAAGTTATTAAAATGAAATCGACAAAATCAACACAATTAGACCGCGGTTCTATATAAAAAGTCTTAATTAGATCACAGTATCTAGGTCTCGGGTATCGACCTCTGGCATTGACAATCATAGAAAACTCTCCGAGGCTCGCGTCTCCTCTCTATCGATAGCAGAAACTATTTCAACACCCTCGTCATAGTTATGCATTTTGGTAGTATTGTTCACACAGTAGTGTTGATCAGGATCACCGTACTGGGTGTGGTAGAACTCCTCACGCATCATATTGTTTAGATTGCCACATCTGAAGAAGAGGATCTCTTGGAAAGGCTTTCTGAAGTCTCGGTTCAGAGTCGCATATATGACCGGGTTGAGCAAACTGTTTAGATAGCCCAGCCAGAGGAAGAGTGCGCTCACTGCGTCAGGGATCGCATCTTCTTTGACGAACGGTCGGAGCAGGGCTAGCACGAAGAATGGAAGCCAGCAGATCACGAATGCTGACATGATTATGCCAAGGGTTGTGGACGCTTTGCGCTCTTTGGCTAGTTGGAACCGCAGCTTCTTCTGATGGACTGCATTCTGTGGATGCAATAAGTCTTTGGCGATATGGCTTTTATGAGCAAAATTTGAGAGTGACGATCGAATTCTATTCGTCGTATTCTTCTGACTGCTCTCTGAGGGTTGTCTTTGCCTCTCTTTAACTGTTAGTTTCCCGGGCACTAGCTGTGTTGGTGACCGGTTTATAGTATGAATAGGCTTCGTGGGAGTCTTTGGTTGTTGCAACATGGGACACTGGGACTCGTTCGATTTTCTTTGGCCGCTAAAGCACCTCCCGATTGTGCTTTCTGTTTTTTCTACGCTACACTGTAACAAAAAATTTATCTGTTACACAATATTCGTCTTTATGTACAAAGTGAACATGAATTTATGGCTTGGGAAGTAGTGTTTTCTTGTCAGAGTATTCGGCGAAACATTGTTAAAAACTATAAGAAGTTTGGAGGGCTTCTCTATGGCAAGTATGGCGAACAAGTTCAAACTGGCTTGTAACAAACTTAAGATTTATTTTAAAAAAAACAGGCCAAGTGCGATTCGGACTCGCGCACCGAGGGTGCCGTACAAACAGGTACATTCAAAAAAATAATAAGTTTCTGAACTGTAGTAGTAGAGTATATTTATACTCAAATTTCTTGTTTCTTGGTCAAAGGAAAGTACCCTTAAGGTTTTGATTCCCTTGCGATAAAAAAGACCGTATCTTTTGATTGCGTTGATTTAGAAGTTTCACAGATTCAAGAGATTGCAGACCTGAGTATATCATATTCATTTTAAATTGATACCTTCAAGCGTTCCTTAGAAAAAGGTGTTGACACTCGGACAGATAACGAAGTGATCCAATAAGGGTTCCTTATTTTTCCTTTTGAGGAAATGAACCTTAAAAAGACTAAACCTTGGACCTGCCTGTTAATGAAAAAGTTTACTAAAGTAATTATGGATGGCTCGGAACCACCAAGATTACTTACGATGCCAAAGCCTTCTCCTTATATCCGCAACGGATGTTGCTCAACAATGCATGCTTTAATTATTCAGAAAACAATTTAAGACAGTAAGACATAGCTGGGAAGTTCTTATCAGATTCATGAAATATTTAATAACGTTTGAGAATGTACTTTAAGATTTCAATGGATTTAACAATTTTTATTTAATTTGTCCCACCTTGCAGAGGACACGGAGAAGTATTTGCAGTTGATAGACAACCCTCAGAGATTAAAAAGGCATCAGAAGAATAAAACGGAGAAAAACCATATAAACAAACTCACCGTTGTGTTAGTACTCGCAGTGGATCCTCTGGGAGGAGGCTGTGCCGGCTGGTTGCCCAACAGTTTGGCTTCCGCCGATCCACCATTCTTCACATTTATCTCCAAGTAACAGTGCGTCTCCAAATGCGATTGAGCACGTTTCTCGTCTTTTACAATCTTCCTAGCAGCTCTAAATATCTTATAATAGACCACGACCATTACAGTCAACGGGATGTAGAACGAACCAAAAGTCGCATAGATTTGATACGCCTGATTCTGTGACACAGAACAGGAGGTTTCAGTCTTCTCATTACCTAGGATTAGGACCGGCGGGAGGGATATGAATGCTGCGCTAACCCATACTATGAAGACGCAGAAGAGCATTCTTCGAGGCGTCCTTTTTACACCATACTCTAGAGGTTTCGTTATGGCATAGTATCGATCCACAGAGATCATGCATAAGTTGAGAATGCTAGCTGTACAGGATAAGACGTCGCTCGACACCCAGAAGTCGCAGATAACCGGTCCGAAAGGCCACGTTCCCATAATATCGTAAATAGTGGCTACTGGCATCACTATACAAGCCACACACAAGTCGCTCACTGCCAGCGACACAATCAAGTAATTACTAGGCCGTCTCAATTTTCTAACTAAACGCACTGCAACACAAACTAGTACGTTACCTATAATAGTTCCAACTATGACTATCAGAAATACTGTGACCAAGAAAATAGTTGTAGGTATGGAATATTTTGAATGCTTTATGTGACCGGGCTTCAAGAAAGTGGAGTTGTCGTCTAAGTACGTCCAGTTGGCAGTTGAGTTTGGGTTGCTTACGTTGAACTCTGGACTTAGGATTGATTCTAGTTCAACCGAGGCGAGCGCCGGTTGCAACAGAATAGATGCCAGTACGAGAAGACACGAAGGTAAAGCAACAAAGCTAGGCAGTGAACGGCAGGAGTTATGACTTTGAGTCGCCATACGAATCCCTGGGTTGGGTGACGATTAATTTGTTCGTTATCCTGACGTAACCATACATTGGTTTTATTTCTTTCTTTGTGTAACTACGGATACCTAAATTGCGTTAACGAATCAAGTCTGAAACACGACCTCGTCGCGTAGCTTTTTGGTCTTAGAATAGCGCGCTTGATTACAATTGAAAATAGGCTTTAATTGACATATTGCTTGGATTGTGTTTTCAATCCGGAGCAGAGCCATTTGACTGCGGGATGTTGGGAGACTGTGGTCTTTGTGCCGTTATGATAGGGTTTGTTTTTATTTGAGTGGATTCTTTGGCTTCCTCAGCAGGGTATGTTGTTTTATTGCGCGAGGAAGGTGGTGCGAACGGCTGCTACTTCAATATCCCGTCTGCGGATTGCTTCATTAGTGCCGTTGATTGGTGAAGAAAATTTCCGATCTGAAAAGAAGAAAAACAGATTTTGAATTGGATTATTTATAAGACTCAATTATTTTGCTTTAGTTCACAGCTTTTTATTTGTATCGAACTTGTCTTTACAGATCATAATAACATATCATATGAATAATAACGGTTATATTTTCGACATAAATATACGCTGTTTGAGCATTATTATGATTACTCTCGGGAATAACCCGAATTGAAAGCGATGATACCCAGACTATCTATATGTAACTATTTCTCATTTAAATATTTATTGCAAGAAACCGGGGCTGTGAGATGAAAGTGGCAATATACGAAGTAAATAAATATGAACCGTTTGATTTCGTTAGAACTGTTAGAAGATTGACGAAGATATTTATTTTCTGATACTACATGAGGATATATGTTTTAATTTCAGCCGCTGATATTTTTTTTATTTTTTTTTATTTATCTATAGGCTCGCGTTTGACGACTATCTCGCCTGCTGGTAAGCGATGATGTAGTCGACGGTGAAGCACGCTTGCCTAGAAGTAACCTATTCACTATATTATTAGAATACTGATCCGTTTTGATTAAAAGTTAGTGGTACACTGACTAAATGTGGGGTGAACGACGGATCCGTCACTACTGGTGGGTTCACACCAACCAACTTTTTACAAGGATGGACGTCCGATAAAACGGATGAGTATTTTAATACTGTTATGTGTATGTACTCGCCCATACAACTACCTATGCAACCAAATAAAAACGTAAACGATATAGCGGACCTGTAAAACGGACTGCTGTATATTTTATCGCATCGGATTTTTTTACTGGATTCGGAATAGTGTCATGAGTGTGAACTCGCTCGTACAGCTACATACGTCAGCGCCGAATAAAAACGTTTGGACCTCTGTGTGAACGAGCACCTAGTAGTACTTACATTACTTTCGTTCATTGCACTCTAGAATTGATTAATGTATATTTTCGGTACGAAGATTGCAAATAAATTAAGTGTCAAACGCGATAGAAAAATCTTCTACAAGAATTGAAGAGGATAATAATCTTAGTAGTCCTGTCACGTACTTTATTGACAAGACATAAGTATTAAATTCATATATTTACGTGTGATAGTCAACTAAAGCTGTGACATAAGATAATTACGATGCGATGCGATGGTGCTTGCCATTTAATATCTAATTTATAAAGTTTATTCGTAACAGTTCAATCTAAGTAATTAGAATGACCTTAGAGACAAAATGGTCCAATATAGAAAAATAGTCATAGAAGAGAAAATATTTGAGAAAGGTATGTAGGTACAAAAATTTAAAATATGTCAAAACGAGCGTAGCGAGAAAAGAATTCAAAGTTTTTGGTCAAACCGTAATATACGGTAGTAAGGGCCTTGTAAAGATGGTTGTAAACTCCTTGTAAATATGTGGGTGAATATGATGTAGATAGATACTGTGTCTTTTCAGAGAGAGTCCTAATAAAAAGTTTGAAAAGTCATCCCTTATTTCAGAGAAACTCGGCGTTAACAGTACGTACAGATATCAATACAATAGCCATGCCTCAGGCTTAATTGTCGTTCCGGCGTGAAACAGCACATTTAAACCGAAACCCATTAACTGAAGCGCCGCGTCACGGTTTCATATTGAGTCCAGGAGTATGTAGACTATACAGAGGTTTAACTAAATACCTAGTACTAAGGTACGGTTATCAATGTGTGCGTGATGTTTTGCATACGCTGTGGCGTTTATTTAAAGCTTGGTGCCCAAAATCATCCAAGAACGTATTCACTGCTTGGACACAGTCTAATCTTTGATAGAGGAAAGCAAAGCCAATTCCTAGATTTAAATAAGGTTCGCTATGTCAACTCAGCGAAAATTACTGTAAAAAAACTAAACAAACAAAATAATTTTCGTCAGATTGAGATTGGGATTAGAATGTGAACATAAATAAATAAATACAGAAATTGCCCCTCAGCTGCTTACTAGAAATCTTCTACATGGATACAATTGGAGTTTTCTTAATTCTAAATTAGGTAGATGATTAGAAAGATAATCTCTATTTTTAACCCCCGACGGAAAAAGAGGGGTGTTTTAACTATAAGTTTGACGTGTGTATCTATGTATTTGTGTATGTGTCTGTGGCATCATAGCTCCTAAACGGATAAACCACATTGTTTGAAAGGTGACTTCATCGAGAGTTTTCTTAGCTATATTTGATGAAAATCGGTAAAGTTATGGGCGTTTTACTGTTTGTATCGGGGTGTTTTCACAAGATATCGTGTCATAATGTTCAATAGATTGGCGATCGACGCGTGTTTACTACTTGGTAATTTATGTAGCATGAAATAAAAACGTGTCCGGGATTTTTTAAATTTTAATTGTTTGTATGTACATCAGTCCTACCAGATGGTCTGACCAAATTTGTTCAATACCCAACACCAATTTGCACGATTCACTCCACGATGCCAAGGATAGACACAGATGGAGCAATATTATAAAAGGAAGGTTAATCTCCCGTCGCGAGAATCACGAATTCACGACTATTCACGACCCTCAGTAATGAGGAACACGACGCGAGGAGGAAGAGGATAAACGTATATAATTTAGGATTAACGTATGCAAATCTAATTCTCCGTTCTTGTATGTAGTTCTCTAGAAGAGAATATTTAAATGTGAACAGAAAATATGGACTCTACGAGTACGAAGCTCGGTCTCTGTTCACTATATACTCATTGTCATGAAGCGAATATCGTTCAACCAATGTGGGATCGGGTAAAGCTATTGTACAGGGTAAATTATAACCCACATTTTGCTTTATAAAATTATGAATATGATCATTTTATGCCCTTTGTGATTGTAGACAGCGTTGTTTCGTTTATGTGGCCGATTTTAATTGGTTGGTCCGCGTTTGATGTTTTGTTGGTATATTTATTGTACCTATGGATAAATATGATATTTGGCTGGATTAAATATACTATTGTCTGTATTGTGACCTTTATAATGTTTCGTTTTAAAACAATAATCAAAATATCCAAAGTTAATAAAGGGTCTTTCAACAAGGACGGGTCGATGTCAAAATTAAATAAAACAAGATGTGTGTGAGATATTAACGAAATTTATTTTTTATTTAAAAGGCCCATTTATGCCAATTATGGATGGAATATGACATCGTTCAAATGTCCGCCGCGGCTTCGTATGGTGGCACGAATCCGAGAGGTCCAATTTTTAATGACTCTGCTGCATAGATCCGGCTGAATCCAAGCGATGGCCTGCGTTATGTTGGCTTTCAAGGCAACGGTCGAATGTGGTTTATTGGCATAGACCTGCGACTTCAGAAAACCCCACAAGAAAAAGTCTAGCGGAACTCTAACTCTACCCTCAAACCGTTCATGCAGAATGTCGATTGTGTCGTTCGCTGTGTGGCAAGTAGCACCATCTTGCTGGAACCACAAGTCGTTCACGTCCATATAGCTCAATTAAAGCCAAAAGAAATTGTTTATCATTGATCTGTAGCGCTCGCTCGATCTATGCAGCAGAGTCATTAAAAATTGGACCTCTCGGATTCGTGCCACCATACGAAGCCGCGGCGGACATTTGAACGATGTCATATTCCATCCATAATTGGCATAAATGGGCCTTTTAAATAAAAAATAAATTTCGTTAATATCTCGCACACATCTTGTTTTATTCAATTTTAACATCGACCCGTCCTTGTTGAAAGACCCTTTATAAGAAAGAGGTAAAATTGTTTGTTTATTAGTGGTAGATAATCTCTGGAAGTTTATTCAATGATACAAAGCTATTATATCGATGAGGAGATTTCTTCTTTCTAGTTTTTTTTTTCTGGAAAATGTACGGTTACAGTGGGAAAGATTACGGGAAAGAAGACTCGAAAAAAGTAAGTGCTTTATAATATTATGAACATGAAAGATTGGACCTCCTATGGGTATATTGTCTGTAGGCATTTCTTATTTAATTATGTGTTAATTCGCAAACTGCTAATATTAAATCATATATGTTCAAACCACATTTTACAAATCATTAAATAAATTTTCGAAGCATCCATCAGCAGATGTTAAACTATGACACTATAATTATAATAAAATTGGATAACATTTTAATATCGTGTGATTCGTGAACTGAACAATCACTTCTTAATTATCGTTCAAAAATTGGATATTGCTCGTTAACTGTAATTTTATTCAGGAAAAGAGGATATTGGTAAAATGGAATATTGAACAGGTATTAATTAAAGTGGTTCTTACTACGATGTCATTAATAATTAAGTGAGAAGAGGTTCTTGAAATGGTTTTCTAGTTCGTTGGTTTCGAAGCTGTTTTCGTTCGTGTTCTATCATCTTACATATATAGCCTATAATAATTGTGGCCTATCAAATCCCGGGTTAATGATCAACTACATGATCTGAGTTTTAAAACTAAGAAGTTTTTTTAATCTCCCACGGAGAAAGAGGGGTGTTATAAGTTTGACGTGTGTACCTGTGTGTTTGTGTATTTGTGTATCGGTCTGTGGCATCACAGCTCCTTTTGTTTTTTTTTTTGAAAGATGACTTTATCGAGAGTGTCCTAAGCTATGTTTGATAAAAATCGGTTCAGACATTCTAAAGTTATGAGCGTTTTACTGTTTGAATCGGGGTGTTTTTGCAAGATATCGTGTCATAATTACGTGTTCAACAGATTGTCGATTGAAGCGTGTCTATAGCTAAACTACTAAATAAATTATGTAGCATGGAATAAAAATTTGTCGGGGGTATTTTAAATTTTAAAATTTAGCTTGTTACTGGAGTTGAGCTAGTCGCACCATCAGCAGAAGACAGAATTGTGTGAAAAAAGGAATGACAAGTCTTTGCCCTGCACTGGGCATAAGATTTTAGTTTTTATTAAGAGAAATTATTATCTGTCTTATGAAGGACCTATGCGGTGTGAATATTTATGTCTTTCTACCTATAGCTGCTACTACAGCTAGCTATGATTTCACTAATGCCCCTATGTTGGTTCAAAGGACGCTCCCAGGGGATCGTAACTTGGAGCAGTTTACCTCATACCCAATAATACTACGCCTTCACCCTAACACGTGGAAATAACAATCCAAGATGAATTAATCGTAGATTTACCTACTTATCTACTTTAATAGCCATCGTACAAACAACACTCTCAAGATTTATTACACCATAAAACTAATAAATTGTATCAGGAGTTACAATACAAATGCATCCTGGGATTACCAACGCTCTAATGCTATCTAAAACAAATAACAAACGGCATGTCGTACCCATACAAATGCTCCATTACGGTCCATAAACGGCAGTAAACAATTAACCTGAAGATAAGCATCGTAAGGAGTCAGCAGTCGTATAAGTACAAGCTCCTTGAAAGGCTATAGTGACGTAATTATGGCTTAGTACGCCATTTTAATTATTATTTTTATTACGAACAATGGTTTAATGCGGTATAAAATGTGGACTCCGGTTTTGGCTGGGGATTTTTTTCTAAGTTTATTTTGGACAGAAAAGAGTAATGTCTGAATGCTTAAATACTGGTTGATGAGTACCAAGCATTTTTATTTGACTGATACGTAAGGTAAAGAAAACATCATGGAATGAGGAAACCTTGTCATTTGTACTGGTATTTATATTGAGGAAATATGTAAATTTACAAAATCTCACCCTGAGATGTTTGTATAACTGGAAGATAAATGTCAATTCAGGACAAGATATCCTAATAGATTAATTATTCCTAGAATTAAAACGGAGCAATATAGGCGAAGTTGCTATCCTATGTGTGTTCAGATTTACAACAAGATACCTAACGAAATTAAAGAACTTCCAATGGTCCGCTTCAGAAGGGCTTTGCGCAGGTGGTTAATAGAGAATTCCGTCTATACTGTAAAAGAATTCCTTCAATTTAAATTTAAATTTTAAGCTACTATTATACTACCATTGTAAGAACTTTTGTAACCATATTTATCTGCAAATAAATCTTTGACTTTGACTTTGACTGAAACCATAAAATTCGAAACATGTGACATCTAACTTCCAGAACTGGATCCTCGTGTTAGATTATGACCTTCTCCCTCTTAATGGAAATATTAAGGTCAACCTTAATCTTTCCATTAAGAGGGAGAAGGTTAAGATGATGAGGAAAATAAAAGCTATCCTGAACGTTTTACAAAATGTCGTTCAAAACCGGATCGAACGCATACAACAATACGAAACAAAATTTCGGCAATGAGCATAAAATACATTCAAATAAAATTACATAGGTACAAAACTCACACCAATAAATAACGCCAATATGATACAAATGGTCAATAAATTACCGAAATTAAAACGTTGTACGCAGAGATATTTGAATCGCATTTATCACTGAAACATCTGTTTATACATATTTATGTATTTGTACCTGCACAAACGTATTTTAGGTGGCCTGATGATTTATGGTAGGACCTACTGTTAAAGTTGCTATGTAGAAAATGGGACATGTATACATATACATGCCAAGATAGCTAATTATCCTTAGACACTTGTTGAACACATCAGTTGCATTATAATTCTAAGGCATCAGTGTTACTTTGTTTCTCTCGTAAAAAAACTTTCGCATTGTAATCATAATCTCAATTTTTTTAAACTTGTTTCTGCCAAAAGTCCTCAAAAAAAAACGACTGGTATCATCGGGCACCTAATTGGGACGAAGTTCGATTCGGTTTATAAAAACAGGCACAATGATTTAAAAATATTAAAAAACACTTAAACTTGGTTTATTATTTATTTTATTTATTAAAAATTAAATGAATAAAACTCTTACGTTGGTTAAGTGAACGAGAATATAATTTATCACTCTATCAAGATCTTATCAAAACACACTAGCCATTTTTATAAAACTGCACTAAATATTTTTAATATCGAACTAATACAAAAAGCAGTCATGTGCGGATCGGGCCACGCGCATTAATAGGGTTCCGTAATTTTGATTGTGATTGCGCAATAATGTGGATTAAGAAGAGGTTTCGGCGGCTCACAACGTCTAAATACGGGCCCACATAGGATGATGGTAACTGAAGAAGTAGTTATAAAATCCCAAAACATGGGATGGACGAGAATAAAAAGACATCCCCACTTTACCAGAACAAGAGGTACACAATAGTATATTATGCAACTAGTGAATAAAGGACGGCTTTAAAGCGTTCACTGTTTTCAGTGAATAAAATAAGCTTTCAAGAGGGGGAATGGTGTACTTTTTTTTGAGATTTTATTTTACCACTTTGTCGACGTGATTAATATGTATATCCATGCCAAATTATAGCTTTCTAGTACTAAGAGTCTCTGAGCTAAGCTGCGGATAGAAGGACAGACGGACATGGCGAAACTATAAGGGTTCCTTGTTGAATATGTAACCCTAACAACGTAAGTACTTTTAGCAAAAGTGTCGGTTTGAACCTTATTCCCGTGTGGCTCCCATCCGTCACCCGCCTGATAAGAAACTTAGTTCGAAAAAACCTGATTTCTATCCTTACATTTGATGCTTCTTTTTGTAAATATTTTTTCTTTTTTCTTTCTTTCTTTTCTTTCTTTCTTTCTAAGTGTGGATCGTTGTCAATTGGTTCCATTATAAGGGAAACTGATTTATCACCCTCAAGTTTTCGTCTGGGAATAAAAGCCATTGTATTTTTTAAACAATGGATGTTCGAAAAAGGTTAATTGATTTCCTATGTGCCCACTTAGCTCCTGGGGTAAGTGGCAAAAAGGTTTTCTTTAGAAATGGTTTTATTATAAGAACTAGAGTATCTTTTAGGTTTTTCCTTAATTGAAACTATGTAGATCGCTAGAAAGTTTGAATTGTTATCAAATATTTTGGTAGAAAATAAATAATTTTTATGACTCTTTTAAGATTTTTAAGATATGCAGAAAAAACTTGTGAAATGAATTATTACTAGCGAGTTTTATCTTATGGTCAGTTTTATTTCTAGACCAAATATTTAGTCGTTATATAAATAGGTGCTTCATATGTATATATCATTTTTATCATGTTATTATTAATGGTCATGAATTTCACAATAAATTCTTAAATTTTTCGTATAATTTCCAATAATGTCAATTTTGCAACAATGACAATTCATATTAACCTTCCAGCATTTCAAAATCATCCCCATACATTAATACCAACAAAACAAACCCAAAATTGCCGCAGCACACGCTGTAATTTCATCGTAATATGGACGCAAAAGCGCCATTACTTTTATCTCATTGTGGCAGACCCTACGTTTGTTTAAATATAATGGTACAAATAAATGTTTCCCTGTATTCCTTAGCACTTGTCAATGGCCTACACGCTCAAGCGACTTGTCTCTTGCAACAACGACTGCGGAGAAAACTAAAGAAAGAAATTAAATCGACTGGTCACGAGTCACGAGTCACCACGATGCGTGAAGTTGTGGAGCGACGGTTTGGTGCATCTTACGTCTATACTCTAACCCTCTTACAAATAAACGCGGTATAAAGTTATACCAGGTATAACAAAGGATTAACCATACATTTTCATAGGTTTATACTTGGTATAACTTTATTCCGCGTTTATTTGTAAGAGGGTAAGTAATTTCTTCCACTCGACTCAATCAAATTGATAGTTATAGATTACTAGCTGACCCAGTGAACTTCGTACCACCTAAACATTTTTAGCGTTCCGTACCTCAAAAGTAAAAACGGAACCCTTATAGGATCACTTTGTTGAACGTCTGTCTGTCTGTCCGTCAAGACCATTTATCAAGGGAACGCGTGGAGGTATCAAGTTGAAATTAATACCGTATACTCACTTGGCCAGTTTTTTTTTTGTTTTAATGCTATTTTCTTTTACAAAAAGAAATGGCCTGACAATAATTACAAACACAAAAAAAGAATTAAACAAACAGGTGCAGCCATTTCAAAGTTATGCGCTTAAATACATTTGGCAGTCAGTAATCAGAAATTATAAGAAGGGACTCGCTATGAAAAAAAAGAAGTTGAGCAAAATCGGGCACCATCGGATGACTGACTTTTATTAGTGTTTTCCGCTATTCCTCATACTTTCGGATATGGCAACTCATACCCACTAGGAAAATTCACCATGTTTAAATATCAATCTTCCTCTGTTCCTAGTGGATTATTTACTGGCATTGAGTCGATGAGAGAAGAGGAAGTTTCCTTCAAAAGGACTTAAAACTATTGACCTTAATCGCCTTACATAACAGGTGGGTGATTTGGGGTGCGTGTTAATCATAAATATACTAGCTAACATCGCGGTGGCCATGGCTTCAAAGCAACTAGCGAGATCTTACAGGTCTTCATTGAAGTGGCATGTCGTGACTCGTGGAGTCGGATGAAACCACGCGAGCGTTTCGTTTGTTATGTCACAAGTCGCAGAGCCCAAGGTCGTGAAAAAGGCCTGGGACATTTCCTTTCTTTCATACAGGAAAAAAAGACTAGATAACAGGTGTGTTAATGTAGAAGGAACAACTACCTACCAACTGAAATGACAGTTGACATGTCATGTCCGGTCTGTTTTTAGGAGACACCTGAAATAGGTTTGATAAGGAGGGAAATTCGTTACATCATGCTCGCGAGCCTCAAGAGGAAAAATTATACCTAGTGAATTTTATTAGACAGTGAATAGGTTACTTCCATCAGAACATTTTGAAGACCACTTTTAGGGTACACACACTTACAAGACAAGACAAGAGTAAATCCTTGGTAGTCTGGTACTTTGAATTTCTTTGGAGACTTCCACTCTACAGGTACTTTTAATTCGTAGACAACCTTTAGGGGGTGAAGTACGAATATGAACAGCTTTTAGTATGAGACCAACCCTGCCATCGCAGAAAAAATCTGGTGTATCCTGTCTTTTGCCGAGCTGTACGAGTATAAAACACCAAATCAGGTTTATTTCACATCTACCGTTGATACCCTAATAAAAGCTTTAGATTTGGCTTGGATATAAAATAAAAATACCTATATAAAATCATTAAAATTCAACGTGGCAATGCTGCCAGCAGCGTTCTGGGCACGTTTCCCATTGTCATCGATGTGGATGAATTGTTTGATGCGCAATGTGCCCTTTTCCCTCCCTCCTTTGTATACAGGTTTGTTTTGTTATTAGTAATAAGTTTTGAAAAATTCCATTGTATATATTATAAAGGAATAAATACATCAAATACTAAAAAAAACTGTAAAAATCTTTCACTCCTTGATAAATTGCCATTGAATTTAAACGCACTCTGTATTTTTTATCCTAGTCAGATTTTTGTAGATCTTATAACATCGTGTATGCAGAATGTAATTTCTTTTAGTCCTGTGAAAAATATGTTCCAGTAAATTTATTTTATCCGTACATTCTTTTGGAGCGTAGAGCGACGAGTAAAAACACGAAATATTACTCAATCAACGAGTGGAAATGCTTTTCAACACTGTTGAAATGTTGAGAGTAAATGGAACAGCTTAGGTAATGGAGTGTTGATTGTCTTGCTTATAGATTTTATGTTGATATATATCAAGGGAGCTTATTTTTAAAACATTAGGTTACCAAAAATCGTACCTGATTGAACAATATTTTTTATCTGATTGATCCTGGGGTTCTAGACACTCTTGTCCTTGAACCCCAGGATAAACAATCGGACTACATGACGTACGGCGATGCGTCATCGGTACATGGTGGACATCCCACCCATACGCACCAAACGTTTTGGGAATACTTTTATTATGCGTACAACTAAGGAGTGGAATTCCCTGCCAGAGTCTGTATTTCCTGATAGCTACAACCTGGGGTTCTTTAAGTCAAGAGTGAATAGCTAGGTAAGCGTGCTACATCGTCGACCACATCATCGCTTAAAAAAAACAGACGAAAAATAAACATACACTACATTGACAAGTGACGATTGAAAAAACTTTGAAATGTATGGTATTGCGAAGCGCTATCGAAATGCCAAGTGATTAATCTCTTACATTTGAACATTTTGCCAATCACCATCGCAATAATGGAATGACATGACAATCAAAATGACTAGGCTAGAGCAACCCCCACTAGACATAGTGACATTCTATCTCCAATATCGACTGTCAAAAGTCTAAAATATTTAGGATTGATTGATCACGGGACATTTTGGTAGTGCATGTGATATGTAGTCTGATGTTTATGACCCTTTGTAATTGAAAGAAACTTTTTTTATGGATATTTGTGGGGCACAATGATACGACTGTTTGGTAACGAGCTTCGTCTTCTAAGTGCATGATGATCAGCGAGTTTATACCGTAGGTATTTTTAAAACAATTCTTCAAACCCTTTATTTTGATACCGTACATGATGGGTATGCAAACAGAAATAAAATTGGGACCCCACAATTTGGTGCCCAAATTCCGCCATTTTTCTATTTTCAAATTTCAATGTAACCTGTGACACTCGCAGGGTTAAGACGAATCGATTGACGTAAGAATCATTAAAATCGGCCAACGCGTTTGGTCTCTAGAACGCCACATAGGAAAAAACAAACAAACATACATACATAGACTATCAACGACTATATAAAAAAATCACTACTGAATATTCTACTAATCCATAACATTTACAAGAGAAAAACTAGACTAGTTTTCAGTAAAAACTTACCTTTATGTTTTTCAAAGACTAAGCGACATACACATTTTTCATTCCCTGCGGAATGTCATCTATCACTACTTCAGCCCCCCAGTAATATAAGGTCTTAAGGGGCTTTCTAAAGATGTATCGCCATTTCTCCGAAGCATGTTCCTATTTATAATGTGTGGGTAGGCACAATACAAACTTGAGAGGTCTTCAAAGAACGATTGGTATGATATTAAATTCCGATGGTCTGGAATGCAGTTGTGGCATGCATTGTACGAATGAAGAAGTGTATTTTTTCTGTAGAATTTCTGAGGCTACTTACTCGCACAAGTAAATGTATTTTCGTATGAGAAACTAGATTAGAAAAATTGTCATGGGCACTTAATACAGGGATAAAATGTATCTGTATTAGTGGATTGGTAAACATGTCGTGGTGGCCCAGTGGCTAAGATCTCGCCTCTCGTGCTTGAGGTCGTGGGTTCGAATCCGGGCAAGTACCAATGTGACTTTCAATTCATATGTACTTTCTAAGTTTGTCTTGGACATCGCTGACAAAAAAGGAAAACATCTGCATCGTGAGGAAACCTGAACTTATATAATGAGTATATTTTAAGATTGTACTCCATTGGTGTAATTGCTGCAAGGCGTTCCAGTGCGAGGATAAACTAATAAATAATATTTTAAGTTTGTGCTCCATTGGTATAATTGCTGTAAGGCGTTCCAGTGCGAGGATAAACTAATAGATAATATTTTAAGTTTGTGCTCCATTGGTATAATTGCTGTAAGGCGTTCCAGTGCGAGGATAAACTAATAAATAATATTTTAAGTTTGTGCTCCATTGGTATAATTGCTGTAAGGCGTTCCAGTGCGAGGATAAACTAATAAATAATATTTTAAGTTTGTGCTCCATTGGTATAATTGCTGTAAAGCGTTCCAGTGCGAGGATAAACTAATAAACAATATTTTAAGTTTGTGCTCCATTGGTATAATTACTGTAAGGCGTTCCAGTGCGAGGATAAACTAATAAATAATATTTTAAGTTTGTGCTCCATTGGTATAATTGCTGCAAGGCGTTCCAGTGCGAGGATAAACTAATAAATAATATTTTAAGTTTGTGCTCCATTGGTATAATTGCTGTAAGGCGTTCCAGTGCGAGGATAAACTAATAAATAATATTTTAAGTTTGTGCTCCATTGGTATAATTGCTGCAAGGCGTTCCAGTGCGAGGATAAACTAATAAATAATAAAATAAACATTCATACAAACATACAGACTTTCGTATTTATAATTTTATAAGGAACTAGCGACTCGTCCCGGCTTCGCCCCTGATAAATTATAATACAAAAACCTTCCTCGTTTCTCACTCTTTCTATTGGTGAAAACCGCATGAAAAGCTGTTCAGTAGTTTTGAGTTCGTCTAACAGACGCGGCGTAGACTTTGTGGTTGTGGAAAAAAGGAGGAGGTTTTCAATTCGACAGTATTTTTTATAATTTTTTATGTGTGTTACCTCAGAACTTTTTATTGGGTCAACCGATTTTGATCATTCTTTTTTATTCGAAAGCTGGTACTTGTCATGTGGTCCCATTTAATTTTTATCAAGATCTGATGAAAAACTTCGGAGATGTACATCAGAACTCTTCAATAAATGACGGCAAATCACTCGGGATAGCTGCAATCGCATGTCCGTTTATTGTTTACAACATTTTATAACATAACATCACACTGGTACGCTCTAAAGGGGTGCGCAAGTGTGAACAGTTCACACTGGTAGACTCTCATTCCACCGGTTTTGTTTATTTAAGTTTCATGTTATTGAGTTAATCTATTCTGGCTTCACTTTGGGCATTATTGGTACCTAACCTATAGAACTGGTCCATTATGTACCTCAACTAAAAAGTGAAAAATAAAAATCTTTTTTACAAAAATTACAATCGACTCCCAAACAAAAAAGCGAAAAATAACTTCAATTTCGGAAGTCGGTGTCAAAAAACGAAAAAAACGAAAACATGAACACGCCCTCCGAAATTGAAGTTATTTTTCGCTTTGTAGTGTTTTTGTTTGGAAGTCGGTTGTAATTTTTGTAAAATAGATTTTTATATAATATGTAGTGATATGCTCTATTAAATTAGTTTTTCCGTCAGTCATAATTATGTGGTACATTTACTATAAGATAACTTACACTAATTAGTACTTGGAAGCCTGATTCTTCAATAAATTGTTTTAGTTTCAGCTAATAACAAAACTTTACGACTGACATCTGGCTACTGAAGCTTTCTCATTAATCTTATCTAGTCTAATAAAAGAGTTCTCAATTTACTTATTGGAACTAACGAACCGATCCGAATATGATATTTTTTCACTGATCTAGCTAGCTAAGACGTGGTTGTATAACAAATATGTCATACATAATTGGTGTTTATTTAACTCTTATTTTTATTGAATTTATTTCAATTTGTTATTTAATATTTTTTTCTCGTTAGTTTAGTCCATCAAGTGATGTGCCTAATTCCAGGTAATGACTCGGGAAGAATTTGGCTGGATGTGTTGAGCCCGTTGCGGCTATGCCACACTGTAATTTTAATATTTTTCTTTTCTCTGACCGACATTGGAGTTCAAATGTTTTAGTTTTGGGGTATTTTGAGACAGTTTTGATTGGCATATTGTGTCACTTTATACAATTTATATAATCGTACATTATAATTTTCTATTATTATATATTTTACGTATTTTTCAATTCACATGTTTAAGCTCCTATATATTTACATTAAATTAATTATCTATTTTATTTACCCACGTCCGTGTGTCAACGTGTGTAGCGGGGTGCCAACTGAAAATCAGCGCTGGGTATCTGATGCCAAACGCTGAGTGTAATCCTTTCAGCATGGGCACGCCCGGCGCTATTCTTAAACTTTGTTTGTACTTTTTGTTACTATTCTTCTGTTACTTTGTGATTTTAACTATTGTGTTGTGTCTCTGTGGTATAAAAAAACAAAAAAACAAAATCAAAATTTCTTTATTCAATTAAGCCATTGACCGGCACTTTTGAAAGTCAAAAAAAAAAAAAAAAAGTAACAATAATTGATTCTACCGAACGATCGAAACGTTACGAAACGACGAACGTTACGTTACGTTACGTATTTGAAACGTTTTCTATTCTATTCTATTCCAACACGGAGTTAGTAAGATGATCCGGGGTGGCCCAAGCGGGCCGCTCAGTTCTGTGGCCTATCTGTAAGCCGCTGAACCACCCCTGAACCGTTTCCGAACCCAAGTGGTAAGAATGTGAACCTCACAAAGTGCCCTACTGCGGTAAAACGGCAGCAGGGTGTGGATGTGGAGTTAAATCGCAAACTATGGTTCACCTTCTATCCTGTCCTCTAAGCCCCAAAATATGCAGCCTAAGTGACCTCTGCTCTGCCACCGACGACGCCGTGAAAGTATCAAAATATCGGGCAAAAAAATCTAATAAACTAACAGAAACAAAGTTACGGGCAAAAACTAGCTAATAAATAAATTACTTAAGAATTCCTAATTGATTTTCCTCTTCTAGTTTCCTATGTTGAATAATAAATGTTCCTAAGTGGCGTACTCTTAAGCCAGTCTCGAAACGCTATGATATCTGATAGATTATTTAACAGGAAGATTAGCTGGGTAAGGGTGAGCTAAGTTTAATCCCTAGGTCCCTAGGCTAAGGGATTTAGAGTAGGCCGAAACTATTTTGGCGAAATTATCTAGACACGTGGCAGCGTGTCAAGCCAAGTTCAAGCAAAAAAGCAGCAGCTGTGTGTATTATTACACGAACCATCTGGAGCCACTTTTGTCATCTTAATAATTCAAAATCTATTTGTCATAAATACATGGATTTGGTTTATGTATTAAAATCCCTAAGATGAACTATCTAACGACGACTACTGATGACTCCAGCCAAGTCAAATCTAAAGCTACAATTTGTCCTAATTTATCTGCTTTATGTAAATAATTAGATTTTTCAAATTTAAGAAGTTATATTTTAAAATAGCTAATATTTTTGTAGCAGAAAAATCAAGAAATTGTGTTTTTAAATTTAGTTATTTAATAAATACCAGGATACAGATCTTGGCACCCATTTAGATCTGCGGTTTTGTCGGCGTAGTCAACAACCGCGCATATTCTTAGTATTGAACTTGGCTTCCTTTTTCACATTTATGTTTTTGATAGGATAATGTGTTTACACCTATGTTTAAGCTTATTGGCTGTTGTTTTATGTGCATTGCAAATGTAGGAAATGCTGTTATTAATTCATAAATGAGTTTATTTATTCTCAGAATGATTCAGTGAAGAAAAAAAAACAGTAGTAAACCTATCTAGAGAAATATAGCAGCCGCAGAAAGTTTGCCGATGACTAACACTCCCGTCAACACCCGCGGCGCCCCGCGTTGTCCTCGTTTGTTCGCCGAACGTTAGAGCGACGTCATGACGTCATCGGCAAACTTTCTGCATACTTCAATCTGCATAGCCTTTTCTCAAGTTTGTTTGGGTCGGCTTTCAGTCTAATCAGTATTTTACATGGATAAATTTTAATATACCATCTTCGTTGCCACACGTAGATACTCATTTTCTAATCATTATAATTTATTCGCAAAATAAGGGTAAGGCTGTTTGACTTTAAGAAGTAAAAATAAATATTTTAAAAAAGGTTTTTATTTATCCATAAAGTCATTGACAAAACAAACCTCCCTAGTAAATTGTATATTTAGATTATAAAGATTCTCTTTTCACAATAAACTTACTCTCAAAGAGCACAACACATCATAAATTACACACAAACCTAACCTAAAACAAGTGTCACCCAGTTTTTTCGTAATCTCTGACATCAAAAGTCCACCATCCACCTTTTTAGGTGGAAGTACCGTAGTCCGTTCAAAAAGGGCACACTTAAAAAGCATTCTTTATGATTTATCGTAGGGCATGTCCGGCGCACTCCCTCCGTGTCTGACCCGAATCAGCTGACTGTTGGCCGCCATCTTTATTTAGCTGTCAACCTCACCCTTTGGAGCTCTACATGAATAATTAAAAAGGGTATTAGTTTGGTTAATTAGGTTTGCCTTGTGTTCTGTAGTTTAAGAGTTGAATTGATTAAATATGTAGATATGTCCTTAATTTGGGATTTTCCTACATACTTCTATTTATAAAATTAAATCTTTATTATAAGCACCTAACACCAAATTTTGTGAGTTTGTTTATACGTTTAGGGTAATCTCTAGAACCAGTACATCTGTTTAAAAATAGTTATTTATGCTTCAAGTTTCCGCACTTGTAGCTAGGTAGGTGATTATCGATGAGTAGCATTTTTATACGTTCGATACGAGTCGGAAATCATCTTACGTACGTGTATCATACAACATTTTACTATGCATTGTGCGAGGAAATAAAAAAATATATCTGAACCAAGCAAGAAATTAATAAAATGGCGGGCTTATTCAATCGCGCTCAGCATATCCACACTTCCACAGATTAAGTAATAGTTCCTCGGGCTACTGCGCATGTGCAAATAGCTGTCACGTCGTAACGCAAAAAGGCACGAGCAAAATATACGTTCTGCCAAACATATTTATTGAATATTTAAAATCAATTTATTGATCAATATCTAAATCTAGAGTAATTAAAAACGACTTTAATGTAGTATTAGTTTTATTTTACCTTTTATATGAATGATAATCTGTACTTAACAAATTTGTAAAACTATTCTCAAATAATAAAAGTTCTATGCGTCGGGCTGACGTTGGCGTTAAAAATTAAAAAAATACAGAAAAGTAAAAAGCACTAGTGAAAAAAGTGACACTTTCCGCACAGTTTTGCTGCTTGGAAAACGCTCTTTTCGAGGACATGCATTGTAAAATCTTTTATCATTTGAAAGGCACATTATTCCAATGCTATAAAAATATATGACTCAGGTGAAGCCGGGCCGGGCCACTGTGAAGTATAAAATACTTCGAAATGACTTTCAAAAGATAGTAATGACTGTCAGCTGGAAGCAAATTATGTAGTAATTCGTCTTCAAAACTGACGTCTAGAAGACACCCAGACTTAAGAAAACCTAAGTTTTTGTTAGAATATCCCAGTTTCTCTTTATAACTTTTTGGTTGCCTTAAAATAAAAAAAAATTTGATACTAAAGCATTAACTATATTCAGCCAATATAAGAACTTCGTGCCTGGTGTAGGTTTTTAAAAACTCTCTGTGGTGGCCTATAAAATAGGCCACCATTGAGAATATATTTTCAAGTAAAAAAAAGAAGAACCACTTTGCTTATACAAGCGAGTTTTAGTTAAAAGATATGAAGCATATACGCGGCGGCCCACTTAACGAGACTTCACTAAAACGCTCCCGCACCGGAGGCACGGAAAATGGTCGTAACATAAATATCGCCATTTTGTAAGGAACAAAAAATTACTTATGAGATACCTACATATTATACGTTGTTCGTTAAAAGGTAGGTGAGGAAGGACCTATTAATACATAGTATCTTGAGGATATTAAAAGCTGTAATGTGTCCTTCGGTTTTTAAGTTTTATTATTCAAAGGGTATTATTACTAGAGCAGTGGTGGCCCAGTGGTATCAGCCGCAACTTACAAGTTGTAGATCGTGGGTTCGAACCCAGGCAGGCGCTTTACTATGTGTAAATTATTTCATCACCACTGCTCTCAAAAATGGTGAAGGAAAACATCGTGAGGAAACCGGCATGTCCTAGAACCAAAAATTCGAAGACATGTGACATCCACCAACCCGCATTGGGCCTGCGTGTTGGACTACGGCCCATCCCCTCTCACAGAGAGGAGGCCTGTGTCCCAGCAGTGGGAACATTAATAGGCTGATGATGATTTGATTATTACTAGCCTGTACTGGCCCACTGTGCTTTTGTCCCAATCCATTATTTTCACAATTCCCGGTTCTGGGCCACTACTTTTCAATATTTAAGAAAGATATCCAAGTCTTCCTGCTATACTTTTTTTTTTAAACACATATACGCAAAGAGAGAAGAACCAGTAAGATTTATTTAAATCAATGCCTAGATTAGGCACTTTTGAAAAAAATGCTGGTCTTTCTTTAATTAGACAAAATCATAGCATAGAGGACAAAATCTCCCTACAACTCTTTGGGGACGTGAGCATAAAAATAAAGATTACATCACAATCGAACATTAAATCTCTCCATAAAGTTTTCATTCTAAAGGTGCTTTTTAAGTAGGCTGTACGCATAATCCGTTTCGTCCAGTATATCTCTCTACATAATAAATCTTCATTGTCTAACACGCAAAAATGGAAAGTGAATGTAGAATTCGGGCCTGTTTTGTATGAATAATGTTGAGCGAGCCGGATTACGGTTGGGTCAGTCATAACGTTGGAATTAAGGGTTAATCCTCGGTTCCTATATACTACAACCCGTTGTTGTTTGAAGTTACGATTCGTTGTGGATTCTTGAAACAATAGTCCTGTAACACTAGCTCAAAAATATCCTATATCTTGATCTAGGATATAGTCTACCTGTGTGCCAGGTATCATACAGAATTTATAATTTAGTGTAGATGATGTCGAGAAAAATAAAAATTCATCCCTTTAATTTGTTGTTCTTATTTATTATATATTCTTATTCTTATATATATGCCGCGAACGGGAAGACAATACGTTGGAAGGCCTGCCACTAGGTGGACCGATAACCTGGTTAAGGTTGCGGGAAGGCGCTGGATGCGAGACGCACAGAACGGTCAATGTGGCGATGCCTGGGGGAGGCCTATGTCCAGCAGTGGACGTCTTTCGGCTGAAATGATGATAATGATATATATTTTTATTATGTATACGAAGCTTTTGGTTTGTGAATTTACATACAAACACGGTGGATTAGTTATTTTCGTATTATATTTGTATTCAATATATTATGGCCCCTTTATTCAACAACTTGGCTTTGCCAAATGATGATAAAGTCTACGTGACGTCATTCATACAGGCACAGGGCTTAAAGCCTCAACGCTGAGCGGTCGGCTAAAAGATAAATAGGGTCCAAAGTTATTAGAAACCCAAGGATCTACTACCTAGGTAGTAGCAACACAGGTGTCAGTTTATGTTGGTCGCCCGGTAATGGGTTGTGTCGAATTTGAAGCCTTGACGAGCGTTTCACAGAATAATTTAGCTAATGAAAGGGAACAACATTCGATCCTGAAATTCAAAGAGCCGTTTCACGAAGATTACAAGGCTAGGGAGATGCCGAAAGGCGTAAAATGGTACCAATACCTTACGGCTGTAATTGGTCACGGGTTTGGTAGAGGCAGTTGATTGATGATTCATGTGCCGATAAAGAGCTGTAACTTACTTATAGATATAGGGGGGTGAAACGTTCGTTTTGCTATGACACTGATGTTTGAACATGACCGCAGTGATAGCGGGAAGTAAAACCTACAACCATACATCTCCACGTCTTATTTCAGTTTATGTTTTGGCTGTAAGAGTTCGTTTTTGTTACTGTAAGGAGGTGTCTCGTGTGGAGACGACCTCCTTGCCTATTATAAAGATGGCATGTTTTGGAAGAGTACCACCAGTAATATTCTTAGCGCTTCTTTTTCTTCTTCATAATTAGAACGCTAAGAATATTTGAAGTTACAGTTTTTTTTTTTTTTTTTTTGTCTTATTATTTTATAGATTTTTGAATATTTGGAGATTTAGTTTTTGTTGTCAGTCTTTTAAAAGCCATCTTAGAGTAAACATTATATGAAAATATAATAGGGCTCGAATTCGTGCGGTAAGAAGAGAATAGAAGACATTAAACAGATATCCTAAATCATAGAATAATTACAATCCACTATGAGATACAGGATAACAGAAAACGCGATAAATATATCAAAATCATAGAACAACATCATATTGATGCCAAAATTAATGCATGTACTGTTTTAGAAGCTTGTATAGGCAAATACATTATTTCCATCTATTTGTTATAAACGAAAGTTATGGTTTTGCCAAGAAGGGCGTTGGCAGGGCTTGGATCTAAATCTTGGCCAAAGATTTATGAGCAACGCATAATGTCCACCATTTTGTGCCCAAATTATTGCTTTTATTGCTCGGGGAGAAAATTTATTTTGGGTTGTCCATATTAAATGGGCAGTAATATATTGAAACAAGATGGTTTGTAAATCTACGCTGAAAAAAATAACATAAATGGTTGTACCCAACCCAACCTATGTAATCCAAATCATGAGACTTTAGACTGAGGGTTTCTGAATCTCTTTATTGATAGGCGCCTGTTTTTGACCACTATCTCACCTGATAGCATAACAGTCGACACTAAAGCATGCTTGCCTAGAAGTAACCTATTCACATATTAAAACTATTACGAACGGCGTCGGCAGGAAATAAAAATAACAATCAGGCGAACTGTCGCCACATCTATCGATCCTGTGCATCTCGCATCCAGCAACTTCTCGCAGAAAAATTTATTGGAATGTTGACACAGCTTTTGAATCCAGTCAAATGTGCTGATTGCGTTCACTTTCATTGGCAAATTTTGCCCTTAAAACCAATATAATAAAGACCCAATAGACCACACCTCTTTTCTAGAACCTCTCTAAACTGCCAGATACTATATTATAATTATTAATTATGCTTATCTACATAGCTAAGTCACTGTTAATCCTTTGAGCAAGTCTGCGAGTTCCAGACAAGTTTCCTCTTAAAGGAAGGAAAGGATTGTGGATCGACCTTATTGTTGGCGCTAGCGACACAAAGGGCTTAGAGAGAATGTATAGCTAGAATAACGCTGTAATTTATATCTGGAGATTATGGAAAATGTTGGTAATATCGCTGTTATAGTTTATCTACTTTGCCTTTAGTAAGTAGTAGGTAGGAATCATTAATTTCGCGAGTGACGAAAGTTCTTTGATGAAAATGTGTTATAAAAATTCAGATGTCATTACGCTACAAACTTTGATAGACTAATTTTCATCAGTAAGCACAAATTCTTTGCTGAAAACTGAAGTATTTAAAATTTGCATCATCACTACACCTGTGATTATGAATATAAATGTGGATGGATGGAGAGCTAGACGGCCAAGGAAAAGATGGGTGGACAGTGTGAGGAGTGATATGAAAGAAAAGGGAGTCAGTGATAGCGTGACGGGAGGCAGGACGGTATGGAAGAAGAAAACGTGTTGAGCCGACCCCAAGTAACATGGGACAAGGGCAAGATGCTGATGACTGTTATTGCCTTTATTTGTGAGAGAGAGAAATTCTTCAAGCGAATTTGCACGATGTTGCTCTTAAGAAATATCGTGCACATAATCTTGAAGAAAGAGAGAAAAGAGAATTCTCAAAATAGTGCAAAGTCAAGTAGGTTTTATCCTCAGAAAATTTTAGCCCATCGAATAATACTATAATTGACAGACAATGCACACTTTAAACTCTAGCATGAAATTTTGCATAAGCGTTCTGTAACGAAAGCGAAAATTAAGAAAGGACTTGAGGAATTTCATCTCTTACAGAAAGTTTATAAATTATAGCAGACGGAAAATGCCATCGGGCACATGGTTTATTTTTAACTAGCTTTTTCAGGGTGAATAATTTTCATCGATTCAATACTTTTAGAGATTACCAACCCTACTCCTGTAAACTCTTATTGCCTTGCTAGTAATCCCAACATATAATAGGTATTAAGCAGTAAGCTTTTACCAACAGCAAAATAAGTATTGGCCATTTTCTTTAGGTAACTCCAAAGTAAACTTTTACGCCAACTTCACGTGTAAGGGACTTTGCAAGATCTATTGAAAGATATGGGGAATGGTCCCTCCATTATAAGGAAATTCGTGTGGTTTGGCTGTGTCATGGACACGCCTGTATGTTTTAGATGAATACGTGTACGTAACGGGCCTTCGGATTTCCATTTATTATTATTGTTTCGTTTATTTATATTTTCATTATTATTTCGTTTCATCATCATCATCATTTCAGCCGAAAAACGTCTGTCACTGCTGGACATAGGCCTTCCCCCAGGCGTCGCCACATTGACCGATCTCACGCGTCTCGCATCCAGCGCCTTCCCGCAACCTTGACCAGGTCATCGGTCTACCTGCCTTCCAACGTATCGTCTTCCGGTTCGCGGTCGCCATTCCAGAACTTTTTGGCCCCATCGGGCATCCGTTCTGCGAGCAATGTGACCTGCCCACTGCCACTGCCATTATTTCGTTTATTACTATTTAACGAATGCTTTGATCCTTTGGCTATTGAGTGGTGTAGTTAAGTTATGCATGTCGATGACGGATATGAAGCTGCAACAGCAAACTGTATCCACCGATTTTGTTCATCAAATATTAGATTGTATCATCAGTTTTTTGGATTGCTTTCCAATGTCAGCAAATTAATAGACGTATCCACGTCAAAAGAGCTATATAGTAAAACCCATTGAATAGGCCTTGAGCAAAAACGTTTTTCGCCTATATGGATTTCGTCTGCTATCAATATTTTCCACCTTTCCTTTTTGTTTTTCCATGCCTCATTCTTTTGTTTTATAGCGCAGACCGAATTATTTGCACCAACTTTATTTCATTTGTATTTATGAAACTGAAGTCATCTACCCCTTCCTTGTAGCAAGAAAATATTTTTTTGATATTTTGTTTTTTTTCCTAGAACAGTCACTAAAATTTTAAAAACTGGCCTAGTGCGAGTCGGACTCGCGCACTGAGGGTTCCGTACAAATAGCTTCATTTAACAAAATAATAATTAAATTACTCATAAAGTTTACCAACTGCAAATAAGATTTTTTTTTTTTGACGTTGGTACATTTTTACGGTTGTCGGAATTTTTCTTAGTTGTGCTATAAGACATTGCTTCTTCAAATCAAATCAAATCAAATCAAATAATTTATTTGCTAGAATGTAGGTATACAAAATAAGATGTTGGGTTGTTAGAAAAGTGGAGCCATACATTCTGCCCTAAATTTGGCATGCAAAATTCAAAGAAATATAATAATCATTAATAATAATTATCCAATTAATAAAAATAAGGTGGTAAAAGTAAAAGTAACAATAATAAAGTCAGATTCAGTTAAAATTTTCAAAATACTATCGAAGCAGTCAGTTTGTCAATTAGGGTTAAAACCGTTAGAATAAAATTTATAAAAAAAATTATATTATTCTTGAAATTGCATGATTCTAAGTCATCAGAAAATACCCTGTAGATTTTGATTTCCTTACAAGTGTAAAATATGCGTCATTAACGGCTGTATCTCTTGATTGCGATGATCTAGAAATTTAATTTTTTCACAGCTGCAAGGGGTTAAAAAGTTTGAGTATACCGTAATAATTTCAACTCGATACCTTCACGCGTTCCCGAGATAGTGGTCTTGACAGACAGACGGACCACAAAATAATCCTACAAGGATTCCGTTTTTCCTTTTGAGGTAGGGAACGATAAAATGAATAGGAATTAATTAAACTACCATTTACAGTGCACTGTTGAACAAAGACCTGTCCTAAGTGGCACCACGATAACCGCTCTTACCTTTTTCGAATTTAATTCGGAAAATTATTCCTAATTACAACCCTTTTAAAATAAATAAACCTTCATTTAGCTTGTTCAACAGTGTACCTGTTTACAATTTAATCTTTTAAATAATATAGCAGTTCAAAAATAGAAGCAACCTCTATTCTCATATTCAGGCGGAAATACACTGGGCCTCGTAAGCCAGAATTAAACAGGTTACGGACAGACAGTGCAATAAAATATTCCGCACTCATGAACGTGTTTTTCTAACTTTTTAATGAAACCACCGGGTTGTTAGCGGTCCCTGAACAAATAACGAGCTCTTAGCTTTTTAAATTGTGTTGAAAAAATGTTGATTGCAGCTGCTTAATTTGTAAACACAAGGATGGTTGAATTTTTAATAGTTTTGTCAGGAATGATTGTGAAAAAATCAACACAACGAAAAGGGATTAAGAATCATTGTAAATTTTACCAACGCAAGCTATATTATTAACAACTAATAATGCCCACTGTACTACATACTTTTTGCAATATTATTTATGTTCTACCAAACTAGTGCATCAACAAATTTTGCACAAAATTAATATCAAATTTATTTTGTGGGCCTGAGCTAGATTTATTACAAATTTGAAACGTCTTTGTCGGTGATGTGTACAGATTTTTTTTTTTTTACTCAAAATTTTACATTATTTGTTTTACTAATAGTTCTAATTATTATTTTCCATAGTACCACTTAAACAAATGAATGCGTTCAGTTTGAGACCACTGTTCCATTTTTCAAAAAGACTTGTACTTTGGATTTTTTTAAAAACGTGCAAAGTTATGTTCATATTTTCTTAATATAATAATTACCTACAGTCAAGATCTCTGTGGGAGTGGGCGGAAGGTAAATGAGGTTAGTATGGCGACGTCTGCAAGCAATGGACGACTGGCTGCCTTGTATCTTGTAGCTATAAAGAGGAAGACAGGTAAGAATAGGTATAAAATGGTTGAAGGGGAAAAAGAAGGAGGTCAATTTAAAAAACCATTTATGAAATTTTGAAAACTAATTATTGCCAGTGGCAAAGTCGAAAATTATCCCACGGGCAAATCTGTTCAGCCAATGAAGCATGATTGATAAAAAACATCAAAACATGCAGATTTTCATATTCATAATATTAGTAGGATGATGAGACCTACTCACTTTATGAATTGATAATTCCATGTCACCTCAATATGTATTTGACCTTTTCATTTATAAAATAAACATCACATTCATTTAATTTATTTACTGACCTCAAACGGCTAAATAATAAAATATTTGTGATGACATTAAGCGTAGATAAAATATTAATAAAAAAATATTTGTTTGGCATTTGGCGTCATTATCATAGATAACTAGAACAGATAGAATAATCCACAGCCTAACAAAATCAAAACAAAAATAAGTTACAAAAGCCAGTATACTCACAAATTCTGCGTAAAAATATTTTATCAACAAACTGTTCTAATGAAACACTTGAAACAAGGTCATCAGATAGCTAAGCTTGCATATCCAATATTAAATTAATTAAATCAATTGATATCGATGTTCCAATTGAAGTGATAAGTAGTATCGTTATCATTATTAGCATTATCTACGCCTACTGGTTTTAATATTAGGGGTGGCGTGAAAAGTGGAATCTCTTGACTTAATATTCCCGAAACTTTTTTTGCCATAATATTGACGTTCCCATCCAAAATACCTTCCTATCCAATCCTGCTTCGAACTCTTCTTCTTAATGTTCTTCTTCAAATACAATTTGTATAGGTTACTCAGGCAAAACAGTCATGCGGCAGGGCGTGCGGTACAGGACGAAGGGTGGACCATGGTCTGCGAAGAGACGCCGCATAAACACTGATCATCGGTACCACGGTAGAAACCTCTCCTGTGGGGGTTGGCTTCGCTTCGTCCAACCTGCGTGTGGAGTATATTTTGAGTTTTCCAGGTCGGCCATGGCAATGCGTGCCCAGACGGAAGGCTCTGCGTGGCTCGATGAAATGGTCAGGAGGCTTGAGCTTCTCACACTAAAGATCATCTCTCCGTAGTGTTCCCATGAGATGAACCTACGCAAGGTTTGGATGTTTGTTAGTCAATGACGTTTATAAAACTTAACAAATTTCATCATCAACATCATATCAGCCAAGACTGCTGGACATAGGCCTCCCCCAAGCGTCGCCACATCGAGCGATCCCGTGAGTCCCGCATCTAGTGGATCCCCGCAACCTTCACCAGGACATCGATCCACCTAGAGGCCTTCCAACGCAACGTCTTCCGGTTCGCGTCGCCATTCCAAAACGGATATATATTTATATAACATGAATTGGAACATTACACCAATTATACCTCTAAAGCTAAAAATATATACATTCAACGCCTGCATCCTTCCTGTTATGACATATATGGCTGCCAAACATGGTCTCTTACTAACGAAAATACTTATTACTTATGCAATCATTTCCGTACACTAAATTTGTAAATCGTGTTCCAAAATAAATGATTATGAATATAAACAAACTAGCAACATGCCAACATAGCTTGGAACGAAGCGTATTAAACCTGAAGAGAAAAGGTAAAGTCAAATAAAACTCATATGGAAAAAAACTAATATTAAAGAAGTGAAATTCGCAATTTAAAGAGTAAAGCGGCAGTGGGCAGGTTACAAACTCCGAAGTAGAATAGAGAAGTGAGCCAGGCCAAAGATGTTACTGAATGGTACCCGAGAGTGGGGATGAGGAAACGGGTAAAACCAGTGCGTAGATGGGAAGATGATGTCAAATCGACTGCAGGCACCACGAAGTGACCTGGAAGAGAAAAGCACAAGATCGTGTACTGTGGAAGGGTCTGGGGGTGGCCTGTGCTAGTGAGCAAGACAAACAAACCGATGTCTGATATTCTCAAAAAAATATGTAGATATTAGTTTTAAGTTTGTTAATAAAGGTTATTTGAATTGAATTGGAACATAGGTAAACCATCGCCTGGATGAAACATGCAAGGGATAAATTTTATCCCTCTAGGATATTCCCATGGTATTATTTTAGCCTTAGGATAGGATAGATGGACCCCTTTTCTTAGTCGAGAGTCGCATTTGGTCCGTTGTGCGTGCAGGCCTCCTCTCTGTGAGAGAGAATAGGCCTCCACCTCGTGGGCTCAGTGCACGTTGGTGGATGTCACATGTCTTCGAATTTTTGGTTCTAAGACATGCTGGCACGATGTTTTCCTTCACCGTTTTGAGAGCAGTGGTGATGAAATAATTTACACAAAGTAAAGCCCCTGCCTGGGTTCGAACCCATGACCTACAACTTGTATATTGCGGCCGTTACCACTGGGTCACCACTGCTCTCTTTATTATCACCTTTTATGCGGGTTTAAACCACAATAATAAAAACCAAAAAATATTAATAATTTTGTATTATGTTTTTGTAATAAAACAAGTAATAAACTGTATAAAGTAGAATATTCCTGTAAAATTCCCAAAGGACCAACTTTTGAGGCTGTTAGCACCAGTAGGAAATGTAGGTAATAACTAATGGTAATAGTATAATCACACAAAAGTAAAATCTTTTCGACAAATCTAACAAACGGGAATGGCGCCAACTTTGGCAACTTTTATGGGTGCTAATACACGACTAGGAATTAAGGAGCTGACTACACTTAATGACGCCGGGTCGAAGAAGGAACAAATTGTGATTTCAGGTTTAGTTTTACAATTTGTGATGTTGATACAATATTTTTTTGACGTTGTCATTTGTTATTACTTTTTTATTTATTTTTTGGGTAAAGTTTTATATTTTTATTTATTTGGAACAAAAACACATTTACAATTACATTAATTTTGTCCGAAAATAATGAAAATGGCCGCATTAGTGAGACTGTGTCGCAGCCAAAAATCATATATATCATATGTTTTCAATATCATATATTTTCTACCAAATAACTTCATACTACCTCAAGGTACTTATATCTAAAACGTCAAAGTTCCTATAATCACGTCAACGTTTGATTGAATGAAATTTTAAACATTGGTCTACCAGTGTGAGACTGAATTTTGACACAGTGCATCATCCTTACCGACATGCGTGGGTACGGGATATCCAGATGTATAAACGTAAACGAAGTAAAAGGAATAGATATGTAAGTATCGTTCGCAGGTAGCTTTCTGTAGTATACGTTTACCCATACGGAAAACAGGCGGGAGTGTATGTAAGTACGTTTCCTTAACAAATAACTTTTCAAAAAGGCAATAGTAACTCACCTATCAACTTAATACTTTTTGAGAATTGCATTTTTTTTGCAGTGTCTATCAGAATACCCAGGAACAAAACGTAGTCAGTGCCTTAACAAAAACCTTCGTAGCTATACAATTTACCGTACTTACGTCAAAAAGCCCCAATTATTTTAATGTACCTTCTCATTACAATATCCTTAGCACTCTCGTACAATTCTGAATACCTCTTTGAGGATTTAATCGGGTAATTTTGTACGACAAAAACCTATTTTGTTCTGTGTACTGTACTTACAATTTGTGTTATTGAAGTCTATAGAAGATTTTGAATGAAAAAAGATTCTGAGATGGTCCTTTCATTAAGGAATTTTGCTGTATTTTTTTTTGTTTATTATGTTCAAAATGAACAAGATCAATGACCAGGTTGAAAAGATCTTTTTTTCAGTTGAAATTCATGCAAAAGTTATAATGTTTGGAAGATTCGTAGTAGCCTTATTGCTTATCTTAAAGTTTTAGTTGTAGTTTCCTTTGTTAAAAATTAATTCTTCATTCAATTTAGGTCAATATTTCGATGATATAAAACTTTGCGATCAACAGTGAAAAATCTATAAGGAACTGTGGCGTCATATAATTATATCCAAACGTAAACAAAAAAAAAAAAGACAAAAAAAATGCTGACAGCGTATTAAAAAAATATCAATCAAAAATTTTTCGTTGTTATTTGTACTGTATCAAAAGCTGTTAATAGCTATTTATTCATCCAATTCGTATCGAAATACCAAAAATCGGCTTCGAATAAACGATTATGAATATTCATAATGTTTATGATAACACTTTTTGTTCGAATCCCATGTCGATTGGATAACGAATGAAAATACAGGCTGAATGGAATAATAAATTCAAAAAATATATTTTCTTTTTTTTTCGAACAAAAGCCGAATGTATCGATTTTATATTGGAAACATGTTCCTTTTTATATTATGCCAGTATTTATAAGGCTTTATTCGTGATAATGGAAGGGTAAAGGATTTATGAAAGGTTTTTTTATGCAAATTGGAACATTATAAGTCCGTGAATTTTGGCAAAAGCTGGAATGGGTTCCCGTTAGAAAGTAAGTCAAATTGGTAATCGCAAATTCGCAATAGATGTTGCTTTTAAAAATATTACGTTGTGTGATCAAAGTAGTTCCGTTCAAAAATGTATTCAGCTCGAACGTTCGTTTGGTAAAGTGTTCATTCGGTCAATCGTTCAATACGGTCAGTTGTTCAATTTCGACAACTGTAAAAGAGTGAGTATTGTTTTTCGAGCCAGTTCATCGGTAAAACCTCTTTGAGAAACATGTGGGAAATCAAATGAAAAAGTCCTTCTTGTACTAGATTACGAGTATCTGACTTTACACCATTTTTATGGACCTTTTTATTTGTACTGATTTGTTCTATGTCTGTTATTTTAGGCTTATTTTATATCGCTCGTTGTTTTAATAGTTTGTGTTGTTTTAATATATTTTTTTTATAATAAGAATAATAATAAATTGTTTTATTTAGGATAACATAGGTACCATTTTTGTTAGTACACACCCTAGATACTATGACATACACACTTGGATTAGTAACAAATTTAGGAGTAGCACACAACTTAGTGAGTCATGTACTTACTATATAGGCATTTCATGCGGACAATGATTTCTTGGGGGAGGCCTATTTCCAGCAGTGGACGTCTTTCGGCTGATATGATGATGATGAATGATTTCACATGAGATGCCTCAGCACGGGAGCACTCGGGTCCCCAGCCACGACTTTCAGGATGCTATTAGCACTCCCCCGAATACTCCTCACAAACTTTTTCCTGATGATAGCATTGCAAACATCTGTACGCGATTGGGCAACCATCGCCGAGGCACTACTTGTCTTAAAATTTTTGATGTTCCCGTAGTGCTCGGCACGTAAGTTGGCAAGGTTTTGGCGTAGTGGGGGTAAGTTCGCGCATATTCCGCGAACTGACCAATCACCATACAGAGCGAACGGAACGTGGACGCGACACGATTGGTCAGTCGATCCTTGTGTCAACTGACCAACCAATCGCGCGCTCGGAACGGTTCTAAACGTTCCCCGCGCCCCGCTTTATTACCAAAGATACCTAAAAAACGACTTCTGCGCGTCAAACGACTCTTGCCAACTTACGTGCCGGGGATTATACAATAAAGTTTATTCCACACCATTTTCGGTTAGGTTACCATAATTTTTGATGTTTTTGGAAATCATTTTATAAAACTGTTGTGGCAACACCGTTGCACAACTGGCCGCACAGTGAGTTTGATAATTAAGAAACAATGACAGCGTCAGTCACGCCAGATTTTTCCTACCAACCAAGCTGAGCTGGTTGTGAAATGTGTATTCCTTTTTTCTACATACTCCTAAGTTAAATTATACATCATCCTTCTATAAGTCGGCGTTTCATTTAACTTGCAAGATCCGGGCAAGAAACTACCGAACATACTCAACTGCCGCCCAGGGGCATAGGCGGCTGATGCCCCGGCAATACCCTGGAGCCGAGGCGTCGTAACATACGAACCCCAAACTGTCATGAAGCCGACATCTATCGTTAACATTTTCTAGTGATAAAAACTAAAGATTTTTGATCCGTTTCCAAGAAAATTTTAGAGTATGGATAATGACCGATATTGCCATGGTAAAATCACAGTTTAACAGTCATAAACAACGTAAAACGTATTCGTAGCTGAGTTTTACGGTTTGTTTCGATCCAAATAAATATCAACGGGCAGCTCCTTGTGAGGCACCATTTATTTAAACAAAAATATTCGTGAAAGTTACTAACATAGAAAAGGTCACAATATAGCAAGTCAGCAATATTGTATAAATCCTTATCTAAATAAATATGTGACTTTTCACATTCCATTCATTATGGTGTTCCCAACATCCGTGCAAATTTTTAGCTCTGAGCAAATTATTGTTTCCTTACTTTAAATGAGCTAGCTTGACCGGACTATTCTGTAGTGTGATAGCCTATAAAGTTAAATAATATTGAGCTTTTTATGATTGTTTTCAATAAAAAATCATGTGAAGTGCGAGACTAACTCGTAATTAACACATTGTTTATGTTTATTATGACTGGGATTATAACTCAGTATCTGGTGACTCTTTTTGCCTGGCCCTCTCAGCGTCTAGTTTTTGTAATTAAAAAAAGACGGCAAAAAAACTAGTGGTCGACGCAAAAAGGGCGGACGCAGCTGTGGTCATCTTGTGCAAGGGATTTTGTTTTCAAAGCGAGCAGATATAGCTTTGTCCCATAATACCTAATTACATTTATATGTGTTGCACTGCCAGATATTTACGTGACAGTTTATTTTTAGAGGTTTTGCTTTATTAAATTTAATTATGTAATGTATTCGCATTCATATGAACAATTTTATCAGACATTTTGGAGGAAAACATGAACTACTTAATACGTTAAATAATTTCTCGAAAATATTGTTTCCAACATTTGAACGGAAATTCTACACTAGTCAACAAAATCTGCTGGCGGCCAAAAGAATCACGCGAAGTATTGTATGCACGTTGGCGTAAATACTAATTCGCAACTTACACGGACGCATCTGGGCTCAGCACTCAATCGAGCACTGCCCACTTTTCTGCGAGATCCCCGCCGTTGCTCCACGCAAGTACATTCGTTTCCCAACTGTATGATTGTTAAACCACAGTATACATATGGACAATCAGTACGGAAACTATAGTCTGCGCGAAACTTCCTGAAGTTGGTTTACCGGATGCGTGAGGCACGAAACGGTGCTGTTTTTGTATGAGATTTACTACTGTGCAGCCATTGTAGCCAACTTCAGGGCGGCCAAGAAGTTTGGCGAGAACTATACCTACAAACGCTCGAAACAGCACACTCACACAAACATACACATCGACGAGACCCCTAAGCGGTTATAGCGATGCTGTCAGTAGTGCGTGCCGCTTGGGGGTAGTTAGGGAGGTAGTTTTCATACTGTTCATCCATATTTATACCGTGGTAAAACTGTGGTAAAATGTTACAACTATATCTACCTACATACCTACTAAAAGTATGTAATATAACTACGACGCGTATAGTACATTTTAGGTAGGTATGTGTGCGTTCGACTGGAGGAGGAGCTCGTGGCTAAATAATAACAGCCGCACGGGTCGATCTTCAAGGTTAAGCAACGCTTGACGAGGTTGGCCCTTGGATGGGTGACCATTCCAACATACCGAGTTTCCTCCGTGCCTCGGAAAGCACGTGAAGGCGTTGGTCCCGGTTGTCATTTGAAGATCTTTGACAGTCGTTACGGGTAGTCAGAAGCCTGAGATCTGACACCAGTCTTGCCAAGTGGTATCGCGTTACCCAGTTACTGGGTTGTGGAGGTCTGATAGGTAGTCCCTCTATGTAAAACACTGGTACTCAGCTGAATCCGGTAAGACTGGAAGTCGACCCCAACAATAATTGGGAAAAAGGCTAGGCAGATGATGATGTGTGCGTTCGAAATCTTAGCCAAACTATGAAGTAAAAATTAACCCGCTCGAGTAGGTACTAAATACAATTAATTTCCAAATCATTAGCTATTAACCCTTAATCTTAAAGATACATAATATTATTATCATTATCTTGAACATTTTGAACATCCATGTTCAACATTTTCTTGGAAATCTTAAGGTTAAACATACCTTAAGACTCGGGTTCAAAGATCCTCTTCTAATGTAACTCGAGTTAGTTAACTTTGAGTTTTGAGTTAATTTAAATTATCGTTTACATTGCTACTTGAAGTTAAGAGAGTTGCCGGGTGGAATCTTAAAGCCACTCAAGGGTTCTCTAGTTGATTTACATATTTTAACTTTATCTCTAAGGATAAAAACGGATCGAAAAACACCTTTCTGGTCTTTTGGTAGCTGTGACCACTTTCCGTCAGAGGTTAGGTCCTCTCTCAAGCTACGGTTACACACAGCAAATATTCGCAGCGAGTGTATTTGCTGCGAACAATACTCGCAGCAACAATTCACTGCCTGCCTATCACACTCAGTGAGTTCTACACGCGAATTTCGACAGTAGCACGGGCGTGTAGTCTGGAGCAGCATAGCTACTGTCATACACAGCGAATTCTAGCGGCGAGGTTCATTCGCAGCGAGTAATATTAAACATGCTCAATTCTAATCGCGGCGAACTCAACTCGCGGCGAATGAATCTATTCGTAGCGAATAGCCTGTCACACTGTTCTCACTGCGAGTACTTAATTGCAGTGAATATTCGCTGTGTGTGACCGTAGCTATAGCGATAGCGAACAAAGTCAAACTTTCTTAGCGATCACAACTGTTCGCAAGTACCTATGTACGGTACCAAAATTTTACTCAACCCCAAACATTTGAGATTTTTGTCTATCGTTTTCGCTAACAGAATGTCAGTTATCTGGAGTTCTAGGTCCCAATACTTACTTAAATCATAAAACAATACCTTTATGCACCAATGCATTTTCTGTTACTGCTTACCTGAAACAAAAAAATAAAATTGTTAGTTTCATAAACGCTTTAACATGCTTACATGCATCTAAAATTCAAGCTGCAAATACAGACAGCAAACAGCAAACGTAGTTGCATTTGAAATGTGTTACAAAATTGAGTTTGGAACTCGAAGCATTAGACTTGACACATACCACAAATTGACATCACACTAAGATTGTAGGTTTATTTGATACTTAAATCTAGTTTCCTACAAAATAATAGTGATTTTGTTTCGTGGTCTTTCTATTTGAATTAGGTTTAAGAGTAATTAGCCCATAGGACTGGGCTTATAGTTAGTATAAGTATATGCTCTATTGGTGTAATTGCTACAAAGTATTGCAGTGCGAGGATAAACAAACAATTAAATAACGTTCTAACTGCTGGAACACAGGCCTTCTCTCCGTGAGAGGGAGTCGGCCGTAATCCACTACGCGAGCCAATGCATGTTGGTAGATATCACAATCATGTCATCGAAATTTCTACGGTTTCCTCAAGATGTTACTTTCAAATTAGGTACAGAGAATCATTATAACCATGTCGGAAGACATTTTTGGGCAAAATCTGCCGTGGTTTCTTCAAAGGGCTCAAATAATTATTGAAAGAGGCCTGGAGCTTTAGGAGACTTTGAATTTAATTTATTGATATAATATTATTCTTTATTATTATTTTATTGTGTGCAATTTTACTGCTAGGTTATTTTAGTTTTATGTAGTTTTGTGTGTTTATGACTTGTAGCATCATATTAGATCAATCTTTAAGGATGTTATAATTGGTGATGATAAATAAATAATTTTTTGATTAAAGTAGATACTACGTATCATCAAAAACAGTAAAAGAGTAGAACTGCAGATGCATTGAGTGGCTTTATTGGCTGGAATATAAAATCAAGTGAAAATAGCACATGGACAGTCGTATTTGGATGTGTTTTACATCATAGATTATTTTAAAAATGTTACATGTATAACTTTAAAAGTGTGGATTTAAAACGAAAATCCAAATGCAAAAAACCGGAGCCAACTGTTGCGTCCGGTTTTTACATGGACGGATATTTTTACAGTTTTTACATGAAACAACTGTCTATCTGTGTTTTACTACACTACTAACCCGAGAAACCTTAATAAGTCTGGTGTATGATTTGAGGCTTTTGGCAGTATACTTAGCTACCAGTGAGAAGTGCACAGTCACCTGAGGTGTCTGCAATCATGCTTTCCACTTCCATTCTGCATCTCACGTTGGCTCAAAATGGATCAAAAAGAAAACTCTCTCCTCTAGACAACAGATAATGGGAATGCCAGAAGTATGGACACTAAAGCAGAATGTGAATAACAGGGATAGATTCTCCGCAAGAAGTCAAAGCTTATATACTGATAACGGGCATACCAATGTCAATATTGCAGATAAACTAATTCAAAAATTATAGCTGGCAGTAAAAGCTTAACCAGCTTTCCGAAACACTACCCTTGAACTTATCGAATACACTATCGAATTATCCTTGAACGATATTAATCAGAAAAGAATAGCAGCAGACCAAGAAAAAGCTCAACTTACCTCAAAATAAAAATATGTCCAACAATAAACCACGCTCGATTAGAATAACTTTCAATATTATTCAATACGAAACTAACCCAATTAGAACCAACTGATTCGTAATACCCAAGTGCCAATACAATAATCAACCGAACCAAGACCGAACAATAAATATATTCAGCTGGATATCGATAGCACCGAACTCTCAATATAAGGCTTTGCATAATTCATAGACTAGCCGAGGGAGGATTTCGAACTGCTTAGATTCGATGACATTTGTTATAGTTAGTTATGGTTTCTGGATTTAACTTATTACTGGCTGGTTGGATGTTGAATATTTTGGTGTCTTATTTTTTGTTATGTTTGAATTTGTTTTTTTTTTTAATTTGTGTTTTTTACTCTTGACTTTAGTCTAGGTCAGACGTGACAGAGACAAAGTAGACAATGGAGTGAGCTTACCCAGTAGGAGCCTGTTCACTCTAACCTTGAAGAGATTCGCATTGAATGCGTTCGGAAACACAAACGAAGATAGTAAGTTCGCCTCTTTATATGTGCGCATTATGAAGCATGTTTGGAAGCGCTTAGTGCGAATTGGTGGAATGGCAACTGGGTAAGGATAGTAACTTGCAGTACGATAGATGTCCGATGGTAGAAGGGGGCCGGTGGGATGAGGTTGTGGAGTTCTTGATCACATTCACTAATTATGTTGTAAACTAAATGTGCTAAGTCAATCTGTATCTAAATGAAATTAATATTTCCCTTCCAAATCAAAATCAAATCATGTGGCATCAAAAGCTAAGCCTTTGCTACCAAGTTATTAAAAAATCACATGATTCCATGGATTCCGGATATAGAAACGAAAGCAATCAATCGGTAACTGTCTATCTGTCGGGTTTATATAAATCACCAAAGGATATTTTAAGCCTTCTTATCCCACTCATGTATATTTGATGTTAACCTTTTTGATACGATTTTTCCTTATTTTTTGAAGATTCCCGGCATTCGGTAAATCCATCTGAAGTTTAGAATCAAGAAGCCAAAAGCTTTGTATTCCTTAAAATATTATTTGCATGTTTGATGAAGTGAAACCTCCAATTTGTATATGAATCAGGCTTTTGCTTTGTTTCTGTAACATCTAGCTAGTGATTTTCTTGAGGTAACCAGTGGTTTGTAGCAATCTGCCTTATTACATAAATTATATATTTTATTGTATCCAACAGAATCCAATATGTGATCCTTTTGCTTTTAATTTTATGTCATTTTTTGTTGGGGAAGGTTTACAGAGCGAAAACACATGGAATATCGTTAAGCATATTGTAATAGGAAGGTATAATATCAAGTATAGTAAAACATGGACAACCGTACAAAAGACAGTACAAAGCTATATTCTATAGCTCGTTCAAACTAGACAGTTCTCTATCTAGCCAGTGGCTAGTGTTAGTACATGAAGGTGATATATCTTCAACACACCCCCTTCAACTTATGTACGATACAATCTATAAAAATAAACGTATCTTTACTTTCGCACACACAATCCTAAAGCACTTGTTAGTAATTCGTGTCTTACGCGAGGTAAAGGTTTGGTGAGGACATCTGCCAACATCTTATCAGTTGACAAATATTCCAACGTTATGTTTTTATTGTCGCGTAGCACATCCCTTATAAAGAAATGTCTAATGTCAATGTGCTTACTTTTCGCATGATGTACACCGTGATCCTCAGCAAGGCAAATAGCACTTAAATTATCAGCATGCATTCTTACCTTACAGAGTTGATGTAAACCTAGTTCTTTCAACAGGCTATTCAAATACATAGCTTCTTTCATAGCTTCTGCCAAACTTACAAACTCAGCCTCACAAGTAGAAGTCGCAACGATGCGTTGCTTGTGTGAAGACCATGATATGCTTGCTCCACCTAGAACGAATAAATAACCCGTAAATGATCGTCTATCGATAACGCAGTTACCCCAATCTGCATCCGCAAACCCTTGTATGCATAACCCTGTCGGCTTAAAAGCCAAACCGTGAGTTATCGTACCTTTTAAGTATCGAAGAACTCGCTTCGCAGCCCTCCAATGAGTTTCCTGCGGGTTTTCCGCAAACTGCGCAAGTTTTGCCGTAGCGTTAGCGATATCAGGTCTTGTCGCTACACTTAAATACATGAGCGCTCCAATTAGTTCTCTATATGGAAATTGTTTCCCTTTAGTTACTTCTTTTTCACAAATAACAGGATTTCCAATTTCCATTGGAGTCCGAATAGGATTGCAACTATCCATAGCAAATTTCTTCAAAATGTCTTTTATATACTTCTCTTGTGATAAGAAATATTCATTGCCATTTTTCTTAATATCTATCCCGAGACAGAAGGTTGCTTGGCCAAAGTCTTTGAGTTCAAACTTCCCCGCCAATTCCTGCTTGAATTTGTCTATATACATTCTATTTTGCGATGCGATCAATATGTCATCCACGTAAATGACGACAAAAAGATCTGATCCACCTTTATTACGCTTATGATACAAACAAGGTTCATTTATCGTAGATGTCAATCCCATTTCTCTCAGCTTCTCGTCCAGTTTCATATTCCACTGTCGTCCAGCTTGTTTGAGACCATACAGAGATTTCTTTAGACGACATGTGTCACCACCTGCTTTCATATCTTCAAGCATTTTTGCAGCTTTTTTACCTATTGCAGAATTTACGCCATCTGCATTTTTTAGTTTCTCTAAACCTTCTTTCAGCAGCTCTGGGATTCTCATATAAATATCTTCGTTCAGATCACCGTTTAAATAGGCGGTATTTATATCTATCTGGTCAATGTCCATGCCCATTTCGACAGCTAAAGCGACCAACAAACGTACAGTTGCAAGTCTCGCAACTGGGGCGAATGTCTTATTATAATCTAGGCCATGTTGCTGACTGTATCCTTTAGCTACCAGTCTGGCCTTCTTTTTCTCAGTATTGTCAACATTTAGCTTTGTCGTCAGCACGTATCGACAACCCACGATATTACGATCTGAAGGTTTCTTTACAATTTCCCACGTATCGTTATTTACTAGACTTCTTATTTCTGAAAGAATCGCTTCTTCCCATTTGACCTTTTCGTCAGATGACAAAGCTTCCTTTAACGTGGTTTCAATAGCTCCAGCAAAATCATCAGTGTCGACGTATTCTTCCGCCGATGAATCATTGTCGCTATTCTCTCTTATCTCAACCATATTATAGATTTTACGAGGGCGGCCAACTTGTCCTCTCTGAATCCTTGGCCTTCCAAGACCTCTTTTAAATATAATGTTTCTATGACTAATTTCAGTAGATTCCGTATTTTCTGTACTTTCTTCATTAATCACTGGCACATTCGGTTGAATATTTAAAGGAATTTCTTCTCTTGAAGGCTCATCATTAAATGACACATCCGACTGTTCTTTAGTTTGGATTTCTATATCCACAGTCTTCCTCACAATACTTTTTTCACATTGTGGTTCAATTGAGACCTTACACTCAATTTCAGTTAGTTTTCCTTCCTGAAATTTTACATCTCTCGACACTACTATTCTTCTACTATCAGGTATCCATATTTTATAGCCTTTAGCATCAGCTGGATAACCCACAAAAATGCCAAGTGAACTACGTGCTGCAAACTTATCCTTACCTGGTTCCTTTTCCAAGACATGTACTTTGGTGCCAAACGTTTTTAAATATTTGACATTCACAGGTCTCTCAAACCATTTTTCGTATGGAATTTCACCTTTGAGACTGCTCGTTGGACACCTATTATGCAAATAGCATGCAGTAGCTACAGCTTCTGCCCAAAAACTTGGTGATATACCTGACGATAAGATCATGCACCTTGCCATCTCAATTAACGTACGGTTCATCCGTTCAGCGATGCCGTTACTTTGAGGTGAGTATGGCGTCGTAAAACGTCTCTTAATGCCTTCACTTTCTAAATATTCATCGAACAATTTATTTTTGTATTCAGTTCCGTTATCCGTATGTAAATATTTAATTTTTCTTCCTGTCAAATTTTCGACATGACATTTAAAAATCTTGAATTTTGACAAAACGTCACTTTTATTTTTCAGCATAAAAACTTCACACCAACGAGTACAATCGTCAATAAAAGTGATAAAGTATTTATTTCCGCCATTCGATTGAACTCTCATTGGACCAACCACATCAGAATATATTATTTGCAACTTCTCATTGCAGCGTGAATTGGATTTCACAAAAGGCAATGACACCATTTTTCCTTTAGCACACACATCACAATCATGGAAGTTACTATCGATCTTTATCGGATCAATATCTGATTTCTTTAGTAATTTCATAAGATCCCTAGCATTCAGATGTCCCATACGCTCATGCCATCTATACAAATCAACACTTTCATTACATACCACAGACGCTGATGCGTCCTGCTCCCTCAAGTAATATAAATCGCCTCGCCGATCAGCGGTCAGTTTTATCTCACCTTTTTTTACTGCATAGGCTACATCACGCTTGAATGTGACTTCACAACCTCGTTCAGTAAGCTGGGCGATAGAAATTAAATTACTACGTAAATCGGGAACTAATAGGGTATTTTCAAATTGAATTTTACGCGTTCGATCATCATTGCATGCTAATAACTTAACTGTACCTTTACCTTGCACGGTTGTCAAAGAATCTGTGGCTAATTTTAATTTTTGACTCGCAGGGAGTACCTCAGCAAACCTTTCCGCGTCATTGCACATGTGAGAAGTGCAACCACTATCAAAGATCCATTCCTGACGGTGCTTCGCACCAACAGCGATGCGACAGTCATCTGAAACATGATATATGGTTAAGGCTTCACAACTTTCATGACTAGTGCATGACTCCGCACATCGGGTTTCTTGAGTCTTCTCCCTTTTTTTTGTGCATTCCGATGCCTTATGGCCAAAATTGTGACACTTAAAACATTTGAACTTAAATGTTTTTCCAGTAATTTTCTTCGAATGTTTGTCCAAATACATGGCGCCTTCTATTTTGTCAACTTGAGCGTTTCCTCTTGAACTATCCTCTTCGATGATTTTAACTCTTAGTTGCTCTGGCTTTGGGAGCTCATCTCTAGACTCTATAGCACATCAAAAATTTTCATAGCTTCCCGGCAGACTATACAGCAGCATAATCGTTAACAAGTCATCATGGATTTTAATATTCATTTCTTCCAGTTTGTCGACGGCTTCGAAAAAGGAATCAAGGTGCTCACATACCTTTTGGTTTTCACTCATCCTTTGTAACATGAGCCTTTTCATTAAATTCGCTTTCTTTGCAGATCCTCTTGATGCAAACAAGCTCTCTAATTTTAACCATACCTCTCGTGCAGTCTCCATCCTTTTTACATGACGAACCACACTTGGATCTAATGCTAATATCAACTCAGACTTCGCTTTTCTGTCAGCCTTCTCCCATGCCAATATAGCAGCATCCGTAGTAGGTTTTGGCTTTTCGCCACTCACATACTCCCAAAAGTCATTTTTTATCAACAATGCTTCTACCTGTACCTTCCAACTATCGTAGTTTTCCTTCGTCAATAATTCTATTCGTACATTCATTTTTCTTCCGACATGTACTTTATATTTTTACAATTTCGAATTATTTTCACAACGTACACAATACACTTTACTGCTCTGGGCCCATAACCTTTGTTGGGGAAGGTTTACAGAGCGAAAACACATGGAATATCGTTAAGCATATTGTAATAGGAAGGTATAATATCAAGTATAGTAAAACATGGACAACCGTACAAAAGACAGTACAAAGCTATATTCTATAGCTCGTTCAAACTAGACAGTTCTCTATCTAGCCAGTGGCTAGTGTTAGTACATGAAGGTGATATATCTTCAACATTTTTGCTTTTGAATGATTTTATTTCATTGGTTCATTGAAATTCCCTCATCTGCCCTTCGGACGGGACGGCTTATATTCTACATTTGGTACCTACGGAACTCTAAAGGTGTGAAGTCCGACACGAACTTGGCCGGTTTTTTTTTGGAACCAAAGCTTTGTGTATTTTTTCACTGCTGGGCAAAGTTTCCCCGATACTCTTCCAATCTTTCCGTTAATTTACCGTATTTTCATCAAAATAATGAAAAGATTTACGCTCTTGTATAGATATATAGGTTATTCAACATTTTATTTTAAGAAATAAAAGTATAAGCTAGATCAGATAATTTAGAATATCGCAAGAAACAGTATTTTTATCTTTCCAAAACAATATGTAATTCGTAGATAGAGAAAACAAAAAAGTCGAACCCGGGCTTAGTTCAGTCGGCTTAGTTCTCAGAAAAATTGTGTAATGTAAATGATAATAATCTTACACAATTTTTCTGAGAACTAAGCCCTACCCTTACCTACGTAAGTGTATACCTACTACCTACCCTGCCCAAAATATTAAGGTTGCACTGCTGTTAAAAATATTTACAAATATTAGTAAACATTTTCGTAAGTGCCCTGTAGATTTTGATTCCTCTGCGAGTATAAACTATGCGTCATTAACAGCTGTATCTCTTAATTGCGATGATCTAGAAGTTTCAGCTGCATGAGGTTGCAAGCTTGAGTGTACGATATTAATTTCAACTTGATACCTCCACGCGTTCCCGAGATAGTCAGACGGACAACAAGTGATCCTTATAAGGGTTTTTACCTTATGAGGTAGGGAACCCTAAAAAACGTAAAAAACAAAAGAAAAAAACCCACGATCAAAATATAAATTACGGTCGGGTAGAACAGAAGGCTCTTTAGTTTTCTGCTTGAATCCTGAAAAGCGCGCAGCCCATTTCAATTGCTAATATAAAGTCTACGGACTCGATTTCTCTTCATATTACATTTTAGTATGCAATCGCACATTTACATACGACTTTTTAATAAAATTTAACATATTTTCGTGTTACTTTGTGGTTAACGTTGTTTTAAGCAGAGCAATTAATTTCAAATATAATTTCATCAGCAAGTAATTTCAAATAGCGTCCGGATAGTGTTACCTCCTTACCAGTTGTATTTTTATAATGGTGGTAAAAGGTGATTATAAAAATATCACAAATAGATATACTCCATTTACGATAACAGTAGACGTTGAAATAATTTCATTTTACAGCCCGTTCAACTAATTTTGACTTCTATTGCGTTGGTGATACGACAATTAATGGTACCTATTGGTTTTGGTAACAGGTTTATGCTTTTTATATCATCCTTATGTTTACGGGATAGAACTCAAAATCGGTTGAACGGACTGTAAAAAGATTTGGAAACATGTCTAATGTTATTTCAAATGAAGTTTAGGTATTCTTAAAAATTTATATGAGTATTTATACCTTCGGTCTTCGGTATTACTAAGACCTCGCGATCCGTCTGTCTGTCTGTCTGTCTGTCACCAAGCTGTATCTCATGAACCGTGATAGATAGACAGTTGATATATTAGACACAGATGATGTACTTCTATTGCCGATATAACAACAAATACTAAAAACAGAATAAAATAAATATTTAAGTTGGGCTCCCATACAACAAACGTGATTATTTTGCCGTTTTTCGCGATAATAGTACGGAACCTTTTGTGCGCGAGTCCAACTCGCACTTGGCCGGTTTTTATTATAGTTTGGTTTACGCGGGGCACAGCTAATGCGAAGACTGTCTTCATACGTTAATATTGAATAAATTCCGTTCGAGAATAACAGAAACCCATCTAGTTTCTTTTAATCTCGAATGGAATTTGTTTATTAAAAATATTATTTAAATTGAATAGATAGTCAAGTTATCTAACAGTATTTGGCGGTCCAAGTTCCAACCTTTAGCGGTCCGGACATGGACCGCGGTCCGCATGATGCCGACCGACGTTTCAAAGTATATGTTGTAGAATTTGGTCGCACAATGTTTTTAGTACTTTAGCAAGTGAGGAGGAGCTCGTGTCTAAATAATAACAGCCGTCGATATTCAAGGTTAAGCAACGCTTGACGAGATCGGTCCGTGGATGGATGACCATTTCAACATAACGAGATTCCTCCGTGCACCGGCAAGCATGTTAAGCCGTTGGTCCCAGCTGTCATTAGAAGATCTGTGACAGTCGTTACGAGTAGTCAGAATTCTGAGATCTGACACCAGTCTTGCCAAGGGGTATCATGCTACCCAGTTACTGGGTTGTGAAAGTCAGATAGGTAGTCGCTCCGTGTAACACACTGGTACTCAGATGAATCTGGTTAGACTGGCAGCCGACTCCAACGAACATAGTTTAGAAAAGGCTAGGCAGGCAGTACATTGGCAAGTAAAAGCTCGTTTTTAAATAATAATATCCACACGGGTCAATCTTCAAGGTAAAGCAAGGATTGGTGAGGTCTGTCTTCAACATTAGTTCGGAAAGCACGTTAAGTTGTTGATTAGCATACCAATGGTTTCAAATTTCCGTAAAACGCGTTTATTCATTAATTGTTAAACTAACAACATACATACATAAACTCACGCTTTTTTTCCATGGGAGTAGGCAGAAACTACAGAACGCCACCTGCTACGATCCTTACATACTTCTTTTGCTTCACTCACATTCATACATCTAGTCATACACACACGCCGGTTATGAGTACTGCGCACCTGGCCTTTCTGAAGAACATCACCTATAAGGTCTATGTATGTCTTTCTAGGGCGTCCCCTCCCGGCGTTTCCATTCACGTCTGCCATGTAAATACCTTTCGTTAGTCGCCTTTCATTCATTCTCTCAACATGACCAAACCATCTTAACATACTCTTTTCAATTTTAGTCACTACATCTTCTTTTAAACCACAGCATTGTCGTATTACCTCATTCCTCAATCTATCATTTAAAGTTACACCACACATACTTCGCAAATAACGCATTTCTACTGCATTAATCCTACTTTCATGCCATTTCATGAAAGTAGGATTAAACTAACAAATGGTCAAATAATTATCTCGTTAACATATTTAACCCTTTTTCATGCTAACAATTGAGGAAAAAACGCATTTAGGCGTCATTTGAAACCATTGGTTAGCATATTTTAACTATATTGGTTCAGATAACTACGGATCAAAAAACTGGGCCTTAGTAGACCAACTGATGGAATGTAGCAACCGCCAACTTTAGAAGGTACCTGCAATATTAAGGGGTTTTTCGAGGACCACAGACTAGAGATATCAAGTTATTTCAGTAACATTAATTTGGGTCAAACCGCAATACAGCAGTGAAGCTTTGTGGCTGATATTGTATATTCATGATACTTTCCTAGAACCCTTAATTGTTTTTGCTCGTTAGAACTACTGCTACCTTTCACTTCAAAAACAAGTTAACAACAAAATAACATTCTACCTAAAGCACGTTTTTAGATAACCTTACCAAACCCAAGTTTAAGAAATAATCAAGTAGTTTATTTTATTAACTACTTAGTCTAACAACCCCAGATTTCTGAACGAAGAATTTTAGAAAGTTAAGTGTTTATCAAACTCCACCTTAGCCTAAAAATCTGACCGGACCTGACTCCAAATACTTAATCAATCAAAAACCAGCCCTAAGTTTTTATTCACGTTTCTATTTCCATCTGACCTAGGTATGTACATACAACTATTTTCTTAATGTCCCTCTGTAATCATTGCATTTCCGAATACAAACAATTAATGCTAATTTCCATGTCCATCAATTATTAGATTTATCGTGTATAATAATTTGAATTCAGAACTAAGTACTTTATTGTTGTTTCGTTTTGATTTCCGTGTGAACTATATAGAGCTGTAAAACTATTTTCCTTTTTTTCTTAAGCAGTTTTCCTCCCATTTTTTAAATAATTTACATTTTGTTAAGACGACGACTAACGCCAACGACCTTGAGGGAACAAAATACGCTCTCGTTTCACACCCGCGCGACCCAAAATTTAGTAGTTTTATGACTACTATTTACGTTAAGTTTATTTCTACGTTAAGTTTTATAATACTTTCCTTATTATTCTATGACTTTGAAAAAAAAAGCCTCAGATCAAAATGTAGATAATTAAATTGTCTTTGTGATGGTGTTCATTTCATTAAAATACGCCCAGCGCCAGCGGTTTTGGTGTGATTGTCGTGTTTTTGTCCGTTTTAGACATAACTTTACAAATTAATTACACTATGTCATACGAATAAAACTCAAAATTTGCTTAGATCAAATTATTAAGAAAATGGTCTGATATAACATATATTTTTTCCAAAAAATTACAACTAGCCATTTAGACGTGATTCTCATTTTAAATTCAGCTACTCAAGGGAATCGGCGCCTTAAAAGAGTTTATACAACTCTATATACTTCCAAATTGATTGAGCACTAAGTGCAAAGGACAACTGATAGAAAGCCGACGACTGAAGAAAAATTAAGAAAATAGTTGTACTATACTTTATTTAATACCGTATGGAATTCAAGTGTCCATTAGAATTAGTAGGAGAATCCTAATTGAATCTACAAGCAAATAATAGTAAAACGGCGGGTCTGCTGGTACAAAAATTTCCTTTACATTTGCAATGTCGATTTTCCTCGAAATACTTTTCCATTTCAAAACAAAACTATAAAAGCTTTGAATTAGTATTTTACTGTTGAAACTATAAAATTTTCAGCATTATATTTTTATGAAAACCATCAATTGGGTTACAGGATTATTGGAGCTTTTTTCCAGGTACCATTAAGCTTATCTTTTATTTAGAACTACTCGTGCTAACAAATTGCTTTATGAAAAGCTACTGTGACCTATATTTTGTCATCTTTTTCAACTCGAAAAATGTAATAAACGTTTTAAAATTGAAATAAAAAAATGTTGTTTGGAAGCTGGTCCAAAACTTGAGAAAATATTTGTTCATTGAAACTTACCCGTTGTAAAAGTTACCCGATATTTTACGATCCCTAACGAACCCGATCTACTGACGCTTGCGAATGTGCAACCAGCTTAATTTTTTTTGTTGACAATTCATTATAACCTTTAAATTGTTTATTTAAATATTTTGATTTTGTAAGTTTCTGTAAGACACCTGATACTTTGACATTATAAATTAAGGTATTCAAAACTGTAGGTACTGTAAAAGTTGCTAAAGGCTGTCAAACTGTAATTATGTAGACGTTAGATAAAAATAAATCTTAATAGGAATAAACTCCTAATCAAGAAGTCTTGAAAGAGTTTGAACCCGGAAGGACTCACAGACATTACAATACCTACCTATGCATAAAAAGATGAACGTCCAAACCACGCCGTCAAAGTCACAAACGTAAGCCTGTTTGATGTTCAGCAATAGATCGTTTGTAACTCCAACTTGCTGTCGTATAAAGCTCCTATTGTGGCAACAACTTTGACGATGTTATGTAGTACCGTTTTTCGACAACAAAGTTCCAAACCCGTGTTCGGTTTCAGACAGACAACGGCGAGGTTTCACCACCCGAGGCGAATCATGTTCGTGGAGCAACCAAGTTACAGATGGATTTGTATTATTATGAAAATGTTTCCCTAATTATTATGGAAACCTTTCTTTTTTGTTTTTGTAGCATGTTGTTTTACGTTCAATTATCTTGCGTAGGTATTCTGTTTTTGTTTACAAAGGTTGTTCTTACGTTGTATTTTTCAGGGGTGTTTGCATATTCATAAGGCTTCACGTGCTACTGGGTAAAATAATGTACCTTTTATGTCATAATATACCAGACAAGACTAACTTTCACTGACAGGGCATAAGGTGCAAGGATCTGTTTTTATTTTATTTTGCGAGTTGAATCCCTCAAATGTCGCTCAGACTTTGGAATATATTCTTTAAACCATGAATTTCATATTAATTTGAACCTAACTGGATTTCATTTCTCAGTTATTATATCTGAAACTCTCATGCTAAAAACTTACTGGCATTTTTGTTGTGCTAGTATTAACAATCTAGATTTGAAACTGCAGACTTTTTGAATGCCGAGTTAAATTCGCTGAAAGGTGAAAATGCTATTGTTATTCTGACATAGAGTCAGGTAGTGAGTGCTACAGGAATTGCAAGCAGAAAATGTAGGGGTTTTGATAAAGTAGATTGCTCCTTTTTTATAATTTTTACAAATATATTAACCCGATGCAATATTATGTACCAAGTGTCACAATAGTTCGTTCCTTAAGAGGTGTTACCAAGGAAAACTAATTGCGCAACTCTTGGCAAATTTGTTCAAATAAATATTAAGTTTCGGCAATATTAGGAAAGAAATTGGTAGCAATTCTAGAGGCATAAAATTGCTCAGGTTGCATTATAGTTGCTCATTTAAGCGCACTACAGGTTAGGTTAGGTTAGGTTAAAACGGGCTGGTTTCCGCAACTCCACGACTAAGCGCGTATTTTGCGTACGGGTGGGACTTAACCTTCCACTAGCTACCTCACTCGATCCATCCCAACTCCTCGAGGAAGGCCAGCAGCGCCTTCGTGTTGCTGACTACCTCCTGTACGGTACCTGGTTCACCGAGGTATTTGGCCCTGTAACCGGCGATTACTGGGCAGCTTAGAAGCAGGTGCGCTGCTGTCTCGTCTTCCTCCATGCATGCTCTGCACAGCGGACTGTCCGTGATCCCTAAGACAAAGAGGTGCTTATTAAAAGTCCCGTGGCCAGTCGTTACAGCTGTAACTGCTCGTAACTGCTGTTTCGTCAGGCGTAGGGCCTTCTGCGTGAAACGTCTATCCAAAGCGGGAAGTGCTTCTTTGGACTGCCTGCACTCATTGTGGTCAATCCACAATCTGTGGTGTTGCTCCTTGGTTCGTTTCCTTACCAGACTGTGGAGGTAGCCAAATGGTATTGGCACGATTGGTTCCGGACCCACCACAGCCATACTGGAGCCTCTACGGGCTAGCTCATCCGCTGCATCGTTGCCTCGGGAATCGCTATGCCCTTTGATCCATTGAATGGTTAGTTTATTGTTTGACCCAACCTGGTTTAGGCGTTGGTGACACTCGAATATCAGTCCAGAGCAGACCGTGTGGCTGCCCAACGCCTGCAGGACGGCCATGCTGTCAGAGAGAATGCGTATTGGGAAATCTTTTACCTTCCTGTCTAGAATGGCCGATGCAGCCAGAGTGATGCCCACACACTCTGCCTGGAACACCGTGTTGTGTGCCCCAAGTGGCGCGGCTATGTGTATGTTGAGGTCCTCTGAGAACACCCCCGCACCTGAGCCAGTACCAGTCTTGGAACCATCGGTGAAGATCCTCAACTCGTCTGGGCGTAACCCCTCACAGTGGTGGTCCTCATGGAGTTGGATCTTGTATTTCTTGTCAAAAACAAATTGCTTAGGTATCCGGTCCATAATTGCTGTTGTTAGAGGGAACTCTTTATTAAGGTCCTCGAGCAGAGCCGTGTGTTGTGTCTTTCTCCTACCCCAGAGATTTAGTGCCTTAAGCCGCCCTGCCGCCGTCGTAGCCTCCTGCTGAATGAAAAGCTGGAGCGGTGGCAGTCCCAGCATGGCCTCGAGCGCAGCGGTCGGGGTAGTTCTCATGCAGCCTGTCGTCGCCATGCAGGCCAGTCTTTGCGTGCGTTGCAGTTTGTTCACGGCTGTACTTACCTTTGTGCGGGGCCACCAAACCACGGCTCCATATGAGATCATGGGTCGAATCACCGCGCAGTACAGCCAGAGAATGATTTTGGGGGACAGGCCCCATTTTTTACCTATCATTTTCTTGCATTGCCAAAAGGTAATGCATGCCTTATTAAGTTTGATGTCCAAGTGACTGCTCCAGTTCAGCTTGTTGTCGAGAGTGACCCCAAGATACTTTACTTCATTGGACAGCTGGAGTTCTGTGTCGAACAGCTTCGGTAGACGGAAAGGGCCCAGTGCTCTTTTCTGAGTAAACATGACCAGTACAGTCTTAGATGGGTTAACTGAAAGATCATACTCCCTGCACCATCGTTCCACTATGCGTAGTGCTTGCTGAGTAAGGTTACAGATGGTACCAGTCACCTTCCCGGGTACTAGAATTGCGAGGTCGTCTGCATACCCTATTGTGTAATAACGGTGTTCGTTAAGTCTGGTGATAAGGTCGTTGATTACCATATTCCACAGGAGAGGGGAGAGCACCCCTCCCTGAGGGCAGCCCCTGGCTAAAAAGGCCATTTGCTGTTCGCCCTCCAGCCGAACCGCACGTTTGCTTAGCATATTAGTTATCCAGTCAATTAGTACCTGTTCAGCTCCGTGTCTGGAGAGGGCAGCACCTATACTGGAGAAGTTGGTTTTGTCGAAGGCCCCTTCGATGTCTATGAAAGTGCCCAGGCATGTACCCTTTTGATGGATTGCTTCCTCTATCTGGCCCACCACCAGATGGAGAGCAGATTCCGTTGACTTACCCGAGCTGTAGGCATGTTGGTTACCGTGGAGAGGTAATGATTTAAGAACGCCATCTCGTAACTCCCTGTCGCACAGCCTCTCCATCGATTTGAGTAGAAACGAGGTCAGGCTTAGGGGTCTGAAGGATTTGGCGTTAGTATAGTCCCCTTTGCCTGGCTTGGGGATGAATATCGCCTTCACTTCCCTCCATCCTTTCGGAACGTATCTAAACGCCAGGCACGCCCTCATTATTGGCACCAGTCTCTCTACAACAGACGTACCTCCCCACTGCAGCAGCGCAGGGAACACCCCATCCGGACCGGGCGCCTTGAAAGGATGAAAGCTTAGGATGGCCCACTGTAGTTTCTCCGTCGTGATCATCCTGTATGCGTAGAGCCAATCATCATCTGTTGGTACCTGGGTAGTATCTACCCAGTCAGTTACCTGGGCAATAACGCTGCCTGGGAAGTGAGTATCTATCAGGACGCGTCTAGCCTCTTCAGGTGATGTGGTGAGTGAGTTGTCAGGTTTACGGAGTGTGGCAGGCTCAGGTGTTTGCGCCTGAGCCATTATTTTCCTTACCCTGTTTGCCTCTTGGCAAGATTCGATGTTACCACAGAATTTGCGCCATCCTGCGGTACGCCTGAATCTGATGCATTTTTTATAGCTGGATTTGGCCTCGTAGTAAGCGTCCCAGTCCTCATCCTTGCTTGTATTCATGGCCCTGTTTAGGGCCTTCCTTACCTTCCCGCGTTTACGATTTAACTCCGCTCCCCACCATGGTTGTTTGCCCGGTGTATCGCGTGGGGTAGTCAGAGGGCAAGCGGTGTGGTAGCTGCTTATCAGACACTCGGTAAGTTGATTGACCTGCATGTCTAACCTCGTTTCGTTCCCTATAGTCCGCGCCTCACATAAGGGCGGCAGTTTCGACTCTAGGGTGCGTGTGTATACAGCTCTGTCCGTGTTGCGCGGATTACGCCAGGGGGGCGTAGGTGCTACCCAGAGCTGAATGTCAAAGCGGATCCATCTGTGGTCTGAGCAAGAGGCCTCGTTGGAGACCTGCCATCCAGTAGTGATCTCCGCTGCGCCTTCCGTCGCCAAAGTTAGATCAATAATTGTGCGACTGCGTCTAGTTACGAACGTTGGTTCTGCACCTGTATTTAGTAGAGACAAGTTAGTAGTAAACAAGTAGTCCACTAATGCCTTACCTCTTTCATTCGGCGTTTCCATTCCCCACAGGGGGTGATGTGCGTTCGCGTCGGTCCCAATGATGACCTCTTCCCCGCTGGTCTCGCAGAAGGTTACAAGGCGGACAAGGTCATGTGGGGGTGGTGCCTCCGCCTCAGGCATGTAGACCGAGGCGAAGACAATCGGCATATCAATGCCACCGCGCTGCATATACAGCCTAGCTGCAGAGGTATCTCTGCAACAGAAATCATTTAGAAGCTGTGCTTTGAGGTTACCTGTAACAAAGATACACGCTCTAGGGTGATCCTGATTAGAAGTAACAAGGAGCTTACCCCCAAGGTTGGATAGTCCTCTGATTTGGCCACCCCTAATCCACGGCTCCTGGATTAAGGCGATGGCAGTCTGTTGAACCTCCAGCCACTTGCGTAGTTGAGCCGTCGCTGTCTGGCTGTGGTGGAGGTTTGCCTGCACAACTTTACAGGCGGACGAAGGGGTCGCCATCATGGGTGGGTCCCTCCTCCTCCTCCTCCAGTTGCAGTCCCGCGAAAGCATCTCCCACGATGAGGTCCTCCTCCAACGGGCCAGAGGCTGGCGACAGTGTAATGTCGTCCAGCTCCCCGCCCGCCAGAGGGACCCCCGACGTGTCCTCCTCGGTGGTGCCCTCTTCTGCAGTTGCTGCAGAGTCGGCCACAGAAGCTTCCGGGTTGCTAGGCAGGGGGATGCTCTCCCCTGTGCTGCTGTCCTTGACGAGCTGCTTCGTGATCGGGTCCCAACCACGAGGGACGCACGCAAACTTCCCGTTCGCACCCCGGAACTTGATGTACACCGAGCCCAGGCCGAAAGACAGCCTGCGCTCGGCGCCCATCAAGACCGGTATGTGGTCCTCGGGGACACCCAGCACCACGAACCAGCACGTCTTCTGCCTGTCTGAGTGGATCACTACCCATTTTTTAATGTCCACCCATGGGTTCTGATACCACAGCGTTCTCGCTGCGATGTTCAGGTCTTGGTACACTGCGCTATCGTCCGGTATGACTATACCACAGCGTACCATTTTGGTTAACTCCGATTGGCCCTTCACGACTAGCGAGGTGCTATCCGGGAGGGGCAAACCGGGGACCGTCCTCTTCAGCCAAGCCAGGGTGAAGTCGTCGCAACACCACAGCTTGAGTGCACCGCTGCCAAATTGAGGTTTAGCGGTGAAGGACGGTATCTGCCGCTCTGGAGTCTCCATCGTGGGAGAGAGGGCTTCTTCGATGATCCGTTTTTGGATCAGCTGGGTCACCAAAGCCGACAACTCCTTGCTGATGGCACCCGTGCGCTCGCATGTCACCGCGACACACAGGTGGGCACTGGCAGCCTGGGCGAAGCTCATCCCACCAACTCTCCCGGACCGATCAAGCCGCTGCCGCTTGTGCTCTCCACGAGGTGACAAAGTCTCGTTGAGAGCTCGCTTGGCACCGACCTGACCGTCCCGAGCGGTCTGTTGCGATGAGGTCGCCGTTTGTGCTGGTCCGCCAGTCCCTGCAGCTCGGCTTGTGTTCGGCGCAGGTTGTGCTTCCTTCCCTTTCGAGAAGCTGATTGAAGCTTTCGCTTTGCCTCTCCTTTGCTCCTGCCGTCGCTGCTTCCGGTTCATGGGCTTATTGCCCTGAGCTGGTTCAGTCGTACTCGCCGGTTCCTTGGCGGGGGCAGAGGTTTGCGTATTTCTACGCTTACCCTTGCCCTTGCCCTTTCCCTTGCGGGTTTGCACTCGCCAGGTCAAGGCAGCCTCGCCAACGGGTACGCTAGCAGCCTCCATTGTACAGGAGGCAGCGACTTCGGAGGATGTGGTTTGAGGAGCCACGAAGTTACCGCTGGAGGCCGCGGCCTTGGCCGCGGGTCCAGGTACACGCGAGGTGCTAGGAGCACCCCGCTTATTTTTATTACCCGTACTGGGACCTGCAGCTTTCGCTGCAGGTTGCCCAAGGGACTTTTTGACACTCCTGACTGCGGTTTTCACCGCAGCCGGAGGGGCGGCAGCAGTTTTCACTGCAGCCTTAGGGGCACCCGCGCTGGATTCTGCGGAGTTAACCGCAGGTCCAGGGGCAGAGGTGGTGCCGGCTTTCGCCGACACCACCCCTAATGTACTCAAGTCTTTAACGAAATCCATGACCACATTTTAGTAAAAATTCATCTCTCCGGCTCCCACCCTCCATCGAGCCCGCAACTGGGAACGACCCACCACTTAAGGTGAGCCGTTAGGACTACCATTGAGATATAGGTGCGCAGGGCTGGCTTACAGTGCGACATCAGGTGCTCGTTTGGGCTGGCTTGAACAGAACAACCCTCCCTTACACCGTCAGCGTGACCTTCACCACCACTTCAGCCGTCCGAAAACGACCTCAGTGGACCCCACGCACCTCGCTTATACCCTCAGAAGGAGAGATCAGCCGATTGATCGTGGGTAAGCTACTCCCACAACCTCCCGTGTCGTAGGAAATCCAGGCCAAAGTGGCGTGTTGTGTGCAACCTGCTCCACTCAACCACCAGGATCCCTTCATCCCTCCATACGGGTCCCCGCGCACGGCACAAACACGCAGGAGGTCATTGCTATCCAACATTGTGATTGTTCAATGGTGGACACCCAGGGGCATGACCTCGCCACCCCTGTGATACTTCGCCCGGTGATTTCAGTTACGTCTATTTCATAGGGAATTAGACCAATAACAGGGCGGCAACCACGAGAAGGTTAATCACCGCACTTGCCTTGAGGATCTACACGACCGTAGCGCTCTCCCTCAAAACCAACGCCACCTTGCCGTCTCTGAAGGAGCTAGACAAGGTAGGACTGCATCTACAAAGCCAAGCCCTACGGGACCTGTCGCTGAAGCTTCAAAGCGTGAGTTTGCAGACCCAGACCAGCCCCCTACACTACAACAAAAAGCGCACTACAACAAAAACTACACTTTTTCAATGTCCGTAAAACCTACATCACCTTTCTTTCACATATAGCTAGGAAACTCTTCGAAGGTTAGAAAGGTCAAAGTGTTCAAAGTCTTCCGCAGTCAGGTCAGACGTTCGGAACGGTCCGCAGCGGTAATGGCAATCCTCTCGGGTCATAATACTTCCTGTTTATGTTGACCGTACCCGTATTATTTTCTCGTAAGAAACTGTTAACAGTATTAGCACTGTCACCTTGTTACTAGATAAACATGTAGGTTTAGTGAAGTTGGTGCTGGACTTTCTAGTTTTCTAATGAAAAAGAACAATGGTTTTTACCCGACTGCCGAAGGAGGGTAATGTGTTTATCAGTCTATGTATGTATGTATATATGTATGTATGTTTGTTCCTATGTGGCGTACTAGAGACCAAATGCGTTGGATTCTTACGTCAATCGATTCGTCTTAACCTTGCAAGTGTCCCTGGCTACATTAAAATTAGAAAAGAAAAAAATGGCGCATTTTGGGCGCCATTTTGTGGGGAATTTTTTTTCCCTTCCAAACCTATCGTGTGAGATATCAAAATAAAGGGTTTAAGAGGTAATTTGAAAAATATATTACACTTATATGTTTAAATGTACCTAATTCTAAAAAAAAATTTACTAAAAAATTATAAATTAAAAAAGATAATTAAAAAAATCTAAAAATCCGCCTGCTTAAAAAGCGAACTAAAAAGACGTAAACAAGAAGAAATTCATACTGTGCAGTCGGAGGATTAATATGCGCGAGCTAGCGGACCAAAACCAGATGTATAACTTTTTCTACTCTACAGTAAACTTGTTGGAAAGCTTTTCGTGATCAAAATACGAGTATTTCTTATGTTTCATGCAAGTTGAGATCGGTCAGTGGATCATGTCGTCTGGGCTTCTACCCAAACGCCTCAGACGTTACTAAATTCTTTCTTCACAAAATGTGTAGTTGGTATTGAATGAAAAGGAAAGTCCATGTTAGCAAGTACGAGTACGTTCCAAGTAAATGCTATACTACTCAATTCCATTGATTTTGTGTTAAAGGAGTTCGGTAACGTTTGGAACGTTTAGGATCTTGGACTTGAGCACGTTAATGTCAAAAAATAAGCCAACCAATCACAACTGTCCATTTCCAGTTTGAGTTGAGTTGAGCATGAGCATCTGGAATACCTGCCTAAATGTTATTTTATATATATTTAGAACAATTGAGTTACCAGTCAAGTCCCATCTATAAATATACGAAGAGTATTTACGTTTATGAAAACACTGACAGCTACCAGAGCTTTATAATGTGATGTTACTAACCTAACCTAACAATTTACTTACAAAATAGAAGGACTATTTTCAGGGCTATTGTCATTCAATAATTTACGGGTCTATTCAGAAGCGTTCAGAAATTGGGGCAAAAATTACCTTTGAGGAGCAGTGACCTGGTAAAATTGAGGACCTAGTGGGTTGATTTATGATAACAATGTTATTTTAGGTTGCTCTACTGTTATTCGGGTTGCTTGGTATATATACACAATGTTACACGTTTTTATAGCCATTAACAAAACGCCTTCAGTCACGGTACTTTTTAAGGTTCGAACGGAAGGGTAAAAACGGAACCCTATTACTAAGACTCCACTGTCCGTTTGTCTGTCTGTCACCAGGCTGTATCTCATGAACCGTAATAGCTAGACAATTGAAATTTTCACCGATGATGTACTTCTGTTGCCGCTTTAACAACAAATACTAAAAACAGAATAAAATAAAGATTTAAGTGGGGCTCCTATACAACAAACGTGTTTTTTTTGCCGTTTGTTTGCGATAGACACTTGTCCGGTTTTTTATTATAGTATTATCTTATTTATCGGTCAATGTGGCGACGCCTGGGGGAGGCCTATGTCCAGCAGTGGACGTCTTTCGGCTGAAATGATGATGATGATGAAGATTATCTTAAAATAACAATAAAAAAAATATGAACAACTCAGCGATAGACAACTTTCTGTCGCTGACAGATTTTTCCCAATTGGATAACTGCTTTCTGAAATTACCGCCTATCATTTTTTTAGCATTTTGTAATATTAGTTTTAATGAAAGCAATAATATAAAATAAAAAGGTTGAAAAATAAATAATTGCCCAAAACACTTCAATTAAGAACTAATTTCATCTACATTTTCTCTGTATTATGAAGTAATTCGCCGCTTTCCTTTTCATACATTTAAAAGATCATTATAATTGAAGACTTCACTATCAACCATCTATTTTCTACGAAAAGCGAAGAAACTAAGTAAAATACCAAACCTTGGTTTTTGTTTTCTTTCTTAGTTTCAGTTCAAGTTAATTACAGGCGATGTTGTCTATTTTAAAAGAGTTCATTACAGACGGGATAATTTATTCTAAGTAAATAAGGACCTCTCCAAGTCTCCACAGCGAAGAATTGAAAATGTTTATTTTAAAGTTTCGTTCAGACTAGGCAACGTTAAGTGAGAATTGAAAATAAATAAAGAATAAATATTTATTTGTGAACCGCTCCTGTGCGGTTCACAAATAAATGTCACGAGAAATAAGCAAAAACCAACAAAATAAATGACAATAATAAAAATAAAGCCCCGTGCGAGACCAAAAATGCTCCTATCTCAGCATGAAATGATAGTAATTAGATTTTCTATTTCCCTTTTCAGTACTATTTTAAAGGTTGTAGGTACCTTAACTACAAAGAAAATAGTTAAGATTAATATTACACAAAAAAATAAAAGTATTAATATTAATCCGCATTGCTACTAACGAAAATTGTAAGTACAGATAGGAGTTGCATATTAAAGCGAGCTTTTCGATTTTTAATGTCAGTGCATGAAAAATCAGATGATGCGCTCGTGATTTGAAACGAAACACATGCAATATTTCGAATCTGAACCAATATTTCATATCTTCTTATTTTCCCGAGTCGATGGTAAATTCGTTATATATTTTGGGCCCGGTAGGTCAGAATCAGAATCAGTCCCTGACTTAAAAGTCCTGGCTGGACCAGGACTTTTAAGTCAGGGACTGATTCTGATACGCAAGATACGCACGCTATAACCCGCCATTGTACGACTAAGGTATCGGCGATATAAACTACATTAATTAAGCGCTACAGAGGCTCCCAGTCAGCAAGCGACCAGGACATGGAACAAATCGCATATAACACGGTTACAACTTGATGCTTTGGTATGCAATGGTCAAAAGAAATAAAAGCTTAGTCTTTTGTTTCGATATATTTATGACGATGTAAGTACTACACAATAAAAACAAGCACACACCTTGCTTGCGAGATACAACTGTCACACAAAAGGACAATAAGTTAAGAGACTTCTGATTCTGGTTGATACCCAGTAGGTGGCTATACTTTTTGCTACGTCAGTGGTCAAGAATTTAGCTTAACAAAACCCACAACAAGTGATGGCCAAAAACAGAAGAGTAGTTTATGCCACTGTCATATAATAAGGGTTATTAAAACACAAGTGCGGGAGTGATAATAGTATCACACTAGCGTTTTAATATCTAATTATATGCCGTTGCATACACTATTTTATCCTCACTCATACAGTTGAAATAAAACAAAAGTGGAAACGGAAAAAATATGTGGTATGGCGGGCAATTTAGTTTCTCATTGCGCATGGCTCCGCAGCGTGCGCATTCATAGACAATGACACTATTTTTCTACATTAAGTCAATGAACCCATACGCGCCAATAAATGAAAAACTTAAAGAGTGCTATAAAAAATTAAAGTTATTTTATGATACAGTTGTTTGAAAATCGAAGCAAAATGTTGTACTGTAATGTTTTTTTTTTAATTTTACTAATAAATAATAATAATATAAATTATCTACTTTACTAATATTTTTTTAAGTCGTATTTGGAACGTTACGTTATGAGTAGTAGTAAACTACCAATTATTAAGATATCCATGCCATAAAAGAAGTGATCTAACCACACGGCACAGCACATCATAATATTTTATATACCACCATAAAAACCTTTTGTCGAAGCTAATTTAGAAATGGAAGATGATTTATTATTTTCATAAAACATTGAGAAAATGATTTATTATGGTTCCTTAATGGAATTGGTTTACAAAACCTTTATAACTTTACCTATGGTGTATTGATTTTTCAAGCTTAGATACCTATTTGCGTCAGTCTTCACGGGTTATTTTTTTCTTCAAATTTGAGACAGCAATAACAACACAGAATAGAAGAAACACATGTTAGTCAACTTTTGGATGTGACCCAAAAGTTGACTAAAATTTAAACACAGGAGATCAGAGACGCAATGCCCGTATTTTAAGAACTTTTAAAATCTAATCTCAGTTTTAAAAAAATACAATATTATTTCCTAAATTTTTCACAAGTTTTGATATTGCTGTCACGGAGTTTGAGATTGCGACTACGTATTTTTAGGGTTCCGTAGTCAAGAAACCCTTATAGTTTCGCCAAGTCCGTCTGTCTATCAGCAGCTTAGCTCAGAGACTCTAAGTACCATAAAGGTATAATTTGGCATGGATATACATCTATACTAATAATACTAATATATAATATTATAAAGAGGAAAGATTTTTTTGTTTGTTTGTTTGTTTGTACCGAATAGGCTCCGAAACTACTGGACCGTTTTAAAAAATTCTTTCACCAATAGAAAGCTACGTTATTCCTGAGTAACATAGGCTATTTTTTAATCCCGAAAACGGGTCCTGTGGGGTGGCTCACGGGAGCGAAGCCGCGGGCAACTGCTCGTATTATATAAATTAAAGGTTTTTTCCCATTGTCTCCTGTACCTCACGTAAAGTGGGGAGGTTTTTTTTCTCGTCTATCTCATGATGTGGGGTATCGTTGGATAGACCATTAAAAAATATTACGGGTCTGTGAAAACCATTTTTCAATTCAGGGATCGTTTGCGTAAAATTAAGCTATAAATTGCAAATTTTTGTTAGAGTCAATTGTCCCCCCTCCCTTCCTGCTAAATGGTTGCTTTTGGATATGTTAAAAAATTACCGACAGTAGTATATATAAAGAAATTAAAAGGAAAACTATCGTAGCTAAGTAGGCTTCACAAGTTTACGAGTAATAGTCGACCAACTTATAAAATGTTCTTGGAAAAGTAAAAAATCTATAGCATTATTCGGTGCTTTCATTGTCATCCTAATTGTGTTGGTGAATGTAGCGATTTGTACGGAACCCTCGGTGCACGAGTCCGACTCGCACTTGGCCGGTTTTTTCAGGAATGTTTTGGCCTTCAGGTCTAAAAATAAAATAAAAATTTAATCATAATTACAAAATCAAGTAACTATTACCACACCCAATAAATCTCACTACCAGCAAAAACTATTTCACACATTATCAATCGTACCCTGAATTGCAATTACTATATATTCATATTCATATTCTTTATTGTACACAAAACAGACATTATAAATACAAAAAACTACACACTACTACTACAAAAAAGACTACTACTATTATAAAAGAGACTGCCCACTTCCCTGAGTATCGTCGTCAATCAATCAGCGTCACAGTCGTGAAGTCTGTACACGCCTTTAAGACAGTAACGAGAAACAATTTGTACGGAATGAAGGGGACTCATTGAATTAGGGGTCCGTCACAATGCATTCAGAGTAAGCTTTTGATGTCTTTCTTCGAATTCTTTTTCGTACGCACTTCTTGTATTAAAGGAAGATTCTTTATTGAAACTTTGTCGCAGTATAAGTGTGGTGAAGAACTTTTTTTATTTTTATTTTACGGTATTGTAGGTCGCTGTAAGGTTCTACAGACAGGTGTGACACAACGTTGCAACAACGACGTGATGACACATTTGCATAGCAATTTTTAAAATGATGATCCACAGAGAGAAAAATGTCTTTGAAAATACTTCGTCTCATCGTTGTCAAACTGTCACGCCTTGCTTGTCTGTAGAATCTTCTTATCTATTAAGAATTATGCTTCGTTCATGGTTTTCCTAATTGAGAGAATATGAAAATAAATGAGAATGGAGTGAGATTTAAGTATCTTTAAAACTTTGAGTACAGTATGTTCTTTTTAATTGCCCATAAAATCTAAGTTCAAAGGTACCTTTGAGTGACAGCTATTAGCAGATCTTTTTTAAAAAACCGCATCTGAAATTAACCAGAGTTTTTCCAAGAAGAACTATTGTTATTTTTTTCTATCACGCAAGTTCGCTCCATTTACCTTAAGGAGGTTAGCCTCGGATTTGGTATTACCCGACTTTTCCTCTGTTGATCTTATTTACTATCAATTTTGTCGTGAGAAACTCGAAAATTGGTGAACAAACTTACTTGTAATGTACATAGATAGTTTGGGTTCAGGTATATCACAAAGATAGAACAGAATAGAAAACATTTAATAGATAGGTAGAAAGTTCAATCAAAAATTTAACTGAGCGTATCCATACCGAAACGGTTACCAAATAGCATTTGATAAGCATCAGACACCCCAGCACTGATTGAGATCAGATACTTTTTACCAGCTTTATTTTCAAAACCACCTGTATAGTAGTCATAGTGGATCTTTGTGTCTCTGAAGTTGGCTGCAAGACCCTGCGTAGTTGCTATCATGACAATGTTCAAATCCCTTTCACTCGCTTACGTTCGTCGCATCGTTCTATCTCGTTTACTCAATGCAGTATACTCAATGACTAACTGTTTCTTGCACAATGGTTCGCAGAGCCAACTTCAGAGACACAAAGATCCGCTGTGACTACTATAATAACATTACAGTGAATAAAATTCATATTTTTATGTGGACAGAACCTAATATTTCACATTAACACTTACATTTATTTATTTAGAATTTACACACACATATTTAAATGTAATCCCAATTATATGCACAGCTTCTTTTGATATACCTAATCCATTTCATGGAACAAATAAAAGCACTAACTATAAACCCAATTCATTAAAATATTAGTACGCTGAAACTCGAATGATGGTTTATCTAAAAGTTTGAGATGCTAGTCTTAGTTTTTAGGGTTCCTCACCCAAAGGGTAAAAAAGGGAGGGTCCCATTTTTACCCTTTTTTTAGGGTTCCGTACCCAAAGGGTAAAAACGGGACCCTATTACTAAGACTTCGCGATCCGTCTGTCTGTCTGTCTGTCTGTCTGTCCGTCTGTCTCCAGGTTGTATCTCATGAACCGTGATAGCTAGACAGTTGAAATTTTCACAGATTATGTATTTCTGTTGCCGCTATAACAACAAATACTAAAAACAGTATAAAGTAAATATTATAGGGGGGCTCCCATACAACAAAAGTGATATTTTTGCCGTTTTTTGCTCGATATTAATAACGGGAACAGGTAGACGCTTGCAATATTCACAGAATGTTTAGTTGTATATTTACTTCAAAAAATAATAATTAATAAATTAAAATAAAATAAATTAAGGGGGGCTCCCATACAACAAACGTGATTTTTATGCAGTGTTTTGCGATAATGGTACGGAACCCTTCGTGTGCGAGTCCGACTCGCACTTGGCCGGTTTTTTTTTATTACTATTATTACTAAGACTCCACGATGTCTTAGTAATAGGGACTGTCACCAGGCTGTATCTCATGAACTGTGATGGCTAGACAGTTGAAATTTACACAAATGATGTATTTCTGTTGGCGCTATAACAACAAATACTAAAAACAGACTAAAATAAATATTTAAGTGGGGCTCCCATACAACAAACGTGAAATTTTTGCCGTTTTTTTGCAATAATGGTACGGAACCCTTCGTGCGCTAGTCCGACTCGCACTTGGCTAGTTTTTCATTCTTAATCAGTATGCGTAACCTTTTCTTAGCTATGATGGTGTCCGCTTCAGTCTAACTAGACGTATCTGAGTACCACTATTTTTCATGGAGCCTATCTGACCTCCACAATCCAGTAACTGCAGGGGTGCATACAGGATTTGCAACTGGGGGCTATCACCGGGAAGTTTAACCAAAGGGAGATCCGGAATTTCTAATCTATTTTATTCTATACTTATAGAATGTTTTATAACATTTTCGATCAAGCAAGCAAGTGATAAAATGTATATTTTATCACTTTCTATATTTTATATAAGCCCCGCCCCACCCTGTGGGTGCGCCACTGAATAACTGGAAGTATAGATTAGATAGTTCAACACATCTGTGCGCGCGGCGCCATGTGTGCGTGCTCTACCGCCTTTATATCACTAGTGTGACAGTGTGATGCATTTGTGTGGCAGTAACGCGGCAGTCGTCCGAGCATACAACCACCCAACATGCTTATCCACACATAGCGCCACGCGCAAAGATGCAAAGATGAGTTGAACTATCTTGTAACACAATACCACTTGGCAAGACTGGAACTTTCAGGATTCAGGACTACCGTAAATACTGTCAAAGAAAAGCTAATGGCACCCGGAGCCAACAACGGCTTAACGTGATTTTTAAAGAGGAGTCTTTGAGAGGTGTCTTGGAGAGGAGTCTAGGAGAGGAGTAATGCATGGTCACCCATTCATAGATCAACCCGGACAAACTTTGCTTAACCTTGAAGATCCACCCATGTGGCTGTCATAACTTACCCACGAGCTTCTAATCCATAACCAAAATTGAAATTCGAATCCTGAGTACCATGCATTAATGGAGTATGAATTTTCTATAAAGCCCAAGACATACGGGCGTTATTCAATGCACGAATTTTATTCAAGGCAGATAGAAAATATAGGGATTTTGGCCTTAAAGCCGGATCTGAGAATCGCGTGAGCAACCCCGGCTCGTTTCTTTGTATTAAATAATTCAACATTTCATTGTAGCTAGATGTTTTTGTGGCGTTATTTCGAATATTAATAAAAAATAGTCTTCACTGGGATACAAGTTTTTTGTGATATTTTCTTGATTAAAAAAATTGTCTGTGACAAGAATTTGAGTGGCGTCTGGATTTAGAGTTTGATATCTTTTTTAACCGACTTACCAAAAAGGAGGAGGTTCTATGTTCGACATTATGTTCTTTTTGTTTATTCACGCATATATCCGACAATTTTGGACCGATTTATAAAAAATCTTATTTTGTTTGAAAAGGTATGTTTTAAAATTGGTCCCATTTTTGTTTGGTGAAGATCTGATGAAGAACTTCGAAGATATACAACAAAACTCTTCAATAAATTACGGCAGATCTCTCGGGATTGCTGCAATCGCATGTCTGTTCATTGTTTATACCATATCATAACATAACATCGCGCCAGTACGCTCTTAAGGGGTACGCAGATCTCTCATTTCACCGGTTATGTTCAAGTTACATGATATTCGGGTAATCTATTCAACTTGCCTATTATGTAGGTACAACTAAAAAGTAAAAAATAAAAAGCTTTTTTACAAAAAAATACTACCGACTTCCAAACAAAAAACTACAAAGTGAAAAATAACTTTATTTTTGGAAGTCGGTGTCCATAACGCAAAAAATTGGTACCTTCCTACAAAAGACACCGACTACCAAAAATAAAGGTATTTATTGTAGAACTAGCATCTGCCAGCGGCTTCACCCGCGTGAATGTCGAAAATTATCACAAGGGAACATATTTTCGGGATAAAAATCAATCTCTGTATCGAAATAATCTATCTCTGTGCAAAATTTCATCCAGATTCGTTCAGCCGTTTGAGCGTGAAGAAGTAACAAACATACAAACATACACACTCACAAACTTTCGCCTTTATAATATTATTAAGTGTGATAATATAATATAATATATCATATAATTATATAGTGTGACCTCGGTATGCTACATTGTATCGATATTCATGTATCCACGGACTGATCTAGGCAAGCGTTGCTTAACCTTGCCCGTGCGGTCATTATTATTTAGCCACTAACTCAATCTTACAAATTACAACATTTCGAATAAAATTGTATGTGAATTTCAAATATATTATGTTTGTAAACGCACCAACGATACAAGAATTTCCATAGTGTGCGACAAAGTTTTTTTTTTTATAATAACTGTTCCTACACTGAAAAGAAACAGTAATTTTAAAAATTCTTGTAATTTATTATAAGTAATTGTACCTAAGCTAAAATAGCTGTTTAGTAAATAACTCAATGATTACTATACAATAGATAAATCAATTTTATTTATATTTATAATTACCTACCATAAAGATTACAGTAAGTGGTCGTGAAAATAACTTTCAGAAGCAAAATCTGCATGATAAAGTAGGTGTAGATAAAATTATGTCTGTCTAATGAGTCTGATTATAAAATAGTAGGTAGGTACTACAAATAAGATGATGAAAATTTTGTTAATTTTAGTTTCTTGTAAATATGAAGCTGTGATGGCCCAGTAATTACTTACGAGTTAGGTTGGGGTTACCAGGTAAGCTCTTTACTTTGTAAATGTATTTCAAAGGCAAAAAAAAAAAAATGAAAAAAAAAAACAAAAACAAGAAAATTAAATGTATTTTGCCTGCGTGCCATCTGTATAAAAACCAAGCGTGCCATTTTTTCACACACAATTTAAAAACAAATTTACTTACCAATGAAAGAAAACATTTCCAATGCCTCGTCCAACTTTTTCTATACAGTCTTTACAGCTCAATATGACATTTTTCTAGATTGCGGTGGATTTCCGGTGCCGATAATGCTAAATGAAATGCTCAAATTACGATCATTGATCGTAATTTTACTCCGTTTTTTGACACGCGAAATACATACAATCGCGTCATCTAGTTAGATTTATATCTGTGGTATTTCATCACCTCTGCTCTCAAAACGGTGCAGGAAAACATTGTGAGTAAACCGACATGACTTTGGATCAAAAATTCAACACATGGGACCAAGACTCGAGGTGGGTTTCCAACTCTCAATCCGCAGTGGGCTTGCATAGTGGATTATGTCTCATTTCCGCACAAAGATAAAAAACCATGTGTCCCAGCAGTGGGAATGTTTTAGACTGATTATGCTTTTGTTATAAAATATGAATGCAAACCGAATAAAAAAGAGAGAGAAAGGGATATAAAAAAGGAATTACACTTTTCTTCATAAACGTAACTAACAAAAAAAACCATAACTGAAACCATAGCTGAAAGAAAACCATAAACTAACAAAATGCAGTACACCAAAACAGACTTTCGTTTATAAAACAGAACACAGCAACACTATAAAAAGCTATCAATATAAATAAATTGATTGTACTGTATGTACGGCAAATAACCAAATAGAATATTTATTCGATTCAGCCAGATGTTTCATAGGTTGGACGAAAAAGTTTTTACTGTGTTTTTATTTGGCGTGGGCGGGTGTCGGGCTGTCAACCCTAGCGACCACGACTAAAACTTTCCTTAGACATTTCATCTGCTGATATTTTTAGGCTGTGACTCGGTCGTTTAAAATAGCTATTTTATTTTCTATTTATTTAATATGCTTATTTTATTTTTGTTACGATGATGCGAGTATTTTGAAATCGATGTATTGTGTGAGGAATGGTATGAAAAAAAATAATGTGAATGATGGCGTGATGGTTGACAGTAGAGAACTGAAAAAGAAAAAGGTGTCACACCGACCCTAAGTAACATGGCACAAGGGCAGAACAAAAAAATCACCTTTTAATATTAAATTGTTTGCTTGTTCCTGATTAAGTACCTACACAGTTTTATTTAATCAACCCACGTGATAATTTCGTGAATAGGACTCTCCGTTAAACGTTTTAATTAATCGGACTACCCCGAAACAATTACATGATTGGTATCTAAGAAATATTACCTACGTGTAATCTTATTTAGGCCGATTCCAACTTAGAGACGGCTGTGAAATATTTTTTTCGCTGCGCAGTACCCCACTCCTCACTTTGCTGTCGCTTGAATTTACTAGTTCGAAGCAACTTGCATCGTGTTCTGAGCTGCTGTTAAGTTTGAATCTACTTGGACCGACAACACAAGTAAATAAGGACATTATCTCCGTAGAATTCTAACCACATTAAGTTAAGCACTCTGGGATTGTCTCTTTTAAATCTGGTTAGTTCCTGGATCGCTCCTAACAAAGTTTTAGTTTAAAGGGCTTATTACACTACACGGTATTCAGGGCTCTGAATACCGGGTCACTTCACCATTCCGAAGAAATAAGGTCGATATTATAAGAACCCTAACTTCCTAACAGCTATTACACTACCCTACATTAGGGTTTAGGGCCCTGAATACCGTGTAGTGTAATAAGCCCTAAAGTCTGTAGTCAGATCACATGGAGAGGGTTCTTTTATTTTTTTACTTATCGATTTTGCAGCCGTTTCATAAGTTATAATAAATTTCAGCCGGTTTTAATTTAAAATGTCTGCAATGTTCATTGTTCTGGACAAAAACGTTGATAATAAAAATCATGTTACTTTTGAAAATTATATACCTATAACTAAAACATTTTCATAGGTAGGTGTGAGTTATTACGATATGTTCCGGTTGGATCCCGTCGATCTGATCCCCTGGGGGATCAGTTTTATCCCCCGTGCAGGGTATCACAAATAAATTTAAATATTTTATTCCAGTATACTTATTAATTACTAGCTTCTGCCAGCAGCTTCGCCCGCGTGAAAAATGTTTCATCATCTCAAGGGAACATTATACCGGACATAAAAGTAGCATATGTGCTATTCCAGACAATAATCTATGACTGTGCCAAATTTCATCCAGATCCGTTCAGCCATTCTCGCGTGATTGTGTAACAAACATACATCCATCCAAACTTTCTGATTTATAATATTACTAGGTTCTGCCAGCGGTTTCACAAGCGTACAAATGTTTTTTTTTATCCCAAGGGAACGTTATACCGGGATGAAAAGTAGCCTATGTGCTATTCCAGACTGTCTGTGCCAAATTTCATCCAGATCCGTTCAGCCGTTCTGGCGTGATTGAGTAACAAACATACATCCACACACACATCCATCCAAACTTTCACATTTATAATAATAGTAAGATAAGTAAACTAGGTTTTACTAGAGGCAGCGCCCGATTAAAAGTAAAAAATTTTGTACATAGAGAAAAATCCAATGTCAGCCATGGATGGGATGTGTAGCCATGGTTTACAAAGTTTAGCCGCTGAGGCGTGATTAATAAACAAACATCAAAACATATTTACGACATTACCAGTATAGGATATCACCTAAAAGCCCAATATCCTAATCCTAATAGCTATCCAATACTACCTTTTATAAGTAACAACACATTACGAACCAATTTCCTCTACAAAACTAATCGACCGCCCTACACACCGAAGCACTCCCGCCAAACAATCAACGTCAAACCGGGCCTTTCAATTTACTTCCTAACGTTGGTACATGTAATTCCGTAACAAATTAATGGCCTATCCTTCGCCACCTTTCCAATAAGCCTTGACAATCCAATAAAACTGAACGACGGACAGCCTGACAGCTAGGCGAGCCTAATAAGAGAAGAGTTTCTGTTACATTGCTGATGGATGGGGAGATCAGTAGTTGTCTACTTAAGGCTATTTTTTTCTAAGAAAATGTTTCAGTATTAATTGCGTCAATTGTGTGTTCTGGTGTTTGTTTGTGGGTATTGGATAAAATTGTGAGTGGTTTGGGTGTCTATTTCGTTGTCAGTGTTTGCCATCCTTGACATTTTTAGATGAGATAGAAGTGGTATTAGGTTTCGTTAAGTACGTAGACTTACGTAAGTGTGACCCTATTTTAGTACAAAATGGTTTTATTTATTTATTTATGTATTTATTTGCGTAAAACATGGTACGAAAAGGTCTTACAGTACAAAAATAGAGCATACATGTTTTGCCAAGATTAAACATAGCATGCAAATATTTGTAATAACAATTTCTAATTATTATTTGTCTAAGCGTTGTTGTTCTACTGCTAGGCAATGCATCCCCCATGTCTTTTCAGCACAACTATACAAAATAAATATTGATCAACAATAATATTCATAAAAAAATACAATTTGGCCGAACAAAAAGATACGAAACGGTATGACCGTCTGCCGACTTTATCGACCCTCAATTCCATTTAATGTAGGTATTACTATATGAAATATGTATATATGCCTAATATTTCATGTCTATTGGTATAAATACACTTTCATTACTCTAACGTTTTTATGCAGCACTCCAAATTCATTCACATGAATGAATAGAAACAAGACATAGGCACTCAAACCCAGACATTTACGAGAAAACCTTTGTTCCCTTTATTAGAGAAAAAAACCCAAACATACAATATACGTTAAAACAAAACATCTACTCGATCGGGGTATAATACCCGCAGGAACACTTTCAGACAGATATTTAGGTCTTGCGAGAGACCTATTCAATCCACCCGCTGGAGTATCGAAACCATTTATCAAAGTATTTATAACGTGAAGGAGACGTGGATGTTTCCGAAATCAGCATTTATATAATATATCGAGGTTTCAGAGTGTTCATAACTCATGTTACGTCAATGTTTTGAAATAAAAAAGGTGTGTTTCTATAATGTTTAGGAAGTTTTCCCGTGGTGGTGATAGATCGATAGTCAGAATGACGTAGAGTTTCTGTCAACGGTAGTGCTGCCTCTATATTTAGAACTATGATTCATTCTTCTTCTTGGTCACGATCTTCATTACTGAAGGTCGTGTCTCTGAAAGGCCCTCGTGGCTTTATGCACGATGTTCTTCCACTTCATCCGGTTCTCAGCTTCTCTCAGGGCGGCTGTAACAGAGAGTCCAGTGAGGGCGGTTACCTGGTCTGACCAGCAGTTAGGTGACCGGCCGCGAGGACTTTTTCCATCCACCTTGCCCATTACCACCAATTTCTCGAGATTGTCTGGTTCCCGACGGGCAATGTGACCAAAGTAGCTGTGAATCCTTTGGTAGCAGAGCGTGGTTAGTCTGTGTCTGTTATGATTCATTCAACGCTAACAAATCTATTAAACAACTACAACTAATATTAACTTTAAAACTTTAGCGTTTCATAATTGAAAAACAATATATCACGGGAATTTAGTGCGATGTTTTCGATTATTTATTTACCTATTTGACCCGATGTTTCGGCCGTGTTGCAACGACCGTGGTCCCTGGTAGACTGAAACGTCGGGTGAAATAGGAATCATCGAGTTAAATTCCCGTGATATATTGTTTTTCAACTACAACTAAGTCATTTAAAATACAGATATGTAACATAGACAACTAAGTTACATAAAGGTGTTTTTCTAAACTGGCTTAGTCACACCTTCGCCATTTTATTTTTTCTTCAAAATTACGAGTTGTGACGTACATTGAAACTGGTAAATATTTGTAAACGACACATACACAAATAAAAATGTGCTGGAATAAAGTGTCACGTTGCCGAGATATTTGAAAGAGAACTGGGGGGTGACCATAAGCTCTTAGAGTAAGGTTATTTTGAGTGTGTGTAAGGGACAGATGTATATGACTTGTATACATCTGTCACTTACGCGATCTCAAAATAACCTTACTCTAGAGCTTATGGTCACCCCCCTGACCCACACATAATATGACTGTATAATTGTACTTTGAACAAAAATTTTAATTGTAACCAATGCATTTGTAAGAAAATCTAATTCCTTAAATAGTCTTAATAATCTCTAATGAACATCTCGAATAATAAATCTAAATAACAAAACAAATCATTCAAAACCTTCTAACTCATAATTTACCCTTATTTTTCGTACTTATCACCGAAGGGATGGTTAATTTATTATTAATTAGCTCGTTTCCGAGGGTTAATTACTTAATAATAATCTGGGGTAGGGACCCCTGAGAATTTCTGACCTCTGAGGTTGTGTTGCTGTCTTGTCAGATTTTCCTTAGAACAGGCAGGAAGATAGATTGAATTTGGGTTGACATTTCTGGTATTGTTAAGGATAATAATAGGTCAAAGAAAATTAAATGAGAAATCCTATTATTCGTTTTATAAATATGTACGTAGAAGCTTTAAATTAACTGAATTTTGAAGGTGGGTAATGTATAAGAATAATTTTATTTCTATATCATGGATTTGAATGTTTTCAGCGTGACAATTGTTTGTCTTGCAAGCGCCTTTACTTATCAAACTAATTTTATACAATATAGCCTATGTGCTATTCCAGACTATAATCTATCTCTGTGCCAAATTTCATCCAGATCAGTTCCGCCGTTCTAGCGTGATTGAGTAACAAACATACATCCATCCACACATCCAAACTTTCGCATTTATAATATTATTACTAGCGAATGCCTCGCGATTTCACCCCCGTAGTAGTTCGGAATACAGGGATAAATAGTAGCCTATGTTACCCGGGGATAGTGTAGCTTCCCAACGGTGAAAGAATTTTCGAAATAGGTTCAAGTAGTTTTGAAGTTTATTCGTTACATACAAAAATACAAATCTTTCCTCTTTATAATATTAGTATAGATATTATATAGAAGTATAGATGTCCAAACACATAGTAATAAAACTTTGAGGCCGTAAAATACGTGTTAATAAATAAGTAATTTTTTTAGTACCTTTTTTTTTTTTTTTTTTTTTTTTTGCGTGGAGAAATGCTCATGCATACTGCGCTACCACGGGGAGATAGCGCAGTTATGTGGGACTCTAACCCACTAAAACTCCACGGTGTCCTCCTGTGCCGCTTATGGCGGGAACACGGGTACGCGTTAGCACTCACCGCGAACCCGCCGCGGCTGTCCGTCACCGGACCCTCCTCTGGGGATTACCCCCCATCACCGGCGCACCAGAACACACTGTGCGCCGTGACCACCCCAGGGACCAAACCAGTACATGGGTGCCAGACGACCCCGTGTACGGCACCCTTGGTCCCCTTGTGACGGGTCAAGGTCAATGGCCCCGCCACCTACCATGTTTCGGCCGCAGGGGATAGGGAGAGCGGCCAATGCTATACCGACACTCCTCTTCCCCTGCGGCCCCACCGCGTCCGCCATCAGACGGTGGCGACCCCGTCCAGGCCGCGGAAGGTAGGGAGAGCGGCGCACCGCAATACCGGCACTCCTCTCCCGCCGCGGCCTCCAACCCTCAGCCGTGATATCGTATGGGTTTGGGAGACCCCATACGACATCACGGCCCGCCTCAGTTGCGGTGTTGCCCAGGCAGCACCGCAACCTACATGTTGGCCGCTACGTCGTCGGCTTATCGGCAAAAGCCCTGACGAGCGGCCCCTCCTCGGGTTCCTCTTCGCTTCACCGTGGGTGACCAAGCCACGGTTACTGAGCCCCCCCGCCTCGACAATGCGGGAACCCACCGGGGGGGAGAACCCACCGGGGGGGATCACCTGACTTACTTATTATGATATCCACATAGTCGAACAATGCAATAATAACTTTGGACGTAGGTCTCGTAGAGGCGTACATTTAATGTTATTATTACGTTCATATCATAGTAAATCTAAAAATATATTCAACTATCATAAAAATATAACTTTTCAACGTAATTTCATGAGTTATTATTGGATTTCCTAAAGTTCTGCAATCATTTTATGGATTACCACATGTCTTTTGTTGTTTTTGAGTTGATCTACAAATTGTCAAAAGAATCTCGGCTCTAAGCCAATTCGTTTTAATTTAATTATTGCCTAAAAAGAACCCGTGCGCATTTTTGCAGAATTTCAGGAAAAACAAATTTTTTGTTTAATAAACTCTTTTTGTGGGGTGTATTTATCGATATAATTAAGTGTATTTTACAGCCTCAAAGTTTTATTACTACAAGTACGAACAATTTGTATAACAGTAAAACAATATCAATCATCATCAGCCTATTAATGTTCCCACTGCTGGGACACAGGCCTCCTTTCTGTGAGAGGGAACAATATCAATACTAAATAATCTATTAATGAATTGGAAAGCTCATATCTAGCTTATTTACATACGATTGGCTTATAGACAGATACTCATACGAATAAGTGGCTCAGCTTAAGGTTACACTAGTCGACCATTCTTCCATACAAACGAAGTCTCGCGATTACTCCACTGTTTGACGATGTATGTTCAAAATAAAAAAATATATCAATTTTGTCTCATCATTATCTAGCCCTGTATGAAAAAAAAAAGTAAAACAAAAGTATATTTTAAAGCTAAGAGCGTCGAAAGTTCCATATTACAACACTAATTTTAACGCATCTTTGGGCGCAAATAAGTACCATAAGAAGAAGGAAAATTGCAAAACAGCCTCCATACAGGGATAGATTAGTAGTTCAACAATGAAAATAATTTTATTTTGAACAGATACATTTAGTCGTTTTTTCATGATATCCAGACTCCCAAAGGTATGTATATAAAATTTCGTTCTCGTTCGAAATCATCATCCATTTCGCAAATAATTTGCAAAAGTGCTAATTCGTACTCGAGCCTGCTTTTTACTGCTTATCACAGCATCTATCTATTTCCCACGTGTTGTCGGATGAGCATGCATTTTAACCCCGCGCACAAAATAGATCGTGCCGTCGACTAGTGCAACCTTAAGAAAAAGTATTTGAAAATTAACTTACAAGAGTAAGGAGGTATTTCAGCAAAAGACGCAGAGCTAAAAAAAAACAAAACAAAAGGATACCTAAATGCCACATCTTAACTCAAAAGGATTTTTCTGTTAAACTTTTCCCTTTTACTGAAAACGAACTTTTCCTACGGACGAATAAAATATAACGGCTACTTATCTTCCTAGGCGGGTCCCAAGTGTGCTAGACGTATGGTCTAGCCTAAATTGTAGCCTTTAACGAATATTTTTGTACTATAAATCTTGCAAGCAGTCCTGAATACGGAGTGGCGTTTAGAGTAATGCGTCTACCTAATCAATCACACTAATATTATAAAGGCAAAAGTTTGTGAGTGTGTTTGTTACCTCTTCACGCCAGAACGGCTGCACTAATCTGGATAAATTTTGGCACAGAGATAGATTATAATCTGAAATAGCACATAGGATATGTGCCAAGCTAGTCAAAAAATAAAAACACGAACTGGGGCTTACTCTGACGTGTCAAAACTATCACGGTTCCTCTGTGAGAGAGGGATGGAGCTTATAGGACAAAGAGCAGTATCCTTTTTTAACACGCTTTTATTAGCTTGGTATGTATGAATAGATCTATGTAACGGCTATCTTTGGACGTTATTTTCACCTTTAACACAACGTCGGATTAATTTGAAACTTTGCACACTTTGAAAGGATCGATGACAATGCAATAATTTAAATAGTTTGTCCCATTAATCTTACCAGGATTCTCAGGATTAGTGATTTTGTTATTACCGATACCCGGTAGGTAGTGACATTGTGCCAAATGCCAAGGCGCGTGCTAAGACAGGCGTGGAATTAATTGCTATAATATGTTATTGACAGATATTTTTAAAAGTAGAGTCATTTGGAAAATATCTTAAAAAGCGCCACAAGTGTTTTTTTTTTTAATCGCTCTATTCTTAATTAATATTTATTGCAAATTATTTTCTACTTTTAAGTTTGGGTTTTAAGCTTCCGTACCCGAACGGAACCCTATTTTGCTATCATTCACGTGTAAGTCTGTCCGTCGTCTGTCACACAATTTTGTTCCGAAGATTTTTTTAACTTAACATTGACCTACGAACTTGAAATTTGGTGATAATGTTTATTATTACGTATACTTTACCAACAAATACCAATATATTGATAAATCAGTTTTTTCTTTGGTAAGGAACCCTAAATGTGCGAAGTCCGACACGCACTTGACCGGTATTCTTATTAAAGCGTTTTTTTAGTTTTATTAAACTATTATTTATTCAAATGGAATCATGATGGCGTTGACATCTTATACATCGTTGACAACGGTGAAGGAAACAACGTGAGGAAACCTGGACTTTGTGCTCCATTTGTGTAATTTCTGCAAGGCGGTCCAGTGCGAGGATAGACTAATAATTAAATAAATGTCATAACGGCCCCTGAACGCATTAGTATGCGTTTCCTATCAACAGTCTTAATAGAATACTAAATTGGATATCAAACTCTGGCACAAGGCCCATATGTTGATTATAAACATCTGAAATTAGACTTTGTAGATCTATGAGTAGTATATGACATCTAAATAACAGATTGTATCAGATGCTACATTAAATTAGAAAATACTGATCCAGGAAATGATTTCTCTTGAGTTGTTTGGTACTCTATAATGTAATTTAAAACAATGTATCCTAGTCGTGTTTGGACTTATTGGAATCGTCATGAGATGTATTTTCATGTTAATTTGAGGTACCTACCAAAACTTTATAGAAGAAAATAAAAAACATTTTAACAAAAAATCAAACCGACTTCCAAAACAAAACACTATAAAGCGAAAAATAACTTTCTTTTCCGAAGTCGGTCTCTTTTGTACCCATTGATTTCCGTTATTCGACACCGACTTCGGAAAGAAAGTTATTTTTCGTTTTGTAGTGTTTATTTTGTTTTGGAAGTCAGTTTTATTTTTTGTTAAAAAGATTTTTATGCCATTATAAGAACTGATGCAAATAAATTCGTTCGTAATCCTGAGGAGCTAATTGCTAAATAATAGCAACAGAACGGATCGATCGTCTGGGTGAGACAACGCTAGCCGAGGTCGGTCCATGAATGGTGGTCCTGGTTGTTATTTGAAGATCTTTAAAGGATTCGGGTCAAAAGCACTAGCACTAAATCCACACAACACACCCCACACCACACCATACCAAAGCCCACCACACCACCTCATCCACACCACACCACTACACCCAACCACACACACATCCACACCACCACCACCACACAATACCACACCATCCATACCCAAACACCACCACCACATCACACCACACCACACCGCTGTTAAACCCGCGATTGTTTGTTGGAATTTTAATACATTCAATAAATGTTTGTAAAAATGTTAGTTAATAAAAGATAAAAAAACCATCCACATCTAATCTGGCATTAGTCTTGCCCAGGTGTATCGTAATACCCAGTTATTGGGTTGTGGAGGTCAGATAGAGCGGTTGCTGTATATAAATTACTGGTACTCAGCTGCATTCGATTAGACTGGAAGCCGAGCAAAATATAGTTGAAAAAAAAAAAAAATAATTTATTATATTTAGAGAACCTTTGATAGATTTTGTAATCAGAAACTTATTGTGTGTTTAGTTCTATTATTGTTATCATAACCAAATTAAAATAATATACTTCTCGACCTTTACAGCCACATAAATTACCCACCTACACATGCTTTCTAAGTACTGAACTTTTCTTCAAACTTAAAAGTAATTTCTCTGTATCATACCCGCCTTTATTTTGTGGCTAGCAACATTGTTACATGAAGCTAAGTCTCGTATACAAGCGGTCCCCTGACCCAATTATAAGTACTTTAACCTGTAAGTTTTGACGTTTCGCCCTTATCGACGTACATAAAATGATTGTTTAGAGTTTGTTATTACAAAAGGGTCCTGAAATTCAAGATGGTGGCTCTTGGTTTATGAAGGGAAGGTTATGATACTCGGAATTAGGGTTAAGTTTAGTTAATTCTAGAGGTAGAGTAATTAAAAACAAGGTAGAACAGGGTACTGCGTTTACGGTGAAACATGAAACAGGGTTGTACTGATGTACCTGCCTACCTGAGGGGTATAAACCATGCCGTAGGCCGTGGCTAAAGAATTTTGTACCTTAGGTAGAACAAAGATATTGTATTTTGTTGACTAGAACAGTTTATTTCATCCAATTTGTAGACGTATTCATCTGACTCTGTTAATTATAAACGGTACAGACTGGACCTTTCATTTCCTTATTTTCGGGCAAATAATAGCATGCGCATAGCTTTGGGTCGGACATCAGATTGTAGATAGCCAAAAACGACCTTACCGAATGTAAACCCGCGATAAACCAAAAATCTTCTCAGCCTAAGTAGAAATAACCTACGAATAAACATAGGGACAATAACGGGCCACGACCTTCTTACTTAACAAACATCTTTTCAAAATAGGCGCCACAGACAGCCGACTTTGCAGGGGCTGCTTTAACGCCGAGGAATCAGCCGCTCACGTCATCTTGGCCGTGCAGAAAGGGGCTTCCCAACGTGCAGAAATCATCGGAACAGTGAGGTCGCTCCCTGAAGCCTGTGAAGCCCCCAGGAAGGTTCTGTGCTTTTAGATGGAGCAAAGCTGGCTATTTTAGCTAGAGTCCCCCCTAAAACGCACAATGGACCAAATGGCTACAGAAAAGGGTTAGCTGGAGAAAAGGGAATCCCTCTACTACTACTAGGTACTGTTTGCGCATAGCGATAAGAAATTAGGTACGCAAAAAAATACCTGAAGTATCGTTAAAATACCTGTAGGTACCAATTTTTATTTCCATCATAATCTCTCGATTAAAAATTTGCTGCTGAAAATTCTTATACAGCGCAGCGTTTATTTTTATATTCCCATTCCAAGTATTGAGTATTCTGATATTAAAATGCCTGGCACTTCCAACAGCTAGCGACGTGATGCGTACTATAAGAAGCTATCTAGGTTACCTTTGTCGACTAGCAGACAGTTCATACTTATAAAATTATTAGGTGCATATTTTGGTAGGAGTATTAATAATGCTCCTGTTAACTGTTCGGAATCTAATTTTTGCTATACCATGATACAGGCTGCATCAAACAGTTTTTTTTTTTACAATTTCGGAAATGCTAAACTTATAATTATAACTATTTAATAAAAACAACTCCTAATTATCTAACAATATATTTAGTTTTGGCAGAACCAAGGTACAAAGTTTTTGTGTTAATAATACATTTTGGTACAAACCAAATCCAAAGGTTTAAAATTACTTAACAAGACTAATTGTTCACGGTTTAACTACAATTCAAACTCTGATACCATTATTATTTTTAACTTATTCTAGAATACCCATCTATTGTTATCTAAGAGATAACAATAGACGGGTATTCTAGAATAAGATTTATTTATTTTATAACTAAGGATTTGTTTGCACTTAGCGTGTGTGCCGCCCTGTTGTTGATGTATAGGACATGACTGAAGTTAAAATAAATTAAGATAAGCCAACGATAACGACCAAACAAAATACGTTTTCAGGAGCACAATCTTATTTAGTATATCATTTGTATCGGAAACAAGACATTCCTTCATAAATAAGAAGACTATGCAAACGATATAAAAAAAGCTTTCCCTGAAGGGCAGCAGGTAGGCACTTTACCCTGTGTAAATTATTTCATCACCACTGCTCCCAAAAACGGTGAAGGAAAACATCGTGAGGAAACCGGCACGTCCTTATTTATTTATTTTATTTTATGTTCTTTGTATCTATTTTAACATACACAACAGATTTGGTTTCCGTACGTCACGGCCTAGGCGACCACTGAAAATCAGCGCCGTGCTGTGGGTCCCCCACGGTACAGCATTATGCTGAGTGGAAGCTTTATTGTCACAATCACGACATGCATCTGCCTACATATTTTTCACCCTATTTCTTTTTTGTTATAATCAAAATGTGGGTAGTATATGTTATTATTATTTGTTTATTTCTCGTTTTTACTAACTTAATTTAAGTACTACTAATACAATAAAATAATAAATGCTATTTTTAATGTAATGCATGAATGTAATGAGATTATGGACCACTGTGGCCCGATTTCTGATTTGAGTATTTGACGCTAAGTATGTGCTTATCTCGATTTAAGCATCTGTCATTCTTGATCATCTGTCACTTTAAGTTTTCTGCGATGCTGAGCAAGGTTTGAGTATACGTTGTCAAGTCATGCCAAAGTATACCCTATGTCATACAAAAAACCTTCATTGACGTTCAATTGGGTTTCACAACTGAGAAAAAAGCTTTTTCACAAAAAAATACTACCGACTTCCAAATAAGAAAACTAGAAAGTGAAAAATAACTTTATTTTTGGAAGTCGGTGTCTTTGGTAGGTACTAACTAATTTTTAAGTTATGGACACCGACTTCCAAAAATAAAGTTATTTTTCACTTTCTAGTTTTCTTATTTGGAAGTCGGTAGTATTTTTTTGTGAAAAAGCTTTTTATTTTTCACTTTTTAGTTGTACCTACCTAATAGGGAAGTAGTTAAGTAAGTACCTATACCGACAGAATAGATTACCCGAATAACATGAAAAATGAATATAACCGGTGAAATGAGAGATCTGCATACCCTTTTTGAGCATACTGGCGTGATGTTATGTTATGAAATAGTATAAACAATAAACAGACATGCGTTTGCAGCAATCCCGAGAGATTTGCCGTTATTTATTGAAGAGTTCTGTTGTATATCTCCGAAGTTCTTTATCAGATCTTCAGCAAATTAAAATGGGACCAATTTCGGAATATAATCTTTCAAACAAAAAAAGAATTTTCAAAATCGGTCCACAATTGACGGAGATATCGGTGAACATACATAAAAAAAAAAAAAAAAAAAAAAAAACATACATAATGTCGAACATAGAACCTCCTCCTTTTTTGGTAGTCGGTTAAAAAACACATTTGATCATTCTCAAATTCTCAAAGTTTTCTCAAACCGTTGTCAACGTTACATCAACGGTGTAGCCAGATTGGGCGCCTTTTTGCCATTTAGGCTACTCGGAACGGTACCGGGGCGACCAATTATTACGAGTGGCGCCAATTAGGCTACCTCAGAAAAAAAAATGGGCTGATTTTATGCGATTTCGGAATGAGACTATCTAATACAACATTATCTGAGGAATTATGAAATTAACTGGAAACCAAAATGCTTTTAACAGTTCATCACTATTTTTCATTATACTTCAGTGCGCAACAACACAGGGAAATAAAGAAATAATAAATGATTCTTGTGGCTAACGCATTTAAGTTTCGAAGAATGTTTCGTGGTTTTAGTGAATAATGGTCGTCTTGAGTTTTTTTATAAATGGACTTACGAAATTTTCGCCGACTTTGAGCTCGTCGAATCTGGCTACACTGGTTACATTTGGCAGTTGATAGTTGACAAGCCTGTGCTTAAACGGTGATCAAGCGAAATAAATACAAAATAATATATAAACTGATAAAACGAGTGACAAAGAAGACCTTGTCTTCCTTGGAGATGCCTCCACGAAGACCGATGCGTGGAAGAAGAGTGTTCGCCCTGAATTATCGAAAACATTAGATTGGATGCAAATATTTCACGCCTGATAGAATAGAATAGAATAGAATATACTTTATTGTACACCATAAAAGTAACACATCTTTTATACAATAAAAACTTAATTATAAGGGTACAAAGGCGGATAGATCTCAGATGCTCGAAGAACGTATGGTCAATGGGGCTGTTAAGTTCTGGAGTGGCGACCGCGTGGCGGAATACGCAGCGATTTAAGGCCTCCCTCTGTAGACCGATGATCAGGTTAAAGTCACGGAAATCCGATGTATGAAAGACGCACAGGACCGGTTGATGTGGTGACGCTGTGGAAGTCCTTCGGCAGAAATGATGACAATGATGAGTGAGATCTTCAAGAAAAATATTTAAAAAGTGCCAGTTTTTGTGTGTGTGGTCGCCAGTAGCTTTTCCTGCGCGAAAACCGAGAGTTATCCAACAGAAACTATGTGAAAAGTGGAGATGGACCGGTCATATGATGCGCGATAACCAAGGGACATGGAGAAAAGTGACAAACTGGTAACCAAGAGATGGGAAAAGAAGCCGTTGAAGACAGTGTCAGAGATGGGAATGGGATATGTGAAAGACTGCTGGTCCAAGATGTAGGCAAAAAGTGTAAGCAATGGCGCGCTGTGGTGTTGGCGAGTAGGTCAGGAAAGACCCCAGTGGAAACTGTTAGTGTAGGCCTATGCGAAGAGGCACACAGAGATTAGGAACATTTTATAAACTATAAACATGTATTGTATAGACTTCAGTTTTATATCTATGATATCAGAATAAAAGGCTTTGTTATTCCGTTTATTTTATTATTATATTTATTTTTTGTTATTATTTCCTAGGTTCTAATTCTGGTCATTGTATAATTGTTTTCCAAAGTATATACTTCCAAATACGTTCAACCATTGAATTTGAAAAAAAGTCTATGTTTGGATATGTGATTAACAAATAAACAAACACAGACTTTCAAACCTACATAAAATAGGTATTAGTAGAATCCACAAGACAAGAAGAGGTTACAACGGATTATTTGGTTTAGGACAGCGATGAAATTGTGTACAGAACTGGGCTTGGCTTTTGTATGATACGATTTTGGTATCAGAACAGTAAAGGATGATAAAAACAACATGACAAGTCTCATTTATTTATTATTTTACAAAATAAGTAGGCAGATATTATATATTGCTTGTTAACACATATTTAAACACAGTCCTCTTTCATAATATCAGACACATATCCAATGGCACCCACCCTGGCTAATATTGTTTTTCTTCGGAGGTTCTTTGATGGCTAGCAAAGCCTTCGGTCTTGAAAACCCAGGTCAGCCATTAAAAATTGTATCACAATAGTCCACATTTGTTGGTAAATCACAATTGCAATCAGATTCCAATGCAGATGCACAAGTGCCCTCTTGAGAGATCTTGTGAAATTCTGAGTAAATACATTGAGATAATAATGTACGTAAAATATTCTGTAGTTCTATGAGATATCACAAGAACCAGCAACTGCTCGCTCTAAACACATTCACTTTTAGTAATTATAAGCTTCAATTCTTGATTTTGGAAATAACATTTTATATTGTATATTATTTTCTTACGATAAGACATCATTGGCAAAATAAATACGGTTGCCATGACAATCTTGAAGTAATTGACTAGTACCTACGGTTCATTTTACAGTTTCATAATAAGGTTGTATACATTTCAAATAGGTATCTATTAAATTGCTTAAATATGAAAAATCAAGTTATTAAAGATTATAATATATTTAATAACTTGAGTTTTTTAATCTTGAATGATGTAATATAATACTAACGTACTTTTTATAGCTGTATAAAATTTATATCAGTAAAATTTATGCAATCTTGTGATGTCTCTTTTTCGTTTGTAAAATGGAACGTAAGGATGAAAGAGAAAGTGAATGAAACTTTGACAGGTCCATACATAAGTAGGTACTTACTCAACTGATCTAGGTAGATTCTCAATTGTGAAACGTAAAATACTCAAAGGCTTCCTAAATTATTTGACACTGACATGACAATACTCAACTGATTATTCCTGCATTACTTAAATCAGAAATCGGGCCTGTGTCTGAAAATAAATAAATTATTATTATTATTATTTAATACTATTTTAAGGGTTTAGCTTATGTATGTTCCTACATTGTATGTCGTTTTGTGACAAATAAACACTTTTTCTTTCTTTCTTTCTTTCTTTTCTAGAAACAAAACTTCAAAGACATGTGACATCTACCAACCCGCACTGGCCCCACATGATGGATTACGGCCTATGTCTCTCAGAGGAGTCCTGTGTCCCAGCAGTGGGAACATTAATAGGCTGATGATGATGATAATGATGACGAGCAAAACCTTCAGCAATGAAGAACAAGAAGAAACAGAGCAACGACTAAGGTAGTGTTAACTGTAATATATTTTTTTTTTATTTATAAACAAGCTATTCTGCTTACTGTTAATTTTCATCCAAACCAAACTTGTATGCAAAATTTCATCTGAATCGGTTGAGGATAACTGCTTTAAAATTCAGTTGCAAGATTTGACTCGAACACACTTACAAGACAAGTTAAATAAAAGCTTGTAAAAACGCAAGTTTGACTGGCCTTAAAATCAATTAATTCTTACGTGACTGTTTCAACTATTAAAATGATTCATGTGTAATCATTTGACCTAACAAATGTTATATAAACACCAATAAAAATTATCTTATTGCTATGTATGAATATATGTAGTTGATAGCTCAATGACAAATGTATGAACCGTGGCTCTTGGTCATTTATCATAGTTGTTCATATTTTTATGTAGTCTGTATATTTGTGTTACGTAAATAAAACATGTGTATGAATTTTTATATATTGCGAAACTATTTTTAGATTGCGCTAACGAAAAACTATAACCGAATAAATTCAAAACACCTGTGAAATTGGTTATTTTCATTCGAACAAAATGTTGTATCTATTTGCAAATGAAAGTACACAAAAAAGTCTGATATTCAAATTGATGTAGGTCGTATAGGTACTTCCCCCCCGGTGGGTTCCCACATTGTCGAGGCGGGGGGGCTCAGTAACCGTGGCTTGGTCACCCACGGTGAAGCGAAGAGGAACCCGAGGAGGGGCCGCTCGTCAGGGCTTTTGCCGATTAAGCCGACGACGTAGCGGCCAACTAGTAGGTTGCAGTGCCGCTTGGTAACGATTGGAGATTCCCAGGTCCCATACAATGTCGCGGCTGATGGTTGGAGGCCGCGGCGGGAGAGGAGTGCCGGTATTGCGGTGCGCCGCTCTCCCTACCTTCCGCGGCCCGGACGGGGTCGCCACCGTCTGATGGCGGATGCGGTGGGGCCGCAGAGGAGGAGGAGTGTTGGTATTACGTTAGCCGCTCTCCCTATCCTCTGCGGCCGAAAAATGGTAGGTGGCGGGGCCATTGACCAAGACCCGTCACAGGGGGACCAAGGGTGCCATACACGGGGTCGTCTGGCGCCCATGTGCTGAATGGTCCCTGGGGTGGTCACGGCGTACAGTGTGTTCTGGTGCGCCAGTGACGGGGGGTACTCCCCCGAGGAGGGTCCGGTGACGGACAGCCGCGGCGGGTTCGCGGTGAGTGCTAACGCGTGCCCGTGTTCCCGCCATAAGCGGCACAGGAGGGACACCGTGGAGTTTTAGTGGGTTAGAGTCCCACATAACTGCACTACCTCTCCCCGTGGTAGTGCAGTATGCATGAGCATTTCTCCAAGCAAAAAAAAAAAAACTACTACTTAAGCATTAATCATATCGCTGTCACAATTTTAACCCGGAAACCGTTTTTAAAGAAACCGGAGTACCAATTAAATAAATACAATTCTTTCTTTGGTTTCTCATCATCATTATCTTTCTGCGCTTGTCCTTTGTTAATTGGGGGCCGGCCAACACGTTTTCTTCTTCCATACCGTCCTGTCAACCGTCAATCTGTCACTGACTCCCTTTCATTTGATATCACTCCGCACACAGTCCACCCATCAAATTTCCGTGCGTTCAAGCGTTTTTGCCATACCTATTATTAGAATCAAATATTACAGATCACAATGTTAGGACCCATTAATATTAATGATAATCTTTATCCGTGGTGCTAGGCAACTGGGCTTATCCCAGTTGTAAACCACCCTTTGTGCCTATTGGCCTTGTTTGTTTTGTCTCCTGCTTGATATGGAGGGAAGTGGAAATTTGTATTTTTCCTACGCTTCCGTTATTCTCTTCTGATTAATTTCATTGCGGGATCCAAGACAGTTAAATTCAGTCTCCGGGACTTCTCCAAGCTTTTTTTTAAAAATGGTATGAAAATGATTTAATTTGTTCCTAATCTTCAAATGCGTTATTATTACACACACTTTTTTTCTTATTCAGCTGTCACCACATTTCCCAAAATTCAGTACCTATTGTTAAAACGGGCGGAATGAATTTAATTAAACGATTACCAATATTTTATGCCTTGGCACTCTCCCAAACAAAATAACGACATATTAAAAGTTCTATTTTACTGTACTTTTTCCCATTAAATCAGAGACATCCGCTTTGTTTTATTTTAACGGTTGAGATTGAAGTAATGGCTAGGATGTGTGGGTGTACGTTTACGTTCATTTGTTCCAAGAACTATTATTTATTTTGTAAGCACATAATTTATTGAGGAACCATTGTTTGCTGTTCTAGATGTGCAACATTGAATTGTGTTGTTGTTGTTTGATTTAGGCGATTTAAAGTGTTTTTTTTTTCTATTTATCTGAACTATATACATTCCAGCTACCACTTGCGCTTCCTCCGCGTTGAATTAATACTTCCCCCAATGTCTTTATAAATTACTAGCTGTTCCCCGCGGCTTCGCTCCCGTGGGCCACCCACAGGACCCGTTTTCGGGATAAAATAATAGCCTATGTTACTCAGGAATAACGTAGCTTTCTATTGGTGAAAGAATTTTTGAAATCGGTAAAGTAGTTTCGGAGCCTATTAGGTACAAACAAACAAACAAACAAAAAATCTTTCCTCTTTATAATATAACTAGCTGTTCCCCGCGGCTTCGCTCCCGTGGGCCACCCCAAAGGACCCGTTTTCGGGATTAAAAAATAGCCTATGTTACTCAGGAATAACGTAGCTTTCTATTGGTGAAAGAATTTTTTAAATCGGTCCAGTAGTTTCGGAGCCTATTCGGTACAAACAAACAAAAAAACAAACAAAAAAATCTTTCCTCTTTATAATATTATTATATTATATTATAATTATAATTATAATAAGTATAGATTAAAGATTAATAAAAATCCATTCGATAATTTTTGCGGGCAACATAGCGTTTATAGTAAATAGGAATATAAACAGTTGGGATTGTTTTACTCTGTTATACATAATACCCACATTTTATTATGTTTGTAAACAGTAATCTCAGGAACTTCTAATTGATAACGAAACTATATAGCGATATAGTGTAGCTTTGTGAAAGCACAAAGCTTACACTATATCGCTAATATATACTGAGATCCCACTGAAAAATCAAGTATCATTCATGAAAAGTTTAAACAAAAACCCTGATTGCTGATTTCTGCAGTCGGATCTTAAAAACACAGGCTACATTTATTTCGGCAAAAAATACGGTTCCTGGGGAATAAGCCAGGTGGGAAAACTTTGTTTGTGAGAATTTTCTTACAAGTTACAAGTTTAAAAAGGGGCCTTATTATTTTCTATCATCTGTTATAGGAACTTTGTTCAGATATCCTGGATCTAGTCTAGTTATTCAAGGTAATGTTCATGCTGCTTTAAAAGCGACTTCAAAATTTATTCAAACGTGTAGCTGAAATTATGAAACTTTGACTTCAATTTCCATCAGTTCCTTTACTCTGTGATTTATCAAGCCTCGTATTTGTCGTATTTTGTTAAGTTTGAAATGGCGTGTATCAAGTACTTAAGACAAATCTTTCCTAACTATTAAAATCTGGCCTCCACCAATTTCTTTTTAAAAAAAATGCAGCACAACTTCTGAGCGTGAGGTCTTAGGTTCAATTCCCAGGCTGGGCAATATGTTATTGGGTTTTCTATTCCGGACATCTTAAATGCGAATATTTGCCGGATTTTCTAAAAAAGGGTAACCTTCAATAATTGCATGGTAAATTTATTGTAACAGGTGAATTAATGTTGAAGAAGTATGGGGAACTCTTTTCTTAAATACTGGTGACATTATGATGCACACCTTTTTCAGAGACTATAGAACGCCACTGGCTACGATACTTACGTACTTTAATCGTGTTTTTCATCACAACAAAACTGAAAATTCTAAAATAAATAAATAATCGAAATCATCGCGTTAAATACCCGTTGTATATTGTTTTACAACAAAACTATCCAACTATTCTGTACGTACTATACAATAAATAATTTCCGTCTCTGGTCGTCGGACAGCGTAAAATGACGCCATTGCAATTAAACTGTCATTTGTCCAACGTCATTACAGATGCAATGTCAATGTCGCCAGGGCTGTCACGCGGATTGTATGTAAATTAGGAGTTATGGCTTGTTGTGATGTATTTATTGTTGATTGGAATCTTTTATGTTTGTTTTATTAAGAATTGTTTGTACACGTTGAGTTTGAATTAAGAATTGAACGTATCATCAATTGCTTAGCCTTTTCGTAAATATCTTGGGATTTGATGTCAGTATGCCCGGATGAACCTGCATAGTAGTATTTTACATGGAACGTCTGCCTATCTATCCTTCACAATCCAGTCAAAGAGTAACACGGTACTCCTTGCTTCGCTGCTGTCAAAGATCAGCTTCCAACTTGTTTTTTAATGATTATGCTTTGACCACAGTAATAAAAGGATCGATTAAGGAACATGGTTAAGTATTTAAAAGCAATATAACGCATTTACTCATACCATAACATTAACACAAAACGCAAAATACTTTTCAATACACTTGCTCATAAAGTGGCTCTAATTCCACCGCAATTAGGCACATAATGACACCTGTTATCAAACTTTTTCATTGCTATTATTCACAAGTGAGTTATAGAGTTTCTTTTTTATTGGTTGTGTTGCTTTGTTCTTAAAAAAGTTTCGATACAAAAAGATCGCTCTCAATAGTACAAATAAATTGCTTGCTCATATTTAAATACGAAAATGCATGAAGCAACTTCGTATTTAAATAGATAATTTCAACTTGTACGTGTTTAATAAATAAAACACAGCGGTAATCACCAACATTACACACTTGTACCATAATGTACTATTATTTGTATAATAAAATAGAATGTAATCATTTATACCCAGAATCTGATAAGTTATTTTATTAACATTGTGCTTTGCAGTTTCATTCAATAATTCTGCAAATTATTTAAATTCCTGCTTAGCTTAGTTTGTACAGCTTATAAATTGCCTACATACTATTATAAATAACTGTTTAACAATTTGCAATCAACATTTTCATTACTTAATTCCCAAAATAAATTCGAAATATCATTTAATTGGCCCATTTAATATTACATGATCTGTATTTGGTAACGATGATTTTGCTGAATTTATAGTTGTTATTATGATAAGTATAATGACCCTTTCGGGTTTTCAGCTATATCATTTATTCCTCATAATAGCTAAATCTGTTACGATCGATTTTGAATTTTTTATTAAATAATATGTCTAAGACTCAGGAAACTTACTTTTCCTACTTCATCAATATTTTGGCCTTAGTCTAATGTTTTTGCGATCAGCGCAACATGTCCACTTCTTTCATATTTCTCTATTATATATTTACTCTTACACAAAACACGTAACCAAAACATATTTCTTTATCATAAAATATTTTTCCAAACCATAGCTTCATAGTAGATACTGCGGCAACCCTAACAGTTGCCGCACTATCGCCTGTGGCCGCTTCCGCGAGCAGATGTACGTAAATAGCCCGCGGCCACGCTGCAGGGAGCACACACCTTTTTGAAAAAGGAATGTTACGAAATATGAGGGCAAAATGTTCGGAATGTTGGTGATATTTTGTGGTTTTGGGTGTGGGATAGCTTTTTTTAATGTAGAAATTATTCGTTAATATTAGTCTACCAAAATAAAGATAGAAAGTTAGTTTATTTTTGTGGCTGATATGACGCATGAAATAAAATTAAAATATGTAACACGTATGGGTAACCTCATCAATTAGTCTATAAACCTGCGACCCTTTCGGTTCAACAGTAAAAAAAAATCTGAGCCAAATTGTACCAGGAATAAAATTTGGAACAAGAATAATAGGTTCTTTAACATTCAGTTAACCTCAGCTCAACGACAAATGTATAAACTTAAACAAAAATAAACCTTACAGCAATTTTCTCATAGAAACCGATCCAACCCCCCACAAAATTTCCATTCGACACAATGACATAACAGAATTCCACAAACTGAAATTCGAAGAAAAATATTTCATAAAGGTTGCTTCAATAATAAATTCTACGCATTCAGAGGGACAGGATACGTCATCTGTGACAGATGGTGTGGTATGGCCTGGCTCTCTCTACACATTGGCTGTCCATCAATGTCACTGACATCTGGATTACGTACTGGGCTATTCTAACGTCAAAATTTCTGTGAAAAAACGTGGGATGAAACTTTTAAGGCCTCGTCAAATACATAGCGAACAGATAGCTTGGCGAAGCGTTTTTAATATGTAAAGTTCGCTTTGGCTTTTATAGTGACTAGCTTCAAACGACATCATGCATTATATCATAAAAACGCCACACTATCGGTTCGCTCGTTCATCGTCCTAACTTCAGCCGAGTACAAATAGTTTTACCAACCAAGATAGTATCAACTATTTACGTCGCAAAGTAATACTATGTAATATCTATTCCGATGAAATTGCAGCAGTTATATGGGGCATGACAAGTTTATTGCTAGGTGTGCGCTACATGACAACTTTGTTGTTAGGTGTCAGGGATGCAATGCAATAAAATGAAAGGCACGTCCCAGGTTGACGTGATCGATGTGTTATTGCATTTTTCTATAAACAGCTTGGAATCAGAGATCCTTCTAGTAGCTCAACTAGAAATTGAATACCGAGTGGGACATTAATTTATTCAACTATACGTTCGAAATATATATCGTTCGTTTGAAGCAGTCGTTGGTCTAACGTTCGCAAATGTAACTGTGATCATGAGGTCTTTTTGGAACGGAGTTCCTTGTCGCAAGTTATAATTACAAAAAGAGTTACAATGAAAAAAACGACACCGAAAACCGATACGTTTTTGCAGTGATATTTGAGGCACTTTCCGATCACCTAGGAAACTAAAACCTTTTCAATCGATACAGCTTGCTGTCAATTTTGGGAATATGCAAAAATATTTATAATTTTAACGTTTAAACGTCCTTTTTTATTAATATAAATAATTATAAATAATAATATGTGCGTGATAAATTTTACTGTGCGAGGCACAACGTGCTGTATGTAGGATAGTACAAGCAAAGAGCAGAGAGCCGGAGGTGCACGAAGAAAACCGAAGACGTACGAGCGCGCGCTAGTTACATACAGTAAGTAGTAATAGTGCAGCTAGCAGCCGCTACTGTGTGTTTACACTGAGCATCAGCTGTGCTGTTGTTATTTTAGCTTCGTCATATTTTATGAAAATAAAATAAAATTTAAAAAAAATTAGACAAAAAAAAAAAAAGTTAAATTTAATAAATTAAATTCCGTCCCAACCGGGTGTCCATAAGCCACCACTCCCATATTTTTTGGGTGCAAATTTGGGCCGACAAAGTATTATTGGTATTTCCATCTAGTCTATCGCAGTTATAGCAGCCTGGATACATAATTGACTATATATGAGAACAACTCCCTTTAAGAAGTAGGTTCAGGCGTGATATTATGGTAATGTTTTCAGATTTTAATGACGATTGTCTTGAAAGGATTTAACACCATCATCATCTGCTTAGCCTTTTTCCCAATTATTTTTGGGGTCGGCTTCCATTCTAACCGGATTCAGCTGAGTACCAGTGTTTTACATGGAGCGACTGCCTATCTGACCTCCACAACCCAGAGTCTGGGTAACACGATACCTCTTGGCTAGACTGGTGTCAGATCTCAGGCTTCTGACTACCCGTAACGACTGTCAAAGATCTTCAAATGACAACCGGGACCAACGGCTTAACGTGCTTTCCGAGGCACGGAGGAAACTCGGTATGTTGAAATGGTCACCCATCCACGGACCGACCTCGTCAAGCGTTGCTTAACCTTGAAGATCGACCCGTGCGGCTGTTATTATTTAGCCACGAGCTCCTCTTTAGCCACGATCTCCTCAAAAGGATTTAACACCAAATTCGCAAAAATATACCCAATAGCTATAGAAGACAAGACGAGCATACTACGCAAAAAATTATTCATGATAAATTTCCAGGATATAAGTGTCAGTTAAAATTACTTACACTCCATCTAGGAAAGTGTCACCTGCGTGACTGCCTTAGAACACAAAGTGTCAATCACTCACTGTCTGACTGGGATTAATTGGCTCTACTCGTTCTTGAATTTATTACCATTGAGAGAATAACTTGCGTAGTAAATATTTAGACGTGTTAAAGGGTTGATGGTTTACAGTTCCAGTGAATTAAAGCAAAACTATATATGGGTAGTTGACCATAGATAGACATTGTCGGCTAAATAGCTTAAAATACATGGGACTTAGAAACGCTACAGAAACGCTACGTGGTCGAGCCCAAACATTTTCGACTTTTGGCAGTCCTGTTCCTTTCATAAAGATACTCCTTTATTTTCAGTCGATCGAAAAGCGGGGCAAGAGGCTCATTGGCGATGAAACACTGGCCAAGAGAAAACTCCAGAGCCTTGAACATCATCGCCGAGTTTCCAGCTTGTGAGTAGCCACGCGGGCTAAGTGCGGTTTGTTGGATGCCACATGTCTTCGAATTTTTGGTTCTAGGACATGCCGGTTTCCTCACGATGTTTTCCTTCACCGTTTTGAGAACAGTGGTGATGAAATAATTTACACAAAGTAAAGCGCCTAGCTGGGCTCGAAACCACTACCTACAACTTGTAAGTCGTGGCTGTTACCACTGGGCCACCACTGCTCCTCGCGAGCTTATAGTGTAAAAAAAAATATATAGCATCTTACAATGTCGCCACCGGGATTAGTCTGTATATCACTTAGTATTATCACAGATACGATAGATAGATCACCATCTATATCCGTGGAACGGATCCGAACGCGATCGATTTACAAAAAATAATCAGCATAATCAGACTACAAACGCTGGTTACGTCGGCACGGTTTCGTTGTATGGGATGAGGCATCTGTATGCTATTATTATATTATCTGTGGTATTATTCAGTAAGCGACCGATTCGATTTATATCACACCGATAAGCGATTTCAATTGCAAATACGTTTACATAGACGCAATGCGATTCAGTTCAACCAATTTGTACTCGAAAATTTCTGAGAAAATACGTGCGCGATATCGCCAATCGACGCAATTTAAATTGCGTTCCTTACAGTTGGAGCTCAGATCAAATAAAAAGTCAAGATGGAATGTTGCAAACAACGAGGTGACGCCAGTTAAACTACGCCTTGCTGTATACAAACTACGTCTTAGCTTGTCAGTCGAGCTTTTAATTTGATCTGAGAGCTCGACTGACAAGCTAAGACGTAGTTTCGTCGTACGTATGTGCATTTAATTGTGTATGTATACGGCAAGGCGAAATTTTACCTTGTTGTTTGCAACGTTCCATCTTGACTTTTTATTTGATATGAGAGTTGCAAACATCTCATTTAAATACCTCAGAAGCCGAGTTGTCTGGAAATCAATTGCAGCATAGTTACCTGTAACAAAAATACTAGTTTAATGATTGCACAATGTTTAAAAATATTGCTCGACAATGAACATTACTCGAAATAAGGAACACCAAATCTTTCTTTAAAATTCCCCGATTTAATTTTTACCTAATTGTAAAATCGAACTTTGTCACAACTTCCTAACCAAAATCCACTTTCATTATAGGCATCATTCATCAAAATTTAATTCATAACTACATAAGCCCACTTACGTCTAGGAGCTTTCGGTCCACAGAGCTCCGAGACCCTTCAGCAGCTGCTGCTAGAGACGGCATTGTCATAACTTTTCATTAAAACCAAGCGTGTCAATGAGTGTCATGGTTTATATGAGTAAACCGTGACACTAAAACGCACTGATACGCGTGACGGCCTCCGTAACAATTCCAATACGGCTATGACAGCCGAAACAAGTGCCTAGCTAAACTCAACGGCCACGAATAATATTAATCCCACAAAGTAGACTGATTCAAAGACATGTGGAATTCGAAGACAATTAACATCTACTAATCCGCAATGAGCCCGTAAGGAGGCCTGTGTGCCAGTAGTGAGAACATTAAAAAGGCTAATTGTGCTAAGATAGACTGAAGACCTGGCGATGGCCTTAGTAATACGCTGGATGCGAAAAGCACAGTACCAGCTCGACGAAGATGACGTTTGCGGAAGTCCTATGGCGGATTTAATCCGCCTCGTGGACGAGTTTTGGCTGAAATTATGACAATGATGATGAATATTATTGGCAACGGCGTCTAGTAACTACTTTACTCTATCACATCATCACATCACATCATCAGCCTATTAATGTTCCCACTGCTGGGACACAGGCCTCCTCTCTGTGAGAGGGAATGGGCCGTAATCCACCACGCGGGTCCAGTGCGGGTTGGTAGATGTCACATGTCTTCGAATTTTTGGTTCTAGGACATGCCGGTTTCCTCACGATGTTTTCCTTCACCGTTTTGAGAGCAGTGGTGATGAAATAATTTACACAAAGTAAAGCGCCTGCTTGGGCTCGAACCCACGACCTACAACTTGTAAGTCGCGGCCGATACCACTGGGCCACCACTGCTCTCTGCTCTTTACTCTATGAACCAAACTAATTGTTTACGAGTGCCGTTAATAAATGGCTTGTAAACGCACATAGAAATTCAACACTATGCTAAAAGTGCCACGTGGTTATTGTCTGAAAGATTTATGTTGTTTACCGCACTAGTTTTTGTTATAGAGCACTTCTTGAGAGCTTTACGTGTGTAAGTAAAATTGTGATGTATTAGGAGGGAGAGTTTTGTAAGAGTGTTTTAGAGGAAGCAGAAAATCTCGTGTAATATTTCATTAGTGTATTCGGGAAAGGCAAAAGAGGAATATAGAATTTTACTGAATACATCCCGCAGTTAACGTTGCATAAAATAATCGACTATTAATAGCGCGGCTTTGGTTTTCGCAGCTTTGGAATTTTTATTAACAACCTAAACAATTTTTAGGGTTCCGTACCCAAACGGGACCCTTTTACTAAGACTCCGCGGTCCGTCTGTCTGTCTATCTGTCCGTCTGTCTCCAGGCTGTATCTCATGAACCGTGATGTCAGACAGTTGAATATTTCACAGATGATGTGTTTCTGTAGCAGCTATAACAACACATACTAAAAACAGAATAAAATAAATATTTAAGTGGGGCTCCCATACAACAAACGCGATTTTTTTTGTATTTTTTTGCGATAATGGTACGCGGTACGCGATAACCCTTTGTGTGCGAGTCTGACTTGCACTTGACTAGTTTTTTTTTTTTATAATTAACCCTCAATCTATTTCACATAAAACTACACGGGCTTCTATAAGTTGCTTAGAAATGTATTTCTATTTCATCATCGTCATCTGCTGGAGACAGCCTCCCCCAAGGTGTCACCACATCGGAACGACGCCTGTGTGTCTCGCATCCAGCAGATACCCGCAGCTTTAACCAGGTCTTTGGTCTAGCTAGAAAGAGGCCTGGTCTTCTGGTCACCATGGAGTTCTATTAGTTTAACTCTTTACCTACTGTCATAGGTTTATCATTATCTTGCCAATATTTTCATCCAGTCAATAACATTAGTTAAGAAAAAATCCAGAAAGACTTACACCAGTAACTAAAAGAATAAAGAAACCAAAAGATCGTACACAACATATATCCCCTAAAAGATCTTCCAATAAGCGTTCCACCGCAAATGGACACGTAAACCATCCGTAATGGTGACTCGAATGTAAGCCTCAGTGAAATGAAATTTTCCGTCTAGCCCACCGCCAGCCGCCGTCAGCATGACCCAAATTAATCGTAGTATGCTTGCTAAAATTTGCATGATTTGCTCAAATATAGTGTATTTTGACAACTAGAACTTGGCCTATAAAACTTATAAGCAATACATTTATTGAAGTGGTTTAACGAAATATGGTTTTAACATTTCTTTATTGCTTACAATTGAATGGAAGAGTTATTGAATGAGAGCTTTTTCTATTATTTATTTCAGGCTGTAAATATTCAGGGTAATCATGTGTACTAAATACTCGGTGATAATTTTATTAATATTACAATTAGAGGTTATGTTCAGTGAAAGGTTCAATAGGAGTAATTTATTAGCGTAAAATAAACTTTCAAAACTTTCCTACGTGTGTTTGTCAGAATAGGACATTAACCTGTAATTATCATTATTTGGATGACCATGTACCGAAAGAACTTTTTTCGAAGAAATCATAATATGAAAGATATAACAAGTCCTAACAATTCGGATACATTTCACGACATGACCCCAATTATAACCGTTTCTTTTACAAACACGAGATATGTCCCCAAAAATATTACATCATATCCAACCTTATATCTCTTTATCTCCCTTTCATTAAATATGCACAATCGAGTATCTCAGGGATCTAACAATACCTCTACGTAAATAAATAATGCTTGCTCGTTTCCGAACATTTCAGAAGCATCAAGCATTTTATAAGCAAGCGAGCACAAATACTTTCAGCGAATTTTATGAAGCAGTGAAGATAAGCGTTTGAAGTGTGTTTCAGGATTTCCACGTTTTGTTTTTGTTTTCACCTTTTGTTCGTGCAATCCTTTTAGTGGGTTTAATTTAATTGTTGTAGAGTGGAAATTGTATGTGCTGTTTGTATGTAATTAGTGTACTTAGTGGAGAATTTCCTTTATTGTTATTTAAGAATAAAAGTACCAATCACCTACACTTCTGAGCTATCCATGCTTCATTCTCTTCGGACAAAACCTGGGTCGTATCGACACGTAAAGAAGCAGAAGAATATACACTCTTTTTCAAAATGATTTCATCTATTATCTCCGCAAATACAAGCATTAACGTACACAGACAGTGCTTTTTAGATCAAAATTACAAATTCTTATGCAATACCAAACATTCTTTACCTTACGTAGGTAAACATTTACACACTCATTTGTCAGACTATAAAAAATATTCGGCAAATAAATCTTCTGTCTTGAAAAACGTAGGATGACGTCGCACTTTTATGAAAAAGTACGACTATCTACCAATGTCATGGATATGTCAGCACCAATTACTATTGAAGATGGAACGCTGAGCTTCCAGGTGCGAAGTCGTTTTCATATCCACGGATGCGTTACGAATGAGTGGCTTAGAATTCATTCATAAAAAGGATAAAGTAGATGTACAGTGAATGATACAGAAAGAATTAGTATTTCACTTTTTTGTTTACCATTCACTGATAACACAAGACCCTCGTGGTGGTTACAGTAGTTATAGTTGGCTTGGAATATTTGGATAAAATAGTTAATTTAAAGATAGATAGCGCACAGTATAAACCCTTAGTTCTAGAAGCATACAATATTGGATAACTCAGATCCATAAATAATTAGAATGATTAATCACTAAGGAGGGCCTCTAAAGAATGTATAGCCTAAGGTTTAATTTAGCGATTCATACTTAAATTTGTACGTATGAAGTTTCCTAATTCTTGCCGATGGGTAGTCCCTATCGGTTTGGAATGAAATCCAATTACAATTATTAATAGATTTTTATTCAATATTTTCTATTTATAAATTTTATTTATAATTCAAATAATATTTAGGTGGCAGCATTGCCACGTTGAATGGCAATGCTGATTCTCTGGCTGAAGAAAAGGCCAGTCCTCTGGTCACGCGAACAGTCGACTAACCGTTTACTTATGTCTCGAAACACTCGATGAGCACTCGGACCCCATGGACCTAAAGTCTCAACCCCAAACGGCTCAAACATATAACTGTCAATAAGGTTGTTATATTTACATATTATTACAATTATTAATGCAGATTTGGTATAATAACGATATCGTCGTAAAAGATTCGAAATCATATCAAATTCGTTACATTTGGGAGTTAAAGCATTTAGAACACAGTTTAAGTTAATGCAGTCCAACAAACATTAACAATGGGCTGATGTTGCAATTTACCTACCTATCCACATCATAAATTTGTGAAAATTTGCTACATTCACACGATATATTTCACTACTGTATTTAGTATAATTCCACCTCTTTACCCACTGTTATTTTACAACACAATTCTGCATTACATTCGCGTCCAAATTGTTAAAGAGATATATCGTACATAAACTGTACGATATATAGTGGCATAAAGTTACCTGTTACTTTACTAAACATTGAATTTGAGCTTTATTTCATTGAATTAAGATTGGGATTTGTAATTTAGTAGCAGTTGGAAGTTTATGTGTATATTTCAGTACGTGAGTGCTTTGCTTTTCTTTTTAATTTTATGAATGAAAGGATCGTTTTTAAATGCTTTGTCTGTTTATTTGTGAGAAGTTCATTTTGTTTCACATTTAGTTATGGTTCAATAAACTTTGGAGGGGATACAAAAATACTCGTTTGTTTTCTTTCTGTTTGATTGATGGTTTGCAGGCGAATATAATCAGAAATGGCATACAATTAAAGGTTACCGAGTGACTTGTTTGCATTATAACTGTTTATTTTTTGTACGGTGTTATTTTCTTTGCGTTTTACTACCACGTTGAAAGTTACTAACTTCTGACTAATTGCTATCTGGCAAGATATAATTGGATATTGTCAATTTTTTTTGTATTCAAAGCGTTGCTGTCGTTTACACTTGTAATTTCTCCTTTATCATGTGTGCGTTTCACCTACAAATACAGCCAGACCCGGAAAAACTAACTGTAGGTCAAATAAAAATTTGTCCCGTGCAGGAATCGCTCAGCTACTGCACTGCCCAACCGTGCCGTCAAAAAGTTCATGGCAGTTAGTTCATATATTCCAGTCAAATCAAGATCTTAAAATTCGTTACCAGCAGGCGTTTTAGACGCACGGGACCGGTCAATGTGGCGACGCTTGGGGGAGGCCTATGTCCAGCAGTGGACGTCTTTCGGCTGATATGATGATGATGATGATGAGGCGTTTTAGGGGTTGTCTTTATTTAAAACTTTGTAGTTCAAAAGTGCTGTCTCTCAGCGTAACTCCAATAAATAACTTTTGATTATAATATTATCACAAATCTCTTCTAATCATGACGTATTTAAAATACCCGGCAAATCATAATTTTCAACGCATACTTACCTAAATATAAACTTAAAGCTTGATTATCTATTCAATCACTGCAAAACATTAACATTATAATAAATACAGAAAGCAGAACATTTGATTGACGCGAGGAGAACATCAAAGATACAACTATGACTTGAAATATTACACGTCTGTACACACGAAACGTTTCACGAGATTATTATATTTAACTAACGAGTAGGAATATAAACAATTATTATTTATTTAAATACGAGTATAATGGTATACTAGCTATTGCCCGCGACTTCGTCTGCTTAGCATTAGTACTTTGAATAGCCTATTTTTTGTATCACGCCGTAATATTATAGGTGTGTGGGCCGCCTTACTTGAGAAATTATTAGTTCACCATACAAACTTCTGCCCCCCTGCTCACCCCTGTGATGATTGCCGGGATAAAAACTATCCTATGTCCTTCCCAAGATCTGAAACTATCTTCATACAAAATTTTATCTAAATCGATTCAGCGGTTTAAACGTGAAAGGGTAACAGACAGACAGACAGAGTTACTGCCGCATTTATAATATTACTAGCTTCTGCCAGCGGCTTCGCCCGCGTGAATATTGAAAATTATCCCGAGGGAACATATTCCCGGGATGAAAAGTAACCTGTGTGCTATTCCAGACTATAGTCTATACCTGTGCCAAATTTCATCCAGATCCGTTTGAGCGTGAAGAAGTAACAAACACAGACTTTCGCCTTCATAATATTAGTGTGTTTATGGAAGTATGGACAATTATATGGTCATCTGATGAAGAGGGATGAAACGCATGTTACTAAAAGAGATATGAATATAAATGTGGATGGATGAGAGAGGGAGGGGACGGCCACAGAAAAGATGGATGGTATGTGTGAGGAGTAGCGTGAGTCAGTGATAGCATGACGGGGGACAGGACAGTATGGAATAATAAAACGTGTTATTGGCAGAAAGAAGAATTTAAATACGAGTATGAAGTAAACCTTCATGAGTTACTTTAATTTTGTCTAGTTGTATAGTTTGAATTCTTGTCTAGATCGGTCTAAATGTATAGTGATGAAAGATTTGACTGTACCGGACTAATTAATTAACTTAATTACTTACAAACTTAATTAATTGACCAAACCTGTCAACAAACATTAATAAAGAAACCCGTTTGTAGCCCGAGCACACTTAAATAGCTGGTCCAATTTCAATCAATTTTTCACGATGGTACTAGCTTAGCTTTAAAGCTCTCGTTGTAAAGAGCCACGCGAGCGCGACCATTCGACACAATCTTTTGTTGTGTTTGATGATTTTTTTTTCCTTTTTTCTTATCATGTATTTATTTGATTTAAAATATTATTTTTTCTAAGTCACCTAAAATCTAATGACACCTAATGTGTCACTTATAAATTTGTATGTCTTGATTATGACAAAACATAGCGTACTCCTATTTATGTAAAAACCTATGTAAACACCTATGTTTCACAAATAAAATTATTGATTGATTGATTGATTGAATCTTATCCTTTAAATCCGTAGAACAATTTCTATCATGATTATATTATGAAAATGCATGTGATACTACGTATTGTACTATCACGTCGCGTTTGTCTGTGAGAGCCTTAAAACTGGGGTTCTTTTGATTTGATAAATGAATATTCAAATATGTATATCTCGATATTTTTAAAAGTAAAACGTAAGCTAGTAGTAATTTAGGTAGTTTTGGTGTAATTGGGTTTTTCCAATAGGATTTTTCAGTAGCAGCCTGGAGTCGGGACAATGCACTGGTGAAGAACTATAGGCCCATCTCACTTCCTACAAGCTGTTTTCAAGAGTTATCACGCAACGTCTCGCGCGTAGGTTTGACGAATTCGTGCCTCCCGAACAAGCCGGATTCCGTAAAGTCACATTACACCACATACAAACACTGCGGCAGGTTATACAGAAGACCGAAGAGTACAACCTCGTCGTCTGCTTAGCGTTTGTGGACTACGAGAAAGCCTTCGATTCGATCGAGTCTTGGGCTGTACTGCAGTCTCTCCAACGGTGTCAGATCGATTACTGGTACATCGAGGTGTTGAAGTATTTGTACAAGAACCACACTATTTCAGTCTGACTTCAGGATCAGACTTCGGAACCTATCATTTTGAAGCGAGGTGTGAGACAAGGAGACGTCATATCTCCGAAACTGTTCACCGCTGCACTGGAGGATTTCTTCAAGATTCTGGACTGTCCTGTCCGGCATCAACGTCAATGGCGAGTACCTACATCACTCACCTTCGATTTGCCAACAATAATTGTAGTGATCATGGCTGAGACTATGGAGGACCTCATCACAATCTCGATGCTCGATGCATCGAGCTCGATGACCTCGGTAGAGCTTCCGAAATAGTGGGTCTAAAAATTAACATGGGAAAACCAAGGTCATGTCGAATGCCCATGTAACACCCACTCTTATCAAAATTGGAGGCTTTGCTCTCGCGTTGTTGACTATTTTGTCTAACTGGGACAAACGGTCCATTTAGGAACTTTGAGAAAGAGGTCAATCGTCGAATCTGACTCGGCTGGGTAGCATTCGGGAAGTTGTGCGGTACGTTCTCGTCCAACTTACCACAGTGTCTCCAGATGTAAATTACACACACACACACACACATTAATCTCACAAAGTAAATTGTTCATGAATAAAAAATTGAAATGGACCTAATCATTCCCTCTCTCAGAGAGGAGGCCTGAGTCCTACCAGTGGGAACATTAATAGGCTGATGATGTGTGATGTGATGTGTGGACCTAATCAGAAAACTTACAGTCAAACAAAGGGTAGGGGTATAGATGACCTGGTGAGGGTGGCGACGCTTGGGGTAGGCCTATGTCCAGCAGGGGAACCCCCCACAGCGCATACGTCCTCGTCGTGTTCCCCGGAAACGGCCCAGTTCTGACCACCGTAACGGAGTGGCAGACTGGGTACGGCCAAAGTGCGTTGTGCCTTCGTAGCGAATTTTAATCTATTGCCTTGTCGTCTACGATCTTGCGGATATCATGCCCAAACCTGCGCGGGATGCCCTCGGGCATTTCACAAAAAAAGGCCCTTCTCAGGGCCAACCCAAAGGCCCTTCTCAGGGCCACCCAAAAGGCCCTTCTCAGGGCCACCCAAAAGGCCCTTCTCAGGGCCACCCAAAAGGCCCTTCTCAGGGCCACCGCGACGCTTCAGCGTCGGAAGAGGGCAGAGCCTTCTACGCGGACGAGTCGGACTCCGACAACGAGTCCGTTGTGTCGGACGCGGTCTCGATGGTGATCGAGGATTCTCGATCACGATCGCGATCGCGGAAGCGGGCCTTCCTCAAGGAAGGGTCCGATGGCTCCTCGGGGTCGGGTTCGGCGAAGGAGCCGAAGAAAAAGTCAAAGGCCAAAAAGCCGGTGACGGAGGCGGACACCCACGACGTGGGTCTCGTTGACGCCCAACGCCAGCTGAGCCTGGCTCGGCGGACACAGCTCCAGCAGGAGTTGGAGGAGCAGGTTGCGGCCAGGGAGGAACGGACGCGCGTTGCTCGTGCAAAGTCCGGGTACGGCGCGTCCCGCGTCTTTTACTCGGACCACTCCCTGGCCGAGCTGGAGCAAATGGCGGCGGAGGACGAGGAGGAGATAATGGTGGTCGCCTCCAAGTCCTCCCACCTGAAAGGGACTTTCCAAAAGTCCCTTAAATGCAGGGCCGCCAGCATGCGAAGCATCACTGCGGAGCTGGTGCAGAGAAAGGTGACCGACGAGACGCGGCAACTGCAGGCGAGGGTCGATCGCCTGCAGTCGGAGGTCAGCCAGCTGCACCGAAAGCTGGCTGAGGCTACGGCCCGGCCAGCCCAGGCTGAGTCGAGACCTGTGGCAGAGGTCCCCACCTCCTCCACCAACCTGGAGGATATCCTCCGCAAGGTTGTGATGGAGGAGAGGGACTTTGTCCGAGCCTGCCTGGCAGGCATAGAGGACCGCCTCCTGCCGGAGAAAAGCTACCGGCTGCCGCTTGCCGCGGACAAGCGGAAGGGAGAGCCGGAGCCGACCTCACACAGGGAGGAGGACCCTCTTCTGCCTGCCGTCACCCCTGCCAACCCTGCTGGTTGGACCAGGGTCGTCGGCAAAGGGAAGGGGAAGGGCAAGGGCAAAGGGGCATCAGCGGCCGTCCCTAACGTCCCCGCCACCGCCACCCCTCCCAGCCAGTCACAGTTGACTGGCAAGGGGAAGGGGAAGGGCAAGGGCAAGGGCAAGGGTGCGACAGCGGTCGTCCCTGCCATCCCCGCCACCGCCACCCCTCCCAGCCAGTCGCAGACGGCCGGCAAAGGGAGGGGAAAGGGGAAAGGGTCGTCCCCCAAGGCCGCCAGCGCTGCTCCCACAGCCAGAACCGCCGGCACCAGGAGGAACCTAGTTCCTCCCAAGACCGCAGCCGTCGTGGTGACGCTCACCGCGGAGGCTGCGGAGCGGGGGGAGACGTACGCGTCCATATTGTTGCGGGCGCGTACTAATGCCGATCCCACAAAACTGGGGATCGGCAAGGTCTCCTGCCGGCGGACACAAGCTGGGGCTCGTTTATTCGAGTTCCCGGGGGCGGAGGGCGCAAAAAACGCAGACCTCTTCGCAGCAAAGCTGCAAGAGGTCATCGCGGACGCGGCCAAGGTGGCCAGGCCGGTAAAAACGGCGGCCCTAGAGATCTCCGACTTGGATGACACAGTCACCAAGGAGGAGGTGGCGGCGGCGGTCGCAGCCATTGGGGGCTGCGATGTCGCAGCGGTACAAGGCCGGGGCATCAGGCCCGGTCGCGGCGGCATGGGCACCATTCGCCTGGAGTGCCCTGTCGCCGCTGCCAAAGCCGTCCTTGACAAAGGACGGCTTAACGTTGGCTTTAGCTCGGGTGCGGTCCGGGCACTTGCGGCACAGCCCTTGCGGTGCTACAGGTGCTTCGGAGTCGGGCACACCCGGGCCCTCTGTCCGTCCACGGTGGACCGGACAGAGAGCTGCTACCGCTGCGGCAAGGAGGGCCACAAGTCCGCGGAGTGCGAGGCCGCCGCGCCTCACTGCGCTGTTTGTGCCGCCAGTGGCCGACCCGCAGGCCACATTATGAAGGGGAGGATGTGCAATCCTCCCCCTAAGAAGGGAAAAGCGCAGGCGCCGAGTAAGCCTGTTGCTTCCGCCGCTGTGCCCGAGTTAGGGCTTTCGGCTGCTGCCGGCCTGGCTGAGGAGGAGGGGGGTGCGATGTCCGATGGATAGAGCCGAACATCGCATCCTCCAGGCGAACACCAACCACTGCGGGGCGGCCCAGGATCTGCTGATGCAGATCATGGCCGAGTGGTTGGTGGACGTGGCGGTGGTCGCCGAGCCTTACTCGGTCCCCAGTACCTGGCTGGGCGACCGGGACGGCTTGGTGGCGTTGGTGGCGCGGCCCTCCACGGACTCCCCTCCCCTCTCGCTTTTAGAGAGGGGACCGGGATACGTGGCCGCCGCGTGGGGGGGACATATGGCCCTGGTGGGGGTCTATTTCTCCCCAAACCGCCCTCTAAGGGATTTCGAGGATTATCTCGAAATCCTTACGGCAGTCGCCGGGAGGGCGGCACCACGCCAGGTCGCCGTGATAGGCGACCTCAACGCCAAGTCGGAGGCTTGGGGCAACCCGGCTGCCTCCTGCAACGTCCGGGGACGCGCCGCCGAATTTTGGGCGGCCTCGTGCGGTGTGTCCCTCCTCAACAGAGGGGCGGTCCACACGTGTGTGCGGCAACGGGGAGGATCGGTGGTAGACGTCTCGTTTGCCACCCCCGCCCTGGCCGCCCGCGTCGTGAACTGGCGGGTGGAGACGGTGGAGACTTTGTCGGACCACCGATATGTGCGGTTCGACATCTCCACCGGCCCCCGGGGAGGGACGGCCCGCTCAGGCCAATCTCCCTTCCCGCGGTGGGCTCTCACCCGTCTGGACCGGGAGGCAGCCAAGGAGGCGGCCTTTCTCCAGGACTGGCTCTCGCCACCTGTCGAGCCTGTCCTGGACGTGGACGCCGCAGCGATCCAGCTCCGAGGGTCCCTGACCGAGGTGTGCAACGCCAGCATGCCTCGGTCACGCCGTCCGCCTCCCCGTCGCGCCGTGTATTGGTGGTCGGAGGAGCTGGCGGGGCTGCGGGCCACGTGCGTGGAGGCCAGGAGGGCCTACACGCGGAGTCGGCGGCGCACTACCCGATCTCAGGCCGGGGAGGACCGCCTCTACGCCTCTTACCTAGAGGCAAAGACGGTCCTCAAGTCGGCGATGTGCGCCGCCAAGGACTCGGCGAGGGCCGAGATGCTGGAGGGCCTCGACAGGGATCCGTTTGGGAGGCCATATAAGGCGGCGCGAAACCAACTGCGCCCCTATGGTCCCCCACTAACGGAGACCCTGGAGCCGGCGTTGCTGGATGGGGTGGTCCGGTCCCTGTTTCCGCGCAGGGCCGACTTCACCCCACCAACGATGAACCCCCCACAGGGGGTGGTGGCTTCGCCGGAGGAGGAGGTCCCTCCGGTATCGGCGGAAGAACTTCGCGCGGGGGTTCTGTGCCTCCGCGCGAAGAAGACGGCCCCTGGACCGGATGGCGTCCCCGCACGGGTGGTGGCCATCGCAGCGTCCCTCATGGAGGAGAGGTTTCGGGACCTCTTCAGCGCGTGCCTGACGGCTGGGAGGTTCCCGAAACTCTGGAAGGAGGGGCAGTTATGCCTCCTCCGGAAGGAGGGACGCCCGGTGGACTCCCCCTCGGCATACCGACCCATCGTTCTGCTCGATGAGGTCGGTAAATTGTTCGAGGGGATCATCGCCACCCGGCTAAATAGCCTGTTGCGGGAGGTAGGGCCAGACCTGTCGGACGCCCAGTTTGGTTTTCGACGGGGGCGTTCGACGGTCGACGCGTTGGCCCTACTCAGGGGCCAAGTGCAGGAGGCGGTGGAGTCGGGGGGCGGAGTGTTGGCGGTGTCGTTTGACATAGCCAACGCCTTCAACTCCGTGCCCCACTCTACGATATTGGAGGCACTCCGGTACCACGGAGTGCCCCAATATCTGCGGGCGATCCTGGCCAGCTACCTGGAGGACCGTGAGGTCCTCCTCGTGGACACGACGGCCAGGATCAGGCGTTACGGCGCGGAGTCCGGTGTTCCACAGGGGTCGGTGCTAGGGCCTCCCTTGTGGAACATCGGATTCGACTGGCTCCTGCGTGGAGCCCTCCTCCCGGGCATGAGTGTCATCTGCTACGCGGATGACACTCTCCTCGTTGCCCGGGGGAGGAATTTTGGGGAGGCGGCCTGTTTGGCCTCGGCTGGCGGATCCTTGGTCGCAGGGAGGATCCGCCGGCTAGGATTGAGGGTGGCGCTGAACAAAACTGAGGCCGTGTTCTTCCACGGGCCTCGGCAGCGCCGCCCTCCAGACGCCCACATTGTCGTGGAGGGCGTCCGGATAGAGGTCGGGGCCCAGATGAAGTATCTGGGCCTCGTGCTAGACAGCAGGTGGCGCTTCGGCCCGCACTTCAGCGGGCTGTCGACGCGCCTGCTGAAAGCCGCGGACGCCCTCTCATGGCTCCTCCCAAACCTGGGAGGGCCCAAGGACAGATGCCGGCGCCTCTATGCCGGCATCTTGAAGAGTATGGCGCTCTACGGGGCACCCATCTGGGCGGACTCCCTCCAAAGGAGGGAGAATGCAACCGCCATCCGCAGGCCTCAAAGGGCCATTGCACAGCGGGTGGCGAGAGCCTACCGCTCAGTGGGCTACTCGGCGGCGTGCGCTCTGGCGGGCACCCCTCCCTGGGAGTTGGAGGCATGGGTGCTCGCCAGAGTGTACGAGTGGACGGCGCGGCGGAAGGCGCTGGGTGAGCGCCCCGCCGCGGAAGAGCGGGAGGCCGTGCGGCGGGAGGCGAGGGACGCCATCGTCCTCCATTGGACGGAGGACCTCGCCACCGCCGCCTTTGGACGCCGGACGTTGGACGCGCTCGGTCCAGTCTTGCAGGACTGGCTCGAGCGGCCCCACGGTTTCCTCTCATTCCGTTTGGTGCAGGTGTTGTCCGGACATGGTTGTTTCGGAACGCACCTGCACCGGATCCGGAGGGAGGAAACCCCGGCGTGCCACGACTGCGGCGCGGCAGAAGACACGGCGCAGCACACCCTCGAGGTGTGCCCAGCCTGGGCTGAGCTGCGCCGTGCCCTAACAAATGAGATCGGGCAGGACCTCTCGCTCCCCGGCGTGGTCAACTCCATGCTGGGGAGTGAGGAGGCCTGGGCGGCGGTTGCCTCCTTTTGCGAGGTCGTGATGTCGCAAAAGGAGGCGGCGGAGCGTGCGCGGGAGGACGATCCTCTCGCGCCGCCGCTCCGCAGGCGGAGAAGGGGTGGGAGAAGGCGGTTGTATAATCGTCTCCTCCCTCCTCCTGGTGGTGATTAGCGGACGAATGGTGCGGGGGCGCCTTCGTCCGCATTGCACCAATCACCACCCTCGTCGGGCGGGAACGGCCGAGCACTTGCGGTCGTTCCCGGGCCCCTCCACTAAGGGAGGGGCGTGAAGGCCCCGCTGTAAAGGCGGGCGGTCGTCGGCGGAGGACTGGAAGTAAAGGCTGTGCCGGTTTCCCAGTCCTCCTCCACTCAGACGATGCGGGAGTGCCGCTGGGTTATTTTAGTGGGTATACCGGGCTTGCCCGGGGAGTCCCACATAGCCCCCCATCCCCCGATGGGCGGGTATGCGTAATGCATTTTTTCCCAGCGAAACAAAAAAAAAAAAAAAAAAAGGCCTATGTCCAGCTGTGGACGACTTTCGGCTAATATGATGATGATGAGCCCGGATTCTGGCTTTGTGCCAGGTTAATAGCAATAGGCTCACCGTTTAGTGGAAATTTGTACTTTCTGCTACTCCTCCATTATTTTTTTCTGATCAATTTCTTTGCGGGATCCAAGACAGTTTAATTAATTTTCCGGGTCTTTGTCGAGTTTCATTGCCTCGGCGCTTCTCTGGTGGTCGCCACTGTTGATTATGGCTTTCAGTTGTAGTGGTTTGCGAATAGTGCGGTGAGATTGTACCAATAAAAAAAATTAGGCTCACCGCCTATTCATCATTTTTATCATTTCAGCCAATGGATGTCCACTGATCCACTGTCCGCGTATTACACGGGATTTAAACATTACTGGTGTGATGTTTATGTTATTTTTAAAACTTATTATGAAAACCCGAGGGCAAATCTAGTTAGACATAGACAGTGAAGACATATGATGCCACATTCCTCGAGCATTTCTGCATCTGCTGGCATCAGTTCCAGATGTTTACCTTCCCATCACATCAAGCTTCTAATCCCGTAAATCAAATCACTATTTTAAGAGAAAACTCAATGTAAACGAAACTGATAAATATCTCTGTAGGTTTCAGACATTTTTATAAATTACTGCTGTTAAAGTGTGCCTGCTTTACAGTCATATCGTTGGGATTACAGAAGATTTCAAGAGGTTTTTAAAAATATTTTGGAATGGAATGGATTTATTTAAAGCTGAGTTTTAATTGTGTGACTCATCCAAGTATTATTAATTTCAGTTATCTTTAACATATTTTTGTACCTAAATGTAATGCCTGCGTGATTTTTTTAGAAATTTAAAATTGCCAAATAGCAGATTTAAAATAAAGTAGCCATTTTGTCTACCACACAGACAAAGAAAATTGCAAATTTATTTTTTCTTAAAAATTCAGAATATCTCTGTCACTTTTAGACATTTTTATAAATTACTGCTATTAAAGTGTGGCTTTCATATTGTCTGGATTAGAGAGAATTTCAAGAGATTTTAATAGATTTGAGAATGTGTAATATATTTTTAAAACCGGGTTTTTAAATTCTGCATTGCATTGGTATGGACTCATGAGCGGTGGAGGCCCAGTGGTATCGTCCGCGGCTTACAAGTTGTAGGTCGTGGGTTCGAACCCAGGCAGGCGCTTTTCTTTCTGTAAATTATTTCATCACCACTGCTCTCAAAGCCGGTGAAGGAAACCGGCATGTCCTAGAACCAAAAATTCGAAGGCATGTGACATCCACCAATCCGCACTGGACCCGCGTGGTGGATTACGGCCCATCCCCTCTCACAGAGAGGAGGCCTGTGTCCCAGCAGTGGGAACATTAATAGGATGATGATGTGTGTGTGATGTGATGGACTCATCTAGATATTATTTTATCTTAAAAAGATTTTTAGTTCACGAAAAATCTCTTATTTACAAAAGATTTGATTGTTATGCAAGGTGTCATTAAGAACATTGATCAATTTTAACTTTAGGGCCAAACTTGAAATGCGATTAAATAAACGTTTCCCCCTCCACAAAATGTAGCGAACAGCTCGATCGAACGGTCTATTTTTGTTATATCTATTTCAGTTTTGATCCATAGATGTAAAAGAGTTTTATATGAAGATTACAATGAACCTTTAAGATGTTTCAGCTATTTCAATTACTCTTGTTTGAATGGGTGTCTATGTGGATACCTGGGTATTATTTCAAGAGATACTGAAAGTTCTTATACTAAGTAGCGCAAATAAGTCGGTTTTGTTACTATGCAGGTAGATATAAAGTCACAATATTAGTACTGGTCCACAAGCAAATGTGTCACAAAACAAACACCAAGGGCGGTGATGCTGCACGTCACTGCACTTTTTGTAAAAATAAATCAGGAGCCAATACAAACTGCCCGTTGTAAAAAACAACTAAACTGACACGTTGATGCAAGTTATAAGCGAAAACGACTGAGCAAAAAATTTGTTTTCAACATTTGGCATTGTAAGTTTACAAATAAACCTCGGGATAAATAATTTGGTACCAAAATAGGAGAGCGTCAAGATTTCCTTGTTGATCGAAGAACGGAACGATTTCTTCGGGCAAACGATGATTTGGCCGAACATTCTTCGGTAGATAGAACATTCGGCCAAATGTTCTTCAGGTAAAATTTCGCTCAAGTAAACTAAGGGCAATCGTGACGCACTGGTTTGATAGTTTTGAATTAGGAATTCAAATTGATTACCAGCTATGTCTACTCGTAATATTAGCAGAAAGGTATACATATAAATATTGTGTTTTTCGGTTGCTAAGATCTATGTAACTGCTCGCGGGAGGTTAAAATTATATTCCGAGCCTGAGATCAAACGAGACATTCCTTCAGTAAACCAACATATTTTTCCACGCGAATCAACAAGCATCACTCAAAGACATTCTCAAGTAAACATTTATAGAACATACTTTATAACATAAAAATGTACCAACTCGTACATAACTTATGTGAATGTACTTTTGGCGTCGGATAACAGGCGAACCAGGAGTGGTTGCCCAGTTTCCAACGACTACTGCTGAGTGCCTTATTGAAGGTATACCAGCTATATTCTGTTTCGTAGTCATTAAAGAAAATAATAATAATTCCTTAATTAGTTATAGCCGTGTATTTTATAGCCATATTCATTTTATAGTTCAAGGTGATCAGTCCCCTAAACTACCCAAACCCATAGCCTAGCTTCTTTTGTTTCCATATTTTGCACCAACCGAGCTTTGTCCTTTTACTTACGTAGTGTATACAGGTACAATCGTCGGTTGGTACCACATTCAATTTGAAGTGACTAACGGGGCTTTTATTATTGAAATTTAATTATTTTTTTAATAATTTGGTTATTTTTAATTCAATGTTTTAACGATTTAATTTTATGCCTTATTATGACCATGTATGGATATGATATCTGAAACAAATGTTTTGATAATTAGGAGAGCCGGGATCCCGGCAGTCTGAGATATATCAAAGATGAAAAATAAAATTACATGTTTTCCCTTGCTTCTTGTGACTTGAACCAAACCGCTCGGCTTTCGTTAGTGCGGTCTGTTCATATTGCCGGACGCAAATAAACAGCAGTAGATCATTACAGGCATTCTTCCAGAAACGCGGTTATTTATAGCAAGGCAAGGAAAAACTGTGCCGGTACACTACGGGTTAGTTAATGGATACGCGCAAGAGTTAAAGGTTCACACAGTAGTAGGGAATTATGGACATACCCCAGTAAATGTATCGATAATATGAGCTTTGTCGTTTCTTACATTTCATCGCAAAAAAAACTTAAATCCACTAGCGTAGTCTCCAAACGTCAGACAATAATTATATGCGGATAGGTTGAAGTAGTTAAACATATTAATTTCTTCTTCTTCATGTGCTGGCACAATAGTACCAATATTAAATTTTGTTGGCTCAAAACTTTGCCACTTGCCGCATACTGATTGATGATGATACCGCCTAGACCTTTGCATCATCGGACAACAAGACATATGGCAATGCACCACTGGTACATGGTGGACATCCCACCCATACGTACAAAGCGTTTTGAGAATACTTTTATTATGCGTACAGCTAAGGAGTGGAATTCCCTGCCGGAGTCTGTTTCCCGACAGCTACAATCTAGGGGTCTTTAAGTCAAGAGTGAATGATTACTTCTAGGCAAGCGTGCTTCACCGTCGACCACATCATCGCTTACCATCATGCGAGATGGTGGTCAAACGATAACAGCCTATCGATAAAAAAAACACTAATTGAAATTTAAGATATACAGGACTTTATATGAAGTTATTGGCTCATGTCTTTAACAAATATTCTTAGTATCACAAAAAGACTTTATTTAGGCTGGTTGGTGGTTTCTGAATTGAGTATTTAGAATTAATAATGTGTGTGTGTGTGTGTTTAAAAAAAAAAAAACCTTAATCGCCAAAGCGCGAGCTACCTTCGCACAGCTGAGACCTGTGTGGCGATCACGGAAACTGACCCGAAGGGTTAAACTAAAAATCTTCGGTTCCAATGTCAAATCCGTGCTGCTCTACGGGTGCGAAACGTGGAAGGTAACAAAGGACATCTCACGCCAAATCCAGGTCTACGTCAACCGATGTCTTTGTCGCATCCTCGGAATTTACTGGCCCGAGATCATCTCTAATGTAGAGCTGTTAGAGAGATGCCACGAGACCCCGATCGACCGCCAGATCAAGCGGCGTAAATGGTGTTGGATTGGTCACACGCTCCGGAGGGATGCCGATCACATTCCTAAACAGGCCTTGGATTGGAATCCTCAAGGAAAAAGGAAGCGATGCCGTCCCCGTCAAACATGGCGACGCACCGTATTGGCTGAAGTGGCGAGTATCGGAATGACGTGGAGCGGGATGAAGCGTGAAGTTCAAGACCGGTCTCGATGGAGGACTACTGTGGAAGCCCTCTGCCCTAGCTAGGGGCCATAGGATCTTAAGTCAAGTTTTTTTTTTTTTTTTTACTATGTATAGGCCTGTGTTTGACCACAATCTCACCGTGGTCAGTGACGATGTGGCCGATGGTGGTAAGCACACAAAGCCTAGAAGGGAACTGGCTCTCAAGTGCTGCTGTCGGAACACACCGGAAGGTGCTTAGCGACAGATTTTCAACTTGAGGGTGGTTGCCAGCCAGGCGGGTACTACAAAGTACCCTACCACCGTGCAAAAGTGCAAGTAAGTCAAACCGTAATTTAAAGCCATAACTTCACAGGTTTTCTGACAAAAAGGGCGTTTGCAATTAGGTACTTTAAATCTTCATTAAAAATGTGGGGAAAGATTCTGATAAAATAACAGTTACAGTATATCCATGTATCGTGCATAACTAACTATATTGTAATCTTGAACAAGGTCCGAAACTAAAAACAAACCAAGACATTTTTAGGTTGAAATAGTACACTGTTGTTCAAGTCAACAGTTCGGTCTGATTTGAAACTTTCTTAATTGATATATCGCTGTTTTTAACTTTGGTTAATGCGGACGCCAGTTTTAGAAGTTTCGTAAACTTGTTTCTGTACAGAATTTCCGTGACATTATTTAGTTTTGATTTATAGTTTTAATTTTTGGTTTTCATTATAAGTATCGTCAAAGAAGCTTTTTTGGTATACAAGCTTGTAAGTGCTTCTTAATAATTTTATGAGTGTGCTGTGTAGTCAATTTTATTATATCACTCTCTTGCTTCTATGTACCTTTAAATAACGAAGCGCAATACAATCTGCATTTATATGATTTATTGTAATGTTTTAGTCTATACCTTAAATAGCTAGTTCTACTGTTCTTAATTTAAAGCAACATTTTAAAAAGCAACTCAATTCTTAGTCTAGCAACTAACTCAAGTCTTAGGCTGTCTACTTGTCACTTCCAAGAGTATTGTAACAACATTAAGTCCTATTGAATAAGAACCTCGTTAAAAGTTAACAGTCCTTTGACATTTCGAGATTTGAAAGAAAATCTGATGGAAACAAACTAATTAATAAAGAACAGAATAACAGCTTGATTGCCAAAAGCCTCTCTGACTATCTGTCGAAGCTGTCGTTGCGCGGTTGCAGTAGGCAGTACCCATCGATATGGCTCGCATTTTTAGGAGACACCTGTCACGTCTTTGTAGCCCTTGATTCCAGCTGCCCTGATTCCGACATCGGTGGATCTCAACTTTTTATTACCTAAAAGGTTTATTTTAAATAATTTATTTGTTTAAATATTTTTTTTAAATATATTCGAAATGAAGATTCAAAATTAATAAATGACATATTAACGGAATAATATTAATTAGCTTTTTTGAAACCGTATTTCACACCGAAAAGTTAGTCTACGACTAGATGGTACCGTATCAATAATAAGTATGTAGGTACATTAAATGTGTGTTTAATAATACCCTCTTGTCATCTCTTCCCCATACTTAAATGTCAAATAACCAATGATATTTTGTATATTGCTTTTCCATTTCATTGTCAAGAAAATGACAAGGACAGGCTATTTTCGTAAAGTGGCTAAATGTCAAGTTTTTACCTAGAAGGGTTACGAACTTACGATGAATCAACTGGTTGACCTTGAATTCATTGAATATCTTTCAGGACGTAAATATATATATTTATAAAGTATTCATAAATATGAAAGACTTTCAAGTAGAGTTTGCTCTGACATTTGTTTCATACATAATCATTGGGAAATTACATAACTTTGAACATGTTGTATGAAACTACAAGAGTACGGGCAGACCAAAAGAAATGGTGAATGGTGTGTATGAAAGAAAATCAATCCTAATTAATATTATACATGTGAGTTTGTGTGAGTTTAAAAAAAAAAGACTGATGATGAGTTTATTTGTTGGTTTTTTACACTTACACGCATTTATAACAAAGCCACTTATAATGAAATTTCGCATACACGCGTTCTACCAGAAAGTCAAAATCTAAAATCTCCCGGTACTCTTTTTACATCTCATGATTCCAGCCTCGGTAATACCTCCTCATGATTATAATCTCCTGATACTTAAGATAGTAATATAATATAATATTAATTGTAAAATGTGCCTTATGTTATAAATAAACGATATATTATAGTCTTTACCGTTAATGGTTCCAGCCCCGCAAATACTAAGACTTCTTCATGATTCTGGCCTCCTGGTAGTTTGGGTATAAATCCTTATAATGTTCACATCTAACTAAAAAAGCAAAAGATGAAGTTATTTTTATCATGTTATTAAACTCTTTACTTGTGTTATTAAACTCTTGATTTAAATCGAATTTTTGATTTTGAATTCATAAAAAATATCCTGCCCAACACTAGTAGCTACTGATCCGTAGGCGCCAAATGTGGAATAAAATTTTAAATAATAAATTATTCCACTAATGGCACCTGCGAACAAGTAAAATTTCAAAATTTAATAAACCCCCGAAACATTTTTATTTCATGCTACATAATTTATCTAGTACACAGTCGCAATCACGATCGGCAATCTGTTGAATACGTAATTATGACACGATATCTTGTGTAAACACCCCGATTCAAACAGTAAAACACCCATAACTTTTGAACGGCTGAACCGATTTTATTCAAACATAGTTAAGAACACTCTCGACAAAATCACATTGGACGCTACGATGCCACAGACAGACACACATATACACAGATGAGAGGGGTGTTATAAGTTTGACTTGTGTTGCTGTGTGCAACACACGTCAAACTTATGACCACCTCTTTTTCCGTCGGGGGTTAAAAATATTGATAGGTGCCGTATGTGGAATACCTCGGATGCCATTTACTCAGTTGCCGTTACAGCGGGTATCCAGAAAAAGGTACATGTTGGCATTTCGACTGTCGCCATCGCTAATAGAATGACAATATTCTAGAGCTCTGGTATCGTTTCATTCCATAGCAAAAGTTTTTTCAAGAAAGTCAGCTTATACAAAATCCAAGATACCTCTCTGAACTTCAACAGATAATCTCACAAATCTATTCAATATCCAATCTATTTAGTTTTACATCTGCTATTTAAAAATCACTTACAGTGTTACGTTTTCAATCAAACGATACTAATAATATCAAACAGTCTGGATAGCTAGTGTTGAAATAAAGTGTAAAAATAAACACAACTCATTCAGGTATGTGTGAAAGCGTATTGTAAATACATACATCATTAAATTGTGTGTTCAAGTCATTAAATGTAATGTAGCAGTGTGTACTGGAAATGCTCTCGGGTTTGTATTGGTGATTGTAAAATACTGAAGGTGATGAATGTAAACTTGCTAATATATATCCAAGTATACTAACATTACAAATACCTACAAAAGTAATTCGTTTATTTGTTACCTTTTATCGTCTTAAGGCGCAGAAACCCCTTCGAAGCTGATTTTAAAATGAGAATCACGTCTAAACAGTTAGTCGTAAATTTTTGGAAAACATATATTGTACATTAGACCATTTTCTTAATAATTTGATCTCAGAAAATTTTGAAATTTATTCGTATAACATAGTGTAATTAATTTGTAAAGTTATGTCTGACACGGACAAAAACACGACAATCGCACCAAAACCACCGGCTGTATTTTTATAAATTAGCACCATCTCAAAGACAATTTAATTATCTACATTTTGATCTAAAGCTTTTGTTTTAAACTGATAGAACAATAAAGAAAATACAAAAAACTACTGAATTGTGGGTCGCGCGGATGTGAAACGAGTGCGCATTTTGTTCCCTCAAGATCGTTGGCAACTGTCGTCCTCTTAAGACCACACGGATTTGGATAAAACTTGACACACGGATCTGGATTAGGACATAAGATATTTTACTATATTCTACGATAGGACTTTTATCCCAGAAGTGAAAATCTTTGTTATAATTCCCGACTTCAACGCGATTGAAGCCACTGGCAAAAACTTAGTAACATATAAAGATTAATAATTAAATTACAACATAAAAAAAATGCAATGAAGACGCGATGTCGCATTTCCATCGTACCTGCCTGTGAGAATCTTAACTCTGCCACAAACAAACACAATACCTTATACCAAGAACATCTCTCGATATTATTTTACAAACGTCATTTTCTCCGCAACAGTTGGAGCCGAGGAAAACTGGCGCTGAACGAGTTTCGTTCAACAAACTAAGCCGACGCGACGGTTGGTAACCGACTGCTTCCGATTGTGGACATTCTTTATTTGTGCTGTGTGTTAAGGTGCGGCTATATTGAGCGGACAAACAGTACAAATATGGTGTAGAAATATAAAGAGAAAATATTTTAAGTTTATTGAGAACTATCGTTTGCCAGAGGCTTCGCCTGCATGGTGGCCGAGAAACATCTCAAGGGAGTAAAATATCTATCTCGCGATGAAAAATATCATACAATATGTTTTTCTTCAGGTTTAACACTAAAAACTCGTATTGCAATGCATAAATATTAACATAATTAATAGCCTGCAATGATCCCACTACTGGGACACATGTTTCCTCTCTGTGAGAGAGTGGGCTGTAATCTACCACGCGGGTCCAGTGGGGTTTTGTAGATGTCATCTTACATCAAACATTTTGAGACAACTGTCTTCAAGTTTTTAGTTCTAGGACATGCAGGATACCTCACAATACTTTCCTTCACCTTGAGAGCAGTGGTGATGAAATTACAGAAAATAATGCGCCTGGCTGGGTTTAAAACTACGACTTATACAATGTGTTTTTTTATATCCCATAACTGTAGGGTTATATTCTATAAGTAAAAATAATACAAAAAGTTCTAGAATATGTGGTCCAAAAATGTATAGATTCGATGATATCATAAATCAAAATTTATAAGATAAGATAAGATAAGATAAGATATATTTATTTCTGAGTATATGGTACATTAAGATCTAAAAATAAATTAAATATAAAATAAATAATAAATAGAATAAATAAATTTCAGATGCCGTGATTATACCCAACATTTTGTATAAAAAATGAATATGTTAATTGAAAAATCATCTCCCGTCTCATACATACCCTAGATTTTAAGGGATATAAAAAAACACCTAGTATAACACGTACCTAAGTCAGGGCCGTTACCCATGGTCCACCACTGCTCCTTCCCCTAGTCGATGGCACGAACTATTTTGCGCGCGGGGTTAAAATGCATACTATCTCATCAGACAACACGTGCGAAAGAGATAGATGCTGTGATGAGCAGTAAGAAGCTAGTTCTCGTACGAATTAGTACTATTGCAAGTTTGTAGCGAAATGGATGATGATTTAGGACGAAAACGAGCGCGCGAAATTTTATAAACAGACCTTTGGAAGTCTAGACATCATGAAAAAACGACTAAATTTATATTTTCAAAATAACATTACTTGCATTGTTGAACTACTAATCTATCCCTGTATGGAGACCGTTTTTAAATTTTTCTTCTTCATATGGTATTTATTTCCGCCCAAAGATGCGTTAAAATTAGTGTTGAAATATGGAACTTTCGACGCCCAGAACTTTCAAATATATAGGTTTTTTTTTCTTTTTTGTTTTCATACAAGGCTGGATAATGATGAGACAAATTGATATCATTTTTTTTTTTGAACTTATATCGTCAAACAGTGGAGTAATCGCCAGACTACGTTTGTATGGAAGAATGATCCACTAGTATAACCTTAAGGGACAAATGTCGATAAAGAATTATTGAACCATTTCCACAAAGCATATTTTCATTTCTACATAACTTATGCCAATCAAAGCATTTGAAATTAGAATGAAACCGACGAGGATATTATTCAGTGCACCTGCTCCATTACATTAGTGGCAATATACCTTTACATTATATTGGCAACTCATTTAAAACCACGTAAAGCTCGGTTTCGTGTCAGAAGCAACAGTTTGTCTAGATTTGTTTCCAGTATTCAACTAATTTATCACGCAAATTATGCAGATACACCATTTAATTTGTGTTCGTAACGAGATACATGAATTCGTATTCATTTCAATGTTCAGATTTTTAATTGAAAATACAGAATTTCAGTGTAATTTATTTGCTGAGAGGGTTAATTTATTAAATTGTATTTCAATTTAAATGAAATTCAATCTAATTTCGCTACTTAAACATGAAATGGTCCAGTGTGAATACATTTTCATTTTATTTAATAAATTATTTTATATATAAGGTTTATGTTATTTATTTGAAGGAGCTCGTGGCTATGAAATAATAGTAGTACGGAGTGATCTTCAAGGATAAGCAACATACCGAGATTCCACCGCAACTCGGAAAGCACGTTCAGCCATTTCCGTTGGTCCCGGCTGACATTTGTAGGTCTTTGACAGTGGCGTATGTATCGTAAGGCTAGGTGGGCAGTGCCCCGGGACCCACAAAAGCGATTGCTGCGTTGCATATAATATTTCGTTTTAAGTTCCTTTGCTTTATTATGCAGTGGGCGCTATGGATCTAATAATGAAGAAGTTTTTCACATATCAAGAATTAACTTTAGTTTAATAGGGCCTGAATTCCATTTTTGCCCCGGGGCCCTATATTACATAGCTACGCCACTGATCTTAGACAATCATTACGGATAGAAAATCTGACACCAGTCTTGCCAAAAAGTATCGTGTTACCCAGTAATTGGATTGCGAAGTTCAAAATTGGCAGTCACTTAATGTAAAATACTAGTATTCAGCTGCATCTGAATAGATTGGAATCAACTGCCCACCCTACCCATTATATCTACTCTACCTTACCCTACTTACTACCCTACGGAGAATCTTAACACCGCCATTCAGAAAATGACGTCAAATGCACAACGCCATCTATCGAATATAGAGTTCAACTGTCTGAGTATCTAGTACTGACTTGCGTGTGCTGTACGCGCAATTCGATCGAACTTGTGATATTTTACTTCTTGTATACTTTAAATTCATATATATTTTTGATAAAGTGAACCGATTGCGATAAAACAAAAACAAAGTAATACTGCAAGTTACGCACAATTTTGTTGTATAAAAGTTATCTACATGGGTTTCTTACATTTTAAGAAGGAGAGAGGGGGGGGGGGGGTTTTGTATTTTTTTTTTATCTTCCAAATAAACTCGCAGAAATTTCAAAAACGCTGGTAATGGGTTTTGTTGGTTATTATTTAACACTGGCTATTTTATGGAAATATTTTGTGTACAAAAACGACTTTTCTACAGATTTATTTATATGTATTGATATACTAGCTGACCCGGCAAACTTTGTTTTGCCATAAAAACACCAAACATTAATTTACCCTACACTACTCTCCTACCCTACCCTACCTACCCTACCCACCTACCCTACCCTACCTACCCTACCCTACCTACCCTACCTACCCTACCCTACCTACTCTACCTACCCTACCTACCCTACCCTACCTACCCTACCCTACCTACCCTACCTACCCTACCCTACCTACCCATCCTACCCTACCCTACCTACCCTACCCTACCCTACCCTACCTACCCTACCCTACCTACCTACCCTACCCTACCCTACCTACCCTACCCTACCTACCCTACCCTACCCTACCTACCCTACCCTACCTACCCTACCCTACCTACCCTACCCTACCCTACCTACCCTACCCTACCTACCCTACCCTACCTACCCTACCCTACCTACCCTACCCTACCTACCATACACTACCTACCCTACCCTACCCTACCTACCCTACCCTACCTACCCTACCCTAACTACCCTACTCTAACTACCCTACTCTACCTACCCTACATACCCTACCCTACCTACCCTACTCTACCTACCCTACATACCCTACCCTACCTACCTTACCCTACCCTACCCTATATAAGAACCTTCTCCTAACAATAACGAACACAACAAAAAAAAAATAAGCCAAATCGGTCAAGCCGTTTTCATGTTATGTCGTGACAACGGAAAACGGGTTTCATTTTTATATATATAGATTGATGGATTACCTATCTTCAAAATATCAAATAGATCTTTTTATCCTACGGCTTAAGCAACAATCCCTAATGCAGTCGAATGCAGCCGGAACTACACGAAAGCCAGTTGATATCCGGTTCAAAAATAATCGTTTTCGAACCCGCATTCGGACCTTCTACTCTAATATACATGTATGAACCGGATAGAAAGGCTTACATACTGGCTTGTGATTTTACCATACTCGAGGCTTTGTTATTATAGCAACTTCTGCCTGCGGATTCGCCCGCAAGAAAAGGGTTCTATAACCAAAGATATATCTTATGGCATAATCCAGGTCACGAGTAACATGTATGCCAAGTTGCATCCAAATCCGTTCAGCCGTTAAGGAGTGAAAAGGCCAGACAGAGTTACTTTCGCATTTATAATAGGATCAGTCTCACGACTACCTCCGCTTGTAACAGCTGGTTGTTATTGTGACCCAATCTCTCATTAAGCTGTCATCTTCGCCTGGGTCATTCACGGCGACTCTTTCTCGCCAGAAAGAACAATGAACGAAAGACGCCTCTGTGATAGGCTTGAGTCACGCTTTTATCACGGTTTTTGCTCCCAAACTCTGATAAAAATGTGTGACACAAGCTTGTCAAAGTAAAAGAAAAAATAAAGGAAATAGGCCGTGCTAGCAGGGCTGATGTGCGCCAACAATTAAGATGTCAATTTTGCTTCGCAAATATTGTTTGTTTTAAGATTCTAATCATGTTTAAACAACTATTCAAACTTTAATAACATAACATCACTAACTGTATTCCCCAAGGGTTGAGTTTTGGGATTCCCAACCTTAATCAATGCTAATAAAATCATACAGTTTCAAAACCTAATATTCACAAACTACCTTAATTCCCCATTAAAACTAACACACGTAATCTCTATTAAAATAAAGCCAATAACACACTTATAACATTATTAAAATAAAGCTACTAACACACTTACAACACTATCAAAATAAAGCTAGTAACAGACTAACAACAATATAAAATAAAGCTACGAACACACTAACAACACTTGTTGTAAATGAAGTATTAAAATATTCCGCGCCTAGTCTCGCAAATGGGTTACCTGCCGATAAGTGGTTGCGCGGTAATGGCCGCCCGTAGCATGGCGGGAACATGAATAAACTGAAGTAAAAGGGTACGAGATTTACGCCTGGGTTTCATTATTGAGCAGGACAATCTTGGGTCTGTTTATTATTACTTTGTGTTGGTACTAATTTATGGATAATGGTGGGTACAGATTTTGGGTTTCAGGTAATGGATATATTTAAGGTAAGTTAGGTTCCTAGATATTGGATGAGACGTATATGTACCTAAGTACTTGTACCTATATAGGTTGGTAATAAATATCAAGGTATATCACACCACAAAACTAAAGAGAATTATTACTCGTTCTGATATAATATGTAGACCAGCAATATGTAAAACCGCTTCCGCTAGACGACAACACTTTTTTACATGGCTACATACATTTACAACAGCCATAATATAAACCTATTAACAACTAGAGAAAGTAATAAAAAATCTCCATTGGTTTTAAATAACCCTGCAATACACTTCTTAGCCATCTTCCTGATGTCGTGATGCGATGCGATTTATATCACTGTTAAGCAATTTTTAGTAAGCGAAATTGCAAGTGCGTTAAAATGGACGCAATGCGATGTAATTCGACCGATTTGCAGTTGAAATTTTCTTATATAAGAAAAATTTAAAAAGGCACCAACACATTATTATTTCAGCCTACTTAATTTATCTAGTAGTAGACACACTTCACATTTTTAAATATTTTTAATAATAAATTAAAAAACAAAAATATAAAAAATAGAGGCACAAGCTACCGGCGGTCTGGGCTCCAGAGAGAGGAACCTCCTAACAATACGAGCCGTGTCCAGCAGTGCTGCTATATGGATCAGGCCCTTGATCCAGCTACCTAACGAGAGCCTCCTAAGGTGTTGGTCGAGGGTCGTGGCTATTAAGCCATTGGCTGACACGACTATCAATATACTTATTATTATTTTCTTTATTTATCTCTTTCTTATTAATTACATTTTCAAATATTTTTATAAAACACATACTAAAAATAAAAACATTTAAAAATATAAATAATAGTATCCCACTGGAATCGGCAACAGGGTCCAAGCTTCCGGTGCTCAGGGCTCCTGAGAGAGAAACCTCCTAACGATACGTGTCCAGGAGTACCGCTTTCTGAATCAAGCCCTTGATCCAGCTGCCCAACGAGAGCCTCCTCAGATGTTCGTCGAGGCTCTTGGCTATTATGCCATTGGCCGTAACGACTATCGGCACAATTATCGCTGTATTCACATCCCACATGTCGACAACCTTGCGAGCCAGATCAAGATACTTACTTTTCTTATCTCTCTCAGCCTTCACGAGGTTCTCGTCATGGGGGACCGCTATCTCAACACTCATTGCGCGACGCTTTAGTCGGTCTATCACCACTATGTCAGGCTTATTGGCAACAGTCCTGTCAGTGATGATAGACCGATCCCAATACAACGTGACATTGCCATTTTCGAGAACTGGGTCGGGCTCATACTTATAGTAAGGCACTTCCGATTCCACAAGATCGTATTTCAGAGCAAGTTGCTGATGGATAATCCTGGCTACAAGGTTAAGGTGAACAACCGGAGATAATGTGACGGATGGATTCCCCCGGCCGGTGACATGCCCGACAGATGTCAACCGTGCCGTCATTCACAATATATTTCCGATAGTTGTTCGTCATCATAACTTCGTCCAAAATCGCAGCCAGTCCACGGATGCTAAAAGATCTTAATCAGGCCCATGTAGGACCCGGTAGAAACGTCCGTGAAGCTTCTTGCTCTGCCATACCTCCTTGCGGTCATTAGTATCTAATACTATAGGTTTGCGCCAGTTTTCGTTAGCAAAGGAGAGCGGGGTAAGGCCCTTGTCCACCGCTGCCACATCTCGATGCATACCCCCGTCAGCTGCCTGGAAATATTCTCTAAGACTGCATACCTCGCGGTTATGCAGAGTCTTAGCATTTAAAAAGCCACGACCCCCGCACTTCCGAGGGATATACAGTCTCGTAACCGATGACCGTGGGCGATGCATACGATTTGCGGTAAGTAATGTGCGGACTCTCCTATCTAGAGCGTCAAGTTCTGTCTGAGTCCATTTGAGTATGCCTAAAGAATACATCAAGACTGGCCGTTGAAAAAAAAACTATTTAGTACTTTTTTCAGGCGGCCAAAGAAGCGTTCCTACAACGACTGTTTCACGTCAGTTACATTGATGCCTAGTGCTTCCGACATACCCAAACATTTATAAGTTTCGGTTGAGGAAAGGGATCTAAGGTGTATGGAATCCGAGAGTTGTATTCCCACGGATTCCATAATCTCCCCTCGCTTTACATGCATGACTGCACATTTGTCCACACCAAATTCCATTCTGATGGCGTCACTGAAGGTTTCTGTTACCTTCAGTAACTTCATCAGTTGCAAGTTGTTGGGGGCAAAGAGCTTCAGATCATCCATGTAAAGGAGGTGTGATATGATCTGAAAATCTTCTCTATTATTATTATTATTAACACCCCGATTCAAACAGTAAAACGACCATAACTTTTAAACGGCTGTGCCGATTTTCATCAAACATAGCTATAATGCGTTCAGAATACTATATTCTAGACGGAGAGTAAGAACACTCTCGATAAAGTCACCTTTCAAATCAAAAAAACTAAATCAAAATCTGTTCATCCGATTAGGAGCTGTGTTTGTATATTTGTGTATCTGTCTGTTGCATCTTAATGTTAAGTTAAACTTATAAAAAGAGGGGTCTCTTTTTCCGTTGGGGTTAAAAATACTTTAAACATATCGCCATCAGGAAAGTCTCACTAAAACCTTCGTGTAAATGCCTGACTTTTACTACATTTACACGGTTTTCGAAGGGTCGGAATGGAGCCCAGATTTGTCAGAAAGATTCTATCTTTTAGTTCGAAGGGTCGCCTTAATACCTACTGCGCCCACCGCTTTAAAAGTTTTTGAAAAAGAGAAATATTTCCTAGTACGATAAAGGATAATATAATCTTTGTGCAATCCCAAAAGACCCAGCCTATCAATAAATTATTACCTAGTTCATTTATATACCCTACTAAAGGGTCTTTCAACAAGGACGGGTCGATGTTAAAATTGAATAAAACAAGATGTGTGTGAGATATTAACGAAATTTAATTTTTAATTTAAAAGGCCCATTTATGCCATTATGGATGGAATATGACATCGTTCAAATTTCCGCCGCGGCTTCGTATGGTGGCACAAATCTGAGAGGTCCTATTTTTAATGACTGATATGATATGTATAATTGGTTAATTATGGAATTTAAAATTGACATAACTATTTCAATTATATTTTGAAAAATATGAATAAAATGCAGTGTTGGCGACTTCACAAAAAAAATTATATTCACTAATACAAATTTTGTTAAAATAAACAAAAGAAATAAACGAGCTTATAAACGCTAAAATAAAAATGGGGTTACTTTGATACCCCGTTGTTTTTTCATTGCAATATAAAGTAACCCCAATTTACAATTTATTTTTTATGAATTCACACTGTACATTTCAAAAAAAAAAATTCTGCAACAAGTAAACTTATTCTTGCGCTGAGGTTGATGCAAAACATGGCTGACATGTCAGTGTTCCAAATTTTATAAAGAAAATTGAGGTGCGTACCGTATTCATCAAAATTTTTCAATAAAAATAAGTTATCATCAAAGTTACCCCAGATCTCAATGTAACCCCGTTTAACCGGTACTATATAATAATAGGCATCTATTCCATGCACCTCTGTCTATTTTTTTGGGTCATACAGGCGTGATGTTATGTGAAATCTCTTCAGAAAAATATCATAATCAGCCATTTAGTGGTCCCACTGCTGGGACACAGGCCTCCTCTCTATGAGAGGGGATGGGCCGTAATCTAACACGCGGGCCCAGTGCGGGTAGATGGATGTCACACGTCTTCGAATTTTTGGTTCTAGGACATGCCGGTTTCCTAATGGCACTCCCACACTGCTGTTAAAAATGTTTACAAACATTTTCTAACATTTAAACATTTACTTACAAATGTTAGGAATTGTTACACTCTGTTAAGAATTGTTAGATGTTTTGTGTGCTCCTGCACTGATGCAAAATGTTCACAAAAGAAAAAGCGCTCTAACTGGATGCAATCATTTGTTGACTAACAATTTTGTGTTTACTAACAGTATCTAACATGAAAACATTTACTTAACATTGTGATCAAATGTTTGTTAAGAAAATGTTTATAAACATTTTTAACAGCTGTGTGGGAGTACCTTAACGATGTTGTCCTTCACTGTTTTGAAATCAGTGGTGATGAAATAATTTACACAAAGAATTACCTGCCTGGGTTCGAATCCACGACCTACGACATATAAGTCGCGGCCGTTATCACTGGACCACCATTGCTCTCACAGAAAATATACAAACATTAAATCAATTTAAATTATTACCTTACCGGACTAGTACATAAACCCAATTATTTTGCTCTCATACAAAAAGTACCGATTCGAAAGCCAATGAAAACAAAGCGTTATTAATAATATCAGCCGTCTAAACAACTATGTGGCTAACAGAAACAAACATTTCAGCTTGTATAGACAGCCACACAGACAGTTTTAAAATTTACTCGAACGAACGCCAACAACGCTAGACTAAAAAGAAACCTAGCTTCATTCAATAAGTACACTGAAAGACGACTTTATGGGATTCTGGGTATCATTTGGTAAATCTTTGCAGTCCATCAGAAGCAGTCGTCATCTTCCTGCCCTTGTCCCATGTTACTTAGGGTCAGCGCAACACGTTTTCTTCTTCCACACCGTCCTGTCCCCCGTCACGCTATCACTGACTCCCTTTTGTTTCATATCACTCCTCACACAGTCTATCCATCTTTTCTTTGGCCGTCCCCTCACTCTCCATCCATCCACATTTGTGTTCATAACTCTTTTAGTAACATGCGTTTATCCCTCCTCATCTGATGACCATACCAGGACAAACAGTTTCCTGTCAACTGTCGCCAATTTCAAACTTCCTCTAATATACTCATTTCTCACTTTATCCATTCTCGTCACTCTACACATGCATCTCAACATTCTCATCTCTGCTATATGCAATCTCTTTTCAGGACATCAGAGGCAGTCGCTCCAATTAAAACACTGGTACTCAGCTGCATACGTTTAGACTGGAAGCCAACTTCGACATAGTTGCGCAAAGCCTAGACATATTGATTGTATCAACGTAGGTACAAAAAAATGGTGTAGATCAACGTCGATTACAGAACAGCTATTTTCTTAATGTCCCTCGGCAATCATCGCATTTTCGAATACACACAAATCTTAATTTCCATGTCCATCAATTGTTAGATTTATCTTGTATAATAATTTGAATTCAGAACTAAGTACTTTATTGTTGTTTTGTTTTGATTTCCGTGTGAAATATATAGAGCTGTAAAAACTGCACTTTTTGCAGCGTTCCTCCAATTTTCAAAATAAATTTTATCACATTATGTTAAAAGAGTATTTACAACTCTATATACTTCTAAATTGATTGAGTGTCCGGTCCGCACCAAGTGCAAAGGGCAACTGATAGAATTCCGACTACTGACGAAACACGAAGTTTGCCGAGGGGCATTAAGGAAATCTTTGTTCTGCACGTAGGTATATTTTTTGGTGACAATGACGTCAATCTACCAATTTTGTTGAAGTCTATCTAATGTTAATTTCGACGAATCAGTAGTAAAGATTATTCTGATTGCAACAGTTGATTTACAGTTGGATTTTTTAGCATTATGCCGATCAACGGTGGACGGCCTTGAAAAAACGAATTAATAAGTATTTTCATTCGATGAAAGTAGTGTGTTTGTGTGTTATATAATTTGTGGTGTGGGCTTTAGACAAAGAGATGTTCTATCAGTGAAAATGATTGACAAAAGTCTTAATTGTTTGGGATTGACCAGATGATATTTCGGAACTGAATATCAATCCGTCAATCTCAAACATTTTAAGATTATTTACTATATTTATTCCTAACAGAATGTCACATGATCAACAGAATGGCTTTATTTGGTTCACTCGTTTTTTAGACATACTTTTTTCACATACAGCTTGCACGTAGTTAAGAGAACCCTATCTACCTACCTCATAATTAACATACGGTCATCATCATCATCATCATCATTTCAGCCGAAAGACGTCCACTGCTGGACATAGGCCTCCCCCAGGCGTCGCCACATTGACCGATCCCGTGCGTCTCGCATCCAGCGCCTTCCCGCAACCTTAACCAGGTCATCGGTCTACCTAGTGAGAGGCCTTCCAACGTATCGTCTTCCGGTTCGCGGTCGCCATTCCAGACCTTTTCGGCCCCATCGGCCATCCGTTCTGCGAGCAATGTGCCCTGCCATTTAAGTTTGGCAATTCTTCGGCTATGTCGGTAACTTTGGTTCTCCTGCGGATATCATCATTTCTGACGGTTGCTTTACATGGGCTTCCCAATCGCACGGACGCACGCCATTAATATCGATTTGTGGTGTTGGTACAACCCCAATTACTTAATAAATTAACTATCAATATTTGGTCCGGGACATCTCTAAGTCTTTTCGGACACAGACAACTGGCAATCACGAGTTCCTTCCGGTGATCTTCGTCTTCTAAGACGTCTCGCTATCAGGTAGTCCGGTATAGCTTGTGCTTGTGACTTGTCTTAATAAATCTATACAAGTGTCCAGTCAAGAAGTCTTATTTCATACACAACATCATAACACTTGGCAACTCGCATGCAGCTGCTATTCTGTTAAGATCCACCTATTCTGAGGGCGTTCCACCTTACGTTTGGGACAATCCCACTGCACTATTCTCAAACCACTGCAACTCCTGAAAGCCTGAATCAACAGTGGCGACCATCAAAAAAGCGCCGAGGCAACGAAGCTCGACGAAGTTCCGGAGAATGAATTTAACTGTCTTGGATCCCGCAACGAAACCGACACCACGTTTGCCGATTCGTGTTTTTCTCCAACGATCATCGGTTCTACGAGTAATATCAGCCTACATATTTTACTGCAAATGTATTCATAGGTAATTGTTACAGCTACACATCATTTTTTCATACGACAACAACGTGCACAAACCGCTAATGAAATTTCAATTTACTGTCTGTGATCTATTTTTCATTGTTATGCTCTAGGATTGTAGGTAGATAAATATAGTGTAGTTGTAAGAAACAATTAGTAACACCTCTGTGGGCACAATGTACCGTGAGTAAGCAATCTGTCAACATAGAAAAAGCTTCTAATTTTAAAATTGAGGTGTATGTGTAGTCATATCCCGAAGTAATGTAGGTATGTATGTGTCATAATGATGCCTTGATAATGACGGCCCGTTAATTTTTTTCATGAATAACCTCTGCCAAATCATAAAATGTTAACTGCTGCGGTTGGTTGACTGAAATAACAACAGTAATTCAAATCACTTTATGTTTAGTATAGTGTAGGCATTTTTCGTTTCAAGGAAAATAACTCATAAATTTTGAAAAAAAATCTGCTCTTTATCGTTAGATCTAGCTCAATGACATTTTTTATAATTCCTAAAATTAAAAAAGAGGAAAAGTGCGACGCGTGTAGGTAGGTACTAGCTGGCGGCGTAGACCCCTATCGTGATATTTAGGAAACCGGCTGATAGGAGCGCTTAAATTTATTTTGTTTTTTTTTATGAAAAAAGGGACATTATGAAGATTTTTTTTTTTAATATTTGAAAAAGCTACGAATAATTCTAACACTAGGCAGACCAAAATCATGTACTGAATTCTTTGTTTTTTTTTCGCATATTTATTTATTTATTCAAAATTATGTAAGTAACACCTTAATAGCTACAACGCCAATGCGATGCTACTACCACAAAGATACAATAGAAATACAATTTAAAATACCATTAAATACAATTAAAATTACAATTAAAATATTACAATTAAAATAACAATCAAAATATAATCAATCATATTATTATAAATACAATTAAAATCCAATTATAATTCAAATAAACACAATAAAATACAATTAAAATACCATTACAATCCAATTTTTTTTTTCAATTAAAATTATTTTTCAAAATTTTAATTAATTTTCATATGTGTCAGCCACATCGTACAACTATGTATATTTTGGAGTTTTTGGCGGGCTTTTTTCGAGTGAGGTTCAGCGGCTGTTAATATTATTTGCAAATTGATTCCTCTATTATAGTAGATATTGTGATATAAAATTGATTAAGTTTTGTGTCTCAACCGTCTACGCAACTGGAAAATATGTGAAATCATTGACAGAAGTAATCTCGAGATAGTGGAGCGGAGAATTTTTTGTAGTATTGACTACCTTCACAAAGAGGGAAGGCTGACTCGATACAATTTGCTGCCAAATACTCCAAAAAAACATTAGAATCTGTCACATCCGCATTCTATTGCATACAAATGAATTTTAAAACCCATATGTGTATTCGACTTTAAATACTTTAGACTTGTATCATGTCATGAAAAATAATAGAAATAAAAAAGTATATTTTGAATTAAGAATTGGAAGCAGCCTTTAAACACAAAAGTATGTACTGAAAGCTTGCAAAGTATGGCATTAAAGTAGTGTTCTTTAATTCAGAAACTGGAAATGAAATAGAGCTAATCAAATGAATTTACATGAGATTTGATAACAGCTCATTCAATTCGATAGGCTTTCAGAAACCTTGTGGTTCAGAGATAACAGTACTTTACCTACTGACTAAAATTTAGAATTATGTACAGGCCAAACTTGTAATCAAATAGCCATTATCATAAGGCACTTAAGCGTTCAAACTAAGAGCAAAAGAAAACCTAACAAAAATAATGACATGGCAAATTCAGTCTTCAAGACATTTCTTTTGCAGCAAAAAGTACACGAAATAAGAAAGTTTTTTGCTTATTTGACGGCGCTAAACATTTCTAAAGCTATTTGAGAAGGATAAACACGTAAATACGGAGCCAACGTCTGCTATCTTTACCGTGGTCATTAAGGCGTCTGCTCCTGATAGTGAAGTTTAAAATGAAATGAAATCACGGCATTTTTTGTTAAGGTGGCCAACATCTTTTGTGAGTCTCTCAATGTAAGGAAGTTTTATTTAGTGTTGTCTGAAATTACAATCACTCGGTCCATAGATAAGCAATGTATAATGTTCCCAGTGGTGGGACAGATGCCTCCTCTCCGTGAGAAGGCACGGGCTGCAGTCCTCCGTCCTCCGGGCTTAGTGTCTATCGGTGTCTTCGTATTTTTGTTGATTTTATTTTACCACTTTGTCGGAATTATTAATAGTACCTTGGCGACCGAGCTCTGCTCGGGTGAAAATAGAGAAAACGAAGGTTTCTAAAAATGAAACGTAGCTAGATCGATGTATTGCCACCGAAACATACTAAATATCATGAAAATCGTTGGAGCCGTTTCTGAGATTCAGATTATATATATATATATATATATATATATATATACAAGAATTTTTCTCGTTTAAAGGTATTAAATGTATAACTATGCCAAATTATAGCTTTCTACTACTAAGAATCTCTGAGCTAAGTTGCGGACGAACAGACGGACATAGCGAAACTATAAGGATTCCTTGTTGACTTCGGAACCAAGAAATATATATATATCTTTCCACATTATTTTCGTTCACAATTTTTTTTCAGAACGGAAGTGATGACCTAAATTAAACAAAGTAAGGTACGTTTGATCCCGCGACCTACCACTTGTACGTCTTGGCCGATTCCACAGAGCCTACACTGCTCTAATCTATTATTCTTTTCTTATCGATACACTCATGTCTAAACTATAAACATTTTGTCCGACCAGTATGTAGCTACCTGCACTGCTCTGGCGTTCGTCTTTTGTGATAGTGTAAAAAAGAAATAATTAAGCACTACTCTTAGCACCGAACCTAGCTACTGCATGCTCATTATGAGTATGAATGTATGAAAAAAATAGTGACGAGTGGGTCAATTAGTAGCCAGCCAGCCTCAGTCAGATTGCATGAACTTTAAAGCCTCCTTGTGCGCTTTAGCACTAATTGTGACGCTGCTTTACTAAGGAAATTTTTTAATCACCTTCAGTTTTACACTGGCTTTTAGTTACTACTTTTTAGTCCTTGTCACCATTATTTATAAACTCGCTAATAGATTCTGAATTCAATTCTAGAAAAAAATTTTAAAATTAACAATTAGTTAATCAGTGTTTAAATTAATCATATGGTTAAAAAAAAAGTTTTTTTAAATAAGGCTGCATACGTTTGAAAGATTCGTTATTTATAATTGTCTTCGGTAATTTAGTAAGAGAAACGCTTTCTACTCACACCTACCTATAATGTGACTTCATTCAAAAGCGTTCTTTCAGAGGGTGAACGTACTCATGAATATATGAAAAACTTTTACTAAGAACAAATCTAAATTCGAGAATAAAATTTGTTTCAATTACGCGAACTGAATTAAACTGAAAAGTATTATTCTTTTTTATGTTTCAGAGTTGATCAAATCTTTAATCTTTATCGCATCCATAATGCATACTTACAGATGGTAATTATAAATAAATATTAATAAAAGAAAGAAAGAAAAAAACAAAGAAAGAAAATACCTTTATTTGTCACAAGCCACAAGAGCACACAATATAAAAAAAAGAAAACTAAAAAATTCTACTAATAATTAAATAGACCCTGACGGACACATCAATTTTTTAAATATTTAAATATTGTTTCCCCTTTTTAGCGTTGTTTTTCACTTTCTGAAAAATTGTGGCGAAAAATGTAGGAAACATTGTTTACGATGTTATACTTTCCGATATCCTAGCTATTTTCGTTCCACCTCGTATACCAAATAACCTGAAAGCCAGACCAAAAGCCCGTTTCGTGTAGTGTCAAGTTGCCGATACAGCTAGAGATTTACGAGTATCGAATAGCAGAGCGGAAAACATTACCAGACTATGATATTATACAGAGCATGGAGATGCCTCGGTGGCCACTACTGGGAAGTCAACAATTCCCATAAAGCCAAGCGTGTCAAATAAATACCCAAGTGTATCTGTGAACGTATTACTCATAGAAACCGACGGCCTGTATAAGTTCTAATAATGCCTGTGTCAGTAATTAGCTAAATTCTAGCACGAAGTTTTTATTTAATCAACGACAGGCTTACGTTTGATCACTTGATTACGTGTGATTGATGATGCCTTTAATAACTTATTTTCTCATATATAAAGACCCCCAGATCCTTTAGTCAGACCGACATTTTATTAGCAATATTCTCGCAAAGAAGAAATGAATGCGCCACCAACATGTCACGTGTTCAATTCTAAGCATTTTGGCATTTTGATCATATTACAGATAGGTATGAGAATGTCACTTTCTCTGGAGCCCCAGGTTGTGGGTATTAGCAAGCATAGACTCAAATACGTGGTCGCTTACAATGGGCTTCATCAGAAGGCTTAAAATCACCCTAAAGGCAATGGAGAGCTTGGAGTTTCCTTGCGTGATCGAATCAGAAATGAAGAATCCGCAAGAGAACCAAGGCTGCGGGAATCCGGTGGATGCGAAACGTACAGGACCGAACAATGTGGTGACGCTTGGGGGCGGCATATGTCCAGCCGTGGACATCTTTCAGCTGAAATGATGAGGATGAGACTCAAATAATGTTAGAAAAAAACAGTCTCTGACAGTGACTAGAGACGCCTTTCCCGTGCTCTGTGACAATAAGCAGCTTGTGTTTGAACAACTTTACGATAGACTTTATACGTGACAGAATTCTGCGAAGAATAACGTGTGGCGTTAATTAAATTTTATTTACCACCAATAATGTTGGGGAAAATCAATTTAGTTGAAGCTTAGCCTTAGCCAAGAGCTTGTTGTCCTCCCACAAGAATATATTCTAAGTTTTGTGTTGTAACTTAATTGTGTCAAGGCAAGTTTATCTTCTAAACTAATAATTAGAGAGATTACAACGTTTGTTTGTTAGAGGTCATTTCTAGAAGTACTATTACGATTTCAAATATCTTTTACTAATATAAAACTCCTCACTAACGCAAAGAAAAATGTACGATCTCTGTAGAATAGGCTTTAGGAGCGTTCCACTTGATATTTTGTTGTAAACATCTGAACAGTTGTTATGTAAGAGAGTTCCCAGAAGTAATTGCAAGATTTAAATTTTTAACCAACGTATTGTAAGCAGTTTACCGTAGCATAATCTGAGGTCAGACTATAGATAAGAATGACTGAATTATAGGATGTTAATTCGGAACGCATAATAATTTTAAGAAATAATTAGAAATATGAATGCAGCGATAAAGGAATGAGAGAGTAGGTATGTGTGAGGGAGATAGAAAAAAATGGCGCATGAATAGAAAATAGATTAAGAGGTTCCAAAGACACCACTGAGAGTTTACGAACTAAAAATTCTGTAAAATTGTGTTTAACGAGCCAAAATATACGAAGTATCCTAAAGAAGGGTTTCTCTCATCACGCCACATCTCCTACAATTTTGGGCAAATAACTAGCCGTAAATAATTTTTCAAATATAGACTTATTCCCTACTTACTTATTTACCTAATTTCTATATTACTATTACCTTATTTACCTATTTTACAAATACAGAGATTAAGAAATTAGATGAAATTCGTCAAAAAAATCCCTTTAGTGTCACGGATGTTTTAAAGAAAACTACATCGCAAAGTTATTCTCTTATATATTCTTCGAGAGCTGTGGTGGCCCAGTGGTATTGGCCGCGAATTACAAGTTGTAGGTCGTGGGTGCGAAACCAGGCAGGCGCTTTACTTTGTGTTAGTTATTTCATCACCACTGCGCTTAAAAATGGTGAATCCCCCTCACAGAGAGAAGGCCTCAGTTCCCAGCAGTGGGAACATTAATAGGCTAATATTAATGATGATGATCATTATTCTAATTAAAAAGAAGCGACGCAAGTGGCGTTGCACCTACTTAATATTGAACACCATCGTCGCAGATGGTTTAGCAATCGGTGGAAACGAGACAGTTGTATGATTAATTAAGACAGATACTGAATAATCGTACAAGTTAAATATACTGTAAAACAATATCTTCTTCTACCTTCTAATGAGAGAGTTTTGTATGTTTATCTATAAGTGAAGGGTAATCTCCGGAATCACTCCACCTATTTAAAAAAATCTTTCACCATTTTAAAGGTACCTTACATTATTCCAGATGGACATACAATATATAAGATTTGTATGTAACTTGAACAGAACTAGGACGGGCCGTTAGTATAGAATAAATCAATGCCGTACCTATTTATAAACCATTGTATAGTCACCGGAACGTTGATATTCAAGACATGCCTTCCGGAAATGTTATTGTGTCTATGATTACGGCATAGACACAATAGAGATTACACCATAAATAATGAATCTATACTCTTCAAAGAGAATCAATTTAATGTGCATTTGCTATAAAATCCCTGATTTTGACAACACATGAGGCTAGTTTGAAACGTTGTACTTCAAAAGAACTGAAACAATTGTTTGAATTGCATATTTAATACGATAAACAATCTCGTGGATTTATAATAACAGCCACAAGGGTCTATCTTCATGGTTAAGCAGCACTTGCTCAGGTCGGTTCGTGGATGGGTGACCACTTTAACATACCGAGATTCTATATGTAGGACGCTAAGCTGTTGTTATGGATAGTCAAAAGCCAGGTTTACAATAAATAGACCGAAAGATATTTACAATATTTTAGATGTTAGAGTTGCAACTAATACCTAAGCTAAGAAAACTTAATATCTTGTAATAGTAGTATAGGTAACAGCGCCCACCCTCTTTTGTATTCACATACTATTAATTATACATTAGAGACAAAACCAGTCTATGACCAGTGTGTGTTGCCAGTGATCACCTATGAGACCGAGACGTGGTCGCTCACAATGGGCCTTATCAGAAAGCTTAAATTCACCCAAAGGGCAATGGAGAGGGCTATGCTCGGAATTTCCTTGCGTGATCACTTCAGAAATGATGATATCCGCAGGAGAACCAAAGTTACCGACATAGCCCGAAGAATTGCCAAACTTAAGTGGCAGTGGGCAGGGCACATTGCTCGCAGAACGGATGGCCGTTGGGGCCGAAAAGTTCTGGAATGGCGACCGCGAACCGGAAGACGATATGTTGGAAGGCCTCCCACTAGGTGGACCGATGACCTGGTTAAGGTTGCGGGAAGGCGCTGGATGCGAGACGCACGGGATCGGTCAATGTGGCGACGCCTGGGGGAGGCCTATGTCCAGCAGCGGACGTCTTTCGGCTGAAATGATGATGATGATGATGATGAGAGACAAAAAGCTTAATATAATTTTATAATTAATCATTTCAAGTCCCGTTGTACAATTTAACAATATAAAGGAGCATTCTAAGTACAAAATAAACCAGGTTAGTTAAACTGTTTTTTTCTCTTCCTTCCCGAAAACAATTTAAATATAATTTGAAAGCTTATAAATTTACTATGCAAGAGGGAAAACAAAATTGAGGTTAGTAAGTAACATTAATAAGGAAATAATTTAATAACAGGAAAAGGATATAATATGTGAGTATGATTGTGATTGTGTGTTGCAAAACACCGCCTTCGCTTTGACAAGACATTAGGCCAGTTTGAAACGTTTGACATCAAAAGAACTGACATTATTGTTTCAATTGCTTTTCTAATGCGATAACTTTGTAAAGACTTCACCCTCTCTGTCTATGAAGGTCAAATCGATATATCGTTTGTATTAAGCATTGGTTACCAACCGATGGCCTGCTGGAACACCAGAGATTTAAAAAAAAAAACATTTATTTTTATTTTTTTATTAGTCTAGATAATGTCAATACAAGCGGGTATCAGAAGATGGACGACGTCACTAAGGCCAGCCCAGAAAACGGTGGCGAGACGACCTAGACGCGCACCACGAGGTATGGTTTGAAGTGGCGCAAGAATAGATAGGTACGGGCTTTTGCCCAGCCGTGGACAATTCTAGTTACATTAATATAAGAATTAAAATTTTTAGACATAACATTTTAGTACAACCCGCGCTTAACTTCCTATTAAAAATGTAGTGTGTAAACCATCTAGTCCCAGATAGCAACAGAGAAATCGAAGAGTTCCTAAGTCAAACAAAACTTGGAAACAACTGGTATCAAACTATATAATCGATAAATTTTCGTCTTGACCTTATTATCGTGCCTTGACAAAGGTTTTGATCAACAAACGCTTCATTGTCATGTCATTAATCGATATAAAAGGTTAATTTTAGCTGTGTGTTTTACATATTATTTCACAAGTCAGCGTCTCATTCAGCGTCAGATTTTCTGACCGTAGAGAATCAACCACCTAAAATTTTTTCCGTGTTAAAAAGAAATGCGATTCCTTTACGTTTTCGATCAATACCTTGTAATAGCCAAAGGTACAATGTATGGATTGTATAAAAAATATACGGCTAGAAAAAAGTTAGCTATTGATATGACGGCAAATAGGGATTTAAGGACGAAGAACACTTGCTTCGCCGACCCGGAGGATTGTGATAATGAAAACTGTACCCAAAGTGGAGTTATCCAGCTATTCACAAAAATTACTAGTGGCAAAAATTACATAGATACTATAGGCATCTAAGTCATTAGACAAGAATACGTCTTCTATACCAATATTATAAAGAGGAAAGATTTTTATGTGTGTTTGTACCGAATAGGCGCCGAAACTACTAGACCGATTTAAAAAATTCTCTCACCAATAGAAAGCTACTTTATTCTTGCGTGACATAGGCTATTTTTTAATCCCGAAAACGGGTCCTGTGGGGTGGTACACGGGAGCGAAGCCGCGGGGAACAGCTAGTAATAAATAAAATAACCTTCTCACGCTTATTCATTCCAGCTGGTACAAAGTACCTGCCTTGTAGATAATACCAGAATATCTGTCAAACCTGAATATACACCGACATTATTCAAGGTGACTGTATACAAAATTTAGTACACCTTACTCAAGTATTCATCTCAAGTCATAATGGAAAATGAGTCTGAAGAAAATGTTATAAATACAAAAACATCTAGATTTTCTTTACATTTTCTAAAGGTGAACAAGGTCATGTTTAATGTTGCTTTGTATGTAAGAACATAATCATGTACCCGTTTCATGTAAAAGGGAACGAGAGAAAATTAATTCGGAGTAATAGAGAGTAACTCGCCTTGTTGGTATAGCCAATGTTTGGAGGCAATATTTGTCACAGATTGGTGAAAAATATTGATGTTACGATATATTCCAGTTAAAGGCTCGTCGAACCTCACGTCTCGATTATTAAGATTAAGCAAAGTTTGCTGATGTTGGCTTGGGTATGGGTGATGATCCAATACATTATCAAACCCCTAGTCTTGGTTGATGTTTGTACATTTTTTTACAGTCGTTATGGGTTTTTAGAAACCCGTGGGACTGACAATCAGAATTACCAAGTGGTTTTTTATAACCTAGTAGGTAACTAGAATGTAGAGGTCAAGTAGGCCATCGATTAATGTTAAAAAACTGGTGTTCCTTAAGGCACAGATACCCCTCAGTAGCTGATTTTAAAATGAGAATCACGTCTAAACGGCTAGTCATAATTTTTTGAAAAAAGTATATGTTACATTAGACCATTTTTTTGATATATAACATAGTGTACGAGTGATTAATTTGTAAAGTTGTGTCTGACACGAAAAAAAACACGGCAATCGCACCAAAACCACTTGGTGTATTTTTATAGAAATTTCACCATCTCAAATACAATCTACATTTTGATCTAAGGTTTTTTTTAAATCATAGAATAATAAGGAAAGTACAAAAAAATACTGACTTTTGGATCGCGCGGTTATGAAACGAGTGCCCGTTTTATTCCCTGAAGGTCGTTGGAGAATATCGTCGTATTAAGCAACAACCGAATGTATTGGAAGCCTACTTGGGAAAAGTTAAGAAATAATTTGTATTAAACGTGATCACTTTTTATAGAATTTGATGTTTCTGTGCCTTTACCAAATCTCACGCTTGAACATTCAAAATCGAAACTTCCATTCATTTAATTACAATCTCGTTACCATAATCAGTATTCGAAGCCTGACCTCGCCAAGTCAACTAACTTTAGATCCAGGGAAGTTCGTGAACATACATAAGGTTAGGTTGAAATGTCAAGGGTCATGAGGTTAGATTGAACACGTCTACAAAATGACAACTCAAACTATATCGGTGGGATGGTTTACCTCGTCCCTATTTATGTAGACAGACTTAGTAAGGGTCCATCGTAAAATCAACGATTTAAGATGTAGACAAGACAAAGACAAAAAATATTTATTTCAACTAGGCCATTAAGCGGCACTTTTGAACGTCAAAAAAATACAAATTTTACGTTCATAATAATTGATTCTACCATTCGGAAATGTAGCTTGTTATGGAGAAAAACGGACAATAAACTCCATACTTACTCTTTTAAAAAAGTGTTTTAGTACACAGTTACATAAATTCATATACGTGAGGACGATGCATCCTGCACTACTATACTACGTATAGGTATAAAGTATTACAAGCACTAACAAGTGAATTCCTTCACTTGTTAAATAGGAACATTGTTCTCACATACTTACAAATATTGCAAAAATAGGTAAATTACTTAATTCAACAACTATGGAACAGTGTGCGAGTCAATTTAAGCAAAAAGAGAAGAAAAAAAATAAAGCTTTTCTATAATTATGAATATAATACAAATTAACCAGTTTGATTTTGTCTACACTAAAGATTGCACTATAGAGCAGGACCAACATGTTTCCAAGCATTTTTATCTTGAATATAATCATCTAACTTCTAATATGCTTGTTTACAAAGTGTGCTTTTAACAATAGTTTAAAATTTTCTTTCATTTAGTTTTAATATCTCACAAGGCATTTTGTTATAGAATTTAACACAGTACCCCATGAAATATGTGTGTACTTTAGCTAATCTATAAGATGGTTGATCTAAGTGCAATGCGATAATGTGACAACGCGTCTTCATAGAAACGTACAGAAAATAACATCGACCCTGTATTCCGTGAAGGGTTTAGCATAATTATAGTAACACCCACTTTTCGCCAGTTGGAAATTGTTCTTAAATTGCTTTAGAGATACAAACAATTATAATGCAAACCATTATTGCACCGTTGGCACTATGTCGCCTCGCGTCCGTCTATAAGAGATGAACGTCATTACATGACTTGCAATGACTTGAGATTTGCATGTCAATTGGATATATTGTTGTATATCAAAATAAAATTAGGACATCGTTGTCGTATTGCAGGTAGCGTCTAAAAATTACTAGTTTGGTTTGTAAATACAGTTCAGGAACTTATAAATAAGACAAAATTCAGTTTGTACCACAAAATTTCGAATAGTAACTTGTCTTTTTTATTGGATTGACCGAAGGGTTTATCTTAAAAGCGTTGCGTAGGTATGAATATATCTACTATTACAAATTTGTAAGCATAGGATTATTTTAGGACCTTTCGATATCATTAAATAATTTCAGTTCTTACCTTATATTTTCTGAGAATGTGGTGATGTTACCTGTAACAGAAGTAGAAGGTTCATGTTTTATATTGTCACAAAAATACATCCGCTAATCTGGATTGTTAATGCCAGTGGTGTCTCATCCCATACAAAGAAACCGTGCCAACTTTCTATACTGATTATTCTGATTATTTTTTACATCGATCGCGTTCGGTGCCGTTCCATTCCGTTCCACGGATATAGTCTATCTGTCGCCGTGGAACGGAACCGAACGCGATCGATTTACATAAAACAATCGGTATAATCAGATGAAAAACGCTAGTTACGTCGGCACAGTTTCTTTTTATGGGATTAGGCATCTGTATGCTAGTATTATATTATCTGTGTTAATGCTAAATACCGAACTGAAAACTCTTGGAAACATTCCATACACAACTTATGAAAATGGTATGGTATAAAATACAAACTCAAAAATTTATTTGTGAAACATAGCCGTATAAAATGTGTTGTAAATAAAATAGGTCAATCATAATATAAAAATCTATTTTTAAATTGTATCTCTTTTTTCCATTCGTGAACAAAATAATTCATAACCAACGTACAATATTTATTAAAAACATCTTCTCACAAACCAACAATGCGTGTAATGTCTGTTGATTTTTGCTGTTCAATTTGGCATGACACAATAATCGCGGCACTGAAATATATTAAATTGGCACTCTGGCCCAAGTGACCTATTGATAAAAACCAATGAACTATTAAACGAGGTCTATTGGCGAATAATTCGCACTGGAAGCTTGTTCAATCTACCTAGCCTTTTTTCCAATTATATTGGGGTCGGCTTCCAGTCTTACCGGATTCAGCTGAGTACCAGTGTTTTTATATGGAGCGACTGCCTATCTGACCTCCACAACTCAGTAACTGGGTAACACGGTACCCCTTGGCAAGACTGGTGTCAGATCTCAAGCTTCTGACTACCTATAATGGAAAAAGATCTTCAATTGTCAGCCGGGACCAACGGCTTAACGTGCTTTCCGAGGCACGGAGGAAACTCGGTATGTTGAAATGGTCACCCATCCACGGATCGACCTCGTCAAGCGTTGCTTAACCTTGATGATCGACCAGTGCGGCTGTTATTATTTAGCCACGAGCTCCTCTCACTGGAAGCTTGTTAATAACCAATAATAATGTTTGGAGTTATGAAAAGTTATCTTCAGTGGATTGAAATTAATATGTATTTTTTTTAAATGTAAAGGCATATTTATAATTATAATGTAAAGACATACTTTAGACATAATTGGATACTATTGCATAATTGGATAGTTCATTCAAAATTATAATTTATTAAAATTACGCTTTGGTTTGGTACTTTTTGATCGTCGAAAATTACAGATGACGTGGGACTGTCTTCTGTAATTAACCATAAGGAAAATTTGAATAAGGGATAGGACATTTTGCAAAAAATAACTGTTTTTACAAAAATTCTTTGCCTCTCATTAAATCCTATATTTTTCAATCCTTACTTATCTTATTCAACTTCGTATAACTATTTATTATCCTTTCGTATTTTTTATTATTAATAGGCTCGCTCTTGACTACTATCTCACCTGATGGTAAGCGATGATTAGGTCGACGATAAAGCACGCTTTACTGATAAACATAATGAACGTATGCACTCGTAACGATCTCTTTCAAATAACTTTTCAACTACCAATCAAATTTGCAACAGGATCACTATCACAAAGGTACTAAAGCTGAATTTTCCTTGTAATAGGAACCTCGAAGAAAAACTTCGAAACTCCTTATTTAAGTTACAGAAGAAAATATTACCATCTCCCTTTTCAATTTCAATATTACCTGCGAGTGTGTTTCTAAATGGTATTTTTCCAACTGGAGAGAAAACCAGATATATTATGTTTGAACTGAAATTTTCTATACCCGTGTATCTTGGAATTTTTAAAAAAATATGATCTGTTTTTGTTGTCTGTCTCTTCTATTCGATCAGTTCAGTTCATTTGTGAAGTTCAAACGATCTGGTCTTCTTTGAAAAACAGCTGAAGACTATGTCGTGTAGCCTAATTCTGCTACAAGTAGGTTTAGCCTCCTTTTTTTAGTCGATATCGGTTATATTTTACAAATTTCGTTTGTCAAGAAAAGAGATGTAAACTTTTTTTCTGACAGTAATAATTCATTGCATAGAAGTCTTCAACCAAATTATTGATATTTTTTATAGCGGCTGTTAAAAGCGCACATTTTATTTGAAATGTTGAGCAAGATGTTCAGACGGGTTCTAGGCACTGGTTTCTCTAGTCAAATGTCACTCTGGTCAAAAGACAATGTCATAATTCTTTATTTCAATTAGGGCATTAAGCGGCACTTTTGAAGGTCAAAAATTTAAATTTATAAGTAATAATAATTAATTCTACCGAAGCGATCACAACTGAAGCTACTACTGGAGGCGGTTTTCTTCGTCTAGCGCGGATGTCCCACGAGGGTCTGAAGTATCATATTTTTATTTTCATTATTTTTTGTTAGTACCTTAGTATTTATGTGTTAATTTGTACTTTTTTAAATTCCACGGATAGAAACTTATTTTTACGACGTTAAGGATTCGTTACCACCTGAATGCTTAAACCAGAATTTAACCGGTTGCAAATGGGTTGAGGATAGGCACATTCAGCAACCTACAAACTTTGCCAAAATGTCACTACGTTTTAATCTTACTAAATATTTAAAACAATTAATTAGTTTTCGTTAACTGCGGTTTTCCATTATTTTTATCATGTAATGATAAAATGACCTGCCATGACCTGATGACAATTACCTTTTTGTATATTGTCGGTGTATTATTATTAAATTATACGTTATAACGTGCCGTGAGTGCTTTATTTTATTTTATAACGTTACAGTTGGTACTTACATCTCCAACTTCTGGCTCTAGATGTTGTAGCATACCAACGTTTTATTTTCAAACATAGGAATAATAATCTATCCAGACAAACATTATTTGTGTAAAGTTCAATTCTTTATTTATTTATTTAGACTTCATGCACAAAGGTACAGCGGCGGACTTAATGCCTTAGGCATTCTTTGCCAGTCAACCAATGGTGGTGAAGAGATAGCATGGCTGGTGCATAGTTTAATAATAAAAAGGTACTAGTTAAAATACACGTACATATATATTGAATATAATATATACCTATATAAATATATATATTTATGAAGTAACAGAAAAGAAGAAAGTGAGATGACTCAATTGTTAATTTTTATTTAGATTCAACTGTCTCGGTGAATTTTTTTAATCAAAGCTTGCAAGTTAACATGTTTGTTTTTCATGACAATGCTATGTTAATGTAATACTTTACTTAATTATTTTTCTTAGTATATAAAAGCATGTGTGCTTTACTTCTTAGTTTTAGTTCTTCTAAACATTTTCTGCAGGCATTGACAACAGAGACGAACCTGAAATAAACGCTAAAGGAAACAACACACACTAAAAAAGTGAATACATACTATCGACACGTTACAAGAATAAACGAAAACTTATCACAGAATGATTCTCACGTGTGAGCGACCTTCTTATCAAAACGTCTGAGTTCTGACATTTCCGACACTCACCCACATCATTTGAGGGGTCACACTGATAACAGACCTATACCGACACAATATATGTATAGATAGTCATATTTGCGCGCGGCGCCATGTGTGCGTGCACTTGTAATTATACATATTTAATGTGTGTGACAGCAGTGACGCGGCAGTCGTCATCCGAGCAACACGTGTGTATTACAAGCGGACGCGTCTATACTTTTCTATCAGTTACCACGTAATAATATACCTTAAAAACAAACAATATTAAAGAAATAATATGTTTTACTGTTATTGCCCAGAATAGATGAAGGGTGGCTAGTAACAGCTGAATAAGAGTATCCGAGAATTGAGTGCTTCTTCTTCTACTTTGCGGGTCAACAGTACATCTTATTACTCTGTTTGTGCCCAAAAATTTGCTCAGTTTATTGTGCGTCAAAGGCGTTTTTTAGATCATCGAGGATGCAGGTGAATGGACATTTGGGACAAACCAGCAAATGGGACACAGTATAAACAGCACCTGTAGCCAATTTGACAATCTACAATCGATAACGCTAGTAGAAAACGAATCAATGTATGGGAATGACACATCTCAACGTTAAGTCACGTGGTCAGACCATACAAATAGAAGGCGTTAACGATTGTAGAAAGAGATTCGATACGAAACGTTTGTAACTTGGCTAGGGGGGCAGGGAGAGTCTAAATCGAGTTGAATGGCTTGTGACTGAATAAACCTATCTGAAGCAGTTGACTAGGTTGCCATAACTTGATGATGAACAGCTATTCTGGTATGTTTTCTGGCTCCAACCCGACATTTCCTCATTCGCCCTTGGTATTACTCATCATTCACTTAAACATCTGAAAATAGCACTCAAAACGACACTGAACCTCGTACCGTGATTCCGGCCAGGTGATCAACTAATATATATTAGAATATTAGACAAATTAATTTAAGAGAAATGTTTTGGCAAGTATTCATCAAAATACGCTCTCGAAGTAATTAATCAAAAGTAATTTATTGACTCCTACCTGGAAATTAAATAGATTTTAGTACCTATTTAGTTTAAAATAGGTGAAACGCACTTACCACAGTGTCTCAAGACGAAAGTCTATGACCAGTGTGTGTTGCCAGTGATGACATATGGCTCTGAGACGTGGTCGCTTACAAAGGGCCTCATCAGAAAGCTTAAAGTCACTCAAAGGGCAATGGAGAGGGCTATGCACGGAGTTTCCTTGCGTGATCGAATCAGAAATGTAGAGATCCGCAAGAGAACCAGGGTTACCGACATAGCCCGAAGAATTGCCAAACTCAAGTGGCAGTGGGCAGGGCACATTGCTCGCAGAACAGATGGCCGATGGGGCAGAAAGGTTCTGGAGTGGCAACCGCGAACCGGAAGACGTTGCGTTGGAAGGCCTCCCACTAGGTGATGACCTGGTAAAGGTTGCGGGGATCCGCTGGTTGCGAGACGCACGGGACCGGTCAATGTGGCGACGCTTGGGGAGGCCTATGTCCAGCAGTGGACGTCTTTCGGCTGATATGATGATGATGATGAGGTGAAACGCATTCCTAGATAGATTTTGATCACAATCGTAAATATATAAAGTAGGAGAATCCTCATAAATTTTTGTATGTAAACAATCAATAATAGTGATTGCCAAAGCCAGTTCGTGAATCGAAGACACCTCCATGGAGACTCTTCCATGCCTTGGAAAGCACTTTTATCCGTTGATCTCGGCTATCTTTTTAAACCCCGAAGGAAAAAGAGGGGTGTTACAAGTTTGCTGTGGATACCTGTGTGTTTGTGTATATTTGTATTTGTGTATCTGTCTGTGGCATCATAGCTCCTAAACGGATGAACCGATTTTGATTTCGTTTATTATTTTTGTTTGAAAGGTGACTTTATCGAGAGTGTTCTTATAGCTATTTCATGAAAATCGGTTGAGCTGTTCTAAAGTTATGGCCGTTTTACTGTTTAGATCGGGGTGTTTTCGCAAGATACCGCATCATTATTTCGTGTTCAATTGATTGTCGATCGAAGCGTGTCTACTACTAGATAAATTATTATTTAGCATGAAATATAAATGTGTTGGGTTGGGTTTTTTATTAAATTTTTTATTTTTTGTAGTCAGTAACTATAATATCCGACACCAGTATTGCCAAGAATTGTGGAGGTCCGATGTGCAGGTAATATATTGGAAATATGATTTATTCTCGTTCCAATATTTTCTCAATTCTAAGAATAGACAAGCCAGATTAGTTGCGTTCGTAGAACTATTTTGATCACAATGGTAAACGTATATTAAACATTCTTTTTGTAATTATGATGTTGATGAATGAATGAAAAACCTTAAGATATTGATTGGTTATTATAAATAGGTACCAAACTAAATTAATTGCATTGTCATCGTTATACCAACGATGGAAACCGGTTGCTATGACGCTCGGTACCTTTTTGTCGATATTTAATACTACCTAAACAACATATTTAATTAGCGATATATTATTATCGACATACTAATATTTTCTTCTTGTACCTATGTAACTGTATTTAAACCTTTATTGTAAATTGTAATTGTTGGTTTGATGTAATGTTCTTTTCTGGAAATTTTGATCCGTTGATTAATAATGATATAAAGGTAACCACGATTGCTGAGTGCCAAGGGCTTTTTATTAGTTTTTGGCAAAAGGTGACGTATTTAAGAAACCAAAAAAAAAACGTGTCTGTATTTATGTGCCTATTACGGCACCAAAAATATACCACAAGGTTTTGTCATTGGATATGTATTTTAAGACTCCGGCTATAAGGCATTACAAATTCATATTCCAATTACCATTCTGCTTGCCGAGCTCGGTTTAGTCGGTTCTGAAAATACCTCCTCATCAGAAAAATATACAACTGAAATAAAAGTCACTGACATGCTGACTGTTCTAAAATAGTAAATTATGGTACAAGTGTGTAATGTTGGTGATTAACGCTGAGGCGCCATTGAGACCCGAGCCGTTAGGTGAGGGTCTTATCAGAGCCGAGGATGGTAATCATCAATACACACGTGTATCATACGACGTTTTTCGACACACTTGTGAAGAAAATAATACAAAAAAATCATTTTCAACAGTGAAAACGAGTTGTGAATTGTTTTTTCAATGGCGGCAAAAATAATCAGTTTTCCTATGCGCGCGCATCTAACAATGGCGATCGGCCATAGACTAAAAGAATGAGGATTCTTTTTTTCGTATAGCGTTTTAGCCACATACAAAATGGGGAATTTCAAGTTTTCTTTATTACAGAGAAAAAAAAGTTATATTTGAGTGAAAGTTGTATTTATTAAACACGTACAAGTTGAAATTATCTATTTAAATACGAAATTGCATAAAAAGAGAAAGCAATTGGTACATTATTTTAACTAGATACTATTGAGCACGATCTTTTTTTGTATAGAAATTTTTTTAAGAACAAAGCAACTCAACCTTATTCAACCAATAAAATAAAAATAAATCTCTGTAACTCACTTGTGAATATTGGCAATGAAAAAGTCACAGTTTAATTACAGGTGTGATGTGCCTAATTGCGGTGAAATTAGAGCCACTTTATGAGCAAGTGTGTTGAAAATTGATTTATTACCGTAATAATAAATTATTAGAGAACAGTCTATTAATATACAACTAAAAGATAGCCTTGACGCTCTTTGAACCAGGTTTTTACCTTATTGGTGAGAAGAAGATGTATCGGACAGCCAACAGAGGTTGGCAATCTTTATATCTCTTAGCTAGCTTTAACATTAAACAATCATCATCATCACCGAAAGACGTCCACTGCTGGACATAGGCCTCCCCCAAGCATCGCCACATTGACCGGTCCCGTGCGTCTCGCAACCAGCGGATTCCCGCAACCTTCACCAGGTCATCGGTCCACCTGGTGGGAGGCCTTCCAACGCAACATCTTCCGGTTCGCGGTCGCCACTCCAGAACCTTTCTGCCCCATCGGCCATCCGTTCTGCGAGCAATGTGCCCTGCCCACTGCCACTTATGTTTGGCAATTTTTCGGGCTATGTCGGTAACCTTGGTTCTCTTGCGGATCTCTACATTTCTGATTCGATCACGCAAGGAAATTCCGAGCATAGCCCTCTCCATTGCCCTTTGAGTGACTGTAAGTTTTCTGATGAGGCCCATTGTAAGCGACCACGTCTCAGAGCCATATGTCATCACTGGCAACACACACTGGTCATAGACTTTCGTCTTGAGACACTGTGGTAAGTTGGACGAGAAGATACCGCGCAACTTCCCGAACGCTTAACATTAAACAATAACTTATTGGCTTTCAACGAAACAATTTTAGATATATCTGCTCTATACATTAAAGAATTACTATGAAGCGCGTTGTCGCATTGTCGCAACGCATCTCTGATAAAAATGCCCTAAAAGCGAATTTTACCTCGTTTTTCATGTGACTCCATATCAAATAATATAAAGTATTATTTGATATTTACTAGTATTTATTGTATGTATGTATTTAATGTTATTATGTCTAATTAATATTATATTTTATACCCTGACAGCCCCAAATTCTACTCCTCTCGTTCAGTCCATCCAAAGGTTGTCTGTAACATATTGCCCTGTGCGATAAGACCGCCCATTGTACACTTGTTTTTGTAAATTTTTGTCTTGTATGTTTTTTTTGGTGTTCAATAAAGTTTATAATAATAATAAAAAACAATTACCCGATACCGGTTGGTCTCTATTTTTTATATTTTAAATGTTTTATAAGTTTTATTTTTATTAAATATTTAAAAATTTATTCAATAAGCATGTAAATAAATAAAAAACAATAATAGTATTTGTAACTAACCAAAAAACTGTGAAATAACTTGTAAAATCTATACAAGATTGCTAACAAAACAGACCATCAACCAATCGATAATTTACTCATAATTTAAACCTATATCCTATAAAATGAGCGTTAATATTGGATGCTCTACGTCATTGACGAGACATAAATACCAACACACCCGGCCTTGTCCCTCACTGTTCTTGTCTAAGTGTCTACTGAAATAATTTGGCCATCCATCAACCGCTGTTTTATCAATATCGATTAGGATGAGTTGCTTGTCAAGAAAGTTGGCAAGAAATGTAGAAAAGAAATGTCTTTTTAACTGACTACACAAAGGAGGAGGTTCTCAATTTAGAGGTTTCAATTTTATTTTTCGGCCATAACTCCGTCATATAAATGATAAATGATTTTATTTCTGTAAGTTGGTTTGTACAAACACTTTTTACATGTCGATCATATTTATTAAAACTAGACAAGGCCGGTGTATACAGTATTTGCAAAAATCTTTTTTTGTTTGAAAGTGGGTATACTCTCGAAGTAGTCCTATTGTCACCAAATCATAATCTGATGATGGGATGAATGGAAATCGACGGCACCACTCAGATATTATAGACAGACAATACAAGCATTTGCACTCAGAAAGTAACATTTGGTGAAGTGGAACTGATAAAGAAGATCACAGATGACCACTGGAACTCCTTAAGTATGGGGGCTCATAAGGACATGTCGGCTCTGGGTGAAGCGGGAGGGCGTGTCAGACTTTTACTGACTAAAACCCACCCGTATTCCTTCAGTTGCTTGTCCCAGGGCCGAGAACATCGAGAATATATTATCTGAAAAGTTTCAGATATGTGATTTCATGTGGTCCATTTTTAAATTTCAAGAAAGGACAGTTTTTATTTTGATATTCAGGGCGGCTAATTTTCTTTTGATTGGATACGAATAATTACTACGAAATAATTCGAACGAAACGCAATCGAACGAAATAATTTAGTTGTGCCGAGAACATCGAGAATATATTATCTGAAAAGTTTCAGATATTAGCCATGTGGTCCATTTTTAAATTTCAAGAAAGGACAGTTTTTATTTTGATATTCAGGGCGGCTAATTTTCTTTTGATTGGATACGAATAATTACTACGAAATAATTCGAACGAAACGCAATCGAACGAAATAATTTAGTTGTGCCGAGAACATCGAGAATATATTATCTGAAAAGTTTCAGTTATTAGCCAAGTGGTCCATTTTCAAATTTCAAAAAAGGACAGTTTTTATTTTGATCTTCAAGGCGGCTAATTTTCTTTTGATTGGATACGAATAATTACTACGAAATAATTCGAACGAAACGAAACGAAATAGAACGAAATAATTTAGTTGTCAGAATTTCCTTTTCAAGTCATTTTGGGTCAAGCCCCCACCCAATCAAAAGAAAATTAGCGGTCTTGAAAATAAAATTAAAAGTGTAATTTTTCCAAATTTTATTGTGGGCTGTGGGCTTTCCCTAAATCTGACGCATCTGAAAATTCCAATTACGATTTTTTTAAAGTATATTCAGGGCAAATTAATTTTTTTCTGTTAAATAGTGTTACTGTGTTACTTATACTGATTGTACGTAGTTAGAAGACCAATGTGCCTTCTTTCACTGAGAAGAAGCCCTCACCCTGCAATGGGAGATTAATAGGCTGGTACTATAAGGTAGATGTAAGATTCGACCGTAAAAGTTAATAACCTCTTTCAACCTTTTACCCATAGGCAGACTGGCTAGACGCTGTCATGTTTTTTTTTTAACTTTTAACAACAAAAGAACTTCATTTTATTCTGTCTGTTACAAAATAAATAATTAGATACCTTCGAATCTGTAGGTTGGACGTACAAATGGCAAATTGTTCCAAGAAGTAGGTCGTTTTTGTTAGATTTTCTTCATGAAAAATCCAATATCACAATGGTCTAAAAAACCTAGTACAAACAAGGGTCCCCAATAAATCAATATTCTTTCTTGCCAAGACATTTTCCTACCGAATTGCTAAGAACCCCTGAATTAAGTTACGATAAATCTTTCCTTTCAATTGACTTTATCGAATCCAACCAAAATGTACTTTATATATCCTGTTTTCTTTCCATTTCGAGCCTTAATTGGTTCAAACATGTATTTCAGTTTTAATATAGACCATTCTACAAAGATTGTCTTCATGTTAATTAAATCTAATTAGGCAGGCATAGTTAATTAATTCATGGGTGCTTGATTAAAATGAGGATCAAAAGAGTCTTCAAAAGTTATTTTATTACGATGAGGAACATTTTGTAAGTGGTGTAGGTGCTTACCGTCTAATATATCGTGATGATTTTATATTAAGAGTAATATTTGAATTAGAAATTATGTTGTTATAATTTTATGAAGGTTGTTGCCTGCGGTTTCATTCGAATATACCGAGAAACTTCTTCATATACCAGGCTAAATTGCTAACCATTTGCTAACCTACATTATAGTCTACATGTGTGCTAAATTTTATTCAACTCTGAGAAGCCATCAAGGAGTAATAAGTCCAGAATTTCAGCGCTGTGTTACTAGTATTTTTATTGCAGCTTGTAATGACATGGGGAGCCATTTTGGTCTCACACAGTCTATTATTTTGATAGTTCTAATTATTTCTTTTTTCTCTGTATTTCCAGCGCGAATCACAAATCGTTCGTTTCTTTCTTTCTTCAACCTCACAAACTTATTTTTAGGACTTTATGATCTAGCAACCTAGATTAATAAGTCTGCCAACTCAATAAGTTCTAAAAGATAATTAAGAAAGTCTTAGTAATACCTATCTATATAAATCGGATGCGTAGTACATTTCTATTACCTATTTGATATCCTGAGGAGGCAGAGCGCAGGATTACAACCTTGAGAATCAATTGAACGCAGGATATTACATAGACCTACATACAGATCTCAGTTCTTTACAAATCGAAGTATTTACCAGGTCTCAGTCCAACATGTTAATTGTATTGTTTTAACTACTATTTCATGGGCTGTGGACAGTGAACCTGTTAATATTAGTTACTGTGGGCCGGTTTCTGAATTCAGAAAAATTAATAGTAACGCTAATGTTTGCCATATACCTATTCTAATTCTTAATTCTGCAATCGGCTTTGTGTCACAAGACGCGTTATGAAACCCATGACGCGTCTTTTGCACGCCGTGTGTGCGCAAACTATTAATGCTATGTCAAGCTATGTCTGCTAATTAGACGTGCGATGGGTAGAAGATAGATTAAATACATTTTAACAGAAAGGTGGCAACGTCGTCAATAATTGACTTTGCCATTTGAAAAATTGTTTTTTTTTTCTCTACGGAACTAAAACGATTTCTATGAAACCATGATGTCACATCGTCCCATATCACCTGTCTACGAGAGCTTTAAAAATATACGAGAGCCTCAGAAATTATTTCGACAAAAATTACAAAGTTACTCTAACTTAGAAAATTTTGTGTATTTGAAAGAAATTTCCACATTAATTTTCTATTATTATTAAAATGACGACTTCATCGGTATCGCGTAATTAGGTCACTATTTCTAACAAAATTTTCTTTTCTTACACGTGGACATTTACCACGTGTAACAGAAGACATTTTGTTAGTAATATCCACCTATAGACTGTTGCCCTATAATTAACATTAAAATATATAGTAACAAAGTAGACACTTATAGTATTGAATGTCTAATAACCATTTGCTTGACACTTGTCTTGACAAAAACCGGCCAAATGCGAGTCGGACTCGCGCATAAAGGGTTCCGTATCAATATCGCAAAAAACGGCAAATAATCACGTTTGTTGTATTGCCCCACTTAAATATTTATTTTATACTGTTTTTAGTATTTGTTGTTATAGCGGCAACAGAAATACATCATCTGTGAAAATTTCAACTGTCTAGCTATCACGGCTCATGCGGACAGTGGAGTCTTAGTAATAGGGTCCCGTTTTTACCCTTTAGGTACCACACTTTTATAATATGTTTAATGGACTTTTACATGAGCGAAAATATTATTGCCTGTACCAAAAACAAAGACTACCTCCTACTTATTTGATATGCTGGTCACAAGCGCTGAACCTGGGTCCTGCTGGGTACTGCAGTTCCTGGATTCGATCCCCGTATCAGGCAAAGAGTTTATCCACTTGGAATATGTCAGGAGCTGCCCGGAGTTTGGATATATGCCCGGTAGATAGCAACAGGCTCGCCCCACACACACACACACAAAGAACTGACGAATTGTGGGTAGTTGTATATACACTCTTAGGAGAAAACAGGCGTCCTGACTGGGTGGCGGATAAATTTGAAAGAGAGAGACCGCGGCCCTGGGACAAGCAACTGATGGAACACGGGTGGGTTTTAGTCAGTAAGAGTATGACAAGCCCTTCCGCTTCACCCAGAGCGGGAGAAGTCATTGGATGATTTACCACCGCAAAAAAAATGGAAATTCAGGCGTGATGTTATGTCATGTTACCAAAAACAGACCAATTAGGGCTTCCAAATATAATAATAAACACACTACCCTCCTTCGGTATTCGGGTAAAAACACAGCCTTTTCAGCTACCCAAAAGAACTTTAATTGAAACTTGGGAAACGCCTAATCAGACTCCGCCATGTTTTTTGCTAAGTCGGCGCAAACTTGCCACCAATTTTAGGCAACGCTTGGACAAAAAAGTGACAAAAACAGCCTCGTAATGGCCATGTTTGGACATAAAACCTATTGGCCTGCGGGAAACGAGATACGTTTAGGCCAGGAAACATTTTCTTTTTTTGTGTTGGTAAAAGTGGCTTTTAAGAAAATATCCTTTTAAATCTTCATTTATTTCAGCCGTGTCTTGTTATAAAGGGTGTCTCAGAATGTTTTTCGTTTTTGATACTTAAAAAACCGGCCAAGTGCGAGTCGGACTCGCACACGAAGGGTTCCGTACCATTATCGCAAAACACTGCAAAAAAATCACGTTTGTTGTATGAGAGCCCCCCTTAATTTATTTTATTTTAATTTAATAATTATTATTTTTTGAAGAGAATATACAACTAAATATTCTGTGAATATTTCAAGCGTTTACCTGTTGCCGTTATTAATATCGAGCAAAAAATGGCAAAAATATCACGTTTGTTGTATGGGAGCCCCCCTTAAATATTAATTTTATACTGTTTTTAATATTTGTTGTTATAGCGGCAACAGGAATACATCAACTGTGAAAATTTCAACTGTCTAACTATTACGGTTCATGAGATACAGCCTGGTGACAGACAGACAGACAGACAGACGGACAGCGAAGTCTCAGTAATAGGGTCCCGTTTTTACCCTTTGGGTACGGAACCCTAAAAAAGGTACTAGAATTAGTTAAAACATTTACTGTTGAATTAATGAGCAGTATTTCAATTTTATTTGGAAAAAAAACGAAATTAAGTATATTCGCACCCTCCACTTCCTGACACTCATTTGGCCTGGAACTAAAATTTTCATTATTTATTTCGTCTGTCTTTGCTTGCTTTTAAACATTCAGGTTGGGTGGCACTAGTTTGTAAACTTTACTTTTTAAGTAGCCCCCATAGAATAATATCAGCAAGCGTTTAATCTGGGCTATTTGGGCTGCTATATCATGTCAAGGAATAGTCGGTCCCTCACTATTTTGTGTGTGATTGAAGATTTTAGTTACAGGAAAATTTAGTGTCAGGAAGTGGAGGATGCACATATACTAAACATTGTTTTTAATAAACATAATTAATGCTGCTGCTCATTAATTCAACAGTAAATAAACCTATTTTTTACTTATTCTAGTACCTTTTTTTTAAGTATCAAAAACGAAAAACATTCTGAGACACCCTTTATTTATTTTGGGTCATGAATAGGTGGAAGGAACCATGTTAATTAAAAGGAATAAGTCCAGGAATAGGGATGTTTCGTGGGTAGAAACATGATAATTCTATTAAGTCCGTCAGTAAGATTATCAAATAATATTGGACACGTATTTTTTGCTTTATCAAATAAATAAAAAAATACAAAGATAAAGCGCACCAAAGTTCGGGAGGGTGGGTTTGTGACGTCACTTTGATAGTATAAAGTGTGATGATGATGATGATGATATATACAGTGTGACGTCACACGATATTTGTTATGCAACGCACTCTATCGCCGTTTTTTTTGTTTACGTGGTAAAATAAAAACATACTTGTACAATATTTTTAGGTTACTGACGGACCTTAATAGATATTTTTGTTAACTACCCTATTGACGTACAAAGATTTGGTGACTGACCAAGTCTTTGTACGTCAATCCAAACCCGATACCAAGCCAAGTCAATACTTGGCTTGGTATAAGGCATCCATACTAATATTATGCCATAGTCTGTCTGTTATGTTTTCACATCTAAATCACTTAACTAATTTTGATGAAACTCTGCACATAAATAAACAGTCATCCCATTAGTAAGTTCTCTCGGAAAAATGAAACACTTTTCACGCGGGCAAAGCTGTGCTTCAAAAACTTAAAGAAATTACGGCAACACTTAAATCACATTATACATATTTTCCTAAAAACCGTGTCGTTAAAAAAAACACATAAATTTTATATTACTTGTACGTAGACGACATAATACTAATAAATAATAAACGTTGGACGAAACTCGTTACATCGTTTGGCCAAGCACGATGTTTATGGTCTGAAATATATAAGCTTTCCCTAATGGATGGACGGCCAGGAATAATCGAAATATTTATTGTTCATATTTTTTTTTTGTTAAGATGCTTGACATTATTTACGTTGTAGGTACTATGTAACCAACACATACTTTTGGTTACTTGCTGTTTTACTAAATACTGTTTATTTTTCCAATAAAACGTGCTACAACCACTAATGTAATATCACATGTGGAGAACTCAGTATTTTTGTCACATGGAGTTCCCCAAGTCCTAATAAAAATGGGCTTGTAGGCGTTTTAAGGTGGCAATAATAGAATAGAATATATTTTATTGGACAAAACTGAGAGAAAACCATTTGATTAAAAGCTAACTATACTTCATAACAAAAGATAGCTTAATCTCTGTGACAGCAGTCAGTATCAATACAGTAACAATAGCGCTTGACAGGCTAACAATAACGTATACGTCAGTTTGACATATGTCGCCTAGATCAAGCTATCTTGTATGAAGTATAAATTCTCGTACTCAAAAGACGTTGAAATGTAAGTTGCAATCATATCTTGGTGACGATCAATGTCAAAAACTAGTCAAAATGATAGGACATTAGATTTTGAGATATTGGATTCGAATGCGAACGTTTAATACGGTAACTGCACCTCTGCATTTTTATTTCATACTTTTTTACACGAAAAAATTGTTGTAGTGAATGATTGTGATGGAAAACATGTTATTGGATACATTGTAAACCCGATAGTGATTGGCTATTCGTGGAACCCTTATTGAAATAAACGAGGACCTAGTTAGGTATCGGATAGAGTGATCACCACAAATTGACTATTTATTTAAGAGAATAAAAATGTTGCTATTTGCTACACAGAATTTTAATTCATAATTCGAAATAATACTTTAATATATTGCTACCATTTGACTTTAGCATTGTGTACTCGTATTTAAGGTTATTTAAAAAAAATAATGAAAGTATGGGTTGCAATGAAATATGAACGATGTCATGTAGTTTATTGTTTCAAAATGTTATAATATTACATTAAAATAAATTGTCTTAAATAGACGAGGGTTATATAAGAACTCAGTAAGGACAAAATGAAAAGGAAAAGAGAAGGCTTTCGTTACTGGACGAACAGACAGGAACTAAACTTTTATTTATATATCACTGTTAAATAATTCATAAGTTACTTTCTGAAGGTGTATAAACTATAGAAATGACTATTAAGTTTCCAAGAAAACCTTAAAAGGTCTACACAAAGTAATTAACTTAATTCACAAATATATTTCAACATCAAACGAAGATCATATTTATGATGTCAAACAAAAAGTTTGCTGATAATAAGACTTTGTAAATACGTGTAGTAGGTACTATTAGGTACTTTACCTAGCAGTGACCTAGCACTTAACCAACGCTTTAGCATTACCTTGCTACTAAAAAGTGTTTAAATAGTAACATCCGTGTAATATTATAAATTCGAAAGCAACTCTGTCTATCTGTCACCTTTTCACGCCTAAACCACTGAACGGATTTCAATTAAATTTGGCAAAGAGATAGATGGCACCCAGGAGTAGGATACTTTAAGTCTCAAAAAAAATGTTGGCCAGGTGGGGTAGGGCATGGTAGGGTAGATAGGGTAGGTAAGATTGGTAGGGTATTGTAGGTAGGGTTGGAAGGGTAGGGCAGGTAGGGTTGGTAGGGTAGGGCAGGTAGGGTAGGATAGGTAGGGTAGGATAAGTAGGGTAGGATAGGTAGGGTAGGGCGAATCCGGGCAAGTAGATGTGATTTTTTCAATTCATAATGTACTTTCTAAGTTTATCTTGGAAATCGCAGCCAACGGTGAAGGAAAACATCGTGAGGAAACCTGGACTTATAGTTTAGTATTTGTAAGTTTGTGCTCCTTTGCTGCAAGGCGTTCCAGCGCGAGGGTAAACAAAGAAATAAATAAAATAAACGGATGGACGTCCTTAATTTTATGTGTTAAGTCCTTTATAAGTCAACAATAGGATTGAAATACAGCAAACTACGAGTATTAACAACTCATTAATTGATAATAGCATAATTCAATATCTTTTCTTTCAATTTTCCAATATCCGCCTATACTTTGTCCCAGCATCTGCTAAGATTTTCTCAATTCCCGCAAATAATTTTCTTGCTATTCACTACTAATACGTTTACTCATAGAAATTTACGAGTCATGATAATTATGACTATGTATAATTATTTTTAAAACTAAAGCTTAGCGTGGTTTGATCGGGCACCACACTATACGAGCTCTGTGTATTCGCCCAATAACTAACGCAAGTTATTCATGATTATCGTCACTGGTATTGCCATAGTCACCGATTCAATATTCACAATTCAATTACAATAACAAGACAACCAGTTAACCGTCACTGCTTAAATTAACTTTGTACATGTCATCGCAATATTGACGCTTAGCAAATACATTATACGCATGAATGAGCCGTAGATCATGTAGTAATATGCTAGAGTCTGGCTTTTATAACTATGCATAACTAGAAATATGTGGGAAACTGGCAATTTGGGAAAGTAACAAACAGTACTACGAAAAAGGTTTGACAGTTGTTTTTGACAGGCTGCTTTGTTTATATTCTGATTAATTCCTGGTAAAGAATAGTCAGTTTAGTACGATGCAGTGTAGATTTGATATAGTTTTGTCACTGTGAGTGACCGTTTTCACAGTGTGTGATTACCGCAAAACCACAAAGCTTGTTGTTTTGCTTCGTAATGTTGTAATTTGACACGATCCTCTTCTAAACAACATGAACAGGGGAATGAGTGTTCGAAAAAATGTTTTTAACTATCTATTATGCAAAAATCAAGAGGCAAAATATCAAAATCGTTAGATCGACGTTCATGTCTACATTTGGATTTATTGTAAACATTGTCTTTTTTGGCTAGGAACGACGTCATGCTGTTCCTTCACATCTTGGAATTTATATAACATATAATATTATAGCTCCCGCACTCCACTTCCTAACCACCGAACCGAACTTCCGAACCTATGTTCAACCATTTTTCTAATTGGATTTGTGAAAAACAATGTACAGCGTAAGCAATCTGACAGCTCATTTACCACGAAAGTGACTGATGTAAAAGCGTACCCCGTGCGTGCAAAACTTTATATTTTTTTGTTAGGGACAAAAAACAGTTACATGCAAAGCTTAAAAATATAGTACAATATTTAGACATACATTTATACAATGTTATCCATGTTTATGTTAATACACATGTAACCCATAAAATTGTCCACGAATTCACAAAAAAAAAGGAAAAAAAAAACAAGAGATACCAATTATGAGTTCTGCATAGTTATAATAGCCAGACTACAGTGACAAAGTACCATATACAAAAGAGAACTTGTTGTATGGTGCCTAGAAGAAAGAAAAAAAATGCACCCCTTTACACCCGTGTATGAAAATATTTTTTCTGTGAACACGTTCCTTCAGACACATTCCAATATCCAGTCAGATTTGTGTGGATCGTGTCGCGCCTGAGTTTATTCATTTAATGATGCGACACGATTCTCAGAAAAATATTGAAAATAGTTTGTCGCATCTACGTCGCGTCTCACCCGCTTGTGCCACTTAAATGTAATGTATTGGAGTTCTGAAATTCATACTCTTTAATACTTTGTTACAAGTTTTTTTATTTTTATTTATAAGACTTTTCTGAAACTTAGGACAATGTTCACCTAACGGACTAAGGTTCAAAATCGTTTATGAGAGCAAATTATATACAAAATTGATTATTTAGAAGTACCTATGTAGAATAAAAGAGGACTATTTCTAGTAAGCAAACTCAGATTTGATTCTGAAAAAGCCACATAGCATACAAAGACTGAAGAGACTCAAATGCATAGTCTTCTGGCACAATGTCTTGCTTTGACATATTGATGAAAGTTTCATACGTAGAAATTCTCCTTTTTCAAAACACATTCCTTCTTTCCTAGTAGCCTAGTACTGCGCTCACTTTTGTCAAGTCCGGATCGCCATATATTGCTCAGGGTGCGAACGAAGCTACCTGAGCTATTGTTTTCTTTTCTTCCTATATCGCCCACAGCAGTCTATTGTGCTGAAATCTTTTCTCGAATAGGACCACTCTTCGTAGACGTCATTAAATGACTTCTGTAAGGACCGGTTCCTAAAAGTACGTGTACTTGCCTACTAAAATTTATTGTTAAACTTTATCCAAAATTATAGACTTTATAGCTGGAAGAGTTGTTTTTGAATTAAGTTCAAAAGGTACACCAGTGCCTCTCCTTAAACCTTATGTGAGCTTATAATACAAATGGATGAAATTGTTTGTTTATTTATTGGAAGTAATATCTGTAGCTACTTATCCAATTAACTGTGCCCACAGGCTATGTATTATACTGGAAAACTGCACATTTGCTGTGGAGTGAAGTTGCGCAAAACTATCTACTCATACATGATGTAAATGAGTGTGTTTTTTTTCTGTCTTTCTCTTTTTCAAATGCAGAAGTTCGGGTTATTGGACGACTCGCCCGAATTTAACTCGCCCGAATCGGGCGAATTGTCCACTATTAAAAATATTCATTTTTCTGTGTCGATTCGCCCGAAGTTATTTTATCGGTGGGCGAATCGACCACTCCAATATTATTTAGTGGACGACTCGCCCGAATTTTATTTTAGAGAACAAACAATATAAAAGTACAGTCGTGCTCACCCGTATCGGTGCCTGTTTATCATATCTAACGATCAAATCTCAACGTACTCTCGTACTCTTTTTACCGCTCATGATTCTTTTGATTCATTGGCGACAAAACACTAAGTGGGAAACAGCAATATTCGCTACTAAAAAAAATAAAGATAAAGTTCTATACGCTATCGGGTCATTTCGGTACCGGTAAAGACTAACTTAAGTACCAGGAGATTATACTGGAATCATGAGCGGTAAGAAGAGTACCGGGCGATTTTCGATTCTGAAGCCCTGGTATTCCGTTAGTCTCTACCGCTAATGATTCTAGCTCTGCAAATACTTCTTCATGATTCTGGCCTCCTGGTAGTTTGAATTGCTTTCCTAGTTACTAGTACAATATCTATTAACTTCGATTAATTCTTCATATTATTACCGATACGGGTGAGCACGACTGTACTTTTATATTGTTTGTTCTCTAAAATAAAATTCGGGCGAGTCGTCCACTAAATAATATTGGAGTGGTCGATTCGCCCACCGATAAAATAACTTCGGGCGAATCGACACAGAAAAATTAATATTTTTAAGAGTGGACAATTCGCCCGATTCGGGCGAGTTAAATTCGGGCGAGTCGTCCAATAACCCGGAAGTTCATGTTAATTTGTTATACATGTTAATAGATACATAATTTTTTGGCCAGGTACACAAAAAAGGTTCCATAGGGTGTACTGAAACCTTGGCTTATTTGGCTATGCATACTAATTTGGTGTTTCTTATTATACCAATTACTGAAACAACAGACGATAGATCGCTACTCGTAGTATGTGTGTAGTTAGTTATTAGTATAATAAATTCGGGTATAACGACAAACACATCATTACAGTTTTAGTATCAATCTCAAGCGAAACGATACTATTAAAAGTTATGGTAGAATGTTAAGTGCCTCTTTTCATATTTTACTATTAGCACTTGAATTGCGCTTTACAAATGATGTGTATATCGTTGAAATTCATATTCAAACATGGATTGGTTAAACTGTAAAGGCATCTGCGGACAGGCAAGATGCGAAGACGATGCGACAACGCCTTATTGTTTGTTATAAGTTTGACATGTGTACCTGTGTAGGTGTATTTGTGTATCTGTCTGTGGCATCATAGTTCCTAAACTGATGAACCGATTATAATTTAGTTTTTTTATTTAAAAGGTGACTTTATCGAGAGTGTTCTTAGCTATGCTTGATGAAAACCGGTTCAGCCGTTCTAAACTTATGGGCGTTTTACTGTTTGAATCGGGGTGTTTTTGCAAAATATCGTGTCATAATTAAGTTTTCAATAGATTGGGTATCGAAGCGTGTCTACTAAGATAAATTAATTAGCATGAAATAAAAATGTGACGGGTGTTTTTTTTTATTTTATTTTTTTTTTGTTCTAAGAAATTGTTCTAATAAAAAAAATAGAATTACTCAGAGTTGTTCTTTTTAGTGAGTGAGAGAGCAGTGGTGGCCGAGTGGTAACGGCCCTGACTTACGTTTCGTAGGTCAAGGGCTTGCACCGAGGAAGGCGCTAAAGCGGAGCAGTGGTGATGAAATAATGTACATAACTTTGTGTACATTATTTCATCACCACTGCTCTAAAAACGGTGAAGGAAAACATCGTGAGGAAACCGGCATGTCCTAGAACCAAAAATTCGAAGACATGTGACATCCACCAACCAGCAATGGGCCCGCGTGGTGGATCCCTCTCTCACAGAGAGAAGGCCTGTGTCCCAGCAGTGGGGACATTAAAAGTTTGATGATGATGATGATAGTGTACTGTTTAGTTATGTTTAAGTTTCATATAATATAGGAACAAGTCAATTGTCACTACACAAATGCAGACACCGAGCTGATACTGACTTCTCTTATCCGTAATAGTGCAGTTTTTAGGGTTCCGTATCCAAAGGGTAAATACGGGACCCTATTACTAAGACTTCGCGGTCCGACTGTCTGTATGTCTGTCACCAGGCTGTATCTCATGAACCGTGATAGCTAGTCAGTTGAAATGTTCACAGATGATGTGTTTCTATTGCCGCTATAACAACATGTACTAAAAACAGAATAAAATAAATATTTAAGTGCGGCTCCCATACAACAAACGTGTTTTTGCCGATTTTTGCGATAATAGTACGGAACTCTTCGTGTGCGAGTCCGAATCGCACTTGGCCGGTTTTTTTTGATATTTACTTATCCGTTGAGTAATATAATGAAAATAAATTGTCTCATTATTATCGGATCGCACCTGTCTGTGGGAACCTTAAGAAGCTTCAAAACATTTTAATAAAACTCCGACTAAAAGATATTCATGAAAGTGCAGCCTTTGAAGATCAGAAGCCATTTATTTACTGATAAAATAAAAGCAATAGAGTATATTAACATCGTTGTATATCCTTTGGAGCGTAAAGTACTAGCATCAAATAATACAGACTAGACAAATGGAAAAGGCATTCAGAATAGGCTTTTTTTTGTTGTCCATTTTATTTAGTCTCTTTTGAATCTTGATCTTACAATAGATGATTTGATGTAATATAAATCGTTTTGTGTTTTAAATAGATTGTAAAGTGAAATAAACAATATGAAAAGTAGGAGTGCTTTAAAATTGGACTGCCGTGCAAAAAGGGTTATTGGACGATTCGCCCGAATTTACGTCGCCCGAATCGGGCGAATCGACCACTATTAAAAATATTCATTTTTCTGTGTCGATTCGCCCGAAGTTAATTGAGAGAACAAAAAATAAAAAAGTATAGTCGTGCTCACCCGTCTCGGAAATAATATGAAGAATTAATCGAAACTAATAGATATTTTATTTCCCAAACTACCAGGAGGCCAGAATCATGAAGAAGTATTTGCAGGGCAAAATTAGTACAGGACGAAATTGTAAAAGATTATCTAGCAAAATATATCGTCTCGCCTGACTTCCCCGCAGTGTTGGACACGGATGTACAGTTGTTCTATCTCACGACGGCACATGATGCGCACATGCACAATGTTTCTGTGTGCTCAGGTAATACTTAGCGCGCCCGAGTTTACGCACACAGAAACAACGTGCATGTGCATCTACACACACGACTAAGACCAACCCGCCGTCGTGAGATAAAACAACTGTAACTAATAATAGTAATGAAACTAAGTAAACAGCCAAATCAAGCTATATCTACTCTAGCATCTAAAATACATGTTCGAACCATGAGGGGTTGAACCTATCTATCCTAGCCAAGTTCACACTTCGCGTTACCCAAGGGCTGGCTTTTACCTTGGTCAAAGGATCACATTGCCATGCAACGTGCCAATGTCGCCAGTAGTTTGTGATTTTAGGTAACATAAAATAAGTTTTAGGATATCTTAAATATACTTAGTATTTGCTCTACAGACGGTAAAGGAAAACATCGTGAGGAAACCGACATGTCCTAGAACCAAAAATTCGAAGACCATGTAGCATGCACCAACTCGTACTGGGCCTGCGCAGTAGATTAAGGCAATTCCCTCTCTCGTAGAGAGGAGGACTGTGTCCCAGAAGTGGGAACGTTAAAACACTGATTACGCTAAGTGCTTTTAAGCATCAAAGTCTACTACAGACAGCCCTAAAATACACCCTTCATCTAACAATCGAAACCAATAATAATTATAATCGACAATACAAACAAACAAAGAACTTCACTTCACCAATCGTCACCTACTACTCGCCTTCCAAGCCATTACTTCACCTAAATGCCGTGTAGCCGTAATAGCTACCAGTAATATTTAGGTCAGATCCATCAGCGTGAACCAGCTACCGCGTCACAAGATTTTGATTGATAGTGTTCCATGATTCAGCCGGATTTTTTGACGTATTTTTAGGAATAAAGGTGCAACGTCGCTGAATTGCGAGGGCAAGAGGTTAGACTGATTATGATGGTCTGAAAATGAAAATGAATGAGACAAAATTTGCTGTCCAATTAAATGGTGGAGTGTTGCTTGTTGAGAATAATGGAATGAGGATGTTTGTGACACTTTTGTGTTTGTAAAGTCATGTTCAGGCAACGTTATATAAGACTGATTTAATAAAATGGTATGGAGAAAGGCCTATTTGCGCAAAAATCTTAACTTAGTTGCTAACGAGGTTACAAAACAAATAATGTCATATTAATTTGGCCAAGTTAAACTATAACTCGGAATTAGTAATAAAATCAGGGTGGCGCAAATGAGCCTGAGGAGTATCGTATTATCCAGTAAATTGGGTGTGGTGGTCAGATAGATTCACTTCATGATTCAGTAACTGTCTGACGGCATGATGAATCAGGTGTTAAATCAATCTTAATTATCGTGATCATTACTTTTATACTTTTGATAGCTGAAAAATATTCTTATTTAGTATTCGTATTTTGACTCACAAGCAATCAAAATACTTACAACATTATTCGCATAAATAATTAGCATCTACATCATTCCAACCAATTTGGGACAATTGTAACTTTTGCACGTCGGGACAGGCGTACGTGATGAATAAAAATGATAGTTTAATGGCTATTGGCCTTAGACCAGCGTCTATATATTATGTTGTTGGGATATATGATAGAGTTAGGTATGTCAAAGATTTTTTACGCTACTAGCAATGTTTAGTTTGATTTATAAATGACATATTTTTACATAGCGACTGTTGCGAAAAGGTAACGTGACATGTGATAGTGATGTGTTCTTTGAAAAACGTCGGCAATTTCTTGTATTTCCTGAATCTAACAAGGAATTAGGGACTTGTGCCAGGTATCGTTTTGAATACAAGAGTCTTTCACTAATATTTTATATTTAATTAATTCAAGTAGATAGGTTCTTAAACTGTGTAAATATTGAGACGATAAAACACACAAAGGGAATTCGGTATATTTATAAAATCCATACTAAATGATAAATCAAACTTCATTTTAACAAGACACTAACCTACAGCTATCCTATTTCCCCATGACATGGCATATTTCACGGCAACTTTTATGAGCAAGCATAAATCATAGAGCCACACAAAGGTCGCAAGGTCGACGAACTTTTTGATGAAACCAATGCTGAAGCTTTTAGCATAACTAGTTAAAAGGAAAGATGTTAATGCGTCAGGCGATATTTATTTAGATGAAAATAACTACAAAGAACATCTTCAAATGGAAACAGTTTATCAACTCGATGCACATCATTCAACGCGTCAAGGTTAATACTAATAAATAGTATGAATTCGAGAGTCTCAATGGCTAGTTTATTGATGCTCTTGGATTAGTTGCATTGGGATTCAAATACATGCTGGCTATCAATTAAACTTTAGATATTGCTATTAGTTTCTTGTAAATTAGATAATAAGAAATAACTACGAAAGAATATTAGGGTTGTCAAATTAGTTAGGCATAAAATATTATTTAATGCTTTAGTGACATCATCCTAAAACACGCTAAAGTTTAACATGTAAATTGTGTTTTACAGGTCTAAATCTCTTCTATATCTTTCTTGTTTTTAAATGACTTTCCAAAAAGGAGGAGTTTCTATGTTCGGCAGTATGTTCTTTTTTTTGTTTTACCCGACTGCCGAAGGAGGGTAATGTGTTTATCAGTCTATGTATGTATGTATGTATGTTTATTCCTATGTGGCGTTCTAGAGACCAAACGCGTTGGCCGATTTTGATGATTCTTACGTCAATCGATTCTTTTTAACCCTGCGAGTGTCACTGGCTACATTAAAATTGGAAAAGAAAAAAATGGCGGATTTTGGGCGTCGTTTTGTGGGGGTAAAAAAATATTTTTCTTCCCAACCCATCGTGTGGGGTATCGAAATCAATGGTTTTAAGAGGTGATTTCAAAAATATATAACACTTATAAATGTTTAAATGTACCTTAATCTAAAAAAAATAACTAAATTAACTGCCTTTCATTATTTAATAAAGTCACGCGCCGTTATATATATATAAAAATTTGAAAATAAAAAAAGTTAATTACAAGAATCTAAAAAACCGACTGCTTAAAAAGCGTTAGCGAACTAAAAAGACGTAAACAAGAAGAAAATCATGCTGTGCAGTCGGAGGATACATCTAGTTTTGGTCAGCCAGCTCGCGATTATGTATACTCCGTCTGCACAGCATGATTTTCTTCTTGTTTACGTCTTTTTAGTTCGCTAACGCTTTTTGAGCAGTCGGGTTTTTTTATTTTTTTTGTTCATCAATTTCTCCGTCAATTGTGGACTAATTTTGAAAATTACTTTTGTTATGATTATTTTCCCGAATTGGTGCCGTTTAAATTTGGTGAAGATGTTATGAAGAACTTCGGATATGCAACAGAACTCTTCAATAAATTACGGCAAATCTCTCGGGATTGCTGTATTCGCATGTGTTTATTGTTTATACCATTTCATAACAAAACATCACGCCGGTACGCTCTAAAGGGGTATGCAGATGTGTACAGTTCCACTTGGTGCACTCTCATTCCACTGGTTATGTTCAAGTTTCGTATTATTTGGGTAATATTTACTGGCATCACTTTGGGCATTATAGGTACCTTACAATAGAACTTGCCCATTATGCAAAAACAAAGTGAAAAGTAAAAGACTGTTACTGACTGTTGACTGTGTTGTAAGTGTTGTTATATTTGATAAAAAGGTTTTTTTACAAAAAATACAACCGACTTCCAAATAAAAACACAGGTCAACGAGGTCAGTCGTAAGGTACATTTCTCTTTCCACTTGCTGAAGTGCCTTCAAAGTATCTTGCCCTAACGACAAAAATTTCCTTAGCGCGAACACTTATTCAGCCGATTATAGATTATGCCGACGCCTGCCACCTGGATGCCACAGAGGAGCTATTAAACAAGCTTGAGCGCTTGCAAAACTTGTGTATTTGCTTTGTTTTTGGTCTACGTAAGTATGATAATTTTTCTCACCTTCGCAAGGAACTCAAGTGGCTCCCGATCCGTCTTCGTAGGAACACACGGATTTTATGTCTCCTGTTTAACATCTTGCATAACCGCCTCTTATCCTTCCTGCCTACGTGAACGATTCTCTTACGCCCGCCCCAGAGATTTCTAGCATCAGAGATTAAAATACTATCTCATTATTCAAAAAACGTTTAAAAGAGCATTATCTATCCTCTCAAGTCTGATCTTTATATCTATATGTATATATATTAAGTATAATACATGTTTTTACAATTAGGTATTTAAATTTGAATATATACACCACTACACTATTTGTGTAGGTGTGCATGTTTTTATATCTTAGTTTAAGTCGTTCACTTTTCTTCTCTTCCTGTTCTCACACACTATTGTCTACATTTCTTATTAATTTTTCCTTTTCGCGGGACTACTGGTAGAAATGTTTTAAGAAATAAGCAGTGCCTTTGTCCTCTATTGTCTTGATGTGTTGTTTTTATGTATTATACTGTGTGTACATTAATTATTAAATAAATAAAACACTAGAAAGTGAAAAATAACTTAAATTTCAGCAGTCGGTGGAACGAAAACAGGAACACAGACTTATTATTTGGAAGACGGTTATATTTTTTGTAAAAAATCCTTTTTTTCTTGTGAATAAAATATAACAACACTTTTAGATTGGTTATTTGAGACGCCGCAACAAGTACTAAGCGATCCACACTTCAGAAGACCGCAAAACTTGAAGATGCATCGTATTTTATATCCTATTTTTATATCTTATTCCTCGAATAAACATAGTAATGTTATATTTCTTTACAATACACTCCTTTTAAATCATGCTATCATAGCAAATATGTATCGTAAAAATAGAATAGAAAACCTAACAATTTATGTCGGCAATAGGTTTTATATCAACTATCTAAAGTGCCAATATGAACCTTTTATGTGAATAAAGCCTCGGGTCAGAAAGTAATGAGGATACAGTAAAATTTCTATCGCGAATGACTTCAAAGGTTGGGGCATATGTGAGCATCCAGCCCAGGGCTATAACACAATATAATCCATTTTTTCCAACTTACTATGTTTGCGTAGAAGATTAAAAAGAAGTTACTACGGCATATATTTTATTTATAGGTTCAAAGGGTAATTCTGTTAACACCATAGAGTAAGAAATCGTCGCGCTGGCCGACTAATAAAGACGCCATTAATGATAACATTCGTATCAAATCATCATCATAACTTCAGCCGAAAGACGTTCACTGCTGGACATAGGCCTCCCCCAAGCGTGGTGTGGTGACACTGATCGGTCCTGTGCGTTTCGCATCCACCGGACTCCCGCAGCCTTGACCAGGTCGACGCTCTACCTAGATGGAGGCCTTTCAACGCTGCGTCTGCTGGTACGCGGTCGCCACTCTAGAACATTTCGGCCCCAACGGCTATCCGTTCTGCCCACTGCTACTTAAGTTTGGCAATTCTTCGGGCTATGTCAGTAACCTTGGTTCTCTTGCGGATGTCTTCGTTTCTTATTCGATATCGCAAGAAAACGCTGAGCATAGCTCTATCCATTGCGCTTTGGGTCACATTTGCTCAAAAACTAATCATCAAATAATTACCAAACTTCATAATATCCCTTTCAAAGCCTACTGTAAATATTGTTTCGAAAACAAAAGAAAACATTTCCATTGGGCATTTTCCAAAGATTAACGAATAGATCAACATTTTCAACTAAGTCCCTGTGTAAACAACTACTTAATATAAATTAAACAAGAGCTGCTAATGACCTTACTTAGTTAAGCAAAGTTTGCATTATTCAAATTTTCAATTTCGAGCCTTTAATCGGCAGGTACTTAGACACTGGACAGGTATTTTCTTGGTAAGCGGAAACATTTTTACAAAAAACACTTTACAGAGAAAAGGAATAATACAGATTGAAGAGCACAAAGGTACTGTTTATTTCAATAGAAATTTCTTCCAGCAGACCTACGACAGGAAAGTTGAATGTTATGCGAAGACACAGTGTGTAAAAGGAAATATGGAAACTATTATTCATAGTGTTCGACACAAACACTAAGCGACCTTAATAGGTAATGTCACGCACGTAGTTTCTCAGATAAATTCGAGTGCAAGTCGATCGAATTGCATCGCATTGTGTAGATATTTGCAATTTCGCTTAATAAAAATTGCATGTCATTGTGATAAATCGATTCGCTTCGAGCCATCAGGAAGTAAACCTGTTCACTCTCGATTTAAAGAACATTACGTGAGAGCTACCAGAAAACAGACTGCGGCTGGAAATACTGGGGTTTTACTCCGATATGTCAAAACTAACATGGTTCCTCAGTGAAAGAGATGGAGCACTAGGGGTCCGCTAGGGACGATGTTTGTCTGGGTCGCGAATAAATAGGAAAGAGAGTTACCGCGGCCCTGACACGGGTGGGTTATAGTCGGTAAAAGTCTGACACTTCATCCAGAGCGGGAGAAATCATTGGATGATTACCCACCCGAAAAAAAAATATGTATCTCTTTTTCACATGATTGCGTTGCTACATTGTCATACGGTCCCTGAGTTTAACACTGAAAGTATTCTTTAAGATTTTGTGTTTATGGGTGGAATCTTAGGTAAAAACTAACACAAGTTTTCTTAGTTATCTCTAGTTTAAACTCTCATTAGTTTTTAAAATTAAAATAAGCAGAAAATAACTTTCTTATTTTTTAATAATACGTCGATTCAGTTGTTAGTATTGGCATATGACCAGTTTATTTCCAATCATCTATTTTTAAAACTTGGCCATGATTTTATGTAAGGGTCAACTGTCGCTAATGCGTAAATGTGCGTAATACATAAATAAACATTTTGTCAGCACGTGTAAATAATTTGTATTATGAACTGCTTCACCCGCGTAAAGTTTATAAATTATCATACGCGATCGTTGCTACTATCGGGTCATAAATTATCCGATGTCCTAATTCAGGGTATATTTTATCCGTGGTCCACCTGTATCCAAGGTGACAATCTACAATCGATAACGCTTGTAGAAAACGAATCAATGTGATGGCAGGGAAAAAAATAACTTATTTTATCAAAATTTAATTACGTAAGTTATATAAACAATTTTAAGGACCATTTTCCTCGTAAAAAAAAGAAAGAGACCATGATATACTGGATGATTCAAAGAAAGTGAACTAATGTCTATTATAACTGGATACTCCACTGCTTTTCAACTCTTTTGTGTGAATTCCTCAAATAGATTATCTGTAGGGTTTTTGTTGTAGCTATTGCCGCTTTTATTACAGTAGGTCTGTCCTTTTTATTACATGACTTTACAAGGGATTATCAATCTTAAAATCCCTATTGATTTAAGGAGTTATTTATTTATTTTGTTTTGAGGAGACTTAACACATATACCGTGTACGTGACACATTTACACTGGTAGTCATATTGGTTTTGATACTAATTAAGTACCTATCTAAGATAAGACTAGTTGTTTCCTCAACTGGATCATTCGCCTTACATAAGATTCGTTTTGAGCATTTAGTTGATTCTTCAATGTCATTGATGTTACAAATTGTACCAAAATATTACACATTGTATCACCAAGTTGCGCACTGTAATGCTCGGTTCTCTTCCCTCACCAATGTAATGTTCGATTCTCCTCCCTCACCAATGAAATGCTCGACTCTGTAACGTCACAGAATAAATAATAGTACAAGGTAACGTTACATACAGGCGAATGCTCCAGGTGAGGGAGCACCTTTAGGTGTTTTGTCGTACTGTAAAGGTTGCCTATTGAAGGAAACCGTACAGTATGCAGAATGGCAAAAATAGTTCCAGCTAGATTCAAAAACTCATTCGAATTTAGAACCATTTTAAAGTAAGTCCCTGTGTAAACGCGCCGTTTGTTTTTAGGAGGCCAATTTAATTTCGTCGTACCTACTTACCTACCTTATAAAGTCAGCCAGGCGTTTCTAATTATTGAAGACCTACCAACCCGGTACTTGTGTGTCCGTGACTTCCGTGTGTGGCAGCACACTAAATAATAATTTATTCCATTGAATATTAAGGAAATATCACAACAAAATTATACAATTATGTAAGTTGATCTTCTTAGAGAATATTTGCAGAAATATTCATATTTTCTTTCTGATTTCCTAGTTTGAAAGAAAATTGGTCCTTCACGTTTTGTAAAACGAGTATATTATTTGTTTTATAACATACAGCATTTTCGTTCACAAGTCATGTGCCATTTATGAGCGAGATTAAATGCATGACTAATTATGATTCTTCAAAGATTATTTCGTTTGTCATTTAATTTCTGCCAACTTCAAAACTTGAGAGATAACATTGTTTATTTGTATGTATGAGGTAATAGGGGCCACTAAGTGGAACGACGAGCTGGCGAAGGTTACAGGGTTCCGCTGGATGCAAAACGCACGAGACCGGTCAATGTTGCGGCGCTTGGGGGTGGCCTATGTTCAGCAGACGTCTTTCGGCCGAAATGATAATGGTGATGATGAAGTAATCGGTGGACGTACTAATCCAATTAAGATAATACTTTCACTAATAGAAAGCTATACTGTTAGCTACTTAATATCCAGAAACAATCTACAGCTCCTGTGGGAGTGAGGCTACGGGAAACAGGAGATTCTCGAAGAGAGAGCCGGAGGCGCACGAAGCAAACCGAAGACGTACGAGCGCGCGCTGACTAGATACATTCAGAACCTACGGTAGCAGTCGCTATTGTGTGTTTACACTGAGCATCCTGCTGTGTTGTTGTTATTTCAGTTTCGTCATATTTTACGAAACTGAAAGACTGTAAATTCTGTTCTAGCCGGGTGTCCATAAGACGCCTCTTTCTTTTTTTGTTTCATATCAGTTCTCATACCATCCTCCCTTCTTTCAATGGTCATATTTTCACTAAATTAAAACGTTTCTAGCTCACCATTTAGTGACTGTTTGACCTCTACAACGGTTTTCTTTATTTATTCATCAACATTTCTAGGTCACAACATTATTATTAAACACACTTTATGTACATAACTTATTACACAGTGCGATAATACTGCCATTATTCTTCACGCTATAATTAATATGGAAATATACCATGATTTGTATAGGGATTAGGGACCATGGACAAGCGGACAAGCGGCTCTTTTTAGAGTTAAAATCTTTTCGAGTGGAAACTTTATAGTAATTATGTCGATTAGTAATCTATATTTGGTATAGTTATATCAACTTAAACTACGTTAAGTGTCTCAGGGAGCGGACTCTAAAAAGAGCCGCTTGTCCGCTTGTCCATGATTTGTATAGGGATTAGGGACCATGGACAAGCGGACAAGCGGCTCTTTTTAGAGTTAAAATCTTTTCGAGTGGAAACTTTATAGTAACTATGTCGATTAGTAATCTATATTTTGTATAGTTATATCAACTTAAACTACGTTAAGTATCTCAGGGAGCGGTCCCATTGAGAGCTATTAACTAGATGTTTTGTAGTTCAAGAAGAGCTACACTGCAATTAGATCTACAAGGTTAGACCGAAAGTTTACCAGTTTAGAAGTAGAGTAGGTAAATTAGATAATAGCTCTACATAGGACCGTGCCATAAAACAAAAGAAATCTACTTCTTAAGTACTAAAACTCAGTCACAGACTGACAAAGCTCAACCACCATTGAGCCTACAAATTTGAAATGAAAGCACAAATAAATATTTCGAAAATGAATGCAGTGTGAATGAAAGAAGAATGTATTCAGAAAGGAACCCATCAAAGTTTTGACCAGCGACACGCTTGTCAATGAAACTTTTGTTTGACATTTTTGTTATTGGAAACCAAAAAACTAAACCTACCGATTCTCCGCCGTCTAGCTAGTTGCCGAGCTGGAAAGAATCCGTTTGTGTCCTGCTGGTACCAATATTTGTGTAGACCAAAATGTATTCTGCCAGATTTTAGAGTAAGGGCACTGCATGTACGATGAATGTGAGAATACAGGTTTATTCCGTATCTTCAAAACTATAAGCAGTACTTCAGCCATCACTAGACGTATCTACTGAATGTGAATATCTAATTACCTACACATGATTATTCTTATACAGGGTGGCCAACTTACAGGTATACAACTTTTTTTGCCGCCATTTTGTTTTGACGCCATATTTGACAGTTATTTGATAACAATAATTTCGTGTAGATACGGCAAATTCGATATGGAGCGTTTTTCGATTGAACAACGTGTTTTAATTATCAAAACGTTCTACTCAAACCAATCTTCTATTGCGAAAACGCTGCGAAAATTTTTCGGTAGAAATCACCTTCCTTCGCGGCTAGCAATACGGAGCCACATGTCATACGGCCAGAGACACAATCGAAATATTGAGAAGAATGTTTTCAGGTCAATTAATTTCAAGAAATGGTGACATTCATTGGCCCCCAAGATCACCGGATTTGACAGCTCCTGACTTTTTTTCTGTGGGGTTATCTAAAGGGACGTGTGACAAGCCAACATTTAAAACAGAATATCCGAGACGCAGTTAGTTGGATAGCGCCGGAAATGTGCGAAAATGTGATGTCAAACGCGATAAAAAGAGCTCACATTTGTCGCGCTGCTAGAGGTGGACATTTGGCAGATGTTATTTTTCATACGTAATTGCCAAGCCTAAATATAATATTGTTGAAACAATACCTAGTAATTTCCATTTGATATAAAGAAAAATTTGTAAAATAAGTGGTATACCTCTTAACTGGACACCCTGCTAAGTAATTTATTTTATACGAGTTTTTGGCGGGCTTTTTTCGAGTGATGTTCAGCGGCTGTTAATATTATTTGCAAATTGACTTCTAGTGGATATTGTGATATAAAATTGGTGTAGTTTTGTGTCTCAACTGTCTACGCAACTGGACAATATGTGAAATCATTGACAGAAGCGATCTCGGGATAGTGGAGCGGAGTATTTTATTGTAGTATTGACTACCTCTGCAAAGCTTACTGGGAAGGCTGACTCGATACAATTTGCTGCCAAATACTCCAAAAAACATTAGAATCTGTTACATCCGCATTCTAATGCATACTAAAGAAAGTTAAAACCCTTATTTATGTATCCGACTGAAAGACTTGTATCTATGGTAATGAATAAAATTAAAAAAAAATATATTTTATATGAAAACTCACCTGGCTACCCACGGCCATCTGTCTCATGATTCTTTTTTTCGAAATTCGAATGAGTGTTCAAAACCTTCATGCCTTCATGTTATAGGGGCTATAGCTTCAGATAGCAAGTTATCCATTAGCTACCCTATGAATAACAAGGCTATGGATCTACATCGGTAATATTATTATGATGACGTGTTTCTCGCTAGTCATACATATCAAGCCACTATGTTCGTTTCAAGGTGTTGCCGTTGTTACAAGTTCTATAGAAATTGTTCGACGACGACACTGTAATATTTTACAGTGTCGTCATCGAACAATTTTCTTTACAAGTCATATATTTATGACTACCGTATAATTTTACAGTGTCGTCATCGAACAATTTTCTTTATACGTCATATATTTATGACTACCGTATAATTTTGCGTGGTGTTTTATATAGAGAGCTTTGAAGCTTAAGGCTTCCATAGACAGTGATATGACAATGCGATACCGAATGCGACGACTATTTTTCCAAGAAAATATTTGTCGATAAATGTTCAAAGAATTATTTCTATGAAAAGAGCCCTTACCAATACATAAGTTGGGTTCAATAGCACAAGTAAGGTGATCTTTTAGTAAAAAACAGCTATATATATCCAAGATCCTGGCCATCCTTTTTGTCATGATTTTTATCATCGTTGTATCTAAGAACCAGCTAAAAATAGACATTGCTACTAGCAACCATTGTATTCTTTATAATCCAACTTTCCAAATTTAAAAAATATCGTATTGAAAAACAAAATATTTTCGTAAGAAAAATCTTAACTGACATGACCCGAATACTATTTTTTACATTCCACTCAATTAGCAGAGCCGTTATTTCAGGTCACCTGTCAAGGCGATCTCGGATCAAAGCCAAAATATTCGTTCTAATGAAATTTCAAGCAAACTAATGATGCTTTTAAATAATATAGGTGAAGTATTTCTCTTAGGCCCACTTGTACGAAAAACTTCACTCAAATTAAGTTGCTAATACAAAATTAGTTAAATTAACAATGTTGTATTTTAATTTAACCTCGTGTTAGCAACTGACTCTGAGTTCTTCTTTTCGTGTGAAGATGTGGCCACCTCTGGTGTCAGAGTTAATTAAGTCGCCTCTGGGAACCCCACAGGCCTCTGATTTGACTATTTCAGACTCTAACTCTGAGTTACGTAGAAAGTAATAAGTAGATTTTTTATTTGACATTTTATTTTTATTATTGATTATTCACAGGACATTGGAAGACATAATAGTATTGATCTTTTTATCACATTTTTATTTTTTAAATATCTCTGACATTTTGTTTTTATTATTGTATTCATATTTTATTATTGAAAATTAGATGATGCAATTGATCTTTTTATAATAATTTTATTATTATGTTTTGTTTTAGCTTTTGTTTTACTAGTGTATTAATAATTGTTTTTAATGAAAAGTGGATTAATATTGTTTTGAATTTGCAATTTTATATGTTACTTATTATTTGTTTGTATCTTTTGAATTATCTTAATATGTTTTTTTTTTATATCTTTTTAACAATTGTAATTTTTGATGGTACATAATGTTATTTTTTACAAAATTTCTACACAATTTATGTTGTTCTGAAATAAATTACTTACTTACTTACTTACTTTTTTTTTTTTTATTTAGATATAAGCTCGCGCTTGACCACCATCTCACCTGATGGTAAGCGATGATGTGGTCTACGATGGAGCACGCTTGCCTAGAAGTAACCTATAACCTATAACCTATAACCTAACCTACCCTACTTACTTACTTACTTACTTACTTACTTACTTACTTACTAGAATAAAATCAAAACCATAAAATACTGATTAAAATGGGAGAAAAAAAAAACAGTAAATAACAACATCTCAATAATAGACAATAGTTATAAATAATTTTATCATGAAAATAGAATGTCTAATATAAAATTTTGCATATCCAACAAAAGTAAAAAATAATCCAAATTCCATTTTAAAATCATTCCAGCCAAATAAAAAAATAAATGTTTAAAATAAAATTCAATAATAAATATTATAAAGATCACACATGCAATAAAAATCAAATAATTATAATAATCCAAATTCCAAATAATTGAAGCCAAAATAAGAAGAATTCAAGGTCGAAAATAAAAATTCAATAGTAAGTATTATAAGCAAATAAATAATCTTCACATATCCAAATGCAAAAATATACAAAAATAAAAAGAAATCCAAATTCCATTTTATAATCATTCCAGTCAAATAAAAAATTAAATGTCAAAAATAAAATTCAATAATCTCACAGAAATAGTTATGATTATTAATAATCCATATTCCAATTAATCCAATAACATTATTATCGTTTGTCTAGATACTCATCAACACATAAACAATCATTTAAGGATAATTTTACTTTGTCATGCCAAATAATCATATTATAAACTTACCTTTTATTACTAAGTTTTGTTTCATAATTATTAATAGGTACTACAATCAGTTAAGCCTACAACTTTTTGGATCAAAATTAATCTTTTGATACAAAAAGTTATCTTTAGATCGATAAAAAATATGGTAAACGGTACATTTTTCAACGAAGGCCAATTAATAAATTCACTACATAAATCTGTATCAAAATCAGCTGTTTGACAAATTACAAGAACAAAAAAATAATCAAATGGTAATTTATACAGTTTTTTTACCAAGACACTTAGAAATATGAATACCAATTGAATGACTACTTAATATTATACTACCAGTATTATGCCTATTCTTGCTTGATTATAAAAACAAATATTTATATTAATGATATTATTCCAAGTAGGCAACAAGCATAATTTTGGTCAGTTTTTAAAGCAGGTTAATTCACTGAAGTGACTATTAGCTTTTCTCGCGCTCTTCTAGCCTCTTCTCTGTGAGATGGGATGGGCAGTAATCTACCACGCGGACCCAGTGCGGGTTCACGACCCACGGTCCACGGTATTCCTACAGTGGTGATGAAATAATTTACACAAAGTAATGCACCTGTCTGGGTTCGAACCCACGACCTTAAGGGCTCCCACACATAACTGCGATGCGATGCGATGTGATGCGATATCTATATATTAAATACGTGCGAGCTCTCAGATATTTGCGATGCGTTGCAAATTCGCAGTTATGTGTGGAAGCCCAAAATTTTTAAGCTGCAGCCGTTACCACTGTGCCACCACTTCTCGAAGGACAAGGTTTCTGCATTTCTCTTATCTAGCGGATTCCTGCGGCCTTCCCCTTGTCTCATCTTCCTACGCGGTAAAGCGCCTTACTGTACGCGGTAATCACTCCAGGGAGGTGACCACAAACTCTTAGAGCAAGGTTATTCTGAGTGTGCGTAAGGGACAGATGTACATGACTTGTATACGTCTGACCCTATTTCACCGTCGAACCATGATAGTTTTGACAAGTCAGGGTACGCGGGCAGAACCATTCGGTCGCGGCCCCATCGCTAATATGTGCTGCGAGCAATGTGCCCACTGAGTCTTAGTTTGACAACTGTGACTTCTATATCTCTAAGCAATTACCTAGTAATTTTAAAATTTACAGTTCATATGACATGAAGATTAATAGATATTAATTTCGCAAAAGATAGTATATGTATTATACCCGTTCCAGTTACTACAGCCGTGTAATTATTAACAATGAACAATGAATTCTGTCTGCCTCCATAGTCAATAGCGTGAAGGATGACATGGAGTTTTGTAATACCATTGTTATAAACGCAATATTCATACCTATTGATCCTATCCGGTGTATCGAGGTGAAAAAATTATTCTGCTACGGACTACAGAGTTTTATAATATTAAAATGTATACCTGGAAATGGCTTGTGCTGGCTTATTTTAAAGGAAAAAGCGACAGGATTGTGTAGAGAGTATTATAATATCACCTTTTTACTATCCTTACTTTTTGCCGTCCTGCATTTCAGAGACAATACACAGAGATAAATTAAACTATCAATCATCACTACGTACCCTTGGTCAGCGATTTTAGTCTTCAGATTTTCTCACGAGTAATTGCTCTGTTACCATATTGGAGAATCCATATTTGTTTTTATTTTATAACAGAAGTAAACCTGGCAACCGTCAGTATAGTTCACTTGATTTCAGGTAGCATTCTAGCATGATAAAAGAAAGAACCAGTTTTATTCAGATAAAAACAAAAAAATCGATGACAGCCAGAACGATAAATACTTACATACGTCTAAAATCATACATAATTATAATATTCAGGGCACAAGTTTTGGACACGAGTATTTTTTTAAATGTCAATTTATAATTTGATCTTATGTAAATAGCCATTTTATTTTTAATTTTCCTTATTGCCAACTATGTTTGGGTCGACTTCCGGTCTCATCAGATTCAGCTGAGCCCCAGTATTTTACATGGAGCGACTGCCTATCTGACCTCCACAACCCAGCATCTGGGTAACACAATAGGTACCCCTTGGCCAGACTGGTGTCAGATATCAGGCTTCTGACTACCCGTGACGACAGTCAAAGATCTTTAAATGACAGCCGGGACCAACTGCGTAAACTGTTTTCCGAGACACGGAGGAAACTAGCTATGAAAAGATGGTCACCCATCCACGAACCGACCTCGGCAAGCGTTGCTTAACCTTGAAAATCGACCCGTGCGGCTGTTATTATTCAGCCACGTCTAAAATCATATACAATAATATAATATTCAAGGCTCGTTGGTTTCTTGATGAGCAAAGTAATGTAGCGAGGCGCCTTCAGAAATACGTGATGACAGGACGGAACAAGACAAGCGTTTTACTAATCAATTATTATCATGACAAGTACACACTTGCCTTGCCGCAGGTTATGTCATTACCATACATTTCCATGTTAGCGTCTGGCGTTAACGCCATAGAAAAGATTCATTAATTAATAACGATACAGAAAAAGATCTCTCTTCTAAGGTATTTCCAGAGACAAGATGCAAATATATCATATGTCTGTAATGATATTACTCTCTTTTGTATAGAAAGACAAGAAATACAAAAACATCTGAATGAAAATCTATGTAAATAAGAGAAACGTGAAAATATTATTTACACAGCTATGCAAATAATTCTACTGACACGTGCCGTATCATGACGTCTTTTTATCATGGTGCTTGAGTAATGTGATTTTGTTATCTTCAATTGAAAATATCATCACTAGGCAAAGTAGCTATACGTTTTTAGTCGAGTTTGAGTCGTCCCCATGATAATCGGTCATAAATTTCTGAAATTTCAAGCCTCGTGTTTTTTTTCTTCTGTTCTAACTATCTAGATATTATATTTTCACTAATAAAAGCAACAGCAATTTGCCCAAAAAAGGTTCCTTTCTGTCTTCGCGGTTTAGCCAAAAGAAGGTATTTTTTAATACCGACATAAACTTTATTGCGGAATTCTTTTGGCTGCGTGTCTAAAAACTTAAAGTTACGGCCCTTTTAACCCAAAAGGCAAGTGTTGGCCGGGGGCACAGATATAACTTAATTTCCGTCTATCGTCTTTGTTTTTAGAGACTACGCATGACTATAATGCCGGCTGTACACTCCCGCGTGGATGATGTACATTGCTTTCAGTACTGAGTTCAATCATGAAGTATAAAGTTTAAGTTTACAGCGTTTCCTCGGGCGATTGCGCGAGAGTGTACAGCCGGCATAGGAATGAATTTCATCGATGAAACTGAATGCGATCAACAAATCAAAATCGAGTTCAAGAACTGTCAGTGTCAATATTTCATAGCAATGGTGAATGGTGGTTGTTGTTGTATTTCAATATAATATTAAATGGCCAGCCAAATTTATCTATCTAGTCTATTTTGCTTCACTGTAGGGCTTTTACCTAGCCAAAAAAGTAGTATACAACAGAAAAGCTGTACGCAAAATATATTCTTGGACGTAGAGTTGCTGATAGCAACCTGATTGTGATTATACAATGAAGAGTAGAAAAAGACGGTAAGTATGGCTTATTCTTGAGAGGAAGACAAAAGAGAAACAAAAAATTTTCCCACATCAAAACTTTAACCAGAAACATTTCATCACCAACTTTTTGTATCAAATTAATCGCAAATTCGCAACAGAAAGTTGTGCCACTAAAATGGCTACACGCGCGGTCAGTCTTTGTTCCCAAGTTTTGAAGCGGGATCTAAATCATTCATGATTGTTTAGCAAGTATCCTTGTTGGAAACTTTCTCTTTCGGCTCCTAATTTATCGTTGAACACAACTTTTGTTTGGTCAAAATGTAATCTTGAGTGTTGTGGCTTTTGCTTGCAGTAAGCTGTTCTTTTATCTTAGTACTACGTCAGATAAACAATATTAACTTCTGGCTTCCAGGTTTTTTGAAAATTCTATTCAATTACTTTGAAATTCATATATGCAAGAAGTGAATTTCAAAGTAGTTAAATAGAATTTCAAAAACTCCGGAAGCCAGATTTAATATTATTGTTTAATATAATGATGTATAATGTATTAGATGAAAAACTAGACATCCATGGTCAAATGAAAAAGCAATAGGAAGAAAAATACAAAGAAACAAGAATACATAATTACGTAATATCTTTTCGACTTGAGAACCGCCTCCTTTTTGTTTATTCGGTTAAAAAAAAGAGGACTACAATAGTTTTATTGTAACGAAATTCTTTTGTAAAATGATATCTATGAAAGTGGTTCAGTTGACAAGGTAAATGAAGAAGAAAATATGTTGCGCTGACTTCAAGAACTTGGATAAAAGCAGGATGATGATGATGATGACTATCATATATTCCTTTTGTTTTGTCCAAGTTCGAAAATAGAAATAAACGTAAACGAAGCAAAACGTGTATGTCGTTGTATCGTTAAAACAGTATGCTAATGGAACTTGACGTAGACTCTATCATATCATACCGTATCGGATTGCATAACCGTTTCCTCTACTAGCTTATAACCATTTCCTCTTTAACTTTGACCTTGTTTATCTGATAATGCATGGCCGTACGATTTCATGTTGTTTTTGTTGAAATTGCAGTTTCATGTTTGTTTGTCTACTTGAGGATATTTATTGCCGAATGCTGCTTTACGATGTCGAACTCTCAAGTGTTATTGAAAATTTATCTCTCACAGCTTGCTCCTTGCTATTCTAGTTTCTTTGAAATTGTTGTGACTCTCGATAAATATTATTCCAATTAAATTTATTGTATATCAATATTTTCTTCGATGAAAAAAGTAACAAGAAAGGCGTTATTAATATCATTCATGAATATAATCACACTAATATTATAAAGGCGAAAGTTTGTGAGTGTGTATGTTTGTTAATTCTTCATACCAGTACGGCTGAACAGATCTGGATGAAATTTGGCACAGAAATAGATTACAGTCAGGAATAGCACACTATTCTTCTATTTTATCTCGGCAATATGTTCCCTCGGGATAATTTTCGACTTTCACGTGGGTTGAGTGGCTGGCAGAAGCTAGACATACTAATTATAGTATGTCTAGCTTCTTTCTGGTATTAACCAAGCAACGAAACAGGCAATAGCAGGTAAAGTTCTGAAACATTTAATGCCAGCTGACCATCAGCTGATTCACAAATACTTCACGTTATAATCATCGAACAAGCATTCCTCGAACAAATGAAAATCGAGAATTTTTACACTCCTTATCGGACTCTGGAAGCAGCTGTAGCAATAGGCATATCACTTATAATATATATGCGAATTATTTTGCTTTGAACTGAATTGATAGCATCCATTTATGTGTTGAAGTTGTTTAAAGAGAGTTTATCGATTATTTTATTGTTTTCATGACCTTCATTAATTGTTATCATTATGTCTACTAACAGTATTTGGAACAATAATTTTGCCTTGAATACTGATATGAGATTTGACTGGTTTTTTGATAATAATTCACATTTGCAATGTTTTGGTTGGGGAAAACTGTAAGATTTATTATGTCATAATTTATATCTTCCATCTTTAACAATTATCATATGCGTGTTTGTCACTTGCACACATTGATTGACGAGAAGTGTTCATATATAAAAGCAAGTACATATATTCAAGTCTTTCATCCGTGTAAACTTAAAGATTATTCCTTTAATATTCAGGCCACGAAAATTGGGCCCAAGAAAGGCCCACTTGTTGAATAAAATAGTGCTACTCATACGACAAGCCCATCTAATATGACCAAAGGACCAGAGCTTTGCAAAGTGAGCGAGATGGTCTGAATAATAAACAGCGTTCAACAGATTAGGAGTTAAGAGAGACATTTCTAATTAGGGATTACAGTTATAATGATTAAAGGCACTGTAGTTAATGGAAGATCAAAGTAAATAAACTACAGAGTCAGCAACAGATGATGAAAGGGAATTTTGCGAAGGGAATATATTTTTAGACGAAAATGTGTAACTGTTTGGGAAAACTGCTATTAATACAATTTTATGGCCTAATGTATACGACGCTTTATGAAACCAATCAGAATGTTACGAGATAATATATTAATAAATTTGTAGACTGTGTGATTGCAATGATTAATTGGAATGGTAGATAATTAGTGTCAAAGTTTAATCAAAACCAAAATTAGGCGCAAATGAGACCACAAAGTGTCAAATGTGTGATTAATTATCGTAATGGATAGATTTTAAATTAGTATACGCTTAATTAGTACCTGCTACCGCCAAATCCCAAAATATGATGTCAAAAAGAGAGATTTAAAAGAAGTTTAAAAATGGGTATTCTAAAAAAATTATAAGTAATAAGTTATCTTTTTTGCCGTGACCCTGAATAAATTTTGAATTTACAAAATTAAGAAGAGTTAATTGAAGGGTGTTGTCAATTATTTCACCCAGAAAAATGGCCGTGACCACATCTTGGTTTCAAGACTTTCCGTAATATGATCCTCCATTCAAACAACATGCACACACTTCCGAGGTTTTGATATTCAAGGTTTGGAGAAGACTAATTGAATTTTTAAATCTGCAAGACGTTAGCATGGCATGGACATACAGTGTTTCAGAAAAGTGGAACAAATAATATAAAACTGTAAATTTCCAACAGACCTTCAATTATTTGTATGACACCCGCATTCTCTATTAAACGTAGTATCGCCACACCTTACTAAGGCCATCAATAGTGGATCAACGACATTAATGACATGCTTTATTTGATCTATAATGTGAACAACAATACTTCGGGATACAATGCAATCCATATTTAACCGACTTCAAAAAGCAGGAGGTTCTTAATTCGACCGCATTTTTTTTAATGTGTGTCTCATCAAAACTTTTTAATAGGTTAACCGATTTTGATGATTCTGAAGATTTGATGAATAACTTCGGAGATATACAACAGAACTCTTCAATAAACAACGGCAAATCTCTCGGGATTGCTGCAATCGCTTATTGTTTACGCCAATTCGTAACATAACATCGCGTCGGTACGCTCTAAAGGGATACACAAATGTGTACAGTTTACCCTGGTACACTCTAATTTCACCGGCTATGTTCAAGTTTTATGTTATTCGGGGCATCTCTTCTGTCATAACATTGTGCATTATATTATACCTTACTATAGAAGTTGTACATTATGTACCATAACTAAAAAGTGATAAATAAAACATTTCAATAAAAAAAACACTACAAAGTGAAAAATAGCTTCGATTTCGGAAGTCGGTGTCAAAAACGAAGAAACAAAACAGGAACACCGACTTCCGAAATTGAATTTGTTTTTTTTTTAAATTCGGTTGTATTTTTTTGGAAAACGGTTTTTATATTCGTCAGAACTGGACTGAAATTATGTTCTCCCTCCTTCAAAGGACAGATCTTGTTGATACAGATACTGAAAATGTTGTAGTTATACTGGAGTTTTGTTGAAGTGTTCTTAGTTAGATAAATCCACTCTAAATGTTATTCATAAATTTGATTTTATAGCTGTGATTAATTATTTACTGAAATGCAGCGCTATTATCTATATCCTACTATCTGTCTATTTGAAGACAAAATCTTACTCAAGTGACCGCTCACCATTTGAAACTGAGTACAATTGTTTTTAACACGAAATCATCATGAGTTAAAATTCATGATGATTGAATTTCGAACTAATTTTGCCCCTTGACGGTTTATTCCAGAACTGTGCTTTGTGGTGCGACGGAAATCAAATCATTTCCTCTACAGAATTAGTAAGTACGAATTTAATCTACGTATTAGTCAGTGGAGCATTAGAATATATTAATTAACAAGTGACGCTTGTAATGTTATCGGCTTAATAAGCTTCAGTAGTCGCGATCATGTTTGTGGCATATCGGGGAGATAGCGTTTCTTGATAAGGCCGTACATGCGGTATATTACCTGCGTTTGATATATGAGAGTCTTTATCTTTCACTTTACGTTCTTTTGATTCGTTGCGACTGTTTTTGATGAGAGTTTTTCGGCAAGTACCATATTTCATGATTCATGAGCTGATTTCTAAGTAGAGTTATTAGAATTTGTCTGATTTAACTAATTTAGCATAAAATTCACCATGGTACACATTTTGCTTTTATTTGGAAGTTTCTAATCCTCCATTATATTCAATATAGCTATAACTATAAGCCTTGAGTAACAAACTAAATTAATTTTATTCAAGCGTGCTCCATCGTTGACCACATCATCCCTTACCATCGTTGATCAGATGAGGTAATGGTCAAACACGATCTATCTTTATACAGGCTGGATAAAAATTGAAACATGGCGATAGTTGGGGTTATTAGGAGTAAAAAAAAAGAAAAGTGCTTTGTGGCCTACTCTAGCCCCCCTGTATGTGTATCTATATATTTAATATTTTCACTTGAAAAATAATTAAGTTTGAATGTCAAACGTCAACATTGATTGCATAACAATATTGATTGCCGTTAATTCAAGTAGGTATGTTCGCACCAGGCAGCATAGAGACTGATTGCTATTATCAATTAAGCAATTGGGTATTTCAGAATCAAATTATCTATAATCACTGATATTTTTGTTTACTAGTTTGTCACATAATCCTTGATCATGGGTCAGGTATCTACGCTTCCTTAGATTAGAAAAACTTTAAAAATATACTTATTTGGTTAGCAAACTAATGACCCAAATATTATTTGCAAGTATTTGCTTAAAATATAATCAAATAATTTGCCTCGATGTCGGGTTAGACTTACAGTCTTACGAGTTACAGCTGAACTAATTATATAAAATTATATAAAATATGTATGTATGTGTATTTAATGCAATCTATTATTATTATTTTTGTTGCCACGTTTTAAACAATGCACCTGCCATGTTGTCTCTACACCACTCTTGGTTGACTGGTAGAGAATGCCTAAGGCATTAAGTCCGCCATTGTACTTTTGTGCATGAAGTTTAAATAAATAAACTAATATTACAAAATATTGCAAGTTAAATTATTTCTAATGAAATATTTAAGTAAGACCCAAACTGTGAGACTATGTTGAACACATTTCCCATTAAAATAACTTACCTATTGTTGATAGCAAAAGGCTGTAATCATCATAAAATCCTAAATCAACAAAGTCATAATAAAAAAAAAACAAATAGGAAATGTATTAGTGAAATAAAATCAAACATTTCTTCAATACGATTAAACTGTCATGATAGGTATGACTTATGTTATAATGGTATCTATCTTTTCGATCGCGTCAATGTCGCGACGATTGAAAGCCGATAGTGATCGACAGACATTTGACAATCGTTTCAATGATTGTTTTACACGGCAAGAATTTTCAATCAGCCTTTTTACTATTCGGAATTATTTTTTTCAAATTCTTTTGACAGCTGTCAAACTGTCTTGTAGTACGGCGTTTTATTGCTGGTTTAGGAAAAGATCAATTAGGTTTTTTGTTTGGAAATGTTTGTAAATATTGAACGAGTGACTCAATATTATTTTCTAGTTGATAAATTCAGATGTGGTTATATTTATAAATATTCGATTATATGCCTACAACTTGTGTATAAATGAGAGATGTCAATAGCGTTTTTCATACAAATGTTTCCGTCCATAGAAATGCTTTCGTTCTGAGTAATTATTAGTCAATGCAAAGAAAAGTCTTGATTCCCTTTGGAATACGCACACTTCTTTGTTTGTTATTTTTATTCATTCAAGCCACAGTAAAGATTATTAATGGGACTATTAATATGTCCTTCTATAGAGTAGATAATTTCAAAAATCATGATTATCAGGTCCCAGTTAGAGGCAACAAGCTTTACCTCTTTTACATTTCACGGATCTAAAATATAGCAGAAAATGTGAAAGGATTTCACACATCAACCAATTCCTTTTAGTATAATAAGTGCCCTGTTCTGTGATGTTTAATAAGTCAACTGCCAACGATCAACTATCATTTTGATCGAAAAACAAAACTTCAAAAGGCTCATAGAAGCAGACGACAAAGTTTGTCACTGCCAATTTATAGTTTATAATTAAAAAGAGATTACTGAATGTTGATTAGAAAATTTAAAATGTTAATGTATCTATTGTGTGTATTTGCAGGTAAGTAGATAATGCGACGTAATTTAAATTGCTTCGATAGACGACACAGTAAAAGCATTCGCACGCATTCGGTTCATGTGAACGTGGTTGCAAAAATAAGTGGATAGTAGATATTTTATCTAGGGATAGGATAGGATAGATGGCCCCTTTTTTCTGCACTTAGACTCACATTTGGTTCGTTGTGGGTGCAGGCCTCCTCTTTGTGAGAGGGAATAGGCTGTCATGCACCACGCGGGCCCAGTGCATGTTAGTGAATGTCACATATCTTCGAATTTTTGATTCTAAGACATGTCGGTTTCCTCACGATATTTTCCTTCACCGTTTTGAGAGCAGTGGTGATGAAATAATTAACACAAAGTAAAGCACCTGCCTGGGTTGGAACCCACGACCTACAACTTGTAAGTCGCGGCCATTACCACTGGGCCACCACTGCTCTCGATATCTTGTCTTATTTTATTCGAGACATTAAATTCGATGTGCAATAAAAAATACTTTCTTTGATTAGATTTTATTAACGACATCAAAATTCATAACGCAATATTATGCATTTATTCCTCGTTGTATTGTACACTCACCAACCTATCGCCAGTTTTGTTTTATTTGTACAATGTCATACCGGTCCCGTCGTGACTCATGTTGAAGGTGAACTTATTGACACCATCATCATCATTTCAGCCAAAAGGCGTCCAATATTGGACATAGGCCGCCAGCGTCACCACATAGATCGGTCCTGTACGTCTCGCACCCACCGGACTCCTGCTTCCTTGGCCAGGTCGTCGCCCCTCCTAGTGAGAGACCTTCCAACACAACGTCTTCCGGTTCGCTGTCGCCACTCCAGAAGTATTTGGCCCCAACGGCTATCCGTTCTGCAAACAATGGGGCTGCCCACTGCACACTTATGAAAGTGTGCAGTAGGCAGCCAAATTGCTTGCAGAGTGGCAACCGCGAACCGGAAGACGTTGCCCGATTGGTGGATAGCCAATCGAGACTTCGCGTACTGAGACAGATAAATATACTATTTGTTTTTTTTTGTTCAGCGTATTAGCTTATTCAATGATTTATAAAACCTGAATGTATCTTTCATTATTCTCATGCTGATCAGAGTCCTGGCAAAGTTGCAATAACTAGACCAACAAGGCAGAACAATAAAACTTGTAATTTTTTAACATTTTCGGGACGTTTTTATTAAAATCAAGTTTAAAATCATGAAGTTCGGTCTGTTCTAGGTAAGTAATGTCCTACTTTGTAAAGTAGAGGATTTATCCATTCAATAAATTACTTAAGTGGTAATATACTGCACTTCATTATCAGTATGAAGATTATATAGCTTTACAGCTCTTCTGTACAGGTAGTATTTATCGGTTCAAAACAAGCGATATTATGAGGAGTGGGTTATGCCACACGATTATGATGATATTACACGGTACACATCATCAAACCAACCTACAATCAGGCTTAATATTGGAAGGCTTCTCGTGAGGTAGAACTATGACCTGGTGAAGACTGCGAGAGTCTGCTGGATTCGACAAGCTCGAGTTCGGGTGATGTGAAGCTTAGGGGAGACCAAGTCAAGTCGTGGACGTCTTGCCACTGAAATGATAACAATGGGGAACCTAATTGAATCGTGTAAACAGAAATGTGAATCATTCACTGTCACTCATACCAGCATGTTACTTGTGCTTTAAGTTAATCAATTAGTTTGAACCGTGTAAATAGGTATTTTAAACCATTTGACCTCAGTGAATGCCAAATCCAGTGTCCCAGTCTTGTGGAAGGGTTTTGTTTTACCCAGTAACCGCTGGAAGCCGTCCCCAAAATTTTAGAGAAATGGCATTCGTCTTCTTGTCGAGTCAATGGTTAAATTCGTAAATAAATTATATCCAGTATGTGGAAAAATTTTAGGGAAATGAGACTTGACTGAGTGAAGTCTGTAATTTATTGTTTCTGAACCAAATGTTGAATACAGGCCTGCGGATCACAAGCCAAGAGGCGACACTGGGGCCCATGAGCAATGTTGCGACTCTTGGATCCTACAAGGTCTATAACACGAAACCGCGATACGCGGCAGCGGAAAACTAGGGGTTTGTTTTTTGAGATACCGATTCCCGTATAGTAAAGAGTCTTTAATTTATTGTTTCTGATGGCCAAATAAAAATAATACAGCAGTCATGCTCAATGAATAAAACTATATTGTCTTACCTTTCGCGAAAGTGTTCATAGATAAGTGTGATGTAACACTATACTTCGTTGATCCTCAAACATTTTAAACTTTAGCTTTTTTAAGTTCCAACCATGTTCTGAGATGACGTGTACGCTTACTTGAATTTTTAAGTTTACCCTTATTATTATTTTTCATTTTATCTAGTTTTATCTATAAGAAAAAAAAACTGTTTTATACATGCAAACTCACGCTTTTTTCCCATGGGGTAAGGCAGAAACTACAGAACGCCACCTGCTACGATCCGTACATACTTCTTTTGCTTCACTCACATTCATACATCTAGTCACACACACACGCCGGTTATGAGTACTGCGCACCTGGCCTTTCTGAAGAACATCACCTATAAGGTCTATGTATGTCTTTAGGGCGTCCCCTCCCGGCGTTTCCATTTACGTATGACTTGTAAATACCTTTCGTTAGTCGCCTTTCATTCACCCTCTCAACATGGCCAAACCATCTTAACATACTATTTTCAATTCTAGTCACTACATCTTCTTTTAAACCATAACGTTGTTTTATTACCTCATTCCTCAATCTATATGACAATGATATGATGGCGATGATAGCTCAGTGGTAGTGACGTCGGATACCGAGACGAAGGTCGCGGGTTCGAATCTTACAATGAGCTTGAGCTTTCGGTGAAGGAAAACATCGTGAGGAAACCATAGCACGGTGGTAGGGTACTTTGTAGTACCCGCCTGGCTGGCAACCACCCTCAAGTTGAAAATCTGTCGCCAAGCACCTTCCGGTGTGTTCCGACAGCAGCACTTGAGAGCCAATTCCCTTCTAGGCTTTGTGTGCTTACCACCATCGGCCACATCGTCACTGACCACGGTGAGATTGTGGTCAAACACAGGCCTATAAATAGTAAAAAAAAAAAAAAAAATTCACCACACATAATTCGCAAGGAACAAATTTCTACTGCATTAATCCTACTTTCATGTCTTTTTTGCCATACCCAACCTTTACTTTCATACATAAGTTTAGGCACCAGAACGCTGTTCTAAACGGCGACTCGTGCTTATAATTTATTGTATACCGTGTTTTAGTGTCCGAAATATGATCGGTAATCATTATTTTGAGGTTTAAGGTTGGTTGGTGAATATTTTCAAAACATCAACTCTTATATTTTTTATTAATTCAATTATTTGTTTATTTAAATACAACATGAAGGTCAATCGCAACAATAAACAATAAATTAATCAAACAGTTGGTATATTTTTTTTTGTAATATGGAATATATTTCGTAAAAATATACTGTTATCAGTACACACAAATTATAAGAACCGTTTCTTATGAAAGGTTTAGTAATTTTATTACCTTTTTAATTAAAATACTTGTGAAATAAGAAGCCAAAGATTTATTCAACTACGAGTAATAAAAGTCGACTCCATAATTCCAAGTAATTAACTCCTTTTTAAATTGCCTACCTTCATAATCATTTATTATAGTTAAAGCATTATAAATAATGATTAAAAATAGGTATAACATTATTAATGACTTGTTTGCTAGCCGAGATCCGTCTTTATAAAATATTACACCCTATTCTTATAGTAATTATAACCCTATATATTTTCTTTACTATTATTATGCTGGCCTCTAAATACATGAAAAGGTACCTAATGTTCCCGCTATTCAACCTTGTATAAACAAGGTAAATAATAAATGTGAAACCTAATTACACTAGAGAGCTCACATTTGTTGTACCTACGGTAAAAGCCGAATAAATATTTTCAAATCTGATATCCTTGTAATATGAAGTTGTGTAGAACTCGTGGAAACATACAATTAGCTCAACCTTATTAATAATTTCCTAAGGCTTACTCAAACCTGAAACAAACAATAGACATTAAAAAAACAATTATTGTTATGTTGTTTTCTTTTTAACCGACTGCCCAAAAAGGAGGCAGTTCACAATTCGTTCGATGTTTCTATTTTTTTTATTTATCGTATTTTCAAAATTCTTTGTTGTTATATAGGGTATATACTCTCGACGTGGTTCCATTGAGAGCAGTGGTGGCCCAGTGGTATCGGCCGCGACTTACAAGTTGTAGGTCGTGGGTTCGAGCCCAGGCAGGCAGGCGCTTTACTTTGCGTTAATTATTTCATCACCACTGCTCTCAAAACGGTGAAGGAAAACATCGTGAGGAAACCGGCATGACCTAGAACCAAAAATTCGAAGACATGTGACATCCACCAACCCGCACTGGGCCCGCGTGGTGGATTACGGCCCATTCCCTCTCACAGAGAGGAGGCCTGTGTCCCAGCAGTGGGAACATTAATAGGCTGATGATGTGATGTGTGGTTCCATTGTCACCAAATCAGAATCTGATGATGGGATCCCATGCAAATCGAGGGAACTCCACAAATATTATAGGCAGACATGTAGCAATTTTGGTGTTTTCATTTGGTGGAACTGATGAAGAAGATCACAGATGGCCACTAGAACTCCGTGATAAGTATGTCACGGGTATAAGATATCTCGAATAGTTAAGCGTCTACATATATCAATAAATGTTACTGATGGAAATGGTACCATCGAACTGATGTGATGATGAAGCCGGAAGGTAGGCACTGGAACTCCGTAATAAAACAATGTACCCTTGTCGTGTTTGGGCTTATTGGAATTGAAATGAGATGTACTCGGGCTATAAATGATTTTCATGGTAATATGAGGTACCAACACTAAAAAGAGCAAAATAAAAACAAAACAAAATAAAAATCGAATTCTAAAGCAAAACAGAGGAAGCGAAAAATAACTTTGTATTCCCAAGTTGGTGTCTTTGGTACCTATTTTTTTCGTTTTTCGACGCCGACTTCGGAAAACAAAGTTATTTTTCGCTTTGTAGTATTTTGATTTAGAAGTTGGTTTAATTTTTTTGTAAAAACATTTCTGTGTTATACTGTGGGTACAGGAATTATAAAATAAAATTTCTTTAGATTAACAACAATACATTTATTAAGCATGCATTTATTTTCTAAAAAACACCCAAGTAGCCACATACTGCTTAATGCGAGAAGCACAGGGCCAGTCGATATTTCAACACTTGGGCACAGATAATATAATACTACAGACTTGGGGAAGGCCTATGTCCACCACTCTTTCGAGATGATGATGAATAAAAATGAATTAGTCAGTGCCGGCTATCACCTTTATTTCTTTAACTGCCGAGCAATTTGAATGAATTTGGTTAACCGTGAAGTATTACTATAATTTGATGAATATATAGGCCACTACTAGCTGTCTGTGAATCAAAGTTAGTCAAGTATTATTACAATTGACTAACTTTGATTCACAGACATGGCAACATTCTTGATTTCTATTAACTAACTTTGTATGTACTAACAAGATTCACATTGCGGACAGAGAACTTTAAATTGGTATTAACTTTCTAAATATGATTGAGCCTAAGATCCAACTGCAGAAATTTGCAGGTCTCAGGGGTTTACATTAAACTTTATTAAAAATATCTTGCCGCATTAAAATTAATTAAATCAATTGAACATTTTATTTGATAATTTAACCCCAAATATAAAAGTTTTCAAGGGAAGCCAACGTCATTTGAAAGAAACTGGTGTAGTAAATGGAAAAAAATAAGGTTGCCAGCTCTCAGTTAGCCGCAAGCTCAGTTAGTCGTTGCCAGTTTACCCGTAAAACCTGGCAACCCATTAAGAGCGGCTAACTAAGAGGTAGTTGATGTGGCTTACGTATCCACTATATAGGCGAAGTTCCTAGTGAAGGGCAAAAAAGAAAAAAAAAAAATGTTGCGGCAAGATGCGGCCAGGCAATCCTGCAACAAACAGTAATCTATTCTACTGTCAAGTTTCATTCATAAAAATGAAGTTTCATCAAAACCAAATCTGCCCCTGGAAACGAACTGCAGTGGCCAATCTGGAAATCCATAAACCGATTGCGGACCCAGGTTGGCCGATGTAAAAGCAACCTGGCCAAATGGAATATCATAGACACATCCAAAACACAGTGTCAGTGTGGGGCCCCTTCGCAAGATATGGCCCACCTCCTTGTCTGCCCTTCATGCCCGACCACTTGCACCTTGCGGGATTTGAACGTAGCAAATGAAAGAGCTACATACATACTGGAGCTGCATACTGGTCGGACAAAATCTGAATGGTTGTATAATTTGAGTTAATCGGCACACAAGAAGAAGAAGATCAAAACCAAATTACCAGCTGATTTTTGCAGTGGGATCTCAGCGTAGTTAGATTCTGGGGTAAAAAGACCGTATAGCCAAATAGCGGACGCCTTGCGGTTTCACTAGCGCAGTTCCCGTTCCCATACAGGGATAATAAGTAGCCTATGTCACCCGGGGATAGTGTAGCTTCCCAACGGTGAAAGAATTGTTGCAAATCGGTCCAGCCGTTTCGGAGTCTATAAGGAACATACATATATACTTTCTCTCTCTCTAAATTGCGTCGATAGGCGATATCGCGCATGTATTATTTAAAAAAAATCGTTTGTATTTTGGTCGAATTACATCGCATTACGTCTATCTGTACGTACTTGCAATTCCACTTAAAAATCGCTTTTCGGAATAGAATAGAATAGAATAGAATGCATTTATTTGTCAGAATATTGTACAAAGCTGTTATGAGAATTATATATTACGATCATAATATTCTGCCGTTTCCGGCGTACAAATATGGTTTGTAAAATTATGGGGCATCATTACATTAAAATTAAGTCATTAGAATTATAAATAATTTAAATAAATTGAACAATAATATAGTTGTAAAAGAGATTAATTATATAAGTCAAAATTCAATGAAGTCAAGGAGATAAAATATGATTTAAAGTCAAATATTTAAGGTAAATTTTTCATTCATAAAATCTTTAGTTGAGTAATAACATTGCTTAAAAGAAAGTTAAATAATTTAAATTTAAATGTTCTGAGGCTGAGACTTTTAAAGCCATCAGGTAATTTGTTATAAACAGTAATAGACATGTAGTATACACCATTAGAAAAAAACTTAATTCTACGCCTAGGAACATTAAGCATATGCACTTTGCGGCTGGGTCTGGATACAACATCGTTATGCAAGTCAAATTCATTTCTGTTTTGGTGTACAAATATACAAATTTCAAAAATATATAGAGCCGGAAGTGGCAGTATTTTGAGTTTTTTAAATAGTGGTACACAACTGTCCAGTGGGTGCGCTCCACAAATTGAGCGTATACATTTTTTCTGAGCACGAAACACTCTATTAAGGTCAACAGAATTACCCCATATTATTGCCGCATTAACACTAGCCACGTGTTAATCTATATAAAACGAAAACAAATATATCTATCTTCTTACATAGATCATCAATATGAGATTTCCAGTTACAGTTTTTGTCAATTATTATCCCCAAGAATTTTGCGTAATCAACCTCTTCTATCGGAGTGACATAAATCAAATTACTTCGAGCTAGTAGTATGATCGCTAACATAGAAGAACATTGATGGTAGTAAAATCGAAGACTTGTATTAACTACTATTTGTCAATTTCATAAAATGTTGGATTTAGTAAAGGTAAATAGAAAATTATACAGTTCTCACAGAAAATTATATCTGTAAGTCGGGCAATTTTAGGTATTGAAGGCAACATTAACAAAACCAGCCATTAACTATCTACTTTATATTATTATTTCTCTGTTCTCTTGGGAAAGGAGTGACACGACCTAGTAAATTATAGGTTAAAATAAATTAAATAACTGTACTTTTTTCTATTGTGATTATATTATAAAAAGAAAAAAAATGCTATACAATTTTATCACAGCCAATTTTTGTCAGACAATAAAAGTTCCAACGATTTCAACAAAATAAATAAAATAAAAAGGATAAAGAGATATGAAATAGACACAACTTTCAGCTCAAAACAAAATAAAAGCAACAATTTAATATAATAATAATATTGTATTCAAACATGAGACATAAAATGGCGCTCATGTCCAACATATTATGAACAAAGTTGCGCTGAAAGCCAACGAGGCAGTAAAACTGTTCACCGAAGCACGTAGGTTAGTTACGCAATTTGATAGTATGATAAACAAATGCTGCTTGATCACATAATCAGAAGATAAAAGTCAGAATATATTAATGGGAAAGAATATTAAATGGAACCTTTAAAAAAAAAATGATGTTTTTTATGATCGCATTTGTCACGCATGCGACGATCGTTTAACTTGTTTTTTTTTTTAATCTCTTGCCGTTATACATAGACACAGAGTCACAAAGTTAGGGCTCCACAACAAAACGAGTTAGAAGATGACATAAAAACTTTTTTACAAAAAAAATACATTTGTTGTATTTTTTTTTAAGTTATTATATGACATTTTTACTTGTGGTACATATTTATAATACCCACAGATATACCAAAATAGATTTCCCCAACAACATGAAACTTGACCAAAAACGGTGACATTAGAGTGAACCTGGGTGAACTGTACATACCTGCGGACTAGAGCGGTTTAGAACATACCGGGCCTGATGATATTTTATTAAATGTTATAAACAATAAACAGACATGCGATTGCAGCAATCCCGAGAGATTTGTAGTCATTTACTGAAGAGTTCTGTTGAATATCACCGAAATTCTTTATCAGACCTATATATAAATGGGATCATATGAGAAGTAACAGTATTTGAATAAAAATAATCATCAAAATCTGTTCACCTAGTAAAAAGTTCTGAGGTGACAAAAAAAAACCGTCGAATTGAGAACCTCCTCCTTTTTTAAGTCGGTTAAAAACACACGCGAGCCCAGCGAGCGATGCGAGAGGACCCGCGGAATGACCAACGAGGGTTACATCCTATTAAATACACAACAAAAAGGAGGTAGTTTAGTATTTTTAGGCAATTAAAAACAAGATTAACTGGGAATCAATAAAACACAATGCCATAATAAAATGAAAGCAAGTCATCAAAAGTTGAGCCACGCTTACAAAAGTTTAAGACTGGCCCATTAAAATGGCGCTATGAGGCGAACATGCCTTGTCTAGTTAAATAAGACCTTAGTCTTTATGAATACGATAAAATTGTGTTTTACCTGATAGGCCTTTGTTCAGCATCGAAATTTGGTTCTTAATATAAAGACATTTGGTTATTGAGAAACCTGACCTTTTCATTTTTTTCAACGGTAATGAGTTCAAGTTTTCGGGATAACGTACAATAAATATTTTAAGGCATAAAATGAATAAAGAATTTAGGATGGAACGTGATTAGAATAAAGACCTGGATTATGGTCTCAATATCGTTTCGAATAATAAGGCTTTTGTAAAGTGAGATCAAATATAGATTTAGTTTACCATTTTGGATAGAAAATAACATTTAAAAGGTACGACTAATTGTTTAATTGAGCTAACATAATCATTTTTAAAGTTTGAATCTCTGCGCCAATGGCCGTCCGACGACCTTTAATATAGACATCTAAATGATTTTGTACAAAATACTTCGAAAATACAGAATCATCATCAGCCTTTTTAATGTTCCCACTGCTGGGACACAGGCCTCTCTGTGAGAGGAAAATGCAGCATAAATATATGAAATTATTTAACGCAGGCATTTGACTAGGCCTGTCACGATATCGTCGGACATTTTCAGGGACACACGTTGCGGTAGATTTAGTCCACAATTTGTTCGCCAAAATCTCAGTTTTGTAGTTTATGGAGTTTCTTGTGCATTCTTCTCCATAACAAGCTACTTTCCGAATGCACGGTAGAATCATTTTTATGAACGTTCAAAAGTGCCGCTTGGTGGCCTAGTTGAAATAAAATATCTTTGTAAAATATAAATGATAAATTAAATGTAACATCGATGGAACTTATTAATTTGTTTGCAAAAATATTATAGAAAGAATGAATTAGTTTCATAATTTAGCAATTTTTAAACATAAAATAAAAATCACCTACATTCTAAATTACCCGTTTCACAGCGGCACACGCTCTTAGTTAAGGAATCTATAACATTGTTACCGAACACAGCTTTATATTATACTAGCTGTCCCCCGCGGCTTCGCTCCCGTCAACTGGTTTCGTAACTTTAATCGTTTACGCAGCGCACGCAACGGAAGCTCTCAAAAAGGAATAACTTTTCCCGTTTTTGCAACATTTTTCATTTATGCTCCGCTCCTATTGGTCTTAGCGTGATGTTATATAGCCTATAACCTTCCTCGATAAATGGACTATCCAACACAAAAAGATTTTTTCAATTCCAACCAATAGTTCCTGAGATTAGCGCGTTCAAACAAACAAACTCTTCAGCTTTATAATATCATATTATATATTATATATTATAGATAAACTCTGCAACATAGTGTATTTGAGTATTGACCATGACTTCCTTAGAGGAAATTGTTCATATAAATAGGCAAAATAAAAAAAATAAACTTTATATCTAATATATAAAATATGATCGCACATTTTCGAAACACTCTGTCTGCAACAGAGCATTATATCGTGCTTGTCTCCTATAAAGAACGATTGGTCTTTCAGCTGTAGCGTGCACGCATAACTAATGAGCGCGTAATAAAATAAATCAGCTTTACAAGTGGTCAGGAGCGAGCTAATAAGGAAGTTGGAATAATATTGTAGAAATGGAGAAGTTTCATCTTTAATTCTTTATTGTATACAAAAATTACACATACAACATAGAGTGATTATAAAGTTGATGTACAAAGGCGAGCATAACTCAAAGAAGAGTTTTCAAAAGGAAGAAGAGAGTGCAGTGTACAATTTCAATTTCTTCATTCTATATTTATAAAAATGAATCCCTATTTCCCTTGGTCACGGCAACACGCGTGAACGGCTGGACCGATTTCGCTTATTCTTTTTTTGCTGTGTTTTTTATAGTTAGGAGAAAGTCCTTATGAAAAAAATAATAAGAAAAAATAAATTGTTACCTTACCTACATACCGGCAGGGTAGGGTAGGGTAGGTAATGTAGGGTAGGTAGGGTAGGGTAGGTAGGGTAGGTAGGGTAGGGTAGGGTAGGTAGGGTAGGGTAGGTAGGGTAGGGTAGGTAGGGTAGGGTAGGTAGGGTAGGGTAGGTAGGGTAGGGTAGGTAGGGTAGGGTAGGTAGGGTAGGGTAGGTAGGGTAGGGTAGGTAGGGTAGGGTAGGTAGGGTAGGGTAGATAGGGTAGGTTAGGTAGGGTAGGGTAGGTAGGGTAGGGTAGGTAGGGTAGGGTAGGTAGGGTAGGGTAGGGTAGGTAGGGTAGGGTAGGTAGGGTAGGGTAGGTAGGGTAGGGTAGGGTAGGTAGGGTAGGGTAGGTAGGGTAGGGTAGGGTAGGTAGGGTAGGGTAGGTAGGGTAGATGAATGTTTGGTGTTTTTATGGCAAAACAAAGTTTGCCGGGTCAGCTAGTATTTTATAAAAATTGTTAAAGGCAAATACCTACTTAATCCAACTACTATCTCCTAATAAAATAGTATAAATATGATAGTCTGTATGTTTGGACGTTTGCTAAGAATGCCGAATGTTGAATGTTTGGAATGTTTGATGTACACATTATAATGAAAAACATGGCAGTCTTTTTAGTTGCGCCGGCGCGGCGGTTGTCGAATTTTGGGTCACAATTGACGAGTCTTCTTTAACCGTGAAGATACTATGCAGGCTAAACCGCGGGCAAAAATATATAATATAAATTGTACCAATACAATATCATTATAAAAATGAATAAATTATACAAAAATAAATAAGAATGAATCTGAAAATTTTAGATTGGTCTAGACAAGAGAAGAGAGTTTTTAACTGAGTTTGTGTTTTGGTGTTCAAAAGAAAAAAATAATGATTGAAAAAGATACAATATTCTAGACGACGATATTGGCAAATTTTAAAATCAGATTTAAAAAACTAGAATAAAGCTTGAAAGGATTAGTGATAAAATATCAAAAAAAAAAATGTGAACCACAATAAGAACGAAGTTATTCGTAAAAATGGTTTCAGCATTCTGTCAATGAACCCTAAAACTGTTAATTATGACTATTGCAAACATTTGGCCTTCATCTAATGACTGAAATAGTTTCGCACGTAATGTTGGCAACAAACTAAAATTACAAGATGTGATAAACTTTTTCAAAAAACAAATAGAACGAGAACATCTGTGACAGACAGACATAATTAACAATCAACACTTCAATCCTATTTTCGATAATTGGATTGTGACTCACAGAAGAGAAGAGAAAAGTTTTTGTTCGAAGAAAATTTCGTTTTCGAAAAGTTTCGCGAAGGTCAAACTGTTAAAGTAGACAGAACTTGTGTCTCACAGTCAATTTACTATGATAATCGTAGTTGTGGAGTTGAGTATGGGCCATTTCACGGCTTGTTAGTTTCTAGTCTTGAACGTAAAAACAAAAGAAAATCGCAGATAAGTTTTATCTGACTCACGTTTTACTACAATCTCTCCGAGGCGAGGGCTTAGATAGACATAGTAAAATTCAAAGCACATTCGACATGAAACATCTCAGCGACAACAATCGCGAAAATCACGAAAATGTATAGGATTGATAAGTGCTCGTAAAATGTTACCTAATCAATATTTTATCTAATACATTCATTTTGAACTTTTGGCAATCGTTTTCGCTGATAGTATGCAATTTTGTCTAGAATGCCAACTGTTGGTAGGTAAACGATGATGTGTTCAAAAATAACTAAATAACTTAAACACTATAGTTATTAAGACACAGATTCCGGGCAGGAGATTCCATCTTCATTAGAAACAGAAGGTTCTCAAGCAAATGAGTTTTTATTCAATAAAAGGCTTCAGCAATTTGTTTCTACTTCAAGCTCTATTGCATCTACAAATGCAACAGCTATCTCAAAGCCCAAACCAATAGGCCCCTAAATTAATTTATTCTAAAGACAGGTCAACGAATTTAGTCTGCCAACGATCCTATCCAATATAAAGGCAAATTGCTTCAGTCCAATTTTAGTGAAGCTTCGAATATTAAATCTCCAAGACGTTCATCTTATGGAGGTGCCAGCAAATTTGATTCACCACGCTGCGGTATATACTCACTTAGTATAATGCAGGGTTTAAAGCAAAATTGAAAACATAAATTTTAAAGAGGTACATTTAGTTTGAGATTTTCTTTGGAGGAATTTCTTAAGTCTCTAAGCTTGAGAGTTGATCGGGGATTAAGAATGCTGAAGTTACTTCATTTTGTTTGGTTTTTGAGATAATTTGAGTATCTACTGGATAAACCTAAAATAAACTGCCGAGCAATGAAAAAGTTCCACCCACAAGATGAATAAAAATTAAATTATTTTTTTTTAAACATTTTGTTTAAAATTTGAACACAATATTTACGTGTTTAGTTGGTAATATTCTGATGCGCTGTTAATTGTACTTCAATATTGCAGACGGCGTCATTAATCTAGCCTTTCCCGTTTAGGAGTAATTTGGTGCTATGTCACTGGAACTTTTTCATTGCTCGCGAGTGTATATATAAATATATCAATCATGACAGTGACCATGGTAAAAGAATTATCGATGATTTCCCTCGTCCCCATTTACATGGTACATAATATAATTCGTGAAATGTGGATGTACTATTATTAGTCCACCTCTGCCTCACCCTTCGGGTAAGAAAGGCGTGATGTTACGTTGTTTATGTTCCCTTCACTTGTAAACTATATTTTTTATTTTCTCATTTCATCGCGGTTGTTTAACAATTTGTATTTAAACCACATTTCCCAAAAAAAGAAATAGTTTTGTCTCTCAGAGAATTTCAGTTCACGGATCTAGAGGGATTATTTTCCGCAAACGGACTTAAAATCGCCGGAAGAATTTAATTTAGCACTCGGAACTGCAGTAATTACGAGAAAATGTAATTCAGTTTACACTAATATAACATTAAAAGTACAAATTGTTTAAGCAACTGAGCTTCTTGTTAAACAAATTGGAACAAGTATTCATGGAAGCAATTTCAAATTCTTTTTTCTCATTAACTTTATGTATAAATTCACATTCATAAAAATAAAATACGTATTGAAACTAAAAAAAGGTATTGAAATAAATAATATGTTTCGATATTAATGTAAAAAAAAACAATCTTTAGATATCAACAGAAAAAAAATCCCGTATTAATTTTTGGCAAAGCGTCTTCTAAATAATTTCAAGTACATAAATAATTTCAAATATCATGTCTCATTGAAATTCAACCTTAAAACATTTTTATAACGTGTTAAATATTTTTATTACTGGTAGCTGGAATTTCGTTCTGCATTTGAAATCCTCTATGTTGAATTATGCATGCTTTGAAATAAAACGAGTGTATATAAAAATATACTTAAGTAGTAAAAATTCCTTGTATATACTGTGGCTTTCTTAATTAAACATTTTATAAAAAATACTACCTTCTGCCGTGGAGTCACCCGTACCACAGTTATTATGATACTAGCATACAGATGCCTCATCCCATACAAAGAAACCGTGCCGACGTAACTAGCGTTTTTCATCTGCTTAATCTTGTTATTTTTGTAAGTACATCAATCGCGTTCGATCCCGTTTCACGGCAATAGGTGGTGTTAGCAGCGACTTGCAAGTAAAAGGGTGTACTAGGTTCGTGAATATTTTTTACCTTAAATACAGTAACGGTTCGTTTTATAGTACAAACATTGTCACCCCTTTTTAGGGTTCCGTACCCAAAGGGTAAAAACGGGACCCTATTACTAAGACTCCGCGGTCTGTCTGTCTGTATATCTGTCGGTCACCAAGCTGTATCGTGATAGCTAGACAGTTAAAATTTTCACAGATGTTGTATTTCTGTGGCCGCTATAACTACAAATACTAAAAACAGAATAACATAAATATTTAAGTGGGGCTCCCATACAACAAACGTGATTTTTTGCTATAATGGTACGCGTGTCCAGCTTGCACATGGCCGGTTTTTACCCATTTTGTGTTGAGCTCCGAAATATCTTTCGTTATTCCTTGTATCTAACATAAAGAAAATATCTGTATAAAACATCTTTCTAACTCCAAGGACATTGATGAGTCCGTGAATCAGATCTTTTCTTTTATATAGACGTATATAGAACGGAAATAAATATAAAGGTTTTCAAATAAAAAATGGAACGTATAAAATAATATTATTCAAAGGCACACACATTTTGAAGGAAATAAAAGGTGTCCCTTTCATTTACACAAAAAAAGGCAAAATAAAGCTTATTGCCATCATTCCCCAAACACGGATGTTGCCGGGTTTCGTCATTTATGAGTAAGGCCCCCATCAAAATCGTTGGGGGCTTTTGAAATGTGTCGCATTGTGTTGGTATAAAAATGACGATTTGGGAAATATACATTTTCGTTTCTGTGCTGCTTTAGGTGACATTATGTAAACGGTTCGGTAGAGTAAATCAGAGGATTTAGAGTGCATTGTGAAAAGGTATAATTTTTTCATTAAAAGTTCTAATCGTTTAATTATGATCATATCTTTGTGGGGGTGATAGTTTTCATGACTATAAACACCTTTACTATAGTATCAATTCTAATTTAAAAAAACGTAGTACTGGTACATTTATGTAAAATATTCGCATAACTCGACAGCATGTTAGTGGAAAGCTATTTTCTGGGGATGCGGCTTTTTACCTCTTCAAAATATTATTTATCAAAGAATTAAAATCTACTCTGTATGTACAGTCAAGGGCCAAAAGTGCAGTCTTATTCTCTCAAAACTGAAATGTCTAGTTGAAGAAGTTAAATTATCCGCAACTGATTTAATATGTTGTATAAATTGTGAAAAGTTGAAAATCTTCTGCCTAAAAATAATCGCCGTTGCTGTTTTGGTGGAGTGTGACTGCACTTTTGACCCTTAACTGTACATTAAGAAGATTTTACTGTGTGACTGGGGAGGACTTCCAACATTTCTTTATTAAATATTCGAACACAAAAATTTGGAAAAGTAACAAAACACTGGTTTTGTTACTTTATCCATACTTTTTTACGAGCAAGGTCTTTCCTAGACAGTTTCAAAATCATAAAAGAAATTTAATTTAGTCAAAACTTCCGCAGTGAAATTTTCAATTATTGTTTGTTACCCCCAAGAGATCATAAAAACTTTACAACTATGGCAGTTATGCGGATAGTCCCCCAAACTTGGGGGATCTTAAAGGCGGTTTTTCACCAGAACTGTGCGAGGTAGCTAGGCGGTGCGAGGATGCGTATTGAAGCTCTGAAAATGTGTGATTGTTTCTACGAAAACTATGCGAGGAGCTTACGCGGTACGAGGATGTGTAGCGAATTTATGAAAGTGTGTGTACCTGCGTGAATGCGTATGTAGTGAACTCTTTTCAGCTGTGCGCGCCCACATATCGCTAATGTAATGGAAGGATATATGGCCCCTGCAACACAGGAATTGCCTAGCATAGGGGTCATTGATCGTGTATTTTGTACCTCACCAATTGTATCCTAAGTTAAGTGTCAACTGTAATTCTGTACTTTTTGTTAAATAAATTATTACTATTACTATTACATTCATCGCTTCCGTCCCTCGTATACATCCATCGCATATGTACATATTGTACATCCCTCACTCGCATCCGTCGCGCATATCTCTCGCCTTTTGTTGTATAAATAAATGCTTGGATCAGCTAGTCCTTTCCCACTAGAGCTGCGCTAATCTTGGCTAGGAAAATGAAGTGATCCTAATTATAATGTTTTTCCTCGCACGCCCCCTAGCTATCTCGCACATCTCTGTGGAAAACCACCTTAAAACGAGTTTTTTTATTATTTGCTATGTCATTCCCATTTGGGGGAAAAGCCGGCGAAATTGACTGAGTGGCCTTGAACCCTTGACTGTCAAGTTTAGACAAAGGAATCGATGGCTGATCGCGTTTAGTTGTTTTTTTTGATGTTGTTTCTTTCATTCTGATTTACGCACCTGTAGACAAGTTGACAATCTACAATCGATAACGCTAGTAAAAAACCGGCCAAGTGCGAGTCGGACTCGTACACGAAGGGTTCCGTACCATTATCACCATTATCGCAAAAAAACGGCAAAAAAATCACGTTTGTTGTATGGGAGCCCCACTTAAATATTTATTTTATTCTGTTTTTAGTATTTTTTGTTATAGCGGCAACAGAAATACATCATCTGTGAATATTTCAATTGGCTAGCTATCACGGTAAATAAGATACAGCCTGGTGACAGGCAGACAGATGGACCGCGAAGATTTAGTTTTTTTTTTTTTACCCTTTGGGTACGGAACCCTAAAACGAATCAATGCATGGGAATGACACATCTGAACGTTAAGTCACGTGGTCAGACCTAACAAATAGAAGGCGTTAACGATTGTAGAAAGAGATTCGATACGAAACGTTTGTAACTTGGCTACGGGCTGATGTTCTTTTTAAATGGCTTCTTCAACTTCAAGGTCATTTCACTGAAATAAAAGATAGTAGGTAAAATCATCATTTTCTTATCTACCCTCCATTTTTAGTTCCTATTGGTAGCTTTTTAGGGTTCCGTACCCAAAGGGTAAAAACGGGACCCTATTACTAAGACTTCGCGATCCGTCTGTCTGTCTGTCTGTCTGTCCGTCTGTCTCCAGGTTGTATCTCATGAACCGTGATAGCTAGACAGTTGAAATTTTCACAGATGATGTATTTCTGTTGCCGCTATAACAACAAATACTAAAAACAGTATAAAATAAATATTTAAGGGGGCTCCCATACAACAAACATGATTTTTTTGCCGTTTTTTGCTCGATATTAATAACGGCAAAAGGTAGACGCTTGAAATATTCACAGAATGTTTAGTTGTATATTTACTTCAAAAAATAATAATTAATAAATTAAAATAAAATAAATTAAGGGGGGCTCCCATACAACAAACGTGATTTTTATGCAGTGTTTTGCGATAATGGTACGGAACCCTTCGTGTGCGAGTCCTTTTTTATTATTCTGCCTACATTTTTGTAAACGCTACCTTACTTGTGCCACATTTCACTTATCCTAAAAACGGCTTTGTACAACAATATATTTTACTCCAGGTTCCTTTTACAAAGTACCCTCAAAAACCTAGTAAGGACTTCATAAGTACCTCAAGTATACTTGTAAAATATACCCGAGAGTGGCGAGTGAAGTGACTTGGCGCAAATCGCTCCATTCGTTCAGCGAACTTCGCTTTTTGTACCAAATAGTTTATTAAACTTTAGGTACCAAACTTCTGAACTTTGGTAGAAGTTTGAAGTGCCGTTTGCTTCAATTATTAAGCGGTTTTAATTTTACGACTGTCTGCGCGGACCTTCGCTATGGACACTCGAACTAACTTTTGAGTTAGGACTCTTTAATATTTGAGGAGGTAGGAAGGTAGGAACTGCTTTTCTCTTGTTTTACGGATGCTTTTTTAATATCCAAATAATCTAGTCACGTATTGGTTCACAAGATGGAGAAACGATCTTGAGAAATTTGTGGCGAACAAAAGATTTCTTTAGGCTGAAATAATGATGATTTTGTCCTAATTTTGGCTATTAAACGAACTGCCAAAATCAGGACGTTGTAACTTATCAAAACTGTTACCTTAATTAATACTAGCCAATTAGCTACACAAATACAAAGGTGAATTTTCAAGAAGGTACTGAATAAAATCCTGCATTTCTGATAACAAATTGGCATTTCCACTCAAAAGAACACGAGACAGTTACAAATTCAAATTCCATTGTTCATAAACCAAATTCAAATATAGAACAATATCAGAACGTGCATTCCAAAAGACTGGCGGTTTCGAGTGACCGTACAGAAAAAAACAGGGCTGTAATTAATAACTGTTCGTTCATTGGCTGTTGGCTCTTTGTTTACGTCACAGCTTTTTGTTTTCTTTTTTTAAACAGAGGATTGACAACTTTATGCTATTGTGAATGTATTTTCTCTGCAGTTTTTGAAGTGAATATTTTTGAGCGAAAAATCTCATAGACACAAGGTTGTTTTTACCTAGAAGGTTTTCATGAGTTTGAAGTTTTCACTATCTGAAGTAAACATTGCAGTGTGGGTAATATCAAAATGGAGTTTTTCACAATAGCAGCATATTGAACAACAAGGTCAGTCTATTGTCAATTATAATCCTAAGCTTTATTTATAATAATATCACCCAAAGGGGCTAAAATGTCATCAAAACTGCATTTGTATATTATTTTTTGTGCATTAAATAAATAAAGTTTATTCACGTTTGAATATCTTTAGTTCATTCACACACACAAAAAAACCGCAAAGGACCCTGCAGCCCAATCTATGTACATAGTCAAATCACCTAATTAAAAATACTAAACACACATCAATCTAACAATCGGGAATCGATCAATGGTTTGTTGTTCCCGACCAACCTTTGAAACAGATGTTAGTTCTCATGATGGGACCTAAATAGTTTGGTCAACGGTGGATAATAAACAACCTATAATAGACTGCTACGGAAACCTTGACATGCAAAGTTGATGTTCAGTTGTTATTTACGATTTAATCGGACGATACAATCAAAAACTGAATAACTATGGTAAGCAATAGAAAATAATTCGTTTCAGCTGGAAGGAATTTTGGATAAAATTTGTGGTACAACTTTTTCTTAACGTACTGAAATTCATATTAATATTATAGATCCGAAAGTAACTCTGTATGTCTCTCTGTTTGTTACGTTCCACGCCTAAAGCGCTAAACCTCTTCCGAATTTTGGTTAGAGTTAGATTTTAAGAAGATTTAACCAGAGAGAACGTTGCTTAAAGATAACTAATCGTCTAGATATTCTAATGGATGTTTTTCATCCTGGGGCAGACGGCGAGGTCTACCAGATTCTCTGATTAAACCACAGCACGGTGTTCTTCCAACTACCTTTAATCAGGGCGCTTTGCTTATTCATAATTACCCGAAAAACTATAGAGAGTACTCTAAAAATTTGTTTTGTGAATTATAGTGTAATTACCAACGTTCCTTTTTAGGGTTCCGTACCCAAAGGGTAAAAACGGGACCCTATTACTGAGACTCCGCGGTCCGTCTGTCTGTCTGTCACCAGGCTGTATCTCATGAAGCATGATAGCTAGGCAATTGAAATTTTCACAGATGATGTATTTCTGTTGCCGCTATAACAACAAATACTAAAAACAGAATTAAATAAATATTTAAGTGGGGCTCCCATACAACAAACGTTTTTTTTCGGCCGTTATTTGCGATAATGGTACGGAACCCTTCGTGCGCGAGTCCGACTCGCACTTGGCCAGTTTTATTAAAGTAGAAAACCATGCAGTACATTTTTAATCGCCTACTCATGCATGCTTTATTACCTGAGGCTTAACTACCTAATCATAAACATAATACATATTTTTTACTCTAATAAAAAAGCAACAACAGTTACTTACGGACGGTCGTCAAAACGAATGGTTAATACTAAAGTCCATTTGAAATAACATTAGACATATTTCCAAATCTTTTTACAGTCCGTTCAACCGATTTTGAGTTCTATCCCGTAAACATAAGGATGACATAAAAAGCATAAACCTGTTACCAAAACCAACTGTTTACTACAGCTACCATTTGTCGTATCACCAACGCAATAGAATTCAAAATCGGTTGAACGGGCTGTAAAATGGGCTAATTTAAACGTCTAATGTTATCGCAAATGGAGTATAGGTGAATATGCGGCTATCGACCGTCAAATCAAATCAAATCATTTTTATTTGCTTAAACATGAGTATCATACATACGTAACAAATTGTCAACATGATGAGATGTTAGGATACAAAATGATAGAACGTCATGTTTACCTTGGAAAATGGCATGCAAATATTAATAAAGAATACAAATCAAAATGCTTAATAGAATGTCATATTTAGTAATACCAAAAAAAAAAAAAAAATTTCGTGGAGATGTCAATAAAATAATACAAGTCAAATTTATGCTTCTAGAATGTCAGAGTAAAATAATAAAATATTAAGATATTAAAATAATAAATCAATTCAAAATATTCATTCTAGAATGTCAACGCAAAATTATTAGAAAATGTCAGGATATTAAAATATTTAATATGCAAAATGCAAATTGTCGTGAAAAATCGTGCAGATTTCAATTAATAAAACTAATCAAGGATGTGTCGCGTCCTAAACTGTAGCGTTACGTATAGTTCAAATGAACTATACGTAAGCCACGTTAATAAAATGAAAGGTAAATATAAATTAAAACTAAGAAAAGGATAAAAATAACAAATTAAGGTCCGGTTTCGCACGACGTGGGCAGCTAGGAAGATCCGGATTCACACGACGTGGGCAGAAATTTCTTAGCAGGCAGGCAGGCAGGCTAGGCAGCTGGACGGAGACGAAGGCGTGGAATGCCCGAGGTAGGCAGATGAGCTCGCAGATGAATCGCTTAGATAGGCAGTAGGGTAGCCAGCAGGACGAATGGGCTGGCTCACAGTTAGATGGTCAAGGCTGCTGAACTAATAGTCAGGCAGTCAGTTAGGCAGTAGAATAGGCTGGCACTGGCAGATAGAAGTGTGGAGGTTGGGCTGTGGCTTAATATGCCGATCAATCAAGCCCTTTACTATGAAGCGGTGACCGACGTAGTTTATGAACCAGTAAAATGCACACATTTAAGTTCAACACTCAATAAGATATATTTATTGTTTTTCACAGAATTGGTAGATTCACAGGCCTTATATATAATAGTTTTAAAGAGATTTTCAGATTCAATAGTTCAACACGTAGTACTCAGTAGTCAAACGACTTTCAGAGTTCAGAGCAGATTCCAGACCCAAAAAAGTGACACGCGTTTTTCTTCGTTCCGACATGTCTTCTAAATTTTAAATTTGAATATCAATTAAGAAATCATGAACGAATAAAAACGGTTTACAGAGGCGCAGTCTGCCGCTGCCCTTATAATGAAAATTATAATGTACAACGAGCTTAACAAAAGCTATAGAGTATGGCATCTTATGTCTATGGTTTAAGAAAATAAAATAATGACAATGTCACGTCAAATAAAAATGTCAAGAGTTAAAAAGAATATAATAGTTTTGGATGAATCAACAAATCTTATAATTTTCAGGTTTAAACCAATGTAAAGAATACATAAAAAAGGAAAACATGAGATGATACAATTTCAAAAGTAACGGTGATGAAATTTGTAAAATATATTATAAAACGTAAGTAAACTAAAACATGTGGAATGAACACCACATTTCCCCGAAACCCCAGAAAAATTTTCAAACTTAAGGAAAATTTTGAAGGTTGAAATATTAACCTTGATCTTTCACACAACATCTTTCATGCTTTCGTCAAACACTCTCATTCAATCACACGTAGGGGATATGGTTCACATTCAATGACGCATACTCCACAAGGAAATATTTAATTAGATAACGAAGGCTTATTTATTTTTTATAGGTGTCGTTACCCGCACCTGTTTGAAAACCCGAAGAAAAGAAAATTAAAATATTTAAGAGAGCCCACGCATTTGGCTTATTTTTAAAGAGTTACGGGACCGCTCTTTGCACATAAGGCTTTCGGAGTTGTGCACACCGCTCTAAGAGAACTCCTCATCCTTATTAAGATAAGTGATGTCAAGGAAATTAAGAAGTTTAAGAAATTAAGAAGTTTAAGAAATTAAGAAGTTTAAGAATAAATACAAGTGTCAAGGAAATTAAGAAGTTTAAGAATAACACATAAGTTTGTGTTAGAAATTACATCAAATGGTGTAATAATATCTAGGATAACATAGAATATAATTACATAATGATATCTTCATTATGAGAAAATTATACAAAATTAATAATAATGGAAAACAAAATAAGCCGAATGTGTTTGGTTACTTTGTAAAAATAAATAAACTATCAATATTGCAATTATTAACAAGAAATATACAATATAAACATAAATGGCAAGTAAAATATTAAATTTTAAAATCTTTTACATGCCATTTTCCTCTCGAACCATTAGGATCCTCCAGAATAAAAACAAGAGGTGAAAGCTTCTCAATTACAGTGCATTTAACATATCTTGGAGCTAATTTTGCACTGAAATATGCGCCAGCATTACTCTGAACGTAATTTTTACGCCAGACTGTATCACCGACATTAAATTCTTTAAAGCTGTGTTTATCATTATAATGAACAGCGTTCTTAATATGAGCAGTGTGTAATGCAATCTGTACTTTATCGAAGATAGCAGATAATAATCCTAAATTAGTGGCATAGATATCGCGAGGAAGAAAAATTACGTTGTCAAGGTTAGTACAATTGGTGTAAACTGAACCACACGGTATAGTTTCACGACCAAATACAAGAAAAGATGGGGAGAATTTAGTTGAAGAGTTTACCGTGCTATTTAGGCCGAATTGGATTTTTTGTAAATATTTATCCCATGACCGATGGTCATTACCAACCAACTGTGCTAAAGCAGTAATAATTGTTCTATTATATCTTTCTGTGGGGTTGACTTGAGGGCAATATCTTGGAGAATAAAAGATAAAAGGAACTTTATATTTGTTCAGAAAACTTTGAAACTCGTTTGATTGAAATTGTGAACCATTATCCATTATTATAGTTTGAGGAATTCCATGTACAAGAAACACGGAATTTTCTAGATGGAAGATAATATTAGAAGTTGTAGCGCGTTTGATAGGAAAAATAAGACAATATTTAGAGAAAGAACAAGTTACCACGAGGATATATTGATTACGTTGTCTCGTCATTGGAAAAGGACCCATCAAATCCAAAGAAATATTTTGAAAAGGTCTTGAGCAAATTTTTGGTTTACCCATAGGACCATATGGAGAATGATTCGAGTGCTTATAAGAAAGGCAAGTTTCACAGGTAGAACAAAATTTTGCCACATCTTTAAACATTCCAGACCAATAGTATCTTAAAGAAAGTTTCTTGTAAGTTTTGAAAATGCCAATATGAGGATTAGTATCTGTAACTCCATGACAAGATTTAATAAGGTTTAGTCTTTCGGGAGGAGGTGGAACCTCTTTCCATGCAAAATCTTTGTTAAGGTAATCAGAAGAGTTAGTGAAGCGATATAATTTAGCATTAAGAATCTTATAGTTCGGATAGTCATCAGGGTTTCTTTGACAATTTGTAAAAAGTTTATTAAAGTGTTCCAATTGGGACACAATATCTCTCGATATAGGTTCTACAGTGCCAATAATAGCTGTATCAGGAGTTTTGTGGCGAGAAAGAAGATCTGGAACGACATTATCTTTACCTTTTTTGTGTTTCAGATCAAAATTAAAACAAGATAGACGAAGAGTCCACCAAGCTAATCTTCCAGAAGGATTAGACAAATTTTGGAACCATTTTAATGCCGCATGATCGGTATAAACTGTAAACTTTTTACCATTGTCAAGATAACAACGCCAATGTTCAAGTGCAGTAATAACAGCTAGTGTTTCCCGTTCAGTAGTTGAATAGTTTTGCTCATGCTTATTAAGAGTTTTGCTCATGTATGCGATCACTACTTCTTTATTGTCTTGTTCCTGAGTCAACATAGCACCAATTCCAAAATTAGACGCGTCACAATGTACAGAAAATGGAAGGTCAAAGTCAGGGCAAGCTAAAATTGGGGTTGAAATTAAGCATTCTTTTAGTTTAGAAAAGGCTAAATCTGCTTCATCGTTCCAGACGAAGTTCTTAGGAGAATTTTTCCCAGACGAAGTTAGTTTACAAAGGGGTGAAGCGATAGAACTGAAGTTAGGTATGAAGCGACGAAACCAACTGCATGTGCCTAAGAATTTCCTCACTTCTTTTTTAGAGGTAGGAGCAGGGTAAGCTAAAATAGCTTCAATTTTATTAGGGTCAGCACGTAGACCTTGGTCGTCAACTACATAACCGAGATATTTTAATTCTTTACGAAAAAATTGACTTTTCTTGAAGTTAATTGTGAGACCTGCGTAAGAAAGTTTTTGAAGAACTTTAAGTAGAAGTGAGATATGCTCTTCAAATGTTTCACTTATTATTATTATGTCATCTAAGTAGCAAAAGACTTTATTATCAAAATCTGGTGTAAATAAGCTATCCATGAGTCTTTGTTGAGTCGCGGGAGCATTGGTTAAGCCAAAAGGCATAACTTTAAAACGATACATTCCTTTTCCAGGGACATAAAAAGCAGTTTTATCTTTATCGTCCTTATTTAATGGAATTTCCCAAAAAGCTTTAGCAATGTCAATGCTAGACAGATATTTAGCGTTTTTAAGATTATCTAGAATTTCAGAAACAAAAGGAAGACTATAAGCGTCTTTCCGAGTGATTGAATTCAATTTTCTACTATCAACACAGAAACGCCATTCTCCGTTCTTTTTCGGAGTGATAAGCACTGGAGATAACCAAGGGCTCTCACATTTTTCAATTACATCAAGATTAATCATTTCATCAACCTCATTAATTAATGCCTTTTGTTTTTCAGGCGAAAGTCTGTAACAACGTTGTTTAATTGGTAGCGCGTTACCGGTATCAATACGATGAGAAACTAAACTGGTACGACCCAATATGCCTCGTTCTTCAAAAGAAATTGTTTTAAAACGATCAATCAAGTCTGTTGCAATGTTTTTCTCATTAAACGAAAGGTGTTCAAATGTGAGTACTCTATTGTCCACTGAACTCACCGTAATAGTTTTATTAATTGGATTTAGTTCAGATGAAAGCAATTTAGGAGTTAAATTAAACTCTTTCCAGAAATCCCAACCAAAAATCAGTGAGGGATAAATATCAGGGAAAACATAAGCTTTAATAATATGTATTTGATTATTAAATTCGATTGGTAGATGAAAATAACCAGAAGACATGGTTTTCTGTTTGTTAGCAACCATAACTTGAGTAGGCGACTTGAATAACTTAAATCCTAGTTTTTGGATATCTTTATGAGAATTATTTCCTAGGATAGTTATACAACTTCCGCTGTCTAATAGACCAGAAAATGGCAAGTTATTAATAGACACTTTAATAAAAGGTCTGTTATAATCTTTTTCCGTGTCATAAAGTACAGAGGTTGTTTTATAGCAATACATAAATTTTTTAATACATTTTAGCCATAATTTCCAATCATCAGGATCAAAATTATTATTTTGAGATTTAGAAATGTTATTCAAGTCACTATCTAGTTTTTTTTGTTGTATTTTTGGGTTACATTTAGGACAATCAGTTATTTTAACTCCTTTACGACCGCATTTAAAACATATCAGATATTTAGGTTTAGTGCAAGTTTTTAAGGAATGACCCGAGATACGACAGCGATAACAAAAGTCTACTTTAGAGTCATCATTAGTTTTAGTAGCAGAAAGAGGTTGTTCAACATATCTTATTGCATTTGTATGTTTTATATTTGGAAGGCATTTAGAAGTAGAAGGCCGATAAGCAAATTCGGTAGCATATGAAGCTGTTTCATATTTAGGTTCAGAAAAATTACAATCTTTTTCAGAAAATTTTTCGTATGTTTGACAAGCTGAAATTAAAGAGTCAATTGTTTTGACATCTTTAAGCGCTATAAAGACTGAATAACACGGTCTCACATTATTAAGTAAAATTTCAAGTTGTTGGTTTTCATCTAGTTTCTTAGTAAGTCGAGAAAACATTCCAAACATAATGCTCACATACACAATAATAGACTCTGATGCACCCTGAGTTCTGTTTCTAATAGCTTCGAGCATTTTATAGTCATAATTATGTAAACCAAAGTCTTTGATCAATAAAAGATGGATTTGACTCCAAGTCAAGGTAGGATTTCGATTAAATTGAAATCGAAACCAATGAAGTGCATCATCAGTGAAAATTTCAAATGCGTGTTTGCAAAGCATTTCTTCAGATACATTCCTAGATAAGCAAAATTCTTCTAATCTTTGGAGGAATGACCTAGGGCATGATTTGCCATTAAAAGAAAATTGTTTAAGTTCTCTGGCACTCTCAGTTCTGATAGTCACCTCATATTCGAGTTCAGGTTTGTTAAAATGAGAGTACTCAATTGACCTAGCCATGATTAAATGACAAGTAAGATAGAATCAATTCGAGTAATAATACTCTCAGTTAAGGTTAAAATATAGTTGCAAAATTACAACCAAAATTAAAAGATTTATCAAGAAAATTTGTTTAAAAAAAATTATTAATTGAAAATGATTTAAGAGTTATTTAATTATTTGTAGAGAATTATTTACTAATGCATTTTAAAGAATTAATCCAGAATTTATTAAAGAGTAAATTGTGAAGAAAAAAAATAAAAGTACTAGCAAAAAGAAATGATAATGAGGTGATGGCCTGAAATAGATACCAAAAGTTATTCAACTTACTTGTGCAAGTAATGTTTTTGAATTTTGAGAAGATCGAGCCCACGTTAAAAAAAAAGGTGTAGTAAAAAAAAAAAAAAAAGATTGTGGGTGATGGGGTGAGTTCTAGAAGAAAGTTGGGCGCCAAACTGTAGCGTTACGTATAGTTCAAATGAACTATACGTAAGCCACGTTAATAAAATGAAAGGTAAATATAAATTAAAACTAAGAAAAGGATAAAAATAACAAATTAAGGTCCGGTTTCGCACGACGTGGGCAGCTAGGAAGATCCGGATTCACACGACGTGGGCAGAAATTTCTTAGCAGGCAGGCAGGCAGGCTAGGCAGCTGGACGGAGACGAAGGCGTGGAATGCCCGAGGTAGGCAGATGAGCTCGCAGATGAATCGCTTAGATAGGCAGTAGGGTAGCCAGCAGGACGAATGGGCTGGCTCACAGTTAGATGGTCAAGGCTGCTGAACTAATAGTCAGGCAGTCAGTTAGGCAGTAGAATAGGCTGGCACTGGCAGATAGAAGTGTGGAGGTTGGGCTGTGGCTTAATATGCCGATCAATCAAGCCCTTTACTATGAAGCGGTGACCGACGTAGTTTATGAACCAGTAAAATGCACACATTTAAGTTCAACACTCAATAAGATATATTTATTGTTTTTCACAGAATTGGTAGATTCACAGGCCTTATATATAATAGTTTTAAAGAGATTTTCAGATTCAATAGTTCAACACGTAGTACTCAGTAGTCAAACGACTTTCAGAGTTCAGAGCAGATTCCAGACCCAAAAAAGTGACACCCGTTTTTCTTCGTTCCGACATGTCTTCTAAATTTTAAATTTGAATATCAATTAAGAAATCATGAACGAATAAAAACGGTTTACAGAGGCGCAGTCTGCCGCTGCCCTTATAATGAAAATTATAATGTACAACGAGCTTAACAAAAGCTATAGAGTATGGCATCTTATGTCTATGGTTAAAGAAAATAAAATAATGACAATGTCACGTCAAATAAAAATGTCAAGAGTTAAAAAGAATATAATAGTTTTGGATGAATCAACAAATCTTATAATTTTCAGGTTTAAACCAATGTAAAGAATACATAAAAAAGGAAAACATGAGATGATACAATTTCAAAAGTAACGGTGATGAAATTTGTAAAATATATTATAAAACGTAAGTAAACTAAAACATGTGGAATGAACACCACAAAACGTACATGTTAAATATCAAAAAGTGATAAATTTAATTAAACATGACCTCAACGATAATCCGATGAAGCGTTTGCAAGTCTTCGTAGTAAATTTTTAATTTAGAAAATTATTTTTTTAGTGAAGATGCCCGTGTAGATCGGATTCTCTGAAAACTTCTAACATATAAAGCTCGATTTTCAATAAAATTCACCTTATCTTATAATGAAATCATACAAACGTTTTGGAAACAAAATCTGTGAAAAAATAAAAAGAACATAATAAATAGCATTCGCATTCAAAATCAATGTTGATTTAAAATATTTTGAGGATGATATTAATTTTATTAATTAAATTATTTCGATAACAGATCAGAGTTAGTGAACAATAAGCTTTTTAACGGTAGATACTATAAGGCATTTCTTTGTAACACAAAATAGGTAGGTACTGAAGTGATACGTACGATTACTTTCTTGATTTAAATAAAACGTTGGTTACAGATGAGCTTGAGAAGAATGAATCCATACTGATCTGAAAGTAAAGAATAATTGGTTATTCAGCTGCTACCATAATAATGTTGAAATCAATAAAAGGTTCAGGACGCTATTAAGAATTTAAATCATTAAAGGCCTATAAATATACATAATTGACAAGTACTATCGAAATATCATGTGATCAATCCCTTACATTTTGGCAAAAGGCAATTGCCAACGCTGACAAAATTACATTTTTACCCGACTGCCGAAGGAGGGTAATGTGTTTATCAGTCTATGTATGTATGTATGTATGTTTGTTCCTATGTGGCGTTCTAGAGACCAAACGCGTTGGCTGATTTTGATGATTCTTACGTCAATCGATTCGTCTTAATCCTGCGAGTGTTACTGGCTATATTAAATTTGGAAAAAACAAAAATGGCGGACTTTGGGCGCTATTTTGTGGGGATTTTTTTTTTCTTCCAAAGCCATTGTGTGGGGTATCAAAATAAATTTTAAGAGGATTTTAAGAGGCGATTTCAAAAATATATAACACTTATATGTTTAAATGTACCGTATATTCAAAAAAACAATAACTAAAAAGTTGTAAATAAAAAAAGTTTATTAAAAAAATCAAAAAACCCGACTGCTTAAAAAGCAAACTAAAAAGACGTAAACAAGAAGAAAATCATGCTGTGCAGTCGGAGGATACATCTAGTTTTGGTCCGCCAGCTCGCGAATATGTATCCTCCGACTGCACAGCATGATTTTCTTCTTGTTTACGTCTTTTTAGTTTGCTTTTTAAGCAGTCGGGTTTTTTGATTTTATTAATAAACTTTTTTTTATCTGGAACGTCTTGACGAATTATTAATCGAATCAAGAGCTTTAGACGTCCTGAGATTATAATGATAATTATTTTCGACAGCTATTGATTTGTCACTACTTAGGCTGGTATTCCAGATGCTTATGCTTATCTCAACTCAAACTGAAAATGGATAGTTGTGATTGGTGGGTTTGTTTTTTGACATTAACATGCTCAAGTCCAAGATCCCGGGCGCCCCAGACGTTACCGAACTCTTTTAACACAAATTCAGTGGAATTGAGTAGTGTTAGCATGTACTTGAAAAGTACTTGTACTCGCTAACTTGGACTTTTATTTTCATTCAATACCTACCAAACATTTTGTATAGTAAGAATTCAGTAACGTCTGGGGCGTCTGGGCTCCTGCTCTAATGAGTACACATATTATGTCAAGCTGAAGAATCATATGCCAAACTCGAGAGTTGTGATTGGTTGGCAGTTGATTGATAGGTGTGGCCAATTTAAAGTTTGTCTCGAGTATGAACATCTGGCAAAACAACCCGATGAATAGATGAAGACCTTATAATAATGACACCTGCGTTTTAGGTCATAGTGATTTAAAAATCTTACTTATTGTTTGAATTTGATAAAAATAAATAAAAGGATGGTCCATAATTAAAAGATGTTATGGCTATAACAGTCTTTATTGTGAAGTAGAGTAAAAAAAAGGTGAGCGGAAATATGGAACACCACACAAGTTCTAATAATAGTCTGGTAGTGAGCGCCTATTGTATTAGTGGTTGCCCCCATTAGCTGTAACTATGAGAGTATGAATAGGTACTAGGGAAACGACTGAATCTGGAAACTGTAATTTTTAATTCAAAGCTACTTTGGTAAAATATTTGTTTCCAATGCCAGAATGATGAAAATTGATAGACCATCAAATCTATTGTTCTAACAAACTCAAATCTGTATAAATGATACAACCTGTATCGTTAAATTTCAAGTTATAATTTTGGAATAACGCCTTTTTGTTGAAATTGTTTTTCAATTGTTTCAATTCAGTGTTTTGTTGGAAACTTAGCGCATAAGTTTGAATATGGAATGTGTTAATTGTTTAACAGCAATTCTGTGGATGGTTTTAATTTTTATTTCAAAGGGACTATATTGTGCTCATAACAAATCGTACCTGATTTTGTTGAATAGAAAAAGAAACGTAATTGGTAAAAAATGCAGTAAATACATAAAATGTCTTTTCTCATCATATTGTTTATTGTTTTATGACACGGTCAGGCTACTTGTATGTTTAGCTATACATAGAATTACCTCTGTCAGCGGCTTCACCCGCGTGATAGTCGGATATTGCTGCAAGGTAATGTACTCCGGGAATAAAAAATATCCTATGTTGACGGGTTGACCATTACCTGGATTAGGATCCAGGTAATGGTCAACCCGTGTGCTAGTTATTATTGAAATCCGCTCAGCTGTTGAGGCGTGACGCGTGATTGATTAAAAGACATCCATACTTTCACATCTATATTTATTTATTTATTTTTTATATACTTTATTGTACACCACAAAAAAAAGAAACCAAAAAAAAATATATATATAAAAAAAATAAAACAATAATAAATAATAATAAAAAAAACAACAATCTATAATACTATAGAACAATATATATCTATAACAGTTGACGATTCTGTACCTAACAACTGGCTAGCAACACTAATTATTTGGCAAATTCAATGCTAATACCAATACATAGTTAATTATACTTCGGTCTATTTAACGTAATTACGTTCGCGTACGTCATTTGACGAAAATTATAGATTCATGCCCAGATTGGAAATAGCAATTTAGCGACGATGACGATACAAATTCAACGACTGCGTCGAATCGAAATAACATCTTACTGAATTATAAAAATGTGAAGTTTTTGTTCAAGTTGCCTGAAGATTTTTATTTGAATGACGTCTTGATTTCGATGTTGTTGACGGCCTACCTAGATAGGCTGATGGTTTATAAATAGCCGAATCCATCTTATTTTTTATGACATTGCGCTATAATTTTTTGCACTCAAGGATATGGTACCAGCTAAAACACTAGAAAGTGGTGACGGGCGCCCGCCCGTCGGGCGTCTTGTGGGATTGCATTTGTTAAAGTTTGATATTTAAAAAGTGCTGGATGCTTTTGATTAAGTAAAGAGAGAATAAGATTATAAAAACCATGTTGTTGATAAATACCCCAAGATAATTCCATGCATATTAGGAATTGAATACAATTCAAATGTAGTTTTATATGCAAAAAGGAGTGTTCATTTTGCGTCAAGTGTCAAACTATAGTCGATATTAGAATTAAAGAGAAAATAACAGAAAACCATCGACATAGCGACATCATTCCCAAAAAGGTCAGTAGACGACCAATGGAAATCATAAATTCAATACAGACCGACTTTAAGCCCCGTTTCCCATATCCAAAAGGAAATCAATATCGCCTTGACATAACGATTAACATACATACCTAGTAACAGTTGTGTTTCATGTATGTAACAATTATGTTATATAGGTACAAGGAGGGGCGCCAAGAAGCCCCGATCTAGGGCAATTTCCTCCATTGTTAAATGTATCTCTAGGTATACTGAGGAGGAACTATGTATTGCTATCGTAAAATTCATTCAATCTAAACTAATGTTTTAAAGAATTTAAATTGTTTGTTTGCGGGAAGTAATCTCTGGGAGTAAGTACTGATCTGATAACGCTACAGAATCGCTGAGAGACCTTTAAACCTGAAAAATGCACGGTTCCTTTGGGAAAAACTACAGGAGTGACGGGGGAATAGCTTTTACTAAATGAAGATCATATAGACATACTAATGAATTTACAGACTTTTACTATGGTTAAATCGTAAGTCTCAATTGATGGAAATGTTGAACGGAATTAGCTTGTCTTGGTAAGTGATAAGGAGGGATGAAACACACGTGAATCAAAGAGTGAGGACGAACCATATGGATGGATAGAGAAGAAAAGGCAAGTCAAAGAAAATATGAATGTGCCTGTGAATGTTATCGTGACTGTTGATAGAGAAAATAGCAGAACACATGATGCGTCGACTCCAAGTAACATAAGACAAGGGCAGGAAGATAAATATGAAAAAGGCCATATTACGTAGAAAAAAGCTAAATAAATAATACTGGTACACACTATCGATCAATAGTGTACTCTAAAGTACGATAAACGCAACGACGTAACAAAAACACGTCCGGGGTCAAAGTGTACTATTCTACAGTATAAAAACTATATTAAATATTTGTATACCAACTGTATTAGCTTAGAAGTCTAGTCGTAATGTTTGTTAAACATATACGGAAGAAAGAGAAATTGAATGAAAAATATTAACATTTTTGCAAAAAAATACAACCGACTACCAAAAAAAAAGTACTTGGTTTTCTTTTCTTCGTTTTTGACGCCGAATGCCGAAAAATAAGTTATTTTTCACATTGTATTGGTTTTATTTGGAAGTCGTATTTTTTTGTAAAATTGTTTATATATTTTTCGTTTTTAGGCAAGTTCTATAGTAAAGTACCTGCATGCCAGAATAGATTACCCAAATATCATGAAACTTGAAAATGTCGGTGAAATGAGAGTTTATCAAGGTGAACTGTACACATGTGCGTACCCCTTCAGAGCGTACTGGCATGATGTTATGTTATGAAATGGTATGAACAATGAACAGACATGCTATTGCAGCAATCCCGAGAGATTTGTTGTCATTTATTGAAGACGTCTGTTGTATATCTCCGAAGTTCTTCATCAGATCTTCACCAAATGGAAATAGGACCAATTTGGGAATATACTCTTTCAAACAAATGAAGGATTTTCAAAATCGATCCAAAATTGACGGAGAAATCGGTGAACATAGAACATCTTCCTTTTTGGAAAGTCGGTTCAAAAGATATAAAGAAAGGAGTAAATAATAGCGAGGCACTTGACAGCGGAGAACAGAAGAATGTTGACTCACCCCAAGTAACATGGGTCAAGGTTAAGGAAGATGATACAGTTAAGCAGGAACCAAATAGTTATGGCAAAGGTTATGGAGGAAGGGATGTAAATTATGTCATCAATGATGTAGATATAAAATATTTTATGAGCTTGTTACTAAGAGGTTTATGTATTTGGATTAAGTGGATACCGGCGCCTTACAAAACCAAGGGGTTTGCCGTTATGTTCCAAACAGACAAAATATTACTGGCTTATATTGCTAGTTTTAATTATAGACGCTTACTATTCAGTCCGAATCATAGAAATGTTACTTTGAAGTCTATTATTAGCTAAAAATATTCGGAGGTAGGGTACATAGAAGACAAAAATAAGTAAACACTCATAACTTGCTTATAATAATACTTGATAGTAACAAATCTACCGTACACTGAGCATAATGTATTTCTTGTTAATATAATGTTTTTCTTGTAATGTATAATCATATTATAAGCACCTCTCTCATCTCTGATTGTAACAACATTGGAAGCGACTAACGTCTAAAGGATAGGTTACACAGTGCGAGCTGCTGATGTGGCAGTAGACAGCTACTGTGCCTATGTACTCGTATGACAGTAGCTCGACTCGCCTCGCACGGTCACACTATGCAAGCTGCTGGCTTCGCAGAAGACAGCTACTGCACCAGTGTACTGGCATATTCGTCAATGGCAATTCGTCTGCAATGTTGTCGCAAAATACACGTTTAATCACAGTACATACCACAATAAAAGCGGTTACGAAAATACTTTGTGTTGAAATGCTTAGAATTGAAAGAGCTATACAAAAAAAGAAGAAGAAAAGAAGTATTTGGGTCAGGGATTGGTTGCAAAAAAAAGGGGCAACGCATACAATATTTAAAGAGCTATATGATGAAGATCCCCGAGAATATAAAGCGGTTATGAGAGTGACACCTGAACAAGTGGAAATACTTTTAAATTTAATTGCTCCAAAAATTCAACGTGATGATACACTGATGAGGGATGCGATACCTGCAAGGGTGAAGTTGGAAATAACTCTGGTATACCTTTCTTCTGGGATATCGTATAGACTATTGTCGGTATTTTTCAGAGTTTCAAAAGCATCCATAATTAAAATAATACCAGAAGTGTGTGCTGCTATCAATGAAAGTCTAAAAGGTTATATCAAAGTAAGTAATTTTTATTATTCTTAATCAAATTCACAACGGATTTGTTAAAGTTTTTGCACATATTAAACGTGAACTTAACATAGTAATACTTAATAACTACAGTACTACATAGCTTATTTCGTTATTTTAGAGATTGATATTGCTGAAGAAAGTATATCATTACGGAGTATAGATTGTGAAGATTGATCCAGCAGTGGCGTAGAGTTTGCAGATATTGTAGGTTCAACAGGTTGATAATTTACAGACATTGTTTGTGAAGGATTTACTGGAGCTGCGAACACTACAGGCTGTGATGACAGCGTACATTCATTATGGAGTATAGATTGTGAAGATTGTTCCAGTTGTGTAGAGTGTGCAGATATTGTAGGTCCAACAAGTTGATAATTTACTGCAGGCTGTGGTGATGGCGTACATTCAGAACTGTAATCAGAAGGTGTATACACAATTCTAGCACAGAGGGCGCTTTTACGGTATCTAGAGAGTATTGCCTGTATTTCATCTGTCGCATCAATTCTATCAATCGGAGGTAACTGTTTGAGCTGCAGTGCTACATGTCTTCCAATAACATCACATTCATCTTCTAATTCTCTTGGAATCGGGGCAGACACGTTTACTAAACTGTTATTTAGTTCTTTGAGCTCATTCACAGCTGCTTGAATTTCAGACCGTTCTGATGATACTTTCGTCTTTAATTTTGGAGTTTTTGGTGGCCTCATCACTTTTGTAGGAACGGCGTTGTTGCTATTGTCACTAGCATCAAGGTCCTCGTTATTCATGGCCTCGTTTCCTGACATTGATCCAACGTTGCTTCCTGACGTTGACGCATGATTTGGTTCCTGAAATTAATGTTACTCTTTTATTTTTCAGATACCCAATGTGGAAGAATGGCAAGATATAGAAGTAGGATTCGCTTCGAGGTGGAATTTCCCGAATTGCTGTGGAGCTATTGATGGGAAACACATAACAATTCAAGCACCACCAAATTGTGGCAGTGAATATTATAACTACAAAGGAACAAACAGTATAGTGCTCATGGCCGTCGTAGATCACGATTATACTTTCAGATATGTAGATATAGGCTCATACGGTCGTAATGCAGATGGTGGGGTATTTCAAAACTGCTCTTTGTATCCGTATCTAGAAAACAATTTATTGTTGCCTGAAAATGGTATTCTAGTTGGAGATGATGCCTTCCCTTTGAAGCCGTATTTACTAAAGCCCTACAAAAATATATTGACTACCGCAGAAAAGATATATAATTATAGATTGAGCAGAGCAAGAAGGATTGTGGAGAATGGGTTTGGCATTCTAGCATCTCGTTTTCGTGTTTTGGGAAAGCCAATTCAAGTTAAAGAGGAAACTACGATAAAGATCGTCTTATGTGCATGTACATTACACAATTGGTTACGTACCACTGCATCAAGCACTTATACACCACCAGGAACTACAGATTATGAAGACATCATAAACTTTCAAATCATTCTGGGGCAGTGGAGGTCCGAAATTAATGAATTACCGAGTATTCGTCGCTCGAGAATCAATAATAGATCGAAAGCAATAGCAGAGAAAATGCGTGATAAATATAAAAATTATTTCAATGGCGAGGGAGCAGTTACGTGGCAAAATGATATGATTGTGTAATTAGAAATAAAATACTTACCAGATTACTTAGTGTTTCTTTTTCTTTTAGATTTATTATTTTCATAATATAATCCATAGAATCGAACCACTTGATAGATGGTTTATAGATCTCATCAGTGCCAGATCCACTTTTTTTGCTTTTTTCAATTTTCAATAACTCCTGGTTATACGTAGAACGTAAATTTTTGATTTTTTTTGTAACTTCATTCGTGTTTTGTAAATTAAATTCCATGCGGATGTGTTCCAACGACGCTTTACGCAAATCTCTGTTCTTATAATTAGGATCCAAACAATTCCATAAGTTCGTTTGATCTTTGTATAGCTCCACAAACTTTATATTTTGATCGGATGTCCATCTTTCCGCCATTTTGACGCCGAAACAAGAAACACTGTAGCGTGGGCCCGAGCGTACGAGCTACTGTCATTTCGCAAAATCGTGCGAGTTGACGACCGAGCGGCGTGCGAGTGGCGTGGTGGGGGAAGGCAAGTAGCGAGTAAAAACAAAAAATGTTGAAGTAACTCGGACGCGAGCTACTGTCCCACTCGCACATGACAGTAACTCGTATGATGCGGTCACACGGTGCAAGTAACTGCACCTCAGTAACTGACTCGGTCAGCTCGCATGCCAGCTCGCACTGTGTAACCTAGGCATTAGATACAGGCTCGGCCTAGTTTAGACGTTAGGGTTCATCATGATCTTTTAACATAATGTAGGTAACTACTTGTGATAATATTATGGTAAGTTTGAAAATGTATTTGCTCTTTTTTCAATAAAGATATATAATATATATATAAATTAAATATATCCTACTACTATTAAGTTTGTGAGGATGGATGGATGGATGTTCGTTACTCTTTCACGCAAAATGGAACGGATTTTGATGTAACTTTACAGAAATACAGCTTATATAGCGTATACTTATATAGATATTGGGAGAAGTAATAATATCACGCGTGTGGAGCTGCGGGCGGCAGTTAGTCCTACATACTTTTTATTGTGATATTACATTTTATTGTGTTATTGGTTTCACATCACATCACACATCATCAGCCTATTAAAGTTCCCACTGCTGGGACACAGGCCTCCTCTCTGTGAGAGGGAAAGGGCCTTAATCCACCACGCGGGCCCAGTGCGGGTTGGTGGATGTCACATGTCTTAGAATGTTTGGTTCTAGGACATGCCGGTTTCCTCACGATGTTTTCCTTCACCGTTTTGAGAGCAGTGGTGATGAAATAATTTACACAAAGTAAAGCGCCTGCCTGGGCTCGAACCCACGACCTACAACTTGTAAGTCGCGGCCGATACCACTGGGCCACCACTGCTGTTATTGGTTTAGGCCGTTCTAATTGTTTAACGCCAATTGGAGAGTCCTAAACCAATAAAACATGTAAAAATGAAATAAATATCAAATTCTCTGGAATTTGAGGCAATTAATTCACTCAATTTGCCATTCAGCAACACCACAAACATCCAAAATATAAATATGCATTCCCAATGCCAGACCGATAAAAATTGATAGTCCATCAAATAGAACTGCAATCAAATCTATTGTTCTAACAAACTTGGTTCTGTATAAATGAACACCCTGTATTGTTGTCTAGTATTGTGAATTTAATTGGAACAAAACCTTTTTGTTGAAAGTGTAATAACACAACTGTTTAAATTCAGTGATTTGTTTAATCGCAAACCTATCACATAAGTTTGAATATGGATTGTATTAATTGATCAATAGCAATTCTGTGGATGGTTTTGGAACAGTAGTTATACTATACTGTATTGTAAATTTGATTTAGTTATTTAGTAGAACAGTGGTCCTAATCTATTAAGCCTATCTTTATCACTTTAACTACATCATCTGCCTAGCCTTTTTCCCAATTATTGTTGAGGTCGGTTTCCAGTCTTACCGGATTCAGCTGAGTACCAGTATTTTACATGGAGCGACTGCCTATCAGACCTCCACAACCCAGTAACTGGGTATCACGATACCCTTTGGCAAGACTGGTGTCAGATCTCAGGCTTCTGACTACCCGTAACGACTGTCAAATATATTTAAATGACAGCCGGGACCAACGGCTTAACGTGCTTTCCGAGGCACGGAGGAAACTCGGTATGTTGAAATGGTCACCCATCCACGGACCGACCACGTCAAGCGTTGCTTAACCTTGAAGATCGACCCATGCAGCTGTATATATTTAGCCACGAGATTCTTATAACATATATTTACACCAATTAGTAAAATTAAATTGAGGATTCATGTCACATCGATTCGATAAATCACTTATGCTTGAGCCTTACCTACATCACTATGCTTACGCTTGCAACATTTAAAAAAAAAGGTTATTGGCGACTGTCAGTTTAGCCTACGAAATTAAAAATCACAACTCATAAGTGTTTTCAAACTCATGCTCTTTTCAAATTCTTCTCAAAGTACTCTAAATTAAAGTCACCAAATGGTGGCTTCTTGAAGATTCGTCGACGTTAAAATAATTGGCAAATCCTAACTTTCATAACTTTATCCACAAAAGTTATAATACCAGTTATCTAAATGCTCCTATCCAAGCCACAGACGGCCTTAATAACTACGTAATGAAACCTAATACAAACTTTCTAAAGATTTTGCTAAGTCGTCTTTTATCCCTTAAGCCGTGTGGTAAGTCTGTAGTTAGGAAGATTAAATTTGTGCGAACACAAAGCACACATTAAGAAACAAATAGTTTTAACACTCTTATTTATAAAAATACACTGTTAGCTGATTAGCTCATTCTATATTCAAAATTTCTTTAAAGAATTTGTATAAAGAATCTGCTAAGCAATAAATTGCTAAACAGTTTGGCGATTTTTATAAAAAAGACCCTTATAGCCAAATATATATCTACTGGAAAACTCAGTGTCCATTTTATTATCGTTATTGCACCTACAACTATTCGTCTCTGCGTCACCCAGAGGTTGACTGGTAGAAAATCCCTAAGGTATTAAGTCTGCCTCTGAACGTTTGTGTGCTTGAAGTATCTGTCTCACAGGCAAGCGTTACTCTATTGTAAACTACACCATTGCTTACTGTTAGGTTTAATAGTGGTCAAATACAAGCCTAACAATAACAAAAGACCAGAATAACAGACGACCTGCCCCCGGACCCTGACGTGACAAAACTATCATAGTTCGACTGTAAAAAAAAGTTAATTAAAAAATCAAAAAATCCGACTGCTTGAAAAGCGAACTAAAAAGACTGTGCTGTCGGAGGATACATCTTCGCGAGCTGGCTGACCAAAACCAGACGTATCCTCCGACTGCACAGCATGATTTTCACCTAGTTTACGTCTTTTTAGTTCGCTTTTCAAGCAGTAGGGTTTTTGATTTTTTAATTAACTTTTTTTATTTATAACTTTTTAGTTTTTTTTTTCGAATTAGGTACATTTAAACATATAAGTGTTATATATTTTTGAAATCACCTCTTAAAACCCTTTATTTTGATACCCCGCACGATAGAATGAAAAGAGAAAAGAAATTGGGCCCCCACAATATGGCGCCCAAGAACCGCCATTTTCCTATTTCCCAATTTTAAAGTAGCCAGTGACACTCGCGGGGTTAAGACAAATCGATTGACCATCAAAATCTGCCCACGCGTTTGGTCTCTAGAACGCCACATAGGAACAAATATACATACATACATAGACTGATAAACACATTAGCCTCCTTCGGCAGTCGGGTAAAAAGGGACAGATGTATAAAAGTCACATACTTCTGTCACTTACGCACACTCAAAATAACCTTGCTCTAAGAGCTTGTGGTCATCCCCCTGCGGGGCGAGCATGGGCGTACCCAAGACATTTGTGACAAGACATGATAAATTATGTCATGTCTTACAATTTGTCTTAAATGCTAGCCGGGTCAAACATGTGACTTATTTTAAAGGCGCGACATGCCTTTCTTGTTGCTTCCCGGCGAGCACGGCCTACTGTGACTGATGATGATGGCTTGAGTCACACATTTAATCGCAGTTTGGACGATAAAGCCATTTTGTCTTAAATACTAGTACCGGCGGCGTGAGAAAATTTCCTGACGTTTATTTGGGACTCATCGGGTCTTAGTTGCTAATATGGGCTCACCCATTTTATCACAAATGTCACATTTTGACAGATGATTAAGAAAAATGTATCACTTTCGTTCGGAGGTGGTGATAAAATTTTATAATTGAAAAATAAAATATTTTCCTTCTAATTACTGCACCAAATGGCAATAAATTTATTTTGTGTGTGTGGTGATCAATGCTTATTAATTAATTGAAATGTTACAGGATTATTAATTAATTTTATATTATTACTTCTTTTATAATTGTAATGTTTTTTTATTGTTATTCTTATTTTTAATTATTATTTTGATTATTACTTTTTTATAATTATTTTCTTTTATTCCATATTCTTCTTACTTTTTACATTTTAAATTATTTCTTAAGTAAAACCCCCAAAAAACATATAAAATAACAAAAATAGGGGCTCACCCACAGAACAGAAAAACGCCTCACCGGTATCGGGAACTGGGTCCAACCTATTATATTTTTTAAGTAATTATTAAAATTTTCAAAATAATTATATCTTTCTAACAAACGCTTACTATGTTATCAAACAAAAAATGAAAAATAAAGTGTGCATAAGTCTATGGTCGTGGGTCAAATATTAATTTGTTCCCAACAAAATTAAAAAGTTGTTTATCTATTATGAACGGCACACTTTTATACGTATTATTTTATTTGGTCGTCTATTCAGATTATGTCGCACTATGAAGTCAGCAACAAGAAAGGCATGTCGCGTCTTTAAACTATTTCACATGGTTTTCCCGTGCTAGCATTTAAGACAAATTGTAAGACATGACATATTTTATCATAACTTGTCATGACCCAAAATATTTTCTGTTAAGAATTTGTAGTCGAAACCAAGCAAAGTAAAAAAAAAAAAAACCTTTTTCATAAATTCATGTTGGGATGCTGCTAGCATGGGGGCACCATAGGGGGGGCTTAAATTTGGTTATTTTTGCCTAGGACATACCGTTTTCGAGATAAAGAGCGTTTTATGTAAAATAAAACAAGATTTTAGGGCCATAATTCGGAAATAGTGCGTCGTAGGGCTATGCTTTTCTGAACCTAAATGGTTTTTATGGCCAAGGTTAAACCGAAACTGCAATAAAATTGGCAAATTTCCAAAAAGGAAAAAAATAAACGTCAAGAAGTTATGCCACAAGTCAAGAAAATATCTCACGCCGCCGTGCTAGCATTTAAGACATAGTGGTTTTATCGCCCAAACTGTGATAAAATGTGTGACTTAGGCCATGTCACAGTAGGCCGTGCTCGCCGGGCTGGTGACGGTTGCGGGAGTCCGCTAAATGCGATACGTAATTACAGGTCCCGTAAATGTGGCGACACTTGGGAGAGTCCTGTGTTCAGCAGTGGAACTCTTTCGGCTAAAATGATGATGGTGATGATGATGAATATAAAACTAAGGCGCTTTCAAAATAAACTCTTCAAAATAATTTCTCCTATTTCGCGTTTATTTCCTAAATAATCTGACCCCTTATTGAAATATCTTAACTAATAAATTATTCCAATTCCTTATCAATTAATATTCAGTAGTCTATTACCATATTCATGCTTTGGACAAAAACATGGTAAATCACTTGTTTTTCTGCTCCAATTTTTGATGGTCTGACTTCTTTTGTTAAGTTTGATTAATCCCGGCTTGACTTTTGAAGTTGGTAAATTCTTTTGTCTTTTAGATTAGGAAAAGAATCTGTGGAGGTGGACTTTTGAAATAATTCAATTTACAGACTAAATTTACTTATCACTTTTTCTGTTTATTCCAAAACATGAATAGTAGGGAAAGTGTGTTGGGCATCCTTTCGTACATAGGTTTATATTCAAGGTTTGTAACCGCCCAACAAACATTTTGGCGCTAAGGGCAACCTTTTTTAGCTCTTATAGTATTATAAATGATATATAAGAGCTCCGATAATAACATTCGATTCTACTATGGTGTTAAGGATAAATAATTAAACCTTCAAGAGGAATAACAGTTACAAAAAAAAATTGTATTACTTAAGGCGGTAGCATAGAGTTGGTAGGAACCATTATATAGCTCACTCTTATAACTATTAGAAGCGTAAAAAACTGTAAGCAATTATAAGGTGTCTACTAACACTTACTAACGGCTCATGTCTTTAAACAGAGTTAGTTAGATGCTTCGTAACACCTTAAGGCTTACTGTAATAGCTTTAAGAAGCGTAAAACACTATAAGTAATTGTAAGGTGTCTGCTAACACTTACTAACAGTTGAGGTCCTTAAAGAGAGTTAGAAAATACTTTGTACCACTTAACGAGTTCAATCGAACCCGAAGAGTTAGCAAGAAAGCTATTAGTATCATAATAGTGTTAATTATAAATCTTATAGAGCTGGATGCTGCAAGAATTGGAAACCACCTTTAAATCATTAATGTTTGTATAATGGGGTTACTCGGTCAACCTTAGGTAATACAGTGGTTTTAAAAATACTTCTATACGGCCATAAACAATATGTGCAAACATTGTTACTCTTAATTATCACTTTAAGTTGTGTTATAGAATTTTATATCACCTAAATGCATCTTAATATAACCTAACCTCAAAAATTATGTTTTGTTACAATATAAGTTTACGCTGTGCAACGGGTTTATTCGGTAATATTTTTGTTTCTACCATGCAACCATGGAAAGTTAAAAAAGAACCGGTGGAGTTAGGAGAAAAGCTTCCAAAGAATTCAAGAATAAAATTGGATCATCGCAAAACTACCACAATGAAATTTCATTAATTGAAGAAAAAAACGATGAAATTGTGACAAGAGAAGAATTACTTGTAGTGGAGAAACAGTGTTTCGTAAATCAAAGTCCTACAATAGATTATGATGTAATTCCACGGAACCGTCCTCATATCAATATAAGATACAATTACAATCTCAGTGACCTTGGTACCGATATGTATCAAGCGCTACAAACGCTAGCAACAAATATACAACAGGGTTCCGTACAACAGGCATATTATCGTCGAAAGAAATTATATTATATCCTGAAGATGTAAAATGCAAATTAGTTTGTATTAACAACAGTGATTTTCTGCACTTCTTATCTCTTTTACATACAGTGTAAAAATAAAACATAGTATTCTTTAAAAAAATGTGGTTTTATTCAAAATATATTTAGTATTAGTAGTATTATAAAGGAAATAACATAATCAGTCAAAGTTTGAGCATAATTTTTCAACATTTCTAATTGTACTGAGCCCTTTTTGCATGATCATTTGTACCATATTCGGTTAAAAGCCCTTAAATCGAACTTGTTACGGTGAACAAGCGAGATGAGATTATTTACAGCAAGGCCGAAATATGTTGGCGAGTCTTGTGTGTGACTGGAACTGGGCGCGGTGTCGAGTAGGTAGGCACCTCCACTAAGATATGGGAATAGTTACTGAAACAACAGATTTGTTTATTAATAATGTAAAAATACATACAAGTTAAGCTTCTAAAAGTTAGTTTACAAAAAACAAAAAAAAACAGTTTTGTATTATAGTAAAAGAAAACTTTTAATTCAAAATATATTAGCTTAGGTTACGTTCGTACTGGCTTTTGTTTTCATAATTATTATAAATAATAGAATATTGAATTCATTGATTTATTCAGTCAAGTACGTGGTATGTAAAGGTTTTTTTCAAATAATAAGAGAACCCTGAAAATGTTCAGCTTACAGGTTCACATAGAACCATTATGCAAACTGAACCTATAAAATTTTTGTCTTTTCACTTTCAGAACCATATTGTAGAACTGCAAGTGGCATATAAGTTCTAACAATCGTTCTTTAAGCACTATGTTAGGGATAAAAGAGTTATCAGCATCCCTAAGTAATTTAGAATTGTCGCCATTAAATAAATAGTTAACCTATAAAAAAATTAAAAGAAATACTTTTTCTAGTCATTATTGTCCCACTTATTTATTATATTATTGTTAGTTTTCCATTAAATTGACAGTACCAGGAACTATTATTCATAATAATTGAAATGAAAAAATAACTGAGGCAGTATATTTTTTCTACATATTATCATCAAATGCAGTTTATTTCTAAGGCGCTTCAAAATTGAGATGAAAACATACACATACTGTTACAGAAAACTTACCATGGCAGTGAGTTTTAATAATTATAACACCATTGCAATAATCTAAAATACATTAATTGACTTACCTCATAAACATAAAGTCACTTTCAAACACTAAAGTATCACTGTATCGAGGATGAATAATCCGAAATATTTTAACACTATTGACGGTAACAAATCACAAAAATTATGAAAAACGATACATATGTTGGCGCTTTGAGTGATGCTTATTGCTATTAAAAACCTACAATATATTCTTAAGGTATATATTGTGTCGAGGAAGCACTAATATGTTACTAAAAAAGTTATTAGGGTGGATTTCATAACTATATTAATACTTTAGCTTGCAGTTGTAACCTTTGTATAGCATATAATACACTTAATGTGGTAAGCACTGCTTCAATAGCACTATTGTAGCTCTTTATTATCACTCATTTATCACTACTCTATAACTATTAAGTCACTTTAAGCTCTAAAATCGTGGGCCCAAATCAGGGTTATAAGAAAGTTAAAACGCGCTATATCACCAAATGTTAGAGCCTTTATAGGACTTTAGGTTCTTTAAATTCTCTTATATAGCTCATGTAGCACTTATTCTTATCACCTAAATGTTAGTTGGGCGTACATGTATTCCAAATGTACTTGTTTTTGTCAATTTCATCGTCATTATCTTCCTGCCCTTGTTCCATGTTACTTGGAGTCAGCACTATCATTTTCTTCTTCCATTCTCCCCTATTAACCGTCACGCTATCATGCAGTCCCTTTTCTTCCAAGTCATTGCTCATACAACCCAACATTCTTATAGAAAGAAAGAAAAATGAGTTTATTGGCATTAAAAACAAAACCACCTTAAAATTAAACAAAATCAATAATTAAATTAATTCCTAAAGGGCTCAGCATAATGCCAAATGGTAATACCACCTGACGCTGATTTTAGCTGCAGCCCGCGAGTGCCATAAGCTCGAAAACACCAACAAACATTTACAATATACTGATATTTTTGTAAGAACCAGCTAAAATAAAATTCTGCGACTACTAGCTCTATTCGTTCTTTCGCTCTTTTGGCTATTCTGCTAGTATCATCATTTAGTCAAAAACCACGAAACGCATTAAAATCAGTGCGATAACGCACTTATCTTGATTCCAAGTCAGCAATCCTTAGCGTTGACCGCCAACGATATAATTGGGCTTAATAAAAATTTATAGACCGTTGTGAAGGGGTGGAAATTCAGCAAAATCTCACGAATTTTGTGCTTATCTAATATTCACTAAAGCAACGTGTTACAGGGGTGAAAGATCTAGGTTTTCGCTTTAGTAAGTAAGCTCTAAATGTTTTGGGATTTTCGGGAGTTAGTTATTCTGCAACAGGTTGGTTTTGTTGAACTACAATATTCATCGTTCTTAATTGTTTTATTTATTTTTCATCAGATCTTTGAGGAGACGGTTTGCGGTTTGTGGTTTGTGTATAAAATTGATTGTTTTTCATGTGTTTGTACCTACCTACTAATCCGATTATACAAATCCTTGATAAAAAGCTTTCTATCATTGAAACTGCATTATTGCCGGGCGCTATAGTTCTTATGCAAAAATAAACGGACAAAGTAGTGGGTAGAACCTAATAAATTTATACTCCAAAGACAAATTATATTAATATTAAAGAACATTTTATACTGTCTATTCCGTCCAAAGTTCTTTTCAAATAAAATAATCCTATAAACATAAAAAGATGGCATTAAAGCCTCATCAATGCTCAAACAAAGAGTAAAAGAAATTGATCCGCAAATATTTTTGGCAGGGAAACCATAGTACCAACATTTTACGAGACATTTATAAGCCTCGATACCATCGGACGATAATTGACTTCGGTACTTATTCCCGTCACGTTGGTACCATTATATTTAACGATTACATTGTTACAGTATGTCAATGTTACATACATAAAGACAACGTGTGGATGTTAAAAATATGCAGATGAGTCCTCTTGTGGTGGCAGTATCAATTGCTGTGCCTCTTTGCAATCCCCAGGTCTAACAACGTTATTTTAAGTTTATTCCTCTCATACAAAAACTTACCACACAAACATCATAAACACATCCCCACACACATTCACCTATTCACTATTACATAAGTATTAAATTGGTTACATATTTGAACGTCGAAAATTAAAATACGTAAAATGTCAATGTTCAAATCATCGAAAATTTCAATATCGAATGACCACATAATCCAAAATTATAATAACTTAAGTTTATAATGTCGAATGGTTAGAAAAACCTACGTCCAATATAATTATCTAAAATCTAGAACAAAGTGACGATGATGAAGTGATGATTATGTACAAAGTGACATCGAAAGACCTAAATATCGAAGTACAGAGTATCGAATGTCCTAAATATCGATATTTATTATGTGCGTCACAGGGTAATTTGATAATTCGGATATTGCTAAAACCTGGATAGTTAGAAAAGCTAAGGCTAGGTTCGAAGGAGATGAGCTGAGTTCGTTTCTTTGCTCGCTCACTTCAGCTCCCGTCATCTCCTTCATGTTAAGTTACTTTAGACCCTACAGACAGAAATAGGAGCCCCGTGTAGTGGGGCTCCTTCGACTTTGTTGCTTAAATAGTAATCGTACTTACTTATTCTATATTAAAACCAGGCAGAGTGTGACAATTTCAAATCTACCTAATTATCAAATATACCATCATAATTATATCAAAATTTGTTAGATATTTTAAATATAATGAACTTAGGTGTATTAAATGTTGACACTTTGAACATAGGTATAATGACTATCGACATTTTTAATCAGTCGATATTTTAATCACTCGGCATTTTAATCTTAGACATTTTAAGCTTAGGTATTGCAATTTTTGATATTTCGATACAATCGATATTAAACATTTTCAATGTTTTGAACAGTGACCTTTTATCCGTTGGTATTTTAATTTTTGACGTTGAAATATGTACCAGTTTAATTGTTATCAATACTATTTTTCCTTTTTCTTAGAATATAATAATAATATGTATATAAAAGTAAATCTGACTGTTAACACGATTAATAGGTTGGCACAGTCCGCAATTGTATAAACCCCATTTTTAAGTAACCTCACAGCTGAACACTGTCTCTTAAGATGCAGGTTATCCTAGTTTAATAGGCAGGGCTCACAATATCTGTAAACAGACTTCTGCAGCGTAGTTAGAATCTTGTTAATCAGTGTACAATAATGTATATTTCTTTGTGACAGTAAACTATTTATAATTTATTTATTTATGTACATACAAAAACACGTTACAGAGAAAATAAATAATACAGATTGAAGAGCACAAAGGTACTGCTTATTTCATTAGAAATTTCTTCCAGCAGACCTGCGAATTGTTATTATTCCATTAGGAATTTCTGAATTTTGAATTGTGCCCTATCACTTCACATCACACACACATCACCCTATCACTTCGTACGTACTACACACAAACTGTATTTAGTACTCGCAAGGCCATCCTTGCGAGTACTAAATACAGTTTGTGTATAGTTGGCCCCAACGACCATTCGTTGGGGCCAAAAAGTTCTGGAGAGGCGACCGCGATCCGGAAGACGCAATGTTAGAAGGCCTTACTCTAGGTGGAACGATGATCTGGATAATCAGGTTTGGTTTGGAAAGGTTGCGGGAATCCGATGGATGCGAGACGCACAGGACTGGTCAGTGTGGCTATGCTTTGGGGTCTATGTCCTTTAATGGACGTGTTTCGCCTGATTTATGATGATGACTCGTAAGCTCTCTTCTTTTGAGAATGAAGCTCTGGATTCGAATTCCGAGTCCACCAAAGTACTTTTGGGCCCTGAATCTATAATTTCTCAGTAGCAGCCAGGCTAAATAACTGTCCGTTTATGGCAATAAGGTCGCTCTTTATTTCACGGGACTTGAATATGAGTACTGTTGTAGGTAAAAATCTTAACCCATCGGTGAATACAGACGTGATGTCATTATTATCTCTAATTTTAAATAGTATAAAACAGAGTTTTTTTTTTTTTTTTATTGGTTCACCAACTAATTGTTGTTGTTCACACTAGTTTTATGCTAATGGTGGCATGCAACAGTGCAACAATCACTTATATGTAAATTCCGCATGCATTAAGGAGTTGTACAAAAAATTATAAAATTAATCTAGATAGATAGATAGATAGTCGAGATAGTGGTCAAACATGAACCTATCGTTAAATAGAAATAAAATAAAAAGAAAGTCGCTGTCTTTTTCCCGCTTACTTCTACTAAACCACGTAACGGATTTTGATACGGTTTTCACTAATAGAAAGAGTGATACACGAAGAAGGTTTGTGTATATACAATTTATCCTAATATTTTTAATTTATATAATTTACTGTCTACTTCTTTAGAGAGAACAGGCGTGATACTTGTGTTGTATGCAAATTCAATCCGCAAATTCAAGACAAAAAAAATTCAACAGGAATCGAAGGAATATTTAATATCCTGCATAGAATTAATATACTGGGAAGCAATAACTTCAATCATTGAAATTTTGTTTTTAATTTCCTTCGATGTTATGGAGGGTTTAAAAGGTTATATGTGAAGGTCGGTACCGCCTTAGGTTAAACAGACTCCTTTGATTCGCTGAATTCATATTTGAAATTGGAATATTGTATTTTTTCTTTATACAGCCTGAAGGGTTCCGAGTCTCACAAGATAGTGTTGTATTCGCATAAAAGGCCTTATTTATAAAAACTTCTCAACTCTCTATCATATTCTAAATTCAAATCATATTTTTATTTGCAAAGAAAATAATTCAGAATCAGTTTATCACTTGATAACAATTCAGAGATTATTTTATAAATAAGGGAAGGATAAATTATGTACAGTTAATTATTAACTTTGACATCTTAAAACTGGCCAAATTTTAAACAAATATAGTGTATGTGGATTAATGTTGGTCTGGAATGGGCTGCCTATACATTACTGTGATGTTTTACTTTTCTGTTAAATAATCTTTATTCATTGTCGACTTTGAATTCCTTTTCTCTTGTATACGATGATGGATCGTCGAATTCCGACAGCGGTATTTTGATTTTATGTTGAAAAAAGCCGTGATTTCAACAGTAGGAATCTAAATGCATGTTCCTGAAAAAGTATTTGCTGTTCTTTCAAAAAACAAAAGACACATAGAAAAGCAATTTTATTGAACTTCAAATAGAACAAAAGTGAACATCAATGACGTCAATATAGTAAAGAGACGAACTGCCAAATCGCATAAAACATTTTTCCTCGAAAAAAACTGCATTCACTACACAGTTTTGAAGAATTATGAAGGAGCAAAGTATCAGATATGATTGCAAGTAAGTTTGTGAGTTTATCACTATTTGGCTCTGTCGGCTCGTTGGTCATAGTAATTCTCTTCCTAGATAACATTTTTTTTAATAAACTGACACAGAGTTATAAAATAAAATAAGTATATATTTTCCTTCTCTATTCACTGAGACATTATAATTTTTAACTTTGAATAAACAATCAGATTCTTCACGTAATTATGTTCTTGTTTATGTGTGGTGCCAAAAAAAAAATTCTAAACAGCATTTATTAACTGGTAATGACTTACTTTGATATTCCTTACTCTGTAAAGCTGATTTTAGTGGTGAATTAACGTTGCAGACCATGAGATATGGATCTAATTTTATAGTTTATTATTTGTTATAGGCTCGCGTTCGACCACTATATCTCCTGATGTTAAGTGATGATGTGGTTGTAGGTGAAGCACGCTTGCCTAGAAGTAACCTATTCACTCTTGACTTAAACCCCTAGGTTGTAGCTATCAGGAAACAAAGACGGAAATTCACTCCTTAGCTGTACGCACAATCAAAGTATTTTCAAATAGGCTTGTTCTTACTCGGACAATGAAAGGAACGCTCCGAACTAGTACAATCGTACAAATGAACTAGTTCGGTATTCTAGTACTATTAGTTCATTTTAGTTCACCGATCTTAAGACATCAGTCAGTCGTACGTAATGGAATACATATTTGATTTTCCTTCATACTTTGCAGGCTTAGGACTGTCATTTTGATTAAACAATTTACAATAAATAAAATGTCATTAAATTTTACAAACTTTAATGAATTATTGATTATATATACGAATAAGTAACATAAAACTTCATGGCATTTTCACGAGTCGGGAATCACTTGTTTGCCAGGTCGGTCATCGTCCATCACGCTCGCGCGCACGCTTCTCTAATCTCTCAACTCGCTCAGACACGATGATCACTGTACTAGTGTACTAGATGAACGATTTAAACGACCGAAACAGAGTAGTTCGCTCGCTCAGACACTCGGTACATAATACATATTCGTTCTGATTCAGCACTCGCGAGCCAGACGATCACTGTACTACTGTACTAGATGAACGATTTAAACGACCGAAACAGAATAGTTCGTTCTCGTTCACCTAAAGGAATTAATTCCTAATAGTACATAGTACATGTACTACACAAGCCTATTTTCAAAACGCTTTGTGCGAATGGATGGGATATCCATCATGTACCGATGGCGCATTGCCGTACGTCTTGTAGTCCGATAATGGAAAGGGCTTGGCGGAATCAAATTGTGCAGTTTCATCGCACACTCCCCGAAATGTAGTAGAAAACCGACAGGCGGACAACTCGTCGTCGGTGCTCTGGAGCTTTGAGTCGACCAGCGCATCGTTGCCGATAAGTCTCTTGGCCCGTCTGTCAATCGACTCAAGTGCAAACCTAGCTAAACACAATCCAAACATATTATCTGTACAAACAATATCCCAGGACTTGACTCCGTTCATCAAAATCTTACAACAGATCAAAGCACTGCATTCTTTGTAACCCAAACACAGCGAACCGAACCCACAAATACCACTAGCTTCTAAAATAAACCACGGTCAAGAGCAGAGTGGATGATGACGTAAAATATGATCATGGAACGAGACACTATGGTAAACAATAAAGCAAAGATGCTCAATTTTGTTGCAGCTCATAACCCTATAATAATAATATTAATAATCATTTATTTTAGACAACAATAATAATTATTGAATCTTTTTCGCTAATTTTGTAAATTTTTAGAGCAATTTGATCTTCATTCTCAATTACCTTTGAGACGATTTATAAAATCTTATTGCCCGTAGTTTCAATTAATATTTCGTTTAATCCTCAACTGGTATAGGACTAAACCAGCTAACCGCTTTAACGTAAATCTTGTCGTGTCTGTACTAACAACAGACACTCCCCTGGGGGTACTTGTACCCCAGTTTGAGAAACGCTGCAACGGAGCATAGAGAAAGGAAACTAATCGGTTGGTACGCAGTAAACAAGACGAGGGTATCGATTGAGGTTTGAATAGCGGAAAATATTACTTGAACGGGGCGTAAATGGATACTGTGTTTAAAGGCTTTTGTTCTTTAATGGTTTTCGAAGGGGGTACAATTAAGGAAGTTATTTTGGGGGTGGTGAAAGCAATTGTTTGAAATGGTTATGGAGGTGACAGATACTTAAATAGGCTTATTTTGTTTTGTAGCAATGGTTCACTGACTTTAAAGACGCTGAACGTAAAACTAGTTCAGAAGCCGGTTTTATTTCAAGCTTTTGAGTACGTAACAATTTTCATAGTTTTTACTGAAATATTAACATAACCACTATGAAAAGCCGAAAAAAGAGATGTTAAAACTATGTAACAACCCGAATAAGGAAATTTCCACTCTCACATTATAAAAACAAATTATATTTTCGCCTAAGATCAAATAGCATCATATTTTCGCACAAATATGAAGTAGGGAGACACAATACAGATTTATGCGTGCCTCATAAATCTTAGAAGACATTCGGTGTCCGAAGATGTGCTATCAAACAATATAGGACGTCAAGATCTGACATAAGTGGTGCGAATCTCGTTGCGGACACATCAAGAGTCACTTGCGATCCCCAGAGACAAGCTTGGGTTATATCTAAGAGTCCTTATAGACCTCCAATTTGGAAGACTAATTTGATAGGGTTCCTGATTTTTTAAGGGTCTCTTATGTAAGGATGGAGACCTTATATCTTACAAATATTTTTACAAGTTAATGGGGAATTATTCTCTATGTGTGGGCAATGGATAGGGCTATGCTCGGTGTTTCCTTGCGTGATTGAATCAGAAATGCACAGATCCGCAAGACAAAAAGGAAGACCGACATAGCCGGAAGAAATTAGAATTGCCAAACCTTAGTGGCAGTGGGCAGGGCACATTGCTCGCAGAACGGATGGCCGATGTGGCAGAAAAGTTCTGGAGTTGCGTTGGAAGGCCTCCCACCAGGTGGACCGTTGACCTGGTGAAGGTTGCGGGGATCCGCTGCATGCGGGACGCACGGGACCGGTCAATGTGGCTACGCTTGGGGTAGGCCTATGTCCAGCTGTGGACATCTTTCGGCTGATGATGCTGATTCTCTATGTGACTTATCGTATGTGAAAATGCGACGCCAATGCGAAAACAATTCATCATATAAACTATATTGATTTATTACTATCCGTATAAACGGTTTCTTTAAAATAAGGTTGTCACATAGTTGTCACATCGCACCTATCATAAGGCTGATCGAGAACAAATTGATATAGGTATTTTCTATTACAAAATTTACAGCAGCCGCCGAACTCGGTAGCCATTTGTGTGTATAGCTAAAGATGCCCCTCTTTTTATACGGGACTTACATAACTGAACTTGACTTTGACCAAATGTGTTTTGCTACACTTCTGCAGACCCCGTTAGAGAACACAAACGTGATATTATTACCTATGTATTTTATTAAATGGAGTATTCAGAAATGCATTATACATATTAAACAAGCGGAGCACTATTCATAATTATGTATAGATATGCAAATGCAGTTTGAGACCGAATATGTCAAGGCCGTTTGATCAATTTGGTGAGTTTTAGTATGTATTAATTCCTATTATTCTAATTATAATATAAGATATTAGAACATCTGCCGATATTAACGATCTCGGTCGGTTTCAAGCCATAGTCCATTTATCTGTGTGAATTATTCTTGACGAATAATTAGAACTATTTTCTTAGTTTGGGTCAATACTTATTATTTTGTTAACTACCCGTATTTCATAGCATCTTATTCCTATGTTTGCGTTCTTAAACACCAGAAGACTTGTGACATCCACCAACCCGCACTGGGCCCGCGTGGTGAATTACGGCCCATTCCCTCTCACAGAGAGGAGACCTGTGTCCCAGCTGAGGGAACATTACCAATCAAAAGTTTAATTAAAACCTGTAACCCGACAACAGTTTTTTTACCCTATGTTACCCGGGCCATAATAACGAATCCTTAATCATTATAATCGGATGAATAGTTTAGGTGCTACGAAGGAACATGCAAACACAATAATACATACATAGGCTACGGCGAAGCCGTAGTCGGGTAAAAAGGCTGATGATGAGAATGATACTTCAGAAATATATTGTAGAAATTGGTGACGAAAAATAATAGAATTACATATATTGCTATTTAATGAGTGGAAAATTAATTATTTATTAAATGTAACGAGAAAGAACATAACACCAAAAACACAGCAAGAATGGTGGAAGGTGGGAATCCATAATAAAAAACAAAACAACAACCAAAAGGCCACCCTAAAAAATACCAAAATTGGTTTTCATTGAGATGATTCAAGCAACGCAAAAATGTATCTAAGTACCAGAAGTGACCACAACCCAGGGTGTTATCTTCAGTCATCGAATAAAGACTACTTGAGTTCTTTTGCCTACATCCACTGTCAAGTATCGATAATATCAATATTGATTGCCCCTGCATGACTTTTTGCATTACTGCTTATAACAAGTTCAGTCCTAACTTCCTGAGGTGTGGAGTGGTGCTCTACTCTTCACTATCAGGGGCATGACGCGTTAATATCGAACGAAACTGCATAAAATTTTATATTCTGACGCAGAAGCTGCCTTACTAAATGATATTGTAAAGTAAACATTTTTTTTGTATACAAATGATTTAGACATAACATCGACTTAAAATAGATCGATACATTTTATAATCACGTTTTCCTTTCAGAGTATATAAAAATATGGGCATAACATACTTTACGTTTGTACATGCATATCCATACTTCTCATTATACGTTATTGACGTTTTTCCTAAAAGCCTCAATCAAGCTGCTACAAATAAATCTAAAATAAAAGATAATCTTAAAGCCATGACAGGCGCACACAATGACACAATTTTTTGTCACAAGTTTTCATTGAAAATTTCTGAAGAGCAATAAATTAAGAACGATAAAAATCATGATGCATCCATCTGGGACTCTTTAATTCATTCGAAAAAGAAAACAGTAAAGAAAATTAATTCAATATCAAAGTTTCAAACCTTGAATGGTAAGAACTTCAAAAGGTCAGTGCATAAGTAATTTTAATAGCAGTTCATCCGGCGATCAATATGAAATATTCCGTTTCTCTTGACTGACTTATTTCTACGGATATTAAACTGCGAGCATACAAGCTTTAGAACCTTTTTCTTTGAAAGAAAATGGAGCTTTAAATCAAAGATTGATCTATCTGAACGTTACTGAGGTAAACATAAAATTGTGTGGGAATTTTCTTAGCATTGTATCCTTTCTATGCCTCAGAGAGCACTTCAAACTTTAGTCTTGGCATCATCTTAAATGATTAAGAAGAATAATCTGTCGACTATTTGTCTCCTATTTCAGGCATATATCTGAATTATTAGTTCATCTTAATTACGTCAGAGCTATTATCTTTGAACTTTGCCATAACCCAATTTGGTGTTTTGGCCTTGATATTTATTTTATGTCTATATCAGACTATATTAATTGACACATTTAGTATCTGACTTCTTCTGTAGATAACACAGTTTTAATATTAAATCATCGAAAGTTGTACAAACATTTTGATGCACTTTTTATTTTATGACGCGTTAGAACGAATGACCACTATATTATTTGCAATGCACTATATTAAAGGTTGTCTTTTTAGAGGTGTTTGTTCTTCCTGTATCGTGGGTGCGTTTACAAACATATAAACTCACATACACAAACACCCAGAGCCGGAACAACTATCTGTAGGTCATACAAATATTTGTTCCGTGCAAGAATCGAACCCGCGACACGCAGCACAACAGTTAATCGCTCAACCACTAGCGCCATCCGTGCGCCAACCGTGTGGTGTGATTTTTAAAATGAAATAAAAAATGTAAAATAAATTTTGTTGTGTAAAAATAAATGTTAATAGCTTTATTTATAAGATATTCTTATTCCATTTGTGCCTATACATTATTTCGGGCCTATCTGCGCCACGGCTCGAATCAAGCGTAATTGGATAGTCCAATTTTTGACCACTTTATCCAGCAACGATTGAGCTGCGATGAGGATTTTGGTTGAACGGCTACGCCAAAAAGCAGAATTGCCAAATTTGGAGTGAAGAAAACCCACACAAAGTGCCAGTTTCTGAATGTAATATTTGGAGTTAAGAACGTCTCAAACCCTACCTAAATGTCAAAGTTTGACAGGTTTATTAACTTAGAGCTTGATAAATACTCAACTTCAAATTCATAATTCAGAGGTCGGGGGCATGATTTACGTACTCCATAATTTTATCTCAATAACTTCATGATAGCAACGTCTTTATTAAGAAAAGAAACAAGATCAACATTATTAATGAAAACTAGTATATTGCATTTGTAGTGTCTATTCGACATTGTTACGTGACTGTACATTAATATATGAAGTTTGGCGCCAATATTGAACTTCCGATGAGTCTCGGGTTGTAATCTATATTATTATGTAGATGCCCTTTTGAGGTCAGGGTGAGATGTTATTACCTAATCGACATATAGACAGAATCTATGTATCTGTAGAAGATAAACTTGCAAGATCTCTTTAAATAAATAAATTCACAACTCGTTGCTGTAGTGTTGTACCTAATGAATCGATATTTTAAGATTGCAAATAAGAAGAATCTGAAATATTTCTCTTTTTTAAGCATGAATGTCACAAAAATAAAGAAAAAATATGGAATTGTAAATTTCTGCTTAGAAGCGTTTACGGGAAATTGTCTGGAGAAGACAAAACATCGGGAACGGTGGAACGCTTTGTGTAGACATTTGCCCAGCAGTAGGACACTACAGATTGTATAAAAAATATACCTTAATAATTCCTGCTGTTCTAAATCAATACACAAAACTTAGAGGTCGATGACTTAATACAAACACCTACTACAATTCACTCTAACTACTTCAAATTTTAGACACCACTTTTAGTGTTAAGTTCCGGTTTGATAAAAATTCTGGCGCAGTGGTTGAGCGATTGACTGCTGCGCTGCGTGTCGCGGGTTCGATTCCCGCACGGAACAAATATTTGTATGACCTACAGATAGTTGTTCCGGCTCTGGGTGTTGTGTATGTGAGTTTATATGTTTGTAAACGCACCCACGATACAGGAAGAAATTCCTAGTGTGGGGAAAAGTTTAAAAAAAAAAAAAAAAAATACCTTTCAGTAGATGATGATGAAGATAGCTGGTGGCAGCTAAATGAGAGAGACCAAGCATTCAATTAATGAGATATCTCTGGAGAAGCTTATGTCTAGCAGAGTATTGTGAAAAGGTACGTAATAAAAACAATGGTTGTTGATTGCTAATAAAATCATTTATAATTAAGTATAGAATAATAATTATCAAAGAAAATCATCTTATAAGGGTCACACGTTACACAATAAACGATAAAAAATAAAATAATAGACAATACATTAGACATTACATAGGTATATATAGAATTCTCAAGCTATTTAGTTAGCAATTAGTTCTTAAGATCGGTTCTATAGTTTATTAGCCATTGCCTAGTTTTAGGTACAAAAGACCAATTTACGTATAAATGGTCATGTGCGTCATTTGATCAGACAATGGTTGTTTTGAACGATACACTCTTAAACGAGTACCTGGAGGAATTGCGTAGTTTGCTTTAAGCTTTAAAATAATGTCATTTCATTTCATTATCAGCCTTTTAATTTTCCCACTGCTGGGACATAGGCCTCCTATCTGTGAGAGGGGATAGGCCGTAATCCACCACGCAGGCCCAGTGCGGGTTGGTGGATGTCACATGTCTTCGAATTATTGGTTCTCGGACATGCAGGTTTCCTCACGATGTTTTCCTTCATCGTTTTGAGAGCAGTGGTGATGGAATAATTTACACAAAGTAAAGTGCCTGCCTGGGTTCGAACCCACGACCTATAACTTGTAAGTCACGGCCTTTACAACTGGGCCACCACTGCTCCAAAATTATTGAATTGAGCTGACCCCAAGAAGCATGGAACGACGTCAGGAAATGATGAAGAATGAAAATCAATATTTTAGTTATTATTATTATATAATAAAATTATAGTTTGTATATTTGATACTGGATTTTAGATTATAATTTATGTTAACAAAGAAATTTCTAGAAAAAAACTGCAAAAACGAGACACGACCATGACACGACACTTTTACAAAACATTTTGTCAGCCGTTTCAAAAGAAAATTGATTTAACCGAGGCAAAAACAAGGTTTTCACACAAATCTGAAGAAGACTTCTGCCTGCGTCGGATTTATTTAACATACTCTACAAATAAAATGTATTTACTTAGCTTGCTTTTAATTTTGTTGTTGATATAAACTTATAATCGTTAACACACACCTATTAAGAAAATCAGTATTTTAAGAATTTCCACATTATAGTAGCCACGCTCTAAATCGTATAATTCTAGGTATTTGTAGACGTGAGTTTTACAACTTGTTTTTATGGTCAAAATACTATCAAAATGTTTGTAAAAGTAAGATTTGTTTTAAAAAACACTCACATTGCCGGATACAGAAGAACTCTGCTGATCTAATTAACAACCAGGCTAATGTAGACCAAAATTTACGATAGCTTTCATCACAGAACTCGGAACACCGTCTGAGATTAGATACGTCAATACTATTAGTTTTCGTGACCATTCCAAGCTCAAGTATCGGCTGTCAGTACTGTAATAAAAATGTCGTGGTGAACCAGTGGCAAGACCACGCCTCTCTTGCTTCAGGTCGAATCCGGGCACCAATGTGACTTTTGCAATTCATATGTACTTTCTCTCTCTATCTTGAATATCGCTGACAACGGTGAAGGAAAACATCATGAGGAAACCTGGAATTTACAGTGAGTTTATTATAAGATTGTGCTCCATTGGTGTAATTGCTGCAAGGCGTTCCAGTGCGAGGTTAAGAAAATTTTATTTACCAGTTCATCCACAAAAAGACTAAAATAGAATACTACGAGTAATAGTGAAAACAGAATTAATATTGATCGAAAAACGAAAGAGATATAACAGTTTAAAGAAATAAATCTGTCCCACTCTACGAAAAAGCCGTTTTCTATGGCAACTGTTTGGGCGTTGTCTTCTTCTTCTTGCCCCCTTCTCAATTTATTTGGGATCGGGCCTCCTTGTGCGTCTACGCCAGGATGGTCTATCTTGGTTTGTATCTACTACTCGGTCAAAATAACTGTGCACTTGCTTGCTGTTAAGTCACTCCGACGTTCGATTCTCGCTATTGGCGCACAAGGCGAACACGGGGCGCCACGTGGATGTGGAGTGGGGGCAATGTGCACAATTGTTTTTACCGAGTAGTATCGAAAGATTGACAATGCGGTCCTACAAATGGCCGCCGAGGCGTCTAGATGCTCTGTGGATTCCATTCTAAAAACACGGCACCCACAGGATGGTCTATAAAACCAGGCATGTTTATATTTTATAGTCTCTGACGTAGATTTTATAAAGCTATGTCGATACTACTGAACTTTGGCTATAAATTATAAGTTTATGCTTTATAATCGGGAAGCACAAAAGGTTTATTATCTAATCCGCCTTTCGCTGAATTTTTATAGAACTAGGTAAATCTGATAATGGTGGATAGCTGTAAAGTAATTTAGGGATATTGGGTAATAGAATAATAATAGTGATTACTCTGTACATAGATAAATATATAATATATAAAAAAGCATAAAGCTTGGTTATAATGGGCGGTGCTTCTATAACTGGAATTTTAGTATGATTGGTATTGCATTCGATCTTGTATTATTCATCGAAGGGTATGGCATACATCAAGATGGTGCAGCGGTGGCCCAGTGGCAATGACTTACGTTTCGTAGGTCGTGGGCTCGAACCCAGGCAGGCGCTTTACTTCCTGTAAATAATTTCGTCACCACTGCTCTCAAAACGGTGAAGGAAAACATCGTGAGGAAACCGGCATGTCCTAGAACCAAAAATTCGAAGACATGTGACATCTACCAACCCGCACTGGAACCGCGTGGTGGATTACGGTCCTTTCAATCTCACAGAGAGGAGGCCTGTCTCCTAGCAGTTGGGAAATTTAGGACGCTGATTGATGATGATGATGACATCAAGATAAACACTTACCCATTTCGAAAAATTATGAAAAATAATTTTGGTTGTAGATGATATTGTCAATCTCAATAAAAGTTATATAGCATCCCTATTTAAAAATATTAAAATAATTTTTGTAAGCAAATTAACGTGAAATACACATTATAAACCTTTAATTGTTGTGGTATATTTTCCAACCTCATCTATATAAATAAAAATCAACTGCCAAACGGCTGCACCAATTACGCTTTTTTCTTTTTTTATTGTATTTGCTGCCAGGACAAGGTTTATGCGTATCAAAGAAAAAAAAGTACATAAAAATTAATTAGTTTTCATTAAACTAACCTCCTAAAAAGTAAAGTCGGGTACCACGGACCACGTAAAAAGCGCGTTCCTCGAGTACGTAGCAATCGTAAGAGTGACCAGAGATGTCAATCTTACGACATGCAGGAAGATCCTGCAGACCTTCCAAAGAGACACAGAGGGTCTGTTAAGGATACTGCTCGAGGAAGCAGGGGCAGCGGTTTACGACAACGTCACATCCCAAGTCATCAAAGGGGAAATGACGGGGTCGTATATGGCAGCCTACAGCGCGAGGAGTGGTTTTGTGGCCCTGGACAAGGAGGAGACGGAGCGCTCAGGCAAACTCAAGTTCAGTGTGCCAAATGACGACCCGATAGTGGTTACCGCCAAATGTACTAAGATCATGCCGGATGATAAGATCCTGGAAATGGCACAGTCCATTTCGGGGACCCCAGGTATCCCGGCATCGCAGGAAAGTTGGGCGGTACCCAATATCAGGTGGATTAACGGAGTTCCGGGTTGCGGTAAGACAACCTGGCTGGTAAAGCACTTCGATGAGGACAGGGACGTGATAGCCACCACGACAACAGAAGCTGCCAAAGACCTTAGGGAAAAGCTTGCGCGCCGCTTAGGAGACCGAGCAAAGACCAAGGTGCGCACTATGGCCTCAATCCTAGCAAACGGTTTCAAGAGCCAAGACAAATGCTACCGTCTTACGGTAGACGAGGCTCTTATGAACCACTTTGGGGCAAAAGTCATGGCAGTAAAGTTGTCTGGAGCTAGCGAGCTTGTCCTCGTCGGAGACGTTAACCAGCTCCCATTTTTGGACAGAGAGAACCTTTTCAAGCTTAGGTACACCCGTCCAGACCTGGTGGCTGGCATCACCCAGGAGTTTCTCTGCACACACCGCAATCCAATGGACGTGGCCTTTGCACTGAGTGAGATATACCCCGGTATATACTCCTCCAAGTCGTCGCTGTCGCGGGTTCACTCCCTGAAGGTGAAAGGTTACACAGGGGCGCAAATACCGAGCACTGCCCAAAACACCCTGTTCCTGGTTCATACGCAGGGGGAGAAAGCCTCTCTTGCGAGCCAGGGATTTGGTTCCGGTGAAGGGTCGCGCCTGCTAACCATACACGAGGCTCAGGGGTCGACCTACGACAGTGTCATCATCATCAACACCAAGTCCAGGAGGCTTCAGGTCCACGACAGCATCTCCCACGCGGTAGTGGCGGTGTCCAGACATAAAGTCAGTTGCGTCTATTATACCGACGACGCTGATGACGCCGCAGGCCACCTTGCTAAGAGGGCGATGGATGCGCCGACTAAAGCGGTCGTCAACTACAATCTTAAGACGGCCATGCAGCATCGAGACGTAGTCGTCATAGAGGCCTTGCTCACGCTGGCGAAGTCCCTGGTCGACATCAGACATCACCAAAACACCACCTAACAAGTCCCATCCAAAAACTCCAACCCAAACACATACCCAAACCATCACCCTGTCTAAACCCTGTAAATCAGAAAATTATATATATATTTGTAAAGCTGCATGGTGGAGCGAGTCAGTCATACACATCTTAACGTCCTAACGACGGGGTCTATAACCGGAACCGTCGGCCGGGACTGGTCTGCTCGCACTGCCATGCATCTTCCCCGAAAGTGTATCAATAGAAATAAGTAACAAAATAGTTAATAACATTAATATAAGTAGTAAATAGAAAGTAAATTGTAATGCCGGTCTGTGATATATATATATATATATATATATATATATATATAGTATTTAGTGAGGGATGAACTCACGTAGACTTAAATTAGTTAAGTAAGCCAAAAAATAATGTTCGACGAGGAGTCAGACAATTGTAACTATAATAAGAAAAATAACAAACAAAAAAAAAACACTATAGAAAAGATCGCGGAGTTCCACATGTCCGCGGCAGAATATTGAAATAAAAAAAAAAACCTAAAAATATATTTCGAACCTAGATAGAGCATTAAATTTGTGAGTCATCACAAAATTGCGTCAAAATCCTTTTTTACCTTTCCAATTTTCACCAATCATTATATTTCACTAAGCCTGCTCACAAAATCGACCTAAATAAAAAAAATCATTGAATACTTGCCCAATGGACTGAAATAAGAATTTTAAAAGTTTGAAATACGATAAGCCTTTAAAACTTCGTTCAACTTTCCTTCAGTTTCATAGTCATTCATTCATTAATTCGGATCGCTATCAATTATTTTAATCAAAGATTGTAATGCCGGAGTTCTTGTCAGGTTCGCTTTAGAATTTTTTGCTATATTTACAGCTAGACTCATTTATTAGGGTTCCGTACCCAAAGGGTAAAAACGGGACCCTATTACTGAGACTTCGCGGTCCGTCTGTCTGTCTGTCTGTCTGTCACCAGGCTGTATCTCATGAACCGTGATAGCTACACAGTTGAAATTTTCACAGATGATGTATTTCTGTTGCCGCTATAACAACAAATACTAAAAACAGAATAAAATAAATATTTAAGTAGAGCTCCCAAACAACAAACGTGTTTTTTTGCCGTTTTTTGCGATAATGGTACGGAACCCTTCGTGCGCGAGTCCGACTCGCACTTGGCCGGTTTTATTATTAAGTAAGGACAAGGCGGACAACGCCAAAATTTAGTCATACTAGGCCGAAATGATGTTCGGGAGCGGACGTATGCGAGAAACATCACTAAATTATGAACGCGTAAGCAAATGTTCGATAGGCCGTATCTTTATTGTATAAATCTACAGCTGAAATAATGTTTATTAGCACAACTGTTGACGATAAAAATCCGTTTTATTTGTTTAGTATTTAATTGCTTAGAGTTCAGAAACCTTTGATTAACCTTATTCAGCTGCTTAGCAACGGATTTGCGCGATTAAGTGCAAAAAGTGCTCAGTGCGTCATTGACGCTAATGAAAAAACAACCAATGTTTGTATGGCTAATGAGCGTCTTAGAACGATATGTAAAAATAACTTAAAGTTTATCTTATATTGATTATTACAATTTTGTTCATTCTAGAACCTAACTTTTATAATCAAATTATATCCTCTGCCTCTTTCACTCGCTTACGCATCGTCCTATCTCGCTCCATAAAATCAAAAAAAAAAATGATTTATTTTTATTTTACCTAGGCCTACATGGGCACTTATAAAACGTGGACAAAAGGCGCACAGTTCGGGTTGGTCGTTTCCTATGGAGAAGAACCGGCAAGAAACTCCATGGTTACTCTTTTAAAAATATGGTTTGTTTTTACAATATTTCCATGTTACAGCATTACTTAGATATGGGAGGACAACGTAGGCCCGACAGTAAAACGTTAGAAACTAAAAATAAAACGTGAAACGAGATAAAAAGTTATCAAATGTTATCAAGCATCTAGAAATCTAGAAGGCCTACAATGTTCACACATTCACAAAACAATGGGTAAAAGCATCTATACAAAGGTAAAAAAAAAAAAAAAAAATGTATAACAAGACTAAATTTAACATGTGGCACAAATGTAGTTATCAGTGCTGTAACTATTCTTAGCAAAGGGTTATTAAGATGATTGAAAACCATTGTAAAAAGTCCAATTAAAAGAAGAGAAAACAATCCACATATTTGTACCGTTTATGAGTTACCAGGGAAGCCGCATGCGCAGAAGGAGCTAAATTTTTATCTTCAACGTAGTCCTTAATTTTATAATATGCTTTTTTAATAAGGACACGTTTGATGAAGTTTTTGAACTTTCCATCGGTCAGTTCTATAACTGACTTTGGCAACTTGTTATAGAAGCGTATACTGTTTATAAGAAAAGACTTGCTAGTTTTCGTTATTTTGATTTTGGGTACTACAATTTCGTGCTTACTGCGCGTATTTAAATTATGGAAGTCGCTTCTAGTTTTGAAAAGCCCTCGATTTTTGCGCACATACAAAATACATTCCAAAATATAAAGTGAAGGTAGAGTCAGTATATCGACCTCTTTAAATTTTTCTCTGAGGGACTCGCGAGGACCCATTTTATAGATCGCGCGGATTGCCGTCTTTTGTAAGACGAAAATTGAATCAACGTCCGCTGCTGATCCCCACAGCAGAATGCCATAAGACATAATACTGTGGAAGTAAGCATAGTATACTAGCCTAACCGTAGCTACATCGGTTAACTGCCTTATCTTCCTTACTGCATAAGCAGCCGAACTTAACCTACCCGAAAGAGTTCTAATGTGCGCGCCCCACTGTAATTTAGAATCGATTGTAATCCCCAAGAATACAGTTTCCGTTATAACTTCAAGATTTTTGCCGTCAAGATTTAAATTTAGGTCACGTTGAGGTACATTTGGTAAAGAGAACTTTAGACATTTTGTTTTTTTCGCATTCAGTAAAAGATTGTTAGCTGCGAACCATTTAGAGAGAACAATTAGACTTTCGTTGACATGTAAGACATCCGTATCATTCCTATCTATTTTAAAATTAGCAAAGTATCATCATATGCAGTATACTCAATGACAAACTGTTTCTTGCACAATGGTTCGCAGAGCTCTGAAGTTAGCTTCAGAGACACAAAGATCCGCTATGAATACTGTAAGTCGCTTTGGCTGCATGATTTTGAGCACAGAAGACAGGATAGGAGGTGAAGTACGTAGTACGTAGTACGAGTCCATTCACACCCTGCTTTTGTTTCGATAAGGTAGCCCCACTTTGTAAGTTTGGCAAACCTTACAGTTGTGGGTTTGACTTACAGCTTCCTTCTTGAATTCTGAGACGGATTAAAGACTTCACATTGGACCACGGAAGGTCCAATGGATTGGACCCTGCGGAAAGATACTCGTTTGGTGATAAATAGTGAATCATCATCTGCCTAGCCTTTTCCTCAAGGTTCTGACTACCCGTAACGACTGTCAAAGATCTTTAAATGACAGCCGGGACCAACGGGTTAACGTGCTTTCCGAGGCACGGAGGAAACTCGGTATGTTGAAAATGGTCACCCTTCCACGGACCGACCTCGTCAAGCGTTGCTTTACCTTGATGATCGACCCGTGCGGCTGTTATTATTTAGCCACGAGCTGATAAATAGTGAATGGGTGGAGAAAAGTATCCTGCCACAGTTTGCAGCGGGCGTCGGCTGGGTTACCTGGCAGGGGAACTACCGATTTTAGAAAGCTGTGTCTCTGTACTTCACAGTCTTCGCGTTGGTAGCTATAGCTATGCAAATAGTGGCAAGTAATTCTGTCCTAAAATGTTGATATATTTCATCCGGAAAACTACGACATTCCGTAACCGTACTTATTGATCTGTTTGCCAATCATCTATTTAAAATTAGGTTCATGGCAAAAGCCAATTGGACGATACCCTACAGACCCACCGATGTATCTATAGCTCTACCACATGTTATCAAATTAAGGTTTCGTTTACTTAAGAATAAAACCCTATACTTTATATTTGTAAGCCTATTGCTTTAGCGTAAGGTATACGTACCTACACAATTACGGAAACTCCGAGGTACGAGTATTATTCTGTTTTATTTTATTATTAAAGGACGAGGTTGTATATTCGACTTTATGTCTGCATTTTTTTTTGTGTATGTTTTTAAATAAATAAATCGGCTATCTGGTTGGTCTAGTGGTCGCAACCGCTACTGCTGAGCAAGAGGTTCTGGGTTCTATTCCCGGATCGGGCAAAGGTCTATTGGGTTTTTCCATATGGAGTTTGTCAGTAGCAGCACGAAGCCTGGATTTGTGTACGGTTATGGCAATAAGCTCGCACCCTATTGCATGGCACTAAACTCGCCCCCTATTGTATGGCACTATACTCGTATCCTATTGCATGGCACTATACTCGTTTCCTATTGCATGGCACTATACTCGTTTTCTATTGCATGGCACTAAAATCGCCCCCTATGGCATGGCACTAAGCTCGCCCTCTATTGCATGGCACTAAACTCACCCTCTATTTCATGGCACTAAACTCGCCCACTATTGCATGGCACTAAGCTCGCCCCCTATTACACGGCACTAAAATATAACTAGCGATATGGAGGTGTATTACCTGTAAGCGCACCTCTGCCTAGCCATTCGGGGAAGGCGTGATGTTATATTATATTGAATATTATACAAGTGAAACTAAATTGTATAAACAAAAAATAAATGCATTTTCATTTATTTAACACCAATTAAACCTTTGTACTATTTACTGGCCAGTTTGTATCCGTAAATTACGTCAGTTAGCATATAACCAGCATATTTGAACTATCATCCTATTGGCAATTTCACACCTAGTTATTTTCAGCTAATTATTACTTACTTCTACACAGCGATTTTGCCCGAGTGAAAGTCTTAAATTTTGGAGTGTATAAGAAGAGTTAAAACTTTTAGAAGATATTAAAACTCAGCAATCTTACCCTGTCTTAAAAAGACAGCGGCCACTTTTCTTATATTTCCTGCATAAAGAAAACGTATTAAAAACTTTCCGTACTAAAGCGTATGCATTATGAGGACAAGAAACAAACGAAAACGTAGAAAAATTTGATACTGTTCTCGTTAAACCAAGAGGCAAGTTTGTTCCGCCTTAATATAAAACTTTTGTACATTGTACAACAATGTAAAGAAGGAGTAGCTGTGTATAACGCAAACAAAGCTTCATACAAGAGCAGTCTTACAGGATCTTCGTCGCATCTTCGACAACTGATTTAAATTAAAATTGATTGCAAAAAGGTGTAACAGTAAAACACGGTTTGTCCTTAAAAAGAGATTCCTAATTAATTCGTAACTAGCAGGGTAGTGGGGCTTTCGGGACCGGGACAGCGGTCCCAGATTCCACCTTCAGTAATCCATCTTGGCTTTGAACGCACTTTTCTCTACATTTTACAATTATAATTTATACTTTCATTAAATTGTTATACATATAAATAAACCTTCCTGAAGAAAACTATTTATTTATTTTATTAGGTTCACCAAATTTTTTTACACTTAATTGTAACCAAAAATACATGCTTAAACTAATCTTACAGTGCACACCATGATCACAATTTCAAAGAATCAAAATTTTAAAAAACAATTTTACACTATAATAAGCGCGTATTATTAATACAAGTGGATATAGTTATAAAACATAAAATAAGTAAAAAAAACTGGCTAAGTGCGAGTCGGGCTCGCGCACGAAGGGTTCCGTACCATTATCGCAAAAAACGGCAAAAATATCACGTTTGTTGTTTGTTGTTACGCAGACTGATTTAGAATTAAAAACTAGCCAAGTGCGAATCGGACACGCGCACGAAGAGTCCCGTACCATTATTGCAAAAAACGGCAAAAATATCACGTTTGTTGTATGGGAGCCCCACTTAAATATTTATTTTATTCTGTTTTTAGTATTTGTTGTTATAGCGGCAGCAGAAATACATCATCTGTGAACATTTCAACTGTCTAGCTATCACGGTTCATGAGATACAGTCTGGTGACAGACGGACAGACGGACAGACAGACAGACGTATCGCGGAGTCTTAGTAATAGGGTCCCGTTTTTACCCTTTGGGTACGGACCCCTAAAAAAATAATTGTCTGACTATGTTATGGGCAATTAAAAACGTATCAAATTGGTTGAGTAGTTTAGAAGAAATAAGTGCACATTCAGACAGACAAAATTAGCTAATTAATTTTATGCGATTTAGAGATTTCATTAAAAAAAAGTCGAGTTTTATTTGAGACCAGTACAATACGATCTCAATGAAGTAGGTCCTACTCGTACAGCATGACCCAATGGTCTCTATTTGTTGAATATTTACATCTACTAATGAAAGTACTTAAAATTAAAACGCACCCATAGAAACTTATATACTTACAATAACCACACAACATTATTTACATCACCTCCACGATCATATGACACTGACAATTATTATGCAAAACGTCTCAAGGAAGATGCAGCGAATTACTCGGAGAACTGTTTCAAATGCAAAATCAATTCGTGTTGCATTTCATACATGATAGATTCTGTGTTGACAGATGCACAATAAGATGCAAGGTTGATGACATATTGTTTGTGAAGATCTTGAAGGAAGATCTGATGCAGACGTGATAAAGATTGTCTGAAGATGTGAAAGGAACTTTGTAGACTATTCGAGTTTTGTTTTTGTTTTGTACAACGATAGTGCTGTAAGAGGAATGCTTTAAAACCTTTAAAGTAGCGTTTGTTTCTAGGTGCGGGCATGTGAGTTTTAAAAGCTTTTTCAAGATACGGTAAAGTGTTAATACTGTTTTTTTGGAAGTATTTGCATTTTTTTTTCTTGTTGCGTTTTGTTACTAAAAACTTTTTTTAACGAAACACCAACTTATTAATAACAACCTGTCAAAGGCACTAAATAAATCAAAAGCACTTCAAATTTATTTTATAGTCCCAAATAAAACACAACATAAAAATGTATACTATCAATAACAATATTTGTCTCACGTCTAAAATAAATAAATATTATTAAGTCAATAACACAGAAAAAACAAGTATGACTTTTAATTCCCTTAAGAAACTTCAAAGCAATCCGTTATGGTAAAAACAAAGTTGTTGTGGAGTTATTCCCTGTAGACACATTATGTCAAGTGCGAACCGCTCAATAGTTTACTAGTACCTATGTCTCAAACAAAAGTGCCAAACAATGTCATGTGAACTAATCTGTCTATGCAAACAATTTTGGTTTACGGCTCTGTAATAATCTGATAAGACCTATTTGTTGTTATACAATGACGTAAAAAAACTATATTGGGTCTTTATGGATATTATTAAAATAAAAGTCTGTCCCATCTGTACTTGGATGACTTATTGTGTAATCTGTTTTACTATTCTAGGTGGTCTGACCTTAGACATCGGTCAAAGGTCAACTAGGCTATCTAGGTATAAGTAATTTAGCTTATTATTAACAAATTGTGTATAGGTAATTAATTCCTGGTTACCTACTAAGTTGGTCTATAAATTGTTGACACGGAAAGATACAAAAACATTTTGCTTTATAAGTTTTGTATCTTTCTTTATTTAAAAAAAGTTTAATAAATTATGTTCGAAGAACACCTACCTGTGCGTTTGCCATCATAAGAATAAATAAAAACTAAATGCATTATTTATTTATTTATTTAAACTTCATGTACAATGGTTATACATAGGCGGACTTAATGCAGCAAGGCATTCTCTACCAGTCAACCTTTGGGTTCAAAAAAGACACAACTGTGGTAGGTGTAAACAAAAAAAAAAAAAAAAACAATAATTAAATTCGGATATTAAAAAACTACCTAACTAATAAAATAAATAAATAATTTCTAAAACTATAGACTAATAAATAATATAATAAATACCAAATTCTAAATGAGACTGAAATTTAAATATAATATCATTATATATAATAATATAAATTAATACACATAAACTTTATGTATTTTTTTTACTTATCTTGAATATTTATGTTAATCACAGAATCAGCCGATCTTTTTAAAATCTATCAATTTTCACAGTAATTTTCAAAAAAATCGGCCATGTATCTATATCTTATCCATTTATACCTACATTATCAGTAAAGAAAACAAAGCATCTACTCGATTAGATTACGATAACACATCAAAAGATGACCTTTTGTACTACAACCAGGTAATTACACAACGTTGTAATGAATGAAAAAAATAACAAACATAAGATTGATGTATAAAACTACCAGTTCAACTTGATACGCGGCCATTTAAGGAACTAAATTATTATGTACTGAATTTGACAGCTGCGTTGACAGCTTCCTAAGCAACTAGCGCCACCAGAAACCGCGAAGATACGTTACACAGTTTATAATCTGTGGACCGTGAATCATCAATTGATTTGCTTCTGCAATTGACCTTGATAAACTTCAGATTCTCACGAGCGCTATATTTGTAACTGTCGTTTTAAACTAATGTATTTTTTATTTGTTTAGTTTGTCTATTTTAGAAGATGGGTTTAGTAGAAATCTATGAGCAGACGTATCGATGTAGTTTTGTGAATGTAGTATAACGCAAATGGATTGCTTAATCAGCTGTTTTGCAAAACGGTGTTTTAAAAAACAGGGCCATTTTGTAAAACAATATAATATGATTTTGATTAATGTCAACCAGTCCGTGAAGCGTACCGGTAGGTAAACAATAAAAAAATTAACAAGATAAAATTGCACCTGAATAAAAAAATAAGCAACAACATTATTTCAAAGCAATAAAGGAGGGCAATCACTCTAGATATTCATATATCAGTACGATAATTATGGCAGTAGCTCAAACAAGGGTAACATCAACCAAGCTTACCAATGAGCTGGTATTAGTGGGACTAACTACCCATAGGCTCTTGACAAGTGACATTCTATCAACAATAGCGTCACCATAGCGATTGGAAAAAAGCTACAATTTATGGGAATGTCAAGCGCTATTGAAATGTCACTTGATCAATCCCTTGCATTTTGGCATTTCGACCGTGTGGCTATCGTTGATAGAATGAAACTTTTGCCTAAAGACTCAGGGCCAGGTTTACAGGGCATACACACAATTGGTTAGAAGCTATTAATTTTATCACGCACTTGCACACATTCTTACATACTGATACGCATCTAATATTCATACGAAATTCATACGACATTTACGAATGACTGTGATCAATCAATAACAAAGAATCAGAGTTTTATCACAATCAAAGAATTGACAGGTAGCAGCTTATCTCTAAGAGATGTGAATCAAACATGGGAAAAAACGTTTACTTCTATATTTCATGTAAGTAAATCGATACAAGTGGCGATATATTGTGTGGCGTCACAGCTCTTTCAAGGCTTCAGATTTTAAGATTAGGTTATTTTATCTAAAGATAAAATGTTTCTGAATTTTAATGAATTTACCATATTTGGGTTCTAAATTCGAGTTTATTTTGTCTTTTTATAGAACATGTCCAAATCGTACAACAATTACTTGAATTTATTCATTAGCTTAGCGTATTATAGCTAATAGTTACCCATACAAAACACTACCACACACAAACTACGTAGTACTAACGTAAATTCAAATCAGGCAATCATGCATATTGCATAATCAAAAAACAAGAGGCCAAAGGTGGAAGTAAGTGTAAAATTTTAATTAAATCAAAGAATCCATTAATGTGAAGTATGACTGAGTAACCTTGAAGATGGACTGTATTGTATAAATAGCGTTATAGATTCAAAGAACAATAAATTATGGAAAAAAGGAAACTTAATCTTTTGATTGACAATGTAGATGCGAAAGACTAAATAATAGATTTTGAGGTGCAAAAATGGAAAGCCTATATCCACTACTTGTTTGAGGCCGAAAAAATTAGGTATGGTTGTATACTGAAAGATGGATGATTTGTATAGAGAATAAGATAGGAATATAGAAACTATGAATTTAGATACACAACAACAAGAAATTATTCAAATAAAAAACAATATAATATAAATCCTTTTCCAAGTCCGTCAATTGCGATAGTAGGTAAACAATTATTGTTTCATACAGTAATAACTACAAATACTAAGATACTATATGATTAAATATTCAACAAAATTGTCTATATTGAACCAAATACGCTATTATTGACATTAAATGACTATGTCCCTAGACATTCTAATAATATCATAAAATACTATTTAAAAATAAACTTGAACCGGTTGACAATAAATAGACGATTACGCTTTCAAATATGGATTTGTGTAATAATATTAAATATATAATAGCAAATTATACAACCATTTAAGCACTTTGAAGGCCAAGACAATGTGTCGACAAAGAATAAAAATAAAGTTATTTGTTGAATTTACTACCTAAAATGATTTTGAAGACTAAACAAAGATTATGCAAGAATTTGAAAAACAGAAAATGTATGGAACAGCAACTATTTTTGATAACATTGTTCGAAGATGGTCTCATAGCAAAAGTTTCTGATATTTATTAGTAGATAGGTATTATTGCTTGCCAAGAGATTGCTAGTAACTTTAAGTCAATCGGTTTAAAAAAAAACAACTTCTATTCATACGCTGGTTATATAGTTACTATAATTTGTATATATAATTATATACTCGTATATATAATGTGCAATAACAATGCTTTTAATTGTTTCCGCTAAGTATATAGTACAGTAAACAAATATATACCAACTAGCACTGTAGTGTTAATTAAGCCAAAGACTATTTACCTTATTTATGACATTTGAATACCCAATGATAACTAAACATGATAATTAAATATTTCTATCTCTATCTAGTATCCGGCTATGGTTCATATTTGTATAATGTCAAAGGAATATGAATTATATTAGCGAAATTCGATTTGGTGGCCTTACTTATATTTGTGCGATTTGAGAGCTCATGGCATACAAATAAAAAATCTTGAATGGCACTTTAAAAAGCACACAAACACACGTGTAAGGAGTGTCTTTGTATAACTCCTTAGTGTGTGAGGAATGATATGAAAGAAAAGAAAGAAAATAATAGTGTGACTGTTGACAGGCGAAAATTAAAGAAGGAAACGTGTTGTGCCGACCCCAAGTAGGTAACAAGGGCAGAAAGACGAGACAAAAAACAAAACAATAAACAGACGGTCATGATATTATCACTAAATATATTTAAAAAAATTGTTGGCAGTGTTGATATTATTTATCAAAAGACTAAAAGTAATAAATTATGAGACGAAAATATCTACTAAGTGGTGCTAGAACATTCTTTCAATCTAGCCCTCATTCTTAAACCATCTTAAGTCCTTACACAAGCCAATGCGATATAATACACAGAAAATAAATATGTGAATTTCTGCGACTACGTTCTTAAAGATTCACAGCTTCGTTATCGTGATCACTTCAAGCGTAATGAAAAATATAAACTTGGACCTAACAAGAAATCCGACTAAAGGAATACTGAAGACGATTCAGATCTGGATATAAATATTTAAAAAAAAAAGATGATATAAAACCAAGCTCTTTTTGGGCATAATATTGGCATAGTTATCTTTTAATACATTGTGCCATGTCTTTGTCACAAGACGAAGCCGTTATTGAAATTTCTGATTATAATGAATTAGTTTTTTTTATTCAAAACGTTGTTCATATAATAATTTACAAATCCTGATAGAATCCTGAATGAGTAATTTAAATACCAGATATTTAAAACTGGCAAAAAATATGATTTATAACAAATACTGCACAAGCAGCCATTTATAAAACATAAACCGTATGAGGACCTTTATAGAAGCGATTAAAAAAACAATAAATACATTTTAATATACCATAAATCTTCATTCACGGTAATCAAAATCAATTTATTTTATAAAAACTAATATAAAGTGGTTTAATAGTCATAACCACAAATTGGATTGCATCTGATAAAAAGGCGTAAGCTAATATCAAACATCAAAGGATGTTTGCTTATAATATTTAAATAAAACATTTGAATGAATTATCTGCGAGTTATGAGTTTAATGAAAGATGTTTCAAAGGATTAGTCTGTTAGCTTTTCAATCGTTTACTATATTAAACGTGTTTATGAGATCTTAATGCATTTCAAAAACTCCCTGAATCTGATTCTTAAATCAAAGCAGTTATCTTAACGCAAACTCTAATAGTATCGGAGCAAATCTTTAGTAAATAAAATACTACTTCTGGGTATAACAGCAAGCCTCTAAATATATTTAAAGAAAACCCAGATGAAACCAACCTTAGCAATGCTAATGACACCCAACAAAAACAAAACAATTTTGTAACAGATTTTCTCAAAGATTACTCAGAAGGAAGTGTCACTCAAATTAATCTTTCAAGGCCACTGTGGTACTTTGTGATGCTCAGTATTTAGTTTGCCAAGAAATGTTTCATCCAGAAATAACTAGTATTAAATACGGCCTTAATTTCTAATTACGGTTATATACCAAAATAGTTCCCACAAAAATATAATAGAGCTGATCATATTTTGCTTCACGGTATTCTAAATATTACACGAAACATTACGAAATACTAATATAGTCTCAATGATTATAACAAAAACACACGTTAAGATGTAATCAGCATAGGTAATTTGAAGAAATACAAATAGACACTATAAAACAGCACTTACCATTGGGTGCGATTAAATCAACACGTTTATCTTAAGATACCGATGTCTCAGATAATGTTTTGTATGATACGAAGTCATTATACTGTACAAAAATATTTCTTAAAGAAAATATCTGTACGTGTTTTTCAATATTAATTATTTATCTACAGCGAGGTGTAATAAAAGACAAAGGATTACATTCGCATCGGAATTAGTTTTAATTACTTTTATTACCATAATCTCTTAAACAAAGAGTTACTCATCTTGTTATTCCATTTTCAATTAATAATTTCCCCAAATTTTGTATATAACTGTGGTGTAGTAGTTCTGTATATTTGTTACATAATCTATGTACATAGTTTAATCAACACAGACAGGCTTACCATTCTGGATCCTCATTAATACACATTTTGCGTAGTTCATTAAATTTTTCATTGATCTTGTTCTTTGTTTTGGTTTGTAAATCAGCTGGTAAAACATTATTATCATCTAATTTAATGACATATAATAAGTTGTTCCCAATAATACATTAGATATACCAAATTATTGCTTTTATTCCATGCAAGCTCACTATTAATGCATCATAAATTCCATGTCAAAATCCGTTTCATGCATTGTCATACTGTTATTACGACACATATAAAACGCAGTAAAATTGTAATTTTTCGATCACTATCTGTTCATTATTATCGTGTTCATACCATGACTGCACCAAACATAGTACCGAGGATTGATGGAAACGCGCTTCTCAAACGCAGTTATGTAGTTGTTTCAATTTGCGAGATCTTAACAGATCAATTGACTCTTCCTCTATTTAGGTGACCGTGGTGCTGACCATTACAGCATCTATTACGCTGGATGGTTATGGGTCTTTATTTGTATCGGAATCATCTTTGTTGAAAAGGTGTAGTTTTAAAGCGGGAGTATACATGTAATTTAACCTTGACCAAGCCATCGATCATGTAAATGCGTGCATCATGTACATGATCGATGGTTTTGTCAAGGTCACAGTTCACCTATAAAATAATGTAATAATATATGAGTTAAGCAACGAACCGACAGTAACAAAAGAATTAGTTGATTTGAAAATGGACAAGAATTGAATTTAGGTAACGGTTCGCTAGTCAGAAATGATGGATCACAAAGTGTTAAACTTGTTACGTGTTACGTACAGACATAAACACAAGTGTTAATGTTCGTATAATATTTGTTTAAGCGACCCCAGAGAGTATTCGACGTCTGGCGAACGAGCAAGTTTGTAATACTATATAATGTAGCTTATGCTAGTGTTAGCAGAATTTAGTCTATATTATATAGGAATATCAGTGATATTTATTTATTGGCCTATCTATCTGGTTGTGCTCCATTGTTGTAATTGCTGCAAGGCGGTCCAGTGCGAGGGTAAACAAATAAATAAATAAATCTTCAATTGTTATTATTGTAGATTGTAACAATTCATTTCGCGAAAAAAAAAAAAATATATAAAAACTAATGTCGATCACTTCATAAAACCATAAGATGGTGCTGCAACCTCAATCTCAGACATAAAACTAGGATGATATAAGTCTTCGATCTTAAAAATATTTCAACAATGCAGAAAAAGCTATATAGCAAACGAGTGTGCATTTTATATTCTTCCTCAATATGGAATTTTAGTAGCGTCGTAAATTTCGAAACAAAAATGTCTTCGCAACGCAAAAATTCACTGAAATATTTCAAATATGTTTGCGTTTATTGTAGACAAAAAGGTGGCGGACAAAGAAAAGATGAAAGCGATGTCAATATTAGCAAGTTAAGTAAAATAAAAAGTGGGTACGGATGAGTGAGGGCATCTAAAGATAGAGCTTATGGAAATCCCACGAGGATACCTATTTGAGTAAGTCAGGTAGATTTAAAAAGGTATAGCTGGCACCTTTCCATTTTATGAGAAAATTACAAAAAAGGCAGTTATTTTGATAAAATAATTTAAAAGAAAGCATTCAATTTATTAAAAGATATTCAATGGTTTTGAGAAGGCTAAAATAAAGAATTGAAATGACAATAAGTTCTTTGGAAAACTATTTCAGACTAAATTATGGTTTTCAAAATCTAATAAAAATAACTAGCCTGAACTAACTTTACTTATTTAGCGCTTGACAGGCATTTCTTTAATTTCTGATACAACTAGATTTTGCACCGAGATTGTCAAGTTTGAAGAGACAAAGCAAAATTCTTTATTTTCCGTTAAATATTTAAGAGTTAAACATCTAATCTTTGAAGAGATTTGTGATTGCCCAAGATTATATTTCAGCAAATTAAACGATTTATGAAAAAGGAAATTCGATGTTGAAGAGTTATATCAAGAGGCTTTTGTTTACAAAATGTTTATTATTAATCTGTAACTGAATATCTGATGCCAGTCAGTATAATTATAATTTCCAAATGATTTCACAATTTTCTGTAAAATCTTTCGATGTTTATATACAAAATTTAAAAAAAAATCGTTTATTCAATTGTAGTGATAACAGGTATCTTGTGAATTTAGTCTATAAATTATTTTTGCCTTATTAGCAATAGTCAAAATATTTTTAATGCGTACGTTAAGGTTCAGGTCAGTCAATGCTGAGTTGGTAACCATTTTGGAATAACGCTCAGCGTAATAAATTTAAATATCATGTTTTCGTCTATTTTCTTTGTTTTTGTGATTGTTGCTATTATGTTGTATCCATATCGAAGTAATTACTTAGCTTCTATTCAGTTAAAAATTAAATGTAAAATTATCAGTGTCATTCTGTCTGTATGTTACGTTTTTATGGTTAAACCACAAAACTGATTTTGATACAAGATATGAACCCAAAGAAAGGACACAGACATCCCTGTTCCAACCAAAGTCAAAGCCAAGGCAAGACAAAAGGACCAATAAATATAGACTAAATAACATATCATTGAGCAGTTGTTTAAATATATTCATGAATGGTTTCCGTTTCAACATGACAGCTCTGTCTGAGCCACAAAATAAAATTAATATTCAATTAGGTATGATCAGGGTCATCTCACTAGACACTTTGTTTCTTAAAATAAGCTATCTTCATCATGACACTAAAATTATTCTTTGTCATTCAGCGCATTATATCTTTTTCTTTTGGGTTTTCATTTCAAGCTCTGACAATCTAGTTTAAGAACGTAAATTATTGTATCTGACTTTGTCTTCAAAGATATTATGTTCTATCTTTTTCAATTCCCTATCAATGGCTGCTTGTCCGGTCAGTTAGATACCAACGCCGGCGTCCCTCAGGGGTGGGTGCTCTCGCCAACAATATTCTTGCTTCACATTAATGATCTGCTAAAACCCGGATCCTTTGGGTATGCAGATGACAGCACTGTTGCTAAGACAAACGTGTCTGGCGCACGGGCTACTGGGTTTCAGATACGGTCTCTCTGAGAGGTCATGGTTGAGTGCTTGAAACTGTCCTTGAAGACTGTCGATTGGGCTAAGAGGCTTATTGGCAACGATGCACTGGTCGAGTCAAAGCTCCAGAGCCTCAAACATCGACGCCGAGTGGCCAGCCAGTTGTTTTTTTATCGGTTACATTTCGGCGAGTGTGCAATGGAACTGCAAAATTTGATTCCGTGTGAGTAGTCCTTTCCTTCATCGGGCTACAACACGTACGGCAATGTAGCATCGGTAGTAGGCGATGGACATCCTACCCAAACGCACGAAGCGTTTTGCGAATATTGACTAGGTGAGCGCGCACCGTTGACCACATCATAGTTTACCATCAAGCGAGCTAGTGGTCAAACGCGAGCTTATCGTTAAACAAAAATAAAAAGAACAAGCTTGTAAGTTTTACCATATTTCCATTAAATTCAAATTACGATTGTTGTGGCATTTTGCGTAATAAATTATGCATTGTGGTCAGTTTTTCACACGCTCCAACCGCTACAAATCACATGACATTATCGTAATAATAATAGTGCAAAAACTAGGCATTGTGATAAAAAAAACTACGTAGAGTTTCAAACTGATAATGAAGAAGAAATTGATGGTAATAAGGTTTTTTACCATCTATGGTCTATGACGCACAATAGCAGGTAGATAAGATTGCATTAACATGATAGAAAAACTTAAGGCAGCAATCAATATTTTGACATTTGAAATAATGCCGTCAAAATGTTTTAGATCTATAGAACCAGGGATTAATGAGGCTATAAATTAAACCACAGCCGTTTTATTTGGGAAATAAATTAATTCTTCTACCAAAGCACATAATAACTGGTTGTAGCAGAATATGCTCGCAGTTGATTTAATTTGATGTTATGCATTGATGCGAACATTAAATAAAAAGTTTGGTATGGATGGTTATATTTCGGTTTAGTAACATAGTATTGTACCTACTAATTTTCAATTTCATCATCATCATTATATCAGGCGAAAGACGTCCACTACTGGACATAGGCCTCCCCCAAGCGTCGCCACATTGACTGACGCCGTGCGTCTCGCAACCAGCTGATCCTCGCAACCAGGTCATCCATCGGTCCACCTGGTGGGAGGCCTTTCAACGCAACGTTTTCTGGTTCGCGGTCGCCACTCCAGAACCTTTCTGCCCCATCGGCCATACGTTCTGCGAGCAATGTGCCCTGCCCACTGTCACTTAAGATTGGCAATTCTTCTTCTTCTTTAATTTCTTCTTAAATTAATAGTAATACTTTTATCAAGTTATCCAAAAATACAATAAAGATATAAACCAGTGCAAAGTGCTCGAGAAAAATGATTTCTCAGAAAACCTTCAGCATCGTTTAGATTTATGTGTGAACAGTTTAAAATGAATTGCTTCTCATATAGAACAATGATGTACTACCCAGCAAGATGATGACGCAAATAGCATTGAAATTCTCAGAAGTATCGTCTACCAAAGGGACAAAGAGCATGAAATAATATTCTCACACATCATTTGTCCAAACTCACAATCTTCAATGTACTCTCAAGCACGTGATGAAGTGAGCATGCAGGTGGCTTGCATGGCATCATGAAATTCACCAATCAGTAGATGATTCTTGCTCAACGGCATGGAAACTATCATACTGTGCAAGGAACAGACATGTGTGTATTTGCGGTTTAGTATCGAAAACTGATCAACACCTTGTTGCTAAATGTTACACAATCACCATTATCATTTTCCTGACCTTGTCCCATGTAATATTGGGTCGCCACAATACGATTTGTTCTTCTATTCTCTCCTGTCAACAGTCATGCTGTCGTTTATTTCCTTTTCTCTGATAATTTTTTACCAACTCCACATACTCCATTCATCTTTCCGTTATACATTAATAATTGGAATTTCAAAAAGTTGTATCGAATTTACTATTAATGGTGACTTAGCCACAGTTTTATTATCATCATTTGTTTGACTAATGACTGAATTTAACTTTATTGTTTTGTTGACCGAACTTCTAATGGATAAATGGGTTTTCATGGTTATACCTAACAGTTTAATGTTACTACCGGATATCGAAGACCGAGACGTGTCTAAGTGTGTTTGTTTTGTTTAGATGGATGTGCCAATTTCCTTTATTACTCTACAAAGTTCACGTATCGTTGTTAAAATAACTTAGTATCTCTTAATATGTATTTGTCCTTATTGCTTATTTGGGATCACTGCAGCTGTCCAATAATGTCCATATGACTAAAATACAATGATAGGCTGGAAATCGATTACGTTTGACCCCGTTCCTATTATGTTCCGTCAGTATTTTCACCTGATTAAAACTTACATCTTGCGCAACTCAATGAGTGTCTGATCTGATGTAAGTTTTATATTCTGAATTGATATGGTATTAGCTGTACAGTTTTATTTTAGTATATGATAGACTTTTATGAAGAAAATAAACTTTATTACTCGTAGTAGTTGTAGGACTTAGTGTCCCTAGTAGCTCACGTAGGATATAAGTTCCTACAACTACTTCAGGGAATAAAATCTATATATTTGAACACTGAAAAAAGAAATTTTTCACTGGTATCCGTAGATAATTTTTGCATAGAGCACATTTCATTTAGCAGCAACAAAATTTTGATCTAACACAACTTCACTTAACACTTTATTTACGTTTCATATTTTGTTGCAGTTGTAACCGAGGCGTGTCTGAATCCGAGGCCTGCACGTTTAATTAAAACTCAAATAGGCAGCAACATTGTGTTAATATTAACAAATGTAGCATAAAATATATTAGGACAAGTAATTGTATAAATTGACCTGCACTCCAATTGGATAAACACTTTTTCTCATCACTACATCATACATTTTCACAACCCAAAGTATTTTGAATGAAATTTCTAATCAAATCTAATATAATAATATAACTTTATTGATACAGATAACCTTCGTTACAAACGTACTTAGCGATTAGGTTAGAAGTTCAGATAAATATAGGTAGCTTAAATAATGGAAACCCTACCTCCTAAACTAGGGGAAACCTGTGACTTGACAATATATCGACATTCATTTAGTTATTGATATTGTCTATCATACGATTTTTTTGAATGTGAAGCAAATCACATTTAAAAAATAATATTATATTATTTTAATTATTAATTCACTGTTTGTGTTACGGATAACCATGCTGCCCCGGCTTCATTACATAAACCATCATCAACTCAACCGTATCATAATTCATCAAGTTCAAAAGTACAACACAGACGTAAAGACTTTGTTTTAAACTATATAGACGTAAAATGCATTATCAGTTGCTATCATTGAAACTACGTTGTAAGATTTAAACGAGGAAAGGTAAGTGCTACAAGATAAAGAGTAGAAGAAGATAATACAGACCACTTACTATTCCAAGTATTCTATCTGTCCAAACAATTACGTCGTCACACGCTCACGACCGTGCATAAGGACTTCCTTTACTACGATAGGACGAAACGATTCAAGAATATTTTCCTATATATTCAGTAAACTAGGAATTTACCTTAGTTATAAGAAATAATATTCTTATCTTAGTATAATTTTGCAGTAGCATTTTTCAAGCCAAAGTTATTTTAGTATCTTATTTAGAGTAATTTGAGCAAAACATAATTACTAGTCCTCATTGATGCTTTATTATTTTCCAACCAAATACTTCTGAATACAGTTAGTTCTTTTTTCATGGAACGACTTCCTAGCCTTCAGCACATAGTTACTGGCTAACACGTTACCCCTAATATGGCTGTCTAGCTTCTACTATACGATTTTTACCGAAAATTTTATTTTTATCCATCTAAATGAATTCCTAATTTTAAAAGCTTTAAAATGTTCGATAATCCAATTAAGTCATTAAAAAGCAAATGTCAGTGACGCCTGAAGTTATCGACCGTTAATGGACGTCCGGTTTTTGTAAAGAAATAGGGTTGATATTCAATTAATTATCGAGCAAGGGACTTTGAAAAATAAAAATTTATGAATCAAATCATTTGATGGATTTGTATCCATCAAATGATTTGATTCAACAATTTTAGATTAGTCATTGGCTCATTGCAACAACAACAATAAAATAGTACATTCCTTTAATCTAGATACATGCAGACTTAAACATAAAAAATGATAATGATAAATACAAAACAACACCACAAACATACAAGAATTCAGTCCTGATAAAAAGTTTAAAAATAATAACAATGTTTGAACGTCTTTAACTTGATAATATAAATTGAAGTTTGTTTGACAAGCACTTAGATTTTCTCTCGTATTTGTATAAGATTGGCAACTCGAATAATGCGTCATTAGATAAAAAATCTGTTGGACTTGACAACGAGATAATGTTGAATAATACACATGCTACAACATGTGTCTAAAATGTGATAGCATTACTTAAAACTGCAAACGATTCCCTTTCTTAATGTAATAAATCTCTGTAGCTTATCCCGATTCCGTTGTCACCGCAGCATGCCTTTTCATCCATACGTCTTAGTTTGCCATCAACTCAAAAGTCAACTTTTACCTAGTATTTAACTATTATTTACGATATAGTATTTACTTACGTATTATTTATCACAAAATCCATCCATTGTTTTTATTTTCTTCCACCTTATTAAAGAACCCGTTCAGAATTTACAGTTTTTGAAAAGGGCTAATGTATCATTTCCTTCAAACCAATCTATCGAAAATACATTAATCAAATCAGGACTTAAGATATACGCACAGGGACACCTCACGCTAAATATATCTGTTCTTAAAATTATCGATTCAAACGCCATTTGCGTCGCTTTACCCACCGCTGCTTCAGCGGTTTTTTCTTTAGCTATGACGACATTTATTAAGGTAAGTACATTACATCATAAAAACTACCATGACCTCACATACCATTGAACTTCAAGCATGGAATTTTACTAGATACGCCTCCAATGATAACTGTTCTTAAAATTAATGCCGTAAGATGTATTGAATGCGTCAAAACTTTGCTTAAATCAATAACAAATATATGCGAAACCAATTGTCATCTTTTTCAGTATTTGCATTACTTCTAGATACGTCATATATTATTTTTTATTTGGACAGAAAATAACGGATGACAGCAATGATGATGCTAAAGAAAGAACCGCATTTTTTAATGAGATGATTTTACTGAAAGTATTTGGTATGCTGTCTGTCCACCTGGGAAAAAGCGTGATTTTATAAATAAAAGTTTAAATGGTTATTTCAGGATTTAAATTAATAATTATAATTTAAAATACTCGTTATACAAAATTTGAGGCAGCATTTTAGAAAAATACGCAGTTGCTACTGGGAATTCGGGTTTAACTTTATCTATTCTGCATTTATAAGTACTTTTTGTGCTGGTTTTTGTTTAAGATTTTGGGTATTTTTGTAACATGTGACACCCGAAAAAGTATTGACAAAGTTTAAAATTATTAGGTACTTACAATTTTTCAGTTACTCGCATCATTTCATTGTCCACAAACTTGTCCACAATTTCATTCAATAACTTACAAATAATAAAACTGGTCACACAGTATTATAAATAAAAACTAATAAAATTTATTATTAAATCTTATCAAAGTTTATTCTTTCGAATTTGTTCGTCTGACGCACTTAATAGATAAGATAACTATACTAAAACAACGAAGAAAAACTATGTTCTTAATTTTTTTTCTAACACTGTCTTGACCACAGCACTTCACGTTGTTTTTTTTATTTACGTTCACTTATATTCTTCGTGTTCGTGTACATGTCGGTATTCGTGAGACGGGCCGCGGTACGTCCGTACGGGACACTGTTCGCGGGCCAACTGGCGCCGCTAGCGACTTCGTGCGTCGACCGTTCTTCACCTGTGGCTCTTGATTCCATTTTCAGATATATTTTCGCTCTTTTTATCTAATTACCTTCTGCGATAATGTCCCATAGATTTTGCATCACTGGCATTCAAAATTAGAATTTAAATTGATTTCAAATGAAATATTTCATTTTGTTTTACTAATTTTCTGTTTCAGTCATTTGTTTTGTAAATAATGTGCATGCTTACATTAGCAATTTCTAATTCCACTGAATCTGTGAAACTTAATTAAGTTGCTATGATGTCACTAAGTGATCCCCCTAATTGCTTTAATTTGTTTAAGTATAAGTTAAGTATTGAATTAATTTTACCTTTGACACCTACAGAGTGTATGAACTTTACTTATTGAGAGTAAATTTTTAGAATCTGGTTAGATTTTTAGAATTTAACAGGATTTGAATAAATTTATAGTCCTTAAAACAATGTGGAAATTGTCACATGGTTTCCTTGGCTTATTAGCATAAAATATAACTAGATACTAAAGATGATTCCTTATTGATGCATTTTAATTATATATCATCAATCTGTCTTTAAAATCTTCATTCATAACAAATGCTTCGATACATGAGTTCCAAAATTTGTTTATCGGTGTCGAAAACCGTCGTACGTCTTCTGATCTCAACGTTTGGAACTCAGTCTATTAGGCGTATGCCTAATCGAGAAAAATTTTACGAGTAATAGTCGACCAACATATACAATGTCCTTGGAAAAATAAAAACTTTGTATATTGATGCATGGGGACAACAATTTTCGAATGGCAAAGTTAATTTTGTCCCTTCGTTAGAGCAATGTTCGGTGCTTTCATTGTTTATGAACGTTAGTAATTTTACGTATTTATTTTGGTGAATGAAGTTGTTTATACGGAACTCTCTGTGCGCATGTCAGACACGCACTTGGCAGGTTTTTTTTTTTCAGCCTATACAATAGGTAAGTGTATTAATTAGGTATTTCAAATTCAAATATTTCAAATTAATAAGGTTACGCAAAAAATTGGTTGAAACACTCCTTATATAATATTTCGCTCGTGTAACCTCTGTCCGGTTCGGACGTTGTCTAATTAAAACAAAAATGGAAAAAGTCGTCGGATTTTTTTTTACCGTGTAAACTGTTTACCTTTTCGAATTTTATTTGAATGTAATCGTATTTAAAAAAATTTCTGTATATGCTGTCCTGCACGTCACTTAAATTATTGTATATTGTTACAAATCCATGACTCTCAGACAAACATGGATTTAAAACTCAAGGATGAACATCATTGGGGAAGGGTTGCGAGACAGCCCCAATGGAAACAGAAAACAAAAAATACTTTACATACTCGAATAGAATTTAACGGTGATAAAGTTGAATTGACGTCTACAACAAAATTTCTCGGAGTTCACATAGATGACAATTTGAACTGGCAAAGTCATATAGTGTTTGTTTGCAAAAAAGTGTCACAGTCATCTTATAGCTTATACATGCTGGCGAAAAAGGTCAATCTTGACACATTGCTCGTAGTTTATCATAGTAATGTTACTTCTAGTCTCAGATATGCAATCACATTCTGGGGCAATACTACAAACTGGGATAAAGTATTTAAATGACAAAAAAGGTGCCTGCAAGCAGTGTGGTCTCAACAGATCTGACAGCTGCAAGGAATACTTTAAGAAATTAAAAATACTTACCGTGCCATCTTTATATATTTTTGAAATGGCCTTGTTTATTAGACATCATCCATCACTATTTACATTAGAGCTCTGGGGGGTGACCATAAGCGCTTAGAGTAAGGTTATTTTGAGTGTGTGTAAGGGACAGATGTATATGACTTGTATACTCCCCAGATCCCGAAATAGAAGTCTTTTGTATAATAACCTAACCAGTCAATATAGAACTAACCTCTTTGGGAAAAGTGTCTTTACTATGGCCACAAAGATCTACGATCAAATTCCTAATAACATAAAAGAATGTATCAATATTAATATCTTTAAAAATAAAGTGTTTTTACTCCGTATATGAATTCTTATCGACGAGAACTTTTTGAATGTTTCATTCCGCTTGAAGATAATTTGTTTTTGTTGATTGTGTTGTGTCTGTCATGTATGACTAATAGTAATAATATAATTTGTATTTAATCTGAAATGGAATTAGAATTTAACACCCATATTTTCATTAAATTATTTGTATACCTAAGTGGCTGATCATGGCATGAACATTATTAGTATATAATTATGTAGAAACACCTGCATGTAACCCATGTATCACAAATAAACAATTTGATTTGATTTGGAAAATGTTAGAGAAAGGCTATTATAAAAAGCACGCTAATGCAACCAGCTCAAATTTATTATTTCTATATGTAACATAGTAATTCAGAATAAAGGGCTTTCTATATTACGTCCTACGTCCTTACGTCTAAATATTATCATCCGTTGAGGCGCAATTGTAACATTTGGAAGTACTGAGCCGATAGTGAAAATATATTTGTAAATAAAAGTTTGCACTATTGCTAAGTGTAATAAGATATATTAACACACTTTTATTTGATATTAAAGCTGGAAATTTTGCTTGTTGCCAGCAGAAGCTAGTTCTCATAATATGTTGGATCCTTGTACGGTAGAAGAACCAGCAATAAGCAATTTTATTTTAATTTCCAAGAGTAATTCTTTGTATTTTACTTGACAAAAATCTTCGTTCACCCAAATCTTACCTTAATTTCAAAACCTACTTTTACAAACTACGAGGCAAAGAAGTCTAATGACTTTTTGGTTCAGTACGGGAAGTTTTTGTAGAAACACTAAATTATGCGTTGACCAGGCGACAACAATGAACATGCAATACCGATATTAAATCACAGTTAGTTCCTATTATCACAACAAAATCAGTAATTTACATTATAAATAACCAGTAAGCGTTAATGTTTTGGGCATTTGACTTTTGAGCATGTGATAAAGGTTCTGTATGTTTCTGTAAAATTACCTAAAAGCTTTTTAGAACCCACTTTTTATTCGCACTCCAAAATAATTTTTATGAATGAAAATTTTTTTGGCTTTGGTGAAAAGGTTCAGTAGGTGTTGTAGCATACCGTTTTTATTAGATTTGTTAAACTGCTCGGTTACATTATTAAAATTTTAAAATTTCGATTGACAAGGAAACATAAGTCAAAATTTCTGAAGAAAAAAACACCATTGCAGTAAAAAACATGGTAGAAGGAAGAAATAACTTTTTTTGGTGAATTTATAAGCCAAAGCTTTAAGATGTAAAACTTATTGTCTTCTTGTGTGCAATCGTGCCGCCCCGCGAATATAGCGTAGTTCATTTAAACGCCAAGCGTGTAAGTATCAATAATAAAATGATGTGTATTGTGGTGTCTTCCTAATTTTTCTTTGGACTTTTGCTTTCTCTGATATCTCAGACACTTTTTGTAACATGGTTTTCATAAGTCATTTCTTAATCAGTAGATATCAGTTATAAGAAGCTGGACTCCAGCTCTCCCGTACGGGCAGAGCGCGTGACCCCTTGTGAGACTGCAGACTTCATGGTTCCGTAGATTTTGTTCAGCCTCAGTTTTGCTACGAGAATTGCGGTGATGTTTTTGCCCGTGGGGTATTACTGAAGGTGGTTTTTTTATCAGGCGCCTATTGCCGACGTGTGGCTGACGTATCATTTTTATTACATTTATTTTCGTGTTAGAAATTAACCTAGCAATCACGTGTTAATTTGATCTTTTAAAATTCCAGATAGATTAGATAATAGTGTTATGTCGTTAAGAATTTGTTTTCATCTGGAAGCATATACCAGAATATAACCGGTTGCAACTGCGTATAGGATAGGTGCGTGTGTTCAGCGTAGGTATTCTCTACTAAATATTTAAAATAAACAATTCGATATCGATAACTGTGCTTGCTGCTAACTTGCTGTATTTTTTAATTCAAATGTTTTCATCCTTTACATGCACTCCAGACAAATGTGCTGATTATTTAAAAGCCTCGCAAGCACTAAATGTCTTGCATCTTAACATTAGAAGCTTAAATAAAAACTTCAACGAGCTTAGCTGTCTACTTGCGTCTATCAAAATAAATTGCGATATCTTAATTTTGACAGAGTGTTGGCTAAAGAGAAATGCGGCAGTCCCAAGCATTCAAGGTTACACCTCATGCCAATCCATCAACCTTATAAATCAAAATGATGGCGTGGTTCTGTACATTAATGAAAAGCTGGATTTTAGCATCACTGAACCGAAATTTTCTGGAGCCAGCTGCCTGGTTTGCGCAATTGAAAATAATTTTACTATAATAGCACTATATAGACCGCCCTCACAAAAGAACATAGACAACTTTCTGGACAGCTTAGATGCTTTGCTGACTGACTGTAAGCAATGTAAAAATGTCTCAATTATAGGAGACATTAATATAAACATTGCCCCTAGCAGTAACGACCCACATTTCTGTCAGTACCTAAATCTAGTGGCCTCGCATGTCTCCTCCCCGCCCATGTGCTCCCAACTCGTCTTGAGAATTGTTTGGATCATGTGATGCTAAAGACAGTCTGCGATGCAACCACGTTGGTATTGGAAACGTCAATAACAGACCATTCCGCGGTTCTACTGAACATAGCCATAAAACCCCCAAATCGCTGCTCGGACAGATGCACTGCTCCCCGCCTAAACCTACCTTGCGCTATCAAAGAAATCGAGAGCTGTGATTTCTCAATTGTCTCAAAAATATTTGACCCTAATCTTGCTATGGACAAGCTGTACGAAATCCTGACACCTATATTAATTAATAATACTGTTTATAAAACCATCCCCAGTAAACATAAAATCATAAAACCTTGGATAACCGTTGGATTGTTGAGATGCATACGTAACCGGGATAACATGCACAAGCGAACTAACAAGGAACCCCAAAACACAGTTTTAAAACTGACGTACTTGCGCTACCGGAATTTTTGCAACAATTTGCTAAAAAAACTCAAAGCCGCATATGAGACACAGGCTTACTCCGATGCCAAAAATAACCCAAAAAAGATGTGGGCGGCCGTACGTAATGTCCTTGACACCAATAAAAAAACCTTACCTCCGACCAACCTCCTAAAAATTACAGGTGACCCAGACGTGTCGGTCAATACCGTAAATAGGTTCTTTGCTGATGTTGGCAGAAACCTGGCTAACAACATCCCACAAAATCTTAGCGGCACCCAATGCATTCCTCCGCACCAAGTCCCAATGGTTAACTCTATAGCCTTACTGGAGGCCGACGAAGAACAGGTCGACACTATTATAAAAAATCTCCGCGCAGACAGTGCCCCTGGCTGGAATGGCATCTCTCCTAAATTGTTAAAACTCACCAGTCACAAACTGGTACCGCCCTTGACACACATCTGTAACCTCGCACTATCCACCGGCATTTTCCCTAAGACCCTTAAAAAAGCCATCGTCCACCCGATCTTTAAGACGGGTGATAGAGACAGTGTTAACAATTATCGCCCAATTTCTGTACTGCCAGCATTTTCTAAAATTCTGGAAAGAATTATACACAAGAATCTTCTCAATTACCTGGAAAAATATAAAATCATTGCGGCGAACCAATACGGCTTCAGAAAGGGTGTCTCCACGGAAGATGCCATATCATCACTACTGGCCTCCGTTGTCAACAAAATCGACAACAAATACAAATGCATAGGCATCTTCTTGGACTTGTCCAAGGCCTTCGATACTGTCTCTGTCCCTATTTTACTCGGCAAGCTGGAACGGATTGGAATACGTGGCATAGCTTTCAAGTTACTGCAGAACTTTCTTTCAGAACGAACCCAGTTTGTTAAGATTGGTGATTGCGTCAGTGATGAACAATTACTTGATTTTGGCGTGCCCCAAGGAAGTCTGCTCAGCCCCCTGCTCTTTCAAATCTATGTTAATGATCTTTGTCTACTCAACCTGCCTTCTACTCACATTATAGCTTACGCCGATGATACTGTTTTAGTGTCCAGTGGACCCGACTGGGAAACAGCTAGGGAGGCCGCCGAAAAGTCCTTGAGACGGGTTATGCTCTGGCTGGGTAATAATAGCTTAACTCTGAATGTCGGCAAAACCAACTTTATCACCTTTGGTTCCAGGCTATCCACCCTTCCATCAGAACTACAAATTAAAGCCCATGTTTGTGACGACCGTGTCCTAAACAATCTCTGCCCATGTCAGACTGTGACAAGAGCTTCGTCCGTAAAGTACCTCGGCCTTTACTTAGATTCATGTTTCAGCTGGAAAACCCATATTGAATTCCTGTCTGGACGCACCAGAAAGCTCCTTTACCTTTTTAAGAAACTAAGAACTTCTGCTCACAAAGTTATCCTGAAAATGGTATACACCGCCCTGTGTGAATCAGTACTAAGTTACTGTATCGTTGCTTGGGGTGGTGCAGCAAAAACAATTATCTTAAAAGCGGAAAGAGCCCAACGAGCGGTAATAAAGGTAATCCTAAGCAAACCGTTTAGATATCCCACTCAAAAAGTTTATGCCGAATTTAAGGTGCTTACGGTTCGGCAAATGTATGTGTTACGTGCAGCAACACGAACTCATAAAATTACTGTTCCCAATGGAGAAAACAGCCCTACGATCAGGAGAAGACCCAAACCGGTTTGTCCAAGAGTCTGTACTAATACTACATTCGCACGTCGTCATAACCGCTACTTAAGTGCATTACTTTACAACAGACTAAACAATAAACTGAACATACACACTTTGAATAAGTTTAAATGCAAGTTCAAGTTAAAGGAGTATCTCCTCACCCTAAGCTATGATGACACGGAAGAATTACTTACACCATAAGGCAAGCAGACACTCACATACACTCACAACACAGACATACACTTCACATACATTCGTAACACATAAAACTCACATAGACAACACACCCGACACAAATAAGACATTCCCTTTCCCTCTACCCCCCTTTCCAAAGCCCCGAATTGTACTGTGCTAAATTAATTATTTTATTGGTATTTTTTTATTGATTTATTTTTATATAATATACTCTGCATTGTAATTTTTTTATATTCTATCTCTAATGTAATGGACGGATAGATGGCCCCTGTAACACAGGAATTTCCTAGCATGGGGGTCATAGATCGTGTATTTTGTACCTCACCAATTGCATCCTAAGTTAAGTGTCATTTGAAATTCTGTACTTTTTGTCAATAAATTACTACTACTACTACTACCTTTCTGTTTTTTTTAATATATTTTTGGTGTATTTTAAAACAAAATTATACGTATGAATACACCGTTAAGTGTTTTTTTCTTTTTTTATAACGCTACAGTATGTTTTGAATACTTTATAGAATAATCTGTGTGACTTCTTATGATATTCCACTCAAAATGGAAAATAAAAACAGTACTTTGAGGAATTCCTTTAGAAGACTATAAACTACTTCACTAACTTACACCAAAATGTAGAGAAATAAACTTGACTAACACGTGTAAAACAGTTGACGAATGAAAAGCCACTGACTTCCGATTCGGTTTTCAACCAGAACGTTTTGTAAAACTTTAAAGTCGAGGGGTTCCCCAGGGCACTGCCACTTAGTTTGCAATGTGACACAAAACAAGGCAACCGCTTTCAATAGCGTTTGATTGAAGCTACTGAAAGCTTATTCAGAGTATATTCAAAAGGAATAATTAATTTAGCTTTATCGGTGATTTAGGCATTGAACCTTGAGTGTTCAAATGCACTTTATAGTACAAATTAAGAGGTTTTGGTGGTTAAACAATAACATGTGAAATTATGATAATGATATTTCGATTATATCCTACGGTTCTTCTTCATTCAGTCTATAGTCCTTTTTCAACATTAGGGTCGGCTTCCAGTCAGTTACCAAATCTATGAGTGAACTGCCTATTCAGACTTTTGCAACGAAAAGTTACGTGAAATTCGTTGTCAGACTTTGGTGATTCCACCAAAAGGTTTTCTAGATGATCTAGGCAATAAAACCGTCTTTTGTATTAATTCTGCTTAGTTTTTCTTGTTGATGTACTGTACAATCTACAAGATTCTATTCATTTATATGTGTACATTATTGCCAAGCACAGTGGCTCCAGCGTCACTTCTTCTTTACGAGTCGATGGAGTTTTCCACCTACTGGACAGTTTCTGTCCAGTAGGTGGCCACGTAAATAGCGAGATCCGTAGAATGTATGAAGTACTCCAAAGTACAGGTGTATGGGATTTTGGAGCACTCTGACAAGTGGGTCATGCTCTGGACAGACACTGACGCCGCATCAATATCGCTGCGCTTTAATGGTGCCCATATATTTTTATTGTGCATTCTGCATAATACTATGACCCTGTCACCACGTCAGTGTCACTGCGTCGTTAACGTTTCTTCATACAGTGTATAGGTAAGAATGAGCCACAGACTTACTCAGTCCCCCTATATTAAAAAAAAAATCAAAACGTTCTAAAAGCTCGTAAATTGATTACTCACCGACAAAGCCTTAACTGAAAATAATCTTTTGTTTTACCAAACTCAGCACGGCATTCTATCAACTTGAAAAATGAATGTATCAGACCAATGAATTTGAATTTAACTGAGGACACGCAACGTTGATTAAATGATTTATACAGGTCAACCTGTGGCCTGTGATAGTTAATTATTTTGATTCTTATGATCATTAAGTTTATTTCTCTACGACGTCGTCGTCTGGACGTTTTAAACTGAGAATTAACAGCTGTAGTTGTTTGACGTCAAAGAAGTAAAGGTAGTTGATATTATTGAGTGAAATACTTTAAATTGAGACTTAAAAAAACAAGATATTTTTAACAGTAGTATTAACTGCATGACACCAAGACGTTACGTCAAACGTTACGTTAACGAAACGATTTTCATAATTTTTTAGAAGCTGAAAATGGCCCATTTTATTATAGGCGATGAAAACATTTGATTTACTTAAGTAGTTCAGTATTTCAGATTAGATTTTGATACTGTTATGATTCTCTGAAAAAAATATAATACTACTACGGCTACGTACTAAAAAATACACTAAAAAGCTAAACAGATTCGCATAGAGTTTTATTAAAATTAAAAATTATCTGCCGAGTCATAAGATCTCCTATAAAATTCTACTATCTCTAGTAATAATACTCGGGCAGTAAAAAAGAAATTCGTCCTGCAGGAATATTAGGTAGTAAAATTACGCGACATTTTTTTATAGACTAAATGAAAACTTGAGTTAAGGGTAGGTAAGTATATATCACATCATCAGCCTATTAATGTTCCCACTGCTGGGACACAGGCCTTCCCTCTGTGAGAGGGGATGGGCCGTAATCCACCACACGGGCTTAGTGCGGGTTGGTGGATGTCACATGTCTTCGAAATTTTTGATTCTAAGATATGCCAGTTTCCTCACGTTTTTTTCCTTCACCGTTTTTGAGAGCAGTGCTGATGAAATAATTTACCCAAAGTAAAGCACCTGCCTGGGTTCGAACCCACGACCTTCAACTTGTAAGTCGCGGTCAATACCACTGGGCCACCACTGCACTCATAAAGTATATATGCGATATATAGAATATATAGAATTTTTATATATATACCATAATTTATCGTTATTATCGTTGGCTATCTTAAGCCAAGTAGAACTATTTATTATATAAATTTAGATACATATAATTTATTATTTATTTAAACTTCATGTACAATGGTGGTACATAGGCGGACTTAATGCAGCAATGCATTCTGTACCACTCAACCTTTGGGTTAAAAAGGACACAACAGTGGTGGTAGGTATCTATCTATATTTTTAATAAATTGTACAGTATCTAGTATCCTAGATAATCTATTATGTTGCTATAGAGATTTAGGATTGAAAACTAATCTCTTTAAAAAAAACTAATGTTGATTTGGTTTGTACTGACTCGCACGATTACATGATCAACTATATATATCCAGTATAAGTTGACCTCTCATTGAATAGGCTCTCTGTACAATAAGAGGTCAGTTTATAGTGGAACTTTATAGCTTGATAATTTCGTGTGTACGTTTTCGATACGATATTCTACACAATAACTATTCTTGAAAGAATATATCTTTGTCTTAGCTTATTGTATGTTTTTATTGTTTCTAATCTCGCTAGTTCAAGGCTGAACAGTAATTTACTACTGCCAATTTTCAAACAGTAAATAATGTGAAACCACATTATTTACATTTCAGAAACTATGGGAGATAAAAATACGAACTATTTACGCGTAGACTAGGTAAGTAGAGAGAATGTATGTTATAGATGATAGTTGTAACTATCACAGATTAGAGAAGTACAACTCATTTGCTTGAGTCAAAACAATGTTTTCAGTAGAATTTGAAAATGTTAACTATGAGATTGTATGTGGCAATAATAGGCATAGTCATTGCTTTCATAGCGTGATAAATCTTGACTCCTTTTCCATTTATCAACAGTTTTTCTCCATCCATTACGTCGTTCTCTCCTTCCAGACGAGTAGCAAGGTGGAATGCAGCACTAAATGCATTTAAGTCTCCAGTTTCTCGATAATTTTATTCGAATACCGTTTAGAGCATAATCTGTTTAATATACTGATTTTCTCTAGCTGTTGGATCTAAAAATTCTAGAAACAAAATGTTTCAGTTTTTCCACAGGTTTTTCATTGTTGATTTCGGTTATCTGACTATACCGGAAATATATCCGTATGTTATAATATACAAACCACGACGTCCAAATAGAATACTACTTTTATCTATTTACTGCTTTGTACTTGTATAAGTTGTAGGGACTTTAGTCATTAGTACAATTATCTTGTTTGCTAAGTGTGTCAACTGCTTCATGTATGGTCATTTTGTTAAGTTATTTCGTCGTACAAAAACCCAAATTATGTTTATACTGTCGCTGTACTAAGTCTTCAGTAAATAAAGAACCAAAAATAGATGCAAAATTTAATGATTCTAGACCCAGTGTTTAAGGTCGAGCTTTACAGTGAATTCAGTTAAGAGTTTTACTAAGTAGTTTTTTCTTATAATGAATCTGTATTTATTATGATAAATTAAGACGACGAATAACGCCAACGACCTCGATTCACAACCGTGCGACACAAAATTTAGTAGTTTTTTGTACTTTCCTTATTATTCTATGACTTTAAAAAAAAAGCCTCAGATCAAAATGTAGATTATTAAATTGTGATTGTGATTGTGATTGATTGTTTGAGTTGGTGTTAATTTCATTAAATTACGCCCAGCGGTTTTGGTGTGATTGTCGTGTTTTTGTCCGTTTGAGACATAACTTTACAAATTAATTACACTATGTTATACGAATAAAACTCAAAATTTGCTTAGATCAAATTATTATAAAAATGGTCTAATATAACATAATTTTTTTTCCAAAAAATTACGACTAGCCATTTAGACGAGATTCTCATTTTAAAATCAGCTACTCATGGGAATCGGCACCTTAATGAGCATCTAACAATCAGATCTGCAACATCATTAAACTCATTATTTTAAAGCTAGATTTTTTTTTAAATCTATTGTGATGTTAGCTACGACATGATTAATTTGAATGAAAATAAAATTAAATAGACGCATTGTTTAATAATGAAAACAACAAATCTTTTATTCTTTTCTTAAAAAAAAATTGAAAAACGGAGTAGTCGATTTTAATGAATAACATTTTTTTATATATTTTATTTTATATTTTTTTAAGGCGATGATAGCTCAGTGGTAGTGACGTCGGATACCGAGACGAAGGTCGCGGGTTCGAATCCTACAATGAGCTTGAGCTTTCGGTGAAGGAAAACATCGTGAGGAAACCATAGCACGGTGGTAGGGTACTTTGTAGTACCCGCCTGGCTGGCAACCACCCTCAAGTTGAAAATCTGTCGCCAAGCACCTTCCGGTGTGTTCCGACAGCAGCACTTGAGAGCCAGTTCCCTTCTAGGCTTTGTGTGCTTACCACCATCGGCCACATCATCACTGACCACGGTGAGATTGTGGTCAAACACAGGCCTATAAATAGTAAAAAAAAAAAAAAAAAAAAATATCTTGCGTTTGGCCACTATCTCACCTGATGGTAAGCGATGACGTGGTCGACGATGAAGCACGCTTGCCCAGAAGTAACCTATTCACTCTTGACTTAAAGACCCCTAGGATGAACATGTTAATTATTCGACAGCTTAAAGGGTCGAATGTATGCGAATAATAGCTTGAAATGTATGCGCTCATTATAGATTAAACAATTCAGTTTTTGCTGTGCACGGCAAAAACTGAGTCGTTTCCAAGGGCATAACTGATCCAATATTATATCCTACCAATTCTATTTACGAAACGGTCCATTCATATTTCAAGTTCAAGTTCGACATTTTCGCAAGGCAAAATCGAATCGCGAACAGACTGATAAACTGTTATTTCTTCCGACATTCCGCCGCTTACGTAGTGCCATAAAAATTTATACTCTGTCCTGAAAAACGACATGGCTCCTACTACTATTAGCTGTATAAAATCTTGCGACAATTTTCATCTAACGAGTTCTATTCATGTCTGAGAATTGGCTCTTAGTGCAAATTAATTGGTAAATGAGTTTTTTGTGAATATGATTTCAGTAGTAGGTGTCTGAGTACGTTAGCAAAATTTATAGTGCCTCAAAAGCATTTTTAGAAGACTGATAGGCTTCGACCTATTCCGGCGCTAAAATTTTTCATAAAAACGACTTTTTTGTGTACCTACCCGACGTTTTCTAGATTTATTTTTGTTTCTAGGAAGAGTTTGTTACTGCTTCGATAGCATGTTTTTTTTTCTGTTTTTCTGAAATTGATTTATTTGTGGTATATTTATGAATGGCGTAGGTAGCTTGTTATAAAAAAAGACGAACGTATTTTAAAGATAACTTTTGTGAATACAAAAAGAAAGTGTCTTTGCTGCTTTTGTTGTTGTTCGTCTAGCTAAAATTGTGACTATACCACAAACAATATTGTACTTTATACTTGCATCTTAACAATATTTTTTTCGCCCATCTCGTTAAGGTCTTCTTGTTTTAGTCTTTATTAAACAAAACCACTGCCTTGTGTTTTCAAAAAATATATTTCTTTCAATCATTGCAATTGTTGCAAATATGTACCACCATAGATAAAATCGTCGTTATGTCGTTAATTGCATTAATTTCGTTCGTTCACGTTCAGAAACCGCTTTCAGCTGGAAACAGATTTGTAAAACTTTACGCAACCAGCGAGGCGACATAATAAATTGACGCGTGCCAATTCACTCCTCACAAATGTGGGCGCAACCACGCGTGACTTGGGGTCGTGTCACTATATTATTATTTCAGTTTTAATTTTATTTTAACATCTATAACATTGATTTCAGAGCCTTTGTGTTGTTATTTTGGACAATCTGACAGTGACGTTGGTTTCTTTACATACGTACTTCAGCGGTCAGATACCGCCACAACAGAGTATTAGATATTCATTGACAAACTTTCAGAAACCGCTTTCAGCTTGGAACAGATTTGAATCACCTTAAGCGACCAACACAGTGACGTGATATATTGACGCGTGCTCATTCACCTGCCACTAATGTGGGCAATAAGTACGCGTGACTTGGGGGCATGTATTTTGAGCTTCATTTTACTTTAACATCTTTTTACATTAATTCCGAATGATTTGACTAGATTTTAAGGAGTTTTTATTGTCACATTGACAATGAATATTTTTCTTATACTGTTATTGAATGGAGCTTGAATAAAGAATATTGTGGTAAAAATTAATATATTAAAAAAAAATCCTGTCAGCCATTTTCCAACTAAGTTGGGGTTGTATTATTTTGGTTGCTTTCTTAAACATTAATGAAAACTTATTTTATCTTCACACGTGCCCATTCATTCACTTTTCATCCCTGTGGTAAGAACGCGTAACCTGGGGTCGTGTCATGTATTGCGGTCTTTAATGATTTGTCTGTTGTTGGAGTAGTTGTTTAAGTTCAGTGCCAATGTCGTAGGTAGGCAGGCAGGCATCGTGTAACCCGGTTACTAGGTGGGAGGTCAGATAGCCAGTCGCTGCATATAAAGTACTGGTACTCAGCTGCACCCGGTGAGACGGGAAGCGACCCTAACATAATTAGGAAAAGGCTGGACAGATTGATTGGAGAAGTTTTTAAGAGGAAATGCAGTCGCAGTCATCCGACTGAATATACTAAATAAATATTCATAATTTTAGGTTTGGCTCTCGCCTATTTCCACCTCCAATATTCGACCAATATAAAAGAGATTCCATAAACTGAAAATAAAGAGATATACTGATAAATTATCTTTGTAAGCACTACAACCCTCAAAAAATGCTCAAATAGCGCTGTCAAGAGAGGCCTAGTGTACGAATTTGACAACTGTAAATGAAAAAAACCGGCCAAGTGCGAGTCGGACTCGCGCACGAAGGGTTCCGTACCATTATCGCAAAAAACAGGAAAAAGATCACGTTTGTTGTATGGGAGGCCCACTTAAATATTTATTTTCTTCTGTTTTTAGTATTTGTTGTTATAGCGGCAACAGAAATACATCATCTTTGAAAATTTCAACTGTGTAACTATCATGGTTCATGAGTTACAGCCTGGTGACAGACAGACAGACAGACAGACAGACAGACAGACTGACAGACGGACCGCGAAGTCTCAGTAATAGGGTCCCGATTTTACCCTTTGGGTACGGAACCCTAAAAAGATAAATATATAAGCGCAACACAATTATATTTATTTTATTCAATTTATGGAATGAATATCTTTTAAATTTTTCCAAATAGGCAATTCAATTAATTCAATTCGCTTATATAGGCGAGAGCCAAACCTCAAATTATGACTTTTTACTATGCAAATTCAGTCGGAGCTCTCTGCTCGCATTTCCTCTTAAATTCATAGTGATACTGTTTTTCTTTGACTGCTTCGTTTTGTTTTTTATTTTATTTTTTATTAAAAAAACTTTGCCTCACACTAGGAATTTCTTCCTGTATCGTGGGTGCGTTACAAACATTTAAACTCACATACACAATTTTGTATTGATTGTATGAAGTTTGATTTTAATGTCAAGTGTACAAATACACTTGCTCTTATGTAACTTTTTTAACCCCCGACGGATAAAGAGGGGTATTATAAGTTTGATGTGGGTGAGGTACACTGTGCGTATGTGTATCTTTCAGTGGCATCATAGCTCCTAAACGGATGAACAGAATTAGAGTTTTTGTTTGTTTAAAAGGTGACATTATGGGGACTGTTTTTAGCCAAGTTTAATGAAAATTGGTTAAGCCGTTCAAAAGATATGGGCGTTTTACTGTTTGAATAGGATAACGTGTCGGAGGTTCCTAAAATTTTAAATTTTACTTGTTACTAAAAACGTATCTCGAATGTGTCAGTAACCTGACATGGGTTTACATGCTGCCGTTGTATAATTAAAATGCCGTTATCCAACATTTGGTATTTTTTTAACTTTTGATGCTATTAAAATATCTATCGAATCTGTGTGTGCGAATTTCCAAAACTATTCAAGGTATTGAAAATTCGCATACACAGATCGATAGATATTTATTAGCCCTTTTTTTTTATTCAGGAAAATTAAAAAAAAATTGTTGATTGTTTGTTGTCAGAAATTTGTTTTTTTTACCACATGTTCGATAACGGCATTTTAGTTATACCACGCGCACGGCAGCATGGTGCTGTAAGAAAGTTCTGTTAGCTTGATATTTTAAAAGCAAACACAGATAAGAGTTACAAATTGCGTTATTTAAAGCGCGTTCTAATTGAACCAATTTCTCTGTCCGTCCATTCGTCACAACGATAACATTTTTGACATGAAATGCATTTGGATTATTCTTATCATGCGGCCCGTTTTAAGTGTTATCTTTATCAGCCGAAAATATCAATGCACATCTGTTTGTGTTACGAGTATATATAAAAACGGAAATAATAGAACTTTGCTGACACAAATTGAGAATTCACATAGTTATCATGCTTGGCTTCTGCAAGCTGGTTTTATACAAAATTGACTTAGCGATGGAGAAAAACCTCGCCACAAAGCTCAAACTTTTAACAAAGCATTTATTTCAATTAAACCGGCAGGCAGTTTTGGATTGCCAAGGAATCGGTTAATCAGAAACATGAAACTTCATCTTTGCACATTCCAAAGCAAAAACCTTTATGCAGAAGAACGTGTCCAACGTCGAGAAAGAGGTCAACCGTCGAATCCGACTCGGCTGGGCGGCGTTCGGGAAGTTGCGTGGTATCTTCTCGTCCAATTTACCGCAGTGTGTGTTGCCAGTGATCACCTATGGGACCGAGACGCTTAAAGAAAAGAGAAAGCTTAAAGTCACCCAAAGGGCAATGGAGAGGGCTATGCTCGGATTTTCCTTGCGTGATCACGTCAGAAATGATGATATCCGCAGGAGAACCAAAGTTACCGACATAGCCCGAAGAATTGCCAAACTTAAGTGGCAGTGGGCAGGGCACATTGCTCGCAGAACGGATGGCCGATGGGGCCGAAAAGTTCTGGAATGGTGACCGCGAACCGGAAGACGATATGTTGGAAGGCCTCCCACTAGGTGAATCGGTGACCTGGTTAAGGTTGCGGGAAGGCGCTGGATGCGAGACGCACGGGATCGGTCAATGTGGCGACGCCTGGGGGAGGCCTATGTCCAGCAGTGGACGTCTTTTGGCTGAAATGATGATGATAATGAGAAGAACTTGTAGGAAACTCTATGGACATTCGTTTACAATAATCATGTTATGTGCTAAAATAATTGGGTACATTATTGTTGTTCCTTTTATATGTGAAAACAATGTAAATTGATTATTCTTGAAGCCTGGCGATCAATGCTTCTCCGTTTCTATTTAAGAAGCCTTCTTTTCTACTACTATTACAGTTTCTTTCTTGCAGAGCATCAGTTTCAGACATTTTTTATCAGTAGGTACAGCTCCTGGCTTAGTAGAAATTTCCGTTTCGGCCGAAACAGGAATTTCATTATTATTAATATTTTTGAGTGGTGTTTCGACCTATACTTTTTTTAAGCAAATTTTGTATAGTCAGAATGAAAAACCTTAGGTAGGGTTATATTATATAAGTAAAAGTTTTTGTTATATATTTTATTGTTTTGACATATATTTTATTTATTTATTTACTTTTTATTATGATGTTATCAGATAGCGAATCCTTTTATTCGGCCAACGAATCAACTGCCTCTTCTTGCGATGTTAGTTTTAGCTCTCTCACGGACACCCTTGGCGATCTATTGCGTCAAAGGTTCAGCTCAAATCCTGGCCGACTGTTTAACGTTTGCCACATTAACGCTCAAAGTATACCAAGTCACCATAGCGAACTATACGAAACATTTGCCAACAATAACGTTCATGCCGTCCTGATTTCTGAGACCTGGCTCAAACCTGAACTTCCATCTACCACCTACTCCCTTCCTGGTTTCGTTCTTCTTCGGAATGATCGGATTGGGAGGAGAGGGGGTGGTGTAGCAATATACCTTCGCGGAGATCTCCCTTATAAAATCCTTTGTACTTCTGCTTCTAATGTGTCCGCCGAGTTTCTTTTTCTAGAGGTTTGTGTCAAAGGAGCTAAAACCGTTTTAGGTGTTGTTTATTGTCCCCCCTCCCTTGATTATTTCACCGAAATCGAATCGGTAATTGAATCTTTGGGTTCTGAGTATGCACATCACATCATCATGGGTGATTTTAATACCAACCTCCTTTCCCACAACTTCCCTCGGTCCCGTAAACTCCTGCATATTGTCGAGTCAGCTAGTCTTCACGTATTGCCTCTCCAACCCACTCATCATAATAAAGTCGGTGATGATACCTGGCTTGACCTGATCCTCACCTCTAATCCTTCCCTAGTTTCCTCGCATGGCCAACATGATGCCCCTGGTTTTTCCCATCACGACCTTATTTACCTATCCTATGTTCTTAAACCTCCTAAACCTAAACCTACGTTCCAGTACAGGCGTGCCTTTGCACGTATGGATAGTGAGCTACTTCAAAAAGATGCATCGAATATTGACTGGACACTCCTACAGGAAGCTGCTACATTTGATGACAAAGTTTTTGTTTTCAACAACACTGTGACCAAACTGTATGACACTCATGCTCCTGTCAGGAGAGTAAAGCTGAAACGTCCACCTGCCCCTTGGATGAATAGGGGAATCCGGATGGCAATGCGACGGAGGGACCGCGCGTTTCGAGTATTTAAAAAGGATCGCTCAGAGGACAATCGGACCTTGTTCAAGACTGCTAGGAATCGCTGTAACCAGATGATACGTAACGCTAAACGCCGCCACATTCTAAATAATATTTCTTCTTCTTCTTCTGCCGATATCTGGAAGTTCCTTGGAACCCTAGGTATCGGCAAATCGCGACATTCAGACCTTCCTAACACAATTGGCTTGGATGATCTAAACCGCTTTTTCGCCACTGTCCCTATGCTAGATAGTTTAACCAAGTGTCAAACTATCGACTACCTTGCTGGTCTGACGCGTCCCAATATTGACCCCTTTGTCTTCACACCAGTCGACCCGGAAGAGATCAAAAAGATTATCCTATCTATTAAATCCAAAGCTGTGGGCTGCGATAACATCAGTCGTCATATGATCGTGTCAGCTCTGGATCAGCTTCTTCCTGCTATCTCCCACATAGTTAACTTTTCTCTCTTCTCCGGTGCTTTCCCTTCCTTGTGGCGTAAAGCCCATGTTCGAGCCCTGCCTAAGATTCCCAATCCCACACTTTCCAGTCACTTTCGCCCAATTTCCATCCTTCCGTTTCTGTCCAAGGTGCTCGAGGCCTGTGTTCATAAACAGCTCTCCTACTTTATTTACCACAACTCGCTTATTAGCCCGTTTCAATCCGGTTTCAGGCCCGGGCACAGTACCGTGTCAGCTCTCCTTAAAGTGACTGACGATATAAGGCGGGGAATGGAAGACACTAAAGTTACTGCTTTAGTGTTAATCGACTTCTCCAACGCTTTCAATACCGTCAGTCACGATGTCCTTTTATCTATCCTTTCTTATCTTATGGTCTCTCACGAGGTACGGGAATGGTTTTCCTCTTATCTTCGGGGGCGTCAGCAGACAGTTTGTGCTGGAGACTCATCTTCGGGGTGGTGCGACCTTGGAGTTGGCGTCCCACAAGGCGGTATTTTATCTCCTCTTCTGTTCTCCATTTTCATAAATCTTATAACCACCGAACTTCAGTGTGCGTATCATCTTTACGCCGACGATCTACAGCTCTACTGTCAGGCGGGTGTTGGCGGCTTATCGGATGCGATCGAAGGGCTTAACCGGGATTTAATTGCGATAAAAAGTTGGTCAGACCGATTCGGAGTGGCGGTTAACCCCGCAAAGTGTCAGGCTATCATAGTTGGCAGCCCGTATAGCTTGAGAAAGCTCGATGGTTTAAATGTGCCGCCCATAATATTTAACAACGTAGCAATCCCGTTTAGCTCCGAGGTTAAGGATCTTGGTCTGCTCGTCGACACTTGCCTCGACTGGCGCAAGCAGGTAACGAGTGTCAGCCAAAAGGTCACCGGATCGTTACGTTCGCTTTATCGACTGAAGAATCTTCTCCCAGCTCACATAAAGGCCATGCTTGTACAGGCCCTTATCTTTCCAATAATTCACTATGGTGATGTGTGCTACTATGACCTGAATGCAGATCTTCTCAATAAACTTGACCGCCTTCTAAATAACTGCATTCGATTTGTCTTCAACCTCCGGAAGTATGATCATGTATCTGCACATCGAGCACTTTTAAAATGGTTGCCGATTCGTCAGCGTAGAGTGCTAAGGGCCTTGACTACCCTGTTTTCTTTTATTGATAAACCCACTTCCCCTTCTTATCTGACTTCACATGTCCAATTCCTTTGTTCTGCCCACAGTAAAAATCTTCGCTCCGCCAATAATCGTCTTCTACAATGTCCCTCTCACCGCTCTGGGCTTATCCATTCCTCCTTCTTTGTCCAGGCGATTTCCCTTTGGAATGCGCTCCCTCAGAATATCAGGATGGCAACCAGTCGGTTGTCTTTCAAACTGAAGGCACGCGAGCACATTCGCAAGAAGTTTGCAGAATCATCACATGGTTAATTTGTTGGATTCGGTTTCTCAATAGCATTATTTATATGTATGTATGTATCTATGTATATATTAAATTGTTTTATTTATATTTATTTTCTCTTTTTGCTTTTTCATTAAGTTGCACCTGCCATATATTATCTCTGCACCACCCTAAGGTCGACTGGTAGAAAATGCCTAAGGCATTAAGTCCGCCTTTGTACTTGTGCATAAAGTTTTATAAATAAAATAAATAAATAAAAGTCAGGCAATTTTTGGAAAAAGATAAAGATGAAGATTACAACAGTAAACATGATATATAACAATAATCACTCTTATAAATATATCAATTAAAAGCGTACAAAATGCCACCAGAGTTGTTCCACGTACGGCACCTATCGATATTTTTCGCAGTGCCATAAGTGGCATTTCACATTTGGCACCTACGGATCAGTAGGTACTAGTGTTGGGACGTTTATTTTTTAGAACGTCAAAATCAATAATTCGATTAAAATCAGTTGAGACTTTAATAACATGATAAAAATATAACTTCCTCTTTTGGTTTTTTTAGTTACATGTTGAACATTTACACAAACTACCAGGAGTCCAGAATCATGAAGAAGTATTTGCGGGCCTAGAATCATAAGCGGTAGAGACTAACGGAGTACCAGGAGATCAGAATCTAAAATCTCCCGGTACTCCTTTTACATCTCATGATTCCAGCCTCGGTAATACTTCCTCATGATTATAATCTCCTGGTACTAAAGTCTTTACCGGTAACGATTCCAGCCCAGCAAATATTAAGACTTCGCCATGATTCTGGCCTCCTGGTAGTTTGGTTATAAATGCTTATATTGTTCAACATCTAACTAAAAACCGGCCAAGTGCGAGTCGGACTCGCACATGAAGGGTTCCGTACCATTATCGAAAAACACTGCAAAAAAATCACGTTTGATGTATGGGAGCCCCCCTTAATTTATTTTATTTTAATTTAATAATTATTATTTTTTGAAGTGAATATACAACTAAACATTCTGTGAATATTTCAAGCGTCTACCTGTTGCCGTTGTTAATATAGAAAAAAAAACTGCAAAAATATCACGATTGTTGTATGGGAGCCCCCTTAAATATTTATTTTATACTGTTTTTAGTATTTGTTGTTATAGCGGCAACAGAAATACATCATCTATGAAATATTTCAACTGTCTAGCTATCACGATTCATGATATACAGCCTGGTGACAGACGGACAGACAGACAGACAGACAGACGGATCGCAAAGTCTTAGTAATAGGGTCCCGTTTTTACCCTTTGGGTACGGAACCCTAAAAAGCAAAAGTGAAAAGTTATTTTTTTTTTCTGAATTCATGTTATTAAACTCTCTACAGATTTTATGTTTCTGACGTTACTTTGCCTCTAAAAAGGATTCGTCCGAAACACCACTCAAAAATATGAATAATAATGAAATGCCTGTTTCGGCCGGATTGGGCGAAACTCATCGGCCGAAACGCCTACTAAGCCCAGCTCCTACAGGCATTAGAGAATCACTTAAAAAAAACCCTAACAATATGGCTCGGCCGAGTCTAAAAACATCACATAATCGAGCGGTAAGCGTCTGTATATTTTACCTAATTTCATTTATCAAAAACATTTACAAATAGTGTTTAAAATGTAACAGACTGATTCATTCACGTGTCTACGGTATCATAGGATATGGTGTGTATGTGTGTGTGTACATCAATCTCCTTCAATCAGTTGTAGCTCGCTCCAAGAACAACAAATACTTAGTTGGGTGAGGCTGAGTGGGTTTGTGAGCGATTAGCGATGCGTTTTAAATGCGGTTTACTGCTTAGCGGTATTTTCTGTGAGTTAATGTTTTTCATTCTTGAAGGAAAATATCTTGAAGGCTATCATCAGATCTTCGGTGTCCTAGAAACAAAAAGTCGAAGATATGTGCTATCCATCAACCCGCACTGGGCCCACATGGTTGATTAAGGCCCATTTCCTCTCTCACAGAGTGGAGGCCTGTGTCCACATAAAAAGATGATGATGGAAGACTTTCAGGTCATTAACAATTTTGTAGAAGCAGCAGATTTCCCTTAAAACGGCTTTAGGTACTTACTTACTAACTATTAATTAACGCATGAGAATATCCTAATGTCATCGTCATTTCAACTGAACGATGTCCACTGCTGTAGGTGGTGACATCCCCAAGTGTCAACAAAAAGACCGTTCCTGTGTTTATAGCTTCCAGCAGATTCCCGTGGCCCTCACCTGGTGGGTAGGGCTTATTGCTCGGAGCAAGGATGCCCGAACGGATGAAAAGGAAGTATCCGCTTCGCTAGAGCATCAAAAGAGGTGTCTAGTTGCAATTACCTAATGAGAGATAAAATGTTGTATGAAAAAGGAGATTTGCTGTCATTTATTGAAGAGTTCTGTTGTATATCTCTAAAGATTTTCATCAGATCTTAACCAAATTTAAATGGAACTGATTTGGGAACATAATCATTTCAAAAAATAAATAATTTTCAAAATCAGTCAACAATTGACGGAGAATTGGTGAAAATACACAATAACAAAAAAATATTGGACCTCCTCCTTTTAGGAAATTCGGTAAAAACAAATATAAAAACTGTTGTTCTGCATAATGTCACAATCGAAAGTGATCGCTAGAACGATTGGTTTCAATTAAGGCAATAGGAATCTATAGTTTTAAACATGACAGAACTAACCATTCAGCTGTAAACGGTCTAGTTAAATTGAAAACTACAAAGTCTAGTTAATATTATACAAGTCTAGCTTCAATTTATACGTTTCATCAACCCCTTACTGAACCAATTACATTGAAACACTGTTTCAGTGAAAAAGCACTTGAAAGTTTACGCTCGGCGAAACAGTAAAGTAACGAATACACTCAGCATCACAAAAATCGCACCTCGAAAATGGCATTCAAGCTTTTCCTGCCACAAATGTATGCATTAAACCCAGTTAATATTGTTTTCTGATGAAAGTATGTTTAACTAGCTTATTCCAGCTGCTTCGCCCGCGTGTATAGTATTTTCTTATACCAAGGGAACTTTATACCTGGATGAAAAGTAGCATATATGCTAAGTCGGACTATCATCTATCTCTGTGCCAAATTTCATCCAGATCTATTCAGCTGTTCTAACAAACATTCATCCATCAATCTATTCATCCAAACTTTCACATTTACAATATTAGCAAGATGACCTATAAATAAACAACAATTACCTAGATTTCATATATCACACAATTTTTCAAAGCACGAAACGTTAAATAACTGTAGTTAAAATACAATTACAGGAGCAACTTAATTGTCAGAGAAGAGTAAAAAACGGCCAATCAAGGTCCAACGAGAGTCATTCGCCATTCAGTTTTTGACGTGAACACAATTGAACACCTACAGCAAAAAAAAACTTAACTTAATTTTCTTGTATTCAAATAATCAGTTTTATTTCATGCCTTGGTTAGTAAAACCAAAACCCTTAATTTTTCTGAAAGCTTAATAAATTGTCTATAGTGTACCATAACCATAATCTTGTAAGACATTTGTAATACCTTGTAATACCTGTAAGAAATTTGTACACTAGTCTATAAGTATATTGGATGTATGTCATATCTTTGTATCAGTGTATTCAATTGTTGGTGAGCCAAATAAATATAATATAATAATAAAAATAAAATAATCTTACCATTAAATGAAAATGGTTTAAATTATTTTGAAGGGGATTAGGAGAAAAAGGTGCGATTGTTGTGACGCCAAGTGTAGTTGTACTTCGGCAAGACTGTTTCAGATAGCCCGTAAAAGCTGTTTTGTGCTGACATTGTGTTACTTTGTTTTGAATATATTCAACGTATTTGTACTAAGAACCGGCCAAGTACGAGCCGGACTCGGTAAACAAAAACGGCAACAAAATCACGTTTGTTGTATGGGAGCCCCACTTAAATATTTATAATATTTTGTTTTTAGTATTTGTTTGTATTTGTTATAGCGCCAACAGAAATACATCATCTGTGAAAATTTCAACTGTCTAGCTATCACAGTTCATGAGATACAGTCTGCTGACGTCTGTCTGTATGTCAGACTGACGGACCGCGGGGTCTTAGTAAAAGGGTCCCGTTTTTTACCCTTTGGGTACGGAACCCTAAAACTAGCACTGAAAATAGGTACTAATTTTTGTGCTTTGTCAGCTGATTTTGGTCACAGCTTTTGTGTGCAATCAAATAGTAGATAGGTGCCAATATCGGCATTCATTTGACAAAAAAGTTTCGCGCGGAGCGGAGAAAAGAGGTGCGGAGCCAAACAATCGAATTGTATAAAAACTCCGCTCCGCTTTAGTGGACGGGGATTTGAAAACTAGTTTCAAAATACATATATATTTACGCGGAGCGGGGCCGCGGAAATGACAAACTTAGCATTGAGGTGGAGAGGAGCTGGAAATCGGAGTGGAGAAGCGGAGCGGGGAAATGGAGTGGAGAAGCGGAGCGAGGAATCAGATTGAGACATTACGCTACGCTGTTTCGCTACGCTATTACGCTACGCTGTTTCACTACGCTATTCCGCTCCAATACTCCGCTCCACTACCTAGCGCCGTGTCTATGGACAGATACAGTCTGCAACTCCGCTCCGCATCCCCACGCCGCTGCCTCGTTCCGCTCAAGTGAACAGGCAGCCTTAAAGTCTCACTGAAACGCAAAACTAAGTTACACAAACAACTGTTTTTTAACTTTCAGTAAAACTAAAATAATCCTTTTCTGCGTACCGTACCGCTTAAGTACCTATAAGGTCAGTTACCTCCTAATAGGACCGCTCGATTCCGGTCGAATTACGTCCGGCCGGTCACAATGAAGTGTATCGTACGAGTATAATACATTCTAATGTTATACAACTAGCCAAATTTCGTCAGTTATCGTTAAGTAGAATATAAAAAAAAAAAACAAAAAAAGAATGCGTGTGGGCCTATTGCCATCAACCGCGCTCAAATCCAGACTCCAGGCTGCTACTGAGAAATTCCAGATGGAAAAACCCAATAACACTTAGCTAGACCCGGGCATCGAACCCGATACCTCATACTTAGCAGTAGCACTTGCGATCACTAGACCAACAAGGTAATATGAACGTACTATAGTACATTCGCGTTAAGAAAATAGTGAGCTGTTATTGCTGTCACCCAGCCTCTCGACCAATTGGGTCGCAACAAATTAGAAAACTTGCGACCTGATTTGTTGAGGGGCCGGCTGACAACGATGACTCTTATCTACGATTACTCATACCTACGATCTGCAAACATTGTCTGATTATAAATATTTTCACCGCATAAACGTTGAAAATAACAATCAATAGGTACTGTTTAATTTACTCACGTCGAAAATACGCAAACTGTAAACGATTAAAATCAATAGCACGGTACGTGTATACAGTAACTCTTATACAATCGTATAACTATCAACGGATTTAGCTTCTTTAGTCCGCAGACGCTAGATTTGTACTCTGTTAGAATTCGAACTGAAAATAAATAAAATTAATAACAATTTTTCTTTTAGACAAGTCAAACAAATATTTATTTTGTGAAAATTGTATTTTCTTTATTAGATTTCAAATGTGAAATTTATTTATATACAGATATGCCGTCTGAAAAATACTATCTACTCGTACAAGCTAATACAATTATGATGTACGGGCGGGATAAAAAGGGGGGAGGGGGGAAACACATCTTAGAAAGGTAAAATCAATAATTTCATCTCTTAAATATTCTTTCATTTTTTAGGGTACGGAACCCGAGAACAAAACGGAGCTCTATACTTGTCACTCACGTTTTCGTCTGTCCGTGTGTCTATTGTCTGTCACTCGGGATTTACAGCCAAATGGTTGGAGCAACAATCTAATATTCACAGTATAATCATCTTGTTGACCTAAAGCCATACATTTTCTCCATTTTTATGTTTAAATTTTTTAAGACGGCCCCCATACTGGGGACGAGAAAATAAATTTTTGACCTACCCCATCGAGTGGAGTATTGTTGTTGAGAACTCGTTGAGTAGATAAATACTGTATTTTTGTTTTAAAAAATATTGGAATAATAGGAATGAGAAGCCACCAGAGACAGTTTAAAAAAAAATCTTCCTTAGGACTTTTTAACTTCCCATTGACCTATGAACTTGAAATGTGGTTATAATGTTTATTATTACGTATATTTTACTAACGTATCTGTTAGTATATATATAATATATAGATAAATCAGATTTATTCATGAAATTTCCTAACTTTTCCTATTACAACCAACTTAATTTTGCGGTTTGGTACAGAACCCTAAATATGTGAAGGCTGACACGCACTTGACCGGATTTTTTTAATCATCTTTTACTTTGATCTCGCCTGATGGAAAGCGATAGTCTACGATGGAACAGTTCTATCTGGTCTGTATAGTAAACATCTCACCGTGAAAACTCAGGTGGAGTTAACTTGGAGTGAAGTTTCATTCCACTTTGATTGGATGGCTTGACAGCTCACTTCATTTACACTTTCACCCGACTGCCAAAAGAGGGTAATGTGTTTATCAGTCTATGTATGTATGTAAGTATGTATGTTTGTTCCTATGTGGCATTCTAGAGACCAAACGCGTTGGCCGATTTTGATGACTCATACGTCAATCGATTTGTCTTAACCTTGCGAGTGTCACTGTCTGCATTAAAATAAAAAAAATAAAAAATGGCGGCTTTTGGGCGCAATATTGTGGGAAATGGAATTTATTTTTTCTTGCATTCCCATCGTGTGGGGTATCAGAATGAAGGGTTTTAAGAGGCGATAAAAAAATATACGACACTTATATGTTTAAATAATTCAAAAATAAAAAACCTGACTGCTTAAAAAGCGAACTAGGATACGGATACATCTGGTTTTGGTCAACCAGCTCGCGAATATATATACTCCGAATGCACAGCATGATTTTCTTCTTGTTTACGTCTTTTTAGTTCGCTTTTTAAGCAGTCGGGTTTTTTGATATTTTGAATTATTATTTTTTACAGAATAGCAGTACAGAAGATACCAGTTCACTCTGGCTTTAGAAACTGATATGTAGGTGGTAGTGAATACCAACGCCGCTGATAGAGAGTTCTATAGTTTGGCTATTTTGTTAAAATTTCCAAAAATCACTGCAGATTCTAGTAACAGTCCTGTAGTAACGACCCAACTTGTAAGTTGTGGGTTCGATTTCAAACATAGCCAGGTGCTTTATTTAGTGTTATTGTTATTCATTTCATCACCACTGCTCTCAGGACGTTGAAGGAAAACATCGTAAGGCAACCGAAATATCCTAGAAAAATATAATTATGTCCAAAATTCGAAAACATTTGTGACATCCACAAACCCACACTTGGCCCGAGGCTATCTGTTCCAGCTGTGGGAAATGCTGATAACAGGAAGTACTATTCGCCGTGAGTGTGTGAAGTCTGGCTATAAAGAAATAAATCCCTAGAAATTGGCATTTATTTCAGTGTTTCGTGATTCTCGCTTCCCTCTTTCAGTACGATCTATCTTTATGTCGGATATCAGTCAAGGCAGAATTAATTTTAGCTCTCGTATGTAAACGTATTGTATAATTTTGAATCAATGCATTCCTTATTACGTTGGTAGAGTCTATTCTTCTTCTTTTCGTGTGAGGTGTGGCCACCTCTGGCGTCAAAGTTAATTAAGCCGCCTATGGGAAACCTCACAGGCCTCTGACTTGGCTATTTCAGACTTACATTAACTATGATGTCCAAGATAAACTTAGAAAGTACATATGAATTTGAAAAAGTCACATTGGTACTTGCCCGAATTCGAACCCACGACCTCAAGCACGACAGGCGAAGTATTAGCCACTGGGCCACCACGACATGTGAGTCTATTTATATCTACCTACTGAAAATTCTGAATAAATCCACTTCGAATTACTGTAAATTTTCTAGCGATTGTAATTGAGTTTTAGTTTCTGTAATATAAATTTTAGCCCGGGACTAATTATATACGTTTTTGTATATATTATATGCAAAAACGTTTCTCGGTTTATCGCTCTCTGTATAACATAAAATCATATTTAAATCCGTGGCGTGGATTAAAATAAGTTAGCGAAGAAAAGAAATGATGTCGACAGACGTGGACAGGGACAGAACAGGCTGAAAGTAAATATATCTATCAAGAAGTTCGAAATGACACTGGAGGTGGGACAGAACAGGCTGAATATATTAAAGTAAATAAATTTTATATATATAATTTTTAATATATAATAACATAAAATTGATTGTGTACTTTGTATCCCTTAATGACGGGGACAAAGCGTATGAACCTATGATCCATAGTAAATTTAAAGTACCTGGGTGACCCAACTTGCCTCGGTATTTTTTCAATGTTTTAAAAATAAATATATATGTAAACTTAAAAATCAGAATCTTATCTTAATACAATATTTTATTTAAATCGTTAGAGCCGTTTCCGAGACATGGGAAATAAATTTATATGTAAAAGACTCGTTTAAATATATTAATATATATATTGTTTTTGTTTGTTTTGTTCTTATATTTGTTCATTTTCCAGTCAAGAAAATTTATCACAAAACTATGCAAATCCTGATGACTAGGAATTAATAATTATGTCCATGTAAATTAAGATTATAATTAAAACTGGTTTCAACAGCAACAAAAAATGCGATTGACCTTTCAGCAAAAATTTTAGGTACCTATATTATTTTCAGAGGCGAGGCACTTTTTGAGTTAATTAAAAATAACTTGATAGTACACGGTCTCTGAATTTACCGGGACACCCTTTAATGGCCATACTTGAAGTGATATAAAATATACATTTAGTATCGTTATAATATTTTATTTAAAAGGTGCCGTCAAAATGGCGGTGATATACGCTGAATAATATAAATGGATACGTTGAAAACTTTTATTCATTAATATTCGTTATTTTTATCATATTTTTAATAAAATGTATAATAGATTTATGGTTTAGAGATGAAAACTAGTATCATCATCCTCCCTTTATTTGGGGTCGGTGCAGTCTTCTTTGTCCTTATGTACGTCGCTATTGATCTGTCTAGAGCAAATTATAGCCATATCAACTTTCACAAATGTGGCCACGGTTTCTTTTGTTTTTACCCGGCTGCAAAGACAGGGTATGTATGTATATATGTAATATTCTTTATTACCTCATATATTGGAAACCACGTGATGGATATATAATTAAGACATCGTTAGATAGGTCTTGACCAACCAAGTTTTTTAAGATACGTGACGTTAAAAAAACAAACATCGCGGATTTTAGGCGCCATATTGTGGAGGTCCCAATTTTTTTTTTCTTTTAATCTCATTGAGTGGGGTATCAAAATTAAGGGTTTTTAATGGTGATTATAAAAATATGTACCACTTATATGTTTAACCCGATATTTAGTTAAGGTTCGTGTTCCAATCAAACTAAATATGAACGAATATAAATTCCAGTCGCTCGAGGCATGAAGTCAAGTTTATACTCCAACTCTGTCTTAACTGTTGGGACTCTTTTATGACTGGAACACACTGCGCAGATCATGAAAATCTGGTGAGAGCGGTCATTTACATTATTCCGCCGCTCTTCTAGTGAACTAGAGCAAAGCGGCACGCGATCTGATTCTAGATTAGTTTGATGATGACAGTGTTTGCATAACACGACACATTCATTAACAAGTGCGTGTCGGATTTCGCACATTTAGGGTTCCGTACAAAATGTAAATTGTTAAAAAAAAATGGAAAAAATATTTTGAAAAAAATGCTGACTTCTCATTCCTTTGTTTGCCAATATTTTTAATACAAAAAATATAGTATTTACCTACTCAACGAGTTCTAAACTACGATACCCCCTCGATGGGGAAGGTATTTTTTTTGTTTTCGCACCCCCATTTATTTATATGGGAGTACCCCTTAAAAACAATAATAAATATTATTGGCAATTTTTATGGCTTCTGATCAATAAGATAATACTGTGACAATTTGAAGACTTTAGCTCCAACCGTTTGGCTGTAAAACCTGTGTGACACGTTTTACAGCGAGCAATAGGGCTCTATTTGGACCCTTCGGGTACGGAACCCTTAAATATATTATTATTCCGTAATGCATCAATTTGTACCTATCTTAACTAGTAATACAAAGACATGAAATTTTGTGTGATCGATTATAGTACTACTTCAATAACGAAAATTATTTGACAGGTAAAAAAAATACAACCGACTTCCAAATAGAAGAGACATCCAGGTATAAAAAAAAATGTGTGTGTGTACCAGAGTACACAGGTAAGAAGTGAAACTTCATTACGACATATCATTTTTCAACTATTTGCAACTTCACGAAAATGGGGTAGATAAGGCTTAAGCCTTAAGAAAAACAATTTTTTCCGTATTAAATTAAAGCTATTTTATTATTATAGACATGCATACAATTAATGAGTAATTTATTTTATCATTGTTCTTATTCTAATATATATTTATAAATTAATTAATTTATAAATATTAAAATCATGCTCATACGTGTTGAATTTATAAAACGAAATATATAATCACTCACTTTTCTTGTAAATTCACTTAAATTTGAATAAGTCTTTTTACTAAACTTTGATAAAAAAGCAACATGGCGCGTAACCGAAAAACGTGACGATAGAGTCCGTCCAACGAAAGAAGTCCCGTAGACGCGGCGCTAGTTTCTATGCGACTGTACGCTGTCCTCTAACAAATCTTGTTAGTTCCATGTATTTCCGCGGGACTTTTTTCGTTGGACGGACTCTACGTACAAAATTTCTCCCATACGTCGATAAAGAAGTTTCACTTCAAAAACAACTTAATACTGAAATTAATTTACCGACTGCACATGGATCTATACACACACATGTACAACACATGTACAGGGAGCTCAGGAATTTGAAAACTTTTAAAGTTTTCAAATTACAGCAAACATATACAGCAGCTTTAAACTCCTCACCCGCGCTCTCTTCTGCTTTACATCTGGCTAGATAGTGGTCAAACGTGAGCCTATAAATTATAAAAAAGTCCTGCTGTCAAATGGTTGTTTACTTATTGTATTATTGAGATTTGTGTGTATGAGTGTGTTCCTTGATTGACACAACCCTAGCATCGGCAGCCATTTTAAGAGACATTTTAAGTTGTAGGCATGCGCCCTTTTTTGTGGGTATTTCCAGTCCATACTATTTATTATGTCTATAGATCATAGTCGTGTCATGTTCGTACATTTTGAGCATGACAGACGCTTTGCCTGTTCAGCTAGATTGGGAGTGCTTTCATGTTAACAATTTAGCAGAGAAATTCTACATTGCATGATGGTTCAATTGCGTTTCATGTTTATAGTTTATGCCAATCGTTACGCGAAACATTCGACAGATGTCATAAAAAATGCACAAACATTCGGTTGACTATATTTTTAACTTGGCAACTAATCGTGAACTAAACGTTTAAAGGCAAAAGAAAGTTAATAAAAAAAACTTTTTTTGTAACAAGCTTTTTGGTTCGCTCAATCTTCTCAGCCAACCCTTTCATTTGATACCCATATCATGGCAGTGCACAAAAAATAACTAATCCACCATCTTGGGCCGTCCGCCATATTGGATTTATAATAACACGTACAACGACATGTCACTTAGCTAACTATGCATTGTCATCCAAACTAAACGTGTATGCAAAATTTCATCTTAATCGGTGGAGTATAACTGCTTTAAAATTCAGTTGCAAGATTTGACCCGAACACACTTACATACATTGCAAGTTAAATAAAAGCTTGTAAAATACAATACAGTTGCCTGAAATACAATTTTTTTTTAATAAATTGAAGAAAAAGGATCTATTTTGTTTTACTACCTTATTTTATCAGTCAAAGAAATTTTCCTTTTAATAAATTGTTGCTAGTACCTATTTATGGTCTGCGTAATGTATTCATTGACACGACCAGGGACCATTTACCTTGTTTTAAATCTTTAAGAATAATGCCAAAGGTATTTTCGGCTTTCTTTTTTTTTTCACAACAACAACTTAAATAATATAGTTATAATCTTTTTATCCTAATTGCGTTGCGTTGCGTTTTTGTTTCCAATGAGGATATCCGCAGGAAAACCAGGGTTAAAGACATAGTCCGAAGAATTACCAAACTAACGTGGCAGTTAGCAGGGCACATTGCTCGCAGAACGGATGGCCAATGGGGCCGAAAAGTTCTAGAGTGGTGACCGCGAACCGACAGACAAGATTGCGGGATTGATCCGCTGGATGCTAGTCGCACAGGACCGGCCAATGTGGTGACACTTTGGGAGGCCTATGTTCAGCACAGGACGATTTTCGGCTGAAACAATAATAACCTAATTACCGTGAAAGGTGTTTTTTTTTAATTTATTTATTTATTTTAAATATCGCACAGCCACATCACATGCATTATAAATCGACAAATCAATCAACATATGACAATTACAGCGTACATAACACAAAAAGTAGATTAAACAAAAACTACAAATGGATAAGTACATATAAATCAAACTTAATTAAAACATTTTAAAAAAATATTGTCAGAAATCAAAATCATTATGTCAATAATCATAAGGTGTTTGTTGATCAATGACGCTTGAACGGCTAAATGAATTTGGACAACAGGAAGATTACTGGATTAGCACATACATACGATGCCTTTTATTCCGGTTATACGTATTCATGGGATAACCTAGTAACAAATACAGTAAAACTAGTAACTAGGTAAGTAAATAGGTATCCTTTAATTTATCTTTGTTTATGAAAGGTACTAAAGCTACAAAGAGAATTGCTCAAAAGCTGCAATAGGGATATATCTAAAGTAACTTAGGTATGTATAGGTGAGGGTGGTCGTCTGTGAAATGTAATTTCATAGAAAATCCATCATGCCTGTGACTCAGCTGTAATGGTCATGTTCAAACGTTGCTGCCATTTGCACACGCTTGCGACTTCGTTCTGGAATATGGTATGGCTTTCAATTTTGCAGTGAAAAGGTTTCCGTTCAAAATGTATTTATTTCCAGTTATATGCATTAAAATCAGCAGGGGAGCAGTGGTGGCCCAGTGGTATCGGCCACGACTTACAAGTTGTAGGTCGTGGATTCGAGCCCAGGCAGGCGCTTTACTTTGTGTAAACTATTTCATCACCACTGCTCTCAAAACGGTGAAGGAAAACATCGTGAGGAAACCGGCATGTCCTAGAACCAAAAATTCGAAGAAATGTGACATCCACCAACCCGTACTGGACCCTCGTGGTGGATTACGGCCCATTCCCTCTCACAGAGAGGAGGCCTGTGTCCCAGCAGTGGGAACATTAATAGGCTGATGATGTGATAGAACCCGTTCAGTGGCCGATTGGCAAGATTTAGCCGATACCACTGGGCCACCACTGCTCTAACAAAACAGTTCAGAGACATTTATGAATAATAATACCTGTCTGTTACAGTTCCACTTTGAGGCAAAGGTCTCTTCTCGTACAAAGAGGGCACGAGAATTAAGCACCAAATTTGCTCAAGGCGAAATGGAAATTACAAAGCTTATTTTTTATTTCTTTATTGAAAACTAGCTGCTTCGCGCGGCTTCGCTCCCGTGGGCCACCCCACAGGACCCGTTTTTGGGATTAAAAAATAGCCTATGTTACTCAGGAATAACGTAGCTTTCTATTGGTGAAAGAATTTTTTAAATCGGTCCAGTAGTTTCGGAGCCTATTCGGTACAAACAAACAAACAAAAAAATCTTTCCTCTTTATAATATTATTATTAGTAATTAGTATAGACAAACAAAAACAAATATAACAATTGAATTGTGTAGGGAATTAGAGAGACACTGGTACATCAGAGAGACATAAGAGAGAGCATGACACACTCAACTGCCAGGGCAGAGGGGATGGGCCGTGACAAGTCAACGAACGACATATAGGTACAGTAAATGGTAGATTTACAGTTGGTAGATACTACAAATATAACTGCACAGCACGTGTGTGAACGTGCTGTGCAGTTATATAAAACTAAAAGAAATTGAGTTTATACAAAACAAATATATTCATAAATAGTCTTCAGCAGGTCCAACGATACCTACTTTAAAACGTTTCTGCTTATCACTTGTTTTTGCGCCCTAGAGGTTGTGGAGCAGGACTAGCATTGAGCCAAGCATTTTTATCAGCGATGTAATCCCCCAACTTATAATAATTAGGCCTGCCTACATAATATGCGTTTTATACAAGTTTTAAATTTCGTCTCATTTAGATCTAGAGTGCACCAACCCGCACTGGGCCCGCGTGGTGAGTTACGGCCCATCCCCTCTCACAGAGAGGAGGCCTGTGTCCGAGCAGTGGGACATTAATAGGCTGATGATGATGATTATGAGTTCTAGTATGAGTGAGAGTATGTGTATGCGAGAGTGTTCGTGAGTAATCTATGTTTGTGAGTGAGAATGAGTTGACGAAATGTCAGTGAGTCTGTTTGTGGAAGAGCCGGACTATGACAGAACCAGAAAAAATTGATTCTCAGTCTCTTCATAAGTACGACTTTGTAGGTACGTTGAGATTTGGGTTGTATATTCTCGTAGCGGAAGAGGGTAAATATTTATTTTCTTATTTGTTCTATTAGAGAGCATTGAGCTTAATTGAAGAAAATGACGGCTTGCCGGTACAGTCCTCCAAGGTAAAGATTTGCACTAGAGTGCAAATCTTTACCTTTACGTACGACTGATGGATCAGTCGTACGTATATATATTTTTAGTGAATTGAGTGATTGAAGTAAATAACTCTGAGATTTCTGAATCAAATATATGATGCATGATTGAGTGAGATTAATATTTTTAGACTTGACCCTTGACACAAAAACTCTTGTATCGAGTCTTGGGCCCTTCTGGTCCATCTCGTTCCAACAATTTACATGAATTTAATTTTCCGATAAAAAGGTTAAAGCAACAAGTACCTTGGTTCGTATTCAAAGATCAAAGAATATCGAGGAAGACTCACTGGTGCCATCTCCTTATTTAATTTTCTTTAATTACGAAATAATTTCAGAAATTACCTTATAAATGGTGTTTACTTTACTGGAATGTAATTTTTGTTCTTTGAGAAATAAATAAAATATCCTTAAAACGAAGTAAGGGTCGTTTGTACCCATCTTCTTAGCCTCTATGTTTGTTCTGAACTTAAACTAGCCTTAGAATTTATATTATTTATTTAAAAATTTATGCACACACATAATACACAAACAAGAAGAAGTAACAGAACAATATATATATCGTATTGGTATTTCGATCGGCACGCACAATGTTGCGGTATACGGTGCCGGAAACATTAATCCTCTTCACCGATCGTGCTGACGCATACTTTGTGTTATAGGGTCCCGTACCCAAAGGGTAAAAACGGGACCCTATTACTAAGACTCCACTGTCCGTCTGTCTGTGTGTCTGTTACCAGGCTGTATCTCATTAACCGTGATAGCTAGGCAGATGAAATTTTCACAGATTATGTATTTCTGTTGCCGCTATAATAACAAATACTAAAACGAATAAAATAAATATTGAGTGTATGTATAGGAGTAAACCTTGCTGTTTTTTGCGATAATGATACGGAACCTGTGGCGATACATTAACAACATTGTGACTGTTCCTAAAAGACCCTAGGCTGATAAAAATTTCATTTTTCCTAAAAGACCCTAGGCTGATAAAAATTTCATTTTTCCTAAACTGCCCTAGATTTAGAGTAAAAGGTCGGCTACTTCTGAAGAAGTAGAATCTGTGCCCCATCCAGCCGCACAAATTTGTAAAGTTCGTCTTCCTGACCTGGACACCTTTCCACCGAGTACACGTGAATTCCAAATTATGGTTTTGTTTTGGAATTCACAGATATAAAATTATAACTTGGAAGTGGTTTAGAAGGATAAAATACAACTAAAGGGATATAAACTAAATTATTATAATTAACTAAAGTTTGTGTGAGAAACTCTTTACACTAATGTATAGAGTATTAAACCAAAGACTGAATAGTGGTCGCTGGTAGTGAATATACATTCAAGCATTAATAAATATACAAGCAACTAAATTGCTAGAGAGTTTTAACTCTAGAAGTGACTGGAATTAATTTGATCAACTCTCCTACAGACATCCTCAAAAAGCGCCCATCCCGTATCATCCACCATCATTTCCTAGGTGTAATAGCTGGTAAGAAGAAATGATGAAACAAACTTCCCAGCACACCCATCGACATAACACCCTTTACAAAGACAATACAAAAATAATGCAAGCGTATCGTAGACTCAGTCTATAGCAGAAATTAATGTGACAGATACTTGCTGTACGTCGGAGCGGATTTATTCGTCGCTTCTCATTTCCTTAATCTGCCCATTGCGTGGATTTTCGGCGCCGCTAGGAGCGGCAGCCATCCAATATCGTGTCTCGCTAAATAGTGACGATTTAATATTGCCTTTACAATTGGCTTGGAGTGGTTTTAACGAGACACGTTCCCTAGACGTCATTAGACGATGTAATTGGTGGTTCTTTGTTAAGCCTACCGTGTGAAGCCTACACCTTCTCCTTGGATCTCAGCGACAGCAAGTATTACGCGAAGTTTTCTGAGCTAGACCTTCTATAGGAAACAGTATATTTTAGCAACTAACATTTGGTTGTCCTACGTGCCCAATTAAGAGCGGCCATATTTAGCCTATTTTATAGAAATGAATATTAGCGGTTCCGCCTTCCAAGTATGTAATGTCAGTTAACGCTCAATAAAAGCCTTTAATCAAATGAGTAATTGTTTAGTGTATAAATTATGAATTAGGGTATGAAAGTGTGAAAGAAGACTTCACCGCTTCCCTAGACCAAATGCTAGTGACAAATATCTGCCAAGGTGTGGATTAGGAAATAAATACAATGTCTCGCCACGCCAGAACCAAAAGGTACATTAGTGATTTGTTCCTACCTATGTAATATAATAATTAAAACTTACCAAACATACCAGCACTCACTCACAATATTAATACGGGGTTAGACTAATTATAATTAATTTATAATTAAACTCGTTACCACGATATCTACCACGACACGACTTTTGATTATTCGTTCCATAGCCACTCCTCGTCTTTCGTCCTTCCTCTTTGCACGCCTTTCGTCCAGTCCTGACCTCATGCGCCTCTCTAAACCGACTGCTCTTTCTCTCACCAACCTTTTTCTTGTTCCCATACGGGAACACGGAACCGGTCAATGTGGCGACGCCTGGGGGAGGCCTATGTCCAGAAGTGGACGTCTTTCGGCTGAAATGATGATGATGATGATGATACCACCACGCTACCGGCAGCCACGCTACGAGCCCCTTCTTGCCTTCATCGCCTCGCCTAAGTGTTTTCAGCTTGCCGGCCGGGCCGGGTCCGTGTATCTACTTTTATTGTTAACACATGGTCCTTAGTTTTTGTAGAGAGTCTCGGATCTTGAGTCCCTTTTCCTGTGCTTTTGTGTCCGTGTCTCAATCTATTCGCCACATCTGGCTGGCAATGCGCAGTTTTAAATATTATAATATAGAGATAAATGACGTGTAGTCACTACATGTATAATGTAAAGAAAATATAGGTAAGGTGTCGCGACAAAAAATATGGCGGTGCGTTGGAAAGCTATCTAAAGTGAAGTGAAGTCCGCCGTGAAATTGCAGCGAATCTCGCCGATGTAGGGTGCTTTCATGAATAAAGTGAAAGAGCTGCGTTCCGGCGCAGGCAGAACCCTTCATGCCCAAGTCCGACTCGCACTTGGCCGGTTTTCATACGATTATGTATCGGGCACCGCATACTTACCGCAGCGTTGTGTGTTCCGATCAAGAGACCAAAGCTTAAATATGGTAATTTTTATGTGAAAAGTGAAATAAAAACAGAAACTTTTAAAGCTATGTAAAAGGAAACCTACGAAAATTAATTATAAATGTGAAAATTTGGATGGATAGATGGATGTCTGTTACTCAATCATGCTAGAACGGCTGAACAGATCTTGATTAAATTTGGCACAGAGACAGATTATACTCTGGCATACTTTTTGTCCCTGTATAATGTTGCCTTGGGATAATACAACCATTCACGCGGGCGAAACCACGGCCATAATCTAGTTAAAGATAACTTAATTAAAAATACTTTTTAATCAAATTAATTCTCTCATCAAACATTAATTCCAATTAGCATTCAATATTAAATCTTTGCAGTTTGATTCGATTGAAAGGAATTATGTTAAAAGTCAATTTAATTAAAAATAATAATAATCAATAAGAAAAAGTTCGAATAAAATTAGTTATTCTAGTGAGCTGGCAATTAAAATTATATTTTATCAGATCATTCTCATTATATTAACAGTTTATCAAAAAAGTTTTATCGCTATCTCCACTATGTCGTCGTCCCAGCGTGTCTACTTCTGCTTCTTTTCGATTTGTTTCTCATTTGCCATTTCGTTAAAGACTTATACCCCTCATTCTTTTTATCGCGGAGCATACCCAGCCCATCTCCATTTCAGTCTGTATGTGTGGAAAGTAGCGTAAGTACATGACAATTTTTTTGGCCATCCTTCAGGGTTAGGGTCTGAAAGTAGACATAACTCTAAGTCTAAGTAACTTTACTGAATGTTTAAAAAATCAGCAGTTCCCTACATTTTGTATATCCTGCAAACTTTAATTATTAATATAACTGAAACTTATTAAACAGCTGATTTTTATATTTCGGTTCGATCATCATCATCATCAAAATATCCAAAAAGAAAAAAAAAAAAGTAAGAAAGAGGACCACTGCTGGACATAGGCATCCCCCAAGCGTCGCCACATTGACTGGTCCCGTGCGTCCCGCATCCAGAGGATCTCCGCAACTTTCACCAGGTCATCGGTCCACCTGGTGGGAGGCCTTCCAACGCAACGCCTTCCGGGTCGCGATCACCACTCCAGAACGTTTCTGCCCCATCGGCCATCCGTTCTGCGAGCAATGTGTCCTGCCCACTGCCACTTAAGTTGGCAATTCTTCGGGCTATGTCAGTAACCCTGGTTCTCTTGCGGATCTCTACATTTCTGATTCGATCACGAAGGGACACTCCGAGTATGGCCCTTTCTATTGCTGTATGTGTAATCTTTCTGATGAGGCCCATTGTAAGCGACCACATCTCAGAGCCATATGTCATAACTGGCAACACACACTGGTCATAGACTTTCATCTTGAGACACTGTGGTAAGTTGGACGAGAAGATACCGCGCAACTTGCCGAACGCTGCCCAGCCGAGTCGGATTCGACGGTTGACCTCATGCCCGAAGTTGGCTCTACCCAACTGGATCGTATGTCCCAGGTAGACATAGTCGTCCACAACTTCGAATGTAGAATCTCCGACCTTGGTAGGAGTGGGTGTAACACGGGCATTCAACATCACCTTGGTTTTGTCCATGTTAATTTTAAGACCTACTCTTTCGGAAGCTCTACTGAGGTCATCGAGCATTGTACTGAGGTCCTCCATGATCTCAGCCATGACCACTATATCGTCGGCAAACTGTTGGTGAGTGATGTGCTCGCCATTGACGTTGATGCCTAGCCCTCTCCAGTCCAGAACCTTGAAGACGGTTTGATCCCTTGGTGAATATTATTCATATCCTCATGAAAACAACGTTTAGCATGTGAGCTATAAAGGAAAGTCTTGTACTGTCCTTTCGTCTGGCAAGATTTCCAAAGTTTTAAAAGTCAGCCTGGTTAATTAACTGCATCACCGTTCTGGTTCTGATGCAGTTAACAATATTCCATTATGTCAGTAACAGTTCCAATGGTAGCTAACTTCTATGTTTTTTTTATATTCTATAGGCTCGCGCTTGACCACTATCTTACCTGATGTTAAGCTATGATGTGGTCGACGGTGAAGCACGCTTGGTTAGAAATGACTTATTCATTCTTGACTTAAATACCCCTAGATTTTATATATAGCTGTCTTGAAACACAGACTCCAGCAGGGAATTCTACTCCTTAGTTGTACGCATAATAAAAGTGTTCCCAAAACGTTTTGTGCATATGTCCACCATGTATCGATGGCGCATCGCCGTACGTCTGGTAGTCCGATGATGAAACGGGCTAGGTGGAATTAGATCGTGCAATTCCATCGCACACTCCCCGAAATGTAACCGATAAAAAACTGACAAGCTGGCAACTCGGCGACGATGTTAAAGGTTCTGGAGCTTAGACTTGACCAGTACCTCATTGCCGATGAGCCTCTTGGCCAGCTTTTCGATCGACTCTAGTGCATCAAGCTGGTATTTGGCAGATCTGTCCCAGTGATGAAAACAGTACTCCATGCATGATCGAACTTCCGCTTGATACAAGCTGAGCAGCTGTTCTGGCGTGAAGTATCTTCTAACCTCTCAACTAACACTAACACTCCCCGAAATGTAACCGACAAGGCAATTCGGCGACGATGTTCCAGGCTATGAAGACTTGACCAGTGCCTCATTGCCGATGAGCCTCTTGGCCCGCTTTTTGATCGACTCTAGTGCATCAAGCTGGTATTTGGCAGATCCGTCCCAGATCAATATAAATATAACTTAACTAGTGGCCCGCCTCGGCTTTACCTGGGTCATAATAGTCTACAGCCTTAAATTATCTGGAATAAAGTACCTTGAAAGATTTTTTAAATAGGTGAAGTACTTCCAGAGATTACCCTGCCTGAGAAACTCACAAAATTCGAGCTCAGTCTTTGTATTATTAGTAAAGACATGTCAAGTAGCTCAACGATGTCCTACTACAATTCATACAATACCATCTTAAAGATAATATAGCGTAGTCGACTAACATTATTCGCATGGCCAGACGATTTTAATAGACATTGTATCTGAATCGATCTAGGTTTACTGTGTTAGAATATAGGTAATTTAGGTCGTCTATAAATCGGTCTAGTGAACTTCATATGATGGATTGTTTGATATTGTGGTTTGATTGTGTAGTTAGATAGGTATGTATGACTTGGTCTGAAATAAGCAATATCTTTTGTACTTATAATAAATAAAATAAAATGCCTGTTTTTCACTACCTACTTATATTGTTTTGATTAAGTAAAACACCCTTTTTTACATACGGGAATAAGAACTTTTAAGATAAATTTTCAACTCATCATTTCAAGCGTGGCTTTCAAAACTTAGTACACACTTTTAAAATTTCAATTTCTCTTATGCTATAGAAGTCAGAATTTTGAAATAAAAATGTTTTATAGAAAATTTCACTAACTCCTTTGAAATTATTGTTTACTAGCTTCTGCTAAAATGGATGGGAAAAGGCCACGTGGACGCTCACCTGAGTGGGTGGTCAGACCAGATCAGGGCGATTACGGGCCTCACGGTGACCACTGCCCTGAGAAGAGCCGAAGACAGAGTGGCTTGGAAGCAGCTCGTCAATGACTCCGTGAAAGCTTTCCAAGACGGGCACGACCTTCAGTAATGAAGACAACGAATAAGAAGAAGCTTCTGCTAGCGGCTTCGTCCTCGTGAATAGCGTTTTTTTATCCTAAGGGAACGTCATAACGAAATGAAAAGTAGTCTATGTGCTATTCCGGTATTGTGCTATAATTTTAGTAAGATTATAAATTAGTAACGTTTTTGACTAAATTTCAAAGGAAGTAAATTTCAAAGTTTAGGTGAAATTGCAATTTTAAAAGTCTGGTTGGTACCTACTAAGTTTTGAAGGCCAGTGTATCACTTCTTTCTATCACTTGAAATGTGTTGACTAATCGTATCGCTTAGCATAATATTTACCTAACATTGTGAACCGGACTAGAGATGTAGCAGGCGCGCGTAGAAACGTAAAGCGATTTAGGGGAGGCCGACGCGCCGCTACGCTATGCCTATAGGCAGAGGCGGCCGCTACGATTTTGTTCTTAAGGGCCCTACATACGCTTTAGTGCCGTAAAATGGTAATTTTCTAAAGCATACTCCTTAATAACGGCTAGGTTAAAAGGTTTGAAAAATATATATTTATTATTGATTCATGTACATAATTTTGAACACAAGGTTTTTTCGTGTAACTAATAGTTTAGCTTTAAAAAAATAATTAACAACACGATATTTTTTCGCAACTCTTGGAAACTCCTCCAAAACGACTTGGATGTTTAAAAACATTTTTACACAGAAAAATTTATGGCTGGAATTTCTTCATAACTAACATTGCAAAATCAAACAAACTGTTCAAAAGGATTTCACTATTGATATTTTGGCATCGAGCGGGCACACGACCAGTACTGCGTTAACATTGGGGCGCATATATCACTTTAACTCTTTATAGTACACCCAAGATAACAAAGTACACTGCAGTTCTTTGAAAGTTCATTAACAAAGGCGAGCTTAACTCAAATTTGAGTTTTCTCTTAGCAAACAGAGGAGTGTTAGAGATCGCATGATTAGCTTGTAAAAATAAATGCACATTAATTTAATAACATTAATCATTAAAATAAATTTGTATTATACACAAATAAGATGATCTATTACTAAATCTTACTAGCATGATCTTATACCAACTGCTTCGATTGTCTAGTGATCGCAAGCGCAACTACTAAGGATAAAATCCTCGATACGATTCTGAAATTGAAACTATTATTGGGTTTTCCATTTGCAATTTATCAGTAGCGGCCAGAAGTGTAATAGGGATGTTTCCTGGGTAGAAAAATGATAATTCTATTTAGTCCGTCAGCGAGATTATCAAATAATATGTATCCATATTTTTTGCTATAACAAATAAATAAAAATTTATAAAGATAAAGCGCATCAAAGTCCAGGGAGTAAGGGGTCGTGACGTCACTTTGTCTGTATAAAGTAAAGCACACCGTGACGTCACACGATATTTCAACGCACTGTATCGTCGTAATTGTTTGTTTACGTATTTAAGAAAACATAGGTGTCCAATATTTTTAGGTTATCTAACTGACGGACTGTAAGTCCGATTGATAGCTATAGCCTCGCTCTCTATTCTCTTCTTATTCGTTTATTCGTCATTTCTGAAGGATCTTCAAACGCTTTGACTAAGTCACTGACGAGCTGCTTCCACGCCACTCTGTCTTCGGCTCCTCTCTGGGCAGTGGTCGTCGTGAGTACTGTAATCTGTAATATTTTTTTCTGAAGCCTGTAATAATTTAAAAAAAATATCCCCCTTACCAGAAGCCTTAGTGCGAGTTTTTACTCACGCTCAATCGCGTTTACGTAAACGATCTCTTATGTAGGAAAGATACGGATGTCTTACATGTCAACGAAAGTCTAATTGTTCTCTCTAAATGGTTCGCAGCTAACAATCTTTTACTGAATGCGAAAAAAACAAAATGTCTGAAGTTTTCCTTACCAAATGTACCACAACGTGACCTAAATTTAAATCTTGACGGCAAAAATCTTGAAGTTATAAAGGAAACTGTATTCTTAGGGATTACTATCGATTCAAAATTGCAGTGGGGCGCGCACATTAGAACTCTTTCGGGTCGGTTAAGTTCGGCTGCATATGCAGTAAGGAAAATAAGGCAGTTAACCGATGTAGCCACAGCTAGGTTAGTATACTATGCTTATTTCCACAGTATTATGTCTTATGGCATTCTGCTGTGGGGATCAGCAGCAGACGTTGACTCAATTTTCATCTTACAAAAGAGGGCAATCCGCGCAATCTATAAAATGAGTCCACGAGAGTCCCTCAAAGAAAAATTTAAAGAGATCGATATACTGACTCTACCTTCTCTTTATATATTGGAATGTATTTTGTATGTCCGCAAAAATCGAGGGCTTTTCAAAACTAGAAGCGATTTCCATAATTTAAATACACGCAGTAATAGACCAGGGTAGAAGCCTTTAAAAATAATAAAAAGTGAAAAAAAATAATAGTAGGATGAAACCCATTAGAAAAGGAGGGGAATATTATAAAAATGAAAGGAAAAATAATTTACGGGCGATCTGAGGTCGGGAAGGGGATGGGGGTGAGTTTTTAAGGGTAAAAAACGGTTTTTCTCGATTTCCGGCAAAACTAAAAGTCCTATCGAAAAAAGTCAAATGGCAAAGTTGTAGGTAATAAAAAGATCTAAAACTTTTGTATTTACACTTTTTTCACATAACCTCAAAATTTATGTGAAAAATTCAAAAAACCAAGTTCTTGGTTTTTTATTTTTATCTTTTACAAAAAAAAATCTTTTTTTATGAAATTTGGTGAAAAGTTACCTTTTTATGTCCCAAATACGCTGTAATTTATTTGATTAAAAATATTTATTTTTTCACCTTATTTTGAATTAATATCGAAAAAACACCCTAATTTTCAATCGAAAATTCACCCGTCAAAATATCAGCTTTTTATAAAAAGTTGGTATGTTTTCTGTTCGTTGAAATCTCTACTTTCCGATGGTGAAAAAAAAAATATATGTTAACATAGTAAAACTTCTCAGAAAATGCAAAAAACCGAAAAAACTCAAATTCGATTTTTTTTTATTATTATAAATAATTTTGAGCTATTTATTAAAATTAACACTTTAATTACTCGAAAAACGTTAGATTACATATTACATTGATAAAAAAAATTGCAAATAAAAATATGTTACTATAATTAACAAACAAATAAGTTAATAAAATTAATATTTAATAAGACATCTACAATATTTGGAGAAAATTGTCGAATCTTCTTTAAATTATATGCGTAGATGCCTATTTATAACTATTTTAAGATAAATTATATACCTGAGTGACCTACGAAAAATTGTAGCCCATCAAAAGGTATTTCATGGAGAAGTGGGGAAGGGGCTAGGCGGGTCTGGGTCTTACTACATACATACCTACTATTTCGTAGCAGCTGTTACAACTGTTAGCCTAACCAGTATTCGAAATACAGTACAGTATACAACATCGTTTATAAAAATACACGTGCACCCTGAGTTTCTTGAAGATAATTGTGACAAGTTTACTTTAAAAAAAAAAAACTTTTAGCCGCCCCTCCTAGCCCCTTCCCCACTTCTCCATAAAATACCTTTTGATGGGCTACAATTTTTCGTAGGTCACTCAGGTATATAATTTATCTTAAAATAATTATAAATAGGCATCTACGCATATAATTTAAAGAAGATTCGACAACTTTCTCCAAATATTGTAGATGTCTTATTAAATATTAATTTTATTAACTTATTTGTTTGTTAATTATAGTAGTATATTTTTATTTGCATTTTTTTTTATCAATGTTATATGTAATCTAACGTTTTTCGAGTAATTAAAGTGTTAATTTTAATAAATAGCTCAAAATTATTTATAATAATAAAAAAGAATCGAATTTGAGTTTTTTCGGTTTTTTTCATTTTTTGAGAAGATTTACTATGTTAACATATTTTTTTTTTTCACCATCGAAAAGTAGAGATTTCAACGAACAGAAAACATACCAATTTTTTATAAAAAGCTGCTATTTTGACGGGTGAATTTTCGATTGAAAATTAGGGTGTTTTTTCGATATTAATAATTACGTGGGCTACAACCGGAGGATCCAAAAAAAAACAAAAGTTATTTAATAAAATTTAATTATACTAAAAGTTACAAGTTAATTATTTCTAAGAGGCTGACAATGTTCGAAGTGTGAATCAATTATGAATTTGGGTCCGCGTTTCCGTTATTGCGAAGCCGCTGTTGTCGTCATCGCGCGGCACGTTTCTGCTGACGCTGCACTGCGTGGTCGAGCCGTGTGCAGTGTTGATTTGGGTCAATGCTGTCTCGGCGATCCTTATAGATTAGCACCGCGTAACACCTCCCCCCGAAGAGCAGCCACCACCGATGATTTTCGTAGTAAATTGAGGTGGGGGTTGGTTGCAGCTTATCCTCTCTTTAGGTTCGGGAAGAGCGTAAATTCTTTCTGGACACCTTGGGTGACATTGTGGTTCCTCGTCTGGAGTCTTCTTAGATTTTGACCAGTACCGTCGGTAGATAAAGTAACCCATGAGTGCACATGCACCGGTTAGTGCTATGTACATTGGAATCGTGGTGTGGTAGATTCCGTAGTCATTCTTAGCTGGAATATGTGGCTGTTGTTGCATTATCTTCATATTGGCTGCATGTAGGTGGTCCAAGTTTATTGAGTTCAATTTTAGTGTCGGGACTGGAAGCTGATTATCTATGTCTTCTAGAGGTAGGTCCATAATCTTCAATACGTGACCCTTCAGACGATTTTTCTTATTGGCGATAGTGATCTGTGGTGTCTCTATGTAACAGTCCTGCGGTATGGTGAGTAAGTAACTTCCTTGAACTTCTTTGTACAGGTCTTGTCCACAGGAGAGATGAACCTTCGTGGGAACCGGGAAGCTGATGGTGTAGTATCTATCATCAAGTTCCTCGTACGCTGGCTGGTCCAAGGTGATAGCGACAGGTTTGCATGTTGAACTTTTCCTTTGCGTGGTGATGAGTTCGTGTATGCAATCTTGAGAGGAATGACTCTGTAGACTTCGTTTCTCCTCACATATGAACCACTTGCTGGTCTTCGGGCATTCAGCCTCTATGTTCTTAGAATCTTTCTGGAAGATGGCTAGGAAAGGAGAGGATGGAATGAGGACTTCATGATATTTGTTAGGTATTATTGATAACTTATATAGATCGTATGTATGCGGTTGAAATATTGGAAACTTATATACTATAACTATATTATTGCTTACATAATATGAACCTAACTTAATTATATTATAATATTCTCTTATATCTATATCTACTACTTTCTCACTACTATATAAACTTGTTAATTTATTTATTATAGCGCGTATTTCGTCTATGCTGAGAATGGAATGGTGCATTGTAGAGGTTTTTATAAATGCTAGAACATTCTGCAGCCGGTTTAGTTCCTGTGAAACTGCATCTACGTTATCGCTAAGGATAATAAGTATTTGAGCTAAATGTGCATATTTTATCAAATCATGATCTCTATCTGCGTTGCTTTCGTTAATTCTATTTAGTAGGGCTGCCATTTTTTTCTGGTTATCTACAATATCGTCAATGATTTTAGAATATTGAGTGGACATCTCTTTTGTTAGACTAACATGCTGATTGAATTCAGTGACTAATTTGTGTTCATCGTTTTCGAGAGATTTTATAGCTTGATTATAATGTAATGCGTCGGTATAATCTAAATTTCCTGTAATGCTTTTCACAACACTACCGAGACCATCTATGAGCCCTCTTTTTACACGAGTTATCTCGAAAGATTTTAATTGTTCGGATACACTATTGAGTTTGGATCTCAGGTAATCTATATGAGGCTGGAATAATGATTTGGTTTGGTTATTAAGATTAGGGCTGCTGGTTAGTAATTGGCTATCAATAGAATTTATTTTATCTTGTAGAGTGTCTAAATTAACGTATTGTATGAAGGAATGGTGGTGTGATAAGATCTTAGCTGGGCCTAATTTAAAGGGTACAATCCCAGGTCCATCGTCCAGGCTCTCAAGTCTTATTTCTTGAGATAGAGCTGTTCGCAGGAACAGGTGTAGAATCAGGAGCTTCCTGTAACAATCGGGCGGTTTTAGGAACCCTTTTTAGCCTAGACTTCGCAACAGGACCGCGTTTCTTCCTTGTATAGATGTGGATAGGGAGGTCCGCCATAACAACGTCATGAGTGTATCGAGGAGCTAACTTTTGCCTGGAAGCAAATGGATTCTTTACAAAAATCTGTTGTTCAGGTGAGTAATCGACTTCTGGTTCGCGTTGACGGTTACGACTATCAGTAGACTCCTTGCGGGTTTCGATACATAGCTCATGTATTGCATTATATGCAGTAGTCATTTTCTCTTTATGACTAGTCATATACTGCTGTAGCAAATGAGCGGATAAATCTATGTCAAAGGAATCGCGGGGATCAAAATGTCCGGTAATAACTTCGATAGGTTTACATTTTGTGAAACTATGGATACTGCTATTGTAAGCTAGGAGGGCGTAGGGCATGAGGTTAGTCACGGATTCACCTTTTTGACTTAATTTAAGGATACGAAGGTGTTCCAATATGGTAGCGTGGAATCTCTCAACTATACCATTTTCATTCGGAGTATGTGGTGCAACCCTATGGTGTTGAATTTTGTGTAACCTTGTGAATTCTGCTATTAGTTGGTTAGTAAACTCTGTCCCGTTATCAGTAACGATGGTAGATGGTATTCCATGGTGAGTGCAAAAGCTAAGCAAGGCTTGTACTACACTTATGGCTGTTCCATCTCTTAAGTAATACGCCTGAGCATACTTTGAAAATGAATCTACTAAAGTTAGAAACTTTTCGCTTTGAATAGTTAATAAATCGAGGTGTACTATTTCAAATGGTTTACTTGCTGGTGGAACTACTTTAAATTGTTGTTTGGTCGGATTGCGGTCGTACTTTGCCTGACCACAAGTAGTACATTCGTTAACAAATTTCGTTATATGTTCGCGCATTTTCGGCCAGTAGTACTTATGAGATAGAGCTAAGTAAGTTTCGTTAATACCCCTGTGGTTAGTTTTCCCATCATGATGCTTGTTAATAATTTCCTGTTGCCTCAAGTACTCTCTAACGTTATCCAATTCCTTTTTGGTTAACGTTAAGGTCATTGATGAATTTTTAAAGTTCTTTTGAATAATGGGAATTATTGAGTACATGCCTAAAGTTGGATTTATTAGTAGCCCTGTTTTAATTTTAGGATGAACGTACTCTTTTATTGCATTAACTACGTCTTCCTCTAAATTTGATTCTGACACTTGAATGTTGATTCGTGTGTGGGTGTCAAAGGGTTTTGTTACAATTGTTCGACCCTTTATATCTCCTACTATATTAAAAATAATCTGTTTCGTAAACTTGTTTAATGGATCGTCAGAAATGGGAACCTCTAGGATGGGGTTCTCATTATCTGTGTGGACTGTAGCGGTACCCGAGTCATCCGCGGGTTCCGTAGCCGTAATGGTTCTAGAGTCATCAAGGGCAGGGTTATTTTCTGAAGGGTTAGCTACAATAGACATTAGTTCTTCATTATTAATTTCAAGCCGTGATAAAGCATCCGCGTTAGTATTGCATTTACCTTGTTTATATTCTATTGAAAAATCAAATTCACTCAGTTTTAGCCGCCATCTTGTGAGTCTCGAATTGGGTTCCTTCAAGTTCATGATCCATTGAAGGGGTTTATGGTCAGTAATTATTTTAAATCTTCTACCGAATAAATACGGCCTAAAATATTTGGTGGCCCAAACAATTGCTAACAATTCCTTTTCAATGGTACTGTAGTTTAACTCGCTAGAATTTAAAGTACGTGAAGCGTACGCTATGGGTTTATCTGAACCTATTACTCCCTGGGATAGGACGGCGCCGATCGCAACGTTAGATGCGTCGGTTGTTAGAATGAACTCTTTATTGAAATCTGGATATTGCAGAATAGGGTCGTTAGTAAGGAGTTTTTTACAGTGCTCAAAGCAATTAATGTATTTTTGATCCAAAGTTATTTTGCTACCCTTTTTCAGACATTGAGTTAGTGGTTTAGTTAATTTAGCAAAATCCGGGATAAATTTCCTATAATAACCGATCAGGCCGAGAAAACGTTTGATTTCTGTTGCTGTTTTAGGAAGAGGGTAGTTTTCTATGGCTTTAATTTTGTCTGGATTTGGCTTGACACCTTCGTTACAAATGATGTGGCCTAGAAAGCTAGTTTCTAACTTTAAAAATTCGGACTTATCCATTTGAATTTTAAAGTTAGATTCTCGCAATCTTTTAAATACTTTTTCCAGGTTATTAATATGCTCCTGCAGGGATGTACTGAACACTACAATGTCATCCAGATATACCAGGCAGATGTGGTTTAGGTCTCTAAGGATATTATCCATAACTCTTTGAAATGTCGATGGAGAATTTTTAAGCCCCATCGGCATTCTAAGGAATTCATAATGGCCGTTTTCCACATTAAACGCCGTTTTATGTATATCTTCAGGGTTCATTTCGACCTGATAGAACCCGCTGGCTAAATCCAGGGTACTAAAATATTGACATTTACCTAATTTGTCGAGTACGTCTGTAATGTTGGGTATGGGATACTTGTCACCAATCGTTTTCTCGTTGACTTTTCGGAAATCCACGACAAGTCGCCATTTAACCTTGCCAGAAGCATCCGCCTTTTTGGGTACGATCCAAATAGGGGAACTCCAGGCCGAATCTGATGGTCGTATTATATTTTGATCAAGCATTTTGCTTATTTGATCTCTGACTTCTTGTCTGTGGACATAGGGATATCTATAAGTTTTTGTGTGTACTGGAATTTCATCAGTTGTTCGGATGCGATGTTTCACTTTATTTGTGAATGTCAATGATTCGCCTTCGAGATAAAAGACGTCGGCATAGTTCGCGCAGAGGTTTTTTAAGTTAGCAAGTTCCTCTGGGTTTAAATGTTCCGTTCTGAGACGAGAAAGTACGGCATTAACACGATCTGATGGAATTGCAGTACCTTCAACTTCAATGTTAAATAGCTCAGCCTCTACGGGGCGGTCCATAGAAAAGATGATGTCGTTACACGTAGGGTTAGTAATCTCCACCCAGCCACGGTTATTTTTAACATTAGTTATACAGTTTGAAATTAAGCAACTACAAATGACTTGATCCTCGATCATTACTTCACCATCCAACGTATTAATAGGTACTCTAACTAACTTGGATGAATTAGCTGATATTATGTCCTCATACAAATTAACATTGCGTGAGTCATACATCTGTATAGGTAGTTGTGCATTCTGTGTTATTAGTAATTTACGGTTAAGATCGATTTTACTTCCCCAATTTTCAAGCAAATCAAAGCCTAGGAGTCCGTCAAAGTAATTATGAAATTTGTAAACGAATAATGTAACATCTGAATGTTCGTTTAATTCTGAAAAGCATGGCAAAGTAATGGAATAGTCATTCTTAGACGTCCCGTGAACATTCGTTACTTCGAATGGCTCATAGTTTAGTGGTATATGGTTAAAATATTTGCTTACGGCTTCTGGACTTATAAACGATTGATTGGCTCCTGTATCAATTAGTAACTTAAGTGGTGGATCCTGAATCTGAATAAATCCGAGTTGCCTCTGTATATGAAAGTTGAGCTCTATTTTGGTTTTTCTAATTTGGATACCTTCTGAAAATTTTCAGCAGGTTGGGTATCTTGGTCTACCTCTTCTACCGAAGGAGTGTCGTGGTAGGGATACGAATCTTCATAATATCCAGATTCGGGGTACTGTTCGTTAGTATAATAATCTTGTTCGTAATCGGCATAGTAACAATTACTATAATCATAGTCGTAGTCTAAGTTGTTAAAATTAACCTCGCGTGTCCTGAAATAGTTGTTCGGAGGTGGATTACCATACTGTCTCCAATCGCGACCTGAGGGTGGCAAGGTTTTGGGCACAAAAGGACTAACGCCGCTCATTGGCTTAGGTGCGTTATTATAACTTGATTGTGGTTGCGGTTGAGGTCTAGGAGGCATTCTAAAGACGTTACTTTGCGGGTGATAAAATGGCAAGGGGGCGCGCATCATTTGTTGTGTACGGGTTAAGCCACGGGGTTGCTGTTGCATAGGCATGCTGGGCCTCCATCCTTGAGCATAAGGCTGCATTGACTGCTGTCGCTGCGGGCCAGGCGTATTGAACGCAAATTGTTTTGATGGTCCAGGCATGACAGGAACGTTAACAGGGTTTACTTTGGGGGTGAAATTGTTCAAAGGTAAATGATGATTCGGTTGTGGTTGAGCCCAGTCCTTTCTACTGGGTCCTCCCTCATTGCGGTGTTGCAGGTAAAGCGTGTTTAGTTCGTCTTGCACGTATTCCAATGCCTTTTCCATGGACTCGGGACGCATGCAACGTATTCTAGAGCCTAGGGGGTCTTTAAGACCCCTCAGATAAGCTTGGAGGGTTAACTTTTTATATAGCATTCGTTTAGCCTCAATAGTGGTGTTAACTGTCTCGTGAAGCGAGATATAAGTCATTATGGTGCTAAATAAGTTTTGGCACCTTTCATAGAATTCTTGAGGGCTACTGGAACCCTGGGTTTGCAAGGATAAGTCGCTGTATAAAGCGGTCTCATCTCGATGGTCAGCAAAGTTATTGATCAGGGCGGATCGAATACCCTGCCAGGTATCCGGGATACCATTGGAATTAATATGCCTAGCAGCGGGTCCCGTAACCTTATTTAAAATTCCGTTAATGAGGGCTAAATTCGTTAGTTCATAACCTTTTGCGGTTTTAAAATAAGTAACTACCAACTGGTCACATATACTAATGAAACGGGTTAGTACGTGCGGGTTCCCGTCGAACTCCGGCACTAATCTCAGGGATTTATAAATCGTGTCTACGTCGTCGCTCGACATCGCGCCTAAATTCCTGTTCTCGTCTATAGCCGCGAGCCTACTCCTGCTTCGGTCACTATTATCTAACCTATCAGATCGATATTCCGTTGGATGGAAAATCTTGAACGCTAAAAACTTACACACATACAGAAATTATAAGTAAAAAATAATATCATGAACATAGATTGGACAGGATATAAGAATATAGTAAGGATTAAACTTAGGGCTTGTGATATTCAAGGATACTTAAGGGTAAGATAGGCAAGGACTTGAAAGATTCAAGGACTTACAGCATTGCTTCTTCTTGACGAATCGAGAGTCGGATTCTCCTCTGGACTGCAGCTCCCGTAGGTTCGGATACCCGTAGACTAATCGTTCGATACGACACTGACTCTACTTTACTGGTATCCTACCGACTGCGCCAATTACGTGGGCTACAACCGGAGGATCCAAAAAAAAACAAAAGTTATTTAATAAAATTTAATTATACTAAAAGTTACAAGTTAATTATTTCTAAGAGGTTGACAATGTTCGAAGTGTGAATCAATTATGAATTTGGGTCCGCGTTTCCGTTATTGCGAAGCCGCTGTTGTCGTCATCGCGCGGCACGTTTCTGCTGACGCTGCACTGCGTGGTCGAGCCGTGTGCAGTGTTGATTTGGGTCAATGCTGTCTCGGCGATCCTTATAGATTAGCACCGCGTAACAAAATAAGGTGAAAAAATAAATATTTTTAATCGAATAAATTACAGCGTATTTGGGACATAAGAAGGTAAGTTTTCACCAAATTCCGTAAAAAAAAAATTTTTTTTCTAAAAGATAAAAATAAAAAACCAAAAACTTGGTTTTTTGAATTTTTCACATAAATTTTGAGGTTATGTGAAAAAAGTGTAAATACAAAAGTTTTAGATCTTTTTATTACCTACAACTTTTTCATTTGATTTTTTTCGATAGGACTTTTAGTTTTGCCGGAAATCGATAAAAACCGTTTTTAACCCTTAAAAACTCACCCCCATCCCCTTCCCGACCTCAGATCGCCCGTAAATTATTTTTCCTTTCATTTTTATAATATTCCCCTCCTTTTCTAATGGGTTTCATCCTACTATTATTTTTTTTTGTTTTAAAAATTATCGACCCTGGTCTATAAGCATGAAATTGTAGTACCCAAATTCAGATTAACGAAAACTAGCAAGTCTTTTCTTATAAACAGTATACGCTTTTATAACAAGTTGCCAAAGCCAGTTATAGAATTGACCGATGGAAAGTTCAAAAACTACATCAAACGTGTCCTTATTAAAAAAGCATATTACAAAATCAAGGACTACGTTGAAGATAAAAATTTTAGCTCCTTCTGCGCATGCGGCTTCCCTGGTAACTCATAAACGGCACAAATATGTGGATGTCTCTAACTATTCTCAATCTCATTTTTACTTTTTTTCTTTATTTTAATTAGACTTTTTACAATGATTTCAATAATCTTTATAGCCCTTTGCTATGAATAGTTACAGCACTGATATCAACATTTGTGCCACATGTTAAATTTAGTCTTGTTATATATTTTTATTTATTTTTTCCTTTGTATAGATTCTTTTACTGATTGTTTTGTGAATGTTTGAACATTGTAGGCCTTCTAGATTTCTAGACGCTTGTTAACATTTGTTAACTCTCTCGTTTATACAATTTTATTTTTTTTTAGTTTCTTACGACTTATTGTCGGGCCTACGTTGTCCCCCCATATCTAAGCACTAATACTGTAACATGGAAATATTGTAAAAACAAACCAATTTTTTTTAAAAGAGTAACCGTGGAGTTTCTTGCCGGTTCTTCTCCACAGGAAACGACTAACCCGAACCGTGCACCTTTTGTCGACGTTTTATAAGTGCCCATGTAGGCCTATGTGAAATAAAAAACATTTGATTTGATTTTGATTTGTCAAAATTTAAACAAAAAAAGAGGTTTCTCCTTACCGTAACCAGATGGTGCTTATCCAGTTTCAATACAAATTGACGTATACGTTAACGCGATCTAGCGTGTGACAGAACTTGCACTAAGCCCTCTGGTCTGACCAGCGAGTAGGTGAACTTCAGCGTGATCTTTTACCTTCCACCTTCCCCACCACAACGAGTTTTTCGAGGTTGTCTGGCTTTCACCAAGTGATATGGCCAAAGTAACTCAGTAACTAAAGTAACTCGCTGGTAGCATGACATGGAAAGTCTGTATTTGATGTTCAACTGGTCGAGAACGAACCTATTAGAACGTTTTATTATATCGGACTTAATGATGAAATGTGGATGTCCGTTCGTGTTAAGTTTGACCTAAAATTATCGATTACTAAATCAAACCATATGATCTAATACCAACTAATTATAGCCAAAGCTAAAACTATAACACAGGAAATGTTATGACATATTCTCTTGCAAACAGCAGATGTTTTGACATCACAGAAATAACTGGCTGAAACTATCATCTAAAATATTGGTTCTGCATCATATCCGGTCAGATTTTCACACTTGTTTTTTGGACGTTCGAGTTGCTATGACATTTAGAATGTTGAGCCCAGTCCACACTATGGCTAGGCATTTTCATGAAGACAAGCACTGGAAATTTTAATTTTAATCGCTTTTTCAAGGTAGAATAGAAAAAAATAACTATGGTAGAAAATTGTATTTAAACTAGTTTTTGTTGCTAGCGGCTCCACCTGCATTAAATCCTGGTAGTTCGTTCTCTTCCCAAGCAGCACATTAGCGAAAATTACATCCACAAACCAGCTATATTACAGCCAAAGGCTCTTATGTAGCTGTAATAACGGATAAAATGATTCTTGAGGCTGTATGAGGGGTGATCTCTACACTATTAAACAGCACAGCTGACTAATGGCTGTACAATGGAGTAAAAAATAACAAAATGCTTCTTAGTAGAATTTGATTGAACTATTGTCCAGCCTTTGGCTACGTATAATGATACTAGCTGGTTAAGAAGACCAAAGCTTATAAACGGCTGCTTAGCGCGATAATGTCACCCCTCATCTAAGCTGTGAGCCGTATTAGAGAATCAAATTTTGCCATTGGCTTTTTATGGTGTAAAGTAATTCTATTATAATGCTTCCACAATGAGCCTATTAGTAGCTTGTTAAAAGAATTTAAGAACTATATGAGCTATAAATTAGTGTAACCTTACTCCACTTTATTTCCAAAGCTTGTAGTGTAAATATTAGCTATTAGAATTATTGAAGAGTAAACATAGTTTAGTAGTGCTATGATAATGTAAATTTTTTCATAACCTCTAAATTGTCGTGCGAGTATAAAATACAATTTTAATGGCTCGCTAGTTTGGCATAACAGGTGAGAATAAGTAGCATCACAAAACCAAGTAAAGAACCTATTAAAGCTACTTGAGTACGAAATGCCCGAAATGAGATAAAGTTTTCTAATCAAGATTAGATGTCCCCAAGACGCTGTTGTATAGTCTCACTTTACTCCTCTAACCAGTCGTTAGATTAACCGAAAACCATTGTACAGCTAGCGTACAGTTTTGAGCTGATTAATGGACTTAAATATGGCCATTGAACAGAAAAGAGTGGGTCAAGGGAATTTAGTTAGAATTATTGCTGTATAACAAATTGACGCCATGTTAATGTGAATAAGCCAATTACATATAAAAAAAATCACTGATATCTGTTAGATGTTAATGATATTTGAGTTGTAGTAAAAACTCATTATTCCATTGTTACAAATAGAAAATATTGAATAAAAATCTATTAATAATTCATACACCGTATTTATTTTGTAAAATCTTTTTAGTATAACTATATTATTTCGATGGCGCGTGTCATATTTGATAATATCACCTATACATATTGACAGTAAAGTGGCACCCGCAATACAATTTACCAATAGACATACAAAACAAGCGTGTTAAATAACTTGGCTTAAATTAGAAATTATTATTTGTCCACAGAAATAATAAGACCGCCTTGACGTAACACTTCGCTGTGTGCACACTGCAAAAATTATTTTTTTGTGCTATAATATTTCTTTGTAGATTTAACAATAACCGTTATTAAACCATAATCCATCTGTTGGCTGTCTAAGAGAATTAAAGGAGCTGGATATTTAAAGCTAGCTAAGGATTGGTAGCTGTCTACGCCATTATACAGCCCATGTACAGCTCTTAGAATGCTCAACAGCTATTAACAAGCTTTTATAACGCTCAGGGCTGTTTAATTTGGGGCCAAATCGAGCATTATAAGAGCTGTGTAACCGGATATACAGCCCTTGTACAGAAAGTATAACAGCCTGGAGTTTTCAAAAATTCTGTTGTCCAGCGACTATACAGCTATGTGTGCTGCTTGGGATGGTATAAAACGATCTAAGCAAAAGTGATATGATGCTATCTAGCCGGTTTCGGCCACAGCGACCGCATTCATTGACTACTCAATGTGGTTGAGAGCTCAGATTTGCTGCTCTGTTATGTGCTCTCATATGACTTGTATATCCACCCTTGGCTGGAGTAAGTCAGCAAAAGTACTACTGGGATAAAGCACTCAACTAGAAGCCCTAGACAAGTGTTATTCGATGTCGGTGATGGTCACAATGCCAAAATGTAAGGGATTGATCACTTCAAATCCCATAAATTTTTGGCGTTTTTCCTACCGCCATCGCCATTGCTTTCGTTGATAGAATTTTACTTATCCACCCGTTTTAGGGCCTCAGATCATGGTCTACCCGTTTGTAAAGTTTGATCTAAATCTGTTCAGTTGTTGATGCGGGAAAAGATAACAAACAGCTGCCTGTTTGTTATATAAAATGCGAAAGTAACCCTGTAGTTACTTTCGCATTTTGCGTATAGTAAGAATTAGTATAATCAGCCTATATTATTTCCACTACTGGGACACAAGCCTCCTGTGAAAGGGAATGGGCCAAAATCCACCTCGCGGACCCAGTGCGGTTTGGTACATGTCACATGTCTTCGAAATTTTTGCTCTATGACATGCCGGTTTCCTCACGAAGTTTTCCTTCACTCTTTTAGGAGTAGTGATGATGAAATAATTTACACAAAGAAATGTGCCTGCCTGGGTTTGTTAGGTAGTGACCTACGACTCGTAAGTCGGGGTAACTACAGGGCCACTGCGCTCAGTATGGATTAGTAGGAGATATAATTATAATTAGCTAAGAAATATAATGGTTAGGGTTGCGAGAATCCGCTAGATGCGAGACGCACGGGATCAGTCAGTGTGGCGACGCGTGGGGGAGACCTATGTCCAGCAGTGGACATCTATCAGCTGAAATGTTGATGAAGATGAAGGCGTATAACTACTTTTTTTCATTCTTTGACGCAATAATCGAAAATAATAACAGCTTACCTAAGTAGTCCAAGTACAAATACAAACCGTGCCTATGTATTAATTATATTGTAGGTACTAATTATATTCTTCACTCATTATTTCTAACTACTTAATTACTTCAAATTAATTATTTTGTTAAATGCAACTGCATTGAAATCCGTGTAAGTATAATGTGTAATTAATTGTCGTCAGATTAATTACAGTAGCGTGAATAAAAGCAATTAATTTAAATCTTAGAAAAAGTGGAAACCTTGTATAATGTAGGTAAATAGGTATTAGTACTGGCGAAAAATCCTTGCCTCTGTTTTCTGAATTGAGAATTACCTTAGAATATCTTCATGAAAAACGGTTTAGGCTGTAGAGCGTGCCAAAGGATTAGACATCCACACATACATTGTGGTATTCATTCCACATCTTTCAGTCTACTTACGCACGCACGCTTTTATAACACTATACAAACCTCACCTTCATATCTTTTGATATTGTATCAACTCATGTTACTCATTTTTATGTATTCTTTGATACTGTTATCATCTGAAAAGCATACTTTTAGCTATCGCCGATTTGTTTTAACATCCAAAACTTATTTTTACTGCTAATTTATAAAATCGTAGAATATTTTATACTCTGACATTTTCATCTGATTTGACATCTGTCTACTTTATTTTTTTAAGCAATAGACATAACATACCATGGACTAGACCTTCTTTAAGCTCGTTGTGCATTATATTTTTCTTAATAAGGGCAGCAGCAGACTGCCCCCACTGTAAACCGTTTTTTATTCGTTCTGGTCATGATTTCTTAATTGAGATTTGATTTTGAATTTGAAAAGATATGACACAGAACGAAGAAAAACGGGCGTCAGTTTTTTTATTTGGATTGTGGCAGTGAACGCTGGAAGTCGGTTTTTCTACTTAGTATTACGACGTGTACTATTTTATCTGAAAAACTCTCTAAACCTTAATATCCAGCTTGTGTATGAGTAATAATAATTGAAGTGTACTAGTTAAAATATATATTGTGAGTGTTATACTGTGTATGATTTACCTACGTATCTAGCTACCAGCCGTTTCACTCCTTGCTGCCTGCCTTCCTGACTACCGTATACCTGCGTATCTGGCACCAGCCGTTCCACTCCTTGCTGCCTGCCTTCCTGCCTACCGTATGCCTACATAACTGCATACCAACGGGTACGGTGTGCATGAGCTGCAGCAGTGTAGTTTACAGCGGTGCGCGCGGCCACAGCGCGCCTGCCAGCAGGTTGCGCACTCTGAACACGAGGGCCCACATCACGCGGTGGCGCTCCGCCGGCCGTCCCATCGCGCCGTATCACGCCGCCCTGGTCTGCGGTTGCCCCTTTACCAACTTGGAAGGGGCGAGCGGCAACGGCCGTAGCTGATCCCTGTCAGTCGTTTGGCGCAGGCGACACGTCGTACGAAGCCGGCCCTTATTTTCATCATTTTTTTTATAACGTTAAGCTCGTCTGAGCTTAACGCAACGCTACAACATAAATTCTAAAAACATAACCCTCGTTTGGCAGTCGGGTAAAAAGGAGTGATTTTTCAAATTCTCACACCTTGGTAAACTTACACACTACTTACACTTACTTACACTTGGTATTTACTGGTAAACGTAAATTTGAACGCCCTCAGGCTAGGTAGAGCGACGATCTTCGCGGGGTCGCTTGTAGCAGCAGAATGCGGCCTGCGGAAGATTGAAACAAATGGCGTGCAATTGTAAAGGCCTATGTCCAGCAGTGGTCTGCTGTAGGCTGATGATGATGATTTAGGTACCTACAAGTGGATTGCTAAAGTAGAAATTTTTATTAAGTAGATAAATAACATCATATTTTCTTTTAAATTACATGTGAACATCTGCTGTAGAATGAAGACCCATTTTCTGTGAGCCAAGTTAAAATTACCATCTTCCTCACATAAGCAACTGAACAAATACATACACAACATATTTAATGATTGTATTAAGTTTTGAGATAGTATTAATAAGTCGGTTTTAATATTTTGCCATTCAATGTAAATTATTATTTGTTCAGGTTTTTGTCTTAAATGGAGTTAACGAATTATATAAGATAGCTGATTGCTCCCGTCAACTAGCTATCTACCTACCTACCACCTAAATATCAAATAAAATCGCTTGACATTTCGAAGATATTGTTGGACAAGTTTCAAGAAGATTCTGAAAACTTTTTGTCTCGTTTCGTAACAATGGACGAAACATGGGTCAATAATTTTGATCCCGAGACAAAACAGCAATCTTCGCTATGGAAACGGCCATCATCACCGACCCCGAAGAAGTTTCGTGTCGTGGCATTGGCTGGCAAGGCTATGGCCTCAATATTTTGGGACTCAGAAGGGATATTGTTGATTGATTACCTAGAGCGTGGAACCACTATTACAGGCCAATATTATGTAGCTTTAATTCCCAAGTTGAGGAATGCCATCAAAGAGAAAAGGAGAGGGAAACTTCGAAGGAGCGTGCCGTTTCATCACGACAATGCACCCGCGCACAGGTCGGCAGTTGCTATGGCTGCCATTCAGCAAGCTGGCTTCGAATTGGCAGATCTGGCGGCTAGTGATTTTTATCTGTTCCCTAAATTGAAAAAATGCTTAAGGGGAAACAGGTACGAAGACGATAACGAGGTGATGGATGCCGTGGATAGCTTTATGCAGGACCAAGACAAAACTTTTTTTCTGAAAGGGATTGAAGCCTTGGAAAAGCGCTGGGCTCGGTGTGTAGACTCGGAAACCATGTAGAAAAATAAATTATTAAGTTATCAATAGTCATTACATTCTATCTCATTCTCACTACTTTTTGATCCCTTCTTATTTATAAGTATTTGCTTCATCATAGTCGTTAAACTATTCGAGATATTACACCCCTTACATACGCATTAAGAAATTCTATTGCCCATCTGTGGTCTTCTTCACCAGTTCCACTTCACCAAATGATACTTTTTGAGTGCAAATGATTGCATTGTTGATAAAAATACCAAAATCGGCAATCCCACCGCACTATTCCCAAACCACTGCAACTCCTGAAAGCCAGAATCAACAGTGGCGACCACCAGAAAAGCGCCGAGGCAATGAAGCTCGACGAAGTCCCGGAGAATGAATTTAACTGTCTTGGATCCCGCAACGAAATTAATCAGAAAAGAATAACGGAGGAGTAGGAAAAAACATAAATTTCCACTTCCCTCCATATCAAGCAGGTGACAGAACAAACAAGGCCATAAGGGCACAAAGGGTCGTTTACAACTGGGATAAGCCCAGTTGCCTTGCACCACAGATAAAAATAAGAATTAATATTAATGGGTTCTAACCCGTGTGCGTGTATAACTAGATGTATGAGCGTAAATGGAGCCAATGGAGCCAAGCATCGTAGCAGGTGGCAATCTGTAGTTTCTGCCTATCTCCATGGAAAAAAGGCATGCAATTATGTTTGTAGCAAACCTATCATCGTCATCTGTTCTATCAAAAGTATTTATTTTTTGTCTGAATCGTGTTTGCACCTGAAAATATTTCTTATTTATGAAGTGTTTTTATTTTTTGCTGCAAGTTACTATTTTAAAACTTTTATTCCATTTTTATGTTTTGTTTAAAATCTACTTCTACATTATTAACAAGAATTCTTTCAACAATCAATAATCTGCACACGAATTTCTATTCACAGTTTATTTTGAATTGAAATGCATATAAATAAAGATCGATATGATTCTATTTGTGGAAATATTTATATGACGTTCGCTTCTCACACGGATTAAATTAGCTGTTTCAAAATTATTTACTTTGAAGCTATGATGAAAATATCTACTATTCTCTACGTCATCTACGAGTATAATGATGTAGGAGAATCTAAAAATATTAATATGTATGGCCAGCGTTATAATGAGAACTGTCAGTTCTAGGGCCATAATGATTCCGCTTGTAAAAAAGGGTTATTGCTCTTCGTGCTGTATAGCTCCGTCTCTCTTTCACAGTGAAACCATGATAGCTTTGACACGTCATGGTAAGACGGACCACAGGTTTTTGAGTTAGCATTTTTGGCAATCTGTTTTTTTTACGAGACAAATTTTGCCTCCATTATTTTTCAATGTTCTTTGTATTTTGCTCTCTTCTACCAATTCTTCAGGATTCTAAAAGTAGGGACTATACCAAAATAAATTTAAAGTCAACTCACTGAATACACACTTTATATAATATTAACACAGTTCCTAGTCGTATGCACGTCTCATCATCATCATCATATCAGCCGAAAGACGCCCACTGCTGGACATAGGCCTCCCCCAAGCATTGCTACATTGACCAAACCCGTGCGTCTCGCATCCAGTGGACTCCCGCCATCCTCATCAGATCATCTGTCCTCCTGGTGGGAGGCCTTCCAACGCAGCGTCTTCTGGTTTGCGGCCGCCACTCCAGAACTTTTCGGCCCCATCAACCATCCGTCCTGCGGGCAATGTGCGCTGCCCACTGCCACTTCAGACATAAGTCATGGTGGCCCAGTGGCTAAGACCTCGCTTCTCGTGCTTGAGGTCATGGATTCACATCTGGGCAAGTACCAATGTGACTTTTTCAAATTCATATGCACTTTCTAAGTTTATCTTGAACAGGCAACGGTGAAGGAAAACATCGTGAGGATACCAGCTGCCTTATAGTATATAGCAGCCATATAGTATATAATATGGTGGATTTATATAGTTCATGTAAGTCTAAAATAGCCAAGTTAGAGGCCTGTGGGGTTCCTAGAGGTATCTTAATTAACTCTGACACCAGAGGTGGCTACATCCTCACACGAATAAAAAAGAAAAGAAAACTGCCACTTAAGTTTGTCAATTCTTCGGGCCATGTCGGTAACCCTGGTTCTCTTGCTAATGTCTACATTTGCGATTCTATCACGCAAGAAAACGCCGAGCATAGCCCTCTCCTTTGCCATTTGGGTGACTTTAAGCCTTCTGATGAGGCCCATTGCCCAGACGAGTCACCATGTCTCAGTGCCATAGGTCATCACTGGCCATAGACTTTTGTCTTAAGACACAGTAGTAAGTTAGATGAGAAGATACCATGCAGCTTCCCAAACGCTGACCAACCAAGTCGGATTCGACGGATAGAATATTTCTCAAAGTTAGACGGAATTCGAGCTGAAAACTCTCGGAGGATGCACGGGAAGTGCACGCCCAGACAAAAAAAAACATTCTACAGAATATCTACGATTCTAATTATTTTCATTTATTTGAATTACCTTCTACAAATTCTTGTTTAATTGGAAGCTGTATTGTCTAGACATACTTCTCTGAAATTCTTCAATTTAAACATTATATCGTATTGCATTTCTACTCATTGTATCATTATTGCACACAATGTACAGACGAGTTTAATTGAGTCTAATTATGGTTAATTAAGAGAATGTCTTACCTTTAATTATTTTCAAATAAAAATAATTATTCTCTCGTACACACTATCTGTAACTGTATCTTTCTTTACTTAGGACGCGATTTCTCAAGCGTTGACAATAACTAATTGTTTCTAATAAACTGATATTTATACTTAATGAATATATATTTGATACCTTGTTGACAATATAAATCATATTCTTATAACTTACCTTTTAATCTATTGAACATCTAGCTGATGCAAACAAATGGGACCACATAACAAACAAGAGGTGTGTGTTCTGCAAACACAGTGCATAAATATACCCTAACTGGAAGAATAACGACTCCATACAAATTTTACCAGAAAATTTATCCTTAACGACCGGCGCCATCTATATTCTGCCCATGAAAACTAAAGAGTATAAAAAGGCTGGGAATTTCAAAATTAACTGTATTTTATAGTTACTTTGTATTGCATTTTATGCAAAAATACAGTGCGGTTCTCGATAGTTTCCTACAAGATGGGCAATTTTTGCTCAAAAATAATTGACATCTAATCAGAATCACTATCGAGAAACTTAGTTTACTTGTGCATACAATGCTAAAATTAATCTGTATAGAGCAGTATTTCCCATATAATTTTTTTATTATGTTTTTATCAATCAAATTTGATTTTAAAAAAATACCTCATTTAAACCAACCCAGTGCTCACAATCAGTAAGTAGAACCTCCGTGACCTCTGAAAAGACCACCCCGGAGCCCAACAAATTAATACATATCAAATTAATTAGCAAATATCAAAACTGTTGCTATTAAGACAAAGTTCGCAAGTTCCAATAATTTCGTAACCAGCAACCAAAACATTGATAACTAATTTTTTAATAGATGTTTGTTGAACGCGGTAGTACGTTGATTGAAAAAAGATTATAAAATCAGCCGTCGTTTGTATATTTATTAAAGATCTTCGACCAGGTCTTGGGCGATATCTCAGACATCTCTTTCGGTATCTACCTGTCTATTTTAAAATCTAACTAGTAGCTTATTTGAAATCCTTTCCCAGCTGTTCTCGGCAATTTGATTCGAATGCCGCTTATCTAGTTTGTTCAGGGTTTGGGCCAACTAAACCTCAACCAAACTTCTGAGTTCCTCATTTATTTGGTTTCGACAAGCGTTTCGTATGAGTCAGCAAATAAAATTCATTCTTAAAATCTTTTTATCAAAGTAGTTATTACTATAACATTATGATTATGAATAATTGCACAGTCATCGTGATGTTGCAAATATGCAAATGTATGACAGACAATAATAAGCTTTTTTGTATGTTTATTTTTATCTCCTTACTCACACACGTCATGGTTGTTGTAAAAAGGGTTATTGTAAAAACAAATTAAATGATTTTGTCTCTTTCCTTTAAAGGAAGACTGCTACATAAAATGTAGATCACAGAAAAGCAAGACATGAAACACTGAATCAGGTTACAGGACCCCATCCTTAACATTTCCTGAATTTCCCCCATAAGTATTATTAGTGGGTACATTCTGACCTTAAAAAACCGAGCATCAAATCATCAATAATATCAAAGTAACTATATCGCATCAATTTGATAAGCACGTTACAAACTGTAAGTCGATCCTACCCCCGGGTGTTTCTGTTCAGGCCCCGTACCATGAAATTTCAAAGCCGTCATGGTTGTCATGTGAGTAAAATACGAAGCTATACAGGACGGATATAACCATCTCTCTTTGACATCGGACTCATGATTGTATTGGCACGTATTGGTAAATCATAGTACACGGGCCTTCAGTCTCAAATGTGGCGTCACGTTACAAGCGTGTCGTGTTTCTAAGTAATTGGCAACTAATAGTTTGAGCGATGTCTGTGTGGCACTCTATGCTGGGTTATGTCGTACCAGCCCGTACCTACAGCTACAGGGGTATATATCTGAACAACCTTCTGTTGGAAGGAGCAGAGTCAAAGCCAAGGTAAATAAAGGTTATTTGATAGGGTAATAAGGAAATATTATATTAATAATTCATCTGAAGGAAACAATTGATCTCTAATCTCTAGTGTTTTCTCAACTTCAATGTGGTCAACCTCTAGACTAACTGGATTTAGTTGCATACCAGTAGTTAACTGGACAACACGATATCTGAATACCCGTAACGACTGTCGAAGGTCTACAAATGACAGCCAGACCGCTAAGGGTCTCAATATGTAAGGAATGGTTACCCATCCCTGGATCAACCTCGGCAAGCATTACTTAACCTCGAAGATTTTAATATAAACTGGGATTCAAAAACAGTTTTTTTTGTTTTTTCCTAACTATGTTGGGATTGGCTTAGATTCTAACGGAAGGCAGCTAAATACCAGTAGGGCAAAGCCTGGATAGTTGACACACTTTTTGAAATTACTCTAAATCTCTCAGTACAAAAAGTAAAATACCTTATTTGTAAAACTGACCGGTACTTTGGTTTTATGTCTACAAATTTATGAAAGTATTAACTTTAATATTGCCAGACCATATTGATTCTTGCGGACGTCTATATTTTGAGATATATTCTATCCTACATAGCGGATAGTTGCCTAATCCATGTAAATTACGTTTAGGCTATATATATACACCGAGAAATAAAACATCTCATCTACCCCGCAAAAACTTTGATCTTATTTTGCCTTCCCATGCAATCGCACAGAGACATGAGATACGGTCAACTTAGTGTTAGTTGGAGAATATTTCGATAGATTAATAAAAAGCATGCGATTCGTCCTTGTAAATAGAGTAATTACAATCGGGACAACTATACCCCTAGTGCAACTATCCTGGTTTTACCCTACATGGAACGAAAGCTTATCCGACCTCCACATCCCAGCGACTGAGTATGAAAAAACAGGTGTTAGCTCTTCTGACACCAGTGATCTTTTGACTACCCGTAACGAATTCGCATCCAAACATAACCCTGAATAATTTGAACTGAAAATAAGTTCTGCTATCATTAACAAACTTGGAATTCTCGAAGGTCATCAGCTGAACAAGCGAACAAATAAAGTCTGATGATAAATTAGCATTCAAGAATCAAGCCGAACTCGAATCAATACAAACTTAAGATAAACTTGTTCAATTTGGGAAATTATTATGTTGTGTTCTTGGTTTAGAGGGTCTGTGTCTGTTGGCAGTTTTGTGTGATAAGGGTAATATAAACCTTACAAATAAGCTTGATGGATTTCTATAGATATTTCTATTCAATCTATTGTTCATACTCCACTAGCTTCTGGCCGCGGCTCTCCTGCGTGATAAGTTTTTTACTATCCCGAGGGAACATTAAACCCTGATAAAATTTTAAAAACTGTTACGCGACTAGGGTCTTTTTTTAGCCTCTTTTACCCGAGCCATAATAACGAATCGATTGACTCCTTATTCATCAACATCGGATTAATAGTTTAGGCGCTACGGAGGCACATGCGTAAATAAAAACATACATACATAACCTGCTAAAATCATACACCTTGGCTTCGCCGTAGTTGGATAAAAAAGTAGCCTATATGCTATTCCAAACTATAAACCTATTTCTGTGCCAAATTTCATTTAGATACGTTCAGCTACTGGCGTGATTGAGTCACAAACATCCATCAATCTAAACGTCATTGCATCCAAACTGTCGCATTTATAATATTACTAGCTTTTTCCCGCGGCTCCGCCAGCGTGGTATTAGTACTTCTCACTATATCTTTAATAGCCTATGTGTTACTCTGATGTATAAGCTATATTTCTTCGTTAAATAGTTTTTGCGTGAAAGAGTAATAAACATCCATTCATCCATCCATACAAACTTTTACGTTTATAATAGTAGTAGGATAAATGGATTCCCATATGCCAGGATAGGGAATGAGTTTCAAGATCCTGGTGGTCAGCACTATAATAAGCTAAGCGGGATAAGATATAGTGCCCCGCAACCCGTATTGAATACGGAGTATCATCCGAACAAACGCGCGTTGTGGTGATGAACAAACACACGATGGGTTTTATCGAACTGACGTATACGTGCTCTTTTTCTTCGTCGGTATAGTTGTCGGCACGTAACTTGGCAAGAGTCGTTAGATGCGCACAAGTAATTTTTTAGGTCTCTCTGGTTACCAAGCGGGACGCGGGGAGAGTTTAGCACCGCTCCGAGCGCGCGATTGGTTAGTCAGTTGACACAAGGATCGACTGACCAATCGCGTCGCGTCCACGTTCCGTTCGTTCTATACGGTGGTTGGTCAGTTCGCGCTTTATGCGCGGTCTTACCCCCACTACGTCAAAACCTTGCCAAGTTATATGCCGGGGACTATACGCTCTTGGCAGAGCAGTCATTATGTTTCAGTGAAACTCTGGGCTGTCATGATTCGCCTCATGAAGATACGTCATTCCTTTCTGTCGGCTGTGAAGTGTGTGCACTCATGCAATGGGCCGCCTACTGCAGACTTAATCTGGTCGGTCCATCGTATGGGTGACCTGCCGCGTGCTCTCGTTTCGCCCACTGTATTTTGGACTACAAGGCGCTGTATATACATACTAGTCGCGCGGATAACGTTGATTGTGCGATCTAGGGGTATTGTGATTCTAGGTCCAGTTTCAACAGACTTCATAAATAATAGATATATTTTTGTTAGTATAAAATAGATTACAGCACAACCAGTCTATGGAATTCCCGCTGCTAGAACACAGGCGATCTCTCATTAAAAAATAAATGGACAAAAATAATGGATTTTGGCGTAGTACATATTATCTCAATGGATTCTGGTGAATTCTGGTCACATCACAAGTCTTCGAATGGTTCTGTGATATCCCAGTTTCCTCACGATGTTATCCTTCACCGTTTGGGTCACCTTTGTAGCGCTGTTCTACTGTATTTTATATGTATGTTTTTATTACAATAAAGAATATGACAATAAAATAAAATGGTTTTAGTGACCAATATGTTGTTATTGTAGACAGTTTGACTTTAAATTATCTACATTGATGTTTATCTGGAAAATATCTGAGATCTTTATAAATAAAAGTAACTCAATAACAAATACAAGATATTTTGTAGACACTGACATTAAACATTGCAACAGACAGAACACAAAAGATAAATTAAGGTCTAGACTAACTTTTGTCATAGGCGTGCTTCGAGGGATTATCCGCTGCTTGCCGACATCAGGGAGTGACCATAAGCTCTTAGAGTAAGGTTATTTTGAGATCGCGTAAGTGACAGATGTGTACAAGTCATATACATCTGTCCCTTACACACACTCAAAATAATCTTACTCTAAGAGCTTATGGCCACCCCCCAGTTAGGTATATCATTTACAACTCTATGGTAAAACCTCACCTAGAATACCTAATAGAGGTAAGGGGTACTGCAGCTAAAATACATATAAAACAAATCGAAACATGTCAAAATAAAACTCTTATTTCATCACCACTACCTAACTCCGACAGAACAAATTTATAAAGAAAGAAAATTGATGACACTATCACAGATATATAAATATAACAAATGCATATTAGTACATAAGCTATTAAATAAAAATATACATTCTAAAATAAGAATTCTGGGTTGCCTGGAAGAGATCGCAGAAAGCGATAAGGCCGCCTGTTTTATGTTTGTTTTAATTATAAGATTTCCATATGTATTATTGTTTTTTTTATCTTGGTGTACAATAAAGTATATATAAATAAATAAATAACATTTACAACAAAAGGGCAATCACAAAAACGCAGTACTAGACGATAAAACAACATTTGCTTACGGATAGAAAAATATACTATACGAAGGAGCAGAGTTGTATAATAAATTACCCAAGGACATTAAAGAGATACAGTCCTTTAGTTTATACAAAAAAAAAACCATAAAGCTCCACATTTTAAAAGATTTTTCTAGGTTTTAAATATAGGTTATATTTATTACCACATCAATTTAATTTACATCTTTAACAATTGTCATTATTTACAAATTTACTAAATATAAAGGTAACTAGGATACCTACTCTGTATTTCCGAAACATCACAATACATATAAATGGTAGAATGTGTAATTGTTATTGACTTGCCTTCAAGAATCGATATGTAATAGTACACTCACTTTTTACCCACAACAGAGTACAAAAAAGCCCTGCCCACTGCCACTTGAGTTTGGCAATTCTTCGGGCTATGTCGGTAACCCTGGTTCTCTTGCGGATCTCTACATTTCTGATTCGATCACGCAAGGAAACTCCGAGCATAGCCCTCTCCATTGCCCTTTGAGTGACTGTAAGCTTTCTGATGAGGCCCATTGTAAGCGACCACGTCTCAGAGCCATATGTCATCACTGGCAACACACACTGGTCATAGACTTTCGTCTTGAGACACTGTGGTAAGTTGGACGAGAAGATACCGCGCAACTTCCCGAACGCTGCCCAGCCGAGTCGGATTCGACGATTGACCTCTTTCTCGAAGTTGGCCCTACCCAATTGGATCGTTTGTCCAAGGTAGACATAGTCGCCCACAACTTCGAGTGTAGAGTCTCCGACCTTGATAGGAGTGGGTGTAACATGGGCATTCAACATCACCTTGGTTTTGTCCATGTTCATCCTAAGACCCACTCTTTCGGAAGCTCTACTGAGATCATCGAGCATTGTACTGAGGTCCTCCATGGTCTCAGCCATAACCACTATATCGTCGGCAAACCGAAGGTGAGTGATGTACTCGCCATTGACGTTGATGCCTAGCCCTCTCCAGTCCAGAACCTTGAAGACATCCTCCAGTGCAGCAGTAAACAGTTTCGGAGATATGACGTCTCCTTGTCTCACACCTCTCTGCAGAAGGACTGGTTCCGAAGTCTGATCCTGAAGTCGAACTGACATAGTGGCGTTTTTGTATAAACACTTCAACACTTCGATGTACCGGTAGTCAATTTGGCACCGTTGGAGAGACTGCAATACAGCCCAAGTCTCGATCGAATCGAAGGCTTTCTCGTAGTCCACAAACGCTAAGCAGAGAGGCAGGTTGTACTCTTCGGTCTTCTGTATAACCTGGCGCAGCGTATGTATGTGGTCTACGGTGCTGAAGCCCTTACGGAATCCGGCTTGTTCGGGAGGCTGGAAATCGTCAAACCTGCGCGCGAGACGATTCGTGATGACTCTTGAAAACAGCTTGTAGACATGGCTAAGAAGTGTGATGGGCCTATAGTTCTTCAGCCGGGCATTGTCGCCCTTCTTGAAGAAGAGTACCACCACACCCCTGCACCATGCCTGTGGCGTTTTGCCCTCGAATATGACGGAATCAAACAGCTTCTGAAGGGTCTTAAGAACCGGTTTTCCACCCGCCTTCAGGAGTTCAGCCGTGATTCCGTCGTCACCCGGTGCCTTGTTGTTCTTAAGCTGTTTCAGAGCCATCCTAATCTCATACAGGCTGACGTCCGGAATGTCTTCGGTATAGTGTCGGGTCAATCTAGCTCTAGGGTCATTCGCTAGATTCGCGACGGGTTTACTGGTTGACGTGTACAGCTGCCCATAGAATCTCTCGATCTCCCTCAGAAGCTCTGGTTTGGCGGAAACGATCCTGCCATCATCGGTCTTCAGTTTCGTGAGCTGGCTCTGCCCAATAGACAGATCTCTTGCAAAGACCTTGGAGCCTTTATTCCGCTCAATCGCGTCTTTAATACGCAGCAAAAAAAAAAAATTAAAACCCGCATCTTATTGTAAAATTATAACCAAAGTTTTAACATCTCGCTATCCTGTTTAGGCAAAATGACTCCAAATAAATCATTGTTAACCCAAAAGTAGTAAATGATCACCAAAAGTAGTAAATGATCACCAAAATTAAACCAATGACCAAAAAGATTATAAAATTTCTGGGAGCAACTTGGAAGTAGCGCTCGCCGGCCGCTGCCGCGGCACCGCTCGCTTTGCTCGCTCGGCTCGCGCGCGGTTGGTCACAGTTCTAACCTAACCTAACCTATTTTACAACATTAAATAGCGCAATAATTTGCTATTAAAATTTGGTGATCAATTTACTAAATTTGGTGATCATTTACTATTTTTGTCAGTATATTACTAGATTTGGTGGTTAGGGGTTATCGTCACAAAGTTTTTTTTGGTGGTCATTATATTTATTCCCTTTAAATAATAGATTGAGGAATGAGGTAATAAGACAACGTTGTGGTTTAAAAGAAGATGTAGTAACTAAAATTGAAAAGAATATGTTAAGATGGTTTGGTCATGTTGAGAGAATGAATGAAAGGCGACTAACGAAATGTATTTACATGGCAGACGTGAATGGAAACGCCGGGAGGGGACGCCCTAGAAAGACATACATAGACCTTATAGGTGATGTTCTTCGGAAAGGCCAGGTGCGCAGTAACCGGCGTGTGTGTATGACTAGATGTATGAATGTGAGTGAAGCAAAAGAAGTATGTAAGGATCGTAGCAGGTGGCGTTCTGTAGTTTATGCCTACCCCCATGGGAAATAGGCGTGAGTTTATGTGTGTATGTATGTAACAAAACCTGTAAAATAGTGCTTAGAATTTAAGTTCATTTTATGTAGAACCGTGTAATGTATCTCCTACATCCTTTATGTAGAGGAACTTTTAACAGCGAATGTCTCAAAGCGATAATGCTCTTCTAATTATTTCTAACGCTTCGTCGAGAACACTGAAGCCACGCTACACTTCCATGTATTAATGATTTAAAGTTTACCTTCCGCTGTCTTTACTAAGGGAACTCATAATAAAAACAAATTGTTGTTTCTGGGTCTATTCATTAATTTGGAAACATTAGGGAGTATGCATTTTTTTCATAGTAGCTGTTCTAAACAAATACGAAAGACTTTTAAAATATCATCATCAGCGAGAAAGTTATCAGGTTTTATAGTTGATAGTTTATAAAAACTGGCCAAGTGCATTGCGGACTTCGTTCATTTAGGGCGGAACCCTACCAAACAGCAAAATTTAGTTGGTAATAGGAATAACTAGGGAATTTCGAAGAAAAATTTGATTTATCAATATATCGGTATTTGTTAGTAAAATATACGTAATAGTAAACATTATCTATCACCAAATTTTACGTACATAGGTCAATATAGAAAGTTAAAAATTCGTCGGAACAAATTTTTGTAAAAAAACTGATTTTGGTGGCTTCTCATTCCTTTGTTTTGCAATATATTTAATACAAAAAATACAGTATTTATCTACTTAACAAGCTCTAAACAACGATAACTTAATATTTTTTACGCGCCCCCCCCTTTAGCTGTTTGTGAACCCCAGCCCAAAATATTTTTTGACAATTTCTTTAGCTTTGGGTCAACAAAATGCTTATTCTGTGAAAATGTGAAGACTGTGTATGACAGACGACGGACAGACAGACGGGCAGACACGTGAGTGACAGCAACAGGGCTCTGTTTGGACTCTTCGGGTACGGAACCCTAAAAAGAAGTCTACTCTGACGTCAAAGGCTAGTACGCCTGTACTATACACTTGCCATAAGAAAAGATTTTTGCGAGAGGGACAGATATATTCGTTTAATGTCGTAATATCTCATACGTTTTTTTATCAATTTTGATTCTGTTTTCACTATAAGTAGGTATTCTAGTATATTTATCGATAACGATGATCATCATCATCACCTTCCTGCCTTTATGCCATGTTACTTGGGGTTGGGGCAACGACCATACCTTCCATCCTGTCCCCCGTCAAGCTATCACTGACTCTCTTTTATTTCATATCAATCCTCATATCTTTTCAATGCCTTCTCCTTCCTCTCCATCCATCGATAACTAGTTAAATGACAAATGATATTTTTCATACATATTATATTGAAGCCGTAAAGTTAATTTTTCACTTTCTATGACATTATGGGGATGATACAAAATTATCAGTAAATGGATAAACAATAAAAAAGCATCTACAGATGTCACAAGATTCCTAAATAAATTGTTTGAAAAATATCTACTTTTTAGTATATTATTCATTTTTTTACAAGATGAATGAAGAAAAGGGCTGGTAAATTGTCTTAAAAATTGGTATTTGCTGCATATGCATACCAATTTTTTACGCAAAATATGGAATATGGAATAATTATTTGCAACATAAAATCATGAATATTTCAAGTACCGTAACAGTACTATATTTTTTACTTAAAAATTCTTATTCGATAAGCATAATGTGTTATGTTTCATAGTACGATACATAATATTGTTTTGTATTTAGCAATAATCAATCAAGTGGATGTCATTGCTGTTGGCTACAAATACGTCAAACAACATTGTTTTATCTGGCAATTATTATAGGGTACATAATTGGTTCGTTTTTTAGGGTTCCATACCCAAAGGGTAAAAACGGGACCCTATTACTAAGACTTCGCGATCCGTCTGTCTGTCTGTCCGTCTGTCACCAGGCTGTATCTCATGAACTATGATAGCTAGACAGTTGAAATTTTCCCAGTTGATGTATTTCTATTGCCGCTATAACAACAAATACTAAAAACAGTATAAAATAAATATTTAAGGGGGGCTCCCATACAACAAACGTGATTTTTTGGCCGTTTTTTGCTCGATATTAATAACGGCAACAGGTAGACGCTTGAAATATTTACAGAATGTTTAGTTGCATATTTACTTCAAAAAATAATAATTATAAAATTAAAATAAAATAAATTAAGGGGGCTCCCATACAACAAACGTGATTTTTTTGCAGTGTATAACGATAATGGTACGGAACCCTTCGTGTACTTGGCCGGTTTTCTTGATTTTTATCGGCGACCTAACTTCTCAATAAATTATTAATAAATTACTGACTTATCTTGATTACTCCAACTTGGATAGCGTACAATTACACTACAACAACAAATAAATAAAGCAGATCATCATTACAAGTTGTTATACAAAGGGAATATTAAGTTTTGTCTGGCGTTTGTTGCTTGCCACTGCGTCGTATCACTGAATGATATTTAGGTCGAGTTTCTCAACGCTAAATAATCGCAAAAATAATTTGACAAATTGTCAAGCACGCGTTATTTGCTGTGATTGGTTGCATTAATTTTCACAGCAGATAACCTGCGATTAATCGTCGATAAAGTTAACAGCCCGATAATCGAGTGTTGAGAAATCAGGGGTTAGCAATAAAGTGGCAAGTGTCATAATATATACCTTGATGATAGATGGCGCTACTATGAATGACGAAAGTGTTGAGGAGCTTGATGTCGTATTTGAAAATGTTGTATACGTGATTTCATGTTTGTTTTATGATAAAATACATTTTTCTAGTATTTATTTGATTTAAGTGATTTGAAACACTTTTGTGTAATGTGAAATACGTGACACATTATAAGAATACACAGAAAGAGCCGCGTGCCTTAAATGAGACCCGGAACAAGCACAACCAGGACCGGTATGCCAAGAGACTAATGTACTTATGTACGGTATGAACGACTAAAAATAACGTTACTTTGGGGGTTTTCTACTTTGGTGAATGACAAATGAAACAAATGGAAAATACAAAGAAAATAAATTTATTTAGTACAAAAGACAATATCTTAAGCAACTAACAAAAATTAAATTGGAAAACGAAACACTTTTACTGTTAAAATAACAGTATTATTAAAGGCTAATGCTATTGAATGACATTTTAGTTTCGAATTTATACATTTTATGTAATGCTTATGAATGTAATAATATTGTGGACTACTGTGTCTGAAAATAAATGAATTATTATTATTTATTATAACTAATAGAAATAAAAGAATTAATAGAAACAATAGATTTGAAACATAACTTTAGAGATATCCTATCTTTGATGCATCCTTCATTCCTATAAAATTACTTTGAAGTGAAGTTCCGTCGAGTTAACAAGAGTAAAAGACGTTCCCACTGCATGTAAGGTTAGTAATTTATAACAAAACTTCAGTTTTATTTGCCCTTCGCCGCCTCTGCGCAAAGCCTAGATACTGAGAATTTATATTCTTAATTTCAGGTAGTTATAAGAACAGTAAGTGCACCTGGGTAACATCGAATGACCATCATCATCGGAAAACCTAAAATTAAGCATTCGTATGCATTCCACATCCTTCTTCGACAAATTGTTCACGGTTCAAGCAGCTCGTTTGGGGAATGCATTACCTATTGAGGTAAGACGTGCGCAAACATAACCTACATTTAAAAAAAATGGTGAAGGAGCATTTCCTTTCTCTGTAACTATTCTTCTCCTTTCTCTTTTCTATAGTTTATATTTATTATTTTATTGGTTTGTATGTATTTTACGTAATATCTAAGTAATATTATTAAGATAGTTTTTGTACACAGACAGCCCTATGTCTATCTTCTCTCTTTCAGTCCATCCAAAGGTTGTCTGTAAGAGATTGCCCTGTGCGATAAGACCGCCCATTGTACACTTATCTTCAAAAAATTGTCCTGTTATTATTTAATTGGTGTATAATAAAGTATAAAATAAATAAATGACGAATGGAAATAAATAAAATAACGCTGAATTTAGTTACCGCTTACTCCCTTCTAATTTGCGTTACCGAAGTACATTTTGGCCCAGCTAGTTAGGCCCAGGTAGGTGACCACGCCAATCGCGGCTACAGCGGCGTTTATAGTTCTTACAAGGTATTTCCGACACTCCAACAGATGGGACACGGTTTAACACTCAGCAGCACCACATTCACACTAAATGTCGTGTCGGTGAGATCTATTATCCCCCATTTCGCTAAATTGCGTTCACAAGAAACTTCAACATGTTAATAAATAAACGAGGAGCTAAATTTTATAGGATAGGATAGAGATTGACAGTGTTTTGGTATGTTCATCCTCACTTAGCATATTTTTTTTTGGACTATTTCAACATATTAAGACCATTCCTTTCCTTCCTTCAAACGGATTGTAACAAAAAAATATTAACTCCTTTCAACAAACATTTAGAGTGCAATATTTTTACCGATTAAAAAAAAGGAATAAGGTTGATCAATTCGACACGCATGTATTTATTATTGTTGGAATTGCCCAATATTCACATGTGTCAGTGTAATTGGGCAAACATTTGTGGCAAATTTCATGTGTTTGTTTGTGTGTACATACACACGCATTTCTCCGAACTTTTTTTTACTACTTATCGGATCGTGGCCATTATGTATTGGATTAGGAATCTCTCAACTTAGGGAATAGTGCAAGTTGCACCAAAATCGGTTCAGCAGTTTGCAAGATATGGAACATACAACCGAACTCCTGAGCTGCTGGACATAGGCCTCCCCCAAGCGTCGCCACAATGATCGGTCCTGTGCGTTTCGCATCCACCAGCCCACCTGCAGCCTTGATCAGGTCATCGCTCCATCTAAAGGGCCTCTTCCAACGCTATGTCTTCCGGTACGCGGTCGCCACTCTAGAATTTTTCGGCCCCAACAGCCATCCGTTCTGCGAGCAATGTGCCCTGCCCACTGCCACTTAAGTTTGGCAAGTCTTCGGGCTGTGTCCGTAACCTTGGTTCTCTTGCGGATGTCTTCATTGCTGATTGATTTGATCACGCAAGCAAACGCCGAGCAAAGCCCTTTGGGTGACTTCTGATGAGGCCCATTGTAAGCGACCACGTCTCCCGTAAGTAATCACTGGCAACACATACTGGTCATAGACTTTCGTCTTGAGACACTGTGGTAAGTTGGACGAGAAGATACCACGCAACTTCCCGAACGCCGCCCTGCCGAGTCAGATTCAACTTCGTCTTTCTCGAATTTGGACCTACCTAACTGGACCGTTTGTCCCAGGTAGACATCGTCCACAACTTCGAGTTTAGAGTCACCGACTTTGATAGGAGTGGGTGCACCATGGGCATGGGTTTTGTCCCAGTTTATTTTTGGTCCCAGTCTTTCGGAAGCTCTACTGAGGTCATAAAGCATTGTACTCTGTCGCTATGACTACTATATCGTCGGCAAACCGAAAGTGAGTGGTGTACTCGCCATTGACGTTGAAGCCTAGCCCTCTACAGTCCAGAACCTTGAAGACATCCTCCAGTGCAGCAGATAACAGTTTCGGAGATATGACGTCTCCCTGTCTCACACCTCGCTGCAGAAGGATAGGTTCTGAAGTCTGATCCTGCAGTCGCAATGACATGGTGACGTTTTTGTACAAACACTTCAGCACCTCGATGTACTGGTAGTCGATTTGGCACCGTTGGAGAGGCTGCAGTACAGCCCAAGTCTCGATCGAATCGAAGGCTTTCTCGTAGTCCGCAAACGCTAAATAAAGAGGCAGGTTATACTCTTCGGTCTTCTGTATAACCTGCCGTAGCGTATGTATGTGGTCTACGGTGCTAAGGCCTTTTCGGAAACCGGCTTGTTCCGGAGACTGGAAATCGTCAAACCTGCGCGAGAGACGATTCGTGATGACTCTTGAAAACCACTTGTAGACATGGCTAAGAAGTGAGATGGACCAGTGGATTCAGCAATTGGGCATTGTTGCCCTTCTTGAATAAGAGCACCACCACACACCTGCAACATGCGTTTCCCCTTCGAGTATGAGGTCTTCTCGCCTTAAGTACCGGTTTTCCACCCGCCTTCACATATAAATTAAGAACCTGGACTAGGTCCTTAATTTATATTATGTCCTTTAAATTTTTGTATTTGATTTCGATTTTTAATTCTGATTTGTATTTTTGATGATTGGTTTTTAATTTTAATTAAATTTTATTGGTATTTTCTTTCAAACAATGTTGGAAAGTTGTCCTCTCCCTTATGGAGGTGGGCGAGTGGGTTCATAGCTGCAACACAGTCTCACTAATGCGACCATTTCCGTACACGATATTATGTGTTTTTGTTCCAAATAAAGATAAAATATTAAAATTAAGGTTTCACATTAACATAGTTTATGAATCATGATTGTCTCACAAATTCAGATCTTAAACATGTTAAGTAATATACTTGACTTATTTCAAACTATATTGTTCCTTCACCTGTAAAGTTACGCCGCAGTCCTTTAACCCCTAATTACTCTAATGAGGAGTTTCATAACTCGTACTTATTTGCACAGAATCATTTGTGTTTTTTTTTTGTCGCACATCCAGTGTGCTTGTTGTATATACAAATATTACTATATAAACGATGGTAATAACCAGTAATTAATTTTGTTTGTTTTCTGCAATGGTAACTTAGCGTATTGGGACTCATTTTTGAGGAAGTAACATTTAGCTGAAGATTCGTACACATCTTCACCTAATAAGAATGGAAACTTTTATATCAACGACTTTTTAATTCAATAGAACTGACTTTGTAACAATCATCATTATATTAGCCGTGATGTTCACTGCTAAATATAGACTTCCGCCAAGCGTTGCCTCATCGACCTATCCTGTGCTTCTCGAAACAAATGAATCCTGATCTTCCTGGTGATAGCCATCGTCACTAATTAAATTGATCAATCCTATTACTATTGTAAACGTAAAAGTTTGTGAGGATGGATGACTGGATGTTTGTTTCTCTTTCACGCAAAAACTCCTAAACGAATTTTTATAAAACTTTACAGTGAAATAACCTATATTAGAATAACACAAAGCTATAATTTATGAAAATGAGAAGTACTAATTCGGGTGGTTAGATTATAAAACTAGCGATGCTTGACAAAAACTATAGTACCGCAAACGTCTTTCGGATAAAACGATTATATTCATGACAATTTTCAAAACCAATTAGCCACGAAAATAAGCTGCAAAATGGTTCTAACAGCGCTCTTCAGAACCAATGATGAACTTAACGATAGTCAAACGAAGTGAAAATAATATTCAGAACCAAGCCTCAGCTGTCAAGTATATTTACGTTCCGAATGTTAAGGAACTCTAAATTCTGAACCCTAAATAAGGATGTCGAGAGAACATATGATGACGTTGTCTGTTTTGATAAATATAATTTAAAAAGAATGAATAAAGCTTAGGCAACTCAGAATCCTGAGAACTAGCTCTAAAGGGATTGTTTTTTTCATTTTCTGCTATAATACCAAGAAACGAACGTACAGTATTAAAGTTTTCGGGTTCGGGCAGTAAATGTTTTCCATGAAATATCTTCCGTAGCCAATCCTCTAACATGTACCTACCAATTTTCGAAATACAAGCTAATAATTTGTCAGTATTCATTTTATGATGAAAAATTTTGCGTACGTTCTGTTTCGCAGTAAACATCGCTTCAAAATATATAAACTTTCCTGTAACATTTTGATTTTTTAAACAATCACAAATATATTCAACTGCAAAGTATTCAGCGAATGTTCTGTGTATGAATATCGGAATTCCGTCCGGTGCGCTATAAATTAGACCAGCCTTTTCTTCTCCCTTGTTCACCAATTTTATCATATCGTCTATTTCTTTGAAGTCTTTCGAACTTAAAAAAATTGAACACTGATATCTACCAAAAATGGCATAAGCTCCTAATATTTTGTGCTTGAAAATGGAATCTGCAAGTTCTTTTTCGTAAGAAATTATAATGTCTGGCATGCAGATGTTCATTCCATTCTTCTCTTCATACTGTCTTTTGATTTTATTTTCCAAAAATCCTTCGTAAACTGTATACGTTTCGATATCTAGATACCATTTCTCAGATTGTTTGCAGTCTTTTTTTATATTATGTTGGACATAAACTGCTGTTAGGTACATAATTAAAGGATTCACATAGCAGATTTGTTTATCTACAAAAGTACCACCAGTATCCATTGCCCGACTATTGCTGCCGCTGCTGGTATCATTTTTATATTTCCATAACGGAATGTGCTTGTTCTTAACTTCAGAACTAATATAAAGAGCTGCGTTTTTAAAGATCTGATATAAGATCTGGTGATCTGGTGGATCTAGCATCTGGTGGTCAAGATTTGATATAGTTCGTTCATTATTCACTGCTGACATGTGGTCAAGGAATTGCCCAACATTCTCAAGTTGTGTGCTGTTTAATTCCTCTAATCTCAAATTAGATTCCCAAAACATTTGCAAATATCTTTTCGTTTCCATATTTGAGAAGTAATTTATTTTGTAAGATGGCCCAAACTCTTCTTCTAATTTTTTTTTTACTTCGTCATATGGCCTGGTTGTGATCCACATTCTATGCTTACGAAAATCATTACGGACCGTTTTAAAGCATTTCATGACCACATCCGTGTAATGCGGGCTAATCTCATCAAAGCCATCAAAAAGGAATATGATCTCTCTCTCAGAATAAAAATGTAGAAACAAATTCAATTCAAACTCAGTCAAAGCGTCTGCTGTACAATGTTTCAAATATATAACATTATCTTTTTCTCCCAGCGTAATTTCTACCTTATTTTCTTTGCCAAGGTTCTCGCGTAGCATAACTTGACATAAAAACTTTAAGACTTCTAATAAATCGATAGTTGTTTCCTCTTTCTTCCATTTGCTGAATTCTTCCGAGCATTCCAATAAGTCTATTCTTATGATCCAAACTTCTGGTTTGATCTCTTTTGTTTTAATCGATAAATGTGTGAGTAACGTTGACTTGCCCATCCCGGGCTCTGCTGTTATTAGTACAACTTCATCATCGACATCATAAAGAGTTTTTAAGAGGTGAGACTTCTCAAAAGTCGTATCGGTAACAGGTTTCGTCTTTTGTACACATCTGTCAACGTACAAATGTTTTATTTTATCATAATTCCTATTTAAGTTGATTTTACCTATAGCAATTGTTTCTTCACTAATAATTTTATGCAAAACATCTCCTTTCACATACATCTTTGATGCATCATCATCACCGACTATTAATTTTAATCTTACTTCCGTACCTTGAAATATCACTCTGCCTCGCTCCAAGATACTCTTCTGCGATTCTTCACTCATGTCAATAAGATTATTATTTACGTCGTACACTGGAGGAATTGGGAAATATTGCTTTAACATTTCAACAGACGCATGATTTGTTACAACATAAGTTTTTTTATTAAGAATCGCTTCTAATATGTTTTCTAGAATTTTCTTTTTATCATTTTGTATGTGATCGCATACCAATATTAGAACTTCACCTTCATTTGTATCTTTTAACTCTTTTCGTAGTAACTTACGGTCTTTAGGTGGTAATTTAACAATATATTTAAGGTCTAATACAACAGGGTCTTTAGTATTGTGTTGTATTAAGTGTTCTATCACTTTAACAATAGTTAGTACGCTGTTCTCTGTAATGATAAAAGCACTTGAATGCTGATCCTGCAAATTCAAGGACCTCACCGCGTCTTCAGTGAATGTGTAATCAATATGTTTTATGTGGTTCCGATACATTGCATTTATGATACTTAGCAGTGGGTCTTTAACAATGTTTTTTTTTGCTTTTTCAAATAAGTCGCTTTCTCGTGTAAGGTACAGTGCTTGTTCTGGTTGCATCCACCATTTCTGTATGTTTTCGTGATATTTTGAAAATATTGCGTCGGTTTGAACTTGAAAGTAGTTTAGATTATCCTGCTGGTGCTCTTCTACCTCGTCTTTTAATATCTTCTCCACGCCTTTTTCATCAGCTTGGTTGGAGTAAATAATCAGTTTTTTTAAGAAATCTCTCGCTAAATTTTCTTCATATTCAGTGCATTGGAATAAAAGTTTAGAAAACTTGTTAACTTTAAAACAAAATTTATATTCACACAAATTGGGGATTTTATCTTCCGATCTTTTTTTATTAATCAGTGCGATTTCTTCAATCAAGCTTTCAAACAGACTCTTAGCAAGAGTTTCCAAAGAATCTGTGTTATCTGTTATCTTTAAAAGTTTGGAGTTATCATCAAGCACAAATATATTTCCGATTGCACCACCTATACCTCCATTAAGCTGCAAGAATCCGTCTCCCAATGATTCATCTATAGTTACTATTTTACTGGATTTGTTCTCGTCTAATAAACCTGTGATTTTCGATGTTAAATACTTTATTCTTTTCTTTTTTTTCTCAAGACTGCCACTTAATGTGATATCTTTATTCCCAAAAGCAGCCGGGACTTTGAACTTCTGGGACAGTAATATTTCTTTTGCAGCCATCTCTACTGCTTTATTAACAGTCAATCTAGAGACATCTGTTGATTTCATAGTCAGCCTGAATTTTTTTTTGGCCTGTTCATCAAGTTCTAACTGACCGTTCCTGTATGTTATAACAGTCCCTATTAGCTTGCTCAGTTTTGAAGCATCAGTGGGTTCGGCTAAGAATTCAGACATTAAATCTGTTATACAAGTGGATTCTATTTTTCTTCTTTTTAGAATCTCATTAAACAGCGAAATTCTGAATATAGTGAGATATTCTTCATTAGTGTCAAAAAAATCGTGACGAAAGGAAGCGATTCGATGTCCATTAGGTTGAAGCTCAGAAACGACGACTACTTTTTGGGCCAGAATGACGTGGTATTGTAGCACTATCTCTTCAGTAAATAGTATTTGAAAATTACTGTCATCGTTTATAAATTTGGCTATTCGTGCAGCCAGGGTGGTCATTTGTTCCCTCACAGCTACTTTGGTCAGAAACTCTACATCGTCTTCTTGCTTGTATATATGCTTCGCTGTACCGCCTGTAGAAATTAAATCATTCAGAATGGAGCAAAATTTATTTTCTACTTTGGAGTCGTTACTAAATCCATCACGCGCCGTCGTATATAGCACGAACAAACATTCTGCTTCATCAAATGTGCCTTTGAATAACAAGTCCTTATTACTCGGATTGAATTGTTGTCTGATTTTTAAGTAATCAATAAAGTAATTCGCAAAATTGATTTTAAGAGTCTGTTTCTTGTTTTCCCTATGTTTAGCTTGTATGAAGACCAAGATAGGTTTATCAAACCCTTTCATTTTGAATTTGAAGCAAATATCGTCGAATGCCCCTGTGTTGTCAACATTTGAAGCTAATTGAAATTCTATAATCCTATCGTCATAAATCGCTCTAAAATATAATAAACTAAGTAACTTTGTTTCGTAAAGGTGTCCGCTGATCCCTGAAGTTCCTTCACGCCTCTTAAACATTTTTCAGCTGCTGGTTAGTCCCAGGAGCGCTTGGCTGTCGTACACAGTATCAGCATAGAGGCCACCACACTTTATAAAGTGCCCGTCCGAAGATTTGAACCTGCAAACAAAGAAAACATATTAATGTGACTTATATAATTATCCGAAGAAAGAGTCAGAAGGAAGAAGATTGGGTATGTCGACATGTGGGTATTTCAAGAGGTTTATGTTATACTAATTTTACTTTCTTACTTATCCTACTTTAGTATTATAAACCTGAAAGTTTGTGTGGATGGATGGATGTTTCTTATTCTTTCACGTAAAAACTATTTAACGGATTGATAAAACTGTACAATAATATAGCTGATACATCAGCACAATACATAAGCTATAATTTATTAATATATTAGCATAATTATGAATTCCACGCAGGCGGAGCCGCGGACAGTGGCTAGTATTATAAATGCAAAAGTTTGGACAAATGGATAACAAGGAGTAACAACTCAATCACGCTAGAATGGCTGAACGGATCTGGGTGAAATTTGGCACAGAGATAGATTATAGTCTGGAATAGCACATAGGCTTTTTCGCCCCGTTATAATGTTTCCATGGGATACAAATACGTTTATTGGTTCAAAAAATAACAGAAATACAACAACAATACTCTGTCACTTAAAATAGGATTCCCTGTGCTATAAGTGACAGTAGGGATCGGAGTTGGCCTAATTTACAATAATAGTTTATCAGTCTTTATTTATTTGATTAATAAAAACCGGCCAAGTGCGTGTCGGGCCATGCGCAGTAATAGGGTTCCGAAGTTGCATAATAATGCGGACTAAAAAGAGGGTTTTGTTGTTGTTACATGAACATTAGAACGGTTTCAGCGGCTCACAAAGTCCAAAAACGGGTCCACATAGGATGATGTTTTTTTTAAATCTATATTCTCGCCTTTGACCACTATCTCGCCTGATGGTAAGCGATGATGTGGTCTACGGTGAAGCACACTTGCCTAGATGCTTCACTCTTGACTTAAACTAAATAAGGACTAACTGGTAACTGAAGAAGGATTTATAAAATCCAACTTCCCAACTGAAGTTAGAAAAATATTATCTATTTGAGTACCACCGCGGGTGCAAATTGCGAAAGGAGCCGATACGAGCGCGCGTTAGAACCACGGGGAATGGTATAGTTCGTTCCTGGATCCTTGCGTGTACGCTCCTTGTTTATATCTCTTTCGGAATTAAAAAAAAAACGTATTTAGAAATAATGTATTCACCTCTAATTTCCTCTAATACAAATTAATAATAATCATTATTAATATTATTAATTAATATTCTGGCAAGTTTTACGCCACTCAATTAGTGATGAAGTCGGGTCGAATATTGACTTTATAGAAGGATATCGACAAAAAAAAATAAGTAATTTGCTAGGAAATCGAATCTAATTTGACTTTACTTTTACGTTTTAATTACAAAACGTCGAAAATACTTCTGCACTAACACAAAATAGACTCCGCGCACATGCGCCGTATGGACTGGTACTGCCAACGACTCCGGCCACTCCAATGCGTTATTCGAGCTTAAACATTATTAATTTAGAAATCATAATATTTCCTTTATTTATCTTCTTACTTATTTAGTATATTTTTAAATATAAATAAAAAACTTAAAAACATTTGAAAATATAAAAAATAGAGGCCAACCGGTATCGGGAACAGGGTCCAAGCTACCGGTGGTTAGGGCTCCAGAGACAGGAACCTCCTCACAATGCGAGCCTTAACGAGGAGTACTGCCTTCTGTATCAGACTCTTGATCCAACGGCCCAATGACAGTCTCGACAGATTGTCGTCGAGGCTCGTGGCCATCAGGCCGTTGGCCGTAACGACAATCGGCACAATGATCGCCGAGACCACATTCCACATGTCGACAACCTCGTGTGCTAAGTCAAGATACTTGATTTGTTTCTCTTTCTCAGCTTTCAAGAGGTTCTCGTCATGCGTGATGGTGACATCGATTATCATTGTGCGGCGCGGTAATCGGTCTATCACCACTATATCCGGCTTATTAGCAACAATAGTCCTATCAGTGATGATAGACCGATCCCAGTACAACGTGACATGGTCATTTTCGAGAACTGGGTCGGCCACATACTTGTAATACGGTACCTCCGATTCCACTAGATTGTACTTCAAAGCAAGTTGCTGGTGAATAATCCTGGCCACTTGGTTATGCCTGTGAAAGTACTCGCCGTTAGCCAGACAAGAACAACCAGAGATAATATGTCTGATGGATTCACCCGAACGGGTGGCATGCCCGACATATGTCAACCGTTCCGTCCTTCATTATATGTCTCCGGTAGTTATTCGTCAGGATAACTTAGTCCATAATTGCACAGACAAAACCTTCAATTTCCCCGAAAAGGTCACCGAAACGTAGCCAGGATACGGACGCTGGGAAATCTACATCGGGCCCATGGAGAGCCTGATAGAAGCGCCCGTGTAGCTCCTTGCCTTGCCATACTTCTTTGCGTTCATCAGTCGATAGTATTACAGGCTTGCGCCAGTTCTATTTAGCCATGGACAACGGGGTGAGTCCCTTGTCCACTGCGACCACATCCCGGTGCATACCCACTTCAGCTCTTAAAAAGTATTCTCTGAGGCTGCACACCTCGCGGTTGTGAAGAGTCTTGGCGTTTAAAAAGCCTCGACCCCCACACTTCCGCGGGATGTACAGTCTCATAACCGATGATCGTGGGTGATGGATGCATCCGGTTTGCGGTCAGCAGTGTCCGAACCATCCTATCGAGGGCGTCGAGCTCGGTCTGAGTCCATTTGAGTATGCTGAAAGAGTACGTCAAAACCGGCATGACCCAACTGTTGAAGGCGCGCACCTTATTTCCGCCCGACAAAAGGCTATTTAACACCTTTTAGAAATCATTATTATTAAGGATGTTATGATTTTATTTTTGTATATTTTTACATGGTTCATAAGCATATATTTACTATCTGTTTTACACAGCTAACAACGTTATTTAAGTAATTTTTCAATGGCATTTGTACAAAAATTTTACTGTGCTAAGTACATTTTATAAGTTGGTCGACTATTACTCGTAAACTTGTAATGCCTTGCTATCCGTGATAATTTTCCTTTTAATTTCGTTATATTTACTACTGCCGTGAATTTTTTCACATAGCCAAGAGCAACCATTTGACTCTAACATAAATTTGCAACTTAAAGCTTAATTTTACGCAAACGAATCTCAGAAAAATGGTTTTAACAAACCCATAATATTTTTGAATGGCCTATCCAACGATACCCCACACTATGGGATAGATGAGAAAAAAAAATACATCCCCACTTTACGTCTATGGGAGGTACCCGTAAAAAAAATATTTATCATGATTTTATGTTATCACTTTGTCGGAATTATTAATATGTACATGCCAAATTATAGCTTTCTAGTACTTAGACTCTCTGAGCTAAGCTGCGGACGGACAGACGGACAGAATGAAACTATAAGGGTTCCCTGTTGACTTCGGAACCCTAAAAAGTAGATAATAAAGAAAAAGAAAAGTAAAATATTAAAATTATAATTGAAGGAAACAATTTAGCGTTAAATTTAACATGCTTGATTAAATATGTACCATGTGTGTGTATACCATGTGTGCGTGTGTGAGGGAGTGTGTAGAATTGTGAGGTTGTGGGTGAGTGTGTGTGCATGAATGATGAATGTAGTATGTATGATTCGTGATTGGTAGAGCGTGCTTTAATTTGAGATATCTCAATTAGGTACGTAAAATAGTCGTTCGGTTTCTAAGTAGTCTAATGATGCGAGAAAGGCCTCTACTGTTTTTTTAAACTTAAAATTTGTTAATTTGTACAGGGTCACTTTTTTACTAATTTTATTGTAAAGACAAGGAGCTGCAATGTATGGATGACGTTTGGCAAACACTGTGTTATGCGGTGTTATTTGGAAAATGTCATCCTGTCTTCGTTTGCAGTTATTAATCGACGTAAATTTTGGAATCCTTGTATGGGCGTACTTAAGGTTGCGTAAGATAAATAGTTGCCGTACAGTAAGAACTCCTATCTCTTTATTTAGTGTAGCTGTAGGGTAAAGTCTAGGTTTGCTAGTATAGTACATTACTGCAGCGGCCAGTAAAAGGGGCATTGATGGACGAACGTGTAAATGTGGGCCGAGGCGAAGCCGAGGCACACATACGTAAGTCCATCAATGCCTAGTTGTGGCCACGGCTTGTATAGTGCTTTTCTCAAATAATGTGCGGAAATTAAAACTAAGTATTACTAAGAACTCATTTTGTCAAAATCAATGACGAACAACAATAATGCAACAATATGCCCGCGTTATTGTTCTTTTGTTTTTTTTTTCATAAATAGCGTTCTATTTGCAAGACAGTTCGAAATTTAAATAAAACCTTTGATAAATTACCTCCTTGGTTGCCATGATTTGGAGTAAAAGATCGTTTTATTTTTAAATAACACGACAGATATGAGTTTACTATGAAATTTATTTGGCCGCTAGACACGACAGATATGGATTTTCATACAACTTTTGCCGGCCGCTGCTCGCATGTATTTGGCCAGTACAGCAATTTCGATTTATCTCGAAGGAGGTTGTCAAAATAATGCTCAAATTTCCAAGCATGTTTGAGAAAAGGACTTTAAGTACTGCTCTTTGTGATCGTTCAACAGTTATGAGATGTAATTAATGTGTGTCTCCCATCTGGGGATGGACACATTAATCACATCTCATAACTGTTATGCAATATTCAAGTATGAATGTACATAATGAGTAGTAAATAACCTTCAATGTGTGCTTATCCATACTATATATATACTATAATAATAATACAGGTTCGCCAACACGCAGATGCTAAGCGTCACGCAGCTCAAATAGCTGCTGAGAGTTCCAACCAGACTCGGGCTCGCCAACTCGCAGATGCTGAGCGTCACGAGACTCAAAGATCTGCTGAGACTTTCGACTAGACTCAGGCTCGCTTACTCGCAGATGCTGAGCGTCACGCAACTGAAAGGGCTGCTGCGAATTTCAACCAGACTCAGGCTCACCAACTGGCAGATGCTGAGCGTCACGCAACTTAAAGGGCTGGTGAGACTTTTGAGCAAACATAGGCCCGTCGGATTTTAGATGCCGAACGTCACGCGTCATCGATAGCTGCTGAGACGCCTGAACAATCCCAAATACGGCGTATTTTACGAGCTCAACGGCAGTCTGAAAGGAGACATACGTTTGCAAGAAATACATGGGAGTCGTTCCACAACGCTGCGTCTGATTATGACCCATTGATTGGTTACACTAACCATCGATTAGTTCTCATAGGGAACATGGATAAAAAATGTAGATATTGTGAAGCACTCAAGTGGAATGATGAGACACCGCTTGGTGAGCCAGAAGAACCACTCAAGTCTTTGCTTTTGTATGACAGTGATGAATCTCGCCGTTTTTTAAGCAGAATAAGAAAAAATAATACATGCTTCCAAGCAAGCTTGAAACAAGTGGCAGCAGAGTGACTCACCCTGAAACTCTTCAGTGTGAGAAACTCTACTCTATAGAGTTTCTTAACTCTTTAGAATTATCAGGGGTACCGTCCCATACGTTGAGGCTGAAAGTTGTTGTGCCAGTCCTGTTAATGAGAAATCTGGACGCATTCGCGATTACCATAAATAAAGCTCAAGGGCAAACACTGAAAGTTGCAGGAGTGCATTTAGAAAAAAACTGTTTTTCCCATGGGCAACTGTATGTAGCGTGTTCACGAGTATCAAGTCCACATAATCAATATGTTTTAGCAAAAGATGGTAGAACTAAAAATATTGTTTACACGACTGTGTTAAAGTAAGTTATTAAAAATTACAATTCTGTGCTCAGATCCCATTTCCACACTTTTGACGACCTAAACAATATTTATAAGAATCAAAAATCAAATTAGTACCTACTGCATTTTATGTAACGCAAAATACACTATTTTTGTACTACTACTCTGTGTTTCCTTTTCTACGTTTTACGCGAGCAAAACCGCGGGTAAAAGCTAGTATTCTATATGGCGCACCCTTTTAAAGATAGGCATTAGTTTTCTTAAACGATTGGATAGAAGCTCAGTATGAGTATGCCAGTTAAGATTCTCGTCAACCCAGACACATAAATATTTTATTCGTGGAACCTGCTCCAGATGAGTACAATTACAATTACTAGTACTATTTGTGCTGGCTAAATCACGACAGACATGGGTTTTGATATTTCTTGTTCCTAGTATGGGTACTTTAGTTTTATTTATTGAAAAAGTTAAATATTTGGTTTTATTAAGATTTATAGCTGTTAGTTTGCTATGCTTTCCGAAGTATATTATTTGAGTTTAACCAGTTAAGCATAGTTTGGAGACCTGTTTCTGCTAAAATCATCACCTCATTCCAATTATTGCCGTGAAAAACCACTGCTGCCAATTTTAGCATTATTTAGCTTCATATCACAAAGTTCGTTCACATAAATTAGGAAAAGTAGGGGGCCAAGAATACTTACCTAATACCTTGGGGTACTCCGTAGATGGTTACGGCAGCCCTGCTTGTGTATGAGCCGATTTTTACACGTTGCTGTCTATTAGTTAGGTAACTAGTAAATAGGTCTAATGCTTTGCCACGAATAACTATATTTTCCATCTTTTTTAATAGATCAGAAAATACTTTTCATGCGGGCAAAGCTAGTTCGTATTTAATGTACAATGTAGTGTGTAATGTGAATAGTGTAATATTGCTTTTAACGTGCAAAAGGCGATCATTTGATTAAACAATATTTATTTTCCTCGCACTGGAACACATCACATCATCAGCATATTAATGTTCCCACTACTGGGACACAGGCCTCCTGTCTGTGAGAGGGAATGGGCCGTAATCCACCACGCGGGCCCAGTGCGGGTTGGTGTATGTCACATGTCTTCGAATTTTTGGTTCTAGGACATGCCGGTTTCCTCACGATGTTTTCCTTCACCGTTTTGTGGACAAGGGACTCACCCCGCTTTCCTTGGCGAATGAGAACTGGTGCAAGCTTGTAGTGCTTGACACTAACGACCGCAGGGAAGTATTGCAGAGTAAGGAGCTGACGCTTTTTCCAGGCCGTACATGGGTCCGATATAGACCAAGCAGCGTCCGTAGCCTGGCTGCGTTTCGGTGACCTCTTTGGGGAAACCAAAGATTTTGTCTGTGCAATTATGGTCGAAGTGATCATGACGAATAACTACCAAAGGATGGCACGGTTGACATCTGTCGGGTATGCCACCGCCCGGGTGAATCGATCCGCCACATTATCTCTGGTTGTTCTCGTCTAGCTAACGAAGAGTACTTGCATAGGCACAATCTTGTAACCAGGATTATCCATCAGCAACTTGCTCTGAAATGCACTCTTGTGGCATCGGAGGTGCCGTACTACAGGTATGTGCCCGACCTAGTTCTTGAGAATAGCAATATCACATTGTACTGGGATCGGTTCATCATCACTGACAGGATTATTATCGCTAATAAGCCTGATATAGTGGTGGTGGACCGAATAGAGAGGCGTGCAATGATTGTTGACATAACTGTCCCGCATGACGGGCACCTTGTGAAAACCGAGAAAGATAAGCAAATCAAGTATTTGGGTCGCGAGGTTGTCGACATGTGGGATGTGGCAACAGCGATCATTGTACCGATAGTCGTGTCAGCCAATGGCTTAATAGCCACGAGCCTTGACTAACACCTTAAGAGGCTCTCGTTAGGCGGCTTACTGCTGGGCATGGCTCCCATTGTTAGGAGGTTCCTCTCTCTGGAGCCCTTACCGCCGGTAGGTTGGACCCTGTTCCTGATACCGGTGGGCCGGTGGGTGAAAATAGATTTTTATATTTTTAAATGATTTTCTTTTTGGTATGTGTTTTTTTAAATATTTAAAAATGTAAGAAATAAGATAAATAAACGACATAATAATAACATAACACACCAGACGCTGCATTTACTTGGTGTCGGCCTGTAGCTTAGTAGCTTAAACCAGCCTAAGAGCTGAGAAATTGAAATATCTCCAAATAATAATAATAAGCCATTTATTTCCAAATACATAAAATATTACAACTATTACAATCGCTAACATCTAATCCATTTCATGCAGAAAGAAATTATCTCACTATAACAATAACAAATATTATATTTATAGACCATAAGATTCCATTATATCTACATTTCAATCAATCCAATCGATTCCATTAATATGTCATATTCAATTTAAAGAAACAACCTAGACCCGATCCCCCAATACTCCGACAACCCGCAACCGCAAGTTCCATAAGGAATGACAAAATACTCATAATAACTCAATTTACACATTTGTGCTGTTTTTCGTAAAGGAGTTTGGTTATGTGTTTCATATCTTGAAAACTCCTGAACCGATTTTGATGGAAGTAGCACTATTCCATAAGCTTAACTTTTGGAATAGTGCTAGTAGTGAATAGTGTATAAATTAAAAAAAACCGGCCAAGTGCGAGTCGGACTCACGCACGAAGGGTTCCGTACCATCATGGAAGAAAACTGCAAAAAAATCACTTTTGTTGTATGGGAGCCCCGCTTAAATATTTATTTTATTCTGTTTTTAGTATTTGTTGTTATAGCGGCAACAGAAATACATCATCTGTGAAAATTTCAACTGTGTAGCTAACACGGTTCATGAGATACAGCCTGGTGACAGACAGACAGACAGACAGAGGGACCGCGAAGTCTCAGTAATAGGGTCCCGTTTTTACCCTTTGGGTACGGAACCCTAAAAAAATAACTAACTAAAAAAAAACAAGAAAAAATAACGTAATCCAGTAAAAAAAATTTGACGATCCGATTACTACTTTCGGAGAAATGCGTGAGCAAACATACATACACTTAAGAAATTTGGCACATAGAGTAACTTATGTGCATCATACCAGCCAATAAAAACTGTCATCCGTTGCCGTCGATTTTGCAAACGCACATTTAACACTATTGCACAATTTTTATCAAGAGAAACGCACATCTTTGTTGATATTTTTTGGCAACAACAATAATAATAATAAACAGTAGCTGGGACCCTGTTCCCGATACCGGTGCAGAGCTTCTATTTTTGTATTTTAAATGTTCTTTTATTTTATTTTTATAGAATTATATTTAGAAATGTAAAAATATGTAAATAAAATGAATAAATGGAATAATATTTTTTTTATTTTTTGTGTTGGTTCTTCTAAGTACTTTTACGATCAATTTGATACACAATTACAAATAATACGCCATTGCTTACAATAAGATTTACACAAACAAACTTAGACATTCTACCTGACAACAACTTTTTATTGACACTGACAGAACTTCAACTTTTGCTTAATATTTTGGTGCATTCCAGTTATTTTTTTCGATTCTAGAGCATGACAAATGTCATAATGATGGATTATTCCTTTAGGTTAAACATCAGACGATGCACCAAATCCGAATAATACGAGAAACATTGGTACAAACCGGAAAATGTTATAACATAAGTGACGTATATTAACCGACCCGTTACCGCGGTCACCACTAGCTAGGTCTAGCTAGGTCATTGCGGGACGGGGGGACGTAGGAATGGTACTTCGCACTACTGATTCATTTCAATGAGACATTTTAATATTGTATTCCTTTTAATTTATTGTATTAAAATTTGCCATAAGGATAATTATTCTGGGAATCCATTCCATGTTTCCCTGTAAATAAGCGTTCAGATTTGTTGTTGTCATATTTTTGCTTAACCCCTGGAGTGCCTGAAACGTGGATCCACGCGAAACACAATGGCTTTTTAATTGTTTAAAATTTAAAATTCTTACATACTAAATAAACTTAAACAAATACGTGTACAACACACAATGTATAAACGTATTACATATATACTTTATAATACAACCAAAATATTACATTTATAAATAAAATAACTTTGCGTCATGTTGACAGGAAATGATACCTTATTCTTTTCCTGAAAACCTCTAACGAATGGCTATCCCGTATTGAGTGAGGAAGAGTATTCCAAAAGCGGACAGCACGAACAGTAAATGTTCCACCGTAATGACTTGATGAATGGGGAGGAAAACAAAGGAGAAGAGATGATGACAAACGACAAGGTTTTCCTCTCGGTACAAGGTACTCAAAGCGCTCCTGAAGATACAAAGGTCAGGCAGGATTATGAAGAACAGAAAAGACTAAATGAAGAGTGTGCGTATTTCGGCGCTGCCGAATAGGCAGCCAATTCAACCTTCCTCGGAACTCCGACACATGGTCGTACTTTCGGAGGCCAAAAATAAAGCGGATGCACAAATTTTGCAAACGTTCGAGCCTATCAAGGAGTTCCTCAGTCGCATTAAGGAAGCAGACATCAGCATAGTCAAGAAGAGGAAGAAGGAAAGACTGAGCAAGAGTAATTTTAGTCGAAGAAGACAGGCACTTCTGGAGACGTTTCAGAGACCGAAACGAGCAAAACACCCTCCTGCTTACTTCTGTAATGTGAACCTGCCAAGATAGGTTGCACAGTCTAGGAAAACACCTAAGTTTTTAATTTTCTTAGACAAAGACAAAGATATTTTATTTCAACTAGGCCACCAAGCGGCACTTTTGAACGTACATAAAAATGATTCTACCGTGTTAGAGTTAGAGTAGGCTATTGCGACGGCATCGTACAAACTAGGAAGTTACTCAACAAATTGACGAAATATCTGCCACAAATAATGAAAGCTTGTAATTTTGTTTGGGTTTACTAAAAGTCCACAACTTTTAGCCCACTGATATATATTTTTAAGATCATTATTGATGGCATCGATAGCTCCAGTAAGCTCTCGTAAGTGTCTCATTGTTTAATTACACAAACCGCGGGGCACCTGACACTTTATGCAACCTCCTTGATGATTTCTTGCTTGTTTAAAAAAAATAAAACAGACCCATTTACAGTCAGATTTAGAACACAAAACTTATTATTTCATACGCGAATAAAAAGCCTGCCGTAAACCGTATAATAGGTACAAAAATAATGGATTTCCGTATATATGACGGCAACAGCCATATAAATTACAAAATTGCGCGCAAATAAGCGAATAAGAATAACTTTGATTGTTCATTGTTAACCTTGGTAAAATAACCTTACAGCTATTATGTAATTGCCATATCTGTAACTATTTTAACAATCAGTTTATCTGGTTTATTTGGACGGTGGTCCCCAAACTAGATGATACCGCCTATATATTGGGGTCCTGGCAGTGACAATTATCATCATAATCATCAGCTTTTTAATGTTCCCACTGCTGGGACACAGGCCTCCACTCTGTTAGAGTAGTAGTGTAGATAATTATACATACCTTGAAATACTCGAGATTGGGGCGCACTAAATAAATCACCAGTCACGGAATTGTTAGCTGTAGTTACTGCAGCCTTTATCAAAGACAGATGTAGTACGACTAAACAACAACAGTCTAAAGCTATTTACAAGGTGAGGCACATACTATGTGTCACTAACCAGTCGCAGCTAGTGTAGTCAGAGAGTGCAATGTACAGTAAATCGAATCACGATTATTCGATTCTTTTTCAGAAGTTCAAATCGATACCTTTTTAACGGTGGTACCAGGTAAATTCAGTTTCAGTTCATATTTCTCTGCCACTTTTTCTTGTCTGTTTATTGTATGTATATGTCAAGGACTAAGTGATTAATCAGTGCACTACTTGATTAATCAGTGCACTACTTATAATTCCCGGGCATTATGAATTAAGTCGAGTCAAATCGGGCAATGCAATGAATACTGATTTAAACTACGATATTTATCACATTGTCTGGTCATTATTAATATTGCAACGTAACGGTTGGGCAATTCGATAATTATGGTCAGTGAATTAGTCTAAGATAAAGTGAAACGAGCTCAGGAGCTTAGGGCACTCCGACACGGAATTGAAATAGAAACTCGATTATTCGTTAGTTAGGATTATTTGCAGGTCTTAAAGTACCAATTTTTTTTTAATGCTAGTAACCCGAACTACCGCCCTGTTTCGTTTGATTCACAATTTTTTGCCCATCCTGTATAATTTGTTCCAACGAAAAATCGAGTTTCTATTTCGATTCGAGTTTCTTGTAGCTACTACTCTACTTACTGCGCAGCGGCGGCGACGATGAGTCACTCTCATCGAAATTAACTAAAATAGCCATTTATTTGAGTAGATATCTAACTTAATAACACCAATCTACGACATTTGTAGGAGGTTGTGGTGTTTGTCTGAATTCTTTTAACTACTGTTTCATAGTTAGAATAAAAGTAATAAGTGGAAATAGTGAAATAAATCATTAAATTATCATAATTTTCTTTTTGATATATCTTTGAGATTCTCGTGACGTTTGAAAAGCGTACCAGGGGCCGAAACCAACTCGCAGAGGCCTTGTTAGACATGTAGGATGAAATGTGACACCAACCGGCGATTATCCTTGGATTCCAGCTAGCTGTTCTTTGAATTTGTGTGCTTGAAAGATCTCTAATCCAAACACACCAATTTCACATTTCGTTTGAGACCAACGTTTTTGCCCAAAATGTGAAGTCCAGCCAATCACAGTCATAATTATCTCAGTCATTTCAGTTGTTTAGTTCAGCGAGACTTATTTTTATTACTTGCTGCTTCTGCCAGTGGCTTTACCGGCTTGAATGTCGAAAATTATCCCAAAGGAACATATTTCCGGGATAAAAAAGTATAATATATGCTATTCCTGACTATAATCAATCTCTTTGCCAGATTTCATCCAGATCCGTCCAACCGTTTGAGCGTGAAGCAATAACAAACACACACACATTCACAAACTTTCGCCTTTATAATATTAGTGTAATAGAGTGATTAGTGTGATAGTTTGATTATTAAAGTAAGCTAACATTTGCTTTCTTATAACTGTGTCCGGCAACTAGTAATCGATTTTTCGAGCACTTCCTTGCATCACATTAAACTGAAACTTGGCGTACACACTCCTAAACCAGACAAGATAGCACCACAGTATTTTGGCTCATTAGATATGTATTGACAAGTGATATTACATTAATTAATCCATTAAAAGTTTAAAAGAGACTTTTAATCGTTTTATTTTTTATTATTTATACTCTAAGATCGGCCCATCCTTCAGGATTTGGTGCTCTTTTTAACATTCTTCTTGCTTTATCATCATCGGCCATCTTAAGCATCTAGAAGTCAGTTAACAGAAGGTGTAGTGGCATCTATGTCGCCACATACGGATTCATCGTCTTCCTGCCCTTGTCCCAAGTTACTTGGGGTCGGCGCAATACATTTTCTTCTTCCATACCGTCCTGTTTCTCGCCATGCAATCACTGAGTCTCTTTCATATCATTCCTCACAAAGTCCATCCATCTTTTCCTTGGACGTCCCCTCCCTTTCCATCCTTCCACATTTATATTCATAACTCTTTTAGTAACATATGTTTAATCCCTCCTCATCACATGACCATACCAGGACAAACGATTTCCTATCAACTTTTCTGTCACTGGCGTCACTTTCAAATTGCCTCTAGTATACTCATTTCTCATTTTATCCGTTCTTGTCACTCCGCACATCCATCTCAACATTCTCATCTCTACTACATGCAATCTCTTTTCACACGGACGCCACATTCACAAAAAAAAAGTTTATTAAAAAAATCAAAAAACCCGACTGCTTAAAAAGCAAACTAAAAAGACGTAAACAAGAAGAAAATCATGCTGTGCAGTCGGAGGATACATATTGGCGAGCTGGCGGACCAAAACCAGATCTATCCTCCGACTGCACAGCATGATTTTCTTCTTGTTTACGTCTTTTTAGTTTGCTTTTTAAGCAGTCGGGTTTTTTGATTTTTTTAATAAACTTTTTTTATTTACAACTTTTTAGTTATTTTTTTTTTAGAATTAGGTACATTTAAACATATAAGTGTTATATATTTTTAAAATCCTCTCTTAAAACCCTTTATTTTGATACCCTACACGATAGGTTTGGAAGAAAAAAATATTTTTTCCCCCCACAAAATGGCGTTCAAAATCCGCCATATTTGTTTTTTCCAATTTTAATGTAGCCAGTGACACTCACAGGATTAAGATGAATTGATTGACGTAAGAATCATCAAAATCAGCCAACGCATTTGGTCTCTAGAACGCCACATAGGAACAAAAATACATACATACATACATAGACTGATAAACACATTACCCTCCTTCGGCAGTCGGGTAAAAAACACAAACACTCTGTACAGTAGGGTTAGGCAGGCGCAAGAAAAGTTTTCAGTGCGATTTGACACAAGTCGCGTGTACAAATCCTTCGAGGCGACCTCATGAAGAACTGTTTTTCGCTGCAGCTTAGTACCAGTATTTTACATGGAGCGACTACCTATCTGATGTCCACAACCCAGTAACTGGGTAATACAAATCTCCTTTGGCAAGACTGGTGGTAGATTGACTGTCTTCTGACTATCCGTATCCGTATCCGTCGTGTCAGAGATGTAAAATGGCAGCTGCGGTCAACGGCTTACAGTGAACGCGTACCTATACGCGCTGCAGGACCCTCATGCGCCGCAGTCATCGCATTTTCTCAAGGCCCCGCGCAATCAGCATCGTACGCGCCGAACGCGCCAAATCTGATGACGTCATCCACTCGCGTTGGTGGAATACCTACAGTATTTAAGTCCGTATACAAAAATGCGGGTCGTGCGTTGCGGATCTGTGCGCGAGGCTGCATACTATTTCATATCATAAAGCGAGAGCGCGTGCGGCTCCTGCGGTGCATCCAGGTGCGAGTTCACCTTAAAGGGATTTCCGCGGCACGGGGAGAAATCTCGGTATGTTAAGGTGGTCACCTATCCACGGACCGACCTCGGCAAGCGTTGCTTAATCTTGAAGGTCGACCTGTGCGGCTGTTGTTATTTTAGCCACGAGCTATTCAAAATTACAATCTACTCGTATATCTGTACTAATATTATAAAGAGAAAAGATTTGTATTTTTGTATGTAACGAATAAACTTAAAACTACTGGACCGATTTCAAAAATACTTTCACCGTTGGGAAGCTACACTATCCCCGGGTGACCTATGCTACTAATGAGGAGTTTCATAAATTGTACATATTTGTACACAGCCCTGTATTTGTTTGTCGCACCTTCAGTCAGCTTGGAATGTTATTTACCAGACATTTTCGTATATCTTTTCGAATGTTCTTGGCCTTTTTACCCGAATGCCGAAGGAGGGTAATGTGTTTATCAGTAGGTATGTATGTATGTATATTTGTTCCTATGTGGCATTCCAGAGATCAAACGCGGTGGCCAATTTTGATGAATCTTAACCTTACGAGTGTAGTAACACGGGTTACATTAAAATAGGAAAATAGAAAAATGGTGGATTGTGGGCAACATATTGTGGTGTCCCAATTTTTTTTTTCTTCCAAACCCATCGTTTGGGAAAAAGGGTTTTAAGAGGTGATTTCAAAAATATATAATACTAATATGTTTAAATGTACCTAAATCAAACGTCGCCACATCAACCTATCGAAAGGATGCTTGCGACCTTCAGCAGATCTATATCATTGGCCAAATATTGACATTTATTTGATTATATACCGTAGCTTGAGAGATTCCATTGAGCAAGAGACGTTTTTAAGTTAATTTCGAGCATAGTCAAAACCAACAACAAAATCAAAAAAGTAAGCTAACACCGCTTCTTCTAGCACTCTTCAACACCAATGATGAACTTAACGACCATTAAATGAAGTAAAAATAATATTTGGAAGCCTCAACTGTCAAATATTTTTACGTTCCGAATGTTAAGGAACCCATAGTCCTGAACAAATACAAAGAAGGGTTATAAGCTGAATAAGGCAACCTGTGAAAATATTGCAATCTTTTTCTAACACGAGTTATTTGAGCAAACCTTGTGTGCAAATACTTGACGCAATTATATTGTTCTTTTGTTGTTTGCTTGGGAACACCGCACACGTGATGTTTGCAGTTTGCTGAGAGAAACTTCGATTTTATTGACTTGTGTTTTATTGGAACTAAGTTTTTTATTTAGTTTTCTCTAATAAAATTCTATATTTCAGCTGCTACCAGCTACTTTTCGAAGATTGCTGCTTTATTTAACACTATTGTACACGAGTGGCCTACTATAGTAGACCAGGGTAACATTTTTTGCTTTAACTTTTTAGTTTAGCGCACTAGAAACTAGAAAATCCTCATCTGATATATTTGTTAAAATCTCGGTACCCCAAGCAATCCCTAAGTGATTTGTGAGTAATTTAACACCAAATCGCGGGCCTACTATAGTAGTCCGCGTATGCATTAGTGTACTAAAATCAGGCAAGAATTGGGTACTATTTATCGTATTCATCATCATCAAAGTAAAGCGCATGCCTGGGTTCGAATCCACGACCTACAACTTGTAAGTCGCGGCTGTTACCACTGGGCCATCACTGCTTTAAATATAAGTTAGTTTTAGTTCAAGTGTTGTTTAGCGAGACTAAGTATCATTAGTGTGACTCCCACACAAACACACACTATCACACATACACACACATCATCACACATACATACACACCATCACAATCACACACAACATAGGTACATGCATAACTATACATACTTGGTTATATACTGTTTTCTTTTAGTATTAGCTTTTTATTTTATATTCCTTTTCTTGCAAATTACAAGTAGATTAGATTTAATTAAGAACTAAACTAAGACTGTAACCTATTATATTACCTATTACATGAACAACAATAAATGTGAACGGAACGAAGGAGCCTGGATCTCACGACACAGGGAACACTAGGATTCCCTAGGAGTTCCAGGAAGCAACGCATTTGAATGTAATTTCTTAACAATAAAAATTATTCTATTCTATTTATTCTATTAGTAAGAGTTAGTAGAAACGAGTAGATCACCTGCAAACTTTGCCTAGGGTTTGCAGGTGTCACCAGCCAAGTCAAATATTGAGCTACAATTTATCCTAAGTTATTTGCTTTATGCAAATAATTCGACTTTTCAAATTTCAGAAGGTATATTTTAAAATAGCAAATATTGTTGTAGCAGAAAAAGCAAGAAATTGTGTTTGTAATTTTTTTATTTTTTTTTATTTCATCCTATATGTTACACTTTTATTAACACATATTCACCTGCCAAACTGCAAAGCAATTTGTCGGCAGTAAGTTCTCGTGGATGACTAATCTTTGTTTGGCTAAACAAAACAAACCAGAGTTAAACCAAAGTTAAACAAAAGACAAAAAAAAGAAAAAGCTGAAGTTAAAACTAAGGCTAAAACCATGGCTCTGCTGGCACACAATCCATATTTGTATACTGAGTAGTTACCCACACAACCATAGATGAATGAATGCTTTCTGTTCTTGTAAATAAATTTCAGGATTTAGAATTTGGCACCCATTTAGATCTCAATTCTTTTGTCGGCGTAGTCAACAACACGTGCATATTCTTAGTATTGAACTTGGCTCCCCTTTTCACATATTCATTTTTGATGGGATTTATTTAACATACATAAACAAAACACACATATCATAACAAATCATGCCTGCATGCCCCGAAGGGTGGGCAGAGGTATCTACACCTATTGTAGAAAGGTACACTTACATAAAATTAATGAGAAAATATAGCGTTGCATCAAAATGTGTTTAAAAAGTTCTAAAATTAACATCCATACAAATTAAAATAATAAACAAAGCATTTTTATCGATGTGTCATGATGACTTTAAGAGAATGAACTTCCTATTTTTATCTGGATAAACTAACTTCCACCGGCGGCGGCGCCCGCGTGCAAATTATGTTAAATTCACATAAATCTATTCAATACAGGTCATTCTACAGAAGTTGTTTTAGCGCCCACTTCATCCTAGAATGCGAGTTTCTGGCTTTCCAACGCCCACGAATTTTTGGCACTATGAAGTCGTTCCGCTAAGCTTAGGAAGATCTCAAGAAGCTTCTATGATTAAGGCAGAGCTAGTCTGCCTAAAGAAAGCATTTTCATGCATTATTCGTATATTTCAGATTATTTAGGTATTAAGTGGCAGTGGGCAGGGCACATGGGGCCGAAAAGTTCTGAAGTGGTGAATTGGTAGACGCTGCTTTAGAAGGAGGCCTCCCACTAGGTGGGCCAATGACTTGGTTAGAGTTGCGGGAATGCGCTGGATACAACTGGATACCAGCATTTTACATGGAGCGACAACCCATTATCTGGACAACATGATACCCCTTGGCAAGACTGGTGACAGATTTCCGGCTTCCCGAAACGACTATCAAAGATCTTCAAATGACATGCTTTACGAGGCACGGAAGAGTCTCGGTATGACAAGAATGGTCACCCATTCACGAACCAACCTTACGCACTAAATGTTTTGAGAATACTTTTATTATGCGTACAGCTAAGGAGTGGAATTCCCTGCCGGAGTCTGTGTTTCCCGATAGCTACAATCTGGGGGTCTTTAAGTCAAGAAGCGAATAGGTTACTTAGTAGTAACCTATTCACTCTTGACTTAAAGACCCCTAGACCACATCATCGCTTACCATTAGGTGAGATAGTGGTCAAGCGCGAGCTTAAAATAGAAAGAAAAAAAACGTACATAGGGCACTATATTATCTCCTGCGTACTAATATCAATTAAGGTTGGTCTCTGTGGCCGAAAATTGGGTTAAAATTAGCCGAGTCAAAGTCAAAAAATATTTATATCAACTAGGGCATTAAGCGGCACTTTTGAACATCAACAATTAAAATTTGCAAGTTATAATAATTGATTCTACCGTCCATTTGGGAAGAGTAGCTTGTTATGGAGAAAAACGGACAAGAAAAACCATATATAATCTTTAAAAAAAAAGTGGTTTACATAAAAGTACATACATTAATAAATTCATATATGTGAGGACGATACACCCAGAATACCACTACATACTATACTACGTAGAGGTATAAAGTATTGAAAGCATTGACAGGTAAATTCATCAATTTGATAAATCTTCTTCTTCTTCGTCGTATCGATGATTCCAAAATTAAATATCACCAGTCGGTATGCATTTAAGCGGAAGTTGCGGCATTATTTTCTAAACGAATAGCAGAGTCGTCTCAATATGCGCCTTTCTATTAATTTATATATATATATATATATTATTTTATATATAGTATTTATTATAGTACACATTTAAGTATGTTTATTTTAACTATATACTTTTGTGCTAATTTTGTGTTGATATTATTATTATTTCATTTTTATGCACCTGCCATGCTATCTCTTCACCACCTATGGTTGACTGGTAGAGAATGCCTCAGGCATTAAGTCCGCCTATGTACTTTTATGTTGCATGAAGATTTAATAAATAAATAAATATATTTTGAGCAGAATTTAGCCACGCCAACAGCGTTGTCATTTGCCTCACAATGGTCTTTTAAGGTGCAGGTGTTGTTGCACAGAGAGCACGACAAAAGATGAGGCATTGTTTGGGACCTGGCTCCGCAATCGCACTGTGGGTCATTGGAGTACCCCCATTTAACTAGGTTGTGCCTGCAGCGACCCACCTGGCTTAGTAGTCAGTTTAGAGATTTCAGGTGGGCCAAGGCAGTTGGTAGTCCGCAGGGAGCTTTTCTGCAGGCTCAATATAGTCAGCTGTAGGGGGGTGTCTGAGGAGACATAGATTTTTCTTTGTTTCGCTTAACTCGTCGCCGTTAATTGATTTAGTGACCGACAGGAAGCTGTTTCGACTTTTTAATCTTCCATAATTTTGTAATTAGGAACATAGTTCTCACATACTTACAAATATTACAAACATGGATAAAATACTTAATTCAACAACAACGGAACAGTGTCTGAATCAATTTATTAAACATTAAAAAATGGAATACAGTAACTATGATTAGGTATATAAATTAACAAATATGATTTTGTCTACACTAAAGATGGCCCTATAGAGCAGGACCAGCATGTTTCCAAGCATTCTTATCGTGAATATAATCGATTGCCTCACAGATATTATGTAACTTTAAGCTGCATCGGACAAAGTTGGACATTTCAGTAGATTACCAGTCACCAATTAGTTTTATATTAAGACTAAAATTATACCTACGAGTGCATGTATCGATTTATGTGTGGTAAATCCTTAACGTGATTTATTTCAAGCAGTTTTAAGGTAATGAAGATATAAAGTTATTCTTTACTTATTAATCTTGCTTTGATAGAATAGAATAGAATAAAATATACTTTATTGTACACCAAAAAATAAATTACACATATGTTTTACAGCAACTTAATACTATGGGTACAAAGGCGGTCTTATCGCTGACAGCGATATCTACCAGACAACTTTTGGATAGACTAAAGAACTAAGGATAAAACAGGGGTTAGCCTACGGTGTATTGACACATTAAACATATTAATATATAAAAATTATATAGCTATAAAAATACTATACACAAACTTACAAATAAACATACATAAATAATATTACATGTTACAAAATTTCAAAGAAGGGTTGAATAATTATAGAAGAAACTAGCTGGCCCGGCAAACTTTGTTTTGCCATAAAAACACCAAACATTCATCTACCCTACCTACCCTACCTACCCTAACTACCTACCCTACCCTACCCTACCCTACCTACCCTACCTACCCTACCTACCCTACCTGCCCTACCCTAACTTCCTACCCTACCCTAACTACCTACCCTACCTACCCTACTCTACCCTACCCTACCCTACCCTACCTACCCTACCTACCCTACCCTACCTACCCTACCCTACCCTACCTACCCTACCTACCCTACCTACCCTACCCTACCCTACCCTACCCTACCCTATATCTCAAGTTGGACCAGACTGCTCACGGTGTGCCAATTTAATTTAAAATCTGTTATGTAGTTTAGGAATCCATCGCGGACAAACATCGTGACAGGAGATTTATATATATTAGATTAGAAACAGAAAAGCATTAAAGAGGAAGAAAATGGTTCTTATCAAGATTTTTAAAAGATGCTAGTGACTGGGCTTGTATTACTGAGATCGGCAACTCATTTCACAATCGCACAGCCCGGACCGTGAACGATTTATTGTAGAATTTAGTAGAATGAACAGGCATCAAAATTCTCAGAATAAAGCTGTTATTCTTCTGAAAGCTTCTTGATGTACCTTTGCGTTACCTAATAGAAATAAGAAGATGTCTCATTGTCTATTCTTAAAAATCTACTGCAACTCTCTATCTGCATTGTAACAATGTAAATAAGAACCTACTTCCAGATATTGAAAATAGCATGAATATTTTTTTTGTAGAGGCACGAAGTATGTACTTAATCTTAATTTAAATGTAGGTGAAAATACAGAAATGTACTGTCAACAGTAAATTAAACAGCAAAATTAATTCAAGACACCTATTATCCAGATCATACGTAGGCAAGCCCACATCCAACCACTACTTGGCAATTAATCTTATTTGTGTTGACTTCCTACAATGTAAGCCATTACACCGCCCATTATGAACCTTAACGTACTATAAATAAGGATCAATGACGTGGCGATGTATTTACCTCTGTGGCGTACCGCCAAATGCATGAAATGATAAAATACTAGCAATAAACTATGACAATTTTACAAATCCTATGAAAAAAGCTGTTTTGAATTTCTCTCGTCATTTTTCGTGTTTCTCGTTTTCATGACTATTTGAGAGTATTTTTATGAGAGTTTTATTATACTGTATGATTATGATTACTTTACTTTACTTTTCAAGCTTTATATTACCTTGCTTACGTATATGTGTCTGACGGAAATCCCCCTTCTGCCAAAAATTTTTAACGCATAATATTGTTTGGCATAACATTTTCGCATAATTATAATATGGCATACTTTTCCCCACTCTACAAATTTCTTCCTGTATCGTGGGTGCGTTTACAAACATATAAACTTACATACACAAACACACAGAGCCGGAACAGCTATTTGTGTTTGTTCCGTGCGGGAATCGAACCCGCGACACGCAGCGCAGCAGTCAATCGCTCAACCACTGCGCCAAAATGCGCACGTGCACTTATGTGCATTTATGTGTATATATATTTAATGTGCTTAATAAGCTTCCTTGTTAGTCGATTAGTCGCGAGCACTTTCATTTATCTGGAATCGATTGCGTCTCACAACGTCTATAAACGGGACGATGGTAACTGAAGAAGAGTTATAAAATCAATTTCACAAATGCAGTTTGAAAAATATTATCTATTTGAGTACCACCGCGGGTAGAGACAAGCGTTTGTAATAAATATTTATAACCAGCGTCACTGAATATTTTGAATACTGCAGTATTGGCGTTACGGAGATAGTCTTCGTTAAAATCACCAAATATTTTCAAACCGAAAACAAATATTTTAGTATGAGTATTTGCAACCAATCTACTCAACTACCAAAAAACAACCAACGTGCAGCTGCAATAAATAATCTATATGAAGGAAGGTCCGTAGATACTACGTAAGCCGGCGCTGACAAGGAGCCGGTCTAAGTCCTATCATCAGATATGTTGAAGCGTATAAGCAATCATATATAATGGTAAAATAAAGGATCTTTCAGCAAGGACGGGTCGATGTTAAAATTGAATAAAACAAGATGTGTGTGAGATATTAACGAAATTTATTTTTTATTTAAAAGGCCCATATATGCCATTATGGATGGAATATGACATCGTTCAAATGTCCGCCGCGGCTTCGTATGGTGGCACGAATCCGAGAGGTCCAATTTTTTATGACTCAGCTGTAATTCGTTTCAATATTAGGTATCCCAAATATTGAAACGAATTACAGCTGGGTAACTGGAAACATACTATTCGGAAAAAAATAACTGTGCACCTGTCACTATTACGTCACTCTGACGTTAGACTCTCGCAATTGGCGCACGAGGCGAACGCGGGGTGCCACGCGAGTAGGCGGGAGTGGAGTCGAGGTGCACATTTATTTTGACCGTCATGTTCAATCAATAGTAATACCTGTCGCATTGAAAATAATAGATTCCGATACTTACTTTTGAATGCTACTAGATCACCAAACAAAATCAAGTCCTAAACCTGCACCCTAATTGTGTAAGTTCAAATACGACGGTACGGATTGTTTCCCTTGCATTCATTGCGAAAACACCTAAATACTCCGAAATATTTAATTCTGAATTTCCATGTTCCGATTTTCAAAAGTCCGAATTTCATAATACCTAAGAATTATAATGTCTATTATTCAAAATCACTAAATTTATTTTACCGAAAGTCGTAAATGTGATTTTTATTTTTCCGATTCTCATACGTTCGAAGAATCAAATGCTCGAAGGGTTCTCGGTCCAAAAAACGACATGCCGATTTTCAATACTTCGAATAAACTAAAAGTCAACATGTTGTGCTACAAAATTTAGTGACAGAAACGAATCGCTGCAAAACCGACTTCACGCAGTCTTGTCTGCCCTGCCCTTTTTTTTTTTTTTTTTTTTTTGGGGTGGGAAATCATCCAATGACTTCTCCCGCTCTGGGTGAAGCGGGAGGGCGTGTCAGACTTTTACTGACTAAAACCCACCCGTGTTCCTTCAGTTGCTTTTGCCAGGGCCACGGTAACTCTCTTTCAATTTCAATTTTATCCGCGACCCAGACAGGCATCGGCCCTATTGGACCCCGTCATTGTGCTGACATCTCTTTGAGGCGCGCGTGGAACACTACGCGCCGTAGACTCGGGCTTGGTCCTTATCGGACGGCGAGCTACCCATTACTTTCCGTCCGCAAGCCCGCGCCTACGGTGGCCGGGAATCGGCTTGCGACTCCCGACGCCCGGGTCGTCTCCTGCGGTGGTTAGGGGCATGAGGGCGCCTCCTTTGCGTCTCCCTCACGCGTTCCGCCTCCTCAGGAGACAGCTTCCCATGCCCTCTCGCTCCGTACCATGGCCTGCACCAGGGCGGGACGCGAGAGGTCACCACCGCCGATCGCCTCCATGAGGACACGGCGGTGCCTCCCGGAACAGCCGTGTCCGGTGAGGACCTGCGTCAGGCGGAAGGTGAGGACGCCGTGACGCCTCTCAAGCCACTCCTCAAAGAGGGGCCTTACCGCCGCAATTGTGGCGTGCCCAGCGCTGGGTTGCGACAATCGCCCTCTCCATGTCGCCATGAGATCCTGCCGGAGCTCTGTCCGCTGAGCCGCAATTTGTCGCGGCAACGGAGTTTCGCCCCGGCATTTAGCCACCTCGCGCCACTCCCATATTTGCGCGAGGACTTTGGCTTCCAGATCCCATGGCGGCAATCCGGCAAGGAGGCTCGCCGCCTCACCGGAGACCGTGCGGTATCCCCGGACCAGCCGGATGGCCATGACCCTTTGGGACGTGTTCAACCGGCGGGCTGGTCGCCGCCTCAGGGAACACGCCCATACCGGTGCCCCCTGCGGAAACCAAACTGGCTCCCGCAGAGGTCGCTCTACGGTGGAGCCTGCTGTCTGCCCTGCCCTAGAGTGTAATTTAAGCCCGCGTAGGCGCGAAGGGACGGGGCGGCCCGCGAGCTGAGGAGCAGGTGAGCGTTAAAACCATTTGCGGCGATAAGCTCGCGTGGGGCCGCCCAAACCCCGCAGCGCCGGAGCCGTGACAGAAACAATGCTTGCATGTTGCATGCCTGGTTGCATGCTAAGTGCTTGCTTGCATACTGCGTGCTTGCTTGCATGCTAAGTGCTTGCTTGCATACTGCGTGCTTGCTTGCATGCTAAGTGCTTGCTTGCATGCTGCGTGCTTGCTTGCATGCTGCCAATCCCCTGTATTAAGCTAAGCGAACGTGCCGCAACACCGGCCGCCGAGTGCCAGATCCCCTCTATTGGTGCGCGAGGCGTTTTTATTTCGGAATTGTATTAATCGGTATTTTAATAATCGGAATTCGTATTTATGATGTTTCGAATTATCATTAAGTCGGACTTTTTGTTATTCGATCTATTGAAACTCGGTATTTTGAGAATAGTAATAACGTTAGGAATATTGAAATTTAGGAGTTTCAAAAATAGGATTAATGATAAGTCGGAGTTGTTATATTCAGAATTTTGAACCATTCGGAATTATGAAAATCGGTATTTTAAAATTCGTATTTGTGACTGACGGAATAAAGTTTTTCCTATTTATGTAGTGTACCCATTCATTGCTTCATATGTTCAAAAATCTGTCTACTCGACAGGGTAATACACGCAATGAATATAGTTGAGTTACCTAAATAAAAAGGGAAGTGCTTTGTGCTGTTAAAACAGATACGCAATAAGAGTGCTGAAATCTGGATTTCATCACTTGTTAATATCCCTTCTGTATTTTCCAGGTGGACATGTACGTAGACCAGTGCAGTGTAGGTACCTCTATAAACATCTCGCTTCCTATTCCCCATTTACCCACCTCCGTGAAAGATATTCATCACTGCTATCACGATAATATCAGCGGCACGCCGTCCGCTGGACATAAGCTCTCACATAAATCTTTGTTATGAACACCTCCGGTGCGGTATAATACCTACCGCATACCCTAAATATAGTTAGGTAAAGTATAGGTATTATGTAACTGCACTTGCTAGTAAACGTTGAATACCTCTTTTGATTACCGACACGTAAAACTGCCCTAGACGCTTGTCTAGCGAATTTAGGAATAAGACCGTTTTTTTTAATCACTCAATTATATGAGAAAAGTGTAGGAAAGAGCTTCTTTTGGTTTTAAATTAAACAAGGCAAGGCAACTAATTTACCCAAGCCTTCAAAGCAAGAGAGAAGTGACATCATCACTGCTCACCCGTTTCATCGAAGACCTCATTCGACCATTCCATCAGGCGAGATCCAGGGCAAGAACTGGCTTATCTAGAAATATAAACCGATCAAATGCGAGTCTGACTCGCGCACAAAGGGTTCCGTATAAACAGCTGCATTCACCATAATAAATAGGTAGCTTTACTAACGTTCATAAACAATGAAAGCACCGAACATTTCTCGAACGTTTTTTGTATATTGTTGTCCCCATACACCAATATACAATTTTTACGTACATTTTATAAGTTGGTCTACTTCTCGTAAACTTGTAAAGCCTACTTAGCTGTGATAGTTTACCTTTTAATTTCATTTTATACTACTGCCGTGATTTTTTTCACATATTCAAAAGCAACCAGGCAGACAGCTGCCTGGCTTTGCCCGAGTTATAATAATATATATCTATATATCGAGTTATAATAATAATCCACCTCAAATGGTACAAGATTTTTCAAATAAGTGTAGTGCTTCTAGATAATCGTATTATCCTACACGTCTGAACAAAATCACAAAATTTGGGCATATATTTTATTTTACAAAAAAAAAAAAACACACCTCAGTAGACTGAGGTGTGTTATTATCTATAGGTTTGCGCTTGACCACTATCTCACCTGATGGTAAGTGATGATGTGGTCGATGGTGATGCACGCTTGCCTAGAAGAAACGTATCTAACTATCGGGCAACACAGACTCCGGAGGGAATTCCACTCATTAGTTGTACGCATAATAAAAGTATTCCAAAAACGGAGTAAGGTAAATTCAAATATAGTAGTTATTCAAGGTGTTCTTCTTCTCTATATTACAAGAGACGTAAATATAACTGGCGAAATGTAGTTGCATCTCCTCTCCTCAGGCGTGATACTAGCTAAAGCATGTTCATGTTGTGCATGTTGTTTAGCTTAAGTATGTTCCTATATTGTATGTCGTTTTGTGACAAATAAACACTTTTTCTTTTCTTTCTTTCTTATGTGTTCTTTAGTCCATTTCACATTCCTAATCTGGTCATATTTTGGACGGTTGTAAAATTAAACGTAGATCTGCCTCGATCCCAACGCTACTTACTTCTCGATACAAAACGAAAACTCAATTTCTGGAACGAATAATATCACAAAATTAATATGGCACATTATTGAACGCGCGTTATTTGAGATTAGATGAATAAAATGTTGACAAACAGTCCCATCACTCACTTGATTTGCGTTTAATTTTCGACGCGTTGATAACATTATTCGTTTCCAGAGACTCCGTTTCATATATTCTTTCATCTGATAAGTTTAATGACAATTATCAAATCAAATCATTTTTATTGCTCAAACATGAGTAACATACATACATAACAAATTGTCAGCATGAAGAGATGTTAGGATACAAAATGATAGAACGAAATGTCTGTCTTGGAAAATGGCATGCAAATAAAGAAAGAAAAAAAAAAGAAAAAAATAATAATCATAAAGAATGTAAATCAAAATACATAATAGAAGGTCATATTTGGTATCTAATAATAAAAAATAAAATAAATGTCAATCAAATAATACAAGTCATAATTATGATTCTAGAATGTAAATGAATTACAAAGCACATACCATGTACATTGTACATAATTTACTGACAAAACCACTTCCAATATTACTATCAAATCCCTGAGTCCCTGTACAGGGATGTCAAACATTACAATGTATCAATTGCTCGGTGGTAAGTACCAGAGAGATAATTAATAATATGCGTTACTGTAATTAGGCAAAGAAGAAGGTAATGCTCGAAGTTTCCTTGCGTGATAAGCATCAGAAATGAGGATATTCGCAGGAGGACCAAAGTTACCGTAATAGTCCGAAGAATTGCCAAACTTAAGTGGCAATGGGTAGGGCACATTGCTTGCAGAACGGATGGTTATTGGGACCGAAAAGTTCTTGAGTGGCGACCGCCAACCGAAAGACGCTACGTTAGAAGACCTCCCACTAGATGGACCGATGATCTGGTTAAGGTTGCGGGAATTCATTGGATACGAGACGTAAAGCATCGGTCAATGTGGTGACGCTTGGTCCTGTCTCTATCTTATGCAATCTCATGAGATATAACATCAAACCAACCTATGATAAAAAAAATCGATATCATACAAACAGCAGAGGAAGAAAGGGATTAGTCAGGCGCCAATGAACTGCGTATCTACAAAGACGGCTCAAAAACAAAAAACGGTTCAGTTACACTCCCTTGACCTCAATAACTTTCACATACCGCTAGGCACACACAGTACGGTCTTTCAATGTGAATGTTTTGCACAAGCCGCAACAACAATAAAGCGCTTAGGCATCCAGAACTACGGAATTAAATGCTGGCTGTGTGCTCATAGCTTTAGAAAACAAACATACTAATTTTTGAGTGCTATCTAACCCTGGAGAGCATATCGACGTCTAATGGTATTATCCACCAGTGGATCAAAGAGCATAGTGGATCCTTGGGCAATGATGCCGCAGATGAACTTACGAAGAAAGGCTGCGATATGATAGTGCTAGGCCCGTACTCACTTCTACTCCTGCCTTTCTCACAAATTCATGCGTGGATTGGCCAAAAATCAGGGCAATAGACTGCAGTCAAAATTGGCTATACCGAATGTATACCCGCGATTAACTAAAAAATAACATCTTTTTAATATAGGCGCCACAGACAGCCCGCTTAGCAGGGGCTACCTTGACGCCGAGGAATCAGCCACCCTCTTTATCCTGGAATGCGAGGCCGTGGCTTCTCAACGCGAAGCCTTTGAAGCTCCCAGGAAGCAATGCGTTTGGGCGGAGCTAGGCTGGCTTTGTTATTCAGAACCCCCAGGCACTACCGACCGAATGAGCGTCAAAGTGCGGCAAAGGGATTCCGCATCATCATCATTGGCCCTGTCCCGCCCGGATTCACCAGTGAACGTCTTTCAGCTGAAATAATGATGATGATGATGTGTGATTGCGGACTAAACAGCGGACAGTAACGATCGATCTTCAACGCTAGCTCGGTCCGTGAACGGGTACATTACACACCGAGACCCCTTCGTGCCTCAGAATGCACCTTAAGTAGTTGGTTGTCATTTGTAGACCTTGACAATAGTTACGGAAACTCAAAGACAAAGATATTTTATTTCAACTGGGCCACCAAGCGGCACTTTTGAACGTACATAAAAATGATTCTACCGTGCATTCGGAAAGTAGCTTGTTATGGAGAAGAATGCACAAGAAACTCCATACTTACTCTTTTAAAAAATTATTTTTTTACAATATTTGGGAACATAGGTACATATATAGTTATTAGTTCATATATGTGAGGACAATGCACCCAGAATAGCACTACACACCACCATACCACCTACAGACATAAAGTATTAGAAGTACTCACACATGAACTCAGAAGCGATAAATTATGGCATCCATTCTTACTAAGGGGTAATGTGTTACCCAGTTACTGGGCTGCAGAGGTCAGATAAGTAGATACTTCACACAAAATACTTAGTATTCAGCTCCAACCGGCTTCCAGTCAAGCCGAGAACAACTGAATTCAGAAAAGCTAGGTAATCGTACATGGATTTTGATGTCAGACACACATACATAAATTGCGACTGTTCGGTTTCAAGTACCGCAGAGTAAATTTATATGCGTTAGTGCGGTTTCAATGTCAGATTAGAACAAAACTGTAGCAAAAATAAATTGTATTAATTAGTTGGAATTAATTTATTTACGTGTTTGTTTATTAGCCTGCTTGGTCAATTGCACAATTGTGGTTAGTGTTAGTCTGGTTCTGCGCTATATTGACGGCCTGGATCAGGCAAAAGGTTAAAAATTCTCTACTATAATAGCTAGTATTTTGGATTGAGGCTTTAACTGCGCAGAGAGGACGTATTTACACTCGTACCGTACGTTCATTACAACGACATCATGGTGCCTTGCCTATCTAAACTTAAAAAAAATATATAATAAACTTTAAAAACTTATCTCTAATCTTACTATCTTCTTACTTAATATTATAAATGCTTAAGTTTGGATGGATGTGTGTATGTTTGTTGCTCAATCAAGCTGAAATGGCTGAACGGATCACGATGAAATTTGCCACAGAGATAGATTATAGTCTGGAATAGCACATAGATATGTTTTCATCCCGGTATAATGTTCCCTTGGGATAAAAATACACTTTTCACGGGATGTTGGCAGACCGTGCCCCTGACGGGCCGTGCACGTCCCGGGCACGGCCCTGATATGTGTGGATAGACCTTAAGTAAATAGATTGGCGAGTAATTTTCTCTATCTATTCATTCAGTCAGCCTGCTGTCTTAATATGCTTTCTACGTTATGATTTGGCTTGTATGCATTTCAATACAAAAACTGTTGGCAGATCAGGGGGGTAACCATAAGCACTTAGATAAAGGTTATCTCGGTCCCTACCCTTCGGTAAGGTCCCTTTTTCACAGTCACACAATGATAGTTTTGACACGTCATGGTACGGCCCCTGAAAACAAAAAAAATGTTTTGCTTCTCCATCTGCAGGAAAAAATAGACTGCTTTTTACAAATACACAGTTTTCATTTCACAAATAGGTATCTCATTTTCGTAATTGCTTTTCTCAATCCACAAATGGTGATTTGAATCTTCCTGTAATGCGGTTTCGTTTTCGTTTCGGAAACATATTAGCATAAATTTAGTTATAGAGGCATTAAGAGAGGAATTCTGAAAGTGGTGGCGGTGAAAGAAAACATAAAGCGAATCGTTTGTCTTGGTCATGTGATGAGAAGAGATGAAACCGCATCTGATGAATATAAATGTAAATGGCTGGAGAGGAAGACCAAAGAACAATTGAATGAATTGTGTGAAACATAACAAGGAAGAATGATGTAAATGATAACGTGACGGATGACAGGGAAGAATAGAAAAATCCGGCCAAGTGCGAGTCGGACTCGCGCACGAAGAGTTCCGTACAATTATCGCAAAAACTGCAAAAAAAAAACAGGTTTGTTGTATGGGAGCCCCACTTTAATAGTTATTTTATTCGGTTTTTAGTATTTGCTGTTATAGCGGCAACAGAAATACATCATCTGTGAAAATTTCAACTGTCTGTCTATCACGGTTCATGAGATACAACCTAGTGACAGACAAATGGACCGTGGAGTCTTAGTAATAGGGTCCCATTTTACCCTTTGGGTATGGAACCCTAAAAAGTAATAATGTTGCGATGACTAAAATTAAGTCAAGCGCAGGAAGACGATGAGCGTCAAGAAAAGAGGGACCACCCTGACTGGCTAGTTAGGATCTTAACCAATCAAATGTTTTCAAATTCTAAATTGAAAGTAATGTACAACCAGACCTTTATACGATTAATTAGATCAAAATAAAATATTGGAAGAGGTAGACAGTTGAATATTGAAGCTCATAGTCTGCTCATAACTATTCAGCTGTTGAAAGATTTACTGCAAAACGACCGCTTAGTTTTATTTGAATGTCCTCAGCGAATGATATATGATTAATCTGGAAATGAGAAACGATGTGATGGTTGAAATTAATGTGTTTATGTCATCATAACTGTTGTGTAATTTAATTTCATATCATTTATTTCCTATTTACTTTCTTTTTTTCGCTTTTCGGTGAAGTCCGATTGCATAGAGGATGATTTAGATACATTTTAGTCATCGCCTCATTATTAAAAAACCACCCATGTGCGAGTTGGACTCGCGCACGAAGGGTTCCGTACCATTATCGCAAAAAACGCCAAATTACTGCTTAAAAAATCAAGTTTGTTGTATTGGAGCCCCACTTAAATATTTATTTTATTCTGTTTTTAGTATTTTTTGTTATAGCGGCAACAAAACTACATCATCTGTGAAAATTTCAACTGTCTGTTGTTGTGTCTGCTATTACGGTTCATGAAATACAGCCTGGTGACAGACAGACAGATATACAGACGGACCGCGGCGTCTTAGTAATAGGGTCCCGTTTTTACCCTTAGGGTACGGAACCCTAAAAACCGGTAATTTTATGCATTAAATCTAGGTAGATCATCTGTCGTTGGCCTTAGGTGGTTTAAATCTAGTGGAAAAATCAAGTGATTCTAGGAGATTAAATAATGTCATCATTCATTTATTTATAAATTACAATATTTATTCATTTATACACACCTAAATGTTATACAGCTAAAACCTAAGCTAACAAATGTAGTCTTAAATAAATTACCACATTCAGAAACGCCTCTCAAAAACTGATCGCACACATATTCGCGATCTTGGTTGACCAGTAATTGTATAAGTTAAACACAGATCAATACGCTAAAACTCACCCTCTGGAAATCCTCCAAAGAACAAAAAAAATGTTTAAACATAGAGAGAAAATATTTCACACGTGGTGCAAATGCAAACTTTAACGGGTTATTTTAAATTGATCTGTACCTATTTTTTCCTTGTAACATTTTAGAAAATACAAACAACCATGATCAAACCATCCACAGCTCACAGCAGGGCAATCCTAAAATATTATAGCATTACTCCGAGTGGTACTTTAGAAACGCATGCTGCTGAACAGCTCACACATGCCGGCTGAATAGGATGAAATCGCTTCCATTTCCACGGAGGAATCAAAGGGAACGGAGAATCTGGGACGTGAAATATGAAGAGTCTTTTACACTGCAGCTGGCCGGATGAAATTCAATGAATTGCTTTTAATACTAACGATGAAGTTTCGATTTTCGTTATGAAAGGGGAGCATTTTGGAACTCTAGCGTTTTAAATAAAATTTACCTACCTACGTTTTAATTTACAATTCCAGATTTCAAAATTTTTGGGACAAAAAGCTCGTGCTTCTCGTGCTTCTCAAATTTAGTGAAGATCAGATGAAGAACTTTAGAGATATACCACAGATATAACTCTTCAATAAACAACGGCTAGATCTCTCAGATTTGCTGCAATCGCATGTCTGTTTATTGTTTAAGCCAATTCATAACATAACATCACGCCGGTACGCTCTAAAGGGATACGCAGATGTGTTCAGTTCACCCTGGTACACTCTCATTTCAGCGGTTATGTTCAAGTTTTATGTTATTCGTGTAATCTATTCTGGCATAACTTTGTGCATTATAGGTACCTTAGAACTTGCTTATGAGATACCACAACTTAAAAGTGAAAAATATTAAACTTTTTAACAAAAAGTCGGTTCTATTTTTTGGTAAAAAAGTTTATTTCAATTAACACTATTATTATTAACCAAAAACTAAGCTACAGTCGGTAATAGCTGTTACTTGACCCGCCGTGACGTTAACTGACCAACTAAAAGTTAAACGAATTTGAACCTTCTGCAATTAGCAGGCATCATCATCATCATCATTTCAGCCGAAAGACATCCACTGCTGGACATAGGTCGCCCCCAAGCGTCGCCACACTGATCGGTCCTGTGCGTTTCGCATCCATCGGACGCCCGCAACCCTGACCAGGTCGTCGCTGCACCTAGAGGTAGGAATTCCAACGCTGTATCTTCCGGTACGCGGTCGCCACTCTAATACTTTTTGGTCCCAACGGCCATCCATTCTGCGAGCAGTGTGCCCTGCCCACTGCCACTTAAGTTTGGCCATTCTTCGGGCTATGTCGGTAACCTTGGTTCACTTGCGGATGTCTTCATTTCTGATTCGATCACGCAAGGAAATGCCGAGCATGCCCTCTCTATTGCCCTTTGGGTGTCTTTAAGCCTCCTGATGAGGCCCATTGTGAGCGACTACGTCTCTGTCCTGTAAGCAATTAGCAGTAGATAAGTGTTATTCGATACGAATGAGCTTATCTTGAGCTTAAAGTGACAAAAAAACAGTTCCTTCGTTTCAATAGTGCCCATAAAATACCTCTCTGGTAAGCTAGTTTAAACTTTACAAAGTATTTAATGTAGTGAATCAATATGTTATATGTTAAGAAATGTGTAATATTTCTATTTTATAACAATCACATCACCACATTAACTGTCTTACCCACTTATAAAATACAAAAAACAAGTGAAAATACCACTAAATACTTTGACGTTTTACCTAATTTACAGACTTTTTATAAGTATATTTAGTTTCTAATATGGTTATGATCGTAAAAAAAGACCTGCTTATTCATTGTATGAAACACTTCCTTAAATAGTATGATAGCAACAGTATATTTAACACACACACTAACACGTAAGTATTTTTGAGTGTGGGCGGAGATGCTGTCTTAATAGCGAAGTGGAGCACCATCTCTTTCCATAATTTGATGCAAGCGGCCCGTAATATTTCCAAATTGACTGGTAACTATTAAATCGGCCACCAACTTCTTTAAGTTCACCAGGTGCCATGTCAGATATCCATTATCAAGCCCCCAGAGTTATTCAACCGCTGGTTCTACACGTCAGTAAAGAATCTGACTTTATTTCTCTGAAACAAAGAAATGAAATACGTATATAATAAATATGTCATGGTATGAGGAATACCTATGAAAAAAAACGAAGTAAAAAATCAGAAAAATACACTTACTGTTATATTATTATTAAGTCTCCTAGCAATCTTTCTGATGCCAACATTCTCCTCTTGCAAATAGATTATTTTTCAACAGAAACGTGACAGTAAAATTATAATATAGAATTAAAAAAATTGGAATAATATGATTTTCGCAATTTAATAAGGCAAAATAAAAATTGTGCGAAGACTGGCTTTAGCTACATAGTCACAGTTCATTTTTATTTTCCTACACTTAACCTCAGTGACATTTGACTACCAGCTTTACAATGAATACGCGTATTTGTCTTTCAACTACCCACTTACAAGTTAGGCATAAATATTACCAATTTATAATGTTATTATTTGAAGAATGTGTCCGTCTATAGTTATTTACAATAATGCAAGAAATACTTATTCAATAGATTTTTAATTGAAAGCAAAAGAATATATCCTCGACTCAGGATTTGAACTCGCATCTTGTACGTCTCAAACTTATAAACGAACCACGAGACCAGATCTACATTAATACAATAATTAAAATTATATAATAATAGCAATGACTACATGTGCCTAAGCTACATATGCCTAAGGCCGCCTTTGTTCTTGTGCATAAAGTTTTAATAAATAAATGATAAATGATTTTATTTCTGTAAGTTGGTTTGTACAAACACTTTTACATGTTGATCATATTTTTTAAAACTAGATGAGGTCGGCGTTTCCTGTCTGACTACTCTGAGAAGAAAGGCCGACACAAACTCAGAGGTCACAGTCTCTTTTAAAGTCCAGACAAAATCTTGGTTAGATCATGTGAAGACCATGTAGACTGCTGTCTGAAATGGTCTTTTGAGGAAAGAACCCGCCAGATTGAGTGTTCCAGTCCAGTCAGTGCACGCATTTGTCAATAACCGTGCAGCTCAACTCAAAATTTAAGGAGCTCATCGAATTGACGAACAATACCAAAGAAAGGACATTCGGGTAAACCGCATAAATACTCAAACTGCCAGACCATGATTAAAAACTAACTAAGATAAACTAAAATTAAAAAAAGAATGATCCACATAGTCTTCACATTCACAATAATTAATATAATATAATACTTTAAAAAGTAAATACTCTTGTCATAGAAAGAAAAAAAAAAATATTAAAGATCTAAATTCACGGTGCAAAATAAAAATAAAATACTAAATTATTTGGAACAGCTCAACCCCAAGCCTGTTTGTCCTCAACGTAATCTTTAATTTTATATAACGCTTTCTAGCACTACTTACGTTAAATGAATGATTTGAATTTATTAACACCTTGAACGTGGCTTGGAAGCTTATAATAAAAGCGTACACATTGACATCTAAACGAGCTACCTATTTTCTTGAGCCTTGTTGTAGGTACTACAAATTTGTGTTTGTTTCTAGTATTTATGTTATGGATATCACTGTATTTTTTTTAATAATAAATAAATAAGTACTCTGATAAACTTTTAGTCTTACAGCATAAAAATCAAAATCGCATAACAAATAGTTCTGAATATCCTAACGCTTATGTTTAAATATCAAATTTGCGTATCTCTATTAAAATTATAAATTTGTTCATCGAGTAACACAAGTCTGATAAACTCATAAAAATAAACAACCCTTAATGTTACAGGCAGAGGGTTTAAATTTATTCGTTTTTAGGGTGGTTCATGTAACAGCTATTACCGACAAAACATTTTTACAAAGGCTTCGATGTGTTGGCCGTGAAAAACTTTCTATGAAGTGAATCGTTTCTTAGTTAGACAACTTTTATACATAAAGTAACTATGTCTGTTTGCTGCCTTGTCAAGCTCTAGGCTAGGCTGAACAGGTTCGTATAAAACTTGAAAAATGGGTGGACCATGACCTAGGATTAGTACCTAGGATACTTTTTATCCCGGTAGTACGTATTATTACGTTTTCTTGGGATAATAAGTGACTGATTATGCGGACAAAGCCGCGGGCAGAAGCTACGAGTAGTAGGTACGCATAAAGAAAACATAAAAACAACAATTTAAAATTCAATATATCACAATAAAAGTGTACCATTCCCTTTAACTGAAGATTGCATGTTTATTTCCTGAACATATTCCCTGATGCACCCACCGATAAGAATATTCCCAAAGGAAATTGCCTATTTGAATGGCCAAGTGTAGAAATTAAGCCTTTTCTGAAAAATGATTTGGCTTTAAAACAAAACAAAGAATGCTTGAAAATAAAAATAGGTTTGATGCTTTATTTCAAAACAGAATGTTGAATTATGGTACCGTGAGGACTCTTAGCCTATTTAGATGCGAACTCCTTGCGTATTACAAAACTGGTAACAGATAACTGTTTATTTTTGGAAGGTGATTGAAATAGGAACGCATGTCAAATAATGAAGATGTTTTTCAATACAGTTGTTAAACATGGCGTACTTTCAGAGGCTATAATTATGATTCGAAAATTAAATCTTATACATAGGCATCTTTCTGTTACGCGGTCGTGACTTTTGTTTACGAGCTCGATCATTAGTTTTGCAGTTTAGTTTTAAATTTATAAGTCAATTTAAAAAGTTTAGTAGCAAAGAGTTTTCATACATAGATATAAAATGGGATAGATTTTATACGAGGAAAAATGAATGATTCCGTACGTTTTAGCATTGAACTCTCAAAAGTCTTTTAAATGGCTGTTTAATATATTTAATTACCAGTTTTAATTTAATTATTTTCACATCAACATTTGTCTAAAATCGAATAGGCTGTATAGACTGTTTTCGTTGTAAAAAATGTCCAGTTGAAAAAACGCATTTAGTTATAAGTCAATTTAAAAAAGGTTAGTAGCAAGGAGTTTTCATACATAGAATAAAATGGAATAGATTTTATACGAGGAAAAATGAATGATTCCGTACGTTTTAGAATTTAATTCTCAAAAGTCTTTTAAATGGTTGTTTAATATATTTAATTACCAGTTTCAATTTAATTATTTTCACATCAACATTTGGCAAAAATCGAATAGGCTGTGTAGGCTATTTTCGTTGTAAAAAAAATATGTCCAGTTGCAAAAACCCGCGAAAATTTTATTTTTTTGTGAATTAACAAATCTAATTCTTTGATTTGTTTTTACTATTTCCCACAACTGTATTGAAAAATATCGTGTGATACACGGGCGTGTAGGTTATTGCAAACTCGTGTCATTAAAAACCCTCGCCTTCGGCTCGGGCTTGTTAATGACAGCTCGTTTGCAATAACCTACTTTCCACCCTTGTATCACAATGTACTATTTTGTTGTCAATTCGATAGAAGCCGCCTGAAGACAGGCTCGTTGCTGTTTTTCTGAGTATTATTGATAGCTCCCTGAGCTATCTCCCTCACAATACCAAGAAACGACACAAAATCACAGAAAAAAGAGAAATAAAAGTTAACCATTTAGCATGCAAGACAATCCCAAGAATGGTGTGTGGCAATGAGCGGGGCTAATGGAAACTACCCCGTGGCACTAACGATTGATTGGCCGATGGGATTGAAAGTGGCCGCAAAGCTCTAAAGTGGCGACCGCGTATAGGTAAACCGTTGGAAGACCTCTCATATGGGGGAAGCATGACCTGATAAACGCTGCGCGATTTTGTATGCAGGTAACACAGGTATTTTCGATATGGCAACGCTTACATGGCCTATGTCCGATTCCCGGCCCGAGTCTGTTTTTCCCGGTAGCTACAATCTAGGGGTCTTTAAGTCAAGAGTGAATAGGTTTCTTGTAGACAAGCGGCTTCACCGTCGACCATATCATCACTTATCATTAGGTGAGATAGTGGTCAGGCGCTAGCCTACAGAAAAAAAACTGTTTTCAAATGCATGATGATACTAGACTGAATATTTATTTAATTAAATTTCATGTGCAATAGTGGTACATAGGCGGAATATTGATAACTAAGCTCAACAAAAATAGAGATAAACATGAGTAATTACATTATATATCGAAGGACTTGCCAGACTAAAATTACCCATTCATTAAATTAAAAACAAACAAGTTCAATGCCCCGAAAACCGACTAAAATTAGTAACAACAAATTCATCATAAATTTAATCTGTTTATAATATTCCAAGTCTAGAAAATCTGCTGAAAATGAGACGTGGGCGTCACACAATTCTAAAGTAGGTACCAGAATTACCGCTCATAACCGTACTAATAGCCGAACAATGCTTAAAGGGTCGTTAGCGTAAAAAGCGCTCAAAATTCCACATCCGTTCCGCTGAAAAATACCTGGTGACTCAAGTTCTTTTAATTCACAGGGATTTAAAGCGAAAGTAGCTGCGGGAGCTAAACTACCATTTGTTAGATGCCCGAGTGGCTACAGATCTGGATTGTTACTAAGTCCCTGAAATAAGTTGACTTTGTTGAAACTGGATTTAGGATCTGAAGCTCGGACGAGAAAATTTCTTAGCGCTTTGATAAAGTAGCTATGACCGAGCTATCACTAGAACTTCTAACTGTTTCCCTTGGCTTCGCTCCAGGCGCAATAGGTCCAACGGGAAACATGTATTTAGGAAAAAAATATCTTATGACATTGGTTTTAGGAACCAGAGCAAATCGTTCTCTGAAGGTACTTTCTCCAGAGACAAAAAATAATACCTCTTTAAAATATTAGTATGAATTAGATTGTTGCTCATTTGACACCCTTTTTTCTTATAGGTCTAGTTTATTATGGCTTAGTTCGGCGAGAAAATTGGTCTTTGCCTCATCATCAGCCTTTTAATGTTCCCACTGCTGGGACACAGGCCTTCTCTCAAAGAGGTAGTGGGTATAATCTACCACGCGGGCCCAGTGCGGATTGGTAGATGTCACATGTCTTTGAATTGTTGGTTCTAGGACACGTTTTCCCAACGATGTTTTCCTTCAACGTTTTAAGAGAAATGGTGATGAAATAAATTACACAAAGTAAAGCACCTGCTCGGGTTCGAACCCACGACCTACAACTCGTAAGCCGTTAACACTGGGCGACTACTGCTCTGGTCCTTACCTAATAAAAGCGATTACCGCAGTCTAAGTCCGTACACTATATCTACTCCTAAGTTAATTTCAACTACCAAGGCGAAGGTAGAATGAAACTATATTAATACGTTGCTGACCTTAAAAGGAAACTTTCAAAGTCAAGTGGTTTCAAGTTTCACGGCAGCCAGCCACCACTTCTTCAAACTTCAAACCGGAACAAAGAAATACCTACTGCAACAGAAACAAGAATAGTGGTTAACTGTCCTGAAAACTATTAGAAATTTGATTGTAGTGGGCAAACAAATATAATTTTCATCATCGGACTACCAGACGTACGGCGATGCGCCATCGGTACATGGTGGACATCCCACCCATACGCACTAAACGTTTTGAGAATACTTTTATTATGCGTACAGCTAAGGAGTGGAATTCCCTGCCGGAGTCTGTGTTTCCCGATAGCTACAATCTAGGGGTCTTTAAGTCAAGAGTGAATAGGTTACTACTAGGCAAGCGTGCTCCATCGTAGACCACATCTTCGCTTACCATCAGGTGAGATAGTGGTCAAGCGCGAGCCTATAATAGGTAAAAAAAAAAAAACTTTGTAATTGGCTACAAGACATCCACTCCTGAACATAAGCCTCCCTTAGTGTTGCCACGTCGACCGTTCATGTGCGTCTCGCATCTAGCGGGTCCCCGCAACCTTAACCAGGTCCACCTGTGTGGTCCCTTCGTGGGCAGCCTTCCAATGAAGCAATATGCAATTAAAAAATTGCAAAACTTTACAAACGTAGTTGTAATCATCATCACTAGCCGAAAGATGTCCACTGCTGGACCTAGGTCTCCCCCAAGCGTCTTCACATCGACTTGTCCTGTGGCCCTTACCAGGCCATCATCGGTCCACTTCAAGGGAGGCCTTCCAACGCTGCGCCTTCCGGTACGTTGTAGCTACTTCAGAACCTTGCAGCTCTAATCTAATCATAGTACAACTATATTTTTCTGAACTCAACTGGAAATATTAATACCTACAAATTTTTATTTTCACGAAAATACAAAAAAAAAAACATTTATTACGGTTGTTTTAAAACGTATCCATATATAAATACCTATAAGTATACAAAAGGATTTTTAAATATTATTATATATTATATAAGATTACCTATCACATCAACAAAGTTTCACTAACCAACTCAGAGTGTAACTTTTATTTTACAATTACAATAGGTATCTAAATTATTATTATCTATACAGGTTGAAATTTGAATAGTTGTTTTGTCGTTGCTTTCGAGTTTTGGGTTTCACAATTGTTTATCTGCCATTTCTTGTTTCTTATGTTTATTTATTTTATAAATCTATTGTGTTACCAAGACGAAATCAGTTCGCTGCGGCAAAATAACCATTAAAATTTCTGTGTGTATAGTATACAAACTAATTATAATAATGTAATAGCAAGTATAAAAAACCGGCCAAGTGCGAGTTGGACTCGCGCACGAAGGGTTCCGTACCTTTATCACAAAAAAATGGCACAAAAATCATGTTTGTTGTATGGGAGCCCCTCTTCAGTATTTATTTTATTCTGTTTTTAGTATTTGTTGTTATAGCGGCAACAGAAATACATCATCTGTGAAAATTTCAACTGTCTAGCTATCACGGTTCATGAAATACAGCCTGGTGACAGACAGACGGACCAGTCTACTACTCAATAATAGGGTCCCGTTTTTACCCTTTGGGTACGGAACCCTAAAAAAGGAAGAGGGAATAAAGCTTCGAAAAATTCGTCAATGGGAAAATCGCCCAGAACGTTGACAGCATTGCCACGTTAAATGGCAATTCTGATCTTTTAGCCATAAAAAAGGCCAGCCTTCTGGTCACGTAAAGCGTCGACTAAAGTACTCCCGAGTATTTTTATTTGCACACTATCCATCCCAGTGGGTTAACACAAACTCAGATATACTGATCGCACACTACAAGCTATTCAATACGATTAATATGTAATTACCTTGTTGGTTTCCCAACATTCTATGTAACGTCGGGCTGCGATTGAATATTAAACTACACATAGATAGTTTATTAGCAGCAATAAGGTTGAATCTGCTGTGATTACCGCTTGTGGTGATGGTTATCGTATTGATGTGGAATTGTGGTTAATATCATACAAGTTCTACATTTAGTGTAAGACTAGGGATTATTACGCATGTACAATTCCGCAGGTGGAATTAAGTCTCTCCAATAGTGTCACTAACTTGTATTTTCGCCCACTTTCGGCATAATAAGGATTATGAAAATTCCAAATTACGCTCTTAAAACATAGTGTTTGTAAATACAAGTTAGTGATGTGCTAGAGACTTAATTCCACCTGCAGTGAAATTAAGTCTCTCGTGTGAAATTATGAATTAGGAGTTTTTTTTATTATCTGTAGGCTCGCGTTTGACCACTATCTCGCCTGATGTTAAGCGATGATGCGGTCTACGATGAAGTACGCTTACCTAGAAGAAACCTATTCACTCTTGGCTTAAAGACCCCAAGGTTGTAGCTATCAGGGAACAAAGACTCCGGAAGGGAGTTCCACTCCTTAGCTGTGCGCACAATGAAAGTATTAGCAATTAAGCATGGCATGTTTTCTTGGCGCGCGACGATGGTAAGAGACCAGACGGGATGACCATAATGCCTTGAAAGGTGGGTAGGCCTTTGGTGTGGGATGCAACATGTGTCGACACCCTTGCGCCATCCCACCTTCTTAGCACGGTGGGCTGTGCTGTGGTGCTGCTGCTGGTGCAGAAAACCTCAAACGGCGCAAATACAACAACCTTATTGGAAGTTATATATTTGAGCCGTTTGGGGTTGAAACATTAGGTCCATGGGGTCCGAGTGCTCTTCGAGTATTTCGAGATGTAAGCAAACGGCTAGTCGACTCTTCCCGTGACCAGAAGGCTGGGCTTTTCCTTGGCCAGAGAATCAGCATTGCCATCCAACGTGGCAATGCTGCCAGCGTTCTGGGCACTTTTCACGTTGACAGCGATGTAGACGAATTTTTTGACGCCCTATGACCCCTGCCCTTTTATACGCGTTCGTAGTTTTATTTTATTTTTATTTAACTGTATATAGGTAGTTATTGTTATTTAAGTATTTTATAGTATGTAAATTTTAATTGGAATTAAGCATGGAATCACTTTATTGAACAAAATTTAAAGTAGTTAGTATGTTAAAACGTAGTACTGTAGTTTAGATCGTTGTACCCATCTGTCTACTATTTTCTCGATTCTATAACTGTGTTTCACTACATTTTCAAACGCCGTAATAGCAATACCTTTTCAAATTTTCCCACGGAATACATTCTTAAATACCTTTTAATAAACCTGAGACTAATAGCACTGAACTGTTGGTGAAAAGGCAGGCGGAATTGCAAAATTTAAACTGTTTTTTAAACGAGTCATTCGGGGTGGAGTGGAGGACTAACTAGATGCGCTAGATCGAGGGAATGAGAATCCATTTCCTTGTAAATTCTTCAAGTTAACTTGTGCTCCAGTTTACATTACGTTTTCTTGCTTGCATTTTTGTTGATTTAAAGTACTAGTCTGCGTGAATGTGGTGTTCTCTACCTTTTCTTATTTTATTGAAAAATTTTAAGTGCAGTCTGCAGTCTGATTTTCAGTTATAAGGATAACAATAGTGGATTTTACATAATTGAAAATTTGCCATACAGTTTGATAGAATGTTCTTTATTGTACACGATATATACTGAAACTGAAATAAGAATGCAATAACAAAACGTGTTGCGCCGAACCCAAGTAACATGAGATTCAAAAATTAAAATCAAAATCTAAATTTCTTTATTCAATTAGGCACCATTAAGCGACACTTTTGAACGTCAAAAAATTAAAAATTAAAGTAATAATAATGAATTCTACCGTCCATTTGGAAAAGTAGCTTGTTATGGTGTTGTTCTACGACATTTACCAGTAATGAAATAGGAGTACATAATGAGTACAAAATTTTAGGCATGCTCCCGTTTCATCACTTCTACGCCAGCTGGCATTTTAGCGTGGTCGTGCTGGGAAAGAATCTTGCCAGCACGACCCTTATATCTGTGATAATTGAGAGGTACAAAATTTCTAATTAGTGGTATAAAATAGTACAAATTAAAAGGATTTTAGTATCATCTAAACTTATAATGAATGCGTTCATGGTCGTGCTACGAAGTACAACACGCTTGTTATGGACAAGAACGGACAAGAAACTCACAGACTGAAAATAAAAAAAAATCAACACTGGGTTACATCATTCTTGTTGGAAAAATACATATTTTATGTGAGAACGATGTAAAAAGACGTGAATGTAAAAGTGTCTAGATTAAAACAATTAGGGGGATTAGGGCTGGATGTTAGTGATGATGGTTACAACTTAGGTTTAAGACCTTCAAAAGCGCGTATTTTTATAATGGTATCCAAGAGTTTCACATTTTGCTGACTACGGATTGGAACATAATTTACTTTAGTTTATAAACGGGTAAACCAACTTCATCATTTTGTTCAAAATAATTAATTAAACTACGGCAATTCAATATACGGCAGTACAATTTTTAAATATTGGGACGTAAATGCCACAAGCTCTTTTGCAATGCAGCTTTTTTTTTTTATTCACATACTGGCCGGTGACATTTTTCGAATTTCGACTGAAAAAAAACTTAAGTGAATATTTCTGAGTGCTGAGAGCAGCCGTGGTGGAATGCTCCATTACTTTTTTTTGTTGGAGATATTTCTAAGCGAATTTTTTAAATGTTTACGAGTATTGTCTTAGATAGAACACAAGAGCCTTTAGGCTCCCGCCAGCAGCCTCTTGATTCCGTACTTACATCGTGCGGGCTAAGGGTGTGAGCCTTTCTGTACCTGCCGGGTCCGAAGGTTGCGAACGACACTACAGACTGGATTCTGCTTCGAGATTTGATTTCTACCCGTAATCCAGCATCAAAGTGATGACCCAAGATCGTCTGACACTTACTCCGATGAACAGCTGTCGTATCAACTTTTATTTACATTTATTTTTATGTTAGAATTAACCTAATATGAACTTTAAAACTTTCGCGTTTCATAATTGAAAAACAATATATATCACGGGAATTTAACGCGATGATTTAGATTATTTATTTACCTCTTTCACTCGACGTTTCGACCGTGTTGCAACGTAGACTGGTGTCTCGGTGTACTGGCTCCGTTGGGGCTGAAAATTCTTCCTCTACCCTCACTTTTCTAAACACAACACTGACCGTGTCTTTATTCTGTAAGTTTGCCGACTGCACAAAACGAGGTAATGGTTTTTGAATCACTGTATTCCACGCCGCGGATAATTTGTAACCGTCATTCCGATTGAACGTTTTGTGTTTTTTAATTTCAATACTTCACGCAATATTCCCGTGATATATTGTTTTTTTTAACCTAATATGGTTATAGTGTTGTTTAGTTGTTGGTTGTTGTTGTTGTTAAAAACTTAGCTAAGCCAGGATTTAACCGGTTGCAACTGCGTTGAGGATAGGCAAGTGTGTTCAGTTTATAACTTCAAACCTTGCCAAAATTTCTATCCTAAGTTTTTATCTTACTAAAATACTAAACCATTAATTCAATATTAATGCCTGAGGCTTTTCCTGTATTTTTAATAATATGATTTATCTTTTTTTAATCTTTTATATATTTTCGGTGTATTTTTATTTTAAAACAAAATTATCCGCATTCCCGTCAAAATTATATCGTTTTTGAATACCCACGCAGCGGCGGCGGCGCCCCGCGTTCGCCTCGCGTGCGGCAAGAATCGAGAATCGAATGTCAGTGTGCCATGTCAGCGCCAATTGTACAATACTACTTACACTTCCTTACTTCACTTACTTACTTCTTGTACTTTTATAAGTAAACTAGCTGACCCGGCAAACTTTGTTTTGCCATAAAAACACCTAATATGCATCTACCCTACCTACCCTACCCTACCTACCCTACCCTACCCTACCTACCCTACTTACCCTACCTACCCTACCCTACCTACCCTACCCTACCCTACCTACCCTACCCTACCTACCCTACCCTACCTACCCTACCCTACCTACCCTACCCTACCTACCCTACCCTACCTACCCTACCCTACCTACCCTACCCTACCTACCCTACCCTACCTACCCTACCCTAATTTTCCATTTTTTTTTTTTTTTGTAAATCTAAACCATTCTCGAATCTCCACGAACACACACAAAAAATTTCATCAAAATCGGTCCAGTCGTTTAGGAGGAGTTCAGTCACATACACACGCACACAAGAAATATATATATTAAGATAAACCAGTTTTTCCATGACAGCTCTGTATTTTCACATATAGATATAATCTGAAGGGCGCTAAAAGTACTAATCTTTTATTAGCCTATAAAGAGGTCTCACTCGATCCAGTGAATCGAGGAACGCGTCAAATTCTTATTTCATTACTGTGTTTTATTATAGGCAAACATCTGTATAGACTGACCTTGTGTATAGGTGGGTGCGGAGTTTATTTGTGTTTTGTGGTTCGGATCTAAAATATACCATCACTGACTTAAAAGAGTTCATCTTTAAAGTCAGTGATGGTAGTCGACAAAAAAACGCTAAACAAATAGGGATAGTATTAAACTGGCGAAAATAAATCCAAATTAAAGGTGTAAAAAATACTGAATATGGCTCACTGAAATACTTAGTGAGCGACAAACAGTGGGCGAATACAAATGTTTAAAACAGCGATTTGAAAATAAAAGTTTGTCGACGGAGCCCTGTCTGCAGGGTCTTAAGTAACCTAACATGAAGGAGATGACGGGAGCTAAGTTTGCTCGCTTTGCTCGCTCACTTCAGCTCCAGTCATCCCCTTCGAAACTAACCTATCCGTGTCGGGATTCTCTAAGCTCCCGAGCTCGCTTCGCTCGCTTTTTGACTAATTCGTTGAAAACTCGAATACACCCAAACGCCCGGGCACAGCGATGTCGCCTCGATGGTTGTTAAGCTATTTTCAAAAGAATAATATGCTTAATTAGAAAAAATAAAACCCCAAATACAATTAAAATATGTAACAATATTATTACCGCAGCTCACAATAACCTCCTAAAACGTATTACTCAAACCGGATAAATAGTTACTTACTTAGTATAATAGTCACCCATTCAGTATATTTTTCGCTCGGTTAATAATTTCCCAAAAAATAGGCACATTCATAATTTCCTCAGTTTTTATTTTTAAATTGATAATCTTAGATAGGCTCGTATTTGACCACAATCTCATCTGATGGTAGACGGAAAAGCACAATTGCCCAGAAGAAACCTAAAAGACTCTTAAGTTAAAGCTACCAGGAAAAAAAAGTTATTATAAAAACCCGACTGCTTAGAAAGCAAACTAAAAAGATCTAAACAAGAAGAAAATCATGCTGTGCAGTCGGAGGATATATATTCGCGAGCTGGCGGACCCATAACAAATGTATCCTCCGACTGCACAGCATGATTTTCTTCTTGTTTAGGTCTTTTTAGTTTGCTTTCTAAGCAGTCCGGTTTTTTATTTTTTAATTAACTTTTTTTATTTACAACTTGTTAGTTATTTTTTTTAGAATTAGGTACATTTAAACATATAAGTGTTGTATATTTTTGAAATCGCCTCTTAAAATCCTTTATTTTGATACCCCACACGATGGGTTCGGAAGAAAAAAAAAAGAATTCCCCACAAAATGGCGCCCAAAATCCGCCATTTTTGTTTTTTCCAATTTTAATGTAGCCAGTGACACTTGCAGGATTAAGAGGAATCGATTGACGTAAGAATCATCAAAATCGGCCAACGCGTTTGGTCTCTAGAACGCCACATAGGAACAAACATACATACATACATAGACTGATAAACACATTACCCTCCTTCGGCAGTCGGGTAAAAACAGGCTCCGGCAGGAAATTCCATGGCTTAGTTAGTTTACGGACAAAATGCTTAACATAAGCGTTCATGTAGTCAATCACTGGTTTATTATAAAACATGTCTCTATCTTTCAAAAATAAAACCATAATGCAGGGATATAAAAAGATAAAGACACACCATTTCACAAACAACATACTGTGCAACAAACGAGACGTTGTATCATCGTTATAAAACATCAAAACGTTCCACGATTCAACTTTATTGCAGTTTTCTTACAAAGAAATGAAGCACTCAAGGCGCGAGCACTTTTGTACGCGAATGTATTTGTACAAGCGTTTTATGACGTACGCTCGCTTTGGGACGCGTAATCGTAATCGTTGTGATTGTACCGAGTGTGTTGATGTTTATCGTTGCAATTGTATTAACTTTGTAAGGGTAATGTACTTAGGGTTCTTTAGGTAGATTGTCTGCTTTATCATTATCTTACCACTATCCCACTTAAAGTTTTTCTGTTTATTTTAATATGCGAAAAATAAACAAAAATAACAGTTCGTCTTTCGTTCGTGCATTCACCATCAGCCTTTTAACTTTCCCACTACTGGGACACAGGCCTTAATCCAATGCGCGTAATATCATTTGGGTTTGCTTTTGAGGTATTATGATCTTTGTTAATTACAGTGTACAGTGTGTGCGCTGAGCCTTATTTCACGCAATCTACAAATTTTAGGCACCTAACCTACGGCGTCTCTATCCAAACTTTATCAGAGGGCCTAGAATTGCTTTGGGACGCGTAATTGTATTGTTTGTACCGAGTGTGTTCATGTATATCGTTTCGCAATTGTATTAACTTCGTATGGGGATTTTACTTAAGTTTATTTTGGCAGATTGTCTGCTTCATCATTCTCATCCCAATTTATATGGGGTAACGTATTAGGTCTTCATCATGCATAATTCTGTTTTAGCTCCCATCTCAATAATCACCCCCTTTAATCTTACACACAACCCATCCAACGTCCTATTGCACTTTTTCTACTCTTGCAGCCATCCATAACCACATTTATTGTTTTTTTGCTTACTTTAATATGCGAAAAATTGGTACAGACAGGCGCTTTACTTTGTGTAAATTATTACATAACCAAAAATTCGAAGACATCCCAAGTAGCACAAAACTGCATTATAGGATGTCACAAAGGGTAACATCGGTAACATTAGCATTTATGAAGACTTATTACAGTACACTCGAACTGCAATAGCTGAAAATTACGCTTTCGTCTGTATAATAATGCTTTTATGCGTCACGGAGACAACACTGTAATGCTGCAAGCGTTAATATAGGTATGCAGTTCAGTATTAGTACTGTAAGCTGCAATTAAGCATTTTTATGGACTTTAACTCAGCAATATTCTGAATTGAAGGCCACAAGTGTACCCTTAGACCGCTTGCATTTTAAGAAAGAACATGTGAGCTACAATAATGCAATCAGTTAGTCTGTGACTTCAATTAACAATGATATAATGCGTCTTGCTGCACATAGTTGAACTTTAGTAGTGTTAATCAGCTTGTTACACGCAATCTTATAATAGCACTTATATAGCCCACATGATCACTATGGGTGAACTTATATGATGCTAAATTACAGCAAACTGCTATAAATTAGTTCTCACGTTACCTATGATCCCGGTTAGAGCTGAATACGTGTACTAGCGTCGGCAATTAATCTACTAATGCAGTTAAATAAGATCTTGTAGACTTATCTTTTCAGCACCCCAGTTTGCAAAAAAATATTACGAAAATCGGAGGAGTGTTTCTTGGGATGATGTAGGTAACCAAATAACATAAAAGGATTGACACAACAGACGTATAATTTTGTAAAATAAATCCATGGATCCCTAGAATTCCTGCTGAGACTTTAGTGGTTCACTGATGATTACCAACAATATTTGCGTACATGTTACCCAATATCAAGCTTTACAGGAATCTGTGGCTGACTTGATTCACACAAGAACTACTCGTATCAGCTCGTTGCTGATTTATGTACCAATAGTGGATACTTCAACAGCAAATACCTCTTAATTGTGTTTAATACAGTGCACATTGCTTGTCTGCCATTTTTTAGGTTCTAACCTATGAAAAATAATATATTAACATTTTTTCTTTGTTAAATAACGAAAATAACAACTGGATTTCAATAGAAAATCTAATGATTTTATACGCAAACAGCTTATTGTCAAATTACAAATGCAAAATAAAATTATTTATTTTTTATAATATATCATCAACTTATTTTATACTATAACTTTCAAGTAAACAGTGATATTTTGAGAGCGCGTGAAAATTTTCACCTATATTCATATACTATTTGACAATAAACTCTCTTTCCCCTTCGAATTTCACGCACAGGAGGAAAAAGCAAAGTTTTTGTTACGGAAAACAATATTTGTCTATTTCACCACAAAATGTTTAACAGAAACAACATATCAAAATAATAAGGAGTAGAGTGAAAACTATTCACAATTTTGCCACTGGTGAATTTTCAATTCTAAAGAAGCATTATAAATATTCTGGTGTGTACCTTGTGCTGAAAAATAGGTAACCATAACTCTATTAATCGGCCATTGTGCTATATAAAAGGTAACAAATACTCTAATAATCAGTCAATATTCAGCTCTTGGGATGACTGTTACCTTTAATAATGCTCAAATAATGCTGATATAATGCAAATAGTTACAGTTATTCAGCTAACAGCTGTTTAATTTGTGCCCAAACCAGAGTTATATCAGCTGAAACAGCGCCTTTAATGCTCTTATTCAGAAGGCTTGTTCAGCTTAGGATTCTATTGTGGACAGTGATTCAGCTACTATACAGCACTTTTGTGTTACTTGGGATGTGAGATCCAACAACCCGCACAAGGCCCGCGTAGTGGATTAAGGCCCATTCCCACTCTAACGAGAGGAGGCCTATGTCCCAGCAGTGGGAACATTAAAAAACTGATGATAAAACAAAAATAATCATTCGTCGTTCGTATTTCGGTATTACATGCATTACATTATTAAGGTTTGCTTTTGAAGTATTATGATCTTTGTTAGTTTCAGTGTGTGTGTTAAGCCTAATTTCACGCAATCTACAAGTTTCAATCACTTAACTCACGGCGTATCTAAGCAATCTTTATAAGAGGGCCTTGACAAAGTGACTTTCTGTCAGCGGTAGAAAAATTTTATTGACTTGCGCTACTGATATCAAGTACCTAGTCAATCCTAAATATTTCGTTATTTGTATAATTCTTAAAAAGCCTCTCTTCCACGGTTTCAAAATAACATACACCGGAAAAACAGACAATTGCTAGAACAAAAACACAAAATTTTACTCTTTTAATTAATGAAAATCAGACCACATAAAATACACAAAACCCAAAAGTCAATATCCCTGTCATATGCTTCGGTAAACCTCGTACCATGTTTACTTAAAGCTCCACTCTTTTGTGCTATCCGCCATTTTCATTTACCATCATAATATTTTTAAAGCCAGATTGATTAAATCCTATTTAGCATTATAAATTTGACAGTTTGTATGTTTATGTTTCAATCACGCAAAAATGGCTGCACGGATTTGGATGATATTTTGCAGACTAATAAGTTAATAATCTGGAGTAACACCTAGGACTTTGCTTGTCCTGATAAACTCGATATAACGATCCCTTGGGATAATAAAACAATTTTCAAGTCAACGAAGCCGCGGGCAAAAGCTAGTTCACTATTAAAAAAATAAAAGAAATTGTATGAGAAATCTAAAGAGCCGGTAATGATTATGGTTGAAATGATTCATTCAAGACAGGGTTTTACGCTTATACCAGCCAATAATAAAAAAAATCTCATAAACATTGGTGATCCTAACTTTTTTAGGACAACATGTCGAATTAGTTATAAAAAAATTTACAGTTTTATTGAACACCAAAAACTATATTCGACACCCAACCCGTATTTATTTGGCAAGTCGCGCGCAATCGAAAACTGTGGCAGTATATTTTGATGTACAAACACAATTGTATCTTTTGACAGCTGGAAACTCGCATGTATTTCACTTTATCCAATACTGAATATTTCAGTTTTATATAAATCTTGTTTCATAGTGCGTGAATAGAGTTTAAATTGAATATACGAATTTAATAGTGAACTAGCTTCTGCCCGCGGCTTTGTTGACTTGATTTTTTTTTTATTATCCAAGGGATCATAACATCGAGTTTATCAGGACAGAAAAATCCGCTTTGTACTTTATAGTAAAAATCACAGATAATGTTAATTAAAATTATGTTGTTAATGTTGTTGTTGTTTTGTTATTATTTTATGTTGTTAATTATCATTAAAATCTTATATGTGTGCTAGTGGCACGGTGGTAGTAATTGAATCAGTATTTATACGTGATTATAATATTATTAGAAATACCAGTAGGTACCTACTAACTTCTAAAATATAAAAAAACACATTATTGACTAAATTATCTTTAAAAAATAAACATTAGGTATCTTAAATAATACAGAATCATAGGTACAAACAATACAATTAAAAGATTAAAGTTTTCAGTAAAACAAGATTAACAATAAAAAAATAAACAATTTTCTATAAATAATCTACATTCAAGTAAAAACAAATAAATGAAAAAAATATACAAATAATTAAATAGTTTTTGAAATAATAAAAAATTGAGCGAGGCTATCTTTATAAAGCTACATTTTTTAAATGAAATCACTAACTACCGGGACAAATTATGTATCATAGCAAAATATTAAATATTCTATGTATAATAATATTTTATTTAGAATTTAATTTAATTTGGTCAAGCGCAAGCATATAGCCAAAAAAAATATAAAAAGATCACTTTGCCTGACTGTAGAAATGGCACTGAATTGGTAGTAAAACATCTGGTATTATTCCTCGGGTCGAGTCTAAGCGGGTCGATAAACGGACGGGCGAGTACATAAATGACGAATTAATTTAAAATTACAATTATGTATAAAATTAGACAATAAATTATTTTGACATTTTAATAATTCCTCATTTAGTTCTGACATAATTGGAGTATTAAATCATATGTAATTGTTAAATTTATTTTCTAATTTAATACCATAATTATGCATGATTTTCAATAATATTTTTAGTAAATTTTAATTTGTAATCCTCAGCTAGATTTACATACCATATTTGTACGCCTCCTGGCATAACATAGCGCTCTGTTCATCAAACATAAGATCTGTATTTATTTACCTATGTTAACAAATAAATAAATAAATGACTATGCGAGTGTCTTATGTATGTGAGTTTAAATGTTTGTAAACGCACCCACGAAACAGGAAGAAATTCCTAGAGTAGAGCAACGTTATATAGACCGCCCAATGGTTATATATGATTGGTAGGAAATTTCTAAATAAATAAATAGTCGGGTACTAAAGGTTTTTGCTTTATTCTGGTCGTACCTAAAAGATAAAGTTATACCTACATAATTTTATATTCTACATAATCAGGTAGCTGCTACACCGCTTGATTTTCTTTGATGTGGCAGTCTGATAAAATATTATTAAATAAGAATATAATGTAACATAACTTAAGATAAGCGAGTATTAGCACTAAAGATAAAAATGCAATTGTGTGACGAAAATTTATAAATATTTTGCTCCGAAAGTGCCGCGTAATACAATCAATTTGGTTTAAAGGCATCAAGAAACTTGCGCAAGAAATAAGGGTTACATTATTGACAGCTGTGTACAGTTTTATGAAAATAGAATCAACCTTGCGCATGGAGGTAAAGAAAGACTTTAAAAATATATGAAAAAACAATAAAATATTATATATAATACTAGCTTTTTCTCGCGGCCTCGCTTCTGTGTCATATCCCAAAGGGACCGTTTATCAGATTGAACAAGCAAAAAGTTTAAATACTGTAACACGTTTTTTTTATTGTTTTTTGTCTGTTTTACCCGGGCCATAATAACGAATCGATTGACACCTTATTCACCAAAATCGGATAAATAGTTTATACGCTACGGAGGAGCCTTTCTTTTGGCATCGCTGTAGTCGGGTAAAAAGAAAAGTAGCTTAGTGGTTTTATATCAGTCAAAATGTTTTCTTACATAAAAGGGTACTCAGACTTTCAGTACTTCCAAAAATCAAAATCAACAAACAATTACGCCTCTTAAATTTGAAAGATTAGGAACTTTTAGACGTTTATTTTTTTTTGGTTGTAAATCATCCAATGACTTCTCCCGCTCTGGGTGAGGCGGGAGGGCGTGTCAGACTTTTACTGACTAAAACCCACCCGTGTTCCTTCAGTTGCTTGAGCCAGGGCCGCGGTAACTCATTTTCAAATTTATCCGCGACCCAGACAGGCATCGGCCCAAGCGGACCCCGTCAGTTCTGCTGACATCTCCTTGAGGCGCGCGTGAAACACAACGCGCCGTCGACTCGGGCCTGGTCCTTATCGGACGGCGAGCTACCCATTACTCACCGTCCGCAGGCCCGCGCCTCGATGGCTGGGAATCGGCTTGCGACTCCCGACGCTCAGGGCGTCTCCTGCGGTGGCTAGGGGCGTGAGGGCGTCTCCGTTGCATCTCCCTCACGCGTTCCGCCTCCTCCTTTGCGAGCATTACTGCTTCGCAGAAGGAGGAGACAGCTTCCCATGCCCTCTCGCTCCGTAACATGGCCTGAACCAGGGCCGGACGCGAGAGGTTGCCACCGCCGATCGCCTCCACGAGGACACGGCGGTGCCCAGCCCAAGTGGGGCAGATCTCCACCGTATGCTCCACCGTGTCCTCCGGGCGATCCACACAATGGTGACACCCGGGCGTTTCCTCCCGCCCAATCCTGAACAGGAACCTCCCGAAACAGCCGTGTCCGGTGAGGACCTGCGTCAGGCGGAAGGTGAGGGCGCCATGGCGCCTCTCAAGCCACTCCTCAAAGAGGGGCCTTATCGCCGCAATTGTGGCGTGCCCAAGCAACTTTTAGACCTAAAATAATTATCTTCGTACCAGTAATGCCGGGGAATTTCCTTTTACAAACTTCTTTATGTATTAATAGTTAGATGTGTAGTTGCAAAACTAATCAATCAGTCCAAATTTAAATATATGCCAAATTTTAATTACTGTGAAACAAATTAAAGCAATTCCCAAACACGAAGATAGCTAGATAGGTATGTGAATCTGCAGCTTCAAACTTCAGAAGTACACTACAGAGAGAAAGTTTAGTCTCCATCGCACCTTCAGAACTACCTCTATCGAGCTTCTCACGGCTAGTCAGCACTTTAAGATCAAGTTATTTAGACTTTTGTGCTTATATAGAGAAAATATACCGAGATAGTTGGTAGTGGTTGCTGTTCTGGCTTTTAGTGTGCGTCTACTTGTTTTGTTTTCTCCGCCTTTTGTACCAATATGGCCTTTATATGTGTCGGAGTACTTCGTGAGGTGTCAGTGTTTTTAGAGGTGAAACAAGGTTTACATGAAACACTATTTGTTTCTTTTCATTCTAATGTTTTTAATGACTAAAATGTTAATGAATGTTGATTTAAATGTATGAATACACCCGGCTAACGCGGTAGACAAAAGTATACTGATTATAATATAATTAAACTAGGTTAACGCGTCAGGGCCATATTGCAAAGCAAGGTGTTCGGTGAAAACACCGAACAATATGTCACTAGCTGGCAGCGAAAATCAGCGTTGGGTCTCTGACGCCCAGCAAATGCTGTGTTGGTAATCCTTTATATGGGCATGCCCAGCGCAGCTAGCTCTTCTTGAATCTTGTTTGTACTTTGTTTTTACTGTTTTTCTCTGTAATGTTTTATTGTTGCTATTGTGTTGTGTTTTGTCTGCTTCGAATAAACGTTTTCTATTATATTCTATTATTTAAGAACATTCGTATTTTGTCGCAATATGATCTTTAAGAACATACCTATGAAGTGTTACCGAACTTTTCAGTTCAATGATCTTGGTCAACTTTGCCTCTTGTGGATAATAAAGTGTAGTGGCTTTTATGATGTCCCCAATTATATTAATATTCCATCACTCAAATAATTTACTAGTTACCGTTGCTGATAGGCTGAAAGTTACTTATAAATGTTTTTATTACAATATTATTATAATTAACCGTTCACGTTCGAAGCAACATAGGACTAGGTTTTCAAGGGCAGAATAGTTACATATTAACATTGATAGCCTGTCTAATTACAAATAGAACTGAAGAGAGTCAGTAGGTGAGGCCTGTAACTCATTCTTAAAATTTAAACCAGTCAGAAAGATCGCTATTACCGACTTTGCAGCGTTGGCAGTTTTTTTTAATGTTTGAAGCTGATTGATTTTTAACCCCCGACGGTAAAACTTATAACACCCGTCAGTTTGACGTGTGTACCTGTGTGTTTCTCGATTTGTGTATCTGTTTGTGGCATCATAGCTCCTAAACGGATGATCCAATTTTGATTAAGTTTTGTTTTGTTTAAAATATAAATTTATAGGGAGTGTTCTTAGCTGAGTTTGATGAAAATGGTTTCACCTGTTCAAAAGATCTGTTTGAATCAGGATATTTGCGATAGATATCGTGTTGGAGGATTTTAATTTAAAAAAAATATATTTTTCTTTTTACTTGTACTATTTTACTTGTACTATTTTATTTGTGCTATTTTACTTGTACTATTTTAGTGATGGTTAATAATTTTAGCCTTTAAGTACTTTAACCGATTGTGTACCGTAATTACCGAAACAATTTAAAACTCATTGCGTCTCGCGTGGATCCACGTTTTAAGCACTCATGAGGTTAATGCACCTAAATGGAATGGAATAAAAACATAAACCTCCGGCTTCACCGCAACATGCTAAAAATCAACCTGAAAATTACCAATACAGTTAGCTTTAAGATCTTAATTACCCATCGCTCCCAAACAGGAGCTAATCACGTAAAATTACAAGCACCGTCACACCACACGTAGTGTTTTACCCACTGACGTAGTGTTGTGCCGACTGACACGGCAATTGCGTAATTAAGTTCAAACATTGAAGCCTCGTTTGCATCTGTTCCCGACAGAGTTAATCGTGTTAGCTGAATTATGCCCGTGGTACTGTTATGTGGCGTGATTTATAAGCTGTAGCGAGTGAAAGTCGTTATGTTATTATGTTTGAAATGTAGGTAGATATATAATGCTGAATCACTATTAAAATCCAACTGTGAAATACTGTTAGTAACGGTCGGTGCTTGTGTCTTATTTATGTGGCTTAGCTACTCTGAGTGAATATTAGTAATATAGCACAGCACAACACACAGCGCAGCACAGCAGTACTGACAACTGTACCAAAGCTCAGCATTCAATTTAACTTGTACTTATAAATACATAGTATTTAAATGAGCGAAAATAAATTCAAAAATACTGAATATGCCTTACTGAATACTAAGTGGGCGACAAACAGTGGGGGAATACAAATGTTTAAAACAGCGACTATTTCTGTCTGCAGGGTCTAAAGTAACCCAACATGAAGGAGATAACGAGAGCTGAGTTCGAACTTATCCTATCCATGTCAGGGTGCCCTAAGTTCCCGAGCACGCTTCGCTCGCTCTTGGACTAATTTGTAAAACACGAATACACTCGAAACCCCGCGCTGCACAGCGATGTCGCCTCGTGGGTTGTTCTGCTATTTTCAAAAGAACAATATGCCAAAATAGAACCCCAAATACAATTAAATTATGTAACAATATTGTTACCGTAGCTCACAAAAACCTCCTAAAAGGTTTTTTTTATTTTTTTTTTTATTGTAGGCACTCGCTTGACCACCATCTTACCTGATGGTAAGCGAAATTTACCCTTATAAATTGTATTTTTGACATTGATTTATTTATAGTTAATTGAAACGATACAGATACCAAATATATTAATTAACATAGAAATTGTGAAACATAACAATGTTGACAATTGTGTCGCATAATATATAATCAAATAATTCACATATACAATTAACATGGCATAGTGGGGCAGTGGGCATAATTTGTCCACTAGGCAATGATGGATAAAAAAATCCTAAATTCATTGGCAATGAATCTGGAAATGTCTAGTCCACTTATAAGCTTACTCCGCTATCGTTTATGACTTTACTGTGAAGGGTTTGGTCGAGCCGTCGCGACGTGGTTATTGTTATAGGTACAAGCGACGCAGGTCACGCAGGTCTATGACCGCCGATATATCACCCTAAAATGAATATTGTCGTGGTCGATGGTCGGTTAATTGGTCCCTATACTCCCATCCATCCCAAAGCCCTTGCCTGAGTCTACTACTTAATGGTGTCAGATCCAATCAAATCAAAACCTAAAGATCTATCCACACATATCAGGGCCGTGCCCGGGACGTGACAGGGCCGGGCCCAGGCATTGAAGCTCCTTCACTAGCCGACGTGTGTGAACGAGTTCATATAAAATGTACACAAAGATATTTTTAAGCCCCTGACGGGGCACGGTCCGTCCACGTCTTGGGCGCGGCCCTGATATGTGTGGATAGACCTTAAGACAGAATAAAAATCAACATTTGAAAACAACATAAGTGCCAACGCGTCAACAAAGTCATCCGATATATTTACCGTGTTTCTGCCAAATAAATGACTTTGCCTTTGTTGACAATCTTGTTCCGCTTATAAATCGCCCCGCTATCGCTACCCCCGATAACTTACAATTGAAGGTCGTAACGCACGAAGCGTCGCAAAATGTTTACAGTTATGAAAGCTAGGGCTTCGGACGACGACTTGTCCCGTTGAAATATTGTTACACTGTATAAAATTAGCCCACTAATGTTATAAACGGGAAAGTTTGTATGTTCTGATGTTTGTTCAATCATTCGTGCCCCAACGGTTTTATTGGGACAATCCCACCGCACTATTCCCAAACCACTGCAACTCCTGAAAGCCAGAATCAACAGTGGCGACCACCAGAAAAGCGCCGAGGCAATGAAGCTCGACGAAGTCCCGGAGGAAGAAAACGCCCCAACGGTTGTATAGTTTGAAATTTAGAACATGGGTGGCCTAAATTAGGTTCAGTTAACCATGGCCTGGATTTGGACATATGACATCTTTTATCCCAGGGAGTGCGTTCCCGTGGTATAATATTCGACTTCGTCGTGGCAATAGCTTGTAGTTTATATTTATTTCAACGTGATTTATAGAGTAGAATGTTGAAATTAATTGTGATAGAGTGGTGGGCTGATGTGGTCTTTAAATCATTGGTCGATGTTAACAAGCTGGTGATATATTGGTACAAGATAGAATGAATTTGGTATAATTTATTATTATTTCAATAATAGATTCACAAGGCCTCTATGGTTAATGATATTATGTGGTAGTGATTCTCACTATAAGAAAGGGCTATTTTTACCTACAATTTAAATTTAAAAGAAAATTTGATTTTAATTGCGAAATACTAAAAAAAAATGAACGAGTTGGTTTTCGTAGTAAAACAAAAAAATTTTCAAATTCAAATTCAATAAAATGCCGCGACAAAAGACAAAAGACAAAGATATTTTATTTCAACTAGGCCACCAAGCGGCACTTTTGAACGTTACATTAAAATGATTCTACCGTGCATTCGGAAAGTAGCTTGGATAAAGAATCTTAATAATAATATGTTTAAAAAGAAATTGAAACAATTTTTAATTCACAAATGTTACAACTCCACAACTGAGTTTATGGAGGACACCACTGACATTTAACTTATTACAATATTATATTTAGATTATTATTATTATTTTGACGTTGGTAATTGTGTGTTAGTAAGTATGGAATTGTGTGTTTTGTAAGTAATTGAATTATTTAATTTTAAATGTGTCCGTTGTTTCGACACCACCTACTTTGCTATTATTTGTATGCTCTCGAGTAAAATGTAGCGAACTGACCGCCTTATTATAACATCCTATTATATTGAAACCTACATTTACGAATAAATATGATTTGATTTGATTTTGGCTTCTTCTGAAAAGTGACGAATTTGAGTTGTTTCCTTTCTATGGTCCCGTACCTGAACCCAAACGGAACCCTATTGCTGTCACTTACGTGTCCATCTGCCTGTCTGTCTATCCGTCTTCTGTCAAAAAATTTTGTTCCGAAGAATTTTTTTACTTTCCATTGACCTATGGACTTGATATTTGGTGATAATGTTTATTATCTATACATCTATACTATATATGTTTGTTTGTACTGAATAGGCTCCGAAACTACTGGACCGATTTAAAAAAATCATTCACCAAAGAACTACGTTATTCCTGAGTAACATAGGCTATTTTTTTATCCCGAAAACGGGTCCTGTGGGGTGGCCCACGGGAGCGAAGCTGCGGGGAACAGCTAGTTACGTATATTTTACCAACAAATACCAATATATTATACATTTGGTACGGAATCCTAAATGTGCGAAGTCCGACACGCACTTGGCTGGTTTTTTACTGGAGGCACTGATATATTCTAATATTTTTATCATTTACATATTAGTATGTAATCCTATTCTATCCAGGTGTAATTTTTTTTGTTTGCTTGACGGATTTATGAACTCTGGAAGTAGTGCAGCCTAATTGCTTAAGCAAATTATTCGGCAAAATATTATCTAAATTATTTGGCAAGGCAAAGCGTTTGCTTTGCCTTGCCGAATAATTTAGATAATAATTTAGACCCCATGAAAGATTGGTTCCGTGGCTTACGCCCCCAGTGCTCGAGGCACCCGTGGCCGATGCCCCCGATTCGATTAATATAATATAAATATTTTTTTGTGCTTTTTCACTTAGTACAGTAAATGAGAAAAGTGTTTCACCATAAAAAGTATTTTTCCTTGCTAAACAAAATTTATCTATTTAATAGCAAAGAGAATAGATCGCCACTTAACCTTATCCTCACACACTTTTTTCTCCGTTAAAAGCATATATATTATGTACAAACATCCATATAATCAAAAAGACGTCATATAAAATGTTAGTGAATGTTGTTAATATACATTTATAATAACTTACCTTAAGGAAGTTTTATCTTTCAACTTCAAACAACTCGTCAAACCAGTTAATGGTAACAATAAAAAGTCCGTCTTTACAAATTGAAAACAATAAGAAAGTACGAATCGATATTGTGTCTTATCTCTTTCACACCTGAGTCAAGTTTTTGAATATTGCAATAGGCAACTGATAAGAAAGTTTAGTGTGTCATTTCACATTGACGAGTGAAGGTCCTTCGCCAGGGCTCGTGCGAAATAATTACAATATAGTTAAAAATAGACATGGTGAATAAAAGACATGGCAAGTGTGATGGTGCAGTTAAATTGATAAATGAAAGTGACAACGTTCAAATGATAAAAGGACATAAGCCTGAGCGTCAGCCGGATGTATTAAAAAACAAAATCAAAATTCTTATGAATGACTTAAAGAGAGAAGTCAAAACTAATTTTGGTCCCATTCAAAAAATGTATGAAACGAAAATTGCAAAATTACAGAGCAAAAAGTACAGTGACGAAATTTCAATCTACAACAATATGAAAAAAGCAATGTACAGAAGCCTGAATACAGCCCTGAAGGTAAAAAAACACGATTCATCTCAAGTTATTATTCCTGAAGTTTTTCAAAAACATTTGTTATTGGATTATGATGAGGACAATTGGACAATTGGATGAAATTCAAAAAGTGCACCTCTTCTTCTGTGTCGGTACATTTGATTGTAGCCCCTGTCCCTTCAAACAGATTTATACTATCCACGGAGATATTGGGAATAATTGAGATGAAATCAACATTGTGCCCATATTTTACGCACTGCTGGTTAATAAAGAAAAAGGGACATATGAAATGATGTTAACAAAAATTCAAGAAGCTTTGCCAGATTTCAAACCGTTAAAATTCACATTGGATTTTGAAATGTCAGCAATAGGCGCAATAAATAACGAATTTCCGACTGCTGAAATTCATGGGTGTTTTATACACTTGCAAAATGCCATATACAACGGGAAAAATCTCTCGGATTATTAGAATATGAGGAGACCACACAGTACGTAAAACTGTGCATCTGCCTTGCGTGTCTGCCAAAAGAAGAGATTGAAGACGACTGGCTTGCCATAATGGAAAACAGGTAATCAAGTATTTTTTACACTTTAAAGCTAATCTATTCCTGATATTTTTACTTTAGCACAATCATTTGATCGACTATTTTCTTTTCAGTATTCCAGACGACCAAGTAACTAAGTTCAACGATTATTTTGTTCAACAATGGCTTGAGCCTGCAGATATGATCGCAAAGTGGTGTTGCTATAAGGAAAAACATAGAACCACTAATTAAGTAGAGGCCCGGAATAACCGTTTAAAACCACCTGGGGACGAACCCGTAATACAGGATTGATATTTCTACCTACGGCACGGCACAAGCACGGTAATATTATTAATTTTACTTATATATTAAAACAATTTAAAATGTTACAAAAAATATGTATAATGGAAAAGAAATGTATTATGATACTTACCTATTTTTTTATTTCAGAATAAAAACCAAAAACATTCCTGTGAGCAGACGAAAGAACAACACAAGAAATAATGATAAAATCATTGCCCATTTGACTGAACAGTACGAAAACAAAAAAATTACCATAATCATGTTTTTAGAACAAATCCGCCCATATGTGGCAATCAGTCCAAAAAAGTAATTATTTAACTTACTTAGTGAAAAGAGATGATTTTGCTTGTATAGGTACTATTTTTAAGTTTTAATTTTTGAAATCATAATTTTTATATTTGTTTAAGTTTTTACACTTGATTATTATTTTTCTTAGAAAATTTTAAAACATTTGTCATGTAAAAAAATTGTTTATTATTTGATTTAAGCCTGATTATTTTGTTTTGTTATTGCTATTGAAACTGACTGTTATAATTAGTTAAAATTATTCTCATTTGTTTATAGTTTCATAGTTGATTACGTTTAATTATTATTGTTACAAAGATAAAATGAACATTTCATTATGTCAAAAGTTAGTTGCTCTGCGGTAATTTTTAAGACTATTTAAAATCACTATCTTATTTTATTACATATAAGACTGATTATTATAATTAAGTTAAATGATTATATTAATTATAGGTGATGAAAACTGTGATTTAGATACATTTTTTTTACTAGATTTCTAATTGAGATAAATAAATAAATATTGAAAAATAACTAAGACTTTCATTTTTCAAAAGATACAACCAATATAATAGCATTTCTTTGTTATAAATATAATTATGATTTAATATTATGCATATACTTACAATCAATATACATTTATTATTTTTGTACAACATTTTTGTGCCTGACAGTACATTTGATCAAAAACTGCTTAGAAATAAATTAATCGAATCGGGGGCGTCGGCCACGGGTGCCTCGACCACTGGGGGCGTAAGCCACGGACCCGAAATAGTATGACAAATACTTTTTAAATAATTAAGTATTGCCAATAATTATTGGACTCTTTCGAAAAGAGTATCTTCACCAATGAAAGCGTCCAATCATTTTTGGCGAGTGAATTTGTCATACGCTTTCATGTGGTCAAACCATTTGCCTTGCCGAATTCACTTTCGCAAATTTTTTTTTTTTAAGCGATACCCCACACTAGGAATTTCTTCCTGTATCGTGGGTGCGTTTACAAACATATAAACTCACATACACCACACCCAGAGCCGAAACAACTATCTGTAGGTCATACAAATATTTGTTTCGAGCGGGAATCGAACCTGCGACACGCAGCGCAGCAGTCAATCGCTCAACCACTGCGTCAACCGTGCGCCCAAATTAAGCCAATTAGGCTGCAGATTCGATAAAATATTTCACTTTGAATAGAAAATTGCACTAGGTATCGCTCACAGAACAATTATAAACTGTTCTGTGGTATCGCTGATGAAATAAACGGTTTCTGTAGAGTGTAGGATACGCTAAGGGAATAAAGCCGTAGGGTAAAGCTAGAGCTGAGAGAGATAAGAGGAAATATGAACTCAATTAAATAACTTAACTATGAAAACATTACAGTTAACATCATACGTTAGGTGGGTAAAAGAATGTCTCTCAATATGATGGAAACACGAACCGTCCAAATCTCAGATGGAATCTAATAAAAAAAAAACAAAATTCTCAAAAATTCTGCACCAAAAAAGTTAAAAAAAAAATTTACAAAAAAATACTACCGACTTCCAAATATATGTCTTTGGGAGGTACCAAATTTTTAAGTTACGGACACCGACTTCCAAAAATAAAGTTATTTTTCACTTTCTAGTTTTCTTATTTGGAAGTCGGTCGTATTTATTTGTAAAAAAGTTTTTTATTTTTCACTTTTTAGTTGTACGTACCTAATAGGGAAGTAGTTAAGTAAGTATCTATAACGACAGAATAGATTACCCGAATAACATGAAACTTGAATATAACTGTTGATATGAAAGATCTGCGTACCCCTTTCGAGCCTACTAGCGTGATGTTATGTTATGAAATGGTATAAACAATAAACAGACATGCGATTGCAGCAATCCCTAGAGATTTGCCGTTATTTATTGAAGAGTTCTGTTATTTATCTCCGAAGTTCTTCATCAGATCTTCACCAAATTAAAATGCGACCAAATTCGGAATATACTCTTTCAAACAAAAAAAAAATTTTTGAAATCGGTCCACAATTGACGGAAATATCGGCGAACATACATAAAAAAAAAAAAAAAAAACATACATAATGTCGAACATAGAACCTCCTCCTTTTTTGGTAAGTCAGTTAAAAAGTTCAAGCAAAACAAAGTACTGTAGAGGCTCCCTTTTGTTTTGTCTACCCTCGTTTTCTTTCTAAACCGCTGAAATAAAATCCTCGCCTCAATACTGAGCTAACTTCATCTTGCTTGCAGATAACGTTGGAAACTTCGTTAAATTCCTGTATAAGCTAAAGATCCATTCTTTCTTGCAATTACAGGAGATAAGTTAGGTTTAAAAGAATTAATATTGAGAAAATCAATTAAGCTAAATGTCCAGCAGTCGAATGCGTAGTCTGATGATCTAATCCATAAATAAATTTATGTTAATCTAAAAAAACCGGCCAAGTGCGACTCGGACTCGCACACGAAGGGTTCCGTACCATTATCGCAAAACACTGCAAAAAAAATCATGTTTGTTGTATGGGAGCCCCCCTTAATTTATTTTATTTTAATTTAATAATTATTATTTTTTGAAGAGAATATACAACTAAACATTCTGTGAATATTTCAAGCGTCTACCTGTTGCCGATATTAATATCGAGCAAAAAACGGCAAAAATATCACGTTTGTTGTATGGGAGCCCCCCTTAAATGTTTATGTTATACTGTTTTAGTATTTGTTATTATAGCGGCAACTGTCTAGCTATCACGGTTCATGAGATACAGTCTGGTGACAGACGGACAGACAGACAGACAGACAGACATACAGACAGACAGACAGATCGCGAAGTCTTAGTAATAGGGTCCCGTTTTTACCCTTTGGGTACGGAACCCTAAAAAAACATATTTCATCGTGATCATCATCGTATGGTCTATCCCTTACTATGTTGGGATCGGTTTCTGGTCTAACCGTATGTATCTGAATACCAGTATATTACATGAAGTTACTTCTATCTGACCTTCAATTACCTAGTTACGGGGTAATCCGATACCTCTTGGTAAGACTGGTTGTAAAATTTTCGGGTTTCTGACTTTTGATTACCTGACAACCAAAGACCAACTAATGAAAGTTGTGTGCTTTCCGAAGCACAAACGGGCCAAGAGGCTTATCGGCAACGATGGACTGGTCGCCTCAAAGATCGACGCCAGGTGGCCAGTCTGTCGGTTTTTTATCGGTTACATTTCGGGGAGTGTGCGATGGAACTGCACAATTTGATTCCGCCTAGCCCTTTCCATCACCGGACAACAAGACGTACGGCAATGCGCCACCGGTATATGGTAGACATCCCACCCATACGTACAAAGCGTTTTGCGAATACTTTCTGTGTACGCACAGCTAAGGAGTGGAATTCCCTGCCGGAGTCTTTATTTCCTGATAGCTATAACCTTGGGGTCTTTAAGTCAAGAGTGAATAGGTTACTTCTAGGCAAGCGTGCTTCACCGTCGACCACATCATCGCTTACCATCAGGCGAGATCGTGGCCAAACGCGAGCCTATCGAATTTACAAACATTTTATTTATTTACAATTGTTTTTAAGAAATACAGATTCATAAAAGTAGAAAAAGTATCGTGAAAACTGAAAGAGCATATATTGTAAGGTCATTTGGTAACAACAAATAAGCAAATGACTTCAGAATTAAATTGTTATTACGTTATTATCTTCATTTTTAAATATTTTTGTAAAATAAAATATAAAAATATAAATATAGAGGCCAGCTGGTATAAGGAGCAGGTTCCAAGCTACCGGTGGATAGGGCTCCAGAGAGAGGAACTATTATTAATACTATTATTATTTTTAAATACCAGATTAAAATTTTGTTTAGTAATCAAATATATTAAATTAATATTTTAGAAATCGTGTTAACATTTTTCAATATTCTCCAACAAATCTCTGTTACGTTAAAGATTTAAATTCTTAGGAAATTATCCTCCAACCAGAGAAAATTGTCTCAATACAACAGATAATCATCTTTCACCAAACTGAGTTTTAAATGACTTCAAAATTCAATTGTTATTATCTCCTATATTCAATTTATTTTCTTATTAACTATATTTTTATTAAACTAAATAAAAACAATTAAAATATAAAAAAAAGTTAATTAAAAAAATCAAAAAACCCGACTGCTTGAAAAGCGAACTAAAAAGCACATCAAACAAACATCTTCGCGAGCTGGCTGGCCAAAACCAGACGTATCCTCCGACTGCACAGCATGATTTTCTCCTTGTTTACGTCTTTTTAGTTCGCTTTTCAAGCAGTCGGGTTTCTTGATTTTTTTAATTAACTTTTTTTATTTATAACTTTTTAGTTATTTTTTTTTCGAAATAGGTACATTTAAACATATAAATATTATATATTTTTAAAATTACCTCTTAAAATCCTTTATTTTGATACCCCACACGATAGGTTTGGAAGAAAAAAAAAATTTGGGCCCCCACAATATGGCGCCCAAAAACCGCCATTTTCCTATTTTCCAATTTTCATGTAGCCAGTGACACTCGCGGGATTAAGACGAATCGATTGCCGTAAGAACCATCAAAATAGGCCCACGCGTTTGGTCTCTAGAACGCCACATAGGAACAAACATACATACATACATACTTACATACATACATACATACATACTTACATACATACATAGACTGATAAACACATTACCCTCCTTCGGCAGTCGGGTAAATAGAGGACCGCCGGTATCGGGAGTAGGTTCCAAGCTACAGGCGGGCAGGGCTCCAGGGAGAGGAACTATTATTGTTGGTATTATGATTTTTAAATATCAGATTAAAACACACTTAAGCAACCAAATATGTAAAAAATATATTATACTAATCGTGTTACCATTTTTCTCCAACGAATCTCTGTACGTTGAAGATTGAAATTCCTAGGAAATTATACTCCAACCAGAAAACGATCGTCTCAAAACAAAAGAAATTCATTCGTAACAAAACTGAGATTACAAAATAACCACATTAAATCATTGACTGGTATACGAGATGTTAGTGGCGACGCATTTATCTGCGGATCCACAGAGTACATAATCGATGCACTGGCAGCAACCAGACACGCCATTACTAATAATGTCCGCGCAATGTTTTAATAAGATTCAGCTGTGTGTGTTGGCCATAGCCAATTGTCACGGAACGTCAATTTCTATTTGTAAACGGTGACAATCAGTCAAAGTACTTCGTTTGTCTGGAAAATTTTAACTACTATCAAAAATGTAGTTACTCAAAACTACAATAATATGTTTCGTGAAAAATAAATAAAATCTTTGAATAGATGGAAAACTTATAATACGCTTATGAATTTATTCTTCTATCTATGCTTGTCACCCAAAACGTCATTCCTAAACTAAATTATCTCTGTTAATCACTGATTTGAAAACGCTAACATCTTCGCCATTACGGCGGCTTTTATCGTTAAGAATTTTAGCTCTAGCGTTATTTAATAATAAGCACGTTAATTTCTGTGGCAATAAAAACTTTTGTATTTTTTAGGACTTTAAATAAAAATATCCAGCGCTGGCCGCCGAGTCGAGTCGTTGGTCTATGTGCGAGCCTCACTGACCGCGGCGATTCGTCTCCCCGCCCTAATCACAAAGGACAAGATTGATGGCAGAACGGAAAGTTAAATTTTATTACACACTGGGATGGTTACAAGGGCCTGTGGTGTATGTGGTGGATTTTGTAAGATAAATCGGAAGGAAAATCAACTGGATGGAAGGAGTTTTAGTGTAAAACTTTTTTACAATCTAATACTGTGCCTATCTGTATAGGTGCTTTGTATTTAAGTGCCATGTTTCCGTGGTCTGAGGAAATTTCATCCGATTCTTACACGTGGTTCGCATGTTTGTCTGTGGATCTTTCACTAATTTATCTGTTTTTCTGCCACTGTGTTGCCAGCATAGGAAAAATTACGTAATAGAAAAAATTCTTTATTTAGTTAGTACTCATAAAAATTTCACAGAATTATTGAGTTAAATGTTATCTGTTCAGAATAAATTTTACATAAAAATTGCTTCGATTTACCGCTTATTTTTGCAAATCCATTCAGGCATTTCATTTTAAATTTGACCAATTACGTTTAGCCTCTTCATCGACTTGTTTCTCTTCGTATACTTTAAAAATAAAATACCGTACCTATGCTGCTAGAATCTGAAATATTTTATTTAAATATTTGCTAGGATTGGGTTTATCGAAAAAAGCGATGGTTTGTTATATTTCGCTGAACAATAATAACCTGCCTTTTCCTCTTTTATATTATATCAGAAAACAGTAATTGTTTTGTCTGACCAACCAGATAATAAATTACAATTGTCTTTGAAATTAATTATGTGTTTAATCCGACCACAATTTTCAAATCTACCACTTAATTTACTTACCAATATTTTGACTATTAACCAAGCAAAAAATCAGAATAAAATTTATGTGTTTACGTGAATAATTACGTAAAATACAGACTGTGATGGATAGCGTTGATGTGCAATGCACGTATTTTGCCAAGTTTTTTGCACGCCAATCGTTGTCGCGAACATTTGTCATATCTATTTGAGTCAGGAGATGTATTTATAAAGTGTTTGAGCAAATATTTGCGTGTGTTACTCAAATAAGATGTATGTTAAATAAAAGATGGATTTTTCAATGTCGGCCTAATTTCATTGCATCATTGGCGATGATGTTTTAATTTTAGTTATAAAAATGCATTAGCGTTGGATTAAAAGATTCGAAAAGATTTATAAGAAAATAAAAGTCAGTTTTAGTGTCTGTATTTTTTATGTTTTCAAAAGCGGAAAGAAATCATATTTTTTCTAATTTATTTTAGGCTACTGCAAAAGCAAAAGTTGCTACACTTATACCGGGAATAAATGTAGATTTAAAAATATGCAGAGGCAACTTGCATAATATAAAATAAGGGATAAAAATGTACATTAATCTCTTTAACTAAAGAAAGAAAAAGTATTTAACTGTTACAAAACGACCTAAAAACATTCACAAAAAGACATTCACAAAAACAATAGTAGTAACTATTGTTTTTGTTCTTGTCGAATTTGTCGAATTTTGCTTAGACTAGGTTTAGTCGTTAGGGTTCTAAATGATAATTATTGAAACGTTCAAAAGTGGCGCATAATGGCCTTGTTGAAATAAATACATTTGACTTTGACTTTAATAGTTCTAACTAATCACTGTCTTTTAACAAAAACTGCCCAAGAATACTGAAAAGAGGATATCTTTGAAGTCCGATTTTATGAACATAGGTAAAAAGTGAGTACCCATTATTCAAAATTTTGCCATCCCAAAAAACCAGAAGCGTACCTACCATCAATTTACCCACAGAAAAACTGAAAGCTTCCATTTGGCAAGTTCCAGCGCTGGAACATTTGCGTCATTTCAGTAATGTAAATCATTACAGGACGCCATTTGTCAGCGTTATCTGTGCCGGTGACATTCTGATGCGCTACCGCGGCTATTTTCTACGTGAAAAATATTTTTATCTATTTATTTTTTATAATAATAAACGTTTGTTCCCACTAGTTCTACTGAACAGTTCCACGGTAGAACTAATGGGATATTTTGTTCTCACTAGTACTAGGTTTTACCGGTACATTGAGGTGTTGAAGTGTTTGTACAAAAACGGCACCATGTCAGTCCGTCTTTAGGATCTAACCTCAAAACCAATCCTTATCTGGCGCGGCGTGAGACAGGGAGACGTTATTTCTCCGAAACTGTTCACTGCTGCGCTGGAGGATATCTTCAAGGTTCTGGACTGGAGGGGGCTCGGCATCAACGTTAATGACGAGTACGTCACTCACCTTCGGTTTGCCGACGACATAGTGGTCATGGCTGATACCATGGAGAGCTTCAGTACAATGCTCGATGACCTCAGTAGAGCTTCCGAAAGAGTGGGTCTTAAAATGAACATGGACAAAACCAAAGTCATGGTGAATGTAACACCCACTCCTATCAAGGTCGGAGACTCTACACTCGAAGTTGTAGATGAATATGTCTACCTGGGTCAAACGGTTCAGTTGGGTAGGACTAACCCTAAATTAAGTGTTATTCCACCCAGGCCTTAGTAGTCACACAGTCGATACCTATCTAAAGATGGACGTCATTATCGAAGTAGAACTTTAAATCTGGGTTTTTACGCAAGACGATGTCATAATTACGTGTTTTGATAGATTGTCGACTGAAGCGTGTTTACTACTACGTATATTATATATAATTTAAAAAGCATGAAATAAAAATAAATTAAGAATTTAAAGAACTTCGACACAAAAACATCTAAAAAGCAAAAAATAAGCCTCGTACTCGCGTAGGGGAGTTTTTGTGTTGGGGTTTTTTTTAATTTTTACTTAATTTTTTATCAGAATAGCTCTTCTGATACTACATTAGGTACATTCATAGATCGCCAGACTTATTGTAGGCACTTAGTTACCTAGGTCTTCTGATATAGGGTGTTAAAAGAAGAAATAAATAAATATTTGCACTAGAGCAGTACTATTATCCGAAAACCCAACTACGAAAATTGTCTAACCGGGGACTGATGGACGCTAGACTAACGAGGTATTTCAACTAAGTTTTAGTGAATGACTCTTTTCAGTATTTAAGGTAATGTCAGCAGGCTGGTCACGGCTTACAATGTGTTCTGGTGCGCCAGTGATGGCACGTACACCCCAGAGGAGGGTCCGGTGACGGACAACCGCGGCGGGTTCGCGGTGAGTGCGAACACGTGCCCTTGTGCCCGCCATAAGCGGCTCAGGAGGACGCCGTGGAGTTTTAGCGAGTTGGAGTCCCATATAACTGCGCTATCTCCCCGTGGTAGCGCAGTATGCAAGAGCATTGCCCCAGGTAAAAAAGGTAATGTCAGCAGTCGGTTCAATAATATTATCTTACCGACAGTAAAATGAAGGAATTACCTACGTGCAACTCGTAAAAAAATAATAAACTTAATAGTAAGAGATCCAACCGCAAAAATCAAGTCAATGTTCTTGGTTAAACCTTATTTTTTATGAAAGATACTTAATGCAAGAAAAGATTACAGCAGGCATACCTGGGGGGGTAACCGTAAGCTCTTAGAGTAAGGTTATTTTGAGTGTGTGTAAGGGACAGATGTATATGACTTGTATACATCTGTCACTTACGCGATCTCAAAATAACCTTACTCTAAGAGCTTATGGTCACCCCCCTGGTAGTATCTACATGCAATTAGATTTTGGTGTTTTTTTTTTAACTTTCCCCTACACTAGGAATTTCTCTTGTAGTGCGGATACATCTACAACATCAAGTAGCTCTCAGTTAGCTACTACTTACGTGCTTCCCGATGTAAACTGGCAACCAATAGATTGTGGCTTACTGAAAGCAGCTGCCAATCTTTTTTTTTCCTATTTTCTACATCACTTTCTTACTAAACTAAACTGGGACACATATCTGGGATCGTATGTTGTGGTGGCCCAGTGGCTAATACCTCATCTCTCGTGTTTGAGTTCGTGGGTTCAAATCCGGGCAAGTACCCATGTCACTTTTTCGAATTCATATGCACTTTTTAAGTTTATCTTGGACATCACAGGCAACGGAGAAGGAAAACATCGTTAGAAAACCTAGACTTATATATGACGGATCTTGTCAAGATTTCTTTACTTAAAATAATACACAATTACCTTTGGTTGGTACTGGGTGGAGTCTAATATTTCGTATGGTGTCGATATGGTTCATTGGAGAGCGACAGTGACCGTTCGGACATGGCCGTGACATGACACATACTGGCCTAGGAACTGCTCATTGTTTCCTTTTAAGTCCAGAGTAGTACTTAGTACCATAGTGATAGTAATTGACTCTGTAACGAATTAAAACTGTGTAGAAGTTTCAGGAGATATTTCTCTAGTTTACCCGTATCCCAAATTCTTCGCCCACGACTATAATCTAATACCGGTAATATGTCACTAAGTAGGTCAAATCATGATTATATATACCTAAATCTGACATATAGTTAAATGTAAGTCTGAAATATCCATTTCAGAGGCCTGTGGGGTTCCCAGAGGCGGCCTAGTTAACTCTGACACTGGAGGTGGCCACATCCTCACGAAAAGAAGAAGAGAAGATATTTGGGTTTAATTATCAAACATAAATTACAATTTATTTAATTAAGGCAATTGCAACTTGATATTGCCACGCAAGTCTATGACCAGTGTGTGTTGCCAGTGATGACATATGGCTCTGAGACGTGGTCGCTTACAATGGGCCTCATCAGAAAGCTTACAGTCACTCAAAGGGCAATGGAGAGGGCTATGCTCGGCGTTTCCTTGCGTGATCGAATCAGAAATGTAGAGATCCGTAAGAGAACCAGGGTAACCGACTTACCCTGAAGAATTGCCAAATTTAAGTGGCTGTGAGCAGGGCACATTGCTCGTAGAACGGATGGCCGAGGAATGGATGAGGCAGAAAGGTTCTGGAGTGGCGACCGCGAACCGGAAGACGTTGCGTTGGAAGGCCTCCCACCAGGTGGATCGATGACCTGGTGAAGGTTGCGGGGATCCGCTGGTTGCGAGACGCACGGGACTGGGCAAAGTGATGACGCTTGGGGGAGGTATATGTCCAGCAGTGGACGTCTTTCGGCTTATATGATGATGATTGCCAGGCAACCCTGCAGTAATCTATTAAACTATTAAATATCATTCATAAAAACTAAGTTTTATAAAAAACAAATATACTTACATATTTTAGCTGTGGGATCTTAGGCTATAAGCTTAGTGGATAAGAAGACAGACTTATGATAAGATACCTACCGTTAGTGACTTCCGAAGATAGTAAAAAGATACTGTTATTTTTATGTGAACACTCGTCTCGATAGCAATAAATACCCAAGTATTATCGCAATTCCAAAACGGAAACAGAAGCTTATTTGTTATTAAAGTTATCTTTAGCAAATGTAACAAAGCAATAAACAAAAAATACCAGACACAACGCAAAATAAATCGGCCATTGATAAAATTATCTATCTATTAGTGTCATATAATATAACATTTTTATGAACACTACAAAAATGCACTGTAGTAACCAATTACAATTATTTTTCTTAAGGCTAATTCGGGAGTCCGCTGGATGCGAAATGCACAGGACCGACGTGTGGCGACGCTTGGAGAGGCCTATGTTCAGCAGTGGACATCATCGTCATCATCATATCAGCCGAAAGACGTCCACTGCTGGACATAGGCCTCCCCCAAGCGTCGCCACATTGACCGGTCCCGTGCGTCTCGTAACACGCGGATCCCCGCAACCTTCACCAGGTCAACGGTCCACCTAGTGGGAGGCCTTCCAACGCAACGTCTTCCGGTTCTCGGTCGCCACTCCAGAACCTTTCTGCCCCATCGGCCGGAGTGGACATCTTTCGTTTGAAATGATGTTTTTTTTTTATTATAGATAGGCTCGCGCTTGACCACTATCTCACCTGATGGTAAGCGATGATGTGGTCGACGGTGTAACACGCTTGCCTAGAAGTAACCTATGATGATGATAAAGCCTTTTTTTATCGTGGAGAAATACTCATGCATACTGCGCTACCACGGGGAGATAGCGCAGTTATGAGGGTCCTCCAACCCTCTCAAAATCCACGGTGTCCTCCTGTGCCACTTATGGCGGGAGCACGGGCACGCGTTAGCACTCACCGCGAACCCGCCGCGGCTGTCGGGCACCATTCTCGGGGGGATTAACCCACATCACCGGCTCACAAGAATACATTGCACGCCGTGCCCACCCCAGAGCCCAAACCAACACTTTGGCGACAGACGGCCCTGAGTATGGCACCCTTGATCCTCCTGTGATGGGTCAGGTCAGTGGCCCCGCCACCTACCAATTTTCCGCCGCAGGGGATAGGTACCTCATCTGCGTCCCCACCGCGTCCGCCATCAGACGGTGGCGATCCCGTCCAGGTTGCGGAAGGTAGGGACAGCAGCTCACTGCAATACTGGCACTCCTCTCCCGCTGCAGCCTCCAACCCTCAGCCACGATATTGTATGGGAATGGGAGGCCCAATACAACATCCCGGACCGCCTTAATTGCTATGTGTCCCAAGCGGGACCGCAACCTATTCGTTGGCCGCTACGTCTTCGCTGACGAGCGGCATTCGGGTAACGCTTTGCTTCACCGTGTGTGACCAAGCCACGGCTATTGAGCCCCCCTCAGTAGCCATGGCTTGGTGACCCATGATGCCTCGACACCCACCGGGGGGGATGATGATGAAGCCTTGTACTGTACTAGCTACCTGCCAGCGGCTCCACCATAAATGACAAAAGTTAGGGAACGTACAACCAAGGATAACAAGTATCCGGAGGTCCTAGATAAGTGACATTTTACTGTCGAAAGCGTGTCGATAGCGATTGGAAAAATTACAAAAAATGTATGAGAATGTCAAACCCTATCGAAATGTCGCTTGTCGTCAATTGAGTTTTGAGCTGGTAGAATATAAAAATATTCATACAAGTGTTACTAAAAAATCACTTTCTCGTATTAAGGTAGATACGAAAACGTTAAAAACTAGTGTGAAAAAATGAATTTCGAAAACATGAAATGTATTTGGTGCAAAAATACAAAACGAGAAATAGCAGTGGGAAATCTCGCAGGTGTGAAAATAAGGATTAATTATTTCATTTAAAAACATCGAAAACTTTGTAGAGCTCTGTTTTGTCCAAATGTAAAGCAACAGGTTTCCACTTAGTACGAATAATTCGAGGCAATAATTTTACCGTATACCATAGAGATTATTGCTAGTAGAATTCCGCTTTTTCTAGTCGCTTGGAGAAAGATTTATATACCCATAGATTTCAAGGTATTTTTCATGGCGAGCCAAATACAATACTAAAAATAACCTCGCCTAATGAATTAAAAATACCACAAACGTACTGTTTATGCAAATACAATTTATTTACAGCCCCAAGCTATTTAAGGAAAATTCGGGAAAATGCCGGGGTGGGCCAAATTGAATCGATATAGGTATGCAAATAGGGGAGAAAATTTTCCATCTTGAATTCTTTATAACATGTGTACCGCTTGAGTGATATACGATAGAGGTATTGTGGAGTACTCAATGGAGTGAAGGGAAGGTTTGGGCGTGTTCCTTTATATTGTGTGAGAGGACTAGTGAATGGGGATCCTAAAGGAATTATGGAGTAAGAATTACTGCGTTTAAAAGGCAAAAATTGATGCCAAATATTCTTCGTGTCAAAGGTGAAAATGCTTCAAAGTTTCACCACATCATCATCATCATCAGCCTATTAATGTTCCCACTGCTGGGACACAGGCCTCCTCTCTTTGAGAGGGAATGGGCCGTAATCCACCACGCGGGCCCAGTGCGGGTTGGTGGATGTCACATGTCTTCGAATTTTTGGTTCTAGGACATGCCGGTTTCCTCACGATGTTTTCCTTCACCGTTTTGAGAGCAGTGGTGATGAAATAATTTACACAAAGTAAAGCGCCTGCCTGGGCTCGAACCCACGACCTACAACTTGTAAGTCGCGGCCGATACCACTGGGCCACCACTGCTCAAAGTTTGGGTTAAGAATTTAGCAACGAAATGTGTTTTCAGACGAAGAGGTCAGGTCCCCATAGCATTACGGCGCAGGTTGGAAGATAGTATATTTTGAGCGGAGAGAGAGCGCCTACGCAGAGATTTGAACTATCTTTAAAACTCGATCTGTGGGGTCTTTGCTGCGGTGCACCTGGGAGCGAAGATTGTTAATGGTATTTCAAGATGGCTACGGGAATGTGTGTCCTTCCATCTGGACAAGTATCAAGTCCAATGAAGAAATCAGGAGGTTTAAGCAGCTCTCGTTAAATATCACATCTTTCTGTTATAGTACATTACTGCTGCGGTCTATAATGAATAGTTTGCTGGTTGCGCTGATTATGGCCGACAGCGCAGCGTAGCGCAGCTCCAGGCCGACACAGCGCGGTCAGTGTGCAGCACTTGATGGACGAGCTGAGATAAAGGCCGAGACCGTAGGTCGTACGGTCGAGGCCGACACAGCGAGGACAGCAAGGGCTGCAATGATGGCCAAGCTGAAAGGCCTAGAGCGTAGCTAGGCTAGCTCAAGGCAATCATAGCGTGACCAGCGAAGCAGTCATTGTGGGCCAAGGTTTGTATAGTGTTTTACTCAAAAATGCAAGTACCTAATCTAAATAAAAGCAGCAAGTAATTTAAATAAAAAATATATTAATTAACTAGAATTTTAATTAAAATGACAATTATGAAAAGTACAGTTACTAAAATTCAACACCGACTTTCCCGGTTTGATATTACTAATAGTTTGCGATAATTCTAATGCGGTGTTTGACTGCTGTATTATTTCTTCATTTATTACTTCATTTATTTCATAATTTTTTCCTTCAGGTTCTTGAGCAGATGTTGAAGCTTCCTGGAACTCGTAAGACGTTGTTCGTTTTAAGTTTATACTTTGACCGATTTTTTGTGTAATTCTGTTTTTATTCTCCACCGATTTTCTTCTATATAGCTCTCAGCAACTCGGACGGATTTCCATTCTCCATGCCTTTTTAGTGTAATAAGATTGGCCCCAGTATCGACAAGAATAGTGGCCGATGAACGCCGGAAACAATGACCTGTAAATTGTTCCGGATGGGGCAGTTCTAAGAATGTAGCACTTATTTTGGCCATTGGAGCAATTTTTTGCCTCCCTATCACTTGTTTGGTGCATTTGCAATGTTTATAATTTTAAAAAAATCGGTCCGTTTTTACGTCAACTGGACGTAGTGCGTAATATTTTTACACCACTGCAAATGAGGCGTCACGAACAACGAAAGTACTATCAATCTTCGTTTTTGTATCTCGCAACGTAATTATCATTACGTTGATGTGAGTTTCAGTATCATTAACGGTGATATTGGTAATTTCGATGCATCGACATGCACCGTAAATGCCAAAATAAGAACTACCTGTAACAATAACAAGTACGAGTATTAATTATGAGAACGTGTAGGTACAGTACAAATTTGGGTTTTTAGATATAAATACTTACTTTCACCGCTAAGTATTCAGAGTCGGGGGCTTCATTTATAAACTTTTCTACATTTTGTGATGTCAAAACTTTAGATTTTTTACATTTATATCCGTCTGACTGTCGTTTTAGCATACACGTTAAATTGTGATCATTTTTAATGTTCAAATTGTGCTTTATCAGAACCATGCACTTTATCATTGAATAGGTATTCCAGAGAGACGAAGGCTTCATTTTGTTGGAAAATCATTGAACTACGCAAGAAAAACATTTTCGGATAAAGATTTAGATTTCCTACTGATTTTCAACTGCACAATTTTTTCATATGCAAGCTTATATTTTTCCTTTGAGTTTCGCGGTATCAAATTTTCAACCACTAATTTAGCTTCATCTTTAATGTCTGGCGGTGTTAAACACATTGAATCGGAAGAATTTTCGCTTTGTGAGCTCATTTTTAGCAAAAAAGTCACTAAATAAACAAAATTTTCGCTGAACCGCGCTTTTGTAACTTCTTTGTATTTTTTTTTTTTGGAGCAATGGCAGTTGGAACTATACAGCCTAATATGGAATAAAATCTTCTTGTACCTATCTCTATAGATACAAACAGCTGTGTTTTAAATAAAATCTTTTCGGATTTGATTTTTTAAAACGTTAAACGTCATAATAGTGACCGGCAAAACATTGCCGGCCTGTTAGAGTGGCCAGCAAAACTTTGCCGGCCGCTCCTTGAAACAGAACGGCAAGGTCGACTTTGCTCAAACAAGGTTGTCAAAATAATGACCACATTACATGCATTTTTGAGTAAAGTTATTAATTCGAAAATGTTAAGATCTTGAAGTGTGGTGTCGTGAAGTCATTATTTTAGCTTATAGCAACATAATGAAATATGAAAGGTCTATTGTCAAGAAAGTTAACTCTCTAAGTGGCTTTACAGTATCTATTAGCAGGTATCTAAAAGTTTAAATGATGATATAGTATCTACTTAATTTGTAAGCTTCAAAACCAGGAACATTTGTGCGAAACGGTGTATCTTTATCTAAATTGTTACTGTCTCATTTTTGTAATACCTAGTTTTATTTGTTTTAATTTAGTTTAATTTAATTCGTAAGTTTAATTTAGTGCAACTTGGATTATGTCATCATCATCATCAGCCTTATAATGTTCCCACTGCTGGGACACATGCATCTTCTCTGTGAGAGATGTCCATAATCCACCACGCGAGCCCAGTGCGGGTTGGTGAATGTCACATATCTTCGATGTTTTTGTTTCTAGGACATGCCGGTTTCCATCACCGTTTCGAGAGCAGTGGTGATGAAATAATTAACACAAAGTAAATCACCTGTCTGGGTTCGAACTTACGACCTACGATACGTCAGTCGGGGCCGTTACCTCTGGGCCACCACTGCTCTCTCTGCATTTGGATAATGTAGTCTTTATTTTATATTTTTTCTTATAAGTTACGACAAAGTTTTGTGTTCATGCAAAGTTTACCTGTGAGTGACTGTTACACTTCATTCTGATTTGTTGCTTCTGTTTAATTTACTTAGACCAGAGTATACAATTGTTGGTAAACCAAATAAATATTCAGTATTAGTTTCACTTCCCTACCTCATACCACAGGACTCGTGCATTTTGCCGGTTAAAAAGTACCATATTATTCTTAAACATCATATTGTAGCATTCTAATAGTAAAATAATTTCTTTCAGAGATTCCCTTTCATACAAGTTTATAGTTTTAGTCAAAGATCCCATTCGATAGTACTCTGGCACCAAATTCATTCTTTATAACCGACTTCAAAAAGGAGATTCAATTCGACTTTACTTTTTTATGTTTGTTACCTCATTTCATAACATAACATCACGCTGGTACGCTCTAAAGGGGTACGCAGATGTGTACAGTAAATTTTGGTACACTCCCAATTCACCAGTTATGTTAAAGTTTTATGTTATTCGGGTTATCTATTCTGTCACAATTGTGGGCATTATATATACGTAACACAACAAAAAGTGAATAATAACTTTAAACAAAAACACAACACTGACTTCCAAAATTTAAGTTATTTTTCACTTTGTAGTATTTTTTATTTGGAAGTTGGTTGTATTTTTTTTTGTAAAAATAGTTTTTGATAGGAACAACTACTACTAAATAAGTACCATACTACCTATTGAACTTATATATTCCCATTTTGATGTCCTTTGCAGTTTTCTTTCACGTCTCCCTTTGAGATGCAGGGGCACTTTTCATCCTAGTCCGTTTTATTTTCAACGACTTTTAAAGTCTAGTCTAGTCGAATTGTCGTTTATTATTCTCTTTACGTTTCGGAAAAGATTACTTGAATTGAAATAAACCGATTTCTATAATCCCTAGCTGATAGTTCTTAGTTTAGGTCTAAAATGGAAACGAGCTCTTAACGAAATTACGGTCGGGACTAAGTATAAATTAGACATGGTCAATCGATGGCCTGATGAGGGTCGCATGAATATTCTGGATGCGAGAAGCATAGAATCATGTAATGTGGAGACGCTTGAGGGAGGTCCATGTCTCATGAAGTGATGATGATGACTATTAAGAGGGGAAACAGTGAGGTATTTGAGGAGGTCCATAGCGTTTCAAATCTCTTTAAACTAAATATTTAAAAATTAATACCTTAAGCATAGGCGAAATCAAACACCATGAAATAAAGCATTATACAACTATCTGACCTCCGCGGCTTCGCTCCTGTCGACTGGTTACCTATCAACCTACAGGTTTAGGACCTAATTAAAGGCTGATAAATGAAACTTAAGTGGACTGTAAAACACTTATATTATAGTTCTGAAGGACAGTATACTGTTGGAAATGAACTCAGGACAAGTAATATGCGCGCGCGTCGTCGACCGTGCTCGGTAGTGGAGTGCGGTACGGGCGGCCGCCCGCTGCCGCGGTGTCGTCCCGCGCCGCGCCCCGCCGTGTCTATGATTCACGTCTTGTCTGCGTGAACATCCTCCTCGGGTTGAAGCATTCAATCTAGGGGAAGTGGCCAAATAATATTAAAAGAACGTAGTAACGTCCCCTTCTTCGTCTTCAATTCGACCACACGCGTTGTCCCGTCGTTTCCCGGGAAGACCTTCGTGACACGTCCCAATGGCCACAGCAGTGGCGGTTGTCCTCTCCTTGATGAGAACTAACGTTCCCTCTGCCAGTTGTCCTGTAGATGAAGGCTATTTTGTCTTAATCTGGAGCAGAATAACATATTCTAAGTGGAACCGCTTCCAAAAATGCTGCTTTATATGTTCCACTCTGTGATAACGCTCCAAGCGGCTGATGTTTGAGTCAGTCATCTGTGGATGCGGAACAGCCATACATCCATCATTCATCCCCTCATTGCCTTCAAGTTTTAAATCCGGCTCGAAGGACCAAAATGTTTAGGACCTAATTAAAGGCTGATAAATGAAACTAAAGTGGACTGTAAAACACGCATATTACATAGTTTCATTTACAAGCCTTTAATTAGGTCCTAAACACTACCTAACCACCCTACCTTACCTACCTACCCTACCTTACCTACCTACCCTACCTTACCTACCTACCCTACCTTACCTACCTACCCTACCTTACCTACCTACCCTACCTTACCTACCTACCCTACCTTACCTACCTACCCTACCTTACCTACCTACCCTACCTTACCTACCTACCCTAACTTACCTACCTACCCTACCTTACCTACCTACCCTACCTTACCTACCTACCCTACCTTACCTACCTACCCTACCTTACCTACCTACCCTACCTTATCTACCTACCCTACCTTACATACCTACCTACTTAGTTACGACTTTGTAGAACAATTTATTTGAATAAGAATTTATACTATACGAATGTAACTAACTTTTGTTTCTACCGGGCGGCGATCTAATTAAATTTTAGAACACAAAAGCTGCTAATGTGACTTAACTATGATAGTTAGATATATTCTATCCCCCTTTTTTCCTCTCTTTTGAGAATAAATTATAACCTATGTAACTCCGGAATAATGTAGCTTTCCATAGGTGAAAGAATATTTAAAATCAGTCCAGTAGTTTCGGAGCATATTCGGTACAAACAAACAAAAAAATCTTTCCTCTTTATAATATTATTAATTAATTAATAAGTATAGATATAGATAAGGAAAAATTGTATCCGTGTAAAACGACCATCGCCCAACTTACAAGAAAGTCTTGGAAGGTATTGTCCGTTCTAAACACCATATCCTTTATGTCTGTCTACCCTTCAAGCCAACCTGATGTTATTATCACTCCCAAAACTACCTGCATCGTCGTTGACAGCATAATATCCAGGAGTTAAAAGCTATCCGCCAAAGTATTTCAAACTCTATGTCAAAAGCTACAGGGTTTGAATTTGCAGGAGGTTTTCAGACACATTTCAAAGGTAATAGTTTAGTGTTTGTACCTTAGTATTGTAATAAAAGCAGTCTCTGTATTGTTTTATTGTGGAAATGATGTGTACTGTAACGTCTTTAGTGTCCTTTGTTTGTGTTTCCAAATCGTCCATTTATGGGATTGTTATCTGACATTTGTCAAGCCAAGAAGCTTGAATTGTATGGATTTGTATAATGTTATTGGAATGTGATTTTCAATTGGTAATTTTCGTAAAACTTGATTTTATTATCCTTAAAGATGTAATGTGAGTGATATGATGTGTGTGTAAGTTCTTGTTTTTCATACTTTTGTAAATGGGCACCTATTGATTTCTGATGACATTAAATACTTGGTTAAAATCTACGATTTACGAGTTTTGCCCATACGAAAGTCGAACATTATGCCACGGGAAAGTACTACCTGGAATAAAACCGGTCAAGTGCGTGTCGAACTTCGCACATTTAGGGTTCCGTACCAAACCGCAAAATTAAGTTGGTTCAATAGAAAAATTAGGGATTTCCAAAGAAAAAATCTGATTTGTCAATATATTGGTTCAGATTTTTCGGAACAAAATTTTGTAAAAAATGCTGACCTTGGTGGCTATTCATTTCTTTGTTTCGCAATATTTTTTAAAACAAAAGATATCATATTTAAATATACCCCACTCGATGGGGTAGGCCAAAATATTTTTTTCACGCTCCCTTTGCTATAAGGATTATTTTTGACAATTTGTCATTCAGGCTTTGGGTCAACAAGATGCTTAACCTGGGAAAATTTTAAGACTGTAAGTCCTACTGTTTTGCTGTAAAACCCTTGTGACAGACGATGAATGGATTCTATCGCAATAGGGTTCCGTTTGGACCCTTCGGGGACCAAAAGAAAAAGGAGCCTTTGAAAAAGAAATAATTTCTAAAATATGTTTTTATTACTCAGTTTCAAAGTGATACAACAACGTAAATTCAATTCTCTCTTACTCGCTATCTACCATTCTTGGTTTTAGCCGTAATGACGTGGTTCACCGCACGCTTCGCTGACGTGCACTACGCATTATAGCGTTTTAGCCGTATTATATCTAATAAATCCTATTACTGTAACAGGCTAAAAGAGAATTTAAACCTTGTTGACCGATGCACACAGGCGGATTTTCTTTAAAAATTGGACAAAACCTTTTTATTGTTTAAAACGTTCGAAAAGTCGTAGGAATTGATGAAAAAACATGAGTAGCATATTAAAGCTTTAACTATTATTCATTTTTAAATATCCATATCTAGTAGATAAACACTTATATTCTTTTGGTTTTTAATTATATATATATTTAAGGATCTATCTTGTAATGTTTTCTCGAAATATCATAGAAGATGAACCTAAAAATAAAGGAAAAATACAATATAAATATTATTATAATATGCAATTAGCTAATAAAAATGGAAATAGCACATAGTAGTGTGAGGGACGTAGCCAGAGCGCTACGTAATGAAAGGCAAATAAATTTATCTGATATCTGTTATATTTATATTAATTCAACAATGTGCCTGCCGTTAGGCGGCTTCTATCGAATTGACAAACAAAGTTCAAGAAAAACATATTCTATATATGACAAGTGTTCCTAACTCAATTACCTTGCAAAACTATGTACATCATGCCAGCCTTATTATATGTAAGGAGTTTGCCTTTTAAAGCAGAGTCCTCACATGAGCTACGCCCCTAAGAATAGTCGCGCAGAATCATATGAGGTGCTACTATTCTAAGTTTTGAAAGGTAACATCAATCCTACCTTATCCTAACCCAAACATTTACCTAACGGTGGAATAAATTTTCAATTAAGGTACGGCCCTTAAAAGGGGTAGGCTTAAGTCATGACAAACGAATTACTGTATATGTACTTTCATTCAATTTATGTGCATATAATTGCACTGACAAGTTAACGCCGTCATGCTTGAACCTCCTTGAACAAAACCACCGAAAAAGTACCCGGCGCCTCCACCAAATGTGAGGGACGTAGCCAGAGCGCTACGTAATGAAAGGCAAATCAATTTATCTGATATCTGTTATATTTATATTAATTCAACAATGTGCCTGCCGTTAGGCGGCTTCTATCGAATTGACAAACAAAGTTCAAGAAAAACATATTCTATATATGACAAGTGTTCCTAACTCAATTACCTTGCAAAACTATGTACATCATGCCAGCCTTATTATATGTAAGGAGTTTGCCTTTTAAAGCAGAGTCCTCACAGTAGCAACTGCAACTAACACATACATATTTTAAGCTAAGACATGACACTTCATTGTATTATTTATAAAGCAGTCTGATTCTAATGAATTTATAACTTTTTGGCTTAATGACATATATTTCTACGTCAAACATAGCAAAATAAACATTTGAAGAAAAAAAAATACATAGATACATTCCTCCAAGTCACAATCCACGATTAAAGATACTCCAAACACTTTTAAAACTTGACACTACTCTTTTTTAAAACCTCGATTTTAAACTTTGTATTAATAAATAACAATTAAAACATTCGTTAAAAATATTATACAAACTGAAATTGGATTAAAGAAATCCGTAAGATTCGAAAAATTAAGGCGTGTGACTGTTATGGCTAACTTCATAATTTGAGTTTTGTCCGCAAATATGGGCAAATCCACCTGTAGGCGATGGTATGTCGGTCTGGAATAAATAAAGGTATGGTACGTAATTTTCATGAAATAGACTCATTTTCAAAAAAAAAATAACTCCATTACTAGACCATTGCCAGCTGTTTTATAAGTCGACTTTAGTTTGCTGAAGTCATCTACTAAGAAAATATGTGTTTCCGCCATCCTCGGGTCTACCCGCGTGGAGTTAGTATTCCTGTTATTATAAATTATAGAAATACGTTAGAAATATTACTGTAAAGTTTCATCAAAACAGGACAGAATAAGAATCCATACCAAAATATTTTTTTTAAATAACAAGAAATGATTGAACAGTCTTTGTTGCTGATTACAATAATCGAATTGCCGCGTAGAGGAAACAAAGCTAACGTTTTTTTTTATACAGAAATGAGTAATGATTACGCTTCGGGCTACATGTTGTCTTACATTATTACAAACCTTTGTTTTACGTTCACGAAATTCAGAATCAAAGTTGAGAAAATAACATGGAATTTTGGTCAATTTCAGGAGGGGTCAATTTCATTAGAAGGGGCTATACATCGTCTACGATGTCGTTCGGCGTCCGTCGAAGATATTCTCCGAAGAAGACATTGAAGAGAGTCCTGATGGTGAGCAGCCTCCACCAGTTGAGAGGAAGCCTAGTCATGTCCTTCCACCATTACCACCAAAACCTGGTACTCTTTGGAGAGAAGTCGACCTTGAGACCGATATGGAAACCCCAGTTCCATCAGTCTTCGAAATAGATGATGAATTCAACTTACCAATCTCCGTCGCCGTCTTCATTATAATCACGTATATTAACATCGGAGTGTTCGTGTATAGTTTGTGGGAGAAGTGGAACTTCTTCGAGTCCTTTTACTTTATCTTCTTATCTATATCTACGATCGGATTAGGTGATCTGCTTCCCGACCACCCTATGTTCATGATGGCGTCTATATTATACTTAGTGTTTGGTTTTGCTCTAACATCTATGTTCATCAACGTCGTTCAAGTGAAGTTGTCTAATACATTCAAACAGGCTAGTGCTAAACTCGGTGCTACTATAGGGTTGAAGGTTGCTGAAGAAGATGGCAGTCTGGTACTCATAACACCACCCGCTACAGAAGTCGTCCCTATACATAAACCAAAAAGTGAAACAGACGAAAGCAAAATTAAAGAACTTGACGATAATGATACTAAAAATAGATAAATATGGTTTCGCAACTCACAAAATAACTCTAAAAATAATGTTGTTTTAATTAAGAAGCCCCGCTTGACGGTTGAAAATAGCTCTTGAACCTATCAGAGTCGATAAATTTTTATTATAGATTCTGAATATTTTCCATTAAAAAAATGGAATAATTCGTGATAACGCAGTGCTGGTAACATAATGTAGAAACCGTGGTATTACGTAATATCGTTGCTGTAAGCATGTAAAAGGTGATAAATTGTTACTAATTATTAAAAATTAATTAAAACTGTCAATTCTTCTCCAGCGTGGCGTGAGACAGGGAGACGTCATTTCTCCGAAACTGTTCACTGCTGCGCTGGAGGATGTATTCAAGGTTCTGGACTGGAAGGGCCTAGGCATCAACGTTAATGGCGAGTACATCACTCACCTTCGGTTTGCCGACGACATAGTGGTCATGGCTGAGACCATGGAGAGCCTCAGTACAATGCTCGATGACCTCAGTAGAGCTTCCGAAAGAGTGGGTCTGAAAATGAATATGGACAAAACCAAGGTGATGTTGAATGCCCATGTTAAACCCACTCCTATTAAGGTTGGAGACTCTACACTCGAAGTTGTGGACGACTATGTCTACCTGGGACAAACGATCCAGTTGGGTAGGGCCAACTTCGAGAAAGAGGTCAACCGTCGAATCCGACTCGGCTGGGCAGCGTTCGGGAAGTTGCGCGGTGTCTTCTCGTCCAACTTACCACAGTGTCTCAAGACGAAAGTCTATGACCAGTGTGTGTTGCCAGTGATGACATATGGCTCTGAGACGTGGTCGCTTACAATGGGCCTCATCAGGAAGCTTACAGTCACTCAAAGGGCAATGGAGAGGGCTATGCTCGGAGTTTCCTTGCGTGATCGAATCAAAAATGTAGAGATCCGTAAGAGAACCAGGGTTACTGACATAGCCCGAAGGATTGCCAAACTTAAGTGGCAGTGGGCAGGGCACATTGCACGCAGAACGGATGGCCGATGGGGCAGAAAGGTTCTGGAGTGGCGACCGCGAACCGGAAGACGTTGCGTTGGAAGGCCTCCCACCAGGTGGACCGATGACCTGGTGAAGGTTGCGGGGATCCGCTGGTTGCGGGACGCACGGGACCGGTCAATGTGGCGACGCTTGGGGGAGGCCTATGTCCAGCAGTGGACGTCTTTCGGCTGATATGATGATGATGATGATGATGAATTAAAACTGTAATGTGTTTGTTGCTGTGTGTGTAAATAAAGATATTTTACATGTTGTTCTTGCTATATTATTTACTACTTAATTTAGGACCAGTAAAATGCAGCTATATATTAAAATTATATAATTAAAAGTGACTGACAAACGAAAAACACTGGTCTGGTTTATAACAAGTAATACTGACAATAATGAAAATGTAAAAAAGCAAAAGAAGAAAAGTCTGGAGCAACAGTACTGGTTTTATTTTACAAAGAACGGGCGACGTACAAGTAATAAGCAACAATGAACCTAAACCCATCGAGCGAGTCGAAAAAAAACTCGATATGATTTTTTTCAAGTCATTGTAATCAGAAATGGAAGCGACTTGGAGTATCGAACATTCAAAAGGTTTGAAGAATTTAATTATGGCTGTCTGTAAACGACTCGGTTCGATGGTTGTATTGACAAAAACTCTTAGAATAACGAGGGATTACTTTTAAATTTTCTGTTTTGTATGTCCTCTTTTCAATCCTTCGGGGAAAACAGGTCTCTTGTTATGTTCAGTTATTTGATTTTTTAAATGTCTGAATTAGTTTTTACTCTAGCCAATCTTACTACTATTATAAACGTGATAGTTTGTGAGGATGGATGGATGGGTAGATGGAACTTTTTTAGTCTTTAAATCAAAAACTACTGAACGGATTTTGATGAAACTTTAGCGAAAAATATCTCATACATCCGATTAACACAAAGGCTATATTTTTTAAAGATATTGGGAGAAGTACTAGAGCCGCATTTGAAGGGAAACGTCCTAGAGGTCGCAGTCCAATAAGATGGTCAGACCAAGTCCGCACATCATTGAACATCAAACTGCACGATGCTCTCCACGACGCAAAAGACCTATACCTGTCTTGGCGCAAATTAGTGAAGGAAAAGTTGCTTCCACGACGACAGGGGATTCACGACACTCAGTAATGAGGAACACGACGCGAGGAGGACTAGAGTCGCGGGCGACAGCTAGTCTATGCCAATATTATAAAGAGGATTTTTTTTTTGTTTGTTTGTACCGAATAGGCTTCAAAACTACTGAACCGATTTTAAAAATTCTTTCACCTATGGAAAGCTACATTATTCCCGAGCAAAATATTACCTATAAAATTCACTATTTGGTGTGCGCTGAGAAAACTATGATGCTACATAAAAATTATATGTTACATGATTAAAGTACTCATTATTAACAATAAAAAAGTATTCGGGAGAATATATCTCACTATCGTAGTTAAGTCACAATAGCTGCATTTGTGTTCTAAAATTTGGTTACAACGAAACAAAAGTTGGTTACATTCGAATTGTAGTATTAATTCTTATTCAAACAAATAGTTTAACATATTGGTAGGTTGGTAGGTTGGTATGTAGGTAGGGTAGGGTAGGGTAGGTAGGGTAGAGTATGTAGGTTGATCAGTAGAGCAGGTGAGTAGGTTGGTAGGTAGGTAAGGTAGGTGGGTAGGTAGGTATGGTAGGTATGTTGATAAACAGTTGACGGGAGCGAAGCCGCGGGGGTCAGCTAATTTATACTTCTTTACTAATGATATTATACAGAGGAAAGATAAGTATTTTTGTATGTAACGAATAAACTAAAAATCTACTGGACCGATTTAAAAAAAATCTTTCACCATTGGGATGCTATCCCCGGGTGACATAGGCTACTTTTTATCGCTGCTTTCCCACGGAAACGGGAACTACGCGGGTGAAACCGCGAGGCGTCCGCTAATTATTAATAAAGATATTATTGACACATTTTTCCATAAAAATCTTGCGAAACGGAAACAAACCGTCTATACCTTCTTAATTTAATTAAATAGTACATCTATTTATTCATACATTTATTTACTGACAGCCAATGTACAGTTAAAGCTGGGTCTAGAAGCAGGCAGTTTATCACTAGAGTTCCTTTAATCAAGGTGAGCACTAAGGAATAATTTTTCAAATTGTATGCCATTCAGTAATGAAATTGTATGTTGTTGTTTGCGAGCAATCTGAACATATGGCTTGTTCTTTTGTTATTCATAAAATTAAAGGGGTACAAACTTATAATTCATAAGTAGCGGACTTGTTGATAATTTTATCCTTTCTTTGTCAGTGTGCCGACTTTTTGACTCAGGCTATTATACTTTGATTGATTACGCCACTGCATTGACTATTGAAAGCTTTCAATGGAATAATCGTCAACCGATGAATAACATGCTTTGACACTTAAGAATTTGGTACTGGAGTAAATTTTTTTATAAAGATATTATTGGTATAGCTTGCTGTATAATTATTATACATAATATATTAATATAGGTACATACTTCTATTCAATCTATGTGAGTGTTTAAATCGGGTAAATGCAAAACTTCCGACATTTGTATAATTTTTAATTAGTCATTATAAATACTTAATATTAAATATGGTAAGACATTATTTACTTTGTAAACATTGATTGTGTTATTTAAGTTTCGCGCTCCTCTATTCCATTGGTGCACATACCACTATACGAATCCTGTAAAGTCATCAGGTAGCTTCTGTGCTTCTGGGTAGAGCTAGGCTGGCTATGCTCATCATTAACCTTTTTCAATGAAAAATAGATGCCGCATGTTTTTAAATTTTTGGTTACAGGACATGCCAGTTTCCTCACGATGTTTCCCTTCACCGTTTGCTGCCGTTTACCGTTTGCTGGCTATGTTAGCGAGGACCTAAACGCACATCGTACCGAATGTGAGTCCCAGTGCGGAAAATGGAGTCAGTTTACTTAACTATATCCAAAATATGTATGTGTACAATTGCATTTAAGCTATAATTGATCAAAGTGACAATGACTGTTGATGGTGACCATTGATTTATGATGACGAAGGTGACGAAATTAAAAGTATAGGCCTTTATCATACAGGTTTCACGGTAACTTACTATGACGTCTTAAAATCATCATGGCTCCGGTGTGAGAGAGAGACGGAGCCATACACGGCGAATAGCACTATCACTTTTCAACAGCGGAATCATGATGGTATTGGCCCTTCGTAGTACAGCCAGATACAATAATTATAATTGTGCATAGCAGAAATTCTTAGTTACCTGTTTTTACGAAAAATTGTTACTGCATTTTTTGACATGTTCCATTAGACTTTTAATTTCCTTAGTAGGAACTCCAACAGTATCGTTAATATAACTAAATACAACATGATGTTTGTAATATTTGACCATAAATGATTGCAAAATTTTCTTTAGGTTTACTAATTTTTCGAGCGCTTTTTTACAATTTTTAAAAATGTCTTCCAAAATGAAAAATTCCAAATATGATTCCACAGCACTACAGTTGGATACACGTTGATTCAGATTATGAAGACAATCTATAACTAATTTCTCATGAAAATTGTTTTCATGTTCCAAATAAAGCATCGTGTTTTCGAAAGCACACCTTTCTTCAGTATCTCCATAGTTTCGGAAAAGGTAATTGAATTCTTTACTTAAATATTTATTGAAAAAATCGCAATAATGCAGATCTAAATCACCTTGATCTATTCCAGCCTTTACGGATTTTATCAACAAGAGATTCAAAATCAAACTTGGCATAGCTAAAGGAAGAATTTCACACTGAGGCTGCATATGAGAGTATCTTGACCAGCCCGTTAGAATGATACCTTTAAAATTGTGAACATTTTTTTCGCCGCCAAACTTGTAGCCTAATATGAACTTCATCCAGCTCAAGTGATTCAGAAATCGTTTTTTAATCTTAGGGATTGTTGAATTTCTTCCATCAGCGCCTTTGTATGCGGAAGCTATCCATATGTTTCTGAAGTTTTTGTGTAGATTGTAGAAATATGCATAGTGTGCACGGTTAGTTCCGTATTCCCATGCAATTACTTCTGTGTTATCTATACGGTATGCTTGCGGTTTCTTGTATTGCAACAGCATGTCGCCCCATATAAGAACGTCTATGGACGGATTTAATTCTTTTACGATAGAAGACACTTCTTTTACGTGACTGACGAATAATTCACTAAAAAAATTAATAAAAATTAAGCGCTAAATGAAAACCGAAATGAATCATCCTATGTATCTAGGCTGGGAATAATTACCATCATTTTAGTCGTAGATCCTTCATATACAGAGCTTCAATTTTTGTCTGAGACCATTGAAGTCTGCTCAGGGAGTCCTTTAGGGGTTAGCCAGAGATCTTCACGTTTTTACAGAACTGACCACAAAAGCTAAACAAAAAACTCTTCAAATATTTTCTTAGCGTTCTCATTTCAATCACCTTCCAAAACTAAATAGTTACCTGTTGCCAGTTTGATGATATTCAAGGAGGTTGCCTCTAAATAGGTGAGGAGCCCTTACAGTACCTACACGAAAACAGTGGCTTAAACCATCAGAAAGACAGATCATCTGATAGACTTAGTGACAGACCATTAAAAAATCACTTTAGAGGAAACAGAAGAGCTCCTTCAGACAGCAATGCTTGGCCGCACTGTTAAATATGTGTTAGCCTACGTTCTTGGGTGAACTCCACCCAACTCCATAAGCAACTCGATAATACTTTCAATATTAAGGACTAGCAAATTCACATTCATATTTAAGTATTTAAGCATAGCGACTGAGTAGTGCTTGCCCCCTAAAAGTGACTCCGACGCTGAGGTACGTCTTGGGTTCGAACCTAGACAGAAATTGCGTAAATTATTTCATCACCACTGCTTTCAAAACAATGAAGAAAAACATCGTTTGGTCACAGGCATGTCCTAGAACTAAATATTAAAAGATATAATGACCCGCACCAATCCGTGCCGGGCCCTGTGTCCCAGCAGTGGGAATATTATAAACTGAATATACTGATGATATGTATAAAAAGTTACGCAGTAATTTAGAAGGTCGGTACTCACTTGGTTTTCAATTTTTTTTTTTTACATTTTGGACACATGTTTATATGGAACACTTCGCCACAACCAATGTGTATGTGTCGCAACGGAAGGATCATTGCGTGAAGATCAATAACCTGAAATCGAGATAAAAAATGTAATCGCATTGTAGCAGGTGCTGCTCTGGAGTTTCTGCCTGTCCTCTAGTAAAAAAACCCGGTCAAGAGCGAGTCGGACTCGGTGCCGTACCATCATTTAAAATATTTTGGATGTATTACTTCGTCAGAGAATTTAAACACTACGGTGTAGAATATTGCAGTTTTAGGCCAGCGCTATCTCTTGACTGATAGTGGAACTAATGTAATATTTGTTGATGATTTCTGAAAAAGTGTGCTATTTAGAGACATCGTTTTATTTTTCCTGTAATCTTTACATAAACTTCTATCACATAGAATAATTTCGACTTTTCTCTTTGCAAACTTCGTAGATAAGAGTCGAGAGGAACTTTTTTTTTTTTTTAATACTGTATTTGGGAATGTGCAAATAGCGCTCTTTCATATTATGATACCCCACATGCCCTAGTAGCCCCACTTCGAATTTTTAAGACCCTCTGTCAGAAAGAAAAAAATCTTTCTTGTTTGCAAAATAGTTGGGCAAACGTCATCTAAAAGTAAGCAGCTATTGCTAAAATTACATAACGTTAATAAAACTGAACATCGGATATTTTTATTAAATTTGTCATAGTTTATTGCATAGTAAATGTTACTAATATTCAAGAATAATGTTACACCCGGGAAATTACCAACCAATTAAAAGTCCCGGATATTTATAAATGTTGCAGCATCGAGTTTTATACTTTCACATTATAATACGCAGTAATATTTATGGTGCCAAGATGTTCAGAATTAATGATTGCTATATGAGATCATTAACTAAAACTAAAATTGAGCTGGGCCGGCCATGTAGCGAGATGCACAGACCAGCGATGGACTCTCAAGAGCACGAAATGAACCGGCCCACAAGGAAAAAGAAACGTGGGCAGACCACAAAAACGATGGGTGGACGACATAGTATCGGTGGCGGGCAAAAACTGGACAAAAATAGCACAGGACACGGCAAAATGGAAGAAGTTGGAGGAGGCCTATACCCTACCAAGGGGTTCATATAATTAAATTAATAAAAACTAACATTAAAATCACTTATACATAGAGCTACTAACATAGAATTAAGAAAATATAAAATATATTGTAACTAAATATTTAAGGTTTATAGGAAATAAAAAGGCTTTATTATATTATTATTATATATGAGAACATTTAATTAACAGGGATGGCTCGCGATGACCACTATCTCACCTAATGGTAAGCCATTTTGCACGCACGCATTGACATTACAATTTTATAGGGATTCTCGGGCAGTATTGGACAGAGCTCTTTCGCGGCTGTCACGAGTGCTAGCGCGGGCGTTTGTCACGCCATTCAGTCTTTTGGAAGAAGTTAAAAAAAACTTTTTTTCATTTCCTTATGGGCAGATCCATATTTGCCCATCATTTCCGTACCATGTATTTAAAAAAAGTACGAGTTTTATACACATTGAAATACAATAATCGTGCATTTAAACAAGGTCGCAATAGACGAATTCAAATATATATTAAATAAATATTTATACAAAAATAATAAAAATACCTGTCTTGGTTTAAAAATACGATCGAATATTTTAATTAATTTATATTTTGAGGTATAAAAGACATCACTGGTAATATATCGGGAAACCTAAACGAAAATCCTAAATCTCACGGAACACTCGGTACGCGGGTCCGACTCTTACTTGGCTGGTTATTATTTTTCCATTTAGCATATTGGTTGTGTAATTGTCGGCAAAGGGTGGACAGTAAATCTAGACATACGTCAGTGAGTGATGTAGGTACAGCCAATGTAAGGAAGCCTGAAATTATATAAAGATGCTTACTCTTCTACATTTATATTATTCTAAAGAGGAAAGATTTGTTTTTAAGTATGTTTGTAATGAATAAACTCAAAAACTACTAAATCGATTTCGATAATTCTTCATTTTACATTTTTATGTTTTTGGTGGGATCATTGTTACATCTTGTTATCCTCCAATCTAAGTCGTATGTAGAATCGTGATCTGTAATGGATATTTGATACTCTGTCTACCCTCTAAGGCATGTAAGCATAATGTGATATATGTTTAGACGAATCGATGCATTTGTGTTTGTAAACGTATACTACCTAATCCTTTTTAAAATACAGAATCAATATAGTAGCAATCCCAGTGTGTGTGTCTAGTTTAGGTGTAAATTTTTAAACGACGGGAGTGGCACTCTTGTGTTCTTTCTATTTTGTGCTAGAAATCACCTACTTCTTCAGTATTGAATTAAAGACCACCAAACATTTTTTTAAATAGAGATCATCACTTACTTGCTTCAACATGGCAGCAATAAGTTTTTGGCTCTCTGGGTTGCTGGGGCATATGGCTGTGATAGAATTTTTGTGCTCCCTCAGGTGAGCGAACTCCTCCAACTTTAAGACATGTTCCATGTGGCCGAATGTTGGTATCAGGGGAATTATTTCTATGTTGAGAGTATTGGCAGTGCTGATAAGCATAAAGACCTGAAAAATAACATGCAGGGTTATATTAATTGTTATATTCTAATAGCACACCGAACGTATCATTAATCCAGTAGATATTGACACTAAATAATAACTTTGTCACATAAGAAAAACCGGCCAAGTGCGAGTCGGACTCGAACACGAAGGGTTCCGTACCATTATCGCAAAACACTGCAAAAAAATCACGTTTGTTGTATGGGAGTCCCCCTTAATTTATTTTATTTTAATTTAATAATTATTATTTTTTGAAGAAAATATACAACTAAATATTCTGTGAATATTTCAAGCGTGTACCTGTTGCCGTTATTAATATCGAGCAAAAAACGGCAAAACTATCACGTTTGTTGTATGGGAGCCCCCCTTAAATATAAATTTTATACTGTTTTTAGTATTTGTCCTTATAGCGGCAACAGGAATACATCATCTATGAAAATTTCAACTGTCTAACTATCACGGTTCATGAGATACAGCCTGGTGGCAGACAGACAGACTGACAGCGAAGTCTCAGTAATAGGGTCCCGTTTTTACCCTTTGGGTACGGAACCCTAAAAACCGACTTCTCGACTCGACTATTGTTTTTATCATTTTTCGACACCGACTTCCGAAACGAAAGTTATTTTGCACTTTTTAGTGTTTTGCTTTTGAAGTCGTTTTTTTTTGTGAAAAGTTTTTATTTCTCTCTTTTTAGTTTAAGTATACCATCACTAAGAAATATCAATTTCTATAGTACGGTACCTAAAGGATTGACAAAATACCCATAATAACTCAATTTACAAACTCGTGCTGTTTGTCGCTAAGGAGTCGGTTCTATGCTCTATATCTTGAAACATGCTGGACCGATTTTGATGAAACTTGCACTATTCCCTAAGTTGAGAGATTCTCAATCCAACACAAAGAATGATCACGATCCGATAAGGAGTTTTGGAGATATGCGTTGACAAACATACGTACATACAAACATACACTTATGAAATTTGGCACATATGTTTAGAAGCCCATACAAAATATTTCCAACAATATTACGTACATACGTGTCGAATTAATTACCTCCTTCTTTTTGAAGTCGGTAAAACGGCTAAAATCGCAAAGCATGATGTATGTAGTTCTGATTTATTGCTATGTTGTATGGACCAGCAACACGGCAAGGACACGATCCCCTGCATCCCTTCTTACATTTAAAAGCTATAATTTTGAGTAGGTCATAGCCTTTATAAGGTTTTATATACCTGCGGTTGGGCTTAAATTGTTGTAAATTTATTTAAAAAAAACCGGCCAAGTGCGTGTCGGGCCACGCGCAGTAACAGGGTTCCGAAGTTGCATAATAATGCGGACTACAAAGAGGGTTTTGTTGTTGTTACATGAACATTAGAACGGTTACAGCGGCTCACAAAGTCTAAAAACGGGCCCACATAGAATGATGTTTTTTTTAATATATATTCTCGTGTTTGACCACTATCTCGCCTGATGGTAAACGATGATGTGGTCTACGGGAGTGTCATTCTGAACTTCGACAGTTAATTATTTCGACACAGTCTCAATTTCGAAAAACAATACTTCGACTACTCATTGCTTCGACAGAACATATATTCGACTAGCATTAGTTCGACAGATTATACTTCGACAACACACATCTTCGAAAAACACTACTTCGACAGAACCCTTCTTCAATATGCACTTGTTCGGCGGATCTCTATTTCGACAGAACATATCTTCGACATAATACTGCTCTGAAATGTGATAATAATAATTGAATTTAGCTTTATATGATGCTATCAAAAAGTTGTAGGCAGCCAGTGACCAATCTAAAAGAAAGAAAACAAAACTGATGAGGCAGGGCCGTCTTTAACCTATTGGAGGCCCTGGACACATTAGGATAACGAGGCCCCAAAACATTTATTGCCGAAAAACATATTTCTGACTACAATACCTTCTTGCCTATTAGTTTTTGCATGCGCGAAGCTCTCGCCCGAAAATCAGGCTATCCGATTTCGCGCACCTTCGGTGCGCGAGTCCGAGGACTTTGTTTCCGTGGAAGATGGGTAGGCCTTTAGTGTGGGACGCGACTTGCGACGATACTCTTGCGCCATCTCATGTTCCTACCTCGTCGTACTGTGCTGGCGCTGCCGCTACGGCTGCAGATATCCTCAAGTGGTTGAAATATGGTCTGTGGGGTCCGAGTGCTCACCCATTATTCAAAGATCTGCGTAAACGCCTAGTTGACACTTTGCGTGATCCAAAGGTTGGCTTTTACCTTGGTCAGAGGATAAGCATTGCCATATATCGTGGCGATGTTGCCAGTCTTTTGGGCACAATACCATTGGACAGCGATGTGGGGGAGTGTTTCGACGCCCTTTTTTTATATATCGCCGATATTGTCACATTTCAAAACAGTATTATGTCGAGAATATGTTCCGTCGAAATAGAGATCCGCCGAACAAGTGCATATCGAAGAAGGGTTCTGTCGAAGTAGTGTTTTTCGAAGATGTGTGTTGTCGAAGGATAATCTGTCGAACTAATGCTAGTCTAATATATGTTCTGTCGAAGCAATGAGTAGTCGAAGTATTGTTTTTCGAAATTGAGACTGTGTCGAAATAATTAAATGTCAAAGTTCAGAATGACACTCGGTCTACGGTGAAGCACGCTTGCCTAGATGTAATCTACTCACTCTTGACTTAAACTAAATAAGGACTAACTGGTAACTGAAGAAGGAGTTATAAAATCCAACTTCGCAACTGTAGTTAGAAAAATATCATCTATTTGAGTACCACCGCGGGTGCGAATTGCGAAAGGAGCCGATACGAGCGCGCGTTAGAGCCACGGGGTATGGTATAGTTCGTTCCTGGATCCTTGCATGCACGCTCCTTGTTTATTTCTCTTTCGGAATTAGAATAAAATCGTATGTATTCACCTCTAATCTCCTCTAATAGAGGTGAATCCTCTAATCTGCGGTATTCACTATTTAATTCTGGAAAGTTTTACGCAACTCAATTAGTGATGAAGTCGTGTCGAATATTGACTTTATAGGAGGATATCGACAAAAGAAAATAAGTAATTAGCTTGAAAATCGAATCTAATTTGACTTTACTTTTACGTTTTAATTACAAAACAAACCCACCGCACTATTCCCAAACCACTGCAACTCCTGAAAGCCAGAATCAACAGTGGCGACCACCAGAAAAGCGCCGAGGCAATGAAGCTCGACAAAATCCCGGAGAATGAATTTAACTGTCTTGGATCCCGCAACGAATTTAATCAGAAAAGAATAACGGAGGAGTAGGAAAAAACATAAATTTCCACTTCCCTCCATATCAAGCAGGAGACAGAACAAACAAGGCCACTAGACACAAAGGGTCGTTTACAACTGGGATAAGCCCAGTTGCCTAGCACCACAGATAAAAATAAGAAATAATTAATGGGTCCTAACATTGTGAGCTGCTATGTTTGATTCCAATAATAGGTATGGCAAACACGCTTGAACGCACGGAAATTTGTTCTAGTTTCCACAAGGTCCGTATAGTAAACAACTCCTGAGGTAGCCTCTACATTATTCAACATAATATTACGTTCATTCTGCCAAAGAATACACTCCCATAAGATATGATGTGCAGATTGTACATATTCGCAGTCAGATGTAGAACACTGACATAAAGGCGAGGCAACGAGCTTGAAGGAAAGCAATTTACTTTTAAAGTTACCATGCCCTGTGAGAAATTGGGCAACACAGTGATCCACCTCCAGCCACGTCCTGGCCAGCCGAACGCGAACGGATGGAAAGAATTGTTGGAGATGTCGGCCCTTGATGGAATTATCCCACCTACATTGCCATTCGGATAAAAGTTCCTCCCAGACGTCAATAGGTGGTTTAAATAATCTAAAGATTTTCTCACGGTCACTCCGCGTTAAAAAGTTCGCGTCCGTGGTCTCTCGTGCGGAATAGTACATTGCAGCACGTCGCTGCACTTCAAGGTCGACCGGAAGTACGCCAGCAAGTACCGGTAAGGCCTCAGTACTAACCGTCCTGTACGCTTTGCATAAGAATATCCCAAACGCTGACTCTGAAGCAACTTACGTCGCACCGCCCCTATGGTGGCCCTATCAGCCCAAACTGGCGCCCCATAGCAAATACAACCCAAGTAAGTAGCCCCATAAATAGTTTTTAAAGTTAAAAAAAGACAGACCCCACGTAGATTTAGATATTCTCGTTAAGGCATAGAATTTTTTTTTGCTTTTTCACCGACTATTTTAATATGATCTATAAATGCAAAATTCCTCTCTAACACGATACCAAGATAGCACACGGACTGCTTCCTTTTTACGGGAACGTTATTAAATTTAATAGTAGGACACGATTTAAGATTACCCTTCAAAATGAGTTGATAAGTTTAATTACAAAACGTCGAAAATACTTCTGCACTGACACAAAATAGACTTCACCGCGCGCATGCGCCGTATCCACTACGGACTGGTACTGCCAACGACTCCGGCCACTCCAATGCGCTATTCGAGCTTAAACATTATTAATTTAGAAATCATTATTACTAAGGATGTTATGATTTTATTTTTGTATATTTTTACATGGTTCATAAGCATATATTTACTATATATTTTACATATCTAACAACGTTATTTAAGTCATTTTTCAAATTCATTTATACAAAAATTTTACTGTGCCAAGTACATTTTATAAGTTGGTCGACTATTACTCGTAAACTTGTAAAGCCCGTTATGATTTCATTTTTGTATATTTTTACTTGGTTCGTAAAAATTATATTAACTTGTTTTACACAGCTATCAAACCTTATTAAAGTAATTTTTCAATGGCATTTGTACAAAATTTTTACTGTTCCAAGTACATTTTATAAGTTGGTCGACTATCACTCGTAAACTTGTAATGCCTTGTTATCTGTGATAAGTTTCCTTTCAATTTCGTTATATTTACTACTGCCGTGAATTTTTCACATAGCCAAGAGCAACTATTTCGCTGGCAGGGACACTTGACTTTAACATAAATATGCAACTTAAAGCTTAATTTTACGCAACCGAATCTCTCAATCGAAAAATGGTATTAACAAACCCATAATATTTTTGAATGGTCTATCCAACGATACCCCACACTATGGGATAGATGAGAAAAAAAAACATCCCCACTTTACGTCTATGGGAGGTACCAGAAAAAAAAATTTTTTTCATGATTTTATGTTACCACTATGTCGGATTTATTAATATGTATATACATGCCAAATTATAGCTTTCTAGTACTTAGATTCTCTGAGCTAAGCTGCGGACGGACAGACTGACAGAGCGAAACTATAAGGGTTCCTTGTTGACTTCGGAACCCTAAAAACGGGAATTTGACTGTCGAAAAACGTACAGTTTATGAATTTTATACCAACAAAAAAAACCCTAGTCGGGTTACAGTTTTTATTAAAATTAGCAAAAATTTTAATAAAACTGTAACCCGACTAAGTTTTTTTTGCCTTTTTTATAGTCAATAGGCTTGCGCTTGACCACTATTTCACCTGATGGTAAGCGATGATGTGGTCGACCGTGAAGCACGCTTGCCTAGAAGTAACTTATTCACTTTTGTCATAAAGACCCCTAGATTGTACCAATCGGAAACACAACCTCCGGCAGGGAATTCAACACTCCTTAGCTATACGCATAATAAAAGTATTCCCGAAACCTTTTGTGCGTATGGGTGGGATGTCCACCATGTACTGATGCCGCATCACCTATGTTACTCGTGCCATAATAACGAATCAATTGACACTTTATTTATCAAAATCGGATGAATAGTAGGCGCTACGGAGGAACATACTGTAATACAAACATACATAGACTGCTAAAATCATAACCCTTCCTCTTGGCTTCGCCGTAGTCGGGTAAAAATTTTAAAAAGTCCTGTCTGTCTGTTTGTTCCGGGTAATCTCCGAAACGGCTGGACCTATTTTGACGGGACATTCACTGGTAGATAGCTGATGTAGTAACGAGTAACATAGGCTACGTTTGATCACTAGAAAATTCATAGTTCCGGCGGGAAACTAAAAAACAAAAATATATTTTTTACGAGTTTGACGCGGACGAAGTCGCGGGCAACAGCTAGTATCAAAATAAATCGAAAACTCTAAAATATGACCAATAAAACTGTTGGCCCATGCATAATAAAACAATATCTACTTTATCAAAGTGTGTAAAACAACGTATTATTACCTAACTAGGTACAATCATCATCTTCATAATTTCAGCCGCAAGACGGCCACTGCTGAACATAGGCCTCCCCCAAGCATCGCCACAGCGACCAAATGAAAAGAATTTTAATTCGTTATCAAAAAAATGCCGATCGGTTGAATGAAACCATTTGAAGCAGTGGCCGCCATATATTTATGTACTTCGTTTAACGTTTAATTATAATCACAACTTACCTCAGGAGCTCGTGGCTAAATAATAGCAGCCGCACGGGTCGATCTTCAAGGTTAAGCAACGCTTGACGAGGTCGGTCCGTGGATGGGTGACCATTTCAACATACCGAGTTTTCTCCGTGCCTCGGAAAGCACGTTAAGCTGTTGGTCCCGGCTGTCATTTGAAGATCTTTGACAGTTGTTACGGGTAGTCAGAAGCATGAGATCTGACACCAGTCTTGCCAAGGGGTATCGTGTTACCCATTAACTGTGTTGTGGAGGTCAGATAGGCAGTCGCTCCATGTAAAACACTGTTACTCAGCTGAATCTGGCAAGACTGGAAGCCGACCCCAACAATAATTGGGAAAAAGGCTAGGCAAATGACAACTTACCTCAGTTCTTTTATAAGCGTTCACAGAACTGATGTTTTCAAGGTTTTCCATATAAGGAAACATGTTTTCATATTCCAAAAGAATTGCATTCACTCCATACATAGTTAAAATAGGAAGGAGAGATACCAAATAACCAATTTTCGGAGGTGTTCCCTTCAAATCGAAATGCACTGCCACGTAGGTTAAGTTAACAGTCGATTTTGGTTTTAATTCAACATTTTGACTAATACGTTTCGTTACGCTGTATAGCAAGAACAATGAACTCAGACAAATTAGATACCATTTAAATCTCCGACAACCATGCCTGAAGAACATTTTTACACAATACACGACCAACATTGTCTACAAATTTCATTTCCACGTATTTTAAAAACAGTTTAAATTTTAATTAATCCTGTATTGAAGTGTTTATTACTCGTAGTACTATAAAATTATGATTATTTTACGAGGTAGGCAAGTAGCCTTCATAAAATGCGAGGGAAACTGAACGAAGAACGTTCTGCATATGTAAGGATTCAGTATGAGCGATAATTTTATTTAATTTGAGGTATTTTGATGAATACAAAGAAAGTGTGTTTCAGATATAGTTTTGTACTTACTTGGAGTTTAAAAACTCCATTACTCCATCGCAACATACAGATATAGTTGCGGGGGAGTCGTCTACTTCTTCTCCAGTTAACAAACTACGATGTGGTGGTGGTCGTTAAGGGACTTTATGTAAAATTTTGACGTCCAAATAGTGCTGGCTCTGAGTCTAATTTGAATAAATACCTTAAAAAGGAGACTTAAAAAGGAGGAGGTTCTCAATTCATATGTTTTGTAAAACTTTTTGCTAGGTGAACCGATTTTAAAAATTCTATTTTTATTTGAAGCTGGTGCTTTTCGTGTGGTCTCATTAAATGTTGATCCAGATCTGATGGAGAACTTCGGAGATATACAACAGAACTCTTCAATAAACAACGGCAAATCTATCGGAATTGCTGCAATCGCATGTCTGTTTATTGTTTACGCCATTTCATAACACACATGGGTTACTTTTAGGCAAGCGTGCCTCATATTCGACCACATCATCGCTTACCATCCGCTTATCAACTGTACATATCTGCGTATCCCTATGGAGCGTACCGGCGATGATGACGTCGTGATGTTATTTTTGATAATTATTTACCGCATAATTAAAAAAAATAACATCACGCCGGTACGCTCCACAGGGATACTAGAGGTATATGTAGAGGTAGATACTAGGGGTAATAGAGGTAATCTATTCAAGCATAACTTTGTACGCACCTTACTATTGAACTTGCTCATTATATACTACAGCAAAAAAGTTTTTTTTTTACATTAATATAATAAGTTTTTTTGAGTATGCAGTGTTATTGACATCCTTAAATATTTGAATATTCAGGGTCAAATTTAATTAGGTAGCGAAAGTTCGCAGACGTGATGGATATCGATATCTAGTACGATACACAAAAACAAAAAACATTTCAACACACTTAGGTACTTGAAAACTGGCTCCTACCCTTTCCTTTTAGACTCCCAAATAGTGTACAGTGTGTGTGTGTGTGTGTGTGTGTGTGTATAGTGTGGTCTCTCGTCTTTCGTCAGCCTCAACGAAAATCGATCAATGCCAACTAAATAAAAATATCATTTGATGCTTCTTTCTCAATTTTTACTCGAATGGAATTTCTCAACTTGTACTTCTCAACTTGTATTTTTCTAAATTGATGCACTGTGGGTAACTGTACTGTGTGTGTATATTATATCTAGATAGAGTGTAATGAAATTTAATACAACATTATATTAAAACTAACTACTTACACTATATACAAAAGAAAGGTACACTTAGGCGTCGAAGTACTCCTCCACATCGCTGTCATCCGGGAACGTGCCCCGAAGACTGGCAGCATTGCCAAGTTGAATGTCAATGCTGATTCTTTGCGCAAAGAAAGATCCAGCCCTCTGGTCACGCACAGTGTCGATTAGTCGACGAGAGAGAGAGAGTTATTTTTGTTTCATGTTTAAAAGTATCGATACCCTTCTGCAGAGTTTGCGAGCAAATTTAATTGGACCCTGTATATAACAAACTGTTCTAAAAAGGATAATCTTCTTCTTCGTGACGCTGACACGACATTAATTTAGATTTTCATCTTTGCATCGCCGGTGGAGCGGAGCAGCGGTGGCCCAGTGGTATCAGCCTCGACTTACGTGTCGGTCATGGGTTCGTACCCAGGCTTGACTTTGTGTAAATTATTCCAGTACCACTGGAAACAGGAGACTGTCCTAGAACCGAAAATTTAAAGACATGTGACGTCCACCAACCCGCATACTGGGCCCCCGTGGTGGATTTAGGCGCATCCCCTCTCTCATAGAGAGGAGGCCTGAGTTCCAGCAATGGAAACATTATAAAAGCTGATGATGATAATCATCGGTGGCAGCGCTTAGGTCACTTTAGCTGCATGTTTTGGGGCCCATAGGGCAGCTTGTGAGCTGGAGCATTAGTTTCCGACTCGATTCCACATCCACACTCCGTTGTTGTTCAAGGTAGCCCTTCTTTGATAAGTTGGTGTTACACCTTCCTACTTGGATTCTGTTGCTATTCAGGGACTTAAAAATGGACCAAGAATAACTCCGTACAAAAACGTTATGGCAAGAAATATTCGAAAAGCAGAAGATAACAGCTTACCAACACGGTTGATATCTCTATCATTTGGACTTGAACCTTCTGGCACGATGCCAGGATTTCTCAAAGGAAAATTTGGCATAGCAGAATACGACCGGCCTTGAACTTAAGTCTTTATGGCCAAAGCTTTCACAGTTTTAAGACCAGACGTATCCTGACGACGCAAATAACTGACGCGGTTGTAACTGAAATGGTTTTAGCAAAGAGGTTGCATTCAGTTTGAGTATATTTAGGGTAAACTACTAAGATGTGCGAAGTAAATATCCACCAAAATGATTACTTTATTTTCTTAACCAGGCTTTGTTTGGTGGAAAAGGGTTAGTAGAGCTAGTATTAGCAGAGCTGTATTTACAAAAACAAAAAAGCGAGAGGTGTGTGCGCGTTCAGCTGAAAAGAATCTGCTACGCATCTTCGCATCGCTCCGCTGACACGCACACGCACAGCTTTGGTGGATATTGGTCAGTGATTTTCAAGAGGATGCATTTCCATTAAAGCTAATGCATGTTAACAAATAAAGCGTCTGTGTTATGTTGTTGTAAATGTGTGAACGATATGAATGATCTGTTATTGAACTTTACTTTGGTACTTGCCACCGGTTTCTGGAAATAAATTATGGAAGCGTCATAAATTAAACGCATATCAAGTGATGCGACTTGCTGTTATATATAAGATCAGCCAATCACAGCAGTAAACGCTATTTTGTCAATTTTGACCCAATAATTTTGCGATAATTTTTGTTCCAGAAATTGAGCCTTAATTGGCTAATGCTGGACTATAGAGTAATTAACTTAATGTATTTTAAAGTCTTATTTACAAGTATTTTTCATAGGCAAATTGGTTTCTTGTATTGGCTTAGACAGGAGTCACGGGACAAGTGATGTAGAGATAATCCCTTGTCGATACATCACAAACTGTTGGCTAGAGTCCAGTTATTTTAAGCCACATGACATTTACGGGTACAAAAATTCAATTGTGGCAACACTTAAACAACAACAGTCAAATTTCCCCCGATACCACGGCGCGCGGCGCCACTAACATACAATATTGAATTTCTAGCTGGCCACACTGCAATTTCATTTTATTTTACGCTTGTGGATTATCGTGGCAATGGATATATAAAATATTTCTCAGATTTTTATTATAAAGTTTTTGCTTGTGGCTTCGTTACAGCGATAGCACTACCGGGATCTTCTTCTTCTGCAGTGGATGGAAAACTCTTTAAATATTTTGGGCCCATTAGGTGGTGTTCTGGTGCGCCGGTGATGGAGGGTACTACACAGCGGAGGGTACTATTCAGTTTAGAAGACCTATCCATAGATACCCCACACGTATGGGTTGGATTAAAAAAATAAATAAGTTTCAGTTCCAAGTATAGGGAACCCCAAAATGTATTGTTTTTCTTTCTATTTCTGTGTGAAAATCTTAATGCGGTTCACAGAATACATCTACTTACCAAGCTTCAACTGCATAGTTCTTATAGTTTCAGCAAAAAGTGGCTGTGACATACGGACGGACAGACAGACAGACATGACGAATCCATAAGGGTTCTGTTTTTGCCATTTGGCTACGGAACCCTAAAAAGTATCCTTTGTCCTAATCTAGACCATGATCTTGGTCGGTGGTTATGTAGACGTGGCGGTAATAAAAGAGACTTCTTCAATCGTTTCGACGAGGCGGGAACAAAAGCGGGTGTTTTCGAAGTAGACGTGGTAGCGATTCGACGTGGTGGCGACTCGACGTGGCGGGACTCGACGTCAAGGTAATAAATCAATTAACACTGAATTCATACATGTTTGTGATTACGTTGCTCAAGGAAAACAGGTCTACCATCTATTCTAGTTCACAATCGTAACATGATCTTGACCTCCACCAAACAGATGATAAAATTAGAACAATTGCGCATCAACGAGTAAATCTTCTGCGCAAAACACACTTGCATCACAAAGCTTATTCCTACCTCAATTCATACTCGTCTTTATTGTAAACTTTTGATAATTTATTACTCTTACGAAACAATGCAATGAGAACTAGGAACTACAGTGTATTTTACCTTGTATTATATTTTGTAAACAAACATTGCACGAGGAATCATGAGTTTTTGCATCTATAATATACTAGCTTCTTTCCACTGCCTGCGTGGCTGTCATGCAGAAACCGGTATAAAAAAGCATATGAAACCAATCAATAGTCAATAGTGTGAATTTCTATTAATAAAGGATTTTTTGCACTAGGATCAGTACGTAGTACTTACTGCCTGAGATTACCCAAACATACAATGTTACCCTTCATTATGTTTACTAAGAAGATTAGTATTAAACCAACTTCCAAAACAAAACACTACAAAGCGAAAAATAACTTTCTTTTCGGAAGTCGGTGTCATGGGTAACTATTTATTTTAGTTTTTATATTGAACTAGCTGACCCGGCAAACTTTGTTTTGCCAAAAAACACCAAACATTCATCTACCTTACCTACCCTACGCTAACTACCCTACACTACCTACACTACCCTACCCTACCTACCCTACCCTACCTACCATACCTACCATACCTACCCTACCCTACCTACCCTACCCTACCCTACCTTCATACCTACCCTACCCTACTTACCCTACCCTACCCTAAACGGGATAAAAATCCTATGTCCTTCTCCTGGTTCTTAGCTACCTCCCTACCAATTTTCAGCCAAATCGGTTCAGCCGTTCTTGAGTTATAAATAGTGTAACTAACACGACTTTCTTTTATATATATTGATTCCGAATAGAAAGTTATTTTGTGCTTTGTAGTGTTTCATTACGAAACAAGTCGGTTTAAGATTTTCTGTTATAAAGTTTTAAATTTAGTTGTTTGTCTTGGTACCTTATTAGAACCATGTGAATTCGCGTTATTAAGGATAAATTAAAAACTACTCGTCAGATCTTATTCAAATTTAAATGGGATCACATGAAAAGCAAGATCTTTCAAATAAAAAATTAATCAACAAAATCGAAAATACAAAAACATACAGTCGAATTGAGAAAACCTTCTCCTTTATGAACTCGTCTACATCATTGAAGGATACCTTAGAATAATTATTTTAACTAGGATACACATATTATGAGAAACAATGTGAATTAGCAATTTGCGGAGAAACACCAATAATTTCTCAAAAATCGAAACGTTAGTCCATATTTGTTTACAAAATGAAACAATTCAAAAGGAAACACTTAAGACTTTCTATAAACTACTCGCTTAGAGCATTCCCGTGAGTGAAAACTTGCTTCTCCAGAGCGGAGTAAATCTAAGCGGCTAATACAAAAGTTGTGCAAGAAAACCCAGTGGTGCAGTGTATTCTAGAGTTATTAGGGTACTAAACTGTAGTGTTGGGTTCCATTGTTGAGCGAGAAAACCTGTTCTTAGCATAGCTGTACCGTTTTTCTTAGGAAATCTTCGTACATAAATTAATTTACCTTTTTTTGCAGTCTTATTCAACGTCCATTTACGGGTTGATTCAAAACTCAAACTTATTTTCGGCTCCGAAGTTCGTTTTGCGTTTCGCAGTACCACACAACGCTGATGTCGCTTGAATTTGCCTGCGCCTGACGGTGTGTTATGAGCCGCCACTAATTTTGACTCTACCTGTAACTCTCGCAAGAGGCTTATTTTAATTATCCCGTATTTCGGGTAAAGCAACGATTGAAAATTAAAGAAAATTAAAATATCGTTGAATACTTTATCATAGGCTACTTTTTGTCCCGAAAAAACCGAGGTTTCTGAGTAAAAGCCGAAGAGCGAAGCCGCTGGAAAGCCTAGCTACATTCATCATCATCATATTTTACCCCTTGAGTGCCCGAAACGTGTATCCAAGTGAGATACAATGGCTTTTCTAATGTTTCGGTAATTACTGGTATTTAACCGGTTAATGATCCCACTTCTGGGACACAGGCCTCCTCTCTGTGAAAGGGAATGCGCTGTAATCCACCACACAAGCCCAGTGCGGGTTGGTGGATGTCACATGTCTTCAAATGAGAGCAGTGGTGGCCCAGTGGTGACGGCAGCGACTTTCAAGTTGTAGGTCGTGGGTTCGAACTCAGGCTGCCACTTTACTTGTGTTTGTGTAAATTATTGTATCACCACTGTTCCCGAAATGGTGGAAGGAAAACATCGTGAGGAAACTTGAATGTCTTTGAAATACGTTGAATTAATACTAATTACAGTATAAAGGAGGCGTTTTTTAAAAAAAAAACGCCTCCATGTCAGTTCTACTTCAGGATCAGACTTCGGAACCAGTCCTTCTGCAGCGAGGTGTGAGACAAGGAGACGTCATATCTCCGAAACTGTTTACTGCTACACTGGAGGATGTCTTCAAGGTTCTGGACTGGAGAGGGCTAGGCATCAACGTCAATGGCGAGTACATCACTCACCTTCGGTTTGCCGACGATATAGTGGTTACGGCCGAGACTATGGAGGACCTCAGTACAATGCTCGATGATCTCAGTAGAGCTTCCGAAAGAGTGGGTCTTAGGATGAACATGGACAAAACCAAGGTGATGTTGAATGCCCATATTACATCCACTCCTATCAAGGTCGGAGACTCTACACTCAAAGTTGTGGACGACTATGTCTACCTGGGACAAACGATCCAATTGGGTAGGGCCAACTTCGAGAAAGAGGTCAACCATCGAATCCGACTCGGCTGGGCAGCGTTCGGGAAGTTGCGCAGTATCTTCTCGTCCAACTTACCACAGTGTCTCAAGACTAGTGTGTGTTGCCAGTGATGACATATGGCTCTGAGACGTGGTCGCTTACAATGGGCCTCATCAGAAAGCTTACAGTCACTCAAAGGGAAATGGAGAGGGCTATGCTCGGAGTTTCCTTGTGTAATCAAATCAGAAATGTAGAGATCCGCAAGGGAACCAGGGTTACCGACATAGCCCAAAGAATTGCCAAACTCAAGTGGCAGTGGGCAGGGCACATTACTAGCAGAACGGATGGCCGATGGGGCAGAAAGGTTTTGGAGTGGCGACCGCGAACCGGAAGACGTTGCGTTGGAAGGTCTCCCACTAGGTGGACGATGACCTGGTAAAGGTTGCGGGGATCCGCTGGTTGCGAGACGCACGGGATCGGTCAATGTGGCGACGCTTGGGGGAGGCCTATATCCAGCAGTGGACGTCTTTCGGTTGATATGATGATGATGATGATGACAGTATTAAGTCTAATTTTCTACGAAATTGATTTCGTAGAAGACTTGTAGATATGACTGCGTAGTAAACTTTTGTTGTAGACATGAAGTACCTATTCATCACTTTTTGTAATGAACCGTTTTGTTCTGAGCGACTCCCACTTTTCAGATTTTAATCAGTTGAGTTTTTGATAACAATTGGGTAGCAAATTGCAAGTTTTACATTTTGTTTGAAGAACAATTAAGTTGTATTTATGAGAACTTACAAGGAGACTTTATTTACTTATTAAATCAAAAAGTTTTATAAATAAACTTGTGTAACTCATGTTTTTGAATGGAATATTTCAAGTTGCTATACTTAGATACTAATTAAATTATGTTATAAAAATAAGTAATTGGTAACTTTGAAGTTGAACAACGTAGACAACGACTTGACATTGTGATTAAATAAAACTCAAATAAAAGGACAAATGAGTTTCTAATGAAATCTGTATCGTATACAGCTGAATACCAATATTTAACCCCCGTCGGAAAAAGAGGGGTGTTATAAGTGGTTACCTATCATAAGTTCGAAAAACATTTGACCGAATTTCATTTCACCTAAAACTTTTTAACTTTTTCTCGATTCGTTTTACTTCGATTTACTTCATCGAAATCACATCTGCCACAGTCTCAGTTGACCTATTATCAATTCGATTTTTTTCGTTACTCCAATGTTTTACTTGGTCGAAAAACTTTTTACCGAGTTTACACTTAGCCGAAATAACATTTGTTCGAAATATTTATTTTTAAACGCATATCAAAATACTAAGTGAGAGAGAAGCAGTGGGCGAATACAAATGTTTAAAACAGCGAATTAAAAAAGAAAATTGTCGACGAAGCCTCGCTTCGCGGGGCTCCTATTTCTGTCTGCAGGGTCTAAAGTAAAGTAACCTTACACGAAGGAGATGACGGGAGCTGAGTTCGCTCGCTTTGCTCGCCCACTTCAGCTCCTGTCATCCCCTTCGAACCTAACTTATCCGTGTCGGGTTGCCCTAAATGACCAATTCTTTGAAATAATTAAGTAATCAAAATGTCTAATACGTCATGACAGCTATTAATAAATCATTTGCATGAAAATTCGAAATAAATATGTAAACACAGACAAGACTGCGTGAAGTCGATTTTGCAGCGATTCTTTTCTGTCATAAAATTTTGGAGCACAACATATTGACTTTTTATAACACTATTTCAATTTTAAATTGCAAATGCTACCAAGTAACCGGCTATATATTTGTGACTAATTAATATTCCCTATTTTGTTTCGGTTTGGTTCAAAAGAGGCTCCGGCCAAAAGCAAAAAGTTATTTTGTAAATCGGCGAAATGTAGTTCGGTAAAATAATTCATATGCCACATGATACTTCGATGATCTGAAAATATGTCAAATAATGCATATAGCAAAAAAGACGTCGGTCAATAGTTTTCGGTAAAATGAAATCCGAAAAAAAAAAATTCGGAAAAGTGATCGGTTCCCGTTATAATAACACACGTCAAACTTGACGTGTGTTGCTTTGTATCTGTGTATCTGTGTCTGTTTGTGGCATCATAGCTTCTAAACGGATGAAATGATATTGTTTTTTTTTTAGTTGTGACTTTGTCGACAAAGTCACAATTATGAGCTATGTTTGATTAAAATCGGCTCAGCCGTTCAAAAGTTATTCGCATTTTACTCTTTGAATCTGGGTTTTTTCACATGATATCGTGTCATAATTACGTGTTTTGATAGATTGTCGATTGATCAGAAAAGAATAACGGAGGAGTATGACAAAATATAAATTTTCACTTTCCTCCATATCAAGCAGGAGACAGAACAAACAAGGCCAATAGGCACAAAGGGTCGTTTACAACTGGGATAAGCCCAGTTGCCTAGCACCACGGATAAAAATTAGGATTAATATTAATGGGTTCTAACATTGTGACCTGTTATATTTGATTCCAATAATAGGTATGGCAAAAACGCTTGAACGCACGGAAATTTGTTCTAGTTTCCACAAGGTCTGTATAGTAAACAACTCCTGACGCAGCCTGTACATTATTTAACATTATATTGCGTTCATTCTGCCAAAGAATACACTCCCATAAGATATGATGAGCAGATTGTACCTATTCGCAGTCCGATGTAGAAAACGTTAATATATTCTTTTCTGATTAATTTCGTTGCGGGATCCAAGACAGTTAAATTCATTCTCCGGGACTACGTCGAGCATCAATGCCTCGGCGCTTTTCTGGTGGTCGCCACTGTTGATTCTGGCTTTCAGGAGTTGCAGTGGTTTGGGAACAGTGCGGTGGGATAGTCCCAAATAAAAAAAAGATTGTCGATTGAAGCGTGTCACTACTTGGTATATCATATGTAGTTTAAAAAGCAAGACTTAAAATTTTATTTACTTAGCGGTTTCCCGACGAGAGTACGATATTTTTTTCTTTTTCGGGTTTTGTGACTGTCTATACTGACCTCCATAACCCAGTAACTGGTTATTACAATACTCCTTGGCAATACTGGTTTTCAGGGTTCCACTACTACTACCGGTAACGACTGTCAAGGATATCTAAATGATAACCGAGGCCAACGTGTAACTGTCGTTTGTTATGGATGGGTCACCCATCTTCGGACCGACCTCAGTAAGCGTTGGTTAACCTCGAAGTTTAACCCGGGCATCTGTAGGCAAGAGACTCAGAACGAATGCAAGTAAACATGCAAACCCTTTAAATTGGTACTATCTATATCTATAAAAGCGAAAGGTGACTGACTGACTCATTGACTGATCAATCAACGCACCGCCGAAACTGCTAAGCCTAGAAGCATGAAATTTGGCAGAAAGGTTTCTCAAGTGACGTAAGTGTGCACTAAGAAAGGATTTTTGGAAATTCCACCCCTAAGGGGGTTAAAAGGGGGTTGATAGTTTGTATGAAAAATCTAAATCCTTCGGCCAAAATTCATGAAACTTAGCACAAATAGTATTCTAAGTAAATGATAAAGATTTACATTATTTGTTTTTCGAAACTTCCCCCAATGATGATTTAGGGCATGTTAATTTTTTGGAAGAATCTTATATCTTGGATTAATAAACATGATACTTGACATAAACACCAACCTGAATAAACAATAAAGGTTGTCATTATTAGTTTTTGCATCCACCCCCAAAAGACGATTTAGGGGGTATTAAAGTGTTTTTGAAGAATCTTATTTCTTAGTTTCTTTATTCTTAGTTTTTCAAAACTACTCCCAAAATATTATTTAGGGGATGTTAATTTTCTTGAAGAATCTTATTACTTCAGTTAAAAATCTTGAAACTTGACATAAATACCATCCTAAGTAAACAATAAAGGTTGTCATCATTAGTTTTTCGAAACTCCCCCAAATTATGAGTTAGGGGGTGGTTGAAGTTTGTATGGAAGAATCTTCTATTTTGAGATAATAAAATAATTGACAAATTGGTTAATTGAGATAATTGACATAAACATCAACCTCAATAAACAATCAAAGTTATCATTATTAATTTTTCGAAACTCCTAAATCATCATGGGGTGGTAATGTTTTTTTAAGAATCATTACTTTAGTTAATAAATTTGAAACTTTACATAAATACCAATCTAAATAAACAATAAAGGTAAATTCTTAGTTTTTCAAAACTACCCCCAACAGATGATTTAGGGGATGTTAATTTTTTTTGAAGAATCTTTTATCTTGGGTTAATAAACATAAAACTTGACATAAACATCAACCTCAATAAAGGTTATCATTATTAGTCTTTTGTAACAACCCCCAAAGTCGATTTAGGTGATGTTGAAGTTTGTATGGAAAACTCTGATTTCTTGGGTCCATAAACTTGAAACTAGCCACAAATCATTATTACTTTTTCAAAACTACCCCTAAAAGATGATTTAGGGGGTTTTAAAGTACTTTTGAAATATCTTATTTCTTGGGTTAATAAATTTGAAAATTGACATAAATACCCATCCTAAGTGAACAATAAAGGTTGTCATTATTAGTTTTACTTATCTACTCCCAAAATACGATTTAAGGTCTATCCACAAATATCAGGGCCGTGCCCGGGACGTGCACGGGACGTGGACAGACCGTGCCCCGTCAGGAGCTCAAAAAATATCGGTACGTACATTTTATATGAACTCGTTCACACACGTCCACGAGCCCCTGACGGGGCACGGTCCGTCCACGGCCCTGATATGTGTGGATAAACCTTTAGGGGGTGTTAAAGTGTTTTTGAAGAATCTTATTTCTTAGGTTAATAAATTTAAAACCTGGCACAACTACCAACCTAAGGAAACAATAAAGGTTGTCATTATAAGTTTCTCGAAACTAACTCAAGCTAAGAATCTTACTGGACAGGGTTTCGTTTTTGACGTACGGTTCTAAGGGAGCACTAAGGCGTGATTTTGCGGCAATTCAACCTTTGAGGTGAAAAGGGTCAAAATTATTTTGTATGTAAAATCGAATTCCTTGGGGTTAAAGTTGATAATCAAAATTTACATAAAACATTTTAAAAACTCCCTCCCAGATAGGGTTAGCGTTAAAGTGTTAAAGTTTTTTTCGAGGAATCTCACTGCGCAATCTGACTAACATAAACAATAAATAAAAAAAGAGAGAAGAATAGAGTGAATAGCATATTTAGGTTGTTCAAAACTCGACCCTCAACAGGACAAAAAAGGGTTGATAAGTTTTTAGGGGAGGATTTTTACTTTGTGGCAGTAACCTAAAATTTATTATTCTTCCAAATAACGAATCTTCCTAATCCAATAAACCCTGTATATCTACGATACTCAGTTTTTAATTGTTTTAATAATAGCTTAGTTTTGGTCGCCTTCACTAACTGCATATAAAAAAATCATTTATAGGATAAACGAAATCACGCGAACGAAGTCGCGGGCGGAGTGCCAGTATAATATAATACTTTAAAAAGTAAATATTCTTGTCAAAGCAAGAAAATAAAAAAAATAAAAAAATTAAAGTTTCAGATTCACGGTGTAAAATAAAAATAAAAATACTAAATTATTTGGAGCAGCTCAATCCCATGACATTTTGTCCTCAACGTAATCTTTAATTTTATAAAACGCTTTCTGGCACAACTTACGATTAATTAATGATTTGAATTAATAACACTTAGACCTTGAACGTGGCTTGGAAGCTTATTATAAAAGCGTACACATTGACATCTAAACGAGCCTCCTATTTTCTTGAGCCTTGTTGTAGGTGCTACAAATTTGTGTTTGTTCCTAGTATTTATGTTATGGATATCACTGAATTTTTTAAACAATTTTATATTTTTATGGTCATATAATTTTTTTTATAAATATACTGAGAAGGCACAGTCATTACATTAATCTCCTTAAATTTCTCTCTGAGAGAGTCTCGGGCTTAATTTATAAATTGATCGAAAAGCTCTTTTCTGCAAAACAAAGATAGTCTGTATGTCGGTGGCATTTCCCCACAACAGAATACCATACGACATTACACTATGATAAAAAACTTTTTAACAAAAAATTAAACCGACCTCCAAAAAAACACTGCAAAACGAAAAATAACTTTCTTTTCCGAAGTCGGTGTCTTTGGTACATTATTGTTTTCCGTGTTTCGACACCGACTTCGGAAAAGAAAGTTATTTTTCGTTTTGCAGTGTTTTTTTGGAAGACGGTTTAATTTTTTGTTAAAAAGTTTTTTATTTATCTCTTTTTAGTTTTGATAGGTACTTCCAATTGCAATAAACATCATATATAGCCAAAGTACATCTCATGACGATACCAATAAGCCCATACACGACTAGGATACATTGTTTTATTTCGGAGTACCAGTGCCTACCTGCCGGCTTCATCATCAGATCAGTTCGATGGTACCATTTTCATCAACACTATTTGCTTGATCATAGTCGTTAAACTATTCTAGATATCTTATAACCCATGACATACTTAGCATTAAGGAATTCTATTGCCCATCTGTGATCTTCTTCACCAGTTTCACTTCTTCAAATGTTACTTTCTGAGTGCAGATGATTGCATTTTTGATAAAAATACCAAAATCGCTATATGTATGCCTATAATATTTGAGGAGTTCCCTCGACTTCTCCAAGATCCCATCATCAGATCCTGACTTGATGACTATGGGACCAACTGGGAAGTATACCCTTTCAAACAATAGAAGAATTTTCCAAATCGGTCCAGGCGTCTTACAGTAATCGGGGAACATACTACATAAAAAAAAAGATTCCGACGAATTGAGATCCTCCTCCTTTTTTTGAAAGGCTTTGGCTGTTGATGATTTGGCTGTCTCTATGTCTGCCTATATATATTGTTGCCTTGCCTTGCCTAGCCTTTGCCTTTGCCTTGCCTTTGCCTTGCCTTTGCCTTGCCTTGCCTTTGCCTTGCCTTTCCTTTGCCTTGCCTTTGCCTTGCCTTTGCCATGCCTTTGCCTTGCCTTGCCTTGCCTTTGCCTTGTCTTTGCCTTGTCTTTGCCTTTGCCTTGCCTTTGCCTTGTCTTTGCCTTGCCTTTGCCTTGCCTTTGCCTTACCTTTGCCTTGCCTTTGCCTTGCCTTGTCTTTGCCTTGCATTTGCCTTGCCTTTGCCTTGCCTTTGCCTTGCCTTTGCCTTGCCTTGCCTTTGCCTTGTCTTTGCCCTTGCCCTTGCCCTTGCCCTTGCCCTTGCCCTTGCCTTTGCCTTGCCAATAAACCCTGTATATCTACGATACTCAGTTTTTAATTATTTTAATAATAGCTTAGTTTTGGTCGCCTTCACTAACTGCATATAAGAAAATCATTTATAGGATAAACGAAATCACGCGAACGAAGTCGCGGGCGGAGTGCTAGTAGAAACATATGTATCTACAACATGGACTTATTATAAATATATCAGGACTGAGCACTCGCACCAAAAACGCGAGCAGAGAGAGATAATGTGTACAGATGCGTTCATCTCTTTCTAATAGGGTGACCAAACATTTTTTTAACAAACGGGAAAGTTCGTTTTGAAATAATTTGTAGTAGGCTAAGGTGCATGAATTTTATTCCGGGACCATGTCGCTATTGCTTTGTTAGGGTTACGTATGTCCGAATGACAAAACGGAACCCTTATAGGCAGGATCCATCCAGGTAAAACTCCCATTATTGTGCGTACAAACATACATTTGCAGTTAGAATGTATGGGCGAATATGTTTTTCAACTACAATGATAGGTTTGTTCTTGGGATAAATTCATCATAAGTACGGAAACCTTCATTTTGCGACACGCATTTAGTAGGTTTTTTTTCTGTTTGCTCTACAGAGCTGGTGTGTGGGTATTTAAATGAAGCAAAGGGAAATACAACTAAGTGTGTGTGACAAACATTATATTGCGGTTTATGGGTAGAGGTGGAGGACACCAATGAAAGACCGTTTTAAAATGGTTATTTTACAATTTATTTGATATGAAGGTATGTTTAAGTAATACTATGTGGGACGTGAGGTCCCTGACAAGGCTGATGGAATTACATCCGACCATTTTTGCTTAATTTCTTCTTTTGATGGAAAGCTGTAACCAACACAAATATACGCTATTTCAATCATGCGATGTAGTCGCATAGGTACAAACTGTATTTATTATACACATAATATTAAAAGTTTTAATAATTATTCCATTTATTTTATAGTTTTAATTAAAACTAAATCTTAAAACTCAAACTTTAAATGTCTTCTGTCCACAAAACGTCTAGAGCATGGTCAAACTACTTATTGTTAATAAACAAAATCTTTGTTTTTCCTTACCGGTGAAATGAAAAGCCACAACCACCGTACGATTTACTTTTACATGTCTTGACACAACACTTTTTCACCATTTTCACTATAAAAAAGCAACGTAGCTCAATAAAACTTAAATGCATTATACGTTTTCAAAAAATAACAGAAAAATGTCAGATTTCAGTGATTCCAGAGTAATTTTATGATACCTACCAAACAATCATATTATTAAGATTATTTTAATTTAAATAAAATTACTTACTTTATGTACAGATTGTAAAACTTAATAAAATTTCGTATAGCTATAAATATTTATATGTTACTAAAAGTACTTGTAGTTGGTGAAATATTGCATACCCATGTTTCTACCATCTTTATCATTTTTATCTGTTGGCAAGTGAGAAAAAGGGACAAACGCCTTTCTTCGAGCTATCTCTCTCGGCTCGTTTTGCGTCGGTTAAGATTACCTAACAAAAGTAAACCTAAGGTGCAACCATATAGGTTCAGTTTTGTATGATACGATTTTTGGAGTGCTCAGTCCTGATATATGTAGTTATAATAAGTCCATGATCTACAATCTCCCAGACCGCGACAGTGTCAACTTCCACCTACAAAATATTCCCCAGAATCTGTACCTAGTTCATAAATACAGGAATGGCCACTCGGAGTCTGTGATTAAAATGCAACAGGGGTGCTGCACTAAAATTGCAACACGCGCCGCTCTGAGCCCCGATCGAGTTGACCTAAATGCTCCAAATATTTATAGACCACAGTGGCTTGTTTTAAACCTTACGAATTTTTGAGGTTTGGTGTGTGATATCGGTTTTAGTTTTCTTGGACATCGCTGAGAAGACAACGGTGGAGGAAAACATCGTGAGGAAATCTGGACTTGTAGTAGTTCATATTAGTCTAAAATCACCAACCCGCATTGAGCAAGCGTTGTGATCAATGCTCGTGCCTTCTCTGTATGAGAAGAGGCCTTTGCCCTGCAGTAGGACAGTTACAGGTTGGTATTATTAATAAATTCATGTTTGTTGTGATTTTCCTTGTATCGGCGTTGAACATGACAGTAAAAGTTTCCTTGGCGATTGATGTCGCTGTCGACAACTTTTTTAACGGTAGTTGAATGTTCGAACGTTTCTAATCAAAATATATGTATTGAAAATAAATCAGCCACGTCAACAGCGTTAGAATTTGTATTTGTATCTCAGGGTGCACAATAGGTGAGGCATCATTACTTGTCTTTTAAATATACAAAATAAAATAAGATCATGGTTTCCTCTTCTTCCTATTCTCAGTCCATTTTTTGGAGCCGGGTCTCCTTACTTTCCTGTGCCAAGTTGTTTTGTGATGGGTGGTCTGTTCTGGAGATTGCGTTTCTTGAGGTTTCTCTCTATATTAGACGTGGGTGGCCTCCACCTCTTTCTGATACAAATAGACCTAGTTGGCATCCACCTCTTTCTGATACATTCAATTCAAACATGGACATGTTTGAATGATGTTTGGTGTTTGATGTTTGTTTTGTTTGTTTGATGTTTGTTTGAGAATTAAATTGTGTAGGATAACAGATAAAATGTATAATACAGAGAGATAAACAACATCAAACTGAAAGAGACCATTAATAAAACTGAATACAAAATACAAAAGTTTACTAAATCTACTCAAAAATGCACAAAAAATCACAAGCAAAATACAACTTTCATTTTAAAGCCAAAACATAAAAGATTTGCATCATAACGCACATTATTTATTAAAGACTATTATCAAATGGCCGTCACTGAAGATAACTGATGAAAAATATCACAAATTCTATTTCACTACATGAGTTTTATGAAATTCAAAGAAATGGCTTTAAATGCAGTACTGATGGACTAATGAAGATAAATATGTTGTTTGCTTTATAACTGAGTGAAAGCGAATACAATCTTTTTATTTTCGTTTTTGAGCTTTGATTAAATAGGTCTGTAATTTTTTGATGGGTTGGTTACGGTTGTTTTTGTGTTACGATTTAGAATTTTGAAATTAACAGATTAGAAATAAACTGATTATGTAAGAGTTTAGTGCTCTGCAAATATTCCACAATCATTGAAGAAAGAATTCCTTAGGTTTTCATTAATCATTTAATCATCGTTATAAATTTTTGAGCTTTGATTAAATAGGTCAGTAATTTTTGTTGTGTAGTGTGTAGCTAGGGTCTTTTTTGTATCGATGATTTTTAAGGTTCCGTACCCAAAGGGTAAAAACGGGATCCTATTACTGAGATTCCGCGGTCTGTCTGTCTGTCTGTCACCAGGCTGTATCTCATGAACCGTGATAGCTAGACAGTTGAAATTTTCACAGATGATGTATTTCTGTTGCCGCTAAAACAACAAATACTAAAAATAGAATAAAATAAATATTTAAGTGGGGCTCCTATACAACAAACGTGATTTTTTTGCCGTTTTTTGCGATAATGGTACGGAACCCTACTTGCGCAAGTCCGACTCGCACTTACTCGCCGGTTTTTTATTCTAAAATTATTACACAATCATTATACAATTATAAACAATCATTCTTTATTGAACACCAAAAAAGTGAATTTATCTCTAGTATCTAGTAATTATACCTAATTTTCTTATAAAATGAGTTTTGGAAAATACTTTGCAAAAAGGTTATTATTATTACCTACCTAATTCACCTGCGTATCAGTTCTTGGAAACCCTTTTCTGCGTTTGCCTGTTACAGCAAAAAAAGTATGATATAAACGTTAATTTACCCGCCAACCATATTTACCAAACAAAACAAAAAGTGTTGTCAGACTTTACCTGCAGGGGTAAACGACGTCATATTTGTTTAGCGTAATTTGCAAAAGACTTCCACGTACAGACATGTACATATGCACATTTTGTTTTGAGTCTCACAAAATGTTTACAACCCCGCCATGCGCCAGGTCCGAACCGCTACATTCTATTCGAAAGTTTGCTGCTTTGCTTTGCAGTTGAATTGAGTTCTAGACAAGTCAAATTACTTATCTAGTCAAATTACCTATACTTAAACAAGTACAAATCTGAGGCTGTAGACAAGTGACATTCTATCACCGAAAGGAAAAAGATAAAAAGGCAAAATTGTATGAGATTGACAAGCGATATCGAAAAATCATTGTCATCGTGATCAATGCCTTACATTTCGATTATCGCCTTCGCTGACATCTAGCTATATTATATATTATCTATACTGTGATTTTTAATTTCGTGGACTAAACTGACAGCTGCTATTGACCTTACTTTTTTTTTAATGTTACAAGCGCGGAGCATAGTGTTGTAGGTAAGGCTTAATCATAAGTGATTCATCGAATCGATGTGACATGACTCCTGAATTTATTTTTACTAATTGGTGTAGATAAATGTTTTATGAATATAAACGTAATATATTTAAATATAACAGTATTCATACACATAGTACATGAACTTTTATTGTGTTAAATATGAAATCAACAATAAAATAAATGCAATCGATAAAATTAAGTATGACATAAATGAGTAGAAACTAAATATGGGCCGATAGTTTCTAAACAAATTATTTTTTTATGCCGTGAAATAATTTCATTTTCGATCAATTTCGATTTTCGATTAACTTTCGATCACTCAGGATAGTAAGGGTACGACACTATTTTAATGTAACGATAAAGTGACAACCCCCCAAATGTCAGTTTAGTCCACGAAATAAAAAATCACATTATAGCTATCTACTAACTGACTTGCCTAGAGCCTCTTGGGCTTAACATTGTGTTATATTGAATAAAAAGTGTCCTATGTCCTAATCCAGGGTATGGTTTACAGTTTCATTTAAATTCGTTCAGCCGTGACAATGACAAGACTGAAAATGTAACAAACAGACAGACAGTGTTACTTTCGCATTTCTTATTATTAGAGTATGGTTGTTGGAATCGGAGACTTTTTTATGCTTTGGCTTAGTTGATTTTAAAACTTGATAATCAAGTGGTAGGTTTGCTGTTAAAATGAAATAGGGACCTATTAAAATGGTAACACGTGTGTGGGTAGTCACCAAGGTTCATGTTTGGGAATCCGAAATTCAACGAAAGTTTGATCTGAAACGGATTTTATATACTCACACATATTGTCCATTACTTCAGCAATTTGGCTTTACTTACCTTGACATTTGTTGTAAATAATTGTTATTTAGGAATAAGTCTGGAGTCTGAGGAGCTCGTGGATAAATAATAACAGCCACACTGGTCAATCATCAAGGTTAAGCAACGCTTGACGAGGTCGGTCCGTGGATGGGTGACCATTTCAAAATACCGAGTTTCCTCCGTGTCTCGGAAAGCACATTAAGCCGTTGGTCCCGGCTGTCATTTGAATATCTTTGACAGTCGTTACGAGTAGTCAAAAGCTTGAGATCTGACACCAGTCTTGCCAAGGGGTACCGTGTTACCCAGTTACTGGGTTGTAGAGGTCAGATAGGCAGTCGCTTCATGTAAAACACCAGTACTCAGGTGAATCCGGTAAGACTGGAAGCCGAGTGGAGTTGGGAAAAAACGCTAGGCAGAGAGAGGAATAAGAGTTGATGGCTTTAGGGTCACCATGTATTACATGGGACTTAAAACAGAACTGGTGAAATGTGAGTGAACCTCTGTCTAATCCTTCTGTGAAAACAGGTGTGATGTTATGATATAGTGTTATATTGGAAAACAATATATCACGGGTATTTAACGCGATGATTTAGATTATTTATTTACCGACGTTTCGACAAAGCGAGGTAATGTGTTTGTGTGCATGCGGTGAACTTACACAATAAGGACACGGTCAGTGTTGTGTGTAGAAATGTGAGGATAGAGGAAGAATTTTCTGCCCCAACGAAGCCAGTACACCGAGACACCAGTCTACCCGGGACCACGGTCGTAGCAACACGGTCGAAACGTCGGGTTAAATAGGTAAATAAATAAACTAAATCATCGCGTTAAAATCCCGTGATATATTGTTTTCCATTATGAAACGCGAAAGTTTTAAAGTTAATAGTGTTATATTGTTTTTTGCAGGCGCCTTTCGAAGGATTCCCCCAATAACAAAAAAGAACTTTATTCTCAGGAACAGAACTAGTTTGAATATCGAAGGCCAACCAAAGCTATTCTTAAATTCACACCCTATAGTCCAACAAAAGTATCAAAATATGTATAACTAAATCTACACTCCAGCGGAAATGTACCTTGGATCAGAACGGGTGATTGATCTGACAGCGCTGACGTGCCGGGAATACCCGCGGAAGGGAACGTTGTTAGATGAGTTACAACCGCTGTATGTGGTCCGAGGATAGTGAACGTGGTATATAACCATACCTAGTTCTTAGGTGATAAAAAAAATAAAGAGAGTTATTGTTATTTATTGGCGTGTTATGTAGAGATAACTTTACAAATTTTGCAGTTCAAATACTCTTGAAATTCGAATTCGTTCAGAAAACGCTTATCCACGGAAGTTTTAAAACAAATCTTTCGTTAAAGAAATAGGTACTATAATAACCCGTAGGGCTATCTACTAAATAAGACACTTTACTTGCGTTATATGTAGGATTTAATCCTATAACATAATTATTATCAAATCGGACGCGCCTATGCTTTCTTAGGCGCCTCTGATAATTGATCACAATCTGATCATTTTAAATCTAAATGACTGTTTAAAGTTCACTCAGCCAGTAGCAATTAATAATAGGAACATAACCTAAGTAACCTTGTTACAGTATAAAACAAAGCGCGATCACCAATCAGGGAGTTTTTCAGGCTTGATGCCAAAACTCCATTTTATCGTTCAGTTCATCATAAGAGGAAACCTTGACTTCATCATCGTCACGATGATATAACAGATAAACAGAGAAGAATTACTTATATCGAGAAAGCCATGCTGTAAGTTCTCATCTCAATAAAGGTCCTTAAAAATCAACCTCATCAACCATTCCTGTCAACCGAAGATCTATATCACCGAGCCATAATGTCACCACAGTTCGTCTTTGCCATAAACGATATCCTGTCCCCAGTCGCCAGTTTACGTTTCCCGAGATATGCCACTTGAGTAGCACCTTCTGTTTAACTTTATGATGGCCTGGCAATAAAGCCTTTTGCCATTAGCTCTAAGAGCCTCGTAAATTATACGTTTTATCTATCTCCTTTACGACTCAACCGGCACTCCGCTGAATATTTTTTGAAGGTCTTTAAATGTTTTGTATTGGATGCTAGATTTTGTTGTAAGATGGTTTTTAATAGGGTGATGGCAAGTCTTAAAGTGATTTCAGCTTCACATTTTTTTTTATTTATTTGCTAGCTACTGACAGCGGTTTCGCTCACTTTAAAAAGGTCATCCCAAGTGAACGTATTCCTGGGATGAAAAATAACCTGTATCATTCTCAAAGATACAATCTACCTCTAATCCAAAATTCATTATTATTCACTTTGGCGTGAAAACATAACAAACAACCGGACAGAGATACATTTGCTTTTATAATAATATTAGTATGGATATTATTCAAGTTTGGATTGTAATAATGGACCAATAAATTAGTTTTATTCTTTAAACTGGACCATTCCAAATAAAAACACTACAAAGTGAAAAATAACTTCAATTTCGGAAGTCGGTGTTCCTGTTTTCGTTTCTTCGCTTTTTTACACCAAATTAAAAATCGGTGAACATACACATAAAAAATAAACAAACATGCAGTCGCACTCTCTTTTATAAAAAGTCGGTTAAAACATCAAAAAGTAATCACAATCAACCTTGAATGCGCACCCCTCTAATGCACTAGCACATGAGTAGATAAACGAAACAGAGACAAAGCTTCCTAAGAACGTGCAAAATGGTTACCTATTTTGGTAGGGTTGTCACAATAGGTGAAAACAAAAACATTTCATTTTCATGATCATACTACTATAGCTGTTGAGGAGTTCCCTCGTGAGGAGACTACCCTGTCTGCTGCAGCAGTTTATGGTAGAGATCATGTTTAGCAAACAAAATTAAATTTAAATGCTTAGAATGTTTTGGGTCCATGCTTCTACCCGTTAAAGATTTCCCTCGTAAGGAGACAATGCTGGCTGCAGTAGCAGTTCATGATAAAAATCGTGTTAAACTATCAAAATTAAACAAACATACAAAATTGTGCCGTATGGTGCCGGCCGTAAAGAATTCCACCATCCCATGTCTTCCCGTGGGTGTCGTAAGAGGCGACTAAGGGACAAACCAGAGAATGGGCAGCAGCGTTCTCTGTGCTTCTATAACAACCATACTGCGATCGCCAACCCGCCTGCCAAGCGTGGCGATTATGGCAAAACCCCCCCCATGAATAGCACAAATAAAAAATGGCCCCTAGTGCCCGGCAGCCTGCCTACCCTCGACTACGGTAGCGGTCGAGGTTACGGCATGGCAAGGGGTGCCAAGAATCTCCGGACGGGATCCGGCTACCCCAACAAACACTGACGACTGGACCTGGCAACATACAACACGCGCACACTTCGGACCGACGAAAAGATCACCGAACTCGAAGAGGAATTGAGCAGGTTGCGATGGAGTATTATAGGGTTATCTGAAGTCCGAAGAGAGGGGGAGGACTCGATAATCCTCAAATCCGGCAACCTGCTCTATTTCCGAGAGGGTGACCGGCAGTCCCAGGGTGGTGTCGGGTTTATCGTCCACAAGTCCCTTGTGAACAACGTGGTGAAGATCGAGAGTGTGTCGACCAGGGTGGCGTACCTGATACTCAGAATATCCGCAAGATATTCGCTGAAGGTCATACAGGTCTACGCCCCAACCTCGGCACACCCCGACGACGAGGTAGAGACTATGTATGAGGATATCTCCAGAGCCATGCATGGTTTCAAAACTCACTTCACCGTTGTCATGGGGGACTTCAACGCGAAACTGAGCAAACGAGACGAGGATGAGCTGCAAGTGGGGCAATTTAGAGTTGGACGTCGGAACCACCGGGGTCACCTACTGGCCAGTTTTATGGAGAAGGAGGGCCTCTATATGATGAACTCCTTCTTCAAAAAGCGTGAACATAGGAAGTGGACCTGGCAGAGCCCCGATGGTGCAACAAAAAATGAGATCGACTTCATCATGTCAACCAGGAAGCAAATGTTCAATGATGTCTCTGTGATCAATTCGGTAAAAACCGGGAGCGATCACCGCATGGTAAGAGGCACATTGAACATTAATATTAAGCTTGAAAGGTCTCGACTGATGAAGTCCACGCTCCGTCCAGTACAGATTCAGGTCCAAAACCCCGAGAGCTTTCAGCTCGAACTCCAGAATCGTTTCGAGTGCCTAGGGAGCTCAGTGGACGAATACAATGACGGGTTCGTGGAAGCTGTCCATACGGTCGGGTCTAAGTTTTTCAAGACCCGTCGTACAGATAGAAACAAAAAGCTCTCTGATCCTACTCTCAAGCTTATGAAGGAGAGGCGTGAGATGATCCTGCAGTCTTCAGATGAGGCGTGCAAATATCGGCGGCTCAATAGACAGATCTCTAAATCCTTGAAAAGAGACCTCCGCCGCTTTAACACCGAGCGTATTAAAGACGCGATTGAGCGAAATAAAGGCTCCAAGGTATTTGCAAGGGATCTGGCTATTGGGCAGAGCCAGCTCACGAGACTGAAGACCGACGATGGCAGGATCGTATCCGCCAAACCGGAGCTTCTGAGGGAGATCGAGACATTCTATGGGCAGCTGTACACATCAATCAGCAAGCCCGTTGTGAGTCTAGCAAACGACCCAAGAGCTAGATTGACCCGACACTATACCGAAGATATCCCGGACGTCAGCCTGTACGAGATTAGGATGGCTCTGAAACAGCTTAAAAACAACAAGGCGCCGGGTGATGACGGAATCACGGCTGAACTCCTGAAGGCGGGTGGCAAACCGGTCCTTAAGGCCCTTCAGAAGCTGTTTGATGCCGTCATACTCGAGGGCAAAACGCCACAGGCATGGTGCAGGGGTGTGGTGGTACTCTTCTTCAAGAAGGGCGACAATGCCCGACTGAAGAACTATAGGCCCATCTCACTTCTTAGTCATGTCTACAAGTTGTTTTCAAGAGTCATCACGAATCGTCTCGCGCGCAGGTTTGACGATTTCCAGCCTCCCGAACAAGCCGGATTCCGAAAAGGCTTTAGCACCGTAGACCACATACATACGCTGCGGCAGGTCATACAGAAGACCGAAGAGTATAACCTGCCTCTCTGTTTAGCGTTTGTGGACTACGAGAAAGCCTTCGATTCGATCGAGACTTGGGCAGTACTGCAATCTCTCCAACGGTGCCAGATCGACTACCGGTACATTGAGGTGTTGAAGTGTTTGTACAAAAACGCCACCATGTCAGCCCGTCTTCAGGATCAGACCTCGAAACCAATCCTTCTCCAGCGCGGCGTGAGACAGGGAGACGTCATTTCTCCGAAACTGTTCACTGCTGCGCTGGAGGATGTCTTCAATGTTCTGGATTGGAAGTCGCTTGGCATCAACGTTAATAGCGAGTACATCACTCACCTTCGGTTTGCCGACGACATAGTGGTCATGGCTGAGACCATGGAGAGCCTCAGTACAATGCTCGATGACCTCAATAGAGCTTCCGAAAGAGTGGGTCTTAAAATGAACATGGACAAAACCAAGGTCATGATGAATGCCCATGTAACACCCACTCCTATCAAGATCGGAGACTGTTTACTTGAAGTTGTAGATGATTATGTCTACCTGGGACAAACGATCCAGTTGGGTAGATCCAACTTCGAGAAAGAGGTCAACCGTCGAATCCGACTCGGCTGGGCAGCGTTCGGGAAGTTGCGTGGTATCTTCTCGTCCAATTTACCGCAATGTCTCAAGACAAAAGTCTATGACCAGTGTGTGTTGCCAGTGATCACCTATGGGACCGAGACGTGGTCGCTCACAATGGGCCTTATCAGAAAGCTTAAAGTCACCCAAAGGGCAATGGAGAGGGCTATGCTCGGAATTTCCTTGCGTGATCACGTCAGAAATGATGATATCCGCAGGAGAACCAAAGTTACCGACATAGCCCGAAGAATTGCCAAACTTAAGTGGCAGTGGGCAGGGCACATTGCTCGCAGAACGGATGGCCGTTGGGGCCGAAAAGTTCTGGAATGGCGACCGCGAACCGGAAGACGATATGTTGGAAGGCCTCCCACTAGGTGGACCGATGACCTGGTTAAGGTTGCGGGAAGGCGCTGGATGCGAGACGCACGGGATCGGTCAATGTGGCGACGCCTGGGGGAGGCCTATGTCCAGCAGTGGACGTCTTTCGGCTGAAATGATGATGATGATGACAAAATTTCGTGACCGTGCTACTACCCATTGAAGAGTTCCCTAGTGACAAGACAATCCTGGCTGCAGCATCAAGTTATATCTATCATATTATTGCATTGTCACTGAAGTTACGGTATATAAAATTCTAGCTCAATCAGACATCGGGATGTGGTTCAAATCTTACTTGCAATATTTGAACTTAACACACACACACCTACTACATACCAACCCACCCACATACCTACAAAAGTTAAGTAAAAGCTTGTAATAACAATAAAAAGGTAAAAACACACCGTGTTGTACCCTCTTCTTATAAAAAAAACCGGCCAAGTGCGAGTCGGGCAAAAACACGTTTGTTGTATGGGAGCCCCACTTAAATATTTATTTTAATCTGTTTTTAGTATTTTTTTTTATCGCGGCAACAGAACTAAATTATTTGTGAAAATTTCAACTGCCTAGCTATCACGGTTCATTAGATATAGCCTGGTGACAGATGGATAGACAGACAGACGGACCGCGGAGTCTTAGTAATAGGATCCCGTTTTTACCCTTTGGGTACGGAACACTAAAAAGGTATTTAATTGAAAAAGTAATAATCCAATATTAACTTACCTATTGTACTCCTTGGGATAGTTAAAGTATGATATATTTTTATTTTTTCTAGTATTATTCATACACAAACACAGTACAATAAACAACCATTATTAATAATAAAGTACAACGTTTTTACATTAAAATATTAAAACTTGCAACTAACAAAACAAACAACGTGCGTTGCACAGACCCTGAGATTGTACACTGGCCGTGCCAACGTAAACCGGATTTAAACAGTCTCGCCGCGTACGAGACAAGCGGCCAGTGTTCACGCACTCATGCGTCCGCGTGCTTGTAGTAGTGCAACCGATTCGCGCGTTTGTATGAAGCTTTGTCTCTGTCCCATTTATCTACTCATGTGGCACTAGTACAGACTTCAAGCAATTCGTTTGAAAAATGCAAGCATCCAGGTAAAAGTAATATATCTTGGAGACGGTTCCAAGTTCTAGATATCAAGGGAATTAGCCATTTGTTCAAATGTCTGAAACTTTGCGATGACAGTCACAAATGGTTGTGATGGCATTGATCGTTTCTTAGTTCAGTGTCCTTTGGCAATGGTAGGATGAATCTCCTGACATTTCCCTTGGGTATGAGCTAAATAAATTCTTCAAAGTCAATAGGGCAATATTTGTCTCGTTAATGATTTTTATAAATTTACTCACGTGGTCGTCTCAGTACCTCATGGCTAAATATTTAAAGCCGCGTAGGTTGATATTCAAGGATAAGCAACGCTTGCCGAGGTCGATCAATTGATGGGCGACCCTGACCATCTTAACATATCAAGATTCCTCTCCTTTGGGGCTGGTCTGTGTTAGCAAACTTACGCTTTGAGCTTTCAGCGACAAGCCCTGTGAGCTTGGCTTTGTTGATGCAGTCCTACTTTGCCTGGCTCCTTCAGAGCCGGCAAGGTGGCGTGGTCTTGAGGGAGAGCGCAACGGTCGTGTAGATCCTCAAGGCAAGTGCGGTGATTTTCCTTCTCGTGGTTGCCGCCCTGTTTTTGGTCTAATTCCCTCTGAAATAGACGTAACTGAAAACACCGGGCGACGCAACGCAGGGGTGGCGAGGTCATGCCCCTGGGTGTCCACCATTGAGCAAGATGATTGACAATTGATGGATAGTAATGACCTCCCGCGTGTTTGTGCCGTGCGTGGGGACCCGTACGGAAGGATGATGGGATCCTGGTGGCTGAGCCGATGAGCGTAGGTAGTTTAACGTCTCGGAGGCAACACTCCACTTTGGCCCGGATTTCTTCTCACACGGGAGGCCGTAGCCTAGCCAGCTACGGTCAATCGGCTGCGGGGTCCGGTCAGACGGCCCCCAGGCGAGTTCACTCCCATTGGGGGCTTGCAGACGGCGGCGCTCGCTCGCATCGCTAGTGGTAGCGATTTGAGTTGGTGCCGTGCAGTCTCGTGAGCAACTAATGGGGGGGGGCTATATCCCTCGACTAATCCCTGGTGCTACCGTAGCATCGCCACTTGAGCACTCCATGGCGGGTGGGGATAGTCGAGGGATGAAAATTCTTATCGGGATTTTTAAATGGATTTCACAAATAAAAAAAACCACAAGGCGAAAGGACCGGCGAATGCTGGGACTGCGCTCCAAAAGGCGGGACCGGCGAAAGCTGGGACTGCACACCAGAAGGCGGGACCGGCGCAAGCCGGGACTGCACTCTCCTTAGCAGGAACGCCCAGAGGCGAGACTGCAGTGGGATCGTCTCGAGGTGGGGCTGTGGCGGGACTGTCAAATGACGGTACTGCTGCGGCACTGTCGAGGGTCGGCACTGCACCACCGAAGGGCGGAACTGCAAACCAGCCCACCGGGCATAAAGGTGCTGCCAAAGCTGGCGCGACACGGGACCCTTGCGTTAGAGGTCGAATGACCTCGGACCTTGGGGCCTCGGACGCGACCTGCAAAGACAGCACCTCGTCGTCTCCAGGTGGCCGGAATGAATCAGGCTGGCTTCCGGTTGGACGATCTGGGGCGCAGAGGAAAAAGCGCCAAAAGCTGAGACAGCAGGCAGCTTTAGAGGGGACTCCTACGGAGGGCCCATCAAAAAGACCGCGTGCTGCTCTCAGCGGTGACAGCGGGGACATGGCGGCCAAGAGGATGAAGACCCAAGGGCAATCATCCTCAACCGGATCCTTTAGGGATGCGGTGGCGGCTGTGAAACTCGCTGTCATCACAGTCAAGTACCCGGAGGAGTTCTTGAAGGCAGAGGACTTGGTGCCGATCCAGGAGCTCATAATTGAGAAACTGGAAGTGGCGCCAGATCCTCTACCTATTCTCACGGTTGCTTCCGGAGTTGTCGCGGGTGCAGTTCATGTATCCTGCGACAACTCTGAAGCAGCTAACTGGTTTCGAGGTGCCATCCACAATGTGGAACTTGGCTCCCTGAAACTTAAGGTCGTCGACGCCAAGGACCTTCCAAAGCCAGTCAAAATGGCATGGAAGAGTAGGAACTTGGCGTTGAAAGACTCTGCCCAGGCCATTCGACTGCTCCAGCGGCTTAACCCTGCCTTGAGGACGGACGACTGGAAGGTCGTGAATACTCTCACTGAGCAGACCGGCATCCGTCGTATCGTCCTTATGGACGGGGTGTTCGCTGGGGTCATCAAGGCCGCGGGCTACTCTCTTCCAGGAGGAATTGAACGTTATTCGTTCAAGCTCCTGGAAGAGGACAAGGGAGAGGCACCCACTGCGGAAGCAGGAGTGGAGCCCTCCGATGATGGTCCGCCGCAATGTGAGGAGGACATCGACGAGACCTCTGCTGACGACGTAGCGCAGGAGGCACAGATCCAGACCGGGGCGTCAGAGGTGGACCTCGAGGATGACATCCTTGAGGGCCTTGATACCCTGGGGATTGAGTCGCCTACTGCTCTCGAGGAGGGTGCGATGGAGGGGGAGCCTCAAAACTGAGGCACTCCAACAATAGAACAAACCCATCAAGTTATTCAAGATGGAAGGACTAAGGTGTGTACAAATCAATTTGCATCATTGCAGAGCTGCTACTGCCCTTCTGGCTGCCGAGCCAGAAGGGCAGTAGCAGCTCTGAGCAGTTGCCCAACTGAAGTTGAACACATATGACATTGCCTTGATACAGGAACCTTATCTGTATAATGGGACTATAAAAGGCTTAGGTGGGACAGGAGGCATGGTGCTCTATGACTGTCCAACTAATGACGCGAGGACTTGCATCTATATCAGGGGCGGTATAGAGGCAATGCCCTTACGTACTTTCTGTTACAAGGATCTCACAACAGCTTTGATCCAAGTGGGGGCGGGAACAGAGAAAAGAAGAATTATCCTTGCCTCTGCCTACCTCCCATATGAACAAAAGGAACCAGTAACACCTCAAATCAGAAGACTGGTTGACTACGGCAACCAAGAAAATCTCGACATGATACTTGGCTGCGATGCGAATGCTCACCACGTCGTTTGGGGCAGCTCAGATATCAACAAACGAGGGCAGGATTTGTTGGACTTTGTGGTAAGCTCTTCTTTACAAATCCTTAACGCAGGCAATAAACCTACTTTCAGGACCTCTGCGAGAACTGAAGTTATTGACCTGACACTGGCTTCAAACAGGGCCAGCGCTCATATTGAAAATTGGCATGTATCGGATGAAATCTCTCTGTCTGACCATAATTATATATGCTTTAGGTTTAGGACGGCGGGAGAAGCCGAAACTAGACGAAGGAGAAACCCAAGGCATACAAATTGGGACTCATACAGGAGGGACCTTAAAGTTAATCTAGGGAGCCCTAAAGGTAAGCTTAATTCCATACTGGATATAGAATTCGAAGCGGACAGAATCAAGGCGGGCACCATCGGCGCATGGGAAGATAACTGCCCAGAGAAAAAGGCCTTTTGCAAAAAGGTACCATGGTGGACTCCTGAACTAGTCAAAATACGTCAGGAAACACGACAGGCCTTTAATGATGCAAAAGCCAAGAAGGATTTTTCTGGCTATCATAGCATGTTAACGAGGTATAACACGGCGGTACGCAAGGCCAAAAGAACTAACTGGCGACAGCATTGCACCTCCATCGAAACTCTGCCAAGTGGAATGAGGTTGTGCAAAGCAATGTCCATGACTAAGACAAACCCACTATCATCTGTAAAGGATGAGAATGGGTGTCTCACGGAAACTGGACAGGACACTCTGGGTGTGATGTTTAGGACCCACTTCCCGGTATGTATACTGCGCAATAGCGATGAAGAGGAACCAGTCACAAGGGACGAGCTCACAAGGCACACGTCCAAAAGTAACTGGCTCACGGCAAAGAAAGTGGTAGATGAAAATAAACTGAAGCTGGCCAGCTAGCGGGCTTCCAGCCTCTCAAATCCCCTGGTCCGGATGGTATCTACCCAATACTATTGCAAGAAGGGGCATCTGTTTTGGTACCCCATTTGAGTAAGCTCTACAGAGCTTGCATAGCCTTTGGGTACGTACCCAAGGCATGGAGGGAGGTCAAAGTCACTTTTATACCGAAGGTGGGTAGACCGACTTATGAAGAAGCTAAAGCTTACAGGCCCATCAGTCTATCATCCTTTCTCTTAAAAGCTCTGGAGAAACTGGTAGACAGGTATCTAAGAGAGGGACCACTGAAAGTATTCCCTCTACATAAACTACAGTGCGCCTACAGCCCGGGCAAATCTACGGAAACGGCATTGCACTATGTTACGAGTCGAGCCGAGGCTGCGCTAGAGGGACAAGAGATTTGTGTCGGGGCTTTCCTCGACATAGAGGGAGCCTTCGACAAAACAACATTTGAGTCCATACGCATTGCTGCAAAGGAACATGGCATCAACGATACCACGTGCAACTGGATTGACTATATGCTGAGAAGCAGAATAGTCAGATCGGAACTGATGGGAGACAGACTTAGTGGCAAAATAACAAGAGGTTGCCCGCAAAGCGGGGTGCTGTCACCATTATTGTGGTGCTTGGTAGTACATTCGCTACTTACCAAACTCAATACCGGACCATTCTACACAGTAGGCTATGCAGATGACATAGTAATAATGGTCAATGGTAATTTCCCGAACATAGTGTCTGGATTATTACAACAGGCATTGAGGATGACAGAGGAATGGTGTACAAAGAACCACCTCTCTATCAACCCAAGCAAAGCAGTCATTGTTCCATTCACGAGGAAGAGACAACTAGAACACCTAGGAGAGCTCTCCCTCAATTGAATAAAGCTGCCCTGGTCAACCGAAGTTAAATATCTGGGCGTAACGCTTGATAAAGAACTCAGGTGGAAAACTCATGTGGAAAATATAACGACAAAGGCCTTACGAACGTTCGGCATGTGTCGTTCCACCTACGGTAAAACTTAGGGGTTAAAGCCCAAAGTAATACGATGGCTGTACCGGACAATGATAATACCTATTATCACATACGGCAGCATAGTGTGGTGGCCAAGAACAAAGCTTGCTTCGTGCAAAGCGCCACTCACCAGGTTACAAAGAACAGTGTGTCTCGGCATCACGGGTGCTTTCAGGACAACACCTACGGCAGCGATTGAGAGATACCTCAATATCCCTCCTCTGCATATGATGGTTGAACTTGAGGCAAGGAAGACATTACATCGTCTTGCTGTTGCTGGACTATGGGATGCCTCTAAGCCAAAGACTAACCATATAAAGTTCGATGAGAATGAAGGCCTGGATCGGGTAACAAGCATGTTATCCGATAAAATGCAAACTAAATTTGTGTTTGAAAGATCTTTTAAGGTCCAAATCCCTACAATAGAGGACTGTAAGAAGGGACTCGATCCACCAGAACAAGACAGTCTGGTGTGGTACACGGATGGATCCAAAATGGAATCAGGTACAGGAGCGGGCATATACGCAAAAGGTTACAAATGTAGCAAAAGCTTAGGGAAGATGGCAACCGTATTCCAAGCGGAAACATTTGCCATAATAACTTGTGCTCAAGAGAATATAGATAGAGGAACCCGAGGTAAATCCATAAATATTCTTAGTGACAGTCAGGCTGCAATCAAAGCCATGGCATCCTACAAAGTGGACGCCGGGCTCATTCTGGATGCTTTCCAAGCCCTAAACAGGCTTGGTAAGCACAACAGGGTGAGACTGATGTGGGTCCCTGGGCACAAAGGAATCCATGGTAACGAAGTGGCTGATGAACTGGCAAGAGAGGGCTCAGCAAATAATTTTGTGGGTCCAGAACCATGTGTAGGCATTTCGACGTGTCTCGTAAAAGCCGCATTTAGGGAGTTTGCAGATCACAGACAACGAACTTATTGGCTGTCTAATACCGGTCTGCAACACTCCAAAAAATTTCTAGGCTCTACGTTCAAAGCCCGGGAATGCATTTGGAATATGAGCAGGGGGCAAATCCGCTACCTGCTTGGGGCCTTTACTGGGCACTTTGGAACCAACGACATGCTCATGAAGATGGGTTTAACTACGACCCCCTTGTGCAGGTTGTGTGGGGAACATACGGAACGCATGGAGCACCTTCTGTGCACATGCGATGCACTGGCTGGCAAGCGAATGGGTCTCCTTGGGGTTGGATACCCAAAACCAGAAGACTATAGGCTCATATCTCCTAGTCTCGTTGTAAAGCTCATGAAAACAGTTTTCAACGAGATTGGGGAGGAGTAAGGTATCTAGGGGACCACAATAGATCCCAATGGGTCGAAGTGTCCGAGTTATGTCTCGGCCCCTCCATAAGATAAGATAAGATAAGATTCCTCGGAAATCTATTGATCCCGGTAGTTATCTTTTGACAGTCGTTACAATATTATTTTATTTATTTAAGGGAAAACTAACAGTGCACAATAAGAAATAGTTATAATCTCTTAATCGCTTGTCCCATTAAATCCTAACAGTAATGATGAAATTTTATTCTGTGATGAATTATGCACTCTTGATATTGGCCAGTATAACGTCGTCCCTAATAGGTATGGTAGATTTTTGGACTTAGTCCTTTCCAACCAAACAGTGAGTGTGACCGAATGCTCTAGCCCACTGGTGCCCATCGATGCCTATCATCCTGCACTATTAATTCATTTGGATTTGTTTGTTACACCTCTGTTGGAGTGTGCGCCGCGTATTCAGTTTCTATTTGATAAAGGCGACTATGAATCCATAAGCAGAGATATTAGCAAGATTGACTGGGAAACTGAGTTCTCGTCGCGGTCAATTGATGAGTCGGTGAACTTTTTTAATCAATTTATTCTTGAGCTACAGACCAAATATATTCCACAGAAACTGTTTCGCAATAAAAAGTATCCGACTTGGTATAGTTCGTCACTTATTAAAACAATCAAAGAAAAATATAAATACTTTAAAAGATTCAAAACTTACGGTAACAAATCTGATGAATTAACTTTCAAGCTTCTTCGTGAAAGGGTTAAAACTTTGGAATCTCAATGCTATTGCAACTATTTGGATCTAACTGAATTATCTATTAAAGACAATCCAAAATATTTCTGGACATTTGTGAAAAAACGTCACAATTCAAATGCAATCCCAAGTACCTTGAACTATAATAGTGATACCCTGCGGACGGGTGAATCTATATGTCAAGCTTTTTCCAAATACTTTCATTCTATTTTTCTCAATTCTATTGTCAAGCAACCGATCTCTTCTTCTTTTCTCTTCACTGAATCATCGAGCACATCATCGGATATCTGTAGTATCAATGTAAATGTTGATGAAGTTACAAGCTTGCTTCGAAAGTTGGATACATCTAAAGCTGCAGGTCCAGATAAAATTCCATCAAAACTTCTTGTCAAGTGTGCACCTGCGATAGCACAACCTATCTCATCTTTATTCAGAAAATCCCTAACTACTTGTGTTGTCCCGCAAATTTGGAAATCAGCGTTTATATCGCCTGTACATAAAAAAGGTGTAAAAACTGACATAAAGAATTACAGGCCGATATCCAAACTGTGTATTATAGCAAAGGTCTTCGAAAGAGTAATATATAATCAGGTTTATTCTGCACTTAAAAACTCGTTCAGCTCGCTCCAGCATGGTTTTCTGAAAGGCAGGTCTACTGTCACTAACCTGATTCTCCTAAATGAATTTATTACTGATGCCATGGACAAGGGTAGGCAGGTCGATGTCATTTATACAGATTATAGCAAGGCTTTTGACCGCATTGACCATAATATCCTTATAACTAAGTTAAATGACATGGGAATACGCGGTGATCTACTCAGATGGTTTTCCTCTTACCTCGAGAACAGGTCCCAAGCAGTAGTACTAAATAATTATATATCTAGCTGGGTCCCTGTCCCTAGTGGAGTCCCGCAGGGTTCATTGCTCGGTCCTTTGTTATTTGTGGTCTATGTTAATGACATCGAATCTTGCTTGACTTCATCCAAATTACTGTGTTTTGCCGATGATATGAAAATTTATGCCTCGATATCGTCTCAAATGGACGCAATCGCTCTCCAGAACGATCTGCATCGATTAGAGGATTACTGTCATAGTAATAAACTTGATCTCAATCCCGCCAAATGCTCAGTTATTACATATTCTCGAAAGCGCTCAAACATTAACACATCGTATACTCTAGATAATCAAAACTTACTTAGATCAAACTCCATCCGTGATCTGGGGGTTCACCACGATTCCAAGCTCAGTTTTGAAGCACATGTTGATGCAATAGTCCTTAAGGCATCAAAATCACTGGGTTTCATAATGCGGTTATCCAAGTGCTTCACTAAAGCTAAAACTTTAAAGATTCTATATTGTACTTTTGTTAGAAGCCACTTGGAATACGCGTCAGAAATATGGAACCCATGTTACCACAAATACATTAATCGTATAGAAAGCATCCAAAAACGATTCTTAAAATATTTATGCTACCACCAAAAAGTACCATATCATTCTGAAAACTACTATAACCTATGTAAAAAATATCATATATTGCCTCTAGTTAATCGCCGCGACATTTCTGATTGCGTTTGTCTGTTGAAAGTCTTCAACAATAGTATAAACTGCTCCGATATTTTATCCAAATTTAATTTCAATACCCCTTGGAAGTCAAAAAGGTTTAATCCACCTTTGCAGGTGCCAGTAGCCTCCACTAATTACAGGCAGAATTCATACATCGTGCGTGCAAGCAGGAACTTTAATGAGTTGTGTAAGCAGCATGATATTGACCCATTCCTAACTAGTGTGCCTTCAGCCAGGAAGTGCTTAAGCCGTAACTTTTTCACCTAGTTCATTGCAGCTAGTATATTGTTATGCAATGCGAGCAAAGTATCAGTGTCACTGGTGCAGGAATTATTGAGTGATTTTTCACTTGCTGATCTATTTGTATCGATGTGTGCAGAAATGTCCATAGAAATTAATTATTATTCAATGTCTATAAGTGAAGACTTGTTATTGGCTGACTGTCAAATCTACTGTTTCTGATCTGTTTGTTTTAGCTGTAAGTCTTCCATGTTAAATAAATAAATAAATAAATAAATAAATAAATAAATAAATTAATTATTACATTTCAAAACAATAATGCTACCCACTACGTTCTCAATAGATTACAATTTAAAGTAATTAAAACTAGCTTGTAACACAGATACAATACTACAACGGCCATTGTCCTCTAGGACGTCTGAGTTCTAACTCATATCTGGATTTTTAAAGAATATATTAAAGAAAAAAGAAATTTGTGTGCTTACATTATTAAACATTACGTTATTAATATTAATTTACTGATCCTTTTGGATTGCTTGGCTGTTTAAATGTATTTTTACTAAGATGAAGAATGTCGATTGAATTAAACTCATTGTTAAATGTCTCAACCAAACGATGAAGTGGTGAACGCGAGCCTGCGTTGGATTTACAGAGGCTAGTAGCAAATAGAGGTCGAGTACATGTACCTTACGTACATGAACTGATCGAGGAACCAGGTAACACAGACTCCTTACTAGGTCCGGACAATAAAAAGATTGCGGCACACATTGAACAGAGTCATAACTTCCAGAAGTTTCCGTCTTGACTCAGAAGATCATACTTTTTAAGAAGTAAGTAGTATGACATTTTATTCCGATGACATCTAAAATTCATAGCACTAAGGTATTTTCGTTGTACTAATTCTAATTTTTCACTATAATTTTACGTAAACCCTTTTTGGGTTTCAATAGGTACTGCTACTCTAACTGTGGCCTAATTATTGATTTGTATAAGTGAAAAAAGGTGGAATGTCGACGAAAATACTTGGAAGATGTCATGACAAAACCAAACATTTGTTAGGCTTTGTCAACAATTTTTCTAGCTTCGAATCTAGTAGAACACCAAGATCGCGGATAATTATTTTGCAATTAGCGTATTGGCAAGACAATAGTCTAACTCAGTACAAACTTACTTACATACATAAACTCACGCCTTTTGTCCACGGGGGTAGGCAGAAACTACAGGACGCCACCTCATTACATGAAGTATGTAAGGATCGGCAATCTGTTTTGCTTCGAACTCAGTTATATTTTTATTTTTGGTAAATGTTATAACATGACACTTGAAATACTAAGGTAAAGCTGATTCGAAGTGCAGTAGCTAGAGAAACGATCTTAATCATGCTGGCAGTTAAAACAATCGACTTTATCAGAAATATTTTTATAGACCTAATCGTCTGCTTAGAGAAGAAGTTTTGAATTTTGAAAACAGTTTTGTAGCAGCCGACATCAAAATCAACGCGCTACGCGCGCGGAAAACAACTACCATTGTGTTTTTTTTTAATACTTGGCGTCTCGCAGTTAAATACTAAGATTTTCATCTGCTTAACCGCAGCCGTATTGCGTAAGTGCGCAAAGAAGTTAAACTATATCCAACTGACCAAATCGACCAATCACATGCGAGATGAATGACGCGATGTTTTTGTGTGATTGGCCGATTTGGACGGTTGGATAGAGTTTAACTTCTTTGCGCACTTACGCAATTCGGCTGCTGATCTTCCCTGTGGAGACTAAACTATAGCCTCCAGCCAGGCTCGTACCATTGTGTTACGACGCGCGGTATTTATAGTTCGTGCAAAATCGACCCGCTCATCTATAACTTCTACAAATGGGTAACATAATATTATTGGAGATCTCCTATCCTATATCTTCGCAATTAACGAAACGAAATTGTATAAAATACCTGCTCCTAAAATATAAGTCATTCAACCCGAATACTCTTTTACTCACCTATCTCCTGACAACTGGTAAAAATTTTATGTCATTATATAAAATTAATGATAAAAGGCCTAAAATAGAACCTTGTGCTACACTGAGGTGACTCGAAAAAAGGCCAGTTTAGATAGGAAAACATCGTGGTCAGCATTTTTAGATGGTGGTTCCCAAGAATTATGTTTAGGCATTAGTCAAAAGTTGAGGGTTCAAATGCAGACTGGAAAAATGTAGCCAACAAGTTGCAAGTAGTAATAGGATCATTGGATGAAATTTGATTGTAATGAACCGTGGATGGGATTTTGTTAGTAGTTTTACAGCTAGCAACGTATGTCCAAAATGTCCTAATATTGGTAGCAAAACAATCTTCAATTGCATTAATATATTTACCATAGCAAATGTCAGCCAATTTTTTCCTGTTACTCGAGGATAACTCATATTCATGTGACTATGAGGTCAAGCCAAGCAGAAGTATAAGAAGTAGGGAATATACATATATTTCCATACTTCTGCCACCTAACCCAGGCTTGATTTTTCTTTTTGTAGGTATGTATGAGAGATTTAGCAAACCAATTGGGGAACTAACATTTTTTGGTCGTTATGTGGGTGTGTTTGATTTTATCATTTATAATGGTACCGTATGCGTCATACCTGGCGCAAATAAAGAATTTTTCTTTCTTTCTTTTCTTTATCCAACTGCCCAAAGAAAGCCAGAGGCTCTAGACAAGTGGCATTCGATGTCAGCGAAGGCAATAGTCGAAATGTCAAAATGTGAGGGATTGATCACGTGATTTTTCGATATCGTTGTCAATCCTATACAATTTTGCTTTTATGACAATCGTTATCGCCACGATTTCTATGATAGAATGTAAATTTTCTAGGACCTCAGGTGTTGGTTCTTGGATATGCCATTGACCGTCACGTCTATCGGCACAATGACTGCTGTACATTTTTTATTTACATCCCTTATTTTAGAAACGTCGCGAGCTAGGTCATGATACTAAATTTGCTTATCTTACTCATCTTTCACAAAGATGAGAATGCATTACAACCACTTTTTATTCTTTAGAACAATTCCTTTATACAGATTCTAGGTAATTCTCAAATGAATAGTCACTTGTGGAAGAATTCTTTCACGTCCAACAAAGAATAGAAAGAAAATCAGATGATAATTCCTGAGATAATTTAACTTGAACGCGCCAAGAGCTGAGTTCAAGCAATTTGTAAGAAAAATGCAGGCATCCAGGTGAAAGTAATGTATCTTTGTGAGAAACTGTTCCTTGCTAGATCTCTAAGGAAATTAACGATTCCTTTATAGTTTAAAGTAAACCTATGCACCTTGACATTTATATATCTCTACAAGCTGTCCCGGCGAACTTCGTGCCGCCTTAGACAAATGTATGGGAAAATGGTGTAACAAACCCAACTTTTTTTAAACGGGTTTCTTTATAACATATAGACATAGGATGAATATCTTAAAAATTAACAGCGCTTTCTACTGGCATTACCGGAACCAGCATCACAACGCCATGTTGATTTTTGTTCGTGTTTTATTTGTGTATATAGTGTTGTGCTTCAATATATTTTTCGTTAATTTTTTCACTGTTTTAATAGTTAACTTGATAATAGGCGGCGATAAATTTAACAAATAAAAGATCGTGAAAAGCGGTCGAGATTTTCTCGAGTTATAAATGGTGTAACTAACACGGATTGGATGTATATACGAACATATAGATTTGAAGATTTTTATCATCTGTACGGTTTGGTCTGCGAGGCTTAGCAACGCTTACCAAGTGCAGTACTTAGATTTCCATCTCCATCTACTACATAGCGAAACTTTTTCGTGTCTCGGAAAGCACGTTAAGCCTTTGGGCCCAACTGGTATTTGTAGATATTTGCCAGTCCTTACGGGTAGTCACATTGCTTGTAGAACGGATGGCCGATGGGGCCCAAAAGTTCTGTAATTGCGACTGCGAACCGGAAGACGATGCGTTAGAAAGCCTCCCACTAGGTGGACCGATGACCTGGTCAAGGTTGCGGGAACGCGCTGTATGCGAGACGCACGGGATCGGTCAATGTTGTGACGTCTGGGCGGGGCCTATGTCCAGCAGTGGACGTCTTTCGGCTGAAAGGATGACGAGTAGTCACTAGCCCGAAACTCTGACAACCAAACTTACCAATAGATTCACCAGTAACTGGCATGTGAAGATCAGACATAGTTTCTCCATAAGAAATAATGATATACAGCGGAATCCGGTTAGACTGGATACCAACACCAAATAGTTGGGCAAAGGTAAGACAGATCCATGTCATAAGACTATGTCATCAACAAGCCCGCCACACTATACCAAACCCGCAACTCCTGAAAGCGAAAATCAACTCTGGTGACAACCAGAAAAACGCTGAGTAAATGAAGCTTGACGAGCCACAGAGAACCGATTCAACTGTCACTGTGTGCGCCCGCTGAGTCCTGCTACGAAATTAATCAGAAAATAACAGTTGAGTAGTTAGAATTGAACATCATACAACAGCTGGCATAGGCCTCTCCAACCTGAAAAAAATAACTTGAGGCACCCTAAGGCCACAATGCTCAACGTGCAGCAATTAGCTTTAGCCTATTCTAAAACAATAAATCAAATAGACTTACTTTTCCAATACAGCTAGGCAATCCAATCAAAGCCAAACTTTCTTTCGTTTGTTTGTAAACAAGGAAAAAATAATTATATAGTTCCTGGAAATAGATGATCAAATGCCAAGTTTCTGGGGAATTCAAGTCTGAAAAACGTTAGTGTTCAAGTTTTTCATGTAGCTCAGAGCAAAATAAAAATAGGACAAGTTTTGTTACTCTTTCTAGCAAAAAGAGCTTTTAAAATACACGTTTTGTTAAAAAACATTTTTACAAAAAAATACAACCGACTTCAAAATAAAAGCACTACAACGTGAAAAATAACTTCAATTTTGGAAGTCTGTGTAAAAACGAAGAAACGAAAACAAGTACACCGACTTCCGAAAATGAAGTTATTTTTGAATGAAAATGTCGGTTGTATTTTTTTGTAAAAATGTTTTTTATTTTTCACTTTTTAGTTGTGGTACATAATGGACCATATGGACCGACCAGTTTTATAGGCTAAGTACCTATAATGCTCAAAGTGATGCCAGAATAGATTAACCCAATAACATGAAACTTAAACAAAACCGCTGGAATGAGTGTATATCAGGGTGAACTGTTCACACCAGCGTACCCCTTTAGAGCGTACCAGTGTGATGTTATGTTATGAAATGGAGTAAACAATAAACAGGCATGCGAATGCAGCTATCCCGAGTGATTTTCCGTCATTTATTGAAGAGTTCTGATGTATATCTCCGAAGTTTTTCATCAGATCTTGATGAAATTTAAATGGAACCAAATGGCAACTATGCCGCATCAAACTAAAGATCACGTAAATCGGATCATAATTCTCAGCGTAATCGGAGTACATACATAAAAAAATATACCAATCGAATTGAGAACCTCCTCCTTTTTGAAGTCGGTTAAAAATAACAATCAAATTATATGGCTTACGATACAATTTTCATTACGATCACAATTCACAGCTAGTATAAAACTATTTTAAAGTGACCATTAATTTAGTTATTACGTGCCACGTTCATTAAAATTTTAAGTTGTGTGACTTCGCCCGCGTGAAAGTTAGAAATTAGATCAAGGGAACTTTCCCATGATCTAATTCTCATCTTGATCTGGGAGTAAGTACTCCCAGGCTAAAAAATATCCTGTCTAACCTAATTCATTTCTTATCCATGTGCCAAGGTTTTAAACGTGAAAATTTAATAGACGGACACAGTTTCCCATTTATAAAATGAATAATTATGGATGTTAATATCAATCTAGTTCAACCAGCGATTTGTATTCTGTTACGAATTTTTGTAATTTACATCTATACTAATACTAATAATACTTAATACTTAATAATAATATATATATAATATTATAAAGAGGAAAGATTTTTTTGTTTGTTTGTTTGTACCGAATAGGCTCCGAAACTACTGGACCGATTTGAAAAATTCTTTCACCAATAGAAAGCTACATTATTCCTGAGTGACATATAATTTTTTTATCCCGAAAACGGGTCCTGTTGGGAGCGAAGCCACGCGGAACAGCTAGTATGAAATATTTAACATGATTATACCATAATTTGGAGGATATTCTGATTGCAGTACGTTGTTATGGGTCCTGTTTTACATTGGTTTATGTTGCGTTATCGAATGAAATTGGTTTTCTTAGGCTTTACTTGTTACGATACCCTCTACGAATGCTACTCGTTGACCGTGCGTAGCAAGAAACCGTAGCCAAGTTAATTCCTACGGATTTTTATTTTTGTGACCTGGTTCTAAAAGGCAAACCAACATCGACAAACATTAATAACACACTTTAGTCCTTTTAGCACCAGGCCATATATTTATTACTAAGACGTGCAGTGAAAAGTAAGCATTTCTTGTCTGTGCCAGTTAGTGGAGCGTCGTAAGGCATAAAAATTGTAAAATCTCGGAACCCAGGGCCAGTCAATGAATCTGTATAATGATATTTTGACTACATTATTAAAAGCTCAAATAAAAAGTTAAAATAAAAAATTGTCCGATATCGATTACAACAATTTTTAACAACAATTTACTAGAAAATGAGAGGTGGAAAGAGATCAATTTTATATTTAATAAATTATATTTGCATAGTAACTTTAATGTTAATTTATTAGATTTTCGCAAAAAAAAAAGACATCAGCTATATACATTATTGTTCAATAGTGTCGTCGTCATCGATCTCGTTGATGTAGATTGTAGGTAAAGGATTAGTACAGCTGTCACCGTTGCATTCTAAGCAAGCAGCAGTGCTGTTTAATCTACTTTTCCTGCACCCACAAGATGCTCCGCATCCTGTTTTGCAGGTGCAAAAAAAAAAATTGTAAAGATTCTGGAGCTGGTCGCTGCGTCATTGTTTGCAGTATCAATATTCCTCATTTATGAATGCTACCCTGCCTACCCTGTCTACCCAACCCTACCTACCCTACCTACTATACCCTTCCTAATCATGTGATACATATTTTTAGGATACCGTACCTCGAAAGGGAAAAACGCAACCCTTATAGGATCACTTTGTTTTCCGCCCGTCTGTCTGTTTGTCAAGACCCTTTTTCACAGGAACGCGTAGAGGTATCAAGCTGATAATTATATCAAATACTCAAGTCTACTGTCCCTTAAAGCTGTGAAAAAATCATCATCATCACCTTCTAAGCCAACGCAATCAAAAGATACAGCCATTTATGCCGCAAATTTTCGACACTCGCAAGGGAATCAAAACAGCTACAGGATACTTCCCGTGAACTCAGAATCTTGAAATTTGGTACGAAGCAACGTCTTATAGCACAGATAAAGCGAAAATTGCGAAAACCGTAATTTTTTTGGGAAATCATATAATCTAATAAAAATATTTTTAATTATTTTAAACTTACTACCTCTTTCCTCATGAACGCATAGAGGAATTAAATAGAAATTCATATCAAATACTCAGTTCTATAATACCTTTAAGCTGAGGTTTGTTCAGAACCCTCGGAGCGTGAGTCCGACTCGCACTTGGCCGGGTTTTTTTATGTATCATCAATAGTTTTCTCAGCGCACGCCAAAGAATGAATTTTATATGCAACATTTTGCTACTTTGGGTTATATTATTGCAATTTTCATAAGAATCTCAATTTTTTTTTGAAAATGTATTATAAGCCTATAACACTCAGAAATAATGTAGCTTTCTACTGATAAAAGAATTTTCAAAATCGGTTCAGTAGATCCAGAGTTTACCCCCTCCAACGTCACAAACTCTCAATTCACAAACTGTACCTCTTTATAATATTAGTATATATATTATTTCAGCTGCTGTTGTACCCTCTAGTCCCCTCCGCTCCCCTCATCTTTATAGCTGCAGTCTCCTGAGACCCAAGAACAAGTTTGTAATAGTTCTCCTTTTTAAAATATAACCTTAAACTAATATAAATAAAGGCAAAGGCAACAAAAATATTATAATTATTTAACCGTGATAATAATAAAAAAATTGAGATCGCACAATTTTTTTTTTAAATTTTCTATATACAATTAAAGACACATTTCCAAAGTTTATATAAAGATTCATTGACTGGCCCTGGATTCCAAGGTATAAATCTTACGACGCTACACATATCAAATTGTTGCAATAACAACAAATACTAAAAACAGAATAAAATAAACATTTAAGTGAGGCTCGCAAACAACAAACGTGATTTTATGCCGTTTTTTGCGATAATGGTACGGTACCCTTCGTGCGCAAGTCCGACTCGCACTTGGCCGGTTTTGACGAGGTTTGAGACTTAGACGTGCGTCTACGTCTCGCAATTGTGATATATGATCGGTTAATGTGGTGATACTTAGGGGAGGAATTTATTCAGCAGCAGTAGACGTCCTTCAGTTGACATGATGGTGATGATTATGATATCAAAAATATTCATCACAAACACCATCAGCCAAACTGGCCAGAGGATTGGACAATGAAGAAGAATATGACAGATAAAAAACTGTTAAAAGGCAACATTTATCTGGAATGAAGCGAGAATTGCCCGCTCTGTTCAAATTGACCGCACCGATGTTGACTAAGAGATTAGTCCAACATAACAGCAGCGAAATCAAATAAGCATACATTTAGAATATGATATTTATTATAATATTTATTAATCTATTATTTTAGAAATTATTTATGTATTTTATTAGTTATATAGTTTATTAAGTGGGGCTCGCAAACAACAAACGTGAGTTTTATGCCGTTTTTTGCGATAATGGTACGGTACCCTTCGTGCGCGAGTCCCCGTCAGTATGGCTTTCGCCGGGGACGGTCAACTGGCGATCTTCTTGTGTATGTCACGCACTGCTGGGGCGAAGCCATCGAGAGACACGGCGAAGCACTTGCTGTGTCGCTTGATATCTCGAAGGCCTTTGACAGGGTCTGGCACGCGAGTCTACTCAGTAAGCTTCCTGCGTACGGCATCCCCGCTGGTTTTTGTAGCTGGATATCAGACTTCCTCAGTGAACGGTCGATCCGAGTAGTCATTGACGGCTGCTCCTCTGACCTTATGGCTATTGATGCCGGAGTTCCTCAGGGGTCTGTTCTCTCTGCAACTCTTTTCCTGCTGCACATCAATGACCTACTTCTGCCTGGTATTGTTGGGTACGCAGATGACAGTACTGTTTCAGAGAGATACCTATCCAGCGCAAAAACCAGCGTGGATGAAGTTCGTTCCTTAAGAGAGGCTATGGTGGAGCGGACAGATTTGACCTTAAGCCTTGTCTCCCAGTGGGGTGATGACAATCTGGTCTCCTTTAACGCCACCAAAACACAAGCGTGTCTTTTTACCGCTAAAAGGAGTCTTTTCGATCATACTCCTACTTTTCGGGGTGCATCTGTTCCTGTGACTGATCGGCTCGAGCTCCTAGGCATGGAGTTGACATCCAATCTCAACTTCGGCGCCTCCATTGAGTACAAAGCCCAAATTGCGGCCAAAAAACTGGGTATCCTGAATAGAGTGAAGCGATACTTTACGCCTGGACAGCTTTTAACCCTTTTCAAAGCGCAAGTCCGATCCTGCATGGAGTATTGCAGCCACCTTTGGGATGGCTCCGCTAAGTATCAGCTTGCCGCGCTTGACTCGGTGGAACGCAGAGCCAAGAGGCTCATTGGCGACGTTGAATTGGCGGATGCCAAGCTACATAGCTTGGCTCATCGCCGCAAGGTTGCCTGCTTGTCGGTCTTCTACAGATTGTACTTCGGTGAGTGTGCTCAAGAACTCCACGACCTCATCCCACCAGCCCCCTTCTACTATCGGACATCTAGACGCACTGCAAGTTACCATCCTTACCTTGTTGCCATTCCACCAATTCGCACTAAGCGCTTCCAGACATCCTTCATAATGCGCACTGCGAATGAATGGAACTCACTACCTGCGTCTGTGTTTCCGAACGCCTACAACCCGAATCTCTTCAAAGTTAGAGTGAACAGGCTTCTTCTGGGTAAACTCTCTCCATCGTCGACTCTGTCTCTGTCTCCTCTGACCTAGACTAGAGTCAAGAGCAAACCCATAACAAATAAAAAAAATAAAAAAAAAAATAATATCCGACTTTAAATATTGTTCATTTTTTATTTATTTTTTTGTACTCCTACCACTGTTGTGTTCTTTTTAACCCAAAGGATGAATGGTAGAGAATGCCTAGCTGCATTAAGTCCGCCTATGTATTAACATTGTACATGAAGTTTTAAATAAATAATAACAGGAAATATCCATTAACGTTCAAACGTAAAGCAAAACATTAGGTGCATCCATCCATTTCAAACTAGTACGATAGGATAGGGCTACCCCAAACTGTATTTGAAAACAATTTCTGTTTTTTTTTACTCTTTTAATATTTTCTTCACATAAGCTTAAGCTTTTTCTACTGAAACTAACCTTAGATACTCTTTTAATGCCTATTAATAGGCGGACATTCATGACTAATCCTGACAGAATTTGCTTCTTTAGATACCTAATACCTAGAAATGTATGTATAGAAGCATATTTTGACCAGGTTGGTTAACCGATATAATTACAATTAATAAATTTTCGCAGCAGGTTAGCATTATATTATTTATTTCTTTAGTAAAGAATCCTGTTGAATTCTGGTGCGCTTGTCACGAATAAAAGATTGATCAGAAATTTTGATACTTCTCGCAATTTTGCCAGACGTATTTATTTTATTTCTCAAAATCAATGACTGACAGCCCTACTCCAAAGTCTTCACGTTGTAAGAGATACATTCAGCAGATTGCATCTCCCTGTGTATTTGAATGCATAAAAATCCGCTATTTCTACCTACCCTCGAGTTTTGGTAGAAAATTTTAGATGCATCCCAAATCGAGTTTGCTCTTTGAAATATTTGTTGACTCTGAAACAACAAATTGCTGTATGCATTGTTTTGAATTCGTTTTACAAAACGTGTCGGGAATGTATGTTAGGTTTACGAACTTTAAAGGGAAAACCGGGTAAACTCGTGCAACTGAAAAGTTAGTTCGAAGTAGATAATAACCGTAGCTGAATATTCTCTCAGAGAGGAAGTTATTTATTTACTTATTATATACTTTACACACTTGAACAAAAATTTATAAAGGTAAGCGTAATTGGCGATCTTATCGTAGCAGTAACATTATGCTGATTATACTGCGTTATGATACCTTTCTGATGGCTCGACGCAATTTCAATAGCGCCGATAGGCTATATCGCGCACATATTTCCTAAGAAATTTTCAAGTACGAATCGGTCCAATTTCATCGCATTGCTTCCATTTGAACCTACTTTCAATTTCACTTATAAGTGTGATATAAATCAAATTGCGTCGATCCATCAGTAAGGTCACTAAATCTAACTACCAGGTGGGTAGGGTAGGGTAGGATCATGCTGTGCAGTCGGAGGATAAAAATTCGCGAGCTGGCTGACCCCCTGATCCTCCGACTGCAAAGCATTTTTCTTTCATGTTTACAGCTTTTTAGTTCGCTTCTTAAGTAGTCGGGTTATATATTCAAACTAACTTTTTTTATTTAAAACTTTTCAGTATTTTTTTTTCGAATTACTTTTAAACATATAAGTGGTGTATATTTTGATACCCCTTTCAATGAGTCTGGTAGAAAAAAAAATGGGACCTGCACAATATGGCGCTCATAATTGGTTTGTCGAACCAACTTTTTTTTTGTAATAAATGGTAAGAAAATATATAAGTTTGCATACAAAACTATTTTTAGTTTTATTTTTTTCGCTATAATTACAAAGTAATATCAAATTGAAAAAAATTTTTTTGAATCCAGTACCGGAAACACGCCGACAGTTCACGAACAAACCCGAGCCCGTGTGACGTCACGACGTTCATTTCTACTCATTGTATAGAGCATAGCTGATATAATGTTTTGACTTTTAACCGATTCAATCTTGTTATTATCGTCAACATATTGATGCATATCAAAAATATCGAACCTTAAAAGTTATCGTGCTTGCTTCGTACCATTATGTATAGTCCCCGGCATGTAACTTGGCAAGGTTTTGACGTATTGGGGGTAAGTTCGCGCATATGTTGTTCTAATTTAATTTAATTAGAACAACATGTTCTAATTTAGTATAAGATTCGGATTAATTTCTTAATTTGATTATTAAAGACTGAGAAAAGTAATTTTTTAAGAGAACTTTCGAGCAAATTTGACATTATTGTATAATTACGTAACTTGAAAACATGATTTTTGTTTATTGAGATATATTCATTATTTTAATTTTAAATGACAGATATAGGCGTAAACTAATATTTCTGTTGGATTTTTGAAAATCGGTCGACGCATTTAAGAGATATTTGAAAATGTACCGTATTAATATTTTCACGTTTTTGTTCTACAATGTTTTTTTGTGTTTGTAATCATGTTATATAGATATTTGTGTTTAATATTATTAAGGGATATGTAAGTAATGAAAAATACCAAAAAAATTTAAGGATGTTATGCAAAAAATAAATAAAAATAAAGACTCCACAGATTTCGGGTTGTATTGTTTCGGGTTTCGGGGTGTATTTTAGTGGTACTTACCTATGAAGTTTTTTGACATCTGAAGTCGAAGTTGCTCGCCAATCGTGTTTGTTTACTTTTTATTTTACACGAATATCACCTACCCATATGTAAAAACAGTAACATTATGACAATTATGTTTTTGAATGTATCCGGTAAACAACAATAACAAACACCGGTCCATAATATTCATTACGACTACTTTATGTATGCTCAAAATTTCCAAATCGTCCATCAGATGGGTACATTATCGAAATTAGCCTTTATGAATCCTTTATCACACATGACTAAATAAAATTTGCTGTTATAAATAATGTTTTTGCACTAATTTTCGGATATTTTTAGTCAATTCACGTGACACTGTATTATCGTGAAATTCCTTCAACGTTATGAGGTCATCATCATGGCCCGTTCGTAGACAGGTGGTTCTTTTTAAAATTTTATCGATTTTCAATTGCTTATAATAAATTGAAAAAAAAATATTTGAGAGATGTTTTCAACAACAATATAATTTATTATATATAAAGTTTCAAAATACATTAAAAAAATCGTATTTTATCAATTCCTTACGTTTGTTTTTTTTGAACTTCGCCTTTCTAAGAACACTTGGGCCACTTGGGCGGTCAAGAAGTATCTCACATCACACATCACATCATCAGCCTATTAATGTTCCCACTGCTGGGACACAGGCTTCCTCTCTGTGAGAGGGAATGGGCCGTAATCCACCACGCGGGCCCAGTGCGGGTTGGTGGATGTCACATGTTTTCGAGTTTTTGGTTCTAGGACATGCCGGTTTCCTCACGATGTTTTCCTTCACCGTTTTGAGAGCAGTGGTGATGAAATAATTTACACAAAGTAAAGCGCCTGCCTGGGCTCGAACCCACGACCTACAACTTGTAAGTCGCGGCCGATACCACTGGGCCACCACTGCTCGAAGAAATATCTAACGACATCTTAATGAAAATCCGTCTAGCAGTTTGAAATGTATGAGGTAATAAAGATACATACATACATACAACAGTAGTAAAAAGGTATTTCAAAACAACAAAGAAAACAAACAAGATTTAAAATGCTATCCCCGAAGGACCACTATTTATTATCAAAAGGCAAAACCCCCGTTTGCAAAGCTTAATTTAAATATTATCTCCCCCTTATTATCATTCCTTGTAAGGTAAGAGATTACTAGTTTGTGCAAAAGCTATACAGCTCTGCGACCCACAATGCATAAGACAGGTACCTAATTAGGATGATGAAGAAACTCCTTGGCCCGAGGCATATAGAGCTCCGAAATTTACAAAGTGCCAAGCGTCGCGGCAAGATAACGTGCGGACAGCCACTATCTTGGATTTCAGGTTTCTATAAAGAGAATTATTCTGCATTTTTCTGAAGGATGGTATGAGCGTAATTTAATTATGTTCATGTTTTGTGATTATGAATAGGGCAGTTTGTTGATAATTTCATAATAGTCGACTGCAGTATGGATGTTTCCCTATTGATAGTCACTGGCTTGCCTGATCTGAGGCTGCTGCATGTAATTGGTGAATACTATCAGTTCCTCGAATGAAAATTATTGTAAAACGAATGCGACAACTTGTCAATCGCCTGTAAACTGCTCAGATTGGTTGATATAATCACCAACATCCAATCACGGCAGTTAAAAACGCTCGTTTGAAAAACTGGACATAAAGACCTTTAGCTACCAAATGTCTATACACTACGTGTACTGCAATGTTATGCTAATGTCGGCCAAATCATTACACTACATACTCAATTCCGTTTGCATGTTCCAGCACTTCCTCAAAAGGCATTCATTACAGAGAAAAGCTTTTAGAATTTCAATAGGCAGATGTTTAGCCCATAGATATGATCTAACTGCTATAGATCGGCGATAGTATTGTTTGTTACCCCCGACCCAGTTCACACCACTAGGTGGAAGGTGCTAGGGTTATTCGCATTAGGAGCTACGAAATGTTACGGAATAAGAATTTATTTGGCTATTTCCGCAGCAAGGTCCCATAATACATATTTGAGTTTTACATTAAAACGACAATGATTGGAATTGAGGTTACACTAGTCGATAATTCTTCCATACGATGTACGTTCAAAATAAATTTGTCTCATCATTATCTAGCCCTGTATGGAAAAAAGGAGTAAATAAAAAAAATAAGTTATGAGCGTCGAAAGTTCCATATTTCAACACTAATTTTAACGCATCTTTGGGCGGAAATAAATACCATAAGAAAAAGTAAAATGCAAAACGGCCACCATACAGGGATAGGTTATTAGTTCAAGAATGCAAATAATTTTATTTTGAAAATATATATTTAGTAGTTTTTTTATGATATCTAGACTCCCAAAGGTCTGTTTATAAAACTTCGCGCGCTCGTTTTCGTCCTAAATCTTCATATATTTTGCTAAAAACTTGTAAAAGTGCCACATCGTACACGAACTAGCTTCTTACTGCTCATCATAGCATCTATCTCTTTCGCACGTGTTGTCGGATGAGATAGCATGCAATTTAACCCCGCGCACAAAATAGTTCGTGCCGTCGACTAGGGGAACCTTAATGCCATAGACTTAAATATTTTGGGAGAACTCCTATCAACTGTTTCTGATCTCTAAATTCCTTTTGGCTCAGTTGAATAATAAACTGGAGCTAAGAAGTGTATACTGTTTGTCAACAGTGCCATTTGAATAACTCAATGGTCCGAACCTCGTGACGTTGACCGCTGTCGTGTCACTGAGCTCTGTGGTTTGTTTGTTGTCTATCCTAGTTTATTGCACGTTGCATATCTATGTTGACATACGAATTCATGATATCAGTTTGTAGTAATTCGTACATAAAACGCCGCTTGTTCAAGAGACAGGTGTCTTTCATATGTAAACTCTGAGTCGCCTTTTGGGACAATCATTAGTAGATATAAATTATATTTTGCTAAAAAAAACTGACTTCCAAAGCAACAAACAAACATAAAGTGAAAAATAACTTCATAGAATCCCAAAAGGCGACTCAGAGATTACATCTGAAGGACACCTGTCTTTTGAACAAGCTTATAGTAATAAAACTAACTTTTTTTCTCTAATAAAGCTGCTTCCTCTACACCTTACTAGATCCACGTACACGAAGCAGTTTTTCGCACACCTCGACACACTTGCACACGTGTCGGATGCGGACACGTGTCGACACGTGCCCTGGCTACTGTCTTGTCACTGAGCTCTATGGATTGTTCTATAGCGTATTGTTTCATGAATGGTTAGAAGGTCTTGTAACATTGTATGGTTTTGAAATCTTAGCCTGGGAATTACTGTTATTTTACGACTTTAGACTAGCTGTTGAAATCGCGACTATGCAAGTGTTATTGGGTTATTCCATTACAAAATTGACTTATACAATATTGTCACCCCTGTTTAGCTATTATAAGCTGTAACTGCATAAGTACTCCTCTAATATTCCTCAGTGCAATTAAAACTACCATGGTAAGAAAGGGGTTCAAAATCAGCAACTTCATCATCATCATATCAGCCGAAAGACGTCCACTGCTGGACACAGGCCTCCCCCAAGTGTCCGGTCCCGTGCGCCCTGCATCCTGTGGATCCCCGCAACCTTCACCAGGTCATCGGTTGACCTGGTGGGAGGCCATCCAACGCAACGCCTTTCGGTTCGCGGCCGCCACTCCAGAACTTTTCTGCCCCATCGGCCATTAAAGTTTGGTAATTCTTCGGGCTATGTCGGTAACCCTGGTTCTCTTGCGGATTTCTACATTTCTGATTCCGTCACGCAAGGAAATTACGAGCATGGCCCTCTCAATTGCCCTTTGGGTGGCTGTAAGCTTTCTGATGAGGCCCATTGTGAGCGACCACGTCTCAGAGCCATAGATCATAACAGGCAACACACACTAGTCATAGACTTTCTTCTGGAGACACTGAGGTAAGTTGGACGAGAAGATACCACGCAACTTCCCGAATGCTGCCCAACCGAGTCGGATCTGATAGTTGACCTTTCTCGAAGTTGGCCCTACCCAACTGGACTGTTTGTCCCAGGTAGACATAGTCATCCACAACTTCGAGTGTAGAGTCTTCGACCTTGATAGGAGTGTGTGTAACAAGGGCATTCAACATCACCTTGGTTTTGTCCATGTCCATTTTAAGACCCACTCTTTCGGAAGCTCTACTGAGGTCATCGAGTATTGTACTGAGGTCATTCATGGTCTCAGCCATGACCAGTATATCGTCGGCAAACTAAAGGTGAGTGATGTACTCGACATTGACGTTGATGCCTATAGCCCTCTCCAGTCCAGAACCTTGAAGACATCCTCTAGTGCAGCGGTTAACAGTTTCGGCTATATGATGTCTCTCTGTCTCACACCTAGCTGTAGAAGGATAGGTTCCGAGGTCTGATCCTGAAGTCGAACTGATATGGTGGCGTTTTTGTATAAACACTTCAACACTTCAATGTACCAGTAGTTGATTTGGCACCGTTGTAGAGACTGCAGCACAGCCCAAGTCTCGATTGAATCGAAGGCTTTCTCGTAGTCCACAAACGCTAAGCAGAGAGGCAGGTTGTACTCTTCGGTCTTCTGTATAACCTGCCGCAGCGTATTTATGTGGTCTACGGTGCTGAAGCCTTTACGGAATCCGGCTTGTTCGAGAGGCTGGGAATCGTCAAGCCTGCTTGCGAGACGATTCGTGATGACTCTTGAAAACATCTTGTAGACATGGCTAAGAAGTGAGATGGGCCTATAGTTCTTCAGTAGGGCATTGTCACCCTTCTTGAATAAGAGTATCACCACACTCCTGCATCATGCCTGTGGCGTTTTCCCCTCGATTATGACGGAATGAAACAACTTCTGAAGGGCCTTAAGTATTGGTTTTCCACCCGCTTTTAGGAGTTCGGCTATAATTCCGTCATCACCCGGTGCCTTGTTGTTCTTAAGCTATTTAAGATCCATCCTAATCTCGTACAGGCTGGCGTAGAAATGTACCACAACTAAAAAGTGAAAAATAACTTCAATTTCGGAAGTAGGTGTCAAAAAACGAAGAAACAAAAACAAGAACACCAACATCCGAAATGGAAATTATTTTTCACTTTGTAATTGTTTTTATTTGTAAGTCTATATTTTTTGTATAAAAGTTTTTTTAAATCAGTATTCTAGCCGTATCAGGTACATGTTATATTATATGTTGGACTTTTATTTCAGTGTATTCCTTTTTACTTCTTATTTAATTTGTCTTATATTAAGGGCGAGGTAAAAAGTATAGGGATGTTGCCTGGGTGCAAAAATTATAATTCTATTTAGTCCGTCAGTATCAAATAAATACAAATTTACAAAGATAAAGCGCATCAAAGTTTCAGAGTAGAGCCTTGTGACGTCACGTTGTAAGTATAAAATGTAGCACACGATATTTCAACGCACTGTGTCGCAGTATTTTTTTGTTTACGAGGCAAAAAAAAAATACGAGTCCAATATTTTTAGCTTATTTAAATGACGTACTAAATAGATATTTTTGTCTTCATCCCTGTTACGAAAATAAAGGGGTTGTTTCTCCCTTTGTGTTGCACCGGATGTGAAGGAACTGGAAGTGTTAGGGGAGGAAGTGACGCCCCTACGCTGCCAGCCGTTATGACCTTGCCGTATCTAGGTTAGTATTGAATTGATTTTCCAGTAGGTAAGAATAGTGAGGTTTATGTACTTTTTCCGAGGGAGGGCTACGTAGATCTAGAAACTGTTACAAGTTAGTTTTGGACAACATTTTGAAAGAGTTCGAGCCTTTTTTTATCTTCTTTGCCTGAGTTGGTAATCTTTGTTGGTATTATTTTTTTGATGTTGGGCCGATTTTTTTGTATTTGAGGTTAGGAACGTTTCAAACCCTACTTTAGTGGGAAAATTTTGATACGTTTTCTGGCTAAAGTATAGTTTGACAAATACTCAACTCGTTCTTAACCTCAAATACTTATCTTCATTCCTAGTGTGGGGAAAAGTTTTTTTTTTAAGTAAATGAAAGAAAGAATTAAGAAATCGGACCAGGTCTTTTTTACTATTCTTCTCTTTTACTTTGTGATTTTAGGTGTTGTTTCTAAAAAAAAATATAGAAGAAGCTCAACAAATTACAGTTTTAATACAACAACAAACTACATTTACAAAATCATTTGTTTAGTACAAATGATACCTACCTAATCACTGTGAACTGCTGAGAAAGAAATTTGATATCTTTTCAGTTCAATTTACTATCATACTAATCTCTATTATTCAGAAAACAAATAAAGTGTTATCGTAACTTAATACAATTTGTTATTCCGTTGTCATTTCGGAGCTTTAGAAAATAAAGTTAATGTGTTTGAAATATTAAGCCTGAGGCACACTAACAATAATTCATGTTTTTTATAAACATAACAATCTTTTTCTCGCAGCTTCGCTCCCGTAGACGTGAAGCATGAATCATGCATTAAACCCATATAAGATCACTCGCGTGTCTGTCTGTCCGTCCGTCACAGCCAATTTGCTCCGAAACTACTGGACTGAATTTTAACTTTTGGGTGGTAAAAAATGTGCACACTATATCGTTTGAAATAAAAGGGCTTGTTTATTATTTTTTTTTATTTTTTTTAAATATTTTTTTTTGAAATTATGCGAAGAAAATAGGCGAATATTGAACACCTCACCCCCCTTATCAGCGAAACTACTGAACCTAAAACTTTACCTATACATTACAGGAAAACCTATAAGAAGTCAAGGGTATTTAAAGTAACATTGGATTTTTTTTAAATTTATCGTACCTAATTATTTTGATGAATCTAGTTGTTTGTACGGAATCCTCGGTGCGCGAGTCCGACTCGCACTTGACCGATTTTTGGGGTAAAACGCTGAAGCAAAAGACACTCAGCAGTAGCTTGTTATCAAAAGGTTTTTTGTTCACGGATCAGTACTTTAGGAGGATTACCTACCTCCTACGAGCATACAAACGTTTACCTCTTTATAATATTAGTTTAGACTGGATAATTGCGTAAATATGCTTCAGAGGCTTTGGAAATCTAAAAAAACTATTAAATTTAAAAAAAGAACAAGGTGTTCCTATGCGAATACCACATAGGAACACCAACTACTACTATCGCAATCACGTGATTAATCCCATACATTCTGGCATTTTGACTATCCTCGCCATCGCTGATAGAATGACAATGAGTAGAGTTTTGTTTACATTCTTTATTCCAATAAATGTTTTTTTTTTTTTCGTTTTTTTTTGTATAATTCTGTCTTCACTTGTAATTTGACTCCGATCCATGATTTATTCACACATCTACAAATATCCGATGGAATTATTCGGTTAGGAAAACTAATATTCATACAGATCTTGAGAAACGAGCCATGATATTATTTTGACGCAAATTGAGAATCCCTCAACCAAGCATGTTATATTGTCTGACAGCCCTTGTTCTTGCTAGATTGGTTCACACATAGAAACGACAGAACTAATATCTTAGTACTATGTAGATACTCAATCTAGCGTTATATTTGTGCGAAACCAACCAAGGTACCTAAATAATTTTATTGATCACTGTTCTTTATACCGAAAGAAAGGACTTACTTGAAAAGCGGCACAATGGTCCTCATCAGAAGGTTTAAAGTCACTCAAAGGGCAATGGAGAGAGCTATGCTGGCAGTTTCCTTGCGTGATCGAATTAGAATTGAAGACATCTGCAAGAGAGCCAAGGTTACCGACATAGCCCGAAGAATTGCCAAACTTAAGTGACAGTGTGCAGGGCACATTTCTCGCAGAAGGGATGGCCGTTGGGGCCGAAAAGTTCTAGAGTGGCGACCGTGTACCGGCAGACGCAGCGTTGGAAGGCAAATCGTGTGTGTTTCACATATAAAATAGAAACACAGTATTGAAGTGACTAAATCAGCTTGATTATTTATTCAATCAATTTGATTTAATACATTTTTATTTTATTTATTTGGTTTAAAATTGTATTAATTTTTATTTGATTAGATTTTGTTATTTTTTTTTTATTTGATACCTTATTTTAAGAATAAACACCAAAATATTATTTTAAAATCCTTATTTTCAAAATAAAAAGTTTCACACTGATATTAACGTTCGGATTGACATTTATGCGTTCCGGTTAACGCAAATTTTGTATTTTATTTTTTAATTTAGTAGGCGTCTATACCATATAGGCATTTACCCTGACTTACCCTAGTCTTTTTTTCAATTTATATTATTTGATAGTATTTTTTTTCAACCTATATATGAAACGGTGCCGCGTGAGGGTTATTCGCTTCTATAGTAGACAGATTACACCATTTGTATGAAAGCCGAGGATTTTTACAGCACAAGTTTGCACAATCATTGCTGAGTAAAAATGGGTTTTAGGGTTACATTTACGTGTATAATCCCAATCCCATCTCGATATCGTATCACATATAAACAACCTTTTTGATGATAAATTATCTTGTCGCTGTCAACAGAGGCCACAGGTGTACAAATTTGACAACTATAAATGAAAAAAGAAAAACATAGGGGCATAGTATATATCTTTCTTTTCCATTATATGGAACATCTTTTAAATTGGTCCAATATTGGAGGAGGAAATAGGCGAGAGCCAAACCTCGAATCATGACTTTTTACTAAAAAAATTCAGTCGGAGCTCTCTGCCCATATTTCCTCTTAAGACCGAAATTTTACCAACACTTATTGCAAATAAATTGATTTCATTTGTTTTTTTCAATGATGGAAATCAACTTATTGCTGATGCTAAGTCCCATTTCAATTATTTTTAACTTTAAAACTTTCGTGTTTCATAATTGAAAAACAATATACCATGGGTATTTAACGCGATGATTGAAAGCGAAGAACGAGCGTGAAGCAATTGAAATATAAAAAACACAAAACATTCAATCGGGATGACGGTTACAAAGTATCCGCGGCGTGGAATCCAGTGATTTAAAAAACATTGCCTCGTTTTGTGCACCCGGCGAATTTACAGAAAAAGGACACTGTCAGTGTTGTGTAGAAATGGAAGAGTGTAGAAGAAGAATTTTCTGCTCCAACGGAGCCAGTACACCTAGAAACCAGTCTACACGGGACCGCGGTCGTTGCAACACGGCCGAAACGTCGGATTAAATAGGTAAATAAATAATCGAAATCATCGCGTTAAATACCCGTGGTATATTGTTTTTCAGTTATTCTTATCCCGAAAATACACGGTTCTCGTGGGAAAGACTCTGGAGTGAAACCACGGAAATAAGTAACTTTGTAGTGTAATATTATGCCCACAGACATAAATCTAACTAGATAACGCAAGTCCCTCCATCTGTATGAAAACTGTGTGGTCTGTGTGTGTCTGTATGTATTTGGTGAATGCCACTCTTTTTATTTTGTATTGTGCGTTTAGTTTGTGCAGAATAAACAATTTTTCTTTCTTTTTTTTTTTCTTTTAAAACCAAGCGTGCCACTTTTTCACAAAACAATTTTAAAACAAATTTACTTACCAATGAAAGAAAACATTTCCAATTCCTCGGCCAACTTTTTCTGTACATTCTTTACAACTCAATATGGCATAAAAAGGCTTTTTTCTAGATTTCGTTGGATTTCCGGTGCCGATAATGCTAAATGAAAAGCTCAGATTACGATCATTGATCGTAACTTTACTCCGTTTTTGGCATGCGAAGTACATACAATCGCGTCATCTAGTTAGATGTATGTCTGTGATTATGCCTCAGATATGAACAAAATCTATAGGATCTAAAGGGTCTTTCAACAAGGACGGGTCGATGTTAAAATTGAATAAAACAAGATGTGTGTTGGATATTAACGAAATTTATTTTTTATTTAATAGGTCCATTTATGGATGGAATATGACATCGTTCAAATGTCCGCCGCGGCTTCGTATGGTGGCACGAATCCGAGAGGTCCAATTTTTAATGACTCTGCTTAACATCGACCCGTCCTTTTTGAAAGACCCTTTACGTAAATAGGTACTTACACGATTGTAAAAAAAAAAGTTTCCATTTTAAGAAACACTGTTGTGTGCCCAAACTTTAAAATGAAAGTGTTCGACGCTCGCTTAAAAATATGATTTATTTTCGTTAAACAAAATGATTCATCAACTTTTCATTTCACTTCAAATGAATGAGAAGTCGAAAGTCATCCTAGTTAAATGACTTATGATTAATATTTCGAGCTTACAGCCAACCAGTTATACTTGACCTACGGCAGAATTGGGAAGCTTACAAATGAACTGAATTTTAGACATTGTTTTCTTAGCAAGCAGCGCTACTGTTCAGTCTCAAGATAAACTGGACATACCTTTATCCAATTGTTTTCATTTTACAGTACCTATTTTGTTTTTAAATTAACGTAGAAAGGTAAATATAAACAGATGGATTTGAAAATGCAAATGATTTTCTTTCTTTACTTGAATATTTTTTTATGCGAAGTCTGGATGGATGGACTGTGTGAGGGAGGAGAGATATGAAAGAAAAGGGAGTCTGTGATAGTGTAATGGTTGACAGGGCGGTATAAATATAAATAAAATGTTTATTCATCAAAAAGGTATAGATGGTGAGAAAAAAAAAACTTATAGTGGTTACAAGCAAGATTTACAAGGTTATGAAAGTACAGTATAATATAAAGGGCATTAAAGTCCCCCAGTATCACCAGTTGGGCGGCAGCGTACCGTTGCTGAGCCTCATCAGCTGCCTCACTAAGATAATTTGTAAGCCCGGTTGTCTCCCGATCGCCGCTGTGCGACCGGTAGACACAAGCATAGACAATCTATGGTAGAACATGTTGATGTAAGTACATGGTACATCTTTTGACAACTTACGTTACCCTGTCTCTTAAGCTAGTGTATACCTGTATCTTAAGAGAGAGTGGACGGCCGTTAGGTTATGATTTAATATAACCTTTTATTTAGTGAGGACAGGAGACGGAGAGCAGTGGTGGCCCAGTGGTATCGGCCGCGACTTACAAGTTGTAGGTCGTAGGTTCGAACCCAGGCAGGCGCTTTACTTTGTGTAAATTATTTCATCACCACTGTTCTCAAAAACGGTGAAGGAAAACATCGTGAGGAAACCGGCATGTTCTAGAACCAAAAGTTCGAAGAAATGTTACATCCACCAACCCGCACTGGGCCCGCGTGATGAATTACGGCCCATCCCCTCTTACAGAGAGGAGGCCTGTGTCCCAGCAGTCGGAACATTAATAGGCTGATGATGTGATGTGTGATGTAGTAAGGACCCTGTACCCGGTAGAGAACAGAAGAAGAAAACGTGTTGTGCAGACCCCAAGTAACACGGGGACAAGGGTAGGAAGACGGTATTTTTTTTATTTTTTTTTGTAATTTACTGACGAATAATTTTATGTGCTTTCTAATTTTCTAAGCTAGAAGTCCTACTATGTAGTTGGTATGTTGAAGAAGATTTTTACGGTCTTTTTATGAGGTATAAAAGGGACCAGAAAAGCTTTTTGTCTGAAGTTTAAGAGGAAAAAGCTCTTAATCTTTTTCGGAACTTAGTACTTTTAGAACGTAAACATTGTACGTATACTTAAGGTTACACTAGTCCAAAATTCTTCCATACAAACGTAGTTTGGGTTTTACTCCACTGTTTGACGATGTACGTTCAAAATAAAAAATTATATCAATTTGTCTCATCATTATCTAGTCCTGTATGGAAGCAAAAAGTACAAAAAAAAATTTGCTTGAAAGTTATGAGCTTCGAAAGTTCCATATTTCAACACCAATTTTAACGCATCTGTGGGCGCAAATAAGTACCATAAGAAGAAAGAAAATTGAAAAACGGCTTCCATACAGGGATAGATTAGTTGTTCAACAATGCAAATAATTTTATTTTGAACAGATACATTCAGTGGTTTTTTCATGATATCCAGACTCCCAAAGGTCTGTTTATAAAATTTCGCGCGCTCGTTTTCGTTCTAAATCATCATCCATCTCGCTACAAATTTCCTCCCCGGTCAGTGGGGCGGAGGGGTGCGCGTGCGGCACATATAAACCTACACACACACACGCTCACTAGTTTAGCTACCGCCCGGCGCCCGCGCCCCGCTGCCCCAGAGGGGCCTCAATCGTCTGCTGCATAATATATACGTCATCGTAATTACGCGCGTGCGGTGTATGTTATTGATATTGTGATATCGACGATAACGTATTCGTATAATATTTTATAACATTGACCCCTGGCTTGAACTTTGGATTCCGATATTCCTTTATGTGTTGTGTTGATTATTTTGAATTGGTCCGAAATTTTACTGACCCTGGCGTTTGTGGGATTTCATACTGATTTACATGGCGTTTGGGTAAGTTGAATCTTTTATCGAATTTAGTTTGTACAATTCATGAGGGCGCTTGACATGACTTTTATACCTAAATAAACACAGACTTGTAATTCTAATGTTTCACGCGCATTTATAAAATTTTAAAATTACAAACTGCCTATCTTTATCTATAATTAGAAAATCTTTTTTAAAAATACTACCGACTTCCAAATAAAAACACTACAAAGTGAAAAATAACTAATTTCGGAAGTCGGTGTTCTTGTTTTTGTTTTCTTCGTTATTTTATTTTTTTTAGTTGTGGTACATAAAGATCAAGTTCAATAATACCTATAATCTCAGATTAGAGAAAATCTGAGCCTAAAATGCCCAAATTTATGCCTGAATAGATTACCTGAATACCTAACATAAAACTAACATAACCGGTGCAATGAGAGTGTATCTTTCAGGGTGAACTGTACACATCTGCGTACCCCTTTAGAGCGTACCGGCTTGACGTGATGTTATCAAAAGGCCTAACCAATAAACAGTTTTGCGATCGCAGCAATCCCGAGAGATTTGCCGTTGTTTATTGAAGAGTTCTGTTGTATATATTAGGATATTAGATTCCAATTAGATTAGGTATTTTAAGATTTTCGATAGTCGTGCCTACTTATATCGAAAGTTCATTATTATGTAGGTACCTATCTGTTATATCGATATCGGCTCGGCTTCAGCGGCGGACAAACACAAAAGGAAGCTATTTTTTAACCGACTTCAAAAAGGAGGAGGTTCTCAATTTGACTGTATTTTTTTTGTTACTTACCTCAATACTTTTTTAATGTGAACCGATTTTGATGATTCTTTTTAGGGTTCCGTACCCGTAGGGTAAAAACGGGACCCTATTACTGAGATTTCACGGCCCGTCTGTCTGTCTGTCTGTCTGTCACCAGGCTGTATCTCATGAACCGTGATAGCTAAACTGGTGAAATTTTCACAAATGATGTATTTCTTTATAACAACAAATATTAAAAACAGAATAAAATTAATATATAAGTGGGGCTCCCATACAACAAACGTGATGTTTTTTTCGATAATGGTACGGAACCCTTCATGCGCGAGTCCGACTCGCACTTGGCCGGTTTTTTATTTGTATACCTACTATGCGCGCCGACACTCACAAGCTCGGCTCAGCCACCCGAAGCTATTATATTGTATTGTGATAACACAGAGAATATTTCAAACTGCTAGTGTAAAGAAACAATCAATAAACAATATACAAAATAACATTATTTTTTATTTGATGAACCTAATTACCTAGAAAACAAGTCTCACATCAAAGTGGCGCTGTCGAAAAAGCAGTTATCCTGACTCTGGCTGGTATGAAATACCTACTTACGGGGAGGCGCCTGTAGGTTATAGCTTACTAGCTAAGGTAAGTAAATACCTATTTAACACACATTGTAATATTTGCACAACCTGCAATAAAATACAAAAACATAAAGACATGACCTACACCCGTGCGCATAGAGCCTAGCTTTCCGCACGCGCTGGTACGATACCTACAGTCAGCGAAGCCCTGGCGCCCGCTCTGCCAACGTAAAATCTACCGACTTGACGCTCGAACACTTTTCATTCTTATAACTAAGGGCATAAGGTTCAATAAGCGCGCAAGCGGCTCGCGCTGCTCTGCCGTCGCCGCCGCCAAAAATAATTGAAAAGTCAAATCTAACATTACTTGTCGATAATAACAATATCTATGTAAATTCACATTTTCGCAAAAGATCTTATTGTCAAGTTGGCAAAGTCGCGGGTAAGTATAGGTGCATAACAACAAGTAAATTGAGTGCCTTCTAATTACGTTACACACAGTAATAATCCAAAGTTCTAACATCAATTTCTTTATGTTTATGTTGTCAATGAATTGCATACGCGCCACCGCAACCACACACAAGTATATTATAGTAATCTTTGCACACACACCGCCGCGCTGTCGGCGCTCTGCAATGAAATTGCGCATGTGTGCGTCACACAGCGTTATGAGTGTGTATACGAACACGATCTAGCTTCTTACTGCTCATCACAGCGTCTATCTCTTTCCTGCGCGATGTCGGATGAGATAGCAAATATTTTAACTCCGCCGCCAAATAGTTCGTGCCGTTGACTAGTGCAACCTTAAGTATACATACAATGTTTACGTCGCCTCATAATTTTGTTTTTTTTGAAACCAGCTATAAATTATAATTCATTCGTGAAAGGCGTACCTAAATAGGAATAATAGAATAGTAGATTGTGAACATAATGTATTGAGGGCGAGAGCGATTGTTTGAATCGCCACGGCGACAAAGCTTGAATCGGTGGAACAACTTAGGAAGGTAAGGAGGGGAATTTAATACATTTCTCTCTATTTTATTAATACCAAAAAGGAGGAGGTTCTATGTTCGACATTATGTTTGTTTTTTTTTTGTTTTTTTTTTATGTATGTTCACGCATATCTCCGTCAATTTAGGACCGATTTTGAAAATTATTTTTTTGTTTGAAAGAGTATGTTCCGAAATTGGTCCCATTTTAATTTGGTGAAGATTTGATGAAGAACTTCGGAGATATACATCAGAACTCTTCAATAAATAACGGTAAATATTTCGGGATTGCTGCAATCGCATGTTTGTTCATTGATTATACCATTTCATAACATAACATCACGCCAGTACGCTCTTAAGGGGTACGCAGATCACTCATTTCACCGGTTTTGTTCAAGTTTCATGACATTCGGGTTATCTATTCTGGCGTTATAGGTACCTTACTAAACAACTTGCCTATTAGGTACAACTAAAAAGTGAAAAATTAAAAGCTTTTTTACAAAAAAATACTACCGACTTCCAAATTAAAAAACTACAAACTGAAAAATAACTTTATTTTTGGAAGTCGGTGTTCATAACGCAAAAAATTGGTACCTACGAAAGACACCGACTTCCAAAAATTTATTTTTCACTTTGTAGTTTTTTAATTTGGAACTCGGTAGTATTTTTAGAAGGCAATGTACTTGTCCCCCATTACATGGGACTTAAACACAACCGGCGCAATGTGGTTGTTCCTACTAAAGGTGCAATTCTGCCCAACCTTTCACGAAATACAAGTAAGATGTTGTGTTACGTTATGTTGAATAGCAAAAATATTCAACAAAATACGATAAATTATATTTTAGTAAAGCTAGCCACTTCACAACAAAGCAACACAACATAAAAGATAGACAAAGTTAGCAAACGTTACATTATATTATGACTTAGACTTGAAAGCTTTAGCTACAACCAAAACCCACCTTTACCACGACAAAAACAAAGTCTTAAATCCAACATCACCTCAAAATCACTAAAATAGGGTTTCCCCTATTAGTTTTACGTATAGTGCGCACATAAAAAATTCAAGATGGTTGTGCAAACTACGACACTTAGTGAAACCGTTAGTCAGACCCTAGGAATTATTAATAAGACTAGGCACATCATTGAGCCTCGTTTGTTCTTTGTTTTTTAACATTACTCCTATTTTCACATTCGGGTAAGGCTTAGCATGCATTGCGGTTTTTAGCCGTGCGGATAAAAACCGAAAATTCTTCGACATAATGTAATTCTATGAAGCTGCACGCACTTGCGGGAAAAAAACCGCGCGGTAGAAAATCCGCAACAAATCTGTGTTTTGCAAACGTAATCTACTGCACCGCGGCGCGGATTAAATTCACGCGAATATTTTGAACACTATGAACAGGTAGAAAGAGACAAAAATCGCGCGGTATTTTATCTCAGGACGCGGACAAAAATTCGCGCGAATAATAGCCGCGTGGCTTAATACCGCAATGTGTGCTAAGCCTAAGGGTAATAGTTATGAGTTTAGGGTAAAAAGCTTTTTTTATGTCGGGTAACAGATGTTTGTCTGAAAATTCAGGATTAAAATAGTGAAAATGTGTGTGTGTGTTTGAGATGAGTTTTCTTTTTTAGAATGAAGTGAAATTGGTTTCTGCATGCAATTTTTTCTTAAAGTCAGAAATATTCAAGATGTCTGTTCTGTTCACGATTTTCAGCCTTCTATTGTAGATTAATATTTAAATAAGTCCATATTAATTACAAAAACAATTAAAACAAAACTACATAGACTCTAACAATATTAAAAACGATTAATCCGCAAACGATTTTGCAGCGTAAAATAAACAGAACGTATTAATCAGATTAGTAATAATGAATATTATTCTGTCCCTACAACTAGTACACAGGTATAGAATAATACAGAAGATGAGCTCCATACAACGAGGAACTTATGGATAAGAACAGCTCCTCGGGTCGATCTTCACGGTTAGGCAACGCTTGCCAAGGTCAGTCCATGAATGGGTGGCCATTTTTACATAGTCAGATTTCTCAGTGCTTCGGAAAGCGCGTTGGCTGTTGATCCCGGTTGTTAATTGTAGATCATTGACAGCCGTTACGGGTATATACAGGATGGTTAGTACTGAGGCCTTACCGGTACTTGCTGGCGTATTTCCGGTCGATCTTGAAGTGCAGCGATGTCCTACAATGTACTATCCCGCACGAGAGGCCATGGACGCGGACTTTTTAAGGCGGAGTGACCGTGAGAAAATCTCTAGATTATTTAAACCACATACTGACATCTGGGAAGAACTTTTATCCGAATGGTAATGTAGGTGAGATACGTCCGTCAAGGGCCAACACTTCCATAAATTCTCCCATCCGTTCGTGAGCGGCTGTCCAGGACGTAGCCCAATTTCTCACAGGTCATGGTAAACAGCTGTTTTCACCTCTGTCAAAGTGGAACGATGAACTGGATGCAAGAAGTATAGGACCAGTCAATGTGGTGACGTTTCATCATCATCATTAGCCTATAATAGTAGATCACTGCTGCTGGACATGCGCTTCTTCCCGATTTTCAACAGCTCTCATCCAGCTGCTACCAGCCACCCCGCTAAGATCGCTTTGGGATTACATCAGTGGAAGTCTTTCGGCTGAAATAATGATGATGAAGTTAACATGTGCGTACGCCAGTTTTCATTAATTTTAAGGAACCGACCTTCTGGACCATTCTGTGTAGTGATAAACAAATGAACAACGATTTATTTGATTCATTTGTTTATATTGTAGATATTTTAAATTATTTTGTTCAAAATTAATGAGGTACAGTTCCATTACTGGATGTAATTATTTCAATTGATTGATATCAGTTAAATTAGTGTTTGTTAACGGCCAATATAAAGAGCTAACGAGATATTATATTTGAAACATTAATCACGTATGGATAATAAAAAGGTTTTCGTGATTACCCCGGTTTCGAGTATTTTTTTTTTCATAAAAGATATAGACGTGCAATTGGAGAGGCTTATGTCTAGCATTGGGCCGCTGTAGGCTGATGATAATGACGAAAATGGGTATATTTTTCGGATGATGGGTATTTATACAAATAATATACCGCATCATTTGTCGTATTGTGCTTATTTATTATAACAGCAATAGTAAAAATTTGAAATATAACTATTTTTAATCAGTATTGTGCAGTGATCTTGATAAAATTATGAGATTTAAAACTGTTCGTGTAAAAGGTGGATGTGTCTGTTCCAACGTCAAAATATGTAATTGATGCATGCATAAGGGTAAAAAATGGCTAAAATTTTTACTTACATACCTAATTGAGATTTAACAGATTTTATTTAGCATTTATGTATTTCGCTGTTTGACATACTTTTTGGACATTTCACATTTTTTACTTTACTTATTGACACACCACTAATTATTCAATATAATTATTAATTATGTATTTAACTTATTGACATTGTAATATAAGGTTTAATTATTCACATTATGAAGATTTTATTGGTTTATTCTATTATGCAGTTAAGGTAGTAAATATATTTGTTTTATCACTTTACAAATCTTCATCATAACTTTTGAAATTGTATCAACTCATGTAACTCATTTTTATGTATTCTTTGATAATGTAAACACCTGAAAAGCATACGATTTGTTTTAACATCCAAAAACTTATTTTTACAGCTAATTTGTAAAAATCATAGAATTAAATAACCTTTAATTTTTATCTGCCATGACATATGTCTATTTTATTTTCTTAAACTATAGACTTAAGATACCATGGAATACCTTCTTTAAGCTCGTTGTACATATATTATTCATAATAAGGGCAGCGGCAGAGTGCCCCTCTGTAAACCGTTTTTATTCGTTCATGATTTCTTAATTGATATTTGAATTTAAAATTTAGAAGACATGTCGGAACGAAGAAAAACGGGCGTCACCTTGTTAGTTTTTGAATCTGGACTGGACGCCGAAAGTCGGTAAACTACTGAGTACTATAGTACTCAGTAATTTATAGACTTTCGGACCAAGTGTATTTTCTATTCTGAAAACTCTCAAAAACTGTGAATTTCCAGCTTGATATTACTTTCTGAAGTGCTCTAATTAAATATATTGTGTGTGGTTCCCTAAATAGTGCATTATTTCCTGGACCTTACCCTCAACGGTCATCTCTTGGCATCAAAGGCCGCGCTGTTTGACGTATTGAGTCATAGCCGGCCACCACACCCCTTGGTGCCTACGTACTTACCCGATTGCCTGCTCACTTGCCTACCTGCCCGATTGCATGCCTTGACCATCGACCCTCGCTGCCTGATCACCTGTCTACTAGCCCGATTGCCTGGTTGTCCGTTGTGGTGACTGCTCACCTGCCTACCTCGGGCATTCCACGTCTTCCTGCCAACGTCGTGCGAAGCCGGGTCTTAATTTTGTTATGTATATCCTTTTTCTTAATTTTAATTTATAATTACTTTTACTTTTATTAACGTGGATTTCGTATAGCTCATCTGAGCAATACGTAACCCTACAATAGTAGCACTAACAATTAATACAAACAGAAAGTAACGTATGGCAATTAGATTGATTTTTTGCGATAATGAACTACCTATCTTATTTTAGATTTTTTATATAACACGGCAAATATGTACGGTATTTTATTTACAAATTGGTGATATCCGGGTACCCGGGTTTTTGTCAAATTATACCCGGTTTTGAAAGCGCTTATAATTATACACGGGTATACCCGAGCCGGGTACCCGGTGCCGCAAACCCTAATATGAACAAAAATTTAATGTGTATTCTGTTGTGAATTTTCTGTATATCTTTACTTCTAAAATAAGTGTATTTATATTTTTGTCATTCCAATCACTTACAACATCCAAAAATATTTCAATAAAAATCATTTTTATTTTTCTATTTTAAATAAGTTTTCCTTCACAGAAAGTCTTCATTACTTCTATTTCAGATATTCCTTTAAAAATAAGAAATTCCTACGATATATTGAATTTTAGTCCATGAATCAACCGACGACATATTTTGCTAAATTTATTCACTACGCACAATGTTTTACAATAAAAAAGAAAATAATTTAAATAGCGCCTACGATTATTTATTTAACAATCGCTTTTAATTTTATTCGAAATTCTTGTAATGAAAGACTGGACAAGTATATCAGGTTTTTTTCAGGCAAACACGCTGACGGCAGCCGTGATTGGCTGACTGGAAAAATAAAAATTTGCCAAAATTAAATAATAAATTATTTAACTAACTAACAGACAACACAACACTTTGAACTTTTAACAAACTGTTAATTTGGCACAAATTATTTATAACATACTACTAATATTTTTATTAATTTTATTTCGCGCCTGTTAATACACCATTTTTATTCCCATTACCAATGGGAAAATAAATATTCCTCAGAGTTTCATTAAAAAGGTCTAGTGCCCGCGTGATAAAATAAAATTCCAACAGGATAAAAGTCAAATATTATGTCCTAATCGTAGCCATGGTGAACTCGTGCGGCCCTGTTCTAAATTTCAACCAAATCTGTTCGCACGCAGTATGTTCTGTATTCAGGCTTCATGAAAAAGTTAATTAGGCTTATAAAATTTAGTCAGTTTTCAGCGCGTTGGTATCTAAGTATTTCTTGTTAAAAATGATTTGAAAATTTAAAATTATTTAACGAGGTATACGAGTATGTCTGTATAACCGTGCCTTCTAATATTTACGTGTCGTAAGTGCAATTTTTGTTTTTTTTTTTGTTTTAATCTTTGCCCCACACTAGGAATTTCTTCCTGTATCGTGGGTGCGTTTACAAACACATAAACTCACATACACAAACACCCAGAGCCGGAACAACTATCTGTAGGTCATACGAGTACAAATATTTGTTCCGTGTGGGAAGCGAACCCGCGACACGCAGCACAGCAGTCAATCGTTCAACCACTGCGCCAACCGTGTGCCCGCAATACACGTATCCTGTAGATAATGGGTAGCCTGAAGGAATGTGCAGAGGAAGCACTTAGCGACAGTAACTCAAGTTGAGCGGCGATGGTCACTGCTATCCTTGCGACGCCATTTTATGTTAAGGACAAGTTGTATTCCGGTCTGAAAAATGTGTTGTTGAAATTATGAATAACTTAAGATATTTGATTGTTTGTTACTCAATATTTCTTTCAACTACAAAAATTCTTTCGTTCATAGTTCGAGTCTTTAACTCGAAAAAAGTTCCATGGTTCCTCTGGAATTGGCCACAAATCGAAGCCATGGTAAAAAACTAATTATTGCGATCGCTGATAGAATTCCACTAGCCTCTAGAGTGTCACTTAATGGAGGTGAAGATATATCTAGAACTTGAACTCCATGGTAAAGGAACTCCTAGGTTAAAGAAGGCAGGGATAAAAAAGATTCAGTTAAAACCCTTCATATTTTTTAATCTAATCTCTTCAAGTCAGCATTGTTTAAAAATGTTTGTATTTTCATCCAGCATAAAATATACAAGGGATCACAAAAATATTCGGTCGAATTTTTAATTTGTGATTTTAAAATTATACAGCATAGCGTCCCCTTAACACGTCATTTACCGGCCAAGATTAGAGCGAGCAAGCCGCAAGCTCTAACATTCATTACTCGTACCATCCCGCAACACATTAAATTAAGTTTTAGATTAGTTCTAACACTAACTGTTACTTACTCGAACTGCCCTGATATTTTTACTTGGGTAAGGCGATTATCACACTGCCACGCATCACGCTGCATGTTGCGTGAAAACGCACCTACGCACCTACGCGCGTACTTGCGTGCGTCTTTTCTATACAAACGGAGACTTTACAAGCAACGTTAAAAAATGCATTCAAGCGCTACGCTGCGCTGCGTGGTGCGTGGAAGTGTGTCAACCGCCTAAGTATTGTGAATTAAGACCGTCAAATAGACGACAGTAACTGCTTTCAATATCTGACAATGTAGGTAGAAATAATTATATAAAGGGTCTTTCAACAAGGACGGGTCGATGTTAAAATTGAATAAAACAAGATGTGTGTGAGATATTAACGAAATTTATTTTTTATTTAAAAGGCCCATTTATGCCATTATGAATGGAATATGACATCGTTCAAATATCCGCCGCGGCTTCGTATGGTAGCACGAATCCGAAAGATCCAATTTTTAATGACTCTGCTGCATAGATCGAGCGAGCGCTACAGATCAATGATAAACAATTTCTTTTGGCTTGAATTGAACAATATGGACGTGAACGACATGTGGTTCCAACAAGATGGCGCTACTTGCCACACAGCGAACGACACAATCGACATTCTGCATGAACGGTTTGAGGGTAGAGTTAGAGTTCCGCTAGACTTTTTCTTGTGGGGTTTTCTGAAGTCGCAGGTCTATGCCAATAAACCACATTCGACCGTTGCCCTGAAAGCCAACATAACGCAGGCCATCGCTCAGATTCAGCCGGATCTATGCAGCAGAGTCATTAAAAATTGGACCTCTCGGATTCGTGCCACCATACGAAGCCGCGGCGGACATTTGAACAATGTCATATTCCATCCATAACGGCATAAATGGGCCTTTTAAATAAAAAATAAATTTCGTTAATATCTTCCAGCGTGGTCTGTCAACGGGTGCCTTGTTCTTCGACATAGCGAAAGCTTTCGACAAAGTCTGGCACAATGGCTTAATTTATAAGCTATACAAACTTGGTGTGCCAGATCGTCTCGTGCTCATCTTACGAGACTGGTTGTCGAACAGAACTTTCCGCTACCGTGTCGAGGGAGAACTCTCCTCCCCTCACCCCATACGAGCCGGAGTCCCTCAAGGCTGCGTATTGTCCCCTCTATCCTTCACGCTGTACACCAGCGATATCCCAAAAACTAAAGGGACCCAGTTGGCACTCTTCGCTGACGATACGGCTCTCTATTACACGGGCTTAGTACCCAATGCCATTGCCCTAAATCTCCAGAGAGCAGCCAACGCCTTGGCGAAATGGTTCAGCCTCTGGAGAATTGAAGTCAATCCCGATAAAAGTCAGGCTGTCCTGTTCACGAGGTATAAGCATCTTTTCAAAAAACACCGTCCCCCCAAACCCATCACCATGTACGGTAAGCCGATCCCCCGGGAAAGGCAAGCCAAGTACCTGGGCGTCACATTAGACGACCACCTCACTTTCGCCAAGCACATAAAGGCGGCACGTTCGCGGGCCGCCTTCGCTATGGGCAGACTTCATGGGATGATAAACGCAAGCAGCAGTTTGTCACTTAGGTGCAAACTGCGCACTTTCACTGCGGTTATTCGTCCCATCATGACCTATGCCTGTGCAGTCTTCGCACACGCATGTCCCACCCACATTCACAAACTTCAGGTTATACAAAACCGATTTCTCAGAAAGATCACGGGAGCCCCCTGGTACGTTCGTAACCAGGAACTCCATGTCGATCTCAGAATCCCCACAGTCCAACAATTCATGAAGCGCATTACCAAGCGCTTCTTCGACTCGGCTGTCAATCACAGCAACCCCCTAATTCTAGCGGCCTCCCGCTATGAAGTCTCAAAAATCTCTAAAGTTCGCCGACCAAGGCTCACTCTCTCCACCCCCGATGACGCCACTACCCTGCTTCAAGAGAGCAAAAAAGAGACCAGCACAATTCGCTTACACAGACCGCCTTCGTTCCGTCCTCGCCGCCGAGGCCCGTCGCGACGTCCCAGTAAAGATCGACAAGCCAGCCCGCATAACGCGCTGTGCAATAGTTAAATTCTAGTTAGTTAATTGGAGTTTCTTGTCCGTTCTTCTCCACGTAGGCTTATTCCGAACGGATGGTAGAATCACTTTATTAAGATCCAGCCTTAGTTGTCCCCCCAGCGACGCCCTGAGCCGAGGTTCGACCCCAACTGGGGTAGCCCTCAGCGTTGTCGCTTAGGTTTAGAAATTTTTTGCCTAGCTGGAGGCTATTTAGCTTAGTCTCCGTAGGGAAGCCCGGTTAAGCAGTTACCGGTCACTCTGACTGAACTGCGAGACGAAACAAAGAAAAAAAAAAAAAAAAAAAAAAACGTTAATATCTCACACACATCTTGTTTTATTTAATTTTAACATCGACCCGTCCTTGTTGAAAGACCCTTTAGTTGGTATTATACGATCCTTCATAATATTCCGCAGTACCGCTATAAATAGTTTAGGTGATATTGGGACTGCCTTGGTCAATGCAAGGAATCAGTATGGATGGAAGGATCATGAGCCATCTAAGGTTTGCAGACGATATAGTCCTGTTTTCGGATAATTCAGAAAAACTTAACTTTATGATAAACGATCTAGAGGCTGCAAGCAACCAGGTGGGACTAGAGATGAACCTAACTAAACGAAAATTATGACCAATGACAAAGTAGTACCCATCTTAGTAAACAATGAGCCACAGGAATATGTCTACATTGGGAAACATGCACGAAACTTAAATGTCTTTTAATTCAATAATCTTTAATATCTAATTTATATCCAATCATAATGTCTAATTTAATAATCAAATTCATAATCTAATCTAATAATCAATTCTAATATCTATTTGATAATCAATTTTTGGATATATTTAATAAATTATTTGGAGTTATTTAGTTTAGCGATCAATTCCAATATCTTATTTATCAATTGTAATTCAATGATCAATTTAACCTTATGATTCAGGATTTAGTGTTCAATCTTGATTGGATACTTCTAGATTTAATTTCCAAACTTGATTCAAGATTTCTTGATTTCATAGCAATATTTGAATGTTTAAATTATTTAATATTATCACATGAAGATTGATTTTATTATTGTTTGTTATTTTATCAAGTCAATTGAGTGATTATTTAAAGGAAATATAATACATGTATGGAATGAATAAAGCTATTTTTATTTTTTATTTATTATACGATCTGCCCTGATCTGATCAACTAGAATTCGTTGCATTGAGTCAAACACCGCATTGGGCAAGACCGTGTAACGAAAATGTGCAAATACCAAGTATCATCAAAATATCAACTACTTTGTCTGGAACAAGCAAAGTTTTTTTCCAACACGTGTTATTTATTGGCAATAAAATACCTTTTTAAGTTGGTATTTGAGGTATTTATTCAATCATGAGATAACAGAAAATAGCTAAGTATATTCAGTAACAGTTTATTATCTAGACCGAAGTAGATTTATCATAACTTGCAGTTTTCGGTCTTAAAGTGGAACCGAAACCGACCTAGGTTTCGGTTTTTGGTTAGGAATAAAATCTAGAAAAGTTCGTTTCAACTCAAAGTACAAGGAGTGCATTGAATTACCAATTACCCTTCGATGATGACTGATAAAATTCTTCTGACAGCCTGCCAGCCAGCTGCCTATAATAACAATTATTTGTCTGCTAGCCTGCATGCTAAGAGGTGCCTTTTACAGTACGTACTTACGACGCACGTCTTTAAAAGATGAAGATGTTTAACTATCACATATTAAAAAAGTTTGACTTGGACTTGGCGGTTGAAGTTGGTGTATTGAAGCCTTTTTGAAGAGTTATTAAGTAGATGCTTTTAACTTAGGCTGATCTATTTTCAAAGCAGTAGCTTATTCTGTTTATAAGTACAAAAACTCTATTTGAGTTTCACTATTAGTTCATCACTGTTGTCCTACGAGCAATACGATCCTCTAAGGCAAAGCTGCATCTAAAGGGTCTTTCAACAAGGACGGGTCGATGTTAAAATTGAATAAAACAAGATGTATGTGAGATATTAACGAAATTTAATTTTTATTTAAAAGGCCCATTTATGCCAATTATGGAAGGAATATGACATCGTTCATGTCTTCCGCGGCTTCGTATGGTGGCACGAATCCGAGAGGTCCAATTTTTAATGAATTTGCTGCATAGATCCGGCTGAATCCGAGCTATGGCTTGCGTTATGTTGGCTTTCAGGGCAACGGTCGAATGTGGTTTATTGGCATAGACCTGCGACTTCGGAAAACCCCACAAGAAAAAGTCTAGCGGAACTCTTACTCTACCCTCAAACCGTTCATGCAGAATGTCGATTGTGTCGTTCGCTGTGTGGCAAGTAGCACCATCTTGCTGGAACCACATGTCGTTCACGTCCATATTGTTCAATTCAAGCCAAAAGAAATTGTTTATCATTGATCTGTAGCGCTCGCTCGATCTGTGCAGCAGAGTCATTAAAAATTGGACCTCTCGGATTCGTGCCACCATACGAAGCCGCGGCGGATATTTGAACGATGTCATATTCCATCCATAATTGGCATAAATGGGCCTTTTAAATAAAAAATAAATTTCGTTAATATCTCACACACATCTTGTTTTATTCAATTTTAACATCGACCCGTCCTTGTTGAAAGACCCTTTAATAAGGATGATAACTGTCTTTCTGAAAATTTAGCATTGTGACGGATGGCAGTTGGGGCCGAAAAGTTTTGAAGTGGCGACCGCGAACTGGAAGACGTTGCGTTGGAAGGCCGCACACTAGATGGAGCGACGACCTGGTCAAGGCTGCGGGAGTCCAGTAGATGCAAGACGCACAGGACCGATCAATGTGGCGGCGCTTGGGGGTGGCCTATGTCTAGCAGTGGACATCTTTTGGCTGAAATGATGAAGATGATGATTTCACTTTACTTGCAATGACAGACTTTTCATTGAAAATAACGCGTCACACTCAAGCTTAGGATTATAAATGAACAAGAACTTTGACCGAAGCTGAAGTATAAGTCTAGTATTATTACTTCATTTCAACACCGTCCAACATAAACCCGAGGAAAAAAGGCCCTTTTCAGCACAAATTATTCCGCCCCCGCTGTAAGAGATTGACATGTAAAACTGTTCTTTGTGGCCATTAGAATATTTCAGACGCCTCAATATCTTTTCAAATTCAAATTTTGTTTGTGATAGAATAAATCTTTAGAAGTCACACTTTTCCCACAAAGATTTTGGCAACAAATGAAACAGTAACTGTTAAACTGCCATAGCTAAAAAAGAAAACTGGTAATTTTATAAGTCGAGTGGTGAAAACAACTTAGAATATAGTGGTAGCTTTTAGTCGGAGTCTGTTGTAATATTTATATGTACATGTTGTATTTATATATATACCTAAAAGGCAAAAGTGATTGACTGATGTATCAACGCACAGGCCAAACCCTTAGGGCTAGAAACTTAAAATTTCGCACACGTATTCCTCTTATGACGTAAGTATCCACTAAGGAAGGCTTTTTCAAAATTCAACCCCTAAGGGGGTGAAATAGGTGATAAAAGTTCGTATGAAACTTTTTTATTAAAACGTCATCTGTAGAATAAAACATGGATCACGCGGACGAAGTTAGTTTAAAATAAGTAAAAATTACAGGTGGTTATGCCGTTAAAACCCCCCTCAGGGCTTCCGTGTTCCCGCCATAAGCAGCACAGAACGCAAACTGCGCTACCACGGTGTCCCGTGAAGTTTGAGTGGATTGGAGTACCCACATAACTGCGCTATCACCCTGTGGTAGCGCAGTATGCATGAGCATTCCTACACGATAAAAAAAAAAAAAAAAAAAAAAAAATGGCTTGTTGTTAAAATGGTATGCGAGTGAGTTCTGGTCTGTTCAGGTCTGCTCTATTTTATGTGCTGTACAGATGGAAAGAATATTAACTTTATCTTTTGAAAAATTAAAGCGCTATACAATGACTTGCAGTTGAAATAAGCTTATCAATTTCCGTAATATCACGTCTGGCGGTCTTTCAACTGTTTATTGAAATGATATTCACTTTAACTAACTAGTACTTCAGCGATAGATATAACCTACTTACGCTTCCTGATCTTTGTAAAAAAACGCCGACATTTACTAAGAAATCATGTTTTCTTAAGCTAAAATATTGTGGTAAAACCTTAGACAAATTACATACCATCATAGCGTGGCGAAAGCGATTGTAAATATGTCAAAAATGTATCATCATCATCATATCAGCCAAAAGACGTCCACTGCTGGACATAGGCATACCCCAAGCGTCGCCACATTGACCAGTCCCGTGCGTCTCGTATCCAGCGGATCCCCGCAACATTCACCAGAGGCCAAAAACGTCAAAAATGTATGGGAATGTCAAACGCTATCGAAATGTCACGTGATCAATACCTTACATTTTGGCATTTCGACCATCGCCATCATTGATATCGGATGACACTTGTCAGGGATTCAGCGGTCTAAGACAAGTGACATTCTGTAATCAATAGCGTGGTGAAAGCTTTTGTGATAAAGTCAGAAATGTATGGGATTGACAAGTGTATCTTGGCATTTCGACCATTGCCTTCGCTTTTAGAATGATAGCTGTTTATTTCATAACAAAACAAAAACATAATTTGGAATTCACTATAGTCGGAAGGGAATTATCCAAGTCAGGAGGCGAAATTCACTGGGCAGCGTGGATGGTGGGGCGCTCTCTCTATTTTATCAAAAGAGCCGAAGAACCTCTGATCTGGCCCTCGCCACGGGAGTCCGTCGGGTATGAGACACCGGACTTGTCGATGTTGAAGCGCTAGGAGGTCGCTTATTTCCAGCAGTCGACGATTTTCGACTAAAATAATGATAACTATTGGCCGGTTTCTGAATTAACCGGTCCTGTATCCATCACACATCATCATCATATCAGCCAAAAGACGTCCACTGCTGGACATAGGCCTCCCCCAAGCGTCGCCACATTGACCGGTCCCGTGCGTCTCGCAACCAGCGGATCCCCGCAACCTTCACCAGGTCATCGGTCCTGTGTCCGTAATTAACAAAACAATAGAAAAGTCATTGTGTCTCGCGTGGAGTCACGTCTTAAACATACGAAAGATTAAGATTTTGAAGTTGAGTATTTACAAAACTTCACTTTACCCTGAACCACGGTAAACATTGCCATTAAAGAAGGATTTGACACAATTTTAAATCCAAATTCTTAATGGAACCGGACACATTATTATATGAATCACAACAAATTAAAGCTAAGTTTTGAATGGCGCGTATAGTGTAATCGACAAACTGAGCAAGTTCACCTTAGACCCACTCAGTACCTCTATTGTTTTAAGCCAGGTGCAATCGCAGGTCAATATCGAGGCATCAATCCAAATTAACATCTCATTGTTCCCTATAATCGGTCGGTGTGCATTTAACAATAAATCATGAACACAATTTACTGGCCATTTGATCTGGCTATTAAGATATCTTATGTGTGTAACGTACTATGTTGTGGGTAGTGAATTTAATTACCTTAACGATGGTGGTTAAATGCGCCATAAATTAAGTGAGAAACAGCCAGTGAGGACCGTGTGGTACAAATCGCTCTACGCCCACCAGAACAAAAATAGGCCGCCTGCCATTGACCTGGTGGTGGTCCAATTTAGTAAGAAACCTTAAGCGTGCCCAATTGCCAGAACACACAACCCAAGACAGAACAACTTGGCGTAGGAAAGTGAGGAGGGAGGGAAGGATGAAGAAGAGAAACGATCAGTGATTATCAAGTAGGAACCGTTTGACACTATGTTGTTTGTGAAGAATAAAATGCTTAATAAGTTAGACTGATTTTTATTTTATATAAATCAAATTAATTACTCAAGACCTTACGTAACTGATACGTATGTGTATTTGACAGAGATAGTAATACCGAATTTCACCGCTAGGTGGCAATAAACGTTCATGTGAAAAAATGGGTAAAAAGTTTTTACCTTGCTGTCTGAATTTAAGCTTGGGATTCATTTGGGATTCATTTGGGATTGGCAAAGTTTTGACGTTTGCATGAACAATGTTTAGCTATGCGGCTACCCATGCTCTTAAAAGTTTCCTATTCTCATTTTAAAACACTCAATCAAAGTCAGCATTTTTAAGCAAAATAATAAGCATATTTTTTTTTTAATGACTGTGGCGGAGCAAAGAAATTCACATCTAGATTTTACACAAACATTTGTTTCTACATCATAATAATTAACTGTCATTTAGAAACCTGTTTAGCATTTCAAAACAAACGAATAAAGAAGAAAACAAATAAAAAACGCTGGCACCAAACAATGCAACATCGAATTTTTAAAAGATCTAGTTGCCAAGCGCTTTTCTTAATGCAATATCTGACAGCTAATCGTTTGAAAATGGAATAGGAAGAATTTTGTGTTCTCGTATTTAAAAATGCGAAAATAATTGACAGATATTTTATGCTTTCTAGAAATGTTGCCAAGTAATATTATGAAGAGATAAATGTATCTACTAGATTCACACTATCTCAGAAAAGCCACTTTAAATAACATTGAATAAGAACAGATTTTCTTAATTTTGCTCATAAAAATGTATATTTTCTTTTAAAAATTATAAAAAAGTTCAGCGTGGAGTACGCCTTGTTGACCCCAAATAAATTGAATACCCAGTCCGACCTCTAGTGAATTTCTCAAATAAAATGTTTGAAGTTGACTATCTTAAGAGCGATTCACGATCTCCACTCAACGACTTGTCTTATCCAATCACCATCAGTTTTTTAACCCCCGACGAAAAAAGGGGGTGATATAAGTTTGATGTGTATACCTGTGTATTTGTGTATCTGTCTGTGGCATCATAGCTCCTAAACAGATGGATCAATTATGATTTAGTTTTTTGTTTGTTCGGTGATTTTATCGAGAGTGTAGCTATGTTTGATGCAAATCGGCTCAGCCGTTCAGAAGTTATGGGCCGTTTTTCTGTTTAAATCGGGGTGTTTTCGCAAGAACGTGTCCGATACGATTGTCGTTCGAAGCGTGTCTACTAATAGATAAATAATGTAGCCTGAAACAAAAAAAGTGTCGTGGGTTTTTTACATTTTACTTGTTTAGGATTGTAGACAGGACCGGTCTTCAATAACTTCAGCTTACTAACTCTACAAGCTGTGTTGATAACTACACCCTTTTCCTGATCTTTCAGTTCCTGATTATTTTCTTCTAAGAAACTGTAAGAAGCTCGCTGACCTTGTGTATTTTATGTTCCAGTAAAAAATGAAAGTGTTGATTCGTGTAAACTGCTAACAATGACAGGATTAATTTAGAACGATGCACTCGCTGTCTGTAGTAATAGAAGAGAAGATATGTATTGTGTGAAAAACATAATGCTTGGAAATTAACCTAGCTTCTGCCAGCGGATTCGCCAGCGTGAAAAGTGTTTATTTATCCCAAGGGAACATTATACCAGCCTGTGTGCTATTCCAGGCTATAATCTATGCCTAAAAGAATAAAAGAAAAAATGTTTATTTGTGACCCGCACAGGAGATACGAGATAAGAAAAACATAAACAATAATAAAAAATAAAAATAAATAACCCCGTACGAGACCAAAAAGGCTCCTATCTCAACATGCATTGCATGTCTGTGCCAATCCAATTAAAATATTTCATCCAGATCCGTTCAGCCGTTCTAGCGTGATTGACTAACAAACATACATCTACCACACACATGTATCCAAATTTTTTCATATTTAAAATATTAATAAGATTAAGATATCTACTTTTCAGATTCAGCTGTTGTTTATCATTTAGGTAAGAATAAATTTATTTGTTCATTGTAACAAAATTACCTTAGAGCTAAGCCATAATCATCTCTGTAACTATTTAAAAAATCAGTTTGTATGGACGCTGGTCCCCAAATTAAGTATAAACTGTATCTTTGAAATCTCTAAGATACGGTTTATAGCTTCCAATTTTTTGTAATGTAAGTACTAGATTCTGCGTGCGATTTGCCGGCGCGAAAAAATGTTGATTTATGTTCATGCGATAGTTTTCCTGAATGCCATGATTCATCCAAAACAGTTCAGCCGTTGGGGCATCATTTATTTCATCATCATCATTTCAGCCAAAAGACGTCCACTGCTGGACATAGGCCTCCCCCAGGCGTCGGCCTAGCTTATGTCCAGCAGTACAACCAACAAATAATTCCATTATGTGCAATATGAATAAATAAATAAATACCTATCAGATCATCTAATTATATCGCACGGGATCGGTCAATGTGGTATATAATTTATTTACAAACATCCAAACATCAAAACTTTCAAACTATTTGTACCTGATAGGTATTTATTTATTTATATTGCACACAATGGAATTATTTGTTGGTGTACCTCCAGTAAATTCTATTACTAAAGGATTGTTGATAATGTTGCTGGATTTTGTAGTTGCTAAGTCCTGCGGTGCCAAGTGATACCAACAAAATATAAAAGAAAATAAACCTACTGACATTCAAACCCATCTTTTGTTCCCATTTTCACTTATCATGAAGCTGCTGGCACAAGGTCATATCATCCCATTCAAGCCACGGATCGAGGAAAATTCTAACGCGATATCCTAATTACCCACAATCAAGGTCACTTCGCGAGGCCATCAATTTGAGTGCTTGCCCCACAGACCACGGAACGCTGAAAGTAGCCATAGCTATATATGCTATATGCATATTCGTGACCGCGCAATTGCGTTGAACACGAGTTTTACCTGCCATAGCCATAGTAAAAATTGTCACGAGCTGAGCAAACGCGACTGACTACCTTAGTTTATATGGAAAGTCAATGCCGTGTCTTCATCAAATATAGGTAACCATAAGTACCAAAACCACCAGCGTCATGCTATGGGCCCTGTCACTGCATCATTTTGGGCATGAGTAGGGAGACTTTTTGACACAGTCACGACGTGTACCATCTGCCACTATTTTGGTTGATTTAGATTTTTTATCTTTACTCAATGCTAAGTGCTATCAACAGACTGTAATATAAATAAGCATTTATAAGATAAGTTATTTCCACTTATACGTATCTTCTTTTTCTTCGTGTCACTGGCACGACACGACAGTCTTTCAGATATGTTTGACCCAAAACTTATACTCTTGTAAACTCGAAAGTTTGTAAGGATGGATGGATGTTTGTTACTCTTTGAACCAGAACTACTGAACGAATTTGGATGACTTTTAGAACACAGATAGTTTATAATCTAGATTAAAACATAGAATATTTTTTATCTACACTCACAATGTAATGTTCCAAAAATGCATTCAAAAAATATTGTATAAACACGTACTTTATATTCGTGGATAGGTAAAATTAAAAAAAAAAAGCCATTACAGTGTTCAACCAACTTCGTTTTTTAAACAACTGCATCATAAAATTACTTTTTAATTTTTATAGCACACTTTTACTTTTTAATTTATTGGAGCTTATGGGCTCATTAAAATACTGTCATTGTCTAAGGAGGCGCGTGCTGCGCAGTCAAGCACAATGAGAATCTAAATTGCCCGCCATACCAAATATTTTTTCCGTTTCCAGTTTTGTTTTATTGCAACTGTATGAGTGAATATAAAGTAGTGTATGCAATGGCTTATAATTAGGTATTAAAACACTCGCGTAATATTATTATCACATTCGGCTTCGCCTCATGTGATAAACCTACGCTCGTGTTTTAATAACCCCTATTATATGACCATTGCATAAACTACTATTATCCAGGTATTTTTTAGTATAATTTCCATTTTCTTGTAGGTGATGCCGCTGGCAGAAGCAATAGTGCAATCTGTATGCACGTCTCTGTAATGTTCTTTCTTTTTTTTCAGCAATGGCCGTCGAGACATCTCCGTGCTCTGTGGCTTTCTGAACAATGGACGGGTGTCGACCTCCGATACGTCAAGTAATATCTAATGACCCGACACAGACACGGATTTGGTCGAAAAGCGAGATTTTGTGGAACAATTCCAATTTGGCAAACGATCTGCTTTTGTGTGGAAGGCGGCTGATGCATTGCTATATAATTTGGCTGCTCATTATTATGTAAAGCTATTTATTGTAATTATTGGCAAGAAATGGGAATTGTATTAAAAATCACTTTGTTTATCCACTAACTTTTGTTTTAGTTTTGGGAATACTTTTATTTTGCACAGCTAAGACGGTTGAGCGGGAATGTAACGTGTGTACGTTACATTCCCGGCCGGAGTATGTATTTCCTGATAGCTACAACCTGGGAGTCTAGTCAAGAGTGAATAGGTTACCGCTAGGGAAGCGTGCCTCATCGTCGACCACATCATCGCTTACCATCAGGTGAGATAGTGGTCCAACGTAAGCCAATCAATAAAAAAAAAGTTAATCAAAAAAATCAAAAAACCCGACTGCTTAAAAAGCAAACTCAAAACACGTAAACAAGAAAAAAATCATGCTGTGCAGTCGGAGGATACATATTCGCGAGCTGGCGGACCAAAACCAGATGTATCCTCCGACTGCACAGCATGATTTTTTACTTGATTACGTCTTTTGAGTTTGCTTTTTAAGCAGTCGGGTTTTATGATTTTTTTAATTAACTTTTTTTATTTACAACTTTTTAGTTATTTTTTTTTTAGAATTAGATACATTTAAACATATAAGTGTTATATATTTTTGAAATTGCCTCTTAAAATACTTTATTTTGATACCCCACACGATGGGTTTGGAAAAAAAAAAAAATTTTCCCCTACTAAATGGCGCTCAAAATCCGCCATTTTTGTTTTTTCCAATTTTAATGTAGCCAGTGACACTCGCAGGATTAAGACGAATCGATTGACGTAAGAATCATCAAAATCAGCCAGCGCGTTTGGTCTCTAGAACGCCACATAGGAACAAACATACATACATACATACATACATAGACTGATAAACACATTGCCAGCGTTCTGGGCACTTTTCACGTTGACAGCGATGTGGACGAATTTTTTGACGCACTATGACCCCTGCCCTTTTATACGCGTTCGTAGTTTTATTTTATTTTTATTTAACTGTATATATAGGTAGTTATTGTTATTTAAGTATTTAATAGCATGTAAATTTTAATTGAAATAAACACATTACCCTGTTTCGGCAGTCGGGTAAAAAAAAACCCGACTGCTTAAGAAGCGAAGGTTGACCAAAACCAAATGCATCGTGCGACTGCATAGCATGATTTTCTTCTTGTTTACGTCTTTTTAGTTCGCTTCTTAAGCAGTCGTCGGGTTTTTGATTTTTTTTTTTGAAGAAATAATCGAATCGATTGACGCAAGAATTATTAAAATCAGCCAACGCATTTGGTCTCGTGAACGCCACATAGGAACTAATATTCATTTCCTTCCTTCACCAGTCGAGTAAAAATAAGAAGTAGGGAAATATTCTCTGAGCTAAACTTGGTGTACCAGACTTTATCTATACTTAGTATTAGTATTATAAAGAGGAAAGATTGTTTTGTTTGTTTGTACCGAATAGGCTCCGAAACTACAGGACCGATTTAAAAAATTCTTTCACCAATAGAAAGCTACATTATTCTTGAGTGACATAGGCTAGTATACATATATGGGTGACAAACCAACATTTCTTAGAAACAGCTCTAGAGTCTGGATTCGTTCCAGGTTATCAGTGACAGGCTTGCCTTTACATGGGTCTTAAAACTGCCCATCCCTTCTCGACAACCAACCGTCATAATATGGTGTATCTGTGTTCATAAATGAATCTATACGAATAAATAAAATTGAAGTATCTGTATGTAATATCAAAATAACAACGTTGTATTGAATGCATGTGAAAGTATATACGGTACTATTAACAAATACGCAATTTTTAAGATTTTTCTGTATGTTTGTTCTGGATAATCTCTGAAACTGCTGTACCGATTTTGACGGGACTTTCACCGGTAGATAGCTGATGTTAGGAGTAACATATGCATTTTAATCCCGAAAAAAATCACAGTGAGTAAAAAACATAAAAAATATTACGAGTTTGATACGGACGGAAGAGACATTGTATGTTTATTTGCTGGAGGTATTATCTTGAATCACAAAACTGTTTACGAAAATTCGTTTATTGATGGAAAAGTACACATCTACTGGCTACTTTTTATCCCTATAAAATACATGATTCCTGTGGACTAAGCCACAAGAGAGAAACCGTGAGAAAAAGCTATGTTAAACATAAATTCGACCTCGCTTTTCACAAGGCAAATTAATCTGGTGTATCAAGTTATTTTCGTTGAACTAACAAAAGAGCCAGCGGCAAATTTCAACGGAGATACCCCTATAGCCGTCCTTTTGAGGCTTTAAACAATCTGCAAATAGACGATAACAGAACAGAACAACAAAACCAAAACAAACGTAACATGATAACAACAAAAAACTCGAAGATATTCCGTATCTAAATTATTACATGTTTTTCAAATTATTATTTGATACCGAACTTCTTAATAGTACGCCAGAGTGTGGCTTTTTCAAAATCAAATTCAAAATTATTTATTTGCCAACATAGGTAGGCGTAAAGATGTTATACATATTTAGCTAATTTTCTCCATGCTCTGCCGTCATACAATCTAGTATCAAAATACAATAAATATTGAATATCAAGCTAAATAACAATACATATTACAAAATTATCAAACCATTTTATTTTACAATGTCAAAGAGAATCCAGTAAACAAAAATGTCAGAGTAGATAATGAAATTAATGTCGATAAAATAAATTAAAAACCCAGATAAATAATAATTGAGAACAGAGCATGGCATTACTATTGTCATAAATATTATCTGCCATAAGGATTCCCTTTTAGATATTCCTTCACACTGTAATATGCCTTATCATTTAGAAATTCCTTTAGCTGTCGCTTTTCCCTGAGTGTGACTTTTTTCACTTTTTTGGTTTACAATAAAGTATTTTCTATTCTATTCTGTAACCCAGTTGGGCATTGCAAAACAGTTGCAAATAATGTAGTAGAATAATAAACTCTTCTTTGCTATTTTCTACAATTTTAAAGAAAAGCCTCGAGAGTTTTCAATTATGTCAATTTGAGTCTTCATAAAAATGGAATAATTTTTAAATTAATGGCAACGCAAACTAAGAATGGAAATTCTTTACTTTGATATTAAAAGCACGTACCAGCACTAAACCGCTCCATTAGAGTACCGGTGGAAAAAAAACTATCAAAGACTTTGAATAAAGAAGCAAGATGACGCTACTTAAGTCTTTTCTGACTTCACAATATGCACAATAATTGCCAAAAAGCAGGTAGCCCATGAGATGGTAACGATTCTACACCGCCTACGGGGGCGCAAAACCTAACCTAGACCTCGATGTCTGCGAAGCAAAACCTCTCGTGTTGTTTAGCTATTCTAGAGATAGAGCTGGTATTAGGTATCCAGGTTTTTGTAGCTTACACCGGCACTATATGCTTCAGATCAAAATATAGCAACGCTGCTTTGCGACAGAATAGGTAGCATGTACAGCTGTCAACAGCTAAGCTTCATTTTTTACCCGACTACGGCGAAGCCAAAAGGAAGGGTTAAGATTTTAGCAGTCTATGTATGTACGTATGTTTGTATTTACGTATGTTCCTCCTTAGCGCCTAAACTATACATCCGATTTTATGAATAAAGTGTCATTCGATTCGTTATTATGGCTCGAGTAACAAAGGCTAAAAAAAAACCGTAGTTGGATTACAGTTATTTTTTTAAATTAAATCTATTAACCCACTCAGGCTTCGCACGGGTAGCAGAGTATACGACTTTTGTATAAGAGGAATAATTCCGTACTAAAACTCTATTCGATTACGCGGCGCACCTCTTTAAAGCTGCTAGACGGCATGATTTTTTGACTTCTTCACACAGTTCTTCATGAATTCTACACCAAAACCTTCCTTATGAATCATTCCGTCCATTGGCGAAAACCGTATGAAAATCCATTACGTAGTTTTCAAAGGATGGACGCGGCGCGGCGGTCTAATTGTTTGTCGAATCTAATTACATTCGACAAACAATTTGACCTTTATATATTATTTTTATTTTTTTAAAAACGTTGCCTCACACTAGGAATTTCTTCCTGTATCGTGGGTACGTTTACAAACATATAAACTCACATACACAACACCCAGAGCCGGCACAACTATCTGTAGGTCATACAAATATTTGTTCCGTGCGGGAATCGAACCCGCGACACGCGCAGCAGTCAATCGCTCAACAACTGCGCCAACCGTGCGCCCAAAAGAGGCCTATTAATCAGAGGGATCATGAAGTTTTATTGACGATTAATTAAAAATTATTGAAGTAATAAGCGAGTGGAATAAATCATGATGCCATTGTGAGCATCTGTTTTCGACAGGCATTATTCGGCACGACGCCGATATACCGATGCACCGAAATTCGTTATCTGAATGTTGATATTCGATAGCTGATAGTTGACGGACACTGGAGATATTGTATTTGGAGAGAATTCAGAGTTCAGAAACAATATATGAGAATATTTGAATAACGTGGAGTTAGTTATTGCTTTTGTTGTTTGAATACTTTTGCAATATTGTTGGGCGATAAAATTTATTGATGTTGAGAGCAAAATTGTTTTTATTACAAGCTTTTGCAATGTTACATACATTGCAAAAGCTGTAAGCTTTGTATGTAAGTGTGTTCGGGTCAAATCTTGCAACTGAATTTTGAAGCAGTTATCCTCTACCGATTAAAATGAAATTTTGCATACACGTTTAGTTTGGATGACAATGCATGGTTAGCTAAGTGACGTCATTCTAAATCCAATATGGCGGAAGGGTCCAAGATTGCGAACTTGTTGTTTTGTTTGTGCACTGCCTTGATATGGGTATCAAATGAAAGGGTTTGCTAAGAAGAATACAAAAAAAAAAGTAAATTAAAAAAATCAAAAGACCCGACTGCTTAAAAGGCGAACTAAAAAGACGTAAACAAGAAGAAAATCATGCTGTGCAGTCGGAGGATACATATTCGCGAACTGGCTGACCAAAACCAGATGTCTTCAGATCAGTTTGATGGTACCATTTTCATAAATACCAACATAACAGGTGTACCAGTGACCCACTGTATTCTTCATCAGTTCCGCTTCACCTATACTTTCTGAGTGCACATGCTTGCATTGTTGATGAAAATACCAAAATTGCTATACCTATGCCTATAATATTTACGAAGATCTCTCGGTTTCACCAGGATTCCATCATCAAATCCTCACCTAATGACCACGGGACTACCTGGGAAGTATACCCTTTCAAACAAAAGAAAATTTTTTCAAATCGGTCCAGGCGTCTTTGGGTAAAAAACATAAAAAAAGATTCCAATGAATTCACAACCTCCTCCTTTTTTTTAAATCGGTTTAAAGACTTACCGCATCAATTCTCACACAGAGATTTTGTTATCCTGAACCTCAGAATGCCGCTCAGCTGTTTTTGCATAACATCTCTGTTTCATCTGTCGACAATGGCTACAATATTCTTGGCGCAGTGCTCGAGAATGTTGGCGCATAATCTGTCAATTCTAATGGGAGAGGACATTTGGGAAGTAAGATGATATCGTTCACGAGGACGGGAAGAACACTACAAAGGAAATATTGATGAATGTTAATATTAACCAATACAATACTACCTTTGTGCTATTTATGATAATTAGTAGCAATCAAATCATTGCAAGTATTGCTTCGAAGTGGTAGGCGTATAATACGCCCTATTTAGACCCACTTGGGCCACCTTGGGTTATCTTCGCACAAGTGGGCCTTAGCGAGTAAACCCTGGGTCAGTGGGCTCTAGGTATGAAGTATAGCATCGACGATAGCAATTGTCAAAATGCCAGAATGTTTGAAATTGATCATGTGTCATTTTCATAGCGCAATTAAGTCAGTCCCATACTTTTTGACATTTCGATTACTGATATCACTTAGGTCCACCTAGGTTAAGTTTTGGTCAAACGCGACCCATCAATTGTTAGTCTCAAAAAACCGGCCAAGTGCGAGCCGGACTCGCGCACGAAGGGTTCCGTACATTATCGCAAAAAACGGCAAAAATATCATGTTTGTTGTATCACTTAAATATTTATTTTATTCTGTTTTTAGTATTTGTTGTTACAGCGGCAACAGAAATACATCATCTGCGAATTTCAACTGTCTAGCTATCCTGTTATTTTTATCCGTGGTGCTAGGCAATTGGGCTTATCCCAGTTGTAAACGACCCTTTGTGCCTAGTGGCCTTGTTTGTTCTGTCTCCTGCTTGATATGGAGCGAAGTGGAAATTTAAATTTTTTCCTACTCCTCCGTTATTCTTTTCTGATTAATTTCGTTGCGGGATCCAAGACAGTTAAATTCATTCTCCGGGACTTCGTCGAATTTCATTGCCTCGGCGCTTTTCTGGTGGTCGCCACTGTTGATTCTGGCTTCCAGGAGTTGCAGTGGTTTGTGAATAGTGTGGTGGGATTGTCTAGCTATCACGGTTCATGAGATACAGCCTGGTGACAGACAGACAGACAGATGGACCCCGGAGTCTTAGTAATAGGGTCCTGTTTTTACCCTTTGGGTACGGAACCCTAAAAATGATCAAATAATTAACTATCCAACTTATTTGACCATTTTCGACGCTAGTAATTAAAGAAAACACGTATTTTACTGAAACTTGAAACCATATTTTTTTTCATTTAAAATATTTAATAATTGGATGTGCTGAACCATGGATCAAAAACTGGGCCTCTAGACTAAGAACATAGCTCAATAGTTATTGTATATGTATGTGTGTACCTTTATTTACCGTTTCTGCAAACCCGTCAGTCACAGTGAACGGCTCAGTGCGCAGTGCCATGCATATGTTCAACTTTGATGTGGTGCCAACAGTACTGGTCGGCGAATATTCCAAGAATGCTTATGTGAGGGCCTGGCGATGACAGTTCATTGTAAACTGTACTGGAGAATATTGAAGAATTAATTTAGCTTTTCCGGGAACTATTTTGGTGTGGTCACTTTGTAGGATCGTTGTGTGGAGTTCATCAGAGGAAATACTAGGTTTATAACAGGTGAAAGCAGATAATAACAATATTTCTTGCTATATAAGTGTGCTAGTACTAGTATTATTATTTTAAAGTGATTCTATCAATGAAAGCGTCGTGATAGTGTGTGATCAATACCTTATATTTTGGAATTTGAAATAAATAAAACATTAATTGCCAACTATAACAAAATTAGTTATAAACAAACACAAAATTCAAATCAAATCAATAATAGTTCGCTTTTTAAGCAGTCGGGTTTGATTTTTTTAATTAACTTTTTTCCATAAATATTTTCAACATTTGTGTTTTTCAGCTCATATATTTATTTATCCAAACACCTAATAATTTAGTGTGTTCTGCTTCACTGTTAGCTTTTTCACCGTAACGAATAGCCGGTTTTTAGGGTTGCGTACCCAAAGGGTAAAAACGGGACCCTATTACTGAGACTTCGCTGTCCGTCTGTCTGTCTGTCTGTCTGTCTGTCACCAGGCTGTATCTCATGAACCGTGATAGTTAGACAGTTGTAATTTTCACAGATGATGTATTCCTGTTGCCGCTATAACAACAAATACTAAAAACAGTATAAAATTAATAATTAAGGGGGGCTCCCATACAACAAACGTGTTTTTTTTGCCGTTTTTTGCGATAATGGTACGGAACCCTTCGTGTGCGAGTCCGACTCGCACTTGGCCGGTTTTTTATTGTTTGTTCGTTTTTCAAATGAAATGTAATTTGTTTTTCCAAAATTTATTTTTGAGTTGTTTTATTAGCCAAGTTATTATATCATTTAAGTTGTTGTTCTATTAATATATATATATTACTAGCACTTCGTGTTTTATCCTACAGATGACTTTTTAATAAAAAGTTTCATACAATCTTTTATCCCCTATTTCTAATTCTTCCTTAGTGGATGCTTACGTCATAAGAGGAATACGTGTGCGAAATTTTATGTGTCTAGCCCTCAGAGTTTGGCCTGTGCGTTAATACATCAGTCAATCACTTTTACCTTTTATATATATATGTCGGGTTTAGTCAATAGTACGGACGTCAAAGCAAATCGCAAGCACGCCATCTGGCGGCAAAGCAAGAACAACTACGCATTGGCATGCTTTTTATAAGCGGTTGCGTGGTGGGGAGGAAGGCAGTTGAGTACTGACAGCCGTAGAGCTAACACGTCGTAGAATCAGTGTCGATCCGTAATATTAGTAAGCAAGAATGTAACTTGTGTCTATTTGAATATACTCAGTGTATCGAATAATTTGTGTGATTTCATTTTCACGATTGTACCCAACGACCTGCCCACACACGATGTCTTAACCTAAGGGAATACATCCTGACTTCCCGATGGTTTACATCTATCGGCCAGCCTTGATGCGACATATAGATTTACTTTTTCGAATGTCACATCATCTTTACTTTTGATTAGTATTGTGCTGTCGTCAGCAAATAAAATCATTAGATTATCAATAGTTATAAGCATGTCATTAATATATCTGTCTATAAAATCGAAAGGTGAGTCATTCGTCTATCACGAAATATCGAAAACCGCTTGACGTATAAAGATGAAATTTGGCAGGGAGGTAGTTTATAGTTAGAAAACGTCCACTAAGAATGGATATTGCGACAGGGCCGGATTTAGGGGGTCTAAGGGCTCTCGCAAGTTTATATGACAGTCCTTCATTTTTTGAGCAATAATCTTAAAATTTGGCAGGGAGGTAGTTCATAGTTAGTAGTCGTCGCTAAGATCAGATTTTGCAACAGGGTAAGATTTAGGGGTGTAAGCACTCTCGCAAGTTTGTATGTATTTTTTATACCGTCCTGAAATTTAGCAAGTCTAGAGTTTAAGAGTAGGAGACATAAGCTAAGAAATAATTTTGTGATAGCCTAGACTAAGGGCTCTCGCAAGTTTATATGAAATCCTTGGCTTTTTGTACCTGAAAATTGGTAAGTAAAGAGATAGAGAAGTAAAGAGATAAACAATGCACCTGCCATGTTGTCTCTGCACCACTCTTGGTTGACTGGTAGAGAATGCCTAAGGCATTAAGTCCGCCAATGTACCTTTGTGCATGAAGTTTAAATAAATAAATAAATAAATAGAGTATAGTTAATACATGTCAGGAAGGAACAGATTTTACGACAGGGCCGGTTTAAGGGATTATAATCGCTTTTGCAACCCTATGTGTTCAACAAACATTTACGGTTACCCGTGTGATGCGAGGTGCAAATTGCTGGACAGACCATAGGCTGGCTATCACGAAGCTTAAGCTTCGTCTTCTTCCTCCTCGTAGAACGTCCTTGATGAGAACTGCCAGTCTTAACGTAGGGAAACTGGAAAACCTTAATACGAGGAAGGAATATGTTCACGCTCTTGATACTGCGCTAAATGCATCTACTGCGACGGGTGGTGATCTTATTGTTCAATGGCAAGACTTTTCTTCTCGACTACTGGACACTGGTTTTCGGATACTGGGCACATCATTGTGCAAAAATGAGGACTGGTTTGATGAGAATGATGAAGTTATAGCAGAGGCATTAAGAAAGCACCGTAATCTATTAAAGCAGCAAGATCGCAATAGACAAAACGGTACCGCAATTAACGCAAAACAGAGTAGTTCTGCGTTGCGGAAGTTAACAAGGGGTATGAAGGACAAGTGGTGGCTTGAGAAAGCCGAATACATCCAGTGGCTGTCAGACACTAAGCAACTTGGTGCTTTCTATGGGGAGGTGCGAAGACTGATCGGCACAAGTTATCGTGTCAATGTGCCTATCAAGTCTCGAGACGGTTCAGAGCACCTATCGTCTAGGGACGAGGTTCTTAAGCGCTGGGCACAGCATTTTGAAGACCTTCTCAATTTGGACCGCTCAGCTGATATGACATATGTTCTGTCTATGCCCGCGTTCCCCACAGCCACTGGGCTGGACGAGCCACCAACATTGAAAGAGGTCAAAGATGCACTCATGCAACTACACAACAAAAAGGCGGTTGGCGTTGACAATATCCCAGGAGAACTACTTAAGTATGGGGGTGAGAAACTGCAGGAAGTTATTCGGAATATCTTTGTGACAATGTGGGATGAAGAACGAGTTCCAGATACTTTTAAGGTGTCACGAATAAGCGCCCTGTATAAGAACAAAGGTGACAGATCTGACTGCAATTCTTATCGTGGAATTTCGCTGCTTTCTACCCCCGGGAAAGTGTTTGCTAAAGTCCTTCTCAACCGCCTTATTCCGTTATCAGAGTCAATCCTTCCGGAGACCCAATTTGGCTTTCGTCCTGAGCGGGGAAACTGTGAAGCCATATTCTCTATCCGCCAGCTCCAGGAAAAGAGCAGAGAACAGGGTCGAGCCCTGTACCTCTGTTTTGTTGATCTCGAGAAGGCCTTTGACAGTGTTCCCCGAGAAGCTCTGTGGGTCCTGTTGGTTAAGCTTGGATGCTCTGAAAAGTTTGTAAGACTGTTACGACTCCTGCATGATGACATGTCTTATTGCGTCGCGATAAAAGGCGAGCAATCAGACTATTTTAATGTCTCCTGTGGCGTGAAGCAGGGCTGTGTACTTGCGTCTACACTATTTGCCTTGTATTTTGCCGTCGTCATTCGGGAGATCCTGGAGCGAGTTTCGGAAGGCATTCGCATTCGTTTCCGAACTGATGGAGGTATATTTAATCTGGCCAGACTAAAAGCCCGCACAAAAGTCTCTTATAGCGTCATTACAGAGATCATGTACGCTGATGACCTGTGTTTCGTGGCAGATACTTGTGACGGTTTGCAGAGGCAAGTTCGGTCTTAAAATAAATATCAAAAAGACCGAAGTTATGGCCATGGATGTAGAAGACTCTGTGCTAGTCCCAGACTTCTTAATCGGCAGCAGTAAGTTGAAGCAAGTGGAGAGCTTCAAGTATCTTGGTAGCATAGTCACAAGTAAAGGTGACCTTGATGCTGAGATTAATCAGAGGATTTGTGCTGCAGCAGCGGCTTTTGGCAAACTGCAGCCTAAAGTTTTCCGTTCTCACGATCTCAGGTTGGCTACAAAGGTCTCTGTATACATGGCAATAGTTCTCCCAAACCTTTTGTACTCTTCGGAAGCGTGGTGCCTCTACCGTAAGCATATACGGACCTTAGACAAATTTCATCTGAAATGCCTCCGGAGCATACTGAACATCAGATGGTCTGATCGTGTAAGAAACACAAACGTCCTAAGGCGAGCAAAGGTCCTTGGTATAGAGGCCTACCTGATGAGACGTCAGCTTAGGTGGTGTGGGCATGTCTCCCGGATGCAGGAACAAAGGCTAGCTAAGCGCATATTCTATTCTGAACTCCAGGAAGGAAAACGGAGGCGTGGCGGGCAGTTGCTGCGCTTCAAGGATGTTCAGAATAGACACATGAAGAGAGGCGACATTGACCCCACACTTTGGGAGAATCAGGCACAAAATCGGCCCGAGTGGAGACGTTGTGTGCAGCGGCAGGTGCAGGCCTTTGAGGATAAAAGGAGGTCGGAATTGGACCAGAAACGCGACGACCTCAAAGCTAGACCACCAACAGCTACTATTTATCATGTAGTCAACGGTGTTCTGACGTGTCCGCTTTGTGCTCGGATTTTTTCGGCCAAGGGTGGATATGCAAGTCACATGAGAGCACATAACAGAGCAGCAAATCTGAGCTCTCAACCACATTGAGTAGCCAATGATTGCGGTCGCTGTGGCCGAAACCGGCTAGATAGCATCATCATCATCATTGATGACTTACAATACAACAAACAGAAAATACAACAAAATTAATTCAAACGAAGATAAGTATTTTTTTTTTTACAATAACATTTACGTAGGTAAGTAGTTTCATCAAGTTATTACTTTTTGTATTTTTAAAAGACGATTTAGGGGCTGTAGATTTTTTAAGAATTTTACGAGTATAGGGCTTCTCTTTTTATGATGTAGGAGAGCACTAAGAAGGGATTTTTGGAACTTCAATATTATAAGAATAAGAAAGCGAAACTAAAAAGACATCTTAGGATAAAATACGGATCACGCGAACGAAGTCGTGAGCAAAGTGCTAGTAATGAATAACAATAGAGCCAGAACACTGCCCTGCGGCACACCAAGTATGCATCAGTTCTTGTATTGCAGATTTTATTTATGTAAGTATGTAAAGAGAGCAGTGTTGGCCAAGTGGTATCGGCCGTGACTTACAAGTTGTAGGTTGTGGGTTCGAGCCCTGGTAGGCGCTTTACTTTGTGTAAATTATTTCATCACCACTGCTCTCAAAACGTTGAAGGAAAACATCGTGAGGAATCCGGCATGTCCTAGACCCAAAAAATCTAAGACATGTGACATCCACCAACCCGCACTGGGCCCGCGTGATGAATAACGGCCCATTCCCTCTCACAGCGAGGAGGTCTGTGTCCCAGCAGTGAGAACATTAATAGGCTGATGATGTAATGTGTGATGTGATGTATGTAATTTGTTCTCGATTTGTAAGATTTTGATAAGTTCAGGAATATTTCCACTAATTCCATATTTTTCCAGCTTGTTTATCAGTATTTTATGGTTAACATAGTCAACTGCCTGCAAAATTTGTTCCGAAACACATTATTTTATATTTCGACAATCGACATCGCTTAAAGAATATTTTATATTTTTTATTTATTTATTCAATATTATGTAATTAACACCTTAACAGCTACAACGCCAATGCGATTCTACTACCACAAAGATATTAGGATTTATAGAAATATAATTTAAAATACCATTAAATACAATTAAAATTACAATAAAAATATTACAATCAAAATATAATCAATGATACTATTATAAATACTATTAAAATCATTATCATTCAAATAAACACAAAGAAATGTGTGTGTGTACCAGAGTACACAGGTAAGAAGTGAAACTTCTTTACGACATATAATTTTTCTACTATTTGCAACTTCACGAAAATGGGGTAGATAAGGCTTAAGCCTTAAGAAAAACAATCTTTCCGTATTAAATTAAAGCTTTTTTGTTACTATAGACATGCATACAATTAATGAGTAATTTATTTTATCATTGTTCTTATTATAATATCATTGCTATTGTTGTATTTCATCAATAATGATAGCATCATTATTACTATTGTTGTAAAAAAAAAAAAAAAAAATATAAAATAAAAAAAAATATATATACATATAAAAAAAAAATAAAAAAAAAATTATAAATATTAAAATCATGGTCATACGTGTTGAATTTATAAAACGAAATATATAATCACTCTCACTTTTCTTATAAATTCACTTAAATTTGAATAAGTCTTTTTACTAAACTTTGATAAAAAAAGCAACATGGCGCGTAACCGAAAAACGTGACGAAAAAGTCCGTCCAACGAAAGAAGTCCCGTAGACGCGGCGCTAGTTTCTATGCGACTGTACGCTGTCCTCTAACAAATCTTGTTAGTTCCATGTATTTACGCGGGACTTTTTTCGTTGGACGGACTTTACGTACAAAATTTCTCCCATACGTCGATAAAGAAGTTTCACTTCAATAAAATACAATTGAAATAGCATTACAATCCAACAAAAAATTCAATTACAATTATTTTTCAACATTTTCAATGCACTTCAGTGCTACTCTTGTGAACTTGATGAAGTTACAGTGAAATATATCTATGAATATATCTAGAATGACTTACTGACGCGCCCTCGACCGGAAAGGGACCATTTATGGCGTCTGTTTATTTGTTTTTCTATTGTGTCTGTAATTACGCCGGCTGAATTAGATTAAGCAGCTGAGATAGACTGACAGACCGATGAAGTTGCACAATAAGGGATTCCGTTTCACCATTTTGTACGGCGCTCTAAAACAAATATAAATTGATACCTAATACCTACCTAATTTGATTTGATTTGATTTGATTTTAACTATAGACGTCAAACGATCATAAGAAGCTGATTGTTTTGTATCTTGTAGAATTTCAAGATATCCAATAAAATTGATCAATCATTCCTACCACACATATAATTTTAAAAGTCTCAAAAAAGGCCACGCCAAGCTACAATTTCTCTCGAAAAGACTTGGATAAACCAATATTTTTTCCCTTAAAAAAAGATAAAAAAGCCGATAAAGTATTAAATACACATACCATCTATTATTAGAACGGGCCATAACGACGGAGTTTCCTATACCAGAGACCCTCGTAACGAGAGCACTGCGGGAGAAACAGCTGCGAAATCTTGTATTCTATTCTGTATTTATATTCAGGAATTTCATTTGCGATTATTTTAATTACAATAGCGGTTGCTTCAATTAGGATTATGTAGTCTCATAAGTATTCTTATGGTTTAACTTAACTTAGGCATATTTTTGTACTGAAAATATTATCTGTTAAAAAAAAGGACCCCAGGTCCTTATTTGTGTGTGAGGGACATATGTATATGATGTGTATACATCTGTCACTTACTCGATCTCAAAATAACCTTACTCTAAGAGCTTATGGTCACCCCCCTGTTTCTGAATTGTGTGTTGCAAGTAAATAACGTGTTGCCAAAGTTTTGACAAGTATACAGTACTTATAAAGTATAATGTGATATTTTATTTCGTGGACTAAACTGACATTTGGGGGGTTGTCACTTTATCGTTACATTAAAATAGTGTGGTACCCTAACTATCCTGAGTGAACGAAAATTAATCGAAAATCGAAGTAGATCGAAAATGAAACTATTTCACGGCATAAAAAAATAATTTGTTTAGAAACTAGCGGCCCATATTTAGTTTCTACACATTTATGTCAGACTTAATTTTATCGATTGCATTTATTTTATTGTTGATTTCATTTTAACACAATAAAAGTGCATGTACTATGTGTATGAATACTGTTATATTTAAATATATTACGTTTATATTCATAAAACATTTATTTAAACCAATTAGTATAAATAAATTCAGGAGTCATGTCACATCGATTCGATGAATCACTTATGATCGAGCCTTACCTACAACACTATGCTCCGCGCTTGTAACATGAAATAAAAATTAGGTCTATAGCAGCTGTCAGTTTAGTCCACGAAATTAAAAATCACAGTAGGTATTTTCTGTATTCAAAGTAGATCAAATGAATGCATTTTGAACACTTTTTTAATCGTATTAAGTCCCACCACTAGGCTTTTATACTCGTACCTTCTATGTTGATGCTTCTATGTCCATAAACGAATTGATTCACTGCACAACTAATACCAATCAAATGAAATCTCTCCATTATGTTTGAACACTACCCATTTATTATTATAATAACAATGTTTGCTAAAGCTCTTATTAAAACTGACAAACTCTGTTATGTTTCCACCTGCGACTGCGAGCACCGCTGACAGCTACAAATGTTGGAAAATAACATTTCAGTGATAAAATACTGGTTGTAAATTAAATGCTTGGTATGACTTAAAGTTGTTATATAGACATAACACACAAACTGCTGCAGCAGAAAATTGTTTTCCACCTTTTTTACCCGACTGCAAGGAAAAGGTTATGTTTTTCGAGCGTATCTTGTATGTATGTATGTCATCATCATCAGCCTAGCTTTTTTCCCAATTATTGTTGGGGTCGGCTTCCAGTCTTACCGGATTCAGCTGAGTATCGTATCTTGTATGTATGTATGTAATATTCTTTATTAACTCATATCTTACAAACCGCTAGACGGATATTTATAATTAAGACATCGTTAGATAGTTCTTGACTACCCAAATGTTCTTAGATAAGTGACGTTAAAAAAAAGAAATATGGCGGATTTTGGGCGCCTTAATGAGGGTGTTCCAATTTTATTTTTCTTCGTAACCCATCAAGTGCCTCTAAAAACCTTTCATTATGATACTCCATAATGAAAGGTTTTTAGAGGCGATCACAAAAATATATACCACGTATATGTTTAAAAGTCATATAAAAAAAGCTAAAAAGTTATAAATAAAAAAAGTTAATAAAATCATAAAACTCCACTGCTTTAGCGAACTAAGAAGATGTATCATGTACATCTTTTTAGTTCGCTTAAGCAGCCGGGTTTTTATTTGTAATGCATAGATGATATTTTTTGCCCAAAATTGGGTATAAATCTTGAACACAAGAAAACTTAGCATAACAGATGCTATATATCCTATCATAGATCTTGTTAAAATCAAGCGCAGGCTCGTAAAAGCTTGAAGGAGCGCAGGTCGAAGCAGCACTCCTTCTTTTGGGCAAAGGCCCAAGAGTGCTGCAGAATAACAACCTTGTTAGAATCAAATAATTAAAAAATCTTTGCACCTCTCTGCTTATTTATCCGCAGAATTCATTTGTCAGCCCTAGTATTATATCAAACTTCCCATCATGTATGAAATTCGTAAGGAATTGTCGGCAGCTTAACTTACACTTACACACAGGTGATAAACAATTTATACTGATTCTAAAACATGGCCAAATTAATGATTGCCTTTCCGGGATATCAATGAGCTACAAACCAAATAAATTCTAGTGACACTACAGTTTTCCTTTATATTCCAAAACTATTTCACAAAATACATTTTGCCAGTCAAAAAATGTAATGACATATTTTTTGTCCCCGAACGTCCGAGATATTTCTTTGTCCGTCAAGTGATTTGTCTTTGTCCACCGTGACGGGTACTTCGGTTTACATGACTCAAGGCTGCTAAAAATGATCAGTGGTACCTTCAGTTTTGTTTCCATCAGTCAAAAACTGATGACGAGCACTTATAGTTGTAGCAACCTCCACTCCATTCTATCATACTAATTTAGCTACTGATATAATAAAAACCGGCCAAGTGCGTGTCGGACTTCCCATATTTAGGGTTGCGTACCAATAAAAAATACGTAATAATAAACATTAACATCAAGTTCGTAGGTCAATGGGAAGTTAAAAAAAAATATTCTTTGGAACAAAATTGTGTGACAGACGACTCGACGAACAGACAGACGGACTAACACGTGAGTGACAGCAATAGGGTTCCGTTTGGACCCTTTGGGTACAGAACCCTAAAAATAGAAAACATTTATTCGACACTGACATAACAAAACACAACAATCACAAAGTAACAGAAGTATGATAAAAAGTACAAACAAATATTGCGCTGACCGTGACCATATAAGTAGATGTATATCTTGATCTTTTTAGCCAGTTTAAAACCTTCAAAGCCTACGCAAGCAATACCTCGTCATCTTCATTCTACCTTTATTCCATGTTACTTGGGTTCAGCGCAGCACATTTTCTTCTTTCATATTAGGTACATAGTCAACTACCACACTAACACTCACACCTGTCTTCACACTATCCATCCATCTTTTCTATGGCGTCCTCTGTCTATATAACCATACATAACTCAATAATCTTATAATCAAACAGACTTACCGTTGAAGCAGTTCGCTCTGTCAGAATGGACTTTCCATGTGTGGCAGCCCTAAGTACATATCAACGGACGCTTGTCCAGTAAAAGGACTATTCCACACGATATACGAAGTTTACGTGACAGATATTACATTTCTCATATATTTTGGAGCGGAGACATGTTTGTCAAATGAATATTTGAATGGATGTATGAGGGGTGGTCGTTTGTTTTCATATTTTGCTATCGTAAAGCAATTTAGCTAAGGGTTATCTTCTCGGAATCTTTTTATTGGTCATAATCCCTGTATAAATGGAATGGTAGGCAGAAGGGGGGTTCACATCTTACAATTACGTACTCACATACATATTTTATCCGTTACTAGCTTTTGCACCCAGCTTTACCTACTTAAATGTCGCTACAAAATTTCATCAAAATCGCTCCATTTTGGTGTACACATTCACATACACCGATTTTTATAGGTATAGATTTTAACATTAACATTAGAAACGGGATATTTACCATGTTTACTGTTTGTTGCCCCTATTGCATCTAAATGGAATTCTTACAGTTCAGGGAAGGCTGCCTCTGACAATTCCTGTTAGCAAAACATTGCCCAAGTCAGCCATTAGCAAGCATGCTAGCGTCTATCTGACTAAAGTAAAATGAAGCAATTTGGTCTCCAGGAATTTTCATTTTTTTGGGGTGGAAAATCATCCAATGATTTCTTCCGCTCTGGATGAAGTGGCAGGGCGTGTCAGAAATTCACTGACTAAAACCCACCCGTGTTCCTTCAGTTACTTGTACCAGGGCCGCGGTAACGGCCCCGTCACATTTGCCTACATCTCTTTGAGGCGAGGTGAACACTACGCGCCGTCGACTCGGGCCTGGTCCTTATCAGACCCATTACTTGCCGTCCGCAAGCCCGTGCCCACGTTGGCCGGGGATCGGTTTGCGACTCCCGACGCCCGGGGCGTCTCCTGCGGTGGCTAGGGTCATCAGGGCGTCTTCTTTGCGTCTCCTCATACGTTCGTTCGTCTTTGCGATCATTACTGCTTCGCAGAAGAGGTTCCATGCCATGCCTTCTTGCTCCGTACCATGGCATGGACCAGGGCCGGGCGCGAGAGGTCGCCACTGTCGATCACCTCCACGAGGACACGGTGGTGCTCCGTCCAAGCGGGACAGACTTCCACCGTATGCTCCACCGTGTCCTCCGGGTGGCCCACACAATGGTGACACTCGAGCGTTTTCGCCAGCCTTATCCTGAACAGGAACCTTCCGAAACAGCCGTGTCCGGTGAAAACCTGCGTCAGGCGGAAGGTGAGGACGCCGTGACGTCTCTCAAGCCACTCCTCAACGAATGGCCTTATCGCCGCAATTGTGGCGTGCCTATGGTCTCCAGGTCTGGACAAAACTATGTCATTCATTTTACTGCAATATATTTCTTCAACATCATAATATTGTAAGCCGAAAGATATCCATCGCTGGACATAGGGTGCCCCCAAGTGTCGCCACATCGTTCGATCCTGTGCGGCTCGCATCCAGCGTATTCCCGCAGCCTTAACCAGATCATCAGTCCTCTAGCTAGAAGAAGGCCTTCCAACGCTGAGTGTTCCGGCGGTCGCCACCCCAGAACTTATTAGCCCCATCGACTGTTCGTTCTGCTAACAATGTCCCCTGTACGGGAACCGATCACTTTTCCGAATCTTTTTTTTTCGAATTTCATTTTATCGAAAACTATTGACCGACGTCTTTTTTGCTATATGTATCATTTGACATAATTTCAGATCATCGAAGTATCAATTGCCTTTGGTATTATTTTACCGAACTACATTTCGCCGATTTACAAAATAACTTTTTGCTTTTGGCCGAAGCCTCTTTTGAACTTTTTTCATTTGCCATATTTTCACCAAACCGAAAAAATATTTTAGGGAATATTATTTAGTCACAAATATATAACCGGTAACTTGGTAGCATTTTCAATTTAAAATTGAAATAGTGTCATAAAAAGTCAATATGTTGTGCTACAAAATTTAGTGAGAGAAATGAATCGCTGCCTTTGTTTACGTATTTATTTCGAATTTTCATGCAAATGATTTATTAATAGCTGTCATGCATTAGACATTTTTATTAATTAATTATGTCAAAGAATTTGTCAACAACAATTTTGTCAATTTTTCGTCGACAATTTTTTTTTTCAAGTCTCTGTTTTAAACATTTGTATTGAGCCACTGTTTCTCTCTCACTTAGTATTTTGATATGCGTTTAAAAATAAATATTTTGAACAAATGTTATTTCGGCTAAGTGTAACTTCGGTAAAAAGTTTTTCGACCAAGTGAAACGTCGGATTAACGAAAAAGAAACGAATTTATAATAGGTCAACTGAGACAGTGGCAGACGTGACTTCGATGAAATAAAAAAAAAACAAAACGATAATAGTTGAAATGTTTTAGGTGAAATGAAATTCGGTCAAATGTTTTTCGAACTGATAGGTAACCCCCCTGTACATTTACCAAACACAAAACTGTGGTGCGACGTCACATCGTAAAAATCTACGAGCTTGTTGCTTGTTAATGCTTAGCTGTTTTCTGCGTTGCGAATACGCATCGCATCAATTCACAGTTTTGTGTTTAAACCCTAAAACTGTTTTGGCCCTAAAACTGCACTATCAAACAATATAGTTAAAAGCCGTGAGTAGTTGAGTTGAGAGAGAGTTGAGTGTTGCAGCTAAAACGAAGTGTTGTAATTGGTTACTCTTCCCGATTTATATTCATAAGCCCGGCCACCTCTATCACTGTGTAAATTGGATACAGCGAAAACCACTACTCAGGTCTACGTTGAACATGGTTTGTTTTGAACTTTAGTATTTCCTGTAAAATTGTTTGTCCTGTGGGCTTACTGCGAGTTTTTACTTACACTGGATCGCGATAACATTAATTTTAGAGGTGCTCGTGGTTAAATAATAGTCCGCTGTTATTATTTAACCACGAGTTTATCTTCAAGGTTAAGCGACGCTAGCCGAGGGTGGTCAGTGGATGAGTGCCCATCTTTACATTTACAGCGAGATGCCTCCGTGCCTCGGCAATCATGATTCCCTTGAGTTGCTGATTTTAAAATGTGAATCACGTCTAAATGGCTAGTCGTAATTTTTTGGTAAAAATATATGTTATATTAGAGCATTTTTTTATAATTTGATCTAAGCAAATTTTGAGTTTTATTCGTATAACATAGTGTAATTAATTTGTAAAGTTATGTCTAAAACGGACAAAAACACGACATTCGCACTAAAACTGCTGGGCGTATTTTAATGAAATCAACACCATCTCAAAGACAATTGAATTATCTACATTTTGATCTGAGGCTTTTTTTTAAAGTCATAGAATAATAAGGAAAATACAAAAAACTACTAAATTTTTGGTCGCGCGGGTGTGAAACAAGTGCGCGTTTTGTTCCCTCAAGGTCGTTGGCGTTAGTCGTCGTCTTAAGCTGTTGGTCCCGGCTGCAATTTGAAGATCCTTAACAGTTATTATGGATTGTCAAAGATCTTTTTAGTAGAAGCCAGAAAATCTTTTTATCTTCTTTATTATATGCAGGCTCGCGCTTGTTTACTATCTAATATTATCTATTATTTTTAACCTAACAACAATCTTGCCAAGGAGTATCGTTTTATCCATAACAGTTATTGACACTCCATTATTATCGTTGTTATGTCGTTTTGTGGCAATTAGATATTTTTTCTTTCTTTCTTTCTATTAATTAGTTTTACTTTCGGGTTTATAAGCGAAGCTGGTATAAATATAAAAATGTTTTTTTCGAGTGTGAAAACGATCATTAGTAGGGTTATCTAACCACTGCACAGCGTAATGCAACAGCATAGCACTCTAAAGACTGTCCGAGATAGCGTTCTCAAAAGATACGCCACATCAATTTTTATGACATTAAATATTACCACATTTTAAAGCTCGGTAATATCATCTGAAGCCGGTGTGGTGTCTATTTATTTATAGTTTCATTTGATTTTCAGTTATTGAGAGTTTTATTCATATATTTCTATGTAGAAGCCTGGAGTCTGAATTTGTGCCCAGTTTACGGGAATAGACTCGCTTCTTAGAAATAAGACATACGGTGTGTTGTATGTTGTAGGTAAACACTTCTTAATATTGCATCTCTATAAGGCATAAAATAAAATTGTTTTTCGTAACTTTCTGTGTGACCGCCCAGTTCCTTTCCTCCAGTTATTTCCTAAATGGATATTCATTCGATTTATACCATAATTTTGAGAAAATATTCCGAAAGAAAACCACCTACAGCTAACCAAAATAATGCTCGCTAAGTCTTGATGTTTTATTAAGTGGTGATACTGTCGCGAAGCAGGGGTCGTCACCACAAACGATACCCCATCTCTTGTCCAGCTCCTTGTGCACAAACACCTGTACCATGACATACATATTAATTTGCCTGACTGTATTATTTTTATTGCAGTTAATGTAATATCTCATCATTTCTTAAGACCGCAAACCGTCCTTTTCAACAGAATTTATATTGTCTTTCATTCAAACTCGGTCAGTGCTCGATGCGGTGGTAAACAACATTCGGCCGTGGCGTTAAAGTTGTAGTCAAATGTTTGCATAGATCCACACTATTTGCCTAGTGTTGCGGACGCAATTGTCTGCCGTTTGTACTGAGACAAATAAGTGAGAATGTGATGATATTGCACTGAAGCTCAGTCATTAAATGTCATAATTTTCAGCTGAAAGACGTCCACTTCTGGCCATAGGGCTCCCCCAGGCGTCGCCACATTGACCGATCCCGTGCATCTCACATCCAGCGCATTCCCATCGGTACATCTAGGCCCTCCAACGCATAGTTTTCAGATTCGCGGTTGCCATTCCAGAACTTTTCGGCCCCATCGGCCATCCGTTCTGCGAGCAATATAATATAATATGCCCACTAGCTGTCACTTAAGGTTTTGGAATGAGGTTCAAGTAACTTTAGCACAGAGGATCCTGCGTCTTAGAGCTGGAATGTTACGGCGTTGATCATTTATGCTTGACTTTGATCACTGTTTACCACCAACAAAGCACATTTCCACAACATTTGGCTCCAAAATGCCATTCAAATGTTTTATCAAACCCCTTTCCATGGCGGGACTTATCATGGGGCCGAACTCTGACCAAATGGAAGCCCCAATACCCTCTAATCGGCTCAGAGAAACCGCAGCCTACGCTTGTGTCCAGCAAAACAGTAAATGTTAATTTACTTGACAGACAAATGGTTTTAAGTAAAAGCGGTTGTAATAAAACAGTTCGGAGAATATTTCTTGTTCTAATGGTTGGTTTTAGTGCTTCTGTTAAGATGTTTCTGCTCAGAAGTTTGATTTATTAGAAACCTCAAACTGAACACAACCTGAAATATTACATTTTGGCATCTTTGTAGCTTATTGTTGGCAGCAGCTACAGTGATATATGTATGTCTGTAAGGGCAAAGACATTAATCAATTAAAATTCATGATAATGCGTTATTATGGCCCAATGGCAAATAGAATTGTTCACCAATCAAAAGCACAATGGCATGCAAGCTACTTGCACTCTATTAAGCAAGCTATAGGCACATGCACAAGTAGACAAGTAAACAATATATTCGCGGTTTGAATCAATCACGGCTTAACGGCAGACAAGACGACGGTGATTTTGAAGACATTTGAAACAAGGGTAGGCCCTAGACCTAGATTAGGGCGTAGAATACTTTTTATCCCGAGGGTATCCGATTTTCGGCAATAAGTGGACGCAGCTGGCGGCAATTTTTTGTAGATAACATTGTTTAATCAAGTAAATTATTCTACTATAGTTTTTCACCAGAAAAATAACTCCAGACTCTGGTTCATCGCGTTCATCATTCAAACTTGTCAGAATTAAGTATGGTTTACATAGCTACAGTATTCACTAGTACACACAAATTCCAGACCTTAAAATTCTCAAGAAATTTCTAACACTTGCAAAGTATGAAGTCGACATGCATGCAAATATTATGTTCGTGTATTCATGCATACTATACAACATTCAACACATTCCTATGTGCTTTCATTTAAAACATCGCGGTGTGAACTTAATAAAGTACTGGCCTGAAAAAACGGAGTAGTAATAAAATGGAGTTATACGGCAAAATTAAAAAAATATACTGGGTGAGAGAATACCGATGTTACCTAGATATTGGTACTTTTTTAGGGTTCCGTACCCAAAGGGTAAAAACGGGACCCTATTATTAAGACTCCGCGGTCCGTCTGTCTGTCTATATGTCTGTCACCAAGCTGTATCTCATGAACATGTAGATAGTTGAAATTTTCACAGATGATATATTTCTGTTGCCGCTATAACAACATAATAAAATAAATATTTAAGTGGGGCTCCCATACAACAAACGTGTTTTTTTTTTGCTGTTTTTGCGATAATGGTACGGAACCTTTCGTGCGCGAGTCCGACTCGCATTTGGCCGGTTTCTTTTTTTTCCATTTTCATCCACTATTAGGTAAGTACAGGTACCTTTTTGGAGTTTTCATAAGTTATTTTGTTTACTATTTTATTCACATGGATTGTTATAATACCAGCCAATTGTCCCACTCCAGGTCAAAGACCTGTTCTCATATATAGAAAGCACGAGAATTAATCACCACGCTTGCACTAGGTAGGTGGACGATTTATACTACTAGCGTACGCCTCGCGGTTTAACCCGCGTAGTTCCCGTTTCCGTGGGAATACAGGGATAAAAAGTAGCCTATGTCACCTGGGGATATTGTAGCTTCCCAAATTTTTTAAATCGGTCCAGTAGTTTTTAAGTTTATTCGTTACATACAAAAATATCTTTCCTCTTTATAATATTAGTATAGATATAGATAAGTCTGGTTCTTCACAAAGTTTTCCTTCACCGTTACCAGCGATGTATAAACTAAATAAGTAGATACATATGAAGTGAAAAAGTCACATTGATACTTGGGCGGATTTGAACTCACGGCTTAGCCTTCTTAGCTACTGGACCACCAGAGACAGATTTGTAAATCCACATAAATGAAATAGTAAAAAAAAGTGAAAACTCATCAACATCGTCAACATTGACGATGGTCTTGTGTGTGCTTACAAAAGTATGCAAAGTAGCTTCACCGACTTTTTAAGTATTTTTGTATTATAAATTTATTCTTTATTATGGTGGGATGTCACATTTCTTGCGGGTTGGTGGATGTCACATGGTTCGAATTTTTGGTTCTAAGACATACCGGTTTCCTCACGATGTTCCTACACTGTTTTGAGAGCAGTGGTGATGAAATAATTAACACAAAGTAAAGCGCCTATCTGGGTTCGAACCCACGACATACAACTTGTGAGTCACGGCCGTTACCACTGGATCACTACTGTTCTGTATTGTTATTTTAGCCTATCATAATCAACCAACTAACTTTGTTAAGCTTGCAGAAAAGCTCCCAGCGGGCCATAAACAGCCATGGCCCATCTGGAAATCCCTAAACCGGTTACGAAGCCAAGTGGGCCGCTGTAGACATAACTTAGTCAGATGGGAGTACTCCAATCAACCACAATGTGACTGCGGAACCACCCCACAGACAATGCCACACCTTCTGTCCTTCTCCTTATGTAAAAACATCTGGACCTTGCAAGACCTTTGTAAGCCCAGCGCTAGGGTTTTCGACGTGGCTGAACACTGGTCGAAGAAAATTTTGTAAAGGAATCAGGAAAGGACACGAAGAAGAAGAAGAATAATCAACCCCATTGGTTCCAGGAAAAATTGACTCGTCTCAAAAAATAAATCATTTTGGTAAAATATCTTACTACATCTACATACATTTGGTTATTTACTCTCCATTAACTAAATACTGCTTGTTTCAATTCAAACTTGCGACGCCTGTTGTTGCTGCTTGTGTTGAAGTCAGATTACATTAGCGTGTGTTTCACTACTTGAGTAAACGTTTTGTTCTGTTAGTCAAAGGGAAGTTGTTTGTTTGAAGGCTTTTATGTTGATTTTGACACGTTACTTACAAAATTATACAAATGAAACAATATGGAAGTATTTATTTTTAGGCTTTAATGATTATAGAATCTGGATCATTGATAAGGAACATGATATTATTATGATTTCCTCGTTGGTGTGCTGGTTGCAAGTACTACTTTTCAGCATGAGGTCCTGGGCCCTTTTTAGGGTTCCGTACCCAAAGGCTGAAAACGGGACCCTATTACTAAGACTCTGCGATCCGTCTGTCTGTCTGTCCGTCTTTCTGTCTGTCCGTCTGACACCAGGCTGTAACCGTGATAGCTTGACAGTTGAAATTTTCACAGATGATATATTTCTGTTGCCGCTATAACAACAAATACTAAAAACAGAATAAAATAAATATTTAAGTGGGGCTCCCATACAGCAAACGTGTTTTTTTTGCTGTTTTTTGCGATAATGGTACGGAACCCTTCGTGCGCGAGTCCAACTCGCACTTGGCCGGTTTTTTTTTTGTCCTGGTTAATCATTCAATGACTTCTCCCGCTCTGGGTGAAGCGGGAGCGCGTGTCAGACTTTTACTGACCCGTGTTCCTTCAGTTGCTTGTACCAGAGCCGCGGTAACTCTCTTTCAAATTTATCCGCGACATGAAGTCCTGGGTCCTGGGTTCCAAACCTGGTTTGGACCAAGTGTATATTTCTATCATCATCCATCTTGAGTTTCTTAGTTACAGACCAGTCTCAATTCACATGGGACTTAAACTTAACGGGCAAGATGTGGCTGTACAACTATTCCCAAACCATGTATAAAAATACTAGCTGCACCCGTGTTGTGTTAGTGCTTCTCCCAATATCTTTATAAATTATAACATACTAGCTTTTGCCCGCGGCTTCGCACGCGTAGACTACATGCTTTTCCTTTTCATATTTTAACAGTATGTAGAGAAAAAGTAAAAAATAATGTAATGCGAAAGTGTTTCTTAGAACAGACTTACGAGTATACTTACCTACTTTAGCATCAATACGCTCTATCCTTGTCCCGTGCCTATCCCTTCACTATTTCTGTGTTTATCCATGACTAATAATAAGTAATTATAGGCATAAGTAAGTAATTAAATTAAAGTATTTCCTTATAAGCAACATTTTAAACCATTTTGGATGTCGACGCCAATATCACCAGACTATTTAATGAGCTAACACGTGAACACGCTACATTGAACTGTCCATGGCAAAAGCAATTCTCCCTCAAATCTACACCAGCACACTCCAGAGTTTGTCCTTGAGCCTTATTAATTGTCACGGCGAAGCAGATTTTCCCGTCCCTATTTAATTCCTACATTTATGCGTTTAGCCATTTTATAGTAACCAACAGACTTTAAAGTATTGAAAGTATTTTTATAATTTTTCCTTAGTAAAAGAAGGACTTTTGTACATAACATTTCATCCCCCACGATCCGCCCCCCTAAAGACGGAATTCCCAAAAGACCTTAATTTGCGTTAGATTTTAATCTTCAGCCCAAACCCAAAATTCGAAGACCCTGACTTTAAACCTGACGGATTTTCATACAAACTATCATCCCCTATTTCACGCCCTTAGGAGTGGAATTCCCAAAAATCCGTTCTTAGTGCTCACCTACACTACCAAAGGAACTTACATGCCAAATTGCATGATGCTTCAGCCGTTTGGGCTGTGCGTTGATGGTCAGTGAGTGAGTCAGTCAGTCAGTCAGTCACTTTCTTCGTTTTTTACACGTTTAGATGTGTTATTCTGATGTATAAGCTATATGTCTGTAAAGTTTCATCAAAATCCGTTCAATAGTTTTTGCGGGCAGAGTAAGAACATTCCTCCATCCATCCATCCTCACAAACTTTCACGTTTATAGTAGAAGTAAGATGTAAATCCATCATTATAATGAAATGTGCAACCAACCACATTACATTAATTTAATATCTTAAAATATTTTAGTCTGGTTTTATGTTTCAATGTCAATGCCTTTCGGTCGAATCACTTGAAACATGTACCATTTAATAACACCAATTGTAACAGTGTTTTCTGCAAACATTAATAATTTGATTTGATTTGATTGAATAAAAATAACTTCAAAAACTAAAAAAACCGACTACTGAAAAATAATGCTCCAAAAAGTATGAAAAATAAAATATTCCCTTAAATATACCGTGGTCGTAAGCTACTTTGCAGAATGTATATTTTTATGAATTTATTTTTATTATAGTATTTTGGGGTTTTTGCCTGAGGGCACAAATAAACATAAATGCGTACAAACATACTTATATACCGATCAACACATACTTTGCGATGTCGTATTCGTGACTTTCACGGGATATGTCTCGCAAGCGATACGCTTGACAAAATATGATGTACCAAACGTTACCTTCATTTAAAAATCCCTGTTCAATGATACCACACATGATGATGAGGTGGGCAGAAAAAAAAATAGTTCTTGACTTCGTTACCCCTAGAGGGCGCCATATTCAATTTAATGTGACGTCACATAGCCCATAACCAGCGCAGTGGACAAAAAAGACGCTTTTAACAACCCTTCATTTGTCAAATTATGATAAGTAGTTTAGGAGTTATGAGGAAACAGATGAAAATACACATACCAGACAAAAACATAACCCTCCCTTTTGCTTCGCCGTAGTCGCGTAAAAATAATAATAATGCTCCAAAAAGCTACCATCATTAACAACTGTCGCATCACTCCTGATTGCCTGCCTTACCAATGTCATCCACCATTTCTTTAAAAAACTCGCTTAATATACTTGGTTCCAACATGTGTGTGTGTAAGATTTAAATTAATCTTTATTAAATGAAAAAAAAACAAAAAGAGCTAAATAATGATAATAATAATTAATTCAAAAAATTATGATCACAAATCAAAACAGTTTTACCAGTAAACACAGAAAGAGAGAATCGCTGGTAGCTGTACTAATTAATAGCATTGTATCACAGCAAACAATTAGAGGAAAATGCAACTTCGAGCACGAAGGGTTCCGTTCCATTATCGCATAAAACGTGAATATTTATTTTAATCTTTTTTAAGTATTTGTTGTTATAGCGGCAACAGAAATACATCATCTGTGAAAATTTCAACTGTCTAGCTATCGCGGTTCATGAGATACTGCCTGGTGACAGACAGACGGGACCCTATTACTAAGACTCCAATGTCCGTCACATTGGAGTCTTATTAATAGGGTCCCGTTTTTACCCTTTGGGTACGGAACCCTAAAAAAGTAGGGGCACAGTATATAGAATAGAATAGAAATATATTCATTCGACACAGGCACAACACAACAGCAACATACATGGAGTAAAAGACAAAAAAGAAGAGCATAGACAAATTCCGCTGAACGTGCCCATAACGAAAGGGTTACCAACTCAGCATTTGCTGGGCGTCAGACACCCAGCGCTGATTTTCAGTTGGCACCCCGCAGCGACACACATATATCTTTCTTTTTCAGTTTATGGAATATCTTTTAAATTGGTCCAATATTGAGGAAGGACATAGTCGAGAGCCAAACCTCGAATTATGAAATTTTACTTAGAAAAATTCAGTCGGATGTCTGCGACCGCATTTCCTCTAACATCATCCACGCCACCACACTGTCATCCATCTTCATACATTCCGTGTCATCTCTAAACTTTCTACATTATATCATTCAATACTTTTCAGCAGATCTCTCTCACTTTTCACCTTCACAAGCTCTTTTATGTCAATGATTAATATCCATACTTCTGATATTTTATCAGATCCCCGTCAAGAAAGTACGTGACAGTTCTTATAGTGTCGTGCAACTCAAGATGAATTTATGGCAGATGTTATGGTATAGTGTGATCTTGTTCAACTTGCCTCTTTTGTAAACAATATGGTGGACCAAGGTTTAAAAAATACCGACGCCCGATATTTGAATGAATAATTTTATTGTAGTATTTGTCAAATTCTATATTAGCCTTAAAACTTGTAACTTAGGCAATAACAAAAATAACTTTCTTTTCCGAAATCGGTGTCGAAAAACGAAAAACAATAAGTACCAAAGACATCGACTTCGGAAAAGAAAATTATATTTCAGTTTGTAGTGTTTTTTTAGGAAGTCGGTAACATACATACAATCGAACATAGAACCTCCTCCTTTTTGGGAACTCGGTTAAAAATTGTATTTGTCAAAACCTTCAAATACTTCATTCAAAAAACGGCCGCTAGTATCTAATATTTGGTTCAAACATGTTCAAGTTAAATTTGCAAATATACCTACCTACAAGACTACAAAACCCATAAAAGCTATAATAATCCCAAGCAAAATTCCTGGACATAAATACAGAATCGAATACAAGATTTCGCCGCTGCGCTGTTTCTCCCACAGCGCTCTCGTTACAAGGGTCTCAGGTTCAGGAAAACTCCGTCATTACGGCCCGTTCTAATAATAGATGGTCTGTGTATTTGAAACCGTATCCGATTTTTATATTCTTTTTGTAGGGAAAATTCTTGGTTTTTCTCTTTTTGAGAGCAATCTTACTTTGGCTGGCCTGGCATGCATCGAGACTTTTAAAATGCTATGGAAGTAATGTAAAAAAAAAAATAATGAACGAATTAAATATCTACCAACAAGCAGTGAAACAATCGCCTCTTTGAAATCTGATAGTGTCAATACGTTAGTAGTGAAGAAAGTTATCTACTTAGCTCGTCTACCGAATTTGAATATATGTGATGTAAGCGTATGTGCTCGGTAAAGAAACTGTACCGAATCAATTCAGGAAGACGACCGAGTCGTTTCGATAGATTCTTTACCGAGCGTTTTATTGTATGACTTAGTCGGTCTGTCAATCTGTCTCAGTTGCTTAATTCAGAAACTACTTATGCTATCGACTTCAAAAATATTTATCCTAGGACACTATACTTGGAAAAACATATTGTTCTTTATTTTACCTTTTTAACTGGCTCGTATTTCTTCTGATGGACTCTGCACAACGGTCCTTCAATGTGACCACACCGTAATATTTCCCGGAAAAGTAGAATTAAATCTTAAATATTCTCCAATACAAATCAATTTACAATTAACTGCCATCACCAGGCCCTCACATTAGCATTCTTGGAATACTCGCCGGCCAGTACCTACTGTTGTCACCAAATCAAACATGAACATATGCATGGTACTGTGCACTGAGCCGTTCAGTGTGACGGATGGGTTTACTGGAACGTTGAATATTGGTGGATAAATTGTATGGTAAAAATCAGCTGGCCGTGCGTAGTATGACACCTGCACCGCTGCGGCGTCGCAACAGTCCGACACCAAACGTCCAAATTGAAAGAGCCCTAATTGTTGTAATTTTATTTATTTCCGCGAACGGGTTCGGCTACGTGAAAGATTAATAGTGGTCCCTCGGGAACCGTACATTATTTCGGGATAAAAGTAATCTATGTTCTATTCCAGACTATAATCTATATCTGTGCCAAATTTCATCCAGATCCTATCAGCCGCCCTACCGTGATTGAGTAACACACATCCATCCATAGATCCATCTAAACGTTCCCATTTATAATATTACTAGCTTCCGCCCGCGGCTTCGCCCGCATGTTATTAGTACTTCAATCACCTAATACTCCAGTGTCCGTCAACAATCAGTTATCGAATATCAACATTCAGAGAACGAATTTCGGTGCACCGGTATATATCGGTATCGTGCCGAATAATGCCCGTCAAAAACAGATGTTCACAATTGAATAATGATTTGTTCCACTCGCATATCACTTCTATGATTTTTAATTAATCGTCGAGAAACCTCACGATCCCTCTGATTAATTTATAGGTTAAATTATTTGTTGGTTTGTCGAAAGTACCGATACGATTTCAAAAAATAATTCACATATAGAAAGGTTAGTGCACTATAACTGATTATCATGGGTTTTTATCCCGGTGAACAGGCCGGTAAAAATGCTTGTTTTCCAGGCGACTAAAGTGAAACTGCGGGAGAATTTTTTTATTATATCAAATATAGCAACAAAATATAAACCGACACTATTAAATAACTAAACATTAAATTCTCTCAAACCGAATTGATTCTTCAACAATCCTGAAAAAAATACTTACCAAAATGATCCTGCCATAAATCATATTAACCAAGAAATCTCAGCACTTTACAGTCTAGCCTTAACAACGGCGTCCGTTATAACAGATGAGGCCAAATTCAGTTTCATTATGAATAATATGGCAAATCCTAGACTGACACAAACGATCGCCTGAGAGAGGCTGCTGAGAGATACATTAACCAACCATCTCCCTACTTCCAATGAAGTAGGGAGATGTGGCAAACTTGTCGAATTTTACCAAATGGATATCTTATCTTATCTTGTGGAGGGGCCGGGAAATAAGCCCAGTTGCCTAGCACCACGGATAAAAATAAGAATTAATATTAATGGGTCCTAACATTGTGAGCTGTTATATTTGATTCCAATAATAGGTATGGCCAAAACGCTTGAACGCACGGAAATTTATTCTAGTTTCCACAAGGTCCGTATAGTAAAAAACTCCTGATGCAGCCTCTACATTATTCAACATAATATTACGTTCATTCTGCCAAAGAATACACTCCCATAAGATATGATTGTACATATTCGCAGTCAGATGTAGAACACTGATATAAAGGCGAGGCAACGAGCTTGAAGGAAAACCATATACTTTTAAAGTTACCATGCCCTGTGGGAAATTGGAAATCACAGTGATCCACCTCCAGCCACGTCCTGGCCAGCCGTACGCAAACGGATGGAAAGAATTGGTGGAGGTGTCGGCCCTTGATGGAATTATCCCACCTACTTTGCCATTCGGATACAAGTTCCTCCCAGACGTCAATAGGTGGTTTAAATAATCTAGAGATTTTCTCACGGTCACTCCGCGTTAAAAAGTTCGCGTCCGTGGTCTATCGTGCAGGATAGTACATTGCAGCTCGTCGCTGCACTTCAAGGTCGACCGGAAGTACGCCAGCAAGTACCTAAGTACTAACCGTAAGGCCTCAGTACTAACCGTCCTGTACGCTTTGCATAAGAATATCAAAACTAAACGCTGACTCTGAAGTAATTTACGTCGTACCGCCCCTATGGTGGCCCTATCAGCTCAAATAGGCGCCCCATAGCACATACAATGCAAGTAAGTAGCCCCATAAATAGTTTTTAAAGTTAAAAAAGACAGATATCATATTTTAGATATCCTCGTTAAGGCATAGATTTTTTTTTTGCTTTTTCAGCGATGCGTTCCGTATATTCCCCACACAACCTGCACATGGGTGTCGCGGTTAGACCCATCTTCATGAGCATGTCGTTGGTTCTAAAGTACTCTGTAAAGGCCCCAAGCAGGTAGCGGATTTGTCCCCTGCTCATATCCCAAATGCATTCCCGTGCCTTGAACGCAGAGCCCAGAAATTTCTTGGAGTGTTGAAGACCAAACGGATAACTTTTGCAGTCAATCAATAAATCGCTACGTTGGAAGGCCCTACACTAGGTGGGAAAATGAATTGGTTAAGGTTTCAGGAATCTGTCGGATGCGAGACACACGAGACCGGTCGATGTGGCGACACTTGGGAGAGGCTTATGTTCAGCAGTGGACGTCTTTCGGCTGAAATGATGATGATGATGAATATATCAACTCAGCGTATTGTAGACCACTATAGATAGACATAGACAGACATAGATCTCTACCAAGCTGCATTACAATACCCGGTATCTAAACGGTCTGAACGGCATAGTACACTGTGTGTGTTTCTTAAATGCCCAAATAAGTTTCCTTACACGCGTTGTGGTGACATCAATGTGCTGCTGCCAGCCAAGCCTTTCATCTACCATCACACCAAGGTATTTAACATGCGTAGACTTAGAGATTACTGTGCATGAGCATTCCACTGTAGATGACAAATTGCAAACATGTGGTTTAATGAAGTATTCCCGTTTGAGTACCTATTTTTAGGGCACCTATGCTTTGAGCACCAATCAATATAATAGCCGTATGTCGTGGTGGCCCTATCCAAGGTTATTGGTTTAATTTTACAGAAAAGAAATCTTGACTTAAAAAGGTCCTCCGCCTTCCTTATCCAGTTTGTCCCACTTACTTTTGGTCGTCGGTTCATGTAACTGGCAGGCATCTTACGCTGAGTACATAATTATAGGTACAGCGAGCGGTAGAGGAATTTCACTACTGCGTAAGATGTGCATGGAGAGGTTACCCAAGGTAGCAGTGTGGTTATTTTTTTTCCATGTACGTATCAGTAAGTATTGTGGCCGTGGAATGCAGTGAACGATCCCGCATATATATTTTTTTATACAGGGGGGGCCAAAAATCGTGGATCAAACGAAACAGGGCGATAGTTGGGGTTATTTTCAAAAAACTTTTTTTTTTTTTACTTCCAGTAATCACACAAGAAAAAGAAGTAGAGCGAGACAGTTAAAGAGATGAGAAGAATACTTCAAGAAAGAAGCAGGTCCAGAATGGATGCGTATAGCCAAGGACTGGTCATGTGGAGAGCCTTGGAGGGCCTTTGTCTAAAGACACGCTGGTACTTGGGCAGAATAATTAGATGCCGAAGAAGAAGATTAGTATTTATTCATTATGTTATATATAACACTTCGATAAGGGTTCTATCAGACAGAGAGCGGTCACGCGGTCAAGCGTTTTAGAGGTCAGTTTTGCGTTAGTTGTGTTGTATTACGTTACATAGATATACGGCATTCTGACCGCGTCGGTCAACCAGAACGCAGTACGCATTCGCGCGTTCACTGCTGTTTCAGTGACCAAATTGGAAGAAAGATGTAGACTGAAAAGCTAATTATGTTAGTACGTGCAAGGCGTTTTTTAGATGAAGCGAAAGACAACGATTATAAAAACCGAGGAAAAGTAGCAGAAGTATGGTTGGAAATTATTGTTGGAATTACTTCGTCTTTAATCCATTTAGAAAAAAGTATATGAAATTCTCCATCTTGTTCTCTATCCTTATTTACTGGGTCCACGCAGTATTTCCTTATCCGTCTTGATGCTGATACGAGTAATGACCACAAAATCAATAATTCGTCTTCCAATGCAGAACTGTCAAAAAACATGGTGACAATAGTGGTACGCAGAACTGACCACTTGAAAGCTGGACTATGTGATCTCTCTCTGTCTGATAGTACCCTAATATAGAGCATAATTGTAAATAGGTTTTATCAGCAATAAATATTTATTCTTTTTTTATTAAAGCTATGGAACACGATACCTTTTTCTTTAGCCAGCAGCATTACTACATCTTAATTTGAAGAATATAGTGCCGATATAAGTTAAAAAAAAAAATCTCTAGAATAGCAAAACAACACTGTAGAAATTGCAGATATCCATAAGCAGCGTTGAATCATTACCATGAAATGCACTACCTGCTTGTTTGCCATTATTGTGCATATTGTGAAATCAGAAAAGACTTTGGTAGCGTCATCTCGCTTCTTCATTCAAAGTTTTCTTTTCCACCGGTACTCTAATGGACTTAGTGCTGGTACGTGCTTTTAATAACAAAGTAAGAATTATCGTTCTTAGTTTGCATTTGCATCAAATTTAGGTAACTACCGCATAAGGTGATGACTAAAAAAATAATATTAGTCCGTCAGATAGATTTCCAAAATATATTGGACACGTATTTTTCTTTTGACACGTTAACAAAAAATTATGACGATACAGTGCGTTAAAATATTGCATGACGTCACGCCTTGGTACACTTTTTACATAGACGTGACGTCAGAAGCCCCCACTCTCGAACTTTAATGCGCGTTATCTTGGTGATATTTTATTGATTTGAATAAGCAAAAAGTAGGTGTCCAATATTTTTTTTTTAATTTAACAGGCGGACTGAATAGAATTTGCTGTTTTGTACCCCGTCATGGTCCTATTATCTTTATAAAGATTTTTAATCTGCCTGACTGAAAAATTAAAATATTTTTTTATTATTGTCGGCAATAGAAAAGAAGTGTTTATTTTATGCGTGTATGATTAGATGTATTACCGAAAGGGCGCGGACACATCACCACGGCGTCCACGCTGTAAGAGCAAAAGTAGTATTTAAGAATCGAAACAAGTGGATATCTATATCTTCTGCCTGCTCCCAGAGGAAAAAGGCTGCAGTTTATGTATGTGTATTTGTATGTACATTATTGTATTTATTTATTGATCAATAAATTCAATTACTATTTGTTTGAACTGCATAAAATAACATAATTCATGAATTTTATAACTATTCTGACATTCAATCAACGCATGCATGTAATAATTAATATAAAATGTGATAATATTAGAATAACGATTTTATAATGTAAAATATCAGAAATAAAGGCTATTTGAATTTGAATATTGTATATTTTCATCTTTTGTCTCGAAACACACGGTACATGGCGGACAGCCTTTGCACTCCCTACTTTCAACGGATTTAGCTAAACTCATTTAAATTATTAAAAATACGTGGGAGTACTTTGGCCGCCACGCCGCGCAGTGTGCTTATAACTCTGCCTAACCCTTCGTGGGAAACAGGCTAAACCTTATATCATCACACTTAATATTATAAAGGCGAAAGTCTGTGAGTGTGTATGTTTGTTACTTCTTCACGCTCAAACAAATGGATGGATCTGGATGCAATTTGGCACAGGGATAGACTATAGTCTGGAATAGCACATAGGATACTTTTTATCGCTGGAATATGTTCCCTCGGGATAATTTTCGACATTCACGCGGGCGATGCCACTGGTAGTTATTTGATAAATGTGACAGTAGTTCAAGTCTGGCTCTCCTTAAAGCTATAGTCACATCACACTATCACACTATATCACACTTATATTATAAAGGCGAAAGTCTGTGAGTGTGTATGTTTGTTACTTCTTCACGCTCAAACACATGGATGGATCTGGATGCAATTTGGCACAGGGATAGACTATAGTCTGGAATAGCACATAGGATACTTTTTATCCCGGGAATATGTTCCCTCGGCATAATTTTCGACACTCACGCGGGCGAAGCCGCTGGCAGAAGCTAGTGTTAATTATAAATTCGTAGATATGAAATAACATCACAACACGACTTCACGTTATTCACCGAAAGATCCCGACAATATACAGATTCAGTACCTACACATTTTAAGCCTGTGATTTGTAAGTCCCATGTAAAAAATGGTATACTTATTTTATCCATTACCAGTAGCTTGCCCCGGCTGTGGTTGGGTCATAGTAACCTTCTGCCAGCAGCTATACCTGCGTGAAAATCGAAAATTATCCCGAGGAAACATATTCACGGCATAAAAAGTCCTATGTGGTAGTCCTGACCATATCTCTGTGCTAAATTTCATCCAGATCCGTTCGGCCATTCTGGCGTGATTATGTAACAAATATACACACGCCCACACATCCAAATTCCCCATTTATAATACTAGCTTCTACCAGCGGCATCGCCTGCGTAAAAATTGTTTTCAAACTTCAAAGGAACATTAAATCGGGATAAAAAGTAGCCTATGTGCTATGCCTGACTATAATCTATCTCTGCGCTAAATTTCATCCCGATCCGTTCAGCCGTTCTAGCGTGATTGAGTAACAAACATACACCCATCCATCCAAACTTTCGCATTTATAATATTAAGTAAGATTAGTAAGATAACCATCTGGAATAATGTACCATTCAAATGGTGAAAGATTTTTCAAATAGGTGTAGTGGTTCCAGAGATTACCCTAACCGTAGGAACAAATTCACAAAAATTCGGACTCTGTCTTTATTATAAGCTAGTATAGCTTCTAACCGCGGCTTCGCTTGCGTAAAAAGTGTTTTATTATCCAAAGGGAATAAAAACTAGTCCTTCCCAGGGTCTCAAACTATCACCATGCCAAATTTCATTCAAATCGGTTCAATAGATCCAGAGATTATTCAATTCAATCATTTATTTCGGACCATGATCCATAATTTGTTAGTAAACACTTATGACTATGTTAGTAAATTTACATAATATGGAAGGCAATGTCAAACTAATATAAATAAATAAATAACAAATACATTATGAAATAAGCCAAATCAGTTCATATACCTATTTCCCGTTGCACTGGAGCCGCCACTGTGCAAGCGGGTCCAGTACCCCAGGAAAGGGCAGTCCGGTTTATCCGCAATAACCTTTAGGACACCGTTTACGCTCCCCCGCATCCTGTGCATCAGTGTCGCATCCCCCGCATCCTGTGCATTACCCCCTACAGCCTCACAAACTTTCATCATCATCATCAGTCTTTTTAATGTGCCCACTGCTGGGACACAGGCCTCCTCTCTATTAGAGGAAAGAGGTCTTAACTCACTACACGGGCCCAGTGCGGGTTGGTGGATGCCACATGTCCTCGAATTTTTGGTCCTAACACATGCCGGTTTCCTCACGATGTTTTCCTTCACCGTTTTGAGAGCAGTGGTGATGAAATAATTTACACAAAGTAAAGCGCCTACCTGGGTTCGAACCTGCAAGCTACAACTTGTAAGTCGCGGCCGTTACTACTGGGCCACCACTACTCTGTAATCACTCTCTACTAACAAACTTTACCTCTTTATAATGTATAGATTAATTAAGATCATCAATCACCTAGCCTTTTCTCAACTATGTTGGGGTCAACTTCTAAACTAACCAGATGCGGCTAAATACCAGTGAAGTATTTTACATGATGGACTGACTGCCTTATCCAGCGTTTGAAGGCTTCCTTCGAGGTGGAACGACAACCTGGTCGTGGCTGCAGGAGTCCGATGAATGCGAACGGCATTCACACCGATCAGTGTGGCGACGTTTGAGGGAGGCCTATGTCCAGCAGTGGATATCTTTCGGCTGAAATGATGACTGCCTTATCTTTAGAGGTCAAAGCCAGACCGAGCTACTACTGAGAAGTTCTGTATCAAATACAATTTACAAAACATTACTTTAATTCATTACAAAAGGACACAAGGATTCTTGGTATGTTACGTTTGTTTTCCTATACTCTTATCGTCCTTTTGCAGATTGTTTTATAAGCCTCAAAAGGACGGCTATAGGGGTATTCCTCCATTGAGATTTGCCGCTGGCTCTTTTGTTGGTTTAACGAAAATAACTTGAAGGTATACTAGATTAATTTGCCTTGTGAATAGCGAGGTCGAATTTAAATATTTTTTTTCGGGGTTTCGCTCTTGCTTCTAACCTATAGGAAACATTACATTTTTTCGGGATGAGAAGTAGCCTGTGTTTCTATCCATATAAGATTTTTCGTAATTAGTGTTTTGCGAATACTTTCATTGTGCGTACAGCTAAGGAGTTGAATTCCCTGCCGAAGTCCTCGTGACAGCTACAACCTAGGGGTCAAGAGTGAATAGGTTACTTCTAGGCAAGCGTGCTTCGCCATCGATCAAAACATCGCTTACCATCGGCCGAGATAGTGGACCAACGCGAGCCTATATTTAAATACTAAAAAAATGAAGTTCCAGAGATTCCCTCCGGCTAACAAGCAAACAACTTTACCTCTTCTTAATATTTGCTTAGATTACTTTACATAATGACCTCAAATATCTGACTCCTGTATTCCCCAAAGGAGTGAGCATTTTAAATCTATACTATAATCTATACTAATACTAATCTATACTAATCTATACTAATTTATACTAATATTATAAAGAGGAAAGATTTTTTTGTTTGTTTGTTTGTTTGTACCGAATAGGCTCCGAAACTACTGGCCCGATTTAAAAAATTCTTTCGCCAATAGAAAGCTACATTATTCTTGAGTGACATAGGCTATTTTTTAATCCTGAAAACGGATCCTGTGGGGTGGCCCACGGGAGCGAAACCGCGGGGAACAGCTAGTAATATTATAAAGAGGACAGATTTTTTTGTTTGTTTGTTTGTACCGAATAGGCTCCGAAGCTACTGGACCGATTTAAAAAATTCTTTCACCAATAGAAAGCTACGTTATTCCTGAGTAACATAGGCTATTTTTTTATCCCGAAAACCGGTCCTGTGGGGTGGCCCACGGGAGCGAAGCCGCGGGGAACAGCTAGTCATATGTAAATCTGAGCCTGATGCTAATTATCTAGAAAAAGTCCAGACCCCGGGCCGATTCTAAGGAATGTCCTTTTGATAAAGCAAACCCAACTTGATTCTATTTGTGCACAGATTTTGGAACAAAACGTTTAGCCGAGAGAATATTTTCTCTACTTAAAATAAGAATGATAAAAACAACAGCTGAATCTGAAAAGCAGACATACAAACATACATTCAGAAGCACTATGTTATTCACGAATTATATATTTTCTCTTCCATTATAACAGACAGCGAGTGCAACATTCTAAATTAATTCTGTCATCGTAAGCAGTTTACACGAATCAACACTTTCATTATTTATTTACGGCAGTGTTCAATATGTACATTGCGCTGTGAATCGAGCATCATAAACACAGAGTTCCTCAGAAGGAAAACACCTGGCATTGAGTCTTTGAGTAAAAATCGAAAATCGCTGATCGAATTCTTTCAACGGACTTGCCCTGCCATAGGCATGCCAGTGGGTAATATCAGATTTGGCCATTCATGACCATTTGAAAACCTCACCCTGTATAATAAGGTATGCTTTGTGTGACAGTAGGCAATGAATGGGGTCTGAGTGTCCCTAGTGTGCCTAGAAAACCGATTTATTTATTACAAGCTTCTGCCAGCGGCTTCACCCGTGTGAATGTCGAAGATCATCCCGAGGGAAAATAATCCGGGGTAAAAAAGAACCTATGTACTATTCAGACTATAATCTATCTTTGTGCCAAATTTCACCCAGATCCGTTCAGCAGTTTGAGCGTGAAGAAGTAGCAAACACATTCACAAACTTTCGCCTTTATATAATATATTATATATATACTAGCTTCTGCCAGCGGTTTCGCCCGTGTGAAAGTCGAAAATTACCCCGAGGGAAAATATTTCCGGGATAAAAAGTATCTTATGTACTATTCCAGACTATAATCTCTCTATGTGCTAAATTGCATCCAGATCCGTTTAGCCGTTCTGGCGTGACTGAGTAACAAACATACACACATACTTCCAAACTTTGGCATTTATAATATTAGTAAGATAGTATTTAGGCACTTGTCCCACCGCTGACGATCAGCGAGTAGCAAGTAAAGCTAGAAACTAAAAACGAGTTGGCGAGCAGGAAGAAGTGAGTGTGTAGTTCCAATAGTTTTACCGCTCGGCTATTAGCGAGTGTTTTTGTACGACGGGCGATTACTCGCACCACTCGCTCGGGCGGTCAGTCCTGCAGAGTGCAGACGTTGGTTGGTTGGCCTTTCGGTGTGTTCTGACCGCCAAGCGATCATCACCGAGCGAGTATCGCTGAGTGAGCATTATCTTTGATAGCTCTTGTCGCTGCGACAAACTTGTGGTGAAAGAGTACTCGCCGGCAGTGTGAACAACAAGCGATATTAATATATGTGTCTCTTTTATTGACGCGGGGTCTATATATTTTGTTCGTTTCTTCAGCAAGAAAATAGTTGATAGCTGGTTGCGCCAACATTCAAAATTTGATTGACAGCCGCTTTCCCTATACCTATCCCTTTCCCGCACATACCTCGCGAGTGAGTAGGAAGATTCGCTCCGCCATTTCTGTGAAAACTACTTCCGAATTGGACCGCATCGCAGACGCATATGGCATCGACTCGCTTCTTAGAAAAATATTGATAACTTTGGAATTACCGCGTTTTCGCATGTATAATCAACAGTTTGTGTTTAACGTGTGATGACAGTAATTTGAGGCCCAGCTGCCCTTGAACTCTGGTGAAGTGATCAGTCAAACCACGTGGTTCGAGAAAAGGTTTGTGCTTCCTTCCCTAATTATTTTCGAGTTGTATTCTGTTATTCCACGTCCACCGCAACTCAAAATACCTATTATCAAGCGTTTGTCAATTGTACACCACACCGCAGATACAGTCTACTAAACCAGCCCTACGCACCACTTTTTTTTGGTCCTTCGAGCCGGATAGTTAGGTATTTGAATTAGGTATTGATAGCTAATCGCTTCGTCGCCGGCAGTGGGACAAGTACCTTACTTGGCAATATTTCAAGATAGAAAGAAACGGCAGCCAATTACTTTCGCATTTTAAAAAAAAAGAGTACAAAATTAGTTATAGCATATTCCATTTTCAAACGGATAGCTGACAGCTATTGCGTTATGTAAATCGCTTGGCAACAAGATCTTTTAAAAATTTGGTTTTGCATAGTTATAAGAGCCAGCGTTTTTTTTGCTTTTTTTTTCTTCTTTATTCGTTTGTTTTGAAATGCTGAACGGGTTTTTAAATGTCAGTTTGTTATTGTGATTCAAAAACAAATGTTACTTTTGAATCGAAATGTGTAGGTATTTGTTTTGCTTACTAATATTGTTACTTCTAAAAAATATTCTTATCATTTTGGTTAAGAATCCTGACTTTGATTGATTGTTTTCAAATAAGTACGGGAATAAATCAAGAACATGGATAGCAGCCTACTCCTTTTTCATGTTAACGTTTAAACTTTGACAATCATTATTCATTACTCGTCAAAATGAACCCAAGCTTAAATTCCTTTAGCATGGTAAGACCTTTTAACCCCATCTTTTTCCATCACGTAAAACATTATTTTAAACTGTTTTTACTTAATAACTTCGGCTGTTTCTACTTAAGGTGTAACCTTTGTAACGCATTTTAAAATAAACATTACGTCTAAAACGCTAGTCGTAATAAAAAGACAATATATATGTTTTACTAGACCATATTTTTAATAAATTGGTTTGTGAAAAATTAAAATTTTATTTGTTTATTAACATAGTGTAATTAATTTGTAAAGTTATGTCTAACGAGGACAAAAAATACGACAACCGCACTGAAACCACAAAGCGTATTTTTTATAAAATTTACACTATCTCAAAGACAGAGGAGCTCGTGGCTAAATAATAACAGCCGCACGGGTCGCTCTTTAAGGTTAAGCAACGCTTGTCGTGGTCGGTCCGTGGATGGGTGACCATTTCAACATACCGAGTTTCCTCCGTGCCTCGGAATGCACGTTAAGCCGTTGGTCCCGGCTGTCATTAGAAGATCTTTGACAGGCGTTACGGGTAGTCAGATGCCTGAGATCGGACACCAGTCTTGCCAAGGGGTATCGTGTTACCCAGTTACTGGGTTGTGGAGGTCAGATAGGCAGTCCATGTAAAACACTGGTACTCAGCTGAATCCGGTAAGACTGGAAGCCGACCCCAACAATAATTGGGAAAAAGGCTAGGCAGATGATGACTACCTCAAAGACACTAATAATTATCTACAATTTTATCTGCGGCTTTTTTTTAAGAGGCAAAGGGCAATAAGAAAAGCAAAAAAAACACTTAATTTTTTTTGCCGCTAGCCAAAATGCGCACTGGCTTCACCCTCGCGCGACCAATTCATTGTTAAGAAAATGGTCTACATAAATAACACTTTTTTTTGTGTACACTTGGTTTTATGATTGTTTGTCCTTTATATATAATATATTTTTGTGGTTTACAATAAAGAATATAATAATTTAGCTGACTCCCGCGGCTTAGCTCCTGTCAACTGGCTACCTACCTACCATCTAGCTGACCCCCGCGGCTTAGCTCCCGTCAACTGGCTAACCTACCATCTACCTACATACCCTTCCTAACCTACCTACACTACATACCTACCCTACCTAGCCTACCTACCATACCTCCCCTATCCACCTACCCTACCCTACCTACCTACCAATTTGTTAAACTAATTATTTGAATAAGAATTAATACTACAAATTAAATAAACAGTACAACTTGTGAATGTAAACAACTTTTTTATCTACCGGCGATCTAATTAAAATTTTGAACATAAAAGCCGCTATTGTGACTTAACTATGACAGTTAGATATATTCTCTCGCAGACTTTTTTGTAGGTAATAATTAGTACTATAATCATGTTGTACATAATTTGTATGTATCATCAATAGTTTTCTCAGCGCACGCCAAAGAATGAATTTTACATTATTGCAATTTCTATAAGGAACTCTACTTTTTTAAATAAATGTGTAGCCTATTCACTCAGGAATAATGCAGCTTTCTACTGGTGATAGAATCTCGTAAAATTGGTATAGTAGATCCAGAGATTACACACAAACTTTACCTCTTCATAATAGTAGTATAGATAAATAAAAACTATTTTTTAATTTTTTCCAAAAATTAACGACTAGCAGCTTAGACGTAAAGTTAATTCTAAATCTCAATTCTAATTCATCTAATTGACAGTTATAACTTGTTATATATTGATGGTATTTTTTTCGATATCATGGCGACTGAGTTGATTGAAGTGAATGTAGATTCCTTTAAAAGGTCTTAAAATTTAGGCCTAATTTACAGTTTATTTTTTCGTAAAAACCTTGGTGGAGGAAGTGTAGCTTCTAGATTTAATCTAACAGAAATAATAATTGAATTTGAAAAGATATTGAGGCGTCTGAAATATTCTAATGGCCACAAAGAACATTTTTACATGTCAATCTCTTTCAGAGGGGGCGGAATAATTTGTGCTGAAAAGGGCCTTTTTCTTTGGGTTTATGTTGGACGGTGTTGAAATGAAGTAATAATACTAGGTTTTTCCCTCAGTTTCGGTCCCGTCGCTTATAACACAGGAAACGTGTATTTATCGGCATAAAAATGTATCACTGAGTAATATGAAGCTTCCTTTTAGTAAAAGAGTTTCTGTAATTGGATCTTCTTCCAAAGATTGCCTTTTATAAACCGACCAAGAGTAACGGGAAGTGGCGAGTTGAAAGAAGAAGAAGAAGAAACAGACATATAATTTATTACTTGATTATAGTAGTTTATAATATCAACGTTACAGTTACATATTTTTAAACAAGCTTTTTAGCTTACCGTGCATTGTCATCCAAACCAAACGTATATGCAAAGTTTCATCTTAATCGGTTGAGGATAACAGCCTTAAAATTCAGTTACAAGATTTTATCGGAAAATACATACATATACATTGCAATTTAATAAAAAGCTTGAAAATTAGTGATTTAAATGTAGAATCAAGAATAGACTCAGTCTCTGCCACTGGCGTGTTTGAATCTAAAATTAAAACAATTCATATCTTACTAATATTATATTTAATGCGAAAGTTTTGAAGGATGGATGTATGTTTGTTCCTCAATCACGCCAGAATGGCTGAATGGATCTGGATGAAATTTGGCACTGAGTTAGATTATAGTCTGGCATAGCATAGCACATAGGCTACGTATAATGTTTTTGTCTCGGTATAATGTTGTCTTGCGATTATAAAATACTATTTACGCGGACGAAGCCGCTGGCAGAAGCTAGTAATACATACTTTGAAGTGAACTGTTTTATATTCTTCGTACCACGTTTGGGAAATATGAAGTAACTTTGAGATTGTAACACCTGGAGGCCCCGTGTCCACGGCAAGAAAAATCGCCGGTTCTATGCAAGAATTCGTGTCGTTTCTGCACACTAGTGTACACTGCGTCGGCGCTGCACAAGACAAAAATCTTGTCTGCGCCAGACACGACGCGATCTGTAGGGGGCGGGGGGCGGTGTGTACAGTGCACATGAGAATCGACTCGTGTTGTGGGATAAAACTTTGGACATTTATAAAGATAAACGGCGTACTTTCGAAGCATGGAGAGAAATATGTATTATCCTCAAAGAAAATTCCGAAGAAATGACAAGCGTAGATAAAAAAAATAAAGGACGAACTTTTCCTCATACTGTCGCAGTTCAAAGTAGAAGTTAGCAAACCCATGTTTTTGACTTAACATAGGATGCACCCAGTTCCCCCCCTGTGGGTTCCCGCTTTGTCGATGCGGAGGGGCTTAGTAACCGTGGCTTGGTCACCCACGGTGAAGCGAAGAGGAACCCGAGGAGGGGCCGCTCGTCAGGGCTTTTGCCGATTAAGCCGACGACGTAGCCGCCAACTAGTAGGTTACGGTGCCGCTTGGTAACAGGCGACATCGCAACTGAGGCGGGCCGCGATGTCTTATGGAGATTCCCAGGTTCCATACGATGTCGCGGCTGAGGGTTGGAGGCCGCGGTGGGAGAGGAGTGCCGGTATTGCGGTGCGCCGCTCTCCCTACCTTCCGCGGCCCGGACGGGGTCGCCACCATTTGATGGCGGACGCGGTGGGGCCGCAGGGGAGGAGAAGTGTCGGTATTACGTTAGCCGCTCTCCCTATCCCCTGCGGCCTAAAAATGGTAGGTGGCGGGGCCATTGACCATGACCCGTCACAGGGGATACACGGGGTCGTCTGGCGCCCATGTGCTGATTGATCCCTAGGGTGGTCACGGCGTGCAGTGTGTTCTGGTGCGCCGGTGATGGGGGGACTCCCCCGAGGAGGGTCCGGTGACGGACAGCCGCGGCGGGTTCGCGGTGAGTGCTAACGCGTACCCGTGCTCCCGCCATAAGCGGCACAGGAGGACACCGTGGAGTTTTAGTGGGTTAGAGTCCCACATAACTGCACTATCTCCCCGTGGTAGTGCAGTATGCATGAGCATTTCTCCAGGCAAAAAAAAAAAAAAAAGGATGCATCCAGTTGCAAGTTGAAGCCTCCACGCGGCGCACCCTGGGCAACGTCGGCTCCAACAGCCCACCCTCGTTGGGTGAACAGTTGGGGCGGGCGGCTAATTTCAACACACGAGGAAAGGTCACGGTTCCAAACACAGATCATCATCCATGATGGTCTGTGAAGGGAACCGGGCTAGAGGCGGGACGGGTAGTCCGTTGCTGCGGTGGCCATCTAACGCCTACTCCCCCCCTCTGCTTTCAGAGGGTAGGTCGAGTGGGCGTGTAGTAGAGATGGAACCCAATCCCAAGGTCTAGTTTGTATCCGGTCCCTAGCGTGGGAAAGGGACCTCACCCTTAAAAAGGAACTAATAATGGAAGACAGACTAAAGGCAAAAAATCCTCAGGTGGGTACCCTTGCGCAAAGCAAGGGTCAGTCCCGCCCCTCTTGGGATCTCCTAGAGGGCAGCCCCATCGTATCTGAGGGGGGCACCAATAGTCTCGTGGGCCGGCAGACCACCGCCGACCTGCGCCAAATGAGCCACGAGCGAGAAAAGGAGCTCCAGGTGAACCTGGAGCAACTGCACGACGTGGACGCACCGCTTGCCGTCGCCGACGGCAACAAGAGCCGAGGAGGCTCAGGTCCTGCGGACAATTTGTCCAACCAGGACTCGCGCGGCACCTCCAAAGTTTGGAGGAAGCGTCCGCGCAGCAAAGACTCGGGGTCGCTGGGTCTGTCCTTGAGTGAGGAGAACCTATCGGCCCCGAAGGTGTCAACAGGGCGGAGAGGACGAGGTCGCACTGTGGGGGCTGTTGCCAACGCTCGGTTGCCAGAACGCGGCATGCGGGGTCGCTTTGTACCTCGGCCCGAAACGCCTGCCCCTGCGGAGTGCGTGCAGAGCGACCCTGGGCACATGAGTGCGGACCAGAGCGGTGGCTCCACCACGTCCCTATTAGGGACAAATAAGGCAGAGTCAAATGCCGCAAAACGGGCGCAACGACGGGCTGTCGCGGCTGACGAAGTCAGCGAGTTGGCCCGACAGGCCCGAGAACGGCGTTTGGCTCGGACGTCTGCTGGTGGGGATATATCGGCGGTGGCGCTCAATCGCCAGGTGATGGACGGGCTAGAAGTCGTCCTGAAGGTTGCCACCAAATCTGGTAACCTGAAGGGCACATTCACCCATGCCCTGAAGCAGGCAGTGAGCGACATTCAGGAGGCGGTTGAGGTCCTCAGTAGCCGCACAGCTACGGATGAGACGGCGAAATTGTGGGAGGAGAACCGCCGTCTCCGAACCGAATTGGAGGATCTCAAGCGGCAGTTTGCCGCCCAGAAGGCTGCCTCTTCCGTCGCGAGCCCATCGCCGGCCCCGTCTTCGGCTCCATCTGTGGCCCCATTGTCGGCCCCATCTGTGGCTCCATTGTCGGCCCCTGCACTTGTGGATGCGGATATCGAGAGGATCGCGCGTGTTAGTATTGAAAGTACGTGTGACGTCATTAAATCATAAATTTACACTTTTAAACAATAGGTTTGCTACAAAATACAAACTGTCATATTTATTAAGCATCTACTGACAAATGTCGAAGTACCTACCTAAATTATTATTGTGTTGTCAGATACCTACAATTGTTAGAGTACCCATCTAAGTAAATATTGTTGTGTGTACAGGAAATAACTCTAAAATTACATATAAGCCATATTGATGATATTCCTATAAAATATTACTGAATTTGTAATGATCATTGTGATGTATCCTAGATTTTATATTGCTATTTTAGTATTATAAGTCTTGTGAGACAATTAATACAAGACTGTCAGTAAGTATCAATATTCTTTCGAATATTGATTAAGAATTACTAAATAGGCGATATTAAATTCCTTAATTGTCTTGATACGTTTTAAAAAGGTTTCATTACTCAAGAATTGATTATTGACCTAATGGTGAGATTATTTCTAGAAATGTAGAAAATGGTGGGGACATTTGACAGGTCGACTCGTTATTATAAGTAGTCTAATTCGTAAGCAAGAGATACTTTTGTGGTGGACTACACAAGCTTCACGTAAGTTATTTGATATTATAACTTGATTATTGCTAATGGTTGTGTTGAAACTCTATTTTCATATTGTGGCCTTTATTCATAATGATGTTAAATTGATTTAAGGACTAGTCGTGTCCCTTGCCTTATTCTTGTTGTTTTGATTATGTAATATTGTGAAATGTTACAAAGATTCATCATATAATGGCCATAATAGAATTAGATCTGTAATATACGATATTTATATGGTTGTAAAATATGTCCATAAATACTTTTACAACCATAGTTGCTTTCGTGGAGTTTCTTGCCCTTCTTCTACACGAGAACTAGGTCTAGCGAACGGGCGGTAAGCTATCTGAGCCTCAATATGAATTAATTGACAAGCCTAATTGAAATAAATACCTAGTCTTGTCTTTCTGTGCTTTTATTCATGAAACCATTCCCTTATACACCACATACATAGGAACTCTGATACACAGTAAATAACCATCTTGACATATATCGATACTTTTATATGGAGTTCCATTATGATTCTAACACGCGCATCTGCATGATGCAGTGTGGCCAAATGGTTAGTGCCCGGATGGAGGCCATAGAGGCGAGGTTGCCCCCAGCGGAAACTATCCGCCCACCACTCGCTGCAGACAAGCGAAGACAGGAGGGGCCCGCTAAACCGGCAGCCACCTCGTCTGAGCCGAGAAGTGCCGGGAAGGGGGCCACTAGGCTCTCGGAGGGTAGGTCCGTGCCCAATTCCCAGTCGGCGGCTGCTACCCTGCCGACACCACCTGGGAGGGGGCTCACGGAGGCCTGGACGATGGTGGTCAAGAGGGGCCGCCGTCGAAAGAAGAGGACGGCACCGCCACCGGCAACCGCTGGAGCACCCGCAACGAATAAGGCCGCGGGACCGCCTAAGGTACGAGCACCACGCTCCGCGGCTGTAGTGATCACGCTGCAGCCCGGAGCCGTCGAAAGGGGCGTCTCTTATAAGGCGGTCCTGACAGAGGCGAGGGCCAAAGTCGCGTTCCCCGACCTTGGAACAGCGTCTGGCTTCAAAATTAGGCCGGCGATTACGGGGGCGCGGCTGCTCGAGGTATCGGGTGCCTCTAGCGCTGAAAAGGCGGACATTTTGGCCGCCAAGCTGCGGGAGGTCCTCAATCCTGAGGACGTCCGGGTGTCCAGGCCTATGGACTCGACGACCCCAGCTGAGGTCGTGGCGGCCATCGCCCGAGCCGGCGGATGTCCGTCCGAGGACGTGCGGGTGGGCGAGATCCGCGCCGACGCTGCCGGGCTCGGCATGATTTGGGTGCGGTGCCCGGTAGCGGCGGCGCAAAAAGTCGCTAACGGTGGACGACTGCTGGTGGGGTGGGTTGCAGCGAGGGTCAAGCTGCTGCAACCCAGGGCACTGCGGTGCTATCGTTGCCTGGACATTGGGCATGTCAGGGCACGATGCACCGCCGAAACAGACCGCAGCGAGCAGTGCTATCGTTGCGGTCAGCCTGGCCACAAGGCGGCCCAGTGCTCTGCGGCACCAAACTGCAGCCTTTGTACAGCTGCAGGGAGGCCCGCTGGGCACACAGCGGGTGGAAAGGCCTATGGCGCACCCGCGCAGCAGAAGAGGAGAAGGAGGGCCAAGGTTGCCGGGGGCTCTTTACCCCCTCGTCAGTCTGGCTTCTCTTCGGCCGACTCCCGGCCTAGGAATGGAGTGGAGGGAATGGATTGCGCATAATGGCGCTCTACCATTTCCTCCAGGGCAATATCAACCACTCTGCCAAAGCTCAGGATGTCTTGCTCCAGAGCATGGCAGAGTGGTCGATTCACGTGGCTGTGGTCGCCGAGCCGTATTTCGTCCCACCCAGGGATAACTGGGTTGGAGACCTCGACGGTTTGGTGGCCATCATTGGCGGGGCTCTAGTCAGCACGTCCCGAGGTCACGGCTGAGTGGCCGCCCTCGCGGACGGCGTTGGCATAGTTGGTGCCTATTTTTCACCCAACAAGTGTCTCGCCGACTTCGAGAGTTTCCTTGTCGAGTTGGGCGCCGTCGTAGGCCGACTGCACCCTCGCCCTGTGCTGTTGCTAGGGGATCTCAACGCAAAGTCTTCGGCGTGGGGATCTCCGGTAACCGATGCTAGGGTCGAGGTGCTGGAAGAGTGGGCAGTCACCACTGGTCTGGTCGTCCTAAACCGGGGCTCGGTTCACACGTGCGTGCGACAGCGGGGCGGTTCAATAGTGGACGTATCGTTCGCAACCCCTGCTGTCGCGAGCCGTGTCCGTGACTGGCGTGTCGCCGTGGAGGTGGAGACGTTATCGGATCACAGATGTATCCGTTTCGACGTCTCCACCCAGACCGCTGGCGGCCGCGGTGCGCTGGCCCCGCGAACGGACGGTCCGCGCTGGGCGCGCAAGCGCATCGACAGGGAACTTCTCGAGGAGGCCACCATTGTCCAGGCCTGGATCCGGGAGTCGGCAACAACTGGACCCATCGACGTCGAACAGGAGGCGCTGTGGTTCCGCGGGGCGATGACGCAAATCAGCGACGCGTCCATGCCCCGGGTCCACGCACAGTCAGCGAGGCGCCAGGTGTACTGGTGGTCCGCCGAGATCGCACAGTTGCGTGTCACGTGCGTAGCGACCAGACGCTAGTACACCCGATACCGGAGGAGACGTCGTCGGGTCCCTGACGAAGAAGCCGCGCTGTATGAGGTGTACCGCGCGGCGACGGAGACTCTGCGGCTGGCCATCGGCGAGGCGAAGAAGCGAGCCAGGGAGGATATGTTGGAGACTCTAGACAGGGATCCTTGGGGGCGCCCTTATCGAGCGGTTCGAGGGAAACTTCGAGCCGCCGCGCCTCCACTTACGGAGAGTCTCCAACCAGAGCTGCTGGAGGAGGTAGTCGCAGCCCTCTTCCCGGCGAGAGCGGAGCATATCCCGCCGCCGATGGCCATTGCCCACGGCCGCAGAGTCTACGGAGGAGGATGCCCAGAGGTGACACTGGCAGAGATGGGGGCGGCCGTGATGCGGCTCCGGGCCAAGAACGTGGCTCCGGGGCCCGACGGAATCCACGGCCACGTGTTAGCCCTCGCTCTGAAGGAGCTAGAGCCCTGGCTGAGAGGACTCTTCACAGCGTGCCTTGAGCGGGGCCAGTTTCCCACTCTGTGGAAATCTGGTCGTCTGGTCCTGCTCAGGAAGGCGGGGCGCCCTGCGGACTCGCCGTCCGCGTACCGGCCCATAGTGCTGCTAGACGAGGTGTCAGCCACTTGTACAGAGAGGGGCCGGACCTGGACGAAAGCCAGTTCGGCTTTCGGCATGGGCGCTCCACCATCCACGCGATATCACACGTGAGAGTCCTGGCGGAGGAAGCGGTGTCCCGGGGTGGGGTGATGTTGGCGGTGTCCTTGGACATTTCCAACGCCTTCAACACCCTGCCCTGGAGTTGAAGGCGTTAGGAGCCCAGTCGGTCGGCGCGCAGCACCCAGTCGTAACCGATGTCACACAGATGCGGCCCCAAGACCGATCCCTGTGGGACACCGCACGACATCTCTCGCCGGTTCCACTCTCCCTGGTGACCGGGGTAGATGACGGCCCTGTCCGTCAAATAGGCCTCGACCACGCGACAGAGGTAGGGCGGCATCCGGTGATACCGGAGTGCTTCCCTGATGCAACTCCAGGGCAGGGTGTTGAAGGCATTGGCGATATCTAGAGACACCGCCAAGACGACCCCACCCCGGGCCACTGCATCCCCCGTCGTGAGGGCTCGCACGCGCATGATGGCGTCCACCGTAGAGCGCCCCCTGCGGAAGCCAAATTGGCTCTCCGCCAGATCCGGTCCCACCCGCACCAGCTGCCCAACGAGGCGGTCTGCAATAACTCTTTCAAAGAGCTTGCCCACCTCGTCGAGCATCACAATGGGCCGGTAAGCGGACGGAGAGTCCGCTGGGCGCCCCGGCTTCTTAATGAGGACCAGTTTTCCCGTCTTCCAGCGAAGTGGGAACTGGCCCCTCTCCAAGCATGCGCTAAAGAGCCCCCTTAGTCGAGGCCCGAGAGCCTCCAAGGCCAGAACCCAGGCCTTACCAGGTAAGCCGTCGGGTCCTGGGGTGGTATTTTTGGCATTCAGCCTACGTACCGCCACTCTCAGTTCTACCTCAGTCACCTCAGGAGCATTGTCGTCGTCGTCGGTGTGGTCCGCATCCGGCACCGCAAGAGGTGGAGCCATGGGCGGGGGAGTATGTTCCTCTTGCGAAGGGAACAGAGTGCTCACCACGCCCTCCACGAACTGCGGCCGGAGACTCTGCGTCAGCGGGGGCGCCCATGGGCGGAGTTTATCCCGCACCATTTTGTAAGGGCGCCCCCACGGATCCCTGTTTAGAGTCCCCAGCGACTCCTCGCGGGCCAAGCCTTTGGCCCGCTTGATCTCCGCTCGGAGGGCGCTCCTCGCCGCTCTGTACCCCTCGTACAGCTCCACCTCAATGGCTTCCGTATCCGGAGGACGGTTACGGAGCCTGCGGTGCCTGGTGTACCGGCGTCGCGCAGCAACGCACACCTGGCGCAGAGCCGTAAGCTCCAGCGACCACCAGACCAGTGTAACACGTACTGTTGAGACCCACTCCTCTCAACACCGTCGCGCGCCAGCGGCAGTGAACGAGGGACGCGGGGCAGCGGGGTGCCAGCCGGCCGACGGCCGAGCGAGCGATACACCGCCACGACAGTCAGCTGTTGCACGTCTCCACGCACGGTTGCGCTCGCGCATTATCATCATTTTTCCTTTGTTTACCTTTCAACCGACCATTGTAATATAACTTCTTTTCTTCTTCAATATACTTTTATCACCTTGTTATACAGTCCACTCTCTTTCATTTCTTCTACCACGATCTATCGTCGCGATCATTGGTCCTTCTACCGTTAAACGTTCAAGCCAAACATAGAAGACAACGGAATTTTCAAATTCAAAAATTCAACGGTTCGTCGGTTGAAGCAACAAAGGACTTCATCTTCGGGTTCAAGTTTCCCAAGAGATCTGCTTTCATCGCGTCAACGTCTGCATTGGACTTCGTGAACGTCGATACGGCAACAGCCGTCTTCATCGACTTCAAACCAACGGGCTGCGCAAGAAAGGATCGTCGAGACTTCAGGACCAGAAGACTTTTACGTCAATAATCGGCTACAGTCGTCAGCTCATCATCAGAGGTTGACAGCATAAAACCATCCAGGATGTCAACGTCAACAATGGTGACGGTCGTCTGGCGAGCTCAAGAACGAACATTAGTCGTCATAAAGGACAACCACTTAACTCCTCTTATGTGGCTTTTAGGACGCATCATTCACATTCTCCTAAGCAGAGATGGCGTTGCGAGGGTTGGCGACATCCACACTAGAAAGGATGTCATCCCTCGTGCCTTCAACATCATCTGCCCGCTGCCGGTGTCTACTGTTGAAGACTCTTCAACGGGGGGAGCATGTTGAGACCCACTCCTCTCAACACCGTCGCGCGCCAGCGGCAGTGAACGAGGGACGCGGGGCAGCGGGGTGCCAGCCGGCCGACGGCCGAGCGAGCGATACACCGCCACGACAGTCAGCTGTTGCACGTCTCCACGCACGGTTGCGCTCGCGCATTATCATCATTTTTCCTTTGTTTACCTTTCAACCGACCATTGTAATATAACTTCTTTTCTTCTTCAATATACTTTTATCACCTTGTTATACAGTCCACTCTCTTTCATTTCTTCTACCACGACCTATCGTCGCGAACACGTACCTATATATTTTATTAATGTACCTTGTGCTTCAATTTAAATACAGTCTACTATATAATCTTATTTATGTGGTTTTATTATATTACCAGCGTCTGCCACACTACCCGTAATAATATTTACAACAAGTCCTAACGACAACAATACCCAAAGATGGTCAATCGTAGCGTGACTACTAGTAAATAAAGTTTAAAAAGCATGAAATAAAAATTAAATTAAAAATTTAAAAACCCCCGACTCAAAAAACCCTCTAAAAAGTAAGAAATAATATGTATTGGCACACTGGCACTTTACGTTTAAAATACCTAACTACTATTTAATTTTATTCAAGCGTCGTCGCGTTGGGGGACCGCTAAGCTAGAAATACAACAAAAAAATTATAAAGAATTAATGTAAGAAAACTACATCGCGACCCGCGTGCTGCGCGCACGCATTGCATCATGATTTAGAACGATAACAAATCTATTTATAGGTTTATGCATGAAACTAAGTTCGTACGTAAGTAAAAACACAATAATAATATGCAGGTAACTCTATTAATAGTAACTTTATCAATGTTAAGCTAATTAAAGACAGATTAATTTCCATATTTCATAATAAGACTAAACTGTAACTGATATGTAACTCCATGGCTTTTTTATATGAACATAGATAAGTGTGAGGCGCGAAACTGGAGAAGGTACCGCCAAACATAAGAGGCTTAATAACCTACCCAGCAATGAAGAAAGTGTTCTGTTATATAAAGAATAGCTGGTATTTAGCGGTCCCCCGACGCGACGACGCTTGGATAAAATTAAATAGTAGTTAGGTATTTTAAACGTAAAGTGCCAGTGTGCCAATACATATTATTTCTTACTTTTTAGAGGGTTTTTTGAGTCGGGGGTTTTTAAATTTTTAATTTTTGTTCCGTAATACAAAGATTTTGCGAAAAGTTTTGCATGTACATAAATATGTATCAATAAGTTATATTACTAAGATTATGTATGATGTATTTTATGGATCATATTTGTTTTATTAAACCAAAATAATAGATTTTTCGATTTGTCCTCAAATATGCCCATCGGGACACATTTGAGGACAAATCGAAAAATTTATAATTGTGTTTTTTGCGTAATATTCCAATAGTGGCAGCAGCAACTGAGAAAGAAGAGAAACAGTTGGGTTTTTTGATTTTTTGGGATGTGCTGTTACCGTGCATTGATACAGTGTAGGATATATGTTGTTAGTCGCTATCCTAGTAGGTATTTAGCTATCGTGACGTGATACCGCCATTCCGGTGTACATTAGGGCTACTGCACTTTCTATTTCTTCTACATAATTCATTGCAAAACATCTTCATTTTCCAACAAAGCATAAAAATGTGAGGTATTTTCGCACGCAACATAGCTCTAGAGCTCCTGATACTTTTTAGAAATAGTTCTGATGTTCCCCAGAAAAAAAGTGGAATGAAAATAAAATCTGCTAACTGTAGCAAATATTTTTTTCAGAAACTTTAAAAATGTTTAGGTACTTAAAACATTTTTAACAGGTTCACTGTCCACATTACAAAAACAATAGCTAGCTGTATAGCTGCTTTGTACCTATTTTCTGTTCCTTCTTCTTGTCTATTTGTTGTGTGTGTGTGTACATTAATGATTAAATAAATAAATAGTTAAAACAATCACAAATGCCATATGTGAGTCATGGTACTGTGAACTTGTTAATCGGAGAAAAAAAAGGGAGACAAACAAACAAACCTGAGTCAAAATCAATAAAGTCAACATGTTGGTTAAAAGTCTAAAAGTATGCAGAACTTCTGCGATACCGAAATTGCAGGTGTATTTCCATCACCAATGGACACATCTACAGCATATGTTACGGACCAAGTAATTAATACGGCATTATTCATAATACCCGGGCAATTTGAAAAGTGCCCAATATGAGTAGAAAATATGATAAAAACAATTGAAATAATTAAATTTCCGTCGTCCTTCGAACCTGACCTATGCGTGTCGGGGTGCCCTAAGCTCCCGAGCTCGCTTCGCTTACTCTTGGACTAATTCATTGACCATAATTATCGAATTGTCCAACCGTTACCTAGCAATATTCATAATGACCAGACAATGTGATAAATATAGATATTTAAATCAGTATTCATTACATTTCCCGATTTGACTTGACTAGGTTCATAATGCCCGGGCATTACACATAGTACCCTAATTAATCACTTCATCATCATCATTTTAGCCAAAAGACGTCCACTGCTGGACATAGGCCTCCCCCAAGCGTCGCCACATTGACCGACTATAATTTTTTTTTTTTTTTTTTTTTCTGCGATGCTTCTCACAGCTCAGTCAGAATGACTGGTTAGCTGCTTAACCGGACTTTCCTACGGAGACTAAGCTATATAGCCTCCAGCTAGGCAAAAAATTACTAAACCTAAGCGACAACGCTGAGGGCTACCCCAGTTGGGGTCGGACCTCGGCTCAGGGCCGTCGCTGGGGGGACAAGCAAAAGCTGGATCTTGACAAGTGATTCAACCATCCGTTCGGAATAAGCCTACGTGGAGAAGAACGGACAAGAAACTCCATTTCATATCTAATAATTTAACTAATGCTCAGCTTCGCGGACTGGCAAGATTTTAATTGAAGGGATACGCGACGAGCCTCGGCGGCGAGGACTGACGAATCGGTTTGTATTTCTACGTTTGTATATTCTACTCCCTAGGCTCTTAAGGAGCAGAGTAGAGATCGTGAGGGGTCAGAGGTGAGCCCACTTGGTCCATGAAATATACAAACATAAAGTACATTTATCTTACTAGCACTGATTTAACACAGCATTTTACTGCAATTTATGAATTCAAACAGTCAACTAAATTGAGCTGTAACTAGACTTGAAGAATGTTTTAAAAGTATAAGATATTTAGTCCAAGAAAATTAGTCAAATTAGGTCAAGAATCTCGGAATGAGAGATAGTCGGCTATAAAGTTATATAAACCTTTATTTTGACACCCTAAAACTTGTCTCAAAACCTACGTATCGTAGGGTGTCCGCGTCTACAGATATTGCAAGGTCAAAGGTCAAAAAATCTATGTTTTACACATTTATTGCAAATATCTCGTTTCCTATGGGTTTTATGTTATTAGTATGTCTTGTAAATATTGTAGAGCATTAAATTGTCTACAACTTTTGTGTATCCTTTTTTTTTATCACTTGCAACATTTTCGAGATAGAGGGCAGAGCGCGCGCAGTGTAATTATTAATAAATATATAATTCTAAATAATTTGCATTCTTTATTAACTATTACGTATTTTTTTTTTCCAATAATTCAGTATCTATTCATTTAATAACACTTACCTAATCGTGTAATTATAAAGTTATTAAGAGAAATACTTTAATTACATTTTAATTCTATCTCTCATTCTGAGGTGAAACCCCTAATTTTCCTGGACTAATTCCTCTCATATACTCTAAGTTTAATGTAAAAACAAATGAAGTATACCTCAGGCGTGTTCTCGATAGTTTTGAACCGTAGCAACCTTATCTGCCTTCCGCCACACAACTACGAATCTTAGACAGTTGAGTTCTCTGCTAAATGCAGTAGAAAATATTCGACGCAAACTTTAAAATGTTTAGAAAACCTTCATTGATTTATCAAAACAATATCAGGTATGGACAACATTTTTACAAAAGCAGTTTCAAAGTTCTTGTTCGTTGGCAAGTCTAAGCTCGAATAGGATTTTTGATAACACACATTCACCTTTTCGGGGAAAGCTGGACTTTCAGAGAATTTTGTTGAAAGCATTAACTTAACTTAGATGTAATACTTAATTTTTTGCCAGATGGTTATCCCCCTCTACTTATTTATTAATTACTATCTTCTGCCAGCGAATTCGCTCGCATGAAAACTGTTTTATCATCCCAAGGGCACGCACTACCGGACTAAACACTATCCTATATCCTTCCCAGGGTTTCAAACTATCTCCATACCAAATTTCAACTAAATCGGTTCAGCGGTTTAAGCTTGAAAGGTAACACACAAACAGACAGAGTTACTTTCGCATTTATAATATTAGTTAGTATTATAAACTTTATTGTACACCATGAAAATAATAAACATTCAAAAAAAAAAACTAAATCACATATAAATGGTATTCCGTGATCTTTACCAGGCAACCTGGTTTGGTATATATATATTGTATATATAGTATATTGCCTTTTTAATTATGAACATCATCTGACTAGCCTTTTTCCCAATTATTGTTGGAGTCGGCTTCCAGTCTTACCGGATTCGGCGGAGTATCAGTGTTTTACATGGAGCGACTACCTATCTGACCTCCACAACCCAGTAACTGAGTAACACGATACCCCTTGGCAAGACTGGTGTCAGATCTCAGGCTGACTACCCGTAACGACTGTCAAAGATCATCAAATGACAGCCGGGACCAACGGCTTAACGTGCTTGCCGAGGCACGGAGTAAACTCGGTATGTTGAAATAGTCACCCATCCACGGACCGACCTCGTCAAGCGTTGCTTAACCTTGAAGATCGACACGTGTGGCTGTTATTATTTAGCCACGAGCTCCTCCTTAATTATGCTCCTCTTTAATTATGAACGTAGAAATATATATTATATCTATGATTATGACGATGCAGCTTTGCCGTATAGGACAATAATTATTTAATAGTGAAACTCACGTAGATTAAGTTATCGATAAACTGATACACAGAACAAGCTACTTCTTTGAAAATAAATCCGCCCAAGTTTAAAGTATCTATTTAATAACTCTGCAAAAAGGCTTCTGTACACCAACTTCAACTGCCACATCCAAGTAAAACTTTTCTAATACGAGTTAGTTGAACATCTTTTAAAGACATGCGTCGTAGGTAGGTACTGTGAGATATATTTACCAGGCAGGCTAGCAAAAACATAGTTTTTATTAAAGACAGCCGTAACCCGACAGAAATAGTGATTCGGTGCATTCCTCGAAATTGGACATATATATCAACAACACAAAACTTTGGGGATCTAATTGGGTTACTTTAGAGTTATAGAAAAATAAAGTTTCAAAATCCACTGTAGAACAGTGGTGGCTCAGTGAAATCCACTTTAACGAATAAATCTCACAAATCAGTATTATCATCATCAACATCAGCCTTTTATGTTCCCACTGCTGGGACACAGGCCTCCGCTCTGTGAGAGGGAATTGGCTCCACCATGGAAATCCACCACGCAGGCGCAGTGCAGGTTGTTGGATGTCACATGCCGGTTTCCTCACGATGTTATCCTTCACCGTTTTGAGAGCAGTGGTGATGAAAGAGTGTCACCGCGGCTCTGGCACAAGCCACTGAAGGAACACGGATGTGTTTTAGCCAATAGAAGTCTGACACGCCCTCCCGCTTCACCCAGAGCGGGAGAAGTCATTGGATGATTTCCCAACCCAAAAAAAAGGTAGACCGTTGATAATGCAACTTTGCAAAATGAGATTTTATTTACAATTCCGACACCAAATGTGAGTGCATTGCTCCTAACCAGAACATGACCCACTTGTTGGAGTGCTGCATTTGTCATTTTCAGTACTTGGTAAACGCTACTGATATAATCATTGCCATCTACGGGATCCAAACTGTCTACGGGTTGAATCACCATCGACTGGAAAAAAAGACGTGGTGAAAAAAAACAGTAATTCCAGATAAGGTATAATAGTATTTTGATAGTACCTACTTAAATAGAATATAATTAAATAGAAAAAAAAAAACAACAGGTTGCCTGGAAGAGATCGCGGTATGCGATAAGGCCGCCCATTGTATGTATTTTAGTTTTAAGTTTCCTGCTCTATGTATTAACTGGGTGTACCTACAATAAAGCATATATAAATAAATATAAATAAACAACACAACAGCTACAGTTACAAAGTAAAAAAAAAAAACAAAAAGAAGAAAAGTAAAAAAGTACAAACAAGGTTCAAGAAGAACTGCACTGGGCGTGCCCACACCGAAAGGGTTACCATCTCAGCATCTGTCTCATCAGTCTACTCGGCGTCAGACACACAGCGCTGATTTTCAGTTGGCACCCCGCTAGTGGCACACGGACGTGGGTAAATAAAATAGATACTGGATATACTTACTTATAATTACTTGGTAGTAAGTACACATTTTTCAATAGGTTTGCAAACTTTGCTTGTTATGGTTTTTCTTGTATCCGCTTTGTGATGTTAGCAGTGATCTCAGGGAGGCACCCTGCCTCATAATACCTACTAAAGTAAAAGTATCAAGTTCGAGTAAGTAACAGTTAGTGCTAGAACGTATCTGAACCTAAATTGAATGTGTTGCGGGATGGTGCAAGCATTAAATGTTAGAGCTTGCGGCTTGTTCGCTCTAATCTTGGCCGGTAAATGACGTGTTAAGGGAAAGACTGTTTGTTATAATCCTTTATGAATAAGAAATACAAACAAAATTTTACGGTATTACCCACAGGTAAGGATTTATTCGGAATGTTATAATATGAACTTAAGTCATTATATAAAAATACATGAAATCTTTTATACCACTCCCCCTCTAAAAAGCTTATTTTATTCACTGAAAACAGTGAATAAAAAGCATTTAATCACTGTTTTGGTGTTTAAATTTGGAACACACCAATGTATTGGACCTCTGTCTCAATGCTATATAACCTCCTTGCGCATAAAATACTCGATACAAACTTCTTGAGCAGAGAATACCCGACTTTCAAACTCCTTCTTAATTTTGAGTTTGTTTATATTTAGGATTTTAATAATGATTCTTATTTTAGTCTAGGATATTTATTGAATACTTATTTGGATTGTAATTCTAATATTAATTGCAATGGTGTTTAATTAATTAAAATTATGTAATGTAACAGAGGTGGTCACTGGCCCCTGAAACACAGGTGCTGCCTAGCTAACTACCTAGCTCAGGGGTCAGGGTTTCACATTTTTTGTAAATTTTGAAGGTAATAAACCTTTTATTTATTACTCGTAACATTCCTTGTGCTTTTCGCTTAAATCATTCTTTTCCTCTCTTAAAATATAGTAATAATATAGTACTCTTGAATAAAACGGATTTATATCGAAGGCATACGCGCATCCCGTCGCGTCACTCATGATTCTAACACTTGAATCAGTCGCTATGCTCGTAATTCAATCATCATGAATCACTCCCTATGGTCGTGATTTAGTCGTTAGAATCCTTCACTTGCTCGTGATTCATCTATGGCCCTCGCTTTAAATCCGTCCTTTATTCACTAGTTGCATAATATACTATTAATAATCCATAACACTTGACGAAGAAGTTACTAGTGTAACGATAATTGTGTTTTTTATTTGTAAATGGAAATCAATTGCCGCTTGTATGTTTAAATGTATTAAACTGTTAAAAAAATCTGTTACAAACATACAAATATCTTTCACTATTAGTTCATAATGTTAGCAAGATATTTTGAGACCAGAATACAACTTGTCCTTAACATAAAATGGAGTCGCAAGGATAGCAGTGACCATCGCCGCTCAACTTGAGTTACTGTCGCTAAGTGCTTCCTCTGCACATTCCTTCAGGTTATCCTCTACCACATATACATGGTACATGTATTGAACATAGTACGACTAAATATTAAAATATTATTTGAAACGGTGCTACGTTAGGTATACGTGAAGGTATTCAGCGTAAAATATATTTTCTTTCAACTACGTAGAGTCTGGCAAACGAAAGTAGACACTCGAATTATTTGCAAACTTTTTATATACTAATGTCAACATCAATTTTTGGTGGTTTGTTGTGGTCTTGATAATAGCATTTATTAAGTGAAAAATGAATAAAACAATTAAAAGTGGATTACGGGAGATGTCGTTTCGCATGATGTCTAAATATCAAGAAAAACATCAGGATAAAGATGTCGAACTCAAACAAAAACAAGATTGTTTACGTGTGGTGTTAGATTTCATAAGTTAGTATGACGCTAGTAAGTTGAATAAACCAAAATTATTATAGAATACTGTTGTTTTTTATTGAGATTGATACATAATATCTAAAATATTACCTACCTCAATTACCAATTATTATTATTCCTTTATTGATTTCTTTTCTTATTTACTACATTTTTAAATATTTTTATAAAATAAATTACAAAAAAAAAAAACATTTAAAAATATAGAAAATAGAGGCCAACCGGTATCGGGAACAGGGTCCAAGCTACCGGTGGTTAGGGCTCCAGAGACAGGAACCTCCTCACAATGCGAACCGTATCGAGGAGTACTGCCTTCTGTATCAGCCCCTTGATCCAACCGCCCAATGACAGCCTCGACAGATGGTCGTCGAGGCTCTTGGCCATCAGGCCGTTGGCCGTAACGACAATCGGCACAATGATTGCCGAGTCCACATTCCACATGTCGACAACCTCGTGTGCTAAGTCGAGATACTTGATTTGTTTCTCTTTCTCAGCTTTCACGAGGTTCTCGTCATGCGGGATGGTGACATCGATTATCATTGTGCGGCGCGCTAATCGGTCTATCACCACTATATCCGGCTTATTGGCAACAATAGTCCTATCAGTGATGATAGACCGATCCCAGTACAACGTGACATGGTCATTTTCGAGAACTGGGTCGGGCACATACTTGTAATATGGTACCTCCGATTCCACTAGATTGTACTTCAAAGCAAGTTGCTGGTGAATAATCCTGGCCACTTGGTTATGCCTGTGTAAGTACTCGCCGTTAGCCAGACGAGAACAACCAGAGATAATATGTCGGATGGATTCACCTGGGTGGTGGCATGCCCGACACACGTCAACCGTCCCATCCTTCATTATATATCTCCGGTAGTTATTCGTCAGGATAACTTCGTCCATAATTGCACAGACAAAACCTTCAGTTTCCCCGAATAGGTCACCAAAACGTAGCCAGGATACGGACGCTGGGAAATCTACATCGGGCCCATGGAGTGCCCGATAAAAGCGTCCGTGTAGCTCCTTGCCTTGCCATACCTCTTTGCGTTCATCAGTAGTTAGTATTACAGGCTTGCGCCAGTTCTCTTTAGCCATGGACAACGGGGTGAGTCCCTTGTCCACTGCGACCACATCCCGGTGCATACCCACTTCAGCTTTCAAAAAGTATTCTCTGAGGCTGCACACCTCGCGGTTGTGAAGAGTCTTGGCGTTTAAAAAGCCTCGACCCCCACACTTCCGCGGGATATACAGTCTCATGACCGATGACCGTGGGTGATGCATACGATTTGCGGTAAGCAGCGTGCGGACTCTCCTATCCAGGGCGTCAAGTTCTGTCTGAGTCCATTTGAGTATGCCGTAAGAATACATCAAGACCGGCATGACCCAGCCGTTGAAGGCGCGCACCTTGTTTCCGCCTGATAAAAGACTATTTAGTACTTTATTCAGGCGGCCAAAGAAGCGTTCCTTCAACGACTGTTTCACGTCACTAGCATTGATGCCTAATGCTTCCGACATACCCAAATACTTGTAAGTTTCGGTTGAGGAAAGGGATCGAAGGTGTATGGAATCCGAGAGTTGTATTCCCACGGATTCCATAATCTCCCCTCGCTTTACATGCATGACTGCACATTTGTCCACACCAAATTCCATCCTGATGGCGTCACTGAAGGTTTCTGTCACCTTCAGTAGCTTCATCAGTTGAAAGTTGTTGGGGGCAAAGAGCTTCAGATCATCCATGTAAAGGAGGTGTGATATAACCTGACCACCTCTTCTCAACCGATAGCCTAGGCCCGAACCCTCCAGCAGTGTACTGAGAGGGTTCAGGGCTAAACAAAACCACAGAGGACTCAGGCTGTCGCCCTGAAATATTCCGCGCTCAATCCTTATAGGTTCGCTGTTTTCCTGAATCTGTCGACATCCTGGATAGTGAAGGACCGTCCTCCACTGCCCCATACATGACGTCAGGAAGGTGCGCAGTGTTGCATCAATTTTATACAATTCCAGCACCCTCATGAGCCATGTATGTGGCACTGAGTCATAGGCCTTCTTGTAATCTATCCAACATGTCGCCAGATCCTTGCGGGAACGGCGAACCTGTTGGCTAATAGCAATGTCTATGAGGATCAGCTCCTTAGTACCGCGGGACCCATTCTTACATCCATTCTGAGAAGCAGACATGATGGAGTTATTGTCAATATGTTGATTAATTTTCGCTCTCAGAATGGATGTAAGAACTTTATAGACCGTCGGTAAACACGTTATCGGTCTATAATTTTTAGGTTCCGCAGTACTACCCGATTTATGGAGCAGGTGGGTTATTCCTGTCGTTAGGAACTGGGGCAGCGACCCTGACTCTAAGGCAGACTGGAACTGAGATGCCAAACGAGCGTGCGAACTTTGGAACCACTTAATCCAAAAGTTTTGCAGTCCGTCTGGCCCTGGAGATTTCCAATTGGGCAACGGACGGACTGCACGAGCCAGATCTTGGGGGCTGATGGTAATTGCCCCCATTTGTGGTATCGGATCGCACGCTTGCTCGACCTCCCGAGTCCAGTCACCCTCGGTGTGACTGACAGGCACCGACCAGATATCGCGCCAAAATGAACACATGGCGTCATTATCCGGTAGGCGCATGTCAGTCACACCTTGGTCGGGTCGCTCCCAAGCCCTATAAACCCACCTTTCGTTGCTCTAGAATGTGCGATTCTGAGTGTATCGCTTCACTCGCCGCTTGTACCGACGAATACGGCTTGCCCATGCATAGATCTTCTGCTTCAGAAAGTCGATACGCTCTGTGACGCGGGACAGATAATCTCGAGAACTGATATCAGTCCCCGAAAACGCCCGCCTCACAAAGCGCATCACTCTAGGGCGAGTGTTGCCCTCCCTGAAGCAGATAAGCTTGCCGATGAGTGCTCTAGCCTCACCGATACGATGCTCAATCCTGTACTGCCAAGCTGGTATAGCTGGTCGTGTAGCTCTGTCAGTTTTGGGAAACTTGACATTAGCTACACGACATGCCGCTGCAGCCGCACAGTACAAGATCGAGTGGGTATCGGCAAGATCTTTGCTGCTATCAAACATATTTGATAGCTGCGAATCTAGAGCACACACCAGCGCCCTATTTTTCTTATGCATGGGCAGACGAGGTAGTCGAGGTCTAAGCTCAGGCGGTGTGGAACGATACTCTCGGAATGCACACTCAAAAGCGCTCCTCAATCGTGCATTGCATTGGGTACTCACGGATATAGCCCCGTCGTCGTCATCCTCACCAACATGGTCGGGTCGCGGAGATACACTGGGTTGCAGTTGCACCGCGGCCGGAGGCAAGGCAGGCGAGCCACGGCTACTCCGTGATTCCTCACGCAGTCTATCAAGTACGGTGTCATCCAGCATATGGTTACGCTGGATGACCCGCACCTGATCCGATACACGTTGGGCCGACACGTTGACAGCTGGTTCAAGCACCTGAAACAGAGAGAGCATCCGACCACGGTACGCAGTCAGTTTACTTCCCCCCTCTGTAGCCCCAAAGTATGCGCGCATGACGTTTACGTTAATTGATTGCGTCCATCGCATGCGCTGCACACTTGCACCGGGAGCGGGGACCCTGTCAGAGGCCGATGGGCCTCGAAGTCCCAGGCTGTCCGGCGGCCGGCGTCCTCCCCGTCGACGCGCAGGTGGTGGTGTCGTCGGCGGAGAGAAGTATTCGTCGCTCGAGCTCGACGCTACTGCAGCGTCCAGGATCTCTTCACTCATGGATATAGGGGATCCCGGTGGCTGCGAGGCGGAGCTGAGCGACGAACCCGAAGATGTTGGGCGTGTGATTTTGGCTCGGGCCTGGCTTCGCGTGAGCATTTTCTTCTTAGCTTATGTCATTTTACGTGTGATTTTGTATGGTTTGGCATTGTAATTATATTATTTGTTTTCTTCTTGGTTTAATATATATATATATATATATATGTCAACATTATTAAAATTTAATTTTATACAGATATTACGGTGATTTAAAACGGTTTGATAAATAAATTATAGAAAATACGAAGAGCTAAGAATTTTTTGAATGTCACTCTTGACAAGTCAGGCCTTATTATTATTATTAGTATTTTTATTCAGACGAAATAAAATAAATAATTCTAAAGTATCAAATTAGGTTATTCCAGGTATTTCATATTAGTTTTGGGGTTGCTATGCTGATATTTTTTTAAATTTGCCGCGCTTTTTCATTCTCTACTTTCGTTTGCCAGACTCTAGTAATGTTATCATTAATCACTACCTAACCGATCACAAAGGACGTATTTTTTGCTTAGAACCAAAACAGTGCAGAAATGTTATATGAAATATCATTGTTGCACAGTTTTTCATTAATGCCCTGTTTTTTTTAGGGTTCCTTACCCAAAGTGTAAAAACGGGACCCTATTACTAAAAGGGCTGTAGGCTGTATCTCATGAGCAGTTGAAATTTTCACAGATGATGTATTTCTGTTGCTGCTATAAAAAAAAACCGACCAAGTGCGAGTCGGACTCGCGTACGAAGGGTTCCGTACCATTATCGCAAAAAACGGCAAAAAAATCACGTTTGTTGTATGGGAGCCCTACTTAAATATTTATTTTATTCTGTTTTTAGTATTTTTTGTTATAGCGGCAACAGAAATACATCATCTGTGAAAATTTCAACTGTGTAGCTATCACGGTTCATGAGATACAGCCTGGTGACAGACAGACAGACAGACGGACAGTGAAGTCTCAGTAATAGGGTCCCGTTTTTACCCTTTGGGTACAGAACCCTAAAAACAGAATAAAATAAATATTTAAGTGGGGCTCCCATACAACAAACGTGATTTTTTTGCCGTTTTTTGCGACAATGGTACGGAACCCTTCGTGCGCGAGTCCGACTCGCACTTGGCCAGTTTTTATTTATTTTTTATTTAGATATAAATTTACCACAGAGGTTTAATGTCTCCCATTAAGTTTAATATAAAATGTATGCATTAGATCAAAAAGGTACTTGAAATAAAATATGAAATAAATTGGAAAAGTACGTGCTGAGTATTTCAGCTTTTGCAACTTTTTAATTATATTAAATTAAATTTTTCATCATACAGAAAGCTGAAATGCTATCCTACTCCTAATAATATCACGGCCTACTCGTACGAACATATTTGGTTGAAATTCGGATCACTGGTATAAAATGGATTCGATGTAAGAATTTTTCCTCGGTGCTCGTGGGGATTCATCGATCCCAAGAACACCTGCCATCTGAACATGAACTGCGGTGGTCTTTTTGGAAAGCACTCAAACGATTGCACACTCAGGTGGCAAAATGGGGTTTTATAGACCCGTCTGATACCCAGTAAGAGTAATATTTTGCAGAATAGGACCCACATGCCGGAGAGTCCTAAGTGCCTCTACACGAGCACTTTGGAAGATCTTATGCTCGCCACTGACGCCGCAATCAGTGTGCCCACATTTTTTTTGCCCGGAGAAATGCTCGTGCATACTGTGCTACCACGGGGAGAAAGTGCAGTTATGTGGGACTCCAACCCATTAAAACTCCACGGTGTCCTCCTGTGCCGCTTATGGCGGGAACAAGGGCACGCGTTAGCAATCATCCGTGAACTCGCCGTGGCTGTCCGCCATCGGACCCTCCTCTGCAGAGTACCCCCCATCACCGGCGCACCAGAACACCACCTACTGTGCCCAAAATATTTAAAGAGTTTTCCATCGACTGCAGAAGAAACAGAAGATCCCGGTAGTAACACTGTAACGAAGCCACAAGCAAAAACTTTTCAATAAATATCTGAGAAATATTTTATATATCCATTGCCAGGATAATCCACAAGCGTAAAATAAAATGAAATTGCAGTGTGGCCAGCTAGAAATTCAATATTGTATGTTAGTGGCGCCGCGCGCCGTGGTATCGGGGGAAATTTGACTGTTGTTGTTGTTGTTTAAGTGTTGCCACAACTCAATTATTGTACCCGTAAATGTCATGTGGCTTCAAATAACTGGACTTTAGCCAACAGTTTGTGATCTATCGACAAGGGATTTGTCCCGCAAGTCCTGGCTAAGTCAATACAAGAAATCAATTTGCAAATACTTGTAATTGAGATAAATTAAACATAAATACTATTAATTAGTCTAGAGTCTAGCACTAAGAATTAACCAATCAAGTTTCAGTTTCTGAAAGAAAAATTGACAAAATAGCTTTACTGCTGTGATTGGCAGAACCTATTTTTAACAGCAAGTCGCATTACTTGATAAAGAAAGAAAGAAAGAAAGAAAACATTTTTATTTGTGACCCGCACAGGACGCTTCCATAATTTATTTCCAGAAACCGGTGGCAAGTACCAAAGTAAAGTTCAATAACATATTATTCATATCGTCCACACATTTACAGCACCATAACACAGATACTTTATTTGTTAACATGCATTATCTTTAATGGACATGCATCCTCTTGAAAATCACTGACCAATATCCACCAAAGCTGTGCATGTGCGTGTCAGCGGAGCGATGCGAAGATGCGTAGCGGATTCTTTTCAGCTGAACGCGCACACATCTCTCGTTTTTTTTGTATTTGTACCTAGCTCTGCTAACCCTTTTCCACCAAACAAAACCTGGTTAAGAAAATGAAGTAATCATTTTGGTAGATATTTTCCTCGCGCACCGCTTCGCTACCTCGCACATCTTAGTAGTAAAAGCACCCTAAAGTCATTCAAATTGAATGCAACCTCTTTGCTTAAACCATTTCAGTTACAACCGCATTATTTGCGTCGTTAGGATGCGTCTGGTCTTAAAACCGTGAAAGCTTTGGCCATAAAGACTTAAGTTCAAGGCCGAGGTAATACGGTCATACCGTGCTCTGCCAAATTTTCCTTTGAGAAATCCTGGCATCGTGCCAAAAGGTTCAAGTCCAAATGATAGAGATACTCGTATCATCCGTGTTGGTAAGCTTTTATCTTCAGCTTTTCGAATATTTCTTGCCAGTATGTTTTTGTACGGAGTTATTCGTGGTCCATTTTGAAGTTCCTGAATCCAAGTAGGAAGCTGTAACACCAACCTCGCAAAGAAGGACTACCTTGAACAACAGCAGGGTGTAGATGTGGAGTCGAGTAGCAAACTATGCTCCAGTCCCTATCCTGCCCTATGGGCCCCAAAACATGCAGCTGAAGTTACCTAAGCGCTGCCACCGATGATCATCATATTCAGCCTTTTTTATTTTCCCACTATATGAGAGAGAGGATGGGCCTTAATCCACCACGCGGGCCCAGTGCGGGTTGGTGGATGTCACATGGCTTCGAATTTTTGGTTCTATTACATGCCGGATTCCTAACAATGTTTTCCTTCACCGTTTTTTGAGCAGTGGTGATGAAATAATTTACACAAAGTAAAGCGCCTGCCTGGGTTCGAACCCACGACCTTATGACACGTAATTCGGGGCCGTTACCACTGGGCGAACACTGCTCCGCTCCACCGACGATGCAAAGTTGGAAATCTAGATTAATGTCGTGCCAATGACACTAAGATGTAGATTATTTTTTCTAGGACAGTTTGTAGTAGACAGAGTCGTAAAACTCTGCAGAAGGGTATCGATATTATTAAACATGAAACAAAAATACCTGTATCTAGACATACGGGGTGGACCAAAAGTTGTGGATCTAACGAAACATTATACATAAATTATTATTATTATTCAACAAATATTTGGGGCTATTTGCAAAAGGTCAAAAATAACGTTTTTTTTTTACTTCTTATAACCCCAACTATCACCCTGATTCGTTATATCCACCCTGTGTAATCTAAATTTCAAGAAAAGTATCAAACGATATTTTTATTTTTCACTTTTTTGTTGTGGTATATAAGTTCAATAGTAAGGTATTGTATAAGTAAATAAGTAATGTAAGTAATGTCCAAAGATATGTTTGAATAGATTACCTCTATTACCTACCTATTGAACTGTACATATTATCTGCTTACCCCTATGGAGCGTACCGGCGTGATGTTATTTGTTTTAATTATCTATACTAATATTATAAAGAGGAAAGATTTTTTTGTTTGTTTGTTTGTACCGAATAGGCTCCGAAACTACTGGACCGATTTAAAAAATTCTTTCACCAGTAGAAAGCTACATTATTCACGAGTAACATAGGCTATTTTTTTTTTCCCGTTAACGGGACCTGTGTGGTGGTCCACGGGAGCGAAGCCGCGGGCAACAGCTAGTTGTATATATAACGCTTGCCTAGTAGTAACCTATGTGTGTTATGAAATGGCGTAAACAATAAAGAGACAAGCGATTACAGCAATCCCGAGAGATTTGCCGTTTTTTATTGAAGAGTTCTTTATATCGCCGAAGTTCTTCATCAGATTTGGATCAAATTTTAATGAGACCACACGAAAAGCACCAGCTTCAAATAAAAAAAAATAATCATCAAAATCGGTTCACCTAGTAAAAGTTTTGAGGTAACACACAAAAAACACATGAATTGAGAACCTCCTCCTTTTTGAAGTCGGTTAAAAATCAAAAGTTATTTATTCAAATTAGGCTCAGAGCTAGAACCTTATTGAACGTAAAAAAATTAAGTAAAGTTCCGAAATGCCCACCGAAGACGTTGTATAAAATACTCCCCCGCAATATATCTGTATGTTGCGTTGGAGTAATAATAGAGTTTTTTAAACTCCAAGTAAGTACAAAACTATATCTGTAACACACTTTCTTTGTATTCATAAAAATACCTCAAATTAAATTAAATTATCGCTCATACTGAATCCTTACATATGCAGAACGTTCTTCGTTCAGTTTTCCTCGCATTTCCTGAAGGCTACTTGCCAACCTCGTAAAATAATCATAATTTTATAGTACTACGAGTAATAAATACTTTAATAATAGATTAATTAAAATTGAAACCGATATAAAATTAAAGTGGAAATGAAATGTGTAGACAAAATTGGTCGTGTATTGAAAATGTTCATCAGGCAAGGTTGTCGGAGATTTAAATGGTATCTAATTTGTCTGAGTTCATTGTTCTTGTTATACAGCGTAATGAAACGTATATATAGTCAAAATGTTGAATCAAAACCAAAATCGACTGTTAACTTAACCTACGTGGCAGTGCATTTCGATTTGAAGGGAACACCACCGAAAATTGGTTATTTGGTATCTCTCCTTCCTATTTTGACTATGTATGGAGTGAATGCAATTCTCTTGGAATATGAAGACATGTTTCCCTATACGGAAAGCCTTGAAAACATCAGTTCTGTGAACGCTTATAAAAGAACTGAGGTAAGTTGTGATTATAATTAAATGTTTAACGAAGTATATATTTTCATAATTTCCCTCGGCAAACTTACTGTTTCGTCAGCCGTCGGATATCTATCAGTTGCCCCATGGTTAACGTGACCATACGTCCCGGTTTGGGCGGGACAGTCCCGGTTTCAGGCAGTCTGTCCCGGTGTCCCCAGTGAAGCCAACATTCTCCCGGTTTTGCAAGCAGACCCAACGGTTTTTCCCAAATGAACAAAATATGAACCAGTGATCAAACACAGTTAAGTGTCGCCGTATTGAAAGCTATTCTGATTACGAAAATAAATATAAATAAATCATGTACTGAGTTACACAGTTATCTAAAAACAAGATCCGAAACTTTTTTAAAACATTGTTCAGCCGACAAATACAAAAATACGACTTAGAAGTCATGCCAACTTAACTATTTTGTGTTTAGAGCTTAGATAATTTTGTGTTATTCTATCATCTGCCTAGCCTTTTGCCCAATTATTGTTGGGGTCGGCTTCCAGTCTTACCGGATTCAGCTGAGTACCAGTGTTTTACATAGAGCGACTGCCAATCTGACCTCCACAACCCAGTAACTGAGTAACACGGTACCCCTTAGCAAGACTGGTGTCAGATCTCAAGCTTCTGACTACCCGTAACGACTGTCAAAGATCTTCAAATGAGCGCCGGGACCAACGGCTTAACGTGCTTTCCGAGGCACGGAGGAAACTCGGTATGTTGAAATGGTCACCCGTCCACGGACCGACCTCGTCAAGCGTTGCTTAACCTTGAAGATCGACCCGTGCGGCTGTTATTGCTTAGCCACGAGCTCCTTACGAGAATTTTGTGTTATTCTATCTTCTATAATAAAATACTTGTAAAACACTAAAAACTTTTTTTTATTATAAATTTCGGCAGATGTGTCCCGGTCTGACAAAATAAATAAATGGTCACGTTACCCATGATATAATAATATACTCCGTATTGAGTTGCCCTTTGCACTTGGTGCAGACCGGACGCCACAGAGAAACTTATATATACGGACACCGGACGCTCTCAATGAACTTGGAAGTACATAGAGTTGTTAATATATATTTATATAAAAAAATTAAGGAAAGCTGCTAAAACGGCTATTTTTAACCGACTTCATCTGTGTTTGTTTGTTTTTGTTTCAACCTGCGTCTGTATTTCCGAACATATTCAACCTGAATCTCTTCAAAGTTAGAGTGAACAGGCTTCTTCTGCGTAAGCTCACTCCATCGTCGACTCTGTCTCTATCACCTCTGATCTAGACTAGAGTCAAGAGCAAACCCAACACAAAAAAAAAAAACCGGCCATGTGCGAGTCGGACTCGCGCACGAAGGTTTCTGTACCATAATCGCAATAAACGGAAAAATATCACGTTTGTTGTATGGGAGCCCCACTTAAATATTTATTTTATTCTGTTTTTAGTACTTGTTGTTACAGCGGCAACAAAAATACATCATCTGTGAAAATTTCAACCGTCTAACTATCACGGTTCATGAGATACAGCCTGGTGACAGACAGACAGACAGACGGACCGCGAAGTCTCAGTAATAGGTTTCCGTTTTTACCCTTTGGGTACGGAACCCTAAAAAAGGCTTCAACAAAAAGGAGGAGGTTATCAATTTGACTGTATTTTTTTATGTGTGTCGCCTCAGAATTAATGATTCTTTTTTTATTTGAAAGCTGGGCATTATAGAAACCTAACCTATAGAACTAGTTCATTATGTACCACAAATAAAAAGTGAAAACTAAAAACCTTTTTTACAGAAAAATACAATCGACTTCCAGATAAAAATACCACAAATTGAAAAAAAAACTTCAATTTCGGAAGTCGGTATCAAAAAACGAAGAAACGAAAACTGGAAGTACGACTTCCGAAAAAAACTACAAATTAAAAAAAATACTAACTTACTATACTTATTTTTTTTTTATTTGTACTTTTTATCTGGCAGTCGGTTGTATTTTTTACAACTCTATACATTTCACACGGAAATCAAAACAAAACAACAATAAAGTACTTAGTTCTGAACTCAAATTATTATACACGATAAATCTAGTAATTGAGGGACATGGAAATCAGCATTCGTTTGTATTCAGAAATGTGATGATTGCCGAGGGATATTAAGAAAATAGTTGTACTATACATAAATATATAATATGACGGTCACTGCTTAAACTCAAATAGTACTTTCTAGTCAAACGATAGGCATTTTTTTAACCTCCGATGGAAAAAGAGGGGTTTTATAAGTTTGACGTGTGTTGCTGTATATTTGTGTATCTGTGTGTCTGTCTGTGGCATCATAGCTCCTAAATGGATAAAACGATTTTGATTTAGTTTTTTTTTGTTTGAAAGGTTACTTTGTCGAGAGGGTTCTTAACTATATTTGAATAAAATCAGTTCAGCCGTTCAAAACTTATTCGCAATTTACTCTTTGAATCTGGGTTTTTAGCAAGTTATCGTGCCATAAATTACTTATTTAATAGATTGTCGATAGAAGCATGTCTACTTCTAAACAAATTATGTTTAGAAGTAGACACGCCCCCTTCATATTTTTAATTCATGCTATGAATTAATAATATGAAGGGAGTTTTTTTAAATTTTTAATTTTACTTGTTAAATAACGAATTCAAATTCTCATCATTTGGTCGAAGCGTGTCTACTTCTAAACAAATTATGTTTAGAAGTAGACACGCCAATAAAAAAAAATAAAAAAAATAAAAAATGAAGGGGGTTTTTAACAATTTTAATTTTACTTGTTAAATGACGAATTCAAATTCTCATCATTTGGTCGATGTGGTGAAACTTGGGGGAGGCCTATGTTCAGCAGTGGACGTCTTGCGGCTGAAATGATGACAATGATGATTGTACCTAGGCAGGTAATAATGCGTTGTTTACATACTTTGATAGAGCAGGTATAGTTTTTTAACGCATGGGACAACAGTTTTATGGGTCATATTTTAGAGTATCCAATTTTTTATCGAAATAATGTAGATCAGAAAATAAAAATAAGGTTTAGTAAGGATAAGAAATTAAAAGCTTTTTACCCGACTGCCGAAAGAGGATCATATGTTTATCAGTCTGTATGTATGTATGTTTGTTTTTTCCTATGTGGCGTTCTAGATACAAACGCTTTGGCGGATTTTGATGATTATAACGTCAATCGATTCGTCTTAACCTTGCGAGTGTAAAATAAAAAAGTTAATTTAAAGTAGCCAGTGGGCTACTTTAAATTAACTTTTTTATTTTGCTTTTTTATTTATTATGTAGCCTATTAGAAGTCGATATTAAAATCGCAAAGCTTAATGTTGAGCTTGAGTTCCGGCTTTTTTGTTAATCCGGAGTCGGAGCCGGAGTCTGTGTTTCCCGATAGGTACAATCTAGGGGTCTTATAGATAAAAGTGAATAAGTTACTTCTAGGCAAACGTGCTTCACCGTCGACCACATCATCGCTTACCATCGGGTGAAATAGTGGTCAAGCGCGAGCCTATAAAAAAGGCACAAAAAAAAACCGTAGTCGAGTTACAGTTTTTAATAAACTGTTTTACTTTTTGGTATAAAATTCATAAACTATACGATTTTGACAGTAAAATTCCCGTTTTTTTAAGCCCAATCGCATTCATATAAACCTTATAAGGGCTATGACCTACTCAAAATTATAGCTTTTAAATGTAAGAAGGGATGCAGGGGGTCGTGTCCTTGCCGTGTTGCTGGTCCATACAACATAGCAATAAATCAAAACTACATACATCATGCTTTGCGATTTTAGCCGTTTTACCGACTTCAAATAGAAGGAGGTAATCAATTCGACACGTATGTACGTAATATTGTTGGAAATGCACAATATTTACATATGTTACTGTATGGGCTTCTAAACATGTGTGCCAAATTTCATAAGTGTATGTTTGTATGCTTGTTTGTATATTTGTATGTATGTATGTTTGGCAACGCATATCTTCGAAACTCCTCATCGGATCGTGATTTTTCGTTTTGTGTTGGATTGAGTATCTCTCAACTTAGGGAATATTGCAAGTTTCATCAAAATCTGTCCAGCAGGTTTCAAGGTATAGAGCATAGAACCAACTCCTTAGCGTCAAACAGCACGAATGTGTAAATTGAGTTATTATGGGTATTTTGTCAATCCTTATGGTACCGTACTATAGAAATTGCTAACTTTTAGTGATTGTGTACTTAAATGAACTTAAACTAAAAAGAGAGAAACAAAAACTTTTTCACAAAAAAAAAACCCGACTATAAAAGCAAAGACACCGACTTCCGAAACAAAAGTTATTTTATGAGAAAAGTTTTTATTGAGTGACTATAACTACAATTAATATAACCCTACATGTTATTTTTCAGGTCTTAATGTTCATACACACTGCCAAAACACTAAAAATAGAAATAATTCCTCTATTACAAACATTCGGACATATGGAGCATGTCTTAAAGTTAAAGGAATTCGCTCACCTGAGGGAGCACAAAAATTCTATCAAAGACTTATGCCCCAGCAACCCAGAGAGCCAAAAACTTATTACTGCCATGTTGAAACAAGTGAGTGATGTTCTCTATTTAAAAAAAAATGCCTGGTGGTCTTTTATTCAAGACTGAAGAAGTAGGTGATTTCTAGCACAAAATAGAAAGTATACAAAAGAGCCACTCCCGCCATTTCAAAAATTGACACCTAAACTTGACAGACATATTAGGGTTGCTACTATATTGATTCTGTATTTTAAAAATTACAACAGCAATGCGATAACATTATTTAATCTTGATTTCAGGTTATTGATCTTCATGCAATAATCCTTCCGCTGCGACACGTACACATTGGTTGTGACGAAGTGTACCATATAAACATGTGTCCAAAATGTAAAAAAAGAAAATTGAAAACCAAGTGAGTATCGACCTTCTAAATTACTGCGTAACTTTTTATACAAATCATCAGTAGATCAGTTTATAATATTCCCACTGCTGGGACACAGGGCTCGGTACAGATTGATGCGGGTCATTATATCTTTTAATTCTAGGAATATTTAGTTCTAGGACATGCATGTGACCTCACGATGTTTTTCTTCATTGTTTTGAAAGCAGTGGTGATGAAATAATTTACACAATTTCTGTCTAGGTTCGAACCCAAGACGTACGTCAGCGTCGGAGTCACTTTTAGTGGGCGAGCACAACTCAGTCACTATGCTTAAATACTTAAATATGAATGTGAATTTTCTGGTCCTTAATATTGAAAGTATTATCGAGTTGCTTATGGAGTTGGGTGGAGTTCACCCTAGAACGTAGGCTAACACATATTTAACAGTGCGGCCAAGCATTGCTGTCTGAAGGAGCTCTTCTGTTTGCTCTAAAGTGATTTTTTAATGATCTGTCACTAAGTCTATCAGATGATCTGTCTTTCTGATGGTTTAAGCCACTGTTTTCGTGTAGGTACTGTAAGGGTTCCTCACCTATTTAGAGGCAACCTCCTTGAATATTATAAAACTGGCAACAGGTAACTATTTAGTTTTAGAACGTGATTGAAATGAGAACGCTAATAAAATATTTGAAGATGTTTTTGTTTAGCTTTTGTGGTCAGTTCTACAAAAGCGTGAAGACTATGATAAAATATAACCTAACAAAGTAATTTGACTCTTTAATTTAAACGGCCTCTGGCTACCCCCTTAAAGTACTCCCTGAGAAAACTTAAATGGTCTCAGACAAAAATTTAAACTGTATATGAAGGATCTACGACTAAAATGATGGTAATTATTCCCAGCCTAGATACATAGAATGATACATTTCGATTTTCATTTAGCGCTTAATTTTTATTTTTCTTTTTAGTGAATTATTCGCCAATCACGTGAAAGAAGTGTCTTCTATCGTAAAACAATTAAGTCCGTCCATAGACGTTCTTATATGGGGCGACATGCTGTTGCAATACAAGAAACCGCAAGCATACCATATAGATAACACAGAAGTAATTGCATGGGAATACGGAACTAACCCACAGTATTACCATGCATATTTCTACAATCTACACAAAAATTTCAGAAACATATGGATAGCCTCCGCATACAAAGGCGCTGATGGAAGAAATTCAACAATCCCTAAGATTAAAAAACGATTTCTGAATCACTTGAGCTGGATGAAGTTCATATTAGGCTACAAGTTTGGCGGCGAAAAAAATGTTCACAATTTTGAAGGTATCATTCTAACGGGCTGGTCAAGATACTCTCATTTGCAGCCTCAGTGTGAAATTCTTCCTTTAGCTATGCCAAGTTTGATATTGAATCTCTTGTTGATAAAATCCGTAAAGGCTGGAATAGATCAAGGTGATTTAGATCTGCATTATTGCGAATTTTTCAATAAATATTTAAGTAAAGAATTCAATTACCTTTACCGAAACTATGGAGATACTGAAGAAAAGTGTGCTTTCGAAAACACGTTGCTTTATGAAGAACATGAAAACAATTTTCATGAGAAATTAGTTATAGATTGTCTTCATAATCTGAATCAACATGTGTCCAACTGTAGTGCTGTGAAATCATATTCGGAATTTTTCATTTTGGAAGACCTTTTTAAAGATTGTAAAAAAGCGCTCGAAAAATTAGTTAACCTAAAGAAAATTTTGCAATTATTTATGGTCAAATATTACAAACATCATGTTGTATTTAGTTATATTAACGATACTGTTGGAGTTCCTACAAAGAAAATTGAAAGTCTAATGGAACATGTCAAAAAATGCAGTAACAATCGTTTGTAAAAACAGGTAACTAAGAATTTCTGCTATGCACAATTATAATTATTGTATCTGGCTGTACTACGAAGGGCCAATACCATCCTGATTCCACTGTTGAAAAGGGATAGTGCTCGTCGCCTTGTATGGCTCCGTCTCTCTCTCTCACACCAAAGTCATGATGATTTTAAGACGTCATAGTAAGTTACCGTGAAACCTGTATAATAAAGACCCATACTTTCAATTTCGTAACCTTCATCATCATTTGTCAATCAACAGTCATTGACAACTTGATCAATTATTGCTTAAATGCAACTGTGCACATAAATATTTTAGATATATTTATGTAAAGTGACTCCATTTTCCGCACTGGGACTCACATTCGGTACGATGTGCGTTTAGGTCCTCTCTAACATAGCCAGCAAATGGCAAATGGCAGCAAACGGTAAAGGAAACATCGTGAGGAAACCGGCATGTCCTAGAACCAAAAATTTAAAGACATGTGACATCTACCAACCCGCATTGGGCCCGCGTGGTGGATTATAGCCCACTCCCTCTATTTTCCATTTTTTTTTATTAAACTTTGCCCCACACTAGGAATTTCTTCCTGTATCGTGGGTGCGTTTACAAACATATAAACTCACATACACAAACACCCAGAGCTGGAACAACTATCTGTAGGTCATACAAATTTTTGTTCCGTGCGGGAATCGAACCCGCGACACGCAGCGCAGCAGTCAATTGCTCAACCACTGCGCCAACCGTGCGCCCTAAAATTTGAAACATTGAAAAAGGTTAATGATGAACATAGCCAGCCTAGCTCTACCCAGAAGCACAGAAACTTCCTGTAGTATGTGCACCAATACAATAGAGGAGCGTGAATCTTAAATTACACAATCTATGTTTACAAACGGATCCAGTCCAAAACCCTGAGAGCTTTCAGCTTGAACTCCAGAATCGTTTCGAGTGCCTAGGGAGCTTCGTGGACGAATACAGCGATGGGTTCGTGGAAGCTGTCCATACGGTCGGGTCTAAGTTTTTCAAGATCCGTCGTACAGATGGAATCAAAAAGCTCTCTGATCCTACTCTGAAGCTTATGAAGGAGAGGCGTGAGATGATCTTGCAGTCTTCAGATGAGGCGTGCAAATACCGGCAGGTCAATAGACAGATCTCTAAATCCTTGAAAAGAGACCTCCACCGCTTTAATACCGAGCGTATTAAAGACGCGATTGAGCGAAATAAAGGCTCCAAGGTATTTTCAAGGGATCTAGCTGTTGGGCAGAGCCAGCTCACGAAGCTAAAGACCGACAATGGCAGGATCGTATCCGCCAAACTGGGGCTTCTGAGGGAGATTGAGACATTCTATGGGCAGTTGTACACATCAGTCAGCAAACCCGTTGCGAATCTAGCAAACGACCCAAGAGCTAGATTGACCCGACACTATACCGAAGATGTCACGGACGTCAGCCAGTTAACAGTGTGTGTTGCCAGTGATGACATATGGCTCTGAGACGTGGTCGCTTACAATGGGTCTCATCAGAAAGCTTACAGACATTCAAAGGGCAATGGAGAGAGAGGGCGTATAATCGGCATTTCCTTACGTGATCGAATCAGAAATGTAGAGATCCGTAAGAGAACCAGGGTATCCGACTTAGCCCGAAGAATTGCCAAAAATAAGTGGCAGTGGGCAGGGCACATTGCTCGCAGGACTGATAGCCGAAGGGGCAGAAAGGTGCTGGAGTGGCGACAGCGAACCGGAAGACGTTGCGTTGGAAGGCCTTCCACCAGGTGGACCGATGACCTGGTGAAGGTTGCGGGGATCTGCTGGTTGCAAGACGCACGGGACCGGTCAAAGTGGCGACGCTTAGGGGAGGCCTATGTCCAGCAGTGAACGTCTTTCGGCTGATATGATGATGATGATGATGTTTACAAAGTAAATAGTGTTGTACCATATTTAATATTAAGTATTTATAATGACCAAATAAAAATCATACAAATGTCGGAAGTTTTGCATTTACCCGATATAAACATTCCATAGATTAAAAAGAAGTAGGTATCTATATTTATATATTATGTTTAAAAATTATACAGCAAGCTATTCCAATATTATCTCAATAGATTTTTACTCAAGTACCAAATTCTTAAGTGTCAAACCGTGTTATTCATCGGTTGACGATCATTCTATTAAAAACTTTCAATATTCAATGCAGTGGCGTAATCAATCAAAATATAATAGCCCGCGTCGAAAAATCGGCACACTCACAAACAAAGGATAAAATTATCAACAAGTCCGCTACTGATGAAACGTAAGTTTTTACCCATTTAATTTTATGAATAACAAAAGAACAAGCATACAATTTGAAAAATAATTTCTTAGGCTCGCCTTGATTAAAGGAGCGCAAAAAAAAAAAAAAACCGGCCAAGTGCGAGTCGGACTCGCACACGGAGGGTTCCGTACCATTATCGCAAAACACTGCATAAAAATCACGTTTGTTGTATGGGAGCCCCCCTTAATTTATTTTATTTTAATTTATTAATTATTATTTTTTGAAGTAAATATACAACTAAACATTCTGTGAATATTTCAAGCGTCTACCTGTTGCCGTTATTAATATCGAGCAAAAAACGGTAAATATATCACGTTTGTTGTATGGGAGCCCCCCTTTAATATTTACTTTATACTGTTTTTAGTATTTGTTGTTATAGCGGCAACAGAAATACATCATCTGTGAAAATTTCAACTGTCTAGCTATCACGGTTCATGAGATACAGCCTGGAGACAGACGGACAGACAGACAGACAGACAGACAGACAGACGGATCGCGAAGTCTTAGTAATAGGGTCCCGTTTTACCCTTTGGGTACGGAACCCTAAAAAAGACCCAGCGTTAGCTGTACATTGGTTGTCAGTAAATAAAGGCTTATGTTTAACTTACCACCAGATATAGTAACATATAACAGACAAAAATAGTAAATGATCACCAAAATTAAACCCGCATCTTATTGTAAAATTATAACCAAAGTTTTAACATCTCGCTATCCTGTTTAGGCAAAATGACTCCAAATAAATCATTGTTAACCCAAAAGTAGTAAATGATCACCAAAAGTAGTAAATGATCACCAAAATTAAACCAATGACCAAAAAGATTATAAAATTTCTGGGAGCAACTTGGAAGTAGCGCTCGCCGGCCGCTGCCGCGGCACCGCTCGCTTTGCTCGCTCGGCTCGCGCGCGGTTGGTCACAGTTCTAACCTAACCTAACCTATTTTACAACATTAAATAGCGCAATAATTTGCTATTAAAATTTGGTGATCAATTTACTAAATTTGGTGATCAATTTCCTAAATTTGGGTTTCATAGTACAATTTTAGGTAATAGAGGTTATGGTCACAAAGTAATTTTAGGTGGTCATTATATTTATCCCCGTAAATAAATGTATGAATAAATAGATGTACTATTCAATTAAATTAAGAAGGTATAGACGGTATGTTTTCGTTTCGCCAGATTAAAAAAAAAAAATGTGTCAATTATATCTTTACTAGCTTTTGCCGCGGCTTCGCCTGCGTAAAAATTGTTTTATCATCCCAAGGGAATACTATACCATCCTATGTCCTTCCCAGGGTCTCAAACTATCTCAATGCCTACTACCCCCCCCCCCCCCCTACAACCTCACAACTTTACCTCTTTAAAATATTATTATAGATAATATTATAAATGCGAAAGTTTGGATAGATGGATGTTTCAGAATGGCTGAACGGATCTGGATAAAATTTGGCACATAGATAAATTATAGTTTGGAATACTAAAAAATTTGATGGATATATAGATAGATGGTTATGGATGTATCATTCTAGTTTGGAGATATGCGAAAAGGGTGTAAAGTCCCACAAAACTCCATTGAAAAGGGAGGATCTTCCGACCAGAGGGGTGTTGTGTCTGGTCCGGGCAACTGCCCAACGGTTATTGTCGGACTGTTGTATGTGTTCGAATCGGGCCGAAAACTTTGCTTTCGCGATGCAGCGATCTGTGTGACGTTATGTCATTACTTGGTAAGTGGTGGCGTTGGTGCCGCTACATCACTCCCCACCGGAGACCGGAGGTCGATAGCAGGTTGAGTCGTCCATACATCTCGTGATGCGTGCCAGGCCCTAGATTGTAGCTATCGGGAAACACAAGTCCAGCAGGTAATTCCACTCCTTAGCTGTACGCACAATAAAAGTATTCTCAAAACGTTTAGTGCGTATGGGTGGGATGTCCACCATGTACCGATGGCGCATCGCCTAACGTCTGGTAGTCCGATGATGAAACGGGCTGGGCGGAATTAGATCATGCAATTCCATCGCGCACTCCGAAATGTAACCGATAAAAAACCGACAAGCTGGCAACTCGGCGACGATGTTCAAGGCTCTGGAGCTTTGACTTAACCAGTGCCTCATCGCCGATGAGCCTCTTGGCAAGCTTTTCGATCGGCTCTAGTGCATCAAGCTGGTATTTGGCAGATCCGTCCCAGATATGAGAACAGTACTCCATGCATGATCGAACTTGCGCTTGATACAAGCTGAGCAGCTGTTCTGGCGTGAAGTACCTTTTCACCTTTGCAAGGATCCCCAGCTTTTTGGCAGCCAGCTGAGCCTTTGCCTCAATGTATGGGCCAAAATTGAGAGTCGATGTCAACGTAACGCCAAGAAGCTCAAGATGGTCAGTTATTGGCACGGTCACATCTCGGAAAGTTGGAGCCGGGTGAAATTGGCTCTTTTTAGCGGAAATTTGTTTGAATAAGAATTAATACAACAATACGAATGCAACCAACTTTTGTTTTATTGTAACCAAATTTTAGAACACAAAAGCAGCTATTGTGACTTAACTTATGATAGTGAGATATATTCTCTCGTAGACTTTTTTGTAATTAATAATGAGTACTTTAATCATGTAGCACACAATTCTTATGTAGCACCAATAGTTTTCTCAGCGCACACCAAATAATGATCCTTATAGGTAAAATTTTGCTCGGGACTAATGTAGCTTTCCATAGGTAAAAGATTGTTTTTAATCGGTCCATTAGTTTCCAAGCCTATACAAACGAACAAAAAAAAACTTTACTCTTTATAATATTGGCATAGACTAGCTGTCACTCGCGGCTCCGCCCGCGTAGTATTAGTCCTTCTCCCAATATCTTTAAAAAATATAGCCTTATGGTTAATCTGATGTATAAGTTATATTTCTGTAAAGTTTCATTAAAATCCATTCAGTAGTTTTTGTGTGAAAGACTAACAAACATCCATCTACCCATCCATCCATCCTCACAAACTTTCACGTTTATAATAGTAGTAAGATTGGCTAGAGTAAAAACTAATTCAGACATTAAAAAAATAAAATAACTGAACATAACAAGAGACCTGTTTTCCCCGAAGTATTGAAAAGAGGACATACAAAACAGAAAATTTAAAAGTAATCCCTCGTTACTTCATTCTAAGAGTTTTTGTCAATACAACCATCGAACCAAGTCGTTTACAGACAGCGATAATTAAATTCTCCAAACCTTTTGAATGTTCGATACTCCAAGTCACTTCCATTTCTGATTACAATGACTTGAAAAAAATCATATCGAGTTTTTATTCGACTCGCTCGATGGGTCTAGGTTCATTGTTGCTTATTACTTGTACGTCGCCCGTTCTTTGTAAAATAAAACCAATACTGTTGCTCCAGACTTTTCTTCTTTTCTTTTTATACATTTTCATTATTTTCAGTATTACTTGTTATAAACCTGTCCAGTGCTTTGCGTATCTCAGTCACTTTTTGTAATATAATTTTATTGTATAGCTGCATTTTGCTAGTTCTTAATTAACGAGTAAATAATATAGCAAGAGCAACATGTAAAAAATCTTTATTTACACACACAGCAACAAACACATTACAGTTTTAATTAAATTTTTAATAATTAGTAACAATTTATCACCTTTTACATGCTTACAGCAACGATATTACTTAATACCACGGTTTCTACATTATGTTACCAGCACTGCGTTATCACGAATTATTCCATTTTTGTAATGGAAAATATTCAGAGTCTATAAAAAAAATTGATCGACTCTGATAGGTTCAAGAGCTCTTTTCAACCGTCAAACGGGGCTTAATTAAAATAATATTAATTCTAGAGTTATTTTGTGAGTTGCGAAACCATATTTATCTATTTTTAGTATCATTATCGTCAAGTTCTTTACTTTTGCTTTCGTCTGTTTCACTTTTTGGTTTATGTACAGGGACGACTTCTGTAGCGGGTGGTGTTATGGGTACCAGACTGCCGTCTTCTTCAGCAACCTTCAACCCTATAGTAGCACCGAGTTTAGCACTAGCCTGCTTGAATGTATTAGACAACTTCACTTGAACGACGTTGATGAACATAGATGTTAGAGCGAAACCAAACACTAAGTATAATATAGACGCCATCATGAACATAGGGTGGTCGGGAACCAAATCACCTAATCCGATCGTAGATATAGATATGAAGATAAAGTAAAAGGATTCGAAGAAGTTCCACTTCTCCCACAAACTATACACGAACGCTCCGATGTTAATATACGTGATTATAATGAAGACGGCGACGGAGATTGGTAAGTTGAATTCATCATCTATTTCGAAGACTGATGGAGCTGGGGTTTCCATATCGGTCTCAAGGTCGACTTCTCTCGGAAGAGTACCAGGTTTTGGTGGTAATGGTGGAGGCACATCACTGGACTTCCTCTCAACTGGTGGAGGCTGCTCACCATCAGGACTCTCTTCAATGTCTTCTTCGGAGAATATCTGCGACGGACGACGAACGACATCGTAGACGATGTTCAGCCCCTTCATTACCTCCTGAAATTGACCAAAATTCCATGTTATTTTCTCAACTTTGATTCTGAGTTTCGTGAACGTAAAACAAAGGTTGGTAAGAATGTAAGACAACATGTAGCCTGAAGCGTATAATCATTACTCATTTCTGTATAAAAAGGGAACCTTAGCTTTGTTTCCTCTACGCGGCAATTCGATTATTGTTATCAGCAACAAAGACTGTTCAAACATTTTTTGTTATTTAAAAAAATATTTTGGTATGGATTCTTATTCTTTCGTTAAATAGTTTCATGGTTTATGATAATCCAACTACTTTTATAAACGCAAACGTTTGTGAGGATAGATGAATGTTTGTAACTCTTTCATGCAAAAACCACTGAGGAGAATTTGATGAAACTTTACAGTAATATTTCTCACATATTTCTATAATTTATAATAACAGGAAAACTAACTCCACGCGGGTAGACCCGAGGATGGCAGTTAGTAAACACATATATTCCTAATAGATGAGTTCAGCAAACTAAAGTCGAATTATAAAACAGCTGGCAATGGACTACTAAATATTTTTGATAATGAGTCTATTTCATGGAAATTACGAATCATACCTATTTTTATTCCAGACCGATATACCATCGGTCAACAAGGTTTAAATTATCTTTTAGCCTGTTACAGTAATAGGATTTATTAGATATAATACGGCTAAAACGCTATAATGCGTAGTGCACGTCAGTGAAGCATGCGGTGAACCACGTCATTACGGCTAAAACCAGGTATGGTAGATAGCGAGTAAGAGGAAATTGAATTTTCGTTGTTGTATCACTTTGAAACTGAGTAATAAAAATATATTTTAGAAATTATTTTCTTTTTCAAAGGTCCCTTTTTCTTTTCGTCCCCGAAGGGTCCAAACGGAACCCTATTGTCATGCCACGGGTTTTACAGCCAAACATTAGGACTTAGTCTTAAAATTTTCATAGTTTAAGCATCTTGTTGACGCAAAACCCTTCAAATTGTCAAAAATATTCCTTTTAGTAAAGGGAGCGTGAAAAAATTGCTTTGGCCTACCCCATCGAGTGGGGTATATTTGTTTAGAACTCGTTGAGTAGATAAATATTGCATGTTTTGTTTTAAAAAATATTGCGAAACAAAGGAATGAGAAGCCACCAAAGTCTGCATTTTTTTACAAAATTTTGTTCCGAAAGCTTTTTTAACTTCCCATTCACTTGAACTTGAAATTTGGCGACAATGTTTATTACTACGTATATTTTACTAACAAATACCAATATATTGATAAATCAGATTTTTTCTTCGGAAATCCCTCATTTTTTCTATTACAACCAACTTAATTTTGCGGTTTGGTACGGAACCCTAAATGTGAGAAGTCCGACAAGTACTTGACCGGTTTTTTTGAGTCAAACTACATAGTTACCAACTGTGTAATATCCCAAAACAATTAGATATCGACTCTCGTTCAATAAATTACATAAAATTAGGGCCTAGTTTTTTGATCCGTAGTTCACTTAACCAATGGTTAAATATGCTAAACAATGGTTGCAAATTTTGGATTAAAATAATATAGCAAGTAATAAATACTGGGCCTAAGTCAACTAGATGTTTTTCTCCGTTCCGTTGTGGTTAATAATGTTCGGGGATGGTAAATCTTTTTAAGCTAGTATTAATTAAAACAAAATATGGTCATGGCCCGCCACCGATATGTAATTAAGTTAAGTACCGACGGCAACATTAATAAAAAAATATTCACATTAAAATGCTTTACTTAGCTAAAAACTTAACATAAAGCTAAAAACTTGCTGACACGAGGTTAAATTGACAATATTATATGACAAACCGCAACTAATTCTGATTTAAGAATATCGTGCAAGTGAGCCTAACAGTTCTCAACATAAATTGATTTAAAAATAAATAAATAAAAGTTCTATTTGATACTGAGCCCAGAATTTTCTGTAGCAAGTGACGTGTCATCGGTGGCATGCATAACATATATATATGTCAGCCATTTATGATCTAGAATCATCATCACCAAGAAGTTTTGTTACTATGTTGGAGCTACCTTCCAGTCATAATTTGATAAGTAGAGTTCTATCAGGGGATCGCGTAAGTGACAGATGTATACAAGTCATATACATCTGTCCCTTACACACACTCAAAATAACCTTACTCTAAGAGCTTATGGTCACCCCCCTGATCTCTATAACCCAGTAACTGTGAAACACGATACCGTTGGTAAAGCTAGTTGTCAAACTTTCGTGCTTCTAGCTAGCTCAACAGCTTAACGCGTTTTTCGAGACACGAACAGCCATCTGGTTGACTATTCATATCATACAGGGCTTAGATATGAACCAACCGCGGCAAGTGTGTGCAATGTTTTAACTACCACGAAAACATCTATCCCTGATTTATAATTTTAAAAAGTTTATTCAAATAAAAAAAGTTTTTAAAAACAAGCTTGTACGCCATCTTGGTATGCCATCTTTGCGAGTCCGCCATATTGATTTTAGAATTATGTCACTTAGCTGATTTCATGTAGCAGAGATGAGAATGTTGAGATGGATGTGCGGAGTAACCAGAAAGGACAAAGTAAGAAATGAGTATATTAGAGGTAGTTTGAAAGTGGCGCCAGTGAAAAAATAGTTGAAAGGAAACCATTTGTCCTGGTATGGTCATGTGATGAGGAGGGATGAAACGTATATTACTAAAAGAGTTATAAATATAAATGTGGATGGATTTAGAGGGAGAGGCAGGCCAAATAAAAGACGAATGGATGTGTGAGAAGTGATATGAAAGAAAAGGGAGTCAGTGATAGCGTGACAGGAGACAGGACGGTATGAAATATGAAAACGTATTGTGCCGATCCAAAGTAATATGCGATAAGGGCAGAAAGATTAATGATATCACTTACCTGTGGATTGGCATATAAACCAAACGTTATTGTAATATGTTTTGTTGAATCGGTTGGGGATAATGTTTTAAAATTTAGTTGCAAGATTTGACCCACACATATACACTAACTAATAAGAGAAGATAAATATTTACCTGCACTGGCCCGGTTCTCCTAACTTTCCGGCAGCTTCTGGTGTAGTAGAATCTTCTGATATACGCCCAAAAGAATTTGATAATCCTGGTGAAGAGTTTACCGAAGTCAGCCAGGAGAATCAGGAAGAGTGGTATACCAATAGTGGCATACACTATTGTCGCTACTCGGCCAGATGTCGTCTTCGGAGCTATGTGACCATAACCTGAAAAAAAATTGTTTACAGCAGTTAGATTTAGGATCAGAAATTTAATAATATTTCTAGTTCAATGAATAAACGGATAAAATGTGGATATGTAATAAAAAAATCATAGTAAGTAATAAAATAAAAATAAAATGTGCGAGTTTATTAGTTTTTAATAAATACAATATTCCAATGCAAATAATACTGCGGAGTGCGAAAACGATTATAAAGCGTTTACAATAAAAACTAAAAAAAATATTTGTTTAATTCGTGATAGTTCTTTTTTGTGAATGAATAAATAGTCTTACCGACAGTTGTGACTAACGTCAAGCAGTAGACGAAAGAATTCATAAAGTTCCAAGACCTCTGACCGCTGTAGGAAGTAACACCAGCTTCATGTGCCGTATGCAGCTGGTTCTCAAATTCGAACAACTTCTTCCTTGCCATAGACTTCCAGTCTTCCTCTCTCAGATTATGACTTCCTCGCCAAAGATGTTCAATAAAATCCCTCTTGACATTCCTTGTACTACACTTATATGCGTTTTCGAACGATCCTTCTAACGTTTTAAACATCATTCCTCCTAGACCACACATTATAATTAATATCAGCAGGTCAATAATACATCTGTTTCGTAAATCCCTTATTTTATCGCAGTGAATTCTTTGTTCTTGCTTAAAGTCTTGCCAATTTGCAATGAATTTCCATCTTGACCTAACAACTTTTTTGTTTTTGTTTTCTTCAAGAGATTTCTTCCTTGCCTTTTTCTCCATAGCAAGCTCCCTGTTTTCTTTCCTAGTTACGCTTTTGGATTCGGCTACAGATCGCTTCCTTAACCCTGATCTTTGTTCACTTCTTTCGACTCTACGGGCATTCTCGTCAGCTCCTAATATGATACCCGTCATCATTTCACGTCTATCAACCTCTTGACTCAATACATTGAGTTTTCGTGTCAACTCCGCTGTTCGTTCTTTTAAATCAAAATCAAACTCGTTTTCACTCGGGGATGAGGAATAGCAACTGGACGTGTACTCAGACTGGCTAGCATCAATGTAACCGGAGCTTTTCCTACTCTGCTGATCCAGTTCTGCTTTCTGAGTCTTCATTAAACCAGCTAAAATTTCTTTTTCACTTATAATCTGAATAGTTTTAGGACAGGAAACGCCTCTAGATCTGGACTGCCTCAAGTTGACAGGCGTTTTATTGGGAGTTTTTAAAGTTTTTTGGCTGGGCTTGTATTCGGTTGGAAGCCGGGGATCATCTTTAGGCATAGATAAGCTTCTTGCTCGGGCTTTCTCCATCAATTCAATGATTTCTCGACTAGTCTGACTCATACCTGTTCCAGTTTTATCTACCACTCTTACGTCTTCAGTGCGATTGACCGACTGCGAACGATTTACTTTAGGGGACATTTTGTTCTTCGTGTATCGTCGTGGTACAGGCATTGCTCTACGTTTTGGTGCTTCTATCCTGGCATTATGTTGATCCTCACTCATCTCACTTTCACTAGTTTTATTCTGTAAATGTTATTATGGATAAATTATAATTAGTTGCTTCTCTCATTCTACAAAATTATGGCAAACTATTTACATAGTGTTCATTGTATTGCAGGGCTTGGGATTATGTCTTAAAGAGTTGGAAATAAAGTGCTATTAACAAAGCGACAAACAGTATAAAAAATAGTTTCATGAAAAAACTGACCCCAAATCTTGAAGCAGATTTGCTGCGGGCCGGTTTGATGGGTGGTTGACGACTTTTCGACTCTTCATCTTTTACTTGTTTAGGAGGTTGCGGTTTCACTATAATCGGTTTAATATCGGTAGATAATCTCCTGCTTGGAGTCCTAACTATCCTTTCTCTTACTTCCACATTAGGTTTATTTTCAGGTATGACTTTCCTGCTAGGCGTTCTTTCTAATTGGATCACTTTTGTAACAAGTTCACCCGATGGTTCTGGTTTGGGAGGAGTCGTTTTGGCTGTTTTCTTAATATCTTTATCTTCAAACGTAAACACCTCTTCATTTTTGACTGGTGTTTTCAGTTTCTGAGCTTCTTCTGGTTTATTTTCATCAGGATAAGCGACTTCTTCCAGCTTTTTAGAAGTAGTGGGCGAAGCAAAAGGGAATGCTTCTTTCGGAGAGCCGCTGACAGGTGAAGGAGTAGAGAGAACATGTTTTAGGTCTTTTGGAGGTTCAATTGTTAGTGAACTACGTCGAGATCTATCTTCATCTTTTGGAGTCAGGGCGTAATTAGTCGACAAGAGTTTATTAGTGGGATCTATAAAGCTTCCTTTGCGTTCCAAAAGGTTTGCAAGTTCCTCTTTATCTGGTATAGCAAAAGGTGAAATGCTTCTTCGTCTACGCTCTTGAGCAGCCATTGCTCTTTGCTCGAGAACTTCCTCCGTATCTATATCGTATACTGGATCTTTAACATTTGCGTTTGCCTGCACTAAACGTCTCATTTCTTCATAAGTACTATCAGCTTCAATTTCTCTAGAGTTTGGGCGAGGTAACTGTGGTTTTGTTTCTTCATCGTCAGAAGTCGGTGTTTCTTCATGAGGTTTTAGAGTTCTACTAGGTTCTGGCGTCTTTTCTCTTTGTCTTGCAGCTGTGCCTCTGTTTTTAGACAGGTTTCGCCTTTTCCTTATGGACATATTTTGCCTGTCTTCCTCCATGATCTCCTCTTCATTTAATCTTATTTCAGGTGATTTGAGTTGACTAGACGTTTGTGTTTCAGAATCCGCTCTTGTTGCTGGAATTGACAATCTCAACGTTACTTCTTCTTCTTTCTGGGATTCGTCATCACTCATCACCACCAACTTTCACTAACACCGAAACTGAAAAAAAAAAGTTGTGATATCACAACCGCTCACAATAGACTAAGGGAACTGAACTCGATCAAAAGAGTCAGAACGATATCAAGCTTGGCAGTGAATAATATAGCTCCTGCCAATAATTATGTCACAAATAAGATCAAGCAAGCCAACAATGATAAGAATTCAATAATTGTAAACTTACCTCTCGTTAACGATCCCAACAACAAACTTCTTTATTACAACGGGGTCGACGCAAAATTCTAATAAAAGAATCTATTTTGGCTGCCCCACAGTGTCAGACGTAAACAAACGCCCGTTGATAAGAAAAAGCAATACATTTTCATTGGAGAATAATCACAATTTGGGCGGTGAAGATGCAATGGCAATTGTTACGATTTTCACTGAGTTTAGTGTGGAACTTTGAATGGTAAATGTTGTCACAGTTTTCGTGATACACGCCGCGGGTTTGTGACGCGGCTACTGAGCGGAAGAGCGCCAAGCCAGCCGGGCAGTGTTCCAAATTTAAAACAACTACACCTAAATTCAGTCCAGTTCGCATTTGCAGTCGTACTCTAGAAAATGTTTTCGACACAAGCGACCATCGTTATTTGACACGTTTCGTCGTAACTTTAGCAGCTAGTTGTAAGAACTTGTCGATTGGTAAAGGTCAATATAAAGTGGAATTACTATATTTGCTATAATATCTGTAAAACGTTAAAGACGAGATATAAATAGTTAGTAGAACTTTAGTTTGCGTAATTTTTTATTACGTGTTGTTTTTGCGTTATTTGCCAAAATACAATTAAAGTTAGAAAATGGATAAAATTAATTTCGCTTCTCTGAAACACTCTCTTCACTTTTATTTCCTCTTTAGCGGCATTTCGTTGTTGAAAGAACTAAGATACCTACCTATTTAAAACGTTTGAGTTTTTTCGAACGTTTTAATGCATTTCAGGAATACTTGCAATTTAAACAAATTCTCCGGATCCAGAGGGAACAGAACTGAGATAAAATAACGCTGAATAAAAACAAACGCTATCAAAATGAAACGAAGTACCTAGGCAGTAAAACAAGAGAAATAAAATGATCCTAGTAAAGAGAGTTAGCTAGAATAAAGAATTTATTTCCTGTGTCTAAGCCGCTTTGTGTAAACTCGTTCAAACCGACATAAAAGAACCCGTCTCCATATTTTAGTTCACCTTTATAAAAGAAAATAAATTGTTCCTGCTAATGCGTTGAACAATTAACAACAAATGCAGCTGAATCCAGACATGCACATTTATTTGTGTTATTCATTTTATTAATTTCTATTAAAACAGTTGTGTGGCATTCGTGCGCCTGAGAGCTTTGTTATCGAGCGGCGTTTTACAAATGACTGCTCTTTCAGAAACATCAGGCGTTTAAAATTCTAAATATTTTCTACGTACTGCTAACCTGGTTTAGTTACAAGTAGACGCTAAAAACTGACTCGTTATCTTATCATTAAGACTTTCATAGAATTCAACAAGACCTTAGATTACTTTGAAGAGATCGTAAATCTCGACTGTAATTAATTGACGAAGAATCGGTCAAACGGAACGTATACTCGCTTCATAGTAGCCAATTAAAATTATTAGAAAATGTCACTATGCCCGGCAATTTCCACTGCTGGACATAAAATTCAACGACCAGTTCTCTGCTTGCCGTATTCTAGAAGATACCTTTTCCGGGCCTTTGTCTGACCGTCTGACGTGTTAAAACTGTCGTGGTTTCACTGTGAGAGAGAGACCGAGCTATAAAAGACGAATAGCACTATCTCCTTTCACAGCGGAATCATCTTGCCATTGACCCGATATAGTACGGCCCCTGGTCGTGAGTCCATCATGATAAAGGCTTACTCACTCTGCCCTTCCGACACTTTTTAGCTCCATTGCTATCTGATCAAACTTTTCTTACTTCCAGAGCCATGGGCCAAGGGCGGGCAGATGACGATGATTATAAAGGAGTATTGATATGTAACTTTCTTACCTATAGTGGTATAAATTGTGCCGGCGTAGAACATAGAGTTCCAAAAGGTCCAAGTCGTCTTCGTGGCGTTGTTGTCATTGACGTGTTTCATACACTCCGTGTAGTTGGCTTCGTACTCCTCTAAGTAGTCTTGTATGTACGGGTACAGGTCGAAGTTTTTGCTGTTCTGGTGACAAAAGAGAAATATTATGATAACATCACACGTCATGTATCTTTGTTGTAGTCCACATATCAACCTCCACTATGTAAGTCCGCCCATGTTTTTGCCATTTATGTGTTGTGTTTTTTTTGATAAGACAGGTGGGTTGACCTAGAAAAGGCTGGTGTGACGACTTTGATGCGTTTATAGAAGATTGGGAATATAAAACAACATACAGAGAAGAATGGCTAGCTATGAGGGAGACATAGTCCAGAAGCGGAAGAACACAGGTTGATAATAAGAATGTAAAAGAAGGCTAGTGCATTGTCATTAATCGGATACTAATCCAGGCTTGACACTCCGGGTCGCGGATAAATTTGAAAGAGAATTACCGCGGCTCTGGCACAATCAACTGAAGGACCACGGAAGGGTTTTAGCCAGTGAAAGTCTGACTCTGACCCCTTCCGTTTCATCCAGAGCGGGAGAAATCATTGGATAATTTAACAAATGAAAAAGAAATAAAAACGGGCCAAGTGCGAGTCGGACTCGCGCACGAAGGGTTCCGTACCATTATCGCAAAAACGAGAAAAAAATCACGTTTGTTGTATGGGAGCCCCACTTAAATATTTATTTTATTCTGTTTTTAGTATTTGTTGTTATAGCGGCAACAGAAATACATTATCTGTGAAAATTTCAACTGCCTAGCTGTCACAGTTAATGAGATACAGCCTGGTGACAGACAGACAGACGGACCGCGGAGTCTTAGTAATAATCCCGTTTTTCCCGTTTTTACTGTAACTAAAAACCATTTTGTTGAAAAGGCTATTTAATAAAAAAAAATCCCGACCTGAGAAACGAACTCAGGAACCGATCTAAATCGACTGTAATCTCTGCATCCTAGTTCGATTTAAACAATTGATAACATTCGATCGACCATAATCTATTTACACCTAATTTTTAACTCTACACGTGAAAACAGTCTGAATTTTAAACTAGTAACCTATTTCTCCAGCTGACTTGCGTAGGCGCAAAAGCAGCTGATAAACATACAACAGTATGTTTTATTTTATGGCAAAGTGCCGAATAGTATTGTACTTTCTTCTCTAAAACATGTGATAACTTGTTTAATTTATGTCTTCATTATTATAATATTGTGAGTGGTTTTTTATTACGTACTTATAGTCTAATATGTTGTAAAGTCTCGTTGCTAAAGCAAGTCGTTTGGTAGCGTTGTTAGTCCCTTGAGTAGAACTTTGTTTCATTATAAGTTTTTATTTAGTGTGTTTGCTGTCTTGGTGTGTGTGTGCATGTGTGTAATCAAAGCATACATAGAAGATAATGGAGGATGCGACAAATTGGTCCAAGTGACCAACAGCAATGTGATTCATATTTTCTTAAAGAGCTTTTTAAGCACTCAATTTTAGGTGTTAAGGAAGCTAACCCGAATATTGAGTCCCAGTTTAGAAATTTAGTGGTAATGTACCCATACAGTTTAGGACAAACCGCTTAACCTGCAGAAATGAAAGTAGCTCTATCTGAAAGGGCTTCAAAAGAGCTTTACTTAATGTTATGAAAGCTAAGATCGATTGTGTCCCAGTTCCTAAATAATGAAGTAAACGTGTAGTGGTGAATAAAAAAACATGAAATAAGGAAGAGCTATTTCTTGAAGCTAAGGCCAATTGTTTCCAGGTTTTGAAATATATAGGGGAACAAGTCGAATAGGTAATCTATGGAGGCTAAGACCAATTGTGTCTCAGTTCTGATATAAGGGTAAGTGTACACTGATATTATTCAACAAGTTGAGACTGATCGAGAAATCAATAGCAGTGAGACTCATGTTGAAAGACCTACCTAAGAGCTGCATTTTATTGCTATGAAAATTTTGGTTAATTATGTCACAATTCTGAAATATTGAGATATATGAACACAAGCATTGTTGTTTGGTGAGTATGTTTAAGATAGTCTTTTTTTTTATTACGACTGATTTTTATAATTTTAGCTTACTATTTTGATTACCATTAAGTTTAAAGAAAATAACAATTTAGAAAAAAAAAAGGTAAAGAAAAAGTGCGCAGATACATTATTCATTCAAATTGATGTGTAATAGAATGTTGGGAGATTGCGGTTTCGTCAATACTAATTAAAACTCTGTTGGTTGGTCACACATTAGGACCCGAGGTAGCGCCCCGACTAAGGGCGCGCGTGTTCCACGCGCGCCCTTAGTCGGGGGTTGCGGAAGTATCGTTGTTCCCGCGATCCCCATCGTAAATGTGAGATGGAACACCGGGGTGGTTTTTACTCAGTACGAGTCTGACAGAGCCCTCTACCCTCCCCAGGGTGGAGGACATCCAATGAGGATTTTCCACACCGGAAAAAATTAAAAAGATTCTCATCCTTCTTTAATCCACTTCCCGGTGTTTGATCGAGCTGAAATTGCACGCACGTTTCTTATAATGTAATATGGTGCGTGGTGGATTAAGGCCCCATTCCCTCTCTCATAGAGAGGAGGCTTGTGTCACAGCAATGGGCAAATTAAAAGGATGATGATGAATATGGTCCCGTTTCAATCCTTTGGGCATGGAACCCTAAAACTCGTATGATGTACTTACAAGGGCAGACGTTTGATTTTGCACCACATCTCGTATCCTATTGGCTACTTCTCTCCGGACGTCCAACAGTTTCTGATCATACTTGGCCTCGTTGGGACCTGAAATCAAATGAACATAATGTAAGAAAAAAATTAGTTTTACAAGCATAGATACATAAACTCACGCCTTTTGCCCGTGGGTAGGCAGAAACTACAGAATGAAAGCTGCTATGATTCTGACATACACCTTCCGCTTCGTTTCATTTCGTTTTCGACTTTGTCTCTGTCACCTCTGACCTAGACTAGAGTCAAGAATAAACCCTAGTAATACAACCCAAGAAAATACATCTAGTCATACACGCACGGCAATTATGAGTAAGTACCGCGCTCCTGGCATTTTTGAGGAATATCACGAATAAGATCCGTGTATGTCTTTCTAGGGAGTACACTCCCGGCCGCCCAGATTTTCGGGGTGTGCAAAAAACCGTGGATTAAACACGAAGCAGGGCGATAATTGGGGTGTTTTGCAGTAAAAATTAAAAAAAATATTAGGTGCTATAAGATCTACTGAAAATAACTCCGAATATCGCCCTGTTTTGTTTGGTCCACTATTTTTTGCCCACCCCGTATAATTAAGTATCAATATACTGACTGTTTTGTTGGTGGGATGAGTGAGGGTTTGTAACGATGTTAAGTTTTCTAGTATGTTTTTTTTGCATTATAAGTCAACTGTAAGAAGCCATTGCTAGCACTGACAGTGCTAAGTAATAATTGTTTATGGAATCATGGAAACAATATTGTACCCATGAATCCAAAGTAATACATGACCACAAAACAGGCTACACAAAGCATAATAATCATGAGAAGAACTGTTACAGATGGCAGGAGATGTGCATTGCCTTGTACAAATGCACATCCACTATCATCTGTCAAGTAATCAGTTGAGATAGTGGTCAAACACGAGCCAATATTCAATTAAAAAAAAGTGCGACTCGGACTCGCGTACCGAGGGTTCCGTACAAGCTACATTTACCAACATAATTAGGTAACTAGGTCAACGGGAACCACCATATAGGTTTTCGACCCAAAACCTATAGGGTACTTCCGGTTGACCTATAATTGTCAGCACAAGTAAAGGGAAAATTCCGAAAAATAAAAAAAGTTGAAAATTAAGGTAAATTTTGGTACTTAATTACATCTAAATTTGCCCATATATTATTATCGTGTTGTTTCAGGACCTTGATTTTTATACACCTAATAGGGACTATATATCTCAGTATCTGGTATAAATTTCAACTTGCTAGGTCCACCCGTTCCTGAGGAAATCGTTGGTGACACACGGAAAGACATACAGACGGACAAGAAAGTGATCTTATAAGGGTTCCTTTTTTACCTTTTGAGGTACGGAACCCTAAAAATAAAGTGCATTCTTAATCTTCCAATACTCAAATGGCTAGTTTTTGTAGAAGAAGTTAAATTAACCACAAATGATTTAATATATTGTATAGAAATTAAATTATAGATTATACGTACTAACCGTGAAAAGTTGAAATTCTTGCCTAAAAAAAATTACCGCTGCTATTTTGGTAGAGTGTGACTGTACTTTTGACCCAAACTGTACAAAATCGCCTGACACATATAAAATTTCACTTATCATCTACTATGTCCTACTAGAATTTATGGTTAAACCCTAGGGCCTTAATATAACGTGTCCACGCCATCATGATTCTTTTGTCAAAAAGGGATAGTACTCCTTGTCCTGTATAGCTCTATTTCTCTCTCATAGTGGAACCATGATAGTTTTATCGGAGTAAGGCCCCGATTCTCTATAACAACCAGTAAGAAGGTACGTATCCATTCATGCTCCTCTAGCCCTAGCACTTACCTTCCCATCATAAATGTTGTCTTCCGCACACCTCAAGACATTTGAATAGGGGCTCATAATGTCGCACGCTTGACGAAGAATGCGTTCAAAATATAAAAGGTTCGACCCACTGCCCTATATGAATGCTGCTTGAAATAAGATGGGGAAAACAGGTAAGTTCATAAATATTAGTCCTACAGGTGCGTTGACCGAGCTCTTTATAATTTATTTTTTGTTCGTTTATGAACAGACCCGTTCTTGACCTCGTTTTTCTTGATGAAAAGCGATGAATGATGTTCCAATTTATAAAGTAAGCGTGGTTTTACCCATTATTCTTTTTTTTCTTCGGTCGATGATTCCTTTTTATTCATATTTTTTTCGACCACATCGATAGCATTATCGCTGGCCTCGTAAAGATCTCGCATGGTGCAGGTATTTTTTCGTAAGGAGCAGATCAGGAGGTGGGGCACGTGATATAGCGTTACCATCAAGTCACAGATCAACCACGGTAAAAAAAATTGTTTTGTAGAAATCATAGGACAGTGGCCCTACAAGTTGGTCACGTCAAGACTGACGGTAAAGGTCTATCCACACATATCAAGGCCGTGCCCGGGACGTGGACAGACCGTGCCCCATCAGGGTCTCAAAAAAATTACGGTGGGAACATTTTATATGACATCGTTCACACACGTCCGTGCATGGGCCCGGGCACGTCCCTTGCACGGACGTGTGTGAACGAGTTCAGTGTGACACGTCCCGGGCACGCCCCTGATATGTGTGGATAGACCTTTAAGCTAATCTTATTCTTTTCGTGTGAGGATGTGGCCATCTCTGGTGTCCTGGTGGTGTGTCTGGTGTTCTGGTGTCTGGTGTCTGGTGGTGGTGGTGGTAATTAAGTCGCCTCTGGGAACCCCACAAAGATCTGACTTGGCTATTTCAGGCTTACGTTTATGATGTGTGTGTATTTATCGTGCATTAAAATTGTATGATGTGAATGACAATAGATGCCGTACCCTCGACAGTTAGCTTCACTTTGCTGACAATCAATTTCACAACGCTATTTTTATATGTAGTTCAAGCCGATACGATACAATAAGAAAAAATTGTTTTTGGTAGGCAATTTTTTTAGTTAAAATGCCTATTTAACATAATTTCATAACAACTAGTGCCATGCCTGTATTATCTTCGAAGTGTAGGCAGATTTATGATATATATATATATGGGAAATCTGGTATCAAACTCCTGAATATACTGACTTAATTTATTCCAATAAACACTACTTTACAATCTTTCGTCGTCAACGTTTTTAGGGTTCCATACCCAAAGGGTAAAAACGGGACCCTATTACTGAGACTTCGCGGTCCGTCTGTCTGTCTGTCACCAGGCTGTACCTAATGAACTGTGATAGCTACACAGTTGAAATTTTCACAGATGATGTATTTCTGTTGCCGCTTTAACAACAAATACTATAAACAGAATAAAATAAATATTTAAGCGGGGCTCCCATACAACAAAAGTGTTTTTTTGCAGTTTTATTCGATAATGGTACGGAACCCTTCGTGCGCGAGTCCGACTCGCACTTGGCCAGTTTTATTTTTATTTTTGATGGGTTTGCTCTTGACTCTAGTCTAGATCAGAGGTGATAGAGACAGAGTCGACGATGGAGTGAGCTTACGTAGAAGAAGCCTGTTCACTCTAACTTTGAAGAGATTCAGATTGAATGTGTTCGGAAATACAGACGCAGGTTGAAACAAAAACAAATAAACACAGATGAAGTCGATTTAAAATAGCAGTTTTAGCAGCTTTCCCTCAATTTTTTAAATAAATATATTTTAACAACTCTATGTACTTCCAAGTTCATTGAGAGGGTCCGGAGTCCGTATATATAAGTTTCTCTGTGGCGTCCGGCCTGCACAGAGAAACTTATATCACAGTCATCACAGAATTATGATAATACTCGTAGCGCCGCCTAACGGTAAATGTGGCACCCTTTTAGTAAATTGGTCGGCGGGTTCCATAGTCATTTTATTATTATTCTTCAAAGTAATTTCCAAAAGCTAAATCTTTATAAAATGATTTTAACTTTTGGAAATTACTTTGAGGAATAAAAAAAGGAGTGGTGGTTTTTTCTCGCACACACCGCCAAAGCCATTACTCTCCACAGACTATACCCTCCACGGACAACTATGTACTCTCACTCAAACTCCTTTCATCCCCACATATATCTGCCTACTTAGTGCCTACAGAAAGTACTTTGGAACGAGTCTATTGCAATCGACCGAGCACAAAAGTATACCGACCACTCAAAATTAGTGATCAACACAGTTCCACCTCTAGAAATATAATTTTTAAATCTAAATTAAAATATCACTTAAAAGTAAGCCCGATTAAGGGTGAACCAACAAACAAGTCATTTCACATCCTCTCACTCCGAGCTGACCAGCTGAACATGAAGATGAAGATACACTGAATACACCTTACTTACTCCTTACTTAAGTATAAGTTTACATCTGCAATCTCCACCGACACATTGTTTAGTAAACAATGCAACTAAAATGTCTCGCAGGTAGACACCGTATATACTGTTGGAACAGAGAACACCATTGAATAAGATGCTCTGAAAGGAATAGCTACATTAATGGTTTGATAAAGGATGTAGATGTCTTAAAGGAGGTTGGAAGCTTCTATTTTATTGCTAAAAAGTTATTGTACGACCGGTGGGCTTATTACGTATCTTTTGCAAGAGCAAAACGATAGCGATCAAACGCTTAATGCTTTAAAAATCGGAATTACCTGCAGTGTAGGTAAGTCCAACACAATCGTTTGCTAATCGCTCGCTGTTTATCGAATGCACTTATTTAAAATAAAAATAAAACCGCCAACAACTCTAAATCTTTTGTATTGAAGAGCAATTATTGCGCAAAAATCGCTATCGTTTTGCTCTTGCAAAAGATACGTAATAATCCTGCGGTTCTTCTTCTTGTCGATGATTCCTTTATTAAATTTTCTTCGCCCAGTATTCAGCTATGTCGATAGCCTTAGCGCTGGCCTCACAAAGGTCTTGCATGGTGCAGGTATTTTTACATAAGGAGCAGGAACGACCGGTCAAAAGTTACCTTAAGCGGGATTATAAATTAATGTTTTTGTGAAACAATTTATTACTCCAAAAACCGGCACAGTGCGAGTCAGACTCGCGCACAGAGGGTTCCGTATAAACAGCTAGGTACATTCACTAAAATAAATAAGTAACGTTACTAACGTTTATAAAAAATGGAAGCACCGAACATTGCTCTAACGAAGGGACAAAATTAACTTCACCGTTCGAAAACTGTTTTCCCTATACATCAATTTTCATTATTTTTCCTTTTCCAAGTAAATTTTTATGTTGGTTTTCTATTACTTAAGAAATATAATCTGCTTTCTTTGAGTTCAAGGCGTACTTCTCTTGAAACTACATTGTTGTATGATTTATGCAATAACTCGTATGATTGTTTGGAAATTGGTAACAAGTTGTGTTATATAGCTCTCCCAGAACATGCCAGGGACGCGAGGTGTGCGCACGACCTGTATTCACCACTACTTCCAGTCTCACTAATGCCGGCTTGCGTGCGCCTCTTCGTCGCCTTACGAGCAATTTTAATATTAATTTCTGCAGTTTGGATCTGTTTGCTTTACCACATGGAAAGTTTAGACTCATGTTACTTAACATATTGAGGAACTAATGTGACAGTGTTGTTCCACTTATGCGTCACTATTGTTGACTTTATGTTTTATTTTCTTAATACTTTACTATTAATATTCCTCTTTTTTATTTATTGTTTACAACGCTAATCTTAAAATTTACCAAATTGTCTTCTTAATTCTTAATTCTTTATTGTACACAAAAAATAATTACATATACAACACGAGTGATTTTAAAGTTGACGTACAAAGGCGAGCTTAACTCAAAGAAGAGTTTTCTACCAGCAAACCTTAGAGTGATGGAGAGAGTTTACAAAAGGAAGAAGAGAAGTAGTCCAGTGTACAATTCTAGAATAAAATAAAATAAAGCCTAAATATACATACATACATAAGTACAAGAAAAAAATATATATATATATACATATACTAATATTATGTCATTCCGAAAGAAAATGATCTTTGATTTTCCTCTTGAAGACATTCAGAGAAGGGCTGTCGCGTAGGGAATGTGGCAGAGAGTTCCAGAGACGCACTGCAGTAACAGAGAAGGAGCCATCATAACGGCTGGAGGTGTGACGTGGGGTACGAAGGAGAAGAGAAGTGGAAGTGCGACAGGGTTTACCCCTCCGGACAAAGTACTCAAAGCGTTCACGAAGGTATTGAGGAGAATTAGGATTGTGTAGGATAGTATAGAGGAGAGATAGGATATGGGTATCTCGACGACGCCGAATCGGCAGCCACTTCAATTTAGTCCGAAACTCCGACACGTGGTCGTATTTGCGGAGGCCAAAAATAAAGCGGATGCACAAGTTCTGCAGTCGCTCGAGTTTATTTAGAAGTACCTCCGTTGCATCTAGAAAACAGACATCCGCATAGTCTATGAGCGGTAGAAGAAGAGATTGAGCAAGAGTGACCTTAGTGTGAAATGGTAAGAGTTTTTGGAGACGTTTAAGAGACTGAAAAGAGTAGAAGACCCTCTTACTAACATCATGTCTCATTGTTATCAGTGGAGAACGTGGTTGATTTCACATTTGTATAATAATTTCTGTATCCTATATTTTTGTAATTCGTAATGTGTAATTGTTTGTTTTCCCGAATAAATAAAATAAAATAAAATTACTCGTAAACTTGTCGACTGTTACTGATACTGCTGCTACTGCTGCTGCTGTTGCTGATACTGTTGTTGTTGTGTGTTGTTGTTGCCTACTTAGCTGTGATAGATTTCCTTTTAATTTCGTAAATGTACGTAGTGATATTTTAGGTAGTGATATTTCACAATTCATTTGTTATTACTTTAGCATACGCTGGATTTCTTTAAATAACTGAACCCGATGGAATTTCCTTTCTTGTTAAACAAAATTCAATTGAATATACCTGACAAGGGACTCACAGACAGACACGTTTCAAAGAACAATCGCAGAAGTTATAAGTTTAGGTAACAGACAGGCATCCGTCTAACTTTATTGTATGATGTTTGATCTAAGTCACTTGAACATTTTTACAAGTATTCCAAGAAAATTAGTCAAATGAGAGCAAGTATCTCGGAATGAGAGATAGTCGGCTATAAACTTGTATAAACCTTTATTTTGACACCCTAAAACTTGTCTCAAAACCTACTTATCGTAGGGTGTCCGCGACTACATATTGGTATCAGTTGTCCCATGGGACTAGTGGGATATAATTTTAAAATTTTGTTAGTATCAGTTGTCCCATGGGACTAGTGGGATATAATTTTAAAATTTTGTTAGTATCAGTTGTCCCATGGGACTAGTGGGATATAATTTTAAAATTTTGTTGGTCTCAGTTGTCCCATGGGACTAGTGGGATATAATTTTAAAATTTTGTTAGTATCAGTTGTCCCATGGGACTGGGCCTATGGGACTATTGGGACAGACCCAGATATTCCAAGGTCAAAGGTCAAAATATCGATGTTTAACAAATTTATTGCAATTTTTTCGTTTCTTATGGGTTTTATGCTATTTGTGTTTATTATAAATATTGTAGAGGATTAAATTCTCTACAACTTTTGTTTAAACATTTTATTTATATCTTGAACTATTTTCGAGATAGAGGGCAGATCGCGCGCCCGATATCCTGGAAGAACTGGAGACAAATGTCGTTGAAGACGAGAATACAGAGAATTAAAAATAAAAATAAATTGACAATTGAAATTTTTGAGCGACTGGAAAACGATGATGAAGAAGAAGGCGGAAATTGAAATTAAAAATTGTAGTTCTTATTAAAAGAGTCTTGTCAACATAGCTGCAAACCATAGGCAAATTACTAAAAATCTTTAAAAAAATAAATTGTAGCTACATAAATACCGACAGTTTGAATATGGCTCTTCCTATTTTTCAACTGAGTTAAAATATTAAAAGATTCAACCCATGGGAGAACATTGTAAGCACCGACGAAAGCTTTAATCAATATTTTACTGCTAGTCTTAACATTAAATCTGAGAAAAAATAATTTTTGTTCGATACCTACAACGAACATCGTCGTAACCAAGACTGCTACGACAATTTGTAGCTGAGACCTCTACGAGATTTCGTAGCAGATATTACTGCATTCATTCGTAAACGATAGTTGGAAATAAGAACCTGCAATACGTATCCGAATCCTCTCTCAGTCTTTTAAACCAAATTGCTTACAGAACGAATGGCAACGAAGGATCAAGTAAACGTTAAAACAAATTCGTTAAACCTTTTAGTATTTGTTGATCCAGAATTATCTCTACTAGATATCGTAGACGTGGCTCTACGAATTCTCGTAGACGTAGCCTCTACGAATTCTCGTAGACGTGGCCTCTACGAATTCTCGTAGACGTGGCCTCTACGAAGTCTCGTAGCCATATAGTCTCTCCCTACAAATTCTCGTAGACGTAGCCTCTACGAATTCTCGTATTCGTGGCCTCTACGAAGTCTCGTAGCCGTATAGTCTCTCCCTACAAATTCTCTTATGTGCTTTAGCGTATTATTTGCATGTTTATTCATGTTTGAAACTTATATTTCTACAAAGTAAGTTAAATGTGCGATTTTCTCGAAAATGAGACATTTAGTCTCCCTCTGCAGCAGAAGGACAGATAAGCAAAATCCTGGAATAGCAAAATCCCAGATTAGCAGAAGGACAGATTTACATAAAGGCAGAAGTACAGACCCACATAGAAACTAAAAATAAAATTGAATAGTTAAAATTGGTTAAATTTTATTTGAAAGAACTGAAATTTAAAGCAACGGACCGCTCAATTAGAAATTATGATGAATTGTAAATTAAGGTGTCGTCTGGTTAACGCAGCTTAAAAGTTGCGTAAGCGTTGCGTAAAGGTTGCGTAAGTAAAGCGTACACGTTCAGTGAGCGTCAAGCTAGAACAGATTTGAGGAGTGTCTTCATGACCTACAATATCTTCTCGTTACTTATTCATAAAGAAATTTTACTAAAAGCCATTTTATTTTCAACAAAATATCATACGGCTGCCGCGGTATTTCATCGATAATGATTGTAATCTCTAAAACTCATTCGGCTACAAGGTTTGTCCATTTCATACAAAAGGAGAAAAGTCTCCTTTGTTACCTTTAATGGATTCTGAAATAATAATTTAAAATTGGCAACAAAGACTGTTTTGATATCTCGAAATTGTTATACAAAATGAAATGTGTTTTATTCAAGTGACAGATTCTGACAATATTTTGAATAACTTTTCTGTTTTATTAGCATTATTTATAGTCCACATAAGTCCATTATTTTGTTAAATTGTAAACTTTTGGAACTGCAATTAACTTTAAAGGAGTCAGATACAAATCTAACTAAATAACACCGTCCAAGTCCCTCCATCTGTATGAAAACCAAGCGTACCACTATTTCACACACAATTAAAAAAAAAATAGTAACCAATGAAAGAAAAACATTCCTATGCCTCGGCCAACTTTTTCTATACAGTCTTTACAGCTCAAACAATCAATCTGCCGAGCCTTTTCCCAACTATATTGGGGTCGGCTTCCAGTCTAACCGGATCCAGCTGAGTACCAGTGTTTTACATGGAGCGATTGCCTATCTGACCTCCACAACCCAGTAACTGGATAACACGATACCTCTTGGCAAGACTGGTGTCAGATCCCAAGCTTCTGACTACTCGTAACGACTGTCAAAGATCTTCAAATGACAGCCGGGACCAACGGCTTAACGTGCTTTCCGAGGCACGGAGGAATCTCGGTATGTTGAAATGGTCAGCCATCCACGGAACGACCTTGTCAAGCGTTGCTTAACCTTGAAGATCGACCTGTGCGGCTGTTATTATTCAGCCACCAGTCTTTACAGCTCAATATGGCATAAAAAGGCATTTTTCTAGATTTCGGTGGATTTCCGGTGCCGATAATGCTAAATGAAAAGCTAAAATTCTCCGGTTTTGGACACGCGAAGTACATACAAATCTCACAATTACTACTTCAGAGAAGTGTTTAATAATGGAACTTAACACCCTGCTGATTCTAAAGTATGTTTTAAGCAGGAAACGTTTTGTTAATTTATTACTTTTGATGCAGCTGTGATACTGTGATATAGGTAGGTACAACTCGTGATAAAAATGTCATATTATGATTCAAAAATACTACTAATATACACATTATAACCCAAATATTTTAACCTGAGCAGTGGAATACCCAGCACAGAGTCTGTGTTCTCTCCTGGAGGTTTTTAAGCCAAAAATTAACAGGTATTAGAATTAATATTTGTTTCGGGATATGTGTGTGTGTGTTCTCGTGATCATGGCGCTTGTAACAGTGCCGAAATATCGAGCTCTCAACAAAAAACAAAACACATTACCCTCCTTCGGCAGTCGGGTAAATATACATGGTAAATAGCCCGAAACAAATATTAATTCTAATGATTGTGACCATGTCAGCTTAAAAACTTATAGTGAACAGGTATGTTACTTCAAAGCAAGCGTGCTCCATATCGTCGACCATATCATTGCTTACCATTGAGGAAGTAGTCAAACACGAACCTTCCATTATGAAAAAACCTTGTCATAGCACGTCGTCTCAAAAAATTCTATAAGATCCTACAAATCCTGACACATGTGCTATTTAAATCTGGCTCACGTAGGCTGTGATAATAAATGTAGCAGTAGTAAGCTGCAGCGAGTGCACGTGCTCAGTGCGGCGCCTGGGATATAAGGGGATAGGCACAAACGATAGGGCTCCCACGTTAGATAAAGTACCTATAGATGTAGCAATGGCGTGGCCGCACATGAAACAACAATAGTTATTTCTGGTGTTACAACAAGAACAAGAACACTACAAACCACCATCGCACTGACACTTATCTATATATATATCGCTGGGATATTATGAAAACAGGGAATTGATCAAATCTCTCTAAGAGCGAGCGTAGCGAGCTCGGGAGCTTAGGGCACCCCGACACGGACAGGTTAGGTTCGAAGGGGATGACGGGAGCTGAAGTGAGCGAGCAAAGCGAGCGAACTCAGCTCCCGTCATCTCCTTCGTGTTAGGTTACTTTAGACCCTGCATACAGAAATAGGAGCCCCGCGCAGCGGGGCTCCGTCGGCTCTGCCACACAAATACTAATTCAACGTACAAAATAAACCTTTAAATTACTACAGAAAAGTTATTTTTGTCATTTCACTGAACCAATTTTGCTTAGAGATTTGATCAATTCCCTGTTTTCATCATATCCCTGCGACATATATAAAAGAAAGTCGTGTTAGTTACACTATTTATAACTCAAGAACGGCTGAACTGATTTGGCTGAAAATTAGTAGGGAGGTAGCTAATAGAGAGAGGATACTTTTTATCCCGTTTAGGGTAGGGTAGGGTAAGTAGGGTAGGGTAGGTATGTAGGTAGGGTAGGTATGTAGGTAGGGTAGGGTAGGGTAGGTAATAACCCAATTCCTTGTCTCAATAAACACATGATACCACGAAATTACAGAAAATCAAACACGACCGAGTTTGTTTGTCAAACCTGCCATAACATTAGAGTTTGACAAACAACAAAAGCCGGCCATGGTGACAAAGACAAAAAATAATATTTTGTCCTTATTATTTACATGGGGCTGCCAACTAGCGATCTCTCTATCAATCACGCTCATTTTATGGCTAAATCTATAGGTACTTTATTTAAGGCTCCCACACATAACTGCGAAATCGAAACGCATCCCAAATATCTGCGAGCTCGCACGTACTAAATCTATCTAAAACGCATCGCATCGCAGTTATGTGTGGGAGCCCATATTCATGATTATTTTAGGAAAAATGTATCATCTTCAGCCTTCTAATGTTCCCACTGCTGGGACACAGGCATCCTCTCTGTGAGAGAGGTAATGGGCCTTAATCCATCACGCGAGCCCAGTGCGGGTTGGTGGATGTCACATGTCTTCGAATTTTTGGTTCTAAGACATGCTGTTTTCCTCAAGATGTTTTCCGTCACCGTTTTAAGAGCAGTGGTGATGAAATAATTTACACAAAGTAAAGCGCCTGTCTGGGTTCGAACTTACGACCTACGATAAGTCAGGGCCGTTACCAATGAGCCACCACTGCTCATGCTGGAAAAATGTAAGTCATAGTCATTTCAGCCGAAAAACTTCCACTACTGTACAATCTGTACATAGGCATCCTCTAAAAGTCACCAAAATTAATGTGTCTATGGTCACTGGCAGAATAGTCGGCATCGGCTCAGTTGCCAAAGAAGAAAAAAAAAAAAAACGTGTCTATGGTATAATGGTAACGCGTAGGTGGTTAATGGTTCTATAATCTTATCACGATGACATTTTCCGTCGTCATAAATTAAGAACGTCCCTATATACTTTCAACCCTTACTTAACCCCTGTAAGGGATGAATTTTCAAGAATCATTCCTGGGCCCCAAAGAATAAAAAAAAACTTTAACCATAGTTGAATAAGGAACTCAAACACTTCATGTTTCTAGAACCATCTGTTTTGGGCTATGCATCAATACCTAAATAACGCGTCCAGTGAATACTTCGTAGATCTAGCAAAATACTGCCTACTTACCTATTCTGAGAACATAGGCGTGATGATAAATTGATGCAACTCTAAAGCCAGCCGTGAGTGCATACATTCAGTGCGGCTGAGCGGGAAGTAAGGGGGTAATCATAGTGGGTACACGATTTATAGATTAATATATTTTTCAACACGGTTGCTCATAAAGTTGCTCTAATTTCACCGCAAATAGGCACATGATGACACCTGTAATCAAACTGTGACTTTTTCATTGCTATTATTCACATGTGAGTTATAGAGATTTTTTTATTGGTTGAGTTGCTTTGTTCTTAAAAAAGTTTCGATACAAAAAAGATCGTGCTCAATAGTAAAAATAAATTAATGGACCTATTGCTTGCTCATTTCATGCAACTTTGTATTTAAATACATAATTTCAACGTGTTTAATAAATATAACTTTCACTCAAATATAACTTTTGTTTTCTCTGTAATAAAGAAAACTTGAAATTCCCCATTTTGTACGGGACTAAAACGATATCCGCGAAAAGCCAAAAAAAATAAACCTCATGCTTTTAGTCTATGGCCTATCGCCATTGTTAGATGCGCGCGCATAGGAAAACTGATGAAATTTTCCCGCCATTGCGAAAAATTTTTAACAACTCGTTTTCACTGTTGAAATTACAGTTATTTTAGTATTATTTTCTTCACAAGTGTGTTGATAATCCTCGTATGATACACGTGTGTATTGATGATTACCGTCCTCGGCTCTCTTAAGACCCTCACGTAACGGCTCGGGTCTCTATGGCGCCTCAGCGGTAATCACCAACATTACACACTTGTACCATAATGTACTATTATGGCACAACTAATAAAAGAAAATCAGATGAAAACAGGTGTTTTATAGTAATTAGCGATACCAGAGATACCATGTACCATTTATGTACCAGAGAGCCATTGGATGTTTTTTTTTAAAAGATGTGATTTGATTTTGATCTAACATTTGTAACAGGTAAATGTAAAATGGTTTCTGACTGCATCATTGATCTCGTGCTCATTGTAAGTACTACGTCTAGACCTAGGCTCCCCTAGGCCCACCAAGGCTCGTAAAATAACTGGCATACAAAAAGTTTACAAAAACATATAGACATCATCTTAAAATAATAATCTTTAAGAAATTACTTGAGATGGACCGCCCATTGTACTTTTTATTTATTGTTGTATTCACTACAGTGAAAGCTGTCTAGATTTTTTTTAATATTGTTGAATGAAAAATATATTTTCAAAGTCTCTTTTATCATGATGATTGACGACTTTAATTCAATAGAACTTGTACATTGAACAATTGCACTTTCGATCTTCACAATTGTTTGCAATATTTTATGAATGAAATTAAATTGTTAACTAAAAGTTTAAAGCTGAGAAATGTGTGTTTTATAATAAACTAGTGTCTGCCATCGGCTACACCCGCGTTGAAGTCGGTAATCATTCCAAGAGGACTTACTCCCGGAATAAAAAGTATGCTATGTCCTTCGTTTTTATGTTTAAATAATAATTCAACAAAATTGATTAAGCAGTTTACGCGTGCAAAAGTAACTAACAGACAGATTTACTTTCACATTGATAATATTTATTGTATGGATGGGTAAGATATGAAAATTGATAGCGTCTTGGAGCCCCGGGGTCACTCGTGGTTAAAAGTTATCCATAAGTAATGAGCGAGATGTACTATCCAGTACCGACGGAGACACACTAAAACTACATTCAATAAAGTAGTTTTTTTTTTCCTACTCCTCCGTTATTGTTTTCTGATTAATTTCGTTGCGGGATCCAAGACAGTTAAATTCATTCTCCGGGACTTCGTCGAGCTTCATTGCCTCGGCGTTTTTCTGGTGGTCGTCTGTGTTGATTCTGGCTTTCAGGAGTTGCAGTGGTTTGGGAATAGTGCGGTGGGATAGTCCCAAAAAAAAAAGTAGATTAAATTAAAACTATTCCATATTGATAGAATAGTGTCATTATTGATTATTATTTTGCTTTTGATTTCCTCTTTGTCTAATGTCTTGGTGTTAAAGTTGGGTTAAGAATTTGCTGTTAAGAAATATAATTATCAAGAAGTTTTTTAGTTACTGCAGATTACGTCCTCAAGAATAAGCGAGATGAAGCATATGGTCCAAGGAAATAGAAGGAACATTCCAGGTTAACCAAAAACAGATTGTTGCTAAACAAAATTTTTTTTTTTTTTAAAGCCTTTCTTTTTCAGTCCCCAAAGGTCGTTTATACAGCCAAGAACATTCATCGGAACACTATATGTTTTTTGAACTATATGTTTTACATAAAAATATCTTCAACTTCGTCTTATTCGTTGTCACCATTTCAGAAGATCGTGCCCGTCTTGAAAAGCTTAAAAAATATGCTCATATTTTATTATCTTATGTCCATGTGAACACACTCTAAGTGCAGCCCCCGCTGGCCCAGATGTAAGCTTCCTGCGCGCCGACGGAAACATTCGCGGCAGGTATTAATGCATACGCAGCCGTAATAACAACGGGTGCGTTTATATTTTGTACAAACTACTATTTTATGGCACTTTAGGGAGGAAAGTAGACAACGTATTACGACGCCCAAAGACTGAAAATTGAATGCCAAAATACAAGCCTAAAGTTTGTTAAAATAATTCCTTACTACGGTTCTTTTTTAGGGTTCCGTACCCAAAGGGTAAAAACGGGGCCCTATTACTGAGACTTCGCTGTCCGTCTGTCTGTCTGTCTGTCACCAGGCTGTATCTCATGAACCGTGATAGTTAGACAGTTGAAATTTTCACAGATGATGTATTCCTGTTGCCGCTATAACAACAAATACTAAAAACAGAATAAAATAAATATTTAAGTGGGGCTCCCAAACAAAAAACGTGAATTTTTTGCCGTTTTTTTGCGATAATGGTACGGAACCCTTCGTGCGCGAGTCCGACTCGCAATTGGCCGATTTTTTCTTAATATTAACACATTATTAAACACGTGTTGATCACTTTTTAGCAACAATGTAAGTTACGTTCCTTTATTTTCGTAAACATAGATGGGCCCCGCTGGCAGTAGCTTTGCTTCAAGTTAACTTCACTCCTTCATCTTTGGAGCACAAAACCTAAATCCAAATCATTTGGGTAGCACAAAATGAGCACTAAATAATTACGTGGTTTGCAAAGCCCTAGGATCGAGGGTACCGATCTACGTACGTACATTTTTTCACCAAACCACATTCATTTTTAAAGTACTGACCTATTTTAAGGAGTTATAAAATCAAAAGATGCAAGGATAAAATGTTGTTTTGGAAGTGCACATTATGTCATTGATTTACTCGCTAGGCAATTATGAAGTAAGAAAACATGACTCTCCTCTGGCTCGGCCGCAGTCGGGTAAAAAGATCAGAGTCATGTCGATGAGATGATAAAAAAATATTCACCAAAAAATAAACCGACTTCTAAACACTAAAAAGTGCAAATAACTTTCGTTTTGGAAGTCGGTGTCTTTTGATACCTCTTGTTTGTATCGTTTTTAACACCGACTTCCGAAACGAAAGTTGATTTTGCGCTTTTTAGTGTTTTGTTTTAAAAGTCGGTGTATTTATTGTGAAAAAGTTTTTATTTCTCTTTTTTTAGTTTTAGAACCCTATCACTAAAAAGTGAGCAAATTCTGTAGTAAGGTACCTAAAGGAATGACAAAATACCCGTAATAACTAAATTTACACATTCATGCTGTTTGTCGCTAATGAGTTCGGTTGTATGTTCCATATCTTGAAAACTGCTCAACCGATTTTGATGAAACTTGTACTGTTCTCTAAGTTAAGAGGTACTTAATCTAATAAGAATGATCACAATGCAATAACTAGTTTTGGAGATATACGTGAACAAACATACAAACATATATGAAATTTGGCACACGTGTTTAGAAGTCTATACAGAGTATCATATGTGAATATTGTACAAATATAACAAAATTACATACATACGTGTCGAATTGATTACCTTCTTTTTTTTGAAGTCGGTAAAAAACAAATACATCTCAAATTGCAGCCCAAAGACTGGTACATAAGTAATTGGCAAAATATAAGTGTGTAAAAGATATACCTCTGCCTAACTCTTCGGCGAAAACAGGCATAATGTTATATTGTTACATCCTTAACTGCAGTTTATTCAAGCTGTTGCCGGCGACTTCGTCTGTGTAGCATAAATATTTCGAATAGCCTTACTTGAGAAAATATTAGTTCACCATACAAACTTCCACCCCCCTTTCCATCCCCTTATGTCCTTCCCAGGGTCTCAAACAATCTCTATACCAAATTTCATCTAAATCGGTTAAGCGATTTAAGCGTGAAAAGTTAACAGCCAGACACTAGAGTTACTTTCGCATTTATAATATTAAGTAAGGATTCAATTTGAAATTTTCTTCAAGGAAAATATACTCGCATAGACAGTATCATATTGTATTCAGTCAACGCAGCGTTCCATGTTTCATATTCTTCAAAGAACACAGAACTTATGAAACAACTTACGTTTTCATCACAATATGGACTGCAATACTTTCTAACAACATCTACTGTTCTACGTCGAAAGTACGGCTTTGAGGAGCGTTTACATTGGTGGATGAAATTTGTCTAGTACTTGAAATAAGTTTTTAAATATTGTATATCGCCAGTATTATTGCGTAATACATTCGGCAAGGCAAGGGCAAAGAGTATGAAAAATCGACCAGTCACATAAACGGACTTTGCCTTACTGAATTCATTACGCAATAAAGCTGCTGATCCAGCTTTTGCCCGCGACTCTGTGTGCATAGCTATATTACCTCGAATAGTCTATTACTTGAGAGATGATTGGTTTACCATACAAACTGCCACCCCTGGCCCTTTCCCACCCTTTAGGATGATTTCCGGAATAAAAACTAACCTATGTCCTTTTCAGGGTCTTAATCTATCTCCGTACCAAATTTCATCTAAATCTGTTCAGCGATTTAAGCGTCAAAAGGTAACAGGCTCAAAATAATGGCGTGGAACTCTAATGGGCTCCTCAGACATCAAAATGAGTTGCAGGCATTCCTAGACACAGAAAATATAGACGTGTATTTGGTCTCTGAAACGCACTTTACTAAGCAATCTTTTCTCAAATTTAGAGGATACTGGTATATAATTCGCTCCACCCTGACAACTCTGCCAGAGGTGGTAGCGCGGTTAAAATCAGAGACAACATTAGTAACTACGTGCAGTATAAATATGAAGAACAAGACATTCAAGCTGTGGCAAAATCTGTTAAAACCAAATATTGTCACGTGTCTATTGCAGCCATATACTGTCCTCCGCGGCATACGATAAGAAAAGAGCGATATTTACATCTTTTTGAACTATTAGGCCAGAGATTTATCCTAAGCGGCGATTTTAATGCTAAGCACACGCATTGGGGGTCAAGACTTACTACAACAAAGGGAAGGCAGCTGTTAAGTGCAGTTAAAGAAACACATTCAGAAGTTATGAGCATGGGTAAACCAACGTACTGGCCCACTGACCACCAGAAAATACCGAATCTTATAGATTTTTTCATATGCAAAAATATATCCGCCAACTATCTTAGTAATATGTAAAGGAAATTTATCATCTACGATGTAATCATTAACTCTACAATAATCGTCTACTAACCGCCAATTTTTGTCAATATACCAAATGTCAAACACAGAGTTTAAAATTATACTGACACATTTACTGGCCTGTGTGAGTAAGTCCTCAGTAACTCGCACAGTGTAAACGCGCCTCGTTGCTTTCACGTACGTGCCTTAATGTAATCAGATAATATGGCATAACGAGGGCCTGTGGAAAAATGGCTGTTGTTCACGTAAGATATGAATGAGCTGAATTAATGCAGAGATTTACAGGCTTTTTTGCACTCCTGTCATCAAACTTATATTCACTGGCGGGATAGGCAGAGGGTCTATCATCATTTCAGCCGAAGACGACAACTGTTGGTAGGGTCCAGGGTCGCTAAATCGACAGAAGAGGCGAGGCTGTGTATATCTTATTTATTTATTATATGCTTTATTGTACACCTTAAAATACAATTATAAATAGAAACTTAAAATTAATACACATTCAATGGGTGGCCTTATCGCATTCCGCGATCTCTTCCAGGCAACCTGGTAAGGACAGTAATTGTCTGGACATGAAGTGGGATTGTCATTGATGTGACAATAACATTGTTAAAATACTATATTATAAAAGATACACAGATAAATACATATGGTACGTAATATATACATAAATACATACATATAATAGCAATAAAAATAAATGATGAATGACTCTATTGATAATCGCAATCACAATGTCTGTTTAAAATCAACACGCTAAGACGAAGACAGCGACAGGTAATGTTCCTTTACGAGTCTTTTGAACACAGCCAATGATTGGATCTGGCAATGCATTCCACAGACGAGTAGCCTAGACAATAAAGGATTTATCCAAAAAAGTCGTGCAATGTGTTGGAATTTGAAGTCGTATCTTACTATCACATCACACTAATATTATAAAGGCGAAAGTTTGTGAGTGTGTGTGCTTGTGTTTGTGTTTGTTTGTGTGTGTGTTTGTGTGTGTGTGTTTGTATGTTTGTTACTTCTACACGCTGAAAAGGCTGGAGGGACCTGGATGAAATTTGGCACAGAGATAGATTATAGTCAGGAATAGCACATAAGACATTTTATGCCGGGAATATGTTCCCTCGGGCTAATTTTCGACTTTCACGTGGGCGAAGCCGCTGGCAGAAGCTAGTAATATTATAAATGCGAAAGTTTAGATGGATGGATGTATGTTTGTTACTAAATCACGACAAAACGGCTAAACGATTCTGCATGAATTTGTCACAGAGATAGATTAAAATCTAAAAAATAAAGTTAATTAAAAAAAAACAAAAAACCCGACTGCTTAAAAAGCAAACTAAAAAGACGTAAACAAGAAGAAAATCATGCTGTCCAGTCGGAGGATACATCTGGTTTTGGTCCGCCAGCTCGCGAATATGTATCCTCCGACTGCACAGCATAATTTTCTTCTTGTTTACGTCTTTGTAGTTTGCTTTTTAAGCAGTCGGGTTTTTTGATTTTTTTAATTAACTTTTTTTATTTACAACTTTAGTTTTTTTTTTTTAGAATTAGGTACATTTAAACATATAAGTGTTACATATTTTTGAAAACGCCTCTTAAAATCCTTTATTTTGATACCCCACACGATGGGTTTCGAAGAAAAAAAAAATATTTTTTCCCACAAAATGGTGCCCAAAATCCGCCATTTTTGCAGACTACTAACTTGCAGAATTAAGACGAATCGATTGACGTAAGAATCATCAAAAGCACTATATCACTGGATAGTGTAAATACGGATGGCTATAAGAGTGGAGAAGACCAAAGAAACGAGGGATGGATTGTGTGAAAGATGATAAGAAGATAATATAGAAGTATGGAAGACGAAGGCATGATGCGCCGGCACTGAATCATTTGGGATAAGAGCAGCAGAATAGGGTAGATGACAGAAAAAAACTATTTACTCCGTCAGTTAGATAACCTAAAAATATTGGACACGTGTTTTTCTTTTGCCACGTAAACAAAAAGTGACGTCAATACAGTGCGTAAAAATATCGTGTGACGTCACGGTGTGCTACACTTTTACTTACAAAGTGACGTCACAAGACCCCACTCCTGAACTTTGATGCGCTTTGTCTTGGTATTTTTTAGGGTTCCGTACCCAAAGGGTAAAAACGGGACCCTATTACTGAGACTTCGCTGTCCGTCTGTCTGTCTGTCTGTCTGTCACCAGGCTGTATCTCATGAACCGTGATAGCTACACAGTTGAAATTTTCACAGATGATGTATTTCTGTTGCCGCTATAACAACAAATACTAAATACAGAATAAAATAAATATTTAAGTAGGGCTCCCATACAACAAACGTGATTTTTTTGCCGTTTTTTTGCGATAATGGTACGGAACCCTTCGTGCGCGAGTCCGACTCGCACTTGGCCGGTATTTTTATTTATTTAATTGATACAGCAAAAAATAATGGTCCAATATTATTTGATAATCTCACTGACGAACTAAATAGAATTATCATTCTTCTACCCAAGAAACATCCGTATTATGAAGAATGTCGATTGCCGTTTTTGTATAATTCTTTGTGTTATTTTTAATTTGTAATTAATATTATAAGACGTAAAGTTGAGAGAGCAGTGGTGGCCCAGTGGTATCGGCCGCGACTTACAAGTTGTAGGTCGTGGGTTCGAGCCCAAGCAGGCGCTTTACTTTGTATAAATTATTTCATCGCCACTGCTCTCAAAACGGTGAAGGAAAACATCGTGAGGAAACCGGCATGTCCTAAAACCAAAACATTCGAAGACATGTGACATCCACCAACCCGCGCTGGGCCCGCGTGGTGGATTACGGCCCATTCCCTAACACAGAGAGGAGGTCTGTGTCCCAGCAGTGGGAACATTAATAGGCTGATGATGTGATGTGATGTGACGTAAAGTTTGTAAGTTTGATTGTAGGAAGTAATCTCTGGAAATACTTAACCGATTTTGCCAATTTCTGAGTGTCATAGATTTTTTTATTTCGAAAAAATAACGAGTCCTGCGGGGTGGCCCACGAAAGCGAAGCCGCGGGAAAAAAGCTAGTTTTTAAATAAGGCTTGTTAAGCTCTACATTTATTGCTTCATACATTATTATTATCAAAGTAACGAACTATATTTAAGTGACACAAACAGTTAAATAACTTTACCTCAACGAATTTACAATAAGTTTAAAAGCGGGTCCTGAAACTTTAGTTGATCCGATTTTGTAACACAAAAATATCTCGAAGAAAAAAACTTAAAATAAAACTTTATAAACCTAATTCAATAAACATCGTTAATCCTATAAATTCTGGATAAAATAGGTTTTTACTGAGAATCTGTATATTTTTGTTGCTATTATTAAGGCTTCAGAGAGTTTCAGAATACAATAAATAACGCGATTAATAGGTGTTTTCTTGCTAGTATCTTTCATATATTCTTTATTGTACACAAAATAAACATATAAAAACACAAAGGGAAAACGTATGTACAAAGGCGAGCTTAACCCTTAATCGGGTTCTCTGACAGCAAACCTCAGTGCTAAAGAGAGATTTACAAAATTAGGACAGTTAAAAACATTTCGATTCTAACTAACTAAATAGATTACACAAATACGTGTACAGCACACAATGCACAAGCATAATTCATACATATATCTAAAATACATACATATTTATGCGTCATGTTGACAGGAAATGTTCCACAATTCTTCTCCTAAATATCTCTAGTGAAGGCCTATCCCGTATGGAATGAGGAAGATTATTCCTTAGGCAGGACAGCACGAACAGTAAATGATCTACCGTAACGACTTGATGAGTGGGGAGGAAAACGAAGGAGAAGAGATGATGGGGAACGGCAAGGCTCTCCTCTCGGAACAAGATACTCAAAGCGTTCTTTAAGAAACGAAGGAGCGAGGGAGAGGTAGGATTATGAAGAACAGAAAAGGTTAGAGAAAGAGTGTGGGTATCTCGGTGCTGCCGAATAGGTAGCCACTTCAACCGCTTCCGAATTTCCGGCACATAGTCGTACTTTCAGAGGCCAAAAATGAAGCGGGTGCACAAATTCTGCAAACGGTCGAGCTTATCAAGAAGTTCCTCAGTCGCATCAAGGAAGCAGATATCAGTATAGTCAAGAATAGGAAGAAGAAGAGACTGAGCAAGAGTAACTTTACCCTCCTTCTTGCTTCGGCAATGTGAACATTCCAAATAGGTTGCAGTCTTTAAAAACACCTAAGCTTTTGACTTTTTTGGAGTAAGTTATAGCGACGGCAACGTAGAAAACAGGATGGAGAGACTGTTGCTCAATAAATTGATGAAATGTCTGCCACCAATAATGAGAGCTTGTGATTTTGTTGGGTTCACTAAAAGTCCAAAACTTTTAGCCCACTAACAGATATTTTCAAGATCATTATTGATGGCATTGACAGATCCAGTGAGCTCTTCAAGTTCGAAGCTGTAGGTTGTCAGCATAGAGATGATAGTATGAAGATAAGACCTTAGTGATAGTGTTTGTAAAAACAGAGAAAAGAAGAGGAGAAAGGACGCCACCCTGAGGAACACCCTCCTATAAATTGCACCACTCAGAGAAAGCCTCCTCTGAGCAAACCGATTACGAGCGAACCCGAAGATAATAGTTAAACCACGTGATCACAGCAGGATATACATTAGAGAGGATGGGATACCTAAGAGGATGTCAAAATCAACTCAATTAAAAGCACTGCTAAAGTCCAGTAGAATCAATACTATAAGGAATCTGTTTTCCATGGCCAGTCGGATATCGTCAGTTATTTTGACTAAGGTCTTTTATGTTGCAAAGTTTAATAAAGAGGAATTATAGATGTTCAATGAACGAAAGATATATCCATCACATCATCAGAGTGAGGATAAAACTAATAAATAAATAAATAAATCATCACCATTTCAGTCGAAAGACGTCCACTGCTGGACATAGGTCGCCCCCAAGTGTAGCCACACTGATCGGCCCGGGCGTCACGAATACATCGGATGCCCGCAACCCCAGGTCATGGATCCATCTAGAGTATTCTAGAGTGACTAGAGATATACTTATCAGACAGTGTTAATAATAGCCTACCTATTATTAAGACTTAGTTTCTCTTAGTTCGTTATTGTCGTCTTGATGAATTGAAACTACCCACACTGTAGCTAAAATAAAATTATTAACGCGTCACAAATTAAACGTACGTCAAGTGATACGATGAAACACCCTCCACTGGGCCCAACCCAACCCGCACTGGGCCCGCGTGGTGGATTACGGCCCATTCCCTCTCACAGAGAGGAGGCCTGTGTCCCAGCAGTGGGAACATTAATAGGCTGATGATGTGATGTGTGTGATGTGAAGTGATACGATTGGCTGTTGAAAATGAATTCCACCAATCATAGCATCTAACGCGCGTTTGATGACTTGCCACATTGACTTTGCAATCATTTTTAGGGTTTCGTACCTCAAAAGGTAAAAATCACTATAATATCACTGTCTTGTCCGTTTGTCCGTCTGTCTGTCCGTCGATTTTCTCAGGGACGGGTGGACCTAGCAAGTAGAAATGTATAACAGATACTTAGGTTTATAGTCGCTATTAGGTGTACAAAAATCAAGCCCTGAGTCAACACGATAAAATGTTTTTTTTTTTTTTTATGTATAGGCCTGTGTTTGACCACAATCTCACCGTGGTCAGTGGGCTTTAGATGTAAGTAAGATAAGATGTAAGTCAGATAACTTGGGACTTAAAATGCCAATGCATTCCACAACTTTCATGTATAATCTTTTACAGTCCAGGCTGCTCGTCTGTGGAATGCATTACCTGACCCAATTAAACGAGCTCAGTCGTTGCCTTTGTTTAAAAGACTCATCAAGGAGCATTACTTGTCGCTGTAATTGTACTCTTAGTATTTAAACAGACTTTGTCTATGATTGTCATACGTCATTTATTATTATTTATTTATTTATATTCACATACACACATACATTGGTATACATTGGTTTTATTTTTACGTCTTATATACTAAATATGTATGTATATCTATTTGTGTTTTTATTAAGTATTATTGTATAACAATAATTGGAAAAAAGGCTAGGCAGATGATGATTAAGTATTATTGTATCATTATATTCATTGTTAGTATTGTTACACCCCTGACGACCCCGATGTCTTGTCCAGGCAATCACTGTCCATTCCAGGTTGCCTGGAAGAGATCGCGGAATGCGATAAGGCCGCCCGTTGTATATTTTTAGTTTTAAGTTTCTTATGTTACTGTATTTTCTGGTGTACAATAAAGAATACATAAATAAATAAATAAGTAGTAGTATATTGTAAGTAGCAAACCCATGTATGAATGGGGACACCCTTTAATTTTCAACTTTTTTATTTTCGGAATTATTCCTTTACTTGTGCTGTAAGACTTTGCTTTTAACCAAAATTGACAATTCTAGGTCAACCGTAGTTCCCGTTGACATAGAATCACGAAATTTGGCAAACGGTAAGGTCTTACAGCAGAAATAAAGGAAAAATTGCAAAAATAAAAAACATTGAAAATTAAAGGGTGTCCCCATTCATACATGGGTTCCGTACCAAGAGTGGCGTCAACTGCCACTCTTGGTACGGAACCCTTCATGCGCGAGTCCGAATCGCCGGTTGCCTTGGCCGGTTTTTGCGGCTTAAATTGGGCAAAAGTAACCTAGTAAATTCAAATTATTCATGCTCTTTTTCAATTATCTACAGACATCTACAGTTTTAAATGCAGGTCAGTTTGCAAATCGTAAAAGAAATACCGAAGACAGTCACATAAATTACGCGCAGTTGGTTGACATTGCGGAATGGATAGCTATCCACCGCTGGAAACTCATAACTCTGCAGTGGTTTTCTGAAAGTCTGCACATGCATCGCTCGTAAACTTTGCAAACTTCTGCAGAATAGAATTATGATTCCGAAAGATTTATTATTCGCGGTCTGTAAGTTACAGTTTTCTGTTGAAGGTCAGGTTAGAATCAAGGATTCTTGAGTTGGAGTCTTGCATTGTTATGCCACCCCGAGGTCGAGAAGTGTTTTTAAGAATTGTAACAAGGATTTCTGAATCAAATCGCCTTGTTTTGTTGGAATCATCTGTACTGCTCGGTAGTGTGAGGACTTTGCCTATTAGGGTCGGACTCCACCAAAGCAGAGATGTGCCGAGAAGTCCAAAGCGGAGACGAGAAGAGATGTTTTTCAAGAATTCTATTGGTTGTTTAAAAAACATCTCCTCTCCGCTTTGGTGGAGTCTGGGCCTTAAAGGCAAACTACTTGCCTATAATAAGACTGGCATCAGATAACTAATTAGTTTTGGAAGGTAATTGAAATAGGAACGCTTGTCAATTCGATAGAAGCCGCCTAAATATATATTTTAGCAACAATGTGCCTGCCGCACATTGTTGCTAAAATATATGATATAAAAGTGATGATGAAGATGATGATCCATTATTCTATTTATCAGTCTGACAAAATATCGATATAAATTGCAGTGTCTTGAGTTAAACGTTTCTAAAGATGAAACGCCTACGTAAAGTCGAGATGATCACATAGTCTAGATTGATCATAAAGAAAATTATGAACTTTAAATCTACGAAACTGCATTAAAAATAATTCGTTATCTTCATTTTGATAGGTTTCTAAATGATTCACCTCAATAAACTCATTCGACTTAGAGTAGACACAACGCATCGTAATTTTCTGAAAAGCAATATTTTTGTAGGCAAAATTTCTCAGACAAAGGATTTTTTTCTATGAAATATGGACATCAAAAGCTAGACGGCTACATCATCCCTGGGTTTAGACCTGACAGCTTTTTTATATATTGCCAATATATTGCCAAAAGATGTAGGTGTCGAACAAAATAACTTAGTAGAAGAAAATATTATTATAATGTTTATTCATCAGTTTGAGTGCCTTGAGTCACGTTTGAATGTTAACGTCATTCGTAAATATATCGGCTACGAATATGATAGTAAAACGAATGTAACTTAGAATAATTTGGGACCTGCGAATGCTGCCTGCATTATTAGGTCCCAAATTCTTATAAGTTGCCGGGAGTTCGCTTTTACAAGTAAATCTATAGGTAACAAATTTTAGGTGCCTGCAGTTAGCGTAGAGTGTTCCATCGACACGAAAAGAGAAAAAAACTACAAAAAAAAAATATTCCAAGGTATAAACTTAGAAAGGACATAATTTATGACTACTACTTTCTTCATTTATTTACAAAATTCAACAACCTTTCAACAACCTTTCAACTCCCGAACATTCCTGACTCCTCATCACATCATCTTTTCACACCAGTGTAATGACGAGTATTTTTTTCCTCGACGACACACCGCTAGTTTTACTACTACTTTTGTATCACAACATAAGTGTTGTGCACAACATTAGTATTGTGCTTGTAATAGATAAATACCCCACTGCCTATCCTATCTACCTATCTCACCTATCTAATCTCATCATCTGCCTAGGCTTTTCCCAATTATTGTTGGGGTCGGCTTCCAGTCTTACCGGATTCAGCTGAGTACCAGTGTTTTACATGGAGCGACTACCTATCTGACCTCCACAACCCAGTAACTGGGTAACACAATACCCTTTGGCAAGACTGGTGTCAGATCTCAGGCTTCTGGCTACCCGTAACGACTGTCATCTTCAAATGACAGCCGGGACCAACGGCTTAACGTGCTTTCCGAGGCACGGAGGAAACTCGGTATGTTGTAATGGTCACCCATCCACGGACTGACCTCGTCAAGCGTTGCTTAACCTTGAAGATCGACCCGTGCGGCTGTTATTATTTAGCCACGAGCTCCTCTAATCTAATAATATAAAACTCTTAAAAAACTAAATATTTTAGCCATGTTTTTTTTTTTATGTTATGTATATTTTATTATAATATGATCATATTTTTATTATTTATTTTCCGAATAGTGATACACGCAACTTTGCTCTGCAAAAGATAAATAGATTTTCAACGAGTTATCTAATTATCTTATTTTGGTTAATTCACTGGTACTTTTCTTCGGACTTGCAAATCTTTATTCTAGCTCTCTCATACATTTTACTACTTTTGACTGAAAAGAGAAATGGATTTTCTGGAAAACTCTTAAAGTAGCTTTATGCTAAGCTTGTTTTTGTACAGAACTTCACAAATCCCATTTTGAACAATATAGAACCCGATGTAAAATGGATGCGACAGTTTCTAAGTATTTTTAGTCCTACACAAAAACTGAAAGTTACAAAAGCTACCTTTTAAAGGAATTTCCAGATCTTAATAAATTAAATTAATCTAACGCGTCAATATTGTTTACACTGAACAATAAAATAAGAAACAATGTTTTAACGTGATACAAAATAATTACCTACATTCTCAGATTTTTTAATATAATACTAGCGAGGAGCTCGTGGCTAAATAATAACAGCCGCACGGGTCGATCTTCAAGGTTAAGCAACGCTTGACGAGGTCGGTCCGTGAATGGGTGCCCATTTCAACATACAGAGTTTCCTCCGTGCCTCGGAAAGCACGTTAAGCCGTTGATCCCGGCTGTCATTGGAAGATCTTTGACAGTCGTTACGGGTAGTCAGAAGCCTGAGATCTGACAACAGTCTTGCCAAGGGGTACCGTGTTACCCAGTTACTGGGTTGTGGAGGTCTGATAGGCAGTCGCTCCATGTAAAACACTGGTACTCAGCTGAATCCGGTAAGACTGGAAGCCGACCCCAACAATAATTGGTAAAAGGCTAGGCAGATGGACTGGCGAGGAGGAGTATCCTGTTTTTATACAGACAAGGAATTAATCACCACCCTAGCTTAAGGCGGGTTGCTTGCTCACGATATTTACCTTCACCGATATCAGCGATGTCCAAGATAAATTTAGAAAGTACATAAATTGAACAAGTCACATTTATATTTGCCCGATTTTGAACCCATAACCTAGCACGATAGAACTTTTAATAATAAAATATTTATTTGCGTAAAATATGGTATATAATGGTGTTAAATACAATTTTATATGGCACAAAGATGTTTAGCTAGGATAGGACAAAGCATGCAAAATTTCAAAGTCAGGCAAACAGGTAAGGAGGCATCAACAATTAACTATTTAAGACGACGACTAACGCCAACGACCTTGAGGGAACAAAACGCGCACTTGTTTGACATCCGCGCGACCCAAAATTTAGTAGCTTTTTGTACTGTCCTTATTATTCTGTGACTTTAAAAAAAAGGGCTTGTCTTTGAGATGGTGTCAATTTCATTAAAATATACCCAGCGGTTTTGGCGCGATTGTCGTGTTTTTGTCCGTTTTAGACCTAATTTTACAAATTAATGACACTATATTATACGAATAAATCTCAAAATTTTCTTAGATCAAATTATAAAAAAATTGGTCTAATGTAACATATATTTTTATCAAAAAATTAAGACTAGCCGTTTAGACGTGATTCTCATTTTAAAATCAGCTACCCAAGGGAATCGGCGCCTCAAACTTTAATGATATAAAAACTATGTTCAAGCAACCATTTATTAAATTTAATTTTAACCAATTCTGTATTGTTTTAAAATGCCTCGGTATTTTATTGTAAATGCGCACACACATTGCTAGGTTATTATTATTTTACTTAGCTAGCCTAGGCAAATCATTCAACACTAATCTAAAGGGATCTCGTCTGCGCCGAGGATTCACATTATTTGCAGTCTTAAAAAATTGATTATTTTTCATTCATAAGTTTAATAAGTCCGTATGTACGGTGTCACATATTTAAATATGAACTGACGCCGATTATTATGCAAGAATCACTAGCTCAATTTATGGCGGTGATAACCATTCAAAATAGGCTAGTTTAAAATAAAACAGCCAAATAATTTTATTTAAATTTTTCCTCGAATAAATTGGTTTTGGAATTTGGAATTTCAATAACTTAGAAATTTGATTAAAATCGAAGAAGAGCTAATAAACTGTTTAGCAGCACGTAACTGGCTGGCTGAATTTAGATCAAAACATGTTTATATTTGGAATCGTCGGTATGACGAAGAAGAAGAAGAAGCACATACTTACTCAGTCTTTTTATAAAAAATAAATGCGCACTGTTTGTTGCAATTAAAATAAAACTGTGTTACGCGGTATTACTGTAGCTTTTCTATACAACACTGATACTTTGTTTTAGTTATAAAATTACGCGTTCTAATCCTAAATTTGATTTGTCAAACTTTGCGTTTTTTGATTTTCTATAAAATGACATACGTAACTTATTTAAGTAGTAATTATTTACACGGTATTAGAACTTAAACGACTATACATTTCCCCAAAAAACAAAACACTATTCACGTTGGCACCTTGGCAACCACTAAATAAATCTCATGACTTTGGTACTAACTTGTCAAAGGAACGAGACGTGTCAAATATGCCTTTGATATTAATTCGGTATATTACAATAGAGCAAACGATGATTGATCGCCTATCAAACTGATTTAGCGCTAAATAAAGACACGTTTCGATGCGGCATTAACTTTTGAACAAGTTAATGCCACATCGAAACGTGGGGATGACGTGATTGTATTCTACTCTCAAAGAACGCATCAACTTTTCAAAGAAAGCATTACATTTTCAAAGAAAAGCTTAAGAGGATGAATTCTGTTGTGTAGGGGCCGTAAATATTTATTTTTATTTTTGTAATAAGTCAGAGATTCTAAACTTGGGTGCCACAAATCAAAACTTGAGAAATGTCAACACGGAGAAGTAAGAAAAATATTGTAAACAAAAGTAAAAAAATGTGTTGACTGCCTCATTGGTCTAGTGGTCGTAAGCGCGATTGCTGAGTGTGAGGTCCAGGGTTTGATTCCCAAGTTTGGAAAAAAAAAATTGGGTTTTTCTTTGTGTATTTTCTCAGTAAACACCCATCTGTATTTATTTTAATGTGTGTACAATTGTTCTTTCTCACGACGGCGGGTTGGTCTTAACCAACCCACCGTCGTGAGATAGGACAACTGTATGTGGGTGTATATAGGCGGACTTAACGCCTAAAGGTATTTCCTTCCAGTCTCGGACCCTATTGTGGGTGTTTCTTTACAACCCTGCCTAAGCCTTCGGTCCTTTGAATACAACTGTGATGTTATGTTATGGCATTTTCATTTCACATACATATAGTTTAACAAGATTAGGTTTTAAAATATTTTATTAAAAGAGATGACTTTGTAAATTTATAGACTAAATATCTGAAAAACAAAACCCGCAAAATTCTGTGGTACACAAGACAGAACGGTCTCAAGCCGAGATTACTAATGCAAAGGCGTCTATAAGAAACTCAGTTCAGAATACAGCTAAATAAATAATGTACATTCTCGTACATATTTATGTACGTGTAAACTAGAACTGAATTAGAACTAACCTATTAACTCTGTAAGAATGCGTGTAAACGAGATCGTCTGGTTCACATTTCAGAGGCTGGACTATTTCTAGAGTGGCGTTAAGTGATTGTTTGTGAAGTTTAATATTATATTTGAAATATGCTTTTGGGAACGGGTGATGTGGTGACACTTGGATTAGGCCTATGTTCAGCAGTGGACGTCTTAAATCTGATAAAGCTTCTATGTTTATTTGCTTAGAGTTTATGTTATAGCTAAGTATGACATAATAATATGAAGAGGATCTTTTTGCATATCAGTTGCTTCAGTTTATACTGAACGTTGAAAAATTGTTGGTTACTATGCGTTTTGGAATATTTGAATTACAGACCTGAAAGGATCCCAGCGCATGCTAGTTGTGGTCCGTAAAAAAATATATAAAAACGCGAACGACACTACGTGACATATTATTCCATCGCATCTCTCTGTGAGAGCCGTGGAGGCAGCAGATAGGTGGAGGTGGTGGAAGTGGGAACGGCCCCAACTTACGTGTCGTAGATCGTGAGTTCGAACCCAACCAGGCACTTTACTTTGTGTAAATTATTTCTTTTTTTATATTATTATTCTTAAAAACGGTGAAGGAAAACATCGTGAGGAAACCGGCATGTCTTAAATCCGCTTGGTGGATTAAGGCCCATTACATCTATTACAGAGAGGATGCCTGTGTCCCAGCAGTGGGAACATTATAAGGCTGATGATGACATGTCTGTGCGCGTTTTTACATTTGCCTAGCCCTGGAAATAAAGACTTTAATGTTAAGCACCAAGCTTTTATATTTGTTTAGCATTATAAAGTCAAAGGGATCTTGTACACGGTCATACACACCAGCCTACACGCATTCCTTGGTTTTAGGACACCAAAATGAGCAGAACGTACATCATAACGGCTCTTTGACTTCGTCCTTTACACTAACCCACCAAAAGATTTGGTCATCTGATGAAAAAACTAGATGCCCCAAATTGTGATGTGTGTGGAGTTATTGATGATGCAACATCTTTTGGTGGAATGTGTCAAGAACCAGACGGGTAGGAAGTGATTGTCAGGATTGCGTAATAGTATGCGTATGAGTAATTTCCTATGCGCGCGCATCTAACAATGGCGATCGGCCATAGACTAAAAGAATGAGGTTTCTTTTTTTTGGCTTTTCGCGGATAGCGTTTTAGCCACATACAAAATGGGGAATTTCAAGTTTTCTTTATTACAGAGAAAACAAAACTTATATTTGAGTGAAAGTTTTATTTATTAAACACGTAACAAGTTGAAATTATCTATTTAAATACGAAGTTGCTTGAAATGATCAAGTAATAGGTACATTAATTTAGTTGTACTATTGAGCACGATGTTTTTTGTATCTAAACTTGTTTAAGAACAAAGCAACTAAAACAAAAATAAAAAAGAACTCTATAACTCACTTGTGAATACTAGCAATGAAAAAGGCATAGTTTGATTACGGGTATCATTATGTGCCTAATTACGGTGAAATTAGAGCCACTTTATGAGCAAGTGTGTTGAAAAATTAATAAACTCGACATGGGTACATTTTTTGAAATCCTGACAGATCCAGGATGTGATACTGCTTGAATTGTTTATGACATGGCAATGTGTCGGTAGTAAAACTTTTGTTAATGTTATGTTATGATAAATTATAAGTTGAAATATAAAATTAGGTTAGGTTACGATGGGGCTGATGCTATAAAAGGATAAAAGTCCCTAAAAATTTAAGATTAAAAAAAGCCTTTTAAAAAAGTAAAGCAAGCTCACCAGGGCCATTTTTGCACATCACATTTGCATAGAAATTATTGTTAAGCATCTGCTTAAGATATTAATGAAGTAATGAATATTCAGATATTAATGGTATCTTGTAGTGTACCTATGGAACTATTGACATTTTAAGTTGTTCATAAGTATTCGGTCACCTTTCCTGCTACTATATATCTGACGGTGACTGTACCTAACTGAATGAGGAGCTCGTGACTAAATAATAACAGCCGCACGGGTCGATCTTTAAGGTTAAGAAACGCTTGACGAGGTCGGTCCGTGGATGGGGGACCATTTCAACATACCCAGATTCCTCTGTGCCTCGGAAAGCACGTTAAGCCATTGGTCCCGGCTGTCATTTGAAGATCTTTGACAGTCGTTACGGGTAGTCAGAAGCTTGAGATCTGACACCAGTCGTGCCAAGAGGTATCGTGTTTCCCAGTTACTATTTTATGTAAAACACTGGTACTCAGCTGAATCCGGTAGGGCTGGAAGCCGACCCCAACATAATTGTTTTTAACAGTAAAATCGTTTAAATCTTCTATATATAATATAACTTTTTAACAAAAAAACAAACCGACTTCCAAAAAAAACACTGCAAAGCGAAAAATAACTTTCTTTTCCGAAGTCGGTGTCTTTGGTACCTATTGTTTTCCGTATTTCGACACCGACTTCGGAAAAGAAAGTTATTTTTCGCTTTACAGTGTTTTTTTTGGAAGTCGGTTTATTTTTTTGTTAAAAAGGTTTTTTATTTATCTCTTTTTAGTTTTGATAGGTACCTCCAATTGCCATAAAATTCATACGTAGCCAAAGTACATCTCATGACGATTCCAATAAGCCCAAACAAGACTAGGATACATTGCTTTATTTCGGAGTTCCAGTGCCTGCCGCCGGCTTCAACATCAGATCAGTTCGATGGTACCGTTTTTATCAGTACTATTTATTTATAAGTATTTGCCTCATCATAGTCGTTACACTATTCGAGATATCTTATACCCCATGACATACTTAGCATTAAGGAGTTCTATTGGCCATCTGTGGTCTTCTTCACCAGTTCCATTTCACCAAATGATACTTTCTGAGTGCAAATGATTGCATTGTTGATAAAAATACCAAAATCGCTATATGTATGCCTATAATATTTGAGGAGTTCCCTCAATTTCTCCAAGATCCTATCATCAGATCCTGACCCGATGACTATGGGACCAACTGGCAAGTATACCCTTTCAAACAAAAGAATAATTTTCCAAATCGGTCCTGGCGGTGTCTTTGAGTAAACGGGGAACATAATTAAAAAAAAAAAAAAAAAGATTCCAACGAATTGAGAACCTCCTCCTTTTTTTGAAGTCGGTTAAAAAGAGAAACTATGTGTGTATGATCCTTATAGACTCCGAAACGGCTCGACCGATTTTAATGAATTTTTTAGAGAATCTTTAGATTGACCCAGCGGATAATCCTGTAAAGTTTAACTTTGAACGCGGGCGAAGTCGCTGGCAGAAGCTAGTAAGTACATAAACTTTAACGCTTGTGTTTGGTTTACTCATAATTGTATACCGAACGAACATAAGCATACAAATTAAGTATAAAAGTGAGCCTAACTTAAAGTCGACAGACAAACAGAATACAAAATAAAACACTACTCCAAAAACCAAGTTAATGTTCTCTTTCATAATCCTTATTTTATTTGTTGACGTAAATATAAGGAGCTCGCTGTTCATTCACCAGTTATGTTATTTCAAAATAAATGTTTAGGCAAACTGAGCAAATACAGCAAACATAAATATTAAAACAGGTACGGTGCTTTGAGCAGTTTTTTTTTATTTTCAGTATCAGTAGAAAAATTCAGGGACATTATTTGTTTAAGTACCACGTTTGATAATATTTCTCAGAATATTTTTGGCTTTGTAACGTTAAGGTTTGTATTTGATAGTAATTATTTTGACTAATTAATATATTGTTTTACATAACAAGTAAAATTTCAAAATTTCGAAAACCCCTGACACATTTTTATTTCATGCTACATAATGTATCTAGTACATAGTAGATACGCTTCGATCGGCAATCTATTGAACACGTAATTATGACACGATATCTTGCGAAAACACCCCGATTCAAACAGTAAAACGCCCATATCTTTTTAACGGCTGAACAGATTTTATTTAAACATAGCTAAGAACACTCTCGACAAAATCACCTTTCAAACAAATAAACACTAAATCATAATCGGTTCACCCGTTTGGACGCTATGATGCCACAGACAGACACACAACCCTCTTAACACCCCTCTTTTTCCGTCGGGGGTTAAAAAGGGGGCAGTCGTAGGTCTGAACAGATTGTTTTCAAGGAACACTATAACTACTAAATAATAAAGATATTATACTGCTTATTCCTGAGATAGTAATTAATTTATTATAGACTAGCTGTTTCCCGCGGCTTCGCTCCCGTGGGCCATCCCAAAAGACCAGTTTTCGGAATAAAAAAAAGTTTTTTAAAAAAAAATACTACCGACTTCCAAATGAAAAAACTACAAAGTCAAAAATAACTTTATTTTTGGAAGTCGGTGTCTTTAGTAGGTACCATTTTATGTGTTATGGACACCGACTTCCAAAAATAAAGTTATTTTTCACTTTGTAGTTTTTTTCATTTGGAAGTCGGTAGTATTTTTTTGTATAAAAGCTTTTTATTTTTCACTTTTTAATTATACCTACCTAATAGGCAAGTTGGCTAAGGTACCTATAACGCCAGAAAAGATTAGCCGAATATCATGAAACTTGAAAAAAACCGGTGAAATGAGAGATCTGCGTACCCCTTAAGAGCATACTGGCGTAATGTTATGTTATGAAATGGTATAAACAATAAACATGTGATTGCAGCAATCCCGAGAAATTTGCCGTAATTTATTGAAGAGTTCTGTTATATATCTTCGAAGTTCTTCATCAGATCTTCATCAAATTAAAATGGTAGCAATTTCGAAACATACTTTTTCAAACAAAAAAACAATTTTCAAAATCGGTCCGAAATTGACGGAGATATGCGTGAACATACACAAAAGAAATATATATATAAACATAATGTCGAACATAGAACCTCCTCCATTTTGGTAAGTCGGTTAAAAGCCTATGTCACTCAGGAGTAATGTAGCTTTCTATTGGTGAAAGATTTTTATAAATCGGTCCAGTAGTTTCGGAGCCTATTCGGTACAAACAAACAAAAAAATATTTCCTCTTTATAATATTATTAGTATTAGTATAGATATAAACTATACTAATATTATAAAGCTGAAGAGATTGTTTGTTTGAACGCGCTAATCTCAGGAACTACTGATTGGAATTGAAAAAATATTTGTTGGATAGCCCATTTATCGAGGAAGGTTATAGGCTATATAACATCACGCTACGACCAATAGGAGCGGAGCATAAATGAAAAATGAAGCAAAAACTGGAAAAATGAGAGGTACCAATGTGTGCGCTGCGTAAACGGTTTAAGCAACAATCATGTATGTAGGGTAGGTAGGGATAATGGGTAAGTAGGTAGCCAGTTGACGGGAGCGAAGCCGCGTGGGACAGCTAAACTCCATTTGAAATAATATTAGACATGTTTCCAAATCTTATTACAGTCCGTTCAACCAATTTTGAGTTCTATCCCGTAAACATAAGGATGACATAAAAAGCATAAACCTGTTACCAAAACCAACTGTTTACTACAACTACCATTTGTCGTATCACCAACGCAATAGAATTGAAAATCGGTTGAACGGGCTGTAAAATGGGCTAATTTAAACGTCTAATGTTATCGCAAATGGAGTATAGTTATATGTATATAGACGTGCAGTCATTCGCCCCTAGGCTAACATGGTAGTTAGTAGAGAAGGCAGCTAATTATAGCGTAGTTATAACTATGTACCAAAAAACTCCAGCATACAAGAGAAGAGAAAGTAATTCATAATAATTTAAGGGCTTATTACACTACACGGTATTCAGGGCCCTATACCCTAATTTAGGGTAGTGTAATAACTGTTAGGAAATGAGGGTTCTCAAAATATCGACCTTATTGACTCAGAATGGTGAAGTGACACGGTAGGCCCTGAATACCGTGTAGTGTAATAAGCCCTTTAGTTAATTACGCCGAAGGGCCCACACTAATGGGGCCTAAATGATATTTTTTTTTTTTTTTTGCTTTCTACAAGTCTTACATAAAAGTTGTAGTTGTTTTAGGTATGGCTATACCTGTACCAGAGGACCTAATTAAATAATTAGTGCCACCACAAAAAAAAAAAAAAAAATCATCTGTTTACTTTAGCGCGTTCGACATTACCTACAATCACCTTAACAAGAAACATTTTCCTGCACCCCAAGTTTTCCCATCTATTCAAAACAGACACACTCACCGTTCTATTTTTAAAAATACCTCCTCAATGCAAATCCGTAGAAAATACAAAACCTCCATCAATTACCACATTTCCTTCTCGGCCAAATGACTAAAAGCTGTTCCATTGCCAGCTTTGCGCAATCAACGTGAAAGCTAACGGTACAAAGCCACCGATGTACGGGTTTATTTCTTTTCATTCACTGCTCCGAGTGAGGTTTTCCGTCAATGTAAAACCTCTACGGACAGGTCGGTTGATTGGTCTCCGACTAGTAAAATCCGGATTATGTGGACGTTTCTTTTACTGGTAAACCGTGAATATATAATGTATTTGTAGGATTCCGGATAATGGGGCTTTAATATAAGTATAGTCTTCTGTCTGAAAACCCTGATAAATCGGAGTTGAGTGCTCATTTTTGATCGGTTTTTTTGCCGGGTACGTCAAGAAATCATGACCTTAGGGGTCAACAAACCCTAACGCTTTTCCCAAAAATACGAGTAAAGGAGGCCAACCTTAGAATTCAGAAATTAATCAACAACTTTAATAGACCAGTGTAATATAACCCACGACCGAATAGGACCTTTAACATGGCAAGCGACATCGAAGCAGAGATAGACTCAGAAGGAGGAAAGAGCTAGACGCCTTCGTATAAGACTGGTTTTAATAGTAATTAAGTAGTCTCTGAAGTAGAGTGAAATGAGTAGTGAGGCGAAGCCTTTGCCATGCGGTGGGAACACCCAGGCTAGTGATAAATAATAATAATTATTGTTTTTATACTTTTGTTCGCTGTCTGACAAAATGACACAATACATATGAGTATGTGTTAAGATACGCAGGTCAATTATGATTCTAGGCGAGGCCTTTGCCATGCGGTGTGCAAACCCATTATACTAGTGCACACACTATAATCTATACTAATACTAATACTAATAATAATATTATAAAGAGGAAAGATTGTTTTGTTTGTTTGTTTGTACCGAATAGGCTCCGAAACTACTGAACCGATTTAAAAAATTCTTTCACCAATAGGAAGCTACATTATTCCTGAGTGACATAGGCTTTTTTTATCCCGAAAACGTGTCCTGTGGGGTGGCCCAAGGGAGCGAAGCCGCGGGGAACAGCTAGTATAATATTATAAAGGCGAAAGTTTGTGAGTGTTTTTGTATGTTTGTTATTTCTTCACGCTCACACGGCTGAACCGATCTGGATGACATTTGGCACAGAGATAAATTATAGTCAGGAATAGCACATATGATAATTTTTATCCCGGGAATATGTTCGCTCGGGATAATTTTTGACATTCATGCGGGCGAAACCGCTGGCAGAAGCTAGTAAATAATAATAACTATTGGTATTATACTTTTTGTCGCTGTTAGACCAAATGACACAATACATATGAGTATGTGTTAATTTACGCGGATCAATTATGATTCTAGGCGAGGCCTTTGCCATGCAGTGGGAAAACTCAGGCTAATAATAAATAATAATAATTATTATTATTATACTTTTGCTCGCTGTCAGACAAAATGACACAATATATATGAGTATGTGTTAAAATACGCAGGTCAAATAGAATTCTGTTATGCAAAGATATTTATACAGAAAAGTGCAACTGATTCTCTAAAAAAAAGTACTCCAGTCCTTTCCTTAATATTTTGTTAGCCACAATAATACCTTTAACAAACTCGCAAGTTAAACTTATTCCCTCTTATTCCCTACAAATATTTAAGTCAAGACAATAACTATAATCATTAGATCTTCTCTTAATGCTCAAACTAATTCATTCAAACATTCCAAATTTAAAATAGCTCTGTTCTATTTATCAGTTGATTTACAACGACAAGGTGCAATTCTAAGTATGTTTCACAAATTATTTTTCTCAAACATGCTTGGAAATGTGATCATTATTTTGACAACCTTCTTCGAGATAAATATAAAATTGCTGTACTGGTCAAATACATGCGCGCAGCGGCCGGCAAAAGTTGTATGAAAATCCATATCTGTCGTGTCTAGCGGCCAAATAAATTCCATAGTAAACTCATATCTGTCGTGTAGTTTAAAAATGGAACGATGTTTTACTCCGAAACATGGCAACCAAGGAGGTAACTTATCAAAGGTTTTATTTAAATTTCGAACTGGCTTGCAAATAGAACGCTGTTTATTGAAAAAAAAACAAAGGAACACTTTAACGCGGGAACAATTATTGTTATTCGTCATTGATTTTGACAAAATGAGTTCTAGGTACTACTTAGTTTTAATTTCCGCGCATTATTTGAGAAAAGTACTATACAAGCCTTGGCCACAACTAGGTATTGATGGACTTACGTATGTGTGCCTCGGCTTCGCCTCGGCCCACATTTACACGTTCGTCCATCAATGCCTATTTTGCTGGCCGCTGCAGTAATGTACTATATCTAATCTTTATATACCATTTTATTTTCGATCGGCTGTTTTTACGGCTAACTAATGGCTTCCTGAACAAACAGGCAATGTATAAAAACAAGCCGAGTCACATAGGTATGTGAAAGGGGCTGATATTGGGGTCTTATTGAGGATAGGGTTGTGCTATGTCTTAGAAAATATTTTGAATTTATTAGAAAGAAGAAAGAAAGAAAACACATTTATTTGACACAAGTCAGAGCACACAACATAAATAAAAAAAAACCGGCCAAGTGCAAGTCGGACTCGCAAACGAAGGATTCCGTACCATTATCGCAAAACACTGCAAAAAAAAATGACGTTTGTTGTATGGAATTTACTATTAATTTATTTTATCACGGATCATGAGATACAGCCTGGTGACAGACGGACAGACAGACAGACAGACAGACAGACTGATCGCGAAGTCTTAGTAATAGGGTCCCGTTTTTACCCTTTGGGTACGGAACCCTAAAAAAGAAAACTTAGATTAAAAGACAACAATATAAAACAAAATAAAAGTGTTTATATCAATACACAATATGTTGTGTGTCCCACGGCTGCGCCAAATAGGACCAGTTCAGCAATATGTCGGGCAACTAGTGCCCGACGCTGGTTTTCAACTGGACCTGTGACTGATGACGTGACGGACGTAAAGCAGTTTTATAGTAACTGTGTTGGTGGCGGTCTACGTCATACTACCAGGAAAGGATTCTGTGAGGAATGTTATGAAAGCTAAAAAAACATTCCGACTAATTGAGAACCTCCTCCTTTTTTTGAAGTCGGTTAAAAAGGAAGTGAATGATAGAATCATTGGTGGATAAAGAAGAATGAAAGAAGAATACGCGCCGAAACTAAGTAACATGATTTATCTTTAAAAAACACTTTGGAAACCAGCTTTTGGCCACCTTTTCACCAGAGATGTGCGAGGTGGCTGATGAAGCTAATCTAGAAACTTTCGCTAAATAAGTTTAGTGAAGATGCTATTTGCGAGTACGTACATCAAAAACTTGGTTTCTTTGCGTTTAACCCTTTTCCACCTGAGGTTAGTTAATCTAAGCTGAAATAAAATTAAATTTCTTTTATCTCAGGTCTTAACCCCTTATCAGGCAACATCTTTAAATTATTCAATAATAAATACAAAATCACACATAGATAAATACAAACAAATAAATACAACATCAACACATCAAATCAATTAAGATAAGCAATCAAACAATCCTGTACAGCAATCATCTCTAAAAGGCAGCCTTGTCACATACCTTTCCCCCCTTCTATAGGCTTTTTCCAACCGAGGAAGTAGAAAACGTTGTCAAAATCAGAAATCATTTATGCAAAAGCTGCTGAGAGCTACCAATTTTTGAATGTCAAAGTTCTACGTAAAGAAAGTCCTCTAAAACGCCCGCCTGTCACCAGTTCTTAGTATTTTAGGGAAGAAATGGAGCAATAAACTTCCCAGAAACACTTCTGTCTGTGAATCTTGAATAACTTCAATCTATAGCAGCCTTTACACACGTCATCTCCTTATCGATTTATCCTTTCCCAACCCTAAACGAAGCATGACAGTGATCAATGCCAATGTCAGCCAAGTTCACGTCTTGGGAACATGTCTGATGGTAATAAATCATACACGTATAAACACATTTTTGTAGCTTCCTCTGCGTGATCGATATCATTTGCGATGATATGTGTCACAGAGCACGGAGACGACTCAGCGGCCTGCTTGAGGTGGCAAACACTTTCCATACGAACTAAGAATGGCGGTCAGTGTCACCGTCTTCCGAACAAAGCGATTCCGGCACCCCTGAAAAAGTATGGGGCACTTTTCGAGCGCAGCGATAAATAATGTCGTCGTGCGCCAGTATCGCAGCGCTCGAATGGTTGCCCATACATCTATAATGCATAATTCCATCGCTCTATCGCCGTGACAGTGTGGCTGCGTTGCTCGGAAGTCAACCTTTACTCGCATTACAACACAAATGACGTGTAAAAACTGACGGCTAGTGACAACAGTAATGCCGCTCAATGCACTTTTGGTGCCACGATTTTATTAATTCTAACACCTATTGACTATCATACCTATAATTGGAAAAATCTATCAATATCTTTCAGGTAAACGGTGATACTCGCTGATACATTTGGGCAATTTTCTGTGCTGTAGGCCCTCCTGAAGCACTGCATCATGCAGAGTATAGCCCACAATTTTTTGTTGTATGGAAAGTATTGACAATTCCGTCTCTTGTAGTAGCCGCCGAGGCGTCTACATGCTCTTTATACTATAACATATATATACCGACTCAAAGATATTAGTACTTATACGCTCGATCCAGGTTTTATAGTTACCCCTGAGGGTTGAGCAAAAGTTACTGGTTGGCAATGAAATTGACGAGCCAGCTTTAAAACTTGAACTTTTTTTTAAACAAAATAAGTCTTTTATGGACTGGTTACAGAGTATAAAGCGCTTTCCGTGTGTGTGTGTGGATTACAGAGAGCCTTATTAATAAAAATCTCTGAGCTGTTTAGAAACTCATTAGCAGATACTTTATTCAATTTCTCTATAGATAACTAGCTTCTGCCCTCGGCTTCGCTCGCGTAAAAAGTGTTTTGTGGTCCCAAGTGAACATACTACTGGCATAAAAACTACCCTATGTCCTTTCCAGGGTTTATAACTATCTTCATACCAAATGTCATCGAAATCATTTCATCTGTTTAGTCGTGAAAAGGTAACACATCAGACACATCAGAGTTACCCTCGCATTTATAATATTGGTATGGATTTAAATATATTTAGATTATGCTAACCAATTGGTTAACAGTGTCGATTTTTTTCTAAATAAGCAGTGTTAATAGTGTATTTATATTACCTAATATATAGGTACCTACAGTCCGTTGATAGTTGACTCCTTAAAATAATCAATAAATATAAAAAATTCTCAATATTTGTCTATCAAACTAAAACAGGAATTAAAAATAAAACCCTACCCACTTAGGGGTATGAAAAATAGATGTTAGCCGATTCTCAGACCTACTCAATATGCTCACAAAATTTCATGAGAATCGGTCAAGCCGTTTCGGAAGAGTACGGGAACGAACATTGTGACACGAGAATTTTATATATAAGATTCGAGATAAGAGAAGAGGTAATTAGTATTAGTATAGATATAAACTATACTAATATTATAAAGCTGAAGAGTTTGTTTGAACGCGCTAATCTCAGGAACTACTGGTTGGAATTGAAAAAATATAATGTTGGATAGCCCATATATCGAGGAAAGTTATAGGCTATATAACATCACGCTACGACCAATAGGAGCGGAGCATAAATGAAAAATGTAGCAAAAACTGGAAAATATATTCCTTTTTGAGAGCTACCAATGCGTGCGCTACGTAAACGGTTTAAGCAATAATCATGTATGTAGGGTAGGTAGGGATAATGGGTAAGTAGGTAGCCAGTTGACGGGAGCGAAGCCGCGTGGGACAGCTAAACTCCATTTGAAATAATATTAGACATGTTTCCATATCTTATTACAGTCCGTTCAGCCGATTTTGAGTTATATCCCGTAAACATAAGGATGACATAAAAAGCATAAACCTGTTACCAAAACCAACTGTTTACTACAACTACCATTTGTCGTATCACCAACGCAATAGAATTCAAAATCGGTTGAACGGGCTGTAAAATGGGCGAATTTAAACGTCTAATGTTATCGCAAATTTAGTATAGTTATATGTATGTCGCATCAAGGCTGGCCGATAGATGTAAACCATCGGGAAGTCAGGATGTATTCCCTTAGGTTAAGACATCGTGTGTGGGCAGGTAGTTGGGTACAATCGTGAAAATGAAATCACACAAATTATTCGATACACTGAGTATATTCAAGTAGACACAAGTTACATTCTTGCTTACTAATATTACGGATCGACACTGAATCTACAACGTGTTAGCTCTAAGGCTGTCAGTACTCAACTGCCAGTACATTTTAGCTCAACTGCTACATTCTATTATCCCCACCACGCAAGTGGTTAGAGAAAGCGCGCCAAAGCGTTGTTCTTGCTTTGCCGGCAGATGGCGTGCTTGCGATTTGTTTTGACGTCCGTACTATTGACTAAACCCGACACGGCCATCCTGCGAGACAGGCGTCCTCGTCTGTTCCTCATTGTCAGGTTTTAACAGTGTATCGAATCATGTGGAAATCCTCAATGGATGTCCTCAGCCCTTGGGGAAAGCTGAGGGGTCTGTCAGACTCCTACTGACTAAAACCACATGGTGTTCTCTAGGCCGTAGTTCCTCTTGAGAGGCGAGCGTGGAACACACACGTCGCCTTCTCGGGCCTCTCTCAGGTGACAGATCCCCAAATCTATCACCCGCAGGCTACATCGTTCTGTCCTCGCTCCATGCCACCTCATGTAGTGTTGCGCCACACGTCCTCTTAGTCTACTCCGACCCGCCAGTCTCCCATCATACAAGGGATGTTTTTCTGAAACACAAAATTTCCAAACAGTATTCACTCGTCCAACCCTGACGCATACTCTAGGTGAGTGAGGAAACATTTTGAATCAATCAAACATGATCATTTAAATGTCTCCTTTCACCTTTGCAAGGGAAGAGTAATTCTATTTCCAATTTAAAGAAAATAATAACTCAATCATCGATTCGGTACCTAAAAGCACCCAATCTTCGTGATTACAAAGTCCAAGTACCACTGATAGTCATTAATCTCAAATTAAATCCAACAAAAGAAACCACCAGGTATCTTATTCACGATATTTAGCTATCTTATAGCTCTCTTAGCAATCACAATTGCTCTACTCGAACATCTCCACGATGTCGAGTCAACCCAACTCGCTGAACTCAGAACCTGTTCACACAGAGATTTAGTCTGTCCTATGTTACGTCAATTTATTATCTACTTCATCTACTATCTCAATTGGTACTTGAGCTTCGTGTGTCTTACTAACACGATCTACGCAAAGTAATCAAAATTAGAAAACCAAAATTATTTCAATTTTCGTAATGAGGGCTTGACGATTCGAACGTCATCAAAATTAACATGGTGACCTCACCAAACGCATGACCGCGAGTTTACTTTCTTGTAACCTCATGACTTAATAGGAACTTTCTGTAAGGGTCCTAACACAAACATGAATTTTCACACCAGACATAGTGTCACACAGACTTACAGGTGCCATACAGGTCTACCGTTGCCATAAAGGCCTACCGTTGCCACACAGGCCAACAGTTGCCACACAACGCTCGGCTACTCCTGACCAAACTAGATCATTGGGTTCGTGAAAATAGAGATTTTAGAACCCTACTCATTAACTAAATCATTACCCTGGGCCATGTACCACTAGTCGCTCCAAACAAACTTTAAAACAGAAACCCTCGAGTAAAACCTCCAACGCGGCCCTCTAGCCGACCAGCAATTGAATTGCTCTTACAACGGTCTCCAGACCCCGACCTCCGCCAGAATCCACTGGTACGGTCAAACATAATACGTTCGATAGACTGAATTACTCGACACCTTAAGCTTGCTCATTATCATCAAAATCCTTTTGACATCTACATCGACTGGTACATAACCCGCTGGTATCTTCCTTAACCTACAGTGTGCATACTTGTAGGTCCTAAGCGTACCTATTTAAAGCTTTCAGTGTATAACGATAACTATCCTGTCATAATCACCTATCGCGGACTTAATACAGGGCCTACTTAGTTTTCGTACTAGAGATTCCCACACAACACTATTCATTAGAAAAAAGGTCAGACGATCAACAAGTTCAACAACTAAACAAAGTAATAGTAACAATGCTGTTACAGTTTGTTATAATTCAAAGGCAATGTATACTCAACTCATGAAACCTTCATCGTGACTTGTGCACCAACACAAGCCAGAATCGTATCTACCAACGACTCTTTACATATCTGCCGCCACACATGATACAACACATGAGGGGCCTTGTGCACCAACACAAGCCTGAATCGTATCTACCAACGATTCTTTACATATCTGCCGCCACATATGCTACAACACATGAGGGGCTCTGTGCACCAACACAGACAAGAATCGCACCAACGACTCTCAAAAATCTAGCGAATATGTGCTACAACACATGAATCGCTCTGTGCACCAACACAGACAGAAATCGCACCAACGATTCCTTGTAGACCCATCGCCACATGTTACTCATGAGGTGCGGTCTAAGACCCATCGCCACATGTCACTCATGAGGTGCGGTCTAAAGTTTCGAGTATGAGTGTACAAGCCATTCTTAATCAGATTTGGCCTCACTACCACTGTCATCAACTATGACGTCGATTCTCAAGAAACTTGGTGATCGGGGATCCTTCTCACAAGATTCGCGCTTTTTACTCAAAGATTTTGGAACATACCGACTATTAATAAAAGGGAAACAACCAACCCTGATAATATTTGCTTCTTAATACCTCGTGTGAAGGTGCTTCACGAATAACACAGATCAATATCGTAAAATCAGATTATCAACAGTTACCCTTTACTATCGCTCACTAACTCGGTTTTCAAGCAAGGAAAACGATCGCGAGATCTACTCTGCTATCATAATATTACTTTGAAAGTAAGCAAGAGAATTTAGATCTGAAGACGGCTGTGTAAGTCGTAACGCAACAAGATCTTTTCTGAGTACAGGTAAATGACCAGTACCGTTACAAACTCGATATAACTTCGTTACCCCACGACATTACAGACTCGCTTTGCCACTGAAAATTACTAGTTATTCAGTCATTTTGGATATCTCAACTCCTTCATATGGGATATCTCATCCTAAGGTTCGTACTAAACCTAATATTGAAACTAGGAAAGTACTAACTAGCCAATAGGAAACTCATTAGCTACTTGCTTTTTACTAAGTGTGTCTTAATTACCTAGTGATAGTGCTAGATATCACCACGACCAACTCAGTGGTCAAACATGAACACTTAAAACTCGAACTAGCATCTCTTCATTAGAGAACCTTCGACCTCACTATCGAAATAACATGGAAGCGACTCACCGAGTATTCCATTCCAAATTTGCGCGCGCTCCCGACCTCACAGTTGTGGTCATAGCGTTCGACTACCACCTGCGAACTGCTAGGCTGCCATCGGTCTTAACCTCTCAGACGTTGACACGTCAACCTTCGCGCTCAGCATCTGAATCGCTAGCCTGCAGCAGAGGCTTCAGGCTGCGACACAATATGGTATCTGAAACATGAAAAACATTACGAGAGTATATGTTCACACGGTTATCTTAACCATACACAGCTTTGATGGAAATTAATCGATGCACCGGTGTACTCGTAGTAACCTAAATTAATGAATCCAACTAGCCTTTTCCCAACTACACTGGTGTCGGCTTCCAGTCCTACCGGAGTCAGCTGAGTACCAGTGCTTGACATGGAGCGACTGCCTATCTGACCTCCACAACCCAGTAACTGGGTAAAACGGTACCCCTTGGCAAGACTAGTGTCAGATCTCAGGCTTCTGACTACCCGTAACGACTGTCAAAGATCTTCAAATGACAGCCGGGACCAACTGCTTAACGTGCTCTCCGAGGCACGGAGGAAACCCGGTATGTTGAAATGGTCACCCATCCACGGACCGACCTCGTCAAGCATTGCTTAACCTTGATGATCGTCCAGTGCGGCTGTTATTATTTAGCCACGAGCTTCTAGTAGTAGTAGTTACCTAAACCGGCAGGGCCAAATAGGTTATTATGGACACCGAATTTGAGTGCAGAGTTCCTGTCCAAAACATGAACCTACTGTAATATGTGGTTGCCCTAAGTGCCTAGGTGTAGTTTAGCCCTCTGATTCGAAAAGAAGAATATTAGGCCTCTTCTCAAACTTAGTTAACTCTCACCTCGCACTATACAAAACTATCGCACTACATTTCCAGTCAAAGTATTTCATTTGGAATTATCATAATTTACAGACTGAAATGTAAGGTAGGTACGTCGCTGTCACCATATCGTTCCAACCTCCAAACAATAATAGTCAGCCAAGGCCAGTCAAGGGTTATTGTCAGTGATAGTAAAATAAGAACTTCAACAACACCAAAACCTGACCAACGATAACTAACATGAAATTATGAACTGACACGGGCTATCCAACGATCCACTGACCGCCATACCGTACACAAAACACAGAATTTTGAATAATGAAAACTCTTGGCCATAGTCATAACAAAATGAAAACGACTCACCAGATTGGCATTAAGGTCCGTGTGTATGGATCTTTCCACACATCCACAAGCTCCTCCTTGACCTGTCCAGCTCCTTGGTTGTTGCTAGTCTCCTTGCTGCTCCGCTCCGGACTGGTATTTTATTATTCAAGACCGAGGGTAGTCGCAACTGACACCGCGATTTTTTTTTTGCGAGAATGTAACCGCCACTTTCACTAGCTTTGTTTTTACGTGTGATCTCATTAGCACGACCGAATCCCACTTCTGATGTCGCATCAAGGCTGGCCGATAGATGTAAACCATCGGGAAGTCAGGATGTATTCCCTTAGGTTAAGACATCGTGTGTGGGCAGGTAGTTGGGTACAATCGTGAAAATGAAATCACACAAATTATTCGATACACTGAGTATATTCAAGTAGACACAAGTTACATTCTTGCTTACTAATATTACGGATCGACACTGAATCTACAACGTGTTAGCTCTAAGGCTGTCAGTACTCAACTGCCAGTACATTTTAGCTCAACTGCTACATTCTATTATCCCCACCACGCAAGTGGTTAGAGAAAGCGCGCCAAAGCGTTGTTCTTGCTTTGCCGGCAGATGGCGTGCTTGCGATTTGTTTTGACGTCCGTACTATTGACTAAACCCGACATGTATATAGGCGTGCAGTCATTCGCCCCTAGGCTAACATGGTAGTTAGAAGAGAAGGCAGCTAATTATAGCGTAGTTATAACTTAGTATAAACAAACTCCAGCATACAAGAGAAGAGAAAGTTATCCATAATAATTTAAGGGCTTATTACACTACACGGTATTCAGGGCCCTAAACCCTAATTTAGGGTAGTGTAATAACTGCTAGGAAATTAGGGTACTCAAAATATCGACCAAATTGACTAGGAATGGTGAAGTGACCCGGTATTCAGGGCCCTGAATACCGTGTAGTGTAATAAGCCCTTTAGTTAATTACGCCACCGGGCCCACAGTAATGGGGCCTCATTGAATTAAATTATTGTTTTTTTTTTTTTTTGCTTTCTACTAATCTTACATAAAAGTTGTAGTTATTTTAGGTATAGCTATACCTGTACCAGAGGACCTAATTAAATAATTAGTGCCACCACAAAAAAAAAATATAATCATCTGTTTACTTTAGCGCGTTTGACATTACCTACAATCACCTTAACAAGAAACATTTTCCTGCACCCCAAGTTCACCGTTCAAACAGACACACTCACCGTTCTATTTTTAAAAATACCTCCTCAATCCAAATCCGTAGAAAATACAAAACCTCCATCAATTACCACATTTTCTTCTCGGCCAAATGACTAAAAGCTGTTCCATTGCCAGCTTTGCGCAATCAACGTGAAAGCTAACGGTAACAAAGCCACCGATGTACGGGTTTATTTCTTTTCATTCACTGCTCCGAGTGAGGTTTTCCGTCAATGTAAAACCTCTACGGACAGGTCGGTTGATTGGTCTCCGACTAGTAAAATCCGGATTATGGGGACGTTTCTTTTGCTGGTAAAACGTGAATATATAATGTATTTGTAGGATTCCGGGTAATGGGGCATTAATAGAAGTACACTCTTCTGTCTAAAACCCTACTAGATCGGACTTGAGTGCTCATTTTCGATCGGTTTTTTCTGCCGGATACGTCAAGAAACCATGGACCCCTAAAACCCTAACGCTTTTGCCAAAAACGAGTAAAGGAGGCCAACCTTAGAATTCAGAAATGAATCAACAACTTTAATATACTGTAGCGGCACCGACGCCGCCACTTACAAACTAATTACATGACGTCACACAAATCAAAAGCAAAGCAAAGTTTTCGGCGCGATTTGAACACATACAACAGTCCGACAATAACCGTTGGGCAGTTGCCCGGACCAGACACAACACCCCTGTTCGGAGGATCCTCCCTTTTCTATGGAGGTTTGTGGGATTTTACACCCTGTTCCGCATGCCTCCATACCAGTGTAATATAACCCACGACCGAATAGGACCCTTAACATGGCAAGCGACATCGAACCAGAGATAGACTCAGAAGGAGGAAAGAGCTAGACGCCTTCGTATAAGACTGGTTTTAATAGTAATTAAGTAGTCTCTGAAGTAGAGTGAAATGAGTAGTGAGGCGAAGCCTTTCCCATGCGGTGGGAACACCCAGGCTAATGATAAATAATAATAATTATTGTTTTTATACTTTTGTTCGCTGTCTGACAAAATGACACAATACATATGAGTATGTGTTAAGATACGCAGGTCAATTATGATTCTAGGCGAGGCCTTTGCCATGCGGTGTGCAAACCCATTATACTAGTGAACACACTATAATCTATACTTCTATACTATCTATACTAATATTATAAAGAGGAAAGATTTTTTTGTTTGTTTGTTTGTACCGAATAGGCTCCGAAACTACTGGACCGATTTAAAAAATTCTTTCACCAATAGGAAGCTACATTATTCCTGAGTGACATAGGCTTTTTTATCCCGAAAACGTGTCCTGTGGGGTGGCCCAAGGGAGCGAAGCCGCGGGGAACAGCTAGTATAATATTATAAAGGCGAAAGTTTGTGAGTGTTTTTGTATGTTTGTTATTTCTTCACGCTCACACGGCTGAACCGATCTGGATGACATTTGGCACAGAGATAGATTATAGTCAGGAATAGCACATATGATACTTTTTATCCCGGGAATATGTTCTCTCGGGATAATTTTTGACATTCACGCGGGCGAAGCCGCTGGCAGAAGCTAGTAAATAATAATAACTATTGTTATTATACTTTTGCTTGCTGTCAGACAAAATGACACAATACATATGAGTATGTGTTAAGATACGCAGGTCAATTATGATTCTAGGCGAGGCCTTTGCCATGCGGTGGGAACACCCAGGCTAGTGATAAATAATAATAATAATTGTTATAATACTGTTGCTCGCTGTCAGACAAAATTACACAATACATATGAGTATGTGTTAAGATACGCAGGTCAATTATGATCCTAGGCGAGGCCTTTGCCATGCAGTGGGAAAACTCAGGCTAATAATAAATAATAATAATTATTGTTATTATACTTTTGCTCGCTGTCAGACAAAATGACACAATATATATGAGTATGTGTTAAGATACGCAGGTCAAATAGAATTCTGTTGTGCAAAGATATTTATACTGAAAAGTGCAACTGCTTCTGTAAAAAAAGTATTTAGAAGTCCTTTCCTTAATATTTTGTTAGCCACAATAATTACTTTAACAAACTCGCAAGTTAAACTTATTCCCTACAAATATTTAAGTCAAGACAATAACTATAATTCTCTTAATGCTCAAACAAATTCATTCAAACATTCCAAATTTAAAATAGCTCTGTTCTATTTATCAGTTGATTTACAACGACAAGGTGCAATGCTAAGTATGTTCCACAAATTATTTATCTAAGCTTTATATACCATTTTATTTTCGATCGGCTGTTTTTACGGCTAACTAATGGCTTCCTGAACAAACAGGCAATGTATAAAAACAAGTCGAGTCACATAGGTATGTGAAAGGGGCAGATATTGGGGTCTGATTGAAGATAGGGTTGTGCTATGTCTTAGAAAATATTTTGAATTTATAAGAAAGAAGAAAGAAAGAAAGAAAACACATTTATTTGACACAAGCCAGAGCACACAACATAAAAATAAAAAAACCGGCCAAGTGCAAGTCGGACTCGCAAACGAAGGGTTCCGTACCATTATCGCAAAACACTGCTAAAAAATCACGGTTGTTGTATGGGATTTACTATTAATTTATTTTATTGTAATTTAATAATTATTATTTATTGAAGTAAATATACAACTAAATATTCTGTGAATATTTCAAGCGTCTACATGTTGCCGTTATTAATATCGAGCAAAAAACGACAAAAATATCACGTTTGTTGTAGGGGAGCCCCCCGTAAATATTTATTTTATACTGATTTTAGATTTTATTTGTTGTTATAGCGGCAACAGAAATACATCTGTGAAAATTTCAACGGTCTAGCTATCACGGTTCATGAGATACAGCCTGGTGACAGACGGACAGACAGACAGACGGATCACGAAGTCTTAGTAATAGGGTCCCGTTTTTACCATTTGGGTTCAGAACCCTAAAAAGGAAAACTTAGATTAAATGACGATAATATAAAACAAAATAAAAGTGTAATACACAAAATTTTGTGTGTCCCACGGCTGCGCCAAATAGGACTAGTTCAGCAAAATGTCGGGCAACTAGTGCCTGACGCTAGTCTTCAACTGGACCTGTGACTGATGACACGTCATCAGTTCGGACGTAAAGCAGTTTTATAGTAACTAAATGTGTTGGTGGCGGTCTACGTCATACTACCAGGAAAGGATTTTGTGAGGAATGTTATGAAAAAAAGAAACATTCCGACTAATTGAGAACCTCCTCCTTTTTTTTTAAGTCGGTTAAAAAGGAAGTGAATGATAGAATCATTGGATGATAAAGAAGAATGAAAGAAGAATACGCACCGAAACTAAGTAACATGATTTATCTTTAGAAAAACACTTTGGAAACCAGCTATTGGCCACTTTTCCACCAGAGATGAAGCTAATCTAGAAACTTTGCGAGTACGTATATCAAAAGCTCGGTATTTCTTTGCGTTGAACCCTTTTCCACTGAGCTTAGTTAATCTAAGCTAAAATTAAATTAAATAAAAATTCTTTTATTTCAGGTCTTAAACCCATATCAGACAACATCTTTAAATTATTCAATAATAAATACAAAATCACACATAGATAAATACAAACAAATAAATACAACATCAACACATCAAATAAATTATGATAAGCAATCAAACAATCCTGTACAGCAATCATCTCTAAAAAGCAGCCTTATCACATACCTTTTCTCCCTTCTATAGGCTTTTTCCAACCGAGAAAGTAGAAAACGTTGTCAAAATCAGAAACAATTTATGCAAAGGCTGCTGAGAGCAAGCAATTTTTGAACGTCAACGTTCTACGTAAAGACAGTACTCTAAAACGCCCGCCTGTCATCAGTTCTTAGTATTTTAGGGAAGAAATGGAGCAATCAACTTCCCAGAAACACTTCAGTCTGTGAATATTGAATAACTTCAATCTATAGCAGCCTTTACACACGTCATCTCCTTATCGATTTATCCTTTCCCAACCCTAAACGAAGCATGACAGTGATCAATGCCAATGTCAGCCAAGTTCACGTCTTGGGAACATGTCTGATAGCAATAAATCATACGCGTATAAACACATTTTTGTAGCTTCCTCTGCGTGATCGATATCATTTGCGATGATATGTGTCACAGAGCACGGAGACGACTCAGCGGCCTGCTTGAGGTGGCAAACACTTTCCATACGAACTAAGAATGGCGGTCAGTGTCACCGTTTTACGAACAAAGCGATTCCGGCACCCCTGAAAAAGTATGGGTCACCTTTCGAGCGCAGCGATGAATATTGTGGTCAGTGGCCAGTGTCGCAGCGGTCGAATGGTGCCCCATACATCCAAAATGCATATTACTATCGCATTATCGCCGTGACTGTGTGGTAGCTTTAGAAACTGCTTTGCTCGGAAGTCTACCTTTACTAGCATTACAACACAAATGACGTGTAAAAACTGACGGCTAGTGACAACAGTAATGCCGCTCAATGCACTTTTATTGCCACGATTTTATTAACTCTAACACCTATTACTATCATACCTTTAATTGGAAAAATCCATCAATATCTTTCAGGTAAACGGTGATACTCGCTGATACATTTGGGCAATTTAGCTCTGTGCGTTAGGCCCTCCCGAAGCACTGCATCATTAAGAGCCCACAATTTTTTGTTGTATGGAAAGTATTGACAATTCTGTCTCTAATAATAGCCGCCGAGGCGTCTACATGGTCTTTATACTATAACATATACATGTATATACCGACTCAACGATATTAGTACTTATACGCTCGATCCAGGTTTTTTATGTTACCCCTGAGCAATTGACGAGCCAGCTTTAAAACTTGAACTTTTTTTTAACAAATTAAGTCTTTTATGGACTGGTTACAGAGTACAAAGCGCTTTCCGTGTATGTGTTGATTACAGAGAGTCTTATTTATAAAAATCTCTGAAATGTTTAGAAACTGATTAGCAGATACTTTATTCAATTTTTCCATAGATAACTAGCTTCTGCCCTCGGCTTCGCTCGCGTAAAAAGTGCTTTATGGTCCCAAGTGAACATACTACTGGCATAAAAACTACCCTATGTCCTTTCCAGGTTTTATTACTATCTTCATACCAAATGTCATCGAAATCATTTCATCTGTTTAGTCGTGAAAAGGTAACACATCAGACACATCAGACACATCAGAGTTACCCTCGCATTTATAATATTGGTATGAATTTAAATATATATAGATTATGCTAACCAATTGTTTAACAGTGTCGATTTTTTTTCTAAATAAGCAGTGTTAATAGTGTATTTATATTACCTAATATATAGGTACCTACAGTCCATTGATAGTTGACTCCTTAAAATAATCAATAAATATAAAAATTTCTCAATATTTGTCTATCAACCTAAAACAGGAATTAAAAATAAAACAAAATGTTAACCCCAGCAAAATATGTAATTAACTTTCTGTACAAAATCATGAAACATTGTAACATTCATTGCAGAGTTACAAAATAATTGACAAAGTAACCAATTGTAAAAAAAAATACAAAATCCTTTTGGACTGAACAGCAAAATCTTTTCAATGGACATCATTAAACATTCTGTTGTGAAACTTGCCGAGTCAACAGAATGGACCAAATAATCACAAGAAGTAATCAATTTCTTAAGTACAATTAAGTTCATCATACAAAGTGATAAAAAATTTAAATACAGAATACGAAGCACAAACTACTCGCGAGACCACAATAGATCAACCAAAATCCCATGTAAAAACAATGAGGTACAAGTGCGCAAACATAATAAAAGATGAAAAGAGAGACACGTGTGAATATCTCACCCCATGTATACGTCTTTATGCGTCGTTTTCCCGAACAAACATCTGGTCTCTTGTACTCTGAAACATGGCAAAAATGGTTGTTTTCACTCGCCAAGCGGATGTAGGACCTCATCATCATCATTTCAGCCGAAAGACGTCCACTGCTGGATGTAGGCCTCCACAAGAGTCGCCACACGGATCGGTCCTGTCCGTCACGCATCCATCAGATCCCTGCAGCCTTAATCAGGTCATCTGTCCATCTAGAGGGAGGCCTTCCAACGTTTCGTGTCTATTATCTTACTTTAATATTATAAATGCGAAAGTTAGGATGGATGTATGTTTGTTACTCAATCATGCCAGAACATCTGAACGGATCTCAATTAAATTTGCCAAAGAGATAGATTATATAGTCTATTCATCCCGGTATAATGTTTCCTTGGTATAATAAAACACTTTTTTTATAGCGCTATAGCACATATATTATTTTCTTGTACCATGTTATGTTAATAACTTTTTATCTGCCTTGCTTTTTCCTAACTATGTTAGGTTGGCTTCCAGTCTAACCGGATGCAATTGGAGCGACCGTCTAACTGACCCCCACAACTCAGTAACTGGTTGACACGATACCTCGAGGCAGGCAAGATTTCCTGGCTTCTGACTACCCGTAAAGGCACAAGTTCGGAGCCGACTGCAGACAGCAGCAGCAGGCGACGACGTGTCGCCGCGTTATGACGCAGCGACATGTGCGTAACGCCAGCTTCCTCATAAGTTGTAGAATAATTATATCTATGCTAATATTTAAGGTATAATAGCAGCAATCAAAGTTCCGAGTCTTAATTTAGCTGCCACAAAAACTTCGTTATTATGAGTCGTTTAGTATGTGTTAGCTGGAGTGACGTCACCCCAGCTTCCTCATTCAATACAGGCAATCCAGTGAGGTTAGGGTTTTGGACTATAGTCAAAAAAATAAGGCAAAATAGCTACACATGGAAGGCAAGAACTGAACGATAATACTTAAAAAGTGTTGAAACTATGATAAAAAAACGTGTGTGTAAGCTGGAGTGACGTCACCCCAGCTGCCATGTCATATCTTCCGAACAAAAGAAGATATGATGATGTATCATAGTTCCAAAATTAAGGTATAATAGCTGCCATTGGCAGCAAAATTTTCAAGTCTCTGGTCAAAATACTCTATAAGTTATTATACCGACTAATATGTGTAAGCTGGAGTGACGGCACCCCAGCTGCTCATGTCGTATCTTCCAAACGAAAGAAGATATGATTATGCATTATAGCTTAAAACATGAGAAATAATAGCTGCCAAAGGCAGCAAAACTTTCAAATGTCTAGTCCTTATAGTTTCCACGTAGTAAACAAAAATATAGTTTCCGCGCCAAAAAGATCAAATTATTACTTCGGAGGAGGTACGGAGCGGCGTTGCCGTTCCGTGCGCTACATTATAGCAACCAAGTTTGCACTTAGCAGGCATTTTATTAGAAGTCATTTTAACTTGCGCTCAAAATATTTTTTTATTGACGATATAGACTGAGAGCCGACTGAACTTTAATGGAACTATGAATGTAATATTAAAAAGTGGATTCTTATCAACAGTACACGACGAGAGAACTACTATTATTATTTTTTAGGGTTCCGTACCCAAAGGGTAAAAACGGGACCCTATTACTAAGACTCCGCAGTCCGTCTGTCTGTCTGTCCGTCCGTCACAAGGCTGTATCTCATGAAACGTGATAGCTAGACAGTTGTATTTTCACAGTATTTCTATTGCCGCTATAACTACAAATACTAAAATTGAATTAAATAAATATTTAAGGGGGGCTCCCATACAACAAACATGATTTTTTTGCCGATTTTTGCGATAATGGTACGGAACCCATCTTGTGCGAGTCCGACTTGCACTTGGCCGGTTTTGTTTTTGTGACTTGCTCTCTGTAGTTCGATTAAGGTGGACGCGGAAAGATAGCCCGCGAAAATAAAATTTTGTTACGTTTTTTTGCAGTTTACAGGTCACTGGTAGGTTGTCTTGTCATTTTCTTGATCTGTTGCTTGTAAAAACCATTTCTTCAATGAAAAGCAATGGTGCACACATTACGGCGAAGGGTATTCTTTCTTGAAACGCACTTTACTCACTTAAAAGATAAATCATCTGATTCTAAAGAATAATTGTGATTTATACTAATCATATTATATTAAATAGTACGAAAATTTTTATTTATGACAAAAATATACGAAATTGTACACTTAGATTTTTGAATTTTCTTTCATCCTATGTTTAAACAAACAATATGACTAAAAAACCTGAATACTTAGATAGTACCTTAAAGTGTGAAGTAGGCTCCCAGTCTATAACCTAGTTTAAACTACTTTAAACTGATGATACAGCGCACGGAACGGCAACGCTGCCCCGTACCTTTTCCTAAGCAATAATTTGATCTTTTTGGCGCGGAAACTATTTATTGTATACTACGAGGAAACTACATGGACTAGAGATTTGAAAGTTTTGCTGCCTATGGCAGCTATTATTTATCATGTTTTAAGCTATAATGCATAATCATATCTTCTTTCGTTCGGAAGATATGACATGAGCAGCTGGGGTGCCGTCACTCCAGCTTACACATATTAGTCGGTTTAATAACTTATAGAGTATTTTGACCAGAGACTTGAAAATTTTGCCGCCAATGGCAGCTATTATACCTTAATTTTGGAACTATGATACATCATCATATCTTTTTTTGTTCGGAAGATATGACATGGCAGCTGGGGTGACGTCACTCCAGCTTACACACACGTTTTTTTATCATAGTTTCAACACTTTTTAAGTATTAATGTTCAGTTCTTTCCTTCCATGTGCAGCTATTTTGCCTTATTTTTTTGACTATAGTCCAAAACCCTAACCTCACTGGTTTGCCTGTATTGAATGAGGAAGCTGGGGTGACGTCACTCCAGCTAACACATACTAAACGACTCATAATAACGAAGTATTTGTGGCAGCTAAATTAGGACTCGGAACTTTGATTGCTGCTATTATACCTTAAATATTAGCATAGATAGAATTATTCTACTACTTATGAGGAAGCTGGAGTTATGCACATCGCAGCGACACGTCGTGGCATCATGTCGTTGCAGTCATGATTCCGAACCCGACAGCAGACGGCAGCAGCAGATGGCAGCGCCGTATTCCTATTAGTTCTAAGTGTTTCGTGACTACTGATCTGCGGTCGGGCGACACGTTGTCTGCTATCGTGCGACGTGTAGTCGGGCAACGTGTCGCTAGCTGCGAAAGGTATTTCATAGAAATACATAGAAACCAGTACCGTCGCAACGACACCTCGTCTGCTGCTGCTGTCTGCAGTCGGCTACGAACTCGTACCTTTATGATTGTCAAAGATCTACAAAACACAGCTAACACCTACGGATTAAGGTACAAGTTGGTAGCCGACTACACGCAGCAGAAGCAGACGACGTGTCGCAGAGACCCTATAGGTTTCTATGTATTTCTATGAAATACCTTCCGCAGCTAGCGACACGTCGCACGATCGCAGACGACGTATCGCCCGACCGCAGATCAGTAGTGAGTAAGTGTAGTCAGACATTTTGTTTTCACGGAACACTCAGAACCAATAGGAATACAGCGCTGCCGTCTGCTGCTGCCATCTGCAGTCGGGTTCGAAACCATGACAGCAGCGACTGGACGGAACGACATGTCGTGGCGACATGACGCGACGACACGTCGTGTGCTGCTGCTGCGTGAAGTCGGCTGCCAACTTGTACCTTTAAGGTGCTTTCTGAGGCATTGGTGGGTACTTGGCAAGTGCTATGCTGTTATACCTATATTAACTAGTTGGGGTTTCCTCACAATTTTTTCCTTCACTGTTGTCGAAATGAAAAAGTCACATTGGTACTTGCCAGGATTCGGACCTCAAGCACGAGAGGCGAGGTCTTATATTTGCATTCCCTATTATATTTTAATAATACTGAAGATTTATTTAAGAACTGTTAAATAAATATAATTATATTATAGAAACAAAAAGGTAAACTTACTGGGCATTGTTGCTGACAATTATTTTACAACTTGATGCGAAAATTTGGTCCGTAATGTGATTACGGACTGTAACTTTTAATTATTTGTTTACATTTCTTCGGAGCTGTTTTGTTGTTGATTTTGTATTTTATAAGGATTTCATTATTTTCAAGGTAATGCTTCACTGGAGTTCTTGATTTTTTTGTTACATAGCAACGTAACAGGAAGATATTATTTTAAAATATGTCTTCTTGGTAATGTGACCTTTTTATAGAGAAGGAGGTTAGATGATAGAATATTAAAACTTAATATTTTAGTTCATGAAACCTCAAGCAATGAGGGCTTCCGTTTTTGTGCTCACCAGTTGGCGCCACTGGCGAGTAAGGTTCTTAAATATAGCTGTTAAACGTTGTTATTACTCGCACGGAAACAAATTTGAATTAAAATGATTTCTAATACCGTAAAAGTGCGATTAAATATAAAATCGAGTATGCTGTAATTTCGCGCAGCCTCTTTTTCGAACAAAAGGAGGATAAAATTTGCCGAAATATAAAATTCTATTAAAGCAATGGTTGGTAAAACCCGTAGTAAAAATCTCGCGCTAAAAGCCAAAAAACTATGCAATTTGACATTTTGAAGACTACACCAGAAAAGAAAGAAAGAAAAATTGTTTATTCTGCACAAACTAAACGCACAATACAAAATAAAGAGTGGCATTCACTTAAGGTACAAATTAGCCAAAAGCCTCGTATTTAAAACAAAAAAATTATACTTAATACTTATCCTGCGCCCCTAGCGGTTGACTCAAACGCGATTGACCTCATTGCGTTCGCTAGCTTCAAGTAAGACCAATTGGAAGAACCGACTACCCAAGATCGAAAAATAAACGCATGGAAAAGTTTGAAAATCTCGAAAATGGGATTTAGGAGACCTCATTATCATATCAGACGAAAAACGTCCGCTGCTGGTCAGAAGCCTCCCCAAGCGTCCTGTGCGTCTGTCATCAAGCGGACTCACGTCATCCTCAACAGGTCACCTGTCCACCTGTTGGGAAGCCTTCCAACGCAGCGTCTCCCGGTTCACGGTCGCCACTCCAGAACTCCATCGACCATCCGTGCTGCGGGCATTGTGCCCTGACCACTGCCACTTAAGTTTGTCAATCAAATCAAAATCAAAATTCATTTATTTGCATAAATAAGGTACAGAAGGTTGGTAAAATGTATTAAATTGTTCTCTTATCCTGCCTTTAATTTCGGCGTGCAAATATAAAATAAAGTTACAACTAGTTAAAATTGTTATTGATCAAAATCATGCAGTCACCAAACAGATAAGCCCCTTAAAATTGTATTATTGAATTAAATAAATGTCAATATAATATGAAAAAAATAATAAAGATAATAATCATAAGTATCAATAATAATAATGTCAATATTAGGAGAGATTCACCACACAATAATAATAACCAAACACAAAATAATAATCATAATTTAAAAAGTAATAATAATAAAGATAACAATCATAATTGTCAATAATAATCATGTCAATAATGGGCGAAATTCGCTACACAATAATAAAAACCAATGACAAAAACAATAGTAATGTCAATAATAGGAAAGATTCACCACACAATAATAATAACCAAACACAAAATAATAATCATAATTTAAAAAATAATAATAATAAAGATAATAATCATGTGTCAATAATAATCATGTCAATAATGGGCGATATTCGCCACACAATAATAAAAACCAATGACAAAATAATAACAATCGTAATTTAAAATTACCTTGCAATTTACAAAAAATAAAAAGAATAAAAAACTTACAATTTATAATCGAAAAACTCATGTACACTATAAAAGCATTTTTCAATTAGAAACCTCGTCAAATTATTTTTAAATCTAGAAAATGGTAGCGTTTTTATGGAATTTGGTATTTTGTTATACAATTTTATGCACATAATGTAGCTGTTGTTACATTAACAAATGTGAGATTCGTCCTCGGTTGAAATAACTTATTAGTATACATAGATCGAGGGGCATAGTAGTTCGTCGCCGGCTGAAAAAGTCTCTTATGTTTGAAAACAAATATACAGGATTCTAATATATAAATACATGGAAGAGTTAGTATTTTATATTTCCTAAAGAATGGACGACATGACTCTATTTGCTTCAACCCAAATATAGCTCTTAGACACTTTTTCTGCATTACGAATGCTTGATCAATCTCCACACAACGACCCCACAGGATAATACCATACCTTAGAGTGGAGGTTATATAGCCATGGAAAGCCGTTATTGCGGCACTTCTAGATACCTCGCAGCTAATGCGCCTCAAAGGGTATATGAATTTATTTATTTTAGCACTAATGTCATTTATATGATTTTTCCATGAACAAAATTTATCTAAATTTATTCCAAGAAACTTAACAGAGTCAGATTCTGCTAGGGCAACCCCTTTATAGGATATATTTAGGTCCAGCGGTTTTGATCGATAAGTGTGGAATTGCATAAATTTTGTTTTATTAATATTAACTTTTAAATTATTAGTCTCTAGCCACTCTATAGTTCTTTGAAGAGCAATATTAATTTCTTGTTCGTACGAACTTTTATCATGTCCTTTGATTATGATTGTAGTATCGTCGGCAAACAGTACACATTTATGGTTCATAATTTCTGGGAAATCGTTTATGTAGAGCTAAAACATTGGCGGTCCCAAAATACTGCCCTGTGGCACGCCATATCTATTAAACATAAACGCAGATTGGGATGATTCTAACGTTTTAGTTTGGTCATTATAATGCGTTACTTCCACTGATTGTATTCTGTCGGACAAATATGATTCCATCCAGTTATATGCCGTTCCTCTGATTCCATATCTGTCAATTCCTCTGGCTATGTCGGTAACCCTGGTTCTCTTGCGGATCTCTACATTTCTGATTCGATCACGCAATGAAACGCCGAGCATAGCCCTCTCCATTGATTTTTGGGTGACTATAAGCTTTGAAGCTGTAATAAAACCTCATAAAACGAACTTGAATTTTTATTCGATCGATCTAGTTTAATTTTGACATGCTTTTGTTTAGTTTCACCTGTCCCGGTGTCTGTGTGTATATAATCAAAGCTTGCAATTTAAATTTGACCCGCTTTTTATTATTTTCTAATGCATTTTCAGTCGATTTCATTGTTTGACAGATTTGTCCATACAAACACACGTCTCAGAAATATAACGTTTCTTTTTGCACACATTTCCTCAAAAGCATTCTATAAAAACTAAATGTTTTAATCTAAACATATTTTAGTATAAAGGCCAAACGGATAATAGTTTAGTTTTATAAGTGCTTGCGTCTGTCAGCATTGGAGAATGATTTTAATTACTTGAAAATACGATCGATGATCACCTAATTTTTATTATTGAGCTGATTTATACGCAATATTTCTTAACGTATAAGGGACACAACATCACGCCTCGCTTCTTTGCTAGAACAGCGAGCTACTGACGACAATGTTCCGTTTCCGTGAATGTGTCCGTGGCATCAATAGTGGACCCTATCAGAATATCAGCGCATATCTTTTTACCCAACTGCCGAAGGAGGTTAACGTAACGTTCAGATAAGTCATTCCCATACATTGTTTCGTTTTCAAAAATACCGTTATTGATTGTAGATTGTCAACTTGGCTACAGGTACTGATCTCTCTCTCTGGCCATATCGACTGCCGTTGTTAGTCATTATATCCAAGCTTTAGCGATAAATAAGTTTAACTTTCAGTTGGTAACAAACCTAACGTTGCAGTATAAATACATATCTAAAGAATCTATTAAAAAATATATTTTATAAAACAGTACTGAGACTGTAATCCAGCTAATGCAATCCGTCTGTCAGTATGGAACTATTCTGATCATCTTACGCTTGGAATAAGGATCAATGTCTATCCGATGGTATAACGGTGATTGATTAACGCCCACGTAGGATTTTATTCGATTTTGCACGATTTTATTCATCAGACTAGCTGTAACCCGCAACTCCGACTTAAAATTTTAGATTGATTGACTGACTATAAACCTTAAAATCATAAATAAGAAGACGGCACACTGTTAGCTTTTGCAAAAATATGAACTACAAAAAATACAGGGTCGTCCAAATAGTGACGTACATAACATGTTTTTTAGAAGTATGGATCTATGTTCAGCGATCATTTATTGCAATTTTAGATAAAGGTAAGCTTTTGGAGATATGCGGAACAGGATGAAAAAGAAGGATCCTGTGACTTGACGACGGGTGTTGGGTCTGGTCCGGGTAACTGCCCGACGGTTGATGTCGAACTGTTATACACGTTCAAACCGCGCCGTTCAAACCGCGCCGTTCAAACTTTGCTTCCGTGATGCAGGATTTGTGTGATGTCATGTTATTAGTTAATAGGTGGCAGCGTTGATGCCACTACAAGCTTAACTCAAAGGCAAATCGTTTGCATACATACATCATCTCACACCTTTTTCCTATGGAGGAAGGCAGAAAGCCACCTGTTACGCTCTTTACATACTCCTAAGAAACTTACTAATTCGTTTACGTTCATTCAAACAAAATGTTTCACACAGCGTGCGTGTATGACCAGGTAAATACTCAGTCAGCGATCATCAGTTTTCAGTTCCTAATAATTCATAAAGGGAATCTGACAAAGACTTGCCAGAAGTTTTGAAAACTTTAATGGTTGTTGGGGCAAAACCCCCTTAAAATGGTAAAAACTACTAAATATCTGCTTTGCATTTATCTGTCTGTCCGTCAAGATTTTTATGACAGTCTCAAAATAAATCAAATATTCTAAATCGTTAACTATTTTATAAAATCCGGTGATTAGTAACAACTAGGAGACCCGTCACGACAAGTCGCAACGGGAACCGTCGAAACATAGGTACGGGAATCATCGAAACGTAGGTACGGGTCGTATAAAAATAAATAATGTCGTATCTTGCGAGCCCTGAGAAAATGGTTTATATTAATAACTGACTACATGACTCACCTACTTTCAAATAAATAAATCCGGTCAGTTTTCACGAACGCTCCTCGTCAAAAAGAATGTATCACACTCATACTAAAACGATGATTCCATAATATAAATAAATATTATTCAGTAACTATCTCACTACAACAAAAGGGAGACTGTAAAAAACAATCCCACAGGTCCTTTTGAAGTTTTCCCACAAGTCCAAACAACGTTTGGGTACATCATCCCCTCGCGGTTTTAACAGAAGATTGTTGGACGACAAAAAGTCAATCATATTTTGTTCAACACATGCGTTTCCAACTGCCAGTTACCTACATAAAGTAAAGGACAAAACGTTGGCCTACAAGATGTCAATTGCCCTTGTATTTTGATTCTAGACAGTATGTCCATAACCTGTAGAAAGTAAACTAATAAATTAAGTTATAAGCGGAGCGATATATTTATTAACCAGTACAGAAAATACATGGATGCGAAGAGCAGAAAAGTGCTGACACAAGCGGCAAGAAAATAAATTAGCTATCTTTTTACTGCAATCTGCACATATATCTTATGGGAGTGTATTCTTTGGCAGAATGAACGTAATATTATGTTGAATAATGTAGAGGCTACCTCAGGAGTTGTTTACTATACGGACCTTGTGGAAACTAGAATAAATTTCCGTGCGTACAAGCGTTTTTGCCATACCTATCAGGAATCAAATATAACAGCTCACAATGTTAGGACCCATTAATATTAATTCTTATTTTTATCCGTGGTGCTAAGCAACTGGGCTTAGACCAGTTGTAAGCGACCCTTTGTGTCTAGTGGCCTTGTTTGTTCTGTCTCCTGCTTGATATGGAGGGAAGTGGAAATTTATATGTTTTCCTACTCCTCCGTTATTCTTTTCTGATTAATTTCGTTGCGGGATCCAAAACAGTTAAATTCATTTTCCGGGACTTCGTCGAGCGAAGCGGCGCTTTTCTGGTGGTCGCCACTGCTGATTCTGGCTTTCAGGAGTTGCAGTGGTTTGGGAAAAGTGCGGTGGAATTGTCACAAAAAAATATACCTTTTTACTGGCTTGAGCTATATTTCAGCCATCATTTCCAACAGTCTTGATGGTCCTCAAAGTGCAGGTATACAGGCATTTGGCGCATTCTCAGGAGAGGGGCAATGCTCTCACCCAATGGGTTATTAGACTATTATACCTCATTGTACCAAGTTGTGGCAGTAGCCTACACTAGTTTGTCACTAAAGTCTTAAAAATATTTCGATCTCTTGCCTATCATGCAATAATTAACTAGCATTCAAGGATTCAGTGACCATGAAGCAAATGATACCGTTTAGAATTAGTTTAGTAGATTATGAACTCGAAAACTTTACACAGGACACATAAATCAAATTATATCGACTTGAAAATTTTAAAAATAAACAGCAACACCATCGGTTTTCTTGTTATATTTGCTCAGACATATCTCTAAACTCCATTTGCTATAACATTAAACATTTAAATAAGCCCATTTTACAGGCCGTTCAACCGATTTTGACTTCTATTGCGCTGGTGATACGGCAAAAGGAAGCTGTAGTAAACAGTTGGTTTTGGTAACAGGTTTATGCTTTTTATATCATCCTTATGTTTACGAGATAGAACTCAAAATTGATTGAACGGACTGTAAAAATAGTTGTAAAGAGGTTTAATGTTATTTCAAATGGAGTATAGAGAGGTTTACTCATATGTGGCAAAATTAGATCTTAGGCAACTTTAAAATTTTCGTTTAGGGATAGTCACAGGGAATAGTACATTGTGATACAAGGGTGGAAAGTAAGTTATAGCAAACGAGCTGTCTTTAACAAGCCCGAGCCGAAGGCGAGGGTTTTTAACGACACGAGTTTGCAATAACCTACACGCCCGTGTATCACACGATATTTTTCAATACAGTTGTGGGAAATAGTAAAAATAAATCAAAGAATTAGATTTGTTAATTCACAAAAAAAAAAAATTTTTGCGCGTTTTTGCAACTAGACATATTTTTTTTACAACGAAAACAGCCTACACAGCCTATTCGATTTTTGACAAATGTTGATGTGAAAATAATTAAATTGAAACTGGTAATTAAATATATTAAACAACCATTTAAAAGACTTTTGAGAATTAAATGCTAAAACATACGGAATCATTCATTTTTCCTCGTATAAAATCTATTCCATTTTATTCTATGTATGAAAACTCCTTGCTACTAAACTTTTTTAAATTGACTTATAACTAAAGGCGCGTTTTTGCAACTGGACATTTTTTACAACGAAAACAGTCTATACAGCCTATTCGATTTTAGACAAATGTTGATGTGAAAATAATTAAATTAAAACTGGTAATTAAATATATTAAACAACCATTTAAAAGACTTTTGAGAGTTCAATGCTAAAACGTACGTAAAATCTATCCCATTTTATTCTATGTATGAAAACTCTTTGCTACTAAACTTTTTAAATTGACTTATAAATTTAAAACTAAACTGCAAAACTAATGATCGAGCTCGTAAACAAAAGTCACGACCGCGTAACAGAAAGATGCCTATGCATAAGATTTAATTTTCGAATTATAATTATAAGTCATAAGTCATTTATTTCTTAACAATATACATTGTGTAGAAAAGTAACAAGTATAATAGACACAACACCATAAAAAAAATCCGATCAAAAAATACTGGTAAATAACAACATCATTTAAAATCATTCCAGCAAACTAAAAATTAAAGTTTCAAAAATAACATTAAATAATAAATGTAAAAAGATCAATAATTTCACATATGTAATAACAAAAAATAATAACTATAATAAAACAAATTCCAAACCATTCAAGTCAAAATAAGAAAAATTCAATGACAAAACTAAACATTCAATAGTAATTTATTAGCAAATAAAAAATGTCACATATCCAAGAAAAAAAGAAAAATATATTTTGATAATCCAAATTCTATTTTAAATGATTTTTTTTTCCAGTCAAATTAAAAATTAAATGTCAATAATACATATAAAGATCAATAATGTCACATGAGCAATAACAAAATAATAATTATAATAATCCAAATTTCAAATACAATAAAATAAAAAATATATAAGAAAAATTCAATGTCAAAAATATATATATATAGATAATATATATATAGATAAATATATATATATATATATATAGCCTCTGAAAGTACGCCATGTTTAACAACTGTATTGAAAAGGTTATAATAGTATGATATATTCTGCGTATCGATGATTCCTTCCTATTTAACCTCTTAACTGCCGGAAATGCGGATCCACGCGAGCCAAAATGGCTTTTTAATTATTTGGTAATTACGGCACTCAACTGGCTAAATTTTCTTTGACCAATATGCGCTTTACTTTGTGTAAATTATTTCACCACCACTGCTCTCAAAACAGTGAAGGAAACCATCGTGAGGAAACGGACATGTTTTAGAACCAAAAATTCGAATACATGTGACATCCACCAACCCGCACTGGGCCCGCGTGGTGGATTACGGCCCATTCCCTCTAACAGAGAGGAGGCCTGTGTTCCAGCAGTGGGAACATTAAAAAGGCTGATAATGAATATGTTTGTGTAGATATTAAAATTATAAGCTGATAAGATTTCCAGTAGGTGCGTTTTCCTCAGTTTTGAGACGAATTTCGTATTTATAATTCTATCGTTTCCCGGCTTGTTGCCAAAATCCGCTTTGCTCGAACGAGCGCTCATTAAAGTAAGTGCATATAATTTCCTTCTTGAATAATTTAATTTGGCAAGCTTCAGAGTTTTAGCCGGAACTACACGCATTAAACGCACCAACTTTTTCATATTAAATATGAAGATTTGTGTATATTTTAAGATAAGATAAGATAAAATAAGAAATTTTATTTGCTCAAACATGTGTATACATACAGAATTAAAATAATACATGCATGCAAGATCTTAAATAACAGTGGCTCACGACATGTCTGCCATTTCTCATGGCGTGCAAATATTTTAGATAAAATTATTATTATTAAATTAATGATTTTCAAATTTTACATCTATACATTAAACATCATTCACACAAACAGATTTCTTATATTCTATATTATTTACACTATCCAAATTATAATTATTAATTAATTTAAATAATACATATTTTTTATTAATTTATTATTATTGTTTATTTCCCTTGTTGGAATTATCCCTATTACAGATTAAAATTATCACAATGAAGATTTACATCACTTTAACAGACATTCAATTATAATTAAATTTATAATATAATATATGCCTATCCAAGTTCGCCACTACTACATGACCATAATTATTACAATGTTAGTTATAATTATTTATAATAATCACCATGAGTCGTTTAAAAATTCTGTTATACTATAATATGCTTTTTGTGCCAAAATCAATTTCATTGTTTTTTTAAGTTTAGGTATAGTTTGCTCTTTCAAACTTTTGGGCAATTTATTGTAGACGAGCAGTTGCCCGCGGCTTCGCTCCCGTGGGCCACCCCACAGAACCCGTTTTCGGGATTAAAAAATAGCCTATGTTACTCAGGAATAACGTAGCTTTCTATTGGTGAAAGAATTTTTTAAATCGGTCCAGTAGTTTCGGAGCCTTTTCGGTACAAACAAACAAACAAACAAAAAAATCTTTCCTCTTTATAATATTAGTATCTACAATAATCGGCGCCATGCAAAAAACACTCTTGCGCATAAGTGCAGTTTTTGATGTATGTAAACATAGTTTGCTATCATCACGCCTATTCCTTGGAAATTTGTCTGCCATACGAGGAAACAAATGTGGATTTGTTTTTACGAACATTGTCATTTCTAAAATATAAAGTGAAGGTAATGTTAATATATTATATTAAGTGAAATAATTTTTACAGCTATCGGTAGTTTTGAGATTAAACATAGATCTCAAATAGCGCTTTTGTCTTCTAAAGATGATATCCCTGTCGGTTGAATTACCCCAGAAGATAACACCGTATCTAATGACGGATTCAACTAAACCATAGTAGGCCGTTAATAGCGCCTCTATATTTAGAGTACGTGATAATTTATATAACGCATATGCACCACTGCTTATTCTTTTGGCTAGAGCCTCAATATGCGCTTTCCAATTTAAGCTTCTGTCGATTGTTAGGCCTAAAAATTTTGTACTATTAGCTGTCTGTATTTTATTATTATTATATTCGATGTCAAAACTAGAGAATAATGATGATCGTTGGCTAAAGTGCATAATCAAAGTTTTATTTATATTAATTTTCAAATAATTATTATTCAGCCACGTTATTGCTTCAATTAATGTATTTTGTATGTCCGTTTCATATGTATTCTTATTATGGCATGGTATAGTTATCGTACTGTCATCCGCAAATAGTGTCATGGGATGTTTAATGGATTTAGGGCAGTCATTAATATAGAGTGTAAACAGGGGTGGTCCGAGTACACTGCCTTGCGGCACTCCATGAGGGACGGTACGCTCGCATGACGTGAAAATCTCTTCACGTTTGGAACTCATATTTATTCTATTAATTTGGGTTACTTGTTTTCTGTCATGTAGGTATGATTGAATAAGATTAAATATGTTTCCTCTTATACCATATGCATAAAGTTTATTTAGTAATATATTATGTTGGACATAATCAAATGCCTGTGTCATGTCGCAGAAAATGGCACAGACTGGTGTATTTTTATCCATGTTTGTCATAACAGTATGCAAGAAGTCGTATATGGCCAAGTTAATAGTTCTTTTCTCCCTAAATCCTTTCTGTTCATCACAAAGAATATGATTTTTTTCAAAGTAGTTATTTAGTTCCCTGTAAATATATTTTTCGATAATTTTTGACATTATTGGTATTAATGATATTGGCCTATAAAATTCCGTTAGCTCCCTATCCTGTTTCTTAAATAGTGGTTTTACAATCGATTTTTTTAGCGCACTCGGAAATATACCTTCACTGATGCTTAAATTAATAATATAGCTTAGGGGGCTACAGATTTCATATGCTACAGTCTTAACTATTTTTGTACATATGCCATCGTATCCTACACTGTTTGTGTTTTTCAAGGCAGCGATAATTTTTAATATATCAAGTGCTAGACTTGGAGCCATGAACATTGAGTCTTTTTTGGCTAAAATATGTTTAGTGACTGTGGATCCCGAGCTAGTCATAGGTTTTATTTTATCTATAAAGTAATCATTAAATATATTAGCAATAATTTTGGGGTCAGTTACAGTTTCATTATTATATCGAATTTTGTCTATAGTGTTTTTTGGTATGTTTAGTTTTGTTTGATTTATTATTTCCCAAGTAGTCTTAGATCTATTACTTGATATTTTAATTTTATGTATATTTTGTGCGCGTTGAGTTAAATAAATAATCTTTTTAAGCAATTTTGAATAACTCTTAAATTTATTTTTATTAATTTCGGTAGGTTTTTGTCTATATTGCCATAGTAATTGACGTTTTCTTTTGCTACATATTTTAACACCATGAGAGACCCAACTAGGCTTTCTCTTCACATTTACAGAGATAAGAATTTCAGGAAAGCACTGTGTATATAGGAAAGAAAACATTTCTGTGAAGGCATTGTAAGCAATATCTGGGTCCTTAGCTTCGTATACTTCAGCAAACGATAGACTATTGAGGTAGGATTTAAATTTGTCTATGTTCTCTTTACTATAGTCCCGTCTAGTGGTCCGCCAATGATTTCTAGTGCTTGCGGTGCTAATCGGGCAATTGAGTATTTGTGCCGTATGATCAGATAAAGCCAGTTCCAAAACCATAGCTTTACGACACTTATTAAAATTATGCGCAAAATTGTCGATACATGTCTTGCTCTTTAAACGAGTAGGTTGACGTATAGATAATTTTAAATTAAAATTTAATAATAAATTTTCAAACTCTAGAGTCTGTTTGTTTTTCTTCAATATATCTACATTAAAATCACCCGCCAGTACAACATTTTTAAATTGTTTTTTTATCAGCACACGTAATAGTATCTCTAATCTACTCATAAATTCATCAAAGTTACTTGGATTTGGTACCCTATATATACATACAATTACAATTCTATAATTTATAAGTTAAATAACACAACATTCGAAAATACCCGTTATAGATAATTTAGCGATTTTCGGCAATTCTCTCCACTGATGACCATTTTTTATGAGTATACAAGCACCACCTCTTTTAGTTTCCCTGCGACTAAAGCATGCAGCTAAACAGTAGTTAGGTATATTCAGATGGACTTCATAGCCTTCCATCATGAAATGCTCCGTAATACATAATAGGTCCACTTGTATACTTTTTTCTAGTAACTCATAAAGACACACTGTGAGCATGTCAGATTTTGTTAGGAGTCCTGCAATATTTTGGTGCATAATGTATTCATTTTTATTCACGAAAAAAAGTATTCGTAGGTGTTTTTACTTCAGCTGTTTGATTATTATCATCTAGTTTATTGACCAGTACATGTTTGTCAGAATCTATGTTAACCTGGACATATTTGTTTTCAAAGGATTTTTTACATTTATTTTGAATAATTTGTTCATATTGATAAAGTTGGAAATGATAATTTAAACATAATATTTCTTTTAATAAAGATCTTGCAAGGTTTACTACATAATTTCGTCCACTTGGTGATAATCTAGTGTAGTTCATATCCATGTACAGAACATTTTTATATTTATTACAAATAAACCTTAGTAAATAATTAAGCTTCGATTCTTGTAAAAACCTGTTTTTGGGTACTTCCGAGATGATCACATTTGTATTCGCAGTTAATGCTAGCCAACGGTGTAGATGTATATCGATATCATAGGGATTTTTGTCACTGCATCCGCCTAATACAATGACGTAGTCGTTTTTTGTCAGGTTGCTGATTTTGTTCTTGGGGCATTGCAGAACCTGACTCAATGCCGCACCTGGTTTCAAGTAGGAAACCACAGCATACTCAGGCCCTAGGAGATCCTGCAGTACGTCGCGCAAGCCACGGCCCTGACCATCTCCCAGTATAACCACTCTGTGGCAGCTGCTCCGGTGCTCAACCGGTTCACCTTCTGATGACAGATGCTGAAACGGACTTTTCAAACGGAGAGCTATTAATTTACGCATTGTTGCTAAATGGTTATTGTTTCATGATCCCGTTCAAATACCCGTTATATATAAATTGCTTGCTAGAAGCAAAATTGGTGGATGGTACATTTTTGCGATTCAGAAAAAAAGACATCGATGCCACAATGAAAATCCTTGGTGTTCCTGATTTTGTTTCTTCGTTTTTTGACACCGACTTCCGAAATTGAAGTTATTATTAAATTTGTAGTGTATTTTTTAAAGTCGGTTGATTTTTCAATAAAAAAGATTTAATTTTTTAGTTGTGATATTTATACTTATTGAGCAAGTTCTATAGTAAGGTACCTATAATGCACAAAGTTATGCTAGAATAGATTGAGATTACACGAATAATATAAAACTTGAACATAACCGGTAAAATGAGAGTGTACCAGGGTTACCACAGAACAGAAAAAATCACCTTCTAGGGTGACAAACCGGCAGGCTTATTACGTATCTTTTGCAAGAGCAAAACGATAGCGATTTTTGCGCAATAATTGCCTTCAATACAAATGTTTTAGAGTTGTTGACGGTTTTTTTTTTAAATAAGTACATTTGACAAACAACGAGCGATTAGCAAACCTATCATTTATTTTATTTATTAGTAGGACCTACCATACCTACACTGCAGGAAATTCCGACTTTTATATATTATATATACGTTCTTATGACATAAAGCGTTTGATTGCTATCATTTTGCTCTTGCAAAAGATACGTAATAAGCCTGCCGCATAATGTTATGTTATGAAATGGCATAAACAATGCGATTGCAGCAATCCCGAGAAATTTTCCGTTGTATATTAAAGAGTTCTATTGTATATCTCCGAATTTCTTCATTAGATCTACACCTAATGTAAATGCGACTACTTATAAAGCAACAGCTTAAAAAAGAATCATTAAAATCGGTTCATCTAGTAAAGAGTTTTGAGGTAACACATAAAAAAATACATTCGAATTGAGAACCTCGCGGTCCTTTTTAGGGTTCCGTACCCAAAGGGTAAAAACGGGACCCTATTACTGAGACTTCGCGGTCCGTCTGTCTGTCTGTCTGTCTGTCTGTCACCAGGCTGTATCTTATGAACCGTGATAGCTAGGCAGTTGAAATTTTCACAGATGATGTATTTCCAGGGGGAGCCACCCTTAAATATTTATTTTATACTATTTTTAGTATTTGTTGTTATAGCGGCAACAGATATACATCATCTGTGAAAATTTCAACTGTCTGGTTATCACGGTTCATGAGATACAGTCTTTGGGTACGGAACCCTAAAAACTATCAACACAACACCTTCTACTACTACTACAACATAAACTTTAACACTGTCACAATCAGAAATGACAACCGGGAACAATGGCGTGGTTTCTTCATCGCGTTGTAATACAACCGAAATTGTGTTGATTTCACAAAGACATAAATATCCGAATGAATTTTAATTTTCAAGATCACGTGACACCGTTATTTTTACGTTGGCATTGAATAATCCAAGGGCGGATCCAGGATTTTTTTCTGGGAGGGGCACAAGGGGCAGACAGGCAAAAAAATCAACAACAACTGTCAGAAATAAACTTGAAGTATCATACTTCATGTTTATTTCTACAAGTTCAAGTATGTACAGGAAGGGTTATGAAAGACAAGAGTTTCACTCATGTTCTTTCTGTTCATCATCATCATATCAGCCGAAAGATTTCCACTGCTGGACATAGGCCTCCCCCAAGGGTCGCCACATTGATCGGTCCCGTGCGTCCCGCATCCAGTGGATGCCCGCAACCTTCACCAGGTCATCGGTCCACCTGGTGGGAGGCCTTCCAACGCAACGTCTTCCGGTTCGCAGTCGCCACTCCAGAACCTTTCTGCCCCATCGGCCATCCGTTCTGCGAGCAATGTGCCCTGCCCACTGTCACTTAAGTTTGGCAATTCTTCGGGACATAGGATACTTTTTATCCCGGGAATATGTTCTCTTGGGATCATTTTCGAAATTCAGCCGGGCGAAGTCTCTGGCAGAAGCTAGTAGAACTCTTGCAGATCTCTACATTTCTGATTCAATCACGCAAGGACGGTTACCTATCATAAGTTCGAACAACATTTGACCGAATTTCATTTCACCTAAAACTTTTCAACTATTATCGTTTTGTTTTTTTTTTACTTCATCGAAGTCACGTCTGCCACTGTCTCAGTTGACCTATTATCAATTCGATTTTTTCGTTACTCCAACGTTTTACTAAGTCGAAAACCTTTTTACCGAAGTTACACTTAGCCGAAATAACATTTGTCCGAAATATTTATATTTAAACGCATATCAAAATAATAAGTGAGAGAGAAACAGTGGGCGAATACAAATGTATAAAACAGCGACCTGAAAAAAAAAATTCGACTGATCCCCGCTCCGCGGGGCTCCTATTTCTGTCTGCAGGGTCTTAAGTAACCTAACACGAAGGAGATGACGGGCAGCGTTGCCAATTTGTGGGGAATTCCCCAAAATGCAAGGATTATATTTGACTAAATAATATTCCCTAACATGTTGTTTCGGTTTGGTGAAAATATGGCAAATGAAAAAACTTCAAAAGAGGCTTCAGCCAAAAGCAAAAAGTTATTTTCTAGATCGGCGAAATGTAGTTCGGTAAAATAATACATATTCCACATGATACTTCAGTGATCTGAAAATATGTCAAATAATGCATATAGCAAAAAAAAACTTCAGTCAATAGTTTTCGGTAAAATGAAATTCGACCAAAAAATATTCGGAAAAGTGATCGGTTCCCCGCAAGGACACCTCGAGCCTGGCCCATTGCTCTCCATTGCCCTTTGGGTGACTGTAAGCTTTCTGATGAGGCCCATTGTGAGCGACTACGTCTCAGAGCCATAAGTTCGTCTTGAGACACTGTGGTAAGTTAGACGATAAGAAACCGCGCAGCTTCCCGAATGCTGCCCCGCCGAGTAGGATTCGACGGTTGACCTCTTTCTCGAGATTGGACCTGCCTAACTGGACCGTTTGTCCCAGGTAGACATGTTCGTCCACGGCTTCGGCTGTGGAGCCACCGATCTTGATAGGAGTGGGTGCAACATGAGCGCTCAACATCACCTTGGTTTGTCCATGTTCATTTTTGGACCCATTCTTTCGGAAGCTCTACTGAGGTCATCGAGCGTTGTACTGGGGTCCTCCATGACAGCTTTATCATCGGCGAATCGGCCTCCCCAGTCTAGAACCTTGAAGACATCCTCCAGTGCAGTGTTGAATAGTTTCTTTCTGTTATTATATTCATATATTTTAACAACTCTGTAATTTGATTTGCTTCTAAGTATGTACTGTGATGGAATCTCCACAGTAGACAAAATACTGTCTTGGGGGGGCACGTGCCCCCGTGCCCCCCCCCTAAATCCGCCCTTGGAATAATCTATATGTAGGGCAAGGGGAAATAAATAAATAGTGACACATAAACATTGTAATGATTCTACGTCTGAGAAAACTAACTCTCAACTTATATCTCCTTTACGACGAAGCGGTAGCACCATAAGGAGACTAGGAACTAAAGATTTTAGATTTAAATGTGAGGAGAGTGGTAATATGTACTGATAGTAATACAACATATTTCTAAATGTGTTTATAATGGATCAAAGGGTTTAGCTATAGCATACACAATTTTGAAACAAATTCAGTCTTAGAACCAGACAGAAGAGTGGTTATCCAATGGGTACCGTCCCATGTAGGACTTTCAGCTAATGAGGAGGCTGACAGATTAGCCAAAGATGCCATTCTCATTGTTACGCAAATACGGGATACATTACCAAGCTATTCGGAAATGTTAAGTAAATTTAGAAAATTAAACCATTTATCTTGGAAGGAACATTTTAATGAAAGATCTAAAATGAAAGGAATCTGGTATAAAAGTATACAATGTGAGCCTCCTCATATTTTCTGGTTCTCCGAGTCAAAACTAATTCGAAGTCAAATTGTTGCGGCGCATCGTTTGCGGTCAGGATATATTCATTGAGCTAGGAAAAACATGGAGGCGCCACGATGTTCTATACATACATTAGCTTATACAAATATGAGTGAAATACGATACGGAATGTGAAACATCGTTTTGTTTCATTCTTTCTAATGTAGTAATCGTATTGGCAAAAGAGACAACAATATTTCAGTTGTTGCTCACTATGGCAACATTTTGTTATGTCGTAGAGACAGTAATATAGGTAGGTACATGCCATATTCGCCATATTAGGTGCCGAATTTTGTGGTTGTGTTCGTGGTAGTTCTGCTGTCAAATGGTTGTTTACTTTTTGTTTTCTTAATGTGTGTGTGTTCCGTGATTGACACAACCATAGCATCGGCAGCCATTTTATAGCACATAAAATGGCTGGCACGTTTTTTTTGTGGGTTCCAGTCCATATTATTTAATATGTCTATGGGACATATTCCACATAACTTTGCCTATCTCATGCAAAAATCGGACTCTCCAAACCATGAGGTGTGTGGTAAGATAGAGGATGCACAGCATGTGTTGGTGGAATGTGTCCGACATACAAATAAGAGAAATGCACTTCTCATTTCAATGAAATTGTCGGTAATAGATGTTCTAATGTTCCATGGTATTGTAGCTAAACCAACTTCTGAAGAAGCAAAAATATTATTTACGTTTCTGTTAGATAAGAAATTAGATTAAGTTCTGTTATATTTTTTATGATTGGTTTACGAAGTTAGTTTATATATGTAAAAGCACAATGGGATTGACATCGTTACATTTGTCTAAAAAAATCCCTTAATTAAATCTGATTACAAAAAAAAGCCCTACCATGTCTCTATATATTTGAAGTTTATAAGTTTGTGTGTACCCAGAATTCTTTACAAAAAGCCCCTCTTTTTGTAAAGAATTCTACATACAAAATAGTTTTTTTTTACATAAAAATAGACTAAACTTACCAACATCGCGACTAAACATGCACTCCAAATAAATAAATAAATAAATTAAAGCTCTTCTTTGTAAGCAAATGCAAATAGCGAATACTTAAATGATAAATTATAAGTAACTTCATAACAATCGATTTGTATCCACAAATGCGCACGTTTGGCGCAGTGGTTGAGCAATTGACTGCTGCGCTGCGTGTCGCGGGTTCGATTCCCGCACGGAACAAAAATTTGTATGACCTACAGATAATTGTTCCGGCTCTGGGTGTTTGTGTATGTGAGTTTATATGTTTGTAAACGCACCCACGATACAGGAAGAAATTCCTAGTGTGGGGCAACGTTTTTTTAAAAAAAAAAAAAAAAAAAAAATACTCACTATTAAAGATACTACGCTTAATACGAACAAAAAACCGGCCCAGTGCGAGTCGAACTCGCACACGAAGGGTTCCGTACCATTATCGCAAAAAACGACAAAAACATCACGTTTGTTGTATGGGAGCCCCACTTAAATATTTTATTCTGTTTTTAGTATTTGTTGTTATAGCTACAACAGAAATACATAATCTGTGTACATTTCAACTGTCTAGCTATCACGGTTCATGAGATACAGCCTGTTGACAGACAGACAGACGGACCGCGGAGTCATTTTTACCCTTTGGGTACGGAACCCTAAGAATAATAAATTCAATATGAAGCGTCCAATAAATAACTTACCTTAGGGACAATAAATATTAATTACGTAATGAATAAAAATATTAATAAGCAAAATAAAATAAATATAAATAATTTAAAAATAAATGGTTTATACAATGTTACTAAATAAATAAATGTATAAAATTTATAAAACAATAATTATAATTCTTAAATTCAATTCTGTATTAATAAAACAGTATAACTTACTAATACATAACCGATAATAAAATGTATCTCATTAAACACTCACCCTCTTACTAATAAACGCGGAATAAAGTTATACCAAGTATAAACCTATGAAAATGTATGGTTATTCCTTTGTTATACCTGGTATAACTTTATTCCGCGTTTATTAATAAGAGGGTCAGTGTTCTTTCTCCTCTCTCCACTTGATCTATGCTGTTCTTGGCAGAGTCCATAATTGAGACTAACATAATTATTTCCCTAACAACTATATACATTACGGTGCGAAATAAAGAATTGAGAATGGAGACCATCGTGAATTCTTACTTATAGGATTGACCAGATATTGCAATATACCAAGAATAGTGGAAATACGGAAAGAAGGTATTTGCCCTGCTGTGGGATACAATAGGCTCATATATACTAATATTATAATTGCGAAAGTTGAGGCCGAAAAGTTCTAGACTGGCGACCGCGTACCTGAAGACGCAGCGTTGGAAGGCCTCCCTCTAGGTGAAGCGACGACCTGGTGAAGGCTGCGGGCGTCCGGTGGATGCGAAACGCACAGGACCGATCAGTGTTGACGCTTGGAGGAGGCCTATGTCCAGCAGTGGACGTCTTTTGGCTGATATAATGATGATGATGATGAATTGCGAAAGTAAATCTGTCTGTAATTTTTTACCTCATCACGTCTTAGCGGCTGAACAGATTCGTATAAAACTTGGCACAAGGTTGAACCAAAACCTGGATTAGAAAGAATATAATTAGGTATGATATCTACTTTTTAACCCTATGCTATGTTCCCTTGGGTTAATACAATACTTTCATGAAGCTTGGTCCATAATTGTTTCTGTAACTAATATTTACCACCTGTATGTACATTATGGATGCAATAAATTTAATTTGAATTTGAATTTGAGAGATCTCTTCACGACTCGCTATATCTGCCGAAAACAAGTAATTAATTGTTACTTTGATGTTTTGTTTATTCTTCATCATCATCATCAGCCTTTTAATGTTACCATGTCTCGCGTGGATCCACGTCTCAGGCATTCAAGGGGTAAATCAACCACGCGCCCAGTGCAAGTTGGTGGATGTCACATGACTTCTGATTTTTGTTTCTAGAACATGCCGATGCCGTTTCCTCACGATGTTTTCCTTCACTGTTTTTAGAACAATGTTGACGAAATAATTGTAGTTAAATAGTTTTAGTTATTTAAGTTTTTTTTTTATTCAGAACTAGCTGACCCACGCGGCTTCGCTTCCATCAACTGGCTACCTACCTACCCATCTATCCTACCTACCCTATATACATCAATGTTGCGTAACTTTAACCGCTTACACAGCGCACGCAACGGAAGCTGTCAAGAAGGAATAATTTTTCCCGTTTTTGCAACATTTTTCATTTATTCTCCGCTCCTATTAGTCGTAGCGTGATGTTATATAGCCTATAACCTTCCTCGATAAAGGGACTATCCAACACAAATTTATCAAATAATTTATCAATTCGAACCAGTAGTTCCTGAGATTAGCGCGTTCAAACAAACTCTTCAGCTTTATAACATTAGTATAGATAAGATATTAGCAAAGTCAAAAATACTACAAAATAAACATATAAAGTACTACTGAATAAAACATTCTAAGCTTAAAAGCTTAGTGCGAAAGTAATGACCAAAGTTGCTTTTAGTTAATTTAAAGTACTACACATACGTGACCCGACTATAATAACTCTCGATTCTTGAGATATCATCTAAGGAGGTCGACTTAGTTTAAACCTTCATCATAGTTTTAATAGTGGGACAGCCTGGCCAGTAGTTTAGCAGGAAAATCTCGTTATGCATAAATCTTTGGACGACCTCGAGAAACAACTCTGTCGACAAATTTTACGTCTAACTAGATATTAGGCCAATGTAAATAAATATACGGTACCAAAAAAACACACTAATATTATAAAGGCGAAAGTCTGTGAGTGTGTATGTTTGTTACTTCTTTACGCGCAAACTGCTGGACGGATCTGGATGAAATTTGGCACAGAGATAGACTATAGTCTGGAATAGCACATAAGATACTTTTTGTCCCGGGAATATGTTCCCTTGGGATACTTTTCGACATTTACGCGGGCGAAACCGCTGGCAGAAGCTAGTCTATATCTATACAAATAAATAAAATTGTAGTGTCTGTATGTAATATCAAAATAACAACGTTTTATTGAATGCACGTGAAAGTATATACGGTACTAACAACAAATAAGCAATTTTTAAGATTTTTGTCTGTCTGTCTGTCTGTCTGTTTGTTCCGGGTAATCCCCGAAACGCCTGGACCGATTTTGACGGGACTTTCACTGGTAGATAGCTGATGTAATAACGAGTAACATAGGCTACGTTTGATCACGAGAAAATTCATAGTTCCGGCGGGAAACTAAAAAAATTAACATATTTTTTTTACGAGGTTGACGCGGACGAAGTCGCGGGCAACAGCTAGTTAATAATAAAAGTCACAGACTAGCTTAGTTTATTTTAATTTTCATGAAAAAAAATTGTAGGGCATCGTTTCTTATTAGCCAAGATCAAATTGAGAATTGCTATATAAATAATAATTATTACATAAATAACCTATTATTGTCCCGCTGCAGGGCAAACGCCTCTTCAACAGAAATAAATTTAAGTTTTATTTCAACTTTTAACAAAAAAAAAATTCATTTTTTATGGACTTATTACAACTTTCTTATCATCATTTCTCATAACTATTTCAAAGAACAATAAAATCATCAAAAGCTCTGATTCATTTAAATTCGCGGCATTTTAATGAACTATTCATAATAAGATGAATTATGTGAATAACCCTGTGTTTTTTCGTAGAAAAAGTTCTTAGTATCTTCTGCGGCCGTGAATCGCCCACGATATAATAAAAGTATTGGCTGTAGGGTCTGCTCTCACCGAGACGCAAAGCGACGCGACGTAGCGTGTTCTATTTAAAATAGCGATACAATATATAATGTATATTGTAAAAATTTAGTAGGCTATGATTTTGGAAAAAAAATATGTGTTAATCAGGATCAAATTCTGGGAAGTAATATACGGCAAACTTAAGAAACGAGGTCGTTTTACTTTTTTTTTTTGGTTGTATAAAAAATATATTTTTATTTTGTTTAAAATTATTGTAGTTACGTAGAAAATTAAGACAGCCCCAGTAAGTAATTAACAATATCTACTTGTGTTTCGCCTAACTCGCTCTTTCTCATATATTAATCTTAGCAACAATGTGTACTATTTGTGTAGTTAATAAAGCTCTATATTGTATCGCCATCTTAAAAAGTGTACGATGCCGGTGAGGCTCCTAGAAAGTTTCTCTGTTTCAAGAAGAAACTAGGCAGGCTATGTTACCCAAGCAAGACAAAGCCACGTTCAAAGGACCGAATGGGAGTTTGAATGCAGAAAATGGAGTTATTTTACCAGTCCATACAAAGAGCGCGCAATGCAGCGCCTCGGTGGGAGCTGACCCCTAATGTATTGGCATTAGATACTTTTTAAACATAGTATCTTATTTTTAACTGTTTTATTAATAAATACGTAATGATTACTGAGTCACGATGCGTGACACACTCGTGCAAAGTTTTTTTTAAATTTAATTTAGGCAGGCCCAGATTTAAAATAAAAACTCGGTCATTCATCCCATTTCCAAGATCTTTGCTTGTGCTTGCAGTTTTAAGAAAGAAAATTATTACAATTTTTCAAGAGAGCGTAAACTGTAAGATTGTTTCAATGAATATTGTCTACATCCAATGACAGCAATTTATACGTCTTTACAATTGTCACATTTTGTGATATCTTTGTCATAATCTTACTTAATAATATAAATGCAAAAGTTTGAATGGATGGATGTGTGTTTGTTACACAATCACGCCGGAACGGCTGACCGAATGTTAATGAAATTTGGCACTAAGACAGATTATAGTCTGGAATAGCACATAGGCTACTTCATCCCGATATAATGTTCCCTTGGGATAACAAGCTAGTAATATCATATTTACATAATCAAGCATAGCATCCGCAAGAAGTTTGCAGAATCATCACATAATTGATTTGTTGGTTTCGGTTTCTCTATAACATTGTTTATGTATGTATGTATCTAAGTATATATTTATTTATATTCTTTTTGATATATATTTTTCCTTTAATTTAGTTGCACCTGCCTTTTTTATCTCTGCACCACCCTAAGGTCGATTGGTAGAAAATGCCTAAGGCATTAAGTCCGCCTTTGTACTTGTGCATAAAGTTTTAATAAATAAATAAAAAAGCTTTCCGATTTTACGCAACTACCTACATAGATTATATATTTACTTTATCCGTCACAAACTAAGTATAAATTTATGCGTCATTATTAGTAACAATAATACCATTTCAGACATCTGTTACCAGAATTTTCTTTAGCCCCACAAAAAATATAGGTACATCACTTACTCATAAGGCCATAAAAACTAAATTAGGTAAGTACTATTAACGATACCTACCTATAATCAAAGCTAACTTTATTTATGTTATCGATAAACGAATGCCACGCTAACATCTAAAGCTTTTAGGCACAATTATTGACAGAGATAACAATAACCTACTTATGTGTTTATAGCAAACTGTGTAGCTTCTGCCAGCGGCTTTGCCTGAATGAATATCAGAGATTATCCTATGGGAACTTTTGCCGGAATAAAAAGTAAGTTATGTCTTTTTCCAAGGTTCTATCTCACCCTATATCAATATTCAGGTAGGTTATAGGTTGTTCAGGTGGGGTTTATATAGGTTTCTTCTAGGTAAGGGTGCTTCATCGTCGACCACATCATCGCTCACCAAATCAAAATCAAAACATATATGTTTATTTGTTCGAATATGGTAAAATAGATGTTACAATATTGGTTCCAGCATATCCTGCCATAATATGGCGTACAAATATTTATTAATAATTATGAATTAAAGTATAAAATCTGAATCTGTAATAGTTAATTAATAAAGATTGAAATTGTATTGCAGAAATAATAATGAATAAAAAATAAAAATATTGTATTATATTAGTAACGACTTATCTTCTAAATATTCTTGAACACTGTAATAATTTTTCTCCAATAACAGTCTGAACAATACCCTTTTAAACAATGGCAATGGCAAATCTTGAGTATTATTTGGTAAATGATTGTATATAATAATTGCCATGCAGTAAGTATTTCTTTTAAATAGCGTTTATTTTATTTGAGGTAATTTCAATGATCATCAGGTGAGATAGTGGTCAAGCGCAAGCCTATAGACAATAAAAAAATCATCTTAATTTATTAAAAAACCGGCCAAGTGCGAGTCAGACTCGCGCACGAAGGGTTCCGTACCATTATCGCAAAAAACGGCAAAAAATCACGTTGTATGGGAGCCCCACTTAAATATTTATTTTATTCTGTTTTTAGTATTTTTTGTTATAGCAGCAACAGAAATACATCATCTGTGAAATTTCTACTGCCTATTTATCACGGTTCATGAGATACAGCCTGGTGGCAGACGGACAGACAGACAGAAGGATCGCGGAGTCTTAGTAATAGGGTCCCGTTTTTACCCTTTGGGGACGGAACCCTAAAATTTAAAACTAATAAACAGACAAGAGTTACTTTCGATTTATAATATTAGTAGTGATATGGATTGAACGATAAGCTGGCTGTTTTATTATGAACTTCCATATGAAATGTTATTTTATTTCATCTTATTTGTATTTCTGAAAAGGGTAGGAAAGTGTGACAGACAGATGAAGGCCACTTCGAGTAGGGTCTCCTAGGAATAAGGGTACTGGAAACTCTAAATTGTTACCTACCAACATTACTCCACAAATCACTAAATCCATTTACCGCTAAGCTATGCACATCATCACATCATCATCCTATTAATGTTCCCACTGCTGGGACACAGGCCTCCTTTCTGTGAGAGGGAATGGGCCGTAATCCACCAAGCGGGCCCAGTGCTGGTTGGTGGATATCACATGTCTTCGAATTTTTGGTTCTAGGACATGCCGGCTTCCTCACCATGTTTTTCTTCAACGTTTGGAGAGCAGTAGTGATTAAATAATTTACACAAAGTAAAGCGTTTGAACCCACGACCTACAACTTGTAAGTCGCGGCCGATACCACTGGGCCACCACTGCTCACGAAGCTATGCACATGTAGTTTTTAAATCATCGTTCTATTTCTGAAAATCGTATGAAGGCTCAGATATTATAATAATAGCATACAGATACATCCCATACAAAGAAACCGTGCCGACGTAACTAGCGTTTTTCGTCTGATTATACTGATTATTTTTTGAAAATCGATCGCGTTCGGTTCCGTTCCACGGATATACATAGATGGTGATCTATCGCCGTGGAACGGAACCGAACGCGATCGATTTTTTAAATACCTACGAGTATATTTTTAGCCGCAGCAAAATTCTCACCATGAAAACTTTGGTGAAGAGAGCAGTCAATCCCTAGCATTAAAAGGACTGATAGCCCACTTCACCCAAGATTCCACGGTGAGTTTTTGCAGAATCGCCCGGCTGACTTCAGTCTCTCTCTTCACCAAAACTGTCACGGTCACCTTATTTTCGTAGAACATTCGACCCATGTCGGTGCATAGCTAGATTAACCAAACCACAGGCTGGTTAGTTTCCCCGGCTTAGAATGAAAATTCACAGCGTCGCTTCGTGAATTCTGTCAGAGACCACACTCGGAACGACATTTGCATTTTCTCTTCGTTTTCCTTGCTCGTTTTGTCACATGTCAACTATCCGAGTTCGTTCTCCATGGCTAAGTAACCAGATAAAAATAACAATGAAAAACAAGGTGAGATATGAGGTCACACATACTCATGACGATTACGTAGGCAAAGCAGTCAAAGGAAAATATAATTTATTAACACAAAAATAATGTCAGTGTCTCCAGTTTATTTTCGAACGCAGTGTCTAAAAAGAATGTTGAGAAACTATAAATATCTACGAACTGAGTACAGATACGAGAAATAGTTTGTTTATAAGATTTAAACTGAATGCTTTTAAGATGTAATAAATTCCAACACTGAAAAGTACATCTTCCGACGTGCCCCAATTTCGAAACAACAAATTAATTAGCGGCATACATGTAACATCACTTCCAGAGCATTAAATAAAAACAACTGCCTGTCAAAATTAAGCCTCTTTTAAAAGAAAGTTTGACACTGACAGAAAAATTACCGCGAAAATTAAAATGACAATGATGTTGGCATTTCATCTGCCCGCGCTTTTGGAAAACATTCGTAATTCATTTCTTGGAACAAAGTCTGATTACGCGTTTTTGACAAATGATCTTTATGTCTCACAAAGTTAAATGGAGTTATGAACTTGAACGTCGAAAATTCAGCAATAAATTTGCGAATTCCATCACCCGTACCCACGTAAAGTTTAGAGCATAAAAAGAGCAGTCTTTAGCAATGTATAGTATTAATAAAACGCTTGCAAAGTTTAGAAGCTGTTAACACATAGAGTCGGCGTACTGAGAGGCTTTCGATATTAAAACTTTATTATATTAACAGAAAATGGCGTGAACGAATTAAACTTTGGACCTAAGTTTAACGTTCGTGTTTCTAGATCGTTCTTGTTAGAAAGTTTTGAGAATACAGACTGTTTCGCTGGGTGAGAACGATGGTCGTAGTTGGTAGCACACACACACACATATGCAAGAAACATATAACAAGGATCTTTAAAGTTCCATGTACGGAACTGCAATAGAAATGACAACAGTTTCCAGTGAGTCTACAAATATGGCTCTCTCGCTTACTCTTATGGGCGACGTTTTAAACTAAGTCGAAGATTATGAACAGAGGCAGTACCGTGAACAAAGTTTGCTCGAGGAACCTACAAGCTACACGCGAGACGATAAATTGTGTCGCCCGGAAAATGCTTGTGTAGGAATTTATAGCAGCGTCACGAATATTGGAGAAAAAGCTTTTGTATCGACACGAAGAAAAATAGAAGTTTATAAAACGAAAAGAAAATTTAAAGTTATAACAAAGTGCCTAGTAGTAAAGACGATGTTGCATTTTTCATAATACTAGCTATCGACTATTTTCTCGCTCAAGAAACGTACAAAAGATATAAAATCCCGTGTCAATAAAAGAGACACATATAGTAATAGTTAATCGCTGGCTGTTCACACTGCAGGCGGGTACTCCCTCACGACAACTTTGTCGCAGCGACAACAGGTATCAAAGTTAAACTCATTCAGCGATACTCGCTTGGCGGTCAGAACTCACGCCGAGAGACCAACCTGTGGTCCTTTCTACCTACAGTGCGGCTGCCCCGAGCGATTGCTGCGAGTAATCGCTCGTCGCACAAGAATACTCGCTTATAGCCAAGCTACAAAATTATTGGAACTACATACTCTCAACTATGCATTCGCTGCTCGCCAACTCGTTTTTAGATTCTAGCTTTACTCGCTACTCGCTGATCGTCGGCGGTGGGACAAACAGTGCGCTTTAATTTAAGTGTCAACTCATCATCATCATTTCAGCCAAAAGTCGTCTACTGCTGGACATAGGCCTCCCCCAGGCGTCGCCACATTGACCGATCCCGTGCGTCTCGCATCCAGCGCATACCCGCAACCTTAACCAGATCATCGGTCCACCTAGTGAGAGTCCTTCCAACGCATCGTCTTCCGGTTTACGGTCGCCATTCCAGAACTTTTCGGCACCATCGGCCATCCGTTCTGTGAGCAATGTGCCCTGCTTGCACTGCCACTTAAGTTTCGCAATTCTTCGGGCTATGTAACTTTGGTTCTCCTGCGGATATCCTCATTTCTGATGCGATCACGCAAGGAAACTCCGAGCGTAGCCCTCTCCATTGTCCTTTGGGTGACTATAAGCTTTCTGATAAGACCCATTGTGAGCGACCACGTCTCAGGCCCAGGCAACACACACTGGTCATAGACTTTTGTCTTGAGACACTGCGGTAAAATGGACGAGAAGATACCGCGCAACTTCCCGAACGCCGCCCAGCCGACTCGGATTCGACGGTTTCTTGAAATTAGACCTACCCAACTGGACCGTTTGTCCCAGGTAGACATAATCGTCTACAACTTCGAATGTAGAGTCTTCGATTTTGATAGGAGTGTGTGTTAAAAGGGCGTTCACCAAGTGTGTGTGTGTGGGTGTCATCTAATGTTAGTGAAAACCTTATCCTCTGTAGTAACTTTCTACAGTCTACAGTTCGTTCTACAGTTCGAGACCAACAAATATAAATAATTAAAAACTCAGGGAAAACTCTGAACTACACTAAACATAGAAAAACAAAACATTGGACACCAATAAATGTATTTGTTGGCTCCTCTTTTATTACAATACACGAACACAAACTTTTACGATTACTATTCCACATGATGCGGCCATAACGTCCGCCTCATCAAAGGCTGTGGTTTCCGGTGATCACCACAAGCCTGAATAATCTGCACATTTAAATTTTCATCGGGATTGTGACCTTTGTTTTCTATTATTTTGGTGTCGCTTTTCTTATGGCCACACGTTCAGTTGCTTCGAAGTTTAAATCTCGTCTCGCATCATGTGATTGGAATATAAAAACTTTTTAAATATCGAACCGGATAAAATGCAGGCAATGCTGAATATGGGTAGGAACCATAGAGTTTTAGCCTAACGACTATAAGTCTTTGCCTGCGATTTAGGGATATACGGTAGTATCTCTAAGTAGTCTGTGTTAGGGACTGACAAACTTGCAATTCTCAAAATAGCTATCAAAACGAATTCCATATCTTTTCCAGATTATCTTCAGATCTCAAGTATCCTCAGACTCTTTAAATTTAGTGGGTACCTAGTTCGAGTTCTATGGCTTACAAAAACATTAAAACTGAAGTGCTCTGCAAAAGTTTGTGCTTCAAGAAGTGGTGTAAAGTTTAATCTAGTGCATACAATGGCTTGATGCAAATTGTGTGGAACTTTAATTCAGAAAAATTCATGAAAGTAAGGGAAGGAATAAATATTAGTTATTTTTAGTTGAAAATACCTAGCTTAATTACGAAGTTTTGGACATTGTTATGTCCAACACTTAAAAGAGCTGGTTGTTGTGATACACATTTTTATTATACAAAAAATCGAATGCGAAAGTAAATGTTATGAAAACTCTGTAAAAAAATAAAGTAGAGACATAAAAATCAATGTTTCAAAAGTAACTAAAGTTTAATTTAAATAAATTTTTAGTTAATAGAAGCTTTAGCACTCGCACCGAATATATTCAATTGAATAGGTTTTGGAGTTGAAAGTTTACCAAAACCCACGTGGCTGAGGGAACTTTCAAGGGAAATCCAGGACTCCAATATTCAAATACAAACAAGTTCATGCTGAACATCACGGCAACTTAATCCGATTTCGCCAGCAGCAAACCAAATTGCACGAAACCGACCGATGTGAGACTTTACTTTTTAAATCTGACCTATCCCGTATCGGGCTAATCTTGTAATCCTCCGCCTACGATTCGATTTTCGAACCGAATGTCGATATTTGAAATTCGAAAATATAGAAAGCAATTTATTCTTAAACAGAGATTTACCAATTATAATTTGGAAACGAATAATGCAATGAGAACAGAATCGGCAAAGACTGGAGTTGTTACTCGTATTTCTAGTACAATTTGTAGTTTTAAAAAAAATATTTGTATGTGCTTCATAGCCATAGTCAGAACTGTCACGGGTTTATCAATTTCTATGAGTAAACGGTGACTCGTCACGGTTGATTTGTATGAAACCTATTGAAAATACCGCCTCTACCAGCGGCTACTGACGTATACCTAAGGCTCAACACGCACTAAGCAGCCTGGCCAGTCTGCCAGCAGCTAGTCCAGCATATTTAGACGCGGCGTAGGGAGAGCGGGGCTAAACGTGACGATTTTCGTAAAATACAAAATTAAGCTATGAAAATTGTGTATTATTGAGTGACTTACGGACATATTTAAAGAATGATTATTGGCGTTTCTGAATAGTGATATTGTTTTGTGCATCGTTAAACAGTTTTCTAACCAATGCATTTTTTTATGAGATCGATCGGAACGAAACAACTAACCCCGCTATGGGGCTGATTGTTCCGTCGTTTCGAATACAAACTTATCCTTCAAAAAGTAAATCTGAGTTCACACACGCTAAAAGAGTGTTTTGTAGTTCAATTAATATGTGATTTTGTTTTGTGTAGTATTAAATAAAAATAACAAAGGTATTATTCTGTGGGGTTAATTGTGGGGCCGATTTTGTTTTTTTTTGCCCTAACTATTTAATAATATAGTGTCATATAGTTTCCCGACAAACATAATACGAATTGCACCGTTTTTTACTTGCATTCCTATTTTCATCGGAACAACTTACCCCTGGCACTTTAAGATGACGATAGTTGCCAATAACCTTGAGGGAACAAAATGCGCACTCGTTTCACATCCACGCTATCTAAAATTCAGTAGGTTTTTGACTTAAAAAAAAATGCTTAGATCAATATGTATATAATTAAATAGTCTTTGAGATGGTGATAATTTCATTAAAATACGCCCGGCGGTTTTGGTGTGATTGTCGTTTTTTTTGTCCGTGTTAGACATAACTTTAGAAATTAATTACACTATGTTATACGAATAAAAAACAAAATTGTCTTAAATCAAATTATTCAGAAAATGGTCTAATGTTACATATATTTTTTCCAAATAATTACGACTAGCCGTTTAGACGTGATTCTCATTTTAAAATTAGCTACTCAGGGATACCTGTGCCTTAGAACCCGTTCTCCCCTGTAGGAGCCCGCGCTCTAGGTGGCCAGGAATGCCTGGCTGTGGCAGCCATCTGAACGCACCTGATTGCACGGCAGCTCATTGACTGCGTGCAGCAAGAGCAAGTGTAGCGTATGTATGTGGCTGCAGTAATTCTTCAAGCACTTTTAGCACACAAAAATACTTTGTGGTCCGAAACATTTTCACAAAATTACTTTCAATACAACTGGCCGTCGATTGGCTGCTATAATAACTGGCTGCTCAATATTTCAGCAGCCTGGCCGCAGCAGCCTGGCTGCTTAATGTGCGGGGAGTCTAATGCTACGGGGAATCAATAAAACATTATCAAGTCGGATAAAAAACAGACATGTTTTTCTGAAGTGATCTAAATTTTAAATCGCTCTGGACTTAGAATTCCAGACGTTTTATTGTCTAGATAAAAAATGGTGTCGTAAAAAACGTCGGTTTCCGGAAAATATTACAGCTTGTGTGCAGTACGGTAGTTAATAAAAAAATAGGTGGGTACACTTAATGACTTTTAGTTGAAATCCATTACTAACCTACCAGACGGATGAAATGTATCCGTCAGAAGTAGCTGAGATGACGGCAAATTAATAAAGATGGAAGGAGAAGACAAGCTGGAAGACGGGGAGGAAAAAGATGATGACGATGAAGATGACTATATTGTCATCAGTTGATCACAAGCCCAGTGTGGGCTGCTACGAACCCGAGAAATTCTATATGGGATGCCCAATAACATTTGATCCAACCTGGTTGTATATAAAACCCAGGGCCCTATGGCCGTCATTTGATTTTACCATCCAAAAAAAAAGGACCAGGCCAGGAGATGTCAGCAAAACTGACGGTGCGGCCGGTAGGGCCGATGCCTGTCTGGGTCGCGGATAAATTTGAAAGAGAGTGCCGCGGCCCTGGCACAAGCAACTGAAGGCACACGGGTGGGTTTTAGTCAGTAAAAGTCTGACACGCTTCACCCAGAGCGGGAGAAGTCATTGGACGACTTCTCACCCCAAAAAAAAGCCACATGGTTATAGCAGAATCGACGAGGCTGACGCATGAACTATCATCATCTGCCTTTATCCCAATTATTTTTGGGGTCGGCTTCCTATCTTACCGGATTCAGCTGAGTACCAATGTTTTACATGGAGCGACTGCCTATCAGACCTCCACAACCCAGTACCTGGGTAACACGGAACCCCTTGGCAAGACTGGTGTCAGATCTCAGGCTTCTGACTACCCTAACGACTTTTTTTTTATAGGGACAAACCCACCGCACTATTCCCAAACCACTGCAACTCCTGAAAGCCAGAATCATCAGTGGCGACCACCAGAAAAGCGCCGAGGCAACGAAGCTCGACGAAGTCCCGGAGAATGAATTTAACTGTCTTGGGGGATCCAACGAAATTAATCAGAAAAGAATAACGGAGGAGTAGGAAAAACATAAATTTCCACTTCCCTCCATATCAAGCAGGAGACAGAACAAACAAGGCCACTAGGCACAAAGGGTCGTTTACAACTGGGATAAGCCTAGTTGCCTAGCACCACGGATAAAAATAAGAATTAATATTAATGGATTCTAACATTGTGAGCTGCTATGTTTGATTCCAATAATAGGTATGGCAAAAACGCTTGAACGCACGGAAATTTGTTCTAGTTTCCACAAGGTCCGTATAGTAAACAACTCCTGAGGTAGCCTCTACATTATTCAACATAATATTACGTTCATTCTGCCAAAGAATACACTCCCATAAGATATGATGTGCAGATTGTACATATTCGCAGTCAGATGTAGAACACTGACATAAAGGCGAGGCAACGAGCTTGAACGAAAACAATTTACTTTTAAAGTTACCATGCCCTGTGAGAAATTGGGCAACACAGTGATCCACCTCCAGCCACGCCACCCTAACGACTGTCAAAAATCTTCAAATGACAGCCGGGACCAACGGCTTAACGTGCTTTCCAAGGCACGGAGGAAACTCGGTATGTTGAAATGGTCACCCATCCACGGACCGACCTCGTCAAGCGTTGCTTAACCTTGAAGATCGACCCGTGCGGCTGTTATTATTTAGCCACGAGCTCCTCCGACGCAAGAACTATAAGCATTAAAAATCGAATGTCATTATTTATTCGAATTAAGAATAATGTATATGAGCTCTTTTTATGCATCAAAATTTAAATTAAGACAGTTCCTCAAAAGGCCCGTCACCGCTTCCTAATGTTTTAGCTCCGCAGAAGAATTAGCTAACATACTACCCGGCTACATATCTGTCTGTTAAGTTAGAAGAATTAACTGGCTACCTTATCTTAATAGTCAAAAGGGTCAAGTTTAATCTATCTATCTCCATGAGCCTTCTCTAAGTCCAAGCCACGAAACAGTAGCAAATCAATTTGCAGACCTTATTGACAGGTCTAAAGCTGTTAACTTAGTTACCAAGTTCCAGGTCAGATATCCGTTAGTTTCAGAACTAAGATCGTGAGTTGCCCAAATATCCTGGCATTAACTTGTATCAATTTATCTGTTCGATCTATTTTGACATTTAGATTTCGGCCTAACGATTTTGAGGTTTTCGATAAGGAGTTGAGTTGATTATGATTATTCGATGTTATGGTTTATACGTTTCGTTGTCCATATTGTGTGCATGGTGGAATCCATCTTACAGAAAAAAGATTTTTTGAGTCCTATTAGTGGTAAAATTACAGGCTGACACGACTAAGTATAATGGTTTTCTTCGTACCTACTTGGATACTGAATGATTACAAAACTACGATAAATAAATCTAACGGAAAAGGCAACTGATGATGTTACTAACAAAGGTTAAAACGTTAGAAGTCTTAATGGGCCCATCGTTAAGAAAAAAAAAAAAAATCTATTCAATTTTAACATTTATCTGGTTTTTGCAACTATTGTGACTAATTCCTATAAATATCGGATTGGCCAAGTGTGAGTCGGACTCACGAAGATTCCGTAACATAATTGCAAAAACCGGCAAAAAAAACGTTTGTTTTATTGGAGCCCCACTTAAATATTTATTTTATTCTGTTTTTAGAGCGGCAACAGAAATACATTATTTATGAAAATTTCAACTGTCTAGATATCACGGTTCATGAGATACAGCCTGGTGACAGAGAGACGGACAGTGGAGTCAGTAAAAATGTAATACATTTGTGTTACCTACATGAAGTTTTGATAAAATAGAGTAACAAAATATTATACTCTCATTCATTAATTCTGAGAAAAATCTCTGAAAACTCTCAATAAAAAGCCAGCTTGATCGAAACATTTCAGGATTTTCAGAAGTTGCATTATTATGTGAAATTATGCTGCAATCATGTTCATATTTTGTTTTGTTAATCCGGTTTCAAACACAAATTAATTATAATAAATGGAACTAATCAAAACAGATTACTATCGTTGTCATCTTTTGTGGCAACACAAAAATATTTTAGAAATTGACTAACCAATTTATCAATTAACACCTAGTAATATGTAGTTTATTTACTAGTAATATTTTTTTAATTATGCTAGAATAATCTTATACTAATAAAAGCAAAAAAAATTGTTAGATATTTTTTTTGTTTTGTGTGAATTTTGTTGTGATGTTAACGTTGGATCGACTGAAAATTTATCGATGTTTAATCCTACTTACCTTGTCAAATCAACTACAAATCTCAAACTTCACCGTGCGCAAAATATGCTTAAAAAGGGGCACAAACTTATTGGTCCATTTATATATGAAGTTTTACAAAAGATTGTCTGAGACTTTACCGGTCCTTATTTCTATTTAATTAAAATGGGTCTCACTCACCTTCAATAGCCATAAATGCAGCCGCACCCATAAAACTGTACAACACCAAACACAAACTCAAGAAGAGATGCGTGAACCATCTTCTTGAGAGCAACTTTAACTTATTGTAGAACCAGAAAGCAGTCTTTTCACCGGCACTTAATCCATGCTTTGTCGTGTTTATCGTAAAGTCTTTGAAGCCTTCGAACTGTTTGAACATAAACTCTGATGCCTTGTTGTGATACATGTGCATGAAAGGGTTGAAGTAAGGGTTCCCGTGAGGGTCTGAGATGTGGGAAGCCGCCGTGCCTGGAGGCTTTCCATGGTACCGAGGCTGTCCCCAATAAACTGAGCTTCCGGTGGAAGGACCTCTAGGCGTCATCAGGCTTGTTGAATCGGGGATTTGAAGCGTGATCTTCGGCCGGACCGGTCTCGACGGCGGAGGCGGCGGCGGGTAACAAGGCGGCACATCCAAACTGACCATCTTCAATGTTTATAGAGCTTTAAATATCACTACACTGTTTATCAACTGCAGTGCACGCACGCGCGAACTCGATCTCGCGCAATGTTTGCTTAAGCGCCGGCGTCTAAACGACTTGTTCCAATGACATTATCTAAATATTTCGAACGTTTTTCGCGGTGTGTGTTTTTGGCTGTAGTCGTGCTCGGGCCCGTACTGACTGGACACTGATTTTATAAATAAAACGGGAGTTAGCGAGTGCTTCCCGTTGTGTCATCGGCTGTCCGTCGGTTATCTCTGAGTCGTAATCACTGCCAATACGATTTGATTCTGTGAACTTTTTATGCGTAACGCATCTGAGTCCGCTTTCTCCGAATGAGGTGTATCTAAGAAGGTGCTCGGGATAGGGATTCTGGTGTAAAAGTTCAATTCTATTTATGTTTAATATCACTCACTACCATTTCAATTAGATTTATGCGCGTGTTATAAACTTTGCGCTAGTTTTCCGGCACTTCGAACTCGTGTTTTGACTGATTGATGCTTGTAATGGCAATTAAGGCTTTTCAAATAGTGGAAATGTTCTCAGTTAATCCTATTTCCATTAGATAACTAATGTAAACAAGATTCAACATAGCTACTGATTCCTTCTGCTTTAAAAAGCCATAAGAGCTTTATTTGTAAAATTAATAGTTTATGCAATGGTCATATAATAAGGGTTATTAAAACACGAGCGTGGGTTTATCACTTGGCGCGAAGCTGAATGTGATAATAATATCACGCGAGTGCTTTAATACCTAATTTTATGCCGTTGCATATACTATTTTATCTTCTTTCATACAGTTGAAATAAAACAAAAGTGGAAACGGATAAAAATGTGGTATGACAGGAAATTCAGATTCCCATTGCGCATGACTGCGCAGCGCGCGCATACATAGACAAAGACACTACTTTTCTACATTAAGTCAATGACCCCATACGCGCCAATAAATTAAAAAGTAAAAGCGTGCCATAAAAATTAAAAAAATATTTTATGATGCAACTGTTTGAAAATCGATTAAAAATGTTGCAATGTAATGGTATTTTTTTTAATTTTACCTATCCACGAATGTAAAGTACGTGTTTATACAATATTTTTTTAAATTCATATTTCATATTTCGTTTTGAGTGTAGATAAAAAGTATCTAGTCTATCACTTTGTAAGCTGTGTATTAACTACGACAGACAAGAACAATAGGAGTTAATTTACTTTATCTTTCCAATTTTGTTACTGTTTCTTTTTAACTGTCATCCCAAATCAAAATCTGATAATGGAATCCCATGGAAATCGAGAGAACTCCTCAAATATTATAGGCAGACATGTAGCGATTTTGGTGTTATCAATAACATGGCATTTGCACTCAGAAAGTATAATTTGGTGAAGTAGAACTGAAGAAGAAGACCCAGGGGCGGCTTTACCTATAGTGCAGGGTGTGCGCAGCACACGGGCGCAGCGCCCTAGGGGGCGCCGAGCGCAACTCGCGCGCCCTCCGGCCGCGGCACTTTCAATGAGCCACGTAAAAAGAGCTCCGGTTTGTTTACATTTTGTATGGCATCTAGGGCTCTTCTTATATATGTCGAATTACAGCTAAACAAGGCGCTCCACGAGCAGCTTTTACAATAGTAACTTTTATTAATTTATAAACTTTTATAAATAAAGATCAAATTGCCATAGACGACCGTCACATATGTGGCATTTCCTAAAATCGTGTGTATGCGTGGCGCGTGCCGCACTTTGTGTTCTACCGCTACACGTAATTTTCCGAAGTAAGTCTTGACGCAATGGATTAAGTATTATATTATATTAATTTGATTAGTAGTATATTATATTCAATTTGAGTAAACATGTAAATAAGAAGTAAATCGGCTTTTCTTTTTATTAAAATATACTTAATAAGTAAGATTTGTTATAAGTTGCCACAACTGATGCGTCTTTCACAGCGGTCAGAGCTTTTAAATAACCACAATGTTGTATTTTGTTATTCTTGTCACTCCTTTCTACCTTAAAATACTTTTTACCCGTGTACAGTGGGCCTCGCATTAAGTTTCCCAAATCTGTCAAATGTTCCCTATTGATATTGAATTCCGTACGTATGACATGAAGTCGTAAATAGAGTTCTATCAGACAGAGAGCGGTCACACGGTCAAGCGTTCAAGAGGTCAGTTTTGCTTTCGAGCGTGCAGTTGCTCACGAACCCCGAGCTGTTGGACGGTCTATGCGGTACCAACCGTACCACCTATTGTCACCATGTTTATTGACGATAGTTCTTTTTTTTTCCTTTATATTTTTCTTTTTTTTAATTAGATAGTTCTTCATCGGAAGACGAATTAATGATTTTGTGGTCATTATCAGCAACAAGACCGAAAAGAAAATACTGGGTGTGGCCCAGTAAATAAGAATAGAAAACAAGATGGAGATTTTCATAGACTTTTTTCTAAATGGGTTGAAGATAAAGAAATGTTTTTAATTCTTTTCGGATGATAATTGATTCCTTCGATAAACTATATGAAAAAGATAAACATGACTTAGTTAAACAAGATACTAACTGGAGGAAAGCCATTTCAGAAAAAGAAAAGACTGGTGCTACTTTTCCTCGATTTTTATAATCGTTATCCTTCTTCCTTCCAACACTTTTGGTCACCGAACCAGCAGTGAACGCGCGAAGCGTACGTTCTGGTTGACCGACGCCGTCAGAATGCCTCCTATGTGGGTATATCTATGTAACGTAATACAACACATCGAACGCTCTTGTCTTGTACGGTTAACAGCGTGACCGCTCTCTGTCTGATAGAACCCTTAGAATGAAGAAATTTGACAGATGTGGGAAGCTTGATGCGAGGCCCATTATTTGTGTTAGTGTGTGTATCTGTTGTTTACCGGCCATCATTTAAAATTACACCATTTGCAGTTTTGCACCTGGATATCAGTTCACTGTTGAAAATACAAGGTGTTTGGTAAACACCCTGTATAATTCTAAATATAGTCAACTGCACATCATGGCATCCAGAACAGTCAAATTTCTTCAATAGATTTTCAATTTAATTTCCAAACCATAGAGTTTATTATCCATTGGGGAAATTTGACAGTTTGTGGTTATGTGCTGTTATTTGTACCTATTCCATTTTGATCGCGCGCTTACTTGAGGGCGCTAGGGTAATGTTTGCACACGGGCGCTACATAGGCTAGAGACGCCTCTGAGAAGACCGCTGGAACTCCTTAATAAGTATGCCATGGGTATAAGATATATCGAATAGATAAGCGACTATGATGAAGTAAATACATATAAATAAATGGTACTGATGAAAATGGTACCATCGAACTGATATGATGATGAAGTCGCTGGAACTACGTAATAAAACAATGTATCCTAGTCGTGTTTGGTTGGTTTTGCGATAATGGTACGGAACCCTTCGTGTGCGAGTCCGACTCGCACTTGGCCGGTTTTTTTTAATTAATATCTTCTCGCACAACACCTTAGGTATTGTGTGAAAATTTATACCTGTGATGGCGAACCTATGGCAGGCGTGCCTGTGGTGGCACACAACAAAATATTTTGGGCACTCTAAAATGAGGTTATTTAGAATCTAGGTACTCCAATCTAGATTCTAAACCACCCAACCAACTCCTACTTTTATTTAAATACAACATAAAACTATAAATAAATATTAGAATTGCTGTAAGAATTTCTGGGTGCAAATAAATAATTGTTTAATTCAAGCATTTAGAGTTTTATTTTTTGTAAATAAAGACAAAGTCAAAAAAAAATGTTGGCACTTAATTGTCACATAAAAAATATATAATTTAAATGGCACGTTTTCTAATAAAGGTTCGCCATCCCTGCCTTAGAGAGTTTCAGGGCACTTGGATAAAAGTCGGAATGGATGCGAGTAAATAGTCGAATATATACGTTCGCACATAAAGAACAGGTTGAAACTTGTCAGTACCGATTAGTCGGAGGGGGCACCTACGTAGATCTATAGTACGTACATAGGTGCTTAGATAGATTTCTAGATGCTTGATAACATTTGTTAACTTTTTATCTCCGTCTGTCTGTCTGTCTATCCGTCTGTCACCAGGCTGTATCTCAAGAACCGTGATAGCTAGACAGTTGAAATTTTCACAGACGATGTATTTCTGTTGCTGCTATAACAACAAATACTAAAAACAGAATAATATAAATATTTAAGTAAATCAAACGTGATTTTTTGCCGTTTTTTGCGATAGTGGTACGGAACCCTTCGTGCGCGAGTCCGACTCGCACTTGGCCGGTATTTTTTATTGTTGTGAATATTTTCCAAATATGGCAGATTAACAGGCAGGTATGGGTTTTAGTAACCACTGCTTTAACATTCTCTATACCCCGATTTCTGAATTAAGTATTTGAAGTCGAGTTTATGTCAAACATAAGCCTGATCTCATTTGCTATTAAAGTAAGGTTAGATATGTTTTTAACTCCAAATACTCAACTTAAAAACTAAGCTAAACTGAGAAAGCCGCCCTATGGCTATGGTCTATAACTCTACGTCTAGACATACTGGGCCGATATCTACCTTTACTGGATAAGCAAAGATTTACAATTTCATTATACTTGAGTGCCAATTTCTCACAGCCTGTACCTACAATAAAATGTTGTCAACACCCCGTGATGTAAATTGGATGAGTCACCGACTACCGAGATATGCTTTTATTGTCTTCCTTTTTTACGTCTGATTTTTCTCATGTGATTTTTCGTGGAAATCTTGGCTTCTTATAATAATGTTTGAGGTCGTTTCCCTTTTTATCCGTACATAAATATTATAAACACAAAAGTAGGTAACTCTGTCCGCCTGTTCGTTACCTTTTCACGTGTTAGCGGCTGAAAGGATTTGAATAAAATTTGGAACGCGGTTAATGGGGATTGTAAGTTGTACTATCGGTCGTTTCCCTTTTTATCCGTACTTAAATATTATAAATATAAAATTAGGTAACTCTGTCCGTCTGTTCGTTACGTTTTCACGTGTTAACGTCTGAAGGAATTTTAATTAAATTTGGAACGCGGGTAATGGGGATTGTAAGTTGTACTATCGGTCGTTTCCCTTTTTATCCGTACATAAATATTATAAATACAAAAGTAGGTAACTCTGTCCGTCTGTTCGTTACCTTTTCACGTGCTAACAGCTGAAGGGATTTGAATTAAATTTGGAACGCGGGTAATGGGGATTGTAAGTTGTACTAACGGTCGTTTCCCTTTTTATCCGTACATAAATATTATAAATACAAAAGTAGGTAACTCTGTCCGTCTGTTCGTTACCTTTTCACGTGCTAACAGCTGAAGGGAGTTGAATTAAATTTGGAACGCGGGTAATGGGGATTGTAAGTTGTACTATCGGTCGTTTCCCTTTTTATCCGTACATAAATATTATAAATACAAAAGTAGGTAACTCTGTCCGTCTGTTCGTTACCTTTTCACGTGCTAACAGCTGAAGGGATTTGAATTAAATTTGGAACGCGGGTAATGGGGATTGTAAGTTGTACTAACGGTCGTTTCCCTTTTTATCCGTACATAAATATTATAAATACTAAAGTAGGTAACTCTGTCCGTCTGTTCGTTACGTTTACACGTGTTAACGTCTGAAGAGATTTTAATTAAATTTGGAACGTGGGTAATGGGGATTGTAAGTTGTAGGTACTAACGGTCGTTTCCCTTTTTATCCGTACATAAATATTATAAATACAAAAGAAGGTAAATCTGTCCGCCTGTTCGTTACCTTTTCACGTGTTACCGGCTGAAGGGATTTGAATTAAATTTGGAACGCGGGTAGCGGGGATTGTAAGTTGTACTAACCGTTTTTAAATTTTTAGAAGAGAATATCTATTATTTTACCAAGCGCAACCATGTCCTGAGGGCCTAGACAAGTGACATCTTATCATCGAAAGCGTGGCGATAGCAATTGTCAAAAAAGCAAAATTGTATGGGATTGACAAGCGATATCGAAAAATCACGTGATCAATCCCTTACATTTTGACATTTCGACTATTGCCTTCGCTGACATCGAATGCCTCTTATCTCTTATTATGATATATCTACATTACTATCCCCACATATTATAAAATAAAGTCCCCCGCCGCGTTTGTACGCGATAAACTTTAAAACTACTGAATGGATTTTCATGCAGTTTTCACCAATAGAAAGAGTGAGAAACGAGGAAGCTTTCTGTATAATTTATCACGCTCACAGATGAAGCCGGGGTGGGTCGCTAGTTCTTTATAAAAAAGTATAGAATGTACCCGGTATCTAGAATATCTAGTATGATTGTTTGAGATTATAAAACTCGTTTCATTTGACCAAAGCTGCGGGCAGAGACTTGTATATCTATACTAATATTATAAAGAGGATAGATTTTTTTGTTTGTTTGTTTGTACCGAATAGGCTCCGAAACTACTGGACCGATTTAAAAAAAGGGGATAAATATAATGACCACCTAAAATTACTTTGTGACCATAACCTCTATTACCTAAAATTGTACTATGAAACCCAAATTTAGTAAATTGATCACCAAATTTAGTAAATTGATCACCAAATTTAGTAAATTGATCACCAAATTTTAATAGCAAATTATTGCGCTATTTAATGTTGTAAAATAGGTTAGGTTAGGTTAGAACTGTGACCAACCGCGCGCGAGCCGAGCGAGCAAAGCGAGCGGTGCCGCGGCAGCGGCCGGCGAGCGCTACTTCCAAGTTGCTCCCAGAAATTTTATAATCTTTTTGGTCATTGGTTTAATTTTGGTAATCATTTACTACTTTTGGTGATCATTTACTACTTTTGGGTTAACAATGATTTATTTGGAGTCATTTTGCCTAAACAGGATAGCGAGATGTTAAAACTTTGGTTATAATTTTACAATAAGATGCGGGTTTAATTTTGGTGATCATTTACTATTTTTGTCTGTTATATGTTACTATATCTGGTGGTAAGTTAAACATAAGCCTTAAAAAAATCTTTCAGCAATAGGAAGCTACGTTATTCCTGAGTAACATAGGCAATTTTTAATCCCAAAAACGGGTCCTATGGGGTGGCCTACGGGAGCGAAGCCGCGGGGAAGCAGCTAGTTTATTATAATTTCGTGGAATACCTCAAGTTAAAGAATAAAGAAATCTTCATTCCTTGACGAAATTCAAACGAATCTGCCCAACGGCTTCTATTCTGTAGAAGTTGTTTTCATCAACAAAGTTCCGGCTATTCAAACTGTATCATAACTAAACAAAATCATTTTCTAAACTAAGATTTACCAAGAAGATGGGCTATTTTCAGAGTTTTGTCAACATTTTGATGACAAACCAAACTCTGTATTATTTTTGGCGTGGCGCCTGTATTCTGTGACGATTTTGTCTTCGCCATTAAATTCATCGGTGGATCGTTATTTTCTCTTGAATAATGTCTGAATCATCTGAAGATGAACTTTGATTATTTTAAGTTTAACAGAAATGTTTGGCAGAATAAAGAACCTTACTGACACCGCGACGCATTTCAATTGAAAAGAAAGAAATGATTGCCAACCGTAACAGAACATGAACAAAACAAATTAGCTCTAAAGCGCAATATTCTTTCAGTCATCAGCATTTCAGGGGGGGTGACCATAAGCTCTTAGAGTAAGGTTATTTTGAGATCGCGTAAGTGACAGAGAGTTATGCAAAGTCATATACATCTGTCCCTTACACACACTCAAAATAACCTTACTCTAAGAGCTTATCCTCACCCCCCTGTTGTCGATTGAGTCGGTATGCGATATCAAGCACGTATTTTCCAAAAAAAAACCGGCCAATTGCGAGTCGGACTCGCGCACGAAGGGTTCCGTACCATTATCTCAAAAAACGGCAAAAAAAATCAATCAAATACATCATCTCTGAAAATTTCAACTGTGTTGCTATCACGGTTCATGAGATACAGCCTGGTGACAGACAGACAGATGGACCGCGAAGTCTCAGTAATAGGGTCCCGTTTTTACCCTTTGGGTACGGAACCCTAAAAAAACAAATGCAAATCGTTCGAATTGCATCGCGTCCATGTGTAACTTTAAATTTTGTGTAGTAAAAATTGCTTATCGGTGAAAAAACCGCTTAAAAAAAAAAAAAAAAATCGAACCGCATTGAGCCACCAGGACGGTTAGACTTGCTGCGTCAACCGTTAATAAAAAGGAGTACCTTTGAGTAATAGAATGATGAAGCTATTTAGTCTAAGGAAAAGGGATCAAACTACCGAAGTGCTTACTTTACCAATTTTTGTGAAACGACACATCCTTCACATATACTTTACCGACAGCTAGGCAGGTAATCGATCACTTATATGTGAAAACAAAAACAAAATTGGCACACAACGAAGTAAATTCATGCTTTCAGAAAAATGAGAATACATGCATGTTATTAGTAAGATCCCTAGCTCTTCTCGAACTTTTTCTGTGGACCTTGTAAAAGTTTTTGAGCTGTTGAGCCATATATTAACAGATTCTAAATTCAAATTATTCATAGAAAATTATAACTGAACAGATTTTCAAAAAAAGTGTTATGATTTAAACGTGACCTTTGATATTCTAGTAAACAGATATGTTAAACGCAGTTAGAGACACACATTGTGAAGTTATGAGCACTGGCAAACCAACATACTGGCCAACTGACCATCAGAAAATACCGGATCTCATAGACTTTTTCATATGTAAAAACATATCCACCAATTATGTTAGTTTGGAGGACGAGTTTCTGATGAATTCGGATCACTCCCCGATAATACTAAGACTTAGTCAAAAAATTCAATTAAGAGAATACCATCTAACTCTGGTTAACAAGTGTACAGACTGGGACAGCTTTGCGCTTGATCTAGATAAAATAATCGACCTAAAAACTCCATTACAAAATCAGGATCAGCTTGACTCAGAGGTGAACAAATATGTTGTTAACATTCAACAATGTGCTTGGAACAACACTCCACAATTAAAACGGAAATATAAGGGGCATATCTATCCCAAGGATATTGTTAACTTACTATCAGAGAAAAGAAAACAAAGAAAGCGCTGGCAGCAAACAAGGTGCCCGCGGGATAAAACACTATTAAATAACCTAACCAAACAATTAAAGAGGAAAATTATACAATTTGAGGATGAAACTCTGAACTCCAACCTTGTGCAGCTAACCAACGACCAATCAACGGATTACTCTCTTTGGAAAGCTACAAGAAAACTAAAAAGGCCGATTATGCAAATACCTCCCATCAGAAACAGCGATGGAAAATGGGCCATAAGCAATGAACAAAAAGCGGTAAGGTTTGCCCAATACTTAGAAGATACTTTTCAACCCAATGCAAGTTGCATAGAAATATCTGAGAGTGAAAATGTATCACAAAACCAAAGAATTCGGCTTGTAACTCCTAAAGAAGTTGTGAGAGAAATTAAAAACAACATAAGTTCGAAGAAATCCCCGGGTTATGACCTCATAACAGGAGAAATTCTAAAACACCTCCCGCGCAAAGCCATAGTTAAGCTGACCAGACTTATTAATGCTGCATTTATGCTAAAACATGTACCTGAGCCATGGAAAGTTGCTGAAGTCATTATGATTGTGAAGCCTGGGAAACCACCCCATGAAGCATCATCTTATAGACCCATTTCCCTGCTGCCAGTATTATCAAAATTGTTTGAAAAGCTCCTATTAAAACGGCTAAAACCAATTATAGAAGAAAAAGACCTTATTCCGAACCATCAATTTGGCTTCAGGGAAAAACATTCTACCATCGACCAGGTACATAGAATAACAAACATCATCGAAAAAACGCTCGAAAACAAGCAAGTCTGCGCCACCGTATTTCTAGATGTCGCACAAGCTTTCGATAAAGTTTGGCATGAGGGTCTGATATACAAACTCAGACGCATGCTCCCCGAATTTTCAGATATTCTAGAGTCATATATAAGCAACAGAATGTTCAGGATAAGGCAAGAGGACGCATATTCTGACCTAAAAACTATTAAGGCCGGAGTACCACAAGGAAGTGTGTTAGGCCCAATCCTGTACTTGGTATACACATGTGATATCCCAGAGCTGGAAAACAACACCATAGCGACCTTTGCTGATGATACTGCTATTATGGCTATTGGTTCAAACCACAAAGAAGCAGTAGAAAAAGTTCAACTAGCTGTGAACAAAGTTTACGACTGGACACAAAAGTGGAAGATCAAACTGAATGAGTCAAAATCGATTCACATTGACTTCACTAATAAACACCGCGATTACCACCCAGTCTATATAAACGGCATGCAAGTGCCTTATGCGAATACAGCCAAATACCTTGGCATAACTCTTGACGCCAAGTTGCGTTGGAAATCCCACGTCAAAAAGAAAAGACAGGAACTCGATATACGGTACAAAAATATGTATTGGTTACTCGGAAGGAAATCCTGTCTATCAATACACAACAAAATGATAGTATACAAGCATATTCTTATGCCAATTTGGACGTATGGTATCCAACTATGGGGCTGTACTAAACAAAGCAATGTTAAAATTATACAACAATTCCAAAATAAAGTACTCAGAGATGCTGTTAATGCACCATGGTACATCAGAAATGACGACCTTCACCGCGACCTTAAAATGAAACTCGTCACCACCGTTATTCAAAACTTTGCTGAAGCCCACGAACACAGACTTCATCGACATGTGAATGTGGAAGCAATCCAGCTGCTAGATAACACGGACATAGTGCGTAGGCTAAAGAGAACTAAACCATTTGAGTTAGTGTAGTAAAAGTGTGTTATAAGTGAAAAAAATAATAGCAAACAATATTGTGCTATACATGTAACACGTGAACTAAGTGTTTTTAATGTATCAGACTCTAAGAAAGTGCTACCGAACTGTATAAAAGTGCAAATTGACACTATTCTTAGTCATAACATTATACAATATAATAATAAGTTAGAGATAAATTGCTTATTAGTCTATTAAGGCTAGATTGTAATTTATTATTAAGAACCGTAGTTTTTATTAATATAGAAAAAAAAAAAGATATGTTATACACTCACAAATCAACCGAAAAAAGTGTTCCGCACAGATGCGGCAGCACACATACACACTTTTAATTCATCTGACATTTCACTACAAGTCGAATGGGATGGCTTGATTAAACCAACAAGAAAAAACCGGCCAAGTGCGAGTCGGACTCGCACACGAAGGGTTCCGTACCATTATCGCAAAACACTGCATAAAAATCACGTTTGTTGTATGGGAGCCCCCCTTAATTTATTTTATTTTAATTTATTAATTATTATTTTTTGAAGTTAATATTACACTAAACATTCTGTGAATATTTCAGGCGTCTACCTGTTGCCGTTATTAATATCAAGCAAAAAACGGCAAAAATATCACGTTTGTTGTATGGGAGCCCCCCTTTAATATTTACTTTATACTGTTTTTAGTATTTGTTGTTATAGCGGCAACAGAAATACATCATCTGTGAAAATTTCAACTGTCTAGCTATCACGGTTCATGAGATACAGCCTGGAGACAGACGGACAGACAGACAGACAGACAGACAGACAGACAGACGGATCGCGAAGTCTTAGTAATAGGGTCCCGTTTTTACCCTTTGGGTACGGAACCCTAAAAAAGAGACAGCTACTGTTTGTCACTTGCTTGTTTACACTCAAAAGTGTAAACAAACATTATTCTGACCACCAATGTTTTTCTTTTTCTAACATCCAAATATCAGAATATTAGGAAAAATATTGAAATAAATTAGTAAATTGAAGTGTATTGCGTACTTACATAAGGTACGAGATCCCTTCTGTTTTATGTACTTTGGTACCTATCATAATTGGTACACTTTCTAAATACACACGATGGCATTTTTTTAGGGTTCCGTACCCAAAGGGTAAAAACAGGACCCTATTACTAAGACTTCGCGATCCGTCTGTCTGTCTGTCTGTCTGTCTGTCTGTCTGTATGTCTGTCTGTCTGTATGTCTGTCTGTCTGTTTGTCCGTCTGTCTCCAGGCTGTATCTCATGAACCGTGATAGCTAGACAGTTGAAATTTTCACAGATGATGTATTTCTGTTGCCGCTATAACAACAAATACTAAAAACAGTATAAAGTAAATATTAAAGGGGGGCTCCCATACAACAAACGTGATATTTTTGCCGTATTTTGCTCGATATTAATAACGGCTACAGGTAGACGCCTGAAATATTCACAGAATGTTTAGTGTAATATTTACTTCAATAAATAATAATTAATAAATTAAAATAAAATAAATTAAGGGGGGCTCCCATACAACAAACGTGATTTTTATGCAGTGTTTTGCGATAATGGTACGGAACCCTTCGTATGCGATTCCGACTCGCACTTGGCCGGTTTTTTTAATTTTGTTTTTGTTTCAACAAAGCGTATCGCTCTTCTCCATGCGTGACATAGACTAAAGACTATACGTCACAATTAGGACGTAATCGAGTCTTCACAATGCGTGCGCTCATAACATATCTGTTTACTAGAATATCATTGCCTTTACCTAATTTTGCTTCATTCATTTAAAATGAAAACAAATGAGAGCAAGTAACAAACGCACTAAAAACTTCATTTTATATGATTAAGAGAAACTCTTAAAATAAATCTATGTAACAATAAACTAAAGATAACACTTCACTCAAAGTCAATGATTTGGCAACATAATAGTAAGAATGATAAATGAAATTGAGATTACAACAATATTTTTTCGCTGACACGAGTTGTTAGTTGTTACGTCAAACATAGTTTCATGATAATTGTGCTGTGAACATCTTGGCAAACGAAATTCATAATTGGATCAGTGATTCATCTAAATGAAAAAGATTTGGAAGTAAATTTAGATTTATTCAAGTAAGTTACTAACCAATGATATGTAGGATCAGTAAGAATATAAATCGTGTGTATCTCAGATTAGCTGACTCCCGCAGCTACGTTCCCGTCAACTAGCTACCTACCTACCAACCTACTCACCTGCCCTACCTGTCAACCTATCTATCCTACCTACCTACCTACCCTACACTACCCTCTTTTTTTTTAATACTTGGGGTCTCGCAGTTCGGTCAGAGCGACCGTTTACTGCTTAACCGGGCTTCCCTGTGGAGACTAAGATAAATAGCCTCCAGCCAGGCAAAAATTTCTAATCCTAAGCGACAACGCTGAGGGCTACCCCAGTTGGGGACGGACCTCGGCTCGGCGTCGCTGGGGGGACAACTAAGGCTGGATCTTAATAAAGTGATTCTACCATCCGTTCGGAATAAGCCTACGTGGAGAAGAACGGACAACACTACTCTACCCCACATACCCTACTCACCGTACCCTACCTACCTACCAACCAATTAGTTAAACTATTTATTTGAATAAGAATTAATACTACAATACGAATGTAACCAACTTTTGTTTCTAACGGCGGCGGCGATCTAATTAATGAAACATGTTATATTTTTTTGTTTATTATTATTTAACAGTAGGCTCGCGTTTGACCACTATCTTGCCTATGGTAAGCGATGATGTGGTCGGCGGTGAAGCACGCTTGCCTATAAGATTTTAGAGATGGCAACCCTACTTGGGTTGCCATCCTAAACTGCCAACCAAGACAAGAAACGTGAAAACCCCGGATTTTGGTGCTTGCAACCCGGACTTGCTCAAATAACAGAGTATTTTTCTAAGTTACCTACTCAGATGAATAAAATAGTTTAAATGGTTATAAATATTTTTTTTTATTAAATTTTCATAACTTTTTTAATCTAAATGCAAACACACTACAAAGTAAAAATTATTTTAATTTCGGCAGTTGGTATTTATGGTTTCGTTTCTTCATTTTTTGACACCGACTTCCAAAATTGAAGTATTTTTTTTTGTAGTGTTTTTAATTGGAAGTCGGTTGTATCTTTTTGTAGAAAGGTTTTTTTTTTCACTTTTTTGTCGTGGTTCCTAGTCAGTGGGCAATTTCTATAGTAATCTTACTTCTTACTAAGTATAATCTATACAAATAAATAAAATTGAAGTGTCTGTATGTAATATCAAAATAACAACGTTTTATTGAATGCACGTGAAAGTATATACGGTACTAACAACAAATAAGCAATTTTTAAGATTTTTGTCTGTCTGTCTGTCTGTTTGTTCCGGGTAATCTCCGAAACGGCTGGACCGATTTTGACGGGACTTTCACTGGTCATTGTCTACGTTTAATCACGAGAAAATTCATAGTTCCGGCGGAAAACTAAAAAAATTAAAATATATTTTTTACGAGTTTGACGCGGACGAAGTCGCGGGCAACAGCCAGTATTTAGTATAACTACGTAAGTTTGGATGTACTCGTATGTTTGTTACTCAATCATGCCAGTACGGCTAAACGGATCTAGATGAAATTTGGCATAGGGATTGATTATAGTCTGGAATAGCACATAGGCTACTCTTTATACCAGTATAATGATCCCTTGGGATGATAAAACACATTTCACGCGGGCGAAGCCGCTAGCAGTACAATAAACAGACATGCAATCTCGGGTGACCTGCCGCAATTTTTGAAGAGTTTCGTTTAATATCTCCGAACTTCTTCATCAGATCTTCACCAAACTTAAATGGGACTAATTCTTGAGAAAACCCTTCCAAACAAAAAAGATGTTTAAAATTCGTCCACAATTGACGGAGAAATTGGTGTAAAATTGCGGTTGGTAATTTGAAGACTTACCCGGACAACAAATAAAACCCCGCCCGGACTCTCCCCGGACGCCTTCTAAACTAGGATAAATCCGGGGAAACCCGTACGGATGGCAACCCTACCTAGAAGTAAATTCACTCTTGACTTGAACGGATATCTGTCCTATGTCAGTCTAGTGTGTGACCGTCGCAGATAAACAGCTTTAAGCTGCTCTCATCCAGCTACCTTAACCCATTGAATGCTCGAAACGTGGATCCACGCGAGATACAATGGTTTTTTAATCGTTTCGGTAATTACGGCATTCGACCGAGCTATTCAGACCAGCTACTAGACCACTTATGTTTACCTATTGCATTCACAACGAGTTTTACTGCCTATCAAAACAATTGAATTGATGTTCAGTTTTTTGGCGACGACATAGAATGGCCATTAAAATCTCATCACTGTCTTCAAAATGAACATTATACAAGTACCTAGCCTTTAGCCAATTCTATTCGTGAAGCCCAACGAGCATAGCACTCACAAAAAATGTGACAGTTTATATTTTCAACAGCAGTCAATGCTATGATGAAATAACTGAAGCATTTTCAATCCAAGTTCACCTCTTTACGGGATTCTGTTCCAGTAGTTTTTTTTTATTATCTTCAAAACTAATGTTGTATTAATTTACTGTTTGTTTGTTTGCAAGAGGTTATCTATGAAGTCTGCGACCTACACGAATTCTTTTACAGTTAGAAAGTTACAAAATCGCTGAGTGCCATAGAAAAGTAGCCTTATGTGACTTTTTATGCAGTAAATAAATTCCAATAAAATAGTACATTATGGTACAAGTGTGTAATGTTGGTGATTACCGCTGAGGCACCATTGAGACCCGAGCCGTAAGGTGAGGGTCTTAAGAGAGCCGAGGACGGTAATCGTCAAACACTTGTGAAGAAAATAACACTAAAATAACTGTAATTTCAACAGTGAAAAACGGTTGTGAATTTTTTTTGCAATGGTGGGAAAAATTAATCAGTTTTCCTATGCGCGCGCATCTAACAATGGCGATCGGCCATAGACTAAAATAATGAGGTCTCTTTTATTTTGGCTTTTTGCGGATTGCGTTTTAGCCACGTACAAAATTTCAAGTTTTCTTTATTACAGAGAAAACAAAAGTTATATTTGAGTGAACGTTTTATTTATATTAAACACGTACAAGTTGAAATTATCTATTTAAATACGAAGTTGCATGAAATGAGCAAGCAATAGGTACATTAATTTATTTGTACTATTGAGCACGATCTTTTTTGTATCGAATTTAAGAACAAAGCAACTCAACCAATAAAATTAAAAAAAAACTCTATAAGACACTTGTGAATAATAGTAATGAAAAAGTCACAGTTTGATTACAGGTGTCATTATGTGCCTAATTGCGCTGAAATTAGAGCTACTTTATGAGCAAGTGTATTGAAAAAATACTTTTTTAAAACATGATTTTTACCTTATCGTGCATTGTCATCCAAATTGTTTTAAAATTAAGTTCCCTTTATTTATACCTACATTGTGTGTATCTGTGTGTGCCAAATAAACTAGTTTTTTTCTTTCACACAAACCAAACGCGTGTTGAAAATTTCAGCTCAATCGGTTGGAGATAACTGTTTTAAAATTCAGTTACAACTTGCAATATTTGACCCACACAAAATAACTAACGAGATAAGTTAAGTTCGATCATGCATGGAGTACTGCTCTCGCCTCTGGATCTCTCTCTCGTCCGATCTGCCAAGAACCAGCTGGATGCACTTGAGTCGATCGAAGGACGGGCTAAGAGTTGCCAGCTTGTCGGTTTTTTATCGGTTACATTTCGGGGAGTGTGCGTTGCAATTGCATGAACTAACCTCCTAGCCCGTTCCATCATCGGACTACAAGTCGTACGGCGTCATCGGTAGGTGCATGGTGGATATCACATCCATACGCACCAAACGTTTTGGGATAAGTTTTATTATGCGTCCAGCAAAGGAGTGGAATACCCTGCCGGAGTCTGTATTTCCAGATAGCTACAACCTGGGAGTCTTTAAGTCAAGGGTGAAAAGGTTTCTTCAAGTGTGATTCATCGTCGACCAACGCTTACCATCAGGTGAGATAGTGTTCAAGCGCAAGACTATTAAAAATAAAAAAGCTTGTTATTTTAAATGACAGCTTCAAATTCTTAATCAGAATCGAGGGTAAGGCCACAGGCTATCTATCGCAGAAAAAGGCACGGATCGTGTATGATCGCAAGCAAAAGTTGTTAAGCTTCAACTTCTAGGCAGACATGAAAGAAAATAATACAGTTCTAAACCATAATTTTCTATTAAACACAGTAATAAAACTGACCTAACTGTTAAAACGCCGATTAGTTGGGTGTTTGCCGACGCAAACTGTCCTATACCTCGTCAAAGATGGCGCCGGGCCAAAATTATTGACATCGATCCAGCTGAAAATATTTTGGAATGTGAAAGCGTCTATGAATGCTGTTATTTAAACTAATTAGTTATTTATTTTTAGTTGTATCGTAACAAGTTACAAAGGCACAAGAGGCTTATGTCCAGCAGTGGACGTCTTTCGGCTGAAATGGTGATGATGAAGTTACAATTTGTTGTGTTAGGCAAAGATCTTCACCATAATTAGCCTACATTCATTCAGTCAGTCTACATGATCAATCTTAATGCAAATGCCTCCTAAATATTGATGCAATGGTCCACACATAGGTGAATTTGAAAGAAGACGACAGTTACATCTTATGTCACTTTCCAGTAAAAAACTGATTTACATTCGTCACCTCACACATCAGGTCCTGTTGAAAACCAGCGTCAGGCACTAGTTGTCTGGCATTTTTGCTGAACTCATCTGGGCCTTTTTGGCGCAGCCGTGAGGCATACTTTCCTACTGATTTCTTACGTCAGACTTTATTATATTTTTATTTTATTTGTATTTTATCTGATGTATAATATTATGTTGTGTCTTTTAGTCTGTGCCAAATAAATATATTTTCTTTCTTTCTTTCTTTATCTTGCGTCGAAGCCAAATATATTGGGATAAGGGCAAGAGAATCATAATAATGCAGTGCAGAGAAAAGATATCGTGATCACTCGAGATCCGGTAGACAAATGCATTGGTTATGCATTATGGGCACAGAAGAATTCCCCTGGCGTCGTGGCAGTTATTTCGACACGGCCGTTCTATGTTAAAGTTGCTGGCATCGTTTCAGAGCTTCACAAAATCTTCAAAATATTTACATAAAACAATACAAAATTAAATCTTGCATTTCTTAATTCTGCGCCAAATACACATAATACGCAACATACTCGTTACATACTCGTCACATACTCGTAACATACTCGTGACATACTCGTAACATACTCGTAACATACTCGTAACATACTTGTAACATACTCGTAACATACTCGTAATATACTCGTAACATACTCGTAACATACTCGTAACATACTCGTAACGTATTCGTAACATACTCGTAACATACTCGTAACATACTCGTAACATACCTTCTCGTAACATACCTTCTCGTAACACACCTTTCTTTCTTTCTTTCATTTTAAAAAAAAAAAAAAAAAAAAAAACCTTCTCGTAACATACTCGGAACATACTCGTATAATATTTAGATTTACAGCTTAAACCAGACCAATTCTCCATAAAAACTTGGCTTCCCTGACCTACAACAAGTGAGGGCGTCAGAATTGCAATCAGTTCCGATATTTAATCAGCGATTCACGTGATTATCGCTCGCTGTGCCAAGTATCTCATTAGTCATTATGAACCTTGACTAATTATGTAACTGCAGTGCTCATTGTAGGGATTACCTAATGTACTGACCAACAAATGCTAGATTTGGTTGCAACTGAACTGCCTAAAAGGACTGACACAAAGCATCCAGAAACCTCGGCAGCTACCTACTGCTTGACGGCATTGTCAAATCTTTCTATACACACCAAGCGTGATTGTGGGTGAAGTTTATTTACTCTTATAAACTGAAGAGAGAAAGAAAACATGTTTATTTAGCACACACAATGAATGAACCTGGTGCTCGCGCACATTACGCGTGCACGAACATTATAAAATAGTAATGCTGTCTTGAACGGTGAAGGAAAACATCGTGAGGAAACCGGCATGTTCTAGAACAAAAAATTCGAAGACATGTGACATCCACCAACCCGCACTGGGCCCGCGTGATGGATAACGGCCCATTCCCTCTCACAGAGAGGAGGCCTGTGTCCCAGCAGTGGGAACATTAATAGGCTGATGATGTGTGTGATGTGAATGGTGTCTTTAGTCGCAGGCGGCCGGCACGGCGATTCTGGTTTCTTTTGGTTTTGGTGGAGGATTCACAGCCCCATCCCCCCCATCATACTCATCCCTTACAAAGAAACCGTGCCGACGTAACTTGATTATTTTTATAAGTACTTCGATCGAGTTCGGTTCCGTTCCACGGCTATAGATGGTGCTTATATTATGAGCAGCGACTTGCAAGTAAAAGGGTTTTTTTCGGTACGTGACAATATTTTTCTTTAAATACAGTAACAATTTGTTTTATAGTATTTTTTGCAAGTTTTTACAGTTTTATTGTACCAAAATGTGTTACAATACAAATAAAAAAATTCGAGTGGCGTGCCTCAGATATTTAAAAACACGCACATCTATTGGAATCAATTTTAAATTATCCGTTTAAATAATCTTTGAAATGTGAATTAAGAGCCCAATATTCCATAATTTTGTGCTTAGGAGAGTTTATTTAAAATATACGTACAATTTTTATGATCAATTCAAGAAAATTTAAATTTTACACACAATTCAATATCGAATCGATGCATATCGCGCCATCTAGTGACATATTATAATTGAACCAAATTTTCTTTGTTAGCGCTGGGACCCCGTGACCTAAGTAATTATAGGTTTTGAATGGCACCCAAACTAAACAAAAGAAACATTATTCAATAAACTTCTAATGACGTAACAAGTCTAGACAAATTCCTGTGCCGCCATTAACATTCTAACACACCTAAAAATAAGTGCAATAAATTATTTCATCTAATAATGTCTTCCTTGAGTAAGATTACCTGTGAATTCCATACGAACTCATAACTCACATGTCTTGCCAAGCGAAGTGTATTGTAATGTCCCTGTTATTTACTTTTATACAATGGGTAAAGGAATATATTAGCATTATTACGAGAATAAGTAACTGTCATGTACCTAGTAACGTTTCTCATTACAAAGGTAGGTACTAGCTTCAGCCAGCGGCTTCGCTCGCGTCGATGATGGGAATTAGGTAGGTACCCCAAGAGAACGTAGTCCAGTGATAATTAAAAGTAAAAATCTTTTGAGAACCGGCTTATAATGGACTAAAAAGTTTGAATTGTAATATCGCTTGGCAATACCTATCCAATGAGCCCAAACATGATGATACTATCTTATCTGATTGAAGAGTTGCTAAGGCTATCTTCCAGCTCGATCATGAGACAAGCTCCATAGTACCTTAATATTTCTATGTTTCCAAAGTTACTAATGAGCACCAAATTTTAGCTTAATCGAATGCCAGGAAAGTGTGAAAGCTACAGACAGACTGAAAGATAGACTGGCATTGACATATATATTACTTGCGTAAGGACCAGGCCAACCGCGCGACTAAATGGCACCAGCGCACTGGTCTTAAAATTGCAGTTTAGGACCAACGCGACTCAGTTGACAGTGGTCCGTGTGCGTGTCTCTGACTAGTATATAGTTATCTGTGGCGGGAGTGAGCGAGTGTTTACTTGTCATAAGAAGATTTCTATAAAGTGTACAGATGGGCGTATCCTTCCTTTCGAAATCATTGCAGACTGTTGTTATGTTCGGATTTATAATACTAGTACCTACCTAATAATTTTGTATTGTTTTTTAATTTTCTTGCAATGACAAGAATATTTACTTTGTAAAGTATTATATTATATATTTTTTTTAATTATTGCGAATGTGGACGCTATGTGGATCATTCTTTCTTTTTAATTTTTCTCAGTTAGTTTTTAATCACGGTCTGGCAGTTTGAGTAATTTATGAGGCCTATCCGAATGTCCTTTCTTTGGTATTGTTCGTCAAATCGTTTAGCTCCTTAAATTCTGAGTTGAGCTGCACGGTTATTGACAAATGCGTGCACTGACTGGCAGGTCCACTGAGCTGGTTCTTTCCTCATAAGACCATTTCAGACATCAATCTACATGGTCTTCACATGATCTAACCAAGATTTTGTCTGGATTTTAAAAGAGACTGTGACCTCTGAGTTTATTTCGGCCTTTCTTCTCAGAGTAGTCAGATAGGAAACGCCGACCTCATCTAGTTTTAAAATATGATCAACATGTAAAAGTGTTTGACAAACCAACTTACAGAAATAAAATCATTTATCATAAGGATTCGTTAAAACGCCTATATTTCCCAAAAGGGCATGAAGAAGTCCAACATAAATTTCACAAACACTTTGATGCTTACAAAATAACACTCCCACCGCTCACCAGAACCGCTTGTGACTTCTAAACCATCACTGTTTCTATGTTGGAGACTGAAGCCACACTGGCAGTAGATACCAACCTAAACTTCAAAGTTCATATCTGTCCAAGATGATTGACACCTCTTGGATCGAATTGCTGAATACCGGTACACATTAACCTATTGTTTATTTTCAGTAATTGCTGTCTGAGATCTGTTATGATGATCTATCTTTTTTGTTAATGTATGCTAGTATTATATTATCTGTGGTTAATGAAAACGTCGTTCGAAAGATGTTTTTAGGGGATTATGCGGATGCGGAAGCTTACCAATGCGGATTTTATCAAGGAGTTTTCATCTAACAGTTCCAAGTTCCACCTTCGATAGCTGTTCAGTTGACCTGAAGATAGCCCGCCGGCCATTTCTGGTTTTCATATAGAAGATCCAAGTGCTTCCGACTTCGACAATTATTCATTTGATAGACGTACTGGTCATTTCTGGCTCCGTGATTGGAGGAAAGCCTAGTCTTCGAAGCTGCCAATGAGAAAATTGCATGGCAATTGCATTTCTTAAGACAGATTTCTTGAGAAAGTACAATGTTCTTTCTAAACTCTACAACTCATTCAAGTGCTGGATATAATTAGGTAGGCACATATGTCACTCCTAAGATGCGCATCATTCATTAACACCCGATTCTTCGGCTTTCGATTATCTGACCGTCTAACTACACATGCTTCCCACTATACCACGATCGAGCACTTTCACTAACTCAACACAAATTAATACACGAACGCGATACATATCCTAGCAAGTACGAGCCCGCGCCGACCAATAATTTCCGTAACGCAGTGCATACTTACTTGGATTACAATTTACAACTAACTACTGTAATCTATTCTGTTACTGTTTGTTACGGAATTACAATAGTTAGTAGGTGATAAATCGAACGTGTCGTAAGCAAGTGGTAAGATGCCTGTAGCTATATTTATCAATCATCTGAATCTTAACTTTTAATCTTAGGATCGGTTTATGAATTGAGTAAAGAGAGATAAGATTTGCGTTGAGCTGTGGAATGGGCTATGCTTGGAGTCTCTCTAAGGGATCGACTCCGAAACGGGGTGATCCGGAAAGAACTGAAGTTGTCGACATAGCTCCTCATAGACGTAGAACCGATGACCGTTGGAGTAGATGTGTTCTTGAGTTGAGACCGCGAACTTATAAACATAAGGTAAGACGCTCTAAAGCTAGGTGGACTGACGATCTTCGCAGGATGGCTGGTAGCAGATGGATGAGAGTAGCTGAAATTCGATGCAAATGACGTGCAATTGGAGAGGCCTGTGCCCAGCAGTGGACTGTAGCTGTAGGCTGATGAGGATGATACTGAGTTGAGATCATGTCAAACCCTTTACTTTAATGCCAAATTTTATCAGCCTTTAGGCTAAAGGCAGGTATGCTGGAAGAGATTTCTGTGGAAATAAGCATCACCGTTGTACCTATTTTTCTGTTCCTTCTTCTTGTCTATTTATTACTAGCTGACCCGGCAAACGTTGTTTTGCCATATAAATTAAATCAAAGTTGCCCAAAAAATTTGCATATTTTTATTGTCGTTTAATAATGGAATGGTTTATACCTACAGGTAACACAATGGATGCTGTTGGCGGGAGCTCGTGACCCGTGTTGAATAGGTACTATTGATTTATATGAGATCACTTAATTAACTGTACGTGAGAACTATCTTGAGCAAAATGGCACCTACCTACCCTACCCTACCCTACATACCTACCTACCAACCTACTCTACTCGACCTACCTACCCTACCTATCTACCCACCTACCCTACCTACCAAACCAACCTACCTGCCCTACCCTACATACCTACCTAGCCTACATACCTACCCACCCTATCCTACAAACCTACCTACCCTACCCTACCCTACATACCTACCTACCCTTCCTACCTAGTAAGACTTTTTTTGGTCTTACACCATTGCCTTTCTAATGAAATCGGATTGGGGCATATCGGTTGGCATTGGGGCATAAAGTCTATAACGGACATAGGTAGAAACAACGGATAACTTTCAGAAAAATCGACAACAGTATCTACTGGCAATACCGGAACCAGCATACACCAGCATGTTCATTTTTGTGTGCTTTGTTTCTATCATGTATCAGAGATGGCGCTGTGTTCGCAAAATGTATGAGGAAACATTTTTATTTCCGTTAATTTTTTCAATGTTTTATTAAAACACAAAAATCATAAAATTTGATCCAACCGTTCTTGAGTTATAAGTGGTGTAACTAACACGACTTTGTCTATACTATAATATTATAAAGAGGAATGATTTGTCTGTTTGTTTGTACCGAATAGGCTCCGAAACTACTGGACCGATTTGAAAAATTCTTTCACCAATAGCTTTCTATTGGTGAAAGAATTTTTCAAATCGGTCCGTTATTCCTGAGTAACATGGGCTATTTTTTTATTCTGAAAACGGGTCCTGTTGGGTGGTCCACGGGAGTGAAGCCGCGGGGAACAGCTACTTATTATTATTTTCTTCAACAAAGCAATCGTGTCCCTAGCTCAAACTCCAAACTTACTTTCCAGGAATCTCTAGACAAAAATCTACGTAGGTATTAACGTAACAATGTTGTCATACCGTTAGTCAATACAATGGATCCAGATCACAGACTGACGTATTTTACGACGGCCATCTGGATTTAGTGAGCGATCAATCTATAGTTAACTGACTGTTTATGGCACTATTAATAATTATTGCCGTAATCGAGAAGTACTGCTTGTTAGCTGGGTAGATTAATGTCAGGTATTTCGTTATCCATTTATGTGAACTAGAGTACTGTAATGTTAGCAAAATTCTAAAAGGTCAGATATCCTCACCCCAACTTATTGCTAATCTTTTCCTTAGTGTGCCTCGCCACAGATAATATAATACTAGCATACAGATACCTCATCCCATACAAAGAAACCGTGCCGACGTAACTAGTGTTTTTCGACTGCTTATTCTGGCATTTTTTTGTACATCGAACGCATTCAGTTCTGTTTCACGGTGATAGGTAGATGGTGTTAGCAGCAACTTGCAAGTAAAAGGGTTTACTAGGTTCCCAATGCCCAGTCAGATCAGTACGTAAACTCGAAACGTTTGCTGTCAAATCATCTCGCACAAATCTTGGTCGGTCAGCTCCTTTGAACCGAATTATGGCAATAGCTAATAGAGTTATCTCCACTGATACCGGGATTGCAAATTGTATTTATTTATTTATTTATTTATTTATTATATACTTTATTGTACACCACTTAAATAATAACAGGACAATATTTTTAAAGATAAGTGTACAATGGGCGGTCTTATCGCACAGGGCAATCTCTTACAGACAACCTTTGGATGGACTGAACGAGAGGAGATAGACATAGGGCTGTCAGTGTACAAGAACTATCTTGATAATATTACTTAGATATTACATAAAATACATAGATACCAATAAAATAATATACTAATAAATATAAAATATAGAACAGAGAAAGGAGAAGAATAGTTACAGAGAAAGGAAATGCTCCTTCACCATTTTTTTAAAGGTAGGTAATGTTTGCGCACTTCTTACCTCAATAGGTAATGCATTCCACAAACGAGCTGCTTGAACCGTGAAAGATTTGTCGAAGAAGGATGTGGAATGCATAGGAATGCTTAATTTTAGGTTTTCCGATGATCTCAAGGACCGAGAATGTGTGTCACAGAGGAACTGAAAGCGTTCTTTAAGATAAGAAGGACTAGCAGGATTAAAGAGCACATTATATAGCAATGAAAGTATGTGGGCATTCCGGCGAAGGCGAATAGGAAGCCATTTGAGCTTGGTTCGAAATTCAGAAACATGGTCATACTTGCGCAAGCCAAATATGAACCTGATACAGAGATTTTGAAGTCGCTCAAGCTTGTCCAACTGGTCTTGGGTGAGATCAAGATAACTGGCATCGGCATAGTCCAGGATAGGGAGAAGAAGAGATTGTGCTATCGCAATTTTAGTGGTGATGGGAAGAAAGTTACGAAGGCGTCTCAGGGAGCCCGCAGACGCAAACAGTTTGCGACTGACCTCCTGCAGTTGTTTGGTCCAGGAAAGGGTGCTGTCGATGTAAATCCCCAGGTTCTTCACAGTGTGAGCTATAGGAACAACGGTGTTGCTGAAAGAAACCTGGGGAAGTGTCGCCCAATCAATCCTAGATACCGTTCGGGAACTTCCCACAACAGCCACTTGAGTTTTCGTCGGATTGATCTTCAGCCCAAACTCAGCGCTCCAGTCACCAATTCGAGCCAAGTCCGTATTAATAAACTCAATAGCGTCTGGTAACTCACCGAGAGGGGCTTGAGTATAAATTTGGAGATCATCTGCATAAAGGTGGTATAAAGAAGATAGCCGTTGAGTGATAGCATTAATAAAGAGTGCGAAAAGTAGAGGAGATAATACGCCACCCTGCGGCACACCGGCAGAGGTGTGACACCAAGAAGAGAAAGATTCCTCAATGCAAATACGCTGCCGGCGGCCAAACAGGTAACTATGAAACCAGTCAATTACCGAAGGAGATATGCCAAAAGAGCACAGGACGCCCAGCAAAATGTCAAAATCAACCGTATTGAAAGCATTGCTGAAGTCAAGTAGAGCAAGTACAGTTAATTTTCCCATTTCCATGCCAGACCTTATGTCATCCATAATACCTATGCACAAGTGCTGAGGTAGTGCTGTGTCCCGGACGAAAACCAGATTGGAAGGGATTTAGCAGCTTGTGTTTGGAAAGGAACAAGCTGAGTTGATGGTGGACAAGTTTTTCAAGGACTTTGGATAGGAAAGGAAGAAATTGTATGGTTGAAACTGATTTGTGGTCAACTCCTCCTCACTAGTAATTTCACAAAACATAATAATCTAGTCAAGTTGTCAATAATGAACTAAAATTACCTAATTTATAATTATAATTGAATCTATTATTAAATATTATCAATTTAATATGCAATGTTTTTAAATTTTTTATCAATTTTTTTTATCAAATATTTTTCAATTAATAGCTGTTATAAATTTTAATCAAATGTTTTTATTATTTTTGTATATAATCCATATAATAAGTTATATGTTTGTTCTTATTAATTTATCAGTCTTACAACTAATTACATCTTATCTGTTTAAGTTGTGTTCACCTATAAGTGGCATGTTTGCACAGAATGTTTTAAGTATAACTATATGTAAGATTTTTTACCCGACTGCCGAAGGAGGGTAATGTGTTTATCAGTCTATGTATGTATGTAAGTATGTATGTATGTAAGTATGTATGTTTTTTTTTTTTTTTTTTATTTATTTCAACAAAAGTTACCTACATAAGTGTATTATACAAATCTTCTGCCAAACTGCAGGACAGTTTGTCGGCAGTGTTCTCGTGAATACAGCTCTTAGTTAAAACAAAATGATTATATCATAAACTTAAGGGAACACACAGTTTTATTATGATAATGGTATATCTAAGGGTCAGTACATCGCCTTGTATTTTTAGCGCGCCGTATACTCACACAGACGGACGTATGCCAAGCCAAAAAGTACTATACTCGAGCTGCCCAGTTTGTATTTAAAAAGAGACCTATACATCATTATACCGATCTACAGCTCGAGCATCCGTACATGTACACTGGCGTCTATGTATGTAAGTATGTATGTATGTATGTATGTTTGTTCCTATGTGGCGTTCTAGAGACCAAACGCGTTGGCCGATTTTGATGATTCATACGTCAATCGACTCGTCTTAACCCCGCGACGCGAGTGTCACTGACTACATTAAAATTGGAAAATAGAAAAATGGTGGCTTTTGGGCGCCATATTGATGAGGATAAAAATATTTTTTTTTTCCAAATCCATCGTGTGGGGTATCAAAATAAAGGGTTTTAAGAGGTGATTTCAAAAATATATAACACTTATATGTTTAAATGTACCTAAATCTTAAAAAAAGATAACTAAAAAGTTATAAATAAAAAAAGTTAATTAAAAAAAACTAAAAACCCGACTGCTTTAAAAGCGAACTAAAAATACTTAAACAAGGAGAAAATCATGCTGTGCAGTCGGAGGATACATCTGGTTTTCGTCAGCCAGCTCGCGATTATGTATCCTCCGACTGCACAGCATGATTTTTTCCTTGTTTAAGTCTTTTTAGTTCGCTTTTAAAGCAGTCGGGTTTTTAGTTTTTTTTAATTAACTTTTTTTTGTAAACCTGTAGTTGGTGTTCCTATCAATAAATAAAAATAAAATAGAGTATTACGAGCACTATTGTAAGAAGGTAGGTTCAGGAATAAGGGGTTCAAAGAACCACTGCCTTAGGGGCCCTACTATGATGTCTTAAAACCATCATGATTCCGGTGTGAAAGAGAGACGGAGCCATACAAAACGATTAGCACTACCTACCTTTTTCACAACGGAATTATGATGGCAATCCAATGGCACTAAACTTCGGAATATGGCACCAGGGTTTTCCGAGTTAGGGCAACCAGGGTAAGGACTTTCCGGGCTCTGCCAGGTTCAGTGCTTTGTCAAGGGTTGAAAAAAGACGTCGTTGATATGGATAAGTAAATAGGTATGTTTCTAATATTCACATCTTTGTTCACATTCACCTTGACAATCCGAACCGGAACTTTCTGTAAAAAAATAGCGGAAGATGGCTTAAAGGAAAGGAAATAAAGAAAATACAAAGCACAACATATAAAAGTTTAGAGCATTTTTTGAGTTTTTAATCAAGTACCGGAAACGGTGAACCCACCCACATTTTGTGCCACTTAGCTCTTTCCGGCTTGATCTCACGCGTCGTTAACTTTTAGTAGCTGCGCACAGCGCAGGTAAGCTTCTTTATTAACATAATAAAGGCTAGCCATAAGGCGAACGCAGTACTGGCCGTGCGACCGCTCGGAGCCAAAATATCAATATTGAACCTCCTTTTGAACAGTTTTGTTTGTAAAATATTATTTGATTTACATGCTATTTCAGTTAAGAAGAAATTCTAGCCATAACAATGTCTATGTACAAATATTTTTAAACATTTAAGTCGTTTTGGCAGAGTATCGAAAAGTAGCGCAAAATATCGTGTTGTTAATTATTTTTTTAAAGCAAAACCATGTTTCACAAATAACGTACAAGAAACAATAATAAATATGTATTTTTTTTTAAACTTTTAACTTAGCCGTTTTAAGGAGTATGCTAAAGTTACCGTTTTACGGCACTAAAGCGGTTGTAGGCCCCTAATGTATCGGTTGCAAAAAGATACCTACTGGCCGAACCTGAGGCATCTACTGAAACCATGAGAGTTGATGCTATTGAACCTTTCGTATAAGATTTACATGAACCTCGAAGGCCAACTAAGGGGATCCAAGCCAAGGCACTCAAATTATTATAATATTATTATTTATTTTGCCCTAAGCAAGGCAACAAAAATAATAACAGCGTCACCTATCGTACATGGCGTGAACCAGTCATTACGTACACTACATCCAGATTATTCCAGAGCTGTGGTGCATCGCCATCGCATGATTGATGCTACTTATAATCTCGGCGTAAGCGCTGTGGTGCGGCAGTATGTTGTTTTGATTGCTTTTCCACAGTTTTAATTTACAAAAACGTAAGATTTTGAAAAAAAAAGCAAAATTTCTTTCGGCTTTTAATTAATGCACTTTAGTCGATTTCTGAAAGATTACTTTTATTATCTGTTATAGCATAAATATTTTGACAGCCGTTGTCATCTGATTCTGACAATTCTGACATATCGTACTGGTGTTTTTCTTAAAGTTCGCAAGTTGTTCCACAAATATTATTGATTTTACAAAGCATTTAAAATTCAGAGAACAAAGGAGACACCTATTATGAAACGAGTGTACGTTTACAGAAATAAGACTGAACAAAATGGAAAAGTTGTGGCCGTGGAAAACACGATTGAAGCGTTAAAATCGGAAATATCGAAGAAGTTCGAAGATATTCCAGAAAACTCGAGATTGTATTCGTCGAACGGCTGTGAAATTGAAGATGTGAAAGTACTTAGGGATGATGACAAGATATATTTATGTGTTGACGGTGACGGAGAGTCGAAAAATTGTGATATTATAGTAAATTCAATGCAAAATTTGAGTATGGGAGATGGCAAGAAACAAGGGAAGGCTGTATCTGACTGGATCACTTTGAACGTTGGTGGCAAGCATTTTACTACGTCTCGGTCCACACTTTTGGCCAAAGAGCCTTTGTCAATGTTGGCGCGAATGTTTGCTGATGACAAAAATGAGTACTTAATGACTCCTAGTGCTACGGATTCTTTTGGAGCATACTTGATAGACCGTAGCCCAGAGTACTTTGAGCCTATTCTAAATTATTTAAGACATGGCGATGTGATATTAGATAAGCATGTTAACCCAAAAGGTGTGATGGAAGAGGCTGTGTTTTATGGTATGTACGTTTGATTCATGTATATTCTCTTTATGTTCTAAGAAACTCTTCCTATAAACAAAATCTATGCTTGTCTCCATTTCAATAGCTTCGTGTTAGGGAAAATATAAAAGCCTTCTGGTTATCGGTCTTTACATGGATGCCTTTTTTTTTACCTATAATGTTTTTAGGGTTCCGTATCCAATCGGTTAAAACGGGACCCAATTACTAAGATTTAACAATCGGTCTGTCACCAGGCTGTATCTTATGAACCGTGATAGCAAGATAGTTGAAATTTTCACAGATCATGTATTTCTGTTGCCTCTATAACAACAAATACTAAAAACAGAATAAAATAAGTATTTAAGTGGGGCTCCCATACAACAAACGTGTAGTTTTTTGCTGTTTTTGTGATAATGGTACGGAACCCTTTGTGCGTGAGTCCGACTCACACTTTGTATCCTTAAATAATAACTAAGACTCTATATACATATAAATATATACTCTATATTGTAACCTTTATATAATAACTAAAAGTATACTTTTCTAGAAACTATGCTGGTGTCTCACCAGCTTAGTTTCTAAAAAAGTATACTTTTACATCTCGCAAATAAAGTTTGTGCTACATTAGCAGTTTAGTACTCATATTACAGAAACCCAAGGACATGAAACTATTGTTCCTTTATATTAGTATTGTTTTCTTGCAATAATATTGCATTAAAATTTTCCTCGTTAAAGTACCTACCATTACCTTGTTACTCCTCGTTACTCATTCATGCCATAAAAGGAACGATGTTATAAATTATAATAAATATGTTAGTACAAAACACACACAATTTGCTTATTATCCTACTTCCTCCTATAAATTCTGAATATGTCTGAATATTTATAAGTGTGAATATGGCTCAATGTTTAAAATTCTGAAGTATGTCTGAATGTTTGTAAATCATTCAGGCATCAATGGTTGAAGGGATTTGGATGAATGCACACAGGTAGTTCATGACCTGGATAGGATATAATAATACCAGCATGTACAGACTGCAGGGCAAAGGCCTTCAGAGAAAGCACTGGCATTGATAAACTCAGAAAGTCATCATCATCATCATCATATCAGCCGAAAGACGTCCACTGCTGGACATAGGCCTCCCCCAAGCGTCGCCACATTGACCGGTCCCGTGCGTCTCGCAACCAGCGGATTCCCGCAACCTTCACCAGGTCATCGGTCCACCTGGTGGGAGGCCTTCCAACGCAACGTCTTCCGGTTCGCGGTCGCCACTCCAGAACCTTTCTGCCCCATCGGCCATCCGTTCTGCGAGCAATGTGCCCTGCCCACTGCCACTTAAGTTTGGCAATTCTTCGGGCTATGTCGGTAAACTTGGTTCTCTTGCAGAAAGTACATGTTATAATTTTGAAAATGTCACATTGGTACAGAATTGAACTCAAAACTTCAAGTATGAGAAGCAAGGTCTGAGGCACTGGGCCACCGTGACATTGACATAGACGGATTAGGAGATAGATTTTTTTATTTTTAGTATTTCCAGTGGGATAATTTTCTAGTTTATCTTTTTGTTATTTGACTAGCTCAAATAAAAAAAATGTTATTCAAATCAAATGTTTTTCCCTCTATAAAATTTATGGAGGACTTTAAACGAAATTATCCAGTGCTGTTGACATAAAAATAAATGGGCAACAAATAAGTTATGACTCATGAAATTAATATTGTTTAAAACTAAAAGATCATTTTTTTAATTCCAGGTATAGACTCAATGATATCACAATTGAACCTCCTTATTGAGGAGTCACAGAGCAGTTGCGGTATCAACCATGCTCTGACACGCATGGATGTTGTGCGATCCATAATTATGACCCCTAATACCTGGGAGTTAAGGTTCCAAGGGGTCAACCTGTCCGGTGCTGACCTTAATAGGCTGGACCTTAGGAATATTAATTTTAAGGTTTGTTAAGTTAAATAGTTTCATTACATTCAGATTCAGAAAACCTAACGCTTTTCTAAATAAAAAAATATATATTTAATGGTGGGGAAAAAAAAATATATAAAAAATATATATTTAATGGGCGCACGGTTGGCGCAGTGGTTGAGCGATTGACTGCTGCGCTGCGTGTCGCGGGTTCGATTCCCGCACGGAACAAAAATTTGTATGACCTACAGATAATTGTTCCGGCTCTGGGTGTTTGTGTATGTGAGTTTATATGTTTGTAAACGCACCCACGATACAGGAAGAAATTCCTAGTGTGGGGCAACGTTTATCAAAAAAAAAAAAAATGGTGGCTTAGCACATGAGAAGAGTCCTAGCAAAGTGTCATATTATATCATTAGGGGAGGGAAGGGTGTAGCTGTGCAGTACTGCATAGCGAGTACAATTGGAAAAAGAACTTATTGTACATATTTTTATTTAATCTGTTGTTATATCCATTCAAATCTTGTCAGATTTTTTTATCGACCAATCATAACAGCAAACTTCAAATATTACCACAGATTTTCTAATGAGCCTTCATCGGGCTTTTAATAATTTGACTGCTAAAAGCAAACTTTGACATTAATAATTATTTGTGGATAATATTAATCAGGAGAATACTTATAATTTTTTTTCAAAGAAAGCTTGGCAAGCTAGGCTTAAATTTTTTTTATGGACTAAAGAGTGAATAAAAATTCTATTAATTATTTTTATGTTTCAGTATGCTTGCTTGTCCCGCTGCAACTTGAATGGTGCTAACTTATCGCACTGTTGTCTGGAACGCGCAGACCTGTCGTACGCGAACTTAGAAGGCGCTCAGCTGCTTAGTGTCAAAGCTTTATGTGCCAATATGGAAGGTGAGTGTACCTACAATGCAAAAATGCAAAAATCCTTCCCCGGTAGTGTAGGATTGCCGTCCTATCATGACGAACAGAGAGTACACCTGTCTTTGTTCACACACTTGTGCACTATAATTCAGAACCTAAAAAATAGGTACCTCTGGTGTCAGAGTTGATTGAGCCGCCTCTGGAAACCCCACAGGCCGCTAACTTGGCTATTTCAAACTTACATTAGCTATATATAATACTAGCTGACCCGGCAAACTTTGTTTTGCCATAAAAACACCAAACATTCATCTACCCTACCTACCCTACCTACCATAACTACCTACCCTACCCTACCCTACCCTACCTACCCTACCCTAACTACCTAACCTACCCTACCTACCCTACCCTACCCTACCCTACCCTACCCTACCCTACCTACCCTACCCTACCTACCCTACCCTACCTACCCTACCCTACCTACCCTGCCCTACCCTACCTACCCTACCCGACCTACCCTACCTACCCTACCCGACCTACCCTATATCTCAAGTTGGACCAGACTGCTCACGGTGTGCCAATTTAATTTAAAATCGGTTATGTAGTTTAGGAATCCATCGCGGACAAAAATCGTGACAGGAGATTTATATATATTAGACTAGCTGACCCGGCAAACTTTGTTTTGCCATAAAAACACCAAACATTCATCTACCCTACCTAACCTACCCTAACTACCTACCCTACCATACCCTACCTACCCTACCCTACCCTACCTACCCTACCCTACCTACCCTACCTACCCTACCCTAACTACCTACCCTACCCTACCTACCCTACCTACCCTACCCTACCCTACCTACCCTACCCTACCTACTCTACCTACCCTACCCTAACTACCTACCCTACCCTACCTACCCTACCCTACCCTACCCCACCCTACCCTACCCTACCCTACCCTACCCTATCTCTCAAGTTGGATCGAACTGCACATGGTGTGCGAATTTTATTATAATCGGTTAAGTGGTTTAGGAGTCCATTGAGGACAAACATTGTGACACGAGATTTATATATATTAAGATATAAGTTCAGGTTTCGGCACGATGTTTTCCTTCACCATTGCCTGTGATGTCCAAGATAAACTTAGAAAGTACATATGAATTTGAAAAAGTCACATTGGTACTTGTCCGGATTGGAACCCAACACATCAAGCACGAGAGGCCACCACGGTCACTATTGGCCCAGTGGCCACCACGTCATTATAATGCCGAACTTGAATATAACCGGTGGAATGAGAGTGTACCAGGGTGAACTGTATACATCTGCGTACCCGTTTTGAGTATACTGACGTGATGGTATGCTATGAAATGGTGTAAACAATAAACAGACATGCGATTGCAGCGATCCCGACTGACTTGTCGTCATTTATTGAAGAGTTCTGTTGTATATCTCTGAAGTTCTTCATCAGATCATTACCAAATTTAAATAGGACCATTTCGGAATAAACTTCTTTCAAACGAAAAATGAATTTTGCAAAACCGTTAACATATGACGGAGTTATGGCCGGACATAAAAATAAAATATATATATAAATCATCCGAATTGAGAACCTCCTCCTTTTTGGTAAGTCGGTAATGGTAAGTAAATAATTTATGTTTATGATTGCAGGTGCCAATTTAAAAGGTTGTAACATGGATGATCCAGTTGGATCCAGAGCTTTGATGGAAGGTGTCAACTTAAAAGGTATAAAGCCAAAGGTTCTATAAATCCAATATTTCAAAATATCGATTTTGTATAGAAACACATTTAGACTCGCGCTCCATTAATTCTTGGTTGGGAGAAACAATAGACATAGGGAATGGACTGAGCCCATCACATAATTGACCACTCTGTAGAAAGAGACAAACCGACTTTGCAGCCAATACCTAACTCTCTTTCTATAGGTTGTAGTTAAGGGCTTATTACACTACACGGTATTCAGGGCCCTGAATACCGGGTCACTTCACCATTCCGAGTCAATAAGGTCGATATTTTGAGAACCCTAACTCCCTAACAGTTATTACACTACCCCAAATTAGGGATTATGGCCCTGAATACCGTGTAGTGTAATAAGCCCTTAAATAAGGTGACACTGAAAGCCAGTGACGTAGCTAAATCAGAATTCTAGCAAAAGAGAATTATAACTGGCCGCACAATCGCTTCATCTCTCTTACATTTTGCTGCCTGGTTAGGCAAAGCTCATTCTCTATGTCTATCTTATCTATGGGTTAAAATATAATTGGCTAAATGGTGGTGTACTACTGGGGATGCTCTTCCTACTCCTTCATTACTCAATGGCGTGATCACAGTATATAATATGGACGAACAGTAAGTGTAAGCGGCTCACACTACTGACAGTATCGCGAGAACTGCTTAGGGGTCTTGTCGATGCGCATGCTTATGTGAGTGTGCCATTTAGAGCGTTTGTAGGTAGTTTCCGTACTGTTGGCCATATTTATACTGTGGCGTGATGTAATTTTACAAAATAACAATGTTTACATTTATTTTTCAGGTGCCAACCTAGAGGGAAGCAACATGACGGGCGTCAACCTCCGGGTGGCAACACTGAAGAATGCTAACCTACAGAACTGTGATCTAAGGGCTGCGGTCCTTGCTGGGGCTGATTTGGAGGTAACTATTGGACAAATCATAGACGACTATAGACGGAGTGTTCTCTATCCAAATATATAAATATGGATAAGAAAGTCGAGAGACAAAAAAAAAGTTAATTCAAAAAATCAAAAACCCGACTACTTAAAAAGCGAACTAAAAAGACGTAAACAAGAAGAAAATCACGCTGTGCAGTCGGTATGTACGTATGTGTGTTCCTATGTGGCGTTCTAGAGAGCAAAAGCTTTGGCCGATTTTGATGATTCTTACGTTAATAGATTAGTCTTAACCTTGCGAGTGTCACTGGCTACCTTAATTAAAATAAATTGGCAAATAATAAAATGGCGGCTTTTTGGCGCTATATTCTGTCATAGACCCATTTTTTTTTCTTCTATACCCTTCGTGTGGGGTATCAAAATAAAGGGTTTTAAGAGGTTATTTCAAAAATATATAACACTTATATGTTTAAATGTACTTAATTCAAAAAAACTTTTTCCCAAAAAATAAATCGACTTCAAAAGCAAAACAAGAAAAACTGCAAAATAACTTTCGTTTCGGTACCAAAGACAATTTTTATTTCTCTCTTTTTAGTTTTTGCACAGCATCACTAAAAATTTGCAATTTCTATAGTACGGTACCTAAAGGATTGACAAAATACCCGTAATAACTCAATTTACACATTCGTGCTGTTTGTTGCTAAGGAGCTCGAGCCGATAATTAGTAGTTTCGCAGAAATTCGTGGACAAACGTACATACACGAAATTTGGCACACATGTTTAGAAGCCCATATTACATACATACGTAGGTACATAACTAGTATGTAGTTTCAAAATGCAAATCGAACTTGTTTGTTAAAGACGATAAACATAGCCCCAGACTATTGCCTACAGTTTTCCCTTCAATAGTTTTAAAATTAGAATTTAACCTCATCTTTTTTTTTAGTGCTGCGATTTATCGGGCAGTGATCTTCACGAAGCGAATCTCCGTGGTGCCAATCTAAAAGACGCGGCCTTCGAACTGATGCTTACTCCGCTCCATATGTCCCAAACTATACGATAATTTATTTATTCTACGCTTTTAATAAATGTTTACGTTGACGCTATTTTTTATTTTAATCCCAACAGTTTTACCAAAGCTAAATGAGACGAAAAAAATAACATTAATTTAGATAATGGGAGAAATATGGGGCAACAGGTGCTGAACGTCGGTTCTTATAAATAATGTGAGTTAACTCGATGGAAGGGAAACCAACGTATGTAGTGAACGATTATAAAGGTTAATGGCTACCTAACCTGCAAATAATATGCGTGATTGAGGTGCTATTAAAATGACTTGAGTTATTAGTGAAACTGCTTGGAAATAGATCGGTACCCGACCCGTTAGCATGCCGTTCCCTTCCCAACTCCCAGGACTATTGTGTTGTTGCATACTAAATTATAGAAAGTAGACATGAGAAAATTAATCAGAAAGACAAAGAGGGTAAAATAAAGATTCAATATATTGTTCTCGTTTGTTTTTTACGGTAGTATTTATTTCTCAATCTTTATCTATTTTGTAAATGAGAACAAACTTGATACTATTTCGTCGTAAGGTTGGTCATCCTGTGAGTAGAGATGCAACTGAATACTAATACGGCTGTCAAATGTAATTTCGTAAACGTCAAAACACCAATATCCGTGCAATTCCACAAAAATAAGTAAAAGTCAGTAAAACGAATGAAGTTTACAGTATCAAAATTAAAATTAACACTGTAGTTTGCACCTGATTTGAGATCTTAAGCAACACCCGCTTGTTTTACAAAGATAGCGTTTAGGTGATTTAACCAATAAAACGATTTAGTAATAAACGCCCCAACTCTAAAAGATTTTTGTTGGCAGGTTGGTGGCATTTGTTTTTTATTCGCGACTTCGCGTTCTATTTTTGTGTGTGACGGTTCCGTTCGGCGGAGAAGGATTAAAATTTGCAAATAATTTTGATGGTTTTCGTTTAGATCATTGAAATCCTTGCAGACGAGCTCCCGATTGCGGTAAATTATCAAAATGCAGAACGGAGACGGTACGCCAACGGCCGTGGATAACAGTAAGTTTTCCATTTTGTTGTTAAAAATAATGGAATAACAATCATTATTCCTCTGTTTTATTTACCAATTTAGAGAAAATTCTGGTTGTAATGCGTGTAAAAATGCATGAAAAAGTTTTCGTAGTAGAAAAGCACATGTTTTTCGAAATACCCGCATACAATCGATGATGAAAACTGCGAAGTTTCTTCAACGCTACTGTTAAAAAATATTATAGAATCGGATTGCAGCTGTAATTTCACTTGCGTTTTTGTGTTTCGTGCATCGATTACCGCGATTTGGGTTGTTTCCTCGGCTTGTAATTATTGATACTGTGGGTAGCTTAATTGGAGTGTGAAGCATGACTCACATTCTTCTGGTCTGCCCACCTCTTTTGTAAAAATGTATTTGATTTATTAGATAGTATAATGGCGCGGAGTACAATGTACTCGCAATTGGCGGCAGTACATCTCATAAAAAAATGCATGAAAGTTGAGCGCTGCAGTACCTAATTAATATATTTAATTTGCCTAGGTACCTTCGCAGTGTTCATGTGTGAGGTCATTTTAGATTTTCTATTTGCATTGAATCATCGGTTTGAAGGTCTGCTTATGAATGTAGTTGCCTCATCTATCTTTATAGATATGAGTGTGCAATTAAGGAATTCTTTACTTAAATTCTTTAAGTAAATCTTTTTAGCATATTTTTTTGTATATCTACCTACATGTTATGGATTATCGGGGACAATTTATTTAAGTGTGGGCTGCATAGGTCATGGTTGAATTATTTATCAGTTTGTCAGCTTTCCTGATTATTTACTTGTTATTTCTGAGTATGTTTATCATACATTTATCTTATTGTGTACACAAACTTGTGTTATTATAATTAGGATAATAAGTTTGTGCATTTGGTTATCACTTACTGTCTGTTTGGAATTATATACATTGTCAATATCATTTACTTCAAGCAAAATGATAGTCACAATATAATTGGATGATGCTTTTGAACACAAAATTGAGTCTGCATTACCTATTTTGATAATTCTTCTTAACTGGTCATTAATAAGGTGAGAAGGGCGGATTGGTCGGCAAAGGTGACACGCTCTGTAGAGTGTCAGGCTATCGGGGAGATGTTGCCAGCAGTAGAAAAGAAAATATTGAAAAAAAATGGTCAGAGGGCTACTAGGGCAAAAGGATTGGGCAGTAGAAGGTCTACAGTTAAATACAGGTTGTGCAAAAAATGTCCTAAGATACTTTGGTCATATCGCTCAGAGACAACTGGACAACCTGGAGAAAATGGTTGTGGTGGGAAAAGTGGATGGAAAGAGAGACTGTGTGGACGATCACCTACTCGCTAGTCGGACCAGATAAAAGCGATTACGGGACTGACTGGTCTCCAACTCTTCTCAGTTGAGAAGATAATGGATAATGTTCTGAGAAGAGTTGGAGACAGAGTGTGTTCCAAGATGGGCATGCACTTCAGAAATGAAGAAAACAAATAAGAAGTGTAAAAAAAAAACATGCATATAAATTATTCTGATTGAAACAAAGATTAATAACACAATAAAATCGTAGTAAGCAAAATCCAGTGACTTATCCTTATCACATAGCACATTTCTACAAGTATTTCAATCTAAGTAACAAAACTCTATTAAAGTAAACAAGTTCTGTGTATGAGTGGACACAGGTGTTGTATTTCATCCATGTAATGTATTCACCTTGGTACTAAGTTTTCTATATACTTCTTGTTTACTGAGCATACAATATAGTCATCAGGCTTTATACTTGTTTTCAATGCTTTGATTACATAGGCACCTGATTACTGGTCATTGACATTTTGGGTGTGCGTGGCTAAATTGTAACAGCCATATGGATCGTTCTTGAGGAGATGGTGGGGACCGAATAACCAATTTATCCTTTACAAGACAAGTTGCAGACCGTAGCCTGAAATATAGATTCATATTACTTTATTTGGTCAATATACATATTGTATTTGTATATGCTTTATATACAATACAATATGTTGTTTTTCAAGGTTTAGCAAGCTTGCTGGGGTCAGTCTATGGTATGTTATTCTGTAACCAAGTTGTGGAATTCCATGTAAAATACTGACATGTATCGGACCTGAACATTAGAAAGGGGAGCCATTGAAGTAATTTTTTGTTGTAAATTTTATTTTTCTTTAAGCTCTTTAGACACACTGCTGCAAATTGGAAACCCCCATTCCCTTCCTCCCTCACATTTTTGACAATCTTTATTTTTGCCATACAAGTGATGGCAAAAATTAATTTTGTCAGGAGTGAGCTATTTTCAATTTAATATTTAGTACTGCATGATCAAATTATAAACAAATAAAAAAAAACCGGCCAAGTGCGAGTCGGACTCGCACACGAAGGGTTCCGTACCATTATCGCAAAACACTGCAAAAAAATCACGTTTGTTGTATGGGAGCCCCCCTTAATTTATTTTATTTTAATTTAATAATTATTATTTTTTGAAGTGAATATACAACTAAACATTTTGTGAATATTTCAAGCGTCTACCTGTTGCCGTTATTAATATCGAGCAAAAAACGGCAAAAATATCACGTTTGTTGTATGGGAGCCCCCCTTAAATATTTATTTTATACTGGTTTTAGTATTTGTTGTTATAGTGGCAACAGAAATACATCATCTGTGAAAATTAACCAATTGTATACAGGTTTACTTTTTCAATCATTAAAATTTTGTGCAGAATTTTTTATTTTCTGTTACTTTCCTGATCAAATTTAAATTGCATTGTGCCATCAAACGAAAAATGTCAAACCTGCCATAAAATTAGAGTTTGTCAAACAACAAAAACCGGCCATGGTGACAAAGACAAAAAATAATCTTTTGTCCTTATTATTTACATGGGCTGCCAACTAGCGATCTCGATAATATGGCTGTAACTTTATAGCAACATAAAAAAACAATGGTTTGTTTTTATTATTATCTATTTATTTTTGCAGTTGGCTTACTGTGTTTGAATTGATCTTCAACTGCTTAGAGTTTCATAGAGGTTTTGGCAAAAAACGTTTTGTTTGGTTTGTCTATTTGTCTGTGATGCAGACATATACAAAGTAGTTTGGGTGGAAAGTAAGCAGTGTCTGAAACGGCATTGGCCTTGACTTTGGACACAAACAAATCGTTATCTTTATAGCGAACAAAAACAAGTCTGTCGTAGAATAAGGAGTAAGTAACAAAACCAGTATAAACCGATCTCACAGTCTATTGAAACTCCATACTACGCTCGGCCAGCTCAAGGCCTATTGTAGAGATAGATTCAAACTTCGTGGCGGATCGAAACTGGCGCAGTAGCAATTTCATGTGACTGCAGCCAGCCGTCCTGCTGTGAAGTTTGCTTGCTGCCGATGACCATGCTAATATAAAAACGTCAATCAATTTTATTCCTACCCGCCACATCGGTTTATTTTTTTGTACGTGTCTATATATATATATCGTTCTGTCCATTCGGTCTGCAGGGTGACGCATTAATCAATTTGTCGGCTCAGGTCCACTACGGAAGTTTGTGCTGGCCAGTTACAGCCTAATAAATCTCACATTCTAGACCTTATTAACACTTCGAAGTTATTCAGTAAATAAAAAAGTATTTGTTGTTATAGCCGCAACAGAAATACATCATCTGTGAAAACTTCAACTGTCTAGTTATTACGGTTCATGAGATACAGCCTGGTGACAGACGGACAGCGGAGTCTTAGTAATAGGGTCCCGTTATTACCCTTTGGGTACGAAACCCTAAAAAGTACTGAACGGATTTTTATGCGTTTCACCAATAGAAGGAGTGAGAAATGAGGCAGGTTTTTGTGTATAATTTGTCATGGCTAAGCCGGGGCGGGTCGCTAGTTAACTATAAATGAGTCATCAGAGCAGTGGTGGCCCAGATGGCCCCAATTTACGTGGTCGTGGGTTCGAACCCAGGCAGCAGCTTTACTTTGTGTAAATTATTTTATCACCACTGCTCCTAAACGGTGAAGGAAAACATGGTGAGGAAACCGCCATGTCCTAGAATCAAAAATTCGAAGTCATTCCGGTTTTCTCACCATGTTTTCCACCGCACTGGTGTGGGTAGTGGTGGATTAAGGCCCAGGGCTCTCCAGTTTTCATCACGATGTTTTGCCTTCACCGTTGTCAGCGATGTCCAAAATAAACTTCAACATTCATCGTGTCTAATAAATTCATCATCTGTGAATAATTTTATTGGGTGTCACGTTTGCCATTCACGCGCTTTGTTAAGGCTAACAAGGGTTTTATACCGCGATAAGGATTGTATTGGACATGTCGAAAAATAGAACTAACTTGAAATGTCCTGAGGCCCTAGTCAAGTGACATTCTGTCATCGAAAGCGTGGCCATAGCGATTGAAAAATGTCAAAAAAGTATGGTGATGTCAAACGCTATTGAAATGTCACGTGATCAATCCCTTCCGTTTGTCACTTCGACCGACGCCATCGCCGACATCGATTGCCTTGTCTTGGAGCCTCTGGGTTTTGACAGATTTCGGCATTTGCCCTTGACAAGCAGCTCTACTTTTGCATTTCAAAGATGTGTGTCGGACTATTTATTGATTTAAAGTCTTCCTGTGTCTACCATATATGGGACAACGCTATTATTTCCTAGTCATTGTTCAAATAAAAAACCGGCCAAGTGCGAGTTGGACTCTCGCACGAAGGGTTCCGTACAATTATCGCAAAAACAGCACAAAAATCACGTTTGTTGTATGGGAGCCCCACTCAAATATTTATTTTATTCTGTTTTTAGTATTTTTGTTGTTATAGCGGCAACAGAAATACATCATCTGTGAAAATTTCAACTGTCTAGCTATCACATTTCATGAGATAGTCTGGTGACAGACAGACAGACGGACCGCGGAGTCTTAGTAATAGGATCCCGTTTTAACCCTTTGGGTACGGAGTTTTTGCCGTTTTTTGCGATAATGGTACGGAAACATTCGTGCGCGAGTCCGACTCTCACTTGGCCGGTTTTTATTTTTAGGATCGCTCGAATCTGATCTTCTAGTCCTATTGGATATTTCATGTTCTCAAACTATCTTTAATCTGTACCACCACAGTTAAATTATTCACGACTACAATACTTAACTATCGATAAAATTAATCAATAGCATTACTATTATAAACATATCGGAACGTCGAAACTGCACTTCAAATACTGATAGTAAAATTCACTGGCCATTATTATGTCGAACATAGAAGTTTATACACTAGTACAACAACGTTTATACAACTACAAAACGCGTTATAGAAATTTACGATTTTACTATTCACCTACCAACTGTTGAATCGGTCATTTACCTTAGTTTTATAAATATACGATTATTCTTTCAACTATCGCTTTGACCTAATTTTTAAATCGCGATTCATTTGTTGATAGAAAAGTCAATTGAAAACATTCTTATGAAAATAGAAGACCGATAGAAATGGGAGAGAAACAGAGAACCTTGACCCATAGTAGTTAAAAATAGCTATTGCACATCATCAATGAATAGTCTTCGTTGCAACCACTGCAGGTCAAAATTCTCCTCTATTTTACGCCAATCTTTTCAATGCTAACTCTCCCCGAAACTAGTCGTCGACATCTCTTGCCAACAATCTTCCTACGCTGTATGTCTAACAAAACAAAATAAAAAAGGTACAATGACCCTCAATAAAAATACTGTCTACCAACTTTCAGCCAAGAAAGCGGTGCTGGAAGAGATTACGAAGCATTCGTTCAGGCTGAAGGTATGGCGCCATCTGGAGACCAACGGGTTGGCGATGTTTCCGCGTCCCGTGTACAATCGCATCCCCAACTTCAAGGGGGCTCCGGAGGCTGCTGCCAAGCTTGCTGAGCTGGAAGTCTTCAAGAACGCTAGCACCGTTAAAGTCAACCCTGATAAGCCGCAGGAGGCTGTGAGGTAAAATTCTTTCGTCTTTTTTTAACATGGAACGGTGTCTTATCTTTGACGAGGCTCTAAAATAAACATGCCCGACTTTAAGCGTTGGCTCCGCCTACCGTTTCTTATATCTACCAATTTCTGCTATTATGCAGTAGTTCAACAAATAGGTAAATGATAGATCTAGCATCATACAACGTCAATTTTCGTGAAAACACTTGCCTAATTCTATAAAGAAGAAGAAAATGAAAAATGTGACAGTTTCTCACACACAGACTCGGGCACTGCTGATACGACGTCAATGCAAACATTAGGTACACAATTTAGCTTCGACCTCGAAGATCGATTGTATAAAATATGCAGTTTGTTTAATTGACAATTTCCAAGAAAGTGACGATAGGGTTCAGGGGTATCAGATACGTAAGTAGGTAGATCGATTGATAGATTAGTGAATTGAAGTTTTATCGATCTTCCAATGGGCTTTTCCTTCCAAATGCAATATAATTTATTAATCTTGTAATTGTGACATTGGGAAAGTAAAATATAAGTTTAAAAACGCGAAGAAAGGCAAACACGACGTGAATTAGAGTGTACATAGCGCTCGCATTTGTACCTCTTATATCATCCTTTCGTGCAGTTGGTGCGTTCCGCGCCGCTGACTGATTGACGGCTCACAGCTTAGAATCGCACCAGACTCGCAAATTTAAAACGATACCTTTATCTCGCGTCGTGCACAGTTGATTCGAGTTAGCCGTCGAGCACGGGACACATTCCAGAACTCGTATAATAGGTACAGGGCTAATTTTAGACTACAGCATAGAGGTGTCTCACCGGAACGCCTAAACAGTCGTTGCTGAAAGAATTACAAGCAGTTTTCGGCTAGTTTTAAATCGTCAAAAATAAATACATTAGCATGATTATTTTCTTTCAATTTTGCTATGAAGAAACGCAATATTTCACATCGCATTTTTTTTGTTTCTGCAATCTGAGTCAATGCCTTGGTAACGTAAAGATGTAATTGGGACCGGCAGGCTTATTACGTATCTTGCCAGAGCAAATCTAAAGCAATAATTGCTCTTCAATCGCGTATCCGTTTTATGTATCAGCGATAGCCACACCTTTATTTTGACAGTGCTGCCTCTATAGAACAATTAGTGATCTAAAATATTCATTTGAACGCAGGGTGATCGCGATTATGGCGAGAAAATTTGGCTGTCAAATTGCGATTACTTTTTCTCTTGGTGTTGGTCGATCGCCAACAACTCCCAATTTGCTAAGTACAGAAGTTTTAGAGTCCGGTGTATTTTATTCGAAATAATTGCATTTGACAAACTGCGAGCGATTAGCAAACGATTGGTTTCGTAAGGCTGGCTAATCCCGATGTTTATGATTTAATATAGGAACCGATTGCGCGATCGCTGCGCAATTATTGCCGATTGCTGTTTCATACATAATAAGCCTACGTGTGTGCTGAAAATTTCAGTAAACCACATAAGAAATTAAAGGAAAAACAATAGCAAATCAGGGAAACGAGAATTTATTGGTAAACGGTCTCTGAGTAATTAGTAGTTCAAATAGTTCAGAACTGTTTTCTTTGTCCCCCAATAACAACATTTGTTTTATCGACAATAAAGACGAACTAAACACAACCACGGGGTCTCATTGTTAATAAAGAAAATTTGGTTCAAATAAATCTCACTACATGGCGCGATATGCACCTCGGTATCCACCTATCTGTTATTGAATGTGCGTAAAATTAACATTTTCTGGAATTGAACACAAAAATTGTATGTTCTTGTTTCATCAACTCTCCTAAGTACAAAATTATGGAATATTGGACTCTTAATTCACATTTCAAAGATTATATATAGACGGATCATTTAAAATTGATGCCAATAGATGGCGCATTTTTAAATTTCTAAGGCATTCCACTCGATTGTTAAAGTTTGCATTTTAACACATTTTGGTGCAAAAAAAACTGTAAAAACGTGCAAATAAATACTAGAAAACAAACCTTCACTGTATTTAAAAAAAAACACATTCACGAACCTAGTAAACCCTTTCACTTGCAAGTCGCTGCTAACACCATCTATCTATCACCGTGAAACAGAACCGAATGCGTTCGATGTACAAAAAATTGCCAGAATAAGCAGTCGAAAAACGCTAATTACGTCGGCACGGTTTCTTTGTATGGGATGAGGTATCTGTATGCTAGTATTATATTATCTGTGACACAACTAACGTTTAAAATCCCAAGTGAAGAGTTCTGATTGGATTTCTCGAATAGCCAGTAAATTTCTCAATTGGAGCGCGAGATTGAAACTGCTACAAAATAATGGTGACAGACGGCAAACTGGCTGTAATTATTGTGTCCGATGGAAGATTCGAATTCCTCAACTACTTTCTTTTCAAACTACAGTTTTCTTCACATATTTTTCCAACAGAAAATTGGAACTAAAAATTGGTCTATATCGCTGGTGGACCTTGCGTCTACGCTTCATCAGCATCAGCATAATTATTTTCATGCATGTTTGTTCTTTCTTTTGGATACCCTCTTGTTAAGAGAGAATAAGAAGTTATCGGGCTTCTAGATTAAACATCAAGATGTTTATCTTGCTACCACGAGTCTGGTGTACAATATTTACTGCTTCATGCTATAATATTCGTTGTCCTGAAAATTACAATGCATTTGGTAGCTGTAGGTAGACCGTGCAGCTCAGCCCTCTGATTGAAGATCTAACGAGATCACCCACGTTTTTTTTTTATTAAATTCACTTGAATACTGTTGTAGTCTTCTTCTTCTTCATCAGCCCGTTAATGTTCCCACTGCGTGGACACAGGCCACGCGGGCCCAATGCGGGTTGGTGGATGTCACATGTCTTCGAATATTTGGTTCATGCCGGTTTCCTCACGATATTTTCCTTCACCGTTTTGAGAGCAGTGGTGATAATAGTACATTGTGATACAAGGGTGGAAAGTAGGTTATTGCAAACGAGCTGTCACTAACAAGCCCGAGCCGAAGGCGAGGGTTTTTAATGACACGAGTTTGCAATAACCTACACGCCCGTGTATCACACGATATTTTTCAATACAGTTGTGGGAAATAGTAAAAACAAATCAAAGAATTAGATTTGTTAATTCACAAAAAAAAACAAATTTTCGCGCGTTTTTGCAACTGGACATATACTATTTTTTTACAACGGAAACAGCCTACACAGCCTATTCGATTTTTGACAAATGTTGATGTGAAAATAATTAAATTAAAACTGGTAATTAAATATATTAAACAACCATTTAAAAGACTTTTGAGAATAAAATGCTAAAACGTATGGAATCATTCATTTTTCCTCGTATTAAATCTATTCCATTTTATTCTATCTATGAAAACTCCTTGCTACTAAACTTTTTTAAATTGACTTATAACTAAAGGCGCGTTTTTGCAACTGGACATTTTTTACAACGAAAACAGTCTATACAGCCTATTTGATTTTAGACAAATGTTGATGTGAAAATAATTAAATTAAAACTGGAAATTAAATATATTAAACAACCATTTAAAAGACTTTTGAGAGTTCAATGCTAAAACGTACGGAATCATTCATTTTTCCTCGTATAAAATCTATCCCATTTTATTCTATGTATGAAAACTCTTTGCTACTAAACTTTTTAAATTGACTTATAAATTTAAAACTAAACTGCAAAACTAATGATCGAGCTCGTAAACAAAAGTCACGACCGCGTAACAGAAAGATGCCTATGCATAAGATTTAATTTTCGAATCATAATTATAGCCTCTGAAAGTACGCTATGTTTAACAACTGTATTGAAAAATAATTTACACGAACCCACGACCTACAATTTTTAAGTCGCGGCCGATACCACTGGGCCACCACTACTCTCTCTGTTGTAGTACTTTATTTTAATTCAAGAATGTCAAACCGATTGCCATCTTGTAGTATCAATGCCAAGGTGAAATGTAATAGATGCCAAATGGAATTGTTCTTTGATTATCCTGGAAAAATAACTGTTAAGGTCTGTGTGGACTGGTTTCTCTTTGACACCTGAAGGTTGATAGTATTTACTGTGATAATTTACAATTAACAGATGTTGTCTTGACGTTACATAAAACATTTTAATTTTACATTACAATTTTGTTTGCATTAAATACAAAGTAGAATACTAGTGTCCAAGTACAGCAATTGAATACTTGCGCAATCCATGACCGATATCTTGAGTAACGCATTCCATACTGCATTATGTTTTATAACTTTCTGCTTTATTACATAAAGTGCTGCAAGCCGCTGAAAATTTATACGTTCTGATAACTTTAATTTAATTTTGTTTTAATGAGCAAGTTGCGGTGTTAGTGTGACTTACGATTTAAATTTTAGTTTGTTTAGCTTAGGAGCTCCTGGCTAAATAATAACAACCGCACAGGTCGATCTTCAAGGTTAAGCAACGCTTGACGAGTTCGGTCCGTGGATGGGTGACCATTTCAACACAGCGAGTTTCCTCCGTGCCTCGGAAAGCACGTTAAGCCGTTGGTCCCGGCTGTCATTTGAAGATCTTTGACAGTCGTTACGGGTAGTCAGAAGCTTGAGATCTGACACCAGTCTTGCCAGGGGTACAGCTGTTACCCAGTTACTGAGTTGTGGAGGTCAGATTGGCAGTCGCTCCATGTAAAACACTAGTACTCAGCTGAATCCAGTTAGACTGGAAGCCGACCCCAACAACAATTGGGAAAAGGCTAGGCGGATTGAATTAGTTTGTTACATAATATTAGGTATTTTATTGGAAATCGGAAAATATTTTTGTTTTTTACTATTCAAGATTTTCAATTGTTTACATGTGCTCGAGTGTAAAACTAATTTGTCTTCATTCACTCCACAGATTAGCTTTCAACGAATGTGTTTTAATTGTTTCTTTTTATCCGTGACACATTTTATAATCCTGTTAAAAATACGGCGATTATTTCTAAGTGCCTATACGCACCGGTCACAGCAAATAAAATTAAGCATTGGAAATGGTGAGGAATTATAAGTTGCAGAAACAATTATTGTTATAAACTAAGATTAAAATACTTATGTATTGAATGAATAGCAATAAATTCTAAACTTGTGTGGTAGAAAATATTATTTTTTATGTTTCACAGCCGAAGTGAATTTAGAAGCGAACTGCATACCTATTATAATAATGAATGTGATTCATTCATCAGATTTCAAAGTGATATCCGACATTTCTGTTAATAAATTTATTGTATTGATCTAATATTACATTGTAGTACATATTCATGTAATGCATTTCTTGTATAATTTGACCCTGTAATCGCAGATAGATAACTCTGTGTCTTACTATGTAAACTCATTAACGGTGGAGATAAAAGGCAGCTTGATTTATTTTGGAGGTAGACTTAAATAAAGATAATTTTATGTAAAAACATAAATAAAGTTGACCCATACTTTGATATTGTTCTGGAATTGATTAAAGTGTAAGCATCCAGATGCGGGAAGGCGCTGGATGCGAGACGCACGGGATCGGTCAATGTGGCGACGCCTGGGGGAGGCTTATGTCCAGCAGTGGACGTCTTTCGGCTGAAATGATGATGATGATGATGAATGTCTGGCAAAAACATGTTATTTGTAATTAGTTTTGTTTGACTTCAGATCTATAGGTGTCGACAACTTAGATCGCTTACGTCAGTCGGTACAAATCGCTCTTAACAATGTCGACTTCTTGCTCAAGTTTATTGAAAGTTCTTGAAAAGTACATAGGTTTAAATAAAATGCAAGAAACTTTTTAATATCCACATAATTACTTGACGGCACTTGAGCAGTCCGTCCACCACATCCACCAACCCGCACTGGGCCAACGTGGTGGATTACGGCCGATTCCCTCTCACATAGGAGGCCTGTCTCCCAGCAGTGGGAACATTAAAAGGCTGACTTGAGCAGTCTTATGTTCAATAGTGGACGTCTTTCGGCTGAAATGATGATGATGCACATAATTTATTAGGTTTGTCTACAGTAGACAGATCTCAACGACCCTAGAGTACTTATTAGTTCCATGCATCTTTAAGGAAAACGGAAACGTCAAGACGAATCTATTAATTTTATTAAGTAGTTTAATTGTTATTATAAAGTCGAGCAATACACAATAGAAAGGCGAAAACAATTACTTTTTCATGTATCTTATGTTATTTACCGTCCTGAAACCATTAATAATCGTAAAACAACAAGTGTACAATAATTTGGAATGTTTGTTAATACGATAGTTAATCTTAGTCAACAAGGCGTATCCACTTTCACGTAATTACTAGTTAAGGCGATATATACGCCCCAATGTTAACGCAGTATTGGCCGAGCGCCCGCTCGATGCCAAAATATTAATATTGAACCTCCTTTTTGTTGAACAGTTTTGTTTGTAGAATATTATTTGATTTACATATGCTAGTTCAGTTATGATGAAATTCCAGCCATCAATTTTTCTGTGTAAAAATATTTTTAAGGAGGAGTAAAACGTTACGAGTAAAACGTTTTGGAGGAGTTTCCAAAAGTTGCGAAAAAATATCGTGTTGTCATTTTTTTTTTTAAAGCAATACACCTTGTTTCAAAAATTATGTACATGAATCAATAATAAATATATATATTTTTTTCAAACCATTTAACCTAGCCGTTACTTAGGAGTATGCTTTAGAAAGTAACCGTTTTACGGCACTAAAGCGGTTGTAGGCCCTTAATCCAGTGCCGTAAAACAGTAGTTAGACGGCTAACTTAACTGTCTTGTTTGGATGGATTATGGACACAAAAGTTAAAGTAAAACTGTAAAATCTCACGTAAAGTTCTAATTAGATGAGTGGAAATAGTAACGGCGGCTTGGAGTAAGATTTGGTAACTGTCGGTCTATTTCCTAAAAATCTTACCGTACTACCTACCTATTTAGGTTAAGTGTCTTACGTCAATCCCTAACATCAGGTGGATTAAAAGATAGATCTCGGACAGCTTCTTTTATTTGATATGCTTCTTTTCATCATCATCATCATATCAGCCCAAAGACGTCCACTGCTGGACATAGGCCTCCCTCAAGCGTCGCCACATTGACCGGTCCCGTGCGACTCGCAACCAGCGGATCCCCGCAACCTTCACCAGGTTCTTTTATTTCTAACAATTTACCAGTATTTAATGAAATAGGAGTACATAATGAGTAGACATTTTTAGGCGGAGCATGCCTGTCGTTTCATCAATTTCTATGCCAGCTGGAATTTTAGCGTGGTCGTGGCAAGATTCCTTTCCAGCAGGGAAGGAATCTTGTCAGCACGACCTGTATATCTGCGATAATTGAGAGGTATAAAGTTTCTAATTAGTGGTATAAAATAGTACAAATTAAAAGGATTTTATTACCATCTAAAGTTATAATGAATGCGTTCATGGTCGTGCTACGAAGTAAAACACCAATAGGCTTCCAAAAACCGCGTGACTAGGGATTTTAGAATTCATCCACAGTATAAATATACAAACAGTACGCACCAACGAGACCCCTAAGCAGTTTTCGCGATACTGTCAGTAGTGCGAGCCACTTAGAGGTCTCGTCGATGCGCTTGTTTGTGTGAGTGTGGCGTTTCGAGCGTTTATAGGTAGTTTCCGTACTGTTTGTCCATATGTATACTGTGCTTCATCGCTTATGAATTTGATGAGGAGACAAAGTCTGTTCATGACTTCTGCAAGCTATAAAAATCTTCAAAAAAGAAATCGTTAAAACATGTTTCTTTAAAACAATCAATTTTAATAACTTGCGTGAGGTGTGGAAGCAATCATTTTCTACTAAATATATACTTAACGAACAGTAACTGTTAAACGGTAAGTTACCGCTTACACAATCAGTATTTAACTATATCCTGAAGATTGCTATATAATTGATAGGCGGCATGAATATGTAACGCGTTGCCTAATAGGAATGTAGTGTAAAAAGTGACCTTATACTTTTTTGTATTTAAAGACCGGTGTGATACTACGCCTCAGACGGCATTTATTGATTTTGTAATATAAACTAGTAAAATCAAAAATGCCATGACAAATTTTTATTTCATGCTTTTTAAACAATATAATTTATCTAATAGTCGACAATAGTAGTAGTAGTCTTCGATCGACAATCTATCGAACACGTAATTATGACACGATAGCTTGCGAAAATACCCCGATTCGAACAGTAAAACGCCCGTAACTTTGAACGGCTGCACCGATTTACATCAAACAGCTAAGAACACTCGATAAAGTCACCTTTCAAACAAAAAAACCAAATCAAAATCTGTTCATCTGTTTAGGAGCTATGATGCCAATGACACACACACACAGGTACGCACATCAAACTTATAACACCTCTTTTTCCGTCGAGGATTAATTAAATCTAAGATTTATAGAAAAAGTCAATAAAAAAAAAAATACACGGACAAAAACACTACAATCACACCATAACCGCTGGGCGTTTTTAATGAAATCGACACCATCTCCAAGACAATTTAACTATCTACGTTTTGATCTGTGGCTTTTTTTTAAGTGATAGAATAATAAGGAAATCAAATCAAATGTTTTTTATTTCACATAGGCCTTTTATAAAACGTCGACAAAAGGTGCACGGTTCGGGTTAGTTAGAAGAACCGGCAAGAAACTCCACGGTTACTCTTAAAAAATTTGTTTGTTTTTACAATATTTCCATGTTACAGTATTAGTGCTTAGATATGGGGGAACAATGTAGGCCCGACAATAAGTCGTAAGAAACTAAAAAAAAATTGTATAAATGAGAGAGTTAACAAATGTTAACAAGCGTCTAGAAATCTAGAAGGCCTACAATGTTCACACATTCACAAAACAATCAGTAAAAGAATCTATACAAAGGAAAAAATAAATTAAAATATATAACAAGACTAAATTTAACATGTGGCACAAATGTTGTTATCAGTGCTGTAACTATTCATAGCAAAGGGCTATAAAGATTATTGAAATCATTGTAAAAAGTCTAATTAAAAGAAAGAAAAAAAGTAAAAATGAGATTGAGAATAGTTAGAGACATCCACATATTTGTGCCGTTTATGAGTTACCAGGGAAGCCGCATGCGCAGAAGGAGCTAAAAATTTTATCTTGAACGTAGTCCTTGATTTTGTAATATGCTTTTTTAATAAGTACACAAGACACGTTTGATGTAGTTTTTGAACTTTCCATCGGTCAATTCTATAACTGGCTTTGGCAACTTGTTATAAAAGCGTATACTGTTTATAAGAAAAGACTTGCTAGTTTTCGTTAATCTGAATTTGGGTATTACAATTTCATGCTTACTGCGAAAGTACAAAACACTAATAAATTTTGGGTCGCGCGGGTGTGACCGAGTGCGCGTTTTGTTCCCCCAAGGTCGTTGGCGACAGTCGTCGTCTTAAAAAGTGGAAACGCGTGTTTCAGCCATCGTTAAAATATTCAACCAATTCTCTCGGACACATTTATGTCACGTGCAGTTTACCAAAGTTCAAAGATCCATACTTCATAACTAGACATGCTTATCACCGGAGCCAGTAACCCATTAGTTATTTCAACTTGATAAACAAATTAATCAATGTTGGCTTTCACACATAGATCAGGCACTAGTCTTGTTGTAGGTGACATTTGTTTAATAATTAAAATGTATACTCACGCGACATGATAGTCTTTTGTAGCACTTCAGTACATTTTCGAGTCGTGATTGTGGCTCTTTTCATATGTGCCTCGTAATTCATGACGCATCAAAATTGTTGAAAACCTGGGTCTGGACAAGATGAAGTTCTATAAGCGATAATGATTGTGAAAACACCAAAATATTTGGGTTTGACAACGTGATATTTCGGCAGCGACTGTCAGTTCCATTATCAACCTATTAATGTTCCCACTGCTGGGACGCAGGCCTCTTCTCTGTAAGAGGGAATGGGCCGTAATCCACCACGCGGGCCCAGTGCGGGTTGGTGGATGTCACAAGTCTTCTGTCAGTTCCATTCCCATACATTTGCTTAAAGCGTTTTGCGAATACTTTCATTATGCGTACAGCTAAGGAGTGGAATTGCCTGCCGGAGTCTTTGTATCCTGATAGCTCTTGACTTAAATACCCCTAGGTTGTCCTAGGGGTCTTTAAGTCAAGAGTGAATAGGTTACTTCCAAGCAAGCGTGCTTCACCGTCGACTAAATCATCGCTTACCATGAGGCGAGATAGTGGTCAAACGCGAGACTATTAAAATAAAAAATCGTTTTTTTTTATAATCTCTTTTACATTATACATTTAATTTTACTGTGTCTATGAACTAAGCCAAGCTAAATAGCTAGGCTAATTATATCCGCAGCTCATAAATTAAGTTTAATCGAATTGATTCGTTCGAGCAGCTCCTGGCAAGTCTGTTGGTTGTAACCTTCTTTAAGTCCCAACTCAGTGGGTGGAAATAAGCTACAAACAGTTTTATTCGATTCTAGTTAAGTTCGTTCTTCTAGATTACAATCTCATCAATGCTGCCTATTGAAGCAGCTAATAATAATGTTAGATACAATTTGTTCAGTTAATCTAGTCTCGGGCACCCAACGCGATGAAGGAAAATTTGGTTTAATTAAATTGCACTAGATGGCGTGATAAGCTTCGATTTGTTATTGAGTTTTGTGAAATATTAACATTTTCTAGAGACGATCATAAAAAATCATATTATGTTCTTGTTTATTTAACTCTCCTAAGCACAAAATTAAGGAATATTGGGATTGCATCATTTAAAATTGATTCCAATAGATGGCGCGGTTTTAAATTTCTGAGGCATCCAAACGATTTAAAAAAAAAAATTGTAGCACATTTTGGTGCAATGTTACTGTAAAAACGTGCAAAAAAATACTATAAAATAAATTGTCGCTTTATTTAAAAATAAAGTATTCACGAATCGAGTAAACCCTTTTACTTTCAAGTCGCTGCTAACACCATCTGCATCCGTGAAACGGAACCGAATGCGATCTACGTTCTTAGAAAAATAATCAGACTAATCAGACGAAACGCGCTAGTTACGTCAGCACGGTTTCTTTGTATGGGATGAGGCATCTCTATGCTAGTATTATATTATCTGTGACCTAGTTAATCCTTCGATTAGTTTTGCTTAACGTTTCTCACTTCGATAAATGATATCATATAGAGTACGATATCGCATTAGAAATGGTGCAATACATTACTATAAAACCTTGTTTAAGAAACTTACTACACATTAGTACTTAAAATATTTGCCTAATGGTATTAGGACAATCTCAATTGTGATGTTTTCTTGGGTGGAAAAATGATAATTCTATTTAGTCCGCCAGTGACATTATCAAATAATATTGGACCCGTATTTTTTGCTTTATCAAATAAATAAAAAATTTACAAAGATAAAGCGCATCAAAGTTCAGAAGTGGGGGCTTGTGACGTCACTTTGTCAGTATAAAGTGTAGCACACTGTGACGTCACACGATATTTCAACGCACTCTATCGTTGTATTTTTTTGTTTACGTGGCAAAAGAAAAATACGTGTCCAATATTCTTAGGTTATGTAACTGACGGACTGAATATTTATTTTAGACCGAATATTTTAATTCAACTACCATATTAGTATCAATGGTTTCTAAAGCGAGAAGTTTTTAAGACAATTTTATTGGAAAGGTTTTTCGTCTCCTATTCTGAAATGGAAAAAAGCCTTCTCCTATCCTTCATAAGAATAATTAAATTGGGAGATGGTGGTAGTTATTTTCTCTGTCGACCAATTACCAAATTGTCAAAACATTTTATCACATTTCTTATCGTTGCTGACCAAAATATAAAAAGGACCTATAATTCCCAGGGTCCTCTGCTTGGAGCAACAAAAGACCCTCTACGTGCCGGTGCCTCGTCTGCAGAAGGGGTTCCTCAACCGGCTCGAGCTGCCTGAGGGAGAGACCGGCCCTGCAGCCATCAGGAAGGCCGTCTCCCGTAACGGGATGGAATCTTTTGGAAAACCTATTGGTAAGTGTATTATTAACTTGGACTAGCACTTCGCCCACGACTTCGTTCGCCTGATCCGTATTTTATCCTATAGATGACATTTTAGTTTCACCCCTTAAAGGTTGAATTTCCAAAAATCCCTGCTTAGTGCTCCCCTACATCATAAAAGGAAGCCCTGTACAGTAAAATTCTTCAAAAACCTTTAACAACCCCTAAATCGTCTTTTAGGAGTATTTTTGATAAACTAATAATGGAAACCTTTACTATTTACTCAGGTTAGTATTTATGCCAAGGTTCAAATATACAAGCCCAAGAAATTTCCAACTTTTCACCTAAGGACATTCCAAAAACCAATAAAAGCATAAATTCTTGTTATCAACCAACAGCTTAAATCTAAAATGTCATGTGTCCAACTTACAAACTGTAGACATTTCATACAAACTTTCAAACCCATTTTTACTTCCTTACGGGTGGTATTTCAAAAACCAATATATACATGAATTTTTTGTATCAATCAAGAGCGTAAATGTAAAATTTCACGTGTCCAATTTACAAAGTGAAGAAAATTCATACAAACTTTAATTCCCTTTTTACCCTCTTAGGGGTGGAATTTCCAAAAATCCTTACTTAGTGCACACTTACGTCACTAGAGGAACCTCCCTGCCAAATAGCATATTTATACGTCAAGTGGTTTTCGATATTTCGTGATGAGTGAGTGACCTTTCGCTTTTATTTATATATAGATTATATATAAAGATAACTGTTGTATTTTTTCAATTTAGACCTTTCGCTTTTATTTATATATAGATTATATATAAATATAACTGTTGTATTTTTTCAATTTAAGTCTTTAGTAGGTGTCATACTAAGAATACGAATGGGCAACAGCGTAATCTATGTATTTTAATAACTTACTGCCATCGCCAACATATCTGCCAAATGTGGGCAATTATGCCAACGCACATGGTGCATCCGCGAGAAGCAGATAATCGTTATATGTGGCAACTCTTGAGATAAGCCTATACCCATTAGTGGACGTTTTTCGGCTGTAATAGTGGGAAGTCTTTAGTGTCAAAGAGACCATAGAAACTGCCAAGAAATGCTAGAATTCAGTCACTATCCACAACCTGTTTCGTTCTCAATTTCAATGCTAGAGTAGGTTGGGTGACACTATTTTATTTGTGTAACTAGACAAAGACTCTAAATATCGATCGTAATTGTTAGTTATATTACTTATAATATTATGCTATATCAATATAATTTGTTTATTAAAAAATATAATTTTTAAAAACAAGTATTTTCGTATTCTTCTCAGCAAACCCTTTCATTTGATACCCATATCATTGCAGTGAACAAAAAATAACTAGTCCACCATTTTGGGCCGTCAGCCATATTGGATTTAGAATGACGTCACTTATCTAACCACGCATTGTCATCCAAACTAAACTTGTTTGCAAAATTTCATCTTAATCGGTGGAGGATAATTGCTTTAAAATTCAGTTGCAAGATTTGACCCGAACACACTTAAATACATACATTGCAAGTTAATTAAAAGTTTGTAAAATAGGACGCAATAAACAAAATAGTGTTGAATATTTCACAATGGAAATTCTTCGATTTTCCATCACAAGTACCCTCACACAAGAACTCTCTTACAAATAATATCGTATTTCCGAGCTTGAAAACAACACGAACAGAGAACAGCTGGCCAATTATATCTCGATAAAACTAATCGAAGCTAAGATTGTCCTAGACTTGTAGACTTTTGTAGTACTAGAATGACATCATCACAAAACAGGTGCGTAGTAGGTATCTACAGCTCTTTTGTAAACACTTGACCTTGCACAAGCAAAAAATGTCTCGGATATTGAAGACGCATTGAAGTATTTACTAGCAACTCCGCTTCGCACAGGATAAATGATATACAAAAACCTTTCTTATTTGTCGCTCTTTCTATTTGTGAAAACCGCATCAAAATCTGTTGCGTAGTTTAGGTGAAGTTGGCGGATATACAGACAGACGCGGCAAGCGACTTTGTTTTATACAATGTATTGATGCAATGCTACATGTCTTTGATCAATTATATTGATATTCACAACTGAAGAATACTTCTTTGGGTTACCTTAGGACCAATAGAATTGATTGAAAAATCATACCTACCTAATATGTATGTACCTGTTCGTTAACTTTTTACACCTTAAAAAAGGATTAAAGGCTTAACCGGTTGAACTCCGTAATTACCGAGACAGTAAAAAAGCCTTTGCGTCTCGCGTGGATCCACGTTTTTGGCATTCAAGGGGTTAAAGCCTGAACAGAGGCACAAGGGTGGACCTTGACCTGCATTAGGATATGGATACTATATTTATTCAACAATAACAGGCAAAACTTATCTATACTAGTATTTTAAAGCTGTAGAGTTTGTTTGTTTGAACGCGCTAATTTCAATAACTACTGGTTGGAATTGAAAAATTATTAGAATTAATATTTGTTTCGGGGTATGATTGTGACGTGACCATGTCAGCTTAAAAACTTATAATGAAAAATTATTTTTGTGTCGGATAGTCCATTTATCGAGGAAGGTTATAGGATATATAACATCACGCTACGACCAATAGGAGAATAAATGAAAAATGTTGCAAAAACGGGTAAAATTATTCCCTTTTGAGAACTTCCGTTGCGTGCGCTGCGTAAGCGGTTAAAGTTAACATTCATGTATGTAGGGTAGGTAGGTAGCCAGTTGACGCGAGCGAAGCCGCGTGGGACAGCTAGTTATATAATAAAATAGCTTACATTCTCTTTTAAACAGTGTGTGGGATTTGAGAAGATCTAACCTTCCAAGAAAGTTTTCAGATCTACTTATGTGTGAAAGCTTCTGCGTTATTGCGAGATGGTGACCTTGCTAAGTCCAAAAAAACACCTCTAACTGTTTGATGTCCGATACTAAAGAAAATAAGGCAAATGGGACGTTGCGGAGTCATTACATAAGTTGGCGTTTATGTGAAACTGACCTTAAATCTATTGGCATCTTTCCAGAGGGTGAAAGTTCTCATGAATATACACACCTATGCGACAAACGATGCGAAATACCGAGAAAAAAATTCTGTCTGATACTAGATTGCTATGTTCTACCAAAGTAATTTTATTATGTCCGAGTTGATCCCATATAAGAAGGTCATATTTGAATAATTATAATTTACCTCTGGAAGGATGCTTACGTCTTCAAAGTTTCCTATAGCTTAGCAAATTCGTAAGTAACACTCTCATGGTCCGCGGCCGCGGGGGACGTAAGGCAGCGGGGGTGGTAAAAGGTGCGCGCGGGACGGGGGTCATCTGACGGGAGCGTCATCGTGCATTCACGTCATTGGGTAGTAACTAGTAACGTCCCCCGCTAAGCTAAAATGTGGATGGCCAAAGAAAAGAGGGATGGATTTTGTGATGAATGGTAATATGGCAGACAGACAGGACGCAACGAAATACGGATACTTGTTGCGCCGACCCCTTTTACGAGGGGTTTTCTTTTTAGCTTGTATCTCAATATCGAAACTCACAACGTAGGTACTTGTATGAAGATGCTAAAATTATGTTGTTTTTTCATCAGGCATAGAAGATTCCGTTTCTCTTGATTTGGTCGTCATGGGATCAGTCGCCGTGTCCAAGGAGGGCTACCGCATCGGCAAGGGAAGAGGTAAGATTGTTTTATAGCTTACTTATTTTTGATTTATCATTATATTATATTTATTTTAAATCTTAAGTTGTTATTAATTATTTAAATTATTAGTATTGTATTTATTATTTTAAAATAAGTCCCAAGCTAATGCAGCAGTTCTTTCCTATCTGAAATTGAAATGTAATTTTAGAGGAATATGAGCTGAGCTTGAATTCAAATAACAGGCACAACGATTCACTCCTTTAAATTGTAAAATCGACCCAGCTGCAAGAAAAATATTCGCTCATGGTCATGTTTCCCTATAATATATTGTATCTTATGATATGTATTGTATAGGCTATGGCGACCTGGAGTTCGGTCTGATGATGCACATGAAAGCCATCAAGCCTAACACAGTCGTCGCTACGACTGTGCACGATTGCCAGGTAAAGATCATATATCATATGGAGAAGTTTATTAACTCAATATGTGACATAAAAATAAAAATTAATACAAAATAAATTTATGACCAAAATAGTGCTTGTAAAGGGACCATAGCAGACTCGTTACCCTTAGCACCAGCGATTATGAATTCATTTGGGGATTAGGAATTGATGCACAATTGTTTTAACGCGACCTAAAGCGAATAGTTGCCAAATAGTATGTGTGGTATGATAACATTTAAGAGAATCATCAAAGAAGGTTTTATGTGTGTGTGTGTGGGTATTACAAATAGCTCAGGCGGTGAAAACTTGTCCTCAGTTGGCCCACCTCCATGCTACCCACTCATTATCATAAAAAAATAACCATCGCTGGTGCAAAAGGAATCTTGTCTGCTATATTCCTAACTTCCCTATTTCTTACCTATGTAAACTTCTCCATGGAGTAATGTATGTGTGTGATGTAGCTACTTACACCAAAAGGCGGCGTATTTAAATAACACCTGTATTAAAATCACATTATCATCGTATTTTTAGTCTATTATTAACCTGCAGATTAATAGATTAGGCCATTAAAGTCGCCGCCAGATAACAACAAAATAAAAGTCGTTAACACCCTGTCTACCAATGTATGCCAATATTTCAAAACGATACGAAAAAATGTAAAGGCAGTATCGCTAACACGATGAAAACAAACGTATCGCGGTAAGGGGCGTCCGTGACCTTTTTACTTGGCATTCAGTAATGAGTTAATATCTCATAAATGCGTGGACCGATTTACATGATATAAACGGATAAAATGGTTCTATGCGGTATGTATACCTACCTTTCATTTGAGACCAAAATTATCAAAATATCTCAAACAAAAAAACCGGCCAGGTGCGAGTCAGACTCGCGCACGAAGGGTTCCGTACCATTATCGCAAAAACGGCAAAAAAATCACGTATGTTGTATGGGAGCCCCACTTAAGTATTTATTTTATTCTGTCTTTAGTATTTGTTGTTATAGTGGCAACAGAAATACATCATCCGTGAAAATTTCAACTGTCTAGCTATCACGGTTCTTGAGATACAGCCTGGTGACAGACAGACAGACGGACCACGGAGTCTTAGTAATACTGTCCGTTTTCACCATTTGGGTACGGAACCCTAAAAAATATATTTTCAAGTTACGTAATGCACAATTTTATTTTTTTGTTATCTGGCGGTGACTTTAGTAATCTTCCTAATAATGTATTAAACAAATCCAATGTTGTTACTTGAGTGTTAATCCTCTACAGGGTGTTACGGAAGGATGTGAACATATGTTAATAACTGCTTCTGCCCATGTAGATATAGTTAAAAATCTTTCTCCAAAAAAGTCATAATCAATTCTCAAAAGAAAATATCTGTATCTTTTATTTTGTATTCTGTAGGCTCGCGCTTGACCACTATCTCACCCATCGCTTACCGATAATGTGGTTGACCGTGAAACACGCTTGCCTAGAAATAACCAATTCACTCTTGACTTAAAACCCCCAGATTGTAGCTATCGTAAAATACAGACTCTGGCATGGAATTCCTCTTCTTAGCTGTACGCTTAATAAAAGTGTTCCCAAAACGTTTTGTGCGTATGGGTGGGATGTCCACCATGTATCGATGGCGCATCGCCGTACGTCTGGTAGTCCGATGATGAAACGGGCTAAGTGGTATTAGATCGTGCAATTCCATCACACACTCCTCGAAATGTAATCGTTAAAAAACCGACAAGCTGGCAACTCGGCGACGATGTTCAAGACTCTGGAGCCTTGACTTGACCAGCGCCTCATCGCCGATGAGCCTCATACAAATTTTGGTCATGTGACGACGACAAGTTTTTATCGAAAACTCTATTTTGTTTTTGGTAATAAAATTGCCTATGATGTGCAGAAAGTTTTTCATATACACGGGCCATAAGCAGTTTTTCAAATATGATTGTACCTTTCCTTTATACTCTGTATAGATATTAAGACCCTGTGTATGTTTAGATAATTCTCAACTCTAAATTGCGTGTATGTCTAGATGTAGTAAGTAAACTAGATATTAGGCGCAGGCCACATAGAAATGGCGTCGGGCGCGGACATGGTACGGGCGGATTCCTATTCCATTCAATTTTAGGACACGGTATGTCGTCATAACAACGTCCGAGCAACGCCATACCGTGTGACATAAATTGCGCTTTATTTCCATGCATTTTGTAATAGGTTGTATAAATGAAATTTGAATGGAATAGGAAGCCGTCCGCGCCCGACGCCATTTATATGGGGCCTGCGCCTATGACAGACGCCCAACTACTCTTAAATTCGTCTTAGGCTCAGCGCACACCTGGAGAGGTGCAGCGAAGATACTGAGAAGATAACAATTTAAATTAGACCCTAATTCTTATGTTATAAAGTTGAAAATGTCATGGCATAGATAAATAAGAACGAGCCGAGCGGCGCACGACACAGTGATCTTATATTGACCGTATGTCAAGGTAGTTAAGGTTTATATTAAATTGTTGTCTTCAATTGCTCTCCGCTGTGCCTCTAGCGGTGTGCGCTGGGCCTTAGTCTAACTAGTGTGTCAACATATCATCAGATTTTGTAATAAGAGGAGATTGTGTGAATTTTCATATTTAAAAGGCATATTTGCATTCAAAAACATGAATCCTAATTTGATGATATGATGTCATCCTTCAAATATGATGCGTCGTCTAGAGGCTGTATAGTATATATCTATGTAGTATTGTGAATGTTTGTCACGCATAGTTGATGACGTCATTGTAATTTGGGTTGTTCTGTTATAGGTGTTCGATACCCTGCCGGCCGACCTGTTTGGGCCGCATGATGTTCCTATCGACATCATTATCACACCAACTCAGGTAAATCAAGTTTATAATAAGTGGTATATAGACTAAAGGTCCCAATAAGCTTTGTGCTTTTGGGTAGAGCTAAGCTGGCCATGTTAACCAGTACCTTGGGACCCCACATACACAACGGACCGAATGGGAGTCATGCGGAAATTGGAGTCCCCACTACTCTTATAAGCCTGGCACCTTACGGGCTTCGTAATACATTCATGAACAACGTTCCAGAAATATTTATATTGAATGTAATGATCGTGTTTTTACATTCTTTTTAACTTTGCTAACTGTTAAGAAATTCTAAAGCTGTAATAAAAGTCCCCTTATCCCATTTTGTATTGTATCGTTATTTTCAGTTCAAAAGTGAATTTTCTTGTCCTACTCCAATCTTATTACATAAATAACTACCAGGTTCCCAGAGCAATATCGAAAGTGTTTCTTACACAGGTGATACAAACTCAACGCATGAGCCAACGTCCGGTGGGCATTTTGTGGCATCTGTTGTCCAACCGCCGTCTGGAACTCATGCCCATACTGGGGCAGCTGCGCGAGATTGAGATGCTGTAAGTACCTATCTAGAGTATCAAAGCCTCAGTGGATCAAGGGACATAGTGGATCCCCAGGGCAATGATGCCGGAGATGAACTTGCAAAAAGGGGCGCCGAGATGTTAGTGCTAGGCCCCACTTCTCCCCTTGTCCTTCTTGCAATTTTGTGCGTGGATTCGCCAAAGATCAACAGAACTACATAATAACAGACTGTAGACAGTCGAAAATGACTTTGCCAAACGTACACCCGCGTCTTATCAAAAAACTCCTCAGCCTGAGTAGAAATAACTTCAAAATAATTATAGGGACAATAACGGGCCACACACTGCTAAACAAACATCTATTCAACATGGCGCCACGGACAGTCCACTTAGCAGGGGCTGTTTTAACGCCGACGAATCAGCCGCCCACGTAATCCTGGAATGCTAGGCCGTGGCATCTCAACGCGAAGAAATCCTCGGAACAGTGAGGTCGCTCCGTGAAGCTCCCAGGAAGCTTTTGTGCTTTTGGATGGAGCTAGGCTGGCTATGTTAGCCAGTGCCCTCACGCACAACGGACCAAATGGGAATCTAAGTGCGAAAAAGGGAGTCCCTACCACTACTACTTTCAAAGTCTCGTAGTATACTAGGAAAACGTCAATAATAAGTTTTCGGGATATACTGTATAGGCATTTTTAATTTCTGACTATTCATGGTTATTTTATTGATTGAGTTTGGATTTCTTGTGTAAATCTACAGGTCTTATCTTTAGGGGAAGGGTTAACATAAATGATGCACTACTTTTTGCACATAAACGCCACTGACGGCTATAAATGACAAATGAAAAATTGCCACGGTCGCAAAATATCTTTAAAAAAAACCTAGTTTTAAGGCCATTCCGCATCGTTTATGCCTTGGTTTTCCAAATAATGTTATAACGCTTCTTCAATCCCAATGTACCTTAAACCTAAGTCTCTTTTACTTTCCACAGCGCTGGTCGCGCATGCACCCTGAAGGAGGTAGACACGGACGTGGAGGAGCGCGCCGCCCAGAGGCCGCGCCGCCTGAGGAGGCGCACTCGCTCGCACAAGAGCCACAGCGAAGGAGAGGTCACTATAGCCACAGATAATATAATACTAGCATACACATGCCTCGTCCCATAAAAAGAAACCGTGCCGACGTAACTAGCGTTTTTTATCTGATTATACCGATTATTTTTTGTAAATCGATCGCGTTTGGTTCCGTTCCACGGCGATCGATAGATCACCATCTATATCCGTGGAACGGAATCTAACGCAATCCATGTACAAAAAATAATCATTATAATCAATACAGTACATCGGCACGGTTTGTGTGAGATGAGACACCACTGCTATAGCTTAAGTCATCACAGTAGCCTTTCACACTATATAATCCATAGGTGCCTTCCTAATACCACGGCGTCCCAGCGCTAACACAGAAAATTTGTTTCAAATAAATATAACTAGATGGCGCGATATGCATCGATTTATTAATGAATTGTGTGTAAAGTTTTCCATTTTCTAGAAATGGTCATAGAAATTGTATGTTCTTGTATAATCAACTTAATTCACATTTCAAAGATTATTTGAACGGATCATTTAAAATTGATTCCAATAGATTGCGTGGTTTTAAATTAGAATCAAGCCACTCGTTTTTAGGGTTCCGTACCCAAAGGGTGAAAACGGGACCCTATTACTAAGACTTAGCGATCCGTCTGTCTGTCTGTCCGTCTGTCTCCAGGCTGTATCTCATGGACCGTGATAGCTAGACAGTTGAAATTCTGTTGCCGCTATAACAACAAATACTAAAAACAGTATTAAGTAAATATTAAAGGGGGGCTCCCATACAACAAACGTGTTTTTTTTTTGCAGTGTTTTGCGATAATGGTACGGAACCCTTCGTGTGCGAGTCCGACTCGCACTTGGCCGGTTTTTTTTAAAATTAGTATTAGTAACACACACAACATGGTAAAATGAAATTGTAAAAACACCATCTATAGCCGTGGAACGGAACCGAACGCGATCGATATACTTACAAAAATAATCAGTATAATCAAAGGAAAACCACACCTGTTGAAATTTGCTTGAGGATGTAGCTTTTTATCACTTGGTCAGACCATCGTGACGGCGGGCGGCCTCGTGCTCTCTTTCCTTCGGGATTGCCAATAATGTTTTTTGAGGCCGCTATCTCCCCTTCGTACATAATAATCGTTTCATATTCCTCAGGGTAACACAACAGAGGGCGAGGACGGCAAGGGAGGCGGCAAGGCCCGTCGCTCAGCCCGGCGGCGCAACAGTCACAAGTCTGCCAGCAAAGACAAAGAGGACAAGCCGCGCCGCCCCAAGCGACAGAGGCCAGACATCGACTTCTCTGTCAAGGTAACTACACTGTGTCCTCTCACCGCAACAGTCACAAGTCTGCCAGCAAGGACAAGGAGGACAAGCTGCGCCGCCCCAAGCGACAACGGCCCGACATCGACTTCTCTGTCAAGGTAATTACACTGTGTCCTCTCACCGCAACAGTCACAAGTCTGCCAGCAAGGACAAGGAGGACAAGCTGCGCCGCCCCAAGCGACAACGGCCCGACATCGACTTCTCTGTCAAGGTAATTACACTGTGTCCTCTCACCGCAACAGTCACAAGTCTGCCAGCAAGGACAAGGAGGACAAGCCGCGCCGCCCCAAGCAATAACGTCCCGACATCGACTTCTCTGTCAAGGTAACTACACTGTGTCCTCTCACCGCAACAATCACAAGTCTGCCAGCAAGGACAAGCCGCGCCGCCCCAAGCGACAACGGCCCGACATCGACATCTCTGTCAAGATAACTACACTGTCCTCTCACCGCAACAGTCACATGTCTGCCAGCAAGGACAAGGAGGACAAGCCGCGCCGCCCCAAGCGACAACGGTCCGACATCGACAACTTCTTCAAAAGCGTGTTTATCTTCCATATTGGCAATCCGATCATCCATTAACCGACCCGATCGTGATGCAAATACCTATTCCCGGAAAGTCATAATGAGAAAAACTCATACGTGCATGAACTCTGAAAACGCAACCTTAATTTTTTAGAAATTATATTAACCTTGTTTATTTACTGTCGCAGATATCGAACATCAGTCCTAATACAAGAGTCCGTGATCTGAAGCAGGCGCTTTCAGAACGCGGAGTCAAGCCACAGATCATGGTCTGGAAGGTAAGCATTTCACATATTCAACTTTTTTAAATAATAATAAATTATAATAATAGTTATCCACAATCTTTTTGGCCGGGTTTTAGGCAAGGTTTCCCGTGCTCATGGCATGGCGCGCTAATTGCAAAGACAGATTATAGAATTTCGAAAAATTTCATAATCTAACGAACTTTACAATTATGCGGTGACATAGCCAACTTTAAACTAGTCAAAACGCTTAGGAATCCCCAAGCGTTTTGTCTATTGTTCGAGAACTTCCCCCATTTTAATTTGTTTAATATTTTCAGGGATTCCGTGGCTTCTGTTATTTACATTTCTTCAAGCCAAGTCCGCAAAAGGTGAGTGCTTATTCTCTTAACGTTTATTTCTACTCTTGTGCATCAGCCCAGACAGAGTGGCAAAATGATTGAGCAATGATAGAGCGTATGTGTATAGTTTCTTGAACGTTTTGTTTGGCTTCGTTGGCGCTCTGTCTGTGTTGTCCACAAACTCTGTTAATATTCTCTAATGTTTTTTTTTTCTGACCTTTGTCAAAAACTATATTGTATTGTCCAGGGCGAAGGTGACAGCGGTCCAACTATAAACATGGACAGCGTCCTCACCGCTCTGGCGGAGATGTCGCTGGGCGGCAGTGGCGGCGCCGCGCCGGGGGAAGAGCCGCGCGACGACAAGCCGCGCTTGTTGTGCGTGGAGCCCGCGCCGCCGCGCACCGCGCCCGCCGCAGCCGAGGTAACGTGTTTATAAGAGCCGCGCGACGACAAGCCGCGCTTGTTGTGCGTGGAGCCCGCGCCGCCGCGCACCGCGCCCGCCGCAGCCGAGGTAACGTGTTTATAAGAGCCGCGCGACGACAAGCCGCGCTTGTTGTGCGTGGAGCCCGCGCCGCCGCGCACCGCGCCCGCCGCAGCCGAGGTAACGTGTTTATAAGAGCCGCGCGACGACAAGCCGCGCTTGTTGTGCGTGGAGCCCGCGCCGCCGCGCACCGCGCCCGCCGCAGCCGAGGTAACGTGTTTATAAGAGCCGCGCGACGACAAGCCGCGCTTGTTGTGCGTGGAGCCCGCGCCGCCGCGCACCGCGCCCGCCGCAGCCGAGGTAACGTGTTTATAAGAGCCGCGCGACGACAAGCCGCGCTTGTTGTGCGTGGAGCCCGCGCCGCCGCGCACCGCGCCCGCCGCAGCCGAGGTAACGTGTTTATAAGAGCCGCGCGACGACAAGCCGCGCTTGTTGTGCGTGGAGCCCGCGCCGCCGCGCACCGCGCCCGCCGCAGCCGAGGTAACGTGTTTATAAGAGCCGCGCGACGACAAGCCGCGCTTGTTGTGCGTGGAGCCCGCGCCGCCGCGCACCGCGCCCGCCGCAGCCGAGGTAACGTGTTTATAAGAGCCGCGCGACGTCAAGCCGCGCTTGTTGTGCGTGGAGCCCGCGCCGCCGCGCACCGCGCCCGCCGCAGCCGAGGTAACGTGTTTATAAGAGCCGCGCGACGTCAAGCCGCGCTTGTTGTGCGTGGAGCCCGCGCCGCCGCGCACCGCGTCAGCCGCAGCGTGTTTATAAGACGAAGCTAATCTAAAATGGCTGCTTGTACTTGTGTTGAATGATAATACTTTATTTGACAACCACCATCAAATAAATAGAATACCTCTTTTTTACTGACTACAAAAAAGGAGGATATTTTAATATTAGGTACTTATTTTATCTTCAACAGTGGAAGATAGAAATTACGTGACAAGTCAGTACATTATTGTACCTAGTTGTGTTATACTTTCAGCGGTGTGAATCGGGAGTCGCACCGCGCCTGACTTCGGATCGTTGTGTCAGACAAATCTTCTACATTTGATCCGGTTTGCAACTATTGTCCTCTATTTCTGGAATATGTCGCATAACTCGTCAAGATTATCTTTATTTAGCAATAGCGTGTGCAACTATCTCCCTCGTCTTATAATAATTTCAACAAAATAAGTAACACAAACATTTCTCTTTGTTTGCAGGTTCAGTGACTTCACAAAAATGATGGACACCAACCTATATCTCTCGATATTTTGTTAACGACTACCTTTTAATTATTTCTAAAACACGCATATATCGTTGATCGCTTGGTTGCACACGGACTGACGGGTTCCCTGTCGCATTCCGACACTAATTTGTTTAACGTTAAGGTCCATTTTTCTTAGCGCCGGCCCGAGTTAACGCTGGTGGGCGCGTTGCTTACTGCATTTTTCGTATAGTTGCATCCATCGCTATGGAATGTATCGCAGTGTCTTCTTGGAGTGTATACTTTGTGTTCGAGTCGTGCTACAAAACGTTTGTTAATGTTGCCTCGTCATGAGATGACTCGTTTGTAGTATCTTACTTACTTAAGTTAGTAGTATTGATGCAGTAGACAGCGCGTTCGCTGTAACCGAAAGTAGAAGCGAGAAGGTTCGATTTTAGTTAATGTCGTTGTTCGGACATGTGTTCGCTCGATGGTTTATTTTCTTGTTTGTGTGGGCCGGCCACTAGAGGGAGCTATATGTATACACTTAACGAAAATTATATCTTTATGAATGTTTTAGTTGTCTCTAGTCTAATGTTAGCATGTAATTTAACGTTGTTTCTATAAAAGTTTATGGTTTCGCGTTTTTTCAATGCAGATACATTTTAAGCATTCTTCCATAATTATATTACGAAAAAAGAAGCTATATTTTTAGTATATAGTATAGATTGAACTAAAACTAAAAAGTTTATATTTAATATTGTAAGGTGCTTGTAAGAACGGAGTCCCGAACTTTGTTTAGAAATTAGTTTGGAAGGATTTGATTAGTGTTAAGAGTATTTATTTTATTGCGAATTTTGGGGCTCTGTTTTTTATCTAGTTGTATATTTGTGCCAACTTTGTTTGAATTGATCCAACTTGTTAATAAAATTTGGCGTAACTTTGATCTGTAGGCTGCAAATTGCAGTGTTTTGACGTTTTTCTCGAAAATTATATTAAATTCTAACATATCGAGTGAACGTCAGTTGGTATAAATATTTTGAAACCTCTGTGGATGTCAGTTACTTTTTCAGTATTAGGTTATCTGTAATTTAAGACTTGAAAAGTAATATATTATTGACATAATAAGATATTTAAACTATATTTCTATTAGAGTTAGCGAGCTAGTCGTTCGCGCCGCATTGGTCTCCTTTAGCGTAAAAGAAATGTATTTTATATAGAAAGAGGAAGTTTTTTGATGTATTTTTCAAAAAAATATACTTTTATCGGGTTGCATAATATAAAAAAGGCTTTGTCTTGATACATTTACAGGCATTTCTCGTAACTGTTATCGTATGTACACTTGCACGCACAAGTGTCGGTGTGCTTACGTTATTGTTATTCCTCACTTTGCAAGTTTAAGCACTATTATATACCTAAAGTATATATTTATTTATATAACTTGTTAACACAACGCTATTTACTAGTTTATTTTGTAATATTGTAACGATGGGTAGTAAGCATGGACGAGCGTTTTTTTTGTTTTGTATTTTTTTTTAATAAATTTATTAAACACTTTATTTTTTGCTTTTTATTTTTGTTTTGCTACGCTTTTTGAGTTTATTCTTGTTATCGTATAAAGTTTGTGGATCCAGGTAGCGAGATTGAATATAATTCATTCATAGACGTTAACATTCGAAACTTAAATGTTGTGATTGTATGTAATTTAAATATTTCCGCCGCTTAGAGGTTGAGGGTAAATTAAATTCTATTTTTCTAGCCGATTTACTGTTTCATTGATGTCAAATACCCCCCCAATAGAACGAGATCTCATTGCAATAATCAGTAGCGATTTTGTTTTTAGAAAGATTAGAATTACAGCAGGGTTGCCTGACAATATCCAGCCGCAATTAGGTTGGTTTTTTCTAGGAGTTTCTGTGTTATACTTCGTAGCACGACCATGAACGCATTCATTATAATTTTAGATGGTACTAAAATCCTTTTAATTTATACCACTAGTTAGAAATTGAATTCCTCTCAATTATCGCAGATATAAAGGTCGTACTGGCAGGATTCTTTCCCAACAAATTGTTAGAAAATTAATAAAACATTTTCTGCCACATTTAACGCCATCTAGTGTCAAGTATACAAATCACATACAAGCAGAAAATGTTTTTTTGCTTTTCTAACGATTTATGACATTTTACCAGTAATGAAATAGTACATAATGAGCACAAATTTTTAGGCATGCTCCCGTTTCATCACTTCTCCGCCAGCTGGAATTTTAACGTGGTCGTGCTGGGCAAGAATCTTGCCAGCAAGACCTTTATATTTGCGATAATTCAGAGGTATATACAATTTCTAATTAGTGGTATAAAATAGTTAAAAGGATTTTATTACCATCTAAACTAATAATGAATGCGTTCATGGTCGTGCTACGAAGTAAAACACGAATTTCTGCTGTATCGCGAGTACTTATGCAGCAGCATGAGCCTGGGGGGTGACCATAAGCTTTTTATTTTGAGTGTGTATAAGGGACATATATGTATATGACTTGTATACATTTGTCCCTTACGCACACTCAAAATAACCTAACTCTAAGACCATAAGGTCACCCCCCAGTTCCCAATTAACAGCACTTTATGGGTCATTCCCGCGCCCGCTTTTTAATGGGTTGCTAAACTACATTTGCGACAATATTAGACATTTAAATAATCCCATTTTACAGCCCATTCAACCGATTTTGACTTCTATTGCGTTAGTGATACGACAAATGGTAGCTGTAGTAAACAGTTGGTTTTGGTAACAGGTTTATGCTTTTAATGACATTTTTATATTTACGGGATAGAACTCAAAATCGGTTGAACGGACTGTAAAAAGAGTTGTAAACATGTCTAATGTTATTTCAAACGGAGTATAGCCGGCAAATAAACGGCAGACTGACTACCTTCCCTTTTCCTATTTTTCTTGTCACTTTCAAATGACGTTGGATACACTGAAAAACTGGAGTTAACTATCAAACATTAATTACAATTTATTTCAAATATCATTCATGAAAATTAAGTTTTATCAAAAACAAAGTTACCTGCAGATGTTAGCAATGGGATCTTAGGCTATAATGTATATTTCACTATACCTATTGCATTGAGAGCAGTGGTGGCCCAGTGGTATCAGCCGCGACTTACAAGTTGTAGGTCGTGGGTTCAAGCCCAGGCAGGCGCTTTACTTTGTGTAAATTATTTCTACACCACTGCTGAAGGAAAACATCGTGAGGAAACCGGCAAGTCCTAGAACCAAAAATTCGAAGACATGTGACATCCACCAACCCGCACCGGCCCATTCCCTCAGAGAGAGGAGGCCTGTGTCCCAGCAGTGGGAACAATTAATAGGCTGATGATGTGATTGCATTGAGAAGAAAGAATACGCACTCCCTCACATTTTTACCCGACTGCTGAAGGAAGGTAATGTTTTTATCAGTCTATGTTTGTTTGACCCTATGTGGCGTTTCAGAGACCAAACGCGTTGGCAGATTTTGTTGATTCATACGTTAATCGATTCGTCTTAACCTTGCGAGTGTCACAGGCTACATTAAAATTGGAAAATAGAAAAATGGCGGCTTGTGGGCGCCATAGTGTCGGGGGCTGATTTTCTTTTTTCTTCCAAACCCATCGTGTAGGGAGATTCAAGAGGTGATTTCAAAAATATATAACACTTATATCTGTAAATGTACCTAATTCGAAAAAAATGACAACTAAAAAAGTTATTTAAAAAATCAAAAAACCTGACTGCTTAAAAAGCGAGCTAAAAAGCTTAAACAAGAAGAAAAACATGCTTCGCAGTCGGAGGATACCTACATCTGGTTTTAGTCAGCCAGCTCGCGAAATGTATCCTCCGACTGCACAGCATGATTTCTTCGTCTTTTTAGTTCGCTTTTTAAGCAGTCGGGTTTTTTGATTATTAGGGTTCCGTACCCAAAGGGTAAAAACGGGACCCTATTACTAAGACTCCGTGATCCGTCTGTCTGTCCGTCTGTCACCAGGCTGTATCTCATAAACCGTGATAGCTAGACAGATGATGTATTTATGTTGCCGCTATAACAACAAATACTAATAACAATAAAATATTTAAGTGGGGCTCCCATACAACAAACGTGATTTTTTTACCGTTTTTTGCGATAATGGTACGGAAACCATCGTGCGCGAGTCCGACTCGCACTTGGCCGGTTTTTTGAATTAACTTGATTTTTGTTATAGTTCCCGCTATTTGTAACTGTAAATCAATAGTCATAATTATAACCCTTTCAAACGTAAACTATACCTGCCTACATAATGATACGTTACCACAACATAATACACCTAATTGACAACTTACAACATGTTTAAAAAACACTTCCCGTCTGATGTTATCGCTACATACAAATAAAGTGACATGTTCAGCCTTATCTGATGGTGCACGCGAATTTAGCAATATATTAAACATGGCGAGGGACATATACAGCTCATTTTGCATTGTATTGATGAGCTGCCATAATGATTCCTATTATATTGGTTTATTTGCTACGGTTCGTTTGTTGTAATGGTCAGTCGCCTGATGTGGTAAGTTTTTAGCACGCTTTTATTAGCTTGGTATGTATGTATCAATGTAACGGAATCTTTGAACGTGATTTTCACCCCCTTCAAAACGTCGTATTGATTTGAAACTTTGCACACTTATCAAGGACCGATGATAATGCAATAATTTGAATATAGTTTGTCCCATTATCCTTACCAGGATCTTCAGGATTAGTGACTTTTTAGGTAAATTTACCCGTAAAGCGTGTTTTTTAGTTTTTAGAACTACAATTTATTATTCCTTGTTTCTTTCATATTATTGAAGTTTTGCTAGCGCAGTGAGTGATCGTGGGTTCGATTCCCGGTCGGGCAAATAGCCCAGGAAAAAAACTGTCATTAGAGGCCAATCTGTGAAAAAAATCGTACCTAGTTAAGTAATTTTACCGGAATTACGTTCATTAAGGTAATAATGGAGTGCAGTGGTGGCCCAGTGGTTACGGTCTCGACTTACCGAGTTGTAGATCGTGGGTTTGAACCCGAGCAGGCGTTTTACTTTGTGAAATTATTACATCACCACTGCTCTCAAAACGGTGAAGGAAAAACATCGTAAGGAAACCGGAATGTTCTAGAACCAAAAATTCAAAGACATGTGACATCTACCAATCCGCACTGGGCCCGCGTCGTGGATTATAGCCCACTCCCTCTATGAGAGGAGGCCTGCTTGTGTCCCAGTAGTGGAGACATAAAAAAAAAGGCTGATGATGATCCAAATCCCATCACAGCATAAAATTATTATTATTATTATCTCCTTTATTTAATTGTCTTTCTTATTATCTACATTTTTAAATATTTTTATAAAATAAATTTAAAAACAAAAACATTTAAAAATATAAAAAATAGAGGCCCACCGGTATCGGGAACAGGGTCCAAGCTACCGGCGGTCAGGGCTCCAGAGAGAGGAACCTCCTAACAATGCGAGCCGTGTCCAGCAGTACTGCTTTCTGGATCAGGCCCTTGACCCAGCTGCCTAACGAGAGCCTCCTAAGGTGTTGGTCGAGGCTCGTGGCTATTAAGCCATTGGCCGACACGACTATCGGTACAATGATCGCTGTGTCCACATCCCACATGTCGACAACCTCGCGAGCCAAGTCAAGATACTTGATTTGCTTATCTTTCTCGGCTTTCACGAGGTTCCCGTCATGCGGGACGGTAATGTCAACAATCATTGTACGCCTCTCGATTCGGTCCACCACCACAATATCAGGCTTATTGGCTACAATAGTCCTGTCAGTGATGATGGACCGATCCCAGTACAATGTGATATTGCCATTTTCGAGAACTGGGTCGGGCACATACCTGTAGTACGGTACCTCCGATGCCACAAGAGTGTATTTCAGAGCGAGTTGCTGATGGATAATCCTGGCTACAAGGTTGTGCCTATGCAAGTACTCTTCGTTAGCTAGCCGAGAACAACCAGAGATAATGTGGCGGATCGATTCACCCGGGCGGTGACATGCCCGACAGATGTCAACCGTGCCATCCTTCACAATAAATCTCCGGTAGTTATTCGTCATGATAACTTCGTCCATAATTGCACAGACAAAACCTTCGGTTTCCCCAAAGAGGTCACCGAAACGCAGCCAGGCTACGGACGCTGACTGATCTACATCGGACCCGTGTAGGGCCCGGAAAAAGCGTCCGTGGAGCTCCTTACTCTGCCATACCTCCCTGCGGTCCTTAGTCTCAAGCACTACAGGCTTGCGCCAGTTCTCATTTGCCAAGGAGAGCGGGGTGAGTCCCTTATCCACTGCCACTACATCTCGATGCATACCCACGTCGGCGTGTAGAAAATATTCTCTGAGATTGCATATCTCGCGGTTGTGGAGGTTTTTGGCATTTAAAAAGCCTCGGCCTCCACACTTCCGCGGGATATACAATCTCATGACCGACGATCGTGGGTGATGCATTCGATATGCAGTCAGCAATGTTCGGACCCGCCTATCCAGGGCGTCGAGTTCGGTTTGAGTCCATTTGAGTATGCCGAAAGAGTACATCAATACCGGCATGACCCAACCGTTGAAGGCGCGCACCTTGTTTCCGCCCGAAAGAAGGCTATTGAATACTTTCTTCAGGCGGCCAAAGAAGCGTTCCCTCAACGATTGCTTTATGTCAGTAGTACTGATACCTAATGCTTCCGACATACCCAAATACTTATAGGTTTCGTTTGGAGAGAGGGATCTCAGGTTTATGGAATCCGCGAGTTGAATTCCCACGGATTCCACAATCTCCCCTCGCTTTACATGCATGACCGCACATTTGTCCACACCAAACTCCATCCTGATGGCGCTACTAAAAGTTTCAGTTACCTTCAGTAGCTCCATCAGCTGAAGATTGCTGGGGGCAAAGAGCTTCAGGTCATCCATATAAAGGAGGTGAGATATAACCTGACCACCTCTCCTCAACCGATAGCCAAGCCCTGAATTCTCCAGCATCATGCTTAGAGGATTCAAGGCTAGACAAAACCAAAGTGGACTCAAACTATCGCCCTGGAATATACCTCGCTCGATCCTTACAGGTTCGCTATTCCTCTGGATATTTCGACATCCTGGATAGCGAAGGACTGTGCACCATTGCCCCATACACGATTTCAGGAAGGTGCGTAGAGTTGTATCTATTTTATACAATTCTAGCACCCTCATGAGCCATGTATGAGGCACCGAGTCATAGGCCTTCTTATAATCTATCCAACATGTCGACAGATCCTTTCGGGAACGCCGAACCTGTTGGCTAATGGCCATATCAATAAGGAGTAGCTCCTTAGTACCGCGGGACCCGTTCCTACATCCATTCTGAGAGGCCGACATGATGGAGTTATCGTCGACGTGTTTATTAATTTTAACTCTCAAAATGGATGTAGGAACCTTATAGACCGTCGGTAAACATGTAATAGGTCTATAATTTTTGGGTTCCGCAGTGCTACCAGCCTTGTGGAGCAGGTGGGTAATTCCTGTTGTAAGGAACTTGGGTAGCGAACCAGACTCTAAGGCTGCCTGGTACTGAGATGCCAAACGAGCGTGCGACCTCTGTAGCCATTTTATCCAGAAGTTATGCAGCCCGTCCGGCCCTGGAGATTTCCAGTTCGGCAACGGACGGACTGCACGGGCTACATCTTGGGGGCTGATCGTGATAGCCCCCATTTCTTCTATTGGATCGCACGCTCGTTCGACCTCCCGAGTCCATTCACCTTCGGTGTGACTGACAGGCACCGACCAGATGCTGCGCCAGAATGAACACATAGCGTCATCATCCGGCAGAAGCGTATCAGTCACACCTTGGTCGGGTCGCTCCCAAGCCCGATAAACCCACCTTTCATTACTTTGGAATGTGCGATTCTGGGTGTATCGCTCCACTCTCCGCCTGTACCTACGAATACGGTTTGCCCATGCAAACACTTTTTGTTTCAGGAAGTCGATGCGCTCTGTGACATGGGATATATAGTCTCGGGGGCTGACATCAGTCCCCGAAAACGCCCGTCTCACAAAGCGCATCACTCTTGGGCGATTATTGCCCTCCCTGAAACAAATTAGTTTGCCGATGAGTGCTCTGGCCCCACCAATACGACGTTCGATCCTGCACTGCCAAGCCGGTACGGCTGGTTTCGGTCGTGTAGCTCTGTCATCTGAAAATTTGACGTGGGCTACACGACATGCCGCTACAGCCGCGCAGTACATGATCGAATGTGTATCAGTGAGGTCTTCGCAGTCATCAAAATAGTTTGACAACTGCGAATCCAGAGCAGCCACCAGCGCCCTATTTTTGTTATGCATGGGCAAGCGAGGTAATCGTGGCCTAAGTTCGGGTTGCATGTAGCGATATTCCCGAATAGCACACTCCAAAGCACTCCTCAATTCATCATTGTACTGGGTACTTACGTTTGTAACCCTGTCACTACTCTCCACGTCAGCGTGGTTGGACTGTGGTGGCACCACAGCCTGCGACGAGGGTGCAGTGACACGGTTACTCATTTCAGTTCGGAGGCGATCAAGTACAGTATCATCCAACATACGATTACGCTGGATGACCCGCACCTGATCCGAAAGTCGCTGGGCCGAAACGTTGACGGCTGGCTCAAGCACCTGAAACAAAGAGAGCATACGGACACGGTACGCGGTCAGGTTGTTTCCTCCCTCTGTAGCCCCAAAGTATGCGCGCATGACATTTTCATTGATGGATAGTGTCCATCTCATGCGCTGCACACTACCGCCGGGTGCTGGGACCCTATCAGAGACCGGTAAGCCTCGAGGTCCTAAGCGGTCCGGCGGCCGGCGTACTCCCCGTCGACGCGCAGGTGGTGGTGTCGTCGGCGGAGAGAAGTACTCGTCGCTCGAGCTCGACGCAACTGCCACGGCCGGTGACACAGCACTCACGGTGGGGCTGGTTTCCGGCGGCGGCGAGGCGGAGCTGGGCGACGAGGCCGGAGGTGGTAGGCGTGCTTGTCTTGCGGCGGCAGCTCTCGTCAACATGACGTCGTCTTCATTTTTCTCATATCTTCTTAAATGTGTAAATCGGTCATAATTTTGATAATGTTGTTGGTTTATGTTTTTTTTTCCTTGGTTTCATTGTATTCTGTACAATTTAGATGGTTAAAATTTTATATTTTGTAATAAATTTGGAAGAGAAAAAATTTTGGCATCCGTCTGTCAAGTCGAGCCACAGATTATAAATAAAGATAAGATAAACTAATATTATTATTATTATATTCTTTATTGTACACCACAAAAATATATACACAGGACAAAAAACATAAAAGCAAGTGTACAATGGGCGGTCTTATCGCACAGGGCAATTTCTTACAGACAACCTTTGGATGGACTGAAAGAGAGGAGAGAAATTTAGGGTTGTCAGTGTACAATATATCTTAAAAAATAATAAATATACATAATAACATAAAATACATACATACAATAATACATAATATACTAATATATAACAAAAATATAACAGAGCAAGGAGAAGACTAATTATAGCGAAAGGAAATGCTCCTTTACCATTTTTTTGAATGTTGGTAAGGATTGAGCACGCCTCACTTCAATAGGTAGTGCATTCCACAAACGAGCTGCTTGAACTGTAAAAGATTTGTCGAAGAAGGATGTGGAATGCATACGTATACTTAATTTCAGATTCTCCGATGATCTCAAGGACCTAGAATGTGTGTCACAAAGGAACTGAAAGCGTTCTTTAAGATAAAAAGGACTAGATGGATTAAAGAGCACGTTATATAGCAAAGAAAGTATGTAGGCATTCCGGCGAAGACGAATAGGAAGCCATTTGAGCTTGGTTCGAAATTCAGAAACATGGTCATACTTGCGCAAGCCAAATATGAACCTGACACAGAGATTTTGAAGTCGCTCAAGCTTGTCCAATTGGTCTTGGGTGAGATCAAGATAGCTGGCATCAGCATAGTCCAGGATAGGGAGAAGTAGAGATTGGGCTATCGCAATTTTAGTGGTCATGGGAAGAAAATTACGAAGGCGTCTCAACGAACCAGCAGAAGCAAATAGTTTACGACTAACCTCCTGCAGCTGTTTGGTCCAGGAAAGAGTGCCGTCGATATAAATCCCCAGGTTCTTCACAGTGTGAGTTATAGGAACAATTGTATTGTTGAAAGAAACCTGGGGAAGTGACGCCCAGTCAATCCTAGAGACAGTTCGGGAACTACCCACAACAGCCACTTGAGTCTTAGTCGGATTGATCTTCAACCCAAACTCAGTGCTCCAGTCACCTATTCGAGCCAGGTCTATATTAATAGTCTCAATAGCGTCAGATAACTCTCCGAGAGGGGCTTGGGTATAAATTTGGAGATCATCAGCATACAGGTGGTAGAAAGAAGATATTCGATGAGTGATAGCATTTATAAATAGTGCGAAAAGTAGAGGAGATAAAACGCCGCCCTGCGGCACACCGGCAGAGGTGTGGCACCAAGAAGAGAAAGATTCTTCAATGCAAATACGCTGCCGGCGGCCAAACAGGTAACTATGAAACCAGTCAATTACCGAAGGAGATATGTTAAAAGAGCATAGGACGCCCAGCAAAATGTCGAAGTCAACCGTGTTGAATGCATTGCTAAAGTCGAGCAAAGCAAGTACAGTTAACTTGCCCATTTCCATGCCTGACCTTATATCATCCGTAATGTGCACAAGTGCTGAGGTAGTGCTGTGTCCCGGACGAAAACCAGATTGGAAGGGATTTAGCATTTTGTGTTTGGAAAGGAACGAGCTGAGTTGATGGTGGACAAGTTTTTCAAGGACTTTGGATAGGAAAGGAAGAATAGAAATGGGACGATAATCAGAGAAAGATGCAGGATGAGATTTTTTGGGTAGAGGAATAACTTGGGCATCTTTCCAGGCTTGTGGGAAGACACCACTGGAAACAGAGAAGTTGAGGATGTAAAGGATAACAGGAAGAATGTCATCAAGGATGGGGATAATCATTTTACGGCTGACACAGTCACTACCAACAGCGTTCGAAGTTATTGATACAATACTCTTTTTAACATCACAAGCAGTGAATTGACTTATAACAAAAGGGGAAAAATCTGGTACCGGAAGGTTTGAAAGATTACTTAGCGTAGTAGCTTTGGTGACCCTATCTAATACGGGTGAAGTACAAAAATGACTATTAAGTAAATTTAAATCCAAGTCTTTAGGAATCGTGTTATGAGACTTTTTTCCGATACCTAATGATTAATGGGCTGTCAAAGGGACCAAAAATAATTTTTCTTCTTAATTGACGTAGTTTTGATTTTCCTGCAATTTGTGCTCATAGCAAGTTTATTCCTTGTTCAAGTGTGCACAAAAAGTCTACATTGAGATTCACTAATGTTAGTTTGTTTTCATGATATGAACCAAAATACATTGTTTTTGTGTTAGTTTTATGTTCTAAATCTGCGTATTTACCATACGCAGATTTAGAACTTATGAGGCTTAGGCTTAATAAATTATGAGTTTTGCTAAAGAGAGCCATTTAATATTTAAATTGACGTTTTTGGTGTTTTCACAGCAATATTACAGATATTGGGTCATCATCATCAGTCTTTTAACGTTCCTACTGCTGGGACACAGGACTCCTCTCTATAAGAGAGGGTATGGGCCATGATCCACCACGCGGGCCCAGTGCGGGTTGGTGGATGTCACATATCTTCGATTTTTTGGTTCTAGGACATGCCATTTTCCACATGAAGTTTTCGTTCACCATTTTTAGAGCAGTGGTGATGAAATAATTTACACAAAAGTAATGCTCCTGCCTAGGTTCGAACCCACGACTCGTAAGTCGGGGCCGTTACCACTGGGCCACTACTGCTCCCCAAATATTGGGTACCTACTTATAAATAATTCTGCCCACTGTATTTACAGTAGGCACCATAACAGAGTATACTTACGCAAAATGAAATCACCAAAGTTTGCATTGTTATGTAGGCAGGCAGGTAGGACAAAGAAAAACAAAAAGTTAACGGTACTGAAATAGCATGTTTTTGGCAGACAGTACTAAAGGATCGAACATAATAGGGTCCATCCACTAACGTTAAACCTTTCTGACTTATCCTATTATACAAACTACGGAAACGCAACGAGATAAAATAAAACCGTTGAAGCCACTAATTAAACCAGAATCCTACATTCTTTCCTCTGACTTAATCATGACATCCCAGTCTGACAAAAAAACAATCCTTCTATCACCATATACACGTTTAATTAACCGTATTTTAATAGTTACCGTCATTCTTTCTCGCTCTCTCAAATCCACTGGCGTTCATTCCTTAAGGATTGTAGATTCGTAGTAATGAACGTTAGTGCATGGGGGCCCTATAAAATGTGAGAAATAACGAAAGACAGGAAGTGTTTTTGAAACATGTTATAAGTTGTTAATTAGCAGTAAAATCGAAACTACGAGAATTAAGCAAATTAAGAAACTAATTTTTGGGCCCTTTGACAGCCCATTTTTTTTGCTGGGATTTAGTTTTTATGGACTTTTCAGGCAACAGTACCGACAACTACCTTATTGAACATAATTCCGATGAAATTATTATTTAGGTTTTTTTTTCGCTGTAGGTAATATCTTAATTTCCCGGGCTATAAGTAGATTTCTTCCTGTAACGTGGGTGCGTTTACAAACATTTAAACTCACATAGGTACACAAGAAACCCAGATCCGGAACAACTATCTGTAGGCCATACAAATATTTGTTCAGTGCGGGAATCGAACCCGCGACAGTATTTGAACCTTGGATCCGAGTATATGTTACTAGGTTTTCCATTTGCTACCGGTATTCCCCTGAAGGCGTAGAGTACACCATCCGGTTTAGCCTTTCGCCAATAAATGGCCCAAAATTGTGTCTCCGGGCTGCTATTACATTCCAAATTTAAAATCCCAATAGGTAGTCCTACTAATCTAGGGTTACCATCCGTTCGGATTTGGTCTTCTGTCCGAACCTTGTCCAGCCTTCTGATTTATCAGGGTTTTACGCTTGGATGGCAAAATTGAGTGTTTTTTTCATACGACCACGGGTCCATGAATATTTTCTTGTTTTATACTTTTTAGAACGCGATATATTTGTAGGTAATCGCGTTTGAGGTTTTATACTTCATCATCATTTCAGCCGAAAGACATCCAGTGCTGGACATAGGCCTCCCCCAGGCGTCGCTACATTAACCGATCCCGTGCGTCTCGCATCCAGCGCCTCTGTTTTAAACTTACTTTTTTGCAAATAAAATGTGCGGTTTTTTTTTAAACTCGCCTTTTAATCAGGCCTTTTAATTTTTTGAAATGGTAACCCTATACTCACTCCATGTTGACCCCAAGGCCACATTCTCATCACGACCTCTATTCATTCCAACGATTCTACGAACCACATTATAAAGATGTCCGCAGCCGTATTGCGTAAATGCGCAAAGAGTTTAAACTCTATCCATCCGAGCCGATGGCCAATCAGACAAAACGGAAATCTACATCGCGTCATTCATCTCGCATGTGATTGGTCGATTGGATAGAGTTTAAACTCTTTGCGCACTTACGCAATACGGCTGCCGAAGCGCATTCTTTTTCTAGTAGGTACCTAGTTTTGTATTAGGTGTTACTCTAAATTGTTTTTTATTCCCCTAAGAAATATGTAGTGAACATGGACTCCCAAATGGAGTGCTGTGACGCAGAGAGTGAAACCTTTGTGGATACCTCAGGAGTAACAGTGGGTCGCTTCAACGAGACTATTGCCTACATGTATGGAGATATCAAGTTCTTGAAGGACGTCGGACCTGATACGATGGTGAGAGTATTTATTGTTATGTTAAATAGAATATTGTTACTCTTTTATAGGTATTGTACAATCAATCTACTTAGCTTTTTCTGTTGGGGTCGGCTTCTACTCTAACCACCCGTTTAGCAGCTGAATACTAATATTTTAATTTGACAGTAATCACAGCGGATCTTTGTGTCTCTGAAGTTGGCTGCAAGACGCTGCGCTGATGCTATTTTTGTGTCAACGTTGAAGTAGAAGATAGCATTGTATAACTGCCTCTTTCACTCGCTTTATACGTTTGTCGCATCGACCTATCTTGCTTACTGTATGCTCGAATGTAAACTCGAATACACTGTTTCTTGCGCAATGGTTCGCAGAGCCAACGTCAGAGACACAAATATTCACTTTGAATACTGTAGATGTATGGAGAGACTGCCTACCTGACCTCCACAATCCAGTATCTGAGTACCAAGATACGCCTAGCCAATACTGGTCTCAGAATAAGGGCCGATTTTACCATTTGAACAATGCGATTAGTTTAACTAAACTCATTTGATGCAAAAACAGCGTTCTGATTGGTTGAGACCGCTAAGAAACTACCAATCCGAATGCTGTATTTGCATAAACTGAGTTTTGTTGAACTAATCGCGATTAGTTTCATTGGTGAAAAAGGTCCTTAACTACTGGCTTCTAACATCCCATAACCACTTCCAAATATCTAAAAATTAAAGTCAGGGGCAACGGCTTTAACATCCACGGTCCGACCTCAGCAAGTGTTGCTTAACCTTGAAGATCGACTCGTGCGGCTGTTGTATAACAAAAAAATTGTAAACAGATTACAATTAGGAACTGAGTAAATGGGTTTAACAATAGGCGGTCTTAATGCTAAAAGTTGTCTTTTGCGGACAGCTTAAGGATGGGCTTGACAAATAAAGACAAAATATAGTTGTGTTATAGTTTATTTAGATTCCATATGAATCAAGATAAATCGAACAAAAGTTACATTTTCATGAAGTAAGCCCGCGATAATGAAATGCAACGACTTGGAAAATTGCTTTCAGCTAGATTGGGTTCCGTTCTTATCAATCAAAACACGTGTAAGAGTAGGTAGGGCGAAATATTTTATGAAGTTATTATGCTATCTTAGGAAGTTACTAGGAAATTGCTCATAAATCTGCCTACCTACATGTAGGTACCTACCTATATAATATTGGAAATTGAAAATGCGTGAATAGATTAGATTGTTTGTCTACAACAATCCCGTTCAATCTCACTTGAGAGTTAAGTTGATGAAACGGCAATCCATTCATTCGGTTACTCTTATCGATCTAGAAGCGGTAATCCAATTATAACGATAATCCTTTTAAAGGCTTAGCATTATCATTGTATTCTCCATTAAAACCCTAACAAGGAAAAGAGACACTGTCATCACATATGTTTGAATGATTGTTAACCACAATCATTCAAACATTTCAATGAATATCACTACATAGTATAAAACAAAGTCGCATCCCGCTGTCTGTCTGTCCCTATGTATGCTTAGATCTTTAAAACTACGCAACGGCTTTTGATGCGGTTTTTTTTTAATAGATAGAGTGATTCAAGAAGGAAAGAAGGAAGGTTAACGGGCCCGTCCGTTAGTTATCAGTATTCGTAGATCTGTTAAAACAAGTGTCAAGTTAAATTTTTCAGACGGGTAAAAACACATCGGGAGTAGGGACAACTGTCAAATTGTGTTGTCATTAATTCTTAGTTTGGGTCCCGAATCGTATCCGTCCGCAGGTAGATAATTCGTTCGGGGATATGGAGTAGGAAACGCCCGTAACGAAGGTCTAAACTACGGACTTCGTCTCAATCTTATCTTATCTTAGGGAGTAGACCCCTAGCACTGAACTTGGGCTAAGCTGGTACTTATTGATAAATGATTTTATTTCTGTAAGTTGGTTTATACAAAACTTTTACATTTCGTTCATATTTTTTTAAATTAGATGAGTTAGGCGTTTCCTATCTGACTACTCTGAGAAGAAAGGCCGAAACAAACTCAGAGGTCACAGTCTCTTTTAAAGTCCAGACAAAATCTTGGTTAGATCACGTGAAGAACATGTAGACTGATGTCTGAAATGGTTTTTTGAGGAAAGAACCAGCCAGATTGAGTGGACCTATCCAGTCAGTGCACGCATTTGTCAATAACCGTGCAGTTCAACTCAGAATTTAAGGAGCTCAACGATTCGACGAACAATACCAAAGAAAGGACATTCGGGTAGGCCGCATAAACTACTCAAACTGGCAGACCATGATTAAAACTAACTAAGATAAATTAAAATCAAAGTAAAAAAAAGAATGATCCACATAGGTAGTCTTCACATTCACAATAATTAAAATAAAATAATATAATACAAGATACATTGCAAGAAAAGCAAAAAAAAAAATACAAAATTCACGGTGCAAAATATAACAAAATTAATTGGAGCAGCTCAATCCCAAGCCTTTTTGTTCTCAACGTAATCTTTAATGGTATAAAACGTTTTCTGGCACAACTTACGTTTAATGAATGATTAGAATTTATTAACACTTAGACCTTGAACGTGGCTTGGAAGCTTATTATAAAAGCGTACACATTGACATCTAAACGAGCACCTATTTTCTTGAGCCTTGTTGTAGGTACTAATACAAATTTGTGTTTGTTCCAAGTATTTATGTTATGGATATCACTGTATTTTTTAAACAATTTTATATTTTTTTACCATTAATCTATTTTGTTTTCCAGGTAGAAATTATTCTGCAAAAAGAGGTTTCTGGGAAATATGAGTTGATGTTTTCGCATGAGATTTGCGACCTTTGTGCAGAGGTGGGGAAGGGCCCAGAGAGCGACTATTACAGGTATATGAAATACTTCGGAATCCCCGACGCGTGTCCTTTTGAAGCGGTATGTATCATCTTTATACTTGCATTTTCTTTGTCGTTTTACTAAAGTCTACGCCAGATAACAAACAAATAAATGTCATTGAACCGATTTGTACCTAAAAGTATAATTAAGTAACTTGAAAACATGTTTTTTTTTGGATGGAGATATTTTGAAAATGTTTGTCTCAAATGAAAGGTATAGGCATAGAACCAGCTGCTGCCCGCGGCTTCGCCTGCATGAATAGTGTTTTATTTTCCATGGGAAGGAACATTAGGTTTAAAGATATTTATTCTCAAAAAAGACAAGGTCACATAAATGAGAACAATGCTAGGATTAACATTATACCAGGATAAAAGTATATGTGCTATTTCAGACTATAATTAATCTATTTCTGCGCCAAATACCATCCAGATACGTTCAGCCGTTCTAGCGTGATGGTGGCCGAGATTCTCACCTCTAAAGTGACAAATTGTCAAGCACGCGTTATCTGCTGTGATTGGTTGAATGAATTTTCAACAGCGCGTCAATTTAGAGGTGAGAAACTTGGCCTAAGTAACCAACATCCATCGATCCATCCAAACTTTCGCATTTATAATATGTATTGGTAGGACAGGATATATTATACATGGTGAGTTTTCCAAATGGGAGTGGATGGCCTTACGATTGCTCTTCAATCGATCTCGCAATCTACCTATCGGTGGGCGTGGACTCATAGGACTATTTACCATCCTCAAAATAAAGTCAAATAATCATTCCTAAGGTAACCCTGTAGTATACAACAATTTTACGTTTTGCCCATAGCAGCCAATAAAATCAAATGATACCAAAAAAAAGTATTTACCCATAATAATATCTACCTATAGTATCTACCTATTTATACCTTCCAGCTTGAATACCTAAGTACAAATTGTATGAAAAAATATTTTAGTAAATAGGAACAACTTCGGCTGTCCGGATTTTTTTTCCAGTACAATGAAATGATCCTTACAGGAAGCTGAGTTGATCGACATGCTTAAAAAAATTCAATTTAACTCATGTTCATGAACAAGTGACGCATGACCAAAATTTTGAGGATTCCAGAAATGTTCTCACAACAAAGCATCTAAGGTTGTTCAGACAGTTTCCTGGTATTTCTTATGGATTCCTATTTCCTCGTACTGACGACCCAGTCAAGGAAAACACTCTTGTATACATATCTCAACTTCTAGGCGCCAAGATAAGACATAAACCTGTTTTAAAGTTAGATCAGCAGCAATACACCTGTATCCCGCGTCCAATTTCGTGCAGTAGTTTATGCGCCAACCGCGTACAAACATCCTCCGTGACAGACAAACAAAAATTTACAAAAATATTTTATTTTTGGTATTTATTGCTGATATAAAGACAGGGGGTATAAAAATTTCTTAAATATATTTCAAAGCACAGAAATAGCCGAGTTACAATTTTATTATGTGTATAAAATATAACGTACCTATACCAATTTTATTATTGAATGCCAAGTGAAAAGGTTAAGAACGCACCTTAACGCGATACGTTTGTTTGTTCGTGAACGACGATTTTTTGAAAAGGTTCCTTGAATAAAAAGGTATCCTAATTATGTCCGGGTCATAGTCTAGACGTGTGCAAAGTTTCGCCAAGTGTTGCCAGCCATTTAGGCTTAATTGAATAAGAGGGCAAGCTTAATCAATTAAGGCTAATTAATTAAAATCGGCGGCATGAACTATTTTGACTTCGATAGCCCGCCAAATAGGCGCGCTATCACCACAGTCTCTTCTTGACTTTATTACAAATCTCGTCCTGTTCCCTTTGTGCCTTTCTCCCCATTCTGGGGCGGCCACTAGCGTCGTACCCCGCCCTTGGGTGTGATGAACAGTAAGAAACTAGTGCGCGTACGAATACACACTTCTGCAAAATATTTTAGGGAAATGGATGATGATTTAGAACGAAAACGAGTGCGCGATATTTTATAAACAGACCTTTGGGAAAATGTATAGCATAAAACAACTACTGTATGTATCTGTTCCACAGAACAGAAAAAACGCCTTCCTGTTCTGATCTGTTCAAAATAAAATTATTTGCATTTTTAAACTACTATTAGAACCTCTGTCCTTACCCTGACCCTGACCCTGTATGGGGACTGTGTTGCAATTTTCTTTATTCTTATGGTATTTATTTCCGCCCAAAGATGCGTTAAAATTAGTATGGAAATATATTTACTTTTTTACTTTTTTGTTTTCGTACAGGGCTAGATAATGATGAGACAAATTGCTATATATAGTCATCGGCACGTAACTTGGCAAGGTTTTGGCGTAGTGGGGGTAAACTTGCGCATAGTGCGCGAACTGACCAACCACCGTATAGAGCGAACGGGACGTGAACGCGACTTGATTGGTCAGTCGATCCTTGTGTCAACTGACCAACCAATCGCGCGCTCGGAACGGTGCTAAACGTACCCCGCGTCCCGCTTGGTAACCAAAGAGACCTAAAAAATGGCTTGTGCGCATCTAACGACTCTTGCCAAGTTACGTGCCGATGACTATATTTTTATTTTGAACGTACACCGTTAAACAGTGGAGTAATCGCCATACTACATTTGTATGGAATAATGACCGATTAGGCCACCCTCAACAAACATCATTGAGACTCAACTCACAGACTTTCTCATTTGTAATATTACTAGCTTCTGCTTGCGGATTCGCCCGCGTGATGGTGAATGGCAATTATAATATCCGTACTTCCGGATTGAAACATGTCGTATGTCCTTTTTCAAGGTCCAATCTAACGCTACACGAAGTTTGTTTTAGTAGCTATTTTTGTGTCAATGTTGAAGGTCAAGGGCGTCGCCAAGGGGGGGCAGAGAGGGGCAGCTGCCCCCCCCTAGAGATTCTAAAAATGTTGCCAAATGTAAAGCAACCAAAGTCCAAAGTCTTCGACTTACGGTAGAGCGAACGTTTAGCAGCTTCAGGAGACTAAAAACCTGGCTAAGAAGCACTATGGGTGAAAATCGCCTCAATGGTCTGGCCATGATGAGTGTGCACAGAAACTTATTCATGGAAACTTACAAGATTATCATAATAAAGTGGTTGAATGGTTTTATTGAAAACTATTCTATATTAAATATCTATATTAAAAAAGAATCTTTATCGACCACTGTAATATAAAAATCTGGTACGTAATTACAAAAAAAATACACTGTAGGTATATTTAAATTCAAAAACCCAAATTATTTTTATTCTATTTTTCTAACAGTAATAACTTAATTATAAAATTAATTTATTGTACAGTCAGGAACTCGTGAAGCTTTACCCGTTGGACTCTGTACCGTTACTATAACAATCGCTGTAGATGTCAGGCTCGTACTACAAGTGAAAAGCTTCATGTGCTGTCGACTTTACCTACAATTAATACTTTTCTCATTCTCCACATCAACTTGCCCCCCCCCCCCCCCTTGGCCACCAGCTGGCGACGCCCTTGTTGAAGGTGAAGATTGCATTGTATAACTGCCTCTTTCATTCGCTTACGTTTGTCGCATCGTCCAGGGGGGTGACTATAAGCTCTTAGATTAAGGTTATTTTGAGTGTGCGTTAGGACAGATTCATACAAGTCATATACATCTGTCCCTTACACTCACTCAAAATAACCTTACTCTAACAGCTTATGGTCGCCCTCCTGATCTTGCATTCTCTATGCAGTATACTCGATAACAAAGTGTTTCTTGCGCAAAGTTCGCAGAGCCTAACTTCAGAGACACAAATATCCACTATGACTACTGTACTTTATTTTACAAAATATTTTATATCTTCGAAACTACTCGTACCATACTTTCACTAAATCGTTTCTCCTTTGCACAGGGTGACTACCCAATAAAAGAGTTCATAGTGGACACAGACGATATGCCAGTGAACAGCAACACAGTTGGCAGATATCAAGCCTTTTTGAAACTTTACAAGAATCCAGAGAAGGACTGCAAGAGCAACAAGGAATTCATGTGCTGCCTCGACCTCAAGCTAGTCATTGAAATGGATGAGTAATTGAAATAACGGTCTTTTAAAATGTGATTTTGAAGTTAATACTTTTTGACAATAATAAAGTGTTACGTCTTTCCAAGAAAATATTTGTATTGTTGTTTGTGTTTTCCTTCTTTCTAGATATGTATTTTAATTATATTGGAGCTGACTGTAATGCCAATTTTCCTATGATTTCCAAATTGATTCTCTTTCCTTGTATCTTTTTCTATAAGTTAAACCAAATTAAACCTTGCCGGTAGGTTTTTCGAGTCGTTTAGGGTTGAAACTTTCAGACCGTGGGGTCTGAGTCCTCATATTCTGTTTAAAGAGATACGGTTGGTTGACACTTCTCATTTCTTAAAGACTCGCTTTTACCTTGGCCAGAGGATAAGCATGACTAAACAACGTGATGATGTCACCATACTTTTTGGCACATTACCAGTCGACAGAGATGCGGGGTAATCTTTCGATGCAACATTTTAGTTTGTTTTTAGATTAAGTTTGTTAGGTTATTGGATTGTTTTATGTGTATAGTGATAGCCTAACTTTCCCTAGTTTCTTTCTGTAGTTTCAGCCATAGTAAAAACGCTTGAGTATGTATGTAGGTATCTATGTGTGTATTCAAAATGAAACCCAGCTCTTATTTATCTTATATTGATATATTGACCCAGGATCTATTCGTTGTCTGGTTCATTTACATCATCATCTTTGCTTGACTCGTAAGAAGTAGGGTCCTTTTTCCCTCGTACTTTGACCTCTTCCGAACTGTCTGCTTTAGCCTTCTGACTAGTGTTTGCTACTTTGTCTTCTGTTTTTGCTTTATGTTTCTTAGACTTGGACTTCTTCTTGTGTTTCTCTGCTTTTTCCGTCTTTGGCTTTTCAGTAGCTTTTTTCTCTCCTTCCGTTTCTGAACTTGACTCTTTTTCGTCCTTGTTCTCCTCTGGCTTCTTTGCTTTATCTTCGCTGAAATTGATATAATGATTTTTTTAATATCTTAGTGGTAAATTAAATTTGTTTATAAAGTTTATTTCATAAATAAGTGATGTGTACTCAAGTTGTCTCAGGGCGGCTTTGTCATCGTCTGTATCGCTGTGAATGGTAAAATAACCATAATAGAATTATAAAAAACTATATTTTTAGTTTATCTACGCCTTATTTTGTTACCATAACTTACGTATCGTCTGATGACCATGATGATGATGATGTATCGGTACTGCAACCAGAGAAAAATATTATTATTATCGATTACCGCTTAGGGCTTAAGCCCTAGGAAAATAAAACCCAATAATATTATTTAAACCTTTGTGCCACTTGTGCCGGTTTCCCGTCTCTGAAAAAATGAAAAAAAAAACGAATGAAATAGATCATCTTCTCCCTCACAATTTTCTAAAAAATGTTTATCTACGAATTTGACCTTTCCTGACCGACCGGGAGAAATTTGGCCAGCAGTGGGCAAACATGGGTTAAAAGAATAAAAATACAGATAATTAAACAAAAATTACTTGTTAGACGCATTCGATTTAGATTCGCCGTCCTCGCTGAAAAATCATATCAGAAGATTAAATACTGAATTTCATAAAAAAACACGACAAAATATTAGAAAAAAAACTTACTTCACGTTGTCCCAAGAAACAGACCATTCTTCGTGAGTTATACCTGAACGGAATACTCTCCTGCAGTTCTCCCTAAACGAAAAATAAAAGCATTTATTATGTTAATATCGAAAGCAAAATATGTTTGTTCTCTTTTATTTAATTTTAAGATCCGTATTCGGGGGAACATAAAATGCACAAACATTATGTGCAACATATTTTTGTGACAAGGAAAACTATCATATATTCCTGCCAACACTGACACACAGCTAGCTGTCAAAAGAATTGCTAAATATTCCTTCAGGAAACATACATTTGATTGTACCTTATACCGAGGCATAACAAGGATTAAATGCTTCAAAATACTTACTCGACATCTTTGTGGATAGCACAAGATATAAACTGCCGATTCCTATAGACTGAAGTATACAAGAAAGGTCCATGACAGCTATGAGTTTTGGGGTCAATCTTACAAGCTGAAATGACTCCAATAACCCTCTCTTTCCCTTGGTATCGCACTATCAGAGGTCCACCGTGGTCATTCTGAAAATTAGCAACATTAATAACAATAGGGTCCGGTTTCTGAAGTTACAAATGTGTCAATCCCTTCAATAATGCCAAGGTTTTCAGGCTACATTAGAGTTTGACTAATATTCAAGTTCCTTACTAATTCAGAAATAAGTATCGGGATAATTTCATCTGAATAACCAAGTCTTGGATATAGATTGAAAAGTTTACAGTCGCTTCCACAAGTTTCAGTTTTAAATGTCCTCCGATCTAAAATTGAATAAACGTAAGAGTCTCGTTCACTATGTCGTAATCCTAATAGGTCCTACTTGCCTTGCTACCAAATCAGTTCAAGCAGAATAAGAAAAAAAAATGTTTTCCAACTCTCGGTCGTAGAGTACCCTGATAAATTAAATTAAATGATAAAACCCTGATTAAAAACAAATAAGTTTCTAACCTCACAGAACCCTCCTTGCATCGAAGATCTTCTCGCTGTGTAGTCATCAGGATCCTTCAAATGTCTGCCCAAGTCAACGTTGAGTGTCTTAGTTGGAACTTCCACATCTGTTTGGCGTCTAGATTCTACATCCGTGCAGTTAGCGTATTTTTTCTATAAAATAATAATTCTAAGTTAGCCTAATCCCTAATATCTATGTCCCTCTAGTAACTGTGAAACAGATCTCTCTCTGAGAGCCGTAACAACTACTAAACGGATTTTGATGAAACTTTACAGAAAAATAGCTTATACATCAGAATAACACATGGGCTATAATTTTTAAAGATTGATTAGGAGAATTAGTAATACCACGCGAGCGGAACCGCGGGCGGTAGCTAGATTAAATAATTTGATCTAATCAATGATGTGTGATCTAATTTAGTATTTTTCTTACTTTTTGTCAAAGCCTCCATGTGGTGTACATGCATACGATTCTTACCTCGCAAAGTTCACTAAGCCTCTTCATGACATCTTTGGTGCAGATCATGTACTGGGTGATAATTTCCCTGAACCTCTGAGCCCATTTCTTGGCGCACGATTCGTTGTCCATAATGCACACTTTGGCTTCTTGCAAGCATTTGTTGTTCTTGGGTATGTGTGTGCCTTGACGGCGGTATACACCCTATAAAAAGAATTTTATTTAATTTTGCCATATATGTACAGCTAAGGAGTGGAATTCCCAGCCTAAATTGGGGTTTCCTGATAGCTACGACCTGGGGGAATTTAAGTGTGAATAGTTTAGCTTACTATCAAAAGAGCCGATGGTCAAACGCAGGCCTATACTTGATAATCCTTGTCTTACCGGGCAGTCAAAACCTTACCTCTCTGAAGTTATTGCCACTTCCCCATCCCGCGATCCATCCTTTGGTTCCTGGCTTCTCCAAGTCCCTACTAACGTTGTTATATCGAATGCATTCGGCCGCGTATTCGCATCCCTTCTCCTGTACTCCGAGTTTGAAAGCTTTATCTACTTTGACTATTGCGATGTCGTTCGATGACCATTTGATGCTGTCTTGGAAGTCGAATTTGTAGTCTAGAAAATTTTAGAAATATTTATCATTTTTACGTGACAACGGATAGGAACTAATCAAGTACAAAGTACTTCTGTCCTATTAAACAAAGCTCTAATTTTTTTTTATTATTATTTGATGGCAAATGAAGGTAGTCTGAAAAAACTTACTCTTAGGGATACATTTCCATACAACTTTTCGGCGATGTTTACAGACACATTCGTTGGTCTTATAATCAAAGCTGTCAACGTATTTAGTGGTGCCAGAGACGATGTAAAACCTGTCAGCATCTTCGACGCAGGCTGCTGACGTCAGCACGTAATAGGGATCAACGATGACTCCACCGCATAACCAGCCACGGTACTTGTGGGCTTTGGCAGATTCTTTTGTCAGTGAAAGGTATACCTGTGTAATAGAAACAGCGTAAGTCTGAATTAATATTTGTTTCGGGATATTTACCATGTATATTTTGAATTTGATTGAGAGCTCGATATTAATTCTAATGATTGTGACCATGTCAGCTTAAAAACTTATATAGCGTAAGTCTGACTTTATGGGAATGTTACCTGTTTTTTTGATGATCACGTTTTCAGCTGGCAATCTCAATAAAAAATTAATCAGTAGCGAATTACGCGGTACGCCGCCGGAGATAAAGTGCACAAGCGTGTGCCACTGGGTCCCGAGTACCCAACGCTAAGAAAGAAAATTTGTTTCAAATAAATTTCACTAGATGGCGCGCTTTACATCGATTGTTATTGAATTTTGTGTAAAATTAACATTTTCTAGAATAATAATTATTCATAAAAATTGTATGTTTTTCACCGTCGCCCACATCATCGCTTACCATCAGGTGAGATATTGGTCAAGCGCGAGCCTACCAATAATTAAAAAAAAACAATAGGTTGCGCGATTTTAAATTTCAGAGGCATTCACTTTTTTTTTTGTATTGTAACACATGTTGGTACAATGAAACTGTAAAAACGTGCAAAACAATACTATAGAACAAATCGTCAATGTATTTCAAAAATTGTAAACCGTTTGCAAGTATGCAAGTCACTATTGACACCAGCTATCGATTATAGCCTAAGAACAATTTCATAATTTGGTACCATAGTGTATCCCAGACACTATTTTTTTTAACATTTACCAGTGCCTGAGGTAAATAATAAGATTTACCGTGTGATTGCTTGTAAACAGCCGACATTAGCGATTGATCATCGTCATTCATAGATCATTCGGACTTTTACAGCTAAGACAAGACGGTGTAAATTCCAGGTTTTCCTACGGTAAAACCTAGAATTGACCGGGTTTTTTTTACAGTAACTTATCTATATAAAAAAACTAATCCTGATATTATTATATCGTTACACAATTTTAGAAAAGCACGATTTAGTTTCAGCTAGGTATCTATACTGTTAAATTGTTAACTTATTTCATAGTCCGTTCTCAATGACACGTAGTAACCGATGTCCCATGGCAACCGATGTTGAAACGTGTCACCATATTGGTACCTACCTACCGCGGCATGGTGACGTCATCGATATAAGAATTTAAACTCCGCGGTCCGCGATTAGGTCCCGGTTTAATTTGATATCGAAAGATACTTTTGCATCTATTTCCTTCGTCCAAGTTATATCCCAAAAATTTATTTGAAGAATGTTTAAAAAAAAATTTGTTTTACAATTATGTCGTTCGTGGTCCCTACTTGCTTGCCATGCTTATATACTTACCATGTATGCCCTTTTCCCCTTTTCGGTTCTCTTGCTGAACAGGATTCTTCTGGCATCTACGATGGTGGTATTCTCAAAGTTCCAACTATCGTCTGATATCTCCTCCACTTCATTTAGAGAAGTGTCGTTGCCTTTGGAGTGATGTTTGGAATGATGGTGTGCCTTCGGAGTCGTGTCTTCATTTTTCTCTTTTTTCGATGAGTCTACTAATAGTGGACCTAGAACAAAACAATAAAGGATAAAAACATAAAAATCATACTTATAATATTCAAGATGAAGAATATGAACACGATACTTACCTAAAATAAGAAAAGTCGTAGCCAGGAGCAGGCAAAGGTTCGTCATTTTCAGTCACGGCCCGATCCAAGAAGGATCGAAAAAGTTATTTGATCAGTCTCAAAACGAGATTGAGTATGTTAATTTTTTGGTCAATTTCCCGAAAGTAACGCTTTGTTGAAGCCAATTAATTATACGTTATCCGGAAATCGTAAGTTACGTACAATATAATTAATTTTTTGAAGTTAATTGAATGAGCAAATAAATTGGTTTCGTCTTATGAGTTAACTTTTTTAATAATTGCTTTTTTAATTTATATGTTCCAAATGCACACGTATATACTTGAATACACAGTTACAAACGATATCATCAATCATAGTTGACATCTGCTTGCTTGTTAGTCTTTTAGGCTAGATCGTAATTAATTATTAAGAATTTCGTTCTTACTAATAAAGAATAAAAAAGAAACATATGTGAAGGATTCGAATCGCGTTAATCGAGCAAATTTTAACTATAGTCCTCGCCAAACTTCTTGGTCGCCCTGAAGCACGAAACGGTGCTGTTTTTGTATGAGATTTACTACTGCGCAGCCATTGTAGCCAACTTCAGGGCGGCCAAGAAGTTTGGCGAGAACTATACTTATCACATTGTATGCTTAATTCGTCCTTAACCGCTTTAAAAATGCACTTTCGAACCGTATGGGACCATTAATAAATAAACCGGACTACAAGACGTACGGAAATGCGTCATCGGTACATGGTGGATATCCCACCCATACGCATAAAGCGTTTTGAAAATACTTTAATTGTGCGTACAGCTAAGGAGTGGAATTCCCTGCCGGCGTATTTGTTTCCTGATAGCTACAACCTAGGGGTCTTCAAGTCAAGAATGAATAGGTTACTTCTAGGCAAGCGTGCTTCACCTTCGACAGCATCATCACTTAACATCATGCGAGATAGTGGTCAAACGCGAGATTATAAGAAAAAAAAAATAGTTTAAATAATAAGGGGTGGATGGGGTTACGGGAAGGCGCTGGATGCGAGACGCACGGGATCGGTCAATGTGGCGATGCCTGGGGGAGGCCTATGTCCAGCAGTGGACGTCTTTCGGCTGAAATGATGATGTTGAAGTTTAAATAAAGTATGACTTTGTTGGCCATCTTGATCAGATGTGTTGTTGGAGAGTTGGTCCATTTCTTCCTAGCTAAAACCACTAGGAAGTGGTGACGGGTTGGCGTTTTGGGGGACTTTCTTTCTTAAGAACTTTGACATTCAAAAAGTGCTGACTCTGAGCCTAATTTAAATGAAATGGCTTTTGATTTTGTCTCTTCTGCCATTCCATCAACCATCAGAGGGTCGCCAACTGACATTATCAATGAAAGCGTCTCCATAGCGATTGAAAAATGTATGGTATTGTCAAGCGCTATCGTAATTTCACGTGTTCGATTTCATTTTGGTATTTAGACCGTGGACATCATTTATGATATGATATATAATTTTTCTAGAGCCTCTGGTTATAAATGGACGTGGTATGAATACAGATGTATTTCAGCCTCTTTTTAGGGTTCCGTACCCAAAGGGTAAAAACGGGACCCTATTACTAAGACTTCGCGATCCGTCTGTCTGTCTGTCTGTCCGTCTGTCTCCAAGCTGTATCTCATGAACCGTGATAGCTAGACAGTTGAAATTTTCACAGATCATGTATTTCTGTTGCCGCTATAACAAAAAATACTAAAAACAGTACAAAATAAATATTAAAGGGGGGCTCCCATACAACAAACGTGATATTTTTGCCGTTTTTTGCTCGATATTAATAACGGCAACAGGTAGACGCTTGAAATATTCACAGAATGTTTAGTTGTATATTTACTTCAAAAAATAATAATTAATAAATTAAATTAAGGGGGGCTCCCATACAACAAACGTGATTTTTTGCAGTGTTTTGCGATAATGGTACGGAACCCTTCGTGTGCGAGTCCGACTCGCACTTGGCCGGTTTTTTTTTAATTCGATGTGCTACAGAATTGCCAGCTGTTTGTGAGAGAGGTGTTTTGCTTCCTTGCCCGCAACCAGATCTAGGTCATCGCCTCATCGGCTCACCCAGAGGAAGACCTTCCAACGCTTGCATGTACTATACTATTATTTCTTCACAAATAAACGAATTGTGCCTTTATTCATCGTGGAGATTTTATGACGAATTTTTTACTTTATGCCCTCGAAACTTTGCTATGTCTACAGCATTATCAATGGCAACAAAGACGCCGTTTAGATTCCATGTTTTGGGCAGTTAGGACACGAAGAACAGTATTGGACATAAAAAGTTATTTTCATTCACTTTTTAGTTGTACCTAATAGGCAAGTTGTTTAGTAAGGTACCTATAACGCCAGAATAGATAACCCGAATGTCATGAAACTTGAACATAACCGGTGAAATGAGTGATCTGCGTACCCCTTAAGAACGTACTGGCGTGATGTTATGTTATGAAATGGTATAATCAATGAACAAACATGCGATTGGAGCAATCCCGAGAGATTTACCGTTATTTATTGAAGAGTTCTGATGTATATCTCCGAAGTTCTTCATCAGACCAAATTAAAGTGTGACCAATTTCGGAACATACTCTTTCAAACAAAAAAAATATTTTCAAAATCGGTCCAAAATTGACGGTGATATGCGTGAACATACACAAAAAAAAAGCATAACATAGAACCGATCCTCCTTTTTGGTAAGTCGGTTAAACATAGACAGGATAGGACACAATGGACAGGAGATACCTACTACATAAAAAAACTTTTTTACAAAAACATACTACCGACTTCCAAATAACAAAACTAGAAAGTGAAAAATAACTTTATTTTTGGAAGTCGGTGTCTTTGGGTAGGTACCAAATTTTTAAGTTATGGACACCGACTGCCAAAAATAAAGTTATTTTTCACTTTCTAGTTTTGTTATTTGGAAGTCGTTAGTATTTTTTTGTAAAAAAGTTTTTTTATTTTTAACTTTTTAGTTGTACCTACCTAATAGGGCAGTAGTTAAGTAAGTACCTATAACGACTGAATAGATTACCCGAGTAGCATGAAACTTGAATATAACCGGCGAAATGAGAGATCTGCATACCACTTTCGAGCGTACTGGCGTGATGTTATGTTATGAAATGGTATAAACAATAAACAGACATGCGATTTCAGCAATCCCGAGAGATTTACCGTTATTTATTGAAGAGTTCTGATGTTATATCTCCGAAGTTCTTCATCAGATCTTCACCAAATTAAAATATGACCAATTTCGGAACATACTCTTTCAAACAAAAAAAGAATTTTCAAAATCGGTCCAAAATTGACGGAGATATGCGTGAACAAACACAAAAAAAAAACATAACATAGAACCGATCCTCCTTTTTGGTAAGTCGATTAAAAATAGACAGGATAGGACACAATGGACGGGATATACCTACTACATAAAGAACACGCAAAAGTGACGCCACGTCAAACTCATTATTTATTTTATTCGTAATCAAATTGTAATGTTATCGTAAACTGATGAACATAATGAAACCTTTTCGCGGTGACGTCATCTATTACATCGCTTGATTCTGTTCATTTACGAAATGTGATAGGCTTCTCCGTAGTAGACGATGAATTTGTATGAGGAGCAAGGGAGTGAGTGAGTAGCATCTTCTCATGTCTTGATTTCTCTGTGGTTCTAGTAAAAAAATAAAATTATTTAATAATTGTACATATCTACTTTTAATTATGCCTCGGAAAGCACGTTAAGCCGTTGGTCCGGCCGGCTTATTACGTATCTTTTGCAAGAGCAAAACGATAGCGATTTTTGCGCAATTGTTGCTCTTCCATACAGAAGTTTTAGAGTCGCTGGCGGTTTTTTTTTAATAAGTGCATTTGACAAACAGCGAGCGATTAGCAAACGATTGTGTAGGACCTACCATACCTACACTGCAGGTAATTCCGACTTTTATGACATAAAGCGTTTGATCGCTATCGTTTTGCTCTTGCAAAAGATACGTAATAAGCCTGCCGGCTGTCATTTGAAGATCTTTGACAGTCGTTACGGGCAGTCAGAAGCCTGAAATCTGATACCAGTCTAGCCAAGAGGTATCGTGTTTCCCAGTTACTGGGTTGTGGAGGTCAGATAGGCAGTCGCTCCATGTAAAACACTGGTACTCAGCTAAATCCGGTTAGACTGGAAGCCGACCCCAATATAGTTGGGAAAAAGGCTAGGCAGATGATGATGATATCTACTTTTAATCAAATTGTTTCGGGCTACATTTAATATTGAAAAAGAACTGACACTAAAAAAACTTTTTTGCAAAAAAATACTAACGACTTCCAAATAAGAAAACTACAAAGTGAAAAATAACTTAGACATAGACACTACCAAGTCTTTGGTAGGTACCATTTTTTGTGTTATGGACACCGACTTCCATAAATAAAGTTATTTTTCACTTTGTAGTTTTCTTATTTGGAAGTCGGTAGTATTTTTTTGCAAGTTTTTAGTTGTATCTACCTAATACGCAAGTAGTTAAGTAAGGTTCCTATAATGCCAGAATAGATAACCCGAATATCATGAAACTGAACATAACCGGTGAAATGAGAGTGTACTAAGGTGAACTGTACACATCTCCGTACCCCTTTAGAGCGTACTGGCGTGATGTTATGTTATGAAATGGTATAAACAATATACAGACATGCGATTGCAGCAATCCCGAGAGATTTGCCGTTAAATATTGAAGAGTTCTGTTGTATATTTCCGAAATTCTAAATCAGATCATTACCAAATTAAAATGGGACCAATTTCGGAACATACTCTTTTAAACAAAAAATAATTTTCAAAATCGGTCCACAATTGACGGAGATATCGATGAACATAAATAAAAAAAAAAAGTACATAATATCGAACAGAGAACCTCCTCCTTTTTGGTAAGTCGGTTAAAAATATACTCGGCTATTCAAATTATGAGTTGTATTTTAGAAGTAACTTACTCTTCATCGTACGCACGGAAAGTTAAATCTTTCACGCCTCCACCTCCGGGCATACCGGACCAATCAAAAAAGGTTTCGGACATTGGAGTCTTAGATGACCTTAACAACTTTCTGCATGTAGCCCTGCGATTAACAAAAAAGAAATGTTCCTATTAAGTCTTATATTATGTAAGTTGAAAACACAGTTTAAAAACATATCCCTCCTTTTGGCTCCGCAGTAGTCGGGTAAAAAAAAAGGAAAAAGTATGCGATTTTCATGAAAAATATACTGATCAGAAATCCAATCGGGCGTTAGTTAATGTATGTTAAAGGTCTATCCACACATATCAGGGCCGTGCCCGGGACGTGCACGGGACATGGACAGACAGTGCACGTGGACAGACCGTGCACTCGTTCACATATCGCCCGAGCACGGACGTGTGTGAACGAGTTCATATTAAATATACCCAACGATATTATTTTGTGCCCCTGACGGGCACGGTCCGTCCACGTCCCTGGCACGGCCCTGATATGTGTGGATAGGCCTTTATTCTTAAACTTTAAAACACATTAGATAAAAAATACAACAGAACAGTTTATGTACAAAGGTGAGCTGAACCCATAGTTGGGTTCTCTAAACGCACCCAATTTCCTTATCGATGGCGCAGGTGATCAAGTTCCTGTACCGGTAAACGCTGGTGAAGAGGAAGGGTCCATAGCATTTGCCGGTGACGTCTTTGGTCATGCAAGCAGACATCACTCCTATAACCACTGCGGTCTTGCCTTGACCGACGATTAGAGGTCCTCCGTGGTCGTTCTAAAATGAATAAAATCTATTATAGTTACCTACTATAATTCAAGCAAGCAAGCGTGCTTCACCGTCGACCACATCATCGCTTACCATCAGCTGAGATAGTGGTCAAGCGTGAGCCTATTTTTTTTTTGGGACAGTCCCACCGCACTATTCCCAAACCACTGCATCTCCTGAAAGCTAGAATCAACAGTGGCGACCACACGAAAAGCGCCGAGGCAATGAAGCTCGACGAAGTCCCGGAGAATGAATTTAACTGTCTTGGATCCCGCAACGAAATTAATCAAAAAAGAATAACGGAGGAATAGAAAACATATAAATATAAGCGTGAGCCTATCTACCTATCATAAAAAAATAACATACTAAGCCGTTGGTCTTGTGTGTTAATTATAGATTTTTGACAGTCCTACCACGTTTCAACCTGCAAACAACTAGCATGCAAGTTGCATTACATTGCGGACTACTTAGGTATAATGTGATAAATCGCTCGACCATGTCCCGCAATTTATACTAGCAAGCGAGTTGTTAGCAAGTGGAAGTGGAACCACAGCTTTAGGAATACCTCACAAAATCCGCCGGTAGGAACGGTATCCTTTCGTCTGGTACCATAGAAGTGACCAGCGGTGTGAACTCGTAGCTGTCCAGGCACTACTATCATCCTTCTATGTGTTTTGTCACCAGCTGGGTCCTTTTTTTTGTCCTTATCTTCGTCATAGTCGTCTGCCTTTTCTTCTTCACTGTACTCCAGCTCCATGCAGTTGACCTCGCGATCCTATATTTGAAACAAGTTTTTTTTTAAATCTAAACTAAGTTTTATTTATTATTCTAATTTTATTTATAAATAATATGTTACTGGAAAAGCCCGAACTACCGTAAAACTTAGGATTTATTGATAACACCTAAGATATACCAAGGTTAAAAATATTTTTTTAACACAAGCTTTTTTCGTATTCTTCTCAGGAAACCCTTTCATTTGCTACCCATATCATGGCAGTGTACAACAAATAACTAGTCCGCCATCTTGGGCCGTCCGCCATATTGGATTTAGAATGACGTCACTTAGCTAAACATGCATTGTCGTCCAAACTAAACGTTTATGCAAAATTTAATCTTAATCGGTGGAGGATAACTGATTTAAAGATCAGTTGCAAGATTTCACCCGAACAAACTAACATACATACAATGCAAGTTAAATAAAAGTTTGTAAAATAGCATTATCGCGATAATCAAACGTGTGTGCAAAATTTTAGCTCAATCGGACACTGGAAAATGGGTCAAAATAAAACTTGCGAGATTTGATTACAAATACTGGGACAGGTGAAACTAAATAAAAGCTAGTAACAAGCTTTAAAACAATTAAAATAAATAAAACATATATTTAAACAACCGCCGACGGAAAAAGAAGGGTGTTATAAGTTTGACGTGTGTTGTTGTGTATCTTTGTAGCATCATAGCGTCCAAACGGGTAAACCGATTTTGTTTTAGTTGTATTTGTTTGATAGGTGATTTTGTCGAGAGTGTTCTAAGCTATGTTTGAAAAAATCGGTTTAGCCGTTCAAAAGTTATGGGCGTTTTACTGTTTGAATCGGGGTGTTTTCGCAAGATAGCGTGTCATAAATTAAGTGTTCAATAGATTGCCGATCGAAGCGTATCTACTAACAAGATAAATCATGTAAAATGAATTAAAAATATGTCGGGGGTTTTTAAAATTTTGAAGTTTTACTCGTTAGCTTAACGTGTAAGCAAAATTTTAGCTTAATTCGATGGAGACAACTGTTTTAAAATTCAGCTGCAAGATATGACCCAAGCAAACAACAAGGCTCTGAGACGTGGTTGCAATGGGCCTCATCAGAAAGCTTACAGTCACCCAAAGGGCCATTCCATTGAGAGGGCTATGCTCGGAGTTTCCTAGCGTTATCAGGGTTACCGATATAGGCCAAAGAATTGCCAAACTTAAGTGGCAGCGGGCAGTGCACAATGCTCGCAGAACGGTTGGCAGACGGCGCAGAATAGTTCTGGAGTGGCGACCGCGAACCGGAAGACGTTGCGTTAGTAGGCCTCCCACCGATGGACCGATGACCTGGTGAAGGTTGCGGGGATCTGATGGATGCGAGACGCACGGGGCAGGTAGTTGTTGCGATGCTTGGGAGAAGCCTATGTCCAGCAGTGGACGTCTTTCGGCTGATATAATGATGATAATGATGATGAAACAACAACGCAAGTTAACATATTTTTAAACAATTTTTTATGTTCATAATTGTAATGTCACGAGTAACAAACACGTGTGCAAAATGTCAGCTCAATCGAACACTGGGAAGTGGTTCCAATTAAAAAAAAAGACATTAAAAGCTATAATAATGAATAATGCCGTATTAATCACTTGGTCCATAACATATGTATGTATGTATTTACGTATGTTCCTCCGTAGTGCCTAAACTATGCAAACGATTTTGACGAATAAGGTGTCAATCGATTCGTTATTAATTTATTATGGCCCGGTTAAGAAAGGCTAAAAAAACCGTAGTCGGGTTACAGTTTTTAAACTTTATGATTGTTTGTAATATATCTGATCTGATATTGTTAGAAATATAACAAAAAAAACCGGCCAAGTGCGAGTCGGACTCGCACACGAAGGGTTCCGTACCATTATCGCAAAACACTGCAAAAATTCACGTTTGTTGTATGGGAGCCCCCCTTAATTTATTTTATTTTAATTTAATAATTATTATTTTTTGAAGTGAATATACAATTAAACATTCTGTGAATATTTCAAGTGTCTACCTGTTGCCGTTATTAATATTGAGCAAAAAACGGCCAAAAAATCACGTTTATTGTATGGGAGCCCCCCTTAAATATTAATTTTATACTGTTTTTAGTATTTTTTGTTATAGCGGCAACAAAAATACATCATCTGTGAAAATTTCAACTGTCTCGCTATTACGGTTCATGAGATACAGCCTGGTGACAGACGGACAGACAGACAGACAGACGGATCGCGAAGTCTTAGTAATAGGGTCCCGTTTTTACCCTTTGGGTACGGAACCCTAAAAAATATCTGTAGTAGAATTAAATTTTGAGGGTAGATTAATAAATACAGACAAGCGTAACTGGATGTGGCTCGAAACTATTGTATGGATTGTGAGTTTTTTTTTATTATTAGTATTTTAAATGTCTATCCACACATATCAGGGCTGTACCCGGGACGTGGACAGACCGTGCCCCTTCAGAGGCTAAAAAAAATATCGGTGTGCACATTTCGGAGCACGGTCCGTCCACGTCCCTGGCACGGCCCAGGGGGGTGACCATAAGTTCTTACAGAAGGATTATTTTGAGATCGCGTAATAGACAAATGTATACAAGTCATATACATCTGTCCCTTACACACACTCAAAATAACCTTACTCTAATAGCTTATGGTCACCCCCCTGATATGTGTGGATGTGGACCTTTATAGTAGTAGCATTCGATGTCAGCGAAGACGATAGTTGAAATGTCAAAATTCGAAAATGTCGAAATGTTTGTTGTTTTCTTATCTCGTGTCTCCTGTGCGGGTCACAAATAAAAATGTTTTCTTTCTTTCTTTAAATGTAAGGGATGGATCACGTGATTTTATGATATCGTTGACAATTCAATACAATTTTGTCTTATTGACAATGGCTATGACCATGCTTTCTATGTTATAATGTCACTTGTCAAGAGCCACTGGATTTGGAATTCTTAAAGGTCTTTTGGTAATTTATTAAACAACTAGCTGCCACCCGCGGTTCCGCCCGCGTGATATTAGTATTTACTCCCAATCTATCTATATATATAAAAGAGAAAGTATGTATGTATGTATGTTCCTTATAGACTCCGAAACGGTTGGACCGATTTCAAAAATTCTTTCACCGTTGGGTAGCTTCACTATTCCCGGATGACATAGGCAACTTTTTTTTCCGGGAACGGGAACTACGCGAGTGAAACCGTGAGGCGTCCGCTAGTATCTTATAAATCAAAGCCTGTGTGTTATCCTGATGTAAGTATAATCTATTTTTCTGTAAAGTTTCATCAAAATCCGTTCAGTATTTTTTGAGTGTAAGAGTAACAAATATCCATCCATTCATCCATCCTCACAAATTTTCACGTTTATAATAGTAGTAGGATTTGGATCTTTCAAATCAAACATACGAGTATATAGGTAGGTACCTATAGATTTTCTCCCGTAGTTTGCGGGTCTTGAAAAGTATTTGAATAAGTCAATGATTTCTTATTAAATAAAAAAATACAAAAAACCCGACTGCTTAAAAAGCAAACTAAAAAGACGTAAACAAGAAGATAATCATGCTGTGCATTCGGAGGATACATATTCGCGAGCTGGCGGACCAAAACCAGATGTATCCTCCGACTGCAAGACTCCGACTGGTTTGGAAGAAAAAAAATTTTTCCCCCACAAAAGAGCGCCCAAAAGCCGCCATTTTTGTTTTTTTTTCAATTTTAATGTAGCCAGTGACACTCGCAGGATTTAGACGAATCGATTGACGTAAGAATCATCAAAATCGGCCAACGCGTTTGGTCTCTAGAACGCCACATAGGAACAAACATACATACATAGACACACACTGACTGACTGACTTATAAACACATTACCCTCCTTCGGCAGTCGGGTAAAATTAGATAATAACCGCACTTACATGGACCTTATTGGTGATGTTCTTCAGACAGGCCAGGTACCCAGTACTCATAACCGGAGTGCATGTATGACTAAATGTAAGGATCGTAGCAGGTGGCGTTCTGTAGTTTCTGCCTACCCCCATGGGAAAAAGGCGTGAGTTTATGTATGTACTAACCGCACACAGGGAATTCATAGTGTCAGCATCGGTGGAATCTTTAGTGCAAACCATATGTTCGTCTATTATGAAATGGTAGCGAGAGTCCCAGCGCTGTTTGCAATTCTTCCCGGCGATCAGCTGGACATCTGTCTCCAATAGTTCCGGTGAGTTCTTCGAAGTCCGTAACTTCTGCAATCAGGAATTATATTGTACATTGTGACGAAACCGCGAATCAGCAAGCGTGTAGTCTTTTTACAGTTATTTTACTTCTGAGGCTATCCATCCAAGAGCGATGATAAAGATCAGAGTGATATAAAATCAGGGATAAAATACATGTTCTAACAGAAACAATGCAAAATCTGGAAAGTGATCATTGTACTAATCGTTAAGGACAATTTTTACTGTTGGAGGGACTTTGCAATTGCGAAAAAAGCTTAACTTGGAATTAACTTTACGGCTGGTGCTATAGTTATAATATAGTACAACAGGTTGCAGGTTTTGCGTTTTTCTGTAAAACTTTGTATTGTAGCGGCATCTATGCCACCACATACGAACTAATGACGTGAAGTCATGTAACGACATTATTACGTCACATAAGAACTATCCTGCATCGCGCAAACATAATTTTCGGCGCCATTTGGTCATATATAAAATAGTCGGGCAGCAACCTTTCGCGTTGCGCAGTTGCCCGGACCAGACAGAACACCCGTCTAGTCGGGATACCACCTCCATTGAAAAGGGAGGATTAAAAGGTATAACTGATATTCTAAGCACTTTAAAAGTTGTAGGTCGACCCTGTCCCGACTCCCGAATCCAACAGTATTAAGAATTGACTAAATAACTAAATATTCTGTGAATACGAGTATTCACAGAATATTTAGTTGTATATTCACTTCAAAAAATAATAATTATTAAATTAAATTAAATTAAGTGGGGCTCCCATACAACAAACGTGATCTTTTGGCCGTTTTTTTGCGATAATGGTACGGAACCCTTCGTGCGCGAGTCCGACTCGCACTTGGCCGGTTTTTTTTCCTTATGGCGTCAGCATGGCTGGTAAACATAATTAACTGTGCAGCTAATGAGGCTTGTGACTTGTGGCAAACCTCGCCTCACTCACCTTGCCAAGTTTCATCCAAATCTGTTCAGCCGTTAAGGCGTCAAAGCATACCAAACTCACATTCACAATATTAAAGTTAGGATTTCAAGTACTTACGGGTTTTTCTGTATCATCTTCAGGTATCTAAAAATAAGCACGATGCACGAAATATCAGTAGGGTTACATATGTCATTAAGAGAGTAACAAAAAAAAAAAGTTTTTTAGCGTTGTGAGTTAAGGTCTATCCACACATATCAGGGCCGTGCCCGGTATGTGCACGGGACGTGGACAGACTGTGCCCCGTCAGGGGCTCATAAAAATATCGGTGTGTACATTTTATATGAACTCGTTCACACACGTCCGTGCACGGGCCAGTGACACTAGAGCTTCAATGCCTGGGCCCGGCCCTGTCACGTGTCCTGGGCACGGCCCTGATATGTGTGGATAGACCTTTAACCTTAATCTCCCGTCTGAAATACATTTAAAGTACTTACGGGATTTTCATCTTCAAGTATCTATGAACAAGACACATTATTAGGGTTAATGAGGTAGTATATAACAAAAAAAAATGGCTCTGGTCTTTTGAGAAAAGTACAAGAAACATTTTAGTCAGCCATCGTGAAATCAACTGTCATCAACAACGATCAACAATCTATTACCTTTTAGAAAAAATATTTAAAAAAACAAGCTTTTATATTTTTTTTAACTATATATTATAATAAAATAGATAGTTAAAAAAATATATGAAATTTTGCACATACGTTTGGTACTTGTGACAGTGCAATATTTAATATACACTAATATTATAAAGGCTGTGAGTGTGTTTGTATGTTTGTTACTTCTTCACGATCAAACGGCTGGACGGATCTGGATGAAATGATGGCACAGAGATAGATTATAGTCTGGAATAGCACATAGGATACTTTTTAACGCGGGAATATGATCTCTTGGGATAATTATCGACATTCACGCGGGCGAAGCCGCTGGCAGAAGCTAGTTATTAAATATTGCATTGTCACAAGTATTGCCAAACGTGTGTGCTAAATTTCACCTCAATCGGACACTGGCAAGTAGGTCAAAGGAGATAAACTTTTTTGGGCCCGGTGTATTACAATGTCTATTGTTCACATGACAACTAAGGTAATTTTTCATTTTAAATGGTAGATTGTTTTTGTAAAGTCTAATAAATTCGCGAAATCTTAATAAAAAAGTGGTGTTTTGATATTTATTTTGAGCTTAATTTCCAGTAATGGACGTCAATATCGTAAAAATGCATGTTTTGAAACTTTTTAATGTTTAAGTAAAGAAAAAAAAAAAAGGCTCGTGGAAGTAATCAAGTAACCTTGTAAAAAAGCTGCGTTGAAACCGCAGCAGAATCATCATTTTTATATCCGCTTATAAAGGTCACTTTACATCATAAAATATTAAAAATATCAGAAAATAAAAGTAGTTTTAGGTTACTTAATGCTTCCCTGTTCTATGTAGTCTGTGCTTGTCAGTTTGACTCGGAGGATGTTCTCAGTCTGGGACCAAGTTCTCAGTTAATAACAGTGAGGTATCAATAGGGATGTGAACTGCCTTTTTCTCACGATAGGTGGCGCATTTTATTAAAAGCTGTAAAAGCCATACATTTTGTAACCTATCATTCAAAGATATATGGGTTCCCTACTTGAAATCGAATGACGTTAGATCGAATAACACTTGCTCGAAAACGTTTTATCGATAGTACCAAATCTCGAATAACTAGAAGCTCTAATCATCGGCAGCGCGAAGGCCCATTATCTTGAAACATCATTTCTCTACCGACCATATAATCGATGTCTTTGGTAGGTATCCATAATTTTCGTTTTTGGCACCGATTTAGGAAAACTAGCGTAATTTTATGGGAGTCAGTTAATTTTTTTGTTAAAAATGTTTTTATTTATGTATTTTTAGTTTTGGTACCTCAAATTTCCATGAAAATCATGTATAGCCAAAGTAAATCTCAAGAAGATTCTAACTAGCCCAAACACGACCAGGATAAAATGTTTTATTACGGCGTTTCGTCGTCAGATCAGTTCATTGGTACCATTTTCGTCAGTACCATTTATTTAAAAGTATTTGCTTCATCGTAGTTGTTTAACTATTCAATATATCTTATTCCCGTGACATTACTTATCATTAAGGAGCTCCAGTGGTCATTTTTGGTCTTCTTCTTCAGTTCCACTTCACCAAATTATACTTTCTGAGTGCAAATGATTGCAATGAAAATACTAAAAAGCTATATGTACGCCTAAAATATTTGTAGAGTTCCTTCGATTTCTATGGGATCCCATCATCAGATTCTGACTTGGTGACAATGAAACCAATAAACCATCCTATAAAAACTCAAAAAGAATTTTCAAAATCGGTTCAAAATTGACGGAGAAATTGGCGATCCTACATAAAAAAGTACATACAGTCGAACATAGAACCTCCTCCTATTTGCGAAGTCAGTAAAATCTATTCTGTAAATCGATTAGATGGTCGGTCGAGAAATGATGTTTCAAGATAATGGGCTTTCGCGCTGCCGATGATTCGAGCTTCTAGTTATTCGAGATTTTGTACTATCGATAAAACGTATTCGAGCAAGTGCTATTCGATCTAACGTCATTCGATTTCAAATAGGAGTACCCAAGATATATATATATATACGGTTTAGTTGAATACAAATATTTTGATTTGGAGTTAAATACAAACTCAGTTTCTCTAATCTGAGAATACAAACTTGTAATTTCTTTCTTCCTCCACTGAGACCTAAGAACGCCTTTGAATGTGCAACTACCTTCATCTTTTGCTTGAAAATTCAAAAGTACCTTAAAATGGTTTAATTTAAATAAATGATTTTGACTTTGAGATTATAATAAGTGTTTCTTACATCAACAAATCCATCTATGGATCCCCAACCAGCAATGGATCCGAAGCTGCGTGACTTCTCGAGATCTAAGCTGCGGTTGTTGAAGTCTACCTTCATGGGAACAAAGTCACAGCCGCGAACGCGCTTCTCAAAGTTGAAGGGACTTTCCACTTTTACGACAGCTATGTCTCCCACCATCCAGCGAATGTTGTCGAATTCGTCGCCGTCGAAGACGTAAGCTTGTATGAAAAAAGTTTTTATTATTTCCTTTAAGGCTTAACTATAATGTGATTTTTTATTTCGTAGACTAAATTGACATTTGGGGTGTTGTCACTTTATCGTTACATTAAAATAGTGTCGTACCCTAACTATCCTGATTGATCGAAAGTTAATCGAAAATCGAAGTAGATCGAAAATTAAACTATTTCACGGCATAAAAAAATAATTTGTTTAGAGACTGGCGGCCCATATTTAGTTTCTACTCATTTATGTCAGACTTAATTTTATCGATTGCATTTATTTTATTGTTGATTTCATATTTAACACAATAAAAGTTCATGTACTATGTGTATGAATACTGTTATATTTAAATGAATTACGTTTATAATCATAAAACATTTATTTACACCAATTAGTAAAAATAAATTCACATCGATTCGATGAATCACTTATGATTGAGCCTTATCTACAAAACTATGCTCCGCGCTTGCAACATTTAAAAAAAATAAGGTCAATAGCAGCTGTCAGTTTAGTCCACGAAATTAAAAATCACAGTATAATTTATCCCGAATTATGTGAGTTTTTAGACGTGTAGAGTAATCTCTGGTATCACTACACCATTACTACTACACTATTTGAACTATTTTTTTAATCCCTGCCTCACACTAGGAATTTCTCCTGTATCATCGGTGCATTTACAAACGTGAACTCAACACTGCCACACTCAGAAAGGTTCATTAAATTAGTCAACTATGTATCATTAAATCCGTTAATTAACGATACATCCCAGAGACACAATTTTAGGGTTCATTAGTTAATGACAATTTTAAGTATCCGTAGGGTGGAGCATCGTCAAATCATTCTATCGATTGCACTTCAATAAACGGTCGGTGTAGCCACACTTGAAAAAGTCATCATCTGCCTAGCCTTTTTCCCAATTATTGTTGGGGCGGCTTCCAGTCTTACCGGATTCAGCTGAGTACCAGTGTTTTACATGGAGCGACTGCCTATCTGACCTCCACAACCCAGTAACTGGGTAACATGATACCCCTTGGCAAGACTGGTGTCAGATCTCAGGCTTCTGACTACCCGTAACGACTGTCAAAGATCTTCAAATGACAGCCGGGACCAACGGCTTAACGTGCTTTCCGAGGCACGGAGGAAACTCGGTATGTTGAAATGGTCACCCATCCACGGACCGACCTCGTCAAGCGTTGCTTAACCTTGAAGATCGACCCGTGCGGCTGTTATTATTTAGCCACGAGCTCCTCCCACATTTGAAAAAGTGTTATTATTAAATAGCAAAAAAGTTTATTTAAACACATTGAAATTATTTATTATATTATTATTTTATTTTATTTAGTAAGAAAAAACCTTTGAACTAAAGATACGCACCATAATAACGAATTCTCTATTAAAAATAAAAATATAATACATACTGAACATACATATATACATAAACTCACGCCTTTTTCCCATGGGGGTAGGCAGAAACTACAGAACGCCACCTGCTACGATCCTTACATACTTCTTTTGCTTCACTCACATAAAATAAAATTAAAATAAATATAATATAAAATATTATCTCAAACGTAAATGTCAAAATCAATCGTTAAAAAGTTAAGTAAGGGTTTTGCAGTACTTAACTTTAATTGTCATTAAGGGACGTTAAGTAACCGTTAACTGTCTCTGAGAGTGTACTTTTTTAATCTTTACTAAGAAACGAATTAAGTAAACGTTAAACGTCTCTGAATGTGGCAGATACGCAAACAACCAGACCGGAATTCCTATCTGTAGACCATACAAATATTGGTTTCCGTGCGGGAATCGAACCCGCGACACGCAGTGCAGCAGCCGATCAGTCAGCCAATGACCAACCGTGCCGTCATAGAAGACTGTAAGTTAGGTTCTAAGGTAGGTAGGTACGTACATTTAGGCACACATTTCCATATGGCCTTATTGGCACCGTTGAGAATGCACTCATTTTTTGTGTCTGAATATGGAATCCACCTGCAAGTTAAAGAAAAATGTAGCTGTCATCTGTCAGCAGCCCGTAGTATATTTATATAATCTGTCCGGACTTGTAGTAATAAAACTTTAAGACAGTTTTTATCGATAACACCTCATATAGGGGCTGCAATCACCACACCCTCAAAGATAGAGCAATTTTAGTAGCTGACTTACTTATTACGATATCCACATTCTCTAGCTAGCAACTATAACTTTGGACCTAGGTCGCATTTATATAGTCTTATATTTAATGTCATGTTTACGTCATAGCATAGAGAATCTAAAAAAATATTCAACATTCAAAAAGTATCATATTGTTGTATTGGGCCATAAAAGACATTTTTTAAACGAAATTTTACAAGATTTTATTGCATTTCCTAAAATTCTACAATTTTTTTAGTGATTACACATGTTTTTTATAGATTATTTTGTTAGTCTTTCAGTTGGTCTACACACTGACAAAAGAATCACAGCTCTAAGCCAATTTGTTTTAATTTTATTATTGCCTAAAATGAACCCCTGCGCATATTTGCCTTATACTAAAATCGTGTGGGGATTAAACCCCTTATGTGTTTTTATCGATAAATGAAGTGTATTTGACGGCCTCCAAGTTTTATTACTACGAGTCCGGACACATTGTATAGGTCCGGGTACTAACATTAGGCTCACTACTCTTACTTAATAAAATATCGGTAAATTTTGCCCGCAAATGGTCAGTACTGTAGCCAACATTACTGCCACCGTCTAACATTGTGGATGTAATAGATGTAAAAAGCCAGAATAATAGATTCCACTACTATTAAAAAATGTACTATCAATAAATAGTAAAAAAAGGAGGACACATATTCGCGAGCTGGCTGACCATCCGACTGCTTAGCATGATTTTCTACTCGTTTACATCTTTTTAATTCGTTTCTTGATTTATAAAAGAACTTTATTAATTTACAACTTTTTATTTATATTTTTTTTTTCGAATATTTTTTTATCATATCCGTGATATATATTTTTGTAACCACCTCTTAAAACCCTCCATTTTGATACCTCACTCTATGGGTTTGCATGAAAAAAAAATTAGTACACCACAATATGGCGCACAAAATCCGCCATTTTTGTTTTTCTTAACATCACTTATCTAAGAACACTTGGGCGGTGAATACTGTATATAACGACGTCTTAATTATATAAATCCGTCTAGCGGTTTGCAAGATATGAGGTAATAAAGAATATTACATACATACAAACATACAAGATACACGCGAAAAACATAACTCTTTCCTTGCAGTCGGGTAAAAAATAAATTCTACAAGAAAACAACAAACTTGTGAACAAATAAAAATCGGTGTAAACATTGAGTAGTTCCACCCCTTGAAACTTTTCTTTTGTCCTTAACAAAATATCGTTTGTACTGAATGGCGCGAGGTACCTGGAGTGTGACGTCAAACGCATGTCGTGCTATCTCTGTTTATCATATTTTTTTATTTACTACATAAATCATAATATCACGCCTGTATTCAGTGAGGGATTTGGCAGAGGTGATAAATGCACCCTTCTGCCCACATTTCGTCAGATATAGTTAAGTCTCATGATAAAAGGGGCCAGCCTATTTCCATCAAACGGGCACAAGTCCAGATTCCGAGTTTTTACAGAGTGGTACAGGTGGTAAAACCCAATAAAACGTTGCTCTCCCTAGGACAGTAGTACCGACAGCCTCGTCTTAGAAAATATAATTTAAATAAAAATATTAATTAAAAAATATTTATTAAAACATTCTTTTATCGTTTTCTTCTCAACAAACTCTTTCATTTGACATCCCATATCATGGCAATTTAAAAAAAATAACTAGTCCGCCATCTTGGGCCGACCGCCATATTGGATTTAGAATGACGTCACTTAGCTAACCATGCATTGTAATCCAAAATGCAAAATATCATCTTAATCAATGGAGAATAACTGCTTTAAAATTCAGTTGCATGATTTGACCCGAACACACATACATGCAAACATTGCAAGTTAAATAAAAGCTTGTAAAAATCCAGTCAAATACTCTATTATTCCCTTTGAGGGATACAAGCATGGTGTTGTGTGACTTACTTGTTTGTCCCGGAGATAACATAGAAATGTTTAGCTTCTTCAATACAGGCGGCTGACGTGAGGATGTAACTCTCGTGGATGATCACTCCGCCGCAGATCCAGTCTGATCCCAGGACCTTGGAGCCGGTAGCTGCTCTTAAGTACACCTGCACAATACACCACCTTTCAGGAAGATCACAGAACAACACCAACAATAAGTTCGTTCTTCAGAAAGGCCAGTGGCTCTAGACAAATGACATCATGTCAAAGAAAACGTCGCGACAGTGATTATTAGAAATTGGATTATATGCACTATCAAAATGTCAAAATATGCATGCAAATATGCACGAAAAAGGCGCGAAATATGCACTATCAACATACTTTTGTCAATAGAATATAGGTTTATTGTCACAATATATTTAGTTATCAATTGTAATTTTTGTGACAAAATACAAATAAAATAACTACGTCCACCGACGTTATTAGACAGAACTTTAAATTTGGCGCCATTTCTGCAGAAATGTTTTCAGACCAGACCTGCAGCCTAGTTGCGTAAGTGAATTCGGAAAGGCAAAGGGTTTGAATCCATTAAATAGTATGACAAATACTCTTTAAATAATTATGTATTGCCAAAAAATATTCGACTCTTTCGAAAAGAGTATCTTCACCAATGAAAGCGTCCAATAATTTTTGCCAATACATAATTATTTAAAGATGTTTTTTATAAGTACTCTTACTTTCATAGGCTGCTGAGGTTTTTATATAGAACAGCATTAAATTAATAATACAACACCGCGACCACCATTAAACTACAGAAATTTAGGTAAAAATAGGGTTTCATTTGCATATACATACATGCAAATGCATATAATTGAGATCTATACTTCGTAAAAGATAGCTTGATCTCTGCGACATATGTCAAACTGACGTATACGTTATTGTTAGCCTGTCAAGCGATATTGTCACTATTTGCTACTGTATTGATACTGACAGCTGTCGCAGATATCAATCTTATTAGTGATTGGAAAAAGTGTCTATGATTATCAAGCGCAATAGAAATATCACGTGATCAATCCCTTATATATAATCGACATCGCTGATAAAATTAGTTTGTCTAGAGCTTCTGCGGCTCTATAGGACTGTACAGAATTATCATTTTTCTACCCAGGAAACATCCCTATTGTCACGGGCCGTCAATTTATATGAGTAAACGCGGTGGACACTCACTGACACGCTTGTTTTGTGTGCAAAGTTATGACAGAGCCAGCATTAGTCGCCAAGGCGTCTCTGTGCTTCTAGATTAGTCATCCGAAAGTTTTTCGAAAAGTATTGAGCATGCACCTAAGACAGGATCAGTGACCGTACCATGACGGCAAACCATCATGCCGAAAAGAAAGACATGCTCCAGTATGAGGGTATGACGGAAATATACTTGATGAATAACGCTATCTGTTTTTCGCAACGTGGTATCATCATGGCATTGTTCTTTTTTATTATCGATAAATGGTCAAACACCACTTATCTTACCTAAGGGTAAGTGAATTTGTAGTCGACGGTGAAGCACGCTTGCCTAGAAGTAACATATTCACTTTTGATTAAAATACCCCCCAGTTTGTAGCCATAGTTTTAGATTTTTTGCTACGGTTGTAGCTATCAGGCAACATAGACTTCCGGAATTCCGCTGTACACACAAGAAAGTATTCCCAAAATCTTTATTACGCGTGGGTGGGATGTCCACCATGAATTGATGGCGCATCGCCGTACGTCTTGTAGCCTGATAATGGAACGGGCTAAAGTCTTCATATTTGTGAGACTTTTTCCACTCTGGGCACTCGATCAGGCACCCTGTGACCATAAATAAGGGCCATGGCTTACGTACAGTCTTCGAGCCTGCCACCCTATATCTTCTAGATAAATCAATGACAGGTCAAAAAATAAGCTACCGTCAATCAAATCAAGGTCAATCCGATCTAAAATGCAAACAAAGACCCCCTCCCTCAGTGAGAAACATTTGCCCCCCCTGAGCAAAATCCTGGATCCGCGCCTGCCAGTTCGTGAGTCAGTTCATTAACGATGACAATGACTTACCTGTTACCTAGGGTTCAAGACAAAGTGACATTGCTATCGGTGATAACGATAGAACAGAATAGCAATACTCTACGGAACCTGCTTCGCCAGCAATTTAATAAAATAGAAGCCTACCATATATGGTCTCGTGTCGCCAACGGGATGTCCTTTTAATATTCTTCTTGTTGGCTGTAAGTTATCATTCATGTGGTCAGGTACTGTGCCTGCGCTTTGTATAGGACCTAAAATATATGCAGATAATAATTATAAAAGTGGCAACCGCGAACTGGAAGACGCAACGTTGGAAGGCCTCCCTCTAGGCGGACCGATGACCTGGTTAAGGTTGCGGGAATGCGAGACGCTCAAGGCCGATCAGTGTTACGCTGCTTGGGGGCGGCCTATGTCCAGCAGTGGGCGTCTTTCAGCTGATATTATGATGATGATGATCATAAAAGTATTCTTAATCATCGACAACCTTAGAGTTTTTTCTCGTTCTGTTGGGGTCATCATCGTTACAGCCGAAAGACGTTCACGGTCTACCGTATCGCGTAAGTATCACTGCTTCTAGCTGATACCTGCGACCATCAACTGATACCTGTGGTGTGCATTGCCCCTTCAGTTATATGATAAGGTCTAGGAAACGAGGCTAAACAAATTTATAAAGGTAACCTTCTGTGATCAACCATAAATAAGGTCAGGTTGGCCATCATAAATTGCAATGTTATTGTGTCAAGTGCGACGGGGGATTAATAGCTAAACAGACAGATCATGCTTCTAGGCTGGTAGGACTTCAGTTAAGGCTTGAATCGGAAAGGATAGGAAGCATATGCAGAATTATCTAACCTATTAAAATGTTAAACTTACCAGCTACAGTCACGGTCATGACGCACATCATTAAGTTAATTAAAAACAACATTTTATAGCCAAATTATTTTTCTGTGTTTCATAATATAGATTTTTAGACTTCAATTTACTAGGAGCATGCACGTGTACGTAGTTTACGTGTATCATAGGGCTAAGATCCGTCGCAAACAAGGCGACAAGTGACGACCAATAGTCGCCACCATTTGTGATTGACTTAATAATGAATTTACTCTCAGGCACCCAATGGCGGCGTTAGGGGGTAGCGAACAGGGCAATCGTCCGGGGCCTCGCTCTTGCAGGGGCCTCACACTACAGCCCTTAACCATTTATAATAAAGGCGAAAGTTTGTGAGTGTGTGTTTGTATGTATGTTTGTTACTTCTTCACGCTCAAACGGCTGGACGGATCTGGATGAAATTTTGCACAGAGATAGATTTCAGTCTGGAATAATACATAGGATACTTTTTATCTCTGGCATGTGTTTCCTTGGACAAATTTATGACATTCCCGCGGGCGACGCCGCTGGCAGAAGCTAGTTAATAATAAAAAAACCGGCCAAGTGCGAGTCGGACTCGCACACGAAGGGTTCCGTACCATTATCGCAATACACTGCAAAAAAATCACGTTTGTTGTATGGGAGCCCCCCTTAATTTATTTTATTTTAATTTAATAATTATTATTTTTGAAGAGAATATACAACTAAATATTCTGTGAATATTTCAAGCGTCTACCTGTTGCCGTTATTAATATCCAGCAAAAAACGGCAAAAATATCACGTTTGTTGTATGGGAGCCCCCCTTAAATATTAATTTTATACTGTTTTTAGTATTTGTTGTTATAGCGGCAACAGGAATACATCATCTGTGAAAATTTCAACTGTCTAACTATCACGGTTCATGAGATACAGCCTGGTGACAGACAGACAGTCAGACAGACAGACAGACAGACGGACAGCGAAGTCTAAGTAATAGGGTCCCGTTTTTACCCTTTGGGTACGGAACCCTAAAAATAAGTGCCAAGTTTTCCATTTCTCGTATATCTCATACATTGTAAAAAGGACAAGGGCCTCGCAAATATCTGCCACCCGCCCGGAGCCTCGCAGTGGTTAAGGACGCCCCTGCAGGCACCTATCTGAATCTAAGAAATTTGATGTTAGTGACGCCGGAGTCGCTGTAAAATCCATTCGCTCGGCAATCTACCTTTGGACTCTTAAAATAGTATTTAGATTTGATATACTTGGAAAATCTACTGTCACCGCATCAGTGTCGCTGCACTTGAATAGTGCCCCATATATTACAGTGGATTTTCGGCCACTGCTTCTCTTGGAGCTTGCATATCGATCATGTAGGAGACGATGATTGGACATTTTTCCCCTACTTAGAAAAGAGTGCAATCATCATCATGAGTAAAATTATTCTGTGTCTTAATTTCAAGACGTGCTGAGCCGAACCTGATTGGGGTTTGGCTTCTACTATTCCATTTAGTACCGGTGAAAAGCGTTACCGGTTACTTTATACCTACATATTTTTGGTAGATTTATGTTAGTAACTTTTTTTAATATAGTTACCTACTTTTTTTGCTCCGTGTACTGTCAAAGTTACCCGTAAAGACAATTTAGCCCCGTTTAAAGGTAATCATTATTTAATAACCCTCTTTCCCATAGCCAAAACAACTGACCCACAATCCATCCATTGTTTTCTATGGTACTCTTTCCCTAAGTCCTAAACTTGTGTGGATAACAATACACCAGCTTGTTATTGCCCTTAGTCGCCTTGTTTGCGGCAGGACTAAAATGAATTTCAATAACATGCCTGGCCGAGTTTATGGGCAGTTTTTCAATCAAAGGAAATGTTAAGGCAAACGAAACCGCTTTGGTGTTTCCAGTCATACTAAAATGCCGTGACCGAATTTGTAAATCCCCTTTTACATCATCGTTTGTTATTATGCTATATGTTATTTTCAGTAAAAATAAATATTAGTATGTAATAATTATTATAATATCAAAGCTGAACATCACAAAGGTTCTACAATTTGAGGAAGTTTTACTACTCATCCCTAGATGGCGCTGTACTCAGTCGTGTTTCATGATTTATTAGTTTTGCTATTCACCACTAGATGGCGCTGCATTGAAGAGTTTATTCGTAGCATCACACATGATATAATTATGGTCCCTGAAGGAGTAGACAGAGCCACGCTCAGATTTTGTGATAGTTACCGTTACATACGAATCTAGAGTGATAAGAGGTGAACCTTTTTCTGAAAGGGTCTAGACTCAATGTATCTTTGCTAGTCTTCGGCACCGAACCTAGAACTTGGGCTCACGTTAGCTAGACCAACAATGCCGTCGTTATGATATTTAATAATTGTGCAGGTTATGAATGTAAAAGTAGTAGAGTAAAACCAGGATAATTGCCCCAGGGGTATTTTGCCCCAATTGCAATTATAGTCCTCGCCAAACTTCTTGACTGCCCTGAAGTTGGTTTACCGGATGCGTGAGGCACGAAACGGTGCTGTTTTTGTATGAGATTTACGACTGCGCAGCCATTGTAGCAAACTTCAGGGCTGCCAAGAAGTTTGGTGAGAACTATTCTCTAGATCACGGATGAAACGCATGCTAATACTATTAATCTAGCTATCGAAAGATTCTTCAACAACCACTAAGTTGACCGTATCTCATGTCTCTGTGCGATTGCATGGGAAGGCAAAATGCGATTAAAGTTTTTGCGGGATACCTGTTCTATTTCTCGGTGGGGCATCCATACTGAACGTAATTTACATGGATTAGGCAGCCATCCCGTATGTGGGATTGATGTCCCAAAATATACCGCCGCAATATTCGCGGAAATCTTTTTATTTTTTATTATTGACAGACTTGCGCTTGACCACTATCTCACCTGATGGTAAGTGATGATGTGGTCTACGATGTAGCACGCTTACCTAGAAGAAACCTATTCACTCTTGACTTAAAGACTCCCAGGTTGTAGCTATCAGGAAATACAGACTCCGGCAGGGAATTCCTAATTCCTATTTTCTTAATGATATTGTTTTTTACTTTTCATAAATTAGTAGATAAAAAACCAAAGTACCGGCCAGTTTTACAAATAAAGTATTTAGCTTTGTGTACTGAGAGAGTGATTTCAAAAAGTGTGGGCAACTATCCGGTTTTTACCCCAGGTACTACTTAAGAAAAGTATTTTGCGAACTTCTGGATCTCCCTTTAAAGGCGTAAAAGTCCAATCAGTCATTGGTCGGTACTGTAGGGGACGTAATGATAGGCAAATTAATTTACTTTTATCTTATTTCAAAATTATGAGACTTCCTGTAATGAAAATACATGTTTTATATGTTATTGATCAGCGGCTACAATTTGTTAACGAGGGTGGGCGCTGATACCTATAATTACAAGATATTAAGGTATCTTAGTTTAGGTATTGGCTGCAACTTACAACTCTACTTACCTTTGGCATATTTTTATTGTAAACCATACCATTTTTGTGTTTTTACTTGAAGGTGCAAATAAACTATTTTATTTTTTATTTTATTTTTATATTGAGAAGCAGCGTGCCTGCCTCATGGGCGGCTTCTATCCGAATTGACAATCAAAGTTAAAGAAAAACATCTTCTATATATGACAAGTGTTCCTATTTCAATTACCTCCAAACTATTTATATGATGCCAGACTTATTATATGTAAGGAGTTTGCCTTTTAGGCAGAGTCCTCACAGTACCTACCTACTGCAGAACTAAATGTGCGACTACTTGGAATAATTATTTATTTCGATATTAGTTATAGGTACTCATACGAACAATTTTAGAAGTTCATAGGTAGGTACATATTATTGTTAAACTTCTTAAGTCATCGTAATAATTATTATAGTCATAAGATGACATTGCAATGCTAATGTCGTTTAAAATGTCTTGTAATTATTCACATAATCATCATTTTCAATAATTATTTTGTACAATATAGCCGTTTGTTACGAGAAACACAATAATTAGCTATTGTAATGTATTTATAATACCTAAGTAGGTTTATATGTATATCAACTGTTTATGTACAGCAGTTTATGTTTTCCCAGAGACACACACACACACGCATCATTACGCCTATATGCCGCGAAGGAGGTAGCACGATTAAAATCACCTCTTTAGCTATTCAAGGTATAGAGATCATTGATTATTTGTGGTTTATTCATATCTAATTATTGCCTTCTCTCCTTTTTAACACGCTTTTTTAGGGTTCCGTACCCAAAGGGTAAAAACGGGACCCTATTACTAAGACTCCGCGATCCGCCTGTCTGTCTGTCTGTCCATCTGTCAACAGGCTGTATCTCATGAACCGTGATAGCTAAACAGTTGAAATTTTCACAGATGATGTATTTCTGTTGCCGCTATAACAACAAATACTAAAAACAGAATAAAATAAATATTCAAGTGGGGCTCCCATACAACAAACGTGATTTTTGTGCCGTTTTTTTGCAATAATGGTACGGAACCATTCGTGCGCGAGTCCGACTCGCACTTGGCCGGTTTTTTTCTAGTGCTATCCCACTTTAGGTAAGGTCGGCTCTACATTTTTTTATTTTTTTATTTACTTAGGCAAAGATTCATAATTTGAATTAGTGACTTAAAAACTAAGTACAATACAATTGTCAGAGGGGTCCTCTGCAGCCGAACTAGGTAAGGGCCTGTATTTCGGCATGCAGCTCTTCCCACAGGAACTTTGACACAATAAACTTAGTAATTACTAATTATATGGCGCCAGGACAATCTAGTCGGGCAGTGCTTCCTCCATTTTTTTTGATAGAAACTAAAAACTAGGCTGAATGAAATGTATAGACAAAACCAATCACGGATAGAAAACGAAGAGCTATCAAAAGTATTTCTGAACGTAATACTGTTTAATATTAGTTCCATTTCACTGTAATAGTGAAGAGGAACTAAATATATAAAAGGTCTTTCAACAAGGACGGGTCGATGATGAAAATTGAATAAAACAAGATTGATGTGCAGCAGTCATTAAAAATTGGACCTCTCGGATTCGTGCCACCATACGAAGCCGCGGCGGACATTTGAACGATGTCATATTCCATCCATAATGGCATAAATGTGCCTTTTAAATAAAAAATAAATTTCGTTAATATCTCACACACATCTTGTTTTATTCAATTTTAACATCGACCCGTCCTTGTTGAAAGACCCTTTATATTTACATATGTATATATTATATTCAATATATATGTACGTGTATTTTATTTATTTTAGTATAATTATTACAAGCTTTTTATAATTAAACTATGCATCTGCCATGTTGTCTCTTCACCACCCTTGGTTGACTGGTAGAGAATGCCTAAGGCATTAAGTCCGCCTTTGTACCTTTGTGCATGAAGTCTAAATAAATAAATAAACCAACATTATGTGCTATATTTGGTGAAAAAGATGCAGAAAATGAAGCTGATAATTGCGCTGGATAAAACCAATCTCTTTGAAAATTGGCTACGACGTTTGTTGTAATCTGTGGGTAGTACCTACATGAGAACTGCAAACCCAATTTACATCATGTGTTCTTAATGCAGGCTGAAGTAGGAAGAGGAGCTCCAGCAAGCAGAACTTAATGGAAATGGAAAAGACAGAGGCGGGTACTACCGGCCATCTGTCCCGTACCACTACGGCCATCACAACCGCATATACCGGGGAGATGGCCAATTAAGTATTTTTTTATTATTAAAGACTAGCTGTCCCACGCAGCTTCGCTCCCGTCAACTGGCTACCTACCTACCCTACATACATGAATGTTGCGTAACTTTAACTGCTTATGCAGCGCACGCAACGGAAGCTCTCAAAAAGGCCTTTTTTTTTCCGTTTTTGCAACATTTTTCATTTATGTTCCACTCCTATTTGTCGTAGCGTGATGTTATATAACCCCTTAACATGCCTCAATAAATGGACTGCACACATAAATAATTTATCAATTCCAACCTGTAGTTCCTGAGATTAGCGCGATCAAACAAACACACAAACTCTTCAGCTTTATATTATTAGTATAGATTTATGTATCTGCCTGACATTACTCGTATAATAATTTTTTTGGGCTGATTTTCTAAAGACTTATTGTTGTTGATATTCTTAAAAATAAAAGTTTAACTATAATGTAAATAATTTCAGTTCTTTTTTGCTTAAAAAAACTATGGCCATCTTTAACTAATTTACCTTATATGGAACGACTGAAGAAAGAACCCTTGTGTGTGAATTCGCTATTTGTGTTTCTGATATAGAAAGATAATGTTCCCAAAGAGGGAATAAATGGGTTTTACATAACTTGTGGAAAGGGATACGAACAAATGTAATCCGGGAATCACATATACCCATTCTAAAATAATGTCGAAATCCAAGCAAAGGCAGGCCATAAGCTGAGAGCACAAAACGTATCTACTGCCATAATCACCACGCTTGGCTCAGAGATTTGAGTTTGATGCTCGTAGCTAAGTAATAATGGCCGCACGGATTAATCTTCAAGGTTAAGCAACGTTTGCTGAGATCGGTTCGTGGATGGGTGACCGACCATTATATACCGATATTACCCCGCGGCTAAAAAATCACCAGTCTTGCTACGAGGTATTGTGTTACCCAGTTATGGGATTGTAGATCCGATAGGCACACGCTAAATAAAATACTGGTATTCAGCTGCATCAAGTTAGACTAGAAGCCAAACCCTATCCTATTAAAGGATAGGCAGATTATTTGATGTTGTACATATTCAGATAGACACATAACAACAATGAATCCCATCCAAGTCACAACATTTTAAAAACGTTTGGTGAACTTTTTACTGGGTCTACTTACTTTTACCTAAACCCTACGGGTGCTTACGGCTGACTGTAGGCAACATAAAAAGCTTTGCCAAAGGAACAAGGCATTTATTTGTGACTGAGAGCTGGATTTGCAGTGATACATATAGGCAACAGTAGTGCCACTGACTTCAATATTCCACCATTTCATGACATCCAATGAGGCTGGCTGTTTTTGCCACCATGCCCGCCGATAGAGTACAATAGAACAGAACAGAACAGTACCTCTTCAATGAAGCAAAAGCAGGATCTATGTAAGGATCGTAACAGGTGGCGGGCGTTCTGTAGTTTTTGTCGACCACCATGGGTAAAAAGGCGTGTGTTTAAGGCGTCAAATTGGCTGTCTAATTTAACCAGCTGGCTGCGACATTATTATATTCTATAGTTTCAGCTAGCTTCACTTATCACTGCAATTCCTGCTGAATCTCTTAATCTCTCTTCCACTGCAGAACTAAGTCGTCTTTCTCCTCTTTACTACAGAAGCATATTTTCTGCTACTGCATGTCAGTCTTTTAATTCTTCATTATCAATATTTCAGCCGGAAGACGTCCACTGCCAGGCATAAGCCTTCCCCTTTGCGTCTTCCTCTGTGCTTCTCGCATACAGCGGACTACCGTGGCTCTCACCACTCCATTCACCAGCAGCCTAATTGCGTAAGTGAATTCTGCAAAGGAAACAAATCGATTATTTCAAAGAATCAGAATCATTTCTTTCAACTTTTTCGGTATTGCGAAATTAATTTGGAAAGCTAGCGTTAGCTTTCCAAATCCACCTTTGAGTTGAACACAGACTACTTAGAGATACTACGGAGTTGAAGATATATGACATTTGCATTACACAATACCAATAGTGAAGTTTTATCTCGATTCTTCCGCTTTCATTCATTCTTTTACAATCAATTCTACGTCAAAATATTGGTAATGAAAGGACCATAACCTTTCCGTTTCAGAGTGTAATATGCAATACAAAAAGTCGTTTTTGGGAAGGTTCCAACTTGTTTGCTTTGCAGAATTCACTTACGCAATTAGGCTGCAGGTCAACGGTCGATTTAAAGCAAACGAACTAATCAAGCTCTTGAATCTTTCGGTACATCATCGAAAAAATTATGATCTTGGTTAGTTTTTGACTTAGTAAACCGAATTAAAAATAAAACTGTTCTACAGACCATTCAGACTTTATATCAGCCTTTGATTTTATGTTTGACATTAGGCTTCGTATTTCATGTTTAAAAATTCTTCTATTCATTATTCCCCTTTCCTACTTGTTACATCTTAGCAGCTTGAAATAGTATTTTAGGAAGAAAAGAAGATTAACTGAAGATATTCTTTAAATACTGAATATTGAAGGTGGAGTTCCGCAAGGGTCAGTCATAGGACCAGAGCAAAAATTCGTTGGCATGAAATGAAATTGAAATAAGCTATCATTGGAATTGTTTACCCAACTGTCGATCAAGAAAATACACGAAATATGAAGTACCTGAGTTTGGTTAAGGTATCGCAATAGACTCCGTAGTGACTCCGATCTGTGGTCCACTTTAGCCTTGAATCGATAAAAGCTAGAAGTTATGGGGAGAGGTCAGCTCTTAGCAGTGATATGATGCAGGCTAACAGTTGATCAGTAATTTTCATTTCTGATACAATGAGTAAATTGCTAAGAGGTAAAACATCAACAATACAAAACATCGATTACCAACCTTTACAATTTAATTACTTTTTATTTAAGCCACGATAATTATTTAATACTTACCTACTTTAATTATTTGATTTTAATATTAATATCCTTGTGTTAACTGATTATACTAACTATACCAAATCAAAATCGCGTTTAATTCAAAACAAATGACAAAAACCTTCCATCCCACAAACAGGCATAACTCAAATATTTATGAAATTGCGAATTCAATATACATTCCGTTACGTCATCCCTTTTACCGTGATCAACCATAACAGCAAAAGGAATAAGCATTCCCGTATCATAGAAAACCATAATCTAACACCCTTTACCACTCCAACTGTCGGATACAATACTATAAAGTAGCTATCTTCAGCAATACATTATCCTTACTTATCTGTGGCCATAACATGAAACTTAGGATCTATTTTATTATAAAGTGCATTGTCTACTATAGAGGAGGTCGGTCGACCGCCGAACGTAAATAATTTAACTGTCTTAAAAGATTCAAAAATAGTTTCCTAACATTGCCCCCCTTAATATGTACACCATTTGTCAGGCCATAACTGGATTTAAACGACGCGTTACAAGAAAAAGGCCACGCCCTCTGACAGACATATAGCCCGCCCACTCTAACGCCTCGAAAGGCTTCGATAAAGTTTCTATCTATCTCTATCGCACGAATATTCTTGGTGGTATTTACCTTGTTACAAAACCGATAAAAATGTGGCAAAAGCCAATACGTGCTGGAAGATTATAAGCCTTATGAACCTGTAGTCAAAGTTGAAAATGCTTTGTTAATGGTATCATGGGGGGTCTCAATTGAAGCGAGACGATCCACGAAAGGGATGCAGCGAATCGTTCTGTTTAAGTTAGTGAGTCCAAACGAGTTTTTATGTTTGGAAATCGTATTAAGCTTTTGTTGGAAACTGTTCCACTCAACGGGCATAGTTGAGGCGTTTGTGCGGTCAAACTATCGCGTTTGAATTCGGAAAGCGGTGGGGATACTGCTGATTGGCTCGTTTTGGCCGATACACTGTGTAACGATTCGGTCGCGTGCGGTCGAGCGTAGCGCGCCAACTGAGCTTTTTCAAATAAGAAACTCGAGTTCGTATGTTCCATTCTTATTTCGAATTTCAAATAGAATTGATCTGATTTAAATTGGTGTTGCAAAATAAAATGTTTAATTGTCATAATTATCGGTGAAGACTAAAATCTAGTGTCAGTGTTTTGATAAACAGTTAAAATAAACTTCTTAAAAATGTCGTCCGTGCACTCAGATGATGACCAAGAGGAGATCAATGTGGACTCTGACAGCAGGCTATCGGGCCATTGCGACAGAAGCATAGCATCAGAAGACCGAGATTCCGAACACAGTTACCATGACAGATATCATGATTCACCGAACGAGCATATGACTGACACTCAACCGAGGGTGAATTTACCTTTCAGCATATCTCGGCTTTTAGGGAAACAATTCGAAGACATAGATAAGCGTCGAAATTCCGGGGAGAGTGATGACAGAAGTGATCAGGACACTGAATCAGAGAGTGCTAAAGACGAGGGGAAGGACAATTCTGGTTTGCCTTTGAACTTTTCGCATACACATGGTTTATATCAAAATTCGGGACTGTTATTGAGACCAGGTTTGGGTATCGGTGGTGGATATGGGTTCTCGAGTAACCCTGGGGTTGTCAGAGTGCCAGCTCATAGGGCTCTGGGTGCGTTGGGTGCCTGGGGAGTCACCATGGACCCCATGCGACAGGCGGCAGCGGCGGCCTTCGCACATCAAATTGTTAAAGATAGATTGAACGGTAAGATTTTTATATTTAATAAAATTTAAAAGAAAATTAATCAAATGTGGCAAACGTTTTGTTTTAATGGATACGTAAGTATATCTGCTGTGAGTGCCGCGGGTATTAGTTGGATGTGAAAATTCAAGAACAGCAGGCTTATTACGTATCTTTTGCAAGAGCAAAACGATAGCGATTTTGCGGAATAATTGCTCTATAGTACAAAAGTTTTAGAGTATTTGTCGGTTTTTTTTTAATAAGTGCATTTGACAAACAGCGAGCGATTAACAAACGATTGTGTAGGACCTACCATACCCACCCTTCAGGTAATTCCGACTTTTATGACATAAAACGTTTGATCGCTTTCGTTTTGCTCTTGCAAAAGATACGTAATAAGCCTGCCGGTATATGTGGATTGCTTGTGGGAATTCTATATTCAGCGCTGACATTGATGACGATGCTGTAGATAGTTTTGAGACATTTCTATATACCAAATCACAAATGACAATTCTTATAACATTTAAATTAAGGTCAGGTACTGTGAGAAAATTGATAGCAATATCTTGACTATTTAAGAGGACCTGAATTTCCTAAGTAAAAAGTCATAATCCGAGGTTTGGCTCTCGTCTATTTCTTCCTCCAATATTGGACCACAATTTAAAAGATATTCCATGAACTGGAAATCTAAGATATATACTATGCCCCTATGTTTTCCTTTTTTAATTTATATTTCAAATTTGTACACTAAGCCTCTGTTGACAGCGCAATCTCGAGCATTTTTGGAGGGTTCTAGTACTTCTAAAGATAATGTATCATCATTATTGGTGGAGGAAATAGGCAAGAGCCAAAACTTTACTCAGGCAATTCACTCGGCCCTCTCTGCCCATATTTCCTCTTAATGTATCAAGATATCTGATTGACGTAATATTAGCGTTAATTAATTATAATCTATGATATACAAAATGTCAGATGTCAGATCAGTTATAAGGGTTAATGAGGCCGATAAGAAATAAATTGAAGTGTCGCATATATTCCCTGTAATGTACTAGTTGTAATAAATATTAGATTCTTAGTTAATTATTATACTGGTGTTTATTATTAGTGTTGACCTAGATCGATTAATTGCTGCTGTTAGTAGGGTGTTTATCTACCTACTAATTATTGCAGTTTTTGTTATTTAATTAAGGTGGCAAGTTAAAATGCCTGTAGAAATTACATTAATAGATTGGTTCCTCATTAGTCATGCCTTTGTTTTATCGTCTTTAATTATGATTAGAAGCCTAGTGTTAAGATTGTATGTGTAATTAATATTTTTTTTCTTGTTTTATTTTTCTTTAGCACATTTTCTCATAAAAAATTCAAAAGCAAGCAGCTCACTTCACACACCTATCGTTTTCTCCAACCAAACAAAATCTAAAATTCCCAAAAAAATATAAACAAATACGCATCGAAAATTGTAATATTTGAGACCCGGCTTTTTCCTTCTTTGTTTTATAAAAAAGGGTCCAAATCGGGTGCCAACGTCCTCTGAGCCAATTACCCTCGCGTGCGAACCGATGACACACCTAGAGAACTATTTCTTTTTCCCTTTTTTTGGTCCTTCGAGGCGAGATTGAAGGCGCCCCGTTCTGTAATTTGTCGCGTCGGCCGCCGGTCAGGTTGGGGACACTGTTTTTTTTTGTTATGTTACTCATCCTGACAGAAAATTGGTTGTTAAGTTGCACGTTTGGTGTCGCTGTAATTGGAGTTGAATTTTTTCTTATTGAGCCGGATGCTTTGGTGATTTGCTCCTTTTTTTGGTTGGTGAATAGAAATTGGGATTACGAAAAAGCTTGTCATGATTCATTTTTATCACAATTATTTATTTTCTTTGTGTTTATGATGGAAATGGACGATATGGAAAGTAGAAGTAAATTAACTCAGAGTATTTTTTTTCCTGGCAAATACTATTCGAAAAAAAACTTTCAAAAATAATAGGTGGTTTAAAAAAATAAAAAATAAATAACAACATCTTCAGTAACCGATAAAACGAAAGCAAAGAACGCCACTTTCATTATTTTTTTTCAACTCACCTTGCTCAATTCGCTCAAAAAAAAATGAGAAAAAATCGACTCATAACAGTCACAACCCGTCGCGTGCAGACCCTTGGGTTTTTGCGACCACCGGCAAAGAGGAAGCGAGCGGTTACAGGGTTACACTATATAATTGAGACAATAGCTACTCCGAATCCTCAGATCCGTACGTGCATCGGAAATACTTAAGAGGTGACGAAAAAAAAACTAAAAAAAAAAATGTCGGCGCCAATAAGTTTTTTTTTATTACACTATTAAAGTTTTTATGGCTTTTTAAAACATTGAAAAACTTTTGTCGTTACACTGTTTGGGTATTATAGGGTCGTTAAACAGGGATTAACATAATGTTTGATTAACTGTAGAGGTAAATAGTTTGCGGTCAATTAAACAGTGATCTAGATTTGCATTGGGTAGTGCGATTTTGTGTCTTCTGTGGTTAACTGAAAGTTAATTTTGCTATGGTTATCATTTGGGAAATGGTAATTAAAACTATAAAAATGTATTTTTCCTTACGTGTTAAAAGTTTTATTTGCAGTCGTGATCTATAAAGTAGTTATCTGAAAAATATGAATATTCTGAGGCTTATTAATATAAGTAATAAAATTAAAAACCTTGAAATATAAAGCGTTTTCGAAATAATTTTATGATAAAGTTGTTTTTAAATAATTCCTTAATTTTAGACTTTCTCAAACGATACTACACATTTAGCTCAAAAATTACTCACTATTGTAAATACATCTATGTATAAAACTTTCCTAGTTTTAAGTAAACATCCTTTTCACCTTTTATTTGTATAAAAAATTTGGGTGAGTAAAATACTCGCCTACAGGCGTGATATTATGTTATTTTAAGAAAACTTTTTTTTTAAACCGTGATGACCATATTCTTATATAAGAAAAATATATTTTCTCCCTGCAACAGTTTTATCAAAACGTTTACATACTGCACGTTTTCTATAACCGTCGCGCGTCGTCAATATTTTCTTCATAAGTACACTATAACGGTAGGTGCGATTATGACATGGTTATATGCTCAGCATCTAAGCTGTATAACAGTTGTATAACCGGGCCATTTGAAGCGTGTCGCCTGGATCAGTTTCCGTCGATTTGCGGTTATTGCGCTTTGCTTACCGACGGAGCGCGGGGTTTGGTGTAGACTTTTTTTGGTGTACAATAAAGTAAGACAAAATAAATATATATATATTTTATTCGATTCTAGTCTAAAGATATTATGAGGATCAATTAATTTTACTATATTATACACCAAACATTTTAACAGCTTTTAATTGTTCAGTATGTATTATATTACTATTAGAAAGAAAATCAAATTATTTTGAGCAAGAAAATAAACATATTTTGCGATTATCACACAATAGTTAAATTTATACCAGACTTTGCTTCTTGGTTTACTGACAAATCTTAGAATTTGTTAGGTAAGAAGTGGCTCCCCTGAACACACACATACATATTTATTTATTTATTTATGTACACACAAACACTTAACAGAGAAAAGAAAAAATACATATATAAGAGAACAAAGGTACTGCTTGTATCTATAGAAATTTCTTCCAGCAGACCTGCGATAGACGAAGACACATATGATTTCCTTCGTCATTAGTGGTCATATTTAGAGCTAAATTTAAAAAGAATTTGAAACACACTCAGATAGTTGTTCCGGCTCTGGGTGTTGTGTATGTGAGTTTATATGTTTGTTAACGCACCCACGATGCAGGAAGAAATACCTAGTGTGGAGCAAAGATTAAAAAAAAAAATTGGGGACGATATTCATAAATAATGGAACAAGCGAAAATTAACCATAACTTAGCGTTTATAGATCAACTATCGAGTTTTCACAGCTTAGCAAAACTGATAACTCGCTGCCAGCCAGTCCTCTTTCTGCTTGACATTTTTATTTTAGCCAAATATACTTATGAAATTATAATTGTTCAAGACGAAAGTCTATAACCAGTGTGTGTTGCTAGTGATGACATATGGCTCTGAGACGTGGTCGCTTACAATGGGCCTCATCAGAAAGCTTACAGTCACACAAAGAGCAATGGAGAGGGCTATGCTTGGTGTTTCCTTGCGTGATCGAATCACAAATGTAGAGATCCGCAAGAGAACCAGGGTTGCCGAAGAATTGCCAAACTTAAGTGGCAGTGGGCAGGGCACATTACTCGCAGAACGGATGGCCGATGGGGCAGAATGATTCTGGAGCGGCGACCGCAAACCGGAAGACGTTGCGTTGGAAGGCCTCCCACCACGTGGACCGATGACAAGGTGAAGGTTGCGGGGATCCGCGTGGTGCGAGACGCACGGGACCGCACAATGTGGCGACGCTTGGGGGAGGCCTATGTCCAGCAGTGGACGTCTTTCGGCTGATATAATGTTGATGATACTTATGAAAGATGTCGATTTACTTGCATCAGCATCTAGTTCATCCCATAAGGATTAAAATCTAAACAACGTCTCTGAAATGAGGCAGAAAGTATCATTGCCGAAAACGCCGTGTAACAACCCAAAAACAGTTGAACAACGGTGATTTAACGGCATCATTACACAAAAAAAAATGTTCTAAAGCAACAGCCTTAGTTGATTGTCAACCGTTTAGAAAGGCGAGCCAGTTACCTTAACAAAAACAGTGATCGCTTTGCGCAATCAATAGAGAGAGCAATCAATGTTACCGCGGTCTTTCTAGTAGGTAACAACCCGACAGTTGTTAGTCTTATCCATTTCCGCCATAGTTCTCATTATTTCACCGCAAAATTTTACCTAATCCACCTTTTTGTGTCTATTAGTGGCCTTCGAGGTTTTTATTACATCTTTTTATAGTTACCAACCGTTTTGCCTGTTCCTTGCAATCGTTTGAGTTGCTTTCCTTTTTGGGGTTTGCGGCGAAAATTGTTTGCAATGGAGAATAGATAGTATTAGCTTCTGTCCGTTGCTTCAGCCGCGCGATAAGTATTTTGTTATTCCAAGTGTCCTATATAACATATAGGACACTTTTGATTTAGATATTATTACTAAAAGTTTTGAGTGTTTGAAACACAAAATTACAAACTTTCAGTTTGATAATATTAGTAGGATATGTACGGCCAGCATTTTTTTTTGTTGCCTTCTGGTCATTTACCTTCATCTACATTTTGAAATGAAAATGTACAGCAAAACTTTAATTACAACATGACATACATTACTTGTTACGAGAGGTGAGCTTATAGGCCCATTTTCCGTAGTGTAAAAAACCCTAAAACATTAAAAAATGTAGGTATTGGAGGCATTTTTAGAGATTGAAATACTTTTAGTTAGTTCTTTTTTTTTATTTGTATTATCGACTAGCTGTTCCCCGCGGCTTCGCTCCCGTGGACCACCCTACAGGACCCGTTTTCCGGATTAAAAACCTATGCCTATTAGCCTATGTCACTCAGGAATAGTGTAGCTTTCTATTGGTGAAAGAACTTTTTAAATCGGTCCAGTAGTTTCGGAGCCTATTCGTTACAAACAAACAATAAAATCTTTCCTCTTTATAATATTATTATTACTTATTAGTATTAGTATAGAAGTATAGATAGGCGCGCGCTTGACCACCATCTTACCTAAGCCATGATGTGGTGGACGGTGTAGCATGCTTGTCTAGTGCCTCGTTGCCAATGAGCCTCTTGGCCCGTTATTCGAAGCTGGTATTTGGCAGATCCATCCCAGAGCTAAGAGCTGTACTCGTAACTCTCTTAACGATAGGGTAATGGCCTCTCTACGTAAGAGGAGATATTCTCTTATTTTTAAGAACAAAGATTTCAACATGATGATTCCATTCGCAATTCAGTATTCCGACGCACAGTTTTGGCTAACATTTTATGATTTCAAATATCAAACGAAGATAAAAAGGCTCAAAACAGTTAAACACAATCTATACTAGACCAAGTTAATCGTTGATAGAACGGGTTTAAAATATCTTATCTTATAAGATATCGTGGTGAGCTTACTCTTAAATATCAATCTGCTGACCAGTCAGTGTAACCAGCGTTGCTTGTAAGTAGTAACACGTAAGTACTGAGAAGCTGCGGAACCCGTTAGTTTGGCTTCAAAAGATGTTGGAAAAGGATTATGAAGTTAACTTGCAAGTTGATGTTGAAGTGATTAAGATTACAGAAATGCTTATCAAAGCGTTTTGATAATACTTTCATTGTGCGCACAACTAAGGCGATGATAGCTCAGTGGTAGTGACGTCGGATACCGAGACGAAGGTCGCGGGTTCGAATCCTACAATGAGCTTGAGCTTTCGGTGTAGGAAAACATCGTGAGGAAACCATAGCACGGTGGTAGGGTACTTTGTAGTACCCGCCTGGCTGGCAACCACCCTCAAGTTGAAAATCTGTCGCCAAGCACCTTCCGGTGTGTTCCGTCAGCAGCACTTGAGAGCCAGTTCCCTTCTAGGCTTTGTGTGCTTACCACCATCGGCCACATCATCACTGACCACGGTGAGATTGTGGTCAAACACAGGCCTATAAATAGTAAAAAAAAAAACTAAGGAGTGGAACTCCCTTCCGGAGTCTTTGTTCCCTGATAGCTACAACCTTGGGGGTCTTTAAGTCAAGAGTGTATAGGTTTATTCTAGTCAAGCATACTTCATCGTAGACCGCATCATCGCTTACCATCAGGCGAGATAGTGGTCAAACGCGAGCCTATAGATTATTAAAAAAAAATGTAACAAAATAAACTGCCGAGCAATGAAAAAGTTCCACCCACAAAATGCCGACAAACACCTGAATTTAATTTTTTCACAATTAATTTAAAATTTGGACACAATATTTACGTTTTTAGTTGGTAATATTCTGATGCGCTGTTAAATGTACTTCAATATTGCAGACGGCGTCATTAAGCTAGCCTTTCCCGTTTAGGAATAGTTTGGTGCTTTGTCACTGGAACTTTTTCATTGCTCGCGAGTGTATTTCGTTGACAACTTTGATTTAGGAACGTATTACAGATTAAGAATGATAATGCATACACAAAGTTAATCTTCGCTAATATTATAAAGAGTATTAAGAGAAAAATGTCGTTTATATGTAGCAGGTAAATAATTTCTAGAAGTACTGATACCGAAAATTCTTTAACTAAAAGAACGCTCTACTTTTTAAATACTCGATTCCGGCGGCATAGACTACGGGAACGAAACTGTAAAAACATCTAACGAGTTACTAAAATATTAAATCACTAATATAATAAATTAAATTATAACTAAAATTAATAAAATAGAATAATTAAACAGTTTCAGTAAGTGCCTAAATGGTAACATATCTAACACTACTATCAAATCTAGTAAATACCAATAAACTAAACTATTTAAAGTTATTAAGTTACCTTTGTATTGTGTCCAGAAAAAAATAAAAATATTTGTACTTACTATTCCTATACTAAAGACATCAACGACGGTTCTCGAGATTTTTCCTTTAGGCCTAGAACATACGCTTATGTTTCACATTTGTTTGATTTAAAATGAAAATCAGAGAAAGAAAAGTGGGTGAAAAAATTATCTTAAGCTCATAAGGCTCAATTACACTGGCAAGGCGCGACAGTGCGACAACCACCAACAACGTGTAGCGGATATCGTATCCATAGAACAATTTGCTTTCACCTTTCTGCGCGAGTATTTAATAAGCCGACACAGTTCACGTAATACACTCGTATTGATCATACCTAGATAGAATTTTACAAATGGGTAAAAATCTCGATGGTGTTTAGCCAATTGATCGCCCAGATGTTGGATTAAAATTTACTGTCATCATCATTTCAGCCGAAAGACGTCCACTGCTGGACATAGGCCTCCCCCAGGCGTCGCCACATTGACCGATCCCGTGCGTCTCGCATCCAGCGCCTTCCCGCAACCTTAACCAGGTCATCGGTCCACCTAGTGGGAGGTCTTCCAACATATCGTCTTCCGGTTCGCGGTCGCCATTCCAGAACTTTTCGGCCCCATCGTCCATCCGTTCTGCGAGCAATGTGCCCTGCCCACTGCCACTTAAGTTTGGCAATTCTTCGGGCTATGTCGGTAACTTTGGTTCTCCTGCGGATATCATCATTTCTGACGTGATCAATGTGCAAGGAAATTCCGAGCATAGCCCTCTCCATTGCCCTTTGGGTGACTTCATCTTAAGCTTTCTGATAAGGCCCATCGTGAGCGACCACGTCTCGGTCTCATAGGTGATCATTAGCAACACACACTGGTCATAGACTTTTGTCTTGAGACATTGCGGTAAATTGGACGAGAAGATACCACGCAACTTCCCGAATGCCGCCCAGCCGAGTCGGATTCGACTGTTGACCTCTTTCTCGATTTTTTCTGTACAATATTTTAATTGAAATCTTTTAATCAATCGCGAGAACAGAAGTGGCCCAGTGGTAACGGCCCCTTACATGTCGTAGGTTCGAACTCAGGTAGGCGCTTTACTTTGTGTAAATTATTTCATCACCACTGCTCTAAAAACGGTGAATGAAAACATCGTGAGGAAACCGGCAAGCCCTAGAACCAAAATATCGAAGACATGTGACATCTCTTCGTCATCTGGTCTTGGTGGATTAAGGCCTATTCCCTCTCTCACAAAGAGGAGTGTCCCAGCAGTCTTCACATTAAAAGGCTGATGATGATGATGAATCAATCGCAAAGCACCGTCGAGATTTTAATCGTGTAAAATCCATCTTAAACGATTCCACAAATCAATCTTATGTTACAGATATCGTTGAACTGTCAAAACAAAAGCAATTATCATATTGAATAATCACAATTAGACGACTGTCCTTGAAAACTATAAAAGCATAGAACCGCGATGACTCAAATCCTACCTACTAGGTTTATCCGACGGACACCAAACCACAGGACAACCTTCTAAAGTTCTAAAACTAATTCACAGTAATTTTGCCCAGTTGTAGTGCCGCACGAATTTGCTTGATTCCATTATTTTGTTTAATGAACGCTGTCTTAAATTGGGCCAAGGTACCCAAAGTGATTGCTGAAATTATGGGATAATCATACGTCATTATTTTATAGGATTATGTAAGTAACTAGTTACCTATTTGAGTCGTGAGAATGAGGTCTTTTAGGTATTTTAAGTAGCAGTTAAAATGGCGATACATATTAATTATTATAATGGATTTACGAATAGTTATTTATTTTATTTATAAATACTTTATTGTACACCAAGATAAAAACAATAATACATGCGGAAACCTTAAAATAAAAATAATCATACAACAGGTGGCCTTATCGCCGTCTGCGATCTCCTCCAGGCAACCCAGAATGGAGATATATAGCCTATGGACACGACATGGCGTTGCTCTTGGTGCAATTTTAAATCAAATTTATGTTACAAACATAGGAAACACTAAATATGAAATACTAAAATAGATACATAAATAAGTCCATACACATACCTACATATAAACATACAGACAAGAAAACAATACGGCTCCAACAAGGATAAGACCACAGTGACAGGTAGAGCTCCTTTACCAGCATTTTAAAGGTCAGTAGCGATTGCGCGCGTTTTATTGTCACAGGCAATGCATTCCATAGACGAGCAGCCTGGACAGTAAAAAAATTGTCTAGGAAGATAGTGGAATGCATTGGCACTTTAAGTTTAATGTTATCCGATGACCTAAACTTTCGTGTGCGAGTCACATAAAAACTGAAATTGGATATATATAAAAAACATTGTTTTTTAATATCCTTTGGGAAATACCGTCGGCAAAAATGGACCAGCATTTCACAACATTTAGATAAAAGCTTTTTCTTTTCGTGTCGATTGACTAACTACACAAATGTGTTTACATTATTGAATGTTGAATAAACGTAAATAAATAAACTGACTTTTTTCTTATAACATTTGCCCATTGGCATTGGCATTTTCCGTTTTGCATTGATATGGTCCATTGAATCAAAAATTAATTTAACATCACTTCCATATAACGCGACAACATAGCGCGACAACATAGCGCGATAAAGCTATTTATTGCAACTATGTTATAAATTATTTTATAATTTAATAACATGGAATATATTGTCACAATTTACCAACAGTAGTCTTTTTAGGGTTCCGTACCCAAAGAGTAAAAACGGGACCCTATTACTGAGACTTCGCTGTCCGTCTGTCTGTCACCAGGCTGTATCTCATGAACCGTGATAGCTACACAGTTGAAATTTTCACAGATGATGTATTTCTGTTGCCGCTATAACAACAAATACTAAAAACAGAATAAAATAATTATTTAAGTAGGGCTCCCATACAACAAACGTGATTTTTGTGCCGTTTTTTTGCGATAATGGTACGGAACCCTTCGTGCGCGAGTCCAACTCGCACTTGGCCGGTTTTTTTCTTATAACATTTGCCCATTGGCATTGGCATTTTTCCGTTTTACATTGATATGGTCCATTGAATCAAAAACTAATTTAAAATACGTACTTACGCTGTTTTTGATATTTTCATCGCTTCCATATAACCCGACAACAAAGCGTGATAAAGCTATTTATTGCAACTATGTTATAAATTATTTTATAATTTAATAATATGGAATATATTGTCACAATTTACCAACAGTAGTCTTTTTTAAATCCTACCCACCATAAAGCTATTTATTGCAACGATGTTATATTATTTTATGATTTAATTACATACAATATATTGTCAAAATTTACTAACAGTAGTCCGTTCTACATTCTACCCACCATTCTCAAGAGTAAATGAAAAGATTACGACGTTTTAAACACATTTAAATCTTGATCAGTTGATATCAAAGAAATAAAGATAAGACTGTACTTATCGAAGCATAAAAATCTATAAAACTTGAGATAAATGGATGTTGTGAGTGTTAGTCAATGTTTTTAGTTTTATAGCTATGTTTATTACTTAATTTTAATAGCAGATTAGGTAATATTTTGAGTTTATCTATAGGAAAACTTGTGAGTCAAGTATATTTTTACCCGACTACGGTGAAGCAAACGGGAGGGTTATGTTTTTGACCGGTATGTATGTATGTTCATCTGTTCCCTCATAACTTCTAAACAGCTTCTTGTAATTTGACAAATGAGGTGTCGTTGAAAGCGTCTTGTTTGTCCACTGGTTACAGGTTATGTGAGGTCACATCAAATTGGGGAACGAAGTGTTGAAAAAAATCTTTCGTATGTAATTTTGCAGAATGTATTGTTTTGTTACGGTAGGTGGCATACGTACCCCCCCCCCCCCGATGGGTTCCCGCATTGTCCATTGTCGAGGCGGGAACCCTAAGAATATTTTCTTTTTTCATACTTTTTAGAGCGTGATTTTTCAGTAGTCGGGTTTTAGTTATTGAACTTATTTTTTTAAACGTTAAATTTACATTGAATTTCAATTAATATACAAGCTTTTGCCTGCGTAAAAAGTGTTCAACTATCTCAACGGAATATTATACCGGGATGAAAAGTATTCTATGTTCTAATCCTGGTTCTGTTCCATCCATATGCCAAGTTTCAGCCAAATGTGTTAATCGTGAAACGGCAACAAAAACAGATAGAGTTACTTTCGCATGTATAATATGTGTTATTTCAATTAATATACATAGAAGCTTTTGCCTGCGTAAAAAGTGTTCGACTATACCAATGAAATATTATACCGGGATGAAAAGTATTCTATGTTCTAATCCTGGTTCTGTTCCATCCATATGCCAAATTTCAACCAAATCAACATCAACAACCAATCTCTTCATCGTGAAATGGCAACAAAAAGACAGAGTTACTTTCGCATGTATAATGTGTGTTAATTAATAATTATGTGTTTTAATATTAGCCTGTTTAAATGTAGTAAAATGTTTATTGACGTAGAAGTGTTCACAGCTGTCTCGAACAACCTCATTAATTTTAATGTAATACTATTATGTGAATTCTTAATTTTGCGAGATACTTCTACATGCATACATAATATCACGCCAGTGTTCCCCGAAGAGTTAAGCAGAAGTGTACCATGCTCGGATACCCATATTTCTACAAGCCTTGCCATCAATCGAGCATAAAGCCAGGCATTGGGCTACTACTGAGAAATTTCAGATGGAAATCTCAATATCAATATAATAGATACCTACTTCAATATAACTATACATCATCTGCCTAGCCTTTATCCCAATTATATTGGGGTCGGCTTCCAGTCTTACCGGATTCAGCTTAGTACCAGTGTTTTGCATGGAGCGACTGCCTATCTGACCTCCACAACCCTGGATAACACGATACCCCTTGGCATGACTGGTGTCAGATCTCAGGCTTCTGATTACTCGTAACGACTGTAAAAGATCTTCAAATGACAGCCGGGACCAACGGCTTAACGTGCTTTCCGAGGCACGGAAGAAACTCGGTATGTTGAAATGGTCACCCATCCACGGACCGACCTCTTCAAGCGTTGCTAAACCTTGAAGATCGACCCGTGCAGCTGTTATTATTTAGCCATGAGCTCCTTCAATATAACTATACCTGTGAAAAAAAAGTTTGTTAAAAATATCAAAAAACCCGACTGCTTAGAAAGCGAACTAAAAAGCCGTAAACAAGAAGAAAATCATGCTGTGCAGTCGGAGGATACATATTCGCGAGCTGGCGGACCAAAACCAGATGCTCAAAATCAGTCCAAAATCCGCCGATAACTAAAAAGTTGTAAATAAAAAAAGTTAATTAAAAGAATTAAAAAACAAAAGCGAACTAAAAAGACGTAAACAAGAAGGAAATCATGATGTGCAGTCGGAGGATACATCTGGTTTTGGTCACCAGCTCGCGAATATGTATCCGGCAGTCGGGTAAAAATATAAGAAATCGGCTTTGACAGCTTTAAAAATACTTAGTAATAATTAAACTTAATGCTTACGAATGATACTCGTCGTTGGTGTATGCGTAAAATTGTAATTAATTAGGATTATGAATTTTGTTTTTCCTTTTTTTACGTACAAAGTTATCGCGGCATGTACAATGAGAAACGTCATCGGATTTCTTAGATTGTCACTATTCTAGTAGATAATAAGATGAAATCAGTTAGACTGGAAGCCGACCCAACACAGTTGGGGAAAGGCTAAGCAGATTGAATTACTTCTAACGTCAAATTCAGTTACCTACAAATAAATGCAACAAAAAAGCACTTTAGATCTGCACTTACAATTTACCAAATACATAACATTTGACGACATGTCACCACAATTTTATTTCGTCGTCACTCCGCGTTTTATCGACAATTCTTACCTTTCGAACGTGCCACAAAATCATCGAAACACTATAATACAGATGTCTAATATCCCCCAAATTCCCCTCTTCGCCCGCATTTCCCGAGGGGAGACGCGGCATCGTTGGCGTTATGAAAATTTGACGTCAACCAATATGCGATGATATGTCGACGATACAGAGGTTATGTTTTCGTGTATTATTTTACATGTGTGAATTTCGCCGGCATCCCCTTTTAGGTGAGATGGGGCTTTCTTAATCACCGGTTTTAGTTCAGTTAATTGTTTTAGGTGGGTTGAAATTATTGCGGTTGGTAGGGATTTCGCAACGCTTTGCATATTAATTTGGTATAAACAGTGGAGATAGCTACTATAAATGAACTGTAGTTGGCTCATCAGATTAGGTAAATTAAAATTACAAGTGATCAAAGTCAAAGTCAAATGTATTTATTTCAACGAAGCCATTATGCGGCACTTTTGAACGTACATGTAAATTTTAAATGTGTTAAACATTTAAAATTTACATGTAATAAAAAATTGATACTACCGTGGTCGATGAGCTTAGGTTTATAAGTAACTTTTCTTTTTAGTGCAAACAAAAGGCTTTGACTTTGCAATGGTAAGCAAAACGTGTCAAACGTGGATAACTTTCACTCTGCCTGAGCTGACTAGCTTAGAACGGAGTTTCAATAGAATGCGAGTTCAGCTAATGCTTACTGCATTTGTTCTGACACACACTGACGGTCTTTTGGCCATAATATCATATTTATTTTGTTGTATGTGTTTTATTTACGTGTTTTTTTCATTCTGATCAACACAAGGCTTTTCTCGACCATAGAAAACGTCAAAAAAGCCGCACAAGATCCATAAGCTTAAGTATACTAAGTAAGCCGCAAGTTGATACGTTTTATCGCCAATCCATAACGCGCGATGCTATAAAACCGGTCATATTTCAAATGTGTAAATATATGAGAGCGATCTCCCCGCGCTTCCCCCCAAGACGAGGACCCGACCGCATAAAATATTATATATTGCAATTTATATTTTTCGCTTCGGAAAGATTAGAAGAATCCCCGTTTATGTTAAGTGGTATTGCATGTATGTTTATGTGTGTTTTGGGTATGTTTTATAGTACTTTAATCAATCATCGTAAGGACGAATCAACTTGAAGTGTCTTATCAAGATTATAGAACAATAGGCTACATTTATTGTCTGTATTTTTTAGGACCGTTCTGATTAGTTTGATCACCATTCTTGGCGAAGGTTCTAGAAATTATATAAGTACAAGGGCCGTACAGATAGATATTATTTGCATACCTACATCTGTCCTTTATGCACAATGGACATAACCTTGCTTTAAGAGCTTATAGTAGGGCCCCAGAAGACTGCACTAGTTTTGTTACCACTATCTTGTGACCTACTGTACAGTATATTATTACTGCCAACTTTACCCTTGTCCAACCTTAAAGTTAAAGGGGATACGTTAATGTATCCCGCCTTAATTGCTAAGGACAACGCTGTTTTAACACCCTGTAAAAACATAAGACGTTGCTCTATTGAATTACAGAAATGAGATACTTTTAAAAATGTAGAAGTGTTTTTCAGTCTAACAGTAGAGCTCTTCATAAAGGAGATAGCAAAATTTTTTTTTTACCTCTGTTGTACTTCTGAGAAAAGCCTCCCCAACTAATACCATACTTATTTCTGCCACCAAACACCATTGCAATGCTGTGCAAATCAGGAGTTGAAGGTTATACGGCAGGCTGCTTTACGTATCTTGGAAGAGCAAAACGATAGTGATTATTGCACAATAATTGCTCTTCAATACAGAAGTTTTAGAGATTTTGGCGGTTTTTTTAGAAATAAATTTATTTGACAAACATCGAGCGATTAGCAAACAATTGTGTAGGACCTACCATGCATACACTGTAGGTAATTCCGACTTTTATGACATAAAGCGTTTGATAGCGCGATAATTGCTGATTGCTGTTTCTTACGTGATAAGCCTGCGGGTCGTAGTCGCTTACCTGGTATAATACAAGCACATAAGCCATTTCAGCTTTGTCTTCGCAGTGGCCCCTGCAATTCCTTTGGTTTTGCCGATGTCCATTAGTGGCGGTGAATACTTAACTTCAGGGAGTAGCAGTTTGCCGCCGGCCCGACGCCACGCATTCACATAACTAAAGATAATGTAACACCGTGATTACCAAATCGATATTTGATAGATTATTAGTGTCTTATCCTCTGCTGCATGATCATGATCTTAGAGTGTGCAGAAGCAAATAATAATTATGTAAAGGTTTGTCGCACATAATTTATCGTGACTGATGAAGTCATACAGTAGTGATAAAATAACGCGTTGTTTGTCGTGGTGGCCCATTGCAGTGGCTAAGACCCCGCTTCTTGTGCTTGAGGTCGTGGGTTCAAATCCGGACAAGAACCAATGTGACTTTTGCAAATTCAAATACTTTCTAAGTTTATCTTGGACATCACAGGCAACGGTGAAGGAAAATATCGAGAGGAAATCTGGACTAATATTGTTAAATGTAAGTCTGAAATAGCCAAATCAGGGGTCTGTGGGGTTACCAGAGGCGGCTTAATTAACTCTGACACCAGAGGTGGCCACATCCTCACAGGAAATGAAGGAGAAGACTAGACAGATACTTACTACTTAGTAGCTGAATCGATGTTGTAACTGAAGTTTCATAAATTTTTTACTGGTCCTCCCGATTCTGTGGTGAAATGGATTTATGTAATCCAAGGGTCCATCCTTGGATTACATAAATTCTTAAAAATACAGTCCAAAATGATTGCTTTTCTTGTGTCAAGCTCTACTGAACCAACAATGTCTTTCTTTACATAAACTGTATTTAAAGTAACTGCTTAAAACTCACGTAATAACTTCTTCAACAGCGTAGAAAATTATGTCGTGCAAACGTTCACAGGCTTTTAATGTGTTTACGGCCCGAATCACAAATTACTTTATAGTTTACAAAAAAAACTATGCTCTGTAATGACTATTGTATTAATGTTGAATAAAACAGTACATTTCAAACAATAACGATTTTAAAGAGCTAGCTTTTCACTAAAACTAACATCGAGTGTAAAATAACTCATCACCTCTGCTCTCAAGAACGATGAAGGAGTACAGCGAGATGAAACTGGCAGGCTGATTACAAGAGCAAAACGATAGCGATTTTTGCCCAATAATTGCTCTTCAATACAGATGTTTTAGAGTTATTGGCGGTTTTTTAGAAATAAGTGCATTTGACAAACAGCAAGCGATTAGCAAACGATTGGGTAAACCTACCAATCTAACATACCAACACTGTAGGTAATTCCAACTTTTATGATACAAAGCGTTTGATCGCGCTATGATTGCTGTTTATTACGCTTCTTCGTCTTAGAATAAAAAAATCGAAGTAAATGACATCCACAAACCTACACTGGGCCCGGGTGGTAAATTAAGGCCTTCTTACTGTCACAGAACAGAGGAAAAATTATATGCTTTGCTTATACTATTAGCATTGAGTTTACGGTTTAAATAAGTCATTTTGGGTTATTGGACGACTCGCCCGAATTTAATTCGCCCGAATCGTGCGAATTGTCCACTATTAAGAATTTTCATTTTTCTGTGTCGATTCGCCCGAAGTTATTTTATCGGTGGGCGAATCGACCACTCCAATATTATTTAGTGGACGATTCGCCCGAATTTTATTTTAGAGAACAAACAATATAAAAGTACAGTCGTGCTCACCTGTCTTGGTAATAATATGAAGAATTAATCGAAGTTAATAGATATTGTACTAGAAACTAGGAAAGCAATTCAAACTACCAGGAGGCCAGAAACATGAAGAAGTATGTGCAGAGCTAGAATCATTAGCGGGAGAGACTAACGGAGTACTAAGGCTTCAGAATCGAAAATCGCCCAGTACCTACTCTTTTTACCGCTCATGATTCCAGCCTAGCTTCCTCATGATTATAATCTCCTGGTACTTAAGTTAGTCTTTACCGGTACCGAAATGACCTGATAGCGTAAAGAGCTTTCTCTTAATTTTTTTTTGTGGCAAATATTGCTGTCTCCCTCTTAGTGTTTTGTCGCCAATGAATCAAAAGAATCATGAGCGGTAAAAAGAGTACGAGATTACGTTGAGATTTGAACGTTAGATATGATAAACAGGCGAAAAAACAATAAGAGGGAGACAGCAATATTCGCTACAAAAAAAATGAAAGAGAAAGCTGTATACGCTATCAGGTCATTTCGGTACCGGTAATGTTTAAATTCGGGCGAGTCGTCCGATAACCCGTAATTTTTCGACACCATGATTCGTACTCATCATCTTTTTAATCGCATTGCAATTTGTTAGGAGATGTTTCTTTCAAACTTAGGTTACATACTTTTTTAGACATCATCAACAGCCATTCGCCACTTTTGTATTTATATTTCTTACTCTTTCCGTTCGAAAATTACTGGTCCGTCTTATCATTTAGTTCTAAACTCTCCATCTTAACATCAATGTGTTCCAGCATTACCAAATCACATTATGATATCAACATGATACCAATTTTAAAACCACATTTCCTCTCACAAAATTCAAGTCAAAAATTCTCATAAACCGACGAACGGACGCTAGGTTATCCGCAATTAGGCAGACACGTAACCCCAGTGGTCCACCGACGACAGAGGTAGACAAAATTTTAATGAGCTCATTGAGCGAGCGTGCGTGTAATCGCACTGTGGCCCATTCGATGCCATGCGACGCCATGCGACTGTCCCACGGACGTGGGAGCGAGCGGAGCATTTCCTTGTGTTACAAATCATAGAGGTCGTGGAAAAAATAAGGCTGCTATGAAAATGTTGTGACGTGCTTCTGTTTTTGTATGTACGTAAGACATTAGATAATAGTCGAGAAAAGTCTGGTGAAGATTGGGTTTTGTTCATTTTTATCGCAAACTTGTAGTTTTCTTATTTATGTTTGAATTTGAACCTTCATTGAAGATCTCCGCTGTTAATTTTCTTTGTCTTATTTTATTTGTCACACTATTCATACATATTATGACTTACTATATGTAAAGCCTGTCAGTGTGGCTCAATACTCAGAAAGATAGGATGAATGATAAAAGATTCAGATTGCAAAACTTGTCGGTTCTTTAGATCTCAGTAAAGTATTTTTAAACAATACTCGCTTGACTTTATTTCCACTTGAAAATACATATTATAACAATTATTATTATAGAACCTACAAAAGTCGTCTACTATTATGTCTCGCAATTTATAATACTACCATACCTAGACACCAAAAGATACGGTGAAGTTAACTTAGCATATTTTATTGCATGTAAGATAGATAATACTATGATTAAATAAGGAATAATTTCCATAGAAATAGTAATGTACTTTAAGCAATAATACTTTAATATAACCGTAGAACCAATTTACTATAATAACATAGAGGGATTTTCCGCAAATATATATAAAATTAGTTAAATTATACTTATCATTGTGGATACATTATGATAATGCATAACTGCAAGCAATATGTTCAATGATTTTATCTATGCTATATTTTTAGCCAATTATTTACCTTACAATAGAATATTAAAATAATTATTTTATTGACAATGGCTCTGATCATTGTCAAATAAATCCATAGTAATATTATAAATGCGAAAGTAACTCTGTCTGCTTGTCTATTACCATTTCGACGCTTAAACCGCAGTACCGATTTAGATGAAATTTGGTATGGAGATAGTTTGAGATCCTGGGAAGGACATAGGATAGTTTTTATCTCGGAAATCATCCTTCAGGGGGTGGACCGGGGGGTAGAAATTTGTATGGTGAACTATTAATTTCTCAAGTATGGCGGCCCACAAACCTATAATATAATGGCGCGATATAAAAAGCAGTCTATTCAAAGTACTAATGCTACACAGACGAATTCGCGGGCAACAGCTAGTATTTTATAAATTACTAGCTGTTCCGCGCGGCTTCGCTCCCGTGGACCACCCCACAGGACCCGTTTTCGGGATTGAAAAATAGCCTATGTCACTCAGGAATAATGTAGCTTTCTATTGATGAAAGATTTTTCTAAATCGGTCCAGTAGTTTCGGAGCCTATTCGGTACAAACAAACAAACAAAAAAATCTTTAATAATAGTATAGACTAGCTGTTCCCCGCGGCTTCGCTCATCAACGGGTCCTGTGGACATCCCTACGGGACCCGTTTTTGGGATTAAAAAATAGCCAATGTCACTCAGGAATAATGTAGCTTTCTATTGGTAAAAGAATTGTTCAAATCGGTCCAGTAGCTTCGGAGCCTATTCGGTACAAACAAACAAAAAAATCTCTATAATATTGGTATAGACTAGGCCGTTCCCGCGGCTTCACTCCCGTGGCTTATTTTAGAATACCTAGGTGGAGCTTTGACACAAAGCGTTAGTGTAATTTTCTCTCAGTGCAGGAATTTTCGGATTCGGATAAACAAAGAAAAAAACAATTTTACCTCTTTGTAGTATTAGTTTAGATTGTCGACTTTGACTAACATGATTCCATGACTAACATATAAAATCTCCAAACATGGCAACCATTCAGGCACACCACACAAAAAATAACAAAATCGTCTGTACTGCACAAAAACAAAGTTCTAAACACAACGAACACATATCGTACACGGATTACGGCACACGAACCAAGGCACTAAAAGCACAACATCATAAAGCCAGCCTTTTGTTCGGCCGAACGAGTGCAACGTTTGAAAATGCAACCTAAACCCGTTTCCCGATTGCATTTCAACCCATGAATTTTCCATGAGGTCGTACCTCCCCGATTCCCATTCGTTTGGCAACGTAACTAGTGGGAATTGGTATTCGCTTGTTGCGTGCAATATGTATGAGATTTTGTCCGCTTATTTTTTCGCCTCGCACCACTGTCCGGTGTAATTGAGAAATGTTTACTCTCGGTGCATATTGTCGGTGCTGCAGTGGACCGGATAATTACATATTTATGATCGCAGCGCAAATTGATTTGTAAAAAATTGCCGAAAAATTTGCGCTTTTTATTTTTTTCGGTTCGGTAGTTACATTTGGTATGCAGATGGCGGGAACATTTCAATCAGTAAATAATGGATGCTGTTAAATTTTTCGTTGTCTACTTGAATTTTTGGTGCAGAGAGTTCACAAGAGGCGCGAACAAATGTGAGCGTAGGAGTGATGGAGCGACTCCATGTAATCCCTAGTGACGGCTGCGTCCAATTAGGCGTCAGGCATTCGTCTTCCCGTCCTTACTTTTTCACTTTCCTCACTTGGGGGCGGATTTGTAGGAAAATATGAGCGAGAATTTGTCTCACTTTAAGTGAAAGCAACGCTCTGACGTGTTGTGTGTATCTGTGTGTATTTACATACATCTTAAAAGTATTTTTCTTCTTAGAATATTGTTGAAGAAAAGTTTACACAAATATATATTTTTGCCACTTATGTACTAAGGAGTATACAGTTGGGATTATACAACATAAGACTGGCACTAACCGAATCAACATAAGACTGGCATTAACCGAATCAACATAAGACTGGCATTAACCGAATCAACATAGGACTGGCATTAACCGAATCAACATAAGACTGGCATTAACCGAATCAACATAGGACTGGCATTAACCGAATCTAAAACAAGGTCATCGATGTAAAGCAATACGTCGGTTTAATCAATATTCATCACAATATCCATTTATCAATATCATGTTAGGTTAGGTTTGACCTTTTCGACTCAACAGACATACCTATGTAAATACTTATTCTAATAAATCAATCTATCTAGATTTTGCCTACTATGTTGGTGCTGGCTTCTATTCTCACAGTTCATGCAGCAATTTTACAAATAGATATTCTAATAACCAAGCTTCAACATTATTAAGCCTAAAATATAAAGTTTGAAAACGCCTTTTCCACTTAACATGCAACAAACTGTAGGTATCAATAAAACGCCATAAATAAATGTTGTTAACGGTGAGTGGGTTGCCCGGGTAGGGTAGGGCAACCCTGTTATATCATGAAGGGTTCGCCCCAGACGGTTAAACCTTTCAATGTTAATTTGTTTGTTAATTTTTCTCTGCCTTATAACTGACGTAATTAGGTTTTCATTTTAAAATTATTATGATTTTTTATTGTTTTGTGTTGATGAGGTAAATTGTGGTGGAAATCTTTATAGCTGTGATGTTGTTTTTAACTTCCTGTTAATAAAATCGTTTTCGCGTTTTAATAGACGTACTGTGTTGTACAACTGTGTACTGTGTTGTACAACACAGTAGATGTCTATTAAATCACTGAAAATATATATGCATATATAGATTACTAGAGATTATCTTTACAAATTTACGTTATGAACAATTTTAACTCTTTTTACAAGCTTTTTATTAACTTGCAATGTATGTATGTATGTTTGTATCTATGTATATAAGTGTGTTCGGGTCAAATCTTGCAACTGGATTTTAAAGCAGTTATCCTCAACCGATTAAGATGAAATTTTGCATACACGTTTGGTTTGGATGACAATGCATGGTAAGCTAAAAAGCTTGATTGAAAAAAGTTTTTTAAATTGGAAATACTTATTATAATATTAGTTTAGATAAAATACTTTCTTGCTCTTGCTGGGTGCATCCTTAGCGCTTTAAATGTTATATAACTTGCTGGTATATAACGTTGTATGTACATACACATGTGCTTGCATTGCGGGTATCTGGTAGAACCGTGAACGGACCATCTGCGGACAGTAGCTTGTACAAACTAACGAAACTAGAGTCTTATCGAGTTGAGAACAACATGGCAGCATAGTAATTCACTTAGAATAGAATATACTTTATTGTACACCATAAAAGTTACACATCTCTTTTTACCCGACTGCCGAAGGAGGGTTATGTGTTTATCAGTCTATGTATGTAAGTATGTATGTATGTATTTTTTTATTTTTTTTATTTTTTCATTCAAAATTTGTTTACACTATTACATTTATACATTCTGCCAAACTGTAAAACAGTTTGTCGGCAGTAAAACAGTTTGTCGGCAGTATGTATGTATGTTTTTTCCTATGTGGCGTTCCAGAGACCAAACGCGTTGGCCGATTTTGATAATTCATACGTCAATCGATTCGTCTTAACCCTGCGAGTGTTACTGGCTACATTAAAATTGTAAAATAAAAAAATGGCGGATTTTTGGCGCCATATTGTGGGGGACCAAATTTTTTTTTACTTCCAAACCCATCGTGTGGGGTATCAAAATAAAGGGTTTTAAGAGTTAATTTCAAAAATATATAATACTTATATGTTTAATTAAACCGAACACTAAAAAAAAATAACTAAAAAGTTATAAATAAAAAAAGTTAATTAAAAAAATCAAAAAACCCGACTGCTTAAAAAGCGAACTAAAAAGAAAATCATGCTGTGCAGTCGGAGGATAAGTCAGCCAGTGGTTTTGGTCAGCCAGCTCGCGAATACGTAATATACTCTTAATTAACTTTTTATAAGAAAAACTTAAGTATACGGGTACAAAGGCGGTCGTATCGCTGACAGCGATATCTACCAGACAACCTTTGGATGGACTGAAAGAAGTTAGGTTGTATGTTTTTAACTGAAATAGCCAGATATAGTCTTCCTTCTCTGTATGTAATATATCAAGATGCATTAATAGCCCTACGTGTCCGCTAGTATCATCCAGCCGAAAAGTCATGGTAAAATTTTTTTTTTAACATGCTGAAATATTATAAAATGATTGTTTTATTAATTATTATTTTATAAAAAATAGCATTGTCACGAGTAACAAATGTGTGTGAAAAATTTCAGCTCAATCCAACACCGCGAAGAGGGCCAAATTTTATTTGCAAGATTTGATTACAGACACCGGGACAGGTGCAACTAAAATAAAATTATCCATTATTTTTTTTAAACAAGCTTTTTTCGTGTTTTTCTTAGCAATCCCTTTCATTTGATACTCATGGCAGTGCACAAAAAATAACTAGTCCGCTACCTTGGGCCGTCCGCCATATTGGATTTAGAATGACGTCACTTAGCTAACCATGCATTGTCATCCAAACTAAACATGTATGCAAACTTTCATCTGAATCGGTGGAGGATAACTGCTTTAAAATTCAGTTGCAAGATTTGACCCGAAGACACTAACATACGTACATACAATGCAAGTAAAATAAAAGTTTGTAATTATGATCCTCTTTGCAAACTAGATAAACACACGGAAAATTGTCTCATTCGTTTAGAGTTTGCCACCACCACTGCACTACTGCATAGCACGAGGTTATGTTTGATTCCCGGGTCCGTCTTTTTTTTAACATTTTCATTCTAAAATTTCTTAGTAGCAATGCGGCGCCTGAATTCGTGCCTGGTACTAAACACACTTAAACATAACCGGCAAAATGTATATGTAGGTTTAATATCTATACCCCAAAGGCTAAGGCAGAGACTTTGGGGAATACGGGCATGGTGATTCGTTTATCAAACAATAAGTTTTCTTCCAGAAGACTATCTGAGATCCATGAAATTGCACAAAATGGTAAAAGTAACTGAGCATATCGTAAGTCAAGCGACCCCACTCCCGCTTACCGCAGCACCGCGCGGGTAGCCTTCACCTCGTACGCTAATAGTCTGGCAAACGAAAGTAGAGACTGAAAAAGCGCGGCAAATTTAAAAAAATATCAGCATAGCAACCCTAAAACTAGTATGAAATACCTGGAATAACCTAATTTGATATTTTAAAATAATTTATTTTACTTCGTCTGAAAAAAAATACTAAAGGTACTTTAGGTAGGTAATACTTTAGATATTATGTACCAATCTGAATTAAAAAAATAACACCATACTATAATAATTTAGGTTTATTCACACCACACGTAAACAATCTTGTTTTTGTTTGAATTCGGCGTCTTTCTCCTGTTGTTTTTCTTGATATTTAGACATCATGCGAAACAACATCTCCCGTAATCCACTTTTAATTGTTTTATAAATTTTTAACTTAATACATGATATTATCAAGATCTCAACAAATCAGGTTGTCATCAGTATAGCATTGCCATATAAAAAGTTTGCAAATAATTCGAGTGTCTATTTTCGTTTGCCAGACAGTATTATATGATCTGTGGCCAGACTCTAGTGAGAGTCGAATGTCAGAGCGACTTTACAGCGCCTATTGCAGTTATTCTGACCGTGTAGTAGGCAGATAAACATAAAATCGCACATTATTATAAACACAAAATGGTATCCTTTAACAAATATATTACATTATTGATTAAATTGACAGTTGACACAAGACTACATTAGCTATTTGTACTGCGTAGGAGTTGCCAGATATAATAACTTGGAGTTTATTGAAATAAGTTGTCATAACGACCATTATGACACTAGATCGTGATGAAATTATACTAAAACCTAGATATTATAATAATGCTTAATATTATGCCACTTAGAGTGCAATAACATTGGTTAGGTATCTAAATCTTTACTCTTATGAATTAAAAATTAGTCATCTAGGTAGGTTGGTGAAGCCTATGTTTTACCGTATTTTGACTTTTACAGTAACATAAACACTTAATAGTGATTATTTGTAACTGCTAAATAGATTTTATAATTGAATATTTTTAATGTCGGAAAAGATACAAAAACAGTCTCCGACATTGTCAAGGACTGTGTTTTAGGATTTAGTATTTTTATTCTTTACCTGTTAAATATGGAAAATCTCTACAAGTTACCAATATCAACCCATATCTAATTCAAACACCAAACGAATTTTCACGATCTCATGGGGTAAATTAATAAAAACTTAAAGAAAATCAAGATCATTGGAAACTTATGAATCTCCATTGAAAATGGAAGTTAGACCAGAAAGAACAAAGACTTTAAAAAAAAAAAGGCATATGCACTCTTGTATCAAAACGCTACAAATAGACACCCACCTCAAACCGTCCTTATTCTGAAACACACGTAAACGTAACACAAACCACGCCAGTCCAGGGGCACGCATGAATCATACCGCCCTTAACCGGATTACGACCCGCGGAATCTTGTTACCGCACCCTTTTCCACCCTGATACCGACGGACGGGAAATTCGTTTTACTATGTAGCTAATCGTTTTTATATAGTTCTGTGGTTGTGGGTCATGTTGTTAGGTTCTGCTGAATATTGAAGGTGGTTCTCAAGATTGATGGTCTGTTTTACTGGTATTGGCTGTGTTGAAGTTAATTTGTATCGTAGATTGTGACTAATGTTTAATGTTGATTTAAAACCAGACGGCTTTATGGAATGTTTCGCAGCAACTAGCTACGATTGCTACAAGATCCTTCAAAAGTGTGTGTAAAATTTAAGATTTTCCTCAAATAAAACTAACAAAGTAAGAGTATAATATTATGTCACCAATATGTTTAATATTCACATTGAAAGCTGGCAAAAAAATACTTTGCATATTAAACTACTACAAAAATCCTCCACAAGTTCTTAAAACCAAAACGTAAGTACTTCGTGCAGAGGGAAATGAATAAACCGAAAGCCTTAGGTACCTTTAAAGTTAAATTGCAGGGCGAACAAAAGTCACTAACAATCTTAAACTACGACCAAGTTACTCCCCAGCAATTGCTACATAATTTGCGGTCACGTGAGGCGGCCATTACGCTGTCGGCCGACCAATGAGAGCGCGCTATTTAATACGATTCCATATTTGAAAATAATTTATGAATGTATTTTTAATTCAGAATAGGGCAGTAGTGATATAGAGCTCGGTGGTATCAATTTATTGGGGTGTGTATGTCGCGAAGTGTTTAAATGCCACAAAAAAGTGTTAAAGCCTTGACAGGCTTGAATTAATGGCCAATTAATTAAAGGTCAGTAAAAGGTAAATAAAAGTATATAATTCTTAGAAAAGAAAGCATAAATAAAATTAAATAAATGACCACAAACACGATGTATGATGTCCCAATATATTATAACACTCACAAGTATTTTTTGTACGAATAATTTAACCTCGACTCAATTTCAACTAATGGTCGGAATTAAACTTGTTTTTTTTTAATGATAAATGCCCAACTTATTTACGGTCTAGTAAATAATCAGACAGATAGATTGCTACGAAATTATAGAAGTAAATGCACATAAATACGCTATTACGTTGATTGTACTATAATATGGACATGACATTGAAAACAATATAGTTATAAACAACATGATCTCATCTCACGGATCATTTAATGCAAATCGATCTATTACGGAAAACACCGACGATTACCGACCGCTCGACCAATAGCAACGCACCATTTAAATAGTAATTTATTGAGTTTCGAATTTTTAAAACGTGATTACGCCCGCCATCTTGGATGTAATTTTGAAAAGAGAACGTGCAACAGCTACTTTGAAACGATTTGTAACGATTACCGCTTCCTTTTTTAAAAGTATGATAAGTTGCGGTTTGTGTATGGCCAGTCTTTTTAAGGTGTGTTTCCATGAACATGTAATTTTACTTTGATTATGCGATGTAATCAAAACTTAATACATACATAGACCTATGAATACGTATTTTTAATGAGATTTTTATTTATTCATGGCATTTTTTTCATGTTTCTCGATCTGTATTGTTCATAAGGATTAAATCGTGATTTCAATTACAAAGATAAGATGTAAATGGACGTTAAGTGTTGTAATCTTTGTAATTGCTTGATGGTTTCAGTCTGATATAAACGTTACGTAGCAGAATTTGAATAAAACCTATTACGGAGGCAGTTTAACCTAGTTCTTGAGGTTTTGTTTTTAATAAACATCGAGTCATAAAGGCACAATGAATGGATGTAATAATAGCCTTCTTGGATTACTTTTCATTCATTTGATTTTTATTGTTTCATTATAAAAATGATTCATGGTTCTGTATTCTCATTATTAAAGATGTTTGTTGCTTATTTCTTTAGATAAGCGTATGCCTTTTTAAGTATGATTGGTTTTTAGGTATAATTCAGTGTTATTCTGGATTATTTTCATAATCTGTGAAACTTGGCACTCTTATCCAAAGCAATGGTGTTGCCGTAACTGAATACTGGATCAAACACAATATTTAAAAACTGAATTTGCCATTGACGCGCTAAAAAGAAGGTCGAAAACAGTGATTTGAAAAATTAAGCTATTTTAAGTCTTTCGTAAAAATACATTATTTTTATACAAAAATTACAGATTAAATTGCTAAAAAGTTACTTATTTATTTTTTTAATTCAATAGTCCTGAAAAGTTTTTAGATTGATGTCATTGCAAACTTAAGGGACAGATGTTTACTACTCATATACATCTGCGACACAACGTAGTGGAAATAACCTCGTTCTAAGAGCTCATGGTAGGGCCTAACCACACCTTAGAACCTCCATCATCACAACTGTACTAACGTAACAACCCTCTCTTTCCAGCATCATTCCCCATCACGAGGCGGATCGGCCACCCCTACCAGAACCGAACTCCTCCGAAGCGGAAGAAGCCCAGGACTTCGTTCACTCGGCTGCAGATCGCCGAGCTGGAGAAACGGTTCCACAAACAGAAGTACTTGGCGTCCGCTGAGAGGGCTAGCCTGGCGAAGACCTTGAAGATGACTGACGCGCAGGTTAAGACGTGGTTCCAGAATAGACGGACGAAGTGGAGGTGAGTGTTGTGATACTCTTTTGTTTCTTGTTTGTAGGTAATCAGTTATAACCCCTTTTTAGCCTCCTTTTTAATGACGGAAAAAGAGCGGGCGTTATAAGTTTGACGTGTGTAAGTACCTGTGTATTTGTGTGTAGCTAGCTCCTAAACGGATGAACCGATTTTGAATTGAAAAGTTGTTTTTGTTTGAAAGGTGACTTTATCGAGAGTGTTCTTAGGTATGTTTGATGATTGTATGTTCAGCCGTTCTAAAGTTATGGGCGTTTTACTGTTTCAATCGGGGTGTTTTTGCAAAATATCGTTTCATAATTTCGTGTTCAATAGATTGTCGATCGAAGCGTGTCTACTAGCATGAAACAAAAATGTGTCAGGTGGTTTTTAAAAGTTCTCTTCTTCTTCTTTCTGCCCCATTCCCGATTTATTTGGTGTCGGGCCTTCTTGTGCGTCTACACCCAGGACGGCAGACTGGCTACAAGTCCTTAAAAGCTGTAACTAAATCGGCAGTAGCGTAGGTTAGACTGGTTACCACTCCCGATGAACGAATAATATTTTTTTACAGTAGCCAAACATAGCCATAGATTTACATTAAATACCAAATACAACAAATACGCTAAGTTCTAGTTCAAGGATCAGGTTATAAGCCCTTTTTTTTATAAAAAAATGTTTTTTTTAGGAATGTCTGCGAAATTGATGACGATGTATTTATCATGGCAGGGTGTTTATTCTTGTTCTTAAGTGTTTAGAGCAATAGTAAATATAGCTAGTTTATGCCAGGGTCATATGTCTGCATTCAAAAGTCGTTTAAGCGTCTTTCTTTCCTTTAGTTTCGTTTGATCACTGAGCAATCAGCCATTTTAGCTACGGCTCTTTTCAGCGGCATGCAACAGCGCGCTTCAAATTTAGCTTCACAGAGAAAACATATCAAATTGAAATAAATATTTTGATAGCATCATAACGAGTTAATAACGATGAAGGAAAACACCGTGAGGAAACCGGCATGTCCTAGAATCAAACATTCGAAGACATGTGACAACCACCAACCCGCACCCTGTGTCCCAGCAGTGGGAACATTGTTAGGTGGCTATGATAACGAGTTATAGTAACACAAGTTTTATTACATTTATCAGTACTTCCAATACATTTAAGTAATTTATATACAAATAGCTTCATTTGCCCTAAAGTGCATGTTCCCAACATTTATTCAAACGATTTTCTTGATAACAAAGTACATCTAGTAGAGTCGATTACAATATTTATCATCACTTAAAATACTTGTCATTATTTTAGAAAAGGCGTCAACATTCTTAGCTTTCTTGTCCCTATTAAGATAACTGAAAACGCCCAAATTACTTGACCCTTGGTTTCCTACAAGCCATTATCATTTGAGGATCTTAAAACCTGGTGTACCTTGTATTATAATAGTGTTGACGTCCAAATAACTTGAACCGTCGTTCCTTACACAGCCTTGCATTTTGAGGTCTTGAAAAATTGGTGATTTCTTCTACCCCAATAGTGGTAAAAGGTTAGAGGAGTTTGATACGGTCAGTTGAATATTTGTTTTAATTACTAATCGTAAAACTGAATGGTATGTTTAACGTCAAATGTAAGGTACTTTAAAATCACTTAAAAGTAAAAGTAAGTGTTGCCATGTTGTATAATTTTTTACTCTTCTCATGATTGATGATACAGAATCAAATGATAAAGACACCTAAATCTCTATTTCTTTTAACCAAAAAGATAAGATTATTCTGCCCTCCAATAAATCACTTATTAGTCTTAAAAAAATTTTATTTGAAACATACCAACAAAACGGTGTAATATATTTATTTACATAGATAAAAGTATATACAGTGTATAAAATACTTAAATAACTAAAACTAAAAACCTATACACTTTAACCAAAAACTACTCACTAACTAAAACAAAAAAATATACTTAACTAAAATATGGCGTCGAAAAACTCCTCCACATCGTTCCCCACTGGTAATGTACCCAAAAGGCTGGCAGCATTGCCACGTTGTATGGCAATGCTTATTCTCTGACCAAGGTAAAAGCCAGCCCTTGGGTCACGCGAAGTGTCAACTAGGCGTTTGGACAGATCTTTAAACAAAGCGTGAGCACTCGGACCCCACGGACCAAGAGTTTCAACCCCAAACGGCTCGAAAATATAACTACCGATTAGGTTAACAACAAAACTGTTTAGTCGAACTAGGTATGCTTTGGACAGAACTTAGACAACGCTGAGTTATGTACTACGTTTTATCCCGGCAAAACGTGAGGTTCCAACGGGATAGGCCACGCGAACGAAACCGCGGGAAAAAAACTAGTTTAGCACAAAATACAAAGTAGGTATACTACCCACTTAACATAGGAAAAAAAATACAAAATTGTCCGCTTCTACTCCTACTCTCACGAGTAGTGACTCTCCGTTATTCTTTTCTGATTAATTTCGTTGTGGGATCCAAGACAGTTAAATTCATTCTCCGGGACTTCGTCGAACTTCATTACCTCGGCGCTTTTCTGGTGGTCGACACTGTTGATTCTGGCTTTCAGGAGTTGCAGTGGTTTGGGAATAGTGCGGCGGGATTTTCCCAATACCCACTTTACATATCCAATAACATATAACCTTCATTTAATACTGTATATAATCTGGTTACAAGTAGGAAACAAGACTCTAAAGATAATTCTAATCAATTCTCATACCATCTTGTATAGAAATCGACGATTAACATATATTAATTTAAACCATTCAATCAATACAACATGTGTTTTGTAAGTGCTTTTAGCGGGCAACACCATCATTTAATTTATGGCAACATTAGATTGACCATAAATTATAAAGCCATCTTTGACCATAGATAATATTGACTTTCTTGTTTGTAAATTGACAGTGATCGATTGAGACTCGATTTAACTGCCTCGTTGGTCTATTAGGTCTAGTAGAGTCCGTTTTACGTAAGAAAGTGGCGCTTCAGTCGCCTTCAACATTCGAAAATAAGCTCTATTACTATAGATATAAGCAAACCACACTTAAGTTCCATTAATATTCCGTGAGACTGCTTACATGACGCGGATATTAGTAGCAAGCCTTTGCTGAGTATGAAGTCCGGGGGGGGTGACCATAAGCTCTTAGAGTAAGGTTATTTTGAGATCGCGTAAGTGACAGATGTATACAAGTCATATACATCTGTCCCTTACACACACTCAAAATAACCTTACTCTAAGAGCTTGTGGCCACCACCCTGGGCTCCTTCATGGGACTTAAAACGACGACAGATGCCAATGACTTTGAGGAAACAAAATGTGCTTTCGGTTAACACTCGCGAGGCCCAAAATTCAGTAATTTTTGTACTTTTCTTATTATTCTATGACTTTAAAAATAAGATTTAAATCAAAATGTAGAAAACTAAATTGTCTTTGAGATGGAAAAATTTCATTAAAATACGCCCGACTGTTTTAGTGCGATTGTCGGTTTTTGTCCGTATTAAGCATAACTTTAGAAATTAATTACACTATGTTATCCGAACACATTTCAAAATTTTTATACATCAAATTACTAAAAAAAAATATCTAAACTAATATATATTTTTTTCAAAAAATTACAACTAGCCGTTTAGACGTGATTCTCATTTTGATATTAGCTTGTGAGGATTATCTGCGCTATAAACATAACTGGTAAAATGTAGGCTTATTAAAGCCAGTTATGATTAAGCCCCTTGTCATTACCCCCCATTAGGGCGAGACTGTTTCCTTCAACCGGTCACAAGTCTAGACTCTGGACTGCTACTCAGAAATTGCAGAGGAAAAACTCACTCACTCTGAGTAATCTTTACACTGCACACAAAAGAGCTGATTTCGTAGAGTTATTTGGGTTGGCCTGAAGTGCACCTATAGTCTATAGGTGCTCTTCTATTATATTTACGTAGATAATAAATTGTAAAGGCATTGAAGCATGACATTATTCCTACCACAAACATGAACACTTAATTTCCTAATGCTTGAATGAAGTCTAGAAAATAGGTTCATGTTTGACCGCAATATGCCTCATACCGCATTTGATATAAAGGAATTTTCGATAACCTAAGTCAGATAGAAACGTTTTTGATGATCTATGCGTATTTGCGACATCGATGCGACATATAAACAAGTGTATAATTATTTATTTTAATTAAGTACATCCACATCAACATACATTTCACATATTAGGAACAATCTGTATATATAAATTAAAACATTACAATATAGGTATAAAAAACTTTAAATAAAATTAAATTCAAATGATTGGCAAAGCGGGCGCACGGTTGGCGCAGTGGTTGAGCGATTGACTGCTGCGCTGCGTGTCGCGGGTTCGATTCCCGCACGAAACAAATATTTGTATGACCTACAGATAATTGTTCCGGCTCTGGGTGTTTGTGTGAGTTTATATGTTTGTAAACGCACCCACGATACAGGAAGAAATTCCTAGTGTGGGGCAACGTTTTTGTAAAAAAAAAATACAGATATAAAAAATACAGTTAAAGGCCATGATAGTGATTTTTTTTGTCTCATATTCTTCGGTAGCTTGTCATTGAATATGTCTAGTTTTGGCAACTTTAATACTGCAGCAACTCCGATGGTATGGCCAAATCTAGAGTCGGCCAGATGATGTTACGCTGAAGCTTGCCCTAGCCAACGACAAAACGCGAACGCGAACAGCTTTTCTTTTTTTTTAACGCGCCACTTAGTTGAAAAATATCTGAAAATTTTTCAATTGGACACCAGTACAGAGCTCAAGAACGTGCGCAGTGGAGAAGAAGGATAAGGAGGGCCAACCTTAGTAAATGGGATAAGACCGCGACATAAAAAGACTCTTTCATTCATAAAAAACTCAAGCTAAAAGATCATTAAAAGATCATAATAGTTAAATTTCATTGCTTTTGCTCTGCCTACAAGAACTTCATAAATTAATTAATAGTAAACACTTGATTTTATATATTCGAACTCCTTATTTAAAATCTTACAAAACAGTCACTTTTGTAAAAATAGTTCTGCCTCTTATTCTTTTTTTAAGCCAAAATTAGGTTCCTATCAGCCCATAACTTAACCCTCACCCAGTTTTGTTTTAAAATATATCGAGAGTCTCATAATAAATCGAACATACTTTATCCTAATCTTTTAAATGAGTCTTTTATTTCAAATGGCTGTTAAAAAATACGGTATAGTGCGGCTGAACCCAAAATTCCTTTGCCCAGTTTACATCGTATTGTTATGTTGGTATTTTAAAACGATATCGTTTCTCTGTGATATAGCTTAAATTTTTTTAGAACACTAAATTATTTTTCGAATTCACAGTGACATTACAGCTTGGCAAAAAAGAGTCTGACGCGGTGACAGTTGGAACTAAAAATAAAATTAACTAGTTAACTAAAATAACCTACCTATTGCTTGCCTATTGTTACCTATTAGTACTAAGAGTAGTTAGAGTAACTAAAAATTTTATAAAAAGTATCAAAAACTGTTGAGTCATAGTATTTCGGGGTATACAGGTGCGACCTCATTTATTCCACACTCTTTTTTGCCAAGCTGTAAATAAGATTTATATACACGTCATACTTAGTGATTGTAAGATGTTTTACATTATAAAAGTTTTTTTTTTTTTGCAAAATACCAGAAATTCTCTTTCTGGTTCTCAATTCGTCCCATTGTTTTTTTTAATTGTTCGTCTGTTCTGCGAGATGTTCGCCAATTGTAAATTGGTTTTTAGTTTAAAAGTATTTTATCGAGGTGAACCCGTTTTAATTTGATGAAGATCTGATGAAGAACTTCAGAGATTTACTATGGAACTCTTCAATACACGACAGCAAATTTCGCGGGATTGCTACAATCGTATGTTTGTTTATTGTTTACGCAAATCCATAACATAGCATAACGCCAGTATGCCTTAAAGGGGTACGCAGATGTGTACAGTTACAGTTAAACTAATACACTCTCATTACAATTTGACAACTCATGTGTAGACAATATGTCAAACCGCCATATTGGTTCTTCTGATAAAAGATATATCTGACAATGAGGGCTTCCGTTTTTTGTGTTCACCAGTTGGCCCCACTGGCGAGTAAGGTCCTTAAATATATCTGTTAAACGTTGTTATTACGCGCATGGAAGCAAAGTTTGAATTAAATCCAGTTCTAATACCGTAGTAATTTAGAGCATTAAATATTAAATCGAGAAAAAATGAGGATTAAATTTTCTGAAATATAAAACTTTAGTAAGGCAGTGATAATGCAATATATTCACAACAATAAGAATCTCGCGCTAACAGCCAAAAAACTATGAAATTTGACGTTTTGAAGACTTCATTCTACACTAGCGCCGCTAGCAGCAAATTCAAACGCGATAGCCCTCATTGAATCATCAAAGTAAAAATCTATTAAGGCCCGATTTTCGGAAAAGATCAATACGAGTTTAAATAAAATAATCACAAATAAACTTCTTTTCTTTTACTATAAAATCAGCCGCAAAACTGGTTCACAAAATCTTTTAAATATTTTAGAGCGCTATAAATTACTTATAACGTAGCTCTTTAAACTTATCATTATTTATGTTCCAAATTGAAATCGCTATTGGAAAAATCCGTCGGTTACTTACTTCGTCAAAAACATTAGGCGGTAAATTAATCAAGCAAACTGGAACCAAATCCTATCACCATTGGTCCTAGCCACGTCGCCCCTCGTTAGCAGATAACCCGACTTTTAATAATGCACAACAGGACAAAAACAAGGAGCTAGAGATAAGAGACCATTAACTTAGCCGGTTAATACAAAGAGACGTCGGCTAAATCGACCGAATCCGAATACTAATGCCCTTTGTACGACAGATTTCAAAATAGGAACGGATTAATCCAAACTTTAGGCGCCATCTTGAGAGTGTGTTCGAATTTCAAAAAAAGCTGCTTTGTAAATTAATATAAAATAATTAAACCACAAAGTATATTTTTATGACAGATACGAATTTCGACAACTGGACTGCAACTCTGCAAGGACATGGTCATAAGCTAAGCTTAGAAAAGAACATACTTATGACATTATTCTGAAGCTTCGTAGATAATGCCTTATTTTCTTTATTTTTTTAATATTCCGGCACCTATATCTAGATTTTTAGATGTAACTCCAAACAAACACCTTTTGTTTCCTACATTCAATATTTAGTTCTATCTTGCCTGATAGCCTTTATTCGAAATCCAAACCAACAATACCAACGCTACCAACTTAACAAACATACGTTCCGAAACACAATCAGAGTACGATTACAAAGGCGAAATAAAATCCTGTATCAGACAGTAGATCACGAACATCGGGCGTGAGTGCCTGGCCAATAGTCTTTTTTGTTTTATTATAATAAAATCAGTGGCATGGCGCCGCGCGTATCGAGCATGCGTTATCAGTATCGAACACAAACACCGCTTGTCCATTAGAACGTAATCGGTTGTGATGCCACCAACACAACTTCGGAACGCACCTCGTGCATTGTCTCGCAGTTTTGAATATAGAATTTCTTGTTTTGTGCCTGTATTTAAGTTAAATGATTTCAAAAAGTTTTCTGGAATGAGTTTCAATATGATAATAATAATATGTCACCGGATTATTGGAAATATGTAAAAGTTTGTAGACCTTTCGTTTATTTTTATTTTATACCTCTCTCATATTGTAAACAAATAATTTCAAATAAAAGAAATCGCATCCATTTTCGAATAAGAAAAACGATTCTACAATCTTACACGATTTATTATAAACTTACTGTATTTGCAATATACCGGTCACATATTATATAATCTGATATTGCAGTAGCATATCTTCAATGGTTCTCTATGTTGGTCGAAGAATGCGATTTAGCTTGTAAGTTTCTGCTGTACAAATCTTTATCTCCAAGGAAATGGTTATTGTAAGTCGGTTTATAGATACTTCTACTCGTTGCTACTTTTCAAGTGGCTATATTGTTTAGCAATAAGATTAGTCTAAGTTGAAACGTGCATTTTTACATTTTGTATCAAGAATCATTTATTTATTTCTGACTATAATGCAGGCGAAACCGCTGCACAGTGTATTATTTTGGGAATCTAGCGGGACAAAATTATTTTTTCCATAATTATGCGTTATTGGGTGGTAAAATATAAACGATAAATAAAAAAATATTAATTGATAGTTATAGACCTTATAATTTAACAATAGAACATATTTTCACATACACTAAACATACATCAAAATTAATTCAAAAGTAATCACAATAAAAAAGCTATACAAAGTTTAGTACAATTAAGATTAGTAGTAGAGAAGACCAGTAGTCGAAACTCGTCAGATTCTTCCATACTTTCATCTGTGTCTTCAGATTCAGATTCATTAGAATCTCTATCTGTTTCGTCTATTGATATCTCACGTTCAATAGTTGGAATTCTTGTTTCTAATAACTCATTTACCTAGGCATAAATTTCACCACGCTTTGTTTTTGGACCCGCTCGCAAACGAGCAATATACGGATCCGATGAAATTACCAATCTATTCAGTAAATCTCGATTTGTATTAATTCGTGAAGATTTTCTCGTAATAAGTTCCCTGAATGTTTTATTGTTTGTTTCGTGCCTCTTGAGCTTCTTCAGACATTTGACGTATTGGTAAAACACATGCAGAAATTATGTCCTTCCCGTGAAATTAAATTTTATGTACGGTTACTGGCATTGGGTACCACGAATACTCCTTAAAATACAATTCTCTTGTAGCCTTGGAGAATTCATGAAATTTGTCAACATTTATAGAAAACCCGCTATTTATGGTCTCTAATATGACATGGAAGCGTTTGATAAGCTCAATATTGACACCAGTTATTTCTGCTGACTTTTCAGCATTTCGGAAAAATTTATGAGCTGTATTTCCATCATTAGTGTTTCCGGTTTGTTGCTTCCGGCCCGGTTACATTTTCCAGGTAGTGAAACATCAACGATAGTTTCACTGACAATACCCGTAAATGATATGTTCGCTTCTAACCATAAAGAATTCGTTTTCAGGGAGCGTTCTCGATGTCTCCCTGATTTCGACCATTTTTGGTCAATTTTTGACTAGCTCTACTTATTGTTGCTTTTAAACTCATCAAAATATCATCCGTTACGGATTGGGACACCAAGTTCTTGTAAAAAAATAATGTAAAAAGCTTCCTGTCTTGTTTCTCAGGCGTTAGCAAAACAAACATCAAAAAAATCGAACGATGAGAAAGTGAAGTCATTCTGAAAATAAGAAAATGTTGTATGAGTGTCGCAAACTTTCGCAAGTAAATGAACATTTTTTTTGTAGTATATAAATATACCTTTCAGAAAAATATACCCAATGCATAGGGAAATGCAGGGAAATCAACTAAAACCCTAGATGAAACTAAAGAAGTAATGTTTATGAGTAAATAAAAACCTCATTCTGTTAATTTAATATTTATCATTAAAATAGTATAAATATTAACAAAAAAATATATGAAAATTTACCTTGAGAGTCCCACAAAAACGATAAAAACACAAAATCACCACTAGCACACAGACTCAGCGTATTCATCGAGCAAACACAGACGAATGAAACGATAGCAGCGAGCGATCTCTGTCGGCATGGCTCCGATAGCCGGCCGTCCCGACCTTTTTTTACCTACTATTGTTTCGCGTGGATTGCCAAAAAGTGTACTAGATTGTAGTATAACATGTTAGCTTCGAATGTCATCATCATCATATCAGCCGAAAGACGTCCACTGCTGGACATAGGCCTCCCCCAAGCGTCGCCACATTGACCGGTCCCGTGCGTCTCGCAACCAGCGGATCCCCGCAACCTTCACCAGGTCATCGGTCCACCTAGTGGGAGGCCTTCCAACGCAACGTCTTCCGGTTCGCGGTCGCCACTCCAGAACCTTTCTGCCCCATCGGCCATCCGTTCTGCGAGCAATGTGCCCTGCCCACTGCCACTTGAGTTTGGCAATTCTTCGGGCTATGTCGGTAACCCTGGTTCTCTTGCGGATCTCTACATTTCTGATTCGATCACGCAAGGAAACTCCGAGCATAGCCCTCTCCATTGCCCTTTGAGTGACTGTAAGCTTTCTGATGAGGCCCATTGTAAGCGACCACGTCTCAGAGCCATATGTCATCACTGGCAACACACACTGGTCATAGACTTTCGTCTTGAGACACTGTGGTAAGTTGGACGAGAAGATACCGCGCAACTTCCCGAACGCTGCCCAGCCGAGTCGGATTCGACGGTTGACCTCTTTCTCGAAGTTGGCCCTACCCAATTGGATCGTTTGTCCAAGGTAGACATAGTCGCCCACAACTTCGAGTGTAGAGTCTCCGACCTTGATAGGAGTGGGTGTAACATGGGCATTCAACATCACCTTGGTTTTGTCCATGTTCATCCTAAGACCCACTCTTTCGGAAGCTCTACTGAGATCATCGAGCATTGTACTGAGGTCCTCCATGGTCTCAGCCATAACCACTATATCGTCGGCAAACCGAAGGTGAGTGATGTTGATGCCTAGCCCTCTCCAGTCCAGAACCTTGAAGACATCCTCCAGTGCAGCAGTAAACAGTTTCGGAGATATGACGTCTCCTTGTCTCACACCTCGCTGCAGAAGGACTGGTTCCGAAGTCTGATCCTGAAGTCGAACTGACATAGTGGCGTTTTTGTATAAACACTTCAACACTTCGATGTACCGGTAGTCAATTTGGCACCGTTGGAGAGACTGCAATACAGCCCAAGTCTCGATCGAATCGAAGGCTTTCTCGTAGTCCACAAACGCTAAACAGAGAGGCAGGTTGTACTCTTCGGTCTTCTGTATAACCTGGCGCAGCGTATGTATGTGGTCTACGGTGCTGAAGCCCTTACGGAATCCGGCTTGTTCGGGAGGCTGGAAATCGTCAAACCTGCGCGCGAGACGATTCGTGATGACTCTTGAAAACAGCTTGTAGACATGGCTAAGAAGTGTGATGGGCCTATAGTTCTTCAGCCAAAAAGTGTACTAGATTGTAGTATAACATGTTAGCTTCGAATGTATTCCGTTAAAATGATCTTTTAACACGTTCCTAAATTGACTTTTGTCCGTCTAGATTCTCAAAATAACACACTGTGCGCTGGTTGAAGCTAGTTGTCTAAGCTAGTTGTCTTCATTGTATATATTTTAAATAGTATGAGACTTAACGTTAACGATGCTCTTAAATCATCTAAATCACAATCATTTCAACCTAATATCCTTATAACTGATATAGGAGACATAAATTAAATGAAGTGGCATTTTATCTATGACAAATGGGTTTATATTATCTATGGCTCCGACGGAGGATGCTGATCGTTAATACAAATATTGGGCTACCGTAGACTATTCTAGGATAATTAGTTATTATTTGACAATGATTAAAGATCAATCCTATAAAAATGTTCTTTTATAGAGATCTCTCTTTTTTCTTATATGTGATAAAAAGTTCAGCTTTATCTGGTGTTTGTAAAAATAGGCCTAAGACTCCTTTAAGCAATTGAATTTAATATGATCTGTAATGCTCTTACCGTATATTCGTTTAGAAATAGAATCAGCTCGATTTAACTTCTATTCAGAGCGGTTTATTTGCCAGCAAAAAAATGTCGGCCATTTTCCACTTCCACGAAACATTCTGAAATCTCGATGACAATATAAAATGTTAATTTCACCAATTCATAAACTAAACGTGCGCTAAATAAAACATGCAATCATTCATATGCATGCAATCAGCGTTCATCTGTCAACAATGAAAACAATACATGAATGAACACAATAAATTACACCTCTCGCGTAAGTAATAGGTTAAACTCATCCATAGACAATGGCTCCATGCATTATGATCTGTGCCTTCATTGATTATCTGTGTACACAGATAAGGATGTGACAAACTCATATATTCATACTATCGATTTTATTGACAGTCGATTCTTGTGTAACGATTTCTATATTTGAAATTAATTGTAGTTGCATAGTCGTGTAGGTTTTTTATTACATGAATAATGTATCAGTTTGAGTTATCGATACCTAATAGAAGTTCGGAATTGTAATTTGTCAAAGAGTAGAAAGTGTTATTTATTTGAACAGAAAAAACTTATCACGCATTACTAAAACTATATTCATATAGGTTTCTATAGAGTGAAGTGTTAAAAACCCATTTCACTAATCATTAGGATTTGCCTAAAAATTCAATAAATATTTAATTTTTGAAGAAGTATTTCCATTTTAGTCATAAAATAAAAATAACGTTTAAAATTAGACAAATTCGATATTGGGGATCGTTACGCGAATTTATTTTGACTAGGAGCCATCTCTAAATGAAACTAAGTAATAGGGCTGGCTAAATAAAACACATTATCGTGAAAACTCATATACTCATATCGTCGTCAGCGTCTCGTTCTGTACGTTTTATATTCTGTTCTACAGAAAATAAAAATCAAAATCACTTTATACCACATCCAAATCCGCCTCATACAATAAATTACAAGTGGAACAATATATTCCCGCGTACACCCAATCAATTCGTTCCCCAAACCGATCCAAATTGCTATAACAAAAGTTAGAGAGAAGCAGTTAAGTGGACGGACTAACTATACATATGCTATGTACACAACATCAAGCAGGCGGTAACATGGGGTAGCTAGGGACATACATTTTGTATGAGCTACAGAACTCGGCAGTTTGAGCCATCAATTATTAACTGCGGTGGAAAAGACGAACGCTCGACTTTTTACATGTATTGTACCCGTTTGTTTGGTTTATAGCCTATTTTTGTGACTTTTACCGGCGTTTCAACGTTATTTTTATGCGCAACTCGTCTTGGATAAGCGGTAATACTAGTTATTTTACAGTTAATGATGCGGCGTACCTTTTTAATTACCTTTTTAATTTCGACGATTTTTTATCGTGTTCACAGTTCGTGTTAAGTAGTTCGATGGAGATGTAATGGAATATCAATATAGTTTGCAACAGTGTTCATGAATATTAATACAGTCGTTACGAAGCATTAAATTTTAAGTAGATATTAAAGTAAATTATTGCCCTGTTTTGTACTACTTTACGGCTATTTAACATGCTGTTTTACATCATAATCTATCTGTAGCTTTTCCATTTATTCGATATCAGTATAATAATCTTTAATTAGTAGGTACGTCACTAAAGTTAATTTTAGTTCATCGCCTTCAAAAGTATATTGCAACTGGAACCTTATTAACAAACATTTCTTACTATTAGACATTAAGCATCGTAAGCCAATTTCCTCAAACTATTTACACATTCTAAAGGTCGATGGTCATTTCCCTGGAATCGTGTTCGACCATCGACAAATCGAATTGGAATCGTTGCACGATCTAACACGTAATGTTACCCACGTAGCAACATGGCCGCCTTAGGCGTCTCGTTTTCTTTATTTATTTACTCACCCTGTTTCATTTTCTTCCTGTAATTCTTTTCCCTTGTATAAGTGAATATTAAAACTCCCTCGAATTAGGGTGTTTAGAGCTGTTTCTTGAAAGAACGTCTTATATCAACCACGAAGAGTATGTTTTCCTATAAGATTATTTCCTGCGATTTAATTTCACGAATACGTTATTTGCAATGGATAATGAGGTGTATTTTTCTTGGCACACGGTTCTAAATGGCTTGTTTTTGTTTCGTTTGTTTTTCTTCTTAGCTATGTCGGTTGTCTCTTGTATAATTGTTGCTTGTAGGTTGTCTCCTTAGGAATTAGGAAACAAATCCGTTTGCCGATTGATACGAGGGTTCTAAGAAGGGGAGTGATGTGTTCCTCAGTCAGTCGTTAATTTTTATTGCACGTCGTCTTTCTTTATATTCTCATACGATTAGGGGAGCAAGAAGATGTATTGATGCTGTCAAATAATGCAAATGACAGTCACCTGCTAAACATGCAGGCGTTACTAAAATGTGCTCGTATTTTGTGCCAATAATTTCAATAACAGGCAAGTTATTAGAAATACGATAAGCACATAACATTGAATTTTAAATAACTAATGTTATCTTTCTTGCTAAGATGCAATATGTGGCAAAAACTACGATGTCATCCATGTATGAATAACATTATTAAGACTGATAATTTAATGTCAACGCCTTTTATTAGACATCTTTTTATGAACGTTTATTGCAATCATTATGAAGATACATACAATATCAAAACGCATAGTTTCCTTACTCCTCACAAACCTAAGTTAGCAACTCACCATTAGTCACCTCTATCTGAAAGAAATCATGATTGCGATCCAAAAATTTAAGGAAAGAAATAATAACAAATTCAAAGGTCTATACATTATGCAGGGAGTTTTTACGAGAACATCTTGAAGTTTTAAAACGTTCTCCGGATTTATTTGACTGTTTTGATAACTGCTGAGGGCAAAGTTGTAAAGTTTTATCGTTAGAACATTTTTACTGTCCGTATGTTTTGAGTTTGGAGAATTTTGGAGGCATTTTTTGACGTAATGAAAATTTCAGTAAGTGATTTTATAAAATTGGGTTTCTTACGTGCCAGTAGCTCGTTTAAACTTAAAATGCTTTTGTTATCAAAAATACGGGTCATCAATAGAAACATCCAATTAAATTTGGATTAAGAATGTGTTGGATTGGAACTTTGTGTATAACTGAAGTGTTTATTTAAGTTGATAGTGAATATCTTAATTTACCATTTGCCATTAGGAGTCAGTAGAATTTACAAGTAAAGTATCGTTTCATTGAAATGACTAAAAGAGGTGGAATCTAATCTAATATAACCGTCTGTGTGATTGTTATCTATTCATGCCTTAACGGTTTATTATATAATTTGTATAAAAGTTGTCACAAGGCTGGAATAGGCCATAAAATACTTTTATCCCTGTAGTATGTCCCTTGTGATATTTAAAACAAATTTCACGCGAGCTAAGCCGTAAACAGAATCTAGTAATCGCGTTAAGTTCTTTGTAATCTAATTAACCCAACCAAAATCGAAAGCAGTGAAAAGTGACACCCAAACCGCAGACATAAAATTACTTTAAAATCAACTGTAAAAAAACAGACGAAAAGTAACGTCAAATTAGCTTATTTAACCCCAAAAATTCATAGCCACTAAACAGATTATTAGACACGATTTTGGGAGAGAAAAAAAATAAAAAGCTGTAGAGAATTGGCCAAAGTAATTAATAAAGCAGATCTTAATTAGCAAGCATAAATTTGTTAGAACCGACCGCGCTGGCGGGATGAGGAAACACGAATATAGTATTGAAACTGGAAGAGCTTGTAGAGGAAAGTTATAAGTATATTTCAACTATCGTCTGTTGGTATGGGATAGTTGATAAGTTTGAAAGAACCATTAAGGACTGCGAGAAAGATGATATATCTAAAAATGAATAGAAAAGTATGGACGAAAAAGATGTGTGAAATGATTATGAATTGTTTAGTTTAGCTATATATTTGTGTAGTAATATTTTGTCATATGAGCGAAAGATTAACTTGAACGTATTCTAAACTACTGAAATTACATATGTATTATGTAATTTCAGAAGCTTAGAAATCAAGATTTTAGCATATTTATTTCTACAGTTTGCTAAAAACATAATTAACTCTTAAGGGTTTCTCTCTATCTACTCTCCAGCCTCTCTTTATTAAAAGAGTTATTGAAATGATATGTTCACTACTGGACAGAGTTGAAAACAATAGACTGGATGGTCTGATTTTTAAAGCATTTTGTTTTGCCAAACGTGCTTACAAACATACCGTTGCCACATCTAGCAGAACAACCATCCTTGTTCTACTTATAAAATAATCAGCCTGAAAATGCTAATTGCTACCCTCCACGTTTGGCTTATTTAAGGGAAGTTTAATTGTTACCCGCTTTATCTAATTATAAAGACGCGAACTCAACTCGAAGCGCGGTAGCTAGTGCTGTGCCGCGTCGATAAATTTTAACTCGATAATATTAATTGCGATGTTGTGTCGTTTTAATTACTTTTTAATTGTTATATTATATCTATAAGATTAATTCAGAATGAAAAAGTGTTGTTTTAATTAAATTTATTGGTGGTTTCTTTTTCTAATTGAAAGATAAATAGAAAAGAATGTGCCAATTATTTACTGTTTTTGCAAAGAATTACGTTAATACTTTTTAGGTCTTATCGATACCGTAAAACTACACATGCTAGGATGGTTTAATGAAAATAATGAGTACAGGTTTTTGTCATGATAATTTTTGGTCCTTTCTTCGTATAATTCATTATACTTCATAAAAGATAGCTTGATCTCTGCAACAGCTGTCAGTATCAATACAGTAACAATAGCGCTTCACAGGCTAACAATAACGTATACGTCAGTTTGACATATGTCGCAGAGGTCAAGCTATCTTTTATGAAGTATAATGAATTATACGAAGAAAGGACCAAAAATTACAAAAACATCGATATCGTAGCACATCTCTACACCTCGTACATTAACCGTTCTAATAAAGTTCTTGCTACGTTATAATAGACTTAACGCTTTGTTCAATCATTCATTATCGTGCTACACACAGACCAGGATAGTTAGAGCCCTCAAAACAACCCAGATCACCCCTTTTCTCATTAGAATCTTCATAACTGAAGGCGGTGGGGGAGATCTGGGGGAACTGGCTGTTTGAGGTACCACTTCAGGGTGGTCATATATCAGTCTAAAGTTTGAATTCAACGAATGAATTAACTTTATATTCATTTGAACGTCAGTTTTAATGAAACGTGAATTATTGTGGAACTTTCTTCGCTTATAAGATAATGTGATTTTAAATATGTTTGATATGTACTTTATGTACTTTTTGATAATTAAGCCCCTCAGTTTTTATCCCTCTATTTAGTCCTCCTTGCCTTCCTTTTTCACTTACATAGTTTTCTTGCTGCACAAATACCTGCCTAATAACTCTGTGCTCGTTGAAATATAAAAACATCAGTTTTTCTTGTTTCCGATTGTAGTTCTCGCCAAACTTCTTGGCCGCCCTGAAGTTGGCTTTCCGATGCGCATGCGCAAGGCTGTGTACTGCGCAGCCATTGTAGCCAACTATACCAAGTAACGCGATTTACGACAAAGATACAGGTGTCAACACCATCATGATTCCGTATTTGAAAAGGGATAATGCTCTTCCTTCTTTATAGCTCCGTCTCTATCTCACAGTGGAACCAAGAACGTTTTGACACGTCAGAGTAAGACCCATGTTTTTATGGAAACCTCTAATACTTGACTATAGACATTGTAAGTTTAAAGTCCTATGTAACTAGAGAATACAATCCCGAGCATGTTTTTCAATCCAGGGATTACGGGATTTTTGTAGCGTAATCCCGGGATCCCAGGCCTATCCCGGGATTAGACTATATGGTTTCTAATTGGGCACAAATGAAAAAAAAATGTACTTAATATCTTTGTACGACACAAATCACAATATAATAAGAAAAGAAAAAAGACAAACAAAAAAACTATACTTTTGCAAGAAATCAAAAATACAACACAAAAAGCTACTTAGAATTTCGAAAATATATTCGCAAAAATATCAAAGCATCCAATGTTTGACTTCCAAGCCTGCTACGTAGTTAATTGCCAACATAAGCAGTAGATGAAAACGCTCGCTCAGGTTCAGGTTGTAAAGGCGCGCAACAGACTACGGAATAAAAATTTGAATTGTTTGTGGCAATCCCGAAAATCTCAAGATTAGCCGGGTACAGTCCCGGGATTTTCAGGGCCAGAAAACGGTTGGGATCCCGGTATCTCGAATCCCGGGCTCCCGGAATCTCGAATCTCGGGATCCCGGGATCCCGACCGTTTTCTATCCGTCACACATAGGGACAAGAAATCTTCCCAATTTTACTTTGTAGATTATAAGAGAAGATATAAATTTGATACTGGCAACCACTAAATAAGCACCAACCTTATTGTATCGACTAATTAAGATACCATTAAACTTTTCCAATGCACCCAACATTAATTTGCATGTAAAGGAACCACGCAACACAAACAGTAAAAATAAACTTTAAAGCAAAGATTATAAAGTACATTCTCATTTGGGTACTTGAGAAGGGTATGTTTTATAGATGAATAAAGCTTTTAAGCGGAGTCCACACGATATCGCGAACGCTGTTAAGTTAAGAGTCTCAATTATGTAAGGGCTTTATCGTAATTGAAAATTTTTCGTCCCGATATTCTTGTCTCCGTAGTTAATAACGATTAAGTTTTAAGTGTTCATTAGTGTGCAGTTGGCTTTATGTTATGGATGAATGGTTAACCAGCGTTTTAAGAGTATTTAATGTTATGCGCTTGAGTATGAAATGAAATGGAGATTAAGGTAATCGGAATTGTCAGTTCGCGTCGGGATGAAAGAGACATAATCATAAGCGAATCTTAAAAGTTCTTTTCGGCAGATTGTTTAAATTGTTTCGGTGGAATTTGATACGGTATTTTCTTATCAAAATCTTTGAGATTCGGTAACCCGGTTTCTTTTTTCGAATTTTGATTCTTACACTAAAAGATTACACTCTTTTAGATTCCTCTCTAGTTCCACTTAGCGTTTCGTCTGCCATCAACATTGCCTAAATCTATCAAAGATGACAATTTTCAAAATATCAAACATCAAGCTTGACATTTTGCGTTAACGTCACGTCGTAAAGCCCAAATATTTTGCATTTTTGACAATCGTATTCTTTGATGGACTGTCAGTTTCTTTACAGCCCTATTACTATTAGTTTAAAACCTAATAGGAACTTCCAAGTTAGAGTTTTTCTCGGTCTTGTCTTCATCATAAATACTCATGATTAAAACCGCCAAACTCGCAAGTTCAAGAAGTGTCATACTCAGCTTTATAAATACTTAAAAAGTAGAGTATCGTTAACGTTAAAGTGTGTTCACCCCTTTTAAGTAAAGGCCGCTAAGAGTTAAGTTGTGGCTGTATTATCTAAGTACTTGTCTGCTTATTACCACTGATATATGTTTTATGGAAGTGGCTGTGGCGTAGGTAGGAAAACCGGCCAAGTGCGAGTCGGACTCGCGCACGAAGGGTTCCGTACCATTATCGCAAAAAAACGGCAAAAAATTCACGTTTTTTGTATGCCCTATAAAATATTTGTTTTATTCTGTTTTTAGTATTTGTTGTTATAGCGGCAAGAGAAATACATCATCTGTGAAAATTTCAACTGTCTAGCTATCACGGTTCATGAGATACAGCCTGGTGACAGACAGACAGACAGACGGACCGCGGAGTCTTAGTAATAGGGTCCCGTTTTTACCCTTTGGGTACGGAACCCTAAAAAAAGCATAGCCAAAAACAAAGATTTGTTACATACGCTTTGTAAAGGGAATTGTAAATTCGTCATCAACCAATCAGAACGATTTACTAACGTAAAAAGTTAATTCAAATCGTTACCAACTTCTATTAGTACTCGTAAGTTACCTACCTACTCTTATATTAGATAGTTCCGCCTAAACCACGCTCATTATTTGAAACATCTGTCTGTTTTTCTGCTGCTCTTTGCGGAACATAGTTTTTCAGTGAGGCAGGATAGTCTCATAAAATAAAAGATCATCCCTCAAATGGTAGGAAGACGCGCGGACTCACGAAATATGGAAAAACTTAAAATATGTCTTTGCCTAGGAGCTGTACAGCATAGGCAATAACAGCAGTGTAGAATCACGAAAAATTTGCTATTAAACAATACACCAAAGTCGTGATCTATTAAGACTGGAGCCAATCATATCAGTTCTAAAACAAAGAAAATCTAACTGGCTGGAAAACCATTTCATTAAGGCAACTTAACTTTACCTTAGAGAACTAACTACACAACAAAAGCCATGTCGTTTCCAGCAAAATCTAAATCTCTTGTAAAGGATACTCTAAAATGACAACGACGCGATCGGTTGTGCAACCCATCCGAGTTCGGGTTGTGGTTGCTGCCTGCGGTGTCCGTCATTACTGGTTGGTTCAAGGAGAAATATGGTTACCATACCTACTTTTTTGTTAGACAAATTATTACTAAAAACTGAGGTTCTTGGATGGTTCCTATCTTTGGTGTTTGTGCGGCGTCTCTCCGCAGAACATGGCACACCTTTCATCTTCCGTCGCATTTTTTTTTGTCTGTTTATCGACTGCGTTAGCGGAAGACATTGGTGTGGACGAATACAGGGTCAGGCAAGGGATTTAACTTAGAAGAGTATATGTTAGTCATCGACACACTAAGAAGAAATATTAATACTGTTGAAGTTAAATGTACTCGGGCACTCGGCAAGTACTCCCAAGCAAGATTCGGTCGGTCAATAGATATTAAAACTTTATTTATGTTTTTATTGTTCTCGTTACATAGTGAAAACTTAGTGACATTTCTTCCTAAATTCTTAAAGACAAGATTTAACAAAGATTTACAATTATTGATGTTATACACATCAATAATTGTAAATCTTTGCTAAATCAGTAAATAAGTTAGAACGTATTTCTCACAAAATCATCCAATACTGTACAAGTATAGCAATCTAGATGTCAACTCAGTTCTGAAATCTGCAAAATCTATTTTAAGACACTGTCTTGAGCGTGCAAGTTTCAAATCTCCTTACAAAACGAAAACATAATCACAATCAATAACAGCAGGACCCGACTAACCATGCGACAAATCTTGCGACTAGTCGCCCCGACAAATCTAGCGCAAAGTCGCCGAATAAATTATGCAAATGCAAGCCTCCATGTTAAGAGGGTTGGCTTGGAAGTTATCAGACGATGTACTTGACTCTGAAGATCAACTGCTCACTCAGACTGGCTCGGTGAAGCCGTTGGAACTCTTAATGAGATTGTATGCGACTTGCTAAAGATATGAGCTGAGTTATTGAAGGAGTATGCGAAGGGCCGTATTATGGCCAGATGCGGAGTGTTTGAAATCCTGTTCTAAACTTAAAATCGAACTCATTTTCATTGTGTTTCTTTGGAAATCTAATGTGAGTTAACCCTTGGTCATACTTTAATGAAAAAGCTGTGATAGTCTTTCATCTTTATCAGCCGATAGATGTCCAACGGTGGACAAAAACCTCTTAGGAGTGCAGTACTACGCTCTTGAATGAGTGAATATCTTCACAGTGTAGTTGGTAAACGAGGAATGAGCCTAAATTATAGTGCGTGACACGTAAGTTGAACCAAAATGTATTATCGTTCTATTGAAATTAAACAATTTAAAATAAAATAAATCCCTTTTCTATGACCTCACCGTTTACAATATACAAATTGTCAACGGTTAGGTCTCATAGAAAGGATTCATTTCGGTTTAATTTGTTTAATTTCAATAGAACGATAATACATTTTGGTTCAACTTACGTGTCGCGCACTATAAGATCGTTTTAAACAAAAGAGCATCTAGACTACCTGATTCTGTCCTCACTCGGACAGGCTCGGTGAAGAGTTTGGAACTTCTAATGTGATTGCATGCGACTTGCTAAAGATATGAGCTTGAGTTATTGAAGGAGTATGCGTAGGCCGCTTTATGGCCAGATGCGGTGTTTGATATCCTGTTCAAAGTTCGATTTTAGATATATTTCTTTAGCATTATCCTAAGTAAATTAATTGTTCCATTATGTTTTTTTTTATGTTTATCCATAACGCAAAAAATTGGTACCTACCAAAGACACCGACTTCCAAAAATAAAGTTATTTTTCACTTTGTAGTTTTGTAATTTGAAAGTCGGTAGTATTTTTTTGTAAAAAAGTTTTTTTATTTTTCACTTTTTAGTTGTACCTATCTAATAGGCAAGTAGTTACGTAAGCTACCTATAATGCCAGAATAGATTACTCGAATATCATGAAACTGAACATAACCAATGAAATAAGAGTGTACCAAGGTGAACTGTACACATCTGCGTACCCTTTTAGAGCGTACTTGCGTGATGTTATGTTATGAATTGGTATAAACAATAAACAGACATGCGATTGCAGCAATCCCGAGAGATTTGCCGTTATTTATTGAAGAGTTCTGTTGTATATCTCCGAAGTTCTTCATCAGATCTTCACCAAATTTGGAATATACTCTTTCAAACAAAAAAATAATTTTCAAAAAGAGTCGGTTAAAAAAGAGTGAACGATTCCCTCACCGGCGGGTAAGAGAATTGTACGCTCTTAGATTTTACCGGGGGTGTGTCGAAGTTATTATTATTTTTTGTCCGTGGTGTCACGTGCGAGCGACCTTAGGCGCAGCGCACACCGCTGGAGGCGCGGCGGAGAGCAATTGAAGACAACAATTTAATATAAACCTTAACTAACTTGACATACGGTCAATATAAGATCACTGTGTCGTGCACCGCTCGGATCGTTCTTATTTATCTTTGCCATGACATTTTCAACTTTATAACGTAAGAATTAGGGTCGAATTTAAATTTTTATCTTCTCAGTATCTTCGCCGCGCCTCTCCAGGTGTGCGCTGGGCCTTATAAGGCGTCTGATTAATTTTTTTACTATTATGTCTGTAATTACGCCGGATGAAGCATTAAGGTCTATCCACACATATCAGGGCCGTGCCCGGGACGTGCACGGGACGTGGACAGACCATGCCCCGTCGAGGGCTCAAAAAAATATCGTAAAAAAACCATTAGTCTAGGTGTCTAGGTCTAACTACGATTCAATTAATTCAATAAAATATAAAGCCCAAAATAGAAATGATATGATTAATTACTAATCGTTACCAGGACACAACATTATTCAGGGACACAGAAGACACTTAAGCGCGGTTCACCAAGCTTTGCAAGCGGGTGTGTTATACCCAAACAAAGGCTTAACTTTGACTCAAATTCTCGCGAGCTTCATGGTTAATTTTCTTGAATTAAATTATGTTGGAGTAACTGCAAATGCCGCTTAGATCTTTTGAAAGATTCGATGTACCTTGATCTCTTAGCCTCTCTGGAGCCCTGACCTGTGTAGCTAGGACCCTGTTCCCGATAGCGGTAGGTCTCTATTTTTTATATTTTTATGTTTTTGTAAGTGTTTTATTACGATTTTTTTTTATAAATGTACAAAATAAGAAACATTACAATGATCTAAAGTCTGGCTTGTCTTGAATGACGAAGAAAGCGTTCTTATTTCAGTTCCGTAAAATCAATTTAGTATGTCTTAGTCTTAATTAGACACCTACTGGAGTTATATTTTTGTACAATTGTACATACCTACAGCAATTCTGATAAGTATTTTGGTCTTATTACTGGCAAATAAATTAATCATTAAAAAAAACTTATTTCTTTCATTTAATACCAATATCATGGCAGTGCACAAAAAATAACTAGTCCGCCATCTTGGGCCGTCCACCATATTGGATTTAGAATGACGTCACTTAGCTCACCATGCATTGTCATCCAAACTAAACGTGTAAGCAAAATTTAATCTTAATCGGTGGAGGATAACTGCTTTAAAATTCAGTTGCAAGATTTGACCCGAACACACTTACATACATACATACATTGCAAGTTAAATAAAAGCTTGTAAAAAAGACCAGGGGGGTGACCATAAGCTCTAGAGTAAGGTTATTTTGAGATCGCGTAAGTGACAGATGTATACAAGTCATATACATCTGTCCCTTACACACACTCAAAATAACCTTACTCTAAGAGCTTATGGTCATACCCCTGATCACCACCTACGGCAATTTATCAGTCCTAAAATAATGTTGTAAATAGTGTTTTTGCTCTCAGGTTCATTAAAATCAATCTATTTCTGTCTTGGTTTCAATTAGGTATTGGAGCTGATCACAAAGCTCGAGCAATTCTGCAAGGTATTTAAGACCTAGTGGCAAAAATGCGACCTATAGCAAAACATAACCTTGAATTTAGATTTTTTCCTAAACAACCAAACACCACTTATGTCAGTTGTTCAGCCAAACAGACAGCTTACTAAAACCACGGTTAAATCTTCCAACCATCTATCAACTAGGTACTCTAAAGTAAAGCCGCCCACTAACTTACGCGTAAATGTAATTCGCCTATCGACGTGTCGTCATTTAGATAGTCGTGTCTAATTGACAGCGTTGACGTCAGAGCCACACCTAAAATTCGAATCAATACAATGGCCAATGACAATTTTTGGTCCAGTGTCCCAAAAAATATGCATGGGTAGAATCTCGCCAAAATGATAAATGGTCTGTTTTAATAGGGTGTATTTTGCCGATCCAAACATCTTTTGCTGTACCTAGATCTTGTACCAAAACTAACATTAAATACAATGATGTCTGGTCTAAATGTTGTAAAAATCAGGTTCTGTAAAATCAATACATGGTTGATTTAAACTGTATTGGTGTCAATTGAGTTGTAGAGCAACTCTGAAAGGCATTTTGGCCCTGTGGCAAAAATGTGACCTAAAGACCATTTCACCAGTTACAGCCTACCAAGTCCCTTCCAACAACCATCTATTAACTAGGTACTCTAAAGTAAAGCCGCCCACTAACTTACGCGTAAAACTAATTCGCCTGTCGTCATTTAGATAGTCGTGTCTAATTGACAGCGCTGACGTCAGAGCCCTCGTCGTCAGATCTAACTCATGTATTATTAACTGGGCGCTGAAAGTGGGCGGTGATCATAATTAGTTTGTGTTCGTGATATTTGTGTCTGAGTATTTAATTAGTTCTGAGAATCTATGGTTTCGGTAATACGTTATCTATACTAATATTATAAATACCAAAGTAACTCTGTTTGTTTTTTATCACTACTAAACGGCAGAACCGTTTTAAATAAAATTTGTTATAGACTTATTTTGATACCCTGAGATGGACATAGGACACATTTTATCCCAGTAGTGTGTTCCCATGGGATGATAAAACCCTTTTTACACGGTGAAACCGCCGGCAGAAACTTATACTTATAACTCCGAACTATATAATCTTCTATATGGGTACGCTCATTAATTACATTGAAGAATTCAACTATTGCTTTACATATACCAAAATGTCGATTTCTAAATTGTATATTAGTAGAACGAGAAGCTGCCAAAGTTTGACAGATTTTCAGGCTTAATAATAAATCAAGTGTTTGACAAACGCTAAACTTCACATTGTTACTTCAGACATCAAGGGATCGAAAGCAGGCTTTAAACCTCCCACCAACACAACATTACTGAAGTTATCGATTTCGATATTCAACCATAAATCACACAAGCTAAACACTACAAAACAGTCTTATTGGCCTGTCATAAAATCTACACGGATCTTATAGCCCTGTCATAATCTACACGGATCTTATAGCCCTGTCATAATCTACACGGATCTTATTATCGCAGCCATATGAATTATTCTGCTTACCCATTAGTGTGTGTCCATTGGTCGAGCTGGTCTGTTTACATGTGATACTATAGTAATTAAACTGACTTATTGATGTGTGGATAAAAATAGTTAAATTGTTGCCAGAGAGATGTGTTGTTGGATGGATCCAAGAGATTAATTTATTTGAATTCAGATTATTTTACGGGTTAAGGCACTTTTGCTGTTGGGCTTGTAGTTTGAGTCCATACATTAATAGTGAAGTGAATACATAATAGAGACTCAAGTTGGTTCCTAAAACTTGCAAAAATATTTTAGGTGCAATTTCAGTAATATTTATCTACTTAACCGCCAGGTTAGGAAAGGTTCCAGCTTTTCTTCAAATTCTATAGCGATTCTTTTGTCTCTTCGTACTGAATGATGAAAACACAAAAATGATGACCATATTGTTATAGTATGAAATCTATTTTTAACCGACTTCCAAAAAAGGAGGCGGTTCTATGTTCGACTTTATGTATGATTTTTTTTTTGTGTATGTTCACCGATATCTCCGTCAATTCTGGACCGATTTTGATTTTTTTTTGTTTGAAAGAGTATGTTTCGAAATTGTTCCTATTTTAATTTGGTAAAGATCTGATGAAGAACTTCGGCGATATATAACAGAACTCTTCAATAAATAACGGCAAATCTTTCAGGATTGCTGCAATCGCATGTCTGTTTATTGTTTATACCATTTCACAACATAACATCACGCCAGTACGCTCTAAAGGGCTACGCAGATGTGTACAGTTCACCTTGGTACTCACTCTCATTTCACCAGTTATGTTCAAGTTTCATGATATTCGGGTAATCTTTTCTGGCATTATTGCCTATTAGGTAGGTACAACTAAAAAGTGAAAAATAAAAACCTTTTTACAAAAAAATATACCGACTTCCAAACTACAAAGTGAAAAATAACTTTATTTTTAGAAGTCGGTGTCCATAACGCAAAAAATGGTACCTACGAAAGACACTGACTTCTAAAAATAAAGTTATTTTTTTGTAAAAAGGTTTTTTTATTAAGATCGTGTGTCCCCTTGTATGCATTATGAAATAATATGACCATGGGACTTGGAATTTCATTGCCTTTAATGTACACTCAATAACAAAACCCCTAACTCAAACTCTCTTGTTACAGACGCCAAACAGCAGAAGAACGTGAGGCTGAACGGCAAGCAGCAAACCGCTTGATGCTCTCCCTACAAGCCGAAGCCCTCAGCAAGGGCTACATGCCCGAACCACCGCCCGGTTCAGCGCAACTCTCCGCTTTACACTACCAGAACTCAAGCAATGCAGCGCAAGCGCAACCGTCGAATACCGCTTTAAGCGCTTTACAAAACCTCCAGCCATGGGCCGGGAATCAAGGCAACTTTATGAATGCGCAAGCGGCGACTGCCCCGCCCCCTCACCCCCCACCAGTCGCCTCGCCTATATGTTGATCGGGATTAGATAAGATTTTTTGTGTTGGAATTATGTACTAGAAAGCAGTGTATGTGCTTTTTGTACTAGAGATAGTGCAATAAAAATTGTTTAAGCTACTAAAAGTTTTTGCTGGCGTTATGAGCTGAAAACTATTTATTTTTTTGTTCACACACTATTGATCTGTGTTATAGCTCAAACAAAAATAATTGTCAATCGATAAAAAAAACACCTTTTGAAATATAGAAATAAAAGTACAGGCGTTGACAAAATTGCTATCGGTGCATTTAAAATACAAATCCTGGCAGTTTGCTGCTCTATAACGCAATTGAAATTATTATTATCAACCTTGAAACTTCGTGACTATATTACAAACAATAAATCAATTATTTTAATTTAATGAGCTTTGCTATTCAAAGTCTGTCTTAGAACTAGTTTTGCATGACGATAAGAATCAAATATAATAAAATTAGCATACCGATAAATTGTTATAGTAACATATACTCGTATCTACTCAATTTGTTATTGAAATTCGCCCCTAGTCCATTTAGCATACAATAAAAATACCGAACTTACTGATGATATTCGAAGCTCTTTTGTATTATGTTAAAATAAGTAGCAATAAATAAAAATAATCTTTGTAAATAAACTATATCAGTATTATAATTATAGTTTATATATTAATTAAATGATAAAAAGTGTAATAGAATATATTCTTAACGTCTGCTTATTTGATATGTAGCAAAGAATTTGTAAATTAATGATAGTTTTAAAGACAATGCATTAAATAAAATAGTTATTGTACCTACCTATGTAACGTTAACAAACTAACATTGCAATTATTGGATAAAAAGTGGTTTTAAAACTCCATATTCAAAACACACAATTTTAAAAAGAATTGTTAAACCTTTTTTAAAACTACGTACAGTGTTGAAAACGGTTACTTTGCCACAATAACTTGTATGCACGATTGTACTTAAACCAATATTATTGTTTTATTCAGTCATCATTTTTCTTATCAGCTTTCCTTTTTGAAAAATAATAATGGTTTAGTCAACAATAATAATAACCATAACCTGTAAAAATATTGTAAATATTTAAGTAAGTTTCTATAAATACTCTTCGTATTTCGTATTAATTTTTCACTCGGATCTCAATTTCTAACTATTGCAATATAAAAAATAAAGTAAGAAAAAGTATACTCTATTTTAAAAAAAATACTTTCATGAAATAATCACGTTTCTTTTAATATTTTACTCTTTTTTAAAAACCATTTTTTTTTAATAATTATAATAAATTCTAAGAAAATTAACGGCTTTTATATGTAAGTTAAAATGTGCATTCCAACTTGTAAATAATACATATAATAATTATAAAAATAAGTGATAGTTTGTAAAGTAGCTCAATTCAATGTGAAACTTGTCTTAAATTGCGTTATTGTATTAGAAATGTAAATTATTGTATAATTGTCGAATTTTCATTGCGTTGGCTACACACACGAGGTGGACGATTTAATAAAATATTGAGATATCCATATGGTTTTTGTTTGTTTTAATATACTGCCTTAAAGTGCCTTCAAATCATATAAATCAGGAATCAAGATAGGTTCACTACTTCGCTTAGAACTTAGCTACGACGTAACACGAAAACATCGTGAGGAAACCGGCATGTCCTAGAACCAAAAATTCAAAGGCATGTCACATCCACCAACCCGCACTAGGCCCGCGCGATGGATTAAGGCCCATTCCTTCGCACAGAGAGGAGGCTTGTGTCCCAGCAGTGGGAGCATTCAAAGGCTGATGATGGTGATGAACACGTAGACTCATATTTAAAGGTAATCTCAGGGGCAGTACTATGACGTGTCAATGCCATTACGACTGCACTGCGAAAAAGATATAGTGTCATTTGTCATGAACTCAGACTTAGTCTGAGGTCATGAATACCTCTGTCTCCCTCCAACATTGGAACCATGACTACTTTAACACGTCATAGCAGAACCCCTGGCTGTATGATTTTATTTCCTATTTTTTCATTATTGCACAAAAAAAATATAATTAAAAATCTCTTCCTAGAATTGGGTTTTGTAACTGCAAACCTTTAAGCCTTTTTTTGTTTTTAAAAAAACAACAGGTTTACACACAACATAACACACAAACACACACACAAACCCGGGACACATAAACTCGTGTCATAAAGCCACCAGTCAAAGCCGGCTATAAGTTAGCAGAACAGTGTATGTAAGTTTGCAACTCCAAAATCAAAACCTAACAATGAAGAATGTACAATTAAGTTAGGTACTATGAGGGCCAAGATACCAAATTTAACCACATACGAATTTTCGGCACAAACTGTGCCTCCTCACACTGCTATTACAAGAATGCTGTTCTAAACAAAATTATGCGTACAGCTAAGGAGTGGAATTCCCTGCCGGAGTCTGTGTTGCCCGATAGCTACAACCTAGGGATCTTTAAGTCAAGAGTGAATAGTTTACTTCTAGGCAAGCGTGCTTTACCGTCCACCGCATCATCGCTTACTATCAGGTGAGATTGTGGTCAAGCGCGAGCCTAACTATAAAAAAAACTGCTACTGAATGCGATATGCTGAGTAGTAAAGTAGTTGACACCGTGATGGTATTCCATAACCAAAATCACTTAATAATGAATATGGGTAAGCCTGAATATAAGTAGGTCATAGGTAGTCACCTATTTATAACACCACAGGAAATTAGGAATGGAACGCGAAGGATTTTCTGATTTTCTTCTTATGAGAACAAGAATCTCATGGCAAGGCTCATCAGCAAGCTGGCATCGTGATGAACAAATTAGTATCATCGGAATATCGTTCGTCCTTTACCTAGGCGAGAGCTGATTGTGGACCCATGTAGGCCGCTGCAGAAATAATCTGCCCTAATGTCGTGGTAGCTCAGTGACTAAGATCTCATCTCTCGTGCTTGTGGCTGTGGGTACAAATCTGGGCTGGAAATGTCTGTCTTTATCAAATCAATTGTACTTTCTAAGATTATCTTGAACATCGCTGTCAGCGGTGAAGGAAAATATCCTTAGGAATCCTGCAGCCTTATTGCCTTAAATTTAAAATAATAGTTTATGTTTTGCAATATAATTTTATATAAATCTTATTTTTGACATTATATATTTTTGTCATTTTTTATAACATGCAACAATTAGAAATTTTACATTTGACATTGTTTTATACATTTCTGACATTTTAATAATTAATTTTTTGGACCGTTTTAATTATTACTTTTAATGAGTTTTTGATTATTTTAGATTGTAATTATTCAGTGATTTATTTTGGGTTTTTATCTGTTTGTAATTTTTTATGTATCTATGGACTGTAATTATGTCTGAAATAAAATAAATAATATATATATATATATAATTGCGTAATGAATTCGGCAAGGCAAATAGTTTGAAAAATCGACCAATCACATAGACGGAAACACACATCGCGTCTTTCATCTCGCATTGCAATGGCAAAGATGCCATGCCGAATTTATTACGCAATAAGGCTGCTGGACTATCTTACTTAATATTATAAATGTGAAACTTTGGATGCATCTGTGTGTGGAAGTGTGGATGTATGTTTGTTACTCAATCACGCCAGAACGGCTGAACGGATCTGAATAAAATTTGGCACAGGGATAGATTATAGTCTGGAATAGCACATAGGCCATACTTTCCATCCCGGAATAATGTTCTTGGTAATGAGATTGGTGCTCGTCCCGTCTGTATTTGAGAACAGGCCTTAGCCCTTTAGTTGTAGACGGTAACAAGCTGGTATAATTATAATGGCGTGCACTCGATGCATGCCAAACACAGTGATAATATGGAGTCTCTTCACAGGATATGCGTCACCTCCAAACATTACTTCCATTACTTCCTTCCATGCACAACCACCGTCTTCTTCCTGGACTTACACTAAGCCAATAGTCTAGCTGTCAAGGTAAGTGCTGTTCTGTCTGCTTGGTTTTTTTTTAATCTTTAGTAAATCAATACAAAAAAGGTTACGCTGATTTCTACTCTTAGTGTAATCTTTTACTTACATTTTTTAGAATACATTGCAGAGCTTGGAATAGGCTTCGTAATAATATTATAAATAAGTTTCAAATTTCCTGATACATGCCTAAAGGGCCTCTGTGAGTTGGCCTCGGCTCCTCGCACGTCTTTCAAAGGACCGGGAACCTAGGGTCCCGATATTGCAATTTTTTTAAATATATAATTGCAATATCACACTGTACTGGGATCGGTCCATCATCACTGACAGGACTATTATCGCTAATAAACCATATATAGTATATATATAGGACGTACAATGATTATTAACATAACCGTTCCGCATGTCGGGAACCTCGTGAAAGCCGAGAATGATAAGTAAATCAAGTAACTCGCGAGGTTGTCGACATGTGGGATGTGGACTCAGCGATCATTGTACCGATAGTCGTGTCAGCCAATGGTTTAATAGCCACGAGTGGCTATGTGTCTCGACCATTACTTTAGGAGGCTCTCGTTAGACGGCTGGATCAAGGGCTTGATTCAGAAAGCATTATTTCTGGACACAGTTTGTATTGTTTGGAGATTCCTCTCTCTGGAGCCCTGACCTTCGGCAGCTGGAACCCTGTTCCCGCTACCGGTCGGCCTCAATTTTTATATTTCTAAATGTTGATTTTAGTTATTACTAGCTATTCCCCGCGGCTTCGCTCCCGTGGACCACCCCACAGGACCCGTTATCGGGATAAAAAAATAGCCTATATCACTCAGGAATAATATAGCTTTCTATTGGTGAAAGATTTTTTTTAATCGGTCCTGTAGTTTCGGAGCCTATTCGGTACAAACAAACAAACAAAAAAATCTTGCCTCTTTATAATATTAGTATAGAAGTATAGATTAGTATATTAGTATTATTATAGATGTTGCCCGCGGCTTCGCTCCCGTGGACCACGCCACAGGACCCGTTTTCGGGATAAAAAAAAATAGCCTGTGTCACTCAGGAATAATGTAGCTTTCTATTGGTGAAAGAATTTTTCAAATCGGTCCAGTAGTTTCGGAGCCTATTCGGTACAAACAAACAAACAAAAAATCTATCCTCTTTATAATATTATATTGAGTATAGATTATAATTATATTATATTATATGTAATATAAGTAATAAGTATATAAGTATAGATAAAAACATATTTAAAAAGTACATACCTCAAAATATCTAAAGTTTTCCTCTAAAACAAATGAGGTCTGTAATCATGGTCAAACTTAAAGGAAACCGACCAATCAAACAAAATACAGTAGGTAGATTCGTCATATTTGAAGTCGCCACAAAAAAGCGGCGCTCCACAAATTACACACTGCAAACGGAAAACAATTGTCCACAAAACTACTAAACGAAATCGATTTTAAACAAAAAATGCCACGTTTCCGTCCACAAACGAACGATTTAACGACAATTAGACGTCCATTTTGAAAAATTTAATACAATTTTAATACCAAGAAGGTTTGATATAATTCGAAACATTATATCGAACGTGACTCCTGTGCTATTATTACGACGTTTTGTTTTATGAAGCGTAAAAAAACTAAACTGATTGTTTTTGTTGACCCTAATATTCTTGTACCACGAGCCGCTCCACACATTCCAATATATCGCTTTGTTTTAAATCCATTGACGCTTTTGTATCAGCTATAACATTATCACTACAGCAAGGACAACCAGCAATGGTTCTTGTTCAATTTTGTATAGTAGTTTCAATAGAAGAGTTAAAAAGTAATGGGCGCATATCAAGGTTAGTCCAAATGATATTTTAAAGGATGTCTCCAGATAATCGATGTTTAGCGATACAAATGATTTGAAGGCGTCGTTTATAACTCACCTTATCGTCGATATGATGGATCATTATTTTCATTAAAGCTTGTGCGATTATCTTTGTAAACTATTGAAGTTCTTTTGTTGACGATGATTCCGTGTGGGCTAGTAAGGCAAAGGAAAGTGATACAAGGAAGGGAGTTTTCCCTTTAGTTAATACCTTAAAGTTTCAAATATCGGGGTACATTTCCGCAGGCAGCAATCCCTTTTTGGTATATTCTTATGCCAAAAAGAGATTGCTACCAAGCCCTGGGCAGTTATGTCAAAGGGTATAAGTTGCCAATTGGCTAAATTCTGGCATTTAGAGCTTTTGGATTTTGGCATTTGGAGGGCCAAAGGGAATATATTAATCTCGTTTACAGGGTGAACGCAATATTATGTTGGATAATGTACAGGCTGCATCCGGAGTTATTTATTATATGGACCTTGTGAAAAACTAGAACAAATTGCCGTGCATTCAAGCCACGGACCACACAACCTGGTTGTGTGCTCCGTGGTTCAAAGTTTTTTGGCCATACCTATTATTGGAATCAAATATAAAAGCTCACAATGTTAGGACTCATTAATATTATTTTATATCAGTGGTGCTAGGCAACTGGGCTTATCACAGTTGTAAACGACTCTTTGTGCCTCAATAGGCACAATGCCAATGGCATTGTTTGTTCTGTCTCCTGCTTGATATGGAGGGAAGTGGAAATTATGTTTTGTTTTCCTACTCCTCCTTTATTATTTTCTGATTAATTTCTTTGCGGAATCCAAGACAGTTAAATTCATTCTCCGGGGCATCGAGCTTCATTGCCTCGGCGCTTTTCTGGTGGTCGCCACTGTTGATTCTAGCTTTCTGGAGTTGCAGTGGTTTGGGAATAGTGCGGTGGGATTGTCCCAACAAGACCTTGTGAAAACTAGAACAAATTGCCGTGCGTTCAAGGGGTTATGCCATACCTATTATTGATAAAATAATAAATTATTTTATTTCTGTAAGTTGGTTTGTACAAACACTTTTACATGTCAATCATATTTTATAAAACTAGATGAGGTCGGCGTTTCCTATCTGAAATCAAATATAACAGCTCACAATGTTAGGACCCATTAATATTGATGTTAATTTTTATCCGTGGTGCTAGGCAACTGGGCTTAACCCAGTTGTAAACGACCCTATTTGCCTATTGGCCTTGTGTGTTCTGTCTCCTGCACGATATGGAGGGAAGTTGAAATTATGTTTTTGTTTTTCTACTCCTCCTATATTATTTTCTGATTAATTTCGTTGCGGGATCCAAGATAGTTAAATTCATTCTCCGGGGCTTCGTCGAGTTTCGTTTCCTCGGCACTTTTCTGGTGGTCGCCACTGTTGATTCTGGCTTTCAGAAGTTGCAGTGGAAATAGTGCGGTGGGATTGTCCCAAAAGAAAAAAATACAGGGTGACTTTGAATTCAAAGGCTTTTCTTTTTACATATTTTTCATTTGGTCTTATGGTCAAAGTTGTTATTCATTGAGTCCACTCTCTGAAAAATTGCTAATGAAGGTCACTCTGTATTGTATGTTATGTCATGGGATCCTCAATCATTCTGCCTAGCCTTTTTCCAACTATGTTGAGGTCAGCTTCCTATCCAACCCGATGCAGCTGAGTACCAGTATTATACATGGAGCGACTGACTATCTGACCTGCACAATTCAGTAAACCCCTCCCCCCTTTGCTAAGACTTGTGTCCGATTTTTTGACTTCTGAGTATCCATAACGTCGGTCAAAGGTACAAAAAACAGCCGGGACCAACGGTTTAGCGTGCTCTCCGAGGCACGGTATGGGCAAAATTGGGATTTATAAATAAGACTTTGATTTGCTAGAAGAAAACTCAATTTGTAGTGAAGTTCGCCTTTACACATGAATTTTATTTTCACTTTCCTTAAATGTATTGTTTTGGTGAACAATAAAGAATATAGAATAAGACCCAATCTCCTGCAGGCATCATTGTATCAACAACAGAAAATTTTAAACAGCATCAACTACAATTTTGTCTCCAAATTCAAATTGGTGGTCTCAAGCAAACAGCCAGTATTAAAATAATGGGCCCTCAAAAAAGCTTTAAAACTTTTTTCTGTATCGCGTGACGTTTTGTCTCAAATTAGTTTAGTAAAGTCGCAAGGGCACGTCGGCCGGGAATCGAAGCAGGGACCGGTGTAATAGGTGTAGCGTGCAAACTGTGCTGCTAGAGAATGTAGTGGTGTTGGTGTGGATTGGCGTGATTTTGTTTTTTTTTCTGGTTTTTATCTTACCCATATCTTACTAAAGTGAAATTTTGTAAGTATCGATAATTGTTACCCTTTCACGAAAAAGGTACATGCGGATTTTGATGAAACTTTATAGTAATATAGCTATCATTTCAGAATAATACACAGGCTACAATACAGGCTATAATTTAAAAAGATTCCAGGTGGGTGGAGCCGCGGTCTGCAGCTAGTTAGTTTTTATACCATGTTTGGCGTAAGAAACAATGGTTTAACCCGCGCATGGCTGCTTATCTTGAAAAGGCAACTGAAATGAGGAAAGCGGGTAATAAATGCAATGAGGCAATGCAAGGCAATGAGTCAAACAAAAATATCAAACTTGCGCCAAAAAGTACCCAGTGACGTAGTTGCAATGACTTACTGAATGTGCAATCTGGATAATAAAGGTTTAAGTGAAGGCACTGTATTCTAGAACCATCATCATCATAACAGCTGAAAGGCGTCCACTGCTGCACATAGACCTCCCCCAATCGTCGACTGGCCCCTGCGTCTCGCATCCAGCGGACCCCTGCAACCTTCACCAGGTCATCGGAATAAGTTTGGTTAATTCAAGAGCTCGCGTTTTTGTCATTTTTCTTAATCAAGTTAATTTCTTAATGCGTTCGAACCTCAATAAAAAATTGGTTGTCTGTAAAGTCGGTGTACGGACGATAGTTTAACGTGACAACGTCAAAACAGAGATAGATGCGGCGCAAGCCGATCGTGCCTTTCGTTCGCTCGTGTAGCGCTCTCGCTCCGATCGTTACGTTACAATGAGCGTAACGGGACACTTTTTCGTGCGTGAAGCCGTTTATCGATTTATTAGACGATGTCACGTCAAAAACAGAATAATTGATTAGTAGAGCCTCTCTCTCTCTATTCTTGAAATAAATAATTGTCAAGCCTCATAACAATAATCGGAAATAAATACTCACTTGAAAAAGTATGTTTTGAATAAACTCATAGACAAAAAATGCGCCAATCCACGTCGACCCAACTAGACAAAATGATCGCGACAGTTTGACATGCGCTTCTTTGCGACTCGACTCGCCAGTCGCAGTTAATACCCTGTCATGTCGTAACACGACAACATAATTTGACTAGTTCCACTAACTACCGATAGTTTGTTCAATTAATTTTTTTTTTAAATGAGGGTATAAGTTGTCGTGTGTATGATGAGATTGGTAGAAAGCCCGTAGATTGCAGCTGCTGAAAATCAGCGTCTATGGATTGGTACCATGTATCAGAGACTCTAGACAATTGATATTTTATCAACGAAGGCGTCGCCATAGCGAAAGGAAAAAAGAAAAAAAAAAAAAAAATTAGCCTTTTTCCGTATTCTTCTCAGCAAACCCTTTCATTTGATATCCATAGCAGCAGTGCACAAAAAATAACTAGTCCGCCATCTTGGGCCATCCGCCATATTGGATTTAGAATGACGTCACTTAGCTAACCATGCATTGTCATCCAAACTATAATAAACGTATGCAAAATTTCATTTTAATCGGTGGACGATAACTGCTTTAAAATTCAGATGCAAGATTTGACCCGAACACACTTACATACATACTCGTACATACATTGCAAGTTAAATAAAAGTTTGTAAAATGTATGCGATTGCCTAAAGTTTTTTTTTATAAACTTTGCCCCACACTAGTAATTTCTCCTGTATCGTGAGTGCGTTTACAAACATATAAACTCACATACACAAACATCCAGAGCCGGAAAAACTAACTGTAGGTCATACAAATACTTGTTCCGTGCGGGAATCGAACCTGAATGCTGATGCCTGTTTTGTGGTCCCAGACAAGATCTGATTTGTTAATTGATGAGATTGATCAATATCTGACGAGTAGTTTTTAAGTTATCCTTAATAATGCATATTTTCATGGTAATATAAGGTACCAAAACGAAAAAGAGAAAAAAAAAACTATTCGACAAAAAAAATTAACCAACTTCCGAAATGAAAGTTAATTTTCGCGTTGCAGTGTTTTGTTTTGGAAGACGATATTTTTTTTGTTTTTTCCGTACACTACACATCACCAACCGTACATTTTCAGATCTCCTTGAGATGAATTGTTTGTGACTAACATGTAACAAAACTTGGCATATACATTTCCCGAATAAAATATTAGTGTTTGTGTAATTAAAGCCCTGATTTCATTGCGATTGTCGACATTCCAAAATGGTGAATTGACCCCGTGGCATTGCGACCGCGACAGGGGTTATTCCCAGAGGTCCACGATTCTATTGTTCCTCTTTTCCCACCAGGTCCATGAAAAATTATAATAATGTTTTATATGTTCTTAAATGAATTCCCAACGGGTCCACAAGATATATCCAAAGTACAGTCAGTAAAAACAATTTATTGTAAGAAGGAGCAGCTTGTTGAAAACATAACAAAATAAAATGGGGTTATTCCCAGAGGTCCACGATTCTATTGTTCCTCTTTTCCCACCAGGTCCATGAAAAATTATAATAATGTTTTATATGTTCTTAAATGAATTCCCAACGGGTCCACAAGATATATCCAAAGTACAGTCAGTAAAAACAATTTATTGTAAGAAGGAGCAGCTTGTTGAAAACATAACAAAATAAAATGCGGTCTTGAATGATGACGACACGTAAGCTACCTCTTTTGCTTTTTTAGTTAGATGTTGAAAATTATAAGCATTTATACCCAAACTACCAGGAAGCCAGAATCATGAAGAAGTCTTAATATTTGCGGGGCTGGACCCGCAAATATTAAGATTTCTTCTTCATGATTTTTAACGCTAAAGACTAATTTAAGTAAGTACCAGGAGATTATAATCACGAGGAAGTATTTCCGAGGCTGGAACCATGAGATGTAAAAAGAGTACCGAGAGATTTTAGATTCTGACCTCCTGGTACTCCGTTAGTCTCTACCGCTTCTGATTCTAGGCCCGCAAATACTTTTTCATGATTCTGTTCTCCTGGTAGTTTGTGTATAAATGTTCAACACTAGCTGTTCCCCGCGGCTTTGCTCCCGTAGACCATGCCACAGGACCCGTTTTAGGGATTCAAAAATAGCCTATGTCATACAGGAATAATGAAAAAATTCTTTCACCTTTCAATAGAAAGGTGAAAGAATTATTTAAATCGGTCCAGTAGTTCCGGAGCCTATTCGGTACAAACAAACAAACAAAAAAATCTTTCCTCCTTATAATATTGGTATAGATGTAACAAAAAAATCAAAAGAGGAAGTTATATTTTTATCATTTTATTAAACTCTCAACTGATTTTAAATAAAAAATAAACGCCCCAACACCAGTACCTACTGATCCGTAGGTGCATTAAATAAAATTTTAAATAATTCCACAAAATTATTAATAATAATAAATAAATAATAATAAAATTTAATTATTGCTGTTTCGACCGGATCGGGCGAAGCTCATCGGCCGAAACGCCTACTAAGCCTGATTTTTTAATGGTCATGACCATTCACGAATGGATGATGACGATGAATCACATTCCATGTGATTTATTTCATAGAAATAGTAAACATTTATCCCTTAGCCAAGCTTTTATTGCTGACTGTACCAAACATTCTGATGGACCTGTTGGGAAAGAAAATATTTCATATTTTAAAATGTCGTGGACCTGTTGGGAAGTAAAGTAAGAATTAAAATTTTTCGAGAACAATAGGATCGTGGACCTCTGGGAATAACCCTGCGACAGCAATGTCTTCCTCTATCTGATTTTTTTTATTGGCCTTCACTGTCCCACTGCTGTTCAAAAGCCTCTTCCTAAATCCTTTCAATATAAATTCCCTGATACATGTCGTTCACTAGGTAAACTATTTTAAACACCACATTGAAATGACATCTATACTAATATTATAAAGCTGAAGAGTTTGTTTGTTTGTTTGAACGTGCTAATCGCAGGAACTACTGGATGAAATTGAAAAATTCTTTTTATGTTATATAGTCCATTTATCGAGGAAGGTTATAGGCTATATAACATCACGCTACGACCAATAAGAGCGGAGCAAAAATTAAAATTGACCTGGTGAAGGTTGCGAGGATCCGCTGGTTGCGAGACGCACGGGACCGGTCAAAGTGGCGACGCTTGGGGAGGCCTATGTCGGCTGATTTTGCAAAATTATTCCTTTTTGAGAGCTTCTGTTGCGTGCGCTGCGTAAGCGGTTAAAGTTACGCAAAATTCATGTATGTAGGTAGGGTAGGGTAGGTAGGTAGCCAGTTGACGGGAGCGAAGCCGCGTGGGACAGTTAGTTAAAAATAAGTCAAAAGAAAATCTCGTAAAAAAATCTCTTCTCCACTTAAAGCAATAAAAACATAAAATAAACCATTTCAAAAGCTTAATTATTACCGCACTTAAGCAGGCGAGTGCTCGTTCTCACATATTTAGTAATTTAGTGCAATAGTGGAAAGCAATTAGCCAGTAAGTGAGACTGATTAGGACTGCATCAAATATAATCTCGGGCCGGCGTGCAATTTGAGGTGAGGGCAGCAAGGAGGTATGAGTGAGGTAGAGTGGGTATTGTGTTAAACTGAAATTATGAACTGTCTTTTTTGAGAACTAAAAGGCAGGCACGAGGAAGGAATGGGAGCGCGCAGCGGGTGACCCATGCGATCATCATCATCTCAGCCGAAAGACGTCCACTGCTGGACATAGGCCTCCCTCAAGCGTCGCCACATTGATCGGTCCCATGCGTCCCGCATCCAGCGGATACCCACAATGCCCGATGACCCGATGGTCCAGTGTGTCCTGGTGAGAGGCCTTCCAACGCAACATCTTCCGAAACGTCTTCCGTATCAGAAATGTAGAGATCCGCAAGAGAACCAGGGTTACCGACATAGCCCGAAGAATTGCCAAACTTAAGTGGCAGTGAGCAGGGTACATTGCTCGCAGAACGGATGGCCGATGGGGCAGAAAACTTCTGGAGTGGTGACCGCGAACTGGAAGACCCATGCGATGGACCGACTAAATTAAATCAGCAAAAAGGTTTGACCAACATTAATTCTTCTTTTAAGCCCAGAGTCTAGTTAATCGAAAATTAATTGGACTTATATATGTTTCATTTACATCTCAGACGTGATATGTACCTATGTATGTAATTAATCTAAAATACTTTCTCCTTTTAAACCCCTTCTTAGTTCCGCAAACAATTTGTCGCTTGACATGAGCAACATTACTGAACCACAGTGCACAGTCTTGCTCTGTGTGACTGTGAGACCGATGCTGTTAATTCATACGACGGCGACGCTGCGATGCGACATAATCAATTTGGAGCGAATGCAGGTAATGAGAACTGTGTTGAGTTTATAATATTAGGTACTTACTACGAAGGTATAGTTGATATTGATTTTAATTCTGAATAATGATACTTGCTCCTTCTATTTCCCTTCATAGTTCCGTACACAATTTGTCGCTTGACATGAGTCTCATTACACAGTGCACAGCCTTGCTCTATATAACTGTGTGACCGATGCTGTTAATTCATACGATGCTGCGATGCAATCAATTTGGAATTAATGTAGGTAATGAAAACTGTGTTGGGTTTATAATATTAGGTTCTTACTACGTAGGTAGTTTATATTGACTTTAATTCGGGTTACTGATACACGCTCCTTCTATCTTCCTTCATAATTCCGTATACAACTTGTCGCTTGACATGAGCAACATTACTGAACCACAGTGCACAGTCTTGCTCTGTGTGACTTTGTGACCGATGCTGTTCATTTCATATGACGCTGCGATACAATTAATTTGGTGCGAATGTAGGTAATGAGAACTTTGTCGGGTATATAATATTAGGTACTTACTACGTAGGTATAGTTGATATTGATTTTAATTTGGGTTATTGATACTTGCTCCTTCTTTTTCCCTTCATAGCTCCGCACACAATTTGTCGCTTGACATGAGCCTCATTAGTGAACCACAGTGCACAGCCTTGCTCTGTGGGACTGTGTGACCGATGCTGTTAATTCATACGATGCTGCGCTACAATCAATTTGGAGCGAATGTAGGTAATGAGAACAGTATTATTTTTATGAAGGTACTAAATATTAATTTTTGTTTACCTTTGTAACTACATACGTACTTGTATAAGAATGTTGTCTCTGGTTGAACTTTTTATAACCTTAAAGGAAAATCGGATAGCTTGTTAGTATTGGCTTTTAATATGAAATCGACAAACTCTCCAAAACAGCACATTTGATTAAGATTACTTAAAGGTACTGCGGTTCGATTTCTGGGTTGGACAAAGTGGAGTTTCTCCTCTGGAGTTTCTCAGTAGTTGCCTGGTGTCTGGACTTGTGATCGATTGATGGCTGGATGACAACAGGCTCGTCCCCAATAGGGAGTAATAACATGGGACGTAAACATAACTGACGAATAACTGTTCTGTAAGTTCAACTCTGCCTCACCCTTTGGAGAATGCTGGCGTTATGTTACTCAGAAATTAAGAGTAAGAACTTTTTCACAAAAATACAAACCAACTTCAAAAGCAAAAGACTAAAAAGTGCAAAATAACTTTCGTTTCGGAAGTCGGTGTCTTTGGTACAAAAAGGTTGTGAAAAAGTTTTAGATTGTCTCTTTTTAGTTACACCATCACTAAAACTATGCAATTTTTTTAGTACAGTATCTAAAGGATTGACAAATACCCATAAAACTCAATTGACACATTCGTGCTGTTTGTCGCTAAGGAGTTCGGTTGTATGCTCCATATCTTGAAAACGGCGAAACCGGTTTTGATGAAACTTGCACCATTCTCTAAGTTGAGAGATACTCAATCCGTCATAAAAAAAGAATGATCACAATCCGAAAAGTAGTTCCGGAGAAATGCACGGACAAACATACAAACATACGTACACTTTTGAAATTTGGCACAAGTGTTTAGAAGCCCACATAGAATAGCACATGTTAATATTGTGCAGTTCCAACAATATTACATACATAACTGTCGAATTGATTACCTCCTTTTTTTGAAGTCCGTAAAAATGGTTTCATAACATTTTTACTCCGCACTTTAACAGTTCGAAACAAAAATCACAAAAAAAAATAGACTCACAGCAAAGTACAATCAAAACGAAAACCTTTTAATATTTTATCAGGCAACTTTTCAATGTTAAAAATTCTACGTTCCCCCTATTATTTTCAACACCCTTACTCGATAACGCTTTTATGTTCCCCCTGAAAGAAAAAAATGAAATAAAGAGTAAATTTTAAGTTGAAAATGGACTTTGACGGATGACGGCTGACCCGCACTGTCTTGTGCTACAATATTCACGATGTGTCAACGGTGATAGAGTTCGGTACACTTGTGGTGGCGACTGTACGCAGTTGTTTGGTTAAGAAATAAGGGCTCAGGTGCATGATCGATTTTTTTACTGTCGCTGCATTGTCAATAATTAAAATGGCTTCAATTGGTACTTTGTTTCGGTTTTAAGAAGGCGATTAGATGTTTTATCTTCAACTTATGTGAAAGAAAAGAAAATCACTAAAGTCACACAATCCAGAACACGCTTCAGTCTAAATATTTTAAGCGATACGAAGACTAGTCATATTCTTAAGAACTATGAAGTCTTAGAACCATCGTCATAAGTCTTAAGCTCAGCGCACACCGCTGGAGGTGCGGCGGAGAGCAATTGAAAACGACAATTTAATATAAACCTTAACTACCTTGACATACGGTCAATATAAGATGTATTGAGATACGTATCGTGCGCCGCTCGGCTCGATCTTATTTATCTTTGCCATGACATTTTCAACTTTATTACATTAGGATTAGGGTCTTATTTAAATTGTTATCTTCTCAGTATCTTCGCCGCGCCTCTCCAGGTGTGCGCTGGGCCTAAGAAGACGAATCAATCTGCCAAGGCTTTTTTCAACTATGTTGGGGTCGACTTATTTATTTATTCATGTACATAACACACACGTTTTATGTAAATACTTTACAGAGAAAAGAAATAAATCGACTCGATTTAATCGACTTCCAATTAAAGTGGATGCAACTGGATACCAGTATTTTGGTTTGTATAATTTTAATGATAATTTTGCATGCCTGAATTGGTGCAACACAGTGGACTGTGCATTCACTTGACATCTGGAAATGTTTGATTATGTACTGCGTTGAGCAATAAATATTTGAATTTGTTTAAAAGGGCCTCGTTCACCAACTGCAAATAAAGTGTCGAGTAGGCTTACTACCAGTCACCTGTAACTCCGTGTGCGTATTTCACGACGTTCGAGTATCACTAGAGATGGGCATTTTCGGTTTTTTACGAAAACGGTTATGTAACCTATATACAGTTTTCATATCGATATCGAAAACGTTTTTCAGATATCTATATCAGGGGGGTGACCATAAGCTCTAGAGTAAGGTTATTTTGAGATCGCGTAAGTGACAGATGTATACAAGTCATATACATCTGTCCCTTACACACACTCAAAATAACCTTACTCTAAGAGCTTATGGTCACCCCCCAGTAGTACAGTTTGCAAAAGTTAACAAATTATTTAGATGAGCAGTTTTTGTGATATCGGTTATTTTGAAATAGATATCGATATGATATGATATCTAACACATATCCGATATAAGTTACGTTTTGATATATCGGACCCATCTAAGTAGCACTAATCATAAGATCAACTGACCCATATCTTACTTGCCACGACATCTGCCCATTAGCGTGTTTACTTTACAGTTAGAAGTAGTTCGTTGTCATTTTGTGTAGATTATTTTACAATTTATTAATACGGCTAGTCGACTCTTCACGTGACCAGAGGCCTTAGTGCGAGTTTTTTAAAGTCCTCACTAGTGATGACGTAAACGATCTCTTACGTTAAAATGTATTAAAAAAAAGAGGTTTCTCCTTACCGTCACCAGACGGCGCTTATCCAGTTTCAATACAAATTGACGTTTACGTTAACGCGATTGAGCGTGAGTAAAAACTCGCACTAAGCACACAGAAGGCTGGGCTTTTCCTTGGCCAGAGAATCAGCATTGCCATCCAACGTGGCAATGCTGCCAGCGTTCTGGGCACTTTTCACGTTGACAGCGATGTGGACGAACTTTTTGACGCCCAATGACACCCGCGCTTTTACACGCGTTCGTAGTTTTATTTTATTTTTATTTAACTGTATATATAGGTAGTGTTAGGTTTTGATTCTTTTAACGAATAATAGCTTGTTTTAGATAAAAACTAATAATCTTATTGTTACAGTTTGGTTATTTATTAGGGTTTTTGTTTTATATAAATACTTGTTGTAAATGTTTTAATAATTCTAAAGGGCTGCCATGGTGGCGATAACTTTTATGGTAAACACTCGGGCGTTTGTCGAGTGTTTCTAGCGGACATTCGATCGATGGTCGTCGCCTGAGACGCTTGGTTAAAATATAGTGCTCAAAGTCATAGACATTGTTTTAAAATCGTGTTCTTTTGTTATCAGTTTACTCAGATTATAAACCTAGATTAACCAGTATGAGTTTGATTTCACACATCACATCCAAGTATTCGTAGCAGGCACAGTGACTGTTACATTTCAGAAGTGACAAGAACAACCAAAACGTAAGTACACGCCCAAATTGTATTTATTGATGTGATCATAATTATTGATGATGGTCAGTGACGGATCTTTACAATATAACGAGACCCGTGAGACCATATACTTCATAAGATGTTTAATTTATTTAAATAATTAAGTACTAAGTATATGTAAACATAGCACTTCTATTCTTGAATTTTGACATCATCGTGCTTAACGTTAATGTTTTGAAATCTTGCAATCACTTTTTCCTATTACTGTTTAGTATTATTTTTGTGAATGGATAAAAGAGTATAACAAGAGTTCGTATAGCGTGAGCACTTCCTTGAACCAAAATCTGTTTGCACTTTTATGCAGTTATCAGCTAAAATAAAATACTTCTTCTTATTCGTGTTGCTGGCACGACAGTCGATCATAATTATGTTTGTTTGGCATAAAACTAAGTATATCCAAGTCACGGTGTCGTCGGTGGCAGCGCATGCTTAATAATAATCAACTAAGAAAATTGTGTCATATTTGGTCTATATCTTCATAGAATCTCTCAGAATTTAGCCAGATTGGGTTTTGACGGCGCTTATCAAGCGGGGCGTCACCCGCCGGTACCCCAAGCGAAACATTTGATACCGCATTCTTCGCATGGGACTCAAGTGTTTACACTTAGAACCAGGGCCCCTTTGTTTATTTTAGTACAGGATAAATTAAGTGTCAAAGCTTGTTTGTATAATATAACTTGCTGACAGTGATTTGACTGTAACAAAGGAAATGATAATCATGCTTAACTGATGATAATATGATGAACGTAATGTCTAGACAATTACTGTACATAATCTTAATTGTTAAACCCACATTTATACTTTTAGTGATGAGTGACTTGAAAAAGGGTTAGACGGATGCAAATTTATTGTCTTCTTACAAACACTTCTCAATAGGCTTAAAACGCAATAATCTACGGCTCTAAAGTTCTTTTTGGCTACGAGATTTCAGACTACGCCGAAATCACCGGGCCACGGCCCACTCTGCCACGCGGAGCCGATACGAAGCCGGCTGCGTAGTTGAAGCCCAGAAGTGGACATCGAGACGGGCCGTGAGCAGCTTAAGATGCTGCATTAGGAAGTACGGCGGGAGCGTGAACGTGTGCGCGCCGCCGAAGATTTGCGCAACACGTCGCGTCGTGGCAACGTGCTACGGGTGAAAAGGCGTCGTGGCAACGTGCTGCGGGTGGAAAGGCGTCGTGACAACGTGCTACGGGTGGAAGGGCGTCGCCGCAGCAGCTCGTCACCGAGGCGACTGTGCTCGCGCCGCCGAAGACCTGTACAAAGTGTCGCGTCGTGGTACCGAGCTTCGGGTGGCCATGCGTCGCCGCAGCAGCTCAACGCCAGCGAGACGCCGAGACGACTGTGCTCGCGCCGCCGAAGACATGCGCAACGCGTCGCAACGTGGCAATGACACAACGTGGCAATGTGGTCAGCAGTCATCGCAGCATCTCCACGTCCGTCGGTGTGAAGGCGAGACACCGAGCCACGTGAAGAGCAAAAGCGAGGCGTTGACTGCAGCAGCGCGACCGCGAAGTACGGATTGACAGGTCACGTAGTCCTTCTTTTTATTTGATAACATTTAGAACTTTAGGAACGATCTAGGTTTGCCACCTGTGAACCAAAGCGCACCAAAATCACAACAGAAAAATGATCTTTGACTCTTTGTCCATAAACCATCGGATGGATGTTTGGTTACATAAGTTGAATGCTAGCGCTTCGGTATACAGCAAGGTTTGGCCTAGACGTGCCACAGGTTATGTAGGTACTATTCTATGTATTTAGTAAGAATGGCAAGATAAGTTATGAACGCGTTTCCATGCGAACTAATCTACAGCTACACCTTGGAAAATGATTAGCAGAGAACCAGCGTAACGAATCTATGGAGGTGTATTATTATAAAAAATAGCGTCTTATAAACAAAGCGAAATACATAGTAGGCACTTCAAAGCATTACAGATAAAACACCTATGCCACTCTTTCGTTTTGGAATTGTGTATAATGTACCCATTCCAATCAGGTGTTACAGTATTTACTCAATAGTAGCGAACGCAGCCAACTTGGTCCGGACCGATCTCACAAATCCCCGGGTGTTAGAATCGTTCTAAGGAAATAGGACCTCATTTTTCGCACACCATTAAGCCGCTGTAAGGTGCACACGTTGTTATAAGATTGGTTGTGCAACCGAAAAGTTCTACAGTAAAATAGATGATATAATAACAAACAGTAGTGATGTGACAAAAGCTATGACAACAAATTTTTAACGTTTATACAACAAAGTCGTGCGTGTGATGATAACAGGTACTAGAGTCTGTTTCCAATCGGTATATGGATAATAATTATTACCTACAAATGAAATAGTAGTGTAAGTTGTTTTGTACTAGAGAGCTAGGGTATCTCACGATAATATCCCCACGGATATGAAGGGATCAGGGATAGCGCGACATGGCTGTCTATGTAAAGATTGTTAATGTCAATTAGTGGTTGGTCATGTGATTAACCATTATCTTCCCTATGTTTACAGTAAATGCAATTTGAGTTTTATATTATCCAGTATTTGAAGCGGTATACCCAAAGTCAAATTTTCTACAGAGAGAGGATTGCAAGTCGATACAATTGTAGAGGTGTGTGGATTATTTGGTTGAATATAACTCATATAAAAATAAATAATACCAGCCCGTTACTGTCCCACTGCAGGATAAAGGCCTCTTCTCATACTGAGACGGCACGAGTATTGATACCACTCTTACTAGAGGCGGTTTGGCATTTTCCAATTTATATTAACTGTGAGTCCAGGCATTCACACCGATGTTAGCGATGTTCAAGATAAAATTAGAAAGTATTAGAAACTGACTGAAGTAACATCAGAACTTTTCCGGAACTAACGACCTTCCAGCTCAAGAGATGATGTCTAAACCACTGGGCCACCACGACTTATTAAGTAACCTCTTTCAAATATTTGATTTAGATAGTTCAAAGGCTACAGTCAATCTAATTTATGCATTGCTCTCTTGATATACAACTTATGTCAAACTGTATAATCCTATGGTATTGCAAGTTTGACCATAAGGTTCATTATAGTAGATCATAAAGAGAATAAAAACTATAAACAATAGATAACGCGATAATGCAGACATTATGTTTTTACATAATTGTTTGCTTATAGAAAGAATCACAGAAAAATATTTTATTACAAAAGATATAAGAACTATTTATAGTCAAATGATAAAACGTCAAGTAGATATTAACCTAGTGTCGTGTCTTTTAGTGCAGAAAGGTGGATGCACTAATCGCTACCATCTTACTAGATTGAAATCAAGTTTGTTGACTAAGAAAATATCATCTTTAAGCAAAATTACACCTAATTATATTAGAACTTCAGCAGTAAAATACGCTGACGGACCAGGAATCATTCGACTCATAAGTGCTGGTTTCGTTTTGATATATTTTTTATAACATTAATAGTTCATAGTCGCACTATTGAGTTGGATTTAAGATCTATTAAAGATGAATATGAGGCAGATGTATTAATATTCATTCACGGAGCAGTTATGAGACTTTTCAAGACATCAAAGTCATTTATTTGAGCTTCCTGCGGTACATAAGTGAACTTATAGAAGAAAAAAAAAATGAGAAGGAAGATAAGAACTCTATAACAATTAATATTGGGAAAGAGTTGCTTTGTTCTGAACTTGTGTTAATATTGACATCTTGTTGAGGCTTTCACAAACTAGTACAGTCAATATGTTTGAAATAACTACCATCGCTTAAGGTTCTATAATTTAAATCATTAGGATACTGAAAACCTTGACTCATTTCTAAACAATGTTGGTACCTATTTTTGCACACATAAAATTGAAGCATAGTATGCAATACGTCATAAACGCGGAAGCTACACCTAAAACAAACGTGCAAATAAAGTACGGATATAGTGGTGGATACCCACACCATGATAGCAAGGTTTTAGTCATGGATTGGTATGTTTATACCGCACCAATCAATACAGAAAGCAGACGTCAACCAACAGTAGTTGTGGAGCGTATGAAACCGTTGATTCATGTAACCAATGGTCCGATTGTACCATTTACCACCTTTGTAGCTAGAGATTTTTGCATGAAGTCGTAAGAAGTAAGAACGCCAGTTTATTATACCCTAAAAGTTGCTAGAAGTAATTGTCAAAAAGTGAGATATAAAACAAATAATTGTTGTAAATAAGTAATAATAATAAGTACCTGGGTGACCAACCTCTGCTCAGGTGAAAATAAAGAAAACGACGTTCTCTAAAAATGTAACCTAGGTAGATCTATTTATCGCCCCCGAAACTCTCTGTATTGAGCCGTTTCCGAGATTCAGATTATACATATATATACAAGAATTGCTCGTTTAAAGGTATTAGATTCTGTCAAATATTGGATAGAATACTCTTTGTCGAAGATTTAAAGTAAATGTAATTGGTATGGGTACAGAATAGCGCTTAAAGCTTAACCTAAAGAGGATGATGTGATTGGTTGTGTTTCTACATCCTGGGAAATCAATGGCTGTATGAAGCCTTTCTTATACTAATTATACCCTTCATGTTGGGTTGAGCCCAACTTAAGAAACTGTTATGTACAGAATATTATTTGTTGCTATTACAGCTCAGGACGCGAGGCATCCTGGCTAAGAGAGTCCTTTCGGCTATCGGCTTGAGCGTAAATCGTGGGCTCTTGCTGGTGTCGCGAGGGATGCTGCTGGGTGAAAGTCAGGGACTTCCGAACAGATGGCGTGAAGGATGCCTGCTGCCTGGTTGAGAGAAAAGTCCTTTCGGCTATCGGCTTGAGCGTAAATCGTGGGCTGTTGCTGGTGTCGCGAGGGATGCTGCTGGGTGAAAGTCAGGGACCTCCGAACAGATGGCGCGAGGGACGCCTGCTGCCTAGTTAAGAGAAAAGTCCTTTCGGCTATCAACATGAGATTAACTGATTGGCTCGTGTTGATGTCGCTAGCCGTCCTGATTTACTGATCGTTCAGGATGTTAGGGCCCCTGATTTATTGATTGTTCAGGGATGGTGTTTGTTCACGCCAAATTGATCGATCGTGAACTTACTCTTTGATATTGGATATGAATTAAGAAGCTGATAATTTCTACAATTGTATTATTGTTAAAAGTTCAATAATGCTTTTTTGTTTTCACTAATTGGTTGGTTTGTATAAGTAATAATGATAAGTTTGTTCTCCATTGGTGTCATAGCCCCACGGCGTTCCAGTGCGAGGATAAACGAATCATAAATAAATGATATTGTAATAAGCTCGAGGTGCATTATCCTCAAAATATTGTAAAACACTATTTTTTAAAAGAGTAAGTGTGGAGTTTCTTGTCCGTTCTTCTCCATAACAATCTACCCTTCCGAACGGACAGTAGAGTCAATGTAATTATTTTTAACTTTAAATTACAATTTATTGAAATTTTAAAGATAAATGATTTGACTATGACTTTGACACTATTCTGTTTGTATGCTGTTTGTTTGTAAAAGTTATTAAAGGAGTTAATTAATCAATAAGCTCGAACGACTAGCCAGGAACCCGATTGTTAGGTTTCCACCTGGAGTCGTGTGCAGGGACCCACACGATGTCAGGACGGACGATTGTTAGGTTTTGATTCTTTTAACGAATAATAGCTTGTTTTAGATAAAAACTAATAATCTTATTGTTACAGTTTGGTTATTTATTAGGGTTTTTGTTTTATATAAATACTTGTTGTAAATGTTTTAATAATTCTAAAGGGCTGCCATGGTGGCGATAACTTTTATGGTAAACACTCGGGCGTTTGTCGAGTGTTTCTAGCGGACATTCGATCGATGGTCGTCGCCTGAGACGCTTGGTTAAAATATAGTGCTCAAAGTCATAGACATTGTTTTAAAATCGTGTTCTTTTGTTATCAGTTTACTCAGATTATAAACCTAGATTAACCAGTATGAGTTTGATTTCACACATCACATCCAAGTATTCGTAGCAGGCACAGTGACTGTTACAGTAGTTATTGTTATTTATGTATTTAATAGTATGTAAATTTTAATTGAAATAAAACTTGACTTGACTTGACTTGAATTTATTAATAAAAATAGATTTATTTGACTTGATTGATCATCAATTGGATGAATTAGAACATTCTACAACGCCACGAGTACCTAGGGATTCGTGTATTTAAATTCCGTGTGGATTATTTTACGGACATAGATGAAACTGTTTTTTTTTGCTAGATTTCTTGTATCGAACTTTGTAAAACATAAAATAATCCCTAAATCGCAAAGATGAGTGGTATATTATTCATGATTCAAGCGATTTTACTAATAACAAATCAAATCTACTGAACTACAGAACAATAGGAAACCATAACTTAATGTCGTTTAAAGAATTCAGTTTTCTCTCTTTTAACTTTATCCATGCTAAATAAAGTCTCAAATTAAACCACACGCATACCAAACCCAGATGGGTTATTGGAAGATTCGCACGAATTTAACTCGCCCGAAAAGTGCGAATCGAATTTAAAAATATTAATTTTTCTGTGGTGATTCGGCCCAAAATTAATTTATCGGTGTGCGAATCGACACTCCAAAATTATGTAGTAGGCTCTTCTCGGCAGACTATTGTCGGCTTTTCTGGCTTCTGACTTCCTGTCAACGACTGTCAAAGATCTACACCAACTGCTGTTCGAGCTGTGACCAATGGCTCTTCGAGGCACGAAGGAGTTTCAATATGAGTTTCACCATCCACAGACTAACCTCGATAAACGTTGCTTAACCCTAACAGCTGTACTTAGCCTCGAGCTCCTCACGCACGCATCATCATCATCATAAGTCTTAGAAAACCAGTGCTGGATTCATTTTAAATCTGCGACTGCGAACGTCTTTTCAACGAAAAATCGATCATGTATATAACCCGCAAGGTTATATTATACCTAATTATGTATATCATTAGAAAGTTGTGTTAGTAGTTCTAGCAGAAGAAAGGTGGAAAGGTTAATAATGTCTGCTATTTGTTTTACTGCCGTATGTTCTTTTTAATGTGTTTTTGTACACAGTTTTTCTTTTCTTGTTTTTGTGAAATGAAAATATTACTTACTAGCTGTTCCCCGCGGCTTCGCTCCCGTGGACCACCCCACAGGACCCGTTTTCAGGATTAAAAAATAGCCTATGTCACTCAGGAATAATGTAGCTTTCTATTGGTGAAAGTTTTATTTTTAAATCGGCCCAGTAGTTTTGAAGCCTATTAGATACAAACAAACAAAAATATATTTCCTCTTTATAATATTAGTATAGAAAATAAGCAATCTCTTCCGGGTAAACAAATCATTATCATTATCATCATTTCAGATGAAAGATGTCCACTGCTGAACAAAGAGCTCCCCCAAGAGTCGCCATATTGACTAGATATGTTCGTCTCGCGGCTCTCCAGCGGGTTCCCGCAACATTAACCAAGTTATCGGTCTGGTCCACCTAGTTGGAGGCCTTTTGACGCTGCGTCTACCGGTACGCAGTCACTAGATTTTTTCAGCCCCATCGACCATCCGTTCTGCAAGCAATATTCCACTTAAGAACAAACCAACATTCAATTCAATCAAAATTCAATCAACGATTGTTATAATTAATTATTATTATTTTAACATGTTTTTTTTTTGTGTGTTTATATAGCGCTTTTTGTAATGATAACTTTAATCTATACTGAAATTACTCGCAAAATTATTTTTACTGCTTTAAAAGTATTGGTGTCTGTAATTAAATTAAATTAAACAATTTTGCAAGCCGTGAGGCAAAATGTATCGGGACTGTTCTACAAAAAAACAACATCTAATCTGTGTACCTACATTTAGCAAATAAACAATTTCATTCATTCATTCATTCAACATGAATAGATTAAAAAATATATTTCATCAATATAATAACAAATTATTACAGTTATTCCAACTTCAAATAGATTCATATCTAACTAACAGACACCAAAATAATATTTGACCCCGCCGAACGTAGCAAAATTTCCTCTCACTTATTTAATCCTGTAATCGCAAACCCGTGCGAATTCAACTAGCCAGACCCAAATTGTCCAATATAAGATGACCCTTCCCTTTGAAACATTTATCCCTGATATTTCTGTTGATGTAAGAGAAGGGAAGGGTGAGGTAGATCTAGTAATTGAGGACAAAACAGCCCCAACTAATGATATTCTCAAGAGAGAAGTTATAAATGTTTGGAGATCGTCACACGAATTTGATACAGTCCCACGCTTCGGTGATGATAGTGATCTAATATATGATGGACATGATATTTAGTGACAGATTGATGAAACTTTAACTATGTAGGACGTACTAAAAGGATTTGGAAAAGCTGATAATGACAATGAGAGTGTGAATTGACATTTTAATCTTTTCATAATTTTCAATGAACTACACACTACTACATAGATTGTCATATTAAACACATTTTCATAAACCACAGACGATTATCAAAATAGATAGAATAGACGCTGCAGTAGATATACTTAAAAATACCGTGAAACGAAAAGAAGAAGAAGCCACAGTCGATGAAATTAATATAACTAAAATCAGCTAATGATATGAGATTAGATTCAAGCAATATGAACTGTAGTTTGGAAATATAATGAAGATGCCATTTAGCCAAATGTATGCGACTGGATGATAAAAGTGAAATCATTTATTTTAATTTGGCCATGAAACGGCACCCTTGAGTGTCAACAATTTTAAGTTAAATAATAATTATTCTGTCTATTCGCAAGGTAGTTTGTTATGGAGAAGTAAGGAATCCATATGTGTCACTTTATGATGTGAAAGAACTGCAGTGTAATAACAAAAAATCAAATAATTTAATACTCATTTACTTAAAAACAATAAATCAATCAAATAACATCAAAAATCATGCATAAACATCATGCAAAGCACTCCCATTTATCACTCAAACGTTAGATATGAGAATCACAATTCAGACGCCAATTTCCACTTCACTTTTTATTAACACATAAAATCGCCCAGCCCTCCATATAAAACAATAACACGGTTTTTGTAATTCCCTTGGCTAACAAGTGCGCCTTCATAAACTTTCCATCTGTACCCCGCAAAGCTTTGGGGTTTGTTTGTACCCCAGGGGATAAGCCGTGTTAACTGGCATTTGATATTGATACAAGCCCTCGATCTAAAACAGCTCCTAAAGCCATAGCAACAAAATTTGAAATTGTAGACAAAGCAGATTTGATTTACGATGTTTGTTATTTAGATGAAGTAATTGCTGTTACTCGGCTCCTTTTCAATGCAAAAGCTACAATAACTCTCTTTACTCAAAACACAAATTTGAATACAGCAGTTGTCGGTTCTAAAAACGTTTTAACAGGGAAGCTAAGGCGTGATTCCCATAATATGTAACGCGTTAGTGCAGTAGCGAATTTTGCACTTGACTCTAGTATGGGTAACATCTTGTTCACCAGACAAAGGGTGATGGTGATGGTCCCAAAGCGCCAAGTCCTCTGATGTCTGTGTCATATTTGTGAATTTCTCACGGTACGTTAATTTTGTTAGATTAAAAGTTAATGCGTCGTGAAATTTCATTTGGTTTGGTGGAGTTTATGACGTATCTGCTTTCAATTTGAACTTTGGCAATTGGTATTATAAAGCTTAATTGAAATTCATAGCATATTTTAGTGACAGATATAATTATTTAAAGGTTTTCCAGTAATGGAGAGATGGTTAAATTCTAAGACCTAGCCTAGGGTGCTTTCATCATTCTATTATGGCTAGGGCTTGCACTGTGAAAGTTTTTTATTGCAAAAAGAAGAATTATGTTATTAGGTTGTTTTAATCAATGCAAATTTTTCATAGGGATAGAGCAACTTTTTTAGAAAATTTGCCCTTTCCTTTGATTCCATATAAATTATTTATAATTATGATTTGTAAAACGCATTGACAGAGCTACACTATCGCGGAATGCCATGGGCTACTTTTTAACCGACTTCAAAAAAAGGAGGAGGTTCTCAATTCGTCGGAATATTTTTTTTTTTTTTATGTATTTTCCCCGATTACTATAAGACGCCTGGACCGATTTGGAATTTTTTTTTTGTTTGAAAAGTTATACTTCCCAGTTGGTCCCATAGTCATCAGGTCAGGATCTGATGTTGGGATCTTGGAGAAATCGAGGGAACTCCTCAAATATTATAGGTATACATATAGCGAGTTTGATATTTTTATCAACAACGCAATCATCTGCACTCAGAAAGTAACATTTGGTGAAGTGGAACTGGTGAAGAAGACCACAGATGGCCAATAGAATTCCTTAATGCTAAGTATGTCATGGGTTATAAGATATCTCGAATAGTTTAACGACTATGATTAAGCAAATACTTATAAATACATAGTGCTGATGAAAATGGTACCATCGAACTGATCTGATGATGAAGCCGGCAGGTAGGCACTGGTACTCCGAAATAAAACAATGTATCCTAGTCGTGTATGGGCTTATTGGAATCGTCATGAGAGGTACTTTGGCTATATATGAATTCTTAAAAGCTAAAAAGAGATAAATAAAAAACTTTTTAACAAAAAAACAAACCGACTTCCAAAAAACACTGCAAAACGAAATATAACTTTTTTTCCGAAGTCGGTGTCGAAACACGGAAAACAATAGGTACCAAAGACACCGACTTCGGAAAAGAAAGTTATTTTTCGTTTTGCAGTGTTTTTTGGAAGTCGGTTTGTTTTTTTGTTAAAAAGTTTTTATCATAAAAAATTAGGAATTATTTTATTTTAATAGGAATATAATGTATGAAATTTTTTGAAAAAAGTGTTTGTTATATAACCAGTTAAACGAAAAATATACAAAAATATAATACTAACAGTGAAACTGAATCAAAATTGATCGCAAAAACAAACGAGCAATAAGTCGTTTCCTATGGCAGCTGTATGGGCGTCGCGGACTTTGTCATCAGAGTACATATCGGAAATTTCTTATTCTAATTATCAACTTTTAGCTTTATAAATTCGTCGCTTATGAAGATATTTTTATAAATTCTTTCATATACTGTATACTTATGCTAATTGGTTTTGTAATTAGCAAATAATAAAATTATACTTATGCATATTCTTTCTTTAAGTAAATACTTAATTAAACCCATAGTAAGGCAATGTTTGCACCACACTAGCAAACCCTAACATCATCAAAACAGCCCAATCAATAACTCCACAATAAATAATAAAATTCTCGTGCTACCCTCACAATGATATCAGATGGTCGTGCATATCGCGCCTATTATATAATGGGATAATTTGATCACAGCGTTCGCGGCGTGCGCTTGTACAGGCCCCTTCGCAGTTTTTATTGTCCCAAGCCATGAGTGGTGTAGGGCGATGCTGGGAGCTAGGGCTGTACGGTACGGAAATATTTAATACTATTTTCAGAGTGCACAAATTTGATAATATTTTTTAAGTTTTGGCAATCCACTCTCGCTTTATCGTTAAAGGAAAGCTTCGATATTAAATTATTTTCGTGGCATAATTAAAAACTTTTTTGTACGCACGTTTTTTTTGGGGGACTATATTTCTTGTCACCAAAATTTATATTTGTCATCAAGTTGTATCACCTAATAAAATTGGTTTGTGCTCAGAATGGTAGATCTGTCACCAAATAAATCGATTATCGAGCTTAGGGCACCCCAATACGGACAGGTTAGGTTCGAAGGAGATGACGGGAGCTGAAGTGAGCGAGCAAAGCGAGCGAACTCAGCTCCCGTCATCTCCTTCGTGTTAGGTTACTTTAGACCCTGCATACAGAAATAGGAGCCCCGCGCAGCGGGGCTCCGTCGACTCTGTCGCTAAGGACAAACCTATTATAATACATACAAAAACATTTATGTGGTACTAGACCCTATATCGCCATGATTTTAGGTGATTTATTGTGGAATTGATTTTATATTGTTTGGTGACTACATTTTGGTGACAAATATACTATTTTGCGGGCAAACCCTATTATTTAAGAAACACAAAACGAATTAAATTGGCGATAGCTTAAATGACACCCTTTTTTTGTAGCACAATGATAGGCAGGTATTTATAAGAATAATTTTATGATAAGTGATTACCCAAAGCCTGCTAAAAGTTGCTGACTTATATTTCCAAATTCTGGCAGTCATCATCATCAGCCTATAAACGTTCCCACTGCTGCCACTGCTGGGACCTCCTCTCTATGAGAGGGAATCGGCCGTAATCCACCACGCGGTTCCAGTGCGGGTCACATGTCTTCAAATTTTTTTTCTAGGAATTCTGGCAGTAACAAAAAGGAAATAACGAATTCGGAAATTCAAAAACTTTAAAGTATTTACTGAAAAGCTTGTTCTTATTGATGCGTTAACTTTCAGATTTCACTCCAAACCCACTTCACGTTATCTCTTCGTCTCTTACTTACTAAATAATTGTAAAAAGATATAACCCTCCCTATTCACGTTTGTGCCAACCCTGCTCGCTTACTTTTTTAATTCATCACTCTGCGACAGACAGGCAGTTACAGTTGTTTGTTTAGACAACAGATTGTTTTACAAGCAAGTGCTTCAACTATTCGTGTTGTTCACGTATCATTGCTTCACAAATAAATATATTAAAATAAAATGATATTGTTGTTTTGATTAATAATAAAAATCAAAGTTGTTTCTGTAACATGTCATTGTGTTATTTTGTTTAGTTGGTTGGAAAGAATAGGAATGAAATTAAATGTAAGTAATAAAATGGAGGCTATTTTGAAATCAACAAATTCGAGCATAGTTTATATTGTTTTAGTAGATATAAAAGCCTTTTTTTGCAAAAAGTAAAATCGGCGACTTCCAAAAAAAAAAAGAATCATCAAAATCGGTTCACCTAGTAAAAAGTTTTGAGGTAAATATAAAACATACAGTCGAATTGAGAACCTCCACCTTTTAAGTCAGTAAAAATAATTTATTCACTAATATTTTTTTTTAACTTTCTTTTTTCTTATTCTTCTCAGCAAACCCTTTCATTTGTTACCCATAATTATCATGGCAGTGCACAAAAAATAACTATTCCACCTTCTTGGGCCGTCCGCCATATTGGATTTAGAATGACGTCACTTATCTTACCATGCATTGTCATCCAAACTAAACATTATGCAAAATTTTATCTTAATCTGTGGAGGATACCTGCTTTAAAATTCAGTTGTAAGATTTGACCCGACCACACTTACATACATACAAACATACATACATACATTGCAAGATAATTAAAAGCTTGTAAAATACAACCAAATTAAGAACCTCTTCTTTTATGAAGTCGGTTAAAAAGCACGGACACTGTCAAATTTCATAGTATTGTTTATTGAGTACATTTTGCTAGAAAATAGAAAACTTAAAAACATCTAACCCATCTTTGCTGGTATACTGTTGTCGACCCTTTGTGCGTAGACGCTTATAAATGAGATAAATTCAACCATATTGAACTATTCCTGCTAAGTGCCAAAACGTGTATTTATAACCAAACGTAATAAAACTAAACCTATTTCATAACATTCGGTACTTCATAAGATTCATTAATATAATAATAAATAAATCTAATTATAATAAAATTATTTTCCACAGCAATCACTTAACATTAAACCGCAATCATTCGCAGTAAGATGCTTATCTTGTGATCGATTATAATCCAATCACAAACAAATAAATTTTATCCCCATCACCAGTTTACTTTGCCCTCTCACTTGTAAAGACACTCAAAGAAAATGTTCGACTCAAAGAGGTCTGGGTAACGTGGGCACATTATTTAACCCTCAAAAGCACGTTAAAACTCAATAGGGCGGTATCTGACACTGTCTGTCTATAAAATTGCGAGTAACTGAGAATTAAACAGAGGGTGCTGCAGGCAAAATAGTGTTCGCAGAAAAATTGGTTACCTACAACCTACAATAACTTTTTGAATTGATCGAAACATCCTTTATTATTTTCTACTTTTAACGCATTTTTTTTCTGAGCTGGTAATTATATATATATATATACTTTATTGTACCAAGATAAAAACATTACATACGGAAACTTTAAAGTAAAAACAAATATACAACAGGCGGCCTTATCGCGTTCTGCGATCTCTTCCAGGCAACTCAGAATGGAGAGATATAGCCTGGACACGACATGGGGTTGTACTTGGTGCAATTTTAAAATTAAATAATAAGTTACAAACATAGAAAGCACTAAATATAAAATACTAAAATAGATACATAAATACATACATACATATAAATATACAGGCAAGAAAACAATACAGCTCCAACAAGAACAATATCACAGTGACAGGTAGTGCTCCTTTACCAGTCTTTTAAAGATCGGTAGTGATTGCGCGCGTTTTATTGTCACAGGCAATGCATTCCATAGACGAGCGGCCTGGACAGTAAAAGATTTTTCCAGGAAGATAGTGGAATGCATGCATGCAGCTGGTATTTATTTATTTATTTATTATTTATTATATTCTTTATTGCACACCATACAAAATTACATAAAGAAAAAACATTTTCAAACATAGTGTACAATGGGCGGTCTTATCGCACAGGGCAATCTCTTACAGACAACCTTTGGATGGACTGAACGATAGGAGAAGAATTAAGGGCAGTCAGTGTACAATAGATTATAAATAATATAACTTACTTAGACATAAAACATAAAATACATACATACTTTACTACGTAACTAATATACTAATAAATATTGAATATATGACAGGGAAAGGAAAAGACTAAAAAATTATAGTGAAAGGTAATGCTCCTTTACCATTTTCTTAAATGTTGGCAGTGTTTGTGCGCGTCTTATTTCTATAGGTAATACATTCCACAATCGAACTGCTTGAATTGTAAAAGATTTGTCAAAGAAGGAAGTGGAATGCATACGAACACTCAGTTTTAAATTCTCCGACGATCTCAAGGACTTAGACAAGGACTGGTAATGCTTCTTTAACGTTCATACATTTCATAACATATTTTAATTTCTTTTAAACGTTAGTTTAGTCTGTCCCACTGCTAAACTAAGGCTGATTTCAAATATTATAACGTACTCTTTTGCTTTGCCACCTCAAAACAGAACAGTACGAACCCGTAGCTCTACACCACGTGATATTCTAACGACCACGTGGCATTTCGGCAGAGCTTTTCATTCACTTACATTTTGGCCTTTTTGAGAATTGATGTCACTGATTATTTCACTTTGTCTACTGTGTCAGATCATTTTCCTATTCTATCCATTCTTTCATCTTCAGAAATTAAACACCAATCAATGAGCCTTCTTTGTAGGCGTCAACGGATTATTGTAAACACCGTACGTTTATAATAAATTGCGTAATATTGTAAACTCTTTTTTTTTTAAAGACTTTGCCCCACACTAGGATTTTTTTCCTGTATCGTGGGTGCGTTTACAAATATATAAACTTACATACATAACCACCCAGAGCCGAAACAACTATCTGTAGGTCATACAAATATTTGTTCCGTGCGGGAATCGAACCCGCGACAAGCAGCGCAGCAGTCAATTGCTTAACCACTACGCCAAACATGCGCCCAAATATTCTCAATAAGACACCAGTATACATTAGAGCAGTGGTGGCCCAGTGGTATCGGCCGCGACTTACAAGTTGTAGGTCGTGGGTTCGGGCCCAGGCAGGCGCTTTACTTTGTGTAAATTATTTCATCACCACTGGCCACTGCTCTCAAAACGGTGAAGGAAAACATCGTGAGGAAACCGGCATGTCCTAGAACCAAAAATTCGAAGACATGTGACATCCACCAACCCGCATTGGGCCCGTGTGGTGGATTACGGCCCATTCCCTCTCACAGAGAGGAGGCCTCTGACCCAGCAGTGGGAACATTAATAGGCTGATGATGTGATGTGTGAAGTTATACATTAGACTATAGAATATAGGTGAGAATTATTGTATTTGATCTGTTTACAATAATATATCGAAATTTTCTACTCTCGCAAGATTCAGACAAATCAAATAAAATCATTTTTAATAAAAAAGTTAAGGTGTCTGCAATAATCCGGTGACATGAATAACAACGAGGTCATACAAAAACTGTCACGTCTATAACAAACTTATTCTCTATTTAACCCCCCAAGTGTTGCAATAAGTTAATTGTTAGCAAAGGGGCGAGGGTTACGAGCTCCCAGTTATATTGTTATCGGGTATCGTTAAGTACGGTTTTGTTTTAGTGTCCCACTTATTACGGTTATTGCGCCCCGGTGCTGCATTCGCAGGGTTATGGCTTATAGATTATAGTTGTATGATTATTTTATGATGGGTGGTATTCAATGTTGGTCGAAGTTCTATGGGTAAATTGGCTATTTTAGTAGTTAAGTAGGTACTGGTCTACTGGTATAGATATCGTGCCGCAATTGGTTTGTGTTCGACTGTGTAGTCTTCAATTGTATTAAGAATTGTATTATCGATACGTATGTTATGTTAATTTTACTAGATGAGGTCGATGTTTCCTATAATACTACTTTAGAAGAGACATCGAAGTGAACTTATGAGGTTGAAGTCTCTTTTGATGTCCAGACATTTTTGATTTTGATCAGATCTATCCATATAAGTAAAAAAAAGTTAATTAGAAAAGTAAACAAACCCGACTGCTTAAAAAGCGAACTAAAAAGACGTAACAAGAAAAAAATCAAGCTGTGCAATCGGAGGATACATCTGGTTTTGGTCAGCCAGCTCGCGAATATGTTCGCTTTTTAAGCAGTCGGGTTTTTCACTTTTATATTTTTTTTTTATTTATAACTTTTTTTTGGAACAGGTACATTTAAACATATAAGTATTATATATTTTGAAATCAACTCTTAAAACCCTTTATTTTGATAGCCCACACGATGGGATTGGAAGAAAGTAAAAATTTTAATGTAGCCGAATCGATTGACGTAAGAATCATCAAAATCGGCCAAAGCGTTTGGTCTCTGGAACGCCACATAGGAACAAACACATACTATGTATGTGTTTGTTGACTGATAAATACCTTACCCTCCTTCGGCAGTCGGGTAAAAATACCATGCAAAATAGTGTCTAACAGATTAGTATTCAGTTAACTTGGTATTCCAAAATTCTTGCTTGGCTAGGCCATGAATTGTCATTGGCTTGGATTTTTCAAAGCACAGATATTTTTTGCTAATCATCCGATGAGTACCCGAAAAAGCCAATGAAAGACCCAATAAAAAAACTAACAGACTCACAGATAATTTTAACTCATCCACTCCCCAACGACAATGCGACACAAAAATCGCATCGATAATTGAGTTAATACAGCGAGTGAGGGGCCGGCTTTATCGCTGGCTGACTTATGTTTGACGAATTAAAAAGGGGATGGACACGAATGTCTGGCTGTGAGAGATTGGTCGCGTGGAGCAAGCCTGTGTAGAATGTGTTAGATGAGACTTTGTACGTGTTGAAAGGCTGTACCGTAGATTAGTCCATTTCTACTCTGGCTGTGGCCTTTTGGTCAATATAAGGTGGCGAACGCATGTTCGTTTATTCTGGTTTGGTCATGTGATGAGGAGAGATGGAACGCATGTTACTAAAAGAGATACCAAAATAAGTCTTGATGGATGGAAGAGGAAGGCCAAAGAAAATATGGATGGACTGTGTGAGGAACTGAGGAGTGATATGAAAGAAAAAAGAGTCAGTGGCGTCAAGAAAACGTGTTGCGACGACCTCAAATAACAAGTGACAAGTGCAGGAAGATGATGAAGGTGGTGAAAGCAAAATCATACATAACATAATGCCTGTATTCCCCAAAGGTACACACACATTTCACCAGTTCAACGCAAATTTGCTCGATTCCTATATAAAACGTTGTATGGGTATCCCTATATCCGTCTCTGTTTGTCGCGGGAATGGTGGGCATCAACACGCTGGAACTGCAACGTAAGTGTGCGCTGTTGATGCACTACTTCTTTGTGCTGAACAATAGGATCGACGACTCGTCCACGCTATCTCGCTGTTCACAGCTTGCTTCAGACCGAGTACGGGTGTCGCGTGCCTGTGCCCCGCGGTGCCTGTTCGCGGCTCCTCCCGCACGTTAGGGGCATATCGCTCCGACAGCGCGATCCAGGCGCTCAATCTGCTGAGCGCCCTAATTGCTCAGGAACCTGGCGTCGACATATTTATGTACTATTAGGGTCAACATTGCAGTCACACTCTACCAAAACAGAAAAGGCAATTTTTTGTAGGCAACAGAATTTCAACTTTTCGCGGTTAGTAGGATAATCAGTACTTTAATTTCTATACAAAATATTAAATCACTTTTGGATAATTAAACTTCTTCTACAAAAAAAAGCCATTTGAGTTTTGGGAGAGTATGACTGCACTTTTGACCCTTGACTGTACAAGGATAAATCTATGTTAAACGTTTGTGTAAAGTTCTTTATAGTTTATGTTTTTGGCTTGCTATACGCTTTGGTGCAAACTGTTAGTACAGCAAGCAATTGTTATTAAATAAATAAATAAAGGGGGCGAGCCTTAGTGAATCCATGAACCGGGCATAAGTCCAGACACGCTGTTACTGAGAAATTCTAGATGGAGAATCCCAATAACAATTTCCCCGACCTGGGAATCAAACTCAGGACGTCATACTCAGCAGTAGCGTTAGAGACCAATAAACCAACGAGGCCACAAAAAAAGACAAAATTAAGACGGGTTTTTGAAAACCTGCTATGAATCTTTTGAACTTTGTCTATTGAAACTACAGTATATGCTATCGGAGATATCCAACACGGACTGCTATATATCGCCACTGCTAGATGGATGGATTATGGATAGTTGCAAGTTGATGATGATAACCATTCACGAAAGATCCCTCTATTCATAGTCTTCACAGTACCTAAGGTCAGAAAACGGGACGCTCATCTATATATTCTTCGTCAAATCAAACTGTGCAATTCATTGTAGGTATTTAACCATTTAATAGCTAGCCTTTACAGAAAAACAGTAGCAAATAAATTTTATTTTTACTATTGGTAAGCTCGCGCTTGATCACTATCTCACCTGATGGTAAGCGACGATGTGGTCGACGGTGAATTTTACTCCGGTCGTTTGTTCACGAGGCATCACACGATACGATTTACGATCACGATTTTTAACACAGGACACACTACAGACGGTATGTCGTCCGTTCGTTTGTTCACTAGACAGGATTCTGCAACGTCACTTCAGTGCACTTTTATTGTTTTATAAGCGCGTGAGTGACGAACTACGCGTGAGCCGTGCGGTGCGGTGTGTCGTGTCGTCAACAAGCTCATACTTGTTTTGTACAGCCGCTAAATAGTCAACGCAAAAATGTCGCTACGACATAAGCGAAAAACCGTTTCCAAATCGTGTCGCTTGTGGTGCGGTGTCGTGCAATGAACAAACCATACAAATATAAGGAGTTCTGAATCGTGACCACATTTTGTCGTGCCGTGTGTCACGTCGTGTACAAACGGCAGTACGCACAATATTCTCAAAACGTTTAGTGCTAAATTGTCTATTCTCAAACGATAACCATTCCATATTCAAATTGTCATCTAACACAAATAACCCTTTCGAAAGACACAGCACAATACGTGTCTAAATCAAGATGAATATTTAACTCCGTCCAATATCCACTTTGCCCAATTATCGAGTTTAGCCAGCGATTGTCTGCAAATAGCCGAATAGCCCTTCTGGGTAACAGTAAGACAAAGTTTCGTATCGATAGTTTGTGGTGACTAGACGCTCCAGAATAAGTCTATTTTTGGATTATCGTTTAGGAGCAGAAATAACTGTCTGGTAGCTGTTTAAGTTTGGCTGTCTGAAAATTCAACCAGATCCGTTCAGCCGAATGAATTTTTGTATGAAAATATACTCTATCTACAATTTATTTATAATATCTATCTTATATATATCTGCCAAGCCTTTTCCCAACTATATTGGGGTCGGCTTCCAGTCTTACCAGATTCAGCTGAGTACCAGTGTTGAACATGGAGCGACTGCCTATCTGACCTCCACAACCCAGTAAATGAGTAACACGGTAACCCATGGCTAGACTGGTGTCAGATCTAAAGCTACTGACTACCCGTAACGACTGTCAAAGATCTTTAAATGACAGCCGGGACCAACGGCTTAACGTACTTTCCGAGGCACGGAGGAAACTCGGTATGTTGAAATGATAACCCATCCACGGACCGACCTTGTCAAGCGTTGCTTAACCTTAAAAATCAACCCGTGAGGCTGTTATTATTTAGCCACGACCTAACCTAGCTATACTTATTATCTGATAACTTTTAACTGAGGTATAAATATGGTGGTTTGACAGCTTTCGTATAGAAAATATGTCAAACGGCCATTTTTATTCCTCAGTTAAAAGTTATCAGACTATTGAAAAATCGGCCCTTAAACGAGCAATTCTTGTAATATAATCTGAATCTCGGAAACGGCTCCAACGATTTTTATGAAATTTTGTATCCCCTGCAGGGGGTTTCAGGGGCGATAAATCGATCTAGCTAGGTTAACTTTTTAGAAAACGTCGTTTTCTATATTTTCACCCGCAGAGCTCGGTCGCCCAGGTAGGTACTACGAGTATTTATTATTTGCCGAAGCTCTATAAAAAGTGATTCTAAATAATTTTAATAATTATGTATAACGTTTACGTCAGAATGTCACTTAGATTATTAGGCGCGTTGGGGAAATCCCCAATCCGTAACATGTGCATAAATGGTAATGATAGATGTGATAAAAATTAAATCTTACTAATATTATAAATGCGAAAGTTTGTATGGAAGAATGGATGTATGTCGGTTACTCAAAGACGCCAGAACGGCTGAACGGATCTGGATGAAATTTGGCACAGGGACAGAGTATAGTCTGGAATAGCAGATACGCTACTTTTCATCCCGGTATATCCCTTGGGATAAGAAAACACTTCTCACGCGGCCGAAGCCGCTAGCAGAAGCTAAGTTATTTATAAAATACTAGCTGTTCCCCGCGGCTTCGCTCCCGTAGGCCACACCACAGGACCCGTTTTCGGGATTAAAAAATAGCCTATGCTACTCAGGAATAACGTAGTTTTCTATCGGTGAAAGATTTTTTAAATCGGTCTAGTAGTTTCGGACCCTATTCGGTACAAACAAACAAAAAAATCTTTTCTCTTTATAATATTAGTATAGATTAGTATGATTAAGTAGGTATTACACGCAGGTGGCAGTTAGTTTTTATATAAAAGTTAGAGAATTATACATCATAAAAGATAGCTTGATCTCTGCGACATATGTCAAACTGACGTATATGTTATTGTTAGCCTGTCAAGCGCTATTGTTACTGTATTGATACTGACAGCTGTCGCAGAGATCAAGCTATCTTTTTTATGAAGTATAGTAAGAAATTAGTTGAACAAACGCTATTTCAGAATTTTAAAAACTAAGTTCTAGACTGTTTTAAAAATGATAATGACACAGAAAAAACGATTGAAAAATAATTAATAACGGTAGATATAAGGACATAACAAAATAATTCTACCGCATCTCAGCATGTTATAAAATACTCATTTGCAGTAAACCTATAATATGACGTCATATAAATAATTCTGTTCAGCGACCGTGCGACAGCGACAGGTTATCAGCTCATTATGCGACAGATGAAGCGATTAATTAGTCGCACGTTATCGATGCCGTGTTTGACGATTGTAAGCATTCATCGATTGTGACGATTGACGGGTTACATGCGCGTTTATTGATAGATTTATGCAAGAACGGTATTTTTTTGATATGGCAACTTTTTGTATCGATCTTAACACACTTTTAAGAGTAGTTAAGGCAAATTAAATAAACATTTTATTGCCTAACTAGTTTTTTACTCGGGCTTCGCTCCCAAGGCATGTCTAAAAACAGTGCGTTTTTTAGGAGTATAGTTACACCACATATAATAAAATACTAATACTGCTTTTTAGGGTTCCGCACCTAAAGGGTAAAAATGGGACCCTATTACTAAGACTCCGCGATCCGTCTGTCTGTCTGTCTGTCCGTTTGTCACCAGGCTGTATCTCATGAACCGTGATAGCTAGGCAGTTAAAATTTTCACAAATGATGTATTTCTGTTGCCACTATAACAACTACTAAAAACAGAATAAAATAAATACTTAAGTGGGGCTCCCATACAACAAACGTGATTATTTTGCCGTTTTTTGCGATAGTGGTACGGAACCCTTCGTGCTTGGCCGGTTTTTAATTTTGTTGACTAAACTAACATTTGGGGGATTGCCACTTTATCGTTACATAAAATAGTTTCGTATCATAATTTGTGTGTGTGTGTGTCTCATGTGTGTGTGTGTAATGTGTGTGTGTTTGTCCTGTATGTTTTTGTGGTGTAAAATAAAGTATATAATAATAATAATAATGTGGTCGAAAGTTGATCGAAGATCGAAAACGGAACTATTTCACAGCAAAAGTAATTAAGAATGTTCTTCAAAACATGCTCTTTTATAACTATGACTTTATCATCTAGTTATTTAGTTTTTAATGGCATTATAAAGCATAACGATCACATTATTCGGAACTAGCGTAGCCAACTATGGCGTAGCAGTTCGTAGTCCTAGTCGCTACGAGATTGCTACGCGCGTAGAGTTTCCTAAAACATGCATTTGAAGAGGTAAGCAAATCATAGTTTGTATTCGTCTTTTAAGGGTACACTAGTCGACGGCACGAACTATTTTGTGCGCGGGGTTAAAATGCGTGCTATATCAACCGACAACACGTGCGGAACAGATAGATGCTGTTATGAGCAGTAAGAAGCTAGTACGCGTACGAATACACACTTTTGCGATATGAGACATACTATGTTTCATAATATAGCATATTCAAATATACAGTTCCCTGAATTGTCAGTAAATGATCTGGAACTTATTGCTCTTGGCACATATCAAATAAGGCAAGCAAAATCATATGTAGGGGAGCACTTAAGAGCCCACGGAGTGTATGCTATAGAAATATGCCGGGATGAGACTCCTCTAGAGGGGATATTTGTTGAAAACCACCCATCTATTCTACGTGCCCGGATTAAATCTAGACACATAGGTAGTAAATCATATTATACGTACATCGCAATAGATAGGAGGCTGGAGGGGCGAAATGGTAGGTTATATTGTTATAGGTTATTATTGTTATTGCCCAGTGGGAACACGGACAGTGGGCTGTTGCTCACATGTTATGAGCATATTATGGTACATGGGCTAAGCCAGACACCAGAGCTATGTATCTGCACCAGCTTCTTTCTTAGATGATCTTTTAATTAGATAAAAAAAATATGTTTGAATAAAAGATTATCCACAACGATTGTGTCTTCAATGTTTTATAAATAAATTATAAAGTAACTAAGAGATGGATTTTTAATACTTAGATATTTTTTATTTAACTAACCTCTAGTTTAAATGCAAGCAGAGCCAGATTCGATTAGATTCCAGAAGATTTAATAGCAGATTCCATAACTTATCATAATATGTAATTACAAAAAAGCCATAAAAAACTTAATGGTTTATCTATTATCCGATCTGCTTATTTTAATCTGACTACAATCTAGTTTCTGGATAAGTAATGCTAGCCAAACAATATTGCATAGTTCTGATATTAAGGTAATAATTATAGTGTTCCCTAATCCCTGCAGACGCATGCTGGCAGTTTTATGAATCATCAACTAGATGCAAAGGAAACCTTAGTACCTACTTCATATGCATTGGGTTTATCTGGCTTAACAGACATAGAAGAAATAATTCAGCACCATTTTTATAGGCGAGGAGAGGACACCCTATAGGGCCACACTGATAATATTGATGTCCTTTAAAAAGTCAGGGTGTCTGGTAGGTACTTCGCAACGTATGAACGTGGTCGAAGCAAAAGCAGTAGGTACCTATGGAATCGTAGCAGGTGGCATTCTGTAGTTTCTGCCTACCCCCACAGGATATAGGTGTGAGTTTAGATAAATATGTGTATATAGGCCATTTTACTACGAAATAATAAATATTAATTCCATGCCCAAAGTATCTACTACTACTATTTTAGGTTATAATCTTCAACCGTTAATATCTTTTTTCTTCCAACTTCTTTAACCTACTTTCCATTTGCCTTTTGCTTAGTCTAATGTGATTCTTTAACTATGCATAAGTTTCCATAAGGCACGCTAACCCTAACAATGGGTCCCAAATTACATGCAATCTCGCCATTCTCCTTTGTAGCGAAATGGATGATGATTTAGAACGAAAACGAGCGCGCGAAATTTTATAAATAGACCTTTGGGAGTCTGGATATCATGAAAAAACGACTGAATGTATCTGTTCAAAATAAAATTATTTGCATTGTTGAACTACTAATCTATCCCTGTATGGAGGCCGTTTTTCAATTTTCCTTCTTATTATGGTACTTATTTGCGCCCAAAGATGCGTTAAAATTAGTGTTAAAATATGGATCTTTCGAAGCTCATAAATTTCAAGTAAATTTTATTTTTACTTTTTTGCTTCCATACTGGGCTAGATAATGATGAGACAAATTGATATCAATTTTTATTTTGAACGTACATCGTCAAACAGTGGAGTACAAGCTAGACTATGTTTGTATAGAAGAAATTTCGACTAGTGTACCCTTAAGGTGTATCTTAATAAGCCCTTTTCTTAATAGTCACGTACTCCCCAGCAAACTCAAACAACCCATCATCTCAGAAACCAAAAATCAATAACTCTGCAACAGTTAATCTCGTTAGGCACCGTCCAAACCGTGCGTATGTACCGCTATATTGCGCCACGCGCCCAAATTGCGCTGTAATCGTGTTCGCATTATGGTGACGTTGTTAGCTAGATGAGTGGGCTGTATAGGTCGACAAGTTCGATTTGGGCGCTTCGGGACTGACAATTTTTGAGCGAGTGATCGGCAAAATAGGAATATCGTCACAATTTGTAATATTGTAAATGCGAAAGTAACTCTATCTGTTACCTTTCACGGCTAAACGAGTTTGGACGAAATTTGGCACACGGGTAGACTGTGATCTGGATTAGGTCCTAGGACCTTACCAGACCAACTTTTTATTTCGGTTGTATTTGGGATAATAGAAGTATCATGCGAGCGAAGCTGCGGACAGAAGTTAGTTTAAATAAAGATTAAAGGCAAAACTAAGCACAAACAGGACGAAAGTACTGAATTAAATAGGTACCTATAGAAAACATTAAGTGGTTTTTACTAACGGACTAGCTCAGTTCTTATTCTGTTTTCGTATATAACATACCGGTTTACCGTCAATCTGCGGACTTACAGACGATCTTTGTGCTTTTAAAAAGATGTTTTAATCAGAAACACAGGGCTCTGAAATGCCATTTGCTTTTTACCCGACTGCCTAGTCTATGTATGTATGTAAGTATGTATGTATGTTTGTTCCTATGTGGCGTTCTAGAGACCAAACCCGTGGGCCGATTTTGATGGTTCTTACGTCAATCGATTCTTCACAACCCCGCAAGTGTCATCATTACATGAAAATTGGAAAATTGCGGTTTTTGGGCACCATATTGTGGGGGCCCAAATTTTTTTTTCTTCCTATCCTATCAAGTGGGGATCAAAATAAAGGATTTTAAGAGGTGATTTCAAAAATATATTATACATATATGTTTAAATTTAACTAATTCGAAAAAAAAATTGCTAAAAAGTTATCAATATAAAAAGTTAATTAAAAGATCAAAAAACCCGACTGCTTGAAAAGCGAACTAAAAAGACGTAAACAAGGAGAAAATCATGCTGTTTTTCGGCGTTTTGATTTTCTAAATTTGTTATTATCAATCGAAAATAATAAATATCGTCTGCTGGAGTTTCCCTTAAAGATTACCCAACCATCGGTTAATTGGCATCGGACATGTTTCCTAGCAAATAAATAACCGTACAAAGCACCTACATTCTATTTTAGGCCCGCACTCCCAACCACGCACGCGCCGTACGTGATACGGACCAGTAATACTGCTAAATTTAATACTGCTATTAATAGAAACCACTATGGTTAATTACTTAGCAGAACATTGGGACATTGGTATTGTATCATCGAGTGTCACGCAGTTATGGTCCAACTATTAAATTAACTGTTTGAGGACTTTTGGATAATATATTATCGTGTTTTATGATATTTAATCAAAGCAAAGTAGAACTTCTACGTGTTGGGAATACTTGTATTATGCGAACAGCTATACTTGTGGTGCTTGCGGTGCTTCACCGTCGACCACATCATCACTTACCATCAGGTGAGATAGAGGTCAAGCGCGAGCCTAAGTATAGTCAGTAAAATAATTTGTTTCTTTTTTGTTCTTACCGTTTGTATGCCTAAATTAACGAAAAAATTATAAAGTCATAGTGTCTTGCGTGGCTCTACGTTTCGGGCACTCAAGGGATTAAACGTTGGTCCACACTAGGCATTACTCCTGTACCGTGGATGCGTTTACAAACATTCAAACTCTCATACACAAACATCCAGACCCGGAACAATGATCTATCCACAAAAATATTTGTCCCATGAGGGCATTGAATCCGCAACACTCAGCGCAGCAGCCAAACGCTCAGCTACTACGCCAACCATGCCGCCAATTGTTAAGTGTATACAGAAAATGGTTTTAATAATCATATATAATAATAATACCATTCTGTAACTGTCTCACTGCAGGGCAAAGGCCTCTTCTGATACAGAGAAGGCACGAGCATTGATCACCGTGCTTGCTCAATGCGGTTTGGCGATTTCGGACTTATATTCACTATAAGTCCAGGTTTCTTCACTATGTTTTCCTTCACCGATGTCCAAGATAAACTTAGGAAGATGAATTTGCAAAAAGTCACATTGGTACTTGCCCGGATTTGAACCCACAACCTCAAGCACGAGAGGCGAAGTCTTAGCCACTGGGTTACCATGACAATAATCATACCACGAATTTTTTTTTTATTCCTCGCCATCAATCTGCCTAGCCTTGTCCCAATGGGGGTTACCGTGTATGAATTCGCTGCTAGAGGCGCTGGTGTAGCGTAAGGTCTCCGATATGTCAAACTCCACGGTTTGTGTTGTGAGTGGGCGGGTTTTTTCCTAATTATATTATTGTTGTGAATATTTCGCGATACCTCAGATTAGTTATGGCAAACATGAGTTACGGGTCAATGAATTTCAGTCCTTTAAGGTATTAATGATGGTTGAGCAGGGTATTACCTATTATATAACTGCACAGTATATGTGTGAGTACTTTTAATACTTTATGCCTGTACGTAATATAGTGTGTAGTGCTATTCTGGGTGCATTGTTACTTATATACCTAAATATTGTAAAAAACTTTTTTTTTTTTAAACGTATGGAGTTTTTGTGCGTTCTTCTCCATAACAAGCTACTTTCCTGGTGGTTTTCTTTGGTGGCCTCATCATCATCATCATATCAGCCAAAGACGTCCACTGCTGGACATAGGCCTCCCCCAAGCGTCGCCACATTGAACGGTCCCGTGCGTCTCGCAACCAGCGGATCCCCACAACCTACACCAGGTCATCGAGGAGGAGGCCTTCCAACGCAACGTCTTCCGGTTCGCGGTCGCCACTCCAGAACCTTTCTGCCCCATCGACCATCCGTTCTGTCAGCAATGTGCCCTGCCCACTGCCACTTAAGTTTGGCAATTCTTCGGGCTATGTCGGTAACCCTGGTTCTCTTGCGGATCTCTACATTTCTGATTCGATCACGCAAGGAAACTCCAAGCATAGCCCTCTCCATTGCCCTTTGAGTGACTGAGCTTTCTGATGAGGCCCATTGTAAGCAACCGCGAGAGCTCTAGAGCCATAGAGCTCTCAAAGCCATATGTCATCACTGGCAACACACACTGGTCATATACTTTCGTCTTGAGACACTGTGGTAAGTTGGACGAGAAGACACCGCGCAACTTCCCGAACGCTGCCCAGCCGAGTCGGATTCGACGGTTGATCTCTTTCTCGAAGTTGGCCCTACCCAATTGGATCATTTGTCCCAGGTAGACGTAGTCGCCCACAACTTCGAGTGTAGAGTCTCCGACCTTGATAGGAGTGGGTGTAACATGGGCATTCAACATCACCTTGGTTTTGTCCATATTCATCCAAAGACCCACTCTTTCGGAAGCTCTAGTGAGATCATCGAGCATTGTACTGAGGTCCTCCATGGTCTCAGCCATAACCACTATATCGTCGGCAAACCGAAGGTGAGTGATGTACTCGCCATTGACGTTGATGCCTAGCCCTCTCCAGTCCAGAACCATGAAGACACGCTCCAGTGCAGCAGTAAACAGTTTCGGAGATATGACGTCTCCTTGTCTCACACCTCGCTGCAGAAGGACTGGTTCCGAAGTCTGACCCTGAAGTCGAACTGACATGGTGGCGTTTTTGTATAAACACTTCAACACTTCGAAGTACCGGTAGTCAATTTGGCACCGTTGGAGAGACTGCAGAACAGCCCAACTCCTTGAAAAGCTACCTCCGCCGACCTGAGCGGAACAAGGGATCCAAGGTCTTTGCAAGAGATCTGTCTATTGGGCAGAGCCAGCTCACGAAACTGAAGACCGATGACGGCAGGATCATGTCCGCCAAACCGGAGCTTCTGAGGGAGATCGAGAGATTCTATGGACAGTTGTAGATGTCAACCAGTAAACCCGTCGCGAATCTAGCGAATTACCCTAGAGCTAGATTGACCCGGCACTATACCGAAGACATTCCGGACGTCAGCCTGTATGAGATTAGGATGGCTCTAAAACAGCTTAAGAACAACAAGGCATCGGGTGATGACGGAATTACGGCCGAACTCCTGAAGGCGGGTGGAAAACCAGTACTTAAGGCCCTTCAGAAGCTTTTTGATCCCGACATTCTCGAGGGGAAAACGCCACAGGCATGGTGCAGGGGTGTGGTGGTACTCTTCTTCAAGAAGGGTGACCATGCCCTACTAAAGAACTATAGGCCCATCTCACTTCTTAGCCATGTCTACAAGCTGTTTTCAAGAGTCATCACGAATCGTCTCGCGCGCAGGTTTGACGATTTCCAGACACCCGAACAAGCCGGATTCCGTAAAGGCTTCAGCACCGTAGACCACATACATACGCTGCGCCAGGTTATACAGAAATCCGAAGAGTACAACCTGCCTCTCTGCTTAGCGTTTGTGGACTACGAGGAAGCCTTCGATTCGATCGAGACTTTGGTGGCCTAGTTGAAATAAAATATCTTTGTCCTTTGTCTAAATATGATTTAACACACAGTGTAATAGCTCTGACCATAGACCCTTCAAAGCTCTTACTATCACGGCTAAAGGATTTTACGTTTTTACGAGAGAATCGATATAAAAATAGCCCCATGATTGCCGCTGATATGATTGTAGCAAAAACAATACGAAACCGAGATGAATTGTGGGAATATTTTGTTCTACGATGTTGACCGATATTATAGGTACAGAAAATGTATTCCTTTTGTCCATATTTGTATGTAATATCTGCAATCTGCATCATGCTATTCATATTAAAAACACCTACGTATGTATATAATCTTTATCACAAATGTTTTTTCAACAAGGCTAGGCAGATTATGATGACTTTCTCTGTATAACACAACCACTATTGTTTAAAATATCGAATTATTAATAATTATTTCTTATTAGTATTTCTTTTGTCAGTGTGTAGACCAACTGAAAGACTAACAAAAAATCCATATAAGATATGGCGGACCCCTAAAAATGTTGCAGAATTTTAGGAATTGAAGGAAAAAAAACTTGTGAAATTTCGTTAAAAAATTGTTTTTTTTGGCTCAATACATAAATATCTTTTCTTCTAAGTATTTGTTTAACACTTTTTTAGATTATCTATGGCCGTAATAATAAATGTACGCCTCTGTGAGACCTAGGTCCAAAGTTATGGTTATTAGTCTACGTGGATATCGTAATAAGTCAGGTACTAAAATTGCTCTATCTTTGAAGGTGTGTTGATTGCACTCCTTATGTGGGGTGTTTTTAACCGACTAACCAAAAAGGAGGAGGTTCTGTGTTCGACTTTATGTATGTTTTTTTTTATATATGTTCACCGATATCTTCGTTAATTGTGGACCGACTTAAAAATTTTTTTTTGTTTGGAAGAGTATGTTCCGAAATTGGTATCATTTTAATTTGGTGAAGATCTGATGAAGAACTTCGGAGATATACAACAGAACTCTTCAATAAATAACAGCAAATCTCTCGGGATTGCTGCAATCGCATGTCTGTTTATTGTTTATACCATTTCATAACATAACATTACCCAGTACGCTCTAAAGGGGTACGCAGATGTGTACTGTTCATCTTAGTACACTCTCATTTCGCCGGTTATATTCAGTTTCATGATATTCGGGTAATCTATTCTGGCATTATAGGTACCTTACTTCTACTTGCCAACTAAAAAGTGAAAAATAATAAATCTTTTTCACACAAAAATACTAAGTTATTGGAGGTCGGTGTCTTTGGTAGGTACCATTTTTATGCGTTATGGACACCGACTTCCAAAATAAAGTTATTTTTCACTTTATAGTTTCTTATTTGGAAGTCGGTAGTATTTTTTTGTAAATGTTTTTTTTATCGATAAAATTAAGTGTATTTTACGGCCTTAAAGTTTTATTACTACAAGTGTCCATAAACCACAAAAGTTCATCCACTTCAATCCTATAAAGACATTTGTCACGTTACCTTTACCTAAACCATAAAGACTCAGAAGTTATCTCTATTTCGTCACAACAAATTCAATAAACTTATCGGTAGACAAACAGAATATCAATACCAATATTCCATTTCACAGAAACACGAAAACATTTCAAAGATATTCTACCAAAGAATAAATTTGTCTGTCCAAATAAAATTTGAAATAACATCATTTCTTATAACTCCCACACCAGACGATGGTCATATAAAATCAGGGTTCCAATAAAATGCAGGAAAAACCCCTCGGTCGCTAGCACGTACGGAACCAATCGAAATCACTGCATCGCTATGTTCTCATCAATATTTCATACATTGGACCTGCAGCTGAATATCAATTCGTGTATTAGTATTCTATTCTAGAATATTTAGTGTAACTGCCTATGGTCGGCTTTGATGGGATTGGTTGAATGAATAAATGGGATTAGAAACAAAACGGCGGGGAACTGCAAATACTAATCAATTAGGTACTTTATTTTGTTTTGATTCTAAAATGAATCAAACTTTACTAATTGAAAGAGCAGAACGTCGTCCACTGCTGGATATAGCAGATGAAATGATATTGAATTAAACTAAGAATTTTGTCAACGGATATAAGATAGGCAATCGTTCTTTAATTGAAAAGAGACCATTGCATTAAACTTACTTAAAATGCATCGTAAGTAATATTATAAACCCAAGTGGTTTGTTTGTTATGTTTTCAAGTCTTAACGGCTAAACGGATTTGGATGCAATCATGCAACTAAGCATATGAAGGAGTAGTGGTGCAGTGGTGGCCCAGTGGTATCAGCAGTGGTTTTTTTAATTATTTGTTACTCTAGACGCTTTTACGTACACGTTTTTTTACATCGTTCTCACATATATGTATTTTTTCAACAAGAATGATGTAACCAAAAACTTGTAATTGAAACTGATGGAAAAGAGTGTCCGGGGAGTTTCTTGCAAATTCTTCTCCATTGAGACCTACAGACGCTTGCGAATTTGCAACTAGAGTCATCTTTTTATTAATTTTTGTTTGACAATTCAAAAGTACTTCTAAAGTTTACTTGAAATAAATACCTTGATTTTGATTTTAGAGCCGCGACTTACAAGTTGTAGGTCGTGGGTTCGAACCCAGGTAATCGCTTTACTTTGTGTAAATTATTTCATCACCACTGCTCTCAAAACGGTGAAGGAAAATATCGTGAGGAAATCGGCATGTCCTAGAACCAAAAATTCGAAGACATGTGACGTTCACCAACCCGCACTGGGCCCGTGTGGTGGATTACGGCCCATTCCCTCTCACAGAGAGGAGGCCTGTGTCCCAGCAGTGGGAACATTAATAGGCTGATGATGATGATGTGTGATGAAACATATGAATAGACCAGAATCTCCGTTTGGACATAGGCTAGTAATTAATATAGAAAGCCTTCTTTTACCTAGTTTCGCAAGACTCGAAAAAAGCAAGAAAAATGCCTGGGAAAATTACGCTGATTATTTAATGCAAGCAAGAGAACCAATAGATGAACTGTACCTAATATAATAAAGTACTTTTTTCTTTAGTTTATTTTTCCAATAGACCTCGTATCATTACGACTGTATTCCACGAAAGATAAGGCAGTGTATATCGAAATTTAACCAGCTGAGTGATTCGAGTTCGGAGTTCTACCCGAATTGAAAATGTTATGAATTAAGACAGAGTTCGGATGAGTTCAGATGTAGTGCGTAAGCTTCCCTACAAGAAGTACTACGGCTACTTTGGTACCGAAATTTTTCGGATTCGGATCGGATGCAGTGCACAGTTTTACAGTTTATGGGGAACGAGCCTATTACAGTCTACAGGACACGAATCCAGACTCCGGGATACTATTTGAAAATTCAATAACACTACCCGACCCAAGCCTTCAGCAGTAGTGCTAGCAAACAATTGACCAACGGAGCAGCATTAATTTTTTAAATATTTTGTTCTTCTTAAATCGGTCCCTCATTACTGAAGATCGTAGTCACTGGAAGTCTGTTGCCAGAATTGTCATCACCACCAAGAATTTTTTTTGAAGGCTTGATATTCTACACATACGTAACTACACTAAATATAATCTATACTAATATTTTAAAGAGGAAAGATTTGTATTTTTACCCGACTGCCGAAGGAGGGTAATCTGTTTATCAGTCTATGTATATATGTATGTATGTTTGTTCCTATGTGGCGTTCTAGAGGCCAAATGTATTGGCCGATTTTGATGGTTCTTACGTCAATCGATTCGTCTTAACTCTGCGAGTTTCACTGGCTACATTAAAATTGGAAAATAGTAAAATGGCGGTTTTTGGGCGCCATATTGTGAGAGTCGAGTATCAAAATAAAGAGTTTCAAGAGGTGATTTCAAAAATATATAATACTTATATGTTTAAATGCACAAAATTCGAAAAAAAATACTAAAAAGTTATAAATAAACAAGTTAATTATAAAAATCAAAAAAACCCGACTGCTTAAAAAGCGAAGTTTTAGTGGGTTTTTTTGATATTTTGAATTAACTTTTTTTTTGTATGTTTGTAACGAATAAACTCAAAAACTACTATTAAAAAAATTCTTACCTTCTTCTTCTTCTTAAACTTCTTATTAATACCTATTTAAAAAAAAAATTACCATTATAATGCTACAATATCCCTGAGTAATATAGGCTATATTAATTACTAGAAAAAATAATATATGTAATATATATAATAATAAATCTACTTTACAACTCTTGGCATATTTTATTCCAAATGGAGGCACATTGCTTTCATTAAAAAAAAAATACTCTTCACCAAAATACTTCTTTCTTACAAAACCATATTCACCAGCTCCTGAACTTTCTCAAAGCTTGTAAGTACATATATCGCATAAGGAATGGTTACCGCAGAGCCGTAAACGTCCCTGACAAATTACATAACAATAACAGGGGCACACGCGATCCGGATCCGGCGCCGTTTGCAAACCGGTCACGTTCCTATTGCGTTCCGGATGATCTTTGGCGAACAGTCTTGATACTTGCTGCTTTTGAGCTAAGTATTATTTAGAAACAGATTTATATTTTTTTTATTTGTTTAATTTTTTGTGGTTTTGTCTTTTATCTCTCATGTCTCCTGTGCGGGTCACAAATAAATATTTTTTCTTTCTGTCTTTCACTAAAGCTTTATGGAATCGAATTTAAAACGAGGTGATCCGGCAGAGAACTATAGTTCTCGCATAGCAAATGACGTGCTATTGGAGAGGCCTAGTCCGATAGTGGATTGCTGTGAGCTGGTGATGATGATGTAATTTAGAAGGAAGGAGCTGACCATGTTAGTTTTATTCAGAAGTTTGAAATGCTGATTCCCTGCCTATAGGCTCACTTCCGAGCGTTTTCGAGTCAAATCACTTCGATCGCAGCAGCCTGCAGCATATTTTATCCAAAAGTATAGTTTTGATCAAAAATGTGGCATACTTTTTTAGAATTGTTGAGTACTAAGGCCCGCAGTTACAAGTAATTTCGTCGTAGTTTACAAAAGTATCAAAACCTTTACATCTTCGTAGGAGAACAGATGAGAGATCTCATAAAAATTATATCGAAGTGGGCTCCGCGTTTAGGTACGAGTGTCATATCGATATTGAGCACAGCACTTCGCTATTCTGTACAATTGCTTCGGTACAACAAGCATAGAGTCGCTAAATTTTGTCGATAAAATCTTTTGGTCTGAAAAAGTAATGCAACGAAATATATACGAGAAGAAATTAAAAAATAAGAGAATCAATATAAATTGAAAATGACATTGAAAAGACAGTAGTATATAATAGACAAGTTCATTAGTAAGGTACCTATAATGCCCACAGTGATGCCAGAATAACATGTAACTTGAACATAACCCGTGGCATATAAGAGTGTACCAGGGTGAACTGTACACATCTGCTTACGACGATGGTATGTTATGAAATGGTGTATACAATAAACAGACATGCGATTGCAGCAATCCCAAGAGATTTGCCGTCATTTATTGAAGAGTTCTGTTGTATATCTCCGAAGTTTTGCATCAGATCTTTACCAAATTTAAATGGGACCATTTCGGAATAAATTTCTTTCGAACCAAAACAGAATTTTGCAAATCCGTATATATATGACGGAGTTATGCTCGAACATACGTTAAAAAATATGTATATATAAACATCCGAATTGAGAACCTCCTCCTTTTTGGACAATCGGTTAAAAATTGATCTTCTACAAATACCCTAGAAAGAAAAGCAATGAGTTGTATTAGCGAAAGAAAGAAATCAAACGGTTGGCCATGTACAGCGAGAAAACTATGGATGACTTGTGTGGTTTCTTTGAGAGATGATACGGCTAGGTAGGTGGTATTCTTAGGCCCAGCTTTTTGATCTGTAGATAACTCAACCTAGTTAAAAATTTCAGTTAAGCGCATTTATGCATCGCTTGGTTTAATTAAAAAAAATCAAGAGCGAAGATATTCGCAAGAAAACAAAATTAATAGACGCAGAACGTCACGCACAACAGCTAAAATGGAGATGGGCTGGTCACGTCGCCCGCAGTACAGACAAGAGATGGACTAAACGAGTCACTAAATGGAAGGGACCCAGTGGAAAAAGGAACAGAGGAAGACCTAAAGATCGATGGGTCGATGAAATTAAAAACACAGCCGGCGAAGACTGGATGACGAAGGCGGCAAATCGAAAACTATGGAAACAGTTGGAGGAAGCCTATATCCGGAGAGGAGCCATGCCCTAAACACACCTTTTTATATATTTAGTAGTAGTTTTTTAAACTCAATGTAATGTGCATGGAAAATAAAAGGCTTTATTATTATTATTATTGGTTTAATAAATGGTCAAAAAATTACTATATTTTTTTATTTGTGCTGTGTTTGCTCTTGACTCTAGTCTAAGTCAGAGGTGACAGAGACAAAGTCGACGATGGAGTGAGCTTACCCAGAAGAAGCCTGTTCACTCTAACTCTCAAACTTATTTGACTATTTGTGATGCTAACAATTAATGAAAAAATAAATTTTAACTAAATTTGAAACCATTGGATGAGTTAACTGGCCCTTAGCGTGTCGATTACAAACTGTTTAGCTACATCCCTTCAGTATTCGGCCACGGCAAGGCCGACCAATTCACAAGAACCGGCAACACACATCACATCATCAGCTTATTAATGTTCCCACTGCTGGGACACAGGCCTCCTCTGTGAGAGGGAATGGGCCGTTATCCACCACGCGGGCCCAGTGCGGGTTGGTGGATGTCACATATCTTCGAATGTTTCGTTCTAGGACTTGCCGGTTTCCTCACGATGTTTTCCTTCACCGTTTTGAGAGCAGTGGTGATGAAATAATTTACACAAAGTAAAGCGCCTGCCTGGGCTCGAACCCACGACCTACAACTTGTAAGTCGCGGCCGATACCACTGGGCCACCACTGCTCACTGCTCACTTCTGAACCGGCAACAGGAACAGACAAAATGCAGAGCAAGATAAAAGGCGCCGCACAAACACCGAAGATTGGATCCATCCGAGAACCCCCACCTGTGGAGATCAAAGACAATCGTCTTTGCTGCGGCCGACCTGGGTGCGGTGTCTGTTCATAGTTTAGGTAGTGATTAGAGAAATAATGAATAATAAAGAAGCATGACACATATATTGGTGTACTATAAATGCACCTCTCCTCCAGGCAGAAGTGATTACAGGCGTGACGTTATATTAGACTACTAACTTCTGCTAGCGGCTTCACCTACGTCAAAAGTCGAAAATTATCCCGAGGGAACATATTCCCGGGATAAAAAGTATCATATGTGCTATTCCTGACTATAATCTATCTCTGTGCCAAATTTCATCTGGATCCATTCAGCCGTTCTGGCGTGAAGAAGTAACACTCACAAACTTTCGCCTTTATAATATTAGTGTGTTCTTCTGCCCGCTGCTTCACCCGCGTAAACAGTGTTGTATCATCCTAAGAAAGAAAGAAAGAAAAAAGGAAAGAAAGAAAAAATATTTATTTGTGACCCGCACAGGAGACACGAGATATAAGCATATCAATTAAACAGTAGTAAAAATAAAAAACCCCGTGCGAGACCAAAAAGACTACCGGGATAAAAACTCATATGTTCTTCCCAGGGTCTAAAACCATCTCCATGCCTAAATCGATACTATAATATATCTATACTATAATATTATAAAGAGGAAAGATTTTTTTGTTTGTTTGTTTGTACCGAATAGGCTACGAAACTACTGGACCGATTAAAAAAAAATTTCACCAATAGAAAGCTACATTAGTCCTGAGTGACATAGGCTATTTTTTATCCCAAAAACGGGTCCTGTGGGGTGGTCCACGGGAGCGAAGCCGCGGGGAACAGCTAGTTTCATCTAAATCGGTTCAGCCCTTTAGTCTTGAAATGGTAACAATCAAACGGATTTACTTTTGCATTTATAATATTACTAGCTTCTGCCAGCGGCTTCGGCCGCGTGAAAGTCGAAAATTAGCCCGAGGGAACATATTCCTGGTATAAAAAGTATCCTACGTGCTATTCCAGACTATAATCTTGTGCCAAATTTCATCCAGATCTGTTTGAACGTGAAGAAGTAACAAACATACAAACACACATATAATATTAGTGTGATAGTGGATGTATAATAGCACCTAAGGATTATGTTATGACACATAATTATGGACCCGAAATAAATTGACTTAAGCGCAAGAAGATCGTGATCATGATACACCATGAGTTTATATACCTTAAAAACCTATAAGAACTCAAAAAACAATTGACGCGCACAAAATCATGAAGAACATAAAATCTTTTAATCTAACGACAAAAAAATGATTCTATTTAATATGTTCAATTAATTACAAGTTTATAACAATTTTATCAAACCTCGTATCCAACTTAAAAGGTTTTAAAACATTCAATATGTGAGGCATGCACTCACAAATCACTTGGACCGCTGAGAATGTATTAAATACCTGCGACAGTGTGGGTTCTGTAGTCAATTATTTAGTTGGATTTTTTTGTTTTGATAGAGACATTAATCCAAAGTTTGACGTAGACGAAGATTTAGATGAAATAGTGAAATTATGCAATTTCATAAATTTTAACATTCTCATTAAATTTCGACTAGAAGAATTATGAAAGAAAAAAGAAAAATTATGACTGGGTTAAAAAGAAGATTGCACAAAACATTACACCATAAACAAAATATCTTAAAAAAGAATCTATTGTTTCAATAGTAAAATAATATTCTTTTGACTACACTACATAAATTCTACCTATTGATAAGCCCTTCAGAACTTCATATATAAAACACAATATTTTCAACCAATAAAAATCACTGTTTAAACACAGAAAAACAGACGCTGAAACACAGGCTTTTCAAGACAAAATCCCAACCCATATCCAAGATTCCAAACCATTTTCGAGACGGAAAAAAAATTATCGCCGAATTCCCGCTTGCAAACAAACAATGTTACTTTTTTGCCACAGATCCCAAAACACGGCAGAAAAAAATAAAAAGGGTAACAGATAAAGAGGCAGAAAGGTAAACATTGAACACGTAGGAGACTAAATATAAATGTCTCGAGAGAACATTAAGATAGCGAGTGGAATGTTAAAAGCTATTTAATATTATGTTCTGTTCGAACTTTATTATGGACTTTAGGTCGGGCTGTGGAAAGTACGGCTGTTGTATTAAAAAATAAGTATTAAGTTTATAATAGAAACAACCTTTTTGAACTGAAAATTGATTTGTATGGGTTTGCTCGTACATGCTTCCCGAGGACAAAATGTAAAGACAATACAGTAAGTGAGAAGAAACAAATAATTATAACACATGATTTGTTATGAATCTAATTTCCTAGTGTCTCTATCGTTAAGACACTGTTCACAAATTTGATATGCTTGTATAAGAACCTAAAATAGGGGAGATGGTTTTATCTAACACTCGCGCACTTCACCCTTTTTGAATTGAAAGGTACCGTCAATGAGCCCAAACATGATGGAGCTATCTTGTCTGATTGAGTAGTTACTATGGCCACCTTCCGGCTCCATCATGACATCAACTGCATAGTACCATATTATTTCAATGTTTCCAAAGTTACATAAGTATGCCAAGTTTCAGCTTAATCAGATGCCAGGAAGTGCTTCAAAAAGGATTACTAGTTGCCGAACACACTTATAAGTTCACTAGGAATGGTTAGATGATGTTGATGTTGATGGGTGGTTGGTGGAGGTTAAGGTTGCTAGCTAATATAAAGCATGTAATAATAATAATAAGAAATAGTTTGAAAATGAGAACCGCCTCCTTTTTTGAAGTCGGTTTATGACAATGATGACATAGTTGTAGATCTTTGTCAATCTTTACGGTTAGTCAGAAGCTGAAAAATGTGACAACCATTCTTACCAAATAGCATACTTTACTCAGTTACTGGATTGTGAAGGTCAGACAGGCAGTTGCTCCATGTTAAATACTGATATTGAGCTGTATCCAGTAAGGCTTGAAGCCAACCCTGATTGGCCAACTTCTACGCAGATTGAATTGATGATGTCTTAGAATTTGACCAAAGTGAAAGCATCTACCTCTATGTTTTTGTTACAGAGTGACTAAAAGCTTATCAATTGAGCTCTTATATGTCTTCATTAATTTTAACCTACTTAGATTGATTTTATTGTCTCTTTACAAAATCATTCTGCTTTATCGCTTCCACGATCATTACGAATTTTATTTTAATTTTAGTGATTGTTATGAGCACCATGTTCAACGCTTAACATTTGTAACCCGATGATTGCATATAATTATTTTGGTATACATTCCGATCACTTCTACTTCTTCAAAAATTTTACCTTCACATCTATTTTGTTTGTCTACTGTCAATTCCTTTATGTGTTAGCTAGATTTTAAGTATTGTCATGTAGTACTATATTGTATCTAGCTTAATAACACCTCTTGAGATTTTTCTACCTTTAGCTCTCAATTTCTAAAATTTAATGTGGGTAATATAAATAACATTTAAGGACTTATCCTTTGTGGCTTGAGTTTCTTTTTTTCCACCAACTTCTGCTTTTGTATCTTCAAGTTCTATTTGACACTACTCTTCTTACGATTTTATATGTTAATATATTTCAATATCTACAAATTATTTTTACCCACATAAAAAAGAATTTTTGGTACTTTCGTCCAGCCATGCAGTGGATCGTCGCTTACAAGTCGAAGGCATTTAAATGAAAGCGCGATAACCAGCGCTGTATTAATGAATGTGCGTTGAGCACAACGCCTACACTAGCATTATGGTAAAGGCACTGTACTATACTTAACATATGTCTCTATGTTTCACTGAGATAATATATGATAGTGATTTTGAATGTAGAAAATGTGGCCCAATTAGTAAAAATACGAAAATTGAAAATGTTGTTTGGTGATGTTTCGTATAAATCGAAACTACTAAATAGATCAATCAGTTTGTTTAGTGTTTTTGTTAAGTGTATAATTTTGGCATGTATAATCATTCTCCTGTCGTTGTCATCCTAAATTAGCATGCATTAAACATTATTATTACTTTTATTTTATTTAAAATTAATACAATTAAATTGAGAAAATATAGTTATGTTAAAATTAAATGTCAATAATAATGAATTTAATACAATTATTCAGCAATATTAATGTCATCCTTTTCAGGTAGTACAAATTATAATTTTGTATGAAGGATAGACTAAATCTTATTGTTTGAGATCGCTACTTGAGAGAATATCGTTTAAAAAAAGTACTGATCTGATTACGCTACATTTACACCGGAAAATTGCAAGTTCGACCATGGGAGCTAGGCCACGGCAAAAGCGATTAATAGGATACTACTAGAGGTACAGGTATCTATTGATATTTGTACTGCAAACAAGGATCCAAAATCACAAAGTGCCTAAATTGATTAATACGAAATTGAAGTAGAAATGAGAACATGGAGATCGTGTGACATCACCATCATTTCAGCCAAAAGAGGTCCACTGCTGGACATAGGCCTCCCCAAGCGTCGCCACATTGACCGATAATGTGCTTCTCACTTTCGGTAGACTCCCGTAGCCTTCGCCAGGTCATGATACTCCGAGTGAGTTCATTGAATTAAAACATTACATACTTCCAATATTGAAAAGCTTTTCTTGTAAAAAACACTTTTAAAACGAAAACGCACTGTCAGGGGGGCTTGCTTTTGGCCTAGAGCCTGGTGATTCACCTGATGAACGAACGAACTAAAATGTTCGTAACCAGCCGCACTGGGCATTTGTCTTCTTGTGTTTCTAAAATCGATTAAAACTAATAAGGACTTGTAAAGTATCAATGGTAGATATGACCTTCTTACAAGACACTACCTACATGATTAATACAACTTTTCTGAATCTAGTGTTTGTTTAAGTAAGTAATGCAAATTATGGACCCCGACGGCCTAACAAAAGAAACAAATAAAAATCGTAACAAAGCAATAACAAATAAGGAACAATTTACAGTACAAGAACTACAGAATTCAATATCATCGGAGGACCTCATAGAGATTGCATTCAAAACCCAACTCAATCTGAATCCTACACGTTCAATTTCAGATTAGCTATCTGCGACATCCGACGATAAATCGCGCGACTCGTCGCAGAATAAAGTCGTCACTATATCGTATCGGTATCGCTCGCCCACGACTGGGGGACGACTGGTATATGAGGTTCGGGTATGCAGTGTAAGGTCTGTGGTATACTGGAATAATCCTTTCCGTTGGTTGTATGAAAAAGGAATCTGAGAATCTAGGCCTGTCTTTCCATAAGCAATGGCGATGGTCGAAATGTCAAAATTGTCAGCGCATGGTATCCCCATTTTTTTTTTCCTAGCTTTTGTTGTTAGGATGTCACTTGTCGAGAGCCTTAGGTACTTCTTAAATGGCTGTTACGAAGGAACATCGTGATACAGGTAGTGGCTTTATATAAAATTCTGGTTTACAGCTACATGCGGTTAGACTGGTCTGCCTAGCCCCAAAATAGTTAGAAAAGGGCTCGGATCTCGTCTAAAACAAGGCTCGGTAAATTTATGTCTTTGCAAGGCTCAAATTTACCTTAGAGTTTTCTAAGTATGTGCAGGTGGCATATGACCACGGCTATCTTCTAAGAATATTTTCTAGCTTCATACTTTTCAGAGCGCGATTAAGGCGTCGGTAGCCGGGTTTTAGTTTTTAACCTTTTTTAGGGTTCCGTACCCAAAGGGTAAAAACGGGACCCTATTACTAAGACTTCGCGATCCGTCTGTCTGTCTGTCCGTCTGTCTCCAGGCTGTATCTCATGAACCGTGATAGCTAGACAGTTGAAATTTTCACAAATGATGTATTTCAGTTGCCGCTATAACAACAAATACTAAAAACAGTATAAAGTAAATATTAAAGGGGGCTCCCATACAACAAACGTGATATTTTTGCCGTTTTTTGCTCGATATTAATAACGGCAACAGGTAGACGAAATATTCACAGAATGTTTAGTTGTATATTTACTTTAAAAAATAATAATTAATTAATTAAAATAAAATAAATTAAGGGGGGCTCCCATACAACAAACGTGATTTTTATGCAATGTTTTGCGATAATGGTACGGAACCCTTCGTGTGCGAGTCCGACTCGCACTTGGCCGGTTTTTTGAGTATCTCCTGTGGAAGTCACAAATAAAATATGTTTCTTTCTTTCTTTCTTTTTGTCATGCTCACCCAGTGTACTACCAACCCAACCCCTCAACGTCTGTATTCAAGTTATCCGGCGTGCTGAGTTAGGCTCAAGTTCACGGCGACGCTTATCGCACGAAAATAAATTGCGCAAGTAATCAAATGTTAGACAGAATTGTTATGTCTTGTATTTCGTTACTTTTTGCCCCTTTTCGCTATTGTTCAAGTGACATTCTTGGACCTTTAAGATGGTGTTCAAGTTAAGGATAGTAGGAGCAAAAACTTGCTTTTTGTTTTCTTTGTTTTAGATCTTGTTTTTACACAAACACACACATCAACTAGCATGTGGCTAAATAAAACCAACCGCACGGGTTGATCTTTAAGGTTGAGCGTCTTTAACGCTTGTCGAGGTCAGTCTGTGGATGGGTGACCATCTTTGCACAGCGAGATTGCTCCATGCGTCGGAAAGCACATTAAACAGTTGGTCCCACCTGTCTTTTGTAGATTTTTGACAGTTGTTATGGAGAGTCAGCAGCCAGGAAATTTGTCACCAGTCTTTGAAAGGGTTGTAGTGTTTCCTTACTGGGTGTGTCAGATATGCAGTTGGGAAATGGCCAAATATGTTTACACAAATAGGTTCCACTGGCATTAAAACCAAGGTCTGACCGTACCTTGGACCACGTCATGATAAAATTTTTGAAGATTATATACACAATGCAGCTCAAACTGGTAATGTCTCGTAGACGGCCTGTATCAGTGATGATGTAGTTTAAATATAGCTCACTGCTACAATAATACAATAATTAATTAAGTTAATTAAAAAAGCAATTGACGGGAAATTTATGTTATTGTAAAAAAGCGTGGGGTTTGAATCATATTTTCTACATTCAGAGATCGTACTAATGAAATATTTATTTTACATAATATTTCTTAATATTTTATTTTTTAATACATGATATGGAGCAGCCCTCGCTTTTTACTATAACATTTTCTCGTTAATTACTTTATTCTTATACTAGCTGTTGCCCGCGGCTTCGCTCCCGTGGACCACCCCACAGGGCCCGATTTCGGGAATTAAAAATAGCCTATGTTACTCAGGAATAATGTAGCTTTCTATTGGTGAAAGAATTTTTTAAATCGGTTCAGTAGTTTCGGAGCCTATTCGGTACAAACAAACAAACAAAAAAATCTTAGTATAGATTATAATAATAATTATTATTATAATTATTTATTATACAGTATAGATTGATATTTACTTTTATTTAGGGTTCCGTACCCAAAGGGCAAACACGGGACCCTATTACACAGACAGACGGATCGCGGAGTCTTAACTCCGCGATCCGTCTGTCCGTCTGTCTGTCTGTCCGTCTGTCACCAGGCTGTATCTCATGAACCGTGATAGCTAGACAGTTTAAATTTTCACAGATGATGTATTTCTGTTGCCGCTATAACAACAAATACTAACAAAATAAATATGTAAGTGGGGCTCCCATAAAACAAACGAGATTTTTATCCGTTTTTTGCGATGATTCGGCTAGTTGGTTTTGACAAACATACATACATAAATTCACGCCTTTTGCCCAGGCAAAGCAGAAACTACAGAACGCCACCTGCCTTAGTAGGTGACGTTCTGTAGTTTAGAATGCTCACATACTTCTTTTGCGACGACATATCGACCAAATGTCCGACTATATCGCTAACAGCAACTTTTTAACGCATCGACCTCAATGGGCCAGCGACAGTCAACATAAGTGCCCTAATATACGGCCCGGTACGCCCATCGAACGGCTGCCGACTCGCCACCAAATTACCGAATGTCGTGTGGACAATGTGTCCGCGTAAACGCTACTAACTAGCACTGTATCATTTACAGAGGCCCTTGTATCGATCAGGGGCCCTACCATAAGCTCATATAGCAATTATTTACATTGTGCGTGTATTAATACAAGTCATATATATCTCTTAAGCACAATTGAAATAACCATACTCAAGAGCTTATGCTAGGGAGAAGCTACGTAATATTGTAACGTCTCACACACCATGTACCTATGCATACAAATAAAGATTCTGATTCTGAATGAGGCTTTGAGAGACCAGCAGCCTAATTGCGTAAGTGAACTCTGCAAAGCAAACAAGTTGGAACCATCCCAAAAACGACTTTTCATATTGCATATTACACTCTGAAACGGAAAGGTTATGCTCCTTTCATTACCAATATTTTGACGTAGAATTGATTGTAAAAGAATGAATGAAAGCGGAAGAATCGAGATAAAACTTCACTATTGGTATTGTGTAATGCAAATGTCATATATTTGACAAGCGTTAAACATCCGTAGTATCTCTAAGTAGTCTGTGTTCAACTCAAAGGAGGATTTGGAAAGCTAACGCTAGCTTTCCAAATTAGTTTCGCAATACCGGGTTGAAAGAAATGACTCTGATTCTTTGAAAGAATTGACTAGTTTCCTTTGCAGAATTCACTTAAGCAATTAGGTTGATTAGTCTCACGACCCTAATTGTGTAAGTTCAAAGAATAAGGTACGGAGTGTTTCCCATGCATTAATTGCTTCATATGTTCAAAAAGCCGTCTATTCGACAGCGTAAAACACAAAATGAATATTGTTGAGTTACCAAAACGGAAGGGAAAGAGTGTGCTTTCTGCTGTTATAACAGATACACAATTAGGGCGCCGGTCTCGCAGGCCCCTTCATTGAAGGTGACGGTTCTACCATACTTAATTCGTTATACTTACACTATATTCGAAATAAATTTCCAAAAAATAAAAAAACTTTGCAAAAGTAAAATTGTATTTTATATATTTTGTATTGTTATCTAATGTGTTCCATATATGAATGTATTTTTTTGGATGTTTATCCGGAAATAGAGCTCCTCAAATATTTGCCCAATAACAGCCGCACGGGTGTATCTTCAAGGTTAAGCAACGCTTGACGAGGTCGGCCCGTGGATGGGTGAACATTTCAACTTGCTGAGTTTCCTCCGTGCCTCGGAAAGCACGTTAAGCCGTTGGTCCTGGCTGTCATTTGAAGATCTTTGATAGTCGTTACGGGTAGTCAGAAGCCTGAGATCTGACACCAGTCTTGCCAAGGGGTACCGTGATACCCAGTTACTGGGTTGTAGAGGTCAGATAGGCAGTCGCTCCATGTAAAACACTGGTACACAGCTGAATCCGGTAAGACTGGAAGCCGACCCCAACAATAATTGGGGAAAAGGCTAGGCAGATGAGGTGGCAAATATTCGGCCGTGGAGACTTCGAGCAATTTTACATGAAAACTATAAACTTTTTCAATAAACGATTGATCCGATTTATAGAAAGGTTTGTCTTTTTTGCCGAAAATTCTAAATGCTAAATGAAGATTAGTATTAATTCAAGAGACTTACAGTTAAATAAAACTTACTTTAAACTAAGTAAGATTGAAAAAATCTATTCCCTTCGTCAAGAATTAAAAATTCATAAAAATACTGTCCCTCACTCCGTTAACTGGATTTGACGTAACTGAAAAGTGCAAAAAAAGAATAAAACCCTTTATGAAATATTTAAAGCTCCAGTTCCAATCACTGCACCGTAAAATTAGATAAATTGACAGAAAAATGACGACACACTTACATCGCAGAAACGGAAAAATAAACAGTTATTTGCAATCCAACGTTGCATTAAATCTACCAAATTAGATATCCAAATAACCGGCAACACCATATCTATAAATAAAAAAGCAAAACGAATTTCAAAAATAACGTGGAAAATCAAAAGTCATTAATGTCCAATAAGTTAAAAAGTTGAGAGACGGGCTATAATAAATCATTTTGTATTACATCTCTGTACCAATTTTTTCAAGTCTTTTTTCATCAATTTAACACGAGCAAAAAGTGGCACTCAATTGTAAGGTTTACGCTGGGATACATTTTTTTTCTTTTTTATTATGAGCAACCCGTTTAATATTTTCGGCCAATCAGCGGCGGCGGTTGGCGGTCGCGCAACGCCCTCCTCGCTCGCTATTGGTCGGTGAGCGGTACAGATTGTGCGATGGCGGGAAACGGATTTAAGTCTATGGCATCTCATTCTTACAATCGACAGGGCAGTGGGTATTCAGTGTCGATATCGAGTTTAACAATAACCTTAAAATACGAATTTCTAAAATATGCTTATACGAGTATGTACTATACCTAAGTTAGATTTCTGTGGAGAAGATTTGATGATTGAAAAGCTTTTCTTATTAAGAGATTTAAAAAAAAATTGTTTAGTGAATAGTGCAGAGCGAGGGATGTAAATAAAAGAAAAGAGTCCGCTACGCATCTCCACCCCACTTAGCTACACATCGTTTCACAGCTTAGCTTAGCTTCGCTACCTCACATAGCATTGGTGAAAAGTCACATATCTTCACAGTTTCGCTTCGCATCTGCATGCATCCTCGCTTCCTTGCACATCTTTGGCGGGGAAGCAACCGCGTATTTTTTGACAGCAAATAGTCTTCCAATAATAAAGAAGATAAAATCAATGCAGATTTTTCTCTTATAATTTATTATATTCTAGGTATATTGTACACCACAAAAATATATGTACAGGACAAACAATCATAAAACCAAGTGAACAATGGGCGATGGGCTCTTTTGTGTTATTAGAAGACTTGTCTTCTGGAGTTCTTCGAGTCACCTGAAAAACTGGCAAGCATTTTGTATGCGTCTTTAGCCTTTTTAACCGACTTCCCAAAAAGGATGAGGTTATCAATTCGACTGTATTTTTTTTATTTGTCTTATCTCAGAACTTTTTACTGGGTGAACTGATTTTGATAATTCTTTTTTTATTTGAAAGCTGGTGCTTTTCATGCATGGTGGTGGTCCCATTTAAATTTCATCAAGATCTGATAAAGAACTTCGTAGATATACAATAGAACTCTTCAATAAATGACGGCAAATCTCTCGGGATTGCTGCAATCGCATGTTTGTATATTGTTTACACCATTTCATAACATTCCATCACGCCAGTATGCTCTAAATGGGTACGTAGATGTGTAAAGTTCACCCTAGTACACTCTCATTCCACCGGTTATGTTCAAGTTACCTGTTTTTCGAATTATCTATTGTGTTTATTATTAGTTACCTTACTATATAACTTGTCCATTATGTACCACTAAAAAGTGATAAATAAAAAACGTTTTAACAAAAAAAATAAAACCGACTTCGAAAGCAAAACACTACAAAGCGAAAAATAACTTTTTTGCCGAAGTCGGTGTCTAAAAACGAAATACAGTAGGTACCAAAGACTCCGACTTCGGATAAAAAGTTAGTTTTCGAGGTTGGTTTTATATTTTTGTTAAAAAGTTTTTTTTCGTGCCTACTCATCGTGGTAGACATACTCTATCTTTTTTGTACCTACGTTTAGTGCTTTCAGTTAAGACTTCAGTGTTAGTTTTGTTCATTGAAAATCAACCATCAAGGCACGATTAAGACGACCATCTTCCAACGATTCTGGGTAACCCAAAATTTTGTAGTTTTTAGTACTTTCCTTATTATTATATGGGTTTTAAATAAAAATTCTTAGATTAAAATGTACATAATTACATTGTCTTTGAGATGGTGAAAATTTGATAATAATACGCCTGCTGGTTTCGGTGCGATTGTCGTCTTTTTTGCCCGTGTTAGACATCATTTAAAAAATAAATTACACTGTGTTACAAATATAATTTGAAATTTTCACTTTCACGGATCAAATGTGTAAGGATTTTTTTTTCAATGAATTATCTCTATCCATTTAGATGTAAAATTCATTTTGAAATCAGATAATCAGTCACATATCTGCAACTTAAGCCGTTAGGTACAAAAAAAAATGTTAAAATACTCCCACATTTTATCGACACAACCCCATCACTAGTGAAGTAAACGTCTTCACGCAGACGACCAATTTCATCAGCAATACATTGTGGCCATCATTACCGCTCGTTGGGACGAATCGTTGTAATTTACTTCTTGTAATCACGCATAACATTGAACGCCGTAATTGGATCTCAAGTAATTATGGTATAAGTAGTTTGATACTAAATAGGTTTTGATGTTGGGTTTTTTTGTATACGTACTTATGTTAACTATATGATGTTATATATATGATGTATTTGTCTGTTCGGTGAACCTAGAAATAGATTTTCTGCATACTTAATTTACTATTCCATTTCTAAAGTAGATCAGCTGGAGAAAAGGGTTTATTACACTACACGGTATTCAGGGCCCTAAACTCTAATTCAGGGTAGTGTAGTAACAGTTAGGAAGTTAGGGATCTCATAATATCGACCTTATTGCTTCGGAATGATTTAGTGACCCGGTATTCAGGGCCCTGAATACCGTGTAGTGTAATAAGCCCTAAATGCCAGATCAAGTGTCGCAAGGGGAGTTGGATTGGCCACATAATCCGATGACCAGCCAAGCTTTTTATTAGAATCCTCCAAAGCAAAAGAAAGCGTGCATAGCCCTCGTCAAACCTGGCGTTGCACTGTTATAGCAGAAGCAGTGAACATCGGCATGATGTGGAACGAGGTGAAGCATGAAGATAAAGTTCGACCCGCGATGGAGGAGTGGAGGACTATTATGGACGTTCTCTACCCCATTCAAGAGACATAGGATATTAAGCAAGCCAATTTGATTAGAGGTGCATGATCTTTTCTTAATTTTTTAGACTAAGCCAAAAATTACCAACGCATGGATGTGGCTAACAGTTCCTTAGGAGTAAAGCAACCTATTAATTAAGGTTACACTAGTCGATCATTCCTCCAGTGTTTGACGATGTACGTTCAAAATAAAAAAATATATTAATTTGTCTCATCATTATCTAGCCCTGTATGGAAACAAAAAAGTAAAAAAGAAAAATGTTTTTAATGTTTCGAAAGTTCCATATTTCAAAACTAATTTAAACGCATCTTTGGGCGGAAAAAAATACCATAAGAAGAAGGAATATTGCAAAACAGCCACCATACAGGGATAGATTAGTAGTTCAACAATGCAAATAATTATATTTTGAAAATATACATTTAGTCGTTTTTACATGATATCTAGATTCCCAAAGGTCTGTTTATAAAATTTCGCGCGCTCGTTTTCGTCCTAAATTATCATCCATTTCGCTGCATACTTGCAAAAGTGCAGCTTCTTACTGCTCATCACAGCATCTATCACTTTCGCAAGTGTTGTCGGATGAGATAGCATGCATTTTAACCCCGCGCACAAAATAAGTTTTCTTAAGTTTCAAATATTTACTTATGCCCAAATAAATGCTTCGTTGTCAATAGTACCATTAACAGTTCCATGATGACATCTACAGGAGCAAGCAAAGCGAGCTCGATTTTGCATTCATCTGTACATGTCACCTCATGTCGTCAAATCACGCAGAAAAGTATAAAAAACACGAGATTGTACGGCAAGTTTCTAACCGACTACTAAGAAGGTTGTCAATTCGACCTTTTTATGAACTGCTGAAATTGCAATATTGTAAGTACATGTTGATATATGTGGGCTTCTTCTTTCATTGTGTTGTATGTTTGCCCACGTATTTCTCAGAATCTAGAAATGCGATTGAAACAATTCTATTTATTGCCTCTGAGTGCACGAGCTCATCTTGCGCATGCAGGCGCATGAGCGCAGCCCTCGGGCCGCGTTTTAAACTAGAATGGTGATTCTGGTGTCATCGTCGAGAACTTACAATGCATTCAATCTCAAGCTTCATCAATGTCGTAAACCGTAAGAATAACTCATGACAGTCGTGAGCGAATCGATCGTTTCACCAAGATTGAGGCGAGCGAAGTGAGCGCGCATCGCTCGCTCGTATAGTTCTCGCCAAACTTCTTGGCCGCCCTGAACTTGGCTAAAATGGCTGCGCAGTAATTAATCTCATACAAAAACAGCACCTTTTCGTGCCTTGCGCATCTGAAAGCCAACTTCAGGGCCGCCCAGAAGTTTGGCGAGCACTATAATTAGGTAGACACACAGATTGCTCTAGTTGAGAATTAATTCGCCCCGGTCGCTTCGCTCGTAAGTAAGATCATCGGGGATGCTTTGTTGAAAATCTCGATTATATAAGCCAATACTTATTTATTATTTTCTCATCTGTAATCTTAACAAGTAATTTATTAGTTTAAATTCTTCGGGAAAATAAGTAAAGATATTAGTAGGTACTTGCCTAAAAAGATCACCAATGTTACTTGTACTTATCTGCCACTAATTATATCATGCGTGTGTTATACTTAATTTTACTTATGTATATTAGGTACTACAACGCATAAAAGTATACAAACAAAAAATATCACAATTAAGTATCTATAGTCAACGTTAGTTCAAGTTAATTTGCTTTTAAATGGCTCCATGTGATACACAAGTTATAGGTTGTATCGTAGCCCACTAAAGTCTAATGATGCTTGTTACAAATGTTATGTATGATAGATGAAGCACAATTTAGCTGTCACACGATATTAAACTTTATGACTGTTGAGTTTAAAGTCTTTACTTAACGAAAATTGTTTTTCGGTGCATGCCTACTTACCTCGGAGCTTGTTGCTTTATTTTTAAGTTATATATTAATGTTTCAGCATTTTAAGATAAACAGGAAATTTTAATGCCTCCAGATGCAAAGAAGCACAGAAAGCCATCACTTCGCAGTTTCGTTAGAATAATGATAACATTTGGAGTTTTAAAGCTTTATTGCCACCTAGTGCCGAGTAGATAAACTAAAATGACAAGTGCTGAAGTAACGATGATAGTAATGTAGCTATTTGTCACTAGATGACACTACTATCACTAACAGTCAGTTTAGTTCTACTCTTTATACACGGAGGGCGCTTAGTATTATTCCATCAGTTATTACTTTGCAAACTAGATGGCGTTGATATAATGGTTGGTTTTAATTTGTTATTGCCTCAAAATAATTTATATTGACGTTTTCTGATGTCAAAATTATAGTCATGAAAAACGTATGTATACGTTTAATTAATTTAATACCGCGGATTTTATTGAATACTACTGAATGATAGTAGGAAGTCCTATGCCTGGGGGAATGGCCTTAAAAACCGATGACCCCTGAGTAGGTATGGCCTGCTGGAGCCTGCATGTCTAATATTGGACATTTGTAATGACTTTATTTGTTTGGGTTTTATTTAAATCTTAGTTATTTTACCTACTAATATTTACTCGTATAAATCGTTATATATCAATGGTATACCTAAATACGATTTGGATGTATGGATGGATGTTTGTTACTCAATCACGCTAGAACGGCTGAACCGATCTAAAAATTGGCACAGAAAAATGGATGAATGAATGGATTGGATTAGCACAAAGGCTATTGTTGCCGATAAACTAGGTGTAATGATCATTTGGCCTTGGGATAATAAAACACTTGAACACGCAGGCGGAGCCGCGACCGTAAGCTAGTTTTTAAAATAAATATGGTATAAAATAAAAAAGTAGTTAAAATGTTCCAGACAAACACCACTTGACAACATTCTAAAAGTGTCGATGATTTGTGCCATTACGTTAAGTAAGCACGTACTCAATTGATTACTATAAATTTAACTTTGATAAGATGTGACGCATCGCCATCACCACTGCGCAGCAAGTACTAGTAGTGTAGTACTTACACTCGAATCGAAATAGATACTCGACAATTTTTTTTTCAGAACATATAAAATTCATTGCGTGAATTCAGTAAAAAGCGGCGAAAAGTTTCTTTAATATTATTATAGTAGGAACGAGCTGATCCTGTTGCCCGCGACTTTTTCTGCGTCAAATACTAAATCTTAAAAAAAGTATGGGTTTTAATTTTTTGCGCCCTATAATGACTGCGCGACGCAACGACGTTTTTTGTGTTTTTTTTTATTATTTTTTTATTGTCTATAGTCTTGCGCTTGAACACTATCTCACCTGATGGTAAGCGATGATGTGGTCGACGGTTATTGTGTTAAATATATATTTTTCTTCGGTGTAACCTAAAAATGGTAAAGTACCCACTTGTTATTCGTTAGTGTGAATATTGACTTCTCATCCGGACAAAAGGGAGATTATAGGTAAAGACAAGGTATGATGGCCATGTTATTTGGTATAACACTAATATAACACTAAGAAAAACCAAAGAAGAAGAAAGGATTATGAAGGAAAATAAGCGGCAACTTAGGCAAGAAAAAAAGACTGAAAAATCAATCACGGTAAGAAAACGAAAAGCTATCAAACTGATTTCTTTATTACCCGACTGCCGAAGGAGGGTAATGTGTTTATCAGTCTATGTATGTATGTATGTATGTATGTATGTATGTATATATGTATGTATGTATGTATGTATGTATGTATGTATGTATGTATGTATGTATGTTTGTTCCTATGTGGCGTTCCAGAGACCAAACGCGTTGACCGATTTCGATGATTCATACGTCAATCGATTCGTCTTAACCTTGCGAGTGTCATAGGCTACATTAAAATTGGAAAATAGTAAAATGGCGGCTTTTGGGCGCCATATTGTGGGGGGGCAATTTTATTTTTTCTTCCAAACCCATCGTGTGGGGTATCAAAATAAAGGGTTTTAAGAGGTGATTTCAAAAATATATAACACTTATATATTTAAATGTACCTAATTCGAAAAAAATGTTAACTAAAAAGTTATAAATAAAAAAGTTAATTAAAAAAATCAAAATACCCGACTGCTTAAAAAGCGAACTAAAAAGACGTAAACAAGAACAAAATCATGCTGTGCAGTCGGAGGATACATCTGGTTTTGGTCATCCAGCTCGAGAATATGTATCCTCCGACTGCACAGCATGATTTTCTTCTTGTTTACGTCTTTTTAGTTCGCTTTTTAAGCAGTCGGGTATTTTGATTTTTTTAATTAACTTTTTTATTAATTTTTTCGTTCTCGCCAAAAATATTAGCCGTCCTAAAGTTGGCTACAATTGCTGCGCAGTAGTCATACAAAAAAAAGTTAATTAAAAAAATCAAAAAACCCGACTGCTTGAAAAGCAAAGTAAAAAGATGTAAACAAGAAGAAAATCATGCTGTGCAGTCGGATGATACTTATTCGCGAGCTGGCGGACCAAAACCAGATGTATCCTCCGACTGCACAGCATGATTTTCTTCTTGTTTACATCTTTTTACTTTGCTTTTCAAGCAGTCGGGTTTTTTGATTTTTTTAATTAACTTTTTTATTTACAACTTTTTAGTTATTTTTTTTTAGAATTAGGTACATTTAAACATATAAGTGTTATATATTTTTGAAATCGCCTTTTAAAACCCTTTATTTTGATAACCCACACGATGGGCTTGGAAGAAAAAAAAATTTTTTCCCCACAAATGGCGCCCAAAATCCGCCATTTTTGTTTTTTCCAATTTTAATGTAGCTAGTGACACTCGCAGGATTAAGACGAATCGATTGACATAAGAATCATCAAAATCGGCCAACGCGTTTGGTCTCTTGAACGCCACATAGGAACAAACATACATACATACATACATACATACATACATACATACATACATACATATATACATACATACATACATACATATATACATACATAGACTGATAAACACATTACCCTCCTTCGGCAGTCGGGTAAAAACAGCAACGATCCGTGCCTTGCGCATGCGCATCGGAAAGCGAACTTCAGGGCGGCCCAGAACTATAGTGAAGTACTAGTGTAGAGGAAATACGCACACACATCTGTTGAATAAGGCGCTGAAAATAGGGATGATGACGGGGTATGAAACAGCAAATTCTATTTAGTCCGCCCGTTAAATTATAAAAAAATGTTGAACACGTATTTTTTGCTTATACAAATCAATAAAAAATCACCAAGATAAAGCGCATCAAAGTTCGGGAGTGGGGGCTTGTGGCGTCACTTCTATGTAAAAAGTGTACCAAGGCATGAGGTCATGCGATATTTTACTGCACTGTATCGTCATCATTTTTTATTTACGTGACGAAAGAAAAAATACGTGTTCAATATTTTTTTGGAAATCTAACTGACGGACTAACAATATTTTTTTAGTCATCATCCCTATTGCGGTGGATGTGGCGAAAGCTATAAGAAAACCAATCTCATTGAAGATTGGTTTCAAGTTTTGATTTGTAATCTGTGGGTACATAAAAATTGCACACCATATGGACGATATTTGTGTTCTAAATGCGAGCAAAAGAAGAAATCCCATCAAAATATATATGTCAATGCATCAAAAACATAAATGTGAAAAGGGGAGCCAAGTTCAATACTAAGAATATGCGCGGTTTTTGACTACGCCGACAAAAGAATTGAGATCTAAATGGGTGCCAAATTCTAAATCCTGAAATTTATTTACAAGAACATAAAACATTCTAAAATAAATTTACAAACACAATATCTTGCTTTTTCTGCTACAACAATATTTGCTATTTTAAAATATAATTTCTTAAATTTGAAAAGTCGAATTCTTTGCATAAAGCAGATTCAGATTGCATGAAGCAGAGACAGAAGCAGAAGAAAGAGAATAGGCCAGCGGTACTTTTGGACGTCAACAATTAAAATTTACAAGTAATTAAAAATGCCGTGCATTCGGAAAAGTAGCTTGTTATGGAGAAGAACGCACAAGAAACTCCATACTTAGTCTTTTAAAAAAAATAAGTGTTTTACAATATTTACATAACTACATACATTAATTAATTCATGTGAGGACGATGCACCCAGAATAGCACTACACACTATACTACGTACAGGTATAAAGTATTAAAACAAGTAAGCATTACACATGTACAGTGTAGTTATCTAATAGGTACTAGAAAAACATTAACCGAAACAAACAGACAGACAGACAAAACATTTTTAAATTGATATTTTTTTCTATAGGTAATAAATACGAAATAAGTAGAATCAGAAAAAAAATAGGCTTACATGTATTTTTTTTTCTGAGTTTCCCCGGTACCAACCAAAAAAAGGTAGGTATCGATTATAACTTCTGAAAAATTAATCGACTAAACGCATGGCGATTTAATGTAAGTACCTATGTTGCACTCTCACTACACTAGCTACAACTGATAAGTGACATAACATAAGTGTCACACTTGTAAATAGCTTTAGATTTAGACTGTTGTTGTTGAGTCGTAGTTACAACTTCTGTGTTTGCTAAAGACTGCAGTATTACAGCGAACAATTGTGTGACTGGTGACTTATTTAGTGCAACCCAATCTCGTGTATTTAAAGGTATGTATTTATCACTGGCATGTTTCCAAGATACATGTTCTACCTAGTTTGGGGACCTCCGTGCAAACAAACTGATACGATAAGATAATTATACAGCAGAACAGATAAGATTAATAGTTCTAGGCTAATTTTTGTAACAATGATAATTTTGCACTTGTAGTGCTTTTTATTTGGAAGTAGATTGTATGGTAAATATTTCGTATCGGTTGGCAGGAGGAGGAAGGAGAAAAGGGGAAATAGCATATTCACAACTCGGGAAACGGAATGAACGAAACAAATGACACTGACACATGTCTCACGTGACGCAAATGGCGTAGTTCTTTTTTTTTTACCTGACTGTAAGGAAAAGGTTATGTTTTCAACCGACTTCCTTTACGTACCGTTCCAACAATTTTGCTAGAAATATTACACCACAGACAATATACCGGTACTGAATTCGTTGTCAATCGCCCTTTTTAACGTTTAGTTGTCACTTTTTTTCTGATTGAAGTTATTCGTTTTATTTTTGTGTTTTTTCTCGAAAAATATGCATTACCTTTTAATAAAAGTGGTAGAGTTTTAATCAGGAACCCAACCCCTACCAGTTTTAACTACCTTTACCCCTCGCCTCCTGCCAACCGGTACTAGATGCAAGCCGATTGTATTTTTTTGGAAAATTACGTAATACGGAATTTTTATTTTCATAGTTACGGCGGTTAAAAAAATATTTAGATACGGCAACTCTAACGATAACAACACTCGTCACAACAAAGTGACGTATTACTGAAAGTGACCTATTAAGGTGGAAACACATTATTAACACCCGACCCGACCCCACGCCACCCGACGTGTCGACACCCGACGCGTACCGTGCACATATGCAACACCCCACGTGATGCTACAACACGCTTCGCTAGTATTGCCAGGTCTCGTTTTTGTTTGATCCTAAGTCTGATCTCAATTTACCCTAGATTTTAAGTTTAATGAAAAAAAATCTCTTTTTTTTAAATATGCTTTCCCTCGCCGTACCATCAATATATTTGATACATTTCATGCAAGATCATACATAAGACGAAACATTACAATCTATAATGTAACTAGATTTTGCCCGCGGCTTCGCACGCGTATACTACATACTTCTCCTTATCACATTTTAACAGTATGTAGAGAAAAAGTAAAAAATAATGTAATGCGAAAGTGTTTCTTAGGACAGACTTATACTTACCTACTTTATCATCAATACGCTCTATCCTTGTCCCGTCCCTATCCCTTCACTATTTCTGTGTTTATCCATGACTAATAATAAGTAATCATACGCATAAGTAAGTAATTAAATTAAAGTATTTCCTTATAATAACATTTTAAACCATTTTGGATGTCGACGCCACTATCACCAGACTATTTGATGAGCTAACACGTGAACACGCTACATAGAACTGTCCATGGCAAAAGCAATTCTCCCTCAAATCTACACCAGCATACTTCAGAGTTTGTCCTTGAGCCTTATTAATAGCCTTGTTATGGCGAAGCAGATTTTCCCGTCCCTATTTAATTCCTATATTTATGCGTTGAGCCATTTTATAGTTACCAACAGACTTTAAATTTAAAGACTTGAGAATATTTTTAATTATTTTTCCTTTGTAAAAGAAAGACTTTTGTACACAACATTTTACCCCCCACAATTCGCCCCCCAAGGATGGAATTCCTAAAAATCCTTAAATTGCGTTAGATTTTAATCTTCAGCCCAAACCCAAAATTCGAAGATCCTAACTTCAAAACTGACCGACTTTCATACAAACTTTCATCCCCTATTTCACCCCCTTAGGGGTGGAATTCACAAAAATGCTTTCTTAGTGGATGCCTGCACAGTATAAAGTATCTATTTGCAAAATTTCAGGTCTCTAGACGATTTCACCTTCATGCGGGTGAAATCTTCAAAATCGCTGAGATACGTGTAAATTATTTTTTAATCTTCAGCCAAAACCCAAAATATGAAGATCCTGACTTTAAAACTGACGGATTTTCATACAAACTTTCATCCCCTATTTCACGCCCTTAGGGGTGGAATTTCCAAAAATCCTTTCTTAGTGCTCACCTATACTACCAAAGGAACCTACGTGCCAAGTTTCATGATTGAAGCTTCAGCCGTTTGGCCTGTGCGTTGATGGTCAGTGAGTGAGTCAGTCAGTCAGTCACTTTCTTCTTTTATATGTTTAGATTACAGACCAGTTTTACTATAAGAATATTTGAAAACATTTAAAAAAATCTGGTTATTTAGGGATTTGTACCATACCAAATACTTGACTAATAAACCCCGAAAATTGCGGGTTCAAAGGAAATATTTAAACTTAAGTCCATCATTACAAATTTGACTCAATCATTTCTATTGAAGCATAAACATAAAAATTACCCCACCGAGGTTGTACCCTAAAAATTACCGAGCTGATGAAACTTAACTCTAAATTAGGGTAAATTACCTTAAGTTGGCATCACTGATCATGACTGACGCGTGTTGTCGGGTGTTAATAGAGACACACTGTGTGCGAAGCGTCGGGTCGCGTGTTTTCCCCCTCTCCCGGCAACACGCTGATCCAAACCGACTTGGTGTTGTCGCGTGTGATTGCGTGTCGTCACATGGCGTGTTGACTATGTGTCTCTGACCATACTAAATGTATGGGATGGATTAGTACTTCAACGCGTCAGCAGGCGTCGGGTGGCGTGGGGTCGGGTGTTAATAATGTGTTTCCACCTTTATGGATAGCGACGACACAGCTAGAGTGACGAGTTGTCATCACAACACAACCAGGCGTTGTGTACGCATGGTAGTGATTATTTACTGATAACCGTTCTGGCGTTAAAGGTTTTTCAATGGAATAAAACGTTTTAGTACCGGTATTGTTACGATACCACTGATGCACGGCCTACTGTACTTTAGCTCAGCTGGCCGGGATTTATTTTCATAACTCCCGTTTACTCAAAAACGCCTGGACCGTTTTGGAAAATTCTTCTTTTGTTTTAAAGGGTGGGACCCTTGAAATTGGTCATCTGGTCAGGATCTGATGATGGGATCCCATGGAAATCGAGGGCATTTCTCAAATATTATAGGCATACTTAAAGTGATTTTGGTATTTTCATCAACACTGTAATCATGTACATTTAGAAAGTATTTGGTGAAGTGGAACTGATGAAGAAGACCACAGATAGTCACTGGAGCGCCTTAATGATAAGTATGTCATGGGTATAAGATATCTCGAATAGTTAACCGACTATGATGAAGCAAATACTTAAATAAATGGTACTGATGATAATGGTACCATCAAACTGATCAGATGATGAAGCCGGAAGGTAGACACTGAAACTCTGAAATAAAACAATATAATATCCTAGTCATGTTTGGGCTTTTTGGAGTCGTCATGATTATGTACTTTTGCTATAAATGATTTTCATGGTAATTTGAGGTACCAAAGCTAAAAAGAGAAATTTGAAAAACTATTTTTAATTTTTTTGGAAGATGGTGTATTATTTTTGTTAAAAAGTTTTTTATTATGGTTATGATTTTTATGAATTATACTTGACCTTCGATACTCATGATTCGAAGACATGTGACATCCACCAATCCGCACTGGGCGCGCATCGTGGATAAAAGCCCATTCCCTCTCTTACTGAGAGGAGGCATGTGTCCCAGCAGTGGGAAAATTAAAAGGCTGATGATGATGATTTTATCTTACGAGTACGGACGATCGTGCGGATTTGTGTAACAGATTATTATAACTATGCTACACGGGGTCTCATTGCTAAGAAAGAAAATTTGGTTCAAATAAATCTCACTAGATGGCGCGATATGCACCGCCATCTGTTATTGAATGTGTGTAAAATTAACATTTTCTGGAATTGAATACAAAAATTGTATGTTCTTGTTTAATCAACTCACCTAAGTCTGTACTTATGGAATATTGGGCTCTTAATTCACACTTCAAAGATTATTAGACGGATCATTTATAATTGATGCCAATAGATGGCGCATTTTTAAATTTCTGAGGCATTCCACTCGATTGTTAAAGTTTGCATTTTAACACATTTTGGTGCAAAAAAATACTGTAAAAACGTGCAAATAAATTGTTCGCGACGAGAGTCACCAACCATTTGAATGGTTTTTGTAAATAAAGTATGTATTAGAGTCATACGTCTGCTCACGCCCGAGCGCCAAGTAGGAATGAAAATGTTGTATTTTTTTTTTTTTTTTTTTTTTTTTTTTTTATACGTGGCGTCTCACAGTTCACTCAAAGTGAGTGACTACTGCTTAACCGGGCTTCCCTGTGGAGACTAAGCTAATAGCCTCCAGCCAGGCACAAATTTCTAAACCTAAGCGACAACGCTGAGGGCTACCCCAGTTGGGGTCGAACCTCGGCTCAGGGCGTCGCTGGGGGACAGCTATGACTGGATCTAGATTAATGAATTTACTTTCCGTTCGTAAACTACCTAGGTGGAGAAGAACGGATAAGAAACTCCTTTTATATCTAATAATTTAACTAATGCTCAGCTAGACGCGGGCTGGCGGGAATTAATTGAAAGAACACGCGACGGGCCTCGGCGGCGAGGGCGGAACGAATCGGTTTGTTTGTTTATTTTGTATCTACACCCTATGATTCGTAGTGAGTAGAGTGGAGAGGTCATGAGGGGTCAGAGAATTAGCCTCTGTTGGCAAAATGAAGGAATTTAAGAGATTTCGCTCTAATTGCGTAAATTCTGATTGAAAGGGAATGGGTCACGCCCTAATTGCGTTCCCATTGCCCGTTTCTGAAAACTAGGCTATCTAGCTCCGTAGTTATGGTCGGATACCTATTGAATAGGGCTCGGGATTCAGCCGGAGATGGTGTAATACCACTAGCCTCGATCTTTTCGATCTCAGCTGCCAGCGATCGTGCTTCGTCGGTCATCCAGATCGCATACGCACCGATGATAATATCAGCTACGCAGCGTCTGGCATAGGGCTTATTCTGGGACGGGCTCGCGGCGGCGGCGGTGGTGGAAGCCACTTGACTGCCTTGAGCGGGCATGGGGGCGGCCTGGGCCTGGGGGGCCGGGCTGAAAGTTGGTGCTGGGATAGGGTGATCCATCAGGCCAGGGATGGCCTTCTGGGTTGACTGAGGAGCCACCTTCTGGTGGTTCAGTTTACCCCATGGCGACTGCCTCTGAGGGGCTAGCCGGGGGGGGGGTTGGGAGGTGGGGGCTGCGCGTGACTCGCGGTCTGATGAGCGCTTGGCCATTTTAGGCGCAAGTTTGGGGGCTCGGGGACACCCCTTGTAGTTGGCCGTGTGACCGACTTGGTCACAGAGCACGCAGCTTGGAGGCTCCGTGCAATCGGCGGGGTTCTTAGGGCGGGGGCACTCTTTAGTGCTATGGTCACCCCGGCACTTGACGCACCTGGGTGTGGCATAGCAATTCTTTTGGCTATGCCCGTATAGTTGGCAGCGATGGCACTGTCCAACTACGAAGGGGCGGTAGGGCTTCTCAATTGAGATACCTGATAAGGAACATACCGATTTTACCCTGAAAATCGGGTGATGGGACTCGGTGGGGCTGCATTCAACCACCACCATATCGTATTGTTGCCCACCTCTAGCTTTATGCATGCGGTGGACAGCTAGGACGGGGACTTTCTGCGCAATCAAATCCGCGCGAATATCCTCGATGGGGATTTCCTTAGGGATACGCCGGATAACAACTCGGACGGGCGCTTCCTCGGGTAGAGTGTAGGTATGGAACGAAAAGTTCCTTTCCTTGAGAAATCTAGTAAGATTTCTGAAATCGCTAGAGGTCGGGACTGTGATTTTAATGCCCAGCTGACACGCGAGGGCATTGACATAGTTAATCTTACGTTCGACGCAAGATTTGGAAACATCTGTCCACTTTTCTTTATCGTGGAGAAATACTGGCGGGGGCTTCGGGATTTTGGGGGCTTTAATGGGACTAGGGTCGCGGCTCGACTCCGGAGAGGCGTCGGCGACGGTCATAGGACTGGCTGAGCGACTCGATCGCGGGGTGGCGGTGAGGGGGGTGGGGGCGGGGGTGGGTTGCACGTCGGAGGAGTTGGACGGCAGTGCTGGGGACTTGGGGGGAGACGCTGTCACCTTTTTGACCTTATTGGCCTTAGAATGGGACTTTCCCTTTTTCCTCTTCCTCTTACCCTCACTGACAACTTGGAAGCTGTCGGAGGAAGAGGAGAGGTCATCGGATGTTTGGTAGTCGTCCGAGTCTACGGCGGATTCGTCAACTACCAAAGCAAGAGGCGAGCTAGAGCGCTCGTCTGTATCGGGCGGGGGTGAGGCGGGGCTATCGCCCGAAGCGGGCGTGGGCGGGGGCGGGGGGGTACCGTAGGGGTCCCATTGAGCCAGGGAGGCCTTGATTAGTTTAAACCTCCTCTGGTTTTCCTTTAGCGGACTGGGATCGTCCGACATAAGGTCCTCGACCAATTTTAACAGTACCTCTACAGGATGCATGGTACTGTTAAAAAATGATACGAGTGAAAATAAAAATTACAATTAGATAAGATACGATATTGTAAACAATATCCTATCTTATCTATTAGGGACGGATAGCGAAAAACTCCCCGGGTGGGTGGGCCCGGGGATGTGTGAACCTAACCCTCCCAGTCGGGTTAGACTGGGAGGTGAGTACCTAGGTGAGCCCTAAGCTATGATGAGCCTATCACCAATCTTATTGTGTGATAGGGGCCCTGGGGTACTGGGTAGCCCACAGAAGGTGGGTACCCGTGCGTGTGTACCTTTGTCTGGCACGTGGGTGTGGAGACTCCCAGTCGTGCCAGGTGATGTTGAAGCGGAGTCAAGGGTTGACTAGGCAAGACACCAAGGCCAAACCCTCGCTCCCGAATCCAACTGACTGCCGTGCTCTGAGGGAGCTTGGCGGGTGCGTTGGGTCTACACCCCCTCGGATTTTTGTTGACACCGTTAGGTTTCCACCAGAGGACCACAGACCGTGGCTTTTACCCAGACGGGGTCAATAACCGTGACTGAATCTGTTAAAGAAACTATCTAGTCGTTTCCTATCCTTAGAAGGACCAGTCCGGACTAACAGGTACGCAGTGGTACCGATGACAGCGGTGTGCGAAGCACAAACCACGGACGCGTCGCGTAGATCGCGACGACACAGGACAGCGGGGTGCGGGCGGCGGGGGGAGCGCAGAGCGAGACGTGCGTTCGCGAACACAGCCGGCGGCGGAATGAAAATGTTGTAAACACGTCGGTCCTATTTATAAGCTCGGTATGTAAGGGTATTTTGAATCGCATTTTTAAGGTAGTAATATAACGTCCTTAACGTTTATTTATGCGTATTGGGTTTTAGTAATACCAGATTAATAGAATAGAAGCATTGAAATATATAAATATTATAGTCTTCATACTTAAAACGTAAAATCAATTTCATGTGAATGCGTGCGTTCGCTGCGCCCGCCTAGTTCCGAATGGTGCGCCAGATGGCGGCGGGTAGTTTTATATGTTGGCGTTTTGCGCACAAAAATTCTGGTAGCTTAAAATCATGTTTTGAGGGGTTATATTATGTATTAGACATAATTTTAGTACATAGGAATGATATAATGTGGAAAATGTATAGTTTCCACCATTAATATGTGAATATTGACGTGATGTCTCAGGAAGTGAATTTAGGACATTTAGGTCATTTTAGGGTATATGGGGGACCTAGATCAAGACGGGAAACCTATATACAGTTCAGAATTAGTATACTGCTTTATATAAAGCCTATTTACCTGAGATATCATGTCGGTATATAGTGTAAAACGCGCTGTTTATGGGAGTTTCGACGGGACTATTCTTTTAGGTGCCCTAAGCACCTAGAAAATATGTAGGTGTACTGTTAAAAGTACTACCATTGGAAAGCTCGTCGAAGGGGCTTCCAGACGGTCTTTAGACGAGAAAGATCGCCCGGATAGTTTCCGACATACTCAGCGCAGAAAAATGTAAACAAACAAAATTGTTGAAATTTGTAGACCCTTCAGGTCGAATAACTCCCTGAAGGGAATAGATGTACTTATTATAGAAGTACTTTCGGATGGCCCGTTGGACTAGCTATCAGGCCATCCCTTTGGAGCGAAAATCGCTCATATAGTTTAGGCACAAATCCAGACATGGTAATCTGGACTTGTGATTTTTGGCCCGTTTTTTGGCATTCCCAGGGACTATACACCCCTGAGACTTCCAAAAATAAGGAATTTTCGGGGACTTCCCGATGGCCCGATAGACGCGCCATCGTGTCGTCCCATAAAAATATAGAATCAGTTAAGTAGTTTAGGAGATAGCTAGACACAAAGGGAGTGACTAGCTGTCGAACTAACACTTTTTTGGGTACATTATGTACAAAATGTATATATATACTTATGGAGGCACTAGAACTGTAAAGTGCTCTCCTTCAGCCACCAGGCCACCCATATTCGGTGGTGATAGCTTGGATGGTCTGAGTAGAAATTCAAGTAATAAAATAAATTGTCTAAAAACGTTAAGGAGCGTGTATTTAAGGGATGATATCCCACGATAAACGTCCGAAAATAAGCTTTTTTAAGCCGCCCATAGACGACTTGCTGAATTTGTCAGCAGGTCACCCCAACCTATAGTACTCTCTGGGCTAGGGATGTTGTTATACAACTTTCCGACATGAAAATAAGGGAACTTGCCCCTTTTTTCTATAGATATAGCCTAGGGACGCTATCAATGCCTGGATATAGATGTATGGATTAGATACTGAGATAGGGGGTGTTACTGTGCTACAGTACACAGAAATCCAGGCGTTGATAACACCATGGAAGGGATAGTACAGACCTAAAACCCACTGTCGGGTAAGGGATTTTTTTGGCAAATAAAATTATTTTCGGCACAAAATCGCGGGGCTCTCGATAGTAGTAACGACCGAGGGTATAAAACACCCTCGGTCCAAAGATAGAATTGTAGTCATCGGCCATAGCCACTAGAAACAAGTCACTTGAACTTAATTAGTAGTTACTTGTTGAGAGCCCTAAATTCGTACCAAGTTTTAAATAATTGAAGTGTTTTATTTAATTAAACAATTATCATCCCTGCATCCAGCTCAAAGAAGCAAGTATTAATCAATTGAAGCTGCGCAACATTTAATGGTCCAATCGAACCGGATTTGATCAGCTGCTTGATTAGAAGTCCTGAGACAACATTCCAAAGAGGTTACCAGATCCAATCTGAAGAGTCAATGTTCTTCGGGCGTCCAGCGCGCCATCCGGGAGATTTACGACCTCCCTTCTCGGGGAAGGCGATCACGCTACGTCCGCAACATTTATTGGTCCTGTCGAACCGGATTTGATCAGCCTGGAACCTGGAAGAACAGCTCCAGGACGTCTAAGAAAAAGAAGGAAGAATCGTCGAAAATAAAATAAATCCGACACTAAATAGATTTTGTGCCGGATTTTAGAAACCTGGAAAACCGGGAAGAAATACTGAAATTCCACCAGGGATAGAGGAAATTCAGCCGCACAATATGCTGCCTTCAAACTGAAGATTGAAGCCAGGAAAGCAGCTCCAGGACAGCGGGAAGAAATAGTGGTGGAATTAATTTGTCGAATTCCTGACGAATTAATTTCACAAGGAACAAGTTGAAGTCGAGCACCGCAGAGAATAGATCCTGCGTGCCCAAGCCCACCGCTGGACCAAAGAGGTAAATTCCGGGAGACAGTTATTAGAACTACCCTCTTGTTTTTAATAACTGTTAGAAGATTGAATATATTTCCTGTGAGCTGCAAAAGTGCCGTATGAAGACTGATGTGCATATATGAAGCTATAAGAATAGTTCCTGAAGACTTATCGCTGAAAACCACCCTATGTTCTCAGTGATTTGTTCTGGAACTGAACGCTGGTTTAATTTTACCAAGAATATGCGTTTTTAAGCCTGAATTGCGTCTTTTACGTCGAGCAAATAATTCCTGAAGGCTTATCGCTGAAAACTACCCTTACGTTTTTAGCGATTTCGTTCGAATACTAAGCGCCCGTCTAAACAAATAGAAGACGTGCGTTTATGAAACTGATGTGCAGCTTTGATGTTTGAACAAACATATCCTGAAGGCTTATGACTGAAAGCAACCCTTAAGCTTTCGGGAATTTTCGAAAATTGAAATTTCGTCAAATCGAAAGAAGATACGTACTCAGAAGATTGAGTTACGACTCTGACGTCTGGAACAAGCAGCTAGTGAGGCATTATCGCTGAAAAGTACATTCGACTTTTCGGTGATTGATATTTCGATTGAATTATAGTAAATCGTATTGAAGATACACGTTTTGAGAAAAAACAAACGTGTACTACAGATGTCTGAAGTTTCATAAGGACTTATCACCAACCGTGAGTTTTTGGTGATTTGAATTTTTGGAGATTGAATTATAGTCAATCCACTTGGTGAATTTTTTGAAAACTGACGTTTTGACCGTCGGAAATTTTGGGAATTAGGTCTTGTGTCGTAAATAGACGTTCTGACCGTCGCAATAAAAATATTGAACTGGAACTCATGCTGATAGGTTGACGTTCTGACCGTCGAATATTTAGAACTGGGGTTAATTTTGAATTTAAAAAAAAAAAAAAAAAATATTTCAAACAACGATGCCGCTTACTAGATCCCAAGGCAAAGCGCCTGCGGCGTGGACCGTGGAAATGGATAGACCATCCACCGTCATCAGACATGATGAGCCGCCGTACTCGCCTTCCACTGTCGATGGGAACGAACAGATGGACGGGCAGCGCCCTCTAGCGCCTCAGTCTGAAAGTACCCCAGCGCATCAACCAATAGAAACAGACCAAGCAGTTTCCACAAAAATAACCAGTATAGAAGGAACTTCAGACTCAACATTGAAACCTTCTCGGAACGAGAAGACTTTAGAAGATAGACGTACAGCCATGCCGATGACTACCCGGGGTGACACCCGTATCGAACATAGCCGTCCGCCGTCAACTAAAATGACTCGGTCACGGAGAAAAATAGATAGGGCTCGCGAAGACTTACTCAAAATTAAGTTGGAGCTTGCACAATTAGCACTTCAAAGGGCAGAGGATGAGGATTCTGAGGCCGAATACTTAGATGACAGGGACTCAAACAATGAGTACGTGCGTTCATGGCTCGAAGAAGCGCCAGAACCACGGCCTGAGAAGGAGGATAACGTCGGTGAAGGGGGAACCAGAAATTCTATGCATAGACCCCTGACTCCGACTGCCACCAAAACACAAATAGAAACTCAGCATCCCAGAAGGTCCGAAGTGACAAATCCTCCAGTTTCAAATACTGGAGGTCAGGGGGAAAGTCTCCGTCCATTTTTGACGGAACTTACGGCCGCTATAGCGTCGCTAGCCGACAGAAAAGTCGAACAGCGTGACCAATCGAATCCCTCTGCATCGAAATTCATCATGACATTGCCGAATTTCAACGGTGCTCATACAGAATGGCTTTCATTTCGTGCCATATATGAGACCACTCGAACGTATTTTACGGACGTCGAGAACACGGCGAGGCTTAGGAGAAGCCTGCATGGGCGGGCACTGGAGACCGTCAGCTCAGAACTCATTGGGCATGCTAAACCCGATGACATCATGAAGGAACTCGAGCTGCAGTTCGGCCGTCCAGACTCCATAGCGCAAGCCGAAACCAATAGATTACGCGACCTGCCGCGCTGCAGCGAGTCACCTAAAGACATCTGCACGTTTGCCAGTCGCGTGAGGAGTGGCGTAGTGACGCTCCGCGCGTTGAAAAAGGAACATTACCTTATGAATGCGGAGCTTCTGCGATCGTTAACCGAAAAGCTACCGAACTCGCTACGCACTCAGTGGTACCGAACATATACCGAGAAGTACCAATCGTTGCCAGACATTACGTTGTTCAGTAATTTTGTTTCTGAACAGGCACACTTCTGTAGTGCATTCGCCCCACCCGAAGGCATCGCTTCGGCCGAGGCAACCACTAACAGACGCGTCACCCAAAGGACGCACATCGCTACGGACAAACCGGTAGACAAATGCCGTATTTGTTGCGTAGGAACCCACTACGCTCCTGATTGCCCAAAATTCAGGGGCGTAGCTATAGACCAGAGATGGGAGCTAGCCAAGAAATACAACTTGTGCTTTTGCTGCCTACACATTCGTCGAGGCAACCACACTTGCAAGTCAAAGCGGTGTGGCCAAGAGGGGTGCACATTTCCGCACCATCAGCTTCTTCATAGGAAGAAGCAAAAGCAGAGGGATGCCACCAGAAGGCCCGACGTTGAAGGGATCGCAAGAACCCAATCGAGCCAGGCGTTCCTCAAGATAGTGCCGGTCCGGGTCATCGGACCGGCGGGAGAGGTGGCGACATACGCCCTCCATAACAACTGATGATGCCATAGATCATCAGTTGCGCGAATTTTTCGCTATAGAATCGCTGTGCATAAACCCACAGCGCCCCGCCTCATACCCTGGGAATAGGGCAGAGGATCCACACTCGCAGGTCAAAGCGGTGTGGCCAGGAGGGATGCCACCAGAAGGCCCGACGTTGAAGGGATCGCAAGAACCCAATCGAGCCAGGCGTTCCTCAAGATAGTGCCGGTCCGGGTCATCGGACCGGCGGGAGAGGTGGCGACATACGCCCTCCATAACAACTGATGATGCCATAGATCATCAGTTGCGCGAATTTTTCGCTATAGAATCGCTGTGCATAAACCCACAGCGCCCCGCCTCATACCCTGGGAATAGGGCAGAGGATCCACACTTGCAGGGCAAAGCGGTGTGGCCAGGAGGGATGCCACCAGAAGGCCCGACGTTGAAGGGATCGCAAGAACCCAATCGAGCCAGGCGTTCCTCAAGATAGTCCCGGTCCGGGTCATCGGACCGGCGGGAGAGGTGGAGACATACGCCCTCCAAGAATAACAACTGATGATGGCTTAGATCATCAGTTGCGCGAATTTTTCGCTATAGAATTGCTGTGCATAAACCCACAGCGCCCCGCCTCTGACCCTTGAGAAAAGGGCAGAGGACATATAGAAACCGCCACGTTATGGCGTAATGAGCATGCTGAGATGCCAGATAGCTATGAGACAGCTCTAAAGAGGCTCGTCTCAACTGAGAAGAAGCTGGACAAGAACCAGGTACTTCGAAGAAGATACTCAGAACAGATGGACTCGCTAATTGCGAAAGGGTACGCTGAAAGGGCACCCGCAATTAACATGCCGGGTAAAACTTGGTACCTCCCGCACTTTGATGTTTTTAACCCAATGAAGCCAGAGAAGCTTCGCATCGTACATGACGCTGCCGCCAAATCGAGAGGAATGTCACTGAATGACTTCCTGCTGACTGGGCCCGACCTATTACAGTCGCTGCCTGGAGTAATGATGCGGTTTCGTCGACACTGCGTCGCGATAACCGGTGACATAGCGGAAATGTTCATGCAAGTCAAGGTGCGGAGCCAAGACCGAGACGCGCTCCGCTACCTGTGGAGAGGAAACCGCAGAGAAGGAGCGCCAGAAGAATATAGAATGACGTCCATCATTTTCGGCGCAGCCAGTTCACCTTGCACGGCAATATTTGCAAAGAACTGGAACGCAAAGAAACATATAGAAAGCCACCCAGAAGCAGTGGAAGCTATACTACGTAGTCATTACATGGACGACTACCTAGATAGCCATAGAACAGTCGAGAAGGCGGCAGAAGTCGCAAGCATGGTGCAGAAGATACACCTACAGGCGAAGTTTGAACTTAAAAAATGGGTTTCAAACAGTTCGCAGCTCCTAGAAAAAATGGACCCATCGCATATACAAACTGAGATGGTATCCATTGGAGATATAGATACGTCAGAGAAGATACTAGGCCTTATATGGAGGCCAGGTGAAGACACGCTGGGTTTTAACCTTACCCTGGCGCGCCTACCTGAGGGTATCTTGGACGTTGAGGTGCCTACCAAGCGGGAAGCACTCAGAATAGTTGCATCGCTATACGACCCACTCGGACTCGCCTCACCAGTAACCATAAAGGCGAAACAGATACTGCAGGAGGCATGGAGGCGAGGCGTCGACTGGGATCAGAGGCTAGATGTTGACCTGGCATTACAATGGACGAATTGGGTACAACATTTACGCCAACTTAAAGATGTTAGCGTACCGAGATGCTATCCAGGCTATAGCGACGCTATAGAATTGCAGGTGCACGTGTTCACTGATGCAAGCGAGATGGCATATGCTACAGCTGTATATTGGAGGGCCACGACCATAGAAGGCAAGCACCTAATAAGCCTTGTCATGGCGAAAGCGCGGGTGGCCCCATTGAAACTGCTTTCGATACCGAGACTCGAACTTCAGGCCGCGGTGATGGGTACCCGCGTGGCCGCAGCAGTGATAAGTGAACACGACTGCAAGCCCACGTCAGTAACGTACTGGTCAGATAGTAAGACCGTGCTGACCTGGCTAAGAAGAGGAGCGAGGGAATACAAACCTTTCGTTGCTCATAGAATAGCTGCTATTGAAGACAATAGTAAAGTTGAAGATTGGCGATGGATACCCTCAAAGATGAACATCGCTGATGCAGCAACCCGTGATGTACCACTGCGGTTCAACTCGGACCACGAGTGGTACTGCGGGCCGAGTTTTTTGTCTCTTGGACCCGAATTATGGCCCACAGAGAAACCACCAATTTCGAATGACACGGGAGAAGAAAAAACTCTCGTAGTCACAGAAGAGGACAAGAAGAGCCTCATAGAAGCCGTTCCAGAGCCCAGCCGTTTCTCCAGATGGGAGCGGCTGCTGCGCGCGACCGCTACAGTATTGCGTTTTATATCTCTATGCAAAAATAGAACAGAGATAACGTCCTACAAACGGACAAGAAAAAACGCTGAGAACGACCCAGACTGGCGCAAGAAGCCCGCTGCACCTGTACAAAAGCAGAAGCAGGCGTGCAGAGCTCCAGCCCAGGCCATCAGGCAGATAATAGAAGCAGAATTTCTCCAAAAAGCTGAGAAAATTCTAGTCCAAGTCGCACAACAACAATCGTTCGCCTCAGAATTAGCGAACGTTGAAGAAATTGCAAAGAATAGCTCGCTGCGACCTTTACAAATCCAGGTCGTAGACAGCGTGCTGCGTCTAAGAAGTCGCATAGCAGCTACACAAGAGGTAGCTGAAGAAGTGATGCGTCCGCCCATATTACACGGCGACCATCACATAACGCAATTGTACATAGACTGGACACATCGTAGCCTACAACATAGCGGCACCGAACTCACAATAAATGAGGTTCGGCAGCACTACTGGGTCGTGAAGATGCGACCGACAACGAAGAAGGTCGTCGCTAGGTGCCTGCATTGCCGGATACGCAAGGCGCAGCCACCAATACCTGCGACCGGTGACCACCCGAAAACGCGCCTCGCTCATCATAAGAGGCCGTTTACATATACTGGGCTCGACTATTTCGGCCCACTATCCGTCACCGTCGGTCGACAGCATCAAAAGAGATACGTAGCACTATTTACGTGTCTCACATCCAGGGCGGTGCACCTTGAAATCGCCGCCAGCCTAAGCGCGGACTCCGCCATATTGGCGCTGCGCCGATTCGCCGCACGCAGAGGATGCCCAGCTGAGATACACTCAGACAATGGCACCAACATGCACGGCGCCGACAGAGAGCTGCGAGACGCCTTCAAAACAGAGGCCAGTCGCAGAGGCATCGTATGGCGTTTTATAACGCCATCAGCGCCATTCATGGGAGGCGCCTGGGAGCGCCTAGTCCGCTGCGTAAAAAACACGCTGTACAATGTACTTACAGAAAAACACCCAACTGAAGAGGTGTTGTCCACACTGATTTGTGAGGCAGAGTACATTGTGAATAGCCGACCATTGACACATGTGTCAGTAGACAGCGATGATGATGAGTCCATCACACCGAACCACTTCCTGCTCGGTGGGTCAGCCAGACTACCTACACCTGGCGTATTCACTGAGCAGGATATAGACAGCAGGAAAGTATGGCGACGATCACAGATCCTCGCTGATATGTTCTGGAGCCGCTGGGTCAGAGAGTACCTGCCTGAGCTCCAAAACCGGCGGGAGCCACATAGTAGTGGGCCCAAACTTAATGTGGGCGACCCCGTCCTGATAGCCGACGGCCAGCTGCCTCGAAACACATGGCCTCGAGGCCGCATTGTAGCCGTGTATCCAGGAATCGACGGAGAAACCCGGACTGCTGAGGTGCGCACACTTGGCGGCATCCTGAAGCGTCCGGTGAAGAAACTCGTCCCACTGCCTCAGTAACCAGAGACGCCGGGGCGGCGATCATCCTTCGGTGAGCCTGGCGACGGCATCCGAGACTGCCACTCGTCACTCACCATGGGAGTGCAGCGCCGCGCCGACATCACTTCGAGCCTGCACAGCACTGCACGGCGGGAGATATGTTCGCGACGAGAGTCACCAACCATTTGAATGGTTTTTGTAAATAAAGTATGTATTAGAGTCATACGTCTGCTCACGCCCGAGCGCCAAGTAGGAATGAAAATGTTGTAAACACGTCGGTCCTATTTATAAGCTCGGTATGTAAGGGTATTTTGAATCGCATTTTTAAGGTAGTAATATAACGTCCTTAACGTTTATTTATGCGTATTGGGTTTTAGTAATACCAGATTAATAGAATAGAAGCATTGAAATATATAAATATTATAGTCTTCATACTTAAAACGTAAAATCAATTTCATGTGAATGCGTGCGTTCGCTGCGCCCGCCTAGTTCCGAATGGTGCGCCAGATGGCGGCGGGTAGTTTTATATGTTGGCGTTTTGCGCACAAAAATTCTGGTAGCTTAAAATCATGTTTTGAGGGGTTATATTATGTATTAGACATAATTTTAGTACATAGGAATGATATAATGTGGAAAATGTATAGTTTCCACCATTAATATGTGAATATTGACGTGATGTCTCAGGAAGTGAATTTAGGACATTTAGGTCATTTTAGGGTATATGGGGGACCTAGATCAAGACGGGAAACCTATATACAGTTCAGAATTAGTATACTGCTTTATATAAAGCCTATTTACCTGAGATATCATGTCGGTATATAGTGTAAAACGCGCTGTTTATGGGAGTTTCGACGGGACTATTCTTTTAGGTGCCCTAAGCACCTAGAAAATATGTAGGTGTACTGTTAAAAGTACTACCATTGGAAAGCTCGTCGAAGGGGCTTCCAGACGGTCTTTAGACGAGAAAGATCGCCCGGATAGTTTCCGACATACTCAGCGCAGAAAAATGTAAACAAACAAAATTGTTGAAATTTGTAGACCCTTCAGGTCGAATAACTCCCTGAAGGGAATAGATGTACTTATTATAGAAGTACTTTCGGATGGCCCGTTGGACTAGCTATCAGGCCATCCCTTTGGAGCGAAAATCGCTCATATAGTTTAGGCACAAATCCAGACATGGTAATCTGGACTTGTGATTTTTGGCCCGTTTTTTGGCATTCCCAGGGACTATACACCCCTGAGACTTCCAAAAATAAGGAATTTTCGGGGACTTCCCGATGGCCCGATAGACGCGCCATCGTGTCGTCCCATAAAAATATAGAATCAGTTAAGTAGTTTAGGAGATAGCTAGACACAAAGGGAGTGACTAGCTGTCGAACTAACACTTTTTTGGGTACATTATGTACAAAATGTATATATATACTTATGGAGGCACTAGAACTGTAAAGTGCTCTCCTTCAGCCACCAGGCCACCCATATTCGGTGGTGATAGCTTGGATGGTCTGAGTAGAAATTCAAGTAATAAAATAAATTGTCTAAAAACGTTAAGGAGCGTGTATTTAAGGGATGATATCCCACGATAAACGTCCGAAAATAAGCTTTTTTAAGCCGCCCATAGACGACTTGCTGAATTTGTCAGCAGGTCACCCCAACCTATAGTACTCTCTGGGCTAGGGATGTTGTTATACAACTTTCCGACATGAAAATAAGGGAACTTGCCCCTTTTTTCTATAGATATAGCCTAGGGACGCTATCAATGCCTGGATATAGATGTATGGATTAGATACTGAGATAGGGGGTGTTACTGTGCTACAGTACACAGAAATCCAGGCGTTGATAACACCATGGAAGGGATAGTACAGACCTAAAACCCACTGTCGGGTAAGGGATTTTTTTGGCAAATAAAATTATTTTCGGCACAAAATCGCGGGGCTCTCGATAGTAGTAACGACCGAGGGTATAAAACACCCTCGGTCCAAAGATAGAATTGTAGTCATCGGCCATAGCCACTAGAAACAAGTCACTTGAACTTAATTAGTAGTTACTTGTTGAGAGCCCTAAATTCGTACCAAGTTTTAAATAATTGAAGTGTTTTATTTAATTAAACAATTATCATCCCTGCATCCAGCTCAAAGAAGCAAGTATTAATCAATTGAAGCTGCGCAACATTTAATGGTCCAATCGAACCGGATTTGATCAGCTGCTTGATTAGAAGTCCTGAGACAACATTCCAAAGAGGTTACCAGATCCAATCTGAAGAGTCAATGTTCTTCGGGCGTCCAGCGCGCCATCCGGGAGATTTACGACCTCCCTTCTCGGGGAAGGCGATCACGCTACGTCCGCAACATAAATACTAGAAAACAAACCTTCACTGTATTTAAAGAAAAAAATATTCACGAACCTAGTACACCCTTTTACTTGCAAGTCGCTGCTAACACCATATATCTATCACCGTGAAACAGAACCGAATGCGTTCGATGTACAAAAAATTGCCAGAATAAGCAGTCGAAAAACGCTTGTTACGTCGGCACGGTTTCTTTGTATGCGATGAGGTATCTGTATGCTAGTATTATATTATCTGTGTTATAACGTAACGTAACTGTAGGGTTGCCTTGTCGCAACACTATCACCTTTTAAGCAAGGAATACCCCCCACTTCTAGTTATCATTATTTTATGCAATTAAAATGTAGACAATGTAAACATGCAAGACTAAAATTAAAGAGTAACTTAAAATTATACAAACAGCTCTGTGACGTGTGTGTGAACTGAGGGACCACACTGGTATTTCGCAAAATAAAAATCGTAGGATTTAGTAGAAGACAAACAAATCTGGGAATTTGTTAACAAATATATTCAAAACTACAGCCCCCTCAGTCCTCACAGACCATCAGCCAAATCTCGGCAAGTATATGAAATATTAAGGTATTCACAATACCGATTACAGTCATTTAGTAAAGAATTTGTAAAGATATTTACTGAATAACAGACCACAAAGCATCAAAGATAAAAAATATATACCTAACGACTAAACTGTGGTTCCTCATTCCACACTAGAAAGATAAATATTTTAGTTAATATTACCGAATCAAATAAATCAAATCTTTGATTTTTTTTACATAAAGTTTTAATAAGATACTTAAATCAGTTTGTATAACGTGTTTGTATAAAAATATATAACGACTAAACTGTGGTTCCTCATTCCACACTAGAAAGATAAATATTTTAGTTAATATTACCGAATCAAATAAATCAAATCTTTGATTTTTTTTACATAAAGTTTTAATAAGATACTTAAATCAGTTTGTATAACGTGTTTGTATAAAAAATATATAACGACTAAACTGTGGTTCCTCATTCCACACTAGAAAGATAAATATTTTAGTTAATATTACCGAATCAAATAAATCAGGTAGGAGCAGTGGTGGCCCAGTGGTATCGGCCGCGACTTACAAGTTGTAGGTCGTGGGTTCGAGCCCAGGCAGGCGCTTTACTTTGTGTAAATTATTTCATCACCACTGCTCTCAAAACGGTGAAGGAAAACATCGTGAGGAAACCGGCATGTCCTAGAACCAAAAATTCGAAGACATGTGACATCCACCAACCCAAAGTTTTAATAAGATACTTAAATCAGTTTGTATAACGTGTTTGTATAAAAAATATATAACGACTAAACTGTGGTTCCTCATTCCACACTAGAAAGATAAATATTTTAGTTAATATTACCAAATCAAATAAATCAAATCTTTCTTTTTTTACATAAAGTTTTAATAAGATACTTAAATCAGTTTGTAAAAAGAAACAGAAAAATATATCGACGCATTTTATAGCGATTATTAAAACTGGTCCCTCAATCCTCACCTCCACTGACATTTGAATGTCCATATACTAGCTGCTAGACTAGAGGAATATTAGAAAGTATAGTGTACTTAAGTTTTAGTAAAATGTTCCTACTAAATAATAGTTATCTAAAACTGTGTATTTCTTACCTCTTAGCTGAGATAATATTATTTTTTTAATCCTCTGAAAATAGATAGAGTTGTGTTACCACACAATGAAACAAAATATAGACAGTACTATTATACTTCATTTAGTATAGCATTAAACGAAACGAAAACACTGTTGAACTGTTAATTTATGTTTAATGTGTATTAGCTCAGTGGTTTTTACGTACGCATAGTGTTAATGAGAAAATAAAACAGGAAACTGAGAACAAGTGGGATTACACTTGACAACAACAATAGAGAACATACATTTAACCCTCTTACAAATAAACGCGGAATTAAGTTATACCAGGTATAACAAAGGAATAACCATACATTTTCATAGGTTTATACTTGGTATAACTTTATTCCGCGTTTATTTGTAAGAGGTTAAGAGTTTGTAATAAATCAGTTGGTAATATTGTGTATTTCCCTGTTAATACCAGTCTTCCACAAATTAATTGTACAATTGTGTCTGTAAACTCTTTAATTTTTGTCTGTAAATTTGTGGTAAGAAATAAATAATAGCATATAATGTGACAAGTGAGCTAAGTTGCTCATTACATACGAGGCTGTGAGTTGCAGCCCGAGCCGTAGGCGAGGGCGTAATTCAGCCGAGCGTGTAATGAATGAGCAGAGCTCACGAGTTTCATACGACGTTTTTCAACACATTTGCGAGGAAAAAACAAACATGTATCGCTTATATCGTTTAATTATTTAAACAATTGGTGAACGTATAATTTTCAAATCGATATTGGATTGATTTGGATGGCAATTTCATAGTTTGTGTTACTTTGGTGCTTGCCACTTCTTTAGTAGATACTTTTGTTTTCTTCTTAAGTAAATGTCGGCGACAAAGGCAAATCATAGAACCGTATGAATTTTTGCCTTAAGCTCCAAATTAATGGCTTGCGTTATTTTGTCTCTGATTTTCGCCTTGTTATGAATAGAGTCTGCTTTCGTGTATCTACATCTTTTGTTGTAATATTATAAAGCTCTTGTCGTCTACACGCACCAAATGGCACCAATAACACTGAATATTATGGCAACCTGCAACGAAATCAATTAATTAGTTCTAAGAATTGATGCTAGATGCAAGAGGTTATGCTATTATTTAGATACGTTTAGATTAATAATATTCAACGTACCTTTGTTACCTTTATGAGTAGAAAAAGGCCAGTTCACCTGTCCTAATTAATATGTCGGCATTTCTAAGATATCGTTCTGAAGAGCGCTACCGGGTAAAACGGGGTGAATAGAACCTCAGGGGTGAATAGGAACAAAACTTTGAAGAGAATTTTCACGTTATCAAAAAATTGTTTACAACATCTTAATAGGTACTCAAGTATATTTAATAATTACTTAAAAAAACGATGCTTTGTTTGAAACCAATAAAGTGGTATCACAGTTAAAATTTTAATCAAAGTTTTGTTCCCATTCACCCCTGCGGTTCTATTCACCCCGTTTTACGGTATGGTTTCAAATGACTTTGACAGATGGCAACTTGACGTTAACACTTGACATTGGTTTATGGCGCGAACAAGAGGTGATGACACAAGGATCGAGAGGGAATATGGCGGGTTTGGTTTTGAGTTGTGAATTCGTGATGAAAACCTAAGGAGAAATACAGTGAGAGTTACCGATTGTTCGTGTAGATCAAACCACGTGTTATAGTGGAATGTCGTTTAAGTTATTCGCCAATACATAACGTGATTAGTTACATTGTGAGCCTACATACAAGCAAAGAAGTTGGTTTGTTTAACATCTAGCCCGAAAGAACCCATGCAATAATGGCTTTTCCTGACAATTACACAGTCTTCCCTACAAATATATTGTCTTTATAAATACGAAAGTGTGTCTGTTTGTTTATTTATTTATTTGTTTATTAGTTACGATTTCACGCCGAGACGGCTGAACAAATCCGAATGAGATGCATGATCTACAAAAGACCCATCTTTTGTAGATCATATCCTGGGTTAGGACACAAGATCCTTCCGACCCGACTCTCCCACGGGATCGAGACCTAGTTATGCGGGTGAAACCGGAATGCCATGCCAGCATAACTAGGTGTAAGCGTAAGTCCAAATGTAGGTTGTCGGATTAGCCCTGCGACAATGTCTTGGGATCGAAAAAAGCCAAAGAAGTCTTCTTTCACTAACCATGCGCACAACAACCCAAATGTAACTAATTAGGTTATTGCAAAGTAGATACAATAGACTCTTCATCGTTGTAGGTTTTAGTTTTAAGCCAATCGGTTACACTTTTTACCCGACTGCCGAAGGAGGGTAATGTGTTTATCAGTCTATGTATGTATGTATGTAAGTATGTATGTATGTATGTATGTATGTATGTAAGTATGTATGTATGTATGTATGTTTGTTCCTATGTGGCGTTCTAGAGACCAAACGCGTTGGCCGATTTTGAAGATTCTTACGTCAATCGATTCGTCTTAATCCTGCGAGTGTCACTGGCTACATTAAAATGGGAAAAAACTAAAATGGCAGATTTTGGGCGCCATTTTGTGGGCGAAATAAAAAAATATTTCTTCCAAACCCATCGTGTGGGGTATCAAAATAAAGGATTTTAAGAGGCGATTTCAAAAATATATAACACTTATATGTTTAAATGTACCTAATTCTAAAAAAAAATAACTAAAAAGTTGTAAATAAAAAAATTTAATTCTCAAATTCAAAAAACCCGACTGCTTAAAAAGCAAACTAAAAAGACGTAAACAAGAAGTAAATCATGCTGTGCAGTCGGAGGATACATCTGGTTTTGGTTCGCCAGCTCGCGAATATGTATCCTCCGACTGCACAGCATGATTTACTTCTTGTTTACGTCTTTTTAGTTTGCTTTTTAAGCAGTCGGGTTTTTTGAATTTGAGAATTAACTTTTTTTTATTATTATACTTAATGAATTATGGATTAATACTAAAGTTAAAATGTCTCAAGTTTAAAATACTGAGTATACTAAATGTCAAAATCTCTTTAATCAATAGTTCGAATTTACCTATTTTTACCTACCTATTTTTTATAGTTCAAAGTTTAAACAATCTGTTTTTTAAATGACTACAAATCGTATTATTAGTAATCTAATATATATAAATCTCCTGTCACGATGTTTGTCCGCGATGGATTCCTAAACTACATAACCGATTTTAAATTAAATTGGCACACCGTGAGCAGTCTGGTCCAACTTGAGAGATAGGGTAGGGTAGGGTAGGGTAGGGTAGGTAGGGTAGGGTAGGGTAGGTAGGGTAGGGTAGGGTAGGTAGTTAGGGTAGGTAGGGTAGATGAATGTTTGGTGTTTTTATGGCAAAACAAAGTTTGCCGGGTCAGCTAGTACTAATATAAATACTAATATTAAAAATAATATCTAGTTACCTATTGAATGATAAACATATCTTTGTATAGAAGTTTATAATGTCGAAGTATAAAATACTTACTTAAAATTAATGAATTAGACTCCTTTGAGTATTTTTCGCTATTCCTCACAGTTTCAGATTTGGCCATACACGCCCACTTGGAAAATCATACTGTATTTTTTTTTGCATATTGCATCACCCTCTGTTTTTCTTTTTAGGGTTCCGTACCAAAAGGATAAAAACGGGACCCTATTAATAAGACTCCGCGGTCCGTCTTATCTGTCTGTCGGTCTGTCTTGTCTGTCTGTCTGTCACCAGTAGGGCATGATATCGGAATCTCGGAACGAAATTAGCTATTTTTCAATTCCGATACTGAGTGATTCAATATCGGAATCTCGAAATCAGAAAAAAAGCTATATTTTAGCTCATTTTAAAGCGCCGAACGCGATGGCGTGTTTAAACCCGTTGACTACGATGATTAGCAGTGATCGGATAATTGGGTGCATATTTATTTAAACTGAATCCCGGCTTTACAGTCCTGAGATTGCTAAAAATGTTACCTATAAAAGTAAATACACAGCTTCATAGAACCCGTTGCAACAATTAACGCTTACGTTGCGGGAATCCGCTAGATGATCGGTCAATGTGGCAACATTTGGGGAAGGCCTATGTTCAGCAATGGACTTCTTTCGGCTGAAATGATGTTGATGATAGCTTAGAGAGAAAACTCAATAAATAAAAGCTTAATATTTTTTTAGTCTTCTGCTTGTATTAAATACAACAAATTAGTCTTTCCGATCACTAATATATTGGATTGATCTACTACTTGACTACATTATCAGTTATATATGATTTAAAACATAGCAATGGTAAACCATTGCTGTGTTTTATTAAGTTTATTGTAGTTGTTTTACGAAATAAGTTTATCTCGGCAATCCAGGATTAATTTAACTTAAATAATAATGCTCAAGTTGTACTGAAAAAAAATCAATACGGTAATCGTCTATCACTACGATACCTATTCCAATCAATGTATAATAAATTTTCTCCTGATTAGAAAGCATCAAATGAAGAAGAACATGCTCAGAATTTATTCTAATCTATTAAAAAACTATAAACATAATAGGAATAAGCAGAAATAATATTTAAATATTTTGTTAGACATCTCCTTTATTTATCCCATGGATTTGGCTAGTGATACTTAATATTGAATTTATAAATCATTGTTACTCACTAATAGGGACTACTTTGAGATTGACAAACAAACATTTATTTTATGTTTTTTTAGCATTTTCCTTTTTAGGGTTCCGTACCCAAAGGGTAAAAACGGGACCCTATTACTAAGACTCCGCGATCCGTCTGTCTGTCTGTCCGTCTGTCACCAGGCTGTATCTCATGAACCGTGATAGCTAGATAGTTGAAATTTTCACAGATGATGTATTTCTGTTGCCGCTATAACAACAAATACTAAAAACAGTATAAAATAAATATTTAAGGGGGGCTATCATACAACAAACGTGATTTTTTTGCCGTTTTTTGCTCGATATTAATAACGGCAACAGGTAGACGCTTGAAATATTCACAGAATGTTTAGTTGTATATTTACTTCAAAAAATACAAATTAATAAATTAAAATAAAATAAATTAAGGGGGGCTCCCATACAACAAACGTGATTTTTATGCAGTGTTTGGCGATAATGGTACGGAACCCTTCGTGTGCGAGTCCGACTCGCACTTGGCCGGTTTTTTAGAAAGACATGACGTTAGTAGTTATTCTTTCTTGGGAACAAATGTGCAGTTTAGTTAAATAAGCGCCCTAAAAATTACTATTGCTGATTAGAGAGAGACACAATATAAAATCTTATTACGTCTCGGCTTAAACGTATTCATTTATTGTACTTAATCTAATCTCATACCGAATTTGCACAAATAACAAAAAAAATGCGCGATGTCTAACGAATGAGCGCAATTCCGATATTAATACTTATCGGAATTCCGATATTGATATCTAATATCGGAAACCAATATCGAAATTGAAAATCTTCCGATATTACATGCCCTAGTCACCAGGCTGTATCTCAAAAACCGTGATAGCTAGACAGTTGAAATTTTCGCAGATGATGTATTTCCGTTGCCGCTATAACAACAAATACTAAAAACATAATAAAATAAATATTTACGTGGGGCTCCCATACAACAAACGTGATTTTTTTTGTTGTTTTTTAGGGTTCCGTACCCAAAGGGTAAAAACGGGACCCTATTACTAAGACTTCGCGATCCGTCTGTCTGTCTGTCCGTCTGTCACCGGGCTGTATCTCATGAACCGTGATAGCTAGACAGTTGTAATTTTCACAGATGATGTATTTCTGTTCCCGCTATAACAACAAATACTAAAAACAGGATAAAATAAATATTTAAGGGGGGCTCCCATACAACAAACGTGATATTTTTGCAGTGTTTTGCGATAATGTTACGGAACCCTTCGTGTGCGAGTCCGACTCGCACTTGGCCGGTTTTTAGTTTTACTTAGGACATTAAGTTAGTTTTTTTTGTTTGCAGGTGCAGGTCTTCACACGGCCACTTCATAAAGTTTTGTGGCCTCTGTACTGGTACGGTGTGCGACAAGTGCTTCTGGGACTAACCAGCAGCTGCAACATGTTTAAAAAGCGTGAAGGAACTTCAGGGATTAGCGGACACCTTTACGAAACGAAGTTACTCAGTTTGTTGTACTTTAGAGCGATTCATGACGATAGGATTAAAGAATTTCAATTAGCTTCAAATGTTGACAACATAGGCGCATTCGACGATATTTGCTTCAAATTCAAAGTGGAAGGGTTTGAAAAACCTGTCTTGGTCTTCATACAAGCTAAACATAAGGAAAACAAGAACCATACTCTTAAAATCGATTTTGCTACTTACTTTATTGATTACTTAAAAATCAGACAACATTTTGATCCGAATAATAAGGACTTGTTCTTTAAAGGCACATTTGATGAAGTAGAATGTTTGTTCGTGTTATATACGAATGCGAGAGATGAATTTAGTAAAGACTCTAATAAAGTAGAAAGTAGCTTTTGCTCCATTCTGAATGATTTAATTTCTACAGGCGGTACGGCGAAGCAAACGTACAAGCAAGAAACGGATGTAGAGTCTCTGTGCAAAGTAGCTATTAAAGTACAAATGACCACCCTGGCTGAACGATTAGCAAAGTTTATAAACGATGACGGTAATTTTCAAATGATGCTGAGTGAAGAGATAATGCTACAATATCACGTGATTCTGGCGCAAAAAGTAGTCGTCGTTTCAGAGCTTCAACCTGACGGACATCGAATCGCTTCCTTTCGTCACGACTTCTTTGCCACTAACGAAGAATATCTCACTATTTTCAAAGGTACGCTGTTTAAAGAGATTCTAAAAATAAGGAAAATAGAATCCACTTCTATAAAAAAAATATTGTCTGAATTTTTAGCCCAACCCACTGATGTATTAAAATTGAGCAAGGTAATAGGGACCGTTGTAACATATAGCAATGGCCAGTTAATATTTAATGAAAAAGTCAGAAAAGAATTTATGCTGCATATGAAACCAATAGACGTATCTCGATCGACTGTTGATAAAGCAGAAGAACTGGCTGCAAAAGAAATATTATTGTCTCAGAAGTTCAAAGTCCCGGCTGCTTTTGGGAATAAAGATATCACACTAAGCGGCACTGTTGAGAAAAAAAAGAAAAGAATAAAGTATTTAACAACGAAAATCACCGATTTATTAGACGAGTATAAATCCACTAAAATAGTAACTATAGATAAATCTTTGGGAGATGGATTCCTGCAGGTCAATGGAGGTGTAGGTGGTGCAATCGGGAATATATTCGTGCTTGATGATAACAACAATTCCAAACTTATGAAGATAACAGATAAAACAGGTTCTTTGGGAACTCTTGCTAAGGGTCTGTTTGAAAGCTTAAATGAAGAAATCGAAAAGATCAATAAAATAAGATCGGAAAATAAAATTCCCAATTTGTGCGAATATAAATTTTGTTTTAAAGGTAACAAGTTTTCTAAACTTTTAGTGGAATGTACTGAATATGAAAAAATATTTGCGAAAGATTTTTTAAACAAATTGATAGTTTATTCTAAACAAGCAGATGAAAAAGGCGTAGAAGAAATATTAAAAAATGAAGTAGAAGAGCACCAGCAAGATCAACCAAACTACTTTCAAGTTCAAACTGACGCAATCATTTCGAAATATCACGATGATATACAGAAATGGTGGATGCAACCAGAACAAGCACTGTATCTTACACGAAAAAGTGACTTATTCGAAAAAGCAAAAAAAAACATTATTAGTGCCCCACTGCTAAGCATCATAAATGCGATGTATCGGAACCACATAAAACATATTGACTATATATTCACTGAAGACGCAGTGAGGACCTTGAAATTGCAGGATCAGCACTCGGGTATTTTTATCATTACAGAGAACAGCGTACTAACTGTTGTTAAAATAATACAACACTTGCAGAACAAAGACCCTGTTGTGTTAGATCTTAAATATATTGTTAAATTGCCACCAAAAGACCGTAAGGTATTACGTAAAGAGTTAAAAGATATAAATGAAAGTAAAGTTCTTATATTAGTATGTGATGGTACACAAAGTGATATAAATAAAATTCTGGAAAGCATTGCAGAAGTTCTTAATAAAAAAACTATTATTGTAACAAATCATATGTTTGTTGAAATATTGCAGAAATATTTCCCAAATTCGCCAGTGTACGACGTAAACAATAATCTTATTAACATGTGTGAAGAATCACAGAAGATTATTTTGGAGAGAGGCAGAGTGATGTTTCAAGGCACGGAAGTAAAATTAAACTTAATAGTCGGCGATGAATCAAAGATGTATGTGAAAGGAGATTTATTGAATAAAATAATAAGTAAAGGAACAATTGCTGTAGGTAAACTAAACATCAATAGGAATTATGATACAATAAAACACTTGTACGTTGACAGATGTGTTCAAAAGACGAACACTGTTACCGATATAACTCTTGAAAAGTCTCATCTCTTACAAAGTCTTTACGATATAGATGATGAAGTTGTACTTGTTACAGCAGAGGCCGGAATGGGCAAGTCAACTCTACTCACACACTTATCGATTAAAACAAAAGACCTCAAACCAGAAGTTTGGATAGTAAGGATAGACTTATTAGAATGCTCGGAAGAATTCAGCAAATGGAAGAAAGATGAAACTACCATCGATTTATTAGAGGTTTTAAAGTTTATGTGTCGAGTTATGCTTCGCGAGAAACTTGGCCATGATAATAAAGTAGGAATTACACTGGAAGAAAAAGATAATGTTGTGTACCTGAAATATTGTACAGCAGATGCTCTGACCGAGTTTGAATTGAATTTGTTTCTACATTTTTATTATGAGAGAGAGATAATATTCATTTTTGATGGTTTTGATGAGATTTGTCCGCATTACACCGATGTGGTTATGAAATGCTTTAAAACCGTCAGTAATGGTGCCCGTAAGCATAGAATGTGGATCACAAGCAGGTCATATGACGAAGTAAAAACCATTTTAGGGAAAGAGTTTGGGTTATCTTACCAAATAGATTACTTCTCAAATATGGAAATGAAAAAATATTTACAAACGTTTTGGGAATTAAATTTGAGATTAGAGGAACTAAACAGCAAACAACTCAAAAATGTTAAGAAATTCGTTGAACGATTACCAAGAATAAATATTCAATTCCAATATGATCTAAGTATAGCAGAACCACTACACAAGGTTTTTAAATACGCAGACCTTTATCTGAATTCTGAAATTAAGAACAAGCAAATTCCTTTATGGGATTACAAGCATTATACCAGCAGCGGCAGCAACAGTAGGGCAATAGATTCTTATGATACTTTTGTAGACAAAAAAAATTGTAACGTCAATCCTTTAATTTTGTACCTAGCAGCTGTTTATGTTCAAAACATATGTGTAAAAGAAGACTCCAAAAAGTCTGAGGGACTGTATCTAGGTATCGACACTTATACCATTTACGAAAACTTTTTAGAAAATAACATTAAAAGAAAGTATCAAGAGAAAAATGGAATGAGAATGTGTCTGCCTGATATTATAGATGCTTACGAAAAAGAACTTGCAGATTCCATTTTAATGCATAAAAAATTAGGGGCGTTATCCATTTTTGGGAGAGATTCTTGTTCGATTTTTTTCAGTTCGGAAGAGTTCAAAGAAATAGACGAGTTGATACAATTGGTCCAAAAGGGAAAAGAGAAGACTGGTCTCATTTATAACGCTCCGGACGGAATCCCGATATTCATACACAGAACATTCGCGGAATACTTTGCAGTTGAATATATTTGTGATTGTTTGAAAAACCAAAATATTACTGATAAGTCCATATATTTTGAAGCATGCTTTTTTAAAGGAAACAGCCGACGTTATGACTTAGACAACATTTTAAAATTTAAAATAAGAAGTGACAAGACATTGGCAGACAGTATTGAGGATATTGGACCAGATTGGCTATGGGATCATTGGCACAAAAAGACCATGTGCGCCGGATGGGGGAAGCCCGGAGATAGTATCTTTCAATTTTTAAGCGATATGTCATATAAATAAATATAATGAAGCCTTATAATAGATAACATAGCATAGTCGAGAAGAAGAAGACCCGAAAATAGGGAGTGCGTTACTACAGCCAGATAATGTCAAAAATCGTCTTCTAAGTACAATAGCTAATTGGAAGTGCTAGGACCTATTAAAGCATATTTCTATTTACTAAAATAACTTCAAAACGGTGCTGTATTGTGGATTCTTTTATTGCGTACCAAATTATAACTAATTAGCCAGATATCAATTCCGAGATCCAGCAATCGTGCAAACGTTACCGCAGCAGGATTTTAAATATCTTCGCAACCATAGCAAATACAAATTAAGTTGTACCATTTATTTCAAATTGATATCTAATTATTTAGATAACATTTATTTTAACATACCCGTTAGAAAACAAAAGATCTGGCTGCGGTAACGTTACTCCAGCCGGAACTGTTTTTATCAAATCATTAAAAAAAGGATCAGCTTACCAAATTAATAAACCTGCTTACCAATTACAGAAGCTGTATATCTAATTATCTATTGCACTTAGATGTCGATTTTCGACATTATCTGGCTGTAGTAACGCACACGAAAATAGGTGGAAACATTTTCGAGCTTGCTTCGCTTGCTCTTGCATACTGCTGTAGATCTCATAAGTCGACAAAGTCTGTTCTATCTGTGTATTTGACCACAGCCAATGGCCAAAAAAAAGCTATTTGCGAGGTACTGAAGATGCACTCCGCTGAAAGTAGTCCTGCCGGCGCCCTTTGACAAGACACAATTTTTTAGATTAATCTCGCCTAACGCACACCGGTAAGATTAGCAGAACAAAATAAAAAGTTAGTTTTTTATTAAATACGATTATATTTTAGGAACTTATGATATGACACTTCTACAATTTTTTTTTGTTTCTTGTCCTCCTGACAATGTTACAATTGACAATCCTATGACATTGTTTGCTGACAACATATCACTGTTAAATCTGACAAAAATAATAATGACTTTGAAACTGACATAGTCAATGCATTAAAACCCCTTTTTAAGTGCTGTGCACATCTGTCATTGAAATAGACACTAGAATAAGACCCCAGAAAATGTATTACATCCATGTTTGTGTTGTTGATGTGCCTTAAAATAAATGAATAAATGCATTACAACAAGCCGTTAAGGGCCTACGCTTTAGTGCCGTAAAACGGTTACTTTCTAAAGCATACTCCTTAGGCTAGGTAAAAAGGTTTGAAAAAAAAATATTATTGATTCGTCTACATTATTTATAACACAAGTTTTTTTCGTGCAACTAATAGTTTAGTTTTAAAAAAATTATTAACAACACGATATTTTTTCGCAACTTTTGGTAACTCCTCCAAAACAACTTGGATGTTTAAAAATATTTTTACACAGAAAAATTGATGGCTGGAATTTCTTCATAACTAACGCAGCATACGTAAATCAAATAATATTTTGCAAACAAAACTGTTCAAAAGGAGGTTCACTATTGTTATTTTGGCATCGAGCGGGCTCATGGCCAATACTGCGTTAACATTGGGGCGTATATAGCGCCTTAACTGGCTTCTTCTTCTTTTCGAAACTTTACTGGCTAGAACATAACAACTTAATTATAAACTTGAAGTAAACAAATTTATGAATTTTCGTCAAAGAGTAGCTAAGCTTTAATAATGAAAAAAATTAAGAATTTGTAAATACAAAATTTTAAATGCTATTAATCGATTGACGAATTCCTTAATGATAAATTGTAAGTTATTTGATTTTGACATTTCATTTCATTATTTTTATGTATATTCAATTGTTAATATTTTGCTTGACTTTTCAGTCTTAATTTATGTTGTGTTTCGTTGTAATTATTTTATTTTAAAATTGTGTTGATTATTCTGTTTTATAATAATTACTAAATATGCGAAAGAGTGTACACCTTTAAGGTAGATTTTTAGGAACTCATTATTTATTATTAAGATCTCATGTAAAATGTACCAAAAATCACACCAATAAATGAATGTTGTGTATTGATTTTTTTTTAATGTTAAAATTACACCTTTTAAAATAAGAATCACATTACATTTAGATTTTTTTTGTGAATAATGTGATTTTGTGATAAAATTATACGTTGTTGGTTTTTCAAGTTCAAAGAAACTTAAAAAAGTTCATTATAATGTATTTTGACAACAAAAATAATATAACTTAATATTGAGTGGTTCCTCCACGTGCTCTTATTGAAGATTTCACCTGTCGCCTTTTGAAGTTGGTTAAAAATAAACAATCAATTATCACCTTTTTTATATAAATTACAATACAATGATTGTTGTCAACGTTTTAACATAGTTATGCACTATAGTTTTAGGATTACACCACAAATTACATTAATTACCTAAACTTTAAGCCAAATAGGTACATATAAGATAATAGGTTACTTCTAGGCAAGCGTGTTACACCGTCGACCACATCATCGCTTACCATCAGGTGAGATAGTGGTCAAGCGCGAGCCTATCTATAAAAATAAAAAAAATAATAATATATACAGCCGGCAACGTATATGCATTGCAGAGACGTTATACTGGTGTAGTACTTCAGCTGGGGTACCACAGTGTGGCGTTTTATCCCCTTTACTTTTCGCAGTTTTTATAAACTCTATCTCCAGTGAACTAACTTCTGCCTATCATCTTTATGCGGACGATCTACTTTATTCGCGAGCTCGTCTCGGACATCTCTCTGAGGCTATCGTAATAATAAATTGCGATGCAGGCCAGATCACGATCTGGCCCGCATATGCGAATGGAGCAAAAGATATGGACTAATGGTTAACCCCACAAAGACGCAGGTTATTGTGGTGGGCAGTTCTAAGATGGTTTCAAGAATCGACTCGACGACTCTTCCCCAGGTTATTTTCGATAACTCAGTTATTCCATTCTGCGAGAAATTAAAAAACTTGGGGATATTCATTGATAGGAACTTTTCTTGGACTGCCCAACTGCAAGAGGTTAGCCGCAAGCTATTTGCATCTGCTGCATCTTTGAGGAGACTGCGTAATTTTCTTCCGACTGCCACCAGGATTGCGCTTGCACAATCTCTTCTTCTACCCATCCTTGATTATGCTGATGCCAGTTATCTTGACCTTACTCAAGAACAACTCGATAAACTTAAGCGGCTTCAAAATGTTTGTATAAGGTTCATATTCAGTTTGCGAAAATATAATCATGTTTCCGAATTCCGTGTGATGCTCAAGTGGTTGCCAATTCACCTTCGCCGGAATGCTCATATTCTTTCAGTGAAAGACTTTCACTTTTATATAATGTGCTCTTCACTCCCTCCACTCCTCTTTATCTTAAGAAACGTTTTCAGTTTCTCTGCGATTCCCACACAAAATTTCTTAGGTCATCAGATAACTTACGACTTCAAATGCCAATGCATTCCACGAGTTTTCTGGATAAATCCTTTATTGTCCAGGCTACTCGTCTGTGGAATGCGTTGCCAGACCCAATCAAACGCGCCCAATCGTTGCCTGTGTTCAAACGACTTGTGAGGGAGCATTACCTGTCGCTGTGATTATGAATTGATTGTCATCATTTAACTTATTGCCTTTATATTTTAGTATGTATGTATTAAATATCATATATATGTAGTATGTATTTATTTAAGTATATATTACATTTCATTTATATTTGTATCTGCATATCTTTTATAATATATATTTTTTGTAACACTGGTATTGCCAATAACAGCCCCACTTCGTGTCCAGCAATTACTGTCCATACCAGGTTGCCTGGAAGAGATCGCGTAATGCGATAAGGCCGCCCATTGTAGGTACCTATGTGTTTTTAGTTTTAAGTTTCCTTTATAAAAGGAACTTATGGTGTACAATAAAGTATATAATAAATAAATAAATAAATAAATAAGATAATAATATTCTAAGCCCTCTCAACCTCTGTATACAACTTCAGTCGTTCATCAAACCTTCAAAAGAGAACACGCATTTTAATTGTCAAACCTTCTGATAACACCCAGCCAAACATGCGCACACTGAATACCAAAACGGGCTTTCTTTTTTTTTTAAATATCCAAATCTGTTGAAGATGTGGCAGCCGCAAAAATATATGTTAATCTATATCATACTGAAAACTTCTTTGTGTCCGAAACTCGTCCCTCGATACAATTAATCGGAAAAGTAACCTCTTACCGTGACCTTTAAAACTTTTTTCGATTAGAACTGACCAACGTACATTGGTACAATTAACAACAATAACGTATCTTTACAGAACGCAAACCTTCTTTGCCGAAAATAGTTTGAATTTTCATTCATTATTTTAAGTACCTAATACATTTTATAACATTTTATAAAAAAAACTTGGTATACAAATTCCATCGTGTTAGTCTTTCCATCCAGTTCAATTCGACATATGGTTGAGGTCGAATAAGATTGCAACCTCCTTCGTTCCTGTAAACAAATAGAACGAAAAATCACAGATCATGGCATCCCACCGCACTGGCAGTGACTCGATATGTCAGAACTAATAAAATATAAAATTCTCTCTGTATCGTGAATCTTTGATACGGAAGACCGAAAGTCTGCGGCCTGATTACCGAAGGAGCACTGTGTTACCCAGTATGTACCTGCGTTGTCAGGTTAGTCATGTAAAATACTGATATTCAACTTCATCTGGTTCGACTGCAAGCCGACCCCAACATAATTGGGAAAATTCCAAGCAAATGCATTTTCCAAACAGTATACTGTAGAAACCCGAGCTATCTTGTAACTTGAGCAACTGTCACGGCAAACGCGTAAGTCGTTTTTTCGTACAACTATGATATTCGCCCCGAGTTTCTCAGCTCAAAATTATGCGCAGAATGAATGTGACAAATTGTAAAGCACGCGTTATCTACTGCAATTGGCTGTTGTGATTGATACAATTTGTATAATGTGTAATTTAAATTACTTATCGTTTACAGTTAGGTACTACGTTACTTACTTTTATAGTATAATACATAATCTGTGAAAATTTCAACTGTCTAGCTATCACGATTCATGAGATACAGCCTGGTGACAGACGGACAGACAAACAGACGGATCGCGGAGTCTTAGTAATAGGGTCCCGTTTTTACCCTTTGGGTACGAAACCCTAAAAGCTATGTTTAATGTTTGTATGAAGTTTTTTTGTTTATAAGTGTTAATATATGTGTAGTGTTGGCTTGCTGTACGCAATTGTGTAAAATGTAAGTAATTTTTATAAAAATAAATAAATACCTAATATGTATAACGAACTAGCTCTGCCAGCGGCTCCGCTGGCGTGGTCGCAGTGTAGTAAGGTGTAGGTGGTGTGGGTAGGTGTGTGTACCTATTGACATTTATGGCGGTCGGCTTGTGCTTCCTAGGACTCTGCGCCCGGGTGCACCGCATCCATTTTATTTTTCGTCGAGAAATACTCATGCGTCAGTATGCATGAGTATTTTGCAACGTAAAATACATAACTGCCCTATCTGCCCGTGGTAGCGCAGTCGCTAACACGGGCAGATAGGGCAGTTATGTAAGACTCCAACACACTAAAACTCCACGGTGTCCTCCTATGCCACTTATGGCGGCAACACGGGCACGCGTAAGTACTTACCGCGAACCCGCCGCAACACTCACCGCGAACCCGCCGCTGCACCGCATCCCTTGAACCCCTGAGTAGAAGTAAAAACGGTCCTGAAGTAGGTCACAGGGCAGCATCATCTGATAAGAACCCTCTTTGAGGAGTGGCTTGAGAGGAGCCACGGCGTCCGCTTTCACCGTTTCGCCTGACGCAGGTCCTCACCGGACACGGCTGTTTCGGCAGGTTTCTGTTCAAGATAAGGCGGGAGGAAACGCCCTGGTGTCACAATTGTGTAGATCGCCCGGAGGACACGGTGGAGGACTGCCCCACTTGGGCGGAGGACCACCGTGTCCTCGTGGAGGCGATCACCGGTGGCGAACTCTCGCGTCCAGCCCTGGTTCAGGCCATGGTACGGACGTGAGGGAGACGCAACGGAGATGCCCTCACACCCCTAGCCGAGCAGGAGACACCCTGGGCGTCGGGAGTCTCAATCCGATTCCCGGCCAACGTAGGCGCGGGCTTGCGGACGGCGAGTAATGGGTAGCTCGCCGTCCGATAAGGACCAGGCCCGAGGCGCGACGGCGCGTAGTGTTCCACGCGCCTCAAACAAATGTCAGCATATACTGACGGGGTCCGCTAGGGCCGATGTTTGTATGGGTTGCGGATAAAGAACAATGGCAGATGCCCATAGATTTTATAGATTAAATTCCTACGTCATTAAATGAAAAATATCTGGTTTAACTCAGGGTGATGTTCTGAATTAGTTTGTGCAAGAATTTTTGTTCGAGAATGTAGAGAATAATAGATATTCAGTCATAAACTTTTGTAGGTTATGTCTGGGTAACTTTTAATAATGTGTTTAATAGGTAATATTATTCAATTTCGTGGAAGTAAAAGGGAAATATCGCATTAGTATTTCCCTTACCTAGTTATTTCAGCATGAAATGTATAATATACTCTTTGGAAAGAGCATATTTTTTTTTAAATTAAGCGGCTTTGACGTGTAATAAAAGGTCGTAAACAAAAATAATGATATACTTACTACAGTCACTACTTTTCACTTGGCAGAATAAGTGTGAAATGGCAACAATAAGCTAATGAGAGTTAACAAAAGGGTCAAATAAAGAACAATGGCGAAATTTTAGCTGACTTAAATTTGAGCGTCTGAAAGTGAGTTATATACGAAAGACATTCTATTAATTTTCTATTAGTATGACTTTCGAATTTAATCTCAGCTAAAACAATGTATGGGCATCATGTAGATTCGTCCCTGACTGCGGCAAATATTTCTACGTTTTTTTAGGGATTCTTTATAATTATTTAAAAAGTGAATGTGTACTCGTACAAAGAGTGAACTTATCAGTCATTGTAAGAGTACAATTGTAGTCTTTCGTAATTTTTCTGCGCATTATACGCGTTGTATAATTGACATTGACGGGGTGTGTGTCAACAATTTAAGTTATGCTGACGATATGGTGTTGTTGAGCGCGTCGGTCTGTGGCCTAAGAAAATAGTTGCAGACTTGCGAAGAATATGCCTGTGGCCACGGATTATTATATAATGTAAAAAAGAGCCAATGGATGGTCTTTGGGACCGCCAGTGCAAAATATCCCGAGAACTTACCTCCAGTTACATTGAATGGTGCTCCTCTGGAAAGAGTTGAGCAGTTCAAATATCTTGGGCATGTATTGACTGGCGACCTCATGGACGATGCAGATATTGAACGGGAGCGAAGGTCGTTATCTGTGAGAGCCAATATGGTCGCTCGCAGATTTGCCCGTTGCTCGAACGAGGTAAAGGTTACGCTATTTAGAGCCTTTTGCACATCACTGTACTCGTGTAGTCTTTGGGCTCACTACACCAAAAGAAGCTTAAATGCCATACGGGTGCAATACAATAATGCGTTTAGGGCGGTGATGGGGCTGCCCCGATATTGTAGCGCCTCGGGTATGTTCGCAGAGGCACACACCGATGGTTTTCACGCGGTTATGCGCAAGCGCGCTGCTTCTATGGTGTGCAGGGTACGGGCCAGTTCCAACACCGTCCTGGCGATGATCGCGGCAAGGTTGGATTGCCCTTTCATCCGGCATTGTTCTGATAGACATGTCTCTGTGCCAATGCCGGAAAGAAGGTACTAATGCTTTTTAAATTATTTTATATTTATTTTATTTTTGTATCGAATGTAATTTTGATTTGACATTACTTTTTGTTTTGACCGTTATTTATATGATATTATTTTTATTTTTATTATTCTGATGTTTATATTTAATGTAAAATGGGTTTTGAAAAGTTACCTGAATAAAGAAAATTTTATTTTATTATTATTATAATAGTGTTTATTCATACCTTGTGCAAAAACGAGGTACATCATGAGATCAAAGTGACAGTTTTTGGTACACTCGTACGACTGTATGTACAAACAGGTACTGATCAATATATTGATATATAGTACGCTATATAGTTCTTGTGCAAGACTGAAAATAAAGTTCAAAGACGAGTATCTATAAGTATAAAAGTAACAAAATAAATAATAACAAAATGGTTTAAATGTAATAATTTAATTTTAAAAAATAAAATGTGAAAATAAACATGATTCATCAACCTGTATCCACAGCATGATTCAATAAAATGCAGTGAACACAAGCGAGAATATCGTGAAGGTTTCCAGTTAGCTCGTTTTATATTCATGATCCTTTAATTTCTTAAATAAGTACTCTTAGGAACCTGTGCACAATCAATATTAGATTAATAATGGCAAATAAACTTTAAGAAATACATTAATGTAAGTAAAATAAAAATACAGTATCGATAAATCTTTCTTGTGACTTTAGTCACATCTCTAACATCAGAACGTAAGTACGTAAACTGTCATAGCTCTATCAGCGAACGCATAAAAGTTAATTATTTCACTAAATAGAATGGTTTAAATGATACTACACGTCCTCGACGTATTTAGAACTAAGATTCCTTTATTCCGGACAGCCTATGAAATGTATTCCCTGCACAATAATTTCAGTATGCCAGTCGATAACTCACCTGTGAAAAAGATATCCTTCGATTATGTCCTGCTAATACACTCATTCTACTCTTGCAACCGATAGCCACACACGACATGGTTCATGTAGATAATGAAACAACAAAATTCTTGCTGATATAAACGAAACAAAGGCGTGAAAACGTGTGGCGAGAGACGTCGGGCCGTGCGCACGCGTTTGTGCCTTTCGTATCGAGTGACACATTTTTTACGAATACCCACGTTACATATTTTGTTACAATGGACGAGGATTTAAGTGGTGAAGATTTAAGTGACTCAGAGATTTTACAGAAATGTGAACAACAATTAAATGAGATGGGCAATATGGAAGAGGTAAATCGGGAGATTGGAAAAGAGATAAAGGAAGGTGAAATAAGAATAGCAGAGAAAAGAAAAGAACGAGAAGATGACCATAGTGATGATGATTTTATTACTGTAATCAGAAGAAAACCCAAACGTTTAATAAGAAGTGATTCGGTGAACGTATATAGTGACAAAGAGAAAGATAAGGAAGGTACTAGTACATCTGTAACAATAGCGAATCATGAAGTATGTGTTACCTCAGTGGAGAATTTACCTAAACCAATAGCCATGGCCAAATTATTGCGTTCCGAGAACATTAAGGATATTCTTAGGATAAAATATAAAAGCGTATACAAAGTTCTCATTCAATTCCAGAGAAAAGACGACGCTATAAAATTGATCGAATGTAAAAGGTTCAAGGACATGGGCTTACGATGTCAATTAGTCCAAGATATGTCAACATCGTATGGAATAGTGAAAGGTATTGACCTTGATTTAAGTGAAGAAGAGCTTATTAATATTTTAAAAGCGAATGTCGAAGTGTTAACCGTAAAAAGACTAAAACGTTTGCGGTCGGAAGGAAACTGGATCGATTGTGAATCAGTGCGAGTGAGCTTTAAAGGTAATGTGCTACCACAATATATTTATGCCTACGACTGCCGTTTTAAAGTAGAGCCGTACGTGTTTCCAGTAACGCAGTGTTCGGGTTGTTGGCAATTTGGCCATATAATTAAATATTGTCCTACTAAAAAGGTTTTGTGCCCAAAATGTGGAGGTAATCACGAAAACTGTACCATAAAAGACTTTAAATGTTTAAACTGTAAAGGGAATCATTTTGTCTTGAATAAAACTTGTCCCGCTTTTGTAAAAGAAAAAGCTATTCGGATTATCATGAGTGAAAAACAAGTTACATACCGAAGAGCCCAACAACTGTTTATGGAGGAGAAGGAAGATTTAAAAACAGACGATATCTCACAACGAGTTGATAACAATCAACCTACGGCAACAGTCAAAAACAGTAAAGAAACGTATAGAGATGTATTGACGAGAGCTGTAGTGCACCAACAACCAATATCGGATATGGAAGAGGATGAAGAAGAAGATGAAGAAAATCATGCAAATATGGGGACAAAAGAAAATACTATAAGTCCAAAACTAAAGACAAAAAAGAAAATAAATCAAAAGGGTCGAAAGAAAAGTGATGATTCGGAGGAGCAGAAAACGAACGAAGATAGAAGCAATGCACAGAAAGGAAAAGAAGGATCTAAGCAATGTGCACAATTATTAAATAATTTTGAATGGACGAAGATATGGATAAAAATAAAAGGTATATATAAGTCTGACCTTAAATTAGAAGAAAAAATACTATCTACTTTAAAAATTATCTGGGAGGAGCTTAAGAATTTCTTGGTTAGTATTATATTTGGAGAAAATATGTTGGGATATTTAAGTCGCCTTAATAATGGATAGTAAACAAGAAGTAATAAAGGTAAACATATTCCAATGGAATTCACAGAGTCTACGTCCTAAATTAATATCTTTTTCGGATCTGCTAATACAAGAAAATATACATATTGCAATAATTAGCGAAACATGGTTTGATTGTGAGGTTAACGTAAATATTAGTGGATTTAATATTTATAGGAAGGATAGATACGATTGTTATGGTGGTGTTGCTATCCTGGTGCACAAGTCAATTCAGTCTCACCCAGTGTCATTTAATAGTAATAATGTAGGTATTGAAATAATGTGTGTTAAATTATTAAATTGCAAAGACTTAGAATATATTGTATCACTTTATTGTCCTTCGTCTGTTCAGACTCAACCTTCCGATTGGAATGATATTTTTGGTCACTTTTCTTGTAAAACTTTAATAGCTGGGGACTTCAACGGTCATCACACTAATTGGTCGGTTAAATTGGACGTGAGAGGTACGCAAATTATGGATTCATCCCTAGAAAATGGCTTTATATCGCTTAACAACGGCATCGCAACTCGAGTTAAGTTGGTAAATGGTAACTTGCAACAGACGTCGCCAGATATATCGTTTGTCTCCTCTGACGTTGCAATAAAATTTGATTGGCAGGTGTTTAATGAAAATCTGGGTAGTGATCACCTGATTATTAAAATGGCAGCTAACTTATCTTGTAATGTACATATGGTTAAAAAACGTAATTTTAAAAATGCAAATTGGGGTGAATATCGTCAAACGATTTCAGAAAATATTAAAACGTTTAATGAAGGATCTTTTAATGGTAACGTGCAACAAATGTATGACTCTTTTATAAACTATGTTGAATTTGCGGCTAGTAAACATATACCCTATTTTAAATTCAGTTTAAAGCCAAACGAAAAGTTTAAACAAAAAAATTACTGGTCGCCTAAATTGTCTGAAATAGTTGCACAGCGAAGGTTGGCCTTATCAAATTTCCGTAAAAATCCCACCCCCGATAATTTAAATAAACTAGAATCCAAGACTTTAGAATCTCAAACATTAATTAAGAAAGCTAGGTACCATGGTTGGCAAACATTTTGTGATTCCATAGACGAAGCTACATCGACACAAGAAATGTGGCGCCGTATGAAGTGGATGAAAGGTTTTAAACAACAAAGATGGTGCCCTCCCATTGACAAACAAGTTGATCTTCTACGTTCTCTGACTCCAGACTATGTTCCTAATTTGATTCCGAGCTTTAAATCCCGAAATGAAATTTTAGAATCCGAATTTACACGTCAAGAACTTGAAAATTGCCTTAAAAAAAAGGATTCGGCCCCGGGGCAGGATGCTATATCTTATTCAATGTTGTACAATTTACCAGACTCAGGAAAGTTTCTTCTACTGAAGATATACAATTATATATTTAAATTCGGTATTGTTCCTTACCAATGGCGAAATATTCAAATTATTCCCATACCCAAAACTGCAAACAATGTTAATAGTGAGATTAAATTAAGGCCTATTTCGCTTATGTCGTGTGTGTGTAAGATCTTTCATCTTATGATTTGTAAGCGGTTAGAATGGTTTGCAGAAAAAAACAAACTCCTGTCTCCATGCACAGTAGGATTTCGAAAGGCACAATCATGTTTAGATGCACTATCCCGACTAGTTTCTTATATTCAGGTTGGATTCACGAAAAACATACCTACTGTTGCTTGTTTTTTGGACATTGAAAATGCGTACAACAACGTTTCAATTGATTCTGTTACAAAAGTATTGGATGAAGTTCAAGTTGGATCTCGAGTTTGTATTTATCTTTGGTCATTTATGAACGAGAGGCAATTATCAATTAAATCGTTTAATAGTGAAGGTTTTGAAACAAGATTGACTAACAGAGGATTGGCACAAGGTGACCCGTTGTCGCCTTTACTATTTAATTTAGTTACGCATCAAATCTGTCGTCAAATAAAAACCGTTATGGTATCGCAATACGCAGATGATTTTGTTATTTATTTTAGTGACAAGCAAATAAACCAATGTGAGCGATATTTACAGGATGCCTTAAACTGTATAGTCACATTACTGGGTGAGATTGGTTTGACTTTGTCAACAACCAAATCTAATTATTGTATATTTAGTAGGGGCCGAAGGCGAATATTGCCTTCATTAAAAGTGTATGATCAGCCGTTAACAGTTGTGGAATGTGTTAAATATTTAGGAGTTTGGTTGGATAGAAGCTTACACTGGAGGAAACATATAAATGAAATTATTAGTAAATGTGGAAAATACCTTAATATATTAAAAGTACTGGCAGGCTCTTCTTGGGGCGTACATACAAAACATATACGTAGAATATACATATCGTTAGTAAGAAGTCGTCTTGATTATGCCTGCTACTTGTATGATTCTAGTGCAAAAACACATACAAGCAAACTAGATAAATTACAAAACCAAGCACTTAGAATAGTAGGGGGTTTCATAAGAAGCTCACCCATCCATGTGATGGAGAGTGAACTGCACATACCACCATTATTTTTGAGGAGAAAATATCTCGCTTATAAGATAATTCTGAAATCATTGGCATGGTCTAATAATATAACCATAGACACAATTTCAGAATTAGACTCCCTAATTAATAATAGCTATTGGACAAATAAAAGAAAACCCCTTCTGGCTACATCGTTTAAAGAATTAGGACATCTGCAAATTAATACCTCGGATAGTCTTAGAATGTTCTCTCTAGACATATGGGTATCAGCTTTACAAATTAAAGAGACTATTAAAAGTGATTTAGAATGTGTAACGCACCCAAAAAATAGTTATAATCACAATGCATTGGTACACGAAGTGGTATCTGAATTAGCTTCCAAATATGGTGATTGGTGTAAAATCTTCACAGATGGATCAAAGAGTATAGATGGCTGTGGAGCTGCTTTTTTCTTCCAAAGTACAGGTTATAAAGCTATGTATAAAATTAATGCAAATGTATGTATAATGTCCCTGGAACTCATTGCAATATATCAAGCGTTGTTTTATGCACTTAGTCAAAATCTAAATAAAGTAGTTATATTAACCGATAGCAAGAGCGCTATACAACATGTGGCTCGATGCGCCTCTGGTTGCAGAGGTGCATCGATAGCCTATGATATTCTTAAACTAATTCATTGCTACAACAAAGACGACATTAGGTTTGTCTTGCAATGGGTTCCAGCGCACATAGGGTTACGAGGCAACGAGGAGGCTGACCGGCTGTCGAAACTGGCAGTTGAGATGGGAAATATTACCTCATATATGTCCGATTACTGGGAATATTTCGCCAGGTTTAAGAGTGTATGTTACGACAAATGGAAAAAATACTTCAATGAAATATCCAAAGACAAAGGCATTTGGTATAAAGTCATTCAAAACGAACCTCCTCGTGAACCCTGGTTCGATGATAAATGTTTAACTAGGAATTATGTTAAGTTAGCGCTAAGGCTTCGTTCTGGCCACTTTCCATCGGCAAAGTTTGCGTTCTTAATGCGAAAGTCTGCATCGCCTAATTGTGACAAATGTAACAAAATTGAAGATGTGCAACATTTGCTGATGGAATGTGCTAAGAATAAAGATGAAAGGGAATCTTTGGCTAAGGAGTTTAAACTAAACATGTGGGATGTTGGACTTATCCAAAATATTTTGGCATACCCTAAATCAGAAAGGACCAAACGCATAATTTGTGGCCTAATGCAGAAATCTAGGCAGTAATTCCCTTTCCTAAATCATAGTATAAGTATAGTATAATTATAGATGTATATTTCTGTGTAAATAGAGTATAAGGTACAATGGGGTTGACGTATCCGTGTGGATAAAAACCCCTTAATAATAAAGAATAAAAAAAAAAAAAAAAAAGGCGTGAAAACAGCGAAAATCTTTAATTAGAGCTGCTAACCGATGGGTTACAACAGTGACTAAAAAGTTATCTCTTTGACGTTCAGGATGGTAGCGTTTGTCTATGTTTCTCTTTTTTTTTCATAGAAATTTTCTATAAGCAAGAGACAGTTTCTTTTTCATCGTAAATACGTCCCCTCTCTCTATAGCAACCCTACTGAATCTGTCAAGTATAGCTGACAATCCACTATTCCACTGACAGAGTTTTTTGGCGGGATTTTTTCGGGTGAAGGTCAGCAGCTGTTAATTTTATTTGCAGATTGATTCCTAGTGGTTATTGTGATATAAAATTGGTGTAGTTTTGTGTCTCAACTGTCTACGCAAATGGACAATATGTGGAAATCATTGACAGAAGTGATCTTGGAATAGTGGAGCGGAGAATTTTATTGTAGTAATGACTACCTCCGCAAAGCTTACTGGGAAGCCTGACTCGATACAATTTGCTGCCAAATACTCCAAAAAACAGAATATGTTACATCCGCATTCTAATGCATACTCAAGTATAAAAATACTTATTGATGACTAGGCAGCATGGTCTCAGACCTTAGCCTGTTCCACCAGGAACAAATAAAAAAAAAATATTCCACTGACAATCAATCACTGTCAATTTTCTTTACGGTGGGAGTGGCCCTTCTACTTTTTATTTTGTGAAATAAATAAGTTTAAAAAACCAGGCGGGAAGAAAACATAGAATAGTATTTTGCTAGTATTAGATAAAACAAAGTGGTGTGAATGTTATTAACTTATTAAATGTGCTGAGGTGTTCGCAAGAAAGTCCAATATAAAAAAATAATAATAAGGGCAGTAATACTAACTGCGTGCAAACCCCGGGTAAGCTTATCTTCCGGATTAGTTTTGCTTGAGTAAGAAGTACTACATGAATTTAGTACTAAACGTTCCAATCATTTTTATAGCTTGAAACGGCGGAAGAAGATCATTCCTAAGACGAGAGGCAGTGAATTTGAAACTTCCACGGAATGTAGCAGTTTTGTACACCGTCAACATCAGGTATGCAGAAGCTCTCGTTTTGACTATATTTACATCACGTGATCAGAGCAGGTTAGCCAGATGCATCTTTATATGTTCTGACATTCTCATCAAATTACCCTTATTTAAAAAAGGTGTTACATGAGATTTAGGAGGGATGGTAAAAATCAAAATCTCGCACAAAGCTGAATGCTTTTAGACTGTTGTTGATGATTCATAGTTACAACTTCTGTCATTGTTACAGACTGCAGTATTACAATTTCTGTGACTGGTGATTTATTTAGTTCATCCAAATCTTGAGTATTTCTAGGTATGTATTTATAAATGGTATTTATTGTAAAAATGATTATTTTGCACATTGTAGTGCTTTTTATTTGGAAGGAGATAGTATTTTTTTGGAAAAATATATTACACGGGATGTTTTTTTCATAAGTATGGCAATTACAAAAAAAAAAATGCTACCGCAACTAGAACAATAACAACACTAGTCACCTACCAGATAGGCGTTCTATGTTCTATGTTAGGGGGGTTTGGTTTCCGCACTTAGTCCCTCAAATGGACTTTTGTACGTGGGCCATGGCGGCCGTTGGGTGGTCATTCCAACCAGCCCACCTCCCTCCAGAAGTCATTTAGAGCTCCTGGTTTCTTCAGAACATCTGTGTAAGATCTGGGTGACCCGAGGGTTTGTGCTCTTATCTGTGTGACACCTGTGCATTCAAAAAGAACGTGCGCAACGGTTTCCTCAGCCTCCATGCATGCCCTGCACAGAGGACTGTCCGTTATGCCTATTGTGTGAAAGTGTTTGTTGAGTGAGCAGTGTCCCGTGATGGTCCCCGTCACCAGGCGGAGGCCATTCCTGTCCAGGCGTAAAAGACGCCTGGTAAGCTTACTATCCAAAGATGGCAGAGCTTCTTTGGATTGCCTACAGCCCGGTGCCGAGGCCCACCAGTTCTCCGCCTGTGTCTGGGTGAATTCCTGTAGCCACCTGCGTATCTGGTTGAAGGGAATGGGTACAACAGGTTCGGGTCCATAGACCGTCGAGCTGGATCCGCGCCTCGCAAGCTCGTCAGCCGCGTCGTTGCCCAGCGATCCACTGTGTCCCTTTATCCATTGTAGTGTTACCATGTTACGGCTAGATACCGTTATTTGTTCTAGCGTGTTGTGACATTCTAGTATTAGTTTTGATGTAATGTATTTTTTACGTAAGGATTGGAGGACTGATGCGCTGTCGGAGAGAATCCGTATGTGGGTGTCCGTAACCCTCCTGGCTTCTAGGGCATGGACCGCTTGTATGATGCCAACACACTCCGCCTGATAGACGGTGTTGAACTCTCCTAGCGGTCTGGATATATTTATATTGAAATCGTATGAGAAGACTCCGACTCCGGTACCTGAGTCAGTTTTCGATCCGTCGGTGTATATTCTCATCTCTTTCGGGCCAGAGTAGTCACATTCTTCCTCTGTGAGTATTATGTTGTAGTGCCTAAGAAAGTGGTGTGATTTCGGGGCTTTGTCACATGGTGATGCTAACATCGGTTTACGCTTGATCGCATCATCCTTTATGAGTGTGTGCTTAATTCTGGAGTCTTTATTTAGGGAGCCTGACAGGTGGAGTCTAAAGGTGGCTAGGGCTGCCTCCTCCCTCACAATTAGGTGTAGAGGTGGGAGTCCCAGCATTGCCTGTAAGGCGGCAGTGGGTGTGGTTCTCATACTACTGGTGATTGCAACACAGGCGAACCGCTGTAGTTTTTCGAGATCTTTTTGGGCTGTGCTTAGGTCTGTCCTGGGCCACCAGACCAGCGAGCCATATGTAATGATTGGTCGGATAACTGTGGTGTATAGCCAGTAGGTGACCATGGGGCTAATCCCCCAATTCCTGCCTAGCAGTCGTTTGCACTGCCACAGGGATATGCTGGCTTTTGTGGTGATATGGTTCATGTGTTTTGCCCAATTCAACTGTTTGTCCAAATAAATGCCCAGGTACTTGGTTTCAGTTGAAAGGCTTAGGGTTGTTCCGAAGAAACGCGGTAATTGCAGTGTCATCGGTTTTCTCTTCTTAGTGAAGAGAATTAGTTCAGTTTTTGTGGGGTTCACTGAGAGTTGGTGCTCGTTGCACCATTCCTCTACTATTTTCAGGGCTTGACGCATGAGATTTCATAGGGTGTTTTCGTGGGTCCCATTTATTATTATTGTTATGTCATCCGCGTAGCCAACGGTGAAATAGCCTTTATCGTTGAGTGTTTTGATGAGGCTGTCAGCTACCAGGTTCCACAGAAGTGGCGAAAGGACGCCCCCCTGTGGACAGCCCTTCGCGACGATGGCCCTTGTAGTGTCGTTAACCGTGACTTGGACCGCTCTCAGTTTAAGCATATTGGTGATCCAGCCCCCTAGGGTCGGGTCTATGCCGTGTCTGTCGAGGGCCGTGTTTATGCTGTTGAACATGGTCTTATCGAAGGCGCCCTCAATGTCAATGAAGGCAGCCAAAGCTGAGCATTTGTGGTCCACTGCGCATTCAATTTTAGAAACCACGTTGTGCAACGCGGATTCTGTTGATTTGCCTGTGGAGTACGCATGCTGTTGTTTGTGCAGTGGTTTTTCTCGGAGAGGCCCATCACGGATGTGCCTATCGCAGAGTCTTTCGAGGGTTTTCAGTAAAAAGGATGTGAGGCTTATAGGTCTATATGCCTTGGGTTGTGTGTAATCAGTTTTGCCAGGTTTGGGTATGAAGATGACTTTCACCTCACGCCATCCGAGGGCACAGTGTTTTATAGACCCAAAAAAAGTGACATCGGCTTTTTATTGGTTATTTCTACCTAATAGTTCATTACAAATGCACGAGTAGAACTCCCATGTGCCAATTTTGAATACCTGATTTTTAAAAAAATCGCAAAGTTTTCGTGACCTTTAAGGTCAAAAGAACAAAAAAAAATCTTATAAAAAAAACTGTACATAATTGAGCTTTGTTCATATTGCAGTTTTATAAAGCAAGTCAAGGAAAAAATTATGCCGTGTTTAAGTAATCAAAAACGATAATAGAACTCGCAAAAAAAAATGTTTTATCAAAATCAGTATTTTTTTTTTATTTTTTTTTCTAGCTCGAAGTAGAACCTCTGTCTGGTACAAACAGATTCCTTATACCAAGGTTTATCATCCATATAAATATTACTTTCAACTTAGGCCTAGGTTTTGAGAAAATGATTTTCAAAAATATGTGTTAGGGTTGTCACGATTTTGACCTTTTGTGACGATTAGTTTTTATTACATAAAATCAGCAGGTTTTTTATCTTCTATAATGATTTATAATTCTAACAATTAATTTTAAAACACTTTTCACGTGAAATTGTACACAAAATATATAAACATACAAATGTAATAGTATATAGAACTAAGAAGTACCAAAGTAACCCATAATTGGGTTTTTGGTTTCTTAGTTTGATTACTGTCTTATAAACACCTGCCTATACTAGTATAGGGTAGAGATGACAATAAATTAAACTCCGTATAAGTCATGATATTTCCAGTCTACATATAAAAATGCAAACGAATATATCCAGTAGTTTAGCCACAGGACATTTTTTTTAATACTCAGCATTTTCTACATGATGTATCTGTTAATAGATGAGCACCGACAGATTAACGACTCCCACGTCCACACGTTGCCAGCTCGCTTCCTGATACAATTTAGTGCAAATTATATCTTATGTCTGAGCCATAATAGTCAAAGCGTGCCATCTTAACTAGATAAAGAAAGAATGCATGCGAAATTTATTACTTCCTGTTACGCACTCATGTCATTGTTTCATGAAATTAGGTAAGTGCGAAAGAGATAGCTAAGTTCGATTTTTTATATTTTGCTTTCTTGTCGAAATCACGGTCACGGGTCAATTCAGTGCGCTAATGACCGAGGTCCTGTGACATTGTAGGCTTGTTGAAGACATGTTACCGACGCCGTACCTATAATGACGTTCTCTGAGACAGTCTGTCTACTACTTACCAAATAAATACACAGGAGTCCCTGCGATTACCTTCTACTTAACCTATCTGAGTTATCATGGGTGTTATTGTTTACGATTCAATAGACTATATCTGCAACATGCACTATGATCGATAAGTCATAAATACTTTTAAAATAAATTAATTTTAGTTGATTATAAAAAGCCAATAATAATTGACCCTTGTGACACCCCTAAATTTGGAATTTTGACCTCGGTACATAAAAATCATTTTCTCGAAACCTAGGCCCAAGTTGAAAGTCATATTTTTATGGGTGATAGAACTTAGTAAAAGCAATCTATTTGTACCAGACAGAGGTTCTACTTCGAGCTAGAAAATGAATAAAAAAATAATTAGTGATTTTGGTAAAATATTTTTTTTCGTGGGTTTAATAATCGTTTTTGATTATATAAATACGGAATAATTTTCTCCTTGAATTGCTTCATAAACCTGCAATATGAATAAAGCTCAAATATGTACAATTTTTTTTTTACGAATCTTTTTTGGTCTTTTGGGCTTCAAGGTTACGAAAACTTTACGATTTTTTTAAAAATCAGTTACACAAAATAGACACATGGGAGTTCTACTCGTGCATTTGTAATACACTATTAAGTAGAAATAGCCAATAAAAAGCCGATGTCACTTTTTTTGGGTCTATAAAACACTGTGGAGGGGTATGTATCTTAGTGCTATGCAGGCCCGATAGATCTCCAACAGCCATGGCGCGAGATAATCTACCCCCCACTGTAGCAGGGCTGGGAAGATGCCGTCCAGCCCCGCCGACTTGTATGGCTGAAAGGTGTTGATAGCCCATTTTATCCGGTCCACTGTTACTATATTATGGGCTCTTGACCAGTCTTGTTCCGTTGGGGTCCATTCGGGTTCAGCCTCCCATGTCCTGTTCTCCAGGACTTGACAGTCCGGGAAGTGAGTTTCGAGAAGGACCTTGCTGGTTTCATAGTCGGTTTGTGTGTATGAGTTGTCGGGTTTTTTCAGCGCGCCGAGGGATCGGTCCTGATCAGTTGATAGGATTTTCCGTACCCTTGCGGCCTCATTATTCGTTTCAATGGATTCACAGAATTTCCGCCATGCCATCCTCCTGGCGGTTCTAGTCTGTTTTTTGTATGCATATTGGGTCTCTTTGTATATCTCCCAGTCTTCCGGGAGTCTCGTGTTTTTTGCTCTGTTAAATTGCTTACGCAGCGTCTCTCTGAGTTTACCAAGTTCAGCGTTCCACCAGGGGTTCCTCTCGTTCCTGCTTTGTGGCGCTCTTGATTTACAGCATGCGTGGTAAGCTTCTGTTAGGTATTTGGATAATTGCGTTACGGTGTGTGCTGGATGTCCAGCTAGTAGTGATGCCAGAAGGCTTTTGAACCCGGGAACGTTGGTACGTCTCGGGTTTCGCCTTGGTGCGGGTTTTTTGGTGTTTGTGGTTAGTGTAAAGCGGATCCTTCTATGGTCTGAGCAAGAAGGCTCGTCCGATACGTGCCAATTAGTAATAAGGTTTGTTGCGTTTTCTGTAGCAAGTGTTAAATCTATGATCGTTTGTCCCCGGGCAGTGACCCAAGTGGGTTCTGTGCCGCGATTAAATAAGATTAGTAGATAATAAAAAGGTGGATAGTACCTCTCCTCTGGGGTTCGGTGTGACACTGCCCCAGAGCGGGTGGTGGGCTTTTGAATCGGTACAGATAATCAGGTCCAGACCGGCGCGCTCACAATGCTGCACCAGGTCAGCCAGCTCCTTTGGCGGGCAATCTGTGTCCTCACCTGGCATGTCGGCCAGTACGACATTTGGAGCGCTGTCTTCGGTATGGAGCCTGACAGCTGTCAGGTCTCTGGAACAGAATTGGGTTAGTGACGTAAAGGAAATTTCTTTGGGTATGTAGATGCAGGTTCTTGGCTTTTCTGAGCCATGTGTGTTGAGAATTATCTTACCTCCGATGTTACCGAGGCCGCATATTCTATTATTCCTGATCCACGGCTCTTGGATCAGTGCGATGGTTCTGGGCTTTACCTCCAGTGCTCTGCGTAAGCTAGCCGTGGCAGTTTGGCTATGCTGGAGGTTGGTTTGGATGATGTTGAGGGGTGGGGATGGAGTTGTGGTGGGGTTAGTCGGTGGTGGATCCATCAGATAGTCCCTCCATCTTCACCTCTCTGTAGTTGTCGTCATGTCGGTCGCCCGGTGACGAGGCAAGGAGCTGTTCGCTCCAGCCAGGTGACTCGGGTGGTATGGAGTCAGCGCTATCGGCCATTACCGTACGGGCCATGACCTCCTCGAGGTGGGTAATGTCCGTATAGCTTGTCGGGGTCGTCGTCGGTTCCGTCGTTTGCTCTGATGGGTTTCCTTCCGTGCTGTCAGTCTGTGTGTCAGAGGATCGGGTCGTGGGCCAGAAGCGCACGTATATCGACCCCAAGAGGTACGATATCCGTCGCTCCCGCCCCACGACCTTTTCGGCTTCCTCCGGTGGCAGCCCCAGGGTCAGGTAGGTCCCGTGACGGTCGCCACCGACGGTAGTCGCCCTGTACAGTGACCACCTGCTGATGTCGTACCAGGTATTCTGACGGATCAGAATACCATGGAGCCTGCCCACGTCACCTCTATAACGAGGGACGAAGAGCGAGGCTCGGACACGGGTGGGCACGTCGGTCTGTTTCATCACCGTCAGTGTAAGGTCGTTGTCGGGGAGTTTGATGAGGGGAACATTCTGGGTCAGCCAGGTCAGAGCATAGTCGTCTTCGCACCACAGCTGCACCGTGCCCTCCGCTACCCTTGGGTATCCGCGGAAGGCCGGGAGCGGTGTCGTCGAGTCTGTGTCTAACATTCTGTCTTCTAGTGCGGTCTTAATGTGTTCGACCTCCTGTATGGTCAGCTCTCTGCCGGGGTGGGGAAGGCAGATTGCTACCGCCAGCCGCGCAGGAATATCCTTCGCACCCGCTTGGCGTCCCCTTGCAGTGTGCTTGGCGAGGCCGTGTCGTCGGGGCGCTCCCTCTTTAGTGGCGCAGTTCCACTTGGTCCAGGTGTCGGGTTTGGAGAGCGTGGCGTGGTCTGTTTAGCTTTGCGCGCAGCACCACCGCGCTTGCTCCTGGTGTGTCTAGGTTTCGGTCCGTCGTGGGTTCTGTCAGTGTCTTGGGGTCGGTTTGCGACCCTGGCAGATTCTGTCGCGTCCGGTCGCTTTTCGCGCTGGGTTACTTCCACGCGTACTTGCGACCGGTCGTGTGCCACTCCTTCAGCGTCCGATTGCGCTTCGCTCTGGCTGGTGCCGTCGCGGATGTCGCGCTTTCGGTCGCCTACTCTCCTCTCGCGGGCCGTGATTTTTCCGCGCTTGTTACGCGAGCGTACTCCGTCACCTACAGCCGGGAGAGTTGTAGAACTGCCAGTTCCGCTATCCTTCCCCGCGACTGTCTGTCTGTGCTGATCTGGGTCGCTGTCTGGGTAATTGGTGCTGCTCCGCACGACGCTCTGTTGCCAGGGGTTCGTGGGGGGCATACACCGTGAAGCGGGTGTCGCAGTCGGGGTCGAGTCAGTTGGCGCGTTGGACGCAGCCGAGGTCTGGTTTATGGGCGCGTTTGTCGCAGCCTGTGTTGTGGGCGCTAAATCAGCAGCCGGCCGCGCTGTAAAGCGCGGCATGAGTTGGTCGAGAATGCAGTTTGATGCTCCCCCCATAATACGCTGGGAGCTAACCGCCGAAGCGGTGTGGGATTCCCCGGCTTGGCCGGGACCCACCTGGGTAGTTTCTCTTTCACTCTGCATGTTCATGACGTAGGGGGTGGGCTTTTATTGGGGTTCGAGGTTACCCTTCCTCGGGGACCGACGGGAATAGGGGGATAGGAGGGAGGGAGTTTAATGGATAGAGGTGTGGGTTTCTTGGGGGTCACCCTAGGCCTGGGAGTTGACCTAGGGATATAAGGATCGACGGGATGTGTATGGATAGGGAGGGATGGCTTGTTTAGGTGGTGGGCACATAGGAGAGTGGTGTATAGGTTACCCTAGGCCTGGGATTTGGCTTTCGGGAACTTCTCTTGTCCGGGATCTTTATATCAGATGCCCCGACCGCAGGATCGCCAACGGCAAAGGTAGCCGCCGTCAGTCGATCCCGCAGTCGGAGTTGGGCTATCCGCAACCTGCCCACCCGCTCGGTTGCATGAGAAGAAGTGCCTGGCAGTCCGGGTCGCCCCACCACGGATGTACGTATACATTCGCGTTGGGTCGACCCAGCCTCCCCCGAGCCAGATAGGCGTTTTGTACGCATGATAGTTAGTGATTATGTACTGATGACTGTTCTGGCGTTAAATGTTTTTCAATGGAATATAATTTATCAATACCGGTATTGTTACCACTGATGCACGGCCTACTGTATTTTAGCTCAGCTGGCCGGGATTTTTTTCATAACTACATTATTTTTTTGTATGTTCCCCGATTACTCAAAGATGCTTGGACCGATTTGGACAATTCTTTTTTTTGTTTCAAAGGGTCCCATGGTCATCTGGTCAGGATCAGATGATGGGATCCCATGGAAATCAAGGGCATTCCTCAAATATTATAGGCATACTTAAAGTCATTATGGTATTTTCATCAACAATGCAATCATTTGCATTCAGAAAGTATTTGGTGAAGTGGAACTGATGAAGAAGATCACAAATGGTCAATGGAGCGCCTTAATGATAAGTATGTCACGGTTATAAGATATCTCAAATAGCTAACTGGCTATGATGAAGCAAATTCTCAAATAAATGGTACTGATGAAAATGGTACCATCGAACTGATCTAATTGATGATGAAGCCAGAAGATAGGCACTGAACTCTGAAATTAAACAATATATCCTAGTTGTGTTTGGACTTTTTGGAATCGTCATGAAATGTACTTTTGCTATAAATGATTTTCATGGTAATTTGAGGTCCAAAAGCCCAACCCGAAGAGGTTTGCCTTGCCGCAACCCAGCAGTAGGTAGATTTTTTTAAAATTTGCTCTACTCTAGGAATTTCTCCTGCATTGCGGGTACGCAACACAGTGGCGTAGCGTGCCTAGGCGGGGCCCCGTATAAAAATTTGTTTGGGGGCCCTTATGAAGGGTAAAGATTTCTCACAAAAGAAAAAACAAAGTTTCCATAAAATTAAAAGAAATATTTATTCATCATGATTATCTATCTGTCACTTTTTCCAAAATTCTTACAAACAATTCAAATTAAATATACACTTGCCTTGCCTTTTTTCGGCAAACTGATTTATTAAATCATTTATAGCTGATGACGACTTAATTTTTTTAAAGTTTCTGCCTCTTTGGGCAATAGTGACAAGTCTGACAGACGTTCATGTCCCATCGAAGTTCTTAGGTAATTTTTAATAGTTTTAATTTTTAAACACTTCTTTCAACAGTTGCGGTTGTGAAAGGGTCACGCATAAAAAGCATGCTGTTATTACCTCCAGAAAACTGGATGCAAGACTATTGAATTTTATAAGCAATAATTCACATAATTCACGTCGGGGGCCCCCATGGCCCGGTGGCCCCGTATAATTGATACGGCAGATACGGCGGTAGCTACGCCCCTGACGCAACATCATCTAGCTCTCAGTTAGCCGCCATTCATGGGTTGCCAGATTTAGTAGACAAACTGGCAAACCACAAATTGCTATTTTTTCCTATTTTCTACAACATTTTCATTCAAATTGAGTTGGATTCACTTAAAAAACTTATATTTATGACGGGGTTAACTATCAAGCATAAAATTATAATTGTTAATTAAGGTAACTGCGGCTAGATATTTCCATGTATCATGGAATTTCATGAAAATTAAGTTTCATCAAAAACTTCAAACAAACATCAAACCATCAAAAAATATACAGGCAAATTTTTGCAGTGGGATCTTAGGATAACAGGGACACATCACTTCTCAAAATAATTAATCCTTTTGGAAAATATTATTATATTTAATGAATTATGTGGAATAATAAAGTTAAAATGCCTTAAGTTTAAAATCCGGAGTATATAGGGTTGATATCTCTAAAATCTGCCAACCAGAACAAGAAGCGTGAAAACCCCGGATTTTGAAGCTTACAATCCGGACATTTAAACAGATATTATTTTCATAACTTTTTTAAAGTAAATGTAGTTTTAACATATTATTTTAATTAAAAAATACAGCCGACTTCCAATTAAAAACACTACATATTGAAAAATTATTTCAATTTCGGAAGTTGGTATTTATGATTTCGCATCTTCGTTTTTACGGTTCCGTACCCAAAGGGTAAAAACGGGACCCTATTACTAAGACTCCGCGATCCGTCTGTCTGTCTGTCCGTCTGTCACCTGGCTGTATCTCATGAACCGTGATAGCTAGACAGTTGAAATTTTCACAGATGATGTATTTCTATTGTCGCTATAACAACAAATACTAAAAACAGTATAAAATAAATATTTAAGGGGGGCTCCCATACAACAGATGTGATATTTTTGCCGTTTTTTGCTCGATATTAATAACGGCAACAGGTAGACGCTTGAAATATTAACAGCATGGTGAGATAGTGGTCAATCGCAAGCCTACCAAAAAAAAAAAACATGTTTAGTTGTATATTTACTTAAAAAATAATTATTATTAAATTTAAATAAAATAAATTATTGGGGGATCCCATACAACAAACGTGATTTTTTGGCCGTTTTTTGCTTGGTATTAATAACGGCAACAGGTAGACGCTTGAAATATTCACAGAATGTTTAGATGTATATTCACTTCAAAAAATAATAATTATTAAATTAAAATAAAATAAATTGAGGGGGGCTCCCATACAAAAAACGTGACTTTTTTGCAGTGTTTTGCGATAATGGTACGGAACCCTTTGTGTGCGAGTCCGACTCGTACTTGGCCGGTTTTTTAACACCGACTTCCAAAGTCTAAAGTTTTTTTTAAAACGACTGATGTTATTTTTCACTTTGTTTTGTTTTTAATTGGAAGTCGGTTGTATTTTTTGTAAAATTATTTTACTTTTTTGTTGTGGCGCCTAGTTAGTGGTCAAATTCTATAATAATCTTACTTCTTACTAATATTATAAACGCGCAAGTTGTATGTTTGTTACTCAATCACGCCAGAACGGCTAAACGGATCTAGTTGAAATTTGGCAGACAGATGGATTATAGTCAGCAATAGCACATAGGCTTTTTATCCCGATATAATGTTCCCTTGGGATGATAAAACACTTTTGACGCAGGCGAAGCCGCTGGCAGAAGCTACATTAAACAGACATGCAATCCCGCGTGATTCAATTTAAACTTGCTTCAATGTTTAATTTTAAAACTTTTGATATTTAAATAGCCCCAATTCTACAATTGACTGAGAAATCGTTGAACAATTGCCAATTGCCTTTAAAACCCCGCCAGGACGCTCCCCGGACGCTTTCTAAACTAGGACAAAGCCGGGGAAACAAAATGTCTTCAATCAATAGCCCGAAGTTTAAAAAATCTGTTATTGAAATGGCTATAAATCGTATTATTAGTGAAAGCGTGCACAGAAATATTAATTAAATATACATTTTTCTTAACATTTTAATCCAGACTGAATTTATACGCAACAAAAAGGTTTGCATTTTGAAAATAAATTTGAATGCTACTCAAAATCATAAATACGAGTATAAGCTCCAACTGTGATGTTACAAAGCTTGCTTCATTCATAATTCATCAACACTTGTTAATAAACTAGGTATTCTGTCAATCTGTATGTTTGAAAACTGATTGTAATACTAATAGTTAATATAAAAATAAATAACATAACCGGCGTGTGTGTACGACTAGATGTATGAATGTGAGTGAAGCAAAAGAAGTATGTAAGGATCGTAGCAGGTGGCGTTCTGTAGTTTCTGCCTACCCCCATGGGAAAAAGGCGTGAGTTTATGTATGTATGTATGTATAAAATCCAGATACCGTTTCAATGATAAAAATATATACAATCTTTGTATAGAAGGTTAAAATGTCTAAATATAAAATACTTACGTAAAATTAATGAATTAGACTCCTTTGAGTATTTTTCGCTATTCCTCACAGTTTCGGATTCGTCCACGCCCCCTTGGAACATTCATCCTGTATGTTTTTTTTTGCATATTGCAACACCCTACCTTTTTTACTTTTACTTCGGACATTCAGTCACATTGTTTTTTTTTTGTTTGCAGGTGCAGGTCTTCACACGGCCACTTCATAAAGTTTTGTGGCCTCTGTACTGGTACGGTGTGCGCCAAGTGCTTCTGGGACTAACCAACAGCTGCAACATGTTTAAAAAGCGTGAAGGAACTTCAGGGATTAGCGGACACCTTTACGAAACGAAGTTACTCAGTTTGTTGTACTTTAGAGCGATTCATGACGATAGGATTAAAGAATTTCAATTAGCTTCAAATGTTGACAACATAGGCGCATTCGACGATATTTGCTTCAAATTCAAAGTGGAAGGGTTTGAAAAACCTGTCTTGGTCTTCATACAAGCTAAACATAAGGAAAACAAGAACCATACTCTTAAAATCGATTTTGCTACTTACTTTATTGATTACTTAAAAATCAGACAACATTTTGATCCGAATAAAAAGGACTTGTTCTTTAAAGGCACATTTGATGAAGTAGAATGTTTGTTCGTGTTATATACGAATGCGAGAGATGAATTCAGTAAAGATTCTAAAGTAGAAAGTAGCTTTTGCTCCATTCTGAATGATTTAATTTCTACAGGCGGTACGGCGAAGCAAACGTACAAGCAAGAAACGGATGTAGAGTCTCTGTGCAAAGTAGCTATTAAAGTACAAATGACCACCCTGGCTGAACGAATAGCAAAGTTTATAAACGATGACGGTAATTTTCAAATGATGCTGAGTGAAGAGATAATGCTACAATATCACGTGATTCTGGCACAAAAAGTAGTCGTCGTTTCAGAGCTTCAACCTGACGGACATCGAATCGCTTCCTTTCGTCACGACTTCTTTGCCACTAACGAAGAATATCTCACTATTTTCAAAGTTACGCTGTTTAAAGAGATTCTAAAAATAAGGAAAATAGAATCCACTTCTATAAAAAAAATATTGTCTGATTTTTTAGCGGAACCCACTGATGTATTAAAATTGAGCAAGGTAATAGGGACCGTTGTAACATATAGCAATGGCCAGTTAGTATTTAATGAAAAAGTCAGAAAAGAATTTATGCTGCATATGAAACCAATAGACGTATCTCGATCGACTGTTGATAAAGCAGAAGAACTGGCTGCAAAAGAAATATTATTGTCTCAGAAGTTCAAAGTCCCGGCTGCTTTTGGGAATAAAGATATCACACTAAGCGGCACTGTTGAGAAAAAAAAGAAAAGAATAAAGTATTTAACAACGAAAATCACCGATTTATTAGACGAGTATAAATCCACTAAAATAGTTACTATAGATAAATCTTTGGGAGATGGATTCCTGCAGGTCAATGGAGGTGTAGGTGGTGCAATCGGGAATATATTCGTGCTTGATGATAACAACAATTCCAAACTTATGAAGATAACAGATAAAACATGTTCTTTGGGAACTCTTGCTAAGGGTCTGTTTGAAAGCTTAAATGAAGAAATCGAAAAGATCAATAAAATAAGATCGGAAAATAAAATTCCCAATTTGTGCGAATATAAATTTTGTTTTAAAGGTAACAAGTTTTCTAAACTTTTAGTGGAATGTACTGAATACGAAAAAATATATGCGAGAGATTTTTTAAACAAATTGATAGTTTATTCTAAACAAGCAGATGAAAAAGGCGTAGAAGAAATATTAAAAAATGAAGTAGAAGAGCACCAGCAAGATCAACCAAACTACTTTCAAGTTCAAACTGACGCAATCATTTCGAAATATCACGATGATATACAGAAATGGTGGATGCAACCAGAACAAGCACTTTATCTTACACGAAAAAGTGACTTATTCGAAAAAGCAAAAAAAAACATTATTAATGCCCCACTGCTAAGCATCATAAATGCGATGTATCGGAACCACATAAAACATATTGACTATATATTCACTGAAGACGCAGTGAGGACCTTGAAATTGCAGGATCAGCACTCGGGTGTTTTTATCATTACAGAGAACAGCGTACTAACTGTTGTTAAAATAATACAACACTTGCAGAAAAAAGACCCTGTTGTGTTAGATCTTAAATATATTGTTAAATTGCCACCAAAAGACCGTAAGGTATTACGTAAAGAGTTAAAAGATATAAATGAAAGTAAAGTTCTTATATTAGTATGTGATGGTACACAAAGTGATATAAATAAAATTCTGGAAAGCATTGCAGAAGTTCTTAATAAAAAAACTATTATTGTAACAAATCATATGTTTGTTGAAATATTGCAGAAATATTTCCCAAATTCGCCAGTGTACGACGTAAACAATAATCTTATTAACATGTGTGAAGAATCACAGAAGAGTATTTTGGAGAGAGGCAGAGTGATGTTTCAGGGCACGGAAGTAAAATTAAACTTAATAGTCGGTGATGAATCAAAGGTGTATGTGAAAGGAGATGTATTGAATAAAATAATAAGTAAAGGAACAATTGCTGTAGGTAAACTAAACATCAATAGGAATTATGATACAATAAAACACTTGTACGTTGACAGATGTGTTCAAAAGACGAACACTGTTACCGATATAACTCTTGAAAAGTCTCATCTCTTACAAAGTCTTTACGATATAGATGATGAAGTTGTACTTGTTACAGCAGAGGCCGGGATGGGCAAGTCAACTCTACTCACACACTTATCGATTAAAACAAAAGACCTCAAACCAGAAGTTTGGATAGTAAGGATAGACTTATTAGAAAGCTCGGAAGAATTCAGCAAATGGAAGAAAGATGAAACTACCATCGATTTATTAGAGGTTTTAAAGTTTATGTGTCGAGTTATGCTTCGCGAGAAACTTGGCCATGATAATAAAGTAGGAATTACACTGGAAGAAAAAGATAATGTTGTGTACCTGAAATATTGTACAGCAGATGCTCTGACCGAGTTTGAATTGAATTTGTTTCTACATTTTTATTATGAGAGAGAGATAATATTCATTTTTGATGGTTTTGATGAGATTTGTCCGCATTACACCGATGTGGTTATGAAATGCTTTAAAACCGTCAGTAATGGTGCCCGTAAGCATAGAATGTGGATCACAAGCAGATCATATGACGAAGTAAAAACCATTTTAGGGAAAGAGTTTGGGTCATCTTACCAAATAGATTACTTCTCAAATATGGAAATGAAAAAATATTTACAAACGTTTTGGGAATTAAATTTGAGATTAGAGGAACTAAACAGCAAACAACTCAAAAATGTTAAGAAATTCCTTGAACGATTACCAAGAATAAATATTCAATTCCAATATGATCTAAGTATAGCAGAACCACTACACAAGGTTTTTAAATACGCAAGCCTTTATCTGAATTCTGAAATTAAGAACAAGCACATTCCTTTATGGGATTACAAGCATTATACCAGCAGCGGCAGCAACAGTAGGGCAATAGATTCTTATGATACTTTTGTAGACAAACAAAATTGTAACGTCAATCCTTTAATTTTGTACCTAGCAGCTGTTTATGTTCAAAACATATGTGTAAAAGAAGAGTCCAAAAAGTCTGAGGGACTGTATCTAGGTATCGACACTTATACCATTTACGAAAACTTTTTAGAAAATAACATTAAAAGAAAGTATCAAGAGAAAAATGGAATGAGAATGTGTCTGCCTGATATTATAGATGCTTATGAAAAAGAACTTGCAGATGCCATTTTAATGCATAAAAAATTAGGGGCGTTATCCATTTTTGGGAGAGATTCTTGTTCGATTTTTTTCAGTTCGGAAGAGTTCAAAGAAATAGACGAGTTGATACAATTGGTCCAAAAGGGAAAAGAGAAGACTGGTCTCATTTATAACGCTCCGGACGGAATCCCGATATTCATACACAGAACATTCGCGGAATACTTTGCAGTTGAATATATTTGTGATTGTTTGAAAAACCAAAATATTACTGATAAGTCCATATATTTTGAAGCATGCTTTTTTAAAGGAAACAGCCGACGTTATGACTTAGACAAAATTTTAAAATTTAAAATAAGAAGTGACAAGACATTGGCAGACAGTATTGAGGATATTGGACCAGATTGGCTATGGGATCATTGGCACAAAAAGACCATGTGCGCCGGATGGGGGAAGCCCGGAGATAGTATCTTTCAATATTTAAGAGATTTGTCATATACCTAAAAAATAAATATAATGAAGCCTTATAATAGATAACATAGCATAGTCGAGAAGAAGACGACCCGAAAATAGGGAGTGCGTTACTACAGCCAGATAATGTCAAAAATCGTCTTCTAAGTACAATAGCTAATTGGAAGTGCTAGGACCTATTAAAGCATATTTCTATTTACTAAAATAACTTCAAAACGGTGCTGTATTGTGGATTCTTTTATTGCGTACCAAATTATAACAAATTAGCCAGATATCATGTACAAAAATTATAATCATCCGTTCAGTCAATTCCGAGATCCAGCAATCGTGCAAACGTTACCGCAGTAGGATTTTAAATATCTTCGCAACCATAGCAAATACAAATACAAATTAAGTTGTACCATTTATTTCAAATTGATATCTAATTATTTAGATAACATTTATTTTAACATACCCGTTAGAAAACAAAAGATCTGGCTGCGGTAACGTTACTCCAGCCGGAACTGTTTTTATCAAATCATTAAAAAAAGGATCAGCTTACCAAATTAATAAACCTGCTTACCAATTACAGAAGCTGTATATCTAATTATCTATTGCACTTAGATGTCGATTTTCGACATTATCTGGCTGTAGTAACGCACACGAAAATAGGTGGAAACATTTTCGAGCTTGCTTCGCTTGCTCTTGCATACTGCTGTAGATCTCATAAGTCGACAAAGTCTGTTCTATCTGTGTATTTGACCACAGCCAATGGCCAAAAAAAAGCTATTTGCGAGGTACTGAAGATGCACTCCGCTGAAAGTAGTCCTGCCGGCGCCCTTTGACAAGACACAATTTTTTAGATTAATCTCGCCTAACGCACACCGGTAAGATTAGCAGAACAAAATAAAAAGTTAGTTTTTTATTAAATACGATTATATTTTAGGAACTTATGATATGACACTTCTACAATTTTTTTTTGTTTCTTGTCCTCCTGACAATGTTACAATTGACAATCCTATGACATTGTTTGCTGACAACATATCACTGTTAAATCTGACAAAAATAATAATGACTTTGAAACTGACATAGTCAATGCATTAAAACACATTTAAGTGCTGTGCACATCTGTCATTGAAATAGACACTAGAATAAGACCCCAGAAAATGTATTACATCCATGTTTGTGTCGTTGATGTGCCTTAAAATAAATGAATAAATGCATTACAACAAGCCGTTAAGGGCCTACGCTTTAGTGCCGTAAAACGGTTACTTTCTAAAGCATACTCCTTAGGCTAGGTAAAAAGGTTTGAAAAAAAAAATATTATTGATTCGTCTACATTATTTATAACACAAGTTTTTTTCGTGCAACTAATAGTTTAGTTTTAAAAAAAATATTAACAACACGATATTTTTTCGCAACTTTTGGTAACTCCTCCAAAACAACTTGGATGTTTAAAAATATTTTTACACAGAAAAATTGATGGCTGGAATTTCTTCATAACTAACGCAGCATACGTAAATCAAATAATATTTTGCAAACAAAACTGTTCAAAAGGAGGTTCACTATTGTTATTTTGGCATCGAGCGGGCTCATGGCCAATACTGCGTTAACATTGGGGCGTATATAGCGCCTTAACTGGCTTCTTCTTCTTTTCGAAACTTTACTGGCTAGAACATAACAACTTAATTATAAACTTGAAGTAAACAAATTTATAAATTTTCGTCAAAGAGTAGCTAAGCTTTAATAATGAAAAAAATTAAGAATTTGTAAATACAAAATTTTAAATGCTATTAATCGATTGACGAATTCCTTAATGATAAATTGTAAGTTATTTGATTTTGACATTTCATTTCATTATTTTTATGTATATTCAATTGTTAATATTTTGCTTGACTTTTCAGTCTTAATTTATGTTGTGTTTCGTTGTAATTATTTTATTTTAAAATTGTGTTGATTATTCTGTTTTATAATAATGACTAAATATGCGAAAGAGTGTACACCTTTATGGTAGATTTTTAGGAACTCATTATTTATTATTAAGATCTCATGTAAAATGTACCAAAAATCACACCAATAAATGAATGTTGTGTATTGATTTTTTTTTAATGTTAAAATTACACCTTTTAAAATAAGAATCACATTACATTTAGATTTTTTTTGTGAATAATGTGATTTTGTGATAAAATTATACGTTGTTGGTTTTTCAAGTTCAAAGAAACTTAAAAAAGTTCATTATAATGTATTTTGACAACAAAAATAATATAACTTAATATTGAGTGGTTCCTCCACGTGCTCTTATTGAAGATTTCACCTGTCGCCTTTTGAAGTTGGTTAAAAATAAACAATCAATTATCACCTTTTTTATATAAATTACAATACAATGATTGTTGTCAACGTTTTAACATAGTTATGCACTATAGTTTTAGGATTACACCACAAATTACATTAATTACCTAAACTTTAAGCCAAATAGGTACCTACATATAAGATAATAGGTTACTTCTAGGCAAGCGTGTTACACCGTCGACCACATCATCGCTTACCATCAGGTGAGATAGTGGTCAAGCGCGAGCCTATCTATAAAAATAAAAAAAATAATAATATATACAGCCGGCAACGTATATGCATTGCAGAGACGTTATACTGGTGTAGTACTTCAACTGGGGTACCACAGTGTGGCGTTTTATCCCCTTTACTTTTCGCAGTTTTTATAAACTCTATCTCCAGTGAACTAACTTCTGCCTATCATCTCTTTATGCGGACGATCTACTTTATTCGCGAGCTCGTCTCGGACATCTCTCTGAGGCTATCGTAATAATAAATTGCGATGCAGGCCAGATCACGATCTGGCCCGCATATGCGAATGGAGCAAAAGATATGGACTAATGGTTAACCCCACAAAGACGCAGGTTATTGTGGTGGGCAGTTCTAAGATGGTTTCAAGAATCGACTCGACGACTCTTCCCCAGGTTATTTTCGATAACTCAGTTATTCCATTCTGCGAGAAATTAAAAAACTTGGGGATATTCATTGATAGGAACTTTTCTTGGACTGCCCAACTGCAAGAGGTTAGCCGCAAGCTATTTGCATCTGCTGCATCTTTGAGGAGACTGCGTAATTTTCTTCCGACTGCCACCAGGATTGCGCTTGCACAATCTCTTCTTCTACCCATCCTTGATTATGCTGATGCCAGTTATCTTGACCTTACTCAAGAACAACTCGATAAACTTAAGCGGCTTCAAAATGTTTGTATAAGGTTCATATTCAGTTTGCGAAAATATAATCATGTTTCCGAATTCCGTGTGATGCTCAAGTGGTTGCCAATTCACCTTCGCCGGAATGCTCATATTCTTTCAGTGAAAGACTTTCACTTTTATATAATGTGCTCTTCACTCCTTCCACTCCTCTTTATCTTAAGAAACGTTTTCAGTTTCTCTGCGATTCCCACTCAAAACTTCTTAGGTCATCAGATAACTAACGACTTCAAATGCCAATGCATTCCACGAGTTTTCTGGATAAATCCTTTACTGTCCAGGCTACTCGTCTGTGGAATGCGTTGCCAGACCCAATCAAACGCGCCCAATCGTTGCCTGTGTTCAAAAGACTTGTGAGGGAGCATTACCTGTCGCTGTGATTATGAATTGATTGTCATCATTTAACTTATTGCCTTTATATTTTAGTATGTATGTATTAAATGTCATATATATGTAGTATGTATTTATTTAAGTATATATTACATTTCATTTATATTTGTATCTGCATATCTTTTATAATATATATTTTTTGTAACACTGGTATTGCCAATAACAGCCCCACTTCGTGTCCAGCAATTACTGTCCATACCAGGTTGCCTGGAAGAGATCGCGTAATGCGATAAGGCCGCCCATTGTAGGTACCTATGTGTTTTTAGTTTTAAGTTTCCTTTATAAAAGGAACTTATGGTGTACAATAAAGTATATAATAAATAAATAAATAAATAAGATAATAATATTCTAAGCCCTCTCAACCTCTGTATACAACTTCAGTCGTTCATCAAACCTTCAAAAGAGAACACGCATTTTAATTGTCAAACCTTCTGATATCACCCAGCCAAACATGCGCACACACACGCTGAATACCAAAACGGGCTTTCTTTTTTTTTTAAATATCCAAATCTGTTGAAGATGTGGCAGCCGCAAAAATATATGTTAATCTAGATCATACTGAAAACTTCTTTGTGTCCGAAACTCGTCCCTCGATACAATTAATCGGAAAAGTAACCTCTTACCGTGACCTTTAAAACTTTTTTCGAGTAGAACTGACCAACGTACATTGGTACAATTAACAACAATAACGTATCTTTACAGAACGCAATCCTTCTTTGGCGAAAATAGTTTGAATTTTCATTCATTATTTTAAGTACCTAATACATTTTATAACATTTTATAAAAAATACTTGGTATACAAATTCCATCGTGTTAGTCTTTCCATCCAGTTCAATTCGACATATGGTTGAGGTCGAATAAGATTACAACCTCCTTCGTTCCTGTAGGTAAACAAATAGAACGAAAAATCACAGATCATGGCATCCCACCGCACTGGCAGTGACTCGATATGTCAGAACTAATAAAATATAAAATTCTCTCTGTATCGTGAATCTTTGATACGGAAGACCGAAAGTCTGCGGCCTGATTACCGAAGGAGCACTGTGTTACCCGGTATGTACCTGCGTTTTCAGGTTAGTCATGTAAAATACTGATATTCAACTTCATCTGGTTCGACTGCAAGCCGACCCCAACAAAATTGGGAAAATTCCAAGCAAATGCATTTTCCAAACAGTACTGCAGAAACCCGAGCTATCTTGTAACTTGAGCAACTGTCATGGCAAACGCGTAAGTCGTTTTTTCGTACAACTATGATATTCGCCCCGAGTTTCTCAGCTCAAAATTATGCGCAGAATGAATGTGACAAATTGTCAAGCACGCGTTATCTACTGCAATTGGCTGTTGTGATTGATACAATTTGTATAATGTGTAATTTAAATTACTTATCGTTTACAGTTACTACGTTACTTACTTTTTTAGTATAATACATAATCTGTGAAAATTTCAACTGTCTAGCTATCACGATTCATGAGATACAGCCTGGTGACAGACGGACAGACAAACAGACGGATCGCGGAGTCTTAGTAATAGGGTCCCGTTTTTACCCTTTGGGTACGGAACCCTAAAAACTATGTTAAATTTTTGTATGAAGTTTTTTAGTTTATAAGTGTTAATATATGTGTAGTGTTGGCTTGCTGTACGCAATTGTGTAAAATGTAAGTAATTTTTATAAAAATAAATAAATACCTATTATGTATAACGAACTAGCTCTGCCAGCGGCTCCGCTGGCGTGGTCACAGTGTAGTAAGGTGTAGGTGTAGGTGGTGTGGGTAGGTGTGTGTACCTATTGACATTTATGGCGGTCGGCTTGTGCTTCCTAGGACTCTGCGCCCGGGTGCACCGCATCCATTTTATTTTTCGTCGAGAAATACTCATGCGTCAGTATGCATGAGTATTTCGCAACGTAAAATACATAACTGCCCTATCTGCCCGTGGTAGCGCAGTCGCTAACACGGGCAGATAGGGCAGTTATGTAAGACTCCAACACACTAAAACTCCACGGTGTCCTCCTATGCCACTTATGGCGGCAACACGGGCACGCGTAAGTACTTACCGCGAACCCGCCGCAACACTCACCGCGAACCCGCCGCTGCACCGCATCCCTTGAACCCCTAAGTAGAAGTAAAAACGGTCCTGAAGTAGGTCACAGGGCAGCATCATCTGATAAGAACCCTCTTTGAGGAGTGGCTTGAGAGGAGCCACGGCGTCCGCTTTCACCGTTTCGCCTGACGCAGGTCCTCACCGGACACGGCTGTTTCGGGAGGTTTCTGTTCAGGATAAGGCGGGAGGAAACGCCCTGGTGTCACAATTGTGTGGATCGCCCGGAGGACACGGTGGAGGACTGCCCCACTTGGGCGGAGGACCACCGTGTCCTCGTGGAGGCGATCACCGGTGGCGAACTCTCGCGTCCAGCCCTGGTTCAGGCCATGGTACGGACGTGAGGGAGACGCAACGGAGATGCCCTCACACCCCTAGCCGAGCAGGAGACACCCTGGGCGTCGGGAGTCTCAATCCGATTCCCGGCCAACGTAGGCGCGGGCTTGCGGACGGCGAGTAATGGGTAGCTCGCCGTCCGATAAGGACCAGGCCCGAGGCGCGACGGCGCGTAGTGTTCCACGCGCCTCAAACAAATGTCAGCATATACTGACGGGGTCCGCTAGGGCCGATGTTTGTATGGGTTGCGGATAAAGAACAATGGCAGATGCCCATAGATTTTATAGATTAAATTCCTACGTCATTAAATGAAAAATATCTGGTTTAACTCAGGGTGATGTTCTGAATTAGTTTGTGCAAGAATTTTTGTTCGAGAATGTAGAGAATAATAGATATTCAGTCATTAACTTTTGTAGGTTATGTCTGGGTAACTTTTAATAATGTGTTTAATAGGTAATATTATTCAATTTCGTGGAAGTAAAAGGGAAATATCGCATTAGTATTTCCCTTACCTAGTTATTTCAGCATGAAATGTATAATATACTCTTTGGAAAGAGCATATTTTTTTTTAAATTAAGCGACTTTGACGTGTATTAAAAGGTTGTCGTAAACAAAAATAATGATATACTTACTACAGTCACTACTTTTCACTTGGCAGAATAAGTGTGAAATGGCAACAATAAGCTAATGAGAGTTAACAAAAGGGTCAAATAAAGAACAATGGCGAAATTTTAGCTGACTTAAATTTGAGCGTCTGAAAGTGAGTTATATACGAAAGACATTCTATTAATTTTCTATTAGTATGACTTTCGAATTTAATCTCAGCTAAAACAATGTATGGGCACCTGCCATTGTTCTTTGGTCAAATATCTGTAAGATTCGTCCCTGACTGCGGCAAATATTTCTACGTTTTTTTAGGGATTCTTTATAATTATTTAAAAAGTGAATGTGTACTCGTACAAAGAGTGAACTTATCAGTCATTGTAAGAGTACAATTGTAGTCTTTCGTAATTTTTCTGCGCATTATACGCGTTGTATAATTGACATTGACGGGGTGTGTGTCAACAATTTAAGTTATGCTGACGATATGGTGCTGTTGAGCGCGTCGGTCTGTGGCCTAAGAAAATAGTTGCAGACTTGCGAGGAATATGCCTGTGGCCACGGATTATTATATAATGTAAAAAAGAGCCAATGGATGGTCTTTGGGACCGCCAGTGCAAAATATCCCGAGAACTTACCTCCAGTTACATTGAATGGTGCTCCTCTGGAAAGAGTTGAGCAGTTCAAATATCTTGGGCATGTATTGACTGGCGACCTCAAGGACGATGCAGATATTGAACGGGAGCGAAGGTCGTTATCTGTGAGAGCCAATGTCGTTGCTCGCAGATTCGCCCGTTGCTCGAACGAGGTAAAGGTTACGCTATTTAGAGCCTTTTGCACATCACTGTACTCGTGTAGTCTTTGGGCTCACTACACCAAAAGAAGCTTAAATGCCATACGGGTGCAATACAATAATGCGTTTAGGGCGGTGATGGGGCTGCCCCGATATAGTAGCGCCTCGGGTATGTTCGCAGAGGCACACACCGATGGTTTTCACGCGGTTATGCGCAAGCGCGCTGCTTCTATGGTGTGCAGGGTAAGTACGGGCCAGTTCCAACACCGTCCTGGCGATGATCGCGGCAAGGTTGGATTGCCCTTTCATCCGGCATTGTTCTGATAGACATGTCTCTGTGCCAATGCCGGAAAGAAGGTACTAATGCTGTTTAAATTATTTTATATTTATTTTATTTTTGTATCTAATGTAATTTTGATTTGACATTACTTTTTGTTTTGACCGTTATTTATCTGATATTATTTTTATTTTTATTATTCTGATGTTTATATTTAATGTAAAATGGGTTTTGAAAAGTTACCTGAATAAAGAAAATTTTATTTTATTAATCTTATAATAGTGTTTATTTTCGTTTATTAACATATATACAATTGAATATTCTAAGAAAAACAAACCTATATACAAATACAAAAGGGAGACGGCAAAAAAGCTCATTGTGCATCAAAAAATTCGTCCACATCGATGTCAATGGGAAACGTGCCCAGAACGCTGGCGGCATTGCCACGTTGTATGGCAATGCTAATTCTCTGGCCGAAGAAAAGGCCAGAGAATTAGAAAAGAACTTAAAAAAAAGAACCTAATATTATCTCATAGTGTTTATTCAAACCTTGTGCAAAAACGAGGTACATCATGAGATCAAAGTGACAGTTTTTGGTACACTCGTACGACTGTATATACAAACAGGTACTGATCAATATATTGATATATAGTACGCTATATAGTTCTTGTGCAAGACTGAAAATAAAGTTCAAAGACGAGTATCTATAAGTATAAAAGTAACAAAATAAATAATAACAAAATGGTTTAAATATAATAATTTAATTTTAAAAAATAAAATGTGAAAATAAACATGATTCATCAACCTGTATCCACAGCATGATTCAATAAAATGCAGTGAACACAAGCGAGAATATCGTGAAGGTTTCCAGTTAGCTCGTTTTATATTCACGAACCTCTAATTTCTTAAATAAGTACTCTTAGGAACCTGTGCACAATCAATATTAGATTAATAATGGCAAATAAACTTTAAGAAATACATTAAAGTAAGTAAAATAAAAATACAGTATCGGTAAATCTTTCTTGTGACTTTTGTCACATCTCTAACATCAGAACGTAAGTACGTAAACTGTCATAGCTCTATCAGCGAACGCATAAAAGTTAATTATTTCACTAAATAGAATGGTTTAAATGATACTACACGTCCTCGACGTATTTAGAACTAAGATTCCTTTATTCCGGACAGCCTATGAAATGTATTCCCTGCACAATAATTTCAGTATGCCAGTCGATAGCTCACCTGTGAAAAGATATCCTTCGATTATGTCCTGTTAATACACTCATTCTACTCTTGCAACCGATAGCCACACACGACATGGTTCATGTAGATAATGAAACAACAAAATTCTTCCTGATATAAACGAAACAAAGGCGTGAAAACAGCGAAAATCTTTAATTAGAGCCGCTAACCGATGGATTACAACAGTGACTAAAAAGTGAACGTCAAAGAGATATCTTTGACGTTCAGGATGGTAGCGTTTGTCTATGTTTGTCTCTTTTTTTTCATAGAAATTTTCTATAAGCAAGAGACAGTTTCTTTTTCATCGTAAATACGTCCCCTCTCTCTATAGCAACCCTACTGAATCTGTCAAGTATAGCTGACAATCCACTATTCCACTGACAGAGTTTTTTGGCGGGATTTTTTCGGGTGAAGGTCAGCGGCTGTTAAATATATTTGCAGATTGATTCCTAGTGGTTATTGTGATATAAAATTGGTGTAGTTTTGTGTCTCCACTGTCTACGCAAATGGACAATATGTGGAAATCATTGACAGAAGTGATCTTGGGATAGTGGAGCGGAGAATTTTATTGTAGTAATGACTACTTCCGCAAAGCTTACTGGGAAGCCTGACTCGATACAATTTGCTGCCAAATACTCCAAAAAACATTAGAATATGTTACATCCGCATTCTAATGCATACTCAAGTATAAAAATACTTATTGATGACTAGGCAGCATGGTCTCAGACCTTAGCCTGTTCCACCAGGAACAAATAAAAAAAAAATATTCCACTGACAATCAATCACTTAGGCATGAGATATACCTGCAACATTCTATACCCGGCCTCAAAGGTATGGGTATGGCCATATACCCAGTACTAAAACCCAGTATCAAAATACCTATGGGTATTTTCAGACCTGGCCTTAGCGGTCGCCTTTTGGAGACTCGATCGAACGATCATTGAAAAATTAGATTTTTTGACGTGACAACGTCTTATAAATTGGTTTGCCGGGTGACACTTCAAGAAACTGCGTTACGCTCCGCTCACGTTATGCGCTCACAATGAGAGCGAGTGAGAGGCACGCGTCCCTTCCACTCGGGCATGGTTTGCCCGCCTAAGAGCGAGAGAGACAGACATAATCCTTCTTCCTACTATACGAATGAATATTCACATTAAAATTATTTTACCACTCAAAGTCGTTGTCACGTAAAACTTTCGCCCGTATACCGACTTTACAGGCAACCAATTTTTTTTTCAAGGCCAATTGTTCAATCCGCCATCACAAATGAAAGTCAACTGACATAAAATTAAAAAGAATTGAAAATAATAATATGTTATATTACTTAATAATAATATTATATTACTGTCGACTGAAGTACATTATACCTAAAAATATCTTAAAATATTTTCATATATTCTAAAATCACCTCTATCTTTATTAGCGTCTTTAGAACCCATTTTCTGGCAAAAAGTAATTCAAAATAAATAATAATCTTTACAATTAATACGCAATTTACTTCCTTATTAAAATATAAATAAAGAACAAATTTGCATCAACGAATTATTTGGTATGCCTAAAATTTTTCGTTTCAATACGGGCTCGATCGGGAGTATTCGGGAAGCGCCGTAATCTTCGGTAACTTCGGGCGGTCGAGCGCAGGCGTTACAGTCCGTCCAACGAAAGAAGTTCCGTAGACGCGGCGCTAGTTTCTATATGACTGTACGCTATCCTCTAACAAATCTTGTTAGTTCCGTGTGTAGCGGCACCGACACCGCCACTTACAAAGTAATGACATGACGTCACACAAATCCTACATCGCGCAAGCAAAGCTTGCGGCGCGATTTGAACGTATAAAACAGTCTGACATCAACCGTTGGGCAGTTGCCCGGACAAGACAACACCCGTCTGGTCGGAGGATCCCCCCTTTTCTATGGAGGTTTGCGGGACTTTACACCCTGTTCCGCATACCCCCAAACGTGTATTTCCGCGGGACTTTTTTCGTTGGACGGACTCTATGAACTACTGCGCCGCCGCACCCGCCGTACTGGGTATGACGTCATACCCGATGCGACAAGTATTCTGTGGCGAGTGAGTGGTGAACTACTGCGACGCCGCACCCGCCGCACTGGGTATGACGTCATACCCGATGCGACAAGAATTCTGTGGCGGGTGAGTGGTGTAATACGATTTAGTTCGGTGCGTAGCTTGACATTATACCTGTCGGGTACGGACCGGGTCACAACTGTACATACCCGGTCTGCGTACTGATAAACTCGTACTGGGTTTTTATACCTGTACCAGTAAATACTCCCTTGAATCACTGTCAATTTTCTTTACGGTGGGAGTGGCCCTTCTACTTTTTATTTTGTGAAATAAATAAGTTTAAAAAACCAGGCGGGAAGAAAACATAGAATAGTATTTTGCTAGTATTAGATAAAACAGAGTGGTGTGAATGTTATTAACTTATTATATGTGCTGAGGTGTTCGCAAGAAAGTCCAATATAAAAAAAATAATAATAAGGGCAGTAATACTAACTGCGTGCAAACCCCGGGTAAGCTTATCTTCCGGATTAGTTTTGCTTGAGTAAGAAGTACTACATGAATTTAGTACTAAACGTTCCAATCATTTTTATAACTTGAAACGGCGGAAGAAGATCATTCCTAAGACGAGAGGCAGTGAATTTGAAACTTCCACGGAATGTAGCAGTTTTGTACACCGTCAACATCAGGTATGCAGAAGCTCTCGTTTTGACTATATTTACATCACGTGATCAGAGCAGGTTAGCCAGATGCATCTTTATTATGTTCTGACATTCTCATCAAATTACCCTTATTTAAAAAAGGTGTTACATGTGATTTAGGAGGGATGGTAAAAATCAAAATCTCGCACAATGCTGAATGCTTTTAGACTGTTGTTGATGATTCATAGTTACAACTTCTGTCATTGTTACAGACTGCAGTATTACTGTGACTGGTGATTTATTTAGTTCATCCAAATCTTGAGTATTTCTTTCTCCTCTCTTTGGAAGGAGATAGTATTTTTTTGGAAAAATACATTACACGGGATGTTTTTTTCATAAGTATGGCAATTACAAAAAAAAAATGCTACCGCAACTAGAACAATAACAACACTAGTCACCTACCAGATAGGCGTTTTGTACGCATGATAGTTAGTGATTATGTGTGATGACTGTTCTGGCGTTAAATGTTTTTCAATGGAATATAATTTATCAATACCGGTATTGTTACCACTGATGCACGGCCTACTGTATTTTAGCTCAGCTGGCCGGGATTTTTTTCATAACTACATTATTTTTTTGTATGTTCCCCGATTACTCAAAGATGCTTGGACCGATTTGGACAATTCTTTTTTTTGTTTCAAAGGGTCCCATGGTCATCTGGTCAGGATCAGATGATGGGATCCCATGGAAATCAAGGGCATTCCTCAAATATTATAGGCATACTTAATGTCATTATGGTATTTTCATCAACAATGCAATCATTTGCATTCAGAAAGTATTTGGTGAAGTGGAACTGATGAAGAAGACCACAGATGGTCAATGGAGCGCCTTAATGATAAGTATGTCACGGTTATAAGATATCTCAAATAGCTAACTGGCTATGATGAAGCAAATTCTCAAATAAATGGTACTGATGAAAATGGTACCATCGAACTGATCTAATTGATGATGAAGCCAGAAGGTAGGCACTGAACTCTGAAATTAAACAATATATCCTAGTTGTGTTTGGGCTTTTTGGAATCGTCATGAAATGTACTTTTGCTATAAATGATTTTCATGGTAATTTGAGGTCCAAAAGCCCAACCCGAAGAGGTTTGCCTTGCCGCAACCCAGCAGTAGGTAAAATTTGCTCTACTCTAGGAATTTCTCCTGCATTGCGGGTACGCAACATCATCTAGCTCTCAGTTAGCCGCCATTCATGGGTTGCCAGATTTAGTAGACAAACTGGCAAACCACAAATTGCTATTTTTTCCTATTTTCTACAACATTTTCATTCAAATTGAGTTGGATTCACTTAAAAAACTTATATTTATGACGGGGTTAACTATCAAGCATAAAATTATAATTGTTAATTAAGGTAACTGCGGCTAGATATTTCCATGTATCATGGCATTTCATGAAAATTAAGTTTCATCAAAAACAAATATACAGGCAAATTTTTGCAGTGGGATCTTAGGCTAACAGGGACACATCACTTCTCAAAATAATTAATCCTTTTGGAAAATATTATTATACTTAATGAATTATGGGGAATAATAAAGTTAAAATGCCATAAGTTTAAAATCCGGAGTATATAGGGTTGATATCTCTAAAATCTGCCAACCAGAACAAGAAGCGTGAAAACCCCGGATTTTGAAGCTTACAATCCGGACATTTAAACAGATATTATTTTCATAACTTTTTTAAAGTAAATGTAGTTTTAACATATTATTTTAATTAAAAAATACAGCCGACTTCCAATTAAAAACACTACATATTGAAAAATTATTTCAATTTCGGAAGTTGGTATTTATGATTTCGCATCTTTGTTTTTAGGGTTCCGTACCCAAAGGGTAAAAACGGGACCCTATTACTAAGACTCCGCGATCCGTCTGTCTGTCTGTCCGTCTGTCACCTGGCTGTATCTCATGAACCGTGATAGCTAGACAGTTGAAATTTTCACAGATGATGTATTTCTATTGTCGCTATAACAACAAATACTAAAAACAGTATAAAATAAATATTTAAGGGGGGCTCCCATACAACAGATGTGATATTTTTGCCGTTTTTTGCTCGATATTAATAACGGCAACAGGTAGACGCTTGAAATATTAACAGCATGGTGAGATAGTGGTCAATCGCAAGCATACCAAAAAAAAAAAACATGTTTAGTTGTATATTTACTTAAAAAATAATTATTATTAAATTTAAATAAAATAAATTATTGGGGGATCCCATACAACAAACGTGATTTTTTGGCCGTTTTTTGCTTGGTATTAATAACGGCAACAGGTAGACGCTTGAAATATTCACAGAATGTTTAGATGTATATTCACTTCAAAAAATAATAATTATTAAATTAAAATAAAATAAATTGAGGGGGGCTCCCATACAAAAAACGTGACTTTTTTGCAGTGTTTTGCGATAATGGTACGGAACCCTTTGTGTGCGAGTCCGACTCGTACTTGGCCGGTTTTTTAACACCGACTTCCAAAGTCTAAAGTTTTTTTTAAAACGACTGATGTTATTTTTCACTTTGTTTTGTTTTTAATTGGAAGTCGGTTGTATTTTTTGTAAAATTATTTTACTTTTTTGTTGTGGCGCCTAGTTAGTGGTCAAATTCTATAATAATCTTACTTCTTACTAATATTATAAACGCGCAAGTTGTATGTTTGTTACTCAATCACGCCAGAACGGCTAAACGGATCTAGTTGAAATTTGGCAGACAGATGGATTATAGTCAGCAATAGCACATAGGCTTTTTATCCCGATATAATGTTCCCTTGGGATGATAAAACACTTTTGACGCAGGCGAAGCCGCTGGCAGAAGCTACATTAAACAGACATGCAATCCCGCGTGATTCAATTTAAACTTGCTTCAATGTTTAATTTTAAAACTTTTGATATTTAAATAGCCCCAATTCGGGATCATAACCTTCCAAACAAAAAATAATGTTCAAAATCGGTCTACAATTGACGGAGAAATCGTTGAACAATTGCCAATTGCCTTTAAAACCCCGCCAGGACGCTCCCCGGACGCTTTCTAAACTAGGACAAAGCCGGGGAAACAAAATGTCTTCAATCAATAGCCCGAAGTTTAAAAAATCTGTTATTGAAATGGCTATAAATCGTATTATTAGTGAAAGCGTGCACAGAAATATTAATTAAATATACATTTTTAACCATCCAGACTGAATTTATACGACTGAATATAACAAAAAGGTTTGCCTTTTGAAAATAAATTTGAATGCTACTCAAAATCATAAATACGAGTATAAGCTCCAACTGTGATGTTACGAAGCTTGCTTCATTCATAATTCATCAACACTTGTTAATAAACTAGGTATTCTGTCAGTCTGTATGTTTGAAAACTGATTGTAATACTAATAGTTAATATAAAAAAAATAACATAACCGGCGTGTGTGTATGACTAGATGTATGAATGTGAGTGAAGCAAAAGAAGTATGTAAGGATCGTAGCAGGTGGCGTTCTGTAGTTTCTGCCTACCCCCATGGGAAAAAGTCGTGAGTTTATGTATGTATAAAATCCAGATAGACAGACAGATTTCAATGATAAAAATATATACAATCTTTGTATAGAAGTTTAAAATGTCTAAGTATAAAATACTTACGTAAAATTTATGAATTAGACTCCTTTGAGTATTTTTCGCTATTCCTCACAGTTTCGGATTCGTCCACGCCCACTTGGAACATTCATCCTGTATGTTTTTTTTTGCATATTGCAACACCCTATCTTTTTTACTTTTACTTCGGACATTAAAGTCACATTTTTTTTTTGTTTGCAGGTGCAGGTCTTCACACGGCTACTTCATAAAGTTTTGTGGCCTCTGTAATGGTACGGTGTGCGCCAAGTGCTTCTGGGACTAACCAGCAGCTGCAAGATGTTTAAAAAGCGTGAAGGAACTTCAGGGATTAGCGGACACCTTTACGAAACGAAGTTACTCAGTTTGTTGTACTTTAGAGCGATTCATGACGATAGGATTAAAGAATTTCAATTAGCTTCAAATGTTGACAACATAGGCGCATTCGACGATATTTGCTTCAAAGTCAAAGTGGAAGGGTTTGATAAACCTGTCTTGGTCTTCATACAAGCTAAACATAAGGAAAACAAGAACCAAACTCTTAAAATCGATTTTGCTACTTACTTTATTGATTACTTAAAAATCAGACAACATTTTGATCCGAATAATAAGGACTTGTTCTTTAAAGGCACATTTGATGAAGTAGAATGTTTGTTCGTGTTATATACGAATGCGAGAGATGAATTCAGTAAAGACTCTAAAGTAGAAAGTAGCTTTTGCTCCATTCTGAATGATTTAATTTCTACAGGCGGTACGGCGAAGCAAACGTACAAGCAAGAAACGGATGTAGAGTCTCTGTGCAAAGTAGCTATTAAAGTACAAATGACCACCCTGGCTGAACGATTAGCAAAGTTTATAAACGATGACGGTAATTTTCAAATGATGCTGAGTGAAGAGATAATGCTACAATATCACGTGATTATGGCGCAAAAAGTAGTCGTCGTTTCAGAGCTTCAACCTGACGGACATCGAATCGCTTCCTTTCGCCACGACTTCTTTGCCACTAACGAAGAATATCTCACTATTTTCAAAGTTACGCTGTTTAAAGAGATTCTAAAAGTAAGAAAAATAGAATCCACTTCTATAAAAAAATTACTGTCTGAATTTTTAGCCGAACCCACTGATGTTTCAAAACTGAGTAAGCTAATAGGGACTGTTATAACATATAGCAATGGCCAGTTAGAATTGAATGAAAATGTAAAAAAAGAATTTATGCTGCATATGAAACCAATAGACGTATCTCGATCGACTGTTGACAAAGCAGAAGAACTGGCTGCAAAAGAAATATTATTGTCTCAGAAGTTCAAAGTCCCGGCTGCTTTTGGGAATAAAGATATCACACTAAGCGGCACTGTTGAGAAAAAAAAGAAAAGAATAAAGTATTTAACAACGAAAATCATCGATTTATTAGACGAGTATAAATCCACTAAAATAGTAACTATAGATAAATCTTTGGGAGATGGATTCCTGCAGCTCAATGGAGGTGTAGGTGGTGCAATCGGGAATATATTCGTGCTTGATGATAACAAAAATTCCACATTCATGAAGATAACAGATAACACAGGTTCTTTGGGAACTCTTGCTAAGGGTCTGTTTGAAAGCTTAAATGAAGAAATCGGAAAGATCAATAAAATAAGATCGGAAAATAAAATTCCCAATTTGTGCGATTATAAATTTTGTTTTAAAGGTAACAAATTTTCTAAACTTTTAGTGGAATGTACTGAATACGAAAAAATATTTGCGAGAGATTTTTTAAACAAACTGGTAGTTTATTCTAAACAAGCAGATGAAAAAGGCGTGGAAGAAATATTAAAAAATGAAGTAGAAGAGCACCAGCAAGATCAACCAAACTACTTTCAAGTTCAAACTGACGCAATCATTTCGAAATATCACGATGATATACAGAAATGGTGGATGCAACCAGAACAAGCACTGTATCTTACACGAAAATGTGACTTATTCGAAAAATCTAAAAAAAACATTATTAATGCCCCACTGCTAAACGTCATAAGTGCAATGTATCTGAACCACATAAAACATATTGACTATATATTCACTGAAGACGCAGTGAGGACCTTGAACTTGCAGGATCAGCACTCGAGTGCTTTTATCATTACAGAGAACAGCGTACTAACTGTTGTTAAAATAATACAACACTTGCAGAAAAAAGACCCTGTTGTGTTAGATCTTAAATATATTGTTAAATTGCCACCAAAAGACCGTAAGGTATTACGTAAAGAGTTAAAAGATATAAATGAAAGTAAATTTCTTATATTAGTATGTGATGGTACACAAAATGACAAAAATAAAATTCTGCAAAGCATTGCAGAAGTTCTTAATAAAAAAACTATTATTGTAACAAATCATGTGTTTGTTGAAATATTACAGAAATATTTCCCAAATTCGCCAGTGTACGACGCAAGAAATAATCTTATTAACATGTGTGAAGAATCACAGAAGAGTATTTTGGAGAGAGGCAGAGTGATGTTTCAAGGCACGGAAGTAAAATTAAACTTAATAGTCGGTGATGAATCAAAGGTGTATGTGAAAGGAGATGTATTGAATAAAATAATAAGTAAAGAAACAATTGCTGTAGGTAAACTAAACATCAATAGGAATTATGATAAAATAAAACACTTGTACGTTGACAGATGTGTACAAAAGACGAACCCTGTTACCGATATAACTCTTGAAAAGTCTCATCTCTTAAAAAGTCTTTACGATATAGATGATGAAGTTGTACTTGTTACAGCAGAGGCTGGGATGGGCAAGTCAACTCTACTCACACACTTATCGATTAAAACAAAAGAGTTCAAACCAGAAGTTTGGATAGTAAGGATAGACTTATTAGAATGCTCGGAAGAATTCAGCAAATGGAAGAAAGATGAAACTACCATCGATTTATTAGAGGTTTTAAAGTTTATGTGTCGAGTTATGCTTCGCGAGAAACTTGGCCACGAAAATAAAGTAGGAATTACACTGGAAGAAAAAGATAATGTTGTGTACCTGAAATATTGTATAGCAGATGCTCTGACCGAGTTTGAATTGAATTTGTTTCTGCATTTTTATTATGAGAGAGAGATAATATTCATTTTTGATGGTTTTGATGAGATTTGTCCGCATTACACCGATGTGGTTATGAAATGCTTTAAAACCGTCAGTAATGGTGCCCGTAAGCATAGAATGTGGATCACAAGCAGGTCATATGACGAAGTAAAAACCATTTTAGAGAAAGAGTTTGGGTTATCTTACCAAATAGATTACTTCTCAAATATGGAAATGAAAAAATATTTACAAACGTTTTGGGAATTCAATTTGAAATTAGAGGAACTAAACAGCACACAACTTGAGAATGTTAAGAAATTCGTTGAGTACATGTCAGCAGTGAATATTGAACGAACTATAGCAAAACCACTATACGAAGTCTTTAAAAACGCAGCTCTTTATATGAGTTCCGAAATTAAGAACACGCACATTCCGTTATGGAAATATAAGAACGATACCAGCAGCAGCGGCAACAGTCGGGCAATAGATTCTGATGTTACTTATGAAGACAAACAAATCTACGATGTGGTGAATCCTTTAATTATGTACCTAACAGCTGTTTATGTTCAACACAGTGTAAAAAAAGACTCCAAAAAGTCTGAGGAATGGTATCTAGATACAGACACTTATAACGTTTACGAGGGCTTTTTGGCAAACAACATTAAAAGGCAATATCAAGAGAAAAATGGAATGAGAATCTGTATGCCTGATATCATAAACGCTTACGAAAAAGAACTTGCAGATTCCATTTTAAAGCACAAAAAATTAGGGACTTATGCCATTTTTGGTAGAGATTATTGTTCGAATTTTTTTAGTTCGAAAGACTTCGAAGAAATAGACAAGATGATAAAGTTGGTGAACAAGGGAGAAGAGAAAACTGGTATCATTTATAACGCACCGGACGGGATCCCACAATTCATACACAAAACATTCGCTGAATACTTTGCAGTTGAATATATTTGTGATTGTTTGAAAAACCAAAATATTACTGAAAAGCGCAAATATTTTGAAGCATGCTATCTTGATGGAATTGGCATGTTTTACATATACAGAATTTTTAAACATAAAATGGTAACTGACAAGACATTGGCCAGTATTCAGGAAAAGTATCAAAATTGGCTATGGGATCGATTTGGACAAGACATTATTTTTTTAGGCTAATCGCGCCTAATAAACCAGCAAAATATGCTGAACAAAATAAAAAGTTAGATTTCCTTAAATCGAACTTTTATATTGTTGCAAAATATTCCCTGATGATCTGGACCGTATAATAGGCTGTTTATTATCGCTCTATTTATATGGAGGAGATCAATATTGCAATATTTCGATCACGACATGTGATCGAATTCTATCATCGTGGATTCGAAGGATGGATGATGGATTCTTTCCTCAACTTTCGTATTATTTTGAGGTTTTTATACTAATCATTATGTTGTTTTTTTTTTGTATTTACTGATTTTCAAATAAAAATATAATTTATTTTTGCATACTTTTAATATATTTCTTGTATTTTATTGCGTACCCCACCATGTATTCCACCTGAGTCTCCACGCAACGTAACATTATGCGAATGAACCACGCAGCTGGATGAATGATGCATATGAGCACATCAGACAGACAGGTCAACAGATGTCTGAGAGGATGAAGACTCGCTACGATCGGAAGGCGAACAATAAGGGCTTCGATTCAGGATCTCTGGTATGTTTACATAATCCGGTACGCAGCAGAGGAAAATCGCCTAAATTGCAAACAAAATAGGATTGACCATATCACGTAGTGAGAGCAGTGGTGGCCCAGTGGTATCGGCAGCGACTTACAAGTTGTAGGTCGTGGGTTCGAGCCCAGGTAGGCGCTTTACTTTGTGTAAATTATTTCATCACCACTGCTCTTAAAACGGTGAAGGAAAACATCGTGAGGAAACTGGCATGTCCTAGAACCAAAAATTCGAAGCCATGTGACATCCACCAACCCGCAATGGGCCCGCGTGGTAGATTACGGCCCATTCCCTCTCACGGAGAGGAGGCCTGTGTCCCAGCAGTGGGAACATTAATAGGCTGATGATGTGATGTGATATCGCGTAGTTACCAAGATTAATGATGTCATCTACTGTTTTCAAAAGGGATCCCGAGCTGTACCAAAGGTTGTTCATGTGGATCGATAAGCCCGTTATCATGGGTCTAACAATGCTCGGGACGAGCATGTCTAAGAGGGAGGCAATGCCATCTAGTGACGAGAGGAAGAACTATTAGTAGCTAGTAGCGCCATCTAGTATCGAAAAGCGGAATTAATCTTATCGAAAGTTCCAGTAGAATTGAACTTTCCAGAATGTTCGAGCCGAACAAGTTTCTCATCGCTTCGGGAACAAAGATTTCGAAAGTCGAATATCCTAGAATAGTCTAGTCAACAAGTGCTTTTTAGGTCAAAATTTTTTCGCCTTCTCCGGAAATTATGATTGAGGTGTCATTCGAATCGGAATGACATGTAGATAGGTTTTTGAGAGAATGCTTATGTTTTTTTAATTTAACAAATGCGTTATTTAAAAAAAAACATAATTATCATCAAAGATTATGTTACCAAAAAAAGTTTATGAATTATCTCATAAACAACGCAATTGTTTATAACAATTTATTAAACAATAGGAGATAAAAATGATTAACAATCATTTTTAAGTAGCTTCTGATCATAAGAAAACAGACCAATAATAATACAATAGAAAAAAAAAATTCAATGTTTTATAAAGGTTTATAATTTTTCACTTCAGTAAATTGTTAATAACAAAACGAAAATTAACAATTTTTTAATTTTTCCGACGGGTATCTAAGACCTTTGAAAAATAGCTCCACGAAAGGAAAAAATTCTCAGATTAATAGTTTAACAATTATCGCACTTGCAATATTAATGTTCGTGCTACAAAAAAATGTTAATTAATTAATGAATCACTTATTAAAAAATCGCGATGAAAAATTTTTGACCACTGAATATTGTTCATTGATTGGCCTGCAGGCGCCTGAATTTTTTAAATTTTTATTTTTCATGTTTAATAAGTTTAAATAATATTTATTCATTAAAGGTCCAAAGGTGGTGTGGCTTGCGCAAGCCGGAGTACAATTTTCAGGCGTATTTTCAACCCTCTGGGAAAATTATAAATATTGGTCCTACAGTTCCGGGAGTTAGGACCTTTTTTTAGGAAATTATTCAAATTTGAATTATCTTGAACCCCTTTTTTTTTCTTTTATAACTATTTCAATTTTTGCGAGCGGTCTTAGCATTTTCTCAAAAACTATCTACATGCCATTCCGAATCGAATGACACCTCAATCATAATTTTGACCTAAAAAGCACTTGTTGACTAGACTAGAAAGTTCTCGACGTATCTAGAACAGTTTGGAACGTTCCAGAAACATCTTCCGTGCTTTGTAACGGGCGGTCGGGTTCGTCGCGGAACATGCAGTTTCGATTGGGAAGCGATCAAAGCGAAATTAATAAAGTTGTTTAAGAAGACATGATTTAGTAAAAAAGAGTGATTAATTAAAGTCTGCTGTTTAAATAATTTATCTTTGAACCCCAGCTCGTAACAATACAATGATCACCGATTTCTACACAACTGTTTATTACATTTTTACCCAACTATGGCGAAACAAAAGGGAGGGTTATGTTTTTGACCGGTATGTGTGTATGTATGTATGTATATTCATCTGTTCCCTCATAACTTCTACACTACTTAACACAATTTGAAAAATGAGGTGTCATTGGATGCTGGTTAAAGGCTGTGTGCACTTTAAATTGAATAAGAGGGCGCCCCTCTAGGGGCCGCAGTCAAGAACAAAAAAAAATCGGCCCTTCCCATCATCTGTTTTAACACAGGGATTTTAGAATGAAGGTAGGGTTTGGTACATCATATTTTTGTCAAGCGTACCGTTTGTGAGATATAATATCAAGGTCATAACAATTTTTTTTTACCCGACGGCGTCGCAGTGTTTGTATGCATTTATGTTCATTTGTTCCCTCATAACTGAGTCTGTCATAAACCAGTGTATGCTTCGTTAGCTAACATAACTACACATATACACATATCTGTCCTCTAGTGATTAGTAAATTTCTTAAATCAACTACGTTATCGATATACGTTATCTAGAGTCCACTCTTGTAACTTTTGCATTATCTAGATACATGTAGGTAAAACAATAAAACCTAAACAAAAAAAAATGTAATGTGGCTGTGAAAATAGCCCAAAATACTTTACCTAAATAAAAAATAAGTTCAAAAACTAAAACCCGACTACTGAAAAGCATGAAACAAGTAAATATTTTCATCTCAGAGGATAACCGTGGTCGTATGTACCTACGTACAATACATTTTGCAAAGTAGCAAGTTAAAAACAAACACATTAAATTTTCATCTTTTTTATTTTAATATAAGTTACAATACAATATTGTTGTCAACATTTTAACATCGTTATACACTATAGTTTTAGTTTTTTTAATAGGACTGCACCTTGAAATAGCACAAATTACAATTATTAAAATTTAAGCCAAATAGGTAGGTATATTGAAATTACTATACATACAATGTAAATGGTTAATATTATTTTTTATTAGTTACTAACGATCTCAGAAAAAAATTAAATAAATAAAAGGTGCCAAAGGTAAATCAAAAAGGACAAAAATCTTTGGTTTAGTAATGCACCAATCCAGCCATGAATGCATTACTTAAAATAATTTCTAAAACAGATTTAATTAACGTTATTACAATAATAAAATCTATCAAAATGGTCCTTGTATCACCTAACTATAAAATAAAAATATCAATAATCTCATATTTTTCTGTTGGCACATTTTTATAGTTAATATTTTCAGTAATATACGTCCATCAACGCGTTCAGGTTTCTTTCAGTGAGTGCTCTTGGAGAGTCTTCGGTGTCAAGAAGGTCACAGGGCAGCATCATCTAAGAAAGGATATGAAATTAGATATTGTAAGAATAATGGGGTCTCAAGAGAATAATTCCTAACTAGATTCTGCCAGCTGCTAGCTGCTGCTTGATGCGAGACGAACAGATTCGGTCTATGTGGCGACGCTTGGGGAAGCCCTATATTCAGCAGTGAACTTCATTCGACGAAATTATGATGACAATTATGAGCTTCTGCCGGCAGTTTCGCCCGCGGGATATTATCGCCAGGGAACGTAGGTACTACCAGTATAAAAAGTATCTTATGTCCTTATTCAGGACATAGTCTTCTTTTGCCTTTCTACCAATACCTATTCCAAGTTTCATACAAATAAGCTCTCAATGGAACCCTGCTCTTGCTCTTAATATTTACATTATAAATGCGAAAGTAACTATATCTGCTGTCTGTTACCTTTCACGCTTGAACCGCTGAACCGATTGAGATGAAATTTGGTATGAAGTTTGTATAGTTAGTGTGTTCCCTTGGGTTGATAAAACACTTTATACTCTAGCACAAGCTAGTAGGCTTTGATATATTGGGGAAACTAGTAAACCCACGCGGGGGAGCCGCGGGAGGCAACTAGTCAACAGTAAACATAAAAAGTTTTGACTAATACCATAACCACAATTGGTGCCTAGATACAGGTTAACGTCAGTCATTTTTCTAAAGTATAATTTTGCACGCCCTCTATTTGATTTCTATAATAACTAATATACCTACAACACGCGTACAAGATATGCATATTTTTGTTATTCTTACATCACTGAAGAATGGTAGCATCATAGACAAACTGAACGCACTTCTCTTTTCTCTTTATCTGAGTTTTGTAACTACGTAAGTATTGGCCAGTTCAAGTTTAGAATTTGAATTCCGAGTAAGTAACCTGGGAATTCTAGGACATCACTATCGTATTACGAGCTTTTATTATTGGTTTCACCTGTCCTGACTCTTGGTAATTAGAACTTGCAAGTTAATTTAGAGCCACTGCCCGGTATGTTCACCCACGTTTGTTTCTCGTGACAAATGTATATTTTATTTTAATATAAAAGCTTGTTTCTTAGGGTTCCGTACCCAAAGGGTAAAAACGGGACCCTATTACTGAGACTCCGCGATCCGTCTGTCTGTCTGTCTGTTTGTCTGTCTGTCTGTCACCAGGCTGTATCTCTTGAACCGTGATAGCTAGACAGTTGAAATTATCACAGATGATTTATTTCTGTTGCCGCTATAACAACAAATACTAAAAACAGAATAAAATAAATATTTAAGTGGGGCTCCCATACAACAAACGTGATTTTTCTGCCGTTTTTTGCGATATTGGTACGGAACCCTTCGTGCGCGAGTCCGACTCGCACTTGGCCGGATTTTTTTAGTACTTGTTTAACCTGTCTCTGATTTATTTGAGACTGCCAAAGAGCAGGTTTGTCAGCTTCGAAGTTTGCAGTGAAAAAACTTCTTAACTAACAAACCACGACGACAAGCTCACGAACAGAGGCTCTAGACGAGGTGTCGACGTCAGTGAAGACGATGGTCGAAATGCCGAAATGTAAGTGTTTAATCACGTGACAATTCGATAGCGCTTGACAATCCCAAACATTTTTCTAATCGCTATCGCGACGCTTTCGTTGATAGATTGTCACTTGTCTATAGCCAAAAGCTATGTGCGGATGCTTAGGTACACAAATTAACCGCATAGTTGACGTACATAACTAACGTTGCAAACCTCTCCGTTAACAACACGCAAAATCTACTACTTTACAGAGAATAATTTAATACCAACCCTCTCAGGAACCGGCTTTCCTTCCAGAAGGTACTTCAGCTTGTTTTTCTGGCACGGTGAGAGGATCTTGTCCAGGTTGTTGATGAGGTCCTTCATGTCTGGCCCGAAAGACCTGACGTGACCGTCCCTCTTGCCGTTCGTCCACCCGCGGGAGTACTGGAAGGTCTGTGCTGTCACTGAGGCCAGGGTCACGAAGATGAGGAGTAGGGTCACGTTGGCTGACATTGTGGTAGCTGAAACAAGGGATTTAGGTTTTTGAATTGAATCAGCTTTGTGTACCTACAACTTTGCTGAGCATATAGTCTCATATTCATGGGAAACTACAGTTGAACAAACATTAATTTCATGTTTTTCCGGCAAGAATATGGTATACAGTATAAAGTTGCACAATATTGCATCCAACAATGTTTAGTAATGTTGAACAATTCTCAAGTTTAATTCTCTCCCTAATACCGAATTACTCGTAGTTAGCCGAACACAATTCCAGACTGCTGTTAAGATATTTCTAAAACTTACTGTAATTTCCCAGATCGGTCTTGTATCAAGTTAATGGTGAAAATTTACAAGTGCGTGATTAGACCTGCCGTAATATATGGATCAGAATGTTTGGCTGTGAAAAAGATGGATGAAAAGACATTGCATACAGCAGTGACGGATGTGCGGAGTGACGAGAATGGATAAAGTGAGAAATGAGTATTTTAGAGGAAGTTTGAAAGTAGTGCCAGTGACAGAAAAGTTGGTATGGTTCATGTGTTGAGGAGGGATGAAACGCGTGTTACTAAAAGTGTTACATGAATATAAATGTGAATGGATGGGGAGGGAGGGGACGGCCAAAGAAAAGAAACTGAAGACTGTGTGGGGAGTTATATGAAAAAAAAGGGAATCAGTGATAGCGTGGCGGGGGACAGGAATGTATGGAAGAAGAAAACTTATTGCGCCGACCCCAAGTAACAAGGACAGGCAGATGATGGTCTTGTATCTGAATGTCAGACTGATCTCATCTTTGCATCATACTAAAGTATGTTTTTGCTTGTTTTTTTTTGCATTAATCCCTATCCCCACACACGGTAAAAGTAAGATCAATAAGATACGGTCACGACGTATCATAATTCCGTAGAGTTTCATGCAAGGACCAATTAATTGGGTTAAAAAGTTAACCGGTTAGAAATACTGAATGTAATGGGTTAACCAGTCCAATATTAGATTATGAACTTTGCTAACTTTGGATAGTAAGTTTTAGTTTGTAAAAGGGCAACTAACGTAGGGCATACTGCTGTAGCCGGGGAACGGATGTAAGTGAAACACAGGTGCTTGGGCATCACACTATAATCACATAAATTATACAGATACAAGGTTTTTCAAATCACATGGTAGTGTCACAGAGGTCTTATGTTAAAAAGGCGCGCGAACGCTTTAGCTTAGCTTTAAGCTCACCGACTCGACACACAGACTACTGAAATCTCCGTTACACTATAGACTAATCTCGCGGACGCACTCCTACGGGTGGCCGGGTAACCACTCTGGATTGCCTGTTTATAATCTGCCGCACGCTATACACTCCCCCTCGAGTTCTAGACAACGTCCCCGCTCATGAACTGACTCAAAGGAAGCTGAACAAACCGGACAAATATTTTTACGTGGACGCCCTCTCTGACGTTTCGGAACTACGGGACGAGGAGGCGTACTGTAGCGATTATGAAACCACTCTGGGTTGCCTGTTTATAATCTACCGCACGCTATACACTCCCCCTCGAGTTCTAGAGAACGTCCCCGCTCATGAACTCGCTCAAAGTAAGCTGAACAAACCGGACAAATATGTTTACGTGGACGCCCTCTCTGACGTTTCGGAACTACGGGACGAGGAAGCGTACTGTAGCGATTAAGAAACCACTCTGGGTTGCCTGTTTATAATCTGCCGCACGCTATATACTTCCCCTCGAGTTCTAGAGAACGTCTCCGCTCATGAACTCGCTCAAAGGAAGCTAAATAAACCGGACAAACATGTGTACGTGGACGCCCTCTCTGACGTTTCGGAACTACGGGACGAGGAGGCGTACTGTCGCGATTATGAAACCATTCTCGGTTGCCTGTTTATAATCTGCCGCATCTATATCTAAATAATACTAATACCAGTCTGTAGCTGACCCACTGCAGGGCAGAGGCCTATTTTCATAGAGAGAAGGCACGAGCATTGATCACACACAGGACTCAAGACTGGTTGGGGATTTCAACAGACTTCCTCACGATGTTTTCCTTCACCGTTGTCAGCAATGTCCAAGATAAACTTAGATAGTCTGTATTTTAAAAACTTCTGCCCATATAAACAAACAACTTTTACCAAGGAAATCATAGAAATTTGGATTTGCCGTACCTACTTACATAGTTTTCATCAGCTGACCAAAATTTGTATAGGAGTTACAATTTTATTTTTACCCAACTGCTGAAGGAGGGTTTATTGTTTATCAGTCTATGTATGTATGTAAGTATGTAGGTACGTATATATGTATGTATGTAAGTATGTAGGTATGTATGTTTGTTCTTATGTGGCGTTCTAGAGACCAAATGCGATGGCCGATTTTGATGATTCATATGTCAATCGATTCGTCTTAACCCTGCGAGTGTTACATTAAAATTGGAAAATAGAAAAAAGGCGGATTTTGTGCGCCATATTTTTTTTCTTCCAAACCCATCGTGTGTGGTATCAAATTATAGGGTTTTAAGAGGTGATTTCAAAAATATATAACTCTTAAACTCGTATGTTTAAATGTCCCAAAATCTTAAAAAAAAAAGTTATAAATAGAAAAAGTTAATTCAAAAAACCCGACTGCTTAAAAAGCGAACTAAAAAGCCGCAAACAAGAAGAAAATCATGCTTTGCAGTCGGAGGATATGTCTGGTTGTAGTCAGCCAGCTCGCGAACATGTGTATATCTTTTTAGTTCGTTTTTTATTTATAACTTTTTAGTTTTTTTTTTTGGTATTTGCCTATAACTTTCTTGGAGAAAGTTTACATGAGCAGAAGCAGTTTTCCGTTACAACCTGTAGGTACCTATACCTACAATTTATAAAATATCCGAAAATATCGAAAGGTATAAGTCCGCTAGGGCCGATATCTTTGAAAGAGGGCTGGGGGCACTCACTTTCTAGGTTTATTCGACAAATTATTTATTAATTTTATCATAAATTAATTAACTTTCTTCTGCACTACAACAAGCCACTGGACAGTTTTATAGTTATCAGCTGCAGTCTAATTTTATGACAGCCATTTTAAATCCGTTCAATTCGTTTTATCGAGTATTTTAACGTCAGGTCCTGTTTGATTAAAATGCAAGTAGTTACCGACCGTGAGTCATTTTAGTCCTGGAAGTCCTTAAACTCAATTGTATTTGATGTTTTTTTTCCTTTTCATGTATTTAATTGATTTAAAATATATTTTTTTCTAAGTCGCATAAAATCTAATGGCACCTAATGTGTCACTTATAAATTTGTATGTCTTAATTACGACAAAACATAGCGTACCTCCTATTTATGTAAACACCTATGTTTCACAAATAAAATGATTTATTGATCAAACTTTAGTATCGAGGAATTACTCTCATGATATTCTGGTAGCCCGTTTTTTTGCAAATTTCAGCTCTATGGAAAGACATCGGAAATGACAATTTCTCGTCAAATAAAACCAGTAGAAGTAAGTCGAGGCATTTAAGATGCACTGGTATTGAACTCCAACATATATCTACAGTGTCTGTTTTCAAAGTCATTTATGAAAAAGATTCTTTCAGCAATGATACCTCAAAGATTTTTAGTCCACCCCTTATCCGATTCTACATCCGCCGCTGTCCAAAGAGAGGTCGCACAAAGATACGAACAGGAAGTACGAAGTAAAATTCTTAAATTCTACTCGAAATAAAAAACTGAGACCCTTTGGCCTGGAATCCAGGACCACTTCATCACTAGGTAATGAAGAACTAACAACGAAGGGGACAAAAATAAAAAATCAAGAGCTCTTACAGCAACGTTATTTTCACTGTGCGTAAGGGATAGATGCATGTATACGTCTGTCCCAATCTTGCTCTAAGAACTTATGGTAGGGCTCCCCTTACGGTTCTTGGCGCGATAGTTATACTTGCATGTGGGTAATTGATAATAATTATTTTGATTGGGCGCCAAAAATTCTATGTTGGCGCCCAACGTGGGATGAATGTAGTGTTCTTGGCGAACCAGAACAGAAAAAGAACACATTTTCTCTTTTTGTTGATGCCAAACAAAGTTAATCAAAATTATAAGTGATCAACCGACTTCAAAAAAGTAGGTTGATAGGAAGTTTTCAATTCAGCAATTGCTTTTGATCAAATTAGGTTAATAATCGTCTTTTTCATGTTTTTTATTATAGTGAAATCTCCCTCAAAACGTCCACTCATCAACACCTACTAGTTTTTAACTGCGAAGATGAAGTGCTGAAACAAACAACACATTTGTCTGATAAGTTAGAAGAACTTGAATCAACACAATAGTATGAAGTTTGCAGATATTTGGACGGTCCCACGTTGTAATGTAAATTTCTTGGCGGTATGTAGAATCCCTCAAATCTTTTATGTCCCACTACTACTATCTTACCGTGACTGTTAAAGAAATAAACAGTACCTAAGTTTTTTTTTTCTAACAATCTTTTTGAACTGAACGGTACTAAATGTAATATACATATATCTTGTCAATACACATCCAATGAGCCCAAATATATTGCGCGATGGTGCAATCTTGTCTGGTTGAAGAGTTGCTTGGGCCACTTTCTAGGTTCAACATGGGACCAGCTCCATATAGTGGCATATTATTTCAATGAATCAAATCACATAAGTAGGTACGCCAAGTTTCACACATTTATTTATTTAGTCATTTAAACTTCATGTACATAATAAATATTATAATAAATACCAAATTCTAAATGAAACTGAAATTTAAATATAATAACTATGACGAAGACCGAGGCTATGTATGAGAGGACAAATAATAGTTCCGGATTCTACGCTTGAATGAAAATTTACTCGCAGCTTTTTTGATGTCTTGGGGTACCCTCTTCCAGTTTGGACCTGCTGTCAGCTTTATTTCCTCCTCCCATCGGGTAAGCTGTCTTCCCCGATTTCTATTGCCGGGTACCCCAAGACAGACGACAATGGAAACTGTTAGAGGAGGCCTATGCCATGAGGCAAACCGATTTCGAGAGATTTTGTGATTTTTGTTTTAACTAATATTGTAAATTGCTTTGTCTAGTTGCGGAATAAATGGCTTTATTATTATTATTATTATTTTGATGTCAAGGGGAAGCACGTTCCAGAGTTTTATAGTTGAGACAGTGTAAGAATTGCACACATCGAAAGCAAGGTAATATTAAACTTATAAAGCTGCTATAATATAACAAAGGAAATGAACCAACAACATTGAGGGCTGCTTAACGCATAAAATCGAACATCTATTGCATGCTATTTCACAGTCCATAGACACAGTAGCGGATAGAAAATCAACTACTAGGACATTGGATAAAGTGCATACAACCTCGGTAATAGATAATGTATTTGAAACCTAGAAGAAATGAACGAAAGGTTGAAATTATGTACATTGATGGGAAAGAGTACTCCGATTTGATGGATTGGTTTTTTGTAAGTTGAGTTTTTGTGACAAGATGTTCACATCAAATCACACATCATCAGCCTATTAATGTTCCCACTGCTGGGACACAGGCCTCCTCTCTGTGAGAGGGAATGGGACGTAATCCACCACGCGGGCCCAGTGCGGGTTGGTGGATGTCACATGTCTTCGAATTTTTGGTTCTAGGACATGCCGGTTTCCTGACGATGTTTTCCTTCACCGTTTTGAGAGCAGTGGTGATGAAATAATTTACACAAAGTAAAGCGCCTGCCTGGGCTCGAACCCACGACCTACAACTTGTAAGTCGCGGCCGGTACCACTGGGCCTCCACTGCTCAGTCAACATGTTCAATGATGTATTTACCTATTTTCTGAAATAAATATAATAAGAAGAATAGTTAATCTAGTTAGTATATAATAGTTGAATTAGCGTATTTGGTACAAGTATTATGTTAAATCGGTAGCCGTCTTTGCTTTGCATAAAGGTAGGCCTAGTATTTGAAGTACACAGGTATTCATTAGTCATATCAAATTGCGTGTACCTGATGAAAATATAGGTGCATGTACTATCACACCTGGTGTACGTAGGTACGATGGAACCAGCGTACTCAGAAAATATTCACTCTTAATTTAAAAATAGGCGGGGTAAATAGGAAGTAGAGAAAAACGTCACTCGCTTTTGTTTATCAACAAAAATAACATTATTTCCTCCCACGCCAGGTATATTAGAATATTTCTTTCCCAAGTATTATGGCTTTTCTACGAGTTGTTAACACGATACCACCTGATCTAACACGACACTTTGAATTTACTCTTAATATTAAATTCTCTTGAAAAATAGGACGCAATTTTCTTGATAAAACATAACCTCAAACCAATGATACGTTAATGGACATTGAGGACATTTCACTAGCATATTACAGGTGATTTTCACATCATCACATCACATCATCAGCCTATTAATGTTCCCACTGCTGGGACACAGGCCTCCTCTCTGTGAGATAACACTACAATAACAAAAACATTTTTTTTTTTTTTTTTTTTTTTAGCTTTGGGACCTCAATTTACCATGAAAATCATTTGTAGCAAAAGTCCATGTTCATGACAATTCCAAAAAGCCCAAACACGACTAGGATATATTGTTTTATATCGGAGTTCGGTGCCTACCTTCCGGCTTCATCATCAGATCAGTTCGATGGTACCATTTTCATCAGTATCATTTATTTAATATATGCTTCATCATATTCAGTTAGCTATTTGAGATATCTTATACCCGTGACATACTTATCCACCACGCGGGCCCAGTGCGGGTTGGTGGATGGTAACATGTCTTCGAATTTTTGGTTCTAGGACATGCCAGGTGACATTAAAATTTCCTAATATCACTTGGTCTGACCTGGTAATTGAACCTAAGCCTGCACGATAAGCCAACACGATTACGACCACTTATCAACGAGGGCGTATATCTCAGTAACGGCCACTGAAAACAAAAAATAATAATCAAACATGATAAAAAAAGTTTTTGATTTATTTCCAATATTTGCATGTTGGTAGAATCCTTTGGGGGATGAACTAACTTGATCACTGAAAATTACAGAATACAACGCTGAGGCTTTAATTATTTTATAACTTAAATTATTTCAATACTTTTAGATATTGACTTGTAAAGTCTAGAGTTATACAACCTTAATTATAAAAATTGTGACACTGATGGTACATTCTAAATTCAAATTTTCTATAGAGAATTTTATTATAGAATCTGTTTAGGAGTTGCTAAACACCGTCGAGGTTTTAATACATAAGGCCCACAGACTGTACAAAAACCACTTTTGAACTTGAAACTTGAACCAGGGTTCAATATCAGCCATAGTGCATTAGATTTTTCTATTAATCAAAAGTGTTCTATTTTTTTAAATCTAGCTAGTTACATTTTTTGAGAGATTAGCACAAAGCTCGTCGACTCTTCACGTGACCAGAGGGCTGGCCTTTTCTTCGGCCAGGGAATCAGCATTGCCATCCAACGTGGCAATGCTGCCAGCGATCTGGGCACGTTGCCCATTGACATCTATGTGGACGAACTTATTGATGCACAATTAGCCCTTTTCCTCTCCTCTTTGTGTAAAGGATTGTTTTTTTATATATGTTAATATATTAAGTAAAATATACATAATAAAAAAACTCCAGCTAGGTACAATATCTACTGATGTTAACGAGCTACCGACATTTAAGTACTTGATTCAATAATCAGACTCAAACAATATCCAGAGATGCTCCTCTCCTATCCTTTTTCAACTACAAGGTAAATGGAACAACAAACAAGCAACTGAAGGAACACGGGTGGGTTTTAGTCAGTAAAAGTCTGACACGGCCTACCGCCTCACCCAGAGTGGGAGAATCATTTAAAGATATGAGAAAAAAAACCGGCCAAGTGCGAGTCGGACTCGCGCACGAAGGGTTCCGTACCATTATCGCAAAAAACGGCAAAAAAATCACGTTTCTTGTATGGGAGCCCTACTTAAATATTTATTTTATTCTGTTTTTAGTATTTGTTGTTATAGCGGCAACAGAAATACATCATCTGTGAAAATTTCAACAGTCTAGCTATCACGGTTCATGAGATACAGCCTGGTGACAGACAGACAGACAGAAAGACGGACAGCGAAGTCTCAGTAATAGGGTCCCGTTTTTACCCTTTGGGTACGGAACCCTAAAAAGGACCTCATACTCAACAGTTACTCTTGTAACCACTACCCCAACGAGTACAGCAGTAAGATATATCGCGGAAAAAAAAAAGTTCTGTACTATCATAATCTTATGTAGATAGATGAAAATATGATCTGCTGGAGCCCCTGTCCATGTAAGTTGACCAATAATTCGTCACATAAGAAATTATTTAAGTAACTAAGACATTTCCATCAGTGGGTAAACTCGGAAAAAGAATTTCTATAACAACTATGGTGCTCTGTACAAGGTTTTTTTTACCAATTGAAGTAATCAATTTATGTATATACTAGCTGACCCCCGGGGCTTCGCTCCCGTCAACTGGCTTCCCTGCCTACCCAGCCTACCCTGCCAACCCTGTCTACCCTGCCTACCCTGCCTAGCCTATCCAGCCCACCCAGCCAACCCTGCCTTCCCTGCCTAACCTGCCTACCCTACCTGCCCTACCCTAACTAATAATTTGTATGTATCATCAATAGTTTTCTCAGCGCACGCCAAATAATGAATTTTACAGTCAACATTTTGCTACTTTGGGTTACATTATTGCAATTTACATAAGGGTCTCTAATTTTTTTGAAAATATATTATACACTCAGGAATAATGTAGCTTTCTACTGGTGGAAGTATTTTCAAAATCGGTTCAGTAGATCCAGAGATTACACTCTACAACGTCACAAACTCAAAAACTTCACCTCATTATAATATTAGTATAGATATAGATATTTTTTGTAAAGTGGTTTACAAATATTTAGAGCACCCGCAAACTACATACTTTTTATCGGGCGATAGTTTGGTCGGATTGAAAATTACATTCAATACCGAATCCTTGTAATGTGCTTGCATACTTGCTCATACTGTTTAAAGGCCCGATCAAAATTCAGTAGTTTGCGGGGGCTTTTAAACTCACATACACAAACAGTTACACCCGGAATAACTAGGTATATTGTTTTTTATTTTTTTATTTTACGCTCGCGTTTGACCACTATCTCGCCTTATGGTAAGCGATGACGTGGTAGACGGTGAAGCACGCTTGCCTAGAAGTAACCTATTCATTCTTGACTTAAGACCCCAAGGTTGTAACTATCAGGAAACAAAGACTCCGGCAGGGAATGTCACTCCTTAGCTATGCGCACAATGAAAGTATTCGCAAAACGCTTTGTGCGTATGTGGTGGGATGTCCATCAAGTACCGGTGGCGCATTGCCGTACGTCTTGTTGTCCGATGATGGAAAGGGCTAGGCGGAATCAAATTGTGCAGTTCCAACTATATTACCATCTGTAGGCGATACTAATATTTGATATGTGCGGGAATCGAACCCGCGACACGCAACGCAGCAGCCAATCACTCAGCCACTGCACCAACCGTGTCATCATAAGTTTTCAAGTAAGTATGCATGGATGTCCACGAAAGGATTAGCAAAAAGTGTCAAAGAAGTCTCAATGCCAATTAAGACGGTATCGCCATATAATTTTGAGGCGCCGATTTTCTTCACCGTTCTGAAATCGGTGGAGGGGGGGCGACATACATGCAGAAGTGAAGCGTCTGCCAGACAAAACTTGTAAGTCCATTACTGCTCACAGTCAGAATGCGGAAAGTTAAATTATTCCTAGCCAAACAGACAGTCAAACATTTGATTGTACGCGAATTGGGACCAAACTCTCATCAAGGATTTTAGCACTAAAACTGTTGTGTAAAGACACCTTGCAAAAGCGTGGACTAATATGATGAGAAGCCTTAATCAATCAATCGATGAGTTTAATCTAAATATATCAGAGGTAGGTTTAATTCAATAAATTTTGGCGCAACCGAGGTCAGATGTGGCGATAAGATTTTGCGAATTGGTGTATCATACTGATTAAGATCCTCCTTTTAATTTTAATTTAAAGCATTTTTTTGTATGTATAAGGCATTTGGCGGCAGGTTGGCGTATCCATTGGGATAAAAACACTAAATTAAATCAATACAGATTAAAAAAAACACACTGTACAAAATATACAACCATTAATTGATGATATGCTGATTACTGTCTACTGTAGCAATTTGCTACAAGACTTCTGCTGCTGCTGGTTATATTTTTTGAAATTTCGTTTGTCAAGAAAAGAGAAAACAGTTTTTTTACTGACAGAATGTGAAATTTTTAACCGAATTATATATATTTTTATAAGCTGTTAGAAGCGTCGATTTTAATAAAAATGGCGAGCAAGATGGTCAGGCAGGCGTAATTACTAATTTATATAGCTATTACTTAGTAGTTTTATCTTTTAAATCACCACGGATAATAATTTAGCTTTATGTCGTTAAAGATTCATTTCTTCCTGAATGCTTAAGACAGAATTTTGCAACTATGTTGAGGAAAGGCGTATGTCTTCAGTAGTATAGGCGTATGTGTAGTATTATATTATCTATGGTTCAGTGTATTATTGTCAAAACTAGCAAAAATTTCACTCCTAAGTCTTTTCCTACCAAATATTAAAAACAACTAACACGATAATGACGACTGCGGTTTCTCTGTATTTTTTTAAAAGCGTTTATTTTTTTGTATATTTTTATATATTTTCGATGTAGGTGTATTTTATCTTAAAATCATACGTATTAATGTGGCGTTAAGTGCTTTTTCTTTTTTTAACGCCACACTACTCAATCTTTTCTAATTAAAGCAGGTCGAATCTTTGAAACAATTATGTAAGATCAATTAAATCTGTGTAGCTTTCTGGGAATGTTATATTACCTACGCTGCGTTCCAGAACTAAATGTACCTTTTTTTTTTTTTTTTTTTTTTTTGGGTGGGAAATCATCCAATGACTTCTCCCGCTCCAGCGGGGCAGACCTCCACCGTATGCTCCACCGTGTCCTCCGGGCGATCCACACAATGGTGACACCCGGGCGTTTCCTCCCGCCTTATCCTGAACAGGAACCTCCCGAAGCAGCCGTGTCCGGTGAGGACCTGCGTCAGGCGGAAGGTGAGGACGCCGTGGCGCCTCTCTAGCCACTCCTCAAAGAGGGGCCTTATCGCCGCAATCGTGGCGTGCCCAGCACTGGGTTGCGATAGTCGCTCTCTCCATGACGCCATGAGATCCTGCCGGAGCTCTAACTAAATGTACCTGGAAGAACCTTCGCGGAGGATGCCCAGTAGTGGGATAGCAACAAACAAATATAAAAATCCCAGACGAATATTCAAAACTAAAATTTTGAAACATGGAAGTCTGTCTTTCTCTTAAATTATATTGAACCAAGTTCTTATTTGATAACTAAGAAGTGTTAGAACAAAAACGAAAATAACAATAATTGTTAAAACTTGGTCACGTTTTTATTTTACGTAACTAACCACCAAAATCTAATTGATTCTTACTCGTTTATACAGCGGAAAACTAAAACTTTGATCTCGATAACAAGGCGTCACTAGAAGGAAGTCTAGTATTATAAAATATACATCTTGGCATATAGTCGCTCTCTGAAACGTGCAATGGAGATTTATGGCAATTGTGCAATGCAACCCAATCTTCATCTGTCAGTTTGTGTATGTCAATGCACTAAGTACACATTTTTGAGCATAAAGTACAGGTAGATTCAAACTTAATGGCGGCTCAGAACGCTAGGTGAGTCATTGCGAAGCACCGAATTCATAACGTGATAGTGGGACGGGGGTATGGGGTACTACGTAGTGAAAAGTGATCTTCACAGCCGCCTTAAAGTTTGAATGGACCTGTATATGCAACTGTTCTTCGGAAAATGGGAGCAAAACACAAAACAAATCAATTAGTGAACTATATTATGTACTCGGAATTTGCCTTGGAGCAATTCAAATCATTTACACCTTGACACGTTATATCACCAAACCATTTTGATCCCGACAACTTCTCGGTAGAAGTTACAGGCCAAATGAAAATCTCATTCAGTAGATTAATACAGGGGTGAAAAACCAACAATTGACTTTGGTTGAGACTTTCAGAATGAGACTCGCAAAGACCAGGGGATCATGGATTATAAGGGAGCAGGCCTATATTTAGCAGAGCGTGCATCAAGACACTGCCTTCTCTTGCCTTGATGAAGATGACGACGCGGTTCAGAAACCAAAACAAGTGTGCGATCGGGAGATCCTCATCAGGAACGAAATTGCTCACACCTTTTCTTCAACAATCAGACAAGAGTTACTTTTAACTAACCCATAATGTAACTATATGTAATAGCTTGACGATAATAGCCGAACTACGCCGGACGGAACCGAATGTCTCGAGAACACATTTTCGTGACGTGACGATTTCTACTTCGTTCTAATAATAATGCTGTAAACCTGTCAACTTCATATTACCTAGCTGAAGTAACGATAACAAGAAGACAATCAGAAGATAGACAATAGGATGGCACACAATTACAGGTAGATAGAAGGGGTGCAGGCGATTATAATGGATATCTAAGGCGTTGGAGATTTTAAGCTGAAGCTAAGTAGAACAGTTACCTTTAGGCGTTCGTTGCATAATGTGTGTCTTTTCACATACATTGATTTAGTTTAAAAGTGATCTCGTAAGTTTTCTGGTGATAAGTTTAACTACTAAACACTAAGAGACCTTTCTGACGGCGCGCCGCAAATCAAATTAACATGAATTCGGCCATCACCATAATTCGCTTTTGTTGTTTTGGCCCAAATTAACATATTTCCTTCGTTCTTCCCATCTATGGAAGCACCCTCATCTTATAGAAAAAATGGACCAAATTATCCGCTATACACTAACTTTAATCTTGAATGTGGCCATGGGCGACCGAGCTTTGGCTCAGCTACTCTGCCTATCCGTATGGGAAGCCTCGGCGTCCGTTAAATTTCTAGTATTCTTTTTATTTATATCCTCGGTCCACAGTACTGAGAAATCAGGCATATCTTAGCATCCATATGGATTAATTTGGATGTGCCGTGCTTCACTGAGGCTATTGATACTTGGAGACTCGCTTGCCCGAATTATAATCTCCCCAACAACCCATTATCACAGAGACGGTGGGATGAGCTGCTCTGCAGAGCAGTTCGGGAGCACCAAATTGCCACTGTCACCGATCGCGCTTGCCATCTGGCTATGGGTGAGTGGGAGTCGGGCCTCTGGTTTTACGCACTACCGTCGTCAAACATAGGAACCTTGTTTGACGATACTACTTTCCGCCTCGCTGCTTCCCTACGTCTTGGTACTCCCTGTAGTAGTCCTCATCGTTGCCACTGTAGCGAAATTGTTAACAGTCTCGGTCACCTCGGGCTGTCATGCAGCCGAAGTGCGGGTCGCAAAGTGCGGCACGGAAACTGAAACGAAATCATCCGACTTACTCTCGTCACCTTCGGCGTTCCGGCCGTTTTAGAACCCCATGGCCTGGCACGCGACGATGGCAAAACTGGAGGGGATGTCTTTGTTTCCATATAAGGTGGGTAGGCCTTTAGTGTGGGACGCTACTTGTGCCGATACTCTTGCGCCATCCCATCTTCCTAGCTTGTCGTGCTGTGCTGGCGCTGCTGCTGCGGTTGCAGAGAACCTCAAGCGGCGGAAATATAATAACCTCATCGGTAGTTATATTTTCGAGCCGTTTGGGGTTGTAACTCTTGGTCCGTGGGGTTCGAGTGATCACGCTTTGTTTAAAGATCTTTCCAAACGCCTAGTTGACACTTCGCGTGACCCAAGGGCTTTTACTTTGGTCAGAGGATAAGCATTACCATACAACGTGGCAATGCTTATAATCTTTTGGGCACATTACCAGTGAACAATGATGTGGAGGAGATTTTCAACACCATATTTTAGTTTAGTATATTTTTAGGTTTAGTTAGTGAATAGTTTTAAGTGTATATGTTTGTAGTCTTAGTTAATTAAGTATTTATACACTGTATATACTTTTATCTATTTAAATAAAAACTACAGTAATGACCAAATTAATGATGACATTGTTACAGTTCACTTTACGAACAAAAATATCTTAGATTCACCTTTTCAGGTGTATCCTCAATTATTTCTTCCGGACATTTAAGGAGCAATGAAGTGATCATATTTCTAACCGGGAAGCGAACGGAAAACGGCATTGCGCTCACTATGGATAGATGTTGTACACAGACATAAAATCTAACTAGATGACACGAATGTATGTAGGTACTTCTTCTGCCAGCGGCTTCACCCGCGTGAATAGTGTTTTCTTATCCCATGGCGTGGTGTCTCATCCCATACAACGAAACCGTGCCGACGTACTGTACTGATTATACTGATTATTTTAGGTACAACGATCGCGTTCGGTTCCTTTCCACGCATATAGATGGTGATCTATCTATCGCCGTGGAACGGTTGGAAATTTTTGGTTCTAGGACATGCCGGTTTCCTCACGATGTTTTCCTTCACCGTTTTGAGAGCAGTGGTGAATGGTGATGAAATAATTTACGCAAAGTAAAGCGCCTGCCTGGGCTCGAACCCACGACCTACAACTTGTAAGTCGTGGCCGATACCACTGGGCCGCCACTGCTCCCTGATAGTAAGATCGAAACACGCACGCTTGGTTTTCATACAGATGGAGGGACTTGCGTTATCTAGTTAAATTATGTCTTTGAAGTTGTATATAACACTAGTTTTATTATTAGCTCAGGGCAATCCCAACCCCTAATGTGTTGTATGGAATGTGGTCTTCACTAGGAAATGTCGTGATGGGCGACGTGACGTCAAAGTGGCTAATTTTTTTAGTTTAATCATTCGTTTTAGACTTGGCCCAATCGTCTTAAATAACTATTCAACTGCTTTTAGCTTGGTAAGTACGTAGACACTGTACTTATCTAGAGTTGGTAGTATTAATATTAGTACCTGGGCGACCAAGCTCTGCTCAGATGAAAATAGATAAAACGACGTTTTCTAAAAATGAAACCTAGCTAGATCGATTTATAACCCCCGAAACCCCCCTGCATACTAAATTTCATGAAAATCGTTGAAGCCGTTTCCGAGATTCAGATTATATATATTTACAAGAATTGCTCGTTTAAAGGAATTAGATTAGATAGATTGATAATTGTATTATGCACCTGCCATGTTATATATCCACCACCCTTGGTTGACTGGTAGAGAATGCCTAAGGCATTAAGTCCGCCTTTAGGTTGCATGAAGTTTAAAAAAATAAATAAAAAAAATAAAAAAACCCGAATGCTTAAAAAGGGAACTAAAAAGCCGTAAAAAAGAAGAAAATCATGCTGTGCAGTCGGAGGATACGTATTCGCGAGCTGGCTGAACAAAACCAGATGTATTTGCAGTAGGTTCAATATTTTTTTTGTTAACAAGTTTTTGAATTTTCAAAGAATACACTCAAATTGTCATAACTTTTAAGGAGATCCAGTTAAGGCTCTGCCACAGAGATATTTTTACTTCATATGATCAAAACATTTGTAACAAATAGGCAATTTGAGTAACATGGCAAGAAAATGTAACTTTAGAATTCACTGCAAATAACCTGAACTATCGCCCTGTTTCGTTTGATTCACGATTTTCACCCATCCTGTATTCGTCCAGGTTTCCTGACGATGTTTTCCTTCACCGCAGACCATGCTTAAAATTAGCTTTATGACACACTGTAATTCACTCAGTAGTACATCCCAAGTCTGGACAGAGCTGTAGTAACTAACTCTTATAAATGACCACTCCAATCTAGACATAACCAAACTAGAAGTGATGTAGACGAATATTAGATTTAGTGCTAATGATAAAAGTTGTCCCTATGTTTGTAGTACAGTTAGCTATGATGACAAGATGTATGAACCTAGCGAAAACAAAAGGAGTTAGAAACCCCCGGTCGCTGGAAAGAAAACATTGATGAAACATATTAATCGGAAGTCAAATAATGCGTTTTTTACCCGACTGCCGAAGGAGGGTAATGTGTTTATCAGTCTATGTATGTATGTATGTTTGTTCCTAAGTGGCGTTCTAGAGACCAAACGCGTTGGCCGATTTTGATGATTCTTACGTCAATCGATTCGTTTTAATCCTGCGAGTGTCACTGGCTACATTAAAATTGGAAAATACAAAAATGGCGGATTTTGGGCGCCATTTTGTGGGGAAAAATTTTTTTTTTTTCTTCCAGACCCATCGTGTGGGGTATCAAAATAAAAGATTTTAAGAGGCGATTTCAAAAATATATATCACTTCATCAATATGTTTAAAAGTACCTAATTCTAAAAAAAAATAACTAAAAGTGGTAAAGAAAAAAAGTTAATTAAAAAAATCAAAAAACCCGACTGCTTAAAAAGCAAACTAAAAAGACGTAAACAAGAAAAATATCATGCTGTGCAGTCGGAGGATACATCTGGTTTTGGTCCGCCAGCTCGCGAATATGTATCCTTCGACTGCACAGCATGATATTCTTCTTGTTTACGTCTTTTTAGTTTGCTTTTTAAGCAGTCGGGTTTTTTGATATTTTTAATTAACTTTTTTTATTATTTGTGTCTATCCCAAAAGGCAAATTCTAAGTAATGCATGTTTTTAATTAGGCATACGCTGTCCGAAGGAGGAGGAGGTGCTCGTGGCTAAATAATAACAGCCGCACGGGTCGATCTTCAAGGATCAAGGCAAAGCAACGCTTGACGAGGTTAGTCCGTGGATGGGTGACCATTTCAACATACCGAGATTCCTCCGTGCCTCGGAAAGCACGTTAAACTGTTTGTCCCGGCTGGCATTTGAAGATCTTCGACAGTCGTTATGGGTAGTCAGAAACTTGAGATCTGACACCAGTCTTGCCAAGGAGTACCGTGTTACTCAGTTACTGGGTTGTGGAGGTCAGATAGGCAGTCGCTCCATGTAAAATACTGGTACTCAGCTGATTCCGGTAAGACTGGAAGCCGACCCCAATACAGTTGGGAAAAGGCTAGGCAGAAAGAGACGCTGTCCGAAGGCAAAGGCCCATCTATCTATCTATCAACCCAAATCCCAAGTAATGCGACTGGCTGTTAATAATTCATTTAAACAATTATTGCAGCTAACGCAAGTTTGAAAATTTGTTACATTAATTTTGCAATGATTATCGTTGACACTTGCACTGGGCCTTCGGATCGTATCGTAGTAGGTACTTTGTGTTTAGTAGATTCTGCCTGCATAAAAGGTGTTATTTATGTCTGTATGTACATTGTCTCACTGCTGGGTAAAGGTCCTTCTCAAATCCTAAGTAATGCGATTGGCTTTTAATAATTCATTCCACCAATCATACGAGTAGCAGCTAACGCGAGTTTGACAATTTATCACATTAATTTTGCAATGGTTATCGTTCTAGACACTTGCACTGGGTCTACGGATCGTATTGTAGTAGGTACTTTGTGTGCAGTAGATTCTGCCTGCATAAAAGGTGTTGTTTATGTCAGTATGTACATTGTCCCACTGTTGGGTAAAGGCCCTCCTCAAATCCCAAGTAATGCGATTGGCTGGTAATCATTAATTTCACCAATCATTGCAGCTAACGCGAGTTTGACAATTTATCACATTAATTTTGCTATGGTTTTCGTCCTAGACAAAGGGCCCATGGATTGGAGTATAATACTTTGCGTGCAGTAGATTCTGCCTGCATAAAAGGTGTTGTTTATTTGTTTGTATGTGCATGACAGTAATACACCTATTTGTATACTGTAAATTAATGCAAGCGTACATGATTTAGTTTGTTGTTTTCTCAGATTGTTTTGTTGAGATTATGGAATGCAAATATTTAATCTGTTTCGTAGGTATTTCTTTTTGGTGCCCACAGGCAAGCAGGGTTTATTATGTTGCATTATTTAAAAAAATATAATGATGAGTACTTATTAATATTTTTACTGTGTCGATGTTAAATATTCTCTTCGGATGCACATGTCCATAAGTTAGTTGATACTGGTTTTACGTTAATTAATTATGTAAAATAGTTAACAGGTCATTTTAGATGCATTTTGATGTACTTAACAGTTAAGCCACAAGTTGTGCGCAATTTCCCCATTTGCCTTCTCCGTTACTAAACTTACTTACTTTATTTTACAGGCCGAAAACTAAGGGTTCTATAAAAAAAATAAAAAAGTGAAAAAACTCGCTAACAATTCAATCAGCGCATAAAATAATTCCCACGAAATACAAAACAAGTAAAAAAAAAAGAAAAACTCACCGTTTAATTAGAGGTGGCCAATCAAAACCGTCGACGTCACAAACGACACAGAATGGAATGTAATTTAAAAACAAATAAATGGTGTTCCAAAATCAAAATTAGTTCGATGATTCCTTCTCTTAGGCCGTTCGATTCCTTGGAAGGTATGGCTTGACTGTGGTCCTCAGTGTTCCGCCGTCCCCTTTTATATGAACGGGGCTGTTATACAGTGAACGTAGGTTGGCGGCGTTATAATTTTGGCCGTGAATGTTTGACACGTTCCTTGTTTATGGCTTTAGTATCGTTGTCTATGGGGTGTTAAAAAATCATGTTTATATTTAACATTTTTAAATGTGAAAGCTAGTTTTTAAGTACGACACACATTAAATATCTGATATCTGGTTTACTAATTAAATTATAATTAACTTTTAATTTCAGGAATCTTCTTATTTATTGTGGATTGTTTTCGTAAAAAAAAGAATTAGTTATGCCCGAACAAAAATTTAAATAAATTTAATTTTAATAAACATCTGAATTGAGTACCTCCTCCTTTTTGGGCAGTCGGTTAAAAATGCGCCTACTGAGAAAAAAAATATTAATAATACCCCTGCATAAAATGCAACCGATTATGAAAACACATGAGGAGAGACATAAGGAACAAAATAATCCAAAAACATGACCACAAAGAGCGCTTGCGCCATTTTTTACGCCATAGTTAAGAAAGCGTCTCCTGCAAAATAAATATATTAAGTATACTGATGTTAAGACGAAGTAAAGAATGAGTTCTGATGAAATACCACCAGTTTTGTTATATTGTTTTTTTTTTTATATTGTTTTGTTTTAATCTGAATAGCTAAGAGATATAAGAGAAAATCACAAAATTTTGACCATTATCCGCTGTCAACTTTTTTTATACCACCATACAATTTGTAAGTTACCTTGTTGAGTTCGCAAAATCACATTTTTTCAGATTTGATAAATACTACAACTAAATAAGTTTAGATAATAATTTGACTATGTTAATAAATATGGATAAAGGGCAAGTTTGTAGTTGTAATATAAGATGTAGAAATAGTGATGCTATTTTTACACACACAGTCCAGAATAATTCGCAATACATTTGATAAATTATTTTATATATTAACGCATTAAAAATGTTAACACTGCCTACCAGAACCCGCCTGCCTACTCCTTATTTTGTATTGTGCGTTTATTTTGTACAGAATAAACAATTTTTCGTTCTTTTTTTTTTCTTTTCTGAAAACAAAAAGATACCGTAGCTATAAATTGTATTATCATCTACAAATAAAACCAACCTTGTTCTCACCTATAAGTAGTACTAATCCCCAACCGACGTGTTTTGCAGAAAAAAAAACCGAAATTTTAATAATATAAGCAAATTTTATGGCACCATTATGGAACGCGTCGCAAGTACGCGGTTAGCTTCGCATCGCGCGCCCAAACGTGAAATAATAACTCGTATTAAACACTGAACCCTTTCCACACTCAATTTGGAAACAAGGAAAGTTTTTTTTACAAACTTTTATTTTGTTTTACCTGCTCCGGTGTCCGATTGAGCCTTTATTTGGATTTCGTGATAATGCAATTTTAATATAAAAATTTGTTTAAATAGTAAATAAAATCAAAGTTCGCTTAAGCGAACTTAAACGATGTAAACAAGAAGAAAATCATGCTGTGCAGTCGGAGGATATTCAGTTTTGGTCAGCCAGCTCGCGAATATATCATGTCATCGATAGCAGTTGGGTTTTTAATTTAATTAACTTTTTTTGTTTACAACAATTTTTTTCTTTAAATGGCTTTTAAACATAGAAGTGGTATATATTTTTGTAATCACCTCTAAAAACCATTCATTTTGATACCCCACTCGATGGGCATGGAAAAAAAAAATTACAATATGGCGCCCAAAATCCGCCATGTTTTTTTTATCATTACTTATCTAAGAACACTTGATCGGTCAGGACCTATCTAACGATGTCTTAATTATAAAAATCCGTCTAGTGGTTTGAAATATATGAGGTAATAAAGAATGAACGCGCGAAAAACATAACCCTTTCCTTGCAGCCGGGTTAAAAAGCTTTTTATTAATATTTAAGCTAGTGTCTTATAAACATCCCGATGCAGTTTTAAACTCCGATTGAAACAACAGAAAACTTCTCAAGGAGTCCAAAGTATAGGCACCGGGAAAAAATATATTTTCACAAAATATAGGGAACTGCTGTTTTCCCATAAAAACACCACCTCTTAAGAGGTTTCTATATAACATCTCGCCTGTACACTCCAAAGGGTAAGGGTAAGGTAGGGTAGGGCATTAGATGTTTCTTAATTATTTCAATTGATTGATACATCTCGTAATATGCACGCATTTTGGTCAAACATAGTACGTGATGTCCGATTCTACCGATGAGAAAGGATCAAACTTCTGATAAGAATCACCTTTTCATCATCTGCCTTTTTCCCAATTATTGTTGGGGTTGGCTTCCAGACTTACCGGGTTCAGCTGAGTACCAGTGTTTTACATGGAGCGACTGCCTATCAGACCTCCACAACCCAGTAACTGGGTAACACGATACCCCTTGGCAAGACTGGTGTCAGATCTCAGGCTTCTGACTACCCATAACGACTGTCAAAGATCTTCAAATGACAGCCGGGACCAACGGCTTAACGTGCTTTCCGAGGCACGGAGGAAACTTGGTATGTCGAAATGGTCACCCATCCACGGACCGACCTCGTCAAGCGTTTCTTAACCTTGAAGATCGACCCGTGCGGCTGTTATTATTTAGCCACGAGCAAGAAGAATCACCTTTTATGGATATGGCACATATGCGAGAGGGATACCCAATTGAAGACGCTTTGTGTAACTACCCACATAATACAGAATAAAGAAAAATAAAATTACTTTATGTATTTTCAACAAATGCTGACAAAGGTATCTCCTGCAGACAGTTTTCATCAAAAATACAGTCTTTAAATTATGCGAAGGTTGACGAGAAATTAATACCTACCCGCAAAAATATTGTTTTTGTTTTCCTTCCCTTAATGCATTTTTGTTACAGATGAAACAAAAGAGGAAATGAAACAAAATATCTTCCCAAACGTAGGAAACCTTCGGGACTTAACTTGAAGCCTTTATACTGACAGGTGAATGAACGAAATGATTAACTTATTACGTTGAACCAATGCGTTGAACGAATGATGTATCTTAATACGAATAAACCAAAGAACTGGGTGTTTACGCTTTATAAATAAGTAATTTTACGCAAATTATCATGGTTTGATTTGTGTATACTACCTATAAACGCATCTTTTACATAGTCAACATTTGTATCCTCCGCATAGGAAAACGATTTTCATTTTTAGGGTTCCGTACCCAAAGGGTAAAAACGGGACCCTATTACTGAGACTTCGCGGTCCGTCTGTCTGTCTGTCTGTCTGTCACCAGGCTGTATCTCATGAACCGTGATAGTTAGACAGTTGAAATTTTCACAGATGATGTATTCCTGTTGCCGCTATAACAGCAAATACTAAAAACAGTATAAAATTAATATTTAAGGGGGGCTCCCATACAACAAACGTGATATTTTTGCCGTTTTTTGCTCGATATTAATAACGGCAACAGGTAGACGCTTGGAATATTCACAGAATATTTAGTTGTATATTTTCTTCAAAAAATAATAATTATTAAATTAAAATAAAATTAATTAAGGGGGGCTCCCATACAACAAACGTGATTTTTTTGCAGTGTTTTGCGATAATGGTACGGAACCCTTCGTGTGCGAGTCCGACTCGCACTTGGCCGGTTTTTACAATACTACTGCTACTGCCGGGAAGTCATCATGAGTATCCAAAATTAGTGAGGTACTTCTAAGCAAAACATATATCATGTCATGCTGAAGTGTCTCATACCCGTACTCTTGCACGAAAATCTAATGAATGCCACTGATGCCATTATCGTGATAGCCCCAATAATAGTCTAAAAAGTTAACCATAGAAAAGAAGTGTGTTCAGGATCTAAACACTAAATAATAATACGTACTTTATATTATTCATTTTATCTCGAAGTCTAAAAAGCAACTTAGGATTAACACACCTCATCTGATTGAGAATGAAAATATTCAATTTACTAGGTACAATAGCGATAAATATGCACTTGTTTACTTCTTCTGTACTGTTGAGTAAGAAACTAGTTGGCCCCCAATCAAGTACTTTATATTCTAAGCTCTAAGCATTTCAGATAACACCGAAAGTGTTTTTAGAATTCTACACTAATGACGTCATGAATAACGCGATTGCCCAGTGGATAAGACCTCGTCTCTGGTGCTTGAGATTGTGGGTTCAAATCCGGGCAAGTACCAATGTAACTTTTTAGGGTTCCGTACCCAAAGGGTAAAAACGGGACCCAATTACTGAGACTTCGCTGTCCATCTGTCTGTCTGTCTGTCTGTCACCAGGCTGTATCTCATGAACCGTGATAGTTAGACAGTTGATATTTTCACAGATGATGTATTCCTGTTGCCGCTATAACAACAAATACTAAAAACAGTATAAAATTAATATTTAAGAGGGGCCCCCATACAACAAACGTGATATTTTTGCCGTTTTTTGCATATTAATAACGGCACCAGGTAGACGCTTGAAATATTCACAGAATATTTAGTTATATTCAAAAAATAATAATTATTATTTTTAATATAAATTATTATTATAATAATTAGTAGTATTAGTTATAATAATTATTATAATAATTAGTATATTCTCTTTAAAAAATAATTATTATTTAATTAAAATAAAATAAATTAAGGGGGCCTCCCATACAACAAACGTGATTTGGTGCAGTGTTTTGCGATAATGGTACGGAACCCTTCGTGTGCGAGTCCGACTCGCACTTGGCCGGTTTTTTCCCTTCATATCTACTTTCTAAGTTTATCTTGGACATCGCTGTCAACGGTGAAGGAAAACATCACGAGATAACCTTGACTTTTGTGAGTGTGTGTGTTTGTGTTTGTTTGTCGGTATAATCAATTATCATTACTTTTAAATTTAAATTGTTGCCTTTCAAAAGTGCCGCTTGGCCTAGTTTAAATAAAGAAGATTTGTTTGTTTGTTGTTACTCTTTCACGCAAAAACTACTGAACGGATCTGGGTGAAATTTGCCACATAGATAGATTATATTCTGGAATAGTACATGGGATACCTTTTACCCCGGGAATATGTTCCCTTGGGATAATTTTCGACAGAAGCTAGTGTAATATTATAAATGCGAAAGTTTGGATGGATGGCAGTACTACGTTGACGTCGTGGTGGGGCTTACGCGCTTCAATGATCCCTAGTTTTGTGCCGGTAGATTTTACTTTGCCGCAACATGCCTAGGGTGAGAGGCCGGAGTTAAGAGAGATACAATCCACAGGGCAGCTTTGTGACGATCTGGTGGGCAGTGGTCGCCACTGCCCACCAGATCACCTCGGACCTGATCTCCAGGGAGAAGTCATGTTCCTCATCTCTGGCTTGCCTTTATTGGCCGGACGGAGAAAAATCTGACGGGGACCAGCAGGCTTATTACGTATCTTTTGCAAGAGCAAAACGATAGCGATTTTTGCGCAATTGTTGCTCTTTCACACAGAAGTTTTAGAGTTGTTGGCGGTTTTTTTTTAATTAAGTGCATTTGACAAACAGCGAGCGATTAGCAAACTGTTGTGTAGGATCTACTATACCTACACTGCAGGGAATACCGACTTTTATGACATAAAGCGTTTGATCGCTATCGTTTTGCTCTTGCAAAAGATACGTAATAAGCCTGCAGAGCTCCCATCTCTCTCTTCTCTTAATTGGCTGGCTTGAGTGGAAATTCGCAAGAGCAAACGTGCTCGGAGGAAGGAAGTTAACCCAGTGAGATGCTGGTAGGGATCTTGGACGTACTTCCGAGATTGTCCTGATAGCCGTGGTATACCTCTCCACTCCTCAAGCACCTCCGGATATGTTGCCCTTTTGGCGCTTCGTCACTAAAGTGCAAGCGACCCTTTATGGGGGCCCATTAATTGAGAGTGCAAGTCACCCGCTGCCATTTTATATCCGTGTAGTTCAACAGTGGTCAGGCAGGGGCCAGTAGTCCTCCTATAGTTACCAAACCTATACCTATTAGTAACCTACCAGACCCATAGCCCAATACATTTTTCTCCACATTTTGCAATAGTCCTGCAACAAACGGGGATTGCCCTTGGCTGCACTTGCGCAGTGCTAACAGGGATAATCGTCGGTTGGTGTCACATTGCCTGATACATGACTAACAAGGCCTCTGCGAGTTGGCTTAGGCCCCTCGCACGCCTTTCAAAGGACCAGAACCCCAGGGTCCCGAGATCGTCTAAATTGTAATAAAACTTAGGCTACATTTTGACCCGGCAGGCTATCACACGGGCGCTAGCGCTGGCAGAAGTTAATTGAAGTTTGACATCACCAACCCGCATTGAGCAAGCGTGATGATTAATTCTATTGCCTTCTTTGTTTGAGAAGAGGCCTGTGCCCTACAGTGAACAGTTATATTCTGGTAGAGATGGGCGTTTTCGGTTTTTTGCGCAAACGGTTGTGTAACCGATATACAGTTTTCATATCGATATCGAAAACGGTTTTCAGATATCGATATCAGTAGTACAGTTTGCAAAAGTTAACATGTTATTTAGATGAGTAAGCTAACAACGAACGCGAACTAAAGCAAACGCAAACACACACTTTTACAGTTATAGAGTTAAAGACAAATAACAGCTGTATTAAACAGTTAGTATTGGTAACAGTTTTATGCTTTTTATGGCATCCTTACATTTACGGGATAGAACTCAAAATCGGTAGAACGGACTGTAAAAAAGGGGTTGTAATAAATTCAAATTTTATTACAAATGGAGTTACTTCGTATTTGCTGCATCTCTTTTATACCAAGAAAAGATAATACTTAGAATTTAAAAAATTTAAATGTACCTAATTCCAAAAAAAATATAACTAAAATGTTGTAAATAAAAAAGTTAATTAAAAAAATCAAAAAACCCGACTGCTTAAAATCAAACTAAAAAGACGTAAACAAGTAGAAAATCATGCTGTGCAGTCGGAGGATACATCTGGTTTTGGTCCGCCAGCTCGCGAATATGTATCCTCCGACTGCACAGCATGATTTTCTTCTTGTTTACGTCTTTTTAGTTTGATTTTTAAGCAGTCGGGTTTTTTGATTTTTTAATTAACTTTTTTTATTTAAAACATTTTAGTTATATTTTTTTTGGAATTAGGTACATTTAAACATATAAGTGTTATATATTTTTGAAATTGCCTCTTAAAATCCTTTATTTTGATATCCCACACGATGGGTTTGGAGGAAAAAAAAATTTTTGTTCCCCACAAAATGGCGCCCAAAATCCGCCATTTTTAATTTTTCCAATTTTATTAAGACGAATCGATTGACGTAAGAATCATCAAAATCGGCCAACGCGTTTGACCTCTAGAACGCCACATAGGAACAAACATACATACATACATACATATATACATACATACATACATAGACTGATAAAAACATTACCCTCCTTCGGCAGTCGGGTAAAAAAGGTAGCGCTTATAGTTCCTATCGTGTGTGGAGTTTGCGTTTTGTTCTTATTTCGTACGTTTTCGCATTGTTACGGTTTTAAGTTTTGATTCGATAAAGTTTTTGTGATATCGGTTATTTTGATATTGATATCGATATGATATGATATCAAAATACATATCCGATATAAGTTACGTTTTTATATATCGGACCCATCCCTATATTCTGGTCACGGTATTATTATTATCATACACTAATGAGTAACAATAAGATGGTATTTTTACTTTATAATCTTGACTATTTGCATAATCCAAGGAAATTGAACCCTGCCAAAAATTAGGGAGCCTACAACAATGTAAACAGAACTTCTGAAATTATCTCTCAGTATTTTTTTCTGTTTGCATAGTAGCATATTTTAGTTAAGTATTTTCTTGTGTTTAATTTTGTCGCAAAAATGTATTTTCTTTATTTTTCCATATTGTGTGGATGAATCTGACAAATGAATGGAGAATTTTGAGTGTGTAGGTATGTATGTAAGTCTGTAACGAGGAATATATTGAAAAACGAAATCATAATGCATAACACGCCTATATTCAATTTGTTTTTAACCGACTTTCCTTAAAGGAGGAGGTTCTACGTTTGGCTGTATGTCTGTTTTTAGGGTTCGGTACCCAAAGGGTAAAAACGGGACCCTATTACTAAGACTCTATTGTCCATTGTTCTTTGTTGTATTTTTTTTTTCACAGATGATGTATTTCTGTTGCCGCTATAACAAAAAATACTAAAAACAGAATAAATATTTAAGTGGGGCTCTCATATAACAAACGTGATTTTTTGCCGTTTTTTGCCATAATGGTACGGAACCCTTCGTGCGCGAGTCCGTTTCGCACTTGGCCGGTGATTTTAGTATGTTCACCGATTTCTCCGTCAATTGTGAAACGATTTTGAAATTACTTGAAACATTATTTTCCCAAATTAGTCTTATTTGAATTTGATGAAGATCTGATGAAAAACTATGGCGTTAGACAACAGAACTCTTCAATAAATGACGGCAAACGGGATTGCTGCAATCGCATGTCTGTTTACTGTTTACACTATAACTTTAATTTCGAAAGTCCTTCACCGTTTCGAGAGCAGTGTTGTTGAAATTATTTACACAAAGTAAAACGCGAACTCGAACTCGGTACGAACTTGTAAGTCATCACTACTGCGACAATCATGCTCGTGTAAAAAACCCGGCCAAGTGCGAGTCAGACTCGCGCACGAAGTGTTCCGTACTATTATCGCTAAAAACGGCAAAAAAATCACGTTTGTTGTATGGGAGCCCCCATTAAATATTTATTTTATTCTGTTTTTAGTATTTGTTGTTATAGCGGCAACAGAAATACATCATCTGTGAAAATTTCAACTGTCTAGCTATCACGGTTCATGAGATACAGCCTGGTGACAGACGGACAGACAGACTGACAGACAGACAGACAGACAGACGGATCGCGGAGTCTTAGTAATAGGGTCCCGTTTTTATCCTTTGGGTACGGAACCCTAAAAAACAAAAGCAAATCGAGAAAAATTTAATGTTTCCTTCTTCTTCTCGAGCCTATGAAAACTCTTGAAATATTTTGGGTCTATATAGGTGGCCACGCCGAATGCCACGTCAGTAGCAAACATAAGGTCTACCATAGTACAGGAGGCGACTTGGGACACTCCAGCATGTGTGTCACACTCTGCAAGCAGGCAACGCACTCACACTGTGTACCTATCAGACGAAATGGGGCACGGTTGGCGCAGTGGTTGAGCGATTGACTGCTGCGCTGCGTGTCGCGGGTTCGATTCCCGCACGGAACAAATATTTGTATGACCTACGGATAGTTGTTCCGGCTCTGGGTATTGTGTATGTGAGTTTATGTTTGTAAATGCACCCACGATACAGGAAGAAATTCCTAGTGTGGGGCAAAGATTAAAAAAAAAATCCTTTATACCACATTACTGGGCGGTTACAGCGGTACCAATATTTATTAAGGGAACAAAAATGTTTGTTTTTTTCTGATGCTATGGGAAACATTCGCTTGTCAATGTTCAAATAGAAGACATTCATCAATCCTACAGATAAAACGAGACTTTACTTTTTCTTTTCAAGAGTTTTTTTTTTCGATTATTTTGATTGCCTTTTGGCCTTTCAAAATTTGTAAAAATCAAGTGTTTAAAATTAAAAATAAATGATATTATGATGAGACTTACTAAAAACCAGACCAGACCAGAGGGGTAACTATAAGCTCTTAGAGCAAGGTTATTTCGAATGTGCCTAAGGGACAGATGTATATGACTTGTATACATTGTACCTTTTTCCCAGTCGCACCATGATAGTTTTAACGTCTTGGTACGGGTCAGGTGCGCAGTACTCATAACCGGCGTGCGTGTAAAACTAAATGTATGAAAGTATACAAAGCAAAAGGAGTATGTAAGGTTTGTAGCAGGTGGCATTCTGTAGTTACTGCCTACACATGGAAAAAAGCGTGCTTTCTTTATTATCAAGATCACAAGACTAACCTGCTTGAACCACAATTTTTTTAAAGCCAGAATCTTTCCCTAAGTAGACTCTTAACCGCGGGCTACACTATTAGCTAAGCTAACTTAGTATAGCTTTGTACTTTTAAGAAAACTGAGCTTCACCTGTCTAGACCAGTTTACGAAAAAAGCTGCAGAAGTATTCCAGGCAGGTGGGATATTCAAAATTAATCAATTACGATGTGTTTCCAATTCTGTATTTTAAATAATATAAACTTTAAGACGCAAAATTGCTTGTGATTTTGTTTGATATGTTTGTAAATGGATCGATAGTTAATGGGGCCGAAAAGTTCTGAAGTGGCGATGGAGAACCAGAAGATGCTGCGTTGGGAGGCCTCTCAGGATGTGGACGGATGACCTGGTCAAGGTTGCGGAAATCCACTGGAAGCGCGACTCACGGGATCGGTCAATGTGGTGACGCTTGGGAAAAGCGTCGTTTGGCTGAAATGATGATGTTGTTTTTAAAAGGTAATCTCTGAAATTTCCAAACTGATTTGGTACGATGTTCTGTCACTGATAGAAAGGTCACAATCAATCACAATCAGCTTATTGGCACAGATAAAAAACGGTTACGTCAATGTTTACACATTAACTTATTCTAATAGGTGCTTACATGATATAATTCACGAAATTTGCAACTATACTCTGATTTTTAATTTCGTAGACTAAACTGACATTTGGGCGGTATTCACTTTATCCTTAAATAAAAATAGTGTCGTGGCCTGACTATCCAGAGTGATCGAAAGTGGAAAACTATATCACGGCAAAAAAATTACGTTTGTTAAGAAACTAGCGTCCCTTATTTAGTTTCTACTCATTTATGTCAGACTTATTTTTATCGATCGCATTTATTTAATTATTCATTACATATCTAACACAATAAAAGTTTATGTATTATGTGTATGAATACTGTTATATTGAAATATATTACGTTTATATTCATAAAACATTTATTTACACCAATTATTAGTAAAATTAAATTGAGGAGTCATGTCACATCGATTCGATGAATCACTTATGATTGACCCTTACCTACAACACTATGCTCCGCGCTTGCAACATTTAAAAAAAAAATTGGTCATTGACAGCTGTCAGTTTAGTCTACGAAATTAAAAATCACAGTATATATTAATGCAAAACTCCCTGACCCCCGTACTAGTAGTAAACTATACTACGATGGGACCGTAGGTACTCAAACGCAAAGCGTCATAGACTTCTTTGATCAAGAAAAAAACACGGTGCATGTGGGACTGGCAATGTGAGATCTACCTTTGAGAATGGACAGTATAGTGCCCGGCACGTAAGTTGGCAAGGTTTTGGCGTAGTGGGGGTAAGTTCGCGCATATTCTGCGAACTGACCAACCACCATATAGAGCGAACGGAACTTGAACGCGATACGATTGGTCAATCGATCCTTGTGTCAACTGACCAACCAATCGCACGCTCGGAACGCTCCTAAGCGCTCCCCGCGCCCCACTTCTCTAAAAAAGATACCTAAAAAACGACCTCTGCGCATCATCTCTTCTCGACTCTTGCCAACTTACGTGCAGGGGATTATAGAATCAAATCAACTATAATTTTTAAGTTTAAATTTTTTACATTCAGACATGTCGCTTAGTGACCTAATTGAAATAAATGATTTTGAGCAAAGCCACAAAACGCTAGTATTATATAAGTTAGCTTAGCTTGTGGTGAGGCCTGCCCTTTACAACGTGTTCAGAATCAAAATTACGTGCACTTACTGTTTTTATTTAATTTCGAGATTAACATGAAGCTTCTTGTCTTCTCATTTCGTCTAATTTTGTAAAGTAAACCAAAACCGCTGTTTGGATTTAAAAGCCGACGTCTGAAGAAAAAAATAAGTGTTTAGTACCTACCAAACAACTTAATTTTAAGGTATCTTTTCTCTAATTAAGTTTTTTGGTAGGAGGAAAGTTAAAGAACATACAATTAATTATTTTCCAATTACCTATTCAAATTGTTACAATATGTCAATGAATGAATCTTAATCCTGAAACTCGTACTCTAATTATAATATTTAATTAGGAACAAAAACATGACCCAACAACAAAGATTTTAATGACTCGCCGAACGCGTGAGTGTATGACCAAATTGTGGCGTCGTCAGAAAAACGCGCTATCAACCCATATTCTTCTTCTTCCTAGCACAGATCCGCCCACATTATATTTGGCGCCACGTCGGGACAATCTGGGCAGTTCTGCCTCCAATAGGAGTTTCGTCATGCTAGTCCACCACGTAACCGGCGGTCGACCTCTTCCTCTCTTATGTTCGGGTAGTTGCCCTGACAAAATAATATGTACCATACCCATACTTAAAAAAAACAAAAATAGTTAATTTAAAAATCAAAAACCCCGCACTGCTTAAGAAGCGAACTAAAAAGCTGTAAACAAGAAAAAATCATGCCGAGCAGTCGGAGGATACATATTCCCGAACTGGCTGATCCTCCGACTGCTCGGCATGATTTTTTCTTGTTTACAGCTTTTTAGTTCGCTTCTTAAGCAGTCGGGTTTTTGATTTTTAAATTAACTTTTTTTATTTACTACTTTTTAGTTATATATTTTTTTCGTATTACTTTAAACATATAAGGGACGTACGTATTTTTGTAATCAGCTCTCGAAACCCTTCATTTTGATACCCCACTCGACGGGTTCGGAAGAAAAAAAAAATTGGGACCAGCACAATATGCGCCCAAAAGCCGCCATTTTTGTTTTTTTTTAACTTCACCTAAGAACACTTGGGCGGTCAAGACTTATCTAACGATGTCTTAATTATAAAAATCCGTCAAGTGGTTTGGAAGATACGAGGTAATAAAGAATATTACATACATACAAACATACATACATACAAGATACGCGCGAAACACATAACCCTTTCCTTGCAGCCGGGTAAAAATTAATTTAATGTACTTAAAAGTACCAAGTAAGTTAAAAGTTAAGTAGAGCAGTGGTGGCCCAGTGGTATCGGCCGCGACTTACAAGTTGTGGGTCGTGGGTTCGAGCCCAGGCAGGCGATTTACTTTATGTAAATTATTTCATCACCACTGCTCTCAAAACGGTGAAGGAAAGCATCGTGAGGAAACCGGCATGTCCTAGAACCAAAAATTCGAAGACTCGTGACATCTACCAACCCGCACTGGGCCCGCGTGGTGGATTACGGCCCATTGCCTCTTACAGAGAGGAGGCCTGTGTCCCAGCAGTGGGAACATTAATAGGCTGATGATGTGATGTGATGTGACTTAAAAGTACGAAGTGTAAAATCGCTTGTCAAAATCTCAGACTAAAATAAATTATTTGTTCATAGGTCAAAAGATAATCTATTCTAATGATCCCAAAGACGATGGCGCTATGTTGTCTGGTCGAGGAGTTGCTATGGCCTCCTTCCGGCTCCATCATGAGATGAACTACATAGTACCATTTTATTTCAATGTTACAAAAGTACACCAAGTTTCGGATGCCAGTTACTTCTTGAAAAATCGAGTACTATTTGCCGGACACACGTACAAAAGCAAGGTAAAATAAAGCTTGTAATAACAACATAATGGCGCGTTTACAATAGTTCGGCCACCGTAAACGACGACCGCTTTCGGTTGAACCGAATCGGTTAACCGAAATGGGCTGTTTACATTAAGGTGGTCACCGAATACGACGACCGTATTCGTTTAAGTTGACGGTTTACCGGATTCGGTGAACGCATTCAGCCGCACTGAATACCTGTTTACACTAATCGGTGACCGAATACGGGCTGTGGTCGAATACGGTTAACCGAAAACCCGTTTACACTAGTCGGTGACCGAATATGGGCTGCAACCGAATCTGTCAAAACGACCGAATGTAAATGAGTCATTATTCTTCAACGTACATTTCGTTAGCAAAACAAACTGAGAACTAAATTCAGTACATTAGTATAGGTAGTGTAACTAATTAATTATTGCAATAAACATCGAACGTGACTGAGTAAGAAAATGTAAGTGTGTGGAGTTAATTATACCACCTGTTTCTAGAGGAAGCCCCTCAATGTCGTGCACCAATTACCAACTAATTAATTAAAATGGCAATTGTAAATTATTTTGCTGTTCACTGCTACGCCTTGTACTTATGAATAGAAGCATGATATAATTTTTCAGTGGGCTTTGTGCGAGTTTGTAACGTACTCGACCGAGTTATCGTAAACTACAATGTGTACTAAAACTGAATTCGTCTGGTGGTATTAAAGAAAAACCTCAACCGACTTCCAAATATAAACACTACAAAGTGAAAAATAACTTCAATTTCGGAAGGCGGTGTCAAAAAACGAAGAAACGAAAAAAGGAACACCAACTGCCGAAATCGAATTATTTTTCACTTATATATTATATATAAGTTTATATTCTTCACGTGACCAGATGGCTGGGGATTTTCCTTGGCCAGAGAATCAGCATTGCCATCCAACGTGGCAATGCTGCCAGCGTTCTGGGCACTTTTCACGATGTGGACTAATTTTTTTTACGCCCTATGACCCTTGCCCTTTTATACGCGGTTGTAGTTTTATTTTATTTTTATTTAACTGTATATATAGATAGGAAGTTATTTTTATTTAAGTATTTAATAGTATGTAAATTTTAATTGAAATAAAATAAAAATACTATATGTATAATATATATATATAATGGTTGTCTGGTAGATATCGCTGTCAGCGATAAGACCGCCTTTGTACCCGTATAAATAAGTTTTTCTTGTAAATGTGTATAATTTTATGGTGTACAATAAAGTATATTCTATACTATTATATATTATAGCCAAAGTGAATCTCGTGACGATTCCGATAAGCTCAATTATTACGACTAGGATACATTATTTTATTTCGGAGTTCCAGTGCCTAACTTCCGGCTTCATCATCAGATCAGTTCGATGGTACATACCATTTTCATCAGTACCATTTATTAATAAGTATTTGCTTCATCGTAGTCGGCTAACTATTCGATAGAATCCGTTACATACTTAGCATTAAGGAGTTCCAGTGGCCATCTGTGGTATGCAAATAATTGCATTTTGCAAGAAAATACTAAAATCGCTATATGTATGCCTATAATATTTGAGGAGTTCCCTCGATTTCTCCAGGATCCCATCATCAGATCCTGACTGATGGTGATGGGAACACCTGTAAAGTATACCCTTTCGAAGGAAAGAAGAATTTTCCAAATCGGTCCAGACGTCTTTCAGTAATCGGGGAACAAACATTAACAAAAAAACATTCCGACGAATTGCGAGCCTCCTCCTTTTTTGAAGTAGGTTAAAATAGTTCATTGTTAGATATTGTTTTTGTCTGAATGAAGGTGCTGTACTGATCTTAAATACTATAACAGGTGAATTTAATTTAATTAAGTAGTAATTTTTATCCAGGAAAAATGCACGGTGCCTTTAGAATAGGCCATTGCAGCAAAGCCGAGGGAAAAGGCTAAACTTGCTCATGACCAGTATCCCGACTTCGCCCACCACTGGATAAACAACTCCCTTGTCTTGTGGCAGTACCCTCGCTCCTATCCCAACCTGACCCAAGTTCTACCCGCGATGTCACCTAATAGCTTTAGTAGGTACCTACTACCCACAAATATGAAAATTGATAATTTGTTGACTAACAAAATAATCTACTGACGTCAACCACACATTTATAATTAATTAGTTGTGTCATCAAAGTGATCCAAATTAATACACCCATAGGAAACTCTCCCTTATAATTATTTATTCTCATGGAATTGATAATTATGTAGATGTTATAATTATGACTATTTCTAGGATATGTATAGGGATGACACGGAGATAAATGTGAAACTAAATGAGACAGTTATTTATTTATTTAAGTATACATGTATATTTTAACAGGTCACACCTAAGGCGTTATAAAATGCAAACATCACAAGAAAAAACACTAAAACGAAACATAAAACAATAACATATACTCGTACAAATAAAAACTAACTGAAAAAAAAAGACGTGTGGCACTCCGGGACTGCCGCGGTAAAGCTATTGCATAGCATTTTTTATCAACTTATGCAATTATAATTATTTATTTATTTTTTATTTATGCTAAATCTCAATTAAAAAATAAAAACGGTTTACAAAGGGAATGAAAATTATAATGTAGAACAAGCTTAAAGGAGATCTAGTCCATGGTATATTATGTCTATGGCCTGTAAGAAAATAAATTAGACAGACAGATGTCTAGTCAGAGGAAATTGTCAGAATATAAAAGTACTCACTCATTTTCTTTCACTATTTTTTCATCACTTTCTTCATTCACAAATGCACTTTGTTTATTCATATTTAAAACACTTTATACACAAATTTTACGCGTACAGCTATTCACCAGCAACTGCTATTCACTGTTGTGCATAGGTACACCTATGTATACATATTATATACCTACATGTATACTTACGGGGCGCACATGCGGTGAGTGTGGTAGGTATGGTCACTTCAGGCCAATTTTTTTTATTTCAGTCTAAAAATATCAAAATGAAACTTATACTATAAAATCGCGCAACGTTTTTGAATAAAGTAAACCAAGTGTTTATGGATCTACTTATCAAGATAATCATCATATAGGGTCAGCTTAGCCAAATTTGTCTAAGGTCATCGGAACCTTGTACTCTTCTTCAATACTTCGCGATTCGACGTCATATCAGTGTAGTCATCATAATCATCTTTCACGCAGTCTATACATCGTTTCCTTAGTATTCCTCTCTTCTTATATTTACACTCAAAACTTTATTAATGTTTTTTCTCATTAATTATTCATAGGTCGACTATAGTATACTAATTCACGATTTAATTTCATTGATTTGATAAACCTGCCTATGTATAAAGAAAGATAAACTTTATCATTATACTCTGCGTAGCAATGTGCTACGCCGTAGCGTCTACGCGCTACGCTGCTACGCCGAGCCTCTGAGAGGCCTACGCTACGCCTACGTAATGTCGTCGACGTACTCGCGAATTTTAGCATGATTACAAAATATGAAGTAAAGGATCTATATTTGTTTACAATTTTTATTTTTCTGCCTTAAGGTCAAAGGTATAAGAGTGATAATGAATGAAGATGAGTCATTCATTGTTCTTTGAGTATTTTTAGGGTAAGAAAGCTTTTAGTTCTGCGTAAAAGCAGCCCAAACGAATTATCTTACAGTTGGTTTATAAATTTACCTTTTTTTCTTACAAGCTCTGGAAACTTCTAAGAAACGGGTGTTAGACGGTAGAATTCTCGCGGTCGCATATTAGTGCGATGATCGGTTTCTATTAGATCGATGCCTTATTCTTTATAGAATACTAGCTGTTCCCCGCGGCTTCGCTCCCGTGGGCCACCCCACAGGACCCGTTTTCGGGATTAAAAAATAGCCTATGTTACTCAGGAATAATGTAGCTTTCTATTGGTAAAAGAATTTTTTATAATATAATAATAATTATTAATAATTAATTAATAATAATAAGCATAGACTACTTTTTACTCGACTGCCGAAGGAGGGTAATGTGTTTATCAGTCTATGTATGTATGTATGTATGTAAGTATGTAAGTATGTAAGTATGTATGTATGTATGTATGTATGTATGTTTGTTCCTATGTGGCGTTCTAGAGACCAAACGCGTTGGCCGATTTTGATGGTTCTTACGTCAATCGATTCGTCTTAACCCTGCGAGTGTCACTGGCTACATTAAAAATGGAAAATAGAAAAATGGCGGATTTTGGGCGCCATATTGTGGGGGAGAAAAATTTTTTTTTCTTCCGAACCTATCGTGTGGGGTATCAAAATAAAGGGCTTTAAGAGCTGATTTCGAAAATTTATAACACTTATATGTTAAAATGTAACTAATTCTAAAAAAAGATAACTAAAAAGTTATAAATAAAAAAAGTTAATTAAAAAAGTCAAAAAACCCGACTGCTTAAAAAGCGAACTTAAAAGATGTAAACAAGAAGAAAATCATGCTGTGCAGTCGGAGGATACATCTGGTTTTGGTCAGCCAGCTCGCGAACATGTATCCTCCGACTGCACAGCATGATTTTCTTCTTGTTTACATCTTTTTAGTTCGCTTTTTAAGCAGTCGGGATTTTTGATTTTTTTAATTAACTTTTTTTATTTTGATGTATCATCTTCATCAATAGTTTTCTCAGCGCACGACAAAGAATGAATTTTATATAAAACATTTTGCTACTTTGGGTTATATTATTGCAATTATCATAAGGATCTCTAATTTTTTGAAAATATATTACAGCCTATCGTGTATTCCCGTTCGTCCCACCCACTTCGTCCCCGTCGTGGGACGAACGGGAATTTACAAAGATAATATTAAATTTGTACCCGATCGTCGCATTCAGGGTTTTAGAGGGACGAATGGGAATATGTACTTAGATTAGTGCCATTCGTCCCACTAAATAATTTTGTGCGTAGTTTTTGTTATAGTTTATTATTTATTGACGCTATTTATGTGTAAAATTAACGAGTTCACTGTCCTGATCACTTATACAATGTTTAACGCAAAAATGTGCCACTGTATACCTACATAAGCAAGTGTGACTTTGTAATAATTAGGACGTTTTCTTTTTATAAAAAGAAGCTGATTGAAGAAATTGGCTGATTTTTTAATTATAATTTTTAGTTTTATGAGAATTTTATTTTGTTTTAATGTTTCAGTGTATGTGTATTTTGATACCTAGGTACGTAAAGTTAATTCTGTGATTTTTATTCCTTAATAAATGACCTAATTTTTGTTATATTTTTTTTTTTACCATTAAAACAACCAGTCTGAAATTATTTGGTGGGACCAAGAGGACTAAAACAAATATTAATAAACTATTCCCGTTCGTCCCATCAACAAAATTAGTGGGACGATAGGGAGAAAAAATAACGAATTCCCGTTCGTCCCACTACGGGGACGAAGTCGGTGGGACGAACGGAAATACACGCAGCCTATGACACTCAGGCATAATGTAGCTTTCTACTTGTGAAAGAATTTTCAAAATCGGTTCAGTAGATGTAGAGATTACCCCCTACAAAGTCACAAACTCACAATTCACAAACTTTACCTCTTGGTAATATTGGTATAGATAAAACATTAACCCTCTTACTAATAAACGCGGAATAAAGTTATACCAAGTATAAACCTATGAAAATGTATGGTTATTCCTTTGTTATACCTGGTATAACTTTATTCCGCGTTTATTAGTAAGAGGGTTAGAATTTAGCCCTCTATAATAACCATACATTTTCATAGGTTTATACTTGGTATAACTTTATTCCGCATTTATTTGTAAGAGGGTAAGAGATTAGAAAAAACCGGCCAAGTGCGAGTCGAACTCGCACACGAAGGGTTCCGTACCATTACCGCAAAACACTGTATAAAAATCACGTTTGTTGTATGGGAGCCCCCCTTAATTTATTTTATTTTAATTTATTAATTATTATTTTTTGAAGTAAATATACCACTAAACATTCTGTGAATATTTCAAGCGTCTACCTGTTGCTGTTATTAATATCGAGCAAATTAATATGGGAGCCCCCCTTTAATATTTATTTTATACTGTTTTTAGTATTTGTTGTTATAGCGGCAACAGAAATACATCATCTGTGAAAATTTCAACTGTCTATATATCACGGTTCATGAGATACAGCCTGGAGACAGACGGACAGACAGACAGACAGATGGATCGCGAAGTCTTAGTAATAGGGTCCCGTTTTTACCCTTTAGGTACGGAACCCTAAAAAATCTTCTTATGACGCTCCAATACCAAAGTGTGCTTTTACCCCTTCTAGAATGTCTACATCAAAATGAAGATGTTGTTAATGATCTTCAGGGATAGCTTCTAATCTTCTAATCATTCCGCGGAGTATAATTTGTGACATTGTACGCGCTATATTAATTAATAACTGTGGCGAGGTTGATATCCCTTCAGAGAGTACGTAAGGAGCCGCGAATTACTTTAAAGTTGTGGTAGGTACACACTGCTTACACTGTAAGGCATAAGTTTTAGGGTGCATGATGTTTAATGAGGATTTATTAGAATGACCCATTTTGTTTGCACGTAAGTGTAATAATTTTAGGACGGTAATGGTTTAATTAAACTATTATTGAAGTGCAATATTGTTTCTTTATTCTCTTTTTATACATTTCTATGAAAGTGGGTAAGGTTACAGCCGAGGCGAAAAAGACGCCCGAGCCATAAGCGAGGCAGTTGTGGAGCCAAGATACTGCAATGACAAATGTCCACTTTCAACAAACTAGAAAAAAAAAAACATAAACAATAATTAGCAACAAAATAAGAGGAAAACAATATATCACGGGCATGGCACGGCACGCAAAATTGTTGTGCAATCGGTGAACTTACAGAATAAGGACACGGTCAGTTTTGTGTGTAGAAATGTGAGGGTAGAGGAAGAATGTTCTGCCCCAACGGAGCCAGTACACCGAGACACCAGTCTACCCGGGACTACGGTAGTTGCAACACGGTCGAAACGTCGGGTTAAATAGGTAAATAAATAATCTAAATCATCGCGTTAAATGCCCGTGATATATTGTTTTCCATTATGAAACGCGAAAGTTTTAAAGTTAATATAACAAAATAAGTGTGTGAAATGGCTCGCGAATTTTTTGCTCGATTTCCGTGGTGGTTGACTGCAGCGACCAACCTAATATGTATTAATAAATTATTCACTAAAATATCTTTTTTAAACAAGTTTTTTTTCGTATTATTCTCAGCAAACCCTTTCATTTGATAACCATATCATGGCAGTGCACAAAAAATAACTCGTCCGCCATCTTGGGCCCTCCACCATATTGGATTTAGAATGATATCCCTTAGCTAACCATGCATTGTAATCCAAACTAAACGTTTACGCAAAATTTTATCCTAATCGGTGGAAGATAACTGCTTTAAAATTCAGTTGCAAGATTTGACCCGAACACACTTACATACATACATAGCAAGTTAAATAAAAGCTTGTAAAAATAAAATAAATTGAATACATGGAGGCCGCTCACCACCATATCCGCACGAGTATAAAATACACTTCATATCGTGACTAACAGCGGTGGTCTTGGAGCCAATTTTCCAAAAGTGTGGTGAAAAAAATCATTAACCCATTGAGCGTCTAATTACAGAGACAATAGGAAAACAATCGCTTACGCGCACATGGTGTGCGAACAACGCGTCATGGTATATATTAACATGTGGTATAAATGTCGCAGCCATCTGGTTAAATTAGCCAGCTAATTGGACGCCTAGGCTTTTCATTAAACGCCGGCTTCCAATTGGGTGCCTAGGCCGATAGTTAATTAAACTAGAATCATTCAACCTTTAATAGCATGGCGCTTTGAAAGTCAGCTTTTTAAAGATGACTGACCAAGACTCAGCCAAGTGATTCAAATTTAGTTCAAACATTGCGCTCAATGACTTGGCTTGTTGTTCGTCTGCCATTTAATTCGATGCCAGCGTTTAATGAACGGCCTAGGAGTCCAATTAACTGGGTAATTTAACCAGATGGCTGCAACATAAATAAGCGCCAGTCAGCAATATTGGGCGATTCAGACTGCTTAGGTACAGTCAACAAACATGTGACATTGACTAGTTATTCCTAGCGCGGGACAGCATCTTGCTCTGCCTTCTGCAAACGCACCTCATCCATCTGTTATATTCAAGAATGATCATTGTACTCACAATTTTGTTGTTGAATTAATTTATTTTAATTGAATGGAGTCTTTATGTTGTAGCAGTAAGGGCGACTTGCCTTGAGTTACTTATCATAAGTTTTAAGTTTTGTAAAAGAGGTTACTGCATCCGAATATTATTGCCACATAAAAAGCTTTTTACAAAAAAATACTACCGACTTCCAAATAAAAAGACTACAAAGTGAAAAATAACTTTATTTTTGGAAGTCGGCGTCTCTCGTAGGTACCAATTTTTTGCGTTATAGACACCGACTTCCAAAAATAAAGTTATTTTTCACTTTGTAGCCTTTTTATTTGGAAGTCGGTAGTATTTTTTTGTAAAAAGCTTTTTATTTTTCACTTTTTAGTTGTACCTACCTAATAGGCAAGTTGTTTAGTAAGGTACATATAACACCAGAATAGAAACCAACTAAATGAGAGATCTGCATACCCCTTAAGAGCGTACTGGCGTGATGTTATGTTATGAAATGGTATAAAAAAATAAACAGACATGCGATTGCAGCAATCCCGAGAGACTTTCCGTAATTTATTGAAGAGTTCTGTTGTATATCTTCGAAGTTCTTCATCAGATCTTCACCAAATTAAAATGGGACCAATTTCGAAACATACTTTTTCAAACAAAAATATAATTTTCGAAATCGGTCCAAAATTGACGGAGATATGCGTGAACATACACAAAAAAAAATGAACAAACATAATGTCGAACATAGAACCTCCTCCTTTTTGGTAAGTCGGTTAAAAATGAACTTAACTTTCGGTAACTTAAAATAAAAATTACTCAGTGTAATAAACATTTTAGAAATGTTATAAAACATTATCATATCCACCCGCTAGAAAGATAAGCCTTAAGAACTTTTTAGCAGCGAAAAGAAATATTTTCGTCCGCCGGAAAAGTGTTTCGTGAAAGAGAAGTTTCCTCAAAAGAATTTTAGGGGCTTCGCCATTTAAAGTAACCCATCATTTCTCCAATTAGTTGCTTTAGCTAAAAATTAATTGACAGATCGCTGCTTTCAAAATCTTTCATCCACAGTTTTTGTAACCACGAATTACCACTCTTTATTGTATTACTTTGGCGTAATTAATGCCATTTTCGTATCAAGTTAAATGAAGATTGGAGATGCTTATATCCAGCTGTGGGCTGGAATGGATTGATGATGATGATGTGCTCCTTTAACATTAAAGATTACGTTGAGGACAAAAAGGCTTGGGATTGAGCTGCTTCAATTAATTTAGTTTTTTATTTTTATTTTGCACCGTGAATTTTAATTTTTAATTTTTTTATTATTTTTTATTTTCTTTCTATGACAAGAATATTTACTTTTTAAAGTATTACATTATTTTAATTTAATTATTGTGAATGTGAAGACTATGTGGATCATTCTTTGTTTATTTTTATTTTATTTTAATTTATCTTAGTTAGTTTTTAATCATGGTCTGGTAGTTTGAGTATTTATGCGGCCTACCCGAATGTCCTTTCTTTGGTATTGTTCGTCAATTCGTTGAGCTCCTTAAATTCTGAGTTGAGCTGCACGGTTATTGACAAATGCGTGCACTGACTGGACAGGTCCACTCAATCTGGCTGGTTCTTTCTTCAAAAGACCATTTCAGACATCAGTCTATATGGTCTTCACATGATCTAACCAAGATTTTGTCTGGACTTTAAAAGAGACTGTGACCTCTGAGTTTGTTTCGGCTTTTCTTCTCAGAGTAGTCAGAAAGAAAACGCCGACCTTATCTAGTTTTTAACCGACTTACCAAAAAGGAGGAGGTTCTATGTTCGACATTATGTTTGTTTATTTTTTTTTTTTTGTGTATGTTCACGCATATCTCCGTCAATTTTGGACCGATTTTGAAAATTCTTTTTTTGTTTGAAAGAGTATGTTTCGAAATTGGTCCCATTTTATTTGGTAAAGATCTGATGAAGGACTTCGAAGATATACGACAGAACTCTTCAATAAATTACGGCAAATCTCTCGGAATTGCTGCAATCGCATGTCTGTTTATTGTTTACGCCATTTCATAACATAACATCACGCCAGTACGCTGTAAAGGGGTACGCAGATCTCTCATTTCACCGGTAATACTCTAGTTTCATGATATTCGGGTAATCTATTCTGCCGTTATAGGTACCTTACTAAACAACTTGTACAACTAAAAAGTGAAAAATAAAAGCTTTTCACAAAAAAATACTACCGACTTCCAAATAAAAAGACTACAAAGTGAAAAATAACTTTATTTTTGGAAATCGGTGTCTATAACGCAAAAAAATGGTACCTACCAAAGATATGATCGACATGTAAAAGTGTTTGTACAAACCAACTTACAGAAATAAAATCATTTATCATTTAACATTGAAACCCAAGCAAAGATTACTTAATAGTTACTTCACACACGTGAGCATTCATCAACCAACATTTTTGAGTTTGGTCTTTTTCGTAGCCTTTGGCGAAAAAGGCAAGTCATGCTTTCCAATCTAACGACGATACACATACCTATAACTAAAAATCTACATGAGTAAAGTCATACAGAGAAGTCTTTGCCAAACTATGCAATCATCATCATCATCATCATATCAGCCGAAAGACGTCCACTGCTGGACATAGGCCCAAGCGTCGCCACATTGACCGGTCCCGTGCGTCTCGCAACCAGCTATGCAATGATCAAATATCAAATCAAATATCAAATATATTTATTGGAACAAGAAAACAGTTTACGTGAGTTTGAGTTCGTTAACAGCCGCATTAGTATGGAATACTGTGTCGCGGCCATTAGCGCCCACCTCCAAGTAGGGAGACGACAGCGTTCCAGGTATACATTATAACAAAAATATAAAATAAAAATAACAACATAATATATATGTATGTAAGATTTTGTGGAATAACAATATTAAAAAAACAACAAAAAATATGCAGACTACGTAGGATATACCAACAAAATATACAAACAATTAAAATAAAATAATTTTAAGCACTATTTATATTACTTTTGCATGTGAGTGTGTGTATATGAGCGTGAGTGTAAGTGTAGTGTGTATGTGTATGAGCGTGAGTGAATGTGTGAGTATGTATACGTATGTTTGTCTGATTATGTGATTTGGAAGGCAGTGGGAATGAAAGGTTTTTGTATTTCTTTTTTAGATTTTTACAAGATGTTCAAGCTCTTCATAAGTCAGGGAACTGAGCCATTTATGTGTAATTGATTTACACTCACGTGAAGTAAGTGGGTAAATGTTCAAAATCCCATTTATTTTATTATATAAAATTGGGCTTATAAAGTAGTATTGTCGTCTAACAATTACAATACTAGCTGGTGCTACAGGGCAGACTGTAGCAGGTCTACGTCTCTGCCTACTCTGGCTGCTGAGACACTGGTCGAAACTAAGCTCTGTATGTTTTCGTAAGATGATGCAGGGTAATAGTAACCAGTAGTAAATATACACATGCCTAGCTACCTCTCTTTGGTGACAAACTTTTTCACCAAGACATTGTGAGCTACTCTTACACAGTTCAATGAGCCTCAGTTAAATCCCCCGTGCTCACAAAAAGTAGTTAAAACTTAACTAATGATGACCTTAAACACAACAACTTACTAAAAACTTCTACATTTAGAAACCCAAGGGAAACAGAAGTTCGCACTTCGCAAGCATACCAGTAATTTAATTCCATTTAAGGTGGGTGGATACCACGTGACATTTAATTTTGAATTTCGAAAAAAGTGGAAACGGTAGAAAAAATAACCGTCGATCTCTAGCGGATAACCCACTAATTCGTCGATCAATTTACATTGAAATTCAGCCCATTCTCTTAACTGTTATTGTTGTTTTAATCCTTAAGGGCTGGTTTATCACTTTGAGGGACCCAAAAGGTCTGCCGCTTATTATTCATAATTATTATTCCTGGAACAATTTTTTTGACGTTTTGTGGGTACTTAGTTGTAAAGTTTTGTAAGTACCTATATTCAGGATTGGTTTGTTCAGAAAAGGATGGATGGCAACGTTGTGACTTGCTACTCACGGCTTTTTTTTTTGCCTACTGTAAGGAAAGTATTGTTTTTAACACGAATCTTGTTACCTCATATCTTTCAAACCGCTAGACGGATTTATATGATTAAGACATCGTTAGATACGTCTTGACCGCCGAAGTGTTCTTAGATAGAAGACGTTAAAAAAAAACATGGTGGATTTTGGGCGCCATATTATACCAACTTTTTTTTTCCATTCCCGTCGAGTGGGGGTATCAAAATAAAGGGTTTTAAGATGTGGTTACAAAACATATACACACACACAACAAGATGAAAATCATGCTTTGCATTCGGAGGATACATATTCACGAGCTGGCTGACCACCTGCAGCTAATTGCGCAAGTGAGTGATGGCGGTCAAACACTTTGCCTTGCCGAATTCACTTGCGCAATTAGGCTGCTGATCCTCCGACTGCACAGCATGATTTTAATCTTGTTTACATCTTTTTAGTTCGCTTCTTATGCAGTCGGGTTTTTTATTTTTAAGACTTGGTGTTATATGAATCAAAGGATAGTACTTTTTTTTTAATTAACAAAAAAAATATAATTTATTAACATATATACAATTGAATATACTAAAAAAAAAACCTGTATACAAATACAAAAGGGAGACGACAAAAAAGCTCATTATGTGCATCAAAAAATTCTTCCACATCGATGTCAACGGGAAACGTGCCCAGAACGCTGGCAGCATTGCCACGTTGGATGGCAATGCTGATTCTCTGGCCGAAGAAAAGGCCAGCCCTCTGGTCACGTGAAGAGTCGACGAGCTTTGTGCTAATTTCTCGAAAAACTCGATGCGCACTCGGACCCCATGGACCTAATGTTTCAACCCCAAACGGCTCAAACATATAACAGCCGCCCCAGCTCAGCCCGCCATGCTAAGAAGACGGGATGGCGCAAGGGTTTCGACACATGTTGCATCTCACACCAAAGGCCTACCCACCTTCCAAGGCATTATGGTCATCCCGTCTGGTCTCTTCCCATCGACAAGATAGCTATTACCTAAGTTACCGACATAGCTAGGTAGTAGACATTCATCCATCATCTTCTTATTTTCCGTTTCTTTCTGCGATGCACATTCAAGTAGTATTTATAAGTACTAAAATAACTGCGGCAGCTACGGTCTCGACATCAATTTTTAGGATTCCGTACCCAAAGGGTAAAAACGGGACCCTATTACTAAGACTTCGCGATCCGTCTGTCTGTCTGTCTGTTTGTCTGTCCGTCTGTCTCCAGGCTGTATCTCATGAACCGTGATAGCTAGACAGTTGAAATTTTCACAGATGATGTATTTCTGTTGTCGCTATAACAACAAATACTAAAAACAGTATAAAGTAAATATTAAAGGGGGGCTCCCATACAACAAACGTGATATTTTTGCCGTTTTTTGCTCGATTTTAATAACGGCAACAGGTAGACACTTGAAATATTCACAGAATGTTTAGTTGTATATTTACTTCAAAAAATAATAATTAATAAATTAAAATAAAATAAATTAAGGGGGGCTCCCATACAACAAACGTGATTTTTATGCAGTATTTTGCGATAATGGTACTGGCCGCACTTGACCGGTTTTTTTTATTATCCCACCTACATTGCCATTCGGATAAAAGTGCCTCCCAGACGTCAATATATAGTTTAAATAATCTAGAGATGCATCTGTCGACGTCCGCGGACGCGTCTGTCGGCATATAGATAACCAATTTAATAGACAACATCATATGCCTTTGACAAGACTGAACTGGGAGAGACCCAGTTCAGTCTTGCAGGGAGAAAGACCATTGCTTTTACTTACAAAATAAAACTGAATGTAATTATAGAAATTATTTTAGCATAATCTAAATTCAGGACAATAAAAAGGTAATTTTTTACCCGACTGCCGAAGGAGGGTAATGTGTTTATCAGTCTATGTATGTATGTATGTATGTTTGTTCCTATGTGGCGTTCCAGAGACCAAACGCGTTGACCGATTTTGATGATCCATACGTCAATCGATTCGTCTTAACCTTGCGAGTGTCATAGGCTACATTCAAATTGGAAAATAGAAAAATGGCGGCCAATTTTATTTTTCTTCCAATCCCATCGAGTGAGGTATCAAAATAAAGGGTTTCAAGAGGTGATTTCAAAAATATATAACACTTATATATTTAAATGCTCCTAATTCGAAAAAAATGTTAACTAAAAAGTTATAAATATAAAAAGTTAATTAAAAAAATCAAAATACCCGACTGCTTAAAAAGCGAACTAAAAAGACGTAAACAAGAAGAAAATCATGCTGTGCAGTCGGAGGTTACATCTGGATTTGGTCAGCCAGCTCCCGAATATGTATCCTCCGACTGCACAGCATGATTTTCTTCTTGTTTACGTCTTTTTAGTTCGCTTTTTAAGCAGTCGGGTATTTTGATTTTTTTAATTATCTTTTTTTTAAGACAGTACCTACAAGCAATTATGAAAACTTAATTGAGTATCCACCTACTTAAAGGTAGATATGTTTTGTTTGGTGCCATCTCAAAATAGCATCATTCTAAGCCAGTCAAAGGAAAGAAACAATTCGACAATAAAAGAGAAACATAGACGGATGGCAAACGAGCGAAATAATCTTCTATTTGAAATAGATACGGTTTTAGCGTTCAAAGGGAGCATCGAATCTCCAGGCTTCGTATTGGTTGAATCTGTTGTTATTATTTCGGTGCTATCCACCTACGGGCCTACGATCCATAGTGAGTAAAATATCTAGTTGCAAACAACACAGGTGTTAAGGGTCTGCCACCTCTGTAGTGCCGTAAAACGGTTACTTTCTAAAACATAGGTACTCCTTAGTAACGGCTAGGTTAAAAGGTTTAAAAAAGTAAAATTTTTAATGATGCATGTACATTATTTGTAAAACATGGTATTTTCGTGTAATTAATAGTTTTGCTTTAAAAAAATAAGTAACATCACGATATTTTTTCGCTATTTTTTGGATACTCCACTAAAATGACTGGCAGTTTAAAAATATTTTAACAAAGCTAAATTTGATGGCTAGAATTTCTTTATAACTGAAATAGCAGAATATTTTGCAAAAAAAAACTATTCAAAAGGAGGTTCAATATTGATATTCTGGTTCCAAACGGGCGAACGGCCAGTACTGCGTTAACTTTGGGCCTTAAGATCGGTAATGATTTCAAAATATTTAAACCGACATTAATACATAAACTCACGCTCTTAACCCATGCAAGCAGAAGTAAGTTAAAGTGCAAAAACTCGTCATACAAGTCGTGATTAATTATCATGTCTTGGTGGCCCATCGGCCAAGACCTCACATCTCGTGCTCGAGGTCGTTGCTTGGAAAGTTGCTAATAACAATGTGACTTTTTCAATTCATATACTTTCTAAGTTTATCTTGGACATTGCTGACAACAGTGAAGGAAAACATCGTGAGAAAACCTGGACATATAGTATAAGTGTGTGCTCCATTAGTGTAATTACTGCAAGGCGTTCCAGTGCGAAGATAAATGAATAAATAAAATAAATTTGCAAGACTGGAGTTAATAACATAATATTCTCAGCGTTGTAGCTGGCCGAACAGACTGCCCAATATTGTGGCATTGTGTTCAATTACATGTCGAGAAGTAATAAATTGTGTAAATTGCAATTTGACCTCCACAGAACACAGACTTTTATTTTATAAATTTTAATGAATTTTACAGTATCTTATTTAATTTTAAATAAATCTAAATAAAAAAAAATTATCTTAATGTATTTCAATTTGATTTTGTTTATGATTTTTTGATTTTACAAGACATTTTATTTTATTGACATTAATTTTAAATGATAATAGTTACATTGTACCAAAATGCATGAATTAATTATTATTTTTAGATTTCAGATTACTTCAAATTTGACATGATGTGTAGGTATGAATTGTATGTGTATCTAATTTTAAGTGACTAACATAGTATATAAGTGTTTGTGCGTACTAACAAAACTATGGATTTCATATCTGAGATAAATAAATAATAATAATAAAGAAAGCTGTGAAAAGATATAGGCCAATTTAGTCGATATCAACCCATTTGCTTCCAATGTGTTTTAAAAATCCATTCACATAATGCAAACGACAACTTCCCACACAAACCTCTGTGGGCGTAGAAAAATATCATCAGGTGGGTATAGAGGTCAGCATATCCATTTTTCCCCTTTTTCAAAGGAATCCATCGAAATTTTGTTTGTACTCCCACATACCATACCATTGAATAGTGACATTAGTTTTTGAAAAGAGGCGATTCAAAATGAAATTATCGGTTTGGTAGGTATAAAATACCGTAAGACTGAATGTAAGCTCAGGTTACGTATATTTCAGTGTGCAAAACAAGATAAGTGTACCAAATTATATTGTCTGTAGAAGTTAATATTGTTTAACTCTTTGGTGATCCTTAAATTAATAAAAAAGACAAAATATACTGACCAAAGTTACTGACATAGCCTGAAGAATAACGAAACCTAAGTGGCAGTTGGCAGGGCACATTGCTCGCAGAACGGATTGCCGATGGGCCGAAAAGTTCTGGAATGGCGACCGCGAACCGGAAGACGATGTGTTGGAAGGCCTCCCACTAGGTGGACCGATGACCTGTTTAATTATGCGTAAATGCGCTGGATGCGAGACGCACAGCATCAGTCAATATGGTGACTGTGGCGACGCTTGGGGGAGGCATTTGTTCAGCAGTGGATGCTGAAATTATGATGATGATGAAAATATACTGTTGCATTTACAGCTTCTTTACCGAACTAGAACAGGACCTCAGCTATTGACATTTCAATGAATCTTGTGAGAAAATATGACACCAACTTTCAAGAGCTGAAATGAGAAGACATATTCTGACTATAGTTCTCGCCAAACTTCTTGACCGCCTTGAAGTTGGCTACAATGGCTGTGCAGTAGTAAATCTCATATAAAAACAGCACCGCAGGCTTATTAGTATCTTTTGCAAGAGCAAAACGTTAGCGATTTTTGAGCAATAATTGCTCTTCAATACAGAAGTTTTAGAGATTTTGGCGGTTTTTTTAGAAAGACGTGTACCTATTTGACAAACAGCGAGCAATTAGCAAACGATTGTGCAGGACTTACCATACTTACACTTAGGTAATTCCGACTTTTATGACATAAAGCGTTTGATCGCGCGGTTATTGCTGTTTCTTACGTAATATCGCCGGCCGATCCGTACCATGCTCATCAGAAAGCCAACTTCAGGGCGGCTAAGAAGTTTGGCGAGAACTATACCCTATATTACTTTGCTTAGGTAATATCTATATTCCGCGTTGTTAAAAAAAATTCTCCACTCCACTCGACTCACTAGAGTCGAGTTTGAGGCGAAAGCAGGAAATTGCTTCGAACAAAGGAGTAAGTATCTAACCCAGTTTACACATAAACGTAAACTACGTTTACATATCCGAAGCTTTACAACTTGCCTTTCAACACTGTTGTTTACAAACCGAACGGTATGTACGTAGGTGTTACGCGCTATGAAATATTAATACTTCTGTTCTGGGTTCACGTTTAATTTTTTACCGTATTTTTGTTCAGTTCGTGTTAGTATCAAAAGCTTCGTAACGAGTGACAGACGTAAGTTATTTTTATAGGCATAGAATAAAATACTGTCCGTTATTGAATGACCAGCTGGTCGACTGTTACCCAGGTGGTCACCGTCGCCTACGGGCATCTAAATCGCCATCGCCTAGCTGCTATTTTGTTAAGACTCACCGTGACAACAAAGGTGAAGTGAGCTTAAAGAACTGTAATTCTTCCTGGATTTTCACGGTGGGATTTTTACAGACAAGACTTGTTGAAATACCCGTGGTATCGGGTACGAAAGACATAACAAAGGTACAATAATGTACATTCTATTATATTCTATCATTTCTGCTGAAAGACGTCTACTGCTGGACATAGGCCTCACCCAAACGTCGCCACACTCATCGGTCTTGTGCATTTCGCATTCACCGGACTCCCCCCGCAGCCTTGAACAGGTCGTTGCTCCACCTAGAGGAAGACCTTCAAACGCTGCGTCTTCCGGTACGCGGTCGCCACTCCAGAACTTTTTTCTGCCCCAACGATTATCCGTTCTGCAAGCAATCTGCCCTGCCCACTGCCACTTAAGTTTGGCAATTCTTCGGGCTATGTCGGTAATATTAATATAGTAGTTAGGAATTAATATGGTTTTCTTGCGAATGTCTTCAATTCTGACTCGAACACGCAAGGAAACTCCGAGCAAGGGTCTCATATGCTTCTAATTACACGCTGCAATGGATGCCGAAGCACAGTACTGGCCAATGATGACGCTTCAAGAATGCTTACTTATTGGATGTCCTTTAGCTGCAATGATGATAAATGCCGACAGCTACGCATGGCAGCAATAGCCTGGGGGCTATCATCATCACGTTCCCACTGTTGGGACTCAGGCATCCTCTCTGTGAGAGAGGTAATGGGCCTTAATCCACCAAGCGGGCCCAGTGCGGGTTAATGAATGTCACATGAATTTTGATTTTTTTTTGTGATTATTTGGTTCTAGGACATGCATTTTTGGTTCTGGGCTATGCTTGTAACATTTCCTCAGACCACTGACGAGCTTAGTATTAAATTAGGTACAAAAGTTCCAAAGAAGCCGCAATCTGTCGATAAAAGGTACTGCATTCACCGTACATTAGTGGTAACAATATGAAATTGGCAACGCCTATAACGTAGCGAACGTAGCTTTGCTTTTCATAACTTGTGGTCTGGGGTCTTACTATGACGTTTTAATGCTATCATGATAATAATACCAACATGTTACTATCCCATTGCAGGGCAAACCTCTCTTCTTATACAGAGAAGACACGAGGGTTAATTAATGTGGGTTGGCGATTTCCAACTTAACTGTAAGTAAGAGATGTCCAAGATCAAGAGGCGAGGTCTTAACCACTGGGCCACCACGACATCATCATACCGTTGCAAAATAAATAGTGCTATTCGATCTGTATATATCCGTCTCTTTCTTACACCAGAATTATGATGGTCTTAAAATGACATAGTAGGGTTCCAGGTGCTCAACCGTCCCAATATCAGTATATTGGGACGGTTGACCGCAAACTGTAGATACACTCTGTTTACAACTTATTCTATGTAACTTTCTGAATATACTAGATGAATCTTCACCTTTTATTACAGAAACAAAAGCAAATTTACTATTATTCCATTACCACGACTTAGAACCGACTTTACCATTAACCATATCGACCAATCACATGCGAGATGAATGACGCGATGTGGATTTCCGTCTGTGTGATTGGTCGATTGGATAGCGGTCAAACTCTGCGTTGCCGTATTCACTTACGCAAAACAGCTGCGGTGCCGAGGACTAACAAAATGCGCCTTCAGTAGAAAATAAGAATCAATGTACTTAGGGCAATTACCTAACGTAGAGCTTGGTTACATCTGATTCTTAAAGTACAATAATTTACAATACCACCTCAATATCTTCAATTTAATTTTACAATTGTTCTTTTTTAGATGGGACTTTAAATATTGTCTACAATGTGCATTTCTGTCTGTGGGGAATAAACAGCCCCTTTTTTTCGAAATAATAAAAGTAAAAATATTATGGCATGCAATAAATATGATTTGAATGAGAAATAATTCCCAAATGCATCATGCAACCCCGTGGCCGTCGTAAGAACTATAAACAGTCTAGGTGAGGAATCTTCACACGGACTCATCTCACTACACAAAGGCTCAACCACTTAGTTCATTCACGCAATCACAGATGGCGCTACAGGGAGATAGATGTTATTAATAGGTAATTCTTCGTCCCATTTATGGGTTACAGGGGCTTCACAGTTTAGAGTTTAGATTTGTTATGTTTTGCATGTTAGGCTGGTGTTCGTAACTCTACTTCCAAGCGCAAATTTTGTGTACGGGTGGGATAAATAGATCGTATCATAGAAGAAAGATCAGCAGCACTTTGTGTTAGCTGGGTTTTTGATGTACCTACTTTGCCCTGTATCAAACGATCACGAAACGGTGCTGTTTTTGTATGAGATTTGCTACTGCGCAGCCATTGTAGCCAACTTCAGGGCGGCCAAGAAGTTTGGCGAGAACTATAACAAATTCCAAGAACCTTTTTTTGTTAACGAGGATAAACCTTCAAAAGGTGCCTGAACCTATAATTTGAGCACACGAACTACCAACGGCGATGATTTTTGAAGATCATCATAAATCATTACAATAATAGCAAGTTGTATTTCCCGCGTTTAAATTCTTTCTCATTCATTAGTATCACCACAGACTACACATTTTAATCGAATTCGAATGATATGTGAATGAGTGTAAAATAGTTACCAAACCATGTAATCGACTTTTATGTACACAAAAGAAGTCGATTAAATCGAGCTGAACTTTGAATTGTTTTTATTGAGAAATGTTATTACAAATAACTGAGACCTTGTTTGTGAACGTGTTATTGGTATTAGTGTTGACTCGGACCAAGTAGCAAAGAAAATATTTATATTGTGATTTTTGATTTCGTAGATTACACTGACAGCTGCCAATGATCTTATTTTTTTTAATGTTGCAAGTGCAGAGCAAAGTGGTGTAGGTAAGGCTGAATCATAAATATGTGATTCATCGAATCGATGTGCCATGACTCCTCAATTTAATTTTACTAATTGGTGTAAATTAATGTTTTATGAATAGGTATCATCATCATCATTTCAGCTGAAAGCCGTCCACTGCTGGACATAGGCCTCCCCCAGGCGTCGCCACATTGACCGATCCCGTGCGTCTCGCATCCAGCGCTTTCCCATGACCTTAGCCAGGTCATCGGTCCACTTAGTGGGAGGCCTTCCAACGCATCGTCTTCCGGTTCGCGGTCGCCATTCCAGAACTTTTCAGCCCCTTCAGCCATCCGATCTGCGAGCAATGTGCCCTGCCCACCGCCATTTAAGTTTCGCAATTCTCCGGGCTATATCGGTAACTTTCTCCTGCGGATATCCTCATTTCTGATACGATCACGCAAGAAAACTCCGAGCATAGCCCTCTCCATTGCCCTTTGGGTGACTTTAAGCTTTCTGATAAGGCCCATTGTGAATGACCACGTCTCGGTCCCATAGGTGATCACTGGCAACACACACTGGTCTGGTCTGGTGGTGGTGGACTTTTGTCTTGAGACACTGCGGTAAATTGAACGAGAAGATACCGCGCAACTTCCCGAACGCCGCCCAGCCGAGTCAGATTCGACGGTTGACCTCTTTCTCGAAGTTAAACCTACCCAACTGGACCTTTTGTCCCAGGTAGACATAATCGTCTACAACTTCGAGTGTAGAGTCTCCGATCTTGATAGGAGTGGATGTTACATGGGCATTTACCATGATCTTGGTTTTATCCATGTTCATTTTAAGAAGCTCTATTGTGGTCATCAAGCACTGTGGCTCTCCATGGTCTCAGCCATGATCAGTATGTCGTCGGCAAACCGAAGGTGAGTGATTTACTCGCCATTAACGTTGATGCCTAGCCACTTCCAGTCCAGAACCTTGAAGACATCCTCCAGCGCAGCAGTGAACAGTTTCGGAGAAAAGACTTCTCCCTATCTCAGGCCGCGCTGTAGAAGGATTGGTTTCGAGGTCTGATCCTGAAGACGGACTGACATGGTGGCGTTTTTATACAAACACTTCAACCCCTCAATGTACTGGTAGTCGATCTGGCACCGTTGGAGAGACTGCAGTACAGCCCAAATCTCGATCGAATCGAAGGCTCTCTCGTAATCCACAAACGCTAAAAAGAGAGGCAAGTTATACTCTTCGGTCTTCTGTATAACCTGCCGCAGCGTATGGTTCGGCTTGTTCGGTTGGGAGGCTGGAAATCGTCAACTTGCGCGCGAGACGATTCGTGATGACTCTTAAAAATAACTTGTAGACATGGCTAAGAAGTGAGATGGGCCTATAGTTCTTCAACCGGGCATTGCCGTCCTTCTTGAAAAAGAAGGGTGCAAGGAATGGTGCAAGGGTGTGGTGGTAACCACACCCTTGCACCATGCCTGTGACGTTTGCCCTCGAGTATGACGAAACAAACAGCTTTTGAAGGGCCTTAAGGACCGGTTTCCCACCCACCTTCAGGAGTTCAGCTGTGATTCCGTCATCACCCAGCGCCTTATTGTTTTTAAGCTGTTTCAGAGCCATCTTAATCTCGTACAGGCTGGCGTCCGGGATACCTTCGGTATAGTGTCATTCTAGCTCTTGGGTCGTTTGTTAGATTTGCAACGGGCTTGATTATTGATGTGTACAACTGACCATAGAATGTCTCGATCTCCCTCAGAAGCTCCGCAGGCTTATTACGTATCTTTTGCAAGAGCAAAACGATAGCGATTTTTGCGCAATAATTTCTCTTCCATACAGAAGTTTAAGAGATGTTGACGGTTTTTTTTTAAATAAGTGCCTTTGACAAACAGCGAGCGATTAGCAAACGATTGTGTAGGACCTACCATACCTACACTGCAGATAATTCCGACTTTTGTGACATAAAGCGTTTGATTGCTATCGTTTTGCTCTTGCAAAAGATACGTAATAAGCCTACCGGTTTGGTGGATACGATCCTGCCATTGTCGATCTGCAGTTTCAATAGCCAGATCCCTTGAAAACACCTTGGAGCCTTTATTTTGCTGAATCGCTTCTTTAATACGCTCGGTATTAAAGCGGCGGAGGTCTCTTTTCAAAGATTTAGACATCTGTCTATTGAACAGCCGGTATTTGCATGCCTCATCTGAAGACTGCAGTATCATCTCACGCCTCTCCTTCTTAAGCTTGAGAGTAGGATAAGAGAGCTTTTTGTTTCTATCTGTACGACGGGTCTTGATAAACTTAGACCCGACCGTATGGACAGCTTTTCAATAATTTCTAACAGTCGTAATCGAAATCACCACAATAATAACAAATGCCACATGTAAAGGAAACAAAAATCCGTTGTGAAAAAAAAAATGTTTCGTTTTACGTGCTGACTAAGTGACAGCAGATTTTAATGGTTATTAACAGTAAATATATTATAGTTTTTCATTACTTTATTTTGAAATACCTACTACCGTACCGTAAGTAAATAAGAAGCTAATCGTATAATTAACGAGATAAAAAAAAAACAAAAGAAAAAATCAATAATAATTATTGTTATCGAAACTTAATTTTCTGGAATATTCTGTTAGGTGACGCTCACGTTTGACAATGGTTAAAATAGGTCGAATCTGTACGAAAAGTCAATAAGGGCACTCCAACTTCACGAAGTCTTTCGGCTAATACCCCTAGAGTGTATATAAAAACCAGGGGCGCGAAGGGAGAGCAACAAAGCGTAGGCGCCCGTGCGAGCCGTATTTATAAGTACGATAAAGTGGCAACTCACGAAGTGTCAGTTTAGTTTACGAAAATTTCGTAGATTAAACTTGATGAACTTGATGAAACGAAATAAAAAGTCAGAGAATATGTATTCTTTTAAGAATTTATAATTGAATTAAAGTTACTAAAAAAGTTTAGTATCAATTGCTATGTGCAGCACTATTATTTCATTCATTCCACAGACTACTTAGAGATACTACCATACATTCATTTAGCTCAAATATTTAGTTTCGTCATCTCATTCACTCCGTAATGTGAACGGAACGCGGTTAGTGGCAACATGTCCGCCGTTTGTGTTATTTGACGTAAATATTGACGAAAATCAAGTTTCTGTTTTCATTTGCGTAGTGATTATTGGTGCTATATGATTTTTATAATGTGTGTGGATGTGCAGTGATCCGTTCATATGAGGCTGCTATACAAGACAGGTCCAATGGAGTCACTAAGAAAGTGGTTCTATAAACCAAAGGTACGTCAACAGCATATTTCGTTATTATTCCATAAATCTGTGCGAATTTACTTAATAACTTTAACTTTGACCTGCTAAAATGTTTGCTTAACGATAAACAGATGGTGAATATCTGTTTTGTAGGTGTGGTAATTATGAATCGCGTTGTAGAAGTTGTCATTCTTTGTTGGCTTATATTGGGATGATTCAGTAAATGTTTCTGTTTGATTTTCCTACTACCTACCATTGTTCTCATCGTCGAGGTTTCCAGTACTATTTGCTATTACTCTAGTGGCCGTATTAAATCACTTGGGTAGTATTGTTGGCCCTTACGTCACATTACTCTGAGTTTTGCATTGTCTGGTCAGAGCGACATATGTAAATCAGTGTGGAATAGTAAATATGTTGGTGTAGCAATGTTATGTAGTGAGCGACTGAGCACCTCGGTGGTCGCGCATAATGTGATGCTGTAGCAAACACACGGTTGTTATGTTAGATAGATTCTAAAAGTTTATCTTGCCACACTGGTTTCTTTTGCGACGTCTGTGTTTTGATCTTCACACTCATAGAAACGTCGTCATAAATTAATTACATTCCTTTTTTGTACAATGTTTGCCATCTGTCAGGTTTTTGATTTGTGAATCTTTCAGCCTACATCATAAAGTTTAAATGTAAATCTATGAGTCTACATTACAAAACGAATGAAGGTCATTTTACTGCATGATAAAGTGAGTTAAAGAGCAATTCACCGGTCAATAATTGATAATGTAATCATGTGTTGTAAAATGTGATTAAACTTTATATTCATGAGCTGATATTTCTATCAATACTTTGATAGACAATATTGAAATATTCAAAACAGAGGCGGTCTTGGTCTGTCATAGAAACTTACTATTGCTATCTCATATTATTTGGTGTAAAAGAAAGAGACTGTATTGAGTATTTTGTACATATTACAAAGTATTTATTGCTGTTATGTTCTGAGTGACACAAATTAGTTAAGGAAATTATTTACTGTAAAATAAAAACAATCTTTCTAGCCTGTGGTTCACAAGTACACACTTTACATAAACAAGCAGCTTAAACATAAATTTTATAAAACATCTTCGTCATCTGTCTTGTATCAGCAACCTTTTAGTATTTCCTCATGATGTTTAAATAATTACTGTATTTCTGTGTGAGTAATTGATTTAAATCCCAGAAAATTAATCATGAATGAGTAGGTATATATAGTAAACCCAGTAAAGGTAAGTTTATTGTACCTACACCTAGTCAACAACACTTTTGATTTGATAAAAGTTATAGAATTTTTGTAACATTAGACTGGAATAGGATAGGATAGATTGACCCCTTTTCCACACTTAGACTTGCATTTGGTCCGTTGTTTGTGCAGGCCAGGAGGCTGGTGGTGGAGGTACAGAGAGGACTCTGTGAGAGGGAATGGCCCGTAATTCCACGCGGGCCCAGTGCATGTTGGTGGATGTCACAAGTCTTCGAATTTTTGGTTCTAAAACATGTCGGTTTCGTCACGATGTTTACCTTCACTGTTTTTGAGAGCAGTGGTGATGTAATAATTTACACAAAGTAAAGTGCCTGCCTGGGTTCAAACCCATGACCTACAACTTGTAAGTCATGGCCGTTACCACTGGGCCACCACTGCTTTTCAAAAGATATACCTATAGACTGGAATATTTGTTACGTATCTATTAACCGAAACCTTCATAAATGCAGAATTATGAAAAAGTACCTGCCTGTATCGACAATTCTCTTCACGTTGTGTTCCTCATTATGGAGGGACGTGATTCCACTGACGGGAGATCAATTTTCTTTTATGATGTGCCTCCATCTATTGTAAGCTTCGTGGATTCCATCAGGCAGTATCAACAATACAATATATTTAAATAATTTTGCTGCTCTTTTGGTCTACTGTGTGAGGTCATCAAGCTTGCCCCTGTTGGAATTTCTCAGTAGCGATCTGCATTTGTGCCCGCTTGTTGGCAATCGGCTCACTCTCTATTAGATGAGACTTAACAAGTAAAATGCAGATACACCTCTGACTAACCTTTTGGGGACTAATAGGTAGTTTGCTGTTACGTTCAACGATAATTCATTTAAAAGTACCAAACCACCAACTAGCAAGACCTATGAGCACTGAGTAATTCATAGAGGTATGAATTATTTATTCAGTATCAGTATCATAACTCTTGTAATATGTTATTGTTGTACATATCTATCTGGTAATGTATCATTATCACTCATTTTGTATGCAAAATTATGGAAGGAATGGCTGGTTTACCTTTAAAAGGATAATTTAAAACTAATATTGAATATAAATGATGACAGATTAAATACACTGTGTTACCAAGTTGTATCTGCAATGTTTTTCATAACCAAGATTTATCCTTTGCTAAAGAACTATAAACTCATCAACGTCAACCTTTACTGACTGTTAGGCATACTTAAGCCTCTCTTTTGTTTTACTAATCCCATGCTCCTGTGGTCAATCTCATCCAAGTTCTGCCCTCAGTGGCAACAATAGCCAATCTCAATGCCATACAACCAACTCTTCTTCTTCCAATCCTTAGGCCACGTTTCTACCTGCAAGCAACATGAATGCAGGTTTAATTATATTGCAGGAAACAATCAACCGATTGATCACATTATGCCTCGGTAGCCCGCAATGTAAGGCAATTTGCATTCAAGCTTGTTGGAGGTGGAAACGTGGCCTTAGAATTAACAATGACAACTCCAAACTTCAATAAAATAATTGAGCTCTGAAACTGAGCCAAAATAGGTACCTACCTAAATCTCTTGGCAAATAACATTGTGGGAGATAGTCTTATCTGAAAGTAAACAATTGATCTTAAACTTCATTTTACTCAAAATGTATTGTCTCTATCTTTGTTTCAGATAAGATATCTTTCAAATGATTCATAATGCCATCATGAGATAATTTCCATTTCTAAGTTGTGGTGATTTGTAGGATGTGTTCTTTGTTTTATGTTATCTAAGATACATAATAATATGCCTAATGTATACCAATAAATAAAATTTAAGTGCCTGTGTGTTTGTAATGACAAAAAAAACAGAGCTTTTTGCTAAATACATATTAAATGACAAAATCTAAATTTTTATTTGTTAGTTACTTTTTTTTAGTTTTATGTGTTTGTACCAGATGAAGTCACAGGCAACAGATAGAATAAAAAAATAAACTAAAGGGCTTATTACACTATACAGTATTCAGTGCTCTAAACTCTAATTCAGGGTAGTGTAATAACTGTTAGGGAGTTAGGGTTCTCAAAATATCAACCGTATTGACTCGGAATGGTGAAGTGACCCGGTATTCAGGGCCCTGAATACCGTGTAGTGTAATAAGCCCTTAAGATAGATGCTGCAGAAATGAGAATAATGTTGTGAGGTATGTTATGAGCATAAATGTTTATGGCTGTAAGAGGAAGGTAACAGCAAAGAAACAATGAAATGACTGTATAAAATATGATATGGCTAAGGAAACTTATTAAAGGGGTGACTACTGCAACAACTTCTAATAGAGAACTGTGGAAAAAGTAAATATGTTTTGTCAACTCCAAATAAATTGGGAGAAAGTTAAGAAAGACAAAGGCACAGACTAGCAGGAACTATCTGGGTGTCCGGCAGTTCCCTGCTAAGTCGAGCAAAATAAGCAAAGGCACAGCGATACCATCATTGCCATTTGCCATGCATTCTTGCGAAAAAAAAAACGGTAGTGGTAACGGCCTTACAAGTTGGAGGTCGTGGGTTCGAACCCAGGCAGGTGCTTTACTTTGTGTAGATTATTTCATCACCACTGCTCTCAAAACAGTGAGGATGAAACATCATGAGGCATGTCTTAGGAACAAAAATTCGAAGACGTGTGACTTCCACCAACCCGCACTGGGCGCGTGTGGTCGATTGCGGCCTATTCGCTCTCACAGAGAGGAGGCTTGCACGCTCAACGGACCAATTAGGAGTCTAAGTGTTTAAAAGGGGGCCCACCTATCCTATCCATACTATCCATTTCTCGAAGCCATTCAGGAAAATTTCAGCCCTCCTGTAACTTCGTCGTGGATAAAGCTAGAAGAATTATTCTGAGTGACCAAGACGGCATTTGATTATTTTGTCGATTGTCTATTTTAGGCGCGTAGTTTTCATTTTGACGCAAACGCATGATTTGTTCTGTCTAGACGGGTGTGTGCAATTTGACACTGAGGCTTAATTACAGATAACCACGAGAAGGTCGATATCATGCCATAATCCGAGCGTTACAATGGAATGTTCGAGTCCAAGGAAGACTACATATCGTTGTCCTAAGCTTCCCCTATGGAAAGCTGCAATTTAGGGCCGTCCTTCTGTTTCACAACAGAATCATGATAAAGTAGGGCCGGACTTTGTGATAGTCCGGCCCCAGTATTCTGTACTTTCTGCTTGGTCGCATTGGGTAAAATCGTTGTTTATGTCATGTAAATATGTTGCATAATGCATGTCAGTATGGGCTCCATCCAACTGTAAATAATGTTTAGTTGGTCTCAAAACTGACCTACCTCACCTACTTAGAGATTGTTGCCTGGAAAAAGGCAACTGTCTTATAGCAAGATTCACATGCTCATAAATAAGGACCTTATTGTCATTTGAATAATGATCATATTCGTATGAACATAATGTAAAATAGTTTTCATGATATGATTGATCGAAAAGGTACCTATCATAAGTAATAGCTTCTCAAATTCTGCTGGCAAAATATAATCATTGGGGCAGTTACCTGCTCCAATAATACCAGCCACTTTTAGTACAGTTCCTATTGACGAATTGCTCTGTGCACATCGACAAAGGCCTTTGTCCCACCATGACACGATTTGTGGAACAATTAGATGATGAATACGGATTTGTGGACCGATTCTCACCGGTACCATTCAAGCCGTTTGCAGTTTTTGGTTCTATTGGGTTGGATGACGTCATTTCATAGGTAATTGAGGCCAAATAACATGAATACACATTTGTTTCTATATCCTTGTCAATTATATTCGAATCATCATTATTTGTTGCCTATTTCGTCCCATGGTAGGGCGACCATGCCTGGAGGAGACATGGGCACTTGTACGCCAACTCGTAATCGAGTTTAGCATTTAGAAGTAGCTACATACTATGTAAAATGTCTTCTCATCGAAGGGTCATTACTTGCAGGATGACTTGAAATGAATCTCAGTGCGACCTTACATGCACATCCACGTAAGATAAGACATGTATTGTGTCGAAATCACAACTCGCAAGGAAGTCCCTGAGAGTCGCTTGCAAGACGTAATAAAATAATCGTCCATATGACGATGTAAATTTCTCTCGGAGAACAGCAAGTTATAAAGATGAGACTTCATCATTCAATTGAATAACTCATAATTATTTAATAACAAGTTATCGCAGACCTCATGAAGTCCACATCCACACTTATCAAAATAACAAAATTTTTGCAAGCATACACAATTTTATTCATCATCGATTTATCATATTGACATCCTTAATCCGCGTTATCGGATTGTGACGTCACTCCTTGCGTCTCGTTTTAACAAGGCCAATTTATTCGTTCGTCTCGCTTGCACACTTTCACTTTTTTTTCACCGCTTTCCCAATGGCGAAACTCGGTCGTCTTTGCCAAATGTTTCGCGAATGGATGCAGTCTGTTGTCCATTCAACGATTAAAGTTTGTGGGTGTCTTAATGTTATGAACGGGTTTCTTCCATTGTTTTGACTTTTTTTTTGGTCCATTGTTCTTGATCGTGGCAACCGTTAAGTATTGTTTTGTTGGTAAACAGTACATTTTTGGCTCAACGGTTTTTACAGTAATCTCATTTTACAGACTGTTCAACTAATACTGTATTATGATCTATGCCATGCGTTTCGCCATTTGGTGATCCCAAAATGGCGAAACGCGGCAAAAAAATCTGCAACTTTTGTTGATTACATTAATTGGTAACACGTGTAGAGGGAGGGGGAGGGCCGGTTTGGCTTTTTTTTTATTTATTTTATAAGGCACACCAACGACTTATTTACACACAACATTATAATTAAACATTCAGAAAAGATCCTGTGTAAGCAAGTCACTTACAGGCATGCACAACACTTACAGAGTAGGTTACATAAATTGTAATAAGGATCTAAAACAAAAATAAATTAATTATAATCATAATAAAACAATACAAAATTAAATTATGAAATTAAACTTTGATTAAATTAAAATCGAATAATTATTTACACTAAAAGCTAAATTATCAATAGAAATCAAGTAAAAAGTCAAATTAAATTACTACAAACTATACCATCAATATCCAATGCGATTAAAATACAATATTATCGAATTATATTATTTAAACAAATATTGAGACACACACATAATATATACATTAATCAAAATTACAAATTACAGCTTTAAACCTTACGGACCGCGTAGGTCATATTATTTTTAAGACTTGGACCCCAAATGAAAGTATTTGGTGACCCTTAATCTATGCTCTAGAATCTAGATTTCTATTACTGACTAGGTAACTCAACGTCTCTTGAAATATTTTCGAGTCACGTTTCTTCGCTATCCTCAGGCTCTTTGATACAAAGTCTAAATTTTTAGGGTTCCGTAGCCAAATGGCAAAAAACGGAACCCTTATGGATTCGTCACGTCTGTCTGTCCGTCCGTATGTCACAGCCACTTTTTCCGAAACTATAATAACTATGTTGAAACTTGGTAAGTAGATGTATTCTGTGCACAAAAATAGAAAAAAAACTATAAATTTTGGGGGTTCCCCATACTTAGAACTGAAACTCAATTATTTTTTTTGTCAATCCCATACGTGTGGGATATCTATGGATAGGTCTTTAAAAATGATATTGAGGTTTCTAATATATTTTTTTTCTAAACTGATTAGTTTGCGCGAGAGACACTTCCAAAGTGGTAAAATGTGTCCCCTCCCCCTGTAACTTATAAAATAAGAGAATGACAAAACTAAAAAAATATATGATGTACATTACCATGTTAACTTTCACCGAAAAAAATTACTTACTAGATCTTGTTCTAACCAATTGATTTAAACGAGATCTATTAAGTAATTTTTTTTTAGTACGTCATAGATCCTAAACCGCAATTTACCAAGTACGGAACCCTTCGTGCGCGAGTCCGACTCGCACTTGGCCGGTTTATATTTGAAATTAACTCTGTATAATTGGTAAAGTACATCGTCAATCCAATAAAAACCCATAAAAATGGCATGGCCTGTTCTGGCATGATCATTGTTGTTATCAGAACGAGATTACTTGACGTAAATACCACACGCGCCCGTGGGTCTCGCATTACACCAGCTAAACTGAGTACACTATGCCAATATTAGTAAACATCGCTAATAATTCTTACTATTTAGTAGTGCGTCCCATTTTTGTGTTGTTTTATCTGCCTGTCACACAGATGACTAAGTTTCTTACTGGATTTCATCATTATTATCATATTACCAGTGCCTTTCAGTAGGGTTCCCTCAGGGGAGAATTATGAGGCCGCTTGTGAATGCGTGTTCTTTGGTCTGTGCAGTTCAAGCTCTTCGAACATGAAAAATACTTTTAGGTAAAAATAGACCACCAAATAATTGACCTATGTCTGTGTAGTGGTTCTCTCATATCGGTACGGATATAAAAATCTTTTTACAAAAAAATACAACCGACTTCCAAATAAAAATACTACAGTAGTGCAAAATAACTTCAATTTCGGAAGTCGGTGTTCCAGTTTTCGATTCTTCGTTTTTTGATACCGCCTTCCGAAATTGAAGTTATTTTAAACTTTGTAGTGTTTTTATTTGGAAGTCGGTTGTATTTTTTAGTAATAAAGTTTTTTATTAACACTTTTTAGTGGTACACTATGGACAAGTTCTATAGTAAGGTACCTATAAAACCCACAGTGATACCAGAATAGATTACCCGAATAACAACAGTAACTTGAACATAACCGGTGGAATGAGAGTGTCTGCGTACCCTTTTAGAGCATACTGGCGTGATGGTATATATGAAATGGTGTTAACAATAAACAGACATGCGATTGCAGCAATCCCGAGAGATTGGCCGTCATTTATTGAAGAGTTCTGTTGTATATCTCCGAAGTTCTTCATCTGATTTTTACGAAATTTAATAGGACCATTTCGAAATAAACAATGGCTTATGTTTAACTTACCACCAGATATAGTAACATATCTCCAAATAAATCATTGTTAACCCAAAAGTAGTAAATGATCACCAAAAGTAGTAAATGATCACCAAAATTAAACCAATGACCAAAAAGATTATAAAATTTCTGGGAGCAACTTGGAAGTAGCGCTCGCCGGCCGCTGCCGCGGCACCGCTCGCTTTGCTCGCTCGGCTCGCGCGCGGTTGGTCACAGTTCTAACCTAACCTAACCTATTTTACAACATTAAATAGCGCAATAATTTGCTATTAAAATTTGGTGATCAATTTACTAAATTTGGTGATCAATTTACTAAATTTGGTGATCATTTACTATTTTTGTCAGTATATTACTAGATTTGGTGGTTAGGGGTTATCGTCACAAAGTTTTTTTTGGTGGTCATTATATTTATTCCCATAAACAATTTTGCAAATCTGTTTAAATATATGACGGAGTTAACCTCTTTTATGGGCAGTCGGTTAAAAAGAATAGCTGGTGCCTGTCAGAAAGAGATATCAGTGTTGATGTGAGTACATTAAATGCATTGGATTTTTTTTTGCATAATTCGATAAGTTTTAAATATCATCGATACCAATATCTAATCTATGTATTGGATCAAGATAGGTAAGTTCGCAAAAATGCCTTTGTGCCACACGTAACTTTTAGGTGGTCTAACACGCAATTTTACGGGTTTTATTTATACAAAAAGTGTATTCGTAGACACATAATGTCATGATCTATTTCACACAAGGTCGTTATTCTAGCTGCTCTACTTCTTAAAAGTTCACTACACTATGGAAAGGTCACCTCACCAGGTTCCTTGTCTATGTTAGACAGGCAACTAGCTAGCAAGTTGTCACGCATGAACGTCGTGCTATCTATCTTTTATTCAGGGTTGATAAAAATCACGATTTAATAAAAAAACAAAATAGTCGGATTTATTTGATTTAAATCGAGTGATTTAAATCATATCAACCCTGCTTTTATTACTTTCAAAAGTCTGTCCATGACTTTCATTTGTATTCATTGGTCGGTAGGTACCTACCTTCTTTTAGGAAGCAGAAGTTCACAAAAATGTAATTATTGAAATGATATTACATCCATTTTACATCAAGAGTGCTATTTACCAACAGGTCTGTCCAACCCGTTGGAGAATACAGGCGTGACTTTATTTATTTACTAGCTTTTGCCTGCGGCTTTGCCCGCGTCAATGTCGAAAATTATCCCAAGGCAACATATTATTCTGGGGATAAAAAGTATCAGTATTTGTCTGCATTATTGCAGACTATAATCTATATCTGTACCATTTCATCCAAATCCGTTCAGTACTTTTTGCGTGAAAGAGTTACAAACACACTCACAAACTTTCGCTAGCGACCGAAATTATACACAAAAACCTTCCTCGTTTCTCACTGTTTCTATTATGGTGAAAACCGCATGAAAATTCGTTCAGTAGTTTTAGAGTTCATAGCGTACAGCTACAGATGCATGCGGCCCGGACTTTATTTTATAATATGTTGTGAAATGTGAATACTTTATTTTACACCTGAATATACAGGAACAAATGAAACTTAAAACTAAAAAAAAAAAAAAAATTGGTTGCCTGTAAAGTCGGTATACGGGCGAAAGTTTTACGTGACAACGACTTTGAGTGGTAAAATCTGTCTCTCTCGCTCTTAGGCGGGCTAACCATGCCCGAGTGGAAGGGACGCGTGCCTCTCACTCGCTCTCATTGTGAGCGCATAACGTGAGCGGAGCGTAACGCAGTTTCTTGAAGTGTCACCCGGCAAACCAATTTATAAGACGTTGTCACGTCAAAACTTTTTTACAAAAAAATACTACCGACTTCCAAATAAGAAAACTAGAAAGTGAAAAATAACTTTATTTTTGGAAGTCGGAAGTCTTTGATAGGTACCAAATTTTTAAGTTACGGACACCGACTTCCAAAAATAAAGTTATTTTTCACTTTCTAGTTTTCTTATTTGGAAGTCGGAAGTATTTTTTGTAAAAAAGTTTTTTATTTTTCACTTTTTAGTTGTACCTACCTAATAGGGAAGTAGTTAAGTAAGTAACTATAACGACAGAATAGATTACCCGAATAACATGAAACTTGAATATAACCGGTGAAATGAGAGATCTGCATACCCCTTTCGAGCGTACTGGCGTGATGTTATGTTATGAAATGGTATAAACAATAAACAGACATGCGATTGCAGCAATCCCGAGAGATTTGCCGTTATTTCTTGAAGAGTTCTTTTGTATATCTCCGAAGTTCTTCATCAGATCTTCACCAAATGAAAATGGGACCAATTTCGGAATATACCTTTTCAAACAAAAAAAAAACATACATAATGTCGAACATAGAACCTCCTCCTTTTTTGGTAAGTCGGTTAAAAATGGAATGGATAGTGATGTTATGTTTTGTGTTAGTGTTTTTGACAGATTCAATCCATGTATCAAAACCAGCTTAAAACTTGATCTCATCATCATCCACATCCCGCTTTCGCCCACAGTTGGACCTAGACCTCTCTTTCCTCTTGCCAATCCCCAACTGGGTCGCTTGTTTTATTGGCCAGAGTTGATTTTCTATCGATTTCGAATCTAGGTGGTCTGTAGAATACTCATTCTAGATTCTAAAGTCTTATCAGTTTACTATCGCAACCAGTTTCGCATGTTTTCAAAAGATTCGACCTAGAAACGGCTACAGGTTTATTATTTTAAGACCTCAGAGATATTTTGTGTCTTATATAGTTAAATTTGCTTAAAATTACCTGATAAAAAAACGTACAATTTGACAAAATACATAAAACCGCAAATACATATTAATATCGTAATAATATCAACATAACAACAATGCATTGACAAAAAAAAAACGTGACTTGGCTATGGATGGTTGACCATAGACATCCGTTTATATTATAGATAAGATAATACTGTTTTCCTTTAATAGAAATGTTCTGTCCTTAATACATATTCTAAGTTCCTTTGCCTTTAATCTGGTACAGAGATACTTGGCACGAGTATTGTTTATTTATTTTCGTTTGAAAGTATTTAGACATCTGGGTTAGTCAACGACGATTCAACTACTGGTTATATTCTCTTTGTGGTTAGTCTAACTTCACTTGGTTTTCGATGTCTTCCATTCAGAAACATTGTCCACGTTCACATTAATTAGTTTTGTTTTATGTGGCGTATGTCCTGAAAAGCCGCCGTCATTTATATGTTGATAGCTCCGAGATTTGAGGTGCACGAAACGCCAAATTGAGTTCTTGTATTACGGTAGATCGGTCTTGTATCGGTTGTATTCTGCAATTATAATGGCTGAGCCAGGCAACAACACAATTAAAGCTTCAAATTGTACTATCAGATTCAGATTAAAATCTCCGAAAATGCCCACTAGATGAAGTCATTGTATTGTAACCAATTATTTGACTTCCTGTATCAAGTTTCTTTACAGAGCGATAAGATTCTGCATCGTAGAGAGGAACTGTTATATTGCTTCAAAGCTAGTCGTTGTGTTATGAGTAATAAAGGAATGTACAGTTGACACGCGCATCAAATGCACAGCTCGTATTATGTCATCGACTGTTAAAAATAATAGTCGGAAATTGAATTCAATTCTACATTTATCGTAATGATTTTGTAGTAGAATTTGTACTGCATTATGGGGTCCAGTGATTTACCATTAAGTACTATTTTTTGCCCGACTGCCGAAGGAGGGTAATGTGTTCGGTCTATGTATGTATGCATGTTTGTTTCTATGTGGCGTTCTAGAGACCAAACGCGTTGGCCGAGTTTGATGATTGATTGATGATTCTTACGTCAATCGATTCGTCTTAACCTTGCGAGTGTCACTGGCTACATTAAAATTGGAAAATAGAAAAATTGTGGATTTTGGGCGCCATATTGTGGGCCCAATTTTTTTTTCATCGAAACCCATCGTGTGTGGGTATCAAATAGAAGGTTTTAAGAAAAATATAGGTATAACGTTGTTTAAATGTACATAATTCGAAAAATTACTTTTACTTACTTAAAAAAATAAAAAAACCCAACTGCTTAAGAAGTGAACTAAAAAGATGTAAACAAGAAGAAAATCATGCTGTGCAATCGGAGGATACATATACGCGAGCTAGCTGACCAATACCAGATGTATCCTCCGACTGCAGAGCATGATTTTCTTCTTGTTTACGTCTTTTTAATTCACTTCTTATTTCAGTTCTTGATTCTGAACATGCTGCTTCTATAAAACAAATTCAAGATCTGAATAGTTGAGACTTGAGACCTATAATGCCAGTTGAAATGAAAGAAGATAAAATATATTTTGATGGATGCTCGAATAATAAGATTCCTTTTAATTTAATAGTGGCAGTATTTTGAATTATGTGTATTTTAGTAAGGTAGGTAGTTCTACTTTAGCAACTAGGAGGAAACTGCTAAGCTATACTTCTTAAAAGATAGCTTGATGTCTACGACATATGTCAAACTGACGTATACGTTATTGTTAGCCTGTCAAGCGCTATTGTTACTATATTTATACTGACAGCTGTCGCAGAGATCAAGCCATCTTTTAAGAAGTATCACATCACATCATCAGCCTATTAATGTTCCCACTGTTGGGACACAGGCCTCCTCTCTGTGAGAGAGAATGGGCCCTAATCGACCACGCGGGCCCGTTGCGGGTTGGTGGATGTCACATGTCTTAGAATTTTTGGTTCTAGGACATGCCGGTTACCTCACGATGTTTTCCTTCACCGTTTTGAGAGCAGTGGTGATAAAATAATTTACACAAAGTAAAGCGGGCTCGAACCCACGACCTACAACTTATAAGTCGCAGGTGCGGCCAATACCACTGGGCCACCACTGCTCAGTATATAAGAAGTATAGGTACACATTTTATGGCTATATCCTCATCGCCTTTTAAAGCACCAAGAAAGAGATTCTGTGTTTTAAGGATTCTTCGGTGTTCCATGAATTCAGATTCTAGTTTTCAGGAGAGTTGGAAATCGCTTGTCAGTATTTTCTTTGTTCATCAAGTTTCGTTGAACTTTGTGTAATTTGGCTTCAAACTCTATCATTCTCCCACACCTTTTGCGTCTAGGAGTAATGCCCTGACATTGTCCTGGAGTGTCATTGCTTTCGTAAACAGTTTGCCGAGAGAGTGTTATTAAATTTTCAATTGAGGCTATATGACGTCAAACGTCACCCCGTTCCTTGTAACCTCGATCATAGTACACATACACTTACACATATACTTCTCTGGGAGTAGACAGAAAGTACAGAACGCCACTTGCTACGGTCCTAAGGGACTTTTCTGATGGCGCTGGGTCTATAGGCGATATCGCGCACGTATTTTCTAAGAAATCTTCATCTGCAAATCGGTCGAATTGCTAGCACTGGGTCCATGTGACGTACTTGCAATTTCGCTTAGTAAAAGTCACTTATCGATGTGACACGAATTGCGTCAAACCATCAGGCAGATCGCTTACTTACATATTCCTTTTGCTTCGTTTCGATGTAGGTAATTTTCCATTTCCGATGTTCATGATCTCCAAGAACATCTAATTGATGAGTGGGGCACTTATTAGGATCTAATTGCCGGAAGAATTAATCTTCAATACAGATTGTCGGCCGTTGCCCACTATTTGCATTCCGTCAAGGTTTTCGCTCGCCGACCGAACCGTCATGTGATCTCATTGTCGCCGCTATTTCATTGCTTTCCATGTTTTATTAAGATAAGATGTGCATGCCAGTTTGTTTCGTAAATAGCTGGAAATGAGGGCGGTGTTTCATGGTTGTCGAAAATGTTGTCCAGGGCGATGTTTCACGAGGACGTTGTTATAAATGTTGGCCATCTTGCGGATTTCCGATGTGCGTCAATGCCGTTGAAATATGGTTTGAAATAAAATGTTGGTAAAAGGAAAATTTTATAACAATCACATTGACTACTTTATTCATGGCTCCATAAGCATTCAATAGAAGTTTAAAATAACTCAATCGTTGCAAAGGTGGATCCTGGTGATAGTTGCTTTAAAATTAAAATAAAACAATGTACAAAGTTAATAAACATTCTATCGACGAAAGCTGCAAAAATGTATGGGAATGCCTAGTGCTATGGAAATGTCACGTGATCAATCCACTAGCGTTTGTCCAGCGTAGGCGTTCGATTACCGTATGCGCAGCGCAAACGCGTGCGTCGCGTTTACGCGGCGTCTCTACTGCGGCGCTTGAGTACGCTGCGCTAGCATCGCAGGTGCGCGAAGCTGGTAATATAATACCGAAACGACAACGAAATTGTGTGACGTCTCCGCCGCGATAACGCAGCGTTAAATTAACTGCAGAGGAAACGCCGCGACAGCGCGACGTCTGCGCTGCGCATACGTTCATCGAACGCCTACGCTGGACAATCTCTAGTGTGGAGGGGCTGTAATCCTTAAATTTTGGCAGTTCGACCATCACCATCGCTGATTCTATAGTAAGACACTTCTAGAGTCCGCGGTGGTCGACGCTAAAGCAAGTTGCTGGCGCTACGAAATCTTGATTACTTGCCCGGATGTAAACATCAGATAGGCTGAAAATTCAGCATGAGAACAAAGAGCAGCGTTGTGACCATTTTGTATTAGGATATGATTAGTTCAGTGGAAGACTAAACCTTTGTGAGATTGAGCCATTTTTTTGGTTGTTATACTGAATTGAGCCACTCCTGAGCAAAGATCTTACCCCATTCCTTCCATTCCTCTTGGTGTTGTGCTTCATCTCGCCAATTCTTGAGGAAGTCATCCAAGGCGTTCCGCCACTTTTTCCCCGGTCTGCTGCGACCCCGTCTAGATGTGTCAGGACTCCATTCTTGCGATAACACTGGAGTGTGGACAGCTTAGACGGTATTCGACAGACATGGCCTGCCGACTCCCACTTCTGTTTTGTTATAAAGTAAGTACCTAATAGTTTACACTTAGGGAATAGGTACCTAGATTGTTTTACAGCTAGCGTTCCAGTTGTATGAGATCATTCTACTTCAATAGACAGTGAAATCGTTCCAATCTAAGTTTCGAAAGTACCTAGGTTACTGTGTCAGAATCTCGATATTGATGACGAGACATGACATTTAGAATTTCTTCAGAATAGAATTCGCCTGAGACGTATAAAAAAAAGTAAAAAGTTTTTTGTATGAGCTAAGTATTGCTAGGTAACGTTCACTAAACCGTGGCCAAAGAAATAGGTACGTTCTTTATATAAAAAGAACGAATGTACGCAAGCAAGGTTCAGATTTTATCGAAACTGTAGCAGGTTTGGGTTTATTGTACGCTTAGTAATCGCGTTTTCTTTGCGATAAAATATACGTATTTAATATGAAACTCCATTTGTTGCCACATATTTTGTTTCGCACGGGACCAGTCAATGTGGCGACGCTTGGGGCAGGCCTATGTCCAGCAGTGGACGTCTTTCGGCTGATATGATGATGATGACTATGTTTGGGTACAACCTGTTATGGTTATGGATCAAAATTCTGTTAAGTTTATGCAGTTTCCTGGAGACATTGCTGGAACAGTTGCTGAAAATTAGGACATTATATAGGATAGGATCCAGGCCATCGCCCGTGACCTGATTTTTCATATCAATTAACCACTGTCTATTTCTGATGACGTACCTACTTTTTTTGCGGTTTCATGGACTATATTGGAGTTAACAAATTATGCTAAATAAAAAGTTAGTCCATGCGAGTGGAGTCGTCCACGACTGGCAAATTTAAAAGTTTAAATTTAAAATTCGTTCAAGTTTAAAATTCGTGTCTAAAATAGTCTGTCCATCCTAGACACTAATTTTCATGGTTCTTATAATGTTTGATCTGACCAAGACAAAGGGTTGTTTCTTCTCAGAATAGTTGGATAGGAAGCACATACCTCGTCTAGTTTAGTTTTAGGGTTCCGTACCCAAAGGGTAAAAACGGGACCCTATTACGAAGACTCCGCGATCCGTCTGTCTGTCCGTCTGTCACCAGGCATCATCACCGTGATAGCTAGACAGTTGAAATTTTCACAGATGATGTATTTCTGTTGCCGCTATAACAACAAATATAGAATAAAATAAATAGGTCCTTAAGTGGGCTTCCCGTACAAACAACGTGAATTTTTTGCCGTTTTTTGCGATAATGGTACGGAACCTTTCGTGCTCGAGTCCAACTCGCACTTGGCCAGTTTTTTACGTGTAAAAGTGTACGTTTCAATCACACATCAGCATCATCATCATCATCAGCCTATTAATTTTCCCACTGCTGGGACATAGGCCTCCTCTCTGTGAAAGGTAGTGGGCCGTAAACGTAATCCACCACGCGGGCTCAGTGCGGGTTGGTGGATGTCACATGTCTTCGAATATTTGGTTCTAGGGCATGCCGGTTTCCTCACGATGTTTTCCTTCACCGTTTTGAGAGCAGTGGTGATGAAATAATTTACACAATGTAAGGCGCCTGCCTGGGCTCGAATCCTCGAACTCTCGACCTACAACTTGTAGGGAAGTCGCGGCCGATACCACTGGGCCACCACTGCTCTCCTCCACGTTTAAATAAAATTCACAGAAATAAATATTATTTTACATCAAACTTGCTAGAGCCATTAAATAAATTGCTGGTACACACACGATTACACAATTTACACATACGATTCACTAACCGAACTAAGATGAATCTAGAAGATACGACGCCTAGCCAACTTGTCTGTAATCGATTCAATTACGGCATGACTCACATGTTTGTCTGTTTAGACCGTATGATTATTAAAAAACTGGCCAAGTGCGAGTCGGACTCACGCACGAAGGTTTCGTACCATTATCGCAAAAAACGGCAAAAAAATAACGTTTGTTGTATGGGAGCCCCACTTAAATATTTATTTTATTCTGTTTTTAGTATTTGTTGTTATAGCGGCAACAGAAATACACCATCTGTGAAAATGGTGACAGACAGACAGACAGACGGATCGCGAAGTCTTAGTAATAGGGTGCCGTTTTTACCCTTTGGGTACGGAACCCTAAAAACTGATTTCGAAACTGATGAAGGTGTCGTGAATGTGACTGCCAATGTCGAGGTCAATTATATTAGTTGTAGCCGTTGTAGGAGTTCTTTACTTTATGAATGTTTAGGTAACCGCACCGTTAGTCTGGTGGTCACAAGTGGTCCAGGGTTCGATGCCCGGGTCAGGCAAAGTATTATATTTTAACCAACTTCCAAAAAAGGAGGTTTCTCAATTCGACCGTATATGTATATTTTTTTTATGTGTGTTCGCGGATAACTTCGTCGTTTATGAACCGATTTCGATGAACCTTTTTTTTTGTTGGAAAGGAGATATCTCAATGGTACCATGATAAGGAAACCAGGATCTGATGATGGCATCTCAGAGAAATCGAGGGAACTCCTCAAATATTATAGGCATACATATAGCGATTTTGGTATTTTTATCAAAAATGCAATCATTTACACTCAGAAAGTGTCATTTGGTAAAATGGAAGTGATGAAGACGACCACAGATGGCCACTGGAACGTCACGGGTATAAGATATATCGATAAGTTAACCGATTATGATGAAGCAAATACTTATAAATAAATGGTACTGATGAAAATGGTATCATCAAACTGATCGATTCGAAATTGTATTATACTACCGTGCTTGGCATTTATTCTTGTATTGTTAAAACTCGAGGGGAATGGTTCTGATAGCCGAAATACAGGCTATGCCTAGTTCGGCTACAGACGCTAATCTCTTTGCCCAAATTGAAATTGCTGCCACATTGCCATTGTAAAGTAGTATTAAGTTTTTGGAAATAAGTAATTATTATATTATATTATCTGAGGATGAAGCCGGCAGGTAGGCACTGGAACTCCGAAATAAAAAAATGGATCCTAGTCGTGTTTGGGTTTATTGGAATCGTCATGAGATTTACTTTGTCGGTGTCGAAAAACGCAAAACAATAAGTACCAAAGACACCGACTTCTGAAAAGAAAGTTATTTTTCGCTTTTTAGTGTTTTGTTTAGGAGGTCGGTTTGATTTTTTTGTTAAAAAGTTTTTGCCATTTGGAATTTCTCAGTAGCAGCCAGGAGTCTAGATTTGTGCCCAGTTGGCAATGTCATGGCCCTCTATTACATGGGATTTATACATAAATTGTGAATATATGGTTTTACATACTAAAGGTGCACCTCTGCTCAAACCTCCGAGAAATCCAGGCGTGATGTTATGTTCAGATAATTTTTCTTGATCCTCTTTTCCAGTCATTTTGTGATGAAATATAGACTGATTGGGTTTTCATGACGGGACAGTGTTTATGAATGCAATTTTATTTACTGTAAAGATTACTAAGGATAGAACGCTTGATGGAGAAGAACGTCAATGAATATATGAATGGAATGTGTGAGGAATGATTTGTGAAACAAAATGACGATTGAGTCACGTTTTTTAGGGTTCTGTACTCGGAGGGCCTAAACGGAGCCCTATTGCTGTCACTCACATGTCCGTCTGTCTGTCACGCAGGTTTTACAGTCAAACGGTTGGAGCTACAGTCTCTTGCTTAGAGCTCGTTCAGTATATAAATACTGTATGTTTTGTTTACTTTATATTGTAAAACAAAGGAATGAAAAGCCACCAAAGTCAGCATTTTTACAAAATATTGTAACAAAGAATTTTTTAACTTCCCTTTGATCTATTAACTTGTAATTTGTTGATAATGTTTATTATTTCCTACGTATATTTTGCTAATAATTACCAGTATATTGATAAATCAGATTTTTTCTTTGAAATTCCGTCATTAATTTTCCTATTACAACCAACTTGATTTTGCGGTTTGGTACGGAACCCTAAATGTACGAAGTCCGACCCGCACTTGGCCAGTTCTTTTTCACACTTTTTCTTCTGCCATACTGGAAAGTATGGAAGAAGTAAACGTGTTTTGCCGACCCCAAGTGACATGCGATAAAGGCAGGCAGATGATGATTTACTCTATAAATTGTCTATAATTGTCTTGATATGGTTAAGAAACAACTAGACGAATAAATTAGTATATAACCTGCTTCAAAACCCATAAATTTATCTTTAGAACATTTAAATGCCGGTGTTTATCTCCTCATAGTTAGTTCGCTGGGATGGGGGAATCCCAAGTGTTTTCCTCATCGCTGTAGATTCGTACCACGTCGTACATAAAAGTATCTAGAACAACATGTAATACAGAATTACAGACTCATAGTTTTGGATGCCAACAGACCGTCCCATTGATAAATGCGTGTTGATGATCAATACTTTTCTCACAATTTGAATCATCATCATCTGCCTGCCCTTGTCCCATGCTACTTGGGGTCGGCGCAACACGTTTTCTTCCTCCATACCGTCCTGTCCCCCGCCACGCTATCACTGACTTCCTTTTCTTTCATATCACTCCTCACACAATACATCCGTCTTTTCTTTGGCCGGCCCCTCCCTCTCCAACCACATTTATATTTATAACTCTTTTAGTAACATGCGTTTCATCCCTCTTCATCACATGACCATATCAGGACAAACGGTTTCGTTTCAACTTTTCTGTCTCTGGCACCATTTACTCACAATTTGAATAGGTACGTAATTTTCAAGAACAATTGGTTTTTTGCCTGTTTATTGAAACTTCAAATCAAGTGCGTGATCATTCTGCCCGGGCAATCGGGCATTCTCATCAGAAAATTATGACAAAATATGATGCAAACTTTCATCCCTTATTTCCTTCCTTTTTAGGGTTCCGTACCCAAAGGGTGAAAACGGGACCCTATTACTGAGACTTCGCGGTCCGTCTGTCTGTCTGTCTGTCACCAGGCTGTATCTCATGAACCGTGATAGTTAGACAGTTGAAATTTTCACAGATGATGTATTTCTGTTGCCGCTATAACAACAAATACTAAAAACAGAATAAAATAAATATTTAAGTGGGGCTCCCATATAATAAACGTGATTTTTTGCTGTTTTTTGCGATAATGGTACGGAACCCTTCGTGCGCGAGTACGACTCGCACTTGGCCGGTTTTTTTAGGGCATTAATTTTCAAAAATATTTTTTTCATATTTATTCAAAAAGAGCTAGTTTATTCTTCGTAAAAAGGGACTAACATTGCTCATTAATCCCTAGGGACTAAAAGTTATTTGAATTTGGAATGTGGATATTGTTAGTAAATATTCCAATCAGCAAAGAAATGAATCACAAACCATGCGGTCCAAATAGGATTACATCGCTAAAATCGATTACGACGAATGTATGAGGTGAATGGCTAATATTGTTATGATATAGTCATTCTATTTGTATGATAGTAATTCTATTTCGGACCGCATGGGAACATTGTCTTAAACAAGTGACTGGCTGGAAAACCGCCCGGGAGTCGAATAAAAAAAATAATCTACAAGTGTAACGGATGGTACTAATAAAATTATTACGATGCACGATGCACTTCCATAATTGTTCAAATATCAACATTAGCCTCTAATTATTTCTATGTTATGTTCTATGGCATGTAAGTAAATAAACGTAACGTTCTTGTTCATAAGTTGCACTTACTTATTTTCTCATAGAGGGTGATAAATTTTATAAGCTCGAGTGACGTACTTTGAATCCTTCGCTCTGCTCTGGATTAACTAAACACTCTCGCCTTTAAAATAGTTGTTTGCTCCCTAGATAATTAAGAAAACGTGCTCAACGTCAATGTACGAGTTAAAAAAACACAAGACTTGTGCAATTCCTTGCTTTAGGACCCTGCAGTTTTGGCTGAGCGTTGTATGTCAGTATTGTCAGTATATAAATATAGGAATTTTATAAAGACTATTTATATTACTATTATATCAGACTGAAAATATCGTCTCTTTAGCTCCTCAACAAATGCTTGCATCCACACCGCATTGTAACTCATGCATCCAGCCGCTTCTCGAACCCCAACGTCCTCCGTCACAAATTGGTATTATTGCAATGACTGTAATAGTCACAAATCACAATAGAGCTATCTGCCGTTATATCTGCTGGCTGGTACAAGGTGTCGTTGTTAGCTGCATACCGGAAAATTGCTCTGATAGACAGCCAGATGGAATTGCTGCTACTCGCTACTTTCCGGCAATTGTTTTACGAGTTGCGTTTCGCAATATTCAAGTTTAGTAGCTGTGTCTTCTACGTGATTTGCAATTTGTACGAGCCTTGTTTAGTCAGCTACATAACTTACTTAACTACGCCGGAACGAATTCAGAACATTTCAGAAGTACTTAACTGAAATTATGAAGTGGAAAAGTTCGTGTATCTACAGAAATCACCAATGTTATTAGCCCGATGAAGTTGCTCCAAATGGCTGTGCAGTAGTAAATCTCCAGACTAAAACAGCACCTTGCTTCGATCATTGTATTAATTACCGAAGGCAGCGTGACATGCCATGCATCGGAAAGCCTACTGGGGATTGGGGATCAGGAATCCCCAATCCCCAGTAGGCTTCCTAGGTATTATGTTTGTAAAGGTTATCTCTTTTCTCCGATTAGGAAAATTCTTTCACTAATAAAAAGCTTACAATCTAGCTAATTAGCTTAAATCGCCATGTGGTCATACTTTGTAACCCGATAAATAAATAATATTAAATAAAACCATTATTCCGTTCATTTTTATCCGACTTACCAAAAAGGAGGAGGTTCTATGTTCGACATTATGTTTGTTTTTTTTTTGTGTATGTTCACGCATATCTCCGTCAAATTTGGACAGATTTTGAAAATTCTTTTTTTGGTTGGAAAAAGTATGTTTCGAAATTGGTCCCATTTTAATTTGGTGAAGATCTGATGAAGAACTTCGAAGCTATGCAACAGAACTCTTCAATAAATTACGGCAAATCTCTCGGGATTGCTGCAATCGCATGTCTGTTTATTGTTTATACCATTTCATAACATAACATCACGCCAGTACGCTCTTAAGGTGTACGCAGATCTCTCATTTCACCGGTTTTGTTCAAGTTTCATGATATTCGGGTAATCTATTCTGGCGTTAATGGTACTTTAACCAAACAAAAAAATACTACCGACTTCCAAATAAAAAAAACTACAAAGTGAAAAATAACTTAATTTTTGGAAGTCGGTGTCCATAACGCATAAAATGGTACCTACCAAAGACACCGACTTCCAAAAATAAAGTTATTTTTCACATTGTAGTTTTCTTTATTTGGAAGTCGGTAGTTTTTTTTTGTAAAAAAGCTTTTTATTTTTACACAATATAATAGTTACATAGAGGCCCTGTTTTCAAATTCCCTGTACTCAAATGCACGATCCACCGAGATATGCGACGGGAACTATTACTAAGGACAATATATACTACTAGGTTATGAAATACAATTTTAATGACGCCATGTTCAACGTATTTTAAACGTCTACCATTAAAGTGATATAAAATAAACTAGGTAATATATAAAACTCACTTAATAAAATCACATATAAACCGTTTTATTTACCTCAATGACGGCAATAGGTATGTTCAATATGAATCATTGTTATTTCAAAACGGTACTTGCTTTCATAAAATTATGTCGTTTCAGTTACTTGCCAATGTTCTGAAGTAAACAAGCCTTGAGGACCATAATAAAATGACCTCCTATGTCATTTACGAAAAATATGGCAAAGCAGCCTTTGCAAATGGGATTATAGGGTAGTCAGTAAATACAGAATGACCACCTGATAGGATCCTCTCCTCATGGCGAAATTTTGTGGTTGTAATTTATTAAATGTACTCCATTTTAAATAACTAATCAGATTGGTAATCATAATCAAATATTTTTATTTCAACTAAACCATTTAAAGGTATTTTTGAAATGTCTACAAAAAGAACTAAAATGAAGCTAGTTGCATATTCGCAAGCGTCAATAGGTATATGGAGAAGAACGTGCAAGAAACCTCACGGACACTCTTTCCCATCAATAAATTTAAATTGCAAGTAGGTATTTGGAAAGACATCATTCTTGTTGGAAAGTTACGTATAGGTGGAAAAAATGTAAATCAAACAACCCCGAATTACAATAATTAATTAAAAACAGGCCGAGGCAGGCAAGATGTGAACAATCCCACCTGCCGGCGCCCGTTCACGAACATGATGCATGGATTGGCACCACTCAGCTCAACCATCATGAAGGGAACCGAATGATCATCTAACACATGTGCCACCATCAGAGGAAAATTTGAGAGAGCATGACAAACCCTTAACTGCCAGGACACAGTCCCTCACACGGACACACACATACACAAAAAATTTGCCTCTTTATAATATTTAGAAGATAAGACATTTGCGTATTTGGTTTTACCTCGACCCAGAGACGCGGTACTTAACGGTAACCCAACCTAACCATTCGAAGTAAAGTGAAGCCAGTTACAGTACATTCTGTTGTTTACAGCGCGCAACAGAACCATGACCCATTTTCAGCAGTTGAGCAAGAACCCGTTAAATTATTGCGCCTGCGTTGGATGATAAGCATTTGGATGTTTCTCTTTCACTCCTATTGGCTGTTACAGGTGCTGAAATAGTCAACAATTCTGCAAGTTATGTGTTAACTGTTAACCGATCTTCTCAATACCAAATTTAATAATGGACAAGTTGCCTTATTTGCAAAGATTTCACACAACAAAAACTTGGCGGCTAGCAGATGTCAGTTTGAACAAGCCGGCTTTGCGTGTTGCGACACCGATGTGTGTGTGTACGTCTGCTGTTTACAACTGAAATGAGTCATTGTGTTGAATCACCACAGATACTGATGCCGATGATTTGCTCTAATTCGTAAGTAATTGACTCTAATTAAATCAGTTTCGCGGTCAATTTCATCTCAAATATTTGTTTGCTGCAGTTTGGACGTGTGTTCGATTTTCTCAATTTTCCGATGCCGAGTCGCTTGGCAGAAGTCCAATCGACTTGACCTAGTGCGGAACCCTTGTCGGATGATGCTCGATAACTGATAATAATATGTACTTCAGATTTATAATCGAATCACGAGATGCAACATTCGATATATTATTGATGTTTGAAAACTGCATTCGTGATTTTCAAACTGTTGTATTTGCACGTGGAAAATTATTTTCTATGCCATTTTCGATGGATATTATTCTTTTTACACATACCTAGTGCGCATTACGTTTCCATTGTTTTTTATTCTATTCTGCATTGTTTTGTCATACGTTTTGAAAACAGTCGTAAAATGCAATGATTTGATAAAAACGTGACAAGTTTTTCCACTATGTTTATCATGTTCATATCACAATGTTGCTGATGTTATCTCAGTTTCGTTATCGTTTATAGACAGTTTTTGAAATAAACGCATCTAATCATTTCAGATAACTTAGTATTGCATTCAAATTTTATCTAAAAATATAAAGTTGCGTCACAGACTATTAAAACGAAACAAGTTTGTTTATTTGCACAGATTTTTTGTCTATCAAGTTAATTTGAATTTATGTTTACATCTAAACATCGAAAGTGTTTATTTTTGGAACTCTTATGTTAAGGTGTTAAGGTTGACATTGGCATAGCTTTTAGTTACATAAATCGAGTTGATGAAAGTGAAGGAGGCGACATGCCCAGCACGGTGTGACGTCTGTCACCTTGATCTCATGCCATTCACTTAATCTTAGTCTTTTGTATATGACTAGCCAGCGGTTTCGCCCACTTGTAAGTCAATTCTTATCCTAAAAGAAGGGGTAAAAAGTAACCAAAGTCTTAAACCAGGACATGGTCTGGTCTACCTGCGTGTTTGAATCAAATCTGTTAAGCCGTTGAGGTGTGATAGATAAACAAACACCCAAACATATTACTTTTTGTAAGCTGCCGCTTGGACGTCTGAAATTATCCCGGGATAAAAAGTAGGTATCCTATGTCCTAATCCGAGTCATGGTTCAGCCGTTGAGGCAACAGAATTCCAAACATACAGACTTTCTATATAGTAGAATAATAAATAAATCTTTTCACTTAAAATCGACAGAGAGACGGCTAATTGAGACAATGTGATTAGATAACTTAACATTCTTGTTTACGTAGCAGACTCACGCTAGATTACAACAAGATAAAATTACAATTAATAAAAAAAAGTTAATTAATGAAAATCAAAAACCCGACTGCTTAAGAAGCGAACTAAAAAGACGTAAACAAGAAGAAAATCATGCTGTGCAGTCGGAGGATACATATTCGCGAGCTGGCTGACCAAAACCAGATGTATCCTCTGTATGTGTTAAGTGGGCCCCCACAATATGTCGCCCAAAATCCGCCATTTTTCTATCTTACAATTTTAATATAGCCAGTGACACTCGCAGGGTTCAGACGAATCGATTGACGTACGAATCATCAAAATCGGCCAACGCTTTCGGTCTCTGGAACGCCACATAGGAACAAACATACATACATACATAAATACATACATACATAGACTGATAAACACATTACCCTCCTTGGGCAGTCGGGTAAAAAAAAAGGTTTTTTTATGCTTTTTAGGGTTCCGTACCCAAAGGGTAAAAACGTGACCCTATTACTAAGACTTCACGATCCGTCTGTCCGTCTGTCTCCAGGCTGTATCTCATGAACCGTGATAGCTAGACAGTTGAAATTTTCACAGATGATGTATTTCTGTTGCCGCTATAACAACAAATACTAAAAACAGTATAAAGTAAATATTAAAGGGGGGCTCCCATACAACAAACGTGATATTTTTGCCGTTTTTTGCTCGATATTAATAACGGCAACAGGTAGACGCTTGAAATATTCACAGAATGTTCAGTTGTATATTTACTTCAAAAAATAATAATTAATAAATTAAAATAACATAAATTAAGGGGGGCTCCCATACAACAAACGTGATTTTTATGCAGTGTTTTGCGATAATGGTACGGAACCCTTCGTGTGCGAGTCCGACTCGCACTTGGCCGGTTTTTAAACTACATGTAATATACGAGTACCTAGTAGCCGACACGCTTCAATCAACAATCTATTGAAACACGTAATAATGACACTATATCTTGCGAAGAAATCGAGATTGTAAGAGTAAAATGCAAATAACTTTTGAACGGCTAAACCGATTTTTTCAAACATAGCTAAGAACACTCGACAAAGTCACCTTTCAAACAAAAAAATAAAAATCAGTTCATCCGTTTAGGCGCTATGATGCCACAGACAGATATACAGCAACACACGTCAAACTTATAACACTCCTCTTTTTCCGTCGGGGGTTAAAAAAGTTAATTGATGTGATTATAAAGTGTTGGTCTCATAATGAATTACTTAGGTCCGAGATTTATTTAGTCTGTTCTGACCCAATACAGGGTAAAGGACTTCCATCCCTTCCATCCATTCCTCCCGGTTTTGTTCAATTGTGGATAGGTACCTATCAACAGGAAGGCCGGAAAATAGAAGTAAAAAAAAACCGGCCAAGAGTTGGACTCGCGCACGAAGGGTTCCGTACCATTATCGCAAAAAACGGCAAAAAAATCACGTTTGTTGTATGGGAGCCCCATATAAATATATATTTAATTCTGTTTTTAGTATTTGTTGTTATAGCGGCAATAGAAATACATCATCTATGAAAATTTCAACTGCCTAGCTATCACGGTTCATGAGATACAGCCTGGTGACAGAAGGACAGACAGACAGACGGATCGCAGAGTCTTAGTAATAGGGTCCCGTTTTTACCCTTAGGGTACGGAACCTTAAAAATGGTCTTGTATCGTGGGGTATCCGAATCATCCCTGTGTGTGTGTCGCGAGTTTTCATAGTTGTCGAGTTATGACTTTTTTTCTGAATTTTTGAGAGTTTTCGACGTGACCATCTTATAAAATATCAAAAAAATAATTTATAACTGGCAAGATATTTTTTTGCCAAGTTCTTTGTGAAATAATCCATCCCATTTGATCACACAAACACAAATCATACGGAATATTAAAATCAAATAACAAAACGATGCGACGCGCGACGCCATGATTTATTAAAAATAATTCCATTCCATTCCAAAGTCTTCTTTGCCATAATTTTTGGAGACGTTGGAGGTCGTTTACTGAGGTCCGAAGGCTTGTTTACATCTGACCAGTGAATTGGCAAGTAACTGTAATGGTAAAATTTTCTGAAAATTCATAATATGAAATACCTAAAAAATATTTATCTTTCACCTTTTTATCGTTGTGGTGAATGGTGGTACATACTATTGTATATGATTTTTCTGAATGGAATTTATACATAATAGTTTATAATTATGATATTATCACCATAATTAACCAGTAGTAGTTTAATACGTAGAACATGGCGTCATTATAATTTAATTTCATAATGTTGTCAAGGAAAAATCCGCTACATTTATACCTAGCTTTAATACAGAACGCGAATAAAGTTTACATAATTGACCTTTGAAACTAGCAACTAAAACAATTTATTTGTAAATTAAGACTGATTAAAAATAAACAATTTATTCAAGAAAACGTTCGAATCCGAAGGCATGGTTAGGAAGATGATGCTTCAAATAAAAAATACTAGGTTTGAATTTTCCGACAGTATTTTTGCAAGTCTGCTGGAACGCCAAACGAATTTTGAACTTGGATTCTTACTGCGGCATAAGACTGATTCAAAATAAACAATTTAATCAACAACGTATTCGTATCAGAAGGCGTGTTGGGTCGACTCCACCCCAAATGAATTAGAATAAGGTTAGGAAGATAATGATTCAAATCAAACATTCTAAGTTTGAATTTACCGACAGTATTTTAGCAAGTCTGCTGGAACGTCCAAACGAATTCGAACTTGGATTCCGACTGCGGCACGAATGCCCTAGCATTGTCCTGCCGAAGTCCTGTCCTCGGTTTCAAGTTTTTATAAAACCAACTGGTATAAAGTTTTTCTATACTTACAAAGTAAATATGCCCAAAATCGTGTGTTTTTATTTATATTTATGAACTGCGCCAACGTGATAAGGTCTTTGCACCCATTAACCATGGGGTCAAATACTAATGAATACTTATTATAACGCTATACTTGTTTTAGCTTTTTATTATACGAGTATAATATTGTACGACCAGTGAAGCTGCCTTGTTAGGGAAAACCTTTTATCATAATTATGATCCTCTAATTAAATTTTAAAGATGGTGGAATGGTTGTGACTGTCCGCCAAAACTCAAGATGCGCCGCGACTTTTTCGTCGTGACGTAACAGTATTGAGAGAGGAAGCAAAGAGAGGATGATGAGTTGACGTCGTAATTGCTAACCACCCTCAGGTTCTTCTTGTTCTGTTCGTTTCGATGGTACATTTGATCAAACTATTTGGGCCCCAAGCAGTGGTGAGCCAGAGAGCAGTGGTGGCCCAGTGGTAGCGGCAGTGACTTACAAGTTGTAGGTCGTGAGTTCGAACCCAGGCAGGCGCTTTACTTTGTGCACAGAATAAATAATAGTACATTGTGTAAATTATTTCATCACCACTGCTCTCAAAACGGTAAAGGAATACATCGTGAGGAAACCGACATGAACTAGAAACAAAAATTCGAAGGCGTTTGACATCCACCAATCCGCACAGGCCTGCGTGGTGGATTACGGCCCATTCCCTCTCACAGAGAGGAGGCCTGTGCCCCAGCAGTGGGAACATAAAAAAATGCTGATGGTGATGATTTGGGCCCCATAGGTGGTCACGTTTATTATTGCAGCGTAACAGGCATTTTACAGGTCATACAGGTGCAAGTTGGGATATTCCAGCAAGTGCATCAATCTTAAGGTTGAGAGTTTGAGACCAATGCGATTATGGGACAGATATTTCCAACTTTTGTAACTGGGATGTTTGTATGGATGGGAGTTTTAGTCAAAAGTGGTAAAGGAATACAAGGTGAACTCATCACTATCCTCCGACCCGTGTCCCAATTTATTTGGGATTGGCGTAGTGTCTTCTTCCCCACAGGTATATCCATAATAGAGATGTATAGTTGTCGGCACGTAACTTGGCAAGAGTCGTTAGATGTGCAGAAGTATTTATTTAGGTCCCTTTTGTGCGGGACGCGGGGAACGTTTACCACTGTTCCGAGCGCGCGATTGGATGGGCAGTTGACACAAAGATCTAATGACCAATCGCGTCGCGTTCACGTTCCGTTCGCTCCATAATTATGGTGGTTGGTCAGTTCGCACCTTAGATAAAGTACCTACAGATTAAGCCCTGGCTTGGCCGCACATGAGACAACAATAGTTAGTTCAGGTGTTACAACAAGAACAATAACACTACAACCCACCATCGCACTGACACTTATTATCTATAAATAACCCAAATTCCTTGTCTCAATTAACATATAATACCACGAAATCAGAGAAAATCAAACAAAAACGAGTTTGTTTGTCAAACCTGCCATTATATTAGAGTTTGACAAACAACAGAAACCGGCCATGGTGACAAAGACAAAAATTAGCCATCTCATTCTATCAATCAAGCTCATTTTAAGGCTTAATCTGTAGGTAGGTGGTATGGTGGTGTGTAGTGCTATTCTGGGTGCATTGTCCTCACATATATGAACTAATAACTATATATGTACCTATGTTCCTAAATAGTGTAAAAAAACAATAATTTTTTAAAAGAGTAAGTATGGAGTTTCTTTTGCATTCTTCTCCATAACAAGCTACTTTCAGAATGCACGGTAGAATCATTTTTATGTACGTTCAAAAGTGCCGCTTGGTGGCCTAGTTGAAATAAAATATCTTTGTCTTTGTTTTTGGTACTTTATCTAAGGTTCGCACACTATGCGCGAACTTACCCCCATTACGCCAAAACCTTGCCAAGTTATGTGCCGACAACTATATTCGCCGTTACCTCAACATTTACCTATTTCTAGCTTTATTATCCTTCCATAGCTTCCTTGGCTTTCTTCGAGGCCAACTGTTCTTGTTCATCGTTGCCTTTTCCCACTTAATGTGAGGTCGACTCTCCTTATCGAGGCGCCATGATTTCCTCGAGGTCGACAATATTACTTAAATAAAATGTAGTTCTAGTAGACGAAACTCGCGTCGAAAGTTGATTTCCTACATTCTAAGTACATTTTGAAGCTATTAAACTACCATGACTTGAAACTTCAACACAATGACTGGCCAACGTAAACAGCTGGCTGCTAAGACCTTAATTTAGCTGTCAACTCATTCATTTATTACTTCACATTGTTGCCAGCATGAACTTAGTTATAATGCTTATTTACATGAATGGCGCTTTAATGATGTGATGCGAACCATTATGTGTCTATTGTTAGACAATCTTTAGAACTGTCTTTAAAGCTTGCTTACCTACATGATCGTAAACCCGGAGCGTCACATTTGTACTTACTTCCCCGATCCTGATGATATGGATGTTTGTTTCTGCAGCAGCAATACGCTATTGACATAGCCCGAAGAATTGCGAAACTTAAGTGGCAGTGGGCAGGGCACATTGCTCGCAGAACGGATGGCCGATGGGGCAGAAGAGTTCTGGAATGTCGATCGCGAACCGGAAGACGATGCGTTGGAAGGCCTCCCACTAAGTGGATCGATGACCTGGTTAAGGTTGTGTGAATGCGCTGGATGCGAGACGCACGGGATCGGTTAATGTAGCAACGCCTGGGGGAGGCCTATGTCCAGCACTGGATGTCTTTCGGCTGAAATGATGATGATGATCAATACGCTATTGTGTGTGGAGATGAGATTATGGTCTGTCAGACAAATTTCTGGCGATTAACGCACGTTTTGCTCACAACCACTATAAGACATATTATCCAAATTCTTCTTTATTTCCTTGCTTAAATACTATTTGAAATATGCTTATAATACTATTTTCTCTTGTTACAGAGGGACGACCGGTCACTTCTAGCGCAGTTCTTCTTCGCCGACGATGCTCTGAACATGGTCGCGGCTGAGTTGGACTCGTTTGACGGCCGCAAGGACCCGGAACGGTGCTCCACTCTTGTCAACCAGCTAAGACATGCACAGGTTTGTTCATTACAGTATTTATGTTTTATTTAAGTGCAAACTTCATTAGCCCCGTTGTGATTTGAAATGCGATGATACGTTATAGTGTCATTAAAAAGAGACAAGCATATACATCTATAGGATTTTACGTGCGAGGGTTTGTGATTGAATATACTTTGAAGGTTTCATTTCTACCGCGTGTGCACACATGTTTTTCGAATTTCGAGACAAGTTTGCTACTCACTTCCTTAGCACTGCAACTCTTCTTGAGTTACTTCTTACTTTCTAGTCGATAGATAATTTTTAGGGTTCCGTACCCAAAGGGTAAAAACGGGACCCTATTACTAAGACTCCACGATCGTCGAAACGGGGCACACTCACACAAACGTACGTGACCACTCGTCGCGTCGTGGTGCTCAGTACTGAGAGGTGAGAGCACCGCAGAACTGCCCGAGTAGTCTCGTCGGTGCATATGTTTGTGTGAGTGTGCTGTTTCGAGCGTTTGTAGGTAGTTTCCATACTGTTTGTATATTATTAGTGTGGAAGAGAGCAGCGTTAGTGGCAAACGTCAGGTTCACAAAAGAGCACGTGTGTAAGTACTTGGGGTACTCCAGCATGTAGTCTTTCTGGAACTCTTGAAAGCCGCAAAATAAAGAAAGGTCGATGAGTCCCCGGAGAAACTATTCAACTCACTTCCAAGTCAGTTAAATAATTTCTTCTAGACTCTCTTACCATCCGTAATGAAATTAATCAGAAAAGAACAGGGGGGATGTCTGAAAATGATTGTAGTAGGTAATTGTTGTACGAGTAAGCTCAACAGTTGGTCGGTGAAACCATTTAGAGAGACGATATCAGTCTGTGCATAAAATGGTTTTATCGAACTTAAATAGCCCAAAGGTGTACACTGCAAATTCACTCTTATTGTCATAACGATAAGCTTACGTGCCTTTAGCAGGAAGTTATAGGTGTTCAGGTCAGTAATCCTAAGAGATATACTTGTCGGATCTTGTCATGATTTGTTTACTTAAAATGATACACAAGTACCTTTGTTTGGTACTGGGTGTAGTCTAGTGTTTCGTATGGTGTCGATATGGTTCATTGGAGAGCGACAGTGATCGATCGTTCGGACATGGCCGTGACAACATACTGGCCTAGGAACTGCTCAGTGTTTCCTTTTAAGTCCAGATTAGTACTTAGTACCATAGTGATAGTAATTGACTCTGTAACGAATTAAAACTGTGTAGAAGTTACAGGAGATATTTCTCTAGTTTACCCGTATCCCAAATTCTTCGCCCACGACTATAATGTAACACCGGTATGTCACTAAGTAGGTCAAATCATGATCCTATATACCTGGATCCGACATACTCATATACAGCAAGAATACAAGCTGTAAACATACTTTAACCAATGATTTGATATGATTGTACAAGACGTTTCTATTATCCTAAGGAACAATAGATAATGCATTATCAGTTCCTTAGTACTCGTTACAATGTTTATCATGTCAATTGCTTGTTTGTGATAGTTACTTGTACATACTTACATACAAATACTCAGTTTATTAGGGTTCCGTACCCAAAGGGTAAAAACGGTACCCTATTACTAAGACTCCGCGGTCCGTCTGTCTGTCTTTCTGTCACCAGGCTGTATCTCATGAACCGTGATAGCTAGAATGTTGAAATTTTCACGGATGATGTATTTCTATTGCTGCTATAACTATTATAATTTATATTTAAGTGGGGCTCCCATACAACAAACGTGTTTTTTTTATGCAGTTTTTTGCGATAATGGTACGGAAACTTCGTGCGCGAGTCCGACTCGCACTTGGCCGGTTTTATAAAACTTAATGTAGAAACGCCCGAATATGTCGACCCATATACGCTCCTGTAACCCTGGCTGATTTTATCTAACCTCTCTGTGGGGTTCCATACATAACTTTAGGCATACGGTATCCATAACATAATTGACCTTGGATAATTTCGCGTAGGTATGTCATAAGTTCACAATATTATGTTATGTAACCATATCAGTACAAATGATAACGGACCCACAAGTCATTATTATCATATTATGAACTCAAATTATCACTATTTGAGTAATTTTATCTCGCACGGTTCAGTTCTTCCTTCTGATTTTAAAATCAATATTGTTAATGTGTTTATTTTGTAAGATAAACATGACTGTATGAATTTGACCAAATGATCGATGGATGGATTTTGTGAAGGATAATATAATAATTATGCCTAGAAAGCGGCTGACTACTGACATGGCTACTATTAGAAAGAAAGAACAAGTAAATTTCAAAATTTAAGAAACCCCCGACAATTTTTATTTCATGCCACATTATTTATCTAGTACATAGTAGATACGCTTCGATCGGCAACCTATTGAACACGTCGTTATGACACGATATCTTGAGAAAACACCCCGATTTAAACAGTAAAACGCCCATAACTTTTGAACGGCTGAACCGATTTTATTCAAACATAGCTAAGAACACTCTCGACAAAATCATCTATGCCGACTTCAGAAATCTGCAGGAATTAGAGATTTTGATTTTTTTTTTTGGGGAGCAGTGGTGGCCCAGTGGTTTCGGCCGCGAATTACAAGTTGTAGGTCGTGGGTTTGAGCCCAGGCAGGCGCTTTACTTTGTGTAAATTATTTCATCACCACTGTTCTCAAAACGGTGAAGGAAAACATCTTGAGGAAACCGGCCATACTAGAACGTAAAATTCGATTCATATAACGTCAAGGAATAGTTGATTGAAGTAGTCATTGAATTGTTATTTGTTATCTATTTAATTTATCTATCCTACCCGGTAGTGGTTTGAGGTTTCCATAACAAATGTGACGTAAAAATGTCCATAATCAAGCATTATTAAATTAATTATTGCAGTGTGATGACGTAACAGTAATACACAATTATTATAATAAGAAACAATCTTTAACCCAGAAAATAAAACAGTGGGAAGTAATCAATTGACGTAACATGTTTGAGTAGCAAGTTTATTTAATTTAATTAATGTTTGTTTTGAGCTATCTGTAATAAATACGTTAGCTTATGTGCGTTTATAATTTTATTTTAATTCAAGGACTAGATATTAATTAAGATTCGAGGTCTTGGTTTTATTAATTTATCGCACTAATATTATAAGGGGAAAGTTTGTGTTTGTATGTTTGTTACTTCTTCTCGCTCAAACGGCTGGACGGATCTGGATGAAATTTGGCACAGAGATAGATTATAGCCAGGAGTAGCACATAGGATTTTCCCTTTATGACTTTTTATCCTGGGATTATGTTCCCTCGTTACATTAACGCGGGCGAAGCCGCTGGGAGAAGCTATTTTATCACATTTTTAATACGAAAAAATTACACTGAAGAACGTGACATAATAGAATAGAAAACATTTATTCGACACAGACAATGGCAACAATCACAAAGCAACAGATAGCGAAGATTGAGCACATCTCGGACAATTCACATTTCATAGATTATTTGAACGGATAATTTGAAATTCATGCCAATAGATGGAGCGTTTTTAAATTTCTGAGGCATTCCACTCGATTGTTTAAATTTGCATTGTAGACATTTTGTTGCAAAGAAACCGTAAAAACGAGCAAAAAACATACTACAAAACAAACCTTCACAGTTTTTAAAGAAAAATTATTCACGAACCGAGTAAACCCTTTTACTTGCAAGTTGCTGCTAACACCATCTATCTATCGCCGTGGAACGGAACCGAACGAGATTGATCGACAAAAAATAATCGGTTTAATCATACGAATAACGCTATTTGCGGCGGCACGGTTTTTTTTTGTAAGGGATGAGGCATCTGTATGCTAGTATTATATTAACTATCATCATCATCATCATTTCAGCCGAAAGACGTCCACTGCTGGACATAGGGCTCCCCCAGGCGTCGCCACATTGACCGATCCCGTGCGTCTCGCATCCAGCGCCTTCCCGCAACCTTAACCAGGTCATCGGTCCACCTAGTGGGTGGCCTTCCAACGTATCGTCTTTCAGTTCGCCGGCCATCCGTTCTGCGAGCAATGTGCCCTGTCCACTGTCACTTAAATTTGGCAATTCTTCGGGCTATGTCGGTAACTTTGGTTCTCCTGCGGAAATCATCATTTCTGACGTGATCACGCAAGGAAATTCCGAGCATAGCCCTCTCCTTTGCCCTTTGGGTGACTTTAAGCTTTCTGATAAGGCCCATTGTGAGCGACCACGTCTCGGTCCCGGATTCGGTTATTATCTGTGGCAGTAGTAAATCTCATACAAAAACGCGCATCGGAAAACCAACTTCAGGGCGGCCCTAAAGTTTGGCGAGAACTATAGTGCTTGTACGATGATCGTAACGATTACCTTGCCGATGACAGACTATCAACAAGTAACGATCATAGCCGATTGTGAAAGAGGAGGCTTTATATTAATAATTTTATTAGGTAGGTCAGTACGTCCAGGAAAATTATCAACAAGTTTAATAATAAATTGATGGCTATAAAAATATATGATCATACTATGCAAAACATAAATTCATATTTATAAATAAACACTGCTTTAGGTCGTTCGTTCATTTCCAAAAGCCGATGGTTTGCCTTGTCTCTGCGCATCGGAAAGCCACCTTCAGGGCGGCCCAGAAGTTTGGCGAGAACCATAGTGCTTGTACGATGATCGTAACGATTACCTTTCCGATGACAGATGATCAACGAGTTACGATTATAGCCGATTGTGAAAGAGGAGGCTTTATATTGTCAATTTTATTAGGTAGGTCAGTACGTCCAGGAAAATTATTAACAAGTTTAATAATAAATTGATGGCTATGAAAATATATGATCATACTATGCAAAACATAACTTCATATTTATAAATAAACACTGCTTTAGGTCGTTCGTTCATTTCCAAAAGCCGATGGTTTGCCTTGTCTCTGCGCATCGGAAAGCCACCTTCAGGGCGGCCCAGAAGTTTGGCGAGAACTATAGTGCTTGTACGATGATCGTAACGATTACCTTGCCGATGACAGACGATCAACAAGTAACGATCATAGCCGATTGTGAAGAGGAGGCTTTATATTATCAATTTTATTAGGTAGGTCAGTACGTCCAGGAAAATTATTAACAAGTTTAATAATAAATTGATGGCTATAAAAATATATGATCATACTATGCAAAACATAACTTCATATTTATAAATAAACACTGCTTTAGGTCGTTCGTTCATTTCCAAAAGCCGATGGTTTGCCTTGTCTCTGCGCATCGGAAAGCCACCTTCAGGGCGGCCCAGAATTTTGGCGAGAACCATAGTGCTTGTACGATGATCGTAACGATTACCTTTCCGATGACAGACGATCAACGAGTTACGATTATAGCCGATTGTGAAAGAGGAGGCTTTATATTGATAATTTTATTAGGTAGGTCAGTACGTCCAGGAAAATTATTAACAAGTTTAATAATAAATTGATGGGTATGAAAATATATGATCATACTATGCAAAACATAACTTCATATTTATAAATAAATACTGCTTTAGGTCGTTCGGTCATTTCCAAAAGCCGGTGGTTTGCCTTGTTTCTGAAGGTCGCTTAAATCAACACACCGTATATTTTATCCAAATCCGTACAGACGTTTTATAAAATTGCGCGATTGAAGCATACATTTTTATATTTAATTTATAATATTAGTAGGATAATAAACTCCTGATTACAATTTCAAATAAATAATTCGCTTTCCATGATTGTTGTCTTAAGTCGTTTATTTCCTTTCTCTCCAAGTTCTGAGCATTTTACAGTTACTCATCTATATATATAAAAGAAAGTCGTGTTAGTTACACTATTTATAACTCAAGAACGGCTGAACCGATTTAGCTGAAAATTGGTAGGGAGGTAGCTAAGAACCAGGAGATTATTTTATCCCGTTTAGGGTAGGGTAGGTATGTAGGTAGGGTAGGGTAGGTATGTAGGTAGGGTAGGGTAGGTATGTAGGTAGGGTAGAGTAGGTAGGGTATAGGGTAGGTAGGGTAGATGAATGTTTGGAGTTTTTATGGCAAAACAAAGTTTGCCGGGTCAGCTAGTTAAGTAATAAAATTAAATATCAGGAATACCTTTATATCATGAATTACTTTGCACCATTTAGTAATAACATGGTAATAACTAATAACTGTTCCAACGCAACGCGGAAACTATTATTTTCCTGTTAACGATTTGAAATAAACTAATCTTTTTTCCAAGTCGTAAACCAATATGCCATCAAATACTTGAAGGTACATTTATTATTGAGTAGCTTTTGCCCGCGGCTTCGTTGTGTAGCATTAGTTCTTCGTATTGTCTTTAGGGTTCCGTACCCATAGGGTAAACGGGACCCTATTACTAAGATTCCGCGATCCGTCTATCACCAGGCTGTATCTCATGAACAGTGATAGCTAGACAGTTGAAATTTTCACTGTTCTGTTCTGTTACTAAAAACAGAATAAAATAAATATTTAAGTGGGGCTCCCATACAACAAACGTGATTTTTTTGCCGTTTTTTTTGCGATAACGGTACGGAACCCTTCGTGTGCGAGTCCGACTCGCACTTGGGCGGTTTTTTTTTTGTTTGTGCTATCATCAATATTACGCAATAATATTGCAGGTGTGTGGGCAGCCATACTTGAAATATTATTGGTTCACCATACAAACTTCCACCCCAATTACCACCCCATAAGGATGAATTAATCTGTATGGATGTCGCAGCTATCTGGTTAAATTAGCCAGCGAACTAGACGCCTAGGCCGTTCATTAAACGCTGGCATCCAATTGGATTTCTAGGCCGATAGTTAATTGAACTAGAATCATACAACGTTTAACTACTTGGCGTATTGAAAGTCAGCCCTTTGAAGATGACTGACCAAGACTCAGCCAAGTCATTGAAATTTAGTTCAGTGTTATTCCACTGCGGCGTTAGTCAAGTAGTAGTCACCAAAATAAATAAGGCGTCAACAGAGCAAAACCGTGAGTGTTATTTTTCGTTCATGTGAGCAATTTTAAGTGAAATTAAAAAGTGATATTGTCAAAATAGTATGAAAAAATGGAAATGTCAAATAATTTGGGATGGGTTTGCTCTTGACTCTAGTCTAGGTCAGAGGTGACTTAGACAGAGTCGACGATGGAGTGAGCTTACCCAGAAGAAGCCTGTTCACTCTAACTTTGAAGAGATTCGGGTTGAAGGCGTTCGGAAACACAGACGCAGGTAGTGAGTTCCATTCATTCGCTGTGCGCATTATGAAGGATGTTTGGAAGCGCTTGGTGCGAATTGTTGGAATGGCAACAAGGTAAGGATGGTAACTTGCAGTGCGTCTAGATGTCCGATGATAGAAGGGGGCTGGTGGGATGAGGTCGTGGAGTTCTTGAGCACACTCACCGAAGTACAATCTGTAGAAGACCGACAAGCAGGCAACCTTGCGGCGATGACCCAAGCTGTGAAGCTTGGCATCCGCCAGTTCAACGTCGCCAATGAGCCTCTTGGCTCTGCGTTCCACCGAGTCAAGCGCGGCAAGCTTATACTTAGCTGAGCCATCCCAAAGGTGACTGCAATACTCCATGCAGGATCGGACTTGCGCTTTGTATAGAGTTAAAAGCTGTCTAGGCGTAAAGTATCGCTTCACTCTATTTAGGATGCCCAGTTTTTTGGCCGCAATTTGGGCTTTGTACTCAATGGAGGCGCCGAAGTTGAGACTGGATGTCAACACCATAATACTACGTCTTCTGCAAGTTTTCGCGAAATATTTGAGTCTAAACTATATGGTCTAATTTAACTAAATGTCTACACGACATTCAGCCATCTGGTTAAACGTTGCGCTCAAAGACTTGGAAAGGCTAGTTGTCCTTCAGCCATTTAATTGGGTTTAATGAGTGGGCGTTTGATGAACGGCATAGGCGTCCAATTAGCTGGATAATTTAACCAGATGGCTGCTACATGGATACTGCCTCGTTACTCCATTCGTCGCTGCTGAAGTCTTGAGTCGCGCAATGTGGAATGCGCAGAGAGGAGGCCTGTGTCCCACCATTGGAAACGTTAATCGGTTGATTATGCTTATGCTAATCATTGGGTTAGGTGTCATTCGGCCGTCTATGGTACTGGAACCACTTTCAAGAATTTGTAATGGCAAACTGGGCCCACATCTCTTGATTTTTTTGTGGCCTTAATCCACTACCCGGACCCAGTGCAGGTTGGTGGATGTCACATGACTTCGCTCTTTTGGTTCTAGTATGGCCGGTTTCGGTCCCAGTTTCATAGGCGACCGAATGACCCCTAAACTAGGTTTACCATTCGTCCGGCTTTATCCGGACATGTCCGGACATTTCGCTTTCTATCCGGACTTTGTCCGGCTTTCTAGTTTGTCCGGATTATTCGCTTGGACAAAATTTTGTTTTCTTTTTTCATACCACCACGTCTACGGCTGTCCTTATCTTGTCTCTATGCTTTAATATTTTCTTTTATCATACTTTTCAGATGGCGATTTTTTTTTTAAACCTTATCCTGACGTTTTAGTTTTTTAGCCAATTTTTTATTCGTAGCTAAAATGTCGGTAATGTCTGCTATTATAATTTCGCTACGGTGTGAAACGCACTCCGTTTGTACCTTGAACGTTCTGAGTGGGGTTCTGCGTAGTTTTTATTGTAGGTACGAATGAAGCATATGACTCACGCGCACCGTGCATGGGCCTTTAATAGCGTCATTGTACGCAATGCCATGAGGATACCACAATATTTCTGCAATCAAGTTTAGGTACTGTAATTTATTCATGTGGTAGATATTTTTTTCCTTAAGTCTAAATTAATATTTAAATACTTTAGGTAGGTACTTGTCTATTAAAATATTCCAGTATTTGCCAGTTATCATGTTAGTACCTACTAACATACCTACCGAGTACCTACTCAGTACGATAGTATGCTATACAATATGTCTACGGACGGCCGGTGTGTCGGTGGTCGTGGGTTCAAACTCAGCCAGGCGCTTTACTTTGTGTAAATTATTTCACTATTACTGTTCTCAAAACGGTGAAGGAAAACAGCGTGACGAAACCGGCATGTCCTAGAACCAAAAATTCGAATATTTGTGACATCCACCACCCCGCATTGGGCCCGCATGGTGGATTACGGCTTACGGCCTATTCCCTCTCAAAGAGAGGAGGCCTGTGTCCCAGCTGTGGGAAAATCAAAAAAAAAAAATTAAAAAATCAAAAAACCCGACTCACTGCTTAAAAAGCAAACTAAAAAGACGTTAACAAGAAGAAAATCATGCTGTGCAGTCGGAGGACACATATTCGCGAGCTGGTGGACCAAAACCAGATGAATCCTCCGACTGCACAGCATGATTTTCTTCTTGTTAACGTCTTTTTAGTTTGCTTTTTAAGCAGTCGGGTTTTTTGTTTTTTTTTATAATTTTTTTTATTTACAACTTTTTAGTTACTTTTTTTTTAATTAGGTACATTTAAACCTATAAGTGTTATATATTTTTAAAATCGCCTCTTAAAACCCTTTATTTTGATAACCCACACGATGGGTTTGGAAGAAAAAAAAAAATTTCCCTCCACAAAATGGCGCCCAAAATCCGCCAATTTTAATGTAGCCAGTGACACTCGCAGGATTAAGACGAATCGATTGACGTAAGAATCATCAAAATCGGCCAACGCGTTTGGTCTCTAGAACGCCACATAGGAACAAACATACATACATAGACTGATAAACACATTACCCTCCTTCGGCAGTCGGGTAAAAAGGCTTTCAATTGTTGATGTTGATGTCTATGAACCATTTATAATCCATATTTAACGTTCATTAGTTACATTGTATAAGTTGTACAAAATAATTTTTCAGTTCTTTGTAACTATGAAACAAATCTGCCGACTTCCAAAATCGTTTGCCAAGTACTATTCCTCCTAACAGTAAAAGTTTGGCAACAAGTATTTAGGATAGGTAACATCTGGAATTTTGGCCCAAATATTTTCGATATAACGTTTTTACCAAAAAATATACCGGTACACCTACGTGAAAATACAACATAATATATTTATTTTAAATAAGTAGACAGACCTACAGAGTGACTTAATTCACAAGCTTTCTTGCAGACAGGGAAAGTACTAATAAATTACAACTTTTAATATGGGACCAAACCTGAACCCTTTTCTTCCATATTTTAGAGTTGATTCTATGCTAAAATTTGACCCCTAAACGATTTCTAATGCATAAAAATTCACTCAGTATTATTATGTAGAAATGAGAGTAGGTACTGCCTTGTTGGTCTGAACTTCCTCGTTGATCTAATGACCGCAAGCGATACAGCAGTTTTCTATGATGTACGCAAGTACGTAAGTACTAGGTACATACTTGCGTATTTATCGCCTCAAGTATTTATTCTATATCGGTTCAGTCGACTGTTGCCGGAATTTGGATAATACTCGTTGTGTATTTATTTCATTGTTTTGTTTCACTAGCATTGTTTGGGTGAATACTAATGAACTACTGCTCAATTGAATTCAGGTTTTGTAGCCTTGAACTAGTATCACGATTACCTTTGAATATTTAGAAGGCTTTTACTTCATTATTTATTTTAATTCACTACTGACTAAACTAAACCGACTTTCCTTTTCAACCTGGTTTTCCGAGGTGTTATCTATTTTTCTCATGAATTTTCCTCTTTCGCAATATTATTTATATTCGAGGACATAAGTAAGTTGCGGTGTTAGTTCAACTTAGGTTGTTACCCTTATCACACCAATTGACGTAGATCGACGTTTGTTAATGTAGTAATTGTGGTAGCTTTGATTTGGTATAGGACGAACTGCAGATCAACCTCGACTGATCGATTCCACCTTTGATGATCGATTAGTTTGGTAATACCTTTAAGTATCCACTTTACTGCATATTATCATCATTATCGGCAGCGCGAATTTGCCCACTGCTGAACATATCTCTCTCTTTTTTTGTGCCAATCCCCACGTTCCTGTGCCAGGCTCATCCAGGTTCTGCCCGCGATGGCAAGCCGTCTGCCCATCTCGCTGCTGGCCGACCAACAATTCACTGCATATACCTAACTAGCCCCGGCTTCGCTCTGGTTAATATAGATTTTGTGATTTTCTACTTCTTCATGATTCTGATTTCCTGGTAGTTTGTGAGTCTTTACTACACATGGTTCCATCCCCGATTTTACTTATTTTCTTTGTTTCTGTTCTCCTGGTAGTTTCAGGGTCACCACTAGGGTATGCAGTTTCGTAAATTTTCAATTTCGAAATTAGCTTACGAAATTGGACTCCTCAGTTTCGAAATTTCGAAACTGCCAAATATAATGGAAAATCATGATATATTTAAACTAAACTCAAAATGCAAAATTGGTACTCTTGAGAGGTGCCTAAGTGCAATTTATATTCAAACAAAGTGAATATTATTTTCCTTAAGACTTCTACTATAACTACTCTACTGCTGGGGACACCTTCGACGATATCATCCAGCTTTTCGAGCTCCGAGTGACAAGAGCCGTTCGGTCAGCGTTGATTCGCGAGCTGGGGTTAAATATAGTTACAGATCGGGCCTCATAAAATTGAGGCGCTGCCGAAGAGCAGAGTGTGCCACCCAGCTCGTTAGTGACAATAGGAGATGCGCAAGTCCACTATCTTGTTTTAACTATGTACGGTGGGGCTTCGAAGAGCATTTCGAGCGCCTTTTCCGCCGCATTGGTAGGCCAGTGGGTGCTTTGCATAGACTGCTGCCCAATCTCGGAGGCAGAAATAGACTGTCAGATGTCCGACGCTGCAGGACTAAAATCAACATCCTTCCTACAACTACACGTCAATATTCCATCTAAGATGTAAGTAGTAGTACTTATTACCGAACTCTTTCACAAATGGCTTATTTGGGTCAGCAGACGTTCATAATAATTGACTTGTTTGTTGTCCTTGAATGAGTCATACTTGCATCGAGACCGCAGAAAGATGAACTGAAGAAAAAAATTGAATTTCAAATGAGTCACGTGACTTTTGTTAACTAAAAGTAATAATTAATTTACTTACTGACGAAACAAGAATTCTATTGACCGTTTGATGACGTTATTAATAATTACTATTTAATACCTGTCTATATATAATACTAGCTGTTCCCCGCGGCTTCGCTCCCGTGGGCCACCCCACAGATACCGATTTTAAATTAAATTGGCACACCGTGAGCAGTCTGGTCAAACTTGAGATATAGGGTAGGGTAGGGTAGGTACCCTACCTACCCTACCCTAACTACCTACCCTACCTAGCCTACCCTACCCTAGGGTAGGTAGGGTAGGTAGGGTAGGGTAGGGTAGAGTAGGTAGGGTAGGTAGGGTAGGGTAGGGGAGGTAGTTAGGGTAGGTAGGTAGGGTAGGGTAGGGTAGGTAGGGTAGGGTAGGTAGTTAGGGTAGGTAGGGTAGGTAGGGTAGATGAATGTTTGGTGTTTTTATGGCAAAACAAAGTTTGCCGGGTCAGCTAGTATTAGTATAGATTATTATTCCGACTGACATTATCGCCCAGCCTAAACCACTAATGATAGAAGTTTGAAGTTTTGAGAGGATATTGAGTTTATACAGTAGGTGTTTATTTATGAAAGGATTTTTCGAAATACATTTCCTAAGGGGATGAAATAGGGGATGAAAGTTTGTATGGCTATTTAAATTTACACCAAGACCTGGGAACTTAGTTAGATTTTCCACAACTGACCAGGAGACCAGAATCCTGAAGTAAAAAAAAACCGGGACTGGAATCATGAGTGGTGACTAGGGCATGCATTCCGAAATTTCGAAATTTCATAGTTTCGAAATTTCGGACCATATTTGCGAGTTTATTAATTTCGAAATTGACACTCCTAATTTCGAAATTTCGAAACTGGATTTGATTTAAATATTATGTTATTTTTCATACAATTATGAAATTTATTATTGAAACCAAAAGAGGAATCATCTGAAAATGAGTCTGAATACGAATCTAAAGCCAATTAGACCGTTGCGTTTGGGCCACCTTGTGACCATATGTCCTAACATTACAATAAAACAAAGGCTAACCATGGTGTTAAATAAATAAAGAAGAGTGAAAGAAGATCGGCTATTAAAAAAAAATCAAGCTATATAATAATGGTGGCTAGTGAGGTGAATACTTTGACAAGGTCCACAATCGTTTGCTGGGAATGCCCATTTTTCTTTGCTATCGGGGGAAAACTTTCGCCTGAACTCGCGCCTGAACTTTAGGGAAAAAAACCGGGCAGTGTGGTATTTTTACCCCATTAAAACGAAACCGGTGATCACCATCAGCACTTCTTAAAATACTACATCCTTGGGGAGACTAAAAAGGAGTTTCCCTTGAGCCTCGCTGTGAACGACAGCACGTGGTGGACGGACAGGAACTCTGTCACACTCTGAGTACCCGAAACTCCGGCGTTCCACCTGCTCGTGCAGTTCGTGCTGATACAGGCGGGGTTTCGGCGGGTCTACATTGAGGTGGTTGCTTCCACGATGCCTTCTTCTCCGAGTGGGATTGGCCTTGCCTTGGCCACGCTTCCACTCGGTGGCTATTTCCCTCTAATTTTATGTTGCCACCAGCATATTCCTTACTAATACTGACAGAGACAGGTCACGCCCGATCCTGGCGAAGAGGCCCAAGAAGGCAATCCTCGAGCATGAGCTGTGCAGAATCCAATTTGCCCCTATAATGATGGCAATTCACCGTGGCCTCTCACCCAATCCTATTCAGGTACTCACCGAAGCAACCGTGCCCGATCAGTACATGAATGTATCTATACCATAGGAGATGCGCTCCGCTCTTTTTAGCTAGCGACGTGCTATTCAAATAACCATTTTCCGCTGAAGGATGTTGATTTTAGTCCTGCAGCGTCGGACATCTGACAGTCTATTTCTGCCTCCGAGATTGGGCAGCAGTCTATGCAAAGCACCCACTGGCCTACCAATGCGGCGGAAAAGGCGCTCGAAATGCTCTTCGAAGCCCCACCGTACATAGTTAAAACAAGATAGTGGACTTGCGCATCTCCTATTGTCACTAACGAGCTGGGTGGCACACTCTGCTCTTCGGCAGCGCCTCAATTTTATGAGGCCCGATCTGTAACTATATTTAACCCCAGCTCGCGAATCAACGCTGACCGAACGGCTCTTGTCACTCGGAGCTCGAAAAGCTGGATGATATCGTCGAAGGTGTCCCCAGCAGTAGAGTAGTTATAGTAGAAGTCTTAAGGAAAATAATATTCACTTTGTTTGAATATAAATTGCACTTAGGCACCTCTCAAGAGTACCAATTTTGCATTTTGAGTTTAGTTTAAATATATCATGATTTTCCATTATATTTGGCAGTTTCGAAATTTCGAAACTGAGGAGTCCAATTTCGTAAGCTAATTTCGAAATTGAAAATTTACGAAACTGCATACCCTAGTCGGGAGGTGCAAGCCGATTCCCGGCCACCGTAGGCGCGGGCCTGCGGACGGCGAGTAATGGGTAGCTCGCCGTCCGATAAGGACTAGGCCCGAGTCGACGGCGCGTTGTGTTCCACGCGCGCTTCAAAGAGATGTCAGCAAAACTGACGGGGTCCGCGAGGGCCGATGCCTGTCTAGGTCGCGGATAAATTTGAAAAAGAGTTACCGAGGCCCTGGCTCAAGCAACTGAAGGAACACGGGAACTGTAAAAGTCTGACACGCCCTCCCGCCTCACCCAGAGCGGGAGAAGTCATTGAATGATTTCCCAAACAAAAAAAAAAAATGTTTAGTGAAACTGTTTTCGTTTACTCTGTTGTCGTGAACAGGTCTTTGAGTTTATTTATTTATAGCAAATGAATGTGCTAAAATTTACGAATATAAAACACCAAGAACCATTGGTGTAAATTAAATTCGATAACTAACGTCCATACAGATAAATTTGGTTAGGTTTGACTAAGCTGACTGTACCAAATTGAAGTTGTTAGTATTCGTTGGCACATAAAATTTAATAATTTAAAGATTGGTATTCGTTCGGAATAGAAAATAAATATGAGGTAAAAGAAATACCAGTGGTATTAGAACGGAATAAATCAGACGAGCAACTCGGTCTTTAATAGTTTCCTCTCGTAATAATTTATTTACCATTTTTCCTCCTAATATTGTGAGAAGTGTGAATAGTTTACGTAAAATAAACATTTATAGTTTACACTTAATTTTACTTGTCAGTTTTGACATAATTTAGATTACATTACTGACACGTTTAAGAGTTTCGAATAAACACTTTTTTTTTGTAAAAATGATAAAGAACTTGGCCTTATTTACTGTTTTATCGCTTTGGTTATGTTATGATAACACTTCCGTTTATATGACGTAAACGCAAGGGCACTTAAAGAATGTATCGTAAAACATAAACTATACAACAAGTATATTTACCGGTTGTTAACATTTTGTTAATAGTTTTATGTGAACGAGCCAACAATTTTGAAGCTGGTGAACAAGGAAATCGATGACTTAAGTATTCATGCCGGTTTAGGCTAACGATATTATAATGGCAGGAAGTGATACTTACAACAATATTATATAATGATTGTAATATTAATAAACAATCAATCAGCGTTTTCCCAACTATGTTGAGGTAGGTACCCTCTTAGACGTCGCGGGGGGAGTCTAACACCTCACTTCCCCCCCAACCCGAGATCAAGGCCCGCAGAGGCGGGACGGCACTAGCCGGGGGTTGCAGAAGTATCGTTGTTCCCGCGACCCCCAGCGTAGGTGTGAGAGGGAACACCGGGGTGGTTTTTAGTCAGACGAGTCTGACAGACCTCTCCGCCCTACCCAGTGCAGAGGACATCCATTGAGGATTTGCTACCCCGGAACAAAAAAAAAAGGTATCCAGTCTTACCGAATGCAGCTAAGTTTAGTGTTCGCCAAACTTCCAGGCCGCCCTGATGCCTAGGCCTCCCCCAAGCGTCGCCACATTGACCGGTCCCGTGCGTCTCGCAACCAGCGGATCCCCACAACCTTCACAAGGTCATCGGTCCATCTGGTGGGACGCCTTCCAACGCAACGTCTTCCGGTTCGCGGTCGACACTCCAGAACTTTTCTGCCCCATCGGCCATCCGTTCTGTGAGCAATGTGCCCTGCCCACTGCCACTTAAGTTTGGCAATTCTTCGGGCTATGTCGGTAACCCTTGTTAAAAATATATTTATTTAATTAAATACACGTGTGGTCAGCATGAGCGTTATAATATGAAGAACACTTAAATCTAAGTTACATGGGCTATTATGCTATTGTACTAGTGGAAATGTTTACATGTGTGTGTCCGTCTCTGGACCTCACAGTGAGCCAGTAACAGAAAGTCACACGCATTTCACACACTTCTGATTTTGTTAGCAATCCTTACGTCTTGGTAATTTATTACAAATATATCGTAATCTTTAATTTTATAAAAGAATTGTTTGTTTGTCAAGTAACCTCTTCAAGCGGTCATAACTCAAGTTTTATTAGGTGCACAGCGGGTGTTCGACGTACTTTATTGTATTAAAAACAACAACAACATTTAGCCTAATTCATAATTTCACAAACGGAATCTCGGTCAAGTAAATATGCATGCGTAACGGGTGGGTTCAGACCTAATTAGTTGTTACGAAAACCGATCGACTAACAAGTAGCAACGTGACCGCAATGGATTGTCAATAAATAAATTGACACAGAAGGACTGTTTCAATACTTCTTACACTCACGCGAGTGTACAGTCGTGGACAGGAGAGCTTAGTCAAAATCACACCACTGCAGTTGTGTTTTTTAAATTTATTTAATGAAATTTTAATATAGAGGTGTTACTTAATTCTAAACTCTCTAAACTTTTACATTTGATGGTGAATACAGAGGTGTTACTTAATGCATTTGTTTTAAACTACCTAAGTATTTTTTTTCGGGAATTGTCAGTAAGATTAAAACAGAAAAAACAATGATACAGAAGTACTGTTTGAATTCTCCTTAAAAACGTCGTGGACAGGCAAGGTTAATCAAAATCACTCCACTGCAGTTGTGAATTCATTTGTATTAAGCATCATTTTGGGTCATCATCATCACTTCAGCCTGAAGACTGCTGAACAATAGGCCTCTTCTAAGTGTCGCCACATGGGCCAGTCCTGTAGTCTCGCATCCAGCGGGATTCTCGTAGTGGAAGTGGGTTCCTACGCAGCGTCTTCCGGTACGCGGTTGACACTCCAGTTCTTTTCGGCCCCATGGACCATCCGTTCTGCGAGCAATGTGCCCTGCCCGAATTGACAAACTTAAATGGTAGTCATTTAAGTTTGGCAATTCTTCGGGCTGTGTCGGTAACTTTGGTCCTCTTACGGATATCCTCATTTTTGATGCGATCATGCAAATTTAGGGCTCAAACACAAAACTGCGGTGTGACGTCGCATCGTAAAATCGACGCGAGCTTGTTGCTTGTTGTTGCTTGCTCAGCTGTTTTCTGCGTTGCGAATTTGTATAGTATCAATTCGCAGTTTTGTGTTTGAGCCTAAACTCCGAGTGCGAGAAAATTAAACTGCGTACAGAGAGACGCAGCGTTAGGAGGCCTGCCTCTAGGTGGGCCGATGCCCTGATTAACCGGTAATATGGTGGATGCGAGAACTACTGGATCGATCGATGTGAAACTTGGGGGAGGCCCATGTCCAGCAGTGGACGTCTTTAGGCTAATATGATGACGATGATGGGTCAGCCAGTCGGCAAATCTAGGTGTAAGTCTATATGACGTCCCAGAATGCGACTTCTCTTCCTCACTTTTTTGTCTTGTGGACACACGAGCACACGACTATGCCACTGTGTTACTATGTTTAGCTTTAATTGCGGCCACTCAATTTAAATATGGAGATCGTTTTGATTTGCAAGGTAATTAACTAGCGGGACGTTCTATGGGACTTGGTGAAGTGGAGTTATGTACTAAGTACCATAGTATATCTATGTGTAGTACCTACCTTTTCGAAAGATCAACGGTTAACGAGAGTTATTTTTCTTTCTTCTCTTTGTCAAGCGGGCAATATTATGGAACTTGGTGTAGTGAAGTTATGTAGAACCATAGAAATATATCTATGTGTAGTACCTACCTTTTTTTTCTATACAGAGAATGGTCTTCCCTTTGTTATTGACATTCACAGCTGTCAGATGTTCTTTCAATCTGTTCATTCATCGTCGTCTTCCTACCCTCGTCCCATGTTACTTGGTACCTGCCCGTAGTTAATTTGGGTCAACCCATAATATATCCCGTGCGATTTAATTGTGCATCTGGCACTGTGACGTCACTTTGACGAAACGATACAAAAAAGTTAATTTCGTAAAAATATTTTTCACGATGTTTTTTTTCAACCTACTATGGGTTTGTCGTCATAATAAAGATATTAAATTACTTGAACAAACAAATTCAAAAACCGGCCAAGTGCGAGTCGGACTCGCGCACGCAGGGTTCCGTACCATTATCGCCAAAAACGCCAAAAAAATCACCTTTGTTGTATGGGAGCCCCACTTAAATATTAATTTTATTCTATTTTTAGTACCTATCTGTTGTTATAGCGGCAACAGAAATACATCATCTATGAATATTTCAACTGTCTAGGTATCACGGTTCATGAGATAAAGCCTGGTGACACACAGACAGACGGACCGCGGATTCTTAGTAATAGGGTCCCATTTTTACCCTTTGGGTACGGAACCCTAAAAAGATAAGTTTGCCATGGTCGCATTCCAGCGGAGCGAGCATGGGCGTACCCAAGACATTTGTGACAAGACATGATAAATTATGTCATGTCTTACAATTTGTCTTAAATGCAGCCGGGTCAAGAATGTGACTTATTTTAAAGGCGCGACATGCCTTTCTTGTTGCTTCCCGGCGAGCACGGCCTACTGTGACATGGCTTGAGTCCCACATTTCATCGCAGTTTGGACGATAAAGCCATTTTGTCTTAATTATTAGTACCGGCGGCGTGAGAAAATTTCCAGACGTTTATTTGGGACTCATCGGGTCTTAGTTGCTAATACGGGCGCACCCATTTTGTCACAAATTTCACATTTTGACAGATGATTAAGAAAAATGTATCACTTTCGTTCGGAGGTGGTGATAAAATTTTATAGTTGAAAAATAAAATATTTTCCTTCTAATTACTGCACCAAATGGCAATAAATTTATTTTGTGTGGTGATCAATTCTTATTAATTAATTGAAATGTTACAGGATTATTAATTAATTCTATTTTATTACTTTTTTTATAATTGTTATTTTTTTATTGTTATTCCTATTTTTATTTTGATTATTACTTTTTTATATTTATTTTCTTTTATTCCATATTCTTCTTACTTTCTAAATTTTAAATTATTTCATACATTTATATACATACATTACATTACACTCGATACATTTTTTTTATAAAACCCCCTAAAAACATCTAAAATAAAAAAAAATAGGGGCTCACCGGTATCGGGAACTGGGTCCAAGCTATTATATTTTTAAGTAATTATTAAAATTTTCAAAATAATTATATCTTTCTAACAAACACTTAATATGTTATCAAACAAACAATGAAAAATAAAGTGTGCATAAGTCTATGGTCGTGGGTCAAATATTAATTTGTTCCCAACAAAATTAAAAAGTATTTTATCTGTATGAACAGCACACTTTTATAAGTATTATTTTATTTGGTCGTCTATTCAGATTATGTCGCACTATGAAGTCAGCTACAAGAAAGGCATGTCGCGTCTTGAAACTATGTCACATGGTTGTCCCATGCTAGTATTTAAGACAAATTGTAAGACATGACATATTTTATCATAACTTGTCATGACCCAAAATATTTTCTGTTAAGAATTTGTAGTTCAAGTCGAAAACCAAGCAAAGTAAAAAAAAAAAAACTTTTTCATAAATTCATGTTGGGATGCTGCCAGCATGTGGGTAGCATAGGGGGGTGGCTAAATTTTGGTTATTTTTTGCCTAGGACATACCGTTTTCGAGATATAGGGCGTTTTATGTAAAATAAAATAAAATTCGGAGGCCCATAATTCGGAAATAGTGCGTCGTAGGGCTATGCTTCTCTGAACCTAAATGGTTTTTATGGCCAAGGTTAAACCGAAACTGCCATAAAATTGGCAAATTTCCGAAAAAGAAAACAAATAAATGTCAAGAAGTTATGCCACAAGTCAAGAAAATATCTCACGCCGCCGTGCTAGCATTTAAGACAAAATGGCTTTATCGCCCAAACTGTGATAAAAAGTGTGACTTAGGCCATGTCACAGTAGGCCGTGCTCGCCGGGCAGCGACGTGCTCAGTTAAGTCGGACGGTTGTTCTTGGGGTCGGTGCAATACGTTTATTTTTCCATTAGTTCTTTCTCTTTGCTCATTATAATGTATACTAGCTACTGGCTGCGACTTTGCCCGCGTGAAAAGAGTCTGCCTACGGATAAAAAGTAGCTTACGTGCTATTCCAGACTATAATTTATCTCTGTGCCAAGTTTCATCCAGATCAGTTCAGCCGTTTTGGCGTGATTGAGTAACACACATCCATCCAAACTCTCGCATTTATAATACTACTAGCTTCTACCAGCGGCTTCGCTCGTGTGAAAAGTGTTTTATCATCCTAAGGGAACATTTTACCGGGATAAAAAGTAGCTTCTGTGCCATTTCAAACTAAAATCTATCCCTGTGCCAAATTGCATCCAGATCCGTTCAGCAGTTTTGGCGTGATAGAGTAACAAACATACATCTACACACAAATCCAGCCAAATTTTCACATTTATAAGATTAGTATAGTAAGATTACTTCTACTGTTGCATTGCATTCATCAAACATTTCTTTCCCCAACCTCATTTTCGGTGCATTTGAAACATACGGGTATAATTTGAACTGTCGTTCGACTTGCTAATTGCCTCGTTTACATCGATTTGTATGTATGTGTGTACACAAATACCCTAAGCTGCTACTCGACCCACAGTTACAAAGAATTTTAATGTCCGTATCACTTTGTCTTAATGTTGTAACTAGTTATAAGTTGGTTCTGTATATAGGCATAATAATAAAGTAGTGATTTTTGGTAAAACTAGCTGTTGCCCGCGACTTCGTTCGCGTAAAAAAATATTTTTTTATTTTCCCGCCGGATCTATGAATTTTCTCGTAATCAAACGTAGCCTATGTTACTCGTTATTACATCAGCTATCTACCAGTGAAAATCGGTCCAGCTGTTTCGGAGATTACCCGGAACAAACAGACAGACAGATAAAAATCTTAAAAATTGCTTAGTTGTTGTTTTACCGTATATACTTTCACGTGCATTCAATAAAACGTTGTTATTTTGATATTACATACAGACACTTCAATTTTATTTATTTGTATAGATAATATCATTAAGTCAAATGTAAAAATTTTGTCAAAATACCTGCCTAAGGAGCTTAAGACTACTATAAACTAAGGTATATTTTCGCTTATTTTAGTCCTAACTTCTTCTTCCACCTCGCCACTTCCCGTTACTCGGGGTTGGCTTTCCTGGTCATGAGGCGCCACTTGTTCCGCTGATAAGAATCGTCAGTAGATGGACTGCACTTCTTCTTGTCCTTCTGGACCTCTCCCCCCTCTCTTTGAGAGCCATAATCCTTTTGCCATACTGATATAAAATTGTGCCACACAGCTAGTTTGTATTTGTTCATGTTCTGTTACAGTTGGCAATAAATGTTTTCTTTCTTTCTTTGAGAGCAGTGGTGGCCCAGTGGTAACGGCCGCGACTTACAAGTTCTAGGTCGTGGGTTCGAACACAGGCAGGCGCTTTACTTTGTGTAAATTATAACGTCACTTCTGCTCTCAAAAATGGTGAAGGAAAACATCGTGAGGAAACCGGCATGTCCTAGAACCAAAAATTCCCACATAGCCCACTCTTTCTACATGAGAGGAGGCCTGTGTCCCAGCAGTGGGACCATAGGTGCACCTCTGCCCAACCCTTCGAGGAATAGGCGTGATGTTAACTGTGTTGTTGATGATACTTTTATTATGCGTACAGCTAAAGAGTAAAAGGTGGTCTTTGTTTCCCGATAGATACAATCTAGGGGTCTTTAAGTCAAGAGTGAATAGGTTACTTCTAGGCAAGCTTGCTCCATCGTCGACCACATCATCGCTTACCATCAGGTGAGATGGTGGTCAAGCGCGAGCCTATATTAGATAAAAAAAAATGTTATGTTTTTTCTCATTAAACTGACGACTGGAATCGAACACTAATTCCATAATGCTATAACATTAACACGAATCTATTAGAAACTGCGGTTAGATCACGAACAGAATGGCCAAATGAAGTTATTTGCGTGATTACCAGCACTTACGATCTGGAACGCTCAACCGGCTCGCTATCTGCACGTTATAATAATTTACAAAGACTATTACACTATATCAGCCAATTATATTATCACCGAACAGACGAACGTGGAAAATAACACTGTATTTTAGGACAAAACAAATACTATGTTAATCAGTACAGCTGTTATCTGCGACCACGTGTGTTCTAGGTTCTAACATAAAGTACGTAAGCGGCTGCGCGCCGTTCTAATCACTATGCATGTGTCATTTATGTACAGTAGACAAAACAAATTGGAATGTAGCCATGTAGACTACAACCATCTTGGTTGAGTCAGCAAATCGTTGACGTCACTCGTCTAGGTGTGCCTAATTATGTTTAATGGTGTATATTAATAATATTATGTAGTCTTATTCTTAGTTACTTATTGATGAATGTGATAAATATTCAAATACCTTGTCTGCCTGCATTGTAATCACACTTGCTGACTGTACATGTCCGAAGCAAATAGTTGTTATCTGAGCACTACTACCGTGGTGGTACTCCTAAGCAGGTTATTATAATATTAAATAAGTGGTGTCACGTTTGTCCTTAACATTTAGATAGTACTTGTAAGTCATTTGAGGTAATCCGGAAAGGACAAAGCATAATAAAAAAAAAATGTTAGGGCTTTGTCGTATGTTCGTTCAAGGCTTAGTATGCACTGCGGTTTTTAGGCTTCGTTGCCACTAGTAACATTAACAGTTCCATGATGCAACTATTGATGTTTTTTTTTAGAAAAGTGCCTAAAAATAACACAAGTGCCTAAAATAATAATGTGGAACTAGTGATAAAAAATTTATTACATTAGTTCCATTATTTTCAGATTCTTTTAAAATGGAATTAGTGATTAAAAAAAAACATCAATAGTTCCATCATGGAACTGTTTAATCATGGAGCGTTTTTAGCCGCGCGAATTTTTTCCGCCTATTCTGCGACATATGCAATTGTATGAAGGCGGAAACACATTTGCGTGGCGTGGCGCCTTTTGATGAAATTGATTGGCTACAAAACTTGTTGTGTTATGACGTAGACTGGAACAGACAGAGTCGTTTGATTAGTGGATCCCGCGCCACGCCACGCCACGACACGTTAGTGTGTTTCTGTCTTAAAGCTGCAAGCACATCACATCACACATCAAATCATCAGCCTATTATTGTTCCCACTGCTGGGACACAGGCCTCCTCTGTGAGAGGGAATGGGCCGTTATCCACCACGCGGGCCCAGTGCGGATTGGTAGCTGCACGCACTTGCAGTAAAAACACCGCGCGGTAAAAAATCCGCAACACATCTGAGTCATGCCAGAGAATACACCGCAGCGTGGCGCGGTTTAACTCTATGAACAGATAGAATGAGACAAAAATCGCGAGGAATTTTATCCGCCGTGCGTGTTAGTTATGATTCAGTACGCAGATTAAAAACAACTCGAATAAAATTCCCGCGGCTAAAAACCGCGATGCGTATTTTGCCTTATATTCCGTTGCTCATCCGTTTGTGTTGTACAAGTCTGTGTATGACATAACATAACATCACGTCTCTATTCCTCGAGGGGTAAGGCAGCGGTGCAATTATAGCACACCGACATTTCGCCCGTCATGTTTAAGTCTCATGTAATAAGGGCGAATCTATTGCCATCAACTGCCCACAAAGCCAGACTCCTCCGGGCTGCTACTCCTAATCCATTTGTAACGTAATTTTGTGAGTTATGTCTAAGTCGCGTAAAATGCGTCGCGGAAATCAGCTGCATTCCGTTTCGTATTATAGTCCTGTTTGTGCCACACGGCGACGCAAAATAAGTTGTCTGCTGACTCACGCAGATTATTTCAACCGAATTGCGCTCGAGGTGAGGGAGGGAAGCGAGGCAAACGTCAGCGCCCCGTACAAACGTAGAAGAGCAACTGAAATTACGTCCGTCCATCTGGCAGCCTAACCGAATTTCAGTTGAACGTAAATTCCGCGACTCATTTTACGCGACTTACAACTCACAAAACTATGTTCTTTTGACCTCATCTTAACAGAACACGTGTTTCTATGACTAAGTATTTACCTAGTGTTTGCATGTGTATAGTCGTTGTATATATTAATTACAATTCTTAGGTCATCTCAGTCATTAGTTCTATTTTCGTTGTTTCGTTTACCTGATATTTTTTTCATACAATACTGGGCGAAATTTACTATGATATTATTGGTCCAATATTTATTAGTACGGCTTTTACGTCAGTAGCAAAATAATAGATTGTCGGTCAGGTGTTCAGAACTGATGGTCAGACATGAAAGCGCTTTCATCCGAATAAAACTGTCACTCGCTGAATGTATGAACAATGGCATTTTGTTTTCCATTGGAAATTTAGTGATTTTGTAGGTGTTCTTCTACTTCTGAGTAATCGCAGTTTTTCAAAGACATTCCTTTGTCCAAAATATTGGCAATGCACGTATTGCACGTGCAAATTTTCCTTAAAGCGATAAACTTTTTAATTCCTTGACTGTGACTGTTTATTGATTGAAGTCATTTTAGGTTTTATTCACCCTCTGTTTTGTAGCAGAATAAAATGATCGCCGTGTGACATTTCAAAACTTATTTTATCTACCTTAGTAAGTAGACAAACAGTCAACTATCCTATTACTCAAAAACTACTGAACGGGTCTGGATTAAATTTGGCACAAAGATATGTTAAAGTCTGGAATGATACTTTTGTATCCCGGGAATATGTTCCCTCGGGACATTTTTTGACATTCACGCGGGCGAAGCCGCTGGCAGAAGCTAGTTTAATTATAAAACTGAGAACTTGAGTTTGACCTACATACATCAATCGAATAGCACCTGAAAAATTTATTGTTGATATAATTATACAATTCATCGAAGAATTCATCGCGTGAAGTAGTATAGTACGGGTACGGTTGCTCGTTTCAACTTCAGACATTCATGCTTTTAATTGTAACGGGTAAGATTTCGACGTGCTCATTAGTTCTCTGCAGTTTTCTATAGCGCCGTGGTTCATGCAGATTATTTTCAGCATGCTTCGTTATTTAAATTAAGGATGAAATTGAAGCCGCGACTTTAACGATGTTAGGAGTAAGGAGTCCGTTCTTCAAAATTTATTTTTGGATCGGACGGAGTTCCTTATCGCACGTTATTGTTTTGATTTGTTGGCGGGCTGAGGGGATAGACCGGAAAAGTGTTACAATGAATAAAAACGACACCAGAAACCGTCACCTTTTTCCAGTGATTTTTGAGGCACTTTTCGATCACCTAAGAATCTAAAACTGTTTTCAATAGAAGAGAATATGCAAAAATATTTATAATTTTAACGTTTAAATACCCTTTTTTACTCTTTTCCCAAGATTCTTTTATTTTTGACTAGCGACCAGAGGATCTAGACAAAGTGGATTAGGATTGGATAGCGTTTGGCAATCGCTGTCAAACTATAGTTTATTTCAATTAAACCATTAAAAAGGTACTTTTAAATTGTCAAGCAAAAGATGAAGCTAGTTGCTTTATGGAAAAGACGTGCAAGAAACTCTACGGCACTCTTTTCCATCAATTAAATTTAATTAAAAGTATTTTGCTAAATTATTCTTGATGAAAAATTGCAAATATGTGAGGACGATGTAAAAACACGTGCACGTAAAAGGGTCTAGAGTAAAACAAACAACTCAAACATACAATAAGTAATTAAATAAAAATAGGCCGAGGCAGCTAAGTTATGACCAATCCCAGCTGATGGCGCCCGTTCACAAACATAACGCATGGACTGGCACCACTCAGCTCAACCATCATGATTGGAACGGAATGTGAAATGTTGATTAAAACTGATAAAAAATAACTCTTTTGCATACATTCTTCTATATACGGTTTAGTTGAATAAAAATATTATTTATTTCGATTTTTGATACCATGGATTCTCAAACAAGTCGATATTTCATGATTAAATCTGCTTCGGTTCCTCAGTTCATCATCATCAGTATTTTAACGTTCCCACTGGGAATGGGCCATAATCCACCACGGGAGCCCAGTGCGGGTTGGTGGATGTGACATCTCTTCGATTTTTGTTCTAGGATATAAAGTACAAGTACGATAACGGTTTTCTCTCTGTTTTCTCCTTGACCGTTTTGTGAGCAGTGGTGATGAAATAATTTACACAACGTAAAGCGCCTGCCTGGGTTCCAATGGTTCGAACCCACGACCTACGACACGTAAGTCGGGGCCGTTACCACTGGGCCAAATCAAATCAAACATATTGATTTGCTAGAATATGGTACATAAGATGTTACACTAAATTTATTTCAGCATATCCTGCCATAACATGGCGTGCAAATGTATTGACAATCAGTGATGTCACTTAATCTAACTTACAAATTTCAGACTCAATTGACTTGTCTTCCAAATAGTCCTTAATGCTATAATATCTTTTATTTAATAATAGTTTGAAAAGTATTTTTTTAAACATGGTCAGCGGTAGGTCTTGAAAACTATTAGGTAAATGATTGTAAAGAATAATCGACATGCAGTATACATTTTTCTTAAATAATTCTAATTTTATTGATGGCATCTGAAGTCCCCACTGCTCTCAACAGTTACTTATATTAAAACAAGCAAAACTAAAATTAGTTACATAAAGTTCATTACATTCTGATGACTTTCCAGTCACACTGCAATCATGAAAAGTATTTCTCTTGTCTCAGCACGAGCTGCATAAAATAAAGTACTACCAAACCGTCCGTGCTATCAAAAATCATGTTTAATGGAAAGTTTTAGAACTCATTTTCACATTGTATCAAATACCAGCTAAGCCTTAAACACATGTCCCACGTGTGACCGGATTTGACGCTTGACCTTTACATCGACGCAGCCCTACACGTGCTAATGTCGCGTGCACACTGCACGGTGACAGTTTGTTAACCTACCACCTAGACTTAATGCCATCGGTGTAACCTTAGCACTTCATTTTATTTAACCGATTAACTTCATTTGCGTGTCTAGCTGAAAATGTGCTGCATAAAAATGTTATTTTTCTCTATATTGGGGTTGACAGTTGACACTAATAGCTTGATTTAATACAGCTGTAACTTTGTTTAGGTGTGTCTTATTCTTCTTCTTCCTAGCCTTTTCCCACTTTAGGTAGGGTCGGCTCTCCTTATTTCACGGCGCCAAGACGTTCTGTCGAGGTTTGTCGGGTCAGGCAATTTCTCCTTCTTGAGGAGCTTCGTCATACTGGTCCACCATGTCAAAGGAGGTCGTCCTCGGCCTCTTTTGCCTTTAGGTAGGCTCAAAGCCGTTCTCACGACGTGTTCTTCTGTCCTTCTCATGACATGTCTATACCATCTCAGTCTACTCTCCGTCAACTTGTCCTGTATTAGAGCCACCCCTAAAGTGCCTCGGATGTACTCGTTGCGGACCCTATCCATTCTCGTCACTCCTCCAGACCACCTCAGCATTTTCATTTCTGCGGTGTGTAGTTTTTGGACGTGGCTGTTTTTCACGGCCCAGCATTCGGTACCGTACATCATTGCGGGCCTAACCGCCATCTTGTATACTTTGCCTTTTGTGCGTATTGGCATTCGGTGTCGCATAAGACTCCCGTCATACTTCGCCATTTTTGCCAGGCAACGTTTACTCTGTGCGCCACGTCTGCATTTACGTCTCCGTTTTCGGAAATTACTGAGCCGAGATATTTAAATTGGGTTACTGTCGGTACTGGTGTATTGTCAGGGTAAAAGATTCCCGTAGCTGTGTTGTCTTGGCTTCCACTGAAATGACAAGCGAGATGTTCGTTCTGCTAACCCTGAGATCAGCATTTTCTAATGCGTTCACCCAACGGCAGAGAGCAACTTGCATATCCTCCGCAGTCTTGGAAACCAGAACGATATCGTCCGCATAGAGGAGATTCCAGGGAAGTGGAGCCTGGATTTCTTTGGTTATCCGTTTAGGTATGTAATAAACTGAAAATCTATCCAGGGTCGTACTTAACGTGTCAACGCCACCATGTTTCGGCTGTGAAAAAGAAATAGTGCTATTCGTCCTGTATAACTCTGTCTCTCTCTCACAGTGGAACCATGATAGGTTTCACACGAGTGTGCTTCTCACGATTCAGGGATTCACCTATTTGTGCCTTACTCATGACTATCCGATTGCTTTAATGTTTTCCTCTTTTCAATCACAAGTACCTTATAACTATTTGATTTCTTTCCCGTATCTGTCTTTGGGGATCAACTTCTTTTATTTTCCTTTAGGGGAAAACCTTAGTAGATAAACTGTAACGGTTTCTCCAGAGCCAAAGGTTCATGTGACGTGTACTTTACAATTCAAAATTTTCCTGCTTCATAATGTAATAAACAACAAGCTTATTCTTAACCCTACATTTTCTTTCTCCACAGGACCGCGTACTGAACATCACAAGTCAGATAATGGACCAGCTGCTAGGGGACGAGAGAGTGGCACGAGGCTTCAGGGTCAAGTTCCCCGAGGATGTGCTGCAAGACAACCTGGCTGGCCAGCTCTGGTTCGGCGCTGAGGTTGGTACAATCGTTATCCTCTTGTTCATATCTTAGGCGCTGAGGTTGGTACCATGCAGGTTTCATTACACAAGTCTGGAACAGCTGCTGGGTGACGAGAGAGTGGCGCGCGGCTTCACGGTCAAGTTCCTCGAAGATGTGCTGTAAGACAACCTAGCTGGGCAGCTCTGGTTCGGTGCTGAGGTTGCGTTGGTACCATGGAATTAATTATTATTATTATTATTATATTCTTTATTGTACACCACAAAAATATATACACAGGGCAATTTCTTACAGACAACCTTTGGATGGACTGAAAGAGAGGAGAGAAATTTAGGGTTGTCAGTGTACAATATATCTTAAACAATAATAAATATACATAATAACATAAAATACATACATACAATAATACATAATATACTAATATATAACAGAGCAAGGAGAAGACTAATTATAGCGAAAGGAAATGCTCTTTTACCATTTTTTTTAATAGACTTGCTCTAACTTTTTTACTATTCATGATCCACATTGTTGACCATCTCTTTAAATTCTTTATGTCCGGTGAATCACCGTATCAACTTGTAACGACCTAGTTCCCAAAAGAAAAGAAAGAAAAGAAAAAAATAATTTATTTGTAACCCGCACAGGAGACACGAGAAAAACCATAAAATTAAACGGCTTATGTTTAACTTACCACCAGATATAGTAACATATAACAGACAAAAATAGTAAATGATCACCAAAATTAAACCCGCATCTTATTGTAAAATTATAACCAAAGTTTTAACATCTCGCTATCCTGTTTAGGCAAAATGACTCCAAATAAATCATTGTTAACCCAAAAGTAGTAAATGATCACCAAAAGTAGTAAATGATCACCAAAAGTAGTAAATGATCACCAAAATTAAACCAATGACCAAAAAGATTATAAAATTTCTGGGAGCAACTTGGAAGTAGCGCTCGCCGGCCGCTGCCGCGGCACCGCTCGCTTTGCTCGCTCGGCTCGCGCGCGGTTGGTCACAGTTCTAACCTAACCTAACCTATTTTACAACATTAAATAGCGCAATAATTTGCTATTAAAATTTGGTGATCAATTTACTAAATTTGGTGATCATTTACTATTTTTGTCAGTATATTACTAGATTTGGTGGTTAGGGGTTATCGTCACAAAGTTTTTTTTGGTGGTCATTATATTTATTCCCAAATTAAACAATAATAAAAAATAAAAATAAAATAGTTTTATTATTTATTTTGTTAAATTTTAAGGTGTTTTTGTTTTTAATGCCAATAAACACATTTTTCTTTCTTTCTTAATAAAAACCCCGTGCGCGATCAAAAAGGCTCCTATCTCAGCATATACCATATGTTTTAGGTCACCATTAAGTCTCATGAAATGTATGTTTATTCCCATTCAGACTAAATAGCGACAGGTCAGCCTTTCCGTGTGCTAGTCGATAAAACAATACAAACATAAATTATAATCACACTTGGAACCTATGTAAGTATCGATTATCATTTATACGAACAATGCCATAGAAAAATTTTTAGTTGTTTAATGACCGGTAGGTGAACACAGAGCTCGGAATCACCACCGCGCCGCCGGCAACAACTAGCCTAGGCCTACCAGCCGTGCTAAGTTTATAAATGCTAAAGTAAGCATTGGAGGTGAATTTAATTCGGTAATAAAACATTTTTTTATAAAAAATACAACTGACTTCCAAATAAAAACACTACAAAGTGAAAAATAACTTCAATTTCGGAAGTCGGTGTCAAAAATCGAAGAAACGAAAACAGAAACACCGACTTCCGAAACTTAACTTTTGTAAAAAGATTTTTTACAAAAAATAACACCGACTTAAATGGGACCACATGACAAGCACCAACTTTAAAATAAAAAAAGAATCTTCAAAATCGGTTCACCTAGTAAAACAGTTCTGAGGTAACACACATAAAAATACAGTCAATAACCTCCTTCTTTTTGGGAAGTCGGTTAAAAATGTAATAAAATGTTCACTTCTTAGATGACAAATTTAATTCCAAGGGATAATTATTTAAGCTACATAAAACAACAAGAAAAGCTGATCTGATTTTAAAAAATCATTTGTAAAATCTTCTGGATCGTATATCTTCTTTCTATGTGGTTTCGCTGTGGTATTCCTATATATCATAGACTGGAAAGGACATAGGATCCTGTGAGTACCTTCCTGTGGGTCCCGTTTTTACCCTTTGGGTACGGAACCCTAAAAACGGAATAAAATAAATACTTAAGTGAGGCTCCCATACAACAAACGTGATATTTTTGTCGTTTTTTGCGATAATGGTACGGAAGCCTTCGTGCACGAGTCCGACTCGCACTTGGCCGGTTTTATGGAAAGTTTTGATTTGACAATGCCGTCTCTACAATCTGCCGCCAAGGCGTGCTCTGTGGCATCGAATGTTTTCCAAGGTTGCATACGTAATGTTGTAAGGTACTTGTACTATCGTATTATAACCATAACATTGATGACCCATCAACTGGAACGCTGCTTAACCTTATAGACATCCTATTCTTTACGCTGTAGAAAATGGCAGGGCGTTATAATAAGTTGATTTGTGGGTACGTAAGTAGGTAATTAATATATGAGTCACGCACGCTTAGGTATACTAATACTAACACGCAGTTCAAATATTTTACATAATATTAGAATTGCCTGCTAACACGTATGGTAGGTAGGGCAAAGAGCGAAAATGTAAATAAAGCAATTTACAAACAAAATATCCTTTCCTACAAAGCGCACGACTTTTCGAACGGTCATTTTCAATCAAAATTCAAATATTAATTTATTTTTTATTAATTTTACACCACTTATTAATAACAGGAAATGTAAGTAGGAAAAAGTATTTGGTGTTAATAATAAAAAACCGGCCAAGTGCGAGTCGGAACGCACACGAAGGGTTCCGTACCATTATAGCAAAACACTCCAAAAAAATCACGTTTGTTGTATGGGAGCCCCCCTTAATTTATTTTCTTTTAATTTATTAATTATTATTTTTTGATGAGAATATACAACTAAATATTCTGTGAATATTTCAAGCATCTACCTGTTGCCGTTATTAATATCGAGCAAAAAACGGCAAAAATATCACTTTTGTTGTATGGGAGCCCCCCTTAAATATTAATTTCATTCTGTTTTTAGTATTTGTTGTTATAGCGGCAACAGGAATACATCATCTGGGAAAATTTCAACTGTCTAACTATCGCGGTTCATGAGATACAGCCTGGTGACAGACAGACAGACAGACGGACAGCGAAGTCTCAGTAATAGGGTCCCGTTTTTACCCTTTGGGTACGGAACCCTAAAAAGATGCTTAACATTTTCATTCTGTGATTTTACAAAACACTAGCGTAGTTTCCACTTTCCACTACCTATTGCAAAGTGTGAAAACATTTTAATAGTTATAAGACTGTCTATTCTGTCTCTTGTGTCGCAATTTTTCAGTTCTATAAAATGATGAGAAGAACCTAAACGGTTGTTTTCGAAAAGTAGTTTTTAGGGTTCCGTACCCAAAGGGTAAAAACGGGACCCTATTACTAAGACTCCACGATCCGTCTGTCTGTCTGTACGTCTGTCACCAGGCTGTATCTCATGAACCGTGATAGCTAGACAGTTGAAATTTTCAAAGATGATGTATTTCTGTTGCCGCTATATGCACTTGGCCGTTTTTTTATTCTTTGACATAGGAACTTGGTCACAATTCGCGTTGAATGAAACGTTACGTAGATTTTTGGTCATCTATTCATATCTACTTTTTTGTAAACAATAGCTATTCAAATAATGTATGCGTAAAGTAACCAATACTCGTAGGTTTAAAGAAAACAGTATTTTTCTGTGGCCTTTATTTTCGCATGTTTGGGTAAGAATAAATCTATTTTTAGGATGTACGTGACTCAGGCTGTTTGCAGATTATTTGCTAAGATAATATTTGACATACATGAGAGCAGAACAGCTGTGTGTAGCTTATTCAATACGTCTAGGCACAATGTGATTGTTAAAGCTTATGAAAATGTTCGATACTATCTATGGTTGTGTAGGCGAGACGGCTTGGTCACAGACAGTATAATACTGGCATACAGATGCCTCATCCCATACAAAGAAACCATGCCGATGTAACTAGCGTTTTTCGTCTGTTTAAACTGATTATTTTTCTAAGAACATCGATAGCGTTCGGTTCCGTTCCACGGATATAGATGGTGTTAGCAGCGACTTGCAAGTAAAAGGGTTTACTCGGTTCGTGAATACTTATTTTTTTAAATACATCGACGATTTTTTTATAGTATTTTTTGCAAGTTTTTACAGTTTCATTGTACCAAAATGAGTTACAAAACAAATTTAAAAAATCGAGTGGATGCCTTAGAGATTTAAAACCGCGCCATCTATTGGAATCAGTTTTAAATCCATTCAAATAATCTTTGAAATGTGAATTAAGAGCCCAATATTCCTTAATTTTGTGTTTAGGAGAGTTAATTAAACAAGAACATACATTTTTTATGATCTTCTCTAGAAAATCTTAATATTTCACAAAACTCAATAGCAAACCGAAGCTTATTATTACGCCATTTAGTGCAATTAATTTGAACAAAATTTTCTTTTTTCGCGTTGGGTTCCCGTGGCTTGTTTAAGAGTAAAAAAAATTCTTGTCCTCGTTTGCCTGCCCTTGTCCCATGTTACTTATGGTATAACATGTTTTCTTCCCCCATTCCGTCCAGTCGACTGTCATGTTATCACTGACTCCCTTTAGAGTATTTTGCACCCATCAAACACATAACAAGTCTCGCAAAGCAGTTCTTCTACCGCAAAAGTTGCGAGATCTGATGTAAAATGAAGTCGGCTAATTTATTCAGTAGTAGATACCTTAGCAATTAGGTAACAAACAAATTAACCGATTTGGTTTTATATAAGCCGTCAACATTATTGTGTTTTTATAATATACTAGCTGTTCCCCGTGGCTTCGCTCCCGTGGACCACCCCACAGGACCCGTTTTCGGGATAAAAAAAATAGCCTATGTCACTCAGGAATAATGTACCTATCTATTGGTGAAAGAATTTTTTAAATCGGTCCTGTAGTTTTGGAGCCTGTTCGGTACAAACAAGCAAACAAAAAAATCTTTCCTCTTTATAATATTAGTATCCTACTATATAATATTATAAATGCGAAAGTTTTGAGGATGTATGTTTGTTACTCTTTCACGCAAAAACTACTGAACGGATCTGGATGAAATTTGACACAGAGATAGATTATATTCAGGAATAGTACATAGGATACTTTTTATCCCGGGAATATGTTCCCTCGGGCCAATTTTCGACATTTACGCGGGTGAAGCCGCTGGCAGAAGCTAGTAGAGTATAAACTAGCTTCTGCCCGCGGCTTCGCCCGCGTAAAAAGTGGATACTCATTCCAAGGGAATTAAAACTATCCTATGTCCTCCCCAGGGTCTCAAACTATCTCCATGCCAAATTTCATCTAAATCGTTTCAGTAGATCCAGAGTTTACCGGCTACAACCTCACAAACTTTACCTCTTTATAATATTAGTATAGAAAACCATGTCGGTTATTTTTTATTAGACGCTTATGACTAGTTACTACTCATCCTAGGTCACATTAAAAATCTTGGCTATTAATACAGCCAGATTTTTCAGAAAGAAAGATGATTCATGACGTCAATTTGTACTATGTTCTCCCGGCCTTGTCCCGCTTGACATATTATATTTTTGTATATTGCTTAGTCAGCGAAGTAGATGACATTATGTATCTGAAAAAGGCGAGTGAGGTAAGCGAGGTCTTTATTCTGGAGTGAGACATTACAGGCTACAATTATAGGCAGAAAGACATTGCCTTATACTTATAACTACGAGCTACGTTCTGACAAATCCTAAATAATAACTTAGTGGTTCTGCCCTCTTAAAACCGTCTCAGACACTAATCTCTACCTAGATTGACTCCTAGTTCTTATATCAACGATCTGACCAAGACATTGTCCTGGACTTTTAAAGAGATTATGATTGTGATCTTTGTGTTTATTTCGTTGTTTGTTTACACCAACTGAAGTCGTTTCGTCGTCTAGTTTTACCACAATATTGTCTTTGTGTTAGTGTTCGTCATCAGCCTATTAATGTTCCCACTGCTGGGACATAGGCCTCCTCTCTGTGCGAGGGGATGGGCCGTAATCTACCACGTGGGCCCAGTGCGGGTTGGTGTATGTCACATGTCTTCGAATTTTTGGTTCCAGGACATGTCGGTTTCCTCACGTTGTTTTCCTTCACCGTTTTTGAGAGCAGTGGTAATGAAATAATTTAAACAAAATAAAGCGCCTGACTGGGTTCGAAGTCACGACCTACAATGGCAACTTGTAAGTCGCGGCCAATACCTCTGGGCCACCACTGCTCGTTAAAGTGTTAGGTAGTTCAAACTAATTTGTTTTTCTTTTAAATTGCTTTAGTTTTGTGATTCGTGTGTTAACTGTATGAAATGTTATTATTTCTTTCAATTTGCAAAATAAATAACATGTATGCCTTTTTTACATTTCCAGTGCCTAGCCGCGGGCTCCTCGATAATGAATCGCGAGGAGGAATCAGCGGCGATGCGGCCGCTGGCCAAGGCGCTCACTCGCAGCCTGGAGACTGTCCGCTCGCTGCTGCGGGAGCAGTGCCTCCGACCGCGAGGCATGGCGCTGTCGCAGCACGACGACATGCTGCACGAGAGCCTCAGGATATTCGACAGGTGAGGAGCAATATAACTGGACCCTGTTGGTACATTTCCGAGTAAAGCGTCTTCGACGTTGAATCGCGAGGAGGAATCGGCGGTGATGCGTCCGCAGGCCATGGCACTCACCCGCAGCCTGGAGACGGTTCGCTCGCTGCTGAGGGAGTAATGCCTCCGACCGCGAGGCAGGGCGCTTTCGCAGCGCGTCGACATGCTGCACGAGAGCCTCAGGGTATTCGATATGTGAGGAGCAATATAACTGAACACTTAAGGAAGATTAGCGAGTAAAGCGACTGCTCCTTGTCTACCCCGACTTATAAAACCATCCATTGTTGTAGTGGTCATGTAACCCAGCCTGATTGAAAAGTGCCCTTGATAGCAAAGAAATCGTCTTGTAATAGTTCAGTTACAAACATTCTCTTTTCCCGTCTTGCCAAGTCAAGGAAACATTATCATTCAGCCAAAAGAACGCCGCTGCTGAACATAGGCCTCCTCGAAGCGATGCCATATTGACCGGTCCTATGCTTCTCGCATCCTACGGATTCTCGCGATCTTCACTAGTTTATAGGTCCACCTTGTGAAATGTCTTCCAAAATGACGCCTTCCGGTACGCGATCGCCACTTTAGAATCTTACGGCATAATACAGAGTCACAGCGGACCTTTGTGTCTCTGATGTTGGCCGCAAGACCTTGCGCAGTTGCTATTTTTGTGTCAATGTTGAAGTAGAAGACAGCATTGTATAGTGCCTCTTTGACTCGCATACGTTTGTCGCATCGTCGTGCCTCACTGTATGCAGTATACTCGATGACAAACTGTTTCTTGCGCAATGGTTCACAGAGCCACGGGGTCTCATTGCTAATAAAGAAAATTTGGTTCAAATAAATCTCACTAGATGGCGCGATATGCACCTCGGTATCCACCTATCTGTTATTGAATGTGCGTAAAATTAACATTTTCTGGAATTGAACACAAAAATTGTATGTTCTTGTTTCATCAACTCTCCTAAGTACAAAATTATGGAATATTGGACTCTTAATTCACATTTCAAAGATTATATATAGACGGATCATTTAAAATTGATGCCAATAGATGGTGCATTTTTAAATTTCTGAGGCATTCCACTCGATTGTTAAAGTTTGCATTTTAACACATTTTGGTGCAAAAAAAACAGTAAAAATGTGCAAATAAATACTAGAAAACAAACCTTCACTGTATTTAAACAAAAAAACATTCACGAACCTAGTAAACCCTTTCACTTGCAAGTCGCTGCTAACACCATCTATCTATCACCGTGAAACAGAACCGAATGCGTTCGATGTACCAAAAATTGCCAGAATAAGCAGTCGAAAAACTCTAATTACGTCGGCACGGTTTCTTTGTATTGGATGAGGTATCTGTATGCTAGTATTATATTATCTGTGACAGAGCCAACTTCAGACACACAAAGATCCGCTGTGACTATTGTACTTGGTACAAAGCAATACTATCTATCTACATAGCCTTTTCTCAACATTCTTGGGGTCAGCTCTTTTCAGTATAGTCAGATGCAGCTGTGTACCAGTATTTACATAGAAATAGCTTTCATGAATTTTACAGGACACAAGCAAAGGCAGTCAGTAATTTTGCTATAAAGACGAAGATCCTGCTGCTTGTTTGCTTAATATGGAGGCGCCACGAATCTGCCTACTTAGACGGCATTTAACGCCTATTACTACATCGCGTGTTTAGGCTCAACCTTGACCGTAATATAAGTATAAGCTCCTCACCTTTACAAGGTGGAAAATGCAAAAAAGAATACTGTTTTTATTAAAAAGTCTGCAGCCAGACCAATAAAATATGTCGGGACAGCCCGAGGCCATGAAATAAAGATTGCTCAAACATTTGCGGCATTAAAGACTTGGAAACGAAAGATACTTGCCTCCAAAGATACCACTCTCTACCTTCTAGTTCGGCCGTTTATATCACATTACTCGCGTACCTTACATACTCCTTATGTAAGATTGCTTTGTTGATATCTACAGTAAATCTATTTTCTTAATGACCTTCGGCAATCATCGCATTTCCGAATACAAACGAATGCTAATTTCCATGTCCATCAACTATTAGATTTATCGTGTATAATAATTTGAATTCAGAACTATGTACTTTATTGTTGTTTTGTTTTGATTTCCTTGTGAAATATATAGAGCTGTAAAAATAGCAGCTTTCCTCCCATTTATGAAATTAATTACATTATGTTAAAAGAGTACCTATTAACAACTCTATATACTGCCAAGTTGATTGAGAGCGTCCGGTCTGCACCAAGTGCAAAGGACAACTGATAGAAATCCGATGACTGACGAAACACGAACTTTGCCGAGGGACAGCAAATGTTTGTACTGTACATGTCAAACACGCACGCCGGTTTGTGCTCTTTGCACGTCAAGTACTTTCTGAAAAACATCACCAACAAGGTCTGTGTATACCTTTAGGCGTCCCCTTGCGGCGTTTCCACCCACATCTCTCTTCTGACCTTTTGTTGTTCCGTTTTACCTGTCCGCAGTAAAATTATAGCTGGTCTAACCTTGCGTTCGTCTCATTACAGGCTGTTCGCGGAGTTCGAGCTATGCTACGTCAGCGCTATGGTGAATGTGAAGACGCCGCACGAGTTTGAAGCTCAACAACTCATCTGCGTTCTGTTCTCGGAGAGTTTGAGTAGGGCGCTCAAGCAGAATTTGCTCATACAGGAACAGGTTAGTAGTCTACATATCTTACTGATTTTTTTTTAAACAAGCGTTTGTTTTGCTCAGCTGTTTTAACACTAATCTCAGCAGCACCCTGATATTATATTCAATTAGCTGACCCCCGGGGCTTCGCTCCCGACAATTGGCTACCTACCTACCCAGGTAGGGTACCACACCTACCCTACTCTACCCTACCTACCCCACTCTATCTACCCTACCTACCCCACTCTATCTACCCTACCCTACCTACCCAACCCTACCTACCCTACCTAGGTAGGGTTAAAAATATGTTCTACATGATTGACTAATCACCCACCAGCGCACGCCAAAGAATTAATTTTATAGGCAACATTTTGCTTCTTTGGGTTACATTATCGCAATTTTCATAAGGATCTCTATTTTTCTTTTAAATATATTATCCTATGCCTATGACACTAAGGAATAATGTAGATTTCTACTGGTGAAAGAATTTTCAAAATCGGTTCAGTAGATCCAGAGATTACCCCCCTACAACGTCACAAACTCACAATTCACAAACCTTAGGTACCTCTTTATAATATTAGTATAGATTTGGGCTAGTCAACACAAATACACAACCAAAACCAAAAATGAGACGTGGCCAGACGCCTCTGTCTGATGTCGCACTGTACATGGGCTAAATTAGCCACGATGTAGGTCCCAGAAAATGTCCGGTAATATCGCGGCAGACCCAGATGAAGATGGCTTGGCGTCTTTCGACAGGATTTGTCTACAATTGCCTAGGAGGAATGAAAGGGAGGCTTTTGCCCTGCAGTGGGAACGATCAGGCTGATAATAAATATGTTCTAGTTACACACAGAAGTATAAAAGTATACAAATTATAAGCTTCTAAAAAAAATATTGTCTAATGTTACAGGTGGATTCTTACGACCCGGCGCTGATGTTCGCGGTGCCGCGGCTGGCTATCGTCAGCGGACTGCTCATATACTCCAGCGGACCGCTCAGCATTGATAAGCCACCAGGTACTTAATTATTTTTGTTACTTTCTTGTTTAAGATCGATTATGATGGTGTCATGCTACATACCAGCACATTGTAAGGGGTTATTCGAAACTGTGCATTTTCAATCTGGTTTAGGGATTGCCGTTACCATGCATATTACTGTATCCGAAACATTATTTTGGACGGCAGAGAGCTTGTCTCTCAGCAGTGTAAGTGAGCAGTAGTGGCACAGTGGTAACCGGGCCGGCTTACGAGTTGTAAGATGAGGGGGTCAAACCCAGGCAGATGATTTAAATATTGTAATTTATTTCATCACTATTGTTTTCAAAAATCAAGTAAAACAACGTAAGGAAACCAGCAGCCTAATTGCGTAAGTGAATTCTGCAACGCAAACAAGTTGGAACCTTCCCAAAAACGACTTTTCGTATTGCATATTACACTCTGAAACGGAAAGGTTATGCTCCTTTCATTACCAATATTTTGACGTAGAATTGATTGTAAAAGAATGAATGAAAGCGGAAGAATCGAGATAAAACTTCACTATTGGTATTGTGTAATGCAAATGTCATATATATCTTCAACTCCGTAGTATCTGTCTCTTAAGATACAGGTTATCCTAGTTTAAGAGGCAGGGTTAATCTATTAAGTGCAGATTTTGCAACATACAATGATTGTGTCATAATACTATCCTACCTATTAGTTGTAACTTATCCTCATGTTTTTCTTGTACCTAACTGTAATATTCCGTGAATAAATTTTATTATTATTATTATTATTATCTCTAAGTAGTCTGTGTTCAACTCAAAGGAGGATTTGGAAAGATAACGCTAGCTTTCCAAATTAGTTTCGCAATACCGAAAAAGTTGAAAGAAATGATTCTGATTCTTTGAAAGAATCGACTTGTTTCCTTTGCAGAATTCACTTACGCAATTAGGCTGCAGGAATACCTCAAACCAAAAAAATTAAGACATGTCACATTCTACTCGCACCGGACCTGCATTGTGGATAACGGGCCAGATCTTCTCCCCCCTCCCGGAGAGGAGGCCTGTAACTCAGCAGAGGAATATTATAGACAGATTATGTTTATGCCTACTTTCAGAGTGGAACCCTATCTTCCAGCAGTGGGAACATTATAGCCCTTAGATAAAGTACCTGTAAATTAAGCCTTAAAATGAGCTTGATTGATAGAACGAGATGGCTAATTCTTTCTTTCTTTCTTAGAAAAAACTTTGCCCCACACTAGAAATTTCTTCCTGTATCGTGGGTGCGTTTACAAACATATAAACTCACAATCACAGCAGCTCCATGTAAATAATAAGGACAAAAGATTATTTTTTGTCTTTGTCACCGTGGCCAGTTTCTGTTGTTTGTCAAACTCTAATACAATGGCAGGTTCGACAAACAAACTCGGTTTTGTTTGATTTTCTATGATTTCGTGGTATTATGTGTTAATTGAGACAAGGAATTTGGGTTATTTATAGATAATAAGTGTCAGTGCGATGGTGGTTTGTAGTTTTCTTGTTCTTGTTGTAACACCAGAACTAACTATTGCTGTCTCATGTGCGGCCACGCCAGTGCTTAATCTATAGGTACTTTATCTAAGTTATAGCCAATTTAAAAATAAATGTTGTTCTTTACTAAAGTTCTGTATCCTCTATGTCCACAGAGGAGATGTCGGATATGTTCCGTCCGTTCCGCACGTTGCTGCACAAGATCCGCTCGCTGCTGTGGACGCTCGACCGGCGCGAGCTGATGGCGCTCGAGCGGCTGCTGTGCACCAACGAGGACATCTCCAACCTGACCAGGCACCTGCCCGCCGGTACGTATAGGAACAAAGATGATAGATGAAAAGAGCCCGATTACTCAAGGCTGCATGGTGATCTGTATGTTTAATGCGCGTATTTATTGTTGTCCTATTCGATCATTCCATACAAACGTAGTATGGCAATTACTCCACTGTTTTACTGTGTACGTTCAAAATAAAATAAAATGATATCAATTTGTCTCATCATTATCTAGGCCTGTATGGAAAGAACATAGTAAAAAAATAAATTAATTAAACATCAAAAACCCGCCTGCTTAAGAAGCGAACTAAAAAGCTGTAAACAAGAAAAAATCATGCTGTGCAGTCGGAGGATACATATTCGCAAATGGTTGATCCCCTGATCCTCCGACTGCACAGCATGATTTTTTCTTGTTTACTGCTTTTTAGTTCGCTTCTTAAGCAGGCGGGTTTTTGATGTTTAATTTTTTTATTTACAACTTATTAGTTATCATTTTTTGTTTGACGGACTTTTAAACATATAAGTGGTATATATTTTTGTAATCATCTCTAAAAACCCTTCATTTTGATAGCCCACTCGATGGGTTTGAAAGAAAATTGCAACCCCCACAATATGGCGCCCAAAATCCGCCATGTTGCTTTTTTTGTAACGGCACTTATCTAAGAACACTTGGGCAGTCAAGACCTATCTAACAATGTCTTAATTATGAAAATCCGTCAAGTAGTTTGAATGATATGAGGTAATAAAGAATATTACATACATACATACATATATCACACAAGATACGCGCGAAAAACATAACCCTTTCCTTGCAGCCGGGTAAAAAAAAAGGTTATGAGCATCGAAAGTTCCATATTTCAACACTAATTTTAACGCATCTTTGGGCGGAAATAAATACCATAATAATGCAAATGATTTTATTTTGAACAGATACTTTTAGTCGTTTTTACATGATATCCATATTCCCAAAAGTCTGTTTATAAAATATCGCGCGTTCGTTTTCGTCCTAATTTAAATGGATGTTTCGCTACAAATTTGTAAAAGTGTGTATTCATATGCGAACTAGCTTAATGCTCGTCACAGCATCTATCTCTTTCGCACGAGTTGTCGGATGAAACAGCATGCGTTTTAACCCCGCTCACAAAATAGTTCGTGCCATCGACTAGGGCAAACTTAAACGTTCTCGATCGCGTTAACGTAAACGTACTGTGTGCTTATTCCGAGTTTTTTAACATAGTCACTCGTGATAACGTAAACGATCTTTTATGTCAAAATGTGTACAAAAAAAAAAGTTAATTAAAAAAATCAAAAAACCCGACTGCTTGAACATATTCGCAAACTGGTTGATCCCCTGATCCTCCGACTGCACAGCATGATTTTCTTCTTGTTTACGTCTTTTTAGTTTGCTTTTCAAGCAGTCGGGTTTTTTGATTTTTTTAATTAACTTTTTTTATTTACAACTTTTTAGTATTTTTTTTTTTTTAGAATTAGGTACATTTAAACATATAAGTGTTATATATTTTTGAAATCGCCTTTTAAAACCCTTTATTTTGATACCCCACACGATGGGCTTGGAAGAAAAAAAAATATTTTTCCCCACAAAATGGCGCCCAAAATCCGCCATTTTTGTTTTTTCCAATTTTAATGTAGCCAGTGACACTCGCAGGATTGACGTAAGAATCATCAAAATCGGCTAACGCGTTTGGTCTCTAGAACGCCACATAGGAACAAACATACTAACATACATACATACATACATACATATATACATATATACATACATACATACATAGACTGATAAACACATACACACAAAAAAGAGGTTTCTCCTTACCGTCACTAGACGGCGCTTATTTAGTTTCCATACAAATTGACGTTTCCGTTAATGCGGTTGAGTGTGATTAAAACTCACACTAAGGCCTCGGTATTGTGAGGTTGTTCGCTTCGCTCGCTCATCTCGGAAATCGGCTCATTCAACTCTCTCTTCTTCTGATGGACTCAATTCGCTCTTTTGTTTTCACCTTGCTGTACTCACTTGTCATGTTTAAAATTGCTCGCTCCACTCTCATTTTTTGCGTAGATTTCTTTGAATATAATTTTATTATTATTACATATTAAATATAAAGTTGTTTTTTGTTCCAGACACAAATGAATCGCCAAACGACTGGTCGTGTCCGTACCCAGATCTGGGAGAGTTTGTGTCGAGGTTCTATGCCGACCATGCCAACTGCCGGGACTTGTACTCGCATCAAAGGTATTTTAGAAACAATTTTATTTTATACCCTACCAAGTAAATACAATAGATAATAGTAATGTATTAATAACAGTGAATAAATACAAATCTGTACAGTGCTACATGAATCAAATGTAATGAGAAGTCAACAAAAAATAATCTGCCAGATTTTATATCTTCCTTTACAAGCAGGGCTGATATCCCATCCAATTTCGTTTTGACTCATCTTGCATGGTACAAAATCCAGATTCATACTTGAGTAACTTTCTGTATTTTTCCGTACCACATTTGTTGTATGGGCGCCCCACTTAAATATTTATTTTATTCTGTTTTAGTATTTGTTGTTATAGCGGCAACAGAAATACATCATTTGTGAAAATTTCAGCTGTCTAGCTATCACGGTTCATGAGATACAGCCTGGTGACAGACAGACAGACGGACAGTGGAGTCTTAGTAATAGGGTCCCGTTTTCGGAACTCTAAAAAGGGACTTAGAAGAGTGAATTTAAATTATTGCTTAATAAACATAATGTCAAGACCTAGTTATTATTTAACTGAATTATGTTTTATTTACGTAGGTACTAGCATATTATAATGCATCTCAATCACATTCCACAAAATCTCACAAACTATTTTCTCTCCCACAGCTCAACAGAACCAATAATAACAGACGGCGACTACCTCCCAGACAACATCGAAGTGATGACTCCGATAATAGACGGACTGCGTCGCCTCTCCGAAGTTACCGTCGAGACCGAAAGCCACGACTCCGAACACGAGACCATCAAGACAACCTCCCGACACTACTCCACGGACACGGCTAGTACTGACACATTCCAGACCAACGACAGCAGAGACTACATAGAAAGAGCTAGAAAGACAAGCAAAACTGAGTCTTCTGACCTTTCTTCGCTAAGAAACTTATCAACTAATGGCTTGATGATGTTCGATCCGCTGGTCATCAACGCCGTTTCAGCTTCAACAAGCGATTCAAACAGGCAAATCCCCGATCATGATTTAGTGACGTCATTGAACGAACAAGTCACGGAAATTGCCGATCGTCTTTCGTCTATCGTCGCCAGCGACGTAGATATCTTGGATCACAATCATTCGTTTTCAACAAACGATATGCCCACGTTGATATCGACTGAAGATTCAGAAGCGTTTTCGGAGCTCGGGTTTTCAGGACCTCGGAACGAACAGTTAAGCTGTTTGCCGTCAACGAGTCACGGGTATCTGATACCCAACGCGATCAGTCACGATACCGCAGTACTTTCCTCTCTGTCGCATAATAATTCAGCTGTTTTCAACCAAGAAGATGACGCTGGAAGTGACATCAACAGCGCAATGCTCAACTCTGATCTCCCGCTCATAATCCCCGATAACATAGACGCGGATATAGTTAACACTAACATATCAATAGCCAACGCTAACCTAAGCTCGCTGCTACTAACCAACGAGGAGTATAACACTTTAGCAGAAGAAACCGCAGACGGTGATAACACGAGTTTCCATTCCGCTAAGATGACTCTAGACAGAGAGGAAGAGAGAGTTAAGTTTATGTTAGGTTATGAAAGCGAGCACGAATCCCCGGTCGACTCAGGCGTCAGTACTGAAAACACTAGCTTAGATAGATCGCCCGACACCGACCAGAGTAAAGACATCAAGGATATCAGAGACAATCACTTCATGCAACAAAACAGGGTACTAAAGAGTCCAGACGCGGAAACAGAAGATGATAAACACACCAAAAACACGTTAGAAAGTTCCTTTTCCGATGTAAATAATGATAATGACGTTACTGTAAATATAAATTACGTAGAAGACGATAGTAATAAAAACGAGGCGGGATCATCGTCTGTTATGGATAAAGTTATAAATAGGTTAAGTTCGGACGAGGAAGGCTTGAATGAAGCGACGAATGTAAATAGTGAAGCTATGAGAGTATTGCAAGATTGGGGGGCGAACGCTGGTGACGAAGACTACAGAACGATCGACGAAGTCATCACAGAATTAAGAAGGCATAGAGAAGCCGATAAGAAGATTAATTCGCTGGTTGAGGAAGACAATAATGTTAGTTCTAACGTGGATGTGGGACCGTCGCAGTCTCGGCCGAAGAAGAGCAGGAAGACGAACGCTAAGAGTAAAAAGAAGAAAAGTAAGATATGGTCGCCTGGTATGGTGATACTCGATAATCGGTCGGCGCAGAACCAGAATAGTCCGTTGAGATTGAATTTAGATCATTTTGTTGATGAGAGGTGAGTTTACTTGTTGCTTTTTACTTTTTATTATTAAAATTGATAGAATCAGAAATGTAGAGATCCGCAAGAGAACCAGGGTTACCGACATAGCCCGAAGACTTGCCAGCCTATAATCTATTTTTGTGCCAAATTTCATCCAGATCCGTTTAGCCGTTCTAGCGTGATTGAGTAACAAATATACATCCAAACACACATCTATCCAAACTTTCACATTTATAATATTAGTAAGATAAACCGGAGCCACAGATAATATAATACTAGCATACAGATGCTTCATCCCATACAAAGAAACCGTGCCGACGTAACTAGCGTTTTTCACCTGATTATACTGATTATTTTTATTAGTACTTGGATCGCGTTCGGTTCCGTTCCACGGCTATAGATGGTGCTGGCAGCGACTTGCAAATAAAAGGGTTTTCTCGTTTATAGTATTTTTTTTGCAAGTTTTACAGTTTCATTTTACCAAAATTAATGTGTTACAATACAAATAAAAAAAATCGAGTGGCCTGCCTAAGTAATTTAAAACCGCGTTACCTATTGGAATCAATTTTAAATGATTCGTTCAAATAATCTTTGAAATGTGAATTAAGCCCAATATTCCATAATTTTGTGCTTAGGATAGTTGATTAAAAAAGAGCATATAATTTTTATGATCAATTCTAGAAAATGAAAATTTTACGCATAATTTAATAACGAATCGATGCGTATCGCGCCATCTAGTGACATTTATTTGAACCAAATTTTCTTTGTTAGCAGTGGGACCCCGTGCCGGAACGAATATACCAGTTCATTTGCTTGACCTAGACCTCTCCAATAACACGCCGTTCTACTCGATACTCATCCAGCTTATTCAATGCAATTAATAATAACGTATTGTATGATTTCAGTGGCACTTCATGCGGCGCGTCAGAATGCGCGGACGACGAACAAATAGCGCTCGCGTTGCAAGCGCAAGAACTCGCTGCAAGGCAACATGCGCGCGGGAAGTTCAAGTATGTATACCTTAATGATCATAGACATAAAACCTACTTTTGCCTGGCTCCTGGCACGTGTCATAATAGTAGTTTATGAAACTGTTGCATAATAAGGGGTATTCAAACATGAGTGTGTGTTTAATAACCGAGCCGTAGGCGAGGTTTTTAATAGTATTCACACGAATGTTTTAATACCTAGTTATGTGCAGTTTCATAAACTACTATTATGACACGTGCCAGGAGCCAGGCAAAAGTAGACAAAATTCGCGCGAATAAAAATCGCAGTGCGTGCTAAGCCTAAAGCGGGCATTGTCATAGACAAGTAAAAATTGGAATCAAATCTTCTTAAATAGGTACTATAAAAATGGCATTACAAAAAAATAATTGATGAAAACTCCTTAGTGAACTACTTGGATTTGTCCTGTATCGTAACAGAAAAAAAAATTGTATTATAGCATTATTTTGTTAGAGAAAAAGTGTTATAATAAGATTCTATTTTTAAATTTCGGTATTGTGTTTATAAAGTATGTCAATATAAACTCGTTTTGAAGTTTATAATTCGAATATTATGATATGAGAGTAGATAAAGATCATTATCGCCAGATGTACTACACAAAAGGATTTGGGGCTTCTACATTTTGACTCGTTATGATCAAAACCAATTTGCAATCTTTCTTTGCGGTATTTTTATTTTTGCTAGTGTCTTCATCTGTTTGGGGTTTTGTTTGCAGTTTACAATTTCTAGGTCAGGTGGGGTTTTTGGGACAACTGCTAAGGAACTTCTAATTGAAAAATTCTTCGCCTGCCAATATATGCGACGTTAACATATCTGACTAAATGCGGCTGTATTACACCTTTGTAGAGTACCTCTACACACATAATTTTTCTCTCATCGGGGTAGGCAGAAACCCCAGAACTCCACCTCCACTACTTTTGCTCTAGTCATACCAACTTGTACCAACACGAACCCATACAGTTTAATTGGTACAATATATAAGTGAAACTGTACTGAAGACTGTATTTTTAAAATAAAAATCATTTTTACAAAAATTACAACCGACTTCCAAACAAAAACACTACAAAGTGAAAAATAACTTCAATTTCGGAAGTCGGTGTTCCTCTTTTCGTTTCTTCGATTTTTGACACCGACTGCCGAAATTGAAGTTATTTTTCACTTTGTAGTGTTTTTGTTTGGAAGTCGGTTGTAATTTTTGTAAAAATGTTTTTTATTTCTCACTTTTTAGTTGTGGTACATAATGGACCAGTTCTATAGGCTAGGTACCTATAATGCTCAAAGTGATGCCAGAATAGATTAACCCAATAACATGATACTTAAATAGGAATAAGAGTATACCAGGGTGAACTGTTCACACCTGCGTACCTCTTTAGAGCGTACCAGTGTGATGTTATGTTATGAAATGGTTTTAACAATAAACAGACATGCGATTGCAGCTATCCCGAGTGATTTACCGTCAATTATTGAAGAGTTCTGATGTATATCTCCGAAGTTCTTCATCGGATCTTGATAAAAATTAAATGGGACCACATGACAAGCACCAGCTTTTGAATTAAAAAAAAATACAGTCGAATTGATAACCTCCTCCTTTTTGCGAAGTCGGTTAAAAAAATAATATACACGCTCGTCGGTTATCAGTACTACGCACCACCAATAAGGTCCGTGTATGTTTTTCTTGTGCGTCCCCCCCTTACATACCTATTGTAACGTTATATTAACCAATAATTAAAAACTCTTCCAGGTCAAGTGAAGACCTAATCCACCGCCTATTCGTCTGCATAGCGGGGGTAGCAGACCAGCTACAAACGAACTTCGCAGCCGATCTCCGGAACATTCTCAAGTCCGTGTTCCTTATGAATCAGTCGCCAGACCCTCCAGAACCGGTTGAAGATAAACCTCCGGCTATCGAGTATGAGGCGACGGAAGATCAGGTTATACAGAATGGTAAGTTATGTCTTGACATTGTATAGAATCTACTTTTGTTTGGCACAAGTTCCTTAAGAATCAGTCGCCCGATCCTCCAGAGCTAGTAGAAGATAAACCTCCGTTGAGTATGAGGCGACGGATGATCAGGTTATACAGAACGGTAAATTGTAAGTTAATATTGTAGGCATAGATATCACTTTTGTCTGGCAAAAGCCCGCAGACAACTTCATAAAGGTAATTAGCGCCCGTTTTACAAGCCTAGGACGTACCTTAGTGTGATAGACATAGAACCTATTTTTGTTTGGCACAAGTAAGAAATATGGATCAGTCACCCGATCCTTCGGTACCGGTTGAACATAAACCACCGAGTATGAGGTAACGGAAGATCAGGTTATACAGAATGGTAAATTGTACCTTAATATTGTAGGCATAGAGACTACTTTTGTCAAAAACCCCGTGTATCAATATCATATAGGCACGTATTACAAGTGTGGGAGTTATCGGTAGCCGGAATCTTAGTGCGATGGACATAAATAACCAATTTTGTACATCAAACAGTGTGGATCCGTATTTCTTATGAATTAGTCGCCCGACCCGCCCTAGCCCGTAGACGTGGCCAATGCTTCACAGACGGTGCCCTCGGGAGCTGCTCACGCGATTTATATCACTCCCACACACCGAAACTACTAGAGAACCATCTGAGTTAAACGGTCGTACTATAATTTTAATTCTTTATTAAATCGTATTCTTTGTATGCTACATAATTTTAAGCAAAATATTCCGCTAACTTTTTTACCTTCCCTCGTACACAGGCAACTTTTTGAAGCTATTTGTCTAAGCAGGTCTTAAGAAGACCTAACATAAGTATATGATTTAAATGGTAGTCCTCAAAATCGATGTAACGTTTCCAGGCAGCTCATTCGACAGCGTGTATTCGGCAGAGGAAGTGTACGCGGACAGTACGTCAGACTCCACGTCAGATGGGAGCGCGCGACTGGCGCGACGCAACACGGTGAACGCGACCGTGCGCGCCGAGCAGCCGGCGCCGACTGACACGCGCCGCAAGTCGCACGACACGCCCGGCAACCTGCAGGCGTCGGTGTCCACTGGCGACCTCACCTATAGGTACGTGTACGTCCCACTGTTGGGAAAAAAGTGTTTCTTACTTCTACTCTTACGTCTCTCTCGCAAGCCAAAGGGTACCTTTTGGTTTATCTTTCAAAATGAATCTAGCTCAGCATGCCAGTGCTTTCTAGGCTCGGATATATAGCGATGCCTGATTTAGCATCGAGGTGTCACCGTGTCACACATTGGCCCATTTTTTTGTCGAAGTTGATGAATATGATTCTTAAGGTCTATCCACACATATCAGGGCCGTGCCCGGGATATGACAGGGCCGGGCCTAGGCATTGAAGATTCATCACTGGCCCGTGCACGGCCCGTTCTACGGACGTGTGTGAACGAGTTCATGTAAAATGTATACACCGATATTTTTTTGAGCCCCTGACGGGGCACGATCCGTCCACGTCCCTGGCACGGCCCTGATATGTGTGGATAGAACTTTATAATTCACCTTTAACCTGGCCGAGCTGAATTTTCACACGTATATATACGTAGAAAGAAAGAAATAGTAGTTTATGAAACTGTTGCATAATAAGGGGTATTAAAACATGAGTGTGTGTTTTAAAAGTATCACACGAATGTTTTAATACCTAGTTATGTGCAGTTTCATACACTACTTTATCTACACTCATACGTTGGGATTGGACCTTCTAAATTTAACTAAAAAAAGTCAAAAGAGTAAGAAAAACCCAGCACATCACCGCATTAAGGGTACACTAGTCGACGGCACGAACTATTTTGTGCGCGGGGTTAAAATGCGTGCTATATCAACCGACAACACGTGCGGTACAGAGAGATGCTGTTATGAAGCTAGTACGCGTACGAATACACACTTTTGCAAATTTGCAGCGAAATGGATGATGATTTAGAACGAAAATGAGCGCGCGAAATTTTATAAACAGACCTTTGGGAGTCTGGATATCATGAAAAACACGACTGAATGTATCTGTTCAAAATAAAATTATTTGCATTGTTGAACTACTAATCTATTCCTGTATGGAGGCCGTTTTTTAATTTTCCTTCTTCTTATGGTACTTATTTGCGCCCAAAGATGCGTTAAATGAGTGTTAAAATATGGAACTTTCGAAGCTCATAACTTTCAAGTTATTTTTTTTTTACTTTTTTGCTTCCATACAAGGCTAGATAATGATGAGACAAATTGATATCATTTTTTATTTTGAATGTACATCGTCAAACAGTGGAGTAAAAGCCAGACTACGTTTGTATGGAAGAATTTTCGACTAGTGTACCCTTAACAACGCATGCGATGAAGCGGGCGTTGCCACAGATAAGTAAAAATTGGAATAAAAACTTTTTTAAATAGGTAGGTACTATAAAAAAACATTTCCCTCCCGCAGTAGGGTAAAAATGGCGCGCCCCGAATAAGCTTTCCATTACAAAAAAAATGATGGGAAACTCCTTGGTGATATTAACTTCTTGGAATTGCCCTGTATCGTAATAGAAAAATAATGTTTTATAGCATTATTTTGTTAGAGAAAAAGTGTTATAATAAGATTCTATTTTAAAATTTTGGTATTGTGTTTCTTTCTTTCTTTCTTTGTTGGAAGTTAAAAGTTTATAATATTTACGAATATTACGTTATGAGAGTAGATAATAGTAGTTTATGCAATGGTCATATAATAGGGGTTATTAAAACACGAGCGTAGGTTTATCAAATGAGGCGAAGCCGAATTTGATAATAATATTACGCGAGTGTTTTAATACCTAATTATATGCTATTGCATACACTACTTTATCTTCACTCATACAGTTGAAATAAAACAAAAGTGGAAAAGGAAAAAATATGTGGTATGGTATGGCGGGCAATTTAGATTCTCATTGCGCAGCACGCGCATCCACAGACAACTGACAATGACATGAGCCCATACGCGTCAGAAAATTAAAAAGTAAAAGTGTGCTATAAAAATTAAAAAGTTATTTTATGATGCAGTTGTTTGAAAATCGAAGGAAAATGTTGACTATAATGGTTTTTTTTTTTAATTTTACCTATCCACGAATATAAAGTACGTGTTTATGCAATATTTTTCGAATTCGTATTTGGAACATTACGTTGTGAGTGTAGATAAAAGAGTTTATTTGTACCAGGTGTTTGGTTTGGTATCTAACTGAAAACTGCAGTGTCTGATGCCCAGTAAATGATGAGTTGATTGGATGGGCTTGCTCAGCGCAATTTTTGATTGTACTTCATTACTGTCCTTTTTTATGTTTGCACTTAAACTTTACATGTTTATTACAAGCTTTTATTTCTCTTGCAATGTGTGTTCGGGTCAAATGTTGCAACTGAATTTTAAAGCAGTTATCCTCCACCAATTAAGATGAAATTTTGCATACACATTTAGTTTGGATGACAATACATGGTTAGCTAAATGACTTCATTCTAAATCTATTATGGCGGACTAGTTATTTTTTGTGCACTGCCATGATATGGGTATCAAATGAAAGGGTTTGCTGAGAAAAATACGAAAAAAGCTTGTTTAAAAAATAAAAATCTAAGAATAATTTTATTTGATATTTTAGCTGATTAAATAAATAAACTATTAACTTTGTCATTGTTGCCGTAGTCAATATTTTTATTATACTTATCCTCTCTAACATCCCATACGTCACATTCGCAGCAGCTCGGAGCGCACCATAGCCCCGGAGCGGCTGCCCGAGTGGGTGCCGGACATCGCGGCGCCCGCCTGCATGCGCTGCGTGGCGCACTTCACCGCGTTCAGGCGCAGGCATCACTGTCGCAACTGTGGTTAGTATACTGTCGCCCAGTTTTTTAACTCAACCAATAGTTAAATAAAACCAATGGTTTAAATTTTTGGTAAAATGCGATTTTTCATCAATAGTTAGCCTTACAAATGGTCAAATAAGTTGGTGAGTTAATCATTTGACCAATTGCTAGACTAACAACTGAAGGAAAATGGTGTTTTTATTATGACTTGACCAAAACGCCAAGGGACTATTCCCGCTTCGCTCCCGTCAACTGGCTACTTACCTATTCTACCCTTTCCTATCCTATCTACCTAACCTACCTACTTACCTACTTACCTACCTGTCTAACCTCTTACCTACCTACCTTCCCTATCCTACCTACCCTACCCTTCCCACCTACCTTTTCTTACCCAAACTACCCTACCCTACCTATCCTACCCTACCTACCCTGCCCTACCTACTCTACCCTATCTAACCTACCCTACCTACCTACCAAGGTTTTTCCTGTTTGACAAAAAGTTCCCTTTATCCATCCCTAGGATGCCGTCTATCTCCTTGTCAAATTTCATTGAAATCGGTTCAGTGGTTTAGGCGTGAAAAGGTAACAGACAGACAGACAAAGTTACTTCCAAATTTATAATATTAGTATGGATGACACTAATACCAACCATTACCCTTCCAGGCAAAGTATTCTGCGCATCGTGCAGCTCAAACTCCATCCCGCTGCCGCGCTACGGCCAACTGAAACCCGTCCGCGTATGCGACGAATGCTTCCGGTCGATCGCCAGCCACTGTCGCCGGCCACAGACCTCGCAACACCGGTGAAACTTTGTATTGTACTTGCTTACCCTGTGTTTGAATTCAGAATTCGAGATAGTTATCAAAAACTACAAACTCGGGTCTAATCTACAGTGAACGCGCGATGACTAGGCAGTGGCGTAGCTGTGTATCCAAGGGCCCCTAGGCAAAAATGCTACTAAACTTAATTCTATATATGTGCAAAGCTCATCATCAGTTCCTTATCACCCACTGCAGGGTTAAAAGCAGAGCAATGGGCTATGCAGCAGTCGTTCATGAAGGTCTGCCCACCTAGCTCTACCGTAGGTACCGTCTATAGTAGAGTGGTGATTGATTGAAAATTATCTGGAATTGTGAATTCAAGTGAAAATAAAGTTACTTAGCAGTTTCATTATTAATGTAAATGTCCAATGTATGTGATTGATTTAGCGAAAAATAAAACCTAAACCTGGTCACAGTAAAAATATACAAACAGTATGGAAACTACCTACAAACGTTCGAAACGGCGCACTGACACAAACATACGTGACCACTCGTCGCGTCGCGGTACTGCCAGCACCGCAGGAGTGCCCGAGTGGTCTCGTCGGTGCGTATGTTTGTGTGAGTGTGCTGTTTCGAGCGTTTGTAGGTAGTTTCCATACTGTTTGTATATTTTTACTGTGACCTGCTGTTGCCTAAAACTACGGACACATCGCTGTGCCGAGTTGTGTCTTAGCACGGGATTCACCAATCAAAAGAATCTTCAAGTCTACGTCATATCACAAAGAGACACGACACAACACAACACAGTAATTTGAACTCGGCTTTGCTTGTCGGTAAATACAGGCGTACAACGTAATGCTAAATCAACAAATAATTTGATTAATCTCATACAATTGACGCTTATATGCTTTGACGATTGCCATAAGTAATTTTGTTTCGGGTAGCTGGTGTTGATCTGTACAATAATCATTTATAATGTACTCTGTGACTCGCTGTGTGTGTAGCATAAGTTCAGGAGCAGGACAGCATTCTTCTAAGGATACGGCTAGAGTGCCCGCTCTATTCGAGCGTCGGGTGGGGCGGGGCGTGCAGCGTGCATGTTAAACACGTGCTACGCGTAGTGGCCGTCCTCAGTGCCGGCCGAGCGGTGAAATTGAAAAAATGAATTTTCAACAGCCAATCACAGCAGATAATCGGCGATTATTCGTCGTTAACAGCCCGATAATCGAGTGTTGAGAAACCGGGGGTTAGGCCCACGAGGTTAAATTAAAATATATCATCCATAATGGGCCCGTGAAGAGGAGCTCGTGGCTAAATAATAACAGCCGCACTGGTCGATCATCAAGGTTAAGCAACGCTTGACGAGGTCGGTCCGTGGATGGGTGACCATTTCAACATACCGAGTTTCCTCCGTGCCTCGGAAAGCACGTTAAGCCGTTGGTCCCGGCTGTCATTTGAAGATCTTTGACAGTCGTTACGGGTAGTCAGAAGCTTGAGATCTGACACCAGTCTTGCCAAGGGGTACCGTGTTACCCAGTTACTGGGTTGTGGAGGTCAGATAGGCAGTCGCTCCATGTAAAACACTGGTACTCAGCTAAAGCCGGTTAGACTGGAAGCCGACCCCAATATAGTTGGTAAAAGGCTAGGCAGATTGATTTATCTATAATGAGCCCGTGTTAGCTACCATCTCGGCGTTAGTCAGATCAATGAGGGTGTTGCAAGCGGGTCTTATAAGGCTTAAAAAAAATTTTTTGATTAACACATATAAATGGTACGAATTTATTGAATGAAAACTTCTGGTTTTTAGGATTCAACTTCATCTTTAGTCAAATCTCAAGTAAAGTAATTTAAATGGCTGGTGTTATTTAACTTGAGATTTGATAATTATGCCTTTCTTGGCCTTAAAAATACCTGTTGTGTAGTTCTCGCCAAACTTCTTGGCCGCGTTGAAGTTGGCTCCAGCTGCGCAGTAGTAAATCTCATACAAAAACTGCACCGTTACGTGCTTCGCGCATCGGAAAGCCAACTTAAGGGCGGCCCAGAAGTTTGGCGAGCACTATTACAGCAGTTCGGAAGGTGTGTTTTGTCCTGCCCCTACCTTACCTAGTTACGCATTCAGCGAGTCTAAGAACATAACTATTATAAAACAATTTGTTATCACAATACATCTGGTGTTCACTTCGTTAGCAATACGGCATTGTAGCCAACATGGCGTATTTTATCAGATCACGACAGGGTGTTTCCAATGAACCGGAAAAGAGTAGAAACGAGCAAGATTCGTCCAATTCATTTCGTGTATCTCTAATTGTCTATTGGTCGATTGCTGTATGTCTTAACTCATCTGCGCTTCAGTAGAAACGCACTCTAAATACGCAACGTGATATTTATGCCATTCTTTTATTTACGGTTAAAATAACTGTGCATCTCGTCTCACTCCCGCATACCCGCGCGGCTCCCCGCGTACGCCTCGTGCGCCAATAGCGAGAGTCTAACGGCAGAGTGACGTCACAGAGCCAAGTGCACAGTTATTTTTATCTATCAGTAGTCTGTCCACGAAGTTAACACCAGACACTTCTATACGTCTAAAGGTGATTTTCCTCGTCTGATTAATTTTCAAATATATTTATCAGACAAAATGTGTTATTGTGTTCGAAATATAAATAAATACTATGACATTAACATTCTCCCTTTATATTCGATTTTTCGTCCAATATTGTAATGTGTATTTTAAAATCACCAGTGTGATACTTGAAATGTTATTCCAAAATACACTTTATATCTTTTGTACAAGGTGTATATTTGAATCTAAGAATTCCAACTCTTGTGTTTATTATCATGTAGCAGTACTGGTATTTTGCCTATGTTATACCATTTTTTCACTGTTTTGCGAGTAGAAGCAAAGGGTAGTTCAAAAAGATTTTTGGGTTCAAATATACGCTGATTACATACTCCAAACTTGTTGATAGCATGTGTAATATAGAAAAATAAAAATATGTATAGTTTATTTCATAATGACTGATATAAAATTTTGTGTAAGGAATTTCCATATTTTGTTAGGTAGCTCTCTAAATATTAAAGTTGTTGCTACGTGTTTTATTATAACATGTTGTGATGCTTGCAGACGCCATTTTGGATTTAGTATTTTTTATCTGTACCAGTAGGGAGTAATACTTTCATCGAATTATGTCTTCCATTTGCTGAATATAAGTCGATTTAACAGATGTAGTGTGTCTATGAGTTTTGAAAATGTTCGCCTTTTTTTTAAAGGAGGTCAATAAATCATTTTGATCTTCTCCCTTAGTCGTTAATAGCCACCACGTCGCATCAAAAAATGTTTAGTAAATCATTGTCTTCCTAACTACTCATACTTTTTAAGAAACTCGACCATCACAATCCGCCTCGTCCATGATATTATTTTAATTGATAAATAAACATGGCATTTAAATTAATAATAATATTTAATAATTGTGGCATTATAATAAAATTACTGGCGTCTGCAAGCGAAACTTCGACGCCCCAAAATAAATAATGGAAATCGTTTCGTTTATAGATTAGTTAGGGACATTCGAAAAGTATATTTTTAAGAATACTATTGTCTGATTGAATTTTTAGGTCATTACTTTATTGAGTATGGCGTAGTGTTGTGACTGAAATGCAGTATCTGTCAATCATCTGTCGTGTCTATGTCACATCTCTGTCCCAACCCTACGGTCTACGATCTTAATATTAATGTACGACTTTAAATAAAAAATAAAACTTTAAAAAGATTCCATAATTTTTATATCCAACACTTTAGATTTTTAAGCCTTCTTTTAATGTTAAAATAACGTTGAATGTTTGTAAATTTTGTAAAGGTAATGAGTGTACCCACATACCCATAGATTTTGTATATTGCAAATGGTGAATATGATAGCTATTTTCAAAAAAATGTTATGTGATAGGTATATGATATTTTAACGTGTAAATAAATTTCGTTATTAGCTATCAATCGTTTTATTTTCAACCGACTTCAAAAAGGAAGAGGTTCTCAATTCGACTGTATGTTTGTTACACGTCAATTATGAACCGATTTTGATGATTCTTCTTAGGGTTCCGTACCCAAAGGGTGAAAACGGGACCCTATTACTAAGACTCCGCGGTCCGTCTGACTGTCTGTGTCTGTCTGGCACCAGGCTGTATCTCATGAACCGTGATATCTAAACAGTTGAAATTTTCACAGATGATGTATTTCTGTTGCCGCTATAACAACAAATACGAAAAACAGATTAGAATAAATATTTAAGCGGGGCTCCCATACAACAAACGTGACTTTTTTGTCGTTTTTGCGATTATGGTACGGGATCCTTCGTGCGCGAGTCCGACTCGCACTGGGCTGGATTTATTTTTATCTGTTGTTTCACATGTGGAACCATTTAAATATGATTAAAATGACTGACGAGTAGTTTTTAAGTTATCCTTAATAATGCCTAATTTAATGGTTATACACTACCTATACTAGGAATACTCTATGACTACGACTACTACTACTACTAGGACTAAAAAGAGAAATTTAAAAAATATTTTAACAAAAAAAAAGAAAAACCGACCTCAAAACAAAACACTACCGAAAAATAACTTTATTTTCGGCACTCGGTGATATAAACTAAATAAAATAGGGACCAAAGACACCGACTTCCGAAAATAAAATTATTTTTCGCTTTGTAGTGTCACAGATAATATAATACTAGCATACAGATGCCTCATCCCTTACAAAGAAGCCGTGCCGACGTAACTAGCGTTTTTCGTCTGATTTTTTTATAAGTACCCACTTCGATCGCGTTTTGATCCGTATCACGGCTATAGATCTTAACAGCGACTTGCAAGTAAAAGAGTTTTCTCGGTTTGTGACTATTTTTTCTTTAAATACAGTGACGATTTGTTTTATACCTAATATTTTTATGCACGTTTTTACAGTTTCATTGAACCAAAATGTGTTACAATACAAATTAAAAATCAAGTGGCTTGCCTCAGAAATTTAAACCACGCCATCTATTGGAATCGATTTTAGATAATCCGTTCAAATAATCTTTGAAATGTAAATTAAGAGCCCAATATTCCATAATTGTGTACTTAGGAGAGTTGATTATAAAGAACATACAATTTTTATGATCAATTCTAGAAAATGTTAATTTTACACACAATTCAATAACAAATTGATGAACATGCGCCATCTAGTGACATTAATTTGATCCAAATTTTCTATGTTAGCGCTGGGACCCCGTGGTAGTATTTTGTTTTGGAAGATGGTTATTTTTTTTTTGTTAAAATGTTTTTTTCATTAGCTTTTTCCTGTGGCTTCGCTTTCTACAACAATGTATTTTTTAATAAAGATAAAATAAAAAGATAAATAAGCAATAAGCACTCAGCGATAGTATTATATCAGTGCAAAAAAATGGTAATCGGATTAGTAGTTCCAGAGGTTACCTCCTACCCTAGGTTTACCATCCGTCCGGATTTATCCGGTCATGTCCGGACTTAGTCCGGCCTTCTAATTTGTCTGGATTTTTCGCTTGGTATATAAAACACTTTTGTTTTTTGTTTGATTTAAAAGAAATAGCGTTTATTTAACTACAATACAAATCGTATGATACAACGACTGTAGACATATCGCGTACATCTCCGACTTTATTGTTTAATTTTGTAACTAAAATGTCAAGTCCGGCTTTTTTTCAATTCTCGAAATGATAACCCTAAACTGTAGCCAACAACCAAACAATTTCACCGCCTTCTAATAATGTGTTTGGAGTTTAAAGCTGGATCCGGATATGTTCTTTTGTCCGTACCGTACCTTCGTTTCAGACCCCGGAAACAAGAACTATAATAAATTCTCATAGACGTTACGGAGATACGGCCTATTTTACTTTGCGTCCAGAGTTCTTGGATCGCGACGCCAATAATACGAAACAGAGGTACGGTATGGAAAAAATAACTTATTAACCGGTTGAATGCCGTAATTACCGAAACAGTTAAAAACAATTGTGTTCTCGCGTGGAACCACGTTTCGGGCACTCAAAAGTTTAATGCGGCCAGAAGAACCATTGTGAAATAAAATCTAAATAATAAACAGAAAAACATTTAGAACTGTCGGATTACGTTGTTTAGGTACACTGCGGACAATAAGCGATTGCTGTTATGATTACAAGGTCGATATCTCAGTATCAGATATCAGATTGATAAGCGAGCGTCAATATCAAACATTATCCAGTACATAATAAGCCGTGGCAGACGATAGTCTTCTTAAACATGTCGATAGTTATCCACAAAACTGACGTCAGTCCACCGGCGCGAGCAACCTTAATGCTCGTAGATATACTTGGACTGAAGGTCCAAACTCGAGAAGTAAACCTGCCAACAAGGGATCAGTTCAAACCTGAATACTTGGAGAAGAACCCGCTACACTCCGTACCACTCTTAGAAGACGACGGCTTAGTACTAGCAGACAGCCATGCAATCATGATGTATCTAGTATCCAAATATGGAGAAGCACAACGGACTTTGTACCCTAACGATGTCGCAGCGAGAGCGATAGTCCATCAGCGGTTATTCTTCGACGCATCTATACTCTTTCCTCGATTAAAGGGTGCTATTTACAGTCTTGTAAAATTCAGAGCAGCAGGACTCACGGATGAGCAAGTTGCGGATATTATCGAATGCTATGATGTCACTGAGAAGTATCTAGTAAAGGAGTATATAGCTGGTAATAAATTGACCCTGGCTGATATATCGTGTGTGGCTACACTGTCTTCGTTAGACTGTATTATTCCGATCGATAATAAATATGTGAAGGTTCATGAATGGTGGGGACGACTTAAAATAGATATTACCTCTGGAAAGATATTTCATGTTCTATTTTTTGTTTTTGGGTACAACTTTTGCGATGTTTAAAAATAGAAGACGGCATTTTTTAACATAAAATAAGAAATCACTTCTGACTTGTAAGCAGTACGACGCGTAACTTCGTACTAAAGCGAGTTTGTATTCGTTTTGGAATTTGTATTTGCATTGGTGGTTGCTCTCTCGTGTTCCGAAGGCGTTACTGTTACTGTTCTCTAATCTGAGGGTTTTCGCCTTTCAGGTGGGCAAAGTCGTTGGCAAAAGTTTATAATTTTTGTATGGATTCTGCTTTCAGGTATACCTTCTAAATTCGAAGTATTCTTCGAACCAACCAGAAGCTTGGCTTTGTGGAGGTGTAATAATTTCCAGAATCCATATTTTGACAGCAGCCGCTTGCCTTACTGAGGTCAGCCATATTTATGTCATAGCCGGGTACAAGAAGTACGTCAGCGGCGAGAACATTGACAATGATGAGTGTACTCGGACCAAGAAAAAAAGAATTGTCAAGGTTATAATTCCGAAAGGTAAAATTCAAATCATCTTCTTGCCCTTTTTGAAATTTACTTGGGTTGGTCGTTTTGCGCGGGTGTGACGTGTGTTTTTTTTTTGCTATAAGGTATTTTTGATATGCGTCATGCTCTACGCGAATAAATTAATTTGTATTCTTTCTAAATCTAAATTTAATTCTATCGAGTGCCACAAGTGAAGAAAACTGAAGGCCGTGACATATACCGGGTCGTCTTCATTGTACATGAAGTCGTTCTGTCAGGCTCACCTGTCTATGTAGACCTCGGTAAACCGTAGCGTATTTGGTATCCGTATCTATTTGTATTTACAAATATACGCCTACCTGCCCATAATACGAAAATATTTTTTTAAAGAAATATCAAGCGTCCAATAAATAACTTACCTAAGAAATAATAAATATTAATTATGTAATAACTAAAAATATTAATAAGTAAATAAAATAAATATTGTTCATTTAAAAATTTATGGTTTTTACAATGTTACTAAATAAATAAATGTATATAATTTATCCCATAAACGTTTTTTTTAATGTTTATGATTTGGCCCATTCCCTCTCACAGAGAGGAGGCCTGTGTCCCATCAGTGGGATAATTAAAAAGGCTGATAATGATGATGATATCACACTAATCACATCACACTATAATCACACTAATATACTACTCGTGTGATTATAGTGTGTGTGTGTATTATATATATTAATATTAAAAAGGCGAAAGTCTGTGAGTGTGTATGTTTGTTACTTCTTCACGCGCAAACGGTTGAACAGATCTGGATGAAATTTGGCACAGACATAGATTATAGTCAGGAATAGCACATAGGATATCAATATCATCCCGGGAATATGTTCCCTTGGGATAATTTTCGATTTCACGCGGGCGAAGCCGCTGGCAGAAGCTAGAGTGAATGAGTCATGGGCATCCGATAGGCAGTCCCTCAATACTCAGTCGCATCTGGATCAGTCAGGAAGCAGACCCCAATGCAGTTAGGAAACGGCTAGGCAGATTGAAATGTGTCCCATGTTGGGCGCCAATTTGTCTTATGGCGCCCAACTGGAACCAATTATAAAACAAACATTATTATTCTTACATTAAATTCTGTATTAAAAAACAATGTATTTTAACTAATACTTAACCAATTCAGTGTTCTTCCTCCTCTCTCTTACTTGATCTATGCTGTGCCCGACAAGGTCCATCCTATCCTACTTAATATTATAAATGCGCAAGTTTTTGAGGATGGATGGATGTATGTATGTTTGTTACTCTTTCACGCAAAAACTACGGAACGGATCTGGATGAAATTTGGCACAGAGATATATTATTGTCTGGAATAGCACAAATGATACTTCTTATCCCAGGATTATGTTCACTTGGGATAATTTTCGACATTCACGTGGGCGAAGTCGCTGGCAGAAGCTAGTAATATTATAAAGGCGAAAGTCTGTGAGTGTGTATGTTTGTTACTTCTTCACGCTCAAACGCCGGCACTTTTCGGCCCCAACGGCCATCCATTCTGCGAGCAATGTGCCCTGCTCACTGCCACTTAAGTTTGTCAATTCTTCGGGCTATGTCGGTAACCTTGGTTCTCTTGCGGATTTGTTCATTTCTGATTCGATCACGCAAGGAAACTCCATATCGAGCATAGCTCTCTCCATGTCCCCACTGTCTCCACTGTCCTACTGAAGGACAAAGGCCTCTTTTCATACAGAAAAAGCATTAACCACCATGCTTGCTCAACGCGGGTTGGCGATTTCAAACATAAATTATTTAAATATCCAGGTTTCCTCACGTTGTTTTCCTTCATCATTGTGACCGATGTCCAAGATAACCTTAGAACGCATATACAGAATTACATATATTATAGTAGAAAATAACTTTTTTTGTTTACAGCATTCAATGGATCAACGTGGATGCAATATGACGTCGGCCTAGGGGTTGTAGATAGTCGCTACAATTTTTCGGACGTTTCTTACCGTAAAATTTGCTCCTATGAACCGAGCTCTATTAAGATTAATTTTGATTTAAATAAGGAGAGAACTAGATCTTTTGCCCTGGCTCTTGGTTGGGGAGCAGCTGATGCTAGTAGAGTAAGTATTTTGTATAATATGATCTTCTGGGTGGTCAGACGCATTGCAGACGCGTTGTTATTCCAGGTTATGTGAACACAGAGACAAGGCTGAAAAGTCTATATAGCATAGTGCCATATAGCATGGCAAGGACAAGTTTCAACAAACAAGACAAGTTCTTGCAATAAAATGTATATATATATTTTTTTTGTATATATTTTTTTTTTATAATATTACTGACCTGTAAATATCCCACTGGAGGGCAAAGAATAATACAGTGAAGGCACGAGAGTCGTCGTATATCAGTTTTACTATTGAGTTACTTAATTGGAGGATCAAAGTTTTTTCGATATAGGAGTACCCTCCAGTACCTTAAATATATAACTTATTATCATGAGTACCTACGCCCTATGCAAGATAACCACATTTGAATGTATTAATCCGTTTTAATATTTGCAGCCCGGAATGGTTGCCGATACAAATTCAGAATACCTAATGCAAGCGCGGACAATAATAACCAACATTACATATTGCCGAGAACAATTTTCCAAAGATATTGAATATTTATTTCTGTGTACCGATGATACTCGTAATATAGACGTGGTTCAAACTGGGAAAGCTGTAATGAGATCTGGCAATATGGAAACAGAAAGGACAACAACAACAACAACTAAGTCACCCATAAAGCAGGATCAATATTTTAAGGAAATGTGGAGATGTCTGGGCAAGAACTTTAGTTCGAATGCCACATCCAATGAGGTCAGTAAATAGTGCATAATGGTACAAGTGTGTAATGTTGGTGATTACCGCTGAGGCGCCATTGAGACCCGAGCCGTTAGGTGAGGGTCTTAAGAGAGCCGAGGACGGTAATCATCAATATACACGTGTATCATACGACGTTTTTCAACACACTTGTGAAGAAAATAACACAAAAAAATCATTTTATTTAGTAGATAAAAAGTTTATTTAGAGAAACAATTAGTAAATGTGCAGTTAGGTATCTGCACTAAAAGCATCTGGCCATGGTTCTCTATGTATTTTATACTTATATTTATTAATTCTTGTATCCTCGAGCACCAGTTACACCAAATATTAAACGAACCTCGAAAAAAGAAACAATAATTAAGTTCAACACACAACACAGGCTGAAGTCGCGTAGATATTTAAAATTATTTTAACTAACCTTAGTATTAGTAGCCAGACATCGGTTATCTGGAGCATCTTTTATAAATTTTTCAATATCGTCGGAGGATAAAACCTTTGATTTCGTGCTTCTAAATCCATCGGATAGTCTCTTTAGATAACCTGACAAATTAGAGTAAGTATGTTTTAAAGTCCACTCCATTCTTTGTTCGGACTGTACTTTTTAACATTGAGTATACACACCACAAAGGGCTAGGTTTGTACTTAGAAGATAATTCTTTAAAGTACGTCATGAACACAATTACTGAAAAAAACTTTTTAATAAAAAAACAAACCGGCTTCCAAAAAAACACTTTTCGTTTTGCAGTGTTTTTTTGGAAGTCGGTTTGTTTTTTTATTAAAAAATTTTTTATTTATCTCTTTTTAGTTTTGATAGGTACTTCCAATTGCCAATAAATTCATATAAAGCGAAAGTACATCTCATCACGATTCCAATAAGCCCATACACGAATAGGATACATTGTTTTATTTCGGAGTACCAGTGCCTACCTGCCGGCTTCATCATCAGATCAGTTCGATGGTACCATTTTCATCAGCACTATGTATTTATAAGGATTTGCTTCATCATAGTCGTTAAACTAATCGAGATATCTTATAACCCATGACATACTTAGCATTGAGGAAATCTATTGGCCATCTGTGGTCTTCTTCACCAGTTCCACTTCAGCAAATGTTACTTTCTGAGTGCAGATGATTGCATTGTTGATAACAATACCAAAATCGCTATATGTATGCCTATAATATTTGAGGAGTTCCTTCGATTTCTCCAAGATCCCATTATCAGATCCTGACCTGATGACTATGGGACCAATTCAAAAGTATACCCTTTCAAACAAAAGAAGAATTTTCCAAATCGGTCCAGGCGTCATACAGTAATCGGGGAACAAACATAAAAAAAAAGAAAGATTCCGACGAATTGAGAACCTCCTCCTTTTTTTGAAGTCGGTTAAAAAGACTGCGTATTCTTGTTGTTTTGCCATTGTATAACATTTTGGTACGCTAATAGATATTTTTCCTTGGAGTTTTCCGGTAGTAAACTTTCCATAACGTTAAGGGCTTCACATCTTATATCGGGCGGTGTACAACATAAATCATTTTCTTCATAATTAGTACTTGTAGACATTTTAATTAATAAATAACTGTAATATCAACAGTGAAAACGAGTTGTGATTTTTTTTCGCAATGGCGGGCAAAATTAATCAGTTTTCCTATGCATCTAACAATGGCCATCGGCCATAGACTAAAAGAATGAGGTTTTTTTTGGCGTTTCACGGATAGCGTTTTAGTCACGTACAAAATGGGGCATTTCAAGTTTTCTTTATTACAGAAAAAACATCAGTTATATTTGAGTGACAGTTTTATTTATTAAACACGTACAAGTTGAAATTATCTATTTAAATACGAAGTTGCATGAAATGAGCAAGCAATAGGTACATTAATTTAATTATACTATTGAGCACGATTTTTTTTGTATCAAAACTTTTTTAAAAACAAAGCAACTCAACCAATAAAATAAAAAAAAACTCTATAACTCACTTGTGAATAATAGCAATGAAAAAGTCACAGTTTGATTACAAGTGTCATTATGTGACTAATCGCGGTGAAATTAGAGCCACTTTATGAGCAAGTGTGTTGAAAAAAATATTATATGCCTACATATTTTAAACGACTAAACTAACCTACTTTTCCAAAGTTAGTTTATCCACGGAATCGTACATACTGCCGGGATAACAATCTCTACATAATTAAGTACCTATCACTGATTTAAAAAACGACCAAATTCAGAAAATTCAAATTTCAAATCATATCCTACTAATATTATAATGTGAATGTTTGTTAATAAATCAACCTGGATTAGGTCATAGGAATTTGATCCCGGTATCGCGGTAGTACATTAATCATGAGTTTATTTCCGAGTTCCGACATTCACGCGAGAAAATCTGCAAAATAAAAGATGTCATCAGATTCTTCATTTGAACTTATAATTAGAAAACACTTCAATTAGTTACTAGTTTTATTAGAAGAAACATAATGAATCAAACTACTAGGGCTACCTAACAGGAATACGAGTATCTAAAATTGTTAACCAACAGGCAATACCTATCGGAAACTGCTAGCTGACAGGCATTTCTTAAATTAGCTAACAGGATTTGATTTCAGTGCTTAGACATGGATAGTGCCGAATCATCATTAAGACGCAGAGTTCTGTCCTCAAATGGCACGGCTTTAGACGAAATAAATAATAAGAATAAAACGTTTGATGGCAACGGATTGAATATCAATGAAACAATATCCAGAAAACAAAGACAGAATTTCGGAACACTGGGAAAGAATTTCGGAAAAAAACAAATAAAATTGGGTGGCATTTGTCAGGTAAGGTCAGGTAAGGTCAATCTGGGACCAAAAAACTACCAGTCTTTTTTCAAACTGCAGCCCGCTCCTCTTTTTTATCCAGCTACTCTGGATGACTATATTATATTTTCTTCCTATTCTCGCCTCGCAAAGGTTAGGTAAGCTTAGGTAATTTTTAGTTACACGGCATAACATCTGTCTTTTATATGTTTTTTCAATTGATTTGTCGACTTCTGCAGAAAACGTAGAGAGTGAAAAAACGTAGGATGCAAGAGTAAACGACCCGAGCTCGTATTTTAGCACACCGCCTCGAATTTATGACATACAGAAATAGCAGTTGCTGTGTTGCAATATCCAAAAATCATTCAGATATAAGCGACAGTACCTGCGTTTTGCTCCACATAAAAATTAAGGAAAAATAAACCCGGAGTGTAGCTCCGTGCCCCCTGTGGGCAGGCGCCTGACCGGGCTGGCCCATAGAGGGAAAAGTCTCGGTATTCCCTGGGGCTCGGTAAACCAACCCTGGACTCATGGAAGAAACCTTGACACACGGGTATGTATAGTCATCGGCACGTAAGTTGGCAAGAGTCGTTAGATGCGCAGAAGTCGTTTTTTAGGTATCAATAGTAGTGACGCGGGGCGCGGGGAACGTTTAGGACCATTCCAAGCGCGCGATTGGTTGGTCAGTTGACACAAGGATCGACTGACCAATCGTGTCACGTCCACGTTCCGTTCGCTCTGTATGGTGGTTGGTCAGTTCGCGAAATATGCGCGAACTTACCCCCACTACGCTAAAACCTTGCCAACTTACGTGCCGGGCACAGAGCGAGTGAGGTTTCGGCTCTCCCGCCCCCTTCCTCCTGTATTAGCCTATGCTTTTAGCTGCCCCGTTGGTCTTGTGGTCGTAAGCGCGACTGCAAGTTCCTGCTCCTGGCTTCGATTCTGCAAAGTGTTACCTATTATATTTTTCCATTAGAGTTTTTTCAGTGCTATCCCGACGCTTTGCCGATGGTCCTGCTCTAGAGTAATACCGCTGTCCGGTATCTATTGTTGTATGTCATCCCATCTAGGGTAACCATTTCGAAAATTGAAAAGTCCTGACAAGAAGTACAACAAGAAGTTCAAAAACTAAAATCCAACTACAAAATAGCGATCTGAAAAGTTTAAAACAAGAAAATATTCTTAGAGGATAGCCGTGGTCGTATCACATCACATCATCAGCCTATTAATGTTCCCACTACTGGGACACAGGCCTCCTCTCTGTGAGAGGGAATGGGCCGTAATCCACCACGCGGGCCCAGTGCGGGTTGGTGGATGTCACATGTCTTCGAATTTTTGGTTCTAGGACATGCCGGTTTCCTCACGATGTTTTCCTTCACCGTTTTGAGAGCAGTGGTGATGAAATAATTTACGCAAAGTAAAGCGCCTGCCTGGGCTCGTACCCACGACCTACAACTTGTAAGTCGCGGCCGATACCACTGGGCCACCACTGCTCCGTGGTCGTATGAAAATATTTAATTTTGCCATCATCATTTTGCAAATTAGAAGGCCTGACAAATTCCGGACAAGAGTCCAAATGTCCGGACATGTTCGGACAAATCCAGACGGATTGTAACCCTAATCCCAGTCGATTATGAGTATGCTGAAAGAGTGAGTGCCCCTTGTGTTTGTGCAAGAATTTATGCATTATTTCTGAATTTATTACAGAATGATCATGGTGGACCTTTAATCCTACCGATGGGCAATACACAAATAGTTATAGGAGTCGCTCTGAATAGCGTATACGATAAGAAATACCAATGTAAAGGCCCATTCTTGTATCTAAGCACCGCTCGAGCCGGCAAACTTATGAAATGTTTACTTTCTAAAAAGTTACGTTCAACAAAGTAAGTACAAGATTTTCTTTACTGGATACAGATTAATAACCTGATCCTGATCTCTATCGATGCAAATGGAGTGCAATTGAAGGGTACAGGCAAAAAACAGGGAATTTCACAAGTTTTCATTTTTCCATTTTTTTATGGCAAGCAAATCTTTATCTATGGCAGTTTTATTCTCAATCACTAAATTTTTTTTTAAAGTAAACGTAAGGCGCCAATAAGATTTTTGTTTATGGCCGAAACGAAAAGAACCGGGAATGTCCATGACATACCGGTAAAGAAGAAGGATAAAATTACACACTTCTAAACTTTTAACTGCGCTTTTCTCAAAATCTATTAATTAGGACATTCCCTGTTTTTTGCCTGTACCCTTCAATTGGTTTCAAATATGTCCAGCAGTGGACTGCTGTAGGCTGATGATCTCCTGATCTTAGTTAGGCCATACTCCGTATGAGTAATAGACTCTTTTCATCTGTCCCTTACGCACACTCAAAATAACCGTACTCTAAGAGCTTATGGCTTAAGTCTGGGTGTTCTTGTGACCCCTTGGGCTTAAGAACACCCAGACTTAATGGAGCTGTTAGGAAATGCAGAAACTGGCAGGGTATCCTGCTGCCTCCTTAGCTGTACGCACCATGAAGGTCCCATCATATCCAGCTTTATCGTCTTTCACGCAGATAATTTATCACAGGCAGAATGTCTGAATATAGGCTTGTTGTTTTAGTTTTTTTGTTTAGTAAAACACACAAAAAATGTGAAATAAAAATAAAATTAAAAAATACACTGCAGGGCAGGAAGGTGTTCTCAATCTTCCCGGTGTTTCGCCTTCAACGGCCACTCTCCGGTTAACGCTTCTAAGTCGTCAAGCCAACGTTTCCTAGGCAAGTTTAGGCTTATGTATATTTTTTCTTTGCAGTCGTAAATTATGCTCAAACAACTATGAGGTTACAGAATATGATGTTAGCTGGCCGACCGGCAACCAACCGGTACCCAAACAAGAACCTTGTAAGAATCGGTAAGAGTTTATCATTTGATTCAATTTCCTCTTTAAAGTCAATGAAAAAGGAAAAGTGCAGTCAAGTTTGCATAAAACGACTTTGTCGTCATGACCACCAGTATAGGTCCAATCGGTTTAGGAATACAATCAATCTACTTGCCCAAATAAACACCGTTAAATTTTGGTCGTTACAAAATGATACAAGTAAAAAAAGAAAAAAACAATACCCCGAAAGGAAAAAAGAAATTTTTATTTCATAACTTTAAAACTACATAATTTATCTAGTAGTAGACACGCTTCGATCAACAATATATCGAACACGTAATTATGATACAACATCTTGCGAAAATAATCTGATTCAAACAGTAAAACGTCCATAACTTTTTAACGATTTTCAAAGTCAAAGAGAAAGTCAAATGTATCTATTTCAACTAGGCCACACTTGAACGCGGCACTTTTGAACGTTAAAATATTTAAAATTTACATGTAATAAAAATTGATTCTAACGTGCATTCGGAAAAGTAGCTTGTTATGGAGAAGAATGCACAAGAAACTTCATACATACTCTTTAAAAAATATAGGCTTTTTACAATACTTACATAAGTACATAAATTCATATACGTGAGAACGATGCACCCAGCACTACTATACTAAATAAATAACTAAATACTATACAAAATAATTTACCTGTTTGTGCTTGCAATACTTTATACCTAATAAAGTATTGCAAGCACTAACAGGTAAATTCCTTCACTTTATAAATAGGGACATGGTTCTCACATACTTACAAATATTGCAAACATAGGTAAATTACCTAATTCAACAACAACGGAACAGTGTGCGAGTCATTTTTTTTAAACAAAAAAAAAATGTCCTTTATTTATAACATAAGGCACATTTTACAATAAAAATATAAAAGAAGACAGTTGCTTATTTGCCTGACCTAGGTTGAACCTGTGTTTCAGGCTATAAAGTGCTTAAAACTTATAATAATAATAAATTAACAATGGTATAGCTTGTATATCGTCACTAGAAAGGCAAAAATACTAAGCTCAAAAGGTGCATTTTACAGGAGAGCGATTTAAACTTTTTTTTTACACTAAATCTGGCATATCTTTTTTTAGTATTCCAATTTAAAAAGGCTCAAGGCAAAAAAACATTGTTATATTATTATCTATATTTTAAAGTTAACATATTGCCTATTATTACTGTATTTCCGAAGATAGTGTCGCTTTAGCATAAATGCTCTGACCATTTCGTAAGACAAAAATACTAATCTTGATAAAAATATTCAGATTCAGTAAAGCATAAACACAATTCACTTATATCCATTGAACTTTAGAAACGCCAAAACGACTAACATGCGTTACAAACTAATAAGTCTTAGTCATTATTACTTATACGTAATAATTCAGTGTAAAGATCTTAAATAATTTGACTTATTGCCTTGTAGTCGTAAGCCTAATAATACCCCTACTGTACTAACTGTAAACATCTAAAAAAATAACAACAAAGTCGGACTAGTTACACTATTTATAACTCTTTCTCTCTTTGATTTTTTGGATTGGTCTCCGTCCCGAATAAAAGTTTTTTTTTTTTGTGGTTATTGTAGTAGTATTAGTGAAGTGTAGTCTCTTCTTCTTAGCATGTCGATGACAACCCTTCCTGCTAGATCTCTTGCCTGGCCCAGTATCCGGTTACGGCAACGCCGTCCGCTGATGTAGCCATTAGGTCCTCATTAGAACAGGCAACAGGGCATGCGGAGCAAGATAAAAAGTATTCCATGGTCTGCGGAGAGACGCCGCACAAACACTCAAGATTGAAACCATCCGAGAACCTCCACCTGTGGAGATTGTCTTTACTGCGGCTGACCTGAGTGCGAAGTCTGTTTAAACCCTTCCAGATATGTCACAGCAACGTGAAGACTCTCCACAGGCTCGATGAACTGGTCGGAGTGGAACTTCTCCCGTCAGAGTTTGCACCTCTCCGAGCTAACATTGCGATCCAACGGCAATGAGCTTACGCAGCGAAGGAAACCCTTTCGAATTTTGAGCCTCCGGGGGACCGAGCTGTAGTCACCCTCTTGCTTCGTACTTTCCATGCGGCTTTCCACAGTCCTACGAATTCCGGGGGTGCAAAGGCCATGTGTGGGTACAAGATTTGTACCGGGGTCGGTTTAAGGCAACCAGTACAAATCCGGCCTTTCTCTCACTGAATTTCTCATTCAGTGCTGTATCCACTAAGTTGGAGTGGTCAGAGCGGCTCCACACTGGGCAGGTATATTCGCTAGCGGAAAAGCAGAGCGCCATTTCTGTTGTTCGCAGGACCTGGGGAGACGCTCCCCTTCTGGTAGATGTAAGACGTCAAAGCAGGTTGTTCTTAGCGTGGACTTTCTGCCTAACATTCCCGCAACTTTTTTTAAAGTTGAGGGACCTATCCAAAGTGATGCCGAGATATTTTGGGTGGGGACTATGGGTGATTGGCACCCCCTGCCACGAGATGTTGAGTGTTCGGCCCGCTTGACTATTACGAAGGTGGAATTAAGGCACACGATTGTGTTTTGAGGGATGTAAGAATTCGAGAAAACTTTAGGTCCTCTGTTAAGTTGGTAACCTTCCAAAACAATAATGTTAATGGTGTCGTAGGCTGCCGACAAGTCCACGAATACTGCACCCGTCGCTTTCTTAGTCTCGAATCCTCGATGTGTTGCGTGAGGATTAGGATCTAACCGGAGCAAGAATCTCCAGGTCCAAATCCAGCTTGCTCCAGCATACATTTCGGATCGGCGACACCTGTGAGGCGAGCTAGCAGTAGTCTTTCTAACAGTTTGTACGTGTGGCAAAGGAGCGATATAGGGCGAAAGTTTTTAGGATCGTCATGTAGCTTACCAGGTTTGGGAATAACAATGTCCTTAAATCTCCTCCAAAGACGAGGTATGTTCGCAGACTCCAAACAATGGTTAAAGCGTTGCAATAACGAGTTGTGAGTTGCGATACTGGGCCGAGGTGCTTAATCTGTTCGACTGAAACGTCATCCAAACCGAAGGTCTTGCCAGAGCCTTGCCTTTGGATGGCTGGTACGATGTCTGCTAGCTGGAATAGGTTACACACAGATTCACTGCGGGGTGATAATTATGTAATTCATATCGGGGCATTTGCTCAGGCGTTGTGATGATTTGCCGTTCAGGTGTTGGTGGGCAACTTGATTAGTCGGCACTGCACTGGGCGTATGAGGTAGTGTTGGTTCACTTGTGTGTTTGCGGGTAGTGGTACATGCCTTTTTGCTGTTATGTGTCATGTAAATATCAGTTACCCTAGCCATCCATTTTTTCTGGCATTTTGCGCGTATAAGTGACAGCAGTTTTTCTCCAGCTTCAACGGTTTCTGCTGAGAACGGGCCAATGTTGAACAGTTGCTCGTACGTCTTTAGCAGATCGCCAGATTTCTGGAAAATGACGGGGATGTACGATGAGTGACACCCTCGGGAAATATATTTCCGTGCGACTACGCTTATAAATTTGTCGTATTTTAATGGGATAACATCCCGTGTTAATAAGTTCGTTATCTACGGTCTTCGAAAATTGTTACCAATTAAGCTTTCAGACAGTTAAAGCGGCGTTTGTAGGGCAAAGCCACTGGGTGGACGGTGGACTGGATACTGCACATGATCGGTCTATGTTGGGTGCGGGGGATAGGTTGATATACAACCTTTTTGCTTTGAGTGGTCGATCCGAGTAGTCATTGACGGCTTCTCCTCTGACCTTATGGCTATTGATGCCATAGTTCCTTAGGAGTCTGTTCTCCCTGCAACTCTTTTCCTGTTGCACATCAATGACCTACTTCAGCCTGGTATTGTTAGGTGCGTACCCAGTATGGCAGTACTGTTTAAGAGAGATACTTGTCCAGCGCAAAAACCAGCGTAGATGAAGTTCGTTCCTTGAGAGAGGCTATGGTGGAGCGGACAAATTTGACCTTAAGCCTTGTCTCCCAGTGGGGTGATAACAACCTGGTCTCCTTTAATGCCACCAAAACACAGGCGTGTCTTTTTACCGCTAAAAGGAGTCGTTTCGATCAAATTCCTACTTTTCGGGTTGCGTCTGTACCTGTGACTGATCGGCTCGAGCTTCTAGGCATGGAGTTGACATCCAACATACAAAGCCCAAATTGCGGCCAAAAAACTGGGCATCCTAAAGAGAGTGAAGCGATACTTTACGCTTGGACAGCTTTTAACTCTATACAAAGCGCAAGTCCGATCCTGCATAGAGTATTGCAGCCACCTTTGGGATGGCTCAGCTAAGTATCAGCTTACCGCGCTTGACTCGGTGGACCGCAGAGCTAAGAGGCACATTGGCGACGTTGAACTGGTGGATGCCAAGCTTCACAGCTTGGCTCATCGCCGCGAGGTTGCCTCCTTGTCCGTCTTCTACAGACCGTTCTTCGGTGAGTGTGCTCAAGACCTCGATCTTATCCCTTCTACCATCGGACATCTAGACGCACTTCAAGTTACCATCCTTATCTGGTTGCCATTCTACCAATTCGTACCAAGCGCTTCCAAACATCCTTCATAATGCGCACAGCGAATGAGTGGAAATCACTACCTGCATCTGTGTTTCCGAACGCATTCAACCCAAATCGCTTCAAAGTTAGAGTGAACATGCTTCTTCTGAGAAAGTTTACCCCATCGTCAACTCTGTCTCTGTCACCTCTGACCTAGACTAGAGTCAAGAGAAAACTCACATAAAAAAAAAAAGATTGCTGATATTTGTGCTGACAAACTTAACGTACCACAATTCTGCAAACTGCACAATTTGATTCCACCTAGCCCTTTCCATCATCGGACTACAAGACGTACGGCCATGCGCCATCGGTACATGGTGGACATCCCTCCCATACGCACAAAGCGTTTTGCTAATACTTTCATTGTACGCACAGCTAAGGAGTGGAACTCCCTTCCGGAGTCTTTGTTCCCTGATAGCTACAACCTTGGGGTCTTTAAGTCAAGAGTGAATAGGTTTCTTCTAGGTAAGCGTGCTTCACCGTAGACCGCATCATCGCTTAACATCAGGCGAGATAGTGGTCAAACGCGAGCCTATAGATTATAAAAAAAAAAAACCACTACAGTTTTGTGGAGTAAAATATTTATAACTAAAATACTTTTTCACCACATAAGTAAATCATCAAATACGCTTAATACTCACCTAAAAATAAAGATAATTATAGCAAAGTTACTAAAAAGACTTTTTTTTTTTAAATCTCTAAGGGAAAAAGTACTAAAGCATTAAGTCCATCAATTTTAAAGTAAGGCAAATTTACTAAGCGGCGCATTCGTTACAATTTGCGGAAAGTAATAAGTACTTAAACAACATCAATTAACCGAATTACGTATTTTAGGTTTCTAATCAAGGATCGACAGGCAAATGGCAGTAAGGAAAAAAAACTAACCGACAATAACAATAAATATCATGTAAATTCCTCTAGGTAAGTAAAAGAGACATATCGAGAAAAAAGAAAAATGTCACAGCTAAAGCGCCACTAACTTCTTAAATAATGCTCAACTTACTACGAGTCCAAGACCAATGTGTAGAGAAAAAAAAACTTATCCAACCATATATAAAACGCATTTGAGCTAAATGGCGCTTTAGTACTTTTGCCTTTCTGGGGACGAATGAATACTTAAATTAAAGACAAAGCAAAATTATTATTTTGTTACAGTCAGGAGATCTTCTGTCTCTCCGTAAGATAAGCTAAGTAGATGTTCGAATAGTCTTTTTACAGCTAAAATAATTTAATTTATTGATACTTAATTTTATATATAATCTATTGTACAGAAATGGACCTAAGAATGTAAGGAATCTATTTACAAAGACATATTTTGAGGATGCATTAGAATTGCAGACAATGTCATTTCGTCTCTTATTATTTATGTATTCGGCGTTATAGGAAAGCATGGTGTGTTGTTTTAATACTAAGTGCATAATGAAAACCTCGCGAACAGTCAACACGTTGCAGGATTTGTAAAGCAGATCATTGGGGTAGAGAAAAGGGTGGAAATTGGCTACTTTTAAAATTGCTTTCTCAGCCCTTTCAAGAGGCAGTAGACGCGTTTTTAGTGCTCCACCCCATGAGGTGATACAGTATTGGATTAAAGATTGACCTAGGGCCAAATAGACTTGTTTGATCAATTTTGAATCTGCAATCAACAACTTAACTTAACTTAACTTAATTCTTAACTTAATTTAAGTACTACTAATACTATTTTAAGGGTTTAGCTTAAGTATATTCTTATATATATTGTATGTCGTTTTGTGACAAATAAACACTTTTTCTTTCTTTCTTTCTTTCAATCGTTCTCAACTTTTTTTAAATATAAATTAATTTGCGCACTCTATTATCTAGGCTATTCATTTGGTTTGGGGGGGTTTACCATAATCGCCACGCTTGGCAGGCGGGTTGGCGATCGCAGTTAGTTGTTAAAGTGCACAGAGAACGCTGCTGCCCATTCTCTGGTGTGTCCCTTAGTCGCCTCTTACGACACCCACGGGAAGATATGGGATGGTGAAATTCTTTACGTCCGTCACCACACGGCGCGGTATCTTCTCGTCCAACTTACCACAGTGTCTCAAGACGAAAGTCTATGACCAGTGTGTGTTGCCAGTGATGACATATGGCTCTGAGACGTGGTCGCTTACAATGGGCCTCATCAGAAAGCTTACAGTCACTCAAAGGGCAATGGAGAGGGCTATGCTCGGAGTTTCCTTGCGTGATCGAATGAGAAATGTAGAGATCCGCAAGAGAACCAGGGTTACCGACATAGCCCGAAGAATTGCCAAACTCAAGTGGCAGTGGGCAGGGCACATTGCTCGCAGAACGGATGGCCGATGGGGCAGAAAGGTTCTGGAGTGGCGACCGCGAACCGGAAGACGTTGCGTTGGAAGGCCTCCCACTAGGTGGACCGATGACCTGGTGAAGGTTGCGGGGATCCGCTGGTTGCGGGACGCACGGGACCGGTCAATGTGGCGACGCTTGGGGGAGGCCTATGTCCAGCAGTGGACGTCTTTCGGCTGATATGATGATGATGATTATCTAGGCTATCAATATGGGGTCTAAAGGAGAGTATTTCATCTATAATAACCCCGAGATATTTTATGTTGCCTGTTTTGAGGATAAAAGGACAATTACACATGCTGACAAAAATAAATAAAAATAAAGCGTTACTATAATAATTATGAATATACCGTATACAAAATAACCAGTTTGGTTTTTCTACACTAAAGATTGCCCTATGGAGCAGGACCAGCATGTTTCCAAGCATTCTTATCTTGAATATAATCATCTAATTTGTAATATGCTTGTTTACAAAGTGTGCTTTTCATCAAACATAGTAAAGAACACTCCCGATAGTGTAACCTTTAAAACAAAAAAAAACTGGCCAAGTGCGAATCGGACTCACGCACGAAGGGTTCCGTACCACTATTGCAAAAAACGGCAAATAAATCACGTTTGTTGTATGGGAGCCCCACTTAAATATTTATTTTATTCTGTTTTTAGTATTTGTTGTTATAGCGGCAACAGAAATATTTGAGAAAAATTTAACTGTCTAGCTATCACGGTTCATGAGATACAGCCTGGTGACAGACGGACAGACATACAGACGGATCGTGGAGTTTTAGTAATGGAGTACCGATTTTACCCTTTGGGTACGGAACCTTAAAAACAAAATCAAAATCGGTTAGGAGTCATCCGCTTAGGAGCTATGATGCCATAGACAAAATATATACACAAATAAACACACAAAATATATACACAAATAAACTTCACAATTATTGTAACTTACTTAGGTACTTATAACACCCCTCTTTTTTCGACGGGGCTTAAAAACAAGAGGCAACCAAAGACACCGACTGCCGAAACGAAAGTTATTTTTGCACTTTCAATGTTTTGCTTTGATAGTGGGTTTATGTTTTTGTATTTTTTTTATATTATAAAATTTTGTCTTTACACATCGATACTATTTCATTTACCGGATCGACCCTCCACGGGATTGTAACAACCTAAATTGAACGGTGGATTGTTGTCTGCCAGTCCAACCGGATAAAGCTGAGTACTAGTTTTTTACATGGAGCGATTCCTTATCTGATCTCCACAATCCAGCATTTAGCTGTGAATAGGCCCAGGTTAAAGGCAAGCAAGCGGACTGTATAAAGATTTATTAGGTGGTTTACAATATTATAGCATTCTAAGTATTTAAATCAAAAGGTATAGATATCTGAGCGCGGTCGTGTCGGACGATTCAATAGCGGCCTACCTACACTTTGCAGGGGTTTACTGCTTGTTTGCGAATGTCATATCTGGTGCGCTATATTTGGTGCGCGCGCGACCGAGCGCCGCTTCGGACTGCTTGCCAATTGCTTTTACACGTACACTTCTAAGCTCGCGACGTAGTGGCGCGTGGTATTTCGTTCTCTCCAAAGTCAACGTGTGAGGGCCGCAATGCCTAGCCAAGACACTGTTGTGCTCCCGGCCCACGCGTCGTGTCACTTCGCTCGTTGACGACGCCGTAGTTTGTTCGTTGGATTTGGATGTGTGTGTTTAGTTAATTTGAACAAGCTGGGACCAACTGCTTAACTTGCTTTCCGAGGCCCGGCAGAATCTCGGTATGTTAAAATGGTCACCAATATACGGATCGACCTCAGCCGGTGTTGGTTAACCAAGAAGATCGACCGGTGCTTGACTTTACTTACTTGATTTAGCCAGGAGGTATAGGAAAATGTGATAACACTAGAACTAAAACTTCGAAAACATTTGAAATTTATCAACTGGGACTGTGTCCCGGTGTACGCATAAGCAAGTATGACACACCTATACTAAAATAAACTTTTTTTTTTAGAATACGTACAATCCCGGAAGTGCCAGCCCCACTGCCTTCAATTGAGTCGGAAGAGCAGATACAACCAACCTTTACTCAGAGACTGCAATACAAGCGACCAAATTTAAATATGAATACCGGGCTGTTCAAACGACCAACTTTAAATATAGGGTGGTAGTCTTATAGGATATTCGCTCCAAGCCTCCAATTGATCATACAAATATTTAACAGTGAATTCTAAATTTATTATTTTTAAGATTTTCATGTTCTTTTTCTATAGCGTTCAGGAAAGTCACGTTTAATTCTAGGTTATGTTTAATAAATGGCTTCTGTTTCACCATTAGTTTATTTATTATGTAATTCGTAAGCTTAGGAATCTAGAATATTGTATTTTTTTTTGTAAAGCTAGACCGATGACAAGTCTTTAGAAAAAGTGCCATTCAATAAGCAATGGCGACGCGACCATCGAACAACGTGATAATTCGACGATAAAAATAAATAAAACATACGCGTTGCCATGGCTGACCTGGAACATTCTAACTCTGCACTCATGTCGGCCGCAGCAAAGACAACCTTCACAGGTACTCTGATGGCTCCAATATTCAGTGCTTGTGCGGCGTCTCTCCGCAGACCATGGCCCACCATTCGCCTTGCGCGGCTTGCCCTGTGCCTCTGCGTCGCCGCCGGATGGTGTTGAAGTGGCAGAATTCTGGGCCAAACAATATTTAGAGACTATATTTGCTATCGATACACTAAGAAGAATTCGATAGCGCTTGCCAATCTCTTATCAATGTCAATAGGTATTATTGACTTCTTTCCAATTGTTATCGCGACGCATTCGATGATAGAATGTTACTTGTCTAGAGCCTCAGAGGGCCAATTCCCATATTTTTAAGGAACTTTAGGAATTATAATAACTAAAAAATTTGCACCAAGTTCAACCCCATATTGTGTCCAGGCTGTCTCTTTCCATTCTAGGTTGCTTGGGAGATCAACAAAAGATCGCGGAATGCGATAAGGCCGCCTGTTGTATGTTTGTTTTTGTTTTAAGATGTCTATTTGAATTATTTTTATCTTGGTGTACAATAAAGTATATTTAAATAAATAAATAATATATGGTGTGAATAGTACATACATAAAATCACGTCTTTTTCCATGGGGGTAGGCAGAAACTACAGAACGCCACCTGCTACGATCCTTACATAAACTGCCGAGCAATGAAATAGTTCCACCCACAAAATGCCGACAAACACCTTAATTAAATTTTTTCACATTTAATTTAATTTGAACACAATATTTACGTTTTTAGTTGGTAATATTCTGATGCGCTGTTAAATGTACTTCAATATTGCAGACGGCGTCATTAAGCTAGCCTTTCCCGTTTAGGAGTAATTTGGTGCTATGTCACTGGAACTTTTTCATTGCTCGCGAGTGTACTTCTTTTGCTTCACTCACATTAATACTTCTAGTCATAAACGGTAGAAATATCAAAGGTAGATTAATAAAAATAAAAATCGAACGGAAAATCCATTAAAAATATGTTGTGCAACTTTCGTGATATAACTCGTGGTAACTGTTGTTACCATTTTGAATTTAATTTATCTTAGTAATTTTACGAAAGACAGTAAGAGCACATGTTATCACAACGGGAACTTTCAAGCCAATGACTACCAAAGCGCGCGTCGCCACGAGCTCGACAGCGCCCCACTGCCAGGTGAAAGGTGGGGATGTGCGAAAGAGAGGTAAAATTCAACGGGAAACGGATGCGCCTCCCTCAATAGTAAAGCTATTAATAATGGTCAAATGGTTTATTAAGAGGTTATTATTTAATATATGACATGTTTTTTTACAGTTATTTTGGTTTTCAGTTAAGAGTTTCCGTTCGTAATATTATTTTTGCTTCTGTAATATATTGTTACAATAATTTCTCATAATTATTTCTAGCTTTCAAAATCAAAATTTCTATATTCAATTAAGCCATTAAGCGGCACTTTTGAACGTCAAAAAAATATATTAAAAAGTAGCAATAATTGATTCTACCGTCCATTCGGAAATGTAGCTTGTTGTGGAGAAGAATGGACAAGAAACTCCACACTTACTCTTTTAAAATAAAAAGTGTTTTACAAGTATTTGGTTACATCATTTCTTGTTAGAAAATAATAAATATATGTGAGAACGATGTAAAAAGACGTGCACGTAAAAGCGTCTAGAGTAAAACAAACAATTAAAATAAATATCAATACATAGGCAATTAAAAACAGGCCGAGGCAGCTAAGTTATGACCAATCCCAACTGACGGCGCCCGTTCACGAACATGACACATAGATCGGCACCACTCAGATCAACCATCATGAAGGGAACCGAATGATCCAACACACGTGCCACCATCAGAGAGACATTAGAGAGAGCATGACACACTATTACTACGGTACTGCCAGGGCACACTAGTCAACAAACGACATATAGGTACAGTAAATGGTAGATTTAGAGTTGGTACATAGTACTCACATATGTGCTGTGCTAAATATAATAATAATATAATACTAAAATTAAATTGAGTTTATACAACACAAATATATTCATACAGTCTTCAGTAGGTTCAACAATACTTCTGAACTTTTCTGCTTAACACTTGTTTTTGTGCCCTAGTGGCTGTGGAGCAGGACTAGCGTTGAGCCAAGCATTTTTATCAGCGATGTAATCCCCCAACCTATAATATGCCTGCCTGCATAGTGTGCGTTTTATACAATTTTAGAATTTCGACTCATTCAGTTCTAGAATGTGGAGAGGTATTTTATTGTAGTATTTTATACAGTACCCCATAAAAGATGACGCTACTTTAGCCAGCCTGAAACCTGGTTGAATTAATTGGTCCCTATTTCTAGTAACATAATTATGTCCATCGCTGTTTTTACTAAAAAGATGTATACGTATTCTTTCTAACGTACATGATGTTGTCGTAAATATATTGACAAGCTACCGTCATGATGTTAATGTCTTTAAACAGTTCCCTTAGAGAATCTCGCCGGCGAAGATTGTATATCGCTCTGATGGCTCGTTTTTGCAGAATGAAAATTTACTCAATGTCTGCAGCCCTTCCCCATAGTAAGATACCGTAAGACATGATACTATGAAAGTAACTAAAATAGACAAGCCTTGCGGTATCTACATCAGTAAACTGACGTATTTTTCTAACAGCATAAGCTGCCGAACTTAGCCGCCCCGCAAGGGATATCAAATGAGTACCGCATTGCAACCTCGGGTCTAGCGTGATCCCCAAGAAAACCGCTTTATCTACGAATTCTAGCTTCTCATTGTTTAATATAATGTCACAATCATAACTTTTGACATTTGGCAAGGCAAATTTTACACACTTAGTTTTTTTAGCATTTAAAACTAAATAATTAGCATTGAACCAATTTTGAACTTGCCGCAAGGCATTGTTTACGTCGGCAACGTTACTCGTACGTCTATTTATCTTAAAAATCAAAGAAGTATCATCAGCAAATAACACCATGTTTAATTGGTTTTCCAATATATGGGGTAAATCGTTAATGTAGACTAAAAATAAGGAAGGACCTAAAATTGAGCCCTGGGGTACCCCCATTTTCACGTTCAACCCCAACGAATTGACACCGTTTATTTGAACTAATTGCTGTCTATCATTCAAATAGGATTTTACTAAACTTAATGCTGATTGGCCTAGCCCGTAATGCTCAAGTTTCAAAAGCAATGTTTCATGATTAACGCAATCAAACGCCTTCGTCAGGTCGCAGAAGATACCTATAGCATCTTGCCCTTCCTCCCACGCATCAAAGATGTGTTTTAATAAGGTGACACCAGCGTCGGTTGTACAACGTCCTTTGGTGAAACCATACTGTTTATCGTGTAGGATGTTATTCGTATTAAAATGAATGAGCATTTGATTTAGCATTATCTTTTCAAATACCTTGCTGAAAACCGGCAACACGGATACTGGTCTATAATTATTTGTGTCTTTACTGTCCCCGGATTTAAAAAGTAGTATAACCTTACTATGTTTCATTAGATCCGGAAAGACTCCTTGATCTACACACAAATTAAAAATTAAAGCTAAGTACGGCGCTATAGTCTGAATAATGCAGGTACAAACTTTGATGGACATTCCCCATAGATCTTCGGTCAGTTTGATCTTGATTTGCTTAAAAGCTTTTATTACTGTTATTGGATTTATATGTGAAAAGTTAAATACAGTCGGGCAGGCGGAAACGTTAGCGTTTAATAAATCAGAAGCGAGCGACGGCGAAGAATTTAAGGTTTCAGTAGTTTTAATTGGGATGCTGGAAAAGAAATTTACAAATTCTTGAGCTACTTTTTTGTTATCTCTAATAAGTCCATGTGTAGTCTCAAGCGTGTAATCAGTATTTTTTTTTGTTCCTGTTCGTTTCATTATTTTTAATTTTCCAAACCGTCTTAATTTTATTTTCTGCGAATTTAACCTTATTGCTAATGTATAAAGCCTTAGCTAGTTTACACGTATTTTTAAATATTCTTAAGTAAGTAGCAACATACTTATTAAAAGTTTCAGTTTTAATATAAGGCTTAAGGCCATACAGCTCGTAAAGTCTTTCCCTACTTTTCCTGAATCCTTTAGTCGCCCAGTCGCTGAATAAAAACTTAGGGCATATAGTTTTAGTTTTCTTCTTAAAAGTATTATTGAACTCTGTTTGAACCACTGAGAAAACTTTTGTGTATAAAATATTACCGTCGTTCACTATGAGGTCCTGATAACTTAACTTACTGATTAAAGTGCTGTTAAATTTATTTAATTTACCGGAAGTTATTGGTCTGGATTGAATCTGCACTTGTTTTATTGGTATGTTGGACTCAAATGTTACCAGTAGCCCACTATGATCCGAAGGCAGACAATTCATAATGGCTTTGTCTAAGTAGTCGCAGCAACAAAAAACATTATCAATACATGTAGCAGTAGTCATAGTTGTACGGGTTGGTTCCTCAAACACATGTGACAAATTAAATGATTTGAAGAGATTTAATAGTCATAGCAGTCTATCTGAATTATTTTCTAAAATATTTATATTAAAGTCACCACAGATTATGACTAGTTTATTACCAGTTGCAAGTTTTGCCAAAACATCTTCCATCACTGACTCAAATAAACAGTAGTTTCTATAATTTGGGGGTCTGTAAACGCACACTATAACATGCTTATCACTAGCTCAACACAGGACAGTTCAACACTATGTTCAACTGATAGATCTACAATATCTTTACGAGGTTTTGATTTAATACCATTTTTAACCAATATAAGTGAACCTCCACGCAACATAATATTTCTGTTATAACAACTGCCCACAGTATAGTTTTCATAATTAATAAGCATTGCATAATCTTTCAACCAATGCTCAGTAAAAAAAATAATTTCAAACATTGTCTTTTCTAAAAACAGTTCTATTTCCAATTGCTTTGCAGAAAAACCTTGAATATTTTGATGGAATAATTTCAAGGAATTCTGCTTAGCCCCTTTTTTTGAATTAACTAAGTGAGAGCAAGAAGGTACCTTCTTGTTGGTGAATGTAATCCTAACTACTTCGTTATTGGTACCCTCCCTTGACCTACAAACTAGTTTAAATTATAAATATTAATAGCAGAAGTGCTAACGTTATTAAAGTTATTGACTACCTGTAAATTAGTATTACTACTAATATCAACTACAATACATGACTTCGACATACTATTTATGTCTGAGTTTTAAATTAAAAGATAATAGCCTCGCTATTTGCCGTCTTACCCTAATAGGCAGATACACTGTATTGCCTGTCGACTTTAATTTATCAACAACAATGTTGATGTCAAAAAAACTTAATTTGTCGCTGTAATGGCTGACAAGGAAATATAATTATTTTGTCTTCTAGACAATTTTTCCAAATATGGAAAAGCACACAATATGATTTTATTACAATTTAACTTTAACAACTTCTTTACACACTCAGTGATGTCATCTTTTTTTACATCCAAACTGTTACCTATAAAGACAGTTACATTGGTATCTCATTTATATACATTATTTGTTACAGATTCCATGATATGCTTGTAAAATGACCCAGGCATACAATAATTCAAAGTTGAATAACTCTGATTGCTATTTAATAATTTACCTAAACCTCTTCCAATACCATCTGCAAACATAACCGAATTAAACCCATGATGACTATTATTAGTTGGAAAGGTAGCAGTCTCAGGCCGGCCTACTTGAGACACTTCCTGTGAAATATCAGTTATGTCTTGGTCAAAGACACCGTCCTCTGACACCCTCTCAGCCTGGGCCGGGACCTCCGGAGCCTCAGGCTGGACAGCCTTCAGGTTTGAGACTATCTGACAATTACATTGACACATCACCAACTCATTTGCGGCCAGAATGTGTTCCTTAATTTGTAACTGGAAGCTAACATATTTATTGTAAAGGGAGCCCAGTTTATCCTCAAGTACCTGAATATCAGTTTGTAAGCGCTGTGTGTCAATTTCATAAATTTTTATGCTATCTTCTAATTTGATCAGTTTAATTTTTTAAGCAGGTCAACACGTTCTTTTCTGAGTGGAATATTTTTAAAGAAAAGTTTGTGTTTTTTCCTTTACTGGGTATAATTTTTAATTATTTTATTAAATTTTGCATACTTTTTCAGTTTTTTATAACAGTTAGTCATAAAAAACTGAAAAAGTATTATATTATATCTATTTGTCTCATTTAATAAGGAATCTTCAGTCAGGTCAATAGTAGTTATGGAATGAGGTTTACAATTTGAATTTAATTTACTTTACTATGCAACCTGTCGTGGCGTCTGATGCACTTCAAGAGACCAGGGCGTTATCCATTTCTTTATGATCATATTTACACTGGTCACTTTACGTGTACGTTTATGCTTTTCAAGTACTAATTTAAATTTTTCAACAAAGTGTTTAGTGGCTTCGTTTTTATCAGTTTCGTTATACAGGTCGGCCCAACTAATTTCTTTAAGTTCTTCAATTAAGTTTATATAGATACTAGCTGTTGCCCGCGACTTCGTCCGCGTGGTTAAGAAGATATAAAAATTAGTGATGTTTAACGCAAACTATTTTTATATTTCAGTCAACAGAAAATGCCTATCACACTAAGCATCATTTTTTAAAGCACGAATTAGAAAAAAATATAGAGTATCACAAAATTCTTTCTTAGCTTAGGTATGTCTCCTACTCATAAACTCTAGACTTGCTAAATTTCAGGACAGTAGTACAAAAAGACATCCGGACTTTCATACAAACATGCGAGAGCCCTTAAACCACCTTAATCCGGCCATGTCGCATAATCCGTTCTTAGCGGACGTTTACTATGTATGAACTACCTCCATGCCAAATTTCAAGGTAGGTAGTAGTTCTAAAAATGAAGCACTTTCATATAAACTTGCGAGAGCCCTTTGACCTCCTTTATCCGGCCCTGTCGCAAAATCCGTTCTTAGCTGACTTCTACTAACAATAAACTAATTTCATGACAAATTTCAAGTTTGTAGCACAAAAAATGAAGGACTTTCATCCAAACTTGCGAGAGCCCTTAGACCCCTAAATCCGGCCCTGTCGCAAAATCCGTTCTTAGCGGACGTTTACTAACTATAAACTACCTCCATGCCAAATTTCTAGATTATGGTTGAAATAATGAAGCACTTTCATATAAACTTGCGCGAGCCCTTTTACCCCCGAAGTCCGGCCCTGTTGAAAAATCCGTTATTAGTAGACGTCTACTAACTATAATCTACCTCCCTGCCAAATTTGAAGTTAGTAACTCAAAAAATGAAGAACTTTCATATAAACTTGCGAGAGACCCCATAAATCCGGCCCTGTTGCAAAAGCCGTTCTAAGCGTCGTCTATTAACTATAAACTACCTCCCTGCCTTTTAAGTTTATAGTTCAAAAAATTAAGGATTTTCATATAAACTTGCGAGAGCCCTTAGACCCCCTAAATCCGGCTCTGTCGCAAAATACGTTCTTAGTGGACGTCTAATATCTATAAACTACATCCCTGCCCATATTTTAAGTTAGTAGCTCAAAAAATAAATGAATTTCATACTAACTTGCGATAGCACTTAAACCCCCTAAATCCGGCCCTGTCGCAAAGTCCGTTCTTAGTGGACGTCTACTATCTAAAAACTACATCTCTGCCAAATTTTAAGTTAGTAGGTCAAAAAATGAAGGACTTTCATACTAACTTGCGAAAGCCCTTAGACCCCCTAAATCCGGCCCTGTCGCAAAAGCCATTCATAGCGGAAATCTACTAACTATAAACTACCTCCCTGCAAAATTTTAAATTAGTAGCTCAAAAAATTAAGGGCTTTCATACAAACTTGCGAGAGCCCTTAGACGCCCTAAATCTGGCCCTGTCGCAAAATCCGTTCTTAGTGGACGTCTACTATCTATAAACTACATCCCTGCCCATATTTTAAGTTGTAGCTCAAAAAAGAAGGTCTTTCATACTAACTTGCGATAGCCCTTAGATCCCCTAAATCCGGCCCCATCGTAAAATCCGTTCTTAGCGGACGTCTACTAACTATAAACTACCTCCCTCCCAAATTTCATATTTATACGTCAAGCAGTTTTCGATATTTCGTGATAGGTGAATGAGTGACCTTTCGCTTTTATATAGATATAAATAAGATTCTTCAAAAAAACTTTTAACACCCCCTAAATCGAATTTTGGGGGTAGGTTCGAAAAACTTATAATGATAACCTTTATTGTTTATTAACCTAAGAAGGAAGATTCTTCAAAAAAAATAATCGAATTTTGGGGGTTTTTTTGAAAACTAATAATTGCAACCTTTTGTTGCTTACTTAGTTGGGTATTTATGCCAAGTTTCAAGTTTATTAACCTAATAATAAGATTTTTCAAAAAAAAATAACAATCCCTAAATCGTCTTTTGGGGGTAGTTTCGAAAAACTAATAATAACAACCTTTATTATTTATTTATTTTAGTATTTGTGTGATGTTTCAAGTTTAGTTACCCATGAAAAAAGATTCTGCCATACAAATTTCAACACCCCCTAAATCGACTTGAGGGGGTAGTTTCAAAAAACTAATAATGTCAATCTTTATCATGTACTTAGATTACTATTTGTGCCAAGTTTCAAAAATATTAGCCAAAGGAATTAGATTTTTCATACAAACTTTGCCCCCCTTTTAAACCCCCTTAGGGGTAAAATTTCGAAAAATCCTTTCTTATCGGATGCCTACATCATACAAAGAATACACCTTACAAGTTTCAGGTCTCTACGTTCAGCGGTTTGGACTGTGCGTTCATCCGTCAGTCAGTCTTTCAGGACAAAGCATTTATATGGGGGTATTTTTGAAAAACTAATTATTGCAACCTTTTGTTTCTTACTTAGTTGGGTATTTATGCCAAGTTTCAAGTTTATTAACCTAATAATAAGATTTTTCAAAAAAACTTTAACACCCCCTAAATCGTCTTTTGGGGGTAGTTTCGAAAAACTAATAATAACAACATTTATCATTTATTTATTTTAGTATTTGTGTAATGTTTCAAGTTTAGTTACCCATGAAATAAGATTCTGCCATACAAATTTCAACACCCCCTAAATCGACTTGAGGGGGTAGTTTCAAAAAACTAATAATGTCAATCTTTATCATGTACTTAGATTACTATTTGTGCCAAGTTTCAAAAATATTAGCCGAAGGAATTAGATTTTTCATACAAACTTTGCCCCACTTTTTAACCGCCTTAAGGGTAGAAATTCGGAAAATCCTTTCTTATCGGATGCCTACATCATACAAAGAATACACCTTTCAAGTTTCAGGTCTCTACGTTCAGTGGTTTGGGCTGTGCGTTGATCCGTCAGTCAGTCATTCAGGACAAAGCATTTTATATATATAGATAAATTTTTTGTATATTTTTTTTTTGTCTTTTGGAAACGATGAACCCATGATGCATTATATACTGTGATGTGTTCGTTAATTTATCGGGCAAGTAATTTAATTTAATTAATTTGGTTTATTAAGAATTATTATTGTATTGTTTTTGATGTTGATATGTGTGTGTCGATATTTTAATTTAGCCAGAATGACATTGAACTAATTTGATTGTCTGAGTATTTCTTTGTGTTGTTTTAATGTTGGTGTGTGTTACTCATGAATTATTTGTGTGTTGTTTGTCTATTGTAAATGTAATAATTATATAGCATTGACTCTTTGCACGTGTTGGTTTACACTGTTAGTGCAAGGAGTAACTGAATTGAAATAAATAAATAATAAATATCGGAGTGGCAACCAATTGTTGTAGAGGCAAGTTTAGATTTAATCATGCAATGGTCTAAGCTATTTGTACCACGCGTTGGAACGGTGTGAACAGGAACATATCCATAATGCGTTATAAGACTTAGATACTCATTAACACAAGGATCAGTGGATGTTTCTTTAATATCCAAGTATAGGTCACCAACCAATGCACAGTGATGACATATGTACAACTACTCAGGACGCTTTCTAAGGAAGTCAAAAAGTTACTTTTATTATAAAACGATGGTGATCCATAGATAATTATAACAGAGTATGATTGCCCAAAATCTACCTGTAAACAATTAGCATTGTTGAAAGGGGACACTGTTACAAGAACGCAAAGTTCAGTTTTCGAAAACACCACAATACCGTTTTTTATGTTGATATAGTTTTTTTTTAAATAATAACAGTTGTAGCCGTCCAGACTAATACTATAAAGGCATCGTCAAGTTAACTCTCAGTTAATACTATAAGATCGGGCTTGAGTTTTAAGCGTTGCAAAAATATAAGTAGTGAACCGAAATTCTTATTTAAACTGTGTATATTCTGAGACAAGATTGTAAGTTTGCTATGGCCTACACAGATCACACAGTACACAGATCGGAATTAACCAAATAGTTTTGGTTGATTCCTTGTTCAGCTAGAGCAGTCCAGATGGATTCATGTATTATGGAGTCGAAGGCTTTACAATAATCGATTAATGCTATATATATCGTTTTCCCGTATTCTACGTATTTTTCCATTATTTGTGTACGAATTTGCCAAGCTATAGTTAAAATTATCTTTAAAGGTGTAATTGCCGCCCTGGTGAAGGTTGCGGTTATCCGCTTGATGCGAGACGCACGGAACCTGTCGACGTGGTGACGCTTGGGGTAGACCTACTACTATTTTTTTGGCTGCCATGTTAATGACGATGGTTTTTATCAATTTTGTTTGCAATCTGTAGCTAGGCAACCTGATCCGGGACTGACATTAATCTTATTTGAATGATAGACAGCAATTAGTTTAAATTCAGAATTTTTTGTTTTAAGACTGAATTAAACGGTGTAAATTCGTCGCGGTTAAACGTGAAAATGGGGGTACCCCAGGGCTCAATTTTAGGTCCTTTCTTATTTTTAATATACATAAACGATTTACCCCGTTTATTGGAAAACAAACTAAACATGGTGTTATTTGCTGATGACACATCTTTATTTTTTTTAATAAATAGACGTACTTGTCAGGTTGACGACGTAAATAAACGCGCTACGGCAGGTTCAGGATTGGTTCACTGCCAATAATTTAGTTTTAAATGGTAAAAAACTAAGTGCGTAAAATTTTCCTTGCCGAATATCAAAAGTACTGATTGTGATATTATATTAAACAAGGAGAAGCTAGAATTCGTCGATAATACGGTTTTCCTGGGGATCACGCTAGATTTGAGGTTACAATGGGGTCCTCATTTAGTATCCTTTGCGGGGCAGCTAAGTTCGGCAGTAAGATGAATACTACGAAAATTCGAGTGATTTTTGAATACGAGTTCCGACGCGGGACTAACGCGGCAGAAACAGCTCACAATATCAATGTTGTGTTTGGAGAGGGGACTGCGAATGAACGCACCGTGCTATTTTGGTTTAAACGCTTTCGTGATGGAAACTGATTTGAAGAACGAACCACGTGGAAGACCGCCCACACATTTTATGATTAACAATGAATTGAAAGAGGTGGTGGAAGCCGATCCAAGCCAAACTACCCAGGAATTAGCGGCATGGTTTAACGTTACTTTACCAAAAATATTGACTCATTTGCGTCATATCAATAAAATAAAAAGTATGAAAAATGGGTGCCTCATGATTTGACTGATCTGCAGAAAGAAACGCATGTTGAAACTTGTGTTGCCTTGATGAATCAATACAGAAATGAAAGAATATTGGATCGAATTGTGACATGTGATGAAAAGTGGATTCTTTACGATAACCGTAAGTGAAAAATGCAATTGCTGACCCCAGGTCATACGCCGCAACAGTGTCCTAAAGCAAAGCTTACCAATAAAAAGGTAATGGTAACTGTTTGGTGGTCTCAGCATGTTGTTATTCACTATAGCTTTCTCCTATCTGGTCAAGCAATAACGGCAAACGTCTACTGTGCCGAACTCCGAACAATGATAGCAAAACTAGCAGTGAAACAGCCCCGACTCATGAATCGATCTTCACCACTATTGCTCCATGGTAACGCGAGACCTCATACAGCACGAGAAACTGTTTTAACTCTACAGGAACTGCAACTAGAAACCATTCGTCACCCTCCGTATTTGCCAGACCTTGCTAAAACGGACTAAAATTTTTTCGTCATTTGGACAATTTTCTACGTGATAAAAAGTTTTCTTCTCAGGAGGCAGTACAAAATGCTTTCACACAGTTTGTCGAATATAGATCACCAGAGTTCTATCGCAAAGGCATACATTACCTTCCTATTAGATGGCAGCAATGTATTGATAATAATGGTAATTATTTTGATTAATAAAAAATAAACTAATTTCAATTTTTTAGTACAAATCGGCAATTTCATACTTTAACCAAAGTCAAAGTCAAAGTCAAAGTCAAAGTCAAATATATTTATTTCAATTAGGCCAATAAGCGGCACTTTTGAACGTCAAAAATTAAATGTTAATAAAAAATGTACAAGTAATAAAAATTTACTCTACCGTGCATTCGGAAAGTAGCTTGTTATGGAGAAGAACGCACAAGAAACTCCATACTTACTCTTTTTAAAAAAAATATGTTTTACAAAGTTTACTTATGTACATACATTAATAAATTCATATATGTGAGGACGATGCACCCAAAAATAGCACTACCCACTATACAACGTACAGGTATAAAGTAATAAAAGCACTAACAGGTAAAAATCAATTTGCATCATTGCAGAGCCGCTACTGCCCTTCTGGCTCGGCAATTGAAGTTGAATACATATGACATTGCCTTGATACAGGAACCTTATCTGTATAAGGGGACTATAAAAGGCTTAGGTGGGACAGGAGGCATGGTGCTCTATGACTGTCCAACTAATGACGCGAGGACTTGCATCTATATCAGGGGCGGTATAGAGGCAATGCCCTTACGTACTTTCTGTTACAGGGATCTCACAACAGCTCTGATCCAAGTGGGGGCGGGAACAGAGAAAAGGAGAATTATCCTTGCCTCTGCCTACCTCCCATATGAACAAAAGGAACCAGTAACACCTCAAATCAGAAGACTGGTTGATTACGGCAACCAAGAAAATCTCGACATGATACTTGGCTGCGATGCGAATGCTCACCATGTCGTTTGGGGCAGCTCAGATGTCAACAAACGAGGCGAGGATTTGTTGGACTTTGTGGTAAGCTCTTCTTTACAAATCCTTAACGCAGGCAATAAACCTACTTTCAGGACCTCTGCGAGAACTGAAGTTATTGACCTGACACTGGCTTCAAACAGGGCCAGCGCTCATATTGAGAATTGGCATGTATCGGACGAAATCTCTCTGTCTGACCATAATTATATATGCTTTAGGTTTAGGACGGCGGGAGAAGCCGAAACTAGACGAAGGAGAAACCCAAGGCATACAAATTGGGACTCATACAGGAGGGACCTTAAAGTAAATCTAGGGAGCCCTAAAGGTAAGCTTAATTCCATACTGGATATAGAATTCGAAGCGGACAGAATCAAGGCGGGCACCATCGGCGCATGGGAAGATAACTGCCCAGAGAAAAAGGCCTTTAGCAAAAAGGTACCATGGTGGACTCCTGAACTAGTCAAAATACGTCAGGAAACACGACAGGCCTTTAATGATGCAAAAGCCAGGAAGGATTTTTCTGGCTATCATAGCATGTTAACGAGGTATAACACGGCGGTACGCAAGGCCAAAAGAACTAACTGGCGACAGCATTGCACCTCCATCGAAACTCTGCCAAGTGGAATGAGGTTGTGCAAAGCAATGTCCATGACTAAGACAAACCCACTATCATCTGTAAAGGATGAGAATGGGTGTCTCACGGAAACTGGACAGGACACTCTGGGTGTGATGTTTAGGACCCACTTCCCGGAATGTATACTGCGCAATAGCGATGAAGAGGAACCAGTCACAAGGGATGAGCTCACAAGGCACACGTCCAAAAGTAACTGGCTCACGGCAAAGAAAGTGGTAGATGAAAACAAACTGAAGCTGGCCATAGCGGGCTTCCAGCCTCTCAAATCCCCTGGTCCGGATGGCATCTACCCAATACTATTGCAAGAAGGGGCATCTGTTTTGGTACCCCATTTGAGTAAGCTCTACAGAGCTTGCATAGCCTTTGGGTACGTACCCAAGGCATGGAGGGAGGTCAAAGTCACTTTTATACCGAAGGTGGGTAGACCGACTTATGAAGAAGCTAAAGCTTACAGGCCCATCAGTCTATCATCCTTTCTCTTAAAAGCTCTGGAGAAACTGGTAGACAGGTATCTAAGAGAGGGACCACTGAAAGTATTCCCTCTACATAAACTACAGTGCGCCTACAGCCCGGGCAAATCTACGGAAACGGCATTGCACTTTGTTGCGAGTCGAGCCGAGGCTGCGCTAGAGGGACAAGAGATTTGTGTCGGGGCTTTCCTCGACATAGAGGGAGCCTTCGACAAAACAACATTTGAGTCCATACGCATTGCTGCAAAGGAACATGGCATCAACGATACCACGTGCAACTGGATTGACTATATGCTGAGAAGCAGAATAGTCAGATCGGAACTGATGGGAGACAGACTTAGTGCAAAAACAACAAGAGGTTGCCCGCAAGGCGGGGTGCTGTCACCATTATTGTGGTGCTTGGTAGTAGACTCGCTACTTACCAAACTCAATACCGGACCATTCTACACAGTAGGCTATGCAGATGACATAGCAATAATGGTCAATGGTAAATTCCCGAACATAGTCTCTGGATTATTACAACAGGCATTGAGGATGACAGAGGAATGGTGTACAAAGAACCACCTCTCTATCAACCCAAGCAAAGCAGTCATTGTTCCATTTACGAGGAAGAGACAACTAGAACACCTAGGAGAGCTCTCCCTCAATGGAATAAAGCTGCCCTGGTCCACCGAAGTTAAATATCTGGGCGTAACGCTTGATAAAGAACTCAGGTGGAAAACTCATGTGGAAAACATAACGACAAAGGCCTTACGAGTGTTCGGCATGTGTCGTTCCACCTACGGTAAAACTTGGGGGTTAAAGCCCAAAGTGATACGATGGCTGTACCGGACAATGATAATACCTATTATCACATACGGCAGCCTAGTGTGGTGGCCAAGAACAAAGCTTGCTTCGTGCAAAGCGCCACTCACCAGGTTACAAAGAACAGTGTGTCTCGGCATCACAGGTGCTTTCAGGACAACACCAACGGCAGCGATTGAGAGATACCTCAATATCCCTCCTCTGCATATGATGGTTGAATTCGAGGCAAGGAAGACATTACATCGTCTTGCTGTTGCTGGACTATGGGATGCCTCTAAGCCAAAGACTAACCATACAAAGTTCGATGAGAATGAAGGCCTGGATCGGGTAACAAGCATGTTATCCGATAAAATGCAAACTAAATTTGTGTTTGAAAGGTCTTTTAAGGTCCAAATCCCTACAATAGAGGACTGGAAGAAGGGACTCGATCCACCAGAACAAGACAGTCTGGTGTGGTACACTGATGGATCCAAAATGGAATCAGGTACAGGAGCGGGCATATACGCAAAAGGTTACAAATGTAGCAAAAGCTTAGGGAAGATGGCAACTGTATTCCAAGCGGAAACATTTGCCATAATAACCTATGCTCAAGAGAATATAGATAGAGGAACCCGAGGTAAATCCATATATATTCTTAGTGACAGTCAGGCTGCAATCAAAGCCATGGCATCCTACAAAGTGGACTCCGGACTCATTCTGGATGCTATCCAGGCCCTAAACAGGCTTGGGAAGCACAACAGGGTGAGACTGATGTGGGTCCCTGGGCACAAAGGAATCCATGGAAACGAAGTGGCTGATGAACTGGCAAGAGAGGGCTCAGCAAATGAATTTGTGGGTCCAGAACCATGTGTAGGCATTTCGACGTGTCTCGTAAAAGCCGCATTTAGGGAGTTTGCAGATCACAGACAACAAACTTATTGGCTGTCTAACACCGGTCTGCAACACTCAAAGAAATTCCTAGGCTCTACGTTCAAAGCCCGGGAATGCATTTGGAACATGAGCAGGGGGCAAATCCGCTACCTGCTTGGGGCCTTTACTGGGCACTTTGGAACCAACGACATGCTCATGAAGATGGGTTTAACTACGACTCCCGTGTGCAGGTTGTGTGGGGAACATACGGAACGCATGGAGCACCTTCTGTGCACATGCGATGCACTGGCTGGTAAGCGAATGGGTCTCCTAGGGGTTGGATACCCAAAACCAGAAGACTATAGGCTCATATCTCCTAGTCTCGTTGTAAAACTCATGAAAACGGTTTTCAACGAGATTGGGGGGGAGTAAGTTATCTAGGGGACCACAATAGATCCCAATGGGTCGAAGTGTCCGAGATGTTCTCGGCCCCTCCATAAGATAAGATAAGATAACAGGTAAATTCATTAGTTTTATAAATAGGAACATGGTTCTCACATACTTACAAATATTGCAAACATAGGTAAAATACCTAATTCAACAACAACGGAACCTTGTGTGAGTCAAATTCTGGAAAAAAATATAAAAAATAACCTAAGAATACAAAAACTATGAATAGGAATACAAATTAGCAAATTTGATTTTGTCCACACCAAAGATTGCCCTACGGAGCGGGACCAACATGTTGCCAAGCATTCTTATCTTGAATATAATCATCTAATTTGTAATATGCTTGTTTACAAAGTGTGCTTTTAACTAAAGTTTTAAATTTACTTTCATTTAGTTTTAATATATCACAAGGTATTTTGTTATAAAATTTAACACAGTACCCCATGAAAGATGAGTGTACTTTTGCTAGTCTATAAGATGGTTGATCTAACTTATCTTTATTTCTCGTATTACAATTGTGTCTATCACTGACCTTACTAAAGAGATGTATATTTTTCCTTACATACATGATATTTTCATAAATGAATTGGCAAGAAACTGTCATAATATTAATATTTTTAAATAGCTCCCTAAGAGATTCTCTGTGACTTAAATTATATATGGCTCTGATAGCTCTCTTTTGCAATATAAATATGGATTCAATGTCAGCCGCTCGGCCCCACAATAAAATACCGTATGACATAATGCTGTGAAAGTAACTAAAATAGACCAAACGCGCGGTCTCCACATCCGTCAACTGTCTTATCTTTCTAACAGCATAAGCGGCCGAGCTCAGCCGACCCGCAAGAGATGTTATGTGAGAACTCCATTGCAATTTGTCGTCTAAAGTGATTCCCAGGAAAACTGTTTGATTTACAAAGTCCAGCTTTTCGCCATTCAATATGATGTCGCATTCGCTACTTCTAACATTCGGCAATGTGAATCTAATACATTTGGTTTTTTTTTCATTTAGTACCAAATTGTTTGCCGTGAACCAATTTTGGACCTGATGAATCGAGTTATTCACATCATCAAGATTTTGTGACCGCCGATCTATTTTAAATATCAAAGATGTGTCATCAGCAAACAACACCATTTTCGGTTGATTTTGTAGTAATTGGGGTAAATCGTTAATATAAACTAAAAAGAGGAATGGACCCAATATCGAGCCTTGAGGAACACCCATTGTCATTTCAGACCCTAGTGAGTTTACGCCGTTTATCTGAACTTTAACTTGTCTGTCTTTTAAATATGATCTAAGTAACCCAAGGGCTGTATGTCTAATTCCATAGTGCTCGAGCTTCAACAATAGTGTCTCATGGTTAACGCAATCGAACGCCTTCGAGAGGTCGCAAAAGATTCCAATGGCGTCTTGTGCTTCCTCCCAGGCGTTAAAGATGTTCTTTATTAGGGTGACACCAGCGTCAGTTGTGCAACGCCCTTTGGTAAAACCGTACTGTTGATCATAAAAGATAGAATGTTTGTTAAAATGACGCAACAATTGGTTGAGCATTAACTTTTCGAAGACCTTACTGAGAACCGGCAGTATTGACACTGGCCTATAATTATTGGCTTCTTTGCTATCCCCGGATTTAAACAATGGAACTACTTTACTGTGTTTCATGAGGTCCGAAAAAACTCCTTGATCGACACTAGCATTAAATATTAAAGCTAAATAGGGTGCAACAGTTTCAATGATTGGTTTACACACTTTTACAGATAGTCCCCAAAGATCTTCTGTTGATTTAATTTTAAGATCTTTAAAAGCTTTTAAAATAGCCTGGGGATTTGTATGTTGAAACTTGAACTCCGATGGGCACGCATTTACGTTCTTTCTTAGTAAGGCAGCAGAGAGTGTGGGTGAGGAGTTTAAGGCTGCTGTAGTTTTAAGAGGAATATTAACAAAAAAGTTTTCAAATTCCTGAGCTACCTCTATATCTGAGGATATGGGGCCATGTGCAGTCGCTAAATTAAATTCAGTATTACGCTGTTTTTTCCTACCTGTTTCATTATTTATTATTTTCCAGGTAGTTTTTATTTTATCGTCTGCCGATTTTATTTTATTGCTTATATACAGCGCTTTAGCTATTTTGCATGCAATTTTAAAGGTTTTTGAATATTTCGCAACATACTTATCAAAACTTGTATTATTCATATGTTGATTTAGGCCATAAAGTTCATATAGCTTTTCCCTGCTTTTACGAATACCTGGAGTCGCCCAATCGCTAAATACGAACTTGGTGTAAATACTTTTCGCTTTCTGTGGAAAAGTGTCATTAAATTGCATGTTGAGTACTTTAAAAACTCGGCATAGAACTCATTTGGGTTATCTATATTAAAAAAGTTTTGAACACATAATTTACTAGTCAAGGTTTTATTAAATTTTTCTAAATTTTTACTTGTAATTGGTCTAAATTTTATTTGCATTTTTTGCAAAGGTATGTAGGTGCTATACGTTATTGTTTGCCCACTGTGATCAGATGTTAATTTATTTACAATTTCTTTATTTAGGTAATCACAATTACAAAAAACGTTATCTATGCAAGTCGCAGAAGAAGCTGTCACTCTAGTTGGCTCCATAAAAACATTTGTTAGATTAAATGATTTAAAAAGACCCAATAACCTAATACTGTTAGAGTTATTTTCTAATAAGTTAATGTTAAAATCGCCACATATGATGATTGATTTACTGCTAGTACTAACTTTTTTTAACACATCTTCCATTATAGAGTCAAACACAGAAAGATTCTGGTAACTTGGAGGTCTGTAGACACATACTACAACATGCTTATCAAGCTCAACACAGGACAATTCAATGGTGTGTTCAACCGACAGTCTAACAATGTCTTTTCTCTCTTTAGATTTAATAGAATTTTTAATAAGTATTAATGATCCGCCATGTATCATACGTTTTCTGCTGAAATGGCTAACTACACAATAATTTTCATAATTAATGGACCTTACTTGGTGATCTTTTAACCAATGTTCTGTTAGACAAATAATATCAAATTTAGTTTTTTCTAGAAATAGTTCAATTTCTAATAATTTGGAACCTCTAATATTATATAACTGCACAGCACGTGTGTGAGTACTATATACCCAACTGGAAATCTACCATTTACTGTACCTGTGTATCGTTCGTTGACTTGTGTGCGCCCTGGAAGTTGAGTGTGTCTCTCTCAAATGTCTCTCTGATGGTGGCGCGTGTGTTGGATTATCCGGTTCCCTTCATGATGGTTGTGCTGGGTGGTGCCAATTCATGCGTCATGTTCCTGAACGGACGCCGTCAGTCGAGATTGGTCATAACTTAACTGCTACGAATTTTAATGTTTTTCTAGTATCTACTATATAACTGCACAGTACATGTGTGAGTACTTTTAATACTTTATGCCTGTACGTAGTATAGTGTGTAGTACTATTCTGGTTGCATTGTCCTCACATATATGAATTTATTAATGTACTTATGTACCTAAATATTGTAAAAAAAACTATTTTTTTAGAAAGAGTAAGTATGGGGTTTCTTGTGCATTCTTCTCCATAATAAGCTACTTTCCGAATGCACGGTAGAATAAATTTTTATTCCTTGTAAATTTTAATGTAACGTTCAAAAGTGCCGCTAGGTGGTCTAGTTGAATTAAAATATCTTTGTCCTGGTCTTTGATAGAGTCTAGCAATACTTTAGCTTCAATCAGCTGTTTCATAGTTTAAATTTTTCTTCATAAAGTAAAAAAAAAATATGTTGTTCCATTTATATCGCTTTCGGAGCCTTACTCTGACTTGTCAAAACTGTCATGATTCAACTGTGAGAGAGAGACGGAGTTATATAGAACGAATACCACTATCCCTTTCTCACAACGGAATCATGATGGCGTTGACAAGTTATGGTATAATTTTTTCATTTTGGTTGTGGCGGTTACGCACTACACGTCCGTGATTTGAATTCCGACTTTAAAATGTTCTGAATTATGACAGATTATGACGGATAGAGTTCGGATGTACGCGTAAGCTTCCGTACAAGAAGTACTACGGCTTTTTCGGAACTGAAATTTCACGGACACGGATCGGATGTAGTCGTAACAGCCCTAGTATGCATCGTAGATAAACTTCTATTACCATATTTCTATCATCTTTCGCACACACTAATATTTTTGTACGAGGTAATATCGAAATTCTGATCCGATTACGAAAACTTCGACTCTTCTTTATATAGGGTTGAAATAAAGAAAATGAATTAATATTTATTTTTATTACAAAAATGAAACACTGTTAGGTCCTTGATGCTGCCTTTTGTAGATCATACCAACACTGCACTTTTAGATTTAATTTAAACAAACGATAGTATTGCAACCTTTAACTGTGTAGAGGTTTTTTTTTTTTTTTATATGGTATGTTATTTAAATCACGACGAATCGAAAGTCGCGCGTCTGTAATGGAGGCTACCGGAAAACTTACGTTCGCCGCGCATGTAAATTGAATGCACTACGAAATATATGATTGATTCACATATTCTTTGTTCCTCTACAACTATTTATTTATTTGGATATCCAATATAGGATACACAGACATTACAATGGTGTAAAGGATTATTTACCTGTCATAGAATTCTAATCTTTTGAGAGGTTTTGCCATAAAACTGATAAATGTATAAAACATTAAGGCATAACATACACTGAAATGAGTTTATGACATGATTAAACTGTTCTGCTGTTCTTTAACGTATAATCTGGATATTCTAATGGCATCTGTTGACGCACTAAAACTCCATCCCTAGAAAGAAAGAATTTTACTCATGTTAACAGATCATGTCAGTATTCTTGAAATGTAATATGTACTATTTAGTATTGGGTTTTTCTGATACTGGTCACCGGAGGAGCTCGATATTGTTATTTTTATTTAAATTACAATATTCAGCTCAGAGTTGACTCTGAGCTGAATATTGTAATTTTTCCACTCCTCTCGCTATGTCTACAGATCAGGCTACTATTACTATCTATACTATCAGATATTACTGTGAAGTTAAGACGAGTACTTACTGTGTTTTCTCATACCCTTGAGGTTCATTCACAGTCTTAGCTCCTATTTGTTCAGCCTCTTTTTTATCACGAGGTTTCTCAACTCCTCCGTCATGCAGATCTCTAAATAGATCGTCAAATGTTTCTTCTTTTGACGGCGAGGCTGGTTCCGGGGCTTCGGGCCCTGCGTGAAGTTGTGAAAATGTTTTCTCGAATGCTTGTAAATCGCCTTGTGGAGGATCCAATGCAGAATTGCTCGGCCCCCTACGCAGCACGCTTATCGCAGGATTTGGTTGTTGTTGTGGTAAATGTGGTTTGTTTTTTTGATTCAAAAGCGGTTGCTCAAATCGTTTATCTAGCTCTGACTTAACTGGTTGTGGCATAAACGGACCGTCATTTGTTTTTTTATGTAGTTCCATAGGCAGTGGCTTATAAGATTCTTCCATGGGTTTAAATGAGTCATCTTCTTCTGCCATGATAATATCTAGTAGATTATAAGATTCTGTCGTTACTGGCTTAAATGATTCCATTTGTTTATCAGGTGATGATTGTGGCTCGTTATTTGAATATTCTGCTTGCCTTGAAGGTTCTACTTTTGGTGGTGGTGACTTCAATCCTATTTCAATATTTTTAAATGTTTCTGGTTGTGGCTCATCGTCCGGTTCAGCCAGAGGTTTTTTAAATATTGGTATTTTAAATAGACCTTTTAGTGGATTCCTATATGATCCTATTTGTGGTTGATTATATGATTGTTCTTGCGATGGCATGTATTCCATTTCAGGTGGCTTAGGATTAGGTATTTGTTGATTTGATTTATCTGTGTTGATCTGTCGTTGAGGTTGATTCGGTGATGCCATATGCGCTTGATTAGATAAGTCCTGTTGGGTATATGGATCCATTGGTTTTTTAATATTTTGTTTTACCGGAGGTTGATTATATAAACCTGTTTGGGGCTGATTATATGACTCCGTTTTTGGTGGATAATTTGAATTTATTGGCGGTTGGTTGTAATTAGAATCCATGGGTCGTTGATTGTAAATAGAATCCATAGGTGGTTGATTATAATAAGGATCCAATGGGGGTTGATTATACGAACCCATTTGCGCTTCATTAAACGTGTCTATTTGAGGTTGTTTTTGGGATTTTATTTGTGGTTTGTTAAAAGCGTTTCTTTCTGGTAGATTTTGTGACTCCATATTTTGTTGTTGACTTATGTATCCTGCAACTGGTTTCCTAACCTCATTGTTAGGTTTTTCATTTACTATCCCCTGAGTTTGGTCCACCTGCGATGGATTTTGTTGCTGATTATAAGGACTTTGTCCTCGGTTTTCTTGTAAAACCTTTTGACGATTTTTACGTGAATTCTCTTGGTTCTCCTGAAGGTTTTCAAGCGGGTTGTATTCTGTATCCTCTTGTGGGTTATCTTGAAAGTTCTCTTGGTCATCAAAGTTCCTTAGATTCTTAGTTGGTCGAACAAGTAGAGTGTCTTCTTCCTCTTTTTGACGTCGAAACAATGGGCTTTGTCGATTATTTAGTGAGGAATTGTTTTTAACGTCCTTAGGCCATTTAATTTCTATATCTTTGACTTGATATGACTTATCATCTATTTGGTTATTGCAGGTATTACGTCTGTAAAATGATTTGTATGTTAGTTTTAATAAAATTCTTCAGTTTTATAATTTACAGTCTAATACTAGTTCCAGAAAATAACTAATATTATCTTCATCTGCCTTTAGCAGCCCAATGCTGGACATAAGGCTGTGTTCTAGTTTAAAATTGAGATGTTTGAATTTTAAACTTTAACATAACAGTTGCTCTGGCACTTACCCTGATCGCGTAACCAATGTAATACTGATTCTTTAGACTAAAAAAGCCACGCTTTTCCAGCTTTAAGGCCACGTAACTATCGATCAATTGCTTCAGAGTTTAAATATATCAGTGAAACTTACCTTGTATCGTTCGTTTCTAATAGGCATTTGACTATTTTGGCTGTTGCCGCTGTGCTTACATAAATACGTGGTCCAACGCAGTCAAAGTTTGGGTTACAAATGCCGTTCAATGCCACTCCTAAGATAATCTCTTCTGTACCAATCCATGTGATGAGAGGACCTCCATGGTCGTTCTTAAAAAAAAAATATAATAATCTCTTGACTTATTGCGAACCTCAGTTAGTTGCTGTGGAAAATTTGGCCTAATGGGGTACCTGTCCTTGAATCATCTCATACTATCTATTTTTTTTGTTCCGGGTGGGAGTTCCTCATTGGATATCCGCCACCCTGGGCGGGGGGTGTGGAGGGGTCTGTCAGACTGGTACTGACTAAAAATCATCCCGGTGTTCCATCTCACAACTACGCCGGGGGTCGCGGGAACGTACGATCCTTCTGCAACAACCATCTCATACCAGTGTGAAGATGGCTCACAAGATATGCAGCACTTGTTTTCCTGCCAAGCAAGCACAACTTATCCAGGTGGCCCCAAAAATGGTCAGATTATGCGAAATATGATATAGCTACAAAGTGAAGCCATGACTGTTTAAAACGATTTCTTTTTTCTCTGTTTTGTTATTTAATCTATCTAGCCTTTTGTCAACTACGTTGGGATCAGCTTCCAGTCTTCCAATCGGATACAGCGTACCATTGTAACAAGTATTACATGGAGCGACTGCCCATCTGACCTCCACAACCCAGTAACTGGGCAATAAAATACCCCTTTGGCAAGATGAAAAGCTTATTGATATGTAAATATCAAAATTCAAAGTTCCTCATTTACAAAATTTCTTAACTGAGTTTTAGAGGAAGTTCATTACTTTTATTTACCTGACACGTTTCTAACAATGACGACTTTCGTGAACTCATCTCGTTACTTTCATTGACACTCTTCGTGGTAGTCGTTGAAAGACTAGGTCGTTTTTCAACTGTGGTGTTCGATGTAGTTTCATCGTCTTCTTCACCCAAAAATCCATTACCAGATGCACACAGCAGATATGTATTGACGAATTCTTTTGATCCGTTTTTAAGATTGGCACAAAATGTTTTTTCAATGATAGTAGTAGTTGCTTCTTGTAGTAATTTCGGTTTTACCTTGTCTACTGTTGGCTCCTTCTGCTAGGCAATGTAAGGTATATATAAGTGTTTACTTAAGGATGCTCGAAACTATAAATGTACCGATGACAAGTTATTAGAAACTGATTATTTGAATGGAATAATCAGTACAGAAATAAAAATAAGTTCGATATTTATAGTCATTAATGTTTCTACTAATACTTTAGCAATCAGAAATAGCCAATAGCTGTTTTATAAATTTATAACTCTAAATTATAAAAGTTTAACTTTTAATATAGGACATTTGTAAAATAATCTAGAAGTACCTATGTTCATGTGACTCATAAGTCACATGATCCTCTGTAGCAACAAAGTCATAAAACGTGAACGTGAGAAGCTGATGTGCAGGATAGAACCGAGCAGATCATGAGTTTTCATTTAAAAGGATCTCTCTATTTTGGAAACACCTGACTGCTTGACTCTGTCAAGAAACGAAATCAAAGTTAAACTTACACTTTTGACTTTCTTTTCTCCCCACCCTAACGCAATGCCACGAGTATTCTCCTTTTCATTGTTTTTATCAAAATTTATCTTAATACTTTCTGGTACGTAAGAGCAATGAGTGAGATATGACATGTCATTGAAATCGTATGGGTCCTGAACTGTAGCGACTCCAATATCCACGTTCATCCATTCTATCTGCTTGGCGGTTGATGACGCATATTCTGAAAGTAGTATATACTTTTGACTAGGTCTAAATGCCTCAAAGGTTATGCAGAGATATATAGTCAGGGGTCAAATGTGATTTTTCTAGAAGAGGGTCAATGGTTCACGACTGATTTAGTGTGTAGAAGACAATCTAAAGTATAGACTAGTCGAGGGTCGCTGATCTTCTTCTACAAATGTACTACACTTTTGATTCTTTACTTTACATCCACAAATTCGCCTGTTTGGTGCGATTCCCATGTAAAAATGATTTCACCTATTAATTCAGTAATTTAATAAATATAATGCCACAAAACACAGTAAATTGAGTTTACAAAAAAAAAACTAGAACGGAAAATAATGAACGATTATATTGCTTGGTAAATACCGTTCGGAACAGAAATCTTGACAACCTTTTTCTTCCACGTATTGGCACACTTATCCTTGTCTACATCTTTGCCGTTGATATATTTCTTATTGCCAGCTATTGCATAGATCCTATTGACTTCAACAAGACACGCTGCAGCCGTCAGTATCTGGGTAGGTGTTACAATTGCCCCTGCGCAGTGCCATGTGTCGTCATCAGTTTCGGAATATGGAGATGTGACAAAGTATACCTGAAAACATAACATCACTGTAGCTGGGCTAGCAGCGGTTGTTTTGTCATTATGCAAGGCAGGAATGGAACCTTTTACGGTGGATTGTTTTAACTGTAGAGCTGCGTTATCAGAGAAAAAAAACCCCAGCGGTGTCTCATGATTCACCAGAGCCTTCAGAGGTTCTTGACAAAGGGTCATCTATCCGCAATGGCGATTGTCGCAATGCCAAAAGTAAGGCATTGATCATTATAGCGCTTAGCATTCCCATTTTTGACATTTGACCAATCACAATCACGACGCTTTCGCGCAAAATATAATGGATTTTCTGTGACATTTACGCTGTGCATATCAATCCGAAGACATGTAAGGGGGCGCACTCACAAACTTAGCGCCCCAAGTCAACCTCACCTGCTCGTGGTGCATCCTGCTGAACAACAAACGAGGCTCTGACGACAACCGACAAATGGCGGTATAACCATTACAATAAAACTTCATAGCTAAATGGTACAGACTGGTGACGGGCAGCAGCGTCACCAGTACGAGAAGCTGCGATCTGCGAGAAGCTGAGATCTGCGATCGCCAACCCGATTATAAGCAAACCCTCCAAAGGCAAGTCAAATGAAACCACGGCCCCCAGTTTCCGGCCGCCCTGCTGTTATTGCTGACGACCTTCGCAGGGTGGCTGGTAGCAGCTGGATGACAGTTGCCGAAAAACGAACCAAATAGCGTGCAATTGGAGAGGCCGCAGTCCAGCAGTATCAATCCCAAATTGTGTTGTCAACTGCTATCGCTGAAAGAGAGTCACTTGTCTGTGTGTCTGTCTCAAGCAATCAATCCGTTCGGTAGTAGTGTTACAATACTTTATTTAGTTAATACCCTCCAAATAATACGTACCAGGTACTTTTTCCCCAATATACTATCATTTCCGAGTCCCATTCTTCGACGACAGAAACACACTGAAAGAAAAGAAAAATAAGTTTAATATTATTGTTATGTAATAGAGCCTTTTTTAACTTGGATTAATGCTCATGCATACTGCGCCACCACGGGGAGATAGTGCAGTTATGTGGGACTCTAACCCACTAAAACTCCACGGTGTCCTCCTGTGCCGCTTATGGCGGGAACACGGGCACGTGTTAGCACTCACCGCGAACCCCCACCGTCCGTCACCGGACTCTCCGAACCACTCCATATGAAATAGGGGCCTAGACTTTTTTTCTTTTTTCATCAAACGGGCATCAAGCCAGACTGTGGGTTGCTACTGAGAAATTTGAGATGAAAAACACAATAAAACCTTTCCCGACCTAGGCATCAAACCCAGTACCTCATGTTCAGCAGTAGCGCTTGCGACCACGAGGCAGCCATACAAATAAATATTTGGAAAATTTATTCAAACACCACACATAAATTAATTAAAAAGACAATAATACCAACACTTGAATACAGCTATCCAAATCAATATGTAAAAACACTTCAGCATCGTTGCTACATTGAATCATTTTCCATTAAATATATTTTCAAGCACAATTTCGAGTGAGCGTTCAACCGTTGAATTGATTTATCGATAAATAAATACTCGTTTGCAAATAAGGTTTTCATAGTTAGTTTTTGATATATACGAAGCTAGCAAATATCGTAGCATTTACGTAGGTCGGTAATTGCTACAGGGCTACGGCGTAGTTCTTATACTGCTACGAGGGGCTACGGCACAGACCGCCTTGTGAAGGATTGACCGCCATTGAACACCATTTTAATTTACTTAGATTGTAATATAAGCGTGACTTAAACAGACTAAAAAGAAAAGGAAAATATATCACATATAGGGCCCTATGTGTAATATATTTTCCTTTTATAATAGCTATTAAATATTATTAAACATAATATCTAAAAAAATGTTTAATAAAGTCCTTTTTTAAGTTAACCATTTGTAATTGTATAGACTGTACTCTCTCTCTACTCTGTACTCTTTTTATCGTTTACGATTTCACCGATAACCCACTTCTTATGTAACATTTTATATAAAAAAATTTAGAGCGTAATAGCTTCTTAAGTTAACATTCAGATTTCTACATATTACAAAACCCAATTAGACTTCAAAATAAAATACATCAACATACTAAAAACACATTCATGATTTGTCTTCAGAAAATGCTAATAATGCAAATACACAATACTAGACAAATATGTTTTAGTTCCAGGTACCGCGGTAAACGTACTGCCAATGCAATGGCCGGGGATCTAAAATCCTGGTTTAATTTCTTTTTATCTTTTGATTTTTAGTTTACATTATCAAAATCAAAAGCCAGTGGATCACGTTCCAGTTTACGTGAGCGAAGCCGCGAGCGCAGCTAGAACACAAAAAAAAATAATCATGCAACTGTAATTCAATTATTCTAAAACGCACGGTCAGATTTATAGCCACACTCTGTCAATCATGACTATGGTTTAAAATGTTGACAATAAAGTCGATACCAGTGTTATATTTAATGATTATTTGTGGTAAGTACTATTATTGGATTAATTTCGTTTAAAAATATTCTTTGAAACGACTCAGTGTTCACTTAACGCCTAAAGCGAACATATATAATTTCAAAACTCTAACAATAAATTGAGCCTATAGATTTAGGCAATCGATCCACTAAACCTACCAAAACCATAGCACAATAAAAAATTTCTCCATGTTTTGCAATAGTCCTACACTCCTGCCCCAACCGGGGATTGTTCTTGGGTGCAGTTGCATTGTGCCTACAGAGATAATCGTCGGTTGGTGTCACATTTACTGATACTTGCCTAACAAGGCCTCTGCGAGTTGGCTTTGGCTTCTCGCACGCCTTTCAAAGGACCGGGACCTAGAGTCCCGGTCATATAATTCTAGGAGACGGAAATAATTTCAGTAAAATACTAAGCGTTTGTAACTTTTTTTTTTAATTTTCCGTGTTTATCACTTACACTGAAGTAATGCGACATTGCTAAGTAAAAATCTTATAAAAAATCTTTAAAAAAATATAAAGCTCTTGAAACCTGTTATTTTATTTTAGTGTCTTATTGCGAAAGAAGAATACAAGACGGTGAAGACATAAGAACAGACAGAAAATACGTGGTAAGAAACCATTTTATTAGTAATATTTTTTGATATAGTAGGTATGATGCAATAAAACTATTAAATAAATAAAGGCTTACAAGTGTTACAGAGGCTGGGAAAATGTTATAGGCTTGTGCCCAAAAACCTGTGAACTTTTCCGAAATGATCTACAGTAAACATATTCTTCGATATACCTTTCTCGTAACAAAAAAAACCACTTTAAATATTGAACGCACCCTTTAAAAGAATTCAGTATTGCGGACGATGGAACAAAGCCAACCAATGAATGTATCTTATAAATCTTACTAATATTATAAATGTTAAAGTTTGGATGGATGTGTGTGTGGATGTTTGTCTGTTATTCAATCACGCCAGAACGGCTCTGGATGAAATTTGACACATAGATAGATTATAGTCTGGATTAGCACATTTGCTACTTTTGTTCCCTTGGGATGAAAAAACACTTTTCACGCGGGTGAAGCTAGTTTGTACACAAACTCATGCATTTTCCTTTGGGGTAGGCAAAAACCACAGATCGCCATCTACTACGATCATAAGATACTTACTCCTTTTGATTCGTTTATTCTCATACATGTCATACACGCACGCCAGTTACGTGAATCAAGAACATGTAAGAAATTACCAATGGACAACACTCTTTTGAATTTAATAAAAAATCTAAATATTATTTCATTTTTAGGTCTATTTAGTCAAAGCGGCCATATCAGCAGTACAATATGACTCTTGGCTGTGTGGAGGTGCCATTGTTTCCAGTGAGTTCGTTATTACATCCGCAGCATGTGTCAACGATGTGGATTTCTTATATGTAATAGCGGGTTATAGACAATATGTTCCTGACCATGAAATAGAAACTGATAAGTGTACCGGGTCGATGAAAAAGAAAGTCATCTATACTTGTTCCCCTAAAGGTAAGTACTTAAAAATTATACTCTTATAAATGATCACATCATCAGCCTATTAATGTTCCCACTGCTGGGACACAGGCCTCCTCTCTGAAGAGGGAAAAAAAGAAAAAAAAAATACATTTTAAATGATTTTATTTCTGTAAGTTGGTTTGTACAAACATTTTTACATGTCGATCATATTTTTCAAAACTAGATGAGGTCGGCGTTTCCAATCTGACTACTCTGGGAAGAAAGGCCGAAACAAACTCAGAGGTCACAGTCTCTTTTAAAGTCCAGACAAAATCTTGGTTAGATGTGAAGATCATGTAGACTGATGTCTGAAATGGTCTTTTGAGGAAAGAACCAGTCAGATTGAGTGGACCTGTCCAGTCAGTGCACGCATTTGTCAATAACCGTGCAGCTGAACTCAGAATTTAAGGAGCTCAACGAATTGACGAACAATACCAAATAAAGGACATTCGGGTAGGCCGCATAAACTACTCAAACTGACAGACCATGATTAAAAACTAAATAAGATAAATTAAAATAAAAATCAAAATAAAATAGAATGATCCACATAGTCTTCACATTCAGAATAATTAAAATAAAATAACATAATACTTTAAAAAGTTACTTTTTGGACAAAGTACGAAACGAGTATGTCAGGGGTTCGTTCAAAGTAGCACCGATTAGCGAGAAGGTCAAAGAAAGCAGATTGCGTTGGTACGGCCAAATCCTGAGACGTGGAGATGACAACCCTATCAAAAAGGCCCTAAATATCCCCGATCGACCGCGAGGAAGGGGACGACCGCCCGCCACCTGGTGGTCAAACATGCAGAAAGGACCTCTTTCTGGAGAAGGAGAACCTGAGCACTCAGACAACCCAGAACAGAGCTCTCTGGCGCAGACGTACAAGTAGACCCGACCCCAGCTGAACTGGGAAGAGAGTTGGACAAAGAAGAAGAAAGAATACTTTAAAAAGAAAACCAAAAAAATAATTGAAAAACTAAATTCACGGTGAAAAATATTAAAAAATCTAAATTAATTGGAGTAGCTAAATCCCAAGCCTTTATGTCCACAACGTAATCTTTAATGGTATAAAACGCTTTCTGGCACAACTTACGTTTAATGAACGATTTGAATTTATTAACACCTAGATCTTGTACGTGGCTTAGAAGCTTATTATAAAAGCGTACACATTGACATCTAAACGAGCCACCTATTTTCTTGAGCCTTGTGTAGGTACTACAAATTTGTGTTTGTTCCTAGTATTTATGTTATGGACATAACTGTATTTTTTAAACAATTTTATATTTTTATAGATTAAATCAGTTGTCAACCATTGACTTTTTCTATAAAAAGATCTTTTTTTGTGTTCTGTGCAACTGCACTTTTGAACTCTGACTGTACATTGTCATTTTCATTTATATTTAGTTACATTTAAATAAAGGGCGAGTCTGCAATTCCCTTCCGGAGTCTGTATTTCCTGATAGCTACAACTGTCGCTGATAGCTACAAGCACAAAATCTTTAAGTCAAGAATGAATAGGTTTTTTCTAGGCAAGCGTGCTTCATCGTCCACCACATCATCGCTTACCATCAGGTGATATAGTGGTCAAGCGCAAGCATATAAAAAAAAATTACCGGCCAAGTGCGAATCGGACTCGCGCACTAAGGGTTCCGTACCATTATCGCAAAAACGGCAAAAAAATCACGTTGGTTGTATGGAAGCCCTACTAAAATATTTATTTTATTCTGTTTTTAGTATTTGTTGTTATAGCGGCAACAGAAATACATCATTTGTGAAAATGTCAACTGTCTAACTATCACGGTTCATGAGATACAGCCTGGTGACAGACAGACAGACAGACGGACAGCGAAGTCTCAGTAATAGGGTCCCGTTTTTACCCTTTGGGTACGCAACCCTAAAAATATCTTCGTCTTGCCACAAAGAAATCCTTAAAGGCCAAAGCCAATTAATTACACTTTACACTTCCTGATTCTGATCCTGATTTTCAGGAACCCTCTGAATGGAGGCTCTGATTTAAGCCTGGCAGACTTTTTCCCACGTCTATTATGCCCGTTTTGGAGCGTTGTGGTATTTCGTATTCGATATGTAATAATTACTTAATTTCAGGTTACAATCTGAAGTATGGCGAATTAGATTACTGGTCGTTCATAGACATAGCTTTGGCAAAGGTAGAATCACCGTTTAATTTCGACGACCCTACCTACGAAACGTTATGTTCATATAAACCCAGTTCGATAGCCATAAATTATGATGAAGAATATCAGGAGCCTGGAACTGACGCGCTAGTGTTCGGATGGGGTCATTCAAACTACTGGCGAAAGGTAAGGAAAAGAGTCACCTTCGCTAGATAGGCAACCTTTTAAACCGACTTTTTAATAAAGGAGAAGGTTCTTAATTAGTATGAATGTTTTTTGGAAACTGAGTTTAGTTTTTCGTGCAAGTGGGCCTTTTTTTTTTGGATCGGAAATCAGCCAATGACTTCTCCCACTCTGAGTGAAGCGGGAGGGTCTGTCAGACTTTTACTAATTAAAACCCACCTCCTCCTTCAGTTGCTTGTGCCAGGGCCGCGCTAACTCTCTTTCAAATTTATCAGCGACCCGTGCCTAAGAAAGTATTTTTCCTATGTTGGATGTGACTTCTAGTCTAATCGACAATCACAATTGAGGTTCTGGGTAATACGATACCCTCTTGGTAAGAAAGGTTGTCAATCTGTCAGGGTTGGCTTGTTGATAGCTGAAAAGGAGAATAACCAAATATAGGGAGATAAACTGTGTGAGCGAAATGATTGAAAACATGACGGCTATTGCGTCGATGGAATCGCCAGTTATATAGGACAAGAGGTGCTAGACCATTCGATGTCAGCGATGGCGATTGTCGTAATGCCGAATTTTGAGATGGATCACGGTACGAATACCGATAGCGCTTGACGAGTCCATACATTTGAGATTGATCACGGTACGATGCCCGATAGCGCTTGACGAGTCCATATATTTGAGATTGATCACGGTACGATGCCCGATAGCGCTTGACGAGTCCATACATTTAAGATTGATCACGGTACGATGCCCGATAGCGCTTGACGAGTCCATACATTTAAGATTGATCACGGTACGATGCCCGACAGCGCTTGACGAGTCCATACATTTGAGATTGATCACGGTACGATGCCTGATAGCGCTTGATGAGTCCATACATTTGAGATTGATCACGGTACGATGCCCGATAGCGCTTGACGAGTCCATACATTTTTGTAATTTTTCTGATACGGCGATGCTTTTGTTGGTTGAATGTCATTTGTCTATAGCGGGCTAGAAGAAGAAAAGAGTTGTAATAATGTCAACGAATAAATGATTTTTTATATATTAACCCTTTCCTTCATGTTTGCAGCCAAATGATACCAACAATTATAATCAACCAACTTTAAAATACGCTCCGACGCTATTACTGAATAAAACGGCTTGCATTGAGCATTACAAGGATTTTAAGAACATGAGCAATGTTATAAGTACATACATGATATGCTCGCTAGGGAAGGGCAATATAGATGATATGGGGCAGACAATTCAGCAGAGTCCACCGTTAGAAAATGGATGTACCAGACAGCAGCAAAAGTTAATGGGGTTTGAAGGTGTTTCAGTAAGTGTCGCTTTTTAAATAATTCGTTTTGCCCATGCGACGATTGCTTCTATACAGGAAGATAGAGATACGATCAGTGAACACTATAAAAATATAATTGGCCCTCCTACTCCTAGGCCCTCATTTATACAATTATCTGAGGTGTTTAGTAGCAGAATGTGCTAAGTAATTGCTGTGTCAAGATTTTTGTAAAAAAGGATGTCATAAACAAAAACAAACCCAATAAACAGGATTGCTTAAACTAGGAAATCAGAGAGGTCAAATACTCCTTGCTACTAACATCTTTGTAAGTGCGTTGCAAGTGAGCTAGAGTAGGAGTCCATTGCCTGTAACACAAGTTAATTCCTAGGCGAGACTGGATCTTGCTCTGCCTTCTGCTGTAACGCCCCTCATTCATCAGTTCAATTTAAGTGGTTGTTTTAAGGATGATCATTGTGCTCAAAATTTTGTTTTTGTATAACTTGATTAGAATTGAATATAGTGTTTAAAAACTTGTGAGACTTGGAAATGAACTCTATTTTACCAACCAAAAAGCCGCTTTTTTCCACGCGAGTAGGCAGAAAGTATAAAACACCGCCCGCTACGATCCTTACCGTTAATATGACTGTTATACAGAAATAAACATTAAAATAAAATTAGACCCCTTTTAGTGTGAATTCGGAAGTACAGAAGAAAGCTCTGATGATGAAGATGATACACGCAGACATGGCACAGGGTCCAACCACACGGCTAATGTTACTTTGAACAACATCAATGAAACGCGTGCCAGAAGAAGCGGTATTTGCCAGGTAGATATGAAAATCTCATAATACTTAATTCTCAAAATTATCATATTTTCCAAAGACCTTTATTAAAGTTTAACAATAAAATATTCAACTTGACTTTGGATGCAGAGAGTAAAAAAGCTGACAACGATATAATGAAAATTTGAGGTATTATAAATAGGATAGGATAGGATTATAAACAAAGTATAATTCTATCAGCGAAAGCGATTGTCGTAAAGCCATAAACTAAGGGATTGATCACGCAACTTTTCGATAGCACTTGGCAATCCAAAATTCCAAATATCTAGCGCCTCTTTCATAATGAAGCGAATCCCAAGCGTGTTGCAATCCAATCGCGCCAATTGGATTGTTGAGAAAAACTTAATTTATCATTTATTTTAAATTTTACTTATTATAAATTATATAGTCGTTGCGAAAAACTTTTCTTTTTTTTCAGTTAGTTGTAAGCAATTGAAAATCGATGAAATTTTAAAAAGAACCACGTGTAAAAATATCAAAAACCCAATTGTGTCAACTGACTAACTTAATAAACTGCCGAGCAATGAAAAAGTTCCACCCACAAAATGCCTATAAACACCTTAATTTAATTTTTTCACATTTAATTTAAAATTTTTACACAATATTCACGTTTTTAGTTGGTAATATTCTGATGCGCTGTTAAATGTACTTCAATATTGCAGACGGCGTCATTAAGCTAGCCTTGCCCGTTTAGGAGTAATTTGGTGCTATGTCACTAGAACTTTTTCATTGCTCGTTAGTGTACTTGTATAAAGGTGTAAAGTGTCGTGATTTGCCAAGCATAAAAAAATTATAATAATCGTAAACGAAATTTTTTGCAATTTTTCAATGCGTTTTTTAAGTCATTTATTTTAACCTCTTCAGAACGACCACGGAGGGCCACTTGTCACTTGGGCTGGAGCTAAAGAAGTCTTAATCGGCGTTGCATCTGTTTTCAAAGTATCAGAAGAATATGAGTGCATGGGACCCTATTTATATACTAGCACACGATGTACAGGATTATTTTTGGATTGTATATTAAACACTCAATTTCGTACGAGTGGTGGCAGGTGAGTAAATAACGTTGATTTTGATTCCTTTTTTAATCTACCTTTTTTCCCAAAAATGTCAGGATTGGCATCAAGTCTAATACTGGATGCAGCTGATTACTAGTATTTTACACAGATTGACTGCTTATCAGACTTCCACAACCCAGTAACTGGGTAACACGATATTCTACGGCAAGATTAGTGTCAGACTTTCTGCCTTCTGGCTACCGTAACGACTGGTGTAGATTTATAAATCACAGCCAGGACCGAAGGCTTAGTAAAGATGGTCGCGATCCACGGACTGACCAACGCAAGTATAGCTTAATCTTGAAGATCGACCCGTGCGGCTGTTCTTAGTCTACCAAGAGCTCCTTAGATTGTAGTTGCATTTTTATCTCTTCTCATAATTCATCCTCGTTGGTTTCATAGGAGAGCTGAATGATTCAGAACAGCTAAGTAATAATTATACCTTTTATTTTGTTCAACAGACGGTATCTTTGTGACAGACCAGCCAGTGAAAAAGGTTATGATACTATCGAACGAACAATTTCCTGGAAGGATCATCCTGCAGGGTACAATACATTAATTTTCGTTTCTATTTATTCTCAGTTATGAGTAAAAATTTGAAGACTAGTGACATCTACCAATCCGCATTTGTTCTGCGTGGTGGATTACAGCCCGCTCCACTCACAGAGAGTAGAACTATGGGGTAGCGGTGCGGGGCAGGCGGGCGATATCAGGTGTTGCGAAAGCTGAGTCATTTGCCCACCGACTAGTATAAACACCCATCCCCCACCACGTTAATACCTCAGGCACCGTCTCAGTAAAACGGTAGGCCTATAATAAAAACTGAAATTTGCAGATCTGCAGCGAATGAAAACATCGAGAGAGACGGCGCTAAACCAAAACTTTCACCAGGTCTAAAGTATTTAACTAGTAATAATCAACCACCAAATGGAGAAAATACGAAGTATGATTCAAATAATAAGTTTGAAGCTTTTAAAAAGCCACCAATAGCAAATAATGCACCTACAGAAAGAGATCCAGAAAGTATCTTAGGAAAAGATTTCCCAGCAAATGGTAGACAGCAGGAAGCAACAAAATACGAGGCAAATAAACAGTATGAAACTATTGGAAACCCAGCAATTGTTAGTTTTGCTCATAAAGAAACGTTTAAAATAAAAGGAAGAATCCCAGGCAGACCAATTTTACCAGTAAATGTCAGATTCTCAGGACAACAAACTTCCTCGGCAAATGAAAGATACCCATTCCCTAAAATAAATCTGGACATTGAAACGAACCCAGACATTCAAATTTCCCTCACAAATCAAAGGTTTCCAGTAACTGGAAGGTACCCGGTTAGAACGGGAACTCTAGAAACATTTCAAAGAATGCCAGCAAAAATGGTAGTGAGGCCTATACGTCCGTTAGGAAATTGAACACATTTATATATTAAAAATCTAATGTTATTGTTTAATTAATTAAATAGATAGGTTTTTATAACATTTCTTCTTCATTTTCATACACGAATTTATACATCACTTTGCCCGGGATATCGTCGCCGAGGATTTTATTACGTACGTCTACAAAACTGAAAGTAAACGACTTTTTAAATCGGTACAGGACTTTTTGATTTTATTCATTACCAACAAAAATAAACATGTTTTCTTTGTATAATATAGTGTAAAAAAAAGCTTTTTTACAAAAAAATACTACCGACTTCCAAATAAGAAAACTAGAAAGTGAAAAATAACTTTATTTTTGGAAGTCGATGTCTTTGGTAGGTAACAAATTTTTAAGTTATGGACACCGACTTCCAAAAATAAAGTTATTTTTCACTTTCTAGTTTTCTTATTTGGAAGTCGGTAGTATTTTTTTGTAAAAAAGCTTTTTATTTTTCACTTTTTAGTTGTACCTACCTAATAGGGAAGTAGTTAAGTAAGTACCTATAACGACAGAATAGATTACCCGAATAACATGAAAAATGAATATAACCGGTGAAATGAGAGATCTGCATACCCCTTTCGAGCGTACTGGCGTGATGTTATGTTATGAAATAGTATAAACAATAAACAGACATGCGTTTGCAGCAATCCCGAGAGATTTGCCGTTATTTATTGAAGAGTTCTGTTGTATATCTGCGAAGTACTTTATCAGATCTTCACCAAATTAAAATGGGACCAATTTCGGAATATAGTCTTTCAACCAAAAAAAGAATTTTTTAAATCGGTCCACAATTGACGGAGATATCGGTGAACATACATAAAAAAAACATACATAATGTCGAACATAGAACCTCCTCCTTTTTTGGTAGTCGGTTAAAAATATATTAGTTTTTAGGGTTTCATACCCGGGTCGAATCGGAGTCGAGAAGGGTCCAAACGGAGCCATATTGCTGTCACTCGCGTGTTTTCATATGTCAAAATTGTTTTCATTACACCTATTCGAAAAACGACAATTGTTTATAGAGGATAGCGGGAGCCAAATCCAATTTTGCGCCCGTAGGAGATTGAGCTTTCTTTTTTCTGATTGGTCCGCTTCGTGCTTCTGATAGATTTGCGTAGTTGGGTTGGAGGCGCTCGCGTGAAGGTCTAATGTAAAAAAAAATATCACTAACTAACATTCAATTCTCTATGGTGATAAACTCACTTTTGTGATTGGTTAGTAAGGAGTTAGTATTATACTTACTCTTTGTTAATGAGTATGTGAAGTTAACCAAATAGGTCGAACGCATATGTTTGAATAAGTTACTGGCTGGTTCTAAGTTAAAGCCTAGCTTTAAAAAAACTGTAGGTCTTTCTTTAAATTTATTTTTCTCGGAAATTTTTCACACTAGGCTTCGCCATAGAGGAAATACTAGTTTCGAGTAGGTAGCGATAAAAATAGTGTGTATCACTCGGGGACAAAATATTTTGTTCTCGGGCGTCATATATTGAATTCCTCGCTAAGCTCAGGATTCTACGTTAGAATCCTTCGCTTAGCTCTGAATTCAAAATAACGCCCTGGAAGAACAAAATATTACTTTGTCCCCTTGTAACACAAATAACTATTAAATTCCCATAGATCTACGAACTTGAAATTTGGTGATAATGTTTATACTTTACTAACAAATATATAATATATTGATAAATCAGATTTTTCTTTGGAACGGAACCCTAAATGGCCGGTTTCCTCGGCCAGAGAATCGGCATTGCCATCCAAGGTTTGTTTTTTTTTTAGAATTTTCAATTGTATATATGTTTATAAATATCAATTTGATGTCTTCATTTTTATCCATTTTGTAGAGAAAATGATACGGCTTAGTAGCGGTCACCAGAATTAATAAACATTCTGGCCCGATTTATGGCATTTTCCATCACTTTTGCCAGAACTTCCCGCGGATATTATCTTTGAGGGCTTCAAGAGTCTGCGTGCTTGTTGAAATAGACTCGTGACTTTAAAAAAAAACCCACATAAAGAAGCCTAGAATAGTTAAATCAGGCGTTTTTATCGGCCAGTGCAAGTCCGGGTAGTGCAGCCCTCAGAATTTCGGTTGTGGCTCGTGCAGTAAGCGCCGTTGCACTATCCTGTTGGAACCACATGCTCTCCAGTTCCAATTGATTCCTTTTAAGGATAGAGAAAGACGTTGATCATGGCTCTTACCGGGTTGACCACAGTAGTCGTTTGGTAGTCCGATGTCGCCTCCAGCGTAAACAACACACCATGCAGTAACTTGGAGTCGGTGTAATAAAGTCTCTACCAGAATTATACGCGGCTTTTCGGTGCCACAGAGGTGATAATTTTGCTTATGCGCGCGGCGGATGAAATCTACCACCACCAACACCACACCACTGGTGTTCTGATGTTCTGACACCAGAGGTGGCCACATTCTCTCACGAAAAAGAAGAAGAAGAGGGATGAAATTAAAAAAGTCCTTAAATAACTGTTTCTATAATTCTAGGCCCGATTATTCAATAGTCTGATAACTTTTAACTGAGGAATAATTAAGAGCTTAAATACTAAATGCCAAGTAATTTTGATAATATACAATTTATTTTTCATATAAATTTTAACACCCAGTTTTACCCCTACAAGGATGAAATTCAGAAAAGCTTTAAATATGTGTTTCAAATCAAAAATATTTATTTGCTAGCATATGGTACATAAGGTGTTACAGTAAATGTATTCAGCATATCCTGCCGTAAGATGGCGTGCAAATGTTTTGACAATCAGCGATGTCACAATCTAACTTAAAAAAAATTTTTTTGGAAAAAAAATACTACCGACTTCCAAATAAGAAAACTACAAAGTGAAAAATAACTTTATTTTTGAAAGTCGGTGTCTTTGATAGGTACCATTTTTTTGCGTTAAAGACACCGACTTTCAAAAATAAAGTTATTTTTCACTTTGTAGTTTTCTTATTTGGAAGTCGGTAGTATTTTTTTTCCAAAAAAATTTTTTTTTCACTTTTTCTTTGTACCTACCTAACAGACAAGTTGTTTAGTATGGTATCTATAACGCCAGAATAGATTACCCGAATGGCCGAATATCATGAAATTTGAACATAACCGGTGAAATGAGAGATCTGCGTACCCCTTAAGAGGATACTGGCGTGATGTTATGTTATGAAATGGTATAAACAATGAACAGATATGCGATTGCAGCAATCCCGAGAGATTTGCCGTAATTTATTGAAGAGTTCTGTTGTATATCTTCGAAGTTCTTCATCAGATCTTCATCAAATTAAAATGGGACCAATTTCGAAACATACTTTTCCAAACAAAAAAAGAATTTTCAAAATCGGTCCAAAATTGACGGAGATATGCGTGAACATACACAAAAAAAAAAAAAAAAAAAAAACAAACATAATGTCGAACATAGAACCTCCTCCTTTTTGGTAAGTCGGTTAAAAATTACAAACTCTATTGACTTGTCTTCTAAATAGTACTTAATGCTATAATATTTTTTAAATAAGAATAGTTTGAAAAGTATTTTTTTGCGCACGGCTGGCGCAGTGGTTGAGCAATTGACTGCTGCGCTGCGTGTCGCGGGTTCGATTCCCGCACAAACAATAACAATAACATATATATATATATATATATATAACAAAAACAATAATATAAAGAACAAATATTTGTATCCAACTATCTGTAGGTCAAATAGTTGACCTACAGATAGTTGTTTCGGCTCTGGGTGTTTGTGTATGTGAGTTTATATGTTTGTAAACGCACCCACGATACAGGAAGAAATTCCTAGTGTGGGGCAAGGTTTGATTAAAAAAAAAAAATAACAACATTGTCAGCGGTAAGTCTTGAAAACTTTTAGGTAAATGATTGTAAATAATAATCGACATGCATTTTACTTAAATAATCCTAGTTTTATTTATGGCATCCGAAGTCTATCTTTATGCCGTATTCTGCTATTTGGCCTGTCAGTGCTAGTTTAAAATAAATTGTAGTTTCTCTTTACAAAAGTACATATTTCAAAAATATATAAACATGGCAAGGCAAGGGTAGAATTTTAAGTTTTTGAAATAGTGGCTTACAGCTGTCTGAAAATTGGGCTCCACACATCCGCTCGGATACATTTTTCTGAGCTTTAAAAACTCTGTCGAAAACTACAGAGTTACCCATATTATAATGCTGTATCTAAGTACGGATGATACGAGTACATATCCATGATAAGCCAGCATTGCAGTGTTAAAGTTTACTGTTTGTTTGCTTGTTTGTTGTTTGTGTTTGTGAATTTTATCTATGTGTGTTTTCCAATTGCAATTTTTATTGACCGTTATACAATACACAATTATCGACAGTGGACAACTGAGAATCTTTATAATGAATGTCTAATTTATTTATGTTTGCATTGTATGTTTGAAATTCAATTATGTTTGTTTTAATCATGAATATTTATTTTTAAGTTATTTTATTCTAGCCATTCGTTTGCATTATCTAGGGTTTGGACGATTTCATTCTCAATTTTTTTGTTATTGTTACTCTTAATAATTATTGTAGTGTCATCAGCGAATAGTATGCAATCTTTGCCTACCGCCTCTGAAATCTCGTTGATGTAAACTAGAAAGAGTTGTGGGGTTAGGATACCTCCCTATTGCATGCCATAATTATTTTTTTTTATATTCCGACCAATAGGTTTTTTTTTTTCTTTTGAGAAGTTTTTGTTATTTCCACGCATTGTACTCTTTCAGAAAGATAACTTGTTGATCCAGTCGTCGGCCTTACTCCGGATTCCATAATGCTCAAGCTTTGAGAGTAGTGTTTTATGGCAGACAAAATCAAAGGCTTTTGTTATGTCTAGGAACACGCAACTAATCTTCGATTTTTGATTCAAACATTCTTCTTCTTCGTGTCGATGATTCCATTTTCAGTTTTTAATTTAAATGTTGTGCTTCGACCAGAACTCAGCCACGTCGACAGCCCTAGCGTAATTTGCCTCGCACAGGTCCTTCATGGTGCTGGTGTTTATGCACAGAGAGCAGGACAACAGATTAGGCATCGTTTGCGGTGTGGTTCCACAGTCACGTTGTGGCTGATCGGAGTACCCCCATCTGACCAGGTTGTACCTACAGCGGCCCACTTGGCTTCGCAGCCTATTTAGGGATTTCCAGGTAGGCCAAGGCAGTTTATTCCCAGCTGGGAGCTTTTCTGCAGGATCGATATAGTCAGTTGGCTCCTCAAATACCCCCCGTATTTGAGGAGCCACAATTTCCTACGTGCTTCGCCTGGGTTGTCGTCGTAAGTTGTTTTAGCCGACTTAAGGAAGCTGTTCCGACTCTTTAATCGCCCCCTTGATTGTTCCGCGTTGTACAGTAGGTGGCGGTTATCGGTCTCCTGTTTGTGCTTTTCGGAGGAACAGTCAACCTCCCTACGGACCTCCGGAGGGCCTATTCCTGCCAGCGGGTACAGTGCAGCAAGTGGAGTTGGTTTAAGGCACCCAGTGATTATTCTGCACGTGTCATTTAGGGCTACATCTACTTTTCGGGCATGAATGGATCGATGCCACACTGGGCAGGCAGCCGAGAAGTAGAGAGCCAAACCAGATGTACGAAGGACGTAATGACGTAAGGGGAGGCGCCCCAGGAAGTGGATGTGAGTCGACGAAGCAAGTTGTTACGTGTGTTAACATTGAGTTTAGTTCTTTCGCAGTGGTTTTTGTAGGTCAGTGAGCGGTCCAAGGTAGCACCTAGATAGACAAGATTGTCATTGTGTTCAATGTCAGCACCTCGCCATTTGATGTTTAATTTTCTGGCAGCCTGACGATTTCTCAAGTGTAATGAGCACGACTGCGTTTTAGACGGATTAGGTCTTAATGCATTATCTTCGTCGTATCCACTGAGATTCGCCAGGGCCAGTTCAACGTTTGCTTCGGTATCTTCAAAGTTAGTCGTCCTTGTGGCCAGCGCCGGATTCAGCCAGACGACGATGTCGGATTTCACTGGAACTTAGGTATTCTGGTTGTATTGCCTCTGGTGAATCAGTGGCCTTTGGGGAATCATCGTGGTGAGAAGATTGGCCAGCTGGACTCTGCGTTACCAAGTGCCAGCTGTTACCAGGGTGCGCCGGGCGTTTTATTATGATCTAGACGCCACTCGGGGAGGCTCTTCTCGTGCACCCTATGTATTTTATTTATGCAAAACATACCAAAGTAGTTGAACTGCCCTTCCTAAACCCGAATTGTTCTTCTCTAAGAATATCACATTTTTTTAATAGTATTGAAGAGCATAAATACTAAATTACAATTAATTTCAATAATAAACAATTTATTTTTCATACAAATGTTAACACCCCCTTTTAGGGGTAAAAAGTTAAGGGATGAAATTAAAAAATCCTTAAAGACGTATTTTATATTTAGAGGATAAATGCCATATTTCATTCATTTCAAATTACAAATGACAGTTTCATACAAACTTTCATCCCCTATTTCACCACTTTAGGGGGTGAGTTTTGAAAAATCCTTTCATAATTGACATCTAAAGTATATAGGTATAAGTATATACATCTAAGTATATACATCCTCTCAAATCATTCAAACTAAATCATTCATCATCATTTCAAACTTCTATCATTTGTGGTTTAGACTGGGCGTTGATATGTCAGTCGGGACCTTGCCTTTTATATACATAGATAGATAGATCATTTCAAACTTTATCGAAATTGTAGGTGTCGAATTGTCGAATTTGGTCTTATCGCAAAAGATCGCAGAAAACTGTTTTAGAGTTCCGTAGTCAACAAGGAACCCGATTGCCACCATGTCCGTCCGTCCGCAACTTAGCTCAGAGACTCTCTTGTGTTCTAGAAAGCTGTAATTTGGTATGGGTGTACATATTAATCAAACCGACAAAGTGGTAAAATAAAACCATGTTTTTTTTTATTATACCTCATTGAACATGAACGTAAAGTAGGGATATTATTTTTTTCTCGTCTATCTCATGGTGTGAGGTATCGTTGGATAGGCCATTCAAAAATATTATGGGTCTGTGAAAGCCATTTTAATGGCATATTTTTGTTAAAGTCAAGTGTGTCTTCTGCCAGCTAAATGTTTGCTTTTGGATATGTTAAAAAAATCACAAATAAAAAATGTGTGAAATTAAAAGGCAAACTATTACAGCTAATTAGGCTTTACAAGTTTACGAGTAATAATCGACTAACTTATAAAATGTAGATACTTGGATAAGTAAAAAAAAGTATATTGATGTATGTGGCAACAGTTTTCAAACGGCAAAGTTATTTTTGTCCCTTCGTTAGAACAATGTTCAGTGCTTTCATTGTTTATGAACGTTAGTGATGTTACCTATTTACATAGGTGAATGTATCTGTTTATACGGAACCCTCTGTGTGCGAGTCAGACTCGCACTTGACTGGACTTTTTCATATACAGGGTGGGCCAAAAATTTTTGCACTTTAAAAAGATGAATAGAAATAAAACTATAAATGTTATTTTGTTGATAATTTATTTAACGTAATAATCATTTAATGAAATTTATTAAAAAAAAATGACATTGTCCAAATGTGCGCCGTCTCGTTGTTGGCACTCATGCAATCGTCTACGCAAACTTTGGAAAATTGTTGTTCTCATCGCTTCTTATTGATCGTGGCCGCCCTGTTTGTTTATTATTCGTTGTCGATCCTATTTGCTTGAACTTCTCGACCCAAGCTTTGATCAAATTAACACTTGGACACTCACTTACACGTTATCCGTATTCAATTCTAAACAGGCGTCGTACAGTATCGTAGGAATCATTGTTTTCGTAAAATTGTTTTACACAAAAAGCACGATGTTGTCCCGTGAAGCGCTCCATCGTGACTAAAATTGCATGAAGTGACGCATAGTTTCCCGCCACCCACGCGCCCATCCCTCGAACGGTTTTCAAAAAAATCTAGTATTGCTATTTGCAAAAATTTTTGGCCCACCCTTTATTTTGGTACTTAGACCAACTGAAGGAACACGGGTAAGTTTTAGTCAGTAAAAGTTTGACACGCCTTCCCGCTTCACCCAGAGCGGGAAAAGTAATTGGAAGTGAAAAGTAATTGGGTAATCCACACAAAAAAAAATGTCATGCTGCCTGCACTGAGAGCACATTGTAGTTTATCAGAAACAGAAAAATAATGAAAACGATAAAAAAATAATAATCAAGCTACAATCTGTTACTCTGCTACTGCACACCGTAAAATCGCAATAATTATTTGGTAAGATTTATTAAATCAAGGTTGGATTTCGAAATGTTGTCGATAAAATTGGACATTTTGTTTTTTTTATTGATTTGTCGAGGTAAGTATTGTCATATTTTTAAACCGATCTTTTATTCACTTGAAGATATAAATAATAAAAAATGTGAAACGAAATAAAATATCAACAGCCATGACGATTAGAATGATACATTATATTTATTCAGTAAATTTATCACGTCGGTTTTCCAAGTGGACCCTTTATCACGTCAGTTATAGGAGCGTTACCCGTTATCTACTCACTTGTGTCATTGATACTAGACTCACTAACATCCAAAGTTAAGTTAAAGAACGCTATGGTATCGTCAGCCTTCAATTCTTAGCCCTTTTTCAACATTATTGCTAATTTTTTTTTTTTCCTGGAGAAATTCTCATGCATACTGCGTTACCACGAGGAGATAGCGCAGTTATGTGGGACTCCAACCCACTAAAACTCCACGGTGTCCTCCTGTGTTAGCACTCACCGCGAACCCACCGCGGCTGTCCGTCACCGGACCCTCATCTGGGGAGTAACCCCCATCACCGGCGCACCAGAACACACTGTGCGCCGTGACCACCCCAGGGACCAAACCAGCACATGGGTGCCAGACGACCCCGTGTATGGCACCTTTGGTCCCCTTTTGATGGGTCAAGATCAATGGCCCCGCCACCTACCATTTTTCGGCCGCAGGGGATAGGGAGAGCGGCCAACGCTATGCCGGCACTCCATAGTATTTCTAACTAACGCAAGGTCGAGAAAACTGAATGCATTCGTTATTATTATTTTTAAATACAAAACACAAGAATGGGCCTGGAATTGAGCCCTGGGGGACTCCCCAGGTTACTATGGTAACCTGGGGAGTCCCCCAGGTATCTGAATACTGTCACACAAATATAAGTAAGAAGAACCAGAGACCGTCCCGTATACCAAAGTGGTGCAGTTTACTGATTAATGTTTTGTAAAGAACGTAATCGAATGCCTTAGACAAATCACAAAAAGCCCCAAGGTATTGAATTTGTAATCCTATCTGTTATAAATAAATAAATATGTACTAGAAGTTCAGCAGCTTGCTCTAGAATGACGTCTGAATGTTACTGGGACAAGGATAGAGGCGGTGTGTGGAATATTTAAATGAAGGTTTATTTAAACAAAAGACAATTGGTTTCAGTATCTCATAGCCAAAGAAGAATCGAAGGTGGTCACAAAATAACAGCGAGTAAATCATACGTCGTAAGTGGTTTAAATGTTTAAAATAATGGGTAATTATGCCTAATTATTTACTCACGTGCCTATTTTTATAAAATAATTTTCACGGACGTCAAATTTAAATTTACTAAACCATTACTTTGGATACTACTAATTTCAGTTGTGGACTTTTCCATTTTATGGCAACAGGGTGGCTAGCCTGTTATAAGTTTAAACTTAACTTGTGAAATTGTTGGCACTATACACCTCTATATTTTAACTTTACTGTTACACTACACACTTTTATGTGAAATCAGGTAAGTTGCAAAGATATAATCAATATACAAGCATGATATTATGTTTTGTTACCAGGTATATTTAGTAAAAGCAACATTATCAGAAAGGGATTACGATTACTGGCTCTGCGGCGGAGCGTTAGTAACCACTGACTTCATAATCACATCAGCAGCATGCGTTGAAGACGTTCAATTTCTTTATGCCATAGCAGGATACGACAAGTATATCACCGATGAAAACCTCGAAATAGATCGTTGTACACAGAAAATGAAAAAGAAAGTGGTATTTACTTGTGTGCCCATGTGTGAGTACGTACTATTTATTTAGGAAGTTGGTCCTGGGCTTGATCTCTCTTAGTTTTACTGTCCCAGCGGAATATGAGAGTAATGGAAGAGAGAATACATGTGTGTTTTGGTATATACTTGAGCACCATAATATCTTCCGCGCTGATTTCTCGTCATTTGATTGACCGCTATAGTTGAAATCAGTCAGGATGACTATTATTACTATATGTACCCACATCATCATCATTTCAAGACAAAAGCCTGCTCATATGCCTCCCCCGAGTGTCGCCACATCGGTCAGTCCCGTGTATCACATCCACCGGATGCCCGATTTTTCTTGAGGTAGCCCCCCACTAACCTTAGCACCTTTACTCGCCGTAACCTCGATTGCTACCGTTGTTGAGGGTAGGCAGGCTGCTGAGCAATAGAGGCCAATTCTTTGTTGTGCTCGTCATCATTGAGGGGTTTTGCCATAAGCAAGAATCCGTCTATCCCATCGGTCATCGGTTCTACTGCTAAAATGGCTAGCCCATTAATATTTCATCCTGTGAGCTATGCCGACATATTTAGTTCTCAGTCGGATCACCTCGTTCCAGATTTTATTTTATCCCTCAGACGTGAAACATAGCCCTTTTCATAATTCGACTAATAATTTTGAATCGATGGACCAGCCGTACCGTGAGTGTCCAAGTCAAGGCCCTGTAAGTCATAACCATATCTGCTTACACAATAACAACCAGTTTTAAATCGCTACTGTTCTTTCCAGCCTACGATTTTAATTTTGATCGAATAGATAAATGGGCACAAATAGACATAGCTGTAGCAAGGGTGGAATCGCCGTATGACTTTAAAGACACTGCCTATCTGGACATATGTACATACATACCAAACAAAATATCTATTAATTTCGATCCTAAATACCAAGCCCCTGATACGGATTGTATGGTATTGGGATGGGGACATGACAAAAAGTGGCGAAAGGTAACTTTTTAAGAGATTATGTAAATATATTTAAATGTCTATATTCCACGAATAGGTAGGCAGTAGTGTAATCATACATTTCGCAGCCCCACATTATCGCTGACCATCAGGTCAGATAGGGGTCAAACGAAGACAATCAAAAGTAAAAAAAAATAAAAAGGTGCAATTGGGAAAAAATATAATTCTATTTAGTCCGCCCAAAAAAAATATTTTTGTCATCATCCCTATTATCAGTAAAAGTTTTATTTTTTAAATCATTTACTTTTTAAGCGGCACCCTACACAGCCGAATGTTTCATGTTTTCAGGAAAAAGATAAAAACAATTACAATTCAGATATATTAAAATACACTGGCACACTAGTTACAGACAAAAACGCATGTCTAACAGAGTATCAATACTATCCTAAAATGAAACCTATCATAGAACAATATATGATATGTACTACAGGTGAGAGCCACATAGATGACGCTGGTCAGCCCGATGCCGATATTTTAAATCAATCGAAATATGAGTTGCTTGACGGATGTCAATATGATAGAAGAACGGGCCAGGAAAATTCATCTGTAAGTATGTTTTGCTTGGGTCTAGCCCTGTAAATAATAAAAATCCGGCCAAGTACGTGTCGGGCCACGCGCAGTAATAGGGTACCGTAGTTGCATAATAATACGGACTAAGAAGAGGGTTTTTGTTGTTACATGAAAATTAAAACGGTTTCAGCGGCTCACAAGTTCGAAACGTCTAAAAACAGGCCAACATAGGACGATGGTAACTGAAGAAGGAGTTATAAAATCCAACTTCACTAGTGAAGTTGGAAAAAATATTAAATATTTTAATACCACTGCGGGTAGAGGCAAGCGTTTGTAATAAAGATTTATAACCAGCGTCACTTAATAATTTGAATACTGCAGTATTGCTGTTACAGAGATAGTCTTCGTTAAAATCTCCAAATATTTACAAACCGAAAGCAAATATTTTAGTATGAGTATTTTCAAACAACCTACTCAACTACCAAAAAGTATAATCAAATTATTCAATGATAGGAACAAACAGCAAACGTAAATAAGCTACAATAAATAATCTATATGAAGGACGTCAATTGCGAAAGGAGACGATACGAGCGCGCGTAAGAGCCACGGTGACATAGACTACTATTTTATACTACACAGGGAATGGTATGGTTCGTTCCTGGATCCTTGCAAGCACGCTCCTTGTTTCTTTCTCTTTCGAAACTTGAATAATTTTGAATGTTTTCACTATTTCGTTCTCGAAAGTTCTTCGGTACTCAATTTGAGATGTAGTTGGGTCAGATATTGACTTTATATATGGATATCGACAAAAGAAAATAAGTAATTTATTATTTCTATAAGATAATATCATAAAGTGGCCCGCCCGCCTCAATGAGCAGTTTATAGTAATTAGTACATAATTTCAAATTGATTTCATTTATTAAAAATAAGTAAGGCTGCGAATAAAAAAAGCCCGTCTTATATTTCCGTTTTTTTTTTCTGTCGATATCGATAATGTAATTAAAAATGCAATGTGTTATACTGGTTGCTGTGGTTGGTTGGTTGTGGTATGTGTTGGTGGTGTGGTGGTACTCAGCCATGACCACTATGTCGTCGGCAAACCGAAGGTGAGTGATGTACTCGACATTAACGTTGATGCCCTCTCCAGTCCAGAATCTTGAAGACATCCTCCAGCGCAGCAGTGAACAGTTTTGGAGAAATGACGTCTCCCTGTCACACGCCGCGCTGGAGAAGGATTGGTTTCGAGGTCAAGAACACGGCTCACGGCTGAAGACGGACTGACATGGTGGCGTTCACCTCAATGTGCCGGTAGTCGATCAGTGAACCGTTGGGGAGACTGCAGTACAGCCCAAGTCTCGATCGAATCGAAGACTTTCTCGTAGTCTACAAACGCTAAACAGAGAGGCAGTTTATACTCTTCGGTCTTCTGTATAACCTGCCGCAGCGTATGTATGTGGTATACGGTGCTAAAACCTTATCGGAATCCGGCTTGTTCGGGAGGCTGGAAATAGTCAAATCTGCGCGTTAGACGATTCGTGATGACTCTTGAAGCAACTTGTGGACATGGCTTATAAGTGAGATGGGCCAATAGTTCTTCAGCCGGGCATTGCCACCCTTCTTGAAGAAGAGTACTACCACACCCCTGCACCATGCTTGTGGCGTTTTGCCCTCGAGTTTGACGGAATCAAACAGCTTCTGAAGGGCCTTAAGTACCGGTTTCCCACCCGTCTTCAGGAGTTCGGCTGTGATTCCGTCATCCCCCGGCGCCTTGTTGTTTTTAAGATGTTTCAGAGCCATCCTAATACTGTACAGGCTGACGTCCGGGATACCTTCGGTATAGTGACGGGTCAGTCTAGCTCTTGGATCGTTTGTTAGACAAGCATAACTTACTGAACTCGAGTATACTATGCGTTAATGATATCAGTCCTTTTCAGTGCAATAGACGGAATGATAATAATGAATATACAGATTACAATACACGAAGAGTTCCGAAGACTAATAGAACATATTATAACTATACAACGCAAGACTATATTAAAAAAGCTGTTCGTGAAAGGCGTTACCGAACACGAAGAAACGGAAATTGTCAGGTAGGTTTGTGCAGTAAAGCTGGATGTCCTATAATACATCTAACCTTATAAAGAGACTGTAAAATAATTGTCATCGGGTTTGTGTACGAAAAAGTCTATGCATGTTACATGATATTGATTTTGCATATAGGTTAAAATATAGGTATGTTTGACCGTTAAACAAAACATTAAACAAGGTGAGGCCGGTATTCCCTGAGAACTCCGTGAAGAAACACCGAACCAAACTCAGAGGTCAAGTGTCTTTTAAAGTCCATTGGTACAATCCGTAATTGGCCAAATCATATGTCTGAGTTAGTTATTTAAGGAAATCTCCACACAAATTTGAGTGGTTATGTCCAGACAAGTTGAGCTATACGATAAAAGGCAGTGCAAGCATTTGTCAGTTATCGTGTAGCTCAACTTTAAGGAACTCAACGACCCGATGTACAATTGACACAAATGACATTTGGGTAGGACGCATAAAGCACTCAACGCCAAACAATCATAATATCTAAAATAATGACCTAAATAAACCTGACAATACATTATATGAGAACCATGCAGATCTTGATGTCGATTAAAATTGTATGTGTTGGTTGATTTAAGAACCCTTCCCTCTCTCAAACTGAGAGAAAGCCTGTGCCTCAGCAGTGAAACATTCAAAGACTAATTATGTTGATAGTAAAAATCTTATAATCTTCAGAATGACCATGGTGGTCCTCTTGTCACGTGGGTGGGAAGCACCGAAGTTCTTATCGGCGTTGCTTCTGTATTTAAAATAGATGATGACAACAACTGCGTTGGGCCATTCTTACATACCAGTACACAGGCTAACTCAGACTTCATACATTGTGTTATAAATGATTGGGGCAATCAAAAAATAAGGTGAGCGTGTACCATAATTTTATAAGCTGAGATGCCCTAAAATACTGTACTTTTATCCGGGATCAGAAATGATATAGGAAGAAGAGCAAAGCCAGGCTTCGGATGATGTTGATGATGATGAACCAACTAACATTAATTGACATTGACGTTGTTAAGTGCGCAGTTTTTTACGGGAGTAAAGAGTTACCTATGTAATTTTTAGGCCATAGACTATGAAAAGAACAGGTTTTTGTGTAATGAAGTACAGAAAGAGTTCTGTTTTATTTAGTCTACGCCAACGACATCCAGAGTATTAAGAATATTCGTCCATAATACAACGGAGCTAAGGATTATGGTCATGTCAACCAAATCCTTTTTAACTTCGATGGTAAGAAAGCCTATAATTATTTTTCTTTGTGCAGCCGAAATGCGCTATGCGATAGTCCTCCAAACATTCGGGGTTTTGATATGGTTGAAAACCACATATCTTGGAAGAACCATCCAGCAGGGTAAGTGATATTTCTTAAAGTCTCGCAGAATCAGGCAATTGAGTATTCTGTAAACCAGTCTTGCGAGCAGGGGCTTTACTTTGACATATTAATGACATCACGATTTTGTGTATAAAAGGGATGGTGCTACGCGTCTTTTATAGCTGTATCATTGTCACACTAGTATCATTTTACCCAGCTACCTTCTTTTTTGTACTATGAAATCATCCAATGACTTCTCCCGCTATGGGTGAAGCTGAAGGGCGTGTCAGACTTTTACTGGCTAAAACCCACCCGTGTTCCTTCAGTTGCTTGTGCTGGGGCCGCGGTAATTCTTTCAAATTTATCCGAGACGGGGTCGTCGCGGATAAATTTCGTCAAGTGTCTTAAGGTAAAAGGCTGCTAAATCATAAGTACTAACATAACATAACACCAACATTATACACTTAGTTCGCAATAAACGTTTTGACTTTACCTTCTCTTCAAGGTAGCTACCCTGGAAAGAACTTAAGATACTTGGCAACCTTTTGAAGCCCAGAATTATTTTAGCAAAGGTCGATATTCTTACATAATAAGTTTATTTTTCAGTCCTGCAGAAAATGAATTGCTTGAAGCAAAATTTGGACCGTATAATAATCAACGACATCAAGGGTGATAATGATAAAGATGTCTAAAAGCCATAAGCTGTCTGTATAAGTAGACAGTATTAAAGAAAATACAACCGTTAAATGTTTAGGTTTATTGTTAATGTAAATTTTATAAAAGTGCAATTTATAACATTATAATCTTATCTCTGTACAATGGAAAATATTAAAAAAAGCTTTATAAAATCATATTTCTGTAATACATTTTTCATTCTCCTCGTTCACATCAAATTCAGCATCCAGGAAAACCTTCTTATTTTTAATGGAACTTTTACTCAACTCAATCAGAAAACAAGAAAACAATAAATATTTTATTCATTTACGATTCCAATAGACCGTCAAATTGAAAATTCTAGAGTTGACAATGTTCTTTGCTCAAGGTTAGATTAAAAAATGCTTATAATAAAGTTTGATCTCTTATTTTTATTAACAATTTTTCATGGTAAGTTAATGAAATTATCAGTAATAAAAACATTATAAACGCATGTGACACAAAGAGTGAATTTAGAATGTTGATAGTTGGAGAAGAAGGATAAAAGAAAACCACGAAAAGATTGTGTGAAGAATGACATGAAAGAAAAGGCAGTGAATGATAACAATCATATGATAACAATCATGACAAATGAGTGGGGAAAAAGGAAACAAGGAAACGTTTTGTGCCGACCCCAAGTAACATGGGACAAGGAAAGGAAGATGATGATTGAATACCTACTTCATTAATTTTATTGGATTAGGAACCAAGTGCAATATTAGAAGTTGTTTTTTTTGTAAAAAATCATAAGTATACAATGTTGAATCTGTAAATTAAGTAAACATATTTTATTTTAGTGACTCTATGTGAAAGAAGAATAGTAGACGGTGATCAAGTGACTGCAGACACACCATATGTGGTTTGTTTTTCTTTTAATTTATCACCTAAAAAAACGTTTCTTCATATTATTCTTTATTGTACACACATAAAAGTTTAAATATAATTTTCATTGGGTCAGCTTGTACACTGGCGAGTTTAACCCAGAATTGTGTTGTAACAGAAAATGCATAGGCTGCTGTTATTAATCTTTATGCTTTCTTTATACAAGGAGGCTACACTATGGTCTCAATCAAGAAGATTGTCCTCCTTTTTAAACTGTCATGGTCACTAACACTAACATTAACATTAGAAACGGGATATTTACCATGTTTACTGTTTGTTTCGAGTTTCCGATATTTCGGTGCTGTTGCAAGCACCATGATCACGGATAAACTGAAAAAGTCATTGCGGGTGGGTGTTTATGAGGAGACATATCGGTCTACCCTCTTTCTTGTTCGTTTTTTGCACTCAGTACCGCTACCACTGTCACTCACAACTCGATTCTGTTCCCGACACACGAAACTCACGGTATCCACTCGCGAACTTTTTTCGGCACTTTTTCGGGTTTTACACAGCTGAACCACTGGATTCAAAGCTCTCGACAAATATCGGAAACTCGAAACAAACAGTAAACATGGTAAATATCCCGTTTCTAATGTTAATGTTATTGTCCTCCTTGATTGAAGGCCAAATTTACAGTAGCTCCATCTAAAACACTGGTACGTGACTACGTTACAGCAAATCTAAATCGAAGCCGATCCTAATATTGTAAAATTGTAGGAAAAATGCAGATGATATTAACATATGGCACAACTGTACGTCATATTTTGTTAATTGAATGCCTACTACCTTCTGCCAGACAAACGGTGAAGATTCTCACCTTTGACTAGACTTCCTTAGGAGGTTAATTGCTGGAACTCCGTATATATTAGTCAAGATTTATGTGACGGTTTGTGTCGGTGTGAACAGCATAACATTGCTTTTAGCGATAAAACTGCCAGTGTACCTTAAATTGAGCTTCTAGACAAGTGACATTGAAAGCATCGCGATAGAAATTGCAAAAATGTATAGGATCGTCAACCGCTACCGAAATGTCACCCTGATCAATCCCTTACATTCCCTTACATTTTGTTACTGAGGGCATCGCCATCGTTGGCGAGTGACACTTATATAGAGCCTCTTGTTATTTAAATTAAAACATTTTTGTACAATAACGCATATTTTCTAACTAGCTCATAAGAGCAAAATGCAACACTGACACATTTGTTACTACTGCAGGTGTACTTAGTGAAAGCAGAGCAGTCGGATAAAATATATGACTCGTGGTTGTGTGGTGGTGCCCTAGTAAGCAAGAGTTTTATTATCACATCAGCGGCCTGTGTCGAAGACGTCCACTTTATGTACGCAATAGCAGGATACAGAAAATACGTGGATGATAAACACATAGACAAGAATGATTGTACCAAACAAATGAGGAAGAAAATCGTATATAGATGCATCCCTGTTTGTAAGTTTATATCTATACTAATATTATAAAGAGGTAAAATTTGTGAGTTTGTGACGTTGTAGGGGCACAGATCATATAATACTACAGTAGTAGGGGGTAATCTCTTTGTTTTTTTTTATTTTTTATTATTGATAGGCTTGCGCTTGACCACTATCTCACCTGATGGTAAGTGATGATGTGGTCGACGATGTAGCACGCTTACCTAGAAGAAACCTATTCACTCTTGACTTAAAGACTCCCAGGTTGTAGCTATCAGGAAATACAGACTCCGGCAGGGAATTCCACTCCTTAACTGTACGCATAATGAAAGTATTCCCAAAACGTTTGGTGCGTATGGGTGGGATGTCCACCATGTACCGATGACGCATCGCCGTACGTCTTGTAGTCCGATGATGGAACGGGCTTGGAGGAATTAGTTCATGCAATTCCATCGCACACTCCCCGAAATGTAACCGATAAAAAACCGACAGACTGGCAACTTGGCGCCGATGTTCAAGGCTCTGGAGCCTAGACTCGACCAGTATCTCATTGCCGATGAGCCTCTTGGCCCGTTTTTCGATCGACTCTATTGCATCCAGCTGGTACTTCGCAGATCCGTCCCAGAGATGAGAGCAGTACTCCATGCATGGCCGAACTTGCGCTTGGTACAAGTTGAGCAACTGTTCTGGCGTGAAGTACCGTCTCACCTTTGCAAGAATCCCCAACTTTTTGACAGCCAGTTGAGCTTTTGCCTCAATGAATGGACCAAAATTGAGGGTCGATGTCAATGTAACGCCAAGAAGCTCAAGATGGTCCGTTATCGGCACGGTCACACCAAGGAAAGAAGGAGCCGGGTGGAATTGGCTCCTTTTAGCGGAAAAAAGACACGCCTGGGTCTTAGTAGCATTGAACCTGACCAGATTTTTATATTTTTTTTTCACCCCACTTGGAGACTGCCTTCAAGGTCAGATTCAAGCGCCCAACCATGGCCTCCCGGAGAGACTGGATCTGAGGCCCAGTAGCACGCGTGTCGGATACGTATCTCTCAGCAACAGTGCTGTCGTCTGCATACCCAAAGGTGCCGGGTTTTAAGAGATCATTTATGTGCAACAAGAACAATGTTGCTGAGAGTACCGATCCCTGAGGGACCCCGGCATTGATATCCAGTTGGTCAGATGAGCGGCCATCAATAACCACTCGTATAGACCGGTCCCTCAGGAAGTCCGCGATCCAATCGCACAGTCCACTGGGCAGACCGAATGAAGGAAGCTTACCAATAAGGCTCTCGTGCCAGACCCAATCGAAAGTTTTTTCTCTGGATCTACTGAACCGATTTTGAAAATACTTTCATCAGTAGATAGCTAGATTATTCTTTAATGTTAAAGGCTATAATATATTTTCCAAAAAAAATTAGATCCTTATGAAAATTGCAATAATGTAACCCAAAGTAGCAAAATGTTGCCTGTAAAATTCATTCTTTGGCGTGCGCTGAGAAAACTGTTGATGATACATACAAATTATTAGGTATAAGCGGCACAGGAGGACACCGTTTATTAATTAGGTAGGTAGGTAGGGTAGGCAGGGTAGACAGGGTAGGCATGGTAGGCAGGGTAGGCAGGGAAGGCAGGGTGGGCTAGGTAGGCTGGGTAGGCAGGGTAGCCAGATGACGGGAGCGAAGCCCCGGTGGTCGTTAATGATAAAGTAGTCATTCATTTTAGAAAAACTTGCCTAACCCTTCTGCCAGATAGTGAATTAAACAGAATTAAATAATAAAAAACCACTTCGCACATTTAGGGTACCGTACCAAATGTAGAATAGTGTCGACTCCGTCGCCCGCATCCATACTGTGCTATGCATTTGACCGCAAAAACAAGTTGATTGTAATAGGAAAAATGAGGGAATTTCAGAGAAAAATCAGTTTTTTCAATGAATTGGTATTTCTTTTTTTTTAAATATTGATAATAATAAGCATTATCACCAAATTTCATCAATTTTGAGAGCAGTGGTGGCCCAGTGGTATCTGCCGCGACTTACAAGTTGCAGGTCGTGGGTTCGAGCCCAGGCAGGCGCTTTACTTTGTGTAAATTATTTCATCACCACTGCTCTCAAAACGGTGAACTTGAAATTTGGTGATGTGATCACCAAATTTCAAGTTCATAGGTCAATAAAAAAATCTGTAAATGGGAACATAAAAAAATCTTCAGAACTAAATTTTGTAAAAGAAATTGACTTTAGTGGCTTCTAATTCCTTTGTTATCCAATGATTTTTTAAACAAAAAATACAGTATTTATCTACTAAACAAGCTGTAAACAACGATACCCCACTAAATGGGGTAACTTTAGCTGTATGTGAGCCCACCTTAAAAATATTTAAAACAATTTTTTGATAATTTGTATGGCTTTGGGTCAACAAGATGCTTATACTGTGATGACTTAAATTTGAAGACTCCAACCGTTTGGCTGTAAAACCCGGTGACAGATGACGGACGGATGAACGAACAGACGGAGACGGACAGACAGACGGACACGTGACGACAGCAATACCTAGAACCTTAATCAAAATAACTGTGCACTTGGCGCTGTCAAGCCATTCTGACGTTCGACTCTCGTTATAGACGCACGACACGAATGCGGGCGCCGCGTGGGTAGGCGGGAATGGGGGACGAGGTGTACAGTTATTTTGTCCGAGTAGGTACCTTAGAATATTATTTTGTGCTGATGAATGTTCTGAAATTTTCTTAATAAACTCCGTACCACTCTATGAGCTGAGACGCCCACACAATGAACTCCAGCTGCAACAACCACTCCTATAATATTATTTGGAAACATTTTTATTTTCAGCTTACGAATTTGACTATAATAAAATAGAAAAGTGGGCGTACATAGATATGGCATTGGTCAAAGTGGAATCGCCGTACCGGTTTGACGACGCTAGATATCAAATAATATGCTCGTACGTTCCAAGAATAATACCTGTCAATTATGATCTGAAACGACAAGCAACTAATATGGATGCTATGGTGCTGGGATGGGGACATACGGAATACTGGCGACAAGTAACATATTTTTTATTCTAATTTATAACTGGATTAGTGATGATTATAAATGTTGGCAAATGGAGTAAAATGGATTGTATGAGAATTATATAATACTCAGGAAATGACAAAATATGCTAACCCTCAGTAACACGGTACAATAGAAGGAAGGTGATGATTATAGTGTCGCAATAGCGGCGGTAAGATCCATTTCTAGAGCTGGCTGGAGAGACGGCATGCTGCCTTACTTTCAGGCTGGCACAGGTACCTACAGTCCAGACATTCGTGCTTCGGAAAGAATGTGTGCCGCATTGTCCGGGATGGCGAAATTGCTCACGTGGCATTTTGATAGCGCTGGGCATTTTTTTTTTTTTTACTTTTTTCCAATCGCAATGGCGACGCTTTGGCATTTTTTCCATTGCCGACTATCAGCGAGTAGCGAATAAAGCTAGAAACTAAAAACGAGTTGGCGAGCAGCAAGCCGCGAGTGTGTAGTTCCGGTAGTTTTAGGCTCGGCTATGAGCGAGTGTTTTTGTGTGACGGGCGATTACTCGCACCATTCGCTCGGAGCGGCCGCACTGTAGGTAGAAATAACCGCTGGTTGGTCTTTCGGCGTGAGCTATGACCACCAAGCGATACTATACGTGTCTCTTTTATAGACACGGGATCTTATATATTTTGTACGTTTATTCAGCGAGAAAAATGCCGAAAGCTAATCGCTTACTCGTCGGCGGTGGGACAAGTGCCTTTCATTGATAGAATGTTACTTGTGTAGAGGTTCTGGAGTCTGGCCTAATCATTGTACCTATTTTTTTAGCATGGTGATACCGTGAATTACAACCAAGAAAATCTACGTTACGGTACTACAGTTATATACGATAAAAAGAAATGTGAACAAGAATACAAAGATTATCCGGACTTGACGAAGATCATCGAAAAATATATGATATGTTCTTTAGAACCTGGCCACGTGAATGACCACGGTGTACCGTTTTCGTTGAAACCAAAAAACACTGTAATGCTCGCTGGTGATTGTATTACTCGGAATCAGAAATTAATGGGCTCGCAAGGTGTACTTGTAAGTAACCTGTATAATTCTTCCATTCTCAAGCAATTATAGTACACTATCTGACAAAAACATAAATTTGAGTTATAGACAACAACCAACAATTACAACCTTGGGGTCTTTAAGTCAAGAGTGAATAGGTTACTTCTAGGCAAGCGTGCTTCACCGTCGACCACATCATCGCTAATCATCAGATGAGATGGTGGTCAAACGCGAGCCTAACGATAAATAAAAAAAAAAAAAAAAATACAGTGAAATAATTAAATCGATGCAGTTTATCAACTATAGGAGAGAGTGTCCGGTGTAAAAATATAGATATAATCGCGAAGTTTCGAAGAGACACATTGTTTGTTTATCAATGTTTTAATCTCATCAAAAATAGGTTTGTAAACATATTAAATTGGGGAACTTAACGACCTTTTTATTTTTTAACCAGTATCTATTGATAATAGTATAATACTGCTTAGCTAGACAGATTGCCTATTTGACGATCATCAGACTTGACCAATGTCGTTCAACCCGTCGATGTCCAAAATTTAGGGTATCGTGGCATCACGTGACATTTCAACACGGTTTTCCATACATTTTTGACTTTTTTCAAATCGCGATTCCGAAGGTAGGAATAGAATGTCACTTGTCTAGAGCCTCAGAGACAAGTGAAATTCTACCTTCAAAAGCGTGGCGATAGTGATTTAAAAAAGCCAAAATTGTATGGGATTGACAAGCGATATCGAAAAATCACGTGATCAATCCCTTTCATCTACAACTATCGCCTTCTCTCTCTAGTCTCTGGTCGACGCCAGTAGTCAAGCTCGACGTCAAAGCTAGGTCAACGCTACCGTTCCGACTTACAGAAGCGTGCAGAATCATTTCGACGCACTTGGATACTACAAGCGCGTCAGCGTGGCGGTATTCCATGTTCAGTGGTACAATGAGAAGCCAGCTTATATTGGAAATGCATATATGCTTGGTACTGCCACCAAGCAGCGTTGCTTTGTTCTAGTTTTACGGTTATAATAGCCGGCTTGACACGAGGGACCTTTCAGCTTTATCTCTGGGAAAGAATAATAAATAATAATAGAATGATTTTTCTGTTTAGTGTCAAGGTGAAGTTTTACCAGAACAGCCAGAACAAGATCTTATGAACCAACTGATGTTTGCTGGAGATAAAACACGCAAGCATATGAGTTTAAACGAAACAAACAACAATATAACAAAAAATATAGTTAACGGAACTGATGTTGATGATACAACAGATATTTTGAATGGAACTGATAGTGTGAATTTAACAAAAGTTGCTAACCGATCTGATTCCGTTTACGAAACTGATTTCATTTATAAACCTGGTTATGGTAACATTAGTGGATACTTCAACAGAACTTTCAGTCGAAGAAATGGAATTTGTCAAGTAAGTACGATTTATAATTTGAAGTGTGTTTGACGTTTAGAATACGGCGCATGACTTTTTGCGATTTTAGTCGACTTTTTTCAAAGGCAGCAATCAAACTCTTTTAGAATTGTAAAGCAAAAGAAAAAAAAGATTACGGATGCCATTTATTTGTGTGTTGTGCTGTCTTTTGTGTGCACTGAATAAAGAGTTTATCTATCTAGATAGATTTTGATTTATTTTATGCTTTGCTGTGATGTGTGGATTATATGTTTTGTTTTAATTTTTACTTTTACTCTTTTGTTATTTTCTATCATCTATTAACGGTTAACAATTTATTTTTTATTTTCTTAAAATCTTTTTATATTTTTTTAATTAATAAGGTTTTTTATAACGTGCAAACAAAAAAACCGCCCAAGTGCGAGTCGGACTCGCACACGAAGGGTTCCGTACCATTATCGCAAAACACTGCATAAAAATCACGTTTGTTGTATGGGAGCCCCCCTTAATTTATTTTATTTTAATTTATTAATTATTATTTTTTGAAGTAAATATACAACTAAACATTCTGTGATTATTTCAATCGTCTACCTGTTGCCGTTAGTAATATCGAGCAAAAAACGGCAAAAATATCACGTTTGTTGTATGAGAGCCCCCCTTTAATATTTATTTTATACTGTTTTTAGTATTTGTTGTTATAGCGGCAACAGAAATACATCATCTGTGAAAATTTCAACTGTCTAGCTATCACGGTTCATGAGATACAGCCTGGAGACAGACGGACAGACAGACAGACAGACAGACAGACAGACAGACGGATCGCGAAGTTTTAGTAATAGGGTCCCGTTTTTACCCTTTGGGTACGGAACCCTAAAAAAGATAAGGCATTTGGGTTTGTAAGTTGTAGTATAGAAGATTGCCGGATTTGGTTCTATCCTTAAAAAAGGAACATCTTTTATAATACTAAAAAAAATGTATAGTATTCCAGATCCATACTTGGCCCACTTGCACAAAAAGCTTAACTCTAGATGAAATTATGTATGGAGATAGTTTGAGACCCTGGGAAGGACATAGGATAGTTATATCCCGAAAATTATCCTTAAGGGGGTGGAAAAGGGTATAAGTTTGTATGGTGAACTAATAATTTCTCAAGTAAGGCGGCTCACACACGCACGGCTGAAATAATATTACACGATATAAAAAGTAGGCTATTCGAAGTACTAATGCTAAGCAGACGAAGTCGCAGGCAACAGCTAGTTATCTATATATCCATAACTCAGTTTTGAGCAAAAGGCCAGATTGCTGCCTTTGAACCTAGTCGATTCATATCCAAATCCTATAAGCTTTTGGGTTATTTATTACTTTAAGACACTTTTTAGGGTTCCGTAGTCAACAAGGAATCCTTATAGTTTCGCCATGTCCGTCTGTCCATCCGCCCGTCCGTCGCAGCTTAGCTCAGACTCTTAGTACTAATTCAAATTAATCACGCCGACAAAGTGGTAAAATAAAATCATGAAATCATTTTTTTTTAGGGTACACGTAAAGTGGGCATGTATTTTTTCTCGTCTCTCCCATGGTGTGGGGGATACAATAATTGGATAGCCATTCAAAAATATTATGGGTCTGTGAAAATCATTTTTCGATTCAAGGATCTATTTGCGTAAAATTAAACTCTAAATGTCAATTTTTCTTTAGAGTCAATCAACCCCCCTGCCAGCTAAATGGCTGCTTTTGGATATGTGAAAAAATTTGCAGTAGTATATAACGAAGGGACAAAACATACTTTGACGTTCGAAATGTTCGAAATTGTTACCCCAATACATCAGTATACAAAATTTTAACTTTTCCAAGTACATTTTATAAGTTGGTCGACTATTACTCGTAAACTTATAAAGCTTTATAAGTTTTAATATATTTTTTACTATTTTTTACTTTATAAGGCTTTATAAGTTTACGAGTAATAGTCGACCAATTGACGACCATTGTTTGTGAACGTCAGTTATGTGCAGTAATGTGCTGAAGCTGTTTATACGGAACCCTCTGTGCGCGAGTCATACTCGCACTTGGCCGGTTTTTACTTATTAGAAATGCCATCTTGATAATCTTTTCATTCTCAGAATGACCACGGAGGTCCACTAGTCACTTGGGTGGGAAAAAGGGAAGTTCTTATCGGTGTTGCCTCTGTATTCAAAATAACTGCTGAAAACAAATGCGTTGGACCGTTTTTGTATACCAGCACGGTGTGCAACGGAGCCTTTTTAGGTTGTCTATTAAATGATAAAAAAGCAAAGAGCTTGAAAGAGCACAATGAGAGTGTAAGTACTAGGTGAGTCGCATATTTATTTATTAAAATTATTAAACGAACAAAAACCCAACTGCTAAGAAATAATTAAATGAAAAGAGAAAAACAAGTAGTATAGAGTAGTGTAGTATATTTAATGTATAAATAATATCTAGTACTTTTTTTTCTCTATTCAGTTAATTATTTAGAACAATTATTTAGAGCAGTGGTGGCCCAGTGGTATCGACTGCGACTTACAAGTTGTAGGTCGTGGGTTTGAGCCCATGCAGGCGCTTTACTTTGTGTAAATTATTTTATCACCACTGCTCTCAAAACGGTGAAGGAAAACATCCTGAGGAAACCGGCATGTCCTAGAACCAAAAATTCGAAGACATATGACATCTACCAACCAGCACTGGGCCCGCGTGGTGGATTACGGCCCATTCCCTCTCACATAGAGGAGGCCCGTGTCCCAGCAGTGGGAACATTAATAGGCTAATGATGTGTGATGTGTGTGATTTAGAACGAGTTCTCCGAATAAGTTATGTGGTAAAAGATTATAAATTTTGCTATCAAAGTTACGCTGCTCTTGAATTTGTGGCAAAATAGGAACATAAAAGTGTTATAAATATATATTTTTTGGCATGGCCTATTAAGTAGCTTTCATTTGATACCCATATCATTACAATAACGAAAAAAAAAAATTGTCACCCTCTTTTTTTAGGGGGCGCTATTTTAAAAATTATATAGCCTATGTCACTCCCACAATTGAGACGAATTCAACGACACCTCTTATGTCATAATCCGTCAAACCGTTTGGGCTGTAGAGCGTGCTATAGAAATGGACATACATACATACGTTCGAAAAACACTACCCTCCCGCAGACGGGTAAAAATACTATACAAAGTGGGTGATTGCAGAATGAGAAGATTCGTTATCACATAAAATCATAATAATTGACATGTGTTCCCACTGTTGACACATGCCTTCTCTCTGTGACTGGGAGTGGGCCGTAATCCACCACGCGGGCCCAGTGCGGGTTGGTGTCACATGACTTCAAATTTTTGGTTCTAGGACATGCCGGTTCCCTCACGATGTTTTCCTTCACCGTTTTGAGAGAATAATTTTCACAAAGTAATGTTAAACATACCATCATAATTATAGAAAGTAAATAAAATATAAACCAAAATTACATTAAATTCACACAACAACAAACAAATAACTACTAAACAAAAGTCTGATACAGTGGCAGCATATATTTTAATTAATATCGATTTTCATAGAATTTTATGAATAACTTGATTAATCCCGGTTTATAAAATCCTGTAGTCAAAACACTTGAAAAATTTTGATTAGCTGTTAATACAGTAGTAATCTTTGTTGGTTTGGTTTACTTTTCGATTCCCGGGCAAAGTGTTTCATGATCTGGATTTACTCATTAGCAGCTTGGTGTGAGTAGATGCCAGGTTGATGCAAGGCTCACCTTCTATTAAATGAGGTTTCGAAATATCTGGCAAAATGAATGTATACTAAGGTAGTCGTACATTTTACACTTCTGCTTTAGGCATACAGGTGTGTATTTGTGTTAATGCTCGTCGAAACATAATAAATTTCCCTGAATGACTAAAATCCTTTACAATCGTATAAAACGTAGTTTATCATTCTTACTTCGGAACGCATTCATAGCAGCCATTAAATCATTTTTGTACTCGTAGGCTGCATTAAGATTATTCAATTAAAGTGATTTAAAAAATAATAATTTTAAAAACACGCTTTAGTAGAAAATCAGACTAAAATTTAAATTAAGAATAGTGTGATTAATAAAAAATGTATTTTATTGTAAAAAAGCGTGGGGTGCTTTTTAAGATATTTGCAAAATGACTCTACTTTACCGGTATCTGTCAATAAAATATTATAACAAGCGTCGGGAGTTTGATATCAATTACATCAAACACCCGACGCTTTATTACAATATTTTTTTTATTTTATTAATCACACTATTCTTAATTTAAATTGGTTGAAAATTATTTTCTACTTTTTAGTTTGGTTTTCTATTAAAGCGCGTTTTTTAGTTTTTTTTTAAACTATTATTTATTTTTACTTTTTAGTTCAATTTACCATTAAATTTGGTTTTTTAAACGACAATTTATGGATACAACTCAACTACCTTCCTATGATGGGAGTGGGTAATTAGCGTGCCTACTGTGTTCCCTGGATGTGATAGCTGTTTCTCAGGATCCCCTCCGAAACATTTATTTAATACGTGTACTTGGCGCAAGGCACTATCGTGTCTTCGGATATAACTAAAAACATGTCTTAGCATGCGTCTAGGTACTTAGCAAAAAGACACTAACGCGTGTGGGATATAAAAAAATCGCTAATCCAGAAGATCCTGGTAAGGATAATGGGTCAAACTATTTAAATTATTGCATTGTCATCGATTCTTGACAAGTGTACCCTTTGTGCCCAGTGGCCATGTTTGTTCTGTCTCCTGCTTGATATGGAGGGAAGTGGAAATTTGTTCCTACTCCTCCGTTATTCTTTTCTGAATAATTTCGTTGCGGGATCCAAGACAGTTAAATTCATTCTCCGGGACCGTCGAGCTTCATTGCCTCGGCGCTTTTCTGGTGGTCGCCACTGTTGATTCTGGCTTTCAGGAGTTGCAGTGGTTTGGGAATAGTGCGGTGGGATTGTACCAATAAAAAATAAATAAAAAAAGTGTGCAAAGTTTAAAAGTAATCCGTCTTTTCTAAGAAGGTGAAAGGCACGTTCAAAGATTCCGTTACATAGATAATAGATAGATGGATACATACATACCAAGCTAATAAAACGTGTTAAAAATACAAATAAATCTATTCTGTTTCATAGGACGGCACTATTATGCGACAGTCATCCGAGCGTAAAAGGCTTTGACACTATTGAAAGTTATGTATCGTGGAAGGATCATCCTGATGGGTAAGTGCTTAAAAATACAATGTGTGGATTATCTTGGGTGAAATTACTGTTGTACCCAGATCAACGAAAATGGTTATTTGATTATTACTTCAAATTCAAATTAAATTTATTGCATCCATTATGTACATATAGGTAGTAAATTGTACAGGAACAATTATGGACACTGTCAGGCACAGCAACGTTCTAGATGTCTAGGAGATTGGAATAGCGCTTACTTGTATAGAATTTATTCAAATTAAATTACTTTTACAACATTATTATAAAATTACTCGCGCCTTAGGTCTCTGGGGCGCTTGACAATTTTTGCTGACAATCTATTTCAATCTAATACAGAAAGAAATCTATTTCATTCTTAAACCTAATACAAAAATATCAGACGTCCCAGACGTTACTGAGCTCTTTCTACACAAAAAGTGTAAGAAGAATAGTATTACTATGTAATTTGAGTGTTACACTATAAAATATAATTTATTTAAATACTTACAGGCCAGCCGATAATGAGAAGGATATGTTACGTGATATACTAAAACCAAACCAGAAGAAAGACAGGTATGCAACAAATGTAAAGAAGGATTCAGAAGAAGAAATTGCCAATCTTTTAAATGACAGGAATTCGCAACAAGTTATCTTTCCAAAATTATCAACAAGAAAAGAAGAAGAAGAACCAGACGATAGGTTTTCACTAAATATAGGCCTCCAATCTGGAATGAGGCCGCCACCCAGAAAAAGGCCTCGATTAAGAAAAAAGCGTCCACGAATAAATAGGCCTCCACCAGGTAGGGAGCCTCCACCACAAATGAAGGCATTACCATTGATAAGGTCGCAACCTGTAATGAAAATATCACCATTAATGGAACATCCACCAATGGTAAGACCTCCAACAGATGTGGAAACGTTTTCTACAATAAGTCCTTTACCAGAAATGATGCCTCTACCCATTAAAAGACCTCCACCAGTAATGGGTCCACCACCAAGGGTTGCACAAGAATTGAAACCTTCATTAATGATAAGGCCTCGACCAGTAATGAGGCCTCGTCCAATGATTAGGCCTCATCCGCTAATAAGGCTTCCACCAATAGTAAGGCCGCCACCAAAAATGGAACCTCCAGAATTTGATAAAGTGCAAGATTTTAAAAGTGAAGTAGATTTTTTGAAGGATTTATTCAATAAAAAGCCTTTCTCTAGAGCCAACCAACCAAGTATCAGCCACCAGTGAAAATATAACACTGTCAATATTGATGATAAATTAATCCTTTTAAATTTTTATAAAATAATAAAAAATACTTAGATTTGTATAATAGGTTCCGTAAACTCTGTCACGTAAATAAATTTTGTGATCTTTGGACAAAACAGACAATTATAAATAAAAGATTTTCAATCTGTACCATATCCAATGAAAGTGCTTATTGAGAGGGTCTCATTTTTTTTTGTAGATTTTAAATAAACATACATATTTTTAAAGATATTTAAGAAAATATATGTTTTTTTATTATTCCTCTCCTTTTCTCCGTAACTACTGAGCCTCTATTTTTGAAAACTTGTTCAGGAAACCTTATAAGAAGTATAAGGTTTAAAAATAACATGTAAAAAAATATGATTCGTTCGGTTTAAAATTCGTTAAAAAGTCCTGACAGTAAATATATATATATATATGTCGGGTATCAATAGTACGCGCGATTTCATTTTAACGATCGTACCAACCGACCTGCCCACACACGATGTCTTAACCTAAGGGAATACATCCTGACTTCCCGATGGTTTACATCTATCGGCCAGCCTTGATGCGACATATATTTAAAAGACAGACAGACAGTAAATTAATAGGTATCTTATCGAAACCAAAAATATATGTCGTCGCAACCCTAGCGCTGGCTTTAGCCTTCCACAGAGGATAAGCATTGCCATACCACGTGGCAATGCTTGTGGAGGAGCTTTTCGACATCATATTTTAGACTTAGTAAAGTAAAGTAAACGTTTATTTGCATAGATTGTAGTTACAGTAAATATGATGTGACAGTTAAAATATGGGTGATACTTGTACAATCTACCATATATTAGGCATGCAAACATTATTTAATGATATGCAATGATATTATAGTTAGATTACATACATACATACATAAACTCACGCCTTTTTCCCATGGGGGTAGGCAGAAGCTAAAGAACGCCACTTGCTACGATCCTTACATACTTCTTTTGCTTCACTCACATTCATACATCTAGTCATACACACACGCCGGTTATGAGTACTGCGCACCTGGCCTTTCTGAAGAACATCACCTATAAGGTCTATGTATGTATTTCTAGGGCGTCCCCTCCCGGCGTTTCCATTCACGTCTGCCATGTAAATACCTTTCGTTAGTCACCTTTCATTCATTCTCTCAACATGACCAAACCATCTTAACATACTCTATTCAATTTTAGTCACTACATCTTCTTTTAAACCACAACGTTGTCTCATTCCTCATTCCTCAATCTATCATTTAAAGTTACACCACACATACTTCGCAAAGAACGCATTTCTACTGCATTAATCCTACTTTCATGTCTTTTTTGCCATACCCAACCTTCACTTCTATACATAAGTGTAGGCACCAGCACACTGTTGTGAACGGCGAGTCGAGCTTCCAGAGACATCGATTTGCTGGTCACAACCGCATGGTACAATATAATAGGAATAGAATTAATAAATTGGAACAATGTCATATGTAGGTTAGAATGTAAATTATATAATATCAAGTTATTGAGTACAAAATAATATTTCATTGAAATTCATTTACAGAATAATATGTAAATGAATCAGTTTTTTTTAACGTTTCTCTTTGTTTCATTTTTAATTATGTTAGGTATTTTATTACATATTATTGGGCCAAAACTAATAACACTTTTTTTCGGTAAAGCAGTATTACAACTCTCAACATGTAGTAGGTATTTATACTGACTTCTTATAGGTCTCTTTCTATCTTTTGACACTGCAGTGAAAAGGTTAATGTTACATTTAACGAAAATAGCAACTTCCAAAATGTACATAGCCGGGAAAGTTAATAGTTTGAGGGACTTAAACACAGGAACGCAACTATCCGTCACTTTCATATTAAGCGCTTTTGGGCCTTCAACACCTGTTCTCGTGGAGTACAGTTTACCCAAAAGATTATCCCGTATGCAACCACAGTTGTGGTGATGTTGACCGTTTTCGCTAGATTGTATAAGACGTGGATACGCTCAATTTTTTACAAACCTCTTCTGCTTGAGGTTTCCAAGTCAACTGACTGTCTATCACTATACCTATAAAAATTACAACTTGTACCTGGTCTATAATACAGTTATTAAATTCTATTGTTCTATTTGGTACTGATGTGCGTTGATAAAAATGCATAACGTTAGTTTCTTGCAGGTTAATTACTAAGATATTTTCGTCAAGCCAATTTACAATGTCCTTAAGGGTAGGCTATCTTATCTTATCTTAAGGGTATTATTTATGTCCTGTTCATATTGATTGAAGTCTATACATTTGTCAAATGCGATGCTGTCGTCAGCGAATAAGACCATTAGGTGTTCAATGTGGTGTGGTAAGTCATTTATGTATAGCAAGAACAAAAATGAGCTAAGAATTCCGCCCTGAGGTACACCATGTCTGATAATTCTTGATTTGGATATGTATCTCTTCTCACGCCTAGTGTTTATGCAGATTTTAGATATTTCCGTATATTGTTTACGGTCACTTAAATAAAATTTAATAAGACTGAGTATGTTTCTTCTTATTCCATACATGTTAAGCTTATCAATCAGAGTTGCATGATGGACATAATCGAAAGCCTTTATCATGCCTGTGTGCAATGTGAAAATTGGTACTTTTTATCAACCTGTCCATTATTATACTAATTAAGTCGTAAATAGCAACATATTGTATACCTTTGTTCTTCCTAAATCCTTTCTGCTCATCACATCATCATCATCAGGCTATTAATGTTCCCACTGCTGGGACACAGGCCTCCTCTCTGTGAGAGGAAATGGGCCGTAATCCACCACGCGGGCCCAGTGCGGGTTGGTGGATGTCACATGTCTTCGAATTTTTAGTTCTAGGACATGCCGGTTTCCTCACGATGTTTTCCTTCACCGTTTTGAGAGCAGTGGTAATGAAATAATTTACACAAAATAAAGCGCCTACCTGGGCTCGAACCCACGACCTACTACTTGTAAGTCGCGGCCGACATTACTGGGCCACCACTGCTCGCAATAATTTTCTGCTCATCACATAAAATATTATAATTACATATAATTTTGTTAATTGACTCATAAATTATCTTTAGATGACTTTCAAAAATATAGGAATTAGGACAATGGGTCTGTAGTTAACTAAACTATCCTTATCGTGTCTTTTGAAGAGTGGTTTTACGATAACTGTTTTAAGACCATTTGGGAATACTCCAGAGCTAATGCACAGATTTATAAATTGACATAAGTGTGAGGCAAAATTATTCGACACGAATTTTACTACTTTTGTAGCTATGCCATCATATCCAAAGCTGTTTGTATTTTTTAATGATTGTATCATTCCTATTACGTCTTAAGGTATCACTGGAGACATAAACATTGAATGTGTGCTGCTAATTAAACCAGTAGTTAGTAAGTACTTAGTAAGTACTTAGTAAGTAGTTTTACGTATGACGTTTATGTAGTTATAGTAAGTTAAATTTATACCGTGAATAAATAAAAGATTTTTCATTATAACATAGAATTAAAAAAAAAAATTGAATATCAAGCAATTATGGAAATGCAATGAAATTGTATTTACACGGTCCATCAAATCAAAATTACACTTTTATAATCTTGTTTTATGGACAGTTTTTTTTAAAATGGTTGCAATACAATCAAATATTGTATGGCTTTTAATTTTTATATATGGTACGTAGTATCGATAATTTAAAACCTTTGTTGGTACAGACAAACCTGGGCGCATTATAATTAATGAATATCATTTTAGTGTCTAATTGCCAAAGAAGAATTCAAGAAGGTATAGAAGTTACTGCTGAAAAATCATACGTGGTATGTAAACTTAAAGACAAAGATATTTTATTTCAACTAGGCCACCAAGCGGCACTTTTGAACGTTAAATTAAAATTTACAAAGAATAAAAATTGATTCTACTGTGTATTCGGCAAGTAGCTTGTTATGGAGAAAAATGCACAAGAAACTCTATACAGGCATAAAGTATTAAAAGTACTCACACATGTACTGTGCAGTTATATAATAGATACTAGAAAAACATTAACATCCGAAGCAGTTAAGTTATGACCAATCCCATCTGACAGCGTCCGTTCACGAACATGACGCATGAATTGGCACCACCCAGCTCAACCATCATGAAGGAAACCGGCTGATCCAACACACGCGCCACCATTAGAAAGACATTTGAGAGAGCATGACACATTCAACTGCCAGGGCACACACAAGTCAACGAACGATACACGTACAGTAAATAGTAGATTTACAGTTGGGTACATAGTACATACACACGTGCTGTGCAGTTATATAATACTAAGGAAATTGAGTTTATACAATACAAATATATTCATACATTCTTCAGGAGGTCCAATAATACTTCAAAACAATAATTTTCTGCATATCACTTGTTTTTGCACCCTAGTGGTTGTGGAGCAGGACTAGCATTAAGGCAAGTTTTTTATCAGTGATATAATCCCCCAACTTATAATATGCCAGCCTGCATAGTGTGCGTTTTATACAAGTTTTAAATTTCGTCTCATTCGGTTCAAGAATGTGGGGAGGAATTTTATTGTAACATTTTGTACAGTACCCCATGAAAGATGAGGCTACTTTAGCCAGTCTGAAACCTGGTTGAACTAATTGGTCTCTATTTCTAGTAACGTAATTATATCTGTCACCGTTTTTACTAAAAAGATGTAAATTCTTTCTCACGTACATAATGTTTTCATAAATATATTGAAAGGAACCGTCATGATCTTAATGTCCTTAAACACTTCCCTTAGAGAATCGCGCCGGCGAAGATTATATATCGCTCTGATGGCTCGTTAAGGCAGAATAAAAATTGACTCAATGTCTGCAGCCCTTCCCCATAGTAAGATACCGTAAGACATTATACTATGAAAATAACTAAAATAGACTAGTCTCACGGTGTCTACATCAGTTAACCGACGAATCTTTCTAACAGCATAAGCTGCCGAACTTAGCTGCCCCGCCAGGGATACCAAATGAGGACCCCATTGCAACCTTGAGTCTAGCGTGATCCCGAGAAAAACCATTTTATCGATGAATTCCGCTCCCGTGGACCACCCCACAGGATCCGATTTCGGGATTAAAAAATAGCCTATGTTACTCAGGAATAACGTAGCTTTCTACTGTTGAAATATTTTTTTAAATCGGTCCAGTAGTTTCGGAGCCTATTCGGTACAAACAAACAAACAAATAATTATTATATTTTAAACTAGCTGTTCCCCGCGACTTCGCTTGCGTGGCCCATCCCACATGACGCGTTTTGGGACTAAAAAAATAGCCTATGTCACTCAGGAATAATGTAGCTTTCGATTGGTGAAAGAATTTTTTAAATCGGTCCATTAGTTTCGGTGCCTATTCGGTACAAACAAACAAACAAAAAAATCTTTTCTCTTTATAATATTATAAGAATAAGACTAGCTGTTGCCCGTGAATTCGTCCGCGTCAAACTCGTTAAAATTATATTTTTATTTTTTTTGTTTCCCGCCGGAACTATGAATTTTCTCGTGATCAAATGTAGCCTATGTTACTCGTTATTACATCAGCTATCTTCCAGTGAAAGTCCTGTTAAAATTGGCTCAGCCGTTTCGGAGATATCCCGGATCAAACAGACAGACAGACAAAAATCTTAATTTTTTTTTATTTGTTATTAGTACCGTTTATACTTTCACGTGCATTCAATATAACGTTGTTATTTTAATATTACTTACAGACACTTCAATTTTATTTATTTGTATGTATAGATTATTAGCATTAGTAATAAGTAATTAGTATTAGTATAGATAGTATAGATAAGAAAGGACCCAAAATTGAGCCCTGGGGTACCCCCATTTTCACGTTTAACCCCGATGAATTCACACCGCTTATTTGAACTAATTGCTGTCTATCATTCAAATAAGATTTAACCAAAGTTAACGCTGATTGACCTAGCCCGTAATGCTCAAGTTTCAGAAGTAATATTTCATGATTAACGCAATCAAACACCTTCGACAGGTCGCAGAAGATACCTATGGCATCTTTTAAAGTTTTTATAAAAATACTCAGTGCATGTAAACATGGTTTTTTACCAATAATAGATGCAAATCAAATTAACACCAACAAGACAGTAAAGCAAGACTGTATATTTGGTTTATATTTTACTAGCTGTGCCCGCGGCTTCGCTCGCGTCAACAGGCTACCTACCTACCCTACCCTACCCTACCTACCCACGTACCCTACCTACCTACCCTACCCTACCCTACCTACCCACGTACCCTACCTACCTACCTAGAACTAACCCGACTTTGTTTAATATAAACACTTAAAGATTACGTGAAAAATAATTTTCAGGTCTATTTAGTCAAGGCACCAATATCTAAGTCTGGTTATGACTACTGGTTGTGTGGAGGTGCACTGGTCACAAGTGAGTTTGTAGTGACATCAGCCGCTTGTATCAAGGACGTTGACTTTATATATGTCATAGCAGGATATAAGAAGTACGTCACTGATCAACAAATCGAACTTGATCCTTGTACCAGTCAGAAGAAAAAGAAAGTGATATACACTTGTTATCCAGATGGTAAGATAGGAACATTTTGACTGCATTTTTCGCCCGTTCTTTATTTATCTTTGCTACTCTCGTATAGGTGTTATTCGAAACTTTAAATTATGTCGCAGAGGCTTTAGACAAGTGTCATTCGATGTCAGCGATGGCGATGGTCGAAATGCCAAAATATACGGGATTGATAATGACTGTTATATTTCGATAATAAATGTCAAAACATTCATATACATTTTTTACGATTTTGCCAATCACTATCGCTATGATTTGGTTGTTAAAATGTCACTTGTCTAAAGCCTCAGGCACAGATTATATAATACTAGCATACATAATATGCCTCATCCCATACTAAGAAACTGTGCCGACGTAACTAGCGTTTTTGACGGACAAAACCGATTATTTTACTAAAAGTATATCGAACGCGGTTGGTTCTCTCCCAAGCGATAGATAGTGTTAGTATTGACTTGCAAGTAAAAGGGTTTACTCGGTTCGTGAATATTTATTTCTTTAAATACAGTGACGATTTGTTTTATAATATTTTTTTGCAAGTTTTTACAGTTTCAATGTACCAAAATGTGTTACAATCAAATTTAAAAATTTGAGCAGAATTCCACAGAAATTTAAAACCGCGCCATCTATTGGAATGAATTTGAAATGATCCGCTCAAAAATCTTTGAAATCTGAATTAGGAGCCCAATATTCCATAATTCTGTGCTTAAGAGTGTTGATTAAACAAGAAAATACAATCAATTATGATTAATTCTTGAAAATGGTAATTTTATATTTTTACACCAAATTCAATAACAAATCAATGCATATCGCGCCATCTAATGAAATTTATTCATGTTCTCATAAAAAAAAACAATTTTGAATTCGTCCCATACCAATGTTAGTCTGTGAGTGAATGAATTATCTACTTTCAGGATACAAATTTAGGTATAATCGACTGGATAAGTGGTCTTTAATTGATATAGGCGTAGCGAGGGTGGAATCGCCGTACGATTTCAATGACCAATCGTTTAAGACAGTGTGTGATTACGTACCAAGTTCAATACCAATCAATTTCGAGGCTAAGTATCAAGAGGCCGGTAGAAATGCTATTGTACTTGGATGGGGACATAATCATAAGTGGAGACAGGTAAGATGGTTCTGTGCTCGTGTATTTATAAACATAATATCATCTCTTACAAGGTGAACCGATGAATCCTTTGTATACGAGAAGCACTGGACCGGTCATTGTGGCGATGCTCGGGTTGGCCATACTCAGCAGAGGAGCTTTCTTGGTTGAAATGGTGTCTCTTCTGGCACTACCACACTGCACAGCAGAGGCCTTTCTGTTTTTTTTTTGCGTGGAGAAGTGCTCATGCATACTGTGCTGCCATGGGGAGATAGCGCAGTTATGTGAGACTCGAACCCACTAAAACTGCACGTTGTCCTCCTGTGCCGCATACGGTGTGAACACGGGCACGCGTCGGCTCTTACCACGAACCCGCCGCTTCACAGCAGAGGCCTGTTATACAAATCAATGGGCAACATACATTTTGGTATCAAGCATGGTACCTGATTTTAAGTAGATATGTATGTGTTATAAGGTGATATCAAAAATGCTGCGGGTTGTTTGTATCAGCTCTAGTTTAAGAATATTTTTTTTTGTTTTACGTAAATATCAAATTATTTACTACTTTGACATTAATAAAAACATTGTATTTTACTTGATTTTCTTAACTGAAATTGTCTGTGTGGAATTTGCAATGATCGATTATCACATAAGTGGCCTATCTGCCTAATTCTCCATTGATTTTAAATCTTTATGGAAGTGATCTCCCAGTTCTTCACTAAGATTACCTAAAATATGCCGAAAGTGATCTACATAATATATGACTAAGAAGGTAATGCCCATATTCCAGCCTATTTTTTTAAGCCAAGCATATTTTTCACAAAACATAGAATTTATTTATAAAATATGGGTTGGCAATGAATGTTGAGATAACAGTCAAGATTCAGTTCAGTGTAAGCAGTGTAAACGAACCACAGGGCTCTAATCTGAAACTTTGACAAATATATTCTCGGTGATCTCTAAGCAAGCTCCACCTACTCAGCTATCGTCCTAAATATAGTTGCTCAAATCTCGTATGTGTAGTTTTTTTTGGATAATAGTCACGTGTTTTGTTTTTGTTTGATTTTTCCTTCGTGTGTTGTAAATTGGCTTTTCCCATTGTATTGTATCGTTTTTTGTATGTGTAACTATGGACAGCATTTTAAAATAAACGTTAATTATCATTATTATACCACTGCGCTTTCTGATCACACTGCTCAGCTGCTCACATGTCCAGTCAAATCTAGTTTCCTCTGTAAATCATGGCACATAGAAAAAAGAGACTACTCAAAAGAGAACATTTGTAAATTCAAAAAATACATAAATTCTCTTCATTTCACTAACGTTTTTGTCAATACAGATCCAAATCTAGCATTTGATGAGTTTTATGAATTATTCCACCTAATCTATAATCTTTGCTTCCCTACTATACAGAAAAAAATATTAGTAAGATCTCGCCCTCGTTGGATTACAAAAGGGCTTAGATTTTGCTGTAAACGTAAGCGACAACTTTTATGGGACTACAGAAAAAATCCTACAGAAAATAATAAAACTAAATTCTTAAATTTATCAACACGATTAAATCAGATAATTAAGTTAACACAAAAGTCTCGCAATGAAAACTACATAAAAACTGCCCGAAATAAATCGCAAGCAGCTTGGAAGATTATAAATACCAATAAACTAAATATACCGAAGGATCAAATACCCTAAATAGAAACTGACCCTAAACAGATTGCAAACTATTTCAATAATTTCTTCATTGATAAAACTAAAGCTTCCATACCAAACCATTCAAGATGCAAAATCCCGTTCGAAGCAAACTCAATATTTATGCGTCCAACTATACCAGATGATATATACCAAATAATTAGAGCCCTAAAGAACACAAATAGTACCGGATATGACAATATATCAACAAAAGTCATAAAACATGTAGCCGTTAAATTATCGATTATACTTAGTCATGTAATAAATTTATGTATAGCAAATGGAGTCTACCCAGAAAGGTTAAAATTAACTATAATTAAACCTTTATTTAAGAAAAATAATAAAAATGACATGAGCTGCTATCGTCCAATAGCACTTGTACCAGTCATATCGAAGATATTCGAGAAAGTGATCCATGATGGTATTTATAATTACTTTGAAAGAAACAATTTATTTTGCAAAGAACAGATTGGCTTTCGTAAAAATAAAACAATTAATATAGCAGTATATAATTTTCTCCATAACATATTAACCCACATGGATAGAGGTAAACAAACGTGTGCATTGTTTATGGACCTCATAAAGGCTTTCGATTATGTGGATCACAATATACTCTTAAATAAATTATACGCTTATGGTGTCAGAGGAAACATTCATGACCTGATTAAATCTTACTTGAGTAATAGGACGCAAATAACACAAATAACAAGGATATGTCCGTTTGTAAAAAAAATGATAACTTATTCATCCTCATGTAGACAGGTTACATCTGGCGTTCCACAAGGAAGTGTATTGGGTCCGCCTCTTTTTATAATATACATCAATGACCTTCCCAAAGCGACAAAATACAACACAATCCTATTTGCTGATGATAGTACAGTACTGTTCACAGGAGATAATAAATCACACATGGAACTTGAGATAAATATGACTTTAGATAGCATTGTAAACTGGTTGACATCAAACAATTTACATATTAATCTCGACAAAACAAATTTCATGACATTTAGAAGTAGAGTAAGTAAAATAGCAAATATGAACATAAATTACCAAAATAATAGCATCCAAGAAGTTGACGTTACGAGATTTCTGGGTATACAGATAGATAATAATTTGAATTTTAAAGAACATATCCATACATTATGCACTAAATTGAACACATTTTCTTATGCGTTGTTTAAACTTAAGCAAACGGTCAACACTCCTACAGTCCTAACAGGCTACAACGGCTATGTTGCACCTATTCTAAGGTATTGTGTTATTTTTTGGGGTAATTCTACTAATAAAGATGCGGTGTTTAAAGCCCAGAAGAAATGTATACGAGCCATAACTGGTATTAAAGTAACTGACAGCTGCAGACCATCATTTTTGGAATTAAATATTCTTACGTTACCGTGTGTATATATATTAGAGGTTATAATGTTCGTTAGGAAAAATACAAACTACTTTGATAAGTCAATTAGCAAAAGATACAGATTCGATATATGTTTCCCAAGCAACTAAACAGCGTTATTAAATAAAAGTATATTATGTATGGCTCCACGCATATATAACCATTTACCAAATTCACTTCTGGAGATAAGTGATATAAATATATTTAAAAACAATATAAAAACACTGTTACTAAAAAAAGCATATTACTCTGTCACTGAATATTTACAGGATAAACTTATATAATGTTACTCCATATGATTTATCTCCATACATAAATAATGTCTTTTTACTTTTTAAATTCTAGTTTTAAAGGACACCTGTGTATTTGTAAATTTGCATGCCTTATGGTAGGATATGGCTAATGGACACTATTGTTTGTATAAGATCTTTTTTTTTATGTACCCATATTCGCAAATAAATAAATGATTATTATTATTATAGTGTCTGTAATAATCTTTGGCTGCGTTTTCAATATGCGTTTACCACAAACGAAACAAAATGTATCAGGGTCGTTAACAATAAACTTGATTTTTATTTCAATTAAAATTTAAATACTATAAAATACTTAATTAACAATAACTACCTATAAATACAGTTAAATAAAAATAAAATAAAACTACGAACACGTATAAAAGGTCAGGAGTCATAGGGCGTCAAAAAATTCGTCCACATCGCTGTCAACGTGAAAACGTGCCCAGAACGCTGGCAGCATTGCCACGTTGGCAATGCTGATTCTCTGGCCAAGGAAAAGCCCAGTCCTCTGGTCACGTGAAGAGTCGACTAGACGTTTGCTCATATCTCCAATTACTCGAAGGGCACTCGGACCCCATGGACCTAATGTTTCAACCCCAAACGGCTCAAATATATAACTTCCAATAAGGTTGTTGTATTTGCACCGTTTGAGGTTTTCAGCAGCAGAAGCAGCTACCCCAGCACAGCCCGCCGTGCTAAGAAGATAGGATGGCGCAAGGGTGTCGACACATGTTGCATTCCACACCAAAGGCCTACCCACCTTCCAAGGCATTATGGTCATCCCGTCTGGTCTCTTAGCATCGTCGCGCGCCAAGCTATTGGGTTCTAAAACAGCTGGCACCCCGGCGGTGACAAGAGCCCGACGTAAGATATCATTAATGCTGGCGTGCCGTGCTAACCGACCAGCGCTCCTACTGCAGGATAGGCCATGGTGTCCGAGGCGGTCGACTGCTTCACCACATTGACACAACAGCTCAACTTACTAGCCGTATTGAAATATTAAGATATATTTTATTAGTGTCATTGTGAAATTGGCTGTTTTCGAACAAGGCCGGCAAACAATAAAAAAGTAATGCAGTTTGTGTTTTAAACTGATAGGTGAAAGTAATTTAATAGTCTGTATACTATTCACCTTATCTACCACAGATACTAACAGAGATATTTTTCTACACTTGAATGATCTTCTCATTGAAGTAAAATTGTTATCAATGATTGTCTTAGATAGGGCAAACTTAATAGAGAAAGCCAAATGGTCTGTCAGAGTACCAATGTTACAATTAGACCAGCAATGTATAAATTCACAACATTGCAATATTTCACGTTTTCAGCCAGAAGATAAAAACAATTACAATCAACAGAATTTAAATTATGCCCCTGTGAAGATAATAGATAAGGAAAAGTGTAAAGACCAATATGAAGAATATGGAAGGATGACTGATGTGATTGACGGTTATATGATATGTACAAGTGATTCAGAACCTGGTAACATAGATGATTTTGGGGCACAAAAAGAGCTAAGTGACCCATCACCGTTGCTAGATGGATGTAAAAAGAAAAGAAAATCAATGGCCTTTAATCCAAGAGATGCTTCCGATGTAAGTGGTTTGCTGTTCAAACTGATTTGAAATAAAACCTTTATAATTAAATGTCACTTCAAATAATAAGGGCTATATTTAAATTCATTTTAAATAACCTCCATTCGGCTGCCATAACATTGAAAAAACTCTCGATTAATGTCAATAAATAACAAGTTGTAATTGTCAAGTTGATTATTCGATGTGGAGTCAAGTTGGAGAACATCACTTTAGTCTTATATGGTATCTGGCAACTTCATTGTATGGTTTTCAGATTTTATAGGTGCCTTGATAATATTGTCTCTGTGTAAAGTTAAAAAGGGTGTTTAGTTTGAACAAATTAAGTTAATTCAGTAATTTCAAAATTATAACCTTAAACTTTAATGTAACACTTAATGCTACTTTTTTTTTAGGAATGTGAATATGATGATGAAGAAGGCACGCGTAGAGTTATAAAGAAATCAAATAACGATACAAACAGTAAAATAAGAAATAAGAATAATGCAAACAAAACAACAGCTGAGGATAATAGTACTACTGTGTCAAACAAAGCTTATTTGGCTAATAGAACAACATTGAGCAATATAAATGTTTCAATCAATGGATCTGCTTTGACCAATAGGACCGTTTTGTCCCGGAAAACATTTATGAATAATAAAACTCATTATTTCAACATAACCGTCCAAAATACACGAAGGTATGGAATTTGTCAGGTGTGTATGTTAATTAAATGCATGATCTGTCCATAGTTAAAAAAATTAGCTATATGATATGAGACGAACTGGTTAATTTCTTACTACAACGCCAACTTCTTTTATTTCAAAACTGGTTTATTGATAGTCTGCTGATAGACAAGTTGACAAGACTATCACTGCATTATAGAAACTCAGGTTCTTATGTAGCATTCAGCTGCAAATATAGACATAGTTAACAAATTTATCTACAATACCAGCCAGTACTGTTACTGTATGGCAAAGGCCTCTTCTCATACATAATTTATCCATATTACCTTTTTTAGGGTTCCTTACCCGAAGGGTAAAAACGGGACCCTATTACTGAGACTTCGCGGTCCGTCTGTCTGTCTGTCTGTCTGTCTGTCACCAGGCTGTATCTCATGAACCGTGATAGCTACACAGTTGAAATTTTCAGAGATGATGTATTTCTGTTGCCGCTATAACAACAAATACTAAAAACAGAATAAAATAAATATTTAAGTAGGGCTCCCATACAATAAACATGATTATTTTGCCGTTTATGAGATAATGGTACGGAACCCTTCATGCGTGAGTCCGACTCGCAACCTTACAGTGCAACATTTTCCTTCGATTTTCAAACAACTGCACCATTAAATAACTTTTCAATTTTTATAGCACACTTTTACTTTCAAATTATTGACGCGTATGGACTCATTAATTTAATGATATGATAAACCCACGGTCGTGTTTTAATAACCCCTATTACATGACCGTTACATAAACTACTATTATCAGAATAATTGTCAGCCGCCATGATGCATCACAAAAACAAAACAATATTAACACCTCAAACGGTAGATAATGTAACTGTTTTATGATATGATCACTAATGTTTGATCATTTAGCTGTTCACATCGTCAAACACTGATTTTTCATTGGTCTGGCCCCACCAGTTGTGGGCAGCATGAAATTGTCGGGCACATCCTGAAGTGATAAATGCTAAAATCTGGCCACAACATATTTATTGATTTTACCACCTTAAAATATTTGTCCGAACTGTTGTATTACCATCTTCAGAACGACCACGGAGGACCACTAATCTCTTGGATTGGAGGTCGCGAAGTCCTGATTGGAGTTGCTTCTGTGTTTAAAGTGTCAAATACTTTTGAGTGCTATGGGCCCTATTTATATACCAGTACTCAATGTAGCGGTGCCTTTTTGGATTGTATATTGGCACAATCAGACTTTAATAAATTAACTGAATCATCACACAATATGTTTGATAACAGCGCCAGGTAAGTTGATTTTATTCGCTTTAGCCATCTTTCCCTTTCTTAGTCTGTAAAAGATGAAAAATCTGTAATATCAAAGCGGTATCAAAGTTATGCTGCGACGCAACTTTGCAATATCTATCCCGAGACGCATTTATCACGAAGTTGTGTAAAATATTTTTTTTTACAAATATTTTCTACCAAACAGACGGTCGTTCTGCAGAAAATCTTCGAATGATGAAAGCCATCCAACAACTGAAAGACATATATCGTGGTTATATCATCCGGCTGGGTAAGTTGCTTTTCGGATTTAACAAATTACTGCTCTTCTCGCGAAAGCGCCGTTTTATATGGGCATTCTAGACTTCGAAGCCAGAGTCTATATCGGGTTTCTGTATCTAATTTATCAACTTTGAAGCTTTTGCTTTGATTATATTTGGCTAATAAATGATAATTTCCTATTATTATTTGTGAGTATTGTCCTTATACGGAAGATAAGAACGATACTCACAAATAATCCATGCTATAATATTATAAATGCGAAAGTAACTCTTTAACCGCTAAACCGATTTACATAAAATTTGCTATGGATAGATAGATAGTTTGAGACCCTGGAAAGGATGTTTTTTATCCCGGAAATCATCTTTAAGGGGGTGGAGGTTTGTATGGAAAACCTACAATATTATTATTTATTTATTATATACTTTATTGTACACCACTTAAATAATAATATTGTGCGATATAAAAGTATAGGCTATTCGAAGTACCTACTAATGTTACGCAAACGAAGTCGTGGGCAACTGGTAGCAATGCGAAAGTAATTCTGGCCTTCTATCCGTCTGTCTGATAACTTTTCATGCTAAAACCGCTGAAATTTAGATTTAGATGAATTTTCGTTTGGGGATAGTTCGAGACCCTAGGTAGGACATAGGATAGTTTTTATCCTAGGAATATGTGGACTTAGGATGATTGCCGACTTTCACGCGGGCGAAGCCGCGGGCAGAAGCTAGTACAATAAAATTTAGGTATAGATAAAATCACCGAGACAAAACTACACCTACAGTATTACAATAATTACTTTTAGGCAAAAAATAGTTTTCAAGGAACCGTCCGATAACTAAGTTAAGAAAAACATAATGTTTACTCACTTTATTTAATTTATTGTAATGTTGCTAAATTAGAAAGTCGAAAATTATCCCAAAGGTACATATTCCTGGGATAAAAGTATTCTATGTGCTATTCTAGACTATAACTATCTATCTCTGTGCCAAATTTCAGGCAGATCCGCTCAGTAGTTTTTGCGTAAAGGGTAACAAACATACAAACAGACTCACAAACTTACGCCTTTATAATATTAGTATGATTACTTGCAGGGCTGCAGATCATGAAAGGCATTTAATACACGGCAGAAACGAACCTCACAAACAAGCATTTGAGAGAAATGAAGAAAATATTTATAAAAGTGGAATGGGTATCAATCCAGTGAATAAGATGATTTCAGCAAATGAAAGATATCCACCAGTTGAAAATTATGAGAAATCTTCAGTAAATGTCAACAATGCTCCAAATGAAAAATATAAATACAGTGAAAATATTGATGTTTATCAGCGCGGTGCTCCTAAAAGCAAATATGTAGATAATTATCAATATCCGCCAAGAGATACACCTATAATAACAAATGATAAGTATTCACCTTACAACGGTCCTGCACAGATCAACGGACCTGAATTTTACAATGGGCCTGTACTAAACTACAGATCTGAACGAGTGAATGACACAATACAAAACAATAAGCCTGAAACAAATTTGAAATTTGAACAAATCAACAACTATGCACTAAACAATGCTCCTGAAATAAACTTTAAATCTGAACGAGTCATCAGTCACGCACCAAGCAACAGGTCTGTTCTAAACTACAAATCTGAAGGAAGAAACGATGATATACCAAACAGTAAACCCGCTGTAAACTTCAAACTTAAACGAGTCATTAACTACACACCAAGGCACGGACCCGCACAGAAAAATGGGTTTACACAAAACAACGAGCTTGCACAGAAAAACAAGCCTACAATAGTTAGCAGGTCTAAAAATGACAAGTACGCAACAACCAAAAACTAAAGGTAACTCAAAACAATGGTGCAAATCTTAAAATGCGACCGATATTTCCACTTCGAGTATAAGTTCATTATTATACAAATGTCTATTTCCAATCATATTTTTAATTTCATATTTATCAGGAGTCAGTTGTTAATCTAATACATTTTGTTTTGTACTGGAATTGGCAATTTCTTTTTTACTTTTCATATCCCATTCGTACAACCTTTGCCAAATGGTATCCATCTAATAGTATTCTCATAATGTTAAATTTATTGCGTAAGATGATAGGCCAAACTCAAACTGTTTGCTGAATTTAAATGAATCAGTCGTTTATTTGTGAAAACACGAGTAAATTATACGAGAAAATTACCTCTCCTTTAATGTAATACATGTAAGTATATATATATATTCCTAGCTACAGCCAGCAGCTTCGCCCGCGCGAAAACTGTTTTCTTATCTGTGCCAAATTTCATCCAGATCCGGTAAGCCGTTCTGGCGTGATTGAGTAATAAACATCCATCCATACGTTCGCATTTATAATATTAGTAAGTTGCATCTATACCACTATTATAAAGAAGAAAGATTTTTTGTTTATTTGTGTGTTTGTTTGTTTATACCGAATAGGCGCCGAAACTACTGGACCGATTTTTTAAATTCTATGGAAAGCTACATTATTCGCAAGTAACATAGGCTATAAATTTATTAAATTAAATTATTTTCAATAAAATTAGAGAACCTTATGAAAATCGCAATAATGTAAGCAAGCAATCATGCAATCGCTAAGTAGCAAAATTTTGCCTATAAAATTCATCATTTGGCGTGCGCTGAGGAAACTATTGATGATACATAAAAATTAGAACCTTGGCGTCCGAGCTCTGCTCGGGTGAAAATAGAGAAAACGACGTTTTCTAAAAATCAAACCTAGCTAGATCGATTTATCGCCCCCGAAACCCCCTGCATGCTAAATTTCATGAAAATCGGAGGCGTTTCCGAGATTCAGATTATATACATATATAGAAGAATTGCTCGTTTAAAGGTATTAGATGTACTACACAATTAAAGTACTCATTATTAAATACAAAAAAGTCTGTGAGTATTCACTCATATACTCACTATACTAGTTAAGTCACAATAGCAGCTTTTGTGTTCTAAAATGTAATTAGATCGCTGCGCTGGTAGAAACAAAAGTTGGTTATATTCGTATTGTAGTATTAATTCTTATTCAATTAAATAGTTTAACAAATTGGTAGGTAGGGTAGGTTAGGTGGGTGGGTAGGTAGGTATGTAGAGTAAGTAGGAAAGGGTAGGTAGGTATGTAGGATAGGGTAGGGTAGGTAGGTTGATCGGTAGGGCAGGTGAGTAGATTGGTAAGGTAGGTGGGCACGTAGATAGTAAATAGGTAGGTGGTAGGTAGGTAGCTAGCCAGTTAACGTGAGCGAAGCCGCGTGGGTCAGCTAGTACAGGATATAACTATATTTTAAATATTGCTTAAGCCCATGTATGTAGGATACGGAATGTAAGTATTAGTGAAAGGGATGGATGTATCGAGAGTGAGGGAGAGAGAGGATGTACGAGAGATGGGAAGATGGCGACAGACGTTAAAACGCAAAGACGTGTGCTAGAAATATTAAATTAAAATAAAGTGAGAATCAGTTAAATAAGAACTTGTTTTACTCCGAGTCCACATTCCCACAAATTTTGGGGGCTCGTCCGGGATTTGTGCGGCCCAGAGTCACAAGGAAGTAAAGTTATAACGACGAAGACGACCGGCGCCGGAGTGCACGTGGTGTGGTGCGCGTACGGTGTTCGAAAGACGACGATAATACGATAAGACGGAAGACGAAGGCGATATTTTCTACGACACGGCGGCGGATCACCTGCCTACCAAGACGAAGACGGCAATGACGGACGACGGCAGCAAAAGTGGTGGCGCGAGCTCACAGGCAGCGGTCGCGGCGGCGGCCATGTTCGGCAATTTTGAGAGCGGCGTCGCCCAATTTGACGGCGAGGATAAAACATATTCCTCCACCAAATGGGCCCAAGACATTGAGGATAATGCGGAAGTGTTCAACTGGACATCGCAACAAAAGCTGATAATCGCGCGGCGGTCCCTCATCGGCACGGCCGGGCTATGGCTGAAATCCGAAAAGGTGTTCAAGACTTATGAAGAACTCCGAGCGGCCCTAGTGAAGGAATTCCCAGAAGCAGTTAACTCTAAGGAGATGCACGAACTGATGGCAGCGCGTAAAAAACGGCGAGAGGAGAGCTGCTACCAATACATGCTCATAATGAGAGAGTTGGGTAAGAGAGCTAAATTCCCTGACTACGTAGCTATACAGTACATCATCGACGGTATTGAAGACCACCAAATAAACAAAATGATACTATACGGTGTTACGACGTACGGTGCGCTCAAAGAAAAATTACTGATCTATGAAAAGATGAAAAGTTGCACGAAGAAGAAAGAAGGACGAGTCGACCCAGCCACTGAAAGAAGAAAAGAAGCATCCACGATTCCCAGTTCCACGCGTCGTTGTTACAACTGTGGAGAGAAGAACCATTTGTCGAGCCAGTGTGCCAAAGGAATCAAATGTTTTAGTTGTAACGAATATGGCCATATTGGCAAACAGTGCCCTCTCATTGGCGGAGGCGATACGTCGGTAAAACAGCCGGCACTCCAACGACGTGAACATCGTGCGGTCGGTAACAGCCGAATAGCAGCGGGCGCAAGCGAGTCGGTAAAACAGCGTTCGGCTCAAGGATCGGCTATGTTCGGGACTACGACCGGTCCGACCAATCAGTGCGCGTGTACGAGCGGCCATGACATCGACAGTGGATATGTCATCGACACGTCAAACATAGTGTCAATGGTGTCGAGCAAGAATCAAAACAAAGACTTAACGGCTATCAATTTACGAAAACCGGTGAAAACCATATTAGTGGCGGGCAATCACAGTTCTAGCGCATTGATCGACTCAGGAAGTGATGTAAACCTGATATCGGCGGAGCTGTGTACTAAACTATTTAATGTTAAGTGCAATGTCGGTGGGCTAACGCTAACCGGACTAGGACGTTCGCAAGTGCGGTCGTTAGGTACAATTACGACGGTGATCGTCATCGATGGACAGTGCTACAACGATGTTACGTTTCACATTATACCTAGAGACTGTATGCCTTATGATATAATAATAGGTCATGAGTTTTTGAGAAGTGTGACAGTGATAATGAGTGATGGATCTGTGGACATATTCAGAGATGAATGTGAGTTGTTACATAAAGTAAATTGCATTACAGGTGACTCGGAATCGCTGGTAGAACATGTCAGTAGCCCATCAGTAAAACAGGAAGCTTATCAGTGTGTTGACATGTACAATCCAGTCCAAGTAAAGGAAGCCCCGTTGGAGCTCAAGATTGTGTTAAAAGACGATGTGCCAGTTGCACAACGGCCCCGGCGACTGTCATACATGGAGCAGGGTATTGTAGAAAAACAAGTCGATGAATGGTTGAAAGACGGCATAATAAGGGTAAGTTTTTCTGAATACTCTAGCCCACTAGTGTTGGTAAAGAAGAAGGACGGGACAACTCGTGTATGTGTTGACTACCGGCAGCTTAATGCAAAGATTGTGAAAGACGAGTATCCTCTTCCTATTATTGATGATTTAATTGACAGGTTATCTCAAGCGAAGGTGTTCAGTGTTCTTGATTTGAAGAATGGATTTTTCCATTTGAAAATCAGCGAAGAGTCCATACCGTATACTTCATTTGTTACCCATCATGGGCAGTTCGAGTTTCTGCGAGCACCGTTTGGACTTTCGATCTGTCCAAAATATTTTATGCGGTTTGTTGACATAATTTTTCGGGATCTGCTTTCTCAGAAGATAATGATGATTTTCATTGATGATATTATAATTCCAGCTGTTGATGAAGAGCAGGCATTGCAACGACTAAAGCAAGTTCTGGAAATAGCGGCACAGTATGGATTGAGAATTAATTGGAAGAAGGCAAAGTTGATACAGTGTGAAATAGAGTACTTGGGCCATATGATTAAAGACGGTGAAATACGCCCAACTACTGAGAAGACGGATGCTGTGGTGAGATTTCCAGAACCCAGGACAAGTAAGCAACTTAAAAGTTTTTTAGGTTTGACTTCCTACTTTCGGAAGTACATAGAGCAGTATGCTGTTATTGCCAAGCCTCTAAATGATTTGTTAAAGAAAGATGCGGACTTTGTGTTCGATAAGATGCAACAAGAAGCTTTTCATATTTTAAAAGAAAGGTTGTCTACTGGCCCAGTATTAAAAATATTTGACCCTAACTTAAAAACTGAGTTACATACAGATGCTTCCAGCGTAGCTATAGCGGCTATCCTTATGCAGTATCATCCTGATACTGGCTTGCACCCAGTTCAATATATGAGTGTTAGGACTAATGAAGCACAAAGCAGATACTCAAGTTATGAACTAGAGGCATTAGCTATAATAGAAGGCGTCAAAAAGTTCCGCCATTATTTATATGGAAAGCGCTTCAAAATAGTAACTGATTGCCAAGCTTTTCAGCAAACCCTGATGAAGAAGGACCTCACAGCAAAAGTAGCAAGATGGGTGATAATGCTGAATGAGTATGACTTCGAGGTGGAGCATAGAGCTGGAGAAAAGATGCGGCATGCAGATGCACTCAGCCGTAACCCCTATGTGGCCACAGTTACGTCCTTAATTGATCAGATTAAGCAAGCACAGGATCAAGATGATGGTGTAAAAGCTATTAAAGAGGTGCTGAAAGAAAAGTCTTACAAAGATTATTTTATGGATGGAGACATACTCTACAAAGGCCCTGGCAAATTGTTGGTTATACCTAAAAATTTAGAAAAGGAGATTATCGTGCGAATCCATGGTAATGGACATTTTTCAAAGAGAAAAATGAAGGATTTAATATGTCGAGACTACTATATAAAAGATTTGGACAAAAAGTTAGAAGAATTTGTATTAGCCTGCATACCATGTCTGTTGGCTACAAGAAAAGAAGGCAAGCAGGAAGGATTTCTCAACCCCATTGGAAAGGAAAGCATCCCGTTAGACACCATGCACCTGGACCATGTAGGACCATTGACGGAGACCAGGAAGCAGTACAATTATATTCTTACAGTGATTGATGCTTTCACTAAATTTGTATGGTTGTTCCCTACAAAGAGCACATCTAGTGCGGAGACACTGAATAAATTAAGAATACACCAACAAATATTTGGAAATCCAAGAAGAATTATAACAGATCGTGGAACAGCATTCACCAGTCATGATTTCCAGGAGTACTGTAATGAAGAAAACATTCAGCATGTAACAATCACCACAGGGATACCAAGAGGAAATGGTCAAGTTGAAAGAGTCCATCGAATAATAATCCCTATGTTGACTAAACTTTGTATTGAAAACACGGGCGTGTGGTATAAACATGTGAGCAGAGTTCAAAGAGCATTGAACAGCACATTTCAGAGGAGCATCAATACCTCACCCTATGATTTATTAATTGGCACCAAGATGAGATATAAAGAGGACATTGAAGTTTTCAAATTACTTGAAGAAGAAACTGCAAGACAATATGAGAGTAATAGAGAAGAGCTACGTCAAAAAGCAAAAGAGCAAATATTGGCTGTGCAAGAAGAGAACAGAAGACATTATAACAAGAGAAGGAAACCGAGTCATAAGTACCAAGTAGGTGACCTAGCAGCTATAAAGAGAACCCAATTTGGTTCAGGGCTCAAGCTGAAAGCTAAGTACCTAGGACCGTACCAAATTACCAAGGTTCATCCAAATGACCGCTACGATATGGAGAAAGCCCATAGTGCGACTGAAGGTCCCAATCGCACTTCCAGCTCAGCTGATCAAATGAAGAGGTGGCCAGACAGATGTACCACAGAATAATTATGCGAGTGAGTAGATAAAATCGGTATGCAATGGTGATGAATGGTATGAAAGTGTTTAGTGTAAGGTTATGTTAAGTTTACATTAAGTTTGTGTATTAACATGCATTATCCATGTAATGTTTAAGAGTTATGGTATCATGTACCTACCTAGTAAGTAAGTATATTATGTGTAGCATTGTGTAATTATAGTGCAAGGTGCTGTTTATACTTGTACTCTACTACTACTCCACTATTTTCTATCTAGTGAATTTGACGAGTTAAATTATGTTTAATTTGTAAAATAATTCAAATGAGTGTAGCACCTCTATGTACCTAAGTAATTTGTTTGTTTGCCATGTAAATAAAACTAAATTGAAGGAATGCTTAATTATGTAATAAGATTTATTCGGTAGATGCTAAGAGTGTAAGATAGAGGTATGTAATGTAGAATGAATGCGGAAAGGAGTGTCTGGGGACAGACAAGAGAGCAGGACGGCCGAATGTAGGATACGGAATGTAAGTATTAGTGAAAGGGATGGATGTATCGAGAGTGAGGGAGAGAGAGGATGTACGAGAGATGGGAAGATGGCGACAGACGTTAAAACGCAAAGACGTGTGCTAGAAATATTAAATTAAAATAAAGTGAGAATCAGTTAAATAAGAACTTGTTTTACTCCGAGTCCACATTCCCACATGTATATGAATAACTTTTTTCAAGGAAGTCATAGTCTTTTTTTGTGATTATGATATAATATATGGAAAAAATGTAATTGAATTGTAAAATTAATGGTTTTTGATTTTGTGACTAATATTTGATTTTGATTTTTAGTTATTTTGTGTAAATGTTCAGATACAAATTTATTGTTCATGAATATGACTATGACTTTTATCAAATTTTGATCAGCCTATCTACAATAAATAAAAACATTTACGGTAATTGATCACTCTTAATAAAAAAATATGAATGTACGTTTCCGTTAGAACCTGCAGCCGTATTGTGTAAGTGCGCAAAGAAGTTAAACTCTATCCAACCGCCAAATCAGCCAATCGCACAAAACGGAAATCCACATCGCGTCATTCATCTCGCATGTTATTGGTCGATTTGGTCGGTTGGATAGAGTTTAACTTCTTTGCGCACTTACGCAATACGGCTGCTGTATATTATACATTAAAATTTTTCACTTATGTAAATCCCAAGTAAATACAGGTTATAAAACCACATTTTTAGTTTGTAAAAAATGTAATATGGCACACACAGCGTAATCAACAAAATACAATAATCGTGATTAGTTTTCAGAAAATGAAGTAAAATAATTAAATCAATAAAAAAATCATCTAACTGCAATTTTATTGTTCTGTTGCAATCTTTTAAAGATACAATTGTGATAAGAATTTACTTCGATGAAGTAAAGTTAAATTTAAGATTTATCAATGTTTTCTAAAAAGTTAGTTCTTGTGATGGTTTTGAATATTTTGTATGGTGAGTAACATATAGTGCTTGGAATTATATAAAGGGTCTTTCAACAAGGACAGGTCGATGTTAAAATTGAATAAAACAAGATGTGTGTGAGATATTAAAGAAATTTATTTTTTATTTAAAAGGCCCATTTATGCCATTATGGATGGAATATGACATCGTTCAAATGTCCGCCGCAGCTTCGTATGGTGGCACGAATCCGAGAGGTTCAATTTTTAATGACTCTGCTGCATAGATCCGGCTGAATCCGAGCGATGGCCTGCGTTATGTTGGCTTCCAGGGCAACGGTCTAATGTGGTTAATTGGCATAGACCTGCGATTTCAGAAAACCCCACAAGAAAAAGAGAACTCAAGAGATAACTCTACCCTCAAACCGTTCATGCAGAATGTCGATTGTGTCGTTCGCTGTGTGGCAAGTAGCGCCATCTTGCTGGAACCACATGTCGTTCACGTCCATATTGTTCAATTCAAGCCAAAAGAAATTGTTTATCATTGATCTGTAGCGCTCGCTCGATCTATGCAGCAGAGTCATTAAAAATTGGACCTCTCGGATACGTGCCATCATACGAAGCCGCGGCGGACATTTGAACGATGTCATATTCCATCCATAATGGCATAAATGGGCCTTTTAAATAAAAAATAAATTTCGTTAATATCTCACACTCATCTTGTTTTATTAAATTTTAACATCGACCCGTCCTTGTTGAAAGACCCTTTAGTAACGACAAAGATTTGCTTAATTTTCCTGGGTCACTCACTCATCACTCATCTGTTTTGCTTCATCATCATCATCATCAGCCTTTTATTATTCCCACTGCTGGAAAACAGGCCTCCTTTCTGTGAGAAGCAATGGGTCGTAATCTACCACGCGGGCCCATTGCGGGTTGGTGGATGTCATGTCTTCGAATGTTTCGTTCTAGGACATGCCAAAATCAGCTCACGAGTTGTAGTTGGCCTCAATCTACCACCACCTATAGTGCTATAAGAAGCTAAAGGATCTTTTAGACATTGACAATGGGATTCTTGTCAACTTAAGGAATAATTTGTGGTAATTGTACTAAAGGAAACGATGGTGGTATTGCTGCCAATTTTTATCGTGTGCCAATGGATCATTGCATAGCTTTACTTAAACTTTTAGGTGGGTACTGACCAATATGGATCACGAATAATTATGTTGTTCATTAAAAGCGTTGTACAATATTTTGTTAAATAATTCAATTTATCTACACTCACAACATAATGTTCCAAATATGAATTCAAAAAATATTGTATAAACACGTACTTTATATTCATGGATAGGTAAAATTAAAAAAAAACCATTACAATGCAACATTTTCCTTCGATTTTTAAACAACTGCATCATAAAATAACTTTTAAATTTTTATAGTACACTTTTACTTTTTAATTTATTGGCGCTTATGGGCTCATTGAAGTACTGTCATTGTCTAAGGAGGCGCGCGCTGCGCAGTCATGCGCCATGAGACTCTAAATTGCCCGCCATACCAAATATTTTTCCGTTTCCACTTTTGTTTTATTGCAATTGTATGAGTGAAGATAAAGTAGTGTATGCAATAGCATATAATTAGGTATTAAAACACTCGCGTAATATTATTATCAAATTCGGCTTCGCCTCATTTGATAAACCTACGCTCGTGTTTTAATAACCCCTATTATATGACCATTGCATAAACTACTATTATTTTACCGATGCAAATAAAATTATGCTGTATTTCAGTGTCTGATTGCGCAAGAAGAATTAAAGGTGGTGAACCCGTGGTTACGGACAAAAGATATGTTGTGAGAAACCATAATTACATTGATTTGAGATCTTATCAAGTATCACTTTTACGTACACATTTTTAAGTATCATCGTGTTTTTAACAGGTATACATAGTAAAAGCGACACTGTCAGATAAAGAATATGATGCCTGGGTTTGTGGCGGTGCCATAGTATCAACTTCATACATTATCACATCAGCGGCTTGCGTGAACGATGTTGAATACATGTACGCCATAGCAGGATATAAGAAATACGTTCGAGATGAGGAAATCAATACTGATCAATGTACGAGTACAAAGAAAAAGAAAATTGTTTACATTTGTATTCCTTTGAGTAAGTTAAGTAATACATAACAGGTCAGAGGAGCTGTCATACTTGTATGTCATTCGATAACTTCTATATCGTGGTCGCAAATGCGACTGCTGAACGTTAGGTCCCGGGTTCAATTCCAAGGTTGGGCAAAGCGTAAAATATTGGCTTTTTCTATTCGAAATTTCTCAGTGGCAGCCAGGAGTTTGGAATTATTAAGTTTGTATTTTCTCGCGGCCAAATAATTACAGCTGCACGGGTCGAACTTCCAAGTTGAAGAACGATAAGGTCTTATGGATGGGTGACAATTAATTACATTCCGAGACATCTCAGTGTTTCGGAAAAAATCTAAACCTGGTCCCGGTATTCATTTTTAGGGTTCCGTACACAAAGGCTAAAAATGGGACCCTATTACTAAGAATCCGCGGTCCGTCTGTCTGTCTGTCTGTCACCAGGCTGTATCTCATGAACCATGATAGCTAGACAGTTGAAATTTTCACAGATGTTGTATTTCTGTTGCTGCTCTAACAACAAATACAGAATAAAATAAATATTTAAGTGGGGCTTCCATACAATAAACATGATTATTTTGCCGTTTATGAGATAATGGTACGGAACCCTTCATGCGTGAGTCCGACTTGCACTTAGCCGGTTTTTTTTATGTTTCGACTATTACGTCGTGACTACTCAGTCAGAAGCTTGCTTCTGACACCAGCTTTTCCAAAGAGTCAAATCGCTCCATATGCATTACTGGTATTCAGTTGCATCCAGTTAGAGTATTAAGCCGATCCTGGCTTCTGAACACGCCCTGGTTTCTAGTCTAACCAGATGTTGGTAAAAAACAGATTAATTGATATACTTGCTTCTTGTTTTTGTTTTCTTACTCCTCCTTTATTCTTTTCTGATTAATTTCGTTGCGGGATCCAAGACAGTTAAATTCATTCGCCGGGACTTCGTCGAGTTTCATTGCCTCGGCGCTTTTCTGGTGGTCGCCACTGTTGATTATGGCTTTCAGGAGTTGCAGTGGTTTGGGAATAGTGCGGTGGGACTGCCATAAAAAGAAAACTGGCCAAGTGCGAGTCGAAGTCGTGCACGAAGGGATCCGTACCACTATTGCAAAAAACGGCAAAAAAATCACGTTAGTTGTACGGGAGCCCCAGTTAAATATTTATTTTATTCTGTTTTTGTTGTAATAGCAGCAACAGAAATACATCATCTGTGAAAATTTCAACTGTCTAGCTATCACGGTTCATAAGATACAGCCTGGTGACAGGTGGGCAGACAGATAGACGGATCGTGGAGTCCCGTTTTTACCCTTTTTACCCTTTGGGTACGGATCCCCAAAAACATAAAAATTCTTGCTTTCAGAATACGAATTAGAATACGAACAGCTGAATAAATGGTCTTTAATAGACATAGCTTTGGTAAAGGTGGAATCACCTTATGATTTCCAAGACACATCGTATAAAACTTCATGTTCGTACATTCCTAATTCGATACGTGTTAACTATGAAATGGATTTCCAAAAGCCAGGTCAGGATGGTTTGGTATTAGGCTGGGGACACACAGAGGAGTGGCGAAAAGTAAGAATAATTTTAATTTTTAGAGCCTGACCATAGTTCTTTGTCTGTTTTACGAATGGACGAACGGGGCAGTGATGGCCCAGTAGTGGTAACGACCCCGACTGGCGTGTCGTAGTTCATGTGTTTGATCCCAGCCAGGCGCGTTACTCTGTGTAAATTATTTCATCACCATTGTTGACAGGAAAACATCGTGAGGAAAACGGCACGTCCTAGAACCCAAAAATTCGGAGATATGTCATGACATCCACCAACCCGCACTAAGCCCACGTGGTGTAGTATGGCTCATTCCCATTTTCACGGAGAGGAGGCTAGTGTCCCAGCAGTGGGAACAATAAAAAGGCTAATGATGATGATGACTTATGAACGTATACGTTACAGTTGATCCATGTAAAATACGCTGGTATTCAGGTAATCCGGATAAACGGGGAGCTGGCCCAACATAATAGAAAAAAGTCTAGGCAGACCCATTGGTCTCGTCGTTGCAAGCACGATTGCTGTACACGGGGTTTTGGGTTCGATTCCCAGACAGGGTAATGTGGTATTGGGTATTTCCTCCAGAAATTATTCAGCAGCTACTTAGCAGTGCCTAGTTAATAATATAGCATAAAAGATTTGTCCTTTTGAAAAGGGCGTTCTAAACGGTTGAAATTTACATTTTATTTTTTTAGCCTGAAGATGAACGCAATCTTAACTCGGAGTACTTGCGGTATGCACGCATTAAGTTATTAGATAAAGAAATATGCAAAAAACATTACGAAGGGTTTCCGGGTATGAATACAGTCATAGACAAATACATGTTATGTACTTTAGAAAAAGGTGCGCTTGATGAAAATGGGCAGATGGACCAGATGTCACAATCATTACCCAAACTAGAAGGGTGTGATGACGCACTCAGATCGTTAAGCAATAATAACGAACGTGTAAGTTTTATATTTTTTTTGTTAAGCCTGCAGAAAAAACTGGCAGCGGGCCATAAACTGCCATGGTCTACCCTGGAAATCTCTAAACCAGCTATGAAGCCAAGTGGGCCACTGTAGGCATAGCCTTCTCAGATGAAGGTTTTCCGATCATTCACAATGCGACTTAGGAACTACTCCACAAATGAATCACCTTCTCCTGTCCTGCTTTTTATGCAAAAACACCTGCACCATGCGAGACCTTTGCGAGGACAGGGCTGAGGCTATCAAGGTGGCTGAGTAAGAGAGAAAATTTTAATAAAGAATCACCGAGATGACGAAGAAGTATTTATTTAATCGGTCGAATCGGTTGGTTGCTTTGTCTTTTGCTTTGTTCTCCTACTATTATTATAAATGTGATAATTTGTATAGATTGAATGGATGTTTATTTCACGCAAAAACTACTGAACTGATATTGACGAATCTTAACAGTAGTATAGCTTATACATCAGAATAATAAAGTGGCTATAATTTATAAAGATATTGGAGGATATATGTCGCGTCTAGTCTCGGTGTGATCTGAAATTAAGGTCTGCTCACAGCTAATCTGTTATTTTTATAGTGTGGAAACGACTTGACACGTCGAGAGATTTTAAGATCAAACCAAACCTCTAATTACACCATAATTGAAACAAAAAACCAAACTCTTGTCAAGCACAGCAACGAATCACGCAAGAGTGGAATTTGCCAGGTAAGTCAAACATTATGTGCAAATACAAATAAAAGACGTAGTGACATCAAAAATTGGCAATAATACTCTGTTCCCATCTCTGTCATTCTATCGAAGCAAACATTCAAAAACAAGATGATTATGTTATCAAAACGTGTCAAAACTATCACAGTTCCGCTGTGAGAGAGAGACGGAGCTATGCAAGACAAATAGTACTGTCCTTTTTTCACAGTGTGGAACCATGAATGTATTGACACGTCAGAGTACGGTCCCAGAGATATTCATTGTGAGTAAGAACAGATGTATATGACTTGTATACATTTTTCCCTTACGCACAATGGACATAAACCTGCTCTAAGAGCTCATGGTACGGCTCCTGATCATCCACGATCGAGCTAACCGTACTGGGCCCGAGAGGTGGACTACATCCTACTCCCTCTCACAGAAAGGAGGCCTGTGTCCCAGCTGTTGATAATTATGCTACATGTTTTCATATGTTTACAGTGCCTAGTGTCAAGATTCAAAGTATAAAATATTTTGATTCACTCAACATCGCACTTTCTCGTCATTATTAAAGTCGATTTTATGGATTTGGTACCAAATAGAATTCATTGCATACCCTGACAACTAAGTCTCTCACAAAGATTAGGCTTGTGTCATAGTAAAGGAAACTTCAAGCTTTCCTCAATTATATCATCAAATCTGGCGACCCGACTTGGTGAACTGTTTGTGTTACCTGGTTCCTTGAACAGTGCAGGGCGGGAGGTGCTCACCAGGCAACTATTCGCTACTAACTCTTGCAAATCTAATGCTGGTGTGCGCTCATCGCTAAGCAGTTTAGTCGACACATACAATGAGCTATTTTGTGCAATTGATAGTTCTAAAGGTACAAATGATATAATATATAATTTGTACCTTTAGAACTATCAATACAAATGATATATTATGTCATTTGTACCTTTAGAACTGACACAATCAAAATTCTTACAATCTTTTAAGGTTCTACAGTAGCTTCTTATATTTCTACATACCCTGACTAAAATAACGTTTGCTAATCAGTTTGTTTTAGTGGTAGTAGTAATCTGTGGCAAGTGTAGTGGGTAGTATATTTGCTAAGTCATTATGTTTAAGACACTTTGCATATTTTTAGTATACTACTGTTTGTTTTCATTCTAAAACAAATAATTAAATCTACTTAGCTTTTTATCAACCGTTTTGGGGATTGCTTCCAGTCCAACTGAATTCAGACTATCGAACCTTTTCAGTCCAGTAACTGGGTAACATGATACTCTTTGGTAAGACTTGTTAACACCAGTCTTACCATAGCCAATGGCTTCTGACTACGGTAAAGACTTTCAAAGATCATCAAATCATAGCCAGGGCCAACGGCTTCACGTGCTTTTTGAGGCAAAAAGGAGTCTCGGTTTGTAATGGATGGTCACCCATCCACGGACCGACCTCGGCTAGCGTTGCTTAACCTTGAAGATCCCGTGCGCCTGTTATTATTTAGCCACAAGTTCTTTCATCAATTATATCATGCACTTATAGAATAAACTTATATTGAGCATTGAGCTGCTTAAAGTCTGAGTTGAGCTGCACGGTTATTGACAAATGCGTGCACTGACTGGACAGGTCCACTCAATCTGGCTGGTTCTTTCCTCAATAGACCATTTCAGACATCAATCTACATGATCTTCACATGATGTAACCAAGATTTTGTCTGGACTTTAAAGAGACTGTGACCTCTGAGTTTGTTTCGGCCTTTCTTCTCAGTAGTCAGATAGGAAACGCCGACCTGATCTAGTTTTAAAATATATGATTGACAAGTAAAAGTGTTTGTTCAAATCAACTTACAGAAATAAAATGGGAGGTTAAAAAAATCTTCGGAACAAAATTGTGACAGACGACAGACAGACACGTTAGTAACAGCAATAGGGCTCCGTTTGGACCCTTTGGTTACGGAACCCTAAAAACCATGTTATATCTTTGGGATCCGTCGATAGGGAAGTCTTGCGTTGTAATCAGCCATTTTAACTCTCTTCAGAATGATCACGGAGGCCCACTAGTCGTTTGGGTGGGCGCCGAAGAGTATATCATTGGAGTTGCTTCTGTATTTAAAGTGTCGCAAAATTCAAAATGCATGGGACCCTATTTGTACACCAGCACGCAATGTAATGGAGCCTTCTTAGGATGTATTTTAGAAGAATTAGATGGTAATGGAAAAAGGTGAGACATTTATATTATTCTATATTCTAGACTATTAGCCCGCACCGGCTTTGCCTGGTTCTTAATAATGTATAACCTACTAGCTGTTTCCCGCGGCTTCGCTTCCGTGGGCCACCCCAAATGACCCGTTTTCTGAATAAAAAAATAGCCTATGTTACTCAGGAATAACGTAGCTTTCTATTGCTGATTTTTTTTTTCAAATCAGTCCAGTAGTTTCGGAGCCTTTTCGGTACAAACAAACAAACAAATCTTTCCTCTTTATAATATTAGTATAGAGTATAGATAACCATTTGGAATAATGTACCTTTCAAATGGTAAAAGATTTTTTCAAATAGGCGTAGTGGTGTCAGTGATTACCATACACGTCTGAAACATCTCACAAAATAAGGGATTTAGATTACTCTCTATATAATATTATTTAAGATTGCTTTTGTTTTCTTTTCTAACATAGGAAAAGATTTTGTCAAGTAGGTAATTATTTAATCAAAGAAATGCATACTTTTTTATGACCCCAAATATAGATATTACAACTCAATTGTGCGCGCGGTGCCATGTGTGCGCGCGATGCGTGCGCTTTTAATTATACATTATGCATATGTGTGGCAGTGACGCAGCAGTCGTCGTCGTCTGAGCAAATAACCTCCTACACATATCGCCGTGCGCAAAGATGAGTTGAACTATCTATACCTAATTGTAGTGCTCGCATCTCTATCCACGTGAAAGTTGTAAAATATAAATCTGCCCGCCTAGCCTTTGCCCAACTGACAGCTTCCAGTCTAACCGGACGCAACTGTAGACCAGACTGGCCTACCTGACCTCCACTACCCAGTAACTGGGTAATACGATACTCCTTGGCTAATATGAAAATCTCACGATATGCAAATATGACTGGCACCATAATCCATCTAAAAAAATATTGAGTCTACCTGAAACCGGTGCTTAAAGACAAAATAAACTTAAATTTTAGCTTGGCTCTGTGAACTGAATAGCCTTTTAATGTTGTGAATTAGTAGTTAGCTTAGACAGAGTATAATAAAGTTACTAATACATTCTATATAACAGACGGGCCATATGCGACAGTCCACCAATTCAAAGGGGCTACGATACAGTCGAAAGATACGTATCATGGAAGAAACATCCTGCTGGGTAAGTTAATATGTAGTTAGTAGACAATTTCAGACTTATAAAGCATCTTATAATGTTATTACGGCAGGGCAATAAGGCTCCACTCTGTGAGAGAGGTCGGACCGTATTCCACCATCGCAGGCTCAGTGCGGGTCGCTGAATTTCTGAGTGATTATGCTAAGAAAGGACATTGACGAAACATGTATGGGAGTTGGACCAAATGCTGCCCAGACATGGGAGTACTTTCAAATATTTACAGCGATAATGGTGCGATTGTCGTTCTTTTTTTGTCTGTGTTAGACATAACTTTACCAATTAATTACACTATGTTATATGAATAAAACTCAAAATTTTCTTAGATCAAATTATTAAGAATAAATTATATTCAATATATTTTTTTTTAAAAAAAGCTCGTTTCGTACTTTTATTAGCAAACCCTTTCATTTGATACTCATATCATGGCAGTGCACAAAAAATAACTAGTCCACCATCTTGGGCCGTCCGCCATATTGGATTTAGAATGATGTCACTTATCTAACCATGCATTGTCATCCAAACTAAACGTGTGTGCAAAATTTCATCTTAATCGGTGGAGGATAACTGCTTTAAAATTCAGTTGCAAGATTTGACCCGAACACACGTAGATATACATTGCAAGTTAATTAAAAGCTTGTAAAATGGTATAATGTAACATATATTTATTTGTATTCAATATTTGATCCAAATACAGTCAATGTCCTTTCTACTTTTTCTCTTGGTTAGCACAAACCTAATATGCTTCTCAATTTGCAAATGTCCCCGTAAGTGAGGTTGAGCACGAACCATACCTAATAAACATAAAAAATATCTACCCACGCAGCAATCTCAAAGTAAAGTTAAAAACATTATTTGAAAACCGAATAAATGAATAGAATAGAAAATATTCATTCTACACAGACACAACAAAAGAGCAACAATCACAAAGTTGCTGCTCACTTATTAAAAAAAGTGCAATCAAGATTCAAGAATTGGGCTGGGCGTGCCCATACCTAAAGGATTACCAACTTAGTATTTGCTGGAAGGCAATTACTTAATACCTACTTGACAGTAGGTATAAAGTATTGAATTTAAATCAACGAGTACTTTTTATTTTTACAGGCCTGCTGAAAATGAAGTCAATCAACCCAATGAAAAAAACTTAGCAGAAAGTCTCTTTAGTCATGGCAAAGCGAAACCAGGATTATCTAAAGATTTTGAAAAAATGGTGGGTGCACTTGGCCCATTAACGGCAATTGACCAGTTCGGAATCCGACCAAACCGGCCTCTTAAACACTGAAAGAAAAGAAAAATGACTAAATTTTTGTTACGTTATTTGCCAGTTATTGCTGCCTGTTCAAATTAAATAAGTTTATTATATTCGGTTTCCTTTTTTTTCCGACTTCGAACAGGATTGAAAGTAGCCTGGTGAAGGTGATGCACAAGACAGGTAGACGAGGCGACTTTTGGGAGGGACTTGTGTTCAGTTGTAGTAGCATTTCGGCTGTAAGGATATTGATGACGATGATGAGGATGATGATCGAGTCTGTCTATGTCTGTTTAGGCGAAAGACTTCCCAAGTCCGACACATGCAGGCCACATCATCATCATTAGCTATTTAATGTTACCACTGTTGAGACACAGCCCACCACTTTGAGAGGAATCCACGGGCCTAGTGCGGGACGACGCTATAACTGGTTTCTAAAGCAATTACAGTTCTTTCCGCAACCGGTGCTTCTTCTGCGGACAGAGTTCCGTTCTTTTTCTGCTGTCTTATTCGCGACCATGACTTCCTCGCAAAAGAAGCCAATGACTTCTTCGCACTCTTGCTTCCAACTGTGGACTGAACGCACTGACAACGAGTTCACGACGCTATACAGGCCAGACTGGGTACCCTGCCAAATACTATGCTTGACCTGGTCTGTGCTAGTCTGAACTAGGTTTTACCCGTGATTCTTGATTGGCTATCAAAATAATGAATCCAGTAAAAATAATCAGTCAATTAAAAAAATCAAACCGGCTTCCAAAACAAAACTTTCTTTTCCGAATTCGGTGGCTTTTATACCCATTGTTTTCCGTTATTCCAAACCGACTTCGGAAAATAAAGTTATTTTTCGCTTTGTAATTGGCGCAGGCGAAAATTTGTCAAATTTTTATAATAGGTGTAATTTTCCATTTTGAATAGAGCCAAGTGTGAACTAATACTAAAATAGTTCCATTAGTCTAACGGTTAATAACGAATATGGAGTCAAAACCGAAATCCAAGTCAATACAATCCAATTTTTATGTCAAAACTCTGACTTCTATAGTGTAGGAGAATTTGCAATTACAGAAGTGTGGTACTAAGTTTTGAAAACTAGTGTACTGAGGCCTTAGTGCGAGTTTTTAGTCACGCTAACTCGTGATAACGTAAATGATCTCCTAAGTCAAACTGTATACAAAAAAAGTGGTTTCTCCTTACCGTCACCAGACGGCGCTTATCCAGTTTCAATACAAATTGTTGTTAACGTTAACGCGATTGAGTGTTCGCAAAAGAAGCCGACGACTTCTTCGCACTCTTGCTTCCAACTGTGGACTGAACGCACTGACAACGAGTTCACGACGCTATACAGGCCAGACTGGGTACCCTGCCAAATACTATGCTTGACCTGGTCTGTGCTAGTCTGAACTAGGTTTTACCCGTGATTCTTGATTGGCTATCAAAATAATGAATCCAGTAAAAATAATCAGTCAATTAAAAAAATCAAACCGGCTTCCAAAACAAAACTTTCTTTTCCGAATTCGGTGGCTTTTATACCCATTGTTTTCCGTTATTCCAAACCGACTTCGGAAAATAAAGTTATTTTTCGCTTTGTAATTGGCGCAGGCGAAAATTTGTCAAATTTTTATAATAGGTGTAATTTTCCATTTTGAATAGAGCCAAGTGTGAACTAATACTAAAATAGTTCCATTAGTCTAACGGTTAATAACGAATATGGAGTCAAAACCGAAATCCAAGTCAATACAATCCAATTTTTATGTCAAAACTCTGACTTCTATAGTGTAGGAGAATTTGCAATTACAGAAGTGTGGTACTAAGTTTTGAAAACTAGTGTACTGAGGCCTTAGTGCGAGTTTTTAGTCACGCTAACTCGTGATAACGTAAATGATCTCCTAAGTCAAACTGTATACAAAAAAAGTGGTTTCTCCTTACCGTCACCAGACGGCGCTTATCCAGTTTCAATACAAATTGTTGTTAACGTTAACGCGATTGAGTGTGAGTAAAAACTCTCACTAAGGCCTCTTTACGCACACATTTCACCAGTTACGTTTAAGTGGGTGAGACTAGACTCCTATCACTCTATTGTCAACAGCCGGACACATCTCCAGATTCCGAGCTGCTACTGAACATTGCAGATGGAAAAAACTATTTAACAATTGCCTGGGAATCGAACGTCGGCTTAATAAATGCGAGTGGGTAATTTTTGCGTAATGAAACACAAACAACCAAACATACATCTTTCAAATTTATAATAATAGTAGCATAATAATAAAAACCGGTTAAGTGAGTGTCGGGCCACGCGCTGTAATAGGGTTCCGTAGTTGCACAATAATGCGGCCTAAGAAGAGGGCTTTTTGTTGTTACATGAACATTGAAACCGTTTAAACGGCTCACGTCTTAAAACTGGCCCACTTAGGACGATGGTAACTTAAAGAGTTATAAAATCCAACTTGAGTACCACCGCGTGTAGAGGCAAGTGTTTGTAATAAAGATTGATAACCAGTGTCACGTAATAATTTGAATACTGCAGTATTGCCGTTACGGAGATAGTCTTCGTTAAAATCTCCAATTAATGTTTGATATGCAAGGGCTTTTAGGCGATAAAAAATAACATACGAAATCTACTGCGACACCGTTAGGGCATTTGCATGATACATACAAGGCTCTTCAGAGTGTTTACTTCGAAAGATACTGCTTTGCAATGTTCACCTCCAGCAGTGTCACTGTAATCGCGGATTAAGTCGCGTAAAACGCGTCGCTTAATTTACGCTGCATTCGGTTTCAAACTAAAGTCCTGTTTGACGCAAAATGAGTTGACTGCTGACTCACACACATTATTTCAACAGAATTGCGCTCGAGGTGAGGGAGGGGAGTGAGGCAAGCGTCCGCGCCCCGTGCAAACGTAGAATTGCTACTGAAATTACGTTCGTCCGATCGGCAGCCTAACCGAATTTCAGTTGAACGTAAATTCCGCGACTCATTTTACGGGACTCCAACTCACAAAATTACGTTCGCCTCACCCTAAAACACCGACTAAGTATAAATTTTACAAAATAATGAGAAGAACTAAATACCTATTATTGCATAGTTATTTACAAACCGAAAAAAAATATTTAAGAAGAGCAATGGTGGTCCAGTGGTAACGGCCGCGACTTACAAGTTTTTAATCGTGGGTTCGAATCCAGGCAAACGCTTTACTTCACTGTCATCACTGCTCTCAAAACGGTGAAGGAAAACATCGTGAAGAAACCTTCCTAGAACCAAAAATTCGAAGACATGTGACATCCACCAAGCCACACTGGGCCCGCGTGGTGGATTACGGCCCATTCCCTCTTACAGAGAGGAGGCTTGTGTCCATGCAGTGGGTATTTTCAACTACCAAAAAGTAAAATGATAGGAACAAACAACCAACGTGTATAAGCCGCAACAAATCAACACTATATAAGATATCGAAAAAAGAAAAAAGTAATTTAATATTTCTGTACTATAATATTATAAAGAGGCCCGCCTCAATGAGTATAATTAAATTAGTACATAATATCAAATTGATTTGATTTATAAAAAAAAAAATATGGACGGTCTGGAAGAAGATAACGTGTTGCGCCGACCCCAAGTAACATGGGATAAGGGCAGGAAGATGTTGATGATATAATTACTAACTACGAGAATAAAATTACACGTTTTATTTTTTCGAGAAATCGGGTATCGATATCGAATCGATAAAGTAATTAAAAACGCAATGTGTTATACTGCACTGATGTGGTCTTGGTAAATATCAACCTATGACGCAAATGTCAACCTTAAAAGTCTATAATTGCGACTACTGAGAATATCGCCATCTATTGTCGGGTAGCGGAATTTTGCTTGACAATCGAATCTAGTTTGACTTTAGATTACAAAACACCAAAAATACCAATGCTTACTGCAGTAACACAATGAAATAGAGAATAGACTCACCTGCGCGCATGCGGCGTACGGACCGCCGGACCGGTACTGCCAACGACTCCGCCCACTCCAATGCGTTATTCTAGCGTAAACATTATTTATTTAGAAATCATTATTATTAAGGAAGTTATGATTTTATTATTGTATATTTTTACATGGTTCATAAACTTATATTTACTATCTGTGTTACTAACAACGTTATATAAGTCATTTTTCAATGTTTACAAAATTTTTTTTTCTGGAATGGCGACCGCGAACCGGAAGACGATATGTTGGAAGGCCTCCCACTAGGTGGACCGATGACCTGGTTAAGGTTGCGGGAAGGCGCTGGATGCGAGACGCACGGGATCGGTCAATGTGGCGACGCCTGGGGGAGGCCTATGTCCAGCAGTGGACGTCTTTCGGCTGAAATGATGATGATGATGACAAAATTTTTACTTTTCCAAGTTCAATCGCGTCCATTGTGAATTCGTCTAAAATCAATTTGTACTTCAATGCAAACAATTCTTTGGTCATTACAATATAATTCATTTTTAACCGGCTTCCCAAAAAGGAGGAGGTTTCTCAACTCGACCGTATTTATATATATTTTTTTATCAATCAATCCATCATTTATTTCGGACCATGATCCATAATTTGTTAGTAAACACTGATGATTATGTTAGTAAATATATGAAAGGAAATGTCAAACTAATAAAAACAATACAAATAAATAAATAACAAATAAATTAAGAAATAATCCAAATCAGTTCATATACCTATTTCCCGTTGCACTGGAGCAGCCGCTGTGCAAGCGGGTCCAGTACCCCAGGAAAGGGCAGTCCGGTTTATTCGCAATAACCTTTAGGACACCGTTTACGCTCCCCCGCATCCTGTGCATCAGGGATGCTGACTTCTTCCTTTTATGTGCGTTGGCGGGTAACTTCGTAGTTTATGAACCGATTTTCATGATTATTTTTTTGTTGGAAAGTAGATAACCCATGGGGTAGTACCATGATAAGGAAACCAGGATTTGATGATGGAATCCTAGATAAATAGGAGGAACTTCTCAAATATTATAGGCATACATATATCGATTTTTGTATTTTCATCAATAATGCAATTATTTGCACTCAGAAAGTATAATTTGGTGAAGTGGAACTGATGAAGAAGACCACAATGGCCACTGGAACTCCGAAATAAATCAATGTATCCTAGTCGTGTTTGGGCTTTTTGGACTCGTAATAAGATGCTCTTTGGCTATAAATGATTTTCATGTTAATTGGCGGTACCTACCAAAACTAAAAAGAGGAAAAAAAACTTTTTAACAAAAAATCAACCAACTGCCAAAACAAAACACTACAGAGTTACAAAGTACAGAATCAGAATCAGAAATCTTTATTTGTGAGTCATAGGTACAGTGGATGTTACATGGTACAATTTTAAGTTCGCTACAACCAGCCGGTAATGGCATACAAAAATTACACAAATCAATGAAAATTAAAAAGAATAAAAATTGAAATTAATATGCATTAAAAAACATTAAAAACCGTGATTATGTAATAATAAATTGAAATAAATTTAAAATATAATAACAAAACATGCTTAATACTATAAAATAATAACAAAAATTCAACAGTATATGTCAAAGAAAAATTAAATAATTCATTAATTAGATTGTAATTAGTCAATAACATAGATGTCTAATACTAAAGTTTAATTTAACAAAAAGTTATGTCAGTTTTTGTCTTCCATAAAGTCATTTGTGGAGTAGTAACATTTAGTTATTAAAAATAGCTTAAGTTTCTTTTTAAACATTGTGACATTATGATTCTTTACTTCTCGTGGAATTTTATTGTATATAACCGGAGCCATTCCATAGATGCTTTTACGTAGAAGAGCTGTTTTGCTGTGATCAACCCAGAGCAAATTTGATTCCCTTTTCCTTAACCGTGGATCAGCTGGAGCTCGCTTTTCAAATAAATGTGGATTTGTTTTAACGAACAATGCTACCTCGTAGATATATAAGGATGGAAATGTTAGAAGCTTCAAAGTTTCAAAGTATGACTTGTAGCTGTCCCTTGATTTTAATTTACATATTGCTCGTATGCACTTTTTTGTGCGATGAAAATATAATTTTTGTCTGTTGAATTTCCCCAAAAAATTACTCCGTATCTTAGAGCTGACTCTACGTAGCTATGATAGGCAATTAGTACGGTTTCACGATTTACAAATTTAGTTAATTTATGAAGAGCAAAAGCAAAACTGTTTAACCTTTTACAAATCACTTCAACATGTAGCTTCCATGTGAGTTTACTATCTATCACTAGTCCCAGAAATTTTGTACTATCAGTTTTTGTCACTGGCTTTCCATTGTGACTAATATCCGGCAGGTTCTGTAGTTGTCGCTACTTAAAGTGTATTATATTGGTTTTATCTAGATTAATTTTCAAGTTATTCGCCCCTAACCAATCTATTGTTTGCTCTAATGTGGCACTAATTTCTATTTCATAATTATAGGATTTATCTTTTTTTATCATTATCGTGGTATCATCCGCAAATAATACTGTTGGATGGTTGATGTTTTTTGGCAGGTCATTTATATACACCAGAAATAGTGGGGGCCCTAAAACGCTCCCTTGAGGTACACCGTACTTTACCATTCTATCTCCTGTCTTAAACAATGGTTTAATAATAGAAATTTTGAGTTTATCTGGGAAAACTCCTGCTTCGAAACATAAGTTTATTATAAAAGCTAGTGGATAGCAAATAATATGTTGGACTTTTTTGATTACGTTTGTCGTTATATTATCGTGTCCTGTACTTTTTGTATTTTTGAGAAATTGGATTGTTTTTAATACCTCTTGTGGCGTTGCTGGATTTAGAAAAATTGTGTCTTTGACTCGGTCTATTTGATTTATTTGTGGAGGGTTTTCGTTACGGTCTGTAGTGATAAGATCAATGTTAAAGTCGTTAAATGCATTGCATATGTCTTTGGGTTTTACTATTTCTTTATTATTGTCAACAATTTTTGTCAGTGGTTCACGGGGGAAATCAACTTTATTGTTATTGATTATTTTCCAAGTGGCTTTACTTTTTTGTTAGATGTATTAATATAATGATTGTTTTGTACATATTTTGTTAACCTAATATTTTTTTCATATCTAGATGCATATGACATGAGTTTCGTTTTATTGTTCTCCATTTTTGATTTACGATATTGCCACAGTAGTTGGCGTTTTATTTTGCTGCAAGTTTTTATGCCATTGGATAGCCATGTTTGCTTTTTAATTTTTTTTCGGGAAAACATAGGTCGTAAAAAACTTTGAATGTACCTACAAAACTTTCGTACGCTGAATTTGGGTCATTTTGTTCATAGACCTCACTGAAGCTTAGACTTGAGATACAGTTAATAAACTTGTTAATATATTCAGGAGAAAAGTCTCTTATTTGTATTTTCCACGAGTGCACATGTTTTTTTAACATAGCATTTTAAAATCTGCGCGGTATGGTCCGATAGCGCTGCCGCTGTCTCAATCACTTCTCCGTTGTTACCTCGGGCATTGTGGAGTATGTTATCTATACATGTACCGCTGGACAAGCGAGTAGGTTGCCTAGTAAGTATTTTGAGGTTGAATCCGTAGACCGTATTTAAAAACGTTTTAGTGATATGGTCGTTTTTTAGAATACTTATATTAAAGTCTCACAGCAAAGTATTACAGTTTTTGTATTTTTACCGCGTGTAATAAGGGTTTAGTGTTATTGTTGTACACTAATATGTGTTTGGTGGTGAGAGGAATTAAATGAAAGATGAGATTCTGTTCACTACTCACGGTTATAATTATGTACACAAACACAGAAACATTCACGGTAGAAGGCACTCAATATATCCGTCAGACATACACGGATAGGATACACAACGAAGAAAGTCTTATAGTTTTAACAGTTCACAGGTGTACGGTAGTACGCGATAGTACACTCAGTAGTCTGATCCTGAGGGATCGAGACGTATGTAGTTCACAATCGTAAGGGCGCAAGGTTACGTGGGCTTTGCGTCGCGTCAGCGAGATTCGACTAAAGGTCAGGTAAGGTTGACGATCGCGCGCTTCGTAGCGCGCCCCCACTCATGCGCATCAACTACGTCACCGCGTGACGTAGACGCGGCGCGTTTCCACAGCACGATATATTTGTGTACGACATAAACAAACAATATTTATATATTTATGTGTAAATAGAATTTGTTCATGTAAGTGTATTATTGTATAATGTATTCTTAAATGTTTGTGTGTGTGTATAAGTATAATGTTTATGTATTTTATATTGTGTTTTGTATGATTAATATTGAGGATCGCCACATCACTCCCCTCCAGAGACCGTCCTACGGGCGATAATAATCCGGGAATCGGATCCTTCGACCGGACCGGGTTGTTTTGACGAAGGTGTCCGTGGGCTGATTGCCCTGGTCGGATGGTGGTATAGTCGTTGGTGAGTTGGGGGTGTCTACCAATATATAGGCGGGTTTTAGGCGGTCCACGGTAACAGTTACCTTTTTACCTTTGTTGATTATTGTAAAGGTTTTGTCGCCTTTTTGTACCACTTCATGGGGACCGGTGTATGCTGGTTGCAATGAACCTCTAAGCGTATCGTCCCTGAGGAATATGTGGCTTGAGGTAGCGAGGTCCTTGTGGACAAATATTTTGTCCTTGGAATGACGTGCAGCTGGAGTGGGCTGCAATTTTGCGGCAAACGAGCGTAAACGGGCGGTGAACTCCGAGATGTCGGTGGTGCCGCTATCACCCGAGCAGAAAAATTCTCCCGGTAGTCGTAAAGGCTCACCATATAAGAGTTCCGCCGAAGAAGTATGAAGATCCTCTTTCAGAGCGCTCCGGACACCCAGTAGAACCAAGGGTAGGGATTCTGTCCAGTTTTGGTCAGCGTGGCACATTATCGCCGTTTTTAGTTGCCTGTGGAATCGTTCCACTAGGCCGTTGCATGCTGGGTGGTAGGCTGTGGTCTTCCGGTGTTTAAATCCGACTATTTTGGCTAGACATTGAAATAGAGCGGATTCAAATTGCCGTCCTCTGTCTGTGACAATATCCGTTGGACAACCAAAGCGGGAGATCCAGTTGGTAAGCAATGCTTTGCCGACTGTCTCAGCGGTAATGTCTGCGATCGGTACCACTTCGGGCCATCTAGTGAAACGATCCACGGCCGTCAGGCAGTACCGGTATCCCTGTGATGGTGGTAGTGGACCTATTAAGTCGATGTGCACGAAAGCAAATCTAGCACGGGGTAATTCGAATGTGCCCAATGGTGATGACACATGGCGATTCACTTTAGTGCGTTGACAACTGAGACACGTTCGTGACCATAGTCGACAGTCCTTGCGGACTCCAGGCCAAACGTATCGCTGGGCAACTAACTTTGCGGACGTGTTTGCTCCTGGATGGCTGAGGTTGTGAAGGTTCTCAAAAATTTGCCGTCGAAAGGGTGTGGTCACGAATGGTCTAGGGATAGCAGTACTCACGTCACAGAGTAACTCGACGGGACTGCCGTCGATTTTTAACTTCTTTAGTTGAAGTGATGTTTGTGACTGAAAGAGTTGCGACAGTTCCGGGTCTGAAATTTGGGACTTAGCGAGAGCCTCGAAATCGACTGGAGTTTGCAGTTCACTAACGCGGGACAATGTATCGGCGACAATATTGTCCTTGCCGGAAATATGTTGTATGTCCGTTGTGAACTGCGAGATAAAGTCGAGGTGTCTATACTGACGCGGAGCACAGTTGTGCTTTCGCTCGTGGAAAGCGTATATCAACGGCTTGTGGTCAGTATAGACGGTGAAGTGTCTCGCTTCCAGCATGTGGCGGAAGTACTTTATGCCTTCATAAATCGCGAGGAGCTCACGATCGTATGGCGAGTACTTCTGCTGAGCGGGGCTCAGCTTGCGTGAGAAGAAGGCGAGTGGTTGCCACTGCTCGTCCTTGTACTGTTGCAGAACTGCACCCATTGCCAGATCTGACGCGTCTGTAACTAGGGCGAGTTTTGCTTGGTAGTCAGGGTGTGCTAGCAATACTGCGTTGCAGAGGCTGTCTTTGCACATGTTCAAGGCGGTGAGGGCCTCGCCTGTAATTTCCACAGGATGTTGGCCTTTTACTGAGCCAGTTAGCAGGGCGTTAAGGGGACCTTGAAATTTTGCGGCTTTGGGTATAAACCGCCTGTAAAAATTCAACATCCCTAAGAAACGCCTGAGCTCCTTTACAGTTTTAGGAATAGGAAAGTCCTTGATGGCTTCCACTTTGGACGCCAAGGGCCTAGTACCGGCCGCGGAGACGCGGTAACCTAAAAATGTTACTTCGTCTGCTCCGAATATGCACTTCGAGGTGTTAATGACGATGCCATATTTCTGCATCCGGGTGAAAAGCTGATGCAGGTGGTCCTCGTGCTGCTTCTGGTCTTTCGAGAAGATTAAAAAATCGTCGAGGTAACAATAGCAGAAGTCAAGCCCACGTGTCATTTCATCGACGAATCTCTGGAATGTTTGACCTGCGTTCCTCAGACCAAAGGTCATATAAGGAAATTCGAACAGGCCAAACGGAGTTGTTATGGCTGTCTTCTGAATGTCGTCCTCACTGACCGGTATCTGGTTATAAGCCTTAACCAGGTCAATGGTTGAGAAGACCTTGCAGCCTGCTATGCTGTGGGTGAGGTCGTGGACATGCTTAATAGGGTACCTGTCGGGTATAGTCCTCGCGTTGAGTAGCCTGTAGTCACCACAGGGTCGCCAGCTGTTGTCCTTCTTTGGCGCTAAATGAAGGGGTGAAGACCAAGGGCTCTCCGATGGTCGAGCGGTGCCGTTGCTAAGCATGATCTCAAACTCCTGCTTAGCGATTTGCAGTTTGTCTGGTGCTAATCTGCGAGGAGGACAAGAGATGGGGGGGCCGGGCGTGGTGCGTATGTGGTGTACTGTGTGGTGTGTGGTTTGTCGGGGAGTGCCAGCGGGTCGCGTGATCTCGGGGTACTTATTTAGTATTAAGTGATACCTCGAGTCTCCAACTGAGACCTTAACTGAACACGTCGCTGAAGCCTTCGCAACCGAAGCTGTAACAAACATTGAGGTGGTTTTGTCCACCAAGCGTCGGTTTCTGATGTCAACAAGTAGATCGTAAAAGCTCAAAAAATCTACACCAATGATCGGCTTGGTGACATCAGCTACAATAAACCGCCATGGGAAGTTACGGCGCAAACCAAATTCTAAATTTAGCTGTAGATAGCCGTAAGTATCAATTATAGACCCGTTAGCGGCCGATAATTGATAGTTCGACTTAGCACGCTTATCATGTAGAACATGCCGCGGAAACACACACAAATCACTACCAGTGTCCACTAGAAATTGAGTCTTTGATGTTCGGTCCGTGACGAAGAGGCGACCGGTGGACGTCAGACAGTCGTCAGCCGCCATTACCGACTGCCTTTTAAGTTTCCCGACTCCTCGTAATCGCACGGCTTAACGCATTTGCGGGCGTTGTCTCCGTACTTGGAGTGGTAAAAGCAAAGCGGATGCTTCTGATGGCTTGACTCGGACCGCTGTCTGGATCCTCGACGCTGTTGGTGGTTCGGACGCGATTGCGATCGTGGTCTCCTGCCGAGCTGCGTCGTCAGGTACCTGACGTCCTTCTTCAATTCGGCGATATCGTTCGCCATCTCGAGCATGCTCGGACCCGGCACGGCACGGGCACGGGGTCACGATGTCCTGAATCCTGTCAGCCAGATCTGCTAATTCCTCTAAGGACGTGAGTGGCTGTGAAGCCAGCAGGGTCTGTATGTTGGCCGACAGTCGGCTGCTCCATATTGTCCGGAGAAAATCATCGGGGACGCTCGGTCCAGCCAAACTTTGGAGGTGTCGTAGAAATTGCGAGGGTTTACGATCTCCGAGCTCTTCGTGGAGTAGAAGCTGTTTCACTTTCTTATCGTGTGACGCGGTCAGTCTCTTAATAAGCTCCTGTTTGAGTTTCTCGTATTTGTTGTTCTCCGGTGGTTTGAGGAAAATATCCCTTATTTGTTTGGAGTACTGGTGCTCGAGGTTGCCGATGACGTGGTTAAATTTTGTCGCGTCACTGGTGATGTTTGCGTTCGCAAACTGAGCCTCCACTTGCGCGAACCAAACCTCAGGATCGTCCGGCCAAAATGGTGGAATTCGTACCGCGATACGGCAAATGTCGGATGGCGCGTCAATGGACACGCACTTTGCGCGCCGAGTTTTTTGACGAGAACGGGTACTTGCAAACGATTTTGCGGTGTCACTGCTATCGCTCATCGTACTACTGCGATATTCTTCGTTTGTTAAAAAAAAGACGTGTGGCACTCGGGGACTGCCGCGGTAAAGCTATTGCATAGCATTTTGTATCAACTTATGCAATTATATTTCTTTTTTTATTTATTTATTTTATTCATGCAGTATTGCTTTTTCTTTGATATTAATTCAAGTTGCACTTTTTAAGCGTGGTGACCGATAAGAAAACAAATTTTTCTATTATTAAATAAATAAAAAAAGTTAGTAGTATTGTTTATTAAACGAAAATATCTAGGTATAAATAATAGGTATAAATAATTAGGTATAAATAGTGTAATGACACACCAAAACAATATTCATTTATAAAAAAAAAATATCTAGGTATAAATAATAGGTATAAATAATTAGGTATAAATAGTGTAATGACACACCAAAACAATATTCATTTATAAAAAAATAACAATATTAAGAAGTGATTATCGAATTTCGCGCGATGTACATTTATATCATATATACTTTCTCTGCGCGGCATTCATGTGCATTATCTATACACCAAAAACAAGTTTCGTAGAGTAGACAATACGTCTAATCACACACAACGCCGTGTCGAAGACTGCCGAACTGAAACGACGTTAGACGATGCACGGCCTTCAAGACACACCTCCTTGCCCGTCGGAGTGGGGAGCGTGAGGTTTTTTCGTTACGGAATTTCTGGATTCGGTCCCCGCGCTCAAGGCCCGCGATAGAAGCTATGCAATAGCTTAAAAAAAAAAAATATTAACGTCCCTTTCAGGGTGTATGTGGTTATCGAGCCTTCTTGGCGTGATCACGTCGGGGTCACCACTTTAGTGTTATTGTTGTACACTAATATGTGTTTGGTGGTGAGAGGAATTAAATGAAAGATGAGATTCTGTTCACTACTCACGGTTATAATTATGTACACAAACACAGAAACATTCACGGTAGAAGGCACTCAATATATCCGTCAGACATACACGGATAGGATACACAACGAAGAAAGTCTTATAGTTTTAACAGTTCACAGGTGTACGGTAGTACGCGATAGTACACTCAGTAGTCTGATCCTGAGGGATCGAGACGTATGTAGTTCACAATCGTAAGGGCGCAAGGTTACGTGGGCTTTGCGTCGCGTCAGCGAGATTCGACTAAAGGTCAGGTAAGGTTGACGATCGCGCGCTTCGTAGCGCGCCCCCACTCATGCGCATCAACTACGTCACCGCGTGACGTAGACGCGGCGCGTTTCCACAGCACGATATATTTGTGTACGACATAAACAAACAATATTTATATATTTATGTGTAAATAGAATTTGTTCATGTAAGTGTATTATTGTATAATGTATTCTTAAATGTTTGTGTGTGTGTATAAGTATAATGTTTATGTATTTTATATTGTGTTTTGTATGATTAATATTGAGGATCGCCACAAGGGAAAGCAAATTTTCCAACTTTTCGAAAAACTCCGATAGATATAAATGAGTATTTTTTGGGACTCTATATATGCAGACTAAGGCACAGCATTCAAAAACGTTAATTTTAGATATTTTTTTAACTTCTGATAAAGCTTTAAAGTCGTGAAAAGTTCTTACCAAAATACAAGCGCCGCCTTTTCTATTATCTCTAAAAAAACTGTCACCCAGTCTATAGTCCGGTAAAGTGAGCAAGTTTTCATCGCCTAGTACCATATTATGTTCAGTAACACACAAAACTTCAATTGTCCTACTTAGCTTAGAGAATGCATCTAATTGTACTGTCAGCATATCTAATTTATTGATTAGCCCTGCTATATTTTGATGCATGACATTTATATGGTTATAGACGAAAACATGTTTAGTTTTTATTGCGAATGGCGTCATTTAATGTACTAGTGGGTATATTTACCCTATTAGTTTCTTGTGTACAATAAAGTACTTACTTCTGAATTCAAATGATTAAACACGATTAATCTAATAATTGATGGACATGGAAATTAGCACCCGTTTGTATTCGGAAATGCGACGATTGCCGAGGGATATTAAAATAGTTGTACTATCCATAACATGAGGTTTTTTTGGAGACTATTGGTGTCATCAATATATCAAAATAAATATTTATTGATATCACTATGGCAACAAAAATATCTGAGAGTATATTTTTTTTCCGGCAGTTTTCTTCTAAATCGCAATGAGTGCCCATCGCAATTTTTATTAAATAAATTTTGCTAATATTATAAATGTGAAAGTTTGGATGGATGTGTGGATGTATGTTTGTTACTCAATCACGCTAGAACGGCTGAACGGATCTGGATGAAATTTGACACAGACATAGATTATAGTCTGGAATTGCACATAGGCTCCCAACTTTTCATCCCGGTATAATGTGCTCTTGGGATGAGAATATACTTTTCACGCGGGCAAAGCCGCTTTCAGAAGCTAGTAAATAATAAGTCTAACTTGATGTAGCCGAATACCAGCATTCATGGAGCGCCTATTTACTTCCACAACCCAGTTACTGGTTAATACAGTACCCCTTGGTACCTAGTTCGGGCTTCTCCCTTCCTTTACGTCAGTTTAAAGCTCTAAAAATGGCACGGTGATCAAAGACAGGCGGCCGGCATTGAAATGGAGGTTTTGTTATAGATGTTGATGCATAGGATATAATTATTATGTATACTGGTTTGCTTGTACGGCAGATTAACGGTTACGTATCATAAGTTCGAAAAATATTTGACCGAATTCCATTTCACCTAAAACTTTTCAACTATTATTATCGTTTCGTTTTTAGCAAGCCGAAGCCGCGGTGGTCAGCACCTGCTCCTCAGATCGCGGGCCGCCCCTCACCTACGCGCCTTCGTGGACTTAAATTACACTCTAGGGGTAGGGTGGAAAAGACTGCGTAAAGTCGGTTGTGCAGCGATTCGTTTCTGTCACTAAATTAAAGCACCATTGCAGCATCTTTGTGCCCTTCAATCTTTGTATGTATTTTCTCTTTTAAGTGTTTTGTGTGTACATAAATAAATAACTATAGTAGCACAACATATTGACTTTTTATGACACTATTTTAACTTAATATTAAAAAATGCTACCTAGTAACCGGATACATTATTATTATAGCTTTATTTATCCATAAAATTAAACATTTCATTTTTAGTAATGTACAACAAATTATTTATGTATATTATTGTATGGCCCCTGTAGGGTAAAAAGCCTCCTCCATCCTTTTCCACTTTTGTTTGTCTTGGGCGGTGGTAATCCAGTTTTTCCCAGCCGTTTCTACGATATCATCGACCCATCGTTTCTTTTGCCGTCCTCTTTGTCTTTTTCCAGTGGGACCTTGCCACTTCGTTGTTTGTAATGTCCATCTGTTATCCTGGTACCTAGCTATGTGGCCTGCCCTCTTCCACTTTAGTGTCATGGCTTGGTGCAGTGCATCGGTGAGTTTTGTTTTGTTGCGTATGTCAACATTTCGTGTTTTATCCATTCTTCTTAGTTTCAGGATACTTCTTTCCATAGCGTGCTGGCATGAGAGGATCTTGTTCTTTGTCCTGTTAGTGAAGGTCCAAGTCTGACTTGCGTATGTTAAGGAGGGCAAGATGCATGAATCCATTATGATTTTCTTTAGCTTCAGACTGTAATTTCCTTTGAGGATTTCTTTCTGTGCCCAATACTTTTTCCATGTTGTGCTTATTCTTCTGTCTACTTCATTCTCATTTTTGTTATTGTCGAATGACATTAGTTTCCCGAGGTAAAAATATTCGTTGACATATTCTATCGTGCTTCCTTCTATATTTATTGGGGTTTGGATATTGTTGGTCATTATTTTTGTCGTGCTGGTATTCATTTCTAGTCCCACTTTTTTGCTTTCTTTGTCGAGGTTTTGAAGCATATTTTGTAGTTCAGTGGCAGTTTCGCTAAAAACAGCTATATCGTCAGCAAATCTTAAATGAGTTAGACGTCTATTAAGTATCCATACCCCCTTGTTAGTACAATCTATTTTTTCGAAAATATCTTGAAGGACTGCTATGAATAGCTTCGGCGAGAGCGGATCTCCCTGCTTTACACCTCTTTCTATAGGGAACTCTTCTCCTTTCCTTTCTAGTTTTATTCTGCCTACGCTTTTGGAATACACATTTTTTATGATATTTGTGTATTTTTCATGTATGTCGTTATTTCTAAGTGTTTCCCATATAGATATATGTGCAATACTGTCGAATGCTTTTGAATAATCAACAAATGCTATGTAAAGTGGTTTTTTGAATTCCTGATACTTCTCTATTAGTTGGTCTACTGAGTGGATATGGTCGCTGGTGGAATAGTTCGGTCGAAATCCTGCTTGTTCAATTGGTTGGTTTTTGTCTATTTTTGGTGCTATTCTGCTAAGCAAGATCGGGGAAAACAGCTTATATACAGCCGATAACAAACTTATAGGTCTGTAGTTTGCTACATCTAGTGGATTTCCTTTCTTATATAGTAATACTATGTGTGAGAGATCCCATTGTTCTGGTATTTCCTCGGATTCTACAATCCTGTTAAAAAGTGTTGTCAAGTATGGGATTAAAATCCGTGCTCCGATTTTTAGTGTTTCACTAGTTAGATTGTCTGGTCCTGGGCTTTTTTCTGTTTTCAGTGCCTTTATATGTCTCCATACTTCCATTTCGGTTATTGAGTCTATTGTTACTTGGGTTTGTTCTTTGCCTTCTATCCTTTGGTATTTGTTTTTATTTATGACTAATTCTTCTGGGGATTTTTTATAGAGGTCTCTATAGAAATTAGTAGCGCATGTGAGAGTGTCCTTTCTGCTTTTTGTTTCTTTCTGACCTTCCTTTAGATTCTGAATCCATGACTTGTGTGTTGACAGTTCCTTGTTGGCTCGTTTTGAGCTTCGAAACGTTGTGAGGTTTTTTTCGATGATTATCTTTCTATAAGTGTTGTAGTCTTCTCTGATAGCCTTTTTTGTTGTTTTAAATAATTGTTTAAATTCATCTTTCTCTTCCTTAGTCTTATTTTTTCGTGATATTAGTCTTCCACGTCTGGCTATTAAGTCCAACTTTGTAATAGACAGTATTTTGTGTTTGTAGGTTTTTGTTTTGTTTTCCAGTTTGAGACTTTCTGTTATTACCTGTACTAGTTTGTTGCTTAGAGTTTGTATATCATTTTTGGTTTTTAAGATTTCGTCGAGTGTTTTTGAGTGCTTTTCTAGGTTTTGAATATATGCTTCTCTTTCGTTTGTAGTCTTAAGTAGACTTGTTGAAGATTTGAAAGATTTTCGACAAATTTTTGGTGTTTTAATCATTAGCGAACATCTGAGCATTCTGTGATCTGATGGAAAATTATCTAGATTGAGTACTTCCACATTAGCTACAGACTTTGGAATGTTAGTCAAAACATAGTCTATTTCATTTCTTGTTTTCTGGTCGGGCGATGTCCATGTCCATCTGCGAGACTGTTTCTTTTTAAAGAATGTGTTCATTATGGACAGTTTGTACTCGTTAGCGTATTGTATAAGGCGTTCTCCCCTACTGTTTCTTGTTCCATATCCATATTGTCCCATTATCATGTTTTCTTCTGGTTTTGGTTTCCCTATTTTTGCATTGAAGTCGCCGACCACAAGAAAGTGTTTATCTGACAGCTCTTGGGCTATCTTTAGGTCGTTGTAAAATTTGTCAATTTCTTCTTCAGTTGAACTCGTAGTGGGTGCATATGCCTGGATGATGGTGAGTGGCAGTTCTTCAAATTTAAGTTTTAGTATCGCGATCCTTTCAGATATTCCTTGGAAGTGTACTATATTATTCTTGAACATTTTCTTTATTATGAAGCCTACTCCATGCAGGCCTGCTGTTTCACCTATATAACATAGGATATAGTTTCCATGTTCTTCTATCTTTTGGCCCTTTCTTCTGGTTTCTGCTAGTCCTATGATGTCCCAGTCTATATTTTCTATGGAATTGTTTAGATCTAGTAGTCTTTCTCTTGTTGATAGTGATCTTACATTGTATGTACAGATTTTTAGTTGATGCGTACTTTTCAATTTGTTCGTTCCTTCGTTTTCCTCATTATTATTTGATGGAGGGTAGTGGTCGTTTTCCCCACGGGGACCAGCCGGATTGGGGAATTTTGTTTTAGTATTTTTCAATTTTGTTGTTCCTGTTCTATTCCTGATTTCCGGTAATATGTTGTTGTTATTTTTTGCTTCTAGATTTAAAATAGGTGTGTTAATTTCGGTATGTGTTTTTTTCCGATAGTGAGTATGCCCTTTCCCGCATGTACTGAAAGGCATTAGTTTGGGAAGCACTTTTTTGAAAGGAGTCCTTGTTGCCTGTTTTTTGCATTTTCGAAGTAGTCGTATTCGTATTTTGGTTGCCAGGGCTTGGGGTTTCCGATCTTTTCCTTTTCTCATTTTCTTTTTTATCTGCGTTTTTTCGCTTGATTTCTTTTTTCTTCTGCAATACTGCTTTGGGTAGGTCATGAGTAATATAGGTGTTTGATTTTAGTTTGTTTTTATTTTTCAAGATTTTAATTTTTTTCTGCAGTGTTGTTGTTGCAAGTAGGATTGGTCTAATTTTTTGATCATCCTCTCCCCTTTTTCCCAGCCTCTGAACTCTGTCGATTTCGCCTGCTCCAATTTCCACTTCGATATCCTTAAGCGTAGATATAACTATAGTAGTTAGGTCTTCAAAGTCTTCTTCTTTTGTTTCTGGGAGCCCATGAATCAATATGTTGTTTCTCCTGCTATTAGTCTCGAGATTTAGTATTTTATTATTCAATAACTCCACTTCTTTTTTAAGTTTTTCATTCTCTTTCATGATCGGTTTAATTTTCTTATCCACTTTCATTAATACAGTTGTTGTGATATTATCAGTTATTGTGGTTGTTTGTAAGTTTAGTTGTTCCGTCATTTTAGTGAGGAGTAGTAACATCTCTGGTGATAGCTCGGTCGACATTGTGTGGTGAAACGAAACGTAAATTCTCTTGAGGTTTCTGAACGTATCTTTATTTTCGTGAGTTGGTAGCACTGTGGCAGCTGACAACTGTTTATGTTTGACACTTAACCTCAAACACGGTAAAATTTAAAAATGTATTTCTTTATTTTTCACTTTAGGTGCGATTTTCTGTGGTTTTTGTTATATGTTTCGAAGCACACGCTTATGGGAACTATTTGAGGTGACACTTTTACACTCGATCTTTATTATTTCTCACTTTTACTGAATTATTTACGGGAGCGTTTGACTTAGCGTTTGACTTATTGCGTATCCGGAACCGGATACATATTTGTGACCAAATAACATTTCCGTAAAATGTTGTTTCGGTGTGGTGAAAATATGGCAAATGAAAATAATTCCAAAGAGGAGAATTCGACCAATAGCAAAATGTTATTTTGTAAATCGGCGAAATATAGTTTGGTAAAATTAATACCTATGACACATGATACTTCGATGATCTAAAAATATGTCAATAATGCATATAGCATAAAAGACGTCTGTCAATATTTTTCGGTAAAATTAAATTCGAAAAAAAAAATACTGAAATGTGATCGGTTCCCCGGATTAAATGCACGAAATGCTCCACTAGCTAAGTTAGTGTCAATGCCTAAGGTTTGACTGACAATTAATCGACCCAAAGCCAATGCAGTCAAATATAGGGTCGAGTTCGGGGGTTAGGAAATACAATAATATTATAGTGTAGACATAATGTCGACGAATATACTTACCAGCTAGCTCCTTTCACAATAGAAAGGACAAAAAAACCGGCCAAGTACGAGTCGGACTCGCGCATGAAGGGTTCCGTACCACTATCGCAAAAAAAGGCAAAAAGATCACGTTTGTTGTATGGGAGCCCCATGCTGTTTTAATATTTGTTGTTACAGCGGCAACAGAAATACATCATATGTGAAAATTTCAACTGTCTAGCTATCACGGTTCATGAGATACAGCCTGGAGACAGACAGACGGACCGCGGAGTCTTAGATCATCAGCCGAGTCAAAAATGTCTGAAGGAGGTACTGATCCATAAAGGCACTCATGAAGGGTGATTTTCTCATTTCACAAAAACGTAAGCTCCTTGACATGTGTATCCTACCTATCATAACTTATGGCGCTCAGACTTGGTCTTCGATCAAGGCTCAGAAGTCCAAACTTAAGGTATGCCAAAGAGCGTAGCATTCTGCAAATTAAATTGACCGACTAAAACCGCAACCAATGTACTCGTAATTTCATTACGCTCCAAGACAGGCACCACCAATGTTGGGGATGAATCTGCGACTGGCATTGGCCGGGCCAAACTCACAGGATTCATGAAGACAGATGGGCCATGATCGGTCATGGTCCATCTGTTACGACGTCCGTCTTCAATGCAGGCCTTAAAACCTCTAGAAAAATTATCCTTAAGGAGTGCTTAACATTCTTAGACTGTTCAAAGGACAAGTCTGGCACCCTGTCGCGCGTATTACGTATGCATAGGAATCTGCTGACATTGCAGATAATATACATACACAGACCTTGTCGAATCGGCAGTTACCTTGGGCAAGAAATGCATAGCTTGGGAATTAGCAGACTCGCTGACTCAGAAATAACATTGCATCGATGTAGGAAGTTGTTGACGATGCATTCTACTCGACACCGATGCTGCCATGACGTCACGGAATCCATCAATGCCAAGCTAATATTTAAGATCATTTCTTGCGAGAAGATTCATTCCATATTCCTACATCGAGTAGGATGGATTCGCGTAGGCTAGTTAGTTGTAGTTAGTCTATTTAATTATTGTAACCATTCCATGTCCTAATATCGGCTTGGAATGGACATCTGTAGGTTAGCTAGTTGTAGTTAGTAGTTGTAACCATTCCATGTTCCAACCTCGACTTGGAATGGTCAGTTTTAAGATAATTAATTGTAATTAACTTTAATAATTAAAAGTTTAGAATCATTTCGGGTTTCTTTCCAATCCCCCGGCTGTGGTAAACGTAATTCGCGACGCGTCCCAGATGTATTTATTTATTAAAACTTCATGCAACATAAAGGTACATAGGCGGACTTAATGCCTGAGGCATTCTCTACCAGTCTACCAACAGTGGTGGAGAGATAAAATGGCAGATGGATTAAAAAAATAAGATATAATAAAATGGGTACAATAGTAGATATATATATAGCTAAAATAAACATACTTTCTTATATATTTACTATAATAAATACCTATAAATATATATATACATATAAATCAAGTAATAGAAAGGCGTTTTATTAAGACGACTCTGCTAATGGTGTAGAAAATAATTCCGCAACTTCCACTTAAATGCATAATGACTGGTGGCCTTCCTGATATCGAGAGGAAGCGCATTCCAGAGAAGAATGGACTGAATGTGAAAGGAAGAATGAATAAAATCAGAAGTATGAGACGGACAAAGCAAGAGAAGATTGTTAGATGAACGATTCCTAGCGTGTGAAGTACACAGATATTGAAAGTGAGGTATGAGATAAGAAGGAGGACACAACACACACAAGGAGGGATGTATAATGACACAATATTCGTTATTCCTATTTAAAAGGATTTATCATCATCATCAGCCTTTTAATGTGCCAACTGCTAGAACACAGGCCTCCTCTCTGTGAGAGGGAATAATAAAAAGCGAATGTGTGCATGGTTTATCGAAAAATTATGAAAAATAATGAAAACCATAAAAGTTATCATTCAACTAAAATTCCATTATAACCATGTCACAGTCCATCGAAGTACAATTATTTGGTTGTACAATGATTCAACAATGGTCGTGATAAAGTTCAATCTTTTGTTATTTTTAAATATTTTTTATGGTGAGTAATAAATTACTCGACTTCCACCGAGTTGATCGTGTTTGAGCGCAATTGGTAATTAAAAAAAAAAAAAAAACTAGCAAAAATGAAGCCGCCTAATTGCGTATCTGTTTTGACAGCTCAAAGCACATATACGCACTTTCATTTTGACTAATTAGTAGTATTGAGTGTTTTACGCTTTCAAGAGGTATTTTTGAACATATGAAGCAATGAATGCAAGCAAAGCACGCGTGCGCCATTCCTTGAAGTTACTCAATTAGGGCGCAGCTACTGGATCGTGCATACAGATCTGAACGGGTTATGTGTTATTTAAATGGATAGTTTTTAAAAGAGCGAAAATATATTTTAATTAAATGTGTCAAAAATACTGAATATGGCTTACTGAAATACTAAGTGGGCAAGAAACAGTGGGCGAATACAAATATTTAAAACAGCGAATTGAAAATAAAAATTTGTCGACGGAGTCCCGCTCCTATTTCTGTCTGCAGGGTCTAAAGTAACCTAACATGAGGAAGATGTCATGATGTTATCCCCTTCGGACCTAACCTATTCATGTCGGGGTGCCCTGAGATCCCGCGCTCGCATGGCTCGCCCTTTAAGTAATTTGTTGAAAAAACGAATACACCCGAACTACCGCGTTGCACAGCGATTTCGCCTCGTCGGTCGTTCTCCTATTTTCAAAAGAATAATATGCTAAAATAGAAAAATCGAACCCCAAATACAATAAAATTAAAGTATGTCTCAAATCGGATAAATAGTTACTTACTTAGTAAAATAGTTGTCCATTCAATACATTTTTCGCCCGGTTAATAATTTCCTATTTAAATTCCATGCATCGCAATTTCTCTTAACAAATTCCAAAAAGAGCTCTATCGCGATTTGCTCGGTGAAAGCTGTATATTTTAGACACATGCCTTTTTTACACGAAACGTGCCATCATTATCAACCTTTTAATGTTCCCACTGGTGGGACTCAGGCCTTCACTCTTTGGGAAAGGGTGGTAATCCATCACGTGGGCCCAGTGCGGGTTGGTTAATGTCACATGTCTTCAAATTTTCTAGGACATGCCGGTTTCCTCACGATGTTTTCCTTCACCGTTTTGAGAGCAGTGGTGATGAAATAATTTACACAAAGTAAAGCGCCTACCTGGGTTCGAACCCACGACCTACAACTTGTAAGTCACGGCCGTTACTACTGGGCCATCACTGCTCATACATGCTTTGTTTACACGTAACGAGTAACGTGGTGAGACTTAACCATATTGACGATGGTAATTCCAAATGTCGTAAGGGACATAAAATGCACTCTTAGATTTTTAACGCTAGGCTCAACGCCGACAGTTGAAAATCCAACAATGGAATGTATGTCGTTTGCGCATTTGAAGTTTCCATCATTCATGTGCTCAGTAGCTAACCGCTACTCTACCCATCACTCTCAAAATGTGTGGCCAATTACAATGGCCTGACATTTTTAGGGTTTACGGACACCCTAAATCCAGCAGACCAGTTTTTGATAGATCCAAGTCCTGGTTTATAAATATTTGATTATTTTGTTACTTTCGCCATTTATTTATACAGTAGCGGTATTTATGCCACCAAATACTAAATAAAAAACCGGCCAAGTGCGAGTCTGACTCTTGCACAGAGGGTTCCGTATAAACAGCTACATTCATCAAAAGAAATAGGTAACATTAGTAACGTTCATAAATTTTCTTAGAGCAATTCTCTCAATTTCTTTCTTTTAGAGCAATTTTCGGTAACGTGCTTTCATACGTTACCGAAAATTGCTCTAAAGAAGGGACAAAAATAACTTGCTGTTCGAAAACTGTTGTCCCCATACATCAATGTACAATTTTTTTACTTTTTCAAGTACATTTTATAAGTTAGTCGACTATTACTCGTAAACTTGTAAAGCCTATTTAGCTGTGATAGTTTTCCTTTTAATTTCGTTACATACCTATACTACTGCCGTGAATTTTTTCACATATCCAAAAGCAACCATTTAAAGCTAAAATTAAGCTTTAAATAGCTAATTTTTGTTACACAAACAGATCCCTGAATCGAAAAATAGTTTTCACAGACCAGTAGTATTTTTGAATAGCCTATCCAACGATACCCCACCCAATGGGATAGACGAGAAAAAGGTTCCTTGTTGACTACATAACCCTAAAAAAGACCAGCCCCCGTACCCTGACGTGTCAAAACTATCACATTTCGACTGTAAAAAAGGGAGATGTATACAAGTCATATTTAACTGTCCCTTAGGACTTACAATTAAAATAACCTTGCTCTAAGAGCTTATGGTCACCCCCCTGACGTCACACAAATCTTACATCGCGCGATCTTACTCCACGCGTTTTGAACATAAACAACAGTCTGACAATCATTGGGCAGTGATTTCCACTAGACACAACATCTGTCTGGTTGGAATATCTTCCCTTTTCTGAGTCTGTTACTTCTAAAATACTATATAAATACTAGCTGACCCGGCAAACTTTGTTTTGCCATAAAAACACCAAACATTCATCTACCTTACCTACCCTAACAACCCTACACTACCTACCCTACCCTAACTACCCTACACTACCTACCCTACCCTACCCTACCCTACCTACGCTACCTACCCTACCCTACCTATCCTACCCTACCTACCCTACCCTACCCTACCCTACCTATCCTACCCTACCTACCCTACCTACCCTACCTACCCTACCTACCCTACCTACCCTACCTACCCTACCTACCCTACCTACCCTACCTACCCTACCCTACCTACCCTACCCTACCCTACCTACTTACCCTACCCTACCCACTTAGGGGTATGAAAAATAGATGTTAGCCGATTCTCAGACCTACTCAATATGCTCACAAAATTTCATGACAATCGGTCAAGCCGTTTCGGAGGAGTACGGGAACGAACATTGTGACACGAGAATTTTATATATAAGATGCAACTAAATCTTGTTTCAGTGACTGATTGCGACAGAAGAATTAAAGATGGCCTTGAAGTAGAAGCTGACAAGAGATATGTGGTAAGTAAGAGTAAGTAGCAAATGAGAGATCACAAAATGAAAAGTAGAAAAAAATGTAACTAAGATAAGATAAGATAAATTTATTAGGACACCTTTCTTAAGATACAATAAGCACAAAAACAAAATAATATAGTAAAATTATAGCACAGGTACATAAGAAAATACAAATATTTAGTGCATTGAAGAAACCCTAGACCCCACACTAGGATACCCTGTGTCGTGGGATCTAGTTTTTTCGTCGTTAATGAACATTATTTTAAGTGCACTTGGAGGTAGTTAGCAATATCCGGCTAAACAATACAACACTAAACAATAATTAAACTTAACTTACTTAACTAAATGGTAACATACAAAATTATAATAGGTATTTATTAAAAGGTTTGTGAAGAGTGTAGGTATGTAAGTGTGTGTCTTTTATGTGTAGTGTGTGTCTGTTTGTGTGCGTGTAGTATGTGTCTAGTGTAGTTTATATTATTTTATTGTATGTCTGAGAGGGATTTGATACGCCTAGGTGAGTCATTACGTTAGATTTATTGTAAGGGAATCAGGAGAGCTTCTGTCTGCGCATAGTCTTGCTGCCGTATTCTTTATATTTTTAAGCTAGTTAGAAACTCAGCAGACACTGACACGCTCAAGACTGTCTAGTACTCTTTGTGCCAGTCACTACTGACATACTGTGTGACTACTTGAGGAGGGGCAACAAAAAAATTGTTTTTACCGCTGGAGAGAGTCTAAAGAGCTGTTCTGAAGGTTATGTTACACAAAGCTTTTAGGTACCTGTCTGTACAACTATGCTGGAACTAAAAATTGCTCACCATCAGACGGCTATTTGTTCATCACTCAACGCTCCGCAAACACCCAGTAAAGCATTCCATACCCGAAGAAGAGCTGCACGAATGTGCCAAGTCGAACATTTCAGAACCGAATTTGCTGCCCACCAATATTTCATCTTAAGTTCCCGAATTTACAATAAAGTACATAGGATATTACTAATATATATTTTTTATATCTATATGCTTGCGCTTTACCACTATCTCACCTGATGGTAAGCGATGATGTGGTCGATGGTGAAGCACGCTTGCCTAGAAAAAACCCATTCACTCTTGACTTAAAGACACCTAGATTGCAGCTATCGGGAAAAAGACTCCGGCAGGGAATTCTACTCCTTAGCTGTACGCATAATAAAAGTGTCCCCAAAACGTTTTGTGCATATGGATGGGATGTCCACCATGTACCGATGACGCATCGCCTTACGTCTAGTAGTCCGATGATGGAACGGGCAATAAATAATTTATATAAATTCGAATTAAAACAAAAATTATTAACGTGGCTCTTAAATTTAAATTATGGTGATACCGAGGACCTCATTAAATTAAATGATTCAATCAAACTACTTAAAATGAATTATTGTACTAAATTATAAAATTGAGTTAATATATGAAATTAGATGTTTTATTTCAATTAAAATTTACATGCTGTTGAATACTTAAATAACAATAACTACCTATATATACAGTTAAATAAAAATAAAATAAAACTACGAACGCGTATAAAAGGGCAGGCGTCATAGGGCGTCAAAAAATTCGTCCACATCGCTGTCGACGTGAAAAGTGCCCAGAACGCTGGCAGCATTGCCACGTTGGATGGCAATGCTGATTCTCTGGCCAAGGAAAAGCCCAGCCTTCTGGTCACGTAAAGAGTCGATCAGCCGTTTGCTTACATCTCGAAATACTCGAAGAGCACTCGGACCCCATGGACCTAATGTTTCAACCCCAAACGGCTCAAATATATAACTTCCAATAAGGTTATTGTATTTACGCCGTTTGAGGTTTTCTGCACCAGCAGCTGCTGCCCCAGCACAGCCCGCCGTGCTAAGAAGATGGGATGGCGCAAGGGTGTCGACACATGTTGCATCCCACACCAAAGGCCTACCCACCTTCCAAGGCATTATGGTCATCCCGTCTGGTCTCTTACCATCGTCGCGCGCCAAGCCATTGGGTTCTAAAACAGCTGGCACCCCGGCGGTGACAAGAGCCCGACGTATGATATCATTAATGCTGGCGTGCCGTGCTAACCGGCCAGCGCTCCTACTGCAGGATAGGCCATGGTGTCCGAGGCGGTCGACTGCTTCACCACATTGACAACGATGTGGAGCTCCGCTGGGAGCCCCTAAACGCAGACATGTAGCGATCCGGAAGGTGTTGTCACTCAACATAGTACCTATGTTGGGTGACGGTAGTGCCTGTAGCCAGAGGCCCGACTCCCATTCTCCCACAGCCAGCAGGCGGGCACGCTCAGCAGTATTGGTGGACGTATCTATAAGTTTATTCCGTACCAACCTGCAGAGCGGCTCATCCCACTGTCTCTGGGAAAAAGGGGTCTCGGGCAACGCTGTATTCGGGCAAGCCACTTTCCACGCATTCACTGCATCGGTCGAGTACGGCACTTCACAGTTAACCAGTGATGGCAACAAGATTTTTCTGGTTAACTTGTCAGTGCTGTGGACCGAAGACAGGAACGCCGGTAGGCTTAAACTAGAAATTTTGCGGATGCCGAGCCCACCGAAGCGAATGGGTAGAGTGGCTTGCAGCCACGCTCGGTCATCCAGGGCCACATTTAGGATAGATGATAGCGTGCAACGAATAATCTGGTCAATTTTGTCCAAGAGAATTTGTGAATGCTTCCATAATGGCGTAGCGCGAAGAAAGTACATGAAATTTGGACCAAAACAACAATAACGAATGAGGGTGATAGCCGAATGTACATTAATTTTAGAGAGTCTGTCCGAAATATCGATGAAATGTGTTATTTTGGCGTCAATGAATGAAGAAAAACTATCTTCCAAAATTGGGGAACCTAGGAGGTGCAGTGAACTTCTTTCTACAATTTTGATCTCTGGTGCTATTGTATTGAATTTTTGAAGGGTCGATGGTCTGTCAGTATTGTCACAGATGAAAATTTCGCATTTGGAGTGGTTGAGCTCTAGGCCAATGGAGTGGAATTGCTGTTTCAGGAATTGAAAATCATTCAAAACTGTATCTACGTCACCGCCTAGTGTGCCATCATCTAGATACCAGACGTTAAATTTTGAATTTAATTGTTTGATGATAGGATGAATAGCCAAACTGAAAATGACTGGCCCGAGAGGGTCACCTTGTTGGCATCCTACTGCAGATTCCAAAAGATTTTCTTTATATAATAATTTAGAAGGGTGCCTATAGCACTGCCAAATAAAACCGAAAATTTCAGGTAGTTCCTTTTTTGCCTCCGCCAACAAAGTGTCCCTGTTAACAGAATTAAAGGCATTCTTAACGTCAACCTTGAGGATAACCTCACCCTTGTCAGAATTTAAATAAGTTGAAAGGGCATGTACAGCAGCCTCACAGCCTCCTCTAGAGCCAAAGCCAAGCTGCAGGGGCTGGAACTTATTAGTTAGACTTTGGCCGTAGAGTTTGCAGCAAATTTTGGCTGCCATACGCCTGTAGGTACATCCGACGGCAATAGGACGAATGCCGCCGTCCCTCTTGCGCAGGGCACATAAGTTGGCCCCGTACAAGACATCGACGACGGCATCGTTTATACCGCCGGAGAGCATTAGGTTGATTAGAGCCGCAAGTTCCCTCAAAAGAGTCTCACCAGCGTCCCCGGCGCCTGAACTTAAAAGATCCTTTAAATGTTGAGGAGTCAGGCCGTCGAGGCCGCCGGCGGAACCATTTCGGAAGGAGCTCACGGCTGCAATCAACTGGGGAGCTGAAATTTGGTAAAAGGATGAATTGAGATCGGGAGTTTCGGGTGGGTCGGGAAAGGTAAGATCATCCGCAGGCGCTGGATGTTTACTCTCCAAGGCTGAAATTGTTTCTGGAGAGTAAGGCGCCACCACATCACTGCTGAACAACAGCCTGGCCGCTCCCCTAATGTCACCTTCACTTAATTTGGATTCCACATGCGAACACACGCCTTTCTGGGAAGGGTGGTTAAATGCTGGTAAATTTGAATCTAAAATAAAGGCCGAATCGTTGCAATTGTCTTTAATTTGAGTTGTTAAAGTTTTTTTTGTAGCCAAATTTTTCTGGACATGCAGAATCCTGTAAGGGAAGGTGAGCAATTCCTCCCAGGCACTTTGTGAGTTCTCCTGGGTTGCAAGACGGACGCAACGCGCCAAACTTAGTGCGACAGACCGTCTTGCACCCCGGGGAATCCTCTTTAAAACAGGTGTAGAATTTTTTAATTTTGACAGCGTTTTCCAAAGGGTTTGTTCCAAAGGTTGGGAGGTGGCTGGAGGGCACAAAGGTACACTATGTGGTTTATGTACCTTCCCATAGTGTATCCTAAGTCCCCGTTCGCCCTTAAAAAAGCGTGCCTGTGAGCAATGAGGACATCTCACCAGCTGAACATCAACGGATGTGGCAGGTTGACTGCTACAGGTTCCGGCCTCGCTACAGTCTGCATTGTTCATTAATATAAAAGTAAAACTTACCCTAATATAAAACTATACACACTATAATGTTACTTAAAAAACATAAAAGAAAAACACAAACAGAAATATCAAATTGTCACCAATAAATGTCACAAAAACTGTCTTTTATGACGGCTGCGGGACGCAGGAGGCCTACACCCTTCGCAACTGTCGCCATGGCAACGGGCGGGCGTCGCGTCGTGTTATTTGGTTTCTTTTTAGGGTCAATAGCTGAAGTTGAAATGCTTCCAGATAAATAGACCTTCTTTTATGAACGCACTAGCTTTCACAACTCTGTTTATTTATTTATAACAGCATGCACAAAGGTACAAGTCTGGGAAGACTTAATGCCTTAATCAATTTCTTCCAGTCAAACAAGCTCTTGCTAGTTGATAAATTATAAGATTTTCCTTCCAATGTCCATCGATTACTATTATTGTGATCTTTTACCGATCGTTTGGTTCTTAACTGTATATTTACTATTTTTAAACAATTTATTACACGGAGCAGATGTTGACAGTTCAAACGGTTGACAACTTTTTAAATATAACTTTTTAACTTTTTATATATGAAATTAAATTGAATTATCGAATTAATTTGAATGAAATTGAATTATAGAAATTACAGCATTTTACAGAACTTTTTACAGTGCTGTCAAATGCTACTTTTACCATAATTATGTTTACAGAAGAGCAGTGGTGGACCAGTGTTAACGGCCGCGACTTACAAGCTGTAGGTCGTGGGCTCGAACCCAGGCAGGTGCTTTACTTTGTGTAAATTATTTCATCACCACTGCTCTCAAAACGGTAAAAGAAAGCATAGTGCATGTCTTAGAACCAACAATCCGAAGACATGTGACATCTACCAATCTGCACATGGCCCACGTGGTGCATTATACTCAATTTCCTCTCTATGAGAGGAGGCCTGTGCCCAGCAGTGAGGACATTAAAAGGCTGATGATGATGATAATGATGATGTTTGCAGGTCTACTTCGTTAAAGCACCCAAATCTGAGAGAATATACGATGAATGGTTATGTGGGGGTGCGATAGTCTCTCCTTCGTTCATAATCACTTCAGCAGCCTGCGTCAATGATGTTGAATACATGTACGCTATAGCAGGATACAAAAAATACGTCCCGGACTCAGAGATTGAACAAGATGCTTGTACAAAAGAAAAGAAGAAGAAAGTAACATATATTTGTGTTCCTATGAGTAAGTCATGAAGAAGAAAAGGGGAGTGCCCATCAGATATATAAAAAACCGGCCAAGTGCGAGTCGGACTCGCGCACTAAGGGTTCCGTACCATTATCGCAAAAAACGGCACATAAATCACGTTTGTTGTATGGGAGCCCCACTAAAATATTTTTTTTATTATGTTTTTAGTATTTGTTGTTATAGCGGCAACAGATATACATCATCTGTGAAAATTTCAACTGTCTAGCTATCGCGGTTCATGAGATACAGCCTGGTGACAGACAGACAGACAGACAGACGGACCGCGGAGTCTCAGTAATAGGGTCCCGTTTTTATCCTTTGGGTACGGCACCCTAAAAAGTGCCTGAATACAAAAATGAAATGTACACCAATTTTTACTTCAAATCGTGGGAAACCTATTACAATTTTAATAATTATCAAAACACTAGGTAGATGCCAGTTTCAAAGATTTTTTTGTAAATAAACGTTTTGGCGAGTCCCATCCAAAATTTTACAAAAACATAAATGGTCCATGACATACAATAAACAGCTACTACAGCGGAATTGCTCCAATGAGCAATCCCGAGTGATTTGCCGTCAATTAATCGAAAATTTCTGTTGTATATCCCCAAAGTTCTCTCTTCCGTGGTATTTTTTTTCGCGTCGGTGTCTAAGATACCTTGTATTATTTTATTTAGATTTACGATACTTAATTAATATACATTAGTTAAGTATTTCCTGTTTGGCTAAATGTCACTCAGTCATGTCAATAAACTTTACCCTCCGTTTAATAAAAATGAGAATGAATAAGACGAATATCAAGTTAAATATTTAAAAGATATGATTGTTATCTTTTTCCATAGTTAAATAAACGTGAGAATTACTTAGTAACTAAACTATTATTTACGCAATAGAATTAAAGGCTATTAGTAGTTTCTGTAGGCATTAAATGGGCGTTCCTCTTTACAGTCAATAAATGAAAGTACTACACGTTCAAAATAACTGTGCACTTCGTACGTCAAGCGGCTCCACTCCCACCTACCCCTCGGGGCCCCACGTAAGCTTCCTGCGCCAATAGCGAGAGTAACATTGACAGCTCCAAGTGCACAGTTATGTTGACCGTGTAGTATAAAACCCCTAAACCAAGATTTTTTTCTTTTTTAGAGTACGATTTAGATTATAAGAAAACGGAAAAATGGTCTTTTATAGACATAGCTGTGGTACAGGTAGAATCGCCGTATGACTTCACCGATACGACATACAATACTTTGTGTTCTTACGTACCAGCTGCAATACCTATTAGCTACGAAAACAGATTTCAAAAACCTGGTACCGATACGTTGGTTTACGGTTGGGGTCATCTAGAAAAGTGGCGACAGGTAAGAATTACATGGGTTTATTAACTTGTTTATTTATTTATTATTGCTTATTTATTATTTTATCTTGTTTATTAAATACTAGCTGTTCCGTGCGGCTTCGCTTCCGTGGACCACCCCACAGGACCCGTTTTCGGGATAAATCAATAGCCTATGTCACTCAGGAATAACGTAGCTTTCTATTGGTGAAAGAATTTTTAAATCGGTCCAGTAGTTTTGGAGCCTATTCGGTAAAAACAAACAAACAAATCATTCCTCTTTATAATACACTCGCGAGCAATGAAAAAGTTCCAGTGACATAGCACCAAATTACTCCTAAACGGGAAAGGCTAGCTTAATGACGCCGTCTGCAATATTGAAGTACATTTAACAGCGCATCGGAATATTACCAACTAAAAACGTAAATATTGTGTTCAAATTTTATAAAGAAAAGAAAGAAAACATTTTTATTTGTGACCCGCACAGGAGACACGATAATAAGAAAAACACAAACAATAATAAAAAAAAAATCTGTGCGAGACCAAAAAGGCTATATAAAAAAAAGGTAAAAAAAGGTTATATTAAATGTTTTAAAAAATTGGGGCAATTTCGCAAATAAAACCAAATCTCTAAGTAGGGGTTTTATTAGGTGTAAACGTAGGTTTTGATAACTCAGTACTTGTTGTTTCCTCCATGTGCTCTCAATACAGCTTCTACGCGATTAGGCATGCTGAATACCAAATTGAATCGAAGAATGGGAGAACATTCCTCAGCATATTATGCTGAGGAATGTTCTCCCATTCTTCGATGAGCGCGTAATTCAAGTCACGAAGAGTAATTGGAGGTGGAATCGTTTTCTCACACGTCTGTCCAGCTCGTCCCAAGCATGCTCAATAGGATTCAAATCGGGGCTCCTTGCTGGCCACTCCATTTTGTGGATGCCTACGTCCTGAAGATACTCATTTACTACTTGAGCAGTGTGGGCCCGTGAATTATCGTGCATGAACACTGCATTGTCGCCCATATTGGCCAAAAACGGACCAGCATGTTCATTGAGAATCTCATTGATGTATCTCACAGCAGTTAGGTTCCCGTTCTCGATTGGAACTAACGCTGTTCGACCCTCTGCAGAGATACCAGCCCACACGTGAACGGCACCTCCACCTTGTGACACTTTTTCTTCAAAACATGCTTGTGCAAAACGTTCTCCTGGTCGTCGGTATACTCTTATCCTCCTATCATGATGGTACAGCATAAATCTTGACTCATCAGAGAACATCACTCTGCCCCATTCGTCCTCACCCCATTCTGTATGCTCGCGGGCGTATCGCAATCGGGCAACTTTATGATGCCGTTCCAGTTTTGGGCCATTTGCTGGCCTGTAAGGCTTCAATACTCTTTCAGCAAGACGTCTCCTGACTGTCCACTCGCTTATTGGCTCCCTTTGAACTTGCAGAAGTTGTTGTTGAACCGCAACTCCAGTCTGACGTCGATTTCTTAACATGGCTGCGAAACGATCTTCTCGGACTGTTGTGCACCTTGGCTTGACAGTACCTGGTCTTCTCAGGTTTAATCCAGTCTCCCTAAACCTTTGGATCACTCGTCAGACAGTAGTATGTGTCACGCCCATTATTCTGGCCGTATTTCTTTGGCTGGCTCCCAATTCCACCATAGTGATGATTCTCGTACAATCCTCGGGTGATAAAAGCATGATTTATGGGTACGAGAACCGTAAGGCTTTACAATTTAAGAATTCTTTCACAACGGCGAAAACAAGGATGAAATCAAAAGCAAAACAAAAAACGAAACAAATGTATTCCGAAATTTTCAAACCCCAAACTTTTGTATTTCAATTTTTTTTATCCATAGCTTCAAAAAGACCAGTATTTTAAAAAGTTTAAGTTTGCATAATACAATTGATTTCATTATACTTTTTAATTTATGAAGCTAGTTTCTATGTCTTGGGAGATATTAAGGTGTTTGTCGGCATTTTTGGGTGGAACTTTTTCATTGCTCGGCAGTATATTAGTATAGATAGTATAGACATACGTTTAGTAAGAACGAATCTAAATTGCTCTGAGGTTATTTAAATAAGTTTCGATTCTAATAATTATTAAACTACGGCAACAGCTGATTGGGCAATAAATATATATCCAAGCACTTTAAGTTTAAAACTTGATATTGGTCCTAACAGTTACTGTTTTCCAGAAATATTTATAACTAACTAGCTTTTGCCGCGCGGTTTCGCTCTGTGGACACTGGTCCTGTGGGGTGGGCCACGGGAGCGAAGCGAACAAGGGTTCGGGATCAAAAAATAGCCTATTTCACTCCGAATTAGTGTAGCTTTCCATGAGTGAAAGAATTATCAAAATCGGTTAAACACCCACAACTTTTAGAAAAAGTAGACCAAATTATAAAGAATACACTTTCATCTATCATAAATGTGGCCTTGGACGACCGAGCATGGCAACAAGCCACGCTTGCCACTCGCTTGGGTGGTCTCGGCGTCCGCAAAATTTCAAGTATAAGTTTACCAGTCTTCCTCTCCTCGGTCTACGGTACTGATAAATTAACCAGGAACATCTTATCTTCCTCACTGGTTGATTTTGAGGTTCCGTGTTTAACCGATGCGTTGAACGCTTGGAAAATGGCTTGTCCCAATATGGATCTGCCCGACAACCTGTCCTCCCAGAGACGATGGGATGTGCCACTCTGCAGTATTATACAGAAATATAAATACATCGTCAAGTACTGCTGAGCGTGCGCGTCTGCTGGCTTTGGGGGAATGGGAGTCGGGTTTGTGGCTTCAAGTGCTCCTGTCATCCACCATAGGAACTATGATGGATGACTTTTCGTTTCGGCTCGCAACCTGTCTAGGCTTAGGCGCACCTTGTGTTGCTCCACATCGGTGCCAATGTGGTGAAGCTGTCGGCAGCCTTGGGCACCATGGCCTGTCTTGTTGCAAGAGCGCAGGACGCATAACACGAAACGCCAGCATCAATGACATTATTCGTTGAGCCCTTAATTCTTTATTGTACACAAAAATAAATCAATATTCATGTACAAAGGCGAGCTTAACTCCAAAATGGAGTTTTCTTCCAGCAAACCTTTGAGTGATAGAGATCATAATAATTGAGGGCAGTAATCCAGAGTACAATTTTACAGTAAGATACTAATTAAATATGTAATAATACTACATACATAAAAGAACTACGTTCATAAATACAAATATAAATATATATATCTATACTAATATTATTTATTGCGTTGAAAGAAACTGCGCTCCTTAATTTTTCTCTTGAACGCATCGAGAGAAGGGCTATCGTGTAGGGAGTGTGGCCTTACCACCGCCAGCGTACCAGCTGTATTAGAACCTAGCGGCTTGGTACGTGACGATGGGAAAAGACCAGATAGCATGACATTGGTGCCGTGGAAGGTGGGTAGGCCTCGGTGTGGGACGCAACCTGTGTCAACACCCTTGCGCCATCTCATGTTCCTAGTTTAGCGGGCTGTGCTGGCGCTGCTGCTGCGGCTGCTGAGGCCTTCAAGCGGCGCAAATATTGTAACCTATTTGGTCATTACAGTTTTGAGCCGTTTGGGGTCCAAACGCTTGGGTCATGGGGCCCGATGAAAAGAAAAGAATGTTGATGAAATGTAAAACTGTACCGGCATTAAAATGCTTTTATGATTTCAGGAAGGCGACAAAAATAATTACAACCAACCGACTATGCGTTATGCCGCTTCTAAGATACTGGTTAAATCAGAGTGCAAAAAACATTATGAAACGTATAAGGATATGAGTATGATAATAGACACATTCATGATATGTGCTTTAAACGAAGGCGAATTTACTGATAAAGGAGATCTTAATCTGCTCAACGGTCCATCAGAGAAAGCGGATGGATGTACTCCCACACAATCACTTAAGGGTCCTCAGCTCCAAGATGGAGAAATAGTTCTGGCACTGACCAATGATGTAAGTGTTAAAATATAACATAATTTTTTGTTTGTATATGTTAGGCTCAAAGATCGAAAACGCTCATTGAGTGACAAACTAGTTCAGAACGCGTTCTATCTTCTTACAAACGGCCACAACGCGATCGGGTAAATTGAAACAGGTCACAACGCGAATACCTGTTGTGGCTTTTATAATATTCGACCACAACGCGTTCTGGCAGAGCAGAAAAGCTAGAAAGCGTTCTGAGCGCCAACTGATGCGACCACCACGCTAATTCTCGACGGACAGGTGATATTGTAGTGAAACAACACTTGCCAAGGTCAGTTTTTGGATGGCACTGACCACTAAGTAACATTTTCCGAGGTTAGTTTTTGGATGGGTGTCCTTTTCATAGTTTTTGGAGTCGCTAATGACGATTATGCGATAAAAACAAAATCCAAGATGGCACCGACAAAAATTTAAAAAAAAAAAACGATTTTTTATCATGGGTGTCGTTTTCATGGTTTTTGGGGTCGTTAATGACGGTTATTGTGTCAAAACCTAAATCCAAGAGGGCACCGACGAAAATTTGAAAAATTCGCCAACTTTTCATCATGGGTGTCGTTTTCAAGGATGATGTTGATGATGTTCGTGATGATAAAATCTCGAGATATTTCATAACCTAACGAGCTTTACGGATACGTCACGTCACGGACACTTTACGGGGCATATCGTATATTCTTACTTTGAGCAAAATAAATAATAAACGCGATCTATTTGGTGAAAGGACTGCAACCACTATTGCATCTAATTGTGAATTGCGTGCGAGTTTGTTTTCCGGGTGAAACTAAGTGTTTTCGAAGTGCAAATTCGAAATAAACTAAAAAGTAAAATACAATTTTGGTAGTTTTTTAAAATAAGTGAAGTCACGTTTACTTTTTTGGTGTGCTTGTTACCCCCAAAAGGTGTAATTTTTCTTCAAATTTGCCTTTGGATCAATACATCTTTGTGGAGCGAGCGCCATCTAGCGCTGCCGGAGGAACTAGTACTAAGAACGTGCGCGCCATCTGGCTACTCTCATCCGCACTACGTGGAACATGGCAAAGTGCGCAACATGTGGAAAGTTCCTGTCGACGAAAGGGGGCGCCACGTGTGGCAACATTACTTGCCATAATAAGTTCCACCTCACTTGTTTGCCGGCTGGAACGCAAATAGGTAGTGACTGGCAGTGCCCTGACTGCAGGAATAAATCATGTAAGGTGGACAATGATACACCCGTTAGAGGTCTTAGTGGTACCCCTGCTATACGAGCAGTTACTGCACCAGACCAGGGTAGGAAGGCAGCTCAGACTCAGGGTGCTATTGTCGGGCCTCCTGCGGCGGCGCCTATAGTGATTTCTCGTGCTGAGAGTGAACATGGAACCGACGGCGAGCCTTCTCCTGACACTCAGCTTACCCTGAGAGAAGAAATAAGGCTTTTCAGATCTGAGCTGAGAGAAGTGAGGGATGAAATGCGGGAGTTTCGTCGTGAGATGGCCAGCCTGCACTCAACGGTGGGAATCTGCACCGAAAGGGTTGACGGCCTGGAGGCAAGAATAGAGGCTCTTGAGAGCAGGAGCAGTGTGGCTCCGCCTGACGCCAGGGTCAGTCAGCTCGAGCGAAATGTGGCGGGGCTACAACTTGAGCTCAATGACCGTGAGCAGGATCTGCTTGGCTCCGACCTTGAGGTGGCGAACGTCCCGGAGATCCCCGGTGAGAATGTGGTCCACACCGTGGGACTGTTAGCGGCCAAACTTGGGGTGGCTCTGGAGGCTCGGGACATTGTGTTTGCACAGCGTGTGGGCCCGCGAGTCGATCGCGTGTTGCATGCGACTGCCGCGGGCGCAACCAGCCCGACGGAAGCAGCGGCGGTGACGGCGCGCGGGCGGCGCATCGTGGTGCGCCTGGCGCGCCGTACTCTTCGCGACGAGCTACTACAGGGTGCGCGTGTGAGACGAGGTGCCACCACGGCGGACACCGGACTCCCCGCGCCCCCGCGGCGCTTCTTCGTGAATGAGAGGCTCACTCGTACGAACAAACATTTGTTCTTTCGTGTGCGTGAGGCTGGCAGTCGTCTCGGGTGGCGCTACCTGTGGACTAAGAATGGCCGCATTTTGGCAAAGCAGGGTGATGGCAAGCCTACCCACTGGATTCGCAAGGAGGAGGACATTGGTCGTGTTTTTGGCCAGGAGATGTCTGCCGAGAGGGGTAACTAGCTCTCTGGACATTCGAAAGCTTTATTTTGTAGGGTTAGTTCTAAGGCTTACGGTTTTTTTGTTTTTAAGTTTGCCCTGTGCGCGGTCAGCACTGTTCCTGTCTCAGTATGTAGCGACTTGTTTCTGTGGCCCAGCTGCCCGAGCACTTACTATTTATTATTTACTTTATATATCTATAAAGCGTCGGCTAGTCGCCTATACCTCAATAGTGGTCAGAAAGCATAATATTTTTCTTCATGTATTAGGTTGTACTTTTACTCTACACTCTACTATGCCAACTACACAACGGACTTCTTTATACACCTATACACTTAATAAGTACATCTATTTAGATGAATTCTTAAAATGATTAAGTCCAAATATTTCAAAGTTGGATTGTTTAATGCAGGTTCGCTGGGTTCACGCCATGATGAGTTTCTTGTAGCTATGGAGAACGGTGCGGTGGACATCATGGCGATTAATGAGACTTGGCTAAGGCGGGGAGAAGAGGGTCGAGCGCCGACGATCCCGGGCTACCGGCTGCGACACGTGCCGCGCCCGCCCGGGGTGCGCGGCGGGCGCGGGGGCGGCGTGGGCTTCTATGTGCGGCGCGGAGTGCGCGCGCGCACCATGTCGCATCCGCCCGCGCCGCAGGTCGAGCAGATGTGGCTCAGGCTGAACATCAACTCGCATTCGGTTATCGTCGGTACTGCTTACAGGCCGCCGTGGCTTGATGTGAACATCTTCCTTGATGCGATTACGGACTCCCTCTTCTCCTTTGCTGGCGCTGACAGAGTTGTTTTGTTGGGTGATTTCAACATTAACGTGTTAAACGTCTCGGAAAATAAAGTTAAACTTCTGAATAACTTTTTAACATGCTGCAAATTGAAGCAAGTCGTTACTGAGCCAACACACTATACAGAACATAGCGAGACACTTATTGACGTTGTATGTACCGACGCCCGTGTGCGGGAGGTCTCTGTATCTCACGTGCCTGAGCTTGGTCAACATGCGGTTGTTTCGGTTGAGCTCAGTTTCAGGGTGGAGAAGCTTTCCCCGCACTGGGTCACTTATAGGCCTCTCGGGGACATACTTATTGACCATTTCAACGAAGACCTGAATAAGATGGACTGGGAATACATTGTCAGATTGGATGATGTGAACTCCATGGTAGAAACTTTTAATAGATACATTTTGAATTTATTTGATTTGCATGCACCTATTAAACAAGTTTTAATTAAAGAAAAGTCTTCCCCATGGATTACTTATACAATCAGGGAAATGATGAAGTTACGTGACAAGATACATTCAAAGGCTAAGTCTACTAAATCCTTATGTCATGTTAACTCTTACAAAGAACTTAAATATCTGGTTAGGGCTGCTATTGAGAGTGAGAAGAGTGCATACTTTAAAACATATATTAATAAAAATTTTAAACAACCAAAAAAGTTATGGAGTCACATCAAGTCAACTATTGCCACTGGTATCTATGATGGACCAGAGCGCGGTTTACCGCATTTTTGTAACGATCCCGAAAAAATTAATGGACACTTTTTGGATGTTCCTGGCACTGGTAGAGTTTCTGCTGCTGACTTAAAGCACTTTGAGCACCACAGATTCGGCAGTGGACACTTCCAGGTTGAGCCGGTCCAGGAGGACACGGTGCTGAAGCTGTTGCATAGTCTTAAGTCCAATGCTCAGGGTTGTGACCGTATCTCCTTGGAGATGTTGATGATGACTCTTCCTCGAACCCTTGCATCTATCACGGCCATCATTAATCGTTCCATCACCACCTCATCTTTCCCGGATCTGTGGAAATTGGCAATAGTTAGACCCATCCCTAAAGTATCTAATCCTACCAGTGTGAAAGAACTTCGCCCAATAAGTTTATTGCCATGCCTCTCCAAGGTCCTGGAGAAGGTTGTCTCGAACCAGCTTCGGTCATACCTTGAGGAACACGGCATTTTGCCGCTCGCTCAATCAGGTTTTCGCAAGGGACACAGCACGGCCACAGCCCTTCTTGATGTGGTTGGGAATATTCTGGAAGCTAGAGATAAGGGCATGGGTACCCTGCTGGTCTTACTGGATTTTTCGCGCGCTTTTGACTCTATTAATACCTCGCTCCTCCTATCGAAGTTGTCTTACTACGGATGTCAGCCTGAGACAGTAAAGTGGTTTGAAAGTTACTTGACTCACCGTTCTCAGTTTGTCCAGGTGACAAGCGACAGTGATGGAGCCGTTAAATCTTCTGGTCCTAAGCGCGTGAATAGGGGTGTACCGCAGGGATCGATCCTGGGCCCGCTACTCTTCATTCTTTACAGTGCTGACATCATTAACTGCCTGCTCAACACAAAGTTCCACTTATATGCTGATGATCTGCAGATGTATCTATCTTTTCAACCCCAGCAGGCTGTTGACACTGTAAAAAGTTTAAATGAGGATCTTGATAGAATCTCGGCTTGGTCTAAGAGAAATGCTTTAGTTTTGAACCCAGCTAAGTCTAAATTTATTTTGATGGGATCAAGGGATTTCTTGAATAAGATGAGTAATGGGAATCTGGACTTGAAGATTGACGGGTGTTCTATTGAAAGGGTCCGGGAAGCCCGCAATCTTGGGTTACTATTTGACGAGCACCTGCACTTTGAGACCCACATCATGGAGGCTGTGCGCAACTGCTTTTACAGGCTTAAGCTTCTGTACCGTGTGCGTCCCTACATAAGTGTGGATATGCGCATTCTGCTTTGTGAATCACTAGTTTTATCTAAGCTGAACTACGCTGACACTGTGTATGGGGCATGCATTCTAGGTAGAAGCGAAAGGTTGATTCAGCGAGTACAGAATGCTTGTGCGAGATTTTGTTTTACCATCCCTCCTCGATCTCACGTAACTCCTTTTTTAAATAAGGGTAATTTGATGAGAATGTCAGATCGTAGAAAGCTGCATCTGGCTACCCTGCTCTTTGGCACAATTCTCACGAAAAAACCAGACTATCTGTTCGATAAGTTGACCTGGTCGCGTGATGTAAATAAAGTCAAAACGAGAGCTTCTGCCTACTTGTTGTTGGCGTCACACAGAACTGCTGCATTCCGTGGAAGTTTCAAATTCGCTGCCTCTCGTATCTGGAATGATCTTCCTCCGCCGTTTCGTGCTATAAAAACGATTGGCACATTTAGTACTAAATTCAAGCAGTTCTTATTACTTAAGCAAAAGGAATCCGAAAGATAAGCTTACCCGGGGTTTGCACGCAGTTGGTATAATGACCTTTACCCATTTTATTTATTTGAAGTTTCTTGCGAACACCACACCACACATAATAACATGCACACCACTCTGTTTTATCCAATACTTGTAAATACTATCCTATGTATTCTTTTCGCCAGGTTTATTTACACAATACACTTATTTATTTACACTACTTCATAACAAGTTTCTATTGACAGCCGACCATAGATTAATAGATTTCTTCCATATTTAATAAATTACTTACTCTTTGGTCCGCGCTTCGTTTGTCTATGATATCGACAAATAATCTATAATAGGTCTACCTACATTTAATATGTTTTATTTATATACTTACACATATTTTGACCCGTTTTCTGTGTTTATTATATTTCTTTTGTTATTTATATATACTATTTTATTTTTTTATTGTATTTTCCGTTTCCGTAAGTGTGTCCGTGGCATGAACAGTGGGCCCTATCAGAATATCAGCGCAGGGTTATTTCCTTTTTTGGATATCGCTGCACATGCTGAGATAGGAGCCTTTTTGGTCTCGCACGGGGTTTTTTATTTTGACTATTGTGTAATTTTTATGCTTATTTCTCGTGTCTCCTGTGCGGGTCACAAATAAATATTTTTCTTTCTTTCTTTCTTTCTTTCTTTACAATATATCCGGTAAAATATACGCCAATGAATGAGACAGAGTAGTTACTATAGTACATAAGTACATTTCATCAGTTATGATTAGGCCACATGCAATATGGGGTGAGCCCAGTGCCAACTCTTGGCCATAAATCCAGAATTTGAGATACTTGATCTTACAAATTGTCAATAGATTTTGAACCATAACCACTAGTATTATTAGTACAGAAAACTGCAGAGAAACTTAACTCCCTAGAGTGCATAAAAAGTGACATCTATGGGCAGGAGGATATACTACGACGCCACGTGCGCCACGTGCGCGCCATCTCTGTGACCACAATGAAGTTAGTTTTCTCTAGTTAATGACATCGATTCCACAAGTAAGCATGCAAGATACCCATTTAACAATAATTGTTTACGTTATTGATACAAAATTGACATGCGCTAACCAACATCAGCATATTTAGGCAGCATAGTATGGCTATAGAGGAGTAAAACATTAAAATATAAATTGATTATAGTTTAGGTTCGTTTGCCGTCAGTTTTTTAGGGTTCCGTACCCAAAGGGCAAAACCGGGACCCTATTACTGAGACTTCGCTGTCCGTCTGTCTGTCTGTCTGTCTGTCTGTCAACAGGCTGTATCTCATGAACCGTGATAGTTAGACAGTTGAAATTTTCACAGATGATGTATTCCTGTTGCCGCTATAACAACAAATACTAAAAACAGTATAAAATTAATATATTTTAATTAAGATATTTTTGCCGTTTTTTGCTCGATATTAGTATCGGCAACAGGTAGACGCATGAAATATTCACAGAATATTTAGTTGTATATTTTCTTCAAAAAATAATAATTATTAATTTAAAATAAAATAAATTAAGGGGAGCTCCCATACAACAAACGTGATTTTTTTGCAGTGTTTTGCGATAATGGTGCGGAACCCTTCGTGTGCGAGTCCGACTCGCACTTGGCCGGTTTATTTTTTATTTTTAGTTAGAATATCTTAGCAGTTTCATTGATATCACAGAGATGGCGCGCACGCGGCGCACGTAAACATTGTAGTATGTCCTCCTGTCCATAGATGTCGCTTTTGATATACTCTAGGGGATGAAGTTTCTCTGCAGTTTTCTGTACACGATGAGGCTTTGGGGGCAGGTGGAACAGGGTGTAAAGTCCCACAAACCTTCATAGAAAAGGAAGAATCCTCCGACCAGACGGGTGTTGTATCTGGTCCGTGCAACTGCCCAACGGTTATTGCCGGACTGTTGCAAGTGTTCTCGCCGAAAATTTTGCTTGCGCGGTGTAGGATTTGTGTGATGTCATATCATTAGTTCTTAAGTGGCGGCGTCGGTGCCGCTACAGGGCTCACACAACGCGCTCCATATTCTTTTGTGCATCACGTAACATAGGTACTGTTTTTCCATAGCACACGTAAGTATTTTCAAATCTGTCCTTTTTAAGTGTAGAAATAACGACGTTCAAGATCTCTTGAAGGATGTCACACGCAGAAAAGATGAGAATTCAAATCAAACTTCTAATGATTCCTTACAAAACAAGAACAGAACTGTTTTCAACAGAACCACCGTGGAATCACGAAAGCATGGGATTTGTCAGGTAGCTATAATGCGTTAAATAAGGTTCACTTGTAGCACAAATAACCAAATGATTGTAACGCTAAAGGTACATGTACTTTATTATCACATGTATGTATTGTTGGTTTTTGGTGTACAATAAAGAATTACGAAGGTCGTAGCTCACTTACACGACCCCGCTTCAGCACAAAACCGTCTTAAACTGAGATGACTGTTCGTTGTTCAAGAGCCGACAGCTAGCAGGCAACCAGTTGTCAGTCAACTAGATCTGTCTTGAACTTTAAATGTTACTTTAAGCGTCTGCTGTGTTGAATGTAGATTCTGCGTACGTACCCCGCGCGGGTCGCCCGCTTGAAGCTCATAGTAAGCATGCGGTAAGCGAGACGTCAATTATCGAGTCGTAAGATGGCGGTAAGCTAGCTTACAGCGACCTGTCTACTAATTTGTGTTGTCAATCTAAAGTATGTGTACAAGGGACACCCCTGAAGCTCACATTTCAATGAACATTATCTTTGTCATGGGGTAGCGGTATCGTATAAGGTAGCTACGACCTTTAAATTCAGCGCTGAATGCATTAAGTAATTTATGGCACAGTTGAATCTCAAAATTTTATCCGGACAAGTACAACACACCCTCTTTTTCACTACCTATTCACTAAACGGCTCTATGTGTCTATTGGCTTGCTCTGCTCTACCTAAAATTTAACTAAAGCCTTTAAAAAAATGTATTATATTTTAATGCTTTTAAAATGTTAGTTGTTGGTAGAACTTGTCCAGGTAGAACCGTTCAAAATGTGTACTTGCCTAATATATATTTTAACGTCTTCAGAATGACCACGGAGGACCATTAGTCACTTGGGTGGGGGGCAATGAGATTCTTATCGGCATTGCTTCTGTGTTCAAAGTGTCGAGTGATTTTAAATGCATGGGGCCCTATTTGTACACCAGTACGCAATGTAACGGAGCTTTTATAGATTGTGCATTAAATATGGCTAACCCCGGTGGCAGGTAAGCCAGAAGTATTATTAGATTATGTTCGGTATTTTTGACCATTCGAGACGAGATCCCTAAGTAATTTGGAAAGCACGAAACTGTTGGTTCCAGCTGTCATCTGTAGATCTCCGCCGTTATTGGAGCAGAAGCTAGGTTTTTGGTCAAATGCTTGCACAACTTAGCGATTCTACTAACCGACACATATTAATAATCTGTTAGAAATAGGTATCGTAGATGAATTTAGCGCAATTACAGTTTCATAATTATAGTGAGCTTTACTGTATTGCTAACTTATAGTAATGCCATGATTTATTGGGACATTTAGCGCAATTATGTGTTTTTTCTTCTACCCTCTTATAAATAAAACATGAACAATTATGAACAGACAGGATACATACTAATAATATTAAATATAACAGACGGGCCGCATGCAACAGTCCGCCGATCCAAAGGGGCTACGATACAATCGAAAGAAACATATCGTGGGTAAATCATCCTGCTGGGTAAGTTAATTAAATGGCTCTTATAACTATGTTGTAAAATAGATTTAAAGTTTCAATGTAATAAGGTGTGAGTGAGACAGAAGTAAGTATTAGGGCATGAATATCGGAATCTCGGAATCTCGGCACGAAATTACCGATATTTCAATTCCGATACTGAGTGATCCAATATCGGAATCTCGGAATCAGAAAAAAAACCCTTATATTAGCTCCTTGTGAAGCGTCGAGCAAGAGAGCGTGGTTAAGCCCGTTGACTATGGTGATTAGCAGTTGTGGGATAATCTGTTTGCTAACTGGGCGCTTATTTACTTAAACTTCACTTCATGAAAAAATAATAAGTGCCTTGACGAATGACGGATTTACAGTCACGAGATTGCTAAAAATGTTATCTTTAAGAGTACAAGTGAATATACAGTTTCATAGAACCCGTTGTAACAATGATATTTTCATTGAATAATGCATAATCAGCTGGATTTGAGACGCACGGGATCGGCCAATGTGACGACACTTGGTGGAGCTTATGTTCAGCAGTGGACGTCTTTCGGCTGTGATGATGATGAATGCTAAGATAGTTTTTCATACTTTTGAGAGGGCTGTTTCGGAACTGGAACCTATCCTTTTATCTTTTTTAAGAAAGACATGACGTATATTTTTTCTTGGGAAAAAATGTGTAATTTAGGTAAATAAGCGCCCGATTACCCAGTCACTGGTGATTAGAGAGAGTCACAATAGAAAATCCTATTATTTCGCGGCATAAACGTGTTTTTTAGGGTTCCGTACCCAAAGGGTAAAAACGGGACCCTATTACTGAGACTTCGCTGTCCGTCTGTCTGTCTGTCTGTCTGTCTGTCTGTCTGTCTGTCTGTCTGTCTGTCTGTCTGTCTGTCTGTCTGTCTGTCTGTCACCAGGCTGTATCTCATGAACCGTGATAGCTAGACAGTTGTAATTTTCACAGATGATGTATTCCTGTTGCCGCTATAACAACAAATACTAAAAACAGTATAAAATTAATATTTAAGGAGGGCTCCCATACAACAAACGTGATATTTTTGCCGTTTTTTGCTCGATATAAACGGCAACAGGTAGACGCTTGAAATATTCACAGAATGTTTAGTTATATATTCTCTTCAAAAAATAATAATTATTAAATTAAAATAAAATAAATTAATGGGGACTCCTATACAACAAACGTGATTTTTTTGCGATAATGGTACGGAACCCTTCGTGTGCGAGTCCGACTCGCACTTGGCCGGTTTTTTATTGTACTCAATCCAACATCATACCGAATTTGTATAATTAACAAAAAAAAATGTGCGATATTTAACAAAAGAGCTCAATTACGATATTAATATCGGAATTGCGATACTGAGATCTAATATCGGAAATCAATATCGGAATTGAAATACTTCCGATATTACATGGCCTAGTAAGTATAGTTTACACTTTTTTTGTCTCGTTCTATAATAAAAATAAAACCATGGCGCTTTTCTCTACTCTGTCATAGACTTGTTCTAGTAAAATAAAAGTTTCTATAAAGATTAAGCACTATTTCGTTTATTAATATTAATTTCATCTAACTAAAATACCGCAATCAAATAAGGCTCACCTTGCCTGCCACTATCCCGCCACCACAGCCCGAAGAATTGCCAAACTTAAACGGCTGTGGGCACAATGCTGGCAGAACGGATGGTCTACGGAGTCGAAAAGTTTTGGAGTGGCAACCGCGTACCGGAAGTCTCAGCGTTAGAAGGCCTCCCTCAAGTTGGATCGATGATCCAGTCAAGGTTGCGGGAATCCGCTGGATGTGAGAAGCACAGGACCTATCGATGTGGTGACACTTGGGCAGCCCTATGTCCAGAAGTGGATGTCTTTCGGCTGAAATGATGATGATGATTAGCCCGCAAAGCTTGCCCGATCAACTGTCCTAGGTAGTGTAGCGAGCAAATAGACGAAAGGTCTTATTGCTCAAGCAAAGAGAGAGCGAAGCAAGCCCCTCGGTAAGACAATCGAGTGAGAGTTAGACTACTTCAAAATGAGCGTGATAAATAAGTACAACCATTACTCTACCATTTAAAGTCTCGTAGTTATTAGTCCAAAACCTTATGTCGGTAAAGAAAAAAATCTGCATCGTGAGGAAGCCAGAACGTATAGTTATTATAAGTTTGAAACCAGAATTTCGCCTTGAGCAAGCGTGGTGATGCATGCTCGTGCCTTCTCTGCACGAGAAGATGCCTTTGCCCTGCAGTGGGTCAGTAACAGGCTGTTATTACTTCTTGAAATCTTAGAACATTTTGATGATTTGGGGCCCTTATATGACGTGTGAGAGAGAAACGGAGCCATAAGAACCAATATCGCTACTGCTGTTTCACAGCGCGGCCATGCCATGTCATACACACAGAAAGCAAGCTAAAAAAACACAACAAGCAAAAAGTCAGCACTCGAAAGTATTTGAATAATTTCAAAAAATCTGTACGTATTACAGTTTGCGTACGTATTAGCATTAGGTATTTCAGGGTGAGCTAAATGATTTTACAATTTTCCATTTTTACAGGCCAGCAGATAATGAAAAGAACATGGTAAATAAAAGGGAATGGGAAGCGGAAAATCCTAAGGCAGCGCTGAGGTTTGCAATGATGTCCAAGATGGCGAAAGATCAATCGAACGCAATTTTACGAACGCATCAGCAGCTGTACCGGCAAGGCGGGTAGTCAAACTTAAATATTTTTTACCTGGGCAATATGCATAATTATGCACCTTCCCGAAAATATTATTATCCAAATGATAGAGAATTGTATCAAAATAGGTTGAGTGGTTAAGAAGAGGTAAGCCCACATACAGACAGTCAAATATGCGATTTTATTTTATATTAGTGAAAATTTGTTTAGTTGTTATGTCATGTTTGTAATAAAAATAATTATTTTATTTTATCAAGTAAACTATTAAGTTTCTTGCTAAAATTAAATAAACTACTTTCACGGTTAATTAAATTATCATTATTTGTCTATACTTATTTTATGTCCCATTGTGACTGCATGTCATTTTTCTCTTGGTCGGTCCCTCATGTCTGCTGACCACGGCATCAGGTTTACATCTGTAGCGGATGATCTGCCTCCACCGATTTCTGTCCAGCGCGTCCCTTACGACCGTGTAGAAATTGGACGACAAAGAGTCTTTCATCTTGTTGGTAAAAGACCGCGCGATCTCTTGCCTTCGGTATTCCCAACCACAATCAGTCTTTCTAAATTCTCGTCTTCTCTGCGCATTGTGTGGCCGAAATATGTGAGAATGCGTTGCTAGAATATGGTAGACAAGCGAATTTTTAGCACCACATCTCGAATGCATCAATCCTTTGCCTTTCTCGGGCCAGGGTTGTCCACGTTTCCACTCCATACAGGAATATAGGGAATATGAGGGCTCGTATCAATCTGATCCTAGTTTTTAATTTTTTTCTTCTTCCAGATATGGTTTAAAGGGGTCATAGCATCTTTTGCCATCCTGATTCGCCTCTTTATCTCGGTGGCACATCTGCCGTCATTGCAGATTTGTGAACCCAGGTATATGTAGCGGTCGACAATATTAATGCCAGGAATTTTGCAGATGACATTTGCAAGCTTTCCAGCTCGATCTACTATCATTACTTTGGTTTTTGCTCTGTTCACTGCGAGACCGATGTTGCCACTTTCCGACTCGAGTCTTTGGAACAACTCACTCATATCCTCCATGGATGCTTTATTTTTGTCCCATTGTGACTACATGTCATTTATTGCTATTTAATTATGGAATATTATATTTATATTTAAATGTCTACGTGGCATATACACCACGTACAGGCATAACAAGAAAAAGATTCGTTACAAAAACTAAGGAACTGTCATGTGGTAACCATAAACCTCAGTCGGGCCGCCATAGACAAAATATCAAAAAATGCGTAAATGGGCTCAGATTCGGGAAGGAAGGCTGTGAGCAGTTAGCGAGAGGCATTTGGGAACAGATAGGATAGGGATGAGCGGAGACTGGTTACTTGCTTTAGGGTGACGATGGAAGGCTGACTTGACTCTGAACCACGACAGTGAACGTACATAGAGAAAGAGACTAGCTTTGGAACTAGTAGGCGACAGACGTTAAAGTGTAGGGTTTGGACAGATCAACCAACGAGTTGAATTAAGACTCGTGGTGAATATCAAAGGGCTATAATAATAAAATAATAAAAATAAAATAGTTTATTTCTCACCAACATAGCAACAAGTATTACATAGTAAAAGTAATTAAAACTAGGTAAGTATCCTATATCATGCACATTATATAATTATAATCCAGCAGAATTTGTGGTGGTAAAGAGAGGTTTACTGGTATTGACTCTAGCTTCTGAACTAGGCGAGGCCTGTATCTTAGAAGATAGCCCTCAGCTGACAATTTCGTTATTGTATAACCTAAAACATTACGTGCTACTGTTTTAATTTATTAATTAATAAAGAAAGAAAGTGAGTGCAGTGTGTGTATGTGTGTGTATGTATGTGTGTGTATGTATGTTTAATTAATATGTTTGTGAAAACAAAAGATATTCGGTATTTTCGTAGTCTAATTGCAATAACCATCTTTTCACTGAGATCTTAGCATCATGTTTACTTAAATGTAATATATTAAGTTTTTTATTAATTTTGTTATAAAGTATACTGCTTGTTACATAATACTGTCTTCTCGCAAACGTTGTGTGATGTGAAGGATTATGACAAACTGGTTTCTGCCTACGTCTGGCAGTGTCAGGAGGGGAAACTGATCGATGCTTCCTCAAGATGGATTCAAGCACAAAGATCTGTCGGACCCTAAGCACCTTGCAGTCAGAATAAAGTTGTGAAGTCGGGTATCGAAATGGCTTTCGGGTCATCACTTTAAGGACAGCTCTCTGTGCCCATTCAAACGCGAGCACCCCCCCACACTGTGATGCAATACTGAATAACAGATTGACATAGTGCAATGTATATTTTTGTAAGAAGCTCAACTGATGCAGCATCTCTACAGTTTTAAAAATATAAATCATACACCTTGTTTTTAGTTTATTTAGATGTTTGTCCCATTGCAATTGGTTGTCAATTTCTACTCCAAGGTACCTAACAGTAGTAGACCGAGTAATTGTTCGACAATTACAATTTTGTGTTCTGTCTAAACAATTATAGGAAACAATACTAAAAGTTTTAGGTGGCTGAGTGATCTTAGTGATGGCATATGTAACATAGTTTGTTTTGTCCAGGTTGAGTGTGAGGAGGTTGGAGTTAAGCCATTTTATAACTACCCCAAAACAATCTTCCGCTTTTATTTTGACCTAGTCCCAAGTAGGAGCGGTTATCACAATAGCTGTGTCATCTGCGTAAGTATATATTTTTGCGTTCGGCATGGACATTGTGCAAAGGTCATTAATATATATTTTAAATAACGTTGGGCCTAAAACGCTCCCCTGGGACACTCCGTAAGTAACTAATTTCTCCTCACTTAGGTTGGAATTAATTTTAACTTGTTGAGTTCTGTTGCTTAGATAGTCTTTGAGTAATTGTAGAGGTGTACCCCCGATACCCATGTTCTCCAGTTTGGTTAAAAGGTTGGAAACTGAGACTGTGTCAAAGGCTTTTGCCATAGCTATGTCCTGAATCGCGTTGGAACTACCGTAGAAACGAGTGTTAATTATTAAGTTAATAATTAATCATGGTAAGTCGTAGGTAGGGACAATTCACTAATGTACTAGAAATAAAGAAAGAAAAATATATTTATTTGTGACCCGCACGCTTTTGTGTTTTTGCTCGTATACCCTACGAGCAAAAACACAAAAAAAAAACAATAATTAAAATTAAAACCCCGTGCGAGACCAGAAAGTCTTCTATATTAGTACTCATTTGTTAGCATGGCATGACCTTGTATCTATCTCCTAATCCACAACTTGGCAGATAATTATCACTAGCATTTGCTTAAGAGAAACGGTGAAGTTCTATCACACTTTACACGGCCTAAATTCATCATTATATACTACACAATAACTCATTTGATTAAGGACTATTATTGACTTTTAACTGACATCACATTCATGGGAGACGGAGCCGTTAATATTCATTATTTGTATAAAGCTGGTTCTATAGCCAACTCATAAGGGCATAGTAGGTTAACCAAACACTGCTGATGAATACTATTTCCTAAGTAAGGTCTGACTGCAGGATTCCTTGCATTGCGTTTGATGTACGAACACTTCCTAACAACGGGTGTAGTCGCTGCCAAGCAGCCTGCTAGGTTGACACACGTTCTAATGAATGTTAGGGTTCGTATCTCGTTAAATCGCACCAGGCTTGCCGGCTACTCACATCACATCACGTCATCAGCCTATTAATGTTCCCACTGCTGGGACACTGGCCTCCTCTCTGTGAGAGGGAATGGGCCATAATCCACCACGCGGGCCCAGTGCGGGTTGATGGATGTCACATGTCTACGAGTTTTTTGTTGTAGGACATGCCGGTTTCCTCACGATGTTTTCTTTCACCGTTTTGAGAGCAGTGGTGATGAAACAATTTACACAAAGTAAAACGACTGCCTGGGCTCGAACCCATGACCTACAACTTGCAAGTTGCGGCCGATCCATTGGTCCACTCACTGATACAAAAAATATAATATTTAGCGAGGCACGTAAGTTGGCTGCCCAGTGGCAACGCCCCGTTGCATTGCACGGCTGCCGATCACACTAAAGCACTCTCGAATTGGGAAAATTAAGGAAGTGAGAAGTGACGATTAAAACCACTTCGAGATATAGCAAGGCAATCGAAGGGGGACTGTTTCTGTTGCTATATTTTATCTTTCTAAACCACTTTTAAGTTATTTTATAACTGTGAATTTCCAATACAAAACAAAATCATGATTGAAAGTTGTCCAAGTCAGGAGACGAAACTTACAAAGCAGCGCGGCAGAAGGAGCACTGGTCCTCCTTCAGGGGAGCCGACCTTCAACAATAAATTTAGCGTATTTTAGGACAAACGAAAACTTTATAAGCCTTGTGTAAAGGTATGTGGCTATGTGAGCCCGTTTTTAGACGTGAGCCGCTGAAATCGTTTCAATGTTCATGTAACAACAAAAAGCCTTTTTCTTGGTCCGCATTATTGTGCAACTAACGGTTTCAGTCTAACTGGCTTCAGCTGAGTACCACTATTTTACATGGAACCTTCGCTTCATTTAATTTTAACCTCTACAACCCAGTAATTAATTATTAAAATAACTATCATCAACCATTGTTCATGATAGTTAGTCTGATCAGGCAAGGACCAATAGTCATTCTATAGTTTTAGGCAATCTATCCACTAAACCTAGAAAGAAGAAAGAAAAAGTGTTTATTCGTTTTAGTCGCAACACTTCCTGGACTATTCTGTGCGTTGCTTTTCTTTTGTGTCAACATAGTGGGTGAACGTGACTCTTCACTTTTCCTCTTGTTGTGATGGCGTTTTTATTATTAATATGTCGTATTTGAGAAATGCTGTGTTGCCTTTCTTTTTCTCTTCCTCAACTTGCAGCTGTAGTTGTTTACGTTTTTCTAATACTTCTTTCGAGAAATCTTCTTTAATATAGATGCCTGAGGGATGGCTAGCCTTGTTTTTCAGAATAATGAGTTTTTTCATGTGGTTGTGAGTGAGACTACCACAGGGCGATTTTTGGGGCTTTAAGTTCACCGGCCAATTCTTTATATATTTTTAATTTCATTGCTGTTTATATTTATTCTCATGTCTGAAACCTTTGATATAATCAACGAGTTCGCATTCAGTTTTTCCTGTTTCATCCATCTCAAAGAACACAAGGTTATTTTTACGTTTTTCTTTATCTATGAAGTTAAGTTTCCGTTCAAGTTCAGTGACTTTATTTTTAAGCAGAATACTTTCCTCCGCGATAAGTTGAATTTTTTCGTCTTCTTCTAGTATATTTTCGGTGACAGACTTTGTTATTGTTACGGTTTGTTCATTCAGCTTTTCTACGAGTTTTGATAATAACATCTCCATATTTTTATCCATGATGTCGTTTTAATTTTTGGCACTTTTTTTGGTCCTTTTGCTGGCAAACCTCCGACTGTCAATAGAGTCAGTGTCACTTGACGATTGTTTGAATTGTTAAGTTGGTACAGCGCGTTTTTATATTGGCGTGCACTTGTAGGATAGATTCACAAATTTCTTTAGATTTTGTTTGCACTTTTTTCGCGTGAAGCCTTTTGAACAACGTACGCACAGTGTTTTTGATCTCGAAATGTTCCTTTGCAGGTGTTCGAACGGATAATTAGGATAGAAAACGGAAATTATAGACGCCCTATATTATGCTCTGAAACAAAAGTAGCGGTGGACAGGACATTTAGCAAGATACACAGATAAAAGATGGACACTTGAGACAACAGTATGGGAAATACCGACAGGAAAAAGTAGAAGAGAGTAACGATCGTGACTAAAATGAAATTTGTCCGAAATAAACAAATAAAATAAAAAAAATATTTATTTTAGTTCATTAATGTTTAATGTAATTCACATTTTATTTTAATTTAATGAATGAGTGAACTGAAATTTCATTTTAAGTTTGAGAATTTATTATTTAGTCAGTATATATTTTATGATACATGTAATAATTTTATTGATGATTTGAAATAAATGGAACATAAATTGAATTGAAAATGTACAAGTATAATTTTAAAAATCATTTAATTGATAAGGAAATAGTTTAGTATAAAATATTTTTTTGTCCAATAATTCCAACTAAACGTTTAGACGTGACGTTAATTTTAAAATCAGCTAGTCTTATCCGTGCCTTAATGGCGAACGCAAAACAAAGAAACACCAATTATTTTCAAAGTAAATGGAATTAATTAAAAATACTATTATTTGCAATTTTATTAAGTCTGTGTGTCAACGATAAAATTTATTTCTTGTGTCAACCATAAAATTGATTTCTACTTTCCTATACATTCAGGAAATGTATCGATTTGAAAATGTTCACGAATAAATTGAATTATGTTTTGTTTTTATTTATTTTTCAAGGTAAGCAGATTATGAATTTAGTTGTAAATATGGTTGGTTGATGTGGCCAAAAAATTCTGGAGTGCCGCGAACCAAAAGACGTTGCGTTGGAAAGCCACCCGCTAGGTGGACCGATGACCTGCAGCCTAATTGCATACGTGAGTTCGCCAGGGCAAAGGATTTGACTCCATGAAGGAGTATGACATTCCTTTAAAATTTCTTCGGTATTGCCAAAAAATATTGGAGTCTTTCGAAAAAAGTATCTTCACCAATTAAAACGTCCAATAATTTTTGGAAATACCGAACATTTTAAAGGGAATTTGTCATACTCTTTCATGGAGTACACCGTTTGCCCTGCCGAACTCACTTACTTACGCAATCACACTGCTGGCTAAGGTTGCGGCAATCTGCTGGATGCGAGATGCACGGTCTCGGTCAATATTGCGACATTTGGGGGAGACCTATGTTCAGCAGTGGACGTCTTTAGCTGAAATGATGATGTAAATATTATGTGTTGTGCAAATCATACATATAAATAAATTAACTTTATCACATGCATGCACACACCATCCTATAAACTGAAGGCCGTTATTTTAATCAAGCGGATATCAGTACATTAAAGAAAATTGCAAACAAAGAATAACAATTTTATATTACTACTTTTTAGGGTACGATTGTCAAAGAAGAATCCAAGATGGTATAAAAGTGACTGGAGAAAAGAGATATGTGGTAAGGAATAATAACAATTCGACTGTACTGGGAACTTGATCACGTGAGATTTCGATAGGGCTTGGCAATCCCAAATAGTGCGAGATCCGGTATGAGAAAAAAATACCCACATAAATATGTTATTTAATGATGATAAGGATTATACGGTAGATAATATATACATTGATACATCGCAAATAGGTTGCCTAGCTAAATCACGTACCGATTATGTTTAATAATAAAAACCGGCCAATTGCGAGTCGGACTCGCACACGAAGGGTTCCGTACCATTATCGCAAAACACTTCATAAAAATCACGTTTGTTGTATGGGAGCCCCCCTTAATTTATTTTATTTTAATTTATTAATTATTATTTTTTAAGTAAATATACAACTAAACATTGTGTGAATATTTCAAGCGTCTACCTGTTGCCGTTATTAATATCGAACAAAAAACGGCAAAAATATCACGTTTGTTGTATGGGAGCCCCCCTTTAATATTTACTTTATACTGTTTTTAGTATTTGTTTTTTTTATTTGTTATAGCGGCAACAGAAATACATCATCTGTGAAAATTTCAACTGTCTAGCTATCACGGTTCATGAGATACAGCCTGAAGACAGACGGACAGACAGACAGACAGACAGACAGACAGACAGACAGACAGACAGACGGATCGCGAAGTCTTAGTAATAGGGTCCCGTTTTTACCCTTTGGGTACGGAACCCTAAAAAGTAATTAAATGTTTTCGATCAACTGCCTCGATTGGTTATTTATCAAAATCGATCTTCAGCTAAAAGAATATACCCCCAGGAATTGAAAAAATAAAGGTTGTCTATTTTCCCCTCTGCGCAACTATGGAGTTGCCAGGTATAAACAGGTGTAGAAAGTTTAGAAACGTTATTGATACACCCTCTTCAGTTATTTAATCGAATTACATATCAAATGAATGGTAACTTTATTCCCAATCCAGCCAGATTAGATTTCAAATAGGCTTGCGCTTGACAACTATCTCACCTGATGGTACGGGATGATGTGGTCGATGGTGAAGCACGCTTGCCTAGAAGTAACCTATTCACTCCTGACCTAAAGACCGAAATAAGTTGAATGAATCCATGGTTGCCTTGAATACAACCTACATTGAATTACAAATTTTATTATTTAACATCATCGGTACGCGATTAAGTTATGCAACATATTTGCGATGTATCAATGTAAATATTGGTCAGGTTGTCTTTCTTGAGATAGACCCTAGGTTCTTTCACTCATCTCTGTCACATGCCAAGCTCCTTCATCCTTTTGGTAGCTAATCTTTCCGTCTCTATTTGATGTTTCTTTTGCCTTTTTCCATTCCTATAGGATACCATTCCATTATGTCTTATCCATTTTTCTTTGTTCGTTCTCATAACATGACCAGTCCAGTTCCATTTCTTTATTTTAAGTAAGTAACATCCTGGAATAATGATAATCTGACCAACAAGCTCGTTGCTGCGTACCACTTAGGTACTCTACTGAATCAAGTTTTTTATATAGTGTTAAATTATTTGTTTGGTTTATATATTTAAGTTAAAACTGTTTTGATTTTTGGTCAGTGAATAAAGGTTTTTATTATTATAATGTATATGTTATCTACCATAAGTAATCCTTATCATCATTATATAACATTTGAGGATATATATTTCTTATAGCGGATCTTAGACCAATACATTTTTGAAATTTAACCAATCGCTATTGCACTGGTCTAGAGCTTCAAATGCACATTAAAATATTTGAATGAGAAACTTTCATTGCTAATCATAGTAACTTGTAATGCCTTCTATAACTTTATAAGTGAACTTAACAATCTCTTTAGAGTCTGACGCAACAGTAAAGATATGCAGTGAAATTCTAGCCCTAGTTATTGCGTCCTGTATGTAGTGAGTAGACGGCGTTATCGCAAGACAATTTTTTATAAAGACTGCTGTATTTCTATAATGTATATGTGTTCCTTTTGTAAACACGTCACATAATATTTCGGTATTGCTAAAAATTCGAACTGAAGCTGCTACTAAGAAATAATTTCATTGGAAAAAGTTGTTTCTAAACATTGGCAAAAGCAGTATTAAAATATGATCACACCTTTCCGTTTCATCCTGTATTTCCCTCTTGCGCAAAACGTCGTTTTTTTATGTAAACTGTATGGGCATTGTGCTTAGATAAAGTACCTATAGATTAAGCCTTAAAATGAGCTTGATTGATAGAGTGAGATGGCTAATTGGCAGCTCCATGTAAATAATAAGGGCAAAAGATATTTTTTTGTCTTTGTCACCGTGGCCGGTTTCTGTTGTTTGTCAAACTCTAATATAAAGGCAGGTTTGACAAACAAACTCGGTTTTGTTTGATTTTCTGTGATTTCGTGGTATTATGTGTTAATTGAGACAAGGAATTTGGGTTATTTATAGATAATTAGTGTCAGTGCGATGGTGGGTTGTAGTGTTCTTGTTCTTGTTGTAACACCAGAACTAACTATTGCTGTCTCATGTGCGGCCACGCCAGGGCCGGCTTAATCTATAGGTACTTTATCTAAGGCATCGTGGTATTTGACGTCAGATATTACGTCGAACTTCTCTTTCTAATTGTCAACTTTTAAGCTTTCTAAATTTCTCGGTGATGAACTAAAACTAATTATTTCATATTTGTTTACTAAAACTGATAACTACGTAATTTTATTTTGTATAGCAAATAAAAAAAACATACACATCGCTATTAGAAAAAGATGTCTCCCCCGACGCGAGTACGAAGCTTATTTTTACTTTTTACAGATGTTTGTGTCAAGGGTTTTAATTTTTTATTTCATGATTTTTAAACTATACTAGACCAAGTAGCAGACACGCCACGATCTATAAATCTACCGAAACACACAATTATGTCAAAACCCCAATCCATAGTGAAAAATGCGCAAAACTTTTGAACGGTGAACCGATTCTCATCAAACATAGCTAAGAACAGTTTCGATAAAGTTTCCATTTAACAAAAAAAAACTTAATCAAAATGGGTTCATCCGTTTGGGCGTTAAACTGTCACAGATAAATAAACACACAGATACACAAATATCCCTTTTCCGTCGTGAGTTAAAAAAGAGTAGCCTCCATAGTTTCTTACCGCCACTTCTTCATAGGGAACGACCAATAAGAGCAGTTCATCTAACTTATGAATTTTTATAAGCGCCCACGTGGGTTTCTATGAAATATGTTATTTTGAAGTTGAATTTCGTTTTCTAGGTATATCTCCTTAGAGCTGTTGCCCTAGACAGTAACGATTACACAGGCTGGCTATGTGGTGGCGCGATAGTTACTGAATCGTACATAGTGACGTCAGCCGCGTGTGTGAATGATGTCACTCATCTATATGCAATAGCAGGATACAAGAAATACGTAAAAGATGAAGATATCTATACCGATAGTTGTACTAAACAAAAAAAGAAGAAAATTGTTTTAATATGCAGTCCAAAAGGTAAGTTTTAATTTTTCTTTAATCTTTTTATTTAATGCAAGCCATGTGCCCAATTGGCACAAACATTGACTCCGTATCAAAACGTATCGTCGTATTTATGTTATTTAAGGTTATTTATTTAGGGTGGGTGCTGGTAAGGTATTAAGGGATTTATTTTGATAAGTGCTGTGAGAAAGGAGGTATGCTGGAAATCAGCTGAACCCGGTTCTTTTGCAATACTGAAAAATATTGTTCTTCAGAACTAATGTGTTTTTATTGTTTGTTTATAACACGTTACAGTTGACACTAATTGTTTTCTTTCTTTCTTTTAAATATCCTCTATGCAAAATGACCTATAAGCAGAACGTCCTATTCTCAAAATGATCTCAAGTCTGTTATTTAATCTCAGGGACAAAATTGACACATGCAAATGTCAAATTTCTTCTTTTAGGGCTTACTAAAGCGCCCGCCTATTACAGTATTTGAATTTACAAGAGTCTTAAATAATATACCTCTATCTACAATATACAATATACATATATCTCCTATAAAGGAGGCCTAATAAGCCTTTTTTTGTGGTGTGAAATCATCCAATTACTTCTCCCGCTCAGGGTTAAGTTTGAGGGCGTGTCAGACATTTACTGACTAAAACCCTCCCGTGTTTCTTCAGTTGCTTGAGTCAGGGCCGCGGTAATTGTCTTTCAAATTTAGCCGCGATCCAGACAGGCATCGCTCATTGCGGACCCCGTAAGTTTTGCTGACATCTCTTTGAGGCGTTCGTGGAACACTACGCGCCGTCGACTCGCGCCCGTGTGCTTATCGAACGGCGTACTACCCATGACTCGGCATTCGCAAACCCGCGCCTATTCGCGCGTGACGCATCGTAGCGAGCGGACGCTACTTAGTAGCTACGTAGTTGCGATGTGTTATTTTTTAAATCTACCCTCTTCATTTACTATAATTATAAAATATTGAAATTAGTAAAAACATAGAAGAAGTTTGTGTATCGAGTTTGAATAGTAAAAGTGATATGGAAAGTGAGCAACAAGTAACAGAGGCAATGATATTTAGCAACAAAGATAAGAGGCAAGGTGAGACCCATGTCTCGAAACAAACAGCTGAGAAAAGGAGCAGACAAGAGAGTGAGGAAAATTCAGATGACGATGATGGGGATTTTGTAACTGTGAGAAAGAACTCAAAAAAGTTACACCGAATTTATTCAAATATTAATGATAATGGCGGTAGATAACAGGCGAAAAATGTCGAAGCTAAATTTGATATTTACATCACATCTAAAGATCCTTTGCCCAAACAGATTGGCATGGCCAAACTTTTAAAACAAGAAAATATAACAGGGGTATCCAGAGTAATATATAAAAATCCTTTTAGAGTATGTATACAGTTCGAAAACCGTAAAAATGCTGAGAAATTACTGTTATGCGAGAAAATTAAACACTTTTTTAAATGCCAGTCGGCTCAAGAAGGGACTCTATCATACGGAGTTGTTAAAAACGTCGAGCTAGATATTACAAACGAAGAATTAAATACACTATTTTCTAGCGATTATGATATAATCTCTGCCAAGAGACTAAAACGTTCTATGGATGAAGGCGTATGGCAATGAAACTGAGACTATTCGTGTTTGTTTTAAAAGCTCAGTTATACCTAAATTTGTTGAAGTATAAGGATATAGACTTAAGGTCGAGTCTTATACGTTCCTGGTGACGCAGTGTTCAAACTGTTGGCGATTTGAACATCTAAAGAGGCAATGTACCACCAAAAAAAGTGGCTGTCTGAAATGTGGGGAATCACACGGGAACTGTGAAACTACAAAAAATAGATGTGTGAACTGCACATGTCATTAAATAAAGCATGTCCCGTTTTCTTAAAAGAAAAAGAGATTCGACGAATTATTTCATCAGAAAATTTTACTTACAAAAATGCACTTGAAAAATTTCTTGGAGAGGCCCGAATAAAACGAAATAATTAAATAATTACAGAGATGACGGTACTATAGAGGATGACGAGGCAATTTTAAATAATAAAGAACAATATCATAGTAATCAATCAAGATATATCGATGATATTCAATCATGTGCAGAGCAGGTATAGCCTGCTAAGGTATCCAAACCCTTATATTGCGATATTTTGATGAAGGATTCGGTAATACTTAAAGATAAATATAAAAACAGACAGGAAAAGAACATTATTACTACAAAAGCACCGAAGGAAAATAAGAAAGGAAACAGAAAAGATAGGTTTGAAACTTACGTGGGCGTGAAAGAGCAGAACTCAGAGGAAAGTAGAGGAATTAAGAGTACTCAGCCACAGGAGTCATTGGTGCAGAGAAAGAGAAACAAAAGTACTTCATTTTGGGAAATATTGAAACGTATTAAAAACACGTTACTTTCAAACAAGAGTTTAGAAGAGAGGAAATTAATTCTAGAAGAGCTTAAATATTTTTTAATTGAAAAAATCCAAGGCGGAGAGTGGTTAAAGTTAATATTAAATAATTTTTATGAATAACACAACCCAACAATCAACATTAAAAATACTGCAATGGAATTCGCAAAGTCTGAAATCTAAATTAGCAGAATTTGAATGCCTATTAGTTCAGGAACATGTACATGATTTCGGACATAAAAAACTGCTTTATAAATTCAAATATTTTGCTATACGCAGATGACATGAAGGTCCTTAAGTCTGTACGTACAGTGTCTGATACCGAGTTACTTCAGTTAGACCTTGACAGATTCGTATCATACTGCAAAACCAATAAGTTGCAACTAAACGTGTCTAAATGTTTGCATGTAGTATTTTCTAGTCTGAAAACTACTATTGGTTCAGGATATACGCTAGACGGTACGTACATAAGTAAAGCAAATAAAATCAGGGATCTTGGTGTAGTCCATGACAGAAAATTACTTTTCGATGATCACATGGAAACCATTGTCAAGAAAGCCGTCAAAGCTTTGGGTTTTATTATTAGAGCTTGTTCTAGCTTTTGGATCCTTAAAACAGTAAAAGTGCTATACTGTTCCCTGCGCAGTCACCTCAAGTACGTTTCTCAAGTCTGGAACCCTTAATACGAGATCTACAAATCTCGTATCGAATCCGTCCAGAGGAAGCTTTTGCGATTCTTAGATTTTAAGGCGAAGCAATTCTCAGTAGACTACGAACACCGGTGTCAGCGATACCATTTTTTACCGTTGCACGTAAGACGTGACATTAATGACATATGTTTTTTGGCAAAAATAGCAAACGGCTAGGTAGATTGCCCCGGACTACTTAGCAAAATACTTCTTCGCACTAACCAAGGCAGCCTACGAACACGGCCATTGCTGCAGACACCATGCGCATCGACAAATTACAGGCGTAACGCCTTCTGTACACGTAGTGTAGCAGCTTTCAATAGCTTACCAACACACTTGGAAGTCGATCTCTTTTGCACCAGCGCACAAAAGATTAGAAATACCTTAAGCAAATAATATTTTGGTGGCAGTCCGAAATGAGTGCAGAATGGGTTTTTATTTCTTTGATGTTGATGTTATGCTTCACATTAATTGTATTTGTGCATGACTCGAGATATTTCATTACTTTTATTTTAATATTTGGCTACCTATTATTATTATTTTATTCTATGTACCGCTGTATTATAGCACATTCAACGCAAATGATTTGTAGCGCGATGTATAAATGTGGAAGCTTGTAATTAGCCATTTTCCTTACCTACGGTTTTTTTCTATGTTTGTCATTAGTCTGTCAGCTTTCCTTAAAATAAATTTATAAATGTTGCCATTGTCAGTGAAACCTGGTTGGAATCCGAATATCATGCGCACATAATAAGTTACAATATATATAGAAGAGATAGGTAAGATTCGTATGGTGGAGTAGCGTTCATCTGTCATAAATCACTAAAAACCCAAGTGTCATCATTTAGTTTAAGGAATTCCGGTATAGAGGTACTGCATTTGAAGTTACATAACTGTACTTACGTGGTAAACATTGTAAGTATATATTGTCCTTCTAATGATTTTCCATCAATTTTTGATACATAAAACTTTAATAGCAGGGGACTTTAATGGCCACCACACCAACTGGTCTTACAAGAATGATACCAGAGGTATGCAACTTATCTATGCATCACTTGAAAACTCCTTCATTTCACTAAATAACGGTAGACCGACAAGAGTTAAGTTGGTAGACAGAGTGCTGCAGCAATCATCTCCTGACATAACATTTGTATCATCAGATATTGCTTTGCACTTTAATTGGAATACTACCAATGAGACATTAGGCTGTGATCACCTTATTATTAAAATGCAATTAGTACTGTTAAACTTTCAGAGGAACTTTGTAAAAATGCGTAATTTAAAAAAAAACCAAATGGCCATTTCACAAAGAAATTCTCAAAGAAAATTTTACAAACGCCGTGGTTAACATGAGTAATGTCCAAATAAGTTATGACTTTCTAGTTGGCCAAATTAACCATGCCGCTAATTGAAGTATTCCTTTGGTAAAGTTATGCACAGATCCTTTATCAAAATTTAAATCTAAGGCTTATTGGAATTCAGATTTGTCTGAAGCAGTAGCTAGACGTAGATAGGCACTGGCAAAATTTAGACGAAACCCTACCCCGAATAACCTAGAATTTTTTAAAAATCAAATTGCTGAGTCAAAACGATTATTGAGAGTAGCTAGATCACAAAATTGGCGAGAATTTACTAGTAGTATAAATGAATCCACATCGGCTTCACAAATGTGGAATCGTATGCGTTGGATGAAAGGACAAATTAAATCTAGAACCTACGTTACTAACGAACAAATAGAGGAATTATTATGCAATCTTGCACCTGATTTTGTAATACCTTCAATGCCTACAATATCGTCGACTAACACTTTACTAGATAAAATTCACTAGTCAAGAATTGGACAGGTGTCTCAAAAGGAAAGATACTGCTCCTGGGGACGATCAAATTACCTTCTCAATGATATACAATCTACCTAGAGTTGTTAAAATGTACCTTTTACAAGTTTATAATTTAATTTTGGAGACTGTTTACGTCCCCAGTCAATAGCGTGATATACAAATAGTGTCAATGCCTAAAGTATTTTACCCATTAAATTAAGACATATTGATTTAATTTCGTGCATCTGTAAAATCTATCATACTTTACTCTGTAAACGTCTCGAATGGTATGTTGAAAGGCATAAGATCTTATCAATGAATACAGTAGGATTCAGACGGTCTCATTTCTGTTTGTATAGTCTGGTTTGGTTAGTAAGCCATGTACAAATTGGTTTCTCTAGAAATATACCCACTTTATCGTGCTTTTTAGACATAGAAAATGTCAATAATAATGTGACAATAGATAGTACAGTATTTTACTAGTTTGGAGGTCAGGGTCTCACCTCAAAGATACCCTGTAAAATGTTCATAATAAAGATTATTATTATTATATTATTATAGTATGATCCATAAATTTGATAAAATTAATATAGGAAAGACAATTTGCCAATATTTGTGGAAATTTTTAACAGAAAGACATCTTAAATCCAAAATTACCAACAATACGGACAAACAGTTTTTAGTTAGATGGACAAGTAAATGTATCGCCCAGGGCGACCTATTGTCTCCTTTAATCTTTAATATTATTACCCATGAAATATGCCAAACTGTTGAACAAATGTAGTAGTCTCACAATACGCCGATGACATTGTAGTGTATACTAGTTGTAATAGCCTTAATGATAGTATTTCCGAGGTCCAAACTACGCTAAATAAAATTTTTATATTATTGGAACAGTTAGGATTAGAATTATCAAGCAATAAATCAAAATTTTGTGTTTTTGGCAGAGGGTGAAGAAGACAACAAATTAATTTGTATATAAACGGAATGCAATTAAATTCAGTAGAACAAATAAAGTATCTGGGCCTGTGGTTAGATAGAGCGATGCGGTGGGGTAAACACTTGAATGAAACATGGGAAAAAACACAAAGATTCTTGAGTTTACTTAAAGTGCTATCGGGGTCAGCCTGGGGTGTCCATCCTAAACATCTTCGCAGATTATATATAGCGCTGATTGGAAGTAGGATAGATTATGTAAGCTTTATATACGACAATTGCACAAAATCTCACCTAAGCAAGCTTGACAAAGTACAAAATCAAGCCATGAGGATAATTGGAGGTTTCACACGTACAACACCTATCCATGTTATGGAGTCCGAATTGTGTATTCCTAATCTGTCTTTAAGAAGAAAATATTTGGCCATAAAATATTGCTTAAAAGCTAAATCTTTTGATAACAATTTGACAAATGAACTACTAAACTCTTTACGTAATTATACTACCAACAGTTTTCGGCGTAATAAAAAGAAATCATTATTACAGACAATATATACCGAAATTAAAGAAGAATCTATATCCTCTAGTTGTCCATTACAAATGTTTGGCAGATACATGGATATCAAATATAAATTTAGAAAACGTAATTAAAGATCAGATTGATAGTGTAAAGTTACCTAAGAAATTGTACGATAATAATATATTAAAAACTATTGTATTGGAGGACTTACACAATAAATATAACGGCTGGCTTAAATTGTATACAGATGGGTTGAAAATAAATAATGATCTTGGTGCCGCCTTTGACGACTCAAAACACAAAGTTACTGGTATATTTAAAATATCTGCAAGTCAAATATGTATCATGACGGCGGAGCTTGTTGCGATATCAGAAGCACTTGTATATATCCGAAATATTGGAAGTGATAAATGTGTTATTTTCGTGGATAGCAAGAGCGCTCTCCAGCATCTGGCTCGATGCACCTCTGGTTACAGATGTGTTTCGATAGCCTACTCCGTACTTAAGCAGATATATCACTTTACATTTAGTAATGTTAAGTTGGTTTTGCAATGGGTTCCGTCACATGTTTTATGGAGAAGGAGGGCCTCTACATGATGAACTCCTTCTTCAAAAAGCGTGAGCACAGGAAGTGGACCTGGCAAAGCCCCGATGGTGCAACTAAAAACGAAATCGACTTTATCATGTCAACCAAGAAGCAAATGTTCAATGATGTCTCTGTGATCAATTCGGTGAAAACCGGGAGCGATCACCGTATGGTTTTTTTTTTTTTTTTTTTTTATTGTTGATAGGCTTGCGCTTGACCACTATCTCACCTGATGGTAAGCGATGATGTGGTCGACGATGAAGCACGCTTGCCTAGAAGAAACCTATTCACTCTTGACTTGAAGACTCCCAGGTTGTAGCTATCAGGAAACACAGACTCCGGCAGGGAATTCCACTCCTTTGCTGTACGCATAATAAAAGTATTCCCAAAACGTTTGGTGCGTATGGGTGGGATGTCCACCATGTACCGATGACGCATCGCCGTACGTCTTGTAGTCCGATGATGGAACGGGCTAGAAGGAATTAGTTCATGCAATTCCAACGCACACTCCCCGAAATGTAACCGATAAAAAACCGAGAGGCTGGCAACTCGGCGCCGATGTTCGAGGTTCTGGAGCCTAGATTCGACCAGTACTTCATTGCCGATAAGCCTCTTGGCCCGTCTTTCGATCGACTCAAGTGCATCCAGCTGGTACTTGGCAGATCCGTCCCAGAGATGAGAGCAGTACTCCATGCATGATCGAACTTGCGCTTGATACAAGTTGAGCAACTGTTCCGGCGTGAAGTACCGTCTCACCTTCGCGAGGATCCCCAATTTTTTGGCAGCCAGCTGAGCTTTTGCCTCAATAAATGGACCAAAATTGAGTGTCGATGTCAACGTAATGCCAAGAACCTCAAGATGGTCAGTGATCGGCACGGTCACACCACGGAAAGAAGGAGCCGGGTGGAATTGGCTCCTTTTAGCGGAAAAAAGACACGCCTGGGTCTTAGCAGCATTGAACCGGACCAGATTGGCATCGCCCCATTCGGAGACTGCCTTCAAGGACAGATTCAAGCGCCCAACCATGGCCTCCCGGAGAGACTGGATCTGAGGTCCAGTAGCGCGCGCGTCGGATACGTACCTCTCAGCAACAGTGCTGTCGTCCGCGTACCCAAAGGTGCCGGGTTTTAGCAGATCATTTATGTGCAGCAAGAATAATGTTGCTGAGAGTACCGACCCCTGAGGGACCCCGGCATTAATACCCAGTTGGTCAGACGAGCGGCCATCAATAACCACTCGAATGGACCGGTCCCTCAGGAAGTCTGCAATCCAATCGCACAGACCACTGGGCAGACCGAATGAAGGAAGCTTACCAATGAGGCTTTCATGCCAGACCCTATCAAAAGCCTTCGAGATGTCGAGGGAAACGGCAAGCGCTTCCCCGTGCCTCTCGATGGCCTCACTCCAGATGTGAATGGCATACGCTAGAAGATCCCCAGTTGACCGGTTTTGGCGGAAGCCATATTGGCGGTCACTGAGAATGTCGTTAGCTTCTAGGTATGCCAGGAGCTTGGAGTTGAGCACTCGTTCCATAGTCTTGCAGAGAATGGACGTTATTGATATGGGTCTGTAGTTGGCTGGGTCAGCCCGACTGCCCTTCTTGGGCACAGGCTGAACGTTAGCTTGCTTCCAAGCATTCGGCACTTTTCCCGTCTCATACGAAAGGCGAAACAGGCGTGTCAGGATCGGAGACAGTTCAGGCGCACAGGTTCTGAGTACAATTGCCGGAATCCCGTCGGGGCCACTAGCTTTGTTCACGTCAAGGTTGCGCAGCACCCTACGAACGTCCTTTTGGTGGATGCGAATGTCCGACATACTAGTCTCGCATCCGACAAGAGAAGGAGGGGGCCGCGCGTCACCAGAATTTAGACGTGAAGATTCCGCAAAAAGAGAGGCAAACAAATTTGCTTTCTCCTCAGCGGAGTGGGCCAGTGACCCGTCGGGTTTCAGCAGGGGTGGAAGTGAGGGACGGCAGAAGTTCGATTCCACCGACTTAGCCAGGGACCAAAACGCTTTACTACCCGCTGGGTAAGAAGCAAGTTTGGTCCCAATACGGCTTATGTGGTCGAACCGAGATCTTCGAATCACCTTCTTGCAGGACTTGGCAGCCCTGTTGTAGGCTCTCTTCCACTGACCCACGCCGCTTGCTTTGCGCGTCCGAGCGTCGACCCATGCCAGGTAGGCCTCATGTTTAAGCGCGTTAGCGCGCTTGCACTCGGCGCCAAACCATGGCCGGTCGGCGCTAGACATTGCTACGTCAGAGAACGGAATGTAGTACTCCATTCCCCGACGCAACACATCCGACACGGCGTCTGCGCATGACGAAGGATCAGCCGAAGAGAAGCAAGTAGGCTGCCAAGGATAAGATGCGAAAAAAGAACGCATCCCATCCCAATCCGCTGACTTGTACCGCCAAACCCTCCGAACGCCTCTTGGGCTGGGATCGGGTGGGGAGTGGACGGATACAGACTTCACCAGACAATGGTCGGAACTACCTAAAGGTGAAGATACCGAAACCGAGTAGCGGTCTGGATCTGTTGTCAGCAGAAGGTCCAAGCAATTGGCTGTGTGCGAATCAACATCCGGCACCCTCGTTGCCCCCTGGACCAGCTGGGCGAGATTTAACGCAAGCGCAAGCTTTCTCGTCTCTCGCCCAGCATGATCAGTGTTCTGGTACGGGAAAAGCCACTCCTGGTGGTGGGCATTGAAGTCCCCCAGTAACACTAATTGGGCGGAAGGGTACCGCTGCTGTGCTGTATCAGCCGCCTCACTAAGATACTCTGTGAGCCTGGTTGTCTCCTGATCGCCGCTGTGCGAGCGGTAGACACAGGCGTAGACAATTTTATCAAGGCCCGTGTCCAGCATAACCCACAGCACAGAGAACCTAGAGTCCTCAAGGTTTCGGAGACGCCGATAACAGATGTCGTCTCGGGCGTACATGCATACACCCGCGCGTTGCTTAAAATTGTGCTCCAAGGTATACCCTGGGTATGTTAGGTACGATACGTCTGACGGACATCTGATCTGCGTCTCCGAAAGGAAAAAGAGAGCCGGCTTATCAGTCTCTAGGTGATGATGGACTGCTATGAGGTTAGAGTGCAGGCCTCTAATGTTTGTAAGGTGCACTTTGAGTGGGAGGGGGTGCAGCCGCTGTTCAACTTTGAACTTTTTTTTCCTTTTCATTTTGCGAGTGAAGTAAGGTGAGGAGAAGGAAGTGAGATGCGGTTCCACGCTGCTAACCTTCAGACACGCACTGAAGGAACGCCATCATTGGGGGACTAGTCTGGAGACTGCGGGGACGCCCGAGCCCCCCCGGGAATGTCCATCGGGCCCTCCCTTCTGGTCGCCAACCAGCACGATGGCGCATTCCGGGATTTTTCGTCAGTTGGCGGGGCAGCCTTTCGTGTGGGGCTGGCACACTACTTGGGCCCCCAACTACCTGCGGTCGGCCAGCGGTGCACCGTGCCTCGGATCCCGCTACCCTCCGCGACCAGTCGCCCGATACATCCATAACAGCGCGCGTCAGGCTGGTCTGCCTGCAATGGAACCGCCATCTCGACCCAACTCCTGAAGTGGCTACACCGAGCATCGCACCGGAACACGGCTAGGCCGCTTGGCGGTACGTCTTTGCCCGGTGGGTGGTCGCAAGCCTTCGGCCGAAGCCTACCACCAGTTATTGTCACCTGATTGGCACCACCCGGGGACCACGTGTAGGGTATCATATAGGGTACTTTCCTACGGACGTGGGTGACTCGGCCCCCAAAATGGTAAGAGGCACATTGAACATTAATGTCAAGTTTAAAAGGTCTCGACTGATGAAGTCCACACTCCGTCCAGCACAGATCTAGGTCCAAAACCCCGAGAGCTTTCAGCTCGAACTCCAGAATCGTTTCGAGTGCCTAGGGAGCTCCGTGGACGAATACAGCGATGGGTTTGTGGAAGCTGTCCATACGGTCGTACAGATAGGAACAAAAAGCTCTCTGATCCTACTCTCAAGCTAATGAAGGAGAGGCGTGAGATGATCCTGCAGTCTTCAGACGATGCGTTGAAATGCCGGCAGCTAAATAGACGGATCTCAAAGTCCTTGAAAAGCGACCTCCACCGCTTTAAGACCGAGCGTATTAAAGACGCGATTGAGCGGAATAAGGGCTCCAAGGTCTTTGCAAGAGATCTGTCTATTGGGCAGAGCCAGCTCACGAAACTGAAGACCGATGATGGCAGGATCGTTTCCGCCAAACCAGAGCTTCTGAGGGAGATCGAGAGATGCTATGGGCAGCTGTACACGTCAACTAGTAAACCCGTCGCGAATCTAGCTAAAGACCCTAGAGCTAGATTGACCCGACACTATACCGAAGACATTCCGACATTCCGGACGTCAGCCTGTATGAGATTAGGATGGCTCTGAAACAGCTTAAGAACAACAAGGCACCGGGTGACGACGGAATTACGGCCGAACTCCTGAAGGCGGGTGGAAAACCAATACTTAAGGCCCTTCAGAAGCTGTTTGATTCCGTCATACTCGAAGGGAAAACGCCACAGGCATGGTGCAGGGGTGTGGTGGCTGACGGACAGGGCCGTCATCTACCCCGGTCACCAGGGAGAGTGGAACTGGCGAGAGATGTCGTGCGGTGTCCCACAGGGATCGGTCGTGGGGCCGCATCTGTGGGACATCGGGTACGACTGGGTGCTGCGCGCTGATCTCCCTAGAGGCGTCAGCGTAGTTTGTTACGCTGACGACACGCTGGTCCTGGCACAAGGGAGGTCGCTCCATGCGGCGGCTGAAATAGCGACACGCGGGGTTGCGACAATCGTCGAGAGGATCCGGCAATTGGGACTCGAGGTGGCCCTGCACAAGTCCGAGGCCATGTGTTTTCACGGTCCTCGGAACGCGCCACCGCCGGGATCCCAAATAACGGTAGGAGGGGTTCACATCGGCGTCGGGTCGACGATGAAGTACCTGGGACTCGTCCTCGACAGCCGGTGGAATTTCGTGGAGCATTTCCGACGTTTGGCTCCTAGACTGGAGCGGGCGGGGGCTGCCCTCAAGCGGCTGCTACCCAATCTAGGGGGTCCAAACGCCTCCTGCCGGAGGCTCTACGCGGGGGTCTTGCGGTCCATGGCCCTTTACGGGGCACCGGTTTGGGCGTGTTCACTGAGGCGGCGACCAGCCCGCCGGTTGAACGCGTCCCAAAGGGTCATGGCCATCCGGCTAGTCCGGGGATACCGCACGGTCTCCGGTGAGGCGGCGAGCCTCCTTGCCGGATTGCCGCCATGGGATCTGGAAGCAAAAGTCCTCGCGCAAATATGGGAGTGGCGCGAAGAGGCAAAATGCCGGGGCGAAACCCCGATGCCGCGACAAATCGCGGCTCGGCGGACAGAGCTCCGACAAGATCTCATGGCGACATGGAGAGGGCGATTGTCGCAACCCAGCGCTGGGCACGCCACAATTGCGGCGGTAAGGCCCCTCTTTGAGGAGTGGCTTAAGAGGCGTCACGGCGTCCTCACCTTCCGCCTGACGCAGGTCCTCACCGGACATGGCTGTTTCGGGAGGTTCCTGTTCCGGATAAGGCGGGAGGAAACGCCCGGGTGTCACCATTGTGTGGACCGCTTGGAGGACACGGTGGAGCATACGGTGGAAATCTGCGCAGCTTGGGCGGAGCACCGCCGTGTCCTCATGGAGGCGATCGGCGGTGGCGACCTCTCGCGTCCGGCCCTGGTTCAGGCCATGGTACGGAGCGAGAGGGCTTGGGAAGCTGTCTCCTCCTTCTGCGAAACAGTAATGCTCGCAAAGGAGGAGGCGGAACGCGTGAGGGAGACGCAAAGGAGACGCCCTCACGCCCCTAGCCACCGCAGGAGACGCCCCGGGCGTCGGGAGTCGCAAGCCGATTCCCGGCCACCGTAGGCGCGGGCTTGCGGACGGAAAGTAATGGGTAGCTCGCCGTCCGATAAGGACCAAGCCCGAGTTTACGGCGCGTAGTGTTCCACGCGCGCCTCAAAGAGATGTCAGCAAAAGGGACGGGGTCCGGTAGGGCCGATGCCTGTCTGGGTCGCGGATAAATTTGAAAGAGAGTTACCGCGGCCCTGGCACAAGCAACTGGAGGAACACGGGTGGGTTTTAGTCAGTAAAAGTCTGACACGCCCTCCCGCTTCACCCAGAGCGGGAGAAGTCATTGGATGATTTCCCACCCAAAAAAAAAAAAAAAAAAAAAAGGGGTGTGGTGGTACTATTCTTCAAGAAGGGTGACAATGCCTTACTGAAGAACTATAGGCCCATCACACTTCTTAGCCATGTCTACAAGTTGTTTTCAAGAGTCATCACGAATCGTCTCGCGCGCAGGTTTGACGATTTCCAGCCTCCCGAACAAGCCGGATTCCGTAAAGGCTTCAGCACCGTAGACCACATACATACGCTGCGCCAGGTTATACAGAAGACCGAAGAGTACAACCTGCCTCTCTGCTTAGCGTTTGTGGACTACGAGAAAGCCTTCGAATCGATCGAGACTTGGGCTGTATTGCAGTCTCTCCAACGGTGCCAAATTGACTACCGGTACATCGAAGTGTTGAAGTGTTTATACAAAAACGCATTAAATGTCACTAATGCAAGCAATGATGACTATTGTGATTTGGTTTCTTAGGCGTCTGCATACCTGTCTAAAATTAACGACCTTGTTATGAACATGACTTAACGCATAACGGCTATTGTTTACTAACTAGCCATAAAATCATCCGCCAAAGAAACTAAATTAGCCAATACGTAACGCGAATTAGATAAAATTAAACTTAATACCGGTGTCAACATTGCCAAGTCTGATGTTAGTAATATTTCATATGCTGATAAATTAAAACTTCGTTTACCCAAAATTGCTACAGTGGTAGACTCACGTGCCAAACTTCCGTGTTTTATGGCTTACCCCACTGATAAACAATCAAATGATTACGCAACTTCTGCCGCGACTAAACAAGCGCTCATGAAAGCTATGAAACCTAGTGATGGCTTTCAAATTGTAGGAGTTAAAAAAGCTGCAAAGTCTGGCGTCGTGTTACTTGTCGCTAACGAATTTCAGATCAAGAAATTGCATCGGTCGATGCGATTAGGTCCGCTGGCTTGCGGCTTGAGAAGCCAAAAGGCCGTAAGCCACGCATTCTAGTTAAGGACGTCCCATCTTCAATGGAATACACTCCCTTTTTGCATGCGTTTTTCTGTCAAAACATTAAAGTCGAGTTGCCACTAATTGAAGACTACTTTATTAAATCAACTAAAATTATACGTAGGCGTTCGCTAGACAACGGCCGGAAATGGATAGGTAACTGGAGTCCTCGGTCCAGAAATATTTGGTTTCGACTAAGGACAAATTATTTATTGATTGGGCGACTTGCCGTTTCATTGATGATGTCAACGTGGTTCGTTGTGTCCATTGTCAACAGTTCGGTCATGTTAAAAAACACTGCACTAATTAATCATCTACCCGCGGTAATTGCCCTGAGGCACATGAAACCAAAGTCTACCCGCACAAGGCCAATTTAAATTATACACCGTCGTGCGTGGCGTGTAAACGTTCTAAGAAACCGTATAACCATCGTTGTGGGTCTCACGCGTGTACCACTTATAAACTTAAGCTCGAACAACTTATCCGCAACATCAACTACAAAGATAATGGATAGATTAACCATAGGACAATTAAATCTCCTCAACGATAGGGTGGCTAATTCTGAACTAGAAAAACTAACTATAGATTATAACTTAGATATAGTGCTTGTTCAAGAACAATATCAAAACGTGCGGTTACGTCACAAAGTAGTACAGTTGGATGGCAAAACTCGAGCCGGAATTTACGAGGCGCATTCTTCTAAATTCACAGTAACATCTTTTCGTAACCTTATGACACCCCATTGTGCCGTTGCGGAGGTCTCATCGTCTTCTTTTAAAGTTTACGTTGTGAGCTGCTACTTTCAATATTCATACCCTGTTGCTCCTCATATACATAACTTCCGTCATGACTTGCAGTCACTCGGGGGCTGCAAAGTTATCGTTGGCGCTGATGTTAATGCGTCTTCGACTCTATGGTATGGCAAAGTTCGGTCTACGGATTATGAACGACGCTGCGCTGTTGAAGATTTCATTGCTAAAATGAATCTGACTATTCATAATACCTCTCACGCACCACCAACTTTTTGTAGCCAAATGGGCGAATCTTGTATTGACGTCACACTTTTGGAGGAACCTTTACGTTTAAATAAAAATGGCAATGTAGGTGGGATAATTCCGTTTACGCAAATAAATATATCTGAATCTGATAAATATGAAACTCTTTTGCATTTTTTTGTATGACTGCATTTAGCAACGGCGGCGGTACTCTATAATGGCTGTAACTATAGTTAAACAATTACCATTTTCTAATTGTTTATCGAAATGAAGATTTGTGTATAATCTTTACATGATTTCAGATTACACATTTGAAATGAACAAAAGAGAATTATGGTCATTTATGGATATAGCTGTTGTAAAAGTGGAAACACCTTACGATTTCACGGACACGTCTTATGCTGGTCTTTGCTCTTATACGCCTGCTAAAATAGAAATCAACTATGAACAAAAATACCAGGAGCCAGGCATCGATGCCATAGTGTTAGGGTGGGGGCACAAATATAGTTATCGAAAGGTAAAGTAAATTTATATAGACATTAATTAAACACATTGTTCTTGTATTCCCTGGTACGATTCCACCAAAACAGTGTGCAGCACATTTGTTAACAAACATTTTGTGCAAAACTCCAGCATTGCACCTACTAAGCTGGTATCGCGTTTAGCCTCTGTCTCCATCGGCAAGGCGGTGTGTAACTTTTGTAAGTGTACAGCAGTGTAGCATACTTGTGCACGAGCAGGAAAACGAGAATCCGAAAAATAAATCGGATTCTCGTTTTCTTGCTCGTGCACATTGTCTCTTCGGTATTTAGCAAAAATAATCTTCAATTTTCTCATTACCTCGGTCGAGTCACAACTGAAACTTTGAGCCAACTCTTGAGTGGAGTTGTGTTTTTTTTTTTTATGATAACTGTGACTGGAACCCCATTGTTGAGATAAGTTTCAATTGCTTGAATAAATTTTATAATTTTATCATTCGTTCAATCCATATTTAACTTGGTTAAACAATGTGCGCGTACAAATAAATATTTTCACTCCGGTAGCGGAAGCTAACAACAAGTGTGTACAAGCCGCGCGCCGACGCGAATCCACTGCTTGCATGTGTGCGCGCATAAAAGTATACTGATGTTAGTTAATACATGGGCGCACGGTCGGCGCAGTGGTTGAGCGATTGGCTTCTGCGCTACGTGTCGCGGTTTCGATTCCCGCACGGAACAAAGATTTGTATGACCTACAGATAGTTGTTCCGGCTCTGGGTGTTTGTGTGTGTGAGTTTATATGTTTGTAAACGCACTCACGATACAGGAAGAAATTCCTAGTGTGGGGCAACATTTTTTATTAAAATAAAATAAAAATAAATAAATATTTTTTACGCACAATTTGTTAATGTTTACTTGAGTGAGTCGACCAGAATAAACATTTGTGTCGTACACTGTGCATTACAGTGTTTACACAAATGCTAACAAGAATTGCTTGTGATCACTAGAATAACCAGACAAAAGTTATATGAAGTGCAGTTAGAAGTGAATTATATATCACAATATGTAATATTATAAATGCAAAAGTTTGGATGGATGGATGGATGTATGTTTGTCAGTCCATCACGCTAAAACAGGTGAACGGATCTGAATAAAATTTGGCATAGAGATAGATTGTAGTCTTGAATAGCTCATAGACTTTTCATCTCGGTATAATAATTCCCTTGGGATAAGAAAACACTTTTCACACGGGCGGAGGCGCTGGGTGAAATTAACCGTGTATACACAGGTTGAGCCAAAATTGTGGATCAAATGAAACAGGGCGATATTTGGTCTATTTGCATTAGGTAAAAAACCGGCCAAGTGCGAGTCGGACTCGCACACGAAGGGTTCCGTACCATTATCGCAAAACACTGCAAAAAAATCACGTTTGTTGTATGGGAGCCCCCCTTAATTTATTTTATTTTAATTTAATAATTATTATTTTTTGAAGAGAATATACAACTAAATATTCTGTGAATATTTCAAGCGTCTACCTGTTGCCGTTATTAATATCGAGCAAAAAACGGCAAAAATATCACGTTTGTTGTATGGGAGCCCCCCTTAAATATTAATTATATACTGTTTTTAGTATTTGTTGTTATAGCGGCAACAGGAATACATCATCTGTGAAAATTTCAACTGTCTAACTATCACGGTTCATGGGATATAGCCTGGTGACAGACAGACAGACAGACAGACAGACAGACAGACAGACAGACGGACAGCGAAGTCTCAGTAATAGGGTCCCGTTTTTACCCTTTGGGTACGGAACCCTAAAAAGAACCATAATTTGTTTTTATACATTTTAATTTTTTTTACTCCTTATAACCCCAACTATCGTCCCGTTTCGTTTGATTCACGATTCTTAGCCCAACCTGATTATTTTAATGCTATAAAAGCGAAAGTTTGTGAGTGTGTTTGTTACTTCTTCACGCTCAAACGGCTGAAAGAATCTGGATGAAATTTTGAACAGATATAGATTATAGCCAGGAATAATACATAAGATAGTTTTTAACCCGCGAATATGTACCCTCGGGATAATATTCGACTTTCACGCGGGCGAAGCCGCTGGCGGAAGCTAGCTGGAAATATTTTGAATTCTGGCGAACCTAGTTGGTCATCATGACATGACATCATGAATACCAACTAGGTTCACCTGCTACTTTGCTGGAGTCTGCTTCTGGTCTAACCAGGTCCAACTAACTACAAGTATTATCATTACCAGATTTAAAATAAAGCTATGTCGCATATTAACACATCAAGTACTATCTCATTTTTAGGAAAAGGATACTGCAGATTACAATTCTAATGACTTGTTGTACTCTCCGACGTTGGTAATAAACAAAAATGATTGTAAAAACAGCTATACGGACTATGAAAATATGAATGTTGTCATAGACAAATATATGCTTTGTACTGATAAAAAGGGCAACTTGAACGATATAGGAGGGACGATACTGAAGCAGAAACCAACTGCGGAAGGCTGTGATTGGCCTGTTGAAGCGGAACGCAGACTGATTGTAAGTAAGATATAACTAGTCATGAACGTGCGTACAGAGCGAACGCGTTATTTAGATGTAGCGGCATATCTAGACACGCGGCAGCTTGTCAAGCCAAGTTCAAGCAAAAAAGAAACTGGCGACGCAGCAGCTGTGTGTAATATTACACGAACAATTTGGAGCCACTTTTGTTACCTTAATAACTCAAAATCTATGTAACATAAACACATGAAATTTGGTTTATGTATTAAAATCCTTAAGATGAACTATAAACCAAAATTTCGTAAATATAGCTCCAGCGGTTATTTAGATATTAACGTCCAAAAATCGTCTTTTTTATCACTGACTGACCTATAGATCAAATCAAATGTTTTTTTTATTTCACATAGGCCTACATGGGCACTAAACTTATAAAACGTCGACAAAAGGTGCATCAAAATACTAACCCAGTACCAGATGACCTAGAAAGTTCATATTGGCATCCAAATAGGTAGTTGGGTGAATACAAAGGAATAAATCAAAAACTAGTTATTTTTCTATCATTTAATTATAATTTTTCAATTAACTGATTCTATTAGGAATACTTATCTAAAGTGCCTGTAATGTAAGAATCAGCAATCAAAATTAATGACAGCCGGTCTTTATGTGGATTTTAAAGTCTTGATGTGAATATATAACGAATGGAATACCGCCTGGCACGATGGTGGCACGTGTGTTGGATCATTCGGTTGCATTCATGATGATTGAGCTGGGTGGTGCCGATTCATGCGACATTTTCGTGAACGGGCGCCGTCAGTTGGGATTGGTCATAACTTAACTGCTTCAGATGTTAATGTTTTTCTAGTACCTATTATATAACTGCACTGTACATGTGTAATGCTTACTTGTTTTAATTTTAATTCTGGGTGCATCGTCCTCACATGAATTAATTAATGTATGTAGTTATGTAAATATTGTAAAACTTTTCTTTTTTTTAAACAGTAAGTATGGAGTTTCTTGTGCGTTCTTCTCCATAACAAGCTACTTTTCCGAAAACACGGTAGAATCGTTGTTAATTACTTGTAAATTTTAATTGTTGACGTCCAAAAGTGCCGCTGGCCTAGCTGAAATAAATATATTTGACTTTGACCCTTAATTCTAGAACGAGTCAATACCAAGTTTCAGATATTAGGCAAGAAAGAAAGAAAAAAGTTTATTTCCGCCAGGCACGACGCATACCATAAAAAAAATCAAAGGAATACAAATACAGAGTATGCGTCACAACCACGCAAAACGGTCATCGCTCAGCATAATGCTACAACTCGCGTGCAAGACAGAGCCACTGCGCTGGTTTTCAGCGATAGCCGGTGTCGATTGGGTGACGCCGAAACAATGAAACCTTAAGGGCAAGTGACGGAGCGAACATGTTCCATTTATAAAAAAATAAACAAATAAATGAGTAAAAACAAATTTTAAACACAAGTGTCCAAAACAAAAGTTAAGTTTATATTATAGTTGGTACTTATACGAGTGTATAGTAAATATATATAGTAACAGATATAATAAATATGATATTAAATAAAAAATCGGTAGGTAGAATTGTAAAAAATTTGTTTGTGGTAGGTATTAAGTAATGTATAATTATGTTCACAGGGAACAAATCTCTATTTGCTTAGCATATGCTATTTATTGCGATTAGGACCGGATTATTTAAAACACAATGAAAATGCAATACCAACTTACTGGCAAACTTGTGGCATTTATTTCTTACACATAATAATACCACTATACTACACAAACACAGAACAAATACAGCTACTTACTACATATTACATGGAGAAGAGCAGAAGTGAAAGAAGCCTGTTTCGCCCGCGCACTATGGTTTTGTTCCATCCGACACGAATGGCTGCGTTACAGGATTGGTCCACCGTTGGCCAATCCTGGCGCATTTCTTTGCCATTGGTGCGATTCATGCGCGCGCAAAGTTAACGTGAAACAAGACAATAGTTTACAGTTAGGACATAACAATAACTTAGAGACAAACACACATAATAGTTTACAGTTATAACAAGACAATAGTTACAGATAAACACACACGATACTGTACAGTTAAACATGATACAATAATATTCGATAGTGAAATGAGTTGCCTACATTCCACCCCCTGTTCCTGAACACTCGTCAGTAGGTAACACAACTATTTTACAACGGGTCGCTTCATTGAGCTCCTACAAGTTTGTATAGTGACTACTCTAATTTGGCCATCACGGCCTGGGTGGACTGCGCTAATCACGCCCCTAGGCCAAACATTACGTGGCTGATTCTCTTCTAAGATAAGAACCATATCTCCCACTTTCACGGGTGGCACTTCGTGAAGCCACTTCTATCGCTTTTGAAGAGTGGGAACATACTCTTTGAGCCAGCTTCTCCAAATAAGTCAGCCAGGGCCTGAGCTTTAACCCATGCTTTCCTACTGGTTAAATCTGATACATCAAATATACCTAACATGGATGCACCGGTAGCTGTACCTATCAATAGATGGTTTGGAGTAAGAGCGATGGGTCCGTCGGGGTCTGTACCTACAAAAGTTAACGGCCAACTATTTACGGTAATTTCTACCTCAGCCATCAATGTAGACAATAATTCTTCTTTAGGCGCCCGGGCCAACAATGTGACTTTAAGTGCGGTCTTTACTGCGCTGACGAGCCGCTCCCAGCACCCACCCATGTGCGACGCCGTGGGCGGATTAAATTTCTAAGAAATACCCTTAGTTACTATATAATCCCTAACCTTGTCACTCTCCAGTGCCTGTACGGCGGCTTTTAGCTCTGCATCAGCACCGACAAAGTTAGTGCCTCTATCGCTGAACATGATATAGGGTTGTCCACGGTGAGCTATCAATCGTCGGATTGCCATTATGGCCGAATCAGCTGAGAGCGAAGCTGCGAGTTCTAAATGGACACCACGAGTAACAAGGCAAGTAAAAATAACGCCCCATCTTTATTCACGTCGCCGTCCTATGGAAAGTTCCATTGGCCCAAAATAATCTACCCCACAAAGTACGAAAGCTCTTCTCGTATTAACGTGTCTAGCAGCTGGTAGATTTCCCATCTTAGGCAACGACGGACGAGCACGACGGACACGACAAAGCTGACACTTGGATTCGGCAGTTTTGACTGTACGTCTCATCTGAGTAACCCAATATTTTTCCTTTATGCTGTTTATCATGGTCTCGGTGTTCACGTGGTGGGCGCGCTTATGATATCCAAGTGCAATAAGACGCGCGGTGTAACTGTGACCATCTAAAATGATGGGATACTTCTCGTCAAACATTAACTCCGGTGCAGCACTCAGGAGTCCTCTGACTCGAAGTAATCCATCACCTTCATACAAAAAAGGATCTAATTCTCGAATTTTACTATCCGCAGGCAATGTACTTTTCGTTCTCAATAGCGCCAACTCCTTAGGGAAAGTCTCGGCTTGACACTATTTCAACAAAAGTATCTCAGCATCACGGACGTTGCTACCCGATAACTTCTCAACCTGGTTCTTACGAGACATACCTAAAAAGGCGAGAACTCGACCTGTAGCCCTAACAGCCTGTGTCCAACTGGCGAACCTATCGAAATTAAACAGCGGAACATACTGCTTTACCAGGTAAACCTTTTCAAGGTACTCCAAATTAGTGTCAACAGCATCCTCGTATTCGTTGATCGGCCACTGGTCTTTGTCCTGGTACAAAAAAGCTGGACCTGTAAACCACAATTTACAATTTGTTGGCCATTGTAGCTTTGTTGCTTCGTCTGCAGGGTTCTCTGCCGATAGTACCCAACGCCACTCACTTGGGCTGGACTTCCGGTTGATTTCTGCTAACCTATGCGAAACAAACTTCTGGAAATCCCGAGGATCCGAATGAACCCATTTCAGGACAGTTTTGGAATCGGACCACAAGTACTTACGTGTTATTGTAAAGCCTTGTTCTTTGACAACGGTACAAGCTAGCCTACACGCCAACACAGCTGCTTGTAGTTCTAGACGGGGTACGGGTATTACCTTCAGAGGGGCGACACGAGCTTTACCAATGACAAGTGAGACGATTGGTTAGCCAAACTCATCCCTATCAACTAGATACGCCACTGCCGCATAAGCTGACTCACCCGCATCACCAAAAACGTGTAATTCGACAGCAGAAGGATCAAGCCGGTGCCAACGGGGAAAGCGTACGTTACCTAACTGTTTGATGTCTCGCAGCCAATTTTCCCATTCCTTAAACTCGTACTCTTTCAACTCGTCCCAATCTATACTTGATTTCCTAACTTTCTGCAACAGTATCTTCGATTTTATCGTGTAAGGATAAAGTAAACCTAATGGATCAAAGATACTCATAATGAACCTTAGAAACTGCCGTTTGGTAAGGAATGACTCTGCCTTCCACTACGTCAGGTGTAACCTTTTTGAACGATAAATCAAACGCTAACTCATCTGATTCCAGTACCCATATCATGCCTAAAGTCCTATCACCACTATATGGAGATAGATTTATCAAAATTTATAGTACCAGGCACGACAGCTGGTAATTCATTTCTGAGCTCCGGTGTCACCCACCCTCTGATAGAAAAACCACCAGCGGAATGTATCATAGAGACATCTTTGATCAGCTGGCGAGCACTGTCTATGGAGTCAAAACTATTTAGGTTATCGTCCATATAGTGGTTTTCATGGATTGCCTTAACGGCCTTGGGAGTTGCCTACACTATTACTATCCACAAATCACAGGCCGTAGACTTGACAGCGCTCTTCTCGACATAGGCTCCTCTATATTTAGTAAAGGGCAGGCCTACGTTGGATTCTCCAGAGTTAAAACCTTAGATGGAGTACATCTTATCAATTTAGATCCAAGTCAAATCAAGGCACAAGAGAGCTCTACTGTAGAGAACAACCACCTGCGCACGTTATACCGCCCCGACTTGGCCAAATTAAGTATAAAGAAAAGTCGTAAAAAAATCCGTATACTGAACGGGTAATTCACTCGAACATTTCAAAGGTACAAAAAAATATTGGAAATAACACAAAAGTCATTTATACCCCGTAAACATAGGAAAATACAGTAGATTAACAAAGCCCATTTGTAATTAATTTTATTATGAACTAGCTTTCCACCCGCAGCTTCGCCTGCGTGGACTACACGATTTTGGTTGTTTCGTTTTTTGCAGTTCTGGCGGGATATTGCAAATTATTATCTAAACATAGCTTTCCGCCCCCGTCTTTGTTCGCGTATACTACAAAATTCGCTCAACTTTATTATTTTATCTAATTATAAAAAATACATGTAAATTGATATAAAATGAGCATCAACTGAACTGCCGTCGTGTTCTAATAGCCTAGAGCCATGGACTTCCATTCTGGGTGTCTCGTGGAATAGATTTCCACGGGCAGGTACAAATAGTGAAATACCACTTTGCTTTCAATTTCTGAATCCTACCGACACGACAAAGACATAGTCAGAGGGTATCAGTGATATTCGAGGTATGAAAACTGATTCCCCCCCAGCATATCTAGTAAGTAATCATTCATACAAAAACACCTCTTTTTACCCATTTAAAGGATGAAATTCAAAAAATGTTTTTTTTAATTGTATTGAAGAGCAGAAATACTAAGTTTCAAGTAATTTGATGATAAACAATTTATTTTTCTTACAAACTTTAACACCCCTTTTTACCCCTTTAAGGGATGAAATACGAAAATTCCTGAAACAGTATTTTTTTATTTTATATTTAGAGGCTAAATGCCATATCTCATTAATTTCAAATAAAAAAATGACAGAGTTTCATACAAACTTTCATCCTCTATTTAGCTCCCTTAGGGGTTGAATTTCATAAAATCCTTCCTTATTCCTTATCTACATTATAAAGGGAACCTCTGTGCAAAATTTCAGTTTTCTAGGTCCAAGGATTTGGGTTGGGCGTTGATGAGTCAGTCACTCAGTCAGGACTTTTCTTTTTATTAATATAGATAAGTACCTACTAATAATTTCTGTATAAAAAGTAAAGATATCAAAAACATAAATGTGAAAAGGGGAGCCAAGTTCAATACTAAGAATATGCGCGGTTGTTGACTACGCCGACAAAAGAATTGAGATCTAAATGGGTGCCAAATTCTTAATCCTGAAATTTCTTTACAAGAACTTAAAACATTCTAAAATAAATTTACAAACACAATTTCTTGCTTTTTCTGCTACAACAATATTTGCTATTTTAAAATTTAACTTCTTTAATTTGAAAAGTCGAATTATTTGTATAAAGCAGATAACTTAGGATAAATTGTAGCTCAAGATTTGACTTGGCTGGTCTTCACAAATACTATATCGGTAGGTATTCCCTCATTTACTTGAGCTCGCCAAGAGAGATTACTGTCAGTTAAGATACCAAGGTTCTTAGCTGTTTCTGTGTAAGCGATGGTCAAGCCGTCAAGGCATAAAGGTGTCAAAGAGGACATGTCAAGCACAGTGCGATAGTATCGATTGCCTATGATCATAGCCTGGGACTTGGATGGATTGATCTGTAATCCATAGGACTTAGCCCATTCACTCACACTCTCCAGGTCATGGTCAGGTCATTCATGGCATCAATTGCTAAGTCCACATCCGCAAGCAAGAAGTGACGATAAGGCTGCAAATTGTCTGCGTAAAGATGGAAGTTGGAGCTGATTACCTTGGTAATAGTGTTTATGAAGATAAAGAAAAGAAGTAGAAAGAGAACGCCACCCTGAGGAACACCAGCAGTGGGATCACACCAATCAGAGAACATCTCTTCAAGACGAACATACTGCGAGCGACCCCGAAGGGTTCGTTATTTTGGAAATGGAGTTTATAAATGGCGACACCACCAAACAGAACAAAGCCAGGAAGCCAAAACTTGCACTACTAAAGGATGCCAAAAGATCGGAGTGATGACCAGGAACACTCTGAGCATTAATATGGACTATTTATGGATTTTTTTAGGATAGTTAGAAAATATGAAGATATTTAGGATAGTTAGAAAATATGAAGATACTAGCACTCCGCCCGCGACTTCGTTCGCATGATATCGTATTTTATTCAACTAAGTAGGTACAGATGACTTTATTATGTGCGGTTAGTGAAGGCGACTAAAAATAAGCTATTGTTTAAGTTAGGATTTACGAAACTTTAATGACGTGTCCGATAAGTTTCATAACTAATGTTACCTTTATTATTTTTCCCAAGGAATTTATTCTTTTTTGTAAAACTTGTAATGACAACCTTTACTATTTGCTGTTAGTATGTATGCGAAGTTTTAAATATATAAGCCCAACAAATTGCCACCTTTAACCCCCTTAGGGGTAGAATTTCCGGAAATCAACAAACTCATTGTTTTTTTTATTAATCAAGAGCGTAAACCTACGATTTCAGATGTTTTACCTTCCAAACCGAAGAAATTTCTTATTAAGTTTCAACCCCTGCGTACCACCTTAGGGGTGGAATTTCCAAAAACCAATAAATACTTTAATTTTTCTTATCAACCAAGAGCGTAAATCTAAAGTATTACGTGTCCAACTTACAAACTGTAGAAATTACATACAAACTTTCAACCCCCGTTTTACCCCCTTGGGAGTGGTATTTCTAAAAACCAATTAAAACATGAATTCTTTTTATCAATCAAGAGTGTAAATCTAAACTTTTACGTTTCCAACTTACAAACTGTAAATATTTCATATATACTTTCAACTCCTTTTTACCCCCTTAGGGGTGGCATTTCCGGCAATGATTAAACTCATTGTTTTTTTTATTAACCTATAATTTCAGATGTTTTACCTTCCAAACCGAAGAAATTTCATATATAGTTTCAACCCCTGTTTTATCCACTTAGAAAAAAAAAACTTTTAAAAACTAATAAATACATGAATTATTATTTTTATTAACCAAGAGCATAAATCTAAAATTTCACGTGTCCAACTTACAAACTGTAGAAATTACATACAAACTTTCAACCCCCTTTTTACCCCCTTAGGGGTGGAATTTCCAAAAACCAATAAATACATTAATTCATTTTTCAACCATGAGCATAAATCTAAAATTTCACGTCTTCAACTTACAAACTGTAAATATTTCATACAAACTTTCAACCCCCTTTTTACCCCCTTAGGGGTCGAATTTCCAAAAACCAATAAACACATTCATTCTTTTTATCAACCAAGAGTGTAAATCTAAAATTTCACGTGTCCAACTTACAAACTATAGAAATTACATAGAAACTTTCAATCCCCTTTTTACCCCCTTAGGGGGGGAATTTCCAAAAATCCTTTCTTAGTGCTCACTTACGTCACTCGAGGAACCTTTCTGCCAAATTTCATGCTTCTAGGCCTAGTGGTTTGGCTGTGCGTTGATCGATCAGTCAGTCAGTTTCTTTTTTTATATATATAGATAGATTGTCATGCAAAGTAACAAGCGGGGAGTCACTTCCAGCACTAACAAAACTACTAGTCGAAGAAGAACAAGAGAAAAACTGTCATTTAAGTTGACAGAATTATAGATCCATCGAGTTGGTGAGCAATATATTCAAGCTTGCTTCACAGAAAGAGTCAAATATGGTGGATGTTCTGTACACGTATGGGCTGGCATTTCTTTAGCAGGTCGCACAGAGCTAGTGGCCATAGAAAATACCCTGCACCCTGCCTGGGGAAAGATATGCTCAAGAGAACCTTAACGAGTAAGCAGGGCCATATTTCGGACCGCTCGGATTGTACAAGAGTACTCTTGTACAATCCGAGCGGTGTGTGGCCGGGCGTTATCTGCATTAGTACTTTCAGAAGGTTGGTATCAAAACGGTATCAGAAGGTTGGTTTTTTGTTTCAAAACTCTGACTTCTATAGTTTAGGAGAAATTGCAATTTCAAAAAGGTGGTTTTGAAGACCAATCAATCTGCCTAGCCTTTTCCCAACTATATTGGGGTCGGCTTCCAGTCTAACCGGATTCAGCTGAGTACCAGTGTTTTACATGGAGCGACTGCCTATCTGACCTCCACAACCCAGTAACTGGGTAACACGGTACCCCTTGGCAAGACTTGTGTCAGATTTCAAGCTTCTGACTACTCGTAACGACTGTCAAAGATCTTCAAATGACAGCCGGGACCAAGGCTTAACGAGCTTTCCGAGGCACGGAGGAAACTCGGTATGTTGAAATGGTCATCCATCCACGGACTGACCTCCTCAAGCGTTGCTTAACCTTGAAGATCGACCCGTGCGGCTGTTATTATTTAGCCACGAGCTCCGGTTGTGAAGACCGGCGTAATATAATAATATACGTAAATTTCATTGTTTTATACTTAAATTTTAGAAAGGTATTGCTCTAGCTATTATAAGGGCACATATAATTAGAAGATTCAATGCACAAACAGCTAAGAAACGAAGTCACCTGATTTGTGCCATCCCTCAGGTAAAGAATAAATTAATATGCACAGTATCTATGTACGTCTAAGAAAAATAGGAAACAAAAAACCGGACAAGTGCGAGTCGGACTCGCGCACGAAGGATTCCGTACCATTATCACAAAAAACGACAAAAAATCACGTTTGTTGTATGGGAGCCCAACTTAAATATTTATTTTATATTGTTTTTAGTATTTGTTGTTATAACGGCAACAGAAATACATCATCTGTGAATCAGGGCCCCGTTTTTACCATTTGGGTACGGAACCCTAAAAAAGGGTGCAATAAACGTGCAGGGTTTTTGCAGTGCAACAAAAAATATGCACACTTGTCAGGACTGATTTGCTGAAATATATGTTGTAGATGATAAAAAGTTTACTTTATTATTAAATTTTGATTTCTTTTATAAAAAGAAATCAAAATTTAATAATAAAAGTAAACTTTTTCATTAAAATGTTGCTAAAACTCCAGAAATTTTACCTAAGATTTCCTAAACCATTGTTTTTCTATTACTAAGTATAAAACTGTAATGAATTTTACCTTTTCTTATTAAACATTTTGAGTATAGGCGACAAAATGCACCCCACGCGATCACTCACGTTGCATGGAAAAGCGCAACTACTCTAGGGTTAAGAAGGTTCACCGCCAATAACTGTCGTCCTATCAAAGTCTGCTACGTTCTCAAATAGACAGCTAAATAATAAGTTCTCAAAAGAAAGAAAACATTTACAACCAAACACTATATATAATAAAAAATAATCACATCACACATCATCAGCCTATTAATGTTCCCAATGCTGGGACACAGGCCTCCTCTATGTGAGAGGGAATGGGGCGTAATCCACCACGCGGGCCCAGTGCGGGTTGGTGGATGTCACATGTCTTCGAATTTTTGGTTCTAAGACATGCCGGTTTCCTCACGATGTTTTCCTTCACCGGTTTGAGAGCAGTGGTGATGAAATAATTTACACAAAGTAAAGTGCCTGCCTGGGCTCGAACCCTCGACCTACAACTTGTAAGTCGCGGCCGATACCACTGGGCCACCACTGCTCTTGAGCAATAAAAAATAATACCAGCCTGTAACTGTCCCACTACTGGGCAAAGGCCTCTTCTCAAACAGAGAAGGCACGATCATTGGTCTCCACGCTTGCTCAATGCGGGTTGGCGATTTCAGTTTTATATTACCAAAAACTGTACAATCTCAATAATAATAATATCTATTAATATTATTATTATTGAGATTGAACTGTACAATCTCAATAATAATAATATCTATTAATATTATTATTATTGAGATTGTACAGTGTTTGGGGTCAGGTTGTATACCCATTTAAGTTTAGAACTTGTCGTGTTGTCATTAAAAGATGACACATCCGTCAAGGAAAAAATGTCTTGTTTGTATTTTATGTGAACTGTGTTAAAATAAACGTGTTCCTGGAATAGCCTCTTTACTTTAATAAATATTATTATCAAAGAAAGTTGTGGCAGTAGGAGTACATTCTCCATTCTCTCATCCAAGTGGCAACACTGGTAGTACAAACATTGTTTACATTGCGGTCCGAGTTATTATTTACGGAAAAGTGACAATTTCGCTATAAAGGCCCTTACAATTTACTTCAGTGTGCAAATCAATATTGCAGCAAGCCATACTATCATTATCTACGAGAGCTGCTACCGCTACTAGGAGTAAATACAACTGCAAGTACTGCTTTATTTTACATCTTTAAAAATACAAGTTGTCTAAGTACCCACTTAAAGATTAATTTTTGTCTGTCAACTTCAAACGACAGCTGTCATTCAAACACTGACACTAGCTGTCCGACACCTGTCAAATAAAAAGGGTTGCCAGCTTAACGAAGTCTTCCTTAAATTGGGGAGAAGGAGTTCTTTGAGGATTTATTATTTTTGATTACACCATGCCTCGAAAAACTCGCTCGCCACCACCAAACACATCCAAAACGCAAACTGAATCGCAGACGGAACTTGATGTAACTGAAATCGGTGACTGCACATCTAAAAGTGCAAATACTCGAAAGATTCGTTTCCGATTAGAGGAAAGGAAGAAGAGAAGGATGGAAGAAGAGGAGAAAGAAGATGATGAGGTGTGCTGCGAATCGACCCAGTTTGAAGATCTGAAGTCTACGATCGAGTCATGGAAGTCCGACCAGGATAATATTCTGAAGAAGCTAGTCGCTGATGTGGCTGAATTGAAGCTGCAGAACCAGAGCATCAAGGACTCAAATGCTGAGATTGTAAAGGCGATGAAATTCATGAACCAAGAGTACGAGGACATGAAAAAGAAAGTAGAGGAGTTTGAACGGGAGAAAAAGAACCTGCACGAATGTATTCTCGGACTGGAGAATAGAATCAAGGATGCCCAGTATATGTCGCGTAACGCCAGCGTAGAAATAAGGAATATCCCAGCCAATGATAAGGAAACTCGATCTGACTTGTTGTCTGTAGTTACTAAAATCAGCACGGCCGTGAATGTTGAAATTGGATTGAACGACTTACGAGACGTGTATCGCATACCCGGCAAGAAGGGCACGAATAGGGGCATTGTCGCCGAGCTCGCTACAGTCAACATGAAGTCAAGTTTGCTTTCTGCGGTAAAGAACTACAATAAGAACCAAGACTTGGAAAGTAAACTAAACACGGAGATTATAGGTGTACCGGGGAAACGACAGCCTGTTTACGTTGCTGAATTCTTGCCTCCATCCACGAGGCAGACTTTTTATGCTGCACGAAACTTCGCCAAGAACCATAAGTATAATTTCTGCTGGGTGGCAAATGGCAATGTTCTTATTCGGAAAGAAGTGGGTGCCAAACATATACACATTAAATCTGAAAAGTGCCTACTAAAGTTACAACCTCTGCTTTGACTGTGTAATTTTAATTATTGTTTTTATTATTTCCAATGTTTAACTGGGAGAGTAAAGGTTGGCATGCCCAAGGTTTTATTTTCTAATTTTCGAAATTCCATATGTTTGGTTTTTATTGTTGGGGTATTATGTAAAGCGTATCACACAAATTCCGCACTCGAACTCACATACACACACATTTATTCTTGCATATTCTTGTCTAAACTGAAAATTACCGACTTCCACCCGTATATACACATATCTCTATTCCAGTTTATGGTTTATCATTCCGTCTCTATTCTTTTGGTGTCCCACTTTTTGCACTTTTGTTATCTACAACGTATTTTAAACAACGTTTCTGTTTTTCTCGTACTTATAACAAATGGCTAATCTGGATTTTATTAATAGTGAGTTAGACTCGCTAAATGTGTCGAAATCGTTTAAGTGTCAACCTGAGAGCTGCTTGCGGTTCATAGGAGACCCAACTAAAGGATTAAAAATTTTACACTTAAATATACGAAGCATCTCAAAGAATTTCGATGAGGTTGCGGTGCTTATGCAGTTAATGGGTTTCCACTGTGACGTGCTCGTACTCTCAGAGTGTTGGTTAAGCAAACTTTCATATTTACCGACCTTGGATGGTTATACATCTTATTTAACTAAAAACATATATAATCAAAATGATGGCTGTGCAATTTATGTTAAATCTTCCCTCGGGGCTGAAGTAAGGGAACCACATTTTGTAGATGCAAACTGTCTTGTTTGTTACGTGGATGACATTACAATAGTGGCTATTTATCGGTCCCCTTCCTTTAAGAATATAAATAATTTCATTGATAGTCTCGATAAGGTACTCAAAATATCTTCTCCTACCGTGGTCCTGATCGGTGATATCAATATTGATATTAAAGCTGATAATAATGACAGTCATTCAGATGAGTATCTAACTTGTGCTGCTTCAAACGGACTTCTCCCTGCCCATTTGTTTCCAACACGTCTCACAAACTGTTTGGATCATATTTTACTAAAAACAAACAAATCCGCCACATCATTTGTTATCGAATCGTCCATTACAGATCACGAACCGCTCCTATTATATCTTCAAAGCGGGAATGCCAACAAGTTTGTAACGCGCACTAGTTTAAAAATTGACTATGACTCCGCCATTGAGAATATCAAAAGCCATGACTGGTCCCCCGTGCTGTCACTCAGGGATCCTGATGAAGCCGCAAATACATTAGTTGACAATCTTTCGTCCATTGTACTAAAGCACACGTACCAATTTACTGTCCCTAGGAGTAAACGTACTCTCAAGCCCTGGATTACGCCGGGTCTACTGCGCTGTATGCGTCACCGTGACCGCATGCATGCCAAACTCGGCAAGTCCGGAGACAATCAATTACTAAGGATCTCGTACACCCGATATCGAAATTTTTGTAATTCACTCTTGAGAAAACTAAAATGCTCGTATGAAAAAGAACAGTTTAACAAGGCAAAAAATAATATTAAGGCTACCTGGGATTTCATTAAGAAGGTCTCAGACCTGCAGAGTAGTCGTCTACCCTCTTATGACCTTTTGCAATTGTCAGATTCCCCAAAATCCTCGTTAAATCGCGTCAATAATTTTTTTGTGAATGTCGGCAGTAATTTGGCTTCCAAAATTATACCACCCCCCACGAAGCCTAAATTTGTGGCTAACTCTAGTTTGTGTGGTTCAATGGTTCTCCTTGAAGTGACTGAAGAAGATGTTGATTCCATTATTTTGGGTTTGAGGTCTGATTGTGCAACTGGCGTGGACTGTATACCGTCTAAAATAATAAAAGCATCGCGGTGTGTTTTGGTTCCGATTATCACACATGTCTGTAATATGTCGATTGGTTCTGGTGTCTTCCCAAAGGCTTTTAAAAAAGCAGTGGTTCACCCCATTTATAAGTCTGGGCGCAGAGATGATGTGAATAACTACCGTCCAATTTCGATTTTAACAGCTATGTCAAAGATCTTGGAACGCGTACTCAACAAAAATCTGACAAGTTTTCTCAGTGCAAACAATATCCTAGCTGATAACCAATACGGATTCAAAACTGGAGTAAGTACCGAAGACGCAGTTATGGCTTTATCTGATCACGTAGCTAGGTCGCTTAACAGAAAATCTTGACCTGTCAAAGGCATTTGATACAGTCTCTGCCCCAGCCTTATTAAAAAAAATGGAAAACATTGGTATCCGAGGTCACCCCTTGAAAATCTTTGAGGACTACCTCAGTGGTCGGACCCAAAGGATTAAAATCGGCTCACATGAAAGTGATGACCTCTCCATCACGTACGGTGTTCCTCAGGGTAGCATCCTGGGGCCTACCCTATTTCTCATTTATATAAATGAACTATGCCAATTGCCTCTAAAAAATTGTCGGATATTTACGTATGCCGATGATACCGCCCTCGTAATAGATGGTTCGGACTGGCCCAACACATATAAGAATGCCGAAGCTGCGCTTTCCAACGTTATGAATTGGTTAGCAGACAATCTGCTAACTTTAAACGTCGAGAAAACGGTGTACATACCCTTTGCCATTAGGTCAAATCTGGGTCCGCCAAATTCTCTTACCCTACAAGCGCACACTTGTATGTGCCCAACGCAGTGCAACTGCCTATTGCTCACTAAGTCTTCTAGTGTAAGGTACCTGGGAGTTATCATGGATCGGCATCTAAATTGGCACTCGCAAATAGAGAAAGTCGCGTCTCGCGTACGTAAGCTGATTTATGTTTTTAAGAAGCTTAGAAATTCTGCTGACCATGATATCCTCAAATTAGTATATCTTGCTTTGTGTCAGTCCGTCCTCTCATACTGCTTGCCTGTATGGGGAGGTGCTTCTAAAACCGTCTTCATTCACCTAGAGAGGGCGCAGCGAGCCATCCTGAAGGTAATGCTCTTTCGTCCGCGACGGTATCCCACTGCGCAGCTCTATGCTGACTGCAAGGTACTCACAGCCAGGCAACTTTATGTGCTCCTTTCAACTCTACGCAAGCACTCGGCTCGTCCTAATGCGGAGCCGGCGGGCAGACACAGGCATAACGTTTTTCCCTTTACAAGCCATAAAACTGCCTTTGCTGAACGACAGTTCTATGTGAAAAGCGTAAAATTATATAACTCCCTAAATAAAAAGTTAAAGTTCTTTTCGTACACTAAATCCCAATGTAAGAAAGTAATTACAGATTATCTTCAAACACTTACATTTAATTTCACTGAGGATCTTCTGCTGGGTAACTTACAGTGATATCTAGATAATGAAACCTAACTTTGGATACACACTTTACACACACACACACACACACACACACACACTCACACACACACACACTCACACACATATACTCGTACCTTGGAATACGCTGAACCATATTATTAAATTATATTTTATTATTGGCTTATTAATTATAAAAATATTATGAGCAACTATTTATGAATTATTATTGTAATGATATTTTAAATTCTCTGATGTTATAATTTATTTTTTTCTCACTTTTGTATTACTTACTTTAAAATGATAAAATTACTGTTTTTATACATGTTTTACGGCTCTGTTGCTACGGAGGATCACTGACTCCTAAGTCACAGGAATATACACCTAGTTTAGGAGTCAGAGTATCTAAAAATGACCTAATGTTTAAAGCTTTTTATATTTATTAACTACTATGTAATAATGTTTGTAAGACAGGCTTTTTGGTGAAATAAATTATTATTAAATTATTATTATTATTCAGTGTGATAAAGGGCTAAGCAAATGTTGATCAGTGTTCATAGACACAATGTTGGTCAACGTTGATTTACAGCCCGCCAATTCCTCTCAACAAACAAAATAAGGGGGCCGCTGTACCTGGTATTATTAAGTTTTAGTGTAAGGCCAGAGTGCACGGCGTCAAGCGGGGCGTGCAGCGTTCATGTTAAACACGTGCAACGCGTAGTGGCCGTCATGCACGCTGCACGCCCCGGCCCGCCCGACGCTCGGGCAGAGCGGGCTTTCTGGCCGTACACTACTCGGACCAAACACCGCAACAGCAAAAATACTTGAAAACTAAAAGGTAAACAAAGGATTTAAAAAAAAGAAATTACAAAATCAAATATTTATTTCAACTGGGCTAGGCCCAAGTGGCACTTTTGAACGTTACACAATTAACAAGTAATACAAATTGATTCTACCGTGCATTCGGAAAAGTAGCTTGTTATGGAGTAGAACGCACAAGAAACTCCATACTTGCTCTATTCTAAGAAAACAATAACTCATAGCAAAAAAACTTTTAAAACTTTTGTTGCTTGTGGCGTCACTTGTGAGCTTAAAGTCAACTTAAACGTGATGTGACGCAAATTTCTATGCACCGTATTATCTATATTTTTGGTTTGCGTGACAAAAAAATACGTAATCAATATTATTTATAAATCTACCCGATAACGCATTGGCAATGATGACGAACATCCTTGAAGTCATCCATCCCCTTTTTGATTATCCCTGTAGTTAGACGAGGAATATTCATACATCCATTCTTATATAATGCTTCAGATCGTTGCTGCGGCCTAACTTGGTAATGTACTCAACAGGATACTTTGTGTTTTGAGATAGGAGCCTTTGTGGTCTCGCACGGGTTGTTTTTATTATTGTTATTTTTTTTTGTTTTTGCTTAGTTTTCGTGTCTACTATGCGGGGTTGCTATTAAATACTTTTTCTTTCTTTCTTTCGTTGTGCAATATATCTAAATAAATATGAAACTCAATATGGAAGTGACTGTATCAGCTGTAAAATGTTACTCCCGGTGCTGGACATTATCCTTCCTGTCATCTGCCACATCCTTAACTTTTCTGCGTCTAGCGGTGTCTTTTCATTTTTATGGAAAGATGCACAGATAATTCCTTCACCAAAAAAGTCCAATCCCACATCCTTTTCTGAATACCGTCCAATATCGGTCATATCATTCCTGTCCAAAGTCCTAGAATGGTTAATCCATAATCAAATAGGCACTTTCCTATCCAAAAAAATCTCCTCAATCCCTTCCAGTCCTCCAGAGCTCTTCTCAACATTACGGATGATATTCAGTCAGCAATGGAAAGCAGTGATCTCACGATCTTGGCATTGCTGGCTTTCAGTGATGCTTTTAATACTGTTGCTGCTGTTGTTGCTGCTGTTGTTGTTGTACTGTTGTTGTTACTGTTGTCTGTTGTTGTTGGTGGTTGACTGGTTTCGTAGTTACCTGTTCGGGCACCGGCAACGTATTAACATCGGAGAGAAGTTGTTTTCCTGGTGTAGTACTTCTGCCGGGGTACCACAGGGTGGCGTTTTATCCCCTTTACTTTTCGCAGTTTTTATAAACTCAATCTACAATGAACTTATTTCTTTCTACCATCTTTATGCAGACGATCTGCAATTATACTCGCGAACTCCTCTCGAAAAGATGTCTGAGGCAATAGCTACCATCAATCTTGATCTGGCTCGCATTTGCGATTGGAGCAGGAGGTATGGGCTTATGGTCAAACCTGTAAAGACGCAGGTAATTGTAGTGGGTAGTTCTAGAATGGTTTCTAGGATTGACTGGACGTGTCTTTCCCAAGTTATTTTTGACAATTCAGTAATTCCGTTCAGTGAGAAAGTTAAAAACTTTGGGATACTCGTCGACAAGAGCTTCACTTGGACTGCTCAACTGCAAGAAGTCAGCCGCAAGTTGTTTTTCTGCTGCAACTTTGAGGAGACTGCGAAATTTTCTTCCGACTGCCACTAAGATTGCGCTTCCATAATCTCTTCTTCTCCCCATCCTTGATTATGCTGATGCCAGCTATCTTGACCTTACTCAAGAAAACTCGATAAATTTGAGCGGCTTTAAACTTTTTGTATAAGGTTCATATTTGGTTTGCGCAAATATGACCATGTTTCCGAATTTCGTATAAAGCTCAAGTGGTTGCCAATTCGCCTTCGCCAGAATGCTCATATTCTTTCTTTTTTATTTAATGTGCTCTTTACTCCTTCCATCCCCGCTTTACCTCAAGGGTCGTTTTCAGTTTATCTGCGATTCCCACACGAAATCTCTAAGGTCATCAGATAACTTGCGACTTAAAATGCTAATGCATTCCACAACTTTCATGGATGGAAATCTTTTACTGTCCAGGCTGCTCGTCTGTGGAATACATTGCCTGACTCAATAAAACGTGCTCAGTCGTTGCCTGTATTAGAAAAAAAACTCATCAAAGAACATTACCTATCGCTGTGATTGTGCTCTTGGTTTTTTGATATAATGTGCTACGATTGTCGTACATCCTTTATTTTCATTGCTTTTATATTAAGTATGTATGTATGTATTTATTTATCTATTATTTAGCATATGTATGTATTTTTGATTCTAGTAAGTATTCTTTCTTTCTTTCTTTCTTTCTTTTTAAAAAAAAACGTTGCCCCACACTAGGAATTTCTTCCTGTATCGTGGGTGCGTTTACAAACATATAAACTCACATACACAAACACCCAGAGCCGGAACAACTATCTGTAGGTATATATGGTGGTGGTGGTGGTTTGGTGGTGTATTGTATCTATATTATGTTTATTGTTCGTATTTTCACACCACTGACAACCCCATGTCATATCCAGGTAAGCTCTGTCCATTCCAGGTTGTCTGGAAGAGATCGCGGAATGCGATAAGCCCACCCATTGTATGTTTTTAGTATTAAGTTTCTTTTTTCTTGTTTATTATGGTGTACAATAAAGTGTATATAAATAAACTAAAACACTCTAATAAACTCTGGTCCAAACACGCTTTTGGCCCATCAATTCACACTTTGCGGTGTCTAACATTGGATGAACGAATTTATGAATTTGATTCATCATCATCGTCATCATTTCAGCCGTAAGACGTCCATAGCTGAACATAGGCCTGCCCCAAGTTTCACCATATCAACCGGCCCCGTGCGTCTCACATTCACCAAAATCCCTTTACCTTAGCCAAGTCATTGGCTCGAATCCAGATCCAATTACTAGTGATTAATAGAAAACAAGGTAGCCAGCCAGTAACTTGCTTTTTTTTTCTTACAGTGTAAAAATGCTAATGCTGCAGACGAACAGGCAGATTTAGTTTCAAGAAAGAATAGAAATCCTGTCAACTTAACAGTCAATGATGCTAGCCAAAATCCTTATAATATAAATAAAAAAAGAAACAATAGTGTTGTAGATGAAAACAGCGCACTCAATTCCACCCTAATAAAAACAATTAATAAAACTGTTATACATTCAAGAAGATCTTTTACTAGAAGAAATGGCATTTGTCAGGTAAGTTGTTCCTACTAGATCAACCGATTGATGGCAATTTAGGCACGTCTTCTATTAGATGGGACTTATATCGGTAAAATATGGGTGCTATAGGTGCAAATCTATGTTATCCTTCAATTAATACAAGCATGATATTATTTTATGGTAAACTACTGGAAAAGGCTGTTTCAGAAAAACTCAAGATTCAATTCGAGTTTGTGAGTAAATCCTTATTGAGAAAATTAGAGTCGTAGCATCTGACTTAGCAGATCGTGTAAGGGCCTTTACGCGGTACTCCGATGTTTTTTTCACGAAACTTTGTAAACAAATTTTCATAAATGCATCACAATTAACTACACCGACAGGTTCAGGCACGTTCAACTTGGTTTGTAGGACGGTTGTAATGTCACCGAGAATGAATAAAACAGTTTTTTTAGAACGACCACGGAGGACCACTTGTGACTTGGGTTGGAGCGCACGAGAAGCTCATTGGAGTGGCGAGCGTATTTAAACTCGATGAAAAAGAGTATTGCATTGGACCATATTTGTTTACAAGCACCCAGTGTAGTGGCGCCTTCCTGAATTGTATAATTACCGAAGATGCACTTAACGGGCAAGTGTTTTATATCTCTAAATAATATATAAGTCGCGTCGAAGTACCTATGAATTATAGGACTACCATCATTAACTTCTATGCCTAGAGGCAATTCATTCTTGATAAGAATGGGTAAACTATAACACAAAAAAACAAAGTATTTATTTGACTTATTTACACGCACTTTGAGTTTTCAGACGAACTTGATGCTATAACTACATTGTGTGGCTAGCTAGATCGGAAGGCCCTCGTCGATCTCTGGAGAAGATCCAGCAAGATACTCCAGGATACTCTTTTAAATATTTTTACTTTTTTTACTTTACGGGGGATCAATCTGGGAACACTGGTAGCCGGTCGTCAAAAAAAAACCGCTCTATAGGTTTTATTTAAAATAAATTATTAAAAGTGTTTTAATTAGGCTTAATTAGTGCTCAATAGTCTAAACTCAATAGTGAGTGTAATTTACAGTAGTTGTACTGTGTTTCGCTGTCGGAAAACTATTTAAAATAAGAAAACAAGATCAGCTGTCAACTGATCGCATCAACGGTGACGGATTTGAAAAAAAAATCATCATTCCCTGGGAATAATTAAGGAAAATGATGACCCGCAGCGCTACAATGAAGGAGCTGGAAGCAAAATTGAGAGCTTCACTGAATGAGCTGCATGATTCCAAATCACTGAATAAGAAACTGCTTCAAGAAATTGCAGACAGTGAGGTGGAAGTTGAAAAGGTGGTTCATAAAAACACCTTCCTCAAGAATGAGCTAGCTGAGCTACACATTCAGCACCTTGACTTAGCCGAACAACACCGGGCACTTAAGCACCAAGCGGCATTATACCAGAAGTGCAATGACACGTATGAACTAACTTTAAACCGTGTTTCTGAACTTGAACAAGCATTGTGTGATGCCCATAAGGCACTATCTTACGCAGAGTCTATTAGAGTCAGTGAGCAGTCTAATAACACTAATAGTTTATTTAGTGAGTTGGTTGGCAGCATTCAGTCGGAATCAGTGTGTGAGCCAGATTTTATAATAGATTTGACTGGTGATGACACTAGACCATTATGTCCTATTGTCATGAGTCATAATAAATTAAAGAAATATATTAAAATCAAAAAAATTATGAAACGTTCACGGAGAGCAATCAAAAAACAAAATCTCCTAAAATTAAATATTTCTCTTAGAAAGGAACGTGTTAACCTAACTAGTACTGTAGACTAAATATCTGCATGGGTCAGCTAGATAATTGTAGGCAAAAGTATGATAAAGATACACAGTGCCTCCAAAAAGATTTATTATACAAGGAGAGTTTACTGAAGAATATTTTTGAGAAATATGAAATTTCACAACAGCAATTGAGTGAGCGCTTGATTGAGGCTGGGGCATTGTTGGACTTGGTGAAGCACAATGCAGAGAGGTATGAGTCTCTGACTAATTCCTCTTGCAGCTGTGTCAACTACCCACCACCTCCCCAGCTACAAGGTGACTTGTCTCCACCAATGTTGGCTTTTCCTGAAAAGACATGTGTACAAAATGAAAAGGAATGTAAAACAATATTATTTAGTGATGAAATAGGTTCAGGCTTTGGAAAAATATTACAAAATTACCTTAGCCATAGTTTTACAAATCATTGTTACCATAATATAAGTTTTAAACAAATGATCAATAGAATTATAAATTCAAATATAGATAATTGTTCTACAATGGTTTTGCTTTTGGGAAATAGTACTGGAATTACCAAAAGGGACATAATGGCTGGTATTGACACCTTGTTAGGGTTAAATGTAAGAAAGCTCATGGTTTGTGCTTTTCCTTATTCAGATAGCTTCTCAGAAGATGAGAACAAGCGGATTTTTAAATTAAATAACATTTTACAAATGTTGACTTGTCGTAGTGACAAATTATTGTTTTTTGACACTAATAGATTTATTAGTGGACTTCAAGTAACGCAGAGAGCTTTCTCTCTGTCACGTAGATGTAGACATAAGATTGCTATGTTGATAGCATATTCTATTAATGAAGTGATAGTAAATCTATCAAATTCTATATTAATTGACAACCCTGTGTTGCCTAGTTCAACTAGCAACATAAATTTAAACTAGTACATAAGACAATAGAAGTTACCCCTGCAAATAATCAGTTATTATTAGTAAATAGTATGAAGGTATCTTCTGGCAATCCATTTAGTGGTACAAAGCTGAGGAGTGAGCAATACTCTTTAAAATTATTAAATCAGAACATTCAAGGTTGCTCTTCCAAATTATTAGAAATTGAACTATTTCTAGAAAAAACCAAATTTGATATTATTTGTCTAACAGAACATTGGTTAAAAGATCACCAAGTAAGGTCCATTAATTATGAAAATTATTGTGTAGTTAGCCATTTCAGCAGAAAACGTATGATACATGGCGGATCATTAATACTTATTAAAAATTCTATTAAATCTAAAGAAAGACAAGACATTGTTAGACTGTCGGTTGAACACACCATTGAATTGTCCTGTGTTGAGCTTGATAAGCATGTTGTAGTTTGTGTCTACAGACCTCCAAGTTACCAGAATCTATCTGTGTTTGACTCTATAATGGAAGATGTGTTAAAAAAAGTTAGTACTAGCAGTAAATCAATCATCATATGTGGCGATTTGAACATTAACTTATTAGAAAATAACTCTAACAGTATTAGGTTATTGGGTCTTTTTAAATCATTTAATCTGGCAAATGTTTTTATGGAGCCAACTAGAGTGACAGCTTCTTCTGCGACTTGCATAGATAACGTTTTTTGTAATTGTGATTACCTAAATAAAGAAATTGTAAATAAATTAACATCTGATCACAGTGGGCAAACAATAACGTTTAGCACCTACATACCTTTGCAAAAAATGCAAATAAAATTTAGACCAATTACAAGTAAAAATTTAGAAAAATTTAATAAAACCTTGACTAGTAAATTATGTGTTCAAAACTTTTTTAATATAGATGACCCAAATGAGTTTTATGCCGAGTTTTTTAAAGTACTCAACATGCAATTTAATGACACTTTTCCACTGAAAGCGAAAAGTATTTACACCAAGTTCGTATTTAGCGATTGGGCGACTCCAGGCATTCGTAAAAGCAGGGAAAAGCTATATGAACTTTATGGCCTAAAGCAACATATGAATAATACAAGTTTTGATAAGTATGTTGCGAAATATTCAAAAACTTTTAAAATTGCATGCAAAATAGCTAAAGCGCTGTATATTAGCAATAAAATAAAATCAGCAGACGATAAAATAAAAACTACCTGGAAAATAATAAATAATGAAACAGGTAGGAAAAAACAGCGTAATATTGAATTTAATTTAGCGACTGCACATGGCCCCATATCCTCAGATATAGAGGTAGCTCAGGAATTTGAAAACTTTTTTGTTAATATTCCTCTTAAAACTACAGCAGCCTTAAACTCCTCACCCACACTCTCTGCTGCTTTACTAAGAAAGAACGTAAATGCGTGCCCATCGGAGTTCAAGTTTCAACATACAAATCCCCAGGCTATTTTAAAAGCTTTTAAAGATCTTAAAATTAAATCAACAGAAGATCTTTGGGGACTATCTGTAAAAGTGTATAAACCAATCATTGAAACTGTTGCACCCTATTTAGCTTTCATATTTAATACTAGTGTCGATCAAGGAGTTTTTCCGGACCTCATGAAACACAGTAAAGTAGTTCCATTGTTTAAATCCGGGGATAGCAAAGACGCCAATAATTATAGGCCAGTGTCAATACTGCCGGTTCTCAGTAAGGTCTTCGAAAAGTTAATGCTCAACCAATTGTTGCGTCATTTTAACAAACATTCTATGTTTTATGATCAACAGTACGGTTTTACCAAAGGGCGTTGCACAACTGACGCCGGTGTCACCCTAATAAAGAACATCTTTAACGCCTGGGAGGAAGCACAAGACGCCATTGGAATCTTTTGCGACCTTTCGAAGGCGTTCGATTGCGTTAACCATGAGACACTATTGTTGAAGCTCGAGCACTATGGAATTAGAAATACAGCCCTTGGGTTACTTAGATCATATTTAAAAGCCAGACAAGTTAAAGTTCAGGTAAACAGCGTAAACTCATTGGGGTCTGAAATGACGATGGGTGTTCCTCAAGGCTCGATATTGGGTCCATTCCTCTTTTTAGTTTATATTAACGATTTACCCCAATTACTACAAAATCAACCGAAAATGGTGTTGTTTGCTGATGACACATCTTTGATATTTAAAATAGATCGGCGGTCACAAAATCTTGATAATGTGAATAACTCGATTCATCAGGTCCAAAAATGGTTCACGGCAAACAATTTGGTACTAAATGAAAAAAAAACCAAATGTATTAGATTCACATTGCCGAATGTTAGAAGTAGCGAATGCGACATCATATTGAATGGCGAAAAGCTGGACTTTGTAAATCAAGCGGTTTTCCTGGGAATCACTCTAGACGACAAATTGCAATGGAGTTCTCACATAACATCTCTTGCGGGTCGGCTGAGCTCGGCCGCTTATGCTGTTAGAAAGATAAGACAGTTGACGGATGTGGAGACCGCGCGTTTGGTCTATTTTAGTTACTTTCACAGCATTATGTCATACGGTATTTTATTGTGGGGCCGAGCGGCTGACATTGAATCCATATTTATATTGCAAAAGAGAGCTATCAGAGCCATATATAATTTAAGTCACCGATAATCTCTTAGGGAGCTATTTAAAAATATTAATATTATGACAGTTTCTTGCCAATTCATTTATAAATATTATGTATGTAAGGAAAAATATACATCTCTTTAGTAAGGTCAGTGATAGACACAATTGTAATACGAGAAATAAAGATAAGTTAGATCAACCATCTTATAGATTAGTAAAAGTACACTCATCTTTCATGGGGTATTGTGTTAAATTCTATAACAAAATACCTTGTGATATATTAAAACTAAATGAAAGTAAATTTAAAACTTCAGTTAAAAGCACACTTTGTAAACAAGCATATTACAAATTAGATGATTATATTCAAGATAAGAATGCTTGGCAACATGTTGGTCCCGCTCCGTAGGGCAATCTTTGGTGTGGACATAATCAAATTTGCTAATTTGTATTCCTATTCGTAGTTATTGTATTCTTATGTTATTTTTTATATTTTTCCAGAATTTGACTCACACACGGTTCCGTTGTTGTTGAATTAGGTATTTTACCTATGTTTGGAATATTTGTAAGTATGTGAGAACCATGTTCCTATTTATCAAATTAATGAATTTACCTGTTAGTGCTTTTATTACTTTATACCTGTACGTAGTATAGTGTGTAGTGCTATTTTTGGGTGCATCGTCCTCACATATATAAATTTATTAATGTATGTACATAAGTAAACATTGTAAAACATTTTAAAAAGAGTAAGTATGGAGTTTCTTGTGCGTTCTTCTCCATAACAAGCTACTTTCCGAATGCACGGTAGAGCCAATTTTTATTACTTGTACATTTTTAATTTAGATTTAATGTTTGACGATCAAAAGTGCCGCTTATTGGCCTAGTTGAAATAAATATATTTGACTACGTTACATGTTTATTAGGTTTTCAAACATCTAATCAATTAGACTCAGATCAGTCATTCAGTCAGATCAGAGATCAGTTATTATTTTACACACACAGTACGCGCAACGCGCGTTTTATGTGGGTGGGACTTCCATATTCTTTTTGTTTAGACACTTATTACTTGGATATTTGAATAAAACTAGCAAAAAATCAAAAGCAAAAGGCAAAGTTGTTCGTAGATTATTACTAAAATAGTCATCTCATCACAAAACTATCCAAGTTTCCGGTGATCTGAATATCTTACTAATCAGAAGGTTTCTCATTATTACATAGCTGGGTAAAAAATAATCTTATGACTTAATAGTATTTAATGAATTTCTCAAATTTGTTTAGTTCTCGTATTAAATTATTCAATAACCAATAACTAGTCTTGGTCATTGAAATTATAACATCCGCCTTTGTTGACAACTTTGCGTAAAATTAGGTCATATTCAACCATATTTACTTAATAACCAAAAGTCCTACAATAAGCGTTCCTGTTTTATTTAAACATCTCGTATTAATTAAACATTGAAATTAGGTTATCAATTGATCTTCATTCAAACAAATCAATAACTAATTCCACAATAAGCCAATAGTTGCCGCTGAATTGAAAAACCAACTTAAATAGACATTGAAATTGTTCTACCGGTATCTCAGATATGACAGGATTATCAAGTTTGTGTTAATTGACAATTACAACGATTAATTGGGATAATTATAATAAATTTAATTCACGCCTTCGCGGCGACATATACATAATATGTTATGAACAAAGTGACTAATCAGGGCTATATTTTTAGTACCCGGGCAATATGAATAATGTCAAGTCAAATTGAGTTACGTAATTAATACTGATTTAAATTTCATTATTTATAACATTGTCTGGTAATGTACACTATAATAATAATATAATCCTTACTTATAATATTATAAATGTGAATGTGAGTTTGTTTGTTACCTTTTCACGCTTAAACCGCTGGACCGATTTGAAAGAAATTTGGTGTGGAGATAGTTTGAGACCCTGGGAAGGACATAGGCTGCTTATTTTTCGACATTCACACGGGTGAAGCCGCTGTTATAATATAATAATATTATTATAAATACGAAAGATTTGATTATTTGTAAGTTTGTTTGTAATGGATAAACTAAAAACTACTTAAACGATTTGGAAAATTCTTTTAACAGTAGAAAGCTACATTATTCGGGAGTGACATAGGCTTTTTTTATCTCGAAATCGGGTTTTGAGGGGTGGGCCACGGGAGCAAAGCCGCAGGGAAAAGCTAGTTATTTATATTGCTACATAGCTATTGTATACATATAATAAACAAAAAAAAAAATGCCATCGACACACAAAGGGAGGAATATTTTATCATACATGTTGGGTATTTTTAAACCGTCTGGGAATAATAAATGTACATTAATCGATGCGTGTTCACTGTGTATGTATATTCCCTATGGATTCCAAAACGCCTGCCCGGCGAGCACGGCCTACTGTGACATGGCTTGAGTCACACTTTTTATTACAGTTTAGGCGATAAAGCCATTTTGTCTTAAATGCTAGCACGGCGGCGTAAGATAATTTCTTGACTTGTGACATAACTTCTTGACGTTTATTTCGGACATATTTGATAATAAAAAATCACATCTAATTTTTCACAAATGTCACATTTCGACAGATGATTAAGAAAAAATTGTCAAGTTTGTTTGGAGGTAGTGATAAAACTTCATAGTTGAAAAAAAACCTGCTAATTACTGCACCAAATGGCGATACATTATTATAATTTTAATTAATTTTGTGTGTGTGGTGATTAATGCTCGTGCCGTCTCCGTATGAGAAGAAGCTTTTGCCCTGCAGTGTGACACTTACAAGATTATTAATTAATTTATATTATTATTATTATTTTTCTTTGACAATCTCGGTACCCTGGGGTCCCGGTCCTTTGGAATGTGTGCGACGGGCCGAAGCCAACTCGCAGAGGCCTTATTAGGCATGTATTAGGAAATATAACACCAACCGACGATTATCCCTGTATGCGAAATTGCACCCAAGGGCAGTCCCCGGTTGGTGCAGGATTATTACTTTTTCATTATTATTATTTTTGAACTATTGGCTAGGTTTAGTAATCAAACAACGTGTTCACGTTACTGAGTTTAATCCTGGACTGACACATAGAAATATAATTATACAGATACCGACATTACACCTCCATCACTAAATTAAACCTATAATTAACTTATACATAATGATCTTAATTACTAACAATAATTACTTAATTTGTATTAACTAAACAAACTCAGACCCATATCTAATCACGGGTTTTCTTATCCGCTTAGGGCTTGATTGTGACAGTTCTGGAAGTGGTGAACAGAGAGTAGTTGTGTTACTTTTAATATCGTCTCGTACGACGGGCGGGACCACGTCTTGAGTTGGTAGATTATTTTTATTTTGTGATTGTTGATCACTTAACGCACCACTACTCTCACTTTCATTCTCCATTTCCTTCCCCGGCGAAACGGCATTCTCACCCCTTCTCGTCGATGATTCGCCCGCATCAACATTAGGACAGGTAACATCTGAAAAACGCGATCTTTTTTTTTTTGTTTTTTAATTCGTAATAGGCTTGCGCTTGACCACTATCTCACCTGATGGTAAGCGATGATGTGGTCGACGATGAAGCACGCTTACCTAGAAGAAACCTATTCAATCTTGACTTAAAGACTCCCAGATTGTAGCTATCGGGAAATACAGACTCCGGCAGGGAATTCCACTCTTTTGCTGTGCGTATAATAAAAGTATTCCCAAAACGTTTGGTGCGTATGGGTGGGATGTCCACCGTGTATCGATGACGCATCGCCGTACGTCTTGTAGTCCGATGATGGAACGGGCCAGGGGGAATCAGTTCATGCAATTCCAACGCACACTCCCCGAAATGTAACGACGCATTTGATCTATATGACGTTTCAATAATTGACCGTTATCACTTTCCACTATGTACCTACGGGAGCCATCCTTAATCCGTATCTGCCCTTTAACCCATTTGTCTTGTTGACCAAAGCCCCTCGCCCATACCGAATCGCCTTGCACAAAGTCCCGCTTAACCCCACCTGCATACTGTGCCTGGCCGTCTTGTGCGGAACGTACTTTAACCAGCAAGGTTTGGTCGTTCCTTAATAGATCCAGACGAGAGCGTAATCTACGTTTCTGTAAAAACATAGCTGGGGTTTCCCCTGTAGTGCTATGTATAGTGTTTTTGTAGGTTAATAAAAAGTTTTGGGGGGCTAGATCTACATCAACGTTATCCCTATACGCTTTTTTAATCGTACGCTTACATATTTTGACAGCGTTCTCCGCAGCCCCATTCGAAGAAGGATGTGATGGTGAGAAAGACTGCTTAATACCATTGTTTTTAAAAAATCCGAAAATTCTGTACTTGTAAACGGAAGACCCTGATCCGAAACTAGTTCCCTCGGAAGCCCGAATCGCGCAAAGGTAGCTCTCAGAATTTTTATAATGACTGTTTCATTTGTTTGTTCGTTTCAAAGGCCTCGATCCACTTAGATGTCGAATCTACCAATATGAAAAATGTTTTACCCTTAAACGGTCCCAAAAAATCAATATGTAAGCGTGTCCACGGTTGGAGTGCATACGGCCAATGCTGCGGTGTCGCACGAGGCGGCGCGTCTGCCTCGAGCGCGCACGTCTCGCAGGCGCGGCACAGCGCCTCCACATCGTCGTCGATACGCGGCCACCACACGTAACTTCTAGCCCAGCTCTTCGTTTTAACTATGCCTATGTGGCTACAATGTAACTGTTTCAAAACCGTCTGCCTCAAGGACACTGGTATAATCATTCGGTAGCCGCCTTCAATATATAACTCATTTCGCTTATTCAAAAATGGTTTTAACTCCTCTTCGCTACAAAAATGCGGCCAGCCTGATTCTACGTAAACTTTAGTCAGTAATACATACCTTTTTTTTTTTTTTTGTGTTGGGATATCATCCAATGACTTCTCCCGCTCTGGGTGAATCGGGAGGGCGTGTCAGACTTTTACTGACTAAAACCCACCCGTGTTCCTTCAGTTGCTTTTGCCAGGGCCACGGTAACTCTCTTTCAAATTTATCCGCGACCCAGACAGGCATCGGCCCTATCGGACCCCGTCACTGTGCTGACATCTCTTTGAGGCGCGCGTGGAACACTACGTGCCGTAAACTCGGGCTTGGTCCTTATCGGACGGCGAGCTACCCATTACTTTCCGTCCGCAAGCCCGCGCCTACGGTGGCCGGGAATCGGCTTGCGACTCCCGACGCCCGGGTCATCTCCTGCGGTGGTTAGGGGCATGAGGGCGCCTCCTTTGCGTCTCCCTCACGCGTTCCGCCTCCTCCTTTGCGAGCATAACTGCTTCGCAGAAGGAGGAGACAGCTTCCCATGCCCTCTCGCTCCGTACCATGGCCTGCACCAGGGCGGGACGCGAGAGGTCGCCACCGCCGATCGCCTCCATGAGGACACGGCGGTGCTCCGCCCAAGCGGAGCAGATCTCCACCGTATGCTCCACCGTGTCCTCAGGGCGGTCCACACAATGGTGACACCCGGGCGTTTCCTCCCGCCTTATCCTGAACAGGAACCTCCTGAAACAGCCGTGTCCGGTGAGGACCTGCGTCAGGCGGAAGGTGAGGACGCCGTGACGCCTCTCAAGTCACTCCTCAAAGAGGGGCCTTACCGCCGCAATTGTGGCGTGCCCAGCGCTGGGTTGCGACAATCACCCTCTCCATGTCGCCATGAGATCCTGCCGGAGCTCTGTCCGCTGAGCCGCAATTTGTCGCGGCAACGGAGTTCCGCCCCGGCATTTAGCCACCTCGCGCCACTTCCATATTTGCGCGAGGACTTTGGCTTCCAGATCCCATGGCGGCAATCCGGCAAGGAGGCTCGCCGCCTCACCGGAGACCGTGCGGTATCCCCGGACCAGCCGGATGGCCATGACCCTTTGGGACGTGTTCAACCGGCGGGCTGGTCGCCGCCTCAGGGAACACGCCCATACCGGTGCCCCGTAAAGGGCCATGGACCGCACGACCCCCGCGTAGAGCCTCCGGCAGGAGGCGTTTGGACCCCCTAGATTGGGCAGCAGCCGCTTGAGGGCAGCCCCCGCCCGCTCCAGTCTGGGAGCCAAACGTCGGAAATGCTCCACGAAATTCCACCGGCTGTCGAGGACAAGTCCCAGGTACTTCATCGTCGACCCGACGCCGATGTGAACCCCTCCTACCGTTATTTGGGATCCCGGCGGTGGTGCGTTCCGAGGACCGTGAAAACACATGGCCTCGGACTTGTGCAAGGCCATCTCGAGTCCCAATTGCCGGATCCTCTCGACGATTGTCGCAACCCCGCGTGTCGCTATTTCAGCCGCCGCCTGGTGCGACCTCCCTTGTGCCAGGACCAGCGTGTCGTCAGCGTAGCAAACCACGCTGACGCCCACGCACTAGGGAGATCAACGCGCAGCACCCAGTCGTACCCGATGTACCACAGATGTGGCCCCACGACCGATCCCTGTGGGACACCGCACGACATCTCTCGCCGTTTCCACTCTCCCTGGTGACCGGGGTAGATGACGGCCCTGTCCGTCAGATAAGCCTCGACCACGCGACAGAGGTAGGGCGGCATCCGGTGATACTGGAGTGCCTCCCTGATGCAGCTCCATGGCAGGGTGTTGAAGGCATTGGCGATGTCTAGAGACACCGCCAAGACGACTCCACCCCGGGCCACTGCTTCCCCCGTCGTGAGGGCTCGTACGCGCATGATGGCGTCCACCGTAGAGCGACCCCTGCGGAAACCAAACTGGCTCTCCGCCAGATCCGGCCCCATTCGCACAAGCTGCGCGACGAGGCGGTCTGCAATGACTCTTTCAAAGAGCTTGCCCACCTCATCGAGCAGCACGATGGTCCGGTAAGCGGACGGAGAGTCCGCAGGGCACCCTGGCTTCTTAATGAGGACCAGTTTCCCCGTCTTCCAACGAAGTGGGTACTGGCCCCGCTCCAAACATGCGCTAAAGAGCCCCCTTAGTCCCAGACCCAGGCTTTTCCAGGTAAGCCGTCGGGTCCTGGGGCGGTATTTTTGGCATTCAGCCTGCGTACCGCCACTCTCAGCTCTACCTCGGTCACCTCCGAAGCTTCGTCGTCGTCGGCGGTGTGGTCCGCATTGGGCACCGCAGGAGGCGGAGCCATGGGCGGGGGAATATGTTCCCCTCGCGAAGGGAACAGAGCGCTCACCACGTCCTCTACGAGCTGCGGCCGGAGACTCTGCGTCAGTGGGGGAGCCCATGGGCGGAGTTTATCCCGCACCAATTTGTAGGGGCGTCCCCACGGATCCCTGTTCAGGGTTGCCAGCGACTCCTCGCGGGCCAATCCTTTGGCCCTCTTGATCTCCGCTCGGAGGGCGGTCCTCGCCGCTCTGTACCTCTCGTATAGCTCCGCCTCAATGGCTTCCGTATCCGGGGGGCGGCTACGGAGCCTGCGATGCCTGGTGTACCGGCGTCGCGCAGCAACGCACGCCTGGCGTAGAGCCGTAAGTTCCGGCGACCACCAGTACACCTGGCGCCGGGGGTAATACATCCCTAGCGGTAGCCTTACTGACATCCGAGTTATTGGTAAAAAGTTTTCAACAAAATTTGCATACGTTATCTCTTTAATATGTCGCTCGTTAGCTACTCTGGACGGTAATCGCGATAAAGCGTCGGCGCAATTATTTTTAGACGAAACATATTCAATATCATAATTGTACCCAGATAAAAGCACAGCCCAACGTTGCAACCGAGACGCCGACATAACCTGGATACCTACCTTGTTACCGAATATATATGTCAAGGGTTTATGATCTGTTCTTATGGTAAATTTCCTTCCGTACAAGTACTGATGGTATTTACGTATTGCATATATTATTGCTAAAGCCTTTCTGTCTATCTGCGCGTAGTTACGTTCAGCAGATATAAGCGAGCGTGAGACGTATGCGACAGGCCGCTCGCCGGCTGGCGTCAGCTGTGACAGTACCGCGCCCACCCCGACACTGCTGGCGTCCGCCGTTAGTATAAGTGGTAACTCGGCAGAATAGTGCATGAGGACTTCACTACTCGTTAGCATGGCCTTAACTTTTCTGAATGCCTTTTGACATCTATCATTCCAGTCGTATTTCGACCCTGACTTTAGCAACTCGTACAAAGGTGCTAGTACTGTACTTAAATTCTGAATGAAATTTGAGTAATACATAATCATGCCTATAAACGACCGCAGTTCTGCTACGTTCACGGGTGCCGGCGTATCGACAATTGCCTTTACCTTGTCGGGACACGTATGTACGCCCTCTGCACTGATTACATACCCTAGATAGCTAATCGATTGTGCAAACAGGTCACATTTCTCTTTTTTAACTCTTAAACCATACTTTACCAAGCGTTGAAAAACTTTGTGTAAGTTTTCCAAATGTTCACTTGTCGATAACCCTGTTATTATAACGTCATCTAAGAATACCCCCACTCGGGGTAAATTGCAAACAATTCCTCCAGACGTCGCTGGAAAATTCCCGGACTTGATGCCAGTCCGTACACGAGGCGATTGTACATAAATAAGCCCTTATGGGTATTAATAACAGTATACTTCTTAGACTCATCCAAGAAAAATTGTGCATAGGCCTGTGACAGATCAATTTTACTAAATCTTTGACCCCCGTGCAAGCGAACCAGTAAATATTCTACTCGTGGTAAAGGATAACGATCAACCTCTAAAACTTTAATAACGTCAATTTGTAGTCTGCGCAAATTCTTATGTTACCGTCTTTCTTCACTACTTGTACGATCGGCGTCGTCCAGTCGGAACGCTCGACAGGTGTGAGTATGCTGTCACGCACGTGCTGCTGCAGAGCTCACTCCACCGGCTCGCGCAACGCATACGCCAAAGGCCGCGCGCGCATGAACACTGGCCGCGCCCCCTTGCGCAAGTGAATGCTCACCGGCGGGCCGGTGAAGCCGCCGAGTCCCTCCGCGAACACATTATAATATCTGGAACTGAATTCCTCTACATTAAACTCCTCGCCCGACAATTTATTTACTGACGTTAATTTAACAGTCGGTAGCTGAATACCTAATTCTAACATCCATTGCCTACCAAGTAAGGCCATTTGACCCTTTCTGATAATGTATAAATCGAGCTTTTTCACTTTACCATTATACATACCTGACGGTGTTATTACCCCCACAAGATATACTAGCTCGCCCGTATAGTACCTCAAGACAATGTTACATTTGTTAATTGTTAAATCATTAAATACTTGCTGGTACATTTTATAACTAATGCACGACACTGCACTACCTGTATCGTATTCCATACTTAAAACTTTATAATGTACATTTAATGACATCATAATCGGTTTGCACTGACTTAACGTTAAAAGATTTAAATTAATGTCAATTACCTCCTCGCTGTGATCACTTTCACATTCTACATTGCTATTAGTTGTTTTTGATTCCATGTAAGCTTGGTTCGATATCATATTCGGACACACACGACGAAGATGACCTGTCTTGTTACACACACGGCATACGTAACGACCGAATCGACAGGTGGACGTTTCATGTGCTCCGCCACAAGCTTGACATTGCCGTCGGCGCTCAGATTGTGTCCCTGCTGGCGTCGACGGTGCATTCATGCCACTACCATGACGGCGCTCGCGCGCCCCTTGCCCGCCGCGTGGCCAGGGCTCCCGTGTCGTACCTCTCGCATACCGCGTGGCTGTCTTCTCCCCTGCCCCACTCGTGGTGTCCCTCCTTTGCCATCTTGTGCCTTCTATTGCTAGACAATCAGCTGCTGTCACCTCCCTGTTTGCCCTTTTCTGACCTTGAACTACGCCAGCCGCATCTTTTTCCGCTGATTCCAAGCTAATCGCTAAGCTATAGGCTCTTGAAAAATCTAGCTTAGGTTCAGCGAATAACCGTTGGCGAATCATCTCACAGTTTATACCACATACCAACTGGTCCCGTAAACTTTCCTCAAGCCACGCCCCGAACTCGCACGTTTTGGACATTTTCTTGAGAACCGCGATGTACTCAGCTATCGATTCGCCACCTTGTTGAGTCCTCTTCCTAAACTTGTACCTCTCAGCCAGCTCACTTGGCTTGGGCTGCAGGTGTTTTCCCATGATATCCACTATTTGCGTAAACGTCTTTGACTTTGGTTTATCTGGTGTGCACAAACTCACTAATAGTTCATAACTTGCCGCGCCCATTAGCGTTATTAACGTCGGTACAAATATTTTACTTTTCACCTCGTTCACTACGAAATACTGTTCTAAACGTTTGATATATAACCGCCAATCGTTTTTATGCACATCGAATTCTGCAATTTTACCGATCGTCATTACTGTGCTTGCTATAAAATATATTCATATATTTTGTTTTTTTTGTCCTCGTCGCCACTGAACTATTGGCTAGGTTTAGTAATCAAACAACGTGTTCACGGTACTGAGTTTAATCCTGGACTGACACATAGAAATATAATTATACAGATACCAACATTACAATTTTATATGTCCTTTATTAATTTCTTTTCTTATTTACTACATTTTTAAATATTTTATAAAATAAATTTTAAAACATTTAAAAATATAAAAAATAGAGACCAACCGGTATCGGGAATAGGGTCCTAGCTACCGGTGGTTAGGGCTCCAGAGACAGGAACCTCCTCACAATGCGAGCCGTATCGAGGAGTACTGCCTTCTGTATCAGACCCTTGATCCAACTGCCCAATGACAGCCTCGACAGATGGTCGTCGAGGCTCTTGGACATCAGGCCGTTGGCCGTAACGACAATCGACACAATGATCGCCGAGTCCACATTCCACATGTCGACAACCTCGTGTGCTAAGTCGAGATACTTTATATTATATATTATTATTATGATTTAATTTATTTATTATATATATTATACATTTTTAAATATTATTCTATAAAAAACATTTAAAATACAAAAAATAGTAGCCCACCGGTATCGGGAATAGGGTCCAAGCTTGACTACCGGTGTAGTCAAGGCTCCTGAAAGATAAACCTCCTGACTATACGCGCCGTGTCCAGGAGTACCGCTTTCTGGATCAAGCCCTTGATCCAGCTGCTCAACGAGAGCATCCTCAGATGATCGTCGAGGCTCGGTAGAAGCGTCCATGAAGTTCCTTGTTCTACCATACTTCACTGCGGTCATTAGTATCTATTACTATAGGTTTGCGCCAGTTCTCGTTAGCCATAGAGAGCGGGTTAAGGCCCTTGTCCACCGCTACCACATCTCGATGCATACCCACGTCGGCGGCCTGAAAGTATTCCCTAAGACTGCATACCTCGCGGTTGTGCAGGGTCCACACCAAATTCCATACTGATGGTGCTACTGAAGGTTTCTGTTACCTTCAGTAGCTTCATCAATTGCAAGTTGTTGGGGAAAAGAGCTTCAGATCATCCATGTAAAGGTTAGATATGACCTGACCTCCTATTCTCAAGGTATAGCCCAGGCCCGAACCCTCCAGCAGTGTACTGAGAAGGTTCAGAGCTAAACAAAACCACAGTCGACTCAGACTATCGCCCTGAAATATTCCAGGCTCGATCCTTATAGGTTCGCTGTTCTCTTCAATCTGTCGACATCCTGGATAGCGAAGGACCGTCTTCCACTGCCCCATACACGACATATGAAAGGTGCGCAGAGTTGCATCAATTTTATACAACTCCAGCACCCTCATGAGCAATGTATGTGGCACTGAGTCAAAGGCCTTCTTGTAGTCTATCCAGCATGTCACCAGATCCCTTCGGGAACGGCGACCCTGCTGGCTAATGGCAATGTCTATAAGGAGCAGCTCCTTAGTACATCCATTCTGAGAAGCAGACATGATTGAATTCGTATCAATATTTTGATTAATTTTAGCTCTCAGAATGGATGAAAAACTTTATATTATTATTTTTATTGTGATTCTTATTTTTAATGTGATTCTTATTTTTTTTGTATTATTTTATTTTATTCCATATTAAACTCATTTTTTTTTAAATAAATCTCAAAAAATTAATTTATAAATATAAAAGATAGAGGTCCACCGGTATCGGTAACAGGATCCCAGGACTTCATAGTGGGACATTATCAGAATCGGCGACCAAATAAAATAAGACGTGTACTGTATGTCTGTCTGTAGCTAGACAGTTGAAATTTTCACATAATGATGAATTTAAATACTAAAAACAGAATAACATAAATATTTAAGTGGGGCTCCCATACAACAAACGGGATTTGTTTGCCGTTTTTTGCGATAATGGTACGGAACCCTTCGTGCGCGAGTCCAACTCGCACTTGGCCGGTTTTTTAATTTTGTTCGGAACTTATTAATTTTTGACCCACGCCACGACCATGGACAAGCACACTTTCTCTTTGTTTGTTTGTTTGATAACATATTTATTTATTATATGCTTTATTGTACACCTTAAAATACAATTATAAAAATAAACTTAAAATTAATTCACATACAATGGGCGGCTTTATCGCATTCCGCGATCTCTTCTGGACATGACATGACAGGACATTCTTCTCGTCTGGACATGGAGTGGGGTTGTCATTGGGGTGAAAATAAAAAACTTAAAATACTATATTATAATAGATACACAGATAAATACATATGCTATATAATATATACATAAATACATACATACTAAATATAATGGCAATAAAAATAAATGATGAATGACTCTGACAATCGCAATCACAATGCCTGTTTAAAATCAACACGCTAAGACGAAGACAGCGACAGGTAATGTTCCTTTACGAGTCTTTTGAACACAGGCAATGATTGAGCACGTTTGATTGGATCTGGCAATGCATTCCACAGACGAGTAGCCTGGACAGTAAAGGATTTATCCAAAAAAGTCGTGCAATGTGTTGGAATTTGAAGTCGTAAGTTGTCTGATGACCTAAGAAATTTTGTGTGGGAATCGCGGAGTAACATAATAAGCGTTTGTTAGAAAGATATTATATAATTATTGTGAATTTTTTAATATATACCAAAACATATAATATCTTGGACCCTGCTCCCGATCCCGGTGGGCCTCTTTTTATTTATATATTTTAAATGATTTTTTTGGGGTTTTATTTAAGAAATATAATATTTAAAAATGTAGTAAGTAAGAAGAATATGGCATAAAACAAAATAATTATAAAAAATATACTTAAAATAATAACAATAAAATAACAATAAGAAAAACAATTTAAAAAAATTACAATAAAAAAAATATTAGTATAATCCCACTGCAGGGCAAAGGCCGACGAGAATTTATCACCACACACAAAATAAATTTATTGCCATTTGGTGCAGTAATTAGCGGAAAAATATTATTTATCCAACTATAAAATTGTATCACCTCCGAACGAAAGTGATACATTTTTCTTAATCATCTGTCATAATGTGACATTTGTGACAAAATGGGTGCGCCCGTATTAGCAACTAAGACTCAATGAATCCCAAATAAACGTCAAGAAATTTTCTCACTTCCTAGTAGTAGCTAGCATTTAAGACAAAATTACTTTATCGCCCAAACTGCGATGAAATGTGTGACTCATGCTATGTCACAGTAGGCCGTGCTCGCCGGGCAGCTACAAAAAAGGCATGTCGCACCTTTAAAATATGTCACATATTTGATCCATGCTAGCATTTATGATAAATTGTAAGAATTCACAAAATTTATCATGTCTTGTCACAAACGTCTTGGTTACGTCCATGCTCGCCCCGTTGGAGCGATTTGTTGAAATTGCCTGGCAATCTTCAGATTAGGCCAGCGGATGATATGGTTAATTTTGAAAGAAATCAGATCAACCAAATTTTTTTTTTGGCATTTTGGTAATTTTGTGTCATATTTTCCCTACAAACGAATACAAAACTAGACCTATCTGTACGAAGCTGGGACAGGTCGCTAGTAATAGATAACATTTAGACGGGACAGTAAAGTTAAACTGAGTTGTCATAAATACATTTAAAATAACTGTGTTTAATCATATTTTGTTTTATTACATTTTCAGCCGACGAAATGACGAAAGTTGCGCTAATTTTACACGAGAAACAGGACTCACAATAGACGAGAAACACATTTCGTGGCACGATCACCCTGATGGGTAAGTTAATCAATGACACCTAAAAGATATTTATTTTGTCATCATCATCATATCAGCCGAAAGAAGTCCACTGCTGGTCATAAGCCTCCCCCAAGCGTCGCCACATTGACCGGTCTCCAGTGAATCTCCGCAACCTTTACCAGGTCATCGGTCCACCTGATAGGAGGCTTTCCAACGCAACGTCTCCCGGTTTGCGGTCGCCACTCCAGAACTTTTCTGACCCATCGGCCATACGTTCCATCCCGGCCATCCATCATTTATTTTGTAAATTGGTTTAAAATAACACTTTTAGACGTCCATCTTTTTTGTAAAATTTAATTACTCAGAGGAGAAACACCGAAACAAACGATTAAAGTCCATACAATAAATGTTATGGGCAAACCATAATTATGTGGACCACGAAATTTCTGAGGTGGTATTTTGAAATATCACACATATTTGATTCATAATGTTTGTCCTAAATTCAAAGCATGTTCTACCAGCATCTCTGTTCTGGCTTCAAAACGAGAGTGAAAAGGCATCTTCTAAGCTCTCATCCATCAATCGAGATTTATGTCATGAAGTCCCACTCATCAGGCCTAAAATAATGCAACAATACATTTAAGAATCTTTTGTTACAGACCTGCAGAAAACGAAAAAAATATAACTACACACGCTTTGCCTGCTAATACTGACACAAATGCAACAAAAAATATAATGAACACAACAGAAGAAAAAAATATTAAACTAGAACATAATAACACTATTAAATTAGTTAATACCAACATTACTGACACTTTAGAAAACACAAAAATAACTAAAGCTCCTGCTAATACTGACACAAATGCAACAAAAAATCTAATGAACTCTACAGAAGAAAAAAATATTAAACTAGAACATAACAACACTATTAAATTAGTTAATACCAACATTACTGACAATTTAGAAAACACAACAATAACTAAAGCTCCTGCTAATACTGACACAAATGCAACAAAAAATCTAATGAACTCTACAGAAGAAAAAAATATTAAACTAGAACATAACAACACTATTAAATTAGTTAATACCAACACTACTGACACTTAAGAAAACACAAAAAATAACTAAAGCTATGAGTATAAGTGACAGTACTTTTATGAATTCAACTATTCTGCCGTCATAACGAAAAAGTACATTTCTACATCAAATTTGAAACAAAGAAAAAAAAATGATTTCTTAGATAACTTTAATCCACACTTTTGCTCTTTATTATTACATAAAATTTATTTTTTCCTTTCGTACATGGAATTTTGTAGTTTAAAATATGCTAATATTTTTTTTATCTCCTTTTATATATTTTAAACTAAAAAATTCGCTGTAGAATTTTTAATTATAATTAATTAAAAATAATTATAAATTATGTTCTTACATAATTAATAATTATTTTATGTTAATTATAAATTATGTTCTTACATAATTAATCATTATTTTTTGTATGGATTAAAGTTATCTGAGAAATGTATTTTTTTCTCCGTTTCAAACTTTGTACAGATGTGGGTTTTTAAAATAAAGTTCATGTATTAAATAAATTTTATTTTCTTTTTTGAAACTGTTGCTATCGTGGGGGATGTTAATGTGGACATTAAACTCTCCAATAATGACAACCGTACAACTGACTACTTAACATTAAGTGCGTCGCATGGTCTTTTACCGGCTCATCAAATACCCACGAGAGGAACAAATTGGCTCGATCATATTATTCTCAAATGCAAAACACCGGCAACAATACTTCATCATCATCATCATCATCATATCAGCCGAAAGACGTCCACTGCTGGACATAGGCCTCCCCCAAGCGTCGCCAATATACAATACTTATTTTGGAATAATTTGTTACGGATCACATGCCTATCTTGTTACATATTGAAGAAAAAAAATCGCCTAAAAACTTGAAAAATCTATTTCCCGAGTAGACTATGCTAAGCTGGTTCAGGAAATTGAAGGCACGTACCTCTCACATATCATGAGTATGTACGATGCGAATATAGCCGCATACGAATTCATTGGTGTTATCTATACGGCTTAGTAAAAAAACATACATAGGCGAGGTTAAAATTCCCAAAAAAACAACTTCAACTCTATCAGTCTTGAACAACTGTATCAGATTTATATTTAACCTCAGAAAATATGACCATGTGTCGATCTGAGTTAAAATGGCTGCCCATTCGCCAGAGGAGATGTTTACGAGCTTTGACCACACTTTTCTCCATACTCAATTCGCCCACCTCTCCTTCCTATCTTATTATGTCTAACTTTCAATATCTATATTATTCACATGCTCGGAATCTGCGATCTTCTAATAATCTTCTCTTACTCTGTCCTTCTCATTCGACTGATTTTATTCACTCTTCCTTTCATATACAGTCCGTTCTTCTTTGGAATGCGCTTCCTTCCGAGATCAGGTAGTCAACAGTTGGTATGCATTCAAGCGGAAATTGCGGATTTACTTTCAAAACAACTGTTATATAATAACTGGTTTTATATTTATTATTAAACAATGCACCTGCCATGTTATCTCTTCAGCACCCTTGGTTGACTGGTAGAGAATGCCTAACGCATTAAGTCCGCCTATGTGCTGTTTTACGAGAATTCGGAAACGTCTTTTTAAAAAGAAAGTAAATTTGAGCTGGAAACAGAGTTTAATTAATTCAACGAACTTGGTACAGGAATTAATATACTAAGGAAATGATTTTGGGGCTTCCGACCCGTACCGAAACTCAGACCGAAATAAAGTGCCACCCAATGATGTATGACGTTTCTAACTTACTGAATGCTGAAGAGGCAAGTCTGGGTGGCGGTCAGCCATACTATTTACAATAGCAAGGTATAACAGCCCTTCCCCTAAAATACTGAAACTCGGGGATAAAAGCCGAAATTCAAGAAGTTATACAATTTCTCGTAATCTAGGCAATGGAATCGAAGTGTCTTCAGTTTCAGTATTTATATTACTGTTATTGATATCATCATCGGTATGGGTCGTCGGTTTAACACAAAATATGTAGAATTTAGATCTATATTTAATAGTAGTCTTATATAACTTAAATACTATAAAAGACATAACTATTATTAAAATACACACAGTTAATATAAAATAATGTGTCCCGTATTTTACTAGAATAGGTTCTTCGTTAATAACTTTATTTAGTTCTGAAAATATCTTATCAGTTTTGTTTATTTATAGTAAAATCTTCTAAGTTGATGTTTTGTTGTAAAATAGGGGATATATTGTTGCTTAAACTAGTAGTCTTAGTATCTATTTTACAACATAAATAATGCTAAAGTCTAAACTAGGAATAGGAATGTCTATGTTATTTTCGTCCTTGGACGATGTAAGTCTCGCACTTTTTGTGTGTGCTGTACACTGATTCGTAATATACCGGTTCCGGATACCATGATTTCTCGTAATTAGGAATTATCACAAACCACACTTTACTTGGACGAGATTGCACGAAAATCTACTGATTGTACATAAGTGATTTCGAAATGTCCACTTCGCCGACAATTGTTTTAGTTTCACATTGCGTGGGGATGGCACTAACTGTTCTAGTTAATAGTTCGCTTTCACACGTAGGATTTTTCCACTAGTCAACAATACCGTAGGTATATCACACAGAAAGAACTCGAGAGTTTATTGTTTTACATTTATCTAAATTATCTAGATTACAGAAGTTTAACTTAATTTTTTAATAGCAATATACGAACTAGAGGGTAAAATTAAACTAAAAGTATTTGGATTATCTGACCCTTAAGGTAAAGCTAAATTATGATACAAGTAAAATTCATCATTAGTAACTAAAGGAATTTGTAAAACAAATACAAGTTTGTTTTTATAATAATAACGCGCAACATCAGATATGCTTAATATTAAGTGGATATTATCTAGACTTAACTCTTTAGGAATTCCAGTATCTCCAGTCATTTCAACGAGTTCCTCGAATAATTGCGCCGGTCTTATTATGTTTGGATGTAGAATGTTTTGACTACTCAACATGATAGCATTTGTTAAGTCTTCAAGCTGAAACGACAATTCTAGTAGAGGAGAGCCTTCAAAGCTAGCAAGTATCGAATGGATTTTTGTTTCAGATATTAGAATTCTAGAAGTTTCCGTGGTATTATTTAATTGTAATGTAGGTAAGTTGTATTTTTAAGCAACTCTTCGTTATCTTTTATTTTATTAATCGATTGTTTGTAAGATTCCAGAGAAGAAGTAGTAATTAGGATGTTTTCTTTCATAAGTTCCGCGAGCTTTTTCTCGTGATTTTGAATGGATTCAATCGCGGCATTGTTTTTTGATCCATCATCTTCGTCTAAAGTGCCGAAAACATGTTTGAAAACGGTGCCTATTCCGCCGAACTATGCTGAACGTTTACTACGTTTTGATATTAAATGTGAAATAGAATCGAACTCGCGTTTGATATCGGGGATAGTGTATTTTCACATTGAAGGTTGCTTGATTTTTGATATGTTTTCCTAGCTATGGCCAGGTTATCATTGAGGTTTGTAAGATTTATAATGCAAGTATTTACATGGCTAATAATATTTAACTTTCCTTTAACTGCTTTAAGTTTCCTAGGCTATCGGAGTATATGCCGGAACTAGAAGGAAGTGGCTTGATAAAATCTTGGTGCGCGTTGACCGAGGCGCTGAAAATAGAATGAATAGAATCAGTTAAACTACGCTAAATTATTATACAGTTTTAGTATATTATACTTACTGGGTTATACCTATGTGCTAACGATTAATTATCTCTAATCGATTTCTAACAATAATACGGAGCCTCCTGCTACCACGGGTTTCATTTGGTCGAAATGATGTGCCACATGACGCCTGTTGCTAAGAAGCGTAGCTGTGTTATTATCGTAGACAATGATGATTTTGTATGGTCCTTTCCAGATTGGCGATAATGCCTTTTTAAGCCTCAGGTGGGCTTCGAGGTAGACGTAATCACCAACCTTGTAATGTGGTGGTGGTTTAGTAAGAGAATCGTAGTAGGATTTAGCAGATTCCACGAATTTTAGTATGTTTTCCAGAGCTTTTTCCCTAGGTGTATTTAAATTTATGTTGTAACATTTTAATATAATCTGAATAGGTCTTATTAGGTTCTTTATCATAGATACTCGTAGAGTTAGGAATTTTGTGATCGAATATTCATTAACTTCTTCGACTGCCCAGCTTATAGCGGAATTTAATGAATCTGGGTCGCGACATCTAACGACTTGTAATACCCGTGGCAGGAGTCCTATTATGAAAGTGTGAAGTGCAAGGTCTTGTACAGCGGCTACACGTCCTGCTAGTTCCGTTTTCTTTTTCGTCGGAATGGAAATGTTTATTTCCATTAGTAGTTTCACTAAGCATGTTTCTATATTTAAGGCAAATTGCATAACTGTTTCACCAGGGTTCTGCTTACAATCCTGAAGTTCAGTGAGTAGGTGAGCATAATATTTCCTTTCCCCAAACTGTTGTATAAGGAACTCTCCTGTCATTTGAACGCGCTGTTCATTCGTGTAACTTGCCATGATGATTTGAGATAATAACTGAATAATAACCAAAAGATTTGATAGATGTCATCAAAACAAAATGGCCGCCACGGGCCTCCAAATTCTACCCGCGCCAATTGAAAAACCCTTTATTATAAACGCGAAGGTTTGGATGGATGGATGGATGTATGTTTTTTAATCAATAAAGCCGGAACGGCAGGACGGTTTGGATGAAATTTAGCACAGATATAGATAATAGTCTAGAATAGAAAATAGGCTACGGTTACTACGGTACTATAGATATTAACCCAGTAGTAAGTTCCGTGGGGTAGTTTCCGACTATAATGCGGGCAAAGCCGCTGGCAGAAGCTAGTCATTCATAAATGTTGCCTTAACGATCCCTTGCACAGCATAGCGTTGACATTATAATCATCATCATCACCATTAGATATCAGGCAGGTCCGTTTGGACCCTTCGGAACCCTAAAAAACCTTATCAGAACATACACTGATTGGAGTTTTGATTGAAATCCTAAACATCAAAGCATCGTCCCCTTTAAGTTTCTGATTGTTTTCTGTCAACAATTAATGGTGCTGTCAAAAACTTATAATTTCGCCGTCATCGTCAGTGCTAAGTTTACATCAGATAAGCTATTTAAGACGCTTGCCAAACTTATTACTGGCCTACAGACATTTCTATAGCAAAATTTATTGAAGATCGGTATTTCGTTTAGTCGGGAATTGGGCCAGATCGATGATATGACACGGATCACGATGCTTTTGTATATTTTCAAATCCTGGTAATAAATAGAATAGTTTTCAACTTTGATTCTATCAAGGCTTTTACAGACTGACTTAAAACCTTGTTATAAGCTCAAAAACTCGGAATATCGGTAGAGTGAACGACGCGACAGTATCTCGACACGCACGATCATTTATACGAATATTATAGAATCTTTACACAATTATAGGAAGCAGATGGGCAAGTTAAATGACGACTTAATGACGTGATTTTGCGTGGTTAAGCGTCGTCCTAGGTGGCGATAATCGCGTGAATGCGCGATTATCGCGTTCATTAATTGTTCAGCAAATTCAAACCAGACGTCGCACCATCAGAGGTCGACTTCTTGTTTTGCCGGACAAAAGAACGTGATAATTGTCTATCATGCTTCAGATCGTGGTTTTAAAATACGGGCAAATATCCACTTTCTTCACTTTCTTTCTTTTTTTTCTTACCCAGGTGATGTCGGACAGAGGTGAAGGCAAACAACTTTGAAAAACCTGGAGCAAGTGTGATGATTTCTTTATTAAAACTTCAAGCAACTTACACTACATAACACTCTACCACTCAACCAAGGGTGGTGGAGAGATAAGATGGCAGGTGCTTAAAAAAAGAAATAATTACAAAAGTAAAATATTTACACAAATTTATATACCTAGTTAGCTAGTGCATTCTCTGAGGGAGCCTTTGCTCTGCAGTAGGATAATTACATACTAGCTAGTATTTTTAGGACGTAATCTGCAACTTCGCTACAACTAACTAAATTAATTGACGAGTCTGAAAAATACTTCAAAAAGAAACAAACAATTTCGTAAGTTGATTGTGCCTTCATTAATTTGGGCAAAGGACACAAAAATAAAGCCCTAGAAAGACATTGTCCTCGCTCATTGTATTTACAAAAGTAGCGTGTAGAATTGTATGTTTGGTCATACCTTTTGGAAAGATCAGGAAATCGGGATCCCTTGGGAGTCAACTAATTGGACTGCCACTACCAACGTTACTTTTAACGACACGGATACCAAAAAAATCGCAAAAATAAAACCTCGCTAGCCTATATGTTTTCTTGTGTAGCGTGATAAATGAATTACCGTGTAAATTTTGTTTGATCTAGTGAAACTGTTTGTTCTTCATAATTGGATGGTTTAGCTTTGGCTAACAACAATGGTTATACAATTTGATTTGCCTGCAAATACTGATTTTTGGTTAAGTGAAATTTAATTCATTTAGCTTTAGAGTTTTACAAGTTAATATCTAAGGGTACCCAGTGTATGTGCTCTATTAGCATACATATTTAGAAGTAACTTATGCCCGCGGCTTCACCTATGTAAAAATAAAACTTGTTTCATCCCATGGAAATATTATACCGTCATCAAGCAGGTTCTGGTCTATCCATTAGCTAAGTTTTACAATAAAGGAAACATAGTTACTTTCGCATTTATAATATGAGTATGGAAATAAGCTGTCTTCTGGCTTACGCTTAAGACAAACTTTGAACTTGTTCAGTTTCCAAACCACTAATTATAAAAGAAGAGAAAAGAAGTGAGGTGTCTTCCTAAATCTATAAGTTCCTTCTCGGTTTGCGAAGAGAACTTTGCACTTCAGTGTGTCTATTTTATAAAACTGTGCCAATAAAATATAACTGTGCAACAATCAAAATCATCCCGCGTTTTGGTATAATTAAGCATAGTCCACAGTATCAGGCAGTTAAGATATTTAATAGGTTACCGCTTGAGTTGAAAAGCATATTATACAGGGGCTCATTTAAAGCAAGACTCAAGGCATTCCTGTTGGAAAGATGTCTCTACTCATTAGATGATTTGTAGTAGTTTTGATGCTCATAAGCTGACATTTGATTTTGTGTATACGGTGTTATATTGTGTTCCGTGTTCATATGACATTTACTTTTTGATTATTATATTCGTTTAAATTGCTATTAATTAATTTATTGACATATGGATTTAATGTTTTATTTTTTTTTGTTTGCATGTTATTTACATTTTCTTTTTAATATAATATAAATTAAAATAGTATTTTCTAATTGAAATAGAATTACATGTGTTAATATATATTAGTACGATCTGATAATGCTGATTGTGTTAATGTTTCATGCTGTATTATATTCGAACGCAATGTGAATTGTTACTGAATAAATTGAATTGAATTGAATTGAGCGTCAAACACAGATTGATAAATTATTATTTTCTACTTAAACAGAAACACGTTAAAATCTAAATAAAATCCATCAATTCTGTGTGGATACGGGAACTGAATTTACCAGGCCTATATATCGGTAACGATAATGCGTCGATGAAAATATACATAATGTGATAAAGTTGAGATTGAAAACAAATTCAATAAAGAACACGATAACCCGGATGCGTAGATATGCCCAACGAGGCTAAGAAGAAGTTTAGCCATTGTTTGAAGATTTTACTGAATACTTAGGTTATAAGCCGGTTCATTAAATAGACGAATCTGTAATGACGCGGCGCTTAACTTGTTCTGTCGCTTGCACACTATAGACGGCACTAGTGTGCAAGAGAGAGAAGATGTTAAGCACCGCCGTTTTAGATTCGTTTCTTTGATGACACGGATTATTTAAGGAAGGATTTTATTGAATGCTGATGCGGTCGTGGCTTAAGACGACGATAGTCGCCAACGACCTTGAGGGAACAAAACGCGCAATCGTTTCACAACCGCGCGATCCAAAATTCAGTAGTTTTTCTTTTACTTTTCTTATTATTCTACGACTTAAAAAAAAGCCTCAGATCAAAATGTAGATAATCAAATTATCTTTGAGATAGTGAGAATTTCATTAAAATACGCCCGGCAGTTTTGGTGCGTTTGTTGTTTTTTTGTCCGTGTTAGACATAACTTTACAAATTAATTATACTGTGTTATAGAAGAGAGGGTAGGCGCCATTGCTACTGTTAACACCGTTCTCCGTTTTATTTTACTTAAAAAAAACAAATAGGTACAGATTCTTTGTTAAAAGAAGAAAAGTGTTTAAAGACCCAAAGTTCTATAACATACATTGTGGACACTGAACTATAACAAATGAAAGACGATAAATAGTGAAAATAACACGAGTGAAAGAAATCACCCTCGAGTGCTACCTCGCGATCACTCTGAAACATTAATTACCATGTAAAATAGACTTGTGAAGCACTGAAGTGTGGACTAAACATAAATAATTATTGTGGATGATAAAACAAGATTTAATTATTGTTTAAATAATCAAATCCGATACTTACATAACTTCGCAAAAACGTCAACTTTAGTACGAACCCAGCGCCATCTCTTAAAAGCTGTGAGTACAACGTCAACAAACACCGACCCACACCGATCAATCAAGACTACCATTTGGGCTAGCAGTTCCAAGGCGCGTCACGAGAGATTACTACTAGTACCACAAACCTTTGATTTATAAACCTTTAATAAACGAGGGATACACATGGAAGAAGTTTTAATTGCACTGCGTAAAATCCAAAATGAGCTAGATGCACAGAAAACAATGATTAAAGAAAGTGGCGAAAAAGTGACTGAGCAAGTAACACAAAATATAAATATCGTATTGGACGAAAAGTTGGAAAAAATTGAAGAAATGTTCCAAAAATAAAGAAAAAAGAAAAAAAAATGTACTTCCTTGAGAAACAAGCAAGACAGAGGAATATTGTTCTTTTCGGACTGGAAGAAACCGAAGCGTCGTACTCCAACTTGGAAAAGAATCTAGTTGGTTTCTTAAATATGCACTTTTCATTAAATATAGATTGTAGGGATATTCAAGAAGCCAAGAGTATCGGCAAAAAGGAGACAGACCTAGACCAATAACCATCACAGTTCCAACTCTGGGGATAAAAATAGATATAATTAAACAAAAGAAAAAATTAACCGAAACTCCATATACTATATTAAAGAAGATTACCCAGACTATGTCCTGAAGAAGGGAAAGAGTTACAAGAACAAGCCAGGATCGATAAAGAGAAAGGGTAAAACTAATGATAAAATACGATAGATTAATAATTCTTAACAAAAGTAATAGTTGTAGCGTTACGTATAGTTCAGACGAGCTATACGTAAGCCACGTTAATAAAAGTAAAAGTAATTATAAATTAATTATTAAGAAAAAGGATATAGATAACAAAATTAAGGTCCGGCTTCGCACGACGTGGGCAGCTGGACGGGCAGGAAGACGTGGAATGCCCGAGGTAGGCAGGTGAGCAGTCACTACAACGGACAACCAGGCAATCGGGCTAGTAGACAGGTGAGCGGGCAGCGAGGGTCGATGGTCAAGGCAGGCAATCGGACAGGTAGGCAATAGCACAGGTGCAGGCACAGGCAGTTAGGGTAGATGGTCAAGGCAGGTAATCGGGCAGGTAGGTAGGCACCAAGGGGTGTGGAGGCCGGCTATGTCTCAATACGTCAAACAGCGAGGCTTTTGATGCCAAGAGATGACCGTTGAGGGTAGGGTCCAGGAAATAATGCATTCTTTAGGGAACCACACACTATATATTTTATTGGAGCACTTCAGAAAGTAATATATCTTAAACAAGCTATAAAATTCACAGTTTTTATGAGTTTTCAGAATAGAAAATACACTTGGTGTTATAGTACTCAATAGTCCACCGACTTATCGCATTCAGTCCAGATTCAAAACTAAAAAAGTGACTCCGGTTTTTCTTCGTTCTCTGTCATGTCTTATGGAATTAAGAAATCATGACGAACGAAATAAAACGGTTTACAGAGAGGACAGTCTGCCGCTGCACTTATTATGAAAATTATAATGTACAACGAGCTTAAAGAAGGTATTGTCCATTGTATGATATGTCTATGGCTTAAGAAAATAAAATAGACATATGTCATGTCAGATAAAATATAATGTACAACGAGCTTAAAGAAGGTATTGTCCATTGTACGATATGTCTATAGCTTAAGAAAATAAAATAGACATATGTCATGTCAGATAAAAAAGTCAGAGTTAAATATATTCTATGATTTTTACAAATTATCCGTAAAAATAAGTTTTTGGATGTTAAAACAAAACGTATGCTTTTCAGGTGTATACATTATCAAAGAATACATAAAAATGAGAAACATGAGTTGATACAATTTCAAAAGTTATGATGAAGATTTGAAAAGTGTATTAGAAAACGTAAGTAGTGGAATGAACACCACATAGTTCATCAAGCAATAAAAAAAGAATGCTGTCAAACTCTCCAGAAAACAGCGCTGAAGCGCGGGAAACCAGCATTATTGAACTATTTTAATACGAAAACTTCAAACAAGACACTGATAAATCAAGAAAACACAAGCAATAACATGTAACAATCAACCTCCTCTCACATGGAAAACACACAAAATATACATAGAAGGAAAGAAACATCTCCCAACCCGGCCGGTCACCATGGGTTTATTAGACCAAAACCCTCCAGAGTAACTCAAATTATGTCAGAACCCACGAATAATAACCTGCTCGATATAGTACTCTGGAGGAGGCCTTTACTCACACTTGATGTGAGGTTCATGCATGCCACGTATACGGTTTCTGAATAGTTTTAAGTATATTGTAACCAACTTTAGAATTTAATAATGTTTGCAAAAATTTAATGATTATGAATCTTATTTATGATTTTAATGATTAATTGATTTTAAACAATGTTTTATAAAGTATTGCCATTACCTATATATAATGATGATAAATTTAATATTTTTTTAAATAGTTTTAAGTAAATTTTTTGTTATTTATTATTTTAAATTATATAATTAACTAAATAATTTTATTAGACTTATTAGATTATTGAATTATCAAATTATTAAAAAAATAACATAATGCAATTATTAATTACTTATTATTAGATTTTTTGATCAAAAAAAATATATTGTACTATCCATTAATGAAATTAATCGCTTAATTTATTAAGAATTGTTATACATATGAATGAAATATTTTCTATTTATATACACTTTTATTTTTTACTATTATTAAACGTTGTGATTTTTTTTATTTTTTTTTATTTTAGATAGGCTCGCGCTTGACCACTATCTCACCTGATGGTAAGCGATGATGTGGTCGACGGTGTAACACGCTTGCCTAGAAGTAACCTATTCACTCTTGACTTAAAGACTCCGAGGTTGTAGCTAGCTTGTGTCCATTTGTTATGATCTTTGTTTTTCATTGAAAATGTCATAAGAACCAATTTTACAATTTGAACATTGTTTGCAAAATTTTATGATAATGAATATTTTTTTATGATTTTGGTGATTGATTGGTATTAGACAATGTTTTTAAGTTTTGTTGACATCACCTAAATACAGTGATTAAACAAAATTTCTAAATTAACAATTTGTTAAATTAAAAAAATGCTATGCATGAAATAAAAGGCTCTTTTATTTATTTATTTTATTTTATAAGTACGGAAAAAATTCAAAATTTTCTCAGATCAAATTATCAAAAAATTTGTCTAAAGTAACATAGTTATATTTTTTCCAAAAAAAAACAACTAGTTGCTTAGACATGATTCTCATTTTAAAATCAGCTACTGAGGGGTACCTGCGCCTTAATAATAACAGCCGCCCAGGTCGATCTTCAAGGCTAAGTAACGCATGCTGATCTCGGTTCGAGGATGAATGACAGTGTTTACATAACGAGTTTCCTCCGTGCCTCGGAAAGCACGTTAAGCCGTTGGTCCCGACTTTTATTTGAAGATCTTTAACTATTGTTACGGTAATCAGAACCCAGATAATCAGATACCCGTCTTGCCAAGGAGTACCGTGTTACTGTTGTGGAGGTAACTGGTACTCAGCTGAATCCGGTTAGACTAGAAGCTGACCCCAACATAGTTGGGAAAACGTTAGGCAGATTGATTGAGGTTATATTTAACTATTTAGGTATTTAAACATAAATAAAAAAACTTTTTTACAAAAAAATACAACCGACTTCCAAATAAAAACACTACAAAGTGAAAAATAACTTTAATTTCGGTGTGTGTTCTTGTTTTTGTTTCTTCGTTTTTTGACACTGACTGCCGAAATTAAAGTTATTTTTCACTTTGTAGTGTTTTTATTTGGAAGTCGGTTGTATTTCTTTGTAAAAATGTTTTTGTTTTTCATATCTATAATGTCCACAGTTATACCAGAACTGTCCATATTTGCGTACCCTGCCCTTTACAGCGAGATGTTATGAAATTGTGTAAACAATAAACAAACATGCGATTGCAGCAATACCGAGAGATTTGCTGTCATTTATTGATGATTTCTGTTGTATATCTCCGAAGTTCTTTATCAGATCTTGATCTAATTTACATGAGAAATAAAAATAAAAATCATCATAATCAGTTCACCTAGTAAAACGTTCTGAGGTAACACACATTCGAATTGATAACCTCCTCCTTTTTGAATTCGGTTAAAATATACACAGTGTACCTATAAAGTACTTGATTAACTATAACTGCATACGTGAATACTTAAACCAAAAACGACTAACTTACTAAGCCTAATTAAACTAGTCTAAAATATCGTGACTAATGTCTATTTTGTTGGTTAAGCGCTTAAAAAAACAATTTGTGTTACACATTGAACATTTGCAACAAACACGTTGGGGCTTCTCGTCCAATCAGCGGTACTGTGTACATTTCACACTGATACACAAACACCGGCTGACTGGAACTGAGGCAGCTTTGTTTGTGCTTGGGCACAAATCCAATTTAAATTGTACTAGCATTTTTTTTAAATAATGTTGTCTGGTTTAAACTTTCAGTTACTTTCAGTTTTTACATAGCAAGTTACCGCCGCGTCTAGGAAAGAATGTTAATCCTTTGGTGTTGGCTGTCATTTTTGACAATCGTTACGACTAGTCAGAAGCCTGAGATCTGACACCAGTCCAAGGGGTATCCTGTTACCCAGTTACTGGTTTGTGTAGGTTATATAGGCAGCCGGTCCAAGTTAAACAATGGCACTCAGTAAAATCCGTTTAGACTGGAAGACGACCCCAACATAGTTGGACAAAGACTAGGTAGATTTATTGGTTTAAACTTTCACAGGATTTGTAAAAAAAGGCCAGGACCAACAGCTTAAGGCAGCTGGGCCACTTGGCGCGGAGCGAAGCCAACCAATCTAATTGCATAAAAACTCCGCTCGCACGTCGGAGCGGAGTTTTTATGCAATTCTATTGGTTGGCTTTGTTCCTCTTTTCTCCGTTCCACGCCAAGTGGACAGGCAGCCTAAGGCCCAGTGCTTTAATCCGTAATTAACTCAATTAATAGTAAAAAATTTTACGCGCGACCCATAACTCAGTAGTTTTGTCTGCTTTCCTAACTTTAAAAAAAGAAGCCTTAGATCCAATGTAGGAAATTAATTGGTAACAATTGCATTAAAATACACCCGGCGGTTTTGGTGCGATTTTCTTTTTTATTTGTCCGTGTTAGACATAACTTTACAAATTAAGAACAGTAACAGTATGTTATACGAATAAAACTCAATTTATTATAAGCTCTTTTTTAACTAGCAATGTATGTTAATCGTAATTTACATAAGTATGTAAGTGTGTTCGGGTCAAATCTTTCAACTGAATTTTAAAGCAGTTATCTTCCACTGATAAATGGCGGACGGCACAAGATGGCGGACTAGTTATTTTTTGTGCACTGCCATGATATGGGTATGAAATGGAAGGGTTTGCTGAGAAGAATACGAAAGAAAGATTTATTAATGAATAGTTTTATGTTGGATCAAATTACAAAAGAAATGGTATAATATAACTTAAATTTTATCCAAAAAATAACGACTAGCCGTACAGCTACTCGGGGTCATCTGCGCCGAGTAGCTGTGCTGTGCTAGCATGCAGGTGTCTAGTCATGTAATTGATGGCTACCAATAATCGACCTCCTAGCGCGTCCCCCACAGTAAACTAAACCATATCATGTACCGTAAGTGTAAAAATTTCTGTATTATTTATTGTGGTGCGAAATAAATAAATATTAAAACTAACTAATGTTCACGGTTTTATCAATTTGTTTGTTTGCCACTGCATGGCTGATTAATGTTAAATTTCTTCGGACACAATAATATTAGTTTCTTAGCAATAAGAAGGAAATAATGTATGCTTTTCTTCAAATGTTTGAAATCTTTGCATAAGTAGATCAGGTAATGGGCAGATGTAGCAAAAGACATCAATATGCCTTTGTTTCTGCGTTACTTACTCAAAATTACCCCCCTGTAAAGGAGCTTTTTTAAGAGCTTTGCGCCAAGAAAAAAAAGTTCTTTCAAGGTCAAGGAAACTGAATAAAACACATGAGTAAAATCACAAACAGTTACTTGTTACTTAGCTTCCTTGTCTTGCTAATGCACCTTCCATGTTTTGTCTCTGCATTACCCGAAACTGGCAAAAAAATTCTATGGTATTACTGCCTTTGCATCATATTTTTACGTCAGTACATGTGCCTCACTTTACAGTACGGTTTGATAAAAACAGTCGCACGGGTCGATATTCAAGGTTGTCGAAGTCGGTTATTTTTTGCAACGCCATGAGATAGGAAAATAGTTATTTATGCTACAAGTGCGTAAGGTAGGTGAGTCAGGTATCATCTTACGTATGTGTATCAAACAACATTTTACTATGCATTGTGCGAGGAAATAAAAAAATATATCTGTACCAAACAAGAAATTAATAAAATGGCGGGCTTATTCAAGCGCGCTCAGCATATCCACAGATTAACTAATAGTTCCTCGGGCATATCTACTGCGCTTGTGCAAATGGCTGTCACGTCATAACGCAAAAAGGCACGAGCAAAATATACGTTCTTCCAAACATATTTAAAATTATTTTATTGATCAAATCTAACTCTAGAGTAATTAAAATCGCCTTTAATGAAGTATCAGTTATATTTTACCTTTTATATTTATGATAATCTGTTCTTTGATATTTATGTTAATTTGTGAAACCTTTCTCAAATAATAAAAACTCTATGCGTCTGGCTGACGACGGAGTTTAAAATTAAAACAATACAGAAAGGTAAAAAGCACTAGTGAAAGAAAGTGAAACTTTCCGCACAGTTTGGCTGCTTCAAAAACGGAACGGAAAATTAACATATATAAAGTCCATGAGCAATAATTTATAATATGTGGCTTCGTTTACGTTCATACATTTAGTCATACACGTGAGGTTAGACAAAGTGTTAGATAATATTAGGGGTTAAAGTATTAAATTGCCGATTTATAGTGAAAAATTGAAATTAGTTTTTTTTTCATCATCACCATCACTTCAACTGAAAGACATCCACTGCTGGACATAGGCCTCCCCCAGGTGTCGCCACATTGACCGATCCCGTGCGTCTCGCATCAAGCGCCTATCCGCAACCTTAACCAGGTCATCGGTCGCACCTAGTGGGAGGCCTTCCAACATATCGTCTTCCGGTTCGCGGTCGCCATTCCAGAACTTTTCGGCCCCATTGGCCATCCGTTCTGCGAGCAATGTGCCCTGCCCACTGCCACTTAAGATTGGCAATTCTTCGGGCTATGTCGATAACTGGAGCAGTGGTGGCCTAGTGGTAACGGCCGCGACTTACATGTCGTAGGTCGTGAGTTCGAACCCAGGCAGGCGCCTTACTTTGTGTAAATTATTTCATCACCACTGCTCTTAAAACGGTGAAGGAAAACATCGTGAGGAAACCGGCATGTCTAAGAACCAAAAACTCTAAGACATGTGATATCCACCACCACGCACTGGGCCCGCGTGGTGGATTAAGGCCCATTACCTCTCTCACAGAGAGGATGCCTGTGTCCCAGCAGTGGGAACATTAAAAAGGCTGATTATGATGTCGATAACTTTGGTTCTCCTGCGGATATCATCATTTCTGACGTGATCACGCAAGGAAATTCCGAGCATAGCCCTCTCCATTGCCCTTTGGGTGACTTTAAGCTTTCTGATAAGGCCCATTGTGAGCGACCACGTCTCGGTCCCATAGGTGATCACTGGCAACACACACTGGTCATAGACTTTTGTCTTGAGACATTTCGGTAAATTGGACGAGAAGATACCACGCAACTTCCCGAACGCCGCCCAGCCGAGTCGGATTCGACGGTTGACCTCTTTCTCGAAGTTGGACCTAACTGGACCGTTTGTCCCAGGTAGACATAATCATCTACAACTTCGAGTATAGAGTCTCCGATCATGATAGAAGTGAGTGTTACGTGGACATTCATCATGGCCTTGGTTTTGTCCAAGTTTATTTTAAGACCCACTCTTTCGGAAGCTCTAATCATTTTAATGAGGCTCTCCATGGTCTCAGCCATCACCACTATGTCGTCGGCAAACCGAAGGTGAGTGATGTACTCGCCATTAACGTTGATGCCAAGCGCCTTCCAATCCAGAACCTTGAAGACATCCTCCAGCGCAGCAGTGAACAGTTTTGGAGAAATGACGTCTCCCTGTCTTACGCCGCGCTGGAGAAGGATTGGTTTCGAGGTCTGATCCTGGAGACGGACTGACATGGTGGCGTTTTTGTACAAACACTTTAACACCTCAATGTACCGGTAGTCGATCTGGCACCGTTGGAGAGACTGCAGTACAGCCCAAGTATCGATCGGATCGAAGGCTTTCTCGTAGGCTCAACCGACCAGTGGTTTCAATAAAACGGCAATTTCATACTTTAACCCCTATTATTATGGACAAAGTGATTCATAATGCCCGGGCAATTTGAAAAATGCCCAATATGAGTAGGCAATATGATAAAAACTATTGAAATAATTAAATTGACCGGGCTTTCTGAATAATGCCTATCATTTATTGGGCCGGATATTATTAATGTCTTCTTCTTTGTCCAACCTTCTTCCCAGTTCAGCTGGGGTTGGATCTTCTTGTACGTCTGCGCCAGAGAGCTCTGTTCTGGGTTGTCTGAGTGCTCAGGTTCTCTTTCAGGATTATTAATGTGTATTTATAAATTATTTTTATGTTGACATTGGTATACTTGTTTGTTGACATTGGTATTGGTTACATATAGAATATGTAAGTACGATTACTATTTAAGCAACAAAGTCGAAGGAGGCCCACCTCCTATTACCGTCTACCTCACGTCATATATACATATCCATATATATCCGTGTCACAGTGTCCTTTGCTACTGACTCATTCTTTGACCATAATTATCGAATTGCCCAACCACTGATTAATATAGCAGTTTAAATCAGTATTCATTACATTGCCCGATTTGACTTGACGAGGTTCATAATGAGTTAATCAGGGCACTTTGTATAATGCTCGAGTATTATGTATAGTGCCCTGATTAATCACTTGGTCCATGACATACATATGAATATTCTATTAGCGAAGGCGATGCTCAAAATTGTAAAATGCAAAGACGGTAACGCACTACATCCGATGCGTGTCCGTGAAATTTCGGTTCCGAAGTAGCCGTAGAACTTTTTGCACTTAAACTTTTTGTTACGCACTACATTCGAACTCTATCCGTCAAAATTCAGAACGTTTTGAACTCGGAACTCAAATCACGGACATGGATCACGGACACGTACGTGTAGTGTACAACCGCCTTAAGCGAATGATTACGTGACATTTTAATAGCGCTTATAATAAACAAGGCGATATGCCGACTGGTAGAAAATGCCCAAGGCATTAAGTCCGCCTTTGTACTTATGCATAAAGTTTTATAAATAAATAAATAAATAAATATGCCCGGTAGACAAAAAAATATCGGAAACCTGTGTCTCCAGTTTGCCCCTACCACACGGCAACTACTACACATGCAGTTCAGTAAAGGCAATAGATACGCAGTCGCGCACACACCCGCATTTCCTAAATCAGAACGTAATACACAATCAATTATAAACCTTGTATCATCAAACACAGCGTGTATTTACCATGCACCGTACAACTTACCCACACAAAAACATCGGTCAATGTCGTTGTGCTGTGCAAAAGCAATTTATTTTACATTTACGCTAGTGATTGACTAAATTGTAAAGTTATCGATTCTCCCATTAATTATAGTTTTGGGTCCTGATATAAAATACATAAAAAACAGCATGTCCAGAAAATATTATAGTAAAAATAAACATATATACGTACCTAAAAATATATATTATTAAGTAAATCAAAACATTCAAACAATTTAAAAGCCGATTATGTTGGTTTAGGCTGCCATAGCGTATTGAAACAGGAGATATTGACACTCTAAAAATGGTGTTCTATGCCCTGTGTCAGTCCGTTCTAGGGTACTGCATCACTGTATGGGGTGGTGCAGGTAAAACTAATTTTCTTAGAGTGGAGAGAGCACAGAGAGCAATACTGAAAGTGATGCTACGAAAACCTTATCGCTATCCAACAACTCAACTCTACTCAGTTTGTAAGGTACTGACAGTTCGTCAGCTCTTCGTGTTGCAATCCGTTCTCAGAAGACACTCCAGCGTCCCACCGTCTGATCCCAACAAACGAACCAATATCCCCCCAGGTACACGACACAAAACCGCCTTTGCCAGACACCAATACTTCACATTAAGTACACTAATCTACAAGAAAATTCATAAAGAACTAAATATACTCGATTGCAATAAATTTAAATTAAAAGCTAAGGTGATGGAATGGCTACTTCTACAGGACTATGCACAAACTGAATCACTACTCGTATACATTGCCTGATATTGCATTATTTTAGAATTTTATTTTTTCACATAATAACACCTCACACTCACTACTCTCAAACAAAAACTCACCAAACCTACATCCCCACACACATTCACCTATACACTTGTTCTTTCTATTTAATTGTTATCAATATTAATATTCCTCTTTCTTAGAATATAATAATAATATTATAAAAGTAAATCTGACTGTTAACACGAACAATAGGTCGGCACAGTCCGCAGTTGTATAAACCCTATTTTTAAGTAACCTCACAGCTGAACACTGTCTCTTAAGATACAGGTTACCCTAGTTTGAGAGGCAGGGCTCACAATATCTGTATACAGACTTCTGCAGCGTAGCAAGAATCTTGTTAATCAGTGTATATTGTTGAACCCTGTTATGGTGTTTACTCAATGACCTGTAGAGTCGAGGAATTTGTGCAGCACTTGACACTTTATCTATTACTAGGGTGGCATTTTATGTCAAAATGTTGGTTACGCATTTCTCTACTACGCTGTATAATCAAAATAAGTAATAAACTTTATTTCACATCGACCTTCCAACCGGGTTAAAACGGTTGACAAATTGTAAAATAAACTATAAAAGCAATATTTCATTCGTCAATCGACTTTATTGTCGATAGCCTACGTTAGTGGATCTGCATAAGCACATCACTAAATCGTCGCAAGGAGCAGCGGCCGTACTACGCGATGCATCCGCTTAATAAAGTAACGTTTTGTGATTTATACATTGCTTGTCCAGTCACTCAGCGACAAACTTAGGTAGTGGTTAAGAAGCAATGTATTTAATGCAAAAATAATACAGTCGCTGTGCTATTTGAAAACAAAAATAACATAGTAGAACCAAGAAATATTTTACGATTTGTTGTTTTTCATGATTTTAAAGACTTATATAGTAAAATACTTGTATTTACATATGGTAAGTGATTCCATGATTTACAAAATTTTGTTTTAGGCTTCGGTTTTTACAAAAGACCACTGAACAACACGGCATTCTTATAACTTGTCACGATCACGGTCGAAAGCGCACTAGTTTGCGGAGACGGCCATTTGTCTATGACATGCCCAGTCAGTCCATGTCGCGCGGACACCGACACGCCCCCTTGCCACTTCTCCTGTATTTTATATTTCTATGCGCTTATCATTTCCGTATACTATTGACTTTTTATCAACCGCTATCAAGATGTCCTTTGTTGATAGAAAGTCACTTCTCTAGAGTCTTTGGCCTTTCTGCATTATATCACCAGTATGATTCATGTATGTCCTTCTAGGACGTTCAATATCCTCCCGGAAGCTAAATGCCGTCTAGACCATTGTGACGCAAATTAGAACACTGTTGTTGTATCACACTATCACACTTCATACAATCATACTAATATTATAAAGGCAAAAGTTTATGAGTGTGCGTGTGTGTGTATGTGTGTGTGTTTGTATGTTTGTTACTTCTTCACGCTCAAACGGCTGGACGGATCTGGATGTAATTCGGCACAGAGACAGATTATTGTCTGGAATAGCACTTAGGATACTTTTTATTCCGGAAATATGTTCCCTTGGGATAATTTTCGACATTTACGAGGGAAAAGCCGCTGACAGAAGCTAGTCCTACTATTCTTCTATTTTATTAATATTATAAAGGCGAAAGTTTGTGAGTGTGTTTGTATGTTTGTTACTCTTTCACTCAAAAACCACTGATCGGATTTGGACGAAATTTAGCAAAGAGATAGATTAAAATGTGGAATAACACATAGTATACTTTTTATTCCAGGTAGATGTTCCTTTGGGATAATTTCGACATTTACGCGGGCGAATCTGCTGGCAGAAGTTAGTTATATAATAAATAAATAAATGTATTTAATTGTGGCATCATCTATATGACGAAGAATTCTAGAATCTAAATCCCAATTTATGGTCTTTGCTAATTCAACGTAAACATTGAGTTGGTTAAGCTTTTCATAACGAACAAACGCAAACCGCACCAAGCCTTAAATTTATTTCTCGAGCATAACAGTTCTCATATTTTAAGTGTCGTGTCAGCATGTCTACATAATTTGCATTCATTCATAAATCTGCCGGTTCATCCCCAATTAGAAACCTTTTTAATAGTTCCCTGCGCACCTGGGCTTTTAATTTGGCTATGTCGAGATTTAAAGAAGCTGGAGCCTGTACGTTTGTTGGGGAGTAGTGAAACGGTTGAATGTTTTGCGTGAAAAGATTTCTTTGATTATTTTTATTTTTGGAGGTAAGACGGAACTTCTGGGAATATTTTCATAGAACTTTCGAGGTGTAAATAAGTTTTGAATTTTCCTTCGTTATACAGGTTTTCGGGTTCCGTAACCGAAGGGTAAAAACAGGACCCTATTACTAAGACTCCGCGGTCCGTCTGTCTGTCTGTCCGTCTGTCACCAGGCTGAATCTCATGAACCGTGATAGCTAGGCAGTTGAAATTTTCACAGATGAAGTAATTCTGTTGCTGCTATAACAAAAAATACAACAGAATAAAATAAATATTTAAGTGGGGCTCCCATACAACTAATGTGACTTTTTTTTGTCGTTTTTTGTGATAATGGTACAGAACCCTTCGTGCGCGAGTCTGACTCGCACTTGGCCGGTCTTTTTTACTTGTTTGCCAAAATTGGTTTTTAAAAAGTATTGTAGAAATAATTTCAACGTGTGGGAACATAATTGCACATGCTCAATGGAGCGACGATCTTCAAAAGGTGGCTGATAGCAGCTTAGCTGGATGAGAGTTGACGAACATCGAAAAGATTGTCGTGTTATTAGAATTATTTCCAGCCAGGACTGCTAAAAACAAAGTAGGTAATGAAATGAAATTAAATAATAATCAAACTGTTTTAATATAAAAACAGTTTGATTATTATTTTCGTTTAAATTGCTATTAATTAATTTATTGACATATGGATTTAATGTTTTATTTTTTTTTGTTTGCATGTTACTTACATTTTTTTTTAAATAAAATATAAATTAAAATAGTATTTTCTAATTGAAATAGAATTACATGTGTTAATATATATTTGTACGATCTGATAATGCTGATTATGTTAATGTGTCATGCTGTATTATATTCGAACGCAATGTGAATTGTTACTGAATAAATTGAATTGAATTTATAAACAAAACTTCAAGCAACAACAATGAGATTGGTACTCGCTATGCGAATTTACAAAAAAAATAAATACGTTGCCATCACAAAGCACAAAGCAAACGTACGTAGATAAACTGCAAATAAACAATTTTTTTTTTATAATATCAAAAAAACAAACCCACTTCCAAAAAAACACTGCAAAACGAAAACAAGTCGGTGTCTTTGGTACCTATTGTTTTCGGTGTTTCGACACCGACTTCGGAAAAGAAAGTTATTTTTCGTTTTGCAGTGTTTTTTTGGAAGTCGGTTTGATTTTTTGTTAATAAGTTTTTTATTTATCTCTTTTTAGTTTTGATAGGTACTTCCAATTGCCATAAAATTCAATTGTAGCCAAAGAACATCTCATGACGATTCCAATAAGCCCATACACGACTAGGGTACATTGTTTTATTTCGGAGTTCCAGTGCCTACCTGCCGGCTTCATCATCAGATCAGTTCGATGGTACCATTTTCATCAGCACTATGTTAAGTATTTGCTTCATCATAGTAGTTAAACTATTCGAGATATCTTATAACCCATGGCATACTTAGCATTAAGGAATTCTATTGGTCATCTGTGGTCTTCTTCACCAGTTCCACTTCACCAAATGTTACTTTCTGAGTGCAGATGATTGCATTGTTGATAAAAATACCAAAATCGCTATATGTATGCCTATAATATTTGAGGAGTCTTCTCGATTTCTCTAAGATCCCATCATCAGATCCTGATCTGATAAATATGGGACTAACTAGGAAGTATATACCCCTTCAAACAAAAGAAGAATTTTCCAAATCGTTCCAGGCGTCTTACAGTAACCGGGGAACATACATAAAAAAAAAACATAAAAGATTCCGACGAATTGAGAACCTCCTCCTTTTTTTGAAGTCGGTTAAAAAACCTGACTGCTCAAGCGAACTATGTAAACAAGAAGAAAATCATGCTGTGGAGTCGGATGATACATATTCGTGAGCTGGCTGGCCAAAACTATAAATATCCTCCGACTGCACAGCATGATCTTTAGTTATAATTTTTATTTCGAACGGTTTTTAAACATATAAGTGGTATATATTTTGTCATCACCTCTAAAATCCTTCATTTTGATACTCCACTTGATGGTTATCGAAGAAAAAAAATGAGAACCCCTAAAAAAAAAATGGCACCACTAATCCGCATTTTCTTTCAAACTCCTCTGTCTTTTCATCATCTGGGAAAACTTAGGTTCTTTAGACGAATATATCAATACCTTAACTGTCGAAATCCATCTAGTCGTTTGGAAGTTACAGGGTAATAAAGAAATTTACAAACATACAAGATACGCGCGAAAAACATAACCCTTCCTTGACGTCGCGTAAAAAAGAAAGGGTGATTGACACCGCACCACACAGACCACTTTTTCACAAATATTAAAAACAAACAAGTTATGAATATTACGCAATGTAAATAAATCTCAATAAAACTCCCATTATTACATAAAAAGAAACGCAGCGAGTCTAAAAATGTACAGAATGTGATCGAAAACGTTGGTGCAACGGTCATTCGCAGAAGGAAATAGAAACGTAACGTGATTGGCTGCGCTCACCCGGTTGCGTGTTTGTTAGGGACCTACTTGCGGCCTATGTTTGACCTGGACAGGGAATACTGAGCGGATTATTTTTTTTTTTTACTGAATAGTTGTTTAACGTTTTTTATACTACTGCCAGGTTTTCGACACTCCGTACAACCAAACGCGCGGAATAGCCTACTACTACATAAAACGCATAATGTGTGTATACGTGCAAATGTGTACGGCTTTACTGCCTGGTTGACTGGAGGTTTGGCGCTATCGCGTGTCTAGATGACACTTGCCTAGAGCCTCAATACATAATTTCTTTAATAATCATCATTATTTCAGCCAAAAGCCGTCCCGTCTCCTCTCCCAAGCGTTACAGTAGCCACCGACATTTTATCACATCATCAATATCATATCAGCTGAAAGACGTCCACTGCTGAATATAGACCTCCCCCAAGTGTCACCACATTGACCGATCCCGTGCGTCTCGCATCCAGTGGATTACCGCAACCTTAACGAAATCATCGGTCCACCTAGTGGGAGGTCTTCCAACGCAGCGTGTTCCGGTTCGCGGTCTCCAAAATCGTAATATTAATTGGATATCGAATTGAGATTCTATCCATCTAAACAGATTGTAACGTACCTAATTCCATGACTAATGGGATTATTAGATATTCATATTAGGTATTACTGCCGAATCGCATCACGATTTAGGGTGCTTTTCAACCAAAGATGTGCGAGAAAACTGAGTTTTGCGGAGGCGTAGCGGAACTGTGAAACTGCGTGATTATTCCAACAAAGCCGTATTTTTTTAAATTATTGATAGCCTCACATTTGACCAATACCTCACATGATGGTAAGCTATGATGTGATCGACGGTGAAGCACGCTTGCCTAGAAGTAACCTATTCACTCTTGACATAAAGACCCTTAGGTTTAACCGATCGGAAAACACAGACTCGAGCAGAAAAATCCATTCCTTAGCTGTACCCACAATTAAATTATTCCCAAAAGATTTAGTGCTTATGGTTGGAGGTCCACCATGTACCGATGGCGTATCGCCGTTAGTCTTGCGAGGATGTGTAGCGGACTCTGTTGTATGAGGAAGCGGTCTTTTACTTCCCTATACTCAGATTAAGGAATTCTTTCACCGTGCGTACAGCTAAGGAATAGGATTCTCTGCTGCAGCCTTTGTTTTCCGATTGCTACAATCTTACCGCAGCTCTGGCACAAGCAACTGAAGGAACACGGGTGGGTTAAAACGCCCTCCCGCTACACCAGAGCGGGAGAAATCAGTGAATGATAGCCCAACACAAAAAAAGTGGTCTAAGTTAAGAGTGAATAGATAACTTCTAGGCAAGCGTGATTTACCGTTGATCAAATCATCGCTTACCATCAGATGAAATAGTGGTCAAGTGCGAGTCTTTCAATCCCTAATAACAATTTTTATATTATATTTATGTTATTTATTAGTTTTTTTTTAATTTGATTTGTAAATATTATTTAAAAAAATTAGTAAATAAGCAAGTTAATGAATAAAGGAAATAACAAAACTAATCCTATTGATAGATATCGGACACATCCCTTGCTACGCATCCTTACACATCTCTCGTGGATATGTACCATCACTGTCGCAATACCGCAAGGTTTTTAATTCAACAAAACAATCAAGTTTAAACCTTATTACTGAGGATAGAGAATTCGAATTCTTATGAAAATATGAGGGTGTGATACGGGTGATTATTGTCAACTGTTCGCTTATTTTTTGATGCATGTCGGAAATAAGATTTGTCCTGGTTAAAGTTATGGAAGTAGTGTCGGGAAATTATAGGTTAACCCGTATTGTGTGGTTTGTATGGTTACGGTTTCGGTTTCGTTTTACACACGAGATATTTAAACCTTATTGAAAACTAGCTGTTCCCCGCGGCTTCGCTCCCGTGGGCCACCCCACAGGACCCGTTTTCGGGATTAAAAAATAGCCTATGTTACTCAGGAATAAAGCTTTCTATGGGTGAGCCAATCAGTACAAACAAACAAACAAACAAAAAAATCTTTCCTCTTCATAATATTATATTAAGTATAAGTATAGAAAAAGCCTAGTCAAGAACTCGCAACACTGATTTCAACTTCTGAAAACCAGAATTCACAGTGGCGACTACTGTGCCATTAAGTAGATTGAGTTAACAAAGGCTATTTTTTTATCCGTAATTAACTCAATAAATTGTTAAATATTACCAATGGTTTAAAATTTCGGTAAAATGCGTTTATTTGTCAATTGGTAATCTAAATAATGGTCAAACAATTAACTCTCTAACTTACTGCATCGCGAACGGTTTGAGTACCTCGTCCCGAGGGGTAAACCTTGTCGCACGGCCAATTCGCTTCTCCTTCGTACTCCACGTCACACTTCTAGCCGCTATGATGGCTCCTTCTCTGTTACTGCAGTGCATCTCTGGAACTCTCTTCTATACTCCATACGCGATAACCCTCCTCTCGATGTCTTCAAGAAGAAAATTAAGGAGCATTTCCTTTCAACGCAACGATTTATATATATATATATATGTATTTGTCTTTATAAACGTAGGTAGGTCTTTTGTGTATTATGTAACTAGTTTCATCTTACTATATAGGTGTATATATTGTACACTGGATTACTGCCTTCTATTATGATCTATATCACTCAAAGGTTTGCTGGAAGTAAAATCCATTTTGAGTTAAGCTCGCCTTTGTACATGAATTTTATTATAATTCTTTTTAATGTAATTCTAGTTGTACAATAAAGAATTACTTGACCATTTGTGATAGTAACATTCGACGAAAACACACATTTTACCGAATATTGAAACCATACTCAACCATTGTTTGAAATAACTACGAATAAAAAAAGTGGCCTGAGGGACCTTCTTGATTGCGTGACGCAATTTAAATTGCGTCGATATGCGATAACAAGCACGTATTTTTTATAAAGTTTCAAGTGAAAATCAAGAAATTACGTAAAAACATTTACACAATGCGATGCAAAGAACGAACAAAAAAATTGGTTATCTGTGTGATATAAATCAAAATGCGTTGATCTATCAAAGGCTCTGGACAAATCTCATTCGACGTCAGCGCTGGCGATGATTGAAATGCCAAAGTGTAAGTGATTGATCACGTGATATTTTGATAGCGTTTGACATTTTTTCAATCTCTAACGCCACGTTTTCGATGATAAAATGCCACATGTCTAGGGCCTCAGGAAGGTCACTAAGAACACGCATCGAAATTAATCTGCGTTTCCAATGGGGCCTGGAAGGCTGCTGCCTCCACCCACGCTGCTAACTTGGTTGCTACCAGAGACAGAGCGCCAGCCTTGGAAGCTGGACCCTCCTCCGTTGCCGCCTTGGTTGCTTCCACCACTAGAGCCTCCGCTGTGACCCTGGACACTGCCACTACCGCTGCCTCCTTGGTTGCTTCCACCAACAGAACCCCCACTGAAGCCCTGGAAACTCCCACCACCGCTGCTTCCTTGGTTGTTTACGTCACAAGCGCTTGCGATGTAGCCCTGGAAACTTCCGCCGCCAAAGCCTCCACTGCCTCCATGGTTGCTGCCACCACTAGAACCTCCACTGTAGCCCTGAAAACTGCCACCGCCGTTGCTTCCTTGGTTGTTAACATCACTAGCACTAGCGATGTAGCCCTGGAAACTTCCGCCGCCAAAGCCTCTACTGCCTCCTTGGTTGCTGCCACCACTAGAACCTCCAATTTGGCTTTGGAAACTGCCACTGCCGCTGCCGATTTGATTGTTGCCACTGTTTCCAGGCCCCATTGAAAAAGTGTAGATGCTGTGTAAACTGGAACTTTTCCAAAACAAAAAAAAATCTCCCAGTTGTCCGGTTTTTTAACCGACTTGCCAAAAAGGAGGAGGTTCTATTGTTCGAATGTATGTTACTATTTTTTTTTGTGATTGTTCACCGATATCTCCATCAATTGGGGACCGATATTGAAAAACCTTTTTTTGTTTGAAACAGTATATTCCCGAATTGGTGTCATTTTAATTTGGTGAAGATCTGATGAAGAACTTCGGAGATATACAACAGAACTTTTAAATAAATGACGCAAAATCTCTCGGAAGTGCTGCAATCGCATGTCTATTTATTGCTTACACCATTTCATAACATAACATCACGACGGTACGCTCGAAAGGGTTATGAAGCAGATGTTTATAGTTCACCCTGGTACACTCTCATTCCACCGGCTGTTCAAGTTTCATGTTATTCGAGTAAATCTATTCTGGCATCACTTTGGGCATTATGGGTACCTTAACTTGTAACTAAACAACAAAAAAAACCGGCCAAGTGCGAGTCGGACTCGCGCACGAAGGTTTCCGTACCATTATCGCAAAAAACGGCAAAAAAAACACGTTTGTTGTATGGGAGCACTACTTAAATATTCATTTTATTCTGTTTTTATATTTTTTTTATAGCGGCAACATAAATACATCATCTGTGAAAATTTCAACTGCCTTGCTATCACGGTTCATGAGATACAGCCTGGTGACAGACGGACAGACAGACAGAACGCGGAGTCTTAGTAATAGGGTCCTGTTTTTACTCTTTGGGTACGGAACCCTAAAAAGGGGAATATAAAAACTTTTTTACAAAAAGATACAACCGACTTCCAAAAAACACCACTAACTGAAAAATAACTTGAATTTCGAAAGTCGGTGTTAAAAAAGGAAGAAACGAAAACAGCTTAGGAACACCGACTTCCAAATTGAAGTTATTTTCCAGTTTTAGTCGCGTTTTTTAGAAGTCGGTTGTTTTATCCGTAGTTTACTCAACCACTAGTTGAGGTTGGCTTGTGCTAACCAGTGTTTTCAAATATCGGTAAAATTAATTTTTTCTTCAATATTAGTAACCTCATAAATGGTTAAATAAGGCCCGGTTTTTTTATTCGTAGTTAACTCAACCAGTGCTTAATATGCTAAACAATGGTTTCAAATATCGCGTTTATTCATCAATTTTTAATCTAACAAATGGTAAATTAATTAACTCTTCAACTTATTTGACCATTTTTGATGCTGATAATTGATGAAAAATATGTTATACCGAAATTTTTAACCACGCGTTAGCATATTTAACCATTGGTTAAATGCGGGTCAAAGACTGAGCCTTAACCAAGTGAACTTCTAAGGAACTTTAAATCCAGATTAACATTTACTCTAATGTTGCGCAAAGAATCAGCATTGCCATTCAACGTTGCAATGCTGCCAGTCTTCTGGGCACGTTCCCGGATGACAGCGATGTGGAGGAGTACTTTTTCTTTTGTATATCGTGTAAGTAGTTAGTTTAGGTATAATTTTGTATAGGTAGTTTACTTTTGTTTAATGTTTAAGTATGTACATATTTAAACCTTTGTTTCACAAATAAATATCCTATCTAATGTTATTTGATTCCCAATCCGTTGACCATCACACTTCAAGCTCAGGATCAGGACACAGTTCAACAAAGGGACATGACGAATGAAAAAGATTTTCATTTTCTATCGCAGAACTACCCTTGTCAAATGTAATAGGAAGCCGGACAGGTGCTGTGTTGGACCGTCAGGGCGATCCGTCTTGTGACTTAGATTTTTTTAACAGTCCTTCCGACAAAGGTCACTTAATACTTAAGATATGTAGGCCTTGAGACGCGCTGTTTTGTGTGATGTATTTTTTTTTCTGAATGTTACGTACCTAACCATGTTTATCAAGAAAATTGTTAGTGAAAGCTGGTGACCACGACGGTAAAATACCTTAGTAGGCTTTTTCTCAATATTCTCAATATCCCGCTCGGCGGCTTCCTTCTGGGCCATCACAGTCTCACAGAAGGAGGCCATTTCCCTCCGATTTCCTGTCTCTCCCATCATGGCCCTCACAGCTGCTGGTAGAGACCGGTCTCGCCCGATCCTGGCGACCAAGACCTGCAAACCAACAAGTTCTTTAAAATATATGAGGTGATTGGTGAGGATGATTGTTAATAAACTTTAAATAATTATATATCCAAAACTGTTACTTAAAATGAAAAATGATGAAAGTATTCTAGTAATAATTTTTAAATACCTATACTTGACATAGTTCGCCGATTTTTTTTTTCATCTTGAAAATATTATGGCCTCTGGTTGTCGCTGTGTTGAACTTTGATTACTGTGATGTCGTTAGTAACACTTGCAAGGTTAAGAAGAATCGATTGACTTAAAAATAATCAAAATCGACCCACGTAGGAACAAACATAGGTAATTAAGCCTCTTTTATTAACGATCATATTTTTTATATGTATCATAACATAATACTTCGAATTAAAGTTAGATATGCGTCTACAAATAAGTTATATTAATGGCTGTAATTAACTCATTTTAATTATGGCTGTAAAGCTGTTCATGTTATTCAGTGTCAATTTTTTTATACATCCTGAATTTCATCTGGTTAAAGGCCATTTCTTTCATTTATGTATTTTTCCTCATCTCGCCAATTTACGAAAGTGGGAAAATAATTACAAAAAAATATTTGACCAATAAAAGAAAACCTTACAATCTAAGTTAGGCCTAAGCCAAGCTCAGACTCGATACAAGGCAAAAATGATGAAAATCTTCCTAATTCCTCAACCACTTGACCGAAGCGTAAATCATCTTTTTCTCCACACATGATTGATGAGAAGGCCGACAATAAAATCGACAAGTGTCGATAACGTGACGAGGGTGAGTGAAAAACCTTTTATATATATCCAACATCTTTTGTTCGATGGAAAACTAAAATAAAGATTTATAATAAGAAAAAGGCCCTCGACTTTTCGTGTTATAACTAAGAAAATGGTATTGAAATTCTTTTGCCTTTGTCCTTTTGAAAACATCGTGCAACTCATGTAGAAATAACGTCAGAATTGAAATCATGCCTAATTTTGGCTATCAAAAAACAGGTACGTTCTTGGTACTTGCTTGAATATATAAGGTATGTTTTCTTCGAATCACCTCAGGATGAACTTTGCTTGGTTTTGAAAGAACTGCACAACATTGTATTTAAATATATATGGTTGTATACTTGTAAAAGGGTAAAAAGTGAGAAACATAAAAATAAATCACAAAAGATTCGATTTTAAAAAATCCTTCATATTCATATTTATTTATTTGCTCAAACATGTGTACACATACAAGAATACAATAACGTGCATGCAGGATAACATAAAGAAAAAAACACCGGTTCAGACATATTTGCCACGTATTGTGGCGTGCAAATAAGATGATTAATAATCAATAATTCAATAGTTCAAGTCAATAAATAATTTCAGGCATTATCATTAAATTAAAAATGTCAACAGCAAATAAAAAAGTAATAACAAATAAACAAATAAAATTCTATGTCAAAATAAATTCTACAGTCAGAAAATCATTAATATTATAGAATGTCATGAAGTGAAATTAGACTTATAACAATTTATTAGATAATATTAAAAACGTCTATATCCATACTAATATTATAAATGTGAAAGTAACTCTGTCTGTCTGTCTGTTACCTTTTCACGCTTAAACCGCTCAACCGATTTAGATGAAATTTGGTAAAAAGATAGTTTGAGACCTTGGAAAGGACATAGGCTACTTCTTTTTTGCATAAAACACAAAGGGGAAGAAATAGGGGGGTGGGTTAGATTTTTATGAAACTTCTTATTATGGCTTAAACCACTGAACCGATGTAGATGAAATTTGGTATGCTGATAGTACAAAGGGGAAGAAATAGGGGGGTGGGTTAGATTTTTATGAAACTTCTTATTATGCCTTAAACCACTAAACCGATGTAGATGAAATTTGGTATGCTGATAGTATGAGACCCTGGGATGGACATAGGCTACTTTTTTTTTATAAAACAAGGAGCGGCAGAAATGGGGTGGAGTAGTTATAAAATATGAAAATAAATTGAAACTTCTTTTTATGGCGTCCTTCTTATTCGGCTGTAGGCATGATGAATTGTTTATGAAAGATTTGAGCACAGAGTACTATTATATACGGATTTGAGAGAACTTAATGTCAGTGTCCGTGAAAGTGGTAATTTAAGCAAAACTTTATAATATTCTACTACTTATTTTTATTAGGGGAATATTTTTATGCTGTGGATATGCCTCGCAAGCGTAAATCTCATCTGAGCCGTAGCTCTAGCAGAGCTCGAACAGCAAGAGTAGCTAGAAGCCAAGAAACAGAGGTGCAGACTCAATCCGTCTAATTTTAGATGCTGAGCGTCACGCAATCCAAAGAGCTGGTGAGACTTTAGACCAGATTCAGGTTCACCAACACGCAGATGCTAAGCGTCACGCAGCTCAAAGAGCTGCTGAGAGTTCCGACAAGACTCGGGCTCGCCAACTCGCAGATGCTGAGCGTCACGAGGCTCAAAGATCTGCTGAAACTTTCGACCAGACTCAGGCTTGCTAACTCGCAGATGCTAAGCGTCACACAACTGAAAGGGCTGCTGCGATTTTCAACCAGACTCAGGCTCGCCAACTGGCAAATGCTGAGCGTCATGCAACTCAAAGGGCTGACTCAAAAGTGAGACCTTTGAGCAAACACAGGCCCGTCGGATTTTAGATGCCGAACGTCACGCCTGAACAATCCCAAATACGGCGTATTTTACTGCCGTTGAGGCAGTCTGAAAGGAGACGTACGTTTGCAAGAAATACATGGGAGTCGTTCCACAACGCTGCGCCTGATTATGACCCATTGATTGATTACACTAACCATCGATTAGTTCTCATAGAGAACATGGATAAAAAATGTAGATATTGTGAAGCACTCAAGTGGAATGATGAGACACCGGGTATGTGTTGCTCTGGTGGAAAAGTTTCAGTTCCAACGCTTGGTGAGCCAGAAGAACCACTCAAGTCTTTGCTATTGTATGACAGTGATGAATCGCGCCGTTTTTTAAGCAGAATGACTCACCCTGAAACTCTTCAGGGTGAGAAACTCTACCCAGTAGAGTTTCTTAACTCTTTAGAATTATCAGGGGTACCGTCCCATACGTTGAGGCTGAAAGTTGGTGTCCCAGTCCTGTTAATGAGAAATCTGGACGCACCAAAATTATTTAATGGCACCCGACTACAAATAACACACCTGGGACGCAATATAGTAAGGGCAACAATTATGACAGGAATAGCAAAGGGATAAGATGAAATGATTTCACGTATTCCGATAATCCCAACCGATATGCCATACCAATTTGAAAGGTTGCAATTTCCCCTTAATGCGACATTCGCGATTACCATAAATAAAGCTCAAAGGCAAACACTGAAAGTTTCAGGAGTGCATTTAGAAAAAAACTGTTTTTCCCATGGGCAACTACTGTATGTAGCGTGTTCACAAGTATCAAGTCCACATAATCAATATGTTTTAGCAAAAGATGGTAAAACTAAAAATATTGTTTACACGACTGTGTTAAAGTAAGTTATTAAAAATTACAACTCTGTGCTCACAACCCATTTCCACACTTTTGACGACCTAAACAATATTTATAAGAATCAAAAAGCAAATTAGCATTAGCATTTTATGTTACGCAAAATACACTATTTTCGTACTACTACTATGTTTCCTTTTCTACGTTTTACGCGAGCGAAGCCGCGGGTAAAAGCTAGTAATACATAATGTCAGAATTTATCTGTAAAAAATCTGTGACAGTACATTAACATTTTTGACATAGGATAATTTTGAATTTTTGCTTTATCAAATCAAGAGGATTTTTTTTTAGCTACTTCGGTAATTTATTATAAAGGACTGGTGCCATATAAAAAATAATCATAAACATTAAGGCAGTATTAGTTCTATGAACATAGAGACAACTTTCATCTCGTTGAGTACGATTGTAAGCTTCAGATGCTAACACAAAAAGTTCTGTATTCTGTTTCACAAAGACAGTTGCTTCAAATATATGCAGTGAAGGCAATGATAAGATACTGTATTCTTTAAAGAAAGGAACACAACTCTCAATAGATTGTAAACCGAACATAGCCCTAACGCACCGTTTCTTTGCCTTAAAAACAAGATCTTTGTTGGTGGAGTTCCAGAGAGGACAGACGCAACAAGCCCATGATATGCAATTATGAGTGTTCTAGAGTTTACTTTATAATCAAGTTCATGTAGGGCAAAAACTGATCGACTCACTCGCTTGCACAATTGTTCAATATGTGGTTTCCAGGTCATTTTATTATCAATATACAAGCCGAGAAATTTTGTAGTGTCTTTTTCTTCAATAGGTCGATTGTTAAAATTGTGTTGGTATACGCTGTCTAAAGTTTATTCATTTGGTTTTTCAAGGTTTACATTCATTTAAATTATTTACATTCAACCAATTCATAACTGAGCTCAAGGGGCTATTTAGATCATCCTCATAAGTATTTTTGTCTTTACATTTGACAGTAACAGTGCTATCATCCGCAAAGAGAGCTATGGGGTTATCAGTAGCATTTAGTAGGTCATTAATGTATGTTATAAATCGCGATCGCGATAGTTTTGTAGATATTCTCTATCATGTCTCTTGAAGATCGGTTTTATGATCGAAGTTTTTAATCTATCAGGGTAGACTCCTGCGACGATGCATAAATTAAAGATATAGCTAAGATGAGTAGATATATTTGTAGCTACATATTTAATGACTTTGGTTGATTTTCCATCATAACCTACACTATTTGTGCGTTTCAGACTTCTAATAATCTGCATTATTTCATGTGGCAAGCATGGTTGCAGAAACATAGACTTTTCTTTAGTAGACATATATGAGTCGCATTTTGTTAGAATCATCCTTAGGTACAGTTTTATCGATGAAGTAGTTGTTAATAGCTTTGGAAATTTCACGGGGGTCAGTTATAGATCTACCATTCGTTTTAATGCTAGTTATAGTATCCTTCGGTACATTCTGTTTTGCTTGGTTTATGAATTTCCATGCCGTTCTACCTTGAATGTCTTCTGACACTAGCTATTCGAGTGGCTTCGTTCCCGTGGCACAGAAACCGTTAATTTACCGGGATAGTGAAATTATGCAATATTGTAGCTTTCTGCCAGTCAAAAAATTTACGTATATTTGAGTTATATCAACATTGTTATTTTAAAAGGTAATCTCTGGCGAGATAACCTTTTACAATCACATTAAAAATTTCCTCTCGTTATAACATTATTATTATTAGGTGTATACGTGTGCACTCAGCATCAAAAATATCGCACCTCCCCGAAACTAGCATTCGAGTTTGTACTGCCAAAAACGAATGCATTAAACCCAGTTAACATTGGTATCTGCTCAATGAATGTTTAATGACCTTTAGATTAACAATAGTTAGATTTCATAAATTACACAATTCTTCAGAGCACGAGCCGTTACATAAATGTTTTTACAATACGCGAATGGCCATCCAGACTTTGAATTAAACACAATGGAACACGTCCAGCAAGAAAATCAACCCTAAACATTACTTTCATGCATTCAGTTAAACCGTTTTATTTCATGCCTTGTTTAATAAATCCAAAAACCCTTCACTTTTTCTGAGAGCTGAATAAATTGTCTTTTAAATTGTGTACAATAGTCAGACTCTTAACATTGTATTCATATGGTTTAAATTATTTTTAAGGAGATTAGGAGTAAAATGTGAGTTTTTATGACGCTGAATGATTATCGTGAAAGCCTAAACTAAAATTATGTCAGATAAAAGACCTCTTCAAAATCGTTCATAATCCTTAAATTTTCATAGTAATTCAGACGTATAAAATATATACAGCTATAAGTTTGATATAAAGTCTATTACAGTAATATTATGATATTACTAGTTTATCGAGTTCATTCGGGACACATAATTCAGAAACCACTTTGCTTCGATTGATCTTTGCAATATTTTGAGAACCTTATTTTTATCGTTATTTTCGTCTGTGTTTGAGTTATATTTCACAGAAACAGTATTCTTAAAAAATATTTTATAAAATAGATCAGTGAGATATTATGTACTTATAAAATCAAATATTGCTATAAAGAAAATTTGTTATTTTTTCATCGACACAGTTCCAACACTTTTAAACAGAATAGGTTATTGAAAAAAATGATAAGGCATTTTTTCGCACCCAATTCAATAAGTTTTTCAATCTACTGTCTAGATAAATTGAGAAAATTTATATAAATTAATGGAAATAAAATTGTTTTGCCTGTCCAGAGAGGTCTAGATATAGTTCAGCAATAGAGACGGTTGAAATGCTAAAATGTAAGGGATCGATCACGTGACTTTTCTAGCTTAGTTTTTGGCAATATCACAAAATAATAAGTATAGGTACATAGGGTGGGTCACTTCATCATTTCAGCCGAAAGACGTCCACTGCTGGACATAGGCCTCCCCCAGGCGTCGCCACTTTGACCGATCCCGTGCGTCTCACATCCAGCGCTTTCCCGCAACCTTAACCAGGTCATCGGTCCACCTAGTGGGAGGCCTTCCAACATATCGTCTTCCGGTTCGCGGTCGCCATTCCAGAACTTTTCGGCCCAAACAGCCATCCGTTCTGCGAGCAATGTGCCCTGCCCACTGCCACTTAAGTTTGGCAATTGTTCGGGCTATATCGGTAACTTTGGTTCTCCTACGGATATCATCATTTCTGACGTGATCACGCAAGGAAATTCCGAGCATAGCCCTCTCCATTGCCCTTTGGGTGACTTTAAGCTTTCTGATAAGGCCCATTGTGAGCGACCACGTCTCGGTCCCATAGGTGATCACTGGCAACACACACTGGTCATAGACTTTTGTCTTGAGACATTGCGGTAAATTGGACGAGAAGATACCACGCAACTTCCCGAACGCCGCCCAGCCGAGTCGGATTCGACGGTTGACCTCTTTCTCGAAGATGGATCTACCCAACTGGATCGTTTGTCCCAGGTAGACATAATCATCTACAACTTCAAGTAAACAGTCTCCGATCTTGATAGGAGTGGGTGTTACATGGGCATTCATCATGACCTTGGTTTTGTCCATGTTCATTTTAAGACCCACTCTTTCGGAAGCTCTATTGAGGTCATCGAGCATTGTACTGAGGCTCTCCATGGTCTCAGCCATGACCACTATGTCGTCGGCAAACCGAAGGTGAGTGATGTACTCGCCATTAACGTTGATGCCAAGCGACTTCCAATCCAGAACCTTGAAGACATCCTCCAGCGCAGCAGTGAACAGTTTCGGAGAAATGACGTCTCCCTGTCTCACGCCGCGCTGGAGAAGGATTGGTTTCGAGGTCTGATCCTGAAGACGGACTGACATGGTGGCGTTTTTGTACAAACACTTCAACACCTCAATGTACCGGTAGTCGATCTGGCACCGTTGGAGAGATTGCAGTACTGCCCAAGTCTCGATCGAATCGAAGGCTTTCTCGTAGTCCACAAACGCTAAACAGAGAGGCAGGTTATACTCTTCGGTCTTCTGTATGACCTGCCGCAGCGTATGTATGTGGTCTACGGTGCTAAAGCCTTTTTGGAATCCGGCTTGTTCGGGAGGCTGGAAATCGTCAAACCTGCGCGCGAGACGATTCGTGATGACTCTTGAAAACAACTTGTAGACATGGCTAAGAAGTGAGATGGGCCTATAGTTCTTCAGTCGGGCATTGACGCCCTTCTTGAAGAAGAGTACCACCACACCCCTGCACCATGCCTGTGGCGTTTTGCCCTCGAGTATGACGGCATCAAACAGCTTCTGAAGGGCCTTAAGGACCGGTTTTCCACCCGCCTTCAGGAGTTCAGTCGTGATTCCGTCATCACCCGGCGCACGTAGGGGTATTTGACCCAAAAACGCGGTTAAAAGTCAATGTAAACAAAGTAAACAATTCCCGGAAACGGTTGATACATATTGGTACCACAATAGATAGAGAACAACAATCTACCGTCACTTTATTTTATTAGGCTTGCATTAAGTTGTAGAAAGTCGTTAACTTAGTGCCTTGCAGCGAATTCGTAAATAAAAAATATGTGAACGATTTTGAAGTCCTGCATTTAGAAGTAAGTGGTGAAGTTAAGAGTGGTTTAAATAAACATTTTTATAGTGTATCCTATTGAACCAGGTATGTACTATCTGTATTACCCAATTATTTTAAAGTAATACGAGAGTAATTAGTAGATATTGCAGTTATTACGAACCGCAAAACAAACTCATGATATTTTGTGTCATAAATATATACATTAGAGTTTTTGTTGTATTGCAGGGCGTTTCCCGGTTAATGTTTTATTTTCGTAAGTTGATGTAACTATCCTACTTTAAGAAAAAGTTAAAATTGGGTGCCTAAATTTGCCTATTCCATTTAAAAAAAAATCTTTTGGCCATCTTTTTGTACAAAACAAAATTAATTATTCATTTCATATGCTAATATCAATTTTTTTAGGTTGTAGTTGGGTTCTGGTGTCAGAATTAAGACATGAGTATGTTTATTTGATATGGCGAAAACTAGCACAAAAGGGAATTTTCAAAAAAGTGGGATTTTCTGGCGATTGCGATAATTAACATACCATCATTTCCCGTTGTATAAATACAAGAGTTTCACTGCAAAATTTCCTATATTAAATCAGAAATGAAGACCAGGTGGCTTACTGCCAACAAGACTGAACACACAATAAAGAAAATTCGTGATTTACCTATCCAATGTTCAGAAAAACCGGATCGTCTATCAAAGACGTTCGCTGACTTGAGTGACCGCAGCAAAAGGCGCAGTCTTCAGAAATTCTACGGAATGATTTAGATTGATCGATAGATAGATTGATCTAGATAGAAAGATTTACTGCAATGTTGGATTCCAGTGGGCATAAAATTTATATTGAAAAAAAAAACAACATTTTGCCACGATACAGCATTACTTTACGAATAGGAATATACGAATAATTATACTCCTGGCATCTCATGATGCCCACGGTACACAAGGTAACTAATTCAAGGTCCCTTTGTTGTCTAACATTCGGAACCTATTCCCTATTACCTATCTGAACCTTGTAGGAAAAAGTAGGTGAGGCGAGAAATAAACACTTCCGGCAATTTCGCCAAAACTTTTGACGAATATTTTCTCAAGAGCAATGCAACCAAGACGTTCTAAACAGGTTGCTTCTACCGTCAGATCCCTTCATGAGTAGCATAAGGCCGAAACTAACGAAAAGATCAAAGCCAATTAGCGCAGTAGCCATGCAAATGTTATTGGCGAGTGAAGTTGAGGCATCAAATGAAGAAGTTGAAATTACTGAAGAAATGGATGAAACAAATAATTCTGTTGATGGAAACGAGTAGGACTCCTCCGCTGAGTTATAATGCCTATAATGACACAATTATATCAAGTTTTTTAATATTTTATTAAACTTTTTCCTGAAGAAGTAGCTTAAAAAAGTTTCACTCTTTGCCATTTTCCAAACCCTATTAAATAAAAATTCAATTTTATTATACATATGACTGTTTTGAGCTTATATGTCATTTAAGACCGCAAAATAATTTTGTCCGTATTTTTGAGTCAAATACCCCTATGTGCGGCGCCTTGTTGTTTTTAAGCTGTTTCAGAGCCATCCTAATCTCGTACAGGCTGACGTCCGGGATATCTTCGGTATAGTGTCGGGTCAATCTAGCTCTTGGGTCGTTTGCTAGACTCGCAACGGGCTTGCTGATTGATGTGTACAACTGCCCATAGAATGTCTCGATCTCCCTCAGAAGCTCCGGTTTGAGGGATACGATCCTGCCATCGTCGGTCTTCAGTCTCGTGAGCTGGCTCTGCCCAATAGCCAGATCCCTTGCAAATACCTTGGAGCCTTTATTTTGCTCAATCGCGTCTTTAATACGCTCGGTGTTAAAGCGGCGGAGGTCTCTTTTCAAGGATTTAGAGATCTGTCTATTGAGCTGCCGATATTTGCACGCCTCATCTGAAGACTGCAGGATCATCTCACGCCTCTCCTTCATAAGCTTGAGAGTAGGATCAGAGAGCTTTTTGTTTCTATCTGTACGACCGTATGGACAGCTTCCACGAGCCCGTCATTGTATTCGTCCACTGACCTCCCTAGGCACTCGAAACGATTCTAGAGTTCGAGCTGAAAGCTCTCGGGGTTTTGGACATGAATCTGTGCTGGACGGAGCGTGGACTTCATCAGTCGAGACCTTTCAAGCTTAATATTAATGTTCAATGTGCCTCTTACCATGCGGTGATCGCTCCCGGTTTTTACCGAATTGATCACAGAGACATCATTGAACATTTGCTTCCTGGTTGACATGATGAAGTCGATCTCATTTTTTGTTGCACCATCGGGGCTCTGCCAGGTCCACTTTCTATGTTCACGCTTTTTGAAGAAGGAGTTCATCATATAGAGGCCCTCCTTCTCCATAAAACTGGCCAGTAGGTGACCCCGGTGGTTCCGACGTCAAACTCCAAATTGCCCCACTTGCAGCTCATCCTCGTCTCGTTTGCCCAGTTTCGCGTTGAAGTCCCCCATGACAACGGTGAAGTGAGTTTTGAAACCATGCATGGCTCTGGAGATATCCTCATACATGGTCTCTACCTCGTCGTCGGGGTGTGCCGAGGTTGGGGCGTAGACCTGTATGACCTTCAGCGAATATCTTGCGAATATTCTGAGTATCAGGTACGCCACCCTGGTCGACACACTCTCGATCTTCACCACGTTGTTCACAAGGGACTTGTGGACGATAAACCCGACACCACCCTGGGACTGCCGGTCACCCTCTCGGAAATAGAGCAGGTTGCCGGATGTGAGGATTATCGAGTCCTCCCCCTCTCTTCGGACTTCAGATAACCCTATAATACTCCATCGCAACCTGCTCAATTCCTCTTCGAGTTCGGTGATCTTTTCGTCGGTCCGAAGTGTGCGCGTGTTGTATGTTGCCAGGTCCAGTCGTCGGTGTTTGTTAGGGTAGCCGGATCCCGTCCGGAGATTCTTGGCACCCCTTGCCACGCCGTAACCTCGACCGCTACCGTAGTCGAGGGTAGGCAGGCTGCCGGGCACTAGGGGCCATTTTTCATTTGTGCTATTCATGGGGGGGGTTTTGCCATAATCGCCACGCTTGGCAGGCGGGTTGGCGATCGCAGTATGGTTGTTATAGAAGCACAGAGAACGCTGCTGCCATTCTCTGGTTTGTCCCTTAGTCGCCTCTTACGACACCCACGGGAAGACATGGGATCACTTATGTATGCGGAAAAAAAATGTTTAATTTTTATATGGGCACAGCGATAAGACGGTGCTAAATTATGAGTGTAAAAATATTATAAAGTTTCATTGCAATCGGCATTTATCTTCTGCCTCCGGAGTCATGTGGAAATCGTCAACAAATAGGTTTCAAAAAGGTCTAACAGCATGGCATACAAAGAACACTATTTAAAAATAAAAGTCTTTAATCGGTAGTAAATAAAGATTTATTAATGAGCAAACAATTTTTACAACGATATGACCTCCTTCTGTTTTGGAAGTCGGTTAAAAAATATAAAATAATAATTATTAAAATTAAAGGTTACATTGTGGCGAAATCCTTTTTGCTGTCGAATTTTGGCATTGTTTTTCTCGAGTCTATCTGAGCTTTGATAAAATCATCTGTCATTCTTTTATTACATAAGGTGGCTGATGCTTCGGTCACAGCTTTATCTGCTCTTTCTACTGCTTGTGTGTGACACGGAAGGCATAATAAATCCAAATCTCCTTCTCCTTTTTGTTGAATAAACAAACGGAGATTTTCTTCGGTTACAGATTTTAATAAAGGTGGCTCAGTGATATTTTCTTGCCATTTCAAAAGGTCGTAATATGTTGAAGCGTTAAAGTTTATCTTTGGTGGCTGAACATACGCAATTTTATTGGTGTTTCTGATCTAGCTTTCATAATTCGCCGTGCAGCTAATTCACGAACGTGCGGCTGGAGATCTGTCAACATTGCAAGCAATAAGTTTTCCGGGTGTACGAAATAGCTGTTTCTTTGAAATGGGTCAATAACGACTTTTAAAGTTGTTGGTTAGCTCGATGAGTTTAAACAAGTGTGCGTTCCATCTTTACAGCTAGAGTGAGATTTTATAGAAAACCATACATTTTAAATGATAACTTTGAAGATCCTTCATTCGTTTTGGTTCTACTGTAGGAATAGAAGATTTTACCGATACTTGTATCAGTTTTGAAACTAAAACGGCTTCTATTTCTTTATATGTCGGCTCTTTTTTCGGTTTCCTCTCAAATTTTTACTTGTGTCGGGTTCACTCATAATACTTCATCAAATGTTCGTAAGTTGGCAATAGATTGTCTTTAAATCACCAAATAAGGGACACTTCTTACTATTTCAAGTGCGTTAAATTTTACTAATGACATATAACAAGTAACTGCACTGTATTATGCAACGCGCGACACTGATTGTTTTACCAATGAATCGCGCGTCAATTGTCTCAACTTTAACCCCCCCCCTCCTCCTCTCCTTACTCCTTTGTACTCAACCAAACTATTTCGTATTTATCATTAATAAAAAGTATTTCGAAATCAGATATCAAAAACATGAGTTAAATAAAAGTAAAGTAACGTCAAAAATCTACTTTTTTTAAATAGTTCTATGACAATCCGGAGGCAATAAAACTTAAAATAATCTAATAAAACTTTACATATAAAGTAACGACACTATTTGGCACCTTTTTAATGCTGAGCATATTTGAAAAACGAGATAAAGAAAATTTGGCCCACCCTAGTACAGTGGACCACTCCTGGCGTTCTCGGCAACTGTCACCTAAACTTGCCGGACTCACAAGGGTTGCTACTATATTGATTTGAATTGTAATAAAAGGAGTAGGTAGTATAAATTCACAAACATAACTACATTAATTCGTCACAACATACATCATACCATAACTACTTGCCTTAAAGGGTAGACAGAGCATCACGACGCCACATACGATGAAGATTGGAGGGTAACAAAACGTAACGTAAACGTTTTGGGAATACTTTTATTATGCTTACAACTAAGGAGTGTAATTCCCTGCCGGAGTCTCTGTTTCCCGATAGCTACAATCTGGGGTCTTCAAGTCATGATTTAATAGGTTACTTCTGAGCAAGCGAGCTTCACCGCCAACCACGTCAGCACTTACTATCAGGAGAGATAATGGTCAAGCGCGAGTCTGTTAAAAAAATTAGGTGTAATAATAATCCCACCAAAAACATAAAAATGTGAAAAAGCACCAAGGTCGACGAAGAAGAGTTGAGATCTAGAAGGCTGACAAGTTTCATAGCCTTTCCTTAAACAAAGCTACAATGTACAATTTCGTCTATGGACTTAAAATAATTGATTGATTTCTTAGATATTGAGTTAACTTGTTATCTTGAAACATTTAATGACCTTTATTAACATACTAACTGACTCCCGAGGCTTCGCTCCCGTCAATTGGCTACCTACCTTCCCTACGCTACCTACCATACTGTACCTACTCTACCTACCCTACCCTACACTATCTACCCTAACCAACCTACCCTATCCTACCCTACCTAGGTAGGGTAGGACGTTTTACTGTTTCATGAGCGGTAAAAAGAGTACCGGGCGATTTTCGATTCCGAAGCCCTAGTACTCCGTTAGTCTCTACCGCTAATGATTCTAGCTCTGCAAATACTTCTTCATGATTCTGACCTCCTGGTAGTTTGAATTGCTTTCCTAGTTTCTAGTACAATATCTATTAACTTCGATTAATTCTTCATATTATTACCGAGACGGGTGAGCACGACTGTACTTTTATATTGTTTGTTCTCTAAAATAAAATTCGGGCGAGTCGTCCACTAAATAATATTGAAGTGGTCGATTCGCCCACCGATAAAATAACTTCGGGCGAATCGACACAGAAAAATAAATATTTTTAATAGTGGACAATTCGCCCGATTCGGGCGAGTTAAAAACGGGCGAGTCGTCCAATAACCCTTTAAATCGGAGTGTTTTCGCAAGATATCGTGTCATAATTACGTGTTCAATAGATCGTCAATCGAAGCGTGGCTACTACTAGATTATGTAGCATGAAATAAAAATGTGTCGGAGATTTTTTAAATTTTACTTGTAACTTTTTTCCAATCGATATCGCGAGGCTATCGTTGGTTGAATGTCACTTGTGTAAGTTCATTCGCATGTAAGTAGCAAACTGTCAAAAACGCTTCTAATTTAGTGTCACACTTTAACAAATCTTTGACATTGATTGTAGCCGAGATGATATTGCAACTTGAATGTGAACGATTTATAATTACAAAAATTGGGTATTTTTTTTACTTTAAGTAACTTTTGTATAGCCGATATTATACAACATCCTTTTTTACAAAAATAAACATCTTTTCTGTCTTTAGCAAATACAATCATAGGACCACACATAAACCCGGGCATTCAATTTAAATCAAATACTCGATAAGCCTTTTGAGATTCTGTTTGTGAACCACGGACAAGTGTGCCGGTACCAGAAGCTGTGTGGCCTGGACTAACAGTTGTCTATGCTAGTCCTAGCACAAACAAGCAAACTCCTAGATTCATAGAGATCGAAGTGCTGACCGAACGGGATCGCTTCATAACTAGGTTAGGGGCTGCTTCGTGCGTAGTGACGTGTATATCGACTTAATAAGGAACATTTATTATATTTTATAAAAAAAAAACATGTAGGTAAATCTCTTACTAAGTACAAAAAAACCAATGTAAAATAGGCGGTCTAAAGGGGAATACAGAGACTATTTGGTGGGCGAAATAATTTTGGAACCAGCATGATTGAAATGCTTAATCAATTGGACTGCGACTCGTTCGAGCAGCATTTAGCCAAGAACAAACGTTGGCATTTCCGAATACAGTGCGCGAGTGTCTGCACGCCGTTCCCTATCAAAGTAGATTTTGCTTTGGGAGTGGACATCTTTAGCGTGTCGGCCCAATAGATTAAGGATTTACTTGGCTGCACCCAATATGTTTAGATACTTAGTCTTCGCACAGAGTTTATTGGCAACTTAATAAAAAAAAAAATATTCAGCTAAGATCTGGACCTTCATAGAGTCAATGCTAAATTCTCTTTAGAATTTGATTGAATCGAGTAGAGGAATTGGCTTAGTTAGAACACAGGGGTAAACGATGAATTTTGTAATAACTGCACTAAAAAAAAATAGGACTTGAGAACTTTATTCTTACTAGCAACAAAACAGAGCTTTGCTCTTTGTTCTTCTTCCACTTCGCCACTTCCCGTTACTCGGGGTCGGGTTTCCTGGTCATGAGACGCCATTTGTTCCGCTGATAAGCATCGTCAGTAGATAGACTGCACTTCTTCATGTCCTTCTGGACACTCGTCATCCAAGATGTCAGCGGTCTACCTCTCCCTCTCTTTTGTGTCGTCATGGAAAGGCACTTTTTCACGATGTGTTCATCGGATGTCCGCACCACATGGCCGGACCATCGAAGCCTGGATTCGGTAAGTTTTTCGGCGATGGGTGCAACTTTAAAACTACCCCGTACATACTCGTTCCGAATTTTATCCTTGAGAGTGACTCCACCAGCCCCGCGCAACATGCGCATCTCCGTGGTGTGCAGTTTCTGCTCGTCACTCTTAGTGGAGGCCCAGGTTTCGCTAACGTAGACCAAAACTGGTCTTACCGCTGTTTTATAGACCTTGCCTTTTGTTCTTATTAGCTTTGCTCTTTGTTAATTAATTTAATTTTTACAAAACCTTTTTGGTCAAAACGGAACAAGTCAACTCAAAATTTAAGCAAACTTTAGTTATTAGAAAATAAACTTTAATAAAACATTATAAAACTTGTTTTGTAGCTATTAAAAAAAACGTTTGCAAGACCCAATTATCTTTTTCAGTGTGTCGAAAACGATTTATCGATACTTGTCACATCACTATTCGTCGGCACAGGTAACGATTTTCCCTCGCCTATCCTTCCGATATTCAACAAGCCACTCACACTGCAAAAGACAGTCACTCAACAATATAAAAAATATATTTTATTAAACAATATTGCCTTACTTACATTTTCAGAGTTAACTTTAACTTTAAACGTGTGATTGAGCTTTTACTGTTATTAATGTTTAAAAACTGTCACGGGTAATACAAGCATGATTTTATGTTGTGTACCTACATTCTATTTTAAAAATTATGTTTTAAAGATAAGACGAGGACAACGACGTATTGATCCAAAAACGCACTGAATATTTTGGAACAAGAAATGTAATTGAAAAACCCCCGACATGATATCTTGCGCTTCAATCGCAATTCAAACAATAAAACGCTCATATCTTTTGAACGGCTGACCGATTTTCATCAAACATAGCTAAGAACATACATATATAAACTCACGCCTTTTTCCCATGGGGGTAGGCAGAAACTACAGAACGCCACCTGCTACGATCCTTACATACTTCTTTTGCTTCACTCACATTCATACATCAAGTCATACACACACGCCGGTTATGAGTACTGCGCACCTGGCCTTTCTGAAGAACATCACCTATAAGGTCTATGTATGTCTTTCTAGGGCGTCCCCTCCCGGCGTTTCCATTCACGTCTGCCATGTAAATACCTTTCGTTAGTCGCCTTTAATTCATTCTCTCAACATGACCAAACCATCTTAACATACTCTTTTCAATTTTAGTCACTACATCTTCTTTTAAACCACAACATTGTCATATTACCTCATTCCTCAATCTATCATTTAAAGTTACACCACACATACTTCGCAAGGAACGCATTTCTACTGCATTAATCCTACTTTCATGTCTTTTTTGCCATACCCAACTTTCACTTCCATACATAACTGTAGGCACCAGCACACTGTTGTGCTGGTGCCTACACATAGCTAAGAACTCTCTCGAAAATTTCACCTTTCAAACAAAAAAAAACTAAACCAAAATCGGTTCATCCGTTTAGGAGCTATGACGAAGTCTGTGGCACAGACATATACACAAAAACACAAACACACAGGTACTCACGTCAGACTTATAACATCCCTCCTTTCGTTTAGTCTACATTTGATAGATTCTACTTTTGACATCTTAATCTAATTTTGACAGATTCTACATTTATGATTGATTCTACGATTGACATATTCTACAAATGACATATTCTACAAATGACAGATTCTATATTTGACAGATTCTACATTTGACAGATTTTAAAATTAGTGAGACAAGTAAGGAACATTGTGCCATTAAAAATAATACTGTTATATAGCAATCACTATATTTATTGATAAGCATAATTTGTTTTTGTACCTAGAATGTTTATTATATATATAGTAACTAATATTTTGTGTCATGACATACCGTCTCTGCATACATATTTTTTTTCACTTTATCGATTTTTTTATAGTTATTCTGCTATTCTGGGCGGAGACAATCCAACAAATCAAATATCATAAAAATCGATCCAGTCACTCTTGATTTATAAATGGTGTAACTAACCTGACTTTGTTTTATACATATAGTTATTTGTTCGGTGACAGTGGCGCCACCCCGGCGTAACATTGCGACCTAAAACTTAATAACTTCTTTACACTTTTTTTCTTTTCTATTTTCATTATTCTTTTGTTTTTCGCAAATATGTGTGTACTTTAAAATTTTATTTGTAAAGATACAAAGATATTTTTGAATTTAAAAAATATAATGTTATAATTGACCGTAACAGTATTCACTACACATAGAAAAACGGAAACTACATTATCAATCTTTAACACTCCTAAACAAAACCAGATAGCAGAATGTCACATGTCTTCGAATTTTTGGTTCTAGGACTGCCGGTTTCCTCACGATGTTTTCCTTCACCGTTTTGAGAGCAGTGGTGATGAAATAATTTACACAAAGTAAAGCGCCGTATATATATGTGGCATATGTCATGTGTAAAATCTATCATATGTAGAATCTGTCAAAAGTAGAATCTGTCAAATGTAGACTAAACGCCTCTTTCCCGTCGCGGTTAAAAAGCAATATAACACTGGCGCTACGATATTTGATGGTTTGATTTTGCCTTATGAGAAACTGCGTTCCTTATAAAGGTTTTTTAATTATCTTAGAAATAATTTTAATTGAATTGAAGACTGAAACTAATTGCTTGATTAATGAGCTCTTCTTTTGAAAAGTTTTGATTAAATATGAGTCAAAAGCTTCTTCAATAAGACACGACATCAAAATACTAAAAATATTGCTTTTGGGGTTCCTTGAAAGCAAATGGCAAAAGAGAACCCCTGTAATTTCGTCCTGTCTATCTGTCCGGATGTTTCACAGCCATTGTACTTGGATACTTGGAAATTTTTGGCCTTAGACTAAGATAATTTTTAATTAACTGTTTTATTTAAATTAATATTTGGAAAGATGGGTTGCTAAAGTTAAAGAGAAACATTTTTCATGATTTCTTTACGAAAAATAATGAAATATCAATTGATTTTTTCAGTTTATACAATAAATGAGAGAGAGCAGTGGTGGCCCAGTGATAATATTGGCCGTGACTTACAGGTCGTGGGTACGAACCCAGGTAGGCACGGGGTCTCATTGCTAAGAAAGAAAATTTGGTTCAAATAAATCTCACTAGATGGCGCGACGTGTACACACAATTCAATTCACACAAAAATAATTGTGTGTAAAATTAACATTTTCTGGAATTGAACATAAAAATTGTATGTTCTTGTTTAATCAACTCTCCTAAGTACAAAATTATGGAATATTGGGCTCTTAATTCACATTTCAAAGATTATTTGAACGGATCATTTAAAATTGATGATAATAGATGGCGCATGTTTAAATTTCTGAGGCATTCCACTCGATTGTTAAAATTTGCATTGTAACATATTTTGGTGCAAAAAAAAACTGTAAATACGTGCAAAAAAAATACTTTAAAACGGGCCGTTACTGTATTTAAAGAAAAAAATATTCACGAACCTAGTAAACCCTTTTACTTGCAAGTCGTTGCTAACACCATCTATTGCCGTGAAACGGGATCGAACGCGATTGAAATACTTACAAAAATAACAAGATTAAGCAGATGAAAAACGCTAGTTACGTCGGCACGGTTTCTTTGTATAGGATGAGGCATCTGTATGCTAGTATTATATTATCTGTGCTTTATGTAAATTATTTCATCACCACTTCTTTGAAAAACGGTGATGGAAAACATAATGAGGAAACCGGTATGTCCTAGAACCAAAAATTCGAACACATGTGACATCCACCAACCCGCAATGGGCCCGCGTGGTGGATTACGGCCCATCCCCTCTCATATAGAGGAGGCCTGTATCCCAACAGTGGGAACATTAATAGGCATGCATCATCTGGACTACGGAACCATTGACGATGCGTTGTCCGACACGCACTTGGCCGGTTTTTATATTTATAAATGCAGCATAGAAATTATTTGGGGACCGTTGAGATAAAATTCAATTACCAGTTCATATAATCAGAAAACTAATTTGTTTGTTAGAAAATTTAAATTGGTTTTCTAGTCGAAAATACTAATGAGATTGAAAAGGTTATTTAAAAAAAATATGTTCTGTTTTTAACTTGTGAAAACAAATAGCAATAACGAAGCGAAGGTTAAAAGTGCAAGAATGGATATTGACTTGTGTTTTTGGGTTTTTCCATCTGGAAGTTATCAACAGCAGCCCGGTTCTGGATTCTTGCCTGGTTGGATGAGACTAAATCATAGCTGGTGAAATGTAAAGTTTTCTTTTTCTTTTTTGAGTTTCTTTTTGCTCTTGACACTAGTCTAAGTCAGAGGTGACAGAGACAGAATCAACGATGGAGTGAGCTTACCCAGAAGAAGCCTGTTCATTCTAACGTTGAAGAGATTCGGGTTGAATGCGTTCGGAAACACAGACGCAGGTAGTGAGTTCCACTCATTCGCTGTGCGCATTTTGAAGGATGTTTGGAAGCGCCTGGTAGAAGTACTATTATAGATGCACCAAAGAATACAGGTGTTATGTAATATATGTACAAAACCTAATTGAATTACCGAACTGAGTTTCACCAACTAACAATTGAATGGACCGATGACCTGGTGAAGGTTGCGGGAATCCGCTGGATGCGAGACGAACGGGATCATTCAATGTGGTGACAATTGGGGGAGGCCTATGTCCAGCAGTGGACGTCTTTCGGTTGAAATGATGATGATAATGACGAACAATTGAATTAACAAATACCGAGACCACATTCACATTCAATTCAAACTTTATCAGCCAACTTGCATTTTGTAAATAGAAGACCACAACACAGTTGACTCTATAACTTTAATGGATCGCATTATACGAAACTCAACAGGGAAGACTGCTTTACATGATACGACCGATTTACATAGAACCATCTGCTTACTATTCTTCCTTTTTATAAGAGACTGCTAAAGATATGCGGCGGGTCTTTCTTATCTGGTCGGGTAACGATCTTGTCTGAATGGATACTGTTATTTCTACCTGTTAGTAGTGTAGTACTTATTTCTAAATATTCGTCTTTATTTTAGCAACATTGAAGAATTGGTTTGAATTGGTTGAAATAATTATATTCAATAATAAAAATACATGGAGGAGCTCGTGGCTAAATAATAACAGCCGCACGGGTCGATCATCAACGTTAAGCAACGCTTGACGAGGTCGGTCCGTGGATGGGTGACCATTTTCAACATACCGAGTTTCCTCCGTGCCTTGGAAAGCACGTTAAGCCGTTGGTCCCGGCTTTTATTTAAAGATCTTTGACAGTCGTTACAGGTAGTCAGAAGCTTGAGATTTGACACCAGTCTTGCCAAGTGGTACCGTGTTTTCCAGTTACTGGGTTGTGGAGGTCAGATAGGCAGTCGCTCCATGTAAAATACTGGTACTCAGCTGAATCCGAGTCTGGAAGCCGACCCCAATATAGTTTGGAAAAGGCTAGGCAGATGATGAATAAAAATACATTATATAAGCATGACATTTTTTTCATGAGTGATGCATATAGTTAAATGTTGATGGATAGAGAAGGAGAGGGCTTTCTTCTCATTCAATGAAAAGTGAATAGATTGTGGGAGGAATGGCATGTAAGAAAAGGGAATGTATGATGGCGTGATGATCGATAGAAGAATGGAAGAAAGAAATGAGTTGTGCCGACCCCAAGTAACATGGGACAACTGTAAGAAGATGATAGTAAAAACCTGAGCGTTTTTAAGGCAAGAGTGAATAGGTTAATTCTAGGCAAGCGTGCTTCACCGTCGATCACATTATCGCTTTCCGAACCATTACGGAACCATTGACGATGCGTTTCCATCAGGTTCAGTGGTCAGACTTAAAATATGAACCTTTGTTTTATCATTATCATCATCTCCATCAGCCTTTTAATGATCCCACTGCTGAGACACAGGACTCCTCTCCTCTCTATGAGAGAGGGAATAGACCATAATCCACCATGGATCTCGTCATGACTTCGAATTTTTGGTTCTAGGACATGCCGGTTTCCTCACGATGTTTTGCTGCACCGTTTTTATAGTATTGGTGATGAAATAATTTACACAAAGTAATGCGCCTGCCTGGGTTCAAACAGGGATCGGACCGGATTCGGGGGCGTTACCACTGTGTCACCACTGCCCTATTTGTATATCCACTTTGTTTATGCAATAACAAAAAAGCGTATTACAAAAATAGTAAATCCCAGTAGTTGATTGGTTAACTATACTATGGGTGTGTTCGTCGGTGTTTTCTAAAAGAGTTCCCAGTTAATCGCGATAGCCCTTAGCTGCGATATTATTTCTTGCTCTCGTCCGGCCGGCTGGTAGTGACAGTCGTTAATTAATATCCTCTACTTTATTAATTTCAAAGATTTTATAAGTTTACAAATTAATTTTGATCGCGAGAGCTTTGATAGCCAGATAGATAGATTCCATTCAACATGTAATTTTTTACCCGACTTTAAAATGGAGGAGGTTCTCAATTCGACTGCATTTTTTTAAATGTGTATCCTTTTCCGATATCTCCGTTAATTGTGGACCGATTTAAAAAAACTTTTTTGTTTGAAAGAGTATGTTCCAAAATTGGTCCCATTTTAATTTGGTGAAGATTTGATAAAGAACTTCGGAGATATACAACAGAACTCTTCAATTAATAATGGCAATAAAAAATGCTACAATCGCATGTCTGTTTATTGTTTATACCATTTTGTAACATATCATCACGCCAGTACGCTCTAAAGAGGTACGCAGATGTGTACTGTTCACCTTGGTATACTCTCATTTCACCGGTTATGTTCAGTTTTATGTCATTCGGGTTATCTATTCTGGCATTATAGGTACCTTACCTTAACAACTTGCCTATTAGGAAGGTACAACTAAAGAGTGAAAAATAACTTTATTTTTGGAAGTCGGTGTCCACAACGAAAAAAATTGGTCAAATAGTCAAATTCAACTAGGCCAATAAGCGGCACTTTTGAACGTCAAACATTAAATCTAAATTAAAAATATACAAGTAATAAAAATTTCTTATTTGGAAGTCGGTAGTATTTTTTTTGTAAAAAAGATTTTTATAAGCTTTGGTATACCATCACTAAGAAGTGAGCAAGTTCTATAGTAAGGTACCGAAAGGATTGACAAAATACATATAATAACCCAATTTACACATTCGTGCTGTTTGTCGTTAAGGAGTTTGGTTATAATTATGTTCTAAATATTGACAACTGCTGATCCGATTATGAAGAAACTTGTACTATTCCCTAAGTTGACAGGTACTGAATCTAATAAAAACAAGGATGACCACGATCCGATTACTAGTTTTCGAAAAATGCGTGGACAAACGTACATTCATACATACATACCTACATACATACCTACACTCACCCACATAGAGTAACATATGTGAATATTGTGCAATTCCAACAATATTACATACATACGTGTCAAATTGATTATTAGAAGTCGGTAATAAAACTTTTTTACAAAAAATACAACCGTCTTCCAAATAAAAACACTACAAAGTGAAAAATAATTTCAATTTCGGAAGTAGGTGTCAAAAAACGAAGAAACGAAAACAGGAACACTTATTTTATTTGGAAGTCGGTTGTATTTTTTGTAAAAAAGGTTTTATTTTAAATCGTTCTTTAAGAGTTTTGTTGTCAGTCTTAATTGTCCCACTGCATGGCAAAGACAATTTTCCGAGACAATGGTCTCGCAAAATCGCAGCAGTTTATGCCCATACGTCGTTCATTTATGATTGGCTGCTTTGTAGTTGTTGAATTTGAAAGCATCATTGTAATGACATTTTTATTTGTTAATAGATACAGACAAAATACAACGTCTGAAGTGCAATTATTTCAAATGCCCCTAAATTATATTTACTACGAAAGCAAGCACAAGCGCGGTTTTTGGGTGAACTGAACATAAACAATCCATTAAAACATGAATATGAAAGTAGTTGCAATGTTTTTTCATGAAAAGTAGTCCAGCTATGTTTAAGTAGCTATTTTTGTAACAAGGCAGAATAATCCTATTATATGATGATGATGAAGTATCCAACAAATTAATTCGCATTTATTTTTTAAAAGTCTAAGTTTACAAATATCTGGAGCGTATTACTTTATCAAAGTTCTCCATCTCCCAGATTATTAAGAAAAAAAATGTGTTAAAACATTCAATATTAATTCTGAATATCAAAGAATAAAATATGTATATTCCATAGTCGTGAAACTCTACAATTAAACCGTATTGGACGGCGCGAGCTGTTAGGATTTCAATTTCAGATAAACCAGCTAACATAAACGTATTAGGAATCGCTGGTTGAAAACCAATATTTCTATTTAGAGGTCGATTTGAGAATTCAATCGGATTTAAATTTAACTGTAAAAATTGATTTACAAGTTTTCTGGTCAGATTTAGAAGTTACTATTTTAGGTGAATGGAAACGCCGGGAGGGGACGCTCTAGAAAGACTTACATAGACCTAGTGTTCTTCAGAAAGGTCAGGTGCGCACTCATAACCGGCGTGCGTGTATGGCTAGATGTATGAACGTGATTGAAGCAAAATTATTTTAGGTTAGGTTAGTATTTAGTATTTTAGGCTAATTCATTTTCCGTGGAGTAATTAATCAATAGCAGTGATATAAAAAGTATTTTTGACACAAACCGCCTTAAGGTCCGACCGCACTAGGCGTAACTGCGCGTCAGCGGAGCGACGCGACAAATAGTACATTACTGCAGCGGCCAGCAAAATAGGCATTGATGGACGAACGTGTAAATGTGGGCCGAGGCGAAGCCGAGGCACACATACGTAAGTCCATCAATGCCTAGTTGTGGCCAAGGCTTGTATAGTACTTTTCTCAAATAATGCGCGGAAATTAAAACATAAGTAGTACCTAGAACTCATTTTGTCAAAATCAATGACAAACAACAATAATTGTTTCCGCGTTAAAGTGTTCCTTTGTTTTTTTTTCAATAAACAGCGTTCTATTTGCAAGCCAGTTCGAAATTTAAATAATACCTTTGATAAGTTACCTCCTTGGTTGCCATGATTCGGAGTAAAACATCGTTCCATTTTTAAACTACACGACAGATATGAGTTTACTATGGAATTTATTTGGCCGCTAGAAACGACAGATATGGATTTTCATACAACTTTTGCCGGCCGCTGCGCGCATGTATTTAACCAGTACAGCAATTTCGATTTATCTCGAAGAAGGTTGTCAAAATAATGATCACATTTCCAAGCATGTTTGAGAAAATATATTTTATATAAAATTGTATATGAGATCAAGTGTCGCGTCGCGTAGTTCCGCTTCCGCGTAGTGTTGTTTATCTCATACAGTTTCATACAAAGTATATTTGGTCGTGTCGCGTCGCGCCTATTGCGGTCTGAACTTAAAAAAAAGTTAGAATATTTAAAAAAAAGTTGTGTGTTATATAACAAAAATGCAACCTTAGTAGGGATTGCCTATGTAGAAATGACGCACCCTAAAATATGTACCCAATACACATAAAAAAAGATTGTAATTAGACATTCGGTTGCCGGATAGACCCAGGTTTAGGGGCACGCTACGTTCGTTATAGACGAGCTCTACAGCCTGTAGAGCCAGAGGCCTGATTTAAAAGATTTACGAAGTCATGCAGAACTAAAGAAGTAGGCTGTATAACATGAGTATGCACGGTGTACCCAACTGCCGAAGGAGGGCAATGTGTTTATCAACCTATGCATGTATGTATGTTTGTTCCTAGAGACCAAATGCGTGGCTCGACTTTGATGATTCTTACGTCAATCGATTCGTCTTTACCTTCACTAAAGACATGACAGTAATCAAAGTTCACCACAGCGACTAAAAGACGCCACATTGTAAGAATAAAAAAAAATCGACGAACTATATCAACTGGGGTGACATTGAGCAGGTATTTAATCATCTTTAGGTGCCTTTTACCATGTTTCATTATAGATAATATGGCGAATGTTTGACTCCATATTGCGCGGGTACCAGTTTTTTTTTCTTTTAAACCCATCGAGTGGGGACTGGTGGGATGGGTTTAAAAGAAAAAAATATAAAAGAAAGGGTTATCGAAGATCAAAATAAAGGGTTATTAGTTATATGTTTAAACATAATTTGAAAATATAACTGCATAATGTTTGTTTTGTGTTTTGGTCTGCCAGCTTTATTTTTTACAATTTTTGAGTTTAACTCTTGATTCAACTACCGATCGAGAGCCTATTATGGTGTTGATCGAGGCTCTTGGCTGATAGCCAATTGGTTGTAACGACTATCAGCGTAACGATCGCCAAGCCTACATCCCATTGTATTGAAATTCTCACTACATGATTCTATTATTTTACCTAGAACCCTTATTATATGGGAATTTACGAAATGGAGATATGTGGATATTCTAGACATACACTATATATGTGTCTATCCCTTCGGCGCGTACAGATGCGATATTTTGTTATGCCATGTGTTATCAGACAGATAAACCACATTTTTTTTTTAGGGTTCCGTATCTCAAAAGGAAAAAGCGGAACTATTATAGGATCACATTGTTGTCCGTCTCTCTGTCAAGACCCTTTATCTCGGGAACGCGTGGAAATAACGAGTTGAAGTTAATATCATATAATCAAATTTGCAGCTGTGAAAAAATCAAACTTCTAGATCGATGCAATCAATTGATATAGCCGTTAATGACGCATATTTTTCATTCACAAGGGAATCAAAATCTACAGGGTATTTCCCGTTGAACTAGAATCTATAATCTTGCATGTGATTATTACCTATGTTTTACAAATAAATGATGATTTGCTAATTGACATACAAATAATATAAAAAAATACGATTAACTGGGCACTGTTAAATTAAAATATAATTAAATATGTGGACAAGTATCGAAATGGATGATGAATTAGGACGAAAACGAGCGCGCGAAATTTTGTAAACAGACCTTTGGGACGTTTTTTTTTTTTTTTTTTTTCTTATTTTATGTAAAAACGACAATGTATATTTTCAAAATAAAATTATTTTCATTGTTGAATTACTAATCTATACCTGTATGGTGGCCGTTTTGCAATTTTTATTCTTCTTATGGTATTTATTTCCGCCCAAAGATGCGAAAAAATTAGTGTTGAAATATGGAACTTTCGACGCTCATAACTTTCAAATATTTTATTTTTATACTTTTTTGTTTCCATACAGGGCTAGATAATGATTAAACAAATTAATATATTTTTTTAATTTGAACGTACATCGTCAAACAGTGGAGATATAGCTAGACTACGTTTGTATGGAAGAATGATCGACTAGTGTAACCTTAATTCTGTTTATCTTATCTTTAGAACAATGTTCGGTGCCAATATAGTTTATGAACTTCAGTAATGTGATTTAATTATTTTGGTGAATGTAGCTGTGTGTACGGAACCCTCAGTACGCGAGTCCGACTCGCACTTGATCAATTTTTTTTATTCTTTATTATGTACGCCATACAAGTTAAATAAAAAATGAAAAAATAAACATTAAAAAATAAGGGTGACACAGTGGGAAAGGACAAATCAGAGTCGTGTTCTACTTCTACCTTCTAAAATTAATTAGTTTAATTTCCCTTCTTCTACGAGACATCTAATTAACGGAAAATTAAGTGTAATTTCATAATAAGAGAGAGAAATTATTGGATATAATTTTACTCAGCATGTTTTCTTGTGTGATTAACATTCGCCACTTAAATGTAAGTAAATATTTACGTCTCGCATTAACAAAAGCCTTGAATTTAATTCCTATAATATCTAAAATAATTACATTCGGTATGAATGTTGAGCTGAACTGCCGTTGCATAATTAACAATAGTAATGATAAAATAGCAGATAATCTGGCGTCTCAATGACAAAATAGCAAGTAGGTGTCTGATATAAAGTTAGAACAGAAATGACTTTGAGCGTTGACATAAGATAGCTCAGATAGGTTAAAAGATAGGATCCTTGCAAAACACAGATTTCAGCTTCATCCGGTTGCCAAGCTCAGCACAGTTATGAAAAGGCATGGCAAATTGGTGAATTTAGAATTAAAATGTTGCTGCATAATTAACAATGATAATTATAAAAAAACTGGCCAAGTGCGTGTCGGGCCTCGCGCAGTAATAGGGTTCCGTAGTTGCATAATAATGCGGACTAAGAAGAGGGTTTTTTGTTGTTACATGAACATTAAAACGGTTTCTGCGGCGCACACCACATAGGACGATGACGAAGGAGTTATAAAATCCAACTTCACAAGTCAAGTTAGAAAAATATTATCTATTTGAGTACCACCGCGGATAGAGGCAAGCGTTAGTTATAAAGATTTATAACCAGCGTCACCTAATAATTGAAATACTGCAGTATTGCCGTTACGCAGATAGTCTTCGTTAAAATCTCCATATATTCACAAACCGGAAACAAATATTTTAGTACTTATGAGTATTTTCAAACAATCTACTCAACTACCAAAAAGTAAAATCAAATTATTCAATGATAGGAACAAACAACCAACGTAAATAAGCTGCAATAAATCTATCTATCTATATATATTTTATTTATTTATTTAATAGGAGCACCAACAACACGTTTACAGAAAAACTTACATAACACTTGCAAACATGTCACTTATAGGTGAACACAACATATACAAATTAGTTTTTCGTTAATTCATAAAATTGTATGTAAGACTGATAAATTAATAGTAACAAACTTATAACTTATTTAATTATGGAATAAATATAAAATTAATAAAAAGCATTTGATAAAAAATTATATTTAAATTGAAAAACATTAAACTATTAAACATATATAAGCGAAAGGTCACTCATTCACCTATCACGAAAAATCGAAGACCGCTAGACGTATAAAGATGAAATTTGCCGGACAGGTAGTTTATAGTTAGTAGACGTCCGCTAAGAACGGATTTTGCGACAGGGCCGGATTAAGGGGGTCTAAGGGCTCTCGCAAGTTTGTATGAAAGTCCTTCATTTTTTGAGTTACTAACTTAAAATTTAGCAGGGTGGTAGTTTATAGTTATTAGACGTCCGCTAAGAACGGATTTTGCAACAAAACCGGATTTAGGGGATCTAAGGGCTCTCGCAAGTTTATATGAAAGTCCTTCATTTTTTGTAGCTACAACCTCAAAATTTGGCAGGGAGGTAGTTTATATAATAGTTAGTAGACGTCCGCTAAGAACGGATTTTGCGATAGGACCGGATTAAGGAGGTTTAAGGGCTCTCGCAAGTTTGTATGAAAGTCCTTCATTTTTTGTGCTACAAACTTGAAATTTGGCATGGAAGTAGTTTATAGTTAGTAGATGTCAGCTAAGAACAGATTTTGCGACAGGGCTGGATAAAGAAGGTCTAAGGGCTTTCGCAAGTTTGTACGAAACTTCTTCATTATTTTTTGCTACAATCTTTAAATTAATAGTTAGTACACATTTGCTAAGTACAGATTTTATATCAGGGCCGGATTAAAGAGGTCTAAGCACTCTCGCAAGTTTGTATGAAAGTTCGGTTTCTTTTTTGTACTACAGTCCTGAAATTTAACAAGTCTAGAGTTTATGAGACATAAGCTGAGAAAAAAAATTGTGATACTCTATACCTTTTTTGTAATTGGTACCTTATAAAATATTGCTTAGTGTGATAGGCATTTTCTGTTAAATATAATATAAAAAATACAATATAAAATAGTTTGCGTTAAACATCATTACACTTTATATCTTCATAACAACGCGGACGAAGTCGCGGGCAACAGCTATTAATATATATGAAGGACGTCAATTGCGAAAGGAGCCGATACGAGCGCGCCTTAGAGCCACGGCGACATAGACTACTATTATATACTACACGGGGAATGGTATGGTTCGTTCCTGGATTCTCACACGGTCGCTCCTAGTTTCTTTCTCTTTAGTAATTTTAAAATTTTTGAGTTACCAATGACACGAATGTCAACCTTACGACAAACACAATTAAGTTTATAATTGCGACCACTGAAAATACCGCTATCTATGGTCAGGTAGCGGAATTTGCTTGACAATCGAATCTAGTTTGCTTCTGCACTAACACAAAATAGACTCCCCGCGCGCATGCGCTGACTGCCAACGAATCCACCCACTCCAAAGCGTTATTCGAGCTTAAACATTATTAATTTAGAAATCATTATTACTAAGGATGTTATGATTTTATTTTTGTATATTTTTACATGGTTCATAAGCATATATTAACTATCTGTTTTACACAACTAACAACCTTATTTAAGTAATTTTTAATGGCATTTGTACAACATTTTTACTGTTCCAAGTACATTTTATAAGTCAATCGACTGTGGGTATTTATCTACCCACTATTTATGTACAAATATTCCTCACTATTTTAACGGATACAAATTTATCCTCCTATCCTTTTAACTTATCCAACGATACCCCACACCATGGTATATACGCGAAAAAAAGAACATTCCCACTTTACTTCTATATGAGTGTTATGAGTAAGTTACTAGTGCTATGGTGCATCACTAGTCGATAGATGATTACTTTATGGTTGAAGAGAATGGCGTTGGTTGTCTGGGCTCTGTGGAGTCCTAACAATGTTTAATGTGTTACTATTATTTAATAAACTATAACAGTTTGTCTAATTACCTAAGTCTTATTAATTATATATGTCGCAGGGATATGATGAAAACAGGGAATTGATCAAATCTCTAAGCGATTTCATCAAATCACGGAGGATGTTAAAATTACAACACGTTTTTATCATTCCCTAAGCAAATCTAGTGATTTGAACAAACCCCTAAATTGATTCAGTGAAAAGATAATAAAACATGTCCAGTTCTTGTTTACGTCGCGCTCGCGCTTGCTTGTCAGTGGCAGAGCCGACGGAGCCCCGCTGCGCGGGGCTCCTATTTCTGTATGCAGGGTCTAAAGTAACCTAACACGAAGGAGATGACGGGAGCTGAGTTCGCTCGCTTTGCTCGCTCACTTCAGCTCCCGTCATCCCCTTCGAACCTAACCTGTCCGTGTCGGGGTGCCCTAAGCTCCCGAGCTCGCTACGCTCGCTCTTGGACTTATCCATTGACCATCATTTATTATTTGAATGTTTTAGGCATATCATACGTTACGTTTTTCTATTTTTTAATACATTTTTGTTTCTCTTTTTCAAATAATTATGTTCTAGTTGTGATTTTTGAGATCTATATTACATTTTGTGTGCGAAGCCGGGGTGGGTTGCTAGTACAAAATAAACCTTTAAATTATTACAAAAAAGTTATTTTTGTCATTTCACTGAACCAATTTTGAGATTTGTTCAAATCACTAGATTTCTTTATTGGGATTTGTCAAATCACCAGATTTGTTTAGGGAAATGATAAAAACGTGTTATTATTTTAACATCCTCCGTGATTTGATCAAATCGCTTAGAGATTTGATCAATTCCCTGTTTTCATCATATCCCTGCGACATATACACCGACCACATGAAAGAGGTACTAAGAGTCTCTGAGCTAAGCTGCGGACGGACAGACGGACATAGCAAAAATATAAGTGTTCCTTGTTGACTTCGGAACCCTAAAAAGCAGATAGAGTGGGGTTTCGGCGACAAAATAACAAGAAGGTGTCTAATATACAATTAAAATAGAAGTAACTTTGAACCTGGATTAGGACATAGGACACCTTTTATACCAGTAGTAAGTTCCCGTGGGACAGTTTCCTACTTTTATAACAGCGACAGCCGTTGGCAAAATCCAGCTAGACCTAAAACGTGCCATTTTTAATATCAAAGACTTCACTCCTTGGGCTAAGATCTCGCTGCACAACGAAGTATGTAAAACATCGTCGATCAAACTTCATTTAAACGTGTAGGTACGTGTTTTGAGGGTTCCGTAGGGAACCGATCACTTTTTCGAATCTTTTTTGTTCAAATTTCATTTTACCGAAAACTAATATTGACCGACATATTTTTTGCTATATGCATTATTTGACATAATTTCAGATTATCGAAGTATCAATTGCCATAGATATTATTTTACCGAACTACTACTTTCGCCGACTTTACAAAATAACTTTTTTCATTTGCCATATTTTCACCAAACCGAAACAAAATTTTAGGGAATATTATTTAGTCACAAATATATAGCCGGTAACTTGGTAGCATTGTCAATTTAAAATTGAAATAGAGTCATAAAAAGTCAATATGTTGTGTTACAAAATTTAGTGACAGAAACGATTCGCTGCAACATCGACTTCACGCAGTCTTGTCTGTGTTTACGTATTTATTTCGAATTTTCATGCAAATGATTTATTAATAGCTGTTAGGTTACTTTAGGAGGAGCTCGTGGCTAAATAATAACAGCCGCACGGGTCAATCTTCAAGGTTAAGCAACGCTTGACGAGGTCGGTCCGTGGATGGGTGAGCATTTCAACATACCGAGTTTCCTCCGTGCCTCGGAAAGCACGTTAAGCCGTTGGTCCCGGCTGTCATTTGAACATCTTTGACAGTCGTTACGGGTAGTCAGAAGCCTGAGATCTGACACCAGTCTTGCAAAGGGGTATCGTGTTACCCAGTTACTGGGTTGTGGAGGTCTGATAGGCAGTCGCTACATGTAAAACACTGGTACTAAGTTAAGACTGGAAGCCGACCCCAACAATAATTGGGAAAAAGGCTAGGCAGATGATGATGATGTTAGGTTACTTTAGACCCTACCGACAGAAATAGGAGCCCCGCTCAGCGGGGTTCCGTCGACAATTTTTTTTTTCAAGTCGCTTTTTTAAACATTTGTATTCTCCCACTGTTTCTCTCTCACTTAGTATTTTGATATGCGTTTAAAATAAATATTTCGAACAAATGTTATTTCGGCTAAGTGTAACTTCGGTTAAAAGTTTTAAAAACGTCGGAGTGACAAAAAAAATCGAATTGATAATAGGTCAACTGAGACAGTAGCAGACGTGACTTTGATGAAGTAAAAAAAAACGAAACGATAATAGTTGAAATTTTTTAGGTGAAATTAAATTCTGTCAAATGTTTTTCGAACTTATGATAGGTAACAGGTTCCGTAGTCAAATGTCCCTCCCCCTGCCAGCTAAATGGTTGCTTTTGGATATGTGAAAAAATTCACGGCAGTAGTATATATAACGAAATTAAAAGGAAAACTATCACAGCTAAGTAGGCTTTACAAGTTATTAGTAATAGTCGACCAACTTATAAAATGTACTAGGAAATGTTTTTATTTTTCTTTTAGTTAGAGCAATGTTCGGTGCTTTCATTGTATATGAACTTCAGTATTTTTACCTATTTATGTTGTTAAACGTAGCTGTTTATACGAAACCTTTGGTGCGCGAGTTTGACTCGCACTTGGCCGGTTTTTAGGGTTCCGCACCCAAAGGGTAAAAACGGGACCCTATTACTAAGACTCCGCGATCCGTCTGTCTGTCTGTCTGTCTGTCCGTCTGTCACCAGGCTGTATCTCATGAACCGTGATAGCTAGACAGTTGAAATTTTCACAGATGATGTATTTCTATTGCCGCTATAAATACTAAAAACAGTATAAAATGAATATTTAAGGGGGGCTCCCATACAACAAACGTGATATTTTTGCCGTTTTTTGCTCGATATTAATAACGGCAACAGGTAAACGCTTAAAATATTCACAGAATATTTAGTTGTATATTCAAAAAATTATAATTATTAAAATAAAATAAATTAAGGGGGGCTCCCATACAACAAACGTGATTTTTTGGCCGTTTTTTTGCGATAATGGTACAGAACCCTTCGTACGCGAGTCCGTCTCGCACTTGGCCGGTTTTTTTTATAAATATTTTGTCTTTCTTTCTACTTTTTGTCAATGAAATCTGTTCATTGAAAAAAAGTAGCTGAATTCTCTAGTTCAGAAACACCCTGATACAATAGACATAAGACGAAAAGGTGGCAATATGAAACCGTTATGAATAACGGCACCAATCATTCACTTCCAGAATACCTCCATGCAACTATTCAGTGTCTTGATTGGAGCGGAGACTGGCAATAATGGATTCTGCCGGCGCTAGTAATTGGGTGGGTAGACGTGGCGAGGATTTGCAGCTCCCGGTTATTTGGAGCTATGTTATAACGCCAGTTCTTTAGTGCATGGTGAATTTAATTGAGAGATAGAGAAAGCCTTACAATAACTTGAATATAATTTGAACAAGAAAGAAGAATAAATCTATACTAATACTAATTACTATTACTATATATCTATCTATACTAATATTATAAAGAGGAAAGATTTTTTTGTTTGTTTGTACCGAATAGGCTCCGAAACTACTGGACCGATTTAAAAAAATCTTTCACCAATAGAAAGCTACGTTATTCCTGAGTAACACAAGCTATTTTTTAATCCCGAAAACGGGTCCTGTGGGGTGGCCCACGGGAGCGAAGCCGCGCGGTACAGCTAGTCTATACTAATATTATAAAGAGGAAAGATTTTTTGTTTGTTTGTTTGTACCGAATAGGATCTGAAACTACTGGACCGATTTAAAAAATTCTTTCACAAAAAGAAAGCTGAATTATTCCTGAGTGACAAAGGCTAATTTTTTATCCCGAAAACGGGTCCTGTGGGGTGGTCCACGGGAGCGAAGCCGCGGGCAACAGCTAGTCTATACTAATATTATAAAGAGGAAAGATTTTTTTGTTTGTTTGTTTGTTTGTTTGTTTGTTTGTACCGAATAGGCTCCGAAACTATTGGACCGATTTAAAAAATTCTTTCGCCAATAGAAAGCTACGTTATTCCTGAGTAACATAGGCTATTTTTTAATCCCGAAAACGGGTCCTGTGGGGTGGCCCACGGGAGCGAAGCCGCGGGCAACTGCTCGTACTATATAATATTATAAAGAGCAAAGATTTTTTTGTTTGTTTGTACCGAATAGGCTCCGAAACTAATGGACCGATTTGTAAAATTCTTTCACCAATAGAAAGCTTCGTTATTTCTGAGTAACATAGGCTATTTATTAATCCCGAAAACGGGTCCTGTGGGGTGTCCCACGGGAGCGAAGCCGCGGGGAACAGCTAGTAAAATTTTAAATACGAAAATAACTTTGTGTTTGTTTGGTTTTTATGTTTAAACCGCTTAACCGATTTGGACGAATTTTGGTATACCTAGATACCTACCTACCTTGGATAATTAATATCCCGTAAATACGTTCCCTTGAGATGACTTGCAATGGTAAAGCCGATAGGGGATAGTGGAATATTATGATATCGATAATGAAAGATGACGTCGTCTAGCTATCACGGTTCATGAGATACAGCCTGGTGACAGACAGACAGACAGTGGAGTCTTAGTAATAGGGTCCCGTTTTTACCTTTTGGGGACGGAACCTAAAAAGCAAGTATACTGTAAAAGAGTTTACAAATTTGTCTTTTAATCCTAAACAAATATTACAGCTATCTTTCACTCGTAAAGCATAAAATATTTTTATCAAAAGTAATTTTCCTCTATTGAAAAGCCCAAATCAATTGTCACTCTAAGAATATTCTTGTTTTCAAACCTTTACTATCTAAAAAGGTACTATAATACTTATCATAAAATGATATTGTACCTACCAGTACCTAATTTTCAATTTATTTTTGTCCTTGAAGCATGAATATTCGGTAAAGGAGACTTTTTTCTTCAAAATGTTCATTATAGCTCATTACACCGCAGTTGTCGGCTCATTCATTTGCAAATATCCTCTGGTGCGGGTTATTGAAAAAGTAGCTGAAGCTTTTCTTTTTAAATTTTAGATATTAAAATGTAATTTTAAGGCTTTGTAGTTCCATTTTCGTAGTTTTAAATTGAGAAGTTTTAAAATTTTAGTACAGTAGTAGTTTAAGTTCAGTTTTTTTGAGTAAATTAAGTACATTATTTTAAAATCAGGATATTATGATAAGATTATCAATTCTTAATTTTAAAATATGTTTTTAGTGCTCGAGTAGTTTAGAAAATGACAAGATTAGCTAATCATTAAAGTCTCTGTCCGAGTTCGAAACTAGTGAAGGGCGGAGCACATAAATAATAAATAAAAAATAAATAGCGTGATGTGATGCGTACACGCACCAGTTGTAATGTATGAAACTGTAAGAAAGATGCCAAACCAGATGCGTGACGCGTGCACGCGCGTGACCCGTAGGAAAAACACTTAAAACGATCTTCATAAGACTCAAGCTCCCGGCATAGTTTATAATATTCACTGCATTTCTCTCTTCTATTATTAATATCATGGACCCAAAGTCTCCTTATAGCAGCAGAAGATTCTTGTCATGGTAGCAACAATAACGCTTCTTCATCAGAAGAACTGCTGTTGTCTAATATCTTTTCGACAAATACTCTCAACTCAATATGGCTGCTGACAAGGAGGCTCGCACGCGCGTGCAGCAGTTGCCTGCGTGACGTAATACGAACGCGCGCGACGTATGCTGCACCGGTCGCGGCTGGTGTGACAGGACCCACATGCGCGTGCGCACGTCACGTCGCAAGTCACGTCACGCTACGCATCCGGTGTGACCCGGCCTTAAAGGTGACCAAAAATTGTTTTTTATGCAACTGTTGTATTATAGTGTTTTAATACCTAATTAAGTACAGTTGGAAACAATACTTTATTGACACCCATGATATGAATCCTCTATAAAAGTATGTGAAACCATAGTGTTTGTACAGTGTTGTAAGAACTCTATGTAAATTCATGGAACGTTTAATTGCTGAGTTTATCTAATACAAACAATGTATAGATAATAATATAATTATTTATTATTATAGCAATTTTACGACTGGTTTTACAATTTTATAAAGGAAAATATTAGTTCATTCTTAATTTGGTCTAATCTGTTGTACTTAAATTATTGTGATTTCGAATTTACGGCAGATTTTACAATTTGATTTTAATTTAACTATTTAATGCCCAATTTTTTATTATTTTGTTCAAGTTTATTGTAAATTAATGTATTATTGTGATTTCGATTTTATTGTTATAATTTTTATTTGGCAACTTTTTTATTTTATTAAATTTCTATACTAAGTTTATTGCGTCTATGTTCCTATGGATGGAGCTGCATGCCGAATTATGGGCTTTCACCTAGCTAGGCTGCAGATGATCCCTCCGGCAAATATTTTAAACGCACGTAGTTTTAAGTCATTAATAATCTAAATTGTGCACTTTTGTCTAACTCAATAAAAACTTTCTAAAACTTTCAAAAAAGCAGCATATTATTGAGAGTAGTGGTGGCCCAGTGGTAACGGCCGCGACTTACAAGTAGTATGTCGTGGGTTCGAACCAAGGCAGGCGCTTTACTTTGTGTAAATTATTACATCACCACTGCTCTCAAAAACGGTAAAGGAAAACATCGTGAGGAAACCGACATGACTTAGAACCAAAAATTAGAAGACATGTGACATCCATCATAATTATCATATTAGATATAATAAATATTATTATTATATCTAATATCATCATCATCATCATTTCAGCCGAAAGACGTCCACTGCTGGACATAGGCCTCCCCCAGGCGTCGCCACATTGACCGATCCCGTGCGTCTCACATCCAGCGCCTTCCCGCAACCTTACCTTAATATCTAATATAATAATAATATTTAGCTATTATAATAATTATTTACATGTTAACTTGCTATGTATGTATGTGAGTGTGTCGGGGTAACGGGTCAAATCTTGCAACTGAATTTTAAAGCAGTTATCCTCCACCGATTAAGATGATGTTTTGCATACATGTTTAGTTTGGATAACAATGCATGGTTAGCTAAAAAGCTTGTTTAAAAAAAGTTTATTTTGATTGGAAAAACTTATTTATTTATTTATTATTTATTATAAACTTTATTGTACACCACAAAATAAAAACATAAAGGACAAACATTTTCAAACAAAGTGTACAATGGGCGGTCTTATCGCACAGGGCAATCTCTTACAGACAACCTTTGGATGGACTGAACGATAGGAGAAGAATTAAGGGCAGTCAGTGTACAATAGATAATAAATAATATAACTTACTTATACATAAAAACATAAAATAAATACATACTATACTACATATCTAATATACTAATAAATATTGAATATATGACAGGGAAAGGAAAAGACTAAAAAATTATAGTGAAAGGTAATGCTCCTTTACCATTTTCTTAAATGTTGGCAGTGTTTGTGCGCGTCTTATTTCTATAGGTAATGCATTCCACAATCGCACTGCTTGAATCGTAAAAGATTTGTCAAAGAAGGAAGTAGAATGCATACGAACAGTCAATTTTAAATTCTCCGATGATCTCAAGGACCTAGAATGACCATTCATAAAGATACCACGAATTGAGTAGTTAGTGAGAATGTGGCTCTTTGATGAGCAGGGAAGGGAACGAAAATGGAGTTGCATAATGAAATTTAGTACAACATTATAACACTCGTTTGTATGTTTCAGTAACTTTTACAGAGGATGTATAGCGTGGGTGTAGATAAACACAGTTATGTTATTAATAAACATAACATTATATGATTATCATGTCTGAATTCTCCGAAGATCCTCTGCCTAATAGGTGTACCAATAAAACAACATCCACTTATCACCTGTTACATTTGAGTCACATGTAGACGAGCCTGTTGCCATCAACCGGGAACAAATCCTTACTCAAGATTTACATATGTTACTAAGAAATTACAGATGGGCAATCCAATTACACTTCGGCAAAACTGGGAATCCAGCCTAGGCACTCATTCGGAGATCCCAAAAGTAATGCAGCTAATCTATTATATTTGAACTTTGAAGAGACAGGCTTTTAGAAATTGATTAAAACAACACTTAACAACACACACAAACAAACATTGATCAGTCAAAACTATAATACTCAATTCATTAAGATTACACTAGTCGATCATTCTTCCATACAAACGTAGTCTGGCGGTCTCCACTGTTTGACGAATTACGTTCAAAATAAAAAAAATATAATTATCAATTTGTCTTATCATTATCTAGCCCTGTATGGAAACAAATAAGTAAAAAAAAAATATATTTGAAAGTTATGAGCGTCGAAAGTTCCATATTTCAATACTAATATTAAGGCATCTTTGGGCTGAAATAAATACCATAAGAAGAAGGAAAATTTTAAAACAGCCACCATACAGGGATAGATTAGTAGTTCAACAATGCAAATACTTTTGTTTTGAAAATATACATTTAGCCGTTTTTTCATGATATCTAGACTCCCAAAGGTCTGTTTATAAAATTGCGCTCGTTTTCGTCCTAAATCATCATCCATTTCGCTACAAACTTGCAAAAGTGCTAATTCGTACGCGAACTAGCTTCTTACTGCTCATCACAGCATCTATCTCTTTCGCACGTGTTGTCGGATGAGATACCATGCATTTTAACCCCGCGCTCAAAATAATTCGTGCCGTCGACTAGGGGAACCTTAAGGGCCTTCCACCGCTTTAGAGCCGTATAACGGTTACTTTCTAAAGCATACTCCTTTCCTTAGTAATGGCTAGGTTAAAAGGTTTGAAAAACATACATGTTTATTATTGATTCATGTACAATGTTTGTTAGACATGGTTTTTTCGTGTAACTAATAGTTTTGCTTTAAAAAAATTATTTACAACACAATATTTTTTGCTACTTTTGGATACTCCTCCAAAATGGATGTTTAAAATTTATATCCTTACACAGATAAATTGATGGCTAGAGTTTCTTCATAATTGAAACAGCATATGTAAATCAAAGAATATTTTGCAAACAAAACTGTCCAAAAGGAGTTTCAATATTGATATTCTGGCTCCGAGCGGGCGCAAGGCCAGTACTGCGTTAAAAATGGGCAAATATACAGGCCGTAAATAAAAAAACCGGCCAAGTGCGAGTCGGATTTGCACACGAAGGGTTCCGTACCATTATCGCAAAACACTGCAAAAAAATCACGTTTGTTGTATGGGAGCCCCCCTTAAATATTCATTTTATACTGTTTTTATGTTATAGCGGCAACAGAAATACATCATCTGTGAAAATTTCAACTGTCTAGCTATCAAGGTTCATGAGATACAGCCTGGTGACAGACGGACAGTCAGACAGACAGACAGACGTATCGCGAAGTCTTAGTAATAGGGTCCCGTTTTTACCCTTTGGGTACGGAACCCTAAAAACAAATGTAATTCAAAAATATTATTTATATTTAAAAGAAGTTTTAAAATTTCTCTCAGTGACAACATTATTTACCAAAATCTACAGCTTAATGTCTTTGACAACGCGACGAGCACTTCGTTATTCTGATAAACTAGAGTGGTAGCAATCACTGCGTTTGACATTGTTGCGATAGTACAGACAACACAACGATATTTTCAAATGATATTTATTTATTTGCAAAAATCCTTTAGGTACAGATAATTTTTATATATAATACATAAGTGCCTATACTATATATCTCATAAAAATACCCACTTCCTTCCCTTTAGTATTTTTATTTGTTTCATCCACTTTTTAATTTTATTAACTAAATTATTTAAATGACTAAAAAACAAAACAACTTTGCAAAACAAATTAAATTAAGAATAATTAGAAGTCCTCCATTGTGATCGGTCTTGAGGTTCACGCTTCACCTCGCTCCACATCCTTCCAATGCTCACCGCTTCTGCCAACACGGGAGAGAGAAGGAATTGGCCTAATCCAACACGCGGGCCCAGTGCAATTGGTGGATGTCACATGTCTTTCAAAGTTTTTATTCTAGGACATGCCAGTTTCCTTACGATGTCCGTCACAGTTTTAAGAGCAGTGGTGATGAAATAATTTACACAAAGTATAACTAGACATCACATTAAACTTTAAACCATAGGGAAAAACGAAGCATTTTATTTTAGTCTACCACTGACGTCACAATTTGATTCCCTCTCACTTATTTTCTAACCATACTCTTAGCCATCCTCTCGTCGAGACGGAAATCGTTCAAGATCGACTAATAGTAAGGAACTTGACTGAGCCTAGTGCAAGGCTTGAATTATAACAACCCCTTAGATAACTTGTTCAACAAGCAATTGTTATTAGAAGAGTAGGTTGGGGAAGATTGGTCTAGGAGATAGAAAAAGGAGCATGATTTGTGTTGTGAAGATAGAAATATTTAAAATTTATGATTTTTAGCCCCAAGTCCCACTCTCTGATAGAAAGATCTATTAACTTTGTAAAATCTTTTCATGTTGGTTATATGTACGATTAAATAGAAAGTAGTGAGAATGCTACACAATTTAAATCCGATATTATAATCTTTAAAAAAGCTAAAATCACAGTGTTTTTAAGAGATACAGATGTATGAACGATTGTTGAGATGACTATTAATAAACGAAATGAAACTAAAATAATGTTTCACTGACCCTATATAAATTATCAGTATAAGGGCAAGATAATGATGAATACCAAGACTTGTTCTAATAAAAATAAATAAACCAAATATCAATTAACTTTGCTTCGATTTCCACATGCCCTATGCGCCCCATTTGCCCCTATTCAAGAAGTTGCGCGTCGAGTTGTAGAACTCTAAAGTTAGGTTCAGCTTTAAGTTCAAACTTTAACGGCTAGCGGCCAGCTTGTATAGAAAATCAATAACGCAAAATGCAATTCATATTTGGTCTAACTTATAGATTGTTGATGCTGTATTCTAATGTGGAATCTGTATTCAGAATTTGTGTTAGCTAAAGCTCTGATAAGATGGAATTTATGTTTATAGTGAGTAGCTATTTCCATATTTTGTTGTCGTGATGAAGTCTATTGTACTCGTATCAACTTTTAAAGAATAGTAAAGGAGTGCTGCCTCGTTGGTCATGTGGTCGCAGACTCTACTGTTGAGCACGAGATGCTGGGTTTGAGTCCTTGGTGAGGCAAATTTAAGTTGGTGAGCTAATCAATGCGGCATTTTCAGTAATAACCTGGAGTCTGATTTTGTGCCCGGTTGAAGGCAATAGGTTCACCTCTTTTACACTTTTGACTTACACCTCTATATAACCCGTTGGAACATACATGCGTGATGTAACGTACATTATGTAAATAAGAATGGGTTAATCCTCAATTACCTCTTTCCATTATCCCAGGTTATCGATTGCCGTTACACTTCTTAGTAGTACACACAATTAAAAGAGCTTTCTGACATTCCAACCTATACCTATAATTACTAATATATATGTCGCAGCCATTTGGTTAAATAAGCCAGATAATTGGACGCCTAGGCCGTTCTATAAACGCCGGCTTCCAATTGGATGCCTAGGCCGATAATTAATTAAACTAGAATCATTCAACGTTTTACAACTTGGCGTATTAAACGTCAGCCCTTTGAAGATGACTGACCATAACTCAGCCAAGTGATTCAAATTAAGTTTTTTTCCACAGCGGTGCTAGTAGTCACCAAAAAAAATATGGCATCAACGGCGCAAACCGTGAATGTTATTTATCGTTCTTGTGTGCAATTTTTAAAGTGAAATTAAAGTTTGATATTGTCAAAATAGTATGAAAACGGAGGTGCTAAATAATACTACGACTTCTGCAAGTTTTCTCGAAATATTTGAGTCTAAACTATCTAGTCACCTTAACTACACGACTTTCAGCCATCTGGTCAATGACTTGGCTAATTGTCCTTCAGCCATTTAATTGGGCGCCGGCATTTAATGAAGGGCCTAGGCTTCTATTAATTAGTTGGCTAAATTAACAAAATGGCTGCGACGTATACACTTTTAATCTGCCTAACCTTTTCCTTAACTATCTTGGGGTCGGCTTACAATCAAACCAGATACAGCAAAGTATCAGTATTTTACATGGAGTGACTGCTTTTCTGACTTAAACAACCCAACATCTACAAACGACAGCAAGAGCCAACAGCTTAACATGCTTTCTGAGGCGTAGAGGAATCTCGGTAGGTAGTTAAGATGATGATGGTTTAACACTCACCACCGCAGCTTCAAAACCTAATTTATAACAAATGTTTTAGGACTAATAATTTTATTTTAAATGAATATTTGGAATAATATACATTATATTGGACATAATGACTTTATTTCGTACAAAATTAGGAGACTCAAGTATTATAGTACTCGTTATGACAGAATAGTTTAGAAGTAAAGATAATTATGTCATAACAAATCATTTGACTAAATGTTTATTATTTGAAGATTGTTATGTTGTGATAAATCATTTGATTAAATACCAAATGCCTTAATGACATGATCCTTGGTAATATTCTGCCGAGTAAAAATTTGACTAAATGAAAATGTGCGTACTAAAATCATTCCAAATATTGCATTCGTATAAAAAAAGGTTGCCAACATTTATTTGGATAATAAATTATTTTTGTCAAAATAATTTTGGCAAAACGGCAGTATCCCCTATTCAGAACGTTTATAACAGTTTTTCTCATAATCAATATTGCTATTCACAACCAGTTTGATGGACCAATAATATTTAAAGTCAATAAACCAAATTCGGCAATCAATCAGTGGAATTGGAAGCGAATGGCCGCCGTTTTAAAGCGGACCATCAAATGAACGCTGCTTAGGCCTCAAAGTGAATTGCTTCGCTATTAAGTAGGCGATCATCGAGGATGTTTATGAGTACACGATTTAGTAGTAAACTTAAATGTGTACTAAACCTCAATTATTATTATTTTTTAACTTTAAAATGACACTCAAAAGTGCCGCTTAGTGGTCTGATTAAAATAAACGATTTAACTTTGAATTTTAATCAATAAGGGTAAGTAACAATGAGGCGTTCGTAATAACAGCCGCGCGGGTTGATCTTCAATGTTAATTCGTGGACGAGAAACTCAATAAGTAGGCTACGGAAGAGGAGTTGGAGCGTCTGCTGGACGAAATCATGGTGGTGTTCCAGTTAGCAATGCTTGCCGGGGTCGGTCCTTGCATAGGTTACCGTTCTTTTCATACCAAGACAGCTTCGTGCCTTGGCAAGCGTTAACATTAAAATACTAGTACTCGGCAGAATCCGGTCTGAGCTGAAGACTGGAAGCCGACATCAAAATAGTTGAAAAAGGCGATGCAAATTGATTGTTAGTGACAATAAATTGCGATATCATTGCGGTTGATTCATGGTTAGGTTATTTTATTTTGGTGCTTCTATGTCTTCTTAGTTCATACAATAAATTGTAGGTCTTTTTGTAGTAAAAATTTATGTTATAGCCCTTTATAAATTAAGCTTTATTAATTAAGCTCGTGATAATGACTCTATATTAGTTTATCACTGTTGTATTTAGCTGTAAGTCTTCCATAGTCTTTAAATAAATAAATAAATAACAAACTTACATTAACGCACTGCCCCCGTACCATGACGTGTCAAAACTATAAAGGTTCGACTGAAAAAGGGACAGATGTATACACGTCATATACATAAGTCCCTTACGAACACTGGAAATAACCTTGCTCTAAGAGGTTATGGTCACACCCCTGCGCTATCCCAATTACCTACGTAATAATAATCTTAATAATAATGCTTTCATTCTAATTTACATTTTAAAAAAACCGGCCAAGTGCGAGTCGGACTCGCACACGAAGGGTTCCGTACCATTATCGCAAAACACTGCATAAAAATCACGTTTGTTGTATGGGAGCCCCCCTTAATTTATTTTATTTTAATTGATTAATTATTATTTTTTGTAGTAAATATACAATTAAACATTCTGTGAATATTTCAAGCGTCTACCTGTTGCCGTTATTAATATCGAGCAAAAAACGGCAAAAATATCACGTTTCCCGTTTTTACCCTTTGGGTACGGAACCCTAAAAGAAACAAGAAATTCTCGACCCTCTCGCACTTTAATTTAATGAACAGATTGCAATGGCACCCAGGCCAAAGGCAATAGGTCAGAGCGATGGGATGACATAAAATTATTACATGCCAACCTTACAGAGGCAGCATCCCACTCATCCCAGCGACCTAATTACTTACATTGACCTTTCGTTCATCTTGTTGGAAGATTAACACTGCTATAGATTTTTTCACTATGAGATCTTGATCTTATTGCACAGTTTTAGATATACAATGCATTGTATTTTGCACGCAATGCATTTCTTTTCTATATTCTCGTGCCTCTTCAATAAAAAAAAACTCGCTGACTGAAAAATAATCACAAAAGTATTTGGAATAATACCTATATTATGTTAATGTATTTAATAACTAAACATAATACGTGGGCCTGTATCCCAGCAGTGGGAACATTAATACGCAGATGATGATGTATTTAAAATGCGTATTGAACGAATGTCATGCCAACGACACGACGAAGACGAAGTATAGAAGTCAGTAAAAGAATAGGAAGGTTTGTTCATTGTTTTTGGCTTCAGAGCACCCTCGTTGCAGTATTTAGCAGCAAATATACCGAGTCAGCTTTCTAGGCAAGCTTGACTAACGAAGTCATTACAACAATGAAAATTTCAGCTCCACTTAAGGCGCAGATACCCCTTAGTAGCTGATTTAAAATGAGAATCACGTCTCTACGGCCAGTCGTAATTTTTGGAAAAATGTATGTTAAATTAAACTATTATAAATTAGACTATTTTTAAATAATTAGATCTATGAAAGGTTTGAGTTTTATTCGTATAACATAATTTAATTAATCTGTAAAGTTATGTCTATATGGATAAAAAACGACGAAAGCGGCAATGGACGTCAGATTCCAAGTAGGTCAGATTCCATGTACGTCATTTTCCAGCTAGGACATTTTCCAACTAGGTCAGATTTTGAGTTAGTAATGGTTTGGTACACTTACTCACATCATATTCATCGCACCACGTCTGCTAGACTTCTTTGGTGGCACAGACTCTATAGTCTAGAAATGACGACACTAAATGGGCGTAGTTACTTTTATTGGGAATAAATAAATATTTTTAGAGATATTTAAGAAAATATGGGGTTGGATCGCTTTAGCTAAAAGCCATTTTCAATTTTTTATGCTAAGTGGTTGCGCCGGTTAAGACGCAACGCAGATACGCGAATGGCTGGTTGCGAGAGATAGGAAGAGATAAGCGATTTTGGATCAAGTGAAGGTGACTCGCTTACAATTGGGTTAGGTAAAGCACAAATACCTGGGTTCGGACGTCCGTGAGTAGCTCCGCTGCCGCTATCGATGAGTGGTGTGAAGGAAAAGAGGCCTGCACAGGAGTTGCAGGCCAATATGAATGCTGTTGGTTGACGTCTGTCAGCCTGTCATGGTTGTCACTTCAAAAATACGCAGGTGGGGTGTGGCGGTCTCGCTCACACCCGATACCAAGGCATTGAGCCGGAAAGGATAATGAGGGTGGGACACGATTCCAGCCAAACATCTCGCGTTTCTCTTCCTACCCGCAAGCACGTCACAAACACAACCGACGTTAGGCGCAAACACTAAGCTTATATTGAATTTCGCAGTAACGATCCAACATGGCAAATTGTTATGTAATTAAGTAGCAAGAAAAAGAATCCATTGCAAGTTAAAAGAATGGAAAATAATTACTTTTTAAGCGTAAAGAAAATAGAAAAAAAAATATAGGAAACAGGATCTTTTTACTAGTAAGGTGAAAGATAATTGATAAAAAGTTAATAGTAATATTTTTTTTTTAAGTTTAATTATTTTATTATATAAATACTTAATTACATAACCATTTGCCATGTTCGATATTAATAATTGAAAATGTCTTTTAGTAAAAGCGATCCAACCCCATATTTACTTAAATATCTCTAAAATTTATTATTTATTCCCAATAAAAGTAACTACGTCCATTTAATGTCATAATTTCTAGACTATAGAGTCTGTGTCACCAATAATGAAGTCTAGCAGACGTGGTGCGATGAATATGTTGTGATTATAAGTGTACCAAAAACTCAAAATCTGACCTAGTTGGAAAAATTCCTAGCAGGAAAATGACGTACATGGAATCTGACCTGCTTGGAATCTGACGTCCATTGCCGCTTTCAAAACGACAAACACACTAAAACCGCCGGGCGTATCAATACATATAAATCTGTAGAAAAGTTGTTTTCGTACATCGAAAGTGTACAAAAAAAAATTGCCTGGGTGTTAAAAGATAACCTACATAACTCATTTCCAGCATTTCTAGCATTTTTGAATTTTTTGTCTGTCTGTCTTCACTAGGCTGTGTCTAACCGTGATAGCTATACAGTTGTTTTTTTTACAGATGATGTATTTCTGTTGCCGCTATATCAACAAATACTAAAAACAGAACCACAGCCAGAACCGAGACCAGACCACCAGTTGGACAAGCTTGAGCGACTTCAAAATCTCTGTATCAGGTTTATATTTGGCTTGCGCAAGTATGACCATGTTTCTGAATTTCGAACCAAGCTTAAATGGCTTCCTATTCGCCTTCGCCGGAATGCCTACATACTTTCATTGCTATATAATGTGCTCTTTAATCCTGCTAGTCCTTCTTATCTTAAAGAACGCTTTCAGTTCCTCTGCAACACACATTCTCGGTCCTTGAGATCATCGGAAAACCTGAAATTAAGCATTCGTATGCATTCCACATCCTTCTTCGACAAATCTTTCACGGTTCAAGCAGCTCGTTTGTGGAATGCATTATCTATTGACGTAAGACGTGCGCAAACATTACCTACCTTTAAAAAATGGTGAAGGAGCATTTCCTTTCTCTGTAACTTTTCTTCTCCTTTCTCTGTTCTATATTTTATATTTATTAGTATATTATTTTATTGGTATGTATGTATTTTATGTAATATCTAAGTAATATTATTAAGATAGTTTTTGTACACTGACAGCCCTATGTCTATCTCCTCTCGTTCAGTCCATCCAAAGGTTGTCTATAAGAGATTGCCCTGTGCGATAAGACCGCCCATTGTACACTTATCTTTAAAAATATTGTCCTGTTACTATTTAAGTGGTGTACAATAAAGTATATAATAAATAAATAAAATAAATATTTAAGTGGGGCTCCTATACAACAAACGTGATTTTTTTGCCGTAAAATTTTATTGGAGTTTTTACAATATTATGCCCAGTTGATGGCAATAGGCTTGCATCCTGTTACATTGTTACATATGAAAAAAACCTTTATTTCCCAAAACAACAAACAACCTTGCACAATTTATCAAAGCTTCTTATGCCGCCTCCATACGTTTGGCGAACAATGGCAAACAACAAACAAGAACGTGTGGATGGGTGTTTGTTTGTGTTTGCTTGTTTTTGTTTGTGTTCGCCCGTGTTCGTCCGTGTTCGGCATCGGTGTCGGTTTTTATGCACAAAAATGTGTTTGCGACGTCTCAAGCTTGCACACTTTTAAACAGTTTTGTAGGTAGGCACTAAAAGGTTGAAAATAACGGAACTGATTCATCCTATTCCCCATACTAGTTTAAACTGTACTACTACGGCGGAACAGTTTGCCTAGATCACCGCACGGGTACCTTTAGTGTTACACAAGTGATAAAAAAAATATTTTAGAAAAAAAAACATTTTGTAGACAAAGTACAGCAGATGTAAACAGTTATGGTTCAAAATTACCTACAAAGAATTACCTACAATAACAGAAATAATAACTTCCATTATTTTTTACGTTTACATTTTGGGTCCGTGTTGTTAATATATATTCCTGTGAGTAGATGAAAGAACAATACAAGAAATAATGATAAAATGATTGCCCATTTGACTGAACAGTATGAAAACAAAAAAAATACCATAATCATGTTTTTATAACAAATCCGCCCATATGTGGCAATTAGTCCAAAAAGTAATTATTTAACTTACAAAGAGATGATTTTGCTAGTACTAGTATACTATTTTGAAGTTTTAATTTTTGAAATTATAATTTTTATATTTGTTTATGTTTTTACACTTGATTATGTTTTTGCTTAGAAAATTTTAAAACATTTGACATGTAAAAAAAAATGTTTATTATTTGATTTAAGCCTGATTATTTTGTTTTGTTATTGCTATTGAAACTAACTATTATAATTAGTTAAAATTATTCTCATTTGTTTATTGTTTCATTGTTAGATAGTTTTATGTTTCATGTTTCATAGTATAGATTACGTTTAATTATTATTGTTACAAAGATAAAAAGAACATTTCATTATGTAAAAAGTTAGTTGCTCTGCAGTAATTTTTAAGATTGACTATTTAAAATCACTATCTTATTTTATTACATTTAAGACTGATTATTATAATTAAGTTAAATGATTATCTTGATTATAGGTGATGAAAACTGTGATTTATATACAATTTTTTTTACTAGATTTCTATTTGAGATAAATAAATAAATATTGAACAATAACTAAGACTTATATTTTTCAAAAGATACAACCAATATAATAGCATTACTTTGTTATAAATATAATTATGATTTAATATTATACATATGTATACTTACAATCAATATAAATTTATTATTTTTGTACAAAATTTTTGTGCCTGACAGTACATTTTATCAAAAACTGCTTAGAAATAAATTAATCGAATCGGGGGCGTCGGCCACGGGTGCGTCGACCACTAGGGGCATAAGCCACGGACCCGGTAAAATATGGGTTTGGATAGGATAAGATAGATGGATCCCTTTTCCACACTTGGACTCCCATTTGGTCCATTGTGCGTACAGGTATCTGTGAGTAGGAATACGCGGGCCCAGTGCGGGTTGGGCCAGTGCACATGAATTTAAATTTGTGATTCTAAGTTGCGTCACGATATTTTCCTTCACCGTTTTGCAAGAAGTGTTGATGAAATAATTTCCACAAAATAATGCGCCTGTCTGGGTTCGAACTCACGACCGACAACTTGTAAATCGCAGCCGTTACCACTGGGCCTCCACAGCTCGTGATGTTATGTTTATGTTATGTAACATCCTCGAATCAATAAGCGAATAATTAAAACAGCCGATGAACTTCACTCAAAAATATCACGCTAAAACCTTAATTAATTATACAGTGTTAAAAGAATAAATAAAGAGACAGCGGTCAATTTGGTTCTGTTACGCCACCTGTCACCCGTTTTCGGAGATTTGTTCGCTCTAAACTTTGGTTTGTTTCTTCAAAGTTCTTGTTAAGAGATCGGTATTTGAAACTCCTTTATTAAAGTTTGAGTATTTTCGTGATTTTAAAGAAGCTTTTGCCAGTGGCTTCGCCCAAGTGTAAGAAAAGCATCCCAACAGAACTTTCTCCCATCCTGGGATAAAAAGTATCCGATGACTTTCTCCATGGTCCGCTTTTTCTCCAACACCGCGCAAATTCATCAAAAATGTTTAGTGGTTTGGGCGTAAAAACGTAACAGACAGATAGAGTATCTTTCGCATTTATCTTATCTTACTAATATTATAAATGTGAAAGTTTGGATGGATGTGTAGGTGTATGTTTGTTACCCAATCACGCCAGAACGGCTGAACGGATCTGGATGAAATTTGGCTTTGAGATTTATTATAGTTAGTAATAGAACATAGGATACTTTTTATCCCGGGAATATGTTCGCTCGGGATAATTTTCGACTTTCACGCGGGCGATGCCGTTGGCAGATGCTAGTTATATTATATAAAATACCTATAGATTAGTATTACTATGGATATGGTATTTTTCAAGTTGTCTCTTGGAACCTTAATGCCATCACAAAGAAAAGCCAAACCAAACCAAATAGAAGAGTTCTTTGTGAGTGAAGTTCTACACTCACAAAGAACTTTTCTATTTGGTTAGAAAAATCCAATCTTAATTGTTTTTCCTATACAGGGTGTCCCAGAAATCGACGTCAAGCCGTAAATGGGTGATAGACCAAGTTATAACAGTTCTCAGAAAAATACGAAAAAAAATCTATCTCATGTTTTTAAAAAATTATGTTCACTTTAAAAATTTACTAAAAAAATCAATCCCTGTAATGGTTCTTTAACTCCAATTGCTACAAATCCCATAATTTATCAAATTTTTGTATTATTATGTAATCTTGAATAATGCTTGTGTAGATTTTTGCCTAAAATTTAAAGCCAACTCCTCCTACTTAGAAGAAAATTAAACTTTTTCAAAACCAAATTATTCAAATTTACTGTTTCGCCCAACTTTAACTGACTGTACTGAAAAAAAAAATGTACTACGCTAGTTTGGCAAGTAACATGAAAAATTGGCGCATTTAATAAGGATTCAAAAATGGTGTAACACTTGCTAGATTACGTTTTCAATAATTGGTCAAATTTTTTTTTGTAAATTGTATCGGTTTTTACCCAAAATGTCCATACTTCCTTAAAATGACTTTAGCTTACCTAAAGCTTTGCTAAACTCCGTGTCTAGTTCGATAGAGACGGAGAGAGTCATTTTACGAAGTGTGAGCGAGATAAGAAATCGAAATTTTACGTAATTTAAGAGCAAAGTTATGATAGTGACTCAACCTTTTTACTTTAAGTCAGGACCAGTTTTCTCATGTTAGAAAAAAAAACTTTTTTTTTTTTTTTTATTACAATAAATGTTCAAACTGCCTTCCTTCGACGGCAATGCAAGCACAACATCTTCTTAAAAAAGATCTGGTTATTTTCCGGGCAAATCTTCCCCTATTTACAAAGACAACGGCTTCCGTTATTCTTTCCCGCAGCTCGGCTAAATTCTCTATTGTTTTTGAGTACACTTTCTCTTTTACCGCTCCCCAGTAAAAAAATCTAGGGGATTCAAATCAGGCGAACGGGGTGGCCACAAGATTGTCCCACCGCGCCCTATCCACCTGAGCATTGCATGGGCATTGCATCTGCATTCCCCATAAACGAGGTGCATGTTCGCATATTCCAATGCAGTGTACACAGCCATGGTAGTACTACACAATCACAGGATAAGCAACAGTCCAGAGTAAAGCACAGGTCGTCAGAAAGAGGAATTAAACAGTCCAAATCACAAGCAATTAAGTCCAGAAAACAACGCAAAAAGTGGTAAGTACGGAATCAACATGAACGAATACGGAGATGCGCAGTAAACAAAGCAGCGTAACGTACTGATTTGTAATTGTGTGTGCGTCTGCGCTTACAAAACAGAACAATAACTACTGCTGTCTCATTCGCACTCATCGGTAAATTGTATCTCCGTTTCATGATAAAGGTTGTGTCACTGATAAAGGTGGCGTCACTCTCTGTCTCGCTCACACTTCGTAAAATGACTCTCTCCGTCTCTATCGAACTAGAAACGGAGTTTAGCAAAGCTTTAGGTAAGCTAAAGTCATTTTAAGGAAGTATGGACATATTGTGTAAAAACTGAGACTATTTACAAAAAAAAACTTGACCAATTATTGAAAACGTAATCTAGCAAGTGTTACACCATTTTTGAATCCTTATTAAATGCGCCAATTTTTCATGTTACTTGCCAAACTAGCGTAGTACATTTTTTTTTCAGTACAGTCAGTTAAAGTTGGGCGAAATAGTAAATTTGAATAATTTGGTTTTGAAAAAGTTTAATTTTCTTCCAAGTAGGAGGAGTTGGCTTTGAATTTTAGGCAAAAATCTACACAAGCATTATTCAAGATTACATAATAATAAAAAAATTAGATAAATTATGGGATTTGTAGCAATTGGAGTTAAAGAACCATTACAGGGATTGATTTTTTTAGTAAATTTTTAAAGTGACCATAAATTTTTAAAAACATGAGATAGATTTTTTTTCGTATTTTTCTGAGAACTGTTATAACTTGGTCTATCACCCATTTACGGCTTGACGTCGATTTCTGGGACACCCTGTATATTTGTGTTCAAAGTTCCCAAATCACAATGTGAAACACATTTTTTTTGTAATAGCAACATAATTATTTTACATAACCAAAGTTAGCTTCTCAAATTGCGTTAAATTTTTATTCTAATCTGTCACAAGCCGTCTATAGTGGTTTCAAACAAAAGTATACACGTTTTGTTTATAAAAGCATAATCCTCTTTTTCAACCACAATCGGATAAAAAGCCGCAGCGTTAGTTTGCAACAAAGGGCAGCACTTTACGTTAGTTATGGCACGGAGTCGCGGCCGCTGGAATTTAAAAGTTCATTAATTTGAGTGAGCTCTAACCTCTTGCGGAAGCGTTTGTTGCAATTGCTGTTTTGTTTTTTGGTATTACAATATACGGGACTACAAATAGGAGTAAATATTCGTTTATTACATCAGTTTTGATTACTTTTGTTTTATGTCAATGTTTATCGTCTTTACCGCGAAATGATTTTGATAAATCGGAATTCAGTTGTTTTTATCTGGATTATCTCAGTAGCAGCTGGAATCTGCATTTAATTTTGAGCCCGGTTAATAGCAATAATAATAAAATAAAATGCATGCATGCCACCGTCCTGGTGAATCCATCAGACATATTATCTCTGGTTGTTCTCGTCTGGCTAACGGCGAGTACTTGCACAGACATAACCAAGTGGCCAGGATTATTCACCAGCGACTTGCTTTGAAATACAATCTAGTGAATTCTGAGGTACCGTATTACAAGTATGTGCCCGACCCAGTTCTCGAAAATGACCATGTCACGTTGTACTGGGATCGGTCTATCATCACTGATAGGACTATTGTTGCCAATAAGCCGGACATAGTGGTGATAGATCGATTAGCGCGCCGCAAAATGATAATCGATGTCACCATCCCGCATGACGAGAACCTCGTGAAAGCTGAGAAAGAGAAACAAATCAAGTATCTCGACTTAGCACACGAGGTTGTCGCCATTTGGAATGTAGACTCGGCGATCATTGTGCCAATTGACGGCCAACGGCCTGATGGCCAAGAGCCTCGACGACCACCTGTCGAGGCTGTCATTACGCGGTTGGATTAAGGGCCTGATACAGAAGGCAGTACTCCTTGATACGGCTCGCATTGTGAGGAGGTTCCTGTCTCTGGAGCCCTAACCACCGGTAGCTTGGACCCTGTTCCCGATACCGGTTGGTCTCTATTTTTTTATATTTTTAAATGTTTTTTAAGTTTAAATTTTTTAAATATTTAAAAATGTATTCAATAAGCATGTAAATAAATATAGGAAATCAAATAAATGATTATTTATTTCCACAAATTACATCCTTATCTTAAGGGCCTATATACGCTTTAGTGCCGTAAAACGGTAACTTTCTAAAGCATACTCCTTAGTAACGGCTAAGTTAAAAGGTTTGAAAAACAAATATATTAAAATTATGTTTAAATATATGTACATAATTTTGAACACAAGGTTTTTCGTGTAACTAATAGCTTTGCTTAAAAAAAAAATTAACAACACGATATTTTTTCGCAACTTTTGGAAACTCCTCCAAAACGACTTGAATGTTTAAAAATATTTTACACAGAAAAATGTATGGCTGGATTTTCTTCATAACTAACATAGCTTATGGAAATCAAATAATATTTTGCAAACAAAACTATTCAAAACGAGGTTCAATATTGATACTTTGGCATCGAGCGGGCGGGCCAGTAAACAGTTAACATTGGGGCGTATATAGCGCCTTAAGGCGCCGATTCTAAAGTAACTCTAAAGCTAGACTAGACTAGACTCTAAAGCTTTTTATTTTTTTTCTTTTTAGTTGTGGACCAGCAGCCTTATTGCGTAAGTGCGCAAAGAAGTTAAACTCTATCCTCTCTCTATCGGCCAATCATACAAAAACATCGCGTCATTCATCTCGCATGTGATTGGTCGATTTGGTCGGTTGGATAGAGTTTAACTTCTTTGCGCACTTACGCAATACGGCTGCAGTTCTATAAGTAGATAAGATAAGATAAGATAAGATAAGATAAGATAAGATAAGATAAGATAAGATAAGATAAGATAAGATAAGATAAGATAAGATAAGATAAGATAAGTCTTTATTTGCCTTAAACATGGTATAAAGTTGTTACAGTCAGTTAAGTAAAGTACCTATATTGCCAAAGTGATGCTAGAATAGATTAACCCAATAACATGAAATTTAAACAAAAGCGGTGGAATGAGAGTATACCAGGGTGAACTGTTCACACCTGCGTACCTCTTTAGAGCGTACCAGTGTGATGTTATGTTATGAAATGGTGTAAACTAAAAACAAACATGCGATTGCAGCTATCCCGATGATGATTTGCCGTCATTTATTGAAGAGTTCTGATGTATATCTCCGAAGTTCTTCATCAGATCTTGATGAAATTGGAATCACGTGACTAACACCAGTTTATATTATCTTATCATGTAGAGAGGCCGAAAAGTAACACGGACACTTCGACTCATTAGGATCTTTTGTGATCCCCTAGATAACTTACTCCTCCCCAATCTCGTTGAAAACTCTTTTCATGAGTTTTAAAACAAGAGCCTATAGTCTTCTGGTTTTGGATATCCAACCCCTAGGAGACTCATTCGCTTACTAGCCAGTGCATCGCATTTGCACAGAAGGTGCTCCATGCGATCCGTATGTTCCCCACACAACCTGCACATGGGTGTCGCGGTTAGACACATCTTCATGAGCATGTCGTTTGTTCCAAAGTGCCCAGTAAAGGCTCCATGCAGATAGCGGATTTGCCCCTGCTCATATTACAAATGCATTCCCGGGCTTTGAACGTAGAGCCTAGGAATTTTTTTGGAGTGTTGTAGACAAGTAGTAGACAGCCAATGTGTTCGTTGTCTGTGATCTACAAACTCCTTAAATGTGGCTTTTACGAGACACGTCGAAATGCCTACACATGGTTCTGGACCCACAAAATCATTTGCTGAGCCCTCTCTTGCCAGTTCATCTGCCACTTTGTTACCATGGATTCCTTTGTGCCCAGGGACCCATATCAGTCTTACCCTATTATGCTTCCCGAGCCTGTTTAGGGCTTGGACAGCATCCAGAATAAGTCTGGAGTCCACTTTGTAGGATGCCATGACTTTGTTTGAAGCCTGACTGTCACTAAGAATATATATGGCTTTACGTCTGGTTCCTCTATCTATATTCTCTTGAGCACAGGTTATTATGGCATATTTTTCTGCTCGGAATACAGTAGCCATCTTCCCAAAGCTTTTGCTACATTTGTAACCTTTTGCGTATATTCCCGCTCCTGTACCTGATTCCATTTTGGTTTTATCAGTGTACCACACCAGACTATCTTGTTCTGGTGGATCGAGTCCCTTCGTCCAGTCCTCTATTGTAGGTATTTGGACTTTGAAAGACCTTTCAAACACACACATAGTTTGCATTATATCGGATATAATGCTTGTTACCCGATCCAGGCCTTCATTGCCATCGAACTTTGTATGGTTAGTCTTTGGTTTAGAGGCATCCCGTAGTCCAGCATTAGCAAGATGATGTCTTCATTGCCTCTAATTCAAACATCATATGCAGAGGAGGGATATTGAGGTATCTCTCAATCGCTGCCGTTGATGTTGTACTGAAAGCACCCGTGATTCCGAGACACACTGTTCTTTGTAACCTGGTGAGCGGTGCTTTGCACGAGGCAAGCTTTGTTCTTGGCCACCACACTATGCTGCCGTATGTGATAAAAGGTATTATCATTGTCCGGTACAGCCATCGTATCACTTTGGGCTTTTGTCCCCAAGTTTTACCGTAGGTGGAACGACACATGCCGAACACTCGTAGGGCCTTTATCGTAATATTTGCCACATGAGTTTTCCACCTGAGTTCTTTATCAAGCGTTACACCCAGATATTTAACTTCGGTGGACCAGCGCAGCTGTATTCCATTGAGGGAGGGCCCTCCTAGGTTTCCTAGTTGTCTCTTCCTCGTGAATGGAATAATGACTGCTTTGCTCGGGTTGATAGAGAGGTGGTTCTTTGTTACCATTCCTCTGTCATCCTCAATGCCTGTTGTAATAATCCAGAGACTATGTTCGGGATTTTACCATTAACCATTATAGCTATGTCATCTGCATAGCCTACTGTGTAGAATGGTCCGGTATTAAGTTTGGTAAGAAGCGAGTCTACTACCAAGCACCACAATAATGGTGACAGCACTTTGCCTTGCGGACAACCTCTTATGTTTATGCGCTAAGTCTGTTTCCCATCAGTTCCGATCTGACTGTTCTGCTTCTCAGCATACAGTCAATCCAGTTGCACGTGGTATCATTGATGCCATGTTCCTTTGCAGCAATGCGTATGGACTTTAATGTTGTCTTGTCGAATGCTCCCTCTATATCGAGGAAAGCCCCGACACAGATCTCTCGTCCCTCTAGCGCAGCCTCGGCTTGACTCGCAATATAGTGCAATGCCGTTTCCGTGTATTTGCCAGGTCTGTAGGCGCACTGTAGTTTATGTAGAGGGAATACTGTAAGTGATCTCTCTACCAGTTTCCCCAGAGCTTTTAAGAGTAAGGATGATAGACTGATGGGCCTGTAAGCTTTAGCTTCTTCGTAAGTCGGTCTACCCACCTTCGGTGTAAAGATGACTTTGACCTCCCTCCATGCTTTGGGTACGTACCCAAAGGCTATACAAGCTCTGTAGAGCTTACTTAAATGGGATATCAAAACAGTTGCCCCTTGTTGCAATAGTATTGGGTAGATGCCATCCGGACCAGAGGATAACACCAGCTTTCAAATAAAAAAAGAATCATCAAAATCGGTTCACCTAGTAAAAAGTTTTGCGGTAACACACAAAAATGCAGTCGAATTGATAACCTCCTCCTTTTTGATGTCGGTTAAAAAATAACTCAAGGCCAGTGTGTTTGCTTTAAAAAAAAAAACAACCAAACACAGTGGCTAAAGCGTGTTAGTCAAAATGTCACATTGACTTACTTGACTTAATGTCCTTTGTCCCCTGGATGGGGCAAAGGCGTCTACAGTAGTCCTCCATCGCGATCGGTCTTGAGCTTCACGGTTCTCCTCGCTCCACCTCATAGGGATGCTCGTCGCTTCTGCCAACACGGTGCGACGCCAGGTTTGACGGGGACGGCCACGGTTTCTTTTGCCTTGGGGATCCCAATCCAGCGCTTGCTTCGGTTTATGATCAGAATCTCTTTGCAGCGTGTGGCTAATCTAACTCCATTTGCGCCGCTTGATCTGGCTGTCAATCGGGCTCTCGTGGCATTTCTCCAACAGCTCTACTTTGGTGATGGTCTCGGGCCAGTAAATTTCGAGTATGCGACGAAGACAGCGGTTGACGACGACATGGATCTGGCGTGAGATGTCTTTTGTGACCTTTCACGTTTTCACCCATAAAACAGCCCGGATTTGAAATTTGACCCAATGATTTTGAGTTTAAAAATGACACATTATAATTTTGCGATAAGTTTATTTCTACAAACTTATTCTTAGCCGTTCTACATTGCTTCTATAGTTTACAAACAACACAAAATACCCAATATTCCTACATTACATGTCAAGCGAACTACAAAATGTTTTGATAACCTTTATAACGTCCCGACTAACACCGTTTAACCCCAGGGATCGGATTTGGATGTAATTTTCAAACCGGGACGCGAAGCTTCACCCAACAAGGTTTGACCCTGATTTACGATATTATGGCATAATATCTTGTAGATATTGGATGAATGAGCAACTATTCTTTGGGAAGAGGTCTCTAGCAAAGTCAGGCATAGGTAGGTGATAGGTACGTACTGAAATATGTGGAAGTGTTTATTTATTTTGTGCTATAGCTAATTTAAAAAACTTAAACATCATAACACTAGGTGGACCGATGACCTGTGTAAGGCCAGAACTTTTGTTCATAATTGCTATCGACGTGGCAAAGTTGGCAGGTGTTAGTAAACCTCTAGCTGCTGCTGCTCTCAAACGCATGAATATTCCTCAGGGTCCTTAGGGTTTTAATTGGAAGGAATCCGACTATCAGTCTATTTGAATTTAAAGCTTATAAAGATCGATACAATCTAAAAGGCTATTTAATACGTTCACGAAAGCTTTCAAATTTTAGAGAACCATACTTCAACGTTGGGGTCTTGTTCATACTTTAAGATAAATATTCCACTTCAGTGATTAAGACTTTATGCAACGTAAAGGAACTTTATAACTGCATTAAGAATTCTTAGTGTACTGAAAAATTCCTAGCATTTTACACCGTATATCTTTTTCTTCTCTTAGTTTTAATGCAAGTTGAATAAAGACAGAAAATAAAATACTGTTTTAGGCTGTGGTCCAAATTGTGGGAGGATTATTTATGTATTCGGTTTCATTTAAGAGTTTTGAATACATTGTCATATGAGTAAAAGAAAAAGGAGTAAGGGGCAGCGAAAGAAATGATATAGGAAAACGGCTTGGGCTAGTATATGATTCGTTTCAGTCTGGCACCAAAGAAGTCGCATAATAGGCAGATAGGTTCTGTTGGAGCTGTCATCTATGGTGAAGTTAAACGGATGTTTAAATGTGGAAGTCTGGTTTTTACCTTTACGTAAACCAAAGCAATAAATAAACCGATAAAAGTGATGGATAAAATCTTACCTTTAGGGTATTCATTTGTCTAACGAATAGGCTTTTAAAAGTGTTAGAGAGAACACCCCAGAGAGATTGATTTTGTACCGAGCCCAAGGTCTTGCCGTAGTAAAAAGTGCGATTACCTGGTGCGCAGGGTATGGGACACTTCCAACAGTATTCTAATCATAATTGTGAGTAGCCTAGACTGTTTTCGTGGGTCGCCATTGTGCCATCTCACATGGGTTGTCACAACGGTGATACACTGTTGTTTGTTATTGTTTATTTTGTTTATTGTCAGTATAAAGTTTTACTAAGCATTTTTGAGGCATAGATATTCGACTAAAGAGAAATTCTGTTCAATTAGTTCTCTTGCTATCAGTGAGACCCAACCCCGATGCATAGCGGTTGGAAACGGCGCCGCTGGCCAGAATTATTAATACTCCTCGCAGCGCTGCGGTGACGTGCAACTTAGTCTTCAGACCCTTGCCTGTGTTCGTGAGATGTTATAGATGGACTTGCCTTTTGATAGAGCTGTAAAAGAGCAAGTCCAACTGGATAAGTTATTTTGAAGGAAGAGTTCGTTTGATGTTACTGGAACATTCATTTCACCGACATACATTCTTTACTTCGTATATTGTCAATAATTTGAACTAGTTATTGACAACAATCGAGGATTTTGCTTTTGTCTTGACGGAGACCACTGGAGTTCCTTCAAACGGACTTACAATATAGGCCTTTGGATAAAAAGGGAAAAGTAAACCATATCGGTACCGCGTTGTAAGGTACGGTAGTTTGGTACGGTAGTTTGGTACGTTAGTTTGGTACGTTAGTTTAGTACGTTAGTTTGGTACATTAGTTCGGTACGTTAGTTTGGTACGTTAGTTTGGTACGTTAGTTGGTACGTTAGTTGGTACGTTAATTTGGTACGTTAGTTTGGTACGTTAGTTTGGTACGTTAGTTTGGTACGTTAGTTTGGTACGTTAGTTTGGTACGTTAGTTTGGTACGTCCGTTTGGTACGTTAGTTTGGTACGTTAGTTTGGTACGTTAGTTTGGTACGTTAGTTTGGTTTATGGGGTAGGCACGGCACCGAACTGTAAACGTACCGGCAAAATTTTTAGACGACGTACTTGTAAGGGATACGAGTATAAGGAGAATGAACAATAAAGTAATAATAATTATTCTTGTGATTTATTAAATAAATCAAACTTTTACATAACATTCCCCTTGCACAATCTTTCTTTTTCTTATTTATGAAAAGCAAGTTAATTCTGTGAGTATTCTTGAACATTAATGTTTATATTCACTTAAGCATTTTTGCTGTACATTGCTGTAGAAAGAACTTAACGTCGGTACCAAAGCTCCAAAGAAAGTGGTTGATCTCCTTTCATAACGTTAGGTATCGTTGATAATGTACCAAACAATATTATAAATGAAAATATAAATATATATACCTATCTGGGTACATCAAGATGAAGGATGGGCGTAAAATGAAATAGGTATCTATATGTTAATCTCGGTTTTTCACCAGACTTTTTAAATACGATTCGGATTTCAGTTTCTTTTTCAACCAATAAAACTAAAACCAAGTTGTTTAGATAACAAAAACAAGCCAAACATTTTCATTCACAATTTTATCTCAGTGTAAATCCATTGAAAGTCCCGTGAAACACAAAAAAATCAACTAAATAAAACTAACTTTCGAAGTTAAGTCCCCAGTTTTGTTATTCCCTCCCTCCTTATCCACTTCATCTTAAGACATAATAAACACTGGTCCAAACTGGCTTTGAGAGGATTTTCATAATTCAACAGCGATTTCTGGGCGCTTAACAAAATGCACTTATCTCTTTAAGTTCAACTTGAATTTATTGTGTCTAAATAATTTAAATGAGTTTGAAAACGCAGTTTTCACTTTGTTCAATAGTTTTAAAGGCATTATAACAATCATTATTAGAAGTGTAAGTTTGTACAGCTGGATAGTACATAAACTGATAACGTGGGTTAAAATTAAGATTCTGAATTTAAAAGTTATGTCAATTGAAAAACATAGTCATCAGCCAGTTATTAAGATACTTATATACCACTCATACATGCATACATAAACTCACGCCTTTTTCCCATAGGGGTCGGCAGAAACAACAGAACACCACCTGCTACGATCCTTACATACTTCTTTTGCTGCACTCACGTTCATACTTCTAGTCATACACGCACGCTGGTTATGAGTACTGCGCACATCGCCCTTCTGAAGAACATCACCAATTATGTCAATGTATGTCTATCTAGGGCATCCTCTCCCGGCATTTCCATTCACCCCTGGCTTGTAGATACCATTGTGTTAATCTCTAAGATTCTCTAAGATACTCTAAGATACTCTAAGATACTCTAAGATACTCTAAGATACTCTAAGATACTCTAAGATACTCTAAGATACTCTAAGATACTCTAAGATACTCTAAGATACTCTAAGATACTCTAAGATACTCTAAGATACTCTAAGATACTCTAACATATTCTAAGATACTCTGACATACTTTAAGATACTCTAAGATACTCAAATACTTAAATACAAAAAGCCACCACCACCATACCACCATACCATTTTGTTAATCTCTAAGATTTTCTAAGATACTCTTATACACTCTAAGATACTCTAAGATACTCTAAGAAACTCGTAAGATACTGAAATACATAAATGATTTAATTTTATTTTATTTTATAGGTTTACAAACAAGCATTTGTAGTTCTGAATCCTGGATATCAGCCGTGAATTTTTGACAGTCGTTACGTGTAGTCAGAAGCCTAAATGTCTGACAATCAAGAGATATCGTTTTAGGCAATAACAAAAAAAAAAAAAAAAAAAAAAAAAAAGGTAGACAGTTGCTCAATGTAGGGGCACGGTTGGCGCAGTTGAGCGATTGCATGCACCCGATTTCCGCACGGTACAAATATTTGTATGACCCACAGATAGTTGTTCTGGCTCTGGGTGTTCGTGTACCTATGTGAGTTTATATGTTTGTAAACGAATCCCCGATACAGTAGAAATTCCTAGTGTTGGACAAAGTTTAAAAAACCGGCCAAGTGCGAGTCAGGCTCGCGCACGAAGGGTTCCGTACCATTATACCAAAAAACGGCAAAAAAAACACGATTTTTGTAAGGGAGCCCTTAAATATTTATTTTCTTCTGTTTTTAGTATTTGTTGTTATAGCGGCAATAGAAATACATCATCTGTGAAAATTTCAACTGTCTAGCTATCACCGTCCATGAGATACAGCCTGGTGACAGACAGACAGACAGACGGACCGTGGAGTCTTAGTAATAGGGTCCCGTTTTTACCCTTTGGGTACGGAACCCTAAAAAGAAAGAAAGCCTTATGTCAGCTGCATGCGGTTAGACTGCAAGCCAACACGAATATATTAAGACGACGACGGTCACCAACGACCTTGAGGGAACAAAACACGCACTCGTTTCACACCCGCGCGACTCAACATTTCATAGCTTTTTGTACCGTCCTTATTATTCTATGACATTAAAAAAGCTTCAGATCAAAACTTAGAAATTTCATTAAAATACGCCCGGTGGTTTTGGTGCGATTGTCGTTTTTTTGTCCGTTTTAGACCTAAGCTTACAAATTAGTTGCACTATGTTAAATGAATAAAATTCAATTTTTTCTTAGATCAAACTATTATGAAAATGGTTTTATGTAGGTAACATATATTTTTTTTAAATTTCGACTAGCCGTTGAGACGTGATTCTCATTTTAAAATCAGCAACTGAGGGGTATCTGCGCCTTAAGGCATGTGATAATGATGTTTGGTATACCTACAAACAGGCAACCCACATTACGGTAAGTCACATTTTGCCTTACGTTTTCGTAGGTGCGTCATCATCCCATAGATGCCGATAAAAGTACAATCATTGACTATATAGACATTTTATTCTACAAATTTGCAGAAACCGGTGCTCGTCAGGGGTCTGTTCTCTCTGCAACTCTTTTCCTGCTGCACATCAATGACTTACTTCTGCCTGGTATTGTTGGGTACGCGGATGACAGTACTGTTTCAGAGAGATACTTGTCCAGCGCAAAAACCAGCGGGGATAAAGTTCGTTCCTTGAGAGAGGCTATGGTGGGGCTGACAGATTTGACCTTAAGCCATGTCTCCCAGTGGGGTGATGACAATCTGGTCGCTTTTAACGCCACCAAAACACAGGCATGTCTTTTTACCGCAAAGAAAACTCGTTTCATCCAACCGCCTACTTTTCGGGGTGCATCTGTTCCTGTTACTGATCGGCTCGAGCTCCTTGGCATGGAGACATCCAGTCTCAACTTCGGCGCCTCCATTGAGTACAAAGCCCAAATTGCGGCAAAAAAATTGGGCATCCTAAACAGAGTGAAGCGATACTTTACGCCTGGGCAGCTTTTAACTCTTTACAAGGCGCAAGTCCGATCCTGCATGGAGTATTGCAGCTATCTCAGGGATGGCTCAGCTAAATATCAGCCTGCCGCGCTTGACTCGGTGGAACGCAGAGCTAAGAGACTAATTGGTAACGTCAAACTGGTGGATGCCAAGCTTCACAGCTTGGCTCATCGCCGTAAGGTTGCCTGCTTGTCGGTCTTCTACAGACTGTACTTTTGCGAGTGTGCTCACGAACTCTACGACCTCATCTCACCGGCCCCCTTCTACCATCGGACATTTAGACGCACTGCAAGTTACCATCCTCATCTAGTTGCCATTCCACCAATTCGCACCAAGCGCTTCCAAACATCCTTCATAATGCGCACAGCAAAAGAGTGGAACTCACTGCCTACGTATGTGTTTCCGAACGCATACAACCCGAATCTCTTCAAAGTTAGAGTGAATAGGCTTCTTCGGGGTGAGCTCACTCCATCGTCGACTTTATCTTTGTCACTTCTGACCTAGACTAGAGTCAAGAGCAATCCCATCACAAAAAAAAAAAAAATAATCAAGGCTGTTTCTATATAAAACGTTTGTTCGTATACAAAAGCCAGGAAAATGAAAGAAAACTAAGCAAACTTTGTGAGAAAATTTCGCTTTGCACAATATGCTTTGAAAGCAATTTTCCATTTTAGAAATATTACCGTAACTACAGAAAGAGTACCTAACCTTTGTTTGAACTAGAAACGTGGACTTTCAAATTTTCATGCATACGTCCCTAAACTGCTAAACTGCTGTGAAAACAAAAAATAAGGCTTATTCGTTGCCGAAAAGAGAAAAGTAAAATGTAATTTTTAAACATACGCCTTCCTCCTTCCACTTATGATGGTGAGGGCTGCGGACCATAGGACCGGATGATGTGGTACTTGGGGGAGGCCTATTTACAGCAGTGTCTAGCTAGCTGCTGAAATGATAACCAGGAATTGGGTTCTAGAGAAACAACACATTTATTTTAATAGGCAACACGATAAGACTTAAAAAACAAAAAGCTTTTGCAAAAAAATACTACCGACTCCCAAATAAAAAACTACAAAGTGAAAACTAACTTTATTTTTGGAAGTCGGTGTCTTTCGTAGGTACCATTTTTTTGCGATATGGACACCGACTTCCAAATATAAAGTTATTTTTCACTTTGTAGTTTTTATTTGGAAGTCGGTAGTATTTTTTGCAAAAATGTTTTTTATTTTTCCCTTTTTAGTTTTACTTACCTAATTGGCAAGTTGATTAGTAAGTACCTATAACGCCAGAATAGATTACCCGAATAACATGAAACTTGAACATGACCGGTGAAATGAGAGATCTGCGTACCCCTTTCGAGCGTACTGGCGTGAAGTTTTGTTATGAAATGGTATAAACAATAAACAGACATGCGATTGCAGCAATCCCGAGAGATTTGCCGTTATTTATTGTAGAGTTCTGTTGAATATCTTCGAAGTACTTCACCAGGACTTCACCAAATTAAAATGGGACCAATTTCGGAACATACTCTTTCAAACAAAAATATAAATTTCAAAATTGGTCTACAATTGGCGGCGATATCGGTGAAAATACACACAAAAAAAGAACATAAATATAATCGAACATAGAACTTTTTGCTAACTCGGATAATAAAATAAAAATGCACCTTTACTTCTCTACATACTATATTCGCGCACAAAGCGAATATAGTATGACCAAAGTTTCAATTCATGTTAAGTTTTTTTATGAATCTGTTTAAAGAGATGTTCTCTGGGTAGAAAAATCATAATTCTATTAAGTCCGTCAGTGAGATTATCTATTAATGTTGGACCCGTATTTTTTGCTTTATCAAATAAATAAAAATTGACAAAGCTAAAGCGCATCAAACTTCAGGAGTGGGGGCACGTAACGTCACTTTGTCAGTATAAAGTGTGGCACACCATGACGTCACACGATATTTCATCGCACTGTATCCTCGTGATATTTTGTTTACGCGGCAAAAGAAAAAAAACGTGTCCAATATTTTTATGTTATCTAACTGACGGACTTTATTATATATTTTTTGTCACCTACTACCTAATTGCGAAGGAACTTTGGCAATTAATATGAGTATTACCGTAACCAAAAGGTTCTCGAGTACGGTCCAGGCCTTAAATTATAGCAATGACGTGAAGAAAAAGTGACATTTAGCTACCTCAGGGTCTTTAATGGTCCTTATCGTATCACGGCAGGCGGTAACAACCTAAGTTGCACCGGAGACCGGACGTACTTAACTATCGGCACTCGTGCAAGCTAAATGCACCTTTATATCTACAGACCCAGCTCCATTGCAAGTAACTTTATCAGACTTACTCAGTAAATCTAACACTAAGCTACACTAGAGGTTTAACAGACCCTAATTGATAGTTTAAGTTACAAAGAGCTCAGGCTGCGACGTCAAAGCGTCGAAGTGTATTGTTAGTGGGCAATAATACTCGGAATCCGAACGTAGCTCGTACGTAGGTACTCAAAGGCAGAGTGCCATGCAAAGAATTGGATTTTCAGAATATTTTTGTTCTGGTTGAATATAATGACGTGTTATTTTTACGTAGTTCGGTAGGTATTCATTTAAAAGCCGTGTTTGCTAGAATTCCTATCGGAAAAAGTGAAAACTTTCGTACAATCATGATTCCTCACCTTTGTTACTATATAACTCTTAGGAACAAATTCATGTTTCTAGACTCAGCAGTTTGAGTTGTACTTTGCCTATCAGTGAATCATTAATCTATAGTGTTTTCATTAATCGCCTTTTAGGGTTCCGTACTCGAAGGGTCCAAACGAAGCCCTATTGCTGTCACTCACGTGTCCGTCAGTCTGTTTGTCCGTCCGTCGTCTGTCATACAGGTTTTACAGTCAAACGGTTGGAGCTACAGTCTTCAAATTTTCACAGTATAAGCATAACAAATTGTCAATTTTTTTTTTATATGTTTTTTTATCCCATACAGCCAAAAGGGGGCCCGAATTTTTTTTATGATCTTCCTCATCGAGTGTAGTAAGTATCGTTGTTTAGTGCTCGTCGAGCAGTTAAATACTGTATATTTTGTTTTAAAAAAATATTGGAAAACAAACCACCAAAGCCAGATTAAAAATAAAAAAAACTTAGCTTTCCAACTTTCCTTTCACCTATGAACTTCAAAATTGGTGATAATTTTTTTTATTACGTAAATTATACTGACAAATAGGTACCAAAATATTGATAAATCAGATTTTCTCAGAAATTTTCTAATTTTTTCTATTACAACCAACTTGTTTTTGTGGTTTCGTACGGAACCCTAAATGTGCGAAGTCCGACTCGCACTTGACCGGTTTTTTCATATTACTTTCTCTCTCTTCTATAGTCTCTATCTCTTCTCTAAGTAATATTAAACAAGGTCGCGTCAGCCACGTAACGAATTTCGATAGACACAGGCCCCCTCTTTGTGAGAGAAGGAATGGGCCTTACTTAATCCACCACGCGGGCCGAGTGCGGGTTGGTGGGTGGATTTTGATAAGGTTTTTACTAATAGAAAGAGCTAAGCGAAAGATTTGTGTATATAACTACTCCCATGCGAAGCCGCGGCGGATCACTTGTGTTCTCTAAATAAAAGTACATCATGCATATATGTCCTTCTTGAAAGGGTCGGATTTGCAAAAGGTAAACCAAAGGTGTTTGATAGTGTTATGTGTGAGTAATCAGAACATTTCAATTATGCGGACATCTGCAAATCTGGTATCACTGGATTCGAAGTTCAGTGTTTATTTGTTATTGTGACCGACACTCAGAATGGATAATTTTACTATGACAACGGAAAATTGTTAAACTATTTATTATTTGACGATCAAATAGAAAATAGTTTAACTATTTTTAGGGACTAAAATGTCGATTAAGAACGTGGCATTAAATGGAGATGGCGGGAGCAAGATCCAATTTTTTTTTACTAATTATTGGTGCATTATCGTAGAAATTGGAAAGTGGGAAAAGAGATCCAACACAGGCTATGGCGCATTATCGTAAAAAATTTTAAAGTGGGCAAAGAGATCCAACAAAGGCTACAAATATAATAATATAACAAATAATAACACGAAGAAAACGTATAGAAAATGTTAACAAACATCATCTGCAAAAGGCTAGCTTTTTCCCAATTATTGTTGGGGTCGGCTTCCAGTCTTACCGGATTCAGCTGAGTACCAGTGTTTTACATGGAGCGACTGCCTATCTGACCTCCACAACCCAGTAACTGGGTAACACGAGACCCCTTGGCAAGACTGGTGTCAGATCTCAGGCTTCTGACTACCCGTAACGACTGTCAAAGATCTTTAAATGACAGCCGGGACCAACGGCTTAACGTGCTTTCCGAGGCACGGAGGAAACTCGGTATGTTGAAAATGGTCACCCATCCACGGACCGACCTCATCAAGCGTTGCTTAACCTTGAAGATCGGCCCGTGCGGCTGTTATTATTTAGCCACGAGCTCCTCAGAAAATGTTAACAAACATTCTCATTAAAAACCCCAAAGCCATAATACATTACAATTACAATACATTCCAATCAAAACATAATATGTACGTTTTTTACAAAAGGAAAAACCGAACATAATACTCGTATTACGATTATTGTCAAAATCGACGTGAAATGGACACTTCCGATATGTTTGAAGGTTCGAACGTAAATTACGGCGATTCGTTCACGCTTGCTAATTTCGGGGGTGACTAGTGAAGCATGAAAATATTGCTTATTCCGTAACCGTGCTCATTTGAAAACCCTATTAAATACGTAGAACATATGACCGAAATTGTATTCTGTGTATGTTCCGAGATTTTGATGTATCTGGGTGCGTTGGCTGATATTATATTCAGAAACATAAATCATTGATATTTCGAATTCGGAATAAGAACTGGGTCATTCGCACATTATCGGGGACATAAAAGCGGCTTTTTCACATTGCAGTATGGCTGACTGAATACAGAAATTTATCAATCAACCTTACAATAGGTGCAATTGGTGAACCGAATGATCATAACAATGGAATTTACTATAAGAAAGTAAGAAAAAAAACCCAGCTAAGTAAGCACGAAGGGTTCTGTACCATTATCACAAAAAATGGCAAAAATCATGTTTTTGTATGGCAACCCCACATAAATATTAATTTAATTCTGTTTTTAATATCTATTTGCTGTTATAGCGGCAACAGAAATACATCATCTGTGAAAATTTCAACTATCTAGCTATCACACTCACACTATGAGATACAGTCAGGTGACAGACAGACGGACGAACAGTGGAGTCTTAGTAATAAGGTCCCATATTTACCCTTTGGGTATGGAACCCTAAAAACCGGCAAAGGGCGTGTTGGACTTTGCACATTTAGGATGACGTCCAAATGTAGAATATATGAGTATTTTGTCAGTAAAATTTACATAATGATAAATTACGTTGTCAACGATTGTCAACAAATTTCAAGTTCATAGGTCAATGGGAAGTTAAAAAATTTCTCGGATTAAAATTTTGTGACATACGACGGACAGCAGGACACGTGAGTGACAGCAATAGAGCTCTATTTGGACCGTTCGGGTACGGAACCATAAAAAGAAAGAAAGACTTTATTGACACATAAACTGTAAAATTGAGCTAGATACTTATTAAAATCCTAAATTAATTTTACTAAGAAAGAAAGAAAGAAATACTACAGCCTAAACCGCTGAGTTTGTATGGCATAAAAATTAATTTGGTTACGAAAGCGAGCCCTAAAGCAGAATTCTTGCAAATTCATCGTTTAAAAAGGTTTACGAAGTTTGTATAGAAGTTTGTCATTTTTGCCGATGGGAAATCTCGATGGGTTACAAAAGACATTATAGGTATCAATTAAAATAATAATAATAATTTTCAATAACTTAAAATGTTACCTGTCAATGAACTTTAAACCTTTAATTAATAAAATAATAAGACCAAAAGTTGTAACATGTTCAAAAGGTTGTATCTGACCCAATTTCAGTTTATAACTCCACAGACGTTTTCAAAACTTCGTCACGGTATAAACATATTTTTGTTGAACCCGGTCTGCGGCGAAGCTGAAAATCTTATAATTAGATGAATTTAGGGTCTTTCATTAAACATACGTTTTTGGGTACTAACATTATTAGAATATTCAGGCATTTTGGAAATTTCTTGTCGGTAAGGGGAAAATTTCAAGTCACTTATTTACTAACATTTTTCAAATAACATATTTTATTTTTCAGGTACTCATTTTCATGGAATATTTCGTAAACCGCATTATGGAGTGCAGTTTTCGAGTGTGGTTGCTTAAATACAATATCATAACTTACATAATTATAAAGTCTCTCTGGGTTATATCGTAATCTAGGATCAATAAATCGATTTAGACGATTTGGGAAGGATTTCTGGTTTGAATTAAAAATATAGTTGCGTGTGTAGACACGGAAATAGGAGCACATCTTTATTGATGGGCTGAACACAACATATTCCATTAAATCGGTTTGGTCAGATGAATAAAATTACACCGTTTACTACATTTGGCCATGGTAGATCAAGAAATAAAAGATCATCATCATTCTCTTCCCTGTATCCCAATTAATTTGGAATGGAAGCAACAGGTCTTTTTCTTTACCATAAAGGAAGATTTTTTTCATGCTTTTAAACTACATAATTAATCTAGTAGTAGACACGCTTCGATCGACAATCTATTAAACCCTAACATAATATCTTGCGAAAATACCCCGATTCAAACAGTAAAACACCCATATCTTTTGAACGGCTAAACCGATTTTCATCAAACATACCTAAGAACACTTTCGATAATACAACCTTTCTAACAAAAATAAAAGTCAAAATCGGTTCATCCGTTTAAGAGCTATGATGCCACAGACAGATACACAAACACACAGGTACACACGTCAAACTTATACACATCTCTTGTTCCGTCGGGGGATAAAAAGGTAAATATTTGGCAGTGTCATTTGTTAAGTGGCAATGTGCCCTACATTGCTCGCAGAACGGATAGTTGACAGTGCCGAAAATTTCTGGAGTGGCGACCGCGTACCGAAAGACGCAAGCGGGCTAGTTACATGAACCCACGAGATGCCCAGGGCCGCTCGATAAGGAGACACTTGGGAGAAGCCTATGTGAGGGCAACAAATGATGCTGATTATTCATTGGTAATTGTTAATTTTTATTTCAGCGAAAAAATATACATTACTGGGAATAATTGTTTCAAAATGAAACAATTTAAGACGACGACAGTCGCCAATGACCTTGAGGGAACAAAACGCGTACTCATTTCACACCCGCGTGACCCTTTTTGTACTTTCCTTATTATTCTATGACTTTAACAGAAAGGCCTCAAATCAAAATGTAGATAAGTAAATTATCTTTGAGATGGTGACAATTTCATTAAAATACGCCCGGCGGTTTTGGTGCGATTTTCGTTTTTTTGTCCGTGTTACACATAAGTTTACGAATTAATTACACTATGTTATACGAATATACCTCAATTTTTCTTAGATCAAATTATTAATAAAATGGTCTAATGTAACATTTAATTTTCCCTAAAAATTACGACTAGCTGTTTAGACGTGATTCTCATTTTAAAATCAGCAACAGAGGGGTATCTGCGCCTTAACGGTCGCAATTTATAATTACCTAACTGTATTTCAATATCAGCAGTAACTGTGAACGGCCTATAATTTCAAGCTCCGATAGATTTGTTTGGGGGTGTGCACCCGGCGCCATTTTGTTTCGGTTACTAATCGTTTGGAAGTAGGTCGGACGGATATAAACATGGTGTCGGGGGAAGTATTTCTTTAGTGTTTTTGAGGTAAATTCTTTGTTTATTTACTGTAAACATTATTTGTAGTTCATATTAATTAATTCATATTATAAATCCGAAAGTAACTCTCTCTGAACACATAACAAGCAGACATGTTTGTTACCGCGCACCGAAAGACGCAAGCGGGCTAGTGACATGAACCCGCACACAACAAACAGACATGTTTGTTACGTGTTCATGTCTCAACGGATGAACGGTATTCGATGAAACTTGGTAAAATGGTAGACCATGTTCTCGATTAAGTCATATGTATACAGTTTATACCGGCCGTAGGTATGTTCCCTAGATAATTGCAATAACCATTTTTATTTTTTTAGTAAAAGTTATCTGACGATTGATAAATTGACCATTATTCTAGTGGGTGGAGATAGCATAAATAAGAAGATTTAGGTGATATCTAAGTAATTTAAATCTGATACCTGCTCGGTCCCTTTTGCGCATGGGTGGGCACAATAAATTTTATCAATAGTATTGAATTACTGATAGGCCAGGATCGAATTGCTTTTACGTGGAATTTAATAATAATGTCGAAATCGAGTTTGTTAAAAATAAAATCAGTTTAATTTGTTTAGAGAAATATTAAAATTATGAAAAAGAAACAAGTTCTTTGTTAATTTTGCAGTCGATTATAAAAAGTCATTTGTTCAAATCACAAGTCTTAACTGACTGACTCGCTGCTCGAAAGCTTGAGGAAAAGATGATGACGTCATGTCAACAGACTCCTCAAATGCCCGCTGTTCGCCACTTCCTAGTGTTTAGCTGGAAAGAAGAAGGTGCTCAACAAACTCCTTAGCTTTTATTATAATAAAACGTCTTTCTTTAGATGAATGCCAACTGGCAATCCTCATTATTGTACCTAAGAATTTAGTCACTGTCGTCTATAGAAATTTACGATATCAAAGACTTCGATCAACCAAACCTACTAAACACATATAAATAAATATAAATAAAAAACCTTTTATTTCATGCAACGTTGAATACGTTTAATAGTTTAAAGAAAAAAGAAAATAAATGACATTTGACATTTTCACTTTTGTTAGAAAATGTATAATATATTGGTCGTGGTCTCTCATAATGGGCCTTATTAGAAAGCTTAAAGTCACCCAAAGGGCAATGGAGAGGGAATTTTCTTGCGTGATCACGTCAGAAATGATGATATCCGCAGGAGAACCAAAGTTACCGACATAGCCCGAAGAATTGCCAAACTTAAGTGGCAGTGGGCAGGGCACATTGCTCGCAGAACGGATGGCCGATGGGGCCGAAAAGTTCTGGAATGGCGACCGCGAACCGGAAGACGATATGTTGGAAGGTCTCCCACTAGGTGGACCGATGAACTGGTTAAGGTTGCGGGAAGGCGCTGGATGCGAGACGCACGGAATTCGTCAATGTGGCGACGCCTGGGCTGGGCCTATGTCCAGCAGTGGACGTCTTTTGGCTGAAATGATGATGATATACAAATACAAATAATACAAATAATTTATTAATCCTTCACAAGTATGTACAAACACAATGGTAATTGAAGTGCTCTTTTAGGCAAAAATTACCTGTAGTAGAGCACTTCACTCTTCCAAAACATATTTAACACAACAAGTACCTAACTGCATACAATTTTGAGTATAACAGAATCAAAATCAGACTAAAAAAAATAATAAATAAAAGAATTGTAAAAATTAAATCAAATCAAAATAATTAAAATTAAGATTGCAAATAAAAAGAAACAAAATCAAAATTTAAATCAATTATAAATTAAAATAAAATAAAGTCACAATCAAAATTAAAATAAAATCACAATCATAATCAAAATAAAATCGCAATCAAAATCAAAATATAAATTAAAATAAAATCACATTACAAATTAGAATAAAATCAATTAAGATCAATATAAAATCACAATCAAAATCTGAATACAATTACAATAAAAATCAAAATAAAATAACAATGAAAAAAAAAAAAAAAAAATTTAAACAAAATAACAATCAGAATTAGAATCAGACTAGAAACAATAAGCCATGCAAATTTGTTTTTAACTAGCATAAGAATAGTGTGTTTTGTTTATGTGTGTGAGTGCGCATGATGTGTGTGTGTGTGTGCGAGTATGTGTTAAGTGTATGTGTGTGTGCGTGTGGAGTGCATGTGACAGAATTATGATGCTTGCTGCAAGAGGGCTTCGATGTCCTCGTAGGTGAGAGGTTCAATGCATTTAGTAAGGAGTTTTTTGCATTCATAATAATGTTTAGTGTACAAATGTAGCTCTTTGTTTACTTTATTGTACAAGTGGGATGAACGTATGTCATATTGCATGCTACACAATTTGGTTTTTGTATGTGGAATATTTGCTACTAGGTCTTTTCTTCTTTTTCTTAGTATACTAGCATCATAGGGCAGTGTCTTATGTTTTTTTAAGATGGCTAGTACAACGTACAACTTTCTTACTGAGAGCAAGTTACTTAACTGGTAAAGCATATGAGTGGGATACCTAACCCTCTTAAAATGCATTATTTTTATGAGAGCTCGTTGAGTTCTCTCCACCTTTAAAAAAGCAGTTTTCGCTGCACCTCCCCAGATAGGTAAACAATACACCAAGACAGACTGCACCAAAGCGATATAGATTTCTCTAAGCAGGTTTCTAGGAGGATCACCATTAGCCCCGGATGGAACAACATGCCTCAGAGACTTGAATATCCAGCTCAACTTTCTGATCCTACCAACAACCTGTTCAAGTTGAGGATGCCAGGATAGTCTCTGGTCAAGAACGACACCTAAATACTTGGTCTGTGTGACCTTGTTTATGGTTGGGCACATACAATTTTGATTTTGATGGTCGCCACATACGTGAACCTTGATAGCGAAGTCCCCGTCAGGCTGTCCACGATTGCTAATGCTGAAGCACATATAATTCGTTTCTGAGGTGTTTTCAGGGTGAGTAAATTATTGTTCAGCCACTCAGCAACCCGAGCCATGCCTTTTGAAGCATCCCGCCTAACATCGCTCCAGGATTTTCCTGAGAACACAATTGCTGTGTCGTCGGCGTACGAAAATACTTGTGCGTTGATTATTTTCATTTTACACAAATCGTTTATGTATATTAGGAAGAGGCTGGGACCCAATACGCTGCCCTGTGGCACTCCGTATGAGACTTCTACGTCGTCGCTGATGCATTGCCCCAGTCTAACCCTCTGTTTCCTATTTGATAGATAATCTTTCAGAAGATTGAGTGGAGTACCCCTTATTCCAATGTTTTCGAGCTTGTTAACAAGGATTGGGACAGAGACGGTGTCGAATGCCTTTTTAAGGTCTAAAAAGATGGTGAGGCATTTTTCTCCATTATTAAGATGTTGCGTTACAAGTGAGCTAAGAGCAGTAACTGCATCTTCTGTTGATATTTTATGCCTGAAGCCAAATTGTGTCGAGGATAGAATTTTAAAAGTATTTAAATATTTAAGAAGTCTAACATTTATTAATTTTTCTAAAATTTTGGATATAGCAGGCAGAACAGATATAGGCCTATAGTTGTTGACGTCATCTCTGTCCCCACCCTTGTAAACTGGAGTAATAATAGAATGCTTGAGAGGGTCCGGGAAAACGCCATCCCTAAAGCATAGATTAGCAAGGTGGGTAACAATGGGAACACATTCCCTCCTTATAGATATTAAAAAACTTGTAGAGATGTTATCGCACCCAGCAGCACTATCTGACTTCAAGCTCATCAATGTTCCTTCCACCTCATTGGGGTCAGTGTCTAAAAGTGTAAAGGAATTGAGTTGTGTTGTCAGTGAATGAGATGACTTATTGCAATAGTTATTAGTACTACTTGGTTGGATTTGATGGGCCAGTTGTTTACCGATATTTACAAAGTAATTATTAACATAGTTTGCCGATTCTATGGGAGTAGGTTTTTTATTTAATAGTTCAGTATTTTCGCTTTTAGATTTGTTGGTGTAAGTTATAGTTTTAATATTTTTCCAGAGTAGCTTGCTGTTTGAAATTGAATTTGCCAATAAATCCCTTTCGTATTTACGTTTTAGTTTTTTTATGAGGTTGTTGCAGTGATTTCTGTATCGGCTGTACGTTATTTTAAGTACTTCATTGTGCGGGTCAGCCCTTGTATTTCTTTGTAATTTATTGCGATTGTTTATGCAGCGCAATATGCCCGGGGTAATCCAAGGTTTGATAATACGTTTACTGCTAGGGATTTTAATAAGAGTGGTACTTAGTTTAATAGAATCTGTTAGCTTATTGATGAGTAGGTCAGTCAGTAATTTAGGGTCGTTACAAAGTAATAATTCTGCCAAATTTTGTTGCTGTACATGTTTTAGAGCTTCTTCCAAATTCATGCTTGTTTTATATTGATTCTTAATTTGTGTATCATTTTGCTTACGCAGTGACAGAAGTGTAGTGAAGTGATCAGTGATAGTAGTGTGTAACACCGCGATAAAAGCGGAGATCTTCTTTTTATTAATATTTAACATGAAGTGGTCCAGGCAGTTCTTCCCTCTGGTGGGCAATATATGTCCTGGAAGTACACCATGCAAAGACAGCATATTTAAATAGTTTACCCTGTTATTAGAGTCCTGTGTTGCCTCCATGTCTTTCGGCCTAATATTAATATTTATATCTCCCGCGATAACTATGTTTTTTTGTGATGTAAAAGTGTCCAGGTGGGTGTTAAGGGAATCAATAAACCTATCAATCTTAGTGTTTGCGGGAGAGCGGTATATCCCCAAAATATGGTAATTAAAGATATCCAGTTGTAAACAAGACGCTTCCGTTAAATTGATTTCTTTTACTTTCGGTTTTAAAGTATTCTTGACATAGATGATTACCCCATCATTCTGGTTTAATTGACGAGTAGTTGCATACCACTGATAATTGTTGAGCTGAGGGATAGGTTTGCTAGGGTTTATCCTGCATTCCGTTAGAATAATAATATCAGTGTCAAACTTAAAAGTAGACAATAGAACCACAAGATCATCAAAATTATGGTAAACGCTCCTTATATTCTGCGAGATAATAGTCAGGTCATTTTTGTCAACTGAAAAGTTCTTTGGTAACTCTGCGGGATCGCATTCGAAAGTACGTGCAATTTCAATGTTATCAATTTCTATAAGGGTTTGTACAGTGTCAGTCATTTTCAATTAGAGGTGAAATGAACGTCAAAAACATAATACATGAAAACACATAAAATAATATCAACCGATTCAAATTATATGTGTTGGTAGTAATTATGAAGCATTCGAAGTACAGCTCTCCTAGTGCTAATATTTTGTAATAGCATATGCATTTAGATGCGTGCAATTTGACAGTGTAATGTCTCAGTGTAAGAGTGTGTGGTAATTTGTACGTGTGGAGTGTAAGATGAGTGATTATGTATGTAAACACTCGAGTAATAAGAATTTTCACAAGATATATAATAAGAAAATTTGTTCGTTTGCATGAACCCCTCCTCAAGTGAAGGTGAAGGTCTCTACTAAACACATACTACGGTCAAAATACTTTCCTAAAAGACTTAACAAATACATACAACTTTTGTTACGTAAACATCATCAAAATATAATAACAAAACATTATTTTTAACATTATGAGGTAACTTTTTGGTTTCCTGAACATCATAACAAACCATACCTAACCGCGATCCTTTTAAAAACTTTCGATGGGAAAAACAAGTTCGGCTTTTAATTCCCGAACTCTTGAATCCATTTCAATGGAATCGAAAGGAAATAAAGGAATTTTGAGGCAAAAAAATATTGCAAAGAAGTTACGATTTAAAAGTAAATAAAGAACCACAAGATCATCAAAATTATGGTAAACGCTCCTTATATTCTGCGAGATAATAGTCAGGTAATTTTTGTCAACTGAAAAGTTCTTTGGGGAAAGAGGGAAATCAGAAAGTCGGGGGAAATCAGAATCGCAAAAAGAAAGTATGTTTATTTCTTTATTGAAGTCTCTTAAGTGTGGGATTGATAGGGAGTTCCAGTTTCTTTTATAAACGTTAATCGTCTTGTTTATTTGCTTTTTGAAGAGGTTTTTGGACATTAGATCATGTACTTTCAGTGAGTAACCTACTTAGTTTTAGGTTTTAGTACGAAGGTGTATTTGTTACTAAGAAGGTCTAATCAATCAATATCAATACATTTTTAAAATCTATAAAAAAGTCGATTTTGTACATAAAAAATATTGCCAAAAAGAAATAGGCAGGGTGTTAAAGAATAATCAACAAAACCCAATCCCAGCATATTTAGAATTTTTGTCTGTTTCTCTGTTTAGTGATGCATGCATCACGTATAATGTACGAAACCAATGTAAATAAATTTCATATATCAATATTGTGCGTAACTTGAAGTATTACTTAGTTTTTGTTTCATCGCAATCGGTTCATGTTTTCAAAAGTTAGATGGATTTAAAGTGTTCAAGAAGTAAAATATCACAACACAACACGCAATTCAGATACTTGGACAGTTGAACTCCATAATCGAAACTTTTTGATTTGTTAATTTGACGTCATTTTCTGAATGGCGGTGTTAAGATTCTCCGCGGAAGAATGACACTAGAAAAGGAATAGGTAGGTAGGTAGGGTAGATTGCAAGGCAAGTAGGGTAGGTAGATAGGTAAGTAGATAAGTAGGGTGGTCATTTGACGGGAGTGAAACCGCGGGCACAGCTAGTGAATTATGTAATCGATTGAGTGAATAGTGGCTGGAGAGATTAACGTCGTGCTTTCATGAATTTTATTGATTAATTCCAATATGTATTTGATTTTACAGATAAGATTTGAGCTAGCAAAAACATTTCACAATAAAATTTACCGATTTCAAAAGCAAAACACTAAAAAGTGCTAAATAACTCGTTTCGGAAGACGGTGTCGAAAAACGATAAAAAAACAGGTGCCAACGACAAAAAAAATGATGAAAACTATACACTATCACTAAAAAGTGAGCAAGGTACAAATTAAAGGATTAAAAAAATACCCATAATAACTCAATTTACACATTCGTGCTGTTTGTCTCTAAGGAGTTTCTTTGTATGTTCCATATCTTGAAAATTGCTAAACCGATTTTCATGAAACTTGCACTATTTCCTAAGTTGAGAGATACTTAATCCAACCAAACAAATAATGATTACGATCCTATAAGAATTTTCGGAGAAACGCGTGGACAAACATACATACATATACTTATGAAATTTGGCAAAAATGTCATGTCTAGAACCCCAAATAGAGTAACATATTACATTATTATTGCTGCACATTAATGATCTGCTAAAACCCGGAACCTTTGGGCACGCAGACGACAGCACTGTTGCTGAGAGATTCGTGTCCGGCGCACGGGCTACTGGTCCTCAGATTCCGTCTCTCCGGGAGGCCATGGTTGGAAGCTTGAACCTGTCCTTGTAGGCGGTCTCCGAATGGGGTGATGCCAATCTGGTCAGTTTCAATGCTTTTATGCGTGTCGTTATTCCGCTAAAAATAGCCAATTTTACCCGGCTCCATCTTTATGGTAGACATTTATTTCTCAAAAACAGAATATATGTTCACTTAGAATGAGAAACAATAGTTACAATAAAAAAAACTGGCCAAGTGCGAGTCGGACTCGCGCACGAAGGGTTCCGTACCAATATCGCAAATAACGGCCAAAAAATCACGTTTTTTGTATGGGAGCCCCACTTAAATATTTATTTTAATCTGTTTTTAGTATTTGTTTTTATAGCGGCAACAGAAATACAACAACTGTGAAAATTTCAATTGCCTAGCTATCATGGTTCATGAGATACAGCCTGGTGACAGACAGACAGACAGACGGACCCCGGAGTCTCAGTAATAGGGTCCCATTTTTACCCTTTGGGTACGGAACCCTAAAAATCAAACGAGCAGCGGTAACAGTCCGTTATCAATTAATATGTACAAAATAATACAGCAAATAAACAATGTTAGTGATTAGCTTAATGCTATGTTAGTAACAAAAGACCATCTCGGAAGGATAACAAGTTTTGTACATAATTAAAATTTATTAATTTTGTTCTGTGGGTAAGCCAAAACAAATTAAGTGAGATAAGTACCCGTGGCGTGCTTCCAATTAAGTGTCGAAACACAGTTTCTATCACAGTTACTAATGAAGGCATTTGTTGTTAAACTTTTTGTTAATTGTTATTTTACTTATTTTATCAAAACATTGATCTGAAGTTTTTTTTTTTTTTTTATTGAGATAGATATAATTATGTTTTTTGTGATATATATTAAACATTTTTTTTTTTTCATAACTAGGTAACTACATGTTTTCTTCAGGTTTTTGAATATGGAATTTTAATTTATTTTTAAATAGAGGAAATGACTGTATATCTTTGATATCTTTCGGAAGATTGTTATACATATCGGCACCTTCATATCTAATATTTCTTATACCATAATTTGTCCGTGGTTTACCGAATAGGCAGATATCGTTAGCGCTTCGCAGTAGTCGGGTTTTGATCTGCAACTTCTTGGTAAATACAATTTGAGAATGGGTATCTTTAGTCAATATTTTCCTTACTAGGATACATGTATGGAATTTATATAGGTGTGCGAGTGTCATTAATTTGGTTTTTTGGCAGACGGTTTTTGTTGGCGTTAGGTAGTTAATATTAAAGAGTAATTTGATTATTTTATTTTGAGTTGTTTGTATATCTTTTAAGTTGGATTTGGTTGCAGAACCCCATACTTCGATTAAATAGGTCAGATGTGATTTGATTAGGGAATTGTATATAATATATCTTACAGCTTTGAGAAAATAGCGGACGGACCCTCGCAATATTCCCATGATGATAATTTAGAACGTAATTTGTCCAAGTGGGGTTTCCAGGTGAGGTTTTTGTAAAAATATCTGGGCCTCATCCTAGGATGAGGAGATATTTTTCTGATTCTGCTTTAGTCAGTGGTTTGTTATTAACGTGGAGTGGCTGAAAATTTGGAATTGTTTTATTTTTGCACTAAATATCATAAAGTTTGTCTTGGACACATTGATGGTGAGCAGATTATATTGAAACCAGGTGAATAAGATATTGAGGTCTTCTTGGGCTCTGCTCATGACTGTTTGTACTTCCTTTCCGAAGTAGAAGAGGCAAGTGTCATCGGCATATAGTGTAACGTCTGCAACTAGGTCTAGGTCTTTTATATTATTAATATAAATTAAGAAGAGCAAAGGTCCAAGTAAGGAACCTTGTGGAACGCCGAAAGTAATAAGTTCAGGAGTACTTTTGGTCTCACCAGTTTTCACTATCTGATATCTATTGGCGAGTTATGACTTAATCATTTTGTATGTGGATCTCTTAATGCCGATATCTCGTAGTTTTTGAAGAAGTAGTTTGTGGCTTATCGAGTCGAAAGCTTATTTTAAATCTATAAATATACCGAGGGCTAAATGTTTTTGGTCAATTTTACATTTTAAGTCCGTTATTAGATCTATAGTAGCAGATAAAGAATTTGGCTTAGAGCGGAAGCCATATTGTTTATGATAGAGCAAGTTTTTTGAGCTTAGATATGTCTTTAGACGTCAGTAGATTATTTTTTCGAAGATTTTTGATACGGCCGGTAGAACCTATATAGAACGATAATAACCCGGGTCGGTATTTTTGCCTTATTTAAAGATTGGGCTAACTTTAGCTATCTTGAGAGAGTCAGAGAAATATCCAGCTCTTAAGCAGTTGTTAATACAAGTTGTTAGTTTCTCTAGTATTATTTCTTTAACAGCTTTCAGGTAGTCCAGTTGTTGTGTTAGAGTTTAGGCTGTTAATAATCTTGCTAACTTCCTGTAACGAGGCAGGGGCCATTTCTGAGAGTTCGGTACATATATCGTCAGGATTTTTGTTGTATAGGTGCTTGTATGCTTCACTATCGTGAAATTTTTTCGGGATTTGCTTAGCTAGAACAGAGCCTATATTGACAAAGAAGGAGTTGAAACAGTTACTTACGTCAGATATTTCAGTAAGACAGGCTGACTGTGCTTCAAGTTTATGTAGGGAAACACTATTTTTTGCTGTTATGTTGGCGCTGAGAGCGTTAATTAATTGCCACATTGTTCGTGGTTTATGGTCGCAGGTTTTGAAAGCTTTATAATAATATTTACTTTTAGCATCTTGGATTTTTGCTTTTACATCCTTTCTTGCTTCTGCTAGCTCCAACTTGGTGAATTCATCCAGTTCATTCCTTTTTTCAGGTGACGTTCTATTGCGGGCACTAAGTATTTGGTTTCTTCTGGTTATCGCATCGGTGATACTTTTGTTAATCCAGTCAGATTTAGGTGGATTTTGTATTTTTGTTTTGGAAACCGTGCTTTGCTTAATGGCTTCTATCAGTTTTTTCTCAATTTGTTCATATTTCAGGTCGTTTTCGTTGGAAAAGTTGTGCTCAACTGTCTTGTAAAGTTTGTTGTAATCCATAGTAGTGTATGCAATCTTTTTCTTTTTTTCAGGCTTATATTAGTGAACTTCGAGGTATAAATGTTTCTGATCTGACAGAGCAGAATTTACCATGGCAAGGTCAAATTTACTATTCTTGAGGTTTGAGCTGACATGGTCAAGGATTGTTTTGGTACTCGGTGTCTCTCTAGTACAGAAAGTTGGATCTGTTTTGTTTAGAATGTTAAATCCATATTCTTGTAATGTTATTTTGTAGTTCTTGGTAGCTTGTGTCTCTTCTAGTAAGTTGTAGTTGAAAACTTCAAATATGACTGCCCGTTTTCGTTTCTGTAGCTGACGTGCGAAGGTTTTGAGAAAATTTTCGTGATTTGTCCTTGCCGGTTTGTAGATACCGCCAATGTCTATGGAAAACTTACTAAGATGAGTCCATAGGAAATGGTTGTCATCTTCATATAAATCATCGATAAAACTGTGCTGAAGTCTAGTGTGGACAAAGATTGACACACCACCTCCTCTTCCTTTGCTTCGGTAGTTATAGTAGTGTGTGTAATTCAATAGGATTAGGCTCTCAGCTTCGGTATCACTTTTTATCCACGTTTCCGTTAATATAAGGAGATGCAGCGTATCTGGTATAGATTGAATTATACATTTCAGTTCATATAGTTTGCCAGGACAGACTAAATTGCGTATGTTAGCGTTTAGGCATTTTAAAGATTTAATATTGTTGATTATATTTTCGTGAGTAATTGATATGTAAGGCTACTTGGGGAACCATCTCTGGAGTCGGTAGCTGATAGTGTTAGATTTTTGGAGGGGATTTGATGATTTTGGGAACGCCTCGTATGTATTTGATGGGGAGGTTTACTTCGCCTTCATCTGTTCTTTTATTCATTTCGGCACGTAGTTTTAGCATATCTTCTTTCTTTAGTGGTGTTTGGTCCGAGTAAAGTTTTAAATTGTGCTCTTAAGGAATATAATTTTTGTTGCGGAGTATTTCTAAGGATGGTTATTTTATTCTCCAAAACTGTATTTGATCTTAGCCAATGCTTCTTTTGTTCTATTTTGTTCTAAAGAAAGATGGTCTGTAGCACTCTTAATTTGGGCAATTTGGTCTGTAATTTGTTGAGACATTTTGTAAAATTTTTCTGCTTGTGTATTTGAAAAATTATTTAATATCGACATAATTTTTATCTCAAATTGATCGAACCTGACTGGTCCTCTTCACGATCCTTTCTTTTGCCCGACTGCTTAGGATCAGGCTTTGGCTTTGTTTTAGATTCGGAACGAGTTGCTATCGACCGATTGCTATCACCACCCATAATTGATCCTTATGGCGGTGAGCGACGTGCTGCCATATTATTTGTCCGTCGTATTCCGTCAACAATAGTATAAGTGCGAATTAGTACTTAGCTGAGTCTTCGCTTCGCGCAGGGATGGGGAAGCCAGCTGGATTATCGATGCTAGTGAACTCTTGACTTGAAACTTGATTTTACTGTAAATACACTTTTTTATGATTTTCGAAATTAAGTTTAACTGAGTGGGTGACACTCCGTTCCGCTTGCTCGCTCGGCGCATCTTTCCGTGATGTAACCGTGCCGTTAACGGACCGTCTCGAAATTCTCGGTGTTACGTTGACATCGACCCTCAACTTCGGTCCATTCATTGAGGCGAAAGCTCAATTAGCTGCAAAAAGTTGGGGATTCTTGCTAAGGTGAGACGGTACTTCACGCCTGAACAGTTGCTCAACTTGTATAAAGCGCAAGTTCGGTCATGCATGGAGTACTGTTCTCACCTCTGGGATCGATCTGCCAAATACCAGCTTGATGCACGTGAGTCGATTGACAGACGGGCCAAAAGGCCATCTGGTTTTGGTCAGCCTGCTCGCGAATATGTATCCTCCGACTGCACAGCATGATTTTCTTCTTGTTTACATCTTTTTAGTTCGCTTTTTAAGCAGTCGGGTTTTTTGATTTTTATTATCTTTTTTATCGGCTACATTTCGGGGAGTGTGCGACGGAACTGCACAATTTAATTCCACCTAGCCCTTTCCATCATCGGACTACAAGACGTACGGCCATGCGCCATCGGTACAAGGTGGACATCCCTCCCATACGCAAAAAGCGTTTTGCTAATACTATCATTGTGCGCACAGCTAAGGAGTGGAACTCCCTTCCCGATAGACCGACTGATAGCTACAACCTTGGGATCTTTAAGTCAAGAGTGAATAAGTTTATTCTAGGCAAGCGTGCTACACAGTAGACCACATCATCGCTTAACATGAGATAGTGGTCAAACGCGAGCCTATAGATTATATAAAAAAAAACATGTGTAATTATTGTGCAATGCTAACAATATAACATGCATACATATCGAATTAAATAACTCCATTTTTTTGAAGTCGGTAAAAAATAGTCACTGAACAGGCTTTGGGATGAATTTCCTAGTCCCATCCTTTCCTTTATCTATAAAATTCAAATTCGCCGCCAAAACGCACTCATACACCTCTGAGTGCAGCAAAGACAATCTATCCACCCCGCCATCTTATGGCGGGCAACAAAACGATTCAGTTAAGAACTCGATTGCAAAGCCGGCCGGCTCAAATTCGCGTGCGCGAAGAAAAACTATCGTGAAATAGGATTAAGTGGACAAGTGTGGTGATCACCCGACTCCAGGCAGTGTTCCAAGTATCCTGTAAGTACCTTAATACCTCATTATATCCTTTAGCCTGTTTTTGTAGGAAAAATTACCTCAAGCCACGTCCTTGGTTGGACGTAAGCACATTCAGTCACAAATTGCTATTTGACCAGTCCCGAGTAACGTAGGTCTGGATACTGGCACAAGTTACACAGGGGATTCCACCTAAGATTGTGGATTGAGAAGTACGGATAACATTCTGCGCCAACAGTAAAATAAATTGTATGGGCGGTATGATGGGATTTCTGCCGTTCATTGACCTGGTAAGCTAACACGACTATTTAATGTGTGAACTATTATTGGGGTTTTATATTTCTCAGTAGTATCATAGAATAACCAATCAGGAATGGTGCCGGGTTAATGGCAAAATACTAGCCGCCTTTTACTTTTTATATTTTATTTGTTTTTATCTTTTATATAAGTAAGTACTTTTTCACTTACACATTTAGTTATTTTGAAACTGCTTTACGTCTGTCACGTCATCGGTCACAGGTCCAGTTGAAAACCAGCATCGGGCAATAGTTGCCCTACATTTTGCAGAACTGGTCCTATTTGGTGCAGCCGTGGGACACACAATGTTACTTTTATATTGTTTTATTTTTTTATATTATTGTCTTTTAGTCTAAGTTTTTTTTTATGTTTTGTTGTGTGCTCTGGCTTGTGTCAAATAAATATGTTTTCTTTCTTTCTTACTTTGGGACTTACAAATCTGGGTTCACCGTTTGTACTTCTACCTAGTTTTTCGGGGCATATGGGGCTAATACATAAGTATTAGTGTTTTGTTTTTGTTCAATTTCTCATAGTTATGACTTCAAATGCAATTAGAAACCTAATCATAATAATTCATTGAAAGCTCGCGTTCACTTTGACCATTGAACAAAATTCATTGCTCGCTTTTAAAGTTCGACAACACATCGGTGAGTCCCTTGACAAATGTTCAGTGGCAACGGTGATTGTTTATCATTAGGCATGGTACATTAGCCATGTTGGATAAAGAGTTTGCTTCCAAGGCTGAGCGCTTTGAGTTTTACTGGTAATGCACCTTGTAGATTGAACGACCGAGAATTAGTTGCTACTTTGTTGGTTGATTCTTCGATTTGTAGACAATAAATAGTTTACACAGAATCTGCCGTAACAAAAATCTGCCCAAACCAGAATCTATCCTAAACCGAATAATCCCTAAGAACCAGTGTGAATACAAAATATAAAAAAAAAACATTTTTACAAAAAAATACTTCCGACTTCCAAATAAGACACTACAAAATGAAAAATAACTTTATTTTTGGAAGTCGGTGTCCATAACGCAAAAAAATATGATACATACCAAAGACACTGACTTCGGTAGTATTTTTTTGAAAAAAAGTTTTTTTGTATTTGGATTAAATGGAGGACTTCTGTGGAGGCCCTCTGCCCCATCTAAGGGTTATAGGACATTAAGTCAAGTAAGACAAGTAATTTTTATTAGCCTATCCAATAAATTATGGTTATTATTTAGAAAGCCCGGTCAATTTAATTATTTCAATAGTTTTAAGCATATTGCCTACTCGTATTAAGTGTTATACAAGTTTTCTGGGTATATATGTTATGAATAATGGCTTATTCATCACTTGGTCCATATAATATATATATATGACCAACCCAAAATGAAATTACTGTATCACGGTCGACGGTTCATCTAAATATAGGATGACTGGTTAAACTAAGGACAGACATCATATTTTATTTTTGTTTACATGATACCAAAATTGTTTTTGAATGACAAACAAACTCACGATCCACCTGATCGCCGCCGCCTATGAGTACGACAGTTTGTTGGCAGACGCAACTCCCACAAACATTATATAATTATTATAATTGTAATTTTTTTCGCTTAATGGTTAAGTATTTGAAATGTTAGTAATATTAGTAATATACAATATAAATTGGTCAGTTATTGTTAGTTAAATCTATTCAATATTTTCCCAAAAGTTCCAAGGAGATACTTTCTCACTTGGTTTTTAAATGTGTTTTTGCGATTCAACTGCTTTCCGTATCAACTGGAAGGTTATTAAAAATTGTTGGAATTAAACATTCTCTACACCTGCTCCCATAATAATTATGTTAGCGATATTTATATTTAATTGAGCACACTAAGTGATTTTTCTATGTTGGCAATAATTTGTTGATATTTTTACGCTTGCAACAAAGATGGACTGTTTTTTGTCAGGTTGGTAAACGATAAGTTTGCACTTCTCATTTCCCGCCCATTCCTAGGTTGGTGACCTGACTGACTTTGATGGCATGAGCCACACTATTTATTAGTGTGGCTCATGCCATCAAAGTCAGGCTATTTTTGATCGAGGCGTCATTAATAAGTATTAGGCTAAGTGCTTTATAAACTGTATTGTATAAACTGTATTCTATAAACTGTGTTCTATAAACTATTTTCCATAAACTGTGTTCTATGTAACTGTGTATTTGATATGAGAATACACTGGGTGAGTAAACCCTTTTAAGCATTTTTATTTAAATCGCCATCCCCGCAGAAATACCCACACAAGATTTTAGTCTTTTAAGTAAAAGACAACAATTATTACTACAAATCTTCCTACGCTTACATTCCTTTGCGACCTTGTACGCACGATAATTTGTTTGAACTCCTCTCTACGAAACTGGTCTAAGGCTGATAACAACACCACTCTCTCATGGACAGGCAGTATCTTGCACTCTTCGTAATTGCTATTATTGCACCGGTTTTTTGTATTTTTGTCTATTAATAGTTTCATCAGCGATCCCACATTCTTCCATAGCTTGAAGCAGCTGGTGGTGTTCCAAAGTATTTAAAGCTTTTTGAAATCAATGTAGACCACCATCACCTGCTTCCGCTGGTCCAAACACTCATTGACGTCATCAGTAAACTGCACCAGAGCCGTTGCCGTGCTTCGCCCGCGTCGGAAACCATGTTGTGATTTTGGATTCATTACGATAGCTCGATAGTTAGACACTTTGTTATTATTATTCCGGAATCACTAACGAATACAAGCGCATTAGCAGGCGTCACGTTCGCACGGTGGGAGCGCGCGCGCCGACTGACCATCTGCATTACCAGAAACTTAGAATCGTTGTACTTCAGTTCCATCTGCGTATAATTACTCCAGAATCTATACCTACTCTTCTAGAAGGGATAAAAACGCTGCTTGGTAGTATAAAAATGGGTGTGGTGCTACTACTCATGGAGGGCAGTGGTGGCCCAGTGGTAACGATCCCGATTTAGGTATCCGAGTCCGTGGATTCGAACCAAGGCAGGCACTTCACTTGTCTGATTTATTTCGTCACCACCGCTCTCAATACGGCGAAGAAAAACCTAGGACACTGGCTTGGTATTATAAACAAATTTCTGAACACTTCTCACCGTGAAAATCTATGTAAACTGAGCTATATATTATTTTTCTCTGTGAAACTGAGGTTGAAGTGGGCTGTCACTCAACCCAGAAGCCATAAATTGACAAGCATACTCCATGCTCAATTCACATAAATTTTCACGGTAAGGATGTTTGCATAATAGTACTGCTGTTTTTATCACAGAATGGAGTCTTGTATCCCAGCAATTAGAACTGTTGTTTGGTTTGTATATCCCCCGTTTAACCAGTCACCCTGTGTAATTTAAACAAATTGTAACATTTTATCTGGCTCCCCGCTACGCCAGTCACAGACAAGCTACCTCTTTTGTTCACACACTCGATTAAACATGAAATGAAAACCCGATTAAATTATATCATGTTATGGAAACCTTTTCATCGCGTGTTTGCATAAAATCGCTATGGAAATAAGGACTGGAATTAACATTTTTTTTTATTCATTGAGGTTGTAGGCTCGTATTAAGGGCCTACAACCGCTTTAGTGCCGTAAAACGGTTACTTTAGTAACGGCTAGCTTAAAAGGTTTGAAAAAAATATATATTTGTCGGGTTTAGTCAATAGTACGGACGTCAAAACAAATCGCAAGCACGCCATCTGGCGGCAAAGCAAGAACAACTACGCATTGGCATGCTTTTTATAAGCGGTTGCGTGGTAGGGAAGAGGGCAGTTGAGTTAGTTGAGTACTGACAGCCGTAGAGCTAACGCGTCGTAGAATCAGTGTCGATCCGTAATATTAGTGAGCAAGAATGTAACTTGTGTCTATTTGAATATACTCAGTGTATCGAATAATTTGTGTGATTTCATTTTCACGATTGTACCCAACGACCTGCCCACACACGATGTCTTAACCTAAGGGAATACATCCTGACTTCCCGATGGTTTACATCTATCGGCCAGCCTTGATGCGACATCAGAATTGGGATTCAGTCGTGCTAATGAGATCACGCGTAAAAATAAAGCTAGTGAAAATGGCGGTTACAGTCTTGCAAAAAAATTGCGGTGTCAGTTGCGTCTACCCTCGGAAACTGGAATAATTAAAAAAACCAGTCTGGAACGGAGCAGCAAGGCGGCTAGCAACAACCAAGGAGCTGGACAGGTCAAGGAGATGCTTGTGGACATATGGAAAGATCTACGCACTGATCTTTATGCAAATCTGGTGAGTCGTTTTCATTTTGTTATGACTATGGCTAAGAGTGTTCGTTATTCAAAATTCTGTTTTGTGTACAGTATGGCGGTCAGTGGATCGTTGGGGTGGCCCGTGTCGGGTCATAATTTCATGTTAGTTATCCATGGTCAAGTTTTGGTGTTGTTGAGGAGTTATTATTCTACTAACACTTGCGATAGCCCTTGACTGGCCTTGGCTGACTATTATTGTTTGGAAGTTAGAACGATATGCTGACAGCGACGTACCTACCTTACATTTCAGTCTGTAAATTATGATAATTCCAAATGAAATATTTTGATTAGAATTGTAGTGCGATAGTTTTGTCTAGTGCGAGGTGAGAGTTAACTTAGTTTGAGAAGAAGCCTAATATTCTTCTTTTCGAATCAGAGGGCTAAGCTACACCTAGGCACTTAGGGCAACCACATATTACACATGGTTCATGTTTTGGACAGGAACTCTGCACTCAAATTCGGTGTCCATAACCTATTTGGCCATGCCGGTTTTGGTAACTACTACTACTAGAAGCCGTGGCTAAATATAAACAGCCGCACTGGTCCATCATCAAGGTTAAGCAACGCTTGACGAGGTCGGTCCGTGGATGGGTGACCATTTCAACATACCGGGTTTCCTCCGTGCCTCGGAGACCACGTTAATCCGTTGGTCCCGGCTGTCATTTGAAGATCTTTGACAGTCGTTACCGGTAGTCAGAAGCCTGAGATCTGACACCAGTCTTGCCAAGGGGTACCGTGTTGTCCAGTTACTGAGTTGTGGAGGTCAGATAGGCAGTCACTCCATGTATAACACTGGTACTCAGCTGAATCCGGTGGGACTGGAAGCTGTCTCCAATGTAGTTGGGAAAAGGCTGGGCAGATTGATTGGTTTAGGTTACTACACCGGTGTAGGTACTGGTTAAATTTCCATCAAAGTTGAGTTGTGTGAACATATACTCTTGTAATCTTTTTCATGTTTCAGATACCATATTGTGTCGCAGCCTGAAGCCTCCGCTGCAGGCTAGCGATTCAGATGCTGAGCGCGAAGGTTGACGTGTCAACGTCTGAGAGGTTAAGACCGATGGCAGGCTAGCAGTTCGCAGGTGGTAGTCGAACGCTCTGACCACAGCTGTGAGGTCGGGAGCGCGCGCAAGTTTGGAATAGAATACTCGGTGAGTCGCTTCCATGTTATTTCGATAGTGAGGTCGAAGTTTCTCTGGTGAAGAGATGCTAGTTCGAGTTTTAAGTTTTCAATGTTTGACCATTGAATTGGTCGTGGTTATATCTAGCACTATCACTAGGTAATTGAGAAACACTAAGGAAACTCTAGTTAGTACTTTCCTGGTTTCAATATTAGGTTTAGTACGAACCTTAGGATGAGATATCCCATATGAAGGAGTTGAGATATCCAAAATAACTGAATAACTAGTAATTTTCAGTGGCAAAGCGAGTCTGTATTGTCGTGGGGTAACGAAATTGTATCGAGTTAGTAACGGTACTGGCAGTTCAAGTGAACACTAAACTTGTTGAATTAGGCGAACCGCGAAGTGAGAATTCCCCCGGTGAGCGGCGGCGCGCGGCGGTGGCAGAGCGAGTGAGAGCGCGCCACCCGCCGGCGTGCGTATATGAGCTATCTGCGAATGTTATGTTATCATTGGCCAGGACTAATCACCTAAGTAATTCAGTAGTCAGGGCCAAAGGGGTGAATAGGAATGCAGGACTGAATAGAAACAAAACTTTGAAGAGAATGTTCACGTTATTTAAAAATTGTTTGCAGCATTTAAGTAGCTACTTCGATATATACCACTGCTGGACAAACACCTCTCCCTAGCGTCGCCACACCGATCTGTCCTGTGCGTTTCGCATCCACCAGACTCCCACAGCCTTGACCAGGTCATCGCTCCTCCTAGAGGGAGCTCCCAACACTGTGTCTTCTAGAACGCGGTCGCAACTCCAGAATTTTTCAGCCCCAACGGTCATCTGTCCTGCCACTTAAGTTTGTCAATTCTTCGGGCTATGTCGGTAGCCTTGGTTCTCTTGTGTGTCTTTATTGTTGTGTTGCCAGTGATTACTTATGGGACAGACGTGGTCGCTCACAATGGGCCTCATCAGATGGCTTAAAGTCATCCAAAGTGCAAACGAGAGAGCTATGCTCGGTGTTTCCTTTCATGATCAAATCAGAAATGAAGACAAAACACTCATGTGATACTATTATTTTCATTTATATCGATCCCAACATAATTGAGAAAAGTTTTGGTAGACGATAAACTGTGCATGAGATTATAGCGGAATTAGGTACGTAGACAGGTCCTAATAATCACACTAATATTATAAAGGCGAAAGTATGTGAGTGTGTTTGTTACTCATTCACGCCAGAACAGATCTGGATGAAATTTGGCACGGAGATAGATTATAGTCATGTAGCACATATTATACATACAGGGTGTCCCAGAAATCGACGTCAAGCCGTAAATGGGTGATAGACCAAGTTATAACAGTTCTCAGAAAAATACGAAAAAAAATCTAACACATGTTTTTAAAAAATTATGTTCACTTTAAAAATTTACTAAAAAAATCAATCCCTGTAATGGTTTTTTAACTCCAATTGCTACAAATCCCATAATTTATAAATTTTTTTTATTATTATGTAATCTTGAATAATGCTTGTGTAGATTTTTGCCTAAAATTTAAAGCCAACTCCTCCTACTTAGAAGAGACTCTCTCCGTCTCTATCGAACTAGAAACGGAGTTTAGCAAAGCTTTAGGTAAGCTAAAGTCATTTTAAGGAAGTATGGACATTTTGGTAAATCTACACAAGCATTATTCAAGATTACATAATAATAAAAAAAATTGATAAATTATGGGATTTGTAGCAATTGGAGTTAAAGAACCATTACAGGGATTGATTTTTTTAGTAAATTTTTAAAGTGAACATAATTTTTTAAAAACATGAGATAGATTTTTTTTCGTATTTTTCTGAGAACTGTTATAACTTGGTCTTTCACCCATTTACGGCTTGACGTCGATTTCTGGGACACCCTGTATATATATATTTTTTATCCAGGTAATAGGTTCCTTCGCGATAATTTTAGGCATTCACGCGGGCGAAGCTGCTGGCAGAAGCTAGTATTCTATAAATAGAGGAACGGTCCGCTCCGGTTTTGCTCGGGTTTTATTTATTTTTTGCCCTGTATGACCCACTGCTGCACAGGCATACCCCATATCTTTCCGGACACTCTTTTCTTTCCTCACTTTGAATCAGCGTTCGGTTTGCGCGTCCAGGTCATTTCGCCACTGCTTTCTGAGTCGTTCTCGGCGACCTTTTCAAATGCGTACAGTGGGTCTGGCGATAAGTCTTCACATTTACCTACATATATACTCACAAAATTTGCGCTCTCTGTAAATATTACTATAGGTTTCCGAGATGTTCTCTTATCTAACCTCTAAAACATCCTAAAAACACCTCTTAAGTGGTCGACCCCAAATTCTCTTAAACAAAATTGAAGTATCTATTAAAGCCATTATTGAATCAGGAAGGCCGAACATCGCCCATAATGAGATGACAAAGTGCGAACACACTTTTAATGGCTGCCCTCATTTCCATAATGTTGTACATTTTAACGGCCAGGATCAATATTGTGAGCTCTTGAATTAATCGGTGTTCATCATTCATTAAATGTTTTTTAGCTTGTTTTTTAACCGAAATAAAAAAGGAGTTCTCAATTGCAGCTTGTTTTTTAACCGAAATAAAAAAGGAGTTCTCAATCGCAGTTCTTATTACTTAAGCAAAAGGAATCCGAAAGATAAGCTTACCCGGGGTTTGCACGCAGTTGGTATAATGACCTTTACCCATTTTATTTATTTGAAGTTTCTTGCGAACACCACACCACACATAATAACATGCACACCACTCTGTTTTATCCAATACTTGTAAATCCTATCCTATGTATTCTTTTCGCCAGGTTTATTTACACAATACACTTATTTATTTACACTATTTCATAACAAGTTTCTATTGACAGCCGACCATAGATTAATAGATTTCTTCCATATTTAATAAATTACTTACTCTTTGGTCCGCGCTTCGTTTGTCTATGATATCGACAAATAATCTATAATAGGTCTACCTACATTTAATATGTTTTATTTATATACTTACACATATTTTGACCCGTTTTCTGTGTTTATTATATTTCTTTTGTTATTTATATATACTATTTTATTTTTTTATTGTATTTTCCGTTTCCGTAAGTGTGTCCGTGGCATGAACAGTGGGCCCTATCAGAATATCAGCGCAGGGTTATTTCCTTTTTTGGATATCGCTGCACATGCTGAGATAGGAGCCTTTTTGGTCTCGCACGGGGTTTTTTATTTTGACTATTGTGTAATTTTTATGCTTATTTCTCGTGTCTCCTGTGCGGGTCACAAATAAATATTTTTCTTTCTTTCTTTTTTCTTTCAATTGGGGTGTCTGTGTATGTGAATTTATATGTTTGTAAACGCACCCACGATACAGGAAGAAATTCTTAGTGTGGGGCAACGTTTTCATAAAAAGAAAGAAAGAAAGAAAGAAATAATTCGGCGGAATCTTAATTTTTTATTTTTATGTATTTTCCCCTATTATTATTATTACTCAAGGCGCCTGGACCGATTTACACAAATTGCAATTTCTTTTTATTTTGTTTCCCAGCTGGACCCATACTCATAAGGTCAGAATCTAATGATAGAATCCCGGAGAAATCGGGGGAACTCAGTTCCACAGATTTGATATTTTCAAATCTGTGGAACTGATGAAGATGACCACAGAGGGTCACTGGAACTCCTTAATGGTAAGTATGTCACGGGTATAAGATATCTCGAATAGTTAACAGACTATGATTAAGCAAATATATATAAATAATACCACTTATGACAATGGTAACATCAAACTGTTTCGATGATAAAGCCGGAAGGTAGGCACTGGGACTCCTAAATGGCTTATTTGAATCGTCGTGCGATGTACTTTGTCAATAAATAATTTTCATGGTAATTTGAAGTACCTACCAAAAGTAAAAAGAGAAAAACAAAAAAAAATTACCGACTTCCAAAACAAAACACTACAAAGCGCAAAATAAAACATTTTTTTTTCCAGACCAATTGAATCATTATCCGATCGTCCTCTAGTTCTGTCTACCTCTATGGAACTACCTATTCCAACAACTTAAATCTACGACTGGTTCATATGTAAGTACCCAGAACTGCGTCAAAAAGTAGGCACATAATAATAAGGACCAAAATACGAAGTACAAATAAACTTTAGCTGTTCTAGAATCCAATTTTATCTACAAAAAAGTCACATAAAACCGTACCAATTTTGTCGTCTAAAGGCTACAAAGTCGGCAATAGTAAGCAATTTGTAAAGATATTTGAGAAAATTGTAATTTTCTCGAATATGTGCGAGCTTGTTACATACTTTGAACCATGTAAACGGTTACTGAGTCTTATAACAGCCATTCGTGAAAGCCGATTACTGAGATAATGTGGGTAGAGACACCAGTTATTTTCCATGTGTATTTGAAATTATGTTTGTGTGTAACAATAACTTGATTGAATTTTTATCAATATTTGTTTTCGCAATCATTATCATCATCATTTCTGCAGAAAGACATTCGCTGTTTCGCAGAGTTTCGCTACAGGTACCTATGCGTCTCGCATCCAGTTGATTCCCTTAGCCTTAACTAGGTCATCGGTCCACCTAGTGGGAGGCTTTCCAATGCTGCTTATTCTACTGCAGAACATAATAATCTGTTTTAACTGACTTAAAAAACGAGGTGGTTCTTAATTCCACTGTATTTTTTTTTCATTTGTTTTGCCTCATAACATTTTTCTAGGTGACCCGACTTTGAGTACCCATTTAAATTTGGTGAACAGAACTCTTTAATAAAAAAACCGCAAATCTCTCGGGATTGCTGTAATCGCATGTTTTTTTTATTTTTTACGCCATTTCATAACATAACATCACGCTCTAAAGGAGTAAGCAGATGTGTATACCCTGGTACACTCTTATTTCACCGGTTATGTTCTTGTTTTAAGTTATTCGGATAAAGTATTCTGGGATAACTTTGGGCATTATAAGCACCTTACAAATGAATTTGCTCATAAAGTACTACAACTAAAAAGTGAAAAACAATTATTTTTACACAAAAATATTACCGACTTCCAGATAAAAAACACTACAAACTGAAAAATAATTTCAGTTCCAGCAGTCAGTGTTCCTGTTTTGGTTTCTTCGTTTTTTGAGACTTCACTTTGTAGTGCTTTTAATAAACAAACTCCTGCTGTTTCAACACAAAAGCACCTTATTCAACAAGTAAATTAGATTAAGCGTCTAAATACATCATTTTCCCAAAATACATTACCTATTTTGTGTTATGAAAATCTCGGGGAAACAACAATTAACACGGACGACAATAGTCAGTCTTACCCCATTTTGGATAAAACAGATATTTGAGTAAAAAAATGTGAAGTCGAGCTACTTATTCTGATACGCGTAATTTTCGAATAAAACGTGTTTACGCACGATTTGCGATCGAGTAGAGATAGACTTTCTTTTATTGTTGAAATTATTGGGCTTTGAAAGGCGTTTAATGTTCGAGAAGCTATGTTCCTATTACCTGGTTATGTTGAAAGTTACTGGTATTTTTTTGCAATAAAGGGTTGTCTTATTCTGCTAAAGTAAATTAGTTTGGATATTATGATTTGCCTTTAAATTTTGTATTCGTAGGTAAGTGAGCGTATCTTCATATGTAGAGGGAACCGTATAGTGAATGAACGTGACTTGTATAGATCCAAAATATTTAAGAGAACTTGTAGATAGGTAGACCGCTTTTACTTTATCTTCATGATGATTGTGTTCTGTTACTATTTTGCATATTATTATTTATTCGTTTGAAGTTTTAGCATAATGCGGGTATAAACTATGCTTATGCAAAACTAGACTATCATCGAGCGCAATTTTTATATTTAATTTACCCGGTATTAAAATACAGAAAAACACATCAAGACAAAAAAATACTACCGACTTCCAAATAAAAAACTACAAAGTGAAAAATAACTTTATTTTTGGAAGTCGGTGTCGATATCGCAAAAAATTGGTACCTAGGAAAGACACCGACTTCCAAAAATAAAGTTATTTTTCACTTTGTAGTTTTTTATTTGGAAGTCGGTAGTATAAAGTAGTAAGTAAAGTAAAGTAGTATAAAGTTATTATTTTTCCCTTATTAGTTTTACCTACTTAATAGGCAAGTTGTTTAGTAAGTAACTATAACGCCAGAATAGATTACCCGAATAACATGAAACTTGAACATAACCGGTGAAATGAGAGATCTGCGTACCCCTTTCAACCGTACTGGCGTGATTTTATGTTATGAAATGGTATAAACAATAAACAGACATGCGATTGCAGCAATCCCGAGCGATTTGATATGGGACCAATTTCGGAACATACTCTTTCAAACAAAAAATGAATTTTCAGAATCGGTCCACAATTGGCGGAGATATCGGTGAACATACATAAAAAAAAATAAACATATTAATGTCGAACATAGAACCTCCTCCTTTTTGGTTAGTCGGTTAAAAAGAGTACAAAGGTACTTAGGCCTATTTTTTGAGAAATTTCTACCAGCTGAACCGCGAAAAGTAAAAATGTAAAAGAAATGTAGACAAATAGTGTGTGAAAACAGGCAGAGAAGAAAAGTAACCGACTTCGGACTAACCTAAGATAATAAAATATACTTATATAAATGCATAATTCTAAAATGTAACGTAAATGTATGTAATGTAAATGTATGTTCATATTTAATCTATCTATCTATACATAATATAAAATGCTTTGTCCTGAATGACTGACTGACGGATCAACGCACAGCCTAAACCACTGATTGTAAAGATCTGAAACTTGGAGAGTTTATTCTTTGTATGACGTAGGCATCCGATAAGAAAGGATTTACCGAAATTCTACCCCTAAGGGGGTGAAAAAGGGCGGCAAAGTTTGTATGAAAAATCTAATTCCTTCCTTCTTGAAACTTGGCACAAATAGTAATCTAAGTAAATGACAAAGATTGTCATTATTAGATTTTTGAAACTACCCCCTCAAGTAATTTTGGGGGGTGTAGAAGTTTGTATGGAAGAATCATATTTAATGGGTTACTAAACTTGAATCATTTCACAAAAGCTAACCTAAATAAATAATAAAGGTTGTTATTATTAGTTTTTCAAAACTACACCCAAAAGACGATTTAGGGAGCGTTAAAGTTTCTTCGAAGAATCTTATTACTTGTGTTAATAAACTTGAAACATGGCATAAATACCAAGGTAAGTAAACAATAAAGGTTACCATTTTTTTTTTTAAACTACCCTCAAAAGACGAATAAGTTTTTTGAAGAATCTTACTTCTTGGATTAATAACCTTGAAACTTGACATAAATACCAACCTTAGTACACAATACTGGTTGGCATTATTAGTTTTTGAAACTACCCCCAAAAGACAATTCAGGGGGTGTTAAGGTTTTTTGAAGAATCTTATTCCTTGGGTTCATAAACTTGAAACTTGACATACAAAGTAAACAATAAAGGTTGTTATTATAAGTTTTTCGAAACTACCCCCAAAACACGGTTAAGCGGGTGTTAAAGTTTCCTAAGAATCTTACTGGACAAGGTTTCGTTTTCAATGTAGGAATCTAGGGAAGCACGAAGAAAGAATTTTCGGCAATCCAACATTTTACTATCAGTATTATTTCAGCCAAAAAACGACCACTGATGGGCTTCGGCCTTCCCCAAGCGTCGCCACACTGATCGGTCTTGTACGTTTCGCATCCACCGGACTACCGCAGCCTTGACCAGTGTGCTTATGCCGAGTTTTTTAACGTACTCACTCGTGATAACGAAAACGATTTCTTATGTCAAAATGTATACAAAAAAAGAGGTTTCTCCTTACCGTCGCCAGACGGCGGTTATCCAGTTTTAATACAAATTGACGTTTACGTTAACGCGATTGACCGTGAATAAAAATTCGCACTAAGGCCTCAGGTCGGACTTCTTACTTTGCGTTTCCCCGTACTCAGTCGCCACTCCAGAACTGTCAACCTTTAAGTATTTGTTTATATGAAAAATCTCATTCCTTGGGGATAAAGTAAATAATCAAAATTCATATTGTTTTGTTGTTTATTATTTTTATTCGTTTTTTAAAACTACCCCTCCCTCTCCCCTGATAAGGTTTTAGAATAGAATAGAACATAAACGAAAAATAAAAAAGAGAAGAAAAGAGTAAATAAGTTACATATTCGGGTAGTTAAAAACACAATGGGGCAAAAAAGGGTTATTAAGTTTTTAAGGGAGGATTTTACTTTGTGCCAGTAACCTAAAATTTTTTATTCACGCGAACGAAGTCACTCTGCCTGTCTCTCTGTCTACCTTTTCACGCTTAAACCACTGAACCGATTTAGATGCAATTTGGTTCGGAGATATTTTGAGACCCTGGGTAGGACATAGGATAGTTTTTGTCCCAGAAATCATACTTAAAGGAGTGGAAAGAGGGGTAGAAGTTTGCTTGGCAAACCTACAATAATATGCCGCGATATAAAAAATAAGCTATTCGAATTACTAATGCTACGCAGACGAAGTTGCGGGCAACAGCTAGTCTTTATATATATGCTTGAAAAGATCAGATTTGAGAGGAAAGATAAAGCTCTTTTAAACATTTTTAAAAAGCGACATACTTTCAAGATCTCTCGATGTTAGGTGGAAGTGAGTTCCACAATCTTACAGCATGACAGAGAAGGAATAAGAATAATAGATGGATTTATGAGGATGGGGGCGCAACACTGCCTATCCCATCGAGGAATGCAGGCGTGATGTTATGTTGTATGATTATTAAATATTGTGAAAATTGAAACCCGAACAAGAAATAAGACCACCTCAGCATGAACTGCTCGACAGATATCGCACGGTTTATACAATTTTAACCCCGGTATGCACAAACGTCAAAGCATAGTTCGCCAATTACAAATCAAGTTCACATACATAGATTAATTGAGTAAACCGCGCTGGTTTACCGCATCGGCAGGCATTAGTGTGATTGGGTGGATTAGTGCATTTGTAGGACACCACATAATGATTAATATTTCGTTGTAAACTTGTTTACGTTTGCCAGTTGCAGTAAACGTTACATCATCACTGCGTTTGGCTTTGAGACCGTAACTTAAATCAGTCTATCATCTTAAAACTACTGGGACTACCTGGGACATAGGTTTTGTCTCTGCAAGAGAGAGTGGGCTTAGTATGGGATGGCGAATGTCACATGTCCGCGAATTTTTGGTCCTGGGACATGCCAGTTTCCTCACATTGTTTTCCATCGCCGTTGCCGAGAAATAATGTTGTGGACCGGGCTGAATTAAAAAACCGGCCAAGTGCGAGTCGGACTTGCACACGAAGGGTCCCGTACCATTATCGCAAAACACTGCAAAAAAATCACGTTTGTTGTATGGGAGCCCCCCTTAATTTATTTTATTTTAATTTAATAATTGTATAACTGTATTCTATATCAATATTTGCATGCCATTGCCCAAGGCAAACATGACGTTCCATGATACTTTTTATTTTAACATCTCTTCATGCTGGCAATTTGTTATGTATGTATGATACTCATGTTTGAGCGAATAAACAATGATTTGATTTGATTATTTTTTGAAGAGAATATACAACTAAATATTCTGTAAATATTTCAAGCGTCTACCTGTTGCCGTTATTAATATCGAGTAAAAAACGGCAAAAATATCACGTTTGTTGTATGGGAGCCCCCCTTAAATATTAATTTTATACTGTTTTTAGTATGTGTTGTTATAGCGGCAACAAGAATACATCATCTGTGAAAATTTCAACTGTCTAACTATCACGGTTCATGAGATACAGCCTGGTGACAGACAGACCGACAGACAGACAGCGAAGTCTCAGTAATAGGGTCCCGTTTTTACCCTTTGGGTACGGAACCCTAAAAAGTAACACAGTGTGATATATTTTAAACTTATAGTTCTTGCAGATTTATGAAATAACGATCTTAAAAAGGCGGCAGCAACAAACTGGATGCGGAATACTTAAAACTTGGTGTTAAAGATTTTTGTCCAGCTGTGGGATGCGAAAGGCTGGCCATAGAAAAATAATATCACGCCTGTGGCTGACACCGATGCTACATTATATAATACTAGTCGATATTGAGCACATAAAAGTGATACAATAGGAGCTTCTTCATTAATCAACCGATCGTGACGGCGGACCTTCATTTGTTTGACAAACGATTGTTGCATTGTAGGCCCCGGAATTCAGGAAAAGGTGTAAATGTTAATTCTACTGAACCTTTGTCCAGTAGAATAAACATTCAAATAAAGTACCTATTTTTGTGGGCGAAGTGTTGGGTCTGTAATCTTATTGGACTTTACCCCGACCCGGGTTAAGACACGACCTTTTATAGGTACACCTTTAAGTCGTTTTGTGGAGGTAGATTTCCGATATAATATACACTGAAATACACAGAGCGGTTTTGGCTCTAAATAGAAGATTATTTAGAGCCAAAACCGCAACAGAATAAGAATTCTTTTTCTGAAATCCCAATAGCTATTGAAAATAAAAATTTATGCTAAGCAATGTTATGCCTCAACTGTTCAGAAACACAATTCCCTGATTTCTGTATTTGAAGTTGAGTACATTTTTCTCAAACTTTGAAATCTATCAAACTTTGGTATTAAGGCCCGTATTCCAGCCGCATTAACTCATGCTCTTGCTCAACTCAAACTCAAAATTGGCAGTATTAATTGAATGTAGTTTGGCACATGATGCCGATCCTAAGCAAGATCCCAGACGTTCCAGACGTTACTGGATAGTTCTACACAAACTGTTTGGTATGTATTGAGTAGTTTTAGTATGCACATTAAACGGCTGTCGGTCAATTAAATAACATTCAACGCATAATTAGTAAATACAATAGTCTCAGAGCAACAATAGTCTGCTCGCCACCTTGAGAGAGATCATATTCACAAGACTGAAATTTGGTCACAGTTTCATTAATAGGTGTAAATAATGAAAATAAAAGTTCAAGTTAGCAAGTATGCGTACGGTCAAAGTACATACTAACACTACTCAATGCCACTGATTTTGTCTTGAAAGATTTCGGTAACGTTTGGGGTTCTTGGCCTTGAGCACGTTAATGTCAAAAAAAACAAACCAAACTATCACAACTGTCCATTTTGAAATGAGCATGAGTCAATGCTGCTAGAATACCGGCCTAAAATATTCGTTTTACATAATTCCGGTATCACACGATACCTTCATAAAAAAGAAACGTAAACTGTAAGCCGGATTTCAATTAAAAATAATGTAACCTGCTTCCGACATCCGTAATGGAAATGATATTTACATTTTGCACCGCTTTTCCGACCATTAAAAACGTTACTTGATGGCGCCCCAAATTGGCTTTCTACGCGTTTTAAAATATTTCTCCCTACGTAGAGAATTAAATTGAAAAACCCGGTGAAGCGCAAGTTTAACTCGCATAGGAAGAGCTCCGTACGTTTTTCGTGTCTCGAAATACGCGCTGAGCAATCCCTTGGTATGCGAGTCCGACTTGCATTTCACCAGTTTTTATTTATTTATTGGCTTATTTACAATTGTTACACTGTTTATCCTAATAATTTATGTAAATAATATAAGCATAGTGTACAATATGATGCGGTAGACACAGCATGCAAAAACAAAATTATGGCATCATTAAAATTACAACAATTGTGCAGAAATAAAACTTACAACAACCGTGGGTGGTTTTAGAAACACAGTCGTCGGTACAAAGATGACAAGGAAACATTTTTTAAAATATAATATAGACCAAATATATATATAACTAGCTGTTCCACGCGGCTTCGCTCCCTTGGACCACCCCGTAGAACCCGTTTTCTGGTTTAAAAAATAGCCTGTGTAACTCAGGAATAATGTAGCTTTCTATTGGTGAAAGAATGTTTTAAATCAGTCCAGTAGTTTCGGAGCCTATTCGGTACAAACAAACAAAAAAATATTTTCTCTTTATAATATAAGTAGAGAAGTATAGATGATTATTATTTGTAGTGGCCAAATTCTATGTGAATATTAAGTGTCTACCTATAGAAACCTTACTGGCGCGACGCAATATAAATTGCGTCGATAGGCGATATTACAAACGTGTTTTCTAAGAAAAATTCGCCAATCGGTTGGCGTTTATCGCGTTTCATCCATATAATGGTACTTAGTAATAAGAATCGCACTAAAAAGCTGTAAATAAGAAAAAATCATGCTGTGCAGTCGGAGGATACATATATTCGCGAACTGGCTGACACCCTGATCCTCCGACTGCACAGCATGATTTTTTCTTGTTTACAGCTTTTTAGTGCGCTTCTTAAGCAGTCGGATTTTTGATTTTTAAATTAACTTTTTTTATTTACAACTTTATAGTTATCATTTTCTTTCGAATTTATTTTAAACATTAAGTGGTATATATACCCGTTGGGCTTAGATGAAAAAAAAAATTGGACTCATACGATATTACGCCCAAAAACCGCCATGTTAGATGTAGATAATTTATTCACTAATTGTAAAGTTAAAGATTCGTTTTTAATTAGTGGCGTTAAGTCAGACCATACTGGTCAACTAGTACCTTTTGAGTCAGATAAAAAATTTAACCTAGCTAAATCAATTCGATTAAGACCTCTTACTAAAAATAAATTAAATTCTTTTAATAATAATGCAAGAAGTCGCTGAGAAATTAGAAAATTTCTTTACCAACATTCCGTTAGAGGTTACGAAGTCACTTCCCTCCTCATCTAAATTAGCTGCTCTTCTCTCGGCTCTTCTTAAAGAAAACTTTAGTAAAGACAAACCAACCTTTAAATTTAAAACAATATGTATTGATACAATTTAAAAACGCGTTCAAAAGTCTCAATATAAAAAATACTGAAGACTTATGGGGGATATCCGTTAGGGTTCTTGGAGATATTATTGACTCAATTGCTCCTGTCCTAACACGCATATTCAATCAATGTTTGGACAGCGGCAGGTTTCCTGACTTAATGAAACACAGTAAAGTAGTACCAATTTTCAAATCAGGTTGTAAGAGTGATCCCTCTAATGATAGACCTATATCCATGCTTCCAGCATTGAGTAAAATCTATGAAATAAATGTTGTCTCACTTCAATTTAAATGGGATCCTGCATAGTCAGCAGTTTGGTTTCAAGAAAGGTATGTTGACAACGGACGCGGGAGTAAAACTCATCAGCCACATCTTGGAATCTTGGGAGAAGTAACAGCATGCAAGTGGCATTTTCTGTGATCTCTCAAAATCGTTCGTCTGCATCGACCACAACACACTGATCTGTAAATTACAACACTATGGAATTCAAGGACAAGCTGCTGATCTTGTGCTTTCATATTTATCAAACAGACAGCAAAAAGTAAATGTTAATGGGGCGACGTCCTCCGGGTCTCTAGTAAAGATGGGCGTGCCCCAAGGTTTAATTCTCGGCCCTTTCCTTTTTCTTGTTTACATTAATGATCTCCCTTTTATGATGGCCAAATTATGGGATATAATTTTATTTTCTGATGATACTTCGTTAATTTTTAAAATAGATAGGAAAGATACGGATGTCTTACATGTCAACTAAAGTCTAATTGATCTCTCAAAATGGTTCGTAGCTAACAATCTTTTACTACATGGAAAAAAACATAGTGTCTAAAGTTCTCTTTACCAAATGTACCTCAACGTGACCTAAATTTAAATCTTGACGGCAAAAATCTTGAAGTTATAACGGAAACTGTATTCTTGGGGATTACAATTGATTCAAAACTGCAGTGGGGCGCACATTAGAACTCTTTCGGGTAGGTTAAGTTCGGCTGCATATGCAGTAAGGAAAATAAGGCAGTTAACGGATGTAGCCACAGCTGGGCTAGTATACTATGCTTATTTCCACAGTATTATGTCTTATGGCATTCTGCTGTGGGGATCAGCAGCGGACGTTGACTCAATTTTCACCTTACAGAAGAGGGCAATCCGCGTGATCTATAAAATGGGTCCTCGCGAGTCCCTCAGAGAAAAAATTAAAGAGAATCGATATACTGACTCTAAATTAAATTTATATTTTGGAATGTATTTTGTACGTCCGCAAAAATCGAGGGCTTTTCAAAACTAGAAGCGACTTCCATAATTTAAATACAAAATTGTAATACCCAAAATCAGATTAACGAAAACTAGCAAGTCTTTTCTTATAAACAGTATACGCTTCTATAACAAGTTGTCAAAGTCAGTTATAGAACTGACCCATGGAAAGTTCAAAAAACTACATCAAACGTGTCCTTATTAAAAAAGCATATTATAAAATCAAGGACTACGATGAAGATAAAAATTTTGGCTTAAGCTCCTTCTGCGCATGCGGCTTCCCTGGTAACTCATAAACGGCACAAATATGTGGATGTCTCTAACTATTCTCAATCTCATTTTTCTCTTTTCTTTTCTCTTCTTTTAATTAGACTTTTTACAATGGTTGTCAATCATCTTTATAACCCTTTGATAAGAATAGTTACAGCACTGATAACAACATTTGTGCCACATGTTAAATTTAGTCTTGTTATACATTTATTTTTATTTTTTACCTTTGTATAGATTCTTTTACCGATTGTTTTGTGAATGTGTGAACATTGTAGGCCTTCTAGATTTATAGATGCTTGATAACATTTGATAACTTTTTATCTCGTTTAACTTTCTTTTTTTTTAGTTTCTAACGTCTTATTGTCGGGCCTACGTTGTCCCTCCATATCTAAGTAATGCTGTAACATGGAAATATTGTAAAACCAAACCATATTTTTAAAAGATTAACCGTTGAGTTTCTTGACGGTTCTTCTCCAAAAATAAGAGAAAGATAAGAGGTAATAAAGAATATTACATACAAACATACAAGATACGCGCGAAAAGCATAACCTTTTCCTTGCAGTCGGGTAAAGATATAGCCATAGCCACAGATAGTCAGACAGCAGCAGCTTAGTAAAAGGGTTCCATTTTCACTCTACGGATACGGAACCCTGAAAGAACAAGGCGAATTTTAAAGGCTTTAAATTGCAGTAAAAGATTATGTTAGATCTAATCTTTATCCATTAATTAGAATAGACGGATATTACTTCGATCATTGGATATCTTTCTGAAAAAAAGATATCATAAATGAAATTCTTTTTATTTCCTTTGTTAAAGTAAGGCTTAGTATTTCCCTGGCATATTATTTTCACGTACATTTTTCCGTCTTATTTTTAGTTGACCTACTGGTGACCTTTTCAGTTTTAGGGGTTTTTATTTTAGACTGGTTGACATGCGATCCTGAGAGCGTTCTATGAATAGCATGTAAGTAAAGTATGTTCTTGCAAATAATTATAGCACAATGTTATGTAAAACTACTTTCTAGTGTGTTTGTGATTTTATTTTGAGGGGACTTTTAAACTCAATACGTTGTACGTTGACGTTTTTATAGCTGAATCTGGACTCAAACGGATTTTTTTTGTTTATGTTTTTTGAAGGCAAAAAGGACATGGCACCATAAAAAATTTGTTTCCGGGCAGTTTTCAAATAAAATTTTAAGTAGTGGTAAGTTACAACTATGCTTAATCCGGCCCAATCTATCGGGAAATAAAGGAATATTTGATGTTGTTTTAATGTTAGAGCTTTTCTATTATTTTACTAACGTATTCGTTTTTTAACAGCTGATCTAGTAATGTAAGCCTTATTTTAACACTAGACACAATATTAAGCTTAGTTGGGGCACGGGGTCTCATTGCTTAGAAAGAAAATTTGGTTCAAATAAATCTCACTAGATGGCGCGACATGTACACACAATTCTATTGAATTGTGTGTAAAATTAACATTTTCTGGAATTGAACATAATAATTGTATGTTTCTTGTTTAATTAACTCTCTTAAGTACAAAATTATCGATTATTGGGCTCTTAATTCACATTTCAAAGATTATTTGAACGGATCATTTAAAATTGATGCCAATAGATGGTGCATTTTTAAACTTCTAAGGCATTCCACTCGATTGTTAAAATTTGCATTGTAACACATTTTGGTGCAAAAAAAACTGTAAAAACGTGCAAAAAAATACTATAAAACGAACCGTCACTGTATTTAAAGAAAAAAATATTCACGAACCTAGTAAACCATTTTACTTGCAAGTCGCTGCTAACACCATTTATTGCCGTGAAACGAAATCGAACGCGATTGATGTACTTACAAAAATAACAAGATTAATCAGATGAAAAATGCTAGTAACGTCGGCACGGTTTCTTTGTATCGGATGAGGCATCTGTATGTTAGTATTATATTATCTGTGGTTGGGGTCACTCTTTATGTAAAAAACTTTTTTACAAAATATAACAACCGACTTCCGAATAAAAACACAAAAAAGTGGAAAATAACTTCAATTTCGGAAGTCAGTGTTCCTGTTTTCGTTTCTTCGTTTTTTGACACCGCCTTCCGAAATTGAAGTTATTTTTCACTTTGTAGTGTTTTTATTTTAGTCGGTTGTATTTTTTTTGTAAAAAAGTTTTATATTTTTCTCTTTTTAGTGGTACATAATGGACAAGTTCTATAGTAAGGTACCTATTACGCCACAGATGCAAAAATAGATTACCCGAATAACATGTAACTTGAACATAACCGGTGGAATGAGAGTGTACCAGGGTGAAATGTACACATCTGCGTACCCGTTTTGCGTGGTGGTATGTCATGAAATGGTGTAAAGTTGTAAACAATAAACAGACATGCGATTGCAGCAATCCTGTGAGATTTACCGTCATTTATTGAAGAGTTCTGTTGAATATCTCTGAAGTTCTTCATCAGATCTTTACGAAATTTAAATGGGACCATTTCGGAATATTTACTTTATTTATTTACATTTTTTTTTTGCATTTTCGTTTATATATGACGGAGTTATATATATATATGTAAACATCAGAATTAAGAACTCAACCTCCTTTTTGGTAAGTCGTTTAGTAAAACCTATGCCCACATCATCATTTGCCTGTCCTTGTCCCATGTTACGTGTAGTCGGCGCAACATTTTTCTTCTTCCATTCCGTCCTGACATTCTTTAGACGTTTTTTTATGCTATCCCTCACAATATTCATCCATCTTTTGTTGACCTCGACTCTACACCCATCCACATTTTATATTCATAGCGTTTAAGGTCACCTTTACTCATATACACATCAATCTTTACAAAAAAAACTACTCCAATTAATTAAATAAATTCCAAGTATTATTTCAAAGAGGAAACGCTCACTTAATCCGTCGCCAGACAATTAGCATAGATGAAGCTCTGATAATATTAATCCGATGAATATTTATACCGTGCAGGTAGACGGGTGAATTTTCATATTCAACCGTCCTAAATCTAGAGTGTCACTATCTGACTAAATCATATTTTGTGTTATACTTAGACGAAAACAAACCAAAAAATAATATTAATCAATGCTGTTTATCTATACTATCCATACTAATATTATAAAGAGGCAAGATTTGTATTTTAGGATTTTGGTATGTAACGAATAAACTTAAAAACTGCGGGACCGATTTCAAAAATTCTTCCACCGTTGGGAAGCTACAATATCCCCGGGTGACTAAGCTACTTTTTATCCCTGTATTCCTAAGGGAACTGCAACTACGCGGGTAAAACCGCGAGGCGTCCGCTAGTCTACTATAAATCATATGGGAAAGTTTCCGGTACCAAAAATAGATCTATCTCCGCATTTTCGAATAGGCACACTGTTCATCATCATCATCACCCTTCTAATGTTCCCACTACTCCTGTTCCCAATCCTCTCTGTGAGAGAGGATGCCTGCACGTTGGCACAGTGTTAGTTTAAATCAATTACGTAACCTCATCAAAAAAGGTAGCAATTTAGAGCGTTTTTATTATTTATCCGGCATCTATTGTAGAAAAATACTGCACAGAGAGATCGATGGAGAATTCTTTTGTTGATTACGGAGGTATTAAAACTCAAAATCGGCCAAATGTCATATACTGACATTCTATCTATAAGCCGGCAGGAGGATTAAACGCCTTCACGCCCGTTTAATGTACGTCATCTTTTAATTCATTGGATCAACGGATGAATAATAATGCCGTGATATAATAAATCATGATGGAAATTTATTCACCTTCAGAATATGCCTACGCAGAATATTGTTCAGCTTTTCAATAATTGAATCATGGTATGAGATATTGTTGTCACTGTGGGGGATATGAAAATATTTAATAAATAATAAAAAATTAAAATCAAGGTATTTATTTCAAGTTAACTTTAGAAGTACTTTTGAATTGTCAAACAAAAAATGAATAAAAAGATGACTAGTTGCAAATTCGCAAGCGTCTGTAGGTCTCAATGGAGAAGAATTTGCAAGAAACTCCCCGGACACTCTTTTCCATCAGTTTTAATTTTTAGTTTTTGGTTACATCATTCTTGTTGAAAAAATACATATATGTGAGAACGATGTAAAAAGACGTGTACGTAAAAGCGCCCAGAGTAACAAATAATTAAAAAAAAAGCACTCTATTACCTATATTACCTACCTGTATACCTGTATTAGATGTGCAAAAGTAAAATTATAAATAAGAAATTCATTACAGAGCTCAAATGAATCATCATTATCATAATTTTAGCAGAAAGACGTCTGCTCGACTTGGGCCTCTCGCAGGTGTCGCCACGTTGACCGATCCCGTGCGAGACGCAAATTAATGTTAAATTATAAATTTTGATATAATAAACAATTCAAAAGTATCTAAAGATTATAAAATAATAAAGATTAATCACTCTTCCAAATGAATTAAATTAATCTTATTAAAAAACTTTGTAATTTTTACAAAAAAAATATAAAAAGATTAACCCTGTAATCGCTAGATTTGAGAGGCAGCAATCCTATCCGATTTTCGAGTATGCGGCGAAGTTGTGTAAATATAAAAGCGTTGTCAAATTGAATCTATCGGTTAGGTGGCAAACGAATGTGATTCCCGGCGGCCGGAGCGAAGTGAGCGGACGTAGCAAGCGGAGCGGAGCAAGTAAATGTAATTTGCGTCGTTTCGACGATCGCGGGGACTTTAAAAATTTCTCTTTGAGCGGTGAGAGGGTTATATGCACATTTGTTAGTGGTTGCAATTCAAGGTTTATGACATTATTTTAGGGTTAAATATTTTAAAATGTCAAAATATTTTAGTGAATAGAACCGCAATCACTGCTGGTGCAAGACTGAAAAATGATGAGGAATATTTATTATTGAAATGCATTTATTTATTTATTTATTTATGTACACACAAAACAATTAACAGAGAAAGAAGGAATACAGATAGAAGAGCACAAAGGTACTGCTTATTTCAGTAGAAATTTCTTCCAGCAGACCTGCGACAGGAAAGTTGGATGATAGACGAAGACACAGTGTGTAGAAAGAAATAAAGAAACTTAAAATAGACAATAATAACTAAACTAAATATATAGGCATGCATATTTCTAGGTGTGAGTTCAGTGTGATATATCTAGAAAAATATTCAATTTAATATCTTAATACGTTAAAAAATACTCCAGAACTAAACACAAAACTCCCTTTTCCTGATACCTATTCAAATAAAATGAATTTTACAGAAGTTGCCTAAACTCAAAAGTTGTTGAAGAAGGTACCTGCGAAGTACCCATTAAATTTAAACAGGAAAAGGGTATGAAAAGAGGAATGGGGGGAGGGGGGATGGAGGGATGAAAAGTGAAACTTGTGGCTGACTAAACATAAACCAGTGAAGATTTTTTGCTATATTGATTCACTAAAATTAAACGAATGAGAATAATGCTGCGATCGAACTTCAATCCTAATACCACCTTTTACATTTAAACGGAATATTTTTTTATTAGAGCCTCTACGTATCTCCTATATTACGACAAAACTTGTTAAGATAATACAGACAATCTTCTCGATCCAATATATTGACAAAAACTTTGAGTTATACTAGGTACCGATCAATCAATCTATCAATCAAAGCTACCCTGGACTTTTCCCAAATATACTGGCACCGGATCCAATGTAGCCGGATACAAGAGATACAACTTATTGTCCTACTGTTGGGTAAATGTCTCCCCACAGCTTTCTAATCTTCCTGGTGTTTTGCCTTCTCCGGACAATCCACCGTAAATGCCTCTAAGTCGTCGCGCCAGCGTTTCCAAGGCATCCCTCGGCGACGACAGCCGTCTTCTGGCGCCCACTACGTGACGACTCTGGGCCATATATCGTGGTGCATTTTGCCCATCTGTCGGTATTGGACGGGTGATATATCGACTCTGCCAATCCCATATCAGCCTAGCAGGTTTGTTGCCCACATCGCCGATTCCTGTTTTGCAGCGTATTAAGTACTCGGTCGCTGAGTTTAATACTCAATACGCTACGCTCCATCGCCTTTTGGCGAACCTTGAGATTAAACATACCTATCTACGGGAAATAAATAATAAAGTTTATGAGTGTGTTTAACACACAGTAAAACAGTCAGTTTACGACCTAGAATGATTATTTAAACAGAAGAAGAGATTTCGGTGAAATTATCTTTTTTATTTGCTCTCTAAAGTATCTTCAAATTAGTCAGAGGAACTGTTTTTCGGTGCTAACTTTAGCTTTTTACCGTGGCTTCGCTCGACAGGGACCTTAATATTTTTCCGGGATTAAAGAAGCCTTTGACACTCAAGATTTCCATTTACAAACATAAAAATCAACTAATAATCTTACCTCCTTATAATATTACTAGCTGCCACACTCGTTTTTAGGGTTCCTTACCTCAAAAGGAAAAACTGAACCCTATAGGATGCCTTTCTTTTCCGTCTATCTGGCAAGACCCTTTATCTCGGGAACGCGTGGAGGTATCGTCTTGAAATTAATATCGTATAATCAAGTTTGCAACCTCTTGCAGCTGTGAAATAATCAAACTTCTACATCAAAAAATAAAAAGATTATTAACTTATTTGCAGTTGGTAAACTGACCGCGACTTATGTCGATGTATGAGGATTACAGTTTTCCAACGGCAAAATAAATTTCGTCTCTCAATTCTGTTTATCTTATCGTTAGAGCAATGTTCAGTGCCCTCATAGATTATGAACTTCAGTAATGTTATTTAATTATTTTGGTGAATATAGCTGTTTGTACGGAACCCTCAGTGCGCAAGTCCGATTCGCACCTGGCCATTTTTTTTAAATACATTAGCGCTTGCTTGACCACTATCTCACCTAATGGTTTCTGGTTCATTTTAATGGTAAACGAATTATTATTGTGGACTTAGTACTTAATCCAAACTTAATATAATTATAAATGCGAAAGTAGCTCTGTCTACCGATTTAGATGCAATTTTGGTATAGAGATAGATTGAGACATTAGAAAGGACATAATAGTTTTTGTGGGCCGTGAATGGCTAGAGACTGCAAAACGCAGAGAAAAGTGGAATTCCTTGGAGAAGGCTTTTACCCGTAAGGGGTCCATACAAACATAAAAAAAATGGATAGCAATATTATTTGTATCATAATTATTTAACCAGTTTTACTAAATATAATAAGTATATGATTCAATACAATTTTTTCAATTATTATTTAATAAAAATTTTCGATTATTATTATAATAATAATTAATATAATTAATTATTGCGAATTTAACTGAACGATTTATGATCTACTCATTGTAATTGTTTGCATGGAATGTATTAAAGCTTTTTTATTTATTTTATAATAGTTTTTGTCCAGTTAGCGTGTTCCGTTGGAATTGTTCCTCAAAAGGACTTCTAGTGCGGGTGAAGCTGCGGGCTGAAGCTGGTATCTTTATAAATTATTGCCTATCTTCTATACAAATAAATAAAATTGAAGTGTCTGTATGTAATATCAAAATAACAACGTTTTATTGAATGCACGTGAAAGTATATACGGTACTAACAACAAATAAGCAATTTTTAAGATTTTTGTCTGTCTGTCTGTCTGTTTGTTCCGGGTAATCCCCGAAACGGCTGGACCGATTTTGACGGGACTTTCACTGGTAGATAGCTGATGTAATAACGAGTAACATAGGCTACGTTTGATCACGAGAAAATTCATAGTTCCGGTAGGAAACTAAAAAAATAAAAATATTTTTTTTACGAGTTTGACGTGGTCGAAGTCGCGGGCAACAGTTATTCTATACTATAATAATCTATACTAATATTATAAAGAGGAAATATTTTTTTGTTTGTTTGTTTGTTTGTTTGTTTGTACTGAATAGGCTCCGAAACTACTGGACCGATTTAAAAAAATCTTTCACTAATAGAAAGCTACGTTATTCCTGAGTAACATAGGCTATTTTTTTATCCCGAAATCGGGTCCTGTGGGGTGGTCCACGGGAGCGAAGCCGCGGGGAACAGCTAGTAATAATATTATAAAGAGGAAAGATGTTTTTGTTTGTTTGTTTGTACCGAATAGGCTCCGAAACTACTGGACCGATTTAAAAAATTCTTTCACCAATAGAAAGCTACATTATTCCTGAGTGACATAGGCACGGGAGCGAAGCCGCGAGGAACAGCTAGTATGATATATTCTGATTTATGGGCTATATTACTTTATACTTTAAATTCACTTTTTAAAGTTTAAACAGTGACACACAAACATACAAACCCACAGGATTTCACAGTTATTATAATATTAGGAAGTAGGATAGGACACACACACCACACACTCACACGGTTTACACTTATATCTAAACATTCAATTACAGTGGCCGAAGTCGAACTGGCGGATGCGGACAAAATTCCGTTTTGAGATTTAAAAGTGGTCAGTGGTAAAATGCTCCAGGAAATTCAATCTGTAAGCAAGTCTCCTTCACAGTTTAGAACAAGAATGTGGTTTGAACAGAAACTTAAAGTTTCTGAAACTTGTGTGGTGAATTGAAAACTAAGCTTTTGCTCCAGTAAGTATGTAGTGGCACGTTTGCTTAGTTAACCTTACTTACATGCTGTCACAAGATCTTTGTTAATGTTACAAAATGTGGGAAGTATGTTTGTACATTAATTACAGATGTACTAAATAAAGTTCGATCAGATACTCTAAAGCTTAACATTCGAAGCCATTGTCAAACTTTCATTGTCGTTGTCTCACAAAGACAATGGCTGTGGCCCATCGTTAAGGCCATTATAGGCTAGCTCAACTAAATATCTACGTCTAATCAACTTCCTTGTCACATCTTACTTTGGATCGACGCAATAAGTTTTTACAAGCTTTTATTTAACTTGCAATGTATGTATGTATGAAAGTGTGTTCGGGTCAAATCTTGCAACTAAATTTTAAAGCAGTTATCCTCCACCGATTAATATTAAATTTTGCATACACGTTTAGTTTGGATGACAAAACATGGTTTGCTAAGTGACGTCATTCTAAATCCAATATGGCGGACGGTCCAAGATGGCGGACTAGTTATTTTTGGGCACTGCCATTATATGGGTATCAAATGAAAGGGTTTGCTGAGAAGAATATAAAAAAAGGTAGTTTAAAAAAAAAAAATATAATTTATTTTCTTCCATTTTATCCTGTCAATCGTCACGCTGTCACTGACTCCCCGTGTTTCCTTCGACCAATTTCTCTGATGATGTTCTTCAGAAAGACCTAGGCTTGATGTATGGATCTAAAGGAAGCAAAAGGAGTACGTTAGAATTCTATCGTTCTTTAGTTTCAGCTACAAGGGTAAAGAGCGTGAGTTTCTGTAACTAGTCATATGCGTTGAGTACCTCTTTACATGTCGATACCAAAACAAACGATTCCCTTTGAACTGTTCTGTAGGGAAACATCTTCATCTACGAAACGTGAAACTTAACGTCACTAAAAACTAGCCCCAGTCAGTACACAATACTACCCGAAAATATGCAAATATCTGCTACAATTTGGAGCAGGAACGCCCCAGACTTCACTAAAACATGAGAACTCAGGAATTTACATACGTTTTCTATCCGAAACGAATAAACCTCACCGGTATTCGAAGAATTTACTCTACACGGCATACTGTTCGCAGCTGTTTAAGTTGACTATAACAAAGGTGGAGGTTAGTTTACAGTCAGTATTAGGTAAAAGTACAATCATTGTAGAAAGTTATACTTTGATACAAAATTAAAATAGAAAAAAAATTGATTACGACCCAAAGAAAAAAAAATATTTATGGCTGTAAAAAATGATTTCTGGAAATATGGTTACTGCAAATTTTTACACTGATATAAAGATATAGAAAACTGTCATAAACTAGTTTTTAGCATAATTAAGAATAAACTCAACCAATAATGTTCTCACTGTTGGATCGGAGGCCTCTTTCTGTAATAGGGGACTTTTTTTTTTTTTTTTTTTTTTTTTTTTTTTTTTTTTTCTGCGGGGCGTCTCACAGCTCAGTCAGAATGACTGATAGCTGCTTAACCGGACTTTCCTACGGAGACTAAGCTATATAGCCTCCAGCTAGGCAAAAAATTACTAAACCTAAGCGACAACGCTGAGGGCTACCCCAGTTGGGGTCGGACCTCGGCTCAGGGCCGTCGCTGGGGGGACAAGCAAAAGCTGGATCTTGACAAGTGATTCTACCATCCGTTCGGAATAAGCCTACGTGGAGAAGAACGGACAAGAAACTCCATTTCATATCTAATAATTTAACTAATGCTCAGCTTCGCGGGCTGGCAAGATTTTAATTGAAGGGATACGCGACGAGCCTCGGCGGCGAGGACTGACGAATCGGTTTGTATTTCTACGTTTGTATATTCTACTCCATACCTAGGCTCTTAAGGAGCAGAGTAGAGATCGTGAGGGGTCAGAGGTGAGCCTCAATTGGCGAAACTTGGTTAGAAACGGTGTAGGTGCGACTTAAATGCGCACCCATTGACCGTTTCTATAAACGAGGCTGTCTAGTTCCTCGGTTATATTGGGGTACCTCTTGAAGAGGTCGTTGGATTGGGCTTGGGTCATATCCCCGGCTGCCTCGATCCTATTGATCTCGGCAGCCAGCGATCTGGCCTCGTCCGTCATCCAGATTTTGTACGCACTGATGATGGTATCAGATACGCAGCGTCTGGGTTTGGGCGTGGATAGAGACGGGCTCTTAGCAGCGGCAGAGGTGGGAGCCTCCTGTCGGCTTTGAGCGGGCATGGGGGCTATGGGTGCCTGAGGGGCCGGAATGGGATGATCCATCAAGCCTGGAAGCTGTTGGACGGTCTGGGGAGCCACATTTTGGTGGTTGAGCTTGCCCCATGGCGAAGCCCTCTGAGGGGCTAGCCGGGGAGGGGGTTTAGTCGAGGGAGCTTGGCGTGCTTGACGCTCAGCATGGATTTTGGCCAATCTAGGCGCAACTTTGGGGGCTTTAGGACAACCCTTGTAGTTTGCCGTGTGACCGACTTGGTCACATAGCACGCAGCTGGGAGGCTCCGTGCATTCGGCAGGGTTTTTGGGACGGGTGCACTCTTTTGTGCCGTGATCCCCTCGGCACTTAACGCACCTGGGGCGGACAAAACAGTGTTTTTGGCTATGGCCATATTGTTGGCAGTTGTGACACTGACCAACGACAAAGGGACGGTAAGGTTTCTCGATAGAGAACCCTGAGAGGGAGCAGAGAGTCTTAATTTTGAAAATAGGGGCATAGGACTCGGTAGGGTCGCACTCGACCATTACCATATCGTATTCCTGTCCACCTCTTGCTTTACGCATGCGGTGGACGGCAATGACAGGGACTTTTTGTGCGGCAAGATCCGCATAAATCTCATCGACTGGGATTTCCTTCGGAATGCGCCGGATAACCACACGGGTGGGCGCTTCCGATGGGAGAGAATAGGTATGGAACTCTATCCTCAAGGTTTTTAGGAGCCTGGAAAGGTTCCTGAAATCAGTAGGGGTCGGGAGTAGGATTTTAATGCCTACCTGGCAAGCGGTGGCACTAAGAAACTTGATTTTGCGTTCATCGCAAATTTTTGAAACTTCCGTCCACTTGGCCTTATCGTGGAGGAAGATAGGAGGGCATTTCTGCTTCTTAGGAATAGCAGCAGGGCTGGGGTCGCGGCTCGACATTGGGGAAGCGTCGGCCTGAGTTAGGGGACTACGGGAGCGACTCCTGGGGGCTGGGGAGCGATCTGAGCGCCTAGACCGCTGGGAAGCGGTGACAGGGGTGGGCTGCACGTCGGAGGAGGAGGTGGACGGCAGAGTTGGAGGGTTGGTCGAAGCGACCTTTTTGGGCTTGGTGGCTTTGGGGTGGGACTTGCCCTTCTTCCTCTTCCTCTTCCCCTCAGAGGTAGCTTGACAGCTTTCTGAGGAGGAATCGGCGGAGGCGTCGTCAGTAGTTTCATAATCATCGGAATCATCCTTATGATCATCACCGGACATGGGTTCGTCAACGAGTGGACTGTCAACGTTCGGGGAGGCAGGATTTTCCGAGAAATTAATCGGAAATTTGAGAGTTGGGGTTTTAGTGGGCGCAAGCGCCGAAACGGGGGCGGGCGCCGGGTTGCCGATGGGCATGGGCTCCGGGGCGGGTATGGGAGGAGGGGGGGGGCATGTAGCAAGCTTATGCAGGATGAAGTTAAGCCTCTGCTTATTCACGCTGACCGGACTGGGATCGTCCGACAACGCGTCCTTGACGAGCTCTATCAACGCTTCGACAGGATGCATCCTGTCGCTGTTGATAGAGCTAGTGCAAGTGAAGGAAAAGGGAGTGAGATATTCCCCGGGTGGACAGGCCCGGGGATGTGTGCAATCCTACACTCCCAGTCGGGTTAGACTGGGAGGTGAGTATCTGGTGAGCCCTAAGCTTGATTACCTGCCACCAATCTTATTGGGTGGCAGGGCCCTAAGGTACCGGTAAACCCACCGAAGGTGGGCCACCCACCACTGTGTACCAAAAGTCTGGTACGTCGGGATAGAAAACACCCGACCGTGCCAGGTGTAAGCTGTGGGACGAAGCGGGGGTTGACTAGGCTATCTACCAAGGCCAACTGATCCCGCTCCCGACTCCAATGACTGCCGTGTCCTTATGGGACTTGGCGGGTGCTTGGGGCACACCCTCACTGGCTTGTTAGCACCGCTAGGTTTCCCGCCAGGGACCACACAAGATGTGGATTTGAGCTGCCACTACTAGTAACCAAAGTTACTAGTAGCGACACCTTTGGAGCGGCGTGCGAAGACGCGACGACCGCAGTGACGTCACGCAGAGGGGCGCGACGAGACGGAGAGTGGGGGCGCCGGAGAGCGCGGTGGGGCGACGAGCAGCGAGACGTCCGCACGGAGCGACGGCTGGCGAGCTACATAGGGGACTTCTTTTAACCTCGGTTAATGATGGGTAGGTTACAACAGCGAAACCACGATCAAAAGCTTGTCAATAACGAATAAGCTCCTAAGTCTTATCCCACTATTCTATTTCAATAACATTTGTCTCGTTCTGTGTCTACCGTTTCGCCATATTGTGGCATTTGGAAACTTCGGTGAATAGCGTTAGTCAAAATTTGCATAGAACATGCTGACTGAGCTGACTCATCAACGGAAGTTGGTACAAGACTGTTCAAGATTGTTTATTATTATTCTATTAGTTAGCACCCAAGGTACGATATTACATAGGTACTTAGACGTCAATATATTTATTATAGTTACGATATTTATTAATTGACTCGTTGGTTTTGTATTCGCAAGCTTTGATTTACGGTATTTAGAGCTCGATGCCCAGATCGGAGAACGTGCTATTGAGTTTTTCTATCTAGAATTCCTTAACAGTGCTCCTGGCTGCTATTGGGAAATATCAAATAGAAAACCTCTGGATTTGTGACCAAGTTTTGATGGCCATAGGTAATACTCGCCCTCTATTAAAAGGGGCTTGAACTATCTGATGAAATGGGGGTGTCGTATAGGTACAAAAGCCATTCGGAGAATGGAAATTATTAGTGTTTTATATATATAAATTATAATTGTTAGTAATAGAAATGCGTATTGTTAGTGGGTCCCGCCACCTATAGATACCTAAACATCAGCAGACTGGAGGCGATCGTTGATGTTTAAGCTGTAATTCTGGAGGCGATCGTTGATATTTAAGATGTTATTTGCAATTAGGTACATCGAGACCCACACACTTTTAAAACAACAACGATCTGTGACTGATAAATTACCCCAGGCTGATATGATTTTTTTTCCTAAGCTGCCCTAGATTTAGTGTTAAAGGTCGGCTCCTGATTTGGATATCTTTCCATTTATATTTTGGTTTTGTTTGGGAATTCATAGATAGAAAATAATTTGGAAGTGGTTTAGAAAAGTAAAAATATAACCTAAATCATGGTAATTAGCAATTACACTAGTGTAACAGTATTAGGCCTCACCAATGACCTAATATAAATTCAAGTATTTAATACAAATTAATACAAAAAAAGTAGCTAATAATGGGGGTCTTAACTCATGAAATAACTAGAGTTAGATATCAACTCTATTATTAACCTACAGACAGCCCCAAAAATGCCCAACTTTTACCACTTCCTAGTGTTTTAGCGATGTCGGTGATGCTTTCCGAAGTCTAAATTGTCCAATTTCTTAATCCTTCATTTTCTTATTTTTCCAAATTCTTATTTTTACATATTAATTTTTTTTCATATTCATTTATTTACACTTTCTCATTACTACATATTCCATTTTATTCCACATTCAGTATTTTCCACATTTAAGTACAATCACAATAAAAACTCTGTAACAGATTTTGTTCCACACACAATTCAACTTGTGGATGACCAAAATCTGCTTTGATTTGTGGAGCTATTCTAGTGAACGCCATAGGACAAACAAGGCTTTAGAGAATTAATATTTGTTTCGGGATATTTACCATGTATATTTTGATTTTGATTTTCAGTTCTCGTGATCATGGCGCTTGTAACGGTGCCGAAATATCGAGCTCTCAATCAAAATCAAAATATACATGGTAAATATCCCGAAACAAATATTAATTCTAATGATTGTGACCATGTCAGCTTAAAAACTTATAAGGCTTTAGAGGGCTGGCACCAATATATATTAGTATAGCTGTGTGTGTGCTATGGCTGGCACTTCCGTTTTAATAAAAACGTAGGAAGAAGTAATTTATTCTTTTTCATACATTTTCTGAAAAAAGTGGCATCATATTTTTTTATTAGCCTATACTGTCCCACTGCTGGGCAAAGGCCTTTATATTATGAAAAGATAATAAAAAATTACCAAATACATACGGAGCATAGCCATATTAAAAAGCGCAATATCACCTGAAGAATGTTTAAAGAAATTATAACATGTTCGTTCAAGTAACAGTATTGATACTTGTTATATGATACTTATGTTTTTTTAAAGAAGTGTTGCGGACAATCAATTAAATAAAAACCGGCCAAGTGCGTGTCGGGCCACGCGCAGTAATAGGGTTCCGAAGTTGCATAATAATGCGGACTAAAAAGAGAGTTTTGTTGTTGTTACATGAACATTAGAACGGTTTCAGCGGCTCACAAAGTCTAAAAACGGGCCCACATAGGATGATGCTTTTTTTTAAATATATATTCTCGCGTTTGAACACTATCTCACCTGATGGTAAGCGATGATGTGGTCTACGGTGAAGCACGCTTGCCTAGATGTAATCTATTCACTCTTGACTTAAACTAAATAAGGACTAACTGGTAACTGAAGAAGGAGCTATAAAATCCAACTTCGCAACTGAAGTTAGAAAAATATTATCTATTTGAGTACCACCGCAGGTGTGAATTGCGAAAGGAGCCGATACGAGCGCGCGTTAGAGCCACGAGGAATGATATAGTTCGTTCCTGGATTCTTGCGTGCACGCTCCTTGTTTATTTCTCTTTCGGAATTAGAAAAAAATTGTATGTTTACCTCTAATCTCCTCTAATACCGCAGATTAGAGGTGAATCCTCTAATCTGCGGTATTCACTATTTCATTCTGGAAAGTTTTATGCTACTCAATTAGTGATGAAGTCGGGTCGAATATTGACTTTATAGAAGGATATCGACAAAAGAAAATAAGTAATTTGCTTAGAAATCGAATCTAATTTGACTTTACTTTACTTAATTACAAAACGTCGAAAATACTTCTACACTAACACAAAATAGACTCCACCGCGCGCATGTGCCGTATGGACTACGGACTGGTACTGCCAACGACTCCGGCCACTCCAATGCGTTATTCGAGCTTAAATATTATTAATTTAGAAATCATTATTATTAAGGATGTTATGATTTTATTTTTGTATATTTTTACATGGTTCATAATCATATATTTAGTATCTGTTTTACACAGCTAACAACGTTATTTAAGTAATTTTACAATGGCATTTGTACAAAAATTTTACTGTGCCAAGTACATTTTATAAGTTGGTCGACTATTACTCGTAAACTTGTAAAGCCTGTTATGATTTCATTTTTGTATATTTTTACATGGTACGTAAGCATTATATTTACTCTGTTTTACACAGCTATCAACTTTATTTAAGTAATTTTTCAATGGCATTTGTATAAAATTTTTACTGTTCCAAGTACATTTTATAAGTTGGTCGACTATTACTCGTAAACTTGTTAAGCCTTGTTATCCGTGATAATTTTCCTTTTAATTTCGTTATATTTACTATTGCCGTGATTTTTTTCACATAGCCAAGAGCAACCATTTCGCTGGCAGGGGGGGGGGACACTTGACTCTAACATAAATTTGCAACTTAAAGCTTAATTTTACGCAAACGAATCTCTGAATCGATAAATGGTTTTAACAAACCCATAATATTTTTAAATGGCCTATCCAACAATACCCCACACAATGGGAAAGATGAGAAAAAAAAATACATCCCCACTATACGTCTATGGGAGGTACACGAAAAAAAAACATTTTTCATGATTTTATGTTACCACTTTGTCGGAATTATTAATACGTATATACATGCCAAATAATAGCTTTCTAGTACTTAGATTCTCTGAGCTAAGCTGCGGACGGACAGACGGACAGAGCGAAACTATAAGGGTTCCTTGTTGACTTCGGAACCCTAAAAAAGAAACAGGTTCCCTTTTTATTTCAGAAAATGTTTGAAAGGAAATGAATTGTTTTCTTCCATCTTTTTATACATGTACATACGTAGTTTATAGTTTATACTTTGCTCTAGACCTCTTTCTTTTACTTTCTGTGATTTATTGGCTGAAATAAATGGTTTTGATTTTAAGATTGATTATCTGATGAAAAAAATTATGGCAATCCGTTTTTTTTCCTTTTTGTATCGAACCGTACTCATTCGGAAAATTTTGGTGTTAGGACAATAAACAATAGAGACACCTAAGAATTCAGAAATATAAGAATTTGAATAAATAATAATTAGGAAAAATAATGTTGCGGTTTTTAAAGAATTCGTATAATAATTAATATGGAAAATCGCGAATATGGATTTTGGCGCTGACACCGTTTTAGCTGTCCACTTTTGGTCAGCTATTAAATCTATTTCAATTAGCAGTTAAATCTATTCTCATTTAATTTAATTTGTTCTAATTTAATTTAATCTGTATTTATTATTATTTATTTATTTATTTATGTACACACAAAACACTTAACAGAGAAAAAAAAAATACAGATACAAGAGCACAAAGGTACTGCTGATCTGTGTTACTTAATTTAAATTACTTCAATCAATTTAGCTTTTAATAGTTTTTTTTTGTTTTAATTAATAAATTCTGTATTATCTCCGCAAAATTTAATGCATGCTGTGCGTGATGAGACACTTAGACTCAAGTTAGAAATGAACAAATTTATAAAGTACTCAGTGTTGAAAAGCCTAATAATAAATAAATTGCGTTGCTATACGTCGAAGTGGTTTTTAAAAGTAACTTCTCACTTCCTTAATTTCGCCAATTCGAGGGTGCTTCAGTGTAATCGGCAGCCGTGCGATGGAACTTGTCTCGCTTAATATTATATTTGTTATATCAGTGAATGGCCCGAAAGGCTGGTGTGATTTAAGGAGATACGAACCCTAACATTCATTAGAACAGCTATCAACTCAGCAGACTGTTAGGCAGTAACTACATCCGCTGTTTGGAAGTGTTTGTACATCAAACACAATTCAAGGAGTCCTGCAGTCAGACCTTCTATATGAAACAGTATTCATCAGTAGCGTTTGGTCAACCCTAACGCGTTTGCGCGTTTACGCGTTTACGCGTTGGCGTTTGGTATCTCCTATGAATCGGCCATAGAGCTAGTTTTATACAAATAATAAATATTAACGGCTCTGTCTCCCATGAATATGATGTCAGTTAAAATTCAATAATAATCCATAGTCAAAAAAAAGTTAATAAAATATCAAATAACCCGACTGCTTGAAAAGCGAACTAAAAAGACGTAAACAAGGAGAAAATCATGTTGCATGCAAGCAGTCGGGTTTTTTGATATTTTTATTAACTTTTTTTATTTATAACTTTTTAGTTATTTTTTTTCGAATTAGGTACATTTAAACATGTAACTGATTAACATTTTTGAAATCACCTCTTAAAACCCTTTATTTTGATACCCCACACGATAGGTTTGGACGAAAAAAAAATTCGGGCCCCCACAATATGGCGCCTAAGAACCGCCATTTTACAATTTTAATGTAGCCAGTGACACTCGCGGGGTTAAGAATCGTTAGCAAAATGAAATGTACAAAGTGTTCCAGAACAGTGACTAAAAAGTCTCCTGGATTGCAGTGTACAAAGTGCTGTAAGTGGTTGCACGCATCATGTGCAGGAATCTCAGCCGAACAATTAACAGCATTAAAATCGACAGAGTCTGTGGATTGGAAATGTCGCTCATGTGTGGGTAACTTGAAACCCAAGCGAATTTCCTGTATCATGCCAGACCTTGAGGATGACGATAATACTGACACCGAGATACTGAGTAACGCCGTGTCGTCTCATATTATCATGGAGCTCCGTCGAGAAGTACGGGAAACGATCCGGATTGAAATGCAGTCTATCCAAACAACACTTCAATTCTTCTCAGACAAAATTGATGATTTCGAGGATAAATTTAAGTCATACGATACCCACCTGAAAACACTAGAAAACCAATATAACGATCTCAGGAATCAGCATAAAAACCTTAAGCTGCATAACGAGGCCTTGGAGCAAAAAACCGCTTCGATGGAGCAAGCAGCGCTCGCAAATCAGATTGAAGTCTGTGGTATTCCTGAACAGGAAAAGGAGGAAATACAGAACGTCACATCCAAATTATGTACAGTATTTGACCTCAACCCTGATGATATACTCAAGGCCTACCGAAAAGTTAGCCGTGCTAAGAGGAACTCCAAGATGACCCAGCCCCCGGCAATTATTATCGGACTCCGTGAAGGCAAACGAGACCAGTGGCTGCTGGCTTCAAAAATAAAACAAAAATCCTGCAAAGACATGGGAGGAGAAGATGACAACAAAATATACTTCCGTGAGTCACTTTCACCACATATCTCTTTTTTGCTATGGAAAGCTAAGTCTGAACTGAAAGACCAGTATAAATATGTATGGTATAAAAATGGTCACGTTTTGGCACGGAAAAATGAGAATGATAAAGTCCGTCACATTAATCAAGAAAGCGATATAAATAAACTGAAGATCGCATCACACGATGTCAGAAACTGATTTTCCTACGATTCTTACTACAAACCACCGTCAATGACGTCAATATACCGGCGACCAAATATATACCATTGATAAAGATACCATGGCTGAATCAACGATTCAAGAAAATAACCACAATACGTGGTCATCCTTTATGAAGAGTGTTGAAACTAAACATAATCGCCTAAATGTCCTACACGTCAACATTCGCTCAATGCTCAAAAACTATGCCCATCTTGAGTACATAATATCGTCGAGCCCTCACCTCGTACACATTATAATAATAACAGAAGTTAACTTGTCAGATAACTGCGTAAATCTATTTCAACTCCCGGACTATAATATGTACTCGCAACTTCGTAGTTATCGTAAAGGCGGCGGTATAATTATGTTTGTGCATAACAGTATTAGTTTTACGCGGATACCTACAACTACAAGTTTCTATGAGTGTATAACCGGCGAGATTGTTACGAACTATGACTTCAAACTATGTGTATGTGCAGTGTATCGGCCACCCGAGTTGAACAAAACGTCTTTTATAAAGGAACTCTCAAGTGTCATTAGTTTATACCCAAGTACATGTAATTATGTGTTATTGGGAGATATGAACATTAATCTTAAGCAAATAACACCTGTACGGACATCATATTTAAATTTTATGAGCGAAAATGGTCTCGAATGTGGAATAACCCAACACACTCGCGTAGAAATAAAAGATAATTCACTTACTAAGTCCTGTATTGATCATATATTTGCACGCCTAATGAATTGTAAGGCGGTGTACTCATCAGTAATTAACTATAAAATAGCAGATCATTATATAACGAGTTTAACACTTGTTCACAATTCACGGCCTACAGGCAATAATTCTAAAATTATAACTAAGCTAGATAATGATAAGTTACGAAATGAATTGTGTAATATAAATTGGAAGACTGCGCTAGATTTAAAAACACCCACTGAAGTGTTAAGATTTATAACAACAAATTTTAGTGAAATATATGAAAAATGTAAAATACAAACCAAAATTAATTTAGGCAAAAGGCATGTTAGTACTTGGATTAACGATAGAATGCGACATATGTGTAACAAAAAGATCGAGTTATATGATACGAGTATATGGAAAAAAGATGAAAATAATGTAAATAATAGATTATTGTATAATATGTATAGAAATAAAACAAATAAATATATATCTAAAATTAAAAACAACTCAATTAGAAAAGAGGTGTCAGAAAATTTTAGAAATACTAGAAAAATATGGCAAATAATTAACAATATGTGTGGGAAGATGTGTAATGCAGTGGATGATGTAATTAAAAAGCATTTTGATGATGACTTTAGTTGTTTAAGTAACAAATTTGCTCGTGGTTTTGAAGACAACATCAACAAAATTTGTACAAATTGTGAGGTACCTCTACTGCATGACACGTCCTTCCAAGAAATGTCTAAGGTGTCTATGAGATTTAAAAAAGTCAACGATAAATTAGTTTTTAAAATAATTAGTCATTTGAATAAGAAAAAAAGTCCGGGTATAGATAGCATTCGAGTTAGTGACCTTCAGTGTATAAATTCTGAAATAACACCTGTTATTACACATTTAATAAACTTATGTATTTCCACGTCATCCTATCCTGATGAATTAAAGACTGGCATAATTAGACCCATACACAAGAAAGGTCCCTACAATGACATAAATAACTATAGGCCTATTACTATTCTACCTAGCATAGACAAAATAGTGGAGAGGTATATAGGTAATGAAATTAATACTTTTTTGTCTAGCAATAATATCATAAATAACAAACAGTTTGGGTTTCAGAAAGGTCGTAACACTACGCAGCTACTATCAGCTTTTTCTGATGAGGTCAATAAGCATTTGGGCGCTCGCGAACAGGTGCTTATTGCCCTCATCGACTTTAGCAAAGCATTTGATACTCTGCGGTATAAAACATTATTCAGTAGACTTGAACAGAGTGGTATACGGGGTCCTCTTTTGAAATGGTTTAAAAATTACCATAATAATCGTCATACTGTAGTTCGTTTGGGCAATTTCCAAAGTGAAAAAATACCTACTAAAATGGGCACCGCCCAAGGTTCAATAATTGGCCCAACTGAGTACTTATTATACGTCAATAACATGTGTAATATTATTCCGGAGGACTGTGTGTACCAGTTTGCCGATGACACTTGTTTGGTAACCCATCATAAAAACATAACTGAGGCTCAAACAGAAATGCAACGTTTATTTGATGACCTCTGTAAATGGGCACACGATGCGGGCCTGGTTATCAACGCTAGTAAAACCAAGATTATCCATATACACTCTCCTTATATGAAGATCAGACAGGTACCTAAGATAACTGCGCATGACCACCAGTGCCTGCATCGCGGGCCCACTGCACGCATGTGTGCGTGTCCTACGCTAGACGCTGTCGACCAGCACACCTATCTCGGACTCATTATTGACAAACATTTCAATTGGGGATCCCACATCGAAAGTGTAAGTAACAAACTCAGATCTATTAACGCCAAGTTGGCTATCCTCAAATATAAACTTCCCTTCCACACGCTACGCATGCTATATCTCGCTCTGGCAGATTCCGTCATAAGCTATGGCCTAACTAGTTACGGACGTTCCTTCAAAACTTATGTAGATAAAATATATAGACTACAACTATGTATACTCAAGACTATTGTGCCAAAGAATATTAAACTTAAATATAAAGATGATGAGTACGGTTTATTTAAATATTGTAAAATTATGTCAGTCTTTGATAAATTCAGGTCGGCAATTATCTTGGACAAATTTAATAATATCAGCTCCTTAACTTTAAACAACAGACCAAAACACTTACGTGATCTGGATTACTTGCCAACATATAAACTACCTACAACTGTAAATGTGTATGGCACGAGAACGTGGGAGTATATATTACCTGATACTTTGAATAATATTCCTAAAACTGTGCAGTCAAATATTGTCACTAGCACATATAAAAAATGTAAATTTACCTTAAAAAAATATTATATTACTGGTGATATTACATCTTAAGTTTTAAGTGGGTATAAGTATATGTTTACCTACTTTAGTAATATGCGGTGCAAGTTTGCTACCTCCACTTTGTCACATAAACCTTTTAAGGTTTTAGACAAGTGTCATGCTGTATAATAAGTGCAATTTAATGTATTGAAAAATAAACGAAAAAAAAAAAAAAAAAAAAAGACGAATCGATTGGCGTAAGAACCATCAAAATCAGCCCACGCGTTTGGTCTCTAGAACGCCACATAGGAACAAACATACATACATACATACATACATAGACTGATAAACACATTACCCTCCTTCGGCAGTCGGGTAATGAGTTATTGTGTAGTGTATAATGATGAATTTAGGGCGTGTAACGTGTGACAGAAGATATTTTCCTTAACCTTATGCTTGTGACAAACATCTGCCAAGGTGTGGATTAGAAGACAGATACAAGGTCACGCCATGCTAGAATAAATGAGTACTTTAGTGAAATGTCCCTCCCTAGCTACGAAATATTTGATTAAGACTCACCCAGTAACTCTGGCACACACACATACACAATACTGATACGAGATTAGACTAAATTATAATTAACTTAGTAATTAAAACTCGTTTCTACGATAGTAACAACGAGCTTCAAGATATAGCCCTTTGATATTTAACACGTTTCCTAATTTAAATCTTAGTCGATGCCGAGCTAAATCCTATACCCGCCCAACTCTGGCCTAAAGGTTCCAAATCTAGGTCTATGTATGCCCACCCCCGAGGTTCAAATAAGTCCCGCCAAGTAAGTCCCGCCTACGCTCTTTCGTGTGCCGCCTGACACGTCCAGCTACCTGACCACTTGCCCACATGACTCTGAGCCTCCTTTTATTTCAACCTCTCAATTGTTTTAGGCCTGCCTGACCACCTGCTAGACCGACCCGTCCCTATTCAACGAGCCACATTGTGTTGTTACACATGGCGTTTTCTAAAAGATTAGCCCATTCTGCCATGTGGGAATTTTCGGTATACATATATAAGTTTGTAATTAAATAGGAATAAGTGACATACCGTCACAGATGCTTGGTGGAAGAAATAGGTATGGTATATTTCTCGGAGTGAACTCCTTCACATACACAAGAATATACAAAAATGAAGTTTATGTATCAAGAAACAAACGATCACGAGCAGTTCGATTAAATTACCGTTTACACGTATGTTCCTAACAACAGTTGTTTGATTTCAATTGTCGCGAAGGGGCGTACAATTTCATCAAAGACGAACTTGAATGCGGGATTTTGAATTACTTGGTGACGCAAGGAATTACGTAGATGTAAATAATACTCGTGATACAATGGAAATAGGAATATTTTATATAGGATATCTTGTGTAATGTGTTTAAGATTTAGACTTGACTGTATCTAATACACTATAAATATTTCCTCTTTATAATATTAAGTATAGAAGTATAGATATAGATTATCTTATAAAACAAGCTCATTCATCCATCGCGAAATATTGCAATCGATATCTTCTTGGTTCGTCGGCCACATCCACATCATTGTCTAGGTAAGGCTGCTCCATCGTCAAAGCCGAATAACTTGGCTATTGGTTTAAATTCATGTCTTGTGCCTTGGATGCACATGCTAGTGGCACGGATTATTGAGCTGATGATTTTTGATCTTAGCCAACCCATCACTACACTATATTTATTTATTTATTATATGTACACCTAAAAACACAATTATAAAAAGAAACTTAAAATTAATAGAAATACAATGGGCGTCCTTATCGCATACCGCAATCTCTTCCAGGCAACCTGGTATGGACAGTAATTGCCTGGACTTGAAGTGGGGTTGTCATTGGTGTGACATTAACATGGTAAAAATACTATATGATGATAGATACACAGATAAATACATAATTATGCTATGTAATTTATACATAAATACATACATACTAAATATAATGGCCATAAAAATAAATGATGAATGACTCAATTGATAATCACAATCACAAATCAACATGCTAAGACGAAGACAGTGACAAGTAATGTTCCTTTACGAGTCTTTTGAACACAGCCAATGATTGAGCACGTTTGATTGTATCTGGCAATGCATTCCACAGACGAGAAGCCTGGACAGTAAAGCATTTATCCAAATAAGTCGTGCAATGTGTTGGAATTTGAAGTCGTAAGTAGTCTTATGACCTAAGACACTAAACACTCTATAGGACTTATTACAGCGATCAGCGATTGCAGCGCCAAGGTGTTTTACGAAGATAGACATTTTTGAAGCGATGACTCCATCAACTGATGTAAGAAGAGGGATGAATGTGATCTTTTAATACACTATTATCATAAAGAGAATACATAACACAACACCATACCTGTGGTACCCGACGGGTTGGGCAGAAGTGCATTTACAGTAGATCTACATATCGCCATTTATGTTTTAGTCCTATGGAACACCGGGCGAGCTTATTGCCATTCAACAGGTTACTACTGAGAAATTCCAGAAGGCAAAACCCAATAACTTCAGCAGGGAATCGAAACCAGGACATCTTGCTCAGCAATAGCACTTGCGGCCACTAGACCATCTGCCTAGCCTTTTTCCCAACTATATTGGGGTCGGCTTCCAGTCTTACCAGATTCAGCTGAGTACCAGTGTTTTACATGGAGCGACTGCCTATCTGACCTCCACAACCCAGTAACTGGGTAACACGATATCTCTTGGCAATACTGGTGTCAGATCTCAAGTTTCTGACTACCCGTAACGACTGTCAAACATCTTCAAATGACAGCCGGGACTAACGACTTAACACGCTTTCCGAGGCACGGAAGAAACTCGGTATGTTGAAATGGTCACCCATCCACGGACCGACCTCGTCAAGCGTTGCGGCCACTAGACCAACAAAGCATAATACATACATTTTAACATTTATAACATATTTATCTTCTAGTTGAGTAACTACGTAATGTAACTCAAAACCATTTTCGAATTATACAAAATACAAAGCAATACTTCAAATTACATATATGAATAATAATGAAAGACTTAAAAATAAATAATACGCAAACGAGATTTAGGATTTTGCTTGTAAGTAAATATTCTATTACTTACAAGCAAAATCATTTCTAAAGTAGGCTTTACTATAATAATATCGTACATCGTACCACTAAAAACCCTTTGCTAAGACTTACTTCAAAATAAGTGGCTAAATGCGTGCACACACACAAAATACCACAACCTCAAAGCAGATTTAAAGTTTCTTTAAATTTCATAAATCTGGTAGTACAGTAAACGAATTAAAGAAGTATGTAAGTTAACTAGGAATAAATATACGAAAAGCGCACCTTTACCACTTACGCATTCTGCTGAGCAATCGATCATAAAATAAACACTTTTAATTAAAATTGAGACTCATCACTTTTAAATGGCAAAAATACGAAATACATCCCTCAAACGCCAATTTTCTCATATTCCTAGTAATCAAATCATGTTTTTTGCAGGTATAACAGCAATATAGCGGTGGTGGCCCAGTGGTATCGGTCGCGACTTACAAGTTGTAGGTCGTGGGTTCGAGCCCAGGCAGGCGCTTTACTTTGTGTGAATTATTTCATCACCACTGCTCTCAAAACGGTGAACGAAAACATCGTGAGGAAACCGGCATGTCCTAGAACCAAACATTCGAAGACATGTGACATCCACCAACCCGCACTGCGCCCGCATGGTGGATTATGGCTCATTCCCTCTCACAGAGAGGAGGCCTGTGTCCCAGCAGTGGGAACATTAATAGGCTGATGATGATGATGATGATAACAGCAACTATTTGTTGAAAACGCATAAATTATGCTAACTTTCATTCATTGCTGAGATTATTAAAAATGTTTACTTTCAACTAGTTTACACACCAAATTATTCTATTGGCAGTACATGCTGGCGATATTTCAATAGTTTTAAAGTTTGTCGCAGACGCTACCACGTCAGAATTTCCTCGGAATATAGTAAGCCTCAACTCGAACATGGAAAAGTAATTAAAGTTTTTGACATCCGACATTTTTGTCATTTTGCCACTGGCTTTTGGATTCATAATTTAATTTGTGATTTAAGTAGGACAGCTTTTTTATAATAAGATTATTGGATAAGCTCTTTGTAGGTCATACCTAAAGTAGATTTTCCCTCATATTTGTCCCCGTGGTCTGTCCCACAGTAACTGTCGCCTTTCTGGCATGTGCCCTCAGCGACATAGTAATTTTTCATCTATACGAGTATTTGTAATCCACAAATTAACCTCAATGTAAAATACGTGTAGATGTTTATTGTCAAATTATTGTAGAGATTTTTTCTAAGTATCAAACCCGTTTATCACTTTTCTTTTAGTAACTTCAACCCGAATCTCTTCAAAGTTAGAGTGAACAGGCTTCTTCTGGGTAAGCTCACTCCATCGTCGACTCTGTCTCAGTCACCTCTGACCTAGACTAGAGTCAAGAGCAAACCCATCACCAATAAAAATAAAAAATAAAATAACTAAAAGTTAATGAAGCCATTCAAAATATACGTTACGCTACCATTAAGTTGACTATCTGACTGTCTTTTGTTAAATCATAGTACATTTTCAAAGGTGTGGGTCGTGAGTTCAAACCCAGGTAGGTGCTTTACTTTGTTATAATTATTTCGTTTTGAGAGCAGTGGTCTGCTCCCAAAACGGTGAAGGAAAACGTCTTGAGGAAACCAAATGTCCTTGAACCTAAAATTCAAAGACATGTGACATCCACCAACACTCACGGATTACGGCCCATTCCCTCTCACAGAGAGGAGGCCTGAGTCCCAGCAGTGGCCACATTAAAAGGCTGGTGATGATGATTAAATAATCCAAGGGCAAATTTTACAATTAGCCAAATAACTTTTACATTTTTTTCACAACAGCTTTTGTTCCAAAAATATGTCTAAAAGCCTTATTTAGATTTAAATTAAAAAAATTGCCCGAAATAGAATTAACTTAAACAAACACTAGTGCTATTACTAAAACGCCAATAATAAGAACTCTACGAGTACATTCAAATTCAAAATATTTAATTGCATAAAATATGGTATAAAATGGTGTTAAATATAATGGAAAAGGTACAAACATGTTCAGCTAAATTGTGACATAGCATGCAATTTTTGGGTAACACAAACTAGTTACAAGCAGCAAATAAAATATATTAAAATTAATAATATAAATTCAATTCAATAATCAAACAAGAACAATTAAATCATGAGCTATTGAGTCTTTCAGAGGGTTTCATAGCCATTTTATGTACTCATATCAATATTCACTTTAAAAGCGAAAAAGCAAATAGAATATTTTGCATTTCATTTCACAGCGATGCATTTGAAGCCGGTTCATCTGTGCCGAGAACAAAGGCTGGCTATTATGAATGCATGCTGACTGACAATAGATGCGATTGTCTGCCTCTCCTAGTGGAAATCTTGCTTCTGAAGGCTATATCCGATCTTCAGCCGTAGGCTCTTATGTTAAGCATTTTAATTGGGTGTAAGTACTTGTAAGTTATAGGTACTTAAATTGATTTTTAGTCACCCATTTGTGTTCTCTCTTCAATTTGTTAGGTACTCATACAAATAATTACACGATTTAAAATGGGGAATAAATATAATGACCACCAAAAAAAACTTTGTGACGATAACCCCTATCACCTAAAATATATACTAATCAGCAAAAAAAATAAACCTAAACCAAATTTAGTAAATTGATCACCAAATTTCATAAGTGCTAAAACCGTAAGATATCAAATCTAGTGATTTGGTCAATGAATCAGTCCAAGAGCGAGCGAAGCGAGCTCGGGAGCTAAGGGCACCCCGACACGGACAGGTTAGGTTCGAAGGAGATGACGGGAGCTGAAGTGAGCGAGCAAAGCGAGCGAACTCAGCTCCCGTCATCACCTTCGTGTTAGTTTACTTTAGACCCTGTATTCAGAAATAGGCTCCGTCGACTCTGTTGCGATTCTAAATTTAATTTTGGTGATCATTTACTATTTTTGTCAGTATATTACTAGATTTGGTGGTTTGTTAAACATAAGCCTTTAAAATGTGCTCCTAATCAGGTTGTCGACAATGATACAATCTAATCAAAAACACGTAGGTTGAACACGTGCCAAACTCTTTTTTGCGAACTTAACTAAAAGATAATAAAGCTATTAGAATTGGACTATTACTGGTATTCAATACGAAGTTGTCTACTTATTTACCTACTCCTTGATTTATTCTCATTAGCAATAAATGTAACTTAAATACGAGCTACAATAATAAGCACTACATAGAATGCCCAATAATCACTCTAAAAGCAAAAGCAAATAAAAAATCTATTTAGCATTTCGTTTCACAGCAATGCATTTGAAGCTGGTTCATCTGTGCCGAGAACAAAGGCTGGCTATTATCAATGGATACTTACTGACAACGGATGCGATTGTATGCCTCTCCTAGTGGAAATCTTGCTTCTGAAAGCTATATCCGATCTTTTGCCGCAGGCTCTATGTTAAGCATTTTAATTGGGTGTAAGTACTTGTAAGTTATAGGTACTTTAATTGTTTGTTAACGACCATTTGTAGTTTGTTAGTTACTTACATTAATGGAAAACATTAAATCACGGGAATTTAAAGCGAAGATTTTTTTTTAATCATCGCGTTAAATTCCCGTGATATATTGTTTTGCATTATAAAACGCGAAAGTTTTAAAGTTAATACTTACATTAATGTAGGTGAATATGAACATGATTTTAAATGTGCTCCAATTACGGGTAACAAAGCCAATATAGATCGTATAAAATAAGATAATTATGTACGACACAGTTTCGTATTTTTTTTATAAAGATTTTGCCACCCTCACAAGGTTATTGAATAGATAGTTCGTTTTTGACCTAAAAATGGGTTCTAAAAAAAGTGTTAGGGCGTTTTCTCACTACATCATTCTGATCCGTGTTCGTGAAATTTCGGTTCCGAAGTAGCCAAAGTACTTCTTGTAGGGAGGCTTACGCACTACATCCTAACTCTATCCGTCATAATCTGTCATAATTCAGAACTTTTTGAATTTTGAACTCAAATCACGGACACGAATCACAGAATCGGACGTTTAGTGCGTAACCGCCCTTATTCTATCAGCGACAGCAATTATTGTCAAAATGCCGATATGTAAGGAATAGGGATGTTGACAAAAAATATCTATTTAGTCCGTCAGTTAGATAAGCTAAAATTATTGGACATTTCTTTCTTTTGCCACATAGGTATATAACACTTATATGTTTAAACAAAACATACGACGATACAGTGCGTTGAAATATCGTTTGTGACGTCATGGTGTGCTACAGTTTATATTGACAAAGTGACGTCACAAGCCCCCACTCCTGAACTTTGATGCGCTTTATCTTTGTAAATGTTTATTTATTTGATAAAACAATAAATACTAGTCTAAAATTATTTGATAATCTCACTATCAGACTCAATAGAATTATCATTTTTTTACCCAGGAACTGGACAGGACTAGATATCTAGTGCTTGTCATCATCATGTCATATTTTTGACTTTTCGACTATCGTTACCGCTGATAGAAGGACACTTTGCCAAGGCCCACTTATGTACTGAACAATTTCGTTGAATCTGATTTACATACCCAAGTGCCTATTCTCCATAATTGCAAATTTCTATGAGTCTCAATCTTCAAACCCTCAAAACGTAAGACTTTAAATACAAAAAGCAAAGTAAAATACATTTCCTGTAACAAATGGTTGAAGCCGATATTTTTTAAAGTATTTTGTGAGCAAGCCCGGGACTTTTAGAGACTTAAAACTGAAGCCAAAATCCGCACACACAGCGGGAGGGATTAAGGAAAGTCTCACAAATTTTAACACTGAATATGTCAGGTTCTGTATAAAAGGATTGTTTCAAATTGTACTTTGAAAAATTGAATTTTAAATCTGAATTTCATTTTAAAACAAAAGGAAGTTATCGGTAGGTAGGATCGTTGTTAATTGGGTTTTTTGAGTACATAATATTGTATTTTTTTGGAGAAAAATGCTGCCGTGCTTGTTGTTGGTAATATTTTTTGATAGCAAAAAAGCTGGCGACTCACCTAATGGTAGCCAACGCTGCTTGTAGAGACATAAATACCATAAGCCTTGGTGTATTTTTATCTAAACTGAAGTTATTGTGATTGAAAAAGAAAAAGAAAAAGTATTTAGTTGCCACAAAACGACATACAAACGTTACTTTCCAAGAACAGTGGCAAGTAGGTGCAATCCCACCGCACTATTCCCAAACCACTGCAAATCCTGAAAGCCAGAATCAACAGTGGCGACCACCAGAAAAGCGCCGCAGCAATGAAGCTCGATTAAGTCTCGGAGAATGAATTTAACTGTCTTGGATCCCGCAGCGAAAATAATCAGAAAAGAATAATGGAGGAGTAGGAAAAAATACAAATTTCCTCTTCCCTCCATATCAAGCAGGAGACAGAACAAACAAGGCCAATAGGCACAAAAGGTCGTTTACAACTGGGATAAGCCCAGTTGCCTAGCACCACGGATAAAAATTAGCATTAATATTAATGGGTCTCAACATTGTGAGCTGCAATTTTTTTTTTTCCAGTAATAGGTATGGCAAGTACGCTTGAACGCACGGAAATTTGTTCTACTTTCCACAAGGTCCGTGTAGTAAACAACTCCTGATGCAGCCTGTATATTATTCAACATAATATGGCGTTCATTCAGCCAAAGAATACACTCCCATAAGATATGATGTGCAGATTGTACATATTCGCAGTCAGATGTAGAACACTGACATAAAAGTGAGCCAACGAGCTTGAAGGTTATATATATAATTTACTTAAATAATTTACTTTTAAAGTTACCATGCCCTGTGAGAAATTGGGTAACATAGTCACGTCCAGGCTAGCCGCACGCGAACGGATGGAAAGAATTGGTGGAGGTGTCGGCCCTTGATGGAATTATCCAACCTACATTGCTGTTCGGATAAAAGTTCCTCCCATACGTCAATATGTGGTTTAAATAATCTAGAGATTCGGTCACACCACGTTAAAAAGTCCGCGTCCATAGTCTCTCGTGCGGAATAGTACATTGCAGCACGTCGTTGCACTTCAAGGTCGACCGGAAGTACGCCAGCAAGTACCGGTAAGGCCTCAGTACTAACCGTCCTGTACGCTTTGTATAAGAATATCAAAGCTAAACGCTGACTTTGAAGTATGAAGCATTTTTTTTTATCTGTTATAGGCTTGCGCTTGACCACTATCTCACCTGATGGTAAGCGATGTTGTGGTCCACAATGGAGCACGCTTGCCTAGAAGTAACCTATTCACTCTTGATTTATAGACCCCTAGATTGTAGCTATCGGGAAACACAGACTCCTGCAGGGAATTCCACTCCTTAGCTGTACGCACAATAAAAGTATTCTCAAAACGCTTAGTGCATATGGGTGGGATGTCCACCATGTACCGATGGCGCATCGCCGTACGTCTGGTAGTCCGATGATGAAACGGTAATTTACGTCGTACCGCCCCTATTGTGACCCTATCAGCCCAAACAGGTGCCCCATAGCACAAACAACCCAATTAAGTAGCCCGATAAATAGTTATTAAGGTTAAAAAAGACATTGACAAAAGACAGACCCCACTTAGATTTAGAAATTCTCGTTAAGGCATAGAAGTTCTCTTTTGCTTTTTCACCGACTATTTTAATATGATCTATAAATACAAAATTCCTCTATAAAACTAGACCAAGATAGACCACGGATTGCTTGCTTTTTACGGGAACGTTATTAAATTAATAGTAGTACACAATTCAAGATTACCTTTCAAAATGAGTTGATAAGTTTTGTGCGGAGCAAAGGTCAGGCGGTTTCGGTCACCCCACTGAGATATGTGGCAAGTGTCAGCCAAGTTCTTGAGTCCAGCTCTAGTACTTGAATGAATGAGCAGAAGACCGTCGTCCGAATAACCGGTTAATGAACAGCCGCTTGGAAGCGGTATCGCGAAGAAATAATCAAAGCAAATTAGCCATATGGAAATAAGTCATAAAGGTGGAGCAATAACCGAACCCTGAGGACATCCCATGGTGAGAGACTTCGACATGGAATGATGAACGAGTTTGAGTTTCGCGGAACCATTTAAAAAGTAAGAGTAAACTAAATAGTATATATTTCTATAGCAGACCCGAGTTTTCATTTTAATTAATAGCATTGGTCACCATGCGTTATCAAAAGCCCCAGAAATATCTAGGAAAATCCCAATTATGTACTTATGTTCAGTACGTAGAGTCAAGAGCAAAAATGTAATATACCCATCATCGTCATTCCAATCGAAAGATCGCCATGTACCTCCCACAAGCGTCACAACATCAACCGGTCCTTTACTCTTCCCCATTCATTGATCCCTCTCACCTTTCACCAGGTCATCAGTTGACCTTGTGAGAAGCCTTTCAAAATAATGATATATGGACCTATCCATACACCTACCTATCCTAAAAAAAACTAATTTAAAAACCAAAAAATCAGACTGCTTAAGAAATGAACTAAAAAGACGTAGACAAGCAGAAAATCATGCTGTGCAGATGCAGAATACATCTGGTTTTGGTCAGCCAGCTCTCGCATATGTATCCTCCGACTGCACAGCATAATTTTTTTCTTGTTTATGTCTTTTTAGTTCGCTTTTTAAGCAGTCGGGCTTTTTGTTATTTTTATTTATTTTATTTTTAATTTTAATGTTTTCAGTGACAATCGCAAGAATAAGACGAACCTATTGACGTAAGAATAATCAAAATGGGCCTACGCGTTTGGTCTCTAGAACGCCACATCATACATACATACATAGAATGATAAACACATTACCCTTCTTCGGAAGACGGGTAAAAAGCTTTCAAATGAGACTTCCTTATTATGAGTACCTTATTTTTTCAGGCATTAAGCATAAAAAGTTTCTCGTTTTTTAAAACAGCACAGATAACGACTACAAATTATTTATTTAGTCTAAGGGCCGATTTTTCAATAGTCTGACAACTTTTAAATGAGGAATAAAAATGGCCGTTTGACATATTTTCTATACAAAAGTTGTCAAACCGCCATTTTTATTTATCAGCCCTAAATAGGAGAATACTGCCTGACACCCATGAAAAAGTCCCTAAATGACAAAATGCCAAGAAAGTCCTTCATCTTAATTTCCTCCAGTCTTGCACCACGATTCTTATATTTAAGTTTGTCCCGAAGTCTATTATCATAGTGAATATTCAAGTCTTGGCGGCTGCAAATAATTTATTGCTTGCGACAAAAAGCGGGGGTTTATTGGAATGGTTCCCGGATCCTCACGGAACCCTCATAATGAGTTTTGGACGAACAGATGGAAGACGTTTGAGAGGTCTTCATTTAGATGCAGTTACTGAGTAGTTTTGATTTAGAGTTTGTTGACTAACTGGTTTTTGAAAAACAATATAAATTTAAATTCCCATGATATATTGTTTTTCAATTATGAAACGCGAAAGTTTTAAAGTTAATAACTGGGTTTTTCTTAGTCTGTAGAGTTTATAATTTTTACCTGTTGATTCGCACTTTATCCTACAGGAGCCGTATGTTTGTAGGTGAAGAAAGTAGCTTATGCTCAGATTAGAAAAAGAAACAGATAGCGCCCGTGGAACACGAATGCGGTGTCGCTAGTTATTTAAGTGTGCGTGACAGCGAGGAGTGGCACTGTAGGGACATGCTCATCCGTGTGCGTGAAAGGATGCCATGTTGGAAAAAAAACGCCCACATTTTTTTCGATTGTTTCAAGAATATTAATGTTGCAAATTGAAAATGTTTTTTATTTTGCAATATTGGTACTTAAGTAGTATTTGGACAAAATAATAGTTATTAAATAAATTACAATAGAATCATAGTTAAATATAATTCACATGGTTATATTAATTTATATCCAATACTGGAAAAAATACTTAATAATACTTTTTGGTGATTTCTATACCATGCATATTTTTATATATAAAAATTGATAGACATACCTACATGTTTTTATTTGATATAGGCTCGCGCTTGACCACCATCTCACCTGATAGTTAGCGATGATGTGGTCGAAGATGGAGCACGCTTGCTTAGAAGAAACCTATTCACTCTTGACTTAAAGACCCCTAAATTGTAGCTATCGGGAAATACAGACTCCGGCAGGGAATTCCACTCCTTAGCATAATAAAAGTATTCTCAAAACGTTTAGTGCGTATGGGTGGGATGTCCACCATGTACCGATGGCGCATCGCCGTACGTCTGGTAGGCCGATGATGAAACGGGCTGGGCGGAATTAGATCATACAATTCCATCGCACACTCCCCGAAATGTAATCGATAAAAAACAGATAAGCTGGCAACTTGGCGGTGATGTTCAAGGCTCTGGAGCTTTGACTTAACCAGACTCATCGCCGATGAGCCTCTTGGCCCGCTTTTCGATTCTAGTGCATCAAGCTGGTGTTTGGCAGATCCGTCCCAGAGATGAGAACAGTTCTCCATGCATGATCGAACTTGCGCTTGATACAAACTGAGCAGCTGTTCTGGCGTAATTCAAAATATACAACAAATTGTTACAAGATAAAGTAATCGCTGACGAAAGACGTTTACTTTAAAATAATTTATTTTATGGAAACCGTGGTCGCGCGAAGGTACAGTACGATTATCCCCCCTTCCGGGTACCCGGCGCCCCTGTCACATCCCCGCCAGGTGCCACAGCCTCATTGAATTATATACAAATATATTATGTCCATATTTAGCTGACTTCAAAGATACAAGATGGCATTTTTTTACAAAAAATTAGAAATCACTTGTGTCGTGTAAGCAGTGCGATGCGTAGTTTCGTACTAAAGCGAGATCGTATGCGTCTTGGAATTTGTATTTGCATTGGTGGTTGCGCTCTCGTGTTCCATAGGCGCTATCTGTAACTGTTCTCTAATCTGAGAGCTTATGGTACTAGCTAGGCGATAACACGTTACGTAGCATTCTAGATTTGTTGTAGAAATTTAAGTGAGTATCTGTACTCACAGAGATTTTAATTTACCTTTCACCAAACATTCATATAGGTAGAAAGTTCAGATCAATATTAAATATTCGATATTTTATAATCTATCCGAGCCTTTCGGAGAAATCACGTGAGTGCTAAATTGCTACCCATTATTATAGACGCAATAGCACAGCTTCTTAAAACTAGTAATGGTAGGTACGAAGAAACCAGAATTTAAATACACGCAGTAAGCACGAAATTAAAAATATTTATGTTAAATTTAGTCTTGTTATACATTTATTTTTATTTATTTTTTACCTTTGTATAGATGCTTTTACCGATTGTTTTGTGAATTTATGAACATTGTAGGCCTTCTAGATTTCTAGATGCTTGATAACATTTTATCTCGTTTTACTTTTTATTTTTAGTTTCTAACGTTTTATTGTCGGGCCTACGTTGTCCTCCCATATCTAAGTAATGCTGTAACATGGAAATATTGTAAAAACAAACCATATTTTTAAAAGAGTAACCATGGAGTTTCTTGCCGGTTCTTCTCCATAGGAAACGACCAACCCGAACCGTGCGCCTTTTGTCGACGTTTTATAAGTGCCCATGTAGGCCTATGTAAAATAAAAATATTGATTTTTGATTTTTTGAGGACATTACATTCTGTAGTGTGCAGCTCGCCCAACCTTATATTTGTAACTGCACACACCTTTTATGAGCATTATTACACGAATCGTTGAATCGAACACTTCTCTTTTATTTCGATTACATCACTCTAATACATGGCGACCCTTAGCCAGCAATTAAAATTTTGCAACTTACGTAAAATGCGAAGACGTCAATAGTTGAAGAAATCCTGAAAAATATACTGATAGAAGTTTATGAAGACGGAAAATTTAGAAGAAAGAAACAAAAGAAGATTAAAAAAAAAAAAAAGAAAAAAAACAGAATCCAAGAATAAGTGTGAAGCGGTGAAAATATTAAATAAGAAGACAGAAAAGGAACGTTGCTGCCGGGTGCCGGGAGAATGCTCAAGCCTTATGATGAGAGGATATGCAGGGCGCCGGGAGATAAATCGTTCGGGTCCGATGCGGAGCAGCTGGGAGTCAGTTCGAGTCCAGTGCTGAGGAATCCGTTCATCCACACCATGTAAGACGTCGTGACCTACGGAGTCAGTTCGAGTCCAGTGCTGAGGAGTCCGTTCATCCACGCCACGTGACACGTCGTGACCTACTTATACGTTGTCAGTACAATACGTACCTACTGCAATGTAAGTTTTGCACTGCAATTTTTTAAAAAAATCAACAATATTCCATAATATTGTAATTAGATCATGTTGTATTATTTTATATTTCGATTTGGGGAATAGGAATGTCCCAACAATTGCAAGATTTGCACGCTAAATTAAAATATTTAAGGGAATATTTAGTGAAACTAGGTCCAGATAGGCGTAGACAAGATTTAGCTTATAAGAAACTAGTAGAAACAGAAAAGGAATACAGTAAACTGGATTGTATTTTGACTCAGTTGAACCAAGAAATTAAAGAACGCAAGCTAGACAAAGAAACTTGTGAGGTTTTCCAAACATTAATCCATGAGATTCAATCAAATTATCAGAAAATAAAGGGTTTACTGACTTTAGTAGATAGTAGTAGTCAAACTAGTTCTAAGGATTTTATAGAACATTCAAATAGTGTTACAAAAATGGCTGAAACGTTCGATATTAAAACTGCAATTTCCCTGTTGCCGATGATGAATGGCCAGGAGCAGGTGACAAATCAGCTTATTGATGGTATCTTACTTTATAGCTCGCTTATCAATGATGCCAGTAAAAGTCAATTGATACAGTTTGTATTAAAAACACGTCTCTCGCCTAGTGCAAAATTGCGTCTTAAAACTACTTACGCAGATATTGAAAGTTTGATAGAAGATATTCGCATTTATTTGTTACCTAAAAAATCATTTGTAGCATTACAAACACAATTGCTTAAGGCGACTCAAGGCCGTAGGAGCATAGAAAAATTCGGTACAGAGATTGAGGAATTGTTTGTGAATCTTACGATTGCTCAGGCTAACGATAAGCGTGATGCCTATGAGGTTTTGCGTCCGCTCAATGAGAAGACTGCAATCAAACGGTTTAGCGACGGTTTGGCCGATAAGCGGCTCAGCACCATCATTGCCTCACGACAGTTTGCGTCGTTGTCTGAAGCTATTACGGCTGCGGTAGATGAGCAATCCATGTCTGTCCAGCCACAAGACCAGGTTATGCAATTTAGGGCTAACCAAAACTATAAACGTGGAAGCTTTAGAGGTTCTCGAGGCCGAGGAAATAGACAGTTTTATAACAACAATAAAACTTATCATCATAATTATAATAAAAATTATGAAAATAGCACAGGTATAAGAACTTCATACAGTGTAAATCGAGGTAAACACACAGGTGGTCAGCGTCAGCATTTACGCGGACGTCCGGTGCGTTGTCAGCGTGTTCAGCATAACGCGCAACAGTCCAATGTCCAAGACAACTTGCGCAATGATCAGGCAAATAGTCATGAAAACTTAGAATTTTTTCGTACCTAAACCGTACACTCATTCAATTCTTAGTTTTAGTAATTTTTGTATTATTAATTGTCAATTACAAAATAGTAATGTTGATCTTAATTTACTGATTGATAGTGGAGCAAGCTTATGTGTGCTTAAGTATGAATGGTTGTCGCGACATAGGAATTTATTGAATTTAGTAAAACAGGATAAGATAGTTATTAAAGGAATTAGTGGTAATTTAGAATCTATGGGATACATTTATTTAGATATTTTAATTAATAATGTGACTTTTCAACAAAAGTTTCATATTTTTGAACACTTATCTTGCGCCGCAGAAGGTATACTCGGGCAGGATTTTTTTGAGCGCTATAACGCGGTATTAAATTATAAAAATGGTACTCTGAGTTTAGAAACCCGAGACCAGTCTGTTAGTGTTCATGTAAATAGGAATTTGTTTACAATTCCACCTCGTTGCGAAGTAATTAAACACATCCCGACGTCACACAATAGTGATTGCGTCATTTTGTCAAAGGAAATTTATAATGGTGTGTTCACAGCGGGTGTAGTATCGAAGCCACATAATGGACTTATTCCTGTTAGGATTTTAAATACAACTGATAGTTCGGTTAAGATAAATATTTCAGATCTAATTATTAGCTGCCTAGATAATTTTTATGTTTGCAAGTTTGACGACGATAGTATATCTGTGGATAGAGTTCGAACTTTGCTAACTACGTTACTATTTAAATAAAGAGGAACAAAGAGGCATTGAAAACGTATGTGCCAAATATGCCGATGTTTTCCATTTGCCAGGAGATACGCTCACTACTACAAACTTAATAGAACATTCAATTAAACTAAAGGAAAATGCGTCTCCAGCGTACGTGAAGCCCTATCGATTGCCTAAAGCATTGAAAGGCGAGGTACAAAGACAAATAGATGAAATGGTTAAAAACGATATCATTGAAGAGACTATTTCAGAATGGTCAAGCCCAGTTCTATTAGTACCTAAAAAGACAGATAGGTCAGGAGAAAGGAAATGGAGACTTGTAGTGGACTATCGCCAACTCAATAATAGGATACAGGATGATAAATTTCCCTTACCTAACATCACTGAGATTCTAGATTCGTTATCTAACAACATCTATTTTTCAAAATTAGATCTCAGTCAAGGTTACTATCAGCTGTCTTTAGAAGAAAAGTCTAGGAAGTTTACTGCATTTACAACAGACAAGCAGTATCAAATGAAACGATGTCCAATGGGACTTAAGACATCGCCTAGTGCTTTTGCTCGTCTCATGACAATAGCAATGTCAGGGTTAAATTATAAATCATGCTTCTTATATCAAGATGATTGTATTGTCGTAGGAAATTGTCTTGAAACGCACAACAAGAATCTTATAAAAATTTTTGAATGCCTGAGAAGAGTGAATTTGAAACTAAATCCGATGAAGTGTGAATTTTTACGTAAAGAAATCGTTTATTTAGGGCATAAGATCACTTCAGAAGGTATATTTCCCGATCCATCAAAGGTAGAATGCCTGCAAAAGTACCCTGTCCCGCAGAATGTAGACGAAGTCAAGAGATTTGTTGCATTTGCTAACTATTATAGGCGTTTTATTCCAAAGTTTGCCGACATAGCCTATCCATTGAATGCGTTATGTAAGAAAGATGTAGCGTTCGTATGGAGTGATGAATGCGAGCGAGCATTTTACAAGCTAAAACAGATCCTTGTTAGTCCAACTATACTTGACTATCCAGACTTCAGCGATAATAATACTTTTACGTTACAAACTGACGCATCAAAACTAGGTTTAGGCGCCGTGCTGTCTAATAGTAATAGCAAGGTAGTCGCGTACGCCAGCCGTAACTTGAAACCAGCTGAGACACGATACCCTGTGATTGAGTTAGAATTACTTGCTATTGTTTGGGCGGTTCGACATTTTAGACCTTATTTATATGGGAAAAAGTTTTACATAAAAACAGACCATAAGCCATTGATTTATTTATTTAATATGAACGATCCTTCAAGCCGGTTGACAAAGTTTAGATTATATCTCGAGGAATATGATTTTGAAATCAGCTATGTCCCAGGACGGCAAAACGCAGCTGCAGATGCATTGAGCCGGATACCTATTACATCCAACAGCTTAAAGGATATGAACAAGCATGTAGTATCGGTCATGACAAGGGCACAGACTCGAAGGTTAAGTACTGACTGTGACAACAACGACATGACTACTGAGGTATCCTCTACTCCAAGGCCTGATCAACCTAAGGTAGTGGAAATTCTCAAACGACCAATTGACAGCGTTGAATTGATTTTACTTAGCAATAAAAATACATTAAATCAGATAGAAAAATCAAAACATTTCACTAGTGACAATGGTAACTGCAAATTCGTGCCTGAAAAGTCAGCAATTTTTGTAATTTCTCGATCGTTATCGACCGTAAGTGTGTTAGCGAGAGAATTACAACGTTTTTGCAAGCAAATCAAATTAAACGAGCTCATAATAATTAAGAACAAGCGCAACGAAAGTTTTGTAAACAATTTTATAAAGGAAATGAGTCATTTAAAAGATACTCCTAAGTTACTTGTTATTAAAGATGTGACTAGAGTTACTGACAAAGACACGAAAATTGTGATCTTGAATGACTTCCACCTGTTACCCACGAGTGGCCACGCGGGGGTAAACAGAATGTTAAATAATATTAGGAAGTACTATTATTGGCCAGGAATGAGCAATGACGTATCAGAATTCGTAAAGAAGTGTAGAAGTTGTCAGATTCAAAAGCATACCAATAGGCATACGAAGGAACCGATGGTTATCACATCCACGGCATCCACTGCTTTTGAAAGAGTTAGTTTAGATTTAATAGGTCCTTTAGATGTAGATAATTTAAACTATAAGTATATTTTGACATTACAGTGTGATTTAACAAAATACGTCGAAGCTTATCCTTTAGAAAAGAAAGATACTATTTCTGTAGCTAAGTTATTTGTAAACAATTTTATTCTGAGGTATGGTATCCCTAGAGAGATAATAACAGACCAGGGAACAGAGTTTATGTCATCAGTTTTCACTGAGATTTGCAATTTGTTGCATATTAATAAACTGCATTCAACAGCTTATCATCATGAAACTCTGGGAGGTTTGGAAAATACTCATAAAGTTCTAGGAGCTTATCTTAGAATTCAGTGTGACAATAACAAAACAGATTGGAGCAGTTGGCTTCCATTCTGGTGCTTTTCTTTTAATACTACAATGCACTCTGAGACAAAATACACTCCATTTGAGTTAGTATTTGGCAAAAATTGTAATTTACCATCTAATATAGCACAAAATGTATATGTTGATCCGTTATATAATCCAGATTCTTACCCTTTGGAGCTAAAATACAGACTACAAAGAGCACAAGCAGAAGCTAGAAATAACTTATTATTCAGTAAGGAATTAAGAAAAAATCATTTTGATAAAAATGTAAATCGGTTAATATATAAGAGTGGAGATTTAGTTTTAATCAAAAATCAAGTAGGAAATAAGTTAGATAAAATTTACTTAGGACCATACAGAGTCATTGAAGATGTATCACCAAATGTGAAAATTATAAAAGATGATAAGGAATATGTAATTCATAAAAATAATACAAAACTGTTTGTAACTTAAAATACTTTGGTTAATTAAGATAAGATGTTTTTTTGTATAATGTTATGTTAAAAAGTAAACAAAAAGTAGTAAAAAAAAAAAAGCATTATGTACTTAGTAATAACAACATTTTTTTTTAAAAAAAGGGGAGGTGTAGTGTGCAGCTCGCCCAACCTTATATTTGTAACTGCACACACCTTTTATGAGCATTATTACACGAATCGTTGAATCGAACACTTCTCTTTTATTTCGATTACATCACTCTAATACACGTGCCTACATTTGTACCTACTCCTTACTTAACTAAAACTAAAGAGGTATCCGCAAAATCAACTCTGCATGAGTTGATTATGAAGACGCTAGTCGAGTCCAAAACTATGGTCGAACTATCTAGCATAATCAGGTTTTACACCTAGATAGGTTTGTTAATTTAATGAATGCACCAAACTATCATCTAACAGAATCAGATGGAGAGATAATAATATCATGAAGTGACTAAGGCCCAGTTTTTTGAGTCGTAATTAACTCAACTAATGGTTAATTAAATATGCTAACCAATGGTTTCAAATTTCAGTCAAACGATTTTATTCTTTAATTTTTACTCTATTCTCAATTCAATTCTCAATTATTTATTGCGTACCATAATGTATACAGTTGGTAGGGAAATAATTATATAAGTCACAATTATGGACCCTGTCGGGCACAGCATAAATCAAGTAGGAGAGAGGAGGAAGAACCCTGAGTGTTTAATGTGATATTTCTAACAAATGGTCAAGTAATTAACTCTTTGTGATGCCAACAATTGATGAACAAACACGTTTTACCGAAATTTGAAACCATTGGTTAGCATATTTAATCATTGATTTAACTACGGATTGAAAAACTGGATTTACAAAAACACCAGTGATTGGACAAAATTCATCGTGACCACAAAAAACAAAGAAGTTTTGTAAATCTCTACGAGGCAAACTGTCTTCCGTAATTTATAGAGATCCCGTTTTAAACGAGGCACTTATTGGTAAGCATATTTTATTTGTAAGACGGTAGGCACATCGTAGGCGTCTAATTACATCCGGAGCACAGAGAACTCAGCTCGCTTACAGCTTTGCTGACTCGATTTTTTATTTACCACGTCATAATCTGTAGCTGTTGTATAGGTTGTGCTGGAAACGAGAGATGAAAACAACATATCATCTGTGTTTTAATTTGAGGTTTGGCAGAAGTATATCGACAGTAAATGTTTATCTATCTATTGCTATTATACCAGGGAAAAAGCCAGACTTCAAATGCGTACCTACATAGGTTTGACTGGATTTTTCCAAGATAAAATCTTTTGTATTTCGCCAGACCTTGAGATTGAACCCCAGACTTGGGGGCCTTGTGTTTGCAAGTGGGTCATGTGGATCATGCGCTCAGCAGTTAATCTTCCAACCAACAGACCTACGTGTCAGTCTAACAGGTCGATCAAACTTCATCAAAATTATTTCCGACGCCCACTGCCAGACGTAAGCCTTGAACCATCGTCACATAACCGATCTTGTGCTTCTCGCAACCATCCGGTTTTATTGTTCTTCACCAGCCGTCAACTTTGTGGAAGGTCTACCTAATTTGGGTACACACTTATACGACATATTCCAACAAGCGGTGTTTTATTACAGACAAACAAACTTATACTCCATTAACATATCGAGTGAATTCCTCACAGCTACAATAATTTACGTCTCACTTCTGTTAAACTGCATCAACTTTGCGGTGCCAACTAACTTGCGAGTTGCAGTTACTCACGCTTGGTTAAACTAAAGCAGCGGTTCCCAACCTTTTTACTATTCTCGCCCCCCAAGTTTTTTCTAAAATCAGTACGGCTGACGTGCAATAAACACATTGTAAGCTTTATCTCTCGGCGTTGAGTGTTGAATATCTGATGAGCGACAAAAAATGAGCCTCTGTGAATATTGGGTAAAACTACAAGGAGTGGATGAAGTGTACAATAAGTGCACAGTGATAACGTCAACTAACTTGATTTGGTTACATTGGTCACTGCTTCCTCAGGATTGTTGGCATCAATACATTTTTACAAGCTTTTATTTACTATCAACCATCTCGGGGTATGTGTGTATGTAATCAAACCTTGCAAGTTAAATTTCTCACACCGCCCGGTGTTTGATTGAGCTGAAATATTGCACACACTTTTGTTTATTGTGACAATATAATGTTTTGACAAAATTATGTTTTTGTTACCGAGAATTTGATCCTCGCGTTATTTTGTGTCTCTTTACGCCCCCCTGGTGGGGCGCGATCCAACGGTTGGGAACCTATGAACTAAAGTAACTTTCATAGCGAATGGAAATGTTCGCGAGTTGTCGGATGTTGCTGTATGTTGCTATGTGGTATCAGTTTTATACGGGTTTACGTCGAAACTTGGCGTTCCGGTTGATTTTATATTTCTTTGAACTAACACATGTAAGAGAAAACGGATATAAAATTTTAAAATATACTCACTTGAGTTAGGAATGGGTTTGGTAGATGACACTGACGTTGATAATGTTTGGGAAACCAGCCTACGACCCATTTGACATCAAATTACTAACGCTGCCGATGACTTCAATTCCAGAAGCATTGCAGATGCGTTGCCATCTCAGAAACAAAGCTGAAATATTCATACCGATAAGAACCTGCTTAGTCTTTTGCCAATTATCTTTAGGTCAGTTTCCAGTCTCATCGGAAGCAGTTGAGTACGATTAGTTTACAGAAAGTGACTGCCTACCTCCAAAGCTCAGAAACTGGGTAACACAATACCTCTTGGCAAGAATGATATCAGGTTGGTATCTGGCTGGAAATAAATCTATCTTCTGAAAACCTGTAACAGCTGTCAACTGTGGATTAGCAAACTTTCCGAAGCACAGAGGAGCCTCGATACGTAATTTATGACATATATATATACTATATATATAATATATATATATATATATATGCATCCATGAAATTACCTCATCAGTGCTTAACCTCCAAGGCCGTGCGGCTGTTACTATATAGCCACAAGCTTTACGATCTTGTAACGAATTCGTCACAAAAATAAAATATCCAAAACAAAAATGTTGGATGGATTTTTGCATGTCGGTTTCTGTGACATTAAATACTTTTTCATTCTTCTTTCAAAATGATGAAAATGGAATAATTTCATTAAGAGAACACAAATCTGAATTAAATAGTAACAAAATAAGGAATTCCGTAACAAAACACAATAAATTCGCCGTGGGACGACTTAATAGTCGTAACTAAGTTTCATTGCAAATGGAAACTTGCTGTTATTGGACATCTTCGTGTCAGTTTTATTCATTTCCCTCCTTCCAAGTAGGTGTTACAATATATTATTTACTTCTTCTCTTTATTTATGTGTATTATGACTTCTTCTGGCTTTGATGGGTCATTGGTTATTGTCTGAAACATAGCCGTCATTGGCAGCTTAGTTTAACTCACTGCTAAATATAGGCTTACTTCCTTTTATTTCATGCTTTCCTGGTCTGTGCTAATGCTAGATGGGGAAGTTGGTCGGGCTTAAACGTGGTACTTAAGTGCAGTGTGGTATCTTTATTTGACCTGGATCATGCTGGAACCGAAGACGCAGTACCTTTACCCAGGATGGATCTTATGCGTTATGAGTTGGACTCCGAACTTATGGGTTAGCCAGATATTGCAATGCCGATGACCGAGAAAAATGGACAGGGGGAAGGAAGGTCTTTGGAATGTCTCCAAAGTCCCGCACTTTGGACATATACAACGGAAAAATAATTTGACACATTACAACACAACATTACGCATAAAATGTAAATGAATTATTATTCTCTCGCACTGGTTAAAGAGGGTTTACAATTATTTAACTAGCTTCTGCCAGCGGCTTCGCCCGCGTGTTTTTTTTTTCTTATACCTAAGGAACATTAAACCGGGATGAAATGTAGCCTATGTGCTATTCCAGACTATAATCTATCTCTGTGCCAAATTTCATCCAGATCCGTTCCAGCGTGATTGATGTAGTAACATACATACATCCATCCAAACTATTTCATTTATAATAATAGTTAGATTGAGTGGTCTGTACTTACGTCTATTTGTTTTTATTCTATGGTGACGTAGTGCTCGCGAAGACGCGCGTATTTTTTAACCTGTAATTTGCTTGCGCAGTAGCTGCTCAGTCTGAGCTGACTCTAATGATAAGGATTACAAATAAAATCAGTTACATAAAAAAAAATATATATATATAATTTGGACAAATTGTGGCAGTGCTCGGTTGCGCTTTTATTTAATGGAATGATTTCTAGAAATAAAACATTTTCCCTCTATTAATTAAGAGGGTTAAATGATTTCTTAACTGATTGACAATAGGTTTTGTGTTGCAGTACCTACTATAAAAGTTTCATTTACGCATGACAACAGCGATCATTGGCCCAGTTACATTTATAGACATAATTTCAAAACCAGCCAAGTGCGTGTCCGACTTCGCACATTTAGGGTTCCGTCCCAAACCGCAAAAACAAGTTGGTTTTAATAGGAAAAATAGTAAATGTCCAAGAAAAATCTGATTTATCATTATATTGGTTTTTATTAGTAAAACATACGTAATAATAAACATTATCACCAAATTCATAAGGTCAATGGGAAGTTAAAAAATGATTCGGAAACAAATTTTGTAAATAAAGCTGACTTTGGTGTCTCATTCCTTTGTTATCCAATATAAAAAATAACTCTAAACAATGATATCCCACTCGATGGGAGTAAGCCAAAATATGTTTTTCTCGAGCCCCCTTAAAACATTTAACATCAGAACATCTTACAAATTTCTTTAAAAAATAAAAATAAATAAATAGCTTTGGGTCAACAAGATCCTTATACGAGTACTGTAAATAATTGAAGACGTAGCAGTCACAAAGACGTTGAATGTTGTTTTATAATGAAAAACGATCTTTAGTTTATAGTTCGGGTTCCTACGAAGAGATTTAAGGGAAAGGGCATTGACCGCTGTTGTCAAGCATATTGGATAGAGCTGTTACTGGGAACTCAATCATCTGACCTAGTAATTAAACAGATTGAAAGTGACGCTGAAGCCTGATAAACGTCGGTATATAATATGTATTGTAATGCAATTTTCTTGTAATTGTAAGTGTATCGTTACGATTAATTGACACGTACGAAATTCCAGCAGGTAAACACAGCCTGGCCATTCATACAATCAATGGCAATGCCTTTCATTTTGACAAATCAACAAAATTAATGTGCAATCAAATCAAAAAATGTGCCATCGAATCGAAAAACAACATTAATTACGATATTTTATCAACACTCACAACGTAATATTCCAAATATGAATTCAAATAATATTGTACAAACACGTACTTTATATTCGTGGATAGGTAAAATTAAAAAAAAATACAATGACAGTGCAACATTTGCCTTCGATTTTCAAACAACTGCATCATAAAATAACTTTTTAATTTTTATAGCACACTTTTACATTTTAATTTATTGGCGCGTATGGGCTCATTGACTTAATGTAGAAAAGTAGTGTCATTGTCTATGGATGCGCGCGCTGCGCAGTTATGCGCAATGAGAATCTAAATTGCCCTCCATACCACATATTTTTTCTGTTTCCACTTTTGTTTTATTTCAACTGTATGAGTTTTATGCAACGGCATATAATTAGGTATTAAAACACTCGCGTGTTATTATTATCACATTCGGCTTCGCCTCATGTGTTAAACCTACGCTCGTGTTTTAATAACCCCTATTATATGACCATTGCATAAACTACTATTAGCTGTCGAGAAGACGATTTTTGCCCCAAATATGTAGCAACGGATTAAGATTTTTTTTTTTCTTTAAGTAGATCGAGAAAGTGTAATGCATTTGGAGTAGGTACTGGTTTATTTACTTAAATCTAAAGTAAAACTTAAATTTTCTTCAATATCACCTGACACTGTATCGAACCAAGCTGAAAGAAAGTTTATTTTCCGTGTACCTAATATTTTGTCTCTGCTGTTATGTATGTATTAATCTACATTTTTCAATTAATCATATGTCAGTCACTTGTTAAATGTGGGCTTCTCGCAAGTTGCACCACCATAACACCTGATAACGAATCTGCATTGCGTCAGACCGACCTCGAAAACAATAGTTAAAACAATACAACAAACTATATGTGGCTTATTGGACTGTGACCCTGTTAACCTTATAGATCAACACGTGTGATATTAATTAACCACGCACGAGCTGCTTCTCTTACGGTTTTCCAGCCAACTCTTCGGTTTAAAGTCAACAAACATCTCGGTAAGTAAAATGATTCCCCGAGAGGAAAAACAGCGTAAGTTCTTCTTCAAAGAGATACATAAACCCGTCGTATGTTTATCGTATTTATAAGAAACTTCTTGCAAGTGAGAAGTTTACATAGAAACTGTTTGATGTTAGTTTTACGGAGGAACTTGTCACTTGCCAAGCTTCTGCGAGTTCTCGATAAAACTCTTAGTCTGTGCTGTTACAAACGTCTTGAATCGTAGTTACATGTTGGCAATGGATTTGGAATGGATTATAAATATTGTATTGAACCCTCAGGTTAGTAATGTAAATGGAACTTGTTGCTTTGCTGGTCTTATGGAAAATTATACTCTAGTTTTAATATAATGAAATATAATAAACTATGTATCTACGTAATCTCAAAAATGAATAAAAATGAAATGGTTTTGAGTATGAATCAATCCACATTAATTCACATGCATGACACGGCCATAACTACATATCAGTGGATGACCAAATAAACGATTAATGGAAAACAATATATCACGGGCATTTAACGCGATGATTTGTCGAATTTAATCGTCCACAAGTCTTCTCCACGGAACGCCACTTCTATTCTAGAATTGTGCGTGAAGTGATTGAAATGAAAAAACACAAAACATTCAATCGGGATGACGATTACAAATTATCCGCGACGTGGAATCCAGTGATTCAAAAAACATTACCTCGCTTTGTGCAATCGGTGAACTTACAGAATAAGGACACGGTCAGTGTTGTGTGTAGAAATGTGAGGGTAGTAGAATTTTCTGCCCCAACGGAGCCAGTACACCGAGACACCAGTCTACCCGGGACCACGATCGTTGCAACACGGTCGAAACGTCGGGTTAAACAGGTAAATAAATAATCTAAATCATCGCGTTAAATTCCCGTGATATATTGTTTTCCATTATGAAACTCGAAAGTTAAACGATTAATGAACTGTATTCGTAATTTATGAAACACAAGCGACCTGCCCCGACATCGCACGGGTAGTAGAGCATTATTACGCCTACATGTTTTTTTCTGTCGTAGGGTCCGGTCATCGGGATAATTTTTATTTTGCAATAACTTCTATGATATTCATTTAAATTTTATGGTGTTAAGGATTATCATAATGTGCATGAAATGCTTGAGGTAACTTACGTATTTAAATTGATAAGCATTAATACTTTATCTGTCTAAATAGCTTTCCAATTACCGCATTGTACGTGGCATTTTTTTTAGAAGTTGGAATGGGTATAGTAAGCTATCATTACACGATAGATATAATGCCATCGCAGCATTTTCAGTATACCTAAAAAAGAGTAACAATTCCACCATGCATTGTTTTGTTATATCTCAAAGGGATTCGGTAGGATTATCGGTGAAAGCTCCCAGGTGACTTGACATTTGCCGACTTTTTCAACAATTATCATCATATTTCAATCAATTTTCACAAAAACTTAACAAATTATACACATAAACCTGCCTTATGAATCACTCTGTCTATTGGTGAAAACAGAATGAAAATCCACAGTCAGACGCGGCGCAGGCCTTTGTTTTATAATATTTATAGTAATTTCGATTTGGCTCGAATCCTCTATTCTAGTGACTACTGAGATAATGACTAAGAAAAGTATTGAAGAAGAACACACGCTGTGCAAACTCCAAATAAATCATTTTAATTACGAACGTATCAGTGTTATTCCTAATTAGTCAATTCATCCAGCTAAATACATTTAGTCGAACCCAGTCAATTCATTGAATAAATTAATATTCAACGGTCAATCTAAAACAACCACATCATTTTATCTACAGTTTATTATGTTTTACTTTGTAATAATGAAATTAGCTGTGACCAGAGGCTCTGGACTGGTAGCAGCCGATGTCAGCGGAGGCGATAGTCGAAATGTAAAAATATAAGGGATTGATCACGTGATTTGTATGCCGCCTCCACACGCTCGCCGAACAATGGCGAACAGCAAACAACAAACAACGAACACAAACGTGTGGATGGGTGTATGATTGTGTTTAGCTGTTTTTGTTTGTGTTCACCCGTGTTCGGCATCGGTGTCGGTTTTTGTGCACAAATCTAATACCGCATTTACACAATCGTGTTCGCCATTCGCTCGACGAACATTCGAAGAAACATTCTTATACGAGTGCCGTCGTGAACTACTGATCACACATTCGCGGAGTGAATTATTTTGACATTCGCACACGAACATGGAGGACGTGAAAATTATTGCGGCATGCAATAATTTTCACTACATCTAATGTATTTATAAAATTATATAGATTGCCTGCGTATAAAAGAACCGTCGACGCAGACGATGGACAAATAAAATAATGAAAACAGGCCATTAATGAATTGTTCTTTAATTTAATTTGCTGACTGTTAATCCCTTAAACTAGTTGATATACGGTTCCATGTATCGTTTGTCTTTTGTCTATTTTTATGGTTGAATTGTTTTGGGTTCCAAGTGATGGTTCTTCCTTCTGATAAAGTTCTAGGAATTCTATAATTAGCTCTTCACTCCACTCCATTTTGTTTTCACGTCCTGTTGGGTCGGGCGCTAGCTGTCAACTGAATGCAGGCGAATGTGTAAACAGTAAGTTCGTATTCGCCATTCGTTCCCTTTGATTCGCGTCCGAAAAACCGCTCCCAACGCGAGCTCTAGAATCGCGAGACGAGGCACGAGACGAATAGGGAGCGTACTGTTTACATATGCGTGTTCGTTATTCGCCTCACCATTCGCTTCGCGATTCGCACGAATGTGTAAATGCGGCATAATGTATCCACACGCTTGTTAGTTCAGTAGTACGAGCGAGATTGAGAGCGGCGGACGGAGTTAATAGTGGTGGTAAAATTTACGAATCGTGACATTTTGTGTATCCTAAGCTAAATTGTAAGGAAAAATGAGGAGTTTAACCCGAAAGTAGTAGCTGCCACAACAAGTTCGTCGTCTGCCATGTTTGCCAATCCGGAATAGACTAGCATGTTCGCCAAGCGTGTGGATGCCGTTTTTGTGTTGGATGTTTGTGGTCAGTGTTCGGCACGTGTTTGCTGTTCGCCCTGTCTGTGGCAAACAGCGAGTGTGTGGAGGCGGCATTAGATATCGCTAGTCAATCCCATTAAATTTTGCCTTTTTGACAATCGCTATCGCCATGCTTTCGATGATAGAATGTCACTTGTCTAGGGCCTCGTATTGCTTTATTGAAAATGTAACAAATTGTACACTCGTCAACGAGACAGTTGGCGCAGTGGCTGAGCGCATGCCCGCACGGTACAAATATTGTTCCCTACAGATTATTGTTCCTGGTCTGGATATTTGTGTAAATGCTCCCACGATTCACGAGAAATGCTTAGTTCCTACGTTCCTAAAAAAAACTACATTCTTTAATTGTGTAATATTTAGAGCGGTGGAAATGTTAATCATGCATTTAAATTACTCCTTGCGTATAATGTTCTCTAACCAAAAATATTCTTATCCTGTGCCAATTTTGGCCGTAAAGAACTCGCACTAAGCAGATATTATCTTTGAAACAATTACACAATTCATCATTTCCTGCGACTCTCACCTAAACATTTTTTGGTAATGTACATATTTTCCCGAATTCGCATTTGACCCCTAAACAACACCAACTTGAGAGCTTACAGCAAAACGTGAATTAGGTAATACAACTCTAAGGCCCACACTTGGCTAAATACTTTCAGTGTTAAACAAATTCAAATCAGAATACTGGTATAAATACTTCCCCTTGTCTTCTCAAACAACTGCTTAATCTAATAACATACCCTGTTGTCTTCCAGTTCCAATCACTTTAGCAAGTTTCATCCCACAAGTACGTAACGGCGATCTCTTTGTGCTGCGTCTTGCTCACAAAGGACCACTGATTGGAACCTTCAATACACATGCAAATATTTACCTCTGACCGATCACATTTATGTGGTAGTACTTGAACTGAGAAAATCACCCTTAGAGAGACGCAATAAAGTCGCTGACGAAGGAAATCTGTTAGTATGGTTGCCAAACCAGAAGACGTTGACCTTACGTGTCCGAAATAGCAATGTTATGGGTCGTAGGGTTTGTATTTGGTAACGAATAAATTAAACTGATTGGCTATTGAAATGATTAGGTTTTTTTTTTATCTTATATAGGCTCACGCTTGACAACAGTCTCACCTGATGGTAAGCTATGATGTGTATGTGTGTGTAAACAAATGATAGTGTCATTTCTTCAGATACAGTTGATTCGATACAAGTAAAATGTACCGACTTCTAAATAAGAAAACTAGAGAGTGAAAAATAACTTTATTTTTGGAAGTCGGTGTCCATAACCTAAAAATTTGGTACCTACCAAAGACACCAAATAAAGCTTTTATTTTTCACTTTTTCGTTGTACCTATCAAGATTCTCTATTGAAGATTCTTCTTCTTCAATAGAGAATCTTGCTAAAGAAAGAAGTTGAATCATAAATCTGTTCAATCAATCCGCCTAGATTTTTATCCGACTGCCAAAGGAGGGTAACGTGTTTATCAGTCTATGTATGTATGTATTTATGTATGTATGTTTGTTCCTATGTGGCGCTCTAGAGACCAAACGCGTTGGCTGCTTTTGATAATACGTCTTAACCTTGCGAATGTCACTGTCTACATTAAAATTGGAAAAGAAAAATGGCGGATTTTGGGCGCCATATTGTGGGGGCCCAAATTTTTTTCTTCCAAACCCATCGCGTGGTGTATAAAAATAAAGGATTTTAAAAGGATTTTTTCAGAAATATATGACACTTCTGAGTTGTAAACAGAAAAAAAAAGAAATTATACATTAAAAAAGTTAATTTAAAAAATCAAAAAGTTTACGTCTTTTTAGTTCGCTTCTTAAGCAGTCGGGTTTTTTGTTTTTTTTAGTAACACAAATATAAAAATTCTGACCCTACCCAAAACAAACAATACAACATATAACAAACAGATGCTGTCAGAGATTTCGACATTTCAGTTGATTATCAGTATAATAAGTATTTATTAAAACACTAGCTGTGTCCGCGGCTTCGTTCCCGTCAACTATCCTACCTACCTACCATACCCTACCTTCCTACCCTACACCACCCTACCTTACCTACCCTAACTACCTACATACATACCTACCCTACCTACCTACCATTTCTTTTTATTATTGTTTTCTTTCATAAGAACCTTCTCCTAAAAATAACGAACACAACAAAAAAAGAATTAAATAAAAATATAATACATAAATAAATTGTTTATTGAACAAAAAGGTACAGATGATGAGAAAACAAACAACATTAGCGAAATCGGTCCAGCCGTTCACCCGTGATGCCCGTGGCCAAGGGAAATAGGGATTAATTTTTTTATATTTATAGATTTATTTTAAAACTTATATGTTTTATCACTTGCCAATACATTCCCAATGAGCCCAAACATGATGTTGCTAACTTTACTGTTTGAGTATTTGTTTTGGCTACCTTACGGTTCCATTATGAGACCAGTTCTAAAGTACCTATCATATTGTTTCAATGTTTTCAAAGTTACATAATTGCTCCCAGTTTCAGCTTAATCGGATGCCAAAAGTGTTTGAAAAAACGGCCAAGTGCGAGCCGGACTCGCGCACGAAGGGTTCCGTACCATTATCGCAAAACACGGCAAAAAAATCACGTTTGTTGTATGCCCCACTTAAATATTTATTTTATTTTGTTTCTAATATTTGTTGTTATAGCGGCAACAGAAATACATAAACTGTGAAAATTTTAACTGTCTAGCTATCACGGTTCATGAGATACAGCGTGGTGACAGACGGACAGACAGACATACAAACAGACAAACAGATGCATCGTGTCGAGTCTCAGTAATAGGGTCCCGTTTTCATCCTTTGGGTACGGAACACTAAAAATGGCTTACTAACTAGTTGACGGACACACATACGAGAGCCAGGTAATAATAATAATAAAAATAGCCCTAACTACCGGTATTTGGACACGATACCGGTGGGTTTCCATTTTTTTTATTTTTGATAGCTTTTTCTTTATTATATATTTAAAAAAATATGTGGATAAAATGAATAAATGGAATAATAAAAACAAGCTTATTTAGATTAAGTTGGCAGAAATGCTAATAGTGAACATGAACATTGTGGTTGCCTATTTTCTACAATCTGTTAGTAATGGCAGAATGCAAATACATTGTATCAATATGAACAGCAAACATTGCTGGCTTTGTTGGTACAATTAAAATAAGTGGGCAAGCTTGATTACTAACAAAACACAATATATTAGCGTTTGCCGTAATTATGTAAAACATAATACTGCCTGTATAAGCTTGCAGTTAGTAGAATAATGATTTGTCGATTAATTTAGGTCTAGCTTTTGCAACGGGCTTCACCCGCTTGAATATCGAAAATAATCCCAAGGGAACGAGAGGTACTAAATAAAAAAAAGTATTGCCTGTCCCCATCCAGGCAACCAGTCTTCTCGTTTGCCAAATTTCTTCTAAATCCGTACAGAAATTTAGGCGTGATTGATCATTAAATTTCTAAACTTCAAAACATACAGATTTTTGACATTTATGCTAATAGTAAGAAAAAGGGTAGGACAAGGACTAACTTATTTCTTTACTATATATATAACAGTAAAAAGAACCGATTAACTTATTTTAAAACGTGAGTGACAATCTTCTCAGATCCATTCAATATTTCCAAGTCAGACCGTTGCTTTTCACTGGAAGCTAAAGTTTTAATATCCGCAGAACGAAATTAAAAGATTCATAACCATTTTTAAAGCTATTTCTGGCAACACTCTGGCTCTCCAATCAACTGAGTTAAGTGCATCGAAACGACTGCTAGTGGGCAATCGCTCAGTAATCTTTAGGGGTAGTGCACACCAGAGACTTTAAAAAATCAGATGATATTTTTATCGGTAACGTAAATGTTGCCTATTTTGAGGACGTTTAGCCAGACTTTTATCTAATCAATTCTTGAAGTGCAACAAATCTTCCTAATTATTGCCAAAACTGTCTTACTACAAATTTTGAAATTCCTAAAAGCCAGAATAGTAGCGAGTCCCGTAATAAGGATTCTATCAACTGTCTTTCAACGAAATTAACCAGGACAAACGGCGGAGTGAGGGCTTAGGTACTTGAGGTATGATTAGGACCTATTTACTTTCTTATATCGACATATAAATCTCTACGTTTTTCTGTATGTCCGGTAGCAAGATTATTTGGAGCGACACTAATACGATTTAATCTCCATCATTTTATTACGCTTATACCAATTAATTAGGGTCTGCATATGTGTGTTCTTCTATACATCTATTATCACCATCATCTCAATTGTGATCTCCCCTCTAGCTAGGTTATCTTTAATACAATCTATATATCGTCGTTTCTTCGGTTTCTACAACCCCATTAGTAATACCAGTTATATATTTAAATGTAGATATTTGATGTAACTTATTTACATAATTCTCTGGATAGTTTTGAGTACGTAGGTATGTCCATAATAATGAGTTCATGCGAACGGAATCTTGCAGCATTTATTTATTTTTCGTTGTCAAAACATTGACACAGCGCAAACTACTGAAATATGAGTCATTACTTTCCTAAGAAATTTAACAGCACGAAATATTTAGTAACTTTCCTCAGAATAAAACGTAAACAAAGTGGCAGGAAAAATACTAGTCCCATTAAAATAGGCCAACGAAAGGCTCACAGCCCCGCACTCACAGATATAAATTTACTAGATGACGCGAACGTAAGTACTGTGCGTGTCAAACAAGCATTGCTCTTACTTTGAGCTGAGTTTCTAGACAAGTGGCATTCGATATCAGAGAAGGCGATAGTTGAAATGTCAAAATGTTAGGGATTGATCACGTGATTGTTTGATATCAATTGCCAATCCCATACAATTTTGCCTTTTTGACAATGCATTTTTTATAACGCTTTCGACATTCTTATTTTTGATAAACTTCATGTGTCATGTTGGCCCAGTGGCTAAGACCTCTGTCGTGCTTGAGGTCGTGGGTTCAAATCCGGGCAAGTACCGATGTGACTTTTTCAAAATTCATATGTACTTTCTAAGTTTATCTTGGACATCACAGGCAACGGTGAAGGAAAACATCGTGAGGCAACCTGGACTTATATAGTTAATGTAAGTTTGAAATAGCCAAGTCAGAGGCCTGTGGGGTTCCCAGAGGCGGCTTAATTAACTCTGACACCAGAGGTGGCCACACCTCACACGAAAAAAGAAGATAAACTTTCGATGACAGAATATCACTTATCTAAAGCCTCTGCTTCATTTAGCGTTATCAGCACCGGACGTCAACCGAAATCTAGAAAAAAGACATTTGCAACAACTCTACATAAAAAGTAGGCTGAGAAAATGGAAACATTTTCTTTCATCGGTAAGTAAATTTGTTCTTATATTGCGTACGAATGAACTAATGTTCATCAAACATAGTTAAAAACATTCCCTACAAATTATCTTTCATACAAAAACAGGTTGGGTTTTAGAGCTATGATGGCACAGACTGACACACATATAAACAAATACACAGTTCAAACTTATAACACCCCTCTTTTTCCGTCGGGAGTCAAAAAGTGGTACACTTGTATTCATACAGATTGAGGGTCTTGCGACATCTAGTTAGATTTATTTCTGTGCCCCGCATCTTCTGTTTTGCAGAGCTAATTAGACGATGACATAACAATATTACTTTGTGAACATTTTAACCTCGCGTTTACGAACACCGTCAGACCCTTGTCATCGTTTAAGGAAACTGGAACAACATTATCGAGAAAACAGGAAGGAGGCATAATGTAACCTAATTATTATGTCTTTGGTGTTGAAACATAATGAGATGATAAAATGTTTTGCCATCTAAAGGAATAAACAGTCGACTGAATATAAATTACTGTAAAAATACGGATTTGTTTTTGTTTAAAACGACTGACATGAATGAATATTAAGGGTACACTAGTCGACGGCAAGGACTATTTTGTGCGCGGGGTTAAAATGCGTGCTTTATCAACCGACAACACGTGCGGAACAGATAGATGCTGTTATGAGCACTAAGAAGCTAGTTCGCGTACGAATACACACTTTTGCGTATTTGTAGTGAAATGGATGATCATTTAGAACGAAAACGAGCGCGCGAAATTTTATAAACAGACTTTTGGGAGTCTGGATATCATGAAAAAACAACTGAATGTATCTGTTCAAAATAAAATTATTTGCATTGTTGAACTACTAATCTATCCCTGTATGGAGGCCGTTTTTAAATTTTTCTTCTTCTTGTGGTACTTATTTGCGCCCAAAGATGAGTAAAAAAAAATATTTTTACTTTTTTGCTTCCATACAGGGCTAGATGAGACAAATTGATATCATTTTTTATTTTGAACGTACATCGTCAAACAGTGGAGTAAAAGCCAGACTACGTTTGTATGGAAGAATTTTCGACTAGTGTACCCTTAATGAGAAAATCGGGTCTAAAAATCTTCGTAGTTTTCTTATCTTGTGGTTAGTTAGTACAAACATTTCGAATAATATAGCTACCGTTAACTAAAACTCGACTACGCCAAAAACAGTGCCCTGATAAATATTTTATTTTTCTATAAATTTGTTTCATACATCGAACGGTATAAACACGGTTCTTTTAAAATTTTGAGCATCCCTTAAAAGTCTCCAGTCGCCTCTCCAAATCACACCAGTCGATATGCCTCTATCCAACTTATTTATTTTAATAACCAACTACTCGGTGACTGCATCTAGTAATTAAAAAGCTAGCATTCTAGCGCTAGCTCTACATAATTTCCTGTTTCAGAATTACTAGCCAGTATTCTATTAGTATGAGATCCCACTGCAAAAATCTGCAGACGTTTTTAATGAATATTGATTTTTCTGAATGATTCTTGATAGTAAAATAGTAGATTACTGCAGCGTTGCCTGATCGCATCTGGCTACAAACAGTTTTTACTCTGGTTTTTTTTTATTTTTTTTTCTTTCTCTAGGAATTTCCCCTTTATCGTAGATCTGAATGGAACATCATCCAACTCTCAATTAGCCGCCAATAGTGTGTTACTAGGTTTAGCAGCTAGCTTCCACAGGTTGCGGATAATTGAGAGCTGGCAAACTTATTTTTTCCTATTTTCTAAACCACTCTCTTTCAATTGATTTCAAGTATTCGTTTCAAAAAAATATATATATTAGGCGACATATATCAAACATAAATTTCAATTTATTTGGCTAAGAAAATTGCGGCTAGATATTTCTAGGCAACACTGCAGCAATCTATTCCAGTATCAAGTATCATTCATGAAAATTAAGTTTAATCTCAAACAGAAATGCCTGCAGATTTTCGCAGTGGGATCTTAGGCTATATTCTATGCTAGTATTGCGAGGAATAAACATTAAACTGGGCTTTATGCGAGTTTCTGTTTGCGTGTAACGTTTTATGTTGCAATGACATGTTTTTACGAGTGTTCCCGTGGTTGCAGCTTTATTTAAAAGTAATAATGGTATTTTTAAAGCAGATATGTTGATAGTTTGTATGTAGCGTTACTTTGTTGTGCTTACATTTTTCGATTGTTGTATAAGTTGAGTGAAGTAGGAAACGACTCGTTTTTTATAATCATAAAAAAGGTTTTCTGTAAGATATTAAAATACAATGTATTAGTATTGTAAAATAAAGTGTAAATAGTGCTACTTTATAAATTTCTTAAATTCAGGCACTGATTCATTAACAGACAAATGCATCTAGTAAGAAGCATGAACATAACAAGGGTTCTATGAAAAAAAAATGCAAGTGACCACTGAGAAGAGCAGTGGTGGCCAAGTGGTATCGGCCGCGACTTACAAGTCGTAGGTCGTGGGTTCGAGCCCTGGCAGGCTCTTTACTTTGTGTAAATTATTTCATCACCACTGCTCTCAAAACGGTGAAGGAAAACATCGTGAGGAAACCGGCATGTCCTAGAACCAAAAATTCGAAGACATGTGACATCCACCAACCCGCACTGGGCCCGCGTGGTGGATAACGGCCCATTCCCTCTCACAGAGAGGAGGCCTCTGTCCCAGCAGTGGGAACATTAATAGGCTGATGATGTGATGATGTGAACCACTGAGAAAGGATTTTAAAATATTTAATCCTTGAAAGAATTAAGTAGGGATTGGATGTTTCTATGGAAGTTCGTAATTTTTAACGATGGAAAATTTCATCAAGCCCACGCCTTTTCTGTATCTATACTAATATTATAAAGAGGAAAGATTTGTATTTTTGTATGGAACGAATAAACTTAATAACTACTAAACCAATTTCAAAAATTCTTTCACCATTGGGAAGTTACACTATCCCTGGGTGAAAATGTCTACTTTTTATCCCTGTATTCCCACGGGAACGGGAACTACGCGGGTGAAACCGCGAGGTGTCCGCTAGTTTTTAGGGTTCCGTACCCAAAGGGTAAAAACGGGACCCTATTACTAAGACTCCGCGGTCCGTCTGTCTGTCTGTCACCAGGCTGTATCTCATAAACCGTGATAGCTAGACAGTTGAAATTTTCACAGATGATGTATTTCTATTGCCGCTATAACAACAAATACTAAAATCAGAATAAAATAAATATTCCCGTGGGGCTCCCATACAATAAACGTGATATTTTGCAGTTTTTTGTAATAATGGTACGGAACCCTTCGTGCGCGAGTCCGACTCGCACTTCGCCGGTTTTGAATAAATGACTTCTAAATGGAATATTCCTATTTATCAAAGTTTTATTTTCTTCATTACTAATGTATCATGAAAGCTTGAATATTATTCATTTTTATAATTATACTAGCTGACCCGGAAAACTTTGTTTTGCCATAAAAACACCAAACATTCATCTACCTTACCTACCCTAACAACCCTACACTACCTACCCTACCCTAACTACCTTACACTACCTACCCTATCCTAGCCTACCCTACACTACCTACGCTACCTACCCTACCCTACCCTACCTATCCTACCCTATCTACCCTACCCTACCTACCCTACCCTACCCTACCCTACCTACGCTACCTACCCTACCCTACCCTACCCTACCCTACCCTACCCTACCCTACCCTACCTACCCTACCCTACCCTACCTACTGACCCTACCCTACCCACTTAGGGGTATGAAAAATAGATGTTAACCGATTCTCGGACCTGCTCAATATGCTCACAAAATTTCATGAGAATCGGTCAAGCCGTTTCGGAGGAGAACGGGAACGAACATTGTGACACGAGAATTTTATATATAAGACTAGCTGACCCGGCAAACTTTGTTTTGCCATAAAAACACCGAACATTCATCTACCCTACCTAACCTACCCTAACTACCTACCCTACCCTACCCTACCCTACCTACCCTACCCTACCCTACCCTACCCTACCCTACCCTACCTACGCTACCTACCCTACCCTACCCTACCCTACCTATCCTACCCTACCTACCCTACCCTACCTACCCTACCCTACCCTACCCTACCTACGCTACCTACCCTACCCTACCCTACCAACCCTACCCTACCTATGCTACCTACCCTACCCACTTAGGGGTATGAAAAATAGATGTTAGCCGATTCTCAGACCTACTCAATATGCTCACAAAATTTCATGAGAATCGGTCAAGCCGTTTCGGAGGAGTACGGGAACGAACATTGTGACACGAGAATTTTATATATAAGATTGGACACATAATGTGTAAAACATGAAAGGGTAAGCGATACAAAAGGTAATATTAGCTGCGGCTATGTGTATTAGACCGTAGCATTCCAACCTGACGCTTGGTTAGCTCAGTGGTCATTCACAATAATAAATACTGAACAGTAACAATGAGGATTTACTGAAAATGTTTTGATAAATAGATTTCAAAAGGATCTGTTTCTGCTTTTAATAAATTAAACTTGACCATATTTTCTATACAAATACATAAAATTGAAGTGTCTGTATGTTAAATCGAAATAACAACGTTTTACTGAATACATGTGATAGTATATACGGTACTAATAAATAATACGCAATTATTAAGATTTTTGTCTGTTTGTTCCGGGTAATCACCGAAACAGGTGGATGTATTTTGACATGACTTTCACTGGTAGATAGCTGATGTTGTAAGGAGTAACATAGGTACAGTTCCTGTAGGAAAATTAAAATAAAACTGGCCAAGTGCGTGCTGGACTCGCGCACGAAGGTTGTCTCGAAATCACGTTCGTTGTATGGGAGCCCCACATAAATATTTATTTTATTCTGTTTTTAGTATTTGTTGTTATAGCAGCAACAGAAATACATCGTCTGCGAAAATTTCAACTACCTAGCTATCACGGTTCATGAGATACAGCCTGGTGACAGACGGACAGACAGACAGGCGGATCGTGAGTCTTAGTAATAGGGTCCCGTTTTTACGCTTTGGGTACCAAAACCTAAAAAACATTAAAAGATTGGGGTGAATGGAATCCGCTCCCATTCTAACCATATACAACTGACTACCAGTAAGACATGGAGCGTCTGCCTATCTGACCTCCACTACCCAGTGACTGCGTAACACGATACGTATTGACAGTTATAATTCAGTATCTACTTTAAAAAATATTTCTAACAGTAGTGTGTAGTAACTTACATAAACAATAACCAGTAAGAACTAGAATGGACTTGTCATTACCTAAATTAACACCTAAGATCATTATTGTCCTAAGGCAACATACAATAATTAACATACCAATAGACAAACACAAACCCAAGGTTTCAATACGCACATAATTATGATCTGACGTATTCAAATAGCAATCTATTCATGCAAATTCAATACATACATGTATTAGCAGATGTTCAGCAAACATACTCGTACCATACGTGTACCTAAGCTGGGTTCTACCATTGTATTCTTGATTGCATCGCCAGAACCCGGATTGCAATGCTAACTCGACTAATCTGGGCAGCTGAAGCTCTAATATGTATTTCGTACTTAGATGTTTTGGTGTTGCCGCTTTTAGTACCTAGTTAACTATGAAGGTTTTAAGCCAATTTTTAGTAATATCATCATTTTTAGGGTTCCGTACCCTAGAACTCGTTGAGTTGATAAATACGGTATTGATTTTTTAAATATTGATAAACAAAGGAATGGGAAGCTATCTATATAAAATATATCATTTATACCGAAGATTTTTTTAACTTCCCATCACATGTAATGTGATGTGATCATCACATCACACTAACATTATAAAGGCGAAAGTTTGGGATTGTGTGTGTGTTTGTTTGTTTGTTACTTCTTCACGCTCAAATGGCTAGATGGATCTGGATGAAATTTAGCACAGAGATAGATTATAGTCAAGAATAGCACATAGGATACTTTTTATCCCGGGAATATGTTCGCTTGGGATAATTTTCGACATTCACGCGGGCGAAGCCGCTGGCAGAAGCTAGTTGACCTATAAACTTGAAATCTCTTGATAATGTTTATTATTACGTATATTTTACCACCAAACACCAATATATTGATAAATCAGATATTTTCTTTAAAATATCCTCATTTTTAGGGTTCCGTACCCAAAGGGTAAAAACGGGACCCTATTACTAAGACTTCGCGATCCGTCTATCTGTCTGTCTGTCCGTCTGTCACCAGGCTGTATCTCATGAACCGTGATAGCTAGACAGTTGAAAATTTCACAGATGATGTATTTCTGTTGCCGCTATAACAACAAATACTAAAAACAGTATAAAATAAATATTTAATGGAGGCTCCCATACAACAAACGTGATATTTTTGCCGTTTGCTCGATATTAATAACGGCTACAGGTAGACGCTTGAAATATTCACAGAATGTTTAGTTGTATATTTACCTCAAAAAATTATTATTATTAAAATAAATTAAGGGGGGGTGGCATACAACAAACGTGATTTTTTTGCAGTGTTTTGCGATAATCGACTCGCACTTGGCCGGTTTTTCCTGTTACAACCAACTTGAGACGGAACTCTAAATCAACACGCACTTGGCCGGTTTTTTCTTGCTCTTTTGCCTTCCTATACATATGGGGTCAGCGTAACATGTCTTCTTTTACCTAATCGTAATCAGCAGTAGCTATCTAGCCATATCATCTCTCACACAATCACACGGTCCACCCATTATTTCTTTGGCCTTCGCCTATACTTACAGCCATTCACATTTATACGCAAAACTTTTCACAACATTTTCAGTCCACTGAAAAGAAGAAAGAATTTAACGACGGAATAATTTCATAAATCGAACATAGTTTATTTTCGAGTCAAGTAAGGACACTGCCTGAAAACAAAAGACGATCAACAAACAATTCTCAATTCAAAATGGTCTGTAAAACAAAAGAATGGAGCAAATATTTTGAGTCCTTCGAAAAAAGTTGGTTGGAAAGCGCAACGATCAGATAACGTTGACAAAAGTGGGGGAAATTTGGGGAACTTACAGCGACCATTTCGAAGATCCAAGGGTACGCAATCTAAGGGTGGGTCAAGGGGGAAATAATTGTTTCGGTAAATAAACTGCCTTTGTAGATAGTGATGGTAAAACGATACCGTGGAAATGTGAGAAGGAAAGAAATCGGAGAAAGGAAAAATGCTTTTTGTGCGGATCCAAATACAAAACAAAATAGAGTATTTTATTTTATAAAATTCTATTTAGTTTTGAAAAAAATACTTGGTTTTGAGTAAATAAACGAGGCTCCGTTTATTTGATAAAGATGTAGGGATAGCAACTCAAATGTATGAAATAAACACGACGACGTATAGACAAAAGGCAGCTTACATTTTAGCAACCCCTGTCAAAATTCTGTTTTCAATAATAATGTGTTGAAAGCTGTTAATTATTGCGTTGCTGACAGCTTAGGCGGCCTCGATAAATATTAATGATTTTACAGTCTTTGTTTATTGGTAGCGGAGAATTAATTATCACAATATTATAACATAAAACATAATGTTCCTAGAAGGAGTGGGTATACGTGTATCCATTAGTGGTACAGACAGGCTACAATTACTAATAGTGAATTGAAACTTCTCTATTATTGAAATATCACTTTTGAAATCAATTTTTAACCGGCTTATCAAAAAGGAGGAGGTTCTATGTTCGACAGTATGTTTGTTTTTTTTTTTTTTTTAAATAAATTAAATAATAGTAAATTATATAGTAAATAAAAAAAAAAAATATAGTAAATTTTTTTGCAAATTTGTTTGAAAAAATATGTTTTGAAATAGGTCCCATTTTAGTTTGGTGAAGATCTGATGAAGAACTTCGAAGATATACAACAGAACTCTTCAATAAATTACGGCAAATCTCTCGGGATTGCTGCAATCGCATGTCTGTTAAAACACTGTTGACACAAACAGTGGGCCAATATAGGTAGAGCAAAAAAAAAATGGTGTATATAGTGTAGGTATCCGTTTATTTCACCAAATGAAAAAGGCTTATTTTCATAGGTCAATAGTTAAATACTCTGACTAAAAAAAACCGGCGAAGTGCGAGTCGGACTCGCGCACGAAGGGTTCCGTACCATTATCGCAAAAACGGCATAAAAATCACGTTTGTTGTATGGGAGGGCTAGGGTTTCGTACCCAAAGGGTAAAAACGGGACCCTATTACTGAGACTCCGTGGTCCGTCTGTCTGTCTGTCTGTCTGTCTGTCTGTCTGTCTGTCTGTCTGTCTGTCACCAGGCTATATCTCATGAATTGTGATAGCTAGACAGTTGAAATTTTCACAGATGATGTATTTCTGTTGCCGCTATAACAACAAATACTAAAAACAGAATAAAATAAATATTTAAGTGGGCTCCCATACAAAAAACATGTTTTTTTGCCGTTTTTTGCGATAATGATACGGAACCCTTCGTGCGCGAGTCCGACTCGCACTTGGCCGGTTTTTTAGTTTTTGTTGTTATAGCGGCAACAGAAATACATCATTTGTGAAAATTTCAACTACCTAGCTATCACGGTTCATGAGATACAGCCTGGTGACAGACAGACAGATAGACAGACGGACCGCGGAGTCTCAGTAATAGGGTCCCGTTTTTACGTGAACGTCCCTATGACTTTACTTACTGAAAAATAAGAAAATCTCTCAAAATAAATCAGACGAAAGAAAACATATGGAAAGGAGTCAGATAGCTAATGGTGTCCATAAAACAAAGTACCTTCCCATAAGCTTATGATGGGTAAGACCAACCGTACCCCGTTAAAGTTAACGGCTCTCATTTATATCATGCACCTCAAGATTTCAGTAAGTGGCTGTATGAATAAGATATGTTATCTCTTGTTATGGTAAAAAGAATGTTAGATATCCATTTGTTCGGTCAGATCGGCATATTATAAGTCAAGATAGTATAGTGGCCCAGTGGTATCAGCCGCGACTTACAAGTTGTAGGTCGTGGGTTCGAGCCCAGGCAGGCGCTTTACTTTGTATAAGTTATTTCATCACCACTGCTCTATTAACGGTGAAGGAAAACATCGAGAGAAAACTGGCATGTCCTTTTTTTTTTCTTTTTTTTTTTTTTGTCCTAGAACCAAAAATTCGAAGACATGTAACATCCAACAACCCGCACTGGGCCCGCGTGGTAAGGCTCCCTTTCTCACATAGACGAGGCCTGTGTCCCAGCAGTGGGAAAATTAAAAGGCTGGTGATTATGATGATGATGAGGCAGGCGTAACACGACGTTTATAGAATTCGTCCTACATTTCATATAACTTCAGAACAATTTCTGCGACAACGCGTTGACATATTGTTGTTGCATTATCTCGCCGCACGCCGTCTAACTGGCAGATTTAGTGCTGACAGAGCTTAAAGCTTTTTGATATCTGAATTTTGCTGACTGCGGCCTATGTGCATGGCAGAAGATTACTGTTACAACACCATTTAGGTAACAGTTACTTTTATATACGCAGTTGTATTATCTTTCGTTGCTAAGCCCCGGCAAGGCAAGAGTTTGGCCGGAAAAGGCCGCTTACATTTTACTTTGGCCTGGCGTGGAAAAACACCGGATGATTTTTAACCGACTTAAAAGGAGGAGGTTCTCAATTCAACTATATTTTTAAGTGTGTTAATCTTAGAACTTTTTACGAGGTCATCCGATTTTATTGTTTATATTTAATTAAAAAGCTGGTGCTTCTCATGTCGTCCTTTTTTAATTTGATCAAGATTTGACTTAGGTACTCGTCACTTTTGAGTTATCTTTAATAATGCGTATTTTCATGGTAATATAAGGTACCCAAACAAACAAAACACTACAAAACGTAAAATAACTTTGTTCTCGGAAGCCGGTGTCAAAAATGAAAAAGTAGGTACCAAAGACACTGACTTCTAAAAATAAGTTATTTTACGCTTTTTAGTGTTTGTTTTGGAAAAACGTTTTATTCTTTATTAATTTTGATTTTGAGAGAACAAACTTAGGAAGATCTATAGGTATCGTATTTATTGCTCAATGTGCCTCTGAAGATATACTAGCTAGGTCGCTTTAATACCTACTCAATAATGATTGCCATGCCACACACTTGATTAGTAAATAAATTACAATAGGTATTGTCTATTAGAGCATGCGAGATATGGCGATTTCTTTTGTTTTAATTTTTACTTTATTTAATATAGGTTTGCGCTTGACCACTATCTCACCTGATGGTAAGCGATGGTCTGGTCGACGGTGGAGAACGCTTGCCTAGAAGTAACCTATTCACTCTTGACTTAAAGAGCCCTAGATTGTAGCTATCGGAAAACACAGACTCCGGCAGGGAATTCCACTCCTTAGCTGTACGCATTATAAAAGTATTCTCAAAACGTTTAGTGCGTATGGGTGGGATTACCTTAATTGCTAGAATATTAGCGACGAAATAGTTATTAACTTCTACACGGAGACGAATAATTAATTGCCAGTCTATCAGGAATGAAAAGACTCACAAATACAAGCAACTTCTACTAAGGGATCGATTTACAAATTTATTATTTATTTATTTATTTAATACCTTATGCACAAAAACGTACAGAGGCGGACTTAATGCCTTAGGCATTTTCTACCAGTCGACCTTAGGGTGATGCAGAGACAAATAGTGGTAGGTGCAATATTGAGAATGAATTACGATAGGTAATATTTATTGAAATACAAAGATATACATACAAACTATAAATACATGGTTGAAATGCCAAAATGTAAGGACTTGATCATGTGACATTTGCGACCCTTTCTTTGATACAATGACACTTATCTAGAACTAGGATGTTTTGTTATATCCGGATAATTCGAGAAAATAAAAAAAACCGGCCAAGTGCGAGTCGGACTCGCGCATGAAGGGTTCCGTACCATTATCGCAAAAAACGGCAAAAACATCACGTTTGTTGTATGGGAGCCCCACTTAAATATTTATTTTATTGGGTTTTTAGTATTTGTTGTTATAGCGGCAATAGAAATATATAATCTGTGAAAATGTCTAGCTATCAGATGTCTAGCTATCACGGTTCATGAGATACAGACTGGTGACAGACACACAGACAGACAGACAGACAGACGGACCGTCTTGGTAATAGGATTCCGTTTTTACCCTTTGGGTACGGAACCCTAAAAAGTAAATACTTTTCGCGATGAATTGCCTAGTCCCTAAGAAAAACTTGTTTTAAATTATCAGTAAATACTTTTAACCTCTGAAATATTGCCAATAAATTAAAGGTCTACCCTCAGATTAAAAAAGATATTTTTGAATTTAAAACTCATCTTAAATCTTTTTTTAAAACAAAATGTAATTAAATCAAAATTTAAAAAAAACTGACCGTTTTAATTTTACGCTGAATTAATTTGGTATAGTCATCAGTTTTGCAATAGATCTTGCTGAGACTGTCATTAGAAAAATGGCTACTAGCAGTCTCAATTACGTGCTTTAAAAGCCTTGATATAGATTAATTAATCATTATAAATTGAAAATAATCTTGGAATAAAAATTAACTGGTACGATTTTCAGATAAAAAGAAAAATAAATCATTGTGATGGTAGCTGCCTCATCTTACTTCTTACTAATATGGATGGATGGATGGATGTTTGTTACAACTGGAAGTGGTATTTAACGTTCTTAAATGCTCTCGCTTTATATATTCGCAATAATATTTTAGGTGTGTGGGCCGCTTTACTTGACAAATTAGTTCACCATACAAACTTCTACCCCCCTCTCCATTCCCTTGACGATGATTTCCGGGATGAGAACTATCTTATGTATATCCTAGGGTCTAAAACCAACTTCATACCAAATTTCATCTAAATCGGTTCAGTGATTTAAGAGTGAAAAGGTAACAAACAAACATACAGACAGTCAGAGTTACTTTCGCCTTTATGAGAGAAAACAAAGAAATTCTTATTTTTTGTTAATAACTACATTTGTGCCACATGTTTAATTTAGTCTTGTTATACATTTTTTTTTTTTTTTTTTACCTTGTATCTTAGATGCTTTTACCGATTGTTTTGTAAATGTGTGGACATTGTAGGCCTTCTAGATTCCTAGATGCTTATTAACATTTGATAACTTTATATCTCGTTTTACTTTTTATTTTTAGTTTCTAAAGTTTTATTGTCGGGCCTACGTTGTCCTCCCATATTTAAGTAATGCTGTAACATGGAAATATTGTAAAAACAAACCATATTTTTAAAAGAGTAACCATGGAGTTTCTTGCCGGTTCTTCTCCATAGGAAACGACCAACCCGAACCGTGCGCCTTTTGTCGACGTTTTATAAGTGCCCATGTAGGCCTATGTAAAATAAAAAAAATTGATTTTGATTTTGAATATTAATTAGGATGGTTAGGATATGTAATTTTAAGTGTTTCTTAAATTTAACACGAAATATGCATTTTTAATGTTATTCGGTAAATAGGTATTCCATTACTCCTTATAACCCTTCACTTTCATATTAAAAAACAAACCAACAATATCAATCTGCCTAGCCTTTTTCCAACTATATTGGGGTCGGCTTCCAGTCTAACCGGATTCAGATGAGTACCAGTGTTTTACATGAAGCGACTACCTATCTGACCTCCACAACCCAGTTACTGGGTAACACGGTACCCCTTGGCCAGACTGGTGTCAGATCTCAAGCTTCTGACTACTCGTAAAGACTGTCAAAGATCTTCCAATGACAGCCGGGACCAACGGCTTAACGTGCTTTCCGAGGCACGGAAGAAACTCTGTATGTTGAAATGGTCACCCATACACGGACCGACCTCGTCAAGCGTTGCACAGCCTTGAAGATCGACCCGTGCGGCTGTTATTATTTAGCCACGAGCTCCTCCTGGAACAGTAAGATAAGACACTACCAATTTATAACATAAAAAATGGGATCACTTTTTCAATTTCTAGGGATAGTCTATTTACTAACATAGGTACCGAATATATTATTTGTCAATACCGTATTGAATACAAATAACCCTTATCCCTTTCTCAATATACTTGCAGTTTTCATGATATTTCGTTATTGTGGACCTTTTCTCGAAATATGATTCGCAAATGCCTAACTTGTTTACTTGGTCTGCCTTACAAATATATTTTCACACTAAACAGAATGTGAGTTGGGAATTTAGTGGCATAAGTTGAAAAGTACATGTTTATAATATTGATGAATTGAAAACTGCCTTGTTGTTCTAGTGGTACGTAGTATAGTATGTATTGTTATTCTGGGTGCATCGTCCTCACGTATATGAATATTAATCATTCATCATTACAGCTGAAAAACGTTCACTGCTGGACATAGGCCTCCCCCAGACGTCGCCACATTGACCGATCCCGTGCACGTCGCATCCAGCGCATTCCCGCAACCTTAACCAGGTCATCGGTCCACCTAGTGGGAGGCCTTCCAACGCATCGTCTTCCGGTTCGCGGTCGCCATTCCAGAACTTTTCGGCCCCATCGGCCATCCATTCTGCGAGCAATGTACCCTGCCCACTGCCACTTAAGTTTCGCAATTCTTCGGGCTATGTCGGTAACATTGGGTCTCCTGCGGATATCCTCATTTCTGAAGCGCTCACGCAAGGCTCGCCATTGCCCTTTGGGTGACTTTAATATTTCTGATAAGGCCCATTGTGAGCGACCACGTCTCGATCCCATAGTTAATTACTGGCAACAAACACTGAACAACACACATGAATATGTATGTATGTAAATATTGAAAAATACTTTTTAAAGAGTAAGTGTGGAGTTTCTTGTCCGTTCTTCTCCATAACAAGCTACTTTTCCGAATGGATCAATTATTATAACATGTGAATTTAAATTTTGACGTTCAAAAGTGTCGCATTGTCAAAGTCAAGACAATTTTACCTATGTTTGCAATATTTGTAAGTATGTGAGAACCATGTTCCTATTTATCAAATTAATGAATTTACCTGTTAGTGCTTTTATTACTTTATACCTGTACGTTGTATAGTGTGTAGTGCTATTTTTGGGTGCATCGTCCTCACATATATGAATTTATTAATGTATGTACATAAGTAAACATTGTAAAACATTTTTTTTTTAAAAGACTAAGTATGGAGTTTCTTGTGCGTTCTTCTCCATAACAAGCTACTTTCCGAATGCACGGTAGAGTCAATTTTTATTACTTCTACATTTTTAATTTACATTTAATTTTTGACGTTCAAAAGTGCCGCTTATTGGCCCAATTGAAATAAATATATTTGACTTTGACTTTGACTTCAAAGCATTTTTTTTTTATTTCAATTAGGCCATAATTGAAATTAAAAAAAAATGCTTTGACTTTGACATAAGGTCCTGGATTCAATTCCTCGGTTGAGCTAAGTGTTTTTCCATCAGGATTTTTTGCGTAGCTGCCCAGAAGTCCAGCTTTGTGTCCGGTTGATGTCAATAAGCGCGCCTCCTATTACGTGGGACTTAAACGTAACTTGCGTACTCGGTAAACATCTGTCTTACCCACTGGCAGAAAATTATGTTACTTATGTTATATTTAGAATCACCAACCCTCAGGGGTATGAAAGCGATCAATTTATGTAATAACAAATGTGTTTTCCGAAGGTTATTATCTATACATCTATACAAATAAATAAAATTGAAGTGTCTGTATGTAATATCAAAATAACAACGTTTTATTGAATGCACGTGAATGTATATACGGTACTAACAACAAATAAGCATTTTTTAAGATTTTTGTCTGTCTGTCTGTTTGTTCCGGGTAATCTCCGAAACGGCTGGACCGATTTTGACGGGACTTTCACTGGTAGATAGCTGATGTAATAATTAGTAACATAGGTTATGTTTGATCACGAGAAAATTCATAGTTCCGGCGGGAAACTAAAAAAATAAAAATATATTTTTACGAGTTTGACGCGGACAAAGTCGCGGGCAACAGCTAGTTGTTAATAACACAAGGGGGTTCAATATTATTCAAGTCAAGAACAATTAAAGCCACCTGAAAATTAAAAGAAAATGTAAAATTTTCTTGGAAAAGATTAACCCTTAATATGATTTATTCTGTTCTAATACCAACAACTAATACCACTGTTATTAGTTTCAACTCATATTTATTTTCTATTCCGAACGGATACCATTTTTTATACTAATACTAAAACAATTTCAAAGATATAAGGTACAGTCAGTAAAAATGGTTTATGAAATTATAAGATCTTTAATTGAAAAAAAGCAATAAAAAAAAAAAATATTTCTCTTGGTCAAAAATTAAATATTATGAACAATAATCAACTTTTTGCCAAAGCTGACTGTACCAAATTCAAGTTGTTAGTATTCGTTGGCACATTAAATTTAATTATTTAAAGAGTGGTATTCGTTTGGGATAGAAAATAAATATGAGGTAAACCAAATACCAACTATTAGTTGTTGGTATTAGAACGAAATAAACCCTTAACATAACCATAGTTTTCGTTTCTTGTATTCCGGACTGGAAAAAAACAGCTACTCTATAGATAGATTAATTCTGTTTATTATTCAAAGACCAATAAAAATTAACGATTTTTTTTTTATTGCCTGGATAGTTACGTCACGGACATTTTTGAAGGATTTCATTCATGTTACTTCCGTATCTCAAGTTTAAGTTATATCATCAGGTTTTATTAAGATAAAACAATATTTGTCTAAAAAGCACCAGCTATTGTAGATTAGCTATTTAAATAATCAACAAAGCGCTAAACCGTGCATAGAACCCCATATTCAAAATGCCTAAAAAGTAATTGCCACTTGCTACCCAAAATGCAAATGTGGGTTCTGTAATTCTAAATTGATATTAAAATGAAGCATAACTTTATGCATCTAAAATGCAACTCCGAATTATAATAGCCATAGAGAATGGACTGAGCAATGAGTATCCACACAAAATTGCACTCAACATCAACACACTCAAAATTGCAAAACATAGCACTCTGTCGGAGGAGACAAAGTGACTGTGCGAGCATGCCTTTCATTTTTATTTATTTATTGTACGAGTATGTCATATAATAAACAGGACACACATTCATAAAAATAAGTGTACAATGAGTGGTTTTATCACCACACATGGCAATCTACGGTTTAAAGATAATTTATTTCTCAAAATATTAACATAATAATCGCTAAACGAGAATCAAAGTTTGGATTTAATAACGACTATAGATTGTTGCAAAAACTAATTGAATAAACTGTCGTTGCGACATGAAACGCGCTGTCCTTATCAGCGTTGTTGTAAAGCACCATGCACACTATACAACACTAGGTGTTTTGATTTTTATTTACATATACAATCTCTTGCAGACTACCTTTTGATGTACCGAAAGAAAGGAGATAGATGTAAGGATTGCAGTTACGAAGATGACATTGCAAGATTGTGACGTGGCCAGATTAGAATTGAAGGCAAAGTCAACTACTGGTCGCACGATCGCCTTATCTTTCTCACAATTTTGAACCCTGAGAAAAAGTGAAATGAATAGTGTCCCTATACAGGACCACTCAATCCATACTCTCTGTTTATGCTTCTTGTTAGTTTAGTTTAATTGTTTTTATTTATTCGTTGGAGACAGATGGAAGAATTTAAAGTTGATTCAACATTTGCAAGAATTTATGAATGATTCAAATGTCTCTTTAGGGCAAAATAAAATAACCCTCCTTATTTCAAATTGTGGCATTTTTACCCGCTGTAGTCTGGTAATTATTTTTTAGTGTTAGAAAATATTATACTAAAGTAAGGACACATGCCGTTACTGATCCAAAAATTCTCAGTAGTTCCCATACAAAGATCTAAAATAAAAATGTGTAGCTTTCAAAAACATATACAAACAGAATGTTTTCGAGAAATCGTGGTTTTGATACTACTATTAGCGATGTTAATATTTTCCGAAAAATTAAACTTTATTCGACCAAAGTTTTATAATAAATCAGTCTCTACCTAATTCATATTTTATAAGCTACTAATAAAGCTTATTATTTCGATACCCGGATCAAGCATATTGTTATGGGATTGTATCAACGTTTACCGGCAACGGTGAAGGAAAACATCGTTAGGAAATCCGAACTTATATTTATTTATGTTTTTTTTTATTATTATCACGTACATTTATTGTTACAGGTAAGACCTAAGCTAACAAACGTAGTCATACATTGCCAAACAGTTAGCTAAAACAACTAACTGTTTTGGTTCATGTTGAATGTCTAGAAATTATTAATATATTATTATTAATTCTCATGTTTTGGACAAATGATCTTATCTTATCTTATCTTATCTTATCTTAATAACATTTTCATAAATATGTTATTGTGTGTTCTTTTGAGGTTAGACGTAATATGTCAAAAAAAGGAATTGAAATTATTTATAGTGGTAGCAGTGGTGGACGGTAACGGCCGAGACTTTCAAGTTGTAGGTCGTCGGTATATCCAGACAGGCACTTTTCTTTGTGTAAATTATTTCATCACCACAGCTTTCAAAACGGTGAAGGAAAACATCGTGAGGAAACCGGCATGTCCTAAAACCAAACATTCAAATACATGTGACATCTACCAACACGCACTGGGCCCGCGTTGTGGATTATGGCCCATACCCTCTCACAGAGGGGAGAGAAGAGGCCTATGCTCCAGCTGTAGGAACATAAAAGGCTGATAATGATGATAGTTGTAGCAAGCGCAACTTACTCTGTGGAGTATTTCTGATCCTTTGATTGAGAAAAGAAGTGTGAAGACTTATACTTCATAAAAGATAACTTGATCTCTGCGATAGCTGTCAGTATCAATACAGTAACAATAGCGCTTGACAGGCTAACAATAACGTAACAATAACCTATACGTCAGTTTGACATATGTCGCAGTGATCAAACTATCTTTTATGAAGTATAATTAGTGTCCTGTTTTCACAATGATGATGTAATGATGATTTTAAAACCTATATAATTTTAAACGTGGCAATGCTGCCAGCGTTCTGGGCACGTTTCCCATTGACATCGATGTGGAAGAATTTTTTGATGCGCTATGAGCCTTTTCCCTCTCCCTTTTGTATGTAAGTTTGTTTTGTTATTAGTCATAAGATTAGGAATAGTCAGTTGTACATATTAAAAATTTATGAAGTTAAAAAAAAAAAAAGATTTTTTTAACCGTAATATTTATTTGTCCCTATTTAAGTTAAGCTTCTTTCACAAAAGATTTTCTTTCCTTATTTAAAAATTCACGCTTGTAACAGTTTCAAAGTGGAAGAATGATTTTTTCAGTGAAAACTTTTCAATCAGGCCTATTATTTACTTTTCTGTTCTTCCTGATTTCCCCGTAGATTATTTTTACCCTTTTACTTTTTTTTCTTATTATTTTGTTCTGTCTCTTAAAACAGATTGATTCAGACAGTTTGAAAGGAATTTCATTATTTGCGCAGATAATTGAATTTCAAATTTGGAATGGATTGGTATCTCTCAAACAATAGCTAGTTTAAAGAAAAATTTTAGTGGGCATTTATAAATTTGGTCTAAGTAATATTAATCCAATGCCACCAACTCGAGTATCGACTTTTGCGTTTTGAATTCTAAGTTGATTTTAATGTGACCATCTATATTAAAAAACCGGCCAAGTGCGAGTCGGACTCGCGCACGAAGGGTTCCGTACCATTATCGCAAAAAAACGGCACAAAAATCACGTTTGTTGTATGGGAGCCCTACTTAAATATTTATTTTATTCTGTTTTTAGTATTTGTTGTTATAGCGGCAACAGAAATACATCACCTGTGAAAATTTCAACTGTGTAGCTATAACGGTTCAAAAGATACAGCCTGGTGACAGACAGACGGCGGCGGCGTCTCAGTAATAGGGTCCCGTTTTTACCCTTTGGGTACGGAACCCTAAAAAGACCCTAAAAAGTATGGATTACAATGAAATTTGAACTTTGCCACGTAGGCCATAGAGTTTATTTTTACAAAAAAATGTTAATAAATTCTAGAGTCAAATTAGATACCTGGGTTGTGGTTATATTCAATTCCAACTATTGTCTGCATGCTTGCCACAGGATTTAATTCGCCCAATATAATAATATTAAAGTAATAACTTTCAGAACATTTTGACGTGATGAGCCGAAAGAATAATGAATATTGTATGCCTTTGAAATTAATAGGCAATTCTTTCATGAGAAAAGGCATGCCAGAGAAATGATTGATTGAAAGGATTCTAATTGAAAAAAATTAAATGTGGGTTTTTCATTATAATATGGCATAAATGAGTTTTATGTTCGTATTTAAAAACTTAAACAAGATTGATGTATTTTTGTCCGATTCTCAATGACAACCTATTAGAAATTGTAGCAATAAAGTTTCGTTTTTCTGCAGACAAAATATTTTGCATCAGTTAAGTGTCCTGTCAAGGTCGTGTCATTTTGACAAATTACTTTTCTTGATATTTCTTTGTTTATAAAATATTTTATCTGAAATTCAATACATCTGTTTTATTGGGACAATCCCACCGAACTATTCCCAGGAGTTGCAGTGGACTCCTGAAAGCCAGAATCAACAGTGGCGACCACCAGAAAAGCACCGAGGCAATGAAGCTCGACGAAGTCCCGGTTAATGGATTTCACTGTCTTGGATCCCGCAACGAAACTAATCAAAAAAGAATAACGGAGGAGTAGGAAAAAACATAAATTACCACTTTCCTCCATATCAAGCAGGAGACAGAACAAACAAGGCCACTAGGCACAAAGGGATCGTTTACAACTGTGATAAGCCCAGTAGCCTAGCACCACTTATAAAAATTAGGATTAATATTGATGGGTCCTAACATTGTAAGCTGTTATATTTGATTCCAATAATAGGTATGGCAAAAACGCTTGAACGCAAGGAAATTTGTTCTAGTTTCCACAAGGTCCGTAAAGTAACTCCTGATGCAGCCTGTACATTATTCAACATAGTATTACGTTCATTCAGCCAAAGAATACACTCCCATAAGATATGATGTGCAGATTGTACATATTCGCAGTCAGATGTAGAACACTGACATAAAGGCGAGGCAACGAGCTTGAAGGAAAACAATTTACTTTTAAAGTTACCTTGCCTTGTGAGAAATTGGGCAACACAGTGGTCCACCTCCAGCCACGTCCTATCCAGTGGCACGCAAACGGATGGAAAGAATTGGTGCAGGTTTCGGCCCTTGATGGAATTATCTCACCTACATTGCCATTCGGATAAAAGTTCCTCCCGTACGTCAATAGGTGGTTTAAATAATCTAGAGATTTTCTCACGGTCACTCCGCGATAAAAAAGTTCGCGTCCGTGGTCTCTCGTGCGGAATAGTACATTGCAGCACGTCGCTGCACTTCAAGGTCGACTGGAAGTACGCCAGCAAGTACCGGTAAGGCCTCAGTATTAACCGTCCTGTACGCTTTGCATAAGAATATCAAAGCTAAACGCTGACTCTGAATTAATTTACGTCGTACCGCCCCTATGGTGGCCCTATCAGCCCAAACAGGCGGCCCATAGAACATACTAAGCCCAAGTAAGTAGCCCCATAAAAAGTTTTTAAATTTAAGAAAGACCCCACGTAGTTTTTGATATTCTCGTTAAGGCATAGAAATGTTTTTTTTTGCTTTTTCACCTACTATTTTAATATGATCTATAAATGCAAAATTCCTCTCTAACACTAGACCAAGATAGCACACGAACGGCTTTCTTTTCACGGGAATGTTATTAAATTTAATAGTAGGACACGATTTAAGATTACCCTTCAAAATGAGTTGATAAGTTTTGTGCGGATTAAAGGTCAGGCGGTTTCGATCGCCCCACTGAGATATTACGAGTAATCGTAGGCAAGTGTCCAGCTCGAATACATGATTGAATGAGCAGAAGACTGTCGTCCGCGTAACCAGTTAATGTAAAGCCGCTTGGAAGAGGAATCGCGAGCAACTCATCAAGACATCTACCTTCAGTGAGGGGCCGGCTATAGACTTGGCCGGTTAGCAAACTGGACGACTCAACTGGCCTTTTAATATAGTCTGACTAGTCGCCGACTGTAGATATAGGCTTTTCCGACTAGTCAAAGACTTGACGGTCCATCTCTGATACAAGTAAGTAAGGTAAGGTAAGATAAGTACACAAGTTATTCAGTCAATACCTATCCCCAGATTTTTAAATTAAGAATTTTAAGTTGATCTGAATTAAGAAAACATGTTAATTTTAAGCATTTAGGTAAGTCGACTTTGACACGTTCTTAACTCAAAAAACTCAATTCACAAACCGGTCATATGACTGTCAAGTTCTCAACTTGAATTTAAGCAAGACGCTTCAATGTTGGTAATCAAAATCAAAAGCTGAGACAGACAAGACATCCACAAGAAAATAACGCGCCCAAAATCTCGAAGACTGAAACTAATCAAACTTACTATAAACCTTGTTTAAATCACAGCTCCTGACTCTGACGTCAAGTATCAAAACTATTTGTATAGACCAAACTCGTCGACGACTGTGGGTATTAGATTGTCGCTCGCAATCGTTCGAGTGTTCTTAGCCGGAGTTCTCGAGTTCTTGAGTTTTCGATTCTCGAGTTCGCACTTGACATTTAATCTGCGACGCATCGATTTAATGCATTCTAATAAAATTACGGATTAGTTGGATTCGATAAATGTGATTGTTCGTTTTCCGGGTTGGTTGAGTTTGAGTTATTATGTTTATATTTTTATTTAGAGATATCAATAGACATACTATTATATTTCCATCTTCTATATCTATACTAATATAATATTATAAAGAGGAAAGATTTTTTTGTTTGTTTGTACCGAATAGGCTCCGAAACTACTGGACCGATTTGAAAAAATTCTTTCACCAATAGAAAGCTACATTATTCCTGAGTGACATAGGCTATTTTTTTAGCCCGAAAACTGGTCCTGTGGGGTGGTCCACGGGAGCGAAGCCGCGGGCAACAGCTAGTATAATATAATCACAATATAGTGCAAAGTTACAGCTGTATTTGACAATCTTCTGAAACTTGGGTAAGTATAATTAAAATATCGTAATTAGACAAACTTAACTAAGCATCAAGCTTAAACTTATCTTGATTATAGTAACTTACTAATTAATACATAGCATCTATAGATTATAATTATGCTCAAATAGAACGGAACATAATTACGTATGTAGGTATTTGGGAGCTAGGCAGAAACAAATCCTCTTCAATATTTGTCTCTGTTGAGACATATATTGTCACAAGAGCAATTGATATAGTGGCCTACATAAATTCCACTACATTACTTTATATAGCTTATCAATATAGCTTCTATCGATAGCTTTCAACACACAAGACATTCGACCGCGAAAGGTACAAAGAATTTATCTAAAATGGGCCCTACACAAAAAATACAAGAAATATGTCTAGTACTCAAGTTAAACCATCCTATTTTCAAGCTAGATTTATGAGACGGTAGACTGTAATACGGATAGTGGGATAAGATTCAAAAGACAGGGTGAGATAACAAAGGGTTCGATAGCGAAGGAAGCCATCATTATAAAACTAGTGACCGTTGGCATTCAGATCTCTTAGCATTCAACTCTTAAAAGATCATGCATGATATAACAAGACTATCTATTGGATTTCATGTAGGTAAGTTTAAGTACCTAACTAAAGAAATGTACGTCTATCTCATAGGCATCAGTACCTACTAATATCTATTCTGTAACATAGGTCTGAATTGCAGAACAAATATACTATTTTCTTTTAAAGTATATGTACTTTGTACTTTTAACGTATATGTACTTTGTACTTTTAAAGTATATGGTCTCTAAATATGTATCTGACAGAAAACAAACAGAATAATTTCACGCTTACGATCCACGGACGAAATATTTTTTCCAACTCCTTTGACTTTTCATATTGAACTGGAATTCCAAAAGTTTTGTGTCTATAATGGTACAAAAAGCTTTTATACTTTGAAGATAAGTAACTTTTCACTGTACTTAGTAAGTTCTTCTTCCGTTCGAGTTTTACAATTAATTTTAGATGAACATGTCCGATATCATACAGCCATATATACTCCCAAGGACACAAGCTTCCTCTCCGTGATGTGAAACAAATGCTACAACAACCTGCCATATATTTTCGATTATTTTTCTCTAGGAACATGTTTTACCAAAGTTTTCCTTCGCCGTTTTCGTAAAAACAGCGAAGTGCACACATATTGTTGTTTTGTATTGTGTTGAAACTATGTTACTGATTTCATTTGAAGTACTTGTTAAAAGACGACAATAAAGCCTTTATAATGATTTCAAGATAAATAAAATGAACTAAATAGGAGCAAGATTGGGTGAGTCCTGAAATTGGCAACGAACTAGAATAAAATTAAGTAATTAATTGGCAAAGTAAACTAAAACAAATCCACTTCAATATTTGTCTCAACATGTCACAAGAGGGATTGATGAAGTGGCCTACATAAATCCCACTACATCAATTCATCTTCTACTGTCAGTAAAAGAAAGGAGCTTTTTACAATATTCACGGGATAGCTTTCGACCGCGAAATGTACAAAGAATTTATCTAAAATGGGCCCTACACTAACAACAAAAAATATAAAGTGGCGCCATTTTTGAAGGTCAAAAATTTGAATTTATAAATAATAATAATTGATTCTACCTACAAGAAATATCTCTAACACTAAAGTTAAAACATCATATTTTCAAGTTAGATTTGTGAGACGGTGGACGATACGGTCTGTGGGATAAGATTCAAAATACAGGTTGAGATAACAAAGGCTCCGATAGCGAAGGGCAGCCATCATTATAAATGTCGTGGCCGTCGACATTTAGCATTTATTCATCTCTTTGCATTAAAGTCTTAGAATTTCATGCATGATTTAAAAATTGTAAAAATTTGAGGAAGATTAGCGTATCAACAAGGCTGTGGGAAGTTTCTTGCAATGAAAACACTTTTACACTTGCAAAGTCCACAAAACAGCATAAGACTTCCTGGTATCTCACCATAAGAGATCATTAATTTTATTGAGTATATTTAAGCGAAGATAAATGTAACATACTCGTATCAAGGTCTCGTATCTTCACAAGATTTGCAAACTAGCATGCATGTTATGTTTATCCTAGCAAAAATACAAATATGAGTAACTTGTACAGTGATTTTTTCTTGTACGTAATGCATAATTTTTTATTGGACTTAATAGTACGACATGTAATATCGCTTGTCAATACATATCGAATGAGCCCAAACACGATGTAGCTATCTTGTTTGGTTGAGGAATTGCTGTGGCCACCTTCCGGCTCCATCATGAGACCAGCTCATGATTCCAAAGATATGATTCCATATTATTTCAATGTTTCCAAAGATACATAAGTATGCCATGTTTTAACTTAGCCGGATGCCACGTAGTAATTGAATAATCGATTACTAGTTGTCAAGCACACATACGAAAGCAAGGTTATTTAAAGGACCTTATATATATAATAATTATAAAAATGAATCCCTATTTCCCTTGGTCACGGCATCACGCGTGAACGGCTGGACCGATTTCGCTAATTCTTTTTTTGTTGTGTTTGTTATTGTTAGGAGAAGGTTCTAAAGAAAAATAAATTAGTACTTTGGTAGGTAGGATAGGGTAGGGAAGGGTAGGTAGGGTAGGGTAGGGTAGGGTAGGGAAGGGTAGGTAGGGTAGGGTAAGGTAGGTAGGGTAGGGTTGGTAGGGTAGGTAGGGTAGGGTTGGTAGGGTAGGGTAGGTAGAGTAGGTAGGGTATATTAATGTTTGGTGTTTTTATGGAAAAACAAAGTTTGCCAGGGCTGACCTGTAGTATAAAATAATTATCAAGTATAAAGAGCCTTATATATAATAATTATCAAGGAATTATAATGATATAGTCGGTGTCACTAAAAAAAAGAGATCTACTTGGTGTGCCAAATTATATGTAGTTGAAAATGCCTCTAATCGAACATAATTATGACTCTAGAAGTTAAATTGCTGACCTAGATGTTGATACACCATTCAGTAGAATGCAACAGACATTTTACAACTACATACAATTTGACACCCATTCTACCTAGCAAGGAATGAACTTTCTTTCATCTGTTTAGAAACGACACACATTTAGATCTCAAATTGTTTTGTAAGTGAGTAATTACATAAGGAAGACTGATAAATTTAATAATGTTTACCGCTGTAGCGTAATTATAACATGAAATAGCAGAATTTTACAACTTAAAGGTAAATATCCTTAAATCCATGTCAGTCTCTCCTTCAAAATAACAAAAAATAAAATTCTATGCAATGATGTATGGTAGCGATACATGGAATTTGATCATAAATAACAATTTATCTTGTCGCTCCGAATTAACGTGTAACGTTAACTTTTGTGTTTGTGTTAGCAAGATTTATTACTGACACGACAATAGATAAATGGGACTGTTTAGGAGTTAGTCAGTGTTTTAATCTACATGTTAAAACGAAGCTACGCGTGTAGAATAGGTTGCAGAAAAGGTCAAAAAAGTTTTTTTTTTTGCGATATCCTAGTTGTAATTGCATTTTATTGGAAACTTGCTTCTGCCAGCGGCTTTGCCGGCATGTATTATACATATAAACCTTTCTCGTGAATCACTCTATCTATAAAAAAACCGCATCAAAATCCGTTGCGTAGTTTTAAAGATTTAAGCATACATAGGTATCGGCAGACAGCGGGCAGCGACTATGTTTTATACTATGTAATGATTAGGAACTTATTACGTTTCGGTTTCGGGATTTTTAAAGAAAAACCTGGTTTAGTACTATTAAATTACCTTGAATACTGACTGGTTTATTTAAACAGTCAATTTATAAAATATTAATTCGAGTTGAACAGAACATGGCTCGAATGGAGCTGTTAATCAATCAGCGTATCCTTCAGTAGGTACATAATGTTCATATTAGCCAATCCGCGTTTATCCAACATACCTACGAGTAAAATAAGCCAGATAAGTTTATACAAGAATTATTTTTTGTTGGATTTCGACCAAAACACTAATTTATCAATTATCCTGGAACGTAAAGGTGCTTCCTCACCTGGAGCGTTGGCCTGTAATGTAACATTTCAGATTCAATTCTGAGCATTTAGTTGATACCACAATGTTTACAAGTGGTTCGCATTGATGTTACAAGTTGTATCAAAATATTACACATTGTATCATCAAGTTGCGCACTGTAATGCTCGGTTCTCTTCCCTTACCAATGTAATACTTGACTCTATAACGTTACATTACAGGCGAATTCTCCAGGAGATAATTCGGTTACAAACAAACAAATTAACAAATTGAGTGATTGCTCAATTCTTTTGTTTTCTGATCAGACATAAAAATTTTAGAGTGCTACAAATACAATTGAATATATAGTAAAGCCGAGTATCCATTGGGACGGACAGTACCTACCTATCTACAGAACTTGGAGAAAGTATGTAATTGAATTTAAGTAAAGTCTAAACTTCGCCCCGCTCTACAAAATTCTGATCTCCGATCTTTATATGTTTTTTCGATATATTGCAAGAGCGGAGATTAGTTTTATACCTTTCAATCTCAAGATTTATACAATGCTTACTATCCATGATCCTTAAAGAATATGCTGAATCCGCTTCAAAAGTATTGTCGCTCTAGCATCGTGCTCCACTCCAATTCGGGGGATAGGGATACTCCGCTTAGAGTTAACATCCTTGTTGCTTTCGCCGGAAAAGTCCATTTCTTTTTTCCCCGGACTTTTCGACTACAGGAGATTTTTTGAGAAAATTTAGGAACAATTAATGAGCATGAAAAAATAAAGAATAAAAAGTTCAAAACTCCGACCTCTTCAAACTTCGTAATTATACTTAACTTCGCTATACTCCGCTTCGGTCCAATAAATATGCATCCTCAAATATGGAAAACATATCAAAATTTTATTGAATTCACAAGTTGCCTCTCAAAAGTTCTAAAATTCATTCAGTTTGAACGGCTGCACGTAAATCCTAGGTTTATTCCAACAACTAAATTGGATAGTGTTGAAATCTTGATGACGACACAATTTATTGGGGCGAAGCGCACTACTTTTTTATGAGTTCATCGCTAGGGTTCACAGTTTCTTTGCATTTTGTATGGGTCAATTTCAATTATCTACTTTTGTTGACAGTCTCATCTAAAACAATGGGTGACCGTAACAAAAGGCTCATTTTCTTAGTTTAGTTTTTTTTTTCTTGTCTTCTATTGCAATCTATCTAAAAGACATTCAGCAATATTTTTGTTCTTTAGATATAATTCGTACGTGGTACATGTCCAATGGCATGTCCTCATAATTTATGCGCTAGAGAAAATCTTGCGGTACTCTTTTTTAAGTCTCCGAAAGTTTAGAAATATTTCATCCATGAGGTGGTGTGCCAGTTTGTTTGGATGTAACTGCAATCTCTCTTTGTATGTTTTGACTTTTTCTTTCACAGTTTTAATACCGAGGTCATAATAAAGTCTCTCATTTGTGACATACCATGGTGGATCTGGTGGAGAGCAGTGGTGGCGCAGTGGTTGCGGCCCCGACTTACGAGTTGTAGATCGTGGGTTCGAATCCGAGCAGGCGCATTACTTTGTGTTATTTATTTCATCACCGCTGCTCTCAAAACGGTAAACGAAAAAATCGTGAGGAAACCGGCATGTCCTAGAACCAAAAATACGAAGACATGTGACATCTACCAATCCGCATTGGGCCTGCGTGGTGGATTTTAGATAATAGTTTTGTATTTTATACAGAAATCCATCATGTTTTTCGACATTTCCATATTAAACAGATAGGAAAAATACTAATAGTGCATTCCCAAGGCACTGTTGCCACATTTTTTTGGGGGTATTTAGTACCCTTTAGCCTGTGGATGCCAGTGTCAGGTTATTTGTCCGCCGCCTGTTGTTTGGCGTTATTGCTCTTTTAGCACCACCCGGGGCGTGTAGGGTGGGCCTAGGAAAAGGTGGTAAATCCTACGGATGCGAGCAACTTAAACCCCCCAGTTTAGGTTTATAGCTAAACAATTTTATGCATTCCTATTTTGACTTAGGCACCCCTCGTCATTGACTGACATTTCTCACAAATTAATAAAACATACCTAAACCTTATGTAGGTAAGTACATCAATCATCAATTCATCAATTTTGGGTTCTTCTCGCTAGCAGCAAAGTCAACGTACACAAACCTGGAGAAAAATCATCCACGTGCATTTCAATAAAAGTGGAGTTTATGAGTGTTTAAGTTAGTTTACATTACTTCCTTAGTTGCCAGCCCTAATCTTTTCAATAAGAACGCCGGGGCAGCGCTCTCATTACAGTTGTCAGGCTATATCTCTCCGTGGAAAGTTAGTCCGTTAATTTGAAGCTAGTACTAAACAGAACTAAGCTAAATAATCTGCAGCCAAAAGGGCACTCAGAGGTGTCCCTAATAACATTTCGCTACTTATGGTATAGGGGTCAAGCATATTTCTATCTATTGGACACAAATCTAGACTCCGGGCTACTACTGGGTATTAGGATCTGATTTTCAGAAACCTGTTGCTAATACCCATCTCGAATCAAAAAGAAGAAGAAGCTGGGACCAAGGACTTAACCTTGTTTCTGAGGAGAACCCAAAACACTTGTGTTCTTGGCATGTAATGGATTCACTTATTCACGGACCGACCTCAACAAGCGATTTTTATTTTTGGCTCGCGCTTAACCACTATCTCACCTGATGGTAGGCGGTGATGTGGTCGCCGGTGAAGCACGCTTGCCTAGAAGTAACCTATTCACTCTTGATTTGAAGACCCCTAGATTGTAGCTATCGGGAAACACAGACTCCGGCAGGGCATACCACTCCTTAGCTGTACGCTTAATAAAAGTATTCCCAAAATGAGCTAGGTGGAATTAAATCATGCAGTTCCTTAACCTTTACCTTTAAGATCTAACCATTTTCACAAGTTCCTAAAATTTCAGCCACATTTTACAGTAAAACAGTTGCCCGTTTGTTCTTTATGTCACCAATTTCAATATGCAGGTGTGAGGTAGGAAGTTAACAACTACAAAAGGGTCGGTACGTGAGAGTTTCGGGGTATGCAAATCGACTGTTCATGTATTCGCCCCGCGGTTGGGTAGGTGTGAATTCAGTAGGTGAACAATAATTGTAATGTGAAATCTAGAGTACGATAAAAAAATATTAACACCCTTCTTTGCGTTTAAAGCAATTTGGAATTTATTATAATGAATAGTACGATAGTTAATTCAGAAATGAATTAAAAAAAAACCGACCAAATGCGAGTTGGACTGGCGCACGAAGGGTTCCGTACCATTATCGCAAAAAACGGCAAAACAATCACGTTTGTTGTATGGGAGCCCCACTTAAATATTTATTTTATTCTGTTTTTAGTATTTGTTGTTATAGTGGTAACAGAAGTAAATCATCTGTGAAAATTTCAACGGCCTAGCTATCACGGTTCATGAGAGACAGACGGACAGACATAAAGACAGACAGACGGAACGCGGAGTCTTAGCAATAGGGTCCCGTTTTTACCCTTTGGCTACGGAACCCTAAAAATGGAAAGATATTAACAAGAAGTATATACTAAGCAAAGGTGAGAGGAAACACCGGGAGAGGATGCCCTAGAAGGACACATACGGATCTTATTGGTGATGGTCTTCAGAAAAGTCAGTTGCGCGGTACTCATAACCGGTGTGCGTGTGTGACTAGATGTATGAACGTAAACAAAGTAAAAGTTATCTGAAAGGATTGGAGCAGATGGTGTTCTGTAATTTCTGCCTACATCCATGGGAAGAAGGCGGGGTTTGTGTATATGTATGCATTAGTATTATTGCGAAATACCTTTGACAAAGTTGCCTTTGTGCAAGTTGCCTATTGACAAATTACCTATAGAATTTCAAAGTCTAGATTTATTTGATGTTGCCAACATCAAAGGATCTAGTATATAGATATTAGTATATAGGTAGTATATAGGCATATTATATGGACGTGAATATAGTTTTCTCTTCTTTAACCCAAATTATTTAAGTAGTCGGTCGGCGTAACATGTGCTTTTAAATATCATACTGAAGTGAATATAACAGTAAGAATAATCATTTTTTTTTTTCCGAAGCCATACTTTTATCATTTTTTTTTTTATTATTTAGTAGTAGTTTTTGTTTTAAGTGTACCTATATCTTTGTAGTCGTAGTTAAGAAAGCATTTTCCCTGTATATACTTTATCTATGTTTATAGGTTAGTTACTTCCTAGTGAATAATAAATAAAGATTAATAAGCTGGTGCTGGTTCTGGTGCTGGTGCTGCTGGTGGTGCTGGTGGTGATGGTGTTGGTGGTGCTGGTGCTGCTGGTGGTGCTGGTGGTGGTGGTGTTGGTGGTGCTGGTGCTGCTGGTGGTGCTGGTGGTGGTGGTGTTGGTGGTGCTGGTGCTGCTGGTGGTGCTGGTATTGGTGGTGCTGGTGCTGCTGGTGGTGCTGGTGGTGGTGGTGTTGGTGGTGCTGGTGCTGCTGGTGGTGCTGGTGGTGGTGGTGTTGGTGGTGCTGGTGCTGCTGGTGGTGCTGGTGGTGGTGGTGTTGGTGGTGCTGGTGCTGCTGGTGTGTTAAAGTATTTTTAATAGCTGTGGATTTTGTGATTAATAAATAAATAAGCTAGTCTAGGATAGGACATTCGCAAACTGATAATCCTGTTTCATCACTTGTGCAGTTTGTAAAGCCTAAAAGTTAAGTCCTGTCCAAAGTAACCCCCGCAGCCCAAGGAATTCTAGAACTCAAGTGACGTGGACGGTGAGAAAGACACTGAGCTTGCGGAACGGATTGGAGCTGAAAATTTCTTAAGTAGTGACTGAAGACAGGCACAATGTTGGTTGACTTCCCACAAAATGGACCAATGACCTGGTAAAGAACAAAAAAAAAACAATTAGATTCGAGAAGCTCAGAACCTGTCAGTGTAGTGACGCTTGGCGGAGGTCTGTCTAGCGGGGTATGTCTTTCAACTTAAATGATAATTTTAAATCCTAATATCTTAATAATTTAAGAGTTTTATTCATGAGCAGCACCTACCAATACATTCCACTATAAGTCTTCAAATGAAGCCTCAACTGAAAGGTGACACTAGATAACTACAACTACAACAAACTAGGGATGTTACCGAAGTGATGATATCGGAACCGAAGTCAGAATCGAAGGTTTTAAATTTGTTTTATAGGAAACGGAACTGGACCCAAAATCGGAATCGGAGGCGGAGGCTGAAGAAAGATTAGATAAGATGAAGCAAGTTTATTAATATAAAATAATATATACATTGTTAATCAGCCTTTTTAGTTTCAGTTCAAACAATACAGCTAACTAAACGATGGAAAAAAAGAGTTTTCTAAAATCGCAATCAGTATTATTAAACAAATTTGTACGCGTTGTCTGCGGCCGCGGCCGTTACGCAACGACCTCCGATAACCTCCGATTTAAAAGTTTCGGAACTGAAATCGAAATTGAAGGTTTTAAACCAATCAGAATTTCCGACTTTTCGGAATCGAACCGCCCTAACTAAAAACTGCTACTGAACACCCTACTATGAGCTGTTAGAGCAAAGTTATTTCCATAGTGCGTAAGGGACGGATGTATACAAATCATATACATCTGTCCCTTACGCCCAATAGAAATAACCTTGCTCTTCTTATTCTTCGTGTCGATGATTCTTTGTTCTTAATCAAAATTTTCTTCGACCACTACTCGGGCACGTTAATAGACTTAGCGCTGGCTTCGCAAAGGTCTCGCATGGTGCAGATGTATTTGCATAAGGAGCAGGACAGGTGATACTTAGTACTATAAAAGCTCATGGTAGGGCCCCAGAACTACCTTTGTCGCACAGTCCCCGCTATCGATGCAAATTAGTCTGGAACTCTTCCTGGATCTAACGAATTATATTTTAGAAGGTATGACTGTGTTAGTTAGAAAATTATTTAGTTGAAAACTAGTTGAATTGGGGTTTGTATTATTCAGAACTAGGGTAAGCACTTGGTGCTTTAATTTAATCATGAACATCCGACAAATTCCAGCTCTCGAAACCCTTACTTCTATCTAATACTTGCTAACGTACATGCGTTTTTGGGCTACCATAAATGAAAGGATTATTTTTCTTATCGAGTCGATTGCGATTTAACCCTTAGACAGGTTGGGTCCAGTATGTAGCCACGTTTATAGCGTTATAAGTCCTGAAAAGTGCAGGAGTATGGGCCCTTGGAGTACTCCAATATGTGAATTATGCAGTTGATAGAGGCACCGCACTCACCTTGGTATCAGACGAGTCTGTCAAATTGGATTTTGCCAAATTGTATTTGCAGCGGCTTACCTGGGAAAGGATGTTTTTATTTCATTCCATATGATCCTTGGTAATTGAAAGTTTGCGGCGAGCTTGGCATCATCCGGTTACAAATTTTACTTGTTAGATAACGTTACTTGTTAGACCCTGATTAGTCGGTGTTACCATCTGAGTTGTGTAAGTACCTACCTATATAGATCAGGGGTATGTTTATAAATTAACGAGCCACAGAATATCAGACACGTCGTAGAACTTTGCACTGTTTGGTCGCCTGTTTAGATCTACACAAAAAATTTATTTGAAGTCTGTATGTAATATTAAAATAACAACATTTTATTGAATGCATGTGAAAACAAATAACAAGTACGCCATTTATAAGAACGTGTCAAACCATATTTTAGTGCAAATTTTGACAGATTTTCAGGCTAAATAGAGAAATACTCAACTTCAAAATGCTTAATTTAGAAATCGGCCCATAGTATTAATGTAACTTAACAAAAAATACTTTTTTTACAAAAAATACTACTGACTTCCAAATAAGAAAACTACAAAGTAACGGAGACGGTGTCTTTGGTAGGTACCAATTTTTTGCGTTTTGGACACTGACTTCCAAAAATAAAGTTATTTTTCACTTTGTAGTTTTCTTATTTCGAACTTGGTAGTATTTTTTTGTAAAAAGATTTTTAATTTTTTACATTTTAGTTACCTAATAGGCAAGTAGTTATGTTAGGCACCTACAATGCCAGATTACCCAGATTACCCAAATATCATGAAACTGAACATAACCGGTGAAATGAGAGTGTACCAAGGTGAACTGTACACATTTGCGTACCCCTTTAGAGCGTACTGGCGTGATGTTATGTTATGAAATGATATAAACAATAAACAGACATGCGAATGCAGCAATCCCGAGAGATTTGCCGATTTTTATTGAAGAGTTCAGTTGTATATCTCCGAAGTTCTTCATCAGATCTACACCAAAATAAAATGGGACTAATTTCGGAACACATTCTTTAAAAAAAAGAATTTTCGAAATCGGTCTACGATTGACGGATATATCGGAGAACATAAAAAAAAAACCGGCCAAGTGTGAGTCGGACTAGCACAAGAAGGGTTCCGTACCATTATCGCAAAACACTGCATAAAAATCACGTTTGTTGTATGGGAGCCCCCCTTAATTTATTTTATTTTAATTTATTAATTTTTATTTTTTGAAGTAAATATACAACTAAACATTCTGTGAATATTTCAAGCGTCTACCTGTTGCCGTTATAAATATCGAGCAAAAAACGGCAAAAATATCACGTTTGTTGTATGGGAGCCCCCCTTTAATATTTACTTTATACTGTTTTTAGTATTTGTTGTTATAGCGGCAACAGAAATACATCATCTGTGAAAATTTCAACTGTCTAGCTATCACGGTTCAAGAGATACAGCCTGGAGACAGACGGACAGACAGACAGACAGACAGACAGACAGACGGATCGCGAAGTCTTAGTAATAGGGTCCCGTTTTTACCCTTTGGGTACGGAACCCTAAAAACAAACATAAAGTCGAACATAGAACCTGCTCCTTTTTGGTAAGTCGGTTAATAAAAGGATCTTCAATCCCAACAAATGTTATTTACATAAACTCACGCCCAAATGCCCCACATATCACCAGTTATGTTTAAGTTCCTTGTAATAGATGGCGAGCCTATTGCCATCAACCGGGCACAAAGACCAGACTCCGGGCTCCTTATGAGAAATTCCTGTTGGAAAAACTCAATAACACTTTCGCCGACCCGTGAATTGAACTCAGGACCTCATTCTCAGCAGCGTTTGCGACCACTAGACCAACGAGGCAGTCAAATATTATTTAATGGTTATGAATACGTCTCTCTCTCTCTCTCTCTCTCTCTTGGTCGGTCTTTCATGTCTGAGGATCGTGGTCAGCATCAAGGCTGCATCTGGAGCAGATGATCTGCCTCTACTGGTTTCTGTCGAGCGCGTCCCTTACGACGACAATTTGGAGGAGACGAGTCTTTCCCTTGATCGGTCCATTTTGTTGGTGTGGTCCAAACTGTGCGATCTTTTGCCTTCGGTGTTCTTAGCCACAATCAGCTTTTCCAAATTCTCGTCATCGAGGATGTCAGATATTATTTAATGGTTATGAATACATCTCTCTCTCTCTTGGTCGGTCTCTCATATCTGAGGACCGGGGTCAGCATCAAGACTGTATCTGGAGCAGATGATCTGCCTCTACTGGTTTCTGTCCAGCGCGTCCTTTACGACGACAATTTGGAGTACGACGAGTCTTTCCCTTGATCGGTCATCTCTGCGCATTGTGTGAAAAAAATAAGCAAGAATACGTTGTTGTCATATAGTGGACAAGCGAGTTTTTATTCGGAGCTGTGTCTGGATCGATGAATTGGTGCGTTTCGTAGACCAAGGTATTCCCAGCATTCGTCTCCAATACCACATCTCGAATGCACCAATCATTTGTCTTTCTAGGGCTAGGATTGTCCACGTATCCACTCCAAACCGCTTACATATTTATTTTGAATTCGTATAAAAATTCAAAATTAGTATTTGCGCCAACAGCAGATGACGCACGTTGAAAGGACAAAGGTGTTTGTCCATTTGTTCATCTAGTTGGTTCAACATAATCGAACACATACAATATACAATCTATACACTCTCTTGCCCGTACAAAAATATATTATTAAAAATATGTTATCAATTTATTATTATTATGAGTGTGCCTCCATCTCACCACAAATTAGTAAATGAAAAACTTATTTTTTAAAGTTGTTTTGAGCTATTTGTGAAAGAGCTCGTTCGAAAATTATATTACCATTCTTATTTTAAGCTTTGCCTTTGAGGCTGCAATATATAAGGTATCTGGGATGCCTCTTATATTACTGAATGCCCTAGAATTTCAAAAGCCTACAATCATGGTTATTTATACGCTACATAAAGAGTATTCCAGACATTATACCAAAATTTCAATAACTCAAGCAGAGGTGCAGAGGTAAGATTTCAAATTATTGCATATATTAAACTCTCGATCGACATGCCTATTACAAATTATTTCTTCGTTTTTAATTAATTATTTGAAGTTGTAAATATTTATTTTTAACCGACTTCCCAAAAAGAAGGAAGTTCTCAATTCGGATGTTTTAATTTTTTCTTTTCATTTAAGTTCGGGACATAACTCCGTCATACATAGACGGATTTGCAAAATTATTTTTTTGTTTAAAGGTGTTTTACTCTCAAGGTGGTCATATTGTCACCAATTCAGAATCTGATGATGGGATCCCATGGAAATCGAGGGAACTCCTCATATATTATAGGCAGACATATAGCTATGTTGTTATTTTAATAACATGGCAAGCATTTGCACTCATAAAGTATCATTTGCTGAAGTGAAACTGATGAAGAAGACCATAGACGACCACTGGAACTCTTTAATAAGTATGTCATGGGTATAAGATATCTCGAATAGTTAAGCGACTTTGATGATGCAAATACATAATTATAAATAAATGGTTATAAAAAACCGACTTCTAAAGCAAAACACTACAAAGTGAAAAATTACTTAAAAGTCGTTTTTTTTTTTTATAAGTTTTTTATTAAGATATTCATTTGATAAGGTGTGTCGTGTTTTGCCTTGCGCTTTATTTAAAGACAAGTTTTCATAATACATTTGGACAAGCTTTTGTTCAAATAAAATACATAAATGCATTTCTTTTTTGTATATTTTTCTTTTTTTTTATCTTAAAACTTAGCTCGAATTCATGAGTAGGTATCATCTTTTGAGAATATGAACTTAGAGGACAAGACTTTTATTGACAACTTGCTTCTACCCCACGGCTTCACCTGTATAAAAAAACATATTTTATCGGTGTATTCCCGTTGTCCCCGTTGGCCATGTCTCCGTTAAATGGGACAACGGGAATTTTATAAAATAATTAAAATTACTTCCCGTTGTCCCCGTACGCTGTCCCCGTTAATTTAGTATAATATACTTTTAAAATTATTCCCGTTGTCCCCGTTGCGTTATAATTATATAAGTGAGAGTGCCATAATAGAGAGAATATTATACCTTTTCAAATGCTTACATATACAATTAAAAAATACATAATAAAAATCTAAATTACAGTTTTTTTTTTCATGTATAAAACATGAAAAAAAATCTAAAATGATGAAAAAAAAAATACAAAAAAAAAGAACCTAAGAATTACCCAAAATGTAAGCAATAGTAGTAGTAGTATATTTTGTAATATACTAGCATTCCACCCGTGTTTCCGTCCGCGTGAGATGAATAAACAAAAAAAAAATTATAATGAATATAAATGTTGATAGTTGCAAATTTTATTGATGAGATTAGAAAATCTAGTTGTGTGTCTTTTTTTTTATTTCTAACTTGTTTCTATATTTAAATTAAAATATATTATATATTGTTACTGTAAAAGCCATTTAGGACTTTTACCAGTAAGACTTGGTAAAAATCCGGTAAATCCCAGGTTTTTTTTTCGGGTTTTTACAGTAACATATAAAAAATATCTTTCATTTTAGTATTAGGCTTGCCGCGCTAAATTACCCACAAAAATAAATAAAAGGGACAACGGAACGTCACAAAATTTCCTTCCCGTTGTCCCCGTTATGCACATACATAACGGGGACAACGGGAAGGAAATTTTATGACGTTCCGTTGTCCCCGTTACGGCGACAAGATTACGGGGACAATGGGAATACACCATTTTATCATTCCAGGGGAACTTGCTACTGCTATGAAAAGTAATTTAATGTCGATCCGTAAGCCAAGTTTCATCAAAATCTGTTATGTGTTTTAGACGTGAAAATGTAACAGACAACTCATACCTACATTCGCATTTGTAATATTTGAGTATGGATTAAAAAGCATGTTGTAAAGATTTTGTTAAAAATCTTAAATAATATATCGCAATCTTAGCAACAACAACCCAATAATTAATTACAAACATCTGTTATAAGAACAAACAATAATTATTTATCAATATCTCATTTACTCTTACCGTCAATTCCATTTTAATCCCTAATCGAAAACCCAATATTTTCACAAAAGATACATAATGACTTTAATAATCGCATCAATGTTTCATTTATTTCTAAATCAAGGCGAAAATTGTTTTGTAATTTTCTTCAATCGGTTTCGATGGAAAATAAAATCGTGCTGGGAATAAAACTTGATATATTTCAACAAAGAATATGCGACGAAAGAAATCAAAGGTTTTTCTCTGAATGTAAAATAAATTGAGAAGCAGTAGGAGGCCAGGAAATGGGTTTCAAACTTATATTGAATGTGTCGTCAAAGGCTTGCAGATCTTTTCTTTGAATGTACATAGTTACGTTTATGTAGTGACTTAGTTGGTAGGAGTAACTACCCGGGGTCGTACTATGAAGTGCCAATGGAATTATGATATATTGGTGAAAAAGAGATAGTGCTATTCGTCTTGTATGAGTCCGTCTCTCTCTCATACCGGAAGTATGATGGTTTTAAGACGTCATAGTATCCTGGCCCCGGCTGTCTTTTGTAACCCTTTGATAGTTGTTACGGGTATTTAGAAAACTGAGGATCTGACAACCGAAGTTTTAGGCTTAGTTAGTTATAGTCCCCGGCATGTAACTTGGCAAGGTTTTGGCGTAGTGGGGGTAAGTTCGCGCATAGTGCATGAACTGGCCAATCACCATATAGAGCGAACGGAACGTGGACGCGACGCGATTGGTCAGTCGATCCTTATGTCAACTGACCAACCAATCGCGCGCTCGGAACGGTACTAAACGTCCCCCGCGTCCCGCTTGGTAACCAAAGAGACCTAAAAACGACTTGTGCGCATCTAACGACTCTTGCCGAGTTACGTGCCGACAGCTATAGTAGTTTTATTTTTTTTAAGTGTATTTCTATGTAGTTATAGTATTTTGTAATCTGTATATATTATCTCTGAACAAAAAATATTAAATTTACGATTAGATTGTAGTAGGTGGCGTTCTGTAGTTTCTGCCTAATCCCAAAAAAAATGCGTGAGTTTATATTGTGGTGGCCTAGTGGCTAAGACCTTGCCTCTCGTCCTTGAGATCGTGGGTTCAAAACTGGGCAAGCAAGGTAAAAGCCGGATAGCTGCCACACTTTTTGAAATCAATCCATATCTATCAGTACCTACAAAAAGCAAAACACTTTTTTTGTAAAACTGGCCGGTACTTTGGTTCTACAACTAAAAATTTATGAAAAATAAAAAGAATTATCTTTAATATTTTCAGAGTATTAGCGATTCTTGCGGAGGTCTATATTTTGGGACATCTATCCCACATTCCTTGTAAATTACGTTTAGATTAGGCTTTGCCTTCCCATGCAATCGCACAGAAACATGACATACGGTCAACTTAGTGGTAGTTGAAGAATCTTTCGATAGATTAATAAATGCGATTCATCCGTTTAACTAGAATTATTAAAATCGGAGCAACTATACTCCTGGGGAAACTATACTGGTTTTATCCTACTAGTTATTGGCACTTTAAGGAGCTCTAGCTCTAGCTTCGTAAAAAAAGCCCAGAAAATCATATTGAAATGAACTAGCATACAAAAATTATAATGACATTGAAGGAAATATTTAATCTTTATTTTAAGAGTTATTTCATCCAGTGAAATAGTAGTTATACATATATTTTCACTGTATTATAAAAAAGTTTCTAAAAATCCTACTACTAAATTGTGCAATCTATGGTTTTCTTATTTTTTGCTTTTAAACTCAAAAGTGCCAATAACAGGAGGTGCCAGCGATACGGTTTATCCTACTTTCCAAGTTTATCTTGGACATCGCTGAAAACGGTGAAAGAAAACATCGTGAGGAAAGCTGGGCTTATAGTTAGTTTGTTATAAGTTAATGCTCCATTGCTGTAATTGCTGCATGACATGCCTATGCGAGGATAATGTTCTTTTTATTTTTTTTTCTCTTCTATGGGCTTGCGCTTGACCACTATCTCACCTGATGGTAAGCGATGATGTGGTCGACGATGAAGCACGCTTGCCTAGAAAGAAACCTATTCACTATTGACTTAAAGACTCATAGATTGTAGCTATCGGGAAATACAGACTCCGGCAGGGAATTCCACTCCTTAGCTGTACGCATAATGAAGGTGTCCCCAAAACGTTTTGTGTTTTTTTTTTCTAATAAATAAATGTATTCTACTAATTATAAGAGACCGCGCGGACGATCACCTACTCGCTGGTCCAGATAAGGGCGCTTACAGGACTGACGATAACCACTGTCCTGAGAAGAGTTGAAGTCAGACTGGCGTGGAAGCAGCTTCTCAGTGACTCCGCCAAAGCGTTCCAAGACGGGCACGACCCTCAAAAATAAAGACAACGAATAAGAAGAAGACTAATATTATAAAAGTGAAACTTTATAAGTTTGTGTTTCAATTAGGCAAAAATAGCTGATAGTTTATAACTTGGATTACCACATAGATTTTTATACTAATAATATCGGTAAATATCATTTTACCGATATTATTTGGGGGGGGGGGGGGGTTAAACAACCACTTATCACGCGGGCGAAACCGTAGACAGAAGCAAGTATTATTATAATTTCTCATATCTCCATATTTCCTTATTTTGTAAACACTCTTACAAAATTGGAAATAGAGATATCCTACCCGCCTTTATAAATCATGCAATCACCAATACATTTACCAAGAGTTGTGATGGAAAAACACTTGTTGATCTTTCTTGTGTTTTCTTTACTGAATACAGAATGTTATATGAACAGAATAGGTCAGAATAGGTTATCTACTTAATTATCTATTCCAAAGTAAATCCTTCCGTGATAAACAAAGGTATCCTATGTCATATCCAAGACAGGGTCCTTCCATGTGCCAAGTTTGATCTAAATCCGTTTGTTTATTGCTAGCGACCAGCCCCAGCTACGTACGGGACAAATTAAATACACAAAGCTTCCTCATTTACTGCTCCTTTTATTCGTGAAAACCTTATCACAATCCGTTGTGTGGTTTAAAAGAACTTACCGGGGAACAGTATTGACGTCGACAGACGCGGACAGCGAATTTCTTTTAAATTATTATACTAGTGACCTCACGTCGGCTTCAAACGGGCAAAATTACATACAAGATCCATTCTCGTTTAGCACTCTTTCTTTTAGTGGAAACCGTATAAAATTCGCTGCGTAGTTTAGAAGAAGTGGTTTAGTGAAAACCGTATCAAACTCAAAGTCAATCATGTCAAAGTCAATCATTGTTATTTTATTAGGTCATTAAGCGGCACTTGTGAACGTCAAATAATTAATAAAACATTGATTAAACCGTCCATTCGCAAACATGAAAAAAGTGTTTTACAATATTTACATACATAGATACATTAATTATTCATACACGTGAGGACAATGCAACCAGTATAGCAGTACTATATTACGTATAGTTATATAGGAACATGGTTCTCACATACTTACAAATATTGCAAACATGCAATGTCACAATCCGTGGCTTGGTTTAGAAGTGTGTGACGCGGATATTGTTTTATAGGTACAGACGTGAAAAGCTTTCAGACAAACAGTGTTATTTTCGCATTTACAATATTACTTATGGCAAATAAGGACTAGTAGGTATGGATTACATGCGCCTGGTTAAGACAGCCTTACATTTAACCGCGGTTACCCGTGTACCAATCACGTAGCTAAAGATAATCATGAAGTTTTTATTTATATTCAGCTAGATACGTTTTTGTTATACACAGTTTTTCATTGCTTACTTTTGTGAAAGCACACGTTTTGCTTCAGTAACAAGTTGGCTGAAGTTTTGGCTTAAATTCGTCATAAAGTTACTGTATCACGTCTCAGTGTCGCAGCTCGCGGCTTGGTGCTAAATTGAACGGTTATGTGGACGTGTGACGTTTGTTGTGTGGTCCAAGTTATAAGTGTCAACGGGATTTTGTGTTCGTTAACAATCAATCTGCCTAAGCCTTTTCCCAACTATGGTCGGGGTTGGTTTCCAGTATAACCGAATGCTGCTGAGTACCAGTATTTTACATAGATCAACTGCCTATCTGACATTCACAACCCAGTAACTGGGTAATACGATACCTCTTTGGCAAGACTGGTGTCAGAATTCCTGGTTTCTGACAATCCGTAACAATTGTCAAAAATTTACAAACGACAGCCGGGACCTTCGGCTTACTGGGTTTTCCGAGCACGATGAAACTTCGCAATTTTAAGATGATCACCCATCCACGGACCGACGTCGGCAAGCGTTGCTTAACCTTGAAGACCGACATGGCGGCTGTTATTATTCCTTTGATTGTGGCATTAACTAGGATCTTGATATTAACGCAGTCAACTCTTATGATTATCTTGGAGAGGAGCTGGATGTAAGAAAGTATTGAAATTGCAGTCATCATCAGCCTTTTAATGTTTCCACTGCTGGGACACAGGCCTCTCTGAGAGGGAATGGGCCGTAATCCACCATGCGAGCCCTATGCGGGTTGGTGGATTTCACATGTATTCGGATTTTTGTTTCTAGGACATGCCGGTTTCCTCATGATGTTTTCATCACCGTTTTGAGAGTAGTGGTGGTGAAATAATTTACACAAAGTAGAGGGCCTGCCTGGGTTCAAACCCACGACATTGCAAGATTCTAACCAAAACAGCTGAAGTATTTGAATAACTATTCTCTCTGCCGTTTTGATATCAGATTCAGAAAGACTGGCACTAAATGCCCAGTTCTTGTCATCAAAACGATAGCTTATTTTAATATTTACCGTCTCATGGACCTGACTTGCACCACCCAAGGTGCGCCACCCTAGTGTACCCAAAATGGGCCATGTCACAGAACACTTGGCTTTACAGTGTGCGCCATGAAAAGTGTACGCGTTTATTTGGCAAGCCATTTGAAAGCGTCGGTATTAAGTGTACCTAGCCATTTAATTTAAAAATGTATAAATACAGAACGTCTTAAAACAAAGTAAATTTAGAGGATTTATATGCAACTTAAGAGTTTGTAGAGTTTAATATAGTTGAGCTCGTTAAAATTAAAATCTAGTTACACTGAGCTTAATTTTGATATTACACTATTATTGTTGTGGTTTTTAGGGTTCCGTACCCAAAGGGTAAAAACGGGACCCTATTACTGAGACTTCGCGGTCCGTCTGTCTGTCTGTCTGTCTGTCACCAGGCTGTATTTCATGAACCGTGATAGCTACACAGTTGAAATTTTCACAGATGATGTAGTCCTGTTGCCGCTATAACAACAAATACTAAAAACAGTATAAAATTAATATTTAAGGGGGGCTCCCATACAACAAACGTGATATTTTTGCCGTTTTTTTCTCGATATTAATAACCGCAACAGGTAGACGCTTGAAATATTCACAGAATATTTAGTTGTATATTCTCTTCAAAAAATAATAATTATAAATTAAAATAAAATAAATTAAGGAAGGCTCCCATACAACAAACGTGATTTTTTTGCAGTGTTTTGCGATAAGGGTACGGAACCCTTCAAGTGCGAGTCCGACTCGCACTTGGCCGGTTTTTTTTTACATTTGTATAGATTATTTTACCGATTGTTTTGTGAATGTGTGAACATTGTAGGCCTTCTACATTTCTAGATGCTTGTTAACTTTTTATCTTGTTTATATAATCTTTTTTTTTAGTTTCTTACGACTTATTGTCGGGCGTACGTTGTCCCCCCATATCTAAGCACTAATCCAACATGGAAACATTGTAAAACCAAACCCAATGCAAGAGAGCGACGCACCACATCGCAGCGCAACGTCTCAGTGTGGTTTAGGGTTGGCCAAAATGGAATGGATGGGTGGCGCCTTTCTTTTTATTTTTATACATATATTATTTTCTACATAGTATTTATTATAGTAAATATTTAAGTATATTTATTTTAACTATATACTTTTGTACTCATTTTACGTTTATAATATTATTTATTTTTTATGCACCTGCCATACTATCTCTCCACCGCCCTTGGTTTACTGGTAGAGAATCAGGCAAATAGTCTATGTACTTTTATGTTGCATGAAGTTTCAATAAATAAATAAAAATATATCGATGAATATCGAATCCATATTTACAGACAATATCGATAATAATCACTCGAAAATACCTTAGGCAGCATAAATACCTCAAAAGTTCGAAACTTAGCAATAACAGCAAGGCATTTTATAAACAAAGCTTATGCTGTTTATTTGATACAAAATGGTAAACCACACTTTGATGAAAATGGCACAAAGCCTTTGTTAAACCTTTCAGTTAGACCAGATCGCGGTGTCTCAGTACTAGTGGTTGCATCAAACGAAAGTTTGAACATAGCATAGCACTCCACATGCCAAAAGTAAATAGACAGAAGTTTGAAGAGTTTGCCAGACATCGTGTAGCTTGACCGCTTGGGTTGTGTTCTATAATGTTCGCCAGACTTGCTGAAAATAGTACCGACGCTACGCTTCCCAAACACGTAGGGAGATCAGTTTGAAAATCGAACAAACATGGCGTATTTCTCGAGTTCAGATTTGTATACCTAATTACCTCCGGTTTCTGAATAGGGAATATGCATGTATTTTTGTTATTTGCTGAATTAAATACTTATTAACTATAGTCAACAAATGTGAAATATTTTTTTAAATATCTTGATCAGAGATGAAGTTATAAAGCGTCAAAGTTGAGAATTAGAAAGAAAAGCGCAACAAGCCATCTGACGTCAGAGGGCACGACGCCCATATAACTGCCATAAAAACCAGCGTTTTCATAGAGAGCGACAGTTTTTTTTTTTTTAATTTTTATATCTCGTTCTTTTTTCGGCTGATATGATGATGATGATGTTCTTATTTCGATCATTTTTGATTTTAACTTTTACTATTAGTATTATATTAAAATTATCGATAAACTGGTCAAATAAAAGGAGCTTTTTCATGTATATTCCCTTTTGGGCATTTGAAGTTAAGAACTTGAGCTTTAGAGAAAGTGACACATACCAGCGACAATGAGAGCTGAGTAGGAAAAAAACCCACCTAACTGTAGTCAGTAGACAAGGTTTTCTTCCAGTCTTTAATATTTGACGACACGATTAGCGCAGTGGTTGAGCGATCGGCTGCTGCGCTTCGTATCGCGGGTTCGATTCCCGTACGGAACAAATATTTGTATGGCCTACAGATAGTTGTTCCGGATCTGGGTGTCTTGTGTATGTGAGTTTAAATGTTTGTAAACGCACCCACGATACAGGAAGAAATTCCTAGTGTGGGATAAAGTTTAAAAAAAATATGTTAGGTATAGTCAATAGCATGGATGTCAAAAAGAAACCTAAGCACTCCATCTGGTGACGAATCAAGAACTACTACATTTTGCCACGCTCTTTGTAGACGTAATGGCGGCGCGCGGTAATCGGAGGGAAGGATAGTTCTGACCCCTCCGAGCTAAGACATTGTAGAACCACTGTCGATCCGTAATATTAGTGAGCAAAGCATGTAACTGTGAATATTTGAATAACCCCAGTGTATCGAATAATTTGTGTGATATCATTTTACACGATTATACCCACCTAATGCCTACAATTCGCCGTCTCTTACAATTAATGAACAGACACTTACCTTTTCAAAATGTACATACTATCTAGGTATGCGGTTGGATCGTAGGTAGTTAACGTTACGGCCTACACACAATGTCTAAGGGAATATACAACCTGACTGCCCGATGATTTGCATCCATCGGCCACCCTTGATGCGACAAATATTTTAAATAAAAATATTTATATAGAAAGTATGACTTCCTTTCACCAATCTCAAATAGTAATGTTTCTCAGAGACGATCAAAAATATTTTATGGTAAGCTAAGGGTATGTAAATAAAGTAGTAAATCTATGTTTGATATATTTGAACGTTCCAAGTTAAATAATAAAAAAGGTTCGTAAGAAAATATTTCATGTAACATCATGAAACATTATTTCACTTTTTAGTAGATATATATTTTAGTTTGGCTGAAATGTTTTCATAGAACTGGTTTTACGTACAAATATGTTTCAAGTTTATCCACAGATATAAATCTAACTAGATTACGCGAATGTATTTAATTCGCATGTCAAAAGTGAGAGTAATGCTCTTCCTTTGAGCTGTTTCATTAGGCGTAATCGGCACCGGGCAGCAACTGCAATCTAGAAAAATGCCTAATTGTGCAGTATTAAGCAGTAAAACTACAAAAAAAAAGTTTACCGAGACAATGGAAAGATTTAATTTCATCGGTAAGTTTCCTTCTTAAAATTGTGTGTGAAAAATTTACATGCTTGGTTTTCATAAAGATGGTGGAAGTTGCGTTATCTAGTAAGATGAATGTGTATGTTTTATAATAATATTTTATTATTACGAACATTGCATACATAACATTTTTACTATTTTTAATAAAGCGGGTACTATGTGGTTAACATTTTAACAGTACATTCGTGTACACAGTGCAGGAATATATGCTGAGCTTTGTTGCTCATTAAATTACACACAGACATAGAAATTTATATAAACTCACGCCGTTGTCGCGTGCCTGGGTAGGCAGAAATTACAGAATGCGACCTGCTACGAAATGTAAATAATCGTTTTGGATCGCTTACGGTCATACATCAGTAGTGCTATTCTGAAACACCTCACCGTGATATCTTAGTTGAAGTGATTTTCAAGTGTAACATTCCACCTTTATTGGCCCGATTAGCCCTTCACGCTCGAAATTTTCACGATGACATTTTAACGGAATAGACTGACTGGCCATACAGGCAAACCCGCTCGCCTATTGTGAGTACTACGCATCAGGGCCTTTTTTAAAGAACATGACCAAGATGAAATAAAAATACTTTTATTCAACATAGACACAACAAAACAGCAACAAACACAAACTAAAAGACAGTAATAAAATACAAAGACAAATTGTGCTGAAAGAAGTATCCACTCACACCTCTCTAGTAAATTCCTCTCAACATGATCAAACAATATAAGCAAACTCTTCATAATGTCCATCGGCTAACTTCGTGTTTACAACAATATTTTCTAAATGTCCCTTGGCAAACTTCATATTTCGTCAGTCGTCTGATTTCTATCAGTTGCTCTTTGCACTTGGTGCAGACCAGACGCTCTTAATCAACTTGCAAGTCTGATAGTAATCCAACGACTGACGAAATATGAAGTTTTCCGAGGGACAGGGAACATAGTTGTACTCTAATTTTTGCCGCTATACTCATTATGACAAGTAAGTTCAGTTCAAGGCAAAGTTGACTGCCTCTAAAAGCAACAACGATATAACTATCTGCCATAGTGTATATATTATCTAACGAAACAGCTGAGAAACTGGTTCACATTCTTGAAACTGTAATAGAGTCAAATACTAAAATGATAACCGTCTCCAAGCGGAAAACAATTATTAAACCCTGGATAATTATTTAACCCAGGACACTTGAGATGAAAAACAGAGCCAATCAAATAAAAAATAAAAATAAACATCCAGACAATTTAATACTAAAGACAACATACACAAAGTATCGATACTACTGCAACAAAATAAAAGAAAAGGTAATTTGAAAGAGAAGAAGTAAAAAATGCGGGAAAGGAAAACTGCCGCCTTTGGAAAGTAATAAATAAAGTCTCAAATAGATCAAGATCTAAGTCATCACCTACTGAATTAATAAGCCCACAGGCACCTCCAGTCTATTCCTTAAATAAAATAAACCACTTTTTTGGCAAAACTGGCTCAACCCTTGCCAATAAAATAACCGCCCAACAGCAGGGTCATAATTACCCCCCTACTAGACCCGACTACCTACCTTTTCCCATTCCATAGTTATACTGCCCACTGATGAGGACGAGGTAGCTGCCATTATTTCCTCCCTCAAGCGCGACTGTGCCGTGGGCTGCGACAATATTTCTTCAAACCTAAAAGATTCTAATGTGCAATGAGAATTGCACATTAGAATCTTTTAGTACCATCCATTACTCACATCTGATACTTGGCGATAGAATCTGGTACCTTTTCAGTTTCGTTTAAAAAGGCAGTTATCCATCCCATTTACAAGAGAGAAGACCGACACTGTATTTATAATTATAGACCAATAGCTATACTGCTTACCTTATAAAAAAATCTGGAACGGCTATTGAACAACAGATTAGTAAAATATGTAGAGTCAAATAACCTGCTGGCGTTATGTCGTTGCACGAGCTGACAAACTTTATTGTATCAAACATGGATGACAAAATGTCCTTAGCCATCTTTTTAGACCTCGCCAAAGCCTTTGATACAGTGTCGGTTCCAATCTTGCTACGTAAGTTTGAAAACCTCGATACGTGGAAATCAGTTGTCACTCTTCAAAGATTACCTAGCTAACCACACGTAATTTGTTAAAATTCATAACCACTTTATTGACACCCCTCCCGTAGCTTTTGGAGTCCCCCAGGGAAGCATCCTTGGGCCCACGTTATTTCTGGTCTATATTAACGAATTCTTAAATCTCTTTATTCAAAACGGACGCATTATTACCTTTGCGGATCACACTGCTTCTTTTCAGTGCTGACTCATGGGAAGAGGTATATAACTACGCCCAAGTCAGATTTAATACTGTAAATGATTGGCTGAGAACTAACATACTCACCTAAAATTCCAGTTAAACCAAATATATTTAGCCTTTACCCTAAGGAACAGCCCGCAATCATCTCTCCAACCATTCTCCATTCTCGCTCACAACTGTACATTCCCGCATAACGGTAATTGTTCTTATCCTAAGTTGCAAAAAGTCGACAATATAAAGTACTTGGGGGTCACTTTGGATTCTAAAATGAACTTTGCCGCACATATAAATTGTTTCACTATGAGAATACGGAAATTTATTTTTGTGTTTTAAATCTATCCTTAACTTCAAACAACTACTATCTGTTAATTGTGCGTTGTGCCAATCGCTTCTGACATATTGCATCACCTAATGGGGTGGAACGTTTAAAACAAACCTATTACCACTTGAGACGACTCAAAGGGCAGTCCTTAAAGTTGCACTTTTATTTCCTTTCCGACATCCCACGGTAGAAGTTTATAAGTCCTCCAAAGTCCTCTCAATTCGTCAGCTGTTTATTCTCCATGTTGTTTTGTAACAACGTTCTCTTATTCCTTTTAAAAACACCCATCATAATACTGATATGACAAGAAGAAGTAGAAGGAATATATGCCAACTGATATAGGTATCAGTAAAAACCAAATTTGGCCGAAATTACTTTTCTTTTCTTGGCCCATTTCTATACAACAAACTGAATAATCTACTCTCAATTCATGCCCTAAATAAAACAACTTTTAAAAGAAAAATAACTGACTGGCTTATCACTTTAGATTATACCTAAATTGAAGATCTTTCCAAAACCATCTCCTAACAAAATGTTCCCGGTACAACATACACACAATTTCCCCACTCCATACACACTCACTCAACATCACACACACTCACCCCGCCCCTGATATACATTCACCTACTTCCTCCCGCATGTATCCTTAATAAATTACTTTATTTCACTATCTTTATTCTTATTTTTGTTTCTATAAATTGAATTTTTATGAGCGAAATTTGCAATGTTATATGATGAGATTTTAATTTGAATATTATATGTGAATCAGTTCGTCTCCAGTTGACAATTATAATGTAAGACCTTGTTTAGGGGACCTGGCCATACAGGTTTTGTAAAAAACTTAGTTTAGGCACCAGACTTCTACAAATTAATTATACAATTGTATCGGTAGATAAATTTCTCTTTAATTTTTTGTCTGTAAATTTGTGGTAAGAAATAAAATAAATTATTATTTTAGTACCAAAGCCAAAGCTAAATAAACAAGATGACACTTTTTAAATATTTTTTCGTGTTTATTACATCTCTAAAGACATCTTATGGCTGAGGCAGTTGTACAAACACTTGTATCAAGGGCGCTCTACAAATATTGAAACAGAGAATGAATTTTTGCTATTTACTTCATACTCGTACTTCTCCATAATTACTCTTTATTTTTGTTCTGAATAATTTCTGTTTGTTTATTTACGAAGTATGTTTTGGTTTATGTTTATAAATAGACTAGGTTTGGTCCTCTGTTGCCCATCGTAACAAAATATGTATGTAGTTTATTAAGCCAAACTGTACTTTAATAGTCGATTTGATTATTGATAATTGCAAGATTGTGGTTTTTACAAGTCTATAGGTAATGATTTAATTTGCATTTCTAGTTAGTACATGGAGGTAAAATCTTGTAACTGAAATTTAAAACAGTTATTCCCAACCGATCTAAGTTTTGTACAAACTTTGGTTTGAATGAGAATACATGCAAAGCCTGTTTTAAAACCCGACCAAGTGCGAGTCGGACTCGCGCACGAAGGATTCCGTACCATTATTGCAAGAAATTGCAAAAAGTCCCTTTTTTTGTATGGGCCCCACCTAAATATTTATTTTATTCTGTTTTTAGTATTTGTTGTTATAGCGGCAACAGAAATACATCATCTGTGAAGATTTCAACTGTCTAGCTATCGTGGTTCATGAGATACAGCCTGGTGACAGACGGACAGACAGACAGACAGACGGACGGACCGCGAGTCTTAGTAATAGGGTCCCGTTTTTACCCTTTAGGTAAGGAACCCTAAAAAAGTATATTTATATTCATATTTTTTTTGTTACTAGTTTATTTACTACTATTATTGGGAATGTGATCCGAAAGATCTATGAATAACAAATAATTGACAGAAATCCGTTTATTTTCTGTGTTGACCTGGCTTGGGTCGACAGTTAGCTTTTACCGAATGGAGACCTTATTATAGTCCTCGCCAAACTTCTTGGCCGCCCTGAAGTTGGCTACAATGGCTGCGCAGTAGTAAATCTCATACAAAAACAGCACCGTTTCGTGCCTCGCGCATCTGGTAAACCAACTTCAGGGTGGCCAAGAAGTTTCGCGAGGGCTATAATCGATGTTATTTCATAATCATCACTCAGCCTGTAATGTTACTACTGCTTGGATACAGGCCTCCTCTGAGTGGAGTGAACCCACCACCTACGGACAAAGTCCACCACACATACCCAGTTGGTGGATGTATATCTGTGGTGTCATATCTTTAATATTTATGTTCCAGAACAAAGACGTAATAATGGCAACCCACAATGGTTAAACAAATATAGTTCTATAACAACTTAAGTTGAAAATAGCGTACATACCACCAACCAGTTTCATAATTTTCAAATTCAATACCCAAAAATCCTTTCTATATTTGATCAAATTTACATATTAAAGCATTCACATTATGTCTACACCATTTCTCGGGCTTTGAAACTTGATATTTATCTAACCAATTTTACTTTACTCAACTGGAATCTGTTTTTGAAACTCTACAAACGGAAAAATAATTATCCCTTTGGGTTCAATAGGATAGATGTTGTGTTTGTGTTAGGGAAACAAATTATAAACGCACACATCTAGAACCTTGCAGACGTGAATGGAAACGACAGGAGGGGACGCCCTAGAAATACGTTCATAGACTTTATTGGTGCTCTTCAGAAAGGCAAGGTGCGCTGTACTCATAACCGGCATGCGTATATGACGAGGAAACAGCAGGTTTGTGCACTCTGAAAGCATGCACGCACGGTCTCGTTTTTACAATTCAACAGTATTTATTGCGTGTTTTACGCTGTCTATTAGACGGTTTTTGCTAGCAAATTATCAAAAAGTTACGGAATTAAGTTGCTTCAGCAATGATTATATTAAACTACTCACAAAATATAACACATTTCCCAAAAATACAGGACATAAAAAAAGCCTTTCAAATAACAAAGGCTTCTTTGAACCCAAAGTATAAGAAACTGGTGTGAACTGTGTGTGGTTATAATGTGATAATGGAACATAGTTTTGGTTTACGTCCAGTGTGCTCCATAGCCCATTTGACGATGGAAACATGCAATTTTCCCCATAGACCAATTGGTCAAATTTCAATTGGTCTACGGAGCACCGACGATAATATCCTCCCAAAAAGATAAAAAAGTTAAATGTGGTTTTTAAACCAATTTTTTTTAATGCCGTTAAACCTTAGATCTAGCTCTGTAATTAAACTGAGGAAAAATTAACAAAATAATAAACTTGTCCCTGTTAATCAGTATTATCAATTTGATTACAAGAAGAAACCCCATTCGAGAAAGTTACACATGCTTATCTTTTGACAAAAACTTGATATTTTGATTACACACTCCAGACTTTACACACGACCGTGTCATATGAAGACTTTACTGAATAAGTAATATTAAACTCATATGCCTTGTTAGTTTTAAGTACAGCGTCTGAAGAAAATGTTCTCTGTTGTTTGAGGTAAACTATGCAAAACAGGTGCGACGCGTCAATGCGATTTAAATTTTACCGTCGAGCAATCGCCATATAGAGGCGACTGATTTTAAACATCTTTGAGTCATCATCACATCCTGCCACAAGGTGGGTCAATGACCTGGAGAGGACGCTGAAGTCCACTAGATGAGGCTTCTTCATACATTTGTTGGCTCAGATTATGATGATGATAAGTAGCACGATCGCGATGGGACACAGGCCTCCTCTCTGTGAGAGGAAATGGAACGTAATCCACCACGCAGGCCGAAAAAGATGTCACATATATTCGAATTTTTAGCACATGCCGGTCTCCTCACAATGTTTTCCTTCACCATTTTCACCGGAGAACGAGGTCATAAGAACAACCGGCTCAAAATGGAGCCAAATAGGAAAAGACAGACACACATGGGCATCTTTGGTGGAGGCCTTTACCCAATCTGGGGTTCTTGCAAAATAAGAGAACTAACTAATACATTTAATACAAGAAACTAACCTACTAATGTTAGTGGGTTAGCTTCTTGTATTAAATGTATGTATGTATTGTATTATGGCCCATCCCTTCTCACAGAGAGGAGGCCTGTGTCCCAGCAGTGGGGACATTAATAGGCTGATGATGTGATGTGTGATGTGATTAAATGTATTGGTATGTATACCTGCTAGAAAATAAGTTAATATTGTACAAACGAATGCAAGGTTTTATTCATTTTTATTTAAGGAAAAAGTAAATAATAGCTTTGTCAAACACGCTTTTTGTAATAAAACTCGGTTAAAAAAATAACAAACCAAATAAAACTGTATACCCTTTATCAATAGTTAACAAAATCTATGTTTTAATTCAACAAACTATTCGTGATTACCCGCGGATTCCAGTGGTTTTAAACGAATATTTGTACACCTGATACGTTCGGCTATGAAAATGTTTAGTGAAACCGAAAAATCCAGCCAGCATTCAATATCAGAAGCTCTAGCATTCGATGTCAGCTATGATGATGGTTGAAATACCAAGATGTAAAGGATGATCACGTGATATTTCGATAGCGAATGAGATTCGCTCTAGACAAGTGTCATTCGATTTCAGCGATGGTTACGGTCTAAATTTAAAAATGTTACCCCGGCTCCACACGTTGCGTTGGTCCCAGCGCTGGTACCAAAATTGGTCGGTTCATTTGGTGAGGCTTACACATGTTGGCTATTAAACTAAATTTGTCTCGTCAGAGCCGAAATTGCTCTAAGCGCGTTTACAGTACTGAGTGCATGTTATAATTTATATTTGTTACTTATAAAAATATCATCTGTCGATGATCCAGAACGAGTAGAGTCACTAATTTTCTTTCTATAAAGTCGATATGTGCTCATAAATGATACTCGCTTTAAAAAAAATATTCATTTGAGTAAATCATTCCCATATTCTGTTGAATGGTGAGCCATGCATCAGTTGATAAATTTTTATTTTTTTATAATCCTTCCGAGATGCGTTAAATATTATTGGATGTGCCTGGTATAGTTCTATGAATTCAATTACTTTTTTATTTGTTCATGCGCTTGACGTCTTTGTGGATGAGGATGACATTCTCGCTCGACATACGCGCCTGATATGTGTTGCAACAGGACTGAGCAAATCACCAATATGTGGAAAGGATTGCGATAGTTGGCACAGATTCTTTTAATAAAACCGACACGCGCCGGCCAACTACCAACGCGCGCCCCAACGTTTGGGATAATGCAATTTTCTAGATCCACACGTTGGACGACTGTCGTTGGGGCCAACGTGTGGAGCCGGCCTTAGAGATTGACGTAACATTTCGATAGCATTTAATATTCCCATACATTTTTGTCATTTTTACAATCGCTATCGCATCACTTTCCTTGATAGAATGTCACTTATCTAGGGTTGTTGTTTTTTGGGACAAGTCCACTTTACTATTGCCCAACCACTACAACTTCAACTCCAACTTCTAAATGCCAGAATCTACAAGAGAGAAAAGCGCCGAGTCAATGAAGTTTGACGAGTGCAGGGAAAACGGGAGGGTTTGATATCGGCAGAACAATGAGTGGTGTGTAAAAAACTTTGCCATTATAACAGGGATTTTTAAAATGGGGCACTAAAAATCCCGAACGCCCACTTTAAATGGGCTGTGACCGACTGCAGAGTGGTTTTAGCCATTTAAATTCATCGTCACTTAGAAGAGTTTCACGAAAAAGTAATAGTGGGGAGACGCGACAAGCAAAGTACTTAGTAAATAAAACGTTTATCTGTTTGGTCTTGTTGCCAGTCACCGGCTGCACGCCACGCGGCATGCTATTACTAACAATGCTAATGTGTTGCTAGTTATGCTAAGCACAACTTTCGACTGTCCTTCTTTCTTTCTCTCCTTCCCACCTCTGGTGTCAAAGTTAATTGTTCCGCCTCTGGGAACCCTACAGGCTTCTGACTTGGCTATTTCAGACTTAAATTAAGTATATAAGTCCAGGTGTCCTCACGATTTTTTCCTTCACCGTTGCCTGTGATGTCCAACATAAAGTATATATGAATTTCAAAAAGGCACATTGGTACTTATTCGGATTTGAATACACGACGTCCACTGGACCACAACGACATGATATATGGACTGTCTAAAAACTAGTCCTACTCCCATTCTGTTTCGACGTCTTTTACGGGAAGACGTTGCCGAGTGTTTTGTTTGACATTGTTAGACAACTGGCCCGATGTATGATTATTTTATCATTTTATTAGCTTTTAAAAAGGACTTAATATCGTGCAATCTTCAATAGCTAGACCATATCAAGACAACCGATTTCCACACAACTTTTAAATCAATGGTGCCACTTTTTAGACTGCCTTTTACAAAAGCACTTATTTCTTATTATTTCTATTTGTGCAACTCCGCACATTGACCAAACCCATTAATTTTTAAAATAAGCAGCTCTTAAATGAACAACATAAGTCCTATTAAAACTACATAAAATGTTCAAAAGCCAGCAAAACTTCCACAAACACCCATTCAAGAAGATCCATCTGTAACTAATATAATGCAATATTGTGTGTCTTGTGCTGCCATCTGGCGGCCATTGGCGAGCTCACAAGTTTACAACACGAGTTGGAAGACGCCCAAATTAAATCAGATACCCTCTACAGTAACATAAGTTCTTATAGAATGGAAACTTGAGTGAAGTTGCCATTTTTTTTGTTATGTGTAGTGTTACTAATTTTATTGCTCATGGCTTAATAATAACAGCCACACGGGTCAATCTCCAAGTTAAAGCAACGCTTGTCGAGAGATGAAATGTGTCGTACGAGTAGATCCATATCTTTACGTAATAAACAATTTGGAAACTTGTAGCGGCACCGACACCGCCACTTACAAAGTAATGACATGACGTCACACAAATCCTACATCGCGCAAGCAAAGTTTGCGGCGCGATTTGAACTTATACAACAGTCCGACGATAACCGATATACCGAATCGAGACGATAACCGTTGGGCAGTTGCCCGGACCAGACACAACACCCGTCTGGTCGGAGGATCCTCCCTTTTCTATGGAGGTTCGTGGGACTTTATACCCTGTTCCACATACCTCCAAAAACTAATGTTTCGCCCAAAATGTTACATGATCATCATCAGCCTTTTAATGTGCCCATTGCTGAGACACAGGCCTCTCTCTGAGAGAGGCGAAGGGCCTTAATCTACCATGCGGGCCCAGTGCGGATTAGTGGTTGTCACATGTCTTCGAATTTTTGGTTCTAGAACAGTTTCCTCACGATGTTTTCCTTAACCGTTTTTAGAGCAGTGGTGATGAAATAATTAACACAAAGTAAAGCGCCTGCCTGGCCTAGAACCCACGACCTACGACACGTAAGTCGGGTGTTGTACTTCGTAGCACGACCTTCAATGCATTCATTATAACTTTAGATGGAACTAAAATCCTTTTAATTTGTACTATTTAATACCACTAATTAAAATTTTATACCTCTCAATTATCGCAGATATAAAGGTCGTGCTGGCTAGTTTCTTTCTCAGCACGACCACGCTAAAATTCCAGCTGGCGTAGAAGTGATGAAACGGGAGCATGCCTAAAAATTTGTACTAATTATGTACTCCTATTTCATTAATGGTAAATTGTCGTAAAGTGTTAGAAAAGCAAAAAAACATTTTCTGCCACATTCAACGCCATCTAGTGTCATCAGTATACAAATCACATACTTATAGGCATAAAATGTTTTTTTGCGCTTTCACTAAGCTACGCATTTATACCACTCTCGTCCGCCCATGTCTGACGTATTCGGCTATCGAGCGGCTTGTAGTATCGATATCGCTTACGATATCGATTGTAAGTTAACGAATATGTCAAATTATTTAATCTACCCCTACCTATTGATTATACTAAGGGGTTTAAATGTTTGGGATTTTTAAGTAAATAAAATTTACGGGATGATTCTAAAATAAAGTTTTTAATGAACGGAAATTTAATTTGGTCATGAACTCTTTTTAAGTTTGTTCGAAAGGCAGTGTTGTATGCAATTTTGATTGCCTTATTCTGAATAACTTGCAACTTATTACTGTCGTCGGACATGCTGTTCCAGGCTGGCGCTGCATACGTCAGACATGGGCGGTCGAGAGTGATATAAATGCGTTGATTGATTTTCTATTAAGAATAGGTTTTAACGCATTCATAACTTTCAGACCCTTTTCACGTAGCGCATCGGTGTTTTCACTCCAGTTAATTTTGCTGTCAAGGACTACACCGAGATAATTAACTGAGTGGTTCCAGGGTATAGAATAGTTGTTAAAGTTAATGCAACTGCGCGGTATTGATTTTTTACGAGTGAAAAGAATGACTTCCGTTTTACTAGAGTTTAATTTTAGCTTCCATCTAGTGAAAAAATTATCAAGAAGATTTAGTGCAAGCTGAAGCCGCCCAATTATTAAGTCGATATGCTCTGAGGAAGTGTCATCAGCATATATCGCAAGATTAGTTCTAGGTTGCTTAAGTATGTCTTTAAGGTACAGGATGACAAGAAATGGTCCCAAATTTGAACCTTGTGGCACACCAGATACTATAGATTTAGCCACAAAATAGTGTTCTCCTATGAAAACTCTGAAGTTGCGGCCAAATAGATAGGTTTGTACGATTTTGACTAGTGAGAGAGGAACGTTGTTGACCACAAGTTCGTGAAGTAGTCCCTCATGCCATAAGAGTCAGGAGAGCCGAGGGGAAAATATCGTCAGGATTTGGAGTTCCCAGAACAAACCCTTAAGGTTACAGCTCGTACAGCAGCCTAAGCCACCCAAATACAAAGTGTATCGTTCGCCATCAGCAAGCCAATACAGGTATGTGAATATAAAGCAGTGCTGTACCAAATAAATCGACAGTTTCTTCGGGAGCAGGGGCGTTCTTTATCGAGTCTAATCCGAACATAGACTAACTTGCACGTAGAAAAATCGTCCCCGTGAGGGCGGGTGGCGGGCGGGCTTCAGGCAACGCCTTTCTTCCCCAGAATGTGGGTGCAATGTGTATGTTCGGGAATAATTCCGTCATATAAAAACGGAATAGCATATTTTTTTTATAGAAATTTTTGCGAAATGGTCCCATTTAAATTTGGTAAAGATCTCATAAAGAACTTCGGAGATATACAACAGAACTCTTCAAATAATGACGGCAAATCTCTCGGGATTGCTGCATTGTGTGTTTCGCAAATCCGTTTATATATCACGGAGCTATGCCCGAAAAAAAACATATAGGCATCCGAATTGAGAATCTCCTAGTTTTTGGGAAGTCGGTTAAAATAAAATAAGTGGAATTTAAATCTGATCTACAAATTCACGTCTCAGTCGGTCTCAGCTATTTACGAGATGCAAAACCATAAAGTCAACATTTTATCTTGACGTTAACTTGCCACAAACTCTCGCTCCGCTTTGTTCGGCGAAAATTGAAAAATAACTTATTATAACACAATATCTCGCCGCACGTCGCTAAAAAGTCAGGCAAAAGTTTTAACATTTTTAACCGACTTTAAAAAAGGAGGCGGATACACACTGTACTGATTTGTTTATTTATAGAAGTTTTTATTTAAATTGCCTTTTAGTTCGTTGGTATGTATGGGTCAAATCTCGCAACAAAATTTTGAAATGATTTTCCCCAACCGATTGAACTGAAATTAAGCATACACGTTTGTTTTGCTAAAATAAACAGATTAAGGGTTAGCTAAGCTTGTTTTAAAAATTATTTATAATCTAAAAAATTATTATATTTTTTTAAGAATTCGCTGGTTTATCTTTTTGGAAAAGTTTTAGTTTTATTGGAGATACACAGATTGACCCAGTTATACGTAGTATAATTAAATCTTACATGATAGAACCTTTATTAACAAGTAGCTTTAAAATCAAAATTTCACCATTTTGACTCAAATTAACCTCTATAACAAATCAACAGTGATTTTAAACTCCCTGGAATGCCCGACTAGAATACAAAATGGCGGCTCAAAGGAAATAATCGCATTTTTTCTTATTCCTCGTTAATTGTCAACGGACAAAAGATCTAATTGTTCTCGAGGGAGCAGAGATGAAAACTGTTTTGAGCTCAATGTAGAACTTTGTGTTCAAGAGAAAACTGCACCATTGGATAGTGCTAGGACAGAAGGCATTGCTTTGTTTATTGTTAAGTGACTTTTTAGACAGATTCGATGGACTTAATAAGACTTTTAATGCATTAATACTTAGGCACACAGTGGGAGCTGGAAGAAGGGTGTCATCGCCGCGGAAGGACTAGAAAACGCTGGCTTGACGACTTAGTGTTTTGCGACAAATTGACAGGAGGAGGCAAAATATCTGGCAGAGTAAAGGTCGTAGCTCATTTACACTACCTTGTTCCAACAACGCTCTCGCCTAATACCGCCTCAAACGGAGATGGCTGCTCGCTTTCCACGTTCTGACAGCTGGCAGGCAGGTTTTGCCTTCCTTTCTCGACAAGCTAACAACGTGCTTCAAGGGAGCTGTCTGCGTGCGTACAGCGAGTGGGCCGCCCGCTTGAAGCGCGTGGTAAGCATGCGGTAAGAGAGACCTCAACTATCGAGTGGTACGATGGCGGTGAGTTTGTTTACAGCAAGCAAACTGCTAATTTGTGTTGTTTATGTAAAATATGTCTAAAGTGGATGCCCCAAAGCTCACATTTCAATGAACATTATTTTGCCGGGTGGGTGCGGTGTCGTATAAGTAAGGTAAGATCTTTAGACTATGTGAGAGAAGTTTTCCTCAGTAGTGGGTCAGTATAAGTTGAATAAAAAACATGGATAACTTTACAGTTGTCAATGATTGCTCTCAAAAATGACAAGTTTTTAATTTTTTTATTATTAACTTGCAATGTATGCATGTATGTTTGGTTCTAATCTTGAAACTGAATTTTAAAGCAGTTATCCTAAACCGATTAAGATGAAATTTTGCATACACATTTTCTTTGGATGAAAATGCACGGTAAGCTAAAAAGCTTGTTTATAAAGTTTTATTTTTAAATTGGGCAAATATATTTGGGTTTGATTTTCGGAACGGGCAATATTGGGGTTTTTTTGATTCGAGTTTCTCGGTAGAGACCAATAACCTGGCTTTGAGCTCGGTTTATGGTAACAAACTCACCAACAATTACATGTTAATATATAGATACTAAAATATATACTATTACCTGTTCCCCGTGGCTTCGCTCCCGTGGACCACCCCACAGGACCCGTTTTCGGGATTAAAAAATAGCCTATGTCACTCAGGAATAATGTAGCTTTCTATTGGTGAAAGATTTTTTTTAAATCGGCCCAGTAGTGTCGTAGCCTATTCGGTACAAACAAACAAAAAAATCTTTCCTCTTTATAATATTATTACATTTATTTATTTTATTTACATATCTTTACATTTTTAAATATTATTCTATAAAAAAAAAAAAAAAAAACATTTAAAAATACAAAAATAGTAGCCCACCGGTATCGGGAACAGGGTCCAAGCTACCGGTGGTCAGGGCTCCTGAGAGAGGAACCTCCTAACGATACGCGCCGTATCCAGGAGTACCGCTTTCTGGATCAAGCCCTTGATCCAGCTGCCCAACGAGAGCCTCCTCAGATGTTCGTCGAGGCTCTTGGCTATTATGCCATTGGCCGTAACGACTATCGGCACAATGACTGCTGTATTCACATCCCACATGTCGACAACCTCGCGAGCCAGATCAAGATATTTGCTTTTCTTATCTCTCTCAGCCTTCACGAGGTTCTCGTCATGGGGAACCGCTATATCAACAATCATTGCGCGACGCTCTAGTAGGTCTATCACCACTATGTCAGGCTTATTGGCAACAATAGTCCTGTCAGTGATGATAGACCGATCCCAATACAACGTGACATTGCCATTTTCGAGAACTGGGTCGGGCTCATACTTATAGTAAGGCACTTCCGATTCAACAAGATTGTATTTCAGAGCAAGTTGCTGATGGATAATCCTGGCTACAAGGTTGTGTCTATGCAAATAGTCTCCGTTAGCTAGACTAGAACAACCGGAGATAATGTGACGGATGGATTCCCCCAATAAAATAATATTATTATTATTATATATAGTATAGATTATACTATATACTATTTAGATACATAAGCCTTCAGGGAATACATTTTATATAAACTAATGTTATAATTATTTTTATTTTATTTTATTTATTCGGGAAAACAAACAATTACACATTAAGAATTACAAAAATATAGGATACAGAAATTATACAAATGTGAAATCAACCACGTTCTCCACAGATAACAATAAGACAATTTGGCAAATTTTAAGATTAGCGTTGTAAACAATAAATAAAAAGAGGATTATCAATAGTAAAGTATAAACAAAACAAAACATAAAGCCAACAATAGTGCCGCATAAGTGGAACAACACTGTCACATTAGTTCCTCAATATGTCAAGTAACATGAGTCTAAACTTTCCATGTGGTAAAGCAAACAGATCCAAACAGATCCAAACTGCAGAAATTCTTATTAAAATTGCTCGTAAGGCGACGAAAAGGCGCACGCAAGCCGGCATTAGTGCGACAGGAAGTAGTAGCGAATACAGGTCGTGCGCGCACCTCGCGTCCCTGGCATGTTCTGGGAACTATATAACACAACTTGTTACAAATTTCTAAACAATCATACGAGTTATTGCATAAATCATACAAAAATGTAGTTTCAAGAAAAGTACGCCTTGAACTCAAGGAAAACAGATTATATTTCTTAAGTAACTCACTATAAGAGAGATAACAACTTCTTAAGCATCGATAATGCATAGACTTTAAAAATTTACGCTGTATGCTTTCTATACACTCAATATATTTATTGTTGAAGGGGTTCCACACAGGTACCGCATATTCCAACTGAGACCTAACTAGTGATCGATAGAGATATAAATATGTACTAGGGTGCTTAAACTCCGTGGATGATCTCATCACAAGGCCGTACATGCGATAAGCATTATTGACAATTTTATTAACATGTGCGTCTAAGTGCAGTTTATCATCAAGTAATATTCCCAGGTCGCGGATTAAACTCTCCCTTGCCAGAGCTTCACTATGTATTGCATAGGGATATTTAAATATATTTTTATTTTTAGTGAAGCTAATACAATAACATTTAGAAACACTGAGTTGGAGTTTGTTTCTAGTGCAATAATCTACAAGACGATTGAGATCTTGTTGAAGCAGTTGACAGTCAAGAATAGTTTTGATGGGTCTAAAGACTTTATGGTCATCTGCGTAAAGTAAGAATTTAGAATTAAGAAAACACATGTCAATATCATTGATAAATATAATAAATAACAAAGGACCCAGTATCAAGCCTTGAGGCACCCCTGATGAAACAGTTATGGATTTGGAATGGAAACCATTAACCACCACTTTTTGCGTTCTATTTGTAACATAGGAAGTAAACCAACGGAACAAATCGCCACGAATACCGTTAAATGCTATTTTGCCTAAAAGTAATTTATGATCGACCTTGTCAAAGGCTGTACGGAAATCAGTATAAATAGAGTCCACCTGTACACGGGTGTCTAAATTATTGAATAAATAATCAGTATAATCAATCAAATTAGTAGTTGTAGATCTTTTATTGACGAACCCATGCTGTTGCTTAATAATCTGATCATGAATAATCGGATAAAGCTGATCGTGGACAAGCCTCTCGAAAAGCTTTGACAAGATCGGCAGAATAGAAATAGGACGGTAGTTCTCAATTTCGTGTTTTGGACCAGATTTATGGATAGGGGTGATATTGGCTCGTTTCCACACTTCTGGGAAAGTACCTTGGCTCAAGCACTTATTATAAATAATAAATAGAGGAAGACTTAAAGTGTTAGCGGTATTTTTAAGGAATAGTGGCGGGATGCCATCGGGTCCCGGACCCTTAGAACAATCCACGGCCTTCAAAGCACTGTGTACCTGTTCAATACTGATCACAAGATTGCTAACGAGACGGCTATTCTCAGCATCGTCGAAGGTCTGCTGCTGCAGATTGTTGAGAGTGGAAGGCTCATAGACAGAATGGAAGAAGTTTAAAAAGAGATTACAGATTTCGTCTGGATTGTTGGATGATTGTCCCTGGTAATGCATAGTTGAAGGAATGGAAGCTATAGATTTCCGGTTAGATATAAAACTCCAGAAATATTTGGTATTAATTTTTATGCTATCCTCAACGGACTTTATATATTGGTGATAACAAGTTTTAGATTCAGCATGAAATCTCGACCTATATAGTGAAAATTGTTCGTAATCCGATAGATTTTGATACGACTTCCATTTACACCACGTCTTAGTTTTATTTTTAAATATTTTTATTAATGATGGTGAAAACCAGACCGGGTACTTAGAGGACTTGACCAATGTTAAGGGAACATGAGTTTTAATAACTCTGAAAATAACTTCATAAAATGTATTTACTGCATCTTCAGCAGACTGCCTCTGCAATAATTCTCCCCAGTTAACTTTGTCCAAATCAGCATTAATTTCTTCGTAATTCGCTTTATAGTAATTGTACCTCTGTGTAGATTTACGTGTGATGGCTCGGTTGCCTAAATTGAAAGAAACCAATATACATAAGGGTGGGTGATAAGGGTCTGAGCTTAATAGTGTGTCAGTGGGTGCTATAACAGAACACTCATTATTACTGATCACCAAATCCAAAAACTTTCCGGATGAATTTTTTATATTATTATACTGGAAGGCATTAAAAATGGACATGAAGATTCCTATGTGTCTACAAACTGGAGAGTTGCTGCTATTTACATCCTGTATGGTAGAACATGAACCTCCAGCAGCCAACCAATCAATGTCGGGGTGATTGTAATCACCAAACAAATAGAAATCTTGAACACATCCATTCTCAACAACCGCTTGCAAAAGCTCCAAATATGCAACATAAACACTTTCGGGTGTTTTTGGTGGAATGTATGCTGAACATATGATATCGTACTTTCCTCTCGTTGCGCTCGGGAAACGCAGAATGACATGCTCAATGTATTGGTTTAATCTGATAGTGGACTCAATTGTGACAGATCCCAGCCCCTTCAGCGTCGCTATAAGGGTGCCGCCACCATCCTTCTTTTGAGTAGCCTTGCGATCCCGTTCACATCTATATACGAAATATCGTTGATCAATGAACTCAGAGTCGAATATTTCAGGGGTTAACCAAGTCTCCGTAAGTATTATGACATCGTAGCAGTTGGATAAAATATTCATAAATAGAACATGCAGTTTAGTGCGAAGCCCCCTACAATTTTGATAGTATATCATTAATTTATCAGTCATAATCGTAGTTGTACAATCGAAACAGTAATATTAAATAAGTCTGAGCAAGTATATAAGCATCTCTTGTCAGATAGTGACAATTAAATAATTTTAAGATATAAAACTTGAAGTCAAGTATCATTAACATTTGCAATAAAAATAAAGCAAAATTGTTAAGACTCTCTTTTACATAGAATAGCAAGTGTAGAAGTTGCACGTATAGCATAATATTGCAAGAGAAAAGATAAGTTATGGAAAGCATTAGAACAATATATCGTAAGACAACATTCATGGAAAAGCTTACACTAGGCAAACAAGATATTTCCAGGTTATCAACATTCAATATGGATACAATTAAAAAGTAAATAAACACTATATTATAGGGTTCTTTATTCATCCCTAGTGATAGAATCGTTCTTAGTGGTAGATTCATCCCTAGTGGCACCAGCCCCTGGTTTGATTTTACTGAGTTCTTGGTGTGACCGTATGGCGAACGACTTCGATTGTTCCTTTTCACGGACGAGTATAGTGTCATGCTTAACCCACACAAATTTAAAGTTATGCAATGTAGCGACATTCTTACATTCACGAAATAATTGTTTTCTTTTTAACGTGATATGTTCATGCATGTATATGCGAAATGATGTTCCTGAGATACCCAGTTGGTCGGATGTCATGCCCCTACATAAACGAAAGGCACTGAGAAAATTGTCACGCAATATACGTGAGGCTAATTTCACGACAATGTTCTTTGGTTTGCTGTTATTCTGGTGTGCATGAGGAACCCGATGTATTGAAATTATATCCTTAAAGTTTATATTAAAATTCTCCTTAGAACTTATTTTTTCCATTATCGACAGCAGATTTTCATGCCGTCTTTCAGGCACATTACACAGCTCCAAGTTGCATTGCCTAGCATTTTGGTCCAAGTAATCTATCTTCAACATGAGATCATTGATTAAGTTCTTTGTGTCATCCTCCTTCCTTACGATGCGCGTTTTTAAATCAGTCTGTTCATCAGACAAAAATTGAACGTTGCTCTGCACAGCAGCTAAATCATTAGATAAGCAGTCGTATTTGCCACCGAGTTCCGTTAGTTGATTCGTAAGCCGAGATTGCTCCGAGCGAATAGACGAAATTTCGTTTCTAATTGCCGATGTCACCACGGTAATAGCAGCAATCTCGCCTTTAATATTTAGAACGTTATCAGAAATAGTACTGATTCGTGCATCAAGCTCCTTGCGCCATTCTGTCAGAGTGTTTTTAAACTCTAGTGATAACATATTAAGCGCCTGCGTAAATTCGCTTTCCGGTTGTTTACGCTTGTTGCGTACAGACTTCTTTTGTTCACCACCAAATTCAAGCGCCTTACATAAGTCGGAATCAGAGTGAGAGAATTTGTTGTCGGTTGGATTCATTTTTAGTGGGCTTTGTCTGGCACCAATACTAAACAAATATAAAGAAGTTAAAAAAGTTTTTGTATTTGGTGGGAATCGATCCGGTGACCACGGCGTGCGATGAAACCACGCACTTAACCACTTAAACCACTCCGCCAAAGTTACTTTACGTGTAGCGGCGAAAGTTGTGATAGCTATGCGCTGGGCGTTGAATTATACGCAGGCGACAGCGGGGACAGCGGTGGTTTGCGCGGGAGGTATCGAGCGCTCTGCGGGTTGTCGTAGGTCAGGGATAAAGTTCGTTAAACACTTTTCAAATATAAGATTTTTCACCACAGTTTAATATTAATATAACTTAGCTCCACCCAAGCGGATCACCATAAAAATTGCACAGTTCGATAGGTCACTTCACTGGCTTTAAGTAAACAGTATATTATTAACACAATTTCACTTTTTACTACTTTATTTATTTGAAATCTGAGGAGCCAAAATAACAACGTTGTGTCTTTACCAGTAACGTGCGGGTATATGATGATAAGATTCGAGTTGGTCAAATCCTCTACTATTTATAATATTACAAACGTGCCAAAATGTATGTAAGTTTGTAATGGGTAGTTACTCCGCCAATTATGATCCGATTTTGATGATTCTTTTTTTATTTGAATGCTGGTGCATCTCATGTGGTCCCATTTAAATCAGAATCTGACGATTAGTTTTTAAGTTATCCTTAATAATGAGTATTTTCATGGTAATATAAGGTACCAAAACTAAAAAGGGAGAAATAAAAAACATTTGAACAAAAAAAAAACGACTTCCAAAACAAAACACTACAGAACAAATAAAAAAAGTTAATTCAAAAAATCAAAAAACCCGACTGCTTAAAAAGCGAACTAAAAAGCCGTAAACTATAGGAGAGGATATAATCTGGTTTTGGTCAGCCAGCTCGCAAATATGTATCTTTTAACTGGACAGCATGATTTTCTTCTTGTTTACGGCTTTTTAGTTCGCTATTTATGCAGTCGGTTTTTTTTAAATTGTTGAATTAACTTTTTTTATTTATAACTTTTTAGGTTACATTTTTTTCGAATAAGGTAACCATATAAGTGGTAGGCATATAAGTGTTATATATTTTTGAAATCACCTCTTGAAAACCTTTATTTTGATATCCCACACGATGGGTTTGGAAGAAAAAATAAAATTTCCCCCCCACAATATGGCGCCCAAACCCGCCATTTTTCTATTTTCCAATTTTAATGTAGCCAGTGACACTTGCAAGGTTAAGACAAATTGATTGACGTATGAATCATCTAAATCAGCCAACGCATTTGTTCTCTGGAACGCCACATAGGAACAAACATACATACATACATACTTACATACATACATAGACTGATAAACACATTACCCTCCTTCGGCAGTCGGGTAAAAATAACTTTCTTTTCGGAAGTCAGTGTTTTTGTAACCTATTTTTTTCGTTTCTGACACCTTTTAATTTGTTTGTTAAATAGTTTTTTTTTCATTGATCGCTAGCTACAGCATCAGTGTCATGTCAACTTTTTATCCCGGAAAACGAACGTTTTTTATGGAATAGACATGGGAGCGACACCGCGGGAAAAGAGCTGGTAAAAATTCGATTAATCTGTTACCTACGTCTGCCTTAGTAGAACTGAATCTTACTATACTATTATAAACGTGTAAAGAACAATGGCAGGTGCCCATACATTGTTTTAGCTGAGATTAAATTCGATCGAAGTCTTTAAATGAAAAATATCTGGTTTAACTCAGGGTGATGTTCTGAATTAGTTTGTGCAAGAATTTTTGTTCGAGAATGTAGAGAATAATAGATATTCAGTCATAAACTTTTGTAGGTTATGTCTGGGTAACTTTTAATAATGTGTTTAATAGGTAATATTATTCAATTTCGTGGAAGTAAAAGGGGAATATCGCATTAGTATTTCCCTTACCTAGTTATTTTAGCATGAAATGTGTAGTATACTCTTTGGAAAGAGTATATTTATTTAAACTAAGTGACTTTGACATGTATCAAAAGGTTGTTGTCAACAACCAAGCTATATTTTTTTAGACTTGGGTACTAGTCTTTTTGCCAATCATTAATTGAAAGTAATTCATTTATTTCTACTACATTACAATATTCTTACCTACCTGCAAGGAACATCTACGCTTAGACATAAACTGTATTGTTAAATCGTTTACTGCAATAAATACAATAATGATATTATTACTTGATATAGTTACTACTTGTCACTTAGCAGATAAAATATATAATGGCAACACTATGCTAAAGAAATGAACTAAAAAATCAAATAACTTTTTATTTATTATGTTTTTTTTTAATCTATTTTGGACCTGGTGTATATAAAACTGGCGGAACTTCTTGGGAATTTAGGGAATTAAAAACTCAGGATGTAGCACGCAGTGATCTACCTTATATATTTGACTACCAACTGACATTACATGAATCCTAGGACCGTAGGATTAACGCCTGATAAAAAACTTATAGCTAAATGTCTTAATATCTACAAATTGCGCCGTGTTGACTGCTGCTTTAACATGCCCCCGGCCGTTGGAAGCTCGCCTTTCAACAGTTGTCTTCCAGTAACGGACAAATCTTGGAGAATGCCCGTCTGATAGTCCCATTTTGAGTCCTTATGTCGGCAACTCTGCTTATGCCGTCTGTGCCAGGATGAAGACCAACAACGCGGCCCATTTTCCACTTCAACGGTGGCTGGTTATCCTCCTTTATGACGACGAGGGAGTCCAGGTTCAGGCTGTCGTTGCTGGTACGCCACTTTACTCGCTGTTGAAGCTCGGAGACATATTCCTTGCTCCATCTTGACCAGAAATGCTGCCGCAACTGCTCAATACGTTGATGGCGCGTCAAGTGGTGAGTGGAATAGTCCCGGATATCCTTTACAGGAAGAGACGTGAGAGGACGTCCAATTAAAAAATGACCTGGAGTGAGAGGCAACAAGTCTTCTGGATTTGACGATAACGGTGTGAGCGGCCGAGAATTTAAAATGCCTTCAATTTGAACCAAAACGGAGTTAAGCTCCTCGTATGTTAGATGGCAATTGCCCAACACTCGTAACAAATGAAATTTAGTCGATTTGACACCCGCCTCCCAAAGACCACCAAAATGTGGAGCGTAAGCAGGAATAAAATGGAATTTAATACCATCTTGAGCCGCACTATCAGTTATGGAGTCACAATTGCGTTTCAAGAAATCAGCTATCTCATTGTAGGCTCCTACAAACGACGTTCCGTTATCGGAGTAGATGTTAAGAGGTTTTCCTCTTCGAGACATAAACCGACGTAACGCCTGTAAATAATTACTGCTCGTCAAGTCACCTACCAACTCTAAATGAATGGCCTTTGTAGTGAAGCACACGAAAATAACGATGTATAACTTAACCAATCTACATCCACGACCTTGACGACTAGACGAGGTTATAGGGCCTGCGTAGTCAACTCCTACGCTTTGAAAGGGAAAGTCAGCAGGTGAGAGTCTGCTCAATGGAAGATTACCCATCTGAGGGACAACAGCCTGTGGTTTTAGACGCTGACATCGAACGCAATTACGATAACAGGATCTGGCTAAATTTCGACCACCCAGTGGCCAATAAGCCTCTCTAATTGTACTTAGTAATAATTGAGGACCTGCGTGCATTAATCTGATATGCTCAAATCTAAATAAAAGTTTCACAAAGTGATGAGTGGACTGTAATAATATTGGGTGTTTCTTTTCAAATGAATATTCGGAATTGTGTAATCTACCACCTATACGAATAATTTTATTTTCATCTAGAAACACATTTAAGCTTAATAATTGGTTTTTATGTGGTAACTTTTTATTATTTAATAGTAAGTTGTATTCAGGAAAAGATTCCCTTTGAGATTGAATAATAATTAAGTTTAACGAATTTTGTAATTCTTGAACATTTAAATAGGACGTATTTGCTGTATGCCTTTTACATGCATTTATAAAACGAAACATGTAACAAATAGAACGTTGTAATCTAGTTAAATTGGAAAAACGATTGAACTCGATTAATGATTTAAATGAATCTGCGTTAGTATGACCATGGGCAAAATTAATCAAAATATTAGATTTAATGTCTGGTAAGATGCCTGGATTCATTACAGGATGTGGCCATGTAGCACTGTCATACTTTAAGAAACATGGACCGAACCACCACAAATCCAATGTTTGCATAGCGGTAGGTTCCGCCCCGCGGGTTATTAAATCAGCTGGATTGTCGTGTGTCGACACATGTCTCCATGTACCTGGGACGGTTAATTCTAATACTTCGGCAACACGGTTGCGAACAAAAGTATTTAATTTAATAGGTAGCATTTTTAACCAACCCAGAACTATCATGGAATCAGTCCAAAAAACTACACTAAATGGTTTAATGCGAAGGGAACTACCAACCTTTTGATATAAACGTGCACCAAGCAATGCACCACAGAGCTCAAGTCGCGGTATTGTTACTGGTTTAATAGGAGTTACACGACTTTTAGCTGCTAATAATCGCACGTCGACGTCACCCTGCTCATTGATACTGCGTATATACAAACAAGCGCCGTAAGCTCGCTCCGAAGCGTCAGTAAAAATATGAAATTCAACCTGTTTGTATGCGTCACAGACTACACGACGTGAAACACGTAACTTATGAAGGCAAGGTAAGGCTTTAATTATGTTCGCCCATATAGTTCCAATCTCAGGTGATAACTGGTCATCCCACTTTAACCCTTCCAGCCAAAGTTTCTGAAGCAACATCTTCATGCTCACGACACACGGTGCTAACAACCCTAGAGGATCAAATATTCGTGCGATTACTGCTAACATGCCACGCTTAGTATTTTCTATGCATTCAGGAACATTTATAGGAAAACACAGATCATCTGTGTTAGTTTGCCAACTAAGACCAAGTGTTTTATTGACAACATAACTTTCCTTGTGGAAATCCAAATTAGAATCACCAGATGGTTCTGAAATTAAACTGGGTTCGTTAGATTTCCACTTCCTTAAAGGCATGCAAGCAGAAGCGAGAGCATCAGTCACCCTATGACGCAACATTTGAGCCTCCTCAAACGAGTCTGTACCGGTCAAAAGGTCATCGACGTAAAAATCATGAAGGATAACTTCTGCGACCCTTTTATCCTGACATTCAATACCGACCTGTTTGAGGCACCTAGTAGCGAGAAACGGTGCACTAGCCGTACCGTAAGTTACTGTATGCAATTGGTAGGTTTTAAGAGGACTAGAAGCATCATCACGCCAAACAATTTGCTGCAGGTGCCTGTCTGAAGGATGTACAGACACCTGCCTGTACATTTTCTCGACGTCAGCAGAGAGGACGTACTTATGCATTCTAAATCTAAGAAGGATTGCGGTCAGATCGTCCTGGACGGTAGGCCCCACCATCTGTATTGTATTTAAAGAAAGACCAGAGGTGGTGGGTGCACTAGCATTAAAAACTACCCTTAATTTGGTTGTACTACTACTCTCGCGCAGTACTCCGTGATGAGGAATAAAATATGACCGCTGATCTTCACGAATAGTACACTCGGACATATGGTCTAAAGAAATGTACTCAGTCATAAAATCTTTGTACATTTTATCGAGTGAGGGTTGGCTGAGATTTCTGCGCTCTAATGACAGAAAACATCGCTTTGCACGATGATATGATTCGCCTAAACTATTCGAAGATTCCTTCAACGGTATCTTAACGCTAAAGCGGCCATCTGCCAAGCGCGTTGTGTTTTTTATAAAATGTTCTTCACACATCTTCTCCTCAGTTGAATAAGTCGATGACTCATGACAAACTTCCTCGAGCTGCCAGAAACGCGACAATTGGTTTCGGATGTCATCTAACTCAATCGAACTGGAAGAACTTTCATAATAATCGTTAATATTTGTAAAATTACATTTAATTGATGAAAGATGAGATGAATTATTATTAAAGCCGCTGTTAATTGGGCCGCAAACTAGCCAACCAAGTCTAGTTTGATAAAGTGTTGGTTTCCCATCACCTAATAAAATCTTATTTGATCCTAATAAACTCCAGAATACGTCTGCTCCCATAATAATATCAATAGAAGCCGGTGTGTGGAAATGCGGATCGGCTAAGTGAATATTTGACGGTATATTCACATGTACCTGTCTAGCGGGGACGTTATCAGTAATTGTAGGCAAGACAAAACATATTAAATCATTAGTGTACGATTCTTGCAATGATTTAATGTGTACACGACACATTTTTTCCACATGCGATATAGATTTATTTATGCCTTGTATAGATTTGTCTGTGTTTAAATAAGGCAGATTTAACTTATTAAATAAATTCTCTGTCATTAAACACGACGAACTACCAGAATCAAGAAGCGCTCGAGCTATGTGTTCTTTATTATTTACATCGTAGCACCTCACTAACGTAGTTGACAATAGGATGTCGCCTGCGCTGCTCGTATGCGAATGCGCAGAGATATTAGCTGAGAGCGAAACGTGACTATTGTTTGTGTCAACAGTGGACGATGACTCAACCTTAGCCTTATCAGTCGTGCCGTCAGTTGATTTGCATGAAACAGGTTTTGATTTGAAGTCTGTGTTGTGAATAAGCGTATGGTGCTTGCGTTTACATATTTTACACCCTGGTTTCTTGCAATTATTGGGATAGTGACCGTGACGCAAACAGTTATAACATACCTTATAGCTAGGTAGTAAAGACATTCTATCGTTGACGCTTAATGATAGAAACTGTGGACATGAATTAAGGTTGTGATCGCTTTTACATTTTGGACAACTATTTGATGAAGAACTACTAGTGTTTTGTGTTGTAACAAAGGATTTTATTTTAGTATTATGCTTTAAGTTAGTTGTAGAATGACGTGACTTTTCCAGTGTTTCTATTAAATCAGCCCGATTACGCAAAAAATCAATGAACTGATCGAAAGTGATTCGTTTAGATTTATCGATACGTCCTTTGTATTCCTCCCATTCTCGGAATGTTGTAGTATCAAGTTTTTGTCGTATTATATGAATAAGTAATGTGTCCCAATTACTAACAGGTTCGCCTAATGTTTTTAGCGCTCTGATATTCTTGTTTACATTGTCTATGATACCTTTTAATGCAGTTGAGGACTCCCTAGCGATCGGCTCGACGTTGAACAACGCCGTAACGTGATTCTCAATCAATAATCTTTCATTATCGAATCGCTCACAAAGAAGCTCCCATGCCACATTGTAGTTTTTAGCAGAAAACTCAATTGACTGGATCACGACAGCAGCAGATTCCGATAATGATGACCTAAGGTAATGAAATTTATTAATCTCGTCTATATCGTCATTGCCGTGAATGAGACTTGCGAAGGTATCGCGAAATTCGAGCCAGTTATCATATGATCCTGTGAATTTGGGTAATTGGATTGTAGGCAACTTGACGTACTGACGCTTAACGTTAGTACTGCAATTCGATTTTATTTCGTCTTGCTCAGATGTTGAAACGTTACCTAACATGATTTTAGCTTGAGCTACCAACCCATAATATTGGGATTCAATTGTAGTTCTTTCGAGTGTCTCAGTGTCAACGTTATCACATAAGCATTCTAATTTCAATTGAACCTCGTTAAATTCATTAAAAAGATCATCTAATTTGGTGACTCGCAACTGCAACTCCATTACCTGCAAGGGGGTTATCTCGGAATCTTTTAGATTACTCAAATAGGTTCCAAATACTGTTAACCTTCCTTTATAACTGCTTCGCTTCTTTTTAAGTTCTTTAATATCAGTCATTTCGAATGGCGAGTGTCGTAGACCTGTAATTATACAATAATAATGTTAATGAAACTGTAACAACAAATACCTATCGTAGAAACTAATGAGACTGTCAGCTAAAACTAGCCCAAGTATGTTAATTGTACAAGTTTAACTGTAAAGTTGTATCACTGCAAATATTAATAATAGCTACTGTAGGAAGGTATGTAAGGTTTACTATTTCTAAGAAATAATGTAACAAATAAATTAATTATCTACCTGTTAAAAGATTTACAAAGCAACAATTAATTTTTTAAGGTTTAAATTAGAAAATAATAGTTGTATATTGAAAAATAAATAACTAACTAATGTAGGTTAACAAATAACACTACTGTACTGTATTTTAAGCACTCGTTAACTATATTATACAACTGTGTGATTTAACCTAATGCTCTGTATATAATTCCTTGTAAATAATGTATACTTACACAAAAGTATAAAAACATGTAAATATATAACTTTGTGAATGTAATACAAAAATATTTTACTAACCTTAATAACAATACTTAATTCCTATATTTTATATTACCTGATTTAATATTAATGAGTGTTGGGTGAATTTAATTAATATTATAATGCTTAAAAGCTTCCTGTTTTATTTCACTTAAAGTCCGATACACTTTTCTTCCAAACACGTGTTCGTTACCTCGTCACTCCGGTACTCATTAAATATCCAATTTCCAGAATATCCAATTCCAGCTTATTCCACTTTGCTAGTATGAGATAATAATGCGGCTCGTATGGACCATGTATAAAAACTGGAGGAACTTCCATAGGAATTTAGGGAATTAAAAACTCAGGATGTAGCACGCAGTGATCCACCTTATATATTTGACTACCAACTGACATTACATGAATCCTAGGACCGTAGGATTAACGCCTGATAAAAAACTTATAGCTAAATGTCTTAATATCTACAAATTGCGCCGTGTTGACTGCTGCTTTAACACCTGGCCTAATTAATCTTTAAAAAACATAGACAATTAATAGAATGTCTTTCGTATTTAACTCACTTTCAGACGCTCAAATTTAAGTCAGCTAAAATTTCGCCATTGTTCTTTGTGAGAATTGATGGAAGGAAGGATGATTGTTACGTTTTCACGCAAAAACTACTGTACGGCTTTTGATAAATTTTTACAGCAATATAGCATATAGGTACATCAGAATAACACATAGGCTATCTATACTAATACAAATACTAATACTAATAATAATATTATAAAGAGGAAAGATTTTTTTGTTTGTTTGTTTGTACCGAATAGGCTCCGAAACTACTGGACCGATTTAAAAAATTCCTTTACCAATAGAAAGCTACGTTATTCCTGAGTAATATAGGCTATTTTTTAATCCCGAAAACGGGCCCTGTGGGGTGGCCCACGGGAGCGAAGCCAACAGCTAGTAATTTATAAAGATAATATTGGGAGAAGTACTAATACCAAGTGGTGGTGGGTACCACGGGTGGAGCCGCGGGCGGCAGATAGTGTTTTATTAAATGTTTGTAGTCCATTAGACAGCAAATAACATGTTTAAAAAGGTGTTCAATTCAGCAGCTTTTAAGCTGTTTATATAGGTGTTAAATTCAGCATTGGGTTTCAAAGGAATATTTCAGTGAGAAAAATGACTATCATGCGACATGTTTTTACATCTTTTGCATATAAGTGCAATGCTCAACATATTTTTGTGAAACAAAAAAAAATACAGTTTTGAAAGTTCATTTTTATGCATGGAATAAAACGATATTGCTACGTATATTGGTACAAACAGAAAAATACTTTATCGCTGCACTGTAGTCTATGAGGTTTTTTTTTAATATTATTTAAATTTTTGTTTTTCCCTCGTGTATTTTGAGCGTGTCACAAATAAATAATTTTCTCTCTTTTTTTCTAACTTTTCATTAAATATGAGATGAGCTTTATATAATAATTGCCGAATATTTAAAATCAGTCGCATTCTAATCTCATTCTTAATCATAGTTTAAAACACGTCTAGTTGACTATAATTTTAAGGCAAGCGTGCTTCACCGTCGATCACATCATCGCTTAACATCAGGTGAGATAAAGGTTAAAAGCGAGGCTGGGGTTCATAAAAAAAAAATTGGTACCGATAGTCACTGCGACTCTATTTTTACCCGGCTGCAAGGAAAGGGTTATGTTTTTCGCGCGTATCTTGTATGTTTGTTTGTATGTATGTTTGCATGTATGTAATATTCTTTATTACCTCATATCTTTCAAACTACTTGGCGGATTTTTATAATTAAGACATCGTTAGATAGGTCTTGACCGCCCAAGTGTTCTTAGCTAAGTGCCTAAAAAAATAAAATAACATGCAAATTTTGGGCGCCTTATTGTGGGGGTTGTAATTTCTTTTTTCTTCCCTACCCATCGAGTGGGGTATCAAAATGAAGGGTTTTTAGAGGAGATTTCAAAAATGTATAATACATCTATGTTTAAATGTACCTAATTCGAAAAAAAAATGCTAACTTAAACGTTATAAATAAAAAAAGTTAATTCTAAAAATCAAATAACCCGCCTGCTTGGTTTTATAAGTTATCATTTTCAGTTATTGCATTTTCAAATCAGTTTTTTGAAAAATAGATAAAAAGAGAAAATGACTGTACTCACAAAACACCATTATATATAAAAAAAAACATAATGATATTTTCCACAACCTCGATTCGCTTAAGTCTAAATAAAAGGTCAATACGGTTATCTGCTACAAAAGCGTAGCGTTGGCGTAGCAGTGATATCGTAGAGCGGCCTACGCCGTAACGAGGCCTACGCCGTAGCACCGTAGTAATCCTACCTGACAATTTTATTAATTGGTTTATACCGAACGATATTCAAAATTCCCTTATTGAACATCGCTCGTTTATGGGCTTTTCTGTAAAAAATCGAAAATATGTGTTAAATATTCCGTTATTAACACCCGACGGCAAAATAGGGATGTTATAAGTTTGATGTGAGTACCTGTGTTTTTGTTTTTTTGTATTTGTGTATCTGTCTGTAGCATCAAAGCTCCTAAACGGATGAATCGATATTGAGTTCTTTTTTTTTTTTTTTAAGAAAACTGTGTCGAGAATGTTCTCAGCATGTTTGATAAAAATTGGTTCAGCGGTCTAAAGTTATGGGTTATATGTTTTACTGTTTGAATCGGGGTTTATTCGCAGGATATCGTGTCATAATTACGTGTTCAATAGATTGTCGATCAAAGCGTGTCTACTACTAGATAATTTTTTTAGCATGAAATAAAAATTTGTCAGAGATTTTTAAATTTAACTAGTTAAGCTTTAAAAATTCTGTATCTAAATATATTTTTATAGAAAATAGAGGAAATAAAATGTAGCGTGATTATTCTACGCTGTATTTTTCCGTCACATTATTCAGCTTTGCTTACATTCAGACTAAAATATTTTATTCTACGAAATAACTACGAGAACCTTGATGAATAATGCGACCCGGAATTCAGACGAAATTAGCATAACATGAAAAGCAAAGTAAATTACATATAAAACTAAAAACGAATCAGTCGTACATTTGGAGTTCTTTCTGGATACCTGTAACACCTGACTTTATTAAATAATCTGTTTATATTATCTGTAGTACAGGATTTTAGCGAGTTCTTTTGCTTAAGTATGGCCCAAGTGAAGGGTGAGATGAGAAGAAAAATGTTTAGTTACTTTTTAACTGACAGCCTAAAAAGGAGGAGGTTCTCAATTCGGATGTTTCTATTATTCTTTTTTTTTTATTGAATTTTGCAAAATTTGAAAAAATTGGATTTGCAAAATTTAATTTTTGTTTGTAATGGAATTCTCTCGAAGTGGTGCCACTGTCAATGGATCGGATGATGGGATCTCATGGAAATCGAGAGACCCGCGTTTTTTGATTTTATTAACTTTTTTTTTTGTTATATTGGTATAGATACCTCATATTACCATGAAAATCATTTATAGCCCATCAACAATTTTAAATTATATGACTTTTTCGAATGACTTTTAAACATATAAGTAGTATATATTTTTGTAATAACCTCTAAAACCCTTAATTTTGATACGTAAATCGATGGGATTCGAAGAAAAAAATAATGCTACAAAATTATTCGTTTTGTTAACGGCACTTATTTAAGAACACTTGGGTGGCCAAGACCTATCTAACGATATCTTAATTATAAAAATCCGTCAAGTGGTTTGAAAGATATGAGGTAATAAAGAATATTACATACATACATACAAGATACGCTTGAAAACTCTTTCCTTGCAGCCGGGTAATAAAAAAACCGACTTCTAAAGCAAAACAGTACAAACCGAAAATTATCTTTGTTTTCTGAAGTTTGTGTCGAAAAATTAAAAAGAATAGGTACCAAAGACACCGACTTCGGAAAACAAAGTGATTTAGTAGTCTGTTAATTTTATTAGGTAAAAAGTTTTTTTTATGAATATTATTTTGGGCTTTTTTAATTTTTTATCTATCTAAAGGCTCGCGTTTGACCTCTATCTCACATGGTGGTAAGCGATAATATGGTCTACGGTGAAGCAGCAATGACTTATTCACTCTTGACTTAAAGAACCCAAGGTTGTAGCTATCAGGCTTTCAACAAAGTGAACCGATATCCTGGTGAGGGCCGCGGAAGTTTGTTTGACGTTTGGCAGAGGCATCTGTCCAGGAAAAAAAAGTTATTCGACAAAAGTGAAGATGATAAATGATCTGTCCCCACAGAACTGTGCAAAAAGGTTTGTAGGGCCTTTATAAGTTTATGACTGTTGTTAACATTTTTAATGTATGTAATTAAAGTTTTAATTCGTCAATTCGAAGGTTTTCTGTCCATCTACTAAGTGTTTGCCTTCTCATCGAGATATTTACTATACCATCAGCTTGAGAGACTGCAGTTGAGATGCCTTGTGAGCATTTGAGGGTGTTCTAACTTCAAAGTGGATGTCTTTCGGCTAAAATGATGATAACGATGTGCATTTTTATCAGCACTTATACAATCTGCATCTCAAAAAACAGCAATATAATCTCCTTTGAAGAAAATACGTTTGAGTTTCTGATGCAGTAACTAACATAATGTGGTAAAGTAAATAATAACATCCACAGCTGACTTAGTGATCTCTCAAATTAATCTACTAACACACATTAATCCGAGGATGTACTACGGACGTATCCTCCTCTTAGAATCCAATTAAAACGTCATTTACCGTGCAAACACCGCGCTATTGATACAAACAATCAGGGGATAGGCTGGCAAGCGAGCCAATACGCACGGAATATTATGTGCAGAAGGTCGGCTCTACAACGTGTTACAGAATAAACAAAACTTGAAAGGGATCATTGTAGGGACATCATTATAAAACAATTATAAACCCTAATGGAATAAGTTGTAGTTTGTCGTGTGTACCTGTGTGTTTGTGTATCTGTCTATGGCATCAAAGCTCCTAAACGGTTGAGCCGATTTTGATTTAGTTTTTTTTGGTTTTTAAAGTAATTTTATCGAGAGTGCTATTTGTTCTTTGTTTGATGAAAATCGGTTCAGCCTTTCAAAAGTTATGGGCGTTTTATTGTGGGAATCGGGGTATTTTCGCAAGATATCGTGTCATAATTCGGTAGATTCTCGATCGAAGCTAGTCGGTTACTAGATAAATTATTTAGATTAAAAAGCATGAAATAAAAATTGTTCGGGGCTTTTTTAAACTGTACTTGTTACTATGAGATCAACACCGAAATTTTGACAAAAATCAACCGTCCCATGTATTTCAGATTGGGTTACTCGACAATATTATACTTACGGTACGGTTACGGCTTTATTTTTCAAAATAATGAGTACAATGACCTTTTTTAGGTTTTACATTTAGTTTGTTACAAGTTTTGTACAACCAATCTACCTAGCTTTTTCCAACTATTTTGGGGTTGGCGTCTAGATGGAGTGACTGGTTATTCTTCCTTTCATATTCAGTCCATTCTTCTCTGGAATGCACTTCCTCTTGATATCAGGACGGCCACCAGTCAATATGCATTTAAGCGGAAGCTGCGACATTATTTTCTACACCATTAGCAGAGTCGTCTCAATCACCTTTTTATATATGTTTATATATATAAAGGTATTTATTACAGTAAATATATATGTATGTTTATTTTAACTACAATATATTTATTTTTATTCAATTTTACTTCAGTAATTTTTAAAAATTTTATGCACCTGCCATGTTATCACTCAACCACCCTTGGTTGACTGGTAGAGAATGCCTCAGGCATTAAGTCCGCATATGTATCTGTATGTTGCATGAAGTTTTAAATAAAATAAATAAATAATAAATAATGTCTGATTTGTTACGCGTGGTCGTGTTTCGCAGTTACTAGTTTATGAATAGTCTTATAAGTGCAAAACACGATACCTTCTGGGTTTTGACCACCCGTAACGACGTCAGATGTGTTGAATGAAATCCATCGCCAGTAACACGGCTTTTAGAAGAAAATTAAGCTCGAAATCGGCCGGCAGTGACGAGAGATGTCATTATTAGTTTACATGCCAGGGATATAAGCGCGTCTGGCTCGCGGATAAATCAGAAAAAGAGTTACTGCGGCCCTGGCTCAAGCAACTGAAGGAACAAGGTTTTAGTCAGTAAAAGTCTGACACGCCCTCCCGCTTCACCCAGAGCGGGAGACGTCATTGGATGATTTCTCAAACAAAAAAAAAATGGTCTATAAGCGCGGAGCACAAGCCATAGCTCGAAATCGGCCGACAGTCAAAGTCAAATATATTTATTTCAACTAGGCCAATAAGCGGCACTTTTGAACGTCAAACATTAAATCTAAATTAAAAATGTACAAGTAATAAAAATTGACTCTACCGTGCATTCGGAAAGTAGCTTGTTATGGAGAAGAACGCACAAGAAACTCCATAGTGACGAGAGGTGTCATTATAAGTATACATGCCGGAGCTATAAGCGCGGGGCATAAGCCATAGCTTGAAATTGGCCGGTAGTGATGAGAGATGTCATTACTAATATACTTGCCGAGGCTATAAACGCGGAGAACAAGTCTCGGCTGACTTAGCCATAGCCAGAATTGTCAGATCGGTAAATTTCTATTAATTAAATTGTGACACTGACTGACACGCTTAGTGCTTGTGCCATTTTTTCAAGTCCTATTATATTTGTACATTATTTTATAATGAGTTGTTTAAATAGTGCTAGTTCCGCAATAAGATATATACCCTCATATTTTATTTATTTATGATAAGGATTATATGGTAGATAATGTACATTGGTACATCGTAAATAGGTTGCCTAGCTAAATCGCGTACCGATGATGTTAAATAATAAAAATCTTATTTAAAGGTTTTCAATCAACTTCCTTGATTGATTAATTATTTATGAAAATCGAGTATTAGCTAAAAGAATATACCCCAAGGCATTGAAAAAATAAAGTTTGCCTATTTTCCCCTCTATGGAGTTGCCAGGTATAAAAAGGTGAATAAGCATTATTGATATACTGTCAGCGGTAAATAATGACGATTTACATATCAAATCACAGTTTATTTTACTCCCAATCCAACCATATTAAGTTGCCTTATCAAAAAGTTGATTGAATCCATTGTTGCCTACAAATTTTATTATTTAACATTATCGGTACGCAATTTAGCTAGGCAACCTATTTGCGATGTAACAATGTTATTATATAGCACTAGCTGACCCGGCAAACTTTGTTTTGCCATAAAAACACCAAACATTAATTTACCCCACACTACTCTCCTACCCTACCCACCTACCCTACCCTACCTACCCTACCCTACCTACCCTACCTACCCTACCTACCCTACCTACCCTACCTACCCTATCTACCCTACCTACCCTACCTACCCTACCTACCCTACCCTACCTACCCTACCTACCCTACCTACCCTACCTACCCTACCTACCCTACCTACCCTACCTACCCTACCTACCCTACCTACCCTACCTACCCTACCTACCCTACCTACCCTACCTACCCTACCCTACCCTAGCTACCCTACCCTACCTACCCTAGCCTACTCTACCTACCCTACCCTACCTACCCTACCCTACCTACCCTACCCTACCTACCCTACCCTACCTACCCTACCCTACCTACCCTACCCTACCTACCATACCCTACCTACCCTACCCTACCTACCCTACCCTACCTACCCTACCCTAACTACCCTACTCTACCTACCCTACATACCCTACCCTACCCTACCTACCCTACCCTACCCTGTATAAGAACCTTCTCCTAACAATAACGAAAACAACAAAAAAAAAATAAGCCAAATCGGTCAAGCCGTTTTCATGTTATGTCGTGACAACGGAAAACGGGTTTCTTTTTTATATATATAGATATGATGATAAGGATTATCCTTATCATCATTAAATAACATATGAGGGTATATATTTTTTATATTGTATCTTACACCATAATCATTACAATTGATTTTCCTGTGTGTCCTTCACAAAAAAATTGCTATTTAATTCTGTGAAGCCGACTTTCTGTACCTATCCATTTTGGAAATACAGCAGCGGTGACATCATGAAACACGATGCCGCCTTAATGAGGTGCATGGCACTTATGAATCTCATTTGCAACAAAATTGGGATACTGACAGACTGATTGAATTATGTAGATATGGAATTTTGAAGTGTATGGCTTTGATTTTATCTTTAGGTTCATTATTATGCCCGTGGATTGAAGAATCGTTGCAAGCAGTGTTCTGTTGTACTCTTATCCTCACCGTGAGAAAAGCCTCATGAAGATATGTATTTTTTTTTGTATTGTTGATAGGCTTGCCCTTATTTAAGGACAAACCTGTCACACTATTATTCCCATTCACTGCATTTCCTGAAAGCCAGAATCAATCGTGGCGATAGCCAGAAAAGCGCCAAGTCAATGAAGCTCGACGATTCCCGGAATAGCTGGGGAGCAGCCTTATAAAGTCGGAGATAGAATAAAGATAGGCCAACAAGCACAATGGATAGGATTATGATTGGGTTTTACTACTATATTACTTTTCTCCATCCTAAATAGGTCCAAGCCTAGATTAGGACATAGCATACTTTTTTATCCCGGTCTTACGTTCCCGTTTGGTATATCGGTGGCACAATGCATAGATGAACCTGGCGCTACAGGAACGTGGGGATTGGCATAAGAGCGGCCGATGCTCAGCTGTAGGCGAAGTCAGGCTGTGGAAGACGATGATGACGTTCCCGTGCGATAATTTTCGTCTAATATATCTGTTTTTCCTAATTAACCTAGTAGGCCAGAGGGCAATAAACCAACACTGATCATACTCGTTTATCTAGTACAAGATAATTAGAATTAATTTATGTACTTTAGCTTAATTAGCAAATTTCTCTGGGCGTGAAAGTCAGCGTAGCGTGAAGCTCAATATTTGCCAATCACGCAATCAGGTTGCATTGATTGGCGCTTAGCGAGGTGTAGTTTATAGCTAAAACATTTACTTAATTAATGTAAGTGACATGGTCTAATTAAATGGTAATTATATTTTGCCAGCGACTTCACTCAAACTTGACGACACGGTTAGCGTAGTGGTTGAGCGATCGGGTGTCGCAGGTTCAATGCCTGCATGGAACAAAAATATTTGTATGGCCTACAGATTGAGTTGTTTCGGATCTGCGTGTCTTGTGTCATCATCATTATCATCAGCCTTTAATGTTCCCACTGCTGGGATACAGGCCTCCTCTCTGTGAGAGGGAATGGCCAATAATACACCACGCGGGCCCAGTGCGGATTGGTAGATGTCACACGTCTTCGAGTTTTAGGTTCTAGGACATGCAGGTTTCCTCACGATGTTTCCCTTTACCGTTTTGAGAGCAGTGGAGATGAAATATTTTACACAAAGTAATACGCCTGCCTGGGTTCGAACCCACGACCTACCCCTTTAAAGTAGGCATGAATTATTATTAAGGTACCTATTGATATACATAACAAGTCTTCAACTATTTTCAGTTTTGACATTCAGGCATTACATACATTCAATCCCGTATTAATGACGTTATTTTCATTCTATTATTTTAAAGCTTTAAACAGCACAGACAGGCACATAATACCAGGCTTTAAAACTTTTAATGATGTTCAAATAAAATCCTAAAATAGATTTAACTTGTACCACACCAAATGCAGACTTAAAATATAGTGAAATTACGAGAGAAAATGCAAGAGCGGAGTCTTGCCGCTCTACAAACTGAGTTCACTGATGAAGTATTAAATGAATTCCGTCGGATCTGGGCTGCATCAACTTCTTTTGAAATATTATTTAATTTAATGTGGAACATCTTAAGGCTGTGTTCGCACTAGCGAGTTGTGGTAAGAAAATTCGAGCATAGAATAGATTGTTGCATCGAGCGCAAAGTGAGTTATTAATGCATTAGTGTTATGCATTAATTACTCACTTTAGTGAGGTGCCTAATCTAGTTTTCTTTCAACTACCAATCTACCTACCGTAATAAAATGTACCTACTCAAATTAAAAACTCAATTTAATTAAACATATTTATGCCGCGATTTTGCGGCAAAAGTTTATTACCCATTTAATTTGCAGATGAATGTATACTTTCTGGAGTTGAATTCATATCGCTATCGCTGTGTATTTCCATTTTTTAAACTTTTCTTGCTAAATATGAAGTATCAAAGTTTTGTAATGGTACAAAATGCGCGCCATTTGTTTTTTTTTTCATCAAATCGATTTTATTCAGCCGATTTTTGTTTTCAGCCAGTATCTTTTTAATATAATGCATACATTTTATATTAAACTTAATGGGAGACATTAAACCTCTGTGGTAAGATTATATCTTAATAAAAAAATTAAAAACTGTGCAACAATGAGATTTCATATAACATTATTTTCTGCACGGTTTTGGTTCTAAGCAAAAAATATGTCCATTGTTATCGGTTTTGTAGTGTTTAATGATAACATTACTACGTAGTTGTAAGAAATATAATTATATTTACAAGGCATACGCGTGTGAAAACATAAGAACATGCACAGACAGGTGCGCAGTGGTCCTTACAACCAAGGCATGCGTCGGTGATCTGAGGTCTCCAGAGAAGTGTCATTCGATGTCAGTGTCAAGTGCCAGAAATGCCAAAATGTAAGGGATTGATCACGTGACATTTCGAAAGTCCTTGACAATTCCATATATTTTAATTTTAGATATTTTAGTGATTTTTCAATAGCTGTCGCAACATTTACAGAATGCCACTTGTCTCAAATAAAGTTAGTATATAAGGATCGTAGCAGGTAGCATTATACAGTTTCTTTCTGCAAAAGGGGTAACTTTATGTATGTAGGTATGTATAGTGGTCTATGTAACTACGTCATCAATAGTTGCCATGTAAGTTGGGTTCTATTAAAAGATCATTTATTTTTACAAAAAAACAATGTTCACTTACAAATAAAAAATGTTCACAATTTAATATACTAATGCAACTGAATACCAATATTTCACATAGAACAACCGTCATTTGAATTCCCAAGACAATTATTGGGCACAAAAATGATATAAAATTATACCAATAAATCTAACTTTTAGACTTTAAAATTGCTTGTAACAATTTATGATGTTACTTTTATGACAACTTAGATCTTCGGTTTAATGTGCCTACTGAAGTACCAACAGACGGTCGAAAGGTTATTCAACTGAATGCGGATTCCCAATTTTCGTCTTAACTGCCTTGTTCATGTTCTGGTAGTCATAAGGTTTACTTCAAGCATGAGGTTTTGCGTTCGATTCCTGGGTCGGGCTTAGTGTCATTAGGTTCTTCCTTCTCGTATTTCTCAGTATTACTAGGGCCTGGATACGTTTCCAGTTTATGGCAACAGGATTGGCCCCTAAAAAAGTTTTTTTTGAGCTCAATGTTAAACTAAAAATCTAATCGACTTCCAAAACAAAACGCTTCAAAGCGATAAATAACTTTATTTTCCGAAGTCGGTGTCTGAAGTACGCATTGTTTACCGTTATTCGACACCGACTTCGGAAAAGAAAGTAATTATTCGCTTTGAAGTGTTTTGTTTTGGAAGTCGGTTTGATTTTTTGTTAAAAAGTTTTTTATTTTCCTCTTTTTAGTTTTGAGGTACCTCCAATTAACAAAATAAAAACTATTATAGTCAAAGTACATCTCAAGACGATTCCAATAAGCCTAAACACGACTAGGATAAATTGTTTTATTTCGGAGTTCCAGTGGCCATTGTGGTCTTCTTCATTAGTTTCACTTCACCAAATTATACTTTCTGAGTGCAAATGATTGTATTATTCATGAAAATACATAAATCATAGCGATTTATGTATGTCTGTAATATTTGAGGAGATTCCTAGATTTCTCTAGGATCCCATCATCAGATACTAGTTCCCTAATCACAGTACCACAAACATTAAAAAAGTTCGAATTGAGAAACCTCCCCCTTTTTGGGAAGTCGGTTAAAAATTACGGGTAGGGCATTTTAGGCCTTTAGAGATTTCAAGAATCAGCTCATGTCACCTTTTTTCCCAAAGTGTTACACACAAATCACACACATCATAATCCTATTAATGTTCTCACTGCTGGGACACAGGCCTCCTCTCTGTGAGAGGAAATTGGGATGTCACATGTCTACGAATTTTTAAGTGTTCCACAAAGATGCACCTTTTAGCACACTTCATCATCCTCAGCCTTTTTACGGGTAACTGCCGAAGGAGGGTAATGTGTTTATCAGTCTATGTATGTATTTAATGTTCACATTGCTGGGACACAGGCCTCTCACTGTGAGAGAGGGAATGGGCCTTAATCCACCACGGGGGTCCATTGCTGGTTGTTGGATGCCACATGTCTTAGAATTTTTGTTTCTAGGACATGCGGGTTTCCTCACGATGTTTTTCTTCACCGTTTTTAGAGCAGTACTGATGAAATAATTTTTACAAAGGAAAGTGCCTGCATGAGTTCGAACTCACAACCAGTGACACACGTCACAGTGTCAAGTCAGGGCCGTTAACACGGATCCACCACTGCTCTCTTAGATTACGACAAATTACGCCACAGAATTCAAGCGGTATGTTATATCATTTTCGTATTCGATAGTGCATACACGGCTTTACAAATTTCGAGTCTACAAAGTATTTAAGGATCTGAAACTTCTCTCCAAAATCCTCTCGTTTTGAACCACTGTTTCATGTTTATCATATTACTTACTATCTGTGTTTATGTTTAAAATCAGGGAGATAGTTTGCTTGTTTCATTTTAATCCCCCGCTGACTGTGTTTTGCACGTACAATCGAATTTCTGTGTTTCAGATGCCGCCATGTTTTGAATTTACATTCAGTTTTCAATTATTTTTTTTATGGATTGATATTTTCAGTTTGAATATTGTTAACATTGCGAATTGGTTAATTTGAAATTTTTATTGAAATGTAATTAATCTTTTGATAGATAGAAATAATGCCTCAAAAGTCTGAAAAAAAATATATCTTAGCGTGAATAATGTCGTTAGAAACTATATGATTGTGTCTTTTTAGAACTTAGCAACAAGTTAGACCACATGCTATACTTACCAAATCCAAACTAATATTATAAATTAGAAAGTAACTCTGTCCGTCTCTGTGTTTATTTATTGGATACGTTTTCACGTCTAAACCGCTTGATCAGTAATGATTAATTTAGGTATAGAAATAGATCGGACTTTAGATAAGGACATAGGATTTTTATGCTGTAAGTACATTCCCTTGAAATAATTTCAGTCTTTCAAGTGGGCGATGCCATTGGCAGAAGCTAGTCCTACTAATATTATAATTGTGAGAGTTTGTGTGTTTGTGTTTCAATCACGCAAAAACAGCTGAATGGGTTTTGATGAAATTTTGCACACAGTTAGTTTATCATCATCAGCCTTTTAATGTTTCCGCTGCTGGGACACAGGCCTCTTCTCTGTGAGAGGGAATGGACCTTAATCCACCACGCGGGCCCAGTGCGGGTTGGTGGATGTCACATGTATTCGAATATAACAGATAGTTTATAACCTGGATTAATCTGTAGGATATTTTTTTTTTATCCTGATATAAAGATACTAAAAAACTTATCGCGCGGGTGATGCCAATGAAAAAAGCTAGTATATACAATATAGCACATAAATATAATTCAATTTCTCGCCTCACCAAGAAAATACACATCAATCCATTTTCTTCCCAATATTACAATAACATTTCTTATCTTCGTCTTACAATATAAATTGATTTCGTGCAAGCTTCTGTTTTCTTCCAAACTTTCCGGATTGCTTTTCTTTCGAACTACCCTGCATGTTCGTTCGGAACTGCAGTTACTAGAAATTAAATTAATGTTTCAGCTTTATTAAAATAGTTCGATTTTATAAGTTTCGTGTTCAGTGATTTGTATGTTTAAAGTATCTACTTTTGTTTTAGTGTAGTTATGTCTTTATGTTAACATATGACTTTAGACAAAATAAATTATATCTGTCGCATCAAGGCTGGCTGATAGATGCAAACCATCGGGAAGTCAGGATCCCTTAGCCTTTCCTTACCCTTAGGTTAAGACATCGTGTGTGGTGTGTGGTATGTGTGGGTACAATTGTGAAAAACAGCCACCATACAGGGATAGATTAATAGTTCAGCAATGCAAATTATTTTATTTTGAAAATACACATTTAGTCGTTTTTTCATGATATCTAGACTCCCAAAGGTCTGTTTATAAAATTTCGTGCGCTCGTTTTAGTCCTAAGTCATCATCCATTTTGCTACAAACTTGCAAAAGTGCTAATTCGTACTAGCTTCTTACTGCTCATCACAACATCTATCTCTTTCGCACGTGTTGTCGGATGAGATAACATGCATTTTAACGCCGCGCACAAAATAGTTCGTGCCGTCGACTAGGGCAACCTTAAGCTTGAAGATCGACTCGTGTGGCTGTTGTTATTTGGCCACGAGTTTCTCTACCCCTGGTAAAAGCTATACTAAAATAAATAAACTAGCCCCTAGTAGTAAAGCTGAACAAAGTGAACTCATTGAATAAACACGAGGCCGCCTCATTCAACTTGGCTCGATACGGTTCAAGCGCACCTTATTAATTTGTTGTTCAGTATAAAGCGCTACTATTTTGTGCACTTTATTCATAATTTAGCTAATTTAATGTCAAAGTCAAATATATTTATTTTATAATTAGGCCAATAAGCGGCACTTTTGAACGTCAAAAATTAAATGTAAATTAAAAATGTACAAGTTATAAAAATTGACTCTATTTAATTAAGTTATTATTGCTATTTGTGGGTAAAACATAATTATTTATTAATGCCCAGACAATTTGAAAAAGGCCTGATATGGGTAGGTTATATGTTAACAAGTGCGAGTCAGACTCGCGCACGAAGGGTTCCGTACCATTATCGCAAAAAACGGCAAAATAATCAAGTGTTTTGTATGGGAAATATGTAAATATTTAAGTGGGGTTCCCACTTAAATATTTATTTTATTCCTTTTTTTAGTATTTGTTGTTATAGCGGCAACAGAAATACATCATCTGTCAAAATTTCAACCGTCAAGTATCATGGTTCATGATGAAGATACAGCCTGGTGACAGACGGACAGACAGACAGACGGATCGTGGAGTCTTAGCAATAGGGTCCCGTTTTTTACCCTTTGGGTACGAAACCCTAAAAAACTATTGAAATAATTAAATTAAGCGGGCTTTCTGAATAATGCCCATCGCTTATTTGGCCGGGTAATAGAAAGTTGTGTTTTTATTATTTTAATGTTGACATTGATTTTAATATAGAATGGGTAAGTACGATTACTATTTAAGCTCCTATTGTTGAAGTGTTTATACAAAAACGCCTCCATGTCAGTCCGACTTCAGGATCAGACCTTGGAACCTATCCTTCTGCAGCGGTGTGTGAGACAGGGAGACGTCATATCTCCGAAACTGGTATCTGCTGCACTTGAGGATTGTTTCAAGGTTCTGGACTGGAAAGGGCCATGCATCAACGTCAATGACAAATACATTTCTTACCTTCGCTTCGGTTTGCCAACGATATAGAGGTTAATGCTGATACCATAAAGGACCTCAGTACAATGCTCGATGGCCTCAGTAGAGATTCCGGCAGCGTGGATCTTAAAATGAACATGACCTTGGCACACCAATTCCTTTCAAGATCAGAGACGTACCAAACCGTAAGATGTTGCGTTGGAAGGCAACACAAGGTGGCCCCACTGCTGCTTGTGGGGATCCGCTGCATGCGAGACGTTTGGGACCGGTCAATATGGCGACACTTAGGCGAGATCTATGTCCAGTAGTAGACTTCTTTCACCTACAAAACATACATAATGAAAACACGACATAAACGTAGGTTAATCACGAACAAAGTGCGCAAAATTGTAGCACTCTAAACTAAAGACTAAAATAATTAGGTGAGCTTGAATCATAATCCGTGACAGCGTATAATTTCGTCCATGTTGGTATACACGGTTTCACAGTACGTGACAGGGTGTAATACTTCGGCATTTGGTGTAAGCACTACACATACGAGCTATTTTACTTCTAGCAAATAATGTGATGTAGTTGTAAGGAAACGATGTATAGATGGTAAATTACGTGTTACGATTCGTTTATATTTATTTCCCCGTCATTTAACGCTCGACAGTTGAGAATAGATATTTTGCAAGCCTCTGAGAGAGAAAAAGAATGTATTACCATCCATTTTTCACATGGGAACATTTATGTTCTTTTTTTTAGGGTTCCGTACCCAAAGGGTAAAAACAGGGCCCTATTACTAAGACTTCGCGATCCGTCTGTCTGTCTGTCTGTCTGTCTGTCCGTCTGTCTCCAGGCTGTATCTCATGATTCGTGATAGCTAGACAGTTGAAATTTTCACAGACGATGTATTTCTGTTGCCGCTATAACAACAAATACTAAAAACAGTATAAAATAAATATTCGTACATACAACAAACGTGATATTTTTGCCGTTTTTTGCTCGATATTAATAACGGCAACAGGTAGACGCTTGAAATATTCACAGAATGTTTAGTTGTATATTTACTTCAAAAAATAATAATTAATAAATTAAAATAAAATAAATTAAGGGGGGCTCCCATACAACAAACGTGATTTTATGCAGTGTTTTGCGATAATGGTACGGAACCCTTCGTGTGCGAGTCCAACTCGCACTTGGCCGGTTTTTTATAATTATAATTATGAAATTTGCGTATTTTCAAACTGATAATTTCGGTTTCCAAAATATGCCAATTTCATTTATAAAGGACCTAATATAAAGATATTGTCATGATAGATCCGATGTAAAAAATGGATCAATCCTTTTTTAGGGTTCCGTACCCAAAGGGTAAAAACGGGACCCTATTACTAAGACTTCGCGATCCGTCTGTCTGTCTGTCTGTCTGTCTGTCTGTCTGTCTGTCCGTCTGTCTCCAGGCTGTATCTCATGAACCGTGATAGCTAGACAGTTGAAATTTTCACAGATGATGTATTTCTGTTGCCGCTATAACAACAAATACTAAAAACAGTATAAAATAAATATTAAAGGGGGGGCTCCCATACAACAAACGTGATATTTTTGCCGTTTTTTGCTCAATATTAATAACGGCAACAGGTAGACGCTTGAAATATTCACAGAATGTTTAGTTGTATATTTACTTCAAAAAATAATAATTAATAAATTAAAATAAAATAAATCAAGGGGGGCTCCCATACAACAAACGTGATTTTTATGCAGTGTTTTGCGATAATGGTACGGAACCCTTCTTGTGCGAGTCCGACTCGCACTTGGCCGGTTTTTTTTACATCTACAAATACTAACGGAACAAATATTTGTATGGCCTACAGATAGTAGTTCCGGATCCAGATACACAACACCCAGGACACCCAAGTGTATGTGAATTTAAATGTTTGTGAACGCACCCACGATACAGGCAGCAATGCCTAGTGTGGAGCAATGTTAAAAAAAAAATCAAAAACAAACAAACAAAACAAACACTGAAGTAAGATTTTAGTAGAAACGTGGCTGTCTAAACAAACTCAGAATATTATATTCAATTATGTACCAATTAGTAATAACTAATTATGTAGTATGAGCTTCTCTTTAATTCCTAGGTTTTCTTCAGAAAGAACACGTATGAAAACTATATACTATTTTCCGTACTTTCAAAGAGCCATAAACATAAATAAAAGTGAAATATAATTATTTAAACATTTTGTTTGTTTGTTGGCTATTTAGCGAAACATGTGCGTTGCTCATTACGTATTTAACAGCACATTATGTCATTAAAATTATACATAAAGTTAAAATATTTAATGGACGCCAAGTATTTTGTAAATATTAACTGTTTGGACGTGAATGTGTTATGATGAAAGTTTTGATTTATTAGTATAACGTGCTTTGATAAATATTGTAAAGTTTTGCAGGTGCAAGTTGATAGGATTTAAGTGAGACGTTAGTTATTATAGGTACATACCGCAACAAAGAATTATCACCCCTAGAAATGTATCAAAAGCGACATCTATGGACAGGAGGATATACTACGATGTTTACGTGCGCCGCGTCTCTGTGATATTAATGAAACTGCTAAGATAAATAACTAGAAATAAAAAAACTGACGGCGCTCATGCAACAGACCGCCAGGTAATATCCATCGCATCCTACCTATTTATATTTTAAACTTCCAAAAGTGTTTATTATCATAGTCATACTTTTTTTTACAGATTTCTAAAAACTCACAATAGAATTTAAAAAAAGTATATCATCGTTAGGCTGAAGCAAGATTCGAACCTGGACCCTATAACTCACGAGTCAAGCTATTCGCCATCCTGACATTTATTTTTCAATGAAGTTAGTTTTCTGTAGTTATTGACATTGATTCCACGAGTAAGCGTTCTAGATACCCATTTAACAATAATTGTTTATGTTATTGATTCAAAATTGTCATGCGCTAACCAACATCAGCATGCACACGTAAAAGTCTTAGTATATCCTCCTGTCCATAGATGTCGCTTTTGATACATTTCTAGGGGTGATGATTCTCTGTTGCTGTATGTACAAACGGAGAGAATGCAAAGAACAGATAGAAGGATAGATCAAAATGCAACATCGAACACGATGCACCAAAATAAGAAGAAAAATAAATTCCATACCTACATGGCAAAATAAAGTTTTTATACGAGTGGGTACATAAACTTTTGCATAAAATCACACCCTTTGCCTATGGGAGTAGGTAGAGACTACAGAATGCCTGCACTTGCTACGATCCGCACTTGCTGATATTAAAATCCGGTTAAACACCGGATTTTCGTTTAAATAAAACGAATAACAAAAACAATTTTATCAAAAGTCAAAGTCGTAAGCTAGGTTTTTATCCAGGTTTGGTGACATTAAAAATGATGTTCAACTTTGATGAATAAAGCAATTGGTTTAATTAAATTTGGAATCATTTTTGTAATGGCTTTTAAAATTAAAACTTAATAAAAATCCGGCCAGATGCGAGCCGGACTCGCACACGAAGGATAATATAAAAATATGGAATATATATATATATATACTATTATGGAAAAAAAAGGCAAAAAAACACGTTTGCTGTTTGGGAGCCCCACTTAAATATTTATTTCATTCTGTTTTTAGTTTTTTTTTTTATAACGGCAACAGAAATACATCATCTGTGAAAATTTAAACTGTCTAGCTATCACGGTTCATGAGATACAGCTTGGTAACAGACAAACAGACGGACACTGGAGTCTTAGTAATAGGGTCCCGTTTTTACCCTTTGGGTACGGAACCATAAAAACTGTAAAAAGCTATTAATCTCATAATCTTTGTTATTCATAAAACCTGCATAGCCGAGACAAGCTCTAAAGAATTCCCAACGCACTCAACAAATAAAATAAAACGCAAAAATACCATTCCTATTAAACCAGATAAATTCTACAAGCGCATTTAAAGTATAAGAAAACAAAATGAAAGTTAATTAAAAGAGAATACTTAAAATTTTCATTACTGATTAAAGCAACTACAGAGGGGACGATATAAATCCCTGTGTTATGATTTAAATTATGAATTAGAGAGCCAAATTTTAATAAACAAACTGGTGTAACTACTTACTGCTGTTAAGTGACGTATTATTTCTTATCTTATTCTGTTAATGTTCATTGTGGCGCATTGACTCAATGTTTACATTAAAGGATATTTTATTTCACCGTAAAAATCACTCTCATTTACTCTCATAAAACTATGCTATTATGTTATTTGTCAGCATAAGATAAGCGTCTATGAGACGGTTCTTAAAAAAGATATGTATGTTCAACAAATAATTATATTTCTTTTTCTAAGCGCTATGGCCTATGATTGAATAATATAGAAAAAGGATGAACTGTGCTATTAAGTAAATTATCTGTTTAAGTATATTTATTTTACATTACATCACATCATCAGCCTATTAATGTTCCAACTGCTGGGACTCAGGCCTCCTCTCCGTGAGAGGGAATGGGCACATGCAATTGCACCAATCCCGGCCGATTTGACGTAATTTACTGATTAACTCCATTACAATTTGAAGTTCTTCATCAGATCTTTACTTTATATAACTGAACCAATGCCATGTCATACGAAGGCTTAAAAATTTTCAAATTCAGTCCATAATTGACGGAGAAATCGGTGAAAATATTAAAAAAAATACATACTGACGAACATAGAACCTCATCTTTTTTTGGCAAGTCGGCTAAAAATGATCAACTCACTTATTACAGCGTATAAATATACTTGAAACAAGGACCATTCTCATAAGATGACAACTTTTTACTTATCTTCCCATATAAAACCATACAAAATCTTATCTATCAAAAAGTAATACAAAACTCCTTAACAACCTGAAGAGGAAAAACAAAAAGTTTGGTCAAATGATGTATTTTGAAGAAGAGTTACAAAATAAAGTTTGTCTTTAGGGACCAATGAAAGTCGGGAAACAGTCGTATTTTGGTTATAACCGCTAACAAAACTTTTTCTAACTTCTGGTTTGGATATTTATTTGATGGGCTGTTAATCGGTTTGTATTTATCTTTAATTTTATTGGTTTGATATCGGTTTGAACTGCCTCATAGGTCTAGTGGTAACAAAGCGCGGCTACTGCTGAACATGACGACCTGGGTACGGTTCCCGGGGCGGGCAAAGTTTTCTTGGGTCTTTCCATTTGGAATTTTTCAGACAGCCCGATATACGTGAGGATATTGCAATGAACAAGTTATTTTAAGACGGTTGTAGTGGACTGTATTGGTTTGTTGGGTTCTTGTTGGGAATGAAAATACTGTCTTGATTCGATTTTAAATTATATTCCTTGTTGTTGTTACTTCTTGTAGAGCTGGAGACCGATTGTGTCTCAGCCCTCAAGAGGTCCGGCCTTTATACAAAAACTGCTAAACGCAAGTAATAGCGCCCCTCTCCAGGCCGATTTTATCTGACTAATCTTATTTAAATTTACACAAATTTTATTATACATTTCCTTAATCTACATACTTAATTCTACCTACGAAAAATATAAAAGGTGTAAAAGGTCAACACAAAAGTCTTATCTAACCTAGATTCCTCCCTACTTATGAGCTATGAAAACATACATAATCTTATCTAATTATCTTCCCCTTTTCTCTAATTTTTATGCATAGAATAGAATAGAATACTCTTTATTATGTACACCATATAAGTTACAGAACGTATAGACGAAGAAAACATTACACTGGGTGACACAATGGGCGGCCTTATCGCTAAAAGCGAACTTTTCAAGACAACCTTTAGATGGATTTTAAAAATGGAAGGAAAGACAGTACTCTAGGTAGTCTTTGGTGTACTATTTATATATAAAATAAATACATACATAGATTTATATATATATATATATTATATAGACAAATTTATACAGTAATAAGTATGAAAAAAAAATATAGAAATCAAGAAAAACAACTATTAAAGAGGTAGTGACTCTTTACCATAGTTTTAAAAATGGGCAGAGATTGAGCACGCCTTATTGACACGGGCAAAGCATTCCACAACCGCACCGCTTGAACCGTAAAAGATTTGTCGTAAAAGCTGGTGGAATGCATCGGCATCTCTAGTCTCAAGTTTTCCGATGACCTCAGATATCTAATATGTGTGTCATGAAGGAACTTGAAACGTTCTTTGAGATAAGAGGGGGTTGTAGGATTGTATAGAATAACATTACATTATAGGTAGTCCTACTCTAAAATTCACATGGAATAACTCTAAAATATATCCTATTTTAAACAACCACGTGGGGTATTTTAGTCACACGAAAGACTACGAGACAATACTAAACGTTACACAATAATAATATTTCTTTTTGGTCCAGGTAATCGAGCTATATAAACCGTAATAGGATACGGGTTACAACGCTCGTTATACACAAGTTTATATGACGGTTGAGTTTACCATTCCAAAAACATTAAACATTACCGTAACTTATTTTTACGATACTGTAGAATGCAGACAAGAGATCTTTATAACGGTCACTCATAACAAACAAGCAGACCCGTTAAAAGTCCCAAACATGTGTACGCCATACAAAACCGTTAACAAACTTATCGTGGGAAATGTCACCTTGATAGAAACTACCACACAATGCTCGGCGTCCTTTACAACGGTCATGACATAGCACCCATGCACAGTGGACGGCAGGATTAGACATACAGATAACGTTATTCATACATAGCTTTTAACCGCCTTTCCAGAAAGGAGGAGTTTCCATGTTCAACTTTGTTTGTTTTCTTTTTTTTTGTGTATGTTCAGCGATATCTCCGCCAAATAAAACAGGCTACTGTAACGGCTAGGGTAGCCAGCGTAGGCCGCTAAAGGATAGTAGGTCGTTAGGTAGTTGGTAGTGAAACAGCTGGACAAGTTAATACATATATTTAGGAAACTAAAGATCCACAGCTAGGTCGCGGGTACGTAAAGTCACTATACTGTTCTTCACCGATAACTATCACACAGCTAATACGTAAGAAGGATACCGACCCTTGGCAGCACGTGGCAGACGCTGGGGGCCAGCGGAGCCAGGGGGGTCAGCACAGGCTCCGCGACAGGCCGCCGGAACTGTAGCGGCTAGGCTGCGCATGCACCGGCTCGCGTGGCGGTAGGCCGCAGGTAGGCAGGCTAAGACCTGGGCAGCATGCGTAGATAGCGTGCAGGAAGCTAGCAGCGTGCAGCAGTAGACAAGGGGTCCAGCCCTCAGCCCGTATGAAGAGCCCCTATATCGGGGACATACATAGATAAACTCACGCCTTTTTCCCATGGGGGTAGGCAGAAACTACTGAACGCCACCTGCTACGATCCTTACATACTTCTTTTGCTTCACTCACATTCATACATCTAGTCATACACACACGCTGGTTATGAGTACTGCGCACCTGGCCTTTCTGAAGAACATCACCTATAAAGTCTATGTATGTCTTTCTAGGGCGTCCCCTGAACTATTCAATAAATAACGGCAAATCTCTCGTGATTGCTGCAATCGCATGTTTGTTTATTGTTTATACCATTTCATAACATAACATCACGCCATTACGCTCTTAAGGGTTACGTAGATCTCTCATTTCACCGATTATGGTCAAGTTATATGATATTTGGGTGATCTATTCTGGCGTTATAGGTACCTTACTAAACAACTTGCCTATTAGGTAGGCACAACTAAAAATAGAAAATTAAAAAAACTTTTTTACAAATAAATACTACCGACTTGACTTATAGGTAGTTTTTTGTAAAAAATGATTTTTTATGCGTGATAGAATCCACTTATGATATATGTGGGGATATCCAGATGACTAGATCATTTCATGGCAAATTAAGACTTCCATATACGTCAAACGTCGGGATCGAGGACGGCTGCCGCGTACCTGCCAGCGAATCCCAGCATCTCAACCCTGCGGGTCTTCTTGCCTCGAGGTCAACTCCTCGGCTATCACGACGTCACTAGCTTCGCGTTAAGCCAGCACAGTACTTTGCGCGCCTACCTACACGAGACAAAAATTAATTTGACGGGCTTACTTAAGTAACCCACGACCACGTAATAATAAATTTTATGAAATTGTTGTTCAGTTTTTATTTCCATTATTACTACGACAATATATGAATGTATATGTTGGCTATAAGAGTATGGGGAAACCAAAGAGACAATGGACAAGCTGCGTGAAAGATTATATGTCTAGAAAGAAGGTAACGACAGATAAAATAATATTAGTTATTTATAAACAACTAATAGAGAAGTATGGAAGCGACGCCAGTGACAGAAAAATTGAAAGGCAACCGTCTGTCCTAGTATGGTCATGTGATGAGGAGGGATGAAGCGTATGTTACTAAAAGAGTTATGATTGTAAATGAGAATTGTAAGGAGAGGGAGGGGACGGCCAAAAAAAGATGGATGGACTGTGTCAGGAGTGATATGAAAGTGAAGGGAGTAAGTGATAGCGTAACGAAGACAGGATGGTATGGAAGAGGTAAACGCGTTACGCCGATCCCAAGTAACATGGGACAAGGGCAGGAAGATGGGCCGTAATTCACCAAGCAGGCCCACTGCGAGTTGGTGGATGTCACATGTCTTAACATTGTTGGTTCTAGGACATGCCGGTTGCCTCACGATGTTTTTTGCACCGTTTTGAGAGCAGTGATGATGAAATAATTTACAACAAAGTAGAGCGCCTGCCTAGGTTCGAATCTACGACCTACAACTCTAAAGTCGGGGTCGTAAACCACGAATGATAGAAGTTTGGATTTTTTAAAGTATGTTGATTTTATACTGTAGGCGTCATATAAGAAAGGATTTTTGAAAATTCATCCCCTAATGGAGTGAAATAGGGGATGAAAGTTTGTATGAAACTCTGTCATTTTTAATTTTTAATTAATGAAATGTGGTATTTTGCCTATAAATATAAAATAATAAAATAAGCATTTAAGGATTTTTTGAATTACATCCCTTAAAGGGGTAAAATGGGATCTTAAAGTTTGTATAAAAAATAAATTGTTCATTAACACAAGTCCTTGAAATTTAGTCATTCTGCTCTTCAATACAATTAAAGAAACACATATTTAAGGAATTTTTGAATTCCGTCCCTTAAAGAGGTAAAAAGGGTTGTTAAAGTTTGTATAAAAAATAAATTGATTATATGAAAATTACTTGAAATGTTGTATATAGACTCTTCAATATAATTAAAGAAACATGTATTTAAGGATTTTTAAATTTCATCCCTTTAAGGGGTAAAAAAGGATGTTAAAGTTTGTATGAAAAATAAATTATTCAGTATCACAACTCCTTGAAATTTAGTCAATCTGCTCTTCAATACAATTAAAGAAACACATATTTAAGGAATTTTTGAATTTCATCCCTTAAAGGGTAAAAAGGGGTGTAAAAGTTTGTATCAAAAATAAACATCCTTAGAAAGAAATATGCGAGTAACGGTATCGGCAGTGGCGACCTCTCGCGTCCTGCCCTGGTTTAGCCCTTGGTTCAGGCCATGGTACGGAAAAAGAGGGCATGGGAAGCTGTCCCCTCCTTCTGCGAAGTAGTAATGCTCGCGAAGGGGGAGGTGGAACGCGTGAGGGAGATGCAACGGAGACGCTCTCACGCCCAAAGCCACTGCAGGAGACGTCCTGGGCGTCAGGAGTCGCAAGCCGATGCCCGGCCACCATAGGTGCGGGCTTGCGGACGGCGACTAATGGGTAGCTCGCCGTCCGATAACGACCAGGCTCGAGACGACGGCACGTAGTGTTCCAAGCCTGCAAGGCAAGCAAGGTACAATTAAAGGGTAGGTGCGCGTAGTCTTTTCGACGCCTGCGCCTAGACTGAAAAAAAGGCTTTTGGTGCCCCTCGGGAGGTGCGAAGAAGAATAGAATGGAGTGCTTTTCTTGCGAATTGAACGTATTACAGGCTACTAGAAATGAGAAATATTTGTGATTATAAATCTCGATTACCAAGAATGAAAATGTATCGAGTGCGGTCGATTCGATGCCGCGTGACCGCTTGAAGGTTAAACACAAAGCATTTTAAGTACTTATTTGTCTCAATTTGCCTTTTGTAATAAAATTGTTCTCTATATTTATAAGTCTCATATTATTAGCCCCAAGCTTTAATTAAAGAAATCATTCCTCACAAACTAAAATATATTAGCGATTTCGTAAGTGCTACTTAACTTGAGAACATTTCTCTCAGAAGATTTATGTAAGTAAAATGTGTAACACATTTAATAGTATGTTTTATTATTACAGCTTTTATCAAATCTCATATTTCTATATGATAGATGTGATAAAGATGAAATAAATACTTACATTAAGGGTTAATTTAAAAGTGTAAACACATTGTGCAAAAGTCCTACTATATTACAAAAAACATAGTAGGACTAGGATATAATGATGTTTGCTTGTTTATAAAATCTATTTTTTTTATAACCATCCTTTTTTTTTTCCAGGAGGTTCAAAGACGCGTTTTATGTATAAAAAACAATGTTTTTTTGCTAGCCTATCCTGTCCCACTCCTAAACAAAGAATTATATCTTATAAAAAAAAAGTATCGTTTGAGTATATTTTTGTTCGCTTAACTCGACAAAATGTAGGGAGCAGCTGAATTTTTTAACCAAATAAATGTTTAGAAGGCTGTAATATCAAGATATACTCCGTTAAATTTTAGTTGTTACAATCAGTTTGTCGATCTGGTAGATGAAACAGAATTCACAAATTAAAAAATTATAATAAAAGAAACATAAAAAATAATCCGAACACCAAAGAAAAAAGAAAAATAACTGCAAAAATAACTTTCATTTCGAAAGTCGGTGCTGCAAAATGATATAACAAAAGGTACCAAAGACACCGACTTCCGAAGCGAAACTGATTTATGTACTGGATCGACTCTCCACGGGATTGTAACGACCAAAATGTATAGGAGTGAGAATAAAGATTTTCCAAAGGATTTTCCAAAATATATTTTCATCCCATAAAATTTCAAGGTTTCTGTGAGATTGACTACGGGATTGAAAACACAAGAAAAGCTAGTAAATCCTATAATACTTTAAAAGAGAAAGTAACTCTCTCTAAGGACAAATTAATCACTACAACAGATACCACTTTTCAATTTGTCTTCGACAAACCGTATAAGCACGTCAGAAGAAAAACCAGAAGGTTCATCTTGCATTGAAGTTTTCACAAACCAAGGTGAAATTGTGTGTGGTGAAAAAACATGGAACAAATATTTGTATGAAAAACAGATAATTGTTCCGGCTCTGGGTGTTTGCGTATATAAGTTTACTAGCTTTTACCCGCGGCTTCACTCGCGTAAAACGTAGAAAAGGAAACACAGAGTAGTAGTACAAAAATAGTGTATTGTGCGTAACATAAAATGCAGTAGGTACTAATTTGATTTTTGATTCTTATAAATATTGTTTAGGTCGTCGAAAGTGTGGAAATAGGTTGTGAGCACAGAGTTGTAATTTTTAATAACTTACTTTAACACAGTCGTGTAAACAATATTTTAGTTTTACCATCTTTTGCTAAAACATATTGATTATGTGGACTTGATACTCGTGAACACGCTACATACAGTTGCCCATGGGAAAATCAGTTTTTTTCTAAATTCACTCATGCAACTTTCAGTGTTTGCCATTGAGCTTTATTTATGGTAATCGCGAATGTCGCTTTAAGGGGCAATTGCAACCTTTTAAATTGGAATGGCATATTGGTTGGGATTATCGGAATACGTGAAATCATTACATCTTCTCCCTTTGCTATTCCTGTCATAATTGTTGCCCTTACTATATTGCGTCCTAGGTGTGTTATTTACATAATTTTGGTGCGTCCAGATTTCTCATTAACAGGTCTGGGACACCAACTTTCAGCCTCAACGTATGGGATGGCACCCCTGATAATTCTAAAGAGTTAAGAAACTCTACAGGGTAGAGTTTCTCACCCTGTAGAGTCTGCTGCCACTTGCTTCAAGCTTGCTTGGAAGGATGAATATTTTCTTATTCTGCTTAAAAAACGGCGCGATTCATCACTGTCATACAAAAGCAAAGACTTGAGTGGTTCTTCTGGCTCACCAAGCGTTGGAACTGAAACTTTTCCACCAGAGTAACACATACCCGGTGTCTCATCATTCCACTTGAGTGCTTCACAATATCTACATTTTTTATCCATGTTCCCTATGAGAACTAATCGATGGTTAGTGTAATCAATCAATGGGTCATAATCAGACACAGCGTTATGGAACGACTCCCATGTAATTCTTGCAAACGTATGTCTCCTTTCAGAATGCCGTTGAGCTCGTAAAACACGCCGTAATTGGGATTGTTCAGGCGTCTCAGCAGCTATCGATGACGCGTGACTTTCGGCATCTAAAATCCGAAGGGCCTGTGTTTGCTCAAAGGTCTCACCAGCCCTTTGAGTTGCGTGACGCTCAGCATCTGTGAGTTAGCGAGCTTGAGTCTGGTTGAACGTCGCAGCAGCCCTTTCAGTTGCGTGACGCTCAGCATCTGCGAGTCAGCGAGCCTGAGTCTGGTCTAAAGTCTCAGCAGCTCTTTGAGTTGCGTGACGCTCAGCATCTGCGTGTTGACGAACCTGAATCTGGTCTAAAAACTCAGCAGCTCTTTCAGTTGCGTGACGTTCAGCACTTCAGACTTTCGATCAGATTCAGGCTCGCCAACTCGCAGAGAGTTGGTGAGCCTGAATCTGATCGAAAGTCTCAGCAGCTCTTTGGGTTGCGTGACGCTCAGCATCAAAAATTAGACGGATTGAGTCTGCTCCTCTGTTTCTTAGCTTCTAGCTGCTCTGGCTATTCGAGCTCTGCTAGAGCTACGGCTCAGAGGAGATTTACGCTTGCGAGGCATATTCACAGCATAAAAATATCCCCCTAATAAAAATAAGCAGTAGAATATTTTAAAGTTTTGCTTAAATTACCACTTTCACGGACACTGACATTAAGTTGACTTTTTCAAATTGACACTCAAATCTTTCATAAACAATTAAATCATGCCTACAGCCGAATAAAAAGGACGCCATAAAAAGAAGTTTCATATTATTTTCATATTTTATAACTACTCCACCTGATTTCTTCCACACCTTATTTTATACAAAAAAGTAGCCTATGTCCATCCCAAGATCTCATACTATCTGCATACAAAATTTCATCCAAATCGGTTCAGTGTTTTAAGCCATAATAAGAAGTTTCATACAAATCTAACCCAACCCCCTATTTCTTCCCCTTTGTGTTTTATGCAAAAAAAAAGTAGCCTAAATCCTGCCCTGGGTCTCAAACTATCTTCATACCAAATTTCATCTTAATCGGTTCAACGGCTTAAGCCATAATAAGAAGTTTCATTCAAAATTAAACCCCCTCCCATTTCTCCCCCTTCGCATTTTTTGCAAAAGAAAGTAGCCTATGTCCGTTCCAAGGTCTCAAACTATCTTCTTACCAAATTTCATCTAAATCGGTTGAGCGGTTTAAGCGTGAAAAGGTAACAGACAGACAGACAGACAGACAGACAGAAAGACAGACAGAGTTACTTTCGCATTTATAATATTAGTATGGATATGTTTCTAAACGCACCACCGATACAGGAAGAAATTCCTAATGTGGGGCAAAGTTAAAAAAATAATAAAAAATACTTATTTTAATATTATTTTCCTTCTAAGTTGAATTCGGCAAGGCAAAGGGTTTTGAGGCCATTAATCGACCAAGCACATACAAGATGATAGACGCGATCTGGATATCCGTCTATGTTATTGGTCGTTTGATGGCGGTCAAACTCTTTGCCTTGCCGAATTCACTTACGCAATAAAGCTGCAGGTCGTCGCTCAGGACCAAAGTACAATTACGAAATTAGATGCGAAACGCACAGGACGGATTAGAGTGGCAACGCTTCCAAATAAAATTTAGGTCATTATGAAAATTGCAATAATGTAACGCAAAATAGCAATTTTTTTCCTATAAAATTTATTTTTTGGCGTGCGCTGAGAAAACTGTCGATTATACATAAAAGTGATGTATTACATGATTAAAGTACTCATTATTATCTACAAAAAAGTTTCTAAGAGAATATATCTGACTTTCATAGTTAAGTGCTATTGCGCAGCTTTTGTGTTCTAAAATTTAATTACATCGCAGATAGAAACATTTTTGACAAATCTATATCATTAAGATTCAGAAGGGATCAAGTGGTAATTACCAGATTACGTATAGGACACACAAATTTAACTCACATTCATCTTATAACTAAAGCTAATAATAAAAAAAGTTAATTAAAAAAATCAAAAAACCCGACTGCTTGAAAAGCGAACTAAAAAAAAAGAAGTAAACAAGGTGAAAATCATGCTGTGCTGTGTTCTAGTTGAATGCACGGCTTACAGTCAAGAAAGACAAATTTGCAATGTACCTTCTAATCTAAAAGATTGTCTAAATAAGGATGGTTATACAAGAACCTTAACGTTTTTGAAATTGATAAATATGTATAAACTTATGTAACCTATTCAAATATAATTATATAAACTAATGTAACCTATTCTACTATAATGTTTACTGTGGTCGCTAATGACTTTAGATGTTAAAAAGTGACCTAAAATAAATAAAAAAAAAAGTTGGTTTCATTCGTATTGTAATATTAATTCTTATAAAATTAAAAGTTTAACATATGGTAGGATAGGGTATGTAGGGTATGTAGATAGGTAGCCAGTTGACGGGAGCGAAGCCGCGGGGATCAGCTAGTGCTTTATAAAAATAATGCATATCTATGAAAGCCCGCGTATTAGATAACGATAGTCAGTACATTATTTTCAAATCAGAGCTCTTAGTGGCACAAGTCCAATATTTTTCAGTAACAATTTTACTAGCAAAATGACGTCAAAATAATAGGCATTATTAATTCGATAGTCGAGCATGTTTTACCCAACAACTAAGTTGGGCTAAATTTTGCTTAGTTGTGTTAGACAAGGGTTTAAATAAGCCATAACATCATACAATAATTAAGCCATTTAAAAATATACACCTCCCTCTTATTCTTTATGTCTTCTGTTTCTTGTCATTGGTCTTATTCTTCAAATAAGTGATTACTACAATTATGCTTTGAACCTTCTACACCATACTGGCTAGGAAAACAAGACTCCTTGCAACTGACCAGTCATGGTTCGTAATTACTTGTTAAAGATGTGCACAGCACAGTTTCTACTTACTAGCTGTTCTCAATTGGTTCTTTAAAACTTAAAGTAAAGTGTAGTTACGACGAGCATTTGTATCAGTTAAGTATTAATGTTAGAACAAAAATCGATTTTTGCGTTTATGACCAGAAGTCTTTCGATGTCAGCCATGGCGATAGCCGAAATGCCAAAAGGTATGGGATTGATCACGTGACATTTCGATAGCATTTGACGTTCCGTACCCAAAGGGTAAAAACGGGACCATATTACTAAGACTCCGCGGTCCATCTGTCTGTCTGGCCAGGCTGTATCTCATGAACCGTGACAGCTAGACAGTTGCAATAACAACAAATACTTAATGTCGTAGTGGCCCAGTGGCTAAGACCTTGCCTGTCGTGGTTGAGGTTGTGGGGTCAAAACCGGGCAAGTACCAATGTGACTTTTCAGATTTATATGTACTTTCTAAGTTTATCTTGGACATTACAGGCAACGGTGAAGGAAAACATCGTGAGGAAACCTGGACTTTATATAGTTAATGTAAGTCTGAAATATCCAAGTCAGAGGCCTGTGGGGTATCCCAGAGGCGGCTTAATTAACTCTGACACCAGAGGTGGCCACACCTCACATGAAAAGAAGAAGAAGAACCACAAATACTAAAAACAGAATAAAATAAATATTTAAGTGGGGCTTACATACAAGAAATATGATTTTTGTGCCTTTTTTGCGATAATGGTACGGAACCCTTTGTGCGCGAGTCCGACTCGCACTTGGCTGGTTTTTTTAATCGCTATCGCTACGCTTTCGATGATAGAATGTAACTTGTCTCTGATGTATGAAACGAAGCAAAAGAAATATATAAGGATTGTACCAGGCGGAATACTGTAACTTTTACCTAATGGGAAAAAGGTGTAAGTGTAAGGATTAAAAAAATATATTGAGTAGCACATAAGCAAGTGGTTCACGCAGTTAGGTTCTCGTCAAATAGAAGCAACAGCGAACCAATAGCATGGCGAAGCATTTTTATTTTGTAAATCGGTTCGCTTTCGCTTTTCTATGCGACTAGATTCAAACGATACCACATCACACATGTTCCCACTGCTGACACAAGCCTCCTCTCTGTGAGAGGAGGTGGGCCGTTATCCACCACGCGGGCCCAGTGCGGGTCGGTGGATGTCACATGTCTTCGAATTTTTGGTTCTAGGACATGTCAGTTTCCTCGCGATGTTTTCCTTCACCGTTTTGAGAGCAGTGGTGATGAAAATAATTTACACAAAGTAAAGCGCCTGCCTGGGCGCGAACCCACGACCCACAACTTGTAAGTCGCGGCCGATACCACTGGGCCACCACTGCTCTCAAACGATACCATACATTACAAAATAAAACGCTTCGCCACGCTATCGGCTCGCTGTGTATTGAACGAGGTATTTAGTGGACCTCTGAGTTTGCCTAGCTATAATATCAGAGGCTTTTTGGATGCGATTTACCACAAAGAGTTGAAATTACTCATTTGCCTGTAATTACACTGGCACTCAAATACTAAAAAGTAGGATATGGGAACACTTTTTGGCGGCAGAAATAGGCTTGTATTTAGATAAAAAAAAAAGAAAAAGCGATATCCAGAGGAACAAATTGGAACCCTTATTTGTAGGTACTCCAAGCTCACTATTTTATTTTATTTGGCAGTTGGAGTTCTAGAGACCCACTTTGCGGTTTACATTAGATATAAGATTGATTAGAATTATCCTCATTAAGAGATTGATCGAGGATCACTACGAGGTACCTACATAATTATAATAAGCTAAACTTTGTGTGAATTCTGTAGATAAAATATTTCGTTACCATATTAACTCAAACACAATTTTGCTGCTCCAGAACTATGTTTTATATTTTTGATGTCAGTTACCATCCTGGCTTAATTACAACAAACACACTTCTCTTGGACTGCCCAATTTCAGGAAGTTAGCCGAAAGCTATTCGCATCTACTGGATCTTTGAGAAGACTGCGTAATTTTCTGCCGACTGCAACCAATATTGCGCTTGCACAATGTCTTCTTCTACCCATCCTTGATTATGCTGATGCCAGCTATCTTGACCTTAACGAAGTTCATAATTTTTGTTTAAGGTTTATATTTGGTTTGCGCAAATATGACCATGTTTCTGACTTCCGTGTGAAACTCAAGTGGTCGTCAATCCGCCATCGCCGGAATGCTCATATTCTTTGCCTTTTGTTTAATATACTCTTTCTTCCGTCTACCCCTCTTTACTTGAAGAAACAATTTCAGTTTCTATGCAACTCACACGTGAAGGTTCTTAGGTCATCGGATAACATGAAACTTAAAATGCCAATGCATTCCACTACTTTCCTAGTCAAATATTTTATCTCTCTATATCTATTAATAGTCTATCTAGGCGACTCGTCTATGGAATGCATTGCCTGTGTCCATAAAACGCGCGCAATCACTGCCTGTTTTTAAGAAACTTATAAAGGAGCACTACTTGTCACTGTGATCTTATTCTTACATAAGCTAAATTGTTTTCTTGCTTGTATATTTAGATGTATGTAAAAAATTATGTATCTATTTTAGTAATTTGTACTTAGTACCTTCTCTATTCAACTAAAATTTGCACCAAGTGCAACCACATGTCATGTCCAGGCTATCTCTTTCCATTCTTGGTTGCCTGGAAGAGATCGTGGAACGCGATAAGGCCGTCTGTTGTATGTATGTTTTGTTTTAAGGTTTTTTATGTATTGTTTTATCTTGGTGTACAATAAAGTATATATAATTAAATAAATAGACACCAATATATATCAAAATCTCTGAACTGTTGAACAACTGATTTGCAGGTTCTAAATATAAAATTTCTGTAAAAAAATTGAATTAAGAATGGTAGATTCATAATTCAAATTTAGAGAATCAGTTGTCCCAAGTTTTTATAAATAATGTGTTCAATAGTTAACAAATTGGTATCTACAAAATCTGTCTGACCTACATACATAACACGATAGATAATGAAACTTTTCACACAGTACGATCCTTTATATCCCAGCTCCACGGAAGCCTAGCTCTCAATTGATAAATCCGTCCCCAGAGCATCATCGTGCGCTCCCTAGAAACTATATAGGTATTATATAGGTTTTACTTCGCAGTTTCACGGGCTAGAATATTTTGTCCTAAGTTAAACCACTTGGGTATTCTTTCGTCATCTCCAATTAGTTTCGAAATATTCTTATGCTATTTTGTATATACGAGTCAGTTTAGCATAAAATATTTTAATTTTAGAAGTCTTGACTAAGACAGTGTTCACACTAGAAACAATTCACTTTTGTAGCTATAATTAGTTTTTCTAGATTTCTGGTACATGAGCGAAAGACACATGCACGACATACACTAGCTCGAAACACACTTGTGCGAAAGACACTGTTGCAAAACACACTTGTGCAAAATAAACCATGCGTAAAACACACTTTTGTGAATGAAACTTGCGCAAAAGACACTTTCGTAAATTCACATTATAGGTAAATGAAATAAAAAAATACGCATCATTACATAGTATAAATCAAAGTCACTCCCGGTGTTTGTACGCTTAGATCGTTTTAACTACGCAAGGTAATGCAGTTTTCAGCAATAGATGGAGTGAATCAAGAGGAAGGTATATATGCAGTATACATGCATATTATAGAAGAGAAAAGCCGAGAAATCCAAAGATTTATAATATGGTGTCGTACAAACATATTTATGTGCGCTTACATTGCAAACGCTGGGTAAACCCTACGAGATAGATCAAATTAATGTACTACGGAATTGTATATCTTACAAAGTTCAATAAAAAAAAGTTCGTAATAGTATATGTTTATGTCCTTTTTTTTGGGTTGGAAATCATCCAATGACTTCTCCCGCTCTGGGTGAAGCGGTAGGGTGTGTCAGACTTTTACTGACTAAAACCCACCCGTGTTCCTTCAGTTGTTTGAGCGAGGGAACCAGGGCGTAACTCTTTTCCAAATTTATCCGCGTTCCAGACAGGCATCGGCCCTAGCGGACCCCGTCAATTTTTGCTGACATCTCTTTGAGGCGCGCGTGGAACACTACGCGCCGTTGTCTCGGGCCTGGTCCTTATCGCATGGCGAGCTACCCATTACTCGCCGTCCGCAAGTCCGTGCCTACGATATATGTTTATCTCCTATGGAAAACCCACAGTAACTATTTTTATCTTTCACATATTACAAAAAAAAATGTGGGTTATTTACCATCAATACTAAGCCTTATCCAATTAAATACATTAGATACGTTGTGAATTTCATGTAGATCAAAATTGCCCTGTACAGTGGCGGGCCTCACACCGATAATGGGATACTACGAAAGAAAAAACGTGGTAGGTATGCTATGCTCTACTAACTGTGCGAAGCCGGGATGGGTCGCTAGTTTAGTAGTATAACGAACCCTTAGGTCCAATTACATACTTTCACAAATTTCTTCAATTTAATACATAAGTAACATGTCTAAAGTATACCTTTTTAAGAGTATGAAAGGATTCTTGTAAATAATTTCAAGAATTTCAATATGTTCTGTACCTGTGGTCTGTGGGTTCCGTCTAATGTAAGTGGAACAATATAAAACACTGTACTGCCACAGATTGCCTCTTTTCTACGTGACTTGCTCTGTCCTTTTGTTAAAATTGAACGTTGTGGTTTCAGAGGATAATCTTTTTGAACGTGTTCTGTTTTTTTTCCTTGGATTTAATACGTTTAACAATTTACAAATGTTATCATTCGTTTAAAATGTGTCCTAAACTTTTCATTTTATATTAATTGTTTATTAATTTACATACGTACATACACTCACGCCTTTTTCCGATGGGGATTGGCAGAAACTACAGAACGCCACCTGCTACGATCCCGACATACTTATTTTGCTTCACTCACATTCATACATCTAGTCATACACACACGCCGATTATGAGTACTGTGCACCCGGTCTTTCTGAAGAACATCACCTATAAGGTCTATGTATGTCTTTCTAGGGCGTTTCCATTCACGTTTGCCTTGTAAATACCTTTCATTAATCGCCTTTCATTCATCCTCTCAACATGGCCAAACCATCTTAACATACTCTTTTGAATTTTAGTCACTACATCTTCTTTTAAACCACAACTTTGTCCCATTACCTCATTCCTCAATCTATCATTTAAAGTTACACCACACATACTTCTCAAGGAACGCATTTCTACTTCATTAATCCTACTTTCATGTCTTTTTTGCCATACCCAACCTTCACTTCCGTACATAAGTCTAGGCACCAGCACGCTGTTATTTATATATCACATAATTGTGATAAATAAATAATTAATGTAATTGGGTGGGGTTGGTGTAGTGGGTTGGGTCAAACTCAGTGCAATGAGTCAAGAATTTCACTAATACATATTAATAGAACATCAATTAGAATAATAAAACAGTAAATACATAATAACATCAACAATAATTTTAATTCAAAAATAAAATAATAATAATTCAACAACAAATTAATAATAATTCGATACAAATAATTTAATAACAATAATTTAACAATAAGATAGAGATTGGTGCACTTCTTACCTGCCTTGTGAATTTTAGGCCTGATCACAAAGTATATACTTATATTTATAGGATACCAAGTTTACCCAAGGCACAATCAAATACTAGCCTTTAATATTTTTATGCTGGGATACAGGTCTCCTCTCCCCACACCTGAGGCACAGCACAAGCCAACACACTGCCAGAAGGAATGCGCCGTAACACACTACACGGATCTAGTGCTTGAATCTCTCGATCTCTCTCAATCTCCTACAACTTTCAATTTCACACGATAAAGGATTTACTGGTAAAATAGCGTTTAAATACTTAGTTATAAATATTACTGTTGCATATGAACACGGTATCAGTTACGAAATTATCAAAAGATTATAGGTTAAAAAAATGGTATGCACATATAAACTCATCCTACTGATTTCCGGATAAAGCCTTAAAAATCTTGCCACATTATTACTATTAGATAACTGAGTTATTTAGGCATCATTATTTTTAGACACAAAATACCATTTTTGGACGAAAAAGCATGTTTGATATTAATTAAAACCGTCCAAAATTCTGTGTATCACGTTAACTGCCAAAAATTTAGTCTGAAAATTTTTAATTGGTCTGTTGTAGGCGGTGCGGGCTTGTCGCTTAAAACTGTGAACGAAATACAAGTTTAATATTAAAACGGAACGAGAGACCACCATTTAGTCTCAGTTTCATATTGCTTAGCGTTTGGTGTTATTTTCACGTTGTTGTAAAGTAGGGTTGCCTAATTTACTGTCTAGTTAATTTACTCATTAAAATCCTTTGTTCTCATAAAGATAAACTTTGCTCTAAGTTGTATAGTTTCTCAGTTAGCTATTTGCTTATATGATATTGCACTGTTTCAGTCTTTAAACCCAGTTTTTGAAACGCGAATTGTCGTTAAGTGAAAAATGTGATAAATTGTCAAACGCGTGCTGTGATAAGTTGAATTAATTTTCATGAGCCTGTCGCATCTCTGTACTTGAGTTTCACTTGCGTGGCAATTTTTTTTTAAACCGCTTTTTAAGGGCCTTCCACCGCCACCGCTTTAGTGCCGTAAAACGGTAACTTTCTAAAGCATACTCCTTAGTCACGGCTAGGTCAAAAAGTTTGAAAACATATATATTTATTATTGATTCCTGTATTTTTTTAAATAAGGTTTTTTTGTGTAACTAATAATTTTGCTTTAAAAAAATAATTAACAACACGATATTTTTTCGCAACTTTTGGATACTCCTCCAAAACGAAATTAATGTTTAAATTTTTTTTTACACAGAATAATTGATGGCTGGAATTTCTTCATAACTGAAATAGCATATATGTAAATCAAATAATATTTTGCAAACAAAACTGTTCAAAAGGAGGTTCAATATTGATATTTTTGCATTGAGCGGGCGCACGGCCAGTACTGCGTTAACATTGGGGGTATATATAGCCTTAAGAGTTTTAAAGCCAGATACCTACGGCAGTGTTTCTAAGATTACTAATTAATTGTAAATATTTTTTTTTTATTTTTTTTTATTTCAATATTCTGCCGCGGACATGTGGCACTCCGCGATCTTTTCTATAGTGTTTTTTTTGTTTGTTATTTTTCTTATTATAGTTACAATTGTCTGACCCCTACGTCGGACATTATTTTTTGGCTTACTTAACTAACTTAAGTCTACGTGAGTTCATCCCTCACTAAATACTATATATATATATATATATCACACACCGGCATTACAATTTACTTTCTATTTACTACTTATATTAATGTTATTAACTATTTTGTTACTTATTTCTATTGATACACTTTCGGGGAAGATGCATGGCAGTGCGAGCAGACCAGTCCCGGCCGACGGTTCCGGTTATAGAACCCCGTCGTTAGGACGTTAAGATGTGTATGACTGACTCGCTCCACCATGCAACTTTACAAATATATATATAATTTTCTGATTTACAGGGTTTAGACAGGGTGATGGTTTGGGTATGTGTTTGGGTTGGAGTTTTTGGATGGGACTTGTTAGGTGGTGTTTTGGTGATGTCTGCCGACCAGGGACTTCGCCAGCGTGAGCAAGGCCTCTATGACGACTACGTCTCGATGCTGCATGGCCGTCTTAAGATTGTAGTTGACGACCGCTTTAGTCGGCGCATCCATCGCCCTCTTAGCAAGGCGGCCTGCGGGGTCATCAGCGTCGTCGGTATAATAGACGCAACTGACTTTATGTTTGGACACCGCCACTACCGCGTGGGAGATGCTGTCGTGGACCTGAAGCCTCCTGGACTTGGTGTTGATGATGATGGCACTGTCGTAGGTCGACCCCTGAGCCTCGTGTATGGTTAGCAGGCGCGACCCTTCACCGGAACCAAATCCCTGGCTCGCAAGAAAGGCTTTCTCCCCCTGCGTATGAACCAGGAACAGGGTGTTTTGGGCAGTGCTCGGTATTTGCGCCCCTGTGTAACCTTTCACCTTCAGGGAGTGGACCCGCGACAGCGACGACTTGGAGGAGTATATACCGGGGTATATCTCACTCAGTGCAAAGGCCACGTCCATTGGATTGCGGTGTGTGCAGAGAAACTCCTGGGTGATGCCAGCCACCAGGTCTGGACGGGTGTACCTAAGCTTGAAAAGGTTCTCTCTGTCCAAAAATGGGAGCTGGTTAACGTCTCCGACGAGGACAAGCTCGCTAGCTCCAGACAACTTTACTGCCATGACTATTGCCCCAAAGTGGTTCATAAGAGCCTCGTCTACCGTAAGACGGTAGCATTTGTCTTGGCTCTTGAAACCGTTTGCTAGGATTGAGGCCATAGTGCGCACCTTGGTCTTTGCTCGGTCTCCTAAGCGGCGTGCAAGCTTTTCCCTAAGGTCTTTGGCAGCTTCTGTTGTCGTGGTGGCTATCACGTCCTGTCCTCGTCGAAGTGCTTTACCAGCCAGGTTGTCTAACCGCAACCCGGAACTCCGTTAATCCACCTGATATTGGGTACCGCCCAACTTTCCTGCGATGCCGGGATACCTGGGGTCCCCGAAATGCACTGTGCCATTTCCAGGATCTTATCATCCGGCATGATCTTAGTACATATGGCGGTAACCACTATCGGGTCGTTATTTGGCACACTGAACTTGAGTTTGCCTGAGCGCTCCGTCTCCTCCTTGTCCAGGGCCACAAAACCACTCCTCGCGCTGTAGGCTGCCATATACGACCCCGTCATTTCCCCTTTGATGACTTGGGATGTGACGTTGTCGTAAACCGCTGCCCCTGCTTCCTCGAGCAGTATCCTTAACAGACCCTCTGTGTCTCTTTGGAAGGTCTGCAGGATCTTCCTGCATGTCGTAAGATTGACATCTCTGGTCGCTCTTACGATTGCTACGTACTCGAGGAACGCGCTTTTTACGTGGTCCGTGGTACCCGACTTTACTGCGAGGGTCGGCGGGCTGACTTGCCCTTTGTCGGCTCGTGTTGGCTTAGGCTTTTGCTGGGTTCCCCCCCGATGGGTTCCCGCATTGTCGAGGCGGGGGGGCTCAGTAGCCGTGGCTTGGACAACCACGGTGAAGCGAAGAGGAACCCGAGGAGGGGCCGCTCGTCAGGGCTTTTGCCGACAAGCCGACGACGTAGCGGCCAATAAGTAGGTTGCGGTGCCGTATGGGCGGCATCGCAACTGAGGTGGGCCGCGATGTGGTATGGTAGGCATCGCGGCTGAGGGTTGGAGGCCGCGGCGGGAGAGGAGTGCCGGTATTACGGTGCGCCGCTCGCCCTACCCTCCGCGGCCTGCACGGGGTCGCCACCGTCTGATGGCGGACGCGGTGGGGCCGCAGGGGAGGAGGAGTGTCGGTATAGCGTTGGCCGCTCTCCCTATCTCCTGCGGCCGAAAAATGGTAGGTGGCGGGGCCACTGTCCTGACCCGTCACAGGGGAACCAAGGGTGCCACACACGGGGTCGTCTGGCGCCCATGTGCCGGTTTGGTTCCTGGGGTGGTCACGGCGTACAACGTGTTCTCGTACGACGGTGACGGGGGTTACTCCCCAAAGGAGGGTCCGGTGACGGACAGCCGCGGCGGGTTCGCGGATGTATGCTTCCGCGTTCCCGTGTTCCCGCCATAAGCGGAAAAGTAGGACACCGTGGAGTTTTAGTGGGTTAGAGTCCCACATAACTGCGCTATCTCCCCGTGGTAGCGTAGTATGCATGAGCATTTCTCCACGCAAAAAAAAAAAAAAAAAAAAAAAAAAAAAAAAAAAAAAAAAAAAAAAAAAAAAGGCTTTTGCTGGGTTGGTTCCTTTGGTGTTTTTCTGAGGAACCTCTCCAAAGCTGTCTCCTGCTTGTGAGATGGTGATGCATGGCTGGTGCTTGGGAGCAGTGCATTGAGGAAAGTGCCAAATGCTTTCAGGCGACTCCTCGACCGGGCCTGGTCCTCCGGGTTTGTGGTGTTGCACTGCTTCTTAGCGGCTTTTTCGGCTGCTGCCTTCTGCTGGGCCCTTTCCGATCCGCTTTGAGTGGTGGGGCTTTTTGTGGGGCTCGTCGCGCTGGCTGTTGGTTGTCTGGGGGCTTTGAGGAAACTTAGGGTTTCCCCTCTATCCTCGTAAACAACGACCTCATGATGTTCTGAGGCCTTTAGACAGCCAAAGCGGTCTGCGACGTCTCCTCTTTCTCCTCCCACCACCATTGCGTCCACACTTATGGTTCGGGCTGCGGCTGACGTGTAGTCTCCTGCCTCCCCGATCTTCTGAAGCAATGAGCTTGCCTGAGCAAATGGAGTAGCCTCTCCCCACTCGAGTAATGCAATTGTTTTCCCTTTAAATCGCATTAGACGGCATCGGTGAGTGGCCACTTCCACTTGAGGTAGTGCAGCATACTTGCTGCCTTTTATGCTCGTTTTGGTGGTGCTTCCGTTAATCAAGGCGGCAAGGCCCGGTGAAAGGTGTATTCGGGCCGTAGCTCGACTTGAGCCTATGCAAAAGCCTATGCCTAACTTCTCCTGTTCCCTGATCATGAACAGAGCGACGCCTCGCAGTCTAATGCCAGGGACTCCGTCTTCTCCGCATGCCAGGAATTGTGTGGTAGTCATGTTAGGGGCTGGTTGTAGGCTGGCTGTTGCTGCTACCGCTGCTGCTACCGTTGATAATGGCCGTTGGTTAGAATGTGTGTGTGTAACTTGTGTATCAGTCAATTGTGTGCTTGTTGTTGCTTGTGTAGTTGTGGTTGTTGTTTGTGTGTTTGTGGTTGTTGTTGTGTGTGTTCGAATGTGTGGTCGACTTCGCAAGGTTACGTCCGTTTTGTTGGCCCTTGCTGCGATTGTGGCGACTTTGCTCGCGAATGCCAAGAATGGAATCCTAGTAGCCGGTCTCCCCATGATGGAGTGGAGTGTGGACTGGCTAAGCTGGGTTTCGAATTTTACTTCGAGCTCCATTCTGTCTTGGCTGAACCTTGGGCATTCGAAGAGCAAGTGCCAGACTGTCTCTTCGCAACTCGGGTCACAGACGCACGAGGGACTATCTTTGAGATGGAAGCGGTGGAGATACGCTGAAAATCCGCCGTGTCCTGTAAGGACTTGTACGTGGACCGGTGTGAGCACTGCGTCTCTGAGTGTCCTTTTCGTCGCTAGGACGTCTGTAAAGAACACTTTCGTGACCGATCCTGTACTCGAGGAATCGTACCGGGCTTGCCACTTCCTTATAGTCCCCTCCCGTATCTTCCTCCTCACGAATGAAACGGGGACCTTGCTGTAGTCTGATGTGAGTTTTGTTAGGGCTGCCTCCTTGGCCAGCTCATCCGCTCTCTCATTCCCGGCAGTCCCCACATGGGCCTTGAGCCAAAAGAGCCTCACTTCTCTGCCCTCCTCTCTGATTTCACGGACGCTTCTCATGATTTGGAGTGCCAGGTGGTGCGTGACAGACGGTCTCCTCAGCAGATCAAGTGACGATCTTGAGTCACTTAAGATGCTTACGGAGGCCGCCTTGGATTCTCTTGCCATCCTGACAGCTCTGAAGAGAGCGTACATTTCCGATTGGAAGACTGTGTTGTGAGGCTCCAAGCCGAAGGTGCTGAACCTTGACTCCGTCCCGTTTTCCCACCAAGTTAGGGCAGCTCCGACTTTCCCCTCTATCTTACTGCCATCGGTGTATATTTGGGGGCCGATTACTTGGTGGTTTGCCTGGGTTTCGGGGGTCAAATTCTCTAGGCATTCATACTCGGTTGTTGTGAGTTGCGCTGGGTGAGGATTTTTGGAGTGGTGCACGTTGCACTCCAGCACGCGGCCCAGCGGTATGAACTCTTGGGAATGTCCCTTTTTGATCTTGAAAAGGGTTACCGCTTCGAGTACCCGGAGGTCTAGGAGGAGTTGTCCTCACAGGATAAGTGCCGATGTCAGAGACACAGTGCGGTATGCTTTGCAGATCTTCTGCGCGAAGCCCCTCTGCAGTGAGTCAAACTTTTTCCTTGTCATCAGTTTCTCAGCTGCGGGCACTCGCTGCATACATCACGATGGGCTCTATCACCGACACGTCTATCGTCCTGATTATCTCTCCGTTCAGACCCCAAGTCACCCTCGCCGCACATGCCAACTGCTTATAGATGTCCGCGGCCTTTCTACAGGTCGCAGACACGTGCGCATTGAAGGTGAGTTTGGAGTCTATCGTGAGACCTAACAGCTTCACTTCCTCAACCAGGTTTAGCTGCGTGCCCGACATATGAAGTACCGGAGCGTCGTACTTTCGCTTCCTCGTTAACACCATCGCATTGGTCTTGTGCGCGGCGAATCTTAGCTTATTTTGGACGCCCCATTCCGATACTTTGGCTAGCGTGCTGCTGGCTGATTGCTGCAGGGGACCGGCTGTGAAGTCAGAGAAAACCAGGACTACGTCGTCCGCGAAGGCTTGGCAGTATACCCCCATACTAGCCATTTTGTGTAGGAGTGAATCTAGGATAAGGTTCCAAAACGTCGGTCCGGCAATTGAGCCCTGGACGCATCCTTTCGTGGTTCCCTTCTCGCTAGTCGCTCTGGCGTAGTTGACCCTGATGTTCCGGTCTTCCAGGTATGAGGCGACGAGAGCGTAGATATTTGCTGGACAATTCTTGGCTACCATCTGCTTCTTGAATGCGGGCCACCACGCGTTGTCAAAGGCTCCCTCTATGTCCAGTGATATCAAAAGCACGATCTTTTTGGCTTTGATTTCAGCTCGTAAGTGGCCCACTAGAGCATAGAGGACGTCCTCGGTTCCGCGCTGTGGCATGAAGCCGTATTGGTTTGTGTGTAGTGTTGGGAGAAAGTGCCACTGTAGTCGGCCTACTAGAAGTTTCTCGACGATTTTTCCTAGGACCGAGAGCAGACCTATAGGCCTGTAGGACTTAGGGCTGGTGTAGTCGTCCTTTCCTGGCTTGCGGAGAATGCACACGTGGGCGACCTTCCACTGCTTCGGGAAGTGTGACAGTGACAGACACTTGTTTGCTATTTGTGTAAATATATTGCATCACTTTATAATTATAATAGCTATCCTTCTGAAACTAATTTAAATATTTCAAAGTTGATAGAGTTTTAATACTGATCAATTTTGAACTTACATTCAGATACGAAACTCAATATAGAATAGGGATGTTTCCTGAGTAGAAAAATGATAATTCTACTTAGTCTGTCAGTGAGATTACCAAATAATATTGGACTCGTATTCTTAGCTTTATCAAATAAATAAAAACAGACAAAGACAAAGCGCAACAAAGTTCAGGAGTGGGTGCTTGTGACGTAATTTTCTCAGTATAAACTATAGCACACCGTGACGTCAGACGATATTTCAACGCACTGTTTCTGCGTCACTTTACGTTTACGTGTCAAAAGCAAAAATACGTGACCAATAAAATATAAGAAAAATGTCAAAAGCAAAAACATTTTTATTAATCTACCTGACGGACAAAAAACTAATTTTCAGTCCACTACCCTATTGAATGAAAACTATTGTACCCACTCAATAAAATTATGTAAGGCACCAAGGTGCATTCTGCACAGGTAGCTTCACCATGCAAGGGAAGCCCCTATAAATAATTTACTGAGACAAGGATAGCAAATATAGCAATCTCCATTTTATAAATAACTGAATTTCGTGTAGTTCCCTCGCTCGATTCAACCAATGTTTGTACACTGCAGTTCAAATACAGGATGTTGCGCAGTCATATTTTAAAAACTGCTTCGTCCATTGAAATAAACATTGGACTATGGGATGGCCAGCAGCGTGCCGCATTATTGTTTCAATTGGCCATAGGTACCAGTAATACCCAAAATCAAAGAGTAGTTCTCTGGCCTTGGGTACCGAGAGTACCCAAGCAGAAAAGATTCGGAATGTCTGTAAATAATGCCTTGTTACAAGAAATTAATAAAAAAAAAAAATACGGTCATGAAGTTACTGTCAAATTTCCATGCAAAATTTGCAACGTTTATTTACAACCAATTTTATTAATTAAGACAATCATATTTTTAAACAGTTTATACACACAAAAGGCCTGTTCATTGGCATTATAAAAAATATCAAGTGTTAACAAAAAAAAATATAGAATGTTTACAAAACGAGCCGACGGCCGGCCGCGCCATTTTGGTTGCGGCCAGGTAGCGGCTCACTGCTGGCCAAACAAAGCTTGATTGACCCTGGGTACCACTGGTACCCATGGCTGGGTCAAAAGATAATTTATTTTGGGCAATTTACTATGACTTCCTTAAAAAACTCTAGCACTGCTTCTGGTGGTTCATGTACTTATGAACCGCGAGAAGCAGTGTGCATGCAGCAGTTTTGCCCATGTGTGTGGAAAAGGCAGTTTTTTAAATATGATCGCACCATGTCATTACACCATGTATATAGGGAGTGTAAACGTGCTGAAATTCTATAATAGTTAACGTTAGCATTTGTCCTGAAACCACAATAGATGGCTCGATGCATCACTTTATACGAGAATGCTATTGTAACAAGAATTTATTGAATAGAAACGGGGGACCAATAGTTCCTAAATAGTGTCGATGTTACCTTTATTGCATAATTTTGTTTATTCTCGAATGCTTGGCTTGGTGCATGATCTTTTCTTGCTCATGAAGTATTTGACAATATAATACCACGAATGATGTTAGAATTACAATCTTAATTCTTAATACTTTATTGTACAGGCAAAGTGAAATCAATATTCTTATTATTTTTTTAATCTGTTTAATTTTGTGGATAACACACGTACATACGTACGTACGTGTCTTCATTATTTTCTTGTCCGTATCTCATTTCATTTGGGGTCTGAGCAACATTTCTTCATCTATCATACTTCTCTGAAAGTCGTCATCTAAGTAGATATACCTTATCTAGACATCTTATACACAATCCATGTATCGTTTCTTTATTCCTATTTTGATAGCCTCAATTTTCCCTCTCCTGGGAAAAGGCTTCCCCATTATTTCCATTTCTCGCGTTGTTGTGCTTCATCTCCCCAATTCCAGAGAAAATTTAAAAATGATCGTTTAAACCAGTTATCATAATGTTTCATCTAAAAGACGTTAAAAGTCTGATTTCCAAATATTAATGTCCGGTCACGTTCTAGAAAATGCTTACCTTCCATTTATTTATTTACGTAAAATACTTTTTCTCCAAGCTTTTGTTGTGTACTCTAACTAAACATATTTTTTGTCACCAACAAATAAAAGTGGGAAACGAAAGAGCTAAAAGATTGCTGACCATAGTGATCAGCAATTTTTTATCTGGCCTCTGGCGAAAGATTTTTCTGCCACCTTTCAGCATTTTATTTTTATTAGTGAACGGGCTTGCTGTTGACTGATAGAAAGCTTCGCATGAGGTGTGCGATAGTACGAGTCTGGTCTATAAATGCCTGCATATTGTTTAAACAGAAGTTTTGTTTGAACATGTTCTTGTTCATAAATTGATTTTTAGGGTTCCGTACCCGAAGGGTCCAAACGGAGCCCTATTGCTGTCACTCACGTGTATGTCTGTCCATTTTCTGTCACACAGATTTTACAGCTAAACGGTTGGAGCTTAGTCAGCTACAGTCTTCAAATTTTTACAGTGCAAGCATTTTGTTAACCCCAAAGCCATAAAAATCAAAACGTATTTTAAATGGTTTGATCAGAACTGGTTGAGTAGATAAATAGTGTATTTTATTTTTAAATAATATTGGAAAACAAAGGAATGAGAAGCCACCAAAGTCAGGTTTTTTCTTAATTTTTTTCCCCAAGTATGTTTTAACTTCCATTGACTATGAACTTGAAATTTGGTAATAATGTTTATTATTACGTATATTTTACCAAATATATAATTAATCAGATATTTCTTCGAAATTCCCTCATTTTTAGGGTTCCGTACCCAAAGGGTAAAAACAGGACCCTATTACTGAGACTCCGCGGTCCGTTCGTGCGCGAGTCCAACTCGCACTTGGCCGGTTTTTCCTATTACAACCAACTAGATTTTGTACACAGGCACTTGGCCGGATTTTGATTAATTCTTTTATAGTTATTTTCTGGAAGTACTGCTCCGATTGCAGAAATTCATTTATTGACAGAAAACTAAACGCTGAGTGTGTATTCTAATTCCGAAAAATTGCGCGGTTCCTGTGGGGTAGGAGCGAAGCTGTAGGAAAAAGTTAATATAACATAAAAAAGTAAAGTAATGAAAATCTTAATATTAAATTCCGAATAAACCGAAGTTGAGAATCTCTAGTCAAGTAGCATTTCAACGAAAACTTCGACATAGTGAGTACATAAAAGTCAAAAATATATTGAATTCTAATTTGAAACGTCGCGGAATCAATCCTTTTTATTCTGGCATAAAATTTCGACCATCGCATCGCCTAAGCTTATAGCAAGACTTTGTCTATGGTTTAAAATTCTTTATTTCTTAAAGTTTACAAATCACTTACGAGGAGAAATAAAATATAAAACAAAACTTAAGCAATTTAAATTACAGATTCGCATAGACGGTAGACATTTAAAAAAAAAATAAGAAAATTACATTTCTGGGTTAGTGGGTAATTTGAATTAACTTTGTCATTCGTATTAACTATACTTCATAAAAGATAGCTTGATCTCTGTGACATATGTCAAACTGACGTATACGTTATTGTTAGCTTGTCAAGCGCTAGTGTTACTGTATTGATACTGACAGCTGTATAATACGGGCGACAGCTTATAAGCAGATAAAAGGAGCGGTTTACATGGATTGATTAAGATTATTGGACTTGGGCAGATTTATTTTTATGTGATACCTCTGAAAATATGTTGTTTGAATAACTTTTTGAATAGAGATATTGACTTAATATCTTTTATATGTTTAGGTAAAGAGTTGTAGATCTGTGCTCCTTGATACAAAATACACTTTTTACCGTAATTAGTTCGCGGTTTATATAGTTGTATATCATGTGCACGCCTAGAGCTGTCTAGAGATTCGAGTCATCTTAAAAAGCGAATACATAAATCCCGATAGTACCAACCCTACATTTTCAAACTGTCGTTTATACAAAGCGAAACGCTTTCGGCACAAGTAAACAGCCGGTGTTCCAGAACTGCGAGTTTCAGTTCACGATATTAACGGGTCTGTTGGCGCATTCATTGCATAACGATTACCTACTTAATTGATGCAGTACATTAAATAAATCTCTGTTTATTTTCACTCATTATTGTGGACTTAAAGAATATTTTATTGTTTATATACCTATGTGTTTTTAGTTTTTAGCGACTTACTTTTTTTTTGCTAATATTTTTGCGATTCACTACTACCTAAGGCTGTTAACACACTGCCACGCACCACGCAGCGTAGCGCGTGAATGCGTGTTTTAACGTTGTTTGTAAGTCTCCGTTTGTATAGAAAAAACACACGCAAGTACGCGCGTAAGTGCGTTTTCATGCAACATAGAGCACTACGTACTACTAACATACGTGGCAGTGTAATAATCGCCTTACCGGATGATGATGAGCACGCTTGCCTATATGTAACCTATTCACTATTGACGTTTGTTTTTGTGTCTCGACCCCCAGGGTTTAACTACCAAGAAACACATACTCCTATCTCTCCACTCCTCAGCTTTACGCCGTGCACAATGTTGGTATTCTTAAATCTTTTATGCGTATATCGAGAGAGATTTAAAATATATATCTAACTATGGTTTAAAAGGAGACGTTTGTTGTTAAAAGAAAACTTGGTAAAAATTTCAATTATGTCACTTTATTATACGATAATTTTTTATAAAATTTTGTCACATTTATGCCATAATCTCATAGTTATCGTATCCTAGCCAGTCTCTGTTGAAACTAGCTCTCGGACATTTAAAATACATTCAATTTGCATTTTTTATGATAATATTCTCTGAGTCATGTACTTTTGTCAGTTCATAATAGACATAATAAAAATCATAAAAACTTATGACAGTGTTTATACGCCAACTTTTGTACTGTTAAAGGAAATCTGTCAAGGAAAGGCTAAAAGAACATCCGAGGAGCAAGTCGAAGCTGAACAATCCAGTTTTTGAAAACTTTTCGAAAGAAGCTTGGATGTCACAGACATACATCTAACTAGATCACACAAATGTAGGTTACCTCACGTGTTAAAAAAAATTAAACCGATTTTCAAATCATTCTCTTCGGCAGTCGGTGTCTTTGGTACCAATATTTTTCCTTTTTGAAACCGATTGCCGAAAACAAAGTTATTTTTCGCTTTGTAGTGTTTTGTTTTTGAAGTCGTTTACTTTATATTTTATTTTACTTTTCTCTTTTATTTTTGGTATCTTATATTAATATGAAATACGTAATTAAGGAGAACCTAGCCCTTTTTGAAATCGGTTAAAAAGGGAAAAAAGTGAGAACAATGCTCAATTTCATTATGCGATATCGGCACCAGACATCAAAATCTAGAAAATCATCTAATTATGCTGTAAAAACTCTATAAAAAAGTTTGCCGAGCAAATGGAAAATTAAATATTTCCTTTCATCAGTAAGTAAATTTGTTAATAAATTGAATACGAAAAACTGGCACGCTTGGTTTTCATACAAATTAAGGGGCTTGCTTTATCTAGTTAGATTTAGGTCTGTCTGTGTTGGAAGTAGTTAAAACTTAATAAAAATGTCCAAGTCAGTTCGAAATTCTAACGTTCTTGTGATTAAATGAAGTTTATACGTTCCGTTCGATATTTGAAAAGAAAAATAAGTATAGAGGAATAACGTTTCAAAGACAAAGATATTTTATTTCAACTAGGCCACCAAGCGGCACTTTTGAACGTACATAAAAATTATTCTACCGTGCATTCAGAAAGTAGCTTGTTATGGAGAAGAATGCACAAGAAACTCCATACTTACTCTATATAAAAAAAAAAAAAATACAATATTTAGGAACATAGGTACATATATAGTTATTAGTTCACATACGTGAAGAAAATTCACCCAGAATAGCACTACACACCACCATACCACCTACAGCTAAGCAATACAAATATATTCATAATATTAATTATTATTCTGTAAGGAAGTAAAATAAATATATTATAATACCTATGATTTTAGTAAAATTACACTGAACTTTTAATTACATTGATAAGTCATTATTAAGTTTTGTTCTTTGTGTCGGTAGCACGACAGTTATTCAAATTTTAATGTGTATGTTAATCTTGATATTATTTTATTTATTTATTTTACCATTAATTTACACACACATAATAAAAAGTCAAGAAGAAGGAACAAAAAATAAATTGCAGTTCTAAAAACTAAAAAAAAGCTTTAATGGTAAATTGGACTAAAAAGTCGCTAATCCTGAAGATCCTGTTAAGGATAATGGGACAAACTATTTAAACTATTGCATTCTCATCGGTCCTTGATAAGTGTGCAAAGTTTCAAATCAATCCGACGATTTGAAGGGGATGAAAATAACTTTCAAAGATTCCGTTACATTGATACATACATACCAAGCTAATAAAAGCGTGTTAAAAAGGTATATACGTGACACTTATTTAAAAAAAAATCTCATCCAGCTTTCCTGCGAAAATTATTATCAACTTTAAAAGTTTATACTCTCAGTACTATTTACCCATCTTATTTTGAGGAATGCCTAGAAAACGATGGCTGAAAACAATGTTTACTCAAAAAATAAATATAATTCTATTCTAATAAATCATTCATGTTTATAATACAACCAATCATGCGAACTGATTAACTACGTTTTTTCATATCTACCTAAACGTCCAATTAGTTTATTCCGAATCGAATTTTCGGTAATCAGTCTAATAATAATCCCTTAAACAATCAATCAAGCAATCTTCTTTTTTCAAATTCAAATAAGTCGTCAAGAGAATAAATTATTTAAAAAACTAGGCTCATAAAAAGTTAACTTTGTTATCAACCCATTCCATATGTGAAAAGTCTAGCTTAATATGGAAATGAGGCAAAAATGGTAGCAAGCGTTTTTCGCTCTAAGCGTTTCAGCATATTACCGTTCGTTTATACGCGGTTCGCCGAACAAAAAGTCTGAACCATAGAGCACTGAGTCACCTCAGTGGCTATAGTTAGGGACGGCATCGTCAAAACTTTGGCACAGATAATATAATACTAGCATACAGATGCCTCATCCCATACGAAGAAATCGTGCCCACGTAACAAGCGGTTTTCATCTGATTAATCTTGTTATTTTTGTAAGTACATCAATCGCGTTCGATCCCGTTTCATGGCAATAGATGGTGTAAGCAGCGACTTACAAATAAAAGGGTTTACTAGGTTCGTGAATATTTTTTTCTTTAAATACAGTGACGGTTCGTTTTATAGTATTTTCATTGCACGTTTTTACAGTTTTTTTGCACCAAAATGTGTTACGATGCAATTTTTAACAATCGAGTGGAATGCCTCAGAAATTAAAAAATGCGCCATCTATTGGCATCAATTTTAAATGATCCTTTCAAATAATCTATGAAATGTGAATTAAGAGCCCAATATTCCATAATTTTGTACTTAAGAGAGTTGATTAAACAAGATACTATTTTCATGTTCAATTCCAGAAAATGGTAATTTTACACAATTCCATTGAATTGTGTGTACATGTCGCGCCATCTAGTGAGATTTATTTGAACCAAATTTTCTTTCTTAGCAATGAGACCACGTGACTTTGTATACCTATGTTGCTGACGTATTGTAAACACAGACAATTTATAATTATAAACTACCTATGATATGGCTGTAACAGCCGAAAATTGTGAAGGTACGAAGGTGCATTCATAATTTTAGAAACGGAAATAGATATGAAGCTGTCTTGTATCGTTGTCTATAGGTACTTCAATAGTGACCCGCATAAAATAAAGATATCAAACTTTATTGTTCGGGCTCCCAAGAAGAGTGACTATTGTCATGTTTAAATGAAACAAGAGTAGTAATGGCATGCATCTCTGAACGATTCCGTACTCTATGGTTTTGAACCTTAGCTACTCCTTCACATTGTAGGCTGTAAACAGACTGTGCTACATATACCAAAATCTAAAGTTTATGACGCCTTCGGATCGTGGGACCACAATAAGGAACTGTTGTTATTGTTTCAGTAGAAAATTGGTTTTATTTTTGTTATCTCTGTTGTATAGTACAAACGTTGTGTAAATGATAAAATGTCTTTCACATTATAGCCACGATGCTGCATTGTTTTATGAATAGATACGGTATATTGGCTAAAACGTGATCCTTAGTGCTTACCAATTAAAACAGCATCATTTTAGCGTACTAATCTGTACTAAGTTTATTTTTATAATTGTATTTTAAGGTGTACAATAAAGCATATAATAAATAAATAAATAATAAATAATAATATAAAGCTGAAGAGTTTGTTTGTTTGTTTGAACGCGCTATAGAAAAAATATTTTTGTTGGATAGTCCATCTATCGTGGAAGGTTATAGGCTATATAACATCACGCTACGACCAATAGGAGCGGAGTATGAATGAAAATGTTGCAAAAACGGAAAAATATTCCTTTTTGAGAACTTCCGTTGCGTACGTTGCGGTACAATCATGTATGTAGGGTAGAGTAGGTAGGTAGATAGGGTAGGGTACGGTAGGAAGGTAGGGTGGTAGGTAGGTTGGGTAGGTTGGGTAGGTAGGGTAGAGTAGGGTAGGTAGAGTAGGTAGGGTAGGTAGGGTAGGTAGGGTAGGTGGGTAAGTAGGTAGGGTATGTACCCACATACCCTACCTACTTACCCACCTACGATATAAAGAACTAGCTGCAGGGGTCAGCTAGTTCTTTATAAAATCTCATAATCTTAAAACCTTACACAAAAAATGTAGATGTTGTTTGTCTTTTATTTAGGTTGCAACGAATCGACTTTGCCTGTTGCCGGTGATAGTTTATGGGATAAAATGTGACATTGACTTATTTTCTTGGAGAATGCACGATTCCTGCAGGATAGGTCCAGGACCTCCCAAGAGGGACCGATGACCTTGGGGAAGACTGTAAGCATCTGTTGTATGCGAAAAGTTCAGGAACAGTCTATTTGGTGAAGCTTGCAGTAGAACTAAGTCCAGCAGTCCATCATTTCAGCCAAAAGACGTACACTGCTGAACATAGGCCTCCCCCAAGCGTCGCCACACTGATCAGTCCTGTCGGTTTCGCATCCACCAGACCCCTGCAGCCTTGAACAGGTCGTCACTCCACCTAGAGGGAGGTCTTCCAACTTGTACAAGTTGGAAGACCTCCCTAACTGGACTTTTGTCCCAGATAGACATAATCTTCCACAACTTCAAGTGTGGAGTCTCTGACTTTAGTAAGAGTGGGTGCAACATGGGCATTCAACATCATCTTGGTTTTGTCCATGTTCATTTTTAGACCCACTCTTTCGGCAGCTCTACTGCTTCGGCAAACCAAAGGCGAGTGATGTACTCGCCACTTTGAAGCCTCGCCAACCTTGAAGACATCCTCCAGTCCAGCAAAGACCAGTTTCGTAGATATCACGTCTCCCTGTCTCACATCTCGCTTCAGAAGGATAGGTTCCGAGGTCCGAGGACTGACATGGTGGCGTTTTTGTACAATCACTTCAGCACCAAATGATGTAGATGAAATATCTAAAGTCGTGTTCTTTTACCAAAAAGCAGTATAAATAAAATATTAAATCCAAAAGTCTGTCCATTCGCCCAAAGCCTTACACTAAGTGCCCATATCGCAGTACATTCTACACATAATGCTTTTGCATAACCGTTTTCCACCACTTTGGGTCGTATATTATTCCATTGCGCTAGTCTAGCCAACCTAATCGCTTTTATTACGTCCTGTTTACTATTGCAAGAATTTAACTTGTTATTTCTAAAGGTATATTACGGTGAGGTAAGTGAAGTCTGGTAATTTATAAGAGTGCCACGGAAGAGTGCTCGGTGCGAGGAAGTTGAAGAATGGAAGTTTTGTGACGTTTTCCTTGCTTATTTTTGGTTAAAAGTATTTTTGCATTACATTCGTAGTTCTTTTATTATAATCGTGACTTTTTCTAGTAGAATAATGGCTTAATCGTGTTCAGAAAGATTGAAGCAATACTGGATAAGGGACATGCAATGGAAGAGACCTAAACTCAGAATTCGGTGGTTACGGGTTCAATAAGAGAAGAGAAAGAGCACCCCGATTTCTGAATTGAGTAGTTGTAAAACTTTACTTTAGCCTGAAAGCTATAGCAGTCCACTGCTGGACATAGGACACTCTTTTTTCGGTTCTACGGGTAATATGGACGACCCATTGCCAATTCAGTTTGCTTATTCTCTGAGCTATATCAATAACATTGGTTCTCTGCCGAATCACCTCGTTCCGGATCCGAGCCCTCATAGAGACCCCCAAGCATATCCCTTTCCATAGCTCGCTGAGAAACCTTAAGCCGATAGAGCAGCCATACCGTGAGTGTTCACATCTCGACCCCGTATGGCATAACAGGTAGGACGCACTGATTGAAGACTCGTGTCTTTAGGGTCTGTGGAATACGCGACGAGAACACGGCGAAGTTTCCCAAACGCTACCCAGCCTAGCTGTATTCTTCTGCTAGCCACCCTCCCATAGTAGTTTTTACCAAACTGCAGAGTTTACCCGAGATTAACGTAGGTATTTTTGAACAACCTAGAGAACACTGTCCATCGGTCCCGGAGTGGCGTGTGATCCGCCGGGGCAGAGTGTAATCAACTAATCAAAGACAAAGACAAAGATATTTTATTATTTCAACTAGGCCACCAAGCGGCACTTTTGAACGTTACATAAAAAGTCATTCTATCGTGCATTCGGAAAGTAGCTTGTTATGGAGAAGAAACTGAAAAATTTAAAAAAAAAAATTTTTTCAATATTTAGGATCATACATTATTAAATTCATACATGTGAGGACAATGCACCCAGAATAGCACTACACACTATACCACTTACAGGCATAAAGTATTAAAAGTACTCACACATGTACTGTGCAGTTATGTAATAGATACTAGAAAAACATTAACATCCGAAGCAGTTAAGTTATGACCAATCCCAACTGACGGCGTCCGTTCATGAACATGACGCATGAATTGGTACCGCCCAGCTCAACCATCATGAAGGGAACTGGATGATCCAACACACGCGCCACCATCAGAGAGACATTTGAGAGAGCATGACACACTCAACTGCCAAGTCAACGAAAGATACATAGGTACAGTAAACAGTTGGGTACATAGTCCTCACACATATGCTGTGCAGTTATATAATACTAAGGAATATTCAGAAAGGAACAACCAGTCCTGTACACTATTAACGATTCTAAATTTTAAGAAATATGACAATATGAAATAGAACTGGTTGTTGTAAGGATGCAAGTGGGGATAGCCCATAGTACAGGACTGGTTGTTGTAAGGATGCAAGTGCGGCTATCCCCACTTGCATCCTTAAAACAACCAGTTCTATTTCATATTGTCATATTTCTTAAAATTTAGAATCGTTAATAGTGTACAGGACTGGTTGTTGTAAGGATGCAAGTGGGGCTATCCCCACTTGCATCCTTACAACAACCAGTCCTGTACTAGATATAGATCTAACAAAGGAAGTTTTCCAGCTAAATGATAAAGAAAATATAAAACTAAATTGCTGGATAAGTAGACCGGAACTAACCTAGATTAAATAGGGAAGCGTCACTTTTATGCTTATTATACGTATTTCTTTTCAATAATTGCTTGCTAGATAATAGTTAAACACAACTTAACCTGAGCTTGTGGCAACGGGGAAACGTCGCTTTTGTACTTTTTATACGTATTCCTTAACAGTAATTGCTCTGAGACGCATGAGCCTCGTCCGAGAGAAGCTAATTTCAAATAAAGCGTCCTGAGAGCCATTTACTCCGTATGCGATGTAACGAGATCCCGGAATATGGTTTAATTGCAGTCTTTTGAAATTCTTGCTAGATTAATCACTGGCAACATAAGGTCTGTCTATTCTGTTGTGGACACTAGGAACTAGGTTCTTTCCGGGGTGGTCTTTTAAGAGGTCACGAGCCCTTCTATGTGCTGATGATGATGACCAGGATGATTTTAGTGAGGCGCCTTTTGAAGATTTCACCACGTTCCCAAAAAAAAGGCACTGTATTTCCATTAGGGACTTGGTCATAATATGTAGCTCACCTGAAGAGATACGAAACAAAAAACTATCAATTTCAACAAACCCTATTTTAGAAACATTGTTTTCTATGTAGCATGAGTTGAATTAAAATAGATAATACTTGCGAACATCTGACGTATGAGGGTATTAGGTACATGTGTTGAGATGACAGCTCAAGAGATATTATTCCCGTTACCACCTGGCTAATTAGTTAGTATATTTTAATGCGAAAAGGAAAATAAGCTTTGTTTTTTGGTACCTAAATAAAACTATCAATCAATTTATAACAGAATATTTTATTATCTTCATAATTTTACAGAAAGAAACTTTACGAGTTTAACTTTTAATTTTAGTCGGTGATCTGTCTTAATTTATTAGAACATGACTTATCTGGAGCCTAGAACTCATTTTAGACGTCGCTAATAGTCACTGTTTCACACCTGTGACCGTGTCAGTGTCAGACGTTGAGAAGGGTCTGAAGTTTAAACCTGTGAGTACTTCAAACTAAAAACTAGAGTTATAATATTTTAGCAATGTATTAAACTTATGCTTACTTTATTTCTTCTTTAATGCCAAAATAATAATTTTATTTCGGAGCTTAGTGTTAGATAAATCTCATAACATATCCAAGGCTTAAGCTTTATCCAGGGGTTTTCTCTTTGAAAAGCTGATTTGCAATACTAAAGCATTTTCTTCTACACGCTCTTCAAACGAATGAGTGGTCACAGCTGATATTTTGTTTAGATGTTAACATACATAATAACGTATATATTATGTATGTTAACATCTAAATATACATAATAACGTATATATTCTCGGGGAGGTCTGGATTGACCCAACGCGAATGTATACGTACATCCGTGGTGGGGCGACCCGGACTGCCAGGCACTTCTTCTCATGCAACCGAGCGGGTGGGCAGGTTGCGGATAGCCCAACTCCGGCTGTGGGTCTGACCGCTGGTGGCTGCATTGCTGCTAGTGGTGGGTGATCCCGCGGTCGGGGCATCTCCCAAGGAGATCCCGGACAAGAGAAGTTCCCGAAAGCTAAAATCCCAGGCTCAGGGTAACCCATACACCATCGTCCTATGTTCCCATTACCTAACATACCTATCCCTCCTTTATCCGCACAGATCCCGTCGATCCTTAAATCCCTAGGTCAACTCCCAGGCCTAGGGTGACCCCAAGGAACCCACATCCACATCCATAAAATTCCTTCCCTCCTATCCCTCAGTCCTGTCGCTCCCAGAGGAAGGGTAACCTCGGTTCCAAAAAAGCCCACCCCCCAACAAAATGAATAAGCAGAATGTCAATCTTACTACCCAGGTGGGTCCCGGCCAAGCCGGGGAATCCCACACCGCTTCGGCGGTTAGCTCCCATCGTAGTATGGGGGGAGCAACAATCTGCGATGTAGACTCCCTGATGCCGCGCTTCTCTGCGCGGATGGCAGCTGATTTAGCGCCCAATCCACAGGCTGCGAATAACGCGCCCACAAACACGACCCTGGCTGCGACGACCGCGCCTTCAGACACGACTCCGGCAGCGACCCACGCGCCAATACCCACTACACGGGGCATGCCCCCCGCAAACCTCTGGCAACAGAGCGTCTTGCGGAGCAGCTCCACCAATGTAGAAAATGACCCAGACCGACACAATAAGACTGACACGGGGAAGGATGACAGACCTGGCAGCTCTACCACTCTCACGGCTGCAGTCGATGAAGTACGCCTGGATAAGCGCGGAAAAATCCCAGCCCGAGAAAAGGAAGTAGGCGACCGAAAGCGTAGTTCTCGCGAAGGCGATAGTCAGCGCGAAGCGCGATCGGACGCTGAAGGGTGGGTACGAGTCCGGCCACGAGTACGCGCAGAGCGCGGAAAGGGGCCGAACACGGGGCCACGCGACAGGCCGCAAGCACGCGAAGGGGAAACTCAGCGCGACAAGCGGCCAGACGCGGGGCCACGCGACCAGCCGCAAGTACGTGCAGGGGAAACCCAGCGCGAAAAGCAGCCGGACGTGGACCCAAGCGAGCGGGGGCAGGTACGCGAAGGGGCAACCCAGCGCGAAGAGCCTCCGCACGCAAAAGTACCTGCCGGGGCCGCCGCCCGACCCCAAGACACCGACACAACCCACACTCGACCTAGACGCACCAGGGGCAAGCGCTCCCATGCCTCACGCCGGGCGCTGCTAGCATCCAACGCCCAGCCAGGCACCTCAAACCCAAAGCCTGTACCGAGTGATACTGGGCCGGGGAAGAGGACGCGCCCCGACGACACAGCCTCACCTAATACGCTCCAGGGGGACGCCAAGCGTGTGAGGGTTCACTCTGCACAGGAGGGGCAGAGGACCTACGCGCGGGCCACGAAGGACATTCCTGCGCGGCTGGCCGTAGCAATCTGCCTTCCCCACCCCAGTAGGGAGCTAACTAGGGATGAGGCCGAGCACATCAAGACCGCCCTGGAGGACAGACTGATTGACTCGGACCCGTCGACGCCACTCCCGGCATTCCGCGGATACCCACGGGTAGCGGATGGCACGGTGCAGATATGGTGCGAAGACGAGAACGCCCTGACCTGGCTGACCCAAAATGTGCCCCACATCAGACTTCCCGACAATGACCAAACACTGACGGTGCTAAGACAGACCGACGTACCCACCCGTGTCCGAGCCTCGCTCTTCGTCCCTCGCTACAGAGGTGACGTGAACAGGCTCCACGGTATTCTGATCCGTCAGAACACGTGGTACGACATATCGAGGTGGTCGTTGTACAGGGCAACTGCCATCGGTGGCGACCGTTACGGGACCTATCTGACCCTGGGGCTGCCACCGGAGGAAGCTGAAAAGGTCGTGGGGCGGGAGCGACGGATATCGTACCTGTTAGGGTCGATATACGTGCGCTTCTGGCCCACGACCCGCCCCGCCGACACCCAGACTGACAGCACAGACACGAACCCGAAAGAACCGACGACGACACAGACAAGCGACACGGACATTGTCCACATCGAGGAGTACATGGCCCGAACGGTAATGGCCGATGTCGCCGAACCCTTATTGCCCGCATCACCCGGCTGGAACGAGCAGCTTCTTGCGTCGTCACCGGGGGATACGCACGACAACGAGCAGTACCGGGAGGTGGAGACGGAGGGACTATCCGATGGATCCGTCTCCGATTAACACCACTCCATCTCCACCAACACCCCTCAACATTATCCAAACTAACCTCCAGCATAGCCAGACTGCCACGGCTAGCTTACGCAGGGCACTGGAGGTTAAACACCGAACCATTGCACTGATCCAAGAGCCGTGGATCAGGAACAACAGAATTTGTGGCCTCGGTAACATCGGAGGTAAGATAATTCTCGACACACACGGCTCAGATAAGCCAAGAACCTGCATCTACATACCCAAAGAAATTCCCTTTACGACACTAACTCAATTCTGTTCCAGAGACCTGACAGCTGTCAGGCTCCATACCGAAGGTAGCGCTCCGGACGTTGTACTGGCCTCGGCATACATGCCAGGTGAGGACACAGATTGCCCGCCAAAGGAGCTGGCTGACCTGGTGCAGCACTGTGAGCGCGCCAGTTTGGACCTGATCATCTGCACCGATTCGAACGCCCACCACCCACTCTGGGGCAGTGTCACATCGAACTCCAGAGGAGAGGTACTATCCACCTTTTTATTCTCTACTAATCTTAATATTGTTAACCGCGGCACAGAACCCACTTGGGTCACGGCTCGTGGACAAACGATCATAGATTTAACACTCGCCACAGAAAACGCGACAAACCTTATCACAAATTGGCACGTATCGGACGAGCCTTCTTGCTCAGACCATAGAAGAATCCGTTTTACACTAACTACAAACACTAAAAAACCCGAACCAAGGCGGAACCCGAGGCGTACCAACGTTCCCGGGTTCAAAAGCCTTCTGGCCTCACTACTAGCTGGACATCTAGCAACCGTAAGGGACCAAACACAATTAGAACACACCGTAACAGTATTATCCAAATACTTAACAGAAGCTTACCACGCATGCTGTAAATCAAGAGCGCCACAAAGCAGGAACGAAAGGAACCCCTGGTGGAACGCTGAACTTGGTAAACTCAGAGATACGCTGCGTAAGCAATTTAACCGAGCAAAAAACACGAGACTCCCAGAAGACTGGGAGATATACAAAGAGACCCAATATGCATACAAAAAACAGACTAGAACCGCCAGGAGGATGGCATGGCGGAAATTCTGTGAATCCATCGAAACAAATAATGAGGCCGCAAGAGTACGGAAGATCCTATCAACTGATCAGGACCGATCCCTTGGCGCGCTGAAAAAACCCGACAACTCATACACACAAACTGACTATGAAACCAGCAAGGTCCTCCTCGAGACTCACTTCCCGGACTGTCAAATCCTGGAGGACAGGACGTGGGAAGCTGGGTCTGAATGGACCCCAACGGAACAAGACTGGTCAAGAGCCCATAATATAGTAACAGTAGACCGGATAAAATGGGCTATCAACACCTTTCAGCCGTACAAGTCAGCGGGGCTGGACGGCATCTTCCCAGCCCTACTACAGTGGGGGATAGATTATCTAACGCCATGGCTGTTGGAGATCTATCGGGCCTGCATAGCACTTAGATACATACCTCTCGGATGGCGCGAGGTGAAAGTCATCTTCATACCCAAACCTGGTAAAACTGATTACACACACCCTAAGGCTTATAGACCTATAAGCCTCACATCCTTTTTACTGAAAACCCTCGAAAGACTCTGTGATAGGCACATCCGTGATGGGCCTCTCCGGGAAAAACCCCTACACAAACAACAGCATGCGTACTCCACAGGCAAATCAACAGAATCCGCGTTGCACAACGTGGTTTCTAAAATTGAATGCGCAGTGGATCACAAATGCTCAGCACTGGCTGCCTTCATTGACATCGAGGGCGCCTTCGATAAGACCATGTTCAACAGCATAAACACGGCCCTTGACAGACACGGCATAGACCCGACCCTAGGGGGCTGGATCACCAACATGCTCAAACTGAGAGCGGTTCAAGTCACGATAAATAACACTACAAGGGCCATCGTCGCGAAGGGCTGTCCGCAGGGGGGCGTCCTTTCGCCACTTCTGTGGAACCTGGTAGCTGACAGCCTCATCAAAACACTCAACGACAAAGGTTATTTCACCGTTGGCTACGCGGATGACATAACAATAATAATAAACGGGACCCACGAAAACACTCTATGCAATCTCATGCGTCAAGCCCTGAAAATAGTAGAGGAATGGTGCAACGAGCACCAACTCTCAGTGAACCCCACAAAAACTGAACTAATTCTCTTTACTAAAAAGAGAAAACCGATGACACTGCAACTACCGCGTTTCTTCGGAACAACCCTAAGCCTTTCAACCGAAACCAAGTACCTGGGCATTTATTTGGACAAACAGTTGAATTGGGCAAAACACATGAACCATATCACCACAAAAGCCAGCATATCCCTGTGGCAGTGCAAACGCCTGCTAGGCAGGAATTGGGGGATTAGCCCCATGGTCACCTACTGGCTATACACCACAGTCATCCGACCAATCATCACATATGGCTCGCTGGTCTGGTGGCCCAGGACAGACCTCAGCACAGCCCAAAGAGATCTCGAAAAACTACAGCGGTTCGCCTGTGTTGCAATCACCGGTAGTATGAGAACCACACCTACTGCCGCTCTACAGGCAATGCTGGGACTCCCGCCTCTACACTTAATTGTGAGGGAGGAGGCAGCCCTAGCTGCCTTTAGACTCCACCTATCAGGTTCCCTAAATAAAGACTCCAGAATTAAGCACACACGCATAAAGGAAGATGCGATCAAACGTAAACCGATGTTAGCATCGCCATGCGACAAAGCCCCAAAATCACACCACTTTCATAGGCACTACAACATAATACTCACAGAGGAAAGATGTGACTACTCTGGCCCGAAAGAGATGAGAATATACACCGACGGATCGAAAACTGACTCAGGTACCGGAGTCGGAGTCTTCTCATACGATTTCAATATAAATATATCCAGACCGCTAGGAGGGTTCAACACCGTCTATCAGGCGGAGTGTGTGGGCATCATACAAGCGGTCCATGCCCTAGAAGCCAGGAGGGTTACGGACACCCACATACGGATACTCTCCGACAGCGCATCAGTCCTCCAATCCTTACGAAAAAAATACATTACATCTAAACTAATACTAGAATGTCACAACGCACTAGAACAGATAACTGTATCTAGCCGTAACACGGTGACACTACAATGGATAAAGGGACACAGCGGATCGCTGGGCAACGACGCGGCTGACGAGCTTGCGAGGCGCGGATCCAGCTCGACGGTCTATGGACCCGAACCTGTTGTACCCATCCCCTTCAACCAAATACGCAGGTGGCTACAGGAATTCACCCAGACACAGGCGGAGAACTGGTGGGCCTCGGCACCAGGCTGTAGGCAATCCAAAGAAGCTCTGCCATCCTTGGACAGTAGGCTTACCAGGCGTCTTTTACGCCTGGACAGGAATGGCCTGCGCCTGGTGACGGGGACCATCACGGGACACTGCTCACTCAACAAACACTTCCACACAATAGGCATAACGGACAGTCCTCTGTGCAGGGCATGCATGGAGGCTGAGGAAACCGTTGCGCACGTTCTTTTCGAATGCACAGGTGTCGCACAGATAAGAGCACAAACCCTCGGGTCACCCAGATCTTACACAGATGTTCTGAAGAAACCAGGAGCTCTGATTGACTTCTGGAGGGAGGTGGGCTGGTTGGAATGACCACCCAACGGCCGCCATGGCCCACGTACAAAGGTCCATTTGAGGGACCAAGTGCGGAAACCAAACCCCCCTAACATAGAACATAGAACATAGAACGTATATATTTTGCCCTCCATTATTTTTTTTGATGAAAAGCAACTAACAAAAGGTATTTACAAGGCAGAGGTGAGTGTAAAGAAGTACATAGTTACACGTGTCTTATTGGTGAATGTTCTTCAAAAAACCGGCCAAGTGCGAGTCGGACTCGCACACGAAGGGTTCCGTATCGAGCAAAAAACGGCCAACAAATCACGTTTGTTGTATGGGAGCCCCCCTTAAATATTTATTTTATACTGTTTTTAGTATTTGCTGTTATAACAGCAACAGAAATACATTATCTGTGAAAATTTCAACTATCTATCTATAACTAGCTATCACGGTTCATGAGATACAGCCTGGTGACAGACGGACAGACAGACAGACAGACGGATCGCGAAGTCTTAGTAATAGGGTCCTGTTTTTATCCTTTGGGTATGGAACCCTAAAAAGGGCAGGTTCACAGTACTCATAACCGGCGTGCGTATATGACTAGTTAGGCCCTTTTCTGATTTGTCAGGGCAGCGTCAGCGCGACATTAGCATGCTCGGATGCCGAAAACATGCCGCGCCGCCTGCACCTACGCAAATATAGGAAAAAAAATATGCAGTGCCGCTGACTGCCGCTTGCGCCGTCGCGAAGGATATCGTCTTCAAGTTCGAGTGAAGAATATGCTTATGTGCTTTAGTTTGTTACATTTATAATCGATTACGTAAACAAATAAAAGGTTATTGGCGTCATCCTTATATCGAAAATAATGTTAACTGTCCAGTGTTTGTTGCGGCTAAAGAACTTATGCAGGATGACGATAAATTTTTATCCATGTACAGAATGAAAAAATAAACATATCAACAGCTATTTCATAATTGTACAATTTGGGATAAATTTCTACTTCCATTTTTTGGCGCGCGCGACCCGCTTGGTAAAATGCAAAGCTTTCACCTGTCTTGCATGCCGAGACGCGGTGAGCCCAATCTGTGCCGCGCCACTCCCGCGCATACCGAGCCAATCAGGAACGCTCCATTGAAATATGGGCGCTCGGTAAGCTGTTAGTACCGCGTACACAGTGCATGCTGATGTTGCGCCGATACTGCGCTGACAAATCAGAAAAGGGCCTTAAATTAACGGAAAGAAGCAAAAGAACTAAAGGAGTATGTAAGGATTGTAGCAGGTGATGATCTATAGTTTCTGCATACTGCCATGGAAAAAGACGTCCGTTTATCTATGTGTATACATAGATAAACGGACATATATTTTCTGAGTTCTGCCTCTTTGTTTTTATCTTTTCTTATATTTTCTACCTGTTGGTACATAATTATTATTAACAGCTTGTTTAATAATTTCTTAAAATATAATTGAAAAGTACATAGGCACTCGTACTTTGTAAATTCAAACTCAAATCTTTCGACTTGTCAAACTGTTTGACTTATCATGGGTATCAAAACTTTCGACTTGTCAAAGTGTCAGTTAGTTTCCTAATCAGGATGCTGAAGTTACAAAGTTGCTCTTTCCATAACCCAGATTGTTAACGAGACAGGTGAAAATCCATGGTTACTCCAATTATGTTATATATACTGAGGTAGATACGTTTTACCGACATCTGCGCGGCAATACAAACACAAGCTGACCAGCTTGAGTGAACTAAGTCCGTCCTGCACGAACGTACGTTTAAACAGTATGTTTATCTCTTTCTGACAACGGGTTCCTATTTAACTTACTCAGTGATAGAAATAAAGTTCCAAGTTCCATAGGTCCTATATAGTTAAGGTGTATCGCCATGTTTTTATTTCTTTTTAATGAGTATGTAGTCTTTATTGGTAAAACCTCATTGTGAATGCAATATTTTTATCAAGATTTTACGATAATTTCATAAAAACAATGCAGTATTTTAAAGGTCATCCGACTGATTTTCATTTTAGCTCATTGGCAATATTTATGTGAGAATAAAGTGATGACTGCCTCGTAGACCTAGTGGTTGCAAGCGCTTCTGCTGAAAATGAACTCCTGGGTTCGGTGCCCGGGTCAGGCAGTGTTGTGTTTTTGCCATCTGTAATTTCGCAGTAGCAGCCCGGAGTCTAGATTTGAGTCCAGTTGATGGCAGTGGGCTCAGCGCCTATTACATGGAAATTAAACATAACTAGCGAAATGTGGGTGAACTATGAGTGCTCCTCTGCCCAACCCCACGGAGAATACATGTGCGATTTTATATAGGTAAATATGTAAAAATGCTTATAGCCCAGTAACTCTACAACCCAGGCAACAACAACCGGCTATCGCTGAAAACCAGCGTTGTGGCTCTGTCTTGCACGTGAGTCCCAGCATTATGCTGAGCGATGACCGTTTTGCGTGGTTGTGACGCATACTTTGTTGTTTTCCTTTGCTTTTTTTATTTGTTCCGGTCGGATCCCCTCGATCTGATCCCCTGCTAGTTTTTTTTTATTATTTCCTTTCTGATCCACTATAAACTTTGACATTCCGGATCCCCTTACTCTTTTTGACAGGTGAGTACAGTCAAGAGAAAACAGCTGTGTATGTAAATAATATTTGTGCAAATAAACGATTTTTCTTTCTTTCTTACTTTCAGGTAATACAAACTGATTGAACTATACCACTACAACTCATTGTTATTGTAGTGGCCAGATAATCAGGCTAGCAGCCGACCCTAACGTAGTTTGGAAAAGTCAGATGTTTTCAGAGTAGGTCCCAAAGTTTCATAATTTTAGCCGAAAGACGTCCACTGCTGGACAATATACGCCTTCCCAAGTGTCGCCATATCGATCGGTCGTGAGTATCTCGCATCCAGCAATTTACCGCAGCCTCAACCAGAGGGTGGGACGCCTTCCAACGCTATATCTTCCGGTACGCGGTCGTCACTCCAGTGTCAGTAGTTCTTAATTATATCATGAGTACTTTCACCCTCTAAAAGATTTCCAATATTGATGAATAAAACACAACGAACTATCTACATAGACCTACAACCCTATATGCAAATGTAAACACCAAGTGAATTGTTTAAAACAGTGCCTGTGTGTATCACCTCTTTATTCCCTTGTTTACCTTTCAAGGGACCGGACGTAATTAATACATCTTTAAAATCAATGAATGCTCACCCAACCGCTATTATTGCTTACACGGGCCTCGACTCGTGACGTCATTACCCTAATTATTGATTAACCTTTCAAAATACTACGCTTTAGCTCTGGTATTTATGTGTGTGATATTGTTTAAAATTATTAGGGGCTACTTGGATCTTTGGATCTATGGATATATAAAACTGAATAGTAAATCCGCTCATAAACTGAGAATCGTGTTATCAGCGTATAATGTCTACTGAGAATCAAGCCTGTGTTAAATAGAGCTGACCATAATGCACCACGTGGGCCAACTCGATCTGAGATTCTAAACAGGTGTCGTTCGACGTCAGCTATGGCTATGATCGAAATGCCAAAATGCAGAGAGTTTGTAATTAGAATAGAGGGAACATATTTACGACGAAACAGAAACTGTCAATTCTTTCGTTCTTGCTTATAGAAAAACTCTATGAAAAAAAAGAGACAAACATAGACAAACGCTACCATCCCGAACGTCAAAGAGATAACTTTTTAGTCACTATTGTAACCCATCGGTTAGCTGCTCAAATTAAAGATTTTCTCTGTTTTTACGCTTTGTTTCGTTTATATCAGAAAGAATTTTGTTGTTTCATTATCTACATGAACCATGTCGTGTGTGGCTATCGGTTGCAAGAGTAGAATGAGTGTATTAACAGGACATAATCAAAGGATATCTTTCCACAGGTGAGTTATCGACTAGCATACTGAAATTATTGTGCAGGGAATACATTTCATAGGCTTTTCGGAATAAAGGAATCTTAGTTCTAAATATGTCGAGGACGTTTAGTATCATTTAAACCTTTTTATTTAGTGAAATAATTAACTTTTATGCGTTCGCTGATAGAGCTATGACAGTTTACGTACTTACGTTCTGATGTTAGAGATGTGACAAAAGTCACAAGAAAGATTTATCGATACTGTATTTTTATTTTACTTACTTTAATGTATTTCTTAAAGTTTATTTGTTACTGTTAATCTAATATTGATTGTGCACAGGTTCCTAAGAGTACTTATTTAAGAAATAAGAGGATCAAGAATATAAAACGAGCTAACTGGAAACCTTCACCATATTCTCGCTTGTGTTCACTGCATTTTATTAAATCATGCTATCGCTATCCCTCGAGATGGATACAGGTTGATGAATCATGTTTATTTTCACATTTTATTTATTTAACCATTAATGTACACACACATAATAAATAGACAAGAAGAAGGAACAGAAAATAGGTACAAAGGTATGCTTCTTTCTAACGAAATCTCTTCCAGCATACCTGCGAGAGGAGAGTTGCAAAAAAAGATATGTAGACACCGTGTGTAGAACTTTTTAAAATTAAATTATTATATTTAAACCATTTTGTTATTATTTATTTTGTTACTTTTAAACTTATACATACTCGTCTTTGAACTTTATTTTCAGTCTTGCACAAGAATTAGCATACTATATATCAGTATATTGATGAGTACCTGTTTGTATATACAGATACAGTCGTACGAATGTACCAAAAACTGTCACTTTGATCTCATGATGTACCTCGTTTTTACACAAGGTATGAATAAACATTATTATACAACGCGTATAATGCGCAGAAAAATTACGAAAGAGTACAATTATACTCTTACAATGACTGATAAGTTCACTCTTTGTACGAGTACACATTCACTTTTTAAATAATTATAAAGAATCCCTAAAAAAACGTAGAATAATTAGCCGCAGTCAGGGACGATTCTTACAGATATTTGACCAAATTTGTATAAAATCTTCCTAAACTAAACTCGATAATATCGATATGACAGTGGCACAGATCTAGTTCTGATATATGTATATAGATAAGTATCTATAGCATCTTCGGTCACACTGGCACAAAAGATGGCATAGACAAAAGTATATCTATCTCTTTTTGCTTATGACGTTATCTGTTAGTGCGAAAGAGAATACCGATATTGAAATTGCGTCTTAAATATGTTACCTCTATTCTAATACAAACTCTCTGCCAAAATGTAAGTGATTGATCACGTGACATTTCTGTAGATTCTGACGTTCCCATATATGTTTGGCCTTTTTTTAACATGCTTTTATTAGCTTGGTATGTATTTATCTATGAATCTATATAAATAATCTATCAGTCTATCTTTGAACGTGATTTTCACCGCCTTCAAAACCTCGGCTTAATTTGAAACTTTGCACACTTATGAAGGACCAATGACAATGCAATAATTTAAATAGTTTGTCTCACTATCCTTAACAGAATCTTAAAGATTACAGATTGAACTAAAAAGTAAAAATAAATAACAGTTAAAAAAAAACACGCTTGAATAGAAAACCAAACTAAAAAGTAATAGATCGCGCTTGACCACTATCTCACCGGTTTAAATTAAGAATAGTGTGATTGACTGACTGTTACCTCTCATACATTAAGATGGGTAAAATTATCGAACATTCATCGATGGAATTAAAAAAAAAATAATGTTATTGAACCATCTTTCAAGTAAATCCATTTAAATTTCCTTTGGTCACTAAAATATGAAGAACATGAAAAAGCCGTGAATTTTATTTTCAAAGCATAACCTTTTCATAAGCTAAGCTATGAAACCGAACTTGGCAAGTTTAATCTACAAATTCCTCCACGTTCTTGCATTTTTCGTGGGAAACGCTAGCATCAGTCGGCTAGTGGAACACTTACAGTGTAGTGCAAAACTATGTATCACTATTTTATTCATATTATTTTTCCCACAACTGGGCCAAGGTATCCATATTCTCCTTCTACTACGCCATAAGGACCAATGTTTATAAAAGTAGTTATTTTAATGAAAAATTATGTGAATATTTTTAAAAACGTGTGTAACATTAATAAAGTGTGTCTTTGAAGACACATTATCACATGATAAACTACAAATGTGCAAATATTGAGACAATCGTAATATGCTACGTTTAAGGTATTCACTAATTTAATGATGACACATCATCATTGTTGTGAAATACTTCAAATATTTACATCTATGTAAATATTTGAAAAATTTCACAACAATGTGTGTGTGGTGTGCTCTTGAACATAGTTTAGATGTGCTGAACACATTCAGTTTCTTTGGTGAAAATGTCCTTTGCAATTTAAACAATTGTTCAAATGTTTGAAGCTACATAACGTCTGGCGTCGCACAGCTTCTCATTAACTTTTAACAAACTCTTCAGAAAATCATTGTGTTGTTATAATTTCATGTTGGATCCATCTTATTGCACGCAACTGTACAAGTGTTTGAAGTGATAGGTTAAAACTTATAGATGAGGAACATTTAGACGAGTAATATCTTGTGAAGAATACTTCAGATCATTTTGAGGCATTACAGTAAAAGTTATATTCGTAGCATTGAATTTGTGAAGATATTTGAATAAGAGCTCCAAGTCGATGTTTGAGTTCGTACACCACACAGAAGTTGTTGACTAAAATTCGAAATTAAGTTTTTGATACGTTTAGTTACATTCAGGTAGACTTAATAAAGGAGTGTATTGCAAGTTCATCACCTTATTTTTAATCTATTTATTGTTTTTATTAAATCAAAATGCTAAAGGCTTAATATTGAAGTCAGGTATTCAAGTTGTTTTATTTGAAAAAATATTAAGTCTTAAGGACTTTTTCTCACCGGAAATTTAAATTAAGAATAGTGTGATTGACTGACTGTTACCTCTTATACATTAAGATGGGTAAAATTATCGAACATTCATCGATGGAATTTAAAAAATTGAATGTTATTGAACCATCTTTCAAGTAAATCCATTTAAATTTAAATGGGAAATTATAAGTCTAGCCACAAAATTATTTATTGGACACGTGATTAAACTTCTAATTTTATAACTAAGCAACGGGAAAATGACATAGCCTCTAATAAACTAATTCGTCTTTTTTGCAACGCCAACTAAATATTCTACAGAAAGCGTCAAGTAAAGATCATCAATTATTGTGACTTGTCCTTCTTATTTATACATTGCCACGTAATTTACTAACTCGGCCACGGATTTTACATCTTGTCACCATTCAATTACGTTTTACAGATTCAACGCAATATCCTCAAAAAAATATAATTCAAGCTTCTACAGAAAGCATCATTTATTATAACTTAGCATGTAAAACAATACATCATATTCTTTTATCGTGTTAATAGCCACTGCATGATTTGGCGCGAGTACGCGAGACGACAGCGACCGGCCATTTGCACCAATCAGAGAGCGCCATTCGATTCATGTGACGACGAGTTGAGTTGATCAAGTAAGTCCAAGAGCGAGCGTAGCGAGGTCGGGAGCTTAGGGCACCCCGACACGGACAGGTTAGGTTCGGACGAAGGAGATGACGGGAGCTGAAGTGAGCGAGCAAAGCGAGCGAACTCAGCTCCCGTCATCTCCTTCGTGTTAGGTTACTTTAAACCCTGCATACAGAAATAGGAGCCCCGTCTCCGTCGACTCTGTCGCATAAATACTAATCCAACTTGCACCTATTCTATATTAAAACCAATAAATAAAAAAAAATATTTGTGTAGGTATATTTATTAAATTAAATTATTAAAATAACATTTACCTACATTATACCTACATTTTTTTTTATGTTTCTATTATTTACTATAAGTAAAATGATGGTGATTCAATAAACAAATTGATTTTACAACAATTAAGTCTTTTATTTTGTCTCTCCTCAATAGCTTCTGGTAATATTAGTGGCCAATATACTATTTGATGAAATTTTTAGCAATTTTTTTACGATCAATTAATATGGGATGAGTTACATTTTAAACGTACTGAGTAAAAAAATTAGAAGCTAAATAAATATATTTTTTGATGTCATTTAATAGTATTTTAGAAATTTACTGTTAGAATGCATGTTAAAAATTTAGATGCTAAAAAATAACCATCATGCTGAGTTGTATTTAGAGTGGTTTACATAGAAGATAACTAGTGGCTAACATAGTATTGCTTAGATGCTCGTTAATTGTGGCTGACTTAGTAATTTAGAAGGCAACATACATTTTAAGGGGCGAATAATGATATTAAAAATAAGCCTGTTTAATTAGCACCCAATTTAAATTAAGTCTTAAGGACTTTTTTTAAATTTTATTTGGACAATCCCACCGCACTATTCTAAAACCACTGCAACTCCTGAAAGCCAGGATCAACAGTGGCGACCACCAGTAAAGCGCTGAGGCATTGAAGCTCGACGAAGTCCCGGAGAATGAATTTAACTGTCTTGGATCCCGCAACGAAATTAATCGGAGGAGTAGGAAAAAATACAAATTTCCACTTCCCTCCACCACAAAGGGTCATATACAACTGGGATAAGCCAAGTTGCCTAGCACCACGTATAAAAATTAGCATTAATTTTAATGGATTCTAACATTGAGAGCTGTTATATTTGATTTTAATAATAGGTATGGCAAAAACGCTTGAACGCTTGAAAATTTAAAACCTAGAAAAGACTAATAACTAAAATTCGCTCAACACGGCTAAAGAAGTTTTCAGTTCGCAATCCTTTTCGAGTTGCTTAATCACTCATAAAATACCCCTGATAGTTAAATAAAGAAAACTTACACCAAAAACCAACCCTTATCTTCCTTTAGGTACCTCAGTCTGTAATGAATACCCTAATACGAGTAGATTTACGAGTTCTGTGATTCACTCATAAATTCACCTATAACAAAGTTTGACATATAACCCTTGCATTGTAAACTCTTATATTTTTTGCAGTAAAACTGTCATCGAAAGCAATGACTTCAACATGTCACGTTAGCATAAAATACAGTATAACGTGACATAAGTGTCAGTACGACGAATGGTTGACACTCGTGGCGTTAGGTTGTCTTTTCACAGAGATGTGCTAAGTTAGCGAGGAATGTGTATCATGAGCTCTGGGTTGCCAGGCGTCCGGATAAAGCCGTATACAGTCAGGCTTTTTGGTTGCGTGTGCGGCCAAATTAGACGGTGTCGGGCCTGTCCAGTTTTTGTTAGACCTGTTAAAAACGATAATTTTTGAAAATTTTATAGGAAAATGAGCTTTTAAAGCAGGTCTCTGCCAAACAAATATTGTACTTAATGTATCAAAGTATTTAAAATTTATTTAGTTCATTAGTGTTTTATTTAATTTTGTTTTCCATTGCAAATTGTAATAGTAGTACGCAAGTAATGAATAATAAATAAAAAAGGAGGGCTGATTCATTAAATTTGTTATACCATTAAAATTTAAGAAGATTTTATGGTCTGCCATATTTTATCTCTGCACCACCCTAAGGTCGACTGGTAGAAAATGCCCAAGGCATTAAGTCCGCCTTTGTACTTATGCATAAAGTTTTATAAATAAATAATAAATAAATAAATAAACGTTTTATTTTAATTGTTTTTCCATTGCAAATTGCAAAAGTAGTTTCTGCTAACTACTATTGCAATTATTGAAATTAATATTCTAATGAATATTTAATGATTAATAATAAAGAAACTGATTCATTCAATTTTATTGTTGTTTCATTAGAACTTAAGAAGATTTTATGGTAAATGATAAAAAAAAACTCATTTTACGTTTTTTTTAATTGTCGTTTTATACTAAGACTAGGAAATTAAAGATGTCCGGTCTGGTCTGTCCGGCTTTTCGGTTTTAAGACCTGGCAACCCTATGAGGTAGGAATCGCTGCGTCGAGAGCGACTAGCCAACCAGCTAACGTACTACTATTCTAAAACCCACGCTGAATACAAGTTTCGGCTGTCATAGAGACAGTCAGTATTTTACCACAGAAGCGACTAGGTACAATGTGATCAACGAATTATTTTCGTCTATAAACATATCTCTTCCCTTATAAGATACTTGCATGGGACGAACTGCTAATGGGACTAACTGCGACCAGCCGCGAATGGGACCAACTACTAATGGGACGTATCGCGAATGGGACGAAGTGCGCATAACCCATATCAACCATAGGATGATTAGGATCATCCGATTTTCATACCATAGCTTAGTTCTGGTAAGAAAGATATTTATTTATTATTATTTATTTTTTTACACCAATAAGTACAACATCTTACAGTATTCCAAGACGATGTAGTACCACAGAATAAATAATAGATAAGTATATAGTGTGGCTTTAATTATACTAAGGGGTAAAACGTGTCTTCATAGTACGCCTTACACGCACTGTTAGAAATAAACACATCGTTTGATAGCTTAGCTTCATCACTCAGCTACCTCGCTCATCTCTAATGGAACGACAGCCTTAGCTTGGTGATGAATAGACAACACGTGTTTCTAGAGGCACCTCATCTGTTACTAGTGATGTGGTTAGGGTTTTATAAATGTGCTCAAAATAACAAAAGACTGTCAACTAGATAACGGATTGGGTTTGCTACCACATGTTAACGCGTTTTCAATCTTTTGTTACCTGCTTTGCCTTTATAGAAGGTGCCACCATCTTAATATTGTTAATAACATAGAACAAAATCGTTTAAATAGCTTTTAAAATACTCTAAACGAAAAACTGACTTGTTTAATGAGGTTTGATATAATTATCATAGTTATAAAGCAAGTCTACGTGGCATTTATAACATTACCTATAAAGGAAACATTGGTTCATTTCTAACCGACTTACCAAAAAGGAGGAGGTTCTATGTTCGACATTATGTTTGTTTTTGTTTATCCGAAATCCGACCAAATTTTGCGAAATCCGACCAAAATTGACGGAGATATGTGTGACGCATATCTCCGCCAATTTTGGTCGGATTTCGAAATATTTTTTTTGTTTGAAAAAGTAAAATTGGTCCCATTTTAATTTGGTGAAAATCTAATGAAGAACTTCGAAGATATACAACATAACTCTTCACTAAATTACGGCAAATCTCTCGGGATTGCTGCAACCGCATGCCTGATTATTGTTTATACCATTTCATAACATAACATCACGCCAGTACGCTCTTAAAGGGTACGCAGATCTCTCATTTCACCGGTTTTGTTCAAGTTTCTTGATATTCGGGTAATCTATTCTGGCTTTATAGGTTCCTTACTAAACAACTTGCCTATTAGGTAGGTACAACTAAAAAGTGAAAAATAAAAAGCTTTTTTACAAAAAAATATCGGTAGTATTTTTCACTTTGTAGTTTTTTTTTATTTGGAAGTCAGTAGTATTTTTAAGTAAAAAAGCTTTTTTAAATTTATAGCTTACATATTCTACTTAATAAATAAACTTCATATTATTTTAGTTAACAAGATGTTTTACCCGCTAACAGAGTAAATGCTATTTCCATAAAACATTTGAAAACATGCAATTCCTCTGCCACGTTTCCAGGTAATGAGCCAATAGAGTAAATAACATTTTTTTTAAATAACGTCAACTTTGTACATCTGGCTGGATGCGAGTGAAATAAATTCAGTCTTGCCGTCTGCGTCTCAGCTAATGGAATATAAATTGGACAAATATTTGAAAGAGAAACACGAGTTTTTAAGCCTGCATCATACACATAGAAGAATGGACTGTACCTTTTTATTTTATTTATTTATTTAAGTAACCAAAAGTGTTGTAAAAATATTTTACAATATATTATGTGTATTACAGTAAGAAAACCATGGATATGTGGACTAATCAGGATTCTAGAAAAAAAATTACTACTGACTTCCACGATCTCCTAAAACGATCTCTTTGCTTTTTTTTTAATAATCTATAGGCCCGGGTTTGACCACTATCTCGCCTGATGTTAAGCGATGATGTGGTCTACGGTGAAGCACACTTGCCTAGAAGAAACCTATTCACGCTTGACTTAAAGACCCCAAGGTTGTAGCTATCAGAGAACAAAGACTCCTGAAGGGAGGTCGTCTCTTTAGCTGTGCGGACAATTAAAGTATTAACAAAATGCTTTGTGCGTATGGCAGGGATGTTCACCATGTACCGATGACGCAAGGCCGTACGTCTTGTAGTCTGATGAAGGAAAGGGCTAGGCGGAATCAAATTGTGCAGTTCCGTCGCACACTCCCCGAAATGTAACCGATAAAAACCGACAAGCTGGCAACCCGGCGTCGATGTTCGAGGATCTGGAGCTTTGAGGTTTTGCCAATAAGCCTTTTGGCCCGTCTGTCAATCGATTCAAGTGCATCAAGCTGGTATTTGGTAGATCCATTCCAGAGTTGAGAGCAGTACTCCATGCAAGATCGAACTTGCGCTTTATACAAGTTGAGCAGCTGTTTAGGCGTGAAGTACCGTCTCACCTTAGCAAGAATCCCCAACTTTTTTGCAGCTAACTGAGCTTTCGTCTCAATGAATGGACCGAAATGGGCTTAACTCATACTTGTCTGGGAGTACAAATACAAATCATTCATTTTCTTTTACAAATGCGTACTGAATGTAGTTTAAAGTGCCCTTTTCAGCAAAGAGATGTCTTTACTTCGCTCTTCTGAAACTTATAAAAACGTTGAGAATTTACAATTTTGAAAATAACAGCATTTTTTTTTAGTTTTTTTAATTCAAAGTTACAAATAAACACAATTCTTTTTAACTTACATAATTGAATTTATATTAAAAAGTATTTACTTCACATCTGAATACGGAACGATCTGTCCATTCCTCAAAATCTACTGCCTGGATGCGCTTGCTGCCCTTACCGGTCGTGCATCGTTTGTAGATGTGATTAGTATGAAGTTTACTTAAAATATTTCCTGGATGACGAGAATTTTTAGATGAAACTTTTGGAATTTTGGTTCTATTGTGTTTAATATTCGTTACGAGATCTGAAATTTGATTTTATAAACATGAAGTATCTGCTTAGATATGACATGCATTTTGGGGTGTAGTAGATATACGCCTTTTTGCCATAGGGTTAGGCAAACACTACCGGTTACGATTCTTACATACTTCTTTTGCTTTTAAGAAACATAAGCTTTTACTTCAACACATTTAATAAAATCACAGAATCCAGACACACAAACCACACAAAAATATAACTCAATGGGCGGTCTTATTGGTTTAGGCAATCTCCTCCAGACAGCCTCGCCAAGTTACAGACAAAACGTGCTGTTTTCCTCTAGTAAGACTTGTCAGAAAAAACAATAGCACTAATTGGCACTGTCTGGTCCTATTTGTGTCCCAAATAAACACGAGAGGGCATAAAACTTGGTCCTTTCAGCCAGTAACAGTTGTTCTAAATTCGAACGCTGTCCACAAATTACTTATCAACTGGCATGACGGCAATTTTGACAGGACTCACAATGGATACGGTATTATGATTTTATGAATAAAAAAATATGTTCAAAAACTAAAACTACTGGAAAATTACGCTCTAAAAAGTACGAAATAAGAAAATATTCTCATCTGAAATATTGATAGCCCACCGTAACAAAACAATACATTCTGCAAAGTAGCATACGACTACGGTTATCCTGTGATTGCCACTATAAATATATAGTCGGCAAAGAATTTTTGCTTTAAAATTTTGAAAAATGTAGATGTCAATATATAATTATAAAATCACAAACATCCAAACTTACAATCTTTCACATTTATACTATTTAGTAAGAAATAGGATAGTAAAGTTATATATGCATCAACAAAAACATCATTTTAAATTCCTCACCCAACAAAATTCACTAAATATCTAATCACTCACCTAAAATACTCGTTCATTACTCCAACTTTAGACAACAAAGTTGGCAACAATCGTTTACTTCTAAGTGTTATCTCGGCAACTAAGCTCTTTGCGATCGAACATCTAAATAAACAAATCAGCATTTTTTAGAATATTTTTTTTAATAAATCTTATTAAAATATATGTTGACAAGATTTATTTGGGGTCATCGCACACATAAAAGTAAAAAAAAATATGCCACGGGAGCGTACTATCGGGATAAAAAGTATCCTGTGTGCTTATTCAGGTCTATCTGTGTTTCGTCTACTTTAATCCTAATCCGGTCAGTCGTATAGCGTCTGACTGATTAAAAAACATCAAAATTCACAAATATACAAACATACTACAAACACACACACTACATACACACACACACACATACAAACACATACACATACATACACAACACACACACAACACAACACACACATACACACACACTACAACACACATACTACACACACACATACTATAATAGCAAATTATCTATGCATCAGAAATAACATCATTTTAAATTCCTCTCCAAATCAAATCAACTAAATATCTAATCACCTAAAATACTCGTTCATTACCCCAACTTCAGACAACAAAGTTGCAAACAATCGTTCAATTCTAAGTGTTATCTTGGAAACTTAGCTCTTTGCGATCGCATCGACTGCCCTAACTTCAACCGTTGAATTAAAACTCACTTTAAGATAAGAAAATTCGCCTTACAAAGTTGTGCAGTTCTTAGTATTTCAGATTTCTAGTTCTAGGAGTAGTGGTCGTAACTGAACAGGTTCTGGAACAAACTCTGTAGGAGTTCTTGAGTTTGTTGAATTAATTCATCCTTTACTCTTACCAATATCATAAAATAGCTGCTTACCCCCTCCAACGTCACAAACTCACAAATCACAAACCTTACCTCTTTATAGTATTAGTATAGATTCTGATAAATTCTAACTAACAAACATCCATTCATACCCACAAACTTTCAAGCGCGAGCCAATAGTTAATTTAAAAAAATTGTGTATTCATTAATTGTACTTATTGTTATTCACTATAGTTAAAATTCATACTTTCATAGTGACCAATTAAAAAGGCAATATTAATATTCACTACAAAATCTGAACTGAAATAATTTACAAACATCTTCACCGCATAATTCTAGTCCTCTACAAAGATATGCAGTTTCATTTCGAGAATATTATTACGACGGCAAACTAAACAATTTTACTTGTTTAACTAAATTATATAAACGCTTGGGACGAATATAAAGTCCCTTTACGTGATTTGAAGTCCAAAGCTTGGTGTTATTTCTCTTTGCTTTACGAAAAACGCTCGCAAATAAATTCTGGAGGGTAGTCGTTAAATAAGAGTATTATTTGTGGGTAGTTGGGATTTTAATTTTGATAACAGTAGTTGAAGTGCTGGAAGAACAAAACATAAGTTTTCTCGTGAGTATTCCTGCCGTTGAATTCTTTTATAAGGTGAATTATTTAATATTATATAATTAGAAATATTCACCTGATAAAAGGGGTTTGAAATATTGGTCATTGTGTATATTATTGGCAATTGAAAATAACGACTTTCATCCTTATTTATAAAAATCTCAACACTGCTCAATAGCGATTGCATTGAATTAAACATCTTAGTAAATACTATACAGGCAACGAGATTTTTTTATAAGACATTTTGTATGAAGCATAAAAATAATTTACAACTTCTTAATCTTAGTATATTTATAAGTAATTTGTAAAAATGCAACCCCTGCTTTAGTTCTTATAAAAAACTACAAGCAAAACCACGTAAACTACTGTAAATTCTCAATTACCACAATCATGCACTGGTGCAAATAAACGCATATTAAGTTCTACTGTAAACTCAAATTAAAATCTCAGAACACGACCGCTAAAATGCTGCAAACTACATTTGAAATGTACAAAAGAGCGCTAAAATGCAGCATTTCACGCTTGGGGAATGGCGGGCAAACAAAATAATCTCTTTAGAACTGTGCCTCGGAACCTCAGTACAAACTAGTAGTATCAGATGAAAAGGACACAATTAGTTGCAAGTTCTCTTATTATTTTATGCTAATGTTTGTAAAGTGTTTTTTTATTTATTACGTAGTCGCGGTCGCGGAAACAGTTGTCTTGAATGACTCTTAATTTTGTATTTTATATTTAAAACCATCGTGACAGGATGCCCTCCGTATTAAGAACTAGTTGTTCCCCGCGGTTTCGCTTCCGTGGATCACACCACAGGACCTATGTCACTCAGAAATAATGTTGCTTTCTATTGGTGAAAGATTTTATTAAATCGGTCCAGTAGTTTCGGTGCCTATTCGGTACAAACAAATAAACAAAAAAATCTTTCCTCTTTATAATATTATTAGTATTAGTATAGATGTAGATGAATTATGCTAAACCGTAGCGGGCGCGAGCCGAGCCCCGTACCCCCGGCACGGACGAGGCACGGATTCATGCATCTTGCAGGCTCGGACGTGACTCAACGCCGTGCGGTGTAGCATAAACCGCATCATATAAAAATCCCGACTGCTTGAAAAACGAACTATAAAGAGAAAACAAGGCGAAAATCATGCTGTGCAGTTGGAGGATACAGATACATCTGGTCAGCCAGCTCGCGAATATGTAATCGCGAATAATACGGGATTACAGTTTAGAAAACATTTATTACATTTATTACAAAAATTTTAAAAAAAAAATTTTAAACCTTTCTTTTGATGAAATATATAAAACTGATGATCCATCAGAAGCGTATCATCATTTTATTGAAATATTTAAATTACTTTACGACTTGTGCTTTCCACTAACTCAAATCACTGTGCAAGTAAATGCCAAGCAAAAATGGATATCGCGCGGGATTAAAGTATGTAGCAAAAATAAAAGAAAATTACTCTGGCGATTCAGAAGATAACCAATATTAATTAATAAACAAAAATATACTAGCTATTCTAAACTGCTTAAACGAATTATGAATCTTACTAAGCGTGCACAAAACAATTACAAAATAAATACATCGACTAATAAAAGTAGAGCGGCATGGCAAATTATAAATAATACAAAATTAAATATACCTAAGGAATCGAAAGTCGAATTAAAAATTAAAGACACATTGACAACAAATCCGAAAAAAATTGCTAATGCATTTATAACTATTTTATTGAAAAAGTAAAACCTCTTCCAGGTGCTGGTAAGGATGCCACAGCTCTAATCAATCATTAACCTAACTCAATGTTTTTGTCACCAAGTCTGCCTTATCATATGCAGAGGATTATATCAAATCTTAAAAACACGAGTAGCATGGGGAATGACGGTATTTCAAAGAACGTAATCAAAGCAGTGAATTTAGATATTGCGAAACCCTTAAGCCATATTATGAACCTCTGTATAATTAGTGGGACATTTCCAAAAAATCTCAAGTAAACAATAATTAAACCTTTATTTAAAAAAGAAGATAAATATTTAATGGAAAACTATAGACCGATAGCATTAATTGCCGTATTTTCATTTTTTTTTGAGAAATACATCTTTAATGAACTCAAAAAGTACTTAGATCAACAAAAAATCCTATGTGATGAACAGAAAGGTTTCAGAAATAATAGAAACATTAATATGGCGGTTTACGATTTTATATACACTGTCTCATCACAGGTTGATAAATCTTTACCTGTTTGTGCTATTTACTGTGACATGTCCCAAGCATTCGATTATGTGGACCACAATATCCTGCTAGATAAACTTGAAGCCTACGGTATAAGAGGAAATGTCTTGGAATTGTTAAAATCATATCTAACAGACCGACAACAAATAACGCAAATATCTAAATTCAATATTAAAGCAAAAAAGGTACATATCTTCTCCTCTCAAAAGCGCCTCATTACGCATGGTGTGCCCCAGGGAAGTGTATTGGGCCCTCCCCTGTTCTTATTATATATAAATGACCTACCAAATGCAACTAAGGAACCTATGACTTTATTTGCTGATGACAGTACTGTAACAATAGCACCCAATAATAATATATATAATATCTTACAATGACAATATTATACAAGAAGCAGATACAGCCCGATTTCTGGGCTTAATCATTGATCTACAATTAAATTGGAAAACCCAGGTTAATGTACTTTGTAAAAAAATCAGCAGCTCGTCGTTTGCCCTGTATAAGCTTGCTCCTACTGTCAATGCAAATACTTTACTGACGGCCTATTACGGACTTGTGGAATCTTTGTTGAGATTTGGGATAATTTTCTGGGGTAATTCAACGAACAAAGAGATAGTGTTCAAAGCACAAAAGCGTTGTGTACGGGCTATGTTTCGGTTACAAACTATGGACAGTTGCAGACCAATGTTCATAAAGCACAGAACTTTAACACTTCCGTCACTCTATATATTGGAAATGGCTGTATTTGTAAAAAGTAATTCTCAGTGGTTTCCTCTTTTGTCAAAAAATCCTGATAGAAATAGACGTGAGCAGTATAGACTTTGGGTGGAGTCACACTCGGCCAAAACAGCACTTCTGAAAAAAAGTGTTGTATGCATGGCGCCAGTAATATACAATAAAATTCCGAATGACATAAAGCAATTTAATTTTAATTTATTTAAGAAAACACTTAAAAAGCTACTTACTGATAAGTGCTACTATAACATTGTTGATTTCTTAAATGATAAATTTGGAATTTGATTTAATTTTATTCTATATTGACATAGTTTGTATGTAATTAATATTGACTACATTTTGTACTGACTCTGATTGTATGTTGAAATATTTATAACAACAACAACACTGACTCAAATTTTTTTATATGAAACCGACATTAATTTATTCAATTTATAATTGCCATTTTAATTTTAATTAATAACATATTATTTTCATTTTGTACGCCGAGTGAGGCAAAACATGTTGGTCCGGTAAAATTATGTTCCATCTATATGTGCATATTATTGTTACACATGTTTAAACAATAAATTTATCTTTATCTTTATCTTCTTTATCTTTGATTTTTTTAATTAACTTTTTTATTTATAACTTTTTAGTTATTTTTGTTTCGAATTAGGTACATTTAATCATATAAGTTTTATATATTTTTGATATTCCCTCTTAAAACCCTTTATTTTGAAACCACACACAAGATTTTTGGAAGAAAAAACAAATTTGGGCCCCCACAATATAGCAATTTTCCTATTTTCCAATTTTAATGTAGCCAGTGACACTCGCAAGGTTAAGATGAATCGTTTGATGTGAGAACCATCAAAATCGGCCAACGCGTTTGGTCTATAGATGGCCACATAGGAACATACATACGAGTACATACATACACACATACATATATAGACTGATAAACACATTACCCTCCTTCGGCATTCGTGTAAAAATGTTCGAGAAGTATTGAATCCGCGCCTCGCACGGGGCTCGGCTCGCGCCCACTACGTTCTAGCATAATTCATCCTTTATTCTAGAATACTGTGAGACTGCTTCGTTGGTCTAAGTGGTAGCAAGCGCTACTGCTGAGTATGAGTTCCTGGGATCGATTCCCGGATCGGTCAGTGTTGTTGGTTATTTCTATCTGGAATTTCTCAATAGCAGCCCGGAGTCTGGATTTGTACTGTTGATGGTAATAGGCTCGCCCTCTATTACAATAGACTTGAAAATAACTGGCGGCAAATGTGGGTGTGCTACAGGTCACCTCTGCGCATCCCGTCGGAGAATCATCATCATCATTATTGAGAGAGGTTGCACGACTAGACATACCTAATATGTTGTTTCGACACGCCTAATCTGTTTACATTGTTACCTTACCAAATCGCTATAACTGGTCAACGCATATAACGCGTAATTGTATGTAGTTATATACATGTGGAAGCTTGTAATTAGCAAATGTCCTTACTTAAGCATGATACTCAATATTGTTATTAGTCTGTAAGCTTTCTTAAAATTAAATAAATAAATAAATTATCATTTCAGCCGAAAGAAGTCCACTGCTGGCCTCCTTGGTTGTAAAATCTAATAAAAATAGAAATATGTGGGCGTCCAAATATAAAGGGTCCAGTAGTAGGGTATTGAGTTAAGACTAGATTCGGTATCTAGAATAGTCAATTAATATTAGGATTAAAAAAACCGGTGAAGTGCAAGTCGGACTCGCGCACGAAGGGTTCCGTACCATTATCGCAAAAAAACGGCATAAAAATCACGTTTCTTGAATGGGAGGCCCACTTAAATATTTATTTTATTCTGTTTTTATAGCGGCAACAGAAATACATCATCTGTGAAAATTTCAACTGTCTAGCTATCACGGTTCATGAGATACAGCCTGGTGACAGACAGACAGACGGACCGCGGAGTATCAGTAATAGGGTCCCGTTTTTACCCTTTGGGTACGGAACCCTAAAAAACACACTACCACTTTTTTATCAGATTTTTGTAATTGTATCTGTATTTGTGTGTATGAGGGCTTTACTTTGCAAAACTGTGTATGACTCGGCAACTAAATGCCGAGAACTTATCCCTTTTTGCCTGGACGCCTGCATATGGTTTATTTATGACCATAGTGGGATTCCTAAGACAAATTCCTTGCGCTATTCATCATCGTCATCATTTCACCCGATAGACGTCCACCGCTGGTCATAGATCTCCCCCAGGCGTCTCCATAATGACCGATCCCGTGCGTCTCGCATCCAGCGCATTCCCGCAACCTTAACCAGGTCATCGGTCCACCTAGTGGGAGGCCTTCCAACGTATCGTCTGCCGATTTGCGGTCGCCATCCCAGAAGTTTTCGGCCCCATTGGCCATCCGTTCTGCGAGTAATGTGCCCTGCCAACTGCCAATTAAGTTTCGCAATTCTTCGGGCTTTGTCGGTAACTTTGGTTGTCCATGCGCTATTAGTGACATTTATTGTATCTGTTTAGTGACACATTTGTTTGTATCTATATTTCTGTTCTGGCTATATTATATTTCTAACACGATCCAACCATCGCCATTATACACCCGTTTTCTGAATTGAGAATTTGAAGTTAACCTGAAAACTGAAGTTTTACATGTATCATGCTGGAGTACGTCAACTTCTAAACATGAAATTCTCAATTCAGAAACTGGGTGTTACTCTTCCTTTACTCCTATAACCATCATATTTAAGAATCGAATACTCATGTTCCTCATTCTTCCACCTACAATCGATTTCCACACCATTCATACAACTTCTCGGTCGCACCAGATACGGAGGTTAAATTAATTAACAGAATAAAATCCCGTGCACTCGGAAAATTAATCCTATATCTGGTACAGTCACGTTTAGTTGTTAATAATCGTTCTATTTATATGTACAGTCGAGTCTAGTCGCTGAAAGTATGTTTGTGTACGTTTTCATGAATGCAGAACTTTCTTATAATGGCTTTTGTACTTTTATTTCTAGGAAACTATCACATCACATCATCAGCCTATTAATGTTCCCACTGCTGGGACTCAGGCCTCCTCTCTGCGAGAGGGAATGGGCCGTAATCCACCACGCGGGCCCAGTGCGGGTTGGTGGATGTCACATGTCTTCGAATTTTTGGTTCTAGGACATGCCGGTTTCCTCACGATGTTTTCCTTCACCGTTTTGAGAGCAGTAGTGATGAAATAATTTATACAAAGGAAACTATAAAGCGAGAATAATTTACAAGCCTACGAAAAAATTGTTAGCAAATTTTTATAAGCCTTATAGCTGTAATCTTACAAGATATATAAATTTGCAAACTGGTACGGTAGATATCTCACGTGCATGTTATAGCCATACCCTGGGCTGTCTGCCTCGCTATCACTTTTCTGCCTGGCTAATAGTTTACCAAGCTATGGAATCTCCTTTCTGAAACTTTCGACTTCACAATTTACATTAATTTTGTTGCGACATACGGAGTGGAGAGAGCAGTGGGGGCCCAGTGATAACGGCTACTTTCAAGTTGTAGGTCGTGGGTTTGACCCCAGGCAGACACTTTGCACAAATTATTACATCACCACTGCTCTCCAAACGGTGCAGGAAAACATCGTGAGAAAACCGGTATGTCCTAGAATAACAAATTCGAAGATATGTGACATTCACCAACCAGCACTAAGCCCGCGTTGTGGATGCCGATCCATTCGTCTCACAGAGAGGAGGCCTGTGTCCCAGCAATGGGATCATTGAAAGGTTGATGATGATGATACGGAGGGACAAAGCTACATCTTCCAGCAGACAATGAGTCTCAAATATAATTGTTTTTTTTTTCCGATTTTTTTTTACTTACGAACATTTCGATGTTACGAGGTCAATCCGCCTGTACAGTCTACCCCGCAACTACCGTCCAGCTTTAGTTAATACTTTGTTCAAGGCTGACAATTATTTTGACACATATTATTATTCAACTTCCTAGCAAAATATTACCCCGCCAACCCACTACAAACCAATCCATTAACACTGTAACCCAAACATCATTCACTATACAAATCAAATTATGACCTCCAAAACATGACACAAAAGGTTCCCACTGTCATAATAAACTCTGACTCGAAGATTTGTCTACGTCAAGTCAATGAAAAGAAACATTATTCATAAGTTATTAGAGAAAGTGGTAACAGGTGAAGACTTGTATTGATTGGTTCACGTGGAATGGTTATAAATGACAATAATGTGCCTGGATTAGGTTTGCTGTAAAACTTTTTGTTTTTAAAGATATATTTTATGATAGGTATCATGGTAGGAAAACATCGAGAGGAAACCGGCGTGACCTAGAAACAAAAAATCGAAGACATGTGACATCCACCAACTCGCACTGGGCCCGCGTCGTGGATTACCGCCCATTCCCTCTCACAGAGAGGAGGCCTATGTCCCAGCAGTGGGAACATTAATAGGCTGATGATGTGATGTGTGTGATGTGATCATGGTAGGCATTCCTAATAGAAATAAACATAGTTGAGGATTACCAATTAGCAGATTAATTTGGCATAAGGGTCAAAAGCGACTTTATAAACAAAAAATACTCAAACCAACATTTCTTTACTTGTCATATAAAAAAACCATCATACCTAAAATATTTATAGAATATAAATATTAATTTGTAAAATATAATACACACATAATATATATTATGTGTGTATACATATGTGTATACATATATATTATAATTTTTAATTTCCATTGCGCCGTAACCAATGATAACGGTGTGCTCTTCATTAGGTATTTTCTAGTGGAAATAGGATTACGCTAGCTACGCTCTTAAAAAACCTAAATATTTGGCAAAAAGTAAAATGTCATGCGAAGTATCAGTAATTCAAGGTCACATAGAAGTAAAGCTGCCGGTTATATTTTATAATACTTGCCTTACACTTAAACCATCCTAAAAAATTGATGCGCCAAGTTCATTTTCACCTTTGATGTTATCTTAAAAATATTTTATACCAACATTATTACTATAGGTAATCCACAGAGCACGGAATCACCGTACCACCAGTAAAGAGAGACGCCATTACTAGTAATATTCGTGTCCGCGAAAGTTGGACTGAGCGCAAGTTTCAGCTGTTACAGGTAGAGTTTTAATTGCCACGGTCAGTCACTTTTATTTGTAATCGACGGCATTCACTGACTATTACTACTTCATGACTATTTTCCATACACACTTTTCTTTCTCAGCGGCCGCCGAGGCATATCCGCGCTCTATAGTGTAACTTGATCTAGCTTTTCAAATAATTCCACGAAAAAAGACAAGCTTTCACTAAAAAGCGACAGACTGACAGGCTTTTAATTTCGACCTAGTTTCGTGGATGGGATTACAAAAACACAGTTAGACTGAAAAGAGCTTAAAGCTCTATAGGTTTAAGCGGGATTCGTGAAGGTACGAGTATGTTTAATCCCTGTGACTTGTTTGGATAAGCCACAGGTTTTCCAATTTGTGAATGCCGTCAATGTCGATGTCTACTTCAGTACGTATAGACTAAATACATGAACGTAGAACTTTCTTTTCAAAATCCCTCTATTCTAATAGTGGCTTTGCGAGCTGTAGACCTCACGAGTTTTTTATATTTTTGTCGACAAAAAACGTGCGAGAATTGGTTAAGAAACGAGAACAGCCGGACATCCGGATGAAAGAGTTTTTGCCCAAGCTGAAACAGAGACGTTTCGCTCGGGCTTCGCTAGTAAGTTCGTGCATATTCTGCGAACTGATCAACCACCATATAGAGCAAACGGAACGTGGACGCGACGCGATTGGTCAGTAGATCCTTGTGTCAACTGACCAAACAATCGCGCGCTCGGAACGGTCCTAAACGTTCCCCGCGCCCTGCTTCACTACCAAAGATGCCTTAAAAATGACTTCTGCGCATCTAACGACTCTTGCCAACTTACGTGCCGGGGATTATACAATTAGGCAAAAAAAAAAACATTTGTGTGTAGAAAAGGATTCAGAGAAGTGTCAAACATAACATGACCATGCTGATATGGTGACACATAAACTTTGATATATTTCAGAACCATCTCGAAGTTATTAAAAAAATGCCAAAGGTTATTAATATGGGTCCGTCCATAATTATGTCCTTTTTATTTTCTCTGAGCTTTAAACATTGTAATTATACCGTTGACTCGTTATCTTTATGTTTTAATTTTGGATCGAAACATTTTAATTATGAAAAAGTTACATTCTTTTGCTGCGCAGTCTTTTGTTTGCTAATCTGAATTTAGATTTGTAACAAAAGAATTTCTTTTGATTACACTTTTCAAAAAAACGAACCCACTGGGTTGTAAACAACGATGGTCACGATCCTAGAGATTTTTCCAAGATCACTCCCTTTACAAGTCATTATGAAATCAGCTTCGGAGTATACCAGTATTAATTATCATGGAGCGACATTCCTATCCAAAATCCAAAACCATTTAACTTTTTAACATTTGGTACTACTTGGTCAAAATAACTGAGCACCCGAAATGTCAAACGGCCGACACCCGTCTTTTTTTTTTGGGTGGGAAGTCATCCAATGACTTCGTCCGCTCTGGGTGAAGCGGGAGGGCGTGTCAGACTTTTACTGACTAAAACCCACCCATGTCCCTTTAATTGCTTGAGCCAGGGCCGCGGTAACACTTTTTCAAATTTATCCGCGATCCAGACAAGCAACTAGCGGACCCCGTCAATTTTGCTGACATCTCTGGCCGACTCCCACCTACGGGAGCAAATAGCGAGAGGACGTCATAGTGAAATTGATATTTCGGGTGCCCAGTAGTTTGACCGTGCTGTATGCTGTCTTTCAAATTGATTACTCGTAATGACAAAGATACACAAAATATGACAGCCAGAAATAACAGTTCGGGTATTTCGTTATTTGCGATAAATTTGAAAGGAAGTAACCGCGGCCCTGGCAACTAAGCAACGGAAGGAACACGGGTGGGTTTTAGTCAGTAAAAGTCTAACACGCCCTCCCTCTTCACCCAGAGCGGGAGAATTCATTGGATGAATACCAACGCCAAAAAAAAAAGTAGTCACTAAACTAAAGCTTTGCTAAAAAAACTTATTGAAAAACAGGAGTTTTAAAGAAAAATTAAATACGAATATTATATTCCAGGATTTTATAGTTCATTATATTTAAATTAAACCCACAGAAAAACTCAAATCTCCACAAAAAATAATTACAGCCGTGATCAAAAGGAAAAGAAAAGTAAACAAAGGCCAGGAATTAACAGGAGCGAATGGCAAAGGTTTTAAATTGTTTCATCCGTCGTTAACGGGACACAGTTAGGCTAATTAACTCCCAGTCAAAGCCTTTCTGTGACCGAATTTTAATTGTATTATGTGATATGAAAGTCGCCTTATGTGTAAGTGTTCCTAAATGGGTGGATATAATTATGTGTAGAAGGATCGGTTCATATGAGGAACAGATTGACATTGATGGATGATTTTCTGTGCGTTAAGACTGACTCCTTTATTCTAAAGTCATTTCTTCCACTCAAATCAATCAAATTTACAGTTAATGGTCTATTGAAATGGAGGAAGTTTACTCTGACTGTTGAAATTTGTACTTGAAATAACCTGCCAATGGAATGTCTATTACTTATAAAAGGTTATTGGTAAAACACTAACAACCTTGCAGGGCTGTATTATTTATTTAATAATTAATGTAATCCACAGAGACAACACATAAAGAAACATTGTACACTTGTCTTTATAAATGTTTTGTCCTGTAAATTATTTAAGTGGTGTACAATAAAGTATTTAATAAATAAATAAAGACAATTAAATAGAGTACAAAGTTTTATTTATCATAATCATCATCATCAGCTTTTTTTAATGTTGGGACACTCCTCCTCCCTGTGAGAGGAAATGGGCCGTAATCCACCACGTAAAGTAGTATTACTAACATCATAAACATCAACTTTGTTCTATGACTTTTAAAACTCAACAAAAAAACAGCTGATACATTCTGGCGAGTTATGCGTGCATTTAATGTATGGAACAGCAGATTTTTTTTGTTGAATTTTTGAAAGTCGTAAAACATATTTGTTGCCCTGCAAGGTTGTTAGTGTTTTACCAAATTCTAATACAGACTATATTCGACTGGGGAAAAGCAAAACCTTTTTGCCAAAGCAATCAAATGTTTTTTGCCGCTTCCTACCTAGTCTTCCTAATATATTTACTGAACTGACTTTATTATATTTTTACCTGCAAACAATATGAAAACATAAAGCCTCGTTTTTGCTTTTTTGCGCTTTTTGGTATTATTAGGCGTATATTTTGGCTTTCAGTTTTATGACTTGTTTTGTTTTCGACACGCAAATCATTTTTAGTATAATTCGTGAATAGGTAAGTTATATTATCACCTACGAATTTTTATTTTATTTCAATTAAAATTTACATACTATTAAATACTTAAATAACAATAACTACCTATATATACAGTTAAATAAAAATGAAATATAACTACGAACGCGTATAAAAGAGCAGGAGTCATAGGGCGTCAAAAAATTCGTCCACTTCGCTGTCAACGTGAAAAGTGCCCAGAACGCTGGCAGCATTGCCACGGAAAAGCCCAGCCTTCTGGTCACGTGAAGAGTCGACTAGCCGTTACTTACATCTCGAAATACTCGAAGAGCACTCGGACCCCATGAACCTAAACCTGTTTCAACCCCAAACGGCTCAAATATATAACTTCCAATGAGGTTATTGTATTTGCGCCGTTTGAGGTTTTCTGCACCAGCAGCAGCTGCCCCAGCACAGCCCGCCGTTCTAAGAAGATGGGATGGCGTAAGGGTCGACACCATGTTGCATCCCACACGAAAGGCCTACCCACCTTCCAAGGCATTATGGTCATCCCGTCTGGTCTCTTATCATCGTCGCGCGCCAAGCCATTGCCATTGGGTTAAACAGCTGGCACCCCGGCGGTGACCTCTTGTATGATATCATTAATGCTGGCGTGTCGTGCTAACCGACCAGCGCTCCTACTGCAGGATAGGCGATGGTGTCCGAGGCGGTCGACTGCTTCACCACATTGACAACGAGGTGGAGCTCCACTGGGTGCCCCCAAACGCAGACATGTAAATGACATGACATGACATCACCTGCGATAATATGGATTTATTATTAATTAACTAGTAACGCTTTTAATAAACAAACAAATACTTGATGAAACCACAAATTAAAATTAATAGTTTATTAAATTTTCAGCACCACCATTAATTATAAAATTGCATGAATTATAAATGCCCTGTAATAAATTAAATCTAATGACAAGCATTGTGGTCTGCGGCTTTTATTTGAATAAACATGCACTTTATTTCACTTTGATTTATTATGAAAAAGTTCATTAAATGGAAATGCCGACACAATTATAAATCAGCACTTTTTCTTTTGTGAGCATTCTTAATTTATGAAAAAAGTAACCCGTCAGTAAAGTTTTACTTACGGCTTTCTCGGGTCAAACAAATTTGTTTAATTAGCCTGAGTGCACTGACTTTCCTCGCTTGACTTCTTCTTGTTTTGCTTAGAAAACTCAATAAAGAATAATCTGCCGAATAAATAAATTAATTAAAAACGAATCTACATTGACGTGGCATTTCTCCAACAGCTCTACGTTGGAGATGGTCTCGGGCCAGTAAATTCCGAGAAGACGACGAAGACAGTGGTTGACGAAATCTTGTATTTGGCGTGAGATGTCCTTTGTGATCTTCTACGTTTCGTACTTATAGAGCAGCACGGATTTGACATTGAACTCGAAGTTATTGATTTTAATCTTTTGGGTCAGTTTTCGCGATTGCAAAACAGGTCTCAGCTGCGCGAAGGTGTATATTATGAACATCGTCACCTTTGTAAATATCAATATTTGGTCATTGTAAAAGGACCAAAGCATCAGGGATTCGAGGGGAGGGTCAACAATTCCTGACGAAAATCTTGAAGAAAAGAATTTCATTGAAAAGCCATTTGACAACATTGCAAAAGAAATAGGTTAGACAGTAAAAGATTTGGAATTTAGGTCAACGAACCTTCCGGTCATCGGAAAAGCTAATTTATTTTGGTTAAATCACATTATTCTCACACAATTAATCACTGGTGGATGTTAACACAGAACGATGTTTGTTTTGGCATAAGCGTGGTGGAGGCGCAATTTGTGAGGACGCCGAAATTATCATGTGAAGTGGGATAAGATAAATTGGTGACAGGCGAGTATGTAGGATGGTTCTAATGTAGAGATAACAGGTTCTTTTTTGTCTTGAAAAACCCTTCGAAAGTAAATCTTTTTTCAATTGGTGTGAGTGAGTCTACCAGTATCTTCAAATTCAAATAGCCTTTATTTCTGATAAGTACATTACAAAATCATTATCAGAATTTTTTATATTATGTTTGGTATTTATTACATAATGCATGCATTTATTTAATGTTAATTTAGTCATTAAATTTCTGAATTAATTATAATATATTGAATATAAATTAAATTTTATAATTGAAATTCCAAATTGTAATTATATTCTTCATCATTGTCATCATCATCTTCCTGTCCTTGTCCCATGTTACTTGGGGTTGGCGTAACACGTTTTCCTCTTCCATACCATCCTGTCCCCCGTCACGCTATCACTGACTCCCTTTTCTTTCATATCACTCCTCACACAGTCCATCCATCTTTTCTTTGGCCGTCCCCTCCCTCTCCAACCATCCACATTTATATTCATAACTCTTTTAGTAACATGCGTTTCATCCCTCATCATCAGATGACCATACCAGGATCCACCATCATTGTATTTTTTATTAATTTGTTTTTCATTTTGACATCAGTAACTTTTGTATCAATATTATCTTAAGAGGACTTAAAAAATATGTAAAATATTGTTTGGGAAAATATTAAATTACACCTGGAATAGGTGACCAAAGCGTTCAGCAGATTAGTAGGATTAATGCATTCTCGTTTCGAATTCGATAATTGTGGTGACCAACTGTCACCACAACTAACTTCTATAGGAATTTCGTCCCTATTAATGTTTATTGTTAGTCTATAAATTGTATTTTCAACGTAAAAGTGACGTTGTTCATTTAAAAAAAAACTAGTTCACAATTATTGTCAGTTTTTCGAGGTACAAAGTAGAATACACAGCAATAGTGTAACTTTCTATTGGTGAAATAAAAAGTTCTAATCGGATCAAAAATTCTAGAAATTATCTAACACAAACCTAATTATAAACAAACTAGCTTCTGCCAAAAAAATCTCGAGGGAAAATATTCCCGGGATAAAAAGTATCCTATGTGATATTCCTGACTATAATCTATCTCTGTGTCAAATTTCATCCAGATCCGTTTAGCCGTTTGAGCGTGAAGAAGAAACAAACATACAAACAGTGTGTGTTATACTCACAAACTTTCGCTTTTATTACAAGCTTTTAATTAACTTACAATGTATGTTTGTATGTATGTAAGTGTGTTCGGGTCAAATCTTGCAACTGAATTTTAAAGCAGTTATCCTCCACCGATTAAGATGAAATTTTGCATACACGTTTTGTTTGGACGTCAATGCATGGTTAGACAAGTGACGTCATTTCTAAATCCAATATGGCGGACGGCCCAAGATGGTGGACTAGTTATTTTTTGTGCACTGCCATGATACGGGTATCAAATTAAACGGTTTGCTGAGAAGAATACGAAATAAGCTTGTTTTTAAAAAAAATATTTTTAATGAATAAATTATAATAATACATAGTATGACTATTTTACCTGTTTATAAATTTGTTAAAACAATTCTGATACCGTAATCAAAAACATTCATAGCGTGAAAGTACGCTTACCTAGCTTTTCTATAACTTCATCTATTACAACGTTACTTAAGAGTCCTTGAACCGTATCGATAAAAATACTAGACTAAACGGATTTTATTGATATCTCCGGTTAGGGTTGGGGACTTAATCATTTAACCTCGCTGTTCTGGGTACTATTGTCTTTTTATAGCGCAGTCAGTTTTAATGGGAGGTAGTTTTTTATAAGATAGTGTTTCCGAAAAAGGACTCCCACTAGTATTTCTACTGCTCATCATCTGGCTAGCCTTTTTTCAAACACCTATATATCAAATATGATTATTTTAAAGGAGCATGGAGATCTGTCTTACAGGTCCCAAGCCTAGTTCAGACTCCAGCTCTCACAAAGGTTATAACGTAAGGCAGAATTGTATAAATATTTCTTGATTATGTAAATAGTCAACCTTTATGATAGAAAAAAATAAACAAATTTTGTTTTTTTTTTTATTGGGGTTGAGTTCGAAAAAGTTACTAGGTAATACGAAATCCTTCATCATTCTGTAAAAAAATTCTGTAAAAAGTCTGTTTGTCAGACTGTCAAGCTTCTGATTAAGTAACGAGTTAAGAAGTTGTAAATTTTACTTTAATACCGAAATTTGACAGATTTTCAAGCTAGAAACAGCTGAAAGCAGGGAGTAGCTTCTGCCCGCGGCTTCGACCGCGTAAAAAATGTTATCATCCCAAGGGAATACACACTATCCTATGTCCTTTCCAGGGTATCAAACTATATCCATGCCAAATTTTATCTAAATCGGTTCAGTAAATCCAGAGATACAACCTCACAAACTCATAAACTTTACCTCGTTACAATATTAGTATAGATTTACTTAAAGACTTTTTTGAAGAACGAAGCTGAAGCATAGAGAGAAGAAATTAATCATAGCGACATTCTAAAAATTCGATTTTGTTTCCCAATTTGGATTGGTAACAACATCGGTAACTGGTTCTAACTCTGATTGGATTGGTCCAATCAGAGTTAGAACAAGTTAATCTTACTACACCTACGATTGAAAATAAAACTTTAATCGAGTTATCGGAACCCGAGTATGTCGCCTGAACTAGTGTTTCCCAAACAATGGGTCGCGAGCGAATATTATATGGGCACTAAAATCGAAGGTAAAGCTGAAATGTCAAAAAAATAGTAAGAAATACATTATTCTCACTTTTTCTCTTATTTGAAATGTCCCTTTTTCATCATAGCGTGATGTTCCGAATTTGAAAGTTAATGTTAACTTTTGGTCTCTTGATCGGAATGTATACCACCATTGTTGCCACCGTATATATAATCCTTCTCGCCGGTGGCGCATATAGACGGGATAAAAGACCATTCTTGACGTTTTCATGGCATGCGGCACCACAAACTGCAGCGTTGTGCGGTCTGATCAAGGAACCAAAACTATGGATGGGTTTTGTCCAGTCAACTTTGGGAACCACATGGTTAAGCATATCGCTTACTAGTTAAAATGTGGGTAACATGCACTGCCTACCGTCCGCCTGAACTTTTTAATTGAAAAGCTAAAAGTTTATTTACTTAGTCCCCGCGTCAACATCGAGATTAGCAGAAAGTCGATCATAGGCAGTGTACTTAGAGTTGATAATCCCTTGGGTTTGTGTATGTAGAATATTGAAAATACAGTGACGTAAATAAAATTGGTTGCAGTAACAATATCCCTTCGACTGTCCATTCATCTGAATAAATGTCGTATTGTGAGAGTTTAGCTTTCATGGTACATTTACAGACAAACAAAAAAAAACTTGAATAGGTATTTCGTATTAAATCATAGAATCAAAGATTATTTAAACTAATATAATAAAGAGTTTCATATTTTTTATGTTAGGTTAGAAGAAACGTCACGGGAGAAAACCGCAACAGAAAGCTAATTTCGAAACAACAAATTTCTACAAATAGACTTGTCTTTTCTTTTGTTGAGTATGTCATTAGTTACATGTTGCCTGCCTGTTAATTTGCATGAGGCCACTAAGTGGGGCCTGGTGACCTGTAACACAGGTTTTAACTAAACCTACATCAGGCACCAGCTCTCACAATGTGAATTTATGCATTTGTAAACAGATTAGTGCTAAAACCATTGTGAGAGAAAATAAATGAACTTATTATTATTATTAGAAGTGATAAGTAAGGACCGAGATTATATCCAACATAAAAAGCTTGAAATATGCATGCAAATATGTATGAAAAATGCATAAAATATGCATTAAAAAAACATAAAATACGCATGTTTTTTTTTTTTCTAAAACAGCATACAATTAGTAAATTATTCAATCATAAATTATCAATACCAAAATGTAACAACTTTGTATACGATAATAATGCACTAAAACCCACCGATATTATTTGAGCCCCTGACGGGGCACGGTCTATCCACGTTCCGTGCACGTCCCGGGCACGGCCCTGATATGTGTGGATAGACCTTTAACCTTTTTTGTAAATGTAAACAATCAGGTAGTTTAGGTAGGTCTGTTCTAAATGTATATAGTCTACAATCAATCAAAATATTTATGTAAGTGTAAATTGTAAGTAAGTAACACTTATCAATAGGGCACCTACCGAAAAATATATAAATATAGCGAAACAATGCATCATCACTAGGTATTAGAAATAATAAACAAATTCCGCTGAGAATGGGGTAAATATGCAATTTCATAATAATATAATCCGTTCTCTAGTGACAACACTCCGGAGACAAGACTTCAGAAATAAGATTTTTTTTGTTACGTATAAGGGGTATAAGTTTAAACAAAAAGTCAGTCGTCTGGATTTTTTTTGTGTGTGTACCTAACTGTACCTATAAACAAGTAATACGTAGGAACAGGTGAAATAGGGGTTTCAAAATGTTTTCCCTGACATTTCGATGGATTAGGATAGGTAAGCACACCGATCTGTTTTGGGACCTTAGGGATATAAGACGGCCGGAATATGACCCATTTTTTGTAGGCTTACGTACTTATATAAGGTAGGTTTATGTAGTATGCAATGTCTCAAGTCTTTTAGCCTGAGCAGAGGTAATAAGCCCCGTATGACGAGTACATACGAATTTGATAATTTGCAAACACGATTTTTGAAATACACATGGTTGTACTTTATCAGAATTATCTATTAATCAAGTTTATACAACGATGCCGGAGAGAATAACATACCGTGAAAATCTGGACATTGCAATGGTCTCAAATCACTAATCCATGCAAGCTTAGCTCCTTGTTCTTACTTAATGAGACGAGGCCTTTGTTCTGTATTTAAACGATTACAGGTCTTAAGCTATACTAATAATAATATTATAAAGAGGAAAGATGTTTTGTTTGTTTGTACCGAATAGGGTCCGAAACTACTGGACCAATTTAAAAAAAATCTTTCTCCAATAGAAAGCTACGTTTTTTTTTTTTTTTTATTGCATATAGGCTCGCGATTGACCACTATCTCACCTGATGGTAAGCGATGATGTGACGATGATGTGATGAGACGGCAAGCCCTTCCGCTTGCCTCTCGATGGCCTCACTCCAGATGTGAATGGCATACGCTAGAAGATCCCCAGTGGACCGATTTCTAGGTATGCCAGGAGCTTACTATTAAGTACGCGTTCCATACTCTTACAGAGTATGGACGTTACAGAGATGGGTCTGTAGTTGGCCGGGTCAGCGCGACTGCCCTTCTTGGGCACGGGCTGTACGTTGGCTTGCTTCCAAGCATTCGGCACTTTTCCAGTCTGATAAGAAAGGCGAAACAGGTGCGTCAAGATAGGAGACAATTCAGGCGCACAGGTTCTGAGAACAATTGCTGGTATACCATCGGGTCCGCTAGCCTTATTCACATCGAGGTTGCGCAGCACCCTACGTACGTCCTTTTGATGGATGCGAATGTCCAACATACTTGTCTCGCATCCATCAGGAGAAGGAGGGGGGCGCGCGCCACCAGGATTCAGACGCGAAGACTCCGCAAAAAGAGAGGCAAACAAGTTTGCTTTCTCCTCAGCGGAGTGGGCCAGCGACCCGTCGGGTTTCAGCAGTGGTGGTAGTGAGGGACGGCAGAAATTCGATTCAACCGATTTAGCCAGGGACCAGAACGCTTTACTACCTGCTGGGTAGGAAGCAAGTTTGATCCCTATCCGGCTAATGTGGTCGAACCGAGCCCTTCGCAACACCTTCTTGCAGGACTTGGCAGCCCTGTTGTAAGCTTTCTTCCTCTGACCAACGTCACTCGCCTTGCGCGTTCTAGCGTCGACCCAGGCATGGTACGCCTCATGTTTACGCGCATCGGCGCGAATACACTCGGCGCCAAACCAAGGTCGGTCTTGGCTAGACATTGTTACGTCAGAGAACGGGATGTAGTACTCCATTCCCTGACGCAACAAATCCGTCACAGCGTCCGCGCACGACGTAGGATCTGACGAAGAAAAGCAAAGCTGCCAAGGATAGCATGCGAAGAAAGATCGCATGCCATCCCAATCTGCTGACTTGTACCGCCATACCCGCCGGGTGCCTCTTGGGCTGGGATCGGGCGGGGAGTAGACGGATACAGACTTCACCAGACAGTGGTCGGAACTACCCAAAGGTGCAGATACCGAAACCGAGTAACGGTCTGGATCTGTAGTCAGCAGAAGGTCCAAGCAATTAGCCGTATGCGATTCAACATCCGGCACCCTCGTTGCCCCCTGGACCAGCTGAGTAAGATTTAACGCTAGCGCAAGCTTTCGCGTCTCTCGCCCAGCATGGTCAGTGTACTGGTACGGGAAGAGCCACTCCTGATGGAGGGCATTAAAGTCCCCCAGTATCACCAATTGGGCGGTTGGGTACCGTTGCCGAGCCTCATCAGCCGCCTCACTAAGGTATTGTATAAGCCCGGTTGTCTCCATATCTCCGCTGTGCGAACTATAGACACACGTTATTCCTGAGTGACATAGGCTATTTTATTATCCCGAAAACGGGTCCTGTGGGGTGGCCCACGGGAGCGAAGCCGCGAGGCACAGCTAGTGCGAGTATAAACTGGCAATACGGCAATTAAAAACTGGACCAGTACGTGTCAGACTTCGCATATTTAGAGTTCCGTAACAGACCGCAAAATCAAGTTGGTTGTAACAGGATAAATGAGAGAATTTCAAAGAAAAAGTCTGATTTATCAATATATTGGTATTTGTTGGTAAAATATACGTATTAATAAACATTATCAACAAATTTCAAGTGCATTGGTTAATAGAATAGAATAGAAAACTTTTATTTCAGACGCAAAAATCCTTGGTGTTAGTAACATAGAAAAACTTATTGCCTAGTGTTAGAACACAATTTACGCAATAATTTAATTGGCTAATTATTTTTATTTTCTGCTCATTTGGTAATTCTGTAAATTTTTTGCAGCTTATTAAATTATGTTTTGCCGAACAATGAGGGCATTTATTTACTGACTCAGACACATGCATTGATTTCGCCATTTCCATTTTCTTGCTATTCTTAGATTCATTGCCCAATTTAAAATTATTTTTGCGATTAAAATTGGATGAACCATTGGATGATTGAGATGAAACTGCCTTAGTTGTCCCATCTTGACGTCGCCGAGATGACTCTAGGGCAGTGAACTTGTTCTCTAAGTAGTCCAAAAAGTCCCGAAGTACCGGAAGCTCTCGCGAATTCTTCAACGACTCTATATACTCGGAATAAGACTCACTATCCAATTTTTGTGCTAGTATATATACAAGAAGAGGATCCCATGTCGTAATATCTACGCCTAGATTTTTTATGGCGTGGAGGCTCTCTAAGGTGACATCATGAAGTCGTTTGATGGCTGTGTACGACTGCTGCGGTATATTGGCAAGATTGTAAAAGGAATTTACGTGGGACATAAATATCTGCTTTTTGTTGTTAAACCTGTGAGTTAAAATTTCCCAACAGGTGTTATAGTTGTCCGCGCTAATCGGGAGATGCTGGATCAAGCGCTCCGCTTCTCCTTTTACCTTGCTCTTCAGGAATTGCATCTTTTGTGCCTTTGATAGAGAAGGATTGTTGTGGATTGCTTCATCGAAAAGATCTTTGAAGGATACCCACTGCTGATAGTTACCTGAGAACACAGGAATTTCCATCTTCGGTGTGGACTTGTCACAGTACGATGTTGCCCACATCTTAGAGCTGATAGCCTTTCTCAAGCCGTTATACGTACGTTCATGTTTAATGTAGCTTAATTCGTACGCCTCGTCGTCTTCTAACTCCATCATTAGTTCCCAATGGCTGTTGTCTACGGCTGTCCATCGAGTTTGTAATAATCGCAAGGCGTCTTCAAACTCCCATTTATCGGACAAGGATTCGACATCTATGCTTTCTACGGTTCTTGCGAATGCTTTGAAATTGATATGTTGCTTGCGCATCATATCATCTAGTTTGCTATAAATACCTTTAGACACCTCGGCACGAGCGCGCGCCGGGCTGGCGGATGCTGAGGATGGCTCGTGGTCCTGGTGCTGTAAGTGTTTGCCCCCGGGAGGACCTGCTGTTGCTGCTACTTGCTGATTAGAAGGGTTGTCTTCTAGATCAGAGAATCCTGGCGGCTTTGCTTGGTGACATAACGCGTCATAATATTCGGATATGGCGTCTTTTGCTGCTTTATAAGACTCCATTGTCCGCTCGAACTCCGAATTTACGAAGTACTTATGACCTCTATTTTCAAGCGGCACAAGTTTTTCGTTGTTTAGCTGATACTCTCTCCAATACGACTCTAAAAGATCTAGTCTCTTTTTACAGTAGTCGATGGTCTTACGCTGTTTGCTATCCTTATTGAAATTAATAAGGACCTTGGCAATGCTCTCTGCTAATTCAGTTTGTTGGAAGTATAAAGTCTCCATTGTGCTGCTGTTAGACTTAAGCGAGACAGAAGATACGGAACGCTCTTACTTGAAAGCCGCCTTGTCCTACGGCTATTGCTGCTATGCTGCTGGCTCGCTGTTGTTGCTGCGCGGGTAGCTCCCACGGTGGTTGTGAATCCCTATGAACTCACGCCTAATCTAGTTCGCGGCAACCCACAGGTTGCTGGTACGGTACAAGCACTTCGCGTTACGATTTATCGCGGTCGCGGAGTCCTTGACGGTTTCGAAGGACCAATATGAACGGTAAGGTTCGTGCTGCTAGCTATTTCGGGTGCTAAATGATAAGTCTGAGCTAAGATTCAGAGTACGTTTATTCCGAAACTTTACGCTAATTAATGCTAATGATGGTAATGAGTGCTACAAGTATGCCGGTCGATCGCGCACTGGCTCGCGTAGCTCACGCTTTCCGCTGGTGCGGCCGCGCGACCTACTTGAGTCAAAACTGCTGATGATGATGTGTTCGATGAGTATCGAACAAACATATACAAACTTATTACCTAGTTTTACCGATAAAGTTATAAGTCAAGGGTTGAGAAAACAGGGCTAGCTAAGAATTGCATGAGAATCTTTTGAGGAATAATTACAACACCCAGACAGACAGTACCAATTAAGAAATCGAAATCAAGAGTGGACCCTTGGTACAGAGTACATTAACTACTTAACCACCGTCACCACTTCACACATTCTCATTTAAAGTTCCCCGTCGCCACTTCATATGCACTTTGTTAGCCAGGACTTTTGATGTAACTAGTAAAACAAACTGAACTTAACCGAAACTATGAAGTTTGTCTCAGACTCGCTGGGATTAGAAAGTTAGGTAGGAAATAGTCTACGTAGGGTGAAACGGCTAATGGTCTGACCAACTTTGTTTTGTGAAGTAATAGACACGGGTATGTACTTAATTGGTTTGGGTAAATATGTAGTTTGAGCTTGCATCATTATAATAATAAATAAGAAGCAATTATAGCGTTTTTTTTTGTTATGGGTTTGCTCTTGACTCTAGTCTAGGTCAGAGGTGACTGAGACAGAGTCCACGATGGAGTGAGCTTACCCAGAAGAAGCCTGTTCACTCTAAATTTGTCATTTTATGACTTTAAATTAATTTTATAAAAAAATCTTGTCTTCTCTACAAAGAAGAAATCTTTGCCTTTAATTCAGTAAATGAACAACACATTCTTCACTACATATTATACAAAGTCCTTCGCCGCGTCTGTTCGCAATAAACTCAAAAACTGAAACTGTTTTTCATGCGGTTTTCACCAATAGAAAGAGTGAGAAACGAGGAAGGTTTTCGCATATAAATTGTCACGGGTGAAGCCAGGGCGGGTCGCTAATCACACTAATATTATATAGGCGAAAGTTTGTGAGTGTGTGTGCTTGTATGTTTGTTACTTCTTCACGCTCTAACGGCTAGACGTATCTTTTTTTTTTATCTACTATAGACTCGCGCTTGACCACTATCTCACCTGATGGTAAGCGATGATGTGGTCGACGATGGAGCACGCTTGCCTAGTAGTAACCTATTCACTCTTGACTTAAAGACCCCTAGATTGTAGCTATCGGGAAACACAGACTCCGGCAGGGAATTCCACTCCTTAGCAATGAATGTAAACAAGAGACGAGGAGCATGTTTGCAAAACAGTATTACTTTAGATAGTGGTCCCATAGGCTTACAATATGTGCCGATTAAGTATTCACAAGTAACAGCTGATTCAAAGGTCAACGGCCGGCCGGCGAGGAACGCGTCATCAACACCTGATAAGAGTGTGAATAACTGCATCTCTGTTTTGCAAGAACAAAATAATGCGACAGACAACAGTTTGTGCGTAGACGAGCGAGAGGGGACGGCCGATACGGCGAGTGCGAGCGAGATCGAAGAGAAGACTTCACGCTCCCCTACTAGCGGACGGCGAGCTACTGTGGTCGAGGCGACATCACGCGAATCGGTATCGAGTGAGTTGTGGGCTTCGTCAGCGACGGTACGGTGTGCGAGTTTGCGTGATGCTAACGTGAGTAGTGAACAAACGGTAGGTGATAGTAAGATTGTGGACTCTGAATGGAAGTTAGTGCAGAAAAAGCGTTATAAACAAAACAGTTTGAATAGTCGGAAGGGAACGGCTATAACTGCGCCGGAGGGTAGGTTTCGGGCCGCGGATATCAAAGTGCCGTTGCTAATTTCCAACGTTAGTATAGAAGCAAGTGAAGATGACATTATTAGTTATATAAAAGACAAGACTAGTGAAACTGTAACATTAAAAAAGATTAATATGAAGTCAAATAGAAAGTATAATGCGTACAAACTATATGTTTCCAGACACAAGGCGGACTTGTTCTTAAAGAACGAGGTATGGCCTGATGGAATTGTGTTTAGGCGTTTTGTACATTTTATGTATCGAACGAAACCTCAGGAATCTAAAGTTAAAGTCAATTCATTGTCATAATTTATGTATAGAAAAAATATTAATAGGTATCTTAAGTTAACTAGTTTCAATTGTAGGTCGGCTAAACGATCCATAGATAATATAAAGGATATATGTGAGTGGTCTGATTTGGTGGCCCTACAAGAGACCTGGCTGCTTCCCCATGACATTCCTATGTTGGGTACTATAAGCCCTGACTTTGAATATACGGGTAAATCGGCTGTAGACACTTCTGAGGGCTTGTTGAGAGGAAGACCTCATGGGGGGGTTGCCATTCTCTGGAGGAAGGGCATTTTTGAGACTGTCTCTGTTGTTAATTGTTGCAGTCCTCGGTTAGTGGCCATCACGGCCTCGTCAAAGGGTCGTACTATTATTGTATTTTCTGTATACATGCCTACAAATTGTCCAGACAACTTAGCAACATTTACAGATGTATTAAGTGAGATTAGTGCTACCATAGCAAGCTGTGATATAGAGAATGTATTTATATTGGGTGATTTCAACGCTCACCCACATGAAATATTTTATAAAGAATTAATGAACTTTTGTTCGGACCAATCCTGGGTTTGTGCTGATGTAGTGAAACGGGGGATTGATAGTGATACTTACACTTTTATAAGTGATGTGTACGGAAGTAGGAGATGGTTAGATCACTGTGTGGTGTCGCTGTCAGCTTTGCAGACAATTGCAAATGTTGATGTTTCTGAAAATGTTTACGTTTCGGATCATCTACCTATACATCTAGATTGCGACTTAGAAGTTGTGAGGCCTAAATTAGTGATCGGGTGTGCGGGCCGCAATTCTGTCATTTGGGGTGAAAGAACTCAGTCAGAAACGCAAAATTATAATAAATTATGTACCAGTAAATTGCGAGACGTTGATTTCCCCCATGAGTTTCAAGGGTGCAGTGCTGGATCATGTGGTTTGACTGAGCATAGAGTTGTTCTGGATAATTTGTACGAGCAAATTGTGGAAACCTTATGTGCGGCGGCTAAGCAATCTAAAAAGACATCTGCTGTGAGACCGAGGCGGGGTAGGCGTGTGTGTGGGTGGAATGAGTATGTGAGAGACGCACACCGCGAGGCAAGGTGTAGCTTTCAGACCTGGATTCTGAACAATCGCCCCTCGTCTGGCCCGGTTTATGATGAAATGCATGAGAAGCGAAAAGTTTTTAAGAGTCGACTGAAATTTTGTCAAAATAACGCTGAGCAAATTGTTATGGATAGGTTAGCAGAACAACGAGCTAATAAAAATTTTGGTAAATTTTGGAAGTCCACTGGTAAATTGGATGCGAAGCCTGGCCTCTCTGCGTGTGTGGAAGGGATGAATGACAAAAGGGAAATTGCGAATATGTTCAAGGAGCATTTCAAAGTTCAATCTCCACTCGGTCCCTCAACTTTGGTGAATGATGGTGAGCCCAGCTGTCGTGGTGCGAAACCTCTGATACGTTTCTCAACCAAGCAAGTACGTACAATCATAAATAGTATGAGCAGAGGCAAATCTCCAGGACATGATGGGCTCAGCATTGAGCACCTGAAGCACGCAGGTGTGCATCTGCCGCGAATCTTGGCTATGTTTTTCACAATGTGTATAAGTCACGCATACCTACCTGCTAACCTGATGAAGACCATCGTGGTTCCCATTGTGAAGAACAGAACCGGTGACATCTCGGACAGAGGTAACTATCGTCCCATTTCTCTTGCGACAATAATAGCAAAGGTGTTGGACGGTATGCTTGATTCTTGCTTAAGTAATTACATACATCTTCATGATGCACAGTTCGGGTTTCGCCCCGGACTATCAACTGAAAGTGCTATTTTAAGTCTCAAGCATACTGTTCAATATTATATAGATCGCGGGACGCCGGTGTACGCCTGTTTCCTTGATCTCTCCAAGGCGTTCGATCTTGTCTCATACGATGTACTCTGGAGAAAGATGGGAGACAGGGGTGTACCCGCGGAAATATGCGGACTTTTTCAGTACTGGTATGGTAATCAGAGCAATCATGTGAAATGGGATGATACAGTCTCTGAGCAGTTTAGGTTGGAGTGTGGGGTGAGGCAGGGGGGTCTGACGTCTCCCAGGCTCTTCAACCTGTACGTGGATAACCTCATAGTCGCACTCAGCAGTATGCGTGTCGGATGCAGTGTTGATGGGGTTAGAATCAACAACATCAGTTATGCAGATGACATGGTGCTGCTGGGTCCGTCGGCAGGAGCAATCAGAGAGCTGCTTAAGACGTGTGAAGCCTACGCTGCCGCACATGGTTTAAAATACAATGTAAAAAAATGTGAATACATGGTCTTTGAGGTCGGTGGCAAACGCCGTGGAGAGGGACCAGAGTTGCTCCTTAACGGGTCACCAATTAATAGGGTGACCACTTTTAAATACCTGGGGCATTTTATTGCCGCTGACCTCAGGGACGATGTGGACATTGAGAGGGAGCGTAGGGCACTAGCGGTCCGGAGCAATATGTTGTCTCGTAGATTTGCGCGGTGTACGGACCTAGTAAAAGTAACACTTTTCAAGGCTTATTGCCAAAGTCTGTACACGGGCAGTCTATGGGTCAGTTATACTAAAAGATCGCTGGATGGCCTGCGCGTCCAATATAACAATGCTTTCAGGATGTTGTTGAGACTGCCCCGTTACTGTAGCGCGTCGGAGATGTTTGCGCAAGCTCGTACAGACGGTTTCTACGCGATTATACGAAAGCAAACAGCGTCGCTACTGAGGAGAGTGAGGGACAGTCAAAACGGCATCCTGAAAACTTTAGCTGAGAGCTTCGGCTCTCCGATTATGCAGCAGTTTGTGCGAAGGTTGATTGTTACTAACACTAGGTAATAAGTTTTTCTATGCTACTAACACTAGGTAATAAGTTTGTATATGTTACTAACACTAGGCAATAAGTTTTTATATGTTACTAACACCCTATGGATCTTTGCGTCCGAAATAAAAGTTTCTATTCTATTCTATTCTATTAGCCGTACGTACAACAAAAGTATTCTCAAAACGTTTAGTGCGTATGGGTGGGATGCCCACCATGTACCGATGGCGCATCGCTGTACGTCTGGTAGTCCGATGATGAAACGGGCTGGGCGGAATTAGATCATGCAATGCCATCGAGCACTCTGATAGACTCTGAGAAATTTGGCACCGAGATAGATTATAGTCAGGAATAGTACATAAGATTCTTTATATTGCGGGAATATGTTCCCTTAGGATAATTTTCGACATTCAAGCGGGAGAAGCCGCTGGCAGAAGCTAGTAATATTATAAATGGAAAAGTAAATCAGAATCAAGTTTGGGAAAAATACAGATTAGACCATCTCCAAGATGGAAAAAGGATTGTCGATTGTCTCAAGGTAACTTACTCCTCGGATAAAAAAGTTTCCTTTTTAATTATTAAGATCTTTACTAGTGGACAACGATGTGGAGGAGTTTTTCGATGCCATATTTTAGATTAGGTTAGTGAGTAGTTTTTGGTTTAAGTGTTTATGTTTGTAGTCTTAATTAATTAAGTATTTTATACACTGTATATACTTGTATCTTTGTTAATTAATTAATTCATTAAATATGTTTAGATCTTTAACCTTATCTTTGAATCGAAAATCTTTAATTATTAAGTGCCTGCACCATACTATTTTGTACTAAGGTATTATTATGAGCCTCTTATGTTAAAGCAAAGTAAAAAGTATCCTACTGCAGGTCTCTCTCTTCCTTCTTTTGATTTTTCTCGTTTTCTTTGCTACGTTTTGTACCCTGTAGTGCTTGACACTAACGATTGCAGGAAGGTATGGCAGAGTAAAAAATATTACTGACACTTTTTCCGGTCAATACATGGGCCCGATGTAGACCAATTAGCGTCCGTAGCCTGGCTGCGTTTTAGTGACCTCTTTGGGGAAACCGAAGGTTTTGTCTGTGCAATCATGGACGAAGTTATCGTGACTATTTATAGTTGGACTTCAACTGAAAATAGTGATGTTTCCTGGGTAGAAAAATGATAATTCTAAATAGTCCGTCAGTGAGATTATCAAATAATATTGGACCGTATTTTTTCCTTTACCAAATAAAAAGCGCAAGTTCAGGATTGGGGGCTTGTGACGTCACTTTGTCAGTATAAAGTGTAGCACACCGTGACGTCACACGATATTTCAACGCACTGTATCGTCGTAATTTTTTGTTTACGTGTCAAAATACGTGTCCAATATTTTAACGTTATCTAGATCTCTGCGACAGCTGTCAGTTTCAATACATTAACAATAGCGCTTGACAGGCTATCAATAACGTAACAATAACGTACGAGTATACGTCAGTTTACATATGTTGCAGAAATCAAGCTATCTTTTACGAAGTATAGACAAAGTTTAGTTTTCGCATATCGCTATCAGCGCTGGCGATGGTCGAAATGCGTGTCAAAATACGTGTCCAATATTTTAACGTTATCTAATTGTCGGACTAAATCAATATTTTTGGTAGTTTACCCTATAATAATTTAAATCCTGACATAATGTTTGCACAAGATTTCTTTTAAAGTATTAAAACATTGGTCTCTATACTTCATAAAAGATAACTAGATCTCTGCGACAGCTGTCAGTTTCAATACATTAACAATAGCGCTTGACAGGCTATCAATAACGTAACAATAACGTACGAGTATACGTCAGTTTACATATGTTGCAGAAATCAAGCTATCTTTTACGAAGTATAGACAAAGTTTAGTTTTCGCATATCGCTATGTAGGTGACTGACCATCATTGTGATATTTTGTTAGCACTTTACAACCTCATATATTTTTGACATATTGTTACCAATCGCTGTCGCAACGCTTTTTTACTAGCTTTTATTTAACTTGCAATGTATGTATGTAAGGGTGTTCGGGTCAAATCTTGCAACTGAATTTTAAAGCAGTTAATTTCCACCGATTAAAATGAAATTTTGCATACACATTAAGTTTGGATGACGATGTATGGTTAGCTAAGTGATGTCATTCTAAATCCAGTATGGTGGACGGCCCAAGGAGGCGAACTAGTTATTTTCTGTGCACCGCCATGATATGGATATCAAATGAAAGGGTTTGCTGAGAAGAATACTAAAGAAGCTTCTTTAAAAAAAATATTTTTTTAATGAATCATTTTATAACAGACTATACCTGTCCCAGTGGCTGTAATCAAATCTTGCAAGTTAAATTTGATCCACTTTTCAGTGTCCGATTGAGCTAAAATTTTGCACACATGTTTGTCTCTCGTGACTATGCAATTTTATATAATAAAAATTGTTATTTAATAAATTGCCAGTACTTAAGCCAATACCAACGACAAGTTACCTCACCCTAGTCAATAACTCAGCTATCTAGTTCTTTAGTCCCATTAACCCATAAAAATTAAAGTCTGAGCTCCGAAGTCGTCTGAAGTAGATGGATTTATGAGATAACAAGCAATGTTAGAATGTTTGGAGAAAGATTTATACGTGGTCGGGACCAGACGAGAAATAATACCGGGGATTTGTTTTATCAACAGAATCTTAGATACGTTTGGGGAAGGAACATCTCGTATATATGTAGGCGCATATATACGAGTGTGTTTCATTAATTACTATGTTTAGCGAAGGACGATCTTCTATATAAGTGCATGTTGTACAACATCACAGTTACAAGAAAACTGAGTGATTTTCACTTTATTGTAAGGCAAGCTATGTTGTATAAACTTGGCCGGGTTTCTTTTTTTTGAGTTCTGTTTAAGATGGCCACTTCGATTTTCGAACCAATCTCTTTAGAATGCCATATAGGTATTTAAAAAAAATGTTTTACTCTACGTTGAGGTTGCATGCTATGTAATTGGACATTGTCGAACAGGTATGAAAATAAATAGTAAAGGTTTATCCACACATATCAGGGCCGTGCACGGAGGTGTGTGAACGAGTTCATATAAAATGTACCCAACGATATTTTTTTGAGCCCCTGACGGGACACGGTCTGTCCACGTCCCTGGCACGGCCTTGATATGTGTGGATAGACCTTTACACTGAACATGGCTTCGGTGACAAATCAATTTTATTTAATTCAGAAGCGAATACAAAATGGTAGATTCTATTTTCATGAACGACCAGCCCATTGAAAGGTCATGTGAGTGATTTATCACAAATCTCAGTTCAATTTTATTCGATTGACAACACTTTATTTTTCTTATGTCAAAATACTTGATTTCGATTGGACGTTATAAGCTGTACTTTTCCGGATGAGTGCCTAAGAGCGGGATCTCTCGCCATGCCATGTTTTGTTTTCACTTATGAGAAAAACGCGCGGGGATCGCGTTTTGGACATTTGATGGAAAAAGAGTTGAGAAGTAGCCTGGTATATAACACGCTAGTGTATGAAATTGAAAAAGTGTGTTTTTTTTTGAGAGAAAGCGAAACGATTGGTGACCAAATCTGCTGCTTTGTTAATTGGACCAAGGACTATCTCTAAAACTGCATAAGTTGCTTTGCGCATGCATTACCCACGTTAAGCCCACAAGACCGTGGGTATATTGAAGATAGCCCTCCTGTTTGCCGTTTTTTATATAAACATCCGAATTGAGAACCTCCTTTTCGGGAAGTCGGTTAAAAATACGCCTGAAACATAAACGTGGTACATTGATTTGATTTATCATGTTTACTCGTATAAGTTTCTACGTATTTGTCCATCACAGGTAAACATGGGCTGCGTTCGCGTTTTAGTTTCCAAACATGTAAACGTGTCTGTATTTTGCCCATACCGACTTAAAGTTTGAGCAATGGAGAGGGCTATCCTCGAGTTGCCTTGCGTGATCGAATCAGGAGGACCGAAGTTACCGACACAGCCCGAAAAATTTTGAAACTTAAGTGGCAGTGGGCAGGGCACATTGCTCACAGAACGGATGGTCGTTGGGCCGAAAAGTTCCAGTGGAGTGGTGACCGCGAATCGGAAGAGATACCTAGCGAGCCTAGTGGCCTAGTGTGTAGGTGGACAGATGACCTGGTCAGGGTGATGGGAATCGGTCCGGGACCGGTCAATATGGTGACGCTTGAGGAAGGTTACTCCTATGTTCAGCAATGGACGCATACACAGACATACAGTTTACTTAGCACTTAAAATTTTATACATTTTGATGACTGAATGGTTTACTCAAATCAACTTTTGCACTAGCGGAAACTTGATAATCATTTAAGTGGAAATCTAGTCAACTCACAATACCAGATTGTATCAGCAGAGTAAAAAGATGTAACATCCTACAACTGGATAAATTGTAGCGAGCTGCATTATTGAGAGAGTTGCTCCTGATGGGGATAGCTCTTACCTGCCAAATCCTTCAAATCTCTGCTAATAGTTTCTCCAATCTGATTACAAGGTAAGCCTAAAACAGAAAAAATGGAAATACCATCAATATTGGAAACAAGGATTTTGAATAGCTTTTAAAAAAAGACTAGTTAATTTTAAAAACTACGAATATCGTAGATGTTACGGCGAAGCACCCACGCGGTAGCACGTAGGCGTCTCACACGCCACACTTTAACAAAATTGTATTTACCAAAATATACATATGTTTGATCATGCATGGAGTACAGCTGTTCTCATCTCTCGGATGGATCTGCCAAATACAAGCTTGATGCATTAGAGTCGATCAAAAAGCAGGCTAAGAGGTTCATTGGCAATAAGGCACTCATCACGTCAAAGCCCCAGAGCCTTGAAAATCGTCACCGAATTGCCAGCTTGTCGGTTTTTATCAGTTACATTTCGGGGAGTGTGCGATGGAATTGCATGATATCATTCCACCTAGCCCGTTTCATCATCGGACTACCAGACGAACGGGTACGCACCATCGGTACATGATGGACATCCCATCTATACGCACAAAATGTTTTGGGAACACTATTATTATGCGTACAGCTAAGGAGTCGAATTCCCTGCCGGAGTCTGTGTCCTGATAGCTACAATCTAGGGGTCTTTAAGTCAAGAGTGAATAGGTTTTTTCTAGGCAAGCATGATTAATCGTCAACCACACTATCGCTTACCATCAGGTGAGATGGTGGTCAAGCGCGAGTCTAAAATTTATAAAAAATAACAAATTCATGAATAAAACCCCAGCAACGAATCTATTAGTATAATAAGTTATACCACAAACACCCACAATATTATTAAATGAATGGCTAATCACATACGTAAAATCGTGGCAAACGCACTTTTAGTAACAAACATGGTATAGCCAGTGTAATTTGATAATCTCAAGTGTTATTATCAGGGAATATTTCGCACCTGATAAATTTGTACTGTGATCTTGATACAGTGAGAGTGATGAGACTTTGTTTTCATCAGCTGTGTAATCTGCTAACCCGTTATAATCTTCCAATTAAGATTTTGGTTAAGTACAAAGTTTTTTGTGTTTCGAAGAAAGTGTTGTTGGTCACACATTTAGTTGTATTTTTTTAATTTCCTTTAACTAAGTCTAATGTCTCACTGTTTATTTTCTCTAACAAATAAAATATAAAAAACAGTACCTACCTAATATTTCATTGAAACTAAAATGATTAAGCATTGAAAAAGTCTGCTTGTAAATATGTGCAAGTTTGAATGCATCTTATTTTCATAAAGCTTATGAGCTTGGCATATATTTTGTGTGTTTGGCACAAAATATATGCCAAGCTCATAAGCTATCTTATATTATAGGCCAGGAAATAAAGACATATCCTGAAAATAAAATCTAGTTAAGTACTTTCACTGGTATTATGTTCATAATGGTGGTAGTAATGGTATTGATGGGGCGCACGGTTGGCGCAGTGGTTGAGCAATTGATTGCTGCGCTGCTCGGAACAAATATTTGATAATTGTTCCGGCTCTGGATGTTTGTGTATGTGAGTTTATATGGTTTTTAAACGCAACCACGATACAGGAGAAATTCCTAGTGTGAAGCAAAGTTAACTAAAAAGAAATTTGCCTGATAAGTCCATAAAATCCCATAGGGGCAAAAAAATAAGGGGTTATTTCCAGAGGTCCACGATTCTATTGTTCTCGAAAAATTTAAATTCGTACTTTACTTCCCAACGGGTCCACGACATTTTAAAATATAAATATTTTCTTTCCCAACGGGTCCATGAGAATGTTTGGTACAGTCAGCAATAGAAGCTTGGCTAAGGGATAAATGTTTACTATTTCTATGAAATAAATCATATAAGTATAAACCACATTTTTTCTGTATCACATGAATGGAATGAATGACCATTAAAAAATCAGGCTTAGTAGGAGTTTCGCCCGATCCGGTGGAAACAGGAATTATTAAATTTTATTATTATTAATAATGTTTTAAGAAAATGTTGTACAGTTAGAAAGAAAACCTTGTGTTATATTATTTAAGTACAATCAGGCAATTTTTCGAAAAACGATAAAATTTAATATATCATTACAACAATCAACAGTAAACATGATAAATCACAATAACCAGTCTTATATATCAATTAAAAAGTGTACATAATGGCACCTGAGGTATTCCACATACGGCACCTATCGATATTTTTCGCAGGTGCCATAAGTGGAATAATTTATTACTGAAAATTTTATTTCATGCACCAACGGATCAGTAGGTGTTATTTATTTCGTTAATTTTTTTAGAACGTCAAAATCAATTTTTTTATTAAATTCAGTTGAGAGTTTAATAAAATGATACTAATATAACTTCCTCTTTTGTTTTTTATTTACATGTTAAACAGTTATACACAAACTACCAGGAGAACAGAATCATGAAAAAGTATTTGCGGGCCTAGAATCATAAGCGGTAGAGACTAACGGAGTACCAGGGGGTCAGAATCTTAAATCTCTCGGTACTCTTTTTATATCTCATGGTTCCAGCCTCGGAAAAACTTCCTCGTGATTATAATCTCCTGGTACTTACTTAAATTAGACTTTACCGGTAAAAATTATTCTGGCCTCCTGGTAGTTCGGGTATATGCTTATAATGTTCAACATCTAACTAAAAAAGCAAAAGAACAGCTTACGTGTCGTCACCATTCAAGACCGCATTTTATTTTGTTATGTTTTCAACAAGCTGTTCCTTCTTACAATAAATTGTTTTTACTGACTGTACTTTGGATATATCTCGTGGACCCGTTGGGAATTCATTTAAGAAACATATAAAACATAATTATAATTTTTCATGGACCTGGTGGGAAAAGAGGAACAAAAGAATCGTGGACCTCTGGGAATCCTACATTTTGACAACTTTTTGACATTGATCAAGACTGGTTTTTTTTAAATTACAAATAAATTTAAATTTGGTATACCCAAAAAGAAAGGAATTGGCTTAGGTGGTAACCGGGTCATCTAAAAAGAATATTAATTTTGCTATGAGACTTTTATGTATTCATAGGGGGAACCGATCACTTTTCCGAATCTTTTTTGATCGAATTTAATTTTACCGAAAACTATTGACCGACGTCTTTTTTGCTATATGCATTATTTGACATGATTTCAGATCATCGAAGTATCAATTGCCATCGGTATTATTTTACCGAACTACATTTCGCTGATTTACAAAATAACTTTTTGCTTTTGGCCGAAGCCTCTTTTCAACTTTTTTCATTTGCCATATTTTCACCAAACCGAAATAACATTTTAGGGAATATTATTTAGTCACAAATATATAGCTGGTAACTTGGTAGCATTTTCAATTTAAAATTGAAATAGTGTAATAAAAAGTCAATATGTTGAGCTACAAAATTTAGTGGCAGAAACGAATCGCTGCAAAATCGACTTCACGCAGTCTTGTCTGTGTTTAATTTTATGGCGAATTTTCATGCAAATGATTTATTAATAGCTGTCATGCATTAGACATTTTTATTAATAATTTTTTTCAAAGAATTTGTACTACTGTAACTTTTTCATTGCTATTATTCACAAGTGAGTTATAGAATATTTTTATTAATTTAATTGGTTGAGTTGCTTTGTTCTTAAAAAAGTTTCGATACAAAAAAGATCGTGCTCAATAATACAAATAAATTAATATGCCTATTGTTTGCTCATTTCATGCAAATTCGTATTTAAATAGATAATTTTAACTTGTACGTGTTTAATAAATAAAATTTTCCCTCAAATATAACTTTCGTTTTCTCTGTAATAAAGAAAACTTGAAATTCCCCATTTTGTACGTGGCTAAACCGCTATCCGCGAAAAGCCAAAAATAAAAGAAACCTAATTCTTTTAGTCCTTGGCCGATCGCCATTGTTAGATGCGCACGCATAGGAAAACTGATTAATTTTGCCCACTCTTGCTAAAAAAAATTCACAACTCGTTTTCACTGTTGAATTTACAGTTATTAATTAATTAAAATGTCTACAAGTACTAATTATGAAGAAAATAATTTATGTTGTACATCACCGCCCGATATAAGATGTTTAAAGTTTACTACCTGAAAACTCCAAGGAAAATATATATTATCTACTAAATAAAATGATTTTTTAGTATTATTTTCTTCAAAAGTGTGTTGAAAAACGTCGTATGATACACGTGTGAATTGATGATCAGCTCTCTTAAGACCCTCAACTAACGGCTCGGGTCTCAATAGCGCCTCAGCGGTAATCACCAACATTACACACTTGTACCATAATGTACTATTATTGCTGTCTTTCTTTCTTTTAATCACATGGCGAGATGAAAGACGCGATGTGGATGTCCGTCTATGTGATTGGTCGATTTTTCACTCTTTACCGTTTGCCTTGCCAAATTCATTACGCAATAAGGCTGCCGGGTTCGATTTCCAGGTTGGAAAAGTATCCCGCCATAAGCGGCACAGGGGGACACCGTGGAGTTTTAGTGGGTTGAAGTCCCACTGCGCTATCTTCCCGTGGCGTGGTAGCGGAGTATGCATGAGCATTTCTCCAAGCTAAAAAGGTTGGAAAAGTATTATTGAGTGTTTCATTGGTAATTTCTTAGAAGTAGCCCAGAGTCTGGTTGTGTGCCCACATGATGTCAATAGGCTCGTCGTCATTACATGGAACTAAAACATAACTGGCTTAAGTGGCAGTGGCTGATTGCATAACGGATGGCCGTAGAGGCTGAAAAGTTCTAGAGTGGCGACCGCGTGCCGGAAGACGCAGCGTTGGTAGACCTCCCATTAGGTGGAGCGACGACCTGGTCAAAGCTGCGGGCGTCCGGTGGATGCGAAACGCACAGGACCGATCAGTGTGGCGACGCTTGGGGGAGGCCTATGTCCAGCAGTGAACGTCTTTCAGCTGAAATGATGATGATGAAGAAACATAACTGGTGAAATGTGAGTGCATCTGGCACCTCTGCATAACATTTTGTAAAGAGCAACGTAGCTTGAGATTGAGGGTATACCTCTAACCTCATATACCTAGAACGGTTTTGTATGGCAGTCAAAACATGAATATTTTCTCTAGCAACTCATGAAAGAGAAGGCTGTGTTATTTCATGTAACAGTCTTACACGCACCACAAGATGGATGAAGTCAGAAGTTCAATCATAGCAATATTCAGTCAGCTTCGGTTTTGGTTAGCCAAGAGATAGCCAACTAAAAAATAACATAAATATTATGAAATAAAAACAGTATCATGGTATTCAATCAACAACATCGAATTGAAAGAAAGAGTCAATCGGGACATTTTCGATATTTGAAACAAAGTTATAAAGTTTCACTCAACAGTAACGACTGTTATCAGCCCTACATTTAAAACCGGAACACCGTGATACTACGGTGAAGTAGACTATGCTTCGCTTAAATACCACGAAACATATTATCAATTTAAATATAAAGGAATTCTTGTTCTGGTTGAAAGATACTGTTGGATTAAAATATTTTTCACTAATCGAAGACGTACTAGACGAAGTAATATCTAGATTTGATAGAAAACGTTTTTCAAATAAAAGCTCAGAAAAAACATATATTGCACAGGAGAAAGAAAGACAAAATTAATTACTCAATGTAAGTTTATAATAAACTAGCTGTTCAGCGCGGCTTCGCTCCCGTGGACCACCCCACAGGACCCGTTTTTCGGGTGAAAAATAGCCTATGTCACTCAGAAATAATGTAGCTTTCTATTGGTAAAAGAATTTTTGAAATCGGTCCAGTAGTTTAAAAGCCTATTCGGTACAAACAAAAAAATCTTTACTTTTATAATATTTATTATATAATAAATTAAAACTCTGACACAAAGAATACATTTAAATTAAACCATTTGAATTTCACTCACACACAGTCAAGAGTGAATAGGTTTCTTATAGGCAAGCGTGCTTCACCGTCGACCACATCATCGCTAACCTAACCTTCTGAATGAACTTTCGTATAATATTTTGACACCTACGCTTTAGACGAAGCATTGTCTTGAATTCCAATTAATCATTTTGTAGGCTGTTACTTGAACGTACAAAAACATTTGTTCGTCTTCATTTTGGTATGTTGAGTTTATGCTTCCCAAAAGTGACAGAATAATGTATCGTCTCAAAACATTTTGACTCGCAGAATAGGGAATAGTAGGTTTCATACCCACTCGTAGCACCTTCGACTTGCCTTATTATCATCATTTCAGCAGAAAGACGTCCACAGCTAAACATAGGCCTTGGTCGGTCCTGGCTGTCTTGTACCAAGAGGATTCCCGTAGCCTTAACCAGGACATCGATCCACTTAGAGGAAGGCCTTCCAACGCAGAGTCTAGTCGCAACTTCAGAACTTTTTTGATTTACTTACCTAACAGTAATTAAGTATACCAGCTTGTTACTTGTAGTTTCATTTTACTTACTCCTCCGTTGTTCTTTTCTGATCAATTTCGTTTCAGAATCCATAACCGCTGTAACGTTTCGCCGGGTTCTGCTGAGCTTCATTGCCTCTGAGCTTTACTGGTGGTTGCCAGTTAATTCTGGCTTTCATGAGTTGCATTGATTGGGAACTCCAAAATCAAATGGCCTCTCAAAAATATAAACACTAGTTACGATGCCTTGATAAAAAACTGAAATCAAACAATAATATATGACTGATTCTTTTGGTACAAAAATAATATTTTAAGCCGTCCTTAATAGTAGTTTATGAAACTGTTGCATAATAAGGGGTATTAAAACATGAGTGTGTGTTTAAAAACCGAGCCGTAGGCGAGGTTTTTAATAGTATTCACACGAATGTTTTAATACCTAGTTATGTGCAGTTTCATACACTACTTTATCTACACTCATACATTGTGATTGAACCAACTAAATACCTTTTTTGCATTTTCCATGCCATAAAGTCGTGATAGCATTTGTCATATAATTTTCTCGACTTTGCTGGTAATAAATTATGAGTAATTTCCTTCGCCGCATCTAAAATATCGGGCGAAGTCAAATTTTCTTCACATTTACTGATATCAGACATTTTTAAGCAAGAATTCAATAAACTCATGAAATTCAATACAACTAAACCTGCAAAATGTGAATGGCGCCAAAACCCAAGCACATCACCGCATTGCGCATGCGCTAAGGATTACACGCACTGCGATTTTTATTCGTGCGAATTTTTTTCGCCTATTCTGCGACCTATGGAATTGTATGAAGTTGCTCGCAATGCGGTAAAAAATCGTGCAGAAATAATACCGCAAGAAATCCGTGTTTTGCTACAGAATCCACCGCACCGCGGCGCAAATTTAATTCGCGTGAATATTTTGAGCTATATGAACGTGTAGAAAGAGACAAAATACGCGCGAATAAAAAACGCAGTGCGTGCTAATCCTGAAGCGGGCATTGTCATAGACAAGTAAAAATTGGAATCAAATCTTTTTAAATAGGTACTATAAAAATGGCATTACAAAAAATAATTGATGAAAACTCCTTGTGATTAACTTCTTGGATTTGTCCTGTATCGTAATAGAAAAAAAATTGTATTATAGCATTATTTTGTTAGAGAAAAAGTGTTATAATAAGATTCTACTTTTAAATTTCGGTATTGTGTTTATAAAGTATGTCAATATAAACTCGTTTTGAAGTTTATAATTCGAATATTACGATATGAGAGTAGATAAAAATAGTTTATCGTTACTTGATAAACTCCGTAAATCTAGTTAAGTTAATTCAGCCTTCAGACATTTCTCTACTCTGTTTATTAGTTTTGTCGGGTAAAGTCTAGGCTTGTCTGGAAATTTACATTATGTTCAAAAGTCAAGTAATTAGCATAAACATACTCAAAAGATCTTGTATTTTGATTATCTTAGAGATGTTGATCCAAGTCTTTACAGTATAACTTAGGACCCTTATAAGTTTACTGTTTCTAAACTGCTACAAAAACTTTAAGAACTTTACACAATCTCGTTAACACATACCTATAAGAATTCTTCGTCATCTTCATTATTTCAGCCGAAAACCGAATACTGTGCAGAGTAAGTATGGAGTTTCTTGTGCGTTCTTCTCTATAACAAGCTACTTTCCGAATGCACGATAGAGTCAATGTTTATTACTTGTACATTTTTAATTTAGATTTAATGTTTGACGTTCAAAAGTGCCGCGTATTGGCCTAGTTGAAATAAATATATTTGACTTTGACTTTGTGTACTGCTGCGACTATTCTATCGCTTCTCCCATTCAGCGGACAAAGCGCGCCACAAGCTGGCATTCGCCTTGATTCTATTGTGGAAGGTCTGCCCTCATTACGCATTGGGTTACGTTGTTGCCACTCCAAAACAATTCGGGCCGATCGATGATCATTGAATTAACGTTGAGCAAAAAAATATTAGACAATCAGAAGGTCGCTGTGCTGGCTGTTTAGAATGCGCCGTGCGTAGGTATTTTACCGACCAATCGAGACCATTTCAATACTTTAAAAGAATCAACGACTAAAAATTTTGGAAAACATCGTGATGGAGCATAAACTTAAACAGTCTCAAAAGTGTGACGTGATTATTAGTCCTTTTGGATGTAGAGGTCTTTTGCTTTGCAAGCGACATACATACAATACCTAAAGGTCGATATTATTGAATAAAAAAAACAGCGCCTAAATTGTGTCATCCTAAATAGCCCTTATTTTCCATGGGCCACGTAATATGATCGATGGGGACAAGATTATCCTGGTTTTTATTTCCAGGAACTAGAAGAGAACCGAGTCACTTTAGATTATTATCCGTGCAATAAATCATCAATATGACAGCTGTCATCTCACACAAAGATGAGTGATATCAGTACAATTTCCTTGTAGCTTTTATCTAAGAGAATTGCGGATACAACATAGAATCAATTCTTAGACATTCTCTGTATTTCAATGGCTTATAAAAGTTGAACGGCCAACTTGTAGTAAGTGATCATCTATTTAGCAGTTCAAGAAGCATCGCAGTTGCCTGCTCTTTCAATTGCAACCTATGAAAACTACAAAGTGTATTGTGATCAGATGAAAGATGGTACATACTCTTTCTTAAACTAGTCGCAGTCTACCTGTGTGCCAAGCCAAATCTATTCAGTCGTTAAAGCATCACTATCGCTGGAAACATCCATGTGAGATTCTATCCTGTACAGAAGTAGTAGATAGGTATAAATAAATACAAAACAAAACTGCTTCTACTGTACATGTTTCGACGCATAACGATGCATGTTGCAAATCTAAACTTCTGAAATCTGTTACCTAGTTCGTTAGGCCGCCGCCATACTACTGCCATTAGAAAAAAGGGGATATCTAACCAAATACCAAAAAGGGTATATTTTTTATGGAAGGTGGTGAATGAATGAATGAAATTCGCATCTCAGTCGCAACCTGCCACAAACATCTCTACATACATACATACATAAACTCACGCCTTTTTCCCATGGTGGTAGGCAGAAACTACAGAACGCCACCTGCTACGATCCTTACAAACACCTCTAGTTACCCTTAATTAAGAAATGTATCACATTTGTCGCCGATATGATATTGCAACTTAAGGATGGAAGCTTGTAGGGAACTAGTAAAGGCTAGGAATTACTAGATGGCTTTTTCCTAAGCAACTCAATTTAGCATAAAAGGGCAGATACATCCCTTTTTGTATACACTGCAGCATATTAGTTTTCGTGAAACAACATTCTACAGTATGACGTGTGACTGTCGCCCGTCAGGAACTTTTTGATTTGTTTAAAACGAGAGAACGGCACTGACATACGAAATGAAGGACTGAAGGATGGACAGGCTGAAATTATAAATGCTATTTTTTTTGATGATATTTCAGAGTTTGTTTCGGTGTATATGGGAAGGAACGATGGTAACTTTTAACAGGCTTATTCTGATTCATCAAGTGTCGTTTTTCAATCAGGTCAAACTTGCATATCTTGGCCTATAAGTTTATGCAGATTCATAAACCATGTCATACTTTGTAAAAGTTTTTCCATAATATGCATTCCTCCATTATAACCCATAAAAGTTTGCAAAGGGATAAATAAGTAAAGAGTACTTACACCCCCGATTTCTGATGTTTATTATTATTTAGGATTTCGAACTTGAGTATTTGTCGAACTCTACCGTATCCTGAAAACCTGTCAAACTTTGGCATTAAAATGGGGTTTTTACACGTTTTTAACTCCAAATACTCAATTCAGAAACCGTACAATAGTGTATTAGTCATATCTGTGTTATTTATCTGTTACTATTTGTATATCTGTATAATAGCCATTAAATGTTCAAACAGAGTTCGTTTATTGCAGAATTTTCCACATACAAAAGAAAAATAAGTTTTCAACTTAAACTATGAAGCAAACATTGATCCAACTCTTAGTTACCAGCAGTATGCAGTGTTATACCCACCTGAACTGAGTTGACCCGACATTTTTCTATTTAGGTTGCAATCTAATTTTAAGCCCCTGTCTCGTTTACGTTGGATTAAAGTCTGTATCGTATCACCCAGCTTAGTTTTTACCCGGCAGCAAGGAAAGGGTTATGTTTTTCGCGCGTATCTTGTATGTATGTATGTTTGTATGTATGTAATATTCTTTATTACCTCGTATCTTTCAAGCCACTTGACGGAATTTTATAATTAAGACAACGTTATATAGGTCTTAGCCGCCCAAGTGTTCTTAGATAAGTGCCGTTAAAAAAACGAAACATGGCGTATTTTGGACGCCATATTGTAGGGGTTGCATTTTTTTTCTTCGAAACCCATCGAGTGGGGTATCAAAATGAAGGGTTTTTAGAGGTGATTACAAAAATATATACCACTTGTATGTTTAAAAGTCATTCGAAAAAAAAAGTATAACTAAAAAGTTGTAAATAAAATCAAAAAACCCAACTGCAAAGATTTAAACAAGAAGAAAATCATGCTGTGCAGTCGCAGGATATTTAAAGTTTTGGTCAGCCAGCTCGCGAATATGTTTCCTCCGACTGCACAGCATGATTTTCTTCTTGATTACATTTTCGCAGTCGGGTTTTTTGATTGTATTAACTTTTTTGTACTCAAATATTTTAGGTCACATTTTGTTGTATTATTTCCTAAAACTATGACGGTGAGATAGGTATCATCATAGTTGTATGATTGCATACAACCCGTCTGGCTTAATTGTGTACCTGGTGCTGTGACGTCACTTTGACCGTATGGACACAAAATAGAACGGTGCGCCACTTATATACTTTGTGGTATCGGAAAAATACTGAAGACTTATGGGGGATATCCGTTAGGGTTCTTGGATATATTATTGACTCAATTGCTCCTGTCCTAACAGGCATATTCAATCAATGTTTGGACAGCGGCACGTTTCCTGACTTAATGAAACACAGTAAAGTAGTACCAATTTTCAAATCAGGCTGTAAGACTGATGTCTCTAATTAGAGGCCTATAGCCATGCTTCCAGCATTGAGTAAAATCTATGAAAAAATCATGCTGGACCAGATGTTGTCTCACTTTAATTTAAATCGGATCCTGCATAGTCAAAAGTTTGGTTTCACAAAAGGTAGGTCGACAACGGACGGCGGGAGTAAAACTCATCAGCCACATCTTGGAATCTTGGGAGAAGTCCCAGGATGCCATTGTCATTTTCTGTGATTTCTCAAAAGCGTTCGACTGCGTCGACCACAACACACTGATCTGTAAATTACACTACTACGGAATTTGAGAACAAGCTGCTGATCTTGTGCTTTCCGATTTATCAAACTGACAGCAAAATGTAAATGTTAATAGGGCAACGTCCTCCGGGTCACTAGTCAAGAGTCTGCCCCAAGGTTCAATTCTCGGCCTTTTCCTTTTTCTTGTTAACATTAATGATCTCCCTTTTATGATGTCCAAATTATCGAATATAATTATATTTGCTGATGATACTTTGCTAATTTTTAAAGTAGATAGGAAAGATACGGATGACATGTCAACGAAAGTCTATTTATTCTCTTAAAATGGTTCACAGCTAACAATCTTTTACTGAATGCGAAAAAAACAAAATGTCTAAAAACCTCTTTACCAAATGTACCACATCGTGACCTAAATTTAAATCTTGACGGCTAAAATCTTGAAGTTATAACGGCAACTGTATTCTTATGGATTACTATCGATTCAAAATTGCAGTGGGGCGCGCACATTAGTACTATTTCGGGTAGGTTAAGTTCAGCTGCATATGCCGTAAGGAAAATAAGTCAGTTAACCGATGTAGCCACAGCTAGGTTAGTATACTATGCTTTTTTCCACAGTATTATGTTTTATGGCATTTTCGCATTGGGAATCAGCAGCAGACGTTGACTCAATTTTCATCTTACAGTATAGGGCAATCCGCGCGATCTATAAAATGGGTCCTCGCGAGTCCCACAGAGATAAATTTAAAGAGATCGATATTTGACTCAACCTTCACTTTAAATTTTGGAATGTATTTTGTATGTCCGCAAAAAACGAGGGCTTTTCAAAACTAGAAGCGACTTCCATAATTTAAAAAATTGTAATATCCAAATTCAGATTAACGAAAACTAGCAAGTATTTTCTTATAAACAGTATAAGCTTTTATAACAAGTTGCCAAAGTCAGACTGACCGATGGAGAATTCAAAAACTAGATCAAACGTGTCCTTATTAACCAAAATCGATAGCGCACATAATCTTGCTTCAAAAAGATTGAGCGTTATTTACTATGTAAAAATTGTAATAATGCATGTGAAAATAAATAGCTTGTATTTTTTATTTATTAAAAAAGCATAATTATTATAAAATCAAGGACTAAGTCGAAGATATCTTTTTTGGCTTTTGCTTCTTCTGCGCATGCGGCTTCCCTGATAACTCATAAACGGTACAAATATGTGGATGTCTCTAACAGTTCTCAATCTATTTCTTTTTTCTTTTTTTAATTAGACTTTTTACGATTGAAAACCATTGTTTTCAATCATCTTTATAGCCCTTTGTTAAGAATAGTTACAGCACTGTTAACAACATTTCTGCTACATGTTAAATTTAGTCTTGTTTTACCGATTAGATGAAAGATAGATAGAGGATTGATTTCTAGATGCTTGTTAACATTTGTTAACTTTTTTATCTCGTTTTACTTTTTTTTCTTTTGTTTATATAATATATATTTTTTTATTTTTAGTTTCTTACGACTTATTGTTGTTCCTACGTTTCCTCCCATATCTAAGTACTAATGCTGTAACATGGAAATATTGTAAAACCAAACCATTTTTTAAAAGAGTAACCGTGGAGTTTCTTACCAGTTCTTCTCCATAGGAAACGACCAACCCGAACCGTGCACCTTTTGTCGACGTTTTATAAGTGCCCATGTAGGCCTATGTGAAATAAAAAAAAATATTTGAAAGCCTTTCGAAAACGGCTTTCGCTACTGAGCGCACGAAGCGAACGTGAGGCGACACGCGGGGAAGCGGGGAGGGGTTGTATTCAAGCAAAATGCACAGTTAAGTCAGACAGATTGTAGACAAAAAAACCCTGTCGGTCTGTTTCCGAAGTTTCAAGCTAAACTTTAACTTTAAATAAGCCTGTTGCAATTAACGACAGAATATTTTTTCTCATTATGTTTAGTGGCAGATATTGTAATGTTATACTAAAGTGCATGTTTTATAAATCGCTAGGTACCTACGTAGTGTGTGTTGGGCTGGGAAAGCATTACCATTTTGTTCGTCCCTTGAGTATTGTTACAGACACGAGGGCTTTTCCTGTTTATATCTAAGGTCACCAATACATTGAATTCCCTAAGGCTATATATAGTTACATTACATACTGTAGCAAAATAAAAAAGAGAATCTTCGCTAGAACACGTTTTTTTAAATTTTGTACATAAAATAAAATACCACGATGATAATAGTAGTTTATGCAATGGCCATATAATAGGGGTTATTAAAACACGAGCGTAGGTTTATCAAATGAGGCGAAGCCGAATTTGATAATAATATTACGCGAGTGTTTTAATACCTAATTATATGCCGTTGCATACACTACTTTATCTTCACTCATACAGTTGAAATAAAACAAAAGTGGAAAGGGAAAAATATTTGGTATGGCGGGCAATTTAGATTCTCATTGCGCAGCGCGCGCATCCACAGACAATGAAACTTCTTTACTACAGCCCATACGCGCCAGAAAATTAAAAAAAAAGTGTGCTATAAAAATTAAAAAGTTATTTTATGATGCAGTTGTTTGAAAATCGAAGGAAAATGTTGAACTGTAATGGTATTTTTTTTAATTTTACCTGTCCACGAATATAAAGTACGTGTTTATACAATATTTTTTGAATTCGTATTTGGAACATTACGTTGTGAGTGTAGATAAAATACATAAAAAAGGAAATCTTAACGTCTTTGGTGTTTGTGCATATTTTATATATACGGCCTGTGTTTTTGGAGAGGTAGGTACATCTGAAGGCAGTTTAGTTCGTTTAGCGCGTATCCCCGACGAGTGGTTGAAGTATCATATTTTACGTAGTAAAGATTACCTCAAAATGATTTTATCTTACCTATATTTAATTGAGAGATAGTATGCTTAAAGAATCATTAAACCGGTTGCAACTGCGTTGAGAATAAGCACGTACTGGACACACTTCAATACTTTTAAACCTTGTAAAAATTTAACATTTTTTTTTATTTTTTCTTCACTGTTAAGTGTTTGTATACGCCCATGTTAAATAAATAAATATTGCTGATAGAATTTAACTTACAAGCTATCAACGATATAATGTCTCTTTGTCTTGAACTATTTCTCTTCGTTAGAGAAAGCAACAAGTAACTGAGCCTTATTAGGAGCCTTTTCGGTCAAGCACGGAGTTTTTATTTTATTTTTGCTTATACATTTTCACCCATTGTCTAGAGCCACTTCTCGTCTTTAGACAAAGCAAGAAGGAGTAACTGGGCCTTATAGAAGCCTTTTTGGTCTAGCACAGGTACTTTTTTTTTTTGCTCATATTTTTTCACCTATATCTCATGTGTGGGTCACAAATAAATCAATTTTTCCTCACTTTAATTTTTTTTTTTTTTTAATTACCCCACATTAGGAATTTCTTCGTGATCGTGAGTGCGTTTACAAACATATAAACTCACATACACAACACCCAGAGCCGGAACAACTATCTGTAGGTCATAAAAATATTTGTTCTGTGCGGGATTCGAACCTGCGACACGCAGCGTAGCAGTCAATCGCTTAACCACTGCGCCAACCGTGCTCCGTTTTTCTTTCTTTCTTCTAATTCAGTTGGACCAGTTAAACAAAACAGAAGCTCAAACATCATAAAGTAAACGTCTCAAGATTCCTTCTACTCCGCAATCCCGAAGAGTGTCATTATACGGACAAACAACGAATCCAAGACTCCAAACAAATACCTATCGGCTATGCTAATGTTTGTTCAACACGGGGATCGTACTTGTGATCAAAGTGGACAGACGCGAATGCAGCATAAGTAAGATAATACCTACTAGATTTAATTTACTTAGAGGGAGCGACTCCTGTTGAAAATTGCAGTCTTTTTAGGTGAATTTTGAAGAAAAAAATTCTGAGGAAAGTTAAGAAGATGAAGAGTAAGGGAAGTTCAGTGAAACATTGGATGGACTGTGAAAGATTTTAATAATATGTCAAGAAATTTGACGAAACTGAAATCACTACTGATGTAGAAGTGTGAGAGAGCAGTGGTGAACCAGTGGTAGCAGCCGCGACTTATTAGTTGTAAGTTGTAGTTGTCGTTCAAACCCAGGCAGGTGCTTTACTTAGTGTAAATGATTTAATCACCACTGCTCTCTAAATGGTGAAGGAAAACATCGTGAGGAAACCGGCATGACCTAGAACCAAAAATTCGAAGACATGTGACATCCACTAACAAGCACTGGGCTCGCGTGGTTGATTACGGCCCATGCCCTCTCACTGAGAGGAGGCCTGTTTTCCAGCACTGTGGCTGATGATGATGATAGAAGTATGGAAAAAGAAGACATATTGCGCTGACTCTTAATAAATTGGTATACACACAAGAGAAGGATGATATGGAGAGATTTTGAACCCGAAAACTGTCAAGTTTTGACAACAATTAAAATCATTTATTCCTATCTTTGACTGACAGAAAGTTAATTATCTAAAACTTGTTTGTACCAAGAAACTATTTTATACTATCAAAGCGTGAAATGCAAGAAGAGAGAAAGGAACCGTTTGAGACCGCGCTGACAAACTCTGTAAAGAAACTTCAGTTAAGTAGTTTGTTGGTGGCGTCGGATTCTAAAGTTGTGCATTTACTTCGACAGGTTTTATTTTCTTCCGATTGTCTTTTTACCAGGATGTCGAAGGAGGGTGATTATTTGAGTGTAAGACAGTATTTAAATTGTTAACTGAGACTTTATCAGTAAGCCGATAGGCAATCTATTATTTTAATGTAATAGAAAGTGAGTATGAATTTCGTTCATTTGTTTTTTTTTCGCCTTTTGAGTGGTATATTATTTCAGATGGACAAAGGATAGTGAAATCAGTTACAGCTCAGATTGCGTCGTGGATTCTTTTTCATTGCCACAATGCGTTGTTGGAATATTATAAAAGCCACGACACGAATTTCGCTATTCAGCCTTTTTGTATTGGCAAACGCGTCAGGACTGTTTTTGTAAGTACCTACCACGATGTGAAATTCGCATTGTGGCCGTTTGAAAGAAACCACAACGCGTTATGAGCTATTTCGTCTAAAGTAGATAATCCAGGCAAAGCCGAGGCTTGCTAAGCTATTAGTTTAAATAAATTGAGAGCATGAACGTCCAAACCTTGTAAGTTAAAAAAAAAACTCCTCAAAAAAAACTATGCTACAATATGATGAATACCACAAAGACAAAGACAAAGACAAAGATATTTTATTTCAACTAGGCCACCAAGCGGCACTTTTGAACGTTACATTAAAATGATTCTACCGTGCATTCGGAAAGTAGCTTGTTATGGAGAAGAATGCACAAGAAACTCCATACTTACTCTTTTAAAAAAAAATTGTTTTTTTACAATATTTAGGAACATACATTATTAAATTCATACATGTGAGGACAATGCACCCAGAATAGCACTACCCACTATACCACCTACAGACAAAGTATTAGAAGTACTCACACATGTACTGCGCAGTTATATAATAGATACTAGAAAAAAATTAACATCCGAAGCAGTCAAGTTATGACCAATCCCAACTGACGGCGTCCGTTCACGAACATGACGCATGAATTGGCACCACCCAGCTCAACCATCATGAAGGGAACCGGATGATCCAACACACGCGCCACCATCAGAGAGACATTTGAGAGAGCATGACACACTCAACGGCCAGGGCACACACAAGTCAACGAACGACGCATAGGTACAGTAAATGGTAGATTTACAGTTGGGTACATAGTACTCACACACGTGCTGTGCAGTTATACAATACTAAAGAAATTGAGTTTATACAATGCAAATATTAATAATTCATACAGTCTTCAGCAGGTCCAACAATACCTCAAAACAATAATGTTCTGCATATCACTTGTTATTGCGCCCTAGTGGTTGTGGATTGTGGAGCAGGACTAGCATTGAGCCAAGCATTTTTATCAGTGATGTAATCCCCCAACTTATAATATGCCAGCCTACATAGTGTGCGTTTTATACAGGTTTTAAACTTCGTCTCATTCAGTTCAAGAATGTGGGGAGGAATTTTATTGTAACATTTTGTACAGTACCCCATGAAAGATGAGGCTACTTTAGCCAGTCTGAAACCTGGTTGAACTAATTGGTCCCTATTTCTAGTAACGTAATTATGTCTGTCGCCGTTCTTACTAAAAAGATGTAAACTTTTTCTCACGTACATGATGTTTTCATAAATATATTGACAAGGAACCGTCATAATGTTAATGTCCTTAAACAGTTCCCTTAGAGAATCGCGCCGGCGAAGATTATATATTGCTCTGACGGCTCGTTTTTGCAGAATAAAAATTGACTCAATGTCTGCAGCCCTTCCCCATAGTAGGATACCGTAAGACATTATACTATGAAAATAACTAAAATAGACTAGTCTCGCGGTATCCACATCGGTTAACCTACGAATCTTTGCAACAGCATACGCTGCCGAACTCAGCCGCCCTGCAAGGGATACCAAATGAGGACCCCATTGCAACCCTGAGTCCAGCGTGATCCCCAGGAAAACCGTTTTATCGACGAATTCTAGCTTCTCCTTGTTTAATATAATGTCACAATCAGTACTTTTGACATTCGGCAAGGAAAATTTTACGCACTTGGTTTTATTACCATTTAAAACTAAATTATTGGCAGTGAACCAATCCTGAACCTGCCGAAGCGCGTTATTTACGTCGTCAACCCGACAAGTACGTCTATTTATTTTAAAAATTAAAGATGTGTCATCAGCAAATAACACCATGTTTAGTTTGTTTTCCAATAAACGGAGTAAATCGTTTATGTATATTAAAAATAAGAAAGGACCTAAAATTGAGCCCTGGGGTACCCCCATTTTTACGTTTAACCCCGACGAATTCACACCGTTTATCTGAACTAATTGCTGTCTATCATTCAAATAAGATTTAACCAAACTTAACGCTGCTTGACCTAGCCCGTAATGCTCAAGTTTCAGAAGTAATGTTTCATGATTAACGCAATCAAACGCCTTCGACAGGTCGCAGAAGATACCTATGGCATCCTGCGACTCTTCCCACGCATTAAAGATGTGTTTCAATAGGGTGACACCAGCGTCAGTTGTACAACGTCCTCTGGTGAAACCATACTGTTTATCATGCAAGATGTTATTCGTATTAAAATGAATGAGCATTTGATTTAGCATTATCTTCTCAAATACCTTGCTGAAAACCGGCAACACGGATACTGGTCTATAATTATTTGTGTCTTTACTGTCCCCAGATTTAAAAAGTGGTATAACTTTACTATATTTCATTAGATCCGGAAAAACTCCTTGATCCACACACAAATTGAAAATCAAAGCCAAGTATGGCGCTATAGTCTGAATAATGGAGGTACAAGCTTTGATGGACATTCCCCACAGATCTTCAGTCGGTTTAACCTTGATTTGCTTAAAAGTTTTTATTACTGTTATGGGATTTATATGTGAAAAGTTAAATACATTCGGGCAGGCTGAAACGTTCGCGTTTAATAATCCAAAAGCAATCGAGGGCGAAGAATTTAAGGTTTCAGTCGTTTTAATTGGGATGTTGGTAAAGAAATTTACAAATTCTTGCGCAACTTTTTTGTTATCTCTAATAAGTCCGTGTGTGGTCTCAAGCGTGTAATCAGTATTATTTCTTTTATTCCTATTCGTTTCATTATTTATAATTTTCCAAACCGTCTTGATTTTATTTTCTGCTAATTTAACCTTATTGCTAATGTACAAGGCCTTAGCTGCCTTGCATGTATTTTTAAAAATTCTTGAATAAGTAGCAACATACTTATTAAAAGTTTCAGTGTTAATACAAGGCTTAAGGCCATATAGCTCGTAAAGTCTTTCCCTACTTTTCCTAAGTCCTGTAGTCGCCCAGTCACTGAATAAAAACTTAGGGCATATAGTTTTAGTTTTCTTCTTAAAAGTGTTATTGAACTCTTTTTGAACCACTGAGAAAACTTTATCATACAAAATATTACCATTATTCACTGTGAGGTCCTGATCGCTTAACTTACAGATTAAAGTACTGTTAAATTTATTTAATTTACCGGCTGTTATTGGTCTGGATTGAATCTGCACTTGTTTTATTCGCATAATGTACTCAAATGTCACCAGTTGCCCACTATGATCCGAAGGCAGATAATTTATAATGGCCTTGTCCAAGTAGTTGCAGCAACAAAAAACATTATCAATACATGTAGCAGAAGTCAGTGTAGTTCGGGTTGGTTCCATAAACACATGTGACAAATTAAATGATTTAAAGAGATTTAATAACCTACTGCTATCTGAATTATCTTCTAAAATATTAATATTAAAGTCACCACAGACAATTACTAGTTTATTACCCATTGCAAGTTTTGCCAAAACATCTTCCATCACTGACTCGAATATAGAGTAGTTCTTATAATTAGGGGGTCTGTAGACGCACACTATGACATGCTTATCCAGCTCAACACAGGACAGTTCAACACTTTGTTCAACTGATAGGTCTACTATATCTTTACGAGGTTTTGATTTAATACCCTTTTTAATTAATATAAGTCAGTCACAAAAGCATCTGCTGACTTGCCAGCAAACTTTGTCTACAATAGTTAACTTTCAAGACACGAACCATAAATATTTTCCCTAAACTTTGTTCCGAGGACAGAAATTTTTCTTTTAATTACCAAAATTTTGATCATAAAACCGTTTTAAAATTTAGGAAACAATTAATCTTTTTAGATAATGGGTTTTTAAGATCTAGCCTAAATCCCGTTTGATTTATTTGCCCTGATAAGATCTCGGACACAATTACAGTAAGTGTGTTTGAATGTCAAGTTCGGTAGTTAAGGGGATAGTTGACCAAAAAAGGGTCTTCTTTAGGGAATACACCGTTCTTGTTACGTTTTGGGGTTCCTTGGGCACGAAATTTTCCTTATACATAATACGTTAACGTCTGGACACAAACTTGAAAATCACTTTACGTGATTTGTTTTCAGTGTTCTGTAGATTATATTTTAGTGCTCAATTTTATTGTTCTCTTTCTTAGCCTACAATCGCCAAGAAAGTCGCTTTGTCTTCGATTTTTGATTGAATAGAGTTGAGTCGAGTATATTTATCATGCACTAAAGTATAGCAGAAGAGTAGTGAAGTGTAGTAAATACTCGTAGTATGAACTTTGGTTCGTAATAAGTTTACTCATTAAGATAATAGGTACATTGCGCATTAAAGTTTGAGATTTAAGTTAGTATATTCTTACTGATCAATTAACTAATAGCTGGAACAAAATACACTTTATCTACACTCACAACGTAATGTCCCAAATATGAATAGTAAAAGTATAAACACGTACTTTTTTGTCGTAGATACGTATTACAGTGCAACATTTTCCTTCGATTTTCAAACAAATACATCATAAAATAACTTATTAATTTTTAAAGCACTCTTTTACATTTGAATGTATTGGCACTTATGGGCTCATTGACTTAATGTCGAAAAATAGTGTCATCGTATATCGAGGGTATTCTGGCAGAACAGAATAAGTGCAAAATTTAAAAAAAAATTGTTACATACATAGGCATACTTAGTTTTTCCTGCTTTCTTTATGTAGCAAAACCGTATAACTGCGGAAGCTTTTACTGCGGTTTTTTTGTCTGTGCAAAGCAGTTATCTAACATTTTTTCCTTCAAACTTATAAGCAAAAAGTGATATAATCTCATACTAAACAACATGAATAATAAAATACAGTGATAACGAAATAGAAGCATTTATTTTCTTTACTCATAAAACTACTATTAATCATTTTATTTTATATTTACAGGCAAATCAATACATTGGGTTTTATTTGGTTTTCACTGTTAATACAAGAATACTTCTTTCGTTATATTGGCAGGCAAAACAAAATAAGTGATTTTATTATGTTTTGCATGTTACATGTAATGAAATTTTGATGCTCCAATTCAATAGCAAAAGTAGATAATAGCTCACTTAGTCGGTTCTGCTTGCTAACGTTTTTAGTCTCCGTCCAACATCGTCGCGTGCGCACGTCTTATTTTTCATCGAGATTTTTATTTAAATACTCTGTTACATACTGCGAGCTTGTGATATGTATGATATGGTCGCTTTTATGCAAGAGATACGAGACTTATTGAAATCGGCTACCGCCCAGTCGGAAAACAAATTTAAATCATTGCAAGAGTCAATGCGCGAAATTATAGCACAAAACTCGGAGATGAAATCTTCCCTAGCCTTCGTCACTAAACAATACGATGACATAATAATAAAAATTGATGAAATTGATAGAGAACGAAAAATTGATCATGCATATATTAATCAGCTAGAAAATAAAGTCGAGAATTTGGAGCGGATTTCGTGTCTTACAAAAATAGAGATGAGAAATATACCAAAGAAGGAAGGTGAAAATAAAGAGGATCTGCATAGAGTAGTATCTGAAACAGCCAAAGTACTGGATATGCCTGTCGAACGACAGGATATAAAAGATATTTTTCGCATTAATAAAAAGGGTGGAGGGTCAGCTATTATAGTTGACTTTGTCTCGGTAACTGCAAAGGAAAATATACTGCATAAAGTTCGTAACTTCAATCGCAATCACTCCCAAGCCAAGTTAAACACGTCCCATATTAATATACCAGGTGAATTAAAACCGATATTTCTATCCGAGGTCTTGACTATGAAGGCACAACGATTATTCTACCTGGCGAGGAAATTTGCGAGCGAAAATGGCTTTAAGTACTGCTGGACCTCACTTGGAAAAGTCTTTCTTCGACAAAAAGAAGGAGATCAATACATACTTGTAAGAGGCGAAGCCGATCTAAAACACAAATTACCACTGTGACTGTATAGAGAACTTGTGCGTCTTGCTCATGTACTGTTTGCTATTATTTTATTTTTTATTTTTTATCTTCAATTGCTCTCTTTACATAAAAAAAAATCAAACACACAAACAAAAATCAAACAAACACACTCAAACAAAACACATTCAACCAAAACCACTTAACACAATACAAACAAACACCGAAACCACTTACATACATAATATAAATTGTTCTCGTATGGGTATGCCTAACATAATTAATCCAGGACTAACTTTCACCACGTCTATCATATTAATTCGCCCCCTAACATGCACCAAAAAATATATACGTTTATTCAATGACTAACATGGACAATGACATCTCAGCACAGATAGATAGCTTTGCAGTGGCATCTTCTCATCGCTGTGATACGGAGACCTGTAACGAAATCATAAAAGCCTCTAAAACCTCGCTAAAAATTATAACTCAAAACATCCGAAGTATCTATAAAAATATGGATGGTTTTCAGGCTCAATTGGCTAGGCTATCGTATGAAATCGATATCATAATCTTGACAGAGTGCTGGCTAAATGCTGACAAACCGATACCGACTATGGATAATTACGTGACATACTCAAGCAAAAAATGTCTTAACCAAAATGACGGAATTGTAATATTTGTTAAAAACAACCTCCAATGCACGGTTGAAGAGCCGGACCCGGTAGGGGCTAACTTTCTTCTTTTAAAAATCGATCCCGATATTTGTATTCTAGCTTCCTATAGATCACCATCAATACATTGTATAGATAGCTTCCTTAACTCCCTAGAAAATATTTTGAGTAAATTTAAAGCGAATAACATAATGCTGGTAGGAGATATAAATATAGACATAAAACCTAATAATACAGATAGTAATAGTTCGTCCTATCTAAATCTAACTGCAGAGATGGGCCTCCTGCCGGGACATACCTTTCCTACTAGATTGCATAACTGCCTCGATCACATAATGATTAGAACCACTACTTGTGCAACAGTTATAGTCATGGACTCCACAGTCAGTGACCACGCCTCCATATTGTTATGTCTAGGTAGCGCTCCCTCTAAAAACAAGAATCATAAAAAAATTACAAAAGTAAACTATGAGAGCGCTATTGAACAATTAAAAATTACCGATTTTACTTTTATTTCACAAAATTGTGATGCAAACGAAGCCGCTACAAAGTTTGTCGAATGTCTTATTTCCACAGTATCCCAACACTCAACAGTAGTGAAGGCTCCCAATCGTAAAGTAGTCCTTAAGACCTGGATCACACCTGGCCTCTTACGGTGTATTCGTCATAGGGATAACCTCCACCGAACATTCCTGGCAGACCCAAACAACGGAATTGTTGAGTTATCATACAAAAGATATCGTAATCACTGTAATCTATTACTCAGGAAGCTAAGACATGCCCACGAAAGCTACGCTTTAAAATCTGCAAAAGACAATAAAGAAACATGGAATATTATAAAATCTATTACCAATCAAACCGGGCAGCAAAAATCAGCTGACAAACTTCTATCTGCCACTAAAATTACGGGCGCGCCTAATGCCATTGACGAAATAAACCACTATTTTTCGAACATCGGTAAGGTATTGGCAGACAATATTATAAAAAATAAAAAATCCTCACTGACTCCATATGTCATTGAAACACCCCCTGCGCGAGATTCTATGGTTCTACTTCCTCCAGACGAGGCTGAAGTAGAAGCAGTCATTAAAAACCTAAAAAATGATTGTGCCACAGGATGGGACTCTATTCCAGCTAAACTCCTCAAGCTGGGTAAGGAAGTACTAGTTCCACCTATAACAAAACTTTTTGAAGCCTGCTTTGAACAAGGTGTTTATCCTCGTATTTTTAAGAAATCCCTAATCACACCTGTTCACAAGGGTGGAAACCAGGACGATGTAAAAAATTATAGACCTATTTCAGTTCTGTCAGCACTATCAAAAATATTAGAAAAATTAATGAACCGTAGACTTATGAAATACCTAGAGCACTACAAAATAATATCGGACGCACAATTTGGCTTTAGGCCCGGGAAAAGCACCGCAGATGCAGTCAATCAACTCGGTGATTACGTAACTGGGAAACTCCACGCAAAGCAGAAATGTCTAGGTGTTTTCCTGGACCTGGCCAAGGCGTTTGACACTGTCTCTATTCCAACCCTTGTGGCCAAGTTGGAGCATGCTGGAATCCGGGGAAAGGCTCTGGGCATCTTTACAGACTTTCTCAATGACCGGACACAAAAAGTAAAGATCGGTGAGGTCATTAGCAATGAAGCCAGGGTTGATTACGGAGTGCCTCAAGGTAGCTGCCTATCCCCCAGTCTTTTCCTACTATATGTGAATGACCTATGCCAGCAGTCTCTCATTAATGGTAAAATATTTAGCTATGCAGATGACACGGTACTAATATTCCACGGTGAACGTTGGGACGCGGTGCGGGAGGCTGCTGAGACAGGCTTACGTAAAATAATCCACTGGCTGGAAGCGAACTTATTAACCCTTAACATCTCGAAAACGTCATTTTTACAATTTACTTTCGCCAAAATCAAACCTACAGTAATAAGTCTCAAAGCACACTCCTGTGACGTCGCTAACAGTAGTATTCCATGCTCATGTCTTCCAATCATACAACAAAAAACAATGAAGTACCTGGGAGTGATTCTGGACGAGGGACTTACCTGGCGTCCCCACATTGAACAGATTTCTGCCCGTGTTAGGAAACTTATATGGGCGTTTAAGAAACTACGACAAGTGGCCGAGTTTAAGCTTCTCCGTGCGATTTATCTGGCTCTGGCACAGTCCATCGTGGGTTACTGTATTACTGCTTGGGGAGGTGCTTGTAAAACCTACATGATACGCCTCGAGAGAGCCCAACGATCTCTGTTAAAAGTCATGACCTTCAAGCCGTACCGGTTCCCCACAAGAACCCTTTATGAAAGTTGCCAAGTACTTACAGTGAGACAACTATACCTGCTCAATCTCACATTAAAACAGCATGAGAGGACTCCGGTAAATCACGCAAATAAACATAGGAGAACGATCGGTAATGTATGTAGCACAGTCAAATGTAAGACCGCATCTGCTCGACGGCAACATCTATACCTATCGACTTATTTATATAACAAATTAAACAACATCCTCAACATAAACCCACTAACAAAAAATAAAACTAAGTTAAAACTAAATTCATGGCTTCAAACACTTGATTACCAACAGACGGAAAACTTAATCAAAGAACAATACTCGAGATGATTAATAGTTAGGTAGGCAAACCAAATCTTCATATTTTAACCTAAGTCCAGCCACCAACCATGATCACACACCACACACCAAACACATACACATAAACACAACACACTCACACTTTCACAACTATGCATAAACACACGCACACACACCACGCAAGAGCATTGTAACAATGTATTATTTTTAATGATTGTTATTGTTTTTTTCTTTTTTTTTCTATTTCCGATGCATAAAATATTGTGAAAACAAGTACCATAACGGGTGAGGACACTGACTCCTGTAACACAGGTCTCACCTAGCACAGGAGTCAGGGTTTCAAATGTAAATGTATAACTTTTTCTTTGTGTCAATAAAATATTTTATTATTATTATTGCATTTATTTATTTTATATACATATTTTAACATTTTTAAATATTATTCTATATAAAAAAATATAAAAAAACATTTAAAAATACAAAAATAGTAGCCCACCGGTATCGGGAACAGGGTCCAAGCTACCGGTGGTCAGGGCTCCTGAGAGAGGAACCTCCTGACTATACGCGCCGTGTCCAGGAGTACCGCCTTCTGGATCAAGCCCTTGATCCAGCTGCCCAACGAGAGCAGTGTCACTGTTTATTATTATTATTATTAGCTTGTGTAAAACAAATGTGAATGCGATAATGTCGTCCAGAGGAAAGAAAATCTTAATAAAACAAAAATATACACATTAAACAAAGAGTTATGCCAAGAAAAAACCAAGAAGGAGCAAATGAGCTCACTTATCGAAGAATATTTTCAATGGAATACAACTTAAGCTTTTTTCGTACTGAAAAAAGACCAATGTTCAATTTGTACAAATTATGAAGAGGCTGACGAAGAGAAGAAGGCCTTATTAGGAAAAAAATATACAGAGCATATCCAGAGAAAAATAAATGTAATGAGGAGAAGGAAAAAGACAATGAGAGAGCTAACAAGGATCCTAACTTTATTTCAGTTTCATTTGATCTGCAGGCTATACTTCAGATCCCTCACTGTAAAGGGAGCCTTTTGTATTATTCTCGGAAGCTGTGCGTCTTTAACCTCACTATTTATGAAGCAGGTCTACCCAATAATGCATAATATTTCCTATGGTCCGTACTTAACGGTAAAAAAGGTAGCTGCGAAATCGGAACCATTCTTATTGCATTATTTATCAAAATGTTTTCCATCAAATGTAACTGAAATCAGTTTTTTTTCTGATACTTGCTCAGGGCAAAACAGAAATCAATATGTGGCTGCTATGCTTTTATGGGCTGTTCACAATATTGATAATCTGCAGATGATTGAGCAAACGTTTTTGGAATCCGGATATACATACATGGAGGCCGATTCTATGCTCAGCGCTAATGAATTACAAAAGAAAGAAACTTCTGTATATTCCATGCAAAACTGGATTGCAATATGTCAACGTGCAAGGCGTAGAAGAGTGCATATTATTAAAAAGAAGAAGATAATCAAGGAGCCACACAAAACAAAAAAAAAATATCATGAGTTTTGTGACTTGAAAGATCTGGCTTCTAAGATAATACATAACCAAGAAAAGGACAATGAAGGAAATAGATAGAGTGCAGTGGCTTAAAATTAAGCGACTAAGATTCTTAAAGGCGGAGAAAAGAGTGTATTTTCACTACGACATGGGTGATAATTTTAATTACATAGACGTTACCGGCAAAGAAGGAAAGACTAGAGCTACGCGAACAAAAAGAAAGGAACGTGATGAATTGCCAAACGAGTTAAATAAAAAAGATGAATCATTAGCTATATCGGAGGCAAAAAAAAGGATTTATTGTATTTGATTAAAAATAATATAATACCGGAGGAGTATAAGCTAAAGCCTTGGTATAAAAGTTTGAAGACGGTGAATAGTGTTCCTGAAGATGTTGAAGACGAGAATGTACTGTCTTGCGAGGAAGATTATGATTTATTGGTTTCTTTGGTTATTTTTTTTTATTTTAATTATCATTGTACCTACGAGATAAAGCTGTTTAAACTGATTAAAGCATAATAATTAAAAATATATTACTAATTTGTTTTAAAAATACAGCAATCTTCAAAATATTTTCAGGTAAAAACGGATAACTTTTAACAATTTTGTATATTGCCGTCTTAAATACAAGACTATTTCAGTTATTTCATCATGAACTAAGTCACTGTCGTACAATGATCCGTTATTAGTATATCAGGTATTAACACCTTGTGTTATTAGGGATTTACAGCTTATTTACAAATTTCTGGTAAAACGAAATAACTGCACTACCTTGACGCGAAATTATCCTTTTTTCTTTATTTAAATGACAATTATTATGTAAATTAATATATTAAAAACTTCTTTGATAACATATCTAACTACAAGTACTGATATCATGTTGTTAATATGTTTCAACATTAAACTATGATCACTCAAAAACTTAAAGTGCTTTTTCTCATTATTATATATTGTGCACTTATCCGGTTCTGCCAGAATACCCTCGATATGGATGATCTAAATTGCGCGCCATGCCACATATTTTTTCCGTTTCCACTTTTGTTTTATTTTAACTGTATGAGTGAAGATAAAATAGTGTATGCAATGGCATATAATTAGATATTAAAACACTCGTGTGATACTATTATCATACTCGCTTCGTGTGATACACACTCGAGTTTATTATATGACCGTTGCATAAACTACTATTTCTCCCTTCTAAATGACACATAAAAGTGATAGTAGCTGCTTCAGTTCAAAATTACCCTTTGAATTTAAGAAACAACTCAAGCTCAACGCGTTTCCAATCAATTGGTTTCCTGCTCGGAAAACTAATCAGTGCATTCGAAGAGCTTTTGTAAATAAAGATCTGCAAATATGGCGACAACAGCAGACGTAATATGAAGGTGCGTGTAGTTGACTAGTTGCTAATTAGGTTAAGCTCACAATAAATCATTGTAAGAGATAATAGGTTGACTGAGCTGGTTGATACAGTAAAGTAAACGTAAATTCAACACATTTTCCTTGAGATATTACTGGCGGAGAATTAAACTTTATCACCTTTAGGTTGAATATTACTTGCACGACTAGAATTTGAAGTTCAGTATTTGTCAAACTCAATTTAGCCTGAAAATCGGTGAACTTGTGTCTGGCATTAAATTAAGAATTGAGACAACTTAACTTCAAATACTCAATTCAGAAACCAGCCCCTAGCCTTTTTGTCTAAGTAATATTTAGATAAATAGTTTCAACCGTAATGAAGTTTCAAATTACTGGGAGTTGTTGTCAAAAGTAGAAACAATTAATTTCCAAATTAGGGTGTTTTACCAGTAGACAGGGCTGCCCGCCCTCCAACTACGTGGCTCGCAGGTTTAGGGATAGCCGCAAACAGACATCGTCACATAGCAAGACTAGTCGTTGTAGTAATGAAGGTTTTTAAGAAAATTCATGCCATCCATTTGGCGTCACTCGTCGTCGTCTTTGGCGTTTGGGTTTTGTCGTCATTTGGCGTTTGAGCTCCTCCTCTTAGAATAAGTTTGATGACATCAACTTAACGTTACATCAATTTGACCAATGAAAGAAAACATTGGCGCTTTGACAGGTGCACTTGACCTGACGTCACGTTGCAGTGCTGCCACCAAGTACACAACATTTCAGAAAACCCTAATTCTAAAGACACGCCTAAACGACGATATTCTCACACTTCAGAGGCACTAGAGAAAGTGTAAAATGCCATGCGATGCCATTTCTGACTTTTTTTTGCAATCGCTATGGCGACGCTTTTGTTTATTGAATATCACTTGTTTGAGTATTAAATATAATACGTAGGTATAGGTTTCAGATATTTAAAAAAATGTTTGTAAAGAAACGCAGCCCTTTCCACAGAAATTAATCAAGACTTTAAAACTCCAATTAATCTACCAAAACCGTTTCTGTTTTTGTTTACAAATTCAGCTAACTAAATTTTCTCCAGTAAACAGAGTTGACAACACAAACACCCTTCTTCAGAAAATATATTTATAAACGACAGAACCCGCACTCTAAATCGAATTTTCGAGTATTTGTTTTCGAAGCTGAGAACAAGATATTTTAAGTTAAGTTTAGGTTAAGAGCTGCTCAGCCCCTAAGGGCTAGTCGAATGAAAGTCTATGTTGGTTGTATAGAAGTGAATTGAGATTGAGATCCTTTTTGAATAAGTGGAGTTCTTTTGTGAGTGTTACGGGTGTGCCAAGATTACTGGTTGGAATAATCGTTGGATATATGTGGATCTTTAGTGTATTTTAATGAAGTTATGATGGATCGAGATCGATCGAGACTCGGGCTGTACTGCAGTCTCTCCAACGGTGTCAAATCGAGTACCGGTATATCGTGGTGTTCAAGTGTTTGTACAAAAACGCCATCATGAGAGTCCGACTTCAGGATCAGACTTCGGAACAGATCCTTCTGCAGCGAGGTGTCAGACAGGGAGACGACATATTGGAGGATGTCTTCAAGGTTCTGGACTGGAGAGGGCTAGGCATCAACGTTAATGTTACTCACTTTCGGTTTGCCGACGATATATTGGTCATGACTGAGACCATGGAGGACCTCAGTACAATGCTCGATGACCTCAGTAGAGCTTCCTAAAAAAAAAGAGTGGGTCTAAAAATGAACATGGAGAAAACAAAGTTGATGTTAAATGCCCATGTTGCACCCACTCCTATCAAGGTGACTCTGCACTCAAAGTTATGGACGATTATGACTTCCTGGGACAAACGGTCCAGTTAGCTAGGTCCAACTTCGAGAAAGAGGTCAACCGTCGAATCCGACTCGGCTGGGCAGTGTTCGGGAAGTTGCGCGGTATCTTCTTGTCCAACTTACCACAGTGTCTCAAGACGAAAGTCTATGACCCGTGAGTGTTGCCGGTGATTACTGGACAGAGACGTGGTCGCTCACAATGGGCCTCATCAGAAAGCTTAAAGTCACCCAAAGGGCAATGGAGAGGGCTAAGCTCGGAGTTTTCTTGCGTGATCGAATCAGAAATGAAGACATCCGCAAGAGAATTAAGGTTACTGACATAGCCCGAAGAATTGCCAAACTTAAGTGTCAGTGGGCATGGCACATTTCTCGCAGAAGGGATGGCCGTTAGGGCCGAAAAGTTTTAGAGTGGCGACCGCGTACCAGAAGACGCAGCGTTAGAAGGCCTCCCTCTCTCGATCCACCAACGACCTGATCAAAGCTGCGGGCGTCCGGTGGATGCGAAACGCACAGGATCGATCAGTGTGGCGACACTTGTAGGACGCCTATGTCCAGCAGTGGACGTCTTTCAGCTGAAATGATGATGATTAATGAGCTTATGTACCCAAGGAATGGAAAGAGACAAAGAGGAAGTCAGATAAAGAGATGGGAGGACAATTTGGCAAGGGAGTGGAGAAAAACAGCGAAGGACCGAAACAAGTCGAGGGAATTAGATAAGGCCTATGTCAAAAGACAACCTGACCTGCTAGCTGATGATGCTGCTAGTTAGATAAAACAAGATTTGATATAGATAAGTAAGTAATTCATAGTTATATTACGCTAGATACAAGATTTAATTTATAAAAAAGTATTGTAAACAGGTTACAGGGAATAAAGGCTATTTTTATTTTTTGCAGTGTTTCACAGAGAGGTTTACAATTAGGGCCGGTTTCTGATTTGAGTATTCGACGTAAAGTATATGCTGATCTTGACTTAAACATCTGCCACTCATGATCATCTGTCACTTTAAGTATTCTGCGTTTCTGAGCAAGGTTTGAGTATACGTAGTCAAGGTCATGCCAAAATAGACCTTATGTCATACAAAAAACCTTCATTTACATTCAATTGCGTTTCAATAAGTTTAGGAATGCTCATGAATTAATGAATATTTTAAAAACTTATGGCTGACAAGAGAGAATGGAAAAGAAAACGTTTTGCAGCGACCCCAAGAAACATGGACTAAGAAGAAAAAGGGGACATTTTAAGTACTATTTTCATTTAATATTATTACTGAGTCATTTCTATTTTATTACATATCCCTACATTGTTAAGTCATCAGGAAGACCTACTTCTTCATAGAGATTTTACTGTAGGTAAGGTACTAATTAGTTGCCAACATTTTGCTAGGAAAATACCTTCTGTTGGGATCCCTGGGGAATAAGAATACCTATAAAGTATGAGTAACTACAAATATTACCTTGAGTATGTACTGTCGAAAATATTATCTTTACTAATTTCATCCATATGGAATACATTTCAAACGCGTCGTAGCTGTTTTGCTACGCTTAATACCATTATGTGCTGTAGTATAAACTAGCGTCCAGCTCCGGTTTCCACGGGACAATATATATACAAAAACTTTCCTCGTTTATCATTATTTCTGTGAAAACTGCCTTTCCATGACGACACAAAAGAGAGCTCTTCCTCTCTTAGTAGACCGCTATCATCTTGGATGACGAGCGTCCAGAAGGACATGAAGAAGTGCGGTCTATCTACTAACGATGCATGAACAAGTGGCGCCTCCTGACCAGGAAAGCCGACGCCAAGGAACGAGAAGTGGTAAGGTGGAAGATGAAGGTGAAAACTGTATCAAAATCGTTGCGTGGTACAGAGGAATTAAGCGGAGAAACTAATAGAGCATACAAAAACTTTGTTTTATACTATTTAGATAACATCAGTTATATTAAACAGTTTCATGGCTAACATAACTCGTCAGCTATTACAAAACACTTTCACAAAATGATACAACTTTTTGGATGGCAACCAAATACGAAGAGGGCCTGCCTTGGTTTCTAGATAAAATGACTTTAAATCAGTGATAACGATTGTCAAAACTTCAAAACGTACGGAATACTGCGTTCAATTTTGGTCGTTACAATCCCGTGGAGGGAAGGATCCAGTACATAAAACCGTATCGATTTGTAAAGATAAACTTAAACACAACAAAATTATTCATTAAGACAAGATTTTTTGTATTCTTTTCAGCAAACTCTTTCATTTGATACCCATATCATGGCAGTGCACAAAAAATTACTAGTCCGCCATCTTGGGCCGTCCACCATATTGAATTTAGAATGACATCACTTAGCTAACCATGCATTGTCATCCAAACCAAACATGTGTGCAAAATTGCATCTTTATCAGTGGAGGATAATGGCTTTAAAATTCAGTTGCAAGATTTGACCCGAACACCTTTACATACATACATACATTGCAAGTTAAATAAAAGCTTGTAAAAAATAAACCGACTTCCAAAGCAAAACACTAAAAAGTCCAAAAATAACCTTCGTTTCTGAGGTCGGTGCCTTTGATACTTCTTGTTTTATCATTTTGCAACATCGACTTTCGAAACGAAAGTAATTTTTGCAGATTTTCGGATCTATCCTCCACGGGATTATAACGATCAAAATTTATCAGTGAATACATTGTATGATGCCGATCTGTCACGTGGCCGAACAATCCCTTACATATTGACATTTCGATAATCGTTATAGAATATCGCTTTGTATTGAGCCACTGATGGTACGTTTTTGAATAGCAAACAGGGCAAGCGCCTGATTATAAGTGCTTTATCACTAAGAGTACTAATGGGCAACTGCGTTACCAGAAACATTACCGATTACTACTTTAATGTTATCAGTTTTTTATCCAAAGAACATTCTTAAACTGTGACGACTTGAGTACATACAATCACAGTAAAAATAGGTTTGTCACCTGCAGGTTTTGTTTTTACTCCCTTGCTAGAATCTGCTTTACGGCTTTACTGACTTTGTGCTGTCATACCGTTAATTTCACAGAATGGCACTTTGTCGCTACCTAAAACTGTGGTACTGACAATTATTTTAGTATTTTATAAACTGTACATTTTTATCTATGTACTAATAATAATAAAAAAGCAGATCTGTAAAATATTTCAAAAAATGACCCGTACGTCCATTTAAAATGTTTTAATTTGATGTTTGTTTTCAATTTATGAAATATTAATTTGTATCTCATCCGTGTCCTGGGGCCGTACTATAACGTATAAACGCCATCATGATTCCACTGTGAAAAAGGGATAGTGCTCTTCGTCCTGTATAGCTCCATCTCTCTCCTGCAACAACTAGTACAACCATAATAGTTTTGACACGTCAGAGGAAGACTTAATTTACTCTACTGTACATGACTAAATTTACTCAGAACTCGTACTATTAAAACGAGTGACATTACGCCGTGCTCTAATGTCTGTCGCGTCTGAAGTGCATCGGTGCATAAATGATAAGACTCTCCAAGTTCGGAGTAATGGAGCTTTAAGTCGTCAACAACGCGTCAATATTACACGACGACTTAAGAACTTGGAATACAACAGTGTTTTTAAAGTATTTGCTCGAGACTTATTACTTGGTTACAATGGATTTGCATGTCAAGAATTTCGTACCTATTTGATTTAAAGATAACTGGCTGAATTTGGGTATAAATACTATAAGATTAAGCTTAGATACGTAGGTTATTACAGTTATCAATAAAACTGGGCAAGTATTCTCTGCTTACAGTTCTCGCCCTGAAGTTGACATTCCGATGCGCAAGGCGCGCCGCGGTGCTGTTTTTGTATGAGATTTACTACTGCGCAGCCATTGTAGCCAACATCAGGGCGGCCATGAAGTTTAGCGATAACTGTGCCTCTTTCAGGGCTTCTGAAAACCAGTAGGTAACGAGTGTTAGTTAAAGATTTATGAATGAGTGCCGGAAAGGTTAAGTTATCTTAAAGTTGAGTATACACTAGACAGGGCTATTTACGCGAGCATTACAATGTAATGTAAGGTTCTTACGAATGGTACATTACAGAGAAATGCTCTGTTTCCTAACGCATTTCCATATGATGTAACGTTCTTAAGAATATTCGACACTGTGTTCGACGTAACGCTCACGGCGAGCGAGCACACTGTAATAATCTCACCTGTAACATTTCTTTGTACCTTGCGTTCATTATTGACCTCACTCTACGTCACCCGCACTCGTGCCTCTGCTCTTCATCACAAAACATCGAGCGTCATGTTCGTAGCTACACGAACATGACGCTCGATGTTTTGTTACAACCTGATTTTAAAAACCAACGAGCGTTTTGGTGTAACATTTTATTGTGGTTCGAGTAAATTTAAAAAAAAAGTGAATTTATAAAAATCCATTTGGTTTTGGTCAGCCAGCTCGTGAATATGTATCCTCCGACTGCACAGCATGATTTTCTTCTTGTTCACGTCTTTTTAGTTCGCTTTTTAAGCAGTCGGGTTTTTGATTTTATTAATAAACTTTTTTATTTAGAACTTTTTAGTTATTTTTTTTTTAGAATTAGGTACATTTAAACATATGTTTGGGTGTTATACCTCTTAAAACCCTTTATTTCATACCCCACACGATGGGTTTGGAAGAAAAAAGGATTTGGGCCCCCACAATATGGCGCCCTAAAAACGCCATTTTTCTATTTACCAATTTTAATGTAGCCAGTGACACTCGCAGGGTTAAGACGAATCGATTGACGCAAGAATCATCAAAATCGGCCAACGTGTTTTTAGAACGCCACATAGGAACAAACATACATACATACGTCGGGTAAAAACAGCTTAAAGCTTGATGTTCTGTCATAAGTAAATGCTCTAGTCTATACTCACCTTGAGGTATTATTAAAACGAGCAATCATCAATTTTAGCACTGTAACGAAATTGTTAGAATGAGCAATCAATCTACTCTGCGCCACTACGCTCAATCTATCACATCCTCATAATTTCATCCAAAAGACGTCCACTGCTGAACATAGGTCTACCCCAAATGTCAGCACATTGACCAGTCCTGTGCGTCTCGCATCCAGTGGATGCCCGCAACTTTAACCAGGTCATCGGCCCACGCAGCGCTTTCCCGTACGCAGTCGCCACTCCAGAACTTTTCGGGCCCATCGTTCATGCGTTCTGTGAGCAATGTACTGTAACTTATGTTTGGCAATTCTTCTAGCTATATCGGTTCCAAAGTAATCGATATAGCAATATAACTCCTGTGTATATCCTCATTTCTGATGGTCAATCTATCACAGCAACCTTTATAAAGCCCTCCATCCACCGAGCAGAGTCGGCGTAGGGGCTGGGGTTAACACAGAATTGGCAATATCTCAATAATATTACCAACTTAACTACCTCAGTTCCCGAACAGAAGCTTCCATAGTTTCCTCCTAAGATACATAAATTAATGAGATTATTCATGTTATGACCGGTTCGAGTTTTCAGGTAGGAACAATAATAATATTTATTTAGTAGAAAGATTGTCTTGGAACTGCTATTATAACTATTATTAATAAAATAGTACCTTTGTAATCGAACTATTTAGAAAAAAAACGCAGCACATTTAATAAATCAAAAGACAACTTCGGCCCTCCTTTTGTATGAGAAGGTGACTTTCTTAGTTTAAAACTTAATTGTTTAAATTAGTTACTATTTGACTAAAAACAAAATTGACTAAAAGTAGTACTTTTAGTTAACAAGCTACTTCTGTCAATAAATTCAAGCTAAATATTCGGGTTATAGGCCACTATTAAAAATATTAATTTTTCTGTGTCGATTCGCCCGAACTTAATTTTAGAGAACAAAAAATTAAAAAGTACAGTTGTGCTTACCCGTCTCGGAAATAATATGAAGAATTAATTGAAGTTTATTGATATTTTACTAAAAACCAGGCAATTAAATAAGTAATTATCACTTAAAACGGAGATATGCCAGTTAGATAAGACATTCATACCTAAACTACCAGGAGGCCAGAATCATGAAGAAGTATTTGCAGGGCTAGAACCATTAGCGGTAGAGACTAACGGTGTACTAGGACTTCAGAATCGAAAATCGCCCGGTACTCATTTTACCACTTATGATTCTTTTGATTTTTGGCGACAAAACACTAAGTGGGAGACAGCAATAATCGACCACTCATGATTCTTTTGATTTTTGGCGACAAAAAACTAAGAGGGAGACAGCAATAATCGACCACTCTACAATTATTTAGTAGGCGATTCGCCCAAATATTATTTTAGAGAAAAACAAGTTATAAAAACGGGCGATTTTCGATTCTGAAGTCCTAGTACTCCGTTAGTCTTTACCGCTAATGATTCTAGCCCCGCAAATATTCACATGGGGTGTAAATAGTTTCTACGACAACAATGTAATAGAATTTAGGCCGATATTCACAGTCCTTTTATAGGAAACTTCCTTCACTTCAATCGACTGAGTAGTTAAGACACTGAAAAACATTTTCGATAATTGATAACAAGCTTTAACGATCAATTTGATTGATTCTGTGGTAATTACTTCTAATATAGGGCTTGACGTACAAGATTTTTAAGCATGAAAAGAAGGCAAAACAAAAAGAAATGCAAACAATATTGCGTGCAAATAATAACAAACCTTGCGCAAACACATATTTATAAGCTCTCAGTACTTAATAAAAATAGGCGGCATACCAATTACGAATTTTAATTAAACTTTCACACGTATATTTTTAGAGCCCATTACAGTCGTACACGATTCATTTGTTAACAAAAAGGTAACAAAAGTAACACGCAATGAAAGTCATCCACTAGAGCCACCAAGAATTAAATAGAAACGAAACGGTTACACGCACCGCAAAATGTATTTCCCTTACAAACATACTTATATACATACCTACTTACACAATTAATGTAGAACAGGGACGGCGAACCTATGGCACGCGATACTAAACTTTCTTCAGGGCATTGGTACGAGTATGAAATTGTGTTTACATTCCGTTAGCATTACTATTTTGAGCTATTTTTAAGACCTACTTAATAATAGCTAAATTATAATAAATCTATCAATACTCCTAGTAATACTAGTAGTTGGAATAGGTGGATTCAAATTTAATGATGAATTTAACAAAGCGAGTCAATACATAAAGGGTCTTTCAACAAGGACGGGTCGATGTTAAAATTGAATAAAACAAGATGTGTGTGAGATATTAACGAAATTTATTTTTTATTTATATGGCCCATTTATGCCAATTATGGATGGAATATGACATCGTTCAAATATCCGCCGCGGCTTCGTATGGTGGCACGAATCCGAGAGGTCCAATTTTTAATGACTCTGCTGCATAGATCGAGCGAGCGCTACAGATTAATGATAAACAATTTCTTTTGGCTTGAATTGAACAATATGGACGTGAACGACATGTGGTTCCAGCAAGATGGCGCTACTTGCCACACAGCGAACGACACAATCGACATTCTGCATGAACGGTTTGAGGGTAGAGTTAGAGTTCCGCTAGACTTTTTCTTGTGGGGTTTTCTGAAGTCGCAGGTCTATGCCAATAAACCACATTCGACCGTTGCCCTGAAAGCCAACATAACGCAGGCAATCGCTCGGATTCAGCCGGATCTATGCAGCAGAGTCATTAAAAATTGGACCTCTCGGATTCGTGCCACCATACGAAGCCGCGGCGGACATTTGAACGATGTCATATTCCATCCATAATTGGCATAAATAGGCCTTTTAAATAATAAAATAATGTCGTTAATATCTCACACACATCTTGTTTTATTCAGTTTTAACATCGACCCGTCCTTGTTGAAAGACCCTTTAGTAGCAACTTCAAGTGTCAGCTGGGTTAAGGTGTGGACCACTGCGCAGTAAAAACCAAACTTCACAGCTGTATTAAAGACAAAATCGACCTATAATAATTTTTTCAAACGTCTTTGTCTCCGTGGTATATCCCACAAGAACCGTGAAACTGGCTGGGATACAAAGCACTACCGATAGTAGGTATAGCATCCTGTCAGTGTAATAATTTCGTAATCGGATAGGTTCCTTCTGACAGAGATTACCGTCTACAAACAAACAAACAATTGTACTTTTAATGTGCATTTTTAGAGATCTATAATACCTGCAAAAAACCTCGTCATATTTTTGCAGAAGATCTGTTTCTACTTCGAAAAGTCACTCATTCAGATCCAGATAGGTAAAATTAGTAGGATGTAATTGTGTTAAGAGATGAGTCAGCAATAACTGATTTAAATTCACCTGACTTTCACAGAAGTTTATAGCAAGTTAATATAGCACACTTAACCGAGAACATTTCGCTTTCCCTGACCAGAAAACCTCCTAAATAGGCCATTATTACCTTCAATTTATAGAACTGTCCGTGCTATTAATCCTGACCATACGCTCAAGTTGAGCCAAGTTACGCGCACAGCATTACTTATGCGCATAATATTTGCATCCGATTGAATAATTAGTTGAAACCGACAGTTTATTGGTACTACACGGAATTGATAACGCCTACGCAATGTTATTTTGAAGTTTTACATGGTGATCTCGAACTAAGTTAACGCAGTAGGTGGAGTTATCTGCAAGCTCGTATTTTAAGAGCGTCATTCTGTCATTCAACCCTTTTTGGTGTGAAGCTCGGATAAAGATGTAGTATCTTTGTCCATCATACTTCTTGATGTCATTTTAAATCCAGAGTATATACAGTGCTAGAAAAATTGAATTACAATGGGCAGTTATTAGTAGAGATTTGTGAAATTTTCTGTGAATATTATATTTTAAAATGGCTGCATTATATGCAATGTTCGTCAAGAAGCACCAAAATATCCTTAAGGTCTATCCACACATATCAGGGCCGTGTCCGGGAGGTGACATGGCCGGGTCTAGGTATTGAAGATTCGTCACTGGCCCTGATATGTGTGGATAGAACTTAAAGTTCTTACTTAACTGAATTATTTTTGGAAATATTCAATTCCTATGTATCTATCTCCTTACGTTTATTTAGCAAAGTTTTTCATTTAGTTTTATTTTATTTTACTAATTTGGTGAAGACAAACAGTTACACATTACATTTTACAACTTACTATTAAAACAATTACGTCCAAATCTGCAACCAAATTTATTTCCCACGGAATACACAACAAAAAGTCAAAAAATTGCATGCGATTTAAATTAAAACCTTACAATAATCAAAATAATATAAAAAAAAAAACCATTATCAAAATTATAACATTAAAAATCAAATTAAGAACATTTAAAAATCAAATTTTAAAATATTAAGAGTCAATATAAAAAAAACAATACAAATAAAGAACAATAATCAAATTAAGAACAAAATGTATTTTTTTTGTATAAACATTAAATTAAATATCAAAATAAACGAAAATAATTAAATAGTCAATAAACTTTAAATACATAAAACAATACATTAGAAAAAAAAAAAAAAAAAAAACTTTTATTATAAAGGCGAAAGTCTGTGAGTGTGTATGTTTGTTACTTCTTCACGCCCAAACGGCTGGACGGATCTGGATATAATTTGGCACGCAGATTGATTATAGTCTGGAATAGCACATAGGATAATTTTTATCCCGGGACTATGTTCCCTTTGGATAATTTTCGAAATTCACGCGGGCGAAGCCGCTGGCAGAAGCTAGTACTTAAATAAATCCATTAAAGAATTGAATAATTAAAATTTCAACTGATTAAGTGTTTTCATTACATTATTTTCAACTTTACAAGCAGAAAGAGCAAACATAATAAATGTTGCGGTTCCTGTGCTTCCAACACAATGATATTATCTCGTTTTCGGGATTAAAAAATAACCTATGTCACTCAGGAATAATGTACCTTTCTATTGGTGAAAGAATTTTTCAAGTCGGTCCAGCAGTTTCGGAGCCTATTCGATACAAACAAATAAATAAACAAATATTTTCTCTTTATAATATTATTAAGTATAGATATAGATAGATAGGTTGATATTGAGTGCAATAACTCATTTGCAGATCTCATTACGAAACCGTACATTCGATAGCTATTGTTCACAATCTTACCAATGTGGGTATCATGGTGAAGTTTATCGTCGAGAAGGATTCCGAGATCACGAATAAGGGACACCTTTGATAATGTAGTATTATCCAAAGCGTATGGAGAGGGCTATGCTCGGAATTTCCTTGCGTGATCGAATCAGAAATGTAGAGATCCGCAAGAGAACCAAGGTTACCGACATAGCCAGAAGAATTGCCAAACTTAAGTGGCAGTGGGCAGGGCACATTGCTCGCAGAACGGATGGCCGATGGGGCAGAAAGGTTCTGGAGTGGCGACCGCGAACCGGAAGACGTTGCGTTGGAAGGCCTCCCACCAGGTGGACTGATGACCTGGTGAAGGTTGCGGGAATCCGCTGGTTGCGAGACGCACGGGACCGGTCAATGTGGCGACGCTTGGGGGAGGCCTATGTCCAGCAGTGGACGTCTTTCGGCTGATATGATGATGATGATGATGATCCAAAGCGTATGGATACTTGAAAACATTCTTCGTGAAACTGATGCAACAACATTTAGGTAAACTAAGTTTTAATCTATTGAACCTGCAATAATCACTGAAACGATCCAGTTCATCCTGTAATAAAATGCTGTCTTGCTATTTTTTAATGGGCCTATAAATTTTGAGATCGTCAGTGTAGAGTAAAACTTTAGAATTTCTACAACAAGTGTCAATACATACATACATGCATAAACTCACAAGCGTCAATGTCGTTTATAAATAAAATGAACAAAAGGGGTCCCAGAATTGAGCCTTGAGGCACACCGGAAGTTACACTAATAGCCGTCGCAGATCTAAAACCGTTAATTACAACACTTTGAGGTCTGTTCGTAATATACGAAGATAACCACCGGAGTAAATCACCACGAATACCGTTGTATGAATTTTTTTAGTGGCCTTCCTATTGCCAATGCCATTCCTTCAAAAAGTGTGCTTATATCTTTTTTTATTTATTTCATATCTCTTATTAGTATCACAAGCCTGGAAGAGGTTCTATTAGATTATAAAATAAAATTCAAATAAGTTCTTTACTTTTAATTCTGTTTCTGTGTTTGCATAAATTTCAAGAAAAATAAGATTTTCCAATTAAAAATACTTTTTTAAACAAGCTTTTTAGCTTACCATGCATTGTCATGCTAATCAAACGTGTATACAAAATTTCATCTTAATCGGTTGAGGATAACTGCTTTAAAATTCAGTTGCAAGATTTGACCCGAACACACTTAAATATATTCATACAAACATACATACATACATTGCAAGTTAATAAAAAGCTTGTAATAAACTGTTGGTAAAGTATTTAATTAAAACAAGTAGTTGTATTTACATCAGAAATATGTCATTTATTTACAGGATACCTAAGATAATCTAACTAAATCATGTGTTTAAATTAATATTTTTTACCCTCTTCAGTATGAAGTCATCTTCAGTTTGAGGAAAATAAAATCGGTGCCATTTTGGAAAAGTTTACCTACAAGGATAATTTGCATGAATGACATTGAATGAATGGGTAGAAGGTAATTTTTTATAAATGTCGTTCTTTATCGCACTTTATACTAAGTTCTGATTTGTTTGCGGGCTGAGGGGCTAGACTGAAAAAAGTGTAACAATGATTAAAACGACACGAATCAGTGATTTTTGAGGCACTTTCTGATCAATTTTCAATCGATTCAGCTTGCCGTAAATTTTGAGAATATGCAAAAACATTTAAAATTTTTATGTTAAATAAATACCCTTTTTTATTAATATAAATAAATATAAATAATCATGTTTGCGTGATAAATTGTGCGAGGCACAGCGTGCTGCATGCAGGATAGTACAAGTGAAGATCCGCACAAAAGGGAGACGCCGAGGAGAGAACCGAAGGCGCACGAAGAAAACCGAAGACTTACGATCGCGCGCTGACTAGACACATACACTAGTAGCCGCTACAATAGCGGCTACTAGTGTATGTGTTTACATTGAGCATCAGCTGTATATTAAATGAATACACGGTACACACAATGGTTACACGGTATATTAAATGAATCGAACTCCTTTCCAACCGGGTCCATAAGATATCTCTCTTTTTTTTAACTGTCATGGAACCTTTAATTGAAAACAACAAGCGCCCTTTTCCCATTTGGGTAAGCAGAAACTACAGCTATAGTTCCTTAAAAATATGGCATTTCTGATAATATTTTCTGAGTCTAAGAATACACTATAATGTACTTCTATAAACTTATTATCCCCGAACGTGCAAGAATATCCATTCAAAGCAAGAAAATAAAAGAAAAACCAATGGAATTTACTCTCTAATCTGGAGATCGAACCACTTTACAAGCATTAAGCGCTTTGCCCACATACATACAAATGAACTGCTTACGTCGGTTTTTGTGTGAACCTTATTTTAAAAAGGTCAGAGCTAGATAATAGGATTTATTTTCCACAACATGTAAGCCGTATACTCTGGGGAATCTATATAATAATGATAAAATACTGAGTCAACATTTAAACTTGAATACACAAACATCCAGAACTCTGTAGGCCATGAAAATATTTGTTGCGTGCGGAAGTCGAACCCGATACACGCAGTGCAACAACCGATCGCTCAACCACTGCGCCAACCGTGTCGTTGAAACGATAATGACGAGTATAAAGACTTGAGTAAAAATTATTTTATATATTTTGAATACTCGTTTAGAATACCTTAATATTAAGAACTTGGGTAAAAAAAACAATTAAGACAGTCTTTAGATGCACTAATTCATGACAGTAATGCTAATAATTTTGTTCCACCCGTAACCTAACTACCACACATCGCGGTTCCGTGTCTTTCCGGATCATATAAAAATACGATTAATTTTTATGGTTTCCTTGAGACATAAACTCATACAACCGTACTTGCATGCTCATTAATTGTGCTAAATAGCGTAAAAGTCATAAAATATCATAATTAAAAACTATCAGCGGAAAGACGTCCACCGAATAAGCGTGCCAGAACAGCGCTACCGATATGAAATAATGCTATAGCATTCCAGTCGAAATACTAGAGCAACGATTCACTACACAACAATCATTAATTCTATCAGCAATCATGTCGAGAATGCTATTGTAGCTGGATCGAACTCTCTCGCCAAGAATGCACAACTATCGTCCTTTAAATAAAATTGTTCATTGCCAGCATCTTTGTAAAATCCACCAACCTGCACTGAGCCCGTGTGGTGGATTACAGCCCATTCCCTCTCGCAGAGAGGAGGCCTGCGTCCCACCACTGGAAATATTATAGTCTGATTTTGTTTATTTTTATTGCTCTTTGATACATAATAATTAACGATTATTCTAAGTGTGAACAAACTATATTATATCGACATGAATAATTAATTGAATCGTTTCATACAAAAACATTTTTACCCGAACACTGTATATCTCTGATAGTTTTGTATAAATTTAAACGAAAATGAAAAATCAGTTTCTAAAAATATTTTTTTTCAAAATCAAAGAATTCTTGTACTGAAACAAGTATTATTTGATTTTCGTAGCAATGTAAATAGGGTTTTGTACTATTCGAATACCAATAAAAATACGTTGAGTTTTTACTAAAACATGTTATCTGACGTAGGAAACGTTTTTTTTTTTATTTATTTAGGTATGTTGGCGATTTTGTACGGGTCGTAAGTCCGTACACTGATTCGCCGTTAGTTGGTTGGAGAGAAACACGTCACAGTTAGATCCACTAGTTAAGTATATTTCAGTTAAGTGAATTACAGTATAACAAAGATGGAAGGCGACTATTTCTCTCTCTTGGTGTGGATAGCAACACGGCTATAAGATAACTATCAAGGTTGGTTGCTTTGTTATGATGTTTTATACGGTCAAATTATGACGCACATCGTTGGCCTAAAGTAGGTTGCAAGTATGCAGAAAAATGTACGGTGATGAGACCGTACAACTAGGTACTTTGAATGGGAGACAAATGCTTCAGGTAATATTAAATTTTTCATAATGTGAAAACTTCATATCTAAATTCAATTTTTCTTATTATTTTTTTCTAGATTTTTATAATAGAATAGAATAGAAAATAAATACATACCTACGCACATGTATCACATATGTAGTTGTGTTAGTTCGCTTCTAACATAACTATTATAAACGCTTACTCATTACAGAATTCCTGATCCCAAAATAAGGAAATCCGTAGTCTAATTCCCGCATTACAAGCTATTTACTTCAAATGAAGGAGGATTCATTGGAAGGACCGAACGACGGTACAATTAAGCCGCTTAAGCGCATTAACCACTGAATTCCACCTAAAATAGCACCCTAATACAAGGCCACCGAATTGCTCATCACAATCAGTAGCCACAATAACAATAAGAGGGCCATTCTCCTCTTCGGGGAACAATTTGAAAGTATTGAAAACTATTTTTTGTCAAAGTCAATGTTTCCAGTCTTTATTTCAATTAGGCCACTAAGCGGCACTTTTCAACTTGAAAAATAATAATTTAATAATAATAATAACCCACCAAAAACATTTTCATGTAAAATTTTGCAAGTTTTATCACTATCAAAAAGTTATCAGAGCTCACGTAGAGCTAAGCTTCTAACTCTATACGCCCTAACTCTACAAGCCTTAACTTCACAAACTCTACACCATAGTCAAAGTATGTGACTTAGCCTTTTCGCTACCGTCACATGCCTCGATTTCGTGTGCGCAACTCCTCGTCGCCATGTTTCGTTACTACAAGAACTATTGTGTATAAGAAAAGTAATGAACAGTGAATACATTTTTCACCTTACGCCCATGTAACGGTAGCGAAACAGCCAGCCCACATATTTTGAATTAGGTGTAGAGTTCATCTACCGTGCCCCAGATTGATTCTACCGTCCATTCAGAAAAATAGCTTGTTATGGAGAAGAACAGACAGGAAACTCCACAATTTCTCTTAAAAAAAAAGTGTTTTACAATATTTACATACATAAATTAATTCATATACGTGGGGACGATTCAACCCAGAATATCACTACTATACTACGTATAGGTATAAAGTATTACAGGCACTGCCAGGTCAATTCAATCATTTGATAAATAGGAACATGGTTCTCACAAACTTACAAATATTACAAACATTACCTAATTCAACAACAACAGAACAGTGTGTGAGACAATTTCGTAAACCAAAAAAACAATACAATAATAATTATTGTATTGTTTTTTTTTAGCTGTTATGAATACATATACATAAATTAGTCAGTTTGATTTTGACACTACCCTGAGCAGGAACAGTATGCATTTCCATGCATTCTTATCTTGAATATAATCATCTAGTTTGTAATATGCTTGTAATTTTAACAAAAGTTTTAAATTTTCTACTTATTGCTGTCCCACAATTGGGCAAAGGCCTCCCCAAGTCTCATACAGCGGGTTCCTGAAGATGTAAGGCACCGTCAAAGTCAGCCCAGAAAGAGGTGGTGAGATGATTTGGACACGTACCATGAAAATCAACAAAATAACTTATCAAATAACAAACTTTTTAAATAAGCTTTTTAGCAAAATTTCAGTACAGTCGGTTGTCGATAACTATTTTAAAATTCAATTGCAAGATTTGACCCACACATCAAACTACTAGGGCAAATTAAATAATAACTTGAAAAATAACAACGTTATTACCATGTTTCTACTTATCAATTAATTAATTAACGCGTAACTTAAACGACAATATGTTCATTAAATTACTAGTATTATCGTATTATGCATTAAATACGTTAAGTTTTTCATAAAAGGAAAACATTTTACAAGGAAAATTGTTACTTCCTCGTTAACGGTTTGTTTTTGCCCGTCAAAAAGTAGAATGGCCCTAGGGCTGAATGCAAGTAGAACGCGGGCGGTGCAACCGAAACTTCGACGACACGAAGCGTCGCGTTGTTCGAGCGCGCTCCCTCCGAAGCGTCAGTAGACAGAAAGGCGCCGGACAGAACGCCCACCAGTTGAGTGCGATCGCAAGTTCAAGTTCGAACAAACAATATTCGAAATTCAATTTAAAATTCGAACTTTATTCAAAAGTCATTTGTTTTGTTGCCGCGAAAATCGTGAGTGTGTATTAGTGACGTTTGTAAAAAAGTGAAAATAAACTTTTTTTCAGTTCGCCGCGAAGTTTTGTAAGCTTGGAGGAATTCGACAGATTTCAGGTAAATGTAATTTTGTTTAAGCAATGAATTTAAGAGATTGTATCCCTTGAGATACGTTTTCCGGAATTAAGTAGATTTTAAATTAGCTTCGTTCACGTAGGTTTTTCTTCGTCTTTATTTAAATGGGTTTTATTCAGTTACAAGCAAATTACTTAACGCTATTTACAGTTTAACTGTTAATAATATTTTAAACCAACAAATCATAGGTTTTAAACATTCATACTGCATATATCAGCAAACAATTAAATAAAGCATACGCTAATTAATTATTTATGTCGAACACGTAAAGTGTTAACACGATTCCGCATGCAACATCAATATTCCCGAAGCAACCATGACTGAATTTTCATTATTGATACAACAATTAATGTTATTTGTTATAATAATGAATTTGAAAATGGAATTTGATTATTCGAACGAGTATATTATCATTCGTTTTGTCATTCAAATTTCGAATGAGTGATTTTAGCTGTTATATAGATAGACGAGTATTATTTTATTTAACTTGTCTAGTGCAGGCATAATAGTTAAACATCATTAATGGATTGCAATTGTGGAGCGTTTTGGCCATAATCAGTCTTTTCTCAAACATGCTTGGAAATGTTTGCATTATTTTGACAACCTTCTTCGAGATAAATCGAAATTGCTGAAGGCCAAATAAATTACATAGAAAACTCATAACTGTCGTGTAATTTAAAAATGGTACGATCTTTTACTCCGAAACATGGCAACCAAGGAGGTAACTTATCAAAGGTTTTATTTAAATTTCGAACTGGCTTGCAAATAGAAAGCAGATTATTCAAAAAATAAAAAACAAAAGAACACATTAACGCGGCAAAAATTCGTCATTGATTTTGAAAGTAATTGTATTTGACAAAATGACTTCTAGGTACTACTTAGTTTTAATTTCCGCGCATTATTTGAGAAAAGTACTATACAAGCCTTGGCCACAACTAGGCATTGATGGACTTTCGTATGTGTGCCTCGGCTTCGCCTCGGCCCACATTTACACGTTCGTCCATCATTGCCTCTTTTGCTGGCCGGTGCAGTAATATACTATTAAAAAATCTACAAACTGTTAGGCATCTGTAAAGCAGATTCACTGTTAAAATTTTGTCTCTCAAGGTACAGGTTGTTCAAGTTTGAGAGGCAGCGTTCATTAGCCAATGGTTACAATGTAATTTCTACAATATAGCAATGTACTTATGTGTACACTAATTATTTTAACCTTTTTTTGTACCAATAAACATTTATTATTATTAATATTTTATTATTATAAATTCTCTCTGAGGCGGTTTTTGAATTGAGAATTTGAAAGTAAGAACGTGTGAAAACTTACTTAAATGCGATTTTTTTACAGGTTTTCAGGCTAAAGTATAGTTTACAAAGTACTGAACTCCTAATTCAGAATTCTGAGGAATAAAAATTTTTACTAATCCGTTGCTTATTTAAGTATATCATTATACTAAACAGATCAGAGATTTTTGTGAAAAAGAGTTTTTATCGCTATTTTTTTATTACTTGCGTTTTCCCGCGAATAGAAAGCACTTATGCACAATCTAATAATTATTCATTTAGCTTCTACCACGAACTATTTTATCTAATCAGGATAATTCAAAACTTCTTATAAGTTCTCATAAAACCATTAAACTAGTTTATCTCAATTGCTTTCAAACAGGCTTACCGTAATTGTGACCACAGCCTTATTTATTACGTAGGTAGTTACAAACTGACTCGACAGACGCTGTCGTGTCCAAATAACTGGCTTCATACAAAAATCCCATAGAAAAAGTAAGAAAGAAAACATGTTTATTTCTAAGTACCAAAAAATCCAGAACTTTTAAAATTTTTAGGAACCTTTTCCATTTGTTTTTCCAAAAAAATGTATTCAGACTACGAATATTTCTAAAGAAAAATTTGACAAATCGGCCCTGCTGTTCTAACATGATGCGCTTACCAAAGAACGGCATTTTATTTTTGTTTATATAGATTTCCTGTAACCGCTTGACATGGCAATTAAAACTATTATAATTAGAGGAAATCTATATATTCTTCTCATAAACTAATATTTATGATAGGTACTAAAACATGATAATAAAATAAGTCAGAAAATGTCTATTGTTAGCAATAGACATATTCTGACTTATTTTCCTATGCTTAGACATAGGCTTCGTCTTATAGACATTCACAATAATTGGACACGAAGCAATATGAAGTACTCAGCACGATTGGCAAAAGGATTAGTTTGTCCAGTAGTTTTGATGGGTTAGCAGATTGCAGTTAACCTAACCTTTCATCTTATTGCCAGCCAGTCCTACTAACTACTATGTTAGGTAAATAACCTCCTTTCACAAAGATAAAGAAGAGAGAGGATTCATAGACGCGCTTGTAACCGGGGTTCCAATTTCAAAGCATTACTTTGAAATGCAAATATCGAAGTCGAATCCACCATAATTTACTTTTTAAAACAAACGAGTTCCGTCTATGAATCATGAACTTTTAATAAAGAGATGTCGAATGAACAGGTTTTCTTTAAATATTTTAATTTTCTAAATCAGACATAAAAAAGAGCTTCTTACGGGGAAACAAAACCCCTAATTTTATAGGTATACCATTTTTCTCAATAGACTCTCAATATAGTTAGTTAGGTCAGCAGAATGCTGTTAATTACCTTTTACCAGCCTGTAACAGTTACGGTAAGACTCACCTAATGAATTACTTTATACCAAGAAAAACCGTCCATAGGCGGTTGCAAAATATCTCTTCGAAATTCGAACGCTGCCGATATCGTGACGATTTAAAAACAAATGAGTTTCGTCTGTGAATTATGTGCGATCACTTGAGTGAAGAAAGGCTTATTGAAGAATTTTTCATGCTATTGGTCAGTTACTGAATAAAAAAAATTGTGTTGAATAATATATGTGTCAAACCCTATTTAAGACTGAAAATCTGTGAGATTTCGGCATTGTGGGCTTGATATGTTCTTACCTCCAAATTCAAAATTACCTCAAAAGAATCTATATATTCCCTTGTTCACAATGTGATTGCGATTACAAAAAAATACTTTTAAATTCGAACGATTATATCAAATCACGATTAATAATTTTAATAACAAATGAGTTTGTAAGTGAATTATGTGCGGCCACTTGAGTAAAGATAATTTTACTGAAAAGGTTTCCTTTCTACATTTTCCTTAACCATAAATCAATCTCCTCACGGAGAAACCAAACACTTAATTTTAATACCTCTTTTTCTCAATTTTCTTCACTAAAATATTAAAAAAAAAAACGTTAAAACCTAATGGTTACTGAATTGTTAACCATTTCATCGGAAAATATTAAAAGAAAAATACGGGAAAACGTTTAACCATTACCGCGGTATGCCATGAATAATACACTGTCTAGAGTTCGTAGAAAATGGCGGCGCATTCGTTTTATTGTGATTTTCCATTAATGCATTGAGGTCATTTAATTGTTAAATTGTAAACTGATTAATTAATCAATTAAAACATTTAATCTGCTTAGCCTTTTCCCAACTATTGAGGTCAACTTTCTTTATATCCGGATCCAGCTGAATACCAGTATTTTAAACGAAGTGACTATCTATCTTTGTTTAAATTATTTCACCACCACCGCTCTCAAAACAGCGCATGTCCTGGAAACGAAAATTTGAATACATGTGGCCTATTCACAGCGAGGAAGCCTGTGTCCCAGCAGTGGCAACATTAAAAAGCTGATGTTGATGACTGCCTATTTGACCTCCACAACCCAGTAACTTATGTAACCACTAATCCAGTAACTTGCCAGTTGGCAATACTGGTGTAAAATTTTCTGACTTCTGATTCTTGTAACGATTGTCGAAGGTTTATAAATGACAGCGGGGACCAACAACGTCTTAACGTGCTTCCCGATGCACGGAGAAGTCTAAGTATGTCATTTTATGAAATTCACCTTTTACGCTTAAAGTTTAATCAATTAAATTAAAAAGCGATTAATCAATTAAAACATTAAACTGTGGTAATTTTAATGTGTTTCTGTGGGAGTAATTTACGATATTCATTTTCAATTTGGTTCACTATGATTTAATTTCGGCTTTTATATTAATGTCCTAGTAATTGAGATAGATAATAAGCATTTAAAATATGTTTAAATCGTGGGTGTTGGATATACAATGCAGCTTTTAAGATTGACTAACTGCGTTGACGTTTGACGTTTCTACTGGTGGGATCGTAGTCTGAGTTTTTTAAATAAATAAAATAAAACAAAGTTGATTAAGTGTCTGGAAAGTTTTTAATCAAGTGTTTAGTAGCATAATTTGAGGTATACAGTGTAGTGATTGCTCCTAAAGTGATTAATTACTGCATAAACCAATTTAAAAAATCTCCAAGTCAATAACATAAATACCCTCAAATTTATAGAAACAAGTTTGTAACAGCTGTTCAAAGTAAACAAAGTTTTTGTGTTAATTCATCCAAGTACCTAATAGATATGGCGGTGAAGTGCGGTGAGTGCGGTAAATTCGTTTCGGCGGTTGACACTGTTAGGTGTTCGAAGTGCAGCGTCTCGTATCACCGAGTGTGTGTCGCCCTACCTACGAGGGGCCCCATAGTCTCTGCCTGGCATTGTCCCGAGTGCAGAAAAAATGTCCGTAGGGACAATAAGGCCGAAACGCCGGTACTCGGTTGTGTGGCCGACGAGGAGTCGACGCCTGCGACGACGCAGCTGTCAGCTGTTGCACCGTTGACGCCCCAGTCATTCGCTGCACCGTCGTCGCCTGTGAACACTGGGTCCCCGTCGGACGTAGGCTCCGCTCTGAGATTGGTAGTGGAGGAGATTCGCACCTTGCGCTTTGAAGTCTCGGAGCTTCGGAAGGATGTAGCGGAGCTGAAGGCATCTACTGACTCGTGTCATACTCGCATGGATGGGATCGAGTCCAGACTGGCCGTGCTTGAAAAGCGTCATGATGCCGGATGCGATCCGACAGCAAATTTAAATGCGGTGGAGAGTGTGGTCTCACAGCTCAAGAGGGACCTTAATGACAGAGATCAGGAGCTGATGGCAAACGATCTGGTAATAGGGAACATACCTGAGTCGCAAGCTGAAAGCCCAGCACACCTGTTCCAGCTAATTGCCACAAAGCTGGGAGTTACTTTGGAGGACCGCGACATCGTGAGCGCAGAGCGAGTCGGCGGCAGACACGTTAAGGCGACAAGCCCGCGAGTCTCAACAGAACCCCGCCCTCGCGCTATCATGGTGCGCCTCGCACGACGTGACCTGCGTGACGCCGTGCTGAACGGCGTCACGCAGCCGTGCTGAACGGCCTCGAATATCATGTTAAGCCGTTGGTTCCAGCTGACGTTTGTAGATCTTTGACAACAGTTATGGTACTACAACCAGCCTTAACAAGGGATATCGTTTCTTCTGGGTTGGAAGCCGACCTCAATTTAGTTGAAAAAAGGCTAGGTAGATAAAATTAAACCGGTTTGAATGATATTCGGCAGGATTAATACGTAAGAAACCGATCGATCAAACGCTTTATGCCATAAAAGTCGGAATGACCTACAGTTTAGGTGTTTTTTTTTAATTTATTTTTTATTTCGGACACAAACAGATGCAATAACAAACATAAGCATACAATTAGTTCAACACAATCGAGAAATAGTTTCCACAGATTAATATACTAGTAAATTAACCTAAGTGTAACAACAACCAGAAGTTCACACAGTTTAAAGAAGTCACAATATAATAAAAAAATATGCCAAAATATTTCTTATGCAAAACCTAAATTTGGGTAGAGAATCGTGAAAAATATCTAAATCTTGATTTTCTTTTAATGAGATTATGTCATTGTACAGACGACACGCTCTTTTAATAAAAGTATTCTTGCCGTAATTGGTTCGGGAGAAACCAATTTGGAAGAGAGTTCTCCTGCTGTTCTGTGTCTGTGTGGTAGGTCTTACACAATCGTTTGCTAATCGCTCACTGTTTGGAAAAGATTGTTTTTTTAAATCTGCCAAAGACACTAAAACTGTTATTGTTATTGTGTATTCTGTATTGAAAAGCAATAGGGTAGATGACTAAAAAATTATTTAGTCCGTCAATTAGATTACCTAAAAATATTGTACACGTATTTTTCTTTTGCCACGTAAACAAAAAATTAAGACGATTCAGTGCGTTGAAATATCGTGTGACGTCATGGTGTGCTACACTTTATACTGACAAAGTGACGTCACAAGCCCCCACTCCTGAACTTTATTGCGCTTTATCTTTGTAAATTTTCATTTATTTGATAAAGCAAAAAATACGGGTCCAATATTATTTGATATCTCACTGAAGGACTATATAGAGTTATCATTTTTCTACCCAGGAAATATCCCTATTGTTGCGCAAAAATCGCAATCGTTTTGTTCTTGCAAGATACATAATAAGCCTGTGGTTGTAGTTATTCCTGTTGTCATTCAATCTTAATAGACAACATTTAGGATAAAAATACACACGTAAATATTCAGTAAATAAAAGAAGAAATATATAGGTTATTTTGATTCTGTGATCTTTTCCCCAAACATCTGTATTTATAAATACTGAATGAGCCAATCTATTCCTCAGCTTGGTTGTCCAAAGTTATCGTTTAAGATATGTTATCCCAGGAAAGTGGGATCAATCGTAGATACGAGTATTACTGCTTTCTAATGTAATAACATTAAGTGGACTTTGTAAATAGTCCTTACAAATACGGGCGTACTTGCATCACAAATTAATAAATGCAACTAAACGAATTTAAATTATCGTTCTATTTCTATAATCATTTGAAGATGACAAAAACCAGATGATATTATTTTAAATACGAACTGTGAGTTTTGTGATTTTCGGTGCAAGTGTTATTCTTACTTCTGAACTGTCTTTAAGCAAACGGAGACGTGTAAATTGTGTTACTTTGTTTCCGTTTCTAATCACAATGAACTGGGTTGTTTATTAAGCTCGTCTCTGCCCAATGCGTGTTAGTTGAGCAGTAATGAATTTTATGTTAATCGTTGCTAAAAAATTCGTAGTACCTGCTTACACGGACAAACTCTATTACAAAAGTGTTTTAATTATTTAGTGTTTGATTGATGTCCCAGAGCTTAAACTAAAAATGTAAAGCCGCCTCCATACGCTTGCTTTTTGTCACAAACAGTGGCGAACAGCAAACACGTGCCAAACACTGACCACAATCACCCAACACAAACACGGCATCCACAGGCTTGGCGAATGTGCATGTATATTCCGGATTGGCAAACATGGATGACGACGAGCTGGATGTGGCAGCGATTACTTTCGGGATAACCTCCGATCAATCAGACATCAATATAGCTTAGGATACACAAACTGTCACGATTTGTAAATTTTACCACCACTATTAACTCCGTCCGCCTCCCACAAGCTCATACGTTCTACTGAACTGAACAAGCATCTGGATACATCGCAAACATGTTTATCAAACACCCTTTGATTTGTGCACAAAATCCGACACCAATGCAGAACACAGGCGAACACAAACAAAAACAGGCAAACACAAACAAATACCCATCCACACGTTCGTGTTTGTTGTATTGTGTTTGCTGTTCGCCATTGTTCGCCAAGCGTGTGGAGGCGGGATGAAAAGAAACAAAGAAAGTCTTCTTTGAATTCATCCTTGGGCTGTAAAACAAGTATTATTTATCAGCGTGTGTCGAAAATTCAAAATATGTGTGATTGACTACGTGACGTTTCGGTAGCGCCATGTCAATACCACATACATTTTGGGCTTTTTCACCCGACTGCCAAAGGAGGGTAATGTGTTTATCAGTCTATTACGTATGTTCCTATGTGGCGTTCTAGAGACCGAAAACGTTGGCAGATTTTGATGATTCTTACGTCAATCGATTTGTCTTAACCTTGCGAGTGTTACTGGCTACATTAATATTGTAAAATAGAAAAATGGCGGATTTTGGATTTTTTTTTTGCTTCTTAATCCATCATGAGGGGTATCAAAATAAAGGCTTTTAAGAGGTGATTTGAAAAATTTATAACATTTATATGTTTAAATGTACCAAATTCGAAAAAAAAAATTATCTAAAAAGGTATAAATAAAAAAAAAAAAATTCAATAAACCCGACTGCTAAGAAGCGAACTAAAAAGACGTAAACAAGAAGAAAATCATGCTGTGCTGTCGGAGGAAACATCTGGTTTTGGTCTGCCAGCTCGCGAATATATACATACATACATATTCGCGAGCTGGCTTGGTTTTGACAATCTTTATAGAATGCTGATAGAATGTAACTTTATCTATGTCTTCTTGATCGAAGATTGAATAGAGGCTCTAGAAAATTAACATTGTACCAACGTAAGTGTCCATATAGCGATTGGAAAAACATCAAAATTGTATGGAATTTTGCCAACCGCTATTGAAATATCACGTGATAAATCCCTAAAATTTCGGCATTTCGACCATCGCAGAGGCTCTGGACAAAAATTTATTTAAGAAGTAGTAAAGTAATTTAAGAAAGGACTAAGAAAAAGAGTATTTTAGTCCTTTCTATCTATTGAAGCAGAGTGAAAATAGTACTCGTATATACGAATATAGTTAATGTTACAAAGTAAAAAGTAGGCTCCATTATTATTTTCTCAGTACTAAACAGAAGTAGCAGCCTATCGAGTTTACGACGGCTATGCATAAGTAATAAGCTGGAACTTCAGTTCAACACACTAACCTATTTCTCTTCGTTTCCCGATGCAGCGAGTGTAACGATAAGAGGCCCAGTGGTGCTATGTTCGCCTTTCATAAATATATTGACTTGGATACGTTGAGAAGTTTTTTATGTTTTGCTGAGGAGCTTTTAACCCCCTTATTTATAAATATCTCGGGACCGAAAATTTATTGTTTACTTTTATAGCAGGTTCGAAATACAAATTCTTTAAAGAAAATTTGAATTAAGAATCTGTTCATCAGTTGCTAAACAGGAATCAAGATTTTTATAACAAAGACGCTATATCAAAAACTCATTGATACACAAAAATAATTATCATGCGATGTTGTACCATGTGCGCAGTAATTAATTGTAAACTGTCACTTTGACATACCCTGTTAATAATTTATGATAGGATCCTTTATGTTATGTAGCACCATCAGCGAAACATATAAACCCTAATATTAATAAAGAAGGAAATAGAAAGAAAATACATTTATATGGCTCCTGCTTTCAAGTTTGAAGGCAAGTGTGTCTGACCCCTACAAAATGGTTGAGTAGAATGCTGATCCACGCGTCGTGTGCGTGAACGGGCGCCGTCAGATGTAAACTGGTCTTGATAATTCCTTAACTTAATATCTCTCATCTTCATCATTTTGTTCATACAATTAGAATAGAAGAATAGAAACATTTATTCGACACAGACACAACATAACACTACAGTAACAATTACAAAGTAAGTAACAGGGAAGAACAGTAAAAATAATACAAACAAGGTTCAAGAAGAGCTTCGCTGGGCGTGCCCACACCGGAAACATTACCAACTCAGCATTTGCTACGCGTCAGACACACAGTGACACATATTCATTCTTATTTTGTAGGTTTCCTAGGAGTTTCTTACGTGTTCTTCTCAATAGAGTTCTAAGTTTTGGAACAATCTAACAGCTTAGCTGCCATCGCGTCCACAAAAGAGTTCGCTAGTTGTACAAAGGCGTCTATAAGAGTTTAAGTTGAATTAAATGCTTTGAATTTGAGGTGCAAAGTGTATGTGTATTTCGCATTAGGACACACTGCAAACTAAATAAAATCTACTAGCAGTTGCCCTCAATTTTGCCTACAAAACTTCATACCCCAATTAAAACATAACTGTGGTTTCTCGTTTCATTCTAGTGCACTTCTACTAAACCTTCAAAGGAAAATATTTTCGAAAATATGCGGTAGTTTAGTTCATTCCCAGAACTATGCAGAGTGAAAATTCTCCTCTCTGAAAGTTTTCCGATCCACTGATTTTCTACGACAATAAACGACAAAAAAATTATAAGCTTTTTTGAAAACTGTTTAGCTAAACAAACCTACTGTACTGGATTAAAAGATAGTAGGTATGTATCACTGCTTTGTTTGATTGCTGATGGTAAGTACTATGAAGGTTGCCTTCTGAAGAGAACCTTAATGCGTGCAGGCTGCAAAAAAAATAGTTCTGGTTGGTTTCAAAAACTGTTTTCGAATTTACAAAAAGAACAGTAAAAGAGTGATGCTGCAAAAAAAAATAGTTCTGGCTGGTTTCAAAAACCTTTTCGAATTTACACTTACTACTTTTCGAGTTATAGCCATAGCCTGAGAGTTGGGTTTAATTTTTTATTGTTAATTTAATTATTTCCTGTCCTAGCTTTTTTTGTGACTCCGATCCTGATGAGCCAGATCAACTTAACAGTACAAAAACCATAATATACCAAAGCAATGTTAAAAGCAAGGACTTAAAAGGGGATACATAGATATGTCGTGTTAGTCATTCTAGAGAGCTTATTCGAGGTACTCTCCATTACTTTTTCTCCTCAAATACCTCTTGGAAGTCCACGTGAATCGTTAGCAATAATTTTCTTTTTCCTTCGGGCTTTTTTACTTCGAACAAGTATTAAGAAAAAAATGGGTCAATTCCAAGTAAACTTTTGACATGGATCTTTGAGTTAATAAAATATGGGATAAGGGCTACTAATTTATGTTTACAATGTAGGTAGGTACCTTATTTTATTTCAATTAAAATGTTTGGAAAATGAGTACCTATTCACCCAAAAATTAAAAAATTTCGGGAAATGTTTGAGGACTGGATTTTTAGTAACCGAAAAAGTAATTAAAATCTAAGAGAAACTAACTGGAACATATTTTTTTTAAACTATTTCATTACATGCCATATTCTAACTTATATGGAGGTCGTGATAGAGAGAATAATTAATTAATAAATATTATAAAGAGGAAAGATTTTTTTGTTTGTTTGTTTGTTTGTTTGTTTGTACCGAATAGGCTCCGAAACTACTGGACCGATTTAAAAAATTCTTTCACCAATAGAAAGCTACGTTATTCCTGAGTAACATAGGCTATTTTTTAATCCCGAAAACGGGTCCTGTGGGGTGGCCCACGGGAGCGAAGCCGCGCGAAGCAGCTAGTAATTAATATTTTTATTATTATTTTTATATCCCGATGAATATCTGTACATAGCCATAACACTATGAAATGCATTAATGAATATGAATTTATGAATATTCTAATTTCTTAGACTGTCATAAGTCTTCGCATAAAACTCGAAATGCAATTTCACACATCGCTGCATCTTGATATATTTTCAATCAATTTGAAAATTCAATTAAAATAAAATTCTCCATTAATCCAGGAAAAGCTTGCAAATCCTTAATTACTTTTAAATCGCAATCTGATAGGCACAGCCCACAGAGATTTTCAATAAATAAATGAGATTTTTCCCTTTATTAATATCTAGTGATAATGTAGTCTGAATTTATATAGTGCTTTGGTGAAAAGATTAGGGTCAGAGAAGTTCGTTGTGAAGCTGAAAGAAAATATAGATAGCTTGGCACGTACTCGAGGACACTTTTTAAGTTATAATACATTTTATCAAACACGTCACACACTTGGCCTGTGAATTCGTTCGCGTAGTTTTCCTAATTTCTTCTACAAAGGACACGATCTGTAATAAAAACCAAGACTGAATTAAAAATTCTTATGTACAGTACGTGAAGGATTATTACTAGTACTAAAATATCCCATTGAGTGTTTAAAAGTGCTCCACGCGAAAAACAATGGCTTTTTAATTGTTTCGGTAATTACAGATTTAACCGGTTAATTGTAAAATCATCAAACATTTGTACTTTAATTGTAGTGTAGCAAAACAACGTGAATCAACTAGACTTATAGGCAGTGTAGTATTAAATAGCCAATACTTATTGTACCTATCCTTCTGCAGCGAGGTGTGAGACAGGGAAACGTCATATCTCCGAAACTGTTCTCTGCTGCGCTGGAGGATGTCTTCAAGGTCTGGAGAGGGCTAGGCATCAACGTGAATGGCGAGTACATCACTCACCTTCTGTTTGCCGAAGATATAGTGCTCATGGTTGAGACTATGGAGGACCTCAGTACAATGCTCGATGACGTCAGTCTGTAGAGCTCCGAAAGAGTGGATCTAAAGATGAACATGGACAAAACCAAAGTGATGTTGAATGCCTATTTTGCACCCACTCCTATCAAATTCGGAGACTCTACACTCGAAGTTGTGGACGATTATGTCTACCTGGGACAAACGGTCCAGTTAGGTAGGTCCAGCTTCGACGGTCAACCGTCAAATCCGACACGGCTGGACAGCGTTCGGGAAGTTGCGCGGTATAGACGAAAGTCTATGACCAGTGTGTGTTGCCAGCGATTAGATACTGGACAGCGTTTCAGCGTTTCAGCGTTTCCTTGCGTGATCGAATCAGAAACGTAGACATCCGCATGAGAACCAAGGATACAGACATAGCTCGAATAATTAACTTAAGTGGCAGTAGGCAGTGCACATTGCTCGCAGAATGGATGGACGTTGGGGCCGAGAAGTTCTAGATAGGCGACCTCGTACCGGAAGACGCAGCGTTGGAAGGCCTCCATCCAGGTGGAGCGACGACCTGGTCAAATCTGCGGGAGTCCGGTGGATGCGAAATGCACTGGACCGATCAGTGTGGCGACGCTTGGGGGAAGCCAGCACAGTATAGTCGAAATTACATCTTTATACTAATATGCATAATTATTACGTGCTACGGCGTAGCGCTACGCAATGGTTTACGCCGTGTTGGCTACGCACTCGTAGCATAATTATATCATTGTTATGCAACTTTATCTATGAGACTGTTTTGTTTCAAATATATTATGCATCGTGATTATTTCTTTGAGTTTCTCGGGATTCTTCGGGGTCCCGGACCTCTGAAAGGCGTACTAGGGGCCGAAACTAACTCGCAGAGGCCTTGTTAGACATGTAGGATTAAATGTGAAACGAACCGGCAATTATCCTTGTACGCATTAGTGTGCAGCCAATCGAAGAAGAAGGACACTCAATTAATGAGCCCCCTCCCCCCTCCATAAACAGGCGCTAGCACTTTAGTGACGTAGCGCCAAAGGGGCAACATATACGGAGGTGCTTGAGGAGTGGAGAGGTAAACTACGGCTATCAGGACAATCCTAGAAGTACGGTCAAGATCCCTACCAGCATCTTACTGGGTTAACTTCCTTTCTCCAAGCACGTTTGCTCTTGCGAATCTCCACTCAAGCCAGCCAATTAAGGCAAGAGAAGGAGCTCTGTTTCCTGTCAGTGTTCACTCCAACCGGCCAATAAAGGCATGCTGGAGATGAGGAACAAGGCTTCTCCCTGGAGATCAGGTCCGTGGGGTCGCCACTGCCCAACAGCTCGCCACAAAGCTGCCCTGCGGATTCGTAATTATTATTATAACAAGTTTTATATTACCTTACAAAGTAGTAATCCATTTTTCAAGCATAATCGGTTGCCAGCAGTTGAAATATGGCATATTTATGTAACTTTGGCAATATAGAAATAATGTGGCCATAGCAACTCCTCCAGCAGACATCGTGTTAGGGCTTATCTATACTAGATATTATAAACAGGAAAGATTTTATTGTTTGTTTGTACCGAATAGGCTCCGAAACTACTGGACCGATTTAAAAAATTCTTTCACCAATAGAAAGCTACGTTATTCTTGAGTAACATAGGCTATTTTTTAATCCAGAAAACGGGTCCTGTGGGGTGGCCTACGGGAGCGAAGCTGCGCGAAGCAGCTAGTTGGATATGTATTGACAACTGATTTTACATAATTATTAAGTACCTTTCAGTTTAAAAAGCTTGTATAAAACAGATAATACTTGTTTTTACGTAGTGATAGTCTTTTAAAGAGCCTTGACTCTAGTTTGCGCACACCCTTGTACTTAGTAGATATAAATAATTCTGAATTCTACCTCATTTCTTTGACTGAAAAACTTCAAGGTCTATCTTTTGTGATCATAACAATAGAATACATTAATACAAAGCAAATGATTGCACAAAGGGCTGGTTTCTGCTATTTTTGGGTTCAATATAAAGTTCACGCTGACTCACTGGTTAGTAATCGTGGCTCGATCGTTACAAATTGATATGTGCCAGGTTTGGTGCCTGTCATCATTGATAATGGGTTTTATATCGCATGCAACAATAATAGCAGCCCGAGTCGATATACAAGGTTAAGCAACGTTTGTCGAGGTCGTTCTTTGGACTATCTTTACATAATAGCGAGACTATTCCGTGACTTGGAAAGCACGTTCTGGTATTGGTCCCGGCTGTCACTTGTAGATTTTTATCAGTCGTTACGGATACTTAGAATCCAGGAAATCTGACACCAGTCTTGCAAGAAGATATTGTGTTACCCAAGTATTGGGTTGTGGAGTTGAGATAGGTAATCGCTCCGCCATAAGCGGCACAGGAAAACACCGTGGAGTTTTAGTGGGTCGGAGTCCCACATAACTGCCATATCTCCCCGTGGCAGTGCAGTATGCATGAGCATTTCTACACACAAAAAAAGGCTATCGCTCCATGTAAAAATAGTAGTACTCAGCTGCATGCAGTTAGACTAAGAGCCGGACCCAATAACCAACAGCAAGACCCCAAGATCCTTACCCAACAGGACTAGGCAGATTTATTTATTTCGCAAGCAATATTTTTAAACTCGCCATACACGGAGAGATACAAGTAAAAGTAGGATATTATTGGGCATTCTACCCCGCTTCCTATGGCTCACTTCGTTCGCCTTCTTCGCTTTCGGTGGAGTAGACTGCCCAATAATATGAATGAAAGCCAATATAGTGCAGTAAAATACTGGTACGGCACCTATTCCATTATTGTATATATTGTACTTCTAAAACTCAATATGTCCAATAATATTATTCAGGGTGTGGTTTGGGCGCTACTACACTTTTTTAATCTCGTTTGGTTGCGAAAAGCGGTTAGAATGCTCAATAACATAAATGGATCTACAAAGTTCGTGGGTGGGGAAGGTGAATAATTAAAATCGGTTCATTCGTTTAGGAGCTATGATGCCACAGATAGATACACAAACACACTGATACACACGTCAAACTTATCACTACCCTCTTTTTCCGTCGGGAGTTAAAAATTGTACATCACGCGAAGCATAACCACCGGCGAAACGGAAAAATATGACTAATAAAGGAATTTCACTTTGTATAAAAGAAATAATATGTCTATTATTCTATTATAAGTAGTCAGGCTGCAATTATACAGCACGTGTGTGTGCCGTACTGAATAAATATTTCCTTTCTCTTTTTACACGACTGCCGAAAACGGGTAATGTGTTTATCAGTTTATGTATGTGTGTGTGTGTTTATGTTTTTATGTATGTTTGAATGTACGTTTGTATGCATGTTTGTATGTATGTTTGTACGTTTGGTTGTATGTATGTTTTTTTCTATATGGCGTTCTAGAGACCAAACGCGTTGGTCGATTTTGATGATTCTTAAGTCAATCGGTTCGTCTTAATCTTGCGATTGTCACTGAAAACATTTAAATAAAAAAAAAAGATGATTTTGAATAGGAGGATACAAATGGGTTTGGACAGTCAGCTCAAGATTATGTATCCTCCGATTGCACAGCATAATTTTCTAGTTCACTTCTTAAGCAGTCGGGTTTTCTGGTTTTCTAAATTAACTTTTTTATACTTTCTACCCTTCTTTCTTCGCGTGTTGATGAATCACTGATCTTATCTGTCTGTTTGTAAACCTGTCTACTTTATCTTTTGACTGATTAGTTACAATTTGTTGTACAGTAATCGCATCTGGTGGCCCAGTGGTATCGGCCGCGACTTACAAGTTGTAGGTCGTGGGTTCTAGCCCAGGCAGCCGCTTTACTTTGTGTTAATTATTTCATCACCACTGCTCTCAAAACGGTGAAGGAAACGTCGTGAGGAAACCGACATGTCCTAGAACCAAAAATTCGAAGACATGTGACATCCACCAACTCGCACTGGGCCCGCGTGGTGGATTATGGCCCATTCCCTCTCACAGAAAGTGTCCCAGCAGTGGGAACATAATAGGCTGATGACGTGATGTGAATCGCTTCTAAAAAGAGTCGTGTTGGCTGTGTTTCAGACCCAATACTCAACCCAGATTACGGTATTAAAAGCCAGGGTTGGACCAAAGTAATTCAATTTACCCAATTCCAGTTCAGTACTATTATTGCTAGTTTCACTAGTAAGTTAAAAGTTACTTTGTTGCTTTGTTTTTACAGTAAAAAGGCTCTGCGTAACAGGGTTAAAAAATACACTCGCTTTTTCGGACTAAAACCGTTGATCACTCAGTTACAAAATAGTTTTAGGAACACTTTTTGGGAAAAAAAGTATGTACAGGTTGTTGGTTTTTCTTTTTTTTTTTTGTAGTATATACTCACTGAAATCTTACTTGTCTTACTATCTTACTAATATTATAAACTAGCTGTGCCCGCGGCTTGGCTTCCGCCAACTGCCTACCCTACTTACATACCTACCCAGCCTACCTACGATATTTTTAATGTACATTAAAAAAAAAGTAGAATGTAATCGGTAAAGCCGTTCTCAAGTTATAGCGTGACCAGAAGAAATAGGGGTTTTTGTGGATATATGTTTGTTACTCAATCACGCCAGAGTGGCTGAAAGGATCTGAATGAAATTTGGCAAAAAGATAGATTGTATTCTGCAATAGCTAATAGGCTACTTTTCATCCCGGTATAATGTTTCCTTGGAATGATAAAACACTTTTCACGCGGGCGAAGCCGCTGGCAGAAGCTAGTCCTTTAATAAAACTGTTTCGAACATATGAAATGTTAGGTAGGATCGTAACAAAACATAAACTATATTCACTGTTATTGACACATGTCACTACAAATTAAATTTGGGTTGCAGTCTCGCGTGGTTGTTTATAAATGCATATAGGCTCTAGTTGAGTCAAATACTATAGCTTGGCAAATTGGCACGTGACACTCCCTTAATCCGCTCACAATGTTAGGTCCCTTTATTATTAATGTTAATTTTTATTCGTGGTGCTAGACAACTGGGCTTATCCCAGTTCTAAACGACCCTTTGTAGACCCTTTGTTCTGTCTCCTGCTTGATATGGAGGGAAGTGGAAATTATGTTTTTGTGTGCCTACTCCTCCTTTATTCTTTTCTGATTAATTTCTTTGCGGGATCCAAGACAAGTTAAATTCATTCTCCGGGACTTCGTCGAGCTTCATTGCCTCGGCGCTTTTCTGGTGGTCGCCACTGTTGATTCTGACTTTCAGGAGTTGCAGTGGTTTGGGAATAGTGCAGTGGGATTGTCCCATGATCCGCGGACGTGGGAGAAGTAAGACACTGGGGGTGGTAAAACGTGCGGGGTGGGGGTCACCTGACGGGAGCGTCATCGCGTCATCGCGCCGTCACGTCATTGGCTAGTAACGTACCCCGTCACCCGTGTGGACAATTTTAGTGTCACGTACGAATTTGTCTGAAATCTATACTACTATACCACAGATAACTATTACAATTGAGAAAAGACGTTCATACTTCAATTAGATTAATATGGTTGTAGTCATCACCCTATTAATGTTCCCACTGCTGGGACACAGGCCTTCTCTCTGTGAGGGGGAATTGGCCGTTATCCATCACGCGGGCCCAGTGCGGGTTGGTGGATGTTTGTAATAATCTTAAAAAACCGGCCAAGTGCGAGTCGGACTCGCACACGAAGGGTTCCGTACCATTACCGCAAAACACTGCAAAAAAATCACGTTTGTTGTATGGGAGCCCCCCTTAATTTATTTTATTTTAATTTAATAATTATTATTTTTTGAAGAGAATATACAACTAAATATTCTGTGAATATTTCAAGCGTCTACCTGTTGCCGTTATTAATATCGAGCAAAAAACGGCAAAAATATCACGTTTTTTGTATGGGAGCCCCCCTTAAATATTAATTTTATACTGTTTTTAGTATTTGTTGTTATAGCGGCAACAGAAATACATCATCTGTGAAAATTTCAACTGTCTAACTATCACGGTTCATTAGATACAGCCTGGTGACAGACAGACAGACAGACAGACGGACAGCGAAGTCTCAGTAATAGGGTCCCGTTTTTACCCTTTGGGTACGGAACCCTAAAAATAATCCTATTTATATAATACTAGCCGTTGCCCGCGACTTCGTCTACGTCAGCATTAGTACTTCAAATAGCCTATTTTTTATATCGCGCCATATTTTACAGGTGTGTGGGGCCGCCTTACTAAGAGTAATTATTAGTTTACCATTCAAAATTCTACCCTCCCTGTTCACCCCCTAAATGATAATTTACAGATACAAACTATCCTATGCTATTTCCAGGGTCTCAAACTATCTCCATACCAAAGTTCATCTCAATCGGTTCAGCGGTTTAAGCGTAAAAAGGTAAGTAAGGGAGTTAAATAGAGGATGAAAGTTTGTATGAAACTCTGTCATTTTTCATTTGAATGAGATATGGCAATTAGCTTCTAAATAAATAATTAAAAATACTGTTTTAAGGATATTTTGAATTTCATCCCTTAAAGGAGTAAAAAGGGGGGTTAAAGTTTATAAGAAAAATAAATTGAAACTTAGTATTTCTGCTCTTCAATACAATTAAAGCCAAAACGTTCTTAAGCATTTTTTTATTTCATCCTTTAAACGGGTAAAAAGAGGTGTTAAAGTTTGTACCTACTAGATGTGCTGGGGAGGAATCAGTTTTCATACCTCGAATACTACTGTTACCCTCTGACTATGCCTTTGTCGTGTCGGTAGGATTCAGAAATTTAAAGCAAAGTGGTATTTCACTATTTGTACCTGCCCGTGGAAATCTATCCCACGAGACATCCAGAATGGAAGTCCATGGCTCTAGCTATAAGAACACGACATCAGTTCAGTTTATGCTCATTTTATATAAATTTACATGTATTTTTTATAATTCGATAAAATAATAAAGTTGAGCAAATTTTGTAGTATACGCGAACAAAGACGGGAGCGGAAAGGTATGTTTAGATAATAATTTGCAATATCCCGCCAGAATTGCAAAAAACTAAACAACCAAAATCGTGTAGTCCACGCAGGCGAAGCTGCGGGCGGAAAGCTAGTTATCTATGTTGTAGTAAAACCTTGAATGTCAAGGTCGCTTGATGTTTTTAGCTATCAGTCAAAGCTCTTTATTCACGCCACACAGTCGTGGCAGCCGACACTTATCTAGGGGATTAACTTCGCTTAGATGTTAGATATATAACAGTAAATGATGGAGAAAAAATTTAGGTTTCTTGTAGGCAGGTTTCTTTGATCTACTTCTAAAATTTAAAAGTGTAGTTACAGAATTAAAAAAGCTTTGGTGAAATTATCGTTTATTATAATTGTGTTTAAAAAAACGAGCTAAAGAATTGGTGTATGATATTTGTTTGTTTATGTGTTTATAAAATTTCTAAACCCCATCTGAAGCTGAGCATTTGTCAAACTCTTCTTTAGCCCGAGAACTTTGGCATTAAATTTTAATTTGACACGTTTTTAACTCCAAATACTCAATGACGAAATCGGCCTTATGTCTCTAATGTTATCTACTTTTACATTTGAGTAAGAAGGTATCTTTACAAAGTTTGCTATTTACTATCTCAATATTTATGTTCAATAAACTAAGACATTTTCAAGTTTATGAAAATGAACGTGCTTTAGAAATGTATCTAAATAATACTCAAACATAAACAGAAAATCTGCTACAAATATTCAAAGTTCTAAGTTAATTAATCTTTATATAACTGTTTAATCCCTTATGATTGTTGTTTGAAACTTTTAATCAAACAACTATTATAAGGGATTAAACATTTGTAGTTGCAACAATTAATGTTTCTACCAATTATCTATTTAATACAGACGCGTAAAATTTATTCGTTAGCCGCTTTCGTATTTACCCATTTAGTTTATTTTGATAAAGTTTTAGGTACTTATTAAGATGCTGCAAACTTAATATGGTATGGTGGATGCTAGAATAATTCTTTACTTTTTATCTTACCGTGGTAAGAAAAGATGGATGGATTACGTGAGGTATAAGAAAGAAGTGAAACTTATAATAATATGTAAGATATTTTTCCCAATTTTGTTTTCATCAATCTTTTTAGCTTCCCGTGCATTGTCATGCAAACCAAACATGTATGCAAAATTTCATCTTAATCGGTTGAGGATAACTGCTTTAAAATTCAGTTGCAAGATTTGACCCGAACATACATACCTACATACATTGTTGTACAAGTTAATAAAATTATTCTCGTTTTTTTTCGTATTCTTTTCGGCAAATACTTTAATTTGATATTCATATCATGGCAGTGCACAATAAATAACTAGTCCGCCATCTTAGGCCGTCCGCCATCTTAGGCCGTCCGCCATATTACATTTAGAATGACGACACTTAGCTAAACATGCATTATCATCCAAACTAAACGTGTATGCAAAATTTGATCTTAATCTGTGGCGGATAACTGCTTCAAAATTCAATTACAAGATTTGACCCGAACACATAAATACATACATTGTAAGTTAAATAAAAGCTTGTAAAAAGGGAGTGAGTGTCAGCGTGACGGTTGACAGGAGAAAATGGAATAAGAAAACGTGTTGTACAAGCAACATGGGACAAGGGCAGGAAGATGATGAGTTGAATGTTACCACATTGTCTTGACAGTCTGTAAGTAAGAACAAATTTACGATCATTTTTCATTTTTTAATGTCAGTTTGATAGACAGAAATGTAATTTCGCAGACATTAACTACAGTCAGAAAGTGGGTTCAATATTCGATGGTAAGGTATGATTGTTTTACACGTTTTTTAAAATACATTTGTGATTATCGTAACTGCAACAGTGTCTACTACATAAGAAAATGAGTTAACGTTTTCTTGGCTATTGATTAAACAAGTAAGATCGATAATATTACGCAAATTTACTTTACTTCATAAAAGATAGCTTAATCTCTGCGACAGCTGTCAGTATCAATACAGTAACAATAGCGCTTGATAGGCTAACAATAACGTATACGTCAGTTTGACATATCGCAGAGATCAAGCTATCTTTTATGAAGTATAGACAAAGTTGCGTAATATTATCGATCTTATTTGTATAATCAATAGCCAAGAAAATATTACCTCGTTTTCTTTTGGAGTAGTCACTATTTGCAGTTACGATAGTCACAAATGTATTTTACATAACGTTTAAAACAGTCATACCTTACCATCGAACATTGAACCCATTTTCTGTATCTACTGTATGTCTGCGAAATTACGTTTCTGTCTATCAAACTGACATTAAAAAATGAAAAATGATCGTAAATTTGTTCTTATTCTAACCATAAAAAACTATCTTCAGCCAGTACTACCCGTAAAGACTGCAATAATTAACAGATTCCGAACGGTCAATAAAATAACCTTCGAAATTCAAAAAATACAGCCTTTGACACTACGAAGACTAGACCTTTTTAATAACCAGTTATTACTATCCTTGAGTTCTAAGACTTAATGATAAGGCTAGTTACAGACGTATTCCACGGATCATTTAATTTCTATCGCCCAATAGGCAGAAGGCACCTAATTAGTGCTCAAAGACTTAATTATAGTTGGCAATATTATTAAAAGAACTGGCCTGAATTAATGGTTGTCATTGAAAAGATAATATAAGGTTTAATAATAACCTTTTACTTGTATATTCCCCGACGATGATGTTTTTGATTTTTTAAATTTACTGACTACGCCGTTTAATTTTTATAATCTTGATATTTTGACATCTAATTTTAATGATAATTATTTGTGTTTAAATGAATTGATTATTATTTATTACTGCATGTATAATGTAGATGATGTTTATTCTTAGTAATAGTGTAAACCCAATGGGTAGATTTTTGCGCACATTTTTATTATAATATTATAAGACCTACTGTAAATTACCAAAAATCACACGAATAAATAATTAGAATTTGAATTTGATGTGGGCAGAGGTGTAGTTACAATGCCTGCACACAAAATTTTTCATCAGTTTTGTTAAAAGTCCCATATTGTGGCGGGCCTATGGGCACAAATTCAGATAACAGGTTTCATCATCATCGTCCAGACCTTGTCTTATGATTTTTGTGGTCGTTGCAGCACATTTCCACCTTCCATTTTGCTTTGTCAACCAGACAAACTCCAGTTCAATCACCCAGAGAAGTAGAGTAAAAAAAATAAAGCAAATTTTAATATTTACTATTCTTTACCTGGCTTGACAACAACGCTCAAAATTTGGACTTGCAAAAATTTGATCATCAATAATAATATATCAGAATCCTTCTGACCAGGTTTCGGCCAAGATAATTATAGAATAGTCCAAAAATCAAGATAAGTCTGAGTCAAGTGAAGAACCTTCGAGGACGCATTTGTCGAAAGACAAGCTGGTGCGAGGGAAAATAACCAGGTGCCGAGGCAAATAAATAAATAGTTATAAATACAGTATAAATAGGTAATAATTAATCTTACTATAAACCAAATATAGGTAAATAAGTGCTAAACGTAACTACTTAAGTTACGTTTAGCAATAAAGGCTTATTTTGTTTTATTTTAGCAAAAGGATATTGAAAAGAAAAGCTAATTTAATTTAAATTACTAAAAGAAGTGACTCGCTTGTCAGGTTTTATTCATTCCTGGACTAAACTAAAGTCGGATTTATATTAAATAAAGTAGGACCTTACAAAAGCATTGTCAGACTGGCTTTAGAATTTTTCATGAAAATGAAGAATTTCCACTCAATTTTATAGTTCGAAGAATAGGAAGAAAATGATCACGAGGAATTTCTTCATTTTCTAAGAGAAACTTGATATTCTATTTTTATTTAAACTAAAAGTTGCCCTCTTTTCAAAAATAACTTGATAAACTTTACTGCATGTGTTGGGTCAAACTGTAAGTGCAGAGAGTAATTGTAATAAATAAAAATAATAAATAGCATAATCACAATCAGCCTTTAATTTTCCCACTGCTGGGACCATGTGTCCCACTGCTGGGACACAGGGATCATATCTGTGAGAGTCTGTAATCCATCATACGGGCCCAGTGCGGGTATGACAGTTTCCTCTGGAAGTTTTCCTTGATCGTTTTGAAAGCATTTAGATGTATAAACATAAACTATACTGCATCTATTTTAAATATTCAAAAGGCAAGTTCCGAGTGGTTTACTTTGATTGCGTTATTTACCCCGCGTTGCCCTTTGTGGTCACGAATGGACGATTCCACCCTTTTCATTTATCAGGGTTGTGCCCGCATAACAATAACGCAAGCCCGTGGAGTTACATAATCTCTTCGTTAGTTAAAACCTTAGCTGCCTGAAATAATTTTATCAAACTTTTGAAAGCCCTGTCGTTTTATTTTTTAGGGTTCCGTTTGTCAAAAGGAAAAAAGGGAACCCTAATAGAATCATTTCGTTGTCTGTCGTTCGGTCTGTGTCTATACCTTTTTCACAGAAATGCTTGGAGGTATAAAGTTGCAATTAATATCAAATACTAATAGATTATAAACGTACTTAAAGATTATTAACTTATTTGCAGTTGGCAAACTGATCGCGACCTATGTCGATATATGGGAACAACAATTTTGAAATGGGATAGTTAATTTTGTTAACAATGCAAGCAATGTTCGGTGCTTTCATTGTTCATGAAGTTCAGTAATGTTACCTAATTATTTGATTAAATGTAGCTGTTTGTACAGAACCTTCGGTACGCGAGTTTGACTCGCACTTGGCCAGTTTTTTTGAGTTAATAACAGCACAATTTTTTCGCTTAATTTCAAAGTTATAAAATAAAAGTGTCGTAAGAATTTTGTGAACAAAGTCTTAAACAGAAAATACTGCTTGATATTATAGTTAAAATAAATAAAAGATTATAATATCAAGCAGTATTTTCTGTTTAAGACTTTGTTCACAAAATTCTTACGACACTTTTATTTTATAACTTTGAAATTAAGCGAAAAAATTGTGCTGTTATTAACTCAAAAAAACTGGCCAAGTGCGAGTCAAACTCGCGTACCGAAGGTTCTGTACAAACAGCTACATTTAATCAAATAATTAGGTAACATTACTGAACTTCATGAACAATGAAAGCACCGAACATTGCCAACATTCAAAAGTGCCGCTTGGTGGCCTAGTTGAAATAAAATATCTTTGTCTTTGGCCTTCTGGGCACTTTTCCTGTTGACAGCGATGTGACCGAATTTTTAGAAAAAAAAATTATCCATACTTTTCTATTAGTCGTCGTCACCTTTCAAACTAAAGTATCTTTCACACAGTCCATCCTTGATTTTTAGGGTTCCGTACCTCAAAAGGAACAAACGGAACCCTTATAGGATCACTTTGTGGTCTGTCTGTCAAGACCCCTTATCTCGTGAACGCGTAGAGGTATCGAGTTGAAATTAATATGGTTTACTTAAGTTAGCAACCCCTTGCAGCTGTGAAAAAATCAAACTTCTAGATCAACGAAATCAAGAGATACAGACGAAAATGACGCAAATTTTACACTCACAAGGAAATCAATATCTACAGGGTACTTCCCGTTGACCTAGAATCATAAAATTTGGCAAGAAGCAATGTCTTATAGCACAAGTAAAGGAAAAATTCGAAAACCGTAACCTACATAAAAAAAAGATAATTAACTTATTTTGTAGTTGGTAAACTGACCGCGACTTATACTGATTTATGGGAACTACAGTTTTCTAACGGCATAGTTGTCCCTCAATTCTATTTATCTTTTCGTTAGAGCAATGTTCGGTACCCTCATAGTTTATGAACTTCAGTAATTTTATTTTATTATTTTGGTGAATGTAGCTGTTTGTACGGAATCCTCAGTGCGCGAGTCCGACTCACACTGCCCCAGTTTTTTTGGTCTTCCCTTACTCTTATAGTCATCCACAATCATACAAAAAAAAACGTGAATGGATGGAAAGGGAGACCAAAGAAAAGGATTGTGTGAGGGGTCATATGAAAGAAAAGGGAGTTAATGATAGCGTGACGGTTAGGGTGGAAAATCATTCAATGACTTCTCCTGTTCTGGGTGAAGCGGAAGGGCATGTCAGACGTTTATTGACTAAAACCCACCCATGTTGTTTCAGTTGCTTTTGCCAGGGCCGCGGTAATTCTCTTTCAAATTTATCCGCGACCCAGACAGGCATTGGCCCTAGTGGACCCCGTCAGTTTTAGCTGACATCTCTTTGAGGCACGCGTGGAACACTACGTGCCATCGACTCAGGCCTGGTCCTTATCGGACGGCGAGCTACCCATTACTCGCCGTCCGCAACCCCGCGCCTACGGTGGCCGGGAATCGGCTTGCGACTCCTGACGCGCAGGGCGTCTCCTGCGGTGGCTAAGGGCGTGAGGGCGTCCTCGTTGCGTCTCTGATAAGGTGGCCCTTACTAACATGGGACAAGGTCAGGAAGATGATAAAGATTCATACTCAATACTTTCATTACGACATTTTTTTCATTTCTCTGTAGGACAAGCTCGTACTAAAGAGTGAATTATATCATTTCATTTATCAAAATTAAGTGTAGAATTAATGGTGTCGTTATAACCCTAGAGAAGTTAAAATAAATTCTTCTTAGCGTGTCGATGGCAAATATAAAAAGTTAAATATTGTGTTTGGCCCAGAATTCAGCCACAGCAACACCATTCGGTGACGCAGTCATAAGGTCTTCGTACGTACAGGTGACAGGGCATGCTGCGCACTCCGTGAGATGGGCCATGGTCTGCGGAGAGACGCTGCAGAGGCACTGAAGACTAGTGCCATCAGAGAACCCCCATCTGTGGAGGTTGTCCTTGCTGCGGCCAACCTGAGTGCGGAGCCTATTTAGGGTTTTCCAGGTCGACCACGGCAGAGTGTGCCCAGGCGGAAGGCTCTCCGATGGCCCAATGAAATTTTCAGGAGGCTTGAGTTTCTCTCGCCAAAGGTCGCATCTCGCCGAAGAGGAGTTTCCATCACATAGACCCACGCATCCTAGAAAACTTTTCCGGCTTTTTAAGCGCTGGGGCACTGAGCTGTAATTGTGCATTGGATGGCGTGGATCGGTTTCTAGTTTCGCCCTCTCTGTGCGACTTGCTATAGTCCTGCGAATTTCTGGAGGCGCGATGCCGATAAGTGGATACAGCATTCGCACAGGAGTTGGTTTGAGGCAACCTGTGGCAATCCGGCACGTCTCATTCAGAGCTGTATCCACTAATTTGGAGTGGGCAGAGCGGCTCCATACTGGACTTGCATATTCACCAGCGGAGAAACAGAGTGCCATGCCAGTCGTTCGCAGGACTTGAGGAGACGCCCCCCATCTGGTGGACGTTAGGCGGCGAAGCAGGTTATTCCTTGAATGCACCTTCCACTTGACATTCTCGCAGTTATTTCTGTAGTTGAGGGACCTGTCCAGAGTAATGCCGAGGTATTTTGGATGGGAACTATGGAGGATGGGCACCCCCTGCCATGAAATGTTAAGCGTTCGGCCCGCTTGCCTATTACGTAGGTGAAAGGCGCACGACTGTGTTTTTGAGGGATTTGGCTTCAGAGCGTTGTCAGCATAATATTGGCTGAGATCTGAAAGGGCGATGGAAAGATTAGCCTCGATCTCCTCAAAATCAGTAGCTTGGCAAGTTAAAGCTAGGTCGTCAGCGTACAGGAAGCGGGTTGTGTTACTACTCACCGGTTGGTCGTTGGTGTAGATGTTGAACAGCAGAGGAGCCAGAACGCTACCCTGAGGCAGACCATTCTTTTGGACACGCCACCTACTCCTATCATCCAGAAGATTCACTTGATATCGTCGGTTACTGAGGAGTTCTCTGAGAATTTTAATGAACTTTGGGTCCTCTGTTAAGTTGGTAACCTTCCATAACAAGCGCCGAATATTAACGGTGTCATAGGCTGCCGACAGGTCAACAAAAACTGCACCCGTCACTTTCCTCGTTTCGAACCCATCCTCGATATGTTGGGTGAGGTTGATGACCTGGCCACAGCAAGATTTTCCAGGTCTAAATCCAGCTTGCTCTGGAATAAGTTTTGGATCAACGAGGTCTGTGAGACGGGCCAACAGAAGCCTTTCAAAAAGTTTGTAGGTGTGACAGAGGAGGGATATAGGGCGGAAGTTTTTTGGGTCGTCATGTGGTTTTCCTGGCTTGGGTACAGCAATAATCTTTGATTTCCTCCAAAGACGAGGTATATTTGCTGTTTCCAAACAGTTGTTAAAAAGTTGCAGCAACCACGAGACGGATACCGGACCGAAGTGCTTAATTTGTTCCACCGATATATCATCCACCCCAGAGGCCTTACCCCAGCTCAGCTGTCGAATAGCTGAGATGATGTCCGTCAGTTTGAATGGGTCGCATACGGACTTACAGGGTGAACAGGGTATACTAGTTTTGGGCGTTCTGCCAAGGCATTTTGTGGGTTTTCCGTTAAGAAGGAGTTGATGAGCCACTTGGTTAGCCGTAACTGAGCTAGGTGAATGAGCTGGTGGTGCTTCACTAGTAAGCTTGCGAATAGTATTCCAAGCTTTTTTACTATTGTGGGTCATGTCGATACTGGTGACGGTGTCCATCCATTTTTCCTGGCGTCGTTCACTTATCTGTGCCAGCAATCTTTCTCCAGCTTCAACTGTCTCTTCCGAAAAAGGGTCGTTGTCGTAGAGACGTTTGTAGGCTTGTAGGAGTTCACCAGATTCTTGGGATATGCCAGGAATGTACGAAGTACGACAACCTCGGGGAATACATTTTCGGGATATAACCGAAACTACACCCACGAATCTGTCGTAATTTTGTGGGGAAGGCGGGATGTTATGTAGTTCTTCGTCCACAGATTTCGAAAATTGTTCCCAGTCAGCTTTAAGGTAGTTGAATCGGCGTTTGAATGGCATGGACACAGGGCGAACGACGGATTGTACAGTGCAGACGATCGGCCTATGTTGCGTTCGGGGGATTGGGCGACACATAGTCTTTTTGGTCTGGGTGCTGATATTTGAGCTAACAAATATTAGATCCGGATTGTATCCGCGATTGTAAAAAATGTCGTAATGAAAGTATTGAGTATGAATCTTTATCATCTTCCTGACCTTGTCCCATGTTAGTAAGGGCCACCTTATCAGAGACGCAACGAGGACGCCCTCACGCCCTTAGCCACCGCAGGAGACGCCCTGCGCGTCAGGAGTCGCAAGCCGATTCCCGGCCACCGTAGGCGCGGGGTTGCGGACGGCGAGTAATGGGTAGCTCGCCGTCCGATAAGGACCAGGCCTGAGTCGATGGCACGTAGTGTTCCACGCGTGCCTCAAAGAGATGTCAGCTAAAACTGACGGGGTCCACTAGGGCCAATGCCTGTCTGGGTCGCGGATAAATTTGAAAGAGAATTACCGCGGCCCTGGCAAAAGCAACTGAAACAACATGGGTGGGTTTTAGTCAATAAACGTCTGACATGCCCTTCCGCTTCACCCAGAACAGGAGAAGTCATTGAATGATTTTCCACCCTAACCGTCACGCTATCATTAACTCCCTTTTCTTTCATATGACCCCTCACACAATCCTTTTCTTTGGTCTCCCTTTCCATCCATTCACGTTTTTTTTTGTATGATTGTGGATGACTATAAGAGTAAGGGAAGACCAAAAAAACTGGGGCAGTGTGAGTCGGACTCGCGCACTGAGGATTCCGTACAAACAGCTACATTCACCAAAATAATAAAATAAAATTACTGAAGTTCATAAACTATGAGGGTACCGAACATTGCTCTAACGAAAAGATAAATAGAATTGAGGGACAACTATGCCGTTAGAAAACTGTAGTTCCCATAAATCAGTATAAGTCGCGGTCAGTTTACCAACTACAAAATAAGTTAATTATCTTTTTTTTATGTAGGTTACGGTTTTCGAATTTTTCCTTTACTTGTGCTATAAGACATTGCTTCTTGCCAAATTTTATGATTCTAGGTCAACGGGAAGTACCCTGTAGATATTGATTTCCTTGTGAGTGTAAAATTTGCGTCATTTTCGTCTGTATCTCTTGATTTCGTTGATCTAGAAGTTTGATTTTTTCACAGCTGCAAGGGGTTGCTAACTTAAGTAAACCATATTAATTTCAACTCGATACCTCTACGCGTTCACGAGATAAGGGGTCTTGACAGACAGACCACAAAGTGATCCTATAAGGGTTCCGTTTGTTCCTTTTGAGGTACGGAACCCTAAAAATCAAGGATGGACTGTGTGAAAGATACTTTAGTTTGAAAGGTGACGACGACTAATAGAAAAGTATGGATAATTTTTTTTTCTAAAAATTCGGTCACATCGCTGTCAACAGGAAAAGTGCCCAGAAGGCCAAAGACAAAGATATTTTATTTCAACTAGGCCACCAAGCGGCACTTTTGAACGTACATAAAAATGATTCTACCGTGCATTCGGAAAGTAGCTTGTTATGGAGAAGAATGCACAAGAAACTTACTTACTCTTTTTAAAAAAATAGTTTTTTTACAATATTTAGGAACATAGGTACATATATAGTTATTAGTTCATATATGTGAGGACAATGCACCCAGAATAGCACTACACACCACCATACCACCTACAGACATAAAGTATTAAAAGTACTCACACATGTACAGTTATATAATAGATACTAGAAAAACATTAACATCCGAAGCAGTCAAGTTATGACCAATCCCAACTGACGGCATCCGTTCACGAACATGACGCATAAATTGGCACCACCCAGCTCAACCATCATGAAGGGAACCGGATGATCCAACACACGCGCCACCATCAGAGAGACATTTGAGAGAGCATGACACACTCAACTCCATCAAACGTAAAAGTTTGGCGAGTTTAGAATTAAGTAACACCTCTGTATTAAAATTACATTAAATAAATAAATAAAAAAAAAAAAAAAAAAACAGCCAGGGCACACACAAGTCAACGAACGACGCATAGGTACAGTAAATGGTAGATTTACAGTTGGGTATATAGTACTCACACATGTGCTGTGCAGTTATACAATACTAAGGAAATTGAGTTTATACAATACAAAATATATTCATACAGTCTTCAGCAGGTCCAACAATACCTCAAAACAATAATGTTCTGCATATCACTTGTTATTGCGCCCTAGTGGATGTGGATTGTGGAGCAGGACTAGCATTGAGCCAAGCATTTTTATCAGTGATGTAATCCCCCAACTTATAATATGCCAGCCTACATAGTGGTGTGCGTTTTATTCACGTTGGATGGCAATGCTGATTCTTTGGCCAAAAAAAACGCCAGCCCTCTGGTCACGTGAAGAGTCGACCAACCGCTTGGCGATATCCCGAAATAATAGGTGTGCACTCGCGTCCTCTGCGTCGGTCAAGCACGGCACTTCTGAGTCAACCAGGGAAAGAGCTAAAATTCACCTGGTTAGCTTTTCAGTGCTGTGGACAGAAGACAGGAACAAGTTTCTAGTGTAAAAATTTCTAGTGTAAGGAAGTAAGCTTACACTAGAAATTTGCGGACGCCGAGGCCACCAAAACGAATTGGTAGGGTGGCTTGCAGCCACGGTCGGTCGTCCACGGCCACATTAAGAATGGATGTTAATGTGTTGCGAATGATTTGGTCAATGTTCTCCAAAAGTTGTGGTTTCTTCCAAAGAGGAGAAGAACGGAGAAAATACATAAAATTTGGACCGAAACAGCAATATCTGATAAGGGTGAATGGCGAATGTTAATTAATTTTGGAGAGTCTATCCGAAATTATTATTATTATTCTTTACCATTACACTTGGTGACACAATGAGCGGTCTTAGCGCTATAAGCAATACTTTAAATACAGCCTGTGGATATTTTTGCTGGTTTAACCTAAAACACAGAGGCCTTTACTAAGTAATTAAATAAGCAGTCAATAACAAAAATCTCTTTACTCACACTCCATATATTACATTCCAGTATTCCAATTTATAATAATGAAAACGCGCTCCGAAATATTCCAGTACGACCGACAGTAATGAAATAAGTTCGTTTAAAAGTAACAAGTAAGTGCCCCAATTTACTTGGAAATGTATCTGAAACACGTAACGGTATATGGATACATACCTACATAAAATGGCTTCTGCCCGCGGCTGCGTGCCCGTGACAAGTGCGTTATTATTATTATATAGTATACTAGCTGACCCGGCAAACTTTGTTTTGCCATAAAAACACCAAACATTCATCTACCCTACCTACCCTAACTACCTACCCTACCCCACCCTACCTACCCTACCCTACCCTACCCTACCTACCCTACCTACCCTACCTACCCTACCTACCCTACCTACCCTACCTACCCTACCTACCCTACCTACCCTACCTACCCTACCTACCCTACCTACCCTACCTACCCTACCTACCCTACCTACCCTACCTACCCTACCTACCCTACCTACCTACCTTACCCTAACTACCTACCCTACCCTACCCTACCTACCCTACCTACCCTACCCTACCCTACCCTACCTACCCTACCTACCCTACCCTACCCTACCCTACCTACCCTACCTACCCTACCTACCCTACCTACCCTACCTACCCTACCTACCCTACCTACCCTACCTACCCTACCTACCCTACCTACCCTACCTACCCTACCCTACCCTACCCTATCCTACCCTACCCTATCTCTCAAGTTGGATCGAACTGCACATGGTGTGCGAATTTTATTATAATCGGTTAAGTGGTTTAGGAGTCCATTGAGGACAAACATTGTGACACGAGATTTATATATATTAAGATTATATAGTATGACAGAGGAGCTTGTAGCTAAATCATAACAGCCGCACTGGTCGAACATCAAGGTTAAGCAACGCTTGACGAGGTCGGTCCGTGAATGGGTGACCATTTCAACATACCGATTCGCCTCCGTGCCTCGGAAAGCACGTTAAGCTGTTGGTCCTGGCTGTAATTTTCAAATCTTTGACAGTCGTTACGGGTAGTCAGAAGCTTGAGATCTGACACCAGTTTTTCCAAGGGGTACCGTGTTACCCAGTTACTGGGTTGTGGAGGTCAGATAGGCAGTCGTTCCATGTAAAACACTGGTATAAAGCTGAATCCGGTTAGACTGGAAGCTGACCCCAATATAATTGGGAAAAGGCTAGGCAGATTGATTATATAGTATGACAGTGTTGCTTACAATCAAATTTTAGCTTGGATTGATTAAATTTTAATGATTTCAGCATTTTTATAGTCTAATGCTAATGAATGACATTTTAATTTAATTATGAATGGATCAATTTTTATGTAATGCTTATGAATGTAATATTATGGACTACTGTGTCTGAAAATAAATGAATTATATTATATTATAATTTATTATTCTAAGGGAACTTACTATCGGCATGAAAGATTTGGAGGCCCCAATTTACTTTGGAAATCTATCTGAAACACGTATAATATGTAAACTAGTATCTGCCTCGAGAAGATTGTATTATTGTCCCACAGTAACTTACTTCTGAAAGGTATCCTATGTCCTTATCCAGATCTATCCGTGTGTCATCAAAATCCGTTCAGTGGTTTAGACGTAAAAACGTGACAGACAGACAGATAAACTTTCGTAGTTATAATATTTGTATGGATAGATGTAAAAATGTAAAGATGATTTTTTGGATGTTTGAAACAATCCCGCCTCAACAGCTGAACGTATTTGGAGGCTCGTGATTGACCACTATCTCGCCTGATGGTAAGCGATGATGTGGTCGACGATGAAGCACGCTTGCCTAGAAGTTCAACCTTGACTTAAAGACCCCAATGTTGTAGCTATCCGGAAACAATGACTCCGGCAGGGAATTCCACTCCTTAGCTGTGCGTACAATGAAAGTATTCGCAAAACGCTCTGTACGTATGGGTGGGATGTCCACCATGTACCGGTGGCACATTGCCGTACTTCTTGTTGTCTGGTGATGGAAAGGGCTAGGCGGAATCAAATTGTGCAGTTCCATCGCGCACTCCCCGAAATGTAACCGATAATAAACACATTACCCTCCTTCGGCAGTTGGGTAAAAAACCGACAGACTGGCCACCTGGCGTCGATGTTCAAGGCTCTGGAGCTTTGAGGTGACTAGTGCATCGTTGTCGATAAGCCTCTTGGCCCGTTTGTCAATCAACTCAAGTGCATCAAGTTGATATTTGGCAGATCCATCCCAGAGGTGAGAGCAGTACTCCATGCATGACCAAACTTGCGCTTTATACAATTTAAGCAGCTGTTCAGGCGTGAAGTACTATCTCACCTTTGCAAGGATCCTCAACTTTTTTGCAGCCAACTGAGCCTTTGCCTCAATGAATGGACCAAAATTGAGAGTCGATGTTAACGTAACACCAAGAAGGTCGAGATGGTCCATTATCGGCACGGTTACACCACGGGAAGATGGAGCCAGGTGAAATAGGCTCTTTTTTGCGAAAAAAGACACCCTTGGGTTTTAGTAGCATTGATATATAGATATATAGATTGGCATCGCCCCATTCGGAGACTGCCTCCAAAGACAGGTTCAAGCGTTCAACCATGGCCTCACGGAGAGACCGTATCTCTCAGCAACCGTGCTGTCGTCTGCGTACCCAAAGGTTCCGGGTTTTAGCAGGTCATTAATGTGAAGCAAAAACAGTGTAGCCGAGAGCACCGACCCCTGAGGGACTCCGGCGTTAATACCTAACTGGCCGGACGAGCAGCCATCAATAACCACTCGGATGGACCGATCCCTCAGGAAGTCAGTAATCCAGTCACACAGACCACTAGGCAGACCGAAGGAAGGAAGCTTACCAATAATGCTCTCATGCCAGACCCTGTCGAAAGCCTTCGAGATGTCAAGGGAGACAGCAAGCGCTTCCCCGTGCCTCTCGATGGCCTCACTCTAGACGTGAATGGCATAAGCTAGAAGATCCCCAGTGGGCCGATTTCGGCGGAAGCCGTATTGGCGGTCACTTAGGATGTCGTTGTCTTTTAGGACAAAGGACACATTTTATCCCAGTAATACATTCCTGTGTGATAGCTATCGACATTCAGACAAAGCCGCTGGCACAAGCTAGTATTAAAATAATTCCGTTGCAAAGTAACAAGTGGCCCAATTTACCTAGGGCATCCGTCTGAAACGTAACTTTATCATTACAGAATAGTTTGACACTAGCATGTCCCTGCGGTTTAGGCCTCGTGAAAAGTGTTTTATCACCCCAAGGGAACTCAACCGAAATGAAAAGTGTCCTGTTCAAGTACAGATATCTACCGAATAGTAATTTTATAATTTAAGTGGGGCTCTCATACAACAAACGTGTTTTGCAATAATGGTACGGAACCCTTCATGCGCGAGTCCGACTCGCACTTGGCCAGTTTTATTTTTTTTGGTGGGTGAAGTCATCCAATAATTTCTTCAGCTCTGGGTGAAGCGGGAGGGCGTGTCAGACTTTTACTGACTAAAACCCACCCCTGTTCTTCCGTTCAAATTTATCCGTGACTTCTATAATTATCATAGCTTGGATTAGGATATAGAATATTTTTATCCCGGTGTATTTCCCCGTAGCTTCCTCAATCACGCGAGCAAAACTGCTGGCAAGCACTAGTATTAAAATAATTCAGTTACAAAGTAACAAGTGGCCCAATTTACCTGGGGAATCCATCTGAAAAGTAACGATATCATTACAGAACAGTTGGACACTTCGCTCCTTGGGGCTGTAAGCGGGTGTCGACACGCACATTTGTCACGATTTCACTTTTTGTCCACGGTTTTTTGTGGACACTTTTATGGTGGGGTAAGTAATTTTCTGAAATGTTTTTGGGTACTGTTGGAGATAGTAAACATGGTTTAAAAAAGGTATTAGGACTTATTGAAACAAATGTGGATAACTGAGGTCGAAACACCCGTTTTCACTCTCAATATACCTATGGATAAGAAACAGGTTGGGGAATTATATTAGGTATCAATGGCATTATTATTATTTATATGTATTTGCTTCATCATAGTCGCTTAAATATTCGAGATATCTTAAATCCATGACGTATATATTAATAAGTTCTAGTGGCCATCTGTGGTCTTCTTTATTAGTTCCACTTCACCAAAATAATAGTTTCTGAGTGTAAATGCTTGCCATATTATTGAATATAGCAAAATACTTGAAGAGTGCCCTTGATTTCCATGGGATCCCATCATCAGATTCTTATGTGACATGGGATCACCTTAAGAGTATACTCTTAATACCCTTTAAAACAAAAAATAATAATTTTGCGTTCGTCTATATATGACGGAGTTATGCACGAACATGCATTAAAAAAATAGAAACATCTGAATTAAAAACTGCCTCCTTTTTAGGAAGTCGGTTAAAAAGTCTCTAACTTCCTTTCTAAAACTTGACTCACAAATACAATACCTAACTATGAATTATGACTTCGGAGATCTAAGAAAAGAGTTGAAACCAAATTGTACAGAAAGAAGTGTCAGGTGTTGAAACTCGACTTTGTAGATTTCCAGTATTGTATTGAATGATTTAATTGTTCTTGTACATTGTGAACTTTTGTTTTCTACATATTCTGTAACAAAAAGACCTAAATAAATTCGTGGATTATTCTAGATCGTTGGTATCCAGTATACAAAATCCCTGACCAGTACAGTTCGAATCCTTTTGACTCGCATACAAATAAATACGATCTACGATTCGTTTTCCTACAAATCCCGTACATCACAAACAATGGTCATGGCAACAAAAGACATAAAGTGCCAATATGTTCGTACGGACACAGGAAAGATAGGTACAGAATGTTGAATCCATACAACGAGTGAAGACGCACGCACACATAGACGCGCTTCACGTACAACGAGTGCAAGCGCACTCGCGACCGGCATTTGTTTGAAATCGCTGTGCCTCATATATAGAGTAGACCTTCTGTATTCCCTTTGGTACAACTGACTACAAACCGTTGCGGAAAACATTGATTTTCAATTTACTGTATTCGGATACGTAGGTACAAGCTGCCGAATTTGATAAAAAGCCGCCAGAATCCTCTTGATGAAGTAAATCGAGGAAAATCGGAAAATCTGCTACTTTATATATTAAAGATTAGGAGGTATTTCTTCATTATGTCGTCTCTGATCGCTTTATTGACGTAAAATCTGTCGGAGATATGAAATGCCGATCAGAAATTATTCCTTTCATGTTTATTATTAGAGAAAATAGACACAGTGTTATTGGTATTTTCTACTGGTGCTACTATCAGAATAGCTTCGATATTCTTGTTTGCTTTTGTTTCAGATATCATATGAAGGTATTGCAGATATTGTTTTATTTTATGAGAAGTTTTGCTCGTCTTTGCACATTGTGTTATCCTTGTAACAATTTGTAGAATGAATAGTATGAATAAGACTAGTTCGCTTCACTTCAATATTTAAAATAATAAGTAGTAAGTACCGTGAAGCGATTGTGCCTTCCGAGAAATTCTATTTTGCAATAAACGGGGTATTGTCGCTAGAATATATACTTTATTCCTTTGAATAAATAGTAGAACGTACCACTCAAACAAGAACTAATATAGAAAGAAAACTACTCGTTGTATTCAACCTTTGCGAGACTATACAGTAATCAACAATGTTTATGCTACTTATTAATAAGACATGAAAAACATTTATCAATAAATATTAAATCGGTAAGAGATTGAAACTTTCATCTTCATCTGCTCAAACAATTTATAAAGTTAAGACCAATATAAAATCTATCATGTAAAGATAATATTTCTTTCTCTGAATACAGATGTCTATGCTTTATTGAATAAATATAACAAATTGATGTAATTCGTTCCCTTTGAGGTTTATAATACTCGAAGGGATCATTTTGTGGGATCTCGGATAATGGTTGAAATAAATGGGTAGTTTAGTTCCGAAGTGTATTATTTTGTGGTTGTTTAAGTCCCAGGCTTTTTGTCGTATGCTTTCTTTTTCTTATTTAAAAGTGTTTGAACTTTAACTTTTATTAAGTCTCAGTGTCTTCTGTTTTAAATATTTTGATTCAAGAACGTGACCCGTACTTTACGAGTAATCCAAAGTTTAACAATCTAAAGAAGAGTTCGACAATTTTTTCTTAATTATGAATTCGGTGGTAAAACTTGAAATGTGTGATTGATACTAATTTAACCAATCTAAATAAATATTCGGTTCGAAGTATATATACGGTTTTTCTTTCTTTTCTAGACACATGGTAACATGAATCTCGAAATTCTCTATGGGAGACAAATATAGGGCAAGAAATGAAATATTTCAAAAACGTGTGGCCAACAAAACAATGGCCCAACACAAGTCACGCAATATGACACTATCACATGTGGCATGACTGGTACCTACCTACTTCTTTCTTGGCTAAATAAAATATCATTTTATTTTCACTCCATACGCAGAACTTTTCAGGAGTTGTAACATTTCTTATGGCCCAAGTATTTCAATATACCTGAAACTTGGACAAAATAAGCAACATTTACAATTTTGGCTCGCGTATAAAAATACCTAAAAGAAGTGAAGTTTCAAGACTATGTCATGTTGATGTTTTTATTTTTGCTGTTCAAAGAAATTCCGATGGAGTCGATTGGTAAAGAACAGAGGCTTATGACCTGGTATTGTAAGCTAGGAAACATGGCTTTTAATTAAATCTTATGTACCATGTCTTGTAGTACAAAGACTTTTAGTTCTGATGGATTTATTTTTTTCTTAGATGTACTGGGTTCAGTAGTTTTTTTGTCGAAGTTGTTTTTTTTTTTTTAATATAAATTCGGTAATTGCTACCCACGGTTTCACCCACGAGAAAAATGTTTTCATGCGTTAAAATAGCCCCAAAGGAACATTTTTTTGGGATAAAGTTTAGGCGTGTGCTAAGTTTTTTCCAAATCCTTTGTGCCAAACATCCTTCAATAAATAAATGAATTAATAATTATTATTATCATTTTCATTCTTTTTGGTGAGATAGGAACCTTTTTGGCCTTGCATGGGGTTTCTTTTTGCCCGACTGTCAAAGGTGGGTAATGTTTGTCAGTGTATTTTTGTTCCTATGTGGCGTTCTAGAGACCAAACGTTTTAGCCGATGATTGATGATTCTTATGTCAATCGATTTGTCTTAACCGTGCGAGTGTCACATTGAATTGGCTACATTTAAAGTGGAATATAGAAAAATAGCGGATTTTAGGCGTCATATTGTGGGGGCCCAATTATATATCTAAAGGATAATATCAATATAAAGGGTATTAAGAGGTGATTTCAAAAATATATAACACTTATATGTTTAAATGTACCTAATGACAGCACAGCATGATTTTCTTCTTGTTTGCAGTCTGGTTTTTTGAATTTTCTAATTAACTTTTTTTGTCTCGTGTCTCCTGTGCTGGTTGCAACTAAAAATCTTTTATTACTATAAGGGTGTTATTAAAGAACCTCCTAAAAGTTTCATGACTTAAGAGAAATAAAACAACATATTAATATCTCGTTAAATAACAATAATGTTATTCAGATCCCTATGTCCCAACATAACCATATAAGCTTAGCGGCAAAGAAAATATAACAAATTGACAAACACTTGCAACTTATAAGATACAAGAAACTTGTACACCAGCTTAACGACACTACTACAGCTGTTTTCCAGCCAAAATGCTCTACATCGTCTGCACTGAACCATAACACAATACCTGCCAACTTGCCAACGTGTTCAATATCATTATTGGCAAAGTTCTCCGGAAGCGACCCACATGGCAGCAAAATGTTGCTGCAAATGACTGCGGTTGTGGCGGTCACATGTGGCGGTGGCGGTGTTGTTGCCCGGACAGATACCGGGTTTTCGTGTTGAAGATAGCTTGTTTAGAAATTGTTTGGAATTGTTTGTGGTTGAATTTACGAGTATTAGTAATACGAGTATTTGGCTGGTTAATTATTTCTAAGTTTTTAAAGTTAGATATCTTGTTACATAGAAACTTTTTACGTAGTTTTTTTGTTTAATTATCTTACAATACGGTCCTCAATAATTAAAGTCATTGTAACATACACGTCAAAATTTAGCTTCAAAACTACAGTGTTTTACTGTTGCTCCCAAAGATATTTTACTAACGTAACTTTTAACACTAAAACGACGTAATATCCATTTAAATAACTTCCCCGACACAATATCTTCATGTAACATTATTTGTAAATAAAGCCACGAGTCACGAGTGTCTTCAATTCTTCATCATGTCCTCTACGTTCAACTTTATTACATTTCAGGGTAAATCTCCTCGACATTGCCTTACCGTATTATATAGAGAACTAACTTTATGAGAATAGTCTACGACACCCAGGTAATATAAAAAAGGTCTTGAATGGTGTCTTCGCAGAAAAACTTGGCTGTTTTTTTTTCGAGTTGATAGAAAACCCTGTAAACATTTTGGAACCAATAGACGACCACGCCAATCACAGCGTCAATTAGTGCGCTCATTAGGTCCTCTGAAATCTAGATATATGGGAACTTGGGGCACTCCAGCGTGAGTGTCATTTTCTGCACAGAGGCACCTCACTCACATTGTGTATCAGACGAGTCTATAAAACTCCATTTCATCAAATTGCGTTTGCAGCAGCTGATCTGGATACGCAATCGATTGATTAATATTGATTGAGCTGTATCATGTGGTAAATATACATAATATAAGTTTTTAAACTGTCATGGTCACTAACACTAACATTAGAAACGGGATATTTACCATGTTTACTGTTTTTTGTGAGTTCCCGATATTTCGGTGCTGTTGCAAGCACCATGATCACGGATAAACTGAAAAGTCATTGCGGGTGGGTGTTTATGAGGAGACATATCGGTCTACCCTCTTTCTTGTTCGTTTTTATCCGTGATCATGGTGCTTGCAACAGCACCGAAATATCGGGCACTCACAAAAAACAGTAAACATGGTAAATATCCCGTTTCTAATACATAATATTCATACTAGCTATGGAATGGTAATTTGTTTGGTTTCTGTTGGGAGAAATCTCTGCCTTTTTTCTCTGCCTTTTTTTTGGTTTCTCTTGGGAGAAATCTTTGCCTTTGCAAGGTAAAGGCGCCTGCAGTTTTGGGGATAAAATCTGGGAGTGTGGGATTTTGACCTCAATGAAACTATAATGGTTACCATTGACACATGGGTCCTGTGACCTAATCAAGAAGGCTTATATAAAGTGTCATTCTCTCAGCGATAACGATTGTAAAAATGGTCAGGGATTGACCTCGTGACATTTTGGTAGCGCATGCCATTGGCTTTTGGACTGTTGAACAATCATTATTGCTAATAGAATTACCCACATTTTGTCTAGAATCCGTGAATGTTTTATTTTTAGACAATACTAATAATCATCTGCAATAATACTGAGGTGATGCCTTTTACAGAAGTATGAAAGAAGAAAACATTTTACGCCAATCCCAATTTTATATTATATTAAATTGATGTAAGGGCAAAAATGGTTAAAGTTGATGATGAAAGCAGTTGTGTTGCCACCCCAGAGACAAAGCTTAATATTATGGCATAAAAATGCCAAAAAACGTCAAAACAACTCACACAAACGAGCCTCAAACCCGTCACCGCTAAGCTACCATATCGCATTATGATGTTATCACGTTAATCGAAATTTTAATCTCTTTTCACATAAAATCCTCTTTTGGCTTCAATCAAATTAATTGTTTTTAAATCTCGCACATAAATATACTCTTATTGACATACACGTCTGAAGTTGTGTTTTCATTTTGATGATTTCTTCCTGTTTGTTTAATCTTTGAAGCGCGTACGAAAATACATGTTTCAGAATTGCTTTTCTGAAAAACAGGAACGGCAAATGTTTGTTTGGTTGTTGGTAACCAGAATTTGTGTCTGTTTCCTCGTCACTAAAATTACATGTTGTAGAAATAATAATAATTTACGATTTTCGGCACACACATAAAGAAAACACGTAAAGTACTATTTGTGCTGGGATAATACACGCCTGTGAAATAATAAAGCATGCACGCATGTGACAAATAAGTTGAATTGACGTCTACAACAAAATTTCTCGGCGTTCACATAGATGACAATTTGAAATGGCAAAGCCATATAGAGTTTGTTTGCAAAAAAGTGTCACAGTCATCTTATAGCGTATACATGCTGGCAAAAAAGGTCAATCTTAATACATTGCTCGTAGCTTATCATAGTAATGTTGCTTCTAGACTCAGATATGCAATCATATTCTGGGGCAATCCTACAAATTGGGATAAAGTTTTTAAATGTCAAAAAACTTGCCTGCGAGCAATGTGTGGTCTCAACAGAACTGAGAGCTGCAAGGAATACTTTGAGAAATTAAAAATACTTACCGTGCAATCTTTATATATTTTTGAAATGGCCTTGTTTATTAGACATCATCCATCACTATTTACATTGGAGCTCAGATCGCGAAATAGAAGTCGTTTGCATAATAACCTATCCAGTCAATATAGAACTACCCTCTTTGGGAAAAGTGTTTTTGCTATGGCCACGATGATCTACGATCAAATTCCTAATAACATAAAAGAATGTGGCAATATTAATGTCTTTAAAAATAAATTGTTCCAATTTCTTATGGAAAAGTGTTTTTACTCCGTAGATGAATTCTTATCGACGAGATCTTTTTAAATGTTTCATTCCGCTTGACGATAATTTGTTTTTGTTGATTGTGTTGTGTCTGTTATTTATGACTAATAGTAATTATATAATTTTTATTTAATATGAAATAAATAAATTAATTAATTTAAATGGAATTAGAATTTTACCCTCGTATTTTCATAATGTTATTTAATAATTTGTATGCCTAAGTGGCTGATCATGGCATGAACATTATTAGTATAAAATTATGTAATGAACACCTGTATGTAACCCATGTATCACAAATAAACTATTTGATTTGATTTGAATAGAATGATTACCTACTAAGAAAATAATATCAGTACCGGTTTCTTATAATAACTTCATTATTACTTAATTAGAATTTATTCTAACTAGGTTTTGCAACTTCGTCTACGTTGATGTTCTAATAACACAGGGAAATAGATTTTACAAAGCAAAACACTTATCGAAACATTCAACATTTATCATTCTTTCTTAGTGCAAAATAGCAAAGGAATAGATTTTATTTTCCATAGGTTCGCGCTTGACCACGATCTCACCTGATGGTAAGCGAATATGTGGTCGACGGTGAAACATGCTTGCCTAGAAATTACCTATTCACTCTTGACATAAAGGCTTGAAGATTGTAGCTATCTTGCAACACAGACTTCGGCAGTGAATACCACTCTTTAGCTGTACCAATAATAAAAGTGTTCCCAAAACGTTTTGTGCGTGTAGGTAGAATGTCCACCATGAACCGATGGCGCATCGCTGTACGTCTTGTAGTCCGATGATGAAACGGGCTAGGTGAAATTAGATCGTGCAATTTCATCGCACACTCCCCGAAATGTAACCGATAAAAAAACCGACAAGCTGGCAACTCGGCGACAAAGTTCAGGGCTCTGGAGCCTTGACTTGACCAATGCCTCATTGCCGATGAGCCTCTTGGCTCGCTTTTCGATCGACTCTAGTGCATCAAGCTGGTATTTGGCAGATCCGTCCCAGAGATGAGAACAGCCAATATTGTCTCTAGATAATGGTTTAGATCTTTTTGTGCTGTCTTAAATAATAGATTTATTGATTTATAAAACCTCACTAGTATTCACAACTAGAGCAGTGGTGGCCCAGTGGTATCGGCCGCGACTTATAAGTTGTAGGTCGTGGGTTCGAGCCCAGGCAGGCGCTTTACTTTGTGTAAATTATTTCATCACCACTGCTCTCAAAACGGTGAAGGAAAACATCGTGAGGAAACCGGCATGTCCTAGAACCAAAAATTCGAAGACATGTGACATCCACCAACCCGCACTGGGCCCGCGTGGTGGATTATGGCCCATTCCCTCTCACAGAGAGGAGGCCTGTGTCCCAGCAGTGGGAACATTAATAGGCTGATGATGTGATGTGTGTGTGTGATTCACAACTATCCAGCGATAGTCCAGCTCTCTAACAGTAAAAATAACACTCTTAAGAATGATATTCAATCTGTACCTAGAAAGATTCCTGCCGAATATACATCTAATTTTCATACACATATATACAAACACTCCAACGTTCCTAATACCAAGTCCGTTCTAATTCTAGGTATAACATATCACCACCAAATTTGTTTCAATACCTTTTCTCGTTCCCCTGGCTCGGATTAATGTGGCCCATTCGTTTGGTTCTGTCACCGGTCACTGTTAATAATGTCCACGTTTATATACCTAGTGATATAGTGGAGGATTGCTCTTATTGAACTCGTGTCTTTTGTTTTCCGTTTATTTTGGGTGCAATAGATATTGGGAGTGGGTGGTTATTTATGTAGGTATTGTATTACTGTACGCTTAGCTGGTTTGATCATGTTTATAGGATGAATGAAAGGCTACGAACAAAAGGTATTTACAAGGCAGACGTGAGTGGAGACGCCGGAAGGGTGTCCCCTCCCTAGAAGAAAATACTGATAGAATAGAATATAATTTATTGTACACCATAAAGGTCTATCCACACATATCAGGGCCGTGCTAGGGACGTGGTCAGTCCGTGCCCCGTCAGGGGCTCAAAAAAATATCGTTTGGTACATTTTGGTTGGTGGTTTTGGTTTTGTGCACTACGCTTTCAATGGTAGAATGTTACTTATCTAGGACCTCAGAGGTTCTAGACAAGTGGCATTTGATGTCAGCGAAGGCAATAGTTGAAATATCAAAATGTATAGGAGTGATCGCGTGATATTTAGATATCGCTTGTCGAATTTTGCCTTTTTGACAATCGCCATTGCCACACATTTGATGATAGATTGTCATTTGTCTAGGGCCTCTAGTGGTATCGCGTACAGAGATATTGATTTACTTAGGATGTGTCTGCTTTGACACAGGACTGCGTTTGTGGAAGACTGATATTATGTTACAAAGCAATACATACCGGTAAACATCTATTCCATTCTTGTTCAGTGTTACTTCTCCAGAGCATATTTGCTTCACCTTTTGCATATTTTGGTGCATTCTGCATCCAAGCTCGAATTTAAATTTTGATGGCATTAAAACTGTTTAGCCTGAATTTATGTTTAATGTAATTGCATAATATAATCCTGAGGTATCAGCTGAATACAAGCATTTTAATAGTTTCTTCGAATGTCATGTGCATGAAATTCTATCTGAAAATTAAATTAAATAGAAATGTATAGAGAATTATCTATATGTAATCCAAAAATGTTCAAAATATTTATCTACCTCCTCTTGAAAATGAAAATGATTTTACCAAACTACCATGTTATTTTTTTTACCCTACCAAATCAAATGGGATCCATCGACAAAGTGTTGCCAAACCAGCTTTTCAAGCCGTGCATCGGGTTTAACTCGTAACAAATGGATAGGCACTACTCTCTTCGTGTCCTGGTTTCAAAAAACCAGCCAAGTGCGAATCGGACTCGCGCACGAAGGGTTCCGTACCATTATCGCAAAAAACGGAGTCAGTGTTATGGTCCCATTTTTACCCTACGAACTTTTTTTACCCTCTTTACCAGTTTTTACGGTACGGAACCCTAAAAACTGGTAAAGAGCGATTCGAAATTGCCCACCGAAGGTTACCCACCTTGGCAGGAAAAATAATTTTCCAAAGTAAAACTTCGGGAAAAGTTTGGCAATTTTAGATCCTGAGATAAGCAGCTGTGACAGACGGACAAATAGCCAAAGTCGCACCATAAGGGTTCCTTTTTACTATTTTATACCGAAAATTTAAAAAAAGGTAACTTTTTACCGCACCATCCGATTAGTTGAACTACTGGCCAGAACAGTTGATCAACTAGTGTTATGCGCAAGTTCGGTCATGCATGGAGTAGGTACTGCTCTCATCTCTGGGATGAATCTGCCGAATACCAGCTTGATGCACTTGAGTCGATCGAAAAACGGACCAAGAAGCTCATCGGCAATGAGATACTGTTCTAGTCTTGGCTCCAGAGCCTTGAAAATTACATACCGCATATATCGGGTTCAGTACACTAACACTTAAGTTTATTCGTGCGGTGTTTTATTGGAGTTTATTGCTTTACTTAACTAAAAATACGCTAGGATCCGTTAGGTAAACCTACATAGGTTTCTTGTGTATGTCTAGGTAATGTAGGTACATTACCTGGACGAGGTTAGCATTGGAGGGTGGATATCGGGACAAGTTAGTGCGGACAAGTTAGTGCGGCCTATGCCCTGCAGAGGGAAAAATCGTGCTGTTGATGATAACGACTACATGATCATTACTGTCTATAATAGGAGATCAAATAACTTATCCGAATTTCGTAACACACTTTGTGCCGCAGTCCGAAAGATTTAGAAAGATACTAGCTGCTGCCAGCGGCTTCACCCCCGTGTGTTTGACGAAAATTATCCCAAGGGAACTTAATCCCGGGATAAAAGTATCCTATGTGCTATTCCAGACTATAATCTATATCCGTGCAAAATTTCATCCAGATCCGTCTAGCCGTTTAAGCGTGAAGAAGTAACAAACATACAAACACACACACACACTGACAAATGTCAATCATCTATGTCAAGAACATCATGAATGTTGATGTATTGTCAAAATTGCCACAGATTGTGAGTTACGCAAGGTCCCTGTATTCTCATACATATATTTACACAAGATTTCAATCTATCCAATCTGTTAAAATAAAAATTATATTTATTGCCGTGAAATAATTGAGTAATTGAATTACCAATCCAGCTATAAATAACTCATATGATCCGTTTAAATAATGTTCTGAATGTATTTAATGGGCCATAAATAATGAATTGAATCGATAAATAATTTCAGCAAAACGCTGGCTTAATTGATTGATTAAACAGTTGAATAAAGACGGAAACACACTTACCTACGTGTTGTGGCATGGCGTGGCGCGGGATCCACCAATCAAACGACTCTGTTTCAGCCTGCGTCATAACACAACGAGTTTTGTAGCATATCAACTGTATCAGAAGGCGCCAAGCCATGCCACAACATGTAAGTGTGTTTCCTTCTTTACTTTTAAGCTTATTTTAGCTTATACTGAAATCAGATTAAAACGTAATATTTTGTAGCCTAGTTTCTTATCTACATTTTAGTTAAATAAAAAAAACTTTATTACAAAAAAATACTACCGACATCCAACTAAAAACACTACAAAGTGAAGAATAACTTTCTTTTTCGAAATTGCTTTCTTTGGTAGGTACCAATTTTTTTCGTTATGGACACCGACTTCGAAAAAGAAAGTTATTTTTCACTTTTTATTTGTACCTAATAATAGTCTTAAGTAAGGTACTTATAATGCCAGAATAATAATAATAATATAATAATAATATCTTTATTTATCCAAAAGCATACAGAGATCCAAAATACAGTTTGCTATTTGGTATAAAACATAAGCTTATAGTTTAGAATAATTTTATAGTTTATGCTGAAAATTCTGTACAAGAAATAATATTCTACCTCATAAACTAGGGTATGCCTGTATTTTAAGAGGTAGTTTAGTTTACGGTCAAGGTTTACAATGAAGAATAGATTACCCGAATACCATGAAACTTGAACTTGTACCAAGGTGAAATGAGATTGTACCAAGGTGAACTGTACACATCTGTTCTAATACTCGCAGCCGCTACTGCTGAGTATGAAGATATATGCTCAATTCCCTGGCCGGGCAGTGATATTCCTTACTAGCAGTCCGAAGCCAGGTTCTCTGCCTGGAATGAAACGTAACTGGTGAAATGTGAATCAGCTCCCACCAACCATAAGCACTATACATTTTGGAAATATTTTCTTTATGCGCACAGCTATGGAATGGCATTTCCTGCCGGAGTCTGTGTTTCCCGATAGCTACAACCTCGGGGTCTTTAAGTCAAGAGTGAATAGGTTACTTCTAGGCAAGCGTGCTACACCGTCGACCACATCATCGCTTACCATCAGGTGAGATAGTGGTCAAGCACAAGCCTATCCATAGTAAAAAAAAGCTACTTATATGGTTCTTTTTTTGTTTTTGGGAATAAACCTTCAAAACGCGCCTGGTTTTTGGAGATAAGACCCGATTCTACAACTCTGTCTAACCCTTCAAAGAATACAGGCGTGAACTTATCTTACGCAACAGCAACAACATCGTAACAGCTGCAATTTAAACTTAAATAAGATTAACACTCAATCTTTAATCCTTTACTAGTTACAGAAACAATTGGCAAGCGATTATCATAAGCAAACTTTTGGTGACATTGCAAAGTCCGTAGAATTAATTGGAGTTAAGTCAATAAATAATACTGTAATTCCAGTGTTATTTAGTTATTAACCGTATAGTTCGGACGGGGTACATTTTGGGGCTTGACAAGCATACCTCCGCTGGCTCAGCCGCGGCTCATTTTGGACCCCAGATTTACGTCATACGACATCCTAATTAATAACTTAATTATTGATTAAGATACCTAACGAATCTTATGTGGGGGCTTTAATTAAAATAGTTGGATAAAAAGCTTACATGTTAGCGCAAATTTTTTTTTTAGGTTAAGCGCGCAATGTTTATTAATTTACATTTGTTAAAAACAAGTGTAATAATACGATAATCGCCATTTTGATGACAGTGGTGGTCGAAGCTAAAAAACATAAAAATGCAGATTTTGGACACCCAAACTCTACGACAGGGGTAAAGGTTTGCTAATTGTTTAATTATTGGTCGAATTCATCCATATTTCAAAATAAATAATTAGTGGTAATGAAGTTATTTGTTATTCAAAGTCGAAGTTAGGCGCCAATCGTGTTTGTTTACATTTTTATTTTACACAAATATCACCCTTCCACATGTAAAATAAATTACAAATATGACAATTATGTCTCTAAATATAATAAACAACAAGAAGAAGCCCTGATTTTAACGTAATTAACAAACACCAGTCCAATAATAAGTAAAATTCATTACCACTACTTTATTTTTGTTAAATTTCCAATTCGTCAAGTAGATTGTTTTTTTTTAATGTAATAGTTGTGTGGCAAAACGATTTTAGCAATCGATTTTATTTATGCTATCCACTCGATTAATGAGCGATTATCCCAAATCGATTCTTAAAAAATAGAAAAATCCTGTTTTAGGCATAAAATACAATTAGTACTTAAATTATTACTATTAATTATTTCTTAAAGTAATCTTAATAGATTTTTGGACATTATTTGACTACAACCAACTAAACAATTTCATCGAACCGTGGATAATTTCGCGCCGAATTATCTATCCGATTCAAAATTCAAATTCGGAATGCGTTCGCTATTCAAAACTATTTTGTATAAAAATAATAATGATTGAGTCTTTATGTTTGATAGTCTCAGAAGTATACAGAGTGCCTAGTATATTTTTATGTAAGTTTGTAACGCAAGTGTAGATAAATTTAGTTTCGGGGAACCAACGATTTTGTGATTATTCGTTATATTGCAATGAGTGTCGTACTGGCCCAGTGGCTAAAGGCCTCGCCTTGCCTGAGGTCATGGGTTCAAATCTGGACAAATACCAATGATTTCCATTTTCAAATTCATTAATGTACTTTCTAAGTATATTTTAGAAATCGTTGACAACGGTGAATGAAAACATCATGCAGAAACCTGGTCTTATAGTCTCAAATCGCCAACCCGCATTGAGCAAGCGTAGTGATGAATGTTCGTGCCTTCTCTGTATGAGAAGAGGCCTTTGCCTTGCAGTGGGACAATTATAGGCTGGTATTATTATTATAATTATATATTGAATAATGAGTTGAGAGTATGGTATGGTTAGGTTTTGAATGCGGTCGAGTTTGTTGTAATGTTATGAAAATTGGTTATTCTATACATACTTTTAAAATTTTATTTTTATTCATTTTAAGAACATAAGTTTGGTTTGTATTTACATCTGCATTCCCCGAAAACTATTAATATCAATAACCTTGTGCGTATCTTCTTGCGCGGTTCCTTTCCAAGCGAGTTATGGCATGGTTGTCAACCAACTAAGCTGAAAATCATCTAGAAGCATGAAATTTGGCAGAAAGGTTCCTCAAGTGACGTAATTGTGCAGTAAGAAAGAATTTTTGGAAATTGCATCCCTAAGGGGGTAAAAAGGGGTTTGAAAGTTTGTATGAAAAATCTAATTCCTTCGGCCATAATTCTTGAAACTTAGCTTGTGCTAAGTTTCAAGAATTATGGCCGATATTATTCTTATTCTAAGTAAACAATATAGGTTGCCATTATTAGTTTTCCGAAACTCCCAAATGACGATTTAGGGGATGTTGAAGTTTGTATGGAAGAATCTGATTTCTTGGGTCAATCCACATGAAACTTGGCACAAATACCAACCTAAATAAACAATAAAGGATTTCATTATTAGTTTTTCGAAACTACCCCAAAAGATGATTTAGGGGGTGTCAAATTATTTTTGAAATATTGTATATTTAAAAAATAATTTAACACCCCATAAATCACATATTAAATATTTCTTTGGTTAATAAATTTGAAAATTTACATAAATACCTATCCTAAGTGAACCATAAAGGTTTTCATTATTAGTTTTACTTATCTAGTCCCAAAATACGATTTTTGGGGAGTTAAAGTGCTTTGAAGAATTTTATTTACCGGGTTAATAAATTTGAAATTTGGCACAAATACCAACCTAAGGAAACAATAAAGGTGGTCATTATACATTTTTCGAAACTAACTCAAGCTAAGAATCTTTCTGGACAGGGTTTCGTTTTTGACGTGGTTTTCTAGGGAAGCACTAAGGCACGATTTTGCGGCAATTCAACCTTTAAGGAAGTGAAAAGGGTAAAAATTAGTTTGTATGTAAAATCTAATTCTTTGGGGATAAAGTTGATGATCAAAATTTACATAAAACATTTTGAAAATTCCCCCCCAGATTGGGTTTAGGGGTGTTAAAGTTTTTTTTGAGGCAACTCACTGCGCAATCTGACTAACATAAAATGATAAATAAAAAAATTTAATTCAAAAAATCTAAAAACCCGACTGCTTTGCAGTCGGAGCATACATCTGGTTTTCGTCAGCTAGCTCGCGAATATGTATCCTCCGACTGCACAGCAAGATTTTCTCCTTGTTTAAGTCTTTTTATTTCGCTTTTAAAGCAGTCGGGTTTTTAGATTTATGAAATAACTTTTTTTATTTATAACTTTTTAGTTATCTGTTTTTAAGATTTAGGTACATTTAAACATATGTGTTTTATATTTTCGAAATCACCTCTTAAAGCCCTTTATTTTGATAACCCACACGATGGGTTTGGAAGAAAAAAAAATTGTCCTCCGCAATATGGCGCCCAAAATCTGCCATTTTTCTATTTTCCAATTTTAATGTAGCCAGTGACACTCGCGGGGTTAAGACGAATCGATTGACGTATGAATCATCAAAATCGGCCAACACGTTTGGTCTCTAGAACGCCACATAGGAACAAACAAACATACATACATACATACTTACACACATACATACATAGACTGATAAACACATTACCCTCCTTCGGCAGTCGGGTAAAAAGAGAAGAAAGGAGTGAATAGCATATTTAGGTTGTTCAAAATTAGACCCTCAACGGGGCAAAAAGGGTTGATAAGTTTTTAGGGGAGGATTTTACTTTGTGGCGATAACCTAAAATGTATTATTGTTTAAGTCAAATAACGAATCGTCCCAATCCAATAAACCCACCAACCCCAAACCCAAATCCACGATACCCAGTTTTTAATAGTTTTAATAATATCTTATTTTTGGTTGCCTTTACTAACTGCATATAAGAAAATCATTTATAGGATAAACGAAATCACGCGAACATAGTCGCGGGCGGAGTGCTAGTCATACATAAATATACTCATATTTATACTGGTCATTCTGTATAAAACCGTCTGAAATGATCAATGTAAAACTCTCTTTTATATTAAAATGTGCCCGATAAAATATTTTGAATACCGACTGCATTCCAAATTTGAATTTTGAATTCTTTTACGTTCGGCGAATTCGGCGCGAAATTAGCCACGAATCCTATTTTTTTTCAATTTACTCTTCTGATAACATTATGAAAGCATTTATGTATAGTTATTACTATATATTATTACTATAAGTTGTTATTTTATTTTGTGCCTATAATTTTAATTTTAAAACAATACATTTTTGAAAATCACATTTTATTTAAATGAATAATTTTAAATAATCGAAATACACTTAATCGATTAGGCTGAATGCAGTTTTAATCGATTATGAGACGCGTGAATGGACAGCAAAAAAAAAAGAACACCAAAGAAATGTCATGTTGCAAGGTTGCATCAAAATTTTAAGCAATTTTTTTCCAGATTTTGGCTTGTTTTTTTATGAATTTTTGTATGACAAATTAGGAACATAAGGACGCAAATAAAATGAGTATATCTTTGTGTTGTTCTTTTGCATCTTTTCAGCAAGGGAAAAGGTTGTTTATGTACATATTTTGAGCAAATCTAAATTGTCTACCGTTTGGAAAGGTGTAGTAATTCGTATTTTGTACACATTTTGCAGTAGACTGACGCGGTTTAACCGAGCGCAACATGTAAATAAAGATATTTTTTTCAAATTTACTGTGTAAGATAGCTGCGTAAACTTATTTTTCTGAATAAATTCGAATGTTGAAAGTTCAAGTAAATTCCTGAATTTCATGACGTAATTTGCAACAACCTGTCGACTCAGCTGGTGTGTCATGTGTCAAAATCTTGTCGAGCAGAGTGGTTAAACAATGCTAATAAACAAAAGTGTATTAATTGCTTAGAAATTACTTAATTAAAGTCATATTTAGTTTTATTTAAGTCTTATTTATTGGGTAAGTCTAAATTAAATCGGACAAATAAGTTTAAACAAGTAAACGACGATCAATCATCGAACATAAAAGGTTTCATTTGTTTTTATTATCAGAATTATCAGCAACGGTTGGTCATTTGATATAACTTCTTATGCACCGTGGGTTGCAAAATGATAAAACAAGAGGTACATCAACTTCCTAAACGAAAGTTATTTTTGCACTTATTAATATTGTGCTTTGGAATTAAAAAAAAACACACAAAAAAATTAACCGACTTGGTTAATTTTTTTGTGTGTGTTTTTTTTTTTAATTTTATCTTTACAAATCGACACTGTTTCGTGTACCGGATCGATGGGATTAAAACAACATAAATTTAACGTCGTATTACTCTCATTTATTTTATTTTTCTCGCGGCTTTCCTCGCGTGGTATATTTCCTTTATTAAAAATCATGTTATTTTTTTGGGATATGCCTGTAAGATTCAGCGATAGTGTAAATTATCTTCCAGTAAAAAAAAAACGTGTAATGGGATAAGTACTACAAGAGAAAAAAAATCCGCTTTTAAATTATGAAACGACGTAATCTTTTTGGTAATTTTTAGGGTTCCGTACCCAAGGGGTAAAAACGGGACCATATTACTAAGAATCTATTATCCGTCTGTTTGTCTGCTACAAGGCTGTATCTCATGAACCGTGATAGCTAGACAGTTGAAATTTTCGCAGGTTATTTATTTCTGTTGCTATAACAACAAATACTAAAAAAAGATTAAAATAAATATTTAAATGGGCCACAACAAATGTGATTTTCTGCCATTTTTGCAATAAAGGTACGGGACCCTTCGTACGCGAGTCCGACTCGCACTTGGCCGGTTTTTTTATTTGTGTTGTTTATTTTCATTTTAATCTCTCGTGGAACTTAGAGCTTAAGTCATTTAAAGTTACATGCTTAAGCAAACGACATCAAACGATACTCTTGCGTGCCCAAGAATCACAATTCGAAGCCACTTAACCAAATTATACAATAACAATACTACAGACAAACAAACGCTCAGAAACGTATTATATAATATGTATACAGTGTAATTTGTTACCACGTAATTAATTTTATCTACACTCACAACGTAATGTTCCAAATACGAATTCAAAAAGTATTGCATAAACACATACTTTATATTCGTGGATAGGTAAAATTAAAAAAAAAACCATTACAGTTCAACATTTTCCTTCGATTTTCAAACAACTGCATCATAAAATAACTTTTTAATTTTTATAGCACACTTTTACTTTTTAATTTTCTGGCGCGTATGGGCTGTAGTAAAGAAGTTTCATTGTCTGTGGATGCGCGCGCTGCGCAATGAGAATCTAAATTGCTTGCCATGCCAAAGAAATTCCCTTTCCACTTTTGTTTTATTTCAACTGTATGAGTGAAGATAAAGTAGTGTATGCAACGGCATATAATTAGGTATTAAAACACTCGCGTAATATTATTATCAAATTCGGCTTCGCCTCATTTGATAAACCTACGCTCGTGTTTTAATAACCCCTATTATATGGCCATTGCATAAACTACTATTATACAATAGTCTTTATTTGCTAAAGGTTGGGAACTATTAACGTTTGTAATGGGGATAAAAGATAAACTCAGCGAAATTTCTAAGAAACTAGTATATATTTCCATCAGTGAAGGAAGTTTTCGTAAACAGATCACACACACACACACAGGTAGAATCAAACCTAATGGCAGCTCGGCACACTTAATGCGTCGCAGCACAGAAGTAAATTCATGTGACAGTGGAGGTACAGTAATGTTAAGATTACCGTGGTGAAGGTTTACAGTTAGTAATCAAGTTTAATCAACCTATACCTAATTCGAGAAAATTACCTCTTACATAGAGGCGACTCCACCTCTTTATAATAGAAAGAAAGAAAAGAAAGAAAAGAAAAGAAAGAAAGAAAAGAAAGAAAGAAAAGAAAGAAAGAAAAGAAAGAAAGAAAGAAAGAAAGAAAGAAAGAAAGAAAGAAAGAAAATAAAGAAAGAAAGAAAGAAAAGAAAGAAAGAAAAGAAAGAAAAGAAAGGAAAGAAAGAAAAGAAAGAAAAGAAAGAAAAGAAAGAAAAGAAAGAAAAGAAAGAAAAGAAAGAAAAGAAAAGGAAGAAAGAAATAAAAGTAAGAAAGAAAGAAATAAAAGAAAGAAAAGAAAAGGAAGAAAGAAAAGAAAGAAAAGGAAGAAAAAAAAAACGTGACCCGCATAGGAGACACGATATAAGCAAAACAAACAATAATAAAAAATAAAAATAAATAACCCCGTGTGAGACCAAAAAGGCTTCTATCTCAGCATGTGCAACGAAATTAAAAAGAAAATAACGCTGGGCTGATATTGTGATAGGGCCCACTGATGATGCCACGGACCATTGAGATAGAAAAAACATGTAGGCGTCGCGATGTTCTATTAGCTATACATACATTAGCTTATACAAATATGAGTGAAATACGATGCAGAATGTGAAACATCGTTTTGTTTCATTCTTTCTCATGTAATAATAGTATTTGATAAAAGATACAACAATGTTTCAGTTGTTGCTCTTATTGGTATTTTTTTTTGTGACGAATGATGTATAAATTATGTAATAATTGTATAGATATAAGAAAAAATTTAAAAATCCAAAACCATACATACACTACTTAATTTATCTAGTAAACTTAAACGTAAACTTTAGGGTGGCGAGAACTATATTAGATACACTTCGATCAACAATCTATAGACCACGTAATTATGACACGATATCTTACCAAAATATTCCGATTAAACATTAAAACGCCCATAATTTTTCATAAAACATAGCTAAGAACACGCCCGATAATGTCACCATTCAAACAAAAGAAAAACTATATCAAAGCCAGTTCATCCGTTTAGGAGCTATGATGCCACAGACAGATACACAAATACACATATACACACAAACACACAGGTACACACTTCAAACGTATAACACCCCTCCTTTTCCCCCTTAAAAATGATGGTATAGAGGTAGCTCAAATAACGAAAATGCAAACAAAGATCACAATGCAGTGTGTCAGACTTTACATTTTGCTTTTAGTTGCTTTGTATAGTGACGAGAACAGAGATATAATAACACCTCGTTTAATTTTAAAAACCATAATAATATTTTAAAAGCGAAAGTAACTCTTTTTACCCGACTGCCGAAGGAGGGTAATGTGTTTATCAGTCTATATATGTATGTATGTATGTAAGTATGTATGTAAGTATGTATGTATGTATGTATGTATGTATGTATGTATGTATGTATGTATGTTTGTTCCTATATGGCGTTCTAGAGGCCAAACGCGTAGGCCGATTTTAATGGTTCTTACGTCAATCGATTCGTCTTAAACCCGCGAGTGTCACTGGCTACATTAAAATTGTAGAATAGGAAAATGGCGGTTCTTAGGCGCCATATTGTGGGGGCCCAAATATTTTTTTTCTTCCAAACCTATCGTGTGGGGTATCAAAATGAAGGGTTTTGAGAGGTGATTTCAATAATATATAACACTTATATGTTTAAATGTACCTAATTCGAAAAAAAATAACTTAAAAGTTAAAAATAAAAAAAGTTAATTAAAAATATCAAAAAACCCGACTGCTTGAAAAGCGAACTAAAAAGACGTAAACAAGAAGAAAATCATGCTGTGCAGTCGGAGGATATATCTGGTTATGGTCAGCCAGCTCGCGAATATGTATCCTCCGACTGCACAGCATGATTTTCTTCTTATTTACGTCTTTTTAGTTCGCTTTTCAAGCAGTCGGGTTTTTTGATATTTTTAATTAACTTTTTTTTTGTCTTTCTATCTATCTGTTACCCGTTCACGCCTTAACAGCTATACGGATTTGGACGAACCTTAGCATACTGGTAGACCATGGCCTGGGTTAAGACACAGGATATTTTTTATCACGGCGGTACGTTCCCGTGGTATAATTTTTAACTATCACGCGAACTAAGCCACTGGCAAAGGCTGGTACTAACATAAACAAGATACTCACTCACTAAGAATTAAACCGGAAAATGGTATTGCAAAATATTTGAACATATAGGAATTCCAACAAAAATACAGCTCACAAAACAATTACACTTAAAAGCTTGCAGTCGTCCATTACACGGAACGACCAACATATTACGTGATACTACTAACATTTTTCGTGCAACAACCGACGTTATTGCCAGTGCCAGTAACCCGTTATTGGCGAAGCTAACTTTAACCGCAGGTTGCAACAAGATTACCGAACTTTACCGAACCAATCCGAAGTTCAATCATGCTATTAGTATGAAACTAATAAACTGTGGGTAGATAAGTGTAAGGGCGGTTACGCACTACACGTCCGTGTCCTTCCGTGATTTTTTCCAAATTCAAAATGTTCTGAATTGTGACAGATTATGACGGATAGAGTTTGGATCTAGTGCGTAAGCTTCTTTACAAGAAATACTACAGGTACTTCGGAACCGAAATATCACGGATACTTACGCACTACACCGCCCTAATGCCGCCTAAAATAATATCGCATAAATCAGTGCAAAAATTTACCCGACAAGTGATCCCAATTTTTACCATAAAATACTCAATAATTATATTAAAACCTGAAATCTGGATACGCCATTTAATGTAGTCATGCCCAAGGAACCTATTTATAAGTGTTACCACAAAACGCTGCACCTCAAGATATAGATAATTTTACGGCCGCACACCGATTTTTATTACGCTAATATCTAAACTCGATTCAATTTCGGCTTCATATTATTTTGCAAGTATTTTTAAAAGCAAGCTCGTGTGTCGTTTTACTAACTCCTCTGAAAATTGTTTAAAAGCTTCACACATAGCACATAGTTTTCAATATAAAACCGACTTTTAAATGAAAATTTCTTGCGAAAATAAATCTGAGAAATGCTTTCGAGGTTTCATTTCGGAAATAAGAATTCAGTTTTCAAAGCGAAAAATCTTGTGTTAGGTGTACAATTTCAGATTCAGAATAGAATCTATGTTTACAAGACTATAAAAATTTCGTTGCAAGCCAACGTTGTACCTGTCGTCAGATTGTGCAGGAACTATTCTTCAACTTGCATTTGGACTGCAACCTTGAATTTGGGACAAACAGACGGCCCACCTAAGTATAAGGAATAACCGCTACCTATCGGGCGCATCTGCAATGGCCACAGAGCACAGAATCATTGCACAGAAGCAACTATAGACACCGTTACTAATAAGTAATACCACGGGGTCCCAGCGCTAACAAAGAAAATTTGTTTCAAATAAATGTCACTAGATGGCGCGATATTCATCGATTTGTTATTGAATTGGGTTTAAAATTAACATTTTCTAAAATTGATCATAAAATTGTATGTTCTTGTTTAATCAACTCACCTAAGCACAAAATTATGGAATATTGGGCTCTTAATTCACATTTCAAAGATTTTTAGAATGGATCATCTAAAATTAATTCCAATAGACGGCGCGGTTTAAAAGATTTTTTTAATTTGTATTGTAAAACATTTTGGTACAAAGAAACTGTAAAAACGTGCAAAAAATACCATAAAACAAATCGTCAGTGTATTTAAAGAAAAAAAATAGTCACGAACCGAGAAAACCCTTTTACTTGCAAGTCGCTGCTAATGCGATCGAAGTAGGTACTTATAAAAATAATCAGCCTATTCAGACGAAAAAGGCTAGTTACTTCAGCACGGTTTCTTTGTATGAGATAAGGCATCTGTATGCTAGTATTGTATTATCTGTGGTAATACTTAATATTCATACCCACGCGATTTTCAGCTGTCACAGGCATAATAAAAATTATCACGGGCCGTCAATTTCTATGAGTAAATGTCGACACTCACTGTCCCGTTTGATTTGTATGGACAGTCTTGACAACGCTGTCTCCAGTGCCTGCCGAGCTGTTCCGTGTGATGTGGTGATACAAGAGTCAGAAAACAGTTCGTTGCCCTCCCTAGGCAAATAGCTAAACTGTTTTATGTGCCTGTAATTACCCCCTTTAAACTGGAAAAGCCACACTGCGTGGAAGCTAAAGTACTCGTTGGTATGTAAGGTACTCGTAGCAGTACCTCTTCATAATGTGCTCTATGCAGGGTGACTTTAATTTATTCACTGGCTATCTTTCGAGGGGTTAAAGTACTCATGAATGTGAACAACATCATCTATGGAAACAACATAATTTCATATTCATAAGTAATTACACCCTCTGAAAGTTTTCCTGAAAATTAGATTCCCCTTGTGTACCTACCTACATACTTACTATTCGTACAGTGCCTACTAGCTTTACCTGGTATACTTTGCAATGCCACGTAAAGTACTATAGTGTGTTAATATAGTTTTTTATTTTAATTTCGTGGGCGTACGCTGAACCACCTTCCAAGTCTTATCACAATTGGATGAATGGTTTAGGGACGCATAAAAGACAAACATAATACTTAATATTTTTATTAAGACTACAAACATAAACACTTAAACCAAAAACTACTCACTAACTAAACCAAAAAATATACTAAACTAAAATATGGCGTCGAAAATCTCCTCCACATCGTTGTCCACTGGTAATGTATCCAAAAGACTGGCTTGAATGACTTTATGTTTGTAGTCTAAGTTAATTAAGTATTTTATACACTGTATATACTTGTATCTATTTAAATAAAAATATGATACATTTTTATTTATATTTTCTGTCGTCATGCAAAACCACACAACTAAACGTACCCTGTAAACAACAGCAAAAACATTCGATTCGAGTTTAAATAAAAACAAAACAATTACAATGACGAACGGGTTCACGGTGACAGAAGTTTTTTAATCTCTTTGCCGTGGCTTTGTCGTGCGACAATTGTTGGGAATGTTCTCGACAAAAGTCCGATTAAAATTTTCTCACAATCGACACTGATTACCTGCTGTGTTTTTCCTATTTATTCTTCTGTAATTTATTTTAATGATTTGCAGAAAGGATTATAAGAGAGTTGTGGTTTTAATTTAGATTACTTTTTTTCCCTGTTGTACTTATGTAGTACTTACTATAAGGCTATTGTTTTACCTATGTACATGAGGTTATGCTAATCATGCCGTGATTTTCTCGTTGGGTGGATCATATGAAAAATTCTCGTCTTGTTCTCTCTCTCAAGAGCGGTGACACAATTTTGGTTTACTAAAAAGTACTTAAATTGAGCCTATTAAGCTTTCTAACACGATTCCAAATTTCTATAATAGTCGTTATAGAAATTATACACTGTGGTAAGAAGCCCAAAAATCTCATCCTTAATTAAAGAGTGGTCAACAATCCACTTTATTCGTTCTTTAATTAAGCCAACCCATTCAACTTCATTTTTAACCGACTTTCCAAAAAGGGAAAAAAGGGAATTAGACTTGATTCTGAGGCGCGTCCTACTGGCGAAACACCAAGTACATCCAATGATTGGATTTCACCTACCTACACGAATAATGAACCATCTCAAATAACAATAGAACATGAAAGTATTTTAGTAAATAATCTATCTGATGAGACCGCTATATAAGGGGGGGAGGGAGGGTTCTATGTTCGGCTGTATGTATGTATATGTTTTTATTTTTTGTATTTTCACTGATTACTCCGTCAAATATGATAACATTTTTTTTTAAAGGAGTATACTCTCAAGGTGGTCCCATTGTCACCAACTCAAGATCTGATGAGGAAATCCCATGGAAATCGAAGGAACTCCTCGAATTTTATAGGCATACATATAGCAATTTTGGTATTTTCAGCAACATGGTAAGCATTTGCATTCAGAAAGTATCATTTGATGAAGTGGAACTGATGAAAAAGACCACAGATGGCCACTAGAACTTCTCAATGTTAAGTATGTTTTGGATATAAGATATCTCGAATAGTTAAATGACTGTGATGAAGCAAATTTAAATAAATAGTTCCAATGAAAATGGTACCATCAAACTGCTCTGGTGATGGAGCCGGAAGATAGACACCAGAACTCCGTAATAAAACAATGTATCCCTGTCGTGTTTAGGCTTGTTTGAATTGTTATGAGAAACCCTCTGGCTATAAATGATTTTCTTGGTAATATAAGGTACAAAAACTAAAATGATAAAAATGTAAAGACCTTTTAACAAAAAAACTAAACCGACTTTCAAAGAAAAAGCCACAAAGCGATAAATTACTTTACCAAAAACACCGACTTCCGGAAAGAAAGGTATTTTGCGCTTGGTGGAAGCGCAAAATACCTTTCTTTTTGGAAGTCGGTTTAGTTTTTTTGTTAAAAGTTTTTCTGTATTACAGTCTCTTTCCAAAACTCGATGTGCAAGACACTTGTCCCACCGCCAACTAGTAAGCGATTAGCTATCGACTAAGAAAGAGAAGAGAAAGATATAAGATCCTGTGTCGATAAAAAGTAGACACATATAGTGATAGTTGATCGCTGGCTGTTCACACTGCCAGCGAGTACTCTCTCACCACAAGTTATACGCGCTTAGCGATACTCGCTCAGCAATGCTTGCTTACTCAATTGGCGGTCAGAACTCACGCCGAGATCGCGAGAGACCAACCAGCGGTCATTCCTACTTACGGTGCGGCCGCCTCGAGCGAATGGTGCGGGTAATCGCCCGTCGCACAAGAACACTCGCTTACAGCCGAGCGACAAAACTATCGGAATAACACACTCGTTACTCGCTGCTCGGTAACTCGTTTTTAGTTTCTAGCTTTACTTGCTACTCGCTGATCGTCGGTTATGGCACAAGTGCCTAACGGTCCATATTGTACTTTGATTTCGACACGTGTTGTGGAGTTCAGACAGGCACTCGCTCTATGTGAAATACTTTTATTCAGTAGCATCGAGTTAATAAAATAGAGAATCACTGTCTTTTGACGGTTTTATTAGATATCTCTTTCTCCTGAATTCTTAATTAAGTCAAGTTGCATGTTTGGCTAGCTTTACCTTAGCTTAAAAATCTATCAAACTTCGGCATAAAACTAAGGTTTGACACATTCTTAATGCCAAGCTCCACCCCACTCCAAATACTTAATTCAGGAACCGGCCCTCTATCTTAGTTTTCTTCTTTTTATTGTGCATTTTTAGGGTTCCGTACCCAAAGGGTACCCAACGGGACCCTACTAAGACTCCGCGATCCGTCTGTCTGTCTGTCTGTCCGTTTGTCACCAGGCTGTATCATAAACCGTGATCGCTAGGCAGTTAAAATTTTCACAGATGATGTATTTCTGTTGCCGCTATAACAGAAAATACTAAAAACAGAATAAAATAAATATTTAAGTGGGGCTCCCATACAACAAACGTGATATTTTTGCCGTTTTTTTCTATAATGGTATGGAACCCTTCGTGCGCGAGTCCGACTCGCACTTAGCCGGTTTTTAAAGAGTTTTAATTACATTTACTAACAAGGGTCAAACTTAACAACTCCTATTGGTCACTAGAGTGGCATAAATACTCCCTCCCACGACTTCCCACATGATAGTGCCAATTAGATCGAGTTTGCAGTATCTTAGTAGTAATTATTCACACCATATCGCTACACTTCAGGGCGGCATGTTACATGGGTGGACATAAATCAACAGCTTGTTGTGACAAGTTGATGTTAGGATGTGTCGAGTGGTTATGTTGCTGTGTGTTTGTATGTTGGGTTTAATTTATTTTAAGTATCGTGGTATGGGATTTGTGTCAACTGATTTTGTTAGTTTTTGCGCGAGGTTGATTTGAGGTTTGATTTTTTAAATCAAAAGGTATCAAAGTTTACTTAAACATGAACAGGATGTACGGGGTATAATATAACAACCTGAAAGAAAACAAGAAAACTTTTATTGGTACAACAAAAACAAAAAAAAAACGTGATGGTACCAAAAGGGCATCAGCTCAGCATTATAACAGGTAGCATCACTTAGTATTGCCACGTAAAGTTTCATTGGCTAAAAGAGCGCGAAGCGTCTCCGTTTCAGCTTAGGCAAAAATGCTTTCGTATGTCCGGATGTCCGGCTGGTCTCCTCTACAGGTCGCATTTCTCAACCGATTCTCGTGAAATTTTGTGAGCAGGTTCGTTAGTTATATTTTTTTGTAGTTTTAGTTTTAGGAAATTCAAAAATTAAATCGGCAAAAGAAAAACAATTTGGAATCATTAAAACGACGAAGAAGAAAAACCACTTGAAGCTGATTCTCAGCTAACCTGATACACAACTTTTACCATTAATAAAGAATCTTGTACAGTAAACAAAGACAATAATGATAATATCGAACTACCATCACAAAGTTAATTATTATTAAAACGTAAGCTTTATTGACATAGGAAAATATAATATATCCTCACAATAGGTCAATTACCGGGAAAAAAAACAGTCGACAGATATTTTATCCCTCAGAAATAATAAGTAAACAATAATAATGAAACAGAATAATATCGACCCTCAATTACAATAAGCTTCATTCAGAATGAATAAATCGTCAATTTCTTTGTAAAGCTTGTATCCACTATATTACGACCACTTTTTTCATTGGACGAATGTCTATTCAATTCTATATTTTTATATGGTAAGCAAAGCCAATGTCTAAAGTTACATCAAAAAGCAAGTATGTTTTATTAATAATTTCAAGATAAATAACTACAGACACAAACTGAATTCTTCGATTGATATAGTTGACACTGGGACGACTGTCATTGACAGCTAAACATTTTTTTTATTAGTTAAAGATCGGTTAAATTGGATTGTGTGGAGTGACAGTTACTAAATAAATACCCACACACGCAACCAATTTTTAACCCATCATGGTTATTATCCCGAAGTCTGGATAGACTTCGGCAGGCTTATTACGTAAGAAACAGCAATCAGCAATCATCGCGCAATTATGTCATAAAATTCGGAATTACTTACAGTGTAGGTATGGTAGTTCCTACACAATCGTTTGCTAATCGCTCGCTGTTTGTCAGATGCACTTATATTTATATCAAACTAGCTGTTCCCCGCGGCTTCGCTCCCGTGGACCACCCCACAGGGCCCGTTTTCGGGATTAAAAAATAGTCTATGTCACTCAGGAATAATTTAGCTTCCTATTGGTGAAAGAATTTTTAAAATCGGTCCAGTAGTTTCGGAGCCTATTCGGTACAAAAAACAAACAAAAAAATCATTCCTCTTGTAGCGGCACCGACGCCGCCACTAACGAACTAATGACATGACGTCACACAAATCCTGCATCTCGCAAGCAAAGTTTACGGCGCGATTTGAACGTATACAACAGTCCGACATCAACCGTTGGGCAGTTGCCCGAACCAGACACAACACCCTTCTGGTCGGAGGATCCTCCCTTTTCTATGGAGGTTTGTGGGACTTTACACCCTGTTCCGCATACCCCCAAACTCTTTATAATACTGGTATAGAAAACCGCCATAAACTCTAAAACTTCTGTATTGAAGAGCAATAAATTGTGCAAAAATCGCTATCGTTTTGCTCTTGCAAGATACTTAATAAGCCTGCCGGCTTAACAAACTCCGGAAATTACCAGAAGAAGGAAAAAGCCCGAAAAATACTTTTCCCGACTTGTAAGTGTCACCAGCACCGTGGTTCTTGTAGACAACTCTATTTTCTCAAGCCACAAACAAATTAAAAAGAACATCTTTATAGCGTCACAACATAGTGAAAACACCCGCTTACAGTCAATAAAGAACCTTATTATCGGTTGAAAGCCTCCTAAGAGCCGATAAAACACAATGGCTAACTATTTAGACGTCCGTTTGATGTATTTAGTCTCTTTCAGCAATCGTTTGGCGACCATTGGTGATGCTGGTTGGAAAGGTATTGAATTGAGGGAGTAACTAGGAGATAAATGGTCTAAAGGAGTTGTTTAAGCTCAACTATTGTATAACGAACATGAATTCATTCAGGTGTTCTTTTAGTTGAAACACTACCCTTCTTTTGTGGCAGTTGGGTGAAAAGGAGACTCTTCAAAAGAATATTATTGACTGTATTATTGTTTAAACTTTATTATATTGACATCCAAATACTGTTAAATTTTTAAATGTTGCCCCACACTAGGAATTTCTTCCTGTATCGTGGGTGCGCTTACAAACATATAAACTCACATACACAACACCTAGAGTCGGAACTACTATCTGTAAGTCATACAAATATTTGTTCCGTGCGGGAATCGAATCGAAAAAAGCGACACGCAGCGCAGCAGTCAATCGCTCAATCACTGCGCCAACCGTGCGCTCAGATAATAATAATACATTTGATACTAATTTCTGTTTTAATAGATTGATTATTATTAATTATTTGACATTTAACTTTTTCTAATTGTTGACGGAGATGCTTTTGTTGATTTTTTATAATGTTATATTCGGAAATGTGTAACTGAGTTCCTATAGTTTCAGAATCTGGCTCTTTTTAGTGTTGGTAATTATTATATTGTAACAGTAATTAAATATATTTGATATTGTAAATCATATTTGTACGCCTCATGGCAAAACATAAGAGTCTTTTTACCTATGTTTTACAAATAAAATTCTGATTCTAGTTCTGACTCTGAGGATAAAATCTAATAAACAGTAGAACCAACGTTAAAATACTAATATTATGGGCTTTTATCATTAGCAGACATGATAGGAATTAGACTCATATTCCAAGACCATTTGGAGGCACGCCACTCGACTGAGTCACTATCACAACGGAAAAATCCCCCATTAACGTCACTGTAAATTAAATCCCACCAAAAATATTTTCATGTAAAATGTTTCCAAGACGAGACTTTAAGGCTCGCACTATTAAAAAGTTATCAGCGCTCATGTGGAGCTAAGTTTCTAATTCTACATGGTCTAACTCTACAAGGCCTAACTTCACAAACTCTACACCTTAGTCAAAATATATGGCTTGACTGTTTCGCTACAGATGATTTGAGGTGAATTCGAGTTGGACGACATGACTTGCTGCGCGTCGCGGGTTCAATTCTCGCACGGAATGAATATTTGTTTGTTTGTTGTGTGAGTTTATCTATACTAATTTATTATAATATTATAAAGAGGAAAGATTTTTTTGTTTGTTTGTTTGTACCGAATAGGCTCCGAAACTACTGGACCGATTTAAAAAATTCTAAAGTCAAAAGTCAAAGTCAAATATATTTATTTCAACTAGGCCATAAGCGGCACTTTTGAATGTCAAACATTATTAAATCTAAATTAAAAATGTACAAGTAATAAAAATTGACTCTACCGTGCATTCGGAAAGTAGCTTGTTATGGAGAAGAACGCACAAGAAACTCCATACTTACTCTTTTAAAAAATAGATATGTTTTACAATGTTTACTTATGTACATACATTAATAAATTCATATATGTGAGGACGAGGTGAGCAGTGGTGGCCCAGTGGTATCGGCCGCGACTTACAAGTTGTAGGTCGTGGGTTCGAGCCTAGGCAGGCGCTTTACTTTGTGTAAATTATTTCATCACCACTGCTCTCAAAACGGTGAAGGAAAACATCGTGAGGAAACCGGCATGTCCTAGAACTAAAAATTCGAAGACATGTGACATCCACCAACCCGCACTGGGCCCGCGTGGTGGATTACGGCCCATTCCCTCACAGAGAGGAGGCCTGTGTCCCAGCAGTGGGAACATTGATAGGCTGATGATGATGATGATGAGGACGATGCACCCAAAAATAGCACTACACACTATACTACGTACAGGTATAAAGTAATAAAAGCACTAACAGGTAAATTCATTAATTTCATAAATATGAACATGGTACATTCCTTCACCAATAGAAAGCTACATTATTGCTGAGTAACATATGCTATTTTTTAATCCCGAAAACGGGTCCTGTGGGGTGGCCCACGGGAGCGAAGCCGCGGGGAACAGCTAGTAATATTATAAAGAGGAAAGATTTTTTTGTTTGTTTGTACCGAATAGGCTCCGAAACTACTGGACTGATTTGAAAAATTCTTTCACCAATGAAAAGCTACACTCAGGAATAGAGTGACATAGGCTATTTTTATATCCCGAAAAGGAGTCATGTGGGGTGGTCCACGGGAGCGAAGCCGCGCGGAACAGTTAGTATGTGTATAAATGCAACGGGAGAAATATCTAGTGTGGGCCAAAGACTAAAAATAATACAGTTGTCCTGTTAAAAGGAAGTACCTTGACCTACGACCTACCTTGTTTTGAATCTACTGAAATATTCATATTGAGAATGTGTTCATACAAAAAGATTTCTATTCAACGCTCAGTTCATTGAATACGAACAGTTCGCATACCTAATAATTTTCATTCAGATGGTTGCATAAAGATTTGCATGTGTGAATTGTTCCTTGAATTTTCTGAATAAAAATATCCGATAACGGTCGCCTCTTCTAATAAAGTTCCTAGAACCAATAATTCGAAGACGTGTGACATCCACCAACTGGTACTGAGCTCGCGTGGTGCATCCGATACGGCGCAGTCTGATTATCAGAGACATGTGTTAATTAAGGTGGTTATGCTTATACCCTTAGAGTTAAGAAAATAGAAGCAGGCAATCTAACTAATTCTTTGTTTTTTTTTGATTTGGGAATTGAAGTCAAGTAGCTTAGTCACGTTAAGGCTACAGATAAACGTGATAATGTGATAACGTGTTTTCATAGAAGTTATTTTACGGATAATGCCCGTAGAACAATATCTTAATAGCATTTTTACAGAAAGATTTATTAAAAAAGAGACTTTTACTGATGTCACAGACATCATTTATGTCATGACATTAGTAAAAGTATGTCCAAATCGTAATAAACATATAAATAATATACCAAAAGATACTGTTAACAAGAAAACAAACTTGTTGAATTTTTGTGTGACGATAGCGATTGTCTGAAAGTTTCTGATACAAAGAACAACGGTACAGGTTACAACTATTTCTTTATGTTATATTTTCGACTACTTGTTAAGTAACAGTAGACATGAAAATTAATAATTATTATGATGTACAAACAGGAAAATTTATATTTATTACGATGAGGTTGTATATCAAGATACAATTAACTGTGTGGGTATATGACAGTTAGATAGTTTCAACCCCAGTAATTGGAAATAGCTGTCAAAAGGGGTAAACAATTAGTATGTTCGACCTTACATAAATAAAAAAGTTAAGGGAATTAAGTTAGTATGTAAGTTAATTTATTTCTATAAACATGGTGTACATACATTGCATGCATGATATTAAATACAGAAAATAATGTTCTATCAATAAATAATTTCTATGTTCTATTAATATTAATTAATTAAGTGTTTTTGGCACTTGAACTCAGCACTTAATGTAAATAACTTATTTTTCTATTTTTAATGTTCCTGTTTTCTTGTCTTAGTTTATGACACCGACTGCCGAAAAATAAATTAGTTTTCACTTAGCAGTGTTTTTATTTGAAGGTCGGTTGTATTCCTTTGTAAAAAAGTTGAACCTGAAACGGCTGCCTATGTTCTGTATTGGCTACCACGTACCAAAATAAGCAGCGTGCACTTTATGGAAAGTCGGTTAAAAATTGTATTCAGCTTCATTCGGCTAGACTGGAAGCCGACCACGGAAAAGCTAGGCAAACTATAGCAAATTATACATCGCTTCTCTTTATTAAACATCGAATAAGTGCATTAAGTATACAGCATAAGATATGAATTCGTTTTATTAACATAACGTATCATCACAAAGTACCTAAGCGCGAAGTTAAAAATAAAAACCGGCCAAGTGCGAGTCGGACTCGCGCACGAAGGGTTCCGTACCATTATCGCAAAAAACGGCAAAAAAAACACGTTTGTTGTATGGGAGCCCTACTTAAATATTTATTTTATTCTGTTTTTAGTATTTGTTGTTATAGCGGCAACAGAAATACATCATCTGTGAAAATTTCAACTGTGTAGCTATCACGGTTCATGAGATACAGCCTTGTGACAGACAGACAGACAGACGGACAGCGAAGTCTCAGTAATAGGGTCCCGTTTTTACCCTTTGGGTACGGAACCCTAAAAATCACATGTTTCCTAGTAGGGTTTCAGTAAGGTTCGAGTTTATAGAACTAACCCGAACAACTGTGACTACTGCTACATGTATTGATAATGTTTTTTGTTGCTGCGACTACTTAGACAAAGCCATTATACATTTTCTGCCTTCGGATCATAGTGGGCTACTGGTAACCTTTGAGTCCAACATACCAATACAACAATTGCAGATTCAATCCAGACCAATAACATCCGGTAAATTATAATTGAATAAATTTAACAGCACTTGAATTAGTAAGTTAGGTGATCAAGACCTCACAGTTAATGATGGTAATATTTTATATAAAAAAGTTTTCTCAGTATCGAACTACTGAGAAAACTTTTTTATATTAAAACTACTACAGAGTTCAATACTATTTTTATGAAGAAAACTAAAACTATATGTCCTAAGTTTTTATTCAGTGACTGTGTGACTGAAGGACTCAGGAAAAGTAGGGAAAGACTTTACGAGTTGTATGGTCTTAAGCCTTATATTAAAACAGAAACTTTTAATAAGTATGTTGCTACTTATTCAAAAATTTTTAGAAATACTTGTAAAGTAGCTAAGGTTTTATACATTGGCAATAAGGTTAATTTCCCAGAAAATAAAACAAAGACAGTCTGGAAAATTATAATCAATGAAATGACTGTTAATGACTCTTGTTGTGTTGTGAATTATATTTGCTGATGACACTTCTTTGATTTTTAAGATAAATAGACGTACGAGTAAGGTTGACGATGTAAGTAATGTCTTGCGACTGGTTCAAAATTGATTCACAGCTAATAAATGTTAAAAAGTATTAAATGCTAAAAAGACTAAGCACGTAAAATTTGCCTTGCTGAATGTCAAAAGTACTGATTGTGACTTTATATTAAACAGGGAGAAGCTAAAATTCGTCGATAAAACGGTTTTTCTGGGGATCACGCTAGACTCAAGGTCACAATGGTGCCCTCATTTAATATCACTTGCAGTTCGGCAGCTTATGCTGTTAGAAAAATTCGTTAGTTTACTGATGTAGATACCGCGAGGGTGGTCTATTTTAGTTCCTTTCATAGTATAATGTCTTACGGTATTTACTATGGGGAAGGACTGCAGATAATGGATCAATTTTTATTCTGCAAAAACGAGCCATCAGAGCGATATATAATCTTCGCCGGCGCGATTCTCTAAAGGAACTGTTTAAGGACATTAACATCATGACGGTACCTTGTCAATATATTTATGAAAACATCATGTACGTTAGAAAGAATTCATATCTTTTTAGTAAAAACGGCGACAGACATAATTATGTTACTAGAAATAGGGACCAATTAAATTCAACCAGGTTTCAGGCTGGTTAAAGTAGCATCATCTTTTATGGGGTACTGTATAAAATGTTACAATAAAATACCTCCCCACATTCTAGAACTGAATGAAACGAAATTTAAAATTTGTATAAAACGCACATTATGCAGGCAAGCATATTATAAGTTGGGGGATTACATCGCTAATAAAAATGCTTGGCTCAATGCTGGTCCTGCTCCGCAGCCACTAGGGCGCAAAAACAAGTGATGGGCAGAAAAGTTTTGAAGTATTTTTGGACCTGCTGAAGACTGTATGAATAATATATTATTAATTATTATTTAGATTGTATAAACTCAATTTGTTTTAGTATTATATAACTGCACAGCACATATGTGAGTACTATATTATAACTGTAAATCTACCATTCACTACAACTATGTATCGTTCGTTGACTTCTGTGTGCCCTGGCAGTTGAGTGTGTCATGCTCTCTCTAATTTCTCTCTGATGGTGGCACATGTATTGAATCATTCAGTTCCCTTCATGATGGTTGAGCTGAGTGGTGCCGATCAATGCGTCATGATCGTGAACGGGCGCCAACAGTTGGGATTGGTCATAGCTTAGCTGCCTCAGCCTGATAAAGTATTTTTGTTAAATTGTTTGTTACTATAGACGCTTTTACGTGCACGTCTTTTTACATCGTTCTCACATATATGTTGTATCAAGGTTGGCCGATAGATGCCAACCATCGGGAAGTCAGGATGTATTTCCTTAGGTTAAGACATGGTGTGTGGGCAGGTCAGTGGGCCCAATCGTGTAAATGAAATCACACAAGTTATTCGATACACTGGGTTTATTCAAATAGTCACAACTCACAGTTACAATCTTGCTTACTAATATTACGGATCGACTCTGATTCTACGACTTGTTAGCTCTAAAGCTTAGCTTTGAATTCTTAAATAAATAATAATTATTATATTGTATCGCTATTTTATCTCGCGCCGCGTCTTGGTGTAAGCTGACCTAAGTAGGGTTTTTACCGCACTACGAAGAGGTTTATTCACAAAAAAATATGTAATAGAGCCATGGGCTTTGTAGTTTATCCAGGGTTTTCTGCACCCTCACCAAAATGAGAAAAATAATACAAAACTTGCTTATTTAAACGTCCATATTAATTCAAATAGCAGGAGCAGTGGTGGCCCAGTGGTATCGGCCGCGACTTACAAGTTGTAGGTCGTGGGTTCGAGCCCAGGCAGGCGCTTTACTTTGTGTAAATTATTTCATGACCACTGCTCTCAAAACGGTGAAGGAAAACATCGTGAGGAAACCGGCATGTCCTAGAACCAAAAATTCGAAGACATGTGACATCCACCAACCCGCACTGGGCCCGCGTGGTGGATTATGGCCCATTACCTCTCACAGAGAGGAGGCCTGTGTCCCAGCAGTGGGAACATTAATAGGCTGAAGATGTGATGTGATGTGATTAATTCAAATAAAAAACACAGAAATAACCAAAAGTGAATATTTATTTTATTTATATTTGGTTTTATAACGTATTCAACCTGAAACTCGTGGATTTTAAGTTCTGTGTTCAGCTCCTGTTTATTTTCTTCAATAAAAAAGTTCACGAGAGGCAATAATGTTAGTTCATCATTAGCCCAAGGGTATAACAAAGTGGCATACTAGCAAAGATTAGTTACGATATCAAGAAGTTCAAAATTAAGGCATTGACGAGAACATGGGGTGCTACCAAAATTACACTTGATCAATCCCTAATATTTTATACATTTGACAACTGCTAATAGTATGTAACTTAGGCCGATTTTTGAATTTAACATTGGAAGTTGAGTATTTGTCAAATAGGGTATTTTACTGAAAATGTATTTTGTGTCCGTCAGTTAGATTAACAAAAAATATTGGGCACGTATTTTTTCTTTTGACACGTAAATATAAAGTGACGACGATATAATGCGTTGAAATATTGTGAAACGTCACGCCGCTAGTACACTTTATACTGCCTTAGTGTCGTCACAAGCCCGCACTCCTGAATTTTTATGCGCTTTAACTTTGTAATTTTTTATTGATTTGGTAAAGCAAAAAATACGTGTCCAATATTATTTGATAATCTAACTGACGGACTAAATATAATTATAATTATTCTATTCAGGCAACATCCCTATTGTAATTTAGTTAAAATATGACACTAAAGTAGAGACGTTCTTAACTCCAAATACTCAATTCAGAAATCGGCACTATGCCAGTATAGTTCTGGTCTACTACCATCTTGTTGAATGGGTAATATTTTAACCACGTTATTTTTTAACGATAAGAAAGGAAAGACCATACATTCTTCAACATTGATCCCTCACTTTGTAAGACAAAGGGTGAAAACACGTTGCGAAGATTCATAAATAATTCTTCAACAACGTGATAAATCTTATTTACTGAAATATATATTGTGATTTTTTTTTACACCCAGAGGGAAGGAATCCTTTAGAAGTGTTTTAAAAGATTTTGTAAGATTATTTCACTTGTTACTTCTATTGTTATTGGATTAGCGCTCTCTACTAAATTAAAAATGGATTTTATATGAAACTAGCATTCCGCCTGCGACTTCGGTCGCGTGATTTCGTATTTTATCCTACAGATGACTTTTTTATGTGCTATTAATGAAGGCGACCAAAAAAAAGCAATTGTTAAATTAATCGTTTTGCTCTTGCAAAAGATACATAATAAGCCTGCCGGTTTCGTCACGATGTTTTCCTTCACCGTTATTTTTCTTCCGTAATTAATTAGAATAAAGAATATGATGAATAGTTATTCGGAACTAATCTAGAAACGATGAAACAGGTTATTATTTTATTGATCTCATCTTACAAGCAATTAATTTACCGACGGGTAGAGGCTCTCCTGGGATAATAAAGGTCTTATTTTTAACTCCCGCCGACCCTTAGATTGGAGCTTTTGTCTGATTCTGCTTGGGACCCTTGTTTGAAGCGTATTTTGTATTTTGTCATTTTTGGACCTAATTTATAAAAATCTCTGAGATGTATAGCTACTGATTAACGAATAATTTGTTCAAATTCTCTATTGATAATTTGAATAAAGATTGTTCTAAGAAATTGCTAAACAGTGTCGAGATTTTTAACAAGTAAAGGAGTTAATATCGAATGTTTGAAATAATTTAAAATATATACATTGAAAACATTATAATCAAGTCATTGATAACTATGTAATATCGAGTTTTCTCGAAGCTTATGCAAATTACAGCACAGTACAATTTGTAATTTCACTGCCTTTCAAATACAACTTCCAGTGGTCACAACTCGATTAATTCTCCGTCCAGCTACAAACCATTTCAATTAATCAAAACCAAATACTAACAGACTCAAAGTTGTCTATTGTCCGATATTTTAATAGAGGACTAATTTATTCACGATATCGTCTCATCTCGGCGTCCACCGATCGATCTCTGGCTTGTATAAATAGATGGCCACAATACCCTCTTTTCACACCTCTATAAATATAGGCTGTATATAATGCTGTGGGGATAACGCATTATGGTGTACTAGCTTTTATTCATGGTTTTACTCCGGGTTTCTATCCCATAAGAGCAGTGTATTTTTCGTAGATAAAAAGTAACCTTTGTGCTGCCAACAATTGGTGGTTAAAACGATTGAATGAAGTTTGAAACGTACTTATCTTCGGATAATTTATGTAAACAAAGAAGTGTCAAGAAAAGTAATTGCCTAAGTTACACGACAGTCCGCAGGAGTGTGCTCCAACAGGCATTGCACAGGAGTGGTCTTTTTAGAGGTAACGGGGTCCCTTCCAAGTGGTGATCACCGGGGTGGTTTTAGTGAGGTAAAAATCACACACTCCCGGGTATATTTCCCCAAAAGTACAGGCCCCTTTTGAAGGTTCCTCCCCGTAAACAAAAAAAAAAAGGTACACGATAGTGGTGCAAAACATTTCGTCAACAAATTCAAAAGTTTATTCGACTGTGATATAGCAAAAAGTTATACAAAAGAAATCGATGGTTTTTGCATTTGCAAAAATTCTGAGAACCAACCAACCATGGAAATATTTTTCAGTAAATATTCAACGGAGGAAAATAAAAACGGAAGTTTTTTGTAAAAATTGTCAGATTTTCGCTTCGTATGTGAAAATTACTTTCATACACCGTGAAAACATGAAGTTCTGTTTTTACTTTTCTGTATTAGAATTCTTCCCCCTTCACTGTTGTATGCAAATCTGGTCTAGCTGTCCCTAGGGTGCGCTTCACAACCGTTGTGTTGGTCCCCCGTGTTCTTGAATTTCGTATCACAAGCAAACAGCAGTCTGAAAAGAACTTGCCTTCAAACTAACTCACAAACATAATCATAACATCACCCCTGCGTTTCCCGAAGTGTAAGACAGGATGCACTATTTAAGTTCCATTTTATAGGGGTTGAGCCTATTGCCTTCATTAAGGAAAAACCCAAAAACACTACCCGACCCGGGCATCGAACCCAGGACCTCAGCAATAGAACGATCATTAGCATTATTTACAGTTTCCAACATCTGAAGGCCAATTACTGTAAGCACTTAATACGTAGAGAATCTCTCATTCCAGCGACAATCAATGTCAAAGTACTCACGAAATTGCAATAAAATTTCGGAATTGCCATTTGGCAATTCCCGAAATAATTTATTTTAAAACACGTTTATAAGAAGGGTAATATCAAAGATAGGTAATCTAAGCCATTTATTGAAAAATCATATTATTACCCTCGACATAAATCATCCATATTTCTTAGACATATCTCGACTCGAATTGAAACGAGTGAACTCGTAATTCTCACAGTCAAGGACTAGTTCTTGACATCTAAAGGGTTGGAAAGGTAATTTCTTATGAGATTCTACTTCAACATTTATCACGAACACTAAACATGTTCCTCAATAATGATTGAGGTGTCCGTCATGTTCGATTTCCTCATTGAATAAGCAGGTTTCTGAGGTAAGGATACCGGTACCAATCGTTGCTTTAATGGCATTTGATAAAAAGCAACCTGACCAGGAATCCTAGTTATTCCCTACCCTAAATATGAAACAATAGCTGGAACAAGTAATCGTAAAAGATAGAAAGTACAATGGGGACAATGTCTAAAGAAATATATTTAGTCCGTCATTTAGATTACCCAAAAATATTGGACACGAAAATTTCAACGCACCGTGCTTTGAATTTTTGCGTGACGTCACGCCTTGGTACACTTTTTACTTAGAAGTGACATTACAAGCTCCGACTTCTGAACCTTGACGCTTAATCCTTGTAAATTTTAATTGATTAGATAAAGCTAAAAATAAGTGTCCAATATATTTCTCGACTAACCTAAGAACGGACTTTCTTTTTAACTCATAAATCAGCCCTATTCACAGTTCTAAAACGTAAGTAAAACGATACCCTATGCTAAAAACGCCGATACAGAAACTATTTCATTGTTATTTTCTCAGGCTCGAAAAAGGTAATCCAAAAAATTCGTGGTCACAAACAACGCGTTACGTGCGATCACAATACATTCACGAATTTAGTATATTTACGATACTTTTGCTTCTACGTGGGTAGAGAAAAGGTTTCTAACACTTTTAGGCTGCTCTTTATTATAAGTAACTGTTATGGTGGTTAAAACGCAAATAACGAAAAATCTTTTTTACAAAAATATACAACCAACTTCCAAAAAACACTACAAAGTGAAAAATAACTTCAATTTCGGAAGTCGGTGTTAAAAACGAAGAAAAAAGAAGGGAACACAAAAGAAAAAACAAGGGGGAAGTTTTTAAGGAAAAAGTTTTTAATTTTCACTTTTTAGTTGTGGTACCTAAAGAGCAAGTTTTATAGTAAGACAACTATAATGCAAAAAGTTATGCCTCAGTAAATTACCCGAATAACATAAAATGAACATAACCGGTGAAATGAAAGTGTACCGAAAGTAAACTGTACATATCTGCGTACCCCTTTAGAGCGTGATGTTATGTTATGAAATGGCGTTAACAATAAACAGACTTGCGATTGCAGCAATCCCAGGATATATCTATATAACTTTTACGAATAAGGAAAATGTGAGTCACATCCGCGCAAAACTGCCATCTGTCAGCATAATGCTGGGACTGGTGTGCGAGACAGAAATGTGTGTTACTGAGTTTTACCACCTGGGATTCCTCAGTAGCAGCCCGGAGTCCATATGTCTATCCAGTTGGTAGCTATAGCCTTGCACCCTATTAAATGGGCAAAGTTCCCATAATTCTGCCAGGCTGTGACTAATATGCCTCTACCACAGATTAGAGAAGTTACTACGTAACAGATATTTCACTCTCCGAAATCAAATACACAATTTTGACCTCAATTTCCGTGATGATTGGGTTGATTCTTGACGGCTCGTTTTTTGCGAGGCTGCTTGAACTAAGACCCCGCGCCCACCAACTCTCACCACTCCCCTCACACGGGCGAGCTCTGCTCAAAAGCGGTGACAACCGACTGCCGGAGCGGTGCCGGGGCCGCGCGATAGTTTAGACATTAAACGCTGTAAGTACGGTCGAGTGAAGGAGGCCTGCCTCTATCTGTTCTCTGTCTGTCTATCACTACGTCTGCCTAGCCATTTGCGGAATATTGGCATGACGTTAAAAACCTACGTGTATGAACTTAAATGAAGCAAAAGGGGTCATGAAGAAGAAGGAGAATCGAAAAGGGTCGTTGAAGGTGGCGTTCTCAACTTTCTGCCATGCGAAAAGGGCGTGAGTTTATGTACATATGTATGTATGTAAAAACTGAATAATAAATTATTAGGATTTTACATACATACATGAAAGAAATAACATGTTTATAAGCAAGCAGTAAACTCCTTACTTCAAACGTAAAGTCTTTGAAAAATAATTCTGTATTGGATTTATACGGAATCAATTACTTGGCTCACATGACCTCATTTGTATTTCTCTATAAACAGCAATTCTTAATGGAATTCCACTCGTCGTCAGTAATTACTATGTTTATTAAACTCGTAAACTCTTAACTGTATATACATAGAGGTTTCTAAAGACTTGAACCCCTATATTCTAAGTAATTGTATCCACTCAAATAAATTAAATTGAGAGTTTTATTAAGATATTGGTTTTTGCCGGACACTTCGTTTGCTTAGCATTACTACTTCGAATGGCCTATTTTTTATATCGCATAATAATATTGTAGGTGTGTGGGCCGCTTTACTTTAGTTCACCATATAAACTTCCAACCCCGTTTCCACACTCTCAAGTATGATTGCCGGGATAAAAACTATTCCATGTCCTTCCCAGGGTCTCAAACTATCTCAATATAATATTTCATCTAAAACGGTTCAGCGGTTTAAGCGTGAATATGCAACAGACAGAAAGTCATAGTATGGATAAAAACTAATAAAGAAATCAAGTTTTTTTTAAGTCGCGAAGCAGTCAATCCAACCACCATGTTGCTTACTGGATCTCTACAACTGAATAAGCTATTATTATTGCATTTGAATACTAAAAACATAATCCCCAATCTATACATTCCCAAATTTCCTTTTTCTGTAGTATATCAACGGAATGATAGATGACATTACTCACATTACATTCAAGATATAATCCAAATTGAACCACACATTTTTATGAAGACGCGGCAATTCCCCAAATACTTCCAATACATCATCCAAATCTTGATGACACCTGTGGTAAGGAACGAATGTCAGTAAAATTACGTTCGGTCGTTCTTTATCATACGGTCTTTGAATTCAAGCGGGCCATTTCGAGCGCGGTCGACCGACAATTTCATACTGTCATTGTTGTTTGACATCGAAATTGATTTGTATTCCCTTTTTAAATTGCTACCTCTGTCTTTTGTTTTATTTGTGGAAAGTATTATATCATATTCAAGTACAAACAAAAAGTTTTATTAAAAACTGTAACCCGACTGCAGCTTTTTTTGTAGCCTATTTTACCCAGGCCATAATAACGAATCGATTGACACTTTATTAATTAAAATCAAATGAATCGTTCAGGCACTACGGAGGAATATACTTAAATACGTACAGCTAAGGAGTGGAATTCCCTGCCGCAGTCTTTGTTTCCTGATAGCTGCAACCTAGGGTCTTTAAGTCAAGAATGAATAGGTTACTTCTTGGCAAGCGTGCTTTAACGTCGACCACATCATCACTTAATATCAGGCGAGATAGTGATCAAACGCGAGCCTACCACAAATAAAAAAAACCGGCCAAGTGCGTGTTGGACTCGCGCACAAAGGGTTCCGTACAATGGGTTCCGTACAATGGCAAAAAAATCACGTTTGTTGTATGGGAGCCCTACTTAAATATTTATTTTATTCTGTTTTTAGTATTTATTGCTATAGCGGCAACAGAAATAATAAAATAAATAATAAAAAAATAAAAAATCTTTATTTATCTGCACAAATTACATATCAACGTGAGTACAAATTACAGTCAGACACAGAAATATTGGCAAAGTGTGTAATTTGTGGGAGATCTGGAGTCTAAACTAAGCCTAGGCCTGTATTTTAGAACTCCAGGCCCCCCATTAAATTATGTTGTCGGAAGTCGTGAGTAAGCAGATATGTGAGTGGAGAAATGAGCTAATATGTGCATGCGTGCGCATGTGTGTGTTTGTGTGTGTGTGTGTATCGTGTATGTACGAGCTTGTGTCAGTTTGAAATACAATACTACCTTATAGCTGTATATATATATAAAATTTACAAGTGACTGTTTGTATGTATGTAAAAATACTGAATTATTTTTAAATAATAATAAATAAATTTATTAATAAAATGCAAAAATTCAAGAAAAATCAAGAAACCATCTCAATCAATTTTTCAGTGTCCGTGTAGCTTAATTCGAGTAACCTTTTTCTAAGTTTATTCTTGCATTCAGTTTTGCTACAGTCAGATAGGTCAATATCTTTATTGAGTTTATTGAACAATACTCCCCCACGAAATGAGAAGAATCTTTCAGCAAAACGGGTGCGTACCGGTGTTGACTCACAAAGTGCATAGCGTCTTCTAGTGAGAGCTTTGCATTTTCTTAGTTCTTCGGTTAAATAGGAGCGTTGGCGAAGTATAGTCAGCATCACGTACAGCTGACGGACAGTCAAGACTTGAGTTTCCTCATAGAGTGTGGAGGTAGGGAAACGTCGTGGCTTTGATAAGCTCACTTTTAGGATCATCCTTTGTGCTCTCTCAAGCATTATCATTTTTGTTTTGCATGCTCCTCCCCAAGTGGTTATGCAGTAACTAAGGATGGACTGTACCAAGGCCTCGTACACCATCCTCATGGTCTGTTTCTCTGCAATATCCCGGAGATCCTTAAAAATGTAAGTGAGCTTACGGATTCTTTTGGATACGGATTGCAAATGATTTCCAAAAGTTAAGTTAGCGTCGAGTTCAATTCCGAGATATGTAATACATGCCGTTGAATTTATGTTAGGACAAGTGCAGTTTAGAGTAGGAGGATAGTTACAATTATGTGCATAGATCCTGTCTAAATGGTTAGGAGGTTTATTTCGTTTTGTCATTGAGAAGACAATGTATTTAGTTTTATCTTCATTCAAGGAGAGAGAGTTCGACAGTAACCAGTGACATATTGTATTGAACCCGTTTTGTGCAAAGTTATAAAGTTCATCCCACGAGTCAGAGAAAAAAGTAAGCGCAGTGTCATCAGCATATGCCGATATGCGGCAGTTTGGAATTTTAAGAGAGCAAAGTTCGTTTATGTAGCAAAGAAATAGGGTAGGACCCAGTATGCTGCCCTGGGGCACGCCAAAGTCGACTGGTAGTTCATTACTGATATATTCTACGATTTTTACGCATTGGGTTCTATTTTTTAAATAGTCTGTTAGCAATGCCAGCGGGGCCCCCTCTAATACCAAAGTTTTCAAGTTTTTGCACAAGGTGGGGAACAGAGACAGTGTCAAAATACATCATCTGTGAAAATTTCAACTGTGTAGCTATCACCATGATCCATGAGATACAACCTGCTGACAGACAGACAGACAGAGAGACGGACCGGGAAGTCTCAGTATTAGGTTCCCGTTTTTACCCTTTAGGTACGGAACCCTAAAAAGAAACGAAAAATAGAATTACAAACATACATACATACACTGCTAAAATCATAACCCTTCCTTTTGGCTTCGCCGTAGTCGGATAAAAAGGAGGGCGTGGCTAAGTAAAAACATTATCTGCCGCACGGGTCGATCTTTGAAGTTAAGCTTCGCTTGCCGAGGGTATCCATAGATGAGTAACGATCTATTACGGGGTGGGATGATCTATTACGTAACGAGACTCCTCTGTGCTTCTGAAAGCATATTAGGCCGCTGGTCCCGGCTGCCATTTGACAGATCAAATCTTTGACAGATGTTTAGGAGAGTCAACAATAGTCTTGCCATGGAGTACCGTGTTACCCAGTTACTGTGTTGTGGAGGTCAGAAAAGGAGTAGATTCGTGTAAAGTACTAGTATTCAGCTAAACATACAAATGTACTGGAATAGGGATGTTTTCTAGGTAGAAAAATGATAATTCTATTTAGTCCATCAGTGAGATTATCAAATAATATTGGACAAATAATTTTTTTGAGCATCAAAGTTCAGGAGCTGGGTGGTCTTTTGAAGTAACTTGTGACGTCACACGATATTTCAACGCACTGTCATCGTCGTAATTTTTTGTTTACCTGGCAAATGAAAATACTTCGCTATATATTTAGGTTATCTAACTGACGAACTAAATAGGGGTTCTTTTGTCATCATCCACTCTTCCGGACTAGCCGACCGCAGTATAGTGTACCTACATTATAATTATCATGACTGTCTCGTTGATCTCGCGGTCACAAGTGCGATTGCTGAGCATGAGGTTCCAGGTTCAATACCCAGGTCGGGCAAACTTATATTTGATTTTTCCATTAACCTTTCGTGTGTGATTACGATGTGGATTAACGCGGGACACATTTTTTTTGGCTATTCTATTGTTTCGGTAATAACGTGCACATGACCGGTTAAGAATTTCTTTATAGCAGCCCGGAGTTTGTAAGTTGGCGGTGTGACACCCCCGTGCCACAGAAAGCACGATAAGCCTTTCTTCCTAAGCCTGATCTCTCTCCGGTCGTGTCGGATTCCCATCCCATTGGATTTATGATAATGAAGGAACAGAGAGTGTACTTGTGTTTGTGTACACTAGAATGTACACTATAATATCACCCACGCCAATGGCTAGTCTCCATTGAGATTGGCCGCCGTGGCCGAAGTTCGGTTTAGAGGACGATATGTATCATATTGTGCAACAGTGGCCATATAGGTTTATATAGTTCAGTTTGGACCGGCTCACAATTGAGCTCTATCGATTCTATGCAAGCAAAATGTTTTAGCAAGGCCAGTCCATATTTTACCCTATTTGAATTCCACGAATCAGTAGTCATTTTCTGCCCACACAATATCATCGAATTTCGGCCGGTGCATCTAGATACGCGGCAGTGTGTCAAGCCAAGTTCAAGCAAAAAAGGAACTGTTGGAGCTGTGAGTAACATTACACGAACCATTTTGAGCCACTTTTGTCATCTTAATAACTCAAAAACTATTTAATATAAACACATGCAATTTGGTTTATGTATTAAAATCTCTAAGATAAACTACAAAGCAAAATTTCATAAATATAGCTCAAACGGTTATTTAGATATTAACGTCCAAAAGTCGTAATTTTTATCACTGACTGATCTATAGATCAAAACTTTAACCCAGTTCCAGATGACCTAGTTCAAATTTGGCATCCAGATAGATAGTTGGGTGAATACAAAGGAATAAATCAGAAACTAGTAATTTTATTCAATTAATTGATTCTATTAGAAACACTTACTTATAGTGCCTGTAATGGAAGAATCAGCAATCAAAATTGATGACAGCCGGTTTTTATGTATCCACATAAAAACCGTCTAAGGTAAGGTTTTAAGGTCTTCACGTGAATATATAAATAGTGGAATACCACCCTTAATTCTAGAACGAGTCAAGACCAAGTTTCAAATACGAAGTAATGTATATGTTCACAGGGAACAATTCCATATTTGCTTAGCTTTAGATCTCAATTCTTTTGTCGGCGTAGTCAACAACCGCGCATATTCTTAGTATTGAACTTTGCTCCCTTTTCACATTTATGTTTTTGATGGGATAATAAAATAGTCTCTAAATTACTAAAAGGAATCTCGCCACTATAATGCAATACTAACCCAGTATAAACCTGACCCATATTTTCACTATATAAAGCCTGTAACAAACTAGTGGGCACGACATAAGAGTTGAAACTGACGAAAGTAAAGCTGATGCTAAGTATTAGGTCTATTGGGTCGAGGATTAGGTGAAACTTTCACTAACGGCTTTTGACGCGACTTATAGTTCGCTTTTCGTCGTCTAGCCTTTTCTCGACAAGAGGCCTCTAGACAAGTATCATTCGATGTCTACGATGGTGATGGTCGTAATACTAAAATGTAAGGGGTTGATCTACTGACAATTCGATAGCAATTGACATTAAAATTCATGTATACCATTTCTCCTCTAAAAAGCATATTTTATTCACTGAAAACAGTGACTAAAAAGCACTTTTAATCACTTTGGTGTTTGAATTTAAAACACACCTATATGTTATCTCCATCTCAATGCTATACAACCTCCTTGTGCAAAAAATACTCGATACAAACTCCTTGTGCAGAGAAAACTCGACATACAAACAATTGTGCTTTTTGCTTAAATCTTTCTTTTACTCGTTGTCATGGTATAAAGTTTAGTATGCAACTCTTCAATAAAACAGATTTATATCGAGGGCTATGAATCACTCGCGTCGCTCAGGCTTCTAACACTTGAATCATGAGCATAGCGAATGATTCAATCTCATGAATCACTCCCTACGGTCGTCATTCAGTCGTTAGAATCCTTCATTTGCTCGTGATTCATCTATGGCCCTCGCTGTAAATCCGTCTTTTATTCACTGGTTGCATAATATACTATTTTGACATTTTTTCAATCGCTACCGCCACGTTTTCGTTGATAGAATGTCACTTGTCTAGAACCTGAGGTTGGGGTTGGCGTCCAGTATTACCGGATACTGCTGAACTGTTAAATACTAATATCTTACTTGGAGAGACCACCTATCTGACGCAAGCCAAGAGCAGTGGTGGCCCAGTGATAACGACCGTGACTTACAAGTTGTAAGTCGTGGATTTGAAGTCAGGCAGGCGCTTTACTTTAAGTCAATTCTTTTATCACCACTGCTCTCAAAACGGTGAAGGAAAACATCGTGAGAAAAGTCTCATGTCTTAGAACCAAAAATTCGAAGACTTGTGATATCCACAAACCAGCACTGCGCCCGCGTGGTGGATTACTGCCCATTTTCCTTCACAGAGAGGAGACATGCACGCACAACGGACCAAATGGGAGTCTAAGTGGAAAAATGGGTGCATGCATTCTACCCTTGGCAAGACTGGTTGCCAGTCTGTTGGGCTTCTGATTACCCATAACCACTGGCAAAGATCTTTGAATGAGGCACTGTGAAGTGCTAATACTTTAATATAGTTCGAGATAATTTAAATTCATCGCTTCCAACACAAGTATCGACTTTAGCGTTGTTTATTTTAAGTTATCATTATCACATAACAACCGATAGACGTCCACAGCTGAACATAAGCCTCCCCAAAGTGTCACCACATTGACCGATCCTGCGGATTACCGCAACCTTTAACGAATCATCGGTCTACCTAGTGGGAGACCTTCCAACGCAGTTTCGCCACTCTGGAACGTTCCGGATAATTTAAAAATAATGTTCCAAAATTCGATAATGATTTCGAATTCTAAATTCAATAGGTATATTACCTATGATACTTGCGACTGACAGTTGAACTTAGGTCGCGTCCGATATTTTGTACTAGCCTTTATTAATTCACTTTACGTCCAACACGCAAGCAGTTACAAGAAGTCACTTTGCCATTTCCTCGAAGCTCCAAGGCAACATGATAAGGTTGTACACCTTAATATTTAAACCACGCTAGAAGAAACATATATGGTCTCAGAATTAACTTGGCTAAGTCACACGTTGTTTCAAAGTCTTTCTGTGTGTCGTCGCCGACTTTAAGTTCGAATACGTCTTAACCAAGAAGTTCGTGTAACGTCTTAATAAGTTTAATGTGAGAAAGGATAAACTTCAGGCATTACAGCTATGCGCCTTAGCCGTGTTAGCGAACTATAGAGGCTATGAATACATACTGTGTGTTAAGTAGCTACTTCGTTTGAGGAAGTTTGAACTACTAAGTAAGAAGTTTTCACTGGTCTATATTTTTAGGGTCTTTAAAGGTCCTCACTTACACGATTCCACTCCAATACCGCTCCTGCACAACGCCAACTTAAGAGGAAATGCTGTCATGGCTGCGACCGACTGAATTTTCTAAGTAAAAAGTCATATTTCGAGGTTTGGCCATCGCCTATTTCCATCTCCAATATTAAACCGTTTTAAAAGATATTCCATAAACTGAAAAATAAAGATGTATACTGTGCCTCTATGTTTTCGTTTTTTAATTTATAGTTGTAAAATTTGGCCTTTGTTGACAGCGCAATTTTTAGCATCTTTTGAAAGTTCTAGTGCTTCTAAAGATAATGTACCATCAAAAAGAAAAACATAGGTGCACAGAATATATCTTTCTTTTTAAAATTTATGGAATCTGGTTTATGTTTATGGAATTGGTCCAATATAGCACACATGCTTACAGCTAGCAGTCAACTAGCTATCGCCTTACCTTTTTCGACAAGTTAGCAACGTGCTTCAAGCGAGCAGTCTACGTGCGTACACCGCGCGAGCCGCCAGCTTGAAGCGCGTGGTAAGCATTTGGTAAACGAGACGTCAGCTGTCGATTGGTACGAAGGCGGTAAGCTCGCGTACAGCAAGCTGTCTGCTAATTTGTGTTGTCAATGTAAAGTATGTCTACAGAGGACGCCTTGAAGCTCATATTTTAATGAATATTATTTTTCCGGGTGGGAGTGGTGTCGTATAAGTCGGCTACGACCTTAAGAAATCAAAATTCGAACGTTAGCAAGATGTGAGTCCGCAAAGTTTTACTTTAATGTTACTTGAATGAGATTCGAAATGAACTATTAGATAGCAGACTAGTACCTCGTTAGTCTCCTGGACGCAAACGGTACTATGTATGAGGTTCCGAGTTGGATTCCCAGTCGGAAGAAGTGTTATTGGCTTCTCCAGGTATTTTTTTACTTTTATTGCCTAAGATTTTTTTTACAAATATTTGTTAAGTGTATCAACATACCAACACAAACCATCGCGGGTTTAACAGCGGTATGTCAGACGCGGCAACTCGGTGCCACAACATAATTTTAAATGAACATTAGGTACACACTTCATTTGAAAATACACTTTCTAGATCGCATTGCAATCTAGAAAGTATCTTTTCAGCACTCGTGTGCAGTTCTTTGCATTTATTGCATTACAGATTTCCAGAGGTGTCATTCATATAAGATGGTAGCATGTGTTAGTATAAGTACGTGTGACGTCATTAAATTATGAATTTACACGTTTAAGCACAATGGGTTTGCTACAAAATACAAACTGTCATATATAAATTAAGCATCTACCGACAAATGTCGAAGTACCTACCTAAATTGTTATTGAGTTGTCAAATACCTACAATTGTTAGAGTACCCACCTGAGTAAATATTGTTGTGTGTACAGGAAATAACTCTAAACTTACATATAAGCCATAGTGATGATATTCCTTTAAAATATTACGTAATTTATAATGATCATTGTGATGTATCTTGGATTTTATATTGCTAGTTTAGTATTATAAGTCTTTTGAGACAATTAATACAAGACTGTCAGTTGGTATCAATATTCTTTCGAATATTGATTAAGAATTACTAAATAGGCGATATTAAATTCCTTAATTGTCTTGATACGTTTTAAAAAGGTTTCATTACTCAATAATTGATTATTGACCTAATTGTGAGATAATTTATAGAAATGTAGAAAATGGTGGGGACATTTGACAGGTCGACTCGTTATTATAAATAGTGTGTAATTCGTAAGTTGACACACTTCGTTGTGAACTACAAGCCAGTACAGACCAGTTGTTATATTGTGATATTGATATTGTTTTCCTGAATTGTTATATTCTGTGAAAGATGGACTACACAAGCTTCACGTAAGTTATTTGATATTATAACTTGATTATTGCTAATAGTTGTGTTGAAACTCTATTTTCATATTGTGGCCTTTATTCATAATGATATTAAATTAATTTAAGGGCTAGTCATGTTCTTTGCCGTATCCTTGTTGTTTTGATTATGTAACATTGTGAAATGTTACAAGATTAATAATGGCCATAATAGAATTAGATCTTTATTGTGATAAACGATATTTATATGGATGTAAAAGATGTCTATGAATACTTTTACAACCATAGTTGCTTCCGTGGAGTTTCTTGCCCTTCTTCTCCACGAGAACTAGGTCTAGCGACCGGGCGGTAAGCTATCTGAGCCTCAATATTAATTAATTGACAAGCCTAATTGAAATAAATACCTAGTCTTGTCTTTTTGTGCTTTTCTTCATAAAACCTTTCCTTTATACACCAAATACATAGGAACTCTGATACACAGTAAATAACCATCTTGACATATATCGATACTTTTATATGGAGTTCCTTTATGATTCTAACATGCATTCCCACGTCCGTGCTCCATAAACATTATTAAATTTTGGCACGACAAATGTGGGTAAGTAAGTTAAACTACGCAACGACTTTAGCCTTTCGTATTTACAAATATTATTTAAATTATGGTAATTCTCGCTTATAACACGTAAAAGTACCTTGTCAAAGACATTTACAATTTGACAGTGCTTAAATAAACCCTTGTCATTATCTTGGGATTTATGTTTAATCCTTTTGGGTACTATCGTTTTTAAAATGCGTAACTGTAACTTGTAAATGTCTTCGACGTAAGTCTTGTACGCCCGTAGCTACTTAGGCCGTAATCAATTACGGAATCGGCCAGTGCCAAATACAATGTTCTAAGTGTTCTATAGGGTAACTTATACTTAAGTATCGATAACTTTGCTAATATAGACCTAAGCTTATTACATAAATAATCAATGTGCTGCCGCCAGTGAAAATTACTATCTATTATCACACCAAGATACATATGATGAGTCACCATCTCCAATCTCTGGCAACTACACGCTGTGACCGGTTGGTGAAGACACATATGTTCGTGGGCAATGACAAAAGGCACACTAGGCGACGTCAGGTAAGGTGAGTGTATATGCAGTAGTTTAGTTTTATTTGAATTAATAACAAGACCAACGTCGTGGGCCCACTTACATAAGAGGTCAAAGTTAGCCTGCATCACTCTGTGTGCCTCACGCACGTCCTTGTGTGCAGCCACCAAACATATAAAATGAGGCTTAAACATATTTGGTGAAATGTAAGTTGAAGGTGAACTACTTAATCCCTCGGAGGAGACTGGATGTTTTTGAATAGAACTACCGGGTCTTAAATCACTAATGTAGTATACGTATTTAGTTTAAGTAAATAGAATTTCCTTTTTCACGGCATACGTCTAGACTCAGAAAGAACATTATAATATCAGGTGATCGATTGCAGGAAAAAAAGGCCACCCTTTTATCAGGAATGAATACCGATTCAATGAAGTACCTACCCTATTCTTGGGGAAAATAAAAATACCTAAGATATTTTACTTACGTTCATTCTAGGCTTTTGTTGTGTTAGAATAAATAATACTCCGGTGCCATTCCACTTTTAGAGACAATTTGTAAGGATTGTAAAACAACTGCGTTACTTGATAAATTAATTAATTACCTCGTTATTTATGCGACAATAGTTTCATCAAATAAATGACTATATGCATTAAATTCGTTAAGTTTTTGTAAAAGCAGTTTTTTTATATTTTGTAGAATAACCAATATTTTCCCGCGGCTTCGCTCTCTTCCGAAGCGCACTCCGCAGGACCCATTAGATTTTTCAAGATAAAAAGTACCCTGCAAAACAGCTATATTGTAGCTTTCTACAATGTGAAAAATTACGCGTGGTGGATTACGGTCCATTCTCTCTCACAAATAGGCGGCCTGTTTCCCAGCAGTGGGAACATTAAAAAGGCTAATGATGATGATGATCGGTGAAACAATTTTCGTACCTAATCGGATCAGTAGTTTCAGAGATTATCCATTAATTCATTACAAACATAAACATACAGTTTTAACTACTTATAATTCTAGCTCCCGCTCGCGGCTCCACCCGTGTGGTATTAGTACTTCGCCTTATATCTTTATAAATTATAGCCTATCTGTTATTCTGATGTATAAATTATATTTCTGTAAAGTTTCATCAAAATCCGTTCACTAGTTGTTGCGTGAAAGATTAACATGTATCTATCCTCACAACCTTTCACGTTTATAATAGTATTTATTTACTATAGTTAAGATTAAGATTGTTATTTTCACACACGGACAAGTTTTAGTACGCTAAAAAGTAGAAAGGTCCTCCAACAAATATGACTGACTATCCTTATTGAATATGGAAATGCTTACATTCAGGGTTCCATAACTGAATTACTGAAGGAAACTTATATTCTAAGGGAAATTCTTGGAACTACGTACGAACGTATCGTTGTTATTGGAATACCGAAATTTTAAACATGGGAAGTCTAACGAGCATTGTAAAACACGATTCAAACTGGAATTTGTAAAGAATCTAAGTAAATTCAACTGCACGTCCAAGTGGGTAATATTTGGCTCTGACAGAGCCTTTATTTGGAAGGGCAAAAATACACATGCTTGTAACTTGCATAAAAGTGTGCAAGTAGCTTGCATGTCATTATGCGATAATATCTTTTGATTAATATATTTTTTATGTTAAGGATCACTAAGTGCGGCTACACGTATGCGAGTAGACATCAAATTATCATAACACGTGCATATTATAACGTCTCGTGTTCCCTGAAGGGAAAATGTGTACTTGTAATCGGGTCCCAATGTAGTTTATTTGTAAAATTATCGATAAAGAACAATATAGTTGTTTCTACCTGTTTTTAATTTTGTTTCATATTTAGATGATCGGTAGGTTTCGGTTCATATTGTTATGACTTCTTAATTGTAGGTCTATTTGTCTTTCTGCCTATTGGTACGCGTATATAAATTGACACAATCTTCAAGGGTAAGTTTAGAAATCTAAAGCAGTGAAGACTATGGTTATGGGTTTCGGCTTAATCTTCACATTTAACTTTAGATTGAAGGAAATGAAAACAAATTATCTATCGCCAATTCTCTAAACTGATACACATTCATAGATAGTAGATATTAACACATTTCTTTTCCTAAATATTACTCTAAAGTCTTCCAAAACAAACTCCATGACTTCAAGCAATATTTCAAGGTAACACAGATCTTTGTGAGTCATATATGGACCTTGTACGCCATTTTATGACTGAGGTTACTCTGAAAGCTACCCCGAGCTTGTACCTACAGATAGGTGATAGTACGGTGGGATGATATACTCGTAGTTTCAGTTAATAAATTTATTCAGATTCAGATATATTTATTTGCAAAAACATGTGTATACATACAACAAACAATAGTAAGTGCATGCAGAATAACAATAAAATAAATGGCTCAAACATGTTTGCCACATACTACAGCGTGCAAATCTTGAATTAATTAATTAACACAATTATAATAATAAATGGTAAATACAAATAATAAATGAAATTAATCTAAAAGCAATCATCACAATTAATGTCAACACAAAAATGTAAAACAGTGAAAATTAAATGACAAAAATGTAAATAACAATAGAAACAAAATAATAATAAACAAAATAACAACAAGCAAAAGTCAAACAGCAATAAATTGTGCCAAATCAATGTAAAAAATATCAATTTTTGATGCTAAAAACAATAATTTATGTCTAATCAATCAATGTAAAAAGAAAAAGAAACAATATATCAATCAATTGTCAAATAACAATAATGTAGGTATGTCAAATTAATTATTAATTCGAGCTTTCTGCCTACTGATCTACACCTTTCAATATATTTACTTTTAATTTTGAATTAAATATTATGCCGATCATTGCAGAAAGCGAACTATTATTACTTTTATTATTAATATTCATTTAATTATTTGTTTGTCATCCATATTAATGTAATGTTCTAGAAATTAAAACGTATCCTCTTTCAAAGTCCGTACTTCACATTTCCTACCCCAAATAAAGGTTTCCAAAACAAAAGACAACGCCATCAAATATTGTCTAAAGTAACACAGATCTCTGTGAGTCTATGGTCCATGTATGTCATTTTATGACTGCAGTTGCTCTAAAAGGCATGTCGACCGTGTGCTGACAGATAGGTGGTGCAGGGAAGAGGTTTTGATTCAGTTTATAATTTAAGTTTTCTGACGACTTTTAGAAACCCAACTAGAATATATAAATTTCTATCTATACTTATAAGTGTTGTTTACTGGCGAAAATCGCAGAAAACTTACGTTTAACCGATAACCAATTTAATGTTCCAGAAACGAGTTCTGTTTCAAATTCAATTTAAACACATTTTCTTACCAAATAAACTTCTAAGGACTTTCCAAAACAAAAGACGATATCTTCAAGTAATATTTCAAGGTAACACAGATCTTTGAGAGTCATTTATGGACCTTGTATACCATATATATTTTGTGACTGAGGTTGCTCTAAAAGCTACCACGAGCGTGTCCCGCCCGACACGGATGTTTATGGGTCTGTTATTATTTCAGAGTATTGTTTAAGCTTTCTGTCCACTGATTCAAACCCAACACAAAAGTTAGTGCAACATATTTCCATATTCAAATGATACTCTAACGTATTCCAAAACAAAAACCGGCCAAGTGCGAGTCGGACTCGCACACGAAGGGTTCCGTACCATTATCGCAAAAAACGGCCAAAAAATCACGTTTGTTGTATGGGAGCCCCACATAAATATATATTTTATTCAGTTTTTAGTATTTGTTGTTATAGCGGCAACAGAAATACATCATCTGTGAAAAATCAACTGTGTAGCTATAACGGTTCATGAGATACAGCCTGGTGACAGACGGACAGACAGACAGACGGATCGCGGAGTCTTAGTAATAGGGTCCCGTTTTTACCCTTTGGGTACGGAAACCTAAAAACCAAGGCTTCGAGTAATATTTCAAGGTAACACAGATCTTTAAGAGTCATATATGGACTGTGTATACCATTTTATGACTGAGGTTGCTCTAAAAACTACCTGGAGCGTGTCCTAACAGGGTAGCGTGTAGCGTGTTATGGTTATGTTTGATAGTTACTTGTTTTACGACTCATGGTACCTATATAGTTTTCTCGTTTTATTGAAAGATTTTATTGTTTCAATGTTACAGCATTCGAGGTTTTGCTACCTATAAAATATACATTTTGTTAAATGATAAATGATAAATGATTTATTTTCTGTAAGTTGGTTTGTACAAACACTTTCACATGTCGATCATATTTTTTAAAACTAGATGAGGTCGGCGTTTCCTGTCTGACTACTCTGAGAAGAAAGGCCGAAACAAACTCAGAGGTCACAGTCTCTTTTAAATTCCAGACAAAAACTTGGTTAGATCATGTGAAGACCATGTAGACTGATGTCTGAAATGGTCTTTTGAGAAAAGAACCAGCCAGATTGAGTGGACCTGTCCAGTCAGTGCACGCATTTGTCAATAACCGTGCAGCTCAACTTAGAATTTAAGGAGCTCAACGAATTGACGAACAATACCAAAGAAAGGACATTCGGGTAGGCCGCATAAATACTCAAACTGCCAGACCATGATTAAAAACTAACTAAGATAAATTAAAATTAAAAAAAAAGAATAATCCACATAGTCTTCACATTCACAATAATTAAAATAAAATAATATAATACTTTAAAAAGTAAATATTCTTGTCATTGCAAGAAAAATTAAAAGAATTAAAATATAATTAAAAACTAAATCCACGAAGCAAAATAAAAAAAAATAAAAAAACGAAATTAATTGGAGCAGCTCAATCCCAAGCCTTTTTGTCCTCAACGTAATCTTTAATGTTATAAAACGCTTTCTGGCACAACTTACGTTTAATGAAAGATTTGAATTTATTAACACTTAAACCTTGTACGTCGCTTGGAAGCTTATTATAAAAGCGTACACATTGACATCTAAACGAGCCACCTATTTTCTTGAGCCTTGTTGTAGGTACTACAAATTTGTGTTTGTTCCTAGTATTTATGTTATGGATATCACTGTATTTTTTAAACAATTTTATATTTTTATGGGCATATAAAAGATTTTCATAAATATACTGAGAAGGCACAGTCATTACATTAATCTCCTTAAATTTCTCTCTGAGAGAGTGTCTCGGGCTTAATTTATAAATTGATCGAACAGCTCTTTTCTGCAAAACAAAGATAGTCTGGATGTCGGCGGCATTTCCCCACAACAGAATACCATACGACATTACACTATGAAAATAGCTAAAGTATACTAAACGGGCTGTCTCTATGTCAGTTAAATTACGAATCTTTCTAACAGCATATGCTGCGGAGCTTAGCTTCTTTGACAATCTATCTATATGTGGGCCCCACTGAAGTTTAGCATCCAAAGTTAGGCCTAAGAATACTGTGCTACCCCATGTTGAGTACCCCATTCGAATATTTTAAAATCTTTTATGATTGATGGGTAAAATGATATGACACGATGTGATAACGCGTTTTCATATAAATTGCTCTACAAATAGAAAAACTTTTACTAAAATGCGTTGTCCCGTCGCTACTATCAGTGGGAGCCTTAATTCTAGAATTAAGGCTTCCACAGAAAAAATAGCGGCAACTACACTAGATTTAACTTAGACGTAAAAATCTCTTATTCGAATCAAAACCTTTGACATAACCTTATTCCAATCTTTTGAGCTGGAAAATAACAACCCAACAGGATTAACTATTTCAATCTCAAACAGTTTTCAATCTTAACGTGTCGTCAACAGATTTCTCAATTTTATGTGGTCGGGCATAAAACTAGTGAAGACGTTAGAGCTTGGCCAGAGTGATAAGCTTAAGCGAGTGTAGTACGAAAACATAAAACATGCTATGAGACAAGCGTGTTTTTGTACTACACCCGCCCCTAAAAAAGTATTTATTTATTATTATTTATTTATTTATTATTATTTATTTATTTATTATTATTTATTTATTTATTATTATTTATTTATTTATTATTATTTATTTATTTATTATTATTTATTTATATATGCTTTATTGTAGGTACACCAAGTTAAAACATAGAACAGGACCTTAAAACTAAATTATTATTATTTTATTATTTATTTATTTACTATCACCAATTATAACATCTTTACGGTTTGACACAATATGATGCTACACGTCACAAAAATATGAATTGTCCGATGTATCCAGGGATTGAGTTTGCCATCTTTAATCACTGAAATGTTGGATTACAAAAAGCCAATACTCGTACCTACATAACGTTATAGTTAAAGACGCAAACTCATCGAAAACTTGTCAAAATGTAAGTAAAATTTTCTCATAAAACGATGAAACAAAAATAAGAACACTGACTTCCGAAATTGAAGTTAATTTTCACTTTGTATCGTTCTTATTTGGAAGTCGGTTGTATTTTATGTATTTTATTTTTATTGTAAAACATAACCCTTAAAAACATAAATAAATATTTTTTGAGCATGGCTTTGGGACAACAAAATTCTTATACTGTAAATAAATATATAAATTTGAAGACTGTAGCGCCAACCGTTTGGCCGTAAAACCCGTGTGACAGACAGACGGCCAGACTATCAGACGGACAGACAGACAGACAGACGGACACGTGAGTGACAGCAATAGCACTTTATCTGCCAAATAAAAACAATTGTCGAAATGCCTTAAGGTTTAACCACGTAATATTACGGTAACCCATATCAACCGCATACACTTGAATGATCGTTAGTAGATTGATAGACAGTTTATCTAGATGGTCTTGTCACCGTATCGCGCGTTCATTCTGGACATGACCTAAGAGTGATCGTGGTTTCTACGGCACAGTGCAGTTTATTGCAAGCTCTTTTATAGGTCGATGTCAAATAATGTTTCCATTCCCCACATATTTTAGTACGTTTTTAAGCACAATTCCGTGATGCTTGTATATTGTTTTGTAATGTGGCTTTTACATGCTTTAGCACGAAACTGCTTTTCAAAAAAATCCAGTTATACAAATAAGACTAAGACACATCCCAAACCAATGAGAATCTAGATCCAAGCGCATTTGAGCAGGTGGTACCTACATAAATTAGTATGAAGGTTATATATACGAACTCAAGAAAAAGGGCTCTTAATCCAAGATCGACGGTTACTAGGCCTTACTCCAAATTTATGATCCAATTAGCACATTCCCTGATTAATCGCTGCGAAAACAATACAACAAGCCCTACAGGCAATATTGAGCGCATATTATACAATGGCAATCTTAATTGCTTGACGCGACAACATATTGGCACGACGTTTTGTTTAATCGAGATTTTTTTATGGTATCGGAATAAGGTACTAGTAATTAAATGGTTGTCGTATTTTTTCATATGCAACCGGTTGATTCTGTAAAAAAACTTACCGTGATAACTTAGATGAAGTGGGTAAGTAAGCTGTCATTCCAACTGGTTGCTAGAGTTTGACCGCTTACTTCAAACTTACTTCACCTAAGTTATCACAGTGTGTTATTTACAGAATAGCACTGCTGGTGGAAGAGTACGTAAGGCTTGGATTTTTAATGTGGATTAGGTATGATAGAGGAAACGCCCGGGTGTCACCATTGTTTGGATCGCCTGGAGGACACGGTGCACGGTGGAGCATACGGCGGAGGTCTGCCTCGCTTGGGTGGAGCACGTATTTTTTGCATTAACATATCAATAAAAAATAATAAAGATAAAACCCATGAAAGTTTATATTTGTAGAGGCTTGTGACGTCATTGTTTACCAAGGCGTAACATCACACTCAACAATATTTACACTGTATCGACATAATTTCTTGTTCCTGCAACAAAAGATAAAATACATTTCCAACATTTTTTGGTTGTCAGACTCGGGCGGATCAAATATAAATTTCCAGAAAACTACACAATTCACCTAACATATTTCCAAAACGCCGCGTTCACATCAAGGGAGAATGCCGAAACATGTCTGTTCAATTAATTCTTAAGGTGGTTCTGTAGTAACCTGGCAAATGTTATGAAACCTTGTTTGCCTAGTAATTAAAAAGCTACCAATGAGGTTGAGATCCCGGTTTTAATAACCGGGTTGGGGAAAGCATGATTCGGTTTTCTATTTGGAGTTTTTCAGTAGAGTCTAGATCCAAATGGTCGCAATAGGCTACCTCCTATTTCATGGGACTTAAACATAATTGCCAAAATCTGGTTGTATTTTAAGTACACCTCTGCCAAACCCTTTGAGAAACATAAGCGTAATGTAAATGTTTTGTGTCCAACACGGATGGTGTTAAACACATAACATTGACATGGGACACAAGACAGCACCTACAATTTCACCTCAGATATTTCTTAAACGCCACGTTCGCCTTAAACATGTCCGTTTAATAAATTCTAAACGTGGTTCCGTATTTACTTGGCTAATATTTGAACATGTTGAGACGTGTCGGACATGTTGGTGCAACAGCTGTACACAGGGCGAAAGTTTTCTCTTATGACGTCATAAAATGTTAAAAGTTGGAGTTCTGTACAATGGCCGCGTTAGTTATTGTTATGTTATGAATAAAGGTGGGAACTTATCGCTTTAGTGTAAGTTCGTAAAAGTTGGTTGTATATAAAGATATAGTGCAGCGTTGACAGTTCCTGTGTTGTTTCTGAATATAGTTAGGCACTGTAATGGCTTAAGTTATTACAGCGTCACCAACTTTTACCTACCGTCTTTTCTAAGATAGGTATTTTGCAGCGTGAGAGGTAGGTAACCAATATAATTATGTTAATTTAATAGTTCAGAGATTTGATAAAAAAGCCACGCAAGGGATTAAGCACTAAAGATTTTGTATCTTTAAAGCAATTGTTCTTTTTAATTCTTTTTTACCACGAGAGATGACGTTGCGTCCCGTATTTTGGTTGACAAGTCAATTGACAGATGACTGCAGATAGGCAGACACTGTGTTATTGGTTAGGTTTTGACTTAAATAAAATAAATAAATTTATTTTCAGTAACTTTACAACTTCTACAAAATATCTTACATAGGGGTCTCCTTTTAAGTAAGAGAAATAGCTGTGCTAGGAGGTCCCGCTCTTCTAAAACTAGTGCAATAATATGTAGGAGTGTACTTACATTGACTTTTACAATTTGGTAACTTATTAACTAATGGAAGAAAAAAATAAAATGTATACAAACAAAAACGATTATGTATATATACGTGTATGGGTGTGAGTGGGTGTGTTTTTTGTGAGTGTGTGTTAAACATTACTCCATCGCAGTCGAGTAAAAAAAACTTGTTTTCACTTTTAGAGTATGGGACCTTAAAAAAGTACTATGTAAAATAAATCCTATGATTTTTTTTTACTTGAACTGTGATAACAGCAAACATGACAACTGCTGGCATTTTAGGAAGCGTTATAGGTAGGTTTATAGTTCAAAACCACGCACTGACATTCGTTTAAACACCGCGGCTGTGATTTATAGATAACATGTTGCTGCATATTGCTGTTAAAAAATAAATAAATTCAAAAAATCAAAAAACCCGACTGCTTGAAAAGCGAACTAAAAAATCTTAAACAAGGAGAAAAACATGCTGTGCAGTCGGAGGATAAATATTCGCGAGCTGGCTGACCAAAACCAGATGTATGCTCCGACTGCACAGCATGTTTTTCTCCTTGTTTAAGACTTTTTAGTTCGCTTTTCAAGCAGTCGGGATTTTTGATTTTTTGAATTTTTTTTTTTTATTTATAACTTTTTAGTTATCTTTATTAAGATTTAGGTACTTTTAAACATATAAGTGTTTTATATTTTTTAAATCACCACTTAAAACCCTTTATTTTGATACCCCACACGATGGGTTTGGAAGAAAAAAAAGGTTTTGCCCCCCATAATATGGCGCCTAAAATCCGCCATTTTTCTATTTCCCAATTTTAATGTAGCCAGTGACACTCGCGGGGTTAAGACGAATCGATTGACGTAAGAATCATCAAAATCGGCCAACGCGTTTGGTCTCTAGAACGCCACATAGGAACAAACATACATACATACATACATACATAGACTGATAAATATATTACCCTCCTTCGGCAGTCGGGTAAAAAGACAAAGCCTCGTGACAGACGGATATACAGTCGGCAGTTTTTAATTTGGATTCGTGCTAGGCTCCCCGTTTAACCTTATGAGTGCGGGCGATCCTAAAAATGACCTAAGTAAAAAAAACGTAGGTACATATTCCCTTTATAATAGTATAGAATAGAAAAGAATATACTTTATTGTACACCATAAAATTAGCAACATTTACAAGAAAATACTTATTTATACGAGTACAAAGGCGGTCTTATCGCTGTCAGTGATAACCAGACCAACTTTGGATGGACTGAAAAAACTTAGAATAAAAAAATGACAAATATGTAAAAAAGATACTAAAAAAAACTATATTACCAGCTGCACGACTCCTAGAATATTACTTCAAGATCAACTTTAGCGTTGTGTATTTTAAGTTAAATTTTAAGTGACCATTTGTTAAAAAAAAGCTCTAAAAATTACAATGCAATTTGAACATTATAATGTCCTACGACATAGAGTATGCTGTTCTAAAATTTAATAATTATCTGGAATTCTGAACTCAAATATCGTTGAAATGGCGTTATAGGTACAAGCAAAAGGATTATGGTTCCAAACCACGCACTGACGTTAGTTTAAACACCGCGGCTGTGAATTATTGATAACATGTAGCCGAACTAACACGCTTACTGGTAAAGTGGCAACTGTAGTTAACTAGTTGCTTCAATTACTGCTTATTTCGTTAAGTTAACTGTAAATTGAATTCGATTTCGGTAGTTTTATAGCAATTGGATTTTTAAAGAGAAGCTACTAGTTGAACCCAAGGGCAAAGAGAGGATTTCACTTGCGTGACTTGACTTTATCAAATTGAAGATATCTGCAGGAGAATCAAGGTTACTGAGACAGCCCTAAGAATTGCCTATATTACTCGCAGAAAATTTGGTCGATGGCGAAAAAGTTTTATTTATTCATTCGTTTATCCTCGCACTGAGGAGCTTGTGGCTAAATTATAACAGCCGCACTGGTCGATCATCAAGGTTAAGCAACGCTTGACGAGGTCGGTTCGTGGATGGGTGACCATTTCAACATATGGAGTTTCCTCCGTTCCTCGGAAAGCACGTTAAGCCGTTGGTCCCGGCTGTCATTTGAACATCTTTGACAGTCGTTACGAGTAGTCAGAAGCTTGAGAGCTGACACCAGTCTTGCCAAGGGGTACCGTGTTACCCAGTTACTGGGTTGTGGAGGACTGATAGGCAGTCGCTCCGTGTAAAACACTGGTACTCAGCTGAATCCGGTAAGACTGGAAGCCGAACCCAATATAGTTGGGAAAAGGCTAGGCAGATTGATTGTTTATCGTCGCACTGGAACGCCTTGTAGCAATTAGACCAATGGAGCACAATCTTACTATAAACTCACTATAAGTCCAGGTTTCCTCACGATGATTTCCTTCACCGTTGTCAGTAATGTCCAAGATAAACCTAGAAAGTACATATGAATTGAAAAAGTCACATTGGTACTTGCCCGGATTCGCACCCACAACCTCAAGCACAAGAGGCGAGGTTTTAGCCACTGGGCTATTGGTGTGGCGAACGCATACCGAAGGACACAGCGTCGGAAGGCCTCCCACAAGGTGGACCAATGACCTTGTGAAGACTTCGGGAATCCGGATGCGAGACGCATAGAACCAGTCGATGGGGTCGGCTATGTTCAGCAGTGGACGGCACTAAGCTGACATAATGATGATAATGAGTTGAACCCAACACCGGTTTGCCATATTTCTTGTTTTTTTTAAGATACTTGTCGGAGACTGCACGTCAGTGGTAACACTGACCTAACGGCCTAGTATGAAGGAGTTTCAATAGAATAGGAGACCAGCTTATACTCGTTTTATCTCTGCCACGAGAGGTTTGTTGTTCTCCTAAAAGATAGCTTAATAAAATATTTTGATATTAGCTTTTTTAGCACCTACCAAGTTCCAAAATTAAACACCATCCATGCAATCATCATAAATCCCTTAAGCACAATAAAATTTTATCATGTGCAAAACATTTTCAGTGACCTTTTAAACCTTCCAATTAATATCTTATTAGATACCTATTAAGAGCGGAACCGCACTACACGCCCGTGTCCGTGATCCGTGTCCATAATTTGAGTTCCGAGTTCAAAATTTTCTAAATTATGACAGATTATGACGGATGGAGTTCGGATGTAGGTAGTGCATTAGCTTCCCTACAAGAAGTACTACGGCTATTTCGGAACTAAAATTTCACTGACACGGATCCGATGTAGTGCGTAACCGCCCTTACTGTTCATTATTTAATTTCATATTTCGCTACCCCCGTTTCCTTCATAATTCAATTCTTAGCTCTCCGATCAAAATATCTCCATTTATAAAGCCGGTTAATACAAACAAGTTGATTTAATAAGCCAAAGCGTTCGTTAAGGAACGAAGGATGAATGTTAAATATTTGATCAGAGCTCGACAATTCACCAAACAGCAGTTTTAACTCAATAAGAGCTTAGTGTTTCGTATTGCTTTGGAAATTGACCGTGTCTTTAGTAAGGATGGGCGAAGACTGAATCGAAACTGTATTGCAGGACACGTTTCCTTGTTTGCACCTGCAAACAGCACGCATGCAATTTGCATTATATTGCGGGATACTGAGGTATAATGTGAACCATCGCTCGATATTGCCCCGTAAAGTAGTAAAACTTGCATGCTAGTTGATTGCAAGTACAAACACGGTCTTAGTAACTATACAGAATAAGGCCTACTTTCACCAAAGAATATTAAATTCATTCAGAAATAGACTACATACTAACATCATCTTTCTGTTTTTGACCATCGTTTGAGATACATTAAAAGATGCGAGCACAGCGATCGTGACGTGAGACCGAGACATGCGACGATGCATGTGTCTTCGCGGGCATTGCATTGCAATGGTAAGCCACTTGGCTATCAAATTACTATTGGAGTAAGAAAAATACGACGATATGATATCATATTATTAGTATAAACAAAGATTGGCTATGAGCGAATTATATCAGCTTAAAATATCGTTTTCAATATGAAAGTCAATCATAAAAGGGTTATTTAATTGTTGAATGACAAAATGTTTGGGCATTTCAAGTGCGACGCGCGTCTCCTGCCTTAGTCGTGTGTTGCGTTTCGCGGTCTCGCATCGCGGTCGCGCGGTGAACTCGCTCGCGTCTTTAGAATGATGTTTTAAACACGTTAAGCATTGAATGCATTTAAGTGATTTGATGCGCAAGTGGGTCTTAGTAACGACTATCTTAAATCATACTATTGCTCTATGACAAATATAATAATAGTGTGTAAGTACACCACAGTTGACAAAATGCCTCTACTGAAAATGAATCACGACAAAACATATACAGAAACAGATTTTTTTTTGTTTCTTGTGTCGTCTTTTGCTGTAAGGATGCTATCTATCTATTTGCATGTTGTTAAGATTGTCGGATAAATATTCAACGATATCTGATTAATCCAAATCCTCTGATTTTTCACACACTGCTCTATTAGAGGTATTATTACGAACCGTGTACGGCCGCCTTTAAAATAAATTGTGTCTCTGCTATACATTTTTCTTGTAACCTTATTTTCTTATTTTGCAGGTATCTATTGGATGAAAGTTCAGTTGGTCACGTAGGAACAGTTAATGGTTTGTTTTTATCTTTGGCTATTTTATTCTTCTTTAAGTTTTTAAAGACGTTTGAAAAATTTAAATTATTTTTTTCGTGTGTCGAAAATTAAGTAAGTACGTACCTATGAACGGAGCGAAATATAATAATAACAATAACGGCTGGGTCAAGGGCCTGATCCAGAAAGCAGTACTGCTGGACACGGTTCACATTGTTAGGAGGTTCCGCTCTCTGGAGCCCTGACCGCCGGTAGCTTGGACCCTGTTCCCGATACCGGTGGGCCTCTATTTTTTATATTTTTAAATGTTTTTGTTTTTTAATTTATTTTTTAAATATATTTAAAAATGTAAATAATAAGAAAGATAATTAAATAAAGGAGACAATAATAATAATAATAATAACCACTATCTTACCATCAGGTGAGATAGTGGTCAAGCGCGAGCCTATCTATAATATAAAAAAAAGATGACTTTTGTGAATTCATATTTTGATTTCAAATTGTATAGCTAATATTTAAATCTATGCTTCAATTATTTAATTTCAAAACGTTAGTTACCAAAACGATACCCATTAATGATCATCTCAGTGGTGACCACTTTCTAGTTAGAAGGGTTACTTTTCAAATGACGACTATTTAAGAAGAAAATCCCAAATAAATTTGTATAAGTGTAAGATAATGTTGATAATAAACATTTATCACTGATCCTAAATCAGTGATTAATGTTTTACTTAAAACACTATTGTGTTGTGTAAGAGACGATAATTAATAGATTACATATATATGTGTTTGCGATGCCCATAAGAAATAAAAGGAAACAGTAACAAGGGGATAAGAAACATAATAGTTACCGCTAACGAAGTAATCTTCAGAGCCTAATTCAGTTACTTTTGCGTTAGCAGTCAGTGGCTATAAGGTCAGCACACAAAGAGACGCCATGCGACGCTATGCGCGATATATCGCCCGATAGACCCATGCTGTTATTGTTTAACCCCGAGCTCCCCCGCGATAAAATATAGAATTTAATTTCCTACACAAAGAGTTACATTGTTATTTCAGTGAGAGAAATCGAATTTTAAATTCCGTGGGGTGTATTCGAATTTTGTCGCTAAAATGTGTGGTAAATAAAATTTCATATCGCCGCTGATATTGAATATGTTCTATTTCAGATTAAGCTGATTTTTCAGGAGGGACATAAAACATTTTGGTGTCGTAACGATTACATACAGTGCTTATAGTTTTAAACTACCATTATCAATAGATCATTATCAATAGAGATGTTTTTCATCATATTTGACAAAAAAATAATAATATTAATACTTCAGTGCAGAGATTCAGAGACATAGAACATTATGCATTTCAGTTTTAGTTGGAGTTATCTAAAAAGTTAGACTATTATCTGAAAAAAATATTTCAGTAACGACAGACCAATTTAATCATAGAACAAATTTGAAATAAATATATACAGGTTATCCGAAAGTTTTCCAGTGAAAATCAAAACATTTTTTACTAGGATCAAAACGTTAGAAATTGTTACAAACATCTCCCCAATATTTGAAAAGGTTGTAAGTGAAGAAAAAATCATAATGCAATATCAAAATGAAAGTGTTTTTGTCATGTGACGTATTGCATCTATTTCGAATACACCGATCCGATTGGCTGTTGACATATAAAGTTTTACGGATGCGTTCAGAATTAAAATGTTAAGTCATTTTACAGGAAAACAAAAAAACATAAAAAAAACCGGCCAAGTGCGAGTCGGACTCGCACACGAAGGGTTTCGTACCATTATCGCAAAACACTGCATAAAAATCACGTTTGTTGTATGGGAGCCCCCCTTAATTTATTTTATTTTAATTTATTAATTATTAGTTTTTGAAGTAAATATACAACTAAACATTCTGTGAATATTTCAAGCGTCTACCTGTTGCCGTTATTAATATCGAGGAAAAAACGGCAAAAATATCACGTTTGTTGTATGGGAGCCCCCCTTTAATATTTACTTTATACTGTTTTTAGTATTTGTTGTTATAGCGGCCACAGAAATACATCATCTGTGAAAATTTCAACTGTTTAGCTATCACGGTTCATGAGATACAGCCTGGAGACAGACGGACAGACAGACAGACAGACAGACAGACAGACAGACAGACAGACAGACGGATCGCGAAGTCTTAGTAATAGGGTCCCGTTTTTACCCTTTGGGTACGGAACCCTAAAAATTACATAGAACGTATTGTAATGTCAACGAGGGCATTGTAATACAGGGAAACTCAAAGCTAAACAGAAAAAAAATGGCACAGGTCTATCTTCAAGGTTAAGCAAAGCTTACCGAGGTTGGTCCTTGGAAGGGTCCAATACATACCCAGACTCCTCCGTCCTTCAGAAAGCATTTTTTGTAAATATTTGACAATTGTTACGGGTAGTCTTGTCAAGGAGTATCGTGTTAACCAGTTACTATTGGGTTGTGAAGGTCAGATAGGCATTCGCGCCATGTATGCATATCCAGAATGGTAACGTAAAATGTTTCGTGGATGATACTGCGATAACTGATGTAGCTGAAACATTGTCTCAACTAGAAATAAGAGCGCAACTCGCATTCAACACAGCATTAAACTAGCTCAATGAACACACCCTTACACTCAATACTTCCTACACCAACTTCATTACATTTTCAATTATTCAAATCTGTAATTTTACCAAGTATAAATTTTATATCCACGTACTGCAATACTTAAAATGATTAATAAAGATTTATTATTATTATTCAGTTAGGCTGGAACCTGACCGCAACATGTTTGAGACAAGGCGTAGCAGATTGATTTTGTATAGCTAGTTCAAAAATAAGTTCAAAAACTAAAACCCAACTACTGAAAAATCACTCTCTAAAAGTATGAAACAAGAAAATATTCTCTTCTGAAATTGTTATATACACACTATTCGATATGTACCGGGTATTAAATAAACAACTTTCATGTAATAAATATTTTATTGTATTCCGTACTTATTCATAGTGGTGCTCAGAGTATAACCGTGGTCGTATGCCACCTACAACATTCTGCAAAGTAGTGTACAACCACGGTTATAGTTTGAACACCACTATGAATATGTATGAAATAAAATAAATTGATTGAACTTATTTTCATCACATTTTTTTCTGTTTAGGGTTTGTTGTTTGCATGTGTCTATATAATGCATAAGTTACAAGAGTGGACTCTAGATAACGTCCAACGAAAACGTAGTTGATTTAGGAAATTTAATATTCACAGGACTTATATAGGTATGTGCTATGTGTGTGTAGTTATGTTAGCTAACGAAACATACACATAGGTTTATGATTCGAAATTTGAGGGACTTGGTAATGAGGGAACAAATGAATACATACTTACATACCGATCAACAAACACTGCGACGCAGTAGTCGGATAAAAATTGTTTTCATGAATTTGACGGTGTATATCTCACAAACAGTAAGCTTTACAAAAATATAATGTACCAAACTCTGCCTTAATTTTAAAATCCTAATTCAACGATACCGCACATGATGGGGTGGGGCGAATTTTTCTTGACTTCAGGCACAAAATACGTAAGCGGCGGCGCGATTTCTATTTTGTGCCTCAGGCCCCGTAGAGGTCGTTTAGTCAAGAACAAAAAGGGGGCTGACATTAAATTTAATATGGGATTTAATGTGACTTCACATAGCCTATAACCAGCAGACAAACAAGGCGTTGCCAACGACAACTCAATTGTCAAATTATGATAAATAGTTTAGCAGTTATGAACAGATGAACATACTAAGTACATACAAACATACAGGGCAAAAACATAACTCTCCCTTTTGTTTCAACGTAGTCGGAAATAAAGTGCAGCCTCGCGTCACGTCGCGTCTTAGTGTTAACCGATCCTTACGGTAGCATCCAGTGGCTTAAGTGGCGCCTACATTATCCTGTGTTAATACGGTTTTTCCTATTGTTTGCTTACTTCTAAGTAGGCAATCTGCCTTTGTTTGTATTTGTATCTACCGGGTTCTACGGGTTAATTTTATTGGATGGTTTAGATACTGAAATAGTAATCGGATTCGTAAGAAAGGTTCGTAGTGTAATTATTTTGGAATACCTAAATTTTCACAAAACGGAACACAAAAATTATACCAGTCAAACTAAATATGATCTAGATTCAGATTCTTTATTTGTGTTAAACATGAGTGTACATGACAGAGCATGCAAGTTGTTACGGTACAATTTTTGTTCAGCCATGTTTGGTCATGGATCTAGGCCTTGTGAGCAAACCTAACCTTGTGAGCTAACTTAACATTGTGCGCTTACCTAACCTAGTGAGCAAACCTAAGGTATTCAGCTGCATCCAGTTAAACTCTAATTATACCAGTCAAACTGGTATAATTTTTCCAGAGATTACTAATTAAACTAGGCTTTCCTTCTTAAATTTAGGCTATCTAATATGCTTATTGTGGAAGAATGGGTTCAGGTAAACAGTACAATGAGTGAGGTTTGAAATGACTTGCTCTCACTTGACAGTTCTCTTTTTTAATCTATGAGTCATTGTCACTGTAAGTACATTCTCTTTTTTCAACAATACGCCAGTAATTATTTGTTCAAAGAATATATTGAAAAATAATTTCAAAATATAAGTCTGCACAAAAATTCAAAAGGCAAGGTTTTTAACAAGTTTTTCACACGGGAGTTGTTATTTTAATTAATTTAAAACAGAGTTTTAATTAATTTAAAACACGTTAAATTTTAACTGAAAATTTCAGTCTGCTGAAAAGTCAACAGTTATATATCTGTATTTAAACCTTGAAATAAATTTGAGCAAAGCTTTTCGCTTCAGTTGCTGGTTCATTATTGATTTTCTCTGAAATAGATTTGACCAAATCTCTCTCTTCAGAAGATTGGCACACCTTTAGGAAGGTTATTAAATATTAAAATGTGATATTAAAATAAGTATAAACAGAATAAGCTGCAGTAGCTGCAGTAGCAGAGGTGTTGACCATGTTAGGCATTGAACTGATGGGTATTGGGGTAGACATGTTCTTGAGTGGAGATCACGATTCAGCCAATGTAAAGTCGTATCGTCCGTTTTACCTATTATATCATCTATACTTAATATTATAAACAGGAATGATTTTTTGTTTGTTTGTTTGTACCGAATATGCTACAAAACTACTGGACCGATTTAAAAAATTCTTTCGCCAATAGAAAGCTACATTATTCCTGAGTGACATAGGCTATTTTTTAGTCCCGAAAACGGGTCCTGTGGGGTGGCCCACGGGAGCGAAGCCGCGGGGAAAAGCTCGTTTTGTATAAAGCCACACCCGATCAAATTAAAAAGGAATGGCCCCGCACATTCAGTATCCTGTTTGCAAAACTTTAACGTGGCCCCTGATATAAGGGGAAACTATCTGAAACTTTTCAAATACACTCAGCATCATAAAAATCGCACCTCCTCGAAAATAACATTCAAGCCTGTCCCACCATAAACGCTTGCATGACTGCCAATTAATATTGTTATCTGCTAAAAGTATGTTTAATGACCTTTAAATTAACAACAGCTAGGTCTCATAAATAAACCAATTCTTTAGATCGGGACGGCTCCTGATGCCACTTTTGTTAAAATATGCATTTATAGGAGCAAAATTGCACCACGCTAGGAGGGTATAAAAAGGCTGATCAAGGTCAAATGAGAATCATTCGCCATCCAGACTTTGAATTGAACACAATTAAACAACTCCTCAATTCCGGCAACAAAAACAACAATAAACTGATTTTTCTTTAATTCAATTAAGCCGTTTTTATTTCATGCCTTGGTTAATAAAATCATAAACCCTTTACTTTTTCTGGCAGCTGAATAACTTTGTCTTTCGATTGGTGTACCATAGTCATACCCTCACCATTGAATTAATATGGTTTAAATTATTTTTAAGGAGACAAGGAGAAAAGGTGCGATATCTATGACGCTGTGTGTATATGCTCGGTGTTCTCTCAGCAAGCCGTACCAACTCAGCTATCAACTTTTCACCCTAAACCCTGCCAGCTCGTCGCGAAATTAGTCCCTAAAAACAAAGCCGACCTCATTACTACCGCAAAACCACCCAAGTGAAAAAGCACAAAATTGCAATTTCCGCTACCAATGCACCTGCAGTTCCGCTGAACATTCACATCCACTATGAAGGCTGTCAGAGTCAAACAAGAACTTGTAAACTTTAATTGCAATTTAACAAGCAGCGCTCTGAAAATTCCAGCTGGGTTTAGTGAAAATCTATTACTTCGTTGCTATGGTAACCCGCAGGTAATCCCGGGTTAATTGGCTGGTACAGGCGGTCGCGAATCACGTAGGGTTGAGTTTAACGCGGTTTGGAGGGCTGTCAGTAAGATGTTTGAGTGACGACAGATTGGTAAAAAAAACATAGCTACTGCTTTGCATTTGCAACTATGTTGGTGCAAATAATACTGTTGGTTTATGCTTTTGTTTTGGATGCATCTGATGTTGGACTAAGTGAAAAATAAAGAGATATATTATTATATTTGTGCATGGTTTAGAAGCAACAGCTGTGTAAATTAATTCGATTTTTTACACTCATGTAATTATTTTGCAAAAAGCAGCACAAATCAAGCTTGTCTGAAAAACACTACTCTATGATAATGTTGAAATCTAACACAAATAATTTATTTTCTATCACAAGTGTATCATTCAAGTGTTAGAAATACCTTTTTAACTTTTTGAGCAAGAATTGCCTGTTGTAGCTGTTATCTATGCCCAGTTTAATTGGCTGGTACAGGCGGTCGTGACTAACTTAGGGCTAACTCTAACGCGGTTTGTACAGCTGTCAATAAGATCAAATCAAATCAAATCAAATTAAATTTATTGCATCCATAATGTACATACAGGTGGTAAATATAGTTTCAGAAACAATTATGGACCCTGTCGGGCACAGCAACATTCTAGATACAGTCAGTGTCTAAGAGAGAGGAATAACGCTTATTAATTTTCATATATAATTAACATTTAAGTTATCTATTTGCCATATTTCTGATTTTATGTGGTTAAATGTACTAATATGTGTGTGTCTTTCTGTGTGTATGTTAAATGATGTATTATTCTTACTTATTTATTTATTCAATTACATTTTAGTATTTATTACAATTAGTTTATATGATTTTCATAGATTATATTTATAAAAATTAATACGTAAAAGGTCCATATTATATTGTGCGTCAATAAATTATTAGTCATTTTACTTATCAAGTTAACAGTAATCATTATTTTTAATAAGATTAATATTTAAATGTCCATATAATATTATAATTCTGAGTCAAAAAAATGTGAAGATGAAAAATGTGATGAAGATGTCTGGGTGATGACGGATTGATGTTGAATGGCTTTGTATTTGCAATCGTGCTCAAGCATAACATCAGACGCTACCAAAACAAAAGCAGGAACCACACACACACACACTCAAAGCACATTGGTTAATTTAAATTTATGAATGATTTTTATGAAAAGCTACAAATCAAAAGGTAAGGCAATTAGTTTTGAAACAGTTTGTCTAAAAAAGAATACACTACTTGATTAAATACAACTGTTTCTTGATGCTACTCTTAGAGTCACTGATAAAGTAACTTCTGTTTTGTGTTGGAACAGAGTCAGTAACTTTTGAAAAGTTCTTTGAATAATATCGTAGCCAGTCTAAAACAAAACTTAACTAATACTTTCAAAATTTCATCAATATTCAAGTAGGAAAGTATTTTGAGCAGCCCTAAATCGGGGTACGTTTCGCGCCATTACAGACCTAAATAATGTGAATAAATGATAACCTACGGAATTCTTTCTTGGGCTTAAAATGTAAAAAGTTGTATACAGATACTAGCTGTTCCCCACGGCTTCGCTCCCGTGAACCACGCCACAGGACCCGTTTTCGGGTTTTAAAAATAGCAGTCAGGAATAATATAGCTTTCTATTGGTAAAATATTTTTATAAATCGGTTCAGTAGCTTCGGAGCCTATTCGGTACAAACAAACAATAAAATCTTTCCTCCTCTTTATAATTATTATTACTAGCTGTTCCCCGCGGCTTAGCTCTCGTGGATCAGCCCACAGGACCCATTTTCAGGATAAAAAGTAGCCTATGTCACTCAGAAATATTGTAGCTTTCTATTGGTGAAATAATTTTTTAAATCGGTCCAGTAGTTTCGGAGCCTATTCGGTACAAACATAATTATAATTGTAATAATAATAATTAAATTAATACTATCGACTGATGAACGCAAAGAGGTATGGCAAGGCAAGGAGCTACACGGGCGCTTCTATCGGGCTCTCCATGGGCCCGATGTAGATTATTCAGCGTCCGTATCCTGGCTACGTTTCGGCGACCTTTTCGGGGAAACTGAAGGTTTTGTCTGTGCAATTATGGACGAAGTCATCCTGACGAATAACTACCGGAGATATATAATGAAGGACGGGACGGTTGACGTGTGTCGGGCATGCCACTGTCCTGGTGAATCCATCAGACATATTATCTCTGGTTGTTCTCGTCTGGCTAACGGCGAGTACTTACACAGACATAACCAAGTGGCCAGGATTATTCACCAGCAGCTTGCTTTGAAATACAATCTGGTGGATTCTGAGGTACCGTATTACAAGTATGTGCCCGACCCAGTTCTCGAAAATGACCATGTCACGTTGTACTGGGATCGGTCTATCATCACTGATAGGACTATTGTTGCCAATAAGCCGGATATAGTGCTGATAGACCGATTAGCGCGCCGCACAATGATAATCGATGTCACCATCCCGCATGACGAGAACCTCGTGAAAGCTGAGAAAGAGAAACAAATCAAGTATCTTGACTTCGCACACGAGGTTGTTGACATGTGGAATGTGGACTCGGCGATCATTGTGCCGATTGTCGTTACGGCCAACGGCCTGATGGCCAAGAGCCTCGACGACCATCTGTCGAGGCTGTCATTGGGCGGTTGGATCAAGGGTCTGATACAGAAGGCAGTACTCCTCGATACGGCTCGCATTGTGAGGAGGTTCCTGTCTCTGGAGCCCTAACCACCGGTAGCTTGGACCCTGTTCCCGATACCGGTTGGTCTCTACTTTTTTATTTTTAAATGTTTTTAAGTTTTTTTTTTTAATATTTAAAAATGTAGTAAGTAAGAATGAAGAAGAATAAAGGAAATAATTAAATTAATAAAATAAAATAATTAAAAATATAAGTATAGATTAATTAATTAATTAATAAGTATAGATTAAATAATAAAACATGGTTTTATTATTTGTTTATTTCCGTCTTAAAGGTCTATCCACACATATAAGGGGCACCGGTTCCGTGCCCGGGACATGCACGGGACGTGGACTGACCGTGCCCCATCAGGAGCTCAAAAAAATATCGTTGGGTACATTTTATATGAACTCGTTCACATCCGTCCGTGCACGGCCCAGGGCACGTCCCTTTTTTCTTTATTCTTAAATTATTATTATTAGTAAGCCAAGAGATTAATGAATTGACCGCGTTATTGACATAAAGTTCATACGATTCAGGTTTATTGCAAGGTATTGTTACCGTACTATCGTCAGCAAAGAGTGTTATTGGGAAGTCTATGGCTTTGGGCAGGTCATTAATATAAATCAAGAACAGTAAGGGACCCAATACACTGCCCTGTGGTACTCCAAAATATACTGTGCGTTCTTTGGACAGGTATGTTACTTCTTCTTTAGTCTTAAAATTATATAACTTATAATAAGGTTTTTATTGTTATTCACCAGTTATGTTTAAGTATCATGTTATTTCAAAATGACAAAAAAGCACAATAAAGCTCAAAAGATTAAATTCATCCTGAAACGATAAGTACCTAATTTCAAAGAAAACCCTTTCTGTTAATGTAGGATTTGTTCAGTACCACAAATGTTTACAGGATACAAACAAACTTGAACATCTGTTTCTTCGTCAGCCACACAGTATTTGTTCCGATGCCGTATATCAGCAATATAAAAAAGAGATCCTAGATAAAATCACTATCTTTGTTTTGCCCTCAGTAGAAAGTAAATACCAATAGGACTTGAGGTAAGCATAATCTTTTTTTCAGTACAGTTGTTAAACATGGCGTACTTTCATAGGCTATAATTATGAGTCGAAAATTAAATCTTATGCATAGGCATCTTTCTGTTACGCGGTCGTGACTTTTGTTTACGAGCTCGATCATTACTTTTGTAGTTGAGTTGTACATAGAATAAAATGGGATAGATTTTATACGAGGAAAAATGAATGATTCCGTACGTTTTAGCATTGAACTCTCAAAAGTCTAAATGGTTGTTTAATATAGGTATTTAATTACCAGTTTTAATTTATTTATTTTCACATCAACATTTGTCAAAAATCGAATAGGCTGTGTAGGCTGTTTTCGTTGTAAAAAAATATGTCCAGTTGCAAAAACGCGCGTAAATTTTATTTTTTTGTGAATAAACTAATCTAATTCTTTGATTTGTTTTACTATTTCCCACAACTGTATTGAACAATGTCGTATGATACACGGGTGTGTAGGTTATTGCAAACTCGTGTCATTAAAAACCCCCGCCTTCGGCTCGGGCTTGTTAATGACAGCTCGTTTGCAATAACCTACTTTCCACCCTTGTATCACAATGTACTATTACCATAAAGTTGTAAACGACATCCTTTATAAAACGTGGAGAAGCCAAGGGGTAGATTAAAAAGTCTAAACAGCTTCCTGTCGGTCACTAAATCAATTAACGGCGACGAGTTAAGCGAAACAAAGAAAAATCTATGACTCCTCAGACACCCACCACCAGCTGACTATATTGAGCCTGTAGAAAAGCTCACTGTGAGCCACCAACTGTCTTGGCCCACCTGGAAATATCTAAACTGAATACGAAGCCAGGTGGGTCGCTGCATGCACAACCTAGTTAGATACTCCAATGACCCACAATGCGATTGCGGAGCTAGGTCCCAAACAATGCCTCACCTTTTGTCGTGCTCTCTAAGCAACAGCATCTGCACCTTAAAAGACCTTGGTCAAGCAAACGACAACGCTGTTGACGTGGCTGAATTCTGGTCATCATTTATAAAATTTTGGAATCATCAGTACGACGAAGAAGAATAAAGTTGTGGCAGAACGTATTTAAAACTAGCAAAAAACCGATAGATTATTTTTTCGGGATAATATGTAGTATAAACAATATCCTATGTCCTATGCCGTAGCTATAGTTTGAAATATTAACAATTGGTGACTTAAATTGAGGTCTGTTTTAGAATATGGCTGTTAAAGGAAAATATACAACTACTACTAATACGCATGAGAAGAATGAAAGAGCGGTGGTGGTGCAGTGGTATCGGCCGCGACTTACAAGTTGTAGGTCGTGGTTTCGAGCCCAGGCAGGAGCTTTACTTTGTGAAAATTATTTCATCACCATTGCTCTCTAAACGGTGAAGGATAACATCGTGAGGAAACCTGCATGTCCTAGAACCAAAAATTCGACCAACCCGCACTGGGCCCGCGTGGTGGATTACGGCCCATACCCTCTCACAGAGAGGAGGCCTGTGTCCCAGCAGTGGAAACATTAATAGGCTGATGATGACTAATACGATTAAATAACAATGTGTCGACTAATAATAATAATAATAATAATCATTTATTTCAAGTTACAAAGACTCATTAAATTACATTCATACACAGATAGTCACATTAAATAATCAAATTCAAATTTCATCATAATATAAATTAAGAAATAATTAAAACAACAAATTATTTATATAAAGCAATCAAAAACGTAATAGAAGTAATGTCATAGTATCAGTATTGCCCAATTACCTGCGCCCAATGTGTAGCCTACAGCAGTGATTAATATAGGCACAATCGACCCTTTCCGCAAGCGCGGCCAACATGCTGTTGGAGCTGCCCCGCACTCGCCGCACCAGCGAGGTGCCTCTCTTGCGCATTGTTGTATAAAAACAATCTACGCGAGCCTCCGCAAACATTGTCGAAGCGCTGCAGTAACGGGGGAGACCCAACAACATCCTGAACGCATTGTTAAACTGGACCCGAAGGGCGCTGTACGACCTTTGCGTGTAGTTAGTCCATAAGCTGCATGTGTATAATGTAGTGCAGTAGGCTCTAAAGAGAGTAATTTTAACATCTATTGAGCATCGCGCAAACCTACGGATCACCATATTCGCTCTGACCGACAGCGCCCTTCGCTCCCGTTCAATGTCTGCATCATCTTTCAAGTCGGGAGTAACTAAGTGGCCTAAGTACCTAAAAATATCTACTCTTTCTAAGAGTGTGCCATACAGCTTTATAGCTGGCATTTCGATAGCTTTTCTCGTCCCTCCCTGAAAGACCATACACTGACTCTTTTTTACATTATACAACAGTCCATGATCAGTTGCATAACGCTCACAGATACTCATCAGCTTTCTGAGTCCGCAGACCGAGGCACTCAGCAGCACCATATCGTCCGCGTAACTGATGTTATTGAAACAGACGCCATCTATATGACAACCAATATGCTGTCCGCTGAGCGCCTCGATCAGCCCATTAACATACAAATTAAAAATAGAAGGTGAGCTCAAACCTCCCTGTCTCACCCCACATTCCAACCTATACGGGTCCGACAATGTGCCTGCCCACTTGACATGGTTTACCTGGTTCCCGTACCAATACTTAAAGATGGTAATAAGTTCATTCGGTATATGAGCTGCTTTCATTTTATCCCACAGTATATCATAACAGACCAGGTCAAAAGCCTTGGAAAGGTCGAGGAAGCAGGCGTACACAGATGTTTTCCTATCAGTGTAATATTTGACAGCACTCTTCAGACACAATATCGCAGTATCCGTGGACAGTCCTGGTCGAAATCCGAACTGATTATCATGCAATTGTATGTATTTGTTTAATTGCGTATTCAGAATGCTGTCAAACACTTTTGCACATACCGTTGCCAAGGAAATAGGTCTGTAGTTAGATATGTCTGACAAATCTCCCGCCTTGTTTTTTACTACTGGTACTACGATAGTCCTCATCATGTCTTTAGGCAGGTATGAGTGAGATATACAAAGGTTGTACAACATGGCCAGCACTCTGCACATATGAGGCCCAGCGTGTAATGACACAGGTTTTTCATATAAAAAAATATGTTGCGAGACTCCGGGGAATCTTCTGCTACTTTGTGAATTAAGTATAAGAATTTAATCTGAAATTTGGCTCCTTATTCATAACGAAGATAATTAAACATCGAGTAATGAGTGGGACATAATGTCCAAAACCGTCCCAAAAAGTTCTAAAATTATTTAACCAGAAAGAAACGAAATTTTCAGTGAACCTCCAAATAATCAAAAGGCCAGCCTTAATTGTATACTTTAAGCCAAAATATGACCAAATAACGTGGTGACTACAGTACAGGTTAGCTGGAACACGTCCTGGGTAAGGAGCTTGAGGCGCAGATACCCCTCAGTAGCTGATTTTAAAATGAGAATCACGTCTAAACGGTTAGACGTATTTTTTTGAAAAAAAAAAATTGCCATGTTTTTAATAATTTGTTGTAAGAAAATTTTGATTTTTATTCGTATAACGACAATCGCACCAAAACCGCCGACCGTATTTTAATGAAATTTTCACTATCTCAAAGACAATTTAATTATCTACATTTTGACCTGAGGCTTTTTTTTAAGTCATAGAATAACAATTGCCATGTTTTTAATAATTTGTTGTAAGAAAATTTTGATTTTTATTCGTATAACGACAATCGCACCAAAACCGCCGACCGTATTTTAATGAAATTTTCACTATCTCAAAGACAATTTAATTATCTACATTTTGACCTGAGGCTTTTTTTTAAGTCATAGAATAACAATTGCCATGTTTTTAATAATTTGTTGTAAGAAAATTTTGATTTTTATTCGTATAACGACAATCGCACCAAAACCGCCGACCGTATTTTAATGAAATTTTCACTATCTCAAAGACAATTTAATTATCTACATTTTGACCTGAGGCTTTTTTTTAAGTCATAGAATAACAAGGAAAGTACAAAAAACTACTGAATTTTGGGTCGCGTGGGTGTGAAATAAGTGCGCGTTTTGTTCCCTCAAGATCGTTGGCGACTGTCGTTGTCTTAAGCGAATGCTTGGGTGGAAGTGAAAATAAAGGTACAATTTTTTCCCGAAGCTTCCCTACCGTGGAATGTTCCACGGGATCCTGCGTTTTACTGGGATGGAAATAGCATATGATTCTCTGTACCGAAATAAAAACCGATTCAGAGATTATCTCCAACAAGCAAGCATAATATGATTTAAGATAATTATGAAAACCAACTCTGTCACTTACATTGAAGATATTGTGACTGTGGTAAGTATGTAATCAGTTACGACACGACACTTGCTTAGGTCATAACTCGTCTAGGCTCCACGGTCAACTGCCGACTACGACAATCAACGACACAAAATTGCTTCCACCCCCTGATCATTGCACATTCACTCTGATAAAGGCTTTAAGCGTCACTTTTGTTAAATGTCACGTGACTGGGGTTAGGCGTCACGCCGCGTTGAGAGATGTAATGTAACGTTTTGAGATGTTATTTGGCTAAAAAGCAAACTAAATAGTACGTCTTTTTAGTTTGCTTACATATTCGCGAGCTGGCGGACCAAAACCAGATGTATCCTCCGACTGCACAGCATGATTTTCTTCTTGTTTACGTCTTTTTATTTTGCTTTTTAAACAGTCGGGTTTTTTGATTTTTTAATAAACTTTTTTTATTTACAACTTTTTAGTTATTTTTTTTTAGAATTAGGTACATTTAAACATATAAGTGTTATATATTTTTGTAATCACCTCTTAAAACCCTTTATTTTGATACCCCACACGATGGGTTGGGACGAAAAAAAATATTTTCCCCCACACAAAATGGCGCCCAAAATCCACCATTTTTGTTTTTCCCAATTTTAATGTAGCCAGTGACACTCGCAGGATTAAGACGAATTGACGTAAGAATCATCAAAATCGGCCAACGCGTTTGGTCTCTAGAACGCCACATAGGAACAAACATACATACATACATAGATAGACTGATAAACACATTACCCTCCTTCGGCAGTCGGGTAAAAAGAGGTTTTTTTTTTACAAAACATCTAACCGACTTCCAAAACAAAACACTACAAAACTATACTAAAACTTTTGTACCCATTATTTTCCCTTATTCGACCCCGACTTCGGAAAAGGAAGTTTGTAGTGTAGTGTCACTTTGTAGTGTTTTGTTTTGGAAGTCGGTTTGATTTTTTGTTAAAACGTTTTCTAGTAGCGCTATACAATGGCGGACACATAATCGTATGAAAAACGACTCTAATAGTCTTTTATGCCGTCACAGTAAGCGCCAGCGGTAAGGAGGATTATGTGCCCGGCACCGCATACCGCAGTGTTAAGCGTTCCGATCAAGAAACCAAAGCTGAAGGCATACAGATTAATACAAGAAAAATAAAGGTCAACATACAACGCCAGCGTTTCTAAATCAAATTAGAATAAAGCGTCTCAAAAAGTTTAACACATTACTTAATTAAATAAATTAATGTAAATCTAGACAGAACACATCAGCAGTGTCACTCAGGGGACATTTCTGTAAAACGTAACGAATCTGAGCGGTGAGGCGGTAAATGACAAGCCAGTGAAACAAATGAACATTGAAAAGCTTCACATTATTTAGACTGTATTCACACAAGAAAACAAATAATGTGTTTTTGGTGAAAACCGTTTTCATCGGCAATGGGCACTGGTTAAGTCAAAACTTCAGAGCCTTGAACATCATTGCCGAGTTGCCACCTTGTCGGTTTTTTATCGGTTACATTTCGGGGAGTGTGCGATGGAATTACATGATCTAATTCCGCCCAGCCCGTTTCATCATCGGACTAACAGACATACGGCGATGCGCCATCGGTACATGTTGGACATCCCGCCCATACGCTCTAAACGTTTTGAGAATATTTTTATTATCCGTACAGCTAAGGAGTGGAATTCCGTGAAAGAATCTGTGTTGCCCGATAGCTACAATCTAGGGGTATTTATGTCAAGAGTGAATAGGTTACTTCTAGGCAAGCGTGCTTCACCGTCGACCACATCATCGCTTACCAGCAGGTGAGATAGTGGTCACTGACTTTTTTTAAGAGTGTGTACGCCATCTTTGTTTTCATAGTACGATAGTTTTTCAAGGAGCAGTGCTGGCCCAGTGGTACCGGCCTCGACTTACAAGTTGTAGGTCATGGGTTTGAAACAAGGCAGGCGCTGTACTTTGTTTAAATTATTTCATCAACACTGCTCTCAAAACGGAAGGAAACCGGCATGTACTAGAACCAAAAATGAAAGACATGTGACATCCACCAAACCGCACTTGGCTCGCGTGGTAGATTACGGCTCATTACATACACAGAGAGGAGGCCTGTGTCCCAGCAGTGGGATCATAATAAGGCTTATGATGGTGATAGTTTTTCTAAGCACGGCCTACATTCTCAAAAGTTGTTGCTTTGAGAATACAGGCCGCGCTTGTAACAATGACTGCCGGAAGATGAAAAGAAAATGTTTTGCCGTGCGACCGCGACGTGAGACCCTGACGCGCTACCGTGGCAGAAGACGGGTGACTCTACTCGTCCTTGGCTCTGTATGGTAATGAGTTCGCGCGCAAGACCTTTACTCGGGCTTGGTCCGCAAATGACACCTATATGCCAAGTTATTTCCTCCACTTGAGTAACCCTTCCTAACTCAATCAAAATGAAAGTTATTTTTAGGGTTCCGTACCCAAAGGGTTAATACGGGACCCTATTACTGAGACTTCGCGGTCCGTCTGTCTGTCTGTCTGTCTGTCTGTCTGTCTGTCACCAGGCTGTATCTCATGAACCGTGATAGCTGCACAGTTGAAATTTTCACAGATGATGTACTTCTGTTGCCGCTATAACAACAAATACTAAAAACAGAATAAAATAAATATTTAAGTAGGGCTCCCATACAACAAACGTGATTTTTTTGCCGTTTCTTGCGATAATGGTACGGAACCCTTCGTGCGCGAGTCCGACTCGCACTTGGCCGGTTTTTTTTATATATTCCCATTAACGTCATCGTCTTATGTGCTTTTTCGTTGTCATGGTGCCTGAGTCGTGTGGAGTGGAGGAAGTTTTCTTCAAAGGAACTAAGATACGGGTGTGAAACAAATGTACTCTTTAACAACGTAGGAGCAATCCATGACTTCAGTACGGGTGCGTTTGTCTGAATCTGACTTTGAAAACTGAACAACAAACCACTACCGTACCTTACGGGATTTGAACGTAGCCAATTTTAGAACTGTCCGAGTAGCTACATACTGGTCGGACAAAATCTGAATGGTTGTATAGTTTGTATTAATCGACACGAAAACAGAAGAAGACGGCTATCGCTACTGACGGGACGTCTCATTATCATTAGAAAGTTAGTCGCATCACTCAAAGCTATGAGCGAGGCCTAATTCTTGATAATCCCAGACTTACACATTCATACAAATGGACCCACACAATAACTTTATAAAACAGCTGAATAATATAATTTCGCCTTTTTGTTACTTTGTAGTCACAATGTAACAAAAAGGTAAAAATAATACTCGGGCTAAAATGCCTCAAAGCATTCATGAATATGAAAAACTTTTTATAGGTTACCAAGAATTGAAAAAAAAGTTGACTTTTCCATATAATGTGGTTGAATAGGCATTTGTTTTTGTACAATGTTGATTTTTCTCGCTTTCTATATGAAACGTGGTTCATATTCATAGGTATTGAAGTAATATCATTTTGGCTGTAGAAAAGCGAAATATTTGGGTAAGAAAATTAAAATATAAGGATGAAAGAAATGGAAATGTTTGGGATTTCACAGCAGCTATTGGACAAATACCACTAGTAGGTTGGTATCACCTAACAGTAAAACTTTTTTTTTATTAAATCGTATGTGTGTGAAAACATTCAGTGAAGGTTGGGACTTGGTTATGGAAATCCTGTTAGTTGGTAAAACCATAATCATCTACTTTTGTTTATCTATTATGTGCCTAAGTTTCGAATTTAATAAAATAGTTTTCGAGTACTGGAATTAATATCACAAGGCATTATCTACCAGTGAACCATTGTGTTAACGTATCATTCAAAAACATGAAATAGCAAACTTCAGTGCGAAGGATTTTTTCAATGTTGTCACACCAAACCTGTCAAAATCAAAGGCGGTTCATTCGAACCTGAAAAACATCCTATTCAAATTCCTATTGAGAATGGCTTTCACTTCTTACAAGTTTAATTTCCACAATGCAAAAGCTAGCATTCAACCACTGTTTATGGGGTCCGTGCCCACTCGACCCGATCAGACTCGACCCGAAGAATGATACCAGATGTTTTACTACCAATTTAGTGCAATTTTTACAGTCAGGCAAAGTGATATTTAATTCTAAATAACTTATTAATTTACTATACATAGAATGTTTAATCAAAATTCAAAATCAAAATTTTGTTTATTTTCTCTCATAAAGGATGACATTGTTACATAAAAAAGAAATATTTATACAATTATGCCTTACGTTATAACTTTTGTGAGAGCTGGAGTCTGAACTAGGCTCGGGACAGATCTCCAAGACACCCCTTTAAAATAATCATAATTGGCGGCAACATAATTCAGATTACTTAAAACAATATTTCAAACAATATTGCTACAGGTATTTATTCTTCGTGTCGAGTCTAATCGGGTCGAGGGAGCACGGACTCTGTTAATGTCACAATCCGATAATGATTATTATTTATTGGGTGCTGAAGCGGCAAAATCTCTGCGGTTGAAGTTGTCAATGTGGAATTGTGGATGTGGCTATTGGTGACGAAATGGGCAAAATTTATTGCAATCGCGTTTAATGTTTATTCGAATTATGTCGAGTTAAATGGGCAATCAATTTGAACACATCAACTTGAAAATAATTAAACCATGTCACAAAAAATAACCTTATTTTCATCAAAACATTTTTATTTTCTTTTTTTTATCCCGAGGTTGTAGCTATCGGGAAACACAGATTCCAGGCAAGGAATTCCACTCCTTAATGTTCGCATAATTAAAGTATTTCCAAAACGTTTAGTGCGTATTGGTAGGATGTCCACCATGTACCGATGGCGCATCGCCATACGTCTTGTAGTCCGATAATGAAACGGGCTGGGTGGAATTAGATCATTTAATTCCATCGCACACTTATTATTTAGGAATTCGTAATTAAAATATTAATCTTCGTAGGATTAACTGAGAAAACATCTTTGTCTAGTTTACCGTTGCAATAACTACAAAATTTTTGTCTAGTTGTAAAAGATATGTACTACAAGGGTCAAAAGTGCAGTCACACTCTACCAAAACTGAAAAGGCATTTTTTTTTAGGCAGCAGATTTTCAACTTTTCGCGGTTAGTAGGAATAATCTATACTTTAATTTCTATACAAAATATTAAATCAGTTGTGGATAATTTAACTTCTTCTACAAAAACTAGCCATTTGAGTTTTGGGAGAGTATGACTGCACTTTTGACCCTTGACTGTACCTGATTACCTACAAAAAAATAGAGGCAGCCACAACAATAAATAAATAATAAAGACACGATTCAACTAAAGTCTCAAAGGTAGGAAATCTCGACAAGGCCGAGTGGGTTATCATTGTGCTCGGTGTGAACAAGTCTCCCGCCTGTCACAACCTATGAACGGTCGTGATCTTTGCTCCGAACCTATTATTGCCCTCATTTGGGACGATGCCAACGGTATAAGCGAATATAGTGTAGTAGAATAGTTTGTTTGGAAAATTGTACCAAAATATATAGAAATAAAAAACCTTTTTTACAAAAAAATACAACCGACTACCAAATAAAAACACTACAAAGTGAAAAATTACTTCAGTTTTGGAATTTGGTGTTCTTGTTTTTGTTTCTCCGTTTTTTAACACCAACTGCCGAAATTGAAGTTATTTTTCACTTTGTTTTTATTTGGAAGTCGGTTGTATTTTTTTTTCACTTTTTTTATGGTTTATATCTACAATGCTCACAGTTATGCCAGAATAGATTACCTGAATAACATGAAACTTGAACACAACCGGTGAAATTAGAGTGTACCAGGGTGAACTGTTCACACCTGCGTACCCCTTTAAAGCGTACCGGCGTGATGTTATGTTTATGAAATGGCGTAAAAAAATAAACAGACATACGATTGCAGCAATCCAGAGAGACAGATACTCGTAGTGGTCAAACGCAAGCCTATAAATAACAAAAAATAAAAAATGATTTGCCGTTGTTTATTAAAGAGTTATGTTGTATATCTTCGAAGTTCTTCATCAGATATTCACTAAATTTATAAAGGACCACATGAGAAACACCAGCTTTCAAATAAAAAAAAAACATCAAAATTGGTTCCCATAGTAAAAAGATCTGGCGCGAAAACAAAAAAAATAAACAGTCGAATTGAGAACCTCCTACGTTTTGAAGTCGGTTAAAAATGAATGTGGGCCTTATATTATAATAACACTAGCTGACCCCCGCGGCTTCGCTCCCTTCAATTGGCTACCTACATACCTACCCTACCTTTTACCCACCTACCTTTTCTACCTACCAACCTACTCACCTGCCCTACCTATACACCTACCTACCCTACCCTGCCCTACATACCCTATCCTACATATCCTACCCTACCTACCTATCCACCTACGCTACCAACCCATCAATTTGTTGAACTATTTATTTGAATAAGAATTAATACTACAATACATATGTAAACAACTTTTGTTTCTACCGGCGATATAATTAAATTTTAAAACACAAAAGCCGCTATTGTGACTTAACTATGATAGTTAAATGTATTCTCCCGCAATTATTTTGGTGGGTAATATTTTAATGTATCATCAACACTTTTCTCAGCGCACGCCAAATAAACAATTTTATGGGCGAAATTTAGCTTCTTTAGGTTACATTATTGCAATTTTCATAAGGATCTCTATTTTTTTTTTAATATTTTATTTTTCTTCGGTATAATGTATCATTCCATAGGTGAAAGAATTGTTTAAATCAGTCAGTAGTTTCGGAGCCTATTCGATATAAACTATGCTAGTATTATATTATCTGTGGTATAAACAGACAAAAAAACCGGCCAAGTGCGAGTCGGACTCGTGCAGGAAGGGTTCCGTACCATTATCGCAAAAAACGGTAAAAAAATCACGATTGTTGTATGGGAGCCATACTTAAATATTTATTTTATTCTGTTTTTAGTATTTGTTGTTATAGCGGCAACAGAAATACATCATCTGTGAAAATTTCAACTGTCTCACTATCACGGTTCATGAGATACAGCCTGGTGACAGACAGACAGACAGACAGACAGACAGACGGACCGCGAAGTCTCAGTAATAGGGTCCCGTTTTTACCCTTTGGGTACGGAACCCTAAAAATCAAATCAAAGAAAAAAAAATAGTATTTTTCCAAATTTCGCTATTTAAAAGAGGGTGAACCTAATGTTGAGAGCATCAAAAAGGAGGATATCCGCAGTAGAAACAATGTTACCGACATAGCCCGAAGAATTGCGAAACTTAAGTGGCAGTGGGCAGGGCACATTGCTCGCAGAACGGATGGCCGATGGGGCCGAAAAGTTCTGGAATGGCAACAGCGAACCGGAAGACAATGCGTTGGAAGGCCTCCCACTAGATGGACCGATGACCTAGTGAAGGTTTGTGGGTATCCACTGGATGCGAGTCGCATGGGATTGGCCAATGTGGCGACGCCTGGGGGAGGCCTATGTCCAACAGTGGACTTCTTTTGGCAGAAATAATGATGATGATGAACCTATTGCCAACTGGGTACAAGCAATTCCGAGCTGCTACTGAGAAATTCCAGAAAAAAATCCCAATGTTACTTTACCCGGCCCGTGGATCAGAATCAGGATACATCATGCTCATTAACTATCAGATCAGCAATCCCTTAGAAAACAGGGGTGTAAACGTGATATGAGTTACACATGCCAATCAGAAATCATGGCATATTGATATGGTCACTGGCATATTCTTGCGCTTTAGAAAGTTTTGGCAATATTTATTTGAAATTAATTAATAATTATATCTAATGTACATTATTTACAAACTAATATTAGAACTAAAATAAGAAAAACTAATATGTACAATTACGGGGCGTCAAAAAATTTGTCCACATCGCTGTCAACAGGAAAAGTGCCCAGAAGGCTGGCAGCATTGCCACGTTGGATGGCAATGCTGATTCTTTGGCCAAAAAAAACGCCAGCCCTCTGGTCACGTGAAGAGTCGACCAACCGCTTGGCGATATCCCGAAATAATAGGTGTGCACTCGGACCCCATGGCCCTAGTGTTTCAACCCCTAACGGCTCAAAAACATTATTACCAATTAAGTTGTTGTATTTGCGCCGTTTGAGGTTTTCAGCACATGCAGCAGCCGCCCCAGCGCAGCCCACCGTGCTAGGAAGATGGGATGGTGCAAGTTGCATCCCACACCAAAGACCTACCCAACTTCCATGGCATTATGGTCATACCATCTGGTCTCTTCCCATCGACACGTGCCAGACCATTGGGTTCTAAGACAGCTGGCACCCCGGCGGTGGCAAGAGCACGACGGATGATTTGGCAATTAAATATACAAAACAATACAAATCTTTGTATTGCCATACATTGTTAGGTGTTGCCGGGGCATCATAATTATGTAACCACAATTGCCAATAATTGCGCAGTTAATTGCCCTTGTAAGTGCATCTTAAGACTGACGCAGATGTTCAATTTTCTATAAATTTAAATGCCTACTAACCATCCACACAGCACTGACTCAGTTATAACGCAGCGTTGAGTTCTCATACGTTCTGACACTCTGAGGCATCTGCGAGTATTGACGTAGATGTGTATTTTCGTGTGGAATAGGCTTTTATTCAGCCGGATTTTATTTTCAGTATACAATAAAATATCGTCTTACCGAGTAAGTCGGTTGTGGATTCTTCTTCTTGTCCGCGCGATTTTTGTCTCGTACTAACTGTTCTTTAAACTCAAAATATTAGCGCGAATTTAAACCGTGGTGCGGTGGATTCTGTGGCAAAATACGGATTTCTTGCGGTATTATTTCCGCGCGATTTCTTTACCGCAATGCGTGCTGCTTTGTTTAGAGCAGTGGTGCCGGTACCATTTACAAGTTGTAGGTCGTGGGTTCGAAGCCAGGCAGGCGCTGTACTTTGTTTAAATTATTTCATCAACACTGCTCTCAAAACGGTGAAGGAAAATATCATGAAGAAACCGGCATGTTCTAGAACCAAATGTGACATCCACCGACCCGCACTGGGCCCGCATGGTGGATTACAGCCCATTCCCTCTCACAGAGAGGAGGCCTGTGTCCCTGCAGTGGGAACATTATACATAATATATAGGCTGATGATGTGCTGCTTTTTGTCGCAGAACGTGCGGAATAAATCCACGCGGCTTAAAATCGTAATGCGTGCTAAGTCTTAATGATTCCTTGATCACTGTAATAATCATTTGCAGGTAAGGTACCTGTTACAAAATCCCATGATATTTCACTTTATCTAATATTGATTTTCTATAATAAAAGTGTATAGTAATCCTCCTTTGCTTTACAAAAACAGGTCTTTGTCCAGGTCAGGCTGGTTTTTTTCCATCACAAAAAAAAACTCAAGTCATCTGATACTAAATCTGTGTCTAAAGTTAAATATAGCATAATAGTTCTATTATAAGCAAAATGACAGACCATTTAGTAGTACAGCTATTGTCCCATTTGATAATGGTCCCTAAATCCATTACGGTAAGTATGCAAGTCATTCGGAGGGTCAGAAAGGTTTCATGTGGCCATGTTTCATAATTGGTCATATTTTGACTAAAAGTATACAATTTGGGCTGGCCTTCTGAATATTTGGCAGTTTACTGAAAATTAGTTTACTTTCAGGTTAAATAAATTTAGAACTTTTAGGACATTTTTGAACATTAATTGAACATGAATTTCGAGTTAAAATGCAAATTAAATTCAGATAGGATAATTCACAAAGTGATTTAAGACTCGGGAGTTTTAACATTAACATTAGAAACGGGATATTTACCATGTTTACTGTTTTTTTGCGAGTTCGATATGTCTCCTCATAAACACCCACCCGCAATGACTTTTCAGTTTATCCGTGATCATGGTTCTTGCAACAGCACCGAAATATCGGGAACTCGCAAAAAACAGTAAACATGGTAAATATCCCGTTTCTAATGTTAATGTTAGTGTGAGTGACCTTGACAGTTTAAAAAATTATATCGTGAGTTTTATATCACTTTGTGTATTAAGCTTTCCTTGTCCCTCGGGATTAATAAAATACTGAGGTACATCTACATCATCGACGCTTTTTATTTATTAGTAGTAGGTGTATTTCCTCCCTTTAACAGTCATATTCTCAAACGCACCTCAATTCTCATCACCGTCCGAAATCACTGATCACTTTCAAATCTAATGCACTGAACATAGTGGTGACCACAGACATAAATGTAAATGTGTGTTTCTTTAATAGTTTTAATTATTTATTTTGTTTAATTTTAAGGTGTTTTTAATGCCAATAAACACATTTTTCTTTCTTTCTTTTCTTTCTAACCAGATAACACAAGTCGCACGATCTGCATGAAAACCAAGCGTGCAATTAGACAAACTGAGATGAAACAGCTCAACGAAAGAGCATTGCTTTCATTTTTATTCCATTTTTTGACACGGGAAGCACTTACATTCGCGTTATCTAGTTTTATTTATGTCTGTGGTAGCGACAGAAAAACTTAAGAGACCGTCTTTAAGTTCGTAGTAGTTTGAGATTATTAAGTTATTCCCGTCTTCGTTTTAATTAAAACACGAACGTCTCACTGTTAATATTTAATTAAAACTTCCAAAACTAGAAAATATTTCGCGGTTTCATAACTTTCCAAAACTTAAACATACCTATTTCTCAGTTTCACAACTTTCCAAAACTGAAACATATTTCTTGATTTTGTGTACTACTGGAAATGTTGGTATTACCAACACCTATATTTCGCTTGTATAGAGAATACAGACATGGTATAATGTATGTGTTATGTATTTCTCAGTATCCAGTCTTGAAATCCAATTTTATCGTAGCCACGAGATCAAAGCGATGTCTCCAATTACGTACGACACTAGGCTCTGCCTTACTCCGGCTTTGGCTCCACTCCCGTCACTAATGCTTAGTAAGTCTATGTCCGGCATGTCATAAGCTATTCGGCTGCCAAATATCACAAAGATCCCTTGTGGACTTGAGATGTGGGATCTTGCTAGATAGCCGGTCTGACCTTGCTTTCAATTTTAATATTTTGTGCGGTTACTCAACAAATGTTTATGGATCAATAATTGCAAAACCAACGTCCTGGGTCCAATTGCAAACAGGTATTTTTTTGAGAAAATCATGTTTTTTCTTGAGGGGCAATTCTCGTACTTTTAAGGATACTTTCGCATTCGTATCTCAATCGCAATCTGTCAATCTCAAAGCTTTGATTTTCACCCAGACGATATTATTGCGACTTGATATTTTTTAGGTATTAATTTATCCAACATCTAAAGAGCAGTGGTGCCCCAGTGGTAACAAACCCGCAGCTTTATTACGTATCTTCTGCAAGAGCAAAACGATAGCGATTTTTGCGCAATAATTGCTCTTCAATACAAAAGTTTTAGAGTTGTTGGCGGTTTTATTTTTAATAAGTTCATTTGACAAACAGCGAGCGATTATTAAACGATTGTGTAGGAACTACCATACCTACACTGCAGGTAATTCCGACTTTTATGCCCTAAAGGGTTTGATCGCTATCGTTTTGCTATTGCAAAAGATACGTAATAAGGCTGCCGAATTGCGTGGCGTTCGTGTTCGAACCCAGGCAGCTGCTTTACTTTGTGTGAATTATTTCATCGCAACTGCTTTAAAAACGGTAAAACATTGTGAGGAAGCCGGCATGTCCTAGGACCAAACATTTTAAAACATGTGACATTCACCGATCCGTACTGGGCCCGCGTGTTGAATTAATGCCAATTCCCTCTCTAACACAGAGGAGGCTTGTGTCTTAGCAGTGGGAACATTAAAAAAGGCTGATAACGACTCAAAATCTGTTTACACTATATGTAAAACGTTTGTCGGTAGCTGCTCTCGTGTCACAATATTTTACACAGTCTATTGAAATTTGCTTAAATATTATGCTTAGAACTACATTAAACAATTATTACAAATTTGGGAAATAAATACAAATTAATACATCGGGATCAGACAAACCCGCATTCTACACACATGATCAATTTGCATTGTCCATGGTTGAAAAATGCGAGGTTTGTTACAAAACATGGCTATGGACTCCGTGACAAAATGTTTTGATAGTTATTTAAATACGAGAAACTGGCCTTCTGTATAACTTGTTAATCCGTTAATAATGTAAGAAATAGGAAATAAAAATACCTTCACACATTGCTATATTAGTATTATTTTATAAACTGTATATATTTTTATCTATGTAAATAAATAGTGTTAGCACTAGTTAGTCAAATCATTTTTTTTTAATTTCTATTAGACCATAAAGATACTTTTGAATTATCAACAAAAAAAAACTAAAATTAATCTAGTTACACATTCGCAAGCGTCAGTAGGTCTCTATGGAGAATAATATGCAAGAAACTCCACGGACACTCTTTAATATCAATAAATTTTAATTACAAGTATTTGATTACATCATTTTTGTTGTAAAAAAATACACATATGTGAGAACGATTAGAGATGAGTCTAGAGTAAAAAAACAACCCTAAAATACAATAATTAATTAAAAACAGTCCGAGACAGCCAAGTTATGACCAATCCCAACTGATGGCGCCCGTTCACGAACATGGCGCATGGATGGGAACCACTTAGCTCAACCATCATGAAGGGAACCGAATGATCCAACACATGCTCCGCCATCAGAAAGACATTTAAGAGAGCATAATACACTCTTAACTGCCAAGGCACATTCAAGTCAACGAACGACATAGTATTTCCAAAGGACCCCTCCTTAAACACAAACATTTAAATAATAATATGGCAGATAAGAATTTTATCATTTATTATAGCAGACTTGTGCTTATCAGGTAAAGTAGGCTAGTTAGAAAATGTTTTCCTAAGAATTTGCCAGTAATCCATCAATCATGCTATGGGTACTAGGTTGAACTTGGCACTCCGTGGTATTATCTAAGGTTTGGCTAATATCGTAATGGACAATGACATTGCATGACATAGACTAGGCTGATATCGTGTATTGTTTGCCAATGTTTATTAGAATTAATAACTTATAACTACGGATACTACGAACTACGGATACACCGTCACCGTCAGTGGAAGGTTGCAGAGGCCTCATAATTTACCCACTGGACATCAATTCCACGCTTCATTGTCGTATACTACGGATTACTAAATTTCATTAACTAAATAATATTGCCATTACACTGAGATCAGTTGAGTAAACATAAATGGAGGTGCACGAATATCTGCTAGCTTTTAGGAATCCAGTGGTGAAAATTATATCAAAAGGTAATAAACTTTTTAGGACAAAAATTAATAAATGTATACCGCAGAACTTTAATTAAAGCTATTGGTATGAGGAAAACGAGGAAAATGAGGAGCTCGTGGCTAAATAACAACAGCCGCACGGGTCGATGTTCAAGGTTAAGCAACGCTTGACGAGGTCGGTCCTTGGATGGGTGACCATTTCAACATACCGAGTTTACTCCGTGCCTCGGAAAGCACGCTAAGCCGTTGCTCCCGGCTGTCATTTGAAGATCTTTGACAGTCGTTACTAGTAGTCAGAAGCTTGAGATCTGACACCAGTCTAGCCAAGGGGTTCCGTGATACCCAGTTACTGGGTTGTGGAGGTCAGATAGGCAGTCGCTCCATGTAAAACACTGGTACTCAGCTGAATCCTGTTAGACTGGAAGCCGACCCCAATATAGTTGGGAAAAGGCTAGGCAGATTGATTGTTTGTGGAAAACGTTGTCACTTGTGAAAGAGACTCTTGAATAATATCGCAAAACTAATTTAAAGTTCTCAAATCTGACGCTTTCAAACTCAACTGACCTCCAACTTATATAACTATTTCTATATAGCACTATCACACTAATATTATAAAAGATAAATGACAAGAGAGAAGAGATAGACTATAATCAGGAATAGCACATAGGATACTTTTGATCTCAGAAATATGTGCCCTCGGGATAATTTTTGACTTTCACGCGGGCGAAGCTGCTGGCGGAAGCTAGTGATGACATAAAACGAAAATAATTTTATACTCAACTTTTATACGGTAATGAAAAATCGTCTCTAGTCCTTTGATCTTCCCTTTTAAATATTTACCCTTTCGCGTTCCCTTAACAAAACACAACGACAAATCAATAAGAAAGAATACAATAATTATTAAGTTTTTTTTTAACAGTATTTTCGAACTGCATGAACAGAATTTTATATCACTTATCAATACACATTCAATGAGCCCAAACATGATGGTGCTATCTTGTCTGGTTGAGGAGTTGCTCTGGCCACCTATATCATGATACCCGCTCCATAGTGCCATATTATTTCAATGCTATGAAAGTTACATAAGTATGCCGAGTTTTAGCATAATCGGATGCCAGGAAGTGCTTAAAAAACCGGCCAAGTGCGAGTCGGACTCGCGCACGAAGGGTTCCGTACCATTATCACAAAAAACGGCAAAAAAATCAAGTTTGTTGTATGGGAGCCCCCCTTAAATATGAATTTTATACTGTTTTTAGTAGTTAAAGCGGCAACAGGAATACATCATCTGTGAAAATTGCAACTGTCTAGCTATCACGGTTCACAAGATACAGCCTGGTGACAGACGGACAGACAGACAGACAGACGACAATAACATAAAAAGAAACACACACTCAGACACACTAAAGAAAAAAACCACGTCTCATTTCAAACCCATTAAAGCTATAAAAACAAAAGAAAACAGTTTCCGTGTGTACACACTAAAGGCTCCATAAATTCGCATCAAGTGCTAAATCTATGTGTACCTACGTATAATTAAGGCTACTAAATCCTTCTCCGTTTTAAACCGTAAACCTTTCCCAGCCCAACTATTGCAATTTATAGAGTAGCTTCCCTTTAACGGTAGCTTTACGATTTGCTTAGTACGCGGCCGAGTGGAAGAATAAAGTTTTTTATTAGGCCACTACAAGTTCTATGCACTTTGAAAGATGTTTAAAAGATAATGTTATTTAAACTGCACCCATTCACAGGTAAACAATTTGGCTATTCTAACAATCTTTATGACTCGACCGATAGACATGACGTGACAACAGAAAATTGATAACCATTTTTGGCACAAAAAAAATTCTTCGTTAAATAGTAATAACTAAAAATAAAAATTGAGAAATATAAAAAAAGCACATAAAAAACCCCTTCTGCTTAAGAAGCGAACTAAAAAGACGTAAACAAGAAGAAAATTATGCTGTACAGTCGGAGGATACATATTCGCGAGCTGGCGGACCAAAACAAGATGTATCCTCCGGCTGAAATCACCTCTTAAAACCCTTTATTTAAAAGAAATTGGGCCCACAATATGGCGCCGAAAAGCCACCATTTTTCCAATTTCCAATTTGAATGTAGTGCTAGTGATCTTACAAGGTTAAGAGGAGTCGATTGACGTAAGAATCATCAAAATCGGCCAACGTGTTTCGTCTCTAGAACGCCACATATGATAAACACATTACCCTACTTCGGCAGTCTGGTAAAAATTCGTTCTTTTAGTCACCTAAAGGGCAATGGAGAGCTCAGAGTTTCCTTGCGTAATCGCATCATAAATATGGATATCCGCAGGAGGACCAAAGTTACCGACATAGCCCGAAGAATTGCCAAACTTAAGTGGCAGTAAGCAGAATAGAATAGCATATACTTCATTGTACACCAAAAAATAAATTACACATATATTTTACAACAACTTAATACTATAGGTACAAAGGCGGTCTTATCGGTGACAGCGATAACTACCAAACAACCTTTGGATGGACTGCTACATTAAAAAATATTAAAAAATACAATTATATAGCTATATAAATACTATACATAAACTTACAAATAAACATACATACATAATATTACATGTTACAAAATTTCAAAGAAGGGTTGAACAATGATAGAAGAAATAAGATAGACAGAAAAGCATTAAATTAAATAGTTCTTAACAGGATTTTTAAAAGATGCTAGTGACGACGGTGTTAAAAGCCTTGCTGAAATCTAATAAGGAAAGTACCGTCAGATTTCCATTTTCCATACCAAGTCTAATATCGTCCGTAATATCATGAGCTGTTGTAGTAATAGTACTAGGGTTCCGTCCAGGACATAGGTCTTGGACAAAACTCGGATTAGAAAAAAATAAGGTGGTGGTTCTTGTACAGAAATGTGCTAAGTTGATTATGGATAAGGCGTTCAAGGACTTTGGATAGAAACGGTAATATGGAGATAGTACGGAATTCTGTGAAGGAAAAAGGATTACGCTTTTTTGCAAGGGAAAACACCGCAGGATACGGAATGATTAAGGATATGGGAGATGACAGGTAGGATTTCGTCAAGGATAGGGAGTATCATCTTGCGACTGATACAGTTACTACCAACAGCTTTAGACGAGATAGATACTACTCTTCTTAACATCTCAATCGGAGAACTGATTAAAGACAAATAGTGAATAATCGGGAGTGGGAAGAGATGAAACATCATTTAACGTTTTGCATTGATTGTACCATTGAAGTTAGAAGAAGTTTATTTTTAAATATTATGAAATAAAGATTCTTTATTTCTCGTGGCAATTATTATAATTAAATAACCGGACCCATTCCATATATGCTTTTACGTAGAAGGGCTGTTTTGCTGTGATCAACACAGAGTAGATTTGATTTCCTTTTCCTCAACCGGGAATCAGCTGGAGCTCGGTTTTCAAATAACTGTGATTTCTTTAACGAACAACGCTACCTCGTAGTGAACTGTGGAAATGCTAGCTTTAAAGATAATAGCTATAGTGATAATAGAAACAAAGTATATTTCAATATTTACTATTTTATGACTCACTCTGTTTTAACTATTCCTCCGACACGCCACACAGTGGAACTTTAATCCACTAAAAGTAACATTGTTCGATACCTACCTAGACAGTATTTTATATGGGCAGTCTCGTAAAAATGAGATTTATATCAGACTGTAGTTTTCCAGCAACATTGCTGATAATGATACCAAATAAATTGAATTAGAGTAGGTGTATGAGTCATTGGGACTACAAATATGGCAACGATCGTTGTTTTCAAACATATTTTATTATTTTAAAATGGATTTGTTAACTACAGTCTATATAATTCGATACTATTAATCATAGATTTCTATTTCCTATTCAAACTATGTCTCATCTGCTGAAGTGCCTAAAATGTCCGTTTACGCAGGTAGTAGAGGCTGGTTGGAGATATAGTTCAGGTTCCTATCCTTATATCCATATCCTTATACCCTTGATATCCTGAACTATATCTCCAACGCTGCAGTTCACGAGGGCACCTACTGGGCCCAAACAGTATGATTAAAAACTTATTCACAAAAAATAAACCGACTTCAAAATCAGAAACTAAAAAGTGCAAAATAACTTTCGTGTCGGTGTTTTTGGTATTTCTTTTTTTATCGTTTTTCGACACCGACTGCTGAAACGAAAGTTAAGTTGTACGTTTTGGTGTTTTGCTTTTGAATTCGGTTTATTTTTTTGTGAAAAAGTTTTTATTTTTCTCTTTTTAGTTTCATTACATTACCGCTAAAAAGTGAGCAAGTTCGTAAAGTACCCAAAGGATTGACAAAATAACCATAATAACACAATTTAAAGATTCGTGCTGTTTGTCGCTAAGGAGTTCCGTTGTATGTTCTATATCTTGAAAACTGCTGAACAGATTTGGATGAAACTTGCACTATTCCCCGTTGAAAGATCCCTAATCGGATGAAAAAGCATGGTCACGATCCGATAAGTAGTTTCGGCGAAATGCGTGGACGAACATACATACAAACATACAGATTTACACACAAACATACACTTATGAAATTTAGCACACATGTTCAGAAGCCCAATTACAGTAACATATGTGAATATTGTGCAATTCCAACCATATTACATACATACGTATGTCGAATTGATTGGCTCCTCTTTTTTGAAGTCGGTAAAAATGAAGATTGATTTCTGTTCCCATACCTAATTCTTAACGGGAAATAATAAGTCTAGCCACAAAATTATTTATTGGACACGTGATTAAACTTCTAATTTTATAACTAAGCAACGGGAAAATGACATAGCCTCTAATAAACTAATTCGTCTTTTTTGCAACGCCAACTAAATATTCTACAGAAAGCGTCAAGTAAAGATCATCAATTATTGTGACTTGTCCTTCTTATTATACATTGCCACGTAATTTACTAACTCGGCCACGGATTTTATATCTTGTCACCATTTTACGTTTTACAGCTTCAACGCAATATCCTCAAAAAAATATAATTCAAGCTTCTATCGAAGAAAGAAAGAAAGCATAATTTATTATAACTTAGCATGTAAAACAATACATCATATTCTTTTATCGTGAAAATAGCCACTGCATGATTTGGCGCGAGTACGCGAGACGACAGCGACCGGCCATTTGCACCAATCAGAGAGCGCCATTCGATTCATGTGACGACGAGTTGAGTTGATCACATGTAATTGTTTATTGTCGTTCGTGCGTTCGTATTGCAATTGTTTTCGCTGTAATTAAATTAAAGTTTTCGATGAGTAATAATTAGTTATGACGTTTAAAAGTGAAAATGAAGTACCACTGTACTGTTCTGACGAGGAATTTTAAATAATATATTATATTTAAAATAATAAATGACGGTCAATGAATAAGTCCAAGAGCGAGCGTAGCGAGCTCGGGAGCTTAGGGCACCCCGACACGGACAGGTTAGGTTCGAAGGAGATGACGGGAGCTGAAGTGAGCGAGCAAAGCGCGCGAACTCAGCTCCCGTCATCTCCTTCGTGTTAGGTTACTTTAAACCCTGCATACAGAAATAGGAGCCCCGCGCAGCGGGGCTCCGTCGACTCTGTCGCATAAATACTAATCCAACTTGCACCTATTCTATATTAAAACCAAAAAATATAGTCTTTTATTTTGTCTCTCCTCAATAGCTTCTGGTAATATTAGTGGCCAATATACTATTTGATGAAATGTTTTTGCAATTTTTTTACGATCAATTAATATGGCATGAGTTACATTTTAAACGTACTGAGTTAAAAAATTAAAAGCTAAATAAATATATTTTTTGATGTCATTTAATAGTATTTTAGAAATTTACTGTTAGAAATTTTGATGCTAAAAAATAACCATCATGCTGAGTTGTATTTAGAGTGGTTGACATAGAAGATAACTAGTGGCTAACATAGTATTATTTAGATGCTCGTTAATTGTGGCTGACTTAGTAATTTAGAAGGCAACATACATTTTTGGGGGCGAATAATGATATTAAAAAGAAGCCTGTTTAATTAGCACCCATTCTTAACTTCAATTAAGAGATCATACACAGAATTGGAAGCAATCTCATTTTTACTTTCTTTAACCACTCTGCTCGACAAGATTTTGACACATGACACACCAGCTGAGTCGACAGGTTGTTGCAAATTACGTCATGAAATTCAGGAATTTACTTGAACTTTCAACATTCGAATTTATTCAGAAAAATAAGTTTACGCAGCTATCTTACACAGTAAATTTGAAAAAATATCTTTATTTACATGTTGCGCTCGGTTAAACCGCGTCAGTCTACTGCAAAATGTGTACAAAATACGAATTACTACACCTTTCCAAATGGTAGACAATTTAGATTTGCTCAAAATATGTACATAAACAACCTTTTCCCTTGCTGAAAAGATGCAAAAGGACAACACAAAGATATACTTATTTTATTTGCGTCCTTATGTTCCTAATTTGTCATACAAAAATTCATAAAAAAACAAGCCAAAATCTGGAAAAAAATTGCTTAAAATTTTGATGCAACCTTGCAACATGACATTTCTTTGGTGTTGTTTTTTTTTTGCTGTCCATTCACGCGTCTCATAATCGATTAAAACTGCATTCAGCCTAATCGATTAAGTGTATTTCGATTATTTAAAATTATTCATTTAAATAAAAAAGTGATTTTCAAAAATGTATTGTTTTAAAATTAAAATTAGTTTATAGGCACAAAATAAAATAACAACTTATAGTAATAATATATAGTAATAACTATACATAAATGCTTTCATAATGTTATCAGAAGAGTAAATTGAAAAAAAATAGGATTCGTGGCTAAATTCGCCGAACGTAAAAGAATTCAAAATTCAAATTTGGAATGCAGTCGGTTTTCAAAATATTTTATCGGGCACATTTTAATATAAAAGAGAGTTTTACATTGATCATTTCAGACGGTTTTATACAGAATGACCAGTATAAATATGAGTATGTTTATGTATGACTAGCACTCCGCCCGCGACTATGTTCGCGTGATTTCGTTTATCCTATAAATGATTTTCTTATATGCAGTTAGTAAAGGCAACCAAAAATAAGATATTATTAAAACTATTAAAAACTGGGTATCGTGGATTTGGGTTTGGGGTTGGTGGGTTTATTGGATTGGGACGATTCGTTATTTGACTTAAACAATAATACATTTTAGGTTATCGCCACAAAGTAAAATCCTCCCCTAAAAACTTATCAACCCTTTTTGCGCCGTTGAGGGTCTAGTTTTGAACAACCTAAATATGCTATTCACTCCTTTCTTCTCTTTTTACTCGACTGCCGAAGGAGGGTAATGTGTTTATCAGTGTATGTATGTATGTATATATGTATGTTTGTTCCTATATGGCGTTCTAGAGACCAAACGTGTTGGCCGATTTTGATGATTCATACGTCAATCGATTCGTCTTAACCCCGCGAGTGTCACTGGCTACATTAAAATTGGAAAACAGAAAAATGGCAGATTTTGGGCGCCATATTGCGGAGGATAATTTTTTTTTCTTCCAAACCCATCGTGTGGGGTATCAAAATAAAGGGCTTTAAGAGGAGATTTCGAAAATATAAAACATATATGTTTAAATGTACCTAAATCGTAAAAACAGATAACTAAAAAGTTATAAATAAAAAAAGTTAATTCAAAAAATCTAAAAACCCGACTGCTTTAAAAGCGAAATAAACAGACTTAAACAAGGAGAAAATCTTGCTGTGCAGTCGGAGGATACATATTCGCGGGCTAGCTGACGAAAACCAGATGTATGCTCCGACTGCAAAGCAGTCGGGTTTTTAGATTTTTTGAATAAATTTTTTTTATTTGTCATTTTATGTTAGTCAGATTGCGCAGTGAGTTGCCTCAAAAAAAACTTTAACACCCCTAAACCCAATCTGGGAGGGAGTTTTCAAAATGTTTTATGTAAATTTTGATCATCAACTTTTTCCCCAAAGAATTTGATTTTACATACAAACTAATTTTTACCCTTTTCACTTCCTTAAAGGTTGAATTGCCGCAAAATCGTGCCTTAGTGCTTCCCAAGAAAACCACGTCAAAAACGAAACCCTGTCCAGTAAGATTCTTAGCTTGAGTTAGTTTCGAAAAATGTATAATGACCACCTTTATTGTTTCCTTAGGTTGGTATTTGTGCCAAATTTCAAATTTATTAACCCGGGAAATAAAATTCTTCCAAGCACTTTAACTTCCCAAAAATCGTATTTTGGGACTAGATAAGTAAAACTAATAATGAAAACCTTTATGGTTCACTTAGGATGGGTATTTATGTAAATTTTCAAATTTATTAACCAAAGTAATATTTAATATGTGTATTATGGGGTGTTAAATTATTTTTTAAATATACGATATTTCAAAAATAATTTAACACCCCCTAAATCATCTTTTGGGGGTAGTTTCGAAAAACTAATAATGAAATCCTTTATTGTTTATTTAGGTTGGTATTTGTGCCAAGTTTCATGTTGATTGACCCAAGAAATCAGATTCTTCCATACAAACTTCAACATCCCCTAAATCGTCATTTGGGAGTTTCGAAAAACTAATAATGGCAACCTATATTGTTTACTTAGAATAAGAATAATATCGGCCATAATTCTTGAAACTTAGCAAAAGCTAAGTTTCAAGAATTATGGCCGAAGGAATTAGATTTTTCATACAAACTTTCAAACCCCTTTTTACCCCCTTAGGGATGCAATTTCTAAAAATCCTTTCTTACTGCACAATTACGTCACTTGAGGAACCTTTCTGCCAAATTTCATGCTTCTAGATGATTTTCAGCTTAGTTGGTTGACAACCATGCCATAACTCGCATGGAAAGGAACCGCGCAAGAAGATACGCACAAGGTTATTGATATTAATAGTTTTCGGGGAATGCAGATGTAAATACAAAGCAAACTTATGTTCTTAAAATGAATAAAAATAAAATTTTAAAAGTATGTATAGAATAACCAATTTCCATAACATTACAACAAACTCGACCGAATTCAAAACCTAACCATACCATACTCTCAACTCATTATTCAATATATAATTATAATAATAATACCAGCCTATAATTGTCCCACTGCAAGGCAAAGGCCTCTTCTCATACAGAGAAGGCACGAACATTCATCACTACGCTTGCTCAATGCGGGTTGGCGATTTGAGACTATATTTGATTTTAGATTTTATAGATGTTTTCATTCACCGTTGTCAACGATTTCTAAAATATACTTAGAAAGTACATTAATGAATTTGAAAATGGAAATCATTGGTATTTGTCCAGATTTGAACCCATGACCTCAGGCAAGGCGAGGCCTTTAGCCACTGGGCCAGTACGACACTCATTGCAATATAACGAATAATCACAAAATCGTTGGTTCCCCGAAACTAAATTTATCTACACTTGCGTTACAAACTTACATAAAAATATACTAGGCACTCTGTATACTTCTGAGACTATCAAACATAAAGACTCAATCATTATTATTTTTATACAAAATAGTTTTGAATAGCGAACGCATTCCGAATTTGAATTTTGAATCGGATAGATAATTCGGCGCGAAATTATCCACGGTTCGATGAAATTGTTTAGTTGGTTGTAGTCAAATAATGTCCAAAAATCTATTAAGATTACTTAAAGAAATAATTAATAGTAATAATTTAAGTACTAATTGTATTTTATGCCTAAACAGGATTTTTCTATTTTTAAGAATCGATTTGGGATAATCGCTCATTAATCGAGTGGATAGCTTAAATAAAATCGATTGCTAAAATCGTTTTGCCACACAACTATTACATTAAAAAAAAACAATCTACTTGACGAATTGGAAATTTTCAAAAATAATGTAGTGGTAATGAATTTTACGTATTATTGGACTGGTGTTTGTTAATTACGTTAAAATCAGGGCTTCTTCTTGTTGTTTATTATATTTAGAGACATAATTGTCATATTTGTAATCAATTTTACATGTGGAAGGGTGACCTTTGTGTAAAATAAAAATGTAAACAAACACGATTGGCGCCTAACTTCGACTTTGAATAACAAATAACTTCATTACCACTAATTATTTATTTTCAAATATGGATGAATTCGACCAATAATTAAACAATTAGCAAACCTTTACCCCTGTCGTGGAGTTAGGGTGTCCAAAATCTGCATTTTTATGTTTTTTAGCTTCGACCACCACTGTCATCAAAATGGCGATTATCGTATTATTACACTTGTTTTTAAAAAATGTAAATTAATAAACTTGCGCACTTAATCTAAAAAAAATATTTGCGCTAACATGTAAGCCTTTTATCCAACTATTTTAATTAAAGCCCCCACATAAGATTCGTTAGGTATCTTAATTAATAATTAAGTTATTAATTAGGATGTCGTATGACGTAAATCTGGGGTCCAAAATGAACCGCGGCTGAGCCAGCGGAGGTATGCTTGTCAAGCCCCAAAATGTACCCCGTCCGAACTATACGGTTAAATTACCATTCAGCTCCTATCTTCACGAATTTACAAATTGGCAAACATGTGTTCGACTGTGTAAATATCCAACCATCCAATCCAATTAACAAACACAAGTAGTACTAAAAATCTAGAATATTTTCCATCTGAAATGCAGACATATAAATCTCAATGCACTACATCAAAGGCCTCCAGGGAGGGAGTCGAGCAATTCGTTGCATCGAATTATTGCACCAACAATATACGTTATTAGAAAACTGATGTGACACGGTGTTCGTGGTTGGAATTAATTTTATAATATTATGCACTCGTATTTTGAAAGAAAGTATGATTATTTGAGACCGTTTATTCCTTTAGACCGTACCTATTATTTTCTTTGTAGAAGAAATCTACAACTGATCGCAAAGCACTCATAATCATATAAAATAACCTATTAACTCTTGACTTAAAGGCCCCTAGATTGTAGCTGTCGGGAAACACAGACTCCGGCAGGGAATTTAGTGATTGTTTCATTTTGTTGGTACAATTTATTTTAACCTGTATCACTAACTATTCGTCAAAATGACGACGCATACCTTGTGCATTTAGTGTTTCGGTAAGATCCCGACCCCCGCCACCCCGCCCGTTTATAATACCTTCCTAATTCGCATCGAAAGTAGTACTGACCCACAATGACTAATTGCGAATGTACGCTCATTAGATCGGGATATATAATGCTATCGTCGTAAAATTTCAAAAAGTTTTTTTTTTTATTGGTATGCTCGCGCTTGACCACTATCTCACATGATAGAAGTGGCGATGTGGTCGACGGTGTAACACGCTTCTTTTTTTTTTTTTTTTTTTTTTTTTTTTTTTTTTTTTTTTTTTTTTTTTTTTTTTTTTTTTTTGCGTGGAGAAATGCTCATGCATACTGCACTACCACGGGGAGATAGTGCAGTTATGTGGGACTCTAACCCACTAAAACTCCTCCTGTGCCGCTTATGGCGAGAGCACGGGTACGCGTTAGCACTCACCGCGTACCCGCCGCGGCTGTCTGTCCGTCACCGGACCCTCCTCGGGGGAGTCCCCCCATCACCGGCGCACCAGAAAACACTGCACGCCATGACCACCCTAGGGACCAATCAGCACATGGGCGCCAGACGACCCCGTGTATGGCACCCTTGGTCCCCCTGTGACGGGTCAAGGTCAATGGCCCCGCCACCTACCATTGTTCGGCCGCAGGGGATAGGGAGAGCGGCTAACGCAATACCGACACTCCTCCTCCCCTGCGGGCCCACCGCGTCCGCCATCAGACGGTGGCGACCCCGTCCGGAAGGTAGGGAGAGCGGCGCACCGCAATACCGGCACTCCTCTCCCACCGCGGCCTCCAACCCTCAGCCGCGACATCGTATGGGACCTGGGAATCTCCATAAGACATCGCGGCCCGCCTCAGTTGCGATGTCGCCTGTTACCAAGCGGCACCGCAACCTACTAGTTGGCCGCTACGTCGTCGGCTTCAAGCCACGGTTACTAAGCCCCCCCGCATCGACAAAGCGGGAACCCACCGGGGGGGATAACACGCTTGCCTTAAAGAAACCTATTGACTTAAAAACCCCCGAGGTTGTAGCTAACGGGAGACACAGATTCCGGCAGGGAATTCCACTCCCTAGCTGTACGCATAATGAAAGTATTTCCAAAACGTTTAGTGCGTATGGGTGGGATATTCACCATGTACCGATGGCGAATCGCCGTACGTCTTGTAGTCCGATGATGAAACGGGCTAGGCGGAATCAGATCATGCATTTCCATCGCACACTCCCCGAAATGCAACCGATATAAAACCGACAAGCTGGCAACTCAGCGACGATGTTCAAGGCTCTGGAGATTTGAATCAACCAATGCAGCATTGCCAGTGAGCCTCTTGGCCCGTTCGCCCGTTTAGAGTGCATCAAGCTGGTACTTGGCAGATCCGTCCCAGAGATGAGAACAGTATTCCATGTAAGATCGAACTTGCGCTTGATACAATTTAAACAGCTGTTCTGGCGTGAAGTACCGTCTCACCTTCGCAAGGATCCCCAACCTTTCTGGCAGCCAGTTGAGCTTTTGACTCAATGTATGGGCCGATTAGAAGGTATCTACATAGCTTTTTATTTTTTTGTCAACTTTTTTGAATAATTACTATAAGAACATATTAGTTTTATGTTATAACTAGCTTCTCCACGCTGGCAGAAGCTAGTTATATCGCTGCTTTGCCCGTGTGAAAATGTTTTCTTATCCCAAGGGAACATTATTTCGGGATGAAAAATAACCTATGTGCTATTCCATCTATCTATGTGCCAAATACTATCCAGATCCGTTCTGCCGTTCTAGCGTGATTGAGTAACAAACATACATCCACATACACGTCTATCCAAAATTTCTCATTTATAATATTAGTAAGATAAGATGAAATAATTACTATACCTTATAAATCACTAAATAGATGACAATGTTATTTGCAACTTTTTGATATCTTGCTAAATTTGTAACTACTGTCCTGGAAAAAAAGCCGTAGGACCACTCTACCGCTCTAGTCCCGCTATGCTGGGGTTCGTGCCCACTCACCCCAATTAGACTCAACCCGAAAAATAATACCTGCATATATCTGAACTCGAAAAATACGTACAAAAAGTTCCGCTATGCACGAAATCACATTCGCGGGCAGTGATGAAGAAAAGTGTTACAGTGTAATTTTTTATTTATCCATTTAAAAAGTAAATTAAGAAAACCTAGCATATAAATGCTGATACTTTGGCGAAAAAAGTTAATAAACGTTCCATTTCATCATACTAACGCACACTCGCCTCACCGCCAATCAACACGTCGCGTCTTTCATTTTAAAAACAAAGTGTCCATCCATTCCATAGAACTGTGAAAAACGAAACGTTTTGCCGTAAAAGAGAAACCTAACGTAAAATTATTTCGAACTAAGATTTCAAGGCGTTTTGTTTAATTTCAATATTTCTCAGCTTCCTGCTCAATTGAATTGCATTCAAACACTTTTCTTTCCAACTGTACCTTCCATTGTTTATGTAGCATCGAAGAATTTCGTGCATAGCGGAACTTTTTAGTAGGTATTTTTCTTGGCGAGCATAGCGGGATTAACTGCTAAATTCTGCAAGGGCTGCAATAAAGCGATTTGCAGGGGACATAATTATTGTTCATACTTGCAATCATTGTTTAGTGTAGGTTATTTCTTAAACAGATTCTGTCATTTGATTTTGAGAGAACTAAGATTACTAATTAAGGTATTTTTGTACCATAAATAAAGTTGATTAAATTACTATTGATGTTGTATTACGTCGTAAAATTTACAAATGATTGATAACGTTACTCGAAATTAAGGTCAGTGAGCTAGGGTTAACCATTGAAGTATTTATGTATTGAAAAACTTAGTGTTAAAACTAATTTATAAAACAAAAAACTACTGAAAAAGTTCTAATTTTGCCGATTGGTCTCTGGATTGTGAATGGTTAATTTATTTATTTCATAACGATTAAAAAGAATATTCTAAACTATATTAATAATGATAATTCTGATAGTTTTAATGTGTTAATTAATATATAATGAATTCTTATGTATATTTCTAAGTAATTTGTAATGTATGACTCCTGAAATAAATTTAATTTATTTTTTTATATTATAATAAATTATAACACCTGTGAGCATACTAATAAAACAAAAAATAAATAAAAATAGCCTTTATTCACTGTCTTTTACAGTTCATTTTAAATGTATACTTAATTAAGACTGTTTTTCAGTCAGGTTGTCCTTTGACATAGGCCTCCTCCAGGTCATGCCACCTTTTACGGTTCCTTGCCGATCCCCTCCAGCCCTGTGGGAGATCGTCCTCCCACCTCTTGTGTTGCCTGCCTCTGCGCCTTTTCCCGTCACGTGGGTACCACTCAATTAGTGTACTGTGAGTGGTACTGTGAGCATACTACTAAAGCACAAATCAGGATTATAATATGCTATAGCTTGGTTAGTACATCGTAAAGCATCTCAGGTCAGGAGTTATCAATGTACATAGGTCCCCAGTATACACTGCAACATGTCTGGCTGTTTTCCATCACTTCTTATATACGGGAAATGCTGGTACTGGAGCGTCGATAGTGCAATTATGTGAAATATATGGGATGGAATATTGATATAGCGTCGCACGAGAAACGCTGAATGATTTGTTACTAGCTAAGATAAGGAAAATTGAGAGGAAGACACGTTGATTGAGACAGACTCTCAAAATTAGATTTTTTTGTAAAATAAAGATAAGCTAAGTTGACTTAGTTTGAGGCTGCACAAAAAAAATGCTAATCTTGACTATATTTCTAATTACTTGTTTTCGAAACATGGTTTAGAAATAAAAGCTCGATACAAATGAACGGCAAAATCTCTTACTTCTCTTTTAAAAATTACTTGTCAACGTGAGCTTTTTTTAATTTTCCAAATTTTTAATAAATCGGTTATACGCACTTTTGCGATATATTTCAAGCGGTATGTCATCGCACATCTAATTTTTTATGCAGTATACTATAATCAATTACTAAAAGAGCCACCCACAATAAAAAAGCGGGTACCTAAATATGCCACACATTATGAACGATGATAAATTGCTTCATGTCTCGTGACGTCACTTATCTTTCCAACATGGCCGCGCTGACTGACAGCGTTAAACATGTTGACTGACGTTTTATAAAGCTTCTGCCTACTTTGTGGGGGGTGGGAAAATGTTTTAAATTGGGTTTTTTGAAAAGATTTTACGAGTTAGGAGTTTAACCAAAAAAATTGTTAGTGATTTTCCGACTAGTCGGTAAAGCCGACTATCCGGCCACTTTCGTAGTCGGTGACTTTTTGGCAAAGAGCGCCGACTATCCGACTTCTTACTTTGTATGTAATTCCACCACGAGAAATATCGTTTGGCACTGATTACACTTGACTTTACGGTATCATTGCCCAATTGGCCAAAAAAAACCATACACTAGACTTTATTTTTGACATTATTAAATTTCAATTGAGCTCTTTTACTTTAATGAACAATAACAGTCTTTATTTTTTACAGAAAAAGACCACTCTGACCATTGCAAAAGCAAAAATCAAGAAAGAATGCGAAATAAACAAAACATTTTCTGACACGCTCGCCAGTGTTTTATAGACCCAAAAAAAGTGACTCCGGCTTTTTATTGGCTATTTCTACTTAATAGCTCATTACAAATGCACGAGTAGAACTCCCATGTGCCAATTTTGAATACATGATTTTTTTTAAAATCGCAAAGTATTCGTGACCTTTAAGGTCAAAAGAACAAAAAAAAACTGTACATAATTGAATTTTGTTCGTATTGCAATTTTATTAAGCAAGTCAAGGAGAAAATTATGCCGTGTTTAAGTAATCAAAAACGATAATAGAACTCGCAAAAAAAAATGTTTTATCTGTGGCTCGCAGGCAGCGACTTGCGTACGAATCAGCTGTAAACGAAGCGCCACAGAAATTGCCGAATACCCCCGAAACCGTGATCGGCTTTACCGACTAGTCTGCCTTTTTACAACCGACTAATCGGCTAGTCGGCCAAAGTCACAGGCGGGACATCTCAAAACAATTATTATTAATAATTGTTTTGAGATGTAATTTAATGGAATTTGCTTCTGAAATCCAATTTAACATTAGTAACTAATCACAAATACTATTAAAACTCTATACAAAAAACCCTTACTCACTTTTACAGCAGGTCAAGTTATACATAAAATGAAGTATCAGCAGATTCCATGAGTATGGAAACTTTTAATGGTTACCTGGAATTGCCCTGAGCTTAAATTGCCTGCAAATGCTTACTGTAGGGTCTCCGAGCCTTCTCGTATAATAGTTTTATGTGGTTTGTATGTGCACTATATGAGCAATGCAAAACGATAAGCTTAGCTGGGCAGCATTCAAACGTGCAATTCCGTTTTACAATCTCTCTTAGATTTTCTGCATGATCACATTGCCGCAGCTGTTGCCCATTGGTAACGGTCATAACTTACGGCAGTATTCGAACACAGGCAGGAACATTATTTTAAATCGGTAATAAAGAAAACTTCGTAATGTGAATGAAACGGCATATGCTAGAACATCCTTCATAATGCGCACAGCGAATGAATGTAACTCACTACCTGCGTCTGTGTTTCCGAATGCATTCAACCCGAATCTCTTCAAAGTTAGAGTGAACAGGCTTCTTCTGTGTAAGCTCACTCCATCGTAGACTCTGTCTCTGTCACCTCTGACCTAGACTAGAGTCAAGAGCAAACCTATTCCAAACACAAAAAAAAAAGAAAAACCCACATCGTGCCTGCAGAGTCGATTGCCTACGGCCACTCCCTCTTACAGAGAGGAGACCTGTGTCCCAGCAGTAAAAAGACTATAATCCGATCATACTATGTTACGCTAGCTCCTGCTTAGACCACAGTCAGTCATAAAATACACCCACTGCTGTCCTTCCCGATAGATAATGCGTATAGGGCCTGAAATAACGTCGTATAAAGTACTGTTTTACTACCAAAGCCCCAACTTGACCACAAAGATACTCAGAAGCCCATAAATAAGAGCACACGTAGGATAGTGCAAAGCAATTACTCCACAGCAAGCTATAACACGTTTTATCGCACGCAGTTTTATAGCTCATCGCACTGCTAATGGCCACTTTGCGCCGTGTAGTGTTTCTTGTATACACGAGTAGTTGTTTACCTATAAATAGTTGAGTTTTTATGCGTCTTTACTATAGAATTATGTGGTTGATTATTACTTCAACTAATAGTCCTTCTTTCTGTGTAGGCTTGCCCCAAGTATCACCACATTGACAGATGTTGTGGTTCTCACGTGTAGTAGAATACCACGGCTTTCAACAATAAGTCATTCCCACTACCACATAAGTTTGAAAATTCTTCAGGACCGATGACCTGCTCAATCAAGCACAGGACAAATCCATGTGGCAACCCTTGGGTTAGGCTAATGTCCTGAAAAAATCTTCCAGCTAGAACGCTGATGTCGAGGAGACAATAGGCGGTTACATATTGGTGGCAGTGCAAGTAAATACATATATCCTGTGCTCTCAAGTCATGGTACGTATGATGTACGAGGATTACCAATGTCAAGAAAAACAAAGTTACTGAATCGCACGCACGGACAACATAATCCTCTTAAGACTTCTTGTCTGTGATTAATACCAATATAGCAACCTATTTATTTCTTACACCTATTACTTTGCTTTGAAAACCCAACGTTCTCAAGCAAAAAGGAATTCACGTCTAGGGGTCTTAAAATTAACATCAATCTCTGATTATTTATTCATAATTACTAAGTAAGACGGTTTACATCATTTCTTGGTACACAATATTATGAGATGGTAAATTTCAACAAGGATTTACCTTATTTGATTAATTTACTGTCTCATTTGACCTATGATTGGTAAACTGTTATGACGTTTACAAGATACCTCCAGGAACCGGGTTGATGGGGCTCCAATAAAATATCAACGCCCGAATTTAGAAGTAATTTATTAAAATACTTTATAACAGTTTTCCTCCTAAAATAGTCATCATCATCATCATCATATCAGCCGAAAGACGTCCACTGCTGGACATAGGCCTCCCCCAAGCGTCGCCACATTGACCGGTCCCGTGCGTCTCGCAACCAGCAGATCCCCGCAACCTTCACCAAGTCATCGGTCCATCTGGTGAGAGGCCTTCCAACGCAACGTCTTCGGGTTTGCGGTCGCCACTCCAGAACCTTTCTGCCCCATCGGTCATCCGTTCTGCGAGCAATGTGCCCTGCTCTTAAGTTGCACTTATGTTTGGAAATTCTTCGGGCTATGTCGGTAACCCTGGTTCTCTTGCGGATCTCTACATTTCTGATTCGATCACGCAAGGAAACTCCGAGCATAGCCCTCTCCATTGCCCTTTGAGTGACTGTAAGCTTTCTGATGAGGCCCATTGTAAGCGACCACGTCTCAGAGCCATATGTCATCACTGGCATCACACACTGGTCACTGGTCACACTGGACTTTCGTCTTGAGACACTGTGGTAAGTTGGAAGAGAAGACACCGCGCAACTTCCCGAACGCAGCCCAGCCGAGACCGATTCGACGGTTGACCTCTTTTTCGAAGTTAGCCCTACCCAATTGGATCGTTTGTCCCAGGTAGACATAGTCGCCCACAACTTTGAGTGTAGAGTCTCCGACCTTGATAGGAGTGGGTGTTACATGAGCATTCAACATCACCTTGGTTTTGTCCATGTTCATCCTAAGACCCAATCTTTCGGAAGCTCTACTGAGATCATCGAGCATTGTACTGAGGTCCTCCATGGTCTCAGCCATAACCACTATATCGTCGGCAAACCGAAGATGAGTGATGTACTCGCTATTGACGATGATGCCTAGCCCTCTCCAGTCCAGAACCTTGAAGACATCCTCCAGTGCAGCAGTAAACAGTTTCGAAAATATCACACCTCGCTGCAGAAGGACTGGTTCCAAAGTCTGATCCTGAAGTCAAACTGACATGGTGGCGTTTTTGTATAAACACTTCAACACTTCGATGTACCGGTAATCAATTTGGCACCGTTGGAGAGACTGCAGTACAGCCCAAGTCTCGATCGAATCGAAGGCTTTCTCGTAGTCCACAAACGCTAAGCAGAGAGGCAGGTTGTACTCTTCGGTCTTCTGTATAACCTGGCGCAGCATATGTATGTGGTATACGGTGCTAAAGCCTTTACGGAATCCGGCTTGTTCGGGGGGCTGGAAATCGTCAAACCTGCGCGCGAGACGATTCGTGATGACTCTTGAAAACAGCTTGTAGACAAGGCTAAGAAGTGAGATGGGCCTATAGTTCTTTAGTAGGGCATTGTCACCCTTTTTGAAAAAGAGTACCACCACACCCCTGCAACATGCCTGTGGCGTTTTCCCCTCAGAATGACGGAATCAAACAGCTTCTGAAGGGCCTTAAGAACCGGTTTTCCACCCGCCTTCAGGAGTTCAGCCGTGATTCCGTCATCACCCGGCGCCTTGTTGTTCTTAAGCTGTTTCAGAGCCATCCTAATCTCATTCTGGCTGACGTCCGGAATGTTTTCGGTATACTGCCGGGTCAATCTAGCTCTAGGGTCATTCGCTAGACTCGCAACGGGCTTGCTGATTGATGTGTACAACTGCCCATAGAATGTCTCGATGTCCCTCAGAAGCTCCGGTTTGGCGGACACAATCCTGCTATCATCGGTCTTCAGTTTCATGAGCTGGCTCTGCCCAATAGACAGATCTCTTGCAAAGACTTTAGAGCCCTTATTCCGCTCAATCGCGTCTTTAATACGCTCAGTATTAAAGCGGCGGAGGTCGCTTTTCAAGGACTTTGAGATCCATCTATTTAGCTGCCGGTATTTCACCGCATCGTCTGAAGACTGCAAGATCATCATCTCACGCCTCTCCTTCATGAGCTTGAGAGTAGGATTAGAGAGCTTTTTGTTCTTATCTGTACGGCGGGTCTTGAAAAACCAAACTCCGATCTTCCAAACCCGACCGTATGGACAGCTTCCACGAACTCATCGCTGTATTCGTCCACGAAGCTCACTAGGCACTCGAAACGATTCTGGAGTTTGAGCTGACCGTTTTCGGGGTTTTTGACCTGGATCTGTGCTGGACGGAGGGTGGACTTCATCAGTCGAGACCTTTCAAGCTTGACATTAATGTTCAATGTGCCTCTTACCATGCGGTGATCGCTCTCGGTTTTCACCGAATTGATCACAGAGACATCATTGAACATTTGCTTCTTGGTTGACATGATGAAGTCGATCTCGTTTTTAGTTGCACCATCGGGGCTTTGCCAGGTCCACTTCCTGTGCTCACGCTTTCTGAAGAAGGAGTTCATCATGTAGAGGCCCTCCTTCTCCATAAAACTGGCCAGTAGGTGACCCCGGTGGTTCCAAGGTCCAGCTCCAAATTGCTCCACTTGCAGCTCATTCTCGTCTCGTTTGCCCAGTTTCGCGTTGAAGTCCCCCATGACAACGGTGAAGTAAGTTTTGAAACAATGCATGGCTGCAGAGATATCCTCATACATGGCCTCTACCTCGTCGTCGAGGTGTGCCGAGGTTGGGGCGTAGACCTGTATGACCTTCAGCGAATATCTTGCGGATATTCTGAGTATAAGGTACGCCACCCTGGTCGACACACTCTCGGTCTTCACGACGTTGTTCACAAGGGACTTGAGGACGATAAACCCGACACCACCTTGGGACTGCCGGTCACCCTCTTGGAAATAGAGCAGGAGGGATTTGAGGATTATCGAGTCCTCCCCCTCTCTTCGGACTTCAGATAACCCTATAATACTCCATCGCAACCTGCTCAATTCTTCCTCGAGTTCGGCTATCTTCTCGTCGGTCTTGTTGTATGTTCCCAGGTCCAGTCGTCGGTGTTTATTGGGGTAGCCGGGTCCACTCCGGGGATTCTTCGCACCCTTTGCCACGCCATCGCCTCGACCGCTACCGTAGCCGAGGGTAGACGGGCTGCCGGGCACTCTAGGCCGTTTTTTATGTGTGCTATTCATTTGGTTTGGGGGGGTTTGCCATAATCGCCACGCTTGGCAGGCGGGTTGGCGATCGCAGTTAATTGTTAAAGTGCACAGAGAACGCTGCTGCCCATTCTCTGGTGTGTCCCTTATTCGCCTTTTACGACACCCACGGGAAGATATGGGATGGTGAAATTCTTTACGTCCGTCACCATACGGCACTTTTGAACGTTCCAAATTAAAATTTACACTTAAAATTTACAAGTAATAAAAATTTATTTTACCGTGCATTCGGAAAAGAAGCTTGTTATGGAGAAGAATGCAAGGCAAGATTATCATCCTGCTCCCAGACAAGTCGCGCAGAAAAATCGAGTCGGCGGTAGAACTTCAACAACTGATTGCGCGGTTCCCGATGACTGAATCTGCCAATGCGGCGTCGGATAGGACCTCGCGCAGGCAAGCTAAATAATCGGAAACCTATTTAGTCATAATCTTTCTTCTTTTTTTTTTTTAATATCTTTTCATGCCGGTCACTAAACATTTTTTTATACTTATGAAACTCTGTTTTTGTTTAGACTTTTGCGACTTTGACAGCATTGATGTGCCATAGATAATGTAAAGTGTTCGTTCGAAAACTTTCCCCAATTTTTATGTTTACTGTTTTGGGTACTAGTCTTTTAATATTTGTTTAAATTACGAGTGCATCGAGGACTGTTATTTTGTTATTTTAGCATAGTAATTTTATTATTGTTATATTAATTTTAGTGGTATTGTATTATATTTATAATTAAACTAACATAACGTTGGGTCATATTGATAATAGTTTTGTTTCCTGTTCTTCTTCTTGTTCGTCTGATGAGAGCAATTCTAGTGCGTTCAGTGATGATTCGGTACACCTACGCGATCAATTGTCTTCTGTATTTTCTTGCTACAGTAAATTTCTCAATATAGTTCATATAAATGCTCAAAGCGTTCCTGCTCATCACTCCGATTTATTATCCTCATTCGACTCCGATCTTATCCATGCTGTTCTCGTCTCAGAGACTTTTCTCAAACCTACACTTCCTTCAACGCAATATTCGTTACCCGGCTACAAGCTGGTGCGTAACGACAGAACGGGCAGGGGATGTGGAGGGGTCGCCATCTATCTCCGTGGAGATATTTCATACAAAGTCGTTGATCAGTCTCCGAGTAATTATTCAAAATTTGCTGAACACCTCTTTATTGAGGTTACTTTTAACAACACAAACATACTAGTAGGTGTTTACTATAGTCCTTCATGTCATATAGATTTTTTGTATTCATTAGAATCAAAACTAGAAAATTTCTCCTCGTTATATGACCACACGATAATACTCGGAGACTTCAACACCTGTCTGATCAAGGATGATGTGCGCAGCCGTAAACTCCAGTCTCTGGTCTCTTCTGTCAACATGCATATCCTTCAGCTTGACGCCACTCATCATGCTCCTCACTGTAACCCCTCACTTCTAGACCTTATTCTGGTTTCCGATCCAAGCAGAGTAGCCACTCATGGTCAACTTGCTGCCTCCTTCTCTTATCATGATCTTATTTTTCTTTCTTATAAAATTCGCCCTCCTAAACGTAAATCGAAATTTCTCTTCCTTCGCAGTTTCAAGAACATTGACCTGGATTGCTTAAGAGAAGACGCGGGCAATATTGACTGGGCTCCTGTTTACGATAGTAATGACCTGGACAGTAAGGTTGCCGAGTTTACTAAGATAGTGCTGGAACTCTTTGATAAGCATGCTCCGCTTAAAAAGGTCAGAGTGAAGCATCTTCCAGCTCCTTGGTTGTCTGACATCATTAAACGTGCAATGTCGAAAAGGGATAAGGCTAAAAAGCGGTACAAAAGTGATCCCACTGATGAGAACTGGACTCTTTACAAGAAGCTGCGCAATCGGTGCGGTCGTATGTGTAGAGATGCTAAAAGGCGCCACATCCACAACTCTGTTCAAAATTTCAATACAGCACAAGTATGGCAATTTCTCAAAACACTTGGTATCGGTAAAGCTGTTGATGATAGCAAGCCTGATATTGACCTTGACACTATTAACGTACACTTCTCGAAATCACCTGTCACTCTTGACGACAACGTGAAAGCCTCCACTTTAAACAATCTTTCTAAACTTCCTCTGCCATTGTGTACTTCGTTCTCCTTTCACCCAGTTACAAAAGAGGATATAAAGCGGGCTGTCACGTCTATATCCACGAAGGCGGTGGGTGATGACGGTCTGCAACTCCAGATGCTTCTTCCAATCCTGAATGAACTTGCTCCCGTCATCCTTCACACTATAAACTACTCCCTCTTTTCATGCAGCTTTCCTTCCACGTGGAAGAAAGCGCATGTTCTACCTTTACCCAAAGTCCCAAAACCCTCGTCAGTTTCCCAGTTCCGTCCTATTTCCATACTTCCAATCCTATCTAAAGTCCTTGAGAGTGTAGTTAATAATCAGCTATCTCACTACCTTTCCTCTAATGGCCTGCTAAGTCCTTATCAATCTGGTTTCCGTCCTGGCCACAGCACTGTATCGGCCTTAGTTAAAATTACTGACGACTTCCGACTGGCCATGGACAACAGGCTCCTTACAAAATTGATTCTACTGGACTTTAGCAGTGCTTTTAATTCAGTTGATTTTGACATCCTCTTAGGTATCCTATCCTCTCTTAATGTATCTCCTTCTGTGATTGCGTGGTTTAACTCTTATCTTCGGGGTCGCTCGCAATCGGTTCGCTCAGAGGAGGTTTCCTCTGACTGGTGCGATCTCGCTGCGGGCGTTCCTCAGGGTGGCGTCCTTTCTCCTCTTCTTTTCTCGGTTTTTATAAACGCTATCACTAAGGTCTTATCCTCACACTATCATCTCTATGCAGACGACCTACAGATTTACCGCCACTTTAAATTTGAAGAGGCGACTGGAACTATCGATGCCATCAATAGTGATCTTGAAAAAATCTGTCAATGGGCTAAAAGTTTTGGACTTTTGGTGAACCCAGCAAAATCACAAGCTCTCATTATTGGTGGCAGATATTTCGTCAATTTGTTGAGTAACCAGTCTCTCCCACCTGTTTTGTATGATGCCGTAGCTATAGCCTATTCTAAAAAAGTTAAAAATTTAGGGGTTTTCATGGACAACAACCTATCTTGGAATATTCACATTGCAGAAGTAAGCAGGAGGGTGTTTTGCTCGTTTCGGTCTCTGAAACGTCTCCAGAAGTTCCTGCCTTTTCCAACCAAAGTTACTCTTGCTCAGTCTCTCCTTCTTCCTCTTCTTGACTATGCTGATGTCTGCTTTCTTGATGCGACTGAGGAACTCCTTGATAAGCTCGAACGTCTTCAGAATTTGTGCATCCGCTTCATTTTCGGCCTTCGAAAGTACGACCATGTGTCGGAATTTCGAAAACGATTGAAGTGGCTGCCTATTCGACAGCGCCGAGATATCCACACTCTATCTTTACTCTTTTCTGTTCTTCACAATCCTAACTCTCCTTCGTATCTTCGAGAGCGCTTTGAGTATCTTGTTCCGAGAGGAAAACCTTGCCGTTCATCATCATCTCTTCTCCTTCGTTTTCCTCCCCACTCCTCAAGTCGTTACGGTGGATCATTTACTGTTCATGCTGTTCGCCTCTGGAATACTCTCCCACATTCTATAAGGGATAGCGTTTCGTTGGAGGTTTTCAAGAGAAGAATAAAGGAACATTTCCTGTCAACATGACGCATAAATATGTATTTATGAATGTAAGATTTTAGTTATGTATTTTATTGTTATATAGTATCTATTATGTTTACACATAGTTATCTGTTTAGTTTATTTAGTATGTAAGAATTTTAAATATTCAACGATTTTTATTTATTTTTTTTTACTTGTAATTTTGTTGTGCACTTGGATCACTGTCCTCATACGCAAATTTCCAATAACAACTGAGGTTTGCTGTTAGAGAACCCAATTATGGGTTAAGCTCGCCTTTGTACATAAACTGTCCATTGTATTTGTATCTTTATTTTATGTTTTTTGTGCAATAAAGAATAAGAATAAGAATAAAAATGCACAAGAAACTTTATAGTTGCTTTTTTTTTTTGATAAGTTTTTTTACAATATTTACATAAGTACATACATTAATAAATTCATATATGTGAGAACGATGCACCCAGAATAGCACTACACACTATACTACGTACAGGCATAAAGTATTAAAAGTACTCACAGATGTACAGTGCAGTTATATAATAGGTACTAGAAAAACATTAACATCCGAACCAGTTGATGCGCAGCAGTTGTTGTTACGCGTGGATGTTGATGCCGGCTGCTACAAAGCTATGACCAATCCCAACTGACGGCGCCCGTTCACGAACATGACGCATGAATTGGCACCACCCAGCTCAACCAACATGAAGGGAACCGGATGATCCAACACACGTACCACCATCAGAAAGACATTTGAGAGAGCATGACACACTCAACTGCCAGGGCACACACAAGTCAACGAACAACACATTGGTACAGTAAATGGTTGATTTATAGTTGGGTACATAGTACTCACACACGTGCTTTGCAGTTATACAATACTAAGGAAATTGAGTTTATACAATACAAATATATTCATACAGTCTTCAGCAGGTCCAACAATATCTCAAAACAATAATGTTCTGCATATCACTTGTTATTGCGCCCTAGTAGTTGTGGATTGTGGAGCAGGACTAGCATTGAGCCAAGCATTTTTATCAGTGATGTAATCCCCCAACTTATAATATGCCTGCCTGCATAGTGTGCATTTTATACAAGTTTTAAATTTCGTCTCATTCAGTTCTTGAATGTGGGGAGGAATTTTATCGTAACATTTTGTACAGTACCACATGAAAGATGTAGCTACTTTAGCTAGTCTGAAACATGGTTGAACTAATTGGTCCCTATTTCTAGTAACGTAATTATGTCTGTCACCGTTTTTACTAAAAAGATGTTAATTCTTTCTCACGTACATGATGTTTTCATAAATGAACTCGCATGATGTTAATGTCCTTAAACAGTTCCCTTAGAGAATCACGCCGACGAAGATTGTATATCGCTCTGATGGCTCGTTTTTGCAGAATAAAAATTTACTCAATGTCTACCTGCCTCCATGATGTACGGTTGCCTTTAGCAAATAACCTTCACAGTATCTAAATCTACTAAGCTTTGCTTGATGTAACTTTGTTCATAGAACGGAATGTTCTGGAATGTTTGTGTTCTATGAACACAAACATCCAGACAATTTATTTTAAGCCTTCTGCATCTCAGTATTCACTAACCTGGGACTAACCTGGTGATAACGATTTTCTAAAGTTCAAAATGTTTGGCATTGACCTCGTGACATTTCCGTAGCTTATGTCGATCTCTTTTATGTTGGACTTTTTGACAATCGCAGATATCATGTAATTTTTTTATGTCAATTGCGCCGGTTTCGACTATTCTGCCAGTGTCACGTTGGGACGGCAGCACATCGGGGCGGGCCATCGAACTTTGTACTCTGTGAGAATGTTACTTTGTCAGGCTCTGTACTCTTTAAAAAAGACGCGCCAAATACACTACCTGCCAGGTGGCGTAGAAAAGGGTGTTTAGGAGAAAAATTGTAGAAACCGTTTTTATAGATAATTGCATAATCTACAATTTTGTTTAACTTATTTTTATCACAAAACTTACCGTTCGGCTAAAAACGCAAGAAAACCATATTTGTGACCTTTGACCTTTCGTTTTTTATTTTTTTTTATTTTGCTTCGTGGATTTAGTTTTTAATTATATTTTTAGTTTTTTAATTTTTCTTGCAATGACAAGAATATTTACTTTTTAAAGTATTATATTATTTTATTTTAATTATTGTGAATGTGAAGACTATGTGGATTATTCTTTTTTTTTTATTTTAATTTATCTTAGTTAGTTTTTAATCATGGTCTGGCAGTTTGAGTATTTATGCGGCCTACCCGAATGTCCTTTCTTTGGTATTGTTCGTCGATTCGTTGAGCTCCTTAAATTCTAAGTTGAGCTGCACGGTTATTGACAAATGCGTGCACTGACTGGACAGGTCCACTCAATCTGGCTGGTTCTTTTCTCAAAAGACCATTTCAGACATCAGTCTACATGGTCTTCACATGATCTAACCAAGTTTTTGTCTGGACTTTAAAAGAGACTGTGACCTCTGAGTTTGTTTCGGCCTTTCTTCTCAGAGTAGTCAGACAGGAAACGCCGACCTCATCTAGTTTAAAAAAATATGATCGACATGTGAAAGTGTTTGTACAAACCAACTTACAGAAAATAAATCATTTATCATTTAAGAACATTCGTACCAATTTTCAGCTCTATGCGAATTAATGCAATTTGATATGTCTAATTTGACCGGACTAAAGAGACATTCTATGAACGAAAACGTCATCATTGCGATTGGAAATAGTAATTGTATGAGAATACCAAGCGCTATAGAAAGGTACGTGATCAAAAATCTTAGGTCTTGTTTCGACCATTGCCATTGCTGACATCGAAACAAATATTGTCCAGACCCTTATAGTCCAGTAGGGATACAATTATTTTCCACATAACCTTTGATAATTCAAAAGTTTGTTATTTTCGCTGGGTGGATACCTTATGTGAATTCAACGCTATGTACAAAAATGCTAACAGTTTAGAGTTATGCAATAGGCATAAAGTAGTTATTTCCTATTATTTCGTGTTATAACAATAATATAAAATTTAAATTTTAATAATTTAATGTTTCTTTATTAGTACTATCTAAACTTTATATTAGTGAAAATGCTAACAGATACGTACTGTGGAACAATGGAAAACTGAAAATGGTTCGTAACTCTTTCAATAAAAGATTTAAGTTTTCAAATAATTTCCTATATGCGTAGAGGGATTAGTTATACCTTACATTGTGATTTGCGAAATATTGAATTTAAGTTTATAAATTTGCGCCTACATATTCGAAATAATAAACTCTGCCACCATACAAAAGTTTAAACACTTATGTGCTATGCTAGTTTAATAAATTATATACAATTGGGTATTGCGGGGCGCGGTGACACTCCACTCTGAATGTATTGAATGAGGCGCGAAACCATTTCATTACTGTCACATCAGTATTTAAACCTCATTCATAAAATCTATTTTAATGGCAATTTGTTATTTTTAATGTTGAGGTCGAATACGATTTCTAACTTCTTTGTTCCTATAAAAAGAATAAGAAAGAAATATTCACAGAACACGGCATAGTCGTACCTGCCGAGCTGACAGTATATCGAGATGACAGAATAATAAAATTCTCCGTATCGTGAATCTTTGACAGTCGTTACGGGTCGTCAGAAACCCGAAAGTCTGCGGCCACCCTAACAAAAGGGTACCGTATTATCCAGTAGGATTACCGTATAATCTGGGTTGGCAGGGTAGGCAGTCACTTCATATAAAACACTGGTATTCAGATGCGTCTGGTTCGACTGAAAACAGTGGAAGTCAACCCCAACATATTAGGGAAAAGTCCAAGCAAATGCCTTTTCCAAACAGATGTGACTGTAGAAATATCAAACATCTTATAACCGGTGCAACTGTCACAACTAAATTGACTACATAGCTGGTCCTAAGACCTAATATAATAAAGGCAGTGTTACCCATTAAGCCTTAGTAGATGACACTGTAAGCATGATATGATGTATGCTTATACAAATCGATGTATTTATGTTTGTAAAATATTACCTACTCATTTTTTTTATTCAGAATCAATATAGTAGCAACCCTAGTGAGTCCGGCAAGTTAAGGTGTCAGTTTTGTGATACGCTTACCAAGATTTAGAACATTTTTTTTATTTTAAAGGTAGATAAATTTTACATGATCGTGTCTATTGCGCCCTATCTATTAGTTTTTAAACTCTATTATAACGAAAAATCGGCACCACGTGACCTTACCACACGATTGCTATACATCAAAACCTAGTAAATGCCATAAAATATTATATTCCAGGAAAGTGCAAAAATATTATTTGAATTAGCCTATGGAATGTCATCGTGTGTTAGGTAACTAACCGAAAAAAAAAAAAATAAGCGAGTACTAAACAAGGCTTACGGGTGAACTGTACGTAATAACACAAATAATATTAATGGTGTCCTAAATCTATTAAATATTTTACATATTTCTAAACAAGATAATTCAATACCTATTAAGTACCGGACATTTGCTAATTTAAGGTGTTTTTACAATTTGAAGGGACTTTCCTATTGTAAATAATGATAAAATGTATTAATCTCACCAAATCTCAATTCAAATTATAAATTTCCTGGTTAAAATTACACAGTCCATCGCAGCATATTAAAACTCATTAAAATAATATAAATAAGATTATCAGGGTATAAAACCATTATAAAAATATGTCACCTACTGCGTTCTTATATGGGGCAGTCGTACAGTACCAGACATAATTTTAATATTTATTCGATTAGCACGGGGAAGGCTTGTATAACACATGCCAGATTACCTATTTTAGTGATCTTTATTATCGTAGCAATAAGGTTGCATTCATAGGCAAAATAACAGTGAACGATATGTCAGATACTAGACGCCAGTTTGAAATAAGAATTTGCGCGGTAATGTTTTTCTTAAAATCATCAGAAGAGTCCGTTTATGATGTGGGCCTCTGTGGTCTGTATGGTTCGAAGAATTTATACTGATCGTACATATCTACATCGCGCCCCGCAATATCCAAATTGTATTTGATTTATTAAACTAGCATAGCACATAAGTGTTTAAACTTTTGTATTGTGGCAGAGTTTATTATTTCGAATATGTAGGCGCAAATTTATAACCTTAAATTCAATATTTCGCAAATCACAATGTAAAAATACAATAACCTGTGCAGCATTATACTTAGTTGTTAGAACTTTTGTTGTAAGGTATAACTAATCCCTCTATGCATATAGGAAATGATTTGAAAACTTAAATCTTTTATTGAAAGAGTTACGAGCCATTTTCAGTTTTCCATTGTTCCACAGTATGTATCTGTTAGCATTTTCACTAATAAAAAGTTTAGATAGTACTAATAAAGAAACAGTAAATTATTTAAATTTAAATTTTATATTATTGTTATAACACGAAATAATAGAAAATACCTACTTTATGCCTATTGCATAACTATAAACTGTTAGCATTTTTATACATTGCGTTGAATTCACATAAGGTATCCACCCAGCGAAAATAAAAAACGTTTGAATTATCAAAGGGCATATTCTTCTGGCTACTGGACTATTAGGTCACCGAGAACGCCAACAAATAATTATGAAACAATTCATAACAGTGTTTTTGTTATTTCCCTGGCGCTCATACTAAATCATTGGAACAGCAACATTCATCAGAGTAAAGAAATACTGCCTGTTATCACGTACGTCCAGTAATTAAAGTACATAACTTACCTACCGTTTGTGGGAGGAACAAATATGAAAATAATATTAGAACCTTAGTTAGTCTATTACAGCACTATTGTAGTTACAAATAGCCCTTGTACTATGTTAGACTATCTCGAAGCGACAAAATAAAGGCTCTTTCAAACAGGCGCAATGGGACGATCTAAAATCTCATTTTTATTTAATATTTTATAGTACAATTTCTATGCAAAAGTGGTCGTTGCATCATCTTTGCATTTTCCCTTTCGTCTATGAGTGCCTTAATTTCTTTTTCAAATTATTATTCACATACATTGCACATTAATTGGAAAAGTTTACTGATGAGCGCTTAGATATAAGACTTATTAGCGTTCTACATTTTATGCTAATATATCTAGGTTTCATATTTTACTTTTAATTTGTCATTAATTCATTTTAATCTTAAATAGTTTACTAATACTAAATTGTATATGAATGCAAAATCTTACCCGAATATATTGAGAGACAGCTCAATATATAGGTTGCCTTAGTTTGGGAGGCAGGGTTTTTTAATCAATGGTTACAATTTTTTTTTACAATATAGCCGTATGTTTGAAATGCAAACACAAATGTAACCTTTTTTGTACCAATAAACATTATTTTCATTATCATTAAGTATTATACGCTCTAAATGAATCGATTTTTATCATATATGCAAAAAGCTTATTTCATTTCTTCTCGACATCCTTTGATAAATGCTCATAAGGGCGAAATGTGGTCATCTAGAACCTTTTGCGATCTGCAATACCACAGGTATTAAGGTGGCACTTCACATCGCTATTCGTGTTCGCGTATTTGCCTTATTCGCCCAAATAGGACGATGTGAAGTAGCTCTATTCGTCTCTATTTGCCTATTCTCACGAACAAGACGAATACGCCAAATACCCGAACACCCGTATCCGCCCGACTGTCGGTTTTTTGCAACATATTAAAGGATTGCGAATATGGCAAATATGTTCGTTTACCGGCCACACATCGCTCGCCAAATAATAAACCGCTGCTGCAGTTAACACGTCCATCGTAAACTGTAGCAAAAATATTCGTAAATGTTCGGCATATTTGCTGTTCATGAAAGATGTGTAGTCGGTGTATTCGTGTTATTCGGAATTCAACACGAATATAGCGAACAAAGACACCGAAAAAAGCGAACACCGAATAGCGACGTGAAGTACCACCATAACAGATGCATTTCCACCCCAGAGACAAAACTGTTACGTCCTAAACCCAATCCTCTCACAGTCTCATTACAGTAACAAAGGAGCTCTACCTAACTATGGACAGTATGGGATTACCAACTCGAGCATATAACATTGTCCGAACATCACTAATTACGGTAATAAGGTAGTCTCTAATGGGGATGTAACGGGTAGTCTCTAATATAGATATACCGGATAATATGAGCGGTGGTGGAAGTGAAATAAAGTTAATAGCGAACACTATCAAAATTTTATTTACTAAACAGTCACAATAACTATGCTCATCGTATGTCAAGCGACCCCATTCCCTACTGGACATCGAATTTATGTTAGCTAGTTTCCACTCGAACTGTTCTTGCACGGATCAGATCAACAATCTCCATATCATTCTAGAACACGCATCAGAATGTCAGAGGAAGATCTATCTCACCTTTGTTGATTTAGAAAATGCATTTAATACGCTGAAGTGGTCCAGCATCTGGTCCCACCTACTGGAAATCGGAGTGCCGCCGATAATTATCCGTCTCTTGGAGAGTATATAAAAGAATTATTCCTGTAAGGTAAATCACGACGGCCTCATCTCGGATTATATAGCAGTACACGCAGATGTCCTCCAAGGCTGCCTCCTTTCACCGCTCCTCTTTCCAGTCGTCCTTGACGGGATTTTGCTTAGCATTTTCGACACAAGCGCCGCGGGTTATAGTGATATTCAACGTCTTAGAATACTTGGATTACGGCAATAACCTATGCCTGCTGAGTCATAACCACGCTGACATGCAAGCAAAATTAAACGACTTAAGTCAGGAAGCGACAGAAACGGGAATAAAAATAAACACCCGGCAGACCCACTCCTACCCGCGCGGCACCCCGTGTTGGTCTCGTGTGCCAATAACGAAAGTCTAACGTCAGAGTGACATTGTGAAAACGGGTCTACCTTTTATAGCATAACTTATATACATAACTTATAACATAACATAATATTATGATGCATATCAACGGATAGCATAAACTTCATTTCGCAGAAAATCATTTGTCATACACTCATTTATCATACATTCAAAACTCATAATTTTGTCAGAATCATCTTTAGGGATCATTTTTTTTGTATTTTAATTCGCTTTAGGAAGCATGCAAACAAGCATGCACCATGCATGCAGCAAGCAAGTATGCAATTAAGCATGCAAGAGCATGCAGCAAGCATGTAATATGCAAGCAAGAATCCAAGTGAGCATGTAGCATGCAGCAGGCATGGTTTTTGTCACGGCTCCGGCGCTGCGGGGCTCCGGCGGTCCCATCGTCGCAGATGGTTTTAACGCTCACCACCGCTGCTTCAGCTTGCTGGCCGGCAGATAAGATAGCATTTTAGTTTTAATTTAAGGTTCACATCTTCACATCTTCAGCCTATTAATGTGCCCACTGCTGGGACACAGGCCTCCTCTCCGTGAGAGGGAATGGGCCGTAATCCATCACGCGGGCCCAGTGCGGGTTGGTGGATGTCACATGTCTTCAAATTTTTGGTTCTAGGACATGCCGGTTTCCTCACGATATTTTCCTTCACCGTTTTGAAAGCAGTGTTGATGAAATAATTTACACAAGGTAAAGCGCCTGCCTGGGTTCGAACCCACGACCTGCAACTTGTAAATCGCGGCCGATACCACTGGGCCACCACTGCTCAATTTAAGGTTAAAAATGCTATTTTATAGAAATGCCTATTAAAGTTATGCCAAATGATTTTCTGCCATCTTAAAAGTAAGCCATTGTAAATTCAGACATACAAACATTCGGCCAAACATTAAATATATTAAATAATTGTTTCACCTTAAGAATATTCGTTTAAAGAAGATTATTCCAAGTGTGTTATGCCAAATAAATTTCGGAGCATAAAGATTCTGCCAGATAGAGGGAACCCTGTGAAATCGTCTGAAAGCATCCAAATCCACACAATGACACATACAAAACTCATGTGACTCTTGCTGCTGCGAAATTGTCCATTACTTCTGCCAGTAGCTTTGTACGCGACAATAAAACATACAACAATCCCGGCATAAAATAATATATCTTAATCCAGGAAATGATCTACAAGTGTACCACTTCCACCAACCACTTTGTGTTAAGACGTGAAAAGATAACAAACCGACAAACTGAGTATGGATAACAGTTTGCAAATTTGTCACCTTCTAGGTCAGCTCAGCCAGAAACTACAGAACGCCACCTGCTACCTACCACAGAATAAATAATATTACAAGTACGTAGTGCTGCTACAATCCTGACATAGTTCTTTTGCTTCACTCACGTTCATATATCTGATCATACACACCAATAAGGTCTATGTATGTCTTTCTAGGGCGTCCCCTCCCGGCATCTATTTTTTATAGCTGGCTATGTACCACAACTGCATAAAAAAAAGTAAAAAAAAAACGGCTCCAGTACCAATTACTCCCTTAGTAATGAACATGGTGACACGATCACATTTACTCCCGTAAAAAAACTTAAAACTGCACCAACACACTAAATAGTTTTCGCTTAGTTGGAGCCAATTTACTGTATTCGACTTCAGTTACATACCGTAAGCGTAAACATTATGAACCTTCAATTGCCCCACTTCTGGGACACAGGCCTTCTATATGTGTGTTTTCTGCTAATACACTTACGAAGACGGATGCGAATTTTGGGAGGTACAATTTTCTTGCAAAAATTGCGCATTTGCGGAGATTGAGGCAGTGTTCTGTTTGGTATATCCCTACTCTCTAATTACCTACCAGATCAGGCACGCCATCTAGTCACACGGAAACACTAATCACGTCATTAAGAGGTCTTATTAAAATTCTAATTAGTGCCATCTGGGAACTGGAAAATTAAAAACTCCGGACGGGATAAGTCGTTTATGGTCGTGGCATTTATTATGAGATTAAAATCTTTTTAATTTATTAGACTTGCATCTTGGCTGGCTAATCGTTTTTAGGGTTCCGTACCCAAAGGGTAAAAACGGGACCCTATTACTGAGACTTCGCTGTCCGTCTGTCTGTCTGTCTGTCTGTCTGTCTGTCTGTCACCAGGCTGTATCTAATGAACCGTGATAGTTAGACAGTTGAAATTTTCACAGATGATATATTCCTGTTGCCGCTATAACAACAAATACTAAAAACAGTATAAAATTAATATTTAAGGGGGGCTCCCATACAACAAACGTGATATTTTTGCCGTTTTTTGCTCGATATTAATAACGGAAACAGGTAGACGCATGAAATATTCACAGAATATTTAGTTGTATATTCTCTTCAAAAAATAATAATTATTAAATAAAAATAAAATAAATTAAGGGGGGCTCCCATACAACAAACGTGATTTGTTTGCAGTGTTTTGCGATAATGGTACGGAACCCTTCGTGTGCGAGTCCGACTCGCACTTGGCCGGTTTTTTAGTTTTATTTTGTAATTTGATGATGGTTGCTCAGACACTTGCGAAACGCTTGAGCTGTGGTGGCATTTTGTAAGTCTTAAATAATATCTTGAATGGTTCTTTTAAAGAAAATTTTAGTTTCGATCTCAATGTAACAGTGTACGCTGTGTGAAATATCATTTTGCCATAGTATCAAGGTATTACATAACTTATGGACAATACTACCTAATATCCCAAAAATAGATCATGTTTTTGAGCGTGTCCTGGAGATCAAAGATAGCAATTAGATTTATACTGTTAAATATTTAATGTTGTTAGTGTTATATTTCCCCCAAAGGCGTTAGAAACCATTTTCCATCAGTGGAAATTTCCTATTACGTACCCAAATGACAGAAAAATAAAGTCAGTAAAAAAACTCTGAATCCAACTGAATGGTGTCAGCATCATCATCAGCCTTTTACTGTTCCCACTGCTGGGACACAGGCCTACTCTCTGTGAAAGAGACTATGATGAGCCTTAATTCATGTAATGTTAATTCCAAAATTGAAAGCCCTAACTCATGAAAAGTTAATTTCAAAATAGAAAACCCTAACTCATATTAACTCCAAAATGAATGTTTCCAATTAAATTAGCGGTTACACCATATAGGGCAAAATACGGGTAGGTGTGATAAGCTTATCTGATTAGGAGGGCAAGACCTTGGGTCGGGCGCTTTTGAAATCTTGCCCAAATCCTGTTAGGCGAACCGTCTACGGGTTAATTGGGCATGCAATGGTGGAAATCATTTGGATATGGTTGAGCTATGATACTGGGTAGATTTATGTATTTATTTATGGGTTCCGTAAAGCTAAAGGTAAACCTGACCGGGATCAAAAGGCATACATTAATATTATGAAATATCTGCCGTCCGCGGCTCCGATTGTATGGAATTAGTACTTCCCTTAACATGTTTATAAATTGACGACACGGTTGGCTTAGTGGTTGAGTGATCGACTGCTACGCTACGTGTCGCTGGTTCGATTCCCGTACGGAACAAATGTTTGTATGGCCTTGGTACAGATAAGTATAGTCAAAAAGAGTAAGGGGATTAGACCGGAATGTCAAAGTTTATGATGGATCAGAAAGAAAATAATAAAAAAAAAAACAGCAGGGGTTCAGATCGGGGGGATCCGGCCGGAACAAAACAGATAGTTGTTCCGGATCTGGGTGTCTTGTGTATGCGAGTTTTAAATGTTTGTAAACGCACTCAAGGTACAGGAAAAAAATCCTATACTTCATAAAAGATAGCTTGATCTCTGCGACAACACATCACACATCACATCATCCGCCTATTAATGTTCCCACTGCTGGGACACAGGCCTCCTCTCTGTGAGAGGGAATGGGCAGTTAACCACCACGCGGGCCCAGTGCAGGTTGGTGGATGTCACATGTCTTCGAATTTTTGGTTCTAGGACTTACCGGTATCCTCACGATGTTTTCCTTCACCGTTTTGAGAGCAGTGGTGATGAAATAATTTACACAAAGTAAAGCGCCTGCCTGGGCTTGAACCTACGACCTACATCTTATAAGTCGCGGCCGATACCACTGGGCCACCATTGCTCTCTGCGACAACTGTCAATATCAATTATGAAGTATAGTGAAGGGAAACGTTTTCAAAAAGAAAAAAAAATACTTATGTTCTCGTATTATTGATATATTACTGTAAAGTTTCATGAAAATCCTTTCAGTAGTTGTGTGAAAGATTGAACTTTCTCGACTTGATTCGACAGTCCATTTATGTCACACTGATAAGCGATTTTTACTAAACAAAATTGCAAGTGCGTTCATATGGACACAACGCGACGCAATTCAACCGATTTGCACTTGAAGTTTTCATAAAAATAGTCAAAAAGCCCGACTGCTTAAGAAGCGAACTAAAAAGAAATAAACAAAAAGAAAATCATGCTGTGCAGTTGAAGGATACATATTCGCGAGTTAGCTGACCAAAACCAGATGTAACCTCCGACTGCAAAGCATGATTTTCTTCTTGTTTACGTCTTGTTAGTTCGCTTCTTAAGCAGTCGGGTTTTTGATTTTTTGAAATACCAAAGTTTTTTTATTTCTAACTTTTTAGTCAACATTTTTTAATTAAACTTCGAATTAGGTAGATTTAAACATATAAGTTTTACATATTTTTGAAATGACCTCTTAAAACCCTTTTTTCGATAACCTACACGATAAGATTGGAAGAAAAATAAAACGGACTTTTTCTATTTTCCAATTTTAATGTAGCCAGTGACACTCGCAAGGTTAAGATGAATAGATTGACGTAAGAATCATCAAAATCGGCGAAAACGTTTGGTCTCTAGTACGCCACATCTATAAAACAAACATACATACATACCATACATAGACTGATATCGCCTATCGATGATATTTAAATTGCATAGCGCCAATCAGGAATATCCCTGACAAACATACTCACAAACTTTCACCTTTGTAAATAGGTATTAATAGGATAGGATTTATGAGTTCCGTAAAATTAAAGGTTAGTCTAACCGGGATCAAAAGGATAATAATATATTAATATTATCTAATCTATCCTCGACTTCCTACTTGATAAGTAGTTAGTCGCTATGTTTAAATCAAGGCTAGGTAGGTAGACTAGGTTTTGGTTCATCTCCTTAATAAGCTATTAATTTTTAGGGTTCCGTATCCAAAGGGTAAAAACGCACCCTATTACTGAGTCTCCGCGGTCCGTCTGTCTGTCTGTCACCAGGCTGTATCTCATGAACCGTGATAGCTAGACAGTTGAAATTTTCACAGATGATGTATTTCCGTTACCGCTATAACAACCCATACAAAAAACGTGCTTTTTTGCCGTTTTTTGCTATAATGGTACGGAACCCTTCGTGCGCGAGTCCGACTCGCACTTGGCCGGTTTTTTATTGAACCATGAGCTTTATAAATAGCAATCGGGACGTTCAATTCTGTTTTAAAAATCAATGTCAAAATGTGATAAAATTGGAGTTGTTTTTTTTTTAGATTACTGAGAATAGAATGCGACCTTTTATTTATTTTACGAGAATTTCCCGCCTACATGAGCCACTTAAAAGATACAATGTTTTCAAACAAACGAAAAGATTTTTTAGGTCTATCACCATAAAATTGTTATGTTCTTACAAAATTACAATGATTTTACTTATAAATCCCATCAGGTTGTCATAATTTTCATTTGTAATCGTCATTTTTATAATATAATATACAAGTTCTTAATAAGCAAGCAAAAACAAAGATTAAAATCACCAGAGTATATTTAACTTTCTATCACTGCCAACCCTAACGAATTTCAGACTTGATGCTGACTGACTGAGTCCTAAATGACAAACAATTGGTCGTTTTTTGACAATGACTCGAAATTTAGAAGAACTGTAACCATTCATTATTCATATAAATTGCATTTTTTTTTTTATGAATTATGTGTTACGTTCCACTTCACGCTGCAATTTGATTATCAGTGAGCTGGCTGAATATATTTAACTCTACCTCTACTCAAAAACAAATGTTTTGAAGTAATAAAACGAATTCGATGACAAACGCAACATTATATTATGTTGCGTTGTACATCGATTTAACCGAGTTAGTACAGATGAAAGATAGTTTGAGAACATAAAATATCCCAGGTCATTGTACTAAAAGATTAGATAAAGGCAAACTTAAAAATAAAATTGGTTTTTACCCCTGCTGTCAGCTGATTGAACTGTCAGGAGCTGTCAGTGGTTTGTTAATAAACATTGTATCTTGATATTGGCCCACGTATTGTTGTGTCTTGTTACCAATCAGGGTATCCTACTATAAAATGAAATACAAATAAGTCATATACTACTAATATTAGAAATTGGTGGCTTGAAAGCAGCTTATCAGTGACTTCGTTAAAGCTTTCCAAGACCAGTACGACCTTAAGCAATGTAGACAACGAATAAAAAGAAGAAGAATTATATTATTCGAAAATGATAAAAGTATGGAAGTTTAGATGTTTATTAATCAATCGCGTCTTTGGAACGAATTTGGAACACTAAATCTTTTCATCCCTGTAGTCCGATAGCTTAGGATTAATTATCGACATTCCTCCCGAGGGTGAACTCGTTTCCAAAAGCTAGTTACTAATCAAGCCGATTTAAATCTAAAGATTTACTTGGCTTTTGTTCCTATTTCTGAGAAGGTAACTTCAAGAGTATTATTTTGTTTAAAATTATTCTACTTTTTACGAAACGTTCGTAATTTGACTCGTTAAATTCAGGAACGTAGTTTAATGACTTACAACTCGGGAATACTGCTGAAGCCAACGTTGCTTGTTAGAAAAAAAATTATGAAGTAACCTGTTTTCTTTTGAGAACATTGAAATAGAAGTTTATGTTTTAATAGGTAAAGTTTTATTTTTGGGATACATTGTTTTCTTTAAGTCGCTGGCAAAATACTCAATTCATATTTTTTGGCCCAAAAAAATTGCCACTTTCACGGCATTGTCAGTAATAGACATAGGTCACTTTGGCTATAATAAAATAAGTTAATACATTACTAAACCAGTCAACTAACCAAGGGAACTGATTACCGCGATCAGGCACGACGCGACAATGCGACAGCTATATATCCGTGAAACCAGTTCCATCTATGAAAATCAGTTGTCGCATTTTCGTGTCACGTCTGTCGACGGTAGCTTTTATGCAATTAGTTCCTAGTCCCAATTGTTCGCATATGTATATTGGTGCAATTTTTGATGTATACAATTTGTGTGTATGTAACATTTTGGTGTCACAGCAGTTAACATTAGTATATACTCTACCCTCATCTTCTTCTTCCTTAATTTCTTTATTGTACACAAAATTATATACTACATAGTGTAACATGTATTAAATAAATCATATACATAAATAATTATGTACAAATGTATATATACCTATCACCCTCTTTGCTCAAAACTGTTGCGTTGTTTGTTGTGTGTAACTTACCTTCTTCTGCTTATTCTACACACTGTATTTGTTATTTTGTGTCGAAGTATTATTGTAATGTTAGTTTTAAGATGCATACCTGTTTTTGTTTTTTATCTAAGCTTACTGGCAGATAGCATTGTTCTAAACCTATTATGTTTTCTCTATTAGTGAATTTGTTAAATCTTTTGAGAAATTAATATCTTTAACCGTATACATATACATATACACGTAAGTACTCTCATAAGGTTCACAGGAAACTAGGGTAATGTCATGTACCATGAATTAATCAATCCAGCTAGCACACGAATCTGTCCAAGCTAGGGCATCCAACCTAGCTAGAGAATATCGAATCTGTCCAATGTGTGGAGAAAATTATGTATTCAGTTCATCCTTGCATATTATAATATGCAACTATCCCTTTATCTATTTTGTTCCTTAGGTAGCTTGTTACTCAAAAGCTTCTTCTAACACTAGCTTTTCCCACGGTTTTACTTACGTGACTCTCGCCCATGAGCCGTGCATTTTCTTGTGTAGCTATAAATCAGTGAAAGAATTTTTGAAATCGGATCACTACTCCCAGACATGACCTTTTACAAAGACGTAAACATACGAAACTAACCTTTAGTTTATATGAGCAAGTTTTTCATCTGAAAAGATTTACATCCTTCTCATGTTAATCAAATCTAGATTAAAACCTCCTTTAGAAAACCACCACAAATTAAAAACAAAAGTTATCATTATGCTTCCAATTTCAAACACGTCGGTTCTGTTATGAACACAAAATTAAATCATACAGCAGAATCAGCAAAGATAGCGCTTACAGCATTACAGCAGTCACGGTAACAATATACTCAACAAACTGGAAAACACTGAGTTGGGAAAACAGATTTTAATCTCTCCCGCTGAATCGCTGAATACAGCGTTAATATATTCCAGTCTGTAGACGTGAGTTGCGCTTGAATTGTTTTTAGTGAAGCACTCGTATCTAGCAGTAGTATTTTGGGATTTGTAAACAAATCATATGCACATATTCAAGCTGCAATACAATCAGCGCTGCAGTTGTTTCCGTGCCCGTTTTTTTGTGCCAGATGTGGAATAATATTTTTGTAATGAAAATGGTACGTCAACTTGTGTACGTTCTGTGTTGTTAGAACTGCTATAGCCATTTTTCATTCACCGGTTAGCCCAAAAGAACAAAATTCAATCAATCTCCCCAGTCTTTTCCGAATTTTGACGGCACGGTTGACGCAGTGGCTGAGCGATTGGCTGCTGCGGAATAAATATTTGTATTGCCTACAGATAGTTGTTCCGGGTCTAGCTGTTTGTGTGTGTGAGTTTAAATGTTTGTAAATGCACCCACGATCGAACGAGGAAGTGTTTCTTAGGACGAGCATGAAACAACTTAACTCAGGGTTAGTTGCTAACTCGAGGATAATATGGTAGTTTGTAATATTTTTTTATTTTCAATAGGCTCGCGTTTGACCACTATCTCACCTGATGTTAACGTAGACTGAAAAAAATACTTTACTTTATTTTTTAATTTTTTAATTTCCAAGTGAGCCCTAGTGTGGGACAACTTTTCATATTCTAAATTAGAATTTTCAATAGAGAATTTAAATTTAGAATCTGCTTAGCAATTGCTAAACAGTGCAGAGATATACTTATACAAAGGTTATTTACTATGGCCGTATTTACGACCCAGTACATACAAAATGTAATTCCATCTCTCCTATTCACAAAAGCAAGTACCAACGACCCACGGTCGAATTTCTAGCATTCAGTAAGCTGAATGCGAATTACGTTGGCATCGTTAGAACCCACACGTGTTCAGCTAAATGCTTTGGATTTCAGGATTTGTATAGCGCATTATTATGAAATCCCCGTAATGTGGTATAATAGATGCTGTTAGAGCTAATGTGGGGTTTATTTCAAAGAATGTGAACAATGTTGGATTATGTGAATTCAATGGTCAAAAGTGCAGTCTTACTCTCCCGAAATTCAAATGCCTTGTTTTGTAGAGGAAGTTAATTCATTCACAAGTGGTTTAATATGTTGTATAGAAATTAAAGTATAGATTATGACTACTAAACGTAAAAAAATCAATAAATGACAGAGAGTTGACGATGATGATCATGGTAGAGTGTGACTGCACTTTTAACCCTTAACTGTACAAGCAACTTACCTATTTAGTTATAGTGGCAACTGGTGAAATGTGGGTACACCTGTGTTCAACCATTCAGTGAATACAGGAGTGAAGTTATGTTTAGTTGTAAAATTAACCCAGAAAGTTGACTACAATTACAAGATATACTATACAAATTCTAAAACTGATCAGTGATCTCGCAGACTGTAAAAACTAAATTAATGGTCAATCAATTAATATAAACCTCAATTTGAATAACATGGTGGTCAAGCGCGAGCGTACGTATAATAAAAACCCTCGACTCAAAAACCTCTGAAAAGCCTCGTGCTCGCTTCGGGGGACCGCCAAAGTTAATTTATTATTTTATTTGGAAGTAACTGGTTAAGTTAACTTTGAAATCGCAAGCGGAAGATATATTTAAACTTTTAAGCACAACCGCGTTTATGTTGCATAATTTGTCAAAAAAAGTTAATTTACCGACAATATTAGTGGCTTACCATGGTCTAGTAATTTCCATCTTAAGATTTGGCATAATATTTTGGGGTCACTCTAGTGAACGAGAAAGCATTTTCAGAACTCAAAAGCGCTGCCTAAGAGCTATATTTTTGCTATATGTCTTAAAGTAATAGACGGTTGCATATTTAAGTCTCATAAATTATTAACATTTTCATGCTTTTATATCCTTGAATTGACAATATTTGTAATAACAAATCGATGTCTATTTGCGACTTTAATAGAAACTAGAAAACGAAGTACAGCTATGAGATCACAATACCAGAATCTATTATGCACGCGTTCTTTTAAAACTAGCTTATTAAAAAGAAATGTTATCTGTATGGCTCCTGTTATCAATACATATAATAAATCTGTAGAAAAGTCGTTTTTGTACACCGAAAATATTTCTCAAAAAATATAGCCAGGGTGTTTAAGAAGAACCAACAGAACCCATTGCCAGCATTTTTGTTTTTTTTTCTGTTTATCTGTTTGTCTGTTTATTTGTGCACGCATCACTTAAAATGTATGAAACCAATGTAACTTTTATACATATAAATTGTGCGTAACTTGTAGTATTACTTAGTTTTTGTTTCATCGCAATCGGTTCACTTTATCAAATGTTAGATGTATTTAAAGAGTTCAAGAAGCAAAATATCGCAACATACGCAATTCAGATACTCGGACTGTTGAACTCCATATTCGATAGATAGCGTTGTGCATTTCGCGTCATTTTCTGAATGGCGGTGTTAAGATTTTCCGCGGCAGAATTACAATAGAAAAAATTTGGTAGGTCCCTAAAACCCGTCCGCCACGCCACCATGCGAGGACGCAGCTAACCAGGGGGTCAACTCTCTATGTCGAATCATGATATACCTTCAAGGGCTATTTCAAGTGGGGCTAGAGTAAAACAATTCGGGACCTAATGCACGAGACTAAAAAAATACGTTTTAAGAGATTTTAGGTCTCTAATCATACTATTAATGTCAATAATGACGTTGAAGTGCGTGCAATGTGATTCGTAATTTCGCTGCAGCTATTCTTGACATTATGTTTTCTTTTTGTTTATGTTTACCAATATCTCCGTCAATTGTCGATCGATTTTGAAAATTATTTTTTGTTCGTAAGATTATGTACTTAAATTGGTCCCATTTTAATTTGGTGAAGATCTGATTTAGAACTTCGGAGATATACAATAGAACTCTTCAATAAATGACGGCAAATCTCTCGGAATTGCTGCAATCGCATATCTGTTTATTGCTTATACCATTTCTTAACATAACATCACGCCAGTACGCTCTAAAGGGGTACGCAGATGTGTACAGTTTACCTTGGTACACCCTCATTTTACCGGTTATCATGCATCGTGTGTATGCTTATAACACCTCTCTATTCCGTCGGGGGTTAAAAAATACATACTGAATTACCGCCTTCTTATTTATATTGAGGTAAATAAAATTATGTCTGACTAAATCACTGTTTATTTGTATTGAAAATCGATAGGTTTAAAAAAAACTGAATCAGTTTTTTTTTGTTGAGTTTATGCAGTTTTAAAAATCTATCAAACCCCTTTAAAACTGTCGATCCATACATTTGAATATGAACGAAAAACGGTGACAGAGAAAGAAAACAAATGCTTAAAGTGGAAAATAAGTTCAAAGCGGGTCCCGTATGCTCGGTCGAGAAAACCCACTGGAATGGAAACAGTTTCCACAAGAGTGGCTGGAGGGAGCCCGACAAGATACTAGGGGTTCTCATTCATAACACGGGCGAAGTTAAAGGAATATTTATTTTTATTTATAGATTGAGGGTAAATGCGAAAGGCCGATCGTTGCTGGATGGCAGCCAAAAATCTGTTTTACTTTACTTTTTTGGTGAGTTCAAAAAGGTTCACTTTCTCTGTTCAAAAGGTTTTGTGTTGCGTAATTCTTTCTTTTTACGTTATTTTTTATTTAAAACTATGAACACGTATCTTTCTGTACGTTTTATTGGTTCAGCAATGAAAGCCAATTATCGCACTAATGAAACGTTGAAATCCGAGACGCAAATTCATCTCAGCGACAATTAATGTCAAAAAATTAGAGACACATCTTCTTTACATTTTGACAGATAGCGACTGCAATACAAATGCGAACTTTCCTTAAAATTATGGAAATTTGTACCTAAACAACACAAGACACGACAAGAAGCAACATTTTATTGCGATAACGTCAACAACAGCTATGGAAATGCCACATGATCAATCCCTTACATGTTGGCAGTTCGATCATCGTTGACATGGGATGACAGTTCTTTTCTAAAACCTCTGGTATAATTTTGAAGACCAAAAACTTACACAAATTAAATTTTGGCCACCGTTTTCATCACGATTGGACTGATTTACATTATCATTTTTAAGATCAGTGGTGGCCCAATGGTAACAGCCCTGACTTATGTGTCGTGGTCGTAAGTTTGAAACCAGGCAAACGCTTTACTTTGTGTAAATTATTTCATCAACACTGCACTTAAAACGGTGAAGGAAAACATCGTGAGGAAACCGGCATCTCCTAGAACCAAAAATTCGAAGGCATCTGACATCCACTAACCTGCACTGGGCCTGCGTGATGGATTAAGGCCCATTACCTCTCTCACAGAGAGGATGCCTGTGTCCCAGCAGTGGGAACATTATAAGTCTGATGATGAAATCATAATTTTTAATGTTAAAGGAAACTTGCTTCTCCACGAATTACTTTACTTAACAAGTGACTTCAACACCATCATCATTTTAAAGTAATTTTGTTCCCTAACTTGAAAACATCTTTAATATTCCATTGAGACGATGCACTACCGCTGGTGAAGTAAAATATGTACGTGTAGGGAACTTTAAACATTACTTATTTAGTTCTGTAAATGATAGCTAGCGGGTGTGAGGCTAGGAAACTTATTCTTCCTCTGATGCAAGCTTAGCTTAATAGAATTCTACTGTTTTAGTGATGGCTATACTGAAATTTTAACATTTATTTATTTAAGGTTAACATTAAATTATTATCCATCAAATACCGATTGACACGTATATTCCACGTATGTGTCATTTCTTGCATTTGAATCAATCAATTTGATTCAATGAGATTTTACCAATAGAAACGTCATACTCATTTTATTTATTTAAATAAAGCAGTGGCGATATTTTACTTAGGACCTTGGAACTTTATCTCTATCACTGAGTAGGTTAAAGTATCACAGAGATATAAATAGGACCCCGTTGTTAGAAAGAGATAAAATTACTTTTCAAACATACGTTCGTGTCGTGGCCAGACGCAGGACGGACTGAGTTCACACAAGCTGGTCAGCTTGTGTTTGTAAAGCCACGCAAACGTTGTTAAAACGTATCTACCTCAGTATTTATACATAATACTAGCTGTTCCCCGCGGCTTCTCTCCCGTGGATCACCACACAGGACCCGTTTTCGAGATTATAAAATAGCCTATGTCACTCAGGAACAATGTAGCTTTATAATGGTGAAAGTATTGTTTAAATCGATCCAGTAGTTTCGGAGCCTATTCGGTACAAACAAACAAACAAAAAAATTTTTCCTCTTTATAATATTGGTATTTTTACTATAGATCATTGACTTGACTTTTTTTTACATTAATCGGCGGTTCTTCCATTGTGATAGCAATTGATTCGATTAGAGTGATGAAAGTTTATTTAAAAAAAACTTAGAATATAGCCCTGAATGACAGGAAACAACTTAAAAAAAAATAGCTATTGAAAACATAATTCCGTCTCTTACGCATAACAGTCACGCTTCTAACAAAAACATAATTTTTCAAATTATAGAAGAATTCAAACATATTTCATAAATCGATGTGTTATAGCGTCATCGTATGTAACCAGCAAAACCTTTGACATTATCTTGGTGATTTTAACGCGCACCCGCATGGACTATTTTTTACGGACATGTTGAACTACTGTAGTGATAATCACCTTTCATGCGTTGATGTAGATAGACTGGGATTGACGTCGAACACTTACACGTATGTCAGTGACTGTAACGGGGCGAGGCGATGGCTTGATCATTGTCTCTGTACTGAATCGTCTCTAAAAACTGTTCGTAGTGTTAGCGTTAAGTATGATGTTATGTGGTCGGATCACTACCCATTGTTGATCGATTGCGATCTTAATATAATTCGGCCGAAAGTAAATCAGAGTATGTCTTACGACAACGAAGTTGTGTGGGGAGAAAAAAGCTCAGAGGCTATTTACACCTACAGGCAAGAATGTCATCGGCGATTGCGAAATATTGATTTCCCTCACGTGTTGTCCAATTGTTGTGATCGCATGTGTAGTGATTCGGACCACAATCAAATAATTGATTGCCTGTATCGGAATGTGGTATCCGCTCTAAGGGAGGCCGCTATTGTTAGCAGGGAGTCACGTGTGAGAGGTGGGAGGCCGAAGCGCGTGGTGGGTTGGAATAAGCACGTCGGCGAGGCTCACTCGTACGCTAGGCTTAAGTTTAATGAGTGGCTTAACTGTGGCAAACCTACGTCTGGCTTCATTTATAAGGAAATGTGTGACACTCGTAAGATCTTTAAATCCAAACTAAGGTGGTGCCAGAATCACCAAGACCAAATCCAGATGGACATTCTAGCCGAGTTGCACACTAAAAAAGACTTTCAGGACTTCTGGAAGTCTACAAAAAAGCACAACCTTAGGCCTGGTTTGCCGGTGAGCGTCGACGGCGTGTCTGCTGGAAGGGATATTGCCAATGTTTTTAAATCCCAGTTTTGTGTCGAGCCAAGCAGTATTCCACCCTCTGAGGTGCTCGATGCTGAGTCGCAGTGTAATGTCCTGGAACCAATAGTTAAGTTCTCAGCGGCGGACATAGCTAAGACCATAGGGTGTATGACCAGGGGTAAGTCTCCAGGACATGATGGGCTCAGCATCGAACACCTACAGCATGCAGGTCCCCACCTGCCGCGTGTTTTGGCCATGCTGTTCACGTTCTGCCTTCGCCATTCGTACTTGCCAGACGAGCTGATGAGGACGGTCGTAGTACCAGTTGTTAAAAATAAAACAGGCGATTTATCGGATAAAAACAACTACAGACCGATCTCATTAGCGACAGTCATCGCGAAAGTATTTGACAGCATGCTTAATGCTCAGTTAAACAAAACAATAACATTGCACGATAACCAGTTTGGGTTCAGACCCAAACTGTCCACAGATAGTGCTATACTGAGTTTAAAGCATGCTGTCAGATATTACACGGATCGGAACACGCCTGTTTACGCCTGCTTCCTCGATCTATCCAGGGCGTTTGATCTGGTTTCGTACGAAGTGCTGTGGAGGAAGTTGCTCGATAGGCAAGTTGCGCCTGAAATTGTTAAAATCTTCCGGCACTGGTACGGAAGCCAGGTCAATAATGTTAAATGGTCGGGAACTCTTTCGGACTCATACAGGTTGGAGTGCGGGGTGAGGCAGGGGGGATTGAGCTCACCAACGCTCTTCAATCTTTACATCAATGAACTTGTTGCCGGGCTCAGCAACCGCCATGTTGGATGCCATGTTGATGATGTTTGTTTTAACAACATCAGCTACGCTGATGACATGGTGCTGCTGAGCGCATCAATAGGGGGACTCAGAGAGCTAATAGGCATATGCGAAACTTACGCTCGTACGCATGGCCTTAAATATAACGTCAAAAAGAGCCAGCTTATGGTTTTCAATGCTGGTTCTAAGTGTCCAGCGGAGGTTCCTCCAGTAAGGCTGTGTGGCGTACCCTTGGAGCGGGTACATAGTTTTAAATATCTGGGCCATATTGTGACGTCCGACCTGAAGGACGACGCTGATATTGAGCGAGAAAGGAGGGCGTTGTCGGTGAGGGCGAATATGATTGCCCGCAGGTTTGCGCGTAGCTCCAAGGATGTGAAAATCACCTTGTTTCGAGCCTACTGCACATCTTTTTATACGAGCAGTCTGTGGGTGTCATATTTGCAGAAATCTTACAGCGCCCTTCGCGTTCAATATAATAACGCGTTGAGGGCACTGCTGCGGCTGCCTCGCTTTTGCAGCGCATCGGGAATGTTCGCAAGCGTCCGCGTTGACTGTTTTTATGCTAGCATGCGCAAGAGGGCGACCTCAATGGCGAGTAGAGTGCGGGGCAGCGGCAACAGTCTTCTTAGCATTGTTGCCAACAGGTTGGACGGGCCTTTCATGCGGCAGTGGCAGGCCTTGCATGCACCCGTATACCGGGCGTGGGGCAGGTAAAAATTTAAAATAATTACTATAGTTTATTTATGTTTTGCAATATAATTTTATATAAATCTTATTTTTGACATTATATATTTTTGAAATTTTTTATAATATGCAACAATTAGAAATTTTACTTTTGACATTGTTTTATACATTTCTGACATTTTAATAATTTATTTTTTGGACCGTTTTAATTATTACTTTTAATGAGTTTTTGATTATTTTAGATTTTAATTATTCAGTGATTTATTTTGGGTTTTTATCTGTTTGTAATTTTTTATGTATCTATGGACTGTAATTATGTCTGAAATAAAATAAATAATAATAATAATTAGTAAGAAGTTTAATCGGTCATTGACTCTGACCCTTTTTTACATCTACTGAGTTGACCACCCTCAAGTAGGTAAGTACGTGTCGACCTCTTTGGTTTTATAAGAATTTTATTCGTCTTTATCCGATGGGGTGACTACCAAACCTTGATTAGATTTTCCTATTTTTAAAAAAAGGAAAAGGGTTCTAAGACCAAAAATGTAACTTTACAGGAGACGCAAAAAACACTCCGCGCGCTTCAAATTGCATGTTTGACCTCGTTTGACATTTAACCCGCTACCAAATGAAATACATGTGATAGTTTTTATAGGTAATCGATTTATGCTCTTCATTATATTTGAGTAATTTTTTATGTAAAGTTAATAGTTTTTAAGATAATGACTGACAAAATGAATTAGTCGAGGGTATAAAATAAGTTTTACCCTTACTCCCAGAGGGTATAAAATACCCCTAGTCCCATAAATTAAATATAACCACATAAGTGAAAAAGGATACGCATTTGGAATGATTTTTATTATATCCAAGTAAAGCTCTATCCACACATATCAGAAAAAATGTTCTCACCGATATTTTTTTGAGCCCCTGACGGGGCACGGTCTGTCCACGTCCCGTGCACGTCCCGGGCACGGCCCTGATATGTGTGGATAGACATTAATGCAAAGAAATTTTGATTTTTTCCCTTGAATTCCGATTTATGTCTAGTAATATCTTAACAATTTTTTGTTCAATTTGATCCAGGTGTTGTTGTATTGATAAACACACCAAATAAAAAGTGGGTACTTTATGTTTTTAGATTAAAAAACACAAGATAAAATGTGATGTTTCCGTTTAAAAGAATACAGTACTTGAAACCTTTTTTTTATGTCAGTTAGATCCTTTTAAACAAAGTAACTTGTTTTGTTTTAGCATAGATCCGTTTAGCGTTTTCACCAAAAGATAGAGCATCTTTTTTCTGGTCACTTTGGTATAATAATAATAATAATAAGCCTTTATTAGTTTCCATGACATTAAAAAAATATATATAAAAAACTATGTTTGGCAAGTAGATATTTCTGATCGATATATAAACATCATGGCCCCTTTCTGTCGTTAGCTGTTTTCATCCAGTCTCTTCCTGTCAATTGAAGTATGTCGTCTATCCAGCGAGCTTTTGGTCTGCCCCTTTGTCTTTTGCCTCCCGGACCTGTCCACTTCGTTACTCGTTTAGGCCATCTTTCTTCAGAAGAACGGGCGATGTGTCCTGCCCATTTCCACTTCAAACGCTGAGCGTGTTTTAATGCGTCTATCACTCTGGTTTTGTTTCTGATTTGTTTACTATTGACTTTGTCGATGGTTTTGATGCCAAGGATGCTCCTCTCCATAGACCGTTGGCAGGTACGTATTTTTAACAAGGTGTTTTTGTTAAAGATCCAGGTTCAGGTTTGGGCACCGTGGCACTTTGGTAAACTTAACTCAATTTCGACAAAATCGGACATATACCCCATTTCACTAGGATCACAGATATTATCTAAATCTAAACTTATATTATTACATTTTTTTTACACATACATAAAGTCACTCCTATTTCTCATAGGTGTAGGCAGAAACTACAGAACACTACCTACTACGATCCTTACGTACTCCTTTTGATTTTTAACCCCCGACGGAAAAAGAGGGGTGTTATAAGTTTGACGTGTGTTGCTGTGTATATGTGTGTCTGTATGTGGCATTATAGCGCTTAAACGGATGAACCGATTATGATATAGTTTTTTTTTGTTTGAAAGGTGACTTTGTCAAGAATGTTCTTAGCTATACTGTGATTTTTAATTTCGTGGACTAAACTGACAGCTGCTATTGACCTTATTTTTTTTTAATGTTGCAAGCGCGGAGTATAGTGTTTTAGGTAAGGCTCAATCATAAGTGATTCATCGAATCGATCTGACATGACTCCTGAATTTATTTTTACTAATTGGTGTAAATAAATGTTTTATGAATATAAACGTAATATATTTTATCTACACTCACAACGTAATGTTCCAAATATGTATTAAAAAAATATTGTATAAACACGTACTTTATATTCATGGATAGGTAAAATTTAAAAAAACCATTACAATGCAACATTTTCCTTCGATTTTTAAACAACTGCATCATAAAATAACTTTTTAATATTTATAGCACACTTTTACTTTTTAATTTATTGGCGCTGATGGGCTCTTTGAAGTACTGTCATTGTCTAAAGAGGCGCGCGCTGCGCAGTCATGCGCAATGAGAATCTAAATTGCCCGCCATACCAAATATTTTTCCGTTTCCACTTTTGATTTATTGCAACTGTATGAGTGAAGATAAAGTAGTGTATGCAATAGCATAAAATTTGGTATTAAAACACTCGCGTAATATTATTATCAAATTCGGCTTCGCCTCATTTGATAAACCTACGCTCGTGTTTTAATAACCCCTATTTTATGACCATTGCATAAACTACTATAAATATAACAGTATTCATACACATAGTACTTGAACTTTTATTGTGTTAAATATGAAATCAAAAATAAAAATAAATGCAATCGATAAAATTAAGTCTGACATAAATGAGTAGAAACTAAATATGGGCCGCTAGTTTCTAAACAAATTATTTTTTTATGCCGTGTAATCTTGTGAAACCTTGGCAAAACTAGTTATTAATAAAATACAGAGTTATAGTGATGTCCAAAAAATGTTCTTGAAAAGCTTTTGAAATTGTGAATAGTCCTTTCTATGGGCTCAAATCATAAAAAACCTTATATACAATATCTAAAGTTTTATCGAAATTCGAAGTCACGCAGTGATAAAAACTGATTCATGCAAACAAAGTCGCAGAGAAACAACCAATATTGCTTATCATAATAACAATCTGAATATAAAATATTCAATTTCGATAAGCTATCGAGAAACCACAGTAGCGAGACGATAATTCACCAATAGGCTTAGAAATTGTGTTTGGCAAACGGACTAACCTCGGATATCACGGGAATCTTAGGGTCGATACCGCCCTGGGCTACGTTTGTAGGTGGTAGCAATACGCCTTATTGTTTACATTGGAGTTTACAAGACCTTTTCAGTTCATTAGTTCGTCTTTAAGACGGGATCTGAAATGGATCTGAATGTTGACCCTCAAAAGGGTTGAAAAAAGACAATTTCTTACAGTTGAGATGAGAATGCTAAAAGAAATTCAATTTTCTCAAAAGAAATAGGGCAATGGAGAGGGCTATGCTCGGAGTATTCTTGCGTGAGTCAAACAGAAATATAGAGATCCGCAAGAGAACCTTGGTTACCAACATAGCCCAAAGAATTGCCAAACTTAAATGGCAGTGGGCAGGACACATTGCTCGCAGAACGGATGGCCGATGGGGCAGAAAAGCTCTGGAATGGCGACCGCGAACCGGAAGACGCTGCCGGAAGGCCTCCCACAAGGTGGACCGATAACCTGGTGAAGGTTACGGGGATCCGTTGGATGCGTGACACATGGCACCGGTCAATGTGGCGACGCTTGGGGAAGCCTATGTCCAGCAGTCGACGTCTTACGGCTGATATGATGAAGGAAATAGGAATAGATAAAGAAATGAAGATGTTAAAGGAAGTCTGGCACCGATGACCGAAAAGTTGGGTGAAAATTGGTTGTCAATGTATTAACATGTGATGCGGAGCATGAAAGAGCAGAATGATGAACAATTATACATGTCATGAGAAAAGTTCTGAAACAGAGTAAGCCCAAAAAAAACGATATTATAGATTGTGTGATCTATGATATAACTTGAAAGGTGGTATTGACTAGACGCTTTACGCCAAATAGAGAAGCTTGTAAGAAGACATGTTGCGATGAGACCAAATAAATTGGGGTAAGTGCCTTGTTAGCTCGTGGATTAAATGAGTGGACTGTAATAAATAGGCAAATGGTTTTAATGCCGATATAATTACAAAATTTAAACTGCCCCGGACAAACAAATAAGATTTTAGGAAGAGGTGTCGACAGTCCCGGTGTCCATGGAAGCAAGTAGTTCGCCGAACGGCGCCGCGTCACCGCCGCGTTGTGCAGCGTAGATGGCACGCTCCGGCCGCCTGAAGTGTTGGGTACAATTCCCAACAAGCATGATGGTGGACATCCCAAAACGTTTTGGGAATACTTTTATTATGCGTACAGCTAAGGAGTGGAATGCCCTGCCGGAGTCAGTATTTTCTGATAGCTGCAACTTGGGAATCTTTAAGTCAAGAGTGAATAGGTTTCTTCTAGACAAGTGTGCCTGATTGTTGACCAGATCATCGCTAACCATCAGGTGAGATAGCGGTCAAGCGTGAGCCTATTTTAAATAAAAATACAAAAGGGTGTTGAACAGGAGACATAATATCCGAGTGTGCCTACCTGTTTCATGTTAAGTAAGACAAAATGTTTGCCTTGCATTTTGAAGTGACCCAATCTTTCTACCCTTTTCCCAACTATATTCAGGTACCCTATTTGACCTCCCCAGCCCAGTAGCTGGATAGCCCTTTGGCAAGACTATTTTTAAGACGTTTAGGCTTCTGAATACTTGTAACGACTGTTAGAATATATCATCATCATCTTCATCATAATTTCATCTGAACGACGTCCACTGCTGGACATAGGCTTCCTCCAAGCGTCACCGCACTAATCGATCCTGTGCGAAATGTCTTCGAAAGACTAATTCAAATTGTTACAATTGAATTGAGATTGATCTAATTAATTATTGAATGCCTCTCTTTGAAAGTCCTACTAAATGGCTATACGAATTTGATGTAGTGCGCCAATCTCTTCAACAATCAAGTTTTCTGAATGATCAAGTTTAGCTACCTACCCGTAATTATAAAGAAATGTGTATTGTTTATGAAAGTTTTCAATAAGAACTCCCTAAGTATAGAACAGAAAAGTAATTTTATTCCAAGAAATATTATTTTGTCCTCTTATTTTATCCAGAAACAATTTGCCAAACTCGTTATAACTACCAATACTTAGTCGGCTAACTTCTCCGATACGCCAAATGGTTTTATTCGAATATTATCGTGTTGTTATTGGAACTGTAAGGCTGTTTTGAGAAATTATTTAGTTATTACGTACTACCAACTTAGGGGTATTGGCAATATTTTTTTTAACGTTTTCCCACACTAGCAATTTCTCCTGTATCGTGGGTGTGTTTACAAACATATAAAGTCTAAAACATAATTATAGCTACATTAGTATCACCGTCATCATCATCTTCCTTCCCTTGTCCCATGTTACTTGGGGTTGGCGCAACACGTTTTCTTCTTCCATTTCGTCCTGTCAACCGACACTCTCCCTAGACAGACAAATTAAAACTAAAGAAAGAAAAAGTATTTATTCTGCCAAAAATCAAAAGTAAAAAAAGGCACGCACAAATTTTATAAAAAATTAAAACAATCTTAATCTAAGACTTCTTTATATTATATTATGGATTCCCTATCTGTCCGAAAAAAAATACTGTCAATAAAAATATTGAAAAGAAAAAGGTATAGTTACATAAACGGTACAGGATTCGGGATTTCCTGGGACGCGTGACGGATAAAAGGAAGATTTTCAAAGAACAGTGTCGTTAAAACGTGAGTTTAGAAAGTTATTCTTACGTATAATTTTAATAAATTATTCAATAAATATAATTGAGGCTATCAGCGCAAAAGTGGTGTAACCCACAATTTTTGTTGGGTACGGTTTTGGTGTAAAATACATTTGATAAACGATGATCTTTCAATACAATAGCGGCGTAAGCCACCTTTCTGTTTCTATCGATAGATGGCGCTGACAAACATAGTTTTTGCACGGGGCACATTAGAGCAAAACAACAGAGCAAGAGTGTTGTAAGCTGGATACACCACTTTTGCATTATGGCAACATTATGTTTGTCTGTGGCTTACTTCAAAATTCCGTCAACTGTCAATGTCAAAATTGAGAAATTAGAAATGAAAATTGATTACTTATTTCAAAATAGTACCTTAGCAAACGAAAAATTGGTTGGACCATGGATGAAAACGATGATACTACGTCAGGTTAGTTAAAATATTGTGTAACTGCAAATCAAACAATATTTTTTACGTTCACGTAGTTTTATAAATTACTTAATCAATCCGGTTACAGTTGGAGATTTTGAAGATTCTGGCTCTGAATATATACCATCCCCTGTGCCCTCAATTAATGATGACTCAGAAGAAGACCAACTAAGCAGAACTACCACAACTTTACAACAGCCACTTCCAAGCACGTCTGGTTCAATAACAACAGAATCTCAATTAAGCTCGTCACCAGCTGAAACCACAGATGAATCTCCCATCCTCAAAAGCAGAAAGCGTGTGAAAAAACCAGGGAATTGGCAGCGAAATATCCTTAAATTTAAACGAGCAAAAGGCGAACAATATGAAAACCACAAAAAGAACATTGTTCCTGCGAAGATACCTAAAACAGGCGAATGTTCATGTCCTAAAAAATGTCATTTAAAACTAAACGAGGAACGTCAGCTGGAAATATTTAGAAGCTTTTACGCACTGGCAAATTTTGACAATCAGAATGCATTGCTGTTCTCCTTAGTTCGAGTGATAAAAAAATGCAGAAGTTACACAGGAAGAGAGGAATCAAGAAGGCAAAATACACACATTTACCATTTATTGGGTGAAGATGGTATTGAAATTCAGGTGTGTAAAAAATTTTTTCTAAGAACTTTTCAAGTTTCCGATGGACGTGTTACTAGGGTGCTGAAACATAAAACTATGCAACATGTTCCACCTATTGATCAAAGGGGTCGACAAAGTTCTATAAACAAAACACCAGAAAATAAAATTGCAGAGGTAAAACAATTCATTGGTCGGTTTCCAGTCTATGAGTCTCATTATACCAGACATAAAAGTGAGAATAGGAGATTTCTTTCTCCAGATCTAAGCCTTGGACGAATGTATTCTCTTTATAAAGATAATACACATGAACCAGTCTCATCTTTCATTTTCAGTAAAATTTTCAATGAATGTTTTAATCTACGTTTCCACGCACCCATCAGTGACTCTTGCAAAAAATGTGATCTCTTCAATAACAAAATTAAATGTGCTGAGAGTGAACAGCAGCTGCACGAGTTGAAACGGGAACAAGAATTACACCAGAGAAAAGCAGACAGTGCCAGACAGGGATTAAAAGATGATACGACTTTGGCAAAATCATCAACTGACATTACTGTAATCACTTTTGACTTAATGAAAACCCTACCTACCCCTGTGTTGAGTACTGGAATAGTGTATTACAAAAGACAGCTGTGGACATTTTGCCTTGGGATTCACAACATGGGGACAGATAATGCATACATGTTTGTTTGGGACGAGTCAGAAGCTTCACGAGGATCCCAAGAAGTAGGATCCTGCTTGATTTATTTTTTCAAAAATTTTGTGACCACTAAAAAAGTAATCATGTACTCCGACCAATGTGGGGGGCAAAACAGAAACATAAAGTTGTCGTTGATCTGTCAGTATGTGGTATCTCATCCGGACTTTACTATTGAAGAAATAGATCATAAATTTTTGGTCAGTGGACATTCATACCTACCCTGTGACCAAGATTTTGGCTTAATAGAAAAAAATAAAAAATTCTTTAAAGAAATATACGTTCCAGAGGACTGGCTCGAAGTAATTAAAACGGCTCGCAAAAAACAACCATTCAAAGTAATACGACTAACTGCAAGTGATTTTTTTTCTTCGAAATCGCTAGAAAAAAATATAACAAATAGAAAAATTTCAATTAGTAAGACCAAGGTGGAGTGGTTGAAAATTCAGTGGTTAAAATTCCATAAACTTCATCCATTTTCAATTTTCTACAAATATTCTAATAATGAAGAAGCCCTTTTTGAAGAAGTCAGTGTGAAAAAAAGGCAGTCAGAAACCGTAATACAACTAGATGCATTGGAAAAGCCAACCATAGCTGAAAAAAAGAAAAAAGATCTTCTTGAATTGTTACAGTTCATCCCGCCAGTTCATCATGCTTTCTATAATAACCTAAATAGTTCCAACAGAGTCCGGGACGAAGTGTATTATGATGAGACAGATGAAGAATTACTCTAATTCTGTATTATTTTAATTTTTTTCCTGATTAAAGTTGTGCTCATATGGTGTAACCTGTTTATTATTTTAAATACAACCAAAAATATGATTTATGCAGAAGTAGTGTAACCCACATTTTTTTTTAAATTATTAGCATAATTATCACAAAAGTACACAAATATTGTAGATTCTAAAATTCTTTTTATAAATTAAAAACGAAAAAATTGTAATAATGTTCACAAAAGAAATTAAATTCAAAACCAATTTAACCAAATTTTAATTCCTCATTATCTCCTAATGAAGTTGTCTAGGGTTACACCACTTTTGCGCTGATAGCCTCAATTATACTAAGTTATTCGTATATGACCTTTTTGAATTCATGATTATATAAAACTAAGGACTTATTAATAAAACAAGCCAGCCCCGACTGGTTTAAAATTCAGTTCTAAACTCCACATGACCAATTTATGAACACTAGAAGTGAAATCGTAAAATTGTATCCAAAAATACGTTGAGTAAAACTATCAAGTTTTACTCAACGTATTTTTGGATACAATTTATCATATATCATAATTCTTTTAACTGGCTCTAGACAAGTATCATTCGACGTTAGCGATAGCGATGGCCCAAATTCCAAAATGTAAGAGATTGATCACGTGATATTTCGATAGCGTTTGACATTCCCAAACATTTTTTTCAGCTTTTAGGGTCCGTACCTTAAGAGAAAAAACAAAACCCTTATAACATCCCTTTGTTGTCCATCTGTCTGTCCTTCTGTCTGTCAAGACCTTTTTTTATCTTGGAAACGCGTGGAGGTATCGAGTTGAAAAATATTGTAGACTCTAGTTTGCAACCCCGTGCAACTGTGAATAAAACAAACTACTAGATCAACGCAATCAAGAGATACAGCCGTTAATGACGCATATTTTATACTCGCAAGGGCAATCATCAACCAAAAAATCAAATATCATATCTACAGGGTACTTCCCGTTGACCTAGAATCATTAAATTTGGCAAGAAGCAATTTCTTATAGCACAAGTAAAGGATAAAATCCGAAAACCGTAAAATTGTACCTACATCAAAAAAAAATATTAACTTATTTGCAGTTGGTAAACTGACTCCGACTTATGTCGATGTAAGGGGACTACAGTTTTCCAACGGCAAAGTTAATTTTGTCCCTCAATTCTGTTTATCTTATCGTTAGAGCGGCATCCCCTTCGAACCTAAACTATCCATGTCGGGGTGCCCTAAGCTCGCGAGCTCGCTTCGCTCGCTCTTGGACTAATTCATTGACCATGGTTATCGAATTGCCCAACCGTTACGTAGTTACATTATTCATAATGACCAGACAATGTGATAAATATAGAAGTTTAAATCAGTATTCATTACATTACCCGATTTGACTAGACTAGATTCATAATGCCCGGGCATTATACATAATATGATAGCGCAGTGATTAATCACTTGGCCCGTGACATATTTACACTTTTCCATGAAAACATGTTTAAATTACTGTATTCAACTATGGAGGGCTAGGCATCAACGTCAATGGCGAGTACATCACTCACCTTCGGTTTGCCGACGATATAGTGGTTATGGCTGAGACCATGGAGGACCTCAGTACAATGCTCGATGATCTCAGTAGAGCTTCCGAAAGAGTGGGTCTTAGGATGAACATGGACAAAACCAAGGTGATGTTGAATGCCCATGTTACACCCACTCCTATCAAGGTCGGAGACTCTACACTCGAAGTTGTGGGCGACTATGTCTACCCTGGACAAACGATCCAATTGGGTAGGGCCAACTTCGAGAAAGAGGTCAACCGTCGAATCCGACTCGGCTGGGCAGCGTTCGGGAAGTTGCGCGGTATCTTCTCGTCCAACTTACCACAGTGTCTCAAGACGAAAGTCTATGACCAGTGTGTGTTGCCAGTGATGACATATGGCTCTGAGACGTGGTCGCTTACAATGGGCCTCATCAGAAAGCTTACAGTCACTCAAAGGGCTATGCTCGGAGTTTCCTTGCGTGATCGAATCAGAAATGTAGAGATCCGCAAGAGAACCAGGGTTACCGACATAACCCGAAGAATTGCCAAACTCAAGTGGCAGTGGGCAGGGCACATTGCTCGCAGAACGGATGGCCGATGGGGCAGAAAGGTTCTGGAGTGGCGACCGCGAACCGGAAGACGTTGCGTTGGAAGGCCTCCCACCAGGTGGACCGATGACCAGGTAAAGGTTGCGGGGATCCGCTGGTTGCGAGACGCACGGGACCGGGCAATGTGGCGACGCTTGGGGGAGGCCTATGTCCAGCAGTGGACGTCTTTCGGCTGATATGATGATGATGATGATGATTCAACTATGTTATAAGTAACTATTTAAACACACTCACACCCACAGTTCATCTCCCGTTTCTTCCGTATTCGCCTACTCTTATAACCATTTCAATTCTACCTCACGACATTTCTCTCGTGAGTAAAACCTGTTCATACTCTCAAAACGATATCAGTACCAAAGAATGATATATATGAAACGTAGATATATATTTTTAGTGAGTATTTCTGTCCGGCAATACACTCAAATCGGTCAAGCGTTTAGGTGCCACATGTATTACCTATAAAATGTCGCTTCGGGCTGTACTTTCTCGTCCGTTCGATCTTTTAGAAGTTCATTTTCAGGAGATTGGATACTCGGGTAACAGATTGGTATATGGTTGAGTTTGAATAAAGTTAAGACTATTTTTCTTTTGTTTTATTTTTATGATTTAATATAAAAGCATTTGGTAATAAATAAAAGTTTATTGTTCATTCATCGTACAATGACTGGGGCACTATATAAAATACCTGAGTAAAGCCACAACTGTATTCTTCTAAAATCAAACATGCGCACAAGATGTAAGTTTTATAACATTTTTATCTTCTGTTTTATATGACTCAGTTATGAGTTTTTGATGAATAAGAATATTTTTCATAACAATAAATATTACTTAGACTTAGTTTCACCTGGGTTGCAAGGGTCAATTACCTCATACACACATTTCAATTAGTTTGTATGGGTACGCCTATGAGACTTTGGCGGGGTAATTTCTAATCACACAACCCATTGACTTATATATAATAAGGACAGGGCGGACCGTTCGTTTCTCTGACGCAACAATTTGGTCATCCATAGGTCATACTAGACCGAACAGATGTCGTGGTGGCCCAGTGTTTAAGGTCTAGCCTCTCGTGCTTGAGATCGTGGGTTCAAATTCGGGCAAGTACCAATGTGACTTTTTACCCTACTGCCGAAGGAGGGTAATGTGTTTATCAGTCTATGTATATATGTATGTATGTTTGTTCTTATGTGGCATTCTAGAGACCAAACGCGTTGGCCGATTTTGATGGTTCTAACGTCAATCGATTCGTCTTAACCCTGCGACTGTCACTGGCTACATAAAAAATTGGAAAATAGAAAAATGCCGGATTTTGGGCGCCATATTGTAGGGGCCCAACATTTATTTTTCTTCCAAACCTATTGTGTGGGGTATCAAAATAAAGGATTTTAGACAAATATATGTCAAAATGTACCTAATTCTAAAAAAAGATAACTAAAAAGTTATAAATAAAAAAAGTTAATTAAAAAATTAAAAAAACCATGCTGTGCAGTCTCCTCCGTTTGCACAGCATGGTTTTTTGAATTTACATCTGGTTTTAGTCAGCCAGCTCGCGAACATATATCCTCCGACTCCACAGCATGATTTTCTTCTTGTTTACATCTTTTTAGTTCGCTTTTTAAGCTGTCGGGTTTTTTTTCAAATTCATATTATTATGTACTTTCTAAGTTTATCTTGGACATCATAGGCAACGATGAAGGAAAACCATCGTGAGGAAACCTGGTCTAATATAGTTAATGTAAGTCTGAAATAGCTAAGTCAGAGGCCTGTGGGGTACTCAGATGCGGCTTAATTAACTCTGGCACCACAGGACGCCAAATCCTCACACGAAAAAAATAGACTATACCGAAGCAAAATTGTCACACGATCAGCTCGATCTTCGAGAGCGGTCGTATGCGGGAGCCATTGAAAATGCCGTATTTATTGTATAGAGAATGCTTATAGGCAATCGTACGGATAGTCGTACATGCACACATATCATCATCCCCGTATTCCCCGAGGCGTTAGACGGAGATGTACCGGCGTTAAGAAGAAAGAGAAGAGTTAATCTGTGGCAATACCGTAGTATGACTTTATTTGATAACTCATCGACATTAATCGCACGATTTACGTGGACGATCTGACGATTTCTTACACATTTGCTATGAATTAGACCAGTCCTTCAAGATCCTGTGATAGAAAGTGTGTTAGTCTTCTTTTTCGTAAATTACTTCACAACCTACTTTACCAGGTTATTTGAAAGAAAATACCTGAGGCTCTAGACAACTCACGCAACAAAAGCGCTATTGGTAAAATACCTGAAGCTCTAGACAACTCACATTCAATCAACAAAAGCGCTATTGGTAAAATAGCTGAGGCTCTAGACAACTGACATTCAATCAACAAAAGCGCTATTGGTAAAATACTCAAGGCTCTAGACAACTGACATTCAATCAACAAAAGCGCTATTGGTAAAATACTTAAGACTCTAGACAACTGACATTCAATCAACAAAAGCGCTAATGGTAAAATACCTGAGGCTCTAGACAACTCACATTCAATCAAACAAAAGCGCTATTGGTAAAATACTTAAGACTCTAGACAACTGACATTCAATCAACAAAAGCGCTAATGGTAAAATACCTGAGGCTCTAGACAACTCACATTCAATCAAACAAAAGCGCTATTGGTAAAATACTTAAGACTCTAGACAACTGACATTCAATCAACAAAAGCGCTTTTGGTAATATACCTAAGGCTTTAGACAACTGACATTCAATCAACAAAAGCGCTATTGGTAAAATACCTGAGGCTCTGACAACTTATATTCAATCAACAAAAGCGCTATTGGTAAAATAGCTGAGGCTCTAGACAACTGACATTCAATCAACAAAAGCGCTATTGGTAAGATAGTAAAATGAATGGGATTGCCAAGCGCTATCGAAACATCACGTGATCAATCTCTTAAATTTTTCGGCAATTGCCATTGCTAATAGAATGACATTTTGTCTAGAGCCTCAGAACTTATCTCGCTTAAAGGGGAGTACCCTTTAGTGCCGTAAAAAGTTACTTTCTAAAGTATACTTCTTAGTAACGGCTAGGGCAAAAGATTTGAATAAAACAGTAAGTATAAACAAAAAACCATGTTTCACAACATGGTTTTTTCGTAGAAAAGAAAAATTAACAACACGATATTTTATCCACACTCCTCCAAAACGACTTGAATATTCTTCTTCGTCGTATCGTATCGATGATTCCACAATTATTTAAGTTTTGACCAGAATTCAGCCACAGCAACAGCGTTTTCATTTGCCTCACAAATGTCCTTCAGGGTGCAGGTGATATTGCACAGAGAGCACGATAGAAGGGGAGGCATTGTTTGGGACGCAGCTTAGCAATCACACTGTGGGTTATTGGAGTACCCCTATCTTTATATGTGGGTTTATGAGAAGAGCCTCCCCGAGCGACTTGAATGTTTAAAAATAGTTTTGCACAGAATAATTTATGATTCCAATTTCTTCTTAATCTACATAAGATAATTAAATTATGTAAATAAATAAATATTTTGCAAACAAAACTGTCCAAAAGAAGGTTCAATATTGATATTCTGGCACCGAACGGGCGCACAGTCAGTACCGCGTTAAGATTGGGGAATATATACGCCTTAAATAAAAAAAATGCTCTTTGACAGTAGAAATAGGTACGAATGTAATAACTTGCCCTGATGTCATTTTTCACAAGGAGTTCTACCCTTGTTATAACAAAACCTTTACATTTTCGTGACCTACTTCAAATACATGAAACGTCTTCGTGATTTGAAACTAAAATAAAAAAATTATAATATTCTTTTCTTGGAAAGCGGGCATTTTTCTTTTATCAGCGATAGTTGGCTAGGCAAACTTATCATATTGAATGGTTTCGTAAAGTGCGACATTCGTGTGGTGTCTTGAAATATAAATTTATGAAAATTTCATAGTGAAAATATCAGTAAAGCCCGCAATTAATTGGTAAAGTAAACATAAGATGTACTAGTAAGGCACGTACACCTCACTGTTATTTTTCGTGGCTTACTCAAGAGTTACAGAAAATAAACAATTTTTTTCTATGAAAATACTTCACTGTTTGATACTTTTGATGCATACTATATATGCCTACAGGGTGATTTTGTCCATAAAAGTAAATGCTCAGTCAGTGCATTCAGGTAACAATGCATGAATTAATAAAACTCCAAAAAGATATCATGTTTGGAACAAAATGATTTACATCAAAATAAATTACTCGTAACTAAAATTATGATAAAATGCATAAAAGCATTCTTGGTAATAATAATAATTTAACATAGCATATCTATCTATATAATTATTCGTAAATTTATTAAGTTACATGAAAAATAGTTAACTTATTAACATACCTACTAGGCCTACTTATTATCCCAATTATACACACATGAAAATACTATGCAAATAAGAATAAAATATTTCGTTTCTCTTGCAGGTACGTAAAAATTCAGACACATTTCTGACTACTGAAAAGTTTGTGCAGACATGCGGCCAGTAACATCCATCAGAAGCAAACAATTCCCTAAGGAAGTGAAACGTCAGGTACTCTTTTAAAAAACATAAAAATATATTTTGTGGATTAGTGACTCGATTGGTGGAACTGGAGTGACTGAGAGCCCTAGGGAAATCATATTTATGTCAATTACGTTACTTACTGAAAAAAAATCTGAAAGCGACACGGATAATATTCTAACGGCCAAAAAGCTAGAAAAGAAAATGGACGTTTCTGAATAGTTTTAGGTTTTTATACCAAGTGAGATTTTACCTTTTTATTTTTGTTAGCCTGGGGAAACCTTCAAAAGGTGCCTGGAATTTGGGGAAAAGACCAGGGAGAGCGGGCTTTTTACCTCACTAAAACCACCCCGGTGCACCATTAGCACGTAGAAGGGGCCCCGTGACCTCTCAACAGCCCACTCCGGAACCTCTCAGTGCAACGCCTGTTACACACATCATTCCTGCGGAGACTAAAAAACGCACCTCCCCTAAGCCTCGCTGTGCACGGCAGTACGTGATCACTGTGCCACCGTCAAGTGATGTTTTACCATAGAGATATTATTATATCTATGGATTTTACCGTCGATACCTATTGTCGAAAGTCTCAAATGTTTGGAACTAACCACGTGACATTTTGTTGGTTTGGTTGTCAACCATTGACACGTCGAGAACAGTGGTGGCCCAGTGAGAGCAGTGGTGGACCAAAGAGAGCAGTGGTGGACCCGAGTGAGCAGTGGTGGACCAGAGAGAGCAGTGGTGGACCCGAGTGAGCAGTGGTGAACCAAAGAGAGCAGTGGTGGCCCAGTGAGAGCAGTGGTGGCCCAGTGGTAAAGGCCCCGACTTATCGTAGGTCGTGAGTTCGAACCCAATCAGGCGTTAAATAGAATTTAAATGAAAACAAAATAAACGGTAATATAAAGCTATAATTGAATTCCGACTACATACAGATTCCAAATATCCCAACAGTGCTCAAATTCTTTTCAATCTGATCTTTATCTGATGGTCAAACTGTACGCACTCGAATCTATCCGTCGAATTCCACGCTTATTCGGTACATACCGAAAGAATGCGAGCTGCTTTTCAAACGCAATTACGTTCGTGCATGATCAGTTATCTCCGGTAGCGTTCGTGCACGATCGGTCGACTCCGCTAGCGTTCGTGCGTGGGTTAATAAAGTTATTGCAGTACGCATTGCAATGTGGACGATTCCGTTTACAAGTGGGATTCAATTGTTTTCAATTTCCTATGAAATACATTAATGATATTTTACAGAGTTCACAAATCATGGAGTTTATCTGACTCGACATTGTTTCATCCGTGATGACGATTCTTCATCTATCTATATCTTCTATACTAACAATAAAGCTAAAGAGTTTGATTGTTTGTTTGTTTGATGCGGTTTTCAGAAAAATATTTTTTACATTCTGGACAACAAATATAGCACGTGACGTTGTCCGCATGGACCCGTTATTTTTAGAGATGGTGTACCAAAACTAAAAAGAGAGAAATAAAAACCTTTTCACTAAAATATGAACCGACTTCAAATGAAAAACACTAAATAGTGCAAAAAAAGTTTTAGTGTCTTTTGTGTTTTCCATTTGAAGTCGGTTAGGGTTATTCCCAGAGGTCCACGATTCTATTGTTCCTCTTTTCCCACCGGGTCCATGAAAAATTATAATAATGTTTTATATGTTTCTTAAATGAATTCCCAACGAATCCACGAGATATATCCAAAGTACAGTCAGTAAAAACAATTTATTGTAAGAAGGAGAAGCTTATTGAAATCATAATAATATAAAAGGGATTCGCGTTTGCCGATCATAGTGAACAGACGTATCGAACAATTATTAAAATAAACAAATAATCACTTGCGAAATCGCGACCTAGTTTTACGAATAACGCAAACTGTGCTATTCATTAGGTATGTGTAAAGTGTGCAAATGTGAAAATGACCCGAGATTGATAATTTAGAAGAAGAAAAACAAGATCCAATCACAATGGAAGGTAGTCCATACAACCGGAGCAGCAAGTGTACTCGCTCCCCGCCCTCTACACCCGTACCAGCAGCCGCAGCCACCCCCGAAGCCGTTCCTGCCTCTCAGGAGCCTCGGCAAAAAACAAAAGATGCCCTTGAAATGATCTCGACGCCAGAAATTCAGAACTGGATGGTGACCATCGAGCAGAGCCTGAAGGAGGTTTGCACTATTGTGGCCGACGGTAAGATGAATACGGAACAGAAGCTACGTATTAATGCCTTATGCCGTAAAGTATGTCACGGCACATCGCAAATGGCCGTACACTACCAGTCCATCAAGGCGACGGCTCTCCAATATCACCACGCTGTGCAAAGCCTTGAGAACCAACTCGACCTATCGAAGCAACTAGAGAACCTTAAGCAGAGTATTGGAGAATTTATGAGACCTGCTCAGGGAACTTCTTTTGCGGACATGGTAAAAAAAGGAGCCAGCAATTTTATACAGCCAATAAATTTAAGTTCTGTGGCCATCTATCCGAATGACAAATTGAAGACCAGCGATGAAACAAAATCTCTTGTCCAAAAAATTATACATCCTGAACAGATGAAGCTCCACGTGAGAGGCCTGCGCAAGACGAGGAACGGAGGTGTTATCATCAGCACTGAGACGAAGGACGACATTGAGAAGCTGAGACAATCGGTGCAGCTAACGAAGTCGGGCCTAATACTCGATGAGCCTTATAAAAGGAAGCCTAGGGTGGTTATTATAGGAGTGCCGTCATCCATGCCAGAAAAAGAGGTTTTTACTTGTTTATACCATCAAAACCTTGCCGAGAAACTTCAGGACAGCAGCCTTGAGACGTTTTTGACCTCAATTAAGTTGAGCCACAAGTCAGGTAAGAAGGACGCTAAGACCTGTAATTATGTGGTAGAAGTGTCTGCAGAAATACGCAAAGCCCTGATGTCAAAAGACCGAGTGTTTGTGAATTGGTCATCATGCCCTGTTAGAGATTTTACTCTGGTCACACGATGTTATAAGTGCCAGCAGTATGGACATGCTGCCAAGTCATGTCGGCAGGCATCCTACACCTGTGGACACTGTGGCGATCAAGGTCACTCCATAAAGGAATGTCTAAAGAAGGCAGAGGATCCAAAATGCGCTACATGCTTGCATTTCAAAAAGCCCGACAAACACAACACAGGTTCTGCTGACTGCCCCGCAAAAATAATGGCTGAAAAGAAATACATCAATTCCATTGATTATGGAGGCGCCTAAGAGCGCCGTAAATTGGATATTTTTCGGACCTTTTTAGTTTCATTGTTTATTTTTCTTTCTTTTTACGGTTATTATTTAAATTTTTATTTTTATTTTGTAACTCTACTGTCATAAATATGATAAATAATTTAATTGATGATTTAGATAATTTCTCTGTGTCTGAGTCTAAGGTTTGTGAAGCTGAAAACTGCAAACAATATCTATCTGGCTACAAAAGTCCGTTAACCATACTAACACAAAATATTCGCAGTATTTTTAAGAATTTTGATAGCTTTAGTACATTTCAGCAACGGCTAAACATAAATTGTGACATTATTGTTTTAACCGAATGCTGGCTTGCCAAGCAATATAACATACCAGTAATGCCGGGCTATAATATGTATAGAAGTAATATAAATTATAATCAAAACGATGGAGTGATAGTTTATGCAAGGAATCATCTGAATGTCTCTGTTGAGGAACCAAATATGCACGACTGTAACAGATTGTTAATTAAAATAGAGTCTGAATTTGCTATACTAGCGCTATATCGACCGCCCTCTTTTAAAAATACCACCAGTTTTACTGACTCTCTGAACGACACCTTGCAAACTCTGTCATCCTTCAAAAACACTATTTTAATTGGCGATATTAATATAAATATTCTTTCAGGTAGTACTAATGCACCTGCTCAGGACTATCTCAATTTATGCGCCTTTCATGGCCTGCTCCCCGCACACAGCTTTCCTACACATCACAGCGGATCTTGTTTGGACCATATCATGCTTAAATCGATTTTTCCCTCACTTGCACTTGTTGTTAATTCAACAATAACCGATCATAATGCTGCCCTACTAACCCTCAATTGTGAATTACCTAAATTAAATACTCGAACAATTTCTAAATTGAATATAAATAAACTTGAAGAAGATTTACGCGTCATCGATTTTGAGCCAGTATACAATTCCGCTGACCCGCAGTTTTGTATGTCGTATGTAATAGAAAATGTTAGACATGCAATTCAGAAAAACACAGTTTTATCACAGTTGAACAAAAAAAATCACAACTTAAAACCGTGGATCACGCCAGGGCTTATTCGCTGTATGAAACATAGAGATAAACTGCATTTGAAAGCAAAATCTAATCCAGATAATTTAATATTTCAAGTGTCGTACAAAAGATACAGGAATTTTTGCAATGATCTACTGAGAAAAGTTAAATGCAACTACGATAAAATTGAACTGGAAAAGGCTGGCACAAATAGTAAAAAAGTCTGGAAATATATTAAAAATGTAACTTATGCATCAAAACAAAATGAGTCATCATCAGGTTTATTACAAGCACATTCGTCACACTTGACATCTGCTAACACCGCGAATAATTTCTTTGTTAATGTTGGAAAGTGTCTATCAGAACAAGTTCGGGGTCAATCACATTATCTAACAGGCATTCCTTTTATGTGTGGCACCACTTTAACTTCCTTTGGGCTGCTGGATACGGATGAAAATGAGGTAGAAAGCATAATAATGACTTTGAAGGACGACTGTGCAGTTGGTTGGGATAACATATCCAATAGAATTATTAAGCAATTCAGGCATATTTTAGTACCACCACTAACTTACATTTTCCGCATTTGTTTATCTTCAGGTATTTTTCCCGATTGCCTAAAAAAAGCAGTAGTTCTCCCTATCTATAAATCAGGCAGTAAAGAGCAAGTGACAAATTATAGACCTATTTCTTTACTGCCTTGTATGTCTAAAATATTAGAAAAAATTATCAATAAAAGATTGTTCAAATATCTGGAGGATAAATCAATTTTATCCGAGCACCAGTTTGGATTTAGGCCTAAAGTCTCAACCGCCGATGCCGTACATCAACTGACTGACTATCTAGCAAAGGAACTTGACAAGGGTAACCACACAGTAGGAATTTTCCTGGACCTCGCCAAAGCTTTTGACACAGTTTCCATTCCCATCCTGTTGCGCAAGCTTGAGACCATTGGTGTAAGAGGAACTCAGCTGAAACTCTTTAAAAGTTATTTGGAGGACCGTACCCAATGCGTAAAAATTGGCAATGTGCTCAGCGCTGATAAAAAAAACACGTCTTTTGGTGTTCCCCAAGGAAGTGTTTTAGGGCCTACTCTGTTTTTGATATACATAAATGACCTTTGTAATCTAAAGCTAGAACACGGCATAATTGTATCTTACGCTGACGACACTGCTCTACTTTTTTCAGCAGACTCAGAAAATGAAGTGTACAAGCTTGCGCAACACGGATTTAATATTGTAAATAATTGGCTTCAACATAACTCATTAACACTAAATGCGGATAAGACTAATTACATTAGGTTTTCGATGCGCAAACAGACAACTAATATTGCCCCAACGGTGTATGCTCATTGTTGTACGGACCCTACCGATAGCCAGTGTGGGTGTCCCAATATCAAAATGGCTAATAAAATAAAATACCTAGGTATCATTATTGATGAAACACTTTCCTTTAAGCAGCACATAGAAGCTTTAAATAATAGAATTCGAAAGCTAATATTCGTGTTCAAAAAGCTACGATATATTGCAGACCCACTACTAATTAGGCAAGTTTACTTTGCTCTATGTCAATCAATTTTGACTTACTGCATTACTTCATGGGGTGGGGTGGGTAAAACTTTGTTACTACCCATCGAGAGAGCGCAGAGAGCGATCCTCAAGGTATCTACTTTCCGACCATTCCTATTTCCCACTAACCTCCTCTATAAATCTTGTGAAGTACTAACAGTTCGACAATTATTCATAATGAGCATCGTATTAAAACAACACGCAGCCCTTCCCTATCGCAATGAATATACTAAAAAAAGACGGAAAGATGTAGTTTGCCTTCAAAAAAGTACAAAACATGCATTCACAGACAAATTTTATGTGTTCCTCGGACCACTACTCTACAATAGACTAAACGTAACAACAAACATTTATTCCCTAAATTATTGTAACTGTAAGAAAATTCTCAAAGAAACTCTACAAAGTATGTCCTACGAAGACACAGAGAGGTTATTACTTGTACTAAAATAGATATTGTTCGTATTTTATGTATGGTGATATTTTAGTATATAAGATGTTAGAAAATTAGAATTTTTTTAATATTATTTACACTCTTAAAAATTTACCTAAGACTATCTCATATTTGATTTACAGTGATTATTTAGGAAAAATATGTACCTCTTTTCGCCTGAAACACAGGTTTACCTAGTTCAGGCACATAACACGTGTGAACTTGACATAGATTTAAGCAAAAATTGTACTTATTGTTTTACCTAATGATTTTTTAAATAAACTTTATAACAAAATAAAATGTGGTCTTGAATGGTGACGACACGTAAGCTGTTCTTTTGCTTTTTTAGTTAGATGTTGAACATTATAAGCATTTATACCCAAACTACCAGGAGGCCAGAATCTTCTTCATGATTTTTCCGGTAAAGACTAATTTAAGTAAGTACCAGGAGATTATAATCACGAGGAAGTATTTCCGAGGCTGGAACCACGAGATATAAAAAGAGTACCGAGAGATTTTAGATTCTGACCTCCTGGTACTCCGTTAGTCTCTACCGCTTATGATTCTAGGCCCGCAAATACTTTTTCATTATTCTGTTCTCCTGGTAGTTTGTGTATAAATTTTCAACATGTAACTAAAAAATCAAAAGAGGAAGTTATATTTGTATCATTTTATTAAACTCTCAACTGATTTAAATAAAATGTTTTGATTTCGACATTCTAAAAAAATAAACGTCCCAACACTAGTACCTACTGATCCATAGATGCATGAAATAAAATTTTCAATATTAAAATATTCCACTTATGGCATCTGCGAAAAATATCGATAGGTGCCGTATGTGGAATACCTCAGGTGCCATTATGTACAATTTTTAATTGATATATAAGACTGATTATTGTGATTTATCATGTTTACTGTTGATTGTTGCAATGGTATATTAAGCTTTATCTTTTTCGAAAAATTGCCTGATTGTACTTAAATAATATAACACAAGGTTTTCTTTCTAATTAATTTTCAAAATTTTCTTAAAAATTATTAATAATAAAAAATAAATAATAATAAAATTTAATAATTCCTGTTTCGACCGGATCTGGTGAAACTCATCGGCCAAAACGCCTACTAAGCCTGATTTTTTAATGGTCATGACCATTCATGTGATACAGAAAAGATGTGGTTTTTATTTATATGTATTCATTGTGATTTATTTCATAGAAATAGTAAATATTTATCCTTTTGCCAAGCTTCTACTGCTGACTGTACCAAACATTCTCATTGACCCGTTGGGAAAGAAAATATTTCATATTTTAAAACGTCGTGGACCCGTTGGGAAGTAAAGAATGAATTTAAATTTTTCGAGAACAATAGAATCGTGGACCTCTGGGAATAACCCGTTTTTCCATGCATAATTAAATAAAACTTCTTCACATAAAAATTAGGGTTATTCCCAGAGGTCCACGATTCTATTGTTCTCGAAAAATTTAAATTCATTCTTTACTTCCCAACGGGTCCACGACGTTTTAAAATATGAAATATTTTCTTTCCCAACGGGTCAATGAGAATGTTTGGTACAGTCAGCAGTAGAAGCTTGGCAAAAGGATAAATATTTACTATTTCTATGAAATAAATCACAATGAATACATATAAATAAAAACCACATTTTTTCTGTATCACATGAATGGTCATGACCATTAAAAAATCAGGCTTAGTAGGCGTTTTGGCCGATGAGTTTCACCAGATCCGGTCGAAACAGGAATTATTAAATTTTATTATTATTTATTTTTTATTATTAATAATTTTTAAGAAAATTTTGAAAATTAATCAGAAAGAAAACCTTGTGTTATATTATTTAAGTACAATCAGGCAATTTTTCGAAAAAGATAAAGCTTAATATACCATTGCAACAATCAACAGTAAACATGATAAATCACAATAATCAGTCTTATATATCAATTAAAAATTGTACATAATGGCACCTGAGGTATTCCACATACGGCACCTATCGATATTTTTCGCAGATGCCATAAGTGGAATATTTTAATATTGAAAATTTTATTTCATGCATCTATGGATCAGTAGGTACTAGTGTTGGGACGTTTATTTTTTTAGAATGTCGAAATCAAAACATTTTATTTAAATCAGTTGAGAGTTTAATAAAATGATACAAATATAACTTCCTCTTTTGATTTTTTAGTTACATGTTGAAAATTTATACACAAACTACCAGGAGAACAGAATAATGAAAAAGTATTTGCGGGCCTAGAATCATAAGCGGTAGAGACTAACGGAGTACCAGGAGGTCAGAATCTAAAATCTCTCGGTACTCTTTTTATATCTCGTGGTTCCAGCCTCGGAAATACTTCCTCGTGATTATAATCTCCTGGTACTTACTTAAATTAGTCTTTACCGGAAAAATCATGAAGAAGATTCTGGCCTCCTGGTAGTTTGGGTATAAATGCTTATAATGTTCAACATCTAACTAAAAAAGCAAAAGAACAGCTTACGTGTCGTCACCATTCAAGACCACATTTTATTTTGTTATGATTTCAATAAGCTTCTCCTTCTTACAATAAATTGTTTTTACTGACTGTACTTTGGATATATCTCGTGGATTCGTTGGGAATTCATTTAAGAAACATATAAAACATTATTATAATTTTTCATGGACCCGGTGGGAAAAGAGGAACAATAGAATCGTGGACCTCTGGGAATAACCCGGAAAAACAATACGACTCGTGATAACTCACTATTGGAAAAAATACGCTTTGTCCATGCGTAAAACAGCTGATATTTCATGACCAATTCGTCATGTTATCAGCAGAAGTTGCTCCGAAAATCATTTCAGAAAACGATTAATATTTTTGATACATTAAAAACACAACAACAAAGAAATCTCAAGCAACATTAAGGCCTAAACATTAACGAGAAACATTTACTAACGAACATCGTCTTAACCTTAATGAAGGTTTGAAGTAGCCAATTTAAGGTTAAAAGGTGATTTTCAGATTCCAAATTGCTTGTAGAAAATACATCTCGAAAACATTTGGCTTAATTACTAACATTAGCAGATAATGTTATCATTAGTAGCCATCGCTTAGATTAAGATTTAAAGGTGGTATACACAGATACTAATCTTTATGAATATTTTACGATGACCGGTGCATATTGATATATCTTAACTAATATTATAAATGATAATATGAATTTGTTTGTTACGCTTCCACATCTAAATGGCTGAACGGATTTAGGAAAACTTGGTATATTGGTAGACCAGTATCTGGATTAGGAGCAGGATACTTTTTAGGGTTCCGCGCCCAAAGGGTAAAAACCGGACTTTATTCTATTATATATATATCTCATTGCCCGTGATAGCTAGACTGTTGGAATTGTCACAGATAATGAAAAACTAAAAACAAACAACAAATACTAAAAACAGAATAAAATAAATATTTAAGTGGGGCTCCCATACAACAAATGTGTTTGTTTTGCCTTTTTTGTGATAATGGTACGGAACTATTCGTGCGCGAGTCCAACTCGCACTTAGCCGGTTTTTATAGATACCGGAAGTAAGTTCACTTAGGACTTTCCAACTTCCATGCGGGCGAAGACGCTGGCAGAAGCTAGTAACATAAATGCGAATTCTAACTCTATTTACCTATTTGTTTGTAACGTTTTCAAACCTAAACCGTTTAAACAATTATGTTGAATTTTGTTATAGAGATATATAGAAGATAAAGACGTAGGTAAAATCAATGATATTCTAGTAAACAGATACGTTATACACTCACAAAACAACCGAAAAATGTGTTCCGCACAGCAGCGGCAGCACACATACACATTCTTCATTCATCTGACATTTCACTACAAGTCGAAAGGGATGGCTTGATAAAACCAACAAGAAAAAAAACGGCCAAGTGCGAGTCGGACTCGCACACGAAGGGTTCCGTACCATTATCGCAAAACACTGCAAAAAAATCACGTTTGTTGTATGGGAGCCCCCCTTAATTTATTTTATTTTAATTTATTAATTATTATTTTTTGAAGTAAATATACAACTAAACATTCTGTGAATATTTCAAGCGTCTACCTGTTGCCGTTATTAATATCGAGCAAAAAATGGCAAAAATATCAAGTTTGTTGTATGGGAGCCCCCCTTTTATATTTATTTTATACTGTTTTTAGAATTTGTTGTTATAGCGGCAACAGAAATAAATCATCTGTGAAAATTTCAACTGTCTAGCTATCACGGTTCATGAGATACAGCCTGGTGACAGACGGACAGACAGACAGACAGACAGACGGACAGCGAAGTCTCAGTAATAGGGTCCCGTTTTTACCCTTTGGGTACGGAACCCTAAAAATAAGTAAATTGAGGTGTATTGCGTACTTACATATTGTATGAGATCCCTTCTGTTTTATGTACATTGGTATCATAATTGGTACACTTTCTAAATACACACGATGGCATTTTTCTTTTTTTGTTATGTTTCAAAAAAGCGTATCGCTCTTCGCCATGCGTGACATATAAGACTATACGAACCAATTAGGACGTATTCGAGTCTTCACAATGCGCGCGCTCATAACATATCTGTTTACTAGAATATTATTGGGTAAAATCAATATACCTGGCTAGAAATATTCATTAAAAAAATCCAATGATGCAGTTTTAGTTTGCCTCTAAATCAGGCTCTTGACTGCTTTGAGTGTATTCCTCTGTTCCTCATAGTTTCGGATTTGGCCATCCACGCCCCCTTAAAAAACTTTATCTGTATAACCTCAGCAATAATTTTATTGTACCAGTTGTATGATAAAAGCCAAAATACTCGACCTACATCAGCGGGGCGAGCACGGCCTACTGTGACAGGCTTGAGTCAAATAATTTTATTACAATTTGGGAGCAAAAACCGTGATAAAATGCGTGACTCAAGCCTATCACAGAGACTGTGCTCGTCCAGCTGAAGAGATATTTCTTGAGACAACAAGTATTGTTAGGAGGTTCACTTTTCTTTGGATCCTGTTCCCAATACTTGGTATTTCATACAAATATTTAATAGAAACTGAAAGTGTATAACGAATAATTTTCATATCATAATGTTCGTTCGAACGTAATATTCAATGTTTTGACCTGATTTCCATAATTTGAATAATAGAACAGATAAACGATCCAGTTAAGTAATGTGTTTTTGGAAGGAACGTGTTCCCTTGTGTTATTTGTTTTCAAGTAGGTACTCCAATGTTCATGGTTGGTAAAACTGAAAGGCGAGTTCCATGTATAAATTTGTGAATTAAATTTATAAAGTATAAATATAATTAGCGGACACTGAATTAAAAATAAGTTTAAAATTGTTTTCTTCTCTTCTCTTCTGTTTAATCCCTGTACCACTTTTATAAAAGGCTAGAAGAAACTCCTAGAATGTTTTCCTATTTTTAACGGCTTTATTTTTAAACGTATTCCAATTTATAATAATGAAAACGCGCGCCGAAATATTCCAGTACGACCGACAGTATTGAAATAATTCTGTTCAAAAGTAACAAGTGCCCCAATTTACTTGGAAATTTATCTGAAACACGTAACGGTATACGGATACATACCTACATAAACCTGCCCGCGGCTGCGTGCCCGTGACAAGTGTTTTATTATTATTGTTTAATATTATATAGTATATTTTATAGTATGACAGAGGAGCTCGTGGCTAAATAATAACAGCCGCACTGGTCGAACATCAAGGTTAAGCAACGCTTGACGAGGCCAGTCCATGGATGGGTGACCATTTCAACATACCGAGTTTCCTCCGTGCCTCGGCAAGCACGTTAAGCCGTTAATCCCGGCTGTCATTTGAAGATATTTGATAGTCATTACGGGTAGTCAGAAGCTTGAAATCTGAGACCAGTCTTGCCAAGTGGTACCGTGTTACCCAGTTACTGGGTTGTGAAGGTCCTGTAAGACTGGAAGCCAACCCAAATATAGTTGGAAAAAGACTATGCAGATTGATTGATTTTTAAACCTTATTGTCTTAAAAATTAAGCCAAATCCAACCACCATGTTGTTGTACACGGTTTTTGGATTTGGCCGTTGCAAGTCATATCAAACATATTATTATGTACCTGATTGGGCTGATATTACAAACAGGTAATTCGACTGATACATCACCGAAGTACCAAATGTAACCGCTATATACTACTATATTCATTTCAGGAACATCTTCCTACCCATATCCCACATAACCTGGGCCGGAGCCCACTGACTACTGTTCACTTGCACTTCCTTCATGTCATTTCTCACAAGACCCAACCCATCCATATTTTTATTGGCCCTCCTATTATTATCAATACATGTCCAATCATCATCCGTCATATATTATGATAGTTACTGAATATCTTGGAATGGTCTTAGTTACAGAACAACCATCAAACACTTTCATTTTATTTCATCATTTAGTACAAAGAAAGAAAGAAAGAAAAAGTGTTTAATTGTCACAAATCGACATACAATATTAGAACCCTTAACAATAGTATTACTAGTAGGTATTTAAATTATGTAAGTAAAGACGAGAAATAAATCAAACAATAATAAATAACGTATACTACCTACATTTTGTTTATCACAGAATAGAAATAGGGCGAAAACGATGTCAGGCAGATGCATGTCGTGATTGTGTCAAGAAGGCTTCCACTCAGCATAATGCTGTGCCGTGGGGGACCCACAGCACGGCGCTGATTGAAACCAAATCTGTTGTGAATGTTAAAATAGATACAAAGAACATAAAATAAATACAATAAGATAAAAATAAACTAAAAAGCAAATTTGTTAATTGAACTCGTTTGTTCTACAGTTATCAGACCGCAGTTAGATTTATTGACGATGTTCAATAGAGAAACACCTGAGTTAGATAAATTATAGTTAACCGGTAATTAATTTAGTTTAACTTGACCTTTGGTTAGCGCAAGATAAATGAACTAGTTGTAATTGAAAGTTTTGATAGCAACGTATTTGTTGTGGCTGAATTGTTTTGTAAAACAAAAGCTATTTTAAATACTGGGCCAGGCAAGGAATTTACGCTTAGCACGCACTGCAGATTTTATTCGCGCGGTTTATAATCCGCTTGCTGAATCATAACTAACACGCATGGCGGATAAAAAACCGCGCGATTTTAGTCTGTTTCTATCCGTCAAGCCGTTCATAGAGCACAAAATATTCGCACTCGTATTCGATTTTGTGGCTAAACACAGATTTGTTGCGGCATTATTTCCGCAATGTTTTTTTTACCGCAAGTGCGTGCAGCTTCATACAGTTCTATATGTCTCAGAGTGGGCGGAAAAAACTCGCGTGGATAAAAACCGCAGTGCCTAATAACTAATTACCTTAACTAAGAAGAATCTATGTTTGTCATCGACATGCTAAAAGAAGAAGAAGCATATACAAAAACTAAATACTACTTAAAACTAAAAATGCTTAAAAAGCATGCAATTGGGCACATCTTTGTATGGGATATCTAAAAGTATTTTCGTAGTATGGATCCTATTACCAAATAACTAGACTGTGAAAGTCCTATAGGCCGCTGCATCAGCTGAAGTCGATCCGAATATAGTTAGCAATTCATGTCTTAAGCTAAACAAACACTTCAACACAATCGGCATAACGGACAGCCCTCTGTGCAGGGCATGAATGGAAGCTGAGATAACAGTCGCGCACGTGCTCTTTGAACGCACGGGTGTCCCCCAGATTAGAACACAAACCCTCTGGTCACTCAGATCTTACACAGATGTTCTGAGCACACCAGGAGATTTAATTAAATTCTGGAGGAAGGTGGGCTGATTGGAATAACCACCAAACGGCCACCATGGCCCACACACAATGGTCCACCTAAAGGACTAAGTGCGGCAACTAAACCTTTTAACATAGAACATAATGTCTTAAGTCAAAAGTGGTATTGAACTGGTCTCATAATATTGTCAAACATTAAATGTTAATAACAATAAAAAGGATAAATATTTTTATGTGCACAATTATCCCATATATCATTCTGCAGTTAACAATTCACTACAAAAGAACAAACAAAATAAAATACTAGTTATGTAACATCAAAAATTCTCGTTTACCATACAAAAAGATAACAGTCAGAAATACGTATAAAATAACAGATTTATAAAGCCATAGATATCGGGGAACAGGAAATCAGTGAGGCAACAAGATCTATTGGCTTACAAACTCATTTTACAAAGCCGATTTTCAAGACACTCGAGAGTGAAACGATTACTACTCAAGTCTTCACGTAGATCTAAAAGAAAGTAAGATAAGTCAAGATTGTGCTATGTCGCCTCTTTAAGACCAAAATGAGCATATAGACATCATCAGCATCATTATTACTGCAACCGAAGGACGAACTCTGGACATAGACTTCCTATAGGCGACGACTCATAAACCGGTGCTGTTTTTCACATGACAAAAAGTTTACAATATGTTGTCGAAAACGCAAATTGACCTTAGTTACTCAGCTCCAACAACTATCCCTACTCTAAACTATGCCGAAACGTCGCTGCGTTGCTGATTCGAAAGAGGAACAAACTCAACCTTTCAACATTATACAACTCATATAAAATAATATATAATAAGAATAGGAGTGGTCGGAGTTCCTTATATTCGCGTTTATAGTATTGAGTGTGCATAATATTGACAGTACAGGGTACAGTTTGTACTGGTATGTAATCCCGAGAGATACATAAATTCATGTGAACAGATGTAATGCTCAGAGATATAACGATTTACAATATTTCTGACATGGATATCAAGGACAGTGTGATGTAAAGAAGAAAGATTAACAGATCCGACCTAGTGCGACAACACTATTGCCATCCAATGCAACTTCTGAAAATCAGAATCAGCGATGGTGACCATCAGAAAAGCACTTGGTAGATTCAACTGTCTTGGATTCCTCAACAAAATGATTCAGAAAATTACAATGGAGGACTAAGAAAAATCTAATTTCCACTAATTTGCTTTCTAATTTCTAATATTTGACCAGATGGGAATAAAAGTCGATAAAGAAATTTGCGAAACGTACAGGACCGATCAGTGTGGCGACGCATGGGGGAGGCCTATGTCCAGCAGTGGACGTCTTTCGGCTGAAATGATGATGAAGATAAAGAATTTTTTTACTGAAATACAGATTTTGCAGTTGACGCATCTACCCTTCCACAATCAATGTCCACAAAATTACTTATTTTTACACAGAATTACACCCAACGAACAAAGGATGGAGTACACTTGACAAATCATAATGGCCTGGGATTGTATGATATAAGGTTTTGGCTGATCAAACGTGATAAGCGAACGGGGAAGAAAATTGCTGTTTAGTGAAGTATGAAGGGAAGAGATGGGCTTTAATGGAAGGTAAATTGGTATGGGACCAAATTTAGCACACGTATATTTTTATGGTGCATTTCAAATACGTTAATTTTTAGCTCGGGAGTTACAAATAATTTGCGTTAAAAATAAGCTCCTGATACTGCTGCTTCTTATCATAAAAAACTTTTACATAATTAACAAATGTTTTATTCTTCAGTTGGTTGCGACTGCTTTAAACATAAAACTATTATCCTTTTCGAAGTACAGATTATACAGTTGCAGATTATGAGCATGTGAGCGAATAATAAAAAAGTTACGTGTTAGAATCGGATATTTGTGTTACTAATGATAATTAGGTTCCTACATAAAATGTACGTATAATAAAAAAAATAACAAATACACACACATAATTATTATATTATCTCGGTCTTACGTTAGCCATGTTCTGGTCAATACCAAGAAGCCATTTTTATTTCCCCAGCACTACTAAGCTTCTCTGTAACAAGCACAATACATAAGTTATCATTTTGTTTCTCGCTGGCATCGACAACGAAACAAGAATAAGCAGCTTATGACTTCGAAGAAAACGATTCTGATGTAATTGCTTTATTGTCAATACAAGAATGAGATAGAAATTGATGCAATAATTTAAATGTGTTTATTTGACAGAACTTTTATATGGTTTAAAATAAATTTGGAGGTTTGAAACTGCATACATATATTATACACTTGGCACATATTTCAAGTCAGATTAAAGGACTACCACTCGACTCAGTCGCAGGATAACGGAAGAATACTCTCGATTGATTTAAATATATAACAAGCTATATATAATACAGCTGTAATTTCATGATGGATGGGAAGTTAAGTTGGAGGACATGATTTGAAATATGAACCTTAGGCCCTTTACGTCCAAAATTACAGTCCACGTTCACAAGAGGATTAATCATGGGTTTGTTTATACCTAGCTTTTTCCCGCGGCTTCGCGTATGTGCGCGAACGGAGTTATAATTGCAGGTCCCACGGGATTTAATTTATAGCATGGCCCGTATGTACTATTCCGCACGAGAGACCACGGACGCGAACTTTTTAACGCGGAGTGATCGTGAGAAAATCTCTAGATTATTTAAACCACCTATTGACGTCTGGGAGGAACTTTTATCCGAATGGCAATGTAGGTGGGATAATTCCATCAAGGGCCGACATCTCCACCAATTCTTTCCATCCGTTCGCGTTCGGCTGGCCAGGACGTGGCTGGAGGTGGATCACTGTGTTGCCCAATTTCTCACAGGGCATGGTAACTTTAAAAGTAAACTGTTTTCCTTCAAGCTCGTTGCCTCGCCTTTATGTCAGTGTTCTACATCTGACTGCGAATATGTACAATCTGCACATCATATCTTATGGGAGTGTATTCTTTGGCAGAATGAACGTAATATTATGTTGAATAATGTAGAGGCTACCTCAGGAGTTGTTTACTATACGGACCTTGTGGAAACTAGAACAAATTTCCGTGCGTTCAAGTGTTTTTGCCATACCTATTATTGGAATCAAACATAGCAGCTCACAATGTTAGGACCCATTAATTATTAATTCTTATTTTTATCCGTGGTGCTAGGCAACTGGGCTTATCCCAGTTGTAAACGACCCTTTGTGCCTAGTGGCCTTGTTTGTTCTGTCTCCTGCTTGATATGGAGGGAAGTGGAAATCTATGTTTTTTCCTACTCCTCCGTTATTCTTTTCTGATTAATTTCGTTGCGGGATCCAAGACAGTTAAATTCATTCTCCGGGACTTCGTCGAGCTTCATTGCCTCGGCGCTTTTCTGGTGGTCGCCACTGTTGATTCTGGCTTTCAGGAGTTGCAGTGGTTTGGGAATAGTGCGGTGGGTTTGTCCCAAAAAAAAAAAAAAAAAGCATGGCCCGTAATTATTTTTTGGGATAGAAAGTAGCCTATGAAATTCAACGATAGTGTAGCTCTTTATCACTAATTTAAGAATTTCTTAAATTAGTGATAAAGAGCTACTACTGATTTAAGAATTTCTTAAATCAGATGAGTAGTTTAGAAGATTACCTCTTACATCCAAACTTACAAACTTTCAAGGCTCTGAAGCTTTGTCTTGACCAGTGCTTCATCGCAGATGAGCCACTTGGCCCGCTTTTCGATCGACTCCAAGTTGAGCAGCTGTTCCGGTGTTAAGTACTTTCTCACCTTTGCAAGGATCCCCAACTTTTTGGCAGCCAGCTGAGCCTTTGCCTCAATGTATGGGCCAAAATTGAGAGTCGATGTCAAAGTAACGCCAAGAAGCTAAAGATGGTCCGTTATTGGCACGGTTACATCTCGGAAAGTTTGAGACGGGTGAAATTGGCTCTTTTTTGCGGAAAAAAGACACGCCTGGATTTTAGTAGCATTAAACCTGACCAGACTGGCATCGCCCCATTCGGAGACTGCCTGCAAGGATGGCATGGCCTCACGGAGAGACTGGATCTGCGGCCCGGTAGCCCGTGCGTTGGACAAGTATCTCTTAGCAACAGATCGTTAATGTGCAGCAAAAATAATGTTGCTATGAGTACCGACCCCGGCATTGTAATCTAAAGTTAAATTAGATTCGATTGCCAAGCAAATGCCGCTACCCGACCATAGATGGCGGTATTCTCAGTGGTCGCAATTATAAACTTAATTGCGTTTGCCGTAAGGTTGACATTCGTGTCATAGGTCGATATTTACTACTACTCAACCATGGTCACATCAGTAAAATATAACACATTGCAATTTTAATGACATTATCTATATCGATAGATCGATAGATTTCTTAATTTATTTTACCTGGATTTTTTTATTTTATTTTGAGGCTTGTATATATTTTTAATAAATAATATCAATTTGAAATTATGTACTAATTAATTATGCTAATTGAGGCGGGCCTCTCTTCATAATAATTATTATCTTATAGAAATATTAAATTACTTATTTTCTTGTGTCGATATCCATCTATAAAGTAAATATTCGACCCGACTACATCACTAATTGAATAGCGTAGAAATTTCTAGAACGAAATAGTGAATACCTCAGATTAGAGGTGATCATATTTGAAATTTATCAAATCCCGAAAGAGAAATAAACAAGGAGCGTGCGCGTGAGGATCCAGGAACGAACCATACCATTCCCAGTGGCTCTAACGCGCGCTCGTATCAGCTCCATTCGCAATTGACGTCCTTCATATTGATTATTTTTTGCAGCTTATTTACGTTGGTTGTTTGTTCCTGTCATTGAATAATTTGATTTTACTTTTTGGTAGTTGAGTAGGTTGTTTGAAAATACTCATAACAATTATTTTTTTTTCATGTCGTAAACATTTGGAGATTTTAACGAAGACAGTAGTATTCAAATTACGTGAGCTGTTGTATATATTTATTACAAACGCTTGCCTCTACCCGCGGTGGTATTTAAATAGATAATATTTTTTTTCTAACTTCACTTGTGAGTTGGATTTTATAACTCCTTCTTCAGTTACCATTGTTCTATGTGGACCCGTTTTAAGATGTTATGAGCCGCTGAAACCGTTTTAATGTTCATGTAAAACCAAAAACCCTCTTCTTAGTCCGCATTATTATGTAACTACGGAACCCGCGCGTGTCCCGACACGCACTTGGCTGGTTTTTATAATATTATTATGGAAAGCTCAGGGGAGGCATTTTTAGTCTCCCCATACATGTGCCCTAATAGGCGTTTCACAGAGGGGGTTCTGGGGTATTCTTTTGAGAGGTCACGGGGTTCTACGTGCTGCTGGTGATCACCGGGATGGTTTTAGTGAGGTCAAAATCCCACACTCCCTGGAATTTTCCCCAAAAGTCCAGGCGCCTTTTGACGGTTTCCCCTCAAAAAAATGTGTAGATATCTAGGTAGATTAGTACGTGTAAGCAAAAATAAACTTAAAATTTGCGAAAAATATCGGTCATATTACAGAGTTTGTGACTGGAAAGAATAGAAATCTACTTGGACATTATAAGGGATTTCAGAGAGATTTTCGGAAAAATACCACCGTTATGCTTTTATTCATACAAAAAAAAAACTATTTTGCAATTTCTGCCCACGTCTGCCCCGCAAACATAAGATGACATAAACCACTTCAAATTCTAGAAAATCAAAAATTCATCTGGCCGGCGCTAGTATAAATTTTTAGCTGTCTCTTCAATCTTCAAGATTTAGATACCTAGTAGATATTCAATTTCACTTTACTTATATAAATCTGTCCAGCCGTTTCTCAACTATGCTTAGGGTGATTTTTGTCAAGGAGCGAATGCCTGAATTTGTTTTCTACACATGCACATAACAAATTATCATAAAGCTCTTTCAATTTAGCCGTTTTGCGTCGGACTGCTGCGGAACCGCAGCGGTACGGGTGTCGTACTGCGCACGTCCGGTTGATGAGACGTCTAAATTAAAAGAGCCTGTAGGTAGCCAGTAACTAATTTTTCTTCGTTTATGGAATGCACAAATTCCTATTGGTAAGGTGTGCGCAAACATTGCCTACATTAAAAAAAATGGTGAAGGAGCATTTCCTTTCTCTGTAAATATTCTTCTCCTTTCTCTGTACTGTATTTGTTATTTATTCGTATATTATTTTATTTGTATGTATGTATTTTATGTAATATCTAATCATTATTATTTATGATAGCTTTTGTACACTGACAGCCCTATGTCTATCTCCTCTCATTCAGTCCATCCAAAGGTTGTCTGTAAGAGATTGCCCTGTGCGATGAGACCGCCCATTGTAGTGATGGGTAACTCATCATTTTTATATGGGGTTGAGGGAGCACCTCATTTTACCTCGCGAGGTACTCACGAGGTACCCCTCATTTGAGGCGAGGGATCGTACGTCGGTGTATTCACCTCATGAACCGAGCCCGTGCCGAACTCAGCCGATTGTCCGAGGCAGCGGCAAACGAGGCGAACGGGCGCGTCGACTCACGATTCCGATTTTTACTTCTCCCTCACACACATCATTTTCTTTCGCTCATAAATTTTAGACCGCCAAAATAAACGAATCAATGACACTTGAATATTGAATACCAATCTAATGCCAATGTTTTTAGAGTGTATACTTAAAGTTAAGAGTTCATAGTAATAGCAGTAACAAAAATATTTTCCATTAGATTATATTTGCACAATAAGTCGGTTCATTCGCTCACTCAACCACTTAATACTCACTCGCGAGAACTCGCCTCAATATAAAGTCAATGACAATTTTTAAGTGAGGACGCGTGAACGAGTGAGGTGGTCCAATGTTGAAATTCAAGTAACTCTTTCAATTTGCAATCACGAGTACCTCAAATGAGGCACCTCATGAGTGAGGGACATATCTCTAGCCCATTGTACGCTTATCATTATAAATGTTTTGTCCTGTAATTATTTAAGTGGTGTACAATAAAGTATATAATAAATAAATAACATTTTCTGGCTTGTAACTACCCGTAACTACTGTCAAATAAACTGCCGAGCAATGAAAAATTTCCACCCACAAAATGCCGACAACACCTTAATTAATTTTTTTCACATTTATGTTAAAATTTGAACACAATATTTACGTTTTTAGTTGGTAATATTCTGATGCGCTGTTAAATGTACTTTAATATTGCAGACGGCGTCATTAAGCTAGCCTTTCCCGTTTAGGAGTAATTTGGTGCTGTCACTGGAACTTTTTCATTGCTCGTTAGTGTATCTACGATTACAACGGTGAAGTCAACCGCTTATCGTGCTTTCCGAGGCACAGAGGATTCTCGGTATAATATGATGATCAGTTATCCATAGGCCAACCTCGGCAAGTGTTGCTTAAACTTGAAAATCGATCCCTACGACTTTTATTACTAAGCCAAGAGCTCCTTTACTTAAATTGCATAAAATCAACTCACCTTCGATGCAGTTCAATTTTGAACATAAATAATAAAGGGAATGAAGTTAGCCCCTGTGCCATGAGCAACGGTGAGAGGAGTAATCCTATTATCGGGGGTTCATAAAGTCGGACAAAATGGCAGAGATTTCGCGCGAAAAATGTCAACTGACAACCGAGATCGCGTTAGATGCTTCAATATTTGGTTGAACAAGGCTGGTGAGTAATCAGAAGAATGCGACAAAATTTTAGACTTTTTTTGAATTATAAAAAAATGGGTACCCATCCTTTACCATGCTTAGCTAAAAATCCTTTTATAAAATAGAAAGAGAAACCCAGCTTCTGTAAAAGCCCTTGCTGCTGTGTGCAAAATTTCATCCAAATCGGTTCAGCCGTTTTTGAGTGATTGAAACACACAAACTGACACATTTTTAATATTAGCTAGTTTTTTTTTTTTAATAAATACATTGCTCCACACTAGGAGTTTCTTCCTGTATCGTGGGTGCGTTTACAAACATATAAACTCACATACACAAACACCCACAGCCGGAACAACTCCGTAGGTCATACAAATATTTGTTCCGTGCGGGAATCGAACCCGCGACACGCAGCGCAGCAGTCAATCGCTCAACCACTGCGCCAACCGTGCGCCCAAATTAAAATGTTTAATTAAATTTCTAATGTATTTGCTTTTTGGTAAAAGCCAAAAACTATTCAATTAACCAAAATCCATGTTTAATTTGTAATTGTAAGAATAATCATCATTTATTTAGGTAAGTAGGTACCTCATTAATAACTACACTACTTACAGTTAGTACCTACACACATAAAAACTTAGATGCTACCTCTTTAAGTAAATTATAAATATACTGCTTCAGTTCCTACAGCCGGAACCTTACCAGTTAAGTTCTTTAAAAGTTAATTTCCGGCGTAATCAAGACATAAAAGTTAAACATAGATTTGCTAACTTACCTCGCTTAGTTTTAAAGGTCAATCAAAGTAAGTCTCGCTTAATAACCTCACTTAGAACTTGCCCTAAGCCGCAACGGTCAAGTAGCTTGACACGTGTAAACAAACTTTGTTTTTTGTAAGACATTAATTAAATGAAATATTTGAGCTTAATCGTGTATTTAGTTGAATATCTAAATACTTTAGCCATATCATTATTTTGGTTGTCAATTAATATGACTTATATATTATGCTACATTGGGTTTATCTTAATAACCCAATGTACCTCCTTTTAGTGTTAAAATCTTAATTGTATGATAACCCCACAATCATTATCATTAGCCTGTAGCAGTCCACTTATAGATATAGGTATCTCTAATTGCACGCCTCTTGCATTGATTTTTGTCAACTCTCATCTAACTGCTATCAGCCCTTCTGCGAAGATCATCGTTACCTACCCTGAAGGCGATGACCCGAATTGGATCTAATAGATCAATTTTGAGCTCACCTGTAGTCACTCACCAAGGAAACACCAAGTACAAGACAAGTCAAGCTTTGCCAAGTCTGGGAATGAACTGGCACTTTATTTGCCGCCACAAATAAATAATAGAATACACATATATTTTATGCATTCATTTGATTGTACGAGCTTAGGTTTTACCGTTCTTTACTTTTAAGTCCCATCTGCCACAATGTGTTCCCTTGAAAACGTATTATCGTCTGTCCCATACACTAAGTTGACCCTAAATTATTTAGTTCCATTTATACGGCCTACATATTCATCCGTTCTTTTCACAGAAGTGTAGTGAAGTGAAGGGTCAGTCGACCGTAGTGTTTGTAAATGGACAACTGTGGGTCTTTTTATTTGCGCTGTACACCTCGCGTGGCGGCATTTCGTTGGTTGTGTGACCTGTTTCTTATTTTCGCTGTAACTTAATTTGCTATGGTAATTACTGTAACTGATTAAGGCGTATAATAATATTCCCCAATGTTAACGCAGTACCTACTGGCCGTGCGCCCGCTCGGTGCCAGTATGTCTATATTGGACCTCCGTTTGGACAGTTTTGTTTGCAAAATAGTTTTTGATTTACATGACCATTGTTAAGAAGAAAATTTGAACATCAATTTTTAAACATTCAAGTCCTTTTGGAGGAGTATGCAAAATGTAATACCAGCGTTACGGATCTTCCAAATTAAGCAACGCTTGCCGAGTTCAGTCTAAATACGCGTAATACCATCCATTACATACCGAGAAGTAAGCCCTTCGTACCCACTATCCATTATTTACGATTGCCTGTCAAAGATCGTTCCAACGACTATCAAAGATCTATCTTGGTCAGTCGTTACGGGTAATAATCCCGAAAGTCGGACAACCTGTCTTGCCAAAGGGAAGCACAAACGGGAATGGTAACTCAGGAACTGAATTGCGGAAGTCAGATAGGCCCGTGTATACCGCTAAAGAAGCGCGGAAATCTAACGCCAAAGAAATTGGGGAAAGGCTGCTTAGGCAGAATATGATGGAACAACCTACGGTACAACGCCACCCTTAAGAGTAAACGTGGCTCAGTAAAAATATTTCCTCAAACTATTTTTATGGACTTTGTCTCAATAATTTTGAGACAAAGTCCATAAAAATCCTCTTCCCTAGGGCCGACTCGACTCTAGCTCAAAGCAATTACTGAAGCCAGCTAGATTAAAGGAGTCTTCAGACGGGACGACGCAAAAACTTCTTTAGCATTTTTTTATGAAAGTTTATCTACCTACTGAGGATCGATTTTTTTCCGTAATGTAGCTTATGAAAATGTCTAGGAATGCTAGGTTACTTGAAACTAAATTTACCGAATGTCAAAATATACAAAAAAATTACTTTCAAAATGTTAGAAGATAATAATTTCAGTATCAAGCCATAATTACCTAACTTAATCTCAATAATATGTAAGTTTATTACCAATATATAAATTTACATAGTATAAAATACTTTATTTTATTTAAGTGTATAATATAGGTAGTTATTTTTAAATATTCATCATCATCATCATGGTATCAGCAGAAAGACGTCCACTGCTGGAAGCGCCCAAGCGTCGCCACATTGATCGGTCCCGTGCGTCTCGCAACCAGCGGATCCCCACAACCTTCACCAGGTCATCGGTCCACCTGGTGAGATGCCTTTCAACGCAACATCTGCCGGTTCGCGGTCGCCACTCCAGAACCTTTCTGCCCCATCGGCCGTCCGTTTTAAATATTATGTTGACTTATTGATCTACATGACTGTCAGTGGGCAAAGTATCCAAAAGGCTGGTAAAATTGCCACTGATTGTTGGGCTTAAAAATAGGCCAGCCTTAGGACACGTGAAGAGTCTATATTTCACTTAGTATTGTCCTGAAAAATAGAAGGGCTCTCGGACTTTATGGACCTTCTCAAAATTAAATAAGCTTAGACATTTTTAGCACTTCACAAAGTTGTAATACAAAGTTTTACACACAACACAATCTGGCATACAACCGAAAAAAATTAACTAGCCCGCAGACGAAAACTCTCAGAGTGGCAATTAAAGAGTTGGTGATAAAAATCCACGTATAAACGCAAACGAGGAAAGTTTTCAAATCAAGTTGTTGCCTTTTTCTTTAGTTTTAATTAAGCCTTGTTTTATTCCTGAGAGTTGACTGTAAAAGTATTTTTTTTAATGGACAACAAACCGTTCGTCAAGCGAAATAACAAAAGTTGCCTCTTTTATGTGAAATTGTAGTTTTGTTATCAACTCACTTTCTGCAGAAGGGAAATTGAAAATAGTTTTGTTGGTAGCATTGGTTTTATTTTGTACAAGCCGAGTGCCCGCTAAGATTTCCCATCCCACTAACATGAAATTGCAGCAAGCCCGAGAGATTTGCCGTCATTTATTGAAGAGTTCTATTGTATATCTCTGAAGTTCTTCATCAGATCTTTACCAAATTTAAATGGGACCATTTCGAAATAAACTTCTTTCGAACAACATCATTCCCATCTCTCCAATTACCCATGATTCTACCCATAATTTCTTTGTTCTACCTCTATTGTTATAGCATAATATTATAATAAAAATGTATAGGAGGTATCTTATAGTGCACAATGAAGACTTGAATTTTCATTATTAAAAGGGTCGCTTTATTTAAGAGGTCGGATTTTTTATAAAAGTTTGTCAATTTTGCCGATGGGAAATGTTAGCGGGCACTCGGCTAGCACAAAATAAAAACCAATGAGTTATGCCCGAACATACAAAAAAAAGAAAATATAAACATCCGAATTTAGAACCGCCTCCATTTTGGGAAATCGGTCAAAAACAATTCTTTGCTTTGCTTTGCTTTTTAAAACTAAACATGACAAGAATATAATGCACAATTTTTTGTCTACATAATAGGAATTTAAAATCTCCTCATTTTTCCAAAACGGTAATCATTTCTCTTCTTTTAGACAGACTTATGATCGCTGTTTATTAGCAGAGGCATGAGTAACTTGCAGCATAACCCTTTGACGTAATCCTCTTGTTGGGTTTAAGACACCTGCGTCCCCCATCGGCTTTGACCTTTGTCATTAAGATGACGTGGCAACGGTATTTCACAGGGGTTTACGATTACCATCGTCTTAAATATTTAAGAAATGCAAATTTTAAATTAAAACAGCCTCACGGGTCGATCTCCATGGTTAAGCAAAGCTTGCCTAGGTTAGTCCGTGGATTACATACCCAGACTCCTCAGTGCCTCGGAAATCACGTTATGTTGTTGTTCCCGGCTGTCATTTTAAGATCATTATCAGACTTTACGGTAGTGAGAAGCCATTAATATCCGACACTAGCCTTGTAAAGGGGTATCAATTTACCCAGTTACTGGGTTGTAGAGGTTTTGGACAATAAAAATAAATTATATATTATGGATTGATGAAAATCGCTAGCCCAAAATAAAAATAAAATATATATGGATTAATGTAAATCGCTAGCGCAAAATAAAAATAAAATATATATGGATTGATGAAAATCGCTAGCGCAAAATAAAAATAAAATCAAATTTGCAAAATAATATTGAAACATATTTCGCATTTCCGATAACAGAGTTAATACATACCTAGAATATTTAGCGGTGCCCATTAGTAACTAATTAATAAATTAATTATTTTCAAACAATGCGGTTTTGTCAGCTTGTTAGAAACTAAATAACAAACTTAATTTAATTTTGAATGAATGGAGTTCATTTGTGAAGCTGGGGTGTTAGAATTATAAACTGCTGGCATTAGAGTTAATAGTAGTAAGTTTTGAATTATGGTGACACTTTAGAACTGTTGATTTCATAAATTAATTGGTTTGTATTTAAGTCAGTATTAGGCCTGGGTGTTTAATACTTTGATTAAAACATGTTCATTATGCGCTTGTATAGTAAGAGCTAACATAAAATTAAATCGGTTTTTTTACTGCTGTGAACGTGTGTATACGTGAAATGTTGTTTTTATTCTCGTTATGTCAAAAATTTCTAGATATGCTAAAGACACTGGCGCCGCGGAATTACTGTCGCTCGAATGGTGACCTATACATTTCAATAGCACATAATACTACCGTTCTATCGCCGCACCGTGACACCGAAACCACTGTGCTCGAAAGTCTACCAACCATTCACAATACTAAAACTTGCCTCATTCCTGCATCGAATTTAATCATTTCTATGCAAATTCCTCTATTTAAAGTTAGTACCTACTTTTATAATATTCTCTCTATCACGAAAATAACACGCAGACGTATAAAACTTGAAAGCTCGATATAGTTACATACATATCAACATCATGTTAATAATAATGTTCCCTGTTCCCGATACCGGTGGGCTACTGTTTTTGTATTTTTAAATGTTTTTTTATTTTATTTTTTATAGAATAATATAAAAAAATGTAAAAATATGTATATAAAATGAATAAATGGAATATAATAATAAAAATAAAAATGTTTATTTTATCTCCACAAATTACATCAAGTACATACATTATACAGATGACATTTTTTTTTTACAAGTTTGTAATTTGTGGGAGATCTGGAGTCTAAACTAAGCCGAGGCCTGTACTATAGATCTCCAGGCCCCCCTTTCATAACATAGTATAGATTGTCAACATGTGAGATGCGAACATGAGTGTACTGAATGAGTAAGCGGAAGCGGGTTTTGGTATCTCTGCATGTGGGAGTGTGTGTGTGTGTGCGTGTGTGTGTGTATGTGTGTGTAGTTAAGGGACATATAACTCTGTCAAATAACAATTTACATGTATTAGCATATTTAGTAATAAGTATATATATGTTTCCTAAGTAATGTGGGTAATATGTATATATTTACGCCCGTATACAATACATATCTGTCTACTAAGTCCAATAATTTCAAACTCAAACTCATTAGTATTCAGTATCCATACTCATCGCAGACCCTTATCTTCTATCAGCAATTACCAACTCTGTGATATTACCATTACTGTTATTTCCAAATGTAAAATTTAACTACCTATAAACGAGCCCGGGGGACAATAAAAAGCTGTATTACTCAGTAATCGTTTCAATTAACTGGAGTCCTGAAAGTGCTGGGAATAAATAAACTTAAAAGTGCTTTGAAATAAAACAAATGTATTGTTTTAGTCACGAGTTACTGTTAAGATAAGTGATTTTATGTTTGAGAGGCTGTTTTAGGGTTTTACCTACTTCAGTTTTAAGTAGGTACTTTTTGGTATACCGTTATGGTTCTATACATAATTTGACAGTTTATTTTTTCAGTTTATTTTTCTCTTTAATATTCTTCATCCTACTTAAATATAAATGAGAGGATTAGGGAGGATGCATACTTGTTACTCTTTCACGCAAATACTACTGACGGTTTGACATGGGAATAAAACGTAGGCTTTAAATTACAAAAATATTGGGGGCCATTTATTAATTCCACGCGGGCAGCAACTAGTTAGACAATTGTTTATTTTAGTTTATTCGGAAAAACGCTTTAAACCATATGCAGAGCAGACTCATTTTCGCATTTATCATTAAGTAGGTAATTTAACTTCATTCGAAGCATTCCCGAGGTAACCTACCTCGTTAATCAAAACCACCGCAGGAAACATCCGAAAAAAATATTTATACATTTTTAACCTCTCCCGGAAAAGTTAATCTCAGATAAATTATGATTAACCTTCAATATCCCAAGAGATGACGTCAGAAGTCCGGATATCTAAGTATCCTTTTCGTTTGACCTTAAAATTAATTTAAATAAATTCCTATGGGAAATAAATATTCGAAAAAGGTCTGGGTATCGGTAAATCTTTTATTTATGCATGATTTGCGCCCTAGATCTCATAATATGGAAATTCGGCTTGGCATTTTATTTCTCTTTTAACATAAGGTAGATATAAACAGTTGACATGGTAAATATGTCTGTAGTAGCTCTTCAGATTGTTGTATTAAGTAGTAAATAAAAAAAAGGATCAGTAAAGCAGAGTATTAATCTGCTTTGGTATGAGGGACTCCTCAAGATCCATGCATATTTTTATCAAATAAAGATGAAACATAGTGTGACTTTTACCTCGGCAAAATGGAGTGTTTCACTTTACATAAAAGCTTCCATGCTGCATTTTGCATATTTTTGGCGAAAGTTTCATACTATAACTATAGTAACACATTTCTGAATAAAGATTATTAATATGTCATTTATTTAATATTTTTTCTTATTTGTTACATTATTAAATATTTTTACAAAACACATACAAAAAGAAAACACACAACAACCAAACAAACACATGAAACATCAACAAACCAAGAAAACATTTAAGAATATAAAAAATAGAGGCCCACACCGGTATCGGGAACAGGATCCAAGCTACCGGCAGTCAGGGCTCCAGAGAGATGAACCTCCTAACAATGCGAGCCATGTCCAGCAATACTGCTTTCTGGATCAGGCCCTTGATCCAGCCGCCTAGCGAGAGCCTCCTATTATTATTATTATAGATGGACACATGCCCAAATAAAGGTTAAGACTTTCTAGACTCATGGCAAGGCACGGTAATGACAGGTGGAGTAAGGCAACTATCGGATGGGGTCTAAAGTCTAGAAAGAAGGAATGTCCAGCAGTGGTATAAATAAGCAGATAACATTGTAGCCGTCGTGGGCAGAGCCTTAATAAAAATACACAACCTTTCTCAATTTAATTAAGAATGCAAAAAAAATAAAGTTAATATTACGATTAAAATGATTTTTACAAAAACATAATCCTCCTTTGGCAGTTGGGTAAAAAAATGCACCATTCCATAAAACATCTGCAAAAAGCCGTAACAAAACACGAAAAAAAAAATCCGTTAAATAAAATCATAAGTCGGAACTCCTCAAGGCTCACGCAAATTGTGATCGCCCAATAACACCACTCGATGGCATTATCATTCACACTTGAGTCAAATTGCTTCTCCTCTTCAACTGGAAGTGTAAAGAAATTCCCAAATCTGGTGCTGAAGTTGAAGATGTTTCCGAAATTTAGAGTTTATTTGAATGGTTTTATGTTTGTGGGTATTTTTCTTGTGTGATGTGTGTTGAGTGCTTGTGTTTAATTCAAGTGTGGTTATGTAGTATGGTGTATGTGTTATTTATTCATGTTTCGGATTATACTTTGTCATAAGCTACTTCTTTCTTTGTGGATAATAAATTGGGTTAAGTTAATAGTTTGATCTATTGCCTGGTCTAATTTACAAAATATAACCAAACTCCTAACTAGCGATGAAAATAACATGTAAAATACATATATAAAACGCCCTTGTATTTTACAATAAAATACAGAAACTTCCCTTGCGGATCTTCGGTTGAATCTTTAGCAAGTTTAAGTTTTTTACATGTATTTTACGGTGTATTTTTCGCAATAATATACTATATTAAGTTGGTAAATGTTCAATGTGTTCAATTAATACCCTCCCTTCCCTTCCCTTTGATTATTAAATATTAAAAATATACAATTTTAAATTTTGTTTATAGGAAAGACACAAAGTTTTGAATAAAACAAAATGTATCTTTCGCAATTTTCAACGCTTCTCCTAACCTCTGAGGGTATGAAATTTCCGATTTTGATCAAACTTGATATGATTGTAGTTGTGTACCAAAAACTTTGAGAAAAATATTAAAAAATTCATAAGCTTGGAAAAGTGAGTTTTCTTGATGAACCTGAATCTGTGTACTTTGTGTGAAACGAGACAAAATAATGTCATTTGGAGTTAAGAATCTATACTAATATTATAAAGAGGAAAGATTTTTTTGTTTTGTTTGTTTGTTTGTACCGAATAGGCTCCGAAACTACTGGACCGATTTGAAAAATTCTTTCACCAATAGAAAGCTACATTATTCCTGAGTGACATAGGCTATTTTTTTATCCCGAAAACGGGTCCTGTGGGGTGGCCCACGGGAGCGAAGCCGCGGGGAACAGCTAGTTATTAATAAAATAATCAAATTCTTTTTTTTTTGTTTACAATGTATGTTGCTTTAAACATACTTTCTCTAATGTGTACTTTTCTGCACTTGAAATGTTCCATACATGTCTAGCCTAAAATTAGATTTTCTTAGATTTTCATAAAAAAGCTAAGCTTTTTATTGAATACTAGCTGTTCCCCGCGGCTCCGCTCCCGTGGACCACCCCACAGGCCCCTTTTTCGGGATTAAAAAATAGCCTATGTTACTCAGGAATAACGTAGCTTTCTATTGGAGAAAGAATTTTTTAAATCGGTCCAGTAGTTTCGGAGCCTATTCGGTACAAACAAACAAACAAACAAACAAACAAAAAAATCTTTCCTCTTTATAATATTAGTATAGATAATTAAGAATTTAAGTGTAATTAAGAATCTTTGCCAATTATTTCCTTGAAATTTGTCCGTTTAGTATCAACATTTGTTCGACTCTTGTTCAGATATTATGAAGAGATTATAGGACGTTAGGGTTTAGGACATAGTAGTTAGGTTTAAAGGCTTCTAATCGTGCTCTTAATTTTTTGACATTTTGTCTGTGTTTATCATACGTCATTTATTTTCACTGCTTATATATTAAAGTGAGTGTAACGAACTTCCCAAATCTGTTTCTGAAGCCAAAATGATTCCGTTATTTCAAAATCTTTATGGGAGGGTTTTTTTTCTTGTGTGGTGTCAGTGAGTGTGTTGCGTACCAATGTTATAATAATGCTGTGTGATGTTGTGTGAACCTGTGTTTACTTCCAGTATGGTATGTGAATGGTGTGTTGTTTGTGCGGATTTTTGTTTATTGATAGGATGTCAGCTTAATTTAGGTATCAATCTGTTTTAAGTACTCTCATATACCTTTCTAAGATTGATTGTCTGTATGTTTCCAGCTAAGCGATCGCTAGATGAGCTTTTTCTGCGTTCTTTGGTGGATAGTCTAAAAAGATTGGTCTTAATTTCTTTGGTTGGTTTACTAAAAAATACTTAGTACTACTTGTTACTGCGGATGTATTTTTAGTCCTAATCTTAACATTATCATCTAAATTTGACTGTAAGTATAACTGAAGATACTTTATACTGTAATATCCTACTTATAAATTATGAAATTTTAGATCTAAATTATACTATTTATTAGAAAAGCATATTTTCAAATATATCAAAAAAACGACACAATTATCTACACATAAAATTAAAATAACTACTAGGCAAACAGAAATTGCCGATGATTATAATATCTCGTAACAAGAATCAATTGCAACGGATCCAACGGAACGCGTTCTGCGGAGCGTGTGGACCAATTACTCACGTGACGAACGTTGCACAGCCACAAACCGACTCATTAGGATACGATCGATAGATATATGTATCTGTTTCTGTTAGATCTATATATGTACCTACATCGTTATGTTTTACCTATGTACAGTCAAGTTGTTCGATGCATGACCCATTCAGCCGATAATTTACTCTTACTACAATTATATATCACTGGTGCACTTAAGGCGCAGATACCCCTGAGTAGCTAATTTTAAAATGAGAATCACGTCTAAACGCCTAGTCGTAATTTTTTGGAAAAAATATATGTTAGGTACATTAGACCATTTTTTTTTTTAATTGATCTGAGAAAATTTTGAGTTTTATTCGTATAACATAGTGTAATTAATGTGTAAAGTTAAGTCTAAAACGGACAAAAACATGACAACCGCACCAAAACCACTGGGCGTATTTTAATGAAGTTGACACCATCTCAAAGAAAATATAATTATCTACATTTTGAATAAGGTATTTTTTTTAAAGTCATAGAATAATAAGGAAAGTAGTCGCGCGGGTGTGAAAAGAGTGCGCCTTTTTTTCCCTCAAGGTCGTTGGCGTTAGTCGTCGTCTTAAGGAAATATTACAATGTCTGTAGAAGAATTAACTTAAGGTGGGTCAGGTTTCAATCTTGTTGTTTTACACGGCCAATAGTAATTGTATAAAGTGTGGCTTTTCTAAGGCATTGTCTCCATCACTCATGCATGTATATAATTATGTCTCAGTCTTTCAAAATCTTAGTTTTTCAAATACAAACTCACTCCACCGCTTTAACATGTAATTAAGTTGCAGTTGTTGAAGGCACATGTTATAGATTCAATAAAATTCAAACCAGGAAAAGCACAGCAAAACAGCACAGCGGTGAAACATCTACAAAATGTCTCTATATCTAACAGAACATTGTGCTAAGTCTAGGCTATGTTAATCAAACGAGCCTATTGCTTGATATCATACACACCCATCGCTATACAGATTCACACAACTCCAATGGAAAGTCAGCATAAAGCTGTTATACTAACCGCACACTATTATAATAGTGGTTAAATTATGAAATTGCCGTTTTATTGTAATAGGTACTTCGAAATGACATAGAACCTTCATGGTTTGAGATTTTTGAGGGAAACTCTTTTCACATGGTACTTATGAAGTTCTTCTTTAAAAAAAATTGCAACATTCGATTATCGACTTTCAGTTGTTTTTTTTATCCAGCTTAGACAAGAAAGATGGATACTTCGAAAATTCGAGTGATTTTTGAATACGAGTTCCGACGCGGATCTAACGCGGCAGGAACAGCTCGCAATATCAATGTTACGTTTGGAGAGGGACTGCTAATGAACGCAACGTGTGATTTTGGTTTTGGTCTTTAAGTCAAGAGTGAATAGGTTACTTCTAGGCAAGCGTGATTCTCCTTCGACCACATCATCGCTTAACATAAAAAAAAAAAATGTGGTGGAATCTTTGATTTGAAGAACGAACCACGTGGAAGACCGCCCACACAGAAGAATAACAATGAATTGAAAGAGATGGTGGAAGCTGATCCGAGCCAAACTACACAGGAATTAGCGGCATGGTTTAAGGTTACCTTACCAACAATTTGACTAATTTGCGTCAAATCAATAAAATAAAAAAATATGAAAAATGGGTGCCTCATGATTTGACTGATGTGCAGAAAGAAACGTGTTGAAACTTGTGTTGCCTTGTTGAATCGATATAGAAATCAAGGAATATTGGATCGAATTGTGACATGTGATGAAAAGTGGATTCTTCACGATAACCGTAAGCGAAAAATGCAATGACTGACCCGCCGCAACAGTGTCCCAAAGCAAAGCTAACCAATAAAGAGGTAATGGTAACTGTTTGGTGGTCTCAGCATGGAATTATTCACTATAGTTTTCTCCGATCTGGTCAAGCAATAACGGCAGATGTCTACTGTGCCGAACGCCGAAGAATGATAGCAAAACTAGCAGTAAAACAGCCCCGACTCATGAAATGATCTTCACCATTATTGCTCCATGATAATGCGAGACCTCATACAGCACGAGAAACCGTTTTAACTCTACAGGAACTGCAATTAGAAACCATTCGTCTCCGTATTCGCCAGACCTTGCTGTTGGACTATTCTTCTCAGGAGGCACACAAAATGCTTTCACACAGTTTGTCGAATCTAGATCACCAGAGTTATATCGCGAAGGCATACATGACCTTCCTTTTAGATGGCAGCAATGTATAGATTAAATAAATATGTTAAATTTTTAAAAAACTTATTTCAATTTTTCAGTACAAATCGGCAATTTCATACTTTAACACCTAATATTAAACTCCATTTCACTCACCCTTTAAGGCAGATACCCCTCAGTAGCTTATGTTAAAATAAGAATCACGTCTGAACGTCTAGTCGAATACAGTTTACAAACACGAAATAGTGAACTGGTGTAGTCTATAGAACTGCCGTATGCTATTGAGTATCAGTCTTTGTAGTCAACATTCTATGCATCAGGTACACATATCCTAGGTTTACTAGGCTTTCAAGTATTGGAAAATAGGAGTGGACTCTATATCAAGTTACCCTTGTAGTTTGGTAGGCCTCGCGTCAGTCTTAAGAAAATCCGTATAAGGTGGCTTTGCATTCTGTTGAAATAACGTTTTGCGCTAGGCTAGCTGAAGCTCAAACTGTGACCTTAAAACTGGATTTTGGAGATAGACAGAGATTCGCTTCGTGTAAAAATCTGGTACTCAGCTGCAACCAGTTAGGCTGGAACTCAACCCCAGCTCAGTTATCCTACAACGTTCCTTCTTACTAATATTATAACCGTGAAATTTTGTGAATATAGATGTTTCATACTCTTTCTAGCACGAACTACTGAACGGATTTTGAATAAACTTTTCACTAATATATTATTTTCTACATCAGAATAAAAAGTAGGTATTAATTTATGATATAAAGATATTGGGGGAAGTACTAATTCCACGCCGGTGGCAGCTACATCATCACGTAGTGCAGTCAAAAGTTAATTTAGTTACATTAATGGGTCACTTACATTAGAGGCCCTAGACAGGTGATATTATATCATCGAAAGCGTTACCTTAGCGATTGTCAAAAAGACAAATTTGTATGGGATTGGCAAGTGATTTTGATAAATCACGTGATCAATCCCTTACATTTTGACACTTCGAATATCGCCTTCGCTGACATCGTATGCACCTTGTCTAGAGCCTCTGCTCGTTTTGACCGATTCGATTGCAGCCTGTATTCGGTCACCGACTAGTGTAAACGGGTTTCCGGTTAGTCGTATTCGACCACAGCCCGTATTCAGTCACCGACTAGTGTAAACAGGTTTTCGGTAAGCCGTATTCGGCTGCAACCATTTTCGGTAACCGAACACGGCTGACTTGAAACGCGCCAATCATTGTTCAGTTGAATGCGGTTGCAGAATGAAGTTCGGCTGAATGCAGTCGCCGAATCCGGTCGCCGAAACCGACAACTTAAACGAATACGGTCACCGTATTCACGACGTAGACAGTGCAAAATTTCTAGGTTTGATTATTGATAGGCAGCTCAATTGGAAGGATCACATTGAGGCGCTATGTAAGAAAACTAGTAGTTCATCCTATGCCCTGTATAAACTTGCCCCAACTGTAAACACTGATGCACTACTCACAGCATATCATGGTCTTGTGGCATCTGTATTAAGATATGGTATTATTTTCTGGGGTAATTCCACAAATAGAGAAACCGCTTTTAAAGCGCAAAAGCGATCTATCAGAGCCATGTTTGGACTTCAAATGACTGACAGTTGTGTTCCATATTTCAAAAAATACAAGATTCTGACACTGCCGGCTCTGTATATTTATGAAACTGCCTTATTTGTTAAGTTAAATGCACACTTGTTTCCCCATCTATCAGACACTGTTAAACGTAACAGGCGGAATGATATTTTACGCGGACGAAGAGCCAAAACAGCCCTAATGTGGAAAAGCATATTCTGTATGGCCCCGCAAGTCTATAATCGAAGTCTACAATCGTGTTGACATCGACACTTAATTTTGGCCCATACATTGAGGCAAAGGCTCAACTGGCTGCCAAAAAGTTGGGGATCCTTGCGAAGGTGAGACGATACTTCACGCCGGAACAACTGCTTAAGTTGTATCAAGCGCAAGTTCGATCTTGCATGGAGTACTGCTCGCACCTCTGGGATGGATCTGCCAAATACCAGCTTGATGCACTTGAGTCGATTGACAGACGGGCCAAAAGGCTTATTGGCAACGATGCACTAGTCGCCTCAAAGCTCCAGAGCCTCGAACATCGTCGCCGAGTTGCCAGCCTGTCGGTTTTTTATCGGTTACACTTCGGGGAGTGTGCGACGGAACTGCACAATTTGATTCCGCCTAGCCCTTTCCATCATCGGACTACAAGACGTACGGCCATGCGCCATCGGTATATGGTGGACATCCCTCCCATACGCACAAAGCGTTTTGCTAATACTTTCATTGTGCGCACAGCTAAGGAGTGGAACTCCCTTCCGGGGTCTTTGTTCCCTGATAGCTACAACCTTGAGGTCTTTAAGTCAAGAGTGAATAGGTTTCTTCCAGGCAAGCGTGCTTCACCGTAGACCACATCATCGCTTAACATCAGGCGAGATAGTGGTCAAACGCGAGCCTATAAATTATAAAAAAAAAAAAAAAAAAAAAAAACCAAAATCAATAAAAGACTTACATTTAAATGGATTTAAAAAGAAACTTAACGACCTGCTATGTAATAAATGCTATTATAATATAAATGACTATTTGAATGATACATTGACATGCTAATTGAATTTTAACCTCTTATACTTTGCCATCGTTAATTTAATCTTAATCTTTTATACCTGGACATCCTAATTGAATTAAATTAATTTTAATCTTTTATACTTGGACATCCTAATTGAATTGTAACAATTAATTTAATGATACTTTGACATCTTAATTGAATTTTAATATTTTATACTTTAATTTTTAATTTAATTGCTAGATGTTATAATTTGACATCTTACTCGTCGATACTCTGGCGTTAAATGATACCTCGAAATCCTAAACGAATTGTGTGTGTTTGCGATGTTACTTTAAGTTTAATGTGTTGAATTGTATTGTGTATTTTTTTTTTTCGTAATTACGCAATTAATAATGTTAATAATAGCCTAATAATCTATATCCTATAATGTATGTATCTATATTTGCACGCCACACTTGGCAGAATGTGATGATACCATTTAGTAATCTTAAGACCATAATGTACCATATTCAGACAAATAAATGATTGATTTGATTTGATTTGATTTGTATTCAGTGACCGACTTAATGCAAAAAGCCCAATTCGGTTGATCGATCTGGTTCAACCGAAAGCGGTCGCCGTATACGGTGGCTGACCTAATGTAATCACACACAATCAAATTTCCACCAGGGTATAATTAACAATATCAATCTCAGCATTAGCAATACACCGGAAATTCAAGCGTTTTCGAATATGCGGCGTTTAATAGTAAACATTAACAAAATCGCAGTCAACCGCCGTAATTGTTACTAGAATTATTATTGACATGGTACCTAATTAGCATTACTAATGATAGCGAGAATAACACGTCACGACATATCGTAGATGTATCGATGCAATGCAATGGATTCAGATTAGCAAACGCTCCCCGTAAAATCATGGTATTGATACATGGTACTGCAGGCCCACCCCACCATACGTTCGGCGCGCTTGAGCTCTACGCGCTTAGGCATAAATCTACGCCCAAGGGTCAACTCTACAGCCAACTCTAGGCAGATGATGAAGGAAAGATGAAGAAATCGGTGCAATACGAGCTACTGCATTTTTTTTTTGTATTCTTTTTCCACACTAGGAATTTCTTTCTGTATTGTGGGTGCGTTTACAAACAATTAAACTCACACACACAAGACACCCAGATCCGGTACAACTATCTGGCCGTACAAATATTTGTTCCATGCTATTAGAAGAGATGTCTTTTTTTGTAAATTAAGTTACATGCACATAACTTTATTCATATCAATAAGGTGATACTAATTGTTCTTTCCGCATTTTTAAACAAAATGCTGTAGGATAATATTTTCGATTTCGAAATACAGTCGAATCTATAAGATTTGTGCGTTCGTGTAAACCTAGGATAGTAGTAGACATGTTTTTCGTGCGAGCTAAGAAGTGGCGATCGCGAACCAGAAGACGCTGAAGGCCTCCCACAAAGTTAACCGATGACCTGGTTAAGGTTCGGAAATCCGCTGGATGCGAGCGAGACGCACCTCCCTCCTTGTGTCGTATTCCTCAGTGTTGAGGGTCGTGACCTCACTTCTGTATCACCTTCTCTCGAATGGTCTTTCTCCATCTGTTTCTGTCTCTGGCGGTGTGGAGGGCGTTGTAAACTGTAGAGCCAAGAGTGGTGTGGATCTAGTCAGACCAACGTATTGGGCTGCGTCCAAGAGGCCTTTTCCCGTCTACTTTGCCGGTCACGATGAGCCTCTCGAGGTTGCTACCGTCTTTCTTTGCAATGTGGCCGAAGTATTCTAGAACTCTGCGCAGACAGTCAGATGACAGCCGGGAGGAGATTTTGAGTTCTCGCAATATGGAGACGTTAGTCCGAAATGCTGTCCAGGGGATACGGAGCATCTTTCTCAGGACCGGTCAATTTGGCGACAATTGAGTGAAGCCTATTTTCAGCGGTGGACGTCTTTCGGCTAAAATGATGATGATCAACTATCTCATCCACCAAGATTAGCTAAAGTACACACATCTTTCAAGGAGTACTGTGTTAGATTCTATAACAAAATACCTTGTGACATATTTAAACTAAATGAAAGAAAATTTAAAACTTTTGTTTAAAGCACACTTTGTAAACAAGTATATTATAAATAAGATGATTATATTCAAGATAAGAATGCTTGGCAACATGCTGGTCCTGCTCCATAGGGCAATCCTTAGTGTAGACAAAATAAAACTGGCTATATTCATAATCATAGTAATGCATTATTTTATTTTTTTCTTCTATTTTTGTTTAAAAAATTGAGTCGCACACTGTTATGTTGTTGTTGAATTAGGTAATTTACGTATGTTTGCAATATTTGGAAGTATGTGAGAACCATGAGCCTTTTTATCAAATTAATGAATTTACGTGTTAGTGCTTGTAATAATTTATATCTATACGTAGTATAGTAGTATTAGTTTGGGTGCATCGTCCTCATGTATATGAATTAATGTATGTATGTAAATGTTGCAAAATACTTTTTTTTAAAGTGTAAGTGTGGAGTTTCTTGTCCGTTCTTCTCCATAACAAGCTACTTTTCCGAATGGACGGTAGAATCAATTGTTTATTTTAAAATACTTTTAAATTGAAAATTTTGACATTCAAAAGTGCCGCTTAATTGCCTAATTTAAATAAAGAAGTTTTGATTTGATTTGATGATGATGATGAGAGTTCGAATAATGTATAGTTTCAAATCGCTGCGATTTATCCCCTACAGCCTACAGTGATTACTCTAATTGCTATAACCGTTTATTTTGTATTAACACTGTAAAAATAACTGATGATTTCTCAAACAGTTTCGGGCGAAAATGCCTTTGGTGCGGCAAATGGGAACGTGACGGCGCTAAATGTTCTGTAATTTATACAATGAATTGTGGTTCGTTGTTGATGAGGTGTATCAATTACAGGCTGTTTTTATTTGATTTTAGATTCATCAATTGGTATGGAATTATAAATGTTTTTGTTTAATCTTTTATTGATAAATATTACATTTGACATGAAAACTTAATGGGTATAAATTTTAATAATCTTGTTGATAAAATAAATACTTGGTCTAATGATATGGAAATATTATATAAGGTATTATACAAACCGGCCAAGTGCGAGTCAGGCTCGCGCACGAAGGGTTGCGTACCATTATCAACAAAAACCGGCAAAATATCACGTTTTTTGTATGGCAGCCCCACTTAAATATTTATTTTATTCTGCATTTAATATCTGTTGTTATAGCGGCAACAGAAATAACATCACCTGTGAAAATTTCAACTGTCTAGCTGTCACGGTTCATGAGATACAGCCTGGTCACAGACAGACAGACGGACAGTGGAGTCTTATTAATAGGGTCCCCTTTGGGTACGGAACCCTAAAAAGGTTTTTCAAAGTATCTGGTATCATTGAGCATTTCAAAAATTTTGACAAAAATATTGCGCAGACTTTTTCACTTAAAACGAAATATACAAATTATTTTCTATTCCAGAGGTAGACCATACTTTTTGCCAAATCCAGTTTTAACATTTCCCGAAAATTACAAAAAAATTCGCCCAAATTTCTTACAAACAATTAACGAACAAATCAATTATACCTCAAAATAATTCGGTACTCCTACTTTCAGACAGAGTTTGATAAATTAATAAAGTTGAAAGAAATAAGACGTGACCCACCATACCTAACCTATGTAAGTATATACAGAAGGGAAGTTGAAAAGAAAAATACTCGAAAGTTTTAACAAACTTACTGACGCAGCAGATTTTTGTGCCGAAGATTTTTAATTTGTTAAGACTGACGTTCTACTTCCTACTAAATTCTGTTTTTTTTTACTCCGAGACAAAATTGACACATAAAAAAGCACACGCTTTGTTTAAAGATCTTTCCAAACGCTTAGTTGACACTTCGCGTAACCCAAGGGCAGGCTTTTACCTCGGTCAGAGAATAAGCATTGCCATACAACGTGGCAATGCTGCCAGTCTTTTGGGCACATTACCAGTGGACAACGATGTGGAGGAGTTTTTCGACGCAATATTTTAGATTAGTATATTTTTGGTTTAAGTGTTTATGTTTGTAGTCTTAGTTAATTAAATATTTTATACACATGGCACATGGCATATACGTACATAAATAATATATATATAATACGTATATAAATACAAATAATCTTTATTGACATAATTTTTTAACAGCAGTTATTGAAGCTTCTGACTCCCGAACTAGGCGGACCAGTATGACCGGAGTCAGTATTAATACTTTTTCTGTTCGAAAATTATCCCAGCGCAAACGAATACCGGAATAAAAAGTACCTTATATCCAAATCATGGGCTATCCGTATTATAAGTTTTATCCTAAGTGACAAACACCACACACCCTACACCAGAGGTGGCCACATTCTGTAAAGAAAAAGAAGAAGATCGACAAATATATCTTTCACATGAATAATAATATTACTTTTCATAACACCTATTCGAAAAACGACAATTGTCTATAGAGGATAGCGCGAACCAAATCCAATTTTGCGCCCGTAGGAGTTTGAGCTTTCTCTTTTCTGATTGGTCCGCTTCGTGCTTCTGATAGATATGCGTAGTTGGGTTGGAGGCGCTCGCGTGAAGGTCTAATGTAAAAAAAAATATCACTAACATTCAATTCTCTATGGTGATAAACTCATTTTTGTGATTGGTTAGTAAGGAGTTAGTATTATACTTACTCTTTGTTGATAAGTATGTGAAGTTAACCAAATAGGTCGAACGCATATGTTTGAATAAGTTACTGGCTGGTTCTAAGTTATGGCGGCAATGTGCTTTAAAAAACTGTAGTTCTTTCTATAAATTTATTTTTCTCGGAGATTTTTCATACTAGGCTTCGCCATAGAGGAAATACTAGTTTCAAGTAGGCAGGTACTCGTAGCTTTTTATTTTTCTCTTATATAGTGATGAAAAATAGTGTGTATCACTCAGGGACAAAATATTTTGTTCTCGGGCGCCGTATATTGATTTCCTCGCTTAGCTCAGGATTCTACTATATAATCCTTCGCTTAGCTCTGAATTCAAAATAATGCCCGGGAAGAACAAAATATTACTTTGTCCCCTTGTAACACAAATAACTATTGATTGACATCTGATTCGCCTTTCCATTCTAACGAAGATCGATAGAAACTTTAAACGATGTCAAACTAAACTTTTTATTACAAAATTTTAAAGAAAGGCTCGTATATTGTTACGTAACTTTTATTCGTGTATAACGTAACGTTCTTTTATTCGTTTATTAATTTCTTCGTAGAATACGCAAAAAAATTGTTTCATACATTACGTAAAATGAAGCTTATAACTTTTCACAGACCAAAGTCATTTCCAATAATCGTTTTATAAGCGGAGGCAATAATAATAATGACAAAAACAGTCTGTTATGACGTCATCAACAAAATGAAACTTCTGATAGGTTCGTAATGATATGAAAGTTCAATCAAAGGAGACGCCGAAGCAATAGCTTTCTATTGGTGGATATAGAAAGGTTTCGACACGCACCTGTCGCAAATATGGATTATTGATGTCTGGGATAACATGAGGAATTCATAGGTTTAACAGTAGGTACTGGTACTGCCCAAGTGCGATTTTATTAAGAAAGGTTTTGATTCTAAATACGAAATGCAAGTACATAATTATACCAATTGATATCGAAGCTTACCATAAGGGTTAGCAATCTGCCTGATGGTTCGACGCGATATGATTTATACCACATCGATAAGCGAAATTGCAAGTACGTTCACATCCACGCAACGCGGTGCAATTTGACCGATTTACACTTAAAATGTTCTTAATATATGCACGATATTGTGTATCTAATGAATTTAAATTGCGTGGCGCCATCAGAAAGGTCCCTTACTGTATAGTATTTTCTATTGCCAAACTTAAGTTATCACTTGGGCACATTGCTCGCATAATAGACCAGTGATCATGAGAAGAGTTGCCCATTGGTAACAGCTGCGACTTACGTGTCGTGGATTCGAGCCCAAGCAGGCGCTTTACTTTGTGTAAATTATTTCATCACCACTGCTCTCAAAACGGTGAAGGAAAACATCGTGAGGAAACCGGCATGTCCTACAACCAAAAATTCGAAGACCGCGTGGTGGATTACGCCCCATTCCCTATCTCACAGAGAGGTGGGCTGTGTCTCAGCAGTGGGAACATTAAAAGACTGATGATTATCTTATGATTATGAGCACATAGGATACTTTATCCCAAGAATATATTTCCTTAGGATAATTTTCGACATTCACGTGGGCGAAGCCGCTGTTAGAAGCTATTTGACAACAATTTTCTGATTAGATCCCTCGAAAAGTATGTCCAGGCGGTTCCTTCAAACCTAATAACCAGTTTTACCAACTAAATAATGGAAGTCATATAGCCAAGCAACCCAAAACACTGGTACCTACTTAACTTCAGGGTAAACTGGAAGGCGGACCCAACATAGTTGTAAAAAAAAGTTAATTCAAAAATTCAAAAAACCCGACTGCTTAAAAAGCAGATGTATCCTCCGACTGCACAGCATGATTTTCTTCTTATTTACATCTTTTTAGTTCGCTTTTTAAGCAGTCGGGTTTTTTGAATTTTTGAATTAACTTTTTTTTATTTATAACTTTTTAGTTAACTTTTTTTAGAATTAGGTACATTTTAACATATAAGTGTTATATATTTTTGAAATCAGCTCTTAAAGCCCTTTATTTTGATACCCCACTCGATAGGCTTGGAAGAAAAAAAAATTTGGTACCCCACAATATGGCGCCCAAAATCCGCCATTTTTCTTTTTTCCAATTTTAATGTAGCCAGTGACACTCGCAGGGTTAAGACGATGGTAGTAGTGGTAGTGGTAGGGACTCCCTTTTCCGCACTTAGACTCCCATTTGGTCCGTTGTGCGTGGGGGCTGTACTGGCTAACATAGCCAGCCTAGCTCCGCCCAAAAGCACAGAAGCTTCCTGGGAGCTTCACAGGCTTCACGGAGCGACCTCACTGTTCCGAGGATTTCTTCACGTTGTGATGCCACGGCCTCGCATTCCAGGACTACGTGGGCGGCTGTTTCTTCAGCGTTAAAACAGCCCCTGCAAAGTGGACTGTCCGTGGCGCCTAAGTTGAATAAATGTTTGTTTAGAAGGGTGTGGCCCGTTATTGTCCCTATAATTATTTTAAGGTTATTTCTACTCAGGCTGAGAAGTTTTTTAGTAAGACGCGGGTGTACGTTTGGCAAGGCCATTTTCGACTGTCTACATTTTCGACTGTCCGTTGTCCGCGCCCATCTGTTATTTTGCAGTGCTATTGATCTTTGACGAATCCACGCACGAAATTGCGAGAAGGGCAAGGGGATAAGTGGGTACGGGCCTAGCACTAACATCTCGGAGCCCCTTTTCGCAAGTTCGTCTGCGGCATCATTGCCTAGGGATCCACTATGCCCCCTGATCCACTGGAGGGTAATTCGATTGGATATCGATATACTTTCCAGGGCGAGGTGGCACTCAAAGATAAGTTTGTTGTTAGTTAGTTTGTTTTCTAAAGCTTTGAGCACGGCCAGACTATCAGATAGGAATTTGACACCGTAGTTCTGGATGCCCAAACTCTTTACGGTTTTTGCAGCTTGTGTTAAGGCAACACATTCACATTGAAATATCGAACTGTGTGTGCCTAGCGGTATATGAAAGTTGATGTTGAGGTCAAGGGAGTGTACGCCAGCACCTGAGCCGTTATTTGTTTTCGAGCCATCTGTGTAAATTCGTACTTCATTGGCTCCTGACTCATCCCTTTCTTCCTCTATTGTTTGTATGTTATAGTTTTTGTTGAACATAGGTTGTTTTTGAAATCTATCACACGGGGCCGCGATGAGAGGTTGATACTCAATCGCCCGGTCCAGGATTTTAGCGTGTGGACTCCTGAGGTTATTGCCCCATATGCCTAGATGCATTAGCCTGATGGCAGCTAGCGCCGCCTCTTGCTGTATGTACAGGTCCAGGGGTGTTATTTGTAGGGCTATCTCCATGGCTGCTGTTGGTGTGGTTCTCATGCAGCCAGTGATAGCTGAACAGGCCTGTCGCTGGAAACGTTGGAGTCGGGTGATGGTGGTCGAGAGTTCAGTCCTCGTCCACCAAACCAGAGCACCATAAGCCAACATTGGCCTGATCACCGCTGTGTATAGCCACAGAGTAATCTTTGGAGAGAGCCCCCACGTTTTTCCTAACATTTTTTTACACTGGTAGAGTGCATTGTGCATTTGTTGAGTTTGTAGTCAAGATGCTTGTTCCAGAGCAATTTGCTATCAAGGATCACCCCCAAGTACTTGACCTCTTCTTTAAGTGTTAATTCTGTGTTGAAAAGTTTTGGGAGCCTATGTGGTCCAAGACTTCGTTTGTTAGTGAACATTATTAGTTCCGTTTTTGAGGGGTTAACCGATAATTCGTGCTTTGTGCACCAGTTCTCGATTATTTTGAAGGCCTTTCTCATGAGATCACATAAGATGCCCTCAAATTGCCCCGAAATTAGAATTGCTATGTCATCTGCGTATCCTACCGAGTATAGTCTGCTGGCGTTGAGCTCTGCAATGAGCTCATTTACGACCAATTTCCACAAAAGTGGTGACAGCACCCCACCTTGTGGGCAGCCCCTACTCACAATTCCTCGTGTGGTAGTGTTCACAGTGAATTGAATAGCACGGTTTTTTAGCATGTTGTTAATCCATTCTACGAGCGTCGGTGCAACACCGTGCATGGCGAGTGCTTGCCCGATGCTAGTGAAATTAGTTTTGTCAAAAGCACCCTCAATATCAATGAAAGCGGCTAAGGTTGGGTTTTTGTTTTGTAGAGCACAGCCCACGCGTGAGACTACGCTGTGGAGTGCTGATTCAGTTGATTTGCCTGCCTGGTAGGCGTGTTGGTTTGGGTGCAATGGTTTTTGTACCGAAATCTGGTTTCTGATCCTTCTGTCCCCCAGCCTCTCCAGTGTCTTCAACAAGAACGAAGAGAGGCTTATGGGTCTAAAAGATTTAGGCTGGGTGTAATCACCCTTACCTGGTTTCGGAATAAAGATTATTTTTACTTCGCGCCATTTCAAGGGGATGTAGCGGTGGGCCAGACTGGCTCGAAATACCTTAACGAGGTATTCCGCCAGCATATCACCGCTCCACCTGAGCAGGGCTGGAAAGATTCCATCCATACCCGCTGCCTTGAAAGGTAGGAATGTGTTGATTGCCCACGTTATTTTATCTTTGTCAATGACTTCTAGCGCCTCCTCCCAATCTAGGCTACTTGTGGCCCTTTCCCTGTACGGTTCCCAGCTTTGCTGGGTGGCGATCTGGCAGCCCGGGAAGTGCGTCGTTAGAAGTAATTCGCTTGTTTCTGCATCGTTTATTGTAAAGGTGTTGTCTGGTTTTTTCAGGCACCCTATAGAAAGGTTAGTCTCTTGAGCAAGACAGGTTTTGACCCTTAATGCCTGGTTGTTATTTTCAATGTTAGTGCAAAAACGCCTCCAACTGGTTTTTCCCCGGAGGCGTATTAGTTTTTTATAAGTTCTGCGTTTTGTTGTGTGACGGTCCCAGTCCTCTGGTGACCGCGTGTTCCTAGCTCTATTGAACAGCCTTCTCAGCTTATGCCGGTGTCTTTCCAGTTCGGAGCTCCACCATGATTGCCTAACACCCTGTCTTGGTGTTGTGAGGGGACACGACTGTTCATAGCTAGATAGAAGGATGTTTGTGATGTTGTTTACGTGTTCGTCTAAATTGGTTACTGGTATCTCAGCCGGAAAGTAAGCCGGAAGTAACTAAGTAAGCTGCCCTCTAGGGCAGCTTACTTAGTTCAGTTTTGATAAGTCTCACAAACTTGGATCGGTCTGTGTTGCGAGGAACCCTTCTCGGCTGTGGTTTAGTTATGTTGAAGTTAATGGTATAACGGATCCACCTGTGGTCTGAGCATGATAACTCATTGGACACATGCCAGTCCTGAATGGAGCCGGAGATACCTAATGTTGCTATAGTTAAGTCTATGATTGTTTGAGATCTTGCGTTTATAAAGGTAGGTTCCGAGCCCTTGTTGAGTAGTGCCAGATTATTACTAAGAATAAAGTTAAGCATTTCCTCACCTCGGTTGTTGGTTTTGACATTGCCCCAGAGCGTGTGATGCGCATTGGAGTCTGTCGCGATGATGAGTTCAAGTTTCTCCTTTTCACAGTACTTCACCAGTGAGGCGAGCTCCGGTAGAGGCACGTCTCCATCACCTGGCAGGTAAGCCGAGGCTAGTACTATGTCCGGAAGTTTCTGCTCTGTTCTGAAAAGCCTGGTTGCTGTCAGGTCCCTTGAACAGAATTCGTTAATTAATAAGTTAGGTACATGTTTTGGTACAAAGATGCAGGCACGTGGGTTACTGACGGAGGTGTCAAGCAGCAACTTACCTCCGATGTTGCCAAGGCCACATACTCTGCCACCCCTAATCCACGGCTCTTGGATGAGGGCGATAGTTTTTTCTTGTTGGTTCTCCAGCACTCTGCGCAGGGTAGCCGACGCAGTCTGACTGTGCTGGAGGTTGGTTTGCAGGATGCTAGTTGTCCCGCAAGGGAGAGGAGCCGAGGATGCTGTCCTCTTCCCCACTCTCTCCCCCCGGCGGAAAGCAGTCCTCGTCCGAGGTAATCCCGGGCGAGGGGGCATCCTGAGTTGGTTCAAGGTTTGATTCGACCTCCATCGCTGCCATGCAGGTCGCTAGCTCCTCCTCCGCGACGGACTCCGCCACGGGAGGCGACGGAGAACGCACGGGTGGCAGAGAGTCCAGCTCTGGTGCAGGCGCGACCGAGATCGATGAGTTTGGTAGCGTGGCTGTATCTACACTGGCAGCTTCCTTCTCAAGAAAGTGGAGATAGATGCTGCCCATGAGGTAGTAGATACGCCTCTGCTGTTCTTTTATAATTTTAACCATGGACTCTGGAACACGGAAGAACAGATAGGTGCCCAGAGGCTCCTCTCTGGCCCTCTCGTGTGTCAGAGTCCATGTATTTATTTTTAAGTTGGGGTTCTGCCTCGTCAGCATCTTGAGCAGTGGCTGAGTGTCCTCGGTGTTTCCAGGGACAAACAGCATGCACAGTGCTTTTTTTGGGATTTCAGACTGAGGCCGAACAGTTAGTCGGGTCCCCGGTATCGGGGACGCCATGTTATTTATGATCCCTTTCAGCCATGATAGCGTGAAGTCGTCCTCACACCAAGTTTTGAGGACGCCTTCAGCGAAGTGGGCCTTTCCTCTGAAGTGGATCGCGGTATTTGTTGTTGTGTCTGTTGGTTCAGGGTCTGCTATGAGCAGAGCTCGGAGCTGCTGTTCGATATCGGATCGAATTGCCTCCGCTTGCTCTTGCGTCATGTCCTGGAAAGGCTCAGACATGACGGCGACGCACAGCTCATTGTTCCTGTACGTCGCGGCCGCTTCAGCGTAGCTCACCGAGATACCATCAACCGTATTGGAGCGAATCGGCTTGATTTTCTTGCCAGTCCCGGTCGGCGTGACGGTATCTTCGGGACGCGAGCGCTTCTGTGGCCTAGCAGGTTCCCTGTCGGTATTTTGTGGTTTTTTACGCCCCCTAGGTTTGGTGCTGCGCTTCCGTTTAATAACGGTGGCAGCCGCTCCTGTCGGTGTCGTAGACGTTTCCGCGAGTTGCCCCGCGGTGTCTGTCACGACAGCCTTATGCTCACCCTTGTCTTGGGGAGTCAGGTGCTTCCTAGCGGACTTATTTTTGTGGGTAACTGTTATCCACTGTTCTTTGGCCGGGGCCTTGTTGATATTACCTGCCGGTGGGGCTTCGGACAGACCCGTCAGGTCCTTCTTCGAGGCCGCAGCCGTAGACGCAGCCCGCATTACGGGCGCATCCACGTCCATGGTACTCTTAGAATCGCCATGAGCGGGATCTGTCCTCGGCCTTGTGGGCAAGGTTAAATTCAATGGCGCATCCTTGGACGCAGATTTGGTTGGCGATGCTTGGGACGCAGCCTGTTTAGGCGCATACCATGCGGTTGCCTTCCTCCTCGCATCCTTGGACGCAGCCGAATGTTTATTAAAGTTTTGTTTAGGGGCATCACAGGACGCAGCCTTGGGCGGTTGCCGCTTAGGCGCATTCTGGGACGCATCCCTAGTTTTAGCTGTAGTGGGCGCATCCGAGGACGCAGCCCTATCAGTAGATGTTGTTTTAGGCGCATCCGAGGACGCAGCCTGTTTGTTATTTTTTAGAAGATTGGTCTCATTATCCATTTGTTTGTTAAGAAATAATTCACCATTGGAGCTCTCCACCCGCCACGGAGCCCTCAGTCGGGGACGTTACTCGTTCAACGAGCAACGCCAGAGCTACTCCTCCGGTATAGGACCAGCCTAGTGAGAAAATGACGAGCCCGCACGCGACGGAGGATTCCGGGACTGTATACGACACGAGACTATGCCGCAACTCATCCCGAAACCCCACGCCACGCCGGCTGCCCCCCCCCCCCCCCCCCCCCCCACTAGACCGATCCTCGCTTGACATCCCGCTTATGGGATATCCCAGCCGATTGATTGTGGGTAGCTACCCCCCAACCTCCCGTGTGAGAGGAAATCCAGACCAAAGTGGTGTGTTGTGTGCAGACTGCTCCACTCAACCACCAGGATTCCTTCATCCCCCCGTACGGGTCCCCGCGCACGGCACAAACACGCGGGAGGTCATTGCTATCCATCATCCGATTCATCATCCGATGGTGGACACCCAGGGGCATGACCTCGCCACCCCTGTGATAAGGCGCACGGTGATTTCTGTTACGTCTATTTCATAGGGAATTAGACCAAAAACAGGGCGGCAACCACGTGAAGGAAACCCACCGCACTTGCCTTGAGGATCTACACAACCGTAGCGCTCTCCCTCAAGACCACGCCACCTTGCCGTCTCTGAAGGAGCCAGACAAGGTAGGACTGCATCGACAAAGCCAAGCCTCACAAGGCCCGTCGCTGAAAGCTCAAAGCGTAAGTTTGCTAACACAGCCCAGCCCCAGGGTTAAGACGAATCGATTGACGTAAGAACCATCAAAATCGGCCGACGCGTTTGGTCTCTAGAACGCCACATAGGAACAAACATACATACATACATACATACATACATACATACATACATACATACATACATACATACATACATACATATATACATACATACATACATAGACTGATAAACACATTATCGTCCTTCGGCAGTCGGGTAAAAAGTGTTCGCAGATTGATTGACGATGATCTTTCAGCAACTTTAATTTTTTTATGTATCGTATTAGGTTGATTTGTTGTGGTTTTGAAATTTTTAGATTATTATAATTATGAAGTTTGCTATGACAGTATTATTAATTTTGTTGACATGTATATTAGATTTTATTATATTGAATTAACTAATCAATTTTTGTAAATGACATGTCTAGATTATTATTATTTTTATTCTCTAGTATTTTATTATTATTATGAATTTTATGCGAAATTATTTCAATTGTGGCAATGGATGTACTTTAATTTGATTAATATTATAAATGTAATGGTGATATTGTGTTGGTCCTTAGTTAAGAATTGATTTTAGCTTGTTTTTAATATTTTTTTTGTAAACATTCAGACAGTGTAAATTGTTAATGTATAAATGAAATGAAAATGAAATGAAATGATGGTTTTTCATTTGTTCCAGATATGTGAGACAGGCCACAATGGCATCCCCCCACGCCACACTCAGGGTCCGCAGCCAGCTGCACAGCTTCCTCATGAAGATCGACACCAAGACCTGAGGATGAATCAGCACCGCTGGAGCCAACTTCTATAAAATGGAGTTCGCCTCTGTTTTACCTACCAATGTAAGTTTACAACTCCTGGTTTATGAATTAAGTTTTTGAAGTTTTGAACTTGTCATACTAAAGCGCGGAAACTTGACAAACTCTGGCAATAAAGTGAGTATTGATACGTTCTTAACTCTAATTTCTTAATTCAGTAACCGGATATTACTTAGAAGATATTGTAACAGTAATTCAACTTGATATGACGATTAGTGATCTAAGCCGGAGATTAATAGACGTAACTTAGCAAGTGCTTCAACGTAGACAATAATATGAACCCTGTTTCTCAAGTCTAGTAAAGAAACTTAACTTAAGACATGATTTGAGTGAAACACATTTTTCACTCAAAACATTTCTCAACTATAGCAGACTTAAGTTGCAATTAAATAATAAACACTGTAAAAACGGTTTTTTTTTTTTTTTTTTTATCTTTTATAGGCTCGCGCTTGACCACTATCTCACCTGATGGTAAGCGAAGATGTGGTCTACGATGGAGCACGCTTGCCTAGTAGTAACCTATTCACTCTTGATTTAAAGACCCCTAGATTGTAGCTATCGGGAAACACAGACTCCGGCAGGGAATTCCACTCCTTAGCTGTACGCATAATAAAAGTATTCTCAAAACGTTTAGTGCGTATGGGTGGGATGTCCACCATGTACCGATGGCGCTTCGCCGTACGTCTGGTAGTTCGATGATGAAACGGGCTGGGCGGAATTAGATTATGCAATTCCATCGCACACTCCCCGAAATGTAACCGATAAAAAACCGACAAGCTGGCAACTCGGCGACGATGTTCAAGGCTCTGGAGCTTTGACTTAACCAGTGCCTCATCGCTGATGAGCTTCTTGGCCCGCTTTTCAATCGACTCTAGTGCATCAAGCTGATATTTGGCTGATCCGTCCCAGAGATGAGAACAGTACTCCATGCATGATCGAACTTGCGCTTGATACAAACTGAGCAGCTGTTCTGGCGTGAAGTACCTTCTCACCTTTGCAAGGATCCCCAGCTTTTTGGCAGCCAGTTGAGCCTTTGTCTCAATGTACGGGCCAAAATTGAGCGTCGATGTCAACGTAACGCCAAGAAGCTCAAGATGGTCAGTTATTGGCACGGTAACATTTCGGAAAGTTGGAGCCGGGTGAAATTGGCTCTTTTTAGCGGAAAAAAGACACGCCTGAGTTTTAGCAGCATTAAACCTGACCAGATTGGCATCGCCCCATTCGGAGACTGCCTGCAAGGACAGGTTCAAGCGCTCCACCATGGCCTCACGGAGAGACTGGATCTGAGGCCCGGTAGCACGAGCGTTGGACACGTATCTCTCAGCAACTGTGCTGTCGTCTGCATACCCAAAGGTGCCGGGTTTTAGCAGATCGTTAATGTGCAGCAAGAACAAAGTTGCTGAGAGCACCGACCCCTGAGGGACCCCGGCATTAATATCCAAGCGGTCCGACGAGCAGCCATCGATAACCACTCGAATGGACCGATCTCTCAGGAAGTCTGCAATCCAATCACACAGACCACCGGGCAAACCGAATGAAGGAAGCTTACCAATAAGGCTTTCGTGCCAGACCCTATCAAAAGCCTTCGAGATGATTGATGAAAACTTCTGCCAAATCGGCCAAATTTATGCTACGAAAGTTTGACGTAGCGGACGCTACGCCGTAGCAGATTGCGTAGCAGCTAAGCCGTAGCCTACACGTTTATACTTATGTTAGTCTGGGAATATTTGGGGTTTCAGCTCGGAATGAGAGATAGTCAGCTATAAACTTGTATAAACCTTTATTTTGACACCCTAAAATTTGTCTCAAAATCTACTTATCGTAGGGTGCCTGCGACAGATAATCCAAGGTCAAAGGTCAAAAAATAGATTTTTTGCACATTTGTTACAAATATCTCATTTCCTATGGGTTTTATGCTATTTGTATTTATTACTAGCTGTTGCCCGCGACTTCGTCCGCGTCAAACTCGTAAAAAATATTTTTTTATTTTCCCGCCGGTACTATGAATTGTCTCGTGATCAAACGTAGCCTATGTTACTCGTTATAACATCAGCTATCTATCAGTGAAAGTCCCGTCAAAATCGGTCCAGCCGTTTCGGGGATTACCCGGAACAAACAGACAGAGAAAAATCTTAAAAATTGCTTATTTGTTGTTAGTACCGTATATACTTTCACTTGCATTCAATAAAACGTTGTTATTTAGATAATACATACAGACACTTCAATTTTATTTATTTGTATGTAGTATGTATGTATAGATAAATATTGTAGAGGATTAAATCCTCTACAACTTTTGTTTATTTATTTTTTTATATCTTGAACCATTTTCGAGAGACAAGTTTTAGGGTGCCAAAATAAAGGTTTATATAACTTTATAGCCTACTATCTCTCATTCCTAAAATCTAAAAATGCCTTGACCTATGCATTAAAGCTAAAATGGAAATGGGCAGGACACGTCGCGAAGCTTACAGACCAACGATGGACCATAAGAGCAACCTTATGGAAGGGTCCACAGGGGAAAAGAAACAGAAGCAGACCACTGACACGATGGGAGGACGAGGCCATAAGAACAGCCGGCTCAAATTGGAGCCAAATAGCAAAAGACAGATAAACATGGGCATCTTTGACGGAGGCCTTTACCCAATCTAGGGTTCTTGTAAAATAAGAAAACTACAATAACAAACTAACTAATACATTTAATACAAGAAACTAACCCACTAAGAGACAAAAAGTAGGAAGACCCCCCTTCTTGTTGCAAGAGCGCAGGATGCATAGCGCGACACGCCAGCATCAATGACATTATTCGTCGAGCCCTTATCACCGCCAGCGTACCAGCTGTATTAGAACCTAACGGTTTGGTATTTGACGATGGGAAGAGACCAGATGGCATGACGTTGGCGCCGTGGAAGGTGGGTAGGCCTCTGGTGTGGGACGCAACCTGTGTCGACACCCTTGCGCCATCTCATGTTCCTAGTTCGGCGGGCTGTGCTGGCGCTGCTGCTGCGGCTGCTGAGGCCCTCAAGCGGCGCAAATACTGTAACCTAATTGGTAATTACAGTTTTGAGCCGTTTGGGGTCGAAACGCTTGGGACATGGGGCCCGAGTGCACGTCTGCTTTTTAAAGAAATCTCTCGCCGACTGATCGACGCTGTGCGTGACCAGAGGGCTGGATCTTTCTTTGCGCAGAGAATCAGCATTGCCATTCAACGTGGCAATGCTGCCAGTCTTCTGGGCACGTTCCCGGATGACAGCGATGTGGAGGAGTACTTCGACGCCTAAGTGTACCTTTCTTTTGTATATAGTATAAGTAGTTAGTTTAAGTATAATTTTGTATAGTGTACTTTTGTTTATGGTATAAGTATGTACACCCACTAACATATACCTGCTAGAAATTAAGTTAACATTGTACATACATTCACAAGGAATAAAAGTCTTTTTATTTTATTTTATTTATCTCTTATTCCGAGATAGAGCAAGTATCTCGGAATGAGAGATAAATAAAATAAAATCATTTGACTAATTTTCTTGGACTATGTATAACAAGCGCGTCAAATAGAGCGGACCGGAGTTTCAAGAAAACCCCTTCAGTAGTTTTGCGTAAAAGAGTAACAGACATTCATAATCACAAACTTTCACATTTATAAATAACTAGCTGTTCCCCGCGGCTTCGCTCCCGTGGACCACCCCACAGGACCCGTTTTCGGATTAAAAATTTCACTCAGGAATAATGTAGCTTTCTATTGGTGAAAGATTTTTTTAAATCGGTCCAGTAGTTTCGAAGCCTATTCGGTACAAACAAACAAAAAAAAAATCTTTCCTCTTTATAATATTATATATAATAATATAGGTATTAGAATGTTAAGATTATCTACATTGATAATGACTGTGTGCCCACTTCGTTAATATTCAAAACGATGAACTCCCATCGCTTTAAAATTAATGCGACTGCACGCACAACAAAACCAATAACTGAAAAAACTTTTAATCCATACCCAAAGTAACTTACAAACCCTTTCACTCAAACTCCAACAAAATAACACTATATATATCTCATTTCCTATTCATAATCATGTTATGACGTACAATACCACCGACACATATCCACCGGTATAGTATCACAACTAATCCAGTTATGAGTTACCTAACTCATCATGAAATCATCGAACTAAACTAAACTTATTTAAGTTTAAGATTTGATGGGTATTACCTTAGCAATATGTGGTTAAATTGCTTTGCCAAGAGTACTTGAGGAACTATCTTTGGTTGAGTTTTAGAGTAATTGAAATATCTTCTCGTTATTCAAGTTTGATTTCCTGTAATGGCTCTAGAGAAAATGACATTCTAACAACGGTCAGGTACGGCAACGTGTTATTTCGTTAGCGCGTGACAAACCTATACATTTTGGATGTTTAACCATCGTTATTTTTGTTATTCAAGTTTGATTTTCCGTAAAGTCTCTAGAGAAAATGATATTCTATCAACTATCAAGTACGGCAACGTGTTATTTCGTTAGCGCGTGACAAACTTATACATTTTGGATGTTTAACCATCGTTATTTTTGTTATTCAAGTTTGATTTCCTGTAAAGATCCTAGAGAAAATTACATTCTATCAACGGTCAGGTACGGCAACGTTTTATTTCGTTAGCGCGTGACAAACCTATACATGTTGGATGTTTAACTATCGTTATTTTTGTTATTCATGTTTGATTTCCTGTAAAGATCCTAGAGTAAATTACATTATTTCAACGGTCAGGTACGGCAACGTGTTATTTCGTTAGCGCTTGACAAACTTATACATTTTGGATGTTTAACCATCGTTATTTTTGTTATTCAAGTTTGATTTCCTGTAAAGGCTCTAGAGAAAATGACATTCTATCAACGGTCAAGTACAGCAACGTGTTATTTCGTTAGCGCGTGACAATCCTATACATTTTGGACTGTTTAACTATCGTTATGTTTGCTAGGATGTCAAATTGTCTAAGCCTTTTTGTCTACAAAGAGACATGTCTTTCTGCTTGCACAGTATCCACTCTACATAACGTCGGTGATATTGCAAAGCCAGAAACAGAGAACAGGGGGGTGACAATAAGGTCTTAGAGTAAGGTTATTTTGAGTGTGTGTAAGGGACAGATGTATATGACTTGTATACATCTGTCACTTACGCGATCTCAAAATAACCTTACTCTAGAGCTTATGGTCACCCCCCAGTTACAGTTTTTTTTTTTTGTATCTTCAAAAAGAAAGAGGTTATTATATTTCTCCAAATGTATGTATTATTGTTCTATATCGTTACTCATCTATGAATTTTATGTAAATCAATGCTGAATATTTTTTAATTGTTTTTATTACTTGGAACGTTTTGCAGTATCACTGACGATAGTGTCTGTTTTATGTTTAAAAAGACAACATTTCGTTCCGACCCCAACCACTAGCTACCAGTCTAAAAGAATACAGCTGAATAAAACTATTTTACAAGGAATTCCTGTCTACCCGACCTCCACAACCCAGTATATGGGTAACACGACAACCAGACAAAATTGATCAAAGCCAAACACAGCCTTTTCCCTTCACACACACACTACGGTTGAACCGATAATCCAAACATCCATCAATTATAACCACGACATCAGCCCACAAGAATGTTTCCAGCTCAATAATGATTTCCCGCCGCCCCAAGAATGTTGCCATTATGAATAATGTATGTGTTGTCGTAGGTGGTGCTTCAGTTCAACGAGACGACGGTGTTGTATGACGAGGGGGATGACCCGGATGCTGTCACGTTGCTGTCCATACTGCTTGTCGGTTAGTATACTAGTAATAGGTACAAGATCGATTTCTTATTTATGCTACTTAAGATTTTTTGTTCTGTGAAGATTTTTAATCGTTCTATTCATCGGTCAAATTTTTCTTAAGTACGTACGGAATATATGGCGGTTTAATTTGACATAATCTTCTATACAAAATCTGTCGAACCGCAGGTACCTTAGACAAAAGTTATGTCCAGATTTGGTTGACATTACTTACTATGTAGAAAATGTTCCATTGAAAGGTCTCTCGGAAGGAACGAGCATTTGTAATTGATTTAGTTTCACCTTACGTAAATTCCTTTTAATTTTCATATTCAACACACTCGAATGTCTAAAAATAAACAAGTAAAATTTCAAAAACCTCCGGCACATTGCTACATAATTTATCTAGTGCTTAGTAGATAGGCTTTGCTTTTTGCTTTCGGCTTTCATCTTTCTTTCTTTGAACACGTTATTATGACACGATATCTTGCGTACCTATATACTTGGTACCTATTGTTTTCCACTCAACACTGACTTTGTAAAAGAAAGTTATTTTTCACTTTTTTTTACATAAAAAAGATATATATATTAAAATTTATAATAAAAAATATATTTACTATTTTTTTAATCTTTAGAAGTAATCAAATCACTCACACAGTAAAAATGCATATGCGCAGGGAAGTGGAAAAACGAATATTTTTATTTGCATACCAAATGGACTGTTTGATTGTATTAACAGACAATGGTCAAAAGTGCAATCGTACTCTACCAAAATTAAAGTGTCTAAAGATTTTTAGTAGGAGAATCTTAATCATCCACGACTAATTTAATATATACTTAGCCCCCTTACGTACTAGCGGTTAACCGCGGGCGCGGCTAACCCCGCAGCTAGCTGCTTTTCCATTTTAATATGCAACAGCTTGGTATCGTTCTTACTTAACCGCCACAAAATTTAAATCGCGGCAGTTGACCGCGGCTGACCGCTATCGTACGCACTGGCGGTTCATGGGCGGTTTAGTTTGCGGCGAACCGCCGTTGGCGGTCAACCGCTTCAGGCGGCTGGCCGCTCAAATGAACCACCTAGGCGGCCAACCGCACTAGCGTAATGGGGCTAAATCAGTCGAGAACCATTGATCTTCTTCTTAAAGAAGTCTTAGACACTTTAGTTTTGGTAGAGTACGACTGCACGTTTGACGCTGGACTACACATACAAACAAAAACGCATGTAAGGGAATACTGTGAGGTGTATTAGAAAACTCGGTTATAAAAGACGTGTTTACTTGAACAAATTTGTCCGTATTTTTTTCTTTCCTTCTCCAACATCCATGCAGTACCTAACGTTCACATAGCTGGCTTAACATTCCAAAGTTAAAAAGTAACAACACTGTAGCCATAGAATTACATTATTTAAATGTAACGCCTGTTTTTTCCTCGAGTGAGCACTCAACGAGACGTGTTCCAAATCATTGAACAGTGAGTCTTGTCGATTTTATTTGTTCATTATAAAGATCTTCAAATATACTATGCTACGAAGGTAGAAATCTGACTGATTGATGCCGAAAAACCGGTGTCATAAGCAAATGACTTGTCTCTTGACTCAAGTATGTCTGTAATGTCAAAACTATTACAAAATTTCTCTTTTGGAGTACCGACTTTAAAATGTAATACGCCACTTTCGTCAGATCACTTTTTCTTTCGTTTACCACAAAGGGTTTTCTTGAGATTTGATATTTAACATAATGTAAGGTCTTGATTATGCGTGCACAGGTCACTACTCAAGACTATTCTAAAAAATACAGCTTGTGAAAGACAGATAGATACAGAGACGTAGGTATGGTTCTTATAAGCTTCTAATACCACTTGTCTTGTCAAAACTTAAATGATAATGTTAACTGATAAATTATTTTATTCCTTTAAGTTGGTTTGTACAAACACTTTTACATGTCGATCATATTTTTAAAACTAGATGAGGTCGGAGTTTCCTATCTAACTACTCTGAGAAGAAAGGCCGAAACAAACTCAGAGGTCACAGTCTCTTTTAAAGTCCTGACAAAATCTTGGTTAGATCATGTAAAGACCATGTAGACTGATGTCTGAAATGGTCTTTTGTGGAAAGAACCAGCCAGATTGAGTGGACCTGTCCAGTCAGTGCACGCAATTGTCAATAACCGAGCAGCTCAACTCAGAATTTAAGGAGCTCAACGATTCGACGAACAATACCAAAGAAAGGACATTCGGTTAGGCCGCATAAACTACTCAAACTGCCAGACCATGATAACAAACTAACTATGATAAATTAAAAACAAAAAAAAAAATGATTCACATAGTATTCACATTCACAATAATTAAAATAAAATAATATAATAAGTTCAATAGTTCAATTCAATGATTCTTAGTTTCAATTCAATTCAATTTATTTATTGCATCAAATATGGTAGGTACATAAAGTTCTTATATAAAATATTTAGCAACACACATTTGGCCAATAGTACAAGTTTTTACAATTAAGATAATAATTACTAGGTAACTACATTATGTCAATTTATGTGTCTACTTACAAGTTAAATAGATCTGTGCTTTAGTGTATAAAATTTACAGGGACACTTTTGAAACAACCACTTCCGCAACGCAACACAAAACTTATTGAAGGGTAGTTGAGTAATTGACCCAGGCAAAGTATTGTAAATTAGGGGAGCCATGTAAACGTAGCTCCACTGGAAAACTTCTAGCTTTGGAACGGGCATTTCAAAATCTAAATGTGTAGGCTTTTATTTGTGTTACCTTCCGTTCAAATAGTTCAAGATTGGACCTCACAAACCTGGCAACTTCGTAAATACAAATACATGGGACTTTCAATTGATTGTGCGACTTGAACATAGGCCTCCATGAGTCAGACCACTGCATTTCTTTTCCAAAATTAACTAAAACCTTTGCGAACGGACCACTAGAATCTCTTATTATTATTAATTTTTACATAAACCTTGAATTCAAAAGTCTCTTTTAACGGTATAATTGAAATATGCTATAAATAACAGACTTCGACTTTGACCCGTTTAAGTGTAAAAACCGAAAAAGTACGAAAACATATATTACCTAATTTGATCTGTGTTTCCCAAATATAAAATGAGGACAGTAACCTCCAATAAGGATCTGGGTTACCACGGGAGCACGTAGGAATCATATTTCCATATTGAGCCGGGGTTAAACGTAGTTTAGCGCACGCTTATTATTCTGACGATATATATTTTGGTAGCAAACAGGTAATCGCTCTCTAGAGAAGTTGAAGAATCTTTGCATGATTTTTGGTGGATATCTTGTTTCAAATCTTAGGAGTTCCAAAATGGCGAATTGTTAATTCTTTTGCATTATTTTGCAGATAGCCGTATCAAGCCAAGTGTACGTAACATTTCTCTAGCTATGTTGTTTTAATTGGGATTCTCTTAGCATTCATTTTTTTGGCATAGTATTGTTTGGCGTTTTCGCATAACTTTTATTAGCATAATAATATTGTGGCATAATACTTTGAAGTAATGCTAAGGTTAGCATAACTGTCATTTGGTCTGATTTTTTTTGTCATTATTTGGAGTTGCATAAATATTTAAGCCATAATATTTATTCATCATAATAATTTTATGGGTACATAAAACGTCGAAAATTTTAATACCTACGGGTAAAATGTCAATGTTCAAAACATCAAAAATTTAAATATCGATTGTATTATTATTAAAATTGTTATACCTAAGCTTGAAATGTCTAAGATCGAAATGCCGAGTGATTTTATCGTATGATTAAAAATATCGATAGTCATTATACCTGAGTTCAAAATATTGACATTTAGGACATTCGATACTCTGTTCTTCGATATTTAAAATAATATTTTTTTTTTTTTTTTTTTTTTTTTTTTTTTTTTTTATAGGCTTGCGCTTGACCACTATCTCACCTGATGGTAAGTGATGATGTGGTCGACGATGTAGCACGCTTACCTAGAAGAAACCTATTCACTCTTGACTTAAAGACTCCCAGGTTGTAGCTATCAGGAAATACAGACTCCGGCAGGGAATTCCACTCCTTAGCTGTACGCATAATGAAAGTACTCCCAAAACGTTTGGTGCGTATGTCCACCATGTACCGATGACGCATCGCCGTACGTCTTGTAGTCCGATGATGGAACGGGCTAGGAGGAATTAGTTCATGCAATTCCATCGCACACTCCCCGAAATGTAACCGAATGAATGAATGTATGTATGTTTATTGAATTAAATTAAGTATATTTGATATAAGGAATCCATTGAATTAGGTTAAGGTGCGGCGGAGGTGGCCCAAAGGCCACCCTTGAGCCGCAAATATGTTTGATTATTCCAAAGAACATTATATGTAAATATCATTATGGGTTTATAACATTATGCTTTATAAAATTATGCATCAGTATTTATGGCAATACATGTATGCCTAATAATATTATGCGTAATGATCATTATGCTGAATTTCGTTATGCCAATGTAAATTATGGGAATACATTTTATGCTTATCATTAGTAAACCGTTTTAATCAGTTTACTTGTACCTAGCCTATTTCCTACTACGACGGGTTCGACTTGCAGTCTTACTGGATGCAGCAGATACCTTCCAAATAAACTGAACTATCAAGACATTTCAAGAGAAATTAATCCCATTTCCCAAAACAGAATCACTTTTATCAACCAAATTAAAAAAAAACCGGCCAAGTGCGAGTCGGACTCGCGCACGAAGGGTTCCGTCCTTGGTAAATTGCGGCTTACGATTTATGACGTATTAAAAAAAACTACTTACTAGATATCGTTCAAACCAATTTTTGGTGGAAGTTTACATGGTAATGTACATAATATTTTTTTTAGTTTTATCATTCTCTTATTTTAGAAGTTACAGGGACACATTTTACCACTTTGGAAGTGTCTCACGCGCAAACTATTCAGTTTAGAAAAATTTTTTATTAAAAACCTCAATATCATTTTTGAAGACCTTTCCTAGATACCCCACACGTATGGGATCGATGAAAAAGAAATTTGAGTTTCAGTTCTAAGTATGGGGAACCCCCAAAATTTTTTGTATCAATTTTTTTTTTATAGTTTCCGAAAAAAGTGGCTGTGACATACGGACGGACAAACATGACGAATCCATAAGGGTTCCGTTTTTTGCCATTTGACTACGGAACCCTAAAAAGGGTTATATTTTCACGAAAGCCTGCCAATTTCTCTCACCCCTTACAAAAGTGAAGGAAATTACATAACATTTATATACACCTCTATATCTGGTGGCGCGAGCAAATACTTCCAGTCTATTTCGCGCCTCGTTCGACGCTAAGCGGTTCAATTTCCTGATGGTAACAAACTGTAGAGGTGCCGTACGTATCGCGCTGATCTTGGTAAGTGTGGACGTGCAGATGATAGGTGTTTGTCGTAAGATGAACACAGGAAGAGAGGCTTTTTTAAGAAGGGTTTTTACATTGTAATGTATAGGATAAAGTTTTAGTACTTTGGTGCGCCAAGTCAAGAAAAACAAATAAAGGCCCAGCTGTACCATCTTTTCTCGAAGCCTTTTAAGACATTATCGATGCCCCTGTAACTTCTTTGTTTATAAAGCTAGAAGCCTGAATTTTCAGTGACCAAGAGGGGTCAATGCATAACAAATCAATGGCAGATTGAATGTAGGATTGTTTTTTGTTATGAATGTTTACTATTGTATTGTAATAATAACGATATCGAAGCAAAGCTGATAAATTTCCTGATGGTAACAAACTGAGGTGGAGTACGTATCGTGCTGATCTTGGTAGGTGTGGACGTGCAGATGATAGGTGTTAGCTGTGAGATGAATTCAGGAAGAGAGACTTTTTGAAAATAAGTTTTGTAGGTTAGTAACGTAAAGTAATGACTTGCAAGTTAGGTTTAAAACATTAAAAATTTTTAGTTATGCATCGTGCATTACGGTGTAAAATTTTTTTTTTTTTATTTAACCCCTTCTAAGGCGACCACTTTTTAACCCCCGACGGAAAAGAGGGGTGTTATAAGTTTAACGTGTGTACCTGTGTGTCAGTGTATCTGTCTGTGGCATCATAGCTCCTAAACAGATGAACCAATTTCGATTTCGTGTTTTTTTTTGGTTTGAAATGTGACTTTATCGAAAGTGCGAACGTATCTAACTACGTTTGATGAAAATACGAGTAGGTTCAGCCGTTCAAAAGTTATGGACGTTTTACTTTTTGAATCGGGGTGTGTCATAATATTATATTACGTGTTATAGATTGTCGATCGAAGCGTGTTTACTACTAGATAAATTATGTAGCATGAAATCAAAATGAGTCAGGGTCCTTTTATTTTTTTTAAATTCACTTGTTTTCTGTAAAGTTACCTAGTGGTCCCCGACAAAAACATTAATTCCAAAACGCGAATGTAAGTTTTAATGAAAACCGTGTTTTTACAAAAACCGGCCAAGTGCGAGTCGGACTTCGCAGATTTAGGGTTCCGTACCAAATGTAAAATATACTGGTATTAGTTACTAAAATATCAATCTGCTTAGCCTTTTCCCAACTATGTTGAGGTCGGCTTCCAGTCTTACCGGATTCAGCTGAGTACTAGTGTTTTACATGGAGCTACTGTTTATAGAATAGAATAGAATAGAAAATATTTATTCGACATAGACACAACACAACAACAATAATCACAAAGTAACAGAGAAGAATAGTCATTAGTAATAATAATAATAATAATAGTAGTAATCATTGTGCCGGGCGTGCCCACACCGAAAGGGTTACCAACTCAGCATTTGCTGGGTGTCAGACACCCAGCGCTGATTTTCAGTTGGCACCCCGCTAGTGACACACGGACGTGGGTAAATAAAATAGATAATTAAAATAATAATGTCATAAAATAGATAATATAAAGTAATAGAATAAATATTTAATGTAATATAATATAAAGTGCTACAATTTGATGGTTAAAATTGTCCACAGATTACTGATATGAAATTGTCTCAAAAAACCCCAAATAGCAGTGTGGCTCAGACACAACCGGCCCATCACATCCAGCCAATCTCTTCACGACTCACTACACAGAAATAGGCACAATAGTTGAGGGATTAAACTAAATTTTAAATTAATGTGGAAATGATTGATATTAAATAATAAATATTGGATTAAATTACATTAAAATAAGATAAGATAAGAATTAGATAAACGATTTGTCAATAAGTAATTTATCTGATCTCCACAACCCAGTAACTGAGTAACACGGTAAGACTGGTGTCAGATCTCAAGCTTCTGACTACCCGTAACGACTGTCAAAGATTTTTAAATGACAGCCGGAACCAACGGCTTAAAAGGAAATGCGGTCTAATATATCCGACTGAATTTCCCAAGTCATAATTCGAGGTTTAATGAGTTTTGTAAACCTATCCTATCTGAAATAGTTGCTATGCATTCCTCATACAGGTTAAAATTTCGATTATGGACCGTTGATTTTTGGCGAGGAGAGGGTGGAGGGGGGAGGAGGGGAGGTTTGGCAACCCCCCAGTACCATCCCCACCACTTGGAGCCCCATGGTTATGGAGATATCCATGGTTAAAGTTTTCAGATTAGAATAAAAATTTCCATAAATGTCCAACGATTTATTGGGCGCGGAAGGGGAGGGTTAAGTGGGGTAGAGGGGCTACCTCACTGTACCATCCCCACTCCACGGAACCCCATAGTTATGGAGATATCCATGGTTAAAGTTTAAGATTACTATTTAAGTAACAAAGTCGATGGAGCCCCGCGAACTCCTTCGAACCTAACCTATCCGTGTCGGGGTGCCCTAAGCTCACTAATTCTTATTTTTTACCCCACGAAAAACATACAAAAATACATAAAATTTCCGAGTCTTGAAAATTTGTAAAAATCTTTCTATTTATGAGTACCACCTAAAAAAATAAATGTACTTCCAAATCAACGGCCCATAATGTAAATTTTAACCCTCATACATAATATAAACTAACATCACGCCTATATGCCCCGAAGGGTTAGTCAGAGGGGTACTCGGAGTATATCCATATATCTGATCTTCAAATGACAGCCGGGACCAACGGCTTAACGTGCTTGCCGAGGCACGGAGGAAACTCGGTATGTTGAAATGGTCACCCATCCACGGACTGACCTCGCCAAGCGTTGCTTAACCTTGATGATCGACCAGTGCGGCTGTTATTATTTAGCCACGAGCTCCTGCACCAGACCAAACTAGTATAATTGACACTTCGAATTGCACCAAGAGTAAGGTAATTGTGGATGACAAATAGAATTTAAAACATATATCTACAAACAATATGCATATTGTGGTGTTCATTCCACATGTCTTAGTTTACTTACGTTTTATAATATATTTTTAAAATTTCATCCTTATAATTTTTGAAATTGTATTAACTCAAGTTTCCCATTTTATGTATTCTTTAACACCTGCGACATGTGAATGTATTAAAATCTTAGAAGTGCAATAAATATAAATAATATTGAGTGTGGAACTTAAATTTCATTGACCTTGTCGGACACCGCTTCATGTTTAAAGGGCTCTTTTGATCGGCGTGCTAAGCCACAGCCCGGCCACCGCAATCCTTGGTGCCTGTTCTTGCACCTGTGCTACTGTCTGTTAGCCTGACAATTGGTTCAAGCCTTGACCATCTAACTGTGTGCCAGCCCATTCGTCCTGCTGGCTACCCTACTGCCTATCCACGAGTAAGCGATTCATCTGCGAGCTCATCTGCCTACCTCGGGCATTCCACGCCTTCATGTCCGTCCAGCTGCCTAGCCTGACTGCCTGCTAAGAAATACCTGCCCACGTCGTGCGAATCCGGATCTTCCTAGCTGCCCACGTTGTGCGAAGCCGGATCTTCCTAGCTGCCCACGTCGTGTCAAGCCGGATCTTAAATTTCTTTACTTATATCGTTTTTCTTATTTTTTTTTAACTTTATTATTAACGTGGCTTACGTATAATTCAACTGAGCTATACGTAACGCTACAATATATGCATTCATTCTACAAGATATTGTTTTCTAGTGTAACTAAACAAAAGCATACTAACCTTACTAGTTCCTAGCAACGTGTGAACGTGATATTCTGGCAGAGATTAGCCGGTGTCACGCAGAGGTGTTAAAATCCCAAGATTATTGTCTCAACAATATGTTATATTGACGAGTGTTAATCTAGCAATCCTGATCAATGACACGTTATTAATTACCTTTTGCTTTAATTAATTTTATGTTTAACTTGCTTTAGGCAGCGGCTTCGCCCGTGAGAAAGTAGGAAATTATCTCAAGGGAACATATTCCCGGAATATAAAGAATCATACTTCTTTCTCCAAGGTCAAGTGACCCTAGACAAGTAAAATTCTATCATCAAAAGCGTAGCGATAGCGATTGTCAAAAAGACAAAATTGTATGGAATTGACAAGCGATAACGAAAAATCACGTGATCCATCCCTTACATTTTGACATTTCGACTTTCGCCTTCCCTGACATCAAATGCCACTTATGTAGAGCCTTTGGTTCTCAAAATAGGGTAGTTGACAAAAATATCTATTAACTCAGTCAGATAACATAAAAATATTGGACACGTATTTTTTCTTTTGTCACGTGAACAAAAAATGGCGAAGATACAGTGCGTTAAAATAACGTGTGACGTCATGGTGTGCTACACTTTTTACTGACAAAGTGACGTCACAAGCTCCCATTTCTGAACTTTGATACGCTTTATCTTTGTCAATTTTTATTTATTTGATAAACCAAAAAATATGAGGCAATATTATTTGATAATCTTACTGACGGACTAAATAAGAATAAGAATAAGAATAAGAATAAGAATAAGAATAAGAATAAGAATAAGAATAAGAATAAGAATAAGAATAAGAATAAGAATAAGAATAAGAATAAGAATAAGAATAAGAATAAGAATAAGAATAAGAATAAGAATAAGAATAAGAATAATAATAAGAATAAGAATAAGAATAAGAATAAGAATAAGAATAAGAATAAGAATAAGAATAAGAATAAGAATAAGAATAAATTTATTTGATAAGGTTACATTCAAGTGGATTGAATTCCTAGACCTCACACTAGGATAGAAAAAAAAAAATAAAAAAATAAAATAAAAAGAAACACATACTAAATAGAATTACATTTCTTTTACGCAGGAAACATCCCTATTGAACAAAATTTGTTTAGCGGTTTTGGCTTGCAAAAGTAACAAGCAAACCAAAAGACTAAGTTACGTTCGCTTTTATAATATTAAGTAAGTTACAAAATAAAAGAAGATCAGTGACACAGTCCCAGATCAGTGCTGGACCCTTAAATGTGATACTCGTAACCACTTACCTACCACATGAGTTCAATTAAGTATATGAATTTGTATTTCAGTCAACGGGTTTATAAATATTTACCTACATAGAAAACTAGTAAACACTTACCTAAATAAATTTAAAGTAACAAATCGATCTTCAAATACCATTTCAATATTTCAGTTCATCTGAATACGTCAGAATATACCTTTAATAAAGTACGTAAAACAGTGCCTTATTAATTGTTATAATAGTGAACAGTGTTAAGGCTCCTACACACTATGCGGGCGGCGGGTATGCCGCCAACAAGCCCGGCGGCCCTGAGCCGGTATTTGAGCCACCGGGCTTGCCGCATAAACGAGCCGCTGGCATGGCCATGGCATGGTTGCGCGGGGAGCCAGCGACAGTTCGCTCCCGTGTACACCACTAGAGTTCTACCCGGCTGTCACAGCGTTGGCTGTGCCGCCGCTTAGTGTGTAAGAGCCTTAAAAGTGAAACTTCACAAAGATGTTACGTTAGCTCTTATAATGAATTTTGAATAACTTTTAACAAGTTCTTTGTAAGTTTCATTAAGTCTGCCTTAAATAGAGCTCTCAAATGACACAGCTAGTAGCACAAAGCGTATAATGTTTAACAATGGTTAACTTATAGAATGTTGTACAGAGTTTTCAAGTTTAATTTTGGATGATCGATGACGTTAATAGGAAAATTTACCAAGTAACAAAGGAAAACACAAAATCTGATATTTCGAGGCAAATTTTAAATGTTAAACGATTACGGGTGTTTTTCCATTAAAAAATCCCCAAAAAGAGGAAAAATATCGGATCACTTTTAGTATTTTTCTAGTTAGTCTTAGCTAGTGAAAAAGGGCTAGCAGAGCTAGATATTTTTACAAACAAAAAAGCAGCAGCAGCTGAGAGCAGTGGTGGCCACCAGTGCTCTCAGCTGCTGCTGCTTTTTTTATGGTAACGGCCCTGACTTACGTGCCGAGTTCGAGGGTTCGAACCCAGGCAGGCGCTTTACTTGTGTAAATTATTTCATCACCACTGCTCTAAAAACGGTGACGGAAAACATCGTGAGGAAACCGATATGTACTAGAACATACATGTGACATCCACCAACCCGCACTTGGCCCGCGTGGTGGATTACGGCCCATTCCCTCTCTCACAGAGAGGAAGCCTATGTCCCAGCAGTGGAAACATTAAAAGACCGATGATAATGATGATTGTTTCAGAAATAATGTTTATACATGTCCCAAACTAGGCCCTGCCTGTATCCTGGAGAAACCCAAATTTTGCTCGTTATGATCCCATATAACAGGGGGGCAAGCCTATTGCAATTGGTAAATTCATCGTATACCAAAAACATTGAAAGCAAAAAGTAACAAAAAGTGCACTTGTGTCAACACATGTGCACTACAATATCGCCTGCGTACTTGGCTAATCTCCGTTGCAATTGGACTACTGCATGAACTGAATTCAATCGTCGTGAAGATTATATAATTCCAATCTCTTGTCCCCAGGTATATTCCTGTCACTGCTGATCTTCCTCAGCGTAGCAGGGAACATACTGGTCTGTATCGCGATATACACGGACCGTGGCCTGCGGCGCATCGGCAACCTGTTCTTAGCATCGTTGGCGATCGCTGACATGCTGGTGGCTGCGGCTGTCATGACCTTTGCTGGAGTTAATGATTTGCTCGGGTATGTTGGCCACACATTCGAACCATAAGTGGGCTATAAAATATTTTATCTACTCTCATATCGTAATATTCGAATTATAAACTTCAAAACGAGTTTATATTGACATACTTTATAAACACAATACCGAAATTTAAAAATAGAATCTTATTATAACACTTTTTCTCTAACAAAATAATGCTATAATACAATTTTTTTTCTATTACGATACAGGACAAATCCAAGAAGTTAATCACAAGAAGTTTTCATCAATTATTTTTTGTAATGCCATTTTTAAAGTACCTATTTAAAAAGATTTGATTCCAATTTTTACTTGTCTATGACAATGCCCGCTTCAGGCTTAGCACGCACTGCGATTTTTATTCGCGCGAATTTTGTCTCTTTCTACATGTTCATAGAGCTCAAAATATTCGTGCGAATCAAATTCGCGCCGCGGTGCGGTGGATTCTGTGGCAAAACACGGATTTCTTGCGGTATTATTTCTGCACGATTTTTTACCGTAATGCGAGCAACTTCATACAATTCCATAGGTCGCAGAAAAGGCGAAAAAAATTCACACAAATAAAAATCGCAGTGCGTGCTTAACCTTAGCGCATGCGCAATGCGATGATGGGTTTTGGCGCCATTCATATTTTGCAGATTTAGTTGTATTGAATTTCATGAGTTTTTTTAATTCTTGCTTAAAAATGTCTGATATCAGTGAATGTGAAGAAAATTTGACTTCGCCCGATATTTTAGATGCGGCGAAGGAAATTACTCATAATTTATTACCAGCAAAGTCGAGAAAATTATATGATAAATGCTATCACGACTTTATGGCATGGAAAATGCAAAAAAGGTATTTAGTAGGTTCAATCCCAATGTATGAGTGTAGATAAAGTAGTGTATGAAACTGCACATAACTAGGTATTAAAACATTCGTGTGAATACTATTAAAAACCTCGCCTACGGCTCGGTTTTTAAACACACACTCATGTTTTAATACCCCTTATTATGCAACAGTTTCATAAACTACTAATATCTATCTACTATACAAGTTTGAGCAACTACGCGTACTTAAGGGTCAAAAATTTTTAATACATGTGTCACTATAGTATGAAAAATTTAACAACAGTTACGAGAAGTTTTAAGGTTAAACATGGGCGTAGAAACTTCTTGCTCGTAGGTTATGTTGCCAATTTATGGGCTTCAAAGAATTAACATATCTAAATCTTCAAAATTCTACGCGCGCACAATTTTTTTGCTCGTGTGTTGACGGGCTGCTTTCGACCAGGATCACCACAGTGGATATATTATAAAATGTCAATTTTTTATGCATTTTAGTGTCAATAAAATTATACGCTTTCAATTTTTCACTAGTCGAGTTTTGTTCCAGAAACTGGGAGAGAGTGCATTATTTAGACTAATTTCAATTTTTATATTAACTTTAGCTACCTGTTTCTTGCCTTTATAACACTTATTTTCACCCTCAGATACTGGGTATTCGGAGAACAGTTCTGCGACACCTGGGTGGCGTGTGACGTCATGTGCTCAACCGCCTCCATACTCAACCTGTGCGCTATCTCGCTAGATAGATACATTCACATCAAAGACCCTTTGAGGTGAGCTATCACGATATACACGGTACACGTGCAACTACTGAGTTCAGTGGTTTTAGAAGATAACAGATGTTTATCTTATTGAAAGGCTTTTAATTAACTAATCATGTGTGTGCGTGTGTATAATGTCAGGGTAGACGGCATGGTTGGCGCAGTGCCTAAGCGATTGGCTACTGCGCAGACTGCGTTGCATGTCGCTGCTTCGATTCCCAAACGGAACAAATATTTGTATTTATTTATTAGATGGAAAACCAAAAGCTATACATAAAACGAATAAAACTAGTTGAGTACGTTACTTTAAGCCAAATACAGGTTCTCACGGCTAGAAATATAATAATTTTAAAGTGATCTTAGGGATCACTAGCGGCAGGCACAACAATATAGTATTAACTTTAAAACTTTCGCGTTTCATAATGGAAAACAATATATCACGGGAATTAAAACGGGAAACGGGAATAGGTAAATAAATAATCTAAATCATCGTGTTAAATTCCCGTGATATATTGTTTTCCAACAATATAGTATGTCGTACACATAGTTGTTTCGGGTCTGGCTGTTTGTGTTTGTGAATTCAAGTGTTTGTAAACGCAGCCACGATACAGGAGAAATGCCTAGTTCGGGTTAACGTTTTTTATTTAAAGAAATAAATGAAAGAAAGGGAATTATATCTCATCGGCATAACACACAAATTCACACAATCGCAATCCCTTTCGTTTTATCAGTTGAACTTGTTGTGTGTAAAATGTGTTTAAAAATTCGTCTGTTCGACTACGACAAACTGGCAATGTATTTTCAAGTTTTGCGTAGTCGAGCAGACGAATTTATATGAAATAGTGGATTAGACATTTCATTTGGTTATAATTGAAACTGTGATGATTGTATAGTGTTATGTAATTATGATGCTGAATTGCTTCGTTTACTTCATTTCGGCAATGCTGTAGCCGTTTGAAGAAATGATTGGTATTCTTTATCAGTCGTAAGTTACTGAAAGAGAATGCCAATTTCAGAATCAATCAATATACTCCAAGATCAATCAATCTGCCTAGCCTTTTCCCAACTATATTGGGGTCGGCTTCAAGTCTAACCGGATTCAGCTGAGTACCATTGTTTTACATGGAACGACTGCCTATCTGACCTCCACAACCCAGTAACTGGGTAACACGATACCCCTTGGCAATATACTCCAAGATCATACTTTGTAAACTCGACGTATGTTATGTTTCAAATTACATTCATCATCATCAGCTTTATAATGTTCCCACTGCTGGGACACAGGCATCCTCTCTGCGAGCGTTGTAATGGGCCTTAATCCACCACGCTGGCCCAGTGCGGGTTGGTGAATGTCACATGTCGTCGACTTTTTGGTTTTAGGACATACCGGTTTCCTCACGATGTTTTCCTTCACAGTTTTAAGAGCAGTAGGGATAAAATAATTTACACAAGGTTAACTCACGAACACACGTAAGTCAGGGCCGTTACCAACGGGCCACCACTGTGGTCTATAAATTACAATATTATGTGCTAAATCTTAACCAATCTAATAGGTGTTTCTAAATACAACGCAATAGGCAAGTGGTGATCAAAGCTTGAGCCTTTTGAGTGAGATAGAAAGTGGAATTTATAGCCTGATAAATATAAAAAAACGGCCAAGTGCGAGTCAGACTCGCTCCCGAAGGGTTCCGTACTATTATCGCAAAAAACGGCAAAAAAAAACACGTTTGTTGTATGGGAGCCCCATTTAAATATTAATTTTATTCTGTTTTTAGTATTTGTTGTTATAGCGGCAACAGAAATACATCATCTGTGAAAATTTCAACTGTCTAGCTATTACGGTTCATGAGATACCTACAGCCTGGTGACAGACGGACAGACAGACAGACAGACAGATCACGGAGTCTTAGTAATAGGGTCCCGTTTTTAACCTTTGGGTCACCAATTGTTTATCGTTTTTTAGGGTTCCGTATCCTTAAAAAACGATAAACAATTAGTGACCTTCCTGTTAAAAATATATGAATAAAGAACCCATACAAAAAATAAAACTATTTTTGCAGAACAAAACAGTAAAAAGATAGGTAATAAGTTTACGATACATAAAGCTGACCCAAGTTAAATGTTAAATGGTCTGACAGTCACTGGACCTGGTGTGGTTGTAAATTGATATGAGGTCGAGAAAAAGGCATTAAATCTCTGCCAATAAGTGACGGTCGTATAATTTTATTGGTGACCTATCAGTTCATGCTCACTGGTTTGTGATATTTATATCTCTTGTCATCTTTTTGTTAAGCTTCGCTTAGACGGGCAATTTTGCAGCAATTATTGCTGGTAATGTTGCCCGTAGCAGTGGAACAACCTACAGATAGTTTAATCCAAGCAACTCAAAAACGTTGAAGAATAAAATCGTGAGGAAACCGGCATGTCCTAGAACCAAAAATTCGAAGACATGTGCACATCCACCAAACCGCACCGGGCCATCGTGGTGGATTTCAGACCTTTCTCTATCACAGATGAGGTCTGTGCCATCGGCAGTGGGAAAAAAGGCTGAAAAAAAAAAGTAGTTTTTTCATTTACTTCAATTGTACAAGTAAACACTTTCCTAATCACGTTGCGTTACAACTAGGAAAAAGAGTGTTTACGATGAACTTTGGCACACAATGTAAGATTTAACTTGTGTTTAGGGTGCCAGAGTCCTCGGCTATAACTTGAACTTGTAACAGCACATGATTTGATGCTGATGATTAAGGGGCTTCTCTATTTTCTCTCATCCTAAAAGTTTCCCTATGATATTTCTCTCTGACCATCCACCGTTTCTTTGCTCCTTTTGCCTTCCATAATTATACTCAAAACTTACCCCAAGCTCTTGACTTGTTCACCCACATTCCTCCGCATTACATGCACATACCGTGACAACCGATTTACACATACCTTTTTGGTCACCGGTACTACTCTCAGACTTCCCTCTTACATTTATTTTAGAATTCTCATCTTGGCTGCATCCTATTCACTTGCATTATCAATTTCGTAGCCCAACATTTAATCTAACTTTCTATTCAGTTCTTCAATATTATAGTGTAGTAATATAAGTCATGAAACTCTCAAAAGAAACTAAACATGAACGAAAACACTTGTCTTAACCATAATTTACCTTTTTCTAGACTCTCAAGTTAATTTCCTGAAAGACGTTTCCACTGAAATATGGCCTTTTTTCGTGATGTGGGACGGTTATTTACCTTAAGGCAAGTAGCCACTTGCGGATCTAAAGAGCCTACACTCAAGGGCAAACTAAATACTTAGGTGAGGACGACGTCTAAGATGTAAGTGGAGGAAAGTTATTAAAATAAGTCGCACATTCACTAAAAATAATTATTAAGAAAGTGCTTACTTAACTTTCTTAGAAGCCTGAAATAATATTCTTAACTTGAGCTTAATAATACTCGTATTCAATAACTTGGGACAAGGCAAAAGTGAGATACTGAAGTGCTTTTGTCATTTCTTATCCGTCAACTCCCGTTTTCTGAAGCTTACAAAGACTGACTTGTCTTTCACGCAACTTGGATCTTTAATAACAGAGTACCTAGAGTGAAATTTCTGTGAATATTTTAGGCCACGTTGTAATATTAATTCTTTTGTTTCGTGGGTATATATGCGTTCACAATTCAAATATTGTCTTAAGCATTGTAGGAATGTCTTATGTCGCTACAATACTGATTGTTTTAGTTTTAATATTTTTGCCAGATACAACCCAACATATAGAGTAAAGAATATTTTCCATTTCCATTCCATATTTTTGGTGTTTTTAGGAGGGATATGTTATTATTTTTAACTTTTACAAATTTTGTGGTAGTCAGAGAACTTGATTCTTGCGCAGACAACTGCCGGTTAGGTGTATATAAGTTTATATAATGTTATAATCATGGTCTTGCAGTCTAGAAACTATTCTGTGATACCTTTTTAGATAAACCATTTCTATATTTTGCAAATTCAGAAAATGTTTCACACGAAAACAATTTACTAAGTAACAGACATCTTTCGCCACAGATACGGACGCTGGGTGACTCGTCGGGTCGCAGTAGTCACAATCGCCATGATCTGGCTGCTAGCCGGACTGGTCAGCTTCCTGCCCATCTCGCTGGGGCTCCACAGGCCTGACGAGGAAGCCCTGGCCACGCAGAAGCCGCCAAGATACCCCACCTGTGCGCTGGTACTGACGCCGACCTACGCAGTCGTGTCCAGCTGTATATCCTTCATACTACCGTGTATTGTTATGATAAGTATTTACTGCAGGTGAGTTCGTTTGTTCATTTGTTTTTGTATTGTAACTAACCTATTTACTCTTGACTTAAAGACCCTGAGATTGTAGCTATCTGGAAACACATACTCCGGCAGGGAATTCCACTCCTTAGCTGTACGCATAATGAAAGTATTTCCAAAACGTTTAGTGCGTATGGGTGGGATGTCCACCATGTACCGATGGCACATCGCCGTACGTCTTGTAGGTCGACGACGACACGGGCTTGGCGGAATTAGATCATACAATTCCATCGCACACTCCCCGAAATGCATCCGATAAAAAACCGACAGGCTGGCAAAAAAACCAACAACCTAGGGGTCTTCAAGTCAACAGAGAATAGATTACTTTTAGGCAAGCGTGCTTCACCGTCGACCACATCATCACTTAACATCAGGCGAGATAGTGGTCAAACGCGAGCCTATAACGAAAAAATAAAAAAAGAGATTTCTAAAAAGCAATTTAAGATGTTGGTCCCGGCTGATTTTTGTTTTGTAGATCTTTGACAGTCGTTTCGGGCAGTTAGAAGCCAGGAAATCTGACACCAGTCTTGCTAAAACCACTACCAGATAACAAAAAAATAAAATTCGTTAACACCTGTCTACCAATGTATTTCCAATATTTCAAAACGATACGAAAAAATTGTGAAGGCAGTGTCGCTAACACGATCAAAACAAATGTATATCACGGTAAGGGGCCTTGACCCTTTCACTTGGCATTCAGTAATGAGTAAATAACGATAAAACGCTGAACGCGTGGTCCGATTTACATGATTTAAACGGATAACATGGTTCTACGCCGATAGTTTTCATTTGAGACCAAAATTATCAAAATATCTCCATAAACAAAAACGCATGTCTTCGTAATTATACTTTTTAGTATAAGTGGGATCAATGACTTTTATTTTTTTGTTATCTTGCGGAGACTTTAAAGGGTCTCGTGTTACCCAGTTACTTATTTGTATAGTTCAGATTGGCATTCGTTCCATTCTGCTTGTGTCTGAGAGTCTTCTCGCGCACCCCTTCATTCGAATATTATCAGCTTAGACGTTTTGCCGCTCTGTCTAAGCCAACCCTTTGACGCGCGGTCAACTTTGATTGCGATCTGTATTCAAAATTAATGTTCGCGATACCATTGCCTCTAAAATAATCGTAGTACAAGAAATTGAGGTGACAACGCGGCATTTAATCATAAAGCCTCATAGAAATTAATAAGACAAAAGCTAATAACAAGTGACAAACAATGGCCAAAGAATATTGTAAAGGGTCTTTCAACAAGGACGGGTCGATGTTAAAATTGAATAAAACAAGATGTGTGTGAGATATTAACGAAATTTATTTTTTATTTAAAAGGCCCATTTATGCCAATTATGGATGGAATATGACATCGTTCAAATGTCCGCCGCGGCTTCGTATGGTGGCACGAATCCGAGAGGTCCAATTTTTAATAACACACACATCTTGTTTTATTCAATTTTAACATCAACCCGTCCTTGTTGAAAGACACTTTATTAAATTAGTCCTCAGTCAGTGGCGCCACATACCCTAGCAATGCCTACATTCACAACTTGGAGACCGAAAACATCTTCACTCAAAGGAACACAACCGAAAATTTAACCTAAACTGTAAAATGAAGTCCTATTTATTTATTATTCAGTACAATAATGAAGTCGAGGACGCACCTCCTTTTGTTTATATAAAATAATAGGCAGGAAATAGAAAGTTTTCTCGACTTGTTCAATAAGACTTCGCAATATATATTTTCATCGAAATGAACGAGAATTTCATTACGTTTCGCTTCTCTTTGAAAATTTGAAGCTGTTGGCTATAGAGTATAAGTACGTACACAGTTATTTAATTTAGTATAGGCAATAAAATGTCTTAGATTGGCATTGACAAAGTCGAGTAATTTGGGCATTATTAAATAATGTGTATAACTATTATATCATGATTTCATTACAGTTATACATCACTGGGAACTGTTATAAATACTTCGTTGGATTGGTGATCGAAAGCGCTCCGGCTAAGCATAAAGTCCTGGGTTCGATTAGCGGGTTAGGCAGTCATAATGGGTTTTTCAATTTCTAAGTAGCAGCCCAGAATCGAGATTCGTTCCCGGTTAACGTCAATAGCCTTGCACCTGTTACATGCCATGCCCATAACTGGTGAAATATCTGCGTCCTCTAGGTACGCCTCCGATTAACCCTTTAGAGACCACAGGTGCGATATTGTTCCCTGACAAACCGTTAGATCTTATATGAACAGGCCCTCTCTCTTCTTGGTCCCTCATTACTAAGGATCGATGTCATTGGACCCCTTTAAGCGTACAACAGGCTCTAAAAACTTAAAAATATGTCCAAACATAAAATCTAGGCCACCAAAAAACTAAAAACAGCTGAGCTAAAGGGAACATGACAAGAAACATTTCTGTATTCAGTGTTTTGTATAGCTACGGAACCTCATCAATCAATGTTTTATTTCCAAGGGTACGGAACACAGAGCGCCGAAGTTGCCTCAACGGTCAGTGCTAGAGACGGGTTGTCAAAACTTTCCATTCAAACCAAACGTGTCAATGAGTGTCACCGTTTACTCCAACAGCGTTTACGCCAAATTTCCATCGATTCAAAAATTGAAAACAGTGACAATTCGGACTATGGCTAAAACCGCCAAAACTTATGCTCAGCACAATAAGTATTGATTTTTTTATAACTATATTTCTTGTAACTTAGAGAAAAGATACGAAGCAGTAAAGATTTTTTTTAAATCTTAAAAAAATACAAAGTTGTAAGCGTTATATAATAGATAATTAGATATAGCCTATTGCGTGTATTTGTTTTGCAAATAACCACGAATAATATTAGAAATGGCGTCTCTAGTCCGTTCCGTGCACTGTGGATGGGACCAACGGACCGACACAGTTTTATATACAATCTATCATCATTTACAATGTTATGTTTTGCCACTTACTTGCACATTGCTGCTCATTCTATTGAGTTCTAAAGATTCATTTTAAAAGTACCACTTGTTACCTTTATTACGATAAAAAGAGCGTTTCAGTTTCGGCTGCTCGATTTTAGAAAGAGAATGTCGCACACAATATTCTTAGCGTGTTGAAGACTTATGCGTGCGTGACTTTGTAGATCACTCAAAGAGAGTTGCTGAATTTACGTTGCATTCCATGCAGGCTTCTTTATCTTATCGAAACGATCTCAAAAGTTTGAGAGTGTGGAAAATATGTTAACTGACCACTCAGTGCGACAAGTGCACAGAAAGGACCAATTAAAACCATGCATCTAGATGCATGTATTAGAACCATGAATGGAACTCTATATAAAAGTATATATATCTACCAAGATAGCAAGCTTTGAATGTCAAGATTGTTGGTTATTTATTGTGTATCAGAGTTCCAATGTATGTGGTGTGTAAGGGAAAGGTTTTATGAATATAAGCACAGAAAGATAAGACTAGGTATTTATTTAAATAGTACTTGTCAATTAATTCATATTGAGAAGGCTCAGTGAGCTCTCCACCCATTCGCTAGACTAGTTATCGAGGAGAAGAAGGGCAACCAACTCCACGGAAGCTAATATTTGTTTACAAATATTAATTCTAATGATTGTGGCTAAGTCAGCTTAAAAACTTATATTCCACGGAAGCTCTTTCATAGTATTTATCAATACCTTATACAACCATGTAAAGTATTTACAACATTATAGAATCAAAATAACAAGTATAAGGCAAATAACATAGCCCTTAAATCAATTAAACATATTAGGTATACAGGCCATAATATGATGTAGATACAGTTTCAACACAACCGTTAGCAATAATAAAATTATAATATCAAATAACTAACGTTGATCTTGTGTAGTCGATCTTACACCAAGTATTAATGAATAAGGAAATATAATAATATATCTGGCCTGTACTGGTTTGTAGTTCAATCTTTCAAATCAATAATTATCTTTATTATCATCATCCACAGCCCGAATTTGCCCACGGCTGGGCACAGGCCTCTCTTTTCTTGTGCCAATCCCTACACTCCTGTGCCAACCTGGCCCAATCTGAGTATATGGTATATCAGTCTAGTTTATTATCTTATTACAATCACGTAATAATTAATTACAAGATATTTCTTATTTCCCGAGGGAATTCTTGTGATGGTAATATCATAATAGCTCATTATAATTAGAAAGATGAAACGATTGTATTATTTATCTTGGAGTTAAACTGAGCAAGCTTGCCCTGTGCTCGAATTTACATTGTAGTAGTGTAAAGCCTCCCACAATCTAGCAAAACGCGAGACAGATACGATAACGCGATTTCACTGAAAGTTTTGAAAATCTAGAACAATGTCTATAAAATTACGCTGTCTGCAGTCAGTCGTTGGAAAAAGAAAAAAAACAAGCCGTAATGTAAAGGCAAGCTTAATTAGTTCAATTCCAAGATAACTCAACCGTTTTTCTTGCTTTTTTTTCTATTTTCTGCCGAGAAAATATTTTAATTGGCATCGGCAACATTATCATACGTCAATATATCTATTGTTAGCCATCCTTTCTAAGATCGTCATCTCAAAACAAACCAAAACATGCTGCCTGGAGCTTTGAAGCGAAATTAGGGCCATGTAGTACATTGAAACATAAACAGAGCACGGAGACAAGGCCTAATTAAAGTGGGTTACGACAAGACACCACAACTATTTGCCGTACCCGCAGAACACGGCAACGGAGCGACTAGATGTGATATTCCAATAATATTCATACATAAGTTTCGACTGTCACAGCCTCAGAATTGTCACAGGCTATCATTGAGTAAACAGTGAGACTCACTGACACGCTTGGTCTCTATGGATGGTTTTGATAATGCTGTCTCTAGCAGTGGCATATTGGAGCCATTGAAATATTAACAGAGCAAATTAACGATAAGGCATAATTATAGTGGGTCACAGACACCACACCTATTTGCCATGCCCGCAGAACACGGAAATGGAGTGATTAGACATAATAGTATTCGTGCAAAGTTTCGGCTGTCATAACCACAGTCAGATTTGTCAGAAGCCGTCTAAAAATAAACGGTGATACTCGCTGACATCCTTAATTCGTAGAGAAAGTTTTGACAATGCCGTCTCTAGCAGAGATAATTAGGGCTGTGTAATACATTAAAATACAAACAGAGCACTGAAACTAGGCCTAATTAAAGTGGGTTACAGACACCAAAACTATTTGCCGTAGCCGAAGAGTACGGAAATAGAACAAATTGAGAAGCCATTATAATAATATTCATGCGCAAGTTTCGGCTGGCATAGCTCCACATTCAGTATAACAACGCGTTTAGGATGGTGGTGGGGCTGCCCCGCTTCTGTAGTGCATCGGGAATTTATGCAGTAGATTGCTTCAATACAACCATGCGTAAAAGGTGAGCTTTACTAATGTGGACTGGTCCAACAGCTCCTAAGCATGATTGCGAGACGCCTAGTCTGTGTGTTTGTGGGTTGCTGTTGTATCATCTCTCATAGGTTGTTGCACCGATGATGCAGCGTTATTTATTGTACTGTTTGTTTTGAATAATGTCAGTATGTTTACGTTTACGTATGTGTAACTAAGGTAGTCGTAAGTTTTTCGTAACAGTTTTTGAGTCATAGATACTAGAATAAAGAGAAATTACTTTTTATTCTATAGCCCCAGTTAGAATTGTCACGGACCGTCTATGACTAAACGGTGACCAGTTTTGACAATGCCATCTCTAACAGTAGCCGCTAAAGAGTCTTGATGCTCTGTGGCCATACCTCATACATTCCTATACTAGATTTCTTTAGTCAGAATTGTCACAGGCCGTCTACGCGTAATCACTGACATGCTTGGCTTGTACGGACAATGCTGGCTCCAGCAGTGGCTACCGGAATCATCTCGGTATTTTACCGTACCGCTATACATTTCTTTAACAGAATTGTCTATCTGAATTGTGAGGGGCCGTTTACGAGTAAACAATGACACTCAATGACATGCTTGGTTTGTACGGAAAGTCTTGACAATGTCGCCTCGAGGCGTCTCATTTCTCTGTAGCAGTACCACTGTATATACATTCCTTTACCAGATATGTCAAATAACTATTTATTCTAGCCTCATCTTATAATGTTACCTACATTAATAATAATTAAAGAGCGATTACTCGCGAGCTTGAATTTTGACGAGATTTCATAAAAATTTTAGATATTAATTTTATGTTGGCAGTAGGTAAATCATTTATAGTAGTCATTTTAAGTAATTTTGTTGGTGAACTTGGTTAAATTTTGTGGGTTAATATTATAATAGGTATTATTGTATGAGTAATTTTCTAATAGACTTTTAATGTGTTTATTTCTAGTATCCTCTTGTTTCAATTACGTGAATATAACATAGATGAAAGCGAAATCCTTCTGAAAGAGATCATCAATATTAGTTTTACACCATTCCAGTATTCCGAAGAGTTAGGCAGATGTTTACGAATACCTATGTATGTATGTATGTATGTATATATGTTTGTATGTATGTATGTTTGTTCCTATGTGGCGTTCCAGAGACCAAACGCGTTGGCCGATTTTGATGATTCTTACGTCAATCGATTCGTCTGAACCCTGCGAGTGTCACTGGCTATATTAAAATTGTAAGATAGAAAAATGGCGGATTTTGGGCGCCATATTATGCGGGCCCAATTTTTTATTTCTTCCTATCCTATCGTGTGGGGTATCAAAATAAAGGATATTATGAGGCGATTTCAAAAATATATAACACTTATATATTTCTATGTACCAAATTCGAAAAAAAGTAACTAAAAAGTTATAAATAAAAAAAAGTTAATTAAAAAAATAAAAACCCGACTGCTTAGGAAGCGAACTAAAAAGACGTAAACAAGAAGAAAATCATGCTGTGCAGTCGGAGGATACATCTGGTTTTGGTCAGCCAGCTCGCCAATATGTATCCTCCGACTGCACAGCATGATTTTCTTCTTGTTTACGTCTAACTGTGTGTATTGAAAGACGGAAATGAGAATTTCTATGGTTGTCTTATTGTGGTTTTAAAACGAAAGCCAAACGTTAAATTACTGCTTTGTTTTTTTTTTTTAAATGAAACAGTGCCTCGTTTATCAAGTCACAACTGCTACTGTCAGTCTATTCTGTAAAATATCACTGATAACTATGGTGAATAGAACTTTCATTCCATATGAAGCTTGCATTGCCCCCCTGAGATAACTTATAATTATACAATTCAAATAACAAAAAGTAGATCAAACAAAAATACAAATGTTTAAGAATATACAAATCAAACTTAAACAATTTAAAAAAAAATATAGAAATCAAAATCGTAATGTCAATAATCAAAATTATAAAGTCAAAATCATTAAAAAATAAAATAAAATTCAAAATCAATAAGAATTAAAATCCAAATGACGAATCAAAATCATAAAAAAAGAAAACAACAACTATAATGTCATAAATCAAACCATAAACTCGATAATCCAAATCATACATCAAAGTCATTAAAAAAATAAATACAAAATCAAAACTATTAAAAAATAAAATTAAAACCATTAGGTCAAATCGTAATTAAAATTATATAGTCATACAAAAGATCAAAAAGTCATACATCAAAATCATAGTCAGAAATCGGAGTCATTAAAAATTTTAATACAAAATCGAAAACATTTAAATTAAAACAAAAATGTCAAAAATCAAATTCAAATTAAAATCAAAACCATAAGTAAAAATAATCGAAATCAAAAAGTGACAAAATAAAATCAAAACCATAAGTACCAATAGCAGTACCAATATAAGTTGTTGAGTTTTCCATCTGGAGTTAACAGTAAAAACCTTTGTCTGGATTTGTGCCCATGCAGTCGATGGCCTCTCCCTTCGGAGAATACAGACGTGATATTATATATATATTTATATATAATATTATGGACCAAGTGATTAATACGGCATTATTCATAATGCTCGGGCAATTTGAAAAATCCCCAATATGAGAAGGCAATATGATAACATATAACTATTGAAATAATTAAATTTAATGGACTTTCTGATTAACGCCCATCACTTAATTGGCCGGGTAATATAAAGATGTGTTTTTTTTTTTTACGAAATATAATTACTATAATCTTGAGTATTTGAAAATATAATTCAAATAATATGTACAACTGACTATTCTTAATCTTATGACTAATAACAAAACAAACTTACATACAAAAGGTAGAGGGAAAAGAGCTCATAGCGCAGATGTGTTTTTTTTATTATTTAATGTTGATATAGAATAGGTTTGGTTGGTTTTAATATAGAACTTACGTAAAGAAAAAAAAAAAAACTACGATTACTATTTAACCAATAAAGTGGGGCTCCTATTTCTGACTGCAGGGTCTAAAGTAATCTAACATGAAAGGAGATAACGGTGATCGGTGTCGGGGTGCCCTAAGGTCCCGAGCTCGCTCTTGAACTAATTCATTGACCATAATTATCTAATTGTCCAATCGTTACGTAGCAATTTTCATAATGACCAGACAATATGATAAATATAGAAGTTTAAATCAGTATTCATTACATTGCCCGATTTGACTAGACTAGATTCAAAATGCCCGGGCATTATAATGTACACATAGTGCCCTGATTAATCACTTGGTCCATGACGTATATAATGAAACAGTAAATCTATCTGTTCATATCTCGACGTTATTATGCATAGGTAATATTTTACTGCAAGTCCTTTTCAACCAGTCGTAGCATGTAATGTATAAGCACATAAATTCATAAATATCAACTTTATAGTCGTCTAGGGGGTTATAAACTAGTCTGTAGCAGGCAACTGTTTTACGAATATGACGATTCAAGTTCTTTTGATAAATATTAATGAGGCACAGTCATAGAAAATAATATTTGATGGACTTTGTTACTTTGGCATTTTACTGGCTTTTACTTACATTTCTTACTAACGAGCCGAAGTTTAAAAGTTTTTCATAGACTTTATGCACAAAATAATATGGTACACTCGCAGCTATTTGGTAGGTATGTACAGGACATTAATTTAAAACCATATCGTAGTCAATTGTTTTACACTCTAAAGTACCTATGCCAGAAGCTTTAAAACACACACAATTAAAAAATCCGGCCAAGTGCGAGTCGGACTCGCGTACGAAGTGTTCCGTACCATTATCGCAAAAAACGGCAAAAAAATCACGTTTGTTGTATGGGAGCCCCAATTAAATATTAATTTTATTCTGTTTTTAGTATTTGTTGTTATAGCGGCAACAGAAATACATAATCTGTGAAAATGTCAACTGTCTAGCTATCACGGTTCATGAGATACATCCTGGTGACAGACGGACAGACAGACTGACAGACGGATCGCGGAGTCTTAGTAATAGGGTCCCGTTTTTACCCTTTGGGTACGGAACCCTAAAAACGTTCGTCATCATCATATCAGCCGAAACACGTCCACTGCTGGACATAGGCTCCCCCAAGCGTCACCAGATTGACCAGTCCCGTGCGTCCCGCATCCAGTGGATCCCCGCAAACTTCACCAGTTACATTAAAATAACGTTACTAGAAGTTTATTGAAATAATGAATATTTATATCCGTGTTCCGTTTGGTAAAACGAACGAACTATCGATCAAGTTACGTAGCCTGAACAACTGTACGTTAAATTTTCGGATACTCGGTATAAAAGCGATCGATAAATGCGTGCATCAAGAAAACCCCAAATCAGTCGCATATTGAGGGTCCCCACAATCACTCTGAACCTTCGCGATTAGATATTTAATTTGCTTTCTCTCGTTACCACCCTTACTAACAATAAACCTTCTTCCCCAGACTATACTGCTACGCTCAAAAGCACGTCAAGTCAATCCGGGCCGTCACTCGGACGGTGCAAATGCCGGACAACCGGACCAAGTCCGTCCGGACCCGCGTGCACACTCACGTGCACTCGTCGCCGTACCACGTGTCTGACCACAAGGCGGCCATCACTGTCGGCATAATCATGGGTGTTTTCCTGCTATGTTGGGTGCCGTTCTTCTGTGTCAACATCGTCGCTGCGTTTTGTAAAACGTGTATACCGGGTGAGTAGTGAAAGAAACTGAGTGAGAGTGCAAGTTTGGTAACGTACTCGATCGATTTGACGTAAATATTCGCTTTTGTCAAATTAAAAAAGTTGTTTCCCCTTACTGTCACAAGACGAAGCTTATCCAGTTTCAATACAAATTACGTATTACGGTTACGAGCACGATTAAAAATTCGCACTGAGCCCCAAAATACAGATGTAAATCGGTGCGGCCTATATAGCTGCAACAATCTTGCATGCAGGTTATATTACATTGCGGGCCTTCAAGGTATAATATGATCAATACCTCGATCGTCCCCCAATGTAAGTAATAAAACTTGCACACGATTTGCATACAGGTGGAAACTTGGCCTATAGTAATAAAAACAAATCAGTTTCTAATAACCTAGCCTTACATTTTAAGTACCATAAAACTATTTGACCCGTTATTATCAATAACTTTTAAAATGGAATCAACACAAAAATCGCAAAAAAAAATAAACGGTACACTATCAATTTATTTATGTGAACACGAGAAGTTTAGGAACGGTTCCTTTTTCGTCATTCGTTTTTCAACAGTACAACGTCAAAAATAAGCTTGAATACCGGTATTCATCAGAAGTAAATTTCACCAAGAAATTAAAAAAACATAATAAAGAAATTAAAAAGCGCAGTATAAAAACGATAAAAGTTTTAAAACGAGAAAATAAAATTTAAACTTCACAGTATCTTAGAAAATAAACATATTTACGTGAAAGCTCGCATTTTCTCCTGCAATTTTATAGTAATTCCCTGAACGGAGAATAAGCCACTCCCGGTTCAAAGCAAATATTAATCAAATAACACGCTTCTTTTAAACGCTGTTCTTTATAACGCGAAGAGAAGAGTCATAAACGTTGGATAAATTGCATTTTATTTTTGCTTTTCATTATATAATGCAGACTTATATATAATGACATGAATTTTGGCATATAATCGAAATTAGGTTGTCTGTAAGAGATTGCCCTGTGCGATAAGATACTTATTAGGTGGTACATGGTACACTTGTTAGGGCTCTGTACCCGAAGGCTCCAAACCGAGCCCTATTGATGTCACTCACGTGTCCAGCTGTCCTTTGTCAGTCACACAGGTTTTACAGCCAGACGGTTGGAGATACAGTTTGCCAGTTTTCACAATTTAGGCATCTTGTTGACCCAAAGCCACACAAATTGTAATTGTTTATATTTTAAGAGGGCCTCCCATACAGCTACAGAGGGGTACGAAAAAAAATGTATCGTTGCAGCTAAATGGGATATCGTTGTTTCGAACTCGTTGTGTAGATAAATATTGAACTTCTAGTTTTAAAATAAAAAAGGAAAACAAAGAAACGAGAAGCCACCAAAGTCTGACTTATGAATTTTAAAGTTTCTTAAAGTTTTTCTTAAAGTTTTGACCTATGAATTTGAAATTTGGTGATAATGTTTGTATGTTTTACTAACAAATACCAATATTTAAATCAGATTTTTACTTTGAAATGCCGTACATTTTTCTATTACTATCAACTTGATTTTGCGGTCAAATGCGTACGTATACGTTCCTGCCAAATAGGAACCCTAAATATGCGAGTCCGACACACATTTGACCGATTTTTTTATTATAAATATTTGTCCTAAACTTATTAAATGGTGTACGATAAAGTATATAAGTTATGAATAAATAATCGAATTACATCGAGCCATCATGGAGTTTGCTAATTGACTTATATCAATGGATTATTCGATATCATATTTCGATTGATATGTGACAAGACATCCTTCTCATAGAAAGAAGGCCTGTGTCCCATTAGTGGCAACACTAAAGACTGATATAATGCGAAATGCACAGTATTGTATCAAAAACACTATGAATACAGTTTATATAATTAAAATATAGAATTTAAATAAATATTATGCGATAAACGAATTGTAAAATCGGAAACATTAGAAATAAGATAAAACTATGTAGATAGTCATGTGACATCTACCAACCCGCACTGGGCCCGCGTGGTGGATTACGGCCCATTCCCTCTCACGGAGGCCTGTGTCCCAGCAGTGGGAACATTAATAGGCTGATGTTGTGATGTGTATGTAGATAAATTTATTTATTTCTTACCACAATAAACACTACAGACATTCTTACACTTTACGGTACATAAGCTAGGCTTTAAGGGCCTGTGTTTCAGGTCACCAGGTCTCCACCCTCTAGCAGTTAGATACATTAATTCATTAATAAGTACACGGTATATTAGATAAATCTCGAAGGGTTCCGTACCATTTTCGCTAAAAACGGCATAAAAATCAAGTTTGTTGTATGGGAGCCCCACTTAAATATTTATTTTATACTGTTTTTATTACTTTTGTTATAGCGACAACAGAAATACATCATCTGGGAAATTTTCAACTGGCTAGCTATCACGGGATACAGCCTAGTGGCAGACAGACAGACGGACCGCGGAGTCTTAGTAATAGGGTCCCGTTTTTACCCTTTGGGTACGGAACACTAAAAATTAATTAATTTTTTTTTAATTCGAAGGTTGTGTAGAACCTGAAAATAAAGTGTTTAAAAAAAGAATGAAATAAAATAGTATGGTTGGTTGGTTGGTTGGTTAGTATTGTTATTAAACATTTGTGTAAATAAGTAGGAACTCTGAATAACGTTTTAAATAATAATTCCAGTTGAATTTAATTAAGCTTACCACATGACTTAAATTAATAAATATGTTGTTTGAATCAGTCACTTATTTTCAAATACTGGGCTTTAGTTGATGAATATTTAATGCAAAATTATATTTTCATTTCCAATTCGAATCAAGTTATCAAAACTAATTCTATTGATTAAATATTCTGTTTAATCAGTGCACGTAGTTAATCCAATTAATAGTTAGTATTGGTTGATGTGCCAATATTTGTAAATCATGCCTAATACATATTCAAGTCTAGTCATTTATACCATCTTCAATTTTTTTATTATTCTTATAATATTTTAAAGCTAAAGCAATGAGCAGACTATTAAGCAAAATAACGTAATCCTTTAAATTATGTATAGTTGATTTAATTGACATCAAATCTAAATCATCATAACCTATACTCCATTTGCGATAACATTAGACGTTTAAATTAGCCTATTTTACAGCCCGTCAACCGATTTTGACTTCTATTGCGTTGGTGATACGACAAATGGTAGCTGTAGTAAACAGTTGGTTTTGGTAACAGGTTTATGCTTTTTATGTCATCCTTATGTTTACGGGATAGAACTCAAAATCGGTTGAACGGACTGTAAAAAGATTTGGAAACATGTCTAATGTTATTTCAAATGGAGTTTACTTTAATTTATTCTGACAATAAATTAAAGTAAGTAATGGCATCTTTTAAATTAGTGGATGATTTTCGTTCTGTGTAATTGTCAGTTTGACAAGTATTATATCATTATAACTAAATAAAACAGATTCTGTCATGCATGTAACAACCAAAAACAGAGGTATTTATACTCAATCAAGGAGTTCAATACCAATATACTTTATTATAGCCACTTTTAAAACTTTCTACACGAACCTACACGGTTAACTTTTTAGATGACAATTTATATAAAAGACTTCAAAGAAAATTATGGAAATAAAACTACGAGACCAACTTTAATAGACTTTCTGAAACATTTTAAAACGGTCATTGGCATATTACTTCAAAGTATCAATGAAAGTTTAATACCATCAATTTGTTGCAGATTTGGCTTTCAAAATCCTGACGTGGCTTGGATACTCGAACTCAGCGTTCAACCCTATCATCTACTCAATATTCAACACAGAGTTTCGGGAAGCCTTCAAAAAGATCTTGACGTCAAGGTATCCACTTTGCTGTGGGTACCAGAGCGTCAGAGCAAACACACCGACAAGGAATGACAACTTCGTCACTGACTACGGGACTAAAACCTTGGTGGTGCGTCGGAGCGGGTCTTTAGGTCTATCAGGCGTGGACCCCACTCCAAGGTCATCTGCCGAGTCAGTGCGCCCACTCAGAGAATACCATATTTGACAAGACGACGACAACAGCAATAACGGGCTGCTTGACAAGAGTGACGTGGTTTGAACGCCCGAAGACTGGTATGGGATACAAACAGTATTTACACAATGAATACAAAAGGCAGTCTCAGTATGAATGACGTAAACGACGCGCTTGTTCAAAGTTATGTCGCACGGTTGGCCGATTACGTGAGCGGACTTGTCAGTCTTGACTTGTCACTCAATGGGTAAAGACGTGACATAGGCTCTACGTAAAAAGCGTCTGCTTATTACAATTCTTCATTTAAATTTTGTAAAAATTACTAAGCGCCGTCTTTTGTATGAATTGTGATATTAGAAATAAAAAGTCAATGAAGAAAATGTAATTAATATATTAGCCTTACAAAGGCTTATTAGCGCCTGCGCTTCGATGCCAAGGAATTAGATTATTACGTGTCATAGTAATTATATCCATCATAAGTACAATCATAAGTTCAAATACCTTCATATCATTGTCGTGAAATCAGATATTTACCTACATAGAATATGTAATAGAAATTCAAATTGTCGTAAGAAAATAATTAATATCTATAGATGGATCTATAATATACCTAATAAAGTCCTTTGTAGATTTGCCTAAAATTCAATCATAATGACGGTACATGTACTTACTTTTTTTAGGTCTACTCAAGCAAACAAGTATTAAGATTTTCTAACAAAAATTTCCTCATTATTTTCTTAATTCGTTTGTATCTATTATAAAAGAAAAAGACGCTATCTACGCGGTGTACAATTTCATTAAGTTGCTGAAAGAAAAAAACATTTGAATAATTAAATCAGGGCACATTATTTTCTTTGTTGCTTTTTGTTTTGTTGTAGAAGTGAAATGGAAGAAATTGCTACTTTTCTTTTCAAATATGTCTTATGAAGGCCGGTGTTCACCACCGGGACGGCACAGCCAAGTTTTCATTGGCATACCAAGGTATCCTTTGGGATGCCGAAATATCTCGTCGAATGCTCAAGTCTACCTACGAAACGTGAATGGTAGAAGTATTAAAACAATATTTAAAATAATTTGAGCTTGACAAAATTATTTATGGCATGTAACCATGTTCTGCCATTCCGTGGGTGAGTGCCATTTATTTGAAAAAACTAACAATATAATTTTTAAATTAATTTAATTATTATATTAATGAAAAAGATTAAAATTCGCTGCAAGAAAAATCCTAACATTTTTCTTGACTAAAATTTAAATTATAGCTTTATTCATTATTTACGAAATAAATATGTTTTTTTTTTAGTTATGTACTTCAACCCTCAAATCTCTCTAGTCAAGTTGTCCTACCGATATTACCCACCGGTTACATATTAATGTATATTTATTAATTTACAAATTCCTGTGATACTTCTGTAAATAAATGTTAGTGTAAAATGCTTTGTAAAATATATCGTAAGGAAAAAATACAGTATAATAATATAAATTTGTATAAAATTATAATTAAAATAATCGCTTGAGGAAGGCACGTTTTCGATTTAAATTATTAAGCTTATTTCTAAATTTTGTTAATTTTGTAAAAGCTTAAGTGATATTTTTACCGTTTTTTAATCATTTTAATCTTACGTCACGTATTTTAGGTGTATAATATGATTATTAATTATTTAGTACCTGGGAAAAGAGAAAACGACGTTTTCTAAAAATGATATCTAGCTAGATCGATTTATCGTCCCCGAAAGGCCCTGCAGACAAAATTTTATGAAAATCATTGAAGCCGTTTCCGAGATTCAGAAGAAATTATATATATATATATACATGAATTGCTCGTTTAAAGATATTAGATTTATAAAATATCTAGAATATAAAAATTTTACATTATCTACATCGTTCGTTCGTCTTAGGGCTCCGACCTTAAAAGCTAAAAAGTTTATAAGATCACTGTTAAATTTTATTTACAGAGAAAGATAAATTATTTATAAAAAAAAATATCTAAATAGGTTAGAAAATATAAGTAGAATCCTCTAAAAACTTATTTATTAATTTCGAGCACTTTTCATATATCATTTGTCATAGTCAACCCCGCACTTTGTAAATATATGCACCGAACATTCTTTAACATATTTTATAAAAGTATTACAAAGAGACTTCTATTATTCGAAAGGCATTTTCATTTCATCATTTAAAAATAAAAAAATAAAAAAAATAAAATGTGTTTATTATCTTAAATCTAAACAATTTAGTTGCCGGGGCTTCCCAGAAAGTAATCCGAAGATACTTGTGATGGGATAAACCTCGCTCTTCCTCGTTTTATTACAATAGTTTTGTTGTAATTTGGTATAAGTTACACATTTTTATTAAAACTAGTAAAAATAAAAAGACAAATGAATGCTTATGGCAGTGTGAGAAAGTAGAGTGTGTTTTGTATACATGTGTGTATATGCGTGTGTTTATGAGTGTGTGAATGAATATTTTGTGTGTATGTGTGTGTGTATGAGTGGATGTGTGTATGTGTGAAAGAGTGTCCGCGTGTGTGTGTGTGTTGGTGTATGTGTGTGTTGGTGTGTGTGTGTGTGTGTGTATGTGTGACTGTATGTGCATGACGTTCAACCCAGGGTAACCAAAATGTCTTCCACGGCATCATAATTAAGTGTGAAGAGCCATTCCGTCAATGTCTTCTTACACTCATACAACTGCATAGGGTAAATGTTAAGTATGCGATTTACTTTATTATAAACGAGTGGGGCTTGAGTTACATTTTGGCGACTAGCAAAAGTTGAACGTGCTGAGTATGTAGGGGCTACTATATCACACCGTCTTTTTTTAAGTTTGGCAGGGCTAAAGGGAAGAATTTTGTGATATCTTAGTACCATGTGTAGAACGTAGAGTTTCATCATTAGTATACAATATTCATCATCAGCCTTTTAATGTTCCCACTGCTGGGACACAGGTCTCCTCTCTGTGAGGGGGAATGGGCCGTATCCACCACGTGCCCCCAGTGCGGGTTGGTGGATGCCACACATGTCTTTGATTTTTTTGGTTCTAGGAAATGCCCGGTTTACTCTCATTTTTTTTCTTCAATGTTTTTAGTGCAGTGATAATGAAATAATTTTAACAAAGTAAAGCCTGTCTGGGTTCGACCTACAATTTGTAAGTCACAGCCGTTACTTGGGCCACCATTCCTCTCCATACCTATACCTTACCATCATCAAGATTATCAGCCTATTAATGTTCCCACTACTGGGACACAGGCCTCCTCTCTGTCAGAGGGGATGGGCTGTAATCCACCTCGCGGGCCCAGTGCGGGTTGGTGGATGTCACATATCTTCAATGTTTGGCTCCAGTACATGCCGGTTTCAACCGGCCCGGTTTGCCGGTATACCATATAGATTACATATTTTCCAAACACAATAGCTTTGCATTTTCCTGGGCAGTGAGAATAGCTCTCGACATCATTGCCCAACTATATTGGAGACGACTTTCAGTGTAACTGGACGCAGCTGAATACCGGGTATTAATTTTATCGAATGTCACGTTTTTGCTGTGTGACATTTGAAACGTACGCAGATTTAAATCATATTAAGCAAAGGAAAATCCTTTGCTTAATATTGATATTCGAATATATGGCAGATTTTCACCTATTTATGTTATAAAAATTGCGAAGAATAATTTTGATAATTAATTATACCGAAATAAGTTCTTTTTTCATATATCAAATTCTCTCGTCGAAATAAAAATTCCATTTCACATTAAATCAGACGAAATGTTTATTAATATGAAAAGTTTTTATGGTCTCTACCACGAAATATTAATAGTAAGCAATAAACGTCTGAATACTTCATAAAATATTTCATAAATGAATAAAACGTAATACAAAAATGCCTTTGTGTGACATTTCGTAATCACATTCGAATTAAAGATGGCGGCTTCATTGTAATATTTTTATATCGGTCGGCTTTGTGGTAATACGTTTTTGGGGAAATCTCAAATAAGAGGAAATAGGACACCATATTGATATGCATTACATCAAGTGAGGTGGATTAAGTTGATATCACACGGAATCCCGCTTGACTTGACTCAAAGGGAAAGAGTGGGAAAAAATATATGAACATATTACGTGATTTCCTGTTACATAATAGTCATAAAGATATTGTACTCACCAACGAACGGCAAAATAGCAATATATCGAACAAAAAATCGCAAAATAGCAATATATAGAGTAATTGACTTGAACCACATTCTTAACTGGCTGTGCACTGAAGCTAAATTTGAACATACTCATTCTCCTTTGACTAACTCATTAAACAGCAATACGTTTCAAAGACCTTAAATTTTAGTAGAACATGACTGAATTGAAACTCCATTCAATCATACTCTACTAGGTAAAATTTAAGGTCTTTCAAAAGCTTAATAGCTTTTTAATAACTGTCACACAAGTGGAAATATTTAGCTTAAAAGTGTCCTAAATTTATTATTAACTATAAAAGAGAAAAACCCAAAAACTTCTAACTAAGTCGATCTATGGTTCGAGAGGAAGTGTCATTCTAGCAGCGATGGCGATGGTTGAAATGCCAAATGTAAGACATTGATCACGTGATATTTTGATAGCACTTGGCTTACCATAAATTGTTGATTTATTGTCAATCGCTATCGTGACGCTTTTGTTGATATAATGTCACTTGTCTAGGGCACTTAAATTGGGCTCTGAATTAAATTTCATTCTACCAGAGACAACTATAGGGAACATCACCTACGCAAAGCGTTTCAAAATTGTTCGACATTTTAAATTCAAAAATATTTGGAGGTTTTTTCAAATAAATCCATTCATTTAAATGTTAACTTATGTTATAACAATACCAAAAGGTTAAAAACATGCACAAAAATATTGCAAACACAGCAAAATCTCAAAGTCAGTCCCTAACCAAAGACGAGATAGAAGCCGCTTTTTTTTAAATTTCATAAATATGTAAGCTAGCAGGAGAAATTGGCGTTCCCTATTGTGAAAAAGTCCAAATTTATGGCATCGACAAGCGTTACCGGTATGTCACGTGGCGTTATTTACCTTTTGATTTTTCGACAATCGTAGTGTCTGATAAATTGTCACTTTCTCTTTGTATTAGTTCTTTCCCTTCCACAGAATTTATACATTTAGGCAATAGGTATTATGATAAAATAATACTTATTAATGGGGAAAAGCGCTAATGATCTTTATTAGTTAGGTACAAACGTGTATAATAGTCATAAATGGCAGTATTATATATCTTAGAACATATCATGTTAAATGAATTTATTGCTATTATATAGTGTATTTTGTGTTCGAATCGGTGTCATAGTTAGTTTGTAAGGTTATATCATAAAGAGAATCTAAATGGGCCATATTTTTACGACAATATCTGATTGCTGTAATCCTATATCTACACCGGTCCGAATAAGATACTGAATCAAGACTACTTGAGAATAATAAATAGTAAAAGCAAAAAAAGGTGGTGAGACCTAACTATACATAAATGAAAAAAGCGATAGATTTCATTGTACCCCTCAACAAAAGTCAGTGACGATAGAAAGAAATTGTTATATGCCATAAAGTGAAACAGCAATAGTATACACAGGCAATATCATCAACGTTTTCAATAACGTAGCAATCGTTCGGCAATATATGAAATATATTAGCCAGATTGCAGTAAAAATGTTTCCCGTTTAGAAAGCAAATTTATATTTCAAGTACTGTTAGATGTTGAGCTTCTATAATGTTGCATAATGTAAATAAAAAAAAAGGCGAACATTAAAAAAAAACTAAATTTTATGATTCTGTACCTATAGTACTTAATAATATGGTAAACAGAAAACTTATCAAGTACTATGTACACATATTTTGTTAGTTTAAGGCTCTCGCAGAAAGACGCGAGACAACTGCAAGAGCGAAAACGATGTGAAAGGAAGTTTTTATGCTAGAAATCCCAAAGTCACATCGCGTTACGATCGTGCCTGACTACGGCAGCATTTACTAGGAATATTAATACGTTCTTTAAAAATATTCCGTCATTATAAAAATATTTAATAGTAGCTAAGCTATCAGAAATAATGTGCTAATAAATTATGAGATAAGTTATTAATTATGCTGGTAACACTGGATATGTATAGCAGGAACTAGATATTAATTTTAGATAAATGTGTACATTCCGAAATCTGGATATAATCTGGTTGCAACGTAGAATATACTTACTCAATTTTGTCATTAATTAGGAATCTGTAAAATAATAATCTGTAAGTAGTGGTATTATTAAACTCTGCAATAATAAATTATTAATATTCAATCAATTTGTCAGAAATAATGTAGATAGCTTACAACAAAAAGTCATAACCGAAATAATAATAATATTAATTAGGGTATTTATTTCTGCTCTGCAATTAATATTAATAGTTATTGAAATAAGTCACTGTTATTTATAGTTTTTCAAAAATATATTATAAGCAATTATGTAAGAATTTTTTATTTGACCCTGTATCCAAACGTTAGCCGATCTAAATTATATGTGTCATAGATATTTGGATAAAATTTATGATTTATTTATGTTTATTATTTTTTGTTGGAACAAACATTGGCTCAAATGGGCCAATGTTTGTACAAGTATACGTGTATTAAAAGATTACTTTTGTATTCGAATTATACGCAATATATAAGAGCTTATCAAAATAATCTTTGTAATGTAAATTCAAATACTTAGTTAATAGTTAAGATAAGCAAAGCAATGTTAGTTTTCATCCATTATTGTAAATAATATTTTCTATCTTAATGTTTCTGACGGCTTGTCACGGGCGCCCTAGAAGGGATGAAGCCAAAGCTGGTATTTGGTATAATTAAGAATTTCTAGTCAGAAAATAAATTATATTAAAATTATTTATCTGGTTTTATTAAACAGAGATTTCAATTATTTGGTCGAATTTCCTTTTATGTTTTTGACACACAAAAGAATTAGACGTGAAAAAATCTAACATTAACATTAGAAACGGGATATTTACCATGCTTACTGTTTGTTGTGAGTTTCCGATATTTCGGTGCTGTTGCAAGCACCATGATCACGGATAAACAAACATGGTAAATATCCCGTTTCTAATGTTAATGTTAGTGTTAGTGACCATGACAGTTTAAAAACTTATATCGTGAAAAAATCTAATCAAATTCTTTAGTGTTATATGTTTATTTATTTCAATGTATTGTTTACTAGTTATTTGTTTAGATAAACCCCTTTTATTTAATATCAATTTCAACGAAACACTAAAGTGGTCTAGACTGTGAAAAATATTTATATTTCTAAATCCAATACAATACGATACATAACGAAATAGTATACATTTCGAAACCACAGGCCGAATGAAATAAATTGAACTATACATTTTAGAAGTGCTCTCCAGTTTCCAACGGACAACATTTCAATACCAATATAAAATTTAAAACGTGCACAGGGACGTAGCAAATGGAACATGAAATGTAAACAGTCATCAATAAAAACAAAATTGTTTATTTAAGTATTCAGTTGTGGTAAATAAACCTATGAGTGGGGGCACTCTAACATTTATTTTTGAACAGCGATTATATAATTTAAAACATTTTGTTTGATTTTTTGTTTTTAATGCTTAGGTAGGTCCTCTCTGAAATGCAACGCAGTTGATGAAGAGCGGGGTGATTTTCAGAGTTACCGCGGCCCTGGGAATTACCGCGGCCCTGGCACAAGCAACTGTAAGAACACGGGTGGGTTTTAGTCAGTAAAAATCTGACACGCCCTCTCGCTTCACCCAGAGCGGCAGAAGTCATTGGTTGATTTCCCAATCAAAAAGAAAAAAAAGGGATGATTTTCAATAGTCAGGTTTCTTTTATCTCTGAAGAACAAATATAATGATTTGACACGTTATATTATCTGAATGATGAAAAATCGAAAACTCCGTGTGGACCACAACCTGCCAGGCCTACCTGGGAATCTCTTAACAGAGTACAAAAATAAGTGAGCCACTGCAGGTACAACTTAGTCAGATGGGGAGAACCCAAGGAACTACAATACAGTTGCGGAGCTACGTCCCAAACAATGCCTCACCCCTCTTGTCGTGTTCTCTGTGCAACAACATCTGCATTCTGAAAGATTTACGTTGCAAATGCTAACACTGTCGACATAGATGAACTATAAAAAAAATAGCAAAATGAAAAAAGTTTATAAAATCAAAAAACCCGATTGCTTAGAAGCGAACTAAAAAGATGTAAACAAGAAGAATACCATATTGTGCAGTCGGAGGATCAGGTGCTCAGTCCGCTCGCAAATATGAATCCTCCCACATAACATAACCCTTCCTTCGCAAACGGAAAAAAAATCCCTTAGTGGTATGATGCATCGCAATCGAGATTCACTGGATTCCATTAGTCTGATCATGGATCACAAATAGATCGTCTGTATAATCGTGTAATGGGTGCCTTACAAAATAAATCAAGATATTTAAATTTTTTTACAATGTTTTATTTTTATGAAAACCTGTGAGCCTTATTTTCCTTATTTTTACATACACACAGAAGTATAAATACATTTGTCAAAATACCAAACGAGAGGCGATTAAGGCAAGCATGATGTATGGGCACATTTTGCACGTTTTTCATGTGTCGCCATTTTGGATTTATCGATGTTTTACGCGAACTTGATACTAATATTATATATTGTGTTTATTTTATTATAAAAAATATAACCAACTCATACCTTGGACCTAAAACAACAATGTAAGTATAGAAAAGTTTATTCGGTGATCGAACGTGCGACCCATAGCGCCTAAGAGATTTGTTACCTTTCACGGAGCCACCGACGGCCTGCCCATCTGTCTCAATTAATTACTTTGACTAAAAGTACTTAAGTCCGCAACTTGGGAGAGGCTTATATGGTTTAATAATAAACTGACCTTAAAAACATGTACCGAGCCTCGGAAAGAATGTTAACACGTTGACTGTGCAACTGAAAACTGAAAATTAGAAATTAGTGTTTCAAGGTTTTTGCTTACAATTTCATGGCCCACACGTATAAGGCAGGTACATGATTGTATTTAAGTAGGTTTGTACAAACACTTTTACATGTTGATCATATTTTTTTTAAACTAGAATAGGTCGGCGTTTCCTGTCTGATTACTCTGAGAAGAAAGGCCGAAACAAATTCAGAGGTCACAGTCTCATTTAAAGTCCAGACAAAATCTTGGTTAGATCATGTGAAAACCATGTAGATTGATGTCTGAAATGGTCTTTTGAGGAAAGAACGATCCAGATTGAGTGGACCTGTCCAGTCTGTGCATTTGTCAATAACCGTGTAGCTCGACTCAGAATTTAAGGAGCTCAACGATTCGACGAACAATTATAAAGAAATGACATTCGGGTAGGCCGCATAAATTACTCAAACTGCCAGACCTTGATTAAAAACTAACTGAGATTTTTTTTACAATTAATAAAAAAAAGAATGATCCACACAGTCCTCACACTCACAATAATTAAAATAATATAATACTTTCACACACACATCACATCGCATCATCAGCCTATTATTGTTCCCACTGCTGGGACACAGGCCTCCTCTCTGTGAGAGGGAATGGGCCGTAATCCACCACGCGGGCCCAGTGCGGGTTGGCTTTCACAGATAATACTTTAAAAAGTAAATATTCTTGCCATTGCAAGAAAACCAAAAAAATAACAAATCAATAAATACAAAATTCCTTTTTTTTAATAATTTATTGGAGCAGCTCAATCCAAAGCCTTTTTGTCCTCAACGTTATCTTTAACGGTATAAAACGCTTTCTGGCACAACTTACGATTAATGAATGATTTGAATTTATTAAGGCTTAGATCTTGTACGTGGCTTGGCAGCTTATTATAAAAGCGTACACATTGATATCTAAACGAGCCGCCTATTTTCTTGAGCCTTGTTGTAGGTACTACAAATTTGTGTTTGTTCCTAGTATTTATGTTATGGATATCACTGTATTTTCGAAACATTTTTTTTTTATTTGCATATAAAAGATTTTCATAAATACAATGAGAACATCATAATTACATTAATCTCCTTAAATTTCTCTCTGAAAGAGTGTCTCGGGCTTAATTTATAAATTGATCGAACAGTTCTTTTCTGCAAAACAAAGATAGTCTGAATGTCGGCGGCATTTCCCCACAACATAATATTGTACATTATTACAGTATGAAAATAGCTAAAGTACACTAAACGGGCTGTCTCTATGTCAGTTAAACTATGAATTTTTTTAACAGCATATGCTGCGGAGCTTAGCTTCTATGACAATTTATCTATATGTGGGCCCCAGTGAAGCTTTGCATCCAAAGTTAAGCCACTACTGTGCTATATTCAGGATTCAATTCTTCGCCCGTTATCAACACATCAGTTTTCACGGCCTAACGTGATGTAGGGTAAACTTAATGCATTTGGTTTTTTTATCATTAAGAAGTAAATTGTTAACATTGGACCAGCAAACTACTTTTGGGATCACGCAATTTACATCGTCAGTAACCAGCTGCTGATGTTTAAGTATAATTAACAGTGAAGTATCATCCGCAAAAAAACACTATATCGTGGTTAAATGATAAATGATAAATGATTTATTTTCTGTAAGTTGGTTTGTACAAACACTTTCACATGTCGATCATATTTTTTAAAACTAGATGAGGTCGGCGTTTCCTGTCTGACTACTCTGAGAAGAAAGGCCGAAACAAACTCAGAGGTCACAGTCTCTTTTAAAGTCCAGACAAAAACTTGGTTAGATCATGTGAAGACCATGTAGACTGATGTCTGAAATGGTCTTTTGAGAAAAGAACCAGCCAGATTGAGTGGACCTGTCCAGTCAGTGCACGCATTTGTCAATAACCGTGCAGCTCAACTTAGAATTTAAGGAGCTCAACGAATTGACGAACAATACCAAAGAAAGGACATTCGGGTAGGCCGCATAAATACTCAAACTGCCAGACCATGATTAAAAACTAACTAAGATAAATTAAAATTAAAAAAAAAGAATAATCCACATAGTCTTCACATTCACAATAATTAAAATAAAATAATATAATACTTTAAAAAGTAAATATTCTTGTCATTGCAAGAAAAATTAAAAAAATTAAAATATAATTAAAAACTAAATCCACGAAGCAAAATAAAAAAAAATAAAAAACGAAATTAATTGGAGCAGCTCAATCCCAAGCCTTTTTGTCCTCAACGTAATCTTTAATGTTATAAAACGCTTTCTGGCACAACTTACGTTTAATGAATGATTTGAATTTATTAACACTTAAACCTTGTACGTCGCTTGGAAGCTTATTATAAAAGCGTACACATTGACATCTAAACGAGCCACCTATTTTCTTGAGCCTTGTTGTAGGTACTACAAATTTGTGTTTGTTCCTAGTATTTATGTTATGGATATCACTGTATTTTTTAAACAATTTTATATTTTTATGGGCATATAAAAGATTTTCATAAATATACTGAGAAGGCACAGTCATTACATTAATCTCCTTAAATTTCTCTCTGAGAGAGTGTCTCGGGCTTAATTTATAAATTGATCGAACAGCTCTTTTCTGCAAAACAAAGATAGTCTGGATGTCGGCGGCATTTCCCCACAACAGAATACCATACGACATTACACTATGAAAATAGCTAAAGTATACTAAACGGGCTGTCTCTATGTCAGTTAAATTACGAATCTTTCTAACAGCATATGCTGCGGAGCTTAGCTTCTTTGACAATCTATCTATATGTGGGCCCCACTGAAGCTTAGCATCCAAAGTTAGGCCTAAGAATACTGTGCTATTTTCAGGATTCAATTCTTCGCCCTTTAACATCACATCAGTTTTCACCTGCCTAACGTGAGGTAGGGTAAACTTAATGCATTTGGTTTTTTTTCCATTTAAAAGTAAATTGTTAACATTGAACCAGTGAATTACTTTTGAGATCGCGCTATTTACATCGTCAGTAACCAGCTGCTGACGTTTAAGTTTAAACAAAAGTGAAGTATCATCCGCAAACAACACTATATCATGGTTATCCTTTATGAGGTAAGGCAAGTCATTAATATAAATAAGAAACAAGAAAGGGCCAAGAATTGAACCCTGCGGGACTCCCATTGTTACTATAGATCCGGGAGATCTTTTTCCATTAACGTCAACGCTCTGAATCCTATTACTCAAGTATGAAGTAAGAAGAGCCAGAGCGCTGTTCCGGATCCCGTAGTGGCGGAGTTTCCTGATTAGCGTTTCATGAAGAACACAATCAAATGCCTTGGACAAATCACAAAATATTCCCAAGGCATCGCACTTATCTTCCCATGCATTATAAATATGTCCTAAAAGCTCAACACCGGCATCAGTAGTTGAACGACCCCTTGTAAAACCGAACTGTTTGCTATGTAATAATTTATGTTTATTAAAAAATCTTTGCAATTGCTCTAAAATTAATTTCTCAAATATTTTACTAAACGTAGGTAGTACTGAAATAGGTCTATAATTTGTAGGGTCTGAAGTACTACCTGATTTAAACAAAGGTATTATTTTACTATTTTTCATTAGGTCAGGAAACTCCCCACTGTCGATACAATTATTAAAGATAATAGCTAAACTAGGTGCGACAATGTCAATAATGGACTTAGCAACTTCTACAGAATGTCCCCACAGATCTGCAGTCTTTTTAACATTTAAAGTGTGAAAGGTTTTAATTATGTCTCTACAAGTAATATGTTCAAAAAGAAATTCCGAATCACAAACATTAACATTTTCTTTTAGTATAGACTCAGCAACAGAAGGTGATGAGTTTAGGGATTTAGTAGTTGAAATGGGAATATCTGAAAAGAAATTTTCAAAAGCCACTGCGACTTGTGAGTCTGATTTTATGATGTTGTCATTAATAGATAGGCTGTAGTCAATATTCCGGTTACCAGATCTTCCCGTTTCACTATTAATAATATTCCAAGTCGTTTTAATAACATTACTACTACTTTTAATCTTCGAACTCAAATAACGCGACTTGGCCAAACAACAAACTTTTTTAAATAATTTTGAATAATTTCTAACATATAAATTAAATTCAGCAGTGTTTACATAAGTCCTTTCACTGTACAGCTCATAAAGTCGTGTTCTGCTTTTATGAATACCAATGGTAGCCCAATCACCGAATGAAGCATTACTATTAACTGAGATAGTTTTGGGAATAAAAGTGGAATTAAATTGTCTACAGTATATATTAAAAAAATCATCATATAGATGATTAGGTTTAGAATGAATTGCCAATATTGGTAATTCATTAATAAGTTTAACTTTAAAAGCTGCCAAGCGACTTGCAGTTTTGGGGTTAACAGTGATATCCTTTTTAGCCACTTTGTTATTTTGGTTTGGTATAGTAATCCTCTGCCCGCAATGATCAGAATCTAGTAAATTTATAATTTCTTTGTGGACTGGTATAACATTAGTATAAATATTATCTAAGCATGTGGCACTAGTAGGGGTTATTCTTGTGGGCTCCAAAAATAGGTTTACAAGATTGTAGGACTGAAACAGACTTTTTATCTTACTACAAGAACCTGAGTTTTCTAATAAATTAACATTAAAATCACCACAAGTGATAATGGATTTATTCGAGTTACAAATCTTGTGTAACACTTCATCCATTACCTTTTCAAAGCAGTCATACAATCCTGAAGGGGGTCTGTATACACTTAATACAATAAACTGCTCCAATTCTATACAAGCTATTTCAATTGTCCGCTCAACAGATAGGCTCACAATATCCTTACGGTCTTTAAATTTAAGCTGGTTACTTACTAAAATCAAGGAGCCACCATGTATAGCATTAACTCTGCTGAATGAACTACCAACCTGGTGATTATTAAAATTGAACAATAACTGGTGGCTTTTAAGCCAATGTTCAGTTATACAAAGAATATCAATACTGTTAAAGTTCATAAATAATTCTACTTCTAAATCTTTGTTCATAAATCCTTGAATATTTTGATGCACCAGGTTAATACTATTTACTGATTTTAAACTTTTATTTAATTTAATTTTGCAATTTTCATCCTGTACAATTTTGCAAGAGGTTGTCCCTATTGTCCTAATTTCTAATTTAAATTAATATCAATTTCTGATACCAAATTATTGGCTGAATTAAATAACATATCTTGGCATTGCTCAATAGAAGCAAGTTGTTTAGCCAAATTCTTGGCTGTAATAGAAAAATAATATGATAGCGACACAGCTATCTGTCTTTTACAATACTTTGAAAGAAATCCATGAAAAAACTATCTTTTTTCAAATAAAAGTGATTACCAACATAATTGTTGGTGTCAATTAAATGGAATAAATTACTACTATATGTTAAATTATGTAATGTCCTATTCAATTCAAATCTAAGATTATTTTCTTCCTGTGGCAAACTTTGGCTGTATGGGAATGTGAACATCACAATTTTTTTTAAACTAAGGTTGCACAATGATCTATAATGTTGGAGTAATTCACCTTTGTTCACATTACCCCTATTACCAATAAAAATTAATAATGTAGTATCCTGGTTAAAATTACATTTTATAACTTTATTCATTATATCAAATAAAGAACAACCAGGCATACAGTAGTTCATTATTGAGTGTCCTGGATATTTATTTGATAACAAGTGGCCTAGATCCTTTCCAATTTCATCACAAAATAATACTATTTCTGTATTTACATTCTTTTTAGGCAAACAGTTAGTAATTTCTAATGGCAAACTGGCACTAGACTGCGGTATGGTGGCATCACATATTGTCAATGAATGGTCCGGTGTGAGTTCAACAGATGGTGGTTGACAATGATCACATTTGATAGTTTGTGAGCTTACCAGCTCATTCATTGCCAATACATACTCCCTCATTTGGTTTTCAGAGGCTGTATACTTGATGGTCATAGAAGTAAGTTTCTCCTGTAGTTGGTCAAGTTCATACCGCAAGTCTTCTGTGTCAGTCTGGTATTTCCTAGTGCTTTTTTCTAAGTTAAATGAATACATATCTAATTGCTTAAGTAAATGCAATCTTTCTCTATTAAGCTTTACATTTTTGATGAAGAACCTTTGTTTTTTCACCATTTTTTTAGTTTTAACTATGTATTTGTTAATTTTTATGTATTTTTTAATTTTATTTTTACTAGTAACTACCCTCAATGATTTAATCGATTTTGAATCATCATGACCTGTTAAATCTATTGTGTAAGAGGGGTTTATTGCTGTAACCATTGAAGGGGCAACAGGCACCAATTCATTGAATAGACTTTGATTCAACGAGGCAGTGATGTTAAGATTAGTAGTTTCAAGTTGTTCAATCTGACTTTGAGCCTCATGTAGCTGCTGTTGTAGTAAATGTTTTTGACTAAGAGCTTGTTCATACTCATTGCTACACTGGCTGAACCCGTCCACAACAACTTGGAGCCTGTCCCGGGCTGCTATGGCATCAGTGTGTTGAATATATAACTGAGCCATTTCTGTTTTCAATGTACTATTCCTGTCAAGGACACCAAGGAACTCTATTTCATTTTCATCCTTTTCCCTAATCAGTTGGTCACAGAGCTCCTGAGACGCCTTTAATTCGCTCAAAGCCTGACTGAGTTTGGTCTCTTCTAGGCGAGCCCGCGCGCTACGAGTCATAATCATGATTAAAGAGAAGAGAGAAGAGTTTGGAAAAGAGTAGTGGATTGAGTAACAGTTGATTAGTTGAATGGAAATTGAAATTTAGATCGAAAAGAAAGAAGTTCTGTCACCAAACTAATTAAGGTTATGTTTACGTTTTATAGGTCACTGGCATCAACTTGGAACCGTAATAATAGTGATCCAATGAATTGTAGGCAAAATATTAGAACGCAAACAATCTAATATCAAGTAAAATATATAGTATTGTACCTGATACCGAGACGAAAAAGCAACATTCGCTTGAGCCGGTAACTGTCAACGAAACACAATTAAATTACACTTATTTCGCACTTAGTGCCTTAAATTTTACACAAAACACTTTATTACGCTTTTAACTAGTTAATAAATTGGAAATAGGCCTTATTATGAAGGAAATCTAATATTTAAAATTAAAATTATTAGGACAAATTCAAATCAATCACACAAGGTTATCATTTATGAGGTAAGGCAAGACATTAATATAAATAAGAAACAAGAAAGGACCAAGAATTGAGCCCTGTGGGACACCCATTGTTACTATAGGTCCAGAAGACCTTTTTCAATTAACGGTGGTTAAAGGTGGAATGCTTTAACTCATACGTGCAAGATTTGACAAGACTAAAACTTTGTACGGGGGAAACACGCCTCATATAAACCACGAAATACCCCACATGTGGGTCACGCACAGGGAATGTGTTAAGCCGTTGGTACCGGCTGCCAGTTGTAAATCTTTGACAGCCGTTACACCAGTCAGGAGAAAAAATCACACGAGTCTTGTCAAGGGGTCAAGAGTGAATAGGTTACTTCTAGGCAAGCGTGCTTCACCGTCGACCACATCATCAATTACCATCAGGTGAGAACTATAAGGCAACTAAGATACTAAGGCTTGCGTTTGACCACTAGGTCAAACGCGAGCCTTTCGATAAATAAAAAAAATAAAAAAGGGGTATCGTATTACCTCCGAATTTTAAAATATTTGCATGTTTATGTTATTGGGTACAGTAATATATATATATATATATATAATAAAAAAATATCGGTCACAGACCTTTTGAATAACCTATACCGATCCGATTATGGAACAAAATGTATTTTTGGTTGTAGAGATAAACGTTAAAAGCTTGATAAGTAGTAGTTTAGATAAGTTTATTAAAAACATATTTATAATTAAATTATTTTGTAATTAATATTGTATATGTTGTTGTTGTAATCGGGGTTGTATTTATTTTATTTTTTTATTTTATTTTATTTTGGCATCAAACAGTCATATACAATCAATATAATTCTTCAGAAAATTGGTTACTTACAAAAGACCTATAGTGCCGACAATGTGAGCTATAGTGTGTTGTATGAAATGCTTCCGAGTATTTAGCATGAAAACAACTTATTTTTATGGCACAAACGCATCGGTTCTATCACCTCTTCATCATAAAACATCTAAAAAAAATCTAATGGATTATGAGAATCTGCCATGAAATTGGAAGGTGGACACCTTTTTCTGCTTTTTGAGGGATTACCACATTTCGCCATTTCCTAGCAATCGTACGCTTACCTTGTTTTTCAGGAGGTGGGTTTTGTTTGTGTAGTGCTTGGAATGGGCTCTTCCTCTTGGGCCCTAAGTTTTGCTTCTGCCAATAACTGGTGCCGAGACAAGCAGTTGATATCAGTAGATTCTTCTGTCTTCGTCACTATTATCAAAGTTTTCGGGGGAGAATTATATAAACGTCAGCTTCTAGCATATCATCATCATCTTCTAAATACGAAATTATGTCATGTACAATCAACCTAAAACAAAAAACATGCAATAATACGCCTAATGTATTCATAAATTTTCTCAATGGTAATAGAGTAATATTTTCCCATTCTTTGAAAAATGGAACGGTATCAGAAAACATTTCATGTACACTAAGTTCTCAATATATTTATTTATTTCACTATTATATATTATAAATAACACGTTTTAGTTACGTCCATCCTCTGCAAGAGTATGGAACGGGTGCTCAACTCCAAGCTCCTGGCATACCTAGAAGCTAACGACATCCTCAGTGACCGCCAATATGGTTTGCAATTGCCGTCTCCCTCGACATCTCGAAGGCAGCAACATTGTTCTTGTTGCACATAAATGCTCTGCTAAAACCTTTGGGTATGCAGACGACAGCACTGATGCTGAGAGATACTTATCCGACGCGCGCGCTACTGGGCCTCGGATCCGGTCTCTCCGGGAGGCCATGGTTGGGCGCTTGAATCTGTCCTTGAAGGCAGTCTCCGAGTGGGGCGAAGCCAATCTGGTCAAGTTCAATGCTGCTAAGACCCAGGCGTATCTTTTTCCGATAAAAGGAGCCAATTCCACCCAGGTCCTTCTTTCCGTGGTGTGACCGTGCCGATAACGGACCATCTTGGCGTTATGTTGACATCGACCCTATATTTTGGTTCATTCATTGAGGCAAAAGCACAACTGACTGCCAAAAAGTTGGGGATTCTTGCAAAGGTGAGACGGTACTTCACGCCAGAACAGTTGCTCGACTTGTACCAAGCGCAAGTTCGGTCATGCATGGAGTACTGCTCTCATCTCTGGGACGGATCTACCAAGTACCAGCTGGATGCACTAGAGTCGATCGAAAAAAGTCAAGAAGCTCATCGGCAATGAGATACTGGTCGAGTATAGGCTCCAGAGCCTTGAACATCGGCGCCAAGTTGCCAGTCTGTCGGTTTTTTATCGGTTACATTTCGGAGAGTGTGCGATGGAATTGCATGAAGTAATTCCTCCTAACCCGTTCCATCATCAGACTACAAGACGTACGACGATGCGTCATCGGTACATGGTGGATATCCCACCCATACGCACCAAACGTTTTGGGAATACTTTCATTATGCGTATAGCTAAGAGTGGAATTCCCTGCCAGAGTCTGTATTTCCTGATAGCTACAACCTGGAAGTCTTTAAGTCAAGAGTAAATAAATTTTTTCTAGGTAAGCGTGCTACATCGTCGACCACATCATCACATTCCATCAAGTGAGATAGTGGTCAAGCGCGAGACTATAAATAACAAAAAAAAGCAAATATAATTTGCAAGAAAACACGTAATTTTACTATCATAAATAATTTTAACTTACCGACAGCGTGAAGACATTTTTGCGAAAATTACTCACAACAAAACTATAATTGACAATCAATGCTCACGCAATGCACTTTGTGGCGCCCGATTTTGGCAATTGATTCAGTGTTACCCTTACCCAAAAAAATAATAATGATTTGCAATTGTTTTTCAAAAAAATAATTTCGATGTTGCCGTTCCAAAAAAGTCATTTTTGGAACGGAATTATTTTAAGGTGCTGGTGCAGGGTAAATATGGGCTAAATCAATGGAAAATTGGAAACTGATAGCACCGCTGAAACAGCAGTAGAGACAAAGGCACTCAACAAGGCAGACGAGACAAGTTATTTCTAGTACAGATTAATTACAATTCTGAAGGTCAATGAATCCTATAGTCTTGCAACAGATTAATTAAGTGTTAATTAATAAATATTAATATTAACAACTGTGAATAAACAAGCCATGAAACAATCAAGGCGTGATTATTTAAGGGTTATTTACAGAAACGAATAAAAAATGAAATTTTATATCTTCTGCGAATAAGTCCGCCTATGTATAACCATTGTACATGAAGTTTAAATAAATAAATAAATACCTGTCAGAGTGTCAGCTCTCAAACACACTTTTAAGAGCAGCCTTTTAGGGGATAAAAGTACTAATGAACAAGAATTTTACTATATAAATGAAACAAATAAATAAATACAAATAATCTTTATTGACATATTTTTTACAGCAGTTATTGAAGCCTCTGACTCCCGAACTAGGCGGACCAGTATGACAGGAGTCAGCACCCTCCCCATTTTATATTGTCCTAATATAAAATGTTACAATCTAACCAATTTTTTAATATATCATAAATGTATAACAGTCAAGAAATTACTAAATTATTAATTATTCAATCATTAAATTGAATTAATAAAAAAATACATTTAAAAATAAATACTACAAAAATTATTAAAGAAAATTCAGCCATCATAAAAAATATGACCATCGCCGAAAAAAACCGACGTAAAACCAGTTGTTCTCTACATTTTAGCTACACCCTAGACTATACACTGAATAGAATGTTCATATTTGAGAGTAAAACATAAGTTAATACATATTTTATGAATACTTTCATACCCTAAAATATCACTAATGTATTAAAAGTCACCTTGCAAATAATAAATTATATTCGAAGACCAAGTTTCTCACTCCAAACCAGCCACAAAGATAATAAAACCCGTAAGTTCTAACCATACTAGCACTTCAATACCCGTACATAACACAGAATCCTTTAATAACTGGTTTACTGTACTATATCGGATATTAATAATTCTCACAAACCATATAATATCATTGTCCAACTAGAATAGAACCTCGCCTTAACAATAATGGTAAATAGTTATCGGGTCACAAATACTTGTGGAATACCAATAGCGGAATGTTATCGAATTTCTGTAACTGGGTCGTTGACGCTGTGAAGAAAATTTATAATTACGTAATATTTGTAGGTCGCATTGTGTGTGAAATATTTAACGTTTAGGTACGGGAAATCATTTAACTTCAATTAATTCTATAAGCGCCTAGACCAAGTGATTTGCTATCAAGGATAAAGATTAGCAAAACGTTCTAAATATGTATATAGGACTAGAGTGATTTATGAGGAGCTAATGGCTAAATAATAACAGCCGCACGGGTCGATCTTTAAGGCTTCTTAGGGTTAAGCAACGCTTTTCGGTCCGTGGATGGGTGACCATTTCAACACAGCGAGTTTCCTCTGTGCCTCGGAAAGCACGCTAAGCCGTTGGTCCAGGCTGTCATTTAAAGATCTTTGTCAGTCGTTACGGGTAGTCAGAAGCTTGATATCTGACACCAGTCTAGCCAAGGGGTACCGCTGTTACCCAGTTACTGGGTTGTGGAGGTCAGATAAGCAGTCGCTCCATGTAAAACACTGGTACTCAGCTGAATCCGGTTAGACTGGAAGCCGACCCCAAAAACAGTTGGGAAAAGGCTAGGCAGATTGATTGACTAGTGTGATTTACACTCGGATGAAAGTTGCATATGTGCTATTCCAGACGCCTAGACCAAGTAATTTGCTATCAAGGATAAAGATTAGCAAAACGTTCTAAAAGGAAACCTTAGTAGACTGCACACTATCGTTATGAGCTAAGTGTTGCGGATGTAGAAATGCACTGAAATTGTATTAAAACTAAGGATCGGCACATGCTGGGGGATTAGGACGCATGAACATCATCTAAATTCTAAAGTAATATTTAACTTTGTTTGATTGTAGGAGGTAAGCACTCGACGGTATGGATCCGAATACAAAAGATCATTCAATGATATAAAGCCACACTATCGCTGTGTGCTGTAGGCTTTTTATCTCGGAAAAGTGTACATTTCTGGGGGATAGGCAGAACAAAACCGCAGGCATAAGGTAGTATACGATTGAACAGTTGGATACTAGCTGTGATTACCACTCCGTGCCATTGAGCAAGGAAAAACATGGAGGCGCCGCGATGTTCTATACATACATTAGCTTATACAAATATGAGTGAAATACGATACAGAATGTGAAAGATCGTTTTGTTTCATTCTTTCTAATGTAGTAATCGTATTTGACAAAAGAGACAACAATATTTCAGTTGTTGCTCATTATGGCAACATTTTGTTTGACGTAATGACAGTTGTAGGTACGTGCCATATTCGCCATATTAGGTGACAAATTTTGTGGTTATGTTCGTGGTAGTCCTGCTGTCAAATGGTTGTTTACTTTTTGTATTATTATTAATTGTTGTCTGGTAGATATCGCTGTCAGCAATAAGACCGCCTTTGTACCCGTACAATTAAGTTTTCTTATAAAATGATGTGTAACTTTTATGGTGTACAATAAAGTTTATTCTATTCTACTCTGTATTGTAATCCATACTATTTATTATGTCTATGCTCCATGCACGTGGCCATGGTAGCAAAACCGCAGGAATAAGGTATTACCTATACGATTGAATAGTTGGATAGTAGCTGAGATTACCACTCCATCCGCGTGTATAATTATAAACAAACACTTTCACACGTGAACTAACAATCGTGATCATTAATTTACTGCCACGTACAGCATACTATCTGCCACCATACGCCCCCCCAAGACCTACCAATATCCTTGAATGTTTTTACATTAAACTATTAATACTGTGTGTATTTACCGAAATGCTTATCACATCATCACATCATCAGACTATTAATGTTCCCACTGCTGGGACACAGGCCTCCTCTCTGTGAGAGGGAATGGGCCGTAATCCACCACACGGGCCCAGTGCGGGTTGGTGGATGTCACATGTCTTTGATTTTTTGGTTCTAGGACATGCCGGTTTCCTCACGATGTTTTCCTTCACCGTTTTGAGAGCAGTAGTGATGAAATAATTTACACAAAGTAAAGCGCCTGCCTGGGCTCGAACCCCCCCGACCTACAACTTGTAAGTCGCGACCGATACCACTGGGCCACCACTGGTCTGAAATGCTTATACCGTGGTTTAATAGCAACTTATCACGGTGGTAGCAAAACTGATTGCGTTGGTCGCACTGTCCTTTAAATATTAATCATTTTTATTATCTGCTTCCAATCTAACCAAATGCAGCCGAATACCTGTATTATTAATAACTTCTTATAGTGCTTATTTATAGCATACATCTACCCTTAACTACCATACTTTTACAACAAAATCTCGGGACGACATTTATGCATTATCTTCAAGCACATATCATCTTCGCTAGCATTACCGCATATAAACTTACAATGTTCGTTCACATCCACGAGATAGCCTATAAAGTGGTGCGCCGCAAAATTTCTATGTGCGGGACCCTAACCTTGCTTTATATGAGCTCTACATACTCGTGTTACGCCAAATTACATATTAATAATATCTTAGCTGTGTCAAGGACTTCAATGCTATACAAAAGAGCGGTTGAAATAGTTCTTAGTTACCTTTGATTCTACGTCTCTAAATGAAGCACCATACTGCGTGAAAGTAAAGGTTGTATTAAGTAATTTCATGAATAGATAGTACTTTAAATAGATAAGTACTATATCCCTAATTTTAATTGCTTGTAATTTTAGAGTCAAATTAATTTTCAGTAGATTTAGTTCTAGTGATCACCTTATAGGTAGGTAGCTAGATATTGTAACAGCAAATTGAACACAAAATCCTTAAATAAACAGTTTAGTAAAATTTTTGAGTGACTAGCTACCGCCTACAGCTCCGTCTGCGTATGATTGATTAGTACTTTATTAATGCCTATGTAATATTTACTGTAGTCTTTGCTGAAAGAGTTACAGTAAACACCCATCCTTACGATCTTTCGCATTTAGTTTTTTTCTTCTTTAGCCATTGCTGTCCCGCTGATGGGCAAAGGCCTCCTTCAAGTCTTTCCAGGCATTTTTTTCCCGTGCCGTCTCAAACCAGCCCTCATAGTACGCATATAAAACATCTCGTCACGACTTTCTGGGCCGGCCTCGACGGCGCCTTCTTCCTTAATTTGACCGCTGGGCAAGACTCGCCACACAGTAGGTTCTTGAAGATTCAAGAACCTACTGTGTGGCGAGTCTTGCCCAGCGGTCAAATTGCACACGACTAACATGACCCGCCCAATCCCATTTGAGCCTGACAGCCTTTTTACCCGACTGCCGAAGGAGAGTAATGTGTTTATCAGTCTATGTATGTATGTACTCTACCTACTCTACCTACCCTACCCTATCTACCCTACCTACATACCTATCCTACCTATGTAGGTAAGGTACTAATTGTTTTTTCTTATTTTTTTTGTCATAAGAACCTTCTCCTAACAATAACAAACACAACAAAAAAATAATAAGCGCAATCGGTCCAGCCGTACACGCGTGATGCCGTGACCAAGGGAAATAGGGATTCGTTTTTAGGGTTCCGAAGTCAACAAGGAACCCTTATAGTTTCGCTCTGTCCGTCTGTCCGTCCGCAGCTTAGCTCAGAGAATCCAAGTAATAGAAAGCTATAATTTGGCGTGTATATAGATATTAATAATTCCGACAAAGTGGTAACATAAAATCATGAAAAATATTTTTTTTCGGGTAAGTTTTAGCTAGCATAGCCGCTGAAACCGTTCTAATGTTCATGTAACAAAAACAAAACCCTCTTTTTAGTCCGCAGTATTATGCAACTTCGGAACCCTATTACTGCGCGTGGCGCGACACGCACTTGGGCGGTTTTATATATATAATAGATTTTTTTTTTAAGTAAATCGTATTCTGTGCGGCGAACGCTCGATCTAGGTAGGTAGAAAGTTAAGTAAGGTAGGTAGGTCTAGCTAAGTAGGTTAGGTACAGGTAGGTAGGTAAGTAGGGTAGGATAGGCAGTTAACGGGAGCGAAGCCGCGGGCACATCTAGTAGGAATAATAAATTAACAAAAAATAAATCAAACTGGGATTGTCGTTATTAATATATTTACAAAGCCAGGCTTGCAGATAAGCCTTTAGGCCATTTGGGCTTTAAAACTGAAACTAATAACAGTTTGTATGGAATAACAAGATTAGAAATTACACCTCGTCATACTTATCTCGTTCGCTTGCATCGTGTTAGAGCGAAAACCATTACAAATAAAGAGAACGATAGCAGTGTAAATGAACGTATACGACGACGACGAGACTACGACGAGTTTATTAGAATATATTAAAATATTCACAAAAGGTTCACTTTGGGCTTTGTCAAAGAGCAATGGAGCGCAGCATTTTGGGTGTAAGAGCTGACAGGTCACGTTACGTCACTATCTTACCTCATGGTAAGCGATGATGTTGTTCACGATGAAGCACGCTTGCCTAAAAGCAACCTGTTCACTATTTATTAAAGAGCCCCAAGTTATAATTAATTATTAAAATTCTTTATTCAGGTAACTTTTCGAAACCCATTTTACATTAATTATAAATATCAGTATAAAAAATCATATAAATAAAGATCAAAACAAAAAGTAATGTCAAATCAAGTCACAATCAAATCAAAATAAATTTATAGCTATCAGGAACTCAGGGAATTCTAACCCTTACTTAGCTTTATGCATAATGAAAGTATTCCCAAAATGTTTTGTGCGTTGAATTGAGTTCACCATGTAACTTGTACTTCCCTAGTCGCGTCGGATTTTCGTCCCATCGATCATCGAACAACAATCAGTAAAAGAACCTAAAGTGCATCTATGTTTGCGCACACACTTGTGCACTATAATATCTCCTGCGTACTTAGCTAATCGCCGTTGAGATTGACCACCGTGGCCAAAAATCAGTCGCTAGGATTATTAAATACGAGTATACGGCGCGTAGTGTCCCACGCGTGCCTCAAAGAGATGTCAGCAAATTGACGAGGTCCGCTAGGGCCGATGCCTGTCTGGGTCGCGGATAAATTTGAAAAAGAGTTACCGTGGCCCTGGCTCAAGCAACTGAAGGAACACGGGTGGGTTTTAGTCAGTAAGTCTGACACACCCTCCCGCTTAACCCAGAGTGGGAGAAGTCATTGGATGATTGCCAAACCAAAAAACAAAGGTTTATTAAATATAATATCTTGTTGTTCGATGGTAGAAAATACATAAAATATGTTTTAAATAAGAAAAACATCTTTAATAAAAAGATTAATAAATTCTTAAGATAATTAATTATACTAAGCCATTAATCAATCTTTGACACAATTTGCAAAAGGTTTTAAATAGTTTTAATCTTTCTTGGTCCAAGTACTTAGTAAATTAAGCTAACTAGTCTTAGCTTTGATAGTTAACGTTTTAAGCTGACGAAGTTTCGTTGGTTACATAGTCGGTTACCAAATTAATCTTCAACGATTGGGGGAATTCTTAAAACTCATCAACCAATTCAGTTTTGTTTTAGCAGAGAAAAGGAAATGACATTTGGATAGAAGGTGAATCGTGCCCTAAAGGTGGTGATAGGACAAACACTGACTTTGTGTTTAACAGTTATATTTAAACAAAGATGACAAACGTCGACAATAAAAAGAAACTGGGTTAAAGGCGAAATGGGAAGCGCGCGCTCAGGACGGTAATGAGTGATGCAGTGCTTGATCAGCTGGACTGGCCGGTGCGCGCTCGCAGGTCGAGCCCCCTCCGCACCCGCTGCCCCGCCGCGGTCGCCCAGCATGTAGGGATGGCGGCGAGCGCTAGTGATGTCTTAACACATTAATATAGACACATCCCAAAATACGCCTGCCAGAGTCTACAACTTGTAAGTCGCGGCTGATACCACTGGGCCACTACTGCTCTCTGACACCGTTACCCAGTTACTTCTGTGGAGGTCGGTCCTTGTAAAATACTGGAACTTAGCTGCATCCGATTAGAGTAGTAGACAAAGTTGGGCAAAGGCTAGGCCAATTGATTGATCGGAGGGTTATTCTTAAAACTCACTATATAACACACTTTTGTATTCACCGAGAAAACAAAGTGAGATTGATAGTGACAAATCGTTAGTTAATATGCTTTACTGCTTTTGTCCCGCGGGAACGAAGACTCTTGTGGCCACAGCAACTTTGTTTTTTTTCCGAGAAAAATAGCGTTGCTATCCGTCCGGGTTTCTCCGAATTTGACCTAGTTTTGAGTCCGGGGAGCTGCCGGGCGAGGTTTTCAAAAAGGGTCCTACCTACGGAACTAATACGTAACCGAATTAAATTACTTATAATTTTTTGATACAAAGTTACTCGTAGATTCTATTTGATTATTGATAGAACCTTGGATAATTTGTTTCTAATTAGATGCCAAAAAGAAGAGTGTTCCTAATTCTTCTTTTTTTTTATTTAGCCATAGGATCGTGTTTGACCACTATGTCACCTGATGGTAAGCGATGATAGGGTCTACAGTGAAGCACACTTGCCTAAGTACCCTATTCACTCTTGTTTAAAGACCCCTGGTTGTAGCTATCAGGAAACAAAGTTACCAGACTAAACTACAAAAAGAGAAAAATACTATATTTTATTTGTGAACCTGATGTTTTTGATGATTGCGATATAATCGCAAAGAAGCCGTATTAATAATTAAAATTATACGGTGTTTATTTTAACCACAGATAATATAATACTATAGATTTAAACCAAGATTTTTTTTCTTTTGTGATGTCTAGGGGAAAAACTGAATCTCATACAAACATCCAGGGTTGGTTTTGTCTGGCGTTGGCAATTTAGGTGATAGCTTTCCGAAGCATATGGCACTCAACGCTCAAGTCCTTTGATGAGGGAAAGAATGTTTGTTATCGGATCAAAAGTTACGGAGATTACGTCCCACAAACAATTTTTCATTTATAATATTAGTTTTGATAAACATTGATAGACCTGCATTGTATATATTTTTATTTTTTAACAAAACAGTCGTTTGAAAATTTATCAAGAAGAAGAAGGATATCTATACTCTATACATACAAATTCCCAGTGCCATAAAAACATTACCATTCTTTAAATTTAAGCGTAGTTTAACAAATCTACTAATTGATAAATGCATTTACAGTGTACTGGAGTTTTTAGAGAATAAGTTGTAAAGCGGTAAAGAATAATAATTATACTTAAAATTTAATGTTCCAATTTCAATCTATGTGATATAATTTATTTTTAATTTAATAATCATTTATGTTAACTAATCTTAATTTATTTGACTGCTTGCTTGAATTTTGACTTTAGTGGTAAATAATAACTACTATGACTAATTTGCACGCCGAAATTACAGGCACAATAAGAGATCTGTATTTATTGCCTAAGAACTTTCTGTACCTTATTGAAGCAAATAAATGATTTTGATTTTGATTTTTGATAAGTAAAATTGAAGTGTCTGTTCGTAATATCAAAATAACAAAGTTTTATTGAATGCACGTGAAAGTATATACGGTACTAACAACAAATAAGCAATTTTTAAGATTGTTGTCTGTCTATCTGTCTGTTTGTTCCGGGTAATCTCCGAAACGGCTAGACCGATTTTGACGGGACTTTAACTGGTAGATAGCTGATGTAATAACGAGTAACATAGGCTACGTTTTATCACGAGAAAATTCATAGTTCCGGCGGGAAACAAAAAAAATAAAAATATGTTTTTACGAGTTTGACGCGGACGAAGTCGCGGGCAACAGCTAGTAAGTAATAATTTTATTAATACCTAAGTCAAAAGGGCTTAAGACAAAGTTGCATCGCTTTTCAAATTCAAGAATTAATAATGAGGCATAAGTATTTAGGTTAGGTATAAGAGATGTATCTTACTACATCAACGATTAAGATTATAAGCATTTTAACGAGGTACTCGTACGATAATCTTCCAGTTTAACATCCCCGACTTACGTGTCGTAGGTCGTGGGTTCGAACCCAGGTAGGTGCTTTACTTTGTGTAAATTATTTCATCACCACTGCTCGAAACACGGTGAAGGAAAGCTCGAGGGGAAACGAAGACATGGGACATCCACCAACCCGCTAGGCCCGCGTGGTGGATAAAGGCCCATACCTCTTCCACAGAGAGGAGGCCTGTGTCCCAGCAGTGGGAACATTACGAGTAAAAGGCTGATGATGATGACGATAATCTTCTCCGTTTGGTAAAATCTATAATGATGGTTATAGGTAGTAAGTACCTAACTAATATACAATGTAGTGGTTCGTTTGAAATATCGATTTCCAGATGAATCTTAATTTGCATTTTGTCTAATTTATAAATATGTTTTGTTTTTATTTTACGTATTTTACTGATACATTGCGAATGTGGTGCAAACTGTAAAAACTTGAGATTCATAAATAATTTGATAGTTTAGTTAGTAATGACATTTGGTGTGTTGCCACTTTAACGAAACATAAAAATAGTGTTGTATCCTGTCCTGAGTGATTAAAGTCAATCGAAAAACGAAGTAGCTACATTGAAATAAGTATTTCACGGTTAAACATTTTTTTTTAAACTAGCGTTATTTTTAGGGTTCCGTACCTAAAGGGTAAAAACGGGACCCTATTACTAAGACATCGCGGTCCGTCTGTCTATCTGTCTGACTGTCCGTCTTTCACCAGGCTGTATCTCATGAACCGTGATAGCTACTAAACCATTGAAATTTTCACAGATGATATATTTTTGTTGCCGCCATAATAAAAAATACTAAAAACAGAATAAAATAAATATTTAAGTGGGGCTCCCATACAACAAACGTGATTTTTTTACCGTTTTTTGCTATAATGGTACGGAACCCTTTGTGCGCGAGTCGGACTCGCACTTGGCCGGTATTTAAAATTCTATTCATACATGTCAGACTACCTCCTATCGATCACATTTATTTTATTTTTGATTTCTTATTTATTACAAGTACATGTTATGTGTTATGTCTTTAAAATTGTTATATTGAATGTATTATGTTTATAAAACATTTTTTTACACCAATGAGTAAATGTTAAATTGAGCATTCGATGAATCACTTATGAATGAATGAGCCATAAGTGATAATGCCACTACAACACTATGCTGCACGCTTAGAACATTGTCCAAGCCCTGCTGTCGTTTTTATCTACGAAATAAAAAAAAACATAGTTTAGCTGATTTCTTAATCAAATTGTCTATAGAAATTTTTTATATAGTATGTGTAAGCAATCCCTTAACAGTTTCGAAATTTTTATAAATAACTAAGAGCCAGGATTTCGTTCCTTGAAACACAATATAAACGGTAAGTACCTTCTCTTCAGGCCCGTCCTCAATTCGTCTCACACAAAAAATATCAAAATACCACTGACCGACATTCGGCAATCAATAACCAACCCGTCAGCAACTCGGGGGTCGAATCGTCCCAGCAGTGCACTCATACAAATAGTCCTCTTACACCGATGGCAATAAAACCGCTTGAGGGTAAAACGAGAGGGTTTTATGACGTCACCGCTCTGACGCCTCATGTTCAAACTTGGCTCTTCAAACAGTATTACACCGTTGAGCTGCGAATGTGTTTGAGAGTTAAATAAATATGTAACATTTTTCAAGCTAAAAGGACCCTTATTTTTCCAATTTATTTGATTCACAAACATTTTCCCATAGGGCCCAACCACAACAAAATTCCTCGTACACACCGCACCCACCATATACCACCTACCCACCCATACCCTCGTGCACATACTTCTTATGCTTTGTCCATATTCATACATGGTCATAGACGCGCTTTAGTTCCGATATTATAATGTTCTCATCATATAAAAGACGTCCACTGCTGAACATATGCCTTCCCCAAGCGTCGCCGCATCCACCGTTCCTGTGCTCTTGCAGAATCCCGTAACATTCATCACTTCACTGAGTTATCAGTCGACCTTGTGGGAGGGCTTCCAACGCTGCATCTTCTGGTGCGCGGTCGCCCCATCGGCTATCAGTTCAGCGAACAATCTGCCCTCCCCACTTTTGGCTATCTACGGGGCACTAAACTATAACCAGATACTTTGTATACTTCTAGACGAAACGTATGTAAGACGAAAAATAAACTGTCCGGTCTTTCGTTCTTGCAAAAACAAAAACTCTATGAAAAAAAAGAGACAAATATAGACAAACGCTACCCATCTTGAATGTCAGAGTGACAACTTTTAAGTCACTGTGGTAGTCTTTCGGATACCACATGTAATTAAAAAAAATTGCTGCTTTCACACATTTGATTCGAGTACACGTGCACTCTTTAAATAATTATAAAGAATCCCTAAAAAAACGTAGAAAAATTTGCCCCTGTCAGGGTATTCCCTGACAGGGGCAAATTTCTTACAGACAATTGAGCAAATATGTAGATAAGGCCAAAACTGAACTCGATAATATCGATTATACAGTAGCACAGATCTAGTAACCTTTAGAAAAGTATCTAGAGCATATTAGGCCACACTGGTACAAAAGATGGCATAGACGAATGTATATCTATATCTTTTTCCCTATGACGTTATCCGTTAGTGCGAAAGTGAATACCGATATTGAAATTGCATCTTAAATATTTTCCATCTAGAAGTATACAAAGTCACTGAGTACTCTTCTACTTGTTGTAATCTTCTTCTTTTGTAATATTACAAAAGTAGAAGAGCTAATTAACTATTAAAAAATCCATTGCCTTTAAAGGTAACCAAAAGGCATTGCCACTTTTTGTTACTTCCAACCGTCCAGACACATAGGTAAACAAAATCCTTCGAAATCTCTTTACTAATTAGCAATACACATTAAGGTTCTCTTGTAATCATAATATTCAAGCTGCATCCGAGCCGAGCAGGCATTCGGAGGAAATAATTAGGTACAATACATGTCTTAAATTAACACTAATTTCTAAAAGGAAACCCGAGTAGACTGCACACTACCGTTATGTATTAAAACTAAGGATTGGCACATGCTGGGGCATTAGGATGCATAAACATCATCTAAATTCTAAGGTAATATTTAACTTAATTTACTTTGTTTGATTGTAGCAGGTAAACATTGGACGGTATGGATCCGAATATAAAAAATCATTCAATGATACGAAACCACACTATCGCTGTGTGCTGTAGGCTTTTTATCTCGGAAAAGTGTACATTTCTGGGGGATAGGCAGAACAAAACCGCAGGAATAAGATAATATACGATTGAACAGTTGGATATTAGCTGTGATTACCACTCCGTGCCATTGAGCTAGGAAAAACATGGAGGCGCCGCGATGTTCTATACATACATTAGCTTATACAAATATGAGTGAAATACGATACAGAATGTGAAAGATCGTTTTGTTTCATTCTTTCTAATGTAGTAATCGTATTTGACAAAAGAGTCAACAATATTTCAGTTATTACCCATTATGGCAACATTTTGTTATGACGTAATGACAGTTGTAGGTACGTGCCATATTCGCCATATTAGGTGACGAATTTTGTGGTTATGTTCGTGGTAGTCCTGCTGTCAAATGGTTGTTAACTTTTTGTATACTTTTTACTCTGTACTTTTAATATGCCTATGCTCCATGCACGTGGCCATGGTAGCAAAACAGCAGGAATAAGGTATTACCTATACGATTGAATAGTTGGATAGTAGCTGTGATTTCCACTCCATCCGCGTGTATAATTATAAACAAAACACTTTCACACGTGAACAAACAATCGTGATCATTAATTTACTGCCACGAACAGCATACTATCTGTCACCACCATACGCCCCCCCAAGACCTACCAATATCCTTGAATGTTTTACTAATACATTAAACTATTAACACTGTGTGTATTTACCGAAATGCTTATTACATCATCACATCATCAGCCTATTAATGTTCCCACTGCTGGGACACAGGCCACCTCTCTGTGAGAGGGAATGGTCCGTAATCCACCACGCGGGCCCAGTGCGTGTTGGTGGATGTCACATGTCTTCGATTTTTTGGTTCTAGGACATGCCGGTTTCCTCACGATGTTTTCCTTCACCGTTTTGAGAGCAGTAGTGATGAAATAATTTACACAAAGTAAAGTGCCTGCCTGGGCTCGAACCCCCCCGACCTACAACTTGTAAGTCGCGGCCGATACCACTGGGCCACCACTGCTCTGAAATGCTTATACCGTGGTTTAATAGCAACTTATCACGGTGGTAGCAAAACTGATTGCGTTGGTCGCACTGTCCTTTAAATATTAATCATTTTTATTATCTGCTTCCAATCTAACCAAATGCAGCCGAATACCTGTATTATTAATAACTTCTTACAGTGCTTATTTATAGCATACATCTACCCTTAACTACCATACTTTTATAACAAAATCTCGGGACGACATTTATGCATTATCTTCAAGCACATATCATCTTCGCTAGCATTACCGCATATAAACTTACAATGTTCGTTCACATCCACGAGATAGCCTATAAAGTGGGGCGCCGCAAAATTTCTATGTGCGAGACCCTAACCTTGCTTTATATGAGCTCTACATACTCGTGTTACGCCAAATTACATATTAATAATATCTTAGCTGTGTCAAGGACTTCAATGCTATACAAAAGAGCGGTTGAAATAGTTCTTAGTTACCTTTGATTCTACGTCTCTAAATGAAGCACAATACTGCGTGAAAGCAAAGGTTGTATTAAGCAATTTCATGAATAAATAGTTCCTTAAATAGATAAGTACTATATCCCTAATTTTAATTGCTTTTAATTTTAGAGTTAAATTAATTTTCAGTAGATTTAGTTCTAGTGATCACCCCATAGGTCTAGATAATTGTAACAGCGAATTGAACACAAAATCCTTAAATAAACAGTATAGTTAAATTTTTTATTGACTAGCTATCGCCTGCAGCTCCGTCTGCGTATGATTGATTAGTACTTTATTAATGACTATGTAATATTTACTGTAAAGTTTCATCAAAATCTGTTCAGTAGCAAAAGCAGTCTTTGCTGTAAAAGTAACAGTAAACATCCATCCTTACAATCTTTCGCAATTAGTTTTTTTTTCACTAGCCATTGCTGTCCCACTGCTGGGCAAAGACCTCCTTCAAGTCTTTCCATACATTCTTTTCCCGTGCCGTCTCAAACCAGCCCTCATAGTACGCGTCGAAATCATCTCGTCACCACTTTCTGGGCCGGCCTCGACGGCGCCTTCTATCTTCAGGAACCCACTGTGTGGCGAGTCTTGCCCAGCGGTCAAATTGCACGCGACTAACATGACCCGCCCAATCCCATTTGAGCCTGGCAGCCTTTTTACCCGACTGCCGAAGGAGGGTAATGTGTTTATCAGTCTATGTATCTATGTATGTTTGTTCCTATGTGGCGTTCTAGAGACCAAACGCGTTGGCCGATTTTGATGGTTCTTACGTCAAACGATTCGTCTTTACTCTGCGAGTGTCACTGGCTACATTAAAATTGGAAAATGGCGGCTTTTGGGCGCCATTTTGTGGGGGTCCAATTTTTTTTTACTTCTTTACCCATTGTGTGGGGTATCAAAATAAAGGATTTTAAGAGGTGATTTCAAAAATATATTACACTTATATGTTTAAATGTACCTAATTCAAAAAAAATAATACTAAAAAGTTATAAATAAAAAACGTTAATTCAAAAAATTGTAAAACCCGGCTGCTTGAAAAGCGAACTAAAGAGACATGTTCGCGAGCTGGCTGACCAAAACCAGATGTATCCTCCGACTACACAGCATGATTTTCTCCTTGTTTACGCCTTTTTAGTTCGCTTTTCAAGCAGTCGGGTTTTTGATTTTTTTAATTAACCTTTTTACCCACGTCTATTGTGCCCGTTTTGGAGCGCAGCGTGGTATTTCGTATTCGGTAGAATATTAAAGGATGACTTTTTATTGATTTATTTGCCACAGAAAGGCCCATTTCCTTGGTAAAATATACGTATATTCATCACTTGTCATTGCCATTCCTACATGTGTCACCTTTCGCCAGAGTGTACGCCCGGGAATTTTATGCCCATCGTAAAATTTGGAGGCACTTCGCTTATACTATAAGGAATTCATGTACACATATACCCGTTATGTTTGCTGACGAATTGAAAAGGAGTCTCGTGTTTGTAAACATACATTATGTTAGGAAACGTATACAGTCGCAAATAAATAAGTTTCTACCGCGCTCTCAATATTTACGTTTTACCTAAGACTCAATCAATCCCAGCCTTTTGCCAACTATGTTGGGGTAAAATTCGAGTCTGACCTGATGCAGCTAAATACCAATATTTTGCTTAAAGATACTGCCTGTCTAACCTCCACAACCCAGTAACTGATTATATTTTTTTGGGATAATCCCACCGAACTATTCTCAAACCACTGCTTCTCCTGAAAGTCAGAATCAACCGTGGCAACCACCAGAAAAGTGCCGAGGTAATGAAGCTCGACCAAGATCGCAGCAACTTCACATTAACGATCTGCTAAACATCTTTGGTTATGCAGACGACAGCACTGTTGCTGAGAGATACTTGTCCAACGCTCGAGCTACCGGGTCTCAGATCCAGGAGGCCATGGTGGAGCGCTTGAACCTGTCTTTGCAGGCAGTCTCCGAATGGGAAGATGCCAATCTGGTTAGGTTTAATGCTGCTAAAACCCAGGCGTGTCTTTATTCCGCTAAAAAGAACCAATCACCCGGCACCAACTTTCCGAGATGTGACCGTGCCAATAACTGACCTTCTTGAGCTTCTTGGCATTATGTTGACATCGACTCTCAATTTTGGACCATACATTGAGGCAAAAGCTCAGCTAGGGTTCCTTGCAAAGGTTAGAAGGTACTTCACGCCAGAACAGCTGCTCAGCTTGTATCAAGCGCAAGTTCGATCATGCATGGAGTACGGTTCTCATCTCTGAGATGGATCTGCAGAATACCAGGTTGATGAATAGACTCATCGGCAATGAGGCACTGGTTAAGTCAAAGCTTCAGAGCCTTGAACATCGTCGCCGAGTTGCCAGCTTGTCAGTTTTTTATCGGTTGCATTTCGGGGAGTCTGCGATAGAATCGCATGACCTAATTCCGCCAAGCCCGTTTCATCATCGGACTACAAAACGTACGGCAATGTGCCATCGGCACATGGTGGACATCCCACCCATACGCACTAAACATTTTGGAAATAGTTTCATTATCAGTCCTCGAGATCCGATTCCTCGAGATTATCGTATTAGGAGTGGAATTCCCTGCCAGAGTCTGGGTTTTTTTAATATTATTATTGATAGGCTCGCGCTTGACCACTATCTCACCTGATGGTAAGCGATGATGTGGTCGACGATGTAGCACGCTTACCTAGAAGAAACCCATTCACTCTTGACTTAAAGACTCCCAGGTTGTAGCTATCAGGAATTACAGAGTCTGGCAGGGAATTCCACTCCTTAGTTGTACGCATAATGAAAGCATTCCCAAAACGTTTGGTGCGTATGGGTGGGATGTGCACCATGTACCGATGACGCATCGCCGTACATCTTGTAGTCCGATGACGGAAAGGGCTAGGAGGAATTAGTTCATGCAATTCCAACGCACACTCCCCGAAATGTAACCGATAAAAAACCGACAGACTGGCAACTTGGCGCCGATGTTCAAGGCTCTGGAGCCTAGACTCAACAAAATCAAACCATCCTTGAACCAAAAATCGAAGACATGTGACAAACACCAAAATCCATTAAAGAAAAGAAAGAAAGAAAAAATTAAATAAATAAATAAATATTAATGTGCGACCCGCACAGGAGACACGAGATAAGCAAAAACAATAAAATAACAATAATCTCAGCATGTGCAGCGATATCTTAAAAAAAAATAACGCTGCGTTGGTATTGGGCCCGCCGCGTAGTGGACTACGGGGCATCTCTTCCAGAGGCCTGTATCCCAGCAGAGCGAACATCATATGCTAATTATACGGTTATCATAACACCTCAAAGAAGTTGATAAACCAATTCAAAGACCCGCAAAGACAAGACCCACGAATTTCATATACATACCTAGCCATGGATAAAGATAATGAATTTATATGAAGATCATATATAATGTAAAGCCTTCTCAGACAAGCTCGTAACACAGGCTTGATGTCCTGAATTTGTTTGCGGTACTTATATGAGAAATATAAGGAGTTTACACGCATACATTATCGTACCTTTAGCGTGGGTTAGGAGATTTTCTTCTTTGTATAAGACTTTGATCTTCACTTGTAAATGTGGTGGAATGAGTTATTTTTGTGGGCGATTATTTTTTAGGGTTCCGTACCCAAAGGGTAAAAACGGGACCCTATTACTGAGACTCCGCGGTCCGTCTGTCTGTCTGTCTGTCTGTCTGTCTGTCACCAGGCTGTATCTCATGAACCGTGATAGCTAGACAGTTGAAATTTTAACAGATGATGTATTTCTGTTGCCGCTATAATAACAAATACTAAAAACAGAATAAAATAAATATTTAGGTAGGGCTCCCATACAACAAACGTGTTATTTTTGCCCCGGAACGGAACCCTTAGTGCGAGAGTCCGACTTGCACTTGGCCGGTTTTTTTTATTAGATTTTCATGTTTTACAATATTTTGTTAATTTATTTTTGGTATAACATTCTATCAGTAAATAATTTTCGTAATTAGTTCAGAGACTGTAGGCAAGTGAAATTAACAAGTATAAACATTCAAAAAGCCGCTAAGGCTTATTGACTCATGTTTTTTAAACTATATAATTTATCTAATAGTAGAGACGCTTCGATCGACAATAAAACCGAAACACGTAATTATAACACGATATCTTGTGAAATACCCCGCTTCAGTAAAATGCGCATAACTTTTGAACGGCTGTACCGATTTGCATTAAACATAGCTCTCACACACACTCGAACACTCTCGCTTAAGTCACCATTCAAACAAAAAAAAAAACAAAATCGCTTCATCCGATTAAAGCTTCGATGGCACAGACAAATACACAAATACACACATCCACTAATACACACGTAAACTTATAACACCCCTCTTTTTCCGTCGTGGGTTAAAAATGTATGGGATGTCAAACGCTATCGAAATGTCACGTGATCTATTCCTTACATTTGACAATCCGTTCAGCCCATCGCTGACATCGAATGAGACTGCCTAGAGGAAAGTGTATTTTTCTGTTCTATGGTCTAGAGCAGGGATGGCGAACGACAAAAATTACACACAAAGTCAAAATTCTTTGGCGACACGTCAATGTCACATAAAAAAATGCCATGTTTTCTAATAAAGGTTCGCCATCCCTGGTCTAGAGCCTTAGTACTTCTAAACTAAGAAATCGAATTCGAATTCGAACAAAAATGTAAACAAATGTGTAGCCAATTTTAAAAAATAACCTCGATTGTGCAGTTTTTCGAAAAGTACTATAACATATTGATAAAATTGTAGGAGTAGTAAGATATGCTTAAACAGTTAAAATATAATATTGCAAACAGTTTTCAACTTTAAAGTGAAGTTTTTTTTTTTTTTTTTACTATGTATAGGCCTGTGTTTGACCACAATCTCACCGTGGTCAGTGATGATGTGGCCGATGGTGGTAAGCACACAAAGCCTAGAAGGGAACTGGCTCTCAATTGCTGCTGTCGGAACACACCGGAAGGTGCTTGGCGACAGATTTTCAACTTGAGGGTGGTTGCCAGCCAGGCGGGTACTACAAAGTACCCTACCACCGTGCTATGGTTTCCTCACGATGTTTTCCTTCACCGAAAGCTCAAGCTCATTGTAGGATTCGAACCCGCGACCTTCGTCTCGGTATCCGACGTCACTACAACTGAGCTATCATCGCCTTAAATCGCCGTAAACTAGGATACAAGAATAAAATATAATTGTTTGATATAAAATTGAGCAAGTTATTTTTATGCTACTGGCAATAAGGCAGTGGTCTTAAACATTTGGACTTCCTTTAGTGTTTTCAAGTAGCATATCGCCTCGGCTTCGCATGGGTGTTTTTTACTAATGAAATAAATGAGAATTCTCTTACACACAAACCTTGTCCTGACAATTATGAACAGAATATGAATAAATCATAATATTATATATCCTAATTTCAAATAAACGAGCAATTTATTCATAACAGTATAATTCTCCCAAAAACACTTAATTTGAATAACTAGTGAAATGTTGACTACCCCTGAACTGTCACTTTGACAATGACATTTCTTTGTTTATATTTTTGATCTCGAATTCGATTTCTGGATTATGATATTAAATACTTTTACAAACATATGCGTATATGTAGGTATGCTATATTTGAAATAACATACAATTCCTTTTTACAGACCGTTCAACCAATTTTGAACGCACAACTGCTATTGCGTTAGTGACATCACAAATGGCATCTGTAATAAACAGTTGATATTGGCAACAAGTTTATGCTTTTTATGCCATACTTCATCCTTATAATCCACTGATGGGACACAGGCATCCTCTCTGAGAGAGGTAATAGGCCTTAAACCACCACGCCGGCCCAGTGCGGGTTGGTGAAATGGTGGAATGGTGCTTCGAATTTTTGGTTCTAGGACATGGCGGTTTCCTCACGATGTTTTCCTTCACCGTTTTAAGAGCAGTGGTGATGAAATAATTTACACACAGTTAATTTAAGTCTGAAATAGCCAAGTCAGAAGCCTGTGGGGTTCCTAGAGGCAGCTAAATTAACTCTGACACCAGAGGTGGCCAAATTCCTACAAGAAAAAAAAAACTGCACACAAAAGACACAGCACAACACACAAAATCACAATTAAATTATTTTAATTTACATGTAGGAATATGAATATGGAAACAAGGTGCCAACATACAAAAAAAAAGAAAAAGGAAAACATACATAATACAAATAAAAGTGACACAAGTAACATACCTACTTAAATTAGTAGGTATAACGATTAAAACACAGTGCGGAGTACATCTCAAAGTAGGTAGTACACCAAATAGGAGTCCAGCTCAGCACGTGTCAAGCAGCAGTGACATACGGTCGCTGAGCAGTCGTGATATGTTGGTGTTGTGACAGTGTTATGCGAGGTATATACAAACAATTGTTTTTCTATTGTCTCTGCTAATAGCACTCAAGTGGTAAACGTATTTACAATAAATAAATATACGTAAATAACATGTGTATTACAATAAGTAGGTATCAAACAAAAGATCCACAAGTTTTGATCTAGATGAAGACTTGTGGATATTTTGTTGGCTCTTGATGTTAATGTTGCTGTCTAAACATCAACGTCAAGAGCCTTTTTTAATGACCCCATTGCTAGGACTAAGGCCTTTTCTTATAGAGGGAGTGGCTATAATGGCGGGCCCAATGCGGATTGGTGGATGTCACATGTCTTCGAATTTTTGGTTCTAGGACATGCCGGTTTCCTCACGATGTTTTCCTTCACCATTTTGAGAGCAGTGGTGATGAAATAAATTGCTCAAAGTAAAGCACCTGCTCGGGTTCGAACCCACGCCCTACAACTCGTTAGTCGGGGCCGCAACCACTGCAATAAAAACATCCTTTTTTAAACAAGCTTTCTAGCTTACCGTGTATTGTCATCCAAACCAACCATGTATGCAAAATTTCATCATAAACGGTGAAGGATAACTGCTAACTGCTGCTTAAAATGTCATCAAAATCGGTGGAGGATAACTGCTTTAAACTGTCATCAAAATCGGTGGGGGATAACTGCTTTAAAATGTCATCAAAATCGGTGGAGGATAACTGCTTTAAAATGTCATCAAAATCGGTGGAGGATTACTGCTTTAAAATGTCATCATAATCGGTGGAGTATAAACTGCTTTAAAATGTCATCAAAATCGGTGGAGGATTACTGCTTTAAAATGTCATCATAATCGGTGGAGTATAAACTGCTTTAAAATGTCATCAAAATCGGTGGAGGATAACTGCTTTAAAATGTCATCAAAATCGATGGCGGATAACTGTTTTATAATGTCATCAAAATCGGTGGAGGATAACTGTTTTAAAATGTCATCATAATCGGTAGAGGATAACTGCTTTAAAATGTCATCATAATCGGTGGAGTATAACTGCTTTAAAATGTCATCATAATCGGTGGAGTATAAACTGCTTTAAAATGTCATCAAAATCGGTGGAGGATAACTGCTTTAAAATGTCATCAAAATCGATGGCGGATAACTGTTTTATAATGTCATCAAAATCGGTGGAGGATAACTGTTTTAAAATGTCATCATAATCGGTAGAGGATAACTGCTTTAAAATGTCATCATAATCGGTGGAGTATAACTGCTTTAAAATGTCATCATAATCGGTGGAGTATAAACTGCTTTAAAATTTCATCAAAATCGGTGGAGGATAACTGCTTTAAAATGTCATCATAATCGGTAGAGGATAACTGCTTTAAAATGTCATCATAATCGGTGGAGTATAACTGCTTTAAAATGTCATCAAAATCGGTGGCGGATAACTGCTTTAAAATGTCATCAAAATCGGTGGAGGATAACTGTTTTAAAATGTCATCAAAATCGGTGGAGGATAACTGTTTTAAAATGTCATCAAAATCGGTAGAGGATAACTGCTTTAAAATTCAGTTGCATGATTTGACCCGAACATACGTACATACATTGCAAGTTAATAAAAAGCTTGTAAAATGTTAGTATTATTTTGCCCTAAAAATATCTAAGTTCCTAAGTTGTAATTTATTAACATTTTCTTCAATCATTCTTCATTATTTGATATCGGTTTTGCAAAAAAAAACATTAGTATGATTCCTAATAACTCAAACATAATTAACTTTTAACGTTTTTACTGAATTTGCCTGAGTTCGCGGTCGTTTAAGGGACCTACGCCTAATGAATATTGGTTTCCAATATTTGGCTGGCATCTGGAGAAGGCCCGTTAACATCAAATAAAAATCCAATTGCGAGATGGTCCACCCCAAATTTATAAAAAGCTGACATTAAAAGCGGCAATCATTTTGGCTATTTGCGTCAAGATCAAACAGTTTTATGGCGTCATTAAATTATTCGTAGTAATATATAACTAGGTATACATAAACGGTGCTTATAATTTCAATAATAAACATGTATTTTTATTTGTTCTTGATATGATGGTCTTTTAGTTAACTAACCGCGTAATGGCCATATTTCGTCGAATGAGTTTCGTACTTCAATTGATTCTACTGAATGATGTGCACTTTCCTTAAGGGTACACTAATCGAAAATTCTTCCATACAAACGTAGTCTGGCTTTTACTCCACTGTTTGACGATGTACGTTCAAAATAAAAAATGATATCAATTAGCCTCATCATTATCTAGCCCTGTATGGAAGCACAAAAGTAAAAAAAACAATTTACTTGAAAGTTATGAGCTTCAAAAGTTCCATATTTTAACACTAATTTTAACGCATCTTTGGGCGCAAATAAGTACCATAAGAACAAGGAAAATTGAAAAACGGCCTCCATACAGGGATAGATTAGTAATTCAACATTGCAAAGAATTTTATTTTGAACAGATACATTCAGTCGTTTTTTTATGATATCCAGACTCTCAAAGGTCTGTTTATAAAATTTCACGCGCTCGTTTTCGTTCTAAATCATCATCCATTTCGCTACAAATTTGCAAAAGTGTGTATTCGTACGCGTACTAGCTTTTTACTGCTCATAACAGCATCTATCTGTTCCGCACGTGTTGTCGGTTGATATAGCACGCATTTTAACCCCGCTCACAAAATAGTTCGTGCCGTCGACTAGTGTACCCTTAAAAATCAAAACCAAATAATGTTAAAATCGTAGCACTGAGCTAAGGCGTAGCGCTTTACTACGCCGTAGCTCAGTGCTACGATTTTCACGATTCGTAACACGGTTTGATAGATGCCTTTCTTTTAAGCCTTGCCTTTTTTCCCAAGGGCTTTTAAAGGGACTCTTATCTTTATCGATTAACTATAATAATTTACCAACTTTTAAATTATTTGCCATGATAGACAAAAAATACAAAAGTAGAGTGTGGCTATAAATAGATAGCTACAGTTATTCAACTGGCATTCTTCCGATTCTAAACGAACAGTCTGACAAACAGACTGACCGACTGACAAACAAAAAGCGTAAGCTTAGCAAAGGAGTACCGTTGCCACCCTTTCACCAAAGTACCAAAAAAAACCGGCCAAGTGCGTGTCGGACTCGCGCACGAAGGGTTCCGTACCATTATTGCAAAAAACGGCAAAAAAAACACGTTTGTTGTATGGGAGCCCCACTTAAATATTTATTTTATTCTGTTTTTCGTATTTTTTGTTATAGCCGCAACAGAAATACATCATCTGTCAAAATTTCAACAGTCTAGTTATCACGGTTCATGAGATACAGCCTGGTGACAGACAGATAGACAGACAGAAAGACAGACAGAAAGACGGACCGCGAAGTCTTAGTAATAGGGTCCCGTTTTTACCCCGTTGGGTACGGAACCCTAAAAACAATTTAATTAATTTCAACTACCCACAAAGTCTCTACTGTTTACTGATGAAAATAAATGTGGCAGCCTTATCAGCGACAGCCATCTTGTGCAAGGTGAAGGGCGATGCCTGATAACAACGCTGATCATTTATCTAATGATTGATGTTCATGCTGGCTCACCTTTCAAGTAAGAGAGTCTTTTTAGTGTTCCGTACCTCGAAAAGAAAAAACGGAACCCTTATAGGATCACTTTGTTGTCCGTCCGTCTGTCTGTCAAGACCCTTTTTCTCAGGAACGCGTGGAGGTATCAAGCTGAAATTTATATCATATACTTAAGTCTACTGTCCCTTAAAGCTGTGAAAATCAAACTTCTAGGTTAACGCAATCGAAAGATACAGCCGTTTATGCTGCAAATTTTCTACACTCACAAGGGAATCAAAACCTACAGGGTACTTCCCGTGAACTCAGAATCTTGAAATTTGCTACGAAGCAACGTCTTATAACACAGATTATGGAAAAATTTTGAAAACCGTAAATTTTTATTTATATCATATAATAAAAATATTTTTAATAATTTTAAACTTACTACCCCTTTCCTCATGAATGCTAAGAGGTATAAAATTGAAATTCATATCAAATACTCAGGTCTATAATACCTTTAAGCTGAGGTTTGTTCGGAACCCTCGGTGCGCAAGTCCGACTCGCACTTGGCCGGATTTTTTTATTATTATTATTAAATAAAAGATTTGTACCTATCCTCAGGTCGATCTCGGCAAGTGTTATTTAATCTAGATTCTAGATCGATCAAACCTTTACGTAGCCTCGAGCTTTTCAATCTTGTCAGAGAAGATATTTATAATCTATAGTAATTTTTATAAACTGCTAAACAATTTTTATGAATTTTGGTATAGAAATAGATTGGACATTGGAAAAAGACATAGGATACTTTTTATCCGGGCAGTACTTACATTCCCTTGAGATAATTTACGATTTACACACGAATGAAGCCACTGGCAGAAGTTAGTATAAGAAAATAAAACAAACGCGGTACTTATTAATTAAACACACGTGCTGACATACAGAAATACATCTTGTTTACTACAAATACGTTGGGATATAGATACCTTAGCATATTCATCGTCGTGCTATCCATCACTATACGAATATTTGGAGAAGAGCCGTAATACGTAATAAGCGGCACGGTAAATACGATTACAGATAGGTACAACCGAAACCGCCGCCGCCGCCGGGATGCTTGTGCCGAGGCGAGCGTAGGGTTGGCAAGTCATAGTAACATTGTGGTTGTTTAGATGCTTGTTTCCCTGACCATGACGTACATATATATGTTAAGATCAAAAGAGCAGTGGTCGCCCAGTGGTAACGGCCGCGACTTACAAGTTGTAGGTCGTAGGTTCGAACCCAGGCAGACGCTTTTCTTTGTGCAAATTATTTCATCACCACTGCTCCCAAAACGGTGAAGGAAAACATTGGGAGGAAACCGGCATGTCCTAGAATCGAAGACATGTGACATCACCAACCCGGATTGGGCCCGCGCACATATAATATAATACTAGCATACAGATACCTCATCCCATACAAAGAAACCGTGCCGACGTAACTCGCGTTTTTCATCTGCTTAATCTGGCAATTTTATGTACATTGAACGCGTTCGGTTCTGTTTCACGGTGATAGATAGATGGTGTTAGCAGCGACTTGCAAGTAAAAGGGTTTACTAGGTTTGTGAATATTGTTTTCTTTAAATACAGTAAAGGTTCGTTTTATAGTATTTTTTTGCACGGTTTAACAGTTTTTTTTGCACCAAAATGTGTTACAATGCAAATTTCAACAATCGAGTGGAATGCCTAAGATATTTAAAAATGCGCCATCTATTGGCATCAATTTTAAATGATCCGTTCAAATAATCTTTGAAATGTGAATTAAGAACCCAATATTCCATAATTGTATACTTAGGAGAGTTGATTAAACAAGAACATACAATTTTTATGTTCAATTCCAGAAAATTTTAATTTTAAACACATTCAATAACAGATGTAGGTGCATACCGCGTCATCTATTGAGATTTATTTGAACCAAATTTTCTTTCTTAGCAATGAGACCCCGTGGCCCGCGTGGTGAATTGCGCACCTTCCCCTCTCACAGAGAGGAGGCCTGTGTCCCAGCAGTGGGAACATTAAAAGGCTGATAATGATGTTAAGCTCAAACATCATAAACGCTCATTGAGCAAAAAAAAAAGATCGGAACGCGTCGACAACGCCAATTACATAATACATGTACCTTTTTATCAGAATTTTCTCTTATTTTTGAAGTCACCTGATTATTTTATTTGATTTGAAACAGTTCTAAATAGCTTAACAACTATCGGCGTAATACTAATTAATTAATCTTTTGTTCGGCGAACCGTTGATTGGAGAACTGTGTTTCAAATAACTATTTCAGAATCAAATAAATATTTTTTTTAAACTTTGCTGTTGATACTGTTATCTTCGTTGTACCCTCAACATTACTTTTTTGGCAATATGACACTGTACATCAATTTTCCATGTTACATCCATTTAAAATGGTTGTCAGCGAATGACAATTATTGGGAGTTAAATTGATTTACAACTAACCCCTTTTTTTTGGGGCAAACCCACCGCACTATTCCCAAACCCAACGCCTGAAAGCCAGAATCAACAGTGGCGACCACCAGAAAAGGGCCGTGGCAATGAAGCTCGACGAAATCCCGTAGAAAGAATTTAACTGTCTTGGATCCCGCAACGAAATTAATCAGAAAAGAATAATGGAGGAGTAGGTAAAAATAATTTAATATCCACTTCCCTCCATATCAAGCAGGAGACAGAACAAACAAGGCCAATAGGCACAAAGAGTCGCTTAAAACTAGCTTAGCTTAAGAGCTAAGCTAACACTAACAAAATGAAGAAAATTATCTCAAATTCAAATTCATTTATTGCTCAACACAGTACATAAAAATACACTTCAAGGTGTCAGGTGAATGCGTAGTTAACCGTGTTCCACCAATTAAGGCATGCAAAATTATAATTACAATAATTACTAAAATAATACAACGTCATAAATTAAAAAAATGGTATAAAATGTCATAAATTAAAACGCATCCAATGTCACAAATTAAAATTAAAGTACTATAACGATGTCATAAATTAAAGAGATCAAATTTATGCTATGTCATAGATAAAATCTAAACGTATACAATGTCAGTAATTAATACTAAAACTTTAAAACATAAACAATTGATAAGTAATGTCTGATTATACAATGTCGTAGTAATTAACAAAATAATAAGCAAACAAGTCGGACCACAGTATCCACCCCAATCACACCACTTATACAGATAAATTTCTGTCTGAGAGGTACTCATGTATTGTTTAGTATGTCTTGCTTAACAGTAAATTATTCAATTGTTTTTTAAATATTCTCGAGGGCACTCCCGGAATAGAAAGTATCTTATATACAAAGTCCCCAAGAGTCTCAAGTGTGCCTACGGCACTTTTGAACGTCAACAATAAAAATTTACAAGTAATAACAATTGATTCTACCGTCCTTTTCTGACTCCCGGCTGGCCGGGCGTGAAAGCTTAAGGCGATATATACGCCCCAATGTTAACGCGGTACTGGCCGTACGCCCGCTTGGAGCTAAACTATCAATATTTAACCGCTTTTTGAACAGTTTTGTTTGCAAAATATCATATATTTCAGTTAAGAAGAAATTCCAGCCATCAATTTTTTTGTGTAAAAATATTTTTAAACATCCAAGTCGTTTTGAAGGAGTATCCAAAAGTTGCGAAAAAATATATTGTCGTAATTATTTTTTTTAAAGCTAAACTATTAGTTACACGAAAAAACCTTGTTTCAAAAATAATATACATGAATCAAAAATAAATATATTATTATACAATGCATGTCCTCGAAAAGAGCGTTTTCCAAGCAGCCAAACTGTGCGGAAAGTGACACTTTTTTTCACTAGTGCTTTTTACTTTTCTGTTTTTTTTTTTTTAATTTTTAACTCCAACGTCAGCCCGACGCATAGAGTTTTTATTATTTGAGAAAAGTTTAAAAAAATAGTTAAGTACAGATTCATATAAAAGGTAAAATAAAACTAATACTTCATTAAAGGCGTTTTTAATTACTCTACATTTAGATTTTGATCAATAAATTATTAATGTTAAATATTCATTAAATATGTTTGGCAGAACGTATATTTTGCTCGTCCCTTTTTGCGTTACGACGTGACAGCTATTTGCACATGCGCAGTAGATATGACCGAGGAACTTTTAGTTAATCTGTGGTTATGCTGAGCGCGCTTGAATAAACTGGCCATTTTATTAATTTTTGCTTGGTTCAGATATATTTTTTCATTTCCTCGCACAATGCATAGTAAAATGCTGTATGATACTCGTACGTAAGATGATTTCCGACTCGTGTCGATTTATCCTACCTTCCGCACTTGTAGCATAAATAACTATTTTCAAACCTTTTAACTTAGCCGTTACTAAGGAGTATGCTTTAGAAAGTAACCGTTTTACGGCACTAAAGCAGTGGAAGGCCCTTAGCAAACAAACTCACATTCGTATGTTTAATATTCATGATTAAGAATTTAATTTCATAGTCAATCTGCGGACCAATAATTTCGCCTGACAGCCCTATAGTAAATTAACACCATCAAAATAGCACGAAAGCGAGCACATCCGAGCTGCAAACAATACCGGGTTCTAATCTAAATTCATACACCCTGTATTGTCCTCGCTCGTAATAATTCCCCTTAGCCCGCGGATAATTTAATTTTCATCAGATATGTACTTTTTGAACAGAGAGTTAAGAAAACTAGTCTATACTAATTTATACTAATATTATAAAGAGGTAAATAAAGTTTGTGAATTATGAGTTGGTGACGTTGTAGAGGGTAATCTCTGGTTCTAACCGATTTTGAAAATTCTTTCACTAGTAGAAAGCAGTAGTTTTCTTATTCGTGAGTGTCATAGACTATAATATATTTTTTTTTAAATAGAGTTCCTTATGAAAATTGCAATAATGTAACCCAAAGTAGCAAAATGTTGCATATAAAATTCATTCTTTGGCGTGCGCTGAGAAAACTATTGATGATACATAAAAATTATGTATTACATGTTTAGGTAGGGTAGGTTAGGTAGGGTAGGTGGGTAGAATAGGTCTGCTAGGTAGGGTAGGTAGGTAGCCAATTGACGGGAGCGGAGCCCCGGGGGTCAGCTACTAGAGAAATAAAATTATTGGTAACTGTTACGTCATTTTACTTTTCAGCAATCTTTCACAACCTACCTTTATTCTTAACTAACTGTTGCCCGCGATTTCGTCCGCGTCAAACTCGTAAAAAATATATTTTTATTATTTTAGTTTCCCGCCGGAACTATGAATTTTCTCGTGATCAAACGTAGCCTATGTTACTCATTATAACATCAGCTATCTACCAGTGAAAGTCCCGTCAAAATCGGTCCAGCCGTTTCGGAGATTACCCGGAACAAACAGACAGACAGATAAACAGCCAGACAAAAATCTTAAAAATTGCTTATTTGTTGTTAGTACCGTATATACTTTCACGTGCATTCAATAAACGTTGTTATTTTAATATTACATACAGACACTTCAATTTTATTTATTTGTATAGATTACCTTTTATCGCCCTGGCTTTGCCCGTGACAAATTATACACAAAAGCCTTTCTCGTTTCTCACTCTTTTTATTAGTGTAAACCACATACAAATCCGTTCTGTAGTTTTTTAGTTTAAAACGTACAAACGCGGCGGGGGCTTCATTTTATAATATGTACTTAGTGATTACCATTTTATCGGCGTAAATCACAACAAAATAATTATCAACAATTTGAGCCTACGAACACATATTTACTAAAAATATACCTCACTTCATGGTGTTGGATTACTAGTTGAATATAATTTTGAGTCTCATTTGGAATATTATACCAGCCTAAAATGAAAAATAAACGTGTTGTTTATTCTAGCCTTTGAAAGGATTTTATAACGTATTTCAAAAGGTTATAGGAGAAATATTTCATGTCCAATCTTTTGAAAATTCAAAATTCCCCTAAAGTAATAAAAATCGCCTATCTGATCGAGATGCCACATCCAAGCGTGCCTATTCATTATTATAACTACATTTTGAGTCACGCATCCCGACGCAAGGGAGATGGCGTCAAATCAATATTAATGGAATTTGCCTCAAAATGATGCTAAGATAAATGAGTTTGACTGCCTACATTGCAGGCTTGTTCAAACATTATTTTATTATGAAGGTTACTTTAGCTTAACAGGACTTTTACTAGCTGCCAACTTTTACAATTTACGGTTGATATACGAAGCTGAAGTTACGAAATTTTTAACAATAACTTACCTACTTAAGCTGGGTCCAGATATGTTCTTTTGTCCGTACTGTACCTCCGTCCTCCGTTTCGTACCAGCGTTGCGATTCAAAAGAACATATTTGGACGCAACTTTTAGAGTCTTGGTTTCTACACAAACTACCTCCCTATCAAAAATGCTTTTTTTTTTTTTATATAGTCTCGCGCTTGACCACCATCTTACCTTTTTTTTTTTTTTTTTTTATAAAACATTGCCCCACACTAGGAATTTCTTCCTGTATCGTGGGTACGTTTACAAACATATAAACTCACATACACAAACACCCAGAGCCGGAACAATTATCTGTAGGTCATACAAATTTTTTTTCCGTGCGGGAATCGAACCCGCGACACGCAGCGCAGCAGTCAATTGCTCAACCACTGCGCCAACCGTGCGCCCTGTTGGTAAGCGATGATGTGGTCGACGATGGAGCACGCTTGCCCAGAAGCAACCTATTCACTCTTGACTTAAAGACCCCTAGATTGTAGCTATCGGGAAACACAGACTCCGGCAGGGAATTCCACTCCTTAGCTGTTTGGTATTGGCCACGCGATATTTCAAAAGCGCAGTCAATACCATATATTTCGGCATATTTGACAACTAGCTGTTGCCCGGAACTTCGTCTGCATAGTATTATTACTACGAAAAATAGCTTATTTTTTATATCGCGCAATAATATTGTAGGTTTGTGGGCCGCCTTACTTAAGAAATAATTAGTTCAACATAGAAACTTCCATCCCCCTTTCCACCCCCTTAAGGATGATTACCAGGATAAAATCTATACTATTTCCTTCCCAGGATCTCCAACTATATCCATACTAAATTTCATCTAAATCGTTTCAGCGGTTTTGCTAGCTAGGCACAATGGCTTTTTAATTGTTTGAGTTAATTACAGCATACAAGGGGTTAAGCGTGAAAAGGTAACAGACAGACAAACAGACAGACGACAGAAAGACGCATTATTCGCATTTATAATATTAGTATGAATTGCTATCGTTGATTGATAAAGTAAATTAAAATTTTATCTATAGCTCCTTCATATATTTCACCGCATTATGGCAACCTGAAAAATGCGATGCATCAACGAACAAGTTTAAAATGACAAATGTCTAAAGTTGAAGTTAATTGTGAACAAACAGTCTTTTACATTACTATATTAGTAGGATACAAATAGCGACCTCAAAAGTGTTATAGCAACATTAATATGACAACGTACAGCACCGACCAACATTTTCATAAGCTATACAATATACAAGAAAACATCAAGCCTCTCACTTGTCGCAAACTTATGGAGGTCATCGGTAATTGCGAGCGCCCCTCGGTTCCGATCGAGCCGTCGCCGAGGTGTATCAGACTCAATTAAACGGCTTAATGAAAAGTCCACTGCAGTCACGTGACTTACAAGCAATTAATAGTTCGACGGTGATGTCAGTCGGTAGATTGACGCGGGGGAATATTGCAGAAAAATTGCTAGATTTATTTATTTACATACTTGCTTCTTCGCGCGACTTCACTCGAGTTAAAAGTATTTTACGCGTTAAAATTATTCTAAGGCACGTACTACCGGGATAACAGCATCAGATCCTAATCCATTTCATGGTCTACCACTGCGCTTAGTTTCATCCAAATTCGTCGAGCCGTTCAAAACATCCAAACATACAGACTTTCTAATTACAATTTATGCTTAGTAAGATGCAAATGGCGACTTCGGAAATGAAGCATTTAAATATTAATATGAGAGGGAACGTACAAATTAAAAAACCAACATTTTTATAACCTAATCATACACAAGACAGATAAACAAGAAAACATCAAGCCTCTCACTTGATGCCAACTTATGGAGGTCATCGGTAATTGCGAGCGCCCCTCTGTTTCGATCGAGCCGTCGTCGAGGTGTATCAGTCTCAATTAAACGGCTTAATGAATAGACTCCTGCAGTCACGTGACTTACGAGCTATTATTAATAGTTCGACGGTGATGTCAGTCGGTAGATTAACGCGAGGGAATATTGGAGAAAAATTGCTGGGGTTATTTAATTAAATACCAGCGGCTTCGCCCGCGTGAAATCGGATTGTATCATGGTAATTTTAATTTCAAAATTATTATATTAATTAATTTTGAAATTAAAATTGACATAACTACTTCAATTATATTTTGAAAAATATGAAAAAATGCAGTGTTGGCAACTTTATAATTTTTTTATATTCTCTAATAAAAAATATGTTTCCATAGATTGAGCAAAGAAATAAAAAACGGCCAAGTGCGTGTCGGGCCACGCGCAGTAATAGGGTTCCGAAGTTGCATAATAATGCGGACGAAGAAGAGGGTTTTATTGTTGTTACATGAACATTATAACGGTTTCAGCGGCATACAACGTCTAAAAACGGGCCCACATAGGTGATGTTTTTTAACTATATGCTCGCGTTTGACCACTATCTCGCCTGATGGTAAGCGATGATGTGGTCTACGGTGAAGCACGCTTGCCTAGAAGTAACCTATTCACTCTTGACTTAAACTAAGGAAGAACTAACTGGTAACTGGAGAAGGAGTTATAAAATCCAACTTCGCAACTGAAGTTAGAAAAATATTATCTATTTGACTACCACCGCGGGTGCGAATTGCGAAAGGAGCCGATACGAGCACACGTTAGAGCCACGGGGAATGGTATCCTTCCTGGTTCCTGGATCCTTGCACGCACGCTCCTTTTTTATTTCTCATTCGAAATTTAAAAAAAATCATATGTTCACCTCTAATCTGCGGTACCTATTCACTATTTCGTTCTGGAAAGTTTTACGCTACTCAATTAGTGATGTAGTCGGGTCGTATATTGACTTTATAGATGGATATCGACAAAAGAAAATAAGTAAATTGCTTGGCAATCGAATCTAATTTAACTTTAGAAAACAAAACGTCGAAAATACTTCTGCACTAACACAAAATAGACTCTCTTTGTTTTCAATGGCATTTGTACAAAAACTTTACCGTGCCATGTACATTTTATAAGATGGTCGACTATTACTCGTAAACTTTTAAAGCCTGTTATGATTTTATTTTTGTATATTTTTACATGGTTCATAAGCATATATTTACTCAGTTTTACACAGCTAACAACTTTATTTAAGTAATTTTTCAATGGCATTTTTACAATTTTTTTACTGTTCCAAGTACATTTTATAAGTTGGTCGACTATTACTCGTAAACTTGTAAAGCCTACTTAGCTGTGATAGTTTTCCTTTTAATTTCGTTATATTTTCTACTGCCGTTAATTTTTTCACATAGCCAAGAGAAACCATTTCGCTGCCAGGAGGACACTTGCCTCTAACATAAATTTGAAATTTAAAGCTTAATTTTACGCAAAGGGATCTCTGAATCGAAAAATGGTTTGTATTGTGTAAATTTTGAATGGCCTATCCAACGGGATAGACAAGAAAAAAAACATCCCCACTTTACGTCTATAGGAGGAAACCAAAAAAAAATTTTTTTTTCATGATTTTATTTTACCACTTTTTCGGAATTATGAATATGTATATCCATGCCAAATTATAGCTGTCTAGTACTTAGATTCTCTGAGCTAAGCTGCGGACGGACAGACGGACAGAACGAAACTATAAGGATTCCTTGTTGACTTCGGAACCCTAAAAACGAGCCTATGAACGTTTAAATAAAAATGTGGTTACTTTGATACCTCATTGTTTTTTATTGCAATATAAAGTAACCCCAATTTACAATTTATTTTTAATGAATTCACACTACAATTCAAAATATTTTTCTGCAACAAGTAAACATGGCTGACATGTTAGTGTTGCAAATATTAAAAAGAAAATTGAGGTGCGATCCGTTTTCACGGAGTTAAAAACCTAAAAAAAAAAAATATTATCAAAGTTGCCCCAGATCTCAATGTATCCCCGTTCTACCGGTATCCAGAGTTATTTCAATTAAATGAAAAAATTACAGGCACTTTTGAACTGTCTAGAAGTTGGTCAATCACAAAATTTAAGTTAATTGCACGTTTTGAAAGATACTACCGGGATAAAAAAAATCTCCTTTGTCCTAATCCAAGATATGGTCAAACCGCTTGCCTAGTGTTATCTTATTCCGTTTAGCTGTTTAGGCGTATTTGATTTAAAGTCATCCAAACATACAGACTTTCATATTTCTATATTATGGCTACAAAATTACGTCATCGTTTTGTATTTTGTGTCGTCTTATTATGTATACATATTATAGATATTTACATAAACTCGCGCAGGTTTCCACAAGGATAGGCAGCAATTACAGAAAGGCATCCGATCCTTAATTACTCCGTTTGCAACGGTAATGTCGACATGCATAATATCACATAATCAGCTCTAAATATGACGTTCACTGTTGTGATACAGGCCTCCTCTCAGTGAAGTCATCTGAAATTACTCAAAGCCTGAAAGTAGTTTGTTCCAAAAGCTGGTATAAAGGTAGTAACCCCTGTCGGTCTAGTGGTCGCAACCGGTACTCCTGTGCATGAGGTCCTAGTTCATTTACTGAGTAGGGCAAAATTTTATTGGGTGGTTCATCTGAAATTTCTCAGAAACAGTCCGGAGTTTGGACTTGTGCCCGCCTGATGGCAACAGGCTCGTCCACTATTACATGGGAATTAAACGTAAGTTCTGGCACAGAATAAATATTTACGAACAGTACGGAAACTACCTACAAACGCTCGACATGGCACACTCACACAAACATGCGCATCGACGGCAAGCACTACTGACAGCATCGCGACAACCGCTAGTTATTTTTCGTACTGTTCGTCATATTTATACTGTGGTTCTGGCCAAATTTCGGTGTACTATAGATACGTCACTGTCTAACTCTTCGAGGAATACAGAGGCCATAGACAAGTATCATTTGATGTCAGCGATGGCGATTTTCGAAATGCCAAAATGTAAGAGATTGTGACGTGACATTTCGATAGCGTTCGATATTCCCCTAAATGTTTCGACATTTGTTCAATCGCTATGGCCACGCTTTCGATGATAGAATGTCTAGAGCCTCAGGTTATGTCAAGATGTTTTTATTTTTAGGGTTCCGTACCCAAAGGGTAAAAACGGGACCCTATTACTGAGACTCCGCGGTCCGTCTGTCTGTCTGTCTGTCTGTCACCAGGCTGTATCTCATGAACCGTGATAGCTAGACAGTTGAAATTTTCACAGATGATGTATTTCTGTTGCCGCTATAACAACAAATACTAAAAACAGAATAAAATAAATATTTAAGTAGGGCTCCCACACAACAAACGTGATTTTTGTGCCGTTATTTTGCGATAATGGTACGGAACCCTTCGTGCGCGAGTCCAACTCGCACTTGGTCGGTTTTTTTAACCGACTTCCCAAAAAGGAGGAGGTTATCAATTAGATGCAGATAAATATGGTTAAATATAATCATAGCATAATGACATGCAAATTTTGTAAGTATACAATTAGGTTATTTCAATTTAAATTATGAGGATTTATTCACATATGTACATTATTAACAAACTAATATTAGAACTAAAATAAGAAAAACTAATATGTACAATTACGGGGCGTCAAAAAATTCGTCCACATCGCTGTCAACAGGAAAAGTGCCCAGAAGGCTAACAGTATTGCTACGTTGGATGGCAATGCTGATTCATTGGCCAAAAAAATGCTAGCCCTCTGGTCACGTGAAGAGTCGACCAACCGCTTGGCCATATCCCGAAATAAAAGATGTGCACTCGGACCCCATGGCCCTAGTGTTTCAACCCCAAACGGCTCAAATACATAATTACCAATTAAGTTGTTCTATTTGCGCCGTTTGAGGTTTTCAGCACCTGCAGCAGCCGCCCCAGCGCAACCCTCCGTGCTAGGAAGATGGGATGGTGCAAGAGTGTCGACGCAAGTTGCATCCCACACCAAAGACCTACCCAACTTCCATGGCATTATGGTCATACCATCTGGTCTCTTCCCATCGACACGTGCCAGGCCATTGGATTCTAAGACAGCTGGCACCCCGGCGGTGGTAAGAGCACGACGGATGAGAACATTAATGCTAGCGTGCCGCGCAATCCGACCTGCACTCTTACTACAGGAAAGGCCATGATGTCCGAGGCAGTCGACTGCTTCACTGTCAATGGACAGCGATGTGGAGCCCCACAAAGAGAGCCCAATCGCAGACATGTAGCGAGTCGGAAGGTAAGCATAGTGCCTATGTTAGGTGACGGTAGTGCTTGAAGCCAGAGGCCCGACTCCCACTCACCCACAGCCAGCAGGCGGGCACGCTTAGCAGTATTGGTAGACGTATTAATAAGGTTATTCCGTACAAACCTGCAGAACGGCTCATCCCACTGTCTCTGGGAAAATGGGTTCTCGGGCCGATCCGTATCCGGGCAAGCCACTTTCCAGGTTTCCTCTGCGTCGGTCAAGCACGGCACTTCCGAATCAACCAGGGAAAGAGCTAAAATTTTCCTGGTTAGCTTTTCAGTGCTGTGGACAGAAGACAGGAACGCCGGTAAGCTTACACTAGAAATTTTGCGGACGCTGAGGCCACCAAAACAAATTGGTATGGTGGCTTGCAGCCACGCTCGGTCGTCCAAGGCCACATTAAGAATGGATGTTAATGTGTTGCGAATGATTTGGTCAATTTTGTCCAAAAGTTGTGGTTTCTTCCAAAGAGGAGAAGAACGGAGAAAATACATAAAATTTGGACCGAAACAGCAATATCTGATAAGGGTGAATGCCGAATGTAAATTAATTTTGGAGAGTCTATCCGAAATATCATTAAAATGTTTGATTTTGTTTTCGATGACAGATGAAAAACTTTCTTCTAAAATATGGGAACCTAGGAGGGTCAGGGAACTTTTTTCTAAGATTTTGATTTGCGGGGCTATTGCATTAAATTTATCTAAAGTCGATTGTCTGTCGGTAACGTCAGAGAGGTAAATTTCGCACTTTGAGGGGTTAAGTTCTAGGCAAATAGATTTAAAATTCTGTTTGAGGAGTTGCAGGTCTGCAAATAAATCAATTAGATTGTATTTTTTTTTATGTGTGTTAACTCAGAACTTTTTACTAGGTGAACCGATTTTGATAATCCTTTTTTTTTAAAGCTGGTGCTTGTCATGTGGTCATTAAGATATGATGATGAACTTCGGAGATATACATCAGAACTCTTCAATAAATGACGGCAAATCACTCGGAATAGCTGCAATCGCATGTCTATTTATAGTTTACACCATTTCATAATATAACATCACACTGGTACGCTCTAAAGGGGTACGCAGGTGTAAACAGTTCACTCTGGTATACTCTTATTCCACCGGTTTTGTTTAAGTTTCATGCTATTGGGTTAATCTATTCTGGCATCACTTTGGGCATTATAGGTACCTAGCCTATAGAACTGGTCCACAACTAAAAAGTAAAAAATAAAAAAAACTTTTTACAAAAAAAATACAACTGACTTCCAAATAAAAACACTACAAAGTGAAAAATAACTTCAATTTCGGAAGTCGGTGTCAAAAAACGAAGAAATGAAAACAGGAACACCGAAATTATTTTTCACTTTGTAGTGTTTTTATTTAGAAGTCGGTTGTATTTTTTGTATAAACTTGAAATGGAGTGCCCGGGTAGAAATACATAAATACAATGTTAAAATTACGATCGATCAATCGAAATTACTTTTTTTGGCTAAGATTTGCTTGGACATCGCTGACCCCGGTTAAGGAAAACATCGTGAGGCAAGCAACTCGCAGGCTTATTACGAAACAGCAATCAGCAATCATCGCACGATCAAACGCTTTATGTCATAAAAGTCGGAATGGCTTACAGTGTAGCTATGGTAGGTTCTACGCAATCGTTTGCTAACCGCTCGCTGTTTGTCAAATGCACTTATTTAAAAAAACCATCAAAGGCTCTAAAACTTCTTTATTGATGAGCAATTATTGCGCAAAAATCACTATCGTGATACGTAATAAGCCTGCCGACTTGATTAATGCTCTTGCCTTCTACGTATGAGATGAGGTCTTTGTTCTGCAGTGGGACTGTAACTGGCTGGTATTATTATTATTATAACCAGGGAAATAAAAAATACATTTAGGCGATTTACACATGGCATCGCGCTCCGGCCCGGACGTGGAGGGGAGAGCACCGCTCGACCCACGCGGTCTGGCGGTGTACGTGTGTTAGGCATCAACGGATTTATTAGAGGGCAATACGACATGAGATCCGCTTCACCGCCTACCGCGGCGGTGCGCGGTGCCGTGTGTAAATCGCCTAGTTATTATTATTAATCCATTTATTTAAGGCGACAGGGCCCATATAAAATAGCTTAAACCTAAACATACATTATCATGGAGTTTGTAACAATACAAACTTATACCTATGTTATAAGCACAATAACAAAAGATACAATTTGAACAACATTTAAAATTCACATATATTCAATCATCTTCATCATCATTGCTTCAGCATTCCAGATGAAATACTGGAGCAACGATTCATATGAACACAGTCCAGTCTGTCAGCAATCATGGCCAGGATGCCGTTGGAGCTGGCCCGCACCCTGCGCACCAAGGATGCACCTCTTTTATGCATCAATGCATAAAAGCAATTGACGCGCATTTCCGCAAACATCCCTCATGCGCTTCAGAAGCGGAACAGGCCCATCAGCACCCTGTAGGCATTATTATACTGAACGCGAAGGGCGCTGTACGATTTTTGCGTAAAATGAACCCACAGGCTACAGGCGTAAAACGAGGTAAAGAACGCCCTAAACAGAGTCTGCTTAACCCCCGCAGAAGCACGTGAAAACATGCGGGCAATCATATTCGCTCTGACCGACAGCGCCCTCCGCTCTCTCTCAATGTCGTCATCGTCCCTGAGGCTAGCGGTCAATACACAAATAATAAAATAGAACAAAGAGCACATCCCCAAACATGGCGTCAACCTGTCAGAGCCGCAACCCAAACCACAGCACGACACACAGATATAATGTTATTGTATTTTGTGCCACAAAACGTGATTCGTTATAAAATAAATAAAATATACTCAAACTTTTAAAGGGTAGATAAATATTGAAATTCCAATTCATGGTATTTGAAATTCAGGTATCAGTCTTGTCTACTTGTTTGTTATTTTACTTCGAACAATGTCAATTGTTGATACAGGTGATCCCTAAAAATAATTCGGAGCTATCTACTAGGAATTGTATAACAGTCGTTACGTAGTTTTCCATAGTTTTAAAATTAAACGATAACATTTTTTTTCGTATTTTTTTTAAACTAGTAATTCTTTGTGCTGTCTGCTTCAACTCGATTATCTTTTTCTTTTTTTTTCTTTTTTAAAAAAAACGTTGCCCCACACTAGGATTTTCTATTATGAAAAAAATCTTGTGTGCATCTTCTGCCTGAGGAACGGAGAGTTACGACAGATGGTTATGTCGGCTTTTAATCGACTAAAACCCCATAGTTCCTACGGCTGCCATGGGTTGGGGGCCCGGGAAAAAATAAATTTATGCGCAGCCACTATGGCGCACCTATTATCCTATCGTACCATACCTGTCCCTAACATGAACTCCTAGTTTAGATATCAATTAAGCTTTTTCAACCAGCGTGCATAGCATGGAACATCCTCCAGCCGGATGCACCAACGAGTTTAAGAATCTGATTGGGATGAATTGTATGGAGAATCGGCAGGATTATTACGTATCTTTCAAGAGCAAAACGATAGCAACTTTTGCGCAATAATTGCTCTTCAATACAGAAGTTTTAGAGTTCTTGGCGGTTATTTTGAAATAAGTGCATTTGAGAAACAGCAAGCTATTAGCAAACGATTGTGTAGGACTTATCATACCTACACTGTAGGTAATTCCGACTTTAGGCCTCTGCCTAGAATCTTGCGGGCAGCGGGGCGGCGGCGGAGAAGTGAATCCCTACTATAGGGAAAGGAAAATAATTTTTTTCGACAAATTCTACGACTATACCAGAATGAGTGTAGAAACTTTTTTTGACTATATTCTTGAAACAAACAAGGGCGATTTGTTAATTAAACTGGTTAATTACTCTTCTATTTTTATGGTTCACATCTTTGCTTTTCCATATCCTCTCAAAAATTTCTGAAATAATTTGCTCTAGCACGTCCGAGGACATTTCGACACGTCACCAAAATAAATTGCACAACACTGCAATGCAGACGCGCGGGCGGTCACCGCTTGACTGGAGTGCACCGCTCGTTGCCCGCCCATCCATTCGAAAAATCAAATGGTCCGTGGACACGGCCGGTCCATTTGATTTTACGCATTAGATCCTGCCGCGCCCGCGCCGCCACCGCCTGTCGCCGCCCCGCTGCCCGCAATATTCGAGGCAGAGGCCTTATGATCAAAAGCGTTTGATCGCACGATAATTGCTGAATGCTGTTTCTTACGTAATAAGCCGGTGTTGTAGCGCAACTTGAGAGAGGGCTATGTGTTTATGTGTACTCGTGAACAATGATTGACTGAGTTAAGTGAAATATACAGGCTATTTCATCTATTCTATCTCTCTTTCTTAACGACACAGCGCTGTACGTGGCACACTACAGTAATGCGACGTACGACAAACGACGTGGTCTCTCAGGACACGCCAGTGTGCTTGCAATCTAAAACCAAACTCTGACATAAGGCTGCGACCACACCCCGGCGACATGAGCCGACAGCAAGCGACCGCAAGCCGCAACACCCGCGCGACGCTGCGCCCATGTGTTGTTATGTTGTACACCCAGATAAATTAATTGTTCAGCAAATTTGCAAACATAACCACTTATCGCAAAAGTAGGTTTTCAAAATTAGAAACTAATAATATCGTTTATTTATAACATAAGGCACATTTAACACAATAAATTATCTTAAAAATATAAAACAACACAGTTGCTTATTTGCCTAACCTAAGTTGACTCTGTGTTTCAGGCTATAAATTGCTTAAAACTTATAATAATAATAAATTTACAATACCTAACTTGTATATGCTGTCTCTCCTTAAGAAATGCTAAGTAGATGTTTTTGAATAATCTTTTTATAGCTAAAATTTATAAATACATAATTTTGTTTTTAATCTACAGTACAGAATTGGTCCTAAGAATTTAAAGAATCTATTTACATAGACATAATTTTGAGGATGCATTAGAATCGCAGACAATCTCATTTTGTGCGTTATAAGTAAGCATGGCGTGTTGTTTTAATACCAAATGCTTTAGGAAAAGATGGCGAACAGTCAGCACGTTGCAGTATTTTTAAAGCAGATCAGTGGGGTATAGAAAAGGATGGAAATTGGCTACTATTAGAATTGCTCTCTGAGGTCTTTCAAGAGGCAGTAGATGCTGTTGGATATACAAACTTATTTTGTATATACGTAAATTTGAATCTAAAAAGGTAGTTTGGAATAGGTTTTTATTTTTTACTATTTGTACACTGTGACACTTGTGTTTGATTCCGTGAAATAACGACAATATACTGTGTATTTTCTCCATCTAAATCTGGTTTATCTTCTCCTTCCATAACTCTCCGTAACTATGCGTTTTTGGTGCTCCACCCCATAAGGTGGTACATTATTGGATTACAGATTGACCTAGGGCCAAATAGAACTGTTTGTTTAATTCTGAATCTGCAATCGCTCTTAACTTTATAAAAACATAAATTAATTTGCGCACTCTATTAATTACGCTATCAATATGAGGTCTAAAGGAGAGTGTTCATCTATAATAACCCCGAAATATTTTATGTTGCCTGTTTTGAGGATAAAAGGACAATAACACATGCAGACTGGGTGGAATCCACATTTATGGGCATACAGATGAGAGTTAGTAATGTTAAATTGAGGCTTGCGCATGGAGAAGTGAAACTACAGAACGCCACCTGCTACGATCCTTACATTCTTCTTTTCCTTCACTCACGTTCATACATCTCGTCATACACGCATGCCCGTTATAAGTACTGCGCACCTGGCCTTTCTGAAGAACTTCACCAATAAGGACATATAAACCTAACATGAAACTCCTAAACAAAAACAATTCAGCATAAAAAAATCTCAAGTTTTGCATACGTGTTACGATTAATCGCATGCGATTTATCTAAAAATGCAACAGAAAACCGAGCAAGCTCAGGCTATTTTTAACCAATATTGACATGCGATATGGCTTTGCTCATTTTTCTTTTTTGCAGGAATAGCTGGGCATTTTATAAATTTATTTTTAAAAACACCGGCTTAGTGCGAATCGGACTCGTGCATGAAGGGTTTCGTACCGTTATCGCAAAAAAAAAAAACTCTTTTTTTATGGGAGGTCCTCTTAAATATTTATTTTATTGTGTTTTTAGTATTTATCGTTATAGCAGCAACAGAAATACATCGTCTGTGAAAATTTCAACTGTCTAGCTATCACGGTTCATGAGATACAGCCTGTTGACAGATGGACAGACAGATAGACAGACGGAACGCGGAGTCTTAATAATAGGGTCCCGTTGTTCCCTTTGGGTACGGAACCCTAAAAAGTATTCTGCTTAGGTATAATAGCTCACCAAAGACCCGAGACTATACGAAGTTTCAAAATGTAAATGCCATAGACATAAAAATTATATCCTACCATTTTTAAACAATATTTTGACACCATAACCTATGGATATCAACGACAACAGAGCCATCGAAGATTCATGACGGCCATCAGATCTCCAACCAACAAACACTTGCTAATCAGTTATAGACAAACCTGCCAAATAATAATAATAAGTAGTATTCCTTCAAAAAAGTGTATACAAATTGCCCAAAAATTGGTCTAATCTCCATCTAACCAACATAAAAAGTATTTCACGTCACAAAACTCTCTTCTGCTTCTATTGCAGTTCGTTTTCTTCTTTGCTCTCTGTTGAATTAAGGTTAGTGTTCCATATGTTGCATCATAAGTTACAATACAGATAGGTAATGCTGTGGAAAACCTTCTGTACTAAAAAAAGAAGTCTTTAGGAAAGCCAGGTACAGTCGAACAAGCTGATTGGTGTTCGGGCAAAAAAAAATCATCATTTCAATGCACCGTCTTACATTTTTATATTTGTTACATGTCGTGTCATGTATGCGTACCCGATGGATTTACCATCGGTAAACATTAGGAAATTCGTTATTTTCGTCGGTCTACCCAGATGGGAAAAAAATAAGTATGAAAAAAAAGAAAAGATATTTATAGGCACACGAAATGCATTACACAAGATAGATAGATACAAATATTTATATAAAGATAAAATTAAGACAGTACCATTGTGTGCCTCACGGCTGCGCCAAATAGGTCCAGTTCAGCAAAATGGCTGGAAATCAGTTGTCGTTCGTCTATCATATAACATTCCTGTCGCAGGTCTGGTGGAAGAAATTTCAACTGAAATAAGCTGTAACTTTGTGTTCTTCTATCTGTATTATTTATTTCATCTATTAAATGATTTGTGTGTGCATAAATAAATTAATTGTGCCTGACGCTGGTTTTCAACTGAACCTTAAGGTGAACCACGCTACGCTTACCGATGTCTCCACTGGAGGACTCGTCTTCTCCGCCAACTAGCAGTCCTTCAAACCTTGAAACAAACATGGTCGGTCTACTCATTGTTTAATTTTCTATGGAAAATCTTACTTATAATATTAATAGTTCTCTTGTCTTCTCGTTACCTGTATTTTTGATATTTATTGTCGATTCAGTATTTTGGAATTTTACAAAATGGCTCCGCCATTTTAAAAATATCACCTGACTCGACAACAAAAAGCCATATAATTATCGATATTTGTTATGGATATTTTTTTGAAAATCTCGGGATCTCCTTCTTGGAACCTGGTCAAAAATTTCACAAGAATCGGTTGAGAAATGCGACCTGCGGAGGAGAACATACGGAGCGAAGCGCTCGCGCTTTGCGCTCTCTCGGTCAATTATAATAGGCTACTGTATACCGGCAATATGTACGATTGCTTAGGACAACTTTCGATATTCACGCGGGCGAAGCCGCAGTCGACAGCTATAGTAAACAATATTTCTAACTGTCTTTATAGTTGCAAGTGCGTTGCCTGTATACCAACTAGCTAGTTCTCCTGTACGTTAACACAGTGCACTGATCCCAGCTCCGGATGGAGGAAACCATAACACTGTTGTCTCCGTACATTTAATCAAGTCGCTTGGCTCGTGACTGTGAACGCACAAAAGATATATGAGGCTTGATATGTAGTAACTAACATACATACTCGTACATGTATATATAAAACGTATGATGGCTATCTAACATAGCAATATGATATTTTTGGACCATTCTAGTCAAGGAATGACTAGAATGAAAAACCCAGCCCTTATTAATTTGAAGTGCATTTCTGAGAATGTTCTCAAAGCATCTTGTGTCGAGTTTGAGTCATGCATTCTGGGTGAACAACTTAGACCCAGTTTGTATTTAGAAAAAAAATTGGTTATCTGTAAAGTCGGTTTACGGACGATAGTTTAACGTGACAATGTCATGATTAGGGCATGCATTTCGAAATTTCATAGTTTCGAAATTTCGGACCTATGTATTTGCATGTTTATTAATTTCGAAATTGACACCCATAAATTCGAAATTTCGAAACTAGGTATAATTTAAATGTTATGTTATTTTCTTATACAATTATGTAATTTATTATTGAAACCAAAAGAGGATCATATGAAAATGAGTCTGAATACGAATCTAAAGCCAATTAGACCGTTGCGTAGGGCCACCTTGTGACCATGTGTGCTAACATTACAATAAAACAAAGGCTAGCCATGGTGTTAAATAAATAAAGAAGAGTGAAAGAAGCTCGTTCATTTAAAAAAAAAACAGCCAGTGTGGTATTTCATTAAAACCAAACCGGTGATCACCATCAGCACTTCTTAAAATACCACATTCTTGGGGAGACTATAAAGGAGTCTCCCTTGAGCCTCACTGTGTACGGTAGAACGTAATCGATTTGGCACTGTCTTACCTGAGGTCACTCAGTGGATGGACAGAGCCCCACTCCGAGCGCTTGAAATCTTGAAGTTCCATCTGCCTTAAATGAGGCTGGGTTTCGGCGTATCTACATCGAGGTGGTTGCCTCCACGATGCCTTCTTCTCCGAGTGGGATTGGCCTTCTCACGATTCCACTCGGTGGTTATTTCACTCTAGTTTTCTGTCTCCGCCACCATATTCCTCACTAATACTGGCAGAGACAGGTCTCGCCCGATCTTGGTGGCTAAGACCCACCGCTCAAAGGCCCAAGAAATCACTCCTCGAGCGTGTGCTGTGCAGAATCAAAGTTGCCTCTACAATGATGGCAATTTACCGTGGCCTCTCACCCAATCCTAATCAGGTACTCACGGAAGGAACCGTGCTCGATCTTTACATGAATGTCCCTGTAGGAGATGCGCTCCGCTCTTTTCAGCCAGCCACGTGCTATTCAAATAACCATAATGTATAATAGTCCTGCAGCGTCGGACGTCTGATAGTCTATTTCTGCCTCCGAGATTGGGCGCGCTCCGATCGTAACGGGACAATGAACGTAACGGGAAAATGAGCGTATCGGGACAATGAGAGTAACGGGCCAATGAGCGTAACGGGACAATGAGTCATCGATTCATTTTGAATGAGCCGGCGTTAACTGTATGATTTTTTACAGCATCGCATTACTAGACTTGCATTTCATTTGTGACGCGTGGATACATTAATTTACAGAAAATGTTTACTAGAATATAATGGATATATAGAATATATATTATACACTAAATAATAATATGGGTGATAAATATGTGACTGTAGTTAAATTATAATGTAACTATGCGTGTTGCATAGCCTTTTAGTACAGCACGCGATATTACTATTAACTTGAAACTTACACGGTTTTAGACTTAATAAAGCTTTTAAACACTACACTGTCCGGATTATTCAAAACCTTTTATTTTATTTATGGAACGCACGATACCAGCATGAAAATACTCTCCGCTAATCATGCTGGTGAGACCAGGGGGGCGACCATAAGCTCTTAGAGTAAGGTTATTTTGAGATTGCGTAAGTGACAGATGTATACAAGTCATATACATCTGTCCCTTACACACACTCAAAATAACCTTACTCTAAGAGCTTATGGTCACCCCCTGTTAAGTGCTACCACTTCAATGACTGCCTAAGACTAATATCACAGGGTTAGCTATTCTTGTGAGTTCGTGCAAATACGACGGAAATTAAACCTCCTTAGGGGAGCTGCCAACCAGAGATTTGCGACTTGTGCGAGGAAGCTAGGCCGTGAGCGAAAAAAAATCTAACAATGAGACCACATCATTTTCCAAGCCTGGCTTAGCGCAGCTCTGGTGGAACAGGGTTGGCGAAGCTAGATATAAGTCATACAAAAAGCGGGAGACGAGTACCTGGGATGCGAGCGATTGACGCTGTAAGTGCTTCTGGTAATATTCCGCATCCTCGCATTACTCAGATACATACAGCTTCACAATTTTGATACACATCCTCGCGCCGCGCAAGCTCCTCGCATAACTTTGGTGGACATAATCACACAATTTCAAAGCGCCGCGCCACTAAACACCCTTGTGACACAGACGTTGAATCGATTGCTTACCCCAGTAGGCCGCTGCAAATATAATTTGGCATAATAGGGAATTATGAGTCCATTGAACACTCGGTGTGACTGCGGTGCTCTTGTACGATGCTACTATGCTAGTATGCCCCAAGTGATGGAGTGTCCCGACTGTATATTCATTTGCACCCTGGATAAATATAATAAACATGGCCAACTACTAGGCCCAAATAGTTTGATCATATTTACCATCGAAACGAAAAAAAAGCTACCTCGAAAAAGAACTTATGGCAAAAATCTTCTAAAATAGGCTTGCGGCCAGTGCCGTCATTACCATTGGGGCACAAGGGACACTTGGTCTGGGTCCCGGTTCATAAGGGGCCCCCAAATTTCATGAGACAAAAACACTCAGTTTTTTTTTTTTAATAAGCTGGAATGGATGTGAAAGATAGTCCGAATTATTTACGTAGACAGGCGAGTATTCTATGCATATTATATTACGAGCCATCTTCTTTGGTAGGATTAAACAAGTAGACAGGATCATCATCATCAGCCTTTTAATGTTCCTCCTTCCTGGCACACAGGCCTCCTCTATGTGAGGAGGAGAAAAGGAATGGGCCTTAATCCACCACGTGGGCCCAGTGCGGATAGGTGGGTGTCACACGTCTTCGAATTTTTGGTTCTAAGACAGGAAAATTAATCTTATATGCAGAAAGCACGGTGCATAATAATTTTACAACGGGGCCCTACAAAATGACCCTACAAACTCTTTTCATCTTTCCGGGACCCTTTTCCCATAACTTAGCACACTAAGTTATGGGAAAAGGGTCCCGGAAAGATGGACTCTTAGAAAGATGGTCTCTAGATGGCGTCTTAACTCATACGGGGGCCCCTGGGTGTGCCCAGGGGCCCCCGTATGAGTTAAGACGGCCCTGTTTGCGGCGCGTTTAGGTAATAGGACATCCCTATTCCTATCCCTATTGCCTTAACCAGGAGGTTAAGGCAATAGGGATAGAAATAGGGGGGGGGGAATTATTATTTTTCTACCCAGGAGAAAAATAATAATTATATTCAGTCCGTCAGTGATATTATCAAATTATATTGGACCCGTATTTTTTGCTTTATCAAATAAATACAAATTGACAAAGATAAAGCGCATCAAAGTTCAGGAGTTTTGACGTCACTTTGTCAGTATAAAGTGTAGCTTACCGTGACGTCACACAACATTTCAACGCACTGTATCGTAATAAATTTTTGTTTACGTGGCGAAAGAAAAAATACGTGTCTAATATTTTTAGGTTATCTAACCGACGGAGTAAATAGATATTTTTGTCAACATCCCTATTGAACCACCTAGCTAATTGGACTACCTAAATACTAGGGACATTAAAATACTCCTTGAAATTACAATATTACAAACGCACCTTTGTTTAACTTTGCTATACGAGAGTATAGAAACACAAAACATTGTAGGTGAACGTAGAGCTGTGATTGTACCTACCTATAGGCTTTGTAGGGCAATATTGGGGTCGGCTTCCGATCTGACTGGATGCAGCTGAGTACCAGTATGTATAGGTCTTGTAGGTATGACGCAATACTACCACTTTTTTTTGAATAGGTGGATGGATGTTTGTAACTCTCTTACGCGAAAACTACTGAACGGATTTGAATGAAACTTAACAATAATATAGCTAATTTATAAAGATAGAACTACAAAACTAAGGCGGGTGCAGTTGCGAGCGGCAGCTAGTATTCCATAGAGATGTAATCTAAGGCACTGAATGTAACGTTAATCAACAAAATGGAATAGGGAATGCATACCACACAATGCCCACATTCAAACATTTCTATATAATGCCTGCATTTCTGTTATAATTATAACTATATTAGCTAGCAGTCTGAATGTAGTTTGGAATGGACTTACAGGCCAGCTTACCTTAATTTGGCTTTTTCAAAAAATGTATTATACCTGAAACTCAAGAAAACCTGTTACTTGTTACTAATTCGAGACACTTCTTTCAGAAATCCGATACTAGGTTAATTTTAGCTTAATTAGGAAAGGGAGAGTTGTATGTGCTGAATAACTAACTGAATGATAACTAACTAAGGAACTCTCGCATTTTTTAAACTCTTTATAATAATAAAACCTGTAAGTATTTTCTTAATTTTTCTTACTGCTCAAAAAGGAGGAAGTTCTCAATTCGGAAGTTTTTTTTGTCTCTTTGTTTGGGCATAACTCCGTCATATATAAATAGATATTTTTGTTCGAAAGAAGTTTATTCCGAAATGGACTTATTAAAATTTCATAAAGATCTGATAAAGAACTTCAGAGATATACAACAGAACTCTTCAATAAATGACGGAAAATCTCTCAGGATTGCTACAATCGCATGGATGTTGTTTGTTTTTTTTTCTTTTTTTTATGTTTGTGTTGTGCTCTGGCTTTTGACATATAAATAAGTTTTCTTTCTTTCTTTCTTATTGTTTACACCATTTCATAACATACCATCACGCAAGTATGCTCTAAACAGGTACGCAGATGTGTACAGTTCACCCTGGTACACTCTCTCATTCCACCAGTTATGTTCAAGTTACATGATATTCGGGTAATCTATTCCGGGATCACTGTGGGCTTAAAGTTACCATTCTATAGAATGGTATGGATGGTTGGTGGTAATGGTAGTTCTATAGAACTTGTCCATTATGTTAAAACCTTTTTATTCTAATAAGTACACCCTGGTCATTACTGTTTTGACAGCTACTTAAATTATCTGTCACTGCACTTCTTATATCTATGTAAAATATAATACACGTTGTTTTTTCCTGCTAAAAATAGTTTTTCCTTATTAGCCAACTCCATTGGCTCTGCTAAATTAATCTCATATATAAATAAGTGGTTATGGTCCCTCCAACGTCCACCACGGTGCAGCAGTCAGGAGCGGATTCCAGTACAGCGGTAACAAATTCTTCCAATATGACAAATGCAATAAGCATTAGTAAGCTAAATGGTCACAACTTTAACACTTGGGCATTTAGTTTGGAGTGCTATCTGACGGACGTCGACTTATGGGACGTTGTGATTCAAGCGGTCGATCCCGCCGATCCCATCGCCACGCGCAGAGACGCGAAGGCACGAGCAAAGATTTGCCTCACGTGTGACGAGTCGGTGTTTCCAATAATCAGGTTAGCGAAAACCGCATACGATACCTTTAATTGTATAAAGAAGGCTTACGCTGACAGCGGGCTTACAAGGAGATTAGCTTTAATGAAGAGTCTCCTAGGAAATAATTACACAGGAAACATACAAGAGTATGTGAAAAAGGCGTTATCAACGCAGCAAGAACTTCAGGGAATAGGAGCAGCAGTAGATGACGAATTTCTTGGCATTATTATGCTTGCTGGACTTCCAGAAAAATTTCATCCACTCGTCATGGCTCTTGAACATTCCAACATGAAGATTTCATCGGAAAATGTGGTGACAGCAGTTCTCAAAGAGGATGTGCGCACCGCAACACCTACTACCACCAGAGGACCTAACAACGCAGCGCTACAAACGAAGGACGAGAAGAAAAAGTTCTGTACCTATTGTAAAAAGCTAGGGCACGTAGTATCGCAATGTAGAAAGCTTAGACAGAAGAAAGGGAAACATATTTCGGTTAACACTTCTACAAATTATACATCCGAAATCATACTTTCATCCTGCTTTTCTAACATTCCTCCCTCAGGTTCTCAAGACTGGTATATTGACTCTGGCGCAACTTCCCATATGAGTAACAGGAAAGATTGGTATGCAACCATGTCATCCCATGTCACCTCTATTACAGTTGCTAACAAGGAGCAATTACTAAGCCATGGTAAAGGTACTGTAAATATTCATATTTCCGATAGTGTAAATAAAATTAGTGATGTTCTTTATATCCCTATAGGCCTTGCTTCAAATCTTTTATCTGTAAGCAATTTAGTTAAAAAAGGCTTCGATGTTTTGTTTACATCGAAAGGCGCAAGCATCATCCAAAACGGCGGATGTCAAGTGACAGGATCTGTCATTGCTACAGGATCAAACCATAATGGAATATACAGGTTGGATCTGAGTAGTTCACAAGCGTTGTATTCTTCGACCAAAGAGTCTGCAATGCTGTGGCATAGGCGCCTTGGCCATCTAAATGCAAAAAGTATGGATATACTTAGAAATAAATCAATCGGTTTAGATTACAACGGTAGCTACACTGAAAAGTGTGTTCCCTGCCTGCAAGGTAAATTAGCTAAAAAGCCGTTTAAAAACTCTAAAAGTAAATCAAGCAAAGTCCAACAGTTAATCCATTCGGACTTATGTGGACCTATGAGTACGCACTCATGGGGCGGAGCTTTGTACTTATTGACTTTTACCGATGATTTCAGTCGCAAAACTTTTGGATATCTTTTGAAAACAAAAGCCGAAGTTTTTGCAAAGTTTGTAGAGTTTAAACATTTAGTAGAGAATCAAACCGGTGAGAGAATAAAAGTCCTACGTTCGGACAATGGTCGTGAATATGTAAATAACGATATGTGTAACTTTCTTAAGGAAAATGGCATCGTGCATCAAACGACGATACCCAGTAGTTCTGTTGAGGTGTGTACATAGTACACACCTCAACAGAATGGGGTTTCCGAACGAGTAAACCGGACAATAATCGAAAAAGCTCGATCAATGCTCCAAGACTCAAAACTACCCTTGGCGTATTGGGGAGAAGCGGTAAATACGGCCATCTATCTCAAGAACCGTATACCAACGCAAGCTTTGACCAACAAAATACCAGAAGAACTGTGGAGTGGAAACAAAATCAACTTATCTCACTTAAGAGTTTTTGGTTGCGAAGCTCACGTTCTTGTACCTAAAGAAAAACGTACCAAACTGGATTCTAAGACACAAAAGTGTGTTTTCGTTGGCTATGCTACAGAAAGCAAAGGATACCGTCTTATAAACCCCGAAAATCCTCGAGTGATAATAGTCGCTAGAGATACTGTCTTCATAGAGGACAAGACGTCGGTAGATACACAAAATTCTTCTTCCAGCGAGATGCTACCCCCGCCACAGTCGCAAGAAATCGTTGTACCCATTCAAGATGAGGAGCAACTAGTTCCACAAATACAGCATCATTCACAGTCAGAGACACTACCTGAAATTTCATCTTCTGATCAGCCGGCAGCCATACATGATCCTGTAACGCCTGAAGTATTTCCAGGCGCTCCCGAAGCTGAACCCAGTGAAGAGCCAACCATCGAAAGAAGATATCCTATTCGGGAACGACATCCTCCTAAACGATATAGTCAGTGTGGCCTCTTCATGACTTCAGACCTCGAACCGGAGACTTATAAAGAAATAACAGATCACCCCCAAAAAGAAAAATGGCTCGAAGCAATGAAGGCTGAATATGATTCATTAATGAAGCATGGAACATGGATCCTAGTTGACCGACCCTCCGATAGGAAAACTACAAAGAGTAAATGGGTATTTAAAATTAAAAAGGACACAAGTGGACAGATAACTAAATACAAAGCCAGGTTAGTAGCAAAAGGATTCACCCAAGTAGCAGGTGTGGATTACGGCGAAACTTTTTCTCCTGTTGCTAGACTGTCTTCAGTACGGCTATTAATAGCAGTTGCTGTCCAAAACAACTTGCAAGTAGAACACCTTGATGTGGAGACTGCCTTTTTAAATGGAGACTTAGACGAGGAGATTTATATGGAACAACCTGAAGGTTTCTCAACAGATCCAAAGGGCAAAGTATGTCTTCTCAAGAAGTCCATTTATGGCCTTAAACAAGCTCCACCCCAATGGAACAAAAAGGTGTGTGAAGCAATGAAAACATTGTCCCTAACTCAAGCCACGACAGAACACTGCCTCTACTATAAAAGAGAAGGCAATGACTTCCTCGTTGTCGCAGTTTTTGTTGATGACTTTTTTTGCTTGGCAATAATGCTAAATTGTAAGAGAATTTCAAGAAAGATCTCAAGAAAATGTTCTCTGTCAAAGATCTAGGTCCCCTTAAGGATTGTCTCGGAATGAGAGTTATCCAGAAGGAAGGTTTTATAACTCTAGATCAGACCAAGTATATACAAAAACTACTACACAAGTTTGGCATGAATGACGCTATTCCCGTGACTACACCATTGGAACCCGGCCTTAAACTTTCGCTACCTGACAAAGAAGAGGAAAGTATTGAAGTCCCCTATCAAGAGCTTATCGGCTCATTAATGTACGTTTCCATATGTACACGACCAGACATTGCACATGCTGTCTCGTACTTGTCTCAATTCAACGTACATTACGGGGAGGTGCACTGGAGAGCCGCTAAGAGAGTTCTTCGATACCTAAAGGAGACTATACACCTCAAACTGTTATACAAACCAGGTCAGTCCTATCCAACAGGATATGCCGATGCGGACTATGGGAATAATATTATAGATAGGCGATCCTTCACAGGATTCATATTCTTAATGAGTGGAGCTCCCATCTCATGGGAAGCGCGCAAGCAATGCACATTCGCTCTTTCCACGACAGAAGCTGAGTATATGGCTCTCGGGGAAGCTTGCAAGGAGGCAATATACCTAAAATCGCTCATTTCAGAAATATTCGCCATCATTCATCCTATCGTCATTCATTCAGACAATCAAAGCTCAATTAAACTGGCCCACAACAACACATATCACGCACGCACTAAACACATAGACATCAAACACCATTTCATTCGAGACTCACTTGCACATCACAATCTAACCCTGAAATATGTACCAAGTAATGATAACATTGCCGATATCCTCACAAAACCTTTACCAAGGATTAAGCATGCTAGATGTGCAAATCTCTTCGGTTTACTTTAGTGTAGGTTTTGTACAGTGTTTTAAATTTGTTGGTATGTATATAGTGAGTAATAGTTAGGTATGTACGTTTATTTTTCTTGTGTGTTAGTGTTAAGTGTACAGTGAACTTTGATATGATGTTTAATTTTTGTAAATTCTCTGTAAATTTTATTCCTTATACAGGGTGTCCGTATTACGGGGAGGTGTTAAAACCTTTTTATTCTAATAAGTACACCCTGGTCATTACTGTTTTGACAGCTACTTAAATTATCTGTCACTGCACTTCTTATATCTATGTAAAATATAATACACGTTGTTTTTTCCTGCTAAAAATAGTTTTTCCTTATTAGCCAACTCCATTGGCTCTGCTAAATTAATCTAATATATAAATAAGTCATTATATACCACTAAAAAGTGAAAAAAAACTTGATAGGTGTCAAGGGACACCCGGATGGAACGAAGTTTCCTATCGTAATATTCTTTATTTTTTTGTTTAACAGTTTTAGATATTTTTTTACTTTCTTGTTTCTTTAATTTCTGCGCTTCTTAATATTTTTTTCTTCATTCTGCATTAGTTTTAGGTTTTTTAGCTTGTAATTGATCAGTCTCACTACATTCATCTGATCTCTCTGCAGTTATGTTTTGTACCATTATATTTTGTAATTTCTTTGTCTCACGATATTCTCTACATCTTTGTGCATTTGTCTTTTTCCTTGATGTTATAGTTTGTACCTCAGTAGTCGATGCTTTAGTTGACTCGCTATTGAAATAAAAAATGCAAAAAAAATGTACATATACATACACACACACACACACATATATATATATATATCACCAACGGCACCATTTACTAATCCATCACTTACATCTATGTTTGTTGTGTTAAGGTAATACTTTCCTTTTACAAAAGTGATTTTGTAAGGTAATCCCCAGTATCGATGACAGATTTTTGTGTAGTTATAATCTAATAGAAGCTTCTTGTTCTTGATTTTTAGATCCAGTTATATCCTTTGCTATTGAGATGACTTGCAAAGTTGTTGTTGTTAGTTGTTCTTGTTGTTTGTTGTTGTTGGTTGTTGTTGTAGTGGTGGTTGTTGTTGTTGTTGTTGGTTGTTGTTGTTGAGTTGTTGTTGTAGTAGTTGAGTTGTTGTTCTTGTTGGTTGTTGTTGTAGTTGAGTTGTTGTTGTTTTTGAGTTGTTGATGTTGTTGAGTTGTAGTTGTTGAGTTGATATTGTTAAGTTGTTGTTGTTGTTGCGTTGAAGAGTTGTTGTTGTTGTAGTTGTTGTCGTTGGTTGTTGTTGTTGTTGAGTTGTTGTTGTAGTTGTTGTTGAGTTGTTGTTGTTGGTTGTTGAGTTGCTTTTGTTGTTGTAGTTGTTGAGTTGTTGTTGTTGTTGATGTTGTTAAGTTGTTGTTGTTGTTGCGTTGAAGAGTTTTTGTTGTTGTAGTTGTTGTTGATGTTGTTGAGTTGTTGTTGTTTGTTGTTGTTGTTGTTGAGTTGTTTTGTTGTTGTTGGTTGTTGTTGTTGAGTTGTTGTTGATTTGTTGTTGTTGTTGTCGTTGTAGTTGTTGTTGAAAATAACGAAACGAAAATAACTGGCTTGCTTTCTATAAGAGAGAAAGAGACAGACAGAGAAACGCGCACGCCGCACGGCTTACAACTATAGCAAAAAGTTCAAACTTTTGGTCTTAATTTTTCCCGTCTAGCTCCCTTTCGCAACGCGCAATAAGGAACTTCGTTCCAAAAAAAACTTTAATTTAAAAGTGAAAAAATATTTTTTTATTAGTTTTTCAATGTGTGTGTATTTTTTGGAAGGCGATTTTTATTTTATAAATACTTATTTTTTACATTTCAAATGTTGTTAGTATCTAGAATATATAAGTAACTTAACTTAAACTATTATTGTACACAGTTAGTCACATATTTTCGGAGATAATATTATGAAACTCGCTTCGAATCTCGCTCCAAATACATAAATTTCTTCAATAAAATCCTGTCGATGTGTCAATGTAACATTATAACATTAGTGACAGCTACCTCATCACTACTAGACTGTATGAAATATTATTAATTATATTATTTCTACTAAGACATTCTATTAAACACACACTGTTTAATAGAATGTCTTTTGAACGAATTTAAAACATCGTGGCTCAAACCTACAAACAGACCAAGTTCTATGAATCCAATTTGCGTTAGAAATACAAACTGGCAAGCAATTTCTTAGCAGAACTTTCTAATCGCCATTTGATTGGTGAAACAATTTTCAGGCGAGCATTCCGAACACAGAGCACTGAGTCGACATGGCGGGCACTGCTAGAAGATGGCATTGTCAAAACTTTAAATACAAACCATGCGTGTCAGTGTCACCGTTTACTCATAGCGGCCAGAGATAATTCTGAACATGACAATAACCTGAAGACTCCATAAAATGTTCCCTGTCTGGCTCTCAAGTAAATACGGTCAGAAAACAGAGAAAGAGGCAAAGCGATCGTGCGGCCACTTACTGTCTTTTTCTAGGATTCTAATTGCTCCACGACACAGACCACCTTTGTCACTACGATCTACAGATAAGAGATAGGAATTGGCCGCACAATCGCTTTGTCTCTTTCTATAGAGTAAATTTTTTGCTGATAATGCAAAATCAACTTTTTTTATGTATGTTTTGTATGTGGCTATAACGATTGTAGTAGTAAGCGACCGAAATTTCGGTTTCGGATTCGGCGAGTTTCGGTTAAAAAATCAAGTTCAGCCTTAGTTTCGGTTTCGGCCAATTTTTGGCCGAATCTTTCGGCCGCATCGAAACTAAATTGTACGTGAATTTTCGTGTGTCGTTAGGATAGATAACTTCGCGGCTAACTTGGGGTCGGTCCAAACTCTCAGAGAAGTCCTCAATAACCATCGATTCCATGTCAACCTCCTGGATGATAAGAGTAGGTGAAGAGTTCAAAAGAATGGGTTTTAGATAAAAACCCAGTTTCATTCGGACACTAATTGTGAGCATCATTTCAGTCGAAAGATTTCCAGTGCTGAAAAAAGGCCTCCGCCAAGTGCCGCCACATAGACCAGTCCTTTCCCACAGCATCAGCCCACCACCACCAAATGTCCACCACCAAAGGCAAAGGCAATCTAGTCCACCTTCAAATGCTGCGTCTGCTGGTACGCGGTCGCCAATCCAGAACGTTTGACCCGATCGACCATCCGTTGCCGTGCCCCTGTCAACTGACACTTAAGTTTGCCAAATCTTCGGGTTATGTCGGTAACCTTTGTCCCCCTGCGGACATCCTCATTTGTGATGCGATCACGCAAGGAAAACCCGAGCATAGCTCATTCCTCATAGCTCTCTTCTCTTTTGATGAGCATAATCACACACAAACGCCTCTCTAGTTATTGTTCACGAGGTTCCGTGCTCTGTGATTCCGAATCATTTGCCAACGTTTTTGTCGCGAGCTGTGGCGACTGGCGAGTGTTCGATATTGAATCGTGTTTGACGGTTCATTTGCTCCGCAAGATGGTCGAAAATTTACTAGAGCTTTCAGGAACCGATTTGTTTTTTTTTATGTTTCAGTGTCAAATTAGTGTGAAGAACATTTTCTGTGTTAAAAAAAAGGTTCTTTATGAACCTTTTTTTTAACACAGAAAATGTTCTTTTGTAATTAGAAGGGATTTTTGGGGTCTAAAGAATGTGTCATTGTATCGGTGATAGCGATTGTCGAAATATCAAAATGTTTAGGCTCTAGACTAGGGTTGTTACTATTCCCATTCCGAAAAGTTGAATCTTTCAATTGTTTTTAAACCGCCGATTTCGATTTCGGTTCCGAATCATTTAAATCGGAGTTTATCGGTGGTCGATGCGCAGCGGCGACTTTGATTTAATTAATTAATAAACATATTTTATTTAATTTACTATTAATACTGATTTTGATTTAAGAAAACTTGTTTGTTTCTTTTCAACGCCTAATTAGGTGTATTGTGTTTGAGCTGAAATTAATAAAAAGGCAGATTAACAATGTATGTAGATATTATTATATTTTATTAAACCTGCTCTCTATGAACACATCTTTCTTCAGTTTCCGCGTCAGATTCCGATTTCAGTTCCGGGTTCGGTTCCGATTCCAATACCGATATACAAAATTTAAAACCACCGATTGCAACTTCGGTTCCGATATCATCACTTCCTTAACATTAGGAATGATTTTTGTCGACGTCAGCGATGGCGAGGGTCGAATTCCAAAATGATTGATAACGTGACATTCCGATAGCGCATGTCAATCTCATATGTTTTTGAATTTTCAATAATTGCAATCGTTGTCTATAGACTTTTGACAGTGAGTTTAGTAGGACAATTACGTTCCTTAAAATACGGGCATCACCCCTCTGATATTAACATATTATAAATGACACGAACGTCCTTTCCTTGTGCCGTGGTACAGATGGATGTCTACGCAACGTGACATAACAGCACGAATATATTACCTGAACAGGTTCAACAACAGTGAGTAGTGCACTTCACAGCCCCTATAAAGTTTGAACCTACCTTTACCTATCATCCACATTTCGCCAATTGTATTTATGTCCAATAGAGCACGAGCTTAATGTCATTAACTAGTCACAAATGTTAACTTGGAACTCCTACCGAAGAATTTCTAACAAACTACTAAGGTCCAAATTCTCTGCTCAACTATTTCAAAAGTTAGCAATGTTAGAAGTAGGTAACGGACCTGTAGACAGCAAAAATAAGACGTTGTAGCAATTGTCCTAATTATCTCGTGCTCCAAATAAACTTGGAATTGGGAACGGCGAGACATAGGTATGTAGGTAAGTTCAATTAAAACTAAAATCGTAAACAAGTACGAGTGTACCTATGTAGTAAAAACAAAAGCATTGTTTCAAGTTAGATGATTAAAATTTTGTGTTAGTCAATGATAAAAGTACAGCCTCAAACGGGATTAGGGGAGCGAGTCATGTCTGCCGAATCCACGCAGGATTCAAAAGAGTTAAACCAGTTATGGTTTAAGTCCCACGTAATAAGGGCATGAACCGGTCAAACCAGAGGAATTTGTTATGGCCCTGAGTTGCTTCTAAGAAAGTCCTGATGATAAACCCAAATAACCATTTGCTCGACTTGTGAACCGAACCCAGGACATCACATACTTTTTTTTTTGCTTGGAGCAATATTCATGCATACTACGCTACCACGGGGCGATAGCGCAGTTATGTGTAACTCCAATAGACCAAAACTCCACGATGTCCACCTGTACCTCTTATGGCTGGAAAACGGGGACGCGTTGGCACTCATCCGTGAACCCGCCGCGGCTGTCCGTCACTCTGGGACGTAGCCCCATCACCGGCACACCAGAACACATTGCACGCCGTGACCATCCCAGGGATTAAACCAGCACATGGGCTGGCGCCCTCGAGTATGGCAGTCTTTGTCCCCGTGTGATGGGTCAGGTCAGTGGCCCTGCCACCTACCACTTTTCAGCCGCAGGGGATAGGGAGAGCGGCCAACGCTTTACCGACAATTTCTCCTCCCCTACGGCCCCACCGTGTCCGCCATCAGATGGTGGCGACCACGTCCAGGCCGCGGAAAGCAGGGAGTGCGGCGCACCGCAATACCGGCACTCTTGTCCCACCGCGGCCTCCAATCCCAGCTACCTCAGTTGCGATGTAGCCCAAGCGGCACCGCAACCTACTTGTTGACCGCTACGTCGTCGGTCGGCTTATCAGCAAAAGCACTGACGAGCGGCCCCTCCTCGGATTCCTCTTCGCTTCACCGTGGGTTACCAGGCCACGGCTACTGAGCCCCCCCCACCTCGACAATGCGGGAACCCACTAGCAGTAGCGTGACCAAGAAAAATGTTTTTGCCCTCGTCAAAAATGTTTCATTATTTAAATCATTATACTAAGGGTACTCATCTCTTACCGGGATGAAAATCCAGCCCTATCATAATCCAGGCTAAGGTCTACCCTTCTGCCAAATTCAATCCAATTCCGTTTAAATTCTTACTTTTGATACATTACCAAACATACAGACTTTCACATTTAATATATTAAGTAGGATACGAAGTACACATTAAATTACTTGATATCGTTACAATCGTCCTTTCAGGATCAATTACGAGGGACTTTGGGGAAAGGACCAAAGAAGTCCGAATCAAAATCTTTGCAAACTCCTAACTCAACGTAACGAGCGTTTGGGAATCGCATCAGGCTCTCAATTTAACTTTGAGCCGACCCCACTCACTCTTATTATTGTGGTAATTTGTAATAAATTCGGTAACCGAATTACGTTTTGTTTGAGAGGTTTTTTTATCAAGTTTTGAAATAAGTGTAGTTTTAGTGTATTAACTGTATTGGTAGGTGGGATACATACGCGATGGAAGGGACAACGTTACACAAAGACTTGTGTTAAATACACCTAACATTTTATGGTTGGAGTAATGCTCATGCATACTGCACTGCCAAGGGCAGATAGTGCAGTAATGTGGGACTCTAATCCACTAAAACTACACGGCGTCCTCCTATACCGCTTATGGCGGGAACACGTGCACGCGTTAGCACTCACCGCGAACCCGCCGCGGCTGTCCGTCACCAGTTCCTCCTCTGGGGAGTACTCTCTATCACCAGTGCACCAGAACACACTGTACGCCGTGACCACCCCTAGGACCAAACCAGCACATGGGCGCCAGACGACCCCGTGTATAGCACCCTTGGTCCCTTTGTGACGGGTGAAGGTCATTAGCCCCGCCACCTACCATTTTTCGGCCGCAGGAGATAAGGATACCGGCCAACGCCATACTGACACTCCTCCTCATTGCCTGCGGCCCCACCGCGCCCGCCATCAGACGGTGGTGACCCCGTCGAGGCAGCGGTAGGTAGGGAGAGCGGCGCACCGCAATACTGACACTCCTCTCCCGCCGCGGCCTCCAAACCTCAGCCGCGATATATATAGGTACGTCGTCGGCTTATCGGCAAATGCGGCCGCTCCTCGGGTCCCTCTTCGCTTCACCGTCACCCACGGTGCCGTCAAGCCGCGACTACTGAGCCCCCCCGCCTCGACAATGTGGGAACCCACCGGGGGGAAAATACACCTACCTAAGTTGTAGATATTACATACTCCTGATCTTAATATTTTTGTTACCCATCGCGTTAGGGAAGACCGATGAAACGATGGCTAAACTGTCTGAAGGAAATTTATATCAAGAGGTGGATTACTGTGATGATCACTGGTAGAGAAGTTTGGAAGAAGTAGCCATGCTGAGCCGTCCCCAAATTAATGTGGACAGGGACCAGAGAATTATGGTGTAGTCAAAATGACTGTCGTCACACCCGCACGGAACTAACAGATTATTAACAACACAAAAATAAATTCCTACAATCGTGAATTGCAACCATCATTATCTTCCTGCCCTTATCCCATGTTACTTGGGGTCGGCGCAACACGTTTTCTTCTTCCATACCGTCCTGTCCCCTGTCACGCTATTACTGACTCTTTTCTTTCGTATCACTCCTCACACAGTCCATCCATCTTTTATTTGGCCTTCCTCTCCCTCTCCATCCATCCACATTTATATTCATAACTCTTTTAGTAACATGCGTTTCATCCCTCCTCATCACACGACAATAACAGGACAAACGGTTTCCTTTCAAGTTTTCTGCCACTGGCGCCGCTTTCAAACTGCCTCTAATATACTCATTTCTCACTTTATCCAATCTCGTCACGCCGCACATCCATCTCAACATTCTCATCTCTGCTACATGCAATCTCTTGCATTCTCAACTCTTGCTTGTTGCATGTAGCAGACAGATTTAGAGATTTTGAGATTGCATGTTGTATGACAGATCTAAAAAATTAAATTGCAATGAATAATTAGATATTTGACTTAGATACCTACTTCTTTATCAGCCTTTTAATGTTCCCACTGCTAGGACACAGGCCTCCTCTCTGTGAGAGGGGATACCTACTTAATTCCCATAAAATGGAAAGTACCTTTTCATGTATAAATAGGTATTAGTACAGGGTACCTAGGTATAATTCTTCTTATCTCCTATGAAAGAAAAATCATACTCTTCCTACTAATCTATCTTCTATATTAATAAAAAGAAAAGTCCTGACTGACTGACTAACTCATCAACGCCCAGCCCAAATCCTTGGACCAAGAAAGCTGAAATTTTGCACAGAGGTTCCCTTAATAATGTAGACAAGGAATAAGGAAGGATTTTTCGAAATTCAACCCCTAAGGGAGTTAAATAGAGGATGAAAGTTTGTATGAAACTCTGTCATTTTTCATTTGAAATGAATGATATATGGCATTTAGCCTCTAAATATAAAATAAAAAATACTGTTTTTAGGATTATTCGAATTTCATCCCTTAAAGGGGTAACAAAGGGTGTTAAATTTGTAAGAAAAATAAATAGTTTATCAATTAATAAAAAGAAAAGTCCTGACTGACTGACTGACTCATCAACGCCCAGCCCAAATCCTTGGACCTAGAAAGCTGAAAATTGCACAGAGGTTCCCTTTATAATATAGACAAGGAATAAGGAAGGCTTTTTCGAAATTCAACTCCTAAGGGAGTTAATAGAGGATAAAAGTTTGTATGAAACTCTGTCATTTTTCATTTGAAATGAATGATATATGGCATTTAGCCTCTAAATATATAAAATAAAAAATACTGATTTAAGGATTATTCGAATTTCATCCCTTAAAGGGGTAACAAGGAGTGTTAAATTTGTAAGAAAAACAAATAGTTTATCATCAAAATTACTTGAAACTTAGTATTTCTGCTCTTCAATACAATTAAAGAAAAACGTTCAGAAATTGAAAGCAAAGTGGTATTTCACTATTTGTACCTGCCCATGGAAATCGATCCCACGAGACATCCAGAATAGAAGTCCATGGCTCTAACTATTAGAACACGACGGCAGTTCAGTTTACGCTCATTTTATATCAATTAACATGTAATTTTTATAATACGATATAAAATAATGAAGTTAAGCAAATTTTGTAGTATACGCGAACAAAGACGGGGGCGTAAAACTATGTTTAGTAAGTAAGTAATAATTTGCAATATCCCGCCAGAACTGCAAAAAACGAAACAACCAAAATCGTGTCGTCCACGCAGGCGAAGCTGCGGGCGTAAAGCTAGTTATTTATAAATAGTTCAACTCATCTATGCGTGCCTGCATTAGAATTTTATCAAAGAATAAACGCTTACTTTTACCACAATAATATATTGTTACCAAGAAATAACGCCAAAACGTCTTGCTACAGACACCTTACCAACAATGGGTCCTTTTCCTGGGCTTATCACAAGAATAGGTAAAGCCTCGATTACAATGTGAACAAAAATCGAGCAACGATTTGTGAATATAGTTTTACGATTTGTGTATTTGTGAATTTTAAATATATTCACTGATTGGTAGACTACACACAACAACCCAAGGATCAAGAAGCATGAAAATCTGCACGAGACTTCTTTATAATGACGAAGGTTTTAAATAAGGGACGTAATGACATTATTGCCAGACCAACAACATTTGTGGGTGACAAATGTTGTGTAATGTTACTCAAAAAATTATAAAGCACGTAGACTATTGCGTGCTATTGCTGTTTGCTCACGGAGTGGTTAAAAGAAAGTATGTTACTGCAACAACGCTGCGAAGCTTTTATTGCTGTGTATACCAGGCTTAAAGTTGAATGCCATTATATTATACCTACTGAATAATTCATCCCCAAAATATTTATTAACAGTTAACCATTACGCTTTTAAGGCAGGCCGCAAGCTTTCTTCTAAATATTCACGAATACGACTTCTATAATTATGATAAATGATAAATGATTTATTTTCTGTAAGTTGGTTTGTACAAACACTTTCACATGTCGATCATATTTTTTAAAACTAGATGAGGTCGGCGTTTCCTGTCTGACTACTCTGAGAAGAAAGGCCGAAACAAACTCAGAGGTCACAGTCTCTTTTAAAGTTCACATGATCTAACCAAGTAAAACTTGGTTAGATCATGTGAAGACCATGTAGACTGATGTCTGAAATGGTCTTTTGAGAAAAGAACCAGCCAGATTGAGTGGACCTGTCCAGTCAGTGCACGCATTTGTCAATAACCGTGCAGCTCAACTTAGAATTTAAGGAGCTCAACGAATTGACGAACAATACCAAAGAAAGGACATTCGGGTAGGCCGCATAAATACTCAAACTGCCAGACCATGATTAAAAACTAACTAAGATAAATTAAAATTAAAAAAAAAGAATAATCCACATAGTCTTCACATTCACAATAATTAAAATAAAATAATATAATACTTTAAAAAGTAAATATTCTTGTCATTGCAAGAAAAATTAAAAAAATTAAAATATAATTAAAAACTAAATCCACGAAGCAAAATAAAAAAAAATAAAAAACGAAATTAATTGGAGCAGCTCAATCCCAAGCCTTTTTGTCCTCAACGTAATCTTTAATGTTATAAAACGCTTTCTGGCACAACTTACGTTTAATGAATGATTTGAATTTATTAACACTTAAACCTTGTACGTCGCTTGGAAGCTTATTATAAAAGCGTACACATTGACATCTAAACGAGCCACCTATTTTCTTGAGCCTTGTTGTAGGTACTACAAATTTGTGTTTGTTCCTAGTATTTATGTTATGGATATCACTGTATTTTTTAAACAATTTTATATTTTTATGGGCATATAAAAGATTTTCATAAATATACTGAGAAGGCACAGTCATTACATTAATCTCCTTAAATTTTTCTCTGAGAGAGTGTCTCGGGCTTAATTTATAAATTGATCGAACAGCTCTTTTCTGCAAAACAAAGATAGTCTGGATGTCGGCGGCATTTATGTGACATGTTGTGTGCTAGTACTAAGGAATACAACAGTTCCTTTTATTTAGATTTGTCAAACAGTCACATTAATTTATTCTTCAAGATCTGAAGCTATGACGATTTCGTAAGATTGAGTAAGTTTTACACAGTTATAGATAAAAGTAAACTAACTGACGATTTAAAAATCAGGCATTCTGGTGATTCATCTAAAAACGGTGAAGGAAAACATCGTGAGGAATCCTAGAACAAAAAATTCGAAGGCATGTAACATCCACCAACCCGCACTGGGCCTGCGTGGTGGATTATGGCTCACTCCCTCTTCACAGAGAGGAAGCCTGTGTCCCAGCAGTGGGAACGTCAAAAGGCTCATGATGATGATGATCCATTGATCGATGGATCATGTTAAATTCAAACTTTGACATCTAAATTTTTTTCATTTTCGGCTCCGGGTGTTGTGTATGTGAGTTTATATTTTTGTAAACGCACCCACGATACAGGAAGAAATTCCTAGTATGGGGCAAAGTTAAAAAAAAAGAATATGTATATTTGTCACTTTATTTTAAATTTTTTATTTTATTTAAAAAATGTTAGGCATCTTTAACCGTATTTTAAAGCACTTCTTAATAAATTTGGCTGTATCGAATTCGACAAATCGCACGACAAAATCGCGAACGCTCGCACTCCGCAGCTATTTCGCGTCATACAATAGACACGGAGGGAACAATGCATCATTGTGCGTCTATCTCTGAGGGCCAGGGCAGGCGCCGATACTCCGTCGTTTGTAGGCAGTACCTATAGCTATAGGTTAGAATCACAACGTACAATCACGCCAGTGATGATATTCGTGGGTTAATTAATTTATTGGTGGTGGTTGAATATTACGAATTAAAAAAAAAATACATATGACGAATCACAATACATCGTGACGTCACACGATATTTCAACGCACTGTCGTTGAAATATCGTGTGACGTCACGATGTGCTACACTTTATACTGACTAAGTGACGTCACAAGCCCCCACTTCTGAACTTTGATGCGCTTTATCTTTCTACATTTATTTATTTAATAAAACAAAAAATACGGGTCCAATATTAATTGATAATCTTACTGACGAACTAAATAGAATTATCATTTTTCTACCCAAGAAGCATCCCTATTATAACCCGAGATACTACTGCTTTTAGTACTTCTCCTATATCTTTATAAGTTATATCCTATGGTGTTATTTAAAATCAAAATCAAATGTTTTTTATTTCACAAAGGCCTACATGGGCAGCAAGAAACTCCACGGTTACTCTTTTAAAAAAATTGGTTTGTTTTTACAATATTTCCATGTTACAACATTAGTGCTTAGATATGGGGGAACAAAGTAGGCCAGACAATAAGTCGTAAGAAACTAAAAGAAAAAAAGTATTTATAAACGAGATAAGAGTTAACAAATGTTAACAAACTTCTAGAAATCTGGAAGGCCTACAATTTTCACACATTCACAAAATAATCGGTAAAAGAATCTACACAAAGGTAAAAATATATATACCTACATATATATATATCTATATATATAAAAGAAAGTCGTGTTAGTTACACTATTTATAACTTAAGAACGGCTAAACCGATTTGGCTGAAAATTGGTAGGGAGGTAGGTAAGAACCAGGAGAAGGACATAGGATACTTTACGATTTTATCCCGTTTAGGGTAGGATAGGGTAGGTAGGGTAGGGTAGGTACGTAGGTAGGGTAGGTAAGGTAGGGTAGGGTGGGGTAGGTAGGGTAGGTAGGGTAGGTAGGGTAGGTAGGGTAGGTAGGGTAGGTAGGGTAGGTAGGGTAGGTAGGGTAGGTAGGGTAGGTAGGGTAGGTAGGGTAGGTAGGGTAGGTAGGGTAGGTAGGGTAGGTAGGGTAGGTAGGGTAGGTAGGGTAGGTAGGGTAGGTAGGGTAGGTAGGGTAGGTAGGGTAGGTAGGGTAGGTAGGGTAGGTAGGGTAGGTAGGGTAGGTAGGGTAGGTAGGGTAGGTAGGGTAGGTAGGGTAGGTAGGGTAGGTAGGGTAGGTAGGGTAGGGTAGGTATGTAGGTATGTAGGTAGGGTAGGTAGGGTAGGTAGGGTAGGTAGGGTAGGTAGGGTAGGTAGGGTAGGTAGGGTAGGGTAGGTAGTGTAGGGTTGTTAGGGTAGGGTAGGTAGGATAGATGAATGTTTGGTGTTTTTATGGCAAAACAAAGTTTGCCGGGTCAGCTAGTATATATATATATATAACAAGACTAAACATGTAGCACAAATGTTGTTATCAGTGCTGTAACTATTCTTAGCAAAGGGCTATAAAGATTATTGAAATCATTGTTAAAATTCTAATTATAAGAAGGAAAAAAAATTAAAATGAGATTGAGAATAGTTAGACATCCACATATTTGTGCCGTTTATGAGTAACCAGGGAAGCCGCATGCGCAGAGGGATCTAAAATTTTTATCTTCAACGTAGTCCTTGATTTTATAATATGCTTTTTTAATAAGGACACGTTTGATGTAGTTTTTTCTTGTTTGATTCTGATGTATAAGCTATATTTATATAAAATTTCATCAAAATCCGTGCAGTAGTTTTTGCGTGAAACAGTAACAAACATCCGTACAACCTCACAAACTTTCACGTATATAATAGTAGTTAGCTATATGATCGTAGAATAGATTACTGACTCCTAGATGCGTCAGTAATCTATTGATCTATCCCCAACAAGATAGGTAATCCTTTTTTTTTATTTCCCTTCGCTAGGTTTTTTCCTGTATCATGGGCGCGTATGCAACATCATAAAACTGTCAGTTAGCTGCCATTCATGGATGGCCAGCTTTAGCAGGTAAATTGTCAACCCACAGATTGCAGTTCTCTGAGAGCTGGCCACCTTATTTTTTCCTATTTTCTACTCAATGACGTTAGATTCGCTTGAAATACTTGTATATTGGAGGTTAATTAACTATCAAACATACATTTTAATTTATTTAATTAAGGTTATTGCGGCTAGATATTTCAAGGCAATCCTGCATAACTCTAATCTACCATCAAGGGTCATTCACGAAAATTATGTAATTTTAATCAAAAACAATAATTGGAAGTGTTCCTCAGAAACATCAAAACGTGTTGGAAACTATTCTAGCATCACTGGATGAGGTGGAGAATGAAGTAAAGTGAGGTGAGGTGGTGAAGTCCTCGTCCATAGTGCTGAAGTGGCACAATATGCTCTAATATCTATCGGAAAATTATCCGAAGAGGCAGCAGAATCTAACAACAAACATTATAAGATCTTCAGTCGGGATCACACGAGAAAAATGTCGCGAATGCTTACGAATACGGACTTACTTAACAGACTTTTACTCAGCTCAGACCCATTCATTACTAGTCTTCGGAAACATCCCCGTAAGAAAAAGAGCATTAAGTTGAGGCAGGTTTCAGATTTATTACGAATTTAGTTAAAATTGAAATTGGATATATTGGATTGGATTGGATTGGATTGTTGTGGTTATGATTACGTTTGTAAATAAATGGTAGTTAGTTTTCTTGCTTTTTGTTGTGTATAATATATAAAAGAATACATATTTAATTGTATCCCGCTCATGAATAACATTAATATCATATTCAGATGCATTTCCGAACGATGGACAATAAACCTCAAATATTGACTATTTAAATTTATATATAATCAGTACAATTTGTACAGTTTATTGTATATTATGTATTAAATTATATAAATAAAGCATTAATATACTTTTGTGAAGTATTTTTTATTATTTACTCTTCAGAAAAATCTCATTTAAAAAAGTAAAATATTTATGACCGCGCTTGTATAGCGCTTGGACCACCGTGCGCCGGTAGGATACAAACCTACGGTCCTGATAGCTGTAAATCTGATTTCCAAAAATTGTTCTTCATACTTTAAGGCGTACTAATATTTCCTAATGTAAACGCAGTACTGGCGTGCGCTCGGAGCCAGAATATCAATATTGAACCTCCATTTGTACAGTTATATTTGCAAAATATTTTTTGATTTACATAAGCTATTTTAGTTATATGAAGAAATTCTAGCCATCATTTTTCTGTGTAATAATATTTTTATACATCCAAGTCGTTTTGAAGGAGTAGGCAATATTATATAAGAGCTTCCGTGGAGTTTGTTGCCCGTCTTCTCCACGAGAACTAGTCTAGCAACAGGCGGTAAGCTCACTGAGCCTTCTCAATGTGACTTATTTAAATAAATACCTTGCCTTTCTGTGCTTTTATTCATAAAACCCTACCCTTACAAACCATATACCTACATAGGAACTCTAATACACAGTAAATAACCAACAATCATCTTGACATTCAAAGCTTGCTATCTTTGTAGATATCAATACTTTTTAAAGAGTTCCATTCATGATTCTAACACCTATACAAAAGTAGCGAAAAAATATCGTGTTGTTAATATTTTTTTTAAAGCAAAACTATTAGTTATTTGAAAAAACTATGTTTCACAAATAATGCAAATGAATAAATAATATTTTTTTCTCAAGCCTTTTAAACATAGCCGTTGCTAAGGAGTATGCTTTAGAAAGTAAACTTTATAAGGTAGATACTAAAGCGGTGGAAGGCCCTTAACAACCTTTGTAATCCCCGAAGTGTTAGGAACTGGCGAATACTTGTTAGCTACAGAGTCATTGCCTTACATTTCCCTTCCTGGAACACATTTCATGCTCAGCAAAAGCAATGGTCGCGACACCAACGGGGCTGTCCACATCCATTGTTAACTAAAAAGAAATACCCACTATTAACTAGGTCCATTTCTCCTTTAAAATATCTCAATGAAGTCTTGAAAAATAACCCTAATAAACATATGAAGGTATGCCTGCCTGCCTCCCTAACGCAATCGAACCAATTTAAGGTTAGGTACACTATGTCGATCATTCTTCCCTACAAACGTAGTCTCGCGATTACTCCACTGTTTGACGATGTAGGTTTAAAATAAAGAATTATATCAATTTGTCTCATCATTATCTGGTCCTGTATGGAAACAAAAAAGTAAAAAAAATAATTGAAAATTAACTTATTTTAATGTATCTTTGGGCGGAAATAAATAGTATAAGAAGAAAGAAAATTGCAAAACGACCACCATACAGGGATGGAACTTTATGTAGAAGAAACTGAGAGAATGTATCAACCACTCACGTGCACTTGGCGATCCGCTTCCTTCTCCTTGGGGTACCCCGGCAGATGATGATAGCTCGCTTGTTGCGTTCTAGGGCGTGCTGAATCTCGTGTTGGCCTTGTATTGTAGTTTATGTCATTTTATCGCGTTTTTAAAATTAATTCGGGAGCGCCAGCTAAAAGCAGCGTGTTGGTTCGCGACCGGTTGACTAGAGACAGATACCCACCATACAGGGATAGATTATTAGTTCAACAATGCAAATAATTTTATTTAGAAAAAATATATTTAGTCGCGCTCGTTTTCGTACTAAATCATCATCCATTTCGCTACAAACTTGCAAAAGTGCTAATTCGTACGCGAACTAGCTTCTTACTGCTTATCACAGCATCTATATCTATCGCACGTGTTTTTGGATGAGATAGCATGCATTTAACCCCACGCACAAAATAGTTCGTGCTGTCGACTAGGGCAAACTTAACAAACAATTTTATTAATTTATCTAGATGTCAAAGGCAGTCGTTTGGAGTATCTGGTTCGACATCTTAGGACAGATAATCTCGTCGGGATCCGCTTTGTTAGCCCTCGCGATAATTAATTCGAAATCCCTTATTAGTCCTATTAATTCTTTGATACAAACAAAGGACCCACGTAGTCTATTTACTTATGTATGGTTTATTGTTCACAGAGAATACTTAATTAATTCAAGTTGGTTCTTTATTAGGTGTTCACATAAAAGTGCGACTCAAAAAGCCAGTGTCGTAGTTACGTACTACTTTGAAAAAGAACCGCCCTTACTTGCCATTCCGTACCCAATGTGTAAAAACGGGACCCTATTACAAAGACTCCACTGCCGGTCTGTCACCAGGCTGTATCTCATGAACCGTGATAGCCAGACAGTTGAAATTTTCACAGATGAATTTCTGTTGCCGCTATAACAACAAATACTAAATAAAAACAGAATAAAACAAATATTTAAGTGGGGCTCCCAACAAACATGATTTTTTTGCCGTTTTGTGCGATAATGGTACGGAACCCCACGTGCGCGAGTCCACCTCGCACTTGGCCGGTTTTTACTCCGCCGCTACTTTATTTAATACCAAGTTGGTCGAGCTTTCATGCTAAAGTAGAGTTAACAACTACTCAGCTTCCAATTCTTAATTTACAAATCGGGAAATAATTGTTTGGAGCTAACAAAACTTTAGGTACGTAGTAGGTAACCCTGGTTGGTACAGCTAATGATATCATTGAGTCCTCAGCCAATGTTCACTGTTGGACATAGTGTCTTCATTCGCTCACCATATTTAACTCGATGCTTAGCTTAGCTACTCTCATCCAACTCACATAGCTGAGAAAAGTCATGATACCTAATTGAAATCATAATAATTCTAAAACGATGATATCGCGTCTCATTTCCGTAGCTTCCAAACGTTTTCAAACAGGAAATAAAAGAACGTGACTAACCTTCTTTTAGATTTAGGCATTCCTTTCGTTTCATTTGTTTTGCACTACGGAAACAATTGAGCTATCCACTGCTACCTATATGCACAGAGATTTGCCACGTGAGCTGCGTGGAAAATTTTAGCCAGCCACCCATCTGTGCGTACCAAGGCCGTCGCAGTCACTAATCCCGCATTCCTACCTAGATTTTCATGCAAAGAGAAGAGCTATAAGTTGACATGCGTGGCTTGGCTAAGGGCTGCTTTGGAACGGCACCTTTAAGGGTACACTAGTCGAAAATTCTTCCATACAAACGTAGTCTGGCTTTTACTCCACTGTTTGACGATGTACGTTCAAAATAAAAAATTATATCAATTTATCTCATCATTATCTAGTCCTGTATGGAAGCAAATAAGTAAAAAAAAAAATTACTTGAAAGTTATGAGCTTCGAAAGTTCTATATTTTAACGCATCTTTGGGCGCAAATAAGTACCATAAGAAGAAGGAAAATTGAAAAACGGCCTCCATACAGGGATAGATTAGTAGTTCAACAATGCAAATAATTTTATTTTGAACAGATACATTCAGTCGTTTTTTCATGATATCCAGACTCCCAAAGGTCTGTTTATAAAATTTCGCGCGCTCGTTTTCGTTCTAAATCATCATCCATTTCGCTACAAATTTGCAAAAGTGTGTATTCATATGCGAACTAGCTTCTTACTGCTCATAACAGCATCTATCTGGCCCGCACGTGTTGTCGGTTAATGTAGCACGCATTTTAACCCCGCGCACAAAATAGTTCGTGCCGTCGACTAGTGTAACCTTAAGCCCAGGTGATCTTTGACACAAAGAGCTGAAATTAAACAAAAACAACAACAAACAGTGATCTCCTGAAACCCTGCCCACGTAACAAACTAAATGTCATATGAGTAAGTACTCTTATCATACATTATTATCATTTCTCCACAGCTGCTCAGATATTTACCTATTTGGCCTTTTACTTACTTCTCGCATTTAAGGGATGCCCGCGATCTTCTTGTCATCAGTGCTCCTTGTGGTCTTTCATAATATGTGTTTTCAACATACATAATAAAATATACTTTTTGAAGAAGCTTACAGTCTATTGATGTTATAATAATATGCCCACAATGGGCGGCACGGGTTGCGTAAAGCTAAATATAGAGGCTATGGGCCGCCGCGGCTTAACCAGCTGACTGGGCAACTGGGTCGGGGTACTATGCCCGTGCGATGTAGTTTATATACCTACCTAGGTAGGTGGTGAGGCGTGGATGAGAGTCGAAGAAGTTTTGGAGTTCATTGATTCTCGTCACGAGAATCTACTTAAGGGCCTACAACCGCTTTAGTGACGTAAAACGGTAACTTACTACAGCATACTCCTTATAGTAACGGCTAGGTTAAAAGATTTGTGTGGATTTGGCTAGGTAAAAATATATATTTTTATTATTGTTTCATGTACATTATTTATGAAACATGGTTTTTTCGTATAACAAATAGTTTTGCTTTAAAAAAATAATTAACAAGACGATATTTTTTGGCTACTTTTGGATACCCCTCCAAAACGACTTAAATGTTTAAAAATATTTATATATTTAAATATTATATATTGTTAGAAGATTTCGAATGAAGACGTCACTTTTCAACGTCAACTGACATGACAGCGAGGGTATATAAGCAGAGCGCACCATTTGTATCGCCCCTTTTTTGCATCGAGACTTCATGGCGTTCGCATCGTTGGTAAACTGGTTCATAATCTCTTACTACCTACTTGTTTATTCGTGTCTGGTTATATTTTACCTACCTTCATGTTTGCTGTACTTTTGTAATTTTGAATTATTGATTAAAGTTAGTACTTTCTGTGTTTATCTGTGTTTTTTTTATATTAAAAACAAGTTACCGCTTATATCAGAAGTGGGATAGGCTCCATAGTTTATCACCGCTCTCTGGTCATCGGCGAACAAGCAAATTTTTGTTCGATAGTAAAATTTGATTTTTGTTCGATAGTAAAATTTTAATTATGGCAGAACGGTCTGCTACACGTGGTAGAGGTAGGAATAGGCGCGAACAAGACAATGAGGTAGGTGGGTTGCAGGAGACACTTGGAGCTATTCTAGCTCGTGTCAATGCGCTGGAGAATAGCCATATTCCCGCAGCGAGCGTCGAACCAGCAGTGACGGCGGCGGCGGTGCCGGGCACGGATGCTGTCGCGGTGCCAGGTATTGTCGCCATGTCGACACCGCAGTCATCACCACCAGCGGCGACTGCATCACATACCAGCACCGTTGGAGTCACTCGCAAGTACTTCAACGTCATTGGACGTTACCGATCGCCTCATTGGAGCTTTGAGTGCTTTGTCCAAGGTCAGATCAAACCATTTTTATATTTCAAATTTCGACCTTAGTTTACACGATATCGATTCTTGGTATAGAGAAGTTGAACGTGCACGTGATTTCAATAATTGGGACGATAATGAATGTTTATCACGGTTTGCACATTGTTTAAAGGGCGACGCCCGTAGTTGGCTCGATGAGTGGGTTACCAACGATCGTTCGTGGACCAATTTTAAACATGAATTTAAACCGTTATGTTCACGAAGAATCGATATTGCTAATATTTTGTACGAAGTTATGAGTACCAATTCCGACAATTATTCTACGTACGCAGAATATGCAAGACGTTCACTATTGCGCTTTAATATTGTTAAAGGATTAAGCGCCGAGTTGACCGTTGCAATTATAATACGTGGAATAACTGACGCACGGGTGCGTGCCGTTGCAACTAATGCTCATCTATTGCCTAAAGATCTTGTAAAGTTCTTTTCAGTTTACACAAAACCAAAATCTAAATCTAGTGAGAATTCTGTGAAACCACAAGATAAATTCTCAGACCAAAACCCGCGAACCCACCGTTACAATGATAAAACCAGCGATGCTAAGTGTTTTTCATGTCTTTAGACTGGTCATGTGCAACGCCAGTGTCCCAAAAATTTAAAAACTGACACTGTATCCAAACCGACAGAAATATATTCGTTTTGTAAGAAAGCGGGTCATGACGTGACTGTCTGTTTTGCAAAACTACGATCTGAAGGGTATTAAAAGTAAAATGTTAATTAATGTCATGAGTTTGAGGGCATCTCGACAGACATTATTGTAACCATGGCTGTACAGGTTCGTGCGTGTCGCTCATTTCTGAAGTTATGCTAAAACATTTTGAATATGTGCTGGTACCCTCGCATCAAGTTTTAAGTGATGAATCAAAATATTCAGTGTAGTAGTCTGGTTATTTTGGTCATAGATTTTGTTATATTTCATTCAAAGTATGTTTGTTGTGCCTTCAAAATGCATTGATGTACTAGTGCTAATAGGGACGGATGTGTTGAGCTGCGATGGTGTCATTTATATTCGTGCAAATAATCAACAACAAATTGAGCTGATTCATAGTTCCGATGATGTTAACGTTAAAAATGTGTTGTTCGTTAACTCAAATGAGGTTAATATCCGTTGTACAATATTAGAAAATCAGGTTAGACCGAGCATACAAAAAATAAAATAAAACGAGTATTGGTCTACTACCCACAAACGCAAGCAGGTTTGATAACTTTAGTTTGATATTTTCGCTGATACTTAACCGTCATACCTAAGCTACATAGTTTACACGTAGGGTAACGTAAAATTACAATGGCTCGTAATTTTCTTATACTCAATAAGAGAATTACTCATGGGATTTGCACATAACTGGTGAAGTATGGGTGTACTACACGTGCACCTCTGCCTGACCTTTCGGGGTATACATGCGTTTTGCTCTTTTACAAATGAACCAGTCATCATCATCAGCCGTATAATGTTCCCACTGCTGCGACACAGGCATCCTCTCTGTGAGACGTGCAGAACCAGTATCTTCTAGTTACTTTTTGGTACTCTTGAACTACTAGTTTGTGATAAAGTACTAATGTTTGAGAGTGCAAGTTCTTAGTGTTGGGTCTCTCATATGAGTTCCCAAAATCAGTTACTTTGTAACTCCCTAGATGTATTGTGAAAACTATACGGTGGAGTGCTAGTGCCGCCCTGATTAATTTGTTGCGTATGCTAATACGCCAATACGCATGACAGTAAGTGGTCTAAGTCACAGTGGAAAATGCAGGTTGATATTTGTTTATTTATTTATTTATTTATTCAAAATTATGTAAGTAACACCTTAACAGCTACAACGCCAATGCGATGATATCAACTGCACTAACCGCAAAACCACCCAAATTTCACCATCACAATTACTTATGGTGTTGTAGCGATGACCCAGGTTGTAACGTCACTTGTCATTACATAACGCTACCAAATAGCAAAAGGTTATGAGACATGCAAAGGCAGCGCGATCAAAATCGACGCAGACAAGACTGTTAATAAGAATCGCTAGTTTGTGCGCTCCTTTTTTAACGATCATGTTTTGTAATAAAAACTTCTCAAATTACAGGCATGTTGGACTCTGGAGTGCGAGTGCCGTATCGTGTGACGATTTGACGAAACTGTTGCCTTACGGGTTGATACGAGCTACAGTTGCTGAGTGGCTAGTATGGTAAGCTGTCTCAGACTGCCGCCGAGCATATGGTTGCCAGGCGTGGAGAGTGGACCCCCGAGTTATGTGCCATGTTTTTCGATAGTAAGTTGACAACATTTATTTTACTATCATTGTTTTTATGTACGGACTGATGGAACGTATATATGTATTTGTGAGTGGCATTGAGCATGTGGCTCTGCCTTGTGCGTGGCATTCCGCATGTGGCTCTGCTTTGTGGCATCGAGCTGCTGGCTCTGCCTTGTGGGTGGCATTGAGCATGAAGCTCTGCCGGGACAAGCCTTGGGCCGCTGTCCTTGTTTTATGGTGGCATTGAGCATGGCGCTCTGCCTGGACAAGCCTTCGGCCGCTGTCCTTGTTTTATGGTGGTATTGAGCATGGCGCTCTGCCGGGACTAAGCCTTGGGCCGCTGTCCTTATTTTATGGTGGCATTGAGCATGACGCTCTGCCGGGACAAGCCTTGGGCCGCAGTCCTTGTTTTATGGTGGCATTGAGCATGACGCTCTGCCGGGACAAGCCTTGGGCCGCTGTCCTTGTTTTATGGTGGCATTGAGCATGACGCTCTGCCTGTACAAGCCTTCGGCCGCTGTCCTTGTTTTATGGTGGTATTGAGCATGGCGCTCTGCCGGGACAAGCCTTGGGCCGCTGTCCTTATTTTATGGTGGCATTGAGCATGACGCTCTGCCGGGACAAGCCTTGGGCCGCTGTCCTTGTTTTATGGTGGCATTGAGCATGACGCTCTGCCGGGACAAGCCTTGGGCCGCTGTCCTTGTTTTATGGTGGCATTGAGCATGACGCTCTGCCGGGACAAGCCTTGGGCCGCTGTCCTTGTTTTATTGTGGCATTGAGCATGAGGCTCTGCCTTGTGGCATTGAGCTGGTGGCTCTGCCGGGACAAGCGTACTCGAGCCTCTGTCCGTAGTGTGATGGCATTGAGCTGATGGCTCTGCCGGGACAAGCGTACTCGAGCCTCTGTCCGTGGTGTGATGGTATTGAGCTGATGGCTCTGCCGGGACAAGCGTACTCGAGACTCTGTCCGTGGTGTGATGGCATTGAGCTGATGGCTCTGCCAGGACAAGCGTACTCGAGCCTCTGTCCGTGGTGTGATGGTATTGAGCTGATGGCTCTGCCGGGACAAGCGTACTTGAGCTTCTGTCCGTGGTGTGATGGCATTGATCTGGTGGCTCTGCCGAGACAAGCGTACTCGAGCCACTGTCCGTGGTGTGATGGTATTGAGCTGGTGGCTCTGCCGGGACAAACGTACTCGTGTCTCTGTCCATGTACTAACGTGTGTTAAAATGTGCTACTGTCTGTATGCAATTTCTGTATTGCATGATGCAATGATGTTAAAGACAATTTGACATTGTTTTGGGATATACAAATTGCGTATATCCTATTGGTTTATTTTTAAAGAAAAATACTTTTGTAGTATTTTGTTTCACTTTCAGGTGAATACTACTTCCAAGCTGGAAGTCTGCCATGGGGATCCACCGAGCAGATGCAGCGTGTCAAGACACGGCCAACCCGAGTCCACTTGCCGAGCATCGTGACGCCGACGCCGAGCTTCTTACTAAGGAGGTGGTTGTGGACAACCACGTGTCAGGAGAAGCCGTGTTAGAAGATTTCGAATGAAGACGTCACTTTTCAACGTCAACTGACATGACAGCGAGGGTATATAAGCAGAGCGCACCATTTGTATCGCCCCTTTTTTGCATCGAGACTTCATGGCGTTCGCATCGTTGGTAAACTGGTTCATAATCTCTTACTACCTACTTGTTTATTCGTGTCTGGTTATATTTTTACCTACCTTCATGTTTGCTGTACTTTTGTAATTTTGAATCATTGATTAAAGTTAGTACTTTCTGTGTTTATCTGTGTTTTTTTTATATTAAAAACAAGTTACCGCTTATAATATATACACAGAAAATTTGATGGAGAGAATTTATAAGATAAGATATATATTTTATTTCTGAGTATATGGTACATTAAGATCTTAATATTAAACAGTTTCACATACACTACCGTTGCCGGTGTAGAAATATTAGAATTAACTTAAAAAATCAAAGTGTCCAAGCTCCAAAGCGGCCGCAACAATACAACTGTAGTAAGTAATTTATCGACACAATAGAAACAGCAATAGATTACGCATACATGGTGTGCGCGCGACGTTTAAGGCGTACAATATTATAAATTAGTTTAGATCATTTTTATACAATGTTATGATAATCATGAATGAAATGTCAAAATTTAATAATTATACAATGTCAAATGCTTAAAAATAAAAAAAATAAACAATTCTAGTTAACAAGTGTAAATAAGTATTAATAAAATGTAATGTCAAAATTTATAATTAAAAAATTCATTAACTGAATAAAAACAATTGTCTAAAAGCCAGGCAAATATTGTTTTCCTAAATTTATTAGTGGGCAACACTCTGATGCGTGAGGGTAAATTATTAAATATTTTGATTGCCATGCAATTGGAATTCCTGCTATACAATTGTAGTCTCTGGCTAGGTGCAAGTAATTTATTTGGACTTCTACTTTTCACTCTTTCAGAAATGCTCTCATACAATGGGAACATGTGCGAATACCTTTTAACAAACATACAAATCTCAAAAATATATAGGCAAGGAAGTGGAAGAATTTTTAGTGCTTTAAATAATGGCTTACAATGATCTAAATAATCTGCTCCATACACAGCTCTGACACATTTCTTCATAATTGAAATAGAATTTGTAAATATAAGAATATTTTGCAAACAAAACTGTCCAAAAGGAGGTTCAATATTGATATTCTGGTTCCGAGCGGGCGCACGGCCAGTACTGCGTTAACATTGGGGACTATATGCGCCTTATCATATTTTTTAAGGAAATTATTTTATATTTAACAATAGAGACATACCACAACCTTACGATGTGGCGCAAAAATATCTTCTAGGACGGCTGATCCCAAATAAACGAGGATAATAACCAAGTAGATTAACTTATCCATATGTCGATCGTCGTCGGCCAAAATGGGCCTCATCAGAAGGTTTACATTTTCGTTGCGTGATCGAATCAGAAAGGAAGATATCCGCAGGACCAAGGTTCTCAACATAGCCCGAAGTATTCCCAAACATAAGTGGCAGTGGGTAGGGCACATTGCTCGCAGAACAGATGGTCAATCTGGTGGAAAAGTTCAGGAGTGGCGTCCACGTACTGGAACACGCTACGTGGGAAGGCCTCCCACTAACTTCGAGTATGGTAATGATGATGGCGGCCTAAACCACTGGGTCTAGAAGTATGAAATTTTGCACATGAGTTTCTTATAAATAACGAAGGAAGAATTTATGAAAATTCATCCACTGAATTTTCATAAATTCTTCCTTCGTTATTTTTTCGTTATTCTTCCTTTGTTTTATCATTTCAGCCAAAGGACGTCCACTGCTGGACACAAGTGTCGCCACACTGACCGGTCCCGTGCGTCTCGCATCCAGCGGATACCTGCAATCTTCACCAGCAGCCGTATTGCGTAAGTGCGCAAAGAAGTTAAACTCAATCACACAAAAACATCGCGTCATTCATCTCGCATGTGATTGGTCGATTTGGTCGGTTGGATCTCTATCCAAGAGTAAGTGCGCAAAGAAGTTAAACTCTTTTAACTTCTTTGCGCACTTACGCAATACGGCTGCAGGTCATCGTTCAATTCATCCCCCTTAAAGGATTGAATAGGAGCTGAAAGTTTGTATGGAAGTTCATAATTTCTGACGAAGAGAAACCCCACCGCGCACGACTTGTTTCTATATCGAAATTGTTTTTGTTGTTAGAAGCAGTGGCGTAACAATAGGGTGGCATGACGGCAAATTGCCACGGGCCCCTGGCCGGAGGGGCCGAACGAAGTTTTTGGCAGGATTTTCTATAATTTTTGCTTGTCGCCTGCAAGCATCTCATAATATTTATTGTGTACATTATATCTAGTACTTGTTTTTCTCTTTTCATTTAATTATTTTTTAGCAGACGGGTTTTTGGTGTATTCCCGTTGTCCCCGTAATCTGTATCCCCGTAACGGGGACAACAGAACGTTTTATTTCAGAATTTTTTGTTTCTTTACCGTCGAATTCCCCAAATAAGTTATGTGGTAAAAGATTATTTATTTCGCTAATAAAGTTACGCTTATCTTGAATTTGTGCACAAAATAGTAGCATAAGTGTTACGATTTATATACATTTTGGAATGGTCTTTCATTCGATACCCATCCTGTTAAACAACGAAAAAGAAATTGTATCTACCCCTTTTTTGGGCACGATACACCACCATTTAAAAATTATAAATAACCTCATAATCCCGTCAAGCCGTTTGGGCTGTAAAGCGTGCCATAAAAAAGGACAAATATATACATACGCTCGGAAAACCTCCTGCAGTCGGGTGAAAAAAAAATAAGGATATTTTAAACAGACATATATTCATTTATTTAAAAACAACCACGGGATTCAACAGGAAATTTAAAATATACTTTGTAGACACAACACAATCATTTACAATAGTTTTACATAGTTCTGAGAATTTTGATACAGATGGCGCTTTCGACCGGACCGTACCGCTGGCCACCTTGCATTCCATGCAGTTTATTTCATATCCTTTAATATGTAGGTCCTTAGTGCCAATGTTATAAGGTACATTTTCGTTTGACAGCACGCCTTTGAATCGGATCTTGTCGTCGGCGCGTAACATTCTTGTGAAGTTACTGAAACAGTGGTCGAATACTATCGATATTTCTGAATGACGTTTTAGTAGACCGCCGCTGGCTTCCATTACAAGTTTGATTTCGTATGTGTATCTGAAAATAAAACGATTTGTTATTTATATAACAATGTGTCTTAATGACCAAAGGGCACATTTCGACAGTTATATTTAACTAGCGGACGCCTTGCGGAATCACCCGCGTGTCACCCGGGGATAGTGTAGCTTCCCAACGGTGAAAGAATTTTTGAAATCGGTCCAGCCGTTTCGGAGTCTTTAAGGAACATACAAACATACATACTTTCTCTTTTATATATATAGAAGATAGATAGATAGATTATGTAAGCTTATCGGGTTGATACCGAGAAATCTTAATCCTACTTATATAATATTATAAATACGAAAGTTTGTGAGGATACATACTCAATCACGCCAGAACGGCTAAACGGATCTGGATGAGTTTTGGCACAGAAATAGATTATAGTCTGGAATAGCACAGAGGCTACCTTTTTATAATTTTTAAATGTGTTAATTTTATAAATTATAAATATTAAATTATCTTTTATTAATTACCTACATAATTAATTTGCTAATAAATTACGAATAAATAATTTTGAATTTGAATTTGGCAGAGAGATAGATTATAGTCGGCTACTTTTTATCTTGGTATAATGTTCCTTTGGGATGATAATACACTTCACGCGGGCGAAGCCGCTGGCAGAAGCTAGTTCTTAATAAGCCCAATAACAGGTTCCCTTAATTTCACTTGGGTTTCGAACCCAAACCCATTGCGCAGTAGTCCCGTTTGCAACCACCACTCCTTAGAGGCAGTCTGTTAGTAATTTTATGAACATGTTGCCTTAAAGTGAGAAATTGAGACCATCAGAACTTATCTAGTTTTGAACTCCAAAAGGTGTTTCTACAGAAAAAATAAAAACAAAAACTCACTCATTCAAATTATTTAAATGGCAGCTCTTCCCACTTTGCCGCGCAACACTCCTGACAAACTCGCATTCTTTAACGGACTGCAAACTCTCGTCCCCCTGACATAAGGTCGAATATTCCTCGCCGTAATAGCACCTGAAGTATTCTTGAAGGAAGCTTGGTAACCAGGAAACGAAGTCCCTCCATCGGTTTCTGACATTTTTGAGTTGAATATCTTTGACATAACCCTCCCAATTAACGTTGGCACCGTCTAGTATGGAGCACTTGATTTGTGTGGCCGCCGTGTTATAATCCGACCAAGATGGGGAGTTACATTGGTTGTAATAATCGTCCCAGTTGATGTGGTATGTGTTGTCCTCATAATCGGTTATGAATTCGTTCTTCAGTAGGTTCTTGATGCTCGATTTCTCATCGCCTATCAACTCTATGAGACCGGAGGGAAGACCGTCGTCTTGGAGGTTCAATACGAACTGGTTTCCTAAGTAGACCAGTGTTATTAGGCCGATTGTGAGCTGTGGACAACTTATACAATTCAATCTCAGATATAGTGCGACTAAATCAACTTTAGCGTTGTGTATTCTATGTTCAATGGAATTTGAGCTTGTATTTGTTTGAGGTTGAACGTGTCAAAGCCTACATTAATTCCTAAGTTTGATTTGCGGGCTTAAGTAGAGTTTGACAAACATTCAACTTCAAATTCTCAATTCAGAAATCGGGGATTAGATAATTCTGGTTTCTGGATACGATTTATTTGAATCAAACATATCCAAAAAGTTGAATTTTACCCTGAATAGCTACTTGACATTACTGGTCCCCAGAAATACTTGTTTTAATAAGAATAATACTGTTATGTTATGATCAGCCTTTACTTTTTCAACTGCTGGGAGACTTCTCTGAGTGGTTTGGTGGCTGGTTTTTTTTTCGAAAATTATAAGTCTTGTAACTTAAAACATTATAATTTTCGAAAAAAAATCTTCAATATAAAAAAATCACACAAACCTGAAACGGAGTGACAAACTTCTTCGTAACCTCCGACTTCGCCAGCACACATGTTGCCCCAAAACTCAGCCCAAAGCCGACCAGAACAGACACCGTATAGAACACACGAGACATCGTGATGTACTGGAGAAAGGCAACAATAGGCAGGGTCACGGTCACCACACCCACTAGAGGCAAGAACAGGAACGAACAAACAAGGGCCAAGGTACCCCTAATCAACCCATATGTAGTACACCCGTGAGAACAAGTTATGAAAATCTGCAACCAACTCAGCGTCACACAGTGAGGCAACGCGTACTTGAAGAAACCCTGCCAGCTACTCCGTCTAGCCATACCCATCAGAATAACAGGAATGAGTAACGAAAAGAACACACGAGCGTTCAAGCAAAACTCGATGCTATTCCCCAGTATATAAGACGGATAATTCGATACTTGTAAATCGAGAAAACGCCAGCCTTGATGCACGACTGTGTCCTTTTCGTAAGGGTATTTGGCTAACACGTTGATACCGAAAGACAAGAGAGCAAGTAAGTCTGGGTAACGCTTCCCGCTGCTTCCAAAAGACAGCAACGTCAGAAACATTAAGAAGAACGATAAAACACAAAACTCTGAGAACGGAACCCATTGGATCGCTATAAACGGATACAGAAACAGATTTATAAATAAAGCCGAAAAGAACTGGAGAAAAGGCCCAAGATTATTTCTCACAAACAGATTCTCGGATTCATCCGGCTGCAGATTCCCATCGCTATATCTAAGGAACAAGCCGGACCACTTTCTGAAATCGATAAACTGTCTTTTGGCGTGCAACATTTTGAAGGTACAAATGACCATGGCGACGAAACTGGCATAGTATATCGCTAGGGGAACTAAATGGTACAAACTGTCAGCGCTAACCGACAGATACGCTATGAGAAGCAGCGATAACTCTACGTTAGAGAGTCGGAAAGTAAAGGTACCGAAGTGGTATAGCAACTTTAGATATAGGACTTGTAAGAAAACGATGGGGTGTAGAAACGCTTGTTGTAGAAGGGGTATGTGGTCTAGGGCCTTAAGACTAGGGTCGGTTAGGGTCAACTCGTAGCTGACTAGAGGCAGTTCTCCTTGACAGTAGTCGACGGCAGCCGACACTAAGTTGTCGACGGTTAGGTTGCGTATTTCCTCGTTGGGCCCACCTGGGTATTCTGGAAGAAAAACAATTTGTGAACATTTTTGTACCACAAGTTAAGGCGTTAATGTTAGGTATAGTTGTCGGCACGTAATTTGGCAAGAAAGAAAGAAAAAATATTTATTTGTGACCCGCACAGGAGACACGAGAAATAAGGTCTCTTTGGTTACCAAGCGGGACTCGGAGAACGTTTAGCACCGTTCCGAGCGCGCCAATTGACTCAAGGATAACTGACCAATCGCGTCGCGTCCACGTTCCGTTCGCTGTATATGGTGGTTGACCAGTTCGTGCACTATGGGTGAACTAACCCCCGTAACTTAGCAAGGTCACAGAATAAATATACAAACAGTATGGCAACTACCTACAAACGCTCGAAACGGCACACTCACACAAACATACTCACCGACTAGACCATTAAGGCACTTCTGCAGTGCTGTCGCATAGGGGTCTCGTCGATGCGCATGTTTGTGTGAGTGTGCCGTTTCGCGCGTTTGTAGGTAGTTTCCATACTGTTTGTATATTTATTCTGTGACCTTGCTAAGTTACGTGCCGACAACTATATTCAATATTAAGAAGCACGGTAAAATGAAGTTGGGTGACGGGTTTAATCTGGTTATGTGGCTGGAAATCTGGATTAAAGCAAAAACATTAGCATAATGAGACAGAGTTAAAGCGAATTTATCGCGCGTATTTTTTATCTGAATAGAAATGTATGTGTTATGAACCAAGTGATTAATACGGCATTATTCATAATGCCCGGCCAATTTGAAAAATGGAAAATATGTTGGCAATATGATAAAAACTATTGAAATAATTAAATTGATCGGGCTTTCTGAATAATGCCCATCACTTATTGTTATATGGTTGTTGTTGTATGGTTTTTTTTTAATGATGTGATTTATATAGGATATGTTTTAATATACGATAGGTAAGTACGATTACTATTTAAGCAACAAAGTCGACGGGGCTCCGGGGCTCCTATTTCTGTCTGCAGGGTCTAAAGTTCGGACCTAATCTATTCGTGTCGGGGTGCCCTAAGCTCACGAGCTCGCTTCGCTCGCTCTTGAACTAATTTATTGACTATAATTATCGAATTACCCAACCGTTACGTAATATGTATTGACAGACAATGTGATAAATATAGAAGTATAAATCAGTATACACTACAATGCCCGTTTTGACTAGATTCATAATGTTCGGGCATTATACATAGTAACCTGATTAATCACTTGGTCCATGATATTTTCTGAGTGTGCTTTGTCCCTGAAGCTCACATTTGTCCCCGCCGAATAAGTCGAATTTCAGAATTCTAAATCTGAAATCCTATGAAACCTCGCCAACTAAAACGTGCCAAACGTACTAATCACTAGAACTCGGAAGGCGAGTAAATTCCAGACAAATTGGACACCATATTCTGAGAGGACGTTATGGACGAAGCGGCCTATTAAAATGTCGCAACGCGCGTCCCTACTTGAAATCACCAATCAAGTGAAAGTTATAAGTTACCTTCTTCAGGCGAGTTGGCAGTGCGCATGGTCCCATTGCTGTGCACCTGGTCGCCGGCGGGGAGCTGAGAGGGCTGCAGCGCCTGGCCATCGTCGAGGGCGCGCGTTTCTTCTGCAAATCGTATACATAGATTATTTAATAAAAAAAACCGGCCAAGTGCGTGTCGGACTTCGCATATTTAGGGTTCGGTACCAACCGCAAAATCAAGTTGGTTGTAATAGAAAAAAATAGGGACTTTCGTAGAAAAAGTCTGATTTATTAATATATTGGTATTTGTTAGTAAAATGTATGTTAAAACCATAGATTTAGAATTTTTTTGCTACGCCAAAAGATACACGAAGCGTGCGAGCGAGAAATCCTAATCAATTACCACTAACACCACACACACACCCCACACACCACACTATTGTACATGAAGTTTAAATAAATAAATAAATAAATTACAAACCGCCCAAGAGAAAAAGAGAGAGTGAATAAAGTCCAGTCATGTCACTTTTTTCGCGAGTAGAGGTCCATAGCGGCCCATCTATTTTACGCCGCGGTGAATTTCTTGCATTTAAATAATAATCTTTAGATTTAAATTAATAATATTAATTATGCAACTATGGTGGCTTGTTCTGTGAGTGAATGTGACGTTACAAGACGAAATAACCCCAATAAATACACGTTTCATAGGCAAATACAATTTTGTCCTTGGATTGTTTCGAACCATATTTTGACAAATATCTGCTAGTAATCGGCTCAGAAAAAGGTTCTTACAATAGTATATTGATTTCCATTGTATTATATAAGTATATTTAGTATATTTAAACAATATTTGCGAAAATATTATGTAAAAGAGTAAATTGTTTGTTTACGCTAGGGCTTGACAAAGCGGTGACGTCATAACATGAGTACAAACTTATTAAGTCAAGTTTTGTTAAAATAGATTTAAGGTACGATTGAGAAGATGTTTTATCTAAACTGTACTTTAAGTTGCATGTTTATTTTTTTTTCAAAAATTATGTTTTGTTTCTTTGAGTAGGTTTAGGAATGACATTATATTGTTTGCATGTATTAGTTTTACAGTGTCTAGAATACATCAGTGCTCTGCTGCTCTGTTTTCGCATATTCCGAGCTAAACGCTATAAAAGCTGGGGTACCTCAAGGTAGTGTGATCCCAGAACTGGAAAACAACACCATTGCAACCTATGCAGATGATACTGCAATTATGGCTACCGGATCAAGCCACAGAGAAGCAGTAGAAAAAGTTCAACTAGCTGTGAACAAAGTTTATGACTGGACACAAAAATGGAAGATCAAACTGAATGAGTCAAAATCAATTCTCATTGACTTCACAAATAAATACTTGGACTATCACCCAATCTACATAAATGGCATGCAAGTGCCTCATGCTAATACAGCCAAATACCTTGGCATAACTCTCGACGCCAAGTTGCGTTGGAAAGCCCATGACAAAAAGAAAAGACAGGAACTCGACATACGTTATAAAAGTATGTATTGGTTACTCGGAAGGAAATCCTGTCTATCAATACATAATAAAATAACCATATACAAGCATATACTGATGGCAATTTGGACGTTTGGTATCCAACTTTGGGGCTGTACTAAACAAAGCAACGTAAAATTAATCCAACAATTCCAAAATAAAGTGCTTAGGGATGCTGTAAATGCACCCAATGATACATGAACATAGTGTTTTTATAAATTATATCAGACTCTAAGAAAGTGCTACGGACTTGTGTAAAAGTGCAAATGGACACTATTCTTAGTTTTAACATAATCTATAACGTAACATATTAAGTTAGAGTTAAATTGCTTATTTGTCTTTTAGGCTAGATCGTAATTAATTATTAAGAATTTTGTTCTTACTAACAAAGCATAAAAAAAAGTATTTCAAATACTTTTGGCTTCAAAACACATTTAGCGATTTTATTAATAAATGCGTTCTGCAGAAAATAAGCAAAATGGCGTACGTCAAATTGTCAAGTACCTTGTAAATTGTAATTTTCATTTCAAACGGTTATTTACACCTAACTTCTGTGTATTGATTAAGTTTATTAGTACGAATGTCACGATGGATGACCGACTGTATATTTTAATTTGTATTTTAAATAAAAATATGTAAAATACTGTATTTTATATTTTAAATAATTACACGACTTAAAAATATTTTGTATTTCGTATTTTAAATACATGCGAGATATTATTTTGTAATTTGTATTTTAATTAAAACAAAGCATGTTTTTTTCCCAGCTCTTATTACAGTTCAATGTAACCAACAACCCTTTAATCGTATTTCTTATGGTGTTCACCAAGTATCGATATCGATACTGAACATGGACTTTTTGACAACACTTTTTTAACTAACACATGGACAATTCCCTAACACATAGATTTTATTTTTTTGGTTTCGCTTTTCATCTGACTCTGTTTATCTTGTACATACTATATCTATGGTTAAAACATTATCACCAAATTTTAATTTTAAGTTCATACGTCAATGGGAAGTTCAAAATTCTTCGGAACAAAATGTTATAAAAAACCTGACTTTGGTGGCTTCTCATTTCTTTGTTTTCAAATATTTTTAAAACAAATAAAAGAAATAAATTATAAACTTTTATATTTTTTACATAAAAAGACTTCCAATCTTTTGTAAAAAGTATTTTTCTTATTCACTTTTTTGTTGTACCTAATAGGCAAGTTCTTTAGTAAGCTACTTATAATGCCAGAAAAGATTACCCGAATATTAGGAAACTTGAACATAACCGGTGAAATGAGAGTGTACTAAGGTGAACTGTACACATCTGCGTACCCCTTTAGAGCGTGCTGGCGTGATGTTATGTTATGAGATGGTATAAACAATAAACAGACATGCGATTGCAGCAATCCCGAGAGATTTGCTGTCATTTATTGAAAAGTTCTGTCGTGTATCTCCGAAGTTCTTAATCAGATCATCACCAAATTAAAATAGGACCAATTTGGAAACATACTCTTTTATAAAAAAAGACTTTAGCTGCAACCGTTTCGCTGTAAATCCCGTGTGACAGTCTCCGTTTGGACCCTTCGGGTACGGAACCCCAAAAAATATATGAACTGCCTTTTCCCGTGGTTTCGCTCCCGTGCTTATAAAATACTCGCCGATAGAATAGGTACCTTTCTATCAGTGAAAGAATTTTCGTCGGATCAGTACCTTCAATAATTATTATTGAAAAGAATATACACAAGGTGAGTATAGACTAGAGCAGTGATGGGCAAAGTACGGCCCGCGGGCTAGCTCCGGCCCGCGAAAGTATTTAATCTGGCCCGCCGACGGTCCTTCGACATGAATAGTATATGGCCCGTGATAATTATATTTTGACGGTCCAGACTCCAAAAGTATAAAGTAAATTCTACTTAGTAGAATAATAGACGCATAGGTAAAGAAGCCAGCTAGATCAGCCGCGTACACTGAGAAAAACGGGCTACTTAAAATTGGCAAATTTGTAATGTACCGGCTGCCAGATACGTATAATGTGCTTTTCACATGAAAATTATAAGAGCCATACTTATAATGAAACGACACCATGTTAAGTAAGTATGCGGCATAATGCTCTGTAAAGACAATGTAAACAAGTTACTTGTAATGAGGCCGCATCATGAAATTACTGTGCCCGCATTATTAACGTTTACGTATGCGGTTTAATGATGCCGCATATGTATTAACAGAGCAGCATACGTAATTTACTTACCCGGAACCAGGAAAAATGTATGCGCTATACGAACGAAGTTATACAGCCGCATTATTTCAGTATCCAGGCTCTTTACAACAGTAACTGGTTGCCAAATCATTGTACTGACTCCGACTCATTAAGTAATGGTCCCGGTTACGTACATAATGTACGAGCATGCGTCGGGGATATGCCGATACATTTTACGCACACTGGATAATTAATAATGTCTCCGCCTACATAATCATTTACGTATCCTGGCTCATTTTACGAACTCCGTTTACTTACTGACTGTGTTCGGTGCGTATAATCTTTACGACGTCAGCCGCATCATGAAATTACTGTGCCGCACTCTTAACACTTACGTAAGCGGTTTAATGATTCCGCACAGAGCAGCATACGTAATTTACTTAACCCGTAACATAAAATATGTATGCGCTATACGTACGACGTTATACAGCCGCCTTATTTCAGTATCCAGGCTCTTTAAAACAGTAACTGCTTGCCAAATCATTGTACTGAATCCGTCTCACTAGGTAATGGTCCCGGTTACGTACTCATAATGTACAAGCAGAGTAGGGGATATGCCGATACATTTTACGCACACTGGATAATTAATAATGTCTCCGCCTACATCATCAGTTATTACGTATCCTGGCTCATTTTACGAACTCCGTTTACTTACTGACTGTGTTCGGTGCGTATAATCTTTATGACGTCAGCCGCATCATGAAATTACTGTGGCGCACTCTTAACATTTACGTATGCGGTTCATTGATTCCGCACAGAGCAGCATACGTAATTTACTTAACCCGTAACATGAAATATGTATGCGCTATACGTACGACGTTATACAGCCGCCTTATTTCAGTATCCAGGCTCTTTAAAACAGTAACTGGTTGCCAAATCATTGTACTGAATCCGTCTCATAGGTAATGGTCCCGGTTACGTACTCATAATGTACAAGCAGAGTAGGGGATATGCCGATACATTTTACGCACACTGGATAATTAATAATGTCTCCGCCTACATCATCAGTTATTACGTATCCTGGCTCATTTTACGAACTCGGTTTACTTACTGACTGTGTTCGGTGCGTATAATCTATATGACGTCAGCCGCATCATGAAATTACTGTGGCGCACTCTTAACATTTACGTACGCGGTTCATTGATTCCGCACAGAGCAGCATACGTAATTTACTTAACCCGTAGCATGAAATATGTATGCGCTATACGTACGACGTTATACAGCCGCCTTATTTCAGTATCCAGGCTCTTTAAAACAGTAACTGGTTGCCAAATCATTGTACTGAATCCGTCTCATTAAGTAATGCCGCAGCAAGACATGTTTGGTTCAATCCAACATAAAAAATCATTTATTTCACATTTCGGATTATTTTTTGCGTTTGGTTATCAAGTAGCTAAAAGACAGTGCTCCAGGGCCAATAATTTAATCATGTTATTTTGACATAACGTAAACAAAATAATATAAAAAAACATCGAATGATTTATTAAAAAACAATCTTAGAGTTTACATAAATTCAGAAACTTGGTTAAGCCTTTCTTAATGGTAACAACAGACGGTCACATACTTGATATTTATGGCTCCTATGCGGCAACTGTGTCAGATTCTGATATAATGTTACAAATTATTATTCCATTGTTAACATCTCTAAATTATAATGTTTGTAAACCTGAATCCCTGCAATCTGGTGAGACACAGTTGCCTACATTAAGAGCAAATAAGTCGAGACGTGTAACAATGTGTAGTTGGGTAGTGGAGGTTGTAAATTGTATTGTATTTAAGAGAGGTTATAAACTAATAAGAAATGATTTCAGCAACAATGCCGCTACCCATCTAATAACTGATTTTCGAATAGCAGGGGCCATGATAAATGCTTTCCATGTACCCATTACAGATAGACCAGATGCCTCTTGAGCGTGCCTTGCAAAAATTAAATGAACCTAAACTCCATTTGCGATAACATTAGACATTTAAATAAGGCCATTTTACAGCCCGTTTAACCGAATTTGACTTCTATTGCCTTGGTGATACGACAAATGGTAGCTGTAGTAAAAAGTAGGTTTTGGTGACATTTTTATGCTTTTTTTGTCATCCTTATGTTTACGTGATGGAACTCAAAACCGGTTGAACGGACTGTAAAATGATTTGTAAACAAACAATCAATTATAATATAAAAATGAATAGCAAGATCGTCGGCGGAGGATTGAACGTAAGTAAAGGCTCTGCTGGCTGCCCAGTCCTTCGCCACTCAGACGATGCTGGAGCGCCGCTGGGTTGTTTAGTGGGTATACCGGCTCTGACCAGGGAGTCCCACATACCCCTCCCTCCCCCGAGGGAGGGCCATGCGTAACGCATTTTTCCCAGCGAAATAAAAAAAAAAAAGGTTGGGTTGGTAGCCATTAGACGGGAGCGCAGCCGCGAGCTCAGCTAGTTGAAAATAAAATTAATGGAAGAAGCATCATCTTTTATTAGCATTCTAACGAGTAAACTTTTGGTTTTCATAAGTTCGGCTCTTTGTGACCCCTCCCCCTCAAATCGTAGGCTGGGACCGCCCCTGTGTATGGCTCACATCAGTTCTACTTTTCTTCCAAAATATTAGATAATTAATTGTTCAACCAACTAGCACAGGGCGCAGAAAAGGCTATTTACGGCACTGCAGGCACTTTTAGTCGTTTTATTTTCCTGAACAACCCCCCCCCCCCGCCCCCCCGAATCTAAAACCTGGCTACGCCCGTGGTATGGACCACCGTGGCCTGATGTGTCTGGAATGATCAGAATGAATATTTTTTTGTTTTATCTCATGAGTTTTAAATAGCTCGAAGTTAAACAATAAAATAATTTATTATTTTTCTTTTATTGACAAAATCATAAATAACGATATCTTTAAAAGTTCGTTTCTGAGACGAATGTTTATGTAAAAAAAAGACTTTTCATTTTGCCTTTGATTACAAAATATTTTAATCAATAACATAAGATCAGGCTGCATGGGCTAAATCCCTTCGCCTTCCCGCAAGGGTAAAAAAAAAAAAAGAAGCATCGCGAAGCTCACGAAACGTGACCAAATATGGTAATGTGTTGCATCAGCCCCGCCCGCCCCGCGGGCGCGGCTTGGGTTAATTCGCCCGCGTACGTAAGTCAGTCGTTAGTCTGATCCTGCAGTCTTCTGAAGTTGGAGTGTTTTTGTGCTAAAACGCGTTGGAGCGTAGCCATCATGGAATTTATGGAAGAGATATTAAACGCCGGTTTAGAAGAAATAATACCATTCCTTGAAGGTATGTAAGCCAGTTTCTCGATTTTATTTAGTCAAGATTTCTTTTTCTCTGGTGTGGCATGTTTGAACTTGTTTGATAGCTTTTTCACCCACAAACAACAGACAGACGTATTTTTGACAAGTAGGTAGGTACTTCTATTGTTTTAGTTTTAATAAGTTTTGTTTTTATTGATTATTGATAATTCTCCAACTAAATTTTCAAATGTGAACCGATTCTGTTGAAATTAACCAAACATGATGTATGATGACACCACAACTCACAGATCTGATAATGGCGTCTCCATCATTAGATTTTATTTTTTGCGTTTTTGTTACTTTTTCGTCGGTTCAATTTTTTGTTAAAAAGGTTTTTTTTTTGTTGAAAACCAGGAGACCGCCCCGAACCTGACTGAACATGTATGCAATTACAAGTAGTACCTACCTACATAACAAGTTTTGTACATGTTTGTATTTGTATTTTTCAGACAATCATATAACAACGCTTGAAACTGCCATTCTGTTAAACGATGGAGATTTGAAAGAACTGATTCCAAAGATTGGCCCCAGAATAAAATTTAAAAATTGGCTTCAACATCAAAAAACGACCGGTGTCAATGTACGTACCTAAACTGTTTACTTGTATTTTAGCAAATAAAAATGTTTTCTTTGTTTTTTTCTCTTGGACCGATGCCATGCCGCATACTTTTGTAATGCATTGTAATAAAGCTTTTAAATTATTTTTCTAGAATCTTGAAATTAAGAATGCTGAGCTAAACAACTCAACTCAAAACGCTATACGGGACACTGATGTCAGTGATAATGCAAAAATCTCTACAGATTGTACTATTGCAGATAATAACACTGTGAGTTACTCATTATACTAACATTAATTCGTTAACCTGCTAAGTCCATTTTTGCATAGTTTACAGTAATTGTAATACAATACTGACAGGCGGCCCTACCCTTTTTTGGTGCTCACTTAATTTTTCATTTTGTAGCTTAATTTGGTAGGTACTTTATGTTTGTGATATGGACCAAAAGCATTGTTTACACAAGGCCATCGCTGGCTGCCAGTCTCACTGGCTTGAAAAATAGACGGGCGCTCTATTCTCGCCAGCGTTGTGGCTTGGCTTGAAAAACCGGCCAAGTGCGAGTCGGACTCGTGCATGAAGGGTTCCGCACCATCGTAGACAATCGTAGTAGGCGATCCTTTTTTTTTTTAAATTTATTGGTTGTTGTTATGGCTTTCTTATAGGTTTTCCTGTAATCTATTAGGCAAAGAACTATTTATTCAATTTTTTTGAAAAGTTTAGGCCTTGTACAGTATGATCAATTTCAACTCGATCGGTCCAGTAGTTTCAGAGTAAATGGCTGTGACAGACGGACAGACAGACTGACACTCGAGTGATCCTATAAGGGTTTCCGTTTTTCCTTTTGAGGTACGGTACCATAAAAACTGTTTAGACAAGGCCAATACCAAGCCATCGCTGTGACTGGCAGCCAGCGATGGCCTTATGTAAACCTTGCTTTTTTTTTCGTGGTAAAATCATCGAATGAGTCCTCCCACCCAGGGCAGGGCGGGAAGGATTGTCAGACTGGTACTTACTAAAATCCACGGTGTCCTTCGATGGCCCTTTACGTTCCGAGGTCACGGTGATAAGTCCCGCGACCAGTGTAAACCTTGCTTAAGATATGACCGGGTGTAATAATTCTAAGATTACGTTTTTTTTGTTTCAGGTATTGAAACTATTAAATGTAATGTTATTTTCTTTAGTAGAATTTATGAGTATTTAGAAGGCACTAGTCAAAGTTAGTGTGCTAGTAGATACGTAGTTTAGGTATATTGTTTAACCAGCAAAAATGTTATTAAAACCCGTATTATTACAACTCCCAGAGCCCCGAAGGCTATACTCCAACTGGACCATTTACTCATTCATTTATCAATTTGTTCAACAACTTATTGTGTTTGTGTTTTACATACAGGAAAGTTTAGACGGCAGAGCAATACTCAAAGAGGGAAAAGGAGGCTTACTCACGGAGGGTTCCCGAAGGAAATTGAGCCAGCTGCTAATACACCACCAACTTGAAAACAATTCTGCAAAGAAAATTTCCAGTGAAGAATTTTATAAACTAGCTACCGAAATTGTGGAAGTATTCCACAAGGAACGCATTGTGGTGTATTATTCTGCATATTTATCAGCTACAAATAAAGTAGCTAAAAAAAATGCTAGCGGAAAGCTCTACGAGAGCTATATAGCTCGAAGAAGAAAGTTGCGAGAAAGTGGACAGTTGCCGGGAACTAGCCGTTCATCCTCGAAGTCGTCCAGATCATCGCTCAGATCCACGCCAACTATCACAGATGATGACATTTATAGCCTGGAATTTCTGGAAAGTGGTAAGCAAATAATCGCTAGTCACCTTTTTCGTGATTTAAATGTACCACGGGCGACTGTACTATGGTGCCCTTCCTCTTGTTGACTCAACCCACCATACACATATAAATTACAGGTGTTGTCTATGAAGAAACATTACTATGGCTGAAAAACAATGTTGATCCATGGAAATCTGTTGAAGAAAAGTGGGCAGAAACTGCAGATCACCGCCTAAATCGCATCCAATGTGGAAAAGGTGATATAGCGGATTACTTCAAGGATTTCCCAGCCTTAAAACAATCGCAAGGCTATACCTTGGTAAGCATATACCGCAGCCGCTTATTTTTTACATAATCCTTGTGGTTTTTCTATAAAAAACCACAAGGATTATGTAAAAAAAAAGACTTGTAGAATACTTGTCAAAACTGTCTCAAACATTACTTCGTTCAACAGTGTAGCCAACAAGTATCTTTACAAGTATAAAACACATTTGCGTTTACACTGAAGTCTGTGACATGTATTAACTCGTCTGATACATTGACAGCGTTCTCACCTACAAAATACAAACGTGGTTTAGACAATTATTGTTTATTTTATTGCAATTTCTGTACATAAGATCATAAACATGTAGGCGACTAGAAGTTTTCAACCAACAAGTTTCATACAAGTTTTGTATACTTACAACAAGTTTTATATATGAAATATAGTTCCATAACATGTTTTGTATACAACATATTTAATACATGCCAAAACGAAAACATTGCATTCAATTTGTAAAATATATGTATTATATCTTGGTGAAAACAAGGGCTTATAAGACAATTGTCTGAATTTCGATTGCCATGTAAAATTCATAATGTTAGTTCCCGTATCTGCCACGATTCTTCTCTTTTCGCACAGACTCTAAGTCACTTGCAACACTCGCGCGCTGCCGACATAGCAGAACGAGATATTGTGCAGGCACTAAAAGAGACAAGCTATTCTAGTTCTCGCTCAACAACCCAATAACTCTGGTCTCTGTGGTAGCGATCCGGACCTTTCTCACCAGTGGAAATAACATACTGTACATTTATTGTATTCTTTTTTTCAGCTAATGAACGATTTCAGTCGTCTGTATCCGGGAAAGGAAAACAAATTATTTTCCTCCATCACCCTCAAAAAAGAAGAAATTATAAAATATGCTTCATTAAAATTACGAAAAATTAGAGACCAAGACACGAGAACAAAAATAGCAAATATAGTTGCACTGATTGACGGTAAGAAGTTTCTTATTATTAACCTTTAACTATGGAGTGAAGTCTCAGTCCCCGCCCATTCTAGAAATCGCACAGATTTGTGACTTCCCCCTTCCCCTCAGCACTGAGCCGCTCAGTTAGTGTATTGAAAAATGACGTCCATAGTGTTTTTTTTTTTATTTTAGTTGAAGGTTAAACCTTCATAAAATTAAGTCTCAAAAATAACCGAATCTTTTTTTTCTTTGAATACAGAAGATGAACCAGAGACATCTAGCAATGTTGCTTTGATGTTACTGGCTTATGTCATCAACATTTCACCTGCACGGAAAATGAAAGGAAAGCCAGCGTGGAAGCCATCCAGAGCAGAGGTATGCGACGGCTATATATCGCAAGCTGCTTCTGAAGCCGATGTTACTAACAAGATCATTCAAAAAAAGGAGAACCTGCAGAGGCTAGGCCGCACAGTTCAACCCTACGTAATTTTTGTTGGCCCTACCGTTACTGAGGTAAAAGTAGCATATGTGGTAATAAATGACACATTGTATAGTTTCAACAAATTAGTAACGGCTGTAGACTGTGCATTTAAAGTATTTCAATCGATAGGAGCTTGTTACCCGGAGGAAGCTGGAGACATATGGCTTTTTATTCAATTGGGTTTCTACGATATTAAAACTAATTTTGACAGGCCCACACAGGCTGTGAATAGTCTTTTAACTGATCTAGAGTTAATACTTTAAAAATGTTTACCTGTTACTATTGCAAAAAAGCCAGTGTGTCTCCGAGTTTACTTATAACTCATGTGCGAACTTTCTGTAAATTAACGGTAGGATTTGCCGGATTTCGGTGTGGTGAACAAGGGTGTTATCGTCATTATATTTCCTCTGCATCTTTCAAAAAGCACTTAGTTAGAGACCACCAGTCATCATTGTCAGTCTTGCCTCATCCAAATAGTAACAAACCGATTGATACAGATACAGAAGCCAATATCTCAAATTTACCTTCAACGTCAAGCAAAGAAACTTACGAAACAGCAAATACAATGGAATCTCTACCAACTCTAAGAGACGAAAACTCTCTTGGTCACTATGCTGCATGTCTCATCTCCACTCTTTATGCTAACCCAATAATACCGCGTAAAACCGTACAAGTTCTTGTAGAAAATCTTCAATTATTTCATTCTAAATCACAATGCATTATAGAGCGACAGTTTAATGATCTGGTACCACCAGACCAAGATAATGTTCATGTTAAAAATGCTTTAAAAAATATAATTAGCGCGTTCAGCGATGCGTTTGGGAATTTAGATTCGGAACACAAACGTTTAAAATATTTTAATGAAATGGGAACTTATTCTGAGCCCCTAGAAGTGGTTGTGGGTCAACGTAAGGAGGCTAAAAAAACAGCGGCTGGTTTGTTATTAGTTCAAGAAAATTGTACAATGCAGGTGATTCCGTTAAAAGAAAATTTAAAACGAATTTTTTCTTCAAAAAATTTCATGAAGGATACTCTTGAATATTTGGACACAGTACAAAATGACTCTTTCGGTATTGAGAATATTGTTCAGGGTTCAGTATGGAAAAAAATGTCAGAAAATTCTGTAGAGCATGATGCAATGATTTTACCATTAATAATCTACTTTGACGATTTTGAAATAGGCAATCCCTTAGGAAGCCACGCTGGGATTCATAAACTTGGAGCTATTTATGCCTCAGTACCATGTTTTCCACCTCACTACGTGTCGCTTTTGCAAAATATTTTATTATTGGCTCTTTTCCACTCATCAGACAGAACAAGCTTTGGAAACAACATAATTTTTCAAAAAGTTTTTGATGTTCTTAATGATTTAAAGAACAATGGTATTCATGTTGAAACTGATGTGTATACCGGCAAAATTAAGTTTTATGTTGCAGCTGTGACGGGAGATAATTTAGGATTGAATGCTATGTTAGGTTTTGTTGAAAGTTTTTCTGCAAATCGGCCATGTAGAATTTGTACTGCTAATAAAGAACAAATCAAAACACTGCTTTATGAAGATGATACGTTGTTGAGAAACAATGTCAATTATGAAAATGATTTACATTTAAATGACATTTATATGACTGGTCTTAAAGAAAAATGCTCGTGGCTTGCTTTGGATGGGTTTGACTTATTTCAAAACGTTGCCGTAGATGTTTTACATGACTATCTCGAGGGTGCTTGTCGATATGTGATGTCATTTGTGATACAGAATCTAGTGTGCACTCAGAGGCTAATTTCTTTTGACAATTTAAAATCAAGAATACGGTATTTTAATTATGGTCCTGATTCTACATCGACACCATGCAATTCTGTAGCAAAAGAAGGCTCAACATTAAAGTTAAAATGTTCGGCTTCTGAAATGCTTACCCTTGTTCGATATTTTGGGCTGATTGTCGGACATAATGTCCCAGATGAAAACGAAGTTTGGTTATTATACATCAAATTAAGACAATTGTTGGATAAACTTTTGAGTCATAGAATTCATGAAAATACTATTGATCAAGTAAAATTTTCAGTAGCTGAATTAAACGAGCTCTATCGACAATTAGCTGAAACAGACTTAAAGCCAAAGTTTCATTTTCTTACACATTATCCAGAAATGTTAAAAAAATTTGGCCCACTTACCCAAATCTGGACGATGAGGTTTGAAGCCAAGCATCGTATATCTAAATTTGTTGCCAGAGCATCACACAACAGAGTAAATGTTTGTAAAACAATAGCTATTAAACATCAATTAATTTTAAACGATACTTTTCTTAAAAATGAAACTGTAAAGACGATCTCATATGGCAAAAAGGCAAATATGACAGAAGTGCAAATTGAAAATGTAAGACTAAACTTTAATTCTCGAGGTATAATAGATAATAATTGTTGGTACTCATTATCATGGGTGAAGCTGTATGGTGTCCGATTTGAGCTGTCGTCAATTGTCATTCTAGATATTTCAGAATCTTCAGGCTTACCAAAGTTTGGTGAAATAAAAAATATTTATTTACTTGACAATGATGAAGTTACATTTGAGTGTGTTTCATTAGAGTGTATAGATTTTAATCAGCATTACTATGCGTATCAAGTGATGAGAACCAACGATTACCTATTACATAATTATAATACCCTTGTTTCGTCTGTACCGGCTACAATAACTATAATGTCAAATTTGAAACTTTATGTCACTGTTCGATGGACTTTAGAATAACAACGACCATTACACATCACATATGACACGTTCATTCCCAGTCGCCACCGCGGGGATTGCCACCGGAGGCAAATGGGAATAAAAATTCCCAGTCGCCACCGGCGGTGACTGGGAAGTCATTGCCCCCACTTCAGTTTCGCTGTACATTGCTTTCTCCATCGTAGAGAATAAAAGGATAAGGCAACTTATCCTAAATCTGCCTCTAATCTCTAAAAAAAGACAAATTAGACAAATTAGTTATTTTACCTTTTAAATCATGCGTATCTAAATGTTAAACGGAAATATAAAAATAATGTATATATTATGAATAAACTTATTTTTATTAAAACATATAACTAGAATGTGTGTTTAGAATAATTTAATAAGAAAACTGATTAAAAATATTATAACAAAACACCGTTAAATCACAGATATATTATGACTTTTATTTAGTTACGTTACTTGTATTATGTAGTAGTCATCAATCATATTATGTAGTATTTGTGGAAAGGTCGTTTCCATTGTCCATTAGAGATTAGAGGCAGATTTAGGATAAGTTGCCTTATCCTTTTATTCTCTACGATGGAGAAAGCAATGTACAGCGAAACTGAAGTGGGGGCAATGACTTCCCAGTCACCGCCGGTGGCGACTGGGAATTTTTATTCCCATTTGCCTCCGGTGGCAATCCCTGCGGTGGCGACTGGGAATGAACGTGTCATAAACGGACATACGTACCCTTCCCATCATATTAGCAACAACCTTCTTCGTTTATTTTTCTCTCATCACACACTTACATGCATATGTAGTCAATCCCCGAAGTCCCGGCGCTCCTAGGTTTGCCAAGTCAAACCTCAGGTTTGACAAGAAGCCTTAGTCAAAGTCCAAAACTAAAGCGTGTTTCGGCCTTTGACAAAAGAATTTATGGTCAAACCTTGGAGAGACCAACTTGGATAGTCAAACGCCGAAACTCAATACGATCAAATCGGGGTTTGACCAGTTAGACTTAAATTAGGGACAGAATGGGTTATATGTATAAAAAATACATTCTTCAGAGTGAAAACTAAACTAAATCATCAATCTTCCTGTGAAACAAAAATTTCTATGGTCTGTTAAAACAAAAATAACCTAAATATGTATGAAAAACATCATTCATATCCCCATAGGTCACGCACGTGGTCCTGCAGGTTAGAAATTTCGCAGCGGAGTGTTCGTCTTAAAATTCGTGGTTTATTTTTTTAACAGACAACAGAAATCTTTGTTTCACAGGGTGATTGTTAATTTAATTTAATTTTCACTCTTAAGAATGTGTTTTTCATACATTTAAATACAAAAAAAAAACAAATTCTGTACCTAATTAAAGTCTGACTGGTCAAACCGCGATTTGATCAAATTGAGTTTCGGCGTTTGACTATCCAAGTTGGTCTCTCCAAGGTTTGAACATAAATAATTCATTAGGACTTCGTGGTTTGACTTATAAAACATACAACACGTGCAAAAATTCAGAAACACACCCACCTGTGCGGATCTGTTGCCCGCAGGTGATACAGTTTACACATCTTACTTACCCATACCTTACCATTTTGCAAAAGCGTGAATACGGGCCCACCACCGATTTGTTTCTTTAACTTAACTTCAGGTTAAACATCAGTACTGAGTTTCATTTGTTGTTTGTATTCTTTCATCGTATTGTGTGTTTTAAAATCAGTAAAATTTCGTAAAAGTAGAAATATCGAAACTCGGTAGGTATTGATGTTTAACCTTCACCTAGGCCATGGGGTAGGGGAGCACCGCCCCTACTGCCAAAAGGTGGCTCTCGGATCGCTACCAAAACGGGGCGATCCCCACATTTTGTATTTTTTTTTTGTAGAATACCGGTTATAGTTTAAAGTCGGGCCTTGCGACATAGGTTCCGCAACTAGTTAGGTTAATGCGTATGTATTAGCGTTCGTATGCGAACGACCTTTAAGTTAAGTTTACCGTAGGCCTAGACGCATTGGTTTCCAGCGACGACCACGCGGACTCCATTGATGCCAAGGTACATTTTGCAAAAGCGTGAATACGGGCCCACCACCAATTTGTTTCTTTAACTTAACTTCAGGTTAAACATCAGTACTGAGTTTCATTTGTTGTTTGTATTCTTTCATCGTATTGTGTGTTTTAAAATCAGTAAAATTTCGTAAAAGTAGAAATATCGAAACTCGGTAGGTATTGATGTTTAACCTTCACCTAGGCCATGGGGTAGGGGAGCACCGCCCCTACTGCCAAAAGGTGGCTCTCGGATCGCTACCAAAACGGGGCGATCCCCACATTTTGTATTTTTTTTTTGTAGAATACCGGTTATAGTTTAAAGTCGGGCCTGGCGACATAGGTTCCGCAACTAGTTAGGTTAATGCGTATGTATTAGCGTTCGTATGCGAACGACCTTTAAGTTAAGTTTACCGTAGGCCTAGACGCATTGGTTTCCAGCGACGACCACGCGGACTCCATTGATGCCAAGGTACCCTTAGAGCCAGTCCACATGACGTCGCAGTAATAACGTTCCGACATCGCAGCAGCGACGCACAGTTGCGGCAAGCATTTTATAAAAACATCGCATCAGTCTATACAAAGCATGGATCGGAAAAGACGTCTGGCATTGCAACTATACTTTGCAAATAAAACTGAATACAAAATATGTACGTATAAATTATATGGGGTTGCGTGTATCCTTCCTATCAACGCACAAGCAACTGAGCGCTGCCGTTCCGTCGTGTGTGCGTTGCGTCGACGCAGCGCACCGTGTGTACATTATGATTATTAGTATGTAAAATGACGCAACGGCAGCGCTGTGTCGACGCAACGGAGACGCAACGCGCCGTGTGGACTGGCTCTTACTAGTGATTCTTTGGTCGGAAATCCTAGGTTGCTCTTACAACAAATACCTGAGATCTAAGATATTGTTTATACTACCATGTAATTCTAGAATAGTATGATTAATTAATAATAAATTGTTTATTGAGCCACACACGTTACAGTATACTTGCGCAAGTCTTGATTTGCGCAAGTATACTTGTACCGTGTATGGCCGGCATTAGATATATTTACATAACAAATGTGATTGAAAAAGCTCCAGTAAGTAGTCAATAACACTTGTGTTGGGGTTGTCTCGTTCCTCCCCTGAATTGCTAAACAGCATTGAGACTGATAATTAATTATGTGACTGACAATAATTAAGCTTGTGTTTTTTTTGTATGTCTCAATTTTACGATTGAAAATAAATAATATGAATCTTTTATGGTCTATTCACTTAAAATTGCCTTTTACACTATATCAATCAGATGAATAGTTTTTGAGATATCGTCGTTCAAAGTAATTAGCAGCGAATTTAAAGCTTGGCAAGTCAGCAAGCGTTCTTTCCTTGCCCCGTCCCATCCCCTCTGCCCCGCATCGCTCGACCGCCTGCTCAATAACCGGGCGATGTAGCACGCGAGCCGTTTGCCTATAATATTTGAGGAGTTCCTTCGAACCATACTTATGTACCATGCTAGCGTACGTACGATACTGCTGCGGGTATAGTAAGGTATGCCTTACTATACCCGCAGCAGTATCGTACGTACGCAAGCGTGGTACATAAGTATGGTTCACCGTGCTTTACTGGTCCCGCACCAGTATCGTACGTCCACTGCCGTGGTACATACGCACGGTTCATCATGCCTTACTGTACCGGCAACGGTACCTTACCTCTACTACGACAGTTAATACGTCTGGTACATCATGCTTTACTGTGTCTGCCACAGTATCCTACGTATGCCGCCATGCTGCACACGTATGACGCACCATGATTCACCGTGTCCGCCATAGTATCGTAAGTATGCCGCCGTGGTGTACACGTGTGTCTCACCATGATTCACCGTGTCCGCCATAGTATCGTAAGTATGCCACCGCGGTACACACATATGGCTCATCATTATTTACTATGCTCGCTACAGTATCGTACGTATGCCGCCGTGGTACACACGTACAGCTCATCGTGATTAACTGTGTCCGCCACAGTATTGTACGTATGCCACCGCGGTGCACACATATGGCTCATCATTATTTACTATGCCCGCTACAGTATCGTAAGTATGCCACCGCGGTACACACATATGGCTCATCATTATTTACTATGCTCGCTACAGTATCGTACGTATGCCGCCGTGGTACACACGTACAGCTCATCGTGATTAACTGTGTCCGCCACAGTATTGTACGTATGCCACCGCGGTGCACACATATGGCTCATCATTATTTACTATGCCCGCTACAGTATCGTACGTATGCCGCCGTGGTACACACGTACAGCTCATCGTGATTAACTGTGTCCGCCACAGTATTGTACGTATGCCACCGCGGTGCACACATATGGCTCATCATTATTTACTATGCCCGCTACAGTATCGTAAGTATGCCACCGCGGTACACACATATGGCTCATCATTATTTACTATGCTCGCTACAGTATCGTACGTATGCCGCCGTGGTACACACGTACAGCTCATCGTGATTAACTGTGTCCGCCACAGTATTGTACGTATGCCACCGCGGTGCACACATATGGCTCATCATTATTTACTATGCCCGCTACAGTATCGTACGTATGCCGCCGTGGTACACACGTACGGCTCATCGTGATTAACTGTGTCCGCCACAGTATTGTACGTATGCCACCGCGGTGCACACATATGGCTCATCATTATTTACTATGCCCGCTACAGTATCTTACGTATGCCGCCGTAGTACACACGTACGGCTCATCGTGATTTACTGTGTCCGCCACAGTATCGTACCTATGCCGCCGTGGTACACACGTACGGCTCATCGTGATTTACTGTGTCCGCCACAGTATTGTACGTATGCCACCGCGGTGCACACATATGGCTCACCATTATTTACTGTGCCCACTACAGTGTCGTACGTATGCCGCCGTGGTACACACGTACGGCTCATCGTGATTTACTGTGTCCGCCACAGTATTGTACGTATGCCACCGCGGTGCACACATATGGCTCACCATTATTTACTGTGCCCACTACAGTGTCGTACGTATGCCGCCGTGGTACACACGTACGGCTCATCGTGATTTACTGTGTCCGCCACAGTATTGTACGTATGCCATCGCGGTGTACACATATGGCTCATCATTATTTACTTAGCCCGCTACAGTATCGTACGTAAGCCGCCATGGTACACACGTAAGGTTCACCGTGTTCTACTGTGCTCGCAACAATAGTATACGGGTGTTGCAGTCGTAGTTTCAGGAGTATTCAGTGCGACTTGCGCACTACGTATTACGTAACCGGACGTCGGGCTACGTACGTACGTACAAAAATCGACCACGAGTAAATTACGTAACCCGCTCCATGATGAGCGTCAGTATGCCGACTACGTATGACTGACTACTTACGCGTAATGGACCGGGTTACACACGTCATTGTGGTCGATTTTTGTCCTTATTTTACGTAGCGCGGCAAAGGAAATTTTTCTCAGTGTAGTTCATGATTGTGTTGCAGGTCGCGGGGCGCGGGGCGTTAAAACTCAATCAGAAACCAACTTACTGCAAAATGCATTTTTCCTATAATTCTGGATTTCTGGCCCTCCTATGAAATTCCTTAGACTTTCTGGACCCCCATTAAGAAAGTTTGCCCACCAATGGACTAGAGCATTTACTTGTAACAGAACATCGAGCACTTGCTGTTTATATTTTTTTTGTTTTTAAATTTTCGTCGGATCAGTACTTTCAATAATTATTATTGAAAAGAGTATACATAAGGTGAGTACAGACTAGAGCATTTGTCATCGAACATCGAGTATTCGCTGTTTTTAAATTTACTCGAACCACACTTTGACGCTTGATGTTTTGTTACAATCAACAAGGGTTTTGGTGTAACATTTTATCGAGAAAAGGCACGAGCGCGGGTGACGTGGAGTGAGGTCAATAATAAACGCAAGTAACAAAGAAATGTTACAGGTAAGCTCACTCGCCGCTGTGAGCATTACGTTGAATTTTATTAGGGTTCCGTAACCAAAAGGTAAAAAAAAAATAATTTAAAAAATCAAAATACCCGACTGCTTAAAAAGCGAACTAAAAAGACGTAAACAAGAAGAAAATCATGCTGTGCAGTCGGAGGATACATATTCGCGAGCTGGCTGACCAAAACCAGATGTATCCTCCGACTGCACAGCATGATTTTCTTCTTGTTTACGTCTTTTTAGTTCGCTTTTTAAGCAGTCGGGTATTTTGATTTTTTAAATTATTTTTTTTATTTATAACTTTTTAGTTAACATTTTTTTCGAATTAGGTACATTTAAATATATAAGTGTTATATATTTTTGAAATCGCCTCTAAAAACCCTTTATTTTGATACCCCACACGATGGGTTTCGAAGAAAAAATAAAATTGGCCCCCCACAATATGGCGCCCAAAAACCGCCATTTTTCTATTTTCCAATTTTAATGTAGCCTATGACACTCGCAAGGTTAAGACGAATCGATTGACGTATGAATCATCAAAATCGGTCAACGCGTTTGGTCTCTGGAACGCCACATAGGAACAAACATACATACATACATACATACATACATACATACATACATACATACATACATACATACATACATACATACATACATATATACATACATACATACATACATAGACTGATAAACACATTACCCTCCTTCGGCAGTCGGGTAAAAAGGGAATCCTATTACTAAAACTCCGCGGTCCGTCTGTCTATCTGTCTGTCACCAGGATGTATCTCTGTTGCTGTTATAACAACAAAAACAGTATAAAGTAAATATTTAAGTGTGGCTTCCATACAACAAACGTGATTTTTCTGCCGTTTTTTGCGTTAATGGTACGGAACCCTTCGTGCGCGAGTCCGACTCGTACTTGGCCAGTTTTCGTAAATGTTGCAAGCGCGGAGCATAGTGTTTTAGCTAAGGCTCACTCATAAGTGATTCATCGAATCGATGTGATGTGACTCTTCAATTTAATTTTTCTACTTGGTGTAAATGAATGTTTTATGAATATAAACGTAATATATTTAAATATAACAGTATATATAATGCACATACCAAATAAACTTTTATTGTGTTAAATATGAAATCAACAATAAAATAAATGCGATCGACAAAATTAAATCAGACATAAATGAGTAGAAATTAAATAGAGCCGCTAGTTTCTTAACAAATGTATTTTATTGCCGTGAAATACTTCCTTTTTCGATAACTCAGGGTAGTCAGGATACGACACAGTTTCTATGTAACGATAAAGTGGCAACCCCCTAAATGTCAGTTTAGTCTACGAAATAAAAAATCTGAGACTATACTTCATAAAAGATAGCTTGATCTCTGCTACATATTATGTCACACTGAAGTATACGTTATTGTTAGCCTGTCAAGCGCTATTGTTACTGTATTGATACTGACACCTGTGTTAAGATTAAGATGATAGTTTGTGACGAGACGATGGAAATTAACTTTTCCTTCATTTTCTCGCCTTACCTGGGGAGTCATCGTCGGGCGAGTCGCTATCGTTGGGCTCCTTCCGCAGCGTGGTGTTGCATATCTCGCGGATGCGTCGCTCCAACTGCGCCGTAGTTATATACTGCTCGCCGTTAGACAAGCTGAGTAGAAGAATTTATATTCAAACATGGTATACAATCATACACAACTTGCGGTCCTCTCTAAAGAGAAGTGGAGAGGAAAGGTCATCCTTTAGGAGTATATTTGCCTCTTTGTGTGTACGGCAACAAGAGTTATTTAAATCGCACAATTAGCATCTTTAGGCATATTGTTCACACAGGTTTTTTCGCCGTCATAACGTACGGTAAGGTAACTACAACCATCTGAATCAACAAGCTTCTATAGTGATCCATTTAACACTGATAATATGATTATCGCCTACACACGGCCAAAAAAATATGGATTTTAACGGGAAAAAATTGTAATAAAGCATTTTGGATGATGGATTTCGGTATGCTGCCACACAAGAGTTCACAGTGTTTTATAGACCCAAAAAAAGTGACATCGGCTTTTTATTGGCTATTTCTACTTAATAGTGTATTACAAATGCACGAGTAGAACTCCCATGTGTCAATTTTGTGTACATGATTTTAAAAAAAATCGTAGTTTTCGTAACGTTGAAGCCCAAAAGAACAAAAAAAAATTGTAATTTTTTTTTTAAACGTATTTGAGCTTTATTCATATTGCAGGTTTATGAAGCAATTCAAGGAGAAAATTATTCCGTATTTATATAATCAAAAACGATTATTGAACCCACGAAAAAAATATTTTACCAAAATCATTATTGCCGAAAAAGACGTAAACAAGAAGAAAATCATGTTGTGCAGTCGGAGGATACATATTCGCGAGCTGGCTGACCAAAACCAGATGTATCCTCCGACTGCACAGCATGATTTTCTTCTTGTTTACGTCTTTTTAGTTCGCTTTTTAAGCAGTCGGGTATTTTGATTTTTTTAATTAACTTTTTTATTTTATTCATTTTCTAGCTCGAAGTAGAACTCAATTATGTACAGTTTTTTTATACAATTTTTTTTTGTTCTTTTGACCTTAAAGGTCACGAAAACTGCGATTTTAAAAAAAATCAGGTATTCAAAATTGGCACATGGGAGTTCTACTCGTGCATTTGTAATGAACTATTAGGTAGAAATAACCAATAAAAAGCCAATGTCACTTTTTTTGGGTCTATAAAACACTGTGGAGTTGACTAAACATAATTTTAAACCTACAAACAAGCCCGTTCAGGGGTCCTAATGCCGTATTCATTATCGTCATCGTAATTGCAGCCGAAAGACGTCCACTGCTGAACATAGGCCTCCGCCAAAACCACATCGACCGGTCCTGTGCGTCCAACGGATTACCACAGCCTGAACAAGGCTATCGGCCCACCTAGTGGGAGACCTTACAATGCAGCGTCTTCCGATACTAATGCCGTAATATGAAGTATTAATACCATCATGACTCCTGTCCGAAAAAGGAATGGTGGAAGGAATCGTTAAGGATAATTTAGAAGCACGTCTGTTCCCGTGACAATAAATACTTTTCTTCCTTCTTTCTATCATCATGCTCCACCTTTCCCCCACAAATAATCATGATGCTATAAAACGTCATAATAGAAAAAATTATCAGCTGTTCGTACATTTTATTGAGTTATGCAAACATAAATGAATGGGGCAGTTGATTGTTCCCAATGCTGGGACTAAGGCATCCTCTATATGAGAAGGCATGGGCTTCAATCTACCACTCCAGCCCAGCGCGTGTTGGTAGATGTCGCATGTCCCGAAAGATTCTTTAAGCTCCAGGACATGCCGGTATCTTCCTCACGATGTTTTCCTTCACAGTTTTGAGAGCACTAGTCCCATATTAAAGTAGTTCATAAGGATGAGTAGAATGACACCTTTTCAGGTTTTGGCTTTATTCTGTTACTTTGAACGTTGCAGTTTATACAATTTCTTACCTGGCGAACAGATCTCTTGCAGCTTTCCTGGCGACCGTCTCTTGTCTACTGGCGGCGAGACAAGACTTTGCACGAATGATGGCAGCGCTGTCCTCGTCAATCACACCGCTGCGGATGCACCTGAACAACAACAGAACATTTAAGGACTGGTTAACGGATGCCTTATTAGATAAATAGACATCTCCTTGTCATACGAGTCACAGACAGCCCCCTTTGCAGAACCTGCACCGAGGAGGAAAAAACAGCCGCTACCTTCTAAGCTGCTGTGGCTGCAGGATACAGCGCAAAATACTTTGTATCTCTTTCTCATAGGAATCACAGACAGCCCAATTTTCAGATTTCCTCATGCAATATGATGAGACAGCAGCTCATCTGCCCCGTGGTAGCTAGGTACAGGGCAAAATACTTTGGTGACTCAGTTAACCCTCTGAGAGATCGTCATACAAAATCAGACCGTTGCTGGCCTTTCTTCAAGAGCTTGGGTGGATCGACTGAGAATTTTATCGCACCCAGAAAAATTCTCGCCGAGTTGCGGACAACAGAATGATATAAAATACAATGCACGAGACGCGGGATTACTTGATAGGAAGTCACGACTTTGTTTGACCAGTCAGTCAAACTGCTACCGCTAATGAAATAACTCGTTCTAGGCATATTAATACGGGAAATAAATCTATGACCAGTATGACCAGACGACAGCTAAGGGAATGAGACCCATATTTTAGGCACTGATGAAACATTTTGCAGGTTTTTAGTTAATCGTTGTTCAAAAACTAAACTTGCTTACATAGCATGGTGCAACTCATCGCGAACTCTATCCCATCGGATCTTCCAAAGTGCGAAATCATTTAGATTGCCATTCATTGAAACACTCTTACATTAAAAAAATATATTTAAAAGAAACACAAGTTGGAAAACTGTTGCTTTGCGTGTCCTCAGACATAATGCTAATGCAGGTCAGTTGAACGTGTGTTGATGTTTATTCCAAGCCAAGGTATGCAAGTAATTTCTCACAATGGCGTATTTGTGCTATTACCTCATTTCATTATCGGGAATCTGATGCGTTTGCCTTTCGCGGAACATAGGATAATGGAACAATTGTTGAACCAAAGAGGAAAGGTTTTCTAAAAATATTTTACGACACAATGACTTGACATTTTTGACATCTGACTATTTGTGTTTACTTTTTAAATTGAATAGAGGTTTTATATTAATCGAGTGTGTCAGGTAATCTCTTTGGTATTTTTGGTATTGAATACTCTTAATTAAAACCTGGAAAAAGTCCCACCTTTTAAAACTACATGAAAAAGTTTGTTTGTCAAGAGGTTTTCGATGCCTAAAAAACTGTACCAAGTAAGAGAGTCTCTCTTCTCAAGAAAGACAAAAAAAGCAGCAAGACGTACCGAAAATCGCATCGTCGACCACATCATCACTTACCATCAGGTGAGATAGTGGTCAAGCGCAAGCTTATAAAAAAAAAAAAAAAAAAAAAATGCCTTCTAAGCTGTGGGCCCGTATAAAGCAAGACTGGAGCCCTAACACATCTAGACGGGGTCGCGACTGACTGAGGCAATGATAGCGGGACTCCTTGGATGACTTCCTCGAAAATTGGCGAGATGAAGCACAACACCGAGAGAAATGAAAAGAAAGATCTTTGCACAGGATTGCGACAATTCAGACAGGCTAATAAAATCTTCAGTGAAATGAAGATGTTTTTTAAGGCGCAGATCCCATGAGTAGCTGGTTTTAAAATGAGAATCACGTCTGAACGGTAAGTTATAATTTTTTGGAAAAAATATATGTTACTTTAGACCATTTTCTTAATAATTGTAACTAAGAAAATTTTGAGTTTTATTCGTTTCACATAGTGTAATTAATTTGTATAGTTACGACTAACATGGATCAAAAAACGACGATCGCACCAAAACTGCCGGGCGTATTTTATTTAATAATATTGTCACCATCGCAAAGACAAATAAATAAATAATTTAATTATCTACATTTCGGTCTAAGGTTTTTTTTAAAGTCGCGAGTGCGCGTTTTGTCGCGAGTGCGCGTTTTGTTCCCTCAAGGTCGTTGGCGACTTTCGTCGTCTTATGGGCAGAATCATCGACAATCGAGGTTTGCCAGAGACCTATGAAACGGAGTATTCTGGGTATCAATTAGAAGAAGAAGACCAGGTCATCAATCAATTGGATAGCTGCTAAATGGAATTAGGATGAACATATCTTCCGCAAGTCAGGTGATAAATGGATCCCAATGGTTCTGCCGCGAAACAAGCAGAAGTAACGGGACAAGTTGGACTCCTTCAATAAAGATTGGTGTCCTAAACTAGACAGATACAAGTGGAAGGAGAGTACAGAGCCTTTTGCCCAGGAATAAGCAGCAGGACAATTAGGGTTCGTAATTTGATTTTTAGAATAAAATAAGTATGGTTAAATAAAAAACAGGTAGGAGCCTTTTTGGTCTACCAAAGGGTTTATTTTTTGTAATAATTAGATTTTTTGTGGCGGGAAACAAATATATATATATTCTTTAAATTGGGTCTACTACTTTTTTTAAATCGGGAAAAACAAAACTGTTTCATCTGACTTAAAGTATCTTGAACCAAGTAAAAAAAAAAAAAAAAATTTTTTAAAGAAATACCTTCGCAACATTCTCCTGGCTTCTGGGTGCGCCTGTTCCGTAGCACAGATCAACCACTCTAAGGCTTGCTTGAAGTTACATATTTTGTCAGCTTCTAACTCTGCAACCAAATATGCAATAAGTTTACAAAAACAGAAAAGATATAAGATTAAAGGTTTTATTTAAAACTGGTTCTATATCCATAAAATATTATTCATCATCAAGCGTTCATCATCATCATCGTTGGACCCAGAGCATTTACGCAATATTAATAAATAAGGGCAAAAAGGTAAAAGACCCACTTTTTAGGGGGGGGTGCACTTTGAAGGGATTTATTGACATCACTGATCAATCAACTCGGCTTATAACAGTCCATTGCTGGACACAATATCTCCCAAACAAATTAGGACACAACACACATCACATCACATCATCAGTCTATTAATGTTCCCACTGCTGGGACACAGGCCTCATCTCTGTGAGAGGGGATGGGCCGTAATCCACCACGCGGGCCCAGTGCGGGTTGCTGAATGTCACATGTCTTCGATTTTTTTGGTTCTAGGAAATGCAGGTTTCCTTACGATTTTTTCCTTCACCGGTTTTCACAAAACAACCCACAAATATAATATCTAATCTGTTCCAGCCACGCTATCTGGTCAGGTTGTCAGCCATCATTAGTCTACACTTCACTGCTGGTCACCTCTCCAATTGCACGCCATTTATATCGGTTTTAGCGAAGATCTTCATTCCGCCTAGACTGAGGGCGTCCCACCTTATGTTTACCATTTCGTAGTCTTCACTCAAGCTTTCCAGCTGAAATGGCTGGACCATGCCACTTCAGCTTACTGTAAGCTAAGTCAACAACTTTAGTTCTCTATTGGATCACCTCGTTCCAGATTCGATAGAAATAATCTTAGCATAACCCTTTCCATAGCTTGCTGAGCTACCTAAATCTGATGGACCAGTCGTATTGTGAGTGTCCATATTTTGGCTAAGGAGGCCATAAAAGGCACTGATTGAAGACTTCGGTCTTTATGCTGTCACATTATACAAAAGACTAAAAATAATGTTCCAAATTAATAGAACGGAAGACATTGGAAGTTCTCTTCCCACTAGGTGGACTGATGACCTGGTGAAGGTAGCGGGAATCCACTGGATCTGAGACACACGGGACCAGTCAATGTGGCGGCACTTGGGTGCCTATGTTCAACACTGGACGTCTTTCGGCTCACATCACATCATCAGCCTATTAATGTTCCCACTGCTGGGACACAGGCCTCCTCTCTGTGAGAGGGGATGGGCCGTAATCCACCACGCGGGCCCAGTGCGGGTTGGTGGATGTCACATGTCTTCGAATTTTTAGTTCTAGGACATGCCGGTTTCCTCACAATGTTTTCTTTCACCATTTTGAGATCAGTGGTAATGAAATAATTTACACAAAGTAAAGCGCCTACCTGGGCTCGAACCCACGACCTAGTACTTGTAAGTCGCGGCCGACACATCACTGGGCCACCACTGCTCGCTGTCTTTCGGATGAAATAAATAGAACTTACCACATTTCTCTTCCAGAAGTTGTTTAGCAAGAACCACTTGTGACTCAGCACAGCCATCTTCGGCCAGTTGGTTACGCAATCTTCTCAGAGATCCTTGTGGTCCATCTGGAGCAAGAAAAACTTCAGAAAGTATAGGTACTATATAATAATATTTACTAAACTAAAGCATCTACAATTGATTATTCTAAGCCTCTAAGTTAAAAAAAATAAAAATAATCTCTGATTCTGGGATGTGCCCTAACAGGCGTTGCACAGAGGAGGGGGTCCAAGGGTGGTCTTTTGAGAGGTCATGGGGCTATTTCTCTTTGCTGATGGTGATCACCGGGGTGGTTTTAGTGAGGTAAAAATCACACACACCCTGGTCTTTTCCCCAAAATTCCAGGCGCCTTTTGAAGGCTTCCCAACGTAAACCAAAAAAATAGAAATGGTCTGCTAACTTACTTATATTATCAACATGAAAATTTGAATATTTGTTTGTCAATCTTCGATAGCTGACCAAGGAATGAAACTTGGAACACAAGTATAGATTATCATCCTTGATTAGGATATATGATATTTTTTATCCTGGGAGTTTATTCCCTTGGAACAAATGCTGACTTTATGTGGGCATAGCCGCTAGCAAAAGGTACTATATATCAGTGTGAAAATGTATGTAAATATATAATAAAGAAAGAAGGAAAGAAAAAATATTTATTTGTGACCCGCACAGGAGACACGAGAAATAAGCAAAAACAAAACATTTAATAATAATTAACCCTGTGCAAGACCAAAAAGGCTCCTATAATAAAATATAATATGTTAATTAACCAGGCATCAACAGCTGAATGGATTTGGATAAAACTTGGCACACTATTAGACCATGTTCATAACACACATTTTATTCTGAAAGTCAAAATTCTACAAATGCAAGTTCTATTACATATTAAGCCAAATAACATGTAGTTCTCAAAATTGTGTATTGTATTACTACCTAATATATTTTAGCTAGGTCAATGGAACAAGCCAGTGGAATTTGAGCACATCTTGTATTGAAACAGCATTGTTGCATTTCACACCATATTATAAGCTAATTAAATACAGTATATCTGTAGTGTAGAGACTAATTAATTTAAATACAGGAAAAAATGTGTTTGCAGTGTTTGTATGGTTGTTTCTAACAGGTTTAGGGCCAACACACAGGTATTGTTTCACCACTTAAACGAAATGAAACTAAACTCAGTTTATGCAAATATAGCTAATGATTGGCTAACTCTCAGCAGTCTTAACCAATCAGAAAAGAGTAAGTACAAACTGAAGTAAGAACTGACTTTAGTTGAACTAATCGCGATGAGTTTCATTGGTGAAATCGGCCCTTAGAATAAGACAATAAAAATATGGATTATTATCTTACTAATATTATAAAAATGTGAAAGTTTGAATGGATGTGTGTGTGGATGAATGTTTGTTACTCAATCACACCAGAACTGCTGAACGTATCTGGATGAAATTTGGCACAGAGATAGATTATAGTCTGGAATAGTTCATAGGCTTTTATCGCTGTATAATGGAACCTTGAGATGATAAAACACTTTTATAACAAGGCGAAGCCGCTGGCAGAAGCTAGTGTTGGATAATTTATTGAATGTTTTGTTTCATGAATACAGTTTATTTTTAGTATAACTTTGAACTTTATAGATTTTAAATCAGCTCTTAGCCTCTCTACACCATCTCTTAATCTCATAAAGGAAACTCATTGGTTGTTTTATCATAAAAGATATAGACACAATCATCTCTACCTAACCTATTGGTTAATACCAGCGTGATGTCATATTATGTTCGACATAGTTGGTGCCAAATAAGGATTCATTGACCTACATCCAAAAACAGATGTACCTATGTAGACTTCTATACAAAACCACAAAATTGGTAGTTGTTGTTTTTCACAAATGAAAATCCAATACATACTTAGATTGTGGTTTGGATTCATAGGACAAAGTATAAAGGAATTCACAGCTGTTGTGTTCCTATGTGTGCACCAACTATAGTTAGTATGTAGCTACATTTCTACTACCTATTTATCCATCTTAATGTTGTAAAATGTAACCCAACATCTGAAATACTTTTATACATCAATGATTTTAGATGCTTAACTATTATACTAGTCAGACCGGCATTGTCTATAGATAATATCTAGCAATCGAACCAAATTTAAAATTAATAAAGCCAAGTACAAAAACTAGTCCTAGCTTCCTGCAGAAACATAACCTGATCTAGGGATCTGTTCATCAAAAATTTACATCATAATAAAGCGGCCGTTTGTAATAATTAAGTATAGATCAAACTTTTTAGACTTACCATGTAGATTCCAACGTTTCCGACCGACTGGCATCACTTAATAAATATAAAATCGATATCCGTACATAAATAATAATTTGCAAACACGGTAAACTGAAAGAAACGAGTTCTATTAGTTAATAAAAACAAATAATTACGTCTACAACGACTTTAAAAGTTGTTTTTAATATTTTACAGACAAAAAAATAATTTATTTTCTTTCTTTTGATTTGTCAATATGTCACTGTCATTATTGACTGACTGACAGTGACAACAAATAGGCAATTGCAATTTTTTTACGAGCTAAGCTCTCAAGATTCGCATGTGATTCGCATGGATTCGATTCGATCAATCGATGTGGAACATGTATGTAGAAAGATCGAGGTTTTTGTGCTCTAAATAAGTTCAATATTATAATCAATGTCGACACATATTATTTTTCAGAAGTTAATTCGCTAAATAATAATGAAAACTATGAAAATCCATTACTTAGTTGAGAAGAATATTGAGCGCACGTACACAGAAACGAAATGTAACTTTTTGAAACTATTTTGAAATAAAAAATACTGCAATGATGAAATTCACAAACACCAGGGCAAAAGTAAAAACTTTTATGAAAAGAAAGTCGGCACCAATAGGTACAATCATCGGTGACAACTCACGGCGTCCGCCTACATGATCCGCCCACACAAATAGTAGGTAACTACATAATTTTATCCTACGCGGTCAGTTTCCAAAAGTAGGACGCTTTTTAAAAAGGATATCCATATCCTGTGAAGAGACTTAAAATAAAAATCAAAAGAGGGGTATAATGTTATTTTTAGTGATTCAAAGTTTGAACTATAATGTGATGGAGTCGTACTCGTTGGAAAACTAATAAAGATATTCATGATCCCTTTAGTTTCACGTGCTTGAGAATGAAAATAATAGAATAAAAAATACCGGCCAAGTGCGAGTCGGACTCGCGCATGAAAGGTTCCGTACCATTAACGCAAAAAAAAACACATTTTTTGTATGGGAGCCCCACTTTGATTTTATTCTGTTCTTAGTATTTGTTGTTATAACGGCAGCAGCAATACATCATTTGTGAAAATTTCAACTGTCTAGCTATCACGGTTCATGAGATACAGCCTAGTGACAGACGGATAGACGACAGACAGACGGACCGCGGAGTCTAAGTAATAGGGTCCCGTTTTTACCCTTTGGGTATCTAACCCTAAAAAACATAATATGGTCACAATTTTGAGGTTCCAGTGTTAATTCTGGAAGTTTTTTGAAACCTGTCCTTGAACTTCAACAAATCCCTTGCCTTTACGAGTTGGTTTATGAACAACATTGGCTGCCTGGGCGCCGGCGGGATTATTTTTAGGGAGTTACTTACAGCTGCAGCGCTACTTTATGCCATTTCCTCACGAAATAAATAAAAATTAGGCAGGGTTGTTGACCCCGGATACCATGAAGAGTGTACACATAGTACAGGAGTTATGTGTAGCTTAAGCGCTTATTACACTACACGGTATTCAGGGCCGTGAATACCGTGTCACTCCGCCATTCCGAGTAGCTAAGGTCGATATTTTGGGGACCTTAAATCCCTAACAGTTCCACCACTTAATTAGGGTTAGGGCCCTGAATACCGTGTAGTGTAATATAAGTAAGTAAGCGCTTTAAGGTGAAACCATATTATTATAACCCGACGCGACGCCAAGTCACGCGACGCCTTCTGACTTGTTGAAATACTAATCAATCACATATATTTAATATGGTCAGAAACACATAGTCAACACGCCATGTGACGACACGCAATCACACGCGGCAACATCCAGTCGGTCTGGATCAGCGTGTTGCCGGGAGAGGGGGCACACACGCCACCCTACGCTTCGCACACAGTGTGTTTCTAGTTAACACCCGACGCCATGAGTCTGTCAGTCGAGAGCATTCCTGGCATAAAGATATTTTTTGTATGCTGTCATTTAAAATGTCGGATGAACAATTAATAGAATTAGTGAAACTGTACTCAGTATTATATGATATGATTTCAGGCCAATACCGTGATCATAGTATTAGAAATAATACTAGAAACAAAGCTATGATATGATCTGTGGTGCCAACTTAGGGTAATTTACCCTAATATAGAGAAAGTTTAATCAGCAGGGTCATTTTTAGGGTACAAACAAGGCGAGGTTAATTTTAGGGTAATTTTTATGTTTATACTATAATAGAAAATTGTAACGGATAAATAAAATTCGGGCAGAGCTTTGTTCAGATCTTGTATTCAGCATCGAAAGAGACAAATAAATGACTGGCAATCGCTTATATTAACACATCCCCACTGCTTGGCATGGCTTGACTGAAGAGAAGGCTTCAATATGGCGGCTTTGCTTCGGCGGGCTCGGCGGGCATTGGTCGGTTGCACGTAGGCTGACGTCACATCCGTAACATTCGGCCATCCTGGAATCATTGCTCCCGCAATGGGAGCAAAAACATTCATTAGCTTTCAAATAAATCAATTAGGGCTTCAGTGTCAGTACTATTGTTACTAAAAAACAATTACTATTACAGTTACTATTGTTACTGTCAGATATAGGTGCTATACTTCTATATGGCCTTAGCCCATTTACCGACTCAGCACCTGTGAGCTTTTGTAACCACGTAAAACTTAGTATCTACCCACATTAGGAATTTCTTCCTGTATCGTAGGTGCGTTTAGAAACAAACTCACATACACAAACACCCAGAGCCGAAACAACTATCTGTAGGTCATACAAATATTTGTACCGTGCGGGAATCGAACCCGTGACACGCAGCGCAGCAGTCAATCGCTCAACCACTGCGCCAACCGAGCGCACACACTACACTACTTTACATAGAGCATTTTCAATATGGACTTGACAGATTCTTGCAAACCATTGTACCGCATTCAATGTAAATGTTTACATTATGTTTAAGATAAATACGTTATAGCTATGGCGTTGACATTGACTTTAGTTAATATATTATGAAAGGTCTGTAAGAGATTGCCCTGTGCGATAAGACCGCCCATTGTACACTTATCTTTAAAAAAATATTGTCCTGTTATTATTAAAGTGGTGTACAATAAATTATATAATAAATAAATAAATAAATATGACCAAAATAAAAGTCATCCAGTTTGTATTGACTAACTGCACTAATTGTAGTCATAAAAACATCCCTTTTGTACACATGATCACTCTTGCGTTATCTGAAGCTTTCTTTTTACATTCAATATTTGACATTCAAAGTGCCGCCTAGTGGCCTAATTGAATTGGCATTACTTGGCGTTGCATGGCATTACATGGTCACTAGGCGTCGCTAGGCGTCACTAGGCATCACTAAGCGTCACTAGGCGTCATTAAGCGTCACTAGGCTTCACTAAGCGTCACTAGGCTTCACTAAGCGTCACTAGGCTTCACTAAGCGTCACTAGGCTTCACTAAGCGTCACTAGGCTTCACTAGGCTTCACTAAGCGTCACAAAGCGTCACAAAGCGTCACAAAGCGTCACAAAGCGTCACAAAGCGTCACAAAGCGTCACAAAGCGTCACAAAGCGTCACAAAGCGTCACAAAGCGTCACAAAGCGTCACAAAGCGTCACAAAGCGTCACAAAGCGTCACAAAGCGTCACAAAGCGTCACAAAGTCACAAAGCGTCACAAAGCGTCACAAAGCGTCACAAAGCGTCACAAAGCGTCACAAAGCGTCACAAAGCGTCACTAAGCGTCACTAGGCGTCACTAGGCGTTACTTTACTTTACTAATCGAGCGAATATTAAATCTTAACGTTTCAAGGCAGTTGGTGTCATTAGTAGTGCTATTGATGCCCCAAATTACCTCAGACAGGGAATTGGCCCAGTTATTTCGTTATTTGTTAAGGCTTTACTATAGTAATTATAGCCAGCAAAGCATTATGAATGGATTGATTTTTACGTTTAAACTAACCAGTAGCATGTGGACAAGCAATATCATGTAATGTGTACCAAAACTGTTTACCAAACCATTTAAAATGTTTGCTCGTGAAGGCCTTAATATGGTACCTCACACCATGATTGGGAGAACCAAAAAGGCAAAATATATTTTTCAGTGTCCGAATCGTCACGATAGAAATGATAGTACGTAAGTGTTGACTCGGCAATAACAAATTTGGTAAACTCATTTGTCACTACAATAATTACCAACTGTACACAATCAATCTGCCTAGTCTTTTCCCAATTATGTTGGAGTCGGCTTCCAGTCTGACCGGATTCAGCCGAGTACCAGTATTTTACATGGAGCGACTGCCTATCTGACCTTCTTAACCCAGTAACTGGGAAACACGATACCCCTTGACAAGACTGGTGTCAGATCTCAAGCTTCTGACTACTCGTAACGAATGTCAAAGATCTTCAAATGACAGCTGGGACCAAAGGCATAATGTGCTTTCCGAGGCACGGAGGAATCTCGGTATGTTGAAATAGTCACCCATACACGGACCGACCTCGTCAAGCGTTGCTTAACCTTGAATATCGACCCGTGCGGCTGTTATTATTTAGCCACGAGCCAACTGTACACATACCTCTTTTTTTTGCCTAACAAAACGGACCTAAATGGTTTACATGAATCATTGGTTCAGATGGTTTACGAATTAAGATGTAATTTTCGTTCTTTCATACACTAACTTCCCTTGCCATGTGCACAATGAAGACGTGCGGTCATGTATTTTCTAATGAATTGCGTCATTTTTGGTAACCAATATACTATTTTATTAAAATCATGGTGACCAAAGTAATCATGATGCATTTGCACTATCTTATCTATCTACCCAAGCTCCGAAGCTCCTACAAGTCTACTCCCGTCTAGGGTTTTTCTATAAAACCTCTCGTCAACAATCATGTAATTGCTTATTGCGTACGGATCGGAGGTGTTGGTTTTTAGCTGGTTAATTAATGAACTAAGCTTATCGTCCTGGCATTGTAACGTATAGAACCAATCAGCGACTTAGGAGACGATTTCTTTTTTATTCTTTGCAACTACTAGATTTCTGCCAAGCGCCTACATGTTTCATACGATGGCCCGGCCTATACTCAACGCTAATGTTATAATGTTTTATCAAAAACCACTATCCTGCGATGCGTGACCGTACCTTGGACCGCTGCACAGTTGGTAACAACCTTTACATGACATATAACATACACGCGAAATCTACGCAACGAGTCCAACAGCAAGGGTTTGAAGCTCATAATAATGGTCCATGCTATTCTCACTTGTAACACGACTGATCGCAATGAATTTTATTTTCAGTTTGTTTTGCATCAATATACCGGCGACACCTAACTTACACGCATCCGTATGTACTTATGTAGGAAGCGCGGGGTCATACAAAACGAACACAGGCTTAGAACACGAAATATTTTGCAATTGTTAAAAACTAATCCATAACAACAGGTACACAATCGCCGCGAAATTTCAAATAAAACTTCTTAAAATAACTGCACAATCCGATAAATGGACGTACCCACATGACACATTACTAGACAAATGAAACTTGAAACTGCCAACACGGCTGTATGCCACTGGTGGCAATTTGACCTGACCATTTAGCGATTTGATTTTTCAAAACTCGTGTATTTACGAGTATTCATATTTAAGTTTCGGTATTTTTTTTTTGTTGGACATTTCATAAAATTATAACGCCAGAATTTAAATCAGTCGAGGGTAGAAATAAATCTTCTAAAAAAAATGCCAATACCTGCTTCGTTTTGGGTATCGACAGATCTACCGACAGATTATGCTACTATATTAATAAATCTCACTAAATGGAACCCCGGTATACTTATGCTACTACTTTTGCTAGTTCTAAAATATGTTTTATGAGTGTCATCTGGATTAATTGCTAATTGATGGTAACTTTGAACCATACTGATGCGTAACAGTTAAAGTAATCTTTGCCAGCTAACTCGAGAAACTTGATCTTCTATATAAGGTAAGGGAAACATTTATTTTACAGTGACATTTAAAGCGCGGTAATCAACACAGAGGCACAAAGTATGTAAGTGGCGGCGTTCTATTTTGTGACAAAGCTTACAATCGACCCTTTTTTTTTTTTTACTTGGATCACAGGGTAAGCGTAACTGGATTCAGATTGTCGTCTAAGGATGTCTTACGTCTATATACGGTTGATCAGTGGCAAGCTTCATTTTGATCTGCGTAATTAGTACAATATCATTAGTGTGTACCCGAAGCAAAACAATGTATTTGGTTAATCTATTTATTCCCACTGCTAGACTAAATGGCTATGCCCCGGCTAGAATAAGAGTTAATTATAAGCACATATGAAGGCACGCCTTTTCCCCACGAGGGTAAACAAACTACCTACAGGACGCCATCTGTTACTATCCTTTATTTCGTTTACGTAAAAACATGATCATCATACACGGATGCTAGTTATACGAATTAGTTTTATCCTTATTATCGAGAACATGGCGACGAGTAAAACAAGTTGCTATGGCCTGGCTAGAATTAGAGTTATTGATGTTGCGGATATAGAAATGAGAAAGATAACGCACCTGGCAAACTGGCTGTGGCTACTGGCAGACTGGCTGTGGCTCCTGGCAGCTCTCGGACCTTGTTAGGACCTCTCCTTGCAGTCACACGCAGCACACGTTGAAGAGTTTGATGTAGTCTTGCTCGGCGTGCAGTCGGGTCAATGGCAGAGTGTAGCACACGCCGTGAAGCTCGTAGTGTCAATATGACAAACTTGTTCGATTTTTCTTCAGATTCAGGGTAATCTTGCGGTTGTGGCGTGGATATTTTATTAAAACGAAGCTTACTTTTTGTGTATACCACTTCTGAGTGTAACGGATAAATAAAATTCGGGCAGAGCTTTGTTCAGATCTTGTATTCAGCATCGAAAGAGACAAATAAATGACTGGCAATCGCTTATATTAACACATCCCCACTGCTTGGCATGGCTTGACTGAAGAGAAGGCTTCAATATGGCGGCTTTGCTTCGGCGGGCTCGGCGGGCATTGGTCGGTTGCACGTAGGCTGACGTCACATCCGTAACAAAATATAAACTTATTTGAGTCAAATTTGTAATGAAATGGACTTAAGTTTAAATATTTCCCTTGAACCCACAATCTCTTAAAACTTCTTTTTCGATACGCCTATCATAGTATCAATGAAGTAGTCAAGTACTTGGTATGGTACAAATCCCAAAATCACCAGATCTTTATTAATGGTTTCGAATATTCTTATAGTAAAACTGGTCTGTAATTATATTAAAGATTGTAATGTCTCGTCTTATGTTTGATCTTGCATGAAATGTACCAAATATAGATAGTACAGAGAGGGAAAGCAAATTGAAAAAAAATAGGGTAATTTTGTCATTTAACTTTAATCTAGGGTAAATTGAGATCAGACTTGGAATAAAACAAAAACGAGACCTGGCAATACTGGCTATGATACTAGCGAAGCGTGTCATAGCATCACGTGGCGTGTTGTACATGTGCACGGTTCGCGACGGGTGACGTCGCGTGGCGTCGGGTCGGGTTTTAATAGTATGTTACCACTTTTAAAGGGCTATTACACACCAAAATCCGTCCTTAGGGCATCACGCCTCACTCTCACGTCACCAATAACCACACCAAAAAAAGTTTCTAGGACTAATTTGAAAATTCGCGTTCTCTCAATTTAGTCTTTTCATTAGATCAAAATCCTGTACAATTTTTTTTCTGGTTCAACCATAAGGTGGCGCATATTAAAACATCATTTGGATAATGAAAGTGTTTTGAAATCTTTATCAGAAACGAGATGGGAAGCACACGCTAAAGCGACATCAGCTATTTTACAGACATATAATACAATTATTGATGCATTAGACGTCATTTCTGTGGATGACATGCAAAAAGGAGAAACCAGAAGAGAAGCAGCTAATTTGCCAAATAAACTACAAGAATTGGAGTTCGTACTCATGTTGGTCATGTGGGACAAAATTTTGCAAACATTCCGAAAAGTCAGCAAGGTATTACAAGACCCAGAAGTTACTCTAAGAGACTTGCACTAATCTCTACAAATCACTCGTGGATTTTTTAGATAAAATACGATGCGACTTTCATTCTTTAGAAGCCCACGCAAAAGAAAAGCTACCAGATGTGGAATACAAAGACACCCGTCAAAGACGAAGAAAGAAAATGCCTATAAAGGATTCTCCCTTGAGCCTCACTGTGTACGGCAGCACGTGATCGATTTGCCACTGTCTTGCCTGAGGTCTCGGTCTCACTCGATGGACGGAGGTAGGTCTATGGCAATCAGCGGTGGTATAGAAACAAAATGCTTCTCTTTAATTAATTTAATTTTAGTCAAGATAAAAGTCACCTTTCAAACAAAAAAAAACTAAATCAAAGTTGGTTCATCCGTTTAGGAGCTATGAAGGGGTACGCAGATGTGTAGAGTTCACCTTGGTACACTATCTATTCTGGCCTTAGATAAAGTACCTATAGATTAAGCCTTAAAATGAGCTTGATTGATAGAGCGAGATGGCTAATTGGCAGCTCCATGTAAAATTATCCTCAAATGCTGACTTTATGTGGGCATAGCCGCTATTAAAGGGTACTATATATCAGTGTGAACATGTATGTAAATATAAAGAAAGAAGGAAAGAAAAAATATTTATTTGTGACCCGCACAGGAGACACGAGAAATAAGCAAAAACAAAAAATTTCATAATAATTAACCCCGTGCAAGACCAAAAAGGCTCCTATAATAAAATATAATACATATTATATTATAATACATAAAATGGACAAAAGATTATTTTTTGTCTTTGTCACCCTGGCCGGTTTCTGTTGTTTGTCAAACTCTAATACAATGGCTGGTTTGACAAACAAACTCGGTTTTGTTTGATTTTCTGTGATTTCGTGGTAATAAGTGTTAATTGAGACAAGGAATTTGGGTTATTTATAGATAATAAGTGTCAGTGCGATGGTGGGTTGTAGTGTTCTTGTTCTTGTTGTAACACCAGAACTAACTATTGTTGTCTCATGTGCGGCCACGCCAGGGCTTAATCTATAGGTACTTTATCTAAGGTTCTGGCATTATACGTACCTTACTATAAAACTTGCCTATTATCTCAACGACCACATCATCGTCTCACACCCGTGCAACCCAAAATTTTGTAGTTTTTTGTACTTTTCTTAATATTCTATGACTTTTAAAAAAGCCTCAAATCAAAATGTAGATAATTAAATTGTCTTTGAGATGGTGATGATTTCATTAAAATACGCCCAGTGGTTTTGGTGCAATTGGTTTGTTGAACCAATTTTTTTTTTGTAAGAAATGGAAAGATTTTAAATAAGTTTTCATACAAAACTATTTTTAGTTTTTTTTTTCATTGTAATTACAAAGTAAAATCCAATCGAAAATATTTTTTTGAATCTAGTACCGAAAACACCCCGACAGTTTTCCGAACAAACCCGAGCCCGTGTGACGTCACAACGTTAATTTCTACTCATTGTGACACATAGCTTATACAGTGTTTTGACTTTTAACCGAATCAATCTTGATAATATCGTTAATATATTGATGAATATCGAATATATTGATCATAAATATCGAACCTTAAAAGTTATCGTGCTTGCTTCGAATCATTATGTACGAATACTACAAAAAGATCCCCATTATATGTGTTTCGCGCAATAGCCAATTAACTAGCAATCTGTACTAAATTTGAGAAATGTTCTATGTCTAACTAAATTCCAATTATAATGTGTTAATTATGTTGTTATCTTGTTTTGATTTAGTATTAGATCCGTATTAATTTCTTACTTTGATCATTAAAGACTGAGAAAAGTAAATTTTTAAGGGAACTTTTGAGCAAAGTTGACATTGTTGTATAATTACGTAACTTGAAAACATGATTTTTTGTTTATGGAGATATATTCATTATTTTATTCTTAAATTACAGATATACCTAGGCGTAAAACTAATATTTCTGTTTGAATTATGAAAATCGGTCGACGCATTTTACTGACGAATTAGTGTAAGGAAAATCTACCAAGTTAATATTTTCACATTAGTACATTAATACCTCAATGTATTTTCACGTTTCTGTTCTACAAACTTAGTAGTGTTTGTAAATATGTAATATAGATATTAGTGTTTAATATTATTAAGGGATATGTAAATAATGTGAATTAACGAAAATGTTATGTTTATGTGTATCATAATTAATGGTACCTATCTAATGAAATTTTGTTGATATCCAAAGACGAAGTTTCGCGCCAATCGTGTTTGATTATTTTTTATTTTACACCATTAACACCTACCCATATGTAAAAACGATTAAGTTATGACAATTATGTTTCTAAATGTACCTGGTAAACAACAATAACTAACACCGGTCCATTATCACTTAATATTCATTACGACTACTTTATTTATGCACAAAACTTCCAAATCGTCCATCAGGTGGGTATATTATCGACATTAGCCTTTATGAATCCTTTATCACACATGACTAAATAAAATTTGTTGTTTAATAATATTTTTGCACTAATTTTCGGATATTTTTCAATTCACGTGCAGTTGACACTGTATTATCGTGAAATTCATTGAACGTTATGACGTCACCAACATGGCGACCAATTATGGCCCGTTTGTAGACAGGTGGTTCTTTTTAAAATTTTATCGATTTTAAATTGCATAATAAATTGAAAAAAAATATTTAAGTGATTTCTGCAACGACAATATAATTTATGATATGTAAAGTTTCAAAATACATTAAAAAAATCGTAATTTTTAAAAAATTCAGCAACCCAATTGTCGTGTTTTTGTCCGTTTTAGACGTAACTTTACAAATTAATTAAACTATGTTATACGAATAAAACTCAAAATTTTCTTAAATCAAATTATTAAGAAAATGGTCTAATGTAACATGTTTTCCAACAAAATACGACAAGCCGTGATTCTCAACTTAAAATCAGCTATAGTCTGCGCGGTTTACCGGATGCGCGAGGCAAAAAACGGTACTGTATTTGTATGAGATTTACTAATTATGCGCAGCCATTGTAGCCAACTTCAGGGCGGCCAAGAAGTTTGGCGAGAACTATACTCAGAGGTATATGCTTCTTAAAGACCGCAGTAGCCAGGATATGAAATTCCCAAAAATAAGTTGTTGTTGTCAATTTCTGTCCACATATCCGTCCGTCAGGCGAGTTTTTGGCGGGATTTTTTCGGGTGAAGTTCAGCGGCTGTTAATTTTATTTGCAGATTGATTCCTAGTGGTTATTGTGATATAAAATTGGTGTAGTTTTGTGTCTCAACTGTCTATGCAAATGGACAATATGTGGAAATCATTGACAGAAGTGATCTCGGGATAGTGGAGCAGAGAATTTTATTGTAGTATTGACTACCTCCGCAAAGCTTACTGGGAAGCCTGACTCGATACAATTTGCTGCCAAATACTCCAAAAAACATTAGAATATGTTACATCCGCATTCTAATGCATACTTAAGTATAAAATACTAACTGATGACTAGGCAGCATGGTCTCAGACCTTAGCCTGTTCCGCTAGGAATAAATAAATAAAAAAAAATAAAAAAATCCGCCCGTCACTGTCAGTAACACGTCAAAAAAAAAGTAGCGAGGAGGTGAGCATTTGCAAACTTGCAAAGAGTAAAGTACTAAGCATTCGTTCGAGCAAGCAAACATCCACAAACAAAGCACACCGAAAGCAGTTTTGTATTCATAGATCATGCTCTTGCTCTGACTGAGGAGTGAGGGCTTGTTCAGGCGCCTCTACTACGCGGTAGTGACTGACTTTATTGTTCTGTGCTGTGGTCGTATCCGACGTTGCATTGATTGCAATACTATGCGCACGCCTGCACCGTGTTGCTTGCATACAATTTTACTGAATTAAAAGTATTAAAGTATAACAATCTAAGGTGCATTTAAGTTAGGTTATTAATAGTGTGAAAGAAAAATGTTGACTCCACGATTCAAGTTAACACAGGACGATAAGCACGTCTACATAAACGTGCACGCTCCTTATACAAATATTGGTGATACAGAAATAGACGTAGATGGCAATAATTTTCTTTTCGTGTCTAGTCCATACTTCCTGCGACTCTGCCTGCCTGGCAGAATCGTCGATAATGACGGCTCCAATGGATCGTACTCTTGTGATTCAGGAGACTTCAATCTAACCTTTGAAAAGGAAACTCCAGGTGAACATTTCGAAAATCTTGACATGATCACAAGTTTACTGGCTCCATCAGAAATCCCCGACTTGAATCCAGATTTAGTTGAAATGTTGGAAGATGGGATCTCTATTGAAAATGAAACAAATGAAGTTGAAGATTATTCTAATACATATACCTATGGATTTGCTAACAAACTCACAACTGAATTCAGCAATATTGGCGTTGAATTTCCACAGCTTTTTGAATTAAGAGTCCCTGAAATGGTGTCAATTGAAGAGCGAAATGTCAAGAGAGTGCAATATGAGAATGATAAGTTTTCAACAGACCATTACCTGGCTGACTTCTATGATGATGAACTACTTGAACCATACCTGACAGCTGTAGCACCTTGGTGTGATGACAATTTTAATAAAGAGATTGAATTCTCAGAAGATGAAGTGGGTGTATTGAAAGAACTACCAAACAGACACTACCTACTTACTAAGAATGAGTACAAGCAAGTTTTGTATGGATTGGTTGATATACTCTATGGATATTGTTATGATAAACGAACCACTATGAATGATAGCAACGTAGAATCAGGATGGACCATAAATAAACTATCGTCAACCTTGAGTTGGTTCTGCACATTCAATGAAATGAGGCAAGTTCTCATTGCTTCTTACAGACGTGCACTTATCTATCCGATATTCAGGAACTTTGAACTGTGCATTAAAGTAAAAAATGATCTTGTAAGTCTGTTTCGCAAAGGAAAGAAATTTGTCGTAAAATGTATGATTGAAATATATAAAATGTTCAACACAGGCAATGATGCAAGATATATTCTGAATCAGTTGTACATCAAGGATTATTTAGTGTTCTTGCAGAAATGTAGGAATGAGGAGCTTGACGAGCTTTACAATAATATTGCAAACATTGAAATCTCAAAGAATGCTTTAAACCTAGATCTTGAAGCATTAGAGGCGGCTGCAGAATTAGTACAACAAGAAGAGGTTGACAGAATAGTGGAGAACGAAGTGGCTGTTAGTATGGCTTCCATGTCGTTAATATCTGGACTACATAGAAATAATCACATCAACATCAGTGTTTTAGAGTCAAGCTCAGATGAAACAGACTCAGATGAAACAGACTCAGATGATAGCAGCGATGATTCTTCAGATGAGTTGGACTCTGACGATGATGCATCCTGACAAATACGTTATGCCTGGAAATTCACCAGTCAAGGCCTGTGAATGGTTCCATGGATTTGGACAGTGCTTAAGACAAGCAATAAGTGCAGTGATACTATCTGGCAGTGTTAAAGTACCCTGAATTGTTTTAAACTGAATACATCTGTTCTCTAGCCAAAACTCTAAAGTGCATAGAAATAGACGATTTGTATACACATTTAAGTGGTTTAGTATTTAAATCATTCATCATTATTATGTTCAATAAAACACGAATTAGGTAATTCACTGTTTATTTTCGTGGATAGCATAAGCCCTAGGTAGTCTTACACTGGAGTGACATATTTCACATGTGAGGTACTTGTACAACATATTATTTGTCAATAAGATTTCCAAGTACCTACATTTCAGATACACAACATACCTTTATGTAGTAGTATGCATGAACATGGTAAAAACATAATTGAAATATAAACAAAACATAAACTTAAAACATCATAATCTTCTCATATATAACAACTTAGTAAACAGGAACAAAAGCAATCTTAAACACAACATTACAACAAATAGTTGCTGTGGCTAGGTCTGGCATATGGAGACTTTGCATTTTTATGCTATCAGTCATCCCTGACTATGATCAGATGTGTGGAAAGATACATCACATTTTTACAGAATCAGGACTAGTGTCCAAATTCTACTTAATCAGGCAGCACAATATCAGCTTTTTTGAGTCTCTTAGTATGATTTGGCATCAATAGTGATCGTGAAAGGGGATTGGGATGGTTGGTTAATCTATCTTTGTATTTCTCTAGATAGCTCTTTGCTTCTTCTAGGATTGTTGGGATTTCCAGGTGCTCATGTATTTCTGAGTTGCGAGCATACCAGGGCGCCGCAGTTAGGACCCTCAGGATACTGTTTTGACTCCTTTGAATGCACATGATGTTTGACTTGTTTGCGGAAGACCATAATTGAATCCCATGTGTCCATATTGGTTTTATGATGGAACAATAAACTCTAAGTTTGTTGCTCAGGGTGAGTGAAGACTGTCTACCAAGTAACCAGAGCAAGTTCTTGAATCGGACGTTTATTTCTGTTCTTTTTTTCTTTAGGTGATCCTTCCATGTCAACCTACGATCCAAGTAGAATCCAAGGTACTTCACACATGATGACTGTGGTAAGGTGTCCTGACCCAATGTGACCGGGGCGCAATTTCCATGTCCGAGTGCAAAGGTGATGTGATGCGATTTTGGTGCACTTGCCTTTATACGCCATTTGTTAAGCCAGTCATGGGTCCTGTCAAGTTGATTTTGTAGCATGCTGCTTGCTATGTTGGCATCCTGATTACAGGCCAGGAATGCGGCATCGTCAGTGTAGGTTGCCACAAATACTTCAGGGCATTGAGGGAGGTCGCTAGTAAATATATTGTATAAAACTGGGCCTAGGACGGAGCCCTGGGGTACCCCTGCAAGGCACCTGGTGAGAGAGGATCTAGCGTCTCGTACCTTCACTTGAAATTGCCTATCACCAAGGTATGATTTCATCAGCAAGTAAAATGAATGGGGCAGGAGCAACTTTATCTTGCACAATAGTCCTTTATGCCATACTCGATCAAAGGCTTGTTGAACGTCCAGGAAGGTTGCCGAGCAATACTTCTTCTTTTCTAGGCATTGTCTTATGGTGCGGTAGACTCAGTGTGACTCTGAAGAAGGCCGACCGTGACCGAATCGATGCTTTTGAGATGTGGTGCTGGAGGAAGATGTTGCAAATCCCCTGGACTGCCTATCGCACCAAGGAATCTATCCTCCGGGAACTAAACATAAATATCAGACTGTCCACGGTCTGCCTTCGTAGGATTCTGGAGTTTTTTGGTCACATTGCCAGGAAGGACGGACACAACCTCGAACAGCTGATGGTTACTGGCAAGATCGAAGGGAAACGCCCGAGAGGTCGAAGTCCAATCAGATGGTCAGACCAAGTCCGCACATCGCTAAATACCAGGCTGCACGATGCTCTCCACGACGCCAAAGACAGAAGCAGATGGCGCAAGTTGGTGAAGGAGAAGTTGTTTCCACGAAGACCGGGGAATCACGACCCTCAATAATGAGGAACACGATGCAAGGAGGGAGGAGACTCAGTGTACCTGTTCAACGGTGGAGTGTTGCTCGTGAAATCCGAATTGGTGATCAGGCACTACTTGGTTTTCTTTTAGGTGAGGTTTCAGCCTGTTCAAGACAACCCTTTCCCATAGCTTCGATAGTATCGGAGTAAGGCTAATAGGGCGGTAAGATGAAACTTCACTTTCCGGCTTTCCTGGCTTAGGGATCATTACGATTTGTGATATTTTCCAGAGAGCAGGGACATAAGAGTGTCTGAGAGAGGCATTAATAAGGATAGTAAGAAAGACTAATCCCATTCTTGGCAGCTCCTTAAGTATTTTCGGAGTAATCAGATCGAATCCGGGTGCTTTTTACCCGACTGCCGAAGGAGGGTAATGTGTTTATCAGTCTATGTATGTATGTATGTATGTATGTATGTATATATGTATGTATGTATGTATGTATGTATGTATGTTTGTTCCTATGTGGCGTTCCAGAGACCAAACGCGTTGACCGATTTTGATGATTCATACGTCAATCGATTCGTCTTAACCTTGCGAGTGTCATAGGCTACATTAAAATTGGAAAATACAAAAATGGCGGCTTTTGGGCGCCATATTGTGGGGGGCCAATTTTATTTTTTCTTCCAAACCCATCGTGTGGGGTATCAAAATAAAGGGTTTTTAGAGGCGATTTCAAAAATATATAACACTTATATATTTAAATGTACCTAATTCGAAAAAAATGTTAACTAAAAAGTTATAAATAAAAAAGTTAATTAAAAAAATCAAAATACCCGACTGCTTAAAACAGCGAACTAAAAAGACGTAAACAAGAAGAAAATCATGCTGTGCAGTCGGAGGATACATCTACTGGTTTTGGTCAGCCAGATCGCGAATATGTATCCTCCGACTGCACAGCATGATTTTCTTCTTGTTTACGTCTTTTTAGTTCGCTGTTTTAAGCAGTCGGGTATTTTGATTTTTTTAATTAACTTTTTTATTTGGAGTTCATCGTAGATATCAATCTAGATAGTTCCCGTGGGGATGTAGGCCGCAGAGGGGCACAAAGTTGCAACTCCCGGTTGAGAATGGTATCTATTTCAGGATCATCAGGAACTGCAGAGACTTTGCATAACAAGAAACTTTGTTCTTCAGTTTGCCACCTTAGTAACTGGTCTCTGCCCCACTAGGTATCCCCAGCATCTCGGCCTATTCCTCCGAGCTAGGAATTTGGATAATTTGTTCATTTTTTTGAGTTGACTCTTCCGCCTGTTCCTGTATACTTTCTCTCTTTTCCTCTTCCGGTTCTTTATCCTTCTTCTCCTCCTCTTCTGTTTTTGAGCTTGATGGCTTCTTCTGAATAAGTTGGTCAATATGTCTGCTTACCTACAATATTTCCATAGTCTGATGTCACCTGATAGCTAGACGGGCCATCCTTACTTGTTATAGTGCCTGGTAACCAACGTGGTCCTCTTCCATAATTTCTGTACATAACACATTGACCAATGTCCGTTTCTCTGCGTTTCCTTTGTGCGTTATTGGTAATTTGTTGCTCGACTCTCATGTGCTGTTTATTGACTGGATGAATACTGTCCAATAAAGTCCTTAACCGTCTGTTCATTAACAGTTCTGAAGGGCTCTTGCCTGTTCCTGAACATGGCGTTACACGCAATCCTAGTAACATGTTAGGTACCTTCACGTCCCATGACACAACATCCTCCATTTTGCGTAACTTGTTCTTAACCGTCTGGGCCATTCGTTCAGCCAATCCATTTGTAGCAGGATGGTATGGTGCTGTAGTGACATGCTTAATTTTATTTTATTCCAGAAATTGTTTCATTTCCGCTGACACAAATGCTGCTCCATTGTCTGAAACCAATGTCTCACATAATCCGTGTGTAGCAAATAGCATTCTCAGATGACGAACCACAGTTTCTGTAGTCATGCTATTTACTACAAATACTTCAGCCCGGCGAGCATGGCCTACTGTGACATGGCCTAAGTCACACTTTTTAACACAGTTTGAACGATAAAGCCATTTTGTCTTAAATGCTAGCACGGCGGCGTGAGATATTTTCTTGACTTGTGGCATAACTTCTTGACATTTATTTGTTTTCTTTTTCGGAAATTTGCCAATTTTATGGCAGTTTCGGTTTAACCTTGGCCATAAAAACCATTTAGGTTCAGAGAAGCATAGCCCTACGACGCACTATTTCCGAATTATGAGCCTCCGAATTTTATTTTATTTTACATAAAACGCTCTATATCTCGAAAACGGTATGTCCTAGGCAAAAAATAACCAAAATTTAACCCCCCCCCCTTTGCTACCCCCATGCTAGCAGCATCCCAACATGAATTTATGAAAATGTTTTTTTTTTTTTACTTTACTTGGTTTTCGACTTGAACTATAAATTCTTAACAGAAAATATTTTGGGTCATGACAAGTTATGATAAAATATGTCATGTCTTACAATTTGTCTTAAATGCTAGCACGGGACATACATGCGACATAGTTTCAGGACGCGACATGCCTTTCTTGTAGCTGACTTCATAGTGCGACATAATCTGAATAGACGACCAAATAAAATAATACTTATATAAGTGTGCCGTTCATACAGATAAAAAACTTTTTAATTTTGTTGAGAACAAATTAATATTTGACCCACAACCATAGACTTATGCACACTTTATTTTTCATTGTTTGTTTGATAACATAGTAAGTGTTTGTTAGAAAGATATAATTATTTTGAAAATTTTAATAATTACTTAAAAAATATAATAGCTTGGACCCAGTTCCCGATACCGGTGAGCCCCTATTTTTTTATTTTAGATGTTTTTTGGGGGTTTCATTTAAGAAATAATTTAAAATGTAGAAAGTAAGAAGAATATGGAATAAAAGAAAATAATTCTAAAAAAGTAATAATCAAAATAAAAATAATAATTAAAAATAGGAATAACAATAAAAAAATAATTATAAAAAAAGTAATAAAATAGAATTAATTAAAATCCTGTAACATTTCAATTAATTAATAAGCATTGATCACCACACACACAAAATAAATTTATTGCCATTTGGTACAGTAATTAGAAGGAAAATATTTTATTTTTCAACTATAAAATTTTATCACCACCTCCGAACGAAAGTGATACATTTTTCTTAATCATCTGTCAAAAAATGAAATTTGTGACAAAAACCCATTTTGTCACAAATTTCATTGCGCCCATATTAGCAAAAAAGACCCGATGAGTCCCAAATAAACGTCAGGAAATTTTCTCACGCCGCCGGTACTAGTATTTAAGGCAAAATGGCTTTATCGTCCAAACTGCGATGAAATGTGTGACTCAAGCCATGTCACAGTAGGCCGTGCTCGCCGGGAAGCAACAAGAAAGGCATGTCGCGCCTTTAAAATATGTCACATGTTTGACCCGGCTAGCATTTAAGACAAATTGTAAGACATGACATAATTTATCATGTCTTGTCACAAATGTCTTGGGTACGCCCATGCTCACTCCGCAGGCCATCGTGAATATGAGTCCACAATTATCAAAAAGATTTTATTTTGGTAAGGTCCAGCAAAATCAATATTTATGCGATTCCAAGGTCTTGTAGGTACTACCCAGTCGCAACTTGTCTTGGGAGGCATGTGCCTATTTTCGAGACACTTGGTGCAATTGTTCACCAATGCCTCAATGTCGTTGTTTAATTCCGGCCACCACACATAGCTTCTGGCCAAAGCTTTTGTTTGAACTATACCACTGTGTGCTTTATGTAAAGCACGTAATATATCTTTCCGTAGCAGTGGTGGTACCACCACGCGACAAACCAGCAGGATACAACCTTCATGTAAAGAAAGTTCAGTTCGATGTAACCAATAACTGTGTAAAGCTGCCTCTGTGACTTTAGTTGGCCAACCAGATAACACATAATGCTTGACTCGTGATAAAGTCTTATATGTTTTTGTGAGCATCTCGAACTTATTAACATCAACTGGAAAATCTTCAGGAGTTCATTTCCTATTTGTTTACCAGGCTTATACATTATATCATAACTATGTGAAGTCAAAACCATGGCGATTCTAGTTAATCGGGGCGATATAATATTGGGTATTGGCTTCTTAGGATCAAAAATACTGACCAGTGGCTTGTGATCCGTTACTATTGTAAAAGTTCTTCCCATGAGAAAGTTATGAAATTTTTGAATTCCGAACATGATTGCTGTAGCTTCTTTATCAAGCTGAGAGTATTTACGCTCGTGTGAATGTAATGTCCTAGAACTCATAGCGATTGGTTGTTCATGCCCATCCGGCATCACATGAGACAATACTGCGCCTGTACCATACTCAGAACTATCGAGTACTACGTGTTTATTTAAATCATAATGAACTAAAGTAATGTCTGACGATAGTAAGCGTTTCGCTGCGTCGAAGTTTTCTCGTACCCTTTCTGTCCACTGCCACTTGCGAGACTTATCAAGCAACCTATGGAGCGGTTCGAGGACGGTAGCTTTGTGAGGTACGAACCTCTCATAAAAATTGTACAACCCTAAAAAAGTTTGTAGCTGCTGATCACTCTGTGGTTCTGGAGTTTTTATAATCGATTCCACTTTGCTAGGAGCTGGATGAATGCCGTCGGCGTCAATAACAAACCCCAGAAATTCTACACATTCTTTAGCAACCTTACACTTACCAGCATTCAGTCGCAGACCAGCTTTTTGTATGCGTTCTAGTACAGCATCCAGTCGTTGACTCATATCTGTCAAGGTATGCCCACTTATAATAATGTCATCAATTAGTACTGCGACGTCTGAAATACCTGCCAGTAAGGATGTCATCAACCTTTGAAAAATACCTGGGCAGGATTTTACTCCGAACGCTAGCCTGTGAACAGTGTAAAGGCCTTTACATGTATTTAATGTCAACAATTTAGCCGTGTCTTCATCCACAACAAGTTGTGTATATGCACGCTCTAAATCTAACGTTGTGAAATACCTTCCTCCGGCAATTGTAGCAAATACCTCATTAGCAGTTGGCATAGGGTAAGTATCAGACTCGGTAGCCTGATTGACCGTGCTGCGATAACCTCCACACAGGCGAATCTCGCCTGTTTTCTTAACAATGGGCACTATTGGTGTTGCTCACTGTGAGTAAGAAACAGGGCGTAGTACCCCCTCAGTCATCAATCGATCTATTTCCTTTTCAACTCTGTTCTTAATTGCAAAAGGAACTGGGCGAGCTTTAAGAAACCTAGGAGTAGCGTCCGGTTTTAAATGTATGGTCACCGGTTCGCCTCGGTAAGTACCAAGACCCTCTTTGAAAAATTCAGAGTGTTTTTGTAACATTTCATTAGTCATTGATATGCCAGTACTAGACTCAAAATTAATACAAACTTTTATATTAAGAGCGGAAAACCAATCACGACCAATTAAATTGGGGCCTGAGCCTCTAGCTACAATAACCGGTAAAACACACTTAATGTCTCTAAAGTTTACGTGCACTACTGACTGACCGATAACATTAACCGGGGTCGCCGTCCAGGTACGTAGATTGTTGTATATTGCGCGCAGTTCGGGGCGCGACATGCGTTGCGCAGGCCTCTCCACGTACGCTCGTTCACGAGTGAGAAACCAGCACCGGAGTCTACCTGCATAGTCACTGACAGCCCATTCAGATGAACCATAACATCATAAGCTGGCACCCGCAGTTGACTCCTATCGAAGTTGTATATACCATTCAACTGAATTTGTGACTCATCTTCTTCGGTAAAATTGCCGTTCGAGGCTTTCTTCTTTGCAATGCAAACCTTTTCTATATGTCCAACCTTCTTGCAGTATCGACAAGTAACCTTGGCAGAACGACATTCTCCAGCATGGCGATCACCACAACGCTAACAATGTTTCATATTTGTTTGCACTGCATTGATGTCCATGGGCTCAGGAGCTGCCGGCATGGTCGTCGATGTTTTCGCTGTCGAATCGAATCCGCTTGCGACGTTACTGGTGCTTGCATTCACATTCTGTATCATGCGAACATCTCTTACCGCATTCTCTGAAGACAACATAGCCTCAACAACATTTTCATAGCTAAGTTTATCTCTTTTCAATAAATCATATTGCAGACTGTGATCTTTCATTCCACACACGAGTCTGTCACGTAACATACGTTCTAAATCCGAAAAATTACAATCAGAGCTAATCTTTCTTAGCTGAGTAATATATTCCGATGCAGATTCGCTTTGTTGTTGGTCACGTTTATAGAATTTATATGACACTGATATTTCGTTAGGTTTAGGGCTATAATGTTTCGTTAAAACGTTCACAATTTCCTTAAATGAAATGTCACTAGCTTTTTTAGGTGTAATTAACGCAAGAAGCGTATCAAACACTTTCGATCCACACACTGTGTAAAAGTTTGCTCTTTTACTTATGTCCGACGCAACGCCATTTGCTTCAAAAAAAAAGTTAGCCTGTCTATGTAATTGTTCCAATTGTCCGTTTGAAAATCAAATGCCGAAAACTTCACTGCCCTACACTCCATTTTTAACCCCCGACGCAAAAAGAGGGGTGTTATAAGTTTGAGGTGTGTTGCTGTGAATCTGTCAATCTGTGTATATGTGTGTCTGTCTGTGGCATCATAGCGTCCAAACGGGTGGACCTATTTTGATTTAGTTTTTTTTGTTTAAAAGGTGACTTAATCGAGAGTGTTCTTAGCCATGATTCAAGAAAATATTCTCAGCCATTTGAAGATAATCAGCTCTCTACTAATTGAGGAAAAGATATGAGCAACTTTCATAGGTCTAATCGATTTGAAATTTAGAATCCTGTCAGTTCAATGATATTGCTAAAACATAATAATCTTGAACTGAAGCTGGGGCATCACCAGGAATCATAGGACACCCAACTCCTCACTTAATTACAGCAGAGGTATCGTCTTTGGACTCATTGGAATGGTCTCATTGAATAGGTTGTAGATGGATGGTGATCAGGGTCTGATGGTGGATGGTGCTGGTGATATATAGTTAAAAATAAAAAATATATATATATATGTAATAAAAAAAAAACTAAATTTTGATGTCATTTTCATTTATAAATTTTGAAAGCAGTTTGATAACTTTAGGAGAGAAATATGACAAAAGGGAATGGAAGTTGATAGGGAGGGGGATTTTAATGTTGGGAAGCATATGATACAAGTCAAAGGAGTGGGAATACGAAGGACATGAAAAAAAGATATGGTCTAATGTACCATCATCAAGGCCGCACTCGCACAAGGAAGTGTCACGAACACGGATCTTGTTTAGGAATACTGGACTACAGCAGTGACCGAGTCTCAGCCTACACAAGGATGAAACAGCTCTTCTAGACAGTTTAGGGCATTTGAAAAACCAAGGTTTCCGCTGGATGGCAGGACAAGAGAAGAGTAAATTACGTATATCTACAATAATCTTGCTGTGATTTTTAGATTTTAATTGATTTTGACCCAGAGCCTGAACGCTACTACGCGAATCTGAAAAAATTACCGAATTTTGGATATTGTGCGTTAATATAAAATTGATGGCTTCTAGGATACCAATGCATTCCCCTGTAAAAACTGAAGACTCTGGCGGGCATTGGAACAAAAGAGCTATTTTAGAGTTCTGGAAGTATGTTGAAACACCTGTACATCCCGTTGACGATAATTTGGATGCATCCGTATAGAACAAATTCCAACCCTTCCAGAATCTCTCAATAGCCCGATCAAACTCCGCTTTTACGTCCTGGGAGTTTATAGTGATATCAAGGCCCAAGACGATCTTTGGCTTGAAAAGGATACGGGAATCCATCCACCCCAGGGGCAGAGTCCTTTACATGGGCAAGGACAGATTTAAGTTCCTCCAGTGTAAATGGTCTGTCCAAAGGATCATCCGATGCTGTTTGGTGGTTCATAGAGATGCATTCACATTTACCAGGAACATAAGCTGGGGCCAACTTAGAAAAAAACTGGTGACTAACCTCCCCAGACATTATGCTCCCAGAGGGAGGCCTCAAATTATTCCTAAAGGATTTCAACCTACGCCTTACTACTGAAACTGGAGTGGATGGACTCAGTGAATCACAATACCTACGCAAACCTTCTCTTTTTTTTTTCTTAAGTAATTTTCTGGACTTAGCCAATATATGCTGAAAAGCTATGATGTTCTCCAGGTTCATATCATAGTTAAAATTCATTTCGGCCTCATTCCTAGCTTTGATCACAGCAGAGCATTCGCTATCCCACCATGGCGTAGATGGGATTTTGCCCGTTTGCAGTTTTTTGGAAGGTAAGGAATCATCCGCTGTAGCAGATATTATGTTGGAAAATGACAAAAAGCATTCCTGAGCATTTTCATCATTAATGGAAGGGACCTTTATTCAAAAATTCTAGATTTGCGCGTCTCCTCTACGCGCAAATCTTGTGACACTCCACACAAAAGGCGCTAGATGGCGCGAAACACAAGTAGCGGTCTTCGTCAGCACAACAGCTGTTGCCAAGCAAAGGTGCTGCCATCGGTGGATTTTTGCGGTACTAGCGTCGGGCGTCGGACCAATAAGAGGACGACATCAGCTCGCCGCCAACGCGAACCAATGAAGGTTGATTTTTGGGATTCGAAGAGGGAATAACGAGGTGTTGTTTTGCCGGGAGAATTTTTTGGAGGCAGTTCTTTTTGTAACCGTAATAGAAATAGCTAAGGTTTTTAATTTTGAGATATAATATTGTGTCTTGAACAAGAAGCTAAGTATTTACCTTAATTCTTACCTATTTATGTTCTCACTTTACTCGCTTAAATGTAATATTCGCTGTTGGGCAATTTGTGTTTTATTTCTATTGGATATCTTTGTCGTAGCTTACTGGAGTTTCATTTGAATTATTGGTGATTTGATTCTATTGTTTTATAAGGCTCCAATAACTTTATTTTATTTACTTATGCTTATGTACCTACATGTTAAAAGAACGTAATTAAATACGTATTTGAAACTGCTATCGTTGTTTAATTGTTATATTTGTTCTAATAGGTGTAACATTTTTCAGAAGTGGGCATCCGATCTGGAACCGTTCTCAAGCAAGCCATGAGTTCCGATGGTCGCAGCCGGTCTCGCAGCCGGTCCCGCAGCCCTGTCAGATGGAGTCATCGGCGGATGGAGCGATCGCAGCAGGAGCGCCGAAGCTGTTCCCGCGACACGTGGCGGCCGGCACGTTCGCCAGTTCGGGACTCTCGAGGCCGTTCTCCACCTGGCTTTTCAAATGAACCCGGTAGGTCGTTTCCATATTATTCGGGTGTGATGGTTAAGCCGGATATAATACCGGAATTCGATCCTGAAAAACCGGAGCTACCTGCATCTCAGTGGCTTAACAAAGTAGAGCAACTAGGTGCCATACATGGATGGAACGACAACGTTAAAAGTTATTATATGCAGGCACGTCTTGTTGGGTTAGCAAAGTTGTGGCATGGTGCATTACGAAGCTATGAGTTTACGTGGCCGGAATGGAAACAAAAAATTCTGGAAGCGTTCCCTCAAAGCATTGATTACGCAGACGCATTGAGGGAAATGTTAAATAGGAAAAAGTTATTTAACGAAACGATGACTCATTATTTTTATTCAAAATGTACCATGCTAAATAAGTGCGACATCATTGATGAGAAAGCGGTGTCATGTATCATAGAAGGATTGCCGTTCCACATGAGAACTTCTGCAAGGGCTGGTAACTATAGAACCCCAGGCGAGCTTTATTCTCATTTTCTGTGCATGAATGACGACAAAAGAATGAATCAAAGTCAGAGAAACGTTCCTCGAGGTAGAGATTCCGCATCGTCTTCAAAAGAAGCAGCCAGAGATCCGAAAGAACGAAAGCCAGGTGTAACTTGTTTTTTGTGTAACGAGTCGGGGCACGTTGTCCGATCGTGCCCTAACAATCCTAACGCTATAAAATGCGAAATCTGTGGGAAAACCAACCACAAAAAGGAGCAGTGTTATCAAAAGGCTGTCAGCATTGTACAAGTACAGGTAAATGAATGTTATTTTAAGCATGTTTTGATTAATGGTTTAAAAGGTACCGCTTATTTAGACACTGGGGCTCAAGTCAACCTCATCACTCATGATTGTGTTCTAAAGCTTGGTGTTGCAATGCAACCTTGTGTCGTTTTTGTCAGCGGGTTTGGTGGACCACCAATTAAAGCTCACGGACAGGTATCATTAGAGTTCGTTATAGATGAAGTTAAGGTTTGTTCAGAAGCAGTTGTCGTCGATGCTGCCGTGAACCGCGCCGACGTTTTTATTGGACAGCCTATTTTGAACAATGAAAAATTCAAGCTTACAATTAGTGGTACTACCGTCTTTTTAGAATATGCAGTAAGAGTCGAAAAAAAAATTGAATCGGTTGAAATAAATTCTTTGCAAGTGGGTACATGTGTAGATAAGGTTAACATTTTGTGCTCTGCAGACACAGTCGTTCCAGCTTATTCATCCTTGTTTGTCGACACCTACAATGATGTTGAATTTGACAAGTCAACTCAAATATTTGTAGATACTCGTACAATTGTTTATAATGGTTACAACTATAGCATTCCTGCTTCTATGAATTGTTTTCCAGTACAGGCCATTTTCATAGTTAATCACGGTCAAAAGCCGGTTTGTTTCCGGAAATACCAGATTATTGCTCGTGGATTGGTTACTCAGGAAATTGGTTGTCCTCTTGGTAATTCTGCAGATAAACTTGTTTCGATCATGAGCATTGATACAACAAAAATCAAATGTGGATCCGGAGATCCACAGGTGGTTAAAGAGTTGGTAGACATTTTAGAGGAATATTCAGATTGCTTTTCGAAAGACACAGGAGAATTAGGCAGGACTGACAAAATAGAATTGAATATCGAACTTAACTCTGATAAGCCGGTTTGTTATCGTCCTTACAGGCTTTCATTTTCAGAAAAGGCAATAGTACGAGAAAAGATTCAAGATATGTTAGCTAACGGTATTATTAGGGAATCGTCTTCTAATTATGCCAGCCCGATCGTATTAGTTAGGAAAAAGAACGGAGATTACCGGTTTTGTGTGGATTTTAGAAAATTGAATAGTATTACAGCGAAAGATAAATATCCTCTGCCTATCATAGAAGAACAAATCGAGAAACTAGGTGGGAAGAAACTTTTTACGAGTCTTGATCTGTCGCAAAGTTTCTTTCAGATTCCAGTAGCGGAGGCTTCAATTCACAGAACTGGTTTTGTCACGCCTGAGGGCCATTATGAATTTTTGCGTATGCCCTTCGGTTTAGCCAATTCCCCAGCAATTTTCCAGCGTCTTATGGACAAGATATTTTCTTCGTTACGTCATGATAAGGTGCTTCCTTTTATAGATGATCTGTTGCTACCCACAAAAACTGAACAGGAAGGCCTCGATCTGCTTCGGATAGTTTTGGAAATAATAAGGGACGCAAAACTGACGTTAAACCTAGATAAATGTTTTTTCTTGCAAGGCAAAATAGATTACCTCGGTTACGAGATCAGCGAAAAAGGTATTAGGCCGGGTAGTAAGAAAATTGATGCTGTGACCAACTATAAAGAACCTAAGAATGTACACGAGCTTAGGATGTTTCTAGGTCTGACTAGTTATTTCAGGAAATTTGTTAAAGATTATGCGTCTGTCACGTATGACCTGTACGGGTTGCTAAAAAAGAATGCAACATGGATTTGGGGTCCAGCACAGCAGAGGGCTTTTGATCAACTGAAGAACATTTTGACGACTCGACCAATACTCTCATTATTTTGTAGGAAAGGTGACATAGAAGTTCATACTGACGCAAGCAGTAAAGGTGTAGCTGGCATTTTATTTCAGGATCAGGATGGCGGTATGAAACCCATTGCGTATTTCAGCCGAAAAACAAGCAAAGAAGAAGCTATGTATCATTCCTACGAATTGGAAACATTGGCTGTAGTAGAATCATTGAGGAGATTTAGAATTTACTTAGCAGGTATTTATTTTAAGGTGGTGACAGACTGTGCAGCCGTTCGAGACACCTTTTTGAAAAAGGATCTACTGCCTCGAATAGCAAGATGGTGGTTATCCATACAGGAGTACGACATGGAAGTCGTTCATAGGCCAGGTAAGTCTCATGGACACGTCGATGCGCTGAGCCGATTTCCGGTAGATCCTCCCTTAGTAGCAGATATCAACGTGATTGACGTATGCGATTGGTTAGTATGTCTTCAAAATCAAGATGAGAAGATTCGCATAATCCGAACAAAATTAGAATCTGGGGATAACGATCCAGATATACGAAAAAATTACAAGCTCAAAGATGGTCGAGTATACAAGATCGTTAAGGATGGAGAACAGAGGTTAGTTGTTCCTAAATATGGAAGGTGGAATGTCATGAGGAAGTATCATGACTGCATTGGACATCCAGGCCTGAAGCGTTGTGATGAAATCATCAAAGGTAGCTTTTGGTTTCCAGGGATGACACGTTTCATACGAAAATATGTAAACTCATGTTTAGACTGTCTTTACAAGAGGGGACAGTACGGAAGACCTGAAGGCGAATTACACCCCATTGAAAAAGTTCCGGAGCCAATGCATACTCTGCACATTGATCATCTCGGTCCTTTCTGCAAAAGTCGAGCAGGTAACAGTTTTGTTTTATTGGTGGTCGATTCCTTCACGAAATTCACGTGGGCGGTACCAGTTAAAACTACAAAGACTCGAGAGGTAATAAAATCCTTAAATGATATTTTTTGTTTATTTGGTTATCCTAAGAGAATGATATCCGATAGCGGTACGAGTTTCAAAAGTAATCATTTCAAACAGTATTGTTTGGATAATCAAATAAAACACATAATCAATGCTGTAGCATGTCCACGTGCAAATGGCCAAGTGGAGAGGTATAATCGTACATTACTAGATTCACTCAACACCAGTGTGGAAGATGAAAAGGATTGGGATACTCGGATCGCAAACATCACCTGGGGAATGAATAATTTACGAAACGGTTCGACTGGATTTACACCATACAGGCTCATGTTTTCCGCGACTCGCAGCAGGTATCAAGGTATGGGAGATAACATAATGGATAATGAGGAGACAGCTGCACGAACTAGAACCGAAGCTACAGCGAACTTAAACCGGACGGCGACGAAAATGCGCAAATATTTTAATGCAAAGCGTAAACCTCCAACAAAATACAAGGTAAACGATTTAGTATTATGGAAAGGAGCTGCTGACCGAAATGTGAACGTTCGACGAAAACTGAAGGAAAAGTACAGCGGACCTTATAAGGTAACGAAGGTAGTAGGTAATGATAGGTACATGATTACTTCGCTGAAAGGTGTTAAAGGGTATAAGCGATTCAGAGCTCTTGTGTCGTCGGACTCGTTAAAACCTTTTCAGGGAGAGGAGGACTCGGGCGCTAGCTCAAATGATACGGAAGTGGACAGCACGGAGGAATTAATTGACTTGCTTGAAGGCTGAGCTTCAATGAATTCCAGGAAAAATCAGGTTAATATTAATTTTGATGAGTGAAAGAATTTATTGGTCTTGGGATTTCACAATTTTCAGATATATAGCTACAATTAAATTGGAATTGAGTGGTTTACAATTGGAATTGCTGACTGAAATGTTTGGGTAACGATTCTGAAATTTCATGGTTAATTGGAAAATTATGGTACTTTGGAAACTTGTTTTGGTAAACAAGTATGGTTTACAGTTGGAATTACTGACTAAAATGTTTTGGTAACGATTGAGAAATGATATGGTTGGAAATGTATTGGTATAGCAAATTATGGTACTTTTGGAAATTTGTTTTGGTAAACAAGTACCCCTTTACTTTTGGAATGACTTTACTTGATGATTGATAATGATTTACTTATAAGGACATACGATGTTATTTTGTATTATGTATGGGCCAAATATGGTTTTCGATTCATAGAATCGAGTTATTCTTTCCCCCTCTTTTTTTAGGACTGGGTATGCTATTATTGAACATTTACATATAGTCTTTTGTTCTCTTCCTTTGCAGGGTCGCAAAGGCGTCAGGATGGACGAGTGTGACACTCCACACAAAAGGCGCTAGATGGCGCGAAACACAAGTAGCGGTCTTCGTCAGCACAACAGCTGTTGCCAAGCAAAGGTGCTGCCATCGGTGGATTTTTGCGGTACTAGCGTCGGGCGTCGGACCAATAAGAGGACGACATCAGCTCGCCGCCAACGCGAACCAATGAAGGTTGATTTTTGGGATTCGAAGAGGGAATAACGAGGTGTTGTTTTGCCGGGAGAATTTTTTGGAGGCAGTTCTTTTTGTAACCGTAATAGAAATAGCTAAGGTTTTTAATTTTGAGATATAATATTGTGTCTTGAACAAGAAGCTAAGTATTTACCTTAATTCTTACCTATTTATGTTCTCACTTTACTCGCTTAAATGTAATATTCGCTGTTGGGCAATTTGTGTTTTATTTCTATTGGATATCTTTGTCGTAGCTTACTGGAGTTTCATTTGAATTATTGGTGATTTGATTCTATTGTTTTATAAGGCTCCAATAACTTTATTTTATTTACTTATGCTTATGTACCTACATGTTAAAAGAACGTAATTAAATACGTATTTGAAACTGCTATCGTTGTTTAATTGTTATATTTGTTCTAATAGGTGTAACAATCTAGAATTTTTGAATAAAGGTCCCAATCAACTGAGTTCAGTTGGTATTCTAAAAGAGGAGCAGAGGTTCTATCAGGGATAGTTTTGGAAGGGATTTCCACCATGATGGGATAGTGATCACTCCCATAGGTCATGTTCAAGCGACTCCAATTAAAAAGGCTAGCTATATTGGATGAACAAAATGTCAAATCAACGCAACTGTTATTTTGCCCTGGCACAGCCCGACGTGTGGCAGACCCATCATTTATCACACATAAATTAAGTTCATCTAATATATCCACTAGGTCTATACCAAAATTGTCACATGTTTCTGACCCCCATCTGTAGTGGTGACCATTAAAATCACCCATGACAAGTAATGGCCCTTGTACATTATTTAACAAACTTTTTATGATATCAATTTGTGGGTATGCAATATAAAAACTAAAAATATTTATATCCTCAGCCTTAACAGCAACAACATTGATGTTGTCACCTACAAAGGGTAGAGGAATTGGTGAGAATGGTACTTTGTTATTGATGAACAAAGCACATCCCCCATATCCATCTGATCTATCATGTCGAACACCATTGAAACATGGGATTCTGAAATTACATTCAGAACGAAACCATGTCTCAGCAATGCTGCAGATTGATGGTTTGAATTTATTAATGAGGAAAAGTAAATCATGTTTCCTGGGAGTAATACTCCTGACGTTCCACTGAAGAAGGTGAAGGGGGAGCATTGTGAATATAATTCATTATAGATGTCAATGATGAACTGTGGTCGACGCTATCCGGGTACGATGTGGACTGGCGCTTGGTACGGGTACTGACATCTCTATATAGGGATTCCGGTGCTTGTGTTTGGATTAATGGGGCGTATACGGACTGGTTTTCCATCTCAAGGCGTGTAAGGCAGGGCTGTGTAGCGTCACCGTGGCTGTTCAACTTGTACATGGATAGTTGTATAATAGGTTTGAAAGAGCATGAGTGCGGATTGAGGATGAATGAGTTGCCTGTCAAATGCCTTCTCTATGCAGATGATCAAGTTCTACTTGCATCGTCAGCAGAACAGTTGCAAGACATGGTGACTGTGATGAATAAAGCATTTAAGTTAAAAGGAATGTGTATAATGTGAACAAGACTAAGGTAATGGTGTTTGAAAGAGAAGACGATGTATCGGAGTGTGAAGTGAAAATAAATTATAAGAGTGTGGGGAAAGTGAACGAGTTTGTATATCTGGGAAGTATGTTCACAAGACATGGAAAGATTGAAAAGGATGTGGAAAGGAGAGTGAATGCAGGAAATAAAGTGAATGGTGCTATACATGCTGTTGTGACCAGCAAATCGATGTCTCCGGAAGCTCGACTCGCCGTTCCCAACAGTGTGCTGGTGCCTACACTTATGTATGGAAGTGAAGGTTGGGTATGGCAAAAAAGACATGAAAGTAGGATTAATGCAGTAGAAATGCGTTCTTTGCGAAGTATGTGTGGTGTAACTTTAAATGATCGATTGAGGAATGAGGTAATAAGACAACGTTGTGGATTAAAAGAAGATGTAGTGACTAAAATTGAAAAGAGTATGTTAAGATGGTTTGGTCATGTTGAGAGAATGAATGAACTTAAAGGCGACTAACGAAAGGTATTTACATGGCACTGGCAGACGTGAATGGAAACTACCCACATTTTGATTATAACAAAAAAGAAATAATTTTTTTTTTTTTTTTAAATTTAATTTTGAAAAAAAACGTTCCGCTGAGCAATTTATATCATAAGCGATAAAAATATACGCAGGGCTGTTTCCACATTAGGGAAAGCTGATTAAATTTTATCATCATGTATTATTTAATACAATTGTGCGTGAGTTTGATGTAAACTTGTGCGAGCCGAATCATTGGGTCTGGAACTTATTTTACTTATGACATATGAATGAAACTGTTGAATTTCTGTTATTCATTCGGTGTTAAGGTCTGCTGGATATGTGTTTACTAGATTTGTACTGTGCTGACTGTATTCTGCAGTTTGATCGGGACACATAATTTTATCGGCATCGGGTATTTTATTCAAGAATGAGAATTTGTCTGCTGTTTCTTTGTACCTATATCTCTCCTTTATTTCGCATCTCTGCATTTAATTTATCAATGATGCTATAATAACATGTTATTTTGAATTATTCTCTTGGGCTGAAACTAATTACTTCAGGAGCTGAACCATCATTGGGCGATTTCTTTCTTCGTCTTTGACGGGTGTCTTTGTATTCCAAATCTGGTAGCTTTTCTTTTGCGCGGGCTTCTAAAGAATCAAAGTCGCACCGCAATTTTTTTTAATCCACGAATTATTTGTAGAGATTAGCGCAAGTCTCTTGAGTAACTTCTGGGTCTGGGCAGCGAGTGAGAGAGCGGGAGCGGGGTTATATGACTCTAGGTCGGACTCTATGTCAACTTAAAACGTGCGAATTTTCAAATTAGTCCTAGAAACTTTATTTGGTGTGGTTTTTGATGACGTGAGAGTGAGACGTGATGCTAAGGATGGATTTTTTTTTGCTTCTTCTGGTGCCCCCCCAGACGTGATGCCCTAGGCAATTGCTTAATTTGATTAAGGGTTAATCCGTCACTGATAGGATGTAAGTTTTTGATAGGATGTGTAATTATCTATGATAAAGAAGTTAGGTAGAGTTGTGATGTAAACTTAAGGGGTCCGGATATCAGTCCGTTCATATCAATAAAAGTGTTGGTTGCGTTTAACTTTTCTGTTTCAGAAGAATTTTAAAGAATTAAGGGGGTGTCAGATAATGTTCCATTTAAGGGGGTATGGCAATAGTTGATGTTGGTAAATAATAAATGAATCATTATTACTCAACAAGAAACTCAACTAAACATAACTTTTCTTAAATTTTACATTATTTTCATAAAGTATGTTGGAACCTTTTTAGGGTTCCGTACCCAAAGGGTAAAAACGGGACCCTATTACTAAGACTTCGCGATCCGTCTGTCTGTCTGTCTGTCCGTCTGTCACCAGGCTGTATCTCATGAACCGTGATAGCTAGACAGTTGAAATTTTCACAGATGATGTATTTCTGTTGCCGCTATAACAACAAATACTGAAAACAGTATAAAATAAATATTTAAGGGGGCTCCCGTACAAGAAACGTGATATTTTTGCCGTTTTTTGCTCGATATTAATAACGGCAACAGGTAGACGCTTGAAATATTCACAGAATGTTTACTTGTATATTTACTTCAAAAAATAATAATTATTAAATTAAAATAAAATAAATTAAGGGGGGCTCCCATACAACAAACGTGATTTTTTTTGCAGTGTTTTGCGATAATGGTACGGAACCCTTCGTGTTCGAGTCTGACTCGCACTTGGCCGGTTACATTGTTTATACCTATTTTGATAAAAGGTTTAACTTCTTAGTATAGTTATTTTCTTTTGTTTGGTTATTGTATTGTTATGTTTAGAATATTATGTATAGAATATGATGAGTCGAGTAGAAGAAATGGTTTTAGTGAGGTAGATTTTGAGGTATTTAATATTGGATGATGATGTGGTTTTAAGTGGTAGGATAATAAAATATGATTAGTTTTTTTTTGATACTGATGTTCAGATGAATCGCGTGGGAGTTGAAATGTTGTTGTTATGTTTTTAGAATATGGTTGAAGTAAGTGAGAACTTATATTAATGTTAATGTGTGTACGTTCATGATGTTATTAAAGGCAGTTCGGTGTTTGTGAAATTATGTTGAAGTTTATAATATATAGGGTGCTAGTAGAAATATATAAAAACTTTAGGATATGCAAGGTGTTCGTGCAGATATACGGGTTTTAGCATGTGCAATTGATTGAGGGGGTGTGTTGGAATGAGGTTTGATTTATCAAGCTCATTTAAGTCCGTGGCTGAACAGAATACTTCATTCAAACATATTCTAGTAAACAGATACGTTGTACACTCACAAAACAACCGAAAAAAGTGTTCCGCACAGCAGCGGCAGCACACACAACCACTTTTTATTCATCTGACATTTCAATACAAGTCGAAAGGGATGGCTTCATAAAACTAACAAGAAAAAAAAGAGACAGCTGGTGTTTGTCACTTGCGTGTGAATGTAAACAAACAATATTCTGACCACCAATGTTTTTTTTCTTTTTCTAACCTCCAAATATCAGAATATTAGGAAAAAAATTGAAATAAATTAGTAAATTGAGGTGTATTGCGTACTTACATATGGTATCAGATCCCTTTTGTTTTATGTACTTTGGTATCATAATTGGTACACTTTCTAAATACACACGATGGCATTTTTTTAAATTTTGTTTTTGTTTCAACAAAGCGTTTTGCTCTTCGCCATGCGAGACATAGACTAAAGACTATACGTCCCAATTAGGACGTATTCGAGTCTTCACAATGCGCGCGCTCATAACATATCTGTTTACTAGAATATCATTGACTTCATATTTGTTCTTAATTTCCAATCAATGTCACATGACATGTACAGAATGTCGTATTCAAATATTTGTTGATTGGATACGTCAATTCACAGACTACTTAGAGATACTTACGTGTCAATTATAATACTAAAACTAATAATAAAAATACTACTAGTCTCGGTTTGGGAATCAGTGTGTTATTTATAATTGCCCCACTGTACAATTATTTACCATTACCATTGTGTTGCATTGATTTATTTATTGTACTTTTTGAAAGAAATAAAATATTTATTATTATTATAATATTCATGCTAATCGAGTTTTCACTTTCAGAGCTAACAGTTGATTTTATGTTGAGTATATTTTGTGAATTTAAAAAGTAGATTGTTCTCTCTTGTTACTTAAATAATTATATGTCTGCCCCAGCCAACCTGGTTTCCTTTATCAGTGAGAGGGTCGATCCCGCTCGAAGAAGAAGGCCGGGGAGGCTACCGCCTCGGCGCCTAAAACACCGAAACCGCACCTGCGTCATAAGCAGGCGGGACTCCGGGGTCGCGGGTGGTCAGTTTGGGGACTCTGTCCGCTCACCTAGTGACTCACTGCGGGCACTGCGGTGAAGTCACAGTGCACCTCGAGGCTCAGGGGAGGCGATTCTTTCAACCTCCCCTGGGATGTGCCCTAACAGGCGTTGGATAGAGGAGGTTCCGGGGTGGACTTTGAAGAGGTGATGGGGCCCATTCCAGGTACTGTTAGTACCTATTCCGTCGCCCGCGCAAACTTGATATTGCTAATTATCTACGTTGTGCACTGTCGGTGGGGTGGAGTTGGGGCAAAGGTATTCTTGCGACAAAACAACCTCTACCCTACCTTTTTTGATATTTTCGTTTCTCTCTTTCGTTGAATTGTTGTGTTTGTAAGCTTGTTTGTTGCCTAAATACAAACATAAATACTAAGGAGATGGGGGGGGGGGGGTGGAGGGGATTGTTATTCATATTTCGCAGTAGGCAAGAAAAACAAAATTTACAAAGACGATGTGTCTATTATTTGAAACGATCTTTTGAGAATATTCAAGTTCTAAATGGAAACAAAATGATTAGCGGCTTCACCCGCGTAAATGTCGAAAATTGTCCCGAGGGAACATATTCCCGGGATAAAAAGTATCCTATGTGCTATTCCTGACTATAATCTATCTCTGTACCAAATTTCATCCAGATCCGTTCAGTAGTTTTTGCGTGAAAGAGTAACAAACATACATGCTCACAAACTTTTGCATTTATAATATTATATTATAGCAGGAAGTAGGATATTAGTAGAATAATTGTATTTCTATGGATGCTACTAATAGTTAAGTTTTAACGATTATATTCAAGTAGATCTGGGGGGTGACCATAAGCTCTTAGATTAAGGTTATTTTGAGTGTGGGTAAGGGACAGATGTATATGACTTGTATACATCTGTCACTTACGCGATCTCAAAATAACCATACTCTAAAAACTTATGGTCACCCCCCTGTACTTTATTGTACACCAAAAAGTTACACATCTCTTTTAAACGAAACTTAATATTATGGGTAATAATTCAGCCTGTATAAGATGTAGGTTATGCAGTGACTGCATGATTAGCAAAGTGCCCATCAAGGTCATTGAGGTAATAATGTATCAAGTTCATCGACACCACAAAACAATGTATGTTTTTCTCACAACTTGATCTGTTTTTGAATATTTAATTAATTTTAATCTAGACCCTTTTAAATGTTATCAAGTTACTGTCAGAGCATTCGCAGAAACCCTATTCGTGAGGGCCGGAGTGGTCGTATCCGCTAGCAAGATAATTATTAACATCATACATAAGTGTTATTTTGTGAATAAAGAGGACGCAGTACCTACTTAACTTCTGTTCATGTAAGTTTATTTTTTTAAGTGACATCTTTTAGTTCAAACTGCGAGGTTGTCTATTGCTTAAGCGGACTTCCCTGTGGCGACCTTAGTAAACTAAAGCCAGGGCAACAAAAACTTAATAAAAAATCTTTTTACAAAAATGTACTACCGACTTCCAAATAACAAAACTACAAAGTGAAAAATAACTTTGGAAGTCGGTGTCTTGTTAGGTACCAATTTTTTGCGTTATGGAAACCGACTTCCAAAAATAAAGTTATATTTCACTTTGTAGTTTTATTATTTGGAAGTCGGTAGTATTTTTTTTGTAAAAAAGTTTTTTTCACTTTTCGGTTGTACCTACCTAATAGGCAAGTAGTTACGTAAGGTACCTATAATGCCAGAATAGATTACCCAAATATCATGAAACTGAACATAACCGGTGAAATGAGAGTGTACTAAGGTGAACTGTACACATCTGCGTACCCCTTTAGAGCGTACTGGCGTGATGTTATGTTATGAAATGGTATAAACAATAAACAGACATGCGATTGCAGCAATCCCGAGAGATTTTCCGTTATTTATTGAAGAGTTATGTTGTATATCTCCAAAGTTCTTCATCAGATCTTCACAAATTAAAATGGGACTAATTTCGGAACATACTCTTTCAAACAACTAAAGAACTTTCAAAATCGGTCCACAATTGACGGAATATCGGTAAACATACAAAAAAAAACAAAACATACATAAAGTCGAACATTGAACCTCCTCCTTTTTGGTAAGTCGGTTAAAAACGAAGCGACTGCACTGAAGGCACCCCTTTTGGGGTACGGACCTCGGCTTATGGAGTTGGTGGGGTGACAGCCAGGGACAGGCGGGAATATATGTCCATGTAAGCATTACGTTCAATTTCTATTTAGATAAAAATATAAGTCGCATGAAAATCACGGGTACCGGCAGACTTATTACGTATCTTGCAAGAGGAAAACGATAGCGATTTTTGCGCAATCATTGCTCTTCTATTAGTTACTAGCTGACCCGGCAAACTTTGTTTTGCCATAAAAACACCAAACATTCATCTACCCTAGCTACCCTACCCTAACAACCCTACACTACCTACCCTACCCTAACAACCCTATACTACCTACCCTACCCTACCTACCCTACCCTACCCTACCTACCCTACCCTACCTACCCTACCCTACCCTACCTACCCTACCCTACCCTACCTACCCTACCCTACCTACCCTACCCTACTTACCCTACCCTACCCTAAACGGGATAAAAATCCTATGTCCTTCTCCTGGTTCTTAGCTACTTCCCTACCAATTTTCAGCCAAATCGATTCAGGCGTTCTTGAGTTATAAAGTGTGTAACTAACACGACTTTCTTTTATATATATAGATTATTTGCTATTATTAACTCTCGAGTCCCGCGTTATGCCGCCCGTGACGTAAGACCCTGCTTTATCCCCTTGGTGCATAATCTAATATTAATAAATATCCTTAAAATTACTCTTGGCTATTAAGTAGGTGTCTTCCTATAATATACAGGTACAGGTACAATCTTATCTTACTAATAATATAAATTTGAAAATTGGATGGCTGTGTTTGTGGATGTATGTTTGTTACTCAATCACGCCAGAACGGCTTCGTTGTGGATAAAGCTTGAAGCCTGCATTTTCAGTGACTAAGAGAACATAATATAACTAGGCATAATCCCGAATTACATTCAATTTGAATTTGGTTTAGGAATTATTACAAGTCAAAATGACACACACACAGGTATGTGTGAATTTCGTCACTGACTGACTCAGTCACCGATCATTAATATTCTAACGTACTTCTAGTAGACTCAAAGGCTTCAAATTTTGAACACATTTAGTATTTAGCCTATAAAGCAAGGAATAATAAAAAAATCTCCACTCTTTCCACTAGGATGCCCTAAATCAGTCCCATAGGGGATTCTACAGCACTCAATGTTCCACTACGATCCCCTATGCAGGGGATTCTATAAGTACTAATAAGTTATATTCCTTTAAAGTCCCTTCTAAATAAAAAAGCAAGCCTATAAAATAACTGACCATCTTCTAACAAATTCTTCATTTTGTAACAAGAACTGTGTAAACCGAACGCCTTAGGTGGGACTCGAACCCAACGCTACCGAGAAGCTGCACTAGTCGAACTTGCGAAATTCTTCAACGCTTTTGGTACTTTTATTTGAACATCTAACTTACAACTGCATAAGTAACTTTGTAATCCTATAGAAATAGTCAAAGTCAAAAGTCAAAGTCAAAACGTCATCCAATATAGGGGATTACAAAGTTACTTTTACAGTTCATACAATGTTTCGTCACCTACACTGCTTATTTAGGTAGTTAAGTAAATAGTGAATATAGGTAGGTACAGTTAGTCATGTACGATGTTTCCTTTAATATACCTAATACCTATACCATACTAATGAGGTTGTGATCTTAACGATCTTATACATTAGGTTTAGGGTATCTTATTAATTAGGTTACAAACAAACAAATTAACCGACTTGGTTTTACATTAGAATAACACACTAATGTAGAGCTCTTTAAATGTAAAATAAAAGTATAACTAAGTCGGTTAATGTGTTTGTTTGTAACCTAAATAAAAAGGTACCTACTGAATAAATTATCCGACTTGATTTTACATTCGAACTCACTACATTTTGCGGTAGAAGCCGCGAGACTTGTGTTTTTACCCGACTGACGAAGGAGGAAAATGTGTTTATCAGTTTATGTATGTATGTATTTTTGTTCCTATGTGGCGTTCTAGAGACCAAACGCGTTGGCCGATTTTGATGATTCTTACGTCAATCGATTCATCTTAATCCTGCGAGTGTCACTGGCTACATTAAAATTAGGAAAGAAAAAACCGGCCAAGTGCGTGTCGGGCCACGCGCAGTAATAGGGTTCCGAAGTTGCATAATAATGCGGCCTAAAAAGAGGGTTTTGTTGTTGTTACATGAACATTAGAACGGTTTCAGCGGCTCACAAAGTCCAAAAAAAGTTATAAATAAAAAAAGTTAATTAAAAAAGTCAAAAAACCCGAGTGCTTGAAAAGCGAACTAAAAAGACGTAAACAAGAAGAAAATCATGATTTGCAGTCGGAGGATACATCTTCGCGAGCTGGCTGACGAAAACCAGACGTATCCTCCGACTGCACATCATGATTTTCTTCTTGTTTACGTCTTTTTAGTTCGCTTTTCAAGCAGTCGGGTTTTTTAACTTTTTTAACTATTTTTTTTATTTATAGAAAGAAAGAAAGAAAACATTTTTATTTGTGACCCGCACAGGAGACACGAGATAAGAAAAACACAAACAATAATAGAAAAAATTAAAATAATTAAACCCGTGCGAGACCAAAAAGGCTCCTATCTCAGCATGTGCAACGATATTAAAAAAAAATAATTAAAAAATACAAAATACCCGACTGCTTAAAAAGCGAACTAAAAAGACGTAAACAAGAAGAAAATCATGCTGTGCAGTCGGAGGATACATATCCGCGAGCTGGCTGACCAAAACCAGATGTATCCTCCGACTGCACAGCATGATTTTCTTCTTGTTTACGTCTTTTTAGTTCGCTTTTTAAGCAGTCGGGTATTTTGTATTTTTTAATTAACTTTTTTATTTATAACTTTTTAGTTAATTTTTTTTTCGAATTAGGTACATTTAAATATATATGTGTTATATATTTTTGAAATCGCCTCTAAAAACCCTTTATTTTGATACCCCACACGATGGGTTTGGAAGAAAAAATAAAATTGGCCCCCCACAATATGGCGCCCAAAAGCCGCCATTTTTCTATTTTCCAATTTTAATGTAGCCTATGACACTCGCAAGGTTAAGACGAATCGATTGACGTATGAATCATCAAAATCGGTCAACGCGTTTGGTCTCTGGAACGCCACATAGGAACAAACATACATACATACATACATACATACATACATACATACATACATACATACATACATACATACATACATACATACATACATAGACTGATAAACACATTACCCTCCTTCGGCAGTCGGGTAAAAAGAAAATAACGCTGCGCTGATATTCTGATAGCTGATTTATAACTTTTTAGTATTTTTTTTTCGAATTTGGTACATTTAAACATATAAGTGTTATATATTTTTGAAATCACCTCTTAAAATCCTTTATTTTGATACCCCACACGAAAGGTTTGGAAGAAAAAAAAAATTTGGGCCCCCACAATATGGCGCCCAAGAACCGCTATTTTCCTATTTTCCAACTTTCATGTAGCCAGTGACACTCGCGGGGTTAAGACGAGAATCGATTGATGTAAGAACCATCAAAATCGGCCCACGCGTTTGGTCTCTAGAACGGCACATAGGAACAAACATACATACATACTTACATACATACATACATAGACTGATAAACACATTACCCTCCTTCGGCAGTCGGGTAAAAACGGGCCCACATAGGATGATGGTTTTTTTTAATCTATATTCTCGCGTTTGACCACTATCTCGCCTGATGTTAAGCGATGATGTGGTCTACGGTGAAGCACGCTTGCCTAGATGTAATCTATTCACTCTTGACTTAAACTAAATAAGGACTAACTGGTAACTGAAGAAGGAGTTATAAAATCCGATTTCGCAACTGAAGTTAGAAAAATATTATCTATTTGAGTACCACCGTGGGTGCGAATTGCGAAAGGAGCCGATACGAGCACGCGTTAGAGCCACGGGGAATGGTATAGTTCGTTCCTGGATCCTTGCGTGCACGCTCCTTGTTTATTTGTCTTTCGGAATTAGAAAAAAATCGTATGTATTCACCTCTAATCTCCTCTAATACCGCAGATTAGAGGTGAATCCTTTTATATAATATAAAATAGTGAATACCGCAGGGTATTCACTATTTCATTCTGGAAAGTTTTACGCTACTCAATTAGTGATGAAGTCGGGTCGAATATTGAATATATAGAAGGATATCGACAAAAGTAATTTGCTTGGAAATCGAATCTAATTTGACTTTACTTATACGTTTTAATTACAAAACGTCGAAAATACTTCTGCACTAACACAAAATAGACTACACCGCGCGCATGCGCTGTTTGGACTACGGACTGGTACTGCCAACGACTCCGGCCACTCAAATGCGTTATTCGAGCTTAAAAATTATTATTTTAGAAATCATTATTATTAAGGATGTTATGATTTTATTATTGTATATTTTTACATGGTTCATAAGCATATATTTACTATCTGTTTACACAGCTAACAACGTTATTTAAGTAATTTTTCAATGGCATTTGTACAAAAATTTTACTGTGCCAAGTACATTTTATAAGTTGGTCGACTATTACTCGTAAACATGTAAAGCCTGTTATGATTTCATTTTTGAATATTTTTACATGGTTTGTAAGCATTATAGTTACTCTGTTTTACACAGCTATCAACTTTATTTAAGTAATTTTTCAATAGCATTTGTACAAAATTTTTACTGTTCCAAGTACATTTTATAAGTTGGTCGACTATTACTCGTAAACTTGTAAAGCCTTGTTATCCGTGATAATTTTCCTTTTAATTTCGTTATATTTACTACTGCCGTGAATTTTTTCACATAGCCAAGAGCAACCATTTCGCTGGCAGGGGGGGGGGACACTTGACTCTAACGTAAATTTGCAATTTAAAGCTTAATTTTACGCAAACGGATCTCTGAATCGAAAAATGGTCGTAATAAACCCATAATATTTTTGAATGGCCTATCCAACGGTACCCCATACCATGGGATAGACAAGAAAAAAAACATCCCCACTTTACGTCTATAGGAGCAACCATAAAAAAAAAAACTTGGTTAATTTTATTTTACCACTTTCTCGGAATTATTAATATGTATATCCATGCGCAGTGGTGGCCCAGTGGTATCGGCCGCGACTTACAAGTTGAGTACAACTTACAACTGATGAGTGTGATGTGTGATGATATCCATGCCAAATTATAGCTTTCTAGTACTTAGATTCTCTGAGCTAAGCTGCGTACGGACAGACGGACAGAGCGAAACTATAATAAACTTTATAAACGGACATCAGACGTGTTTTGACAGAATCATTCAGGTAGATATAAATGCAAACATTTGTTTATAAATAAAGTTGTTTTCTGGGTAAGCTCACTCCATCGTCGACTTTGTCTGTGTCACCTCTGACGGTGTGGTCGCTGCCTCTGACTTAGACTAGAGTCAAGAGCAAACCCATATCAAATAAAAATAAATAAAAAGGTACAGCCCTTTGCGCCATGCCCATAATAATGTCATGATTCCGTTGCAAAAAAACAAATTATTATAAAATACAAAAATCCCGACTGCTAAAAAAATAATTAACTGAAAAGATAAAAACAAGTACTAGGTACAATGTATACATTAAATATCCTGAGGTACTGCCAGGTAGCGGTGACAAACGGAGTTTCGGTAGGTTGTTCTTTATTTATTTCTTTATTTATTTATCTTGAATTTCTGCCAAAATAATAACATGAAAGTGTTACGATATATCATCATCATCTGCCTGCCCTTATCCCATGTTACTTGGGGTCGGCGCAACACGTTTGCTTCTTCCATACCGTTCTATCCCCCGTCAAGTTATTACTGACTCCCTTTTCTTTCATATCACTCCTCACACAGTCCATCCATCTTTTCTTTGGCCTTCCTCTCCCTCTCCATCCATCCACATTTATATTCATAACTCTTTTAGTAATATGCGTTTCATCCCTCCTCATCACATGACCATACCAGGACAAACGGTTTCCTTTCAACTTTTCTGCCACTGGCGCCACTTTCAAACTGCCTCTAATATACTCATTTCTCACTTTATCCAATCTCGTCACGCCGCACATCCATCTCAACATTCTCATCTCTGCTACATGCAATCTCCTTTCATCCATCTTTTTCACAGCCCAACATTCCGATCCATACAGTATGACAGGTCTAATCACGGACTTGTAGATTTTCCCCTTTAACTTGAGGGGCATCCGTGGGTCGCAAGTTGTTCCAGTGACCTGTCGCCATTTCATCCATCCTGAGTTGATCCGGTGCGTTACGTCTCGGTCTACCTCGCCATTTCCTTGGACAAGCGACCCTAGGTACCGAAAGTCGGAGCAGATTGGTATGGGTGTTCCAGCGAGAGCTATGGGCACGGAACTGGAGATACCGCCGAAATCGCAAAACAAGTATTCAGTTTTGCTTCTGCTCAATTTCAGGCCAACACTCTCCAGTCTGTGCCACCACACCTCCAATCTGCTCTGGACCTCTAGGCCACTCTCGGCAACCAGCATACACCAGGGTGCCTCTTCCTGTATTTCCGACGTAAGAGCGTCCATTATCAACAAGAAGAGATAGTGTTACGATATATATATATAAAGTGTTACGATATATATATATATATATATATATATTTGGAATGACCTATTTAGTAGCTTATAAAAAAAATATAGCCTATGTCACTCCCATTATTGAGATGAATCCAACGACACCTCATATGTCATAATCCGTCAAGCCGTTTGGGCTGTAGAGCGTGCTGTAGAAATGGACATACATACATAAGCTCGAAAAATATTACCCTCCCGCAGTCGGGTAAAATGGGATACTGCTCTGTACGTATAGCTCCGTCCCTCTCTCACACTGGAACAATGATAGCTATAAAACATCGTACAGCTCAGTTCTAGTCGGAGCTACAACTTAACTTCAAACTTCATGATATACTTATACATTTCAGGGTAAAAAGACGCTTCGTCTTACAACAATGAATCCACCCGAACATTGCGCCCTGTTCCACCGAACAGACGTAGAAGTTGCGGCCGTGCGTCAAGTCTTTGGCTTGACTGAGAACAGCCTACGAGAAGGGGTGGACATGGTTATGGAATGGCTTGAAAAACAACCTCATCTAGCTAATCTTGAAATCAGTAAGTAGACGAAGTTGGTTCGTTTTCTTTCTTTTCTTTTTCTTTACTAAGGAAATACTATTAAAAAAATTGCTCTGGCCTTAAGAGGAAATGCGGGCAGAGAGCTCTGACTCAACATCCTAAGTAAAAATTCATAATTCGAGGTTTGGCTATCGCCTGTCCTCCTCCAGTACTGATTTTTCTTAAAGATATTCCATAAATTTTATTTCAATTAAAATTTACATTCTATTAAATACTTAAATAACAGTAACTACCTATATATACAGTTAAATAAAAATAAAATAAAACTACGAACGCGTATAAAAGGGTAGGGGTCATAGGGCGTCAAAAAATAAAAAAACATAAATTGAATTAAAAAGGAAGGTATACGTTGTGCTTCTATGTTTTTCTTTTTTCATTTAAAGTTGTCAAATTTGTACAGACACAGAGGCCTAACCTCTGTTGACAGCGCAATTTTGAGCATTTTTTGATGGTTCTTTTGCTTCTAAAGATAATGTATCATCAAAGAAGAAAACATAGGGGCAAAGTACATGTATATCTTTCTTTCCCAGTTTATAGAATATGTTTTAAATTGTTACAATATTGGAGGAGTAAATAGGCGAGAGCCAAATCTCGAATTATGACTTTTTACTTATGATATTCAGTCGGATGTCGGCGACTGGATTTCTTCTTAATATTTAACCGCTATACTCCATTTCAAATAATATTAGACATGTTTCAAATCTTTTTACAGTCCGTTCAATCGATTTTGAGGCCGATTTTCAATAGTCTGATATTAACTTTTAACTAAGGAATAAAAGAAAGGAAGGGAAGGCGCTGGATGCGAGACGCACGGGATCGGTCAATGTGGCGATGCCTGGAGGAGGCCTATGTCCAGCAGTGGACGTCTTTCAGCTGAAGGAATAAAAACGGCCGTTTAACAAATTTTCTATACAAAAGCTGTCAAACGGCCATTTTTAGGGTTCTGTACCTCGAAAGGAAAAAATGGAACCCGTATAGGATCACTTTGTTGTCCGCCCGTCCGACTGTATGTCATGACCCTTTTTCTCAGGAAAGCGTGGCGGTATCTAGCTGAAATATTTATAATAATATCAAATACTCAAGTCTACTGTCCCTTAAAGCTGTGGAAAAATCAAACTTCTAAGCCAACGCAATCAAAAGATACAGCAATATAAGCCGCATATTTTCAAACTCGCAACTAGCAAGGGAATCAAAACCTAAAGGGTAGTCCAGTCCAGTCGACCTAGAATCTTGAAATTTGGCATGAAGCAATGTTTTATAGCACATATAAAGGAAAAATTCCGAAATCCTTAAGTTTTTAGTTACGTCCCATATTTTTAGGGTTCCGTACCTCGAAACTAAAAAAACGGAACCTACAGGTTACCTACAGGTTTGTACGGAACCCTCGGTGCGCGAGTCCGACTCGCACTTGCCCGGTTTTTTATTCCTTAGTTAAAAGGTATCAGACTATTGAAAACTCGAGCCTTAGTCTAGCATTTTAAGTTGGTGCCTACTTTTCAATATTCAGGTATATTTGAACTGAAATCTTTCTATGCAAAAGCTGAAAAACTGCCTGTTTTATTCCTCAGATAAAAGTTATCTGAGTATGGATAAATCGGCCCTAACAATGATTTTCTTTTTTCATCAGGTAGAACTCTTGTGGAGATGATGATAATCGTAGCAAAAGGATCCATAGAGAGAACAAAAGAGAAGCTAGATAACTTCTATAAGTACCGGTTTTTGTTGCCAGAATTCTTTCAAAACAGAGAACAAATGTTATGCGGCCCTAATAAAGTTTTCGACTTGTTGTAAGTACCTATAGTTCTCGCCAAACTTCTGGGCTGCCCTGAGGTTGGTTTGTCGATGCGCACGGCACGAATCGGTGCTGTTTTTGTATTAGATTTATTACTGTGCAGCCATTGTAGCCAACTTCAGGACGGCCAAGGAGTTTGGCGAGAAGTATACCTATGTAAGGAAGCGATGTGATTTAGAGCTATTACCTAGTAGTTTAAGAAGATCTAGTAGAGCTACACTGCAATTAGATCTACGAGTATAAGGTTAGACAGGCATGGTAATATAGATAGTAGTAGGCATGGTAGTTTAGAAGTAGCGTGAATTATTTCACGCTAAAGGTGACGAAGTTCAAGGGCTGATAGTTTGTCCGACGCGACGATGCGGACATGGAGAGGGAACGCAGAGCATTGGCACTTTTGCAATTAGATGTTAAGGGTACACTAGTCGAAAATTCTTCCATACAAACGAAGTCTGGATTTTACTCCACTGTTTGACGATGTACGTTCAAAATAAAAATTGATATCAATTTTTCTCATCATTATCTAGCCCTGTATGGAAGCAAAAAAGTAAAAACAAAAATTACTAGAAAGTTATGAGCTTCGAAAGTTCCATATTTCAACACTAATTTTAACGCATCTTTGGGCACAAATAAGTACCATAAGAAGAAAGAAAATTGAAAAACGGCCTCCATACAGGGATAGATTATTAGTTCAACAATGCAAATAATTTTATTTTGAACAGATACATTCAGTCGTTTTTTCATGATATCCAGACTCCCAAAGGTCTGTTTATAAAATTTCGCGCGCTCGTTTTCGTTCTAAATCATCATCCATTTGGCTACAAATTTGCAAAACTGTGTATTCGTACGCGAACTAGCTTCTTACTGCTCATAACAGCATCTATCTGTTCCGCACGTGTTGTCGGTTGATATAGCATACATTTTAACCCAGCGCATAAAATAGTTCGTGCCGTTGACTAGTGTAACCTTAACAATTTAACATGCGGGCTCGTAAGTATTCGCACGTTGTATGAGGGAGGTCAAAATTACGCTCTGTACACGTTTTTAAGACGGGCTAAATCGTATATTGAGGGAATTTCAAGAATATTAGTCGATGGAATTAGATTTTTCATACAAACTTTCAACTCCCTTTCCCTTAAAGGTATTATTTTCAAAAACCCCTTCTTAGTGCTCCCCGAAATCCCTACATCTAAAAAGAAACCCTGTGAAGTAAGTTTCTTTAAAAATCTTTAACACCCCCTAAATTGTATTTTCGGGGTAGTCCGCAAAACTAATAATTACAACGTTATTTTTTTACTTAGGTGGGTATTTATGTCAGGGTTCATGTTTACTTATCCAAGGAATAAAAATCATTCCATACAAAACACCCTAAGTCTAGCGTGCCGAGGGGATGAATGGCCGGAGGGTTTGTATCCGGTCCCTAGCGCGGGAAAGGGACCTTACCCTTAAAAAGGGAAAAAATAACAATGGAAGAAAGACTAAAGGCAAAAAATCCTCAGGCGGGTACCCTTGCGCAAAGCAAGTGTCAGTCCCGCCCCTCTAGCGATCTCCTAGAGGGCAGCCCCATCGTATCTGAGGGGGGCACCAATAGTCTCGCGGGTCAGCAGACCACCGCCGACCTGCGCCAAATGAGCCACGGACGAGAAAAGGAGCTCCAGGTGAACCTGAAGCAACTGCGCGACGTGGACGCACCGCTTGCCGTCGCCGACGGCAACAAGAGCCGAGGAGGCTCAAGTCCCCATGAGGACGTACCGCTTGCCGTCGCCAACGGCAACAGGAGCCGAGGAGGCTCAGGTCCTGCGGACAATTTGTCCGACCAGGACTCGCGCGGCACCTTCAAAGTTTGAAGGAAGCGTCCGCGCAGCAAAGACTCGGGGTCGCTGGGTCTTTCCTCGAGTGAGGAGAACCTATCGGCCCCGAAGGTGTCAACGGGGCGGAGAGGACGAGGTCGCACTGCCCACAGTGCGACCTCGTCCTCTCCGCCCCGTCTCTCAGCCCCCAGGCTGTTGCCAACGCTCGGTTGCCGGAACGCGACATGCGGGGTCGCTTTGTACCTCGGCCCGAAACGCCTGCCCCTGCGGAGTGCGTGCAGAGCGACCTTGGACACATGAGTGCAGTCCAAAGCGGTGGCTCCACTACGTCCCTATTAGGGACAAATAAGGCTGAGTCAAATGCCGCAAAACGGGCACAACGACGGGCAGTCGCGGCTGACGAAGTCAGCGAGTTGGCCCGACAGGCCCGAGAGCGGCGTTTGGGTCGGACGTCTGCTGGTGAGGATATATCGGCGGTGGCGCTCAATCGCCAGGTGATGGACGGGCTAGAAGTCGTCCTGAAGGTTGCCACCAAATCTGGCAACCTGAAGGGCACATTCACCCATGCACTGAAGCAGGCGGCGAGCGACATCCAGGAGGTGGTTGAGGTCCTCAGTAGCCGCACAACTACGGATGAGACGGCGAAACTGTGGGAGGAGAACCACCGTCTCCGAACCGAATTGGAGGACCTCAAGCGGCAAGTTGCCAGGCCTATGAAAACGTCTGAGCTGCGTGTCGACGGTCTGGACGACTCGACGTCCCCAGCTGAGGTCGTGGCAGCTATCGCCCGAGCCGGCGGATGACCATCCGTCGAGGACGTGCGGACGGGTGAGATCCACGCCGACGCTACCGGGCTCGGCATGATTTAGGTGCGGTGCCCGGTGGCGGCGGCGCGAAAAGTCGCTCACAGTGGAAGACTGCTGGTGGGATGGGTAGCAGCGAGGGTCAAGCTGCTGCAACCCAGGGCACTGCGGTGCTATCGTTGCCTGGACGTTGGGCATGTCAGGGCACGATGCACCGCCGAAACAGACCGCAGCGAGCAGTGCTATCGCTGCGGTCAGCCCGGCCACAAGGCGGCCCAGTGCTCTGCGGCGCCAAACTGCAGCCTCTGTACAGCTGCAGGGAGGCCCGCTGGGCACAGAGCGGGTGGAAAGGCCTGTGGCGCACCCGCGCAGTAGAAGAGGAGAAGGAGGGCCAAGGTTGCCGGGGGCTCTTTACCCCCTCGTCAGTCTGGCCGCTCTTCGGCCGACTCCCAGCCTAGGAATAGAGTGGAGGGAATGGATTGCGCATAATGGCGCTCTACCATTTCCCCCAGGGCAACATCAACCACTCTGCCAGAGCTCAGGATCTTTTGCTCCAGGGCATGGCCGAGTGGTCGATTCACGTGGCTGTGGTCACCGAGCCGTATTTCGTCCCACCCAGGGATAACTGGGTTGGAGACCTCGACGGTTTGGTGGCCATTATTGGCGGAGCTCTTGTCAGCCCGTCCCGAGGTCGTGGCTGGGTAGCCGCCCTCGCGGACGGCGTTGGCATAGTTGGCGCGTATTTTTCGCCCAACAAGAGTCTCGCCGACTTCGAGAGTTTCCTTGTCGAGTTGGGCGCCGTCGTAGGCCGACTTCACCCTCGCCCTGTGCTGTTGCTAGGGGATCTCAACGCCAAGTCTTCGGCGTGGGGATCTCCTGCAACTGATGCTAGGGGTGAGGCGCTGGAGGAGTGGGCAGTAACTACCGGCCTGGTCATCTTAAACCGGGGCTCGGTTTACACGTGCGTGCGACAGCGGGGTGGGTCAGTAGTGTTTTCTGTTTTCTGTCAGTTTTCTGAATTTGAATTTAAGTATTTGTTTCTAGCCCGGAAAAATTGCATTGAAGAAGAAACGGCCGTATGAATCTTACTCTGACTATTTCCTTGTTTTTCAGCAATGTTTTTGCGCTGCCGAAGCTACAAGACAATAGAAGAATTTTGATTGTGAAATTCGGAACCGAATTGAGCAAGTTCGACGTTGAACAATTTTTTAGAAGGTTTACTATGGTATGAACATTAACACTTATTGAGCATCGAAAATATGAAGGGTCAGCTCACACCAAGACGGTAAGAAGCGACGGGCCGTGTCGAGTCGATAATCCGAGTATAGGTAATGGGACATAAGCCTCCTCTCTATGTAAAGGAATGGGCCGTAATCCACGCGGCCCCAGTGCGGGTAGGTATATGTCACATGTCTTTGGGTTTCCTCACGATCTTTTCCTTTACCGTTTTGAGAGTATTCGCGATGACATAGTTTACACGAAGTAATGTGCCTGCCTGGGTTCGACCTACGACAACTCAAGTCGCGGCGCGGATATTACCACCACAGAGTACCTACATTATATTAATATATGTTATGGACCAAGTGATTAATCAGGGCACTATGTATAATGCCAGGGCATTATAAATCTAGTCAAGTCAGATCGGACAATGTAAAGAATGCTGATTTAAACTTCAATATTTATCACATTGTCTGATCATTATGAATATTGCTACGTAACGGTTGGACAATTCGATAATTATGGTCAATGAATTGGTCCAAGAGCGAACAATGGTAGGTGGCGGGGCCATTGACCTTGACCCGTAACAGGGGGACCAAGGGTGCCATACACGGAGTCGTCTGGCGCCCATGTGTTGATTGGTCCTTGTGGTGGTCACGGCGTGCAGTGTGTTCTGGTGCGCCGGTAATGGGGGTACTCCCCAGAGGAGGGTCCGGTGACGGACAGCCGCGGCGGGTTCGCGGTGAGTGCTAACGCGTACCCGTAATCCCGCCATAAGCGGCAGAGGAGGACACCGTGGAGTTTTAGTGGGTTAGATTCCCACATAACTGCACTATCTCCCCATGGTAGTGCAGTATGCATGAGCATTACTCCAAGCAAAAAAAAAAAAAAAAAGCGTACCAAAACACGGATAGGTTAGGTTACTTTAGACCCTGCAGGCAGATACGAAAAGATGGAGCCCAGCGCAGCGGGGCTCCATCGCCTTTGTTTCTTAAATAGTAATCGTACTTAAATATTCTATATTAAAACCAATGTCAACATTCAAATAATTTAAAAAAAACACATATTATTATATTTTTATCATCCGGCCCAATAAGTGATGGACATTATTAAGAAAGCCCGGTCAATTTAATTATTTCAATAGCTTTTATCATATTGTCTAATCATATTGGGCATTTTACAAATTACCCGGGCATTTTGTATATGCCGTATTAAGGTATATCCACACATATCAGGGGCGTGCCCGGGACGTGACAGGGCCGGGTCCCGTCAGGGGCTCAAAAAAATATCGTTGGGAACATTTTATACGACATCGTTCACACACGTCCGTGCACGGGCTCGGGCTCGTCACGTCCCGGGCACGCCCCTGATATGTGTGGATATACCTTAATACGGCATATACAAAATGCCCGGGTACGCCCCTGATATGTGTGAATAGACCTTTAATCACTTGGTCCGTAACAAATTACCTCTGACCCATCAATGCTCTTCAAAACTTTATTTACTACAAAAAAGTGACTGACAAACTTCGGATTAAATGGCTGTCTCGTCTCTGTGTAGGCTGACCTTTATAATTTCTGAATTAAGAATTAGAAGTTGAGTATATGTCAAACTCTATCCAGGGGCCTTACCATGACGCGAAAGAGCAAGTATAAATTATAAATTTCCAAAACCATCGACAATTTCTACTTCCATACTTTTTATACTATATAATGTATCTAGTAGTAGATACGCTTTGGTCAACAATATATCGAACACGTTATTATGACACGATATCTTGCGAAAATACCCCAATTCAAACAGCAAAACGTCGATAGCTTTTGAACGGCTGAACCGATTTACATTAAACATAGCTATGAACACATAATGACACCTTTCAAACAAAAAGAACTATATCAAAATCGGTTGATCCATTTAAAACTTATGATGCCACAGATAGATACACAGTTACAAACTGTCTATCTTCTTTTCTCTCGGACCCTTATTCCGTCGGGGGTTAAAAGGGACAGAGCTATTTGTCTTGTATAGTTCCCTGAGTTCCGTCTCTCTCTCACAGAGGAACCATGATAGTTTTGAAATGTCATGGTAAAGTCCCAGAAAACGTGTTATTATTTGCCGTTTAAGTAGGGTTTGACACGTTCTTAACTCAAAATTTTCAATTCAGAAACTGGCTCTAAGTACCAAGACTACCTAAGTTTATCTCACGTGATAATAATTTAGCTTCTAGATTTGCGGATGATTTTCGACTACATGGCGGGTGACATATGGATTGTCGACATGGAGCATGTGGGCTGGGCACAGATCCTCACTCAAAATCCATTGGTGTTCAAGAAAATAGCGGGGTTTTTTACGGTAAACCATATTTTATCTGGTATTTCGTGAACGGCGCGTCACCGGGTCGGCAACTCGGCATTGTTGGCGACGAGCCGACGAGTATTTTCTTCAACTCGTCCTACATGCCTACGGCCCATTTAGGACGACTTGCAAAGAATACTTTTTTCATTCTGAAACTCATCTATCAAAAAGAGAAAAGGTACAATCAGTAGCAAAAGAATTATTGCGGAAAGAAAAATAAAAGGTTTTATAATATTTAATCATCACAACATTCTCACTTATAAACAGAAAATATTAAATCATCATAAATTTGACACCAAATAACACAGTACGAGGTAATAATGAACGTTCATAATACAGATATGCTAATATTATAATAATATTATCTGCGATATCATCAATAAATAATAAATCATATTATAATTAATATGTAGAAAAGTCGTTTTCGAACATCGAAAAATATTCTAATAAAAATTGCCAGTGTGTTACAGAATAACCAACAGAACCCATTTCCAGCATTTTTGGAATTTTTGTCTGTTAAACGATTTGTTTGTTTATCTGTTTGCATGCATGATGCACGCATCACTTAAAATGTACGGAACCAATGTAGATAAATTTTATATTTACTTACAAAAAAATTGCGCGTAACTTATGCTTACATAGAGTTTCCATTCTTCGTAAATTTAATAACACAATTTTATATTCCAGAAAGCCCTCAACTGGAGAATATTCGGCATCCACGTTATAAACATAGGTGCTCCCGCAAACATCATCCAACGGTTAGTAGACTTCTTCACGCAGTTCATTACCTCGATCATAATGGACAGAGTGGTCATCCACGGCAGTTTGGAAGATCTGTACAATTATGTGCCGAAAGAATGTCTTCCCGAAGACTACGGCGGCAAAGAGTTGAGTTCGCATAAACTAGCAGGTCAGTACCTCATTATTCCGGAGAGATGGTACTACAACTTTTTTTTTTTTTTTTTTTTTAATTTTTTATTGTTTGTTTTTTTTTTTTGTAACTTATGTAATTTATTCTGTTTTGATTTGACATTACTTTACTTTATTTTGATTTGACTTTACTTGTGACTTGCTTGACATTACTTTTTGTTTTGACCGTTACTGATATTATTTTTATTATTCTGATGTTTATATTTAATGTAAAATGGGTTTTGAAAGTTACCTCAATAAAGAAATTTTATATGATATTAGAGACCGGATTGTATGTACTTGAGTAATAGGATTCAGAGCGTTGACGTTAATGGAAAAAGATCTCCCGGATCTATAGTAACAATGGGAGTCCCGCAAGGTTCAATTCTTGGCCCTTTCTTGTTTCTTATTTATATTAATGACTTGCCTTACCTCATAAAGGATAACCATGATATAGTGTTGTTTGCGGATGATACTTCACTTTTGTTTAAACTTAAACGTCAGCAGCTGGTTACTGACGATGTAAATAGCGCGATCTCAAAAGTAGTTCACTGGTTTAATGTTAACAATTTACTTTTAAATGGAAAAAAAACCAAATGCATTAAGTTTACCCTACCTCACGTTAGGCAGGTGAAAACTGATGTGATGTTAAAGGGCGAAGAATTGAATCCTGAAAATAGCACAGTATTCTTAGGCCTAACTTTGGATGCTAAGCTTCAGTGGGGCCCACATATAGATAAATTGTCAAAGAAGCTAAGCTCCGCAGCATATGCTGTTAGAAAGATTCGTAATTTAACTGACATAGAGACAGCCCGTTTAGTATACTTTAGCTATTTTCATAGTGTAATGTCGTATGGTGGGGAAATGCCGCCGACATCCAGACTATCTTTGTTTTGCAGAAAAGAGCTGTTCGATCAATTTATAAATTAAGCCCGAGACACTCTCTCAGAGAGAAATTTAAGGAGATTAATGTAATGACTGTGCCTTCTCAGTATATTTATGAAAATCTTTTATATGCCCATAAAAACATAAAATTGTTTAAAAAATACAGTGATATCCATAACATAAATACTAGGAACAAACACAAATTTGTAGTACCTACAACAAGGCTCAAGAAAATAGGTGGCTCGTTTAGATGTCAATGTGTACGCTTTTATAATAAGCTTCCAAGCGACGTACAAGGTTTAAGTGTTAATAAATTCAAATCATTCATTAAACGTAAGTTGTGCCAGAAAGCGTTTTATAACATTAAAGATTACGTTGAGGACAAAAAGGCTTGGGATTGAGCTGCTCCAATTAATTTCGTTTTTTATTTTTATTTATTTTGCTTCGTGGATTTAGTTTTTAATTATATTTTTATTTTTTTAATTTTTCTTGCAATGACAAGAATATTTACTTTTTAAAGTATTATATTATTTTATTTTAATTATTGTGAATGTGAAGACTATGTGGATTATTCTTTTTCTTTTAATTTTAATTTATCTTAGTTAGTTTTTAATCATGGTCTGGCAGTTTGAGTATTTATGCGGCCTACCCGAATGTCCTTTCTTTGGTATTGTTCGTCAATTCGTTGAGCTCCTTAAATTCTAAGTTGAGCTGCACGGTTATTGACAAATGCGTGCACTGACTGGACAGGTCCACTCAATCTGGCTGGTTCTTTTCTCAAAAGACCATTTCAGACATCAGTCTACATGGTCTTCACATGATCTAACCAAGTTTTTGTCTGGACTTTAAAAGAGACTGTGACCTCTGAGTTTGTTTCGGCCTTTCTTCTCAGAGTAGTCAGACAGGAAACGCCGACCTCATCTAGTTTTAAAAAATATGATCGACATGTGAAAGTGTTTGTACAAACCAACTTACAGAAAATAAATCATTTATCATTTATTATTTATGCGTTTGCATACCTATGCATTTGCATAGGCCCCTTTTCAACGGTTATTGCATATTTTAATTATAATCTAATAATAATGTATATTTTCGTGCATATTTCGACGTAGAACAGTCCTTTCCTGCTTATGAAAATGTTGAAAAATTTTAAAGTCCGTCGTTGTTTACAAAAGTTGCAAAATTTAAAATAATTAGTAAACGAATATTTGCCAAAAAATGTTAACAAATTACATAATTTAATCATTTTTTGATTGTTTTTACATAAAATAAGCAGTAGGTAATAACTATGTTTTCCATTATTTAATATTGCATATTTTGATGTTTTTCATGCATATTATGATTTTGCAATATAAGCCAGCCTTTTTTTTTTTTTTTTTTTTTTTACCGTGGAGAAATGCTCATGCATACTGCGCTACCACGGGGAGATAGCGCAGTTATGTGGGACTCTAACCCACTAAAACTCCACGGTGTCCTCCTGTGCCGCTTATGGCGGGAACACGGGTACGCGTTAGCACTCACCGCGAACCCGCCGCGGCTATCCGTCACCGGACCCTCCTCTGGGGATTACCCCCCATCACCGGCGCACCAGAACACACTGTGCGCCGTGACCACCCCAGGGACCAAACCAGTACATGGGTGCCAGACGACCCCGTGTATGGCACCCTTGGTCCCCTTGTGACGGGTCAAGGTCAATGGCCCCGCCACCTACCATGTTTCGGCCGCAGGGGATAGGGAGAGCGGCCAACGCTATACCGACACTCCTCTTCCCCTGCGGCCCCACCGCGTCCGCCATCAGACGGTGGCGACCCCGTCCAGGCCGCGGAAGGTAGGGAGAGCGGCGCACCGCAATACCGGCACTCCTCTCCCGCCGCGGCCTCCAACCCTCAGCCGTGATATCGTATGGGTTTGGGAGACCCCATACGACATCACGGCCCGCCTCAGTTGCGATTTTGCCCAGGCAGCACCGCAACCTACATGTTGGCCGCTACGTCGTCGGCTTATCGGCAAAAGCCCTGACGAGCGGCCCCTCCTCGGGTTCCTCTTCACTTCACCGTGGGTGACCAAGCCACGGTTACTGAGCCCCCCCGCCTCGACAATGCGGGAACCCACCGGGGGGGCATATAAGCCAGCCTAATAATATAATCAATTAATCATCGTCTTTATTCATTAGTAGATATTTTTAGATAACCATCTAAACAAGTAAACAGAAATGAGTTGAAAAATACAAATAAAATTTATTCAGACTTTCCACGACATAATATTATTCTTCATTAATTGAATTACCTAGTATTTGTTTTAACTTGTGGTTCACCTTGTTGATCTATTCACTTATTCCGTCATCAAGCAATGTATTATTATTTTCATACAATGTTTAATTCCAACGTTATTAATTATTTGTTACCAACGCACGCTCTCTGTGCATCTACTAAAGCTACACAGAGCTCTTACACATAAACACGATAGGACATCGCGTCATGCTACGTCGCGGCATTTTCGTCGTCATTTGTTATAACTTGTTTCATTCTCATTGCGTCGTAGCACGACGCGACGTCGTAGCACGACGCGACGTCGTGTCGTGTTTATAAATAAGAGCCCTAAAGCTTTGAACTCTTGATACACAACGCTGCGGTAAACGGTGTCGGACACATAATCCTGCACCGCGCCAGCAGGGTTTTCGGGGCGGTTTGAAGTACACATATAACGGACCGTTGGGTATTTGCCCGGACCAGATGCTACACCCGTCTTGTCGCCGGATTCTCAATTTTCAATGGGGGTTGCAGAACTTTAAACCCTGTTCCGCATACCTCCAAAATACTAGTATGTGTACGGTGACACATACTGCGAGTGCGACGGCACAAAGAAATTTTCTAGACGTTTTTCAAATAATTATGGGTTTGGTACCGCATACCACAACGTTGTGCGTTTGGATCAAGAGACCAAAGCTTCAGATACCGTAACGTTTCAGTTAAGCGGTCTTTTAGCTAAATCTTTTGTTGCAGAAATCACTGAAAGTTACTATAAAGAACCGAAAGTAACAGAATTTTTGTTGGAGTGCTCCAAAATGGTGTCAGACGAGAGTCTAAGGCCGCGGGATGAAAACTCGGAAGAATTCCTTTCTGGCTCCTTTAGACAACTGGAAGTCGACTGATTGTCGCGGAATGTGTGCGAATTTTGAACAAAATGACTGGAAACTTACCTAATATTTCTATTAAAATTTTTAGTTTTAATTTGTTACAAGGTAGGCAGTTTTTTTTTCTGTTTGGATAACATTTCCCTGTTTTTAGTGACCTCTTGTCACACTAACACGGGTGTGCGAGCTCCTCTGCGTCGACTTACCGATAACTTTAACAAGAACTTCATTCAAATTGATATGTTCGCTCTTTCTGCTGGTAAATTTAAAAATAATGTACTCAAAATACTTAATCGGTAGAAATTTTAATTATTCAATTGATTTATTTAAGTATTTTTAATGCAACTTGATTTTTTTATTTTTTTTGTATAATTGGACATGTTTTTTTAATTTTAATTTCTAATGTTATGTATTTAATGTTTAACTTCTTATTTAATTATTTTCTTTTAATTTGATATTTAATATAATGTTTTTTTTAAATAAAAATCATTTTGTTTTTAATTTTAATTTTAATGTTATAATTATTTTGGTAATGGTTTTTTTGTATTATTTTGTAAGGTTTTAATATAAATCGCATGCATTTTTTTTTATTTTTTTTTAATGTGTATTCCGTGGGAAATGTAGTTGGTTGCACATTTGGTCGTAATTGTTGTAATAGTAAGTTGTAAATTTTAAGGTGTTACTGTTTGTTTTCCCCAAATAAAAAAAAAAGAAATAAAATAAAAAATAACTTGGCGGAGCATTCGTAACGCACACTACAATATGTAGGTACAATAAGCAGGTTTCAAGTGATATTATAAATTTAAACCACAATTCGCTTTTATTTAATCGTCTTCAGTCATCAGTAGGCAATCTGTCCCTTTTTACCCGACTGCCGAAGGCGGGTAATGTGTTTATCAGTCTATGTATGTATATATGTTTGTTCCTATGTGTCGTTCTAGAGACTAAACGCGTTGGCCGATTTTGATGTCGTCAATCGATTCGTCTTAACCCTGCGAGTGTCACTGGGTACATTAAAATTGGAAAAAATAAAATGGTGGCTTTTGGGCGCCATTTAATGGGGGCAATTTTTTTTATTTTATTCTAAACCCATCGTGTGGGGTTTAAAAATAAAGGGTTATAAGTGGTGATTTATATATATAGAAAAATATATAACACTTATATGTTTAATGTGCATAATTAAAAAAAAAATTGCGAGCACATCATGATTTTCTTCTTGTTTACGTCTTTTTAGTTCGCTTTTCAAGCAGCCGGGTATTTGATTTTTTTATTAACTTTTTTTTACATTTATGTTTTTTTGGTGTGTCTCACCACTTCAGATAAAAAGTCCCAGAGGAATGGAAAGTTCCCTATCTATACTGTGATTTTTAATTTCGTAGACTAAACTGACAGCTACCAATGACCTTAATTTTTTTTAATGTTTCAAGCGCGGAGCATAGTGTTGTAGGTTGTAGGCTCAATCATAAGTGATTCATCGAATCGATGACATGACTCCTCAATTTAATTTTACAAATAGGTGTAAATAAATGTTTTATAAATATAAACGTAATATCTTTACTAATATTATAAAGCTGAAGAGTTTGTTTGTTTGTTTGTTTTAACGCGCTAATCTCAGGAACTACTGGTTGGAATTGAAGTTTTTTGTGTTGGATAGTCCATTTATCGAGGAAGGCTATAGGCTATATAACATCCTGCTACTACGAATAGGAGCGGAGCATAAATGAAACATGTTGCAAAAACGCTCCCGTCACTTACCCACCCTGGTAGCTGACGGGAGTGAAGCCGCGGGGGACAGCTATTATTTAAATATAACAGTATTCAAACACATAGTACATAAACTTTGATTGTGTTAAATATGAAATAAACATTAAAAATAAATGCGATCGATAAATTAAGTCTGACATATATGAGTCGAAACTAAATAAGGGCTGCTAGTTTTTTAACAAATGTATTTTTTTTGCCGTGAAATAGTTCCATTTTCGATCAACTTTCGATCACTCAGGATAGTCAGGATACGACACTATTTTTATGTAACGATAAAGTGACAACCCCCCAAATGTCAGTTTAGTCTACGAAATAAAAAAACAGAGTATAGTTAGTGGACTTTTAGCAAAAATTGACCTTGACGACGTGCAAGTGTCAGTGAATCTTAGGGTGGCAAAACAATGAACTAATTCTACTGCCCCGTTAGCCGCATGGACGCAAGTGTGACTGCCGAGAGGGGTCCTGGGTTCGATATCGTGGTCGGGCAAAAAGTGTTAAGGAAAGAAAGAGGCATTCGGAATTTCTCAGTAGTAGCCTGGAGTTTGGATGTTGGTGTTTTTTTTATTTAACGATTGGCTCGCATTTGACCTCTATCTCGCCTGATTGTAAGCTATGATGAAGTATGCTTGCCTAGAAGTAACCTGTTCACTCTTGACTTACAAGACCCCAAGGTTGTAGCTAGCAGGAAACAAAGACTCCGGCAGGGAATTCCACTCCTTAGCTGTGCGCACAATAAAAGTATTCATCAAGTTGTCCATCATGTACCGATGGCGCATTGCCGAACGTCTTGTAGTCCGATGATGAAAAGGGCTAGGCGGAATCAAATTGTGCAGTTCCATCGCATACTCCCCGAAATGTAACCGATAAAAACCGACAGGCTGGCAACTCGGCGTCGATGTGATGTGGAGCTTTGACGCGACCAGTGCATCGTGGCCAATAAGCCTCTTGGCCCGTCTGTCAATCAAGTCAAGTGCACCAAGCTGGTATTTGGCAGATCAGTCTGAGTGGTGAGAGCAGACTCCATGCATGACCGAACTTGCGCTTTATACAAGTAGTCTCGCAATCGATAGTATGCTGCACTCCATGGTGGAGCGCATCAGTGGAGCTTCCATTGGTCGTTGCCAAATCTTGACTGCTTATGTTCAGTGATAACTAACCAGTTTTGAGTACTGTAGGTACGGTCTCTTGAACCTTCAGTATTGTTGGGCGGTGTTTGCACCTAATCTCGATTGTATTTGTGACGTGCTTGAGGGTAGGGTGAGAAACGTGAGGTGCTGGGCTGTATTCGACTCCTTAACCCTTTTCCTCTCCCGCACGGTGCCATCGCATCGTGTGAGCGAGACGGCCACCCCCCCAAACAGACAGACATCAAGACCAGGCTGACAGACGTCAGGCCAACAGCCATATATATCACAGAGTACTTCACTATCACTATCACTACATATTACAAAATAAAGTCCCTTACCACGTTTGTACTCGATAAACTCAAAAATTACTGAACGGATTTGCATGCGGTTTTCACCAATAGAAAGAATGAGAAACGAGGAAGGAATTTGTGTATAATTTGTCACGGGCGAAGCCGGGGCGAGACGCTAGTTTTTTTTATATACGAAAGCTATATGTCAACCTGCGACCCCTGAGGGCCCCGTCTTTCATCAAATAGTTTCGTCGTCAAAAACACTTTTTTCTTCGTTGCTGCTGCTAAGTCGAACCGTCGCGGTCCAGTTGAGCCGCACCCTATTCGAGTGAGTGCGTCTAATTTGAGACAATGTATTCGCCAGTTCTTCACAAAAGTCTTCGCTTGCGGTCTTCTCTCAGACATCCAAACCAAAGTACTACACTCCTTAGCCCTATTGTAAGCAAATCACCATTCATTTTGATCCAAAATCGCTAATCATTCCTCTCGATCGCAGCCAGCGTATCTACGTTGCGTCTAATCAGCGTAACCAGGACTTCAAGGTTTCACTTCAATTTTTAAATTTTTATGGTCCTTTATCTTGCCTGTTTTTAAATGAGACTAACGTAAATGTCTTATTAACTATGTAGATTCAAAGTTTTATTTCTGTAATTTGGATAGGTTATGGACCAAGTGAATAATACGGCTTTATTCATAATGCCCAGGCAATTTGAAAATGCCCAATATGAACGATTCATTTTCTGAGTTTGTTAAAATAAAATGCTATACGAAAACCTACACATCATACACCGATACATTCGAATCCCAAGAAGAGCAGAGCAGAACAGACGCCCTCTGACTTTAAATCATCGTATGCAACACCAAAAAGGTTACACATCTCTTTTAAACAAAAACTTAATTTTATGGGTAAAAATTCACCTGTTAATGAGGTACGTCATTGCATAATTAGCGAAAAATGTCCATCAAGGTCACCGACATCGCATAGCTCCTTAAGCGGGAGATAAAACAATACGTATGTTTTTGAGTAATTATTTAGATTTTTTTTGATGTTATCAAATTACTGTCAGACCATTCGCAGACAACTATTCGTGACAGACGTAGTGGTCGTATCCGCTAGCAAGATAATTATTAATATCATACAAAAGTGTTATTTTATAAATAAAGAAGAAGCAGTACCTACTTATCTTATGTTCACGTAAGTTTTTATTTGATTGACCTCGTAGTTCAACCTTCAAGGTTTTCTATTGCTTAACCGGACTTCCCTATTAACCCTTTTATGAAGTCGGTAAAAATAAGTAAAAAAAAACTAATACGCGATAACGCGACTACTAAAATTCACTCTCTAAAAAGTATGAAACAAAAAAATATTCTCATTTGAAATTGTTATGTACAATCTATTCGATATGTATTCGACATGTAATAAATATTTTATTGTATTACATAAATATTCATAGTGGTTTTGAGAGGATAACCGTGATCGTATGCCACCTACCATAGCAAAACAATACATTCAGCAAAAAAGCATCAGTATCAAAAACTTTATAAACGAAAATCAGACGTGTTATTAACAGAATCATTCAGATAGATAAGAATGCAAACATTGGTTTATAAATAAAAGGAACATCCCTTTGATCCATACTTTAACGTCTCAATGTCATCATGATGCCGTTGCAAAAAAGGGATCCTGCTCTGTCCTACCTATAGCTCCGTCCCTCTCTCACACTGAAACAATGACGGCTATAAAACATCGGACAGGCTGAGGTCTAGCCGGAGCTACAACTTAACTAACTTCAACCTTCATAATCTTAATATATATATTTCTTGTGTGCGTGTGTATGTGACTGAACTCCTCCTAAACGACTGGACCGATTTTGATGAAATTTTTTGTGTGTGTTCGTGGAGATTCGAGAATGGTTTAGATTTACAAAAAAAAAAAAAAAATGGAAAATTAGGGTAGGGTAGGGTAGGTAGGGTAGGGTAGGTAGGGTAGGGTAGGTAGGGTAGGGTAGGTAGGGTAGGGTAGGTAGGGTAGGGTAGGGTAGGGTAGGTAGGGTAGGGTAGGTAGGGTAGGGTAGGGTAGGTAGGGTAGATGCATATTAGGTGTTTTTATGGCAAAACAAAGTTTGCCGGGTCAGCTAGTATACTTATACATTTCAGGGTTGAAAACACTTCGTCTTATATAATAATGAATCCACCCGATTATTGCGCCCTGTTCCATCGAACAGACGAAGAAATTACTGCCGTGCGACAAGTCTTTGGCTTGACTGAAAACAGCCTACGAGAAAGGGTGGACATGGTCATGGAATGGCTTGAAAAACAACCTCATCTAGCTCATCTTGAAATCAGTAAGTGGACGAAGTTCGTTCGTGTTGTTTCTTTTATTTTTCTTTACTAAGGAAACTTTATTTAGAAAACTGTTATGGACTTAATATTTCATTGTTAGGTGAACAGTCATGTTGCAAATGATTCTACCTAATAACTTATTTATAGGCAAGTGCTTCACCGGTGGTCTACCACATCATCGCTTACCATCAGATGAGATGGTTAAACGCGAGTCTATCATTAATAATAATAAAAAAAAATATTACATCAATAAAAACCTTATTATCAAAATAATTAACGGGCAAAATAAAGAAATGAAAAGCAAAAAAGCAACTTTTAGTCTAGCATTTTGAGTTGGCGCCAACTTTTTAATAGTCAGGTATTTTTTAACTGAAATCTTTCTATGCAAAAGCTGAAAAACTGCCTGTTTTATTCCTCAGATAAAAGTTATCTGAGTATGGATAAATCGGAGAGAACAAAAGAGAAGCTAGATAACTTCTATAAGTACCGGTTTCTGTTGCCAGAAATCTTTCAAAACAGAGAACAAATGTTATGCGGTCCAAATAAAGTTTTCGACTTGTTGTAAGTACCTTACCTATCTATGTAAGTGGCGTTACCCGGCGGCGGGATCAAACGGCTACATCCCGCTATTATGTCGTAAAAATACGTGCCACGTAATTTATTTATTTATTTAACTTACACACACTATCTTACAGGTTGAACCCAATACAATAGAGTGGTTAAAATCTTAATCTAAAATCAGACTTTACTGTGTGTCGTGTAATCCCAGCATTATACGGGCAAAATACTTGCCGAACAATGCCGTGTGAACGAAGGCTTAAGGTTCCTCTAGTCGACGGCACGAACTATTTTGTGCGCGGGGTTAAAATGCATGCTATCTCATCCGACAACACGTGCGAAAGAGATAGATGCTGTGATGAGCAGTAAGAAGCTGGTCCACTTAAGAATTAGCACTTTTGCAAGTTTGTAGCGAAATGTATGATGATTTAGGACGAAAACGAGCGCGTGAAATTTTATAAACAGACCTTTGGGAGTCGAGATATCATGAAAAAACGACTAAATGTATATTTTCAAAATAAAATTATTTGCATTGTTGAACTACTAAGCTATCCCTGTATGGTGGCCGTTTTTCAATTTTCTCCTTTTTTTTTCAAACGAGAAAAGAAATCCTGTTTGTCATACTGGTGTGATAATCTGGCGTGACTACGAGTCGGCAGCGATTTATTTCCGCCCGTAAGATACGTTAAAATTAGTGTTGAAATATGGAACTTCTTTTTTTACTTTTTTGTTTCCATACAGGGCTAGATAATAATGAGACAAATTGATATTTTTTTTTATTTTGCACGAACATCGTCAAACAGTGGAGTAATCGTCAGACTACGTTTGTATGGAAGAATGATCGACTAGTGTAACCTTAAGGTGTTTGGTAAACAAACGCCAATGAATGTCGAACGTTTCGGGCCTAGTATAGCACCTAGTAAAACCGACCAATCTGATAGCAAGATTTATGCATACAGCAAGGCTATGTTCGGCACCTTTTTTGCCCGTATAACGCTGTATCGGCTTGCTACTTTGCTGTCTGCATAAATCTGATATTTTTTTAATTTTATTTTTATTGTAGCTTATAGAAGTTTATATTAGGTGTATATGAGACGCTTACTTTACTTAAATTTAATTCCGAGTTAGTTGCTAACTCGAGGTCAAATATAATTGGCCAGGTTACCTACTAACTCGGAGTAATTAAGAAAACAGGGTGGCGCTAGCGGGCCTTAGCAAACTAAAGTCAAAGTGCTTATTAACGTACATTTTCTGAATTAAGAATTTGAAGTTAAGTATTTGTCAAACTCTACTTTAGCCTGAAAACCTGGTCAAAGGAGGATGCGACAAATTGTCTATGTGACCAAAAGCAATGTGATTTATATTTTCTCAAAGATCTTTTTCGATTTTATGTGTGTCCCAGTTCTGAAATATTGAGGTTAATATGCACAAGCATTATTTGGTGACTACGGTTAAGGTAGTCTTTTTTTTTCGTCACGACTGATTTGTATCATATTAACTAATTAACTATATAACATTTATTATATTAACTTATTATTATGATTACGTTCGATGATTACGATAATGTTTGAGAAAAGTACACAAAAAAAAAAAAAGGTAAAAAATGTTTGGGAGATTGCGGTTCCGTCAATTCTTATTATTTCAGCTCTGGTTGGTTAGACTAATATTCCATGGAAAATTGCCCATCCTCCTTTTAGCATTAAAGTAGAAACAGCAGTATGAATCTTTCTCTGACTATTTCCTTGTTTTTCAGCGATGTTATTGCGCTGCCTAAGCTACAAGACAATAGAAGAATTTATATTGTGAAATTCGGCACCGAAATAAGCAAGTTCGACCTTGAACAATTTTTTAGAAGAGTTGCTATGGTATGAACATTGACAACTTATTTTATTTTTTATTTTTTCTCTTCTGTAACTTGGCGATCTGTGTCGACACAATAAGCCAATCTACTGACCGATATACATACATACATACATACTGACATTAATTGAATTTCATGTCATCATTGGCAGAAGAAATTTTTGGCAATCTCTTCATATTATATATAAATATATTTTCCTTAGAACGAACAAATCTATCCTTGATTAACGCCTAGTTGATCAACGATAAAAGACAGACTAACCACGCTCTGCTACCGAAGGATTCTCAGCTACTTTGCTCACATTGCCCGTCGGGAACCAGACAATCTAGAGAAGTTGGTAGTAATGGGCAAGGTGCATGGAAAAGACCTCGCGGCCGGTCACCTAACAGCTGATCAGACCAGGTAACCGCCCTCACTGGTCTAATTGTTACAACCGCCCTGAGAGAAGCTGAGAACCGATTGAAGTGGAAGAACATCGTGCATAAAGCCACGAGGGCCTTTCAGGGTCACGACCTTCAGAAATGAAGAACCCGACCAAGAAGAGAGAAGAAGATATTTTTTAAATTTAAATCTCGCAGTCAGCGCAGGGACACCGTGCCGCTTCAATCGGCTGTACGAGATACTCCCTGTATCCTGTAGCTTTGAGGCCAGTTGGTTGACGTGTGTTTATATTCTACTTTGGTAGCATTTACTATGTGTAGACAACTTTTTGAGCGTCGAAAATATTGAGGGTCAGCTCACACCGAGACTGGGCCCGACGCGTCGAGGTGATAAACCGCGTGTAGGTAATGTTCCCATTGCAGGGACATAAGCCTCCTCTCTAGTGAGGGATTGGGCCGTTATTGACCACGCGGGCCCAGTGCGGGTCGATAGATGTCACATGTCTTCGGGTTTCCTCATAATTTTTTCCTTTACCGTTTTGCGATGACATAGTTTGATTTATACGAAGTAAAGTTCTTAGCCTGGGTTCGACTTACGACTTTACGACAGCTCGCAAATTCGCAAGTCGCGGCGCAGACATTACCGCTGAGCCATCGATGCTCTTCATAACTTTATTTACCTACTACAAAAAAGTCACTGTCAAACTTCGGGTTAAATAGCTAACATAGACGAATGTGTAGGCTGACCTTTATCCGCGATTTACAATATTAACCGCCAATTTCTGAACTAAGAGTTAGAAGTTGAGTATATGACAAACTCTATCCAGGGGCCTTACCATAACGTGTCAAAACTATTAATATGGGACTGACCGTGAACAAGTCAAAATTACAAATATCCATAATTACCGAAAAAAAAAAAAAAAAAAAAAATTAAAAGAAAATACAACATGAATAAACAAAAATGGATTACAAAAGGAATTAAAAAAAGCTGTAATACTAAGAGGTCATTAAGATACCGATATTATTTGAATAGAAATAATGAAAATAAGAATCTATTTAAGACATATTCTAAATTGTTAAAAAGTTGCATGAATAAATTGCAATCTTTATGTAACCATAAGTATATTACTCATTCGCGCAACAAAAACAAAGCTACATGGAATATTGTAAAGTGCAATGCGGGCACCGAACCGTCTAGGGATTGCATCACTAAAATCGAAGACAATTGTATAACACTTACCTCCGGATCTGACATCGCTAATAAATTCAATAATCACTTCATTGACATTGCCATCAATCATTCTTCTAATTCTAATTTTAATAATAATAATGATAATATTGACATGCAAAACATAGAAATTCATGATAATAGTATATTTTTAGAACCGACAAATGCTTCTGAAATTGAAACTATAATAAAGTCATTAAGAAATACTAAATCGGCAGGCTATGATAATATCACAACGGAACTTCTTAAAAGTATATCAAAATACATATCATCACCTTTAGCATATATTATTAATCTATCCTTGGAACAGGGCTGTTTTCCTGACCGATTGAAACTTTCCTTAATTAAGCCCTTACATAAAAAGGGCTCCAAATCTAATGTTGACAACTATAGACCTATAGCACTAACTCCCATACTTTCAAAAGTATTTGAAAGAGTAATGTACAGACGGTTATTAAGGTTTCTAGATAAATATAATATTTTAGTTAGTCAACAATATGGATTTAGACAAAATAAATCCACTACTTTAGCAATCTATACTTTAATAAAACAAATCATGAACAATATCAATAAAAAAATCCCTTCCTGTGCACTATTTTTAGATTTAAGCAAGGCGTTTGACCTCGTTGATCATGTTAGGCTATTGGATAAAATGGAAAGATATGGAATAAGAGGTCCGGCTTTGAAATGGTTTCAGTCGTATTTACGTAACAGGAAGCAGATAACAAGAATAGCAAAGTTCAACCATTTGTCAAATAGTATGGATAATTTCGAATCCGAACCAAGAATAAATCATTGCGGTGTCCCTCAGGGAAGCATTTTGGGGCCGTTATTGTTCCTTCTCTATATAAACGACTTACCTGAATCAATAGAGCACCAATGTGTTCTGTTTGCTGATGACACCACAATTATCATTAAATGTAAAGATCAACAAAACTATGACAATGAAATCAATCAAACATTGAATAATATTATAAAATGGTTAGATATTAACAAACTAAAGTTAAATATTGCTAAAACGAACGTACTCCACTTTAAAACATGGAAAAGTAAACCTATTCATCTTCATGTTGCGTATAATAATATTAGTGTAAAGCAGGTACATAACACAAAGTTTCTAGGCGTAACACTTGATGAGCACTTAACATGGAAGAATCATATCGAGATACTCTGCAAGAAAATTAACCAATTTGTTTTTGCGCTAAGAAAGGTCAAAAATGTAACGTCGAGAGAAACATCCATAATGGTGTATCATGCATATGTCTGTTCAGTTATTCGCTACGGCATAGTTGTATGGGGAAACTCCTCAGAAATAGATCGAATTTTCATTGCTCAAAAAAAATGTATCCGCGCAATTTTTAATATGGAATGGTCTGATTCGTGTAGGCCTATATTTAAGTCACATAACCTTTTGACAGTACCCTGCATATATATCTTTGAAATTGCCAAGTTTTTGAGATCCAATCTTGCATTATTTGAACGAAGGGATAATACAAATAAGAGGAAAGCTGCACATTTGGATTTCGAGATACCTGTTCCTAAGTTGCAACTCTTCCGAAAGAGTTGTATCTACATGGCTCCCCTAATTTATAATGCTTTGCCGAAGTCAATTACCCAATTACCCTTCAAAAAATTTTGTTCGGCACTAAGAAAGTGGTTGTTGCAGGAATGTTTTTACTCAATTAACGAATTTTTTGTAAAATGTCCCTGTAAATTTTATTCTCTTGATCAGGAATCTAAATACAGGCATAAGTAATTATTTAGGTTAAGTGATAATATGTTAAATGTATTGTTTTATTTAATGATATAGTAAAAATGGAAGTATGTGTACTATATTAGATATATAATGATGAAATAATATTTAATTTTTTAAATAATGTAATGTAATTGAAAATGTATGTAAGAATTTCATTAAATTGGAATTTAATTTTGCATGCCGTTAAAACGGTGAGACATGTAGCACTATGCAATGTTATGAAATGAACACCTCTGTAAACACCATGTTTCTGGCAAATAAATATTCTATTCTATTCTATTCTATTCTATTCTATTCTATTCTATACCGATATTTTTTTTAATACTTTTTAAACTACATAATTTATCTAGTAGTAGACACGTTTCGATCAACAATATATCGAACACGTTATTATGACACGATATCTTGCGAAAATACCCCGATTCAAACAGTAAAACGCTCATAACTTTTGAACGGCTGAACCGATTTTAATTAAACATAGCTAAGAAAACTCTCACCTTTCAAATTAAAAAAAAAATCAAAATCGTTTCATCCGTTTAGGAGTTATGATGCCACAGACAGATACACAAATACAGGTACACACTCTTTTCTCTCGGACTCTTTTTTCCGTCGGGGGTTAAAAAAGGACAAAGCTATTTGTCTTGTATAGTTCCGTGAGTTCCGTCTCTATATCTCTCTCAGAGGAACCATGATAAGACTACCTAAGTTACTGTTTATCTCACGTGATAATAATTTAGCTTCTAGATTTGCGGATGATTTTCGACTACATGGCGGGTGACATATGGATTGTCGACATGGAGCATGTGGGCTGGGCACAGATCCTCACTCAAAATCCATTGGTTTTCAAGAAAATGGCGGGGGTTTTTACGGTAAAACATAATATATCTATAATTTCGTGTAGGAACGGCGCGTCGCCGCGTCGGCATTGTTGGTGATCAGCCGACGAGTAATTTCATCAACTCACAACATCAACTACATGCCTACGGCCCATTTAGCGTCCTAAATGGGCCGTAGGCATGAAGGAAGAGTTGCAAAAAATAATATTTCCATTCTGCAACTCGTCCCACGTTACTATCCAACACTAAAAGATACAATCAGTAGCAAAAGTATTAGGGTGGTTTTTTTTTAATAAAATATTTAATCATCACAACATTGTCACTTATAAACAGAAAATATTTAATCATCACAAATTTGATACCAAATCACACACGGTAAGGTAATAATGAACGTTCATATTATAGATATGCTAGTATTAAATTATCTGCTATATAGATTATAACCGGAGATACATCACTGTTTAAAACAAAAGATTTTATTGTATCTTCATTCTTTTAATCTCTAGGGTCTCGGGGCTCTGGGTCTGTCCTACTTTGAAAAGTAACCACGTAACCATTGTTTACTTATCTGATAATAACCGAACGTCATATATGTCTAATTGTCTACCATTCGTATTCGTAATTTCGGATAACTGTGAACTTGTGTGTTTGCTTTTATAATGAAAGAATAAACTGTTGTTCTAGAAATATATTATTTAGTAGGTACTGATTCTTTTAATATTAAATAATCTATGAACAAAACAAAAGTAAAAACTATAAATTCTTAAAAAATATATCTATACTAATAATAATATTATAAAGAGGAAAGATTTTTTGTTTGTTTGTTTGTACCGAATCGGTCCAATAGTTTCGCTACTGGACCGATTTAAAAAAATCTTTCACCAATAGCAAGATACATTATTCCTGAGTGACATAGGCTATTTTTTTATCCCAAAAACGGGTCTTATGGGGTGGTCCACGGGAGCGAAACTGCGGAGAACAGCTAATTGTTATATATCTTGTCTTACTTAATGTACTAAACATTTACAAAGTTTAACGTTCCACACAAAAAGAAACGTGGGACGAGTTGCAGAATAAAAATATTATTAAGTCGTCCTAAATGGGCGTTAGGCATGTAGGACGAGTTGATGAATTAGTCTTGGTGACTAAGTTCAATGTGTTTAATGTGTGCGCGTTTGGTGTGAGTGCTGAGTGTAATCCCTGAATCGGGCAAATTTGCAGTGTTATTCCCGATTTTTGATTTAAGGTTTCGAAGTGGAGTATTTGCCAGTCTTTAAAGCCTGAAAACTCTCTCAAAGTTTGGAATATATGTAGGTTTTGCACGTTACACGTCCTAATTCCAAATACTCAATTAAGAAATCTACCCATACATGGGCGCCGGCAGTACTTTTTTCAGGCGGGTGCTTCTAAAGCACACAACCTCGAATATGATGGGTTTTTACACAGAGATAGAACTGTCTCCTCCGATTTATGCTGAAAAACTGGAGAATCGAAGATGGATTTTGTCACTTCCACTGGGTTATGCTAGGTTCTTTAATATGAGTCCTGTTTCAAATTTTGATTAAATGTTTACGTATATTTTATGGAAGGCCAGGGAGTACAAGTACATCCCCTGCATGCACCCATAGAGTTTCCATTCTTCGTAAATTCAATAACACAATTTGATATTCCAGAAAGCCCTTAACTGGAGAATATTCGGCATCCACGTTATAAACATTGCTGCTCCCGCAAACATCATCCAACGGGTAGTAGACTTCTTTAAGCAGTTCATCACCTCGATCATAATGGACAGAGTGGTCATCCACGGCAGTTTGGAAGATCTGTACAACTATGTGCCGAAAGAATGTCTTCCCGAAGACTACGGCGGCAAAGAATTGAGTTCGCAAAAACTAGCAGGTCAGTACCTCATTAGTAGTGACCGGATTATATGCATTTGCATGGTGCATACCTATGCATTTGCATATTAGACCCCTTTACAACGTTATTGCATATTTTAATTATACTAATGATAATACATATTTCCGTGCATATTTCGACAAAGAACAGTCCTTTCCTGATTAGGAAAATTTTGAAAATTATAAAGTCTGTCGAAAGTAGCATAATGTAAAATAATTAGCATACGAATATTTGCCCAAAAATGTTAACACTTTAACTGTCCATGCATTACACGTAATGCACTGAAAACCTTGCTTGAAACGTCCGTGCATTACATATAATGCACTACACTCTTTGCGCTGTAGCATGGTGCGTGACATTTCGTTTCACTCTTGAAAGTTGCCGCGATTTACAAAATTATGACTTAGTATTTCAGCTGTACTACATTCGTAATATATTAAATCATTAATAACTGTAGTAAATTAAATTAAACCCAACCAACATGTTCTAGTCTACAAATAAAACACCACTGACACCCGCACCATGCTACAGCGCAAAGAATGTAACATTATGTACGACTAGTGTTGTCACGTCGAAGACATAAAAAACCTGTTTTAAAAAGTTAGAAACATTCAACTTAAATATAATTAATTAATTAAATCACAAAAATCAAACTTGAAAGCGTTACACTAAAAACATTCTACTTAGGTACTGAACTTAAAAGAAAAAACACATCACCCTAAATAGGGTTCCGTAGTATCAATTTGGTATTATTTAACAAACAAACTAAGTCCCCACCGCAGTCATTACAGTATAACACATTTAATGTTACATTATCTACTAAATGTCGTGGTATTAAATCCCCTAAATCGTTCATCGCTGCATATTTTTCCCACAATCCTCACATTTGCCTGAATACTTTAGTCCTTCATCGTTTAATTTCTCCTCGGGTAGTATTTTGAAGAACAAATCTGTCGAAATAATTTTTGGAAGACCAAGATTCATTATATCACATTTTAAATCGTGTATATGAAATAATTAAAATAGTTGAGTATCAAAAATGATATACCTGCTCGTAAATTACAAAGTCTTGTATAATTATGTATACTTACATTGTCTAAAAATGAAACTTCACTTGCTTTTAATTGGACCTCGATGTAAGGTTTCATTATTAATATTATTTTTTCTAAGCAAATTATGTACATGCTTTTTGGTTTCTTTCCAAATAACTTATTTAATATTTTTTTATAATCCATTTTCCCATTTTTATCCATAATCTAAATAAAAAATGCTTAGTTTGTTGAACTATGACATACTTTTACGAAAATTAAAAATTCTTTTTGAAATTCTAAAACGCCATCTCATTATTCTGTACCAAAGAGTTTCTAATAATGGACCCCATTATAGCATGTGAGACAAAATACTTTATTACACATTTTGCATTCTGTCACTACTTGTTTCGCCCGTTTTCGGCCCTTTCTGTAGTTATTTTATTGTAACAACCAGTGCAGCGTCTTTAAACTATTTTACCATTGCGTTTTCGTGGAATAGTCGTCAATTTATGTGTCGTATTCAGCAATGGCCGCGATGGTGTGGGATCTCATATTCAACAACTTTTCCACTATAAAATCTTGACCTCGTGTAACATTCATTTTAGTATTGGTATTACTTAGTTCCTTGAATATGATTATTGAATTTACGACTGCAATCGAAAGTAGATCATTTGCGATTTTTTGTACCATATACTGGTCTTGCGTACTGGTGAATTATAACTTGAGAGTTGGTCAGACAGGTCTTGGTTTTTAAACAAACAACAATTGGTAATAACAATGTTTAAATCAGCGAATTGAAAAAAAAAAATGTCGACGGAGCCCCGCTGGGCACCTATTTCTGTCTACAGGGTCTAAAGTAACCTAACACGAAGGAGATGACGGGAGCTGAGTTCGCTCGCTCACTTCAGCTCATGTTTACCCCATCGAACCAAAACTCTTCGTGTCGGGGTGCCCTGAATTCCGGAGCTCGCTTCGCTCGCTCTTGGACAAATTCTACAAAATGATTAAGAAATAAAAATGTCTAATGCAAGACAGCTATTAATAAATCATTTGCATGAAAATTCGAAATAAATACGTAAACACAGACATGACTGCGTGAAGTCGATTTTGAGCACAACATATTGACTTTTTATGACACTATTTCAATTTTAAATTGAAAATGCTACCAAGTAACCGGCTATATATTTGTGACTAAATAATATTCCCTATAATGTGGTTTCGGTTTGGTGAAAATATGGCAAATGAAAAAAGTTCAAAAGAGACTTCGGCCAAAATCAAAAAGTTATTTTGTAAATCGGCGAAATTTCGGTAAAATAATACATATGGCCAAATTATATTTCGATGATCTGAAAATATGTCAAATAATGCAAATAACAAAAAAACACGTCGGTCAATAGCTTTTGGTAAAAAGAAATTCGAACAAAAAAAATCGGAAAAGTGATCGGTTCACCGTGACCTCGTATTAACTTAAAATGTAATATAATTATTGGACATTTGTTAATCGGCACGGAAATATGCTTGGGACTGGTAAATTGTTAATAAATGACAAAATTTAATGATACAATGTTGTTTTTTACATAAAATATGCAGTAATAACTAGGTTTTTCATTATTTAATGTAGCAAACGTTGACTTTTTTCATGCATATTTTGAGCTTGCATTGTAAAGCATATAATCACCCGGTCTCTATTCATTAGTAGATATTCTTTAGACAGCCATTTAAACATGTGCACAGAAACGAGTTCAAAAATGCTAATTAAATTAATTCAGACTTTAGACTACTTTCCAAGACATAATGTAATTCTTCATTGCCATGACTTCATATTATTCTTCATTCATTTAATTACCTAGAATTTGTTTTAACTTGTGGTTCACCTTGATCTATCCACTTATTCCGTCATCAAACAATGTATTCTTTTTCACACAATTTTTAATTAGAAGGTTATTAGTATTTGTTACCAACGTTTACTCACCGCGCAGCTACCTAAAGCTTTGAACCTTGATCGGAATACACAACACTGCGGTATGCGGTGCCGGATACATAATCCTGCACCACGCAAGCAGAGTTTTCGGCGCGGTTTGAAGTACACTTACAACGGGCAGACAGCAACCGTTGGGAATTTTCTCAGACCAGACGCTACACCCGTCTTGTCGCAGGATGCTCCATTTTTAATGGGGTTTACAGAGTGAACCCTGTTCCCTGTACCGCACCTCCAAAATACTTCTCACAGCGACGCTGACACATACTGCGACGGCACAAACAAATAAGCTTTCTAGACGTTTTTCAAATGATTATGGGTCCGGCACCGTGACCGTCAGGATGGCTGGACCAAACGAGATATGTCCATGAGACCATGTGCACTGTTTAATACCTATTTGCTACTATTTACTACCTATAGTGATATATTTGCTACCTCTGCGTTATGAAATATATCAAAGAAATAAAATGGTCAGCCATTCTGACGTCAGGTTGGCTGACCACTTCCAAGTTCTCATAGTTTTAGTGTTGTATTTACCGCGCAGTTAATGTAAATATTTACTACCTATTTGCTACCTTAACATATATATTTTTACACAACTTTAAGAAGCTCCTATAAAAAGTTATTAAATCTCCTATAAATTAACGTTAAATTTAGAAAGTGCCTGAAAAACCATTATTAGCAATCTTACGAAAATAAGACTTGGCGTTATTAATTTATGTGCAGGCGTTTTAATGTCTTTAATTAATAACTATTCCATGTGTTTGTACACGGGCATGTAAAATATCTCCACTCCTCTCCCCCACCCTCAACCTTATAAATGAAACTACTGAGACTAAAATTTTTAGCCACCACTCACCTGTGTATTTGAAGGCTATCAAAAATAGAAAAACATCAAGATATTCAAAATTATTTAATTACGTTAATTAATACGTACCGTATGGTGAGAGAGGTAAAGAATTTCACCATCTCCTATCTTCCCGTGGGTGTTTTAAGAGGCGACTAAGGGATACACCAGAGAATGGGCAGCAGCGTTCTCTGTGCACTTTAAGGGCCATACCTCACCGAGATGCCATGGCGACGTGGCCAGCGACGTCGCCAACTAGTCCTTATTGAGATGTATGACGGCTAACTCACTTGGCGACCGACTGGCGACGTTGCCAGGTGGCCAGCGTAGCCAGAGTCGACCGCTCCGCATGCGGCGACTGGCGACGCTGGCTGCCTGGCGACGTCGCCAGTTGTTTGCACGTGTTTGTATGCTCCGTCACTCACTCAGTCGCCAACCAGTCGCCGCGTTGAACGCACGTCGTATTGAGAGCAAAATGTCGTTCGATACTGAGAGATTTTATCATAGACATTTTTTAAGGGTATTTTCTTAAATCTTCATAGAGTTTGAGAAAAACACCATTTTGGCTTCGGTTTGATACAAACGGATGTACCCATATTTTTTTCTTCTCATCTTTTTGCGACGCCGGTAATAATATAATAACAGTTCAGTAATTTCCACGTCCATTCCTGGTGTCGTGGCCAGTGACGTCGCGATTGGCGACGCGATTAGGTGACTCAGTCTGGCGACGCAGGGACGCCGGACGTAGCCATAGCGTCTCGGTGAGGTATGGCCCTAAAAAAAACTGCGATCGCCAACCCGCCTGTCAAGCGTGGCGATTACGGCAAACCCCCCCAAATCAAAATGAAAAGCACCAAGAAAAAACGACCCCGAGTGCCCGGCAGCACGCATACCCTCAACTACAGTAGCAGTCGAGGCGATGGCGTGGCAAGGGTTGCGAAGAATCCCCGGAGTGGACCCTGCTACCCCAATAAACACCGTATAACACCCGAACACTCCGGACCGATGAGAAGATGGGCGAATTCGAAGAAGAATTGAGCAGGTTACCATGGACTATTATAGGGTTATCTGAAGTCCGAAGAGAGGGGGAGGACTTGATAATCCTCCAATCCGGTAACCTGCTCTATTTCCGGGGACACTGACCGACACCACCCTGGGACTGCTGGTCATGGTGTCGGTTTATCGTCCACAAATCCCTTGTGAACAACGTGGTGAAGAGAGTGTGTCGACCAGGGTGGCGTACCTTATACTCAGAATATCCTCAAGATATTCGCTGAAGGTCATACAGGTCTACGCCCCAAATTCAGTACACTCCGATGACGAGGTGGAGACCATGTATGAGGATATCTCCAGAGCCATGCATGGTTTTAAAACAAACTTCACCGTTGTCATGGGAGACTTCAACGCGAAACTGGGCAAACGAGAGAAGGAAGAGCTGAAAGTGGGGCAATTTGGAGTTGGACGTCGGAACCACCGGGGCCACCTACTGGCCAGTTTTATGGAGAAGGAGGGCCTCTATATGATGAACTCCTTCTTTAAAAAAGCGTGAACACAGGAAGTGTACCTGGCAGAGCCCCGATGGTGCAACAAAGAATGAGATCGACTTCATCATGCCAACCAAGAAGCAAATGGTCAATGATGTCTCTGTAATCAATTCGGTGAAATCCGGGAGCGATCACCGCATGTTAAGTAAGAGGCACATTGAACATTAATATTAAGCTTGAAAGGTCTCGACTGATGAAGTCCACGCTACGTCCAGCACAGATCCAGGTCCAAAACCCTGAGAACTTTCAGCTCGAACTCCAGAATCGTTTCGAGTACCAAGGGAGCTTCGTGGACGAATACAGCGATGGGTTCGTGGAAGCTATCCATACGGTCGGGTCTAAGTTTTTCAAGACCCGTCGTACAGATGGAATCAAAAAGTTCTCTGATCCTACTCTGAAGCTTATGAAGGAGAGGCGTGAGATGATCCTGCAGTCTTCAGATGAGGCGTGCAAATACCGGCAGCTCAATAGAAAGATCTCTAAATCCTTGAAAAGAGACCTCCGTCGCTTTAATACCGAGCGTATTAAAGACGCGATTGAGCGAAATAAAGGCTCCAAGGTATTTTTAAGGGATCTGGCTATTGGGTAGAGTCAGCTCACAAAACTGAAGACACAGGATCGTATCCACCAAACCGGAGCTATTGAGGGAGATCGAAACATCATATGGGCAGTTGTACACATCAATCAGCAAGCCCGTTGCAAATCTAGCAAACGACCCAAGAGCTACATTGACCCGGCACTATACCGAAGATATCACGGACGTCAGCCTGTACGAGATTAGGATGTCTCTGAAACAGCTTAAAATTAGCAAGGCGCTGGGTGATGACGGAATCACGGCCGAACTCCTGAAGGCGGGTGGGAAACCGGTCTTTAAGGCCTTTCAGAATGTCTTCGATTCCGTCATACTCGAGAGCAAAACGCCAAAGGCATGGTGCAGGGTGTGGTGGTACTTTTCTTCAAGAAGGGCGACAATACCCGGCTGAAGAAGTATAGGCCCATCTTACTTCTTAGCCATGTCCACAAGATGTTTTCAAGAGTCATCACGAATCGTCTCGCGCGCAGGTTAGACGATATCCAGCCTCCCGAAGAAGCCGGATTCCGAAAAGGCTTTAGCACCGTAGACCACATACATACGCTGCGGCAGGTTATACAGAAGACCGAAGAGTATAACCTGCCTCTCTGTTTAGCGTTTGCGGACTACGACAAAGCCTTCGATTCGATCGAGGCTGTACTGCAGTCTCCAACGGTGCCAGGTCCACTACCGGTACATTGAGGTGTTGAAGTGTTTGTACAAAAACGCCACCATGTCAGTCCGTCTTCAGGATCAGAACTCGAAACCAATCCTTCTCCAGCGTGACGTGAGACAGGGAGACATCATTTCTCCGAAACTGTTCACTGCTGAGCTGGAGGATGTATTCAAGGTTCTGGACTGGAGGGGCCTAGGCGTCAACGTTAATGGCGAGTACATCACTCACCTTCGGTTTGCCAACGACATAATGGCCATGAGTGATACCATGGAGAGCCTCAGTACAATGCTGGATGACCTCATTAGAGCTTCCGAAAGAGTGGACAAACAAACATGGACAAAACCAAGATCATGGTAAATGACCATGTAACATCCACTCCTATCAAGATCGGAGACTATACACTCGAAGTTGTGGATGTCTACCTGGGACAAACGATCCAGTTGGGTAGGGCCAACTTCGAGAAAGAGTCAACCGTTGAATCCGACTCGGCTGAGCAGCGTTCAGGAAGTTGCGCGGTATCTTCTCGTCCAACTTACCACCGTGTCTCAAGACGAAAGTCTATGACCAGTGTAACACACACGATGACCACGTCTCAGAGTCATATGTCATCACTGGCAACAACCAGTGATGACATATGACTGAGACGTGGTCGCTTACAGTGTGCCTCATCCGAAAGCTTACAGTCACTCAAAGGGAAATGGAGAGGGCTATGCTCGGCATTTCCTTGCGTGATCGAAACAGAAATGTAGAGATCTGTAAGAGAACCAGGGTTACCGACATAGCCCGAAGAATTGCCAAACTTAAATGGCAGTGGGCAGGGCACGTTGCTCGCAGAATGGATGGCCTGGTTCTGGAGTGGTGACCGCGAACCAGAAGACATTGCGTTGGAAGGCCTCCCACCAGGTGAACCGATGGTAAAATAAAAAAAAATAAAAATAAAAAAAAAAAACATTTTGTTCTTAATTTGATTTTTAATGTTATAATTTTGGTAATGGTTTTTTTTGTATTATTTTGATTATTGTAAGGTTTTAATTTAAATAGCATGCATTTTTTTTAATGTGTATTCCGTGGGAAATGTTGTAATAGTAATTTGTTAAATTTTAATGTGTTACTGTTTGTTTTCCCCAAATAAATAAAATAAAAAATAACTTGGCGGAGCATTCGTAACGCACACTACAATATGTAGGTACAATAAGCAGGTTTCAAGTGATATTATAAATTTAAACCACAATTCGCTTTTATTTAATTGTCTTCAGTCATCAGTGCGCAATCTGTCCCTTTTTCACATTTATGTTTTTTTGGTGTGTCTCACCACTTCAGATAAAAAGTCCCAGAGGAATGCAAAGTTCCCTATCTATACTGTGATTTTTAATTTCGTAGACTAAACTGACAGCTACCAATGACCTTACTTTTTTTAATGTTGCAATCGCGGAGCATTGTGTATTATATTGTGTGTATTGGTAAGGCTTAATCATAAAGAAAGAAAGAAAAAAAAAGAATTTTAATCGATACTTTCATTAATATATTAACTAACGTTGTAAACGACAACACCTGCATAATAAAATATTCCAAACAATAATCTCCAGGTCGACAATCCATATGTCACCCGCCATGTAGTCGAAAATCATCCGCAAATCTAGAAGCTAAATTATTATCACGTGAGATAAACTTAGGTAGTCTTGGTACTTAGGGCCAGTCTCTGAGTTGAGAATTTCGTGTCAAACCCTACTTAAACAGCAAAGTTTAACATGTTTTCAGGGACCTTACCATGACATTTCAAAACTATCATGGTTCCTCAGAGAGAGAGACGAAACTCACTGAACTATAACCCCCGACGGAAAAAGAGTACGAGAGAAAAGAGGAAAGAAAGTGTGTACCTGTGTATTTGTGTATCTGTCTGTGGCATCATAGCTCCTATACGGATGCACCGATTTTTTTTTTTATTTGGGAGTTGAGTTTATCGAGAGTGTTCTTGTTCATGTTTAATTAAAACCGGTTCGGCCGTTCAAAAGTTATGGGCGTTTTACTGGTTGAATCGGGGTATTTTCGCGAGATATCGTGTCTATTAACGTGTTCGATATATTGTTGATCGAAGCGTGTCTATTACTAGATAAATTATGTAGTATAAAAAGTATTAAAAAAAATGTCGGTAATTTTGGAAATTTTTAATTTTGACTTGTTCACAGTCAGTCCCATCTTAATAGTTTTAACAAGTCATGGTAAGGCCCCTGGATAGAGTTTGTCATATACTCAACTTCTAATTCTTAATTCAGAAATTGGCGGTTAATATTGTAAATCGCGGATAAAGGTCAGCCTACACATAAACGAGACAGCTATTTAACCACTTTTTTTGTAGTAGGTAAATAAAGTTACGAAGAGCATCGATGGCTCAGCGGTAATGTCTGCGCCGCGACTTGCGAAGTTGCGAGGTGTGGTAAAGTCGTAAGTCGAACCCAGGCGAGAACTTTACTTCGTATAAATCAAAATATGTCATCGCAAAACGGTAAAGGAAAAAATTATGAGGAAATCCGTTGACATGTGTCATTATCGACCCGCACTGTTCCCGCGTGGTCAATAACGGCCCAATCCCTCACTAGAGAGGAGGCTTATGTCCCTGCAATGGGAACATTACCTACACGCGGTTTATAACCTCGACGCGTCGGGCCCAGTCTCGGTGTGAGCTGACCCTCAATATTTTCGACGCTCAATAAGTTATCTACACATAGTAAATGCTACCAAAGTAGAATATCAACACATGTCAACCAACTGGCCTCAAAGCTACAGGATACAGGGAGTATCTCGTACAGCCGATTGAAGCGGCACGGTGTCCCTGCGCTGACTGCAAGATTTAAATTAATAAAATATCTTCTTCTCTCTTCTTGGTCGCGTTCTTGATTACTGAAGGTCGTGCCCCTGAAAGGCCCTCGTGGCTTTATACACGATGTTCTTCCACTTCAATCGGTTCTCAGCTTCTCTCAGGGCGGTTGTAACAATTAGACCAGTGAGGGCGGTTACCTGGTCTGATCAGCGGTTAGGTGACCGGCCGCGAGGTCTTTTCCATCCATCACCTTGCCCATAGGTTAGGTTAGGTTAGGTTAAAACGGGCACCTTGCCCATTACTACCAACTTCTATATATTGTCTGGTTCCCAATGGGCAATGTGACCAAAGTAGCTAAGAATTCTTCGGTAGCAGAGCGTGGTTAGTCTGTCTTTTAAGCCTAGTTGATCAAGGATAGATTTGTTCGTTCTAAGGCAAATATATTTATATATAATATGAAGAGATTGCCAAAAATTTCTTCTGCCGATGATGACATGAAATTCAATTAATGTATGTTGGTCAGTAGATTGGCTTATTGTGTCGACACAGATCGCCAAGTTACAGAAGAGAAAAAAAAAAAAAAATAAGTTGTCAATGTTCATACCATGGCAACTCTTCTTTTTAGAATTGTTCAAGGTCGAACTTGCTTATTTCGGTTCCGAATTTCACAATATAAATTCTTCTATTGTCTTGTAGCTTAGGCAGCGCAATAATATCGCTGAAAAACAAGGAAATAGTCAGAGAAAGATTCTTTAATATCTTAAATCTACTTTAATGCTAAAAGGAGGATGGGCAATTTTCCTTGGAATTTTAGTCTAACCAACCAGAGCTGAAATAATTAGTATTGACGGAACCGCAATCTCCCAAACATTCTATTACATATCAATTTGAATGAAAAATGTTGCAATGCAAACATTTTTTACCTTTTTTTCTATTTTTTAATGTGTACCTTTCTCAAACATTATCGTAATCATCGAACGTAATCATAATAATAAGTTAATATAATAAATGTATATCATATTAACTAATTAACTAAATAAGTTAATTAGTTAATATGATACATATTATTAACTATTATGATGATACAAATAAGTGGTAACGAAAAAAAAGACTACCTTAACCGTAGTAGTCACCAAATAATGCTTGTGCATATTTACCTCAATATTTCATAACTGGGACACACATAAAATCGAAAAAGCTCTATCAGAAAATATGAATCACATTGCTTTTGGTCACATAAACAATTTGTCGCATTCTCCTTTGACCAGGTTTTCAGGCTAAAGTAGATTTTGACAAATACTTAACTTCTAGTTCTTAATTCAGAAAATGTACGATAATATGCACTTTGACTTTAGTTTGCTAAGGCCCGCTAGCGGGCAGGGTGGCGCTAGCGCCACCCTGTTTTCTTAATTACTCCGAGTTAGTAGGTAGCCTGGCCAATTATATTTAACCTCGTGTTAGCAACTAACTCGGAATTAAATTTAAGTAAAGTAAGCGTCTCATATACACATAATATATAAACTTCTATAAGCTATAATAAAATAAAAAAATATCAGATTTATGCTGACAGCAAAGTAGCAAGCCGATACAGCGTTATGCGGGCAAAAAAGGCGGCGAACATTGGCGTGTGGACATAGCCTTGCTGTCTGCTTAAATCTTGCTATCAGATTGGTCGGTTTTACTAGGTGTTAGGCCCGAAGCCCCCCGGTGGGTTTCCGCATTGTCGAGGCGGGGGGGCTCAGTAACCGTGGCTTGGTCACCCACGGTGAAGCGAAGAGGAACCCGAGGAGGGGCCGCTCGTCAGGGCTTTTGCCGATTAAGCCGACGACGTAGCGGCCAACTAGTAGGTTGCGGTGCCGCTTGGTAACAGGCGACATCGCAACTGAGGCGGGCCGCGATGTCTTATGGAGATGCCCAGGTCCCATACGATGTCGCGGCTGATGGTTGGAGGCCGCGGCGGGAGAGGAGTGCCGGTATTGCGGTGCGCCGCTCTCCCTACCTTCCGCGGCCCGGACGGGGTCGCCACCGTCTGATGGCGGACGCGGTGGGGCCGCAGGGGAGGAGGAGTGTCGGTATTACGTTAGCCGCTCTCCCTATCCCCTGCGGCCGAAAAATGGTAGGTGGCGGGGCCATTGACCATGACCCGTCACAGGGGGACCAAGGGTGCCATACACGGGGTCGTCTGGCGCCCATGTGCTGATTGGTCCCTGGGGTGGTCACGGCGTACAGTGTGTTCTGGTGCGCCGGTGACGGGGGGTAATCCCCCGAGGAGGGTCCGGTGACGGACAGCCGCGGCGGGTTCGCGGTGAGTGCTAACGCGTGCCCGTGTTCTCGCCATAAGCGGCACAGGAGGGACACCGTGGAGTTTTAGTGGGTTAGAGTCCCACATAACTGCACTATCTCCCCGTGGTAGTGCAGTATGCATAAGCATTTATCCAAGCAAAAAAAAAAAAAAAGGCCCGAAACGTTCGACATTCATTGGCGTTTGTTTACCAAACACCTTAAGGTTACACTAGTCGATCATTCTTCCATACAAACGTAGTCTGGCGATTACTCCACTGTTTGACGATGTACGTTCAAAATAAAAAACTATATCAATTTTTCTCATTATTATCAAGGCCTGTATGGAAACAAAAAATTAAAAAAAGAAAATGTTTGAAAGTTATGAGCGTTGAAAGTTCCATATTTCAACACTAATTTTAACGTATCTTTGGGCGGAAATAAATCGTTGTCGACTCGTAGTCACACCAGATTATCACACTAGTATGACAAACAGAATTTTATTTTGAAAATATACATTTAGTTGTTTTTTCATGATAACTCGACTCCCAAAGGTCTGTTTATAAAATTTCACGCGCTCGTTTTCGTCCTAAATCATCATACATTTCGCTACAAAATTGCAAAAGTGCTAATTCGTACATGAACCAGCTTCTTACTGCTCATCACAACATCTATCTCTTTCGCACGTGTTGTCGGATGAGATAGCATGCATTTTAACCCCGCGCACAAAATAGTTCGTGCCGTCGACTAGGGGAACCTTAAGGCTTCGTTCACACGGCATTGTTCGGCAAGTATTTTGCCCGTATAATGCTGGGATTACACGACACACAGTAAAGTAAAGTCTGATTTTAGATTAAGATTTCAACCACTCTATTGTATTGGGTTCAACCTGTAAGATAGTGTGTGTAAGTTAAATAAATAAATAGATTACGTGGCACGTATTTTTACGACATAATAGCGGGATGTAGCCGTTTGATCCCGCCGCCGGGTAACGCCACTTACATAGATAGGTAAGGTACTTACAACAAGTCGAAAACTTTATTTGGACCGCATAACATTTGTTCTCTGTTTTGAAAGATTTCTGGCAACAAAAACCGGTACTTATAGAAGTTATCTAGCTTCTCTTTTGTTCTCTCTATGGATCCTTTTGCTACGAGTATCATCTTCTCCACAACAGTTCTACCTGATGAAGAAAGAAAATCATTTAGGGCCGATTTTTCCATAGTCAGATAACATAACTTTTATCTGAGGAATAAAAATGGCAGTTTTTCAGCTTTTGCATGGAAAGATTTCAGTTCAAAAATACCTGACTATTAAAAAGTTGGCGCCAACTCAAAATGCTAGACTAAAAGTTGCTTTTTTGCTTTTCATTTCTTTATTTTGCCCGTTAATTTTTTTGATAAAAAGGTTTTTATTGATGTAATTATTTTTTTTATTATTATTAATGATAGACTCGCGTTTAACCATCTCATCTGATGGTAAGCGATGATGTGGTAGACCACCGGCGAAGCACTTGCCTATAAATAAGTTATTAGGTAGAATCATTTGCAACATGATTGTTCACCTAGCAATAAAATATTCATAACAGTTTTCTAAATAAAGTTTCCTTAGTAAAGAAAAAGAAAAGAAACAACACGAACGAACTTCGTCCACTTACTGATTTCAAGATGAGCTAGATGAGGTTGTTTTTCAAGCCATTCCATGACCATGTCCACCCCTTCTCGTAGGCTGTTCTCAGTCAAGCCAAAGACTTGTCGCACGGCAGTAATTTCTTCGTCTGTTCGGTGGAACAGGGCGCAACGATCGGGTGGATTCATTATTATATAAGACGAAGTGTTTTCAATCCTGAAATGTATAAGTATATTATGAAGGTAGAAGTTAGTTATGTTGTAGCTCCGGCTAGACCTCAGCATGTACGATGTTTTTTAGCCGTCATTGTTTCAGTGTGAGAGAGGGACGGAGCTATAGGTAGGACAGAGCAGGATCCCTTTTTCGCAATGGAATCATGATGACATTGATACGTTAAAGTATGGAGCAAAGGGATGTTTCTTTTATATATAAACCAATGTTTGCATTCTTATCTATCTGAATGATTCTGTTAATAACACATCTGATTGCCGTTTATAAAGTTTTTGATGCTGATGCTTTTTTACTGAATGTATTTTTTTGTTATTTATATTGATTATTATTTATTTTATTTCAGACATAATTACAGTCCATAGTTATACATACATCAAAAATTACAAACAGATAAAAACCCAAAATAAAATTAATGAATAATGATGATAATGATTTGTTATGGTAGGTGGCATACGACCACGGTTATTCTCTCAAAACCACTATGAATATTTATGTAATACAATAAAATATATATTACATGTCGAATACATATCGAATAGATTGTACATAACAATTTCAGATGAGAATATTTTTTTATTTAATACTTTTTAGAGCGTGAATTTTAGTAGTCGCGTTATCGCGTATTAGTTCTTTTTACTTATTTTTACCGACTTCAAAAAAGGGTTCTTCACTAAGGTAGCCATAGAGAAGTCCGGTTAAGCAATAGAAAACCTTGAAGGTTGAACTACGAGGTCAATCAAATAAAAACTTACGTGAACAGAAGGTAAGTAGGTACTGCGTCTTCTTTATTCATAAAAACACTTTTGTATGATATTAATAATTATCTTGCTAGCGGATACGACCACTACGTCTGTCACGAATAGTTGTCTGCGAATGGTCTGACAGTAACTTGATAACATCAAAAAAAATCTAAATAATTACTCAAAAACATACGTATTGTTTTATCTCCCGCTAGCTATGCGATGTCGGTGACCTTGATGGACATTTTTCGCTAATTATGCAATGACGTACCTCATTAACAGGTGAATTTTTACCCATAAAATTAAGTTTTTGTTTAAAAGAGATGTGTAACCTTTTTGGTGTTGCATACGATGATTTAAAGTCAGAGGGCGTCTGTTCTGCTCTGTTCTTCTCGGGATTCGAATGTATCGGTGTATGATGTGTAGGTTTTCGTATAGCATATTATTTTAACAAACTCAGAAAATGAATCGTTCATATTGGGCATTTTCAAATTGCCTGGGCATTATGAATAAAGCCGTATTATTCACTTGGTCCATAACCTATCCAAATTACAGAAATAAAACTTTGAATCTACACAGTTAATAAGACATTTACGTTAGTCTCATTTAAAAACAGGCAAGATAAAGGACCATAAAAATTTAAAACTTGAAGTGAAGCGTTGAAGTTCTGGTTACGCTGATTAGACGCAACGTAGATACGCTGGCTGCGTTCGAGAGGAATGATTAGCGATTTTGGATCAAAATGAATGGTGATTTGCTTACAATAGGGCTAAGGAGTGTAGTACTTTGGTTTGGATGTCTGAGAGAAGACCGCAAGCGAAGACTTTTGTGAAGAACTGGCGAATACATTGTCTCAAATTAGACGCACTCACTCGATTAGGGTGCGGCTCAACTGGACCGCGACGGTTCGACTTAGCAGCAGCAACGAAGAAAAAAGTGTTTTTGACGACGAAACTATTTGATGAAAGACGGGGCCCTCAGGGGTCGCAGGTTGACATATAGCTTTCGTATATAAAAAAACTAGCGTCTCGCCCCGGCTTCGCCCGTGACAAATTATACACAAATTCCTTCCTCGTTTCTCATTCTTTCTATTGATGAAAACCGCATGCAAATCCGTTCAGTAATTTTTGAGTTTATCGAGTACAAACGTGGTAAGGGACTTTATTTTGTAATATGTAGTGATAGTGATAGTGAAGTACTCTGTGATATATATGGCTGTTGGCCTGACGTCTGTCAGCCTGGTCTTGACGTCTGTCTGTTTGGGGGGGGTGGCCGTCTCGCTCACACGATGCGATGGCACCGTGCGGGAGAGGAAAAGGGTTAAGGAGTCGAATCCAGCCCAGCACCTCACGTTTCTCACCCTACCCTCAAGCACGTCACAAATACAATCGAGATTAGGTGCAAACACCGCCCAACAATACTGAAGGTTCAAGAGACCGTACCTACAGTACTCAAAACTGGTTAGTTATCACTGAACATAAGAAGTCAAGATTTTCCAACGACCAATGGAAGCTCCACTGTTGCGCTCCACCATGGAGTGCAGCATACTATCGATTGCGAGACTACTTGTATAAAGCGCAAGTTCGGTCATGCATGGAGTCTGCTCTCACCACTCAGACTGATCTGCCAAATACCAGCTTGGTGCACTTGACTTGATTGACAGACGGGCCAAGAGGCTTATTGGCCACGATGCACTGGTCGCGTCAAAGCTCCACATCACATCGACGCCGAGTTGCCAGCCTGTCGGTTTTTATCGGTTACATTTCGGGGAGTATGCGATGGAACTGCACAATTTGATTCCGCCTAGCCCTTTTCATCATCGGACTACTAGACGTTCGGCAATGCGCCATCGGTACATGATGGACATAGACCCATAAAATCAAAATCAAAATCAAGGTACGCACAAAGCGTTTTGCAAATACTTTTATTGTGCGCACAGCTAAGGAGTGGAATTCCCTGCCGGAGTCTTTGTTTCCTGCTAGCTACAACCTTGGGGTCTTGTAAGTCAAGAGTGAACAGGTTACTTCTAGGCAAGCATACTTCATCATAGCTTACCATCAGGCGAGATAGAGGTCAAATGCGAGCCAATCGTTAAATAAAAAAAACACCAACATCCAAACTCCAGGCTACTACTGAGAAATTCCGAATGCCTCTTTCTTTCCGTAACACTTTTTGCCCGACCACGATATCGAACCCAGGACCCCTCTCGGCAGTGGCACTTGCATCCATGCGGCTAACGGGGCAGTAAAATTAGTTCATTGTTTTGCCACCCTAAGATTCACTGACACTTGCACGTCGTCAATTTTTGCTAAAAGTCCACTAACTATACTCTGTGTTTTTATTTCGTAGACTAAACTGACATTTGGGGGGTTGTCACTTTATCGTTACATAAAAATAGTGTCGTATCCTGACTATCCTGAGTGATCGAAAGTTGATCGAAAATGGAACTATTTCACGGCAAAACAATACATTTGTTAAAAAACTAGCAGCCCTTATTTAGTTTCGACTCATATATGTCAGACTTAATTTATCGATCGCATTTATTTTTAATGTTTATTTCATATTTAACACAAAATAAAGTTTTTGTACTATGTGTTTGAATACTGTTATATTTAAATAATAGCTGTCCTCCGCGGCTTCGCTCCCGTTAGCTACCAGGGTGGGTAGCTGTTGGGAGCGTTTTTGCAACATTTTTCATTTATGCTTCGCTCCTATTCGTCGTAGCAGGATGTTATATAGCCTATAGCCTTCCTCAATAAATGGACTATCCAACACAAAAAACTTCAATTCCAACCAGTAGTTCCTGAGATTAGCGCGTTAAAACAAACAAACAAACTCTTCAGCTTTATAATGTTAGTATAGATATTACGTTTATATTTATAAAACATTTATTTACACCTATTTGTAAAATTAAATTGAGGAGTCATGTCATCGATTCGATGAATCAGCCTTACCTACAACACTATGCTCCGCGCTTGAAACATTAAAAAAAAATAAGGTCATATGTAGCTGTCAGTTTATTCTACGAAATTAAAAATCACAGTATAGATAGGGAACTTTCCATTCCTCTGGGACTTTTTATCTGAAGTGGTGAGACACACCAAAAATAATAAATGTAAAAAAAAGTTAATAAAAAAAATCAAAAACCCGACTGCTTGAAAAGCGAACTAAAAAGACGCAAACAAGAAGTAAATCATGATGTGCTCGCAATTATTTTTTTTTTTTTTTTTTTAATTATGTACATTAAACATATAAGTGTTATATATTTTTTAAATCACCACTTATAACCCTTTATTTTGGTACCCCACACGATGGGTTTAGAATAAAATAAAAAAATTGCCCCCACAAAATGGCGCCCAAAAGCCACCATTTTTTTTTTCCTATTTTAATGTAGCCAGTGACACTCGCAGGGTTAAGGGCCTACATACGCTTTAGTGCCGTAAAACGGTAACTTTCTAAAGCATACTCCTTAGTAACGGCTAGGTTAAAAGGTTTGAAAAAAAATTATTTTTATTATTGATTCATGTACATAATACATGTGCACAAGGTATTTTCGTGTAACTAATAGTTTTGCTTTAAAAAAATAATTAACAACACGATTTTTTTTTGCAACTTTTGGAAAGTCCTCCAAAACCACTTGGTTGTTTAAAAATATTTTTACACAGAAAAATTGATGGCTGGCATTTCTTCATAACTAACATAGCATATGTAAATCAAATAATATTTTGCTAATAAAACTGTCCAAAAGGAGGTTCAATATTGATATTTTGGCATCGAGCGGGCGCACGGCAGTACTTAACGTAGTACATTGGGGCGTATATATCGCCTTAAGACGAATCGATTGACGTAAGAATCATCTAAATCGGCTAACGCGCTTAGTCTCTAGAACGACACATAGGAACAAACATACATACATACATAGACTGATAAACACATTACCCGCCTTCGGCAGTCGGGTAAAAAGGGACAGATTGCCTACTGATGACTGAAGACGATTAAATAAAAGCGAATTGTGGTTTAAATTTATAATATCACTTGAAACCTGCTTATTGTACCTACATATTGTAGTGTGCGTTACGAAAGCTCCGCCAAGTTATTTTTTATTTTATTTCTTTTTTTTTTATTTGGGGAAAACAAACAGAAACACATTACATTTTACAACTTACTATAACAACAATTACGAACAAATGTGCAACCAACTACATTTCCCACGGAATACACATAAAAAAAAAGAAAAAAAAATGCATGCGATTTATATTAAAACCTTACAATAATCAAAATAATACAAAAAAAACCATTACCAAAATAATTATAACATTAAAATTAAAATTAAGAACAAAATGATTTTTATTTAAAAAAAAACATTATATTAAATATCAAATTAAAAGAAAATAATTAAATAAGAAGTTAAACATTAAATACATAACATTAGAAATTAAAATTAAAAAAACATCAACAAAAATCAAGTTGCATTAAAAATACTTAAATAAATCAATTGAATAATTAAAATTTCTACCGATTAAGTATTATGAGTACATTATTTTTAGAAGTACCCGATTGGCAGAGAGTGCCAGTCAGTAGAAACCCTAATAAAAAAAGAAAGTTCTCAAACCCACAGTCTCCTGAAAGTGTTCATGTGTCAAATAGGTTTGATGGACTACCTGTTAATGCTGATACACAAGAAGCAGACAATCCTAAGGAAAAAAAGCCTAACAAACCTCCTCCGATCATCTTATATGGCATTGAGGATGTAAAGAAACTTACTGAATTCTTGGTGACAGTAGCTGCTAGGGAAACATTTAAATATAAGATTGTAAACAAAAACCAAATGAGAATCTTAAGTGAAGATACAGAAGTCTACAAAAAGCTTATATCAGCTATTAGAGAGAAAGGACTTATTGGCCATACTTTTAATAGAAAAGAAGAAAGAAACTACAGGCTGGTTGTTAAGAATTTACACCATACAACTCCTCATCAAGATATAAAAGACGCCTTTGAAGAAACCGGAAATGTTGTACTTGGGGAAATTATCAATGCCAGATTTGGGCCGGATAAAAAGCCTACCTCAACTTTCTTTGTAAATCTCCAATCAGGACCTAATAACAAATCTGCCAAGCAAATATGATATATTTATCACCAAGCAGTTATCGTGGAAGATCCAAAAAAAAAGAACACCATTGTCCAATGTCAAAGGTGTCAACAGTATGGTCACACCAAAAATTACTGTATGAGGCCAGCCCGTTGTCTTAAATGTGCAGAATCACATCTGACCAAAACCTGCCCCAAGGTTGATCGCTCTACACCAGCTACTTGTGCTCTTTGCCACGGTCCTCATCCTTCAAATTATAAGGGCTGTGAGGTCTTTAAAGAGATACTGGCCAGAAAATCACAGAAGCGCACATACTCAAAAAGGGAAAGAAATCCATCTGAATTGCCCACCATTGTACACAACAAAGGAACAGAAGTGAACACAACCCATAGCCCCAACAATACTCAAACATCAAAAAAGTATAGCGAAGTTCTCAAAAACAAACAACCAGATCAATCTTCCAACTCTCAAAACGAGCAAGAAACTTATCAACAATTACCATATACAAGAATAGAGGAAATATTTGTCAAACAATCTCAAAAAATAGATATTATCTTACAACAAATGAGCACCATGTTAGGGCTCTTGACAACACTGGTCAATAAACTGTCCACGAGCTAAACAAAATTAAAATAGCCACTTGGAACGCAAATGGTCTAACTCCCAACAAAATTGAGGTTGAAATGTTGTTAAAAATGCATGACCTAGATATATTACTTATATCTGAGACCCATTTCACTAACAATAGTCAAATAAATATAAGAAATTACAACATCTACACAACGAACCATCCTGATGGAACTGCACACGGAGGAGCAGGTATCATAATTCGATCCTCAATAGAACACCATGAACTTGCTCAGTTCCAAACAGACCATATCCAAGCTGCCACGGTAAATATCCGAGATAGAAACGGACACTTCAATATCTCATCAGCATATTGCCCCCCAAAGCACAGAATAACAGAGGAACAGTTCACTGCATACATCAAAAGCCTAGGACCCCGCTTCGTGGCGGGAGGAGACTGGAACTCTAAGCATCTGCACTGGGGCTCGAGACTTATTACAACGCGAGGCAGGGAACTTAAAAAATGTGTTGATAAAAACCACCTTACAACAATTGCTACACCTGAGCCTACCCACTGGCCGACTGACCCAAATAAATTGCCTGATGTCTTGGACTTCTTCTTAATGAAGGGACTATCTAGACTCTTTTACCAAATTGACTCTTGTCTGGATGGAAATTCAAACCACATCCCTGTTATACTAACAATCAGTGCCAATGTCTTGAAGAACCAGAGAAAACCTAGACTGTATAATAATCAGACCAACTGGAAACTCTTTCGTTGTCTTGTTGAGGATTCCTTACAATTACGTGTTTCCTTAAAGAATAAGGATGAGATTGATGATGCAGTCATAGCGTTCACAGTCGCGGTCCAAAAAGCTTGCTGGAATAGCACAGAAGAGGTAAATCGTAAGAATGTAAGGCAGGCTTATGTACCACAAGAAATAAAAGAAATGATTCTGGAGAAAAGGAGACTACGTAGAGTCTGGCACTCAAGCCGGCATCCCCATGATAAAAGGGTTTTAAACAATTACAGTAAAGTTCTGAAACAAACTATAAAAGAAGCAGAAAATGCCACAGTTGAGGCAAAACTATTATCGCTTACTGCTACTGCAAACTCTGACTACTCCCTCTGGAAGGCATGTAAAAGTATGAACCAGCCAATAAACCCAAAGCCACCCCTACGACTAGACAGAAACAAGTGGGCCAGAACGAAACAGGAAAAGTTGAATGCTTTCGCTGATCACCTTGCCAAAGTATTTGTTCCTAACGAGGCCAGTCCTGGCTCTAATGAAGCTGACATAGACGACGTTCTCCAACAAGACCACCAACTTGATTTGCCTATTAAAGTGGTGACTCCAGGAGAAGTGACAAGAACCATCTGTCAACTAGACAATAAAAAAGCCCCAGGATTTGACCTCATAGACAAAAAGATCCTGTCAGAACTGCCACGAAAAGCAATAGTATATATGACTACGTTATTCAATTGTATCTTTAGAACATCTTATTTTCCTGCACTATGGAAGGTCTCACAAGTTGTCATGGTCTATAAACCTGGAAAGCCAGCAAATGAATTATCATCTTACAGGCCAATTAGTTTATTGCCTATAATATCTAAGGTTCTAGAGAAGATACTACTCCGACGACTCTCATGTGCCATGTACGAAAACTCCGTAACTCCAGACCACCAATTTGGGTTTAGGCCAGAGCACAGCACCATCGAACAAATACACAGAGTGTGCAGACATATCAGTGACAGTCTTGAGAAGAAGGAATATTGCTCTTCGGCCTTCCTTGACGTTCAGCAGGCCTTTGACCGGGTATGGCATAAGGGATTACTCTACAAAATTAAGTTACTCCTGCCTCACAGTTTCTATCATATACTAGAATCATATCTCAACGATAGAATATTCCAGGTGAAAGAAGATGACTGCTCGTCGGGTTTTCACGAGATACTTGCTGGTGTGCCACAAGGCTCCGTTCTCGGCCCGGTTTTGTACACCATATATACATCAGATCTTCCACTAACACCTGGAGTTACTATTGCTACTTATGCAGATGATACAGCAATATTAGCTTCTAGTAAAGACCCTGCAGAAGCCTCTGCGAAACTTCAACAAAGCATTGATGAAATAAGCAACTGGTTTGACAGATGGCGTATAAAAGTGAGTGCTAATAAGTCAGTGCAGGTCACCTTCACACTGCGAAGAGAAACTTGTCCCCCTGTTAACCTTAGTAGGAGGGAGTTGACTCAGAGTGACACAGCTAAGTACCTCGGACTATACTTGGACCGCAGGTTGACATGGCGGAAACACATTGAAACAAAACGTAAACAGGTCAACCTCAAATACAAAGGCCTCTACTGGCTCTTGATTGAAATTCAAAACTGTCACTGGACAACAAGCTCCTAATTTACAAGGCTGTGATAAAACCAGTCTGGACCTACGGGATTCAGTTATGGGGGGCCTGCTGTGATTCCAACATAAATATTATTCAAAGAACTCAGAACTACATCCTTAAACAAATTAGCAATGCACCCTGGTTCATTAGAAACAGTGAAGTACACAAATACCTTAGCATGCCAACAGTGACGGATGAGATAAAGACATTTGCAGGCAAATACAAAACAAGACTGGCCAACCATCCTAACCAGCTCGCTGTCCAGCTCACATTACCTGACTGTCTAAATCGCCTGAAACGGCGCAGAACCTTGGATCTCGGCGGCGTTGACTAAGCCAATATACTAATATGGAGGATGTTCCCAGTGGGGTACATCTCCTCATGAATAATAGCCGTTGAACACATCTGCTCATAGTCAGAAGGACTGATTGCAAGATTAAAGATAAGAAAAAAAAAAAAAAAAAAAAAAAAAAAATATTTTTAAATTTACCAGCAGAAAGAGCGAACATATCAATTTGAATGAAGTTCTTGTTACAGTTATCGGTAAGTCGACGCAGAGGAGCTCGCACACCCGCGTTAGTGTGACAAGAGGTCACTACAAACAGGGAAATGTTATCCAAACAGAAAAAAAAACTGCCTACCTTGTAACAAATTAAAACTAAAAATTTTAATATTAATTTTAATTTTTATAAATGATTATGAATTATGAATTATGAATATTAGGTAAGTTTCCAGTCATTTTGTTCAAAATTCGCACACATTCCGCTACAATCAGTCGACTTCCAGTTGTCTAAAGGAGCCAGAAAGGAATTCTTCCGAGTTTTCATCCCGCGGCCTTAGACTCTCGTCTGACACCATTTTGGAGCACTCCAACAAAAATTCTGTTACTTTCGGTTCTTTATAGTAACTTTCAGTGATTTCTGAAACAAAAGATTTAGCTAAAGACCTACCGCTTATCTGAAACGTTACGGTATCTGAAGCTTTGGTCTCTTGATCGAAACGCACAACGTTGTGGTTTGCGGTACCAGACTCATAATCATTTGAAAAACGTCTAGAAAATTTATTTGTGCCATCGCACTCGCAGTATGTGTCACCGTACACATACTAGTATTTTGGAGGTATGCGGAACAGGGTTTAAAGTTCTGCAACCCCCATTGAAAATAGAGAATCCGGCGACAAGACGGGTCATCTGGTCCGGGCAAATACCCAACGGTCCGTTGTATGTGTACTTCAAACCGCGCCGAAAACCCTGCTGGCGCGGTGCAGGATTATGTGTCCGACACCGTATACCGCAGCGTTGTGTATCAAGAGTTCAAAGCTTTAGGGCTCTTACTGATAAACACGACACGACGTCGCGTCGTGCTACGACGCAATGAGAATGAAACAAGTTATAACAAATGACGACGAAAATGCCGCGACGTAGCACGACGCGATGTCCTATCGTGTTTATGTGTAAGAGCTCTGAGTAGCTTTAGTAGCTGATGCACAGTGAGCGTGCGTTGGTAACAAATAATTAATAACGTTGGAATTAAACATTGTATGAAAATAATAATACATTGCTTCGTGACGGAATAAGTGAATAGATCAACAAGGAGAACCACAAGTTAAAACAAATACTAGGTAATTAAATTAATGAAGAATAATATTATGTCGTGGAAAGTAGTCGAGTCTGAATTAATTTTATTTGCATTTTTCAACTCATTTCTGTTCACTTGTTTAGATGGCTATCTAAAGAATATCTACTAATGAATAAAGACGATGATTAATTGATTATATTATTAGGCTGGCTATACATTGCAAACTCATAATATGCATGAAAAACATAGTTATTACCTACTGCTTATTTTATGTAAAAACAATCAAAAAATGATTAAATTATGTCATTTGTTAATATTTTTTGGCAAATATTCGTTTACTAATTATTATTATTTTAAATTTTGCAACTTTTGTAAACAACGAAGGACTTGAAAATTTTTCAACATTTTCATAAGCAGGAAAGGACTGTTCTACGTCGAAATATGCACGAAAATAAACATTATCATTAGTTTATAATTAAAATATGCAATAACCGTTGAAAAGGGGCCTAATATTCAAATGCATAGGTATGCAACATGCAAATGCATACAATCCGGTCTCTAATATCATATAAAATTTCTTTATTCAGGTAACTTTCAAAACCCATTTTACATTAAATATAAACATCAGAATAATAAAAATAATATCAGTAACGGTCAAAACAAAAAGTAATGTCAAATCAAGTCACAAGTAAAGTCAAATCAAAATAAAGTAAAGTAATATCAAATCAAAACAGAATAAATTACTTAAGTTACAAAAAAAAAACAAAAAATTTAAAATAAAAAAAAAATGTAGTAGTACCATCTCTCCGGAATAATGAGGTACTGACCTGCTAGTTTATGCGAACTCAACTCTTTGCCGCCGTAGTCTTCGGGAAGACATTCTTTCGGCACATAATTGTACAGATCTTCCAAACTGCCGTGGATGACCACTCTGTCCATTATGATCGAGGTGATGAACTGCTTGAAGAAGTCTACTAACCGTTGGATGATATTCGCGGGAGCACCTATGTTTATAACGTGGATGCCGAATATTCTCCAGTTGAGGGCTTTCTGGAATATAAAATTGTGCTATTAAATTTACGAAGAATGGAAACTCTATGTAAGCATGGGCGCCAGGAGGGGGGTGCAATGGGGTGCACTTACGCCCCCCTGGCCTTCAATAAAATATCATCATCATATCAGCTGAAAGACGTCCACTGCTGGACGTAGGCCTACCCCAAGCGTCGCCAATAAAATATAAGTAAACATTTTTTTAAAACCTCAAAAAATACACATATTAGCATAAGCCAGGCGAGGTGATAAAATTTTCCTGTATCCTTCATTGATTCTCCAGTATTCAGCATAAATCGGAGAGGTTAGTTAGGTTAGTAAAATCATTTTACAAGCAAACGCACATGTTCAAGTGTTATCCAAAATTAGTACGAATGGTAGACAACTATACATGTCGCACGCTTAGTATTAAAGTGACCGAATTCAAATTCCTGTAAATTCTGATTTTGCTATAAACTGACCTTAAAAAGTATACTAAAACCCTGTGGCGAAAAAAATCTCGAATTAGAGTAAGAAAGGAACAGCTTATACATCGGTCACTTTATTCTTTTTTTTAAAGACTTTTTTGGTCATTGCCCACAAATTGCATTTTTTATGTTAGGTCACTTTAATACTAAGGGTGCGATATTTGACTTTCGGTTATTAACAGATAAGTAAACAATGGTTACGGTGGTTACTTTTAGAATAGGACAGACCCTTGACAGACCTATGAAAAGAATGAAGATACAATAAAATATTTTGTTTTGACCAGTGATGCCCGCGGCTTCGCTCCCATCAACTGCCTGCCCTACCCTACTTACCTTCCTCCCCACCCTACTTACCTTCCTACCTACCTACCAATTTTTTTCTAGGGTCATTCTTTCGCGGATAATCTTAAAACCGCCATTCAGAAAATTACTTCAAATGCACAACGCCTTCTATCGAATATGGAGTTCAACTGTCCGAGTATTGAATTTTGCTTCTTGAACATTTTAAAATCATCTAACTGTTGTCTGTTGATAGAGTGAACTGATTGCGATGAAACAAAAACTAAGTAATATTTCAAGTTACGCGCAATTTTTATGTATAAAATTTATCTACATTGGTTCCGTACATTTTACGTGATGCGTGCATAAATAAACAGATAAACAAACAAATCGATTTACAGACAAAAATTCCAATAATGCTGGCAATGGGTTCTGTTGATTATCCTTTTACAAACAGGCAACTTTTTTTTTATATTCAAAAACGACTTTTCTACAGATTTATTGTGATATGATTATGATTTATTATTTTTTGATGATATCGCAGATAATATTATTATAATACTAGCATATCTATATTATGAACGTTCATTATTACCTCGTACTGTGTTATTTGGTGTCAAATTTATGATGATTTAATATTTTCTGTTTATAAGTGACCATGTTGTGATGATTAAATATAATAAAACATTTTTTTTTCTTTCCCCAATAATTCTTTTGCTACTGATTGTACCTTTTCTCTTTTGTAGGACTCGTCGCCAACAATACCGACGCGGCAACGCGCCGTTCACGAAATAACAGATAAAATATGGTTTACCGTAAAAAACCCCGCTATTTTCTTGAACACCAATGGATTTTGAGTGAGGATCTGTGCCCATCCCATATGTTCCAGATCGACAATCCATATGTCACCCGCCATGTAGTCGAAAATCATCCGCAAATCTAGAAGCTAAATTATTATCACGTGAGATAAACTTAGGTAGTCTTGGTATTTAGGGCCAGTTTCTGAATTGAAAATTTTGAGTTAAGAACCTGTCAAACCCTACTTAAACGGCGAAGTTTAACACGTTTTCAGGGACCTTACCATGACATTTCAAAACTATCATGGTTCCTCTGTGAGAGAGAGACGGAACTCACGGAACTATACAAGACAAATAGCTCTGTCCCTTTTTAAAACCCCCGACGGAAAAAGAGTCCGAGATAAAAGAGGAAAGGGAGTGTGTATAGTTCTCACCAAACTTCTTGGCCGCCCTGATGTTGGCTACAATGGCTGCGCAGTAGTAAATCTCATACAAAAACAGCACCGCGGCGCGCCTTGCGCATCGGAACGCCAACTTCAGGGCGGCCAAGAAGTTTGCCGACAGCTATAACTGTGTATTTGTGTATCTGTCTGTGGCATCATAACTTTTAAATAGATATACCGATTTTGATATAGTTCTTTTTGTTTGAAAGGTAACTTTATCGAGAGTGTTCATAGCTATATTTAATGTAAATCGGTTAAGCCGTTCTAAAGTTACGGGCGTTTTACTGTTTGAATCGGGGTATTTTCGCAAGATATCGTGTCATAATTACGTGTTCAATAGATTGCCGATCGAAGCGTATCTACCATGTACTAGATAAATTATGTAGCATGAAATAAAAATGTATCGGGGGTTTTATAAATTTTGAAATTTTACTTGTTCACAGTCCCACCATAATAGTTTTGACACGTCATGGTAAGGCCCCTGGATAGAGTTTGACATATACTCAATTTCTAATTTGAATTCAGAAATTGGTGGTTAATATTGTAAATCGCAGATAAAGGTCAGCCTACACAGAGACGAGACAGCCATTTAATCCGAAGTTTGTCAGTCACTTTTTTTGTAGTAAATATGATGATTGTAGTAATAATGATGATGGCACAGTGGTAATTTGTTACGGACCAAGTGATTATTACTCACGGTATTATTCATAATGCCCTGGCAATTTGTAAAATGCCCAATATCAGTAGGCAATATGGTAAAAACTATTGAAATAATTAAATTGACCGGGCTTTCTGAATAATGTCCATCACTTATTGGGCCGGGCAATAAAAATATTTTTTTAAATTATTTGAATGTTGACGTTGGTTTTAATATAGAATAGTTAAGTACGATTACTATTTAAGAAACAAAGGCGATGGAGCCCCGCTGCGTTGGGCTCCTTTTTGTATCTGCCTGCAGGGTCTAAAGTAACCTAACCTATCCGTGTCGGGGTGCCCTAAGCTGCCGAGTTTGCTTCGCTCGCTCTTGGACCAATTCATTGACCATAATTATCGAATTTTCCTACCGTTAAAAAGCAAAATTCATAATGATCAGACAATTTGATAAATATAGAAGTTTAAATCAGCATTCATTACATTGCCCGATCTGACTTGACTAGATTCATAATGCCCGGGATTCATTATACATAGTGCCCTGATTAATCACTTGGTCCATGACATAATTATATTAATATAATGTAGGTAATCTGTGGGCAGGCACTTTACTTCGTGTAAACTCTGTCATCGCGAATGCTCTCAAAACGGTAAAGGAATACATTGTGAGAAAACCCAAAGACATGTGACATATACCTACTCGCACTGGGGCCGCGTGGTGGATTAAATTACGGCCCCTTCCCTCACATAGAGAGGGGGCCTATGTCCCATCAATGAGAACATTACCTATACGCGGATTATCGCCTCGACACGGCCCGACGCTTCTTACCGTCTTGGTGTGAGCTGACCCTTCATATTTTCGATGCTCAATAAGTTGTCAATGTTCATACCATAGTAAACCTTCTAAAAAATTGTTCAATGTCGAACTTGCTCAATTCAGTTCCGAATTTCACAATCAAAATTCTTCTATTGTCTTGTAGCTTCGGCAGCGCAAAAACATTGCTGAAAAACAAGGAAATAGTCAGAGTAAGATTCATACGGCCGTTTCTACTTCAATGCATTTTTTTCAGGCTAGAAGTAATACACAAATACTTAAATTCAAATTCAGAAAAATTACCACAATAATTACTTTGAATTTACTTTGGCCCGCTAGCGCCAACATGTGTTATCTTATTCCGGTCAATTATGTACCTGACCTAAGTCATATTTGTTGTTTAACCTCGTGTTAGCATTTAACTCACGAGTTAAGTTTTTGGCACAAGTGGGTCTAGTGCATAAATGAGATGCTTACCATCTCATATAAAAAAAATATGAACTTGTTATAAGCGTTTATACTCGAAAGGCTTGCTCAGATTTTATAATATGAATTCGGCGTAACACAATCACAAGAGGTGGATAGGGTTCCATAATCCATACTCGTATCAGTCGTATCGCCTTGCTACTTAGCTGTCTACATAAATCTTACTATCAGATTGGTCAGTTTCATTATGTGCCCGAAACATTCGAGTCACAGGCGTTTACCAAGCAACTTCATAAGATATATATGTTACGGACGAAGTGATTAATACGGCATTATTTATAATGCCCGTGCAATTTGAAAAATGGCCAATATAATTATGCAATTACACAAAATTATACATAGAGCCCTAATTAATCACTTGGTCTATGTCATGCCCGGGCATTATGCATCTAGTCAAGTCAAATAGGGCAATGTAGTTAATACTAATTTATTTATTTATTTTATTTATTTATTCTATATTTATCAAATTGTCTGGTCATTATGAACATTGCTACGTAACGGTTGGGCAATTTGATAATTATGGCCAATTAATTAGTCCAAGAGCGAGCGAAGCGAGCTCGGGAGCTTAGGGCACTCCGACGGTTCGAAGGAGATGACGGGAGCTGAAAAGAGCGCCCTCATCTCCTTCATGTTAGGTTACTTTAGACCCTGCAGGCAGAAATAGGGTCCCTCGCAGCGGGGCTCCGTCGACTTTGTTGCTTAAATAGTATTCGTGCAATTATATATTAAAACCAATATCAGAAAGCCCGGTCAATTTATTTATTTCAATAGTTTTTTATCATATTGCCTACTCATATTGGGCATTTTTCATATTGCCCAGGCGTTACGAATAATACCGTATTAATCACTTCATCATCATCATATCAGCCGAAAGACGTCCACTGCTGGACATAGGCCTCCCCCAAGCGTCGCCACATTGACCGGTCCCGTGCGTCCCGCAACCAGCGGATCCCCGCAACCTTCACCAGGTCATCGGTCCACCTGGTGGGAGGCCTTCCAACGCAACGTCTTTCGGTTCGCGGTCGCCACTCCAGAACCTTTCTGCCCCATCGGCCATCCGTTCTGCGTGCAATGTGCCCTGCCCACTGCCACTTAAGTTTGGCAATCCTTCGAGCTATGTCAGTAACCCTGGTTCTCTTACGGATCTCTACATTTTTGATTCGATCACGCAAGGAAACTCCGAGCATAGCCCTCTCCATTGCCTTTTGGACCACGTCTCAGAGCCATATGTCATCACTGGCAACACACACTGGTCATAGACTTTCGTCTGGAGACACTGTGGTAAGTTGGACGAGAAGATACCGCGTAACTTCCCGAACGCTGCCCAGCCGAGTCGGATTCGACGGTTGACCTCTTTCTCGAAGTTGGCCCTACCCAACTGGATCGTTTGTCCCAGGTAGACATAGTCGTCCACAACTTCGAGTATAGAGTCTCCAACCTTGATAGGAGTGGGTGTAACATGGGCATTCAACATCACCTTGGTTTTGTCCATATTAATTTTCAGACCCACTCTTTCGGAAACTCTACTGAGGTCATCGAGCATTGTACTGAGGCTCTCCATGGTCTCAGCCATGACCACTATGTCGTCGGCAAACCGAAGGTGAGTGATCGCCATTAACGTTGATGCCTAGGCCCCTCCAGTCCAGAACCTTGAATACATCCTCCAGCGCAGCAGTGAACAGTTTCGGAGAAATGACGTCTCCCTGTCTCACGCCACGCTGGAGAAGAATTGGTTTCGAGGTCTGATCCTGAAGACGGACTGACATGGTGGCGTTTTTGTACAAACACTTCAACACCTCAATGTACCGGTAGTCGATCTGGCACCGTTGGAAAGACTGCAGTACAGCCCAAGTCTCGATCGAATCGAAGGCTTTCTCGTAGTCCACAAACGCTAAACAGAGAGGTTGTACTCTGCGGTCTTCTGTATAACCTGCCGCAGCGTATGTATGTGGTCTACGGTGCTAAAGCCTTTTCGGAATCCGGCTTGTTCGGGAGGCTGGAAATCGTCAAACAAAACAAACACTCTGAGAAGTGAGATGGGCCTATAGTTCTTCAGCCGGGCATTGTCGCCCTTTTTGAAGAAGAGTACCACCACACCCCTGCACCATGCCTGTGGCGTTTTGCCCTCGAGTATGACGGAATCAAACAGCTTCTGAAGGGCCTTAAGGACCGGTTTCCCACCCGCCTTCAGGAGTTCAGCCGTGATTCCGTCGTCACCCGGCGGCTTGTTGTTTTTAAGCTGTTTCAGAGCCATCCTAATCTCGTACAGGCTGACGTCCGGGATATCTTCGGTATAGTGTCGGGTCAATCTAGCTCGTAGGTCGTTTGCTAGATTCGCAACGGGTTTGCATGTTGACGTGTGCAACTGCCCATAGAATCTCTCGATCTCCCTCAGAAGCTCCGGTTTGGCGGATACGATCCTGCCATCATCAGTCTTCAGTTTCGTGAGCTGGCTCTGCCCAATAGACAGATCTCTTGCAAAAACCTTGGAGCCCTTATTCCGCTCAATCGCATCTTTAATACTTTCGGTATTAAAGCGGCGGAGGTCGCTTTTCAAGGACTTTGAGATCCGTTTATTTAGCTGCCGGTATTTCACCGCATCGTCTGAAGACTGCAAGATCATCTCACGCCTCTCCTTTATTAGCTTGAGAGTAGGATCAGAGAGCTTTTTGTTTCTATCTGTACGGCGGGTCTTGAAAAACTTAGACCCGACCGTATGGACAGCTTCCACGAACTCATCGCTGTATTCGTCCACGGAGCTCCCTAGGAACTCGAAACGATTCTGGAGTTCGAGCTGAAAGGTTTCGGGGTTCTGGATCTGGATCTGTGCTGGACGGAGCGTGGAATTCATCAGTCGAGACCTTTCAAGCTTGATATTAATGTTCAATGTGCCTCTTAACATGCGGTGATCGTTTCCGGTTTTCACCGAATTGATCACAGAGACATCATTGAACATATGCTTCTTGGTTGACATGATGTAGTCGTTTTCTTTTTTAGTTGCACCATCGGGGCTTTGCCATGTCCACTTCCTGGGTCTTTACATATACAGAGTGGGCCAAAAATCGTGAATCAAACAAAATAGGGTGATATTTGGGGCTATTTACAGTTGGTCATAAAGTAATAATTTTTATTCCTATTTTTTTCCTCCTTGGAACTATCGCCCTTTTTGTTTAATGTACGATTTTTGTCCAGCCTGTATAAAAGAAGAAACTGACGACTGTCTGATCGATCAACGCACAGCCAATACCACCAGACCTAGAACATGAAATTTTGCAGAAAGGTTCCTCAAGTGACGTAAGTGTAGGAAAGGATTTTCGGAAATTACACCCCTAAGGGGGTAAAAAGGGGGTTGTAAGTTTGTATAAAAAAAATTTTTCCTTCGGCCAATATTCTTCAAACTTAGCGCAAATAGTAGTGTAAGTAAATTATAAAGGTTTTCATTATTAGTTTTTCGAAAATACCCCCAAAAGTCGATTTAGGGGGTGTTGAAGTTTGTATGGAATGATTTTATTCCTTGGATAAGTAAACATGAACCCTGACATAAATATCCACCTAAGTAAAAAAATAACGTTGCAATTATTAGTTTTTCGGAATACCCCGAAAATACAATTTAGGGGGTGTTAAAGATTTTTAAAGAAACTTACTTCACAGGGCTTCGTTTTTGATGTAGGGATTTCGGGGAGCACTATGAAGGGGTTTTTGAAAACTAAACCTTTAAGGTTCCTCCTTTAAAACTTCCAACGCCCTTTGAGTTGGAAGTTTGTATGAAAAATCGAATTCCTTCGACTAATATTCTTGAAATTCCCTCAATATACGATTTAGCCTGTCTTAAAAACGTGTACAGAGCGTAATTTTGACCTCCCTCATACAACGTGCGAATACTTACGAGCCCGCATGTAAAAATTGTTAACATCTAACTGCCAAAGTGCCAATGCTCTGCGTTCCCTCTCCATGTCCGCATCGTCGCGTCGGACAAACTATCGGAGTCCTTGAAATTCGTCACCTTTAGCGTGAAATAGTTCACACTACTTCTAAACTAGGAAACTACTATCTATATTACCATTCCTGTCTAACCTTATACTCGTAGATCTAATTGCAGTGTAGCTCTACTAGGTCTTCTTAAACTACTAGGTAATAGCTCTAAATCACATCGCTCCCTTACATAGGTATACTTCTCGCCAAAGTCCTTGGCCGTGCTGAAGTTGGCTACAATGGCTGCGCAGTAGTAAATCTAATACAAAAACAGCACCGATTCGTGCCGTGCGCATCGGCAAACCAACCTCAGGGCAGCCCAGAAGTTTGGCGAGAACTACTTACAACAAGTACTTACAACAAGTCGAAAACTTTATTAGGGCCGCATAACATTTGTTCTCTGTTTTGAAAGAATTCTGGCAACAGAAACCGGTACTTATAGAAGTTATCTAGCTTCTCTTTTGTTCTCTCTATGGATCCTTTTGCTACGATTATCATCATCTCCACAAGAGTTCTACCTGATGAAAAAAGAAAATCATTGTTAGGGCCGATTTATCCATAGTCAGATAACTTTTATCTGAGGAATAAAACAGGCAGTTTGTCAGCCTTTGCATAGAAAGATTTCAGTTCAAATATACCTGAATATTGAAAAGTAGGCACCGACTAAGGCCCGAGTTTTCAATAGTCTCATAACTTTTAACTAAGGAATAAAAAACCGGCCAAGTGCGAGTCGGACTCGCGCACCGAGGGTTCCGTACAAACCTGTAGGCAACCTGTAGGTTCCGTTTTTTAATTTCGAGGTACGGAACCCTAAAAACATGTGACGTAACTAAAAATTTAAGGCTTTCGGCATTTTTCCTTTATATGTGCTATAAAACATTGCTTCATGCCAAATTTCAAGATTCTAGGTCGACTGGAAGTACCCTTTAGGTTTTGATTCCCTTGCTAGTTGCGAGTTTGAAAATATGCGGCTTAAATTGCTGTTTCTTCTGATTGCGTTGACATAGATGTTACATTATGCTACAGCTTACAGGTATTATAGACCTAATTTTTTGATATGAATTTCAATTTAATACCTTTACGCGTTCATGAGGAAAGGGGTAGTAAGTTTAAAATTATTTAAAATATTTTTATTATATGATGTAACTAAAAATTTACGCTTTTCGCAATTTTTCCTTTATCTGTGCTGTAATACGTTGCTTCGTACCAAATTTCAAGATTCTGAGTTCACGGGAAGTACCCTGTAGGTTTTGATTCCCTTACGAGTGTCGAAAATTTGCGGAAATTTGCGGCATAAACGGCTGTATCTTTTGATTGCGTTGGCTTAGAAGTTTATTTTTCCACAGCTTTAAGGGACAGTAGACTTGAGTATTTGATATTATTATAAATATTTCAGCTAGATACCGCCACGCTTTCCTGAGAAAAAGGGTCACGACATACAGACGGACGGACGGACGGACAACAAAGTGATACTATACGGGTTCCATTTTTTCCTTTCGAGGTACGGAACTGTAAAAATGGCCGTTTGACAGCTTTTGTATAGAAAATTTGTTATACGGCCGTTTTTATTCCTTCAGCTGAAAGACGTTCACTGCTGGACATAGGCCTCCTCCAGGCATCGCCACATTGACCGATCCCGTGCGTCTCGCATCCAGCGCCTTCCTTTCCTTTCTTTTATTCCTTAGTTAAAAGTTAATATCAGACTATTGAAAATCGGCCTTAAAAGTTATCGCCCTCAAAATCGATTGAACGGACTGTAAAAAGATTTGAAACATATCTAATGTTATTTCAAATGGAGTATAACGGTTAAATATTAAGAGGAATTCCGGTCGCCGACATCCGACTGAATATCATATGTAAAAAGTCATAATTCGAGATTTGGCTCTCGCCTATTTCCTCCTCCAATATTGTAACAATTTAAAACATATTCTATAAACTGAGAAAGAAAGATATACGTATACTTTGCCCCTATGTTTTCCTTTTTGATGATACATTATCTTTAGAAGCACAAGAACCATCAAAAAATGGTCAAAATTGCACTGTCAACAGAGGTTAGGCCTCTGAAAAAGTCCTCTGTGGGCCTCTGTGTCTGTACAAATTTGACAACTTTAAATGACAAAAGAAAAACATAGAAGCACAACGTATACCTTCCTTTTTAATTCAATTTATGTTTTTTTATTTTTTGACGCCCTATGACCCCTGCCCTTTTATACGCGTTCGTAGTTTTATTTTATTTTTATTTAAGTGTATATATAGTTAGTTATTGTTATTTAAGTATTTAATAGAATGTAAATTTTAATTGAAATAAAATTTATGGAATATCTTTAAATAAAATCAGTACTGGAGGAGGACAGGCGATAGCCAAACCTCGAATTATGAATTTTTACTAAGGATGTTGAGTCAGAGCTCTCTGCCCGCATTTCCTCTTAAGGCCAGAGTAATTTTTTAAATAGAGTTTCCTTAGTTAAGAAAAGAAAGAACACGAACCAACTTCGTCTACTTACTGATTTCAAGATTAGCTAGATGAGGTTGTTTTTCAAGCCATTCCATAACCATGTCCACCCCTTCTCGTAAGCTGTTCTCAGTCAAGCCAAAGACTTGACGCACGGCCGCAACTTCTACGTCTGTTCGGTGGAACAGGGCGCAATGTTCGGGTGGATTCATTGTTGTAAGACGAAGCGTCTTTTTACCCTGAAATGTATAAGTATATCATGAAGTTTGAAGTTAAGTTGTAGCTCCAGCTAGAACTGAGCATGTACGATGTTTTATAGCCATCATTGTTCCAGTGTGAGAGAGGAACGGAGCTATAGGTACAGAGCAGTATCACATTTTACCCGACTGCGGGAAGGTAATATTTTTCGAGCTTATGTATGTATGTCCATTTCTACAGCACGCTCTACAGCCCAAACGGCTTGACGGATTATGACATTTGAGGTGTCGTTGGATTCATCTTACTAATGGGAGTGACATAGGCTATTTTTTTTTATAAGCTACTAAATAGATCATTCCAAATATATGTATACTAGCTGACCCGGCAAACTTTGTTTTGCCATAAAAACACCAAACATTCATCTACCTTACCTACCCTAACAACCCTACCCTACCCTACCCTACCTACCCTACCTACCCTACCTACCCTACCCTACCTACCCTACCTACCCTACCTACCCTACCTACCCTACCTACCCTACCTACCCTACCTACCCTACCTACCCTACCTACCCTACCTACCCTACCTACCCTACCTACCCTACCTACCCTACCTACCCTACCTACCCTACCTACCCTACCTACCCTACCTACCCTACCTACCCTACCTACCCTACCTACCCTACCTACCCTACCTACCCTACCTACCCTACCTACCCTACCTACCCTACCTACCCTACCTACCCTACCTACCCTACCTACCCTACCTACCCTACCTACCCTACCTACCCTACCTACCCTACCTACCCTACCTACCCTACCTACCCTACCTACCCTACCTACCCTACCTACCCTACCTACCCTACCTACCCTACCTACCCTACCTACCCTACCTACCCTACCTACCCTACCTACCCTACCTACCCTACCTACCCTACCTACCCTACCTACCCTACCTACCCTACCTACCCTACCTACCCTACCTACCCTACCTACCCTACCTACCCTACCTACCCTACCTACCCTACCTACCCTACCTACCCTACCTACCCTACCTACCCTACCTACCCTACCTACCCTACCTACCCTACCTACCCTACCTACCCTACCTACCCTACCTACCCTACCTACCCTACCTACCCTACCTACCCTACCTACCCTACCTACCCTACCTACCCTACCTACCCTACCTACCCTACCTACCCTACCTACCCTACCTACCCTACCTACCCTACCTACCCTACCTACCCTACCTACCCTACCTACCCTACCTACCCTACCTACCCTACCTACCCTACCTACCCTACCTACCCTACCTACCCTACCTACCCTACCTACCCTACCTACCCTACCTACCCTACCTACCCTACCTACCCTACCTACCCTACCTACCCTACCTACCCTACCTACCCTACCTACCCTACCTACCCTACCTACCCTACCTACCCTACCTACCCTACCTACCCTACCTACCCTACCTACCCTACCTACCCTACCTACCCTACCTACCCTACCTACCCTACCTACCCTACCTACCCTACCTACCCTACCTACCCTACCTACCCTACCTACCCTACCTACCCTACCTACCCTACCTACCCTACCTACCCTACCTACCCTACCTACCCTACCTACCCTACCTACCCTACCTACCCTACCTACCCTACCTACCCTACCTACCCTACCTACCCTACCTACCCTACCTACCCTACCTACCCTACCTACCCTACCTACCCTACCTACCCTACCTACCCTACCTACCCTACCTACCCTACCTACCCTACCTACCCTACCTACCCTACCTACCCTACCTACCCTACCTACCCTACCTACCCTACCTACCCTACCTACCCTACCTACCCTACCTACCCTACCTACCCTACCTACCCTACCTACCCTACCTACCCTACCTACCCTACCTACCCTACCTACCCTACCTACCCTACCTACCCTACCTACCCTACCTACCCTACCTACCCTACCTACCCTACCTACCCTACCTACCCTACCTACCCTACCTACCCTACCTACCCTACCTACCCTACCTACCCTACCTACCCTACCTACCCTACCTACCCTACCTACCCTACCTACCCTACCTACCCTACCTACCCTACCTACCCTACCTACCCTACCTACCCTACCTACCCTACCTACCCTACCTACCCTACCTACCCTACCTACCCTACCTACCCTACCTACCCTACCTACCCTACCTACCCTACCTACCCTACCTACCCTACCTACCCTACCTACCCTACCTACCCTACCTACCCTACCTACCCTACCTACCCTACCTACCCTACCTACCCTACCTACCCTACCTACCCTACCTACCCTACCTACCCTACCTACCCTACCTACCCTACCTACCCTACCTACCCTACCTACCCTACCTACCCTACCTACCCTACCTACCCTACCTACCCTACCTACCCTACCTACCCTACCTACCCTACCTACCCTACCTACCCTACCTACCCTACCTACCCTACCTACCCTACCTACCCTACCTACCCTACCTACCCTACCTACCCTACCTACCCTACCTACCCTACCTACCCTACCTACCCTACCTACCCTACCTACCCTACCTACCCTACCTACCCTACCTACCCTACCTACCCTACCTACCCTACCTACCCTACCTACCCTACCTACCCTACCTACCCTACCTACCCTACCTACCCTACCTACCCTACCTACCCTACCTACCCTACCTACCCTACCTACCCTACCTACCCTACCTACCCTACCTACCCTACCTACCCTACCTACCCTACCTACCCTACCTACCCTACCTACCCTACCTACCCTACCTACCCTACCTACCCTACCTACCCTACCTACCCTACCTACCCTACCTACCCTACCTACCCTACCTACCCTACCTACCCTACCTACCCTACCTACCCTACCTACCCTACCTACCCTACCTACCCTACCTACCCTACCTACCCTACCTACCCTACCTACCCTACCTACCCTACCTACCCTACCTACCCTACCTACCCTACCTACCCTACCTACCCTACCTACCCTACCTACCCTACCTACCCTACCTACCCTACCTACCCTACCTACCCTACCTACCCTACCTACCCTACCTACCCTACCTACCCTACCTACCCTACCTACCCTACCTACCCTACCTACCCTACCTACCCTACCTACCCTACCTACCCTACCTACCCTACCTACCCTACCTACCCTACCTACCCTACCTACCCTACCTACCCTACCTACCCTACCTACCCTACCTACCCTACCTACCCTACCTACCCTACCTACCCTACCTACCCTACCTACCCTACCTACCCTACCTACCCTACCTACCCTACCTACCCTACCTACCCTACCTACCCTACCTACCCTACCTACCCTACCTATACCACCCTACCTACCCTACCTAAGCCATGGCTCTCTCCATCCCCTGGCGGTTCGTGCGCGCGCAAATTTGGCTCAAGCCCTGGGCCAGAGCAAAGCTGTGTCTTTGTTCTGGATCAAGGCCCACGCGGGCCTGCCGGGGAATGAGCGAGCGGACGAGTTAGCGAAGGAGGCAGCATTGTCGTTACGGAGGAAGCCGGACTACGACCAGTGTCCGGTTTCATTTATCAAGCGACAGATCCGTTTGGAATCGCTTGATGAATGGAATCGAAGATATGTGTCGGGCGAGACGGCCTCTGTGACGAAAATGTTTCTTCCGGATGCAATAGCGGCTTTCCATATTATAAAACAGGTGCGGCCCACAGGCGTACTCACGCAAGTTTTGACGGGGCACGGCGGGTTCTCTGAATACTTGAATCGCTTCAAGTGTAAGGAGAGCCCCTCGTGCGTCTGCGACCCAGGCGTGGCAGAGACCGTCCAGCACATACTCGTAGATTGCCCGTTATTTATCAGGGAACGCTACCAACTCGAATGTGAGCTGGACAGGACATTGACGAAGGAGAGCCTGCATGGGCTCATGAGTAAGCAACACAGGGAAAAGTTCCTAGAGTACTGTGTAAATGTGGCCTCCACAGTCATTGCACGAAACCGAAGTTGAAGCGGCTCTATGATTCACTAGTATTATGAGAATATTTTGTAAGAAGCATAGAAATAGCACGCACAAAACTGCAATGACAAACGGTGCACTGGGGTAGTACCTAAGAGAAACAGATTGTCTGTGTGGTGAAAAGCACTGTTGTGCTTCTTATCCCTAAATAAAGTAAGGCAAATTTATATTTAATTTCCTATCCTCCGTGATAAATTGCTCTCTTGTATTCTGATGTGATAAACTGCACTTCTTGCACATTTTAGAGAAAAACCGCACTTTTTGTAATTATTGCATTTTTGTATTATTTAAACCTACATGTTTTGATCGATAAATAAAGATGCCCATAAATATTTGAGTTTGCACAAAATGGGCACCAGCTTCGTTGGCGGGATTATGTAAGGCAGGAGGGGTTTTTAGTCAGTTGGAGTCTGACACTATCCAGACTGGCTCACTTTAGAGGCACTTTGGGTGTAAGTCCGACCGGATTTCCCCTCCTGCCAATACAAAAAAAAAAAAAAAAAAAAAAAAAAAAAAAAAAAAAAAATACCTACCCTACCTACCCTACCTACCCTACCTACCCTACCTACCCTACCTACCCTACCTACCCTACCTACCCTACCTACCCTACCTACCCTACCTACCCTACCTACCCTACCTACCCTACCTACCCTACCTACCCTACCTACCCTACCTACCCTACCTACCCTACCTACCCTACCTACCCTACCTACCCTACCTACCCTACCTACCCTACCTACCCTACCTACCCTACCTACCCTACCTACCCTACCTACCCTACCTACCCTACCTACCCTACCTACCCTACCTACCCTACCTACCCTACCTACCCTACCTACCCTACCTACCCTACCTACCCTACCTACCCTACCTACCCTACCTACCCTACCTACCCTACCTACCCTACCTACCCTACCTACCCTACCTACCCTACCTACCCTACCTACCCTACCTACCCTACCTACCCTACCTACCCTACCTACCCTACCTACCCTACCTACCCTACCTACCCTACCTACCCTACCTACCCTACCTACCCTACCTACCCTACCTACCCTACCTACCCTACCTATACCACCCTACCTACCCTACCTAAGCCATGGCTCTCTCCATCCCCTGGCGGTTCGTGCGCGCGCAAATTTGGCTCAAGCCCTGGGCCAGAGCAAAGCTGTGTCTTTGTTCTGGATCAAGGCCCACGCGGGCCTGCCGGGGAATGAGCGAGCGGACGAGTTAGCGAAGGAGGCAGCATTGTCGTTACGGAGGAAGCCGGACTACGACCAGTGTCCGGTTTCATTTATCAAGCGACAGATCCGTTTGGAATCGCTTGATGAATGGAATCGAAGATATGTGTCGGGCGAGACGGCCTCTGTGACGAAAATGTTTCTTCCGGATGCAATAGCGGCTTTCCATATTATAAAACAGGTGCGGCCCACAGGCGTACTCACGCAAGTTTTGACGGGGCACGGCGGGTTCTCTGAATACTTGAATCGCTTCAAGTGTAAGGAGAGCCCCTCGTGCGTCTGCGACCCAGGCGTGGCAGAGACCGTCCAGCACATACTCGTAGATTGCCCGTTATTTATCAGGGAACGCTACCAACTCGAATGTGAGCTGGACAGGACATTGACGAAGGAGAGCCTGCATGGGCTCATGAGTAAGCAACACAGGGAAAAGTTCCTAGAGTACTGTGTAAATGTGGCCTCCACAGTCATTGCACGAAACCGAAGTTGAAGCGGCTCTATGATTCACTAGTATTATGAGAATATTTTGTAAGAAGCATAGAAATAGCACGCACAAAACTGCAATGACAAACGGTGCACTGGGGTAGTACCTAAGAGAAACAGATTGTCTGTGTGGTGAAAAGCACTGTTGTGCTTCTTATCCCTAAATAAAGTAAGGCAAATTTATATTTAATTTCCTATCCTCCGTGATAAATTGCTCTCTTGTATTCTGATGTGATAAACTGCACTTCTTGCACATTTTAGAGAAAAACCGCACTTTTTGTAATTATTGCATTTTTGTATTATTTAAACCTACATGTTTTGATCGATAAATAAAGATGCCCATAAATATTTGAGTTTGCACAAAATGGGCACCAGCTTCGTTGGCGGGATTATGTAAGGCAGGAGGGGTTTTTAGTCAGTTGGAGTCTGACACTATCCAGACTGGCTCACTTTAGAGGCACTTTGGGTGTAAGTCCGACCGGATTTCCCCTCCTGCCAATACAAAAAAAAAAAAAAAAAAAAAAAAAAAAAAAAAAAAAAAAAAAAAAAAAAAAAATACCTACCCTACCTACCCTACCTACCCTACCTACCCTACCTACCCTACCTACCCTACCTACCCTACCTACCCTACCTACCCTACCTACCCTACCTACCCTACCTACCCTACCTACCCTACCTACCCTACCTACCCTACCTACCCTACCTACCCTACCTACCCTACCTACCCTACCTACCCTACCTACCCTACCTACCCTACCTACCCTACCTACCCTACCTACCCTACCTACCCTACCTACCCTACCTACCCTACCTACCCTACCTACCCTACCTACCCTACCTACCCTACCTACCCTACCTACCCTACCTACCCTACCTACCCTACCTACCCTACCTACCCTACCTACCCTACCTACCCTACCTACCCTACCTACCCTACCTACCCTACCTACCCTACCTACCCTACCTACCCTACCTACCCTACCTACCCTACCTACCCTACCTACCCTACCTACCCTACCTACCCTACCTACCCTACCTACCCTACCTACCCTACCTACCCTACCTACCCTACCTACCCTACCTACCCTACCTACCCTACCTACCCTACCTACCCTACCTACCCTACCTACCCTACCTACCCTACCTACCCTACCTACCCTACCTACCCTACCTACCCTACCTACCCTACCTACCCTACCTACCCTACCTACCCTACCTACCCTACCTACCCTACCTACCCTACCTACCCTACCTACCCTACCTACCCTACCTACCCTACCTACCCTACCTACCCTACCTACCCTACCTACCCTACCTACCCTACCTACCCTACCTACCCTACCTACCCTACCTACCCTACCTACCCTACCTACCCTACCTACCCTACCTACCCTACCTACCCTACCTACCCTACCTACCCTACCTACCCTACCTACCCTACCTACCCTACCTACCCTACCTACCCTACCTACCCTACCTACCCTACCTACCCTACCTACCCTACCTACCCTACCTACCCTACCTACCCTACCTACCCTACCTACCCTACCTACCCTACCTACCCTACCTACCCTACCTACCCTACCTACCCTACCTACCCTACCTACCCTACCTACCCTACCTACCCTACCTACCCTACCTACCCTACCTACCCTACCTACCCTACCTACCCTACCTACCCTACCTACCCTACCTACCCTACCTACCCTACCTACCCTACCTACCCTACCTACCCTACCTACCCTACCTACCCTACCTACCCTACCTACCCTACCTACCCTACCTACCCTACCTACCCTACCTACCCTACCTACCCTACCTACCCTACCTACCCTACCTACCCTACCTACCCTACCTACCCTACCTACCCTACCTACCCTACCTACCCTACCTACCCTACCTACCCTACCTACCCTACCTACCCTACCTACCCTACCTACCCTACCTACCCTACCTACCCTACCTACCCTACCTACCCTACCTACCCTACCTACCCTACCTACCCTACCTACCCTACCTACCCTACCTACCCTACCTACCCTACCTACCCTACCTACCCTACCTACCCTACCTACCCTACCTACCCTACCTACCCTACCTACCCTACCTACCCTACCTACCCTACCTACCCTACCTACCCTACCTACCCTACCTACCCTACCTACCCTACCTACCCTACCTACCCTACCTACCCTACCTACCCTACCTACCCTACCTACCCTACCTACCCTAACTACCCTACCTACCCTACCTACCCTACCTACCCTACCTACCCTACCTACCCTACCTACCCTACCTACTTACCCTACCCTACCCACTTAGGGGTATGAAAAATAGATGTTAGCCGATTCTCAGACCTACTCAATATGCTCACAAAATTTCATGAGAATCGGTCAAGCCGTTTCGGAGGAGTACGGGAACGAACATTATGACACGAGAATTTTATATATAAGATATATCGTAACACTTTTATTTTACTATTTTGGCAGAAATTCAAGATAAGTGTAACTTTGATAGCAAAATAAATAATCTTTTACCTACCATATAACTTATTTGGAGACCTCGTTCAATAATAAAAGTAAAATGAACCCGACTACAAAAAAAATAATTAACTGAAAAAAATATATAAATACAGAAAAACCTACCGAAACTTCGTTTGTCACCGCTACCTGGCAGCACCTCAGGATATTTAATGTATTTAAATTGTACCTAGTACTTGTTTTTCTCTTTTCAGTTAATTATTTTTTTAGCAGTCGGGATTTTTGTATTTTATAATAATTTGTTTTTTTGCAACGGAATCGTGACGTTATTATGGGCCATGGCGCAAAGGGTTGTTCCTTTTTATTTATTTTTATTTGATATGGGTTTGCTCTTGACTCTAGTCTAAGTCAGAGGCAGCGACCATACCGTCAGAGGTGACACAGACAAAGTCGACGATGGAGTGAGCTTACCCAGAAAACAACTTTATTTATAAACAAATGTTTGCATTTATATCTACCTGAATGTTTCTGTCAAAACACGTCTGATGTCCGTTTATAAAGTTTTTGATATTAATAGTCGATTGCGACCTCAATTTTAACCTTTTTAGGGTTCCGAAGTAAACAAGGAACCCTTATAGTTTCGCTCTGTCCGACTGTCCGTCCGCAGCTTAGCTCAGAGAATCTAAGTACTAGAAAGCTATGATTTGGCATGGATATACTTAATAATTCCGACAAAGTGATAAGATAAAATAAAGGGCAACGGTAGAATCATTTTTATGTACGTTCAAAAGTGCCTCTTGGTGGCCTAGTTGAAATAAAATATATCTTTGTCTTTGTCTTTGTAAAGAAAAAAAAGATTTTTTGGGTTTCCGACGTAAAGTGGGGATGTTTTTTTTTTTTCGTCTATCTCATGGTGTGTGGTACCGTTGGATAGGCCATTCAAAAATATTATGGGTTTATTACAACCATTTCGCGATTCAGATATCCGTTTGCGTAAAATTAATCTTTAAATTGCAAATTTATGTTACAGTCAAGTGTCCCCCCCCCCTGCCAGCGAACGGGTTGCTCTTGGCTATGAGAAAAAAATCACGGCAGTAGTAAATATAACGAAAAAAAATGGAAAACTATCACAGATAAGTAGGTTTTACAAGTTTACGAGTAATAGTCGACCAACTTATAAAATGTACTTGGAACAGTAAAAATTTTGTACAAAGGCCATTGAAAAATTACTTAAATAACGTTGTTTGCTGTGTAAAACAGAGTAATTATATGCTTACGAACCATGTAAAAATATACAAAAATAAAATTAAAACAGGTATTACAAGTTTACGAGTAATAGTCGACAAACTTATAAAATGTACAAAAAACTTGAGAGGTGTCAAGGTACACCCGAATGGAACGAAGTTTCCTATCGTAATATTCTTTATTTTTTTGTTTAACAGTTTTAGGTATTTTTTTACTTTCTGCGCTTCATAATGTTTTTTTCTTCTTTCTGCATTAGTTTTAGGTTTTTTAGCTTGTAATTGATCAGTCTCACTACATTCATCTGATCTCTCTGCAGTTATGTTTTGTACCATTGTATTTTGTAATTTCTTTCTCTCACGATATTCTCTATATCTTTTTGCATTTGTCTTTTTCCTTGATGTTATAGTTTGTACCTCAGTAGTCGATGCTTTAGTTGATACGCTATTGAAATAAAAAAAGAAAAAAAATTGTACATATACACACACACATATCCCCAACGGAATCATTAACTAATCCATCACTTACATCGATGTTTGTTGTGGTAAGGTAATACTTTCCTTTTACAAAAGTGATTTGGTAAGGTAATCCCTAGGGCATGCATTTCGAAATTTCGAAATTGCATAGTTTCGAAATTTCGGACCATATTTGCATGTTTACTAATTTCGAAATTGACATCCGTAATTTCGAAATTTCGAAACTGGATTTAATTTAAATAATATGTTATTTTTATACAATTATGTAATTTATTATTGAAACCAAAAGAGGGTCATCTGAAAATGAGTCTGAATACGAATCTAAAGCCAATAAGACTGTTGCGTTGGGCCACCTTGTGACCATGTGTGCTAACATGACAATAAAACAAAACCTAACCATGGTGTTAAATAAATAAAGAAGAGTGAAGAAAGCTCGGCCATATAGAATAACCGAACTTTTTTATAATGGTGGCCAGTGAGGGGAATACTTTGACAAGGTCTACAATCGTTTGCTGGGAATGCCCATTTTGATTTTGCTATCGAGGGAAAACCTTCGCCTGAACTTGTGCATAAAAATAGAAATAATTATTTCAAATTTGTATGCACCTGCACTGTAATCTCTCCACCATCCTTGGTTGGCTGGTAGAGAATGCCTCAGGCATTAAGTCGACCTATGTTGAATCAAGTTTTAATAAATAAACTATTGGGGAAAACCAGGCAGTGTGGTATTTTTACCTCATTAAAATTGGTTTTAATGAGGTAAAAATACCAAGTGCTGATGGTGATCACTGGTCCAAACCAGTGATCACCATCACAGCACTTCTTAAAATACCACATTCTTGGGGACACTATAAAGGAGTCTCCCTTGAGCCTCGCTGTGCACGGCAGCACATGATCACTGTGCCACTGTCATACCCGGGGTCACTCGGTGGACGGACAGAGTCCCCACTGAGCGCCCGAAACCCCGATGTTCCACCTGCCTTAAATGATACAGGTGTGGTTACGGCGTGTCTACATCGAGGTGGTTGCCTTCACGATGCTTTCTTCTCCGAAGTGGGATTAGCCTTCTCACGATTCCACTCGGTGGCTATTTCACTCTAGTTTCTGTCTCCGCCAGCATATTCCTCACTAATACTGACAGAGACAGGTCTCGCCCGATCCTGGCGATAAAGACCCACCGCTCAAAGGCCCAAGGAGGCACTCTTCTAGCGTGTGCTGTGCAGGATCCAAGTTGCCTCTACAATGATGGCAATTTACCGTGGTCTCTCACCCAATCCTATTCAGGTACTCACCGAAGCAACCGTGTCCGATCAGTACCTGAATGTGCCTGTAGGAGATGAGCTCCGCTCTTTTCAACCAACCACTTGCTATTCAAATAACCATTTTCTGCTGCAGGCTGTTAATTTTAGTCCTGCAGAGTCGGACATCTGACAGTCTATTTCTGCCTCCGAGATTGGGCAGCAGTCTACCAATGCGGGGGAAAAGGCACTCGAAATGCTTTTCGAAGTCTCACCGTACATGGTTAAACCAAGATAGTGGACATGCGCTGCTTGCGCATCTCCTATTGTCACTAACGAGCTGGGTGGAATTTTCTGAGGCGGTATCTGTAACTATCTTTAAACCCAGCTCGGAAAGCTGGTTGGTATCGTCGAAGGTGTCCCCAGCAGTGGAGTATTTGTAGTAAAAGTCTTGAGAAAAAGAAAATTCACTTTGTTTAAATATAAATTGCACTTAGGCACCTCTCCAGACTATAAATTTTGCATTTTGAGTTTAGTTTCTTGTATTATTCAGATTTTCCATTATATTTGGCTCCAATTTCGTAAGCTAATTTAGAAATTGAAAATGAATGAAACTGCATGCCCTAGTAATCCCCCAGTATCGATAACAGATTTTTTTGTGTAGTTGTAATCTAATAGAAGTTTCTTGTTCTTGATTTTTAGATCCAGTTATTATATCCTTTGCTATTGAGATGACTTGCAAAGTTGTTGTTAGTTGTTGTTGTTGTTGAGTTGTTGTTTGTTGTTGTTGAGTTGTTGTTGTTTATTGTTGGTTGTAGTTGTAGTTGGTTGTTGGTTGTTGTTGAGTTGTTGTTGGTTGTTGGTTGTTGTTGAGTTGTTGTTGTTGTTGAGTTGTTGTTGTTGTTGAGTTGTTGTTGTTGTTGGTTGTTGTTGTTGGTTGTTGTTGTAGTTGTTGTTGAAAATAACTAAACGAAAATAACTGGCTTGCTTTCTATGAGAGAGAGAGAGAGAGACAGACAGAGAAACACGCGCACGCCGCACGGTTTACAACTATATAACTATAGCAAAAAGTGTCGTTCCAACTTTTGGTCTTAATTTTTTCCGTCTAGCCCCCTTTCGCAACGCGCGATAAGGAACTTCGTTTCAATAAAATCATAACATCCTTAATAATAATGATTTCTAAATGAATAATGTTTAAGCTCGAATAACGCATTGGAGTGGCCGGAGTCGTTGGCAGTACCGGTCCGTAGTCCATACGGCGTTTTGTAATCTAAAGTCAAATTAGATTCGATTTCCAAGCAAATTACTTATTTTCTTTTGTCGATATCCATCTATTATTAAATTATTAATTATTAAATTATTTATTTCACAATCAACAGGTTTTACATAAAAGTTGTAGAGGATCTCTTTTAGGTATGGATATACCTGTACCAGAGGCCATCACTCTTCCATATCCATACATTACTTAAAGAGCCTGTAAATCTATAAAGTCAATATTCGACCCGACTACATCACTAATTGAGTAGCGTAAAACTTTATAGAACGAAATAGTGAATACCGCAGATTAGAGTTGAAATCATACGAAATTTTTCAAATTCTGAAAGAGAAATAAACAAGTCGCGTGCGCGCAAGGATCCAGGAATGAACCATACCATTCCCCGTGGCTCTAACGCGCGCTCGTATCGGCTCCTTTCGCAATTGGCACCCGCGGTGGTACTCAAATAGATAATATTTTCCTAACTTCAGTTCCGAAGTTGGATTTTATAACTCCTTCTTCAGTTACCAGTTAGTCCTTCTTTAGTTTAAGTCAAGAGTGAATAGGTTACTTCTAGGCAAGCGTGCTTCACCGTAGACCACATCATCGAAAAACCGGTCAAACGGTTTAAAAAAAAAACATCATCCTATGTGGGCCCGTTTTTAGACGTTGTGTGCCGCTGAACCGTTTTAATGTTCTTAGTCCGCATTATTATGCAACTTCGGAACCCTACTACTGGGCATGGCCCGACACGCACTTGGCTTGGTTTATTTTAATAGATAAGCAAGTCTACCTACGAGACTTGCCTTCATGGCAGTTCTGGGTGTCATCGCCACAGCAATAGCGACATTTCCTATTCATTTATTTCAAAATAAACCATGAAAGTATACCTAAGAGTTTAAATAAATAAAGGCGGGTTCGATTCCCGCACGGAAAAAATATTTGTATAGTCTACAGTTGTTCCAGATCTGGGTGTCTTGTGTATGAGAGTTTAAATGTTTGTTAACGCACCCACGATACAGGAAGAAATTCCTAGTGTGGGGATAAGTTTAAAAAAAAAATGTATGTGACGTCAAGGTCTATTTTTTTTCTTTGATTAAGACGAATGCGACATTTTTATTTTATTTTTTGTACCTGCTGGGCTACTTACCTAGTGAAGTTGCAATTTATTGGATTTTTAATCAAAAGGCTGTAGGCTAAAACAATTTACTAAATAGGGCTAGACTACACACAAGACGAACGACGAGACGAATGACCATACCAAACGAGTTTTCTCTAGTGAGAAAGCTGCAGAGCCCAGAGGGCAAGAGAGGTAGGTACAGTAGTCTGGTTTGGTCTTGCAGCCAGCTTCAGAGACACAGCGGATCTTTGTGCCCCTGAAGTTGGCTGCAAGACACTGCGCAGTAGCTATTTATGTGTCAATGTTGAAGTAGAAGATAGCATTGTATAACTACTTCGTTCACTCGCTTACGTTTGTCGCATCGTCCTATCTCGCTTGCTGTATGCAGTACCTATACTCGATGACAAACTGTTTCTTGCGCAATACACCCCTAAGATCTAGATAGATAGATTGTGTTATTCTAATGTAAAACCAAGTCGGTTAATTTGTTTGTTTGTAACCTAATTTATAAGGTACCCTAAACCTAATTTATAAGATCGTTAAGATCACAATCTCATCACTTGCCTTCGACATACTGCGCCGACTCATTAGTATGGACGACAGAACTGTAAAAGTAACTTTATAATCCCATATATTGGATGTAAATAGATTTTTTTTTTTTGTTTTTTTAGATACTAAATACAAATTACAATATACAGTTGATCATCCATCGTGACATTCTTACTAATAAACTTAATTAATAGGTACACAGAAGTTTCGTTTGAAATGAAAATGATAATTGACAAGATACTTGAAAATTTGACGTACACGGTCGCCATTTTGCTTACGAAAGCTGTCGAGCGCTATTTTCTGCAGAACGCACTCTAAAATAAGATCGCTAAATGTATATATGTTCATATGTGTTTTGAAGATAAGTATTTGACTTACTTACCTATAACAAAATACCCCAGCGTCAGGTATTTAAAATTGGTACCAATTAAATTTTTTTTTTTAAGAAGTGCATCGTCACATCCATATAGTGGTTTTAGTTTCATGAATTATTGATACTCATACACTCGCACATGTGTTATATACTCGGCCTCAGAATACTGAAGAAACGAGAGGGGTCTACGATAATACTAACTCAAACATCGGAACAACTGCCTTTCATCCCCACCCGCGTTATGCTAGCTTGTAAAAAATATTGTGTAAAGGGAAAAAATTAATCCTTTCTGTCACATATAGAAATTGATGTAAAACAAGTAAAATTTCAAAATTTAAAAATCCCCCGATGTATTTTTATTTCATGCTACATAATTTATGTAGTACATAGTAGATACGCTTCGATCGGCCATCCATTGAACACATATATAGTTATAATTACAAATATCAAATAATTATGTATTTCAATTAGGTATTTTAATTACAAGTAATTCAAATCCTGACCATCTGATCCATAATGTCAAACAAGCGCCAGAGGATTTTTTATTAGTTAAAAACCTGATGACTATGGCGGAATTAAAACGACCATTCCGAACTCTGAAATTAAACTCAGAAGCTAAACTCGAAATATCTCATATTAAATGATTTACGACATATGGACAAGTTGTCCATCACCTTGGATTTAGTGTCGACCACGCCTTGCCGCCATTAGTAGCAATAATTGTCAGTATCAACCTCGCAATTCGTAAAAATAACTTTGTAGGTACACGTATAATTAAACGTGTGAAAAATTATACGTTTCATTGTTATAAAGAGTTAAAAGTGCTTCGAATTACATGTATAGTTAGCTTGGCAATTATTAGTTTGTTACATATTTGCTGCAACCAGATTCTTTGCGGATCTGTTTCTTCATTATATGGTAACGTAAGATAAAATTTATCAACGCAATATTTTTTATGATACTCAATAAATCATTAATGAACCTATTCGTTTGGAGCAGTTAATTATTAGTACATTACTGCAGCGGCCAGCAAACTAGGCATTGATGGACGAACGTGTAAATGTGGGCCGAGGCGAAGCCGAGGCACACATACGTAAGTCCATCAATGCCTAGTTGTGGCCAAGGCTTGTATAGTACTTTTCTCAAATAATGCGCGGAAATTAAAACTAAGTAGTACCTAGAACTCATTTTGTCAAAATCAATGACGAACAACAATAATTGTTCCCGCGTTAAAGTGTTCCTTTGTTTTTTTTTCAATAAACAGCGTTCTATTTGCAAGCCAGTTCGAAATTTAAACAAAACCTTTGATAAGTTACCTCCTTGGTTGCCATGTTTCGGAGTAAAACATCGTTCCATTTTTAAACTACACGACAGATATGAGTTTACTATGGAATTTATTTGGCCGCTAGACACGACAGATATGGATTTTCATACAACTTTTGCCGGCCGCTGCGCGCATGTATTTGACCAGTACAGCAATTTCGATTTATCTCGAAGAAGGTTGTCAAAATAATGATCACATTTCCAAGCATGTTTGAGAAAAAATAGATTTATCTACACTCACAACGTAATGTTCCAAATACGAATTCAAAAAATATTGTATAAACACGTACTTTATATTTGTGGATAGGTAAAATTTAAAAAAAATACCATTATAGTTCAACATTTTCCTTCGATTTTCAAACAACTGCATCATAAAATAACTTTTTAATTTTTATAGCACACTTTTACTTTTTAATTTTCTGGCGCGTATGGGCTCATGTCATTGTCAGTTGTCTGTGGATGCGCGCGCTGCGCAATGAGAATCTAAATTGCCCGCCATATCACATATTTTTTCCCTTTCCACTTTTGTTTTATTTCAACTGTATGAGTGAAGATTAAGTAGTGTTTGCAACGGCATATAATTAGGTATTAAAACACTCGCGTAATATTATTATCAAATTCGGCTTCGCCTCATTTGATAAACCTACGCTCGTGTTTTAATAACCCCTATTATATGACCATTGCATAAACTACTATTATAAGTTCTATAGGATTACAAAGTTACTTATCCAGTTAGTATATCTAGGAAACGGGATAGAAATTGCGAGATTTTTTAGTTATTCCTTGCTGTATAAGCTAAATACTAATTGTGTTCAAAATTTTAAGCTTGTGAGTCTACTAGAAGTACCTTAGAATATTGGTGATCGGTGACTGAGTCAGTCAGTGACGAAATTAAGGTATTTTGACAGGTACTAATTCCTAAACTACAAGTTCAAATTGAATGAAATTCGTGATTATCCGTAGTTATTTTATGTTGTCTGTCACTGAAAATTCAGGCTTCAAGCTTGTTGCAGGGGTGTCGAAAATATTCTGAATGGTTTCGAGTAAAGGATGGTACGGCTGTGCATTTATTTGCTCGACTTGTTGAGGGCACTGCCGTGCCCCTAGATAAATAAGCATATTTGGGCGATCCTTGTGAGTGTTTCTTGCCGGGTATTCTACATAGGAAACAAGAAAACGATAAATTAGAACCGTAACCTGTACAAATTTTTATTTTTACTTTTATTTGCCTCCGACGATCGTAAGTGTCAATGTACTTAGGTTTATGTGAAACTAGCTTCTGCCAGCGGCTTCACCTGCGTGAAAAGTGTTTTATCATCCCAAGGGGACATTTTACCGGGGTAAAAAGTAGCCTATGTGCTATTCCAGATTATAATCTATCTCTGTGCCAAATTTCAACTAGATCCGTTGAGCCATTCTGACTTGATTGAGTAACAAACATACATCCACTTACACAGCCATCCAATTTTAACATTTATATTATTAGTCAGATAAGATATACTAATTTTAAATATTTATTTATTTATTTAAACCTCATGTACAATGTAACAATGGTGATACATAGGCGGACTTAATGCAATCAATCTTTGGGTTAAAAAGGACACAACAGTGGTAGGAGTACAAAAAAGGTATAAACAAAGTGCGAGCCGGATTCGCGCACGAAGTGTTCCGTACCATTATCGCAAAAAACGGCAAAAAATCACGTTTGTTGTATGGGAGACCCACTTAAATATTTATTTTATTATGTTTTTAGTATTTGTTGTTATAGCGGTAACAGAAATACATCATCTGTGAGAATTTCAACTGTGTAGCTATCACTGTTCATGAGATACAGCCTGGTGACAGACAGACAGACGGACAGACAGACGGACCGCGAAGTCTCAGTAATAGGGTCCCGTTTTTACCCTTTGGGTACGGAACCCTAAAAATGAACAATAATTAAAGTCGGATATTAATAAACTATCTAACTAATAAAATACATAAATAATTTCTAAAAAAATAGACTAATAAATATTATGTACCTGAACCTACCTGAATGTACCTGTATATTATAGGTAGATACCTACCTAATAGCCAAGAGATAATTTTCAGGCTAGGTATTTGTTAATAGTATATTATGCACCAAGGGTATAAAGCAGTGTTTTATGTCACGGGCGGCATATTGAACTCTGAGCGTAACGAGGGACTCGAGAGTTATTAATAGCTAATAAATAATAGCTAGTTGAAGAGCAATTATTGCGCAAAATCGCTATCGTTTTGCTATTGCAAGATACGTAATAAGTCTGCCGGTACCCGTGATTTTCATGCGACTTATATTTATATCTAAATAGAGATTGAACGTAATGCTTACATGAACATATATTCCCGCCTGTCCCTGGCTGTCACCCCACCAACTCCCTAAGCCCAGGTCCGTACCCAAAAAGGGGTGCCTTCAGTGCAGTCGCTTCGTTTTTAACAGACTAACCATTAATGAGGAGGTTCTATGTTCGACTTTAGGTATGTTTTTTTTTTTATATGTATGTTCACCGATATTTCCGTCAATTGTGGACCGACATAGAAAATTCTTTTTTTGTTTGAACATTCTCTATGTTCCGAAATTTTTATTTAACGAAAATCTGATGAAGAACTTCGGAGATATACAACAAAACTCTTCAATAAATAACGGTAAATCTCTCGGGATTGCTGCAATGCGATTGCAATCCCTGTCTGTTTATTGTTTATACCATTTCATACGTATATATACCATTTAGTACGCTCTAAAGGGGTACGCAGATGTATACAGTTCACCTTGGTACACTCTCATTTCACCGGTTATGTTCAGTTTCATGATATTCGGGTAATCTGTTCTGGCATTATAGGTACCTTACGTAACTACTTGCCTATTAGGTAAGTACAACTAAAAAGTGAAAAATAAAAAAAGCTTTTTTACAAAAAAGTACTACTGACTATACTTATTAAGTTTTTGTTGCCCTGGCTGGCGGTTTTAGTTTACTAAGGTCGCCACAGGGTAGTCCGGTTAAGCAATAGATAATAGTTCAACCTCGCAGGTTGAACTAAAAGAGGTCACTCAAAAAAAAACTTACCTGAACAGAATGTAAGTAGGTACCTACTGCGTCCTCTTTATTCACAAAATAAAACTTATATACGATATTAATAATTGTCTTGCTAGCGGATACAACCACTCCGGCCCTCACGAATAGGTTTCTGCGAATGGTCTGACAGTAACTTGATTTTATGACATTTAAAGGAGTAAAGATTAAAATTAATTAAATATTCAAAAACAGTTTTATATCAAGTTGTGAGAAAAACATACAATGTTTTGTGGCGTCGATGAACTTGATATTACATTATTACCTCAATGACCTTGATGGACACTTTTTGGTAATCATGCAGTCACTGCATAACTTACATCTTATACAGGCTGAATTATTACCCATAATATTGAGCTTCTTCGGTGTTGCTCCACAAATATATAATAAAATAAAATGTATGCCATTGCAGAAGTTTAAAAAGTCGCTTAACGGGTTACTGCTTCAAAGACGTTATTATACTCTAGACGAGTTTCTTAATGACGAATCTATTTAAATGTATAATGCTGACATAAAATTATAATATTTCCTTTAATCTTATTTTTTTTTTTCGAATTGAATAGACTTAAAATTTTGACATGAAATAAAATTGATTATTAGGGTTCCGTACCCAAAGGGTAAAAACGGGACCCTATTAGTGTGATATTATTGATTGCATTTTTTCGTTATTTTGCGCTTAGATTGTTTGATTTAGATTTGAATTGGATGTTTAGTTGTCAAAACTAAAATTTAAATTTGAAGCAACGAATATAACTGATTTAGTTTAAAATACTAATCCTTCTATTCAATACTAGATTTTCCCCGAGGTTTCGCCCCGTAATCTGTCCTACAGGATCTATGCGTTTAACGGAATAAGAAGTAAGACACTCAGTGAATTATTTTCTTTCAGCTTTCCATCAATTTTGTAATCGAATCAGTTTTACTTTTTTAAATCACATAAACAAATGTTTACCTATATATTTGTTTTCTAACCTAACCTAAACAATTTTTTCAATATTTTTATAACAGAAATGGCAAGTTTCTCAAAACTAATAAAAGTTTGACCTGATTCCCCTGATTCAGAACTATCGGTAAGTATAGCGACCGTGGGTGGCATTTTTTCTCAAACTTTTCCTTAGGATGGTGACCGAGTTGAAGCCGGACTTATTTTTCACACACGTGTAGTTTTGATGACTATGTAGGCATAACTGTAAGTAATTTTTATAGCCGATTAGCTTCGCCCAGCGACTTGGCCTGCGTGAACTTCTTAATTAAACGAATTTAGTAGTTAGTACTAGTATTACAATAATATTCTTCGCTGTCCGTCTGCTGTCTGTCTGTCTGTCTGTCTGTCACCAGGCTGTATCTCATGAACCGTGATAGTTAGACAGTTGAAATTTTTACAGATGATGTATTCCTGTTGCCGCTATAACAACAAATACTAAAAACAGTATAAAATTAATATTTAAGGGGGGCTCCCATACAACAAGCGTGATATTTTTGCCGTTTTTTGCTCGATATTAATAACGGCAACAGGTAGACGCTTGAAATATTCACAGAATATGTAGTTGTATATTCTCTTCAAAAAATAATCATTATTAAATTAAAATAAAATAAATTAAGTGGGGCTCCCATACAACAAACGTGATTTTTTTGCAGTGTTTTGCGATAATGGTACGGAACCCTTCGTGTGCGAGTCCGACTCGCACTTGGCCGGTTTTGAATAATAAAATTTTACTTGCATGCATGTGTTAATACAACCAGGTACTCAAATACGTAAATAATGATAATATTGTAGTAAATTTATATTTTAATTTAACAGTACCCATTGATTTAATCGTATTTATTTTTTATAATTTGCATGTCAAATGGCAAAACATAGCGCACAACCTAATTTTTAAGATCGTGCATGTAATTATTACCTATGTTTTACAAATAAATGATTTTGATTTGATTTGATTTGAATATTAAGTTTTGTTTTAAAGGGATGTGTAACTTTTTGGTGTACAATAAAGTATAGAAAGGTCACTAATCCGGCATTTCAGTACACCGGCACTTTCCGTCCGCGTCTTTCCCACGGTACGGAACCCTATAAATCAAGACAAATGAAATAAGGCTATCATAATGTACCAATTTAATAAGGGAATAAATAGGTACATTCTGATAGCCTTATTTCATTTGTCTTGATTTATAGGGTTCCGTACCCAAAGGGTAAAAACGGGACCCTATTACTAAGACTCCACTGTCCGTCTATCTGTCTGTCACCAGGCTGTATCTCATGAACCGTGATAGCTAGACAGTTGAAAGAACAATGGCAGCTGAGATTAAATTCGAAAGTCATTAAATGAAAAATATCTGGTTTAACTCAGGGGGTAGTTCTGAATTAGTTTGTGCAAGAATTTTTGTCCGAGAATGTAGAGAATAATAGATATTCAGTCATAAACTTTTGTAGTTTATGTCTGGGTAACTTTTAATAATGTGTTTAATATGTAATATTATTAAATTTCGTGGCACTAAAAGGGGAATATCGCATTAGTATTTCCCTTACCTAGTTATTTTAGCATGAAATGTGTCTCTTTGGAAAGAGTATATTTATTTAAATTATGTGACTTTGACGTGTATCAAAAGATTGTCGTCAACAACCAAGATATATTTTTTTTAGGCTTGGGTACTAGTCTTTTTGCCAATCATTAATTGAAAGTAATTCATTTATTTCTTCTACACTACAATATTCTTACCAACCTGCAAGGAACATCTACACTTAGACATAAACTGTATTGTTAACTCATTTACTACAATAAATACAATAATGATATTATTACCTAATATAGTTACTACTTGTCACTTAGCAGATAAAATATATAATGGCAACACTATGCTAAAGAAATGAACCAAAAATTCAAATAAGTAACTTTTTATTTATTATGTTTTTTTTTTATCTATTTTGGACCAGGCCTAATTATACTTTAAAAAAAATAGACAATTAATAGAATGTCATTCGTATAAACTCACTTCCAGACGCTCAAATTGAGTCAGCAAAAATTTCGCCATTGTTCTTTTCAAAGATGATGTATTTCTGTTGCCGTTATAACAATAAATACTAAAAACAGAATAAAATAAATATTTAAGTGGGGCTCCCATACAACAAACGTGTTTTTTTGCCGTTTTTTGCGATAATGGTACGGAACCATTCGTGCGGGTCCGACTCGACTTGGCCGGTTTATCTATAGGTACTTTTGGGGGCTGAGTCACCCAAGTCCGTAGGAGTGTACCCCATTCTGATAACCTACACGTGGTCCCCGGGTGGTGCAAATCAGGTGACATCAACTGGTGGTAGGCTACGGCCGAAGGCTTGCGACCACCCACCGGGCAAAGACGTACCGCCAAGCGGCTTAACCGTGTTCCGGTACGTTGCTCGGTGTAGCCACAAGAGAAGTTGTTTCGAGATAGCTGTTCCACTGCAGGCTGACCAGCCTGACGCGCGCTGTTATGGACGTATCGGGAGACTGGTCGCGGAGGGTAGCGGGATCCCAGGCACGGTGCGCCGCTGGCCGACCGCAGGTAGTTGGGGGCCCAAGTAGTGTGCCAGCCACACACGAAAGGCTGCCCCGCCAACTGTCAAAAAATCCCGGAATGCGCCATCGTGCTGGTTGGCGATCAGATGGGGAGGGCCCGATGGACATTCCGGGCGGCTCGGGCGTCCCCGCAGTCTCCGGACTAATGCCCCAATGATGCTGTCCTTTCAGTGTGTGTCTGACTGAAGGTTAGCAGCGTGGAACCACGTCTCACTTCCAACTCCTCTCATCCATTCACACTTAAAAAATATTAATGCCAAGGAAAAGGAATAATAGATTTAAACAGCGGCTGCACTCCCTCCCCCACAAAGTGCACCTCACCAACATTCGAGGTGTGCACTCAAATCTCTCTGCAGTCCACTTCCACCTAGAGACTGAGAAACCAGCGCTGCTTTTCCTTACGGAGACGCAGATAGTGAGTCCGTCAGACATGTCGTACTTATCTTACCCAGGGTTTACCCTGGAGCACAATTTTAAACCGCTTCGGGTGTGTGTATGTACGCCCGTGACTACTCTTGCTATCGGCGTCTCCGTAAGCTTGAGGATTCCCGATTCACAACCCTGTTGGCTCTGGTGGACACAGGTCTAGATAAAATTATCTACGCCTGTGTCTACCGTTTGCACAGCGGAGATCAGGAGACATCCAGGCTCACAGAGTACCTCAGTGAGGCGGCTGATGCGGCACAGCAGCGGTACCCTTCCGCCCAATTAGTGTTACTGGGGGACTTTAATGCCCACCATCAGGAGTGGCTCTTCCCATACCAGTGCACTGACCATGCTGGACGGGAGATGCGCAAGCTTTCGCTAGCGCTAAACCTCACCCAGCTGGTCCAGGGGACAACGAGTGTACCGGATGTTTTTTCGCACACAACGAATTGCTTGGACCTTCTGCTGACAACAGATCCAGACAGATACTCTGTGTCGATAGCTTCACCTTTCAGTAGTTCTGACCGCTGTCTTAAGCTGACGGGGAAGCGCTTGCCGTCTCCCTCGACATCTCGAAGGCTTTCGATAGGGTCTGGCACGAAAGCCTTATTGGTAAGCTTCCTTCATTCGGTCTGCCCGGTGGTCTGTGTGATTGGATTGCAGACTTCCTGAGGGATAGGTCCATTCGAGTGGTTATCGATGGCTGCTCGTCTGACCAATTGGATATAAATGCCGGGGTCCCTCAGGGGTCGGTACTCTCAGCAACATTGTTCTTGTTGCACATTAACGATCTGCTAAAACCAGGCATCTTTGGGTATGCAGACGATAGCACTGTTGCTGAGAGATACTTGTCCAACGCTCGTGCTACCGGGCCTCACATCCAGTCTCTCCGGGAGGCCACGGTTAAGCGCTTGAACCTGTCCTTGCAGGCAGTCTCCGAATGGGGCGATGCCAATCTGGTCAAGTTTAATGCTGCTAAAACCCAGGCGTGTCTTTTTTCCGCTAAAAAGAGCCAATTTCACCCGGCTTGAACTTTCCGTGATATAACCGTGCCAATAACGGACCATCTTGAGCTTCTTGGCGTTACGTTGACATCGACTCTCAATTTTGGGCCGTACATTGAGGCAAAGGCTCAGCTGGCTGCCAAAAAGTTGAGGATCCTTGCGAAGGTGAGAAGGTACTTCACGCCGGTACAGCTGCTCAACTTGTATCAAGCGCAAGTTCGATCGTGCATATAGTACTGCTCTCATCTCTGGGACGGATCAGCCAAATACCAGCTTGATGCATTAGAGTCAATCGAAAAGCGGGCCAAAAGACTCATCGGCAATGAGGCACTGGTCAAATCAAAGCTCCAAAGCCTTGAACATCGTCGCCGAGTTGCCAGCTTGTCGGTTTTTTATCGGTTACATTTCGGGAAGTGTGCGATGGAATTGCATGATTTAATTCCGCCCAGCCCGTTCCATCATCGGACAACCAGACGCACGGCAATGCGTCATCGGTACATGGTGGACATCCCATCCATACGCACAAAACGTTTTGGGGACACTTTTATTATGCGTACAGCTAAGGAGTGGAATTCCCTGTCGGAGTCTGTGTTTCCCGATAGCTACAATCTAGGGGTCTTAAAGTAAAGAGTGAATGGGTTTTTTCTAGGCAAGCGTGCTTCACCGTCGACCGCATCATCGCTTACCATCAGGTGAGATAGTGGTCAAGCGCGAGCCTATTGATAATATAAAATAAATAAAAAAAAAACTGTCTGGTGAAGTCTGTGTCCGTCTATTCCCTGCCCGATCCCAGCCCAAGGGGCACCCGGCGGGTTTGGCGGTACAAGTCAGCAGATTGGGATGGTATGCGATCTTTCTTCGCATGCTATCCTTGGCAGCCCACTTGCTTTTCTTCAACAGATCCATCGTCGTGCGCGGACGCCGTGACGGATGTGTTGCGTCAGGGAATGGAGTACTACATTCCGTTCTCTGACGTATCAATGTCATGCGAAGACCGGCCATGGTTTGGCGTCAAATGTAAGCGCGCCGACGCTTACATTCGGCTTAAACATGGTGCGTACCTGGCTTGGGTCGACGCTCGATCGCGTAAGGCGAGTGACGTGGGTCTGAAGAGGAAGGCCTTCAACAGGGCTGCCAAGTCCTGCAAGATAGTGTTGCGAAGGGCTCGATTCGACCACATCGGCTGAATAGGGACCAAACTTGTCGCCCCATCCTTGCAAAGGTGAGAAGGTACTTCACGCCAGAACAGCTGCTCAGCTTGTATCAAGCGCAAGTTCGATCATGCATGGAGTACTGTTCTCATCTCAATACCAGCTTGATGCACTAGAGTCGATCGAAAATCGAAATTGGCGATGAGGCACTGGTTAAGTCAAAGCTCCAGAGCCTTGAACATCGTCGCCGAGTTGCCAGCTTATCGGTTTTTTATCGATTACATTTCGGGGAGTGTGCGATGGAATTGCATGATCTAATTCCGCCCAGCCCGTTTCATCATCGGACTACCAGACGTACGGCGATGCGCCATAGGTACATGGTGGACATCCCACCCATACGCACAAAACGTTTTGCGGACACTTTTATTATGCGTACAGCTAATATAATAATATTTTTTTTTTTTTCTCCAAAAAATTGTACAAATTGATCATTATAATTAAAATATTAAAGCTATTAAATACAAAAACAAAAATAAAGATGAGCAACTGCGCCTGAGCTAGGCCGAGCCTGTATTTCAGGACGCAGTTCACTTTACAGACATTATGAACAATACAACAGTGGTTACGTTAACATAATAATTATATCATTTTAAAGCAAAAATAATATTTTACAACAAACAGACAGTGTTAAGTGAGTGTTCTGTGTGGTGTGCTTGTGTTGATTGTTTGAGTGAGTGTTGTGTGGTAGTGTTAGGTGTGTTTAAAAGTTCTATTTATCTTAATGTTTTAAGAAGTTCTTCTGTAGTTTCGTAATCACAAGTAATTAGAAAGTTCAGTAGTTTGATTTTGCATTCACGTTTACTTAGTGCATATAAATTAAGGGTAGTATTTAATTTATTGTATAGATATGGACCGGTGAAGCAGAAAAACCTATTTGTAAATGAATGTTTAAATTGAGAGGACTGGGGAACCACAGCATTTCGACGACGCTTACGAAGAGTATTCCTGTCAAGACGGGTAAGGGAGTGTTGTTTTAGGATTGTGGTTATGATGTAGAGTTGTCGAACGGTTGGTAGGTTCCACGATTGATACAAAAGATGTGTTGGGTAATCTATGGGTCGGAAGGAGCTAACTTTTAGAATTGCGCGATGTGCTATTTCAAGAGGAAGCAGAGTGGTTTTGGCAGCTCCACCCCAGCATGAAATGCAGTAAGTTAGAAGCGATTGACAGAGGGCCCTATAAACTTTTGTTAAAATTAAAATATCTGCTACATACCGTAAATTCTTTAAAACATAAATGAGTTTTCTCAGTCTGGATTGGAGTACTGATATATGTGTATTGAAGTTTAGCGATGAGTCTAGTATGACTCCCAAATATTTAACCTCAGATCTCCTTATCAGACAAGGGCAATTACATGTGGTAGAATTTGTTGGATGGACATGAACTGAGTGTGATTTAAGAGTAAGTTCATCGGGTGGTTTATAAGGATTTCGTGTATAGAAGGGCATGTACATTGTTTTATCTGAGTTTAGGGTGAGAACATTTTGTTTCAGCCAGTCTGACACCTTGTTAAAACCGTTCTGTGCCAACGTGAAGGTATCTTCCCAATTATCAGCAGAAAATAGTAATGCTGTGTCGTCAGCGTAGGCGATAATGATACCTTGCTCCAGTTTCAGCTCACAGAGGTCATTTAGGTACACTAAGAAAAGTGTAGGTCCCAGCACTGAACCCTGCGGCACACCAAAAGAGACAGGTAGATCAGTGCTAATGTGGGAATCAACCCTCAGGCATTGTTTACGACCACTCAGATAGTCTTGAAACAATTTCAGCTGCGTCCCCCTTATTCCCAGGCGTTCCAATTTAGCTAGAAGACGCGGGACAGACACCGTGTCAAATGCTTTGGCAAGGTCAAGGAAGATGGCAAGTGCTTTGTTCCCATAATCAAGATTCCTAATAATATGGTCCGTAAGCTTAAGCACCGCATCCTCTGTCGACCTCCCAGAACGGAAACCAAATTGACAAGAGGAAAGTAAATTATTGCTTTCGAGATAATTAATAAGTCTACTATTAATTATTCTTTCCAGTATCTTCGAAATAGCAGGTAGTATAGCAATTGGCCTATAATTACAGACACGGTGTCTATCACCCGCCTTGTGGATTGGGATTATGATCGCTTTTTTAAGTACATCTGGGAAGACACCTCGACAAAGGCAAAGATTGAATAAATGCGTTAGGGGTGGAACAATGAAATCTTTTATATCTTTAAGTAGGCTATTAGATATTTTATCATGTCCGACTGCACTAGAACATTTTAAGCCATTAATAAGTGACAAGATTTCGTTTTCGTCAGTGTCGAGTAGTACAAACGAGTTATTATTTGTGTGGTTTGAGGTGGGAGTATCAATTGGATTTTGAGCCATTTCTGGACAGCTCAGAAGTTTATTTGCCAGGGAACTTCCAACACCAGCAAAATAATCATTAGCCTGGTTCACAGATGTTTGAGGGGAATCACCAAGAAGGTCGGTGGCAGCTGATTTGGTTTTGTTTGTGTTGGTTATATTTTTGATTACTTCCCAAAGTTTTTTATTGTTATTACTATTTTTGTCTAATTCATTTTTATCATGTTGTCTTTTAAGCCTTTTCAATAAGTCATTGCAAAAATTTCTATACCTGGTGTATGTTAGTTTGAGGCTTTGATTATCGGGTGAATTTTGTGAGTCTTTGTGGAGGCGATCCCTGTTTTGTATACATCTAAGTAATCCTGGAGTGATCCAGGGTCTAATAATGCGTTTTTTCCGGGGAATTTTAACAATAGTACTATTTTCCGTTATTACATGTTGTAACGTTTTAACAAATTTATCCATGGCCTGATTAGGATCGTCTGTTTCTCGAACGAAATTGAAGTCCATGTTATTCAGTTGTTCACGAATAGCAGTAACGTTAAATTTTGTCACATAAGATGGCGGAAGATTTTGTTTGTGGGGTTTATAAAGACAGAGTAACACCGCATTGTGGTCTGTGATGGTGGAATTTAAAACGAAGGATTGTGATTTTAGTTTAGTTTTAAGAAGAACGTGATCGAGACAGGTTTTACCTTGTCTGGTGGGAAAAGTGTGAGCTGGTAGGAATCCATGAAAGGCTGTCATATTTAGGTATTCAGCAGCTTTGGTATCGCGTGATTGCATTGAGATATCTATGTTAATGTCTCCAATTATAGCGGCAGATTTTATGTTTTTTAGGTTCGATAAAGTTGAATTGAGGGAATCTAAAAAAGGAGATAAATTGTTGTATGACGGTGATCGATACAATGCAATTATAGCTGTGTCATTATTTATTTTTAGAATTAGACAGTTGCTTTCTGAAAAAGGTGGTTCAATTACGTCAACATTAAGCGATTCTCTAGAATATATTACAATTCCATCGTTCTGGTTTCTATAGTTCTGTGTTGAATTTGACTTGTAGCCATGTAGGTTAGGAATAGTGAGATTGCATGATAGCCAGCATTCAGTGAGTATTATAACGTCACATTCCATCTTTAGTGAGTGCAAAAGGACAACAAGTTCATCAAAGTTACGAGAGATACTACGTATATTCTGTGTAAGTATTTTAATGTTTATTTTACTGTGTGAAATAAGATCGTAACAGTCCAAAACATCACAGACCGCAGACTCCGATACAGTTAAATCATCAAGTTCTACGTTGGTGTTAGTCATTTAGAACAAACATGTAATATAAAAGAATTGAGGAATAGTGGACACTTATGAAAGTATACGCACAAACAAGTCGGAGATGCGGGTATCTGCTTATTTATTTTTGATTCATTTGAAGAATGCGAACCCATAATGTGTGGGTAGATGGTATGGATTACAATATTAGGAGTCAAGTGGGTAAACGTAACTGTGTGTGACGTTATCGTAAAAAATCCTCCGGTCGTACTAGTTACGTAATTATTTGCAGTGTTGTTTGAGTTGCGGTCATGTAGTTTTTTATTTATCGTGATTAACAAAGACGAAAAACAGGTGTCAATTATTATTAATGTGATTAACAGTATAAAAAGTGTTTTAGTGTGTGATATATTTTGCGAAGGGAGTGAGTTTAAAACAGTTTTGTGCAGAAAACAATTATTGAAATTGAGCAGGTTATCATTTGGTGGTGCTGTGTTTATTTTAGAAGGTGAGTAGTATAGTAAGTGTAGAGGTATTTGAAGAGTGTGAGCAGTGATAGTGGTGAATGGATAGGTGTTTATTATTTGCAATGTTTGTTTAGGTTGCGTTAGGAGTACCGTAACTATGTCAGATTTCAGAGTTGTACAAGAATATTCATTAAATAACATTAAGCATGCATTATATTTATAAAATAGTAAAATTAGTATAAGAGATCCTAGGTAATACAAACACAAATCGATGGTTAGTGTTAGGATTAGTCATTTTTCATTACTCTGGCCTTTTTTAATTTCATTTAAGTGGGCTTCGTTTTTGACTCTGATATACGGTTTCCCTTCAACTTTGCGAAGATAAATTTGCCCATTCGAAGTCCACACAAACCTATAGTCAGCTGATTTTGCAAAGTCTCGCGTAAGGAATAAGAGTCTCTTCATTTTAGCAGTTAGTAATTCTGAGATGTATATTTGTTGTTTCGATGTTTCTATGCCCATGTCGTTAGAGTTAAGTTGGTTTGGTAATTGTTTACGAAGGTTGTGTTTTTTTACCGCTTCTAAAAAGGATAGTTTAGTAAGCGTGTTGGTAAACTCTATTGCGACTGACGAAGTACTTGTGTCCTTTTTAGACGGCATCCGGACCACATCTCTTATGTCGTATTTAGACAGATTCTGATAATTTACGGTCTTAGATAAGTTCATGACGTAACCAAACAGATCCGGCTTCTTCTCGTGATGTACTTTAGGGACATTTCTAACCTCCACAAACGTTTTCAGATTACTAATTTCCTGGGAGTCTAGTTTTTCCTCTAAAACAGATATCTGCAAGCGTATTTGTTTACGTTCATGTTCCAGTTGATCGATTTTGTCTTCAACAGTTTTAATATTTGTCGAGAGGTGCGAGATTGAGTTTTCAATGTCTATGTTAGTTTTGTGTATGGCCTTGTTTTGTTCCTGAATGGATATCAGATATTCTTCTAGTTTATCCAGACGATTGTTTTGAGCGACACGATTTTCATTAATCATGGACAGAATTTCCTCTTTGAAGGAGGCAAAGTTCTCACGGGTGCATTCTTCTAGTAAACGTGTTCGTTTGCTTTTACGTTGAGATATTTTAGTAGGTGAGTGTATGACCTCAGAAGCCACTTTATTTAGGTCTAGGTCAAGAGTTGACTGTGGTTTTGGTGAGTTGATTCGTGTAGTCATTTTAGTCAGGGAGCCGAATATGGTAATGCAAGCACTTGAAGTTTGTAATTCGTTTCTTGGAGCTTAAGGAAACAAAATACTTAGCCTTGGCTCTCGAAAATTATCATCAGTGGTCAGCCGTGAAGAATGAAGGTAGGTAGAAGACGGTCGATCTGCGTTACAGCACTGCGTTGTTGCGATTTAAAGCATGTATCTGGCGTCAGCGGGGTGGCAGACTGGTTGCGGGGGGCCTACTGTCAGGCCGTACGAAGACAATGGCCGTTTGATACGACTTTCAAATTGTTTTTCACTATAACTTTTTGACTAGTAATTACAGCGTAGTCCAGTTCACTTTGTTCGATAGCACAGTTAATTGACTAATTAGTGCAATCAGTAACACTCACAAAAACTTAAGATTTCTTGACATTTGGATTTAAAATTGGGAGCACAGTTAAAACGAACACAACTGTTGGGGGCGTTCCAGGTACCTGAGGGCTAAGGAGCGGAATTCCCTGCCGGAGTCTGTGTTTCCCGATAGCTACAATCTAGGGGTCTTTAAGTCAAGAGTGAATAGCTTACTTCTAGGCAAGCGTGCTCCATCGTCGACCACATCATCACTTACCATCAGGTGAGATGGTGGTCAAGCACGAGCTTATAAAAAAAAAAAAAAAAAATTGTACAATACAATCCAGTAATTCCAACATTCCAATAATCTGGCACCGGCACATGGTTTTCAATAGTGCCGGAATAGTGAGACTACCGTATAGTGATTAATTATTCAAAATTATGGCCATTGTTTTCAATACATAGGTACCCGAATCTAGCGTCTCAAGGTTGCATAATAAAAGTGTCCCCAAAACGTTTTGTGCGTATGGGTGGGATGTCCACCATGTACCTATGGCGCATCGCCGTACGTCTGGTAGTCCGATGATGAAACGGGCTGGGTGGAATTAGATCATGCATTTCCATCGCACACTCCCCGAAATGTAATCGATAAAAAACCGATAAGCTGGCAACTCGGTGACGATGTTCAAGGCTCTGGAGCTTTTACTTAACCAGTGCCTCATCGCCGATTTCGATTTTCGATCGACTCTAGTGCATCAAGCTGGTATTTGGCAGATCCGTCCCAGAGATGAGAACAGTACTCCATGCATGATCGAACTTGCGCTTGATACAAGCTGAGCAGCTGTTCTGGCGTGAAGTACCTTCTCACCTTTGCAAGGATGGGGCGGCAGAAGTTCGACTCGACCGACTTAGCCAGAGACCAAAACGCTTTACGACCTGCTGGGTAAGAAGCAAGTTTGGTCCCTATTCAGCCGATGTGGTCGAATCGAACCCTTCGCAATACTATCTTGCAGGACTTGGCAGCCCTGTTGAAGGCCTTCCTCTTCAGACCCACGTCACTCGCCTTACGCGATCGAGCGTCGACCCAAGCCAGGTACGCCCCATGTTTAAGCCGAATGTAAGCGTCGTCGCGCTTACATTTGGCGCCAAACCATGGCCAACCTCAATAAACAATAAAGGTTATAATTATTAGTTTTTTTAAACAACCCCCAAAGTCGATTTAGGGGGTGTTGAAGTTTGTATGGAAAATCTGATTTCTTTGGTCAATAAACTTGAAACTTGGCACAAATACTAACCTAAATGAATAATAAAGGTCATTATTATTAATTTTGAAACTAACGAAAGACGATTTAGGAGTGTTAAAGCTTTTTTGAAGAATCTTATAACTTCAGTTAATAAACTTGAAACTTGACATAAATACCAATCTAAATAAACAATAAAGGCTTTCATTGTTAGTTTTTCGAAACTACCCCCAAAAGATGATTTAGGGGATGTTAATTTTTTTTTAAGAATCTTATATCTTGGGTTAATAAATATGAAACTTGACATAAACACCAACCTCAATAAACAATAAAGGTTATCATTATTAGTCTTTTGAAACAACCCCTTAAAGTCGATTTAGGGGATGTTGAAGTTTGTATGGATAAATCTGATTTCTTGGTCCAATAAACTTGAAACTTGCCACAAATAATACTAAACAAAATTTTTTTTTTTTTAAACTACTCCAAAAGACGATTGGGGTGGGGTGTTCAAGTTTTATTAAAGAATCTTATTACTTCAGTTAATAAACTTGACATAAATACCAATCTAAAAGTATTTCAAAACTAAGTTTTTCAAAACCAAGTTTTTCAAAACTACTCCCAAAAGATAATTTATCGATGTTAATTTTTTTTTGAAGAATCTTATATTTTGTGTTAATAAACATGAAACTACATAAATACCAACCTCAATAAACAATAAAGTTTATAATTATTAGTCTTTTGAAACAACCCCCAAAGTCGATTTAGGGGGTGACGAAGTTTGCATGGAAAATCTGATTTCTTTGGTCAATAAACTTGAAAAATAAACAATAAAGGCTTTCATTGTTAGTTTTTCGAAACCACCCTCAAAGATGATTTAGGGGATGTTAATATTTTGGAAGAATCTTATATCTTGGGTTAATAAACATGAAACTTGACATGAACACCAACCTCAATAAACAATAAAGGTTGTCATTATTTGTTTTTTGCAATTACCCCTAAAAGACGATTTAGGGGGTATTAAAGTGTTTTTGAAGAATCTTATTTCTTGGGTTAATAAACATGAAACTTGACATGAACACCAACCTCAATAAACAATAAAGGTTGTCATTATTTGTTTTTTGCAACTACCCCCAAAAGACGATTTAGGGGGTATTAAAGTGTTTTTGAAGAATCTTATTTCTTGGGTTAATAAACATGAAACTTGACATGAACACCAACCTCAATAAACAATAAAGGTTGTCATTATTTGTTTTTTGCAACTACCCCCAAAAGACGATTTAGGGGGTATTAAAGTGTTTTTGAAGAATCTTATTTCTTGGGTTAATAAATTTGAAAATTGACATAAATACCATCATAAGTAAACAATAAAAGTTATCATTATTAGTTTTTCGAAACTATCCCCAAATGATGATTTAGGGGTTCTTAAATTTTGTATGGAAGAATTTGATTTCTTGGGTCAATAAACATGAACCTTGACATAAATACCCATCCTAAATGAACAATAAAGGTCATTATTAGTTTTACTTATCTACTCCCAAAATACGATTTAGAGGGTGTTAAAGTGTTTTTGAAAAATCTTATTTCTTGGGTTAATAAATTTGAAACTTGGCACAATTACCAACCTAAGGAAACAATAAAGGCTGTCAAGTTTTTTGAAACTAACTCAAGCTAAGAATCCTACTGGACACTTGGACAGGGTTTCGTTTTTGACGTAGGGTTCTAGGGGAGCACTAAGGCGCGATTTTGCGGCAATTCAACCTTTAAGGAGTTGAAAAGGGTCAAAATTAGTTTGTATGAAAAATCGATTTCCTTGGGGATATAGTTAATAATCATAATTTACATAGATAATATGATAGGATAATAAGATAGGGTTAGGGATGTTTAAGTTTTTTTTGAGGAATCTCAGTGCGCAATCTGACGAACATAAACGAAAAATAAACAAAACCGGCCAAGTACGCGTCGGGCCACGCGCAGTAATAGGGTTCCGAAATTGCACAATAATGCGGACTAAAAAGAGGTTTTTGTTGTTGTTACATGAACATTAGAACGGTTTCAGCGGCTCACAAAGTCTAAAAACGGGCCCACATAGGATGATGTTCTTTTTTAATCTATATTCTCGCGTTTGACCACTATCTCGCCTGATGGTAAGCGATGATGTGGTCTACGGTGAAGCACGCTTGCCTAGATGTAATCTATTCACTCTTGACTTAAACTAAATAAGGACTAACTGGTAACTGAATAAGGAGTTATAAAATCCAACTTCGCAACTGAAGTTAGAAAAATATTATCTATTTGAGTACCACCGCGGGTGCGAATTGCGAAAGGAGCCGATACGAGCGCGCGTTAGAGCCACGGGGAATGGTATAGTTCGTTCCTGGATCCTTGCGTGCACGCTCCTTGTTTATTTCTCTTTCGGAATTAGAAAAAAATCGTATGTATTCACCTTTAATCTCCTCTAATACCGCAGATTAGAGGTGAATCCTCTAATTTGCGGTATTCACTATTTCATTCTGGAAAGTTTTACGCTACTCAATTAGTGATGAAGTCGGGTCAAATATTGACTTTATAGAAGGATATCGACAAAAGAAAATAAGTAATTTGCTTGGAAATCGAATCTAATTTGACTTTACTTTTACTTTTTAATTACTTCTACTTCTTAGTCGTAACGCTCTTGACAGAGCGGCCGTGGTCGTCATGAAGTATCGGTAGTATATGCGGCAGATGTAATGCGTCTCACAATGTCTCGCCACCTTTCCCGATTCGAAGACATCCGGGTACATTCGTGCACGGGACCCGCCCACAGCAGACTTGATCTGGTCGTTCCAACGCATGGGTGACCTACCACGTGGTCTAGTGCCTTCCACTTTTCCTTGGACGACTAACCGCTCTATGGACTGACTGTCTCGCCTTGAAACGTACCCGAAGAAAGTGAGTATTCGGGACTGTACTATTGCGGACAGACGCTGCTTGATGTGGAGTTCTTGGAGTATCGAGAAATTTGTGCGAAACTCGGTCCACGACACTCCGAGCATTCTTCTCCAGCACCACATCTCTAGAGCGTCTATCTTTTTTCTTTTCTCCTCCCGCAACGTCCACGTCTCTGCAGCGTACAGAAATATGGGTAAAATTAAAGTGCGCACGAGCCTGGTCTTCGTGGCTTTGGTGATGTCTCTGTTCCTCCATATTTTTTTCATTTTGTCCATTGCAGATCTTGTGATCGCCATACGCCTCTTTATCTCGTCAATGCAGCCACCGTTATTCGAGATTAAAGCTCCAAGATATACGTAGGATCTGAGTAACTTCTGGCGAATTATTGTTAGCACGGTCCACAATCATCCCCTTGGTCTTGCTGCGATTTATCTTTAATACGAATTCAAGGCTCACTTGTTCCATTTTGCGTAGGAGTTCTTCCATATGGCGAGCACTAGAAGCAAAAAGAGTGGTGTCATCTGCGTAGCGCAAATTCGCAATGTTGTAGCCACCAACCACAACCCCATCTGTCCAATGTTCCAGAGTTATGCGCATTATAAGCTCTATGTAGATATTAAATAATAGCGGCGATATAATGCATCCTTGGCGGACACCTGCACTGGGGTGGAAGTTACTGGACAGGATGTCATCTGTTCGTACCGAGGCTGTGCTTTCTTCGTACAACCTCCTTAAAAGATGAACTAGGTGTTTCGGCGTGCCCATGTCAAGTAAAGTTTTCCACAAGATTGGCCATTTTTTAATTACAAAATGTCGAAAATACTTCTGCACTAACACAAAATAGACTCCACCGCGCCCATGCGCCGTATGCACTACGGACTGGTACTACCAACGACTCCGGCCACTCCAATGCGTTATTCGAGCTTAAACATTATTAATTTAGAAATCATTATTATTAAGGATGTTATGATTTTATTTAAGTATATTTTTACATGGTTCATAAGCATATATTTACTATCTGTTTTACACAGCTAACAACGTTATTTAAGAAAATATTAAAGAAAATATCTATATTATATACAGCCTGTGAATGTAACAAAATCTTAGAAGTGCAATAAATATAATTTATTAAGTGTGAACTTAAATGTGTGCATTTTACTGGTTCATAAATTTCCTCGGTCACGGCTTCATAGTAAAGGGCTTGATTGATCGGCATAATAAGCCACAGCCCGACCTCAACACTCCTATCTGCCAGCCTACTGTACTGCCTTACCTACTGACTGCCTGACTATTAGTTCAGCTGCCTTGGCCATCCATCAGTGTGCCTGCCTATCCGTCCTGTTGCCTACTCTACAGCCTACCTATCCGTTCGCCTGGTTCTCCATTGTGGAGACTACTCACCTATCAACCTCGGGCATTCCACGTCTTCCTGCCCGATCTACTGCCTGGATAACTACCCACGACGTGAGAAGCCGGACCTTCCTAGTTGCCCACGTCGTGCGAAGCCGGACCTTAATTTGTTATTTATATCCTTTTCTTAGTTTTAATTTATAGTTGACTTTAATTTATTTTTACGTGGCTTACGTATAGTTCATCAGAACTATACGTAACGCTACAATATACATGCCAAATTATAGCTTTCTAGTACTTAGATTCTCTGAGCTAAGCTGCGAACGGACATACGGATAGAGCGAAACTATAAGGGTTCCTTATTGACTTCGGAACCCTAAAAAGAGAAGAAAAGAGTGAAAAGCATATTTAGGTTGTTAAAATAAGTCAATAACAAACGAATCGTCTCAATCCAATAAACCCTGTATATCTACGATACCCAATATTTTATTGTTTTAATAATAGCTTATTTTTGGTCGCCTTCACTAACTGCATATAAGAAAATCATTTATAGGATATACGAAATCACGCGAACGAAGTCGCGGGCGGAGTGCTAGTAATTATATAATTGCCGGAATAGGTTACTTCTAGGCAAGCGTGTTACACCGTCGACCACATCATCGCTTACCATCAGGTGAGATAGTGGTCAAGCGCGAGCCTATCTACAATATAAAAAAATAAAAAAAGTAAAAAGGAAAATATCAAAAAAGGTAGGGTAGAGGTTGATTTGTCGCAAGATTACTGTTGCCGCAACCCCACCCCACCGACAGTGGACAACGTAGGTGCGTAACGTATTAGCAATATTGAGTTTGCGCGGGCGACGGATTAGGTACTATGTTATGTTGTATGTTAGGGGGGTTTGGTTTCCGCACTTACTGCCGCACTCAGAGACGTTAACGGTTACTTAAATCTCTCCTTAGTATAGATTTTTAGTACAAAATCTACACTAAGGAGCGCCTTAAGTAACCGTTAAATGTCTCTGAGTGCGGCAGTTAGTCCCTCAAATGGACCTTTGTACGTGGGCCATGGCGGCCGTTAACCAGCCCACCTCCCTCCAGAAGTCAATTAGAGCTCCTGGTTTTCCCAAAACATCTGTGTAAGATCTGGGTGACCCGAGGGTTCGTGTTCTTATCTGGGTGACACCTGTGCATTCAAAGAGAACATGCGTAACGGTTTCCTCGGCCTCCATGCATGCCCTGCACAGAGGATTGTCCGTTATGCCTATTGTCTGGAAGTGTTTGTTGAGTGAGCAGTGTCCCGTGATGGTCCCCGTCACCAGGCGCAGGCCATTTCTGTCCAGGCGTAAAAGACGCCTGGTAAGCCTACTGTCCAAGGATGGCAGAGCTTCTTTGGATTGCCTACAGCCCGGTGCCGAGGCCCACCAGTTCTCCGCCTGTGTCTGGGTGAATTCCTGTAGCCACCTGCGTATTTGGTTGAAGGGGATGGGTACAACAGGTTCGGGTCCATAGACCGTCGAGCTGGATCCGCGCCTCGCAAGCTCGTCAGCCGCGTCGTTGCCCAGCGATCCGCTGTGTCCCTTTATCCATTGTAGTGTCACCGTGTTACGGCTAGATACAGTTATCTGTTCTAGTGCGTTGTGACATTCTAGTATTAGTTTAAATGTAATGTATTTTTTTTCGTAAGGATTGGAGGACTGATGCGCTGTCGGAGAGTATCCGTATGTGGGTGTTCGTAACCCTCCTGGCTTCTAGGGCATGGACCGCTTGTATGATGCCCACACACTCCGCCTGATAGACGGTGTTGAACCCTCCTAGCGGTCTGGATATATTTATATTGAAATCGTATGAGAAGACTCCGACTCCGATACCTGAGTCAGTTTTCGATCCGTCGGTGTATATTCTCATCTCTTTCGGGCCAGAGTAGTCACAGGCCAGGCCAGCCCTCTGTGAGTATTATGTTGTAGTGCCTATGAAAGTGGTGTGATTTTGGGGCTTTGTCACATGGCGATGCTAACATCGGTTTACGCTTGATCGCATCTTCCTTTGTGCGTGTGTGCTTAATTCTGGAGTCTTTATTTAGGGAACCTGATAGGTGGAGTCTAAAGGTGGCTAGGGCTGCCTCCTCCCTCACAATTAAGTGTAGAGGCGGTCTCATACTACCGGTGGCGAACCGCTGTAGTTTTTCGAGATCTCTTTGGGCTGTGCTGAGGTCTGTCCTGGGCCACCAGACCAGCGAGCCATATGTGATGATTGGTCGGATGACTGTGGTGTATAGCCAGTAGGTGACCATGGGGCTAATCCCCCAATTCCTGCCTAGCAGGCGTTTGCACTGCCACAGGGATATGCTGGCTTTTGTGGTGATATGGTTCATGTGTTTTGCCCAATTCAACTGTTTGTCCAAATAAATGCCCAGGTACTTGGTTTCAGTTGAAAGGCTTAGGGTTGTTCCGAAGAAACGCGGTAGTTGCAGTGTCATCGGTTTTCTCTTTTTAGTAAAGAGAATTAGTTCGGTTTTTGTGGGGTTCACTGAGTTTGGTGCTCGTTGCACCATTCCTCTACTATTTTCAGGACTTGACGCATGAGATTGCATAGAGTGTTTTCGTGGGTCCCGTTTATTATTATTGTTATGTCATCCGCGTAGCCAACGGTGAAATAACCTTTGTCGTTGAGTGTTTTGATGAGGCTGTCAGCTACCAGGTTCCACAGAAGTGGCGAAAGGACGCCCCCCTGCGGACAGCCCTTCGCGACGATGGCCCTTGTAGTGTCATTTACCGTGACTTGAACCGCTCTCAGTTTGAGCATGTTGGTGATCCAGCCCCCTAGGGTCGGGTCTATGCTGTGTCTGTCGAGGGCCGTGTTTATGCTGTTGAACATGGTCTTATCGAAGGCACCCTCGATGTCAATGAAGGCAGCCAGTGCTGAGCATTTGTGGTCCACTGCGCATTCAATTTTAGAAACCACGTTGTGCAACGCGGATTCTGTTGATTTGCCTGTGGAGTACGCATGCTGTTGTTTGTGTAGGGGTTTTTCCCGGAGAGGCCCATCACGGATGTGCCTATCACAGAGTCTTTCGAGGGTTTTCAGTAAAAAGGATGTGAGGCTTATAGGTCTATAAGCCTTAGGATGTGTGTAATCAGTTTTACCAGGTTTGGGTATGAAGATGACTTTCACCTCGCGCCATCCGAGAGGTATGTATCTAAGTGCTATGCAGGCCCAATAGATCTCCAACAGCCATGTCGTTAGATAATCTACCTCCCACTGTAGTAGGGCTGGGAAGATGCCGTCCAGCCCCGCTGACTTGTACGGCTGAAAGGTGTTGATAGCCCATTTTATCCGGTCTACTGTTACTATATTATGGGCTCTTGACCAGTCTTGTTCCGTTGGGGTCCATTCAGACTCAGCCTCCCACGTCCTGTCCTCCAGGATTTGACAGTCCGGGAAGTGAGTCTCGAGGAGGACCTTGCTGGTTTCATAGTCAGTTTGTGTGTATGAGTTGTCGGGTTTTTTCAGCGTGCCGAGGGATCGGTCCTGATCAGTTGATATGATCTTCCGTACTCTTGCGGCCTCATTATTTGTTACGATGGATTCACAGAATTTCCGCCATGCCATCCTCCTGGCGGTTCTAGTCTGTTTTTTGTATGCATATTGGGTCTCTTTGTTTTGTCAGTCTTCTGGGAGTCTCGTGTTTTTTGCTCGGTTAAATTGCTTACGCAGCGTATCTCTGAGTTTACCAAGTTCAGCGTTCCACCAGGGGTTCCTTTCGTTCCTGCTTTGTGACGCTCTTGATTTACAGCATGCGTGGTAAGCTTCTGTTAAGTATTTGGATAATTCTGTTACGGTGTGTTCTAATTGTGCTTGGTCTCTTACGGTTGCTAGATGTCCAGCTAGTAGTGAGGCCAGAAGGCTTTTGAACCCGGGAACGTTGGTACGCCTCGGGTTCCGCCTTGGTGCGGGTTTTTTAGTGTTTATAGTTAGTGTAAAACGGATTCTTCTATGGTCTGAGCAAGAAGGCTCGTCCGATACGTGCCAATTTGTGATAAGGTTTGTCGCGTTTTCGAGTGGCGAGTGTTAAATCTATGATCGTTTGTCCACGAGCTGTGACCCAAGTGGGTTCTGTGCCGCGGTTAACAATATTAAGATTAGTAGAGAATAAAAAGGTGGATAGTACCTCTCCTCTGGAGTTCGATGTGACACTGCCCCAGTGTGGGTGGTGGGCGTTCGAATCGGTGCAGATGATCAGGTCCAAACTGGCGCGCTCACAGTGCTGCACCAGGTCAGCCAGCTCCTTTGGCGGGCAATCTGTGTCCTCACCTGGCATGTATGCCGAGGCCAGTACAACGTCCGGAACGCTACCTTCGGTATGGAGCCTGACAGCTGTCAGGTCTCTGGAACAGAATTGAGTTAGTGTCGTAAAGGGAATTTCTTTGGGTATGTAGATGCAGGTTCTTGGCTTATCTGAGCCGTGTGTGTCGAGAATTATCTTACCTCCGATGTTACCGAGGCCACATATTCTGTTGTTCCTGATCCACGGCTCTTGGATCAGTGCAATGGTTCGGTGTTTAACCTCCAGTGCCCTGCGTAAGCTAGCCGTGGCAGTCTGGCTATGCTGGAGGTTAGTTTGGATAATGTTGAGGGGTGTTGGTGGAGATGGAGTGGTGTTAATCGGAGACGGATCCATCGGATAGTCCCTCCGTCTCCACCTCCCGGTAATGCTCGTTGTCGTGCGTATCCCCCGGTGACGAGGCAAGAAGCTGCTCGTTCCAGCCGGGTGATGCGGGCAATAAGGGTTCGGCGACATCGGCCATTACCGCTCGGGCCATGAACTCCTCGAGGTGGACAATGTCCGTGTCGCTCGTCTGTGTCGTCGTCGATTCTTTCGAGTTCGTGTCTGTGCTGTCAGTCTGGGTGTCGGCGGGGCGGGTCGTGGGCCAGAAGCGCACGTATATCGACCCTAACAGGTACGATATCCGTCGCCCCCGCCCCACGACCTTTTCAGCTTCCTCCGGTGGCAGCCCCAGGGTCAGATAGGTCCCGTAACGGTCGCCACCGATGGCAGTTGCCCTGTACAACGACCACCTCGATATGTCGTACCACGTGTTCTGATGGATCAGAATACCGTGGAGCCTGTTCACGTCACCTCTGTAGCGAGGGACGAAGAGCGAGGCTCGGACACGGGTGGGTACGTCGGTCTGTCTGAGCACCGTCAGTGTCTCGTCATTGTCGGGAAGTCTGATGTGGGGCACATTTTGGGTCAGCCAGGTCAGGACGTTGTCGTCTTCGCACCATTCGAATGCCGGGAGTGGCGTCGATGGGTCCGAGTCAATCAGTCTGTCCTCCAGGGCGGTCTTGATGTGCTCGGCCTCATACCTAGTTAGCTCCCTACTGGGGTGGGGAAGGCAGATTGCTACGGCCAGCCGCGCAGGAATGGGAAAAAATGCATTACGCATACCCGCCCATTGCGGGAATGGGGGGCTATGTGGGACTCCCCGGGCTGACTGACCCGGTATACCCACTAAAATAACCCAGCGGCACTCCCGCATCGTCTGAGTGGAGGAGGACTGGGAAACCGGCACAGCCTTTACTTCCAGTCCTCCGCCGACGACCGCCCGCCTTTACAGCGGGGCCTTCACGCCCCTCCCTTAGCGGAGGGGCCCGGGAACGACCGCGAGTGCTCGGCCGTTCCCGCCCGACGAGGGTGTTGATTGGTGCAATGCGGACGAAGGCGCCTCCGCACCATTCGTCCGCTAATCACCACCAGGAGGAAGGAAAGGAAGAAATTTAGAAAAAAGGAAGGAAGAAATTTCAGAAGGAAAGGGATTTCAGGGGGAAGGAATTTTATGGATGTGGATGTGGGTTTCCTAGGCCTGGGAGTTGACCTAGGGATTTAAGGATCGACGGGATCTGTGCGGATAAAGGAGGGATAGCTATGTTAGGTAATGGGACCATAGGACGATGGTGTATGGGTTACCCTGAGCCTGGGATTTTGGCTTTCGGGAACTTCTCTTGTCCGGGATCTCCTTGGAGAGATGCCCCGACCGCGGGATCACCCACCAGCAGCGATGCAGCCGCCAGCGGTCAGACCCGCAACCGGAGTTGGGCTATCCGCAACCTGCCCACCCGCTCGGTTGCATGAGAAGAAGTGCCTGGCAGTCCGGGTCGCCCCACCACGGATGTACGTATACATTCGCGTTGGGTTAATCCAGACCTCCCCGAGCACACGGATTAGGTACACCCCATCACCTCTTAAAAGTCCACCACGGAACCCCCTCTTTACAACGCCTGTTAGGGCATATTCCTGGGGAGGCTAAAAGAATCGCCTCCCCTGAGCCTCGAGGTGCACTGTGACTTCACTGCAGTGAGTTATTAGGTGGGAGGACAGAGTCCCCAATCTGACCACCGGCGACCCCGCAGTCCCGCCTGCTTATGACGCAGGTGGGGTTTTCGTGTTTTAGGCATCGAGGTGGTTGTCTCCCCGACTCCTTCTTCTTCGAGCGGGATCGACCCTCTCACTGATAAAGGAAACCAGGTTGGCTGGGGCAGACATATATTTATTTATGTAACAAGAGAGAACAATCTACTTTTTAAACTCACAAAATATACTCAATATAAAATCAACTGTTAGCTCTGAAAGTGAAAACTCAATTTGTTAGGGATTGCAATGTAGCATCACTATTATTAAGAGGACTTAGTCTGTGGTTTTGTCGATGATGGCAATTAATAATTCTCCGTAGCAATGGCGGTGTGTTATGTAGAGTGTAACAATTATATTAATTAAAAGGTTTCTCCAAACAATCACTATCTTTCTCTGATGTCCCAATAAACCACACAACAGGTTATGGGCCCAGACCAGATTCCATTAAAAACCCAAGTGGACACAGTGAAAACAGTGAATAAAAAACAAGTGACGGCGTGGCCGTAAAACTAAAACAGCAAAGAAAAATAAAACAAGTAAAAACCAGTATAAAAACGGAATGCATACCAAAAATAGAAAGGGAGGAGATAAAAATTGAACAGTTGAAATATGGAGGAAGTTTTCCTTGTGTGGAAATTCGAATTCAACATTCACGTCAAGGCGGCGAAACTATGTGACGTTTTATCACAAGAAACACAGAAGGAAGTAAGAAAAACTAAAGAATTTAGTACAAAAGACGCTAAGGTACAAAAGATCATCATAAATACAATAGATAGAAAGCTGAAAAGTTATATATTAGGATGTCAGAATGCCCAGGAAATGTATGAGAAACTTTGTAAAATCTTTGAAGGTCAAGAGGAAAGAAATAAGTCATCATTGTTACAAGAGTTCTTTAATTACAAACCGGATAATAAATGTCTTACTCAAATGATTACTGATATAGAAAATCTACAGTTTCGCTTAAACTAACTGGGAGAAAAAATAAATGAAGAAATGGTGATGTCAAAAATCTTAACCTGCTTACCTAGTAAACTAAATTATTTTATCACTGCTAGGGAATCTACACCAGAAGATAAAAAGACATTAATTAACTTAACTAATCGCTTGTTAAGTGAAGAAAATAGGATTGAAAACAAGAAAGGAGATAAAATAGAAAATCAGCTGGCGTTCCAAGCTGTGAAAAAGGGTAATTTGAGCATGAAGTGCTTCAAATGCAATAAAACAGGACATATTAAAAAGGACTGTAAAATGTGTTCAATATGTAAAAAGTATAACCATCAAGAAAAAGACTGCAAATATAAGGTAAAACAATGTTCAATTTGCGAGAAAACAAATCACTTAGAAGAAAATTGTTTCTTTAATAAATATAAAAATAAAAAGCCGAAAAGCCTAAATATTTTTAATTAAACCAAAAGAAGAAGAAATTTAAAACATGGAATTTATTGTAGATTCAAACTGCACAGTTCATATGACAAATGATATACAGATATTGTCAAATTTTGAAAATAAAATATCAACAGTTTTAACGGCTAATGACCAAAATGTTGAAGTAGCCAAGGAACTGTGAAAGGTGATATTTGCTGTTTGAATAACACTTTATTTGTTCCCGAGTTATCGCAAAATCTGTTTTCAGTCAATGCAGTCACAAATAACCAAGGATCTGTTGTGTTTACTATAAATAAAGTTGAAATCTACAAAGAGTCACAGTTAGTATTAACGGGAGAAAAAAAAAGGTTAATATAAAATAAATATAAGTAATACAGAAGAAAAGACATTATTAATGAAAGAATATGGAACTACCCAAGAATGGCATGCAAGATTAGGGCATCCAGGAAAAACTACACTAGATATATTACCAAAAATGGTAGATGGAATAAAATACAAGTTGTTAAACAATTGGATAAATGTGAAATCTGCACACAAGCAAAACAAACAAGGCTACCAATTGATACAGTAAGAACTAGAGCCACAAGACCATTACAAATCATACATACCGATGTTTGTGGACCATTTGAAGATAAAACATATGATGATTATAGTTATGTATTAACAGTCATGGATGACTACACCCATTTTACTAAAATCTACTTACTAAAGTACAAAAGTGAAGTTAAGTATAAACTGAGAAACTACATACAAGAAACTGAAAGAGAAAAAATTTAAAAAGTATCAACCATATGATGTGACAATGGGGGTGAGTACAAAAGTAATGACTTTAGACAATGGTGCATGGAAAAAGGAATAAAACTAGATTTAACAGTACCATACACTCTTCAATTAAATGGCAAGGCAAAAAGATTAAACCGAACATTACTAAATAAAACCAGAGCATTGCTGTTTGATTCTGAATTTGAAAAAGAAATGTGGGGTGAAGCCATGTACTGTGCTACATACATGATAAATAGAATACCAAGTGTATCATTAAAAAACAGAACACCTTATGAAATGTGGTACGGAAAAAGACCTAACACAGCTAACTTACAGAAATTTGGTTCTGCAGTATATGCTAAACAACTAAATACAACCATTAAGAAACTAGACCCGAGAAGTAAGAAGTTTATAATGGTTGGATATAGTAATAATGGATATAGACTATGGAATGAAGAAGAAAGAAAAATAGAAATAGCAAGGTATATTGTCATATTTGATGATATTAAAAATAAAGAAAAAGAAGACAGTTATATACTAAAAAGACAAGTAACTACAGAATTATTATTAGACAGTGATGAAGAGAAAACTATAAATGAACAAGAAAATAATGAGAGCTATAATGAAAAACAAGAATTACAAATAGGAGATAGTGAAATAGAAGAAAATGTTCCAGTTACAATAGAAGAGGAAATAGAAATTAATGAAAATACAGAAAATAACATGATGGAAGAGTATTTAGAAGAAGAATTCTTAGATGCACAAGAAGAGACATCTGAAGAAAATAAAAATTCTAGAAGTAGAAGGCAAGTGAACAAGCCTGTATGGACAAAAGATTATGAGATGGCTTTGATAACACAAGGAGAAGATCAATTCACTTATGAAGAAGCTGTTAGTGGAAAACATAAAGAAGAATGGCTAAAAGCAATAGAAGCAGAGTTAGAAGCATTAAATAAAAATAAAACATGGACAGAAGTCAGTTTAACAGAAAGGAATAAATTAATTGTGGTTTTTTAAGATTAAGAAAGAAGGAAATAAAGATCTTTATAAGGACAGATTAGTTGTAAGAGGTTTTAAACAAGAAGATAAGTTTGATTACTCAGAGATTTATGCTCCAGTAGCTAAACTAACTACACTGCGGATTTTATTAGCAATAGCTAGTAAATATAACATGGATATTCAGCAGATGGATGTTGAAGTGCATTTTTATATGGGAACATAGAGGAGGAGGTGTTTGTAGAGAAGCCAAAAGGTATGAAGAAAGATAGCAAGGTATTGAAATTGCAAAGGTCTTTGTATGGATTAAAGAAGTCTCCAAGATATTGGAATGACAAATTTAATCAATTTATGATTCAGGAAGGGTTTTTAAGAAACCAGTGTGATTATTGTTTATATTATAAGAAGGACAAGAAGTTCTTTATCTTATTATATGTTGATGATTTGATTTTACTTTGTGAAGATAAACAAGAGATAAAAATATTTAAAGAAACATTACAAGAAAAAATTGAGAAAGACTTAGGGGATAATAATCTAAAATATCAAGGAATAAATATAACTAAGAAGGTTGATGTAATTGAGTTAGACCAAGAGCAGTATTTAATTTTTTTATTGAAGAAGTATAACATGGAAGGATGCAAAATCTATAGCAACACCCATAGAACAAGGTCAAGTCTTGGAAAAAGAAGCAGCTACAGATAAGGAATTGATAAAAAGATGCAGACAGTTAATAGGAAGTCTCATGTATGCCACGGTGGGTACGCGTCCAGATTTGTGTTTTGCTTTGAGTTATTTAAGTCGCTTTCAAAGTTGTGCTAATGAGAGTTTATGGAAGGCATTAAAAAGAATTTAGAGATATATTAAGGGTACTATAGGATTTAAATTAATTTATAGAAAAGGAGTAGATGTGCAGTTAGAAGGGTATACAGATGCTGATTGGGCAGGAGACCAAGAGGATAGGAAATCTACATCAGGGTATATAATGAAAGTTTTTGGTAATACAGTGTCATGGTCTAGTAATAAACAGCAGTGCATATCATTATCTAGTACAGAATCAGAATATGTAGCACTAGCTGTTCCCCGCGGCTTCGCTCCCGTGGGCCATCCCACAGGACCCGTTTTCGGGATAAAAAATAGCCTATGTCACTCATGAATAATGTAGCTTTCTATTGGTGAAAGAATTTTTAAAATCGGTCCAGTAGTTTCGGAGCCTATTCGGTACAAACAAACAAACAAACAAAAAAATCTTTCCTCTTTATAATATTAGTATAGATTAGGAAAGGGAATTGCAGAGGGTTGCTGGATAAGGAACTTACTAAGAGAAATAGGAGTTGATTATAATGTTGATAATCAGTCCGCAATACATGTTGCCAAAAACCCAGAATATCATAAGCGCCTTAAACATATTGATATTAAGTATCATTTTGTGAGACAAAAGGTTGAGAATAAAATTGTGTGTTTGAAGTATGTTCCTTCAGGGGAGCAGCTTGCAGATATATGTACTAAGGGATTATGTAAACCTACTTTTGTTAAGTTGAGAGAAATGTTGTAATTATTGAATATGTTTGTAATACTTACGTAGAGTCAAGTTTGTAATGTCAGTAGTGTTGTGAACTATAATTATTTTATGTTTTGTGATTGTGAGTGATGTTCACATTGAGGAAGGGTGTTAGGGATTGCAATGTAGCATCACTATTATTAAGAGGACTTTGTCTGTGGTTTTGTCGATGATGGCAATTAATAATTCTCCGTAGTAATGGCGGTATGTTATGTTGAGTGTAACAATTGAATTAATTAAAAGGTTTCTCCAAACAATCACTATCTTTTTCTGGTGTCCCAATAAACCACACAACACAATTAGCATGAATACATGGTTGACGTATCCAATCAACAAATATTTATATACGACATTCTGTACATGACATGTGCCATTGATTGGAAATTAAGAACAAATAAGTCAATGATATTCTAGTAAACAGATATGTTATGAGCGCGCGCATTGTCTTCGCGTCAGTCTTTTAACATCCACCAACAAAGTATAGTGGAAAGTGCATATTGGGGGAACGTCTGGCAGAGTGAGGAAACTCATAGCGATTTTCAAGAACTTGCGACATAGTGCTGACTTAAATACGCTCCGGACGGTCTACTTTTCACTCTGCCAGTCGGTACTCTCAATTGGGATAATCGCTTGGGGTGGCGCTCCAAAAACATACATGCTGCACTTGGAAAGGGCACAAAGGGCTGTTCTTAAAGTTATGACTTTTTAAACATTTCCGGTATAGCACCATGCAATTATATAAAGACTGCAAAGTTATGACCGTCAGACAGCTCTTTGTGCTCAACACTATTTTGCGCAAACATGGTTCACTGGATCTGGGACACAGTGCGGGTTATCGGGCTAATAGGAGATCTAAATATGTCTGTCCTGTAGCTCGTTATAGAACCAAACTAGCTGAGAGACACTTTCAGGTCATTGGTAGTCGAGTTTATAATGCAGTTAACAAAAAATGCAACATACATGGGATTACAAAATTTGAATGTAAAAAGAGGGTGAGTCAATGGCTCACGACTCTTACTTACCAGGAGATTGAGAAGTTGTTAGGCAAGCTTTTCTAATTTTTCATACAATACAACCATACACCATCCATACACACAACACATACACTTTCACACATACACTTTCACACACCCGCATCCACACTAAGAGAGGCTATACATTTCTTTCTTTTTTTGTTATTAGTTAATTAATCGAGAGAGCCCTGGCACTCATATCACAAGTTAAATCTTAGCTTGGGTGCCAGAGGTCAATAATCTGTAATTTATGCAATTTTTATAATGATTACGTTTTTTTTTTTTTTTAACTTGTAAATTGAAATTTAAAATGTAAAAATTGTATTTTTGGAAATAAAGTTATTTATTTATTTTATTTATTATTTATAGCCAACTCAATGGTTCTTCTGGCAACAGACGAAGAAGAAGTTAGTTCGATTATAAACAGCCTCCGGATTGACAGTGCTACCGGTTGGGACGGCATCCCACCAAAATTGCTAAAACACGCTAGCCACATCCTGGTCCCACCTATCACAAGTATATGCAACCTGGCGATATCTACTGGTATATTCCCCAATGCTCTAAAAAAAGCTATCGTATATCCAATGCACAAGTTGGGTGATAAAAACAGGGTCACTAACTATCGCCCAATTTCAGTCCTTCCAGCAATCTCCAAAATTCTAGAGAGAATAATGTAAAAACGCCTTAATAATTTCCTAAACAAACACAAAATTATCTCTCAAAACCAGTTCGGCTTTAGACGCGGATTATCCACAGAGAACGCGGTGACACGCCTACTCGACTTTTTAGTTGACAAAATCGACCATAAGTTCAAGTGTCTAGGTATCTTCCTAGACCTATCGAAAGCGTTCGATACTGTCTGTTCCTCTTCTTCTCTCTAAACTAAAAACCATCGGCGTCCGTGGCATCGGTCACACCCTATTTAAAAGTTTTCTCACTGACAGGATGCAGCTCGTTAGGATAGGAGAGTATGTTAGCGAAGCAGATCCTGTAGTTGTCGGAGTTCCGCAAGGAAGTTTGCTCAGTCCTCTACTTTTCCAAATCTACGTTAATGAACTCTGTCAGCTGTCCCTCCCCTCCACAAAAATAACAGCGTACGCGGATGACACGGCACTTCTATCCTATGGCCATGATTGGACCTTAGCTAAAGAGACAGCCGAAAACGGACTCGCCGAAGTGATGTTATGGTTAGAACAAAACAGTCTCAAATTAAACATTGCAAAAACTAACTTCATCACTTTTGGCCTAAGACGTTCTGCCCTTTTTTTTTTTTTTTTTTTTTTTCCGAGGTGGAAAATCCTCATTGGATGTCCTCCGCCCTGGGGAGGGCGGAGGGGTCTGTCAGACTCGTACTGACTAAAAACCACCCCGGTGTTCCATCTCACACCTACGCTGGGGGTCGCGGGAACAAGACGTTCTGCCCTACCTCAAGATGGTTCATTACTTATCAAAGCCCACAAATGCTCCAACTTTATCCCCTAATGCTCATGCCCCGCTGTAACTAGAGTACCAGTCGTCCGATATCTAGGTGTTCAACTAGATTCCTGCCTATCCTGGAAAACTCACGTACAAACAGTATCCACTCGATTTCGTAAACTTATTTTTCTTTTCAAGAAGCTAAGGGTATCCGCAAACAGCGAAATCCTCAAAATAGTTTTCTCAGCACTAGGCGAATCAGTATTGAGCTATTGCATCACTGCTTGGGGAGGTGCTGCCAAGACCGATATGATTCAAATAGAACGAGCTCAGAGAGCGGTTATTAAAGTGATTCTAAAAATACCTTTTAGATTCCCAACGCGACAACTATACACAGATTTCAGTACATTAACGGTCCGACAACTGTATATACTCCGCACAATCATGCGTAAACACGCAACTCGGAAGACACACATACAGTAAAAATAACAGCCCGACAGTAAGAAGAAGACCCAAACTAGTTTGTCCCACAACTCATACAAAAACTACTTTTGCTAGACGCCACTACCCCTACTTAAGTGCCCTTATTTATAACAAAATACATCAACAATTTAATATATATACACTAAACAAACAAAAAAGTAAAAAAATAACTAAAGAATACCTCCTTACCCTAGATCATAATCTAGGGTAAGGAGAAACAAACACAAAACAGAAGCACTGATCAAACCGCCATGCCAATAAATAATTATTAGTATTACGTACACGTACACTTACACAACTACAGCACCGCAAATCACCCTCACACTTCTTACAAACACATACATGACATCCACGCTCCCACATATCACACAAACACACACCCCTACACACACCACACACTAACACTCATCCCTCCACTACACAACATCACAAACACACACTTTTCGCACTCGCTTACCCACATATTATTGCTAATGTTACACGTTTTTTGCTTACCATGTTTTTAAAATAACCATAACGGACGAATGGTTGGCCCCGATAACACAGGATTTTCCTAGCATCGGAGCCAATATTCACAAGATTGAGCAGAAATATGCCATAATATTATTATAGTAATGTAACATGAAACTATGTATTTCTAAATTTTTTGCGACATAAATTATTCTTATTCTTATTGTGAAGACTCGAATACGTCCTAATTGGGACGTATAGTCTTTAAGGCCTTAGTGCGAGTTTTCTAACGTACTCACTCGTGATAACGTAAACGATCTCTTACCGTCAGCAGACGGCGCTTATCCAGTTTCAATACAAATTGTCGTTTTTTACGCTTTGTTGAAACAAAAACAAAATTAAAAAAAATGCCATCGTATGTATTTAGAAAGTGTACCAATTATGATACCAAACTACAAAAAACAAACGGGATCTCATACCATATATAAGTACGCAATACACCTCAATTTACTAATTTATTTCATTTTTTTTCCTAATATTCTGATATTTGGAGGTTAGAAAAAGAAAAAAACATTGGTGGTCACAATAATGTTTGTTTACACGCAAGTGACAAACACTAGCTGTCTCTTTTTTTCTTGTTGGTTTTATCAAGCCATCCCTTTCGACTTGTAGTAAAATGTCAGATGAATGAAAAGTGTGCTGCCGCTGCTGTGCGGAACACTTTTTTCGGTTGTTTTGTGAGTGTATAACCTATCTGTTTACTAGAATATGTTTCTGCTAAAACCCGTATATCTACACGAACACCTTGCATATCCTTATATTATTATTTTTTTGTGTGGGTAATCATCCAATGACTTCTCCCGCTCTGGGTGAAGCGGGAGGGCGTGTCAGACTTTTACTGACTAAAACCCACCCGTGTTCCTTCAGTTGCTTGTGCCAGGGCCACGGTAACTCTCTTTCAAATTTATCCGCGACCCCTTGCATATCCTAAAGTTTCAACATATAATATACCTGTATATTATTATAAATTTCGACATATCTACTAGCACCCTATATATTATAAACTTCAACATAATTTCACAAACACCGAACTGCCTTTAAATAACATCATAAACGTACACTCATTAACATTAATGAGTGTACATTGTTCTCACTTACTTCAACCATATACTAAAAACATAACAACAACAAGAATTTAACTATCCCATAATATCTCCCACGCGATTCATCTGAACATCAATCTAACAACTAATCATCATATTTTATTATAGGTACTACCACTCGAAACAACACAACATCCAATATTTTAATATTGGATGTTGTGTTATTTCGAGTTAATTGCCTACATGCGCTTTAGTGCCGTAAAACGGTTACTTTCTAAAGCATACTCCTTAGTAACGGCTAGGTTAAAAGGTTTGAAAAATATATTGTTATACCGCATTTACACAATCGTGTTCGCCATTCGCCTCGTCACTCGACGAACATTCGACGAAACATTCGTATATGAGTGCCGTCGCGAACTACTGTTCACACATTCGCGGAGTGTATTATTTTGACATTCGCACACGAACATGGAGGACGTGAAAATCATATCGGCATGCATGCTACATCTAATGAGTTTATAAAATTATATTGATATCCTGCGTAAAAAAGAACCGTCGACGCAGACGATGGAGAAAAAAATAAAATAAAACAGGCCATTAATGAATTAATGGGTCGGGCGCTATCTGTCAACTGAATGCAGGCGAATGTGTGAACAGTAACTTCGTGTTCGCCATTCGTGCCCTTTGATTCGCGTTCGAAAAACCGCTCCCAACGCGAGCGCTCGAATCGCGAGGCGAGGCACGAAGCGAATAGCGAGCGTACTGTTTACATATGCGTGTTCGTTGTTCGCCTCACCATTCGCCTCGCGATTCGCACGAATGTGTAAATGCGGCATTAGCGGAAAAGACATTGTCAAGCAGATGCAAGGAGGGGATGACAGACAGCAGCAACCGCCGCGCGCCTATATAAGTCGCTGCACGCTCATTGTCTTCCTTTTTCCCTGGAGTCAACTTGCTAAGAAGAATCTCTGCTCGTTTGGATAGCCAATTTTGCCTAATTTGTGTTCCTTTTAATTTTCTGATAGTGTGAAATTTGGTTGTTAAAAATAAACCGCCTTTTGATCGTTGTTTTCTTTTTTTAAACCTCCTTGTGCTATTTTGCTAAGATCAGAAGTTGGATTCCACTCTCATGTGCCCTGATCGTTCTGCACTCTGAGTTAAGGCGAATTGGCTATTCAAACTTGAAAAAGGAAGAATTGACGGTTTCTTACTTCGTAGACAAAAAAAAACTTTTTATTATTTTTCTTATTATCATAATTACTGCGGGTAGTAAGTTGTTACATGGTAACGTATACGGTGGATAAAATATGGTGAGTACGTTCCAATTTGCTTAGTGCATTATTGAAAAGAAGACGGTAGTGCGTTTATGATTACATTCCAAAAGAACGTTGCTCTAATTGCTTGTTGCTCATTTTGTAACTTTTCTTACTAGGCTAGTAAAGTTAATTAGCTATCCTTTTAAGTGTTTTACTCGGTAATTAAGTTATTAAAGTACCCGCATACTATGTTCGCGCGTTAGTGGAAGTGTAAACATGCCTAATAACAGCCGTAAAAGCAGAAGTCGTTCTAAGAACCGAGAATCCCAATCTAGAAATCGTGATTAGAGTTCTGGTCATCGGAACTCGCGCTCCAGTCATACTCGAAAATTGCATTGGTCTTCTGGCAATGTGCTAACGGAACAAATTCAACAAATTCTAGATCGGCTGACTTCACTGGAACAGCGAACAGCACGCCTCTGCCGTGACCACGTGAGGCGAGTGCGGTCGCGTCCCCAACGACGCCGCTGCAGCCGCGGAAGCCAGCTGAGACTACAGCTGAGCGTCAAGAGTCTGCGGTTCCATCCGGGTCGTTCCGTGAGCGCTGTGACTAACCGCGATGCCGGTACGACCGAACGCATCATTCGAGGCTATTCGGTCAATCAACACTAGGGTGAGATCTAACCAGTCTGTCTTATTATATTTCAAATTTCGATCCAAGTATCAGCGATATAGACACCTGCTGCGAAGAAATAGACCGTGCTAAGGTTTTAAATTATTTGAATGATAACGAGTGTCTGTCTCGCATTGGGAATTGTCTTGTTGTTGAATGGGTAACTAACGACCGATCGTGGAGTAATTTCGGGCGTGAATTTTTACCTTTGTGTCCTAAAACGCCCAATACCGCGAATATTTTATTCGATGTGATTTGTAAGCAATCCGATGCATATCCTACATACGCAGAATATGCCCGGCGTTCATTACTTCGATTACGAATAGTGCGAGGGGTTGGCAATGAGTTCTTCTTCTTCTTAGCGTGTCGATGGCAAATATAAAAATTTAAATATTGTTTGGCCCAGAATTCAGCGATGAGTTAATGTCCGCGATTGTGATCCGCGGTATTACCGATGCAGATATTCGGACAGCTGCCACTAACGCAAAACTAAACCCGACGATTTAGTGTAATTTTTCTCGATTTATGTAAAATCTAGTGCAACTAAAACCAGTGCCAATAGTTATGTCTCCGATGACGGATTATATACATGACCGTGCATACCGACTAGTGCAAACAGAAATCATAATTTTGAGGACGGTAGATATTTTTCATGTGGAGATAATCGGGTGAAATAAGGGTGAAATGTAAGAAAAGTAAAACTGACTCTGGCGAGAGTTCAGTTGTTACTAGTGTTAGTAGTACCAATAGCTCCAAGCCTAGTTTTGTGACAACAGTCTGAACCTTGCTAGTTCTGTAAAAAACCTGGTCACAGAGTAGATACATGTTTTGCTAAAATAAAGTCTGAGTCGCGTAACAAAAACGGTGCTAGCATTTGTCGGGAGTAGCGAGGTAGGTAGCGACCTACCCGCAATGGTGATGTTATGTTACTGTAGTAGCTTGTGATTCAATGTACATACCCGTCGATATTTCACTTGTGACGAAATGTCATCAATGTTGCATAATTTTGACTGTGAATGGACACCAACACTTCGTATATTGAAAGGTATAAGTAGCCAAGAATTTTAAAGTACTTCCTTCGTACATTAGTTATTAGTCAAATTTGTCACAACCGTCAGTGCGGATAGTATGTCCATAAAATTAAATTGAGGTAGAGTAACCTTTGTTAAGTTTAGTCAGAAGTCTGAATCAGATTACGAGTCCCATACTTCCCGTGAAAAAGAAAGACTGATCACATAGGATGTGGACATGCTTCGATTATCGGAAGTTGCATATCTAGGGTGTTATATTAGTCGTGGTCAGGTAAGACCGAGCCGTAATAAAGACAAAGCGTTACTTGATCCTCTATGAGAGAGGCAAAGTATGAGATGGGTCGACAAAGAGCTTCGGAGCGGTTTAAACAAATTAAAACTTACAAGACGCTTTTGTTAAAGCCTCCTCGTACTTTTGACCTTGATACAATTTTTTGTCAGAAAACCAGCCCAGTTGATCGGCAAGTTGGACTCCTGCTTGCGGGGCTCGCCCGCATGGCTCCTTCACTGCGCATTGAAAAGTGCTGCCTGTGAGCTGCTGCTCCTGGCTGGTGCTGCCTCACCAGGTTGGTGCCTATGCACAGCTTCACCTGGTCGGTGCCTGTGCGCTGCCGCAGCTGGTCGGTGCCTGTGCGCTGCCGCAACTGGTCGGTGCCTGTGCGCTGCCTGTGCGCTGCTGCACCTGGTCGGTGCCTGTGCGCTGCCTGTGCGCTGCTGCACCTGATTGGTACCTGTGCGCTGCCGCAGCTATAGTCGTTGCCTGTGCGCTGCCGCACCTGGTCGGTGCCTGTGCGCTGCCGCACGTGGTCGGTGCCTGTGCGCTGCCGCACGTGGTCGGTGCCTGTGCGCTGCCGCACCTGGTCGGTGCCTGTGCGCTGCCGCACCTGGTCGGTGCCTGTGCGCTGCCGCACCTGGTCGGTGCCTGTGCGCTGCCGCACCTGGTCGGTGCCTGTGCGCTGCCGCACCTGGTCGGTGCCTGTGCGCTGCCGCACCTGGTCGGTGCCTGTGCGCTGCCGCACCTGGTCGGTGCCTGTGCGCTGCCGCACCTGGTCGGTGTCTGTGCGCTGCTGCACCTGCCCGGCGCCTATGAACTGCTGCGGCAGATTTTATGGTGCCGTGGCGAGCGGAATGGACGCCTGACGCGTGTGCAGTCTTTTTTGAAGGCGCAACCTGTAATACTGATGACATGGAGTCCACGCCTGAGTGAGCTGCCAGACACAATAATGTGCCTTCTGGTGAGATGTCAGAGCCCATACAAAGTACCTCCAGTGCTGCAGAAGCCCTGCAGCCCGAGACATAGGAGTACGAGACGTCCTCCAGTCAGGAGAGGCCGTGTTAGCGGAAAAGACATTGTCAAGCAGATGCAAGGAGGGGATGACAGACAGCAGCAGCCGCCGCGCGCCTATATAAGTCGCTGCACGCTCATTGTCTTCCTTTTTCCCTGGAGTCAACTTGCTAAGAAGAATCTCTGCTCGTTTGGATAGCCAATTTTGCCTAATTTGTGTTCCTTTTAATTTTCTGATAGTGTGAAATTTGGTTGTTAAAAATAAACCGCCTTTTGATCGTTGTTTTCTTTTTTTAAATCTCCTTGTGCTATTTTGCTAAGAATATATATTTATTATCGATTCATGTACATTATTTGGAACACAAGGTGTGAAAGTTAGGAAGATGGCTAAATGATACTACTGCATATAAAGTCAAAAATTAATATATTATTCGGACCAAAGGTTTAGTAATACAAAGGAGCGAGGGAGCACACGCGATGACCGCTAATCGAGTACTAAATGCTCTACTAATATCAATTAGTGAAATGAGGTAAAATGCACGAATAAGCATTAGTGCATTATTATTACTGTATGGTTTCACCGTACATGCTCCCGGGCCAAAAAGATACAAAAATGTTACACGTCTTCTAATCTAAAGCGACACTTTTTAGATATAGGTGACGTAGCTATGTCCCGTTTACAATCAGTGTTCGCACTAGGTATTTTCACTTCACTTGGCTGACGGTCAGCCGTACTCTGCTTTCGCGAAAACACAACACTATTTGCCACACTTTGGGATAGTTCCACTGAAGAAACTGCTCGACACCTCCTCCATATGAAGTACGCTGCCACCAAAACGGCTACACCCAGCAGGCAGTAACAAATAGTGTACTGGTGAATGTCATGCGTAGACAGAGTGTAATCTGGTGAGTTAGTATTGGCAGATTTCAGTTGTTTTATTCGTTCTCCCAGATCGACTAAAGTGCTGTTTATTGGATCTTCATATGCTGTGTAATGGGATAACGATATATTTACGATATGATTTAATTCTGCTATCTGAGGGATCACAATTTCTGATTTAGATTTAATTGTATTAGCTGAGGCATGGGCATGAGGATACAAAGTAAACTCGTTACTTTTTATTATGCATTTCGAATCTAGGTCAATGATACCGACTCCTGTCACCTGTTTCAAGGCAACTTGATCTTGACATATAATCCTCACCGAGTAGGTATTGCAGCAAAAGTACATGAACCTAGCTGGCTCATTTAATTCGAGCCATCTGTCTTGACAAGGGGATTTAATTACAATGCATTGTTTTAAATTGCTATCCAGTTTACAGAATTTTTCATCAATGCTTAAATGATTAATCGGTTTGTTAGCTTGGCACAAATATGAGATATCATTGTGCTGACATAACTGGAGCTCTATAAACGATATTGTGAAGAAGGCATCCTTTTTCAAGCTAATAGCTATGAAATCTGCGGCTGGTATAACGCTAATCATATCATTTTGAATTTGCTGAGGAACTGGTATGATTTTATAGATTTTGTAGCTATCTCTGCTGGTCAATGGAAAAGTAATCTCAAATATGAAGTATTCTTGCATCATTCTCGCTTTTACTTTCAGCATACTATAAATATGTTTTAGGTCAGACTGTAGGTTGTCCACTGGCAATGTAGTGTCCTTTGTTAATTGTCCTGAAATAAACTGTAACTCACGTTGTAACTGATCAGGTGGTAACAGGTGAGTATTGAATTTCCCGTGGTAGACATCCGTGATGATATCTAACAGAGTATCCTGAATCCTTTTTAGGTTTTGAAGCAAGTTGATGGTCGTGAGTGCCGACAGAGCAAAATCTTGTGTTTTAGCTAAGCCTTCAACTTCTTGCTTAATAGCAAATGCTGCATTATCTAATTGATTCAAGTGTTTGTTTATAGTTTTATGTTGTAATTGGATAGTTTGCTCGGTTCTTTTCAATACGTTATATTCAGCTTCGATGATAGAAGTCTGATTTCTTAACAAGTTATCAAGATGATGCTCGTTTTGTTTTACAAGCTGTATATCTTTCTTGTACTGTTCTGCGAATCGTTCATCTAATACTCCGAACAGGCTATTGGCCACGTAACCGATACCGTTAATGAGACCGCGACGCTGTCTGGCGCGCGCGTCAAAGTGCTGATTAATCATAAGTTGATTATAGTGCTGTATTTCTTTGTAGTCGTGATTTAATTGAAGCGTTATCATATTACATTGGCTAGTATCGTTTAGGGATGCGCAGAGTCTTTGTAAATAATCTAAAAACTTTGTGGCTGCTGTATTCCCTTCCCAGTAAGGGCTCATGTCATAGTAAACAATAAGATTCCATTTATCTCGAATAACTTGCATATTGCCCACTGTTTCGAAATACAGTGAATTGTTGTTTGGCAACGCTGATATGTTAAAAGCTGCGCGAGATGATGTTATCAATGACATAAAAAAGATTAACGATACTACCACTGATACGAACTTAGATTTGATTTTATTGCTTGTTTTCTGCTCGTCAGGTTCCTTTATGCTGATGTTGATTTCTTGATTAACCTTTCTATCGTCTTTCATTTTGCTTGAAGCAGGCGATATCGGCAAGGTTGAGAGTTTCACAACCGGCCTTTTAAGTATTCCGCTTTTTGTTTTTAATGTTACTACTCGTACTAATCCATCTTGACCAGGGTGAGTTTCTACTACTCTTCCCATCATCCATTTTCCAGGTGGCAAATTGTCATCCTGGATGGTCACTAAATCATCGATGTTGATATTTTGCTCAGTGCTTCGCCATTTGCTTCTTACAGATAACTGCGTTAGGTATTCCGATCTCCATTTCTTCCATATGTCATTTACTATATTAGCTGATAAATGCCATCTAGTTCGAGCATCTGTTTCCGTTTCAATTATGACAGTACCAGATCTCCCGGTCAAGAAATGCGCTGGAGTAAGTACGTTTAAATCTTCGATATCTTCAGACAAGGCACACAAAGGTCTGGAGTTCAGACAAGCCTCTATCTGTGCTAATATTGTGCTGAACTCTTCGAAAGTCAATTTCTGCTCTCCAATTACTCGCTTGAGGTGATATTTTAAGCTTCTAATGGCTCTCTCCCATAGACCTCCCGCACTTGGCCAAGATGGCGCGTTAAAGTGCCATTCTATATTTAAATCTGTTAGCTCTGCGAAAAAGTTACGATCATATACGTTTTCGAAATCGTGATAGCTTTCCTGTAGCATTCTATTTGCACCTACAAAATTCGTCCCGTTATCGCTATAAAGATGGCGTGGCGCCCCTCTTCTGGCGGCCATCCGTCGTAATGCTGCTAAAAACCCAGTACTGCTTAGGTCGGATACAAGCTCTAAATGTACAGCTTTAGTCGCTAGACAAATAAACAACGCAATATATCCTTTTGTGGTCTTAATTCCGCGCCCCTTGTTGCTTTTTATCTCTACGAAACCTGTATAATCCACTCCGGTGTGATAGAATGGCGGGGCGGGGTTGCTTCTGGCTTCTGGTAATTCTCCCATCAATTGATGCTGCAGTTTAGGCTCATGTTTTCTACAGGTGACGCAGTTTCGCACTTCTTTCTTTACAGCTTTGTTTCCAGCGATTATCCAGTATCTCTGCCTAAGATTAAATAAAGTTAATCGCGGTCCACCATGAAAGGTGAGCTGATGAGCTTGCTGAATTATCAGAGTAGTGAGCCGACTGCTGTAAGGTAATATGGCTGGATGCTTCATTTCCATGCTCATGTTTGCTTTGGTTAAACGGCCTCCCACTCGTAAAATACCCTCGTTGTCAAGGAAAGGATTTAATTTTAGTAGATTACTTCTGCTACTCAATTTATTATTTTTTTGTAATGTCATGATTTCCTCTGCAAACTCAGTTCTTTGTACATATTTTATAATGAGTAACTTTGCTTTCCGTAATTCATGCAAGGTCAGAAACTCGGGCAAACCGCTATGTTTACCTAACGTGACTGGATTCTGCTTAAATTGTATCGTTTTGATGGCTCGTAAAAGCCATGCTACTATTTTAGTTATTTTATTAAGTGAACTGAATTTAAGTAACAATTGTAATATGATGCTTTTCTTGCTATCTATTTGAGCGGCATTCACCTTGCTTGATGTTGTTTTTGCCTTTATTTCTTGATCCGTGGTATAAATGCTTTGCTTTGCTTCTAATTTTTCATCAAACGTTCTCAATGACTGCGGTCCATGCCACCACAGGGTTTGATTTTTCAGTTGTGAGGCTGAAATGCCTCTACTGGCTGCATCTGCTGGATTATCCTCCGACTTTACATATCGCCAGCAGCTTGGTTTCATTGTTGCTGCGATAACTTTAGTCCTGTTCGTAACGAAAGGTTTCCATCGGCTGTAATCGCCTTGTAGCCACCCTAAGACCACCATGGAATCCGTCCATCCATATATCCGAGTGTCCATTTCGCTATAACAGCTAATAACTTTATTCATTAACTTGGCTAGTAAATATGCTCCACTTAATTCTAATCTTGGTAACGATACGCTTTTAGAGACGGGTACTAGTCTAGTCTTAGCAACTACTAGTACCACAGATGTCTCATCATTTTTCTGTAATCGCGCGTAAATAACTGCCGCGTAGGCTTTAGTAGATGCGTCACAATAACCGTGCAGTTCTATGACGTGATGAGATTGATACCCGATCCAACGTGGTATTTTGCATTGATTCAAATATTCCATGTCTATTTTTATGGTTTCCCATTCGTATTTGATGTTTACAGGAACTTCTTCATCCCAATGCATTTTATTTAACCACAGCTTTTGGAATATCAGCTTTAATTTTGTTGTAAGTGGGGACAACCACCCCAACGGGTCGAATACTTTTGATATCTCCGACAAAAGTAATCGTTTAGTAATTTTGGCGTTAGGATTAGCTATGCTGTATTTGAAAGTAAACATGTCATCACAAGAGTTCCAACGAAGGCCTAATGTTTTTGACGTACTTTCTGATTTGAAGTTAAAAATTATTTCGCCATTGCTGCTGCTCTGCTCTATATTTTCAAGAAGTTCCGGATGATTTGCGGACCATTTTCTCAGTGTAAAACCGCCTGATTTTAATAATCTGTTGAGATCTTCGATGAGCTGCTTTCCTCTTTCGATAGAGTGAGAACCATGGACCAGATCATCCATATAAAAAGATTCTTCTAGAATCTTTGCTGCTTCCGGAAATGCACTTCGTGCATCCGATGCTAAACGTTTTAAAGTCATCATCGCTAGGAATGGTGCTGATTTTGTACCGTATGTGACGGTAGTAAGCTTGTACGTTTGTAGTGGTTGATCTGGCGCATACCTCCAGATAACTTGCTGATATTGCTGATCTGCTTCGTCCACCATTATCTGCCTGTACATTTTCTCGATATCTGATGTGTAAGCATAACGATATTGCCGCCACTTCAGTATCAGTTCCTGTAGATCCTGTTGTAAATTAGGGCCCTTATACATCAGGTCATTCACGCTGTATCCGCTTGACGTTCTTGCTGATGCGTTAAATACCACCCGTAGCTTTGTAGTAGCTGATTCTGCTCGTTGGACGGAATGGTGCGGCAAGTAACACGATAGCGCTTGTTTGGTTTTATTGCTGTAACTAGGCACCATATGTCCTAAGGCTATGTACTCACTAATGAATGTTTTATATTGTTCTGCTAGAACAGGTTGTTTGCTAAATTTACGTTCCAGATTTTGGAACTGTGCTATTGCCATATCTTTAGATGAACCTAGTTTTTCATTGATGTCTGCTTTTAGTGGCAATTTTACTACATACCGGCCGTCTTCTTGACGTTTTGTAGTTGATGAATAAAAATCGACACATTCTTGATCTTCCAATGATAGGTTTGATTTCTCGCTTATATCCTCGATGTCCCAAAACTGCTGAATATCGTGGATATTATTCATGATGACGTTGCACTGTAGTGATGCTATTTGGCCACCACCATATATGATCCACCCAAGCTGTGTTTCTTGCAACACTGGCTGTGATACAATCTGTCCTTTGATCAATCCTCCCATTAGTATCAAGCCATTGACTTGGGCGCTTAATAATAAGTCCACTGGACGGCTAATGTTAAAATATGGATCTGCTAATTTAAGATTTTCTATGTAGGACCACTTCGATGTGTCAAACGATTTATATGGAATATCCTTAAGTACGTTGTTCATGACTAGTACATCGGTTGTGAACGAAAAGTTGTTGTACGTTGAGAAGCAGCTTAGTGTGACCATACCCTTACAATTATGTTCGACTTCACCTACTCCGCATATCAATCCATTGAATTTAGATCTACGTAATCCTAATTTCTTTGCTGTACTTTCTTTTATTATCGACACTTGTGATCCAGGATCAATGAGAGCCCTTAAAATGTGACACGATCCATCTATCGTCGCGACCTTTATCAAGGCTGTAGCTAACAATACTTCATTCGTCCCTGGATCATTCTGAGACACATGCGCAGTCATTGCAACATTGTCTTTTGGATTTGGTTCAGTTGTTGTTGTTGCTACGTTGCTTGAATGCAATATATTTTTTGAGCAAGCGTCATGTAAAACGGAGTGGTGATTTCCGTCACATTTGCGACATCGCCTAACGGAAATGCATTGCTGGCCATTATGATCAAATAAACAATTTCGACATAATTTCAATCTTTCAATTGTTTTAAATTTTGCTTCATTAGGCAATTGCAAAAACTTTACGCAATTAAACATGGCATGTTGGTGACCGCAAAATTGACATTTTGTGGTAGACACGTGTAAGGAATTTGAATATGGCTGTGGCTTATTGTATTTATTGGCAAAGTTCGGGTTATGTCGTCTTGCCCTTTGGTTTTCAGGAGCATCGCTATTAGTATGATGAGTTGGTTTCGGTGTTGCTTGATCGAGCTTCCTGCGAGAAGTTTCCAGGCTCGTAAACTTGCTTTCTAAGTAGTCCAAGAATTCCTGCAGTACCGGCAGCTCTCTGGAATTTTTAAGGGAGTCTATGTAATCTCCGTACGTTTCGCTATCCAGCTTCTGCGCTAATAAATGCACAAGAAGCGGATCCCAAGTGCTGATATCAATTCCTAAGTTCCGTATGGCATGCAAGCTTTCTAGTGCTACGTCATGCAGTTTCTTAATATGACCTAGCGTTTGATGCTGCGTACTTGGTAGGCCTAGTAAAGTATTTATAACATACGTAAATATAAGCTTTTTATTGTTATACCGATTGTTTAAGATTTCCCAACAGGTATGATAGTTATTGGAACTTATAGGTAGATGCTGAATAAGTTTTTCTGCTTCGCCCCTGACCTTCCCTTTTAAAAATTGCATTTTTTGCGCTTGCGACAAGGTAGGGTTGTTATGAATAGCTTCGCTAAAGAGGTCCTTAAATGACGTCCAATGTTGGTAGCTACCTGAAAATACTGGTATATCCATTTTTGGTGTGGAATTCTCTCTATGCGATACGCTCCATAGCTTTTTATTGATCATTTTCTTTAACAGAATATATGATCGCTCATGCTGAGTATACACTTCTTCGTAATCCTCTTTCTCTCCACCTGTCTCGCTATCTATCTCCCAATGGAGGGAATCAATCTGCGACCAGCGCGCTTGAAGTGTTCTCAAGGCGTCCTCCATCTCCCATTTTTCGGACATGGAGTCTAGGTCGATAAGCCCTGCTGATCTCTTGAATGCTTTGAAATTAGCTGTTTGCTTACGCAGCATGTCATCTAATTTGCTGGTAGAGCCTTTTGACTCCATTGTACGTAAAATGCTGGCTTTTGCTGGCTGCTTATAACCCGTTGGTCCTGCTGCTGCTAGTTCGGCTTCCTCTTGTTGCTCCTGTATTGGTTGAGTACCCCTAACGGATTTCATAGGCGTTTGCTTGCTTGACAACTGTTGGCGTTGTTCATTGATGAAAGACTTGGCTGCTGTATAAAGCTTGCTAACTTGTTCATGCTCGGAATTTATAAAATAAGAGTGATCTTTGTCCCCATGTTGACAAATAGCTAAATGATTGTTCTGAAAATCTGACCAATACTTCTCTAACAACTCTAGTCGCCTTTTAAAATAGTCGTCCGATTTCCTATCGGCGCTATCCTTTTTTATATTTATCAGTATTTTCTTGATTGACTCGCTAAGTTCAAGTTGCTGGTAGTAAAGCTCCTCCATTATGCTGCTAGTTTGTTTATGATGATAAAAAGGAAAGATCTTACTTGTTCGAAACTGGCTTTCGACTGCCGCTGGTTTGTTGTTGCACTCCAAACGTTGCTGCTCTGATGTAGCTGGGCTCGGACGCCCTGCTGCTGTAGATACCGATGTGCTGCGTTCTGCTCAAGATGCTGATTGCCCTGTCTTAGAGGCGCTGATGTCCCGCTGCTTGGTATGCTTGGGGACGGTGATCTGCTACTAATTTTGCAACGCTACCCTGTGCTGCTAGGGTTTTGCTACAAATGCTTTGCTAAATTACTGCGGTTACGAAAGTAGACCACAGTTCATACGTATCACTGCAATCCAATATGCTGATTTCTGGACGAGTTCACTCACAAGTTACTTAATACACGTTACTCCCCAAAGAAAAACGAATACTAACACTCGCGAGGTCCCGCCCGATAGCTCGAAGGACCAATGTGAAAGTTAGGAAGATGGCTAAATGATACTACTGCATATAAAGTCAAAAATTAATATATTATTCGGACCAAAGGTTTAGTAATACAAAGGAGCGAGGGAGCACACGCGATGACCGCTAATCGAGTACTAAATGCTCTACTAATATCAATTAGTGAAATGAGGTAAAATGCACGAATAAGCATTAGTGCATTATTATTACTGTATGGTTTCACCGTACATGCTCCCGGGCCAAAAAGATACAAAAATGTTACACGTCTTCTAATCTAAAGCGACACTTTTTAGATATAGGTGACGTAGCTATGTCCCGTTTACAATCAGTGTTCGCACTAGGTATTTTCACTTCACTTGGCTGACGGTCAGCCGTACTCTGCTTTCGCGAAAACACAACACTATTTGCCACACTTTGGG